>CM057455.1:1335517500-1340837500 GCA_016271365.2 Neoceratodus forsteri | reverse complement strand
ACCCGAGGCGTGACTATATCCCATGATATACCACACCCTGTCGTACCTTATTGCTTAAATATATACTCTCTCTAGAACTTGCCATGATCTCCATAAGGGGGCCCGCTGTAAAGGTTAAAGCGGTCTCCCATCAAGTAGTGTGAAGGGATGATACACCTGTGGACCAGGTGGCAAAAAACTACCAGCTAGGAGAGAATAAATAGAATAAAAAAAAGTGAAATCCCATCACAGGCTGATTCATGCAGTGGTTGAAATTAAAGAGCTACTGTACTGCCTAAAACTAATATTAGATTTTAAAAGCAACCAGCTGTTATCTTTTATATCTGAGGTACTTTTCCTTTTCCCTTTGTTTAATTAGAAGATTGTTAACCTGATGTTAGTAGGTATGATATGTGGAACAGCTCTTACCTGGCAGCTGACATATCTAGCTCTACTGCCCCCCCCCCCCACTACATCATCAGCAATGTTACCTCACTGACTGTGACATCACTGTTACTTAGGACAGCCATTCAATGACTGCCAGGTCATTCACTTGTGATGTCACATTCAATTAGATCATCATGCTGATGACGTTGGGGGGGAGACACAGACAGATAAGTCGGCTGATAGGCTACAAGCTGCTCTACACATCCAGCAAAATATCACATAGAAGACTATCTAATGAGCAAAACAAAACCTTCAGAAATGAAAAGTTACAACTAACTACTTATTAAAATTTGTATCATTTTCCTGTCTGTCTGCTTTGACTTCACTCAGTTTTGCAGCCACTAGCCAACAGGGCTAATGACTTGGAAAATCCATTAGTCTCACAGACATTTCTGCTGGCCATCTGATGTACTTACTGAAATATTACTCAGTGATACTTAACTTTTTTTTTTTTTTATAATTCAAGTGTATTGGCATTCAAGGGTACATCTTGTTATACTTTTACATTTAGTTAATCATTCATACAGTTACACAGCAATATTGTAGTTCATGCAGCTGACATTTCATTCAGCAAACATACATTTTCAACTTTTCCAGATTGCAGTTCCCTCCTCAAAATAAATCTGTCATTCCGACTATCCTATTTATCATTCTTACTGTTTAACCCTTTCTTTTTCTTCTTCCACTCTAACCTAGTTATTGTCTTCCCCTCTGGTTTCCTTCCACAACTCCCATCTAGCCCATCTGCACACAAATACTGGGACTCTAGAGTTGATCTTACGGGACAGCTCCTCCATTCCCATTATAACCTGGACCACCCCTTGCCATTGTGCTAAGGTTGGAGGATCTACTGTTAGCCAGTGTTTTGTGATGGCCTTATGTGCTGCCGACAAACGTATATTCCAGAGATACAAGGCCTCCCCTAATTTCTGGTGGCGGCAGTCCCAAAATCAGGTGTGGCAGGGTCAACTCAGACGTGATGCAGAACATCTCTCCCAAAAACCCTTTAATTTGCCTCCAGAACATTTGCAGGATCGGGCATTCCCAAGACATATAGATATATATATATATATATATATATATATATATATATATATATATATATATAGATAGATATATATATATATATGTATGTGTGTGTGTGGTGGGCAACAGGTTCCTCACATCTCTCCAACATCCCTTAAACTTAGCTCTTCCGCACCTGCTCTGGATTTTTGGGGTGTGGAAGAATCGTGTCCCGATCTTCCAGGCAAATTCTTGCCATAGTGGCGAATAAGTTGTCTTACTAGATGAGCTGTGTATTTGACACCATTCTGATTCTGTTAGCTGAAAGCCTGCCTCCTCCTCCTCCTCCCCCCATCTAGGCCTGAGGGGTTGGACACAGGGGCGGTACAACTCTCCAAGGGCTCTGTATAGTCTGGAAATGTGTTCCTTCATCAATGTCTGCTTTTGTATTGCTTGGATCACCTCTACCAATCCCCCCCACCTGTCGACCCATCCTATCCACTTGTTGGGCTTCAACTATGTGTGGTCTTAGCTGCAAATATCTAAAAAAAAATCTGTATTTTGTAACTGGAACTTCTCTTTTACTGAGTTAAATGGCAGAACAACACCCATGTCTATTAACTGTGCAAGTGTGACAAGTCCCTTCCTTGTCCACTGTCTGAATGTATGGTCCAGTTTGGCTGGGGTAAAGGTGTTACTCCATGCAAACCACTGCAATGGCCACAGAGCTTTTGAAATTTGGTACTTGGTCCAGGCCCTATATACTGCTCGCAAGGTGTTTCTAGTTGCCATAAGTGATAGTTCACAGTTATAGATTGTATACGTGAGTACATAGGGAGCCTCAGCAGTAACCATTTGTCGATGTCCTGCTTAACCTGTTGGGCCAGAGGTTTGTAATTTACTTCAAATAATTTACGCAGATTTCTGGGGATACAGGTCCCCAGGTATCTAATTTTGGACGTATCCCAGTTCAGTGGCACCACTGCCTTAATGTCGTCCAAGGGATTGTAATATAACCGGAGAACCTCAGTTTTGGCTCCGTTTAAGCTATATCCAGCATGGTACCCGAACTTCTCAAGACGCTGCCATGTCTGTGGTATGGAGGTATCTGGCTGTGTGAGATATAGCAGGACATCGTCTGCGTATAATGATATTTTATGTTCTGAGTTCCCCATCTCCACTCCGCGTATGCATTGGTAATTTCTTATAATTTTTGCAAGGGGCTCAATATACAGAGCGAATAAAATAGGGGACGGGGGCACCCCTTCCTTGTACCTCTTCCCAGGTTAAATCTATCAGACACACCCCATTAACCCTAATGCGCGCCTGCGGGCCCACATACAGAGCCCTGAGACTTGTGATGAATTGTCCAGGAAAGCCCATCTGCCCCAATACCTGGAACAGAAGCTCCAGGACACTTTAATCAAGGCTTTCTCTACGTCCAGACTCATCAGGCACGCAGGCGTGCACACACTGTTTATCTGGTTAATAATGTTCACAGTCCTCCTGACGCTGTCTGAGACCTGCCTGCCAGCCACAAAGCCCGTTTGGTCCACGTGTATTATTTGTGGGATGAGCGATTTGATTCTATCTGCTATAATAGCAGTAAACAGCTTATAGTCCGCTTTAAGTAGAGAAATGGGTCTGTATGACCCGCACTGTGCTGGGTCCTTCCATGCTTTGTGGATTACTGAGACAGTGGCATAGTTCCACGATGGGGGTGTCGCTTCCCCTTCTCTCCAAATTTCATTGAACACTACTCCCAGTAGGGGCATAGGTGCTGGAACCGGGGCAGTCACACACCACTTTTTTGTGCACTAGGAGATTGCCCTATTATATACTGCAGAATGCCTGGAATGAATTATAACATCAGTATTTGCTCCGGCCCTAGGCACTCCTTGCCTTTGAATCTGCTCTACCACCCGCACCCACCCCCGCCACTAAAATAATTACAAAAGAAACTGACACCTGCTGCCTATGTTGTTAAATGCCTCGGCCAGCAGAGATGAGTTGGAAAGTAGGTTGAACAGACAGAACGGTAGAACTTAACACTTATTTTTTTTATTCATTCATTCACTCATTCAGGGCAGCTCGTCAGCAGCTTTACACCTCCGTCGTCGTCTCCACTCAGTCCTCTTTGTTTTTGTGCCTCAGAGTCAGGAGGGACGAGTCACGACAAATACATCACAATAGTAGCCCATTTAACCCATTAGACAGCCCTAGCCCACCAGCTGCCAGCCAGATAACTACACAGTCAGCATTCCGTTTAAGGTAACGGGTTCCGTTTAACTTACTATCTACTTTATTCACCGGAGTGGCGCCTCTCAACACAATACATTCATTTAGAAGTAAGGCACTTGGCTTCAGCTTTTGTTTTTTAATGTCCCGCAGTCGCAGTCTCGCAGAACTAAGTTCCGAGAGAGCTGAGCCCTGTCCCCCGCCCCACCGAGAGGGCACTAGCCATAGGGGGTATAAAAGTATCAGACAACTTACACACATTCCCAAATCCCATTGGGGATGACTTGTTGCTGCTGATTCTCTCGCAGGCTCCACTTCAGTAAAAAAAAAAAAAAAATAGTTCTACTTCAGGCGACAACTCCTGGCTGGTTGCTGCTGTGAAGAATCCGTGCTGTGTGCTGTTCACTAATTGTCGAGTAAGTCCAATGCCCAACTATGTACTGATTTTTATTTTTTTTTTTTGCGGTTTGTTTTATTTTGATTTTCTGGTCCTGCTGTGAGCCTGCGGCTGCCTGGAGCCTATGCTCTGCCTCTGACCACCAGTCATTGCGACGGCCCCAGGCAGGCTCTGCTGCTTGATGATACTATGTTTTAATTGTTGTAAAATGTTTTACCCTGTCCCTGACCCACTTTCTGTTTGAAAATGAATAAGTGAAGTTGACGGTGCAGCAGTGCTTGTCTTTATTTTTTGTCGTGGGTCCCTTGTCTCGTCCCCCCTTCCTGACTCCTGGTCGGGTCGGTCCGGTGCCCTGGTCCCTGCAATGCTGCCTAGCCTAGACCCCTTGTCCTTTTTTGCTTTCTGGTGGCTTCTGGAAAAAAAAAAAAAAAAAAAAAAGCCTGTTAATTCCTGGCCCATACAGTACTGTCTGTTAGTTAGCATTGTCTCAGAGTCTTAATAGCAGTTGAAAGTCAGCTCTTAGCATGAACTGGAACACCGGGAAGGAATGTCAGATCAGTTTCATTGTATTGCCATTGTCAATGCCAGCATACTGTCATTTTTTGACCTGTCTTGAATAGAGAATGCTGGCTTCTAGAGAACTTAGTTTCTGGATATTGCTACCAGTTTGTGTTCTTTTCATAAGAGCATTGTCCTTGTTTTGACAGATACAGTACTGTACATCATTGCGAAAGCACAGCTCCATGTTATGCAAAGGGATACACACCATCTATCTTAGACATATGGTAGGTAATCATTTTCAACACAACCAAGTAGCTAAAGCAGTATTATTATTGTTGTTAAGGTTTAGTGTTTAACTATGCTGTTAGGCATATTATATTGTTTTCTTTCTAGCAACTGATTCCAAGTACAGTATACTGTAACTATTGCATTTACAGCACACACTTCAAATACAATGTGCAACTAAACTGCAATTACATGTTGTCCCAAAAATTATTATAATTTTGTGGTTTACCTCTAAGGCAATTGCCATACCACATTAATGAACCCCAAACAGAAGAAAACATGTCTGTGCTTTATTGTATGAGCCTTTGCAGATTAGTTGTGTGGTCATTTGGCAAAGTACAATCCTGCTTACAGTCAAACCAGCCTATCTTTCTTCAGACTTATCTGCAAAGGTTACCCTTGAAATCTGAATGACAGGGAGTAGGCATGAGAGTACTGCAGAACCAGCTGTTTCTAAATAATGCACTCATTCCCTGTCATTCAAGACAGCAGCTGGCCAAGTGAATAGTCTGTGCCAGTCACAATCTCAAGTGCTGCAGGAGGAACTTTATTTATTCTTTGTTAACCGGGTAAGGCCCACTAGGCACAAGTGAATGCTTTCAAGGGCAACCCGGGAGCTTTGGGCTGCTTAAGTGATTTGCTCAGAGTCACGCAATATGCAAGTGGAGGTTCTGGGAATCAAACCCAGGTCTGCTGGATGTACAAAGTTCATTCACAGCTCCCTACTCTAACCACTAGGCTATACTTCCATCCTTGTATGACTACTGAGGGGTGAACCAAGAATGAACTGCAGTCAGGCAGGAGTGGTGGGTGCTTAGTGGGTGAACCGGGGGGGGGGTATGGCTATTATCAGGATCAGGGTGGGAGGAGGTAGCACCAGACTACCACGCCGCACAGATTTCTTTACTAGGAATCCGGGTGGGTGGGGGAACTCTAGACTGCTATTGAGACTGGATTTATTTCAGGGGAATCAGAGCAGGTGGAAGGACCACTAGACTGCCAGGGAGATCAAAAAATTTTTCTTAAGTACTAGAGTGAGTTAGGGGACCAAACTGCTAAGGTAACTGGATATTTCTATATGGGTCTGCATTCTGAATGTTATGATCATCATATGTGTACATTTATTGTATTTTGTATGGCAAAAACTAGTGTAGAAAAAGTGCCCTTTTTACTCTCCTAAGTGCCCTTCTGAGCCTCTGCCCCCCCAGCTTTTACTATCTTCCGGCACCCCTGAGTAGGGTGGTCACTTCCTTAGAGAATGTTTTATAGAATTCCTCTCCAAACCCATCTAGTCCTGAGCATTTCTCTGACTTTATGTTCTGCATTGCCTTGATAATTTCAAGGTGAGAGATATTTGTTACCAGTGCCTCCCCCTGCTCCGTGTGGGCAGGCCCAACTTTTGGAGAAAGCATTTTTTTCTCCTATACTGTAGATTCCTGTTGGGGTCTGTAAAGCGTTTTGTAGTACGAGACAAACACATTTGCCACTTGCTTTCCCCAGTATAACATCTGCCCTGTGTTGAGATGCCTAATTTTAGTGATATATGATTTAGCAACTTCTTGTTGCAGACTGTAGGCTAAGAATTTTGTCGCCCTCCATCCCCCCTCATAGTACTTCTGCTTCAGGTAACATAATGCCTTTTCTGTTTCCACATTCATTAAGTTCTGAATTTTACCTTTTGTTTCAAGTTTTTCCTCCGTGTCTTTGTTCCATTTGTGCTTTGTGGGTGGTGGACCCTTGGAATGCTCTGCCTGGTGAGCTGGTTCAGAGATCCACAGTGGAGAGCTTTAAGAGAGGGTGGGACAGACACAGAAAGTGGATGTATCAGATGATGGCCTATCCCGGGGGGGTTGGGATGGATGATAGGGGTTTCTGGAGCACAAGGGGTGGGAGGGTCTCGGCACCCAACTAAGGATCTAGGTTCGAGCAGACTTGATAGACCATAAGGCCTAATCTGCTGGCAAATAATATGTATGTTAATATGTATGTTAACTGTCCCTCCAGTTATTTCAACTGATCTGTGAGAGAAGTCATTTGACGCTCTCTTTCTCGTTTCCTATGCACAGAGATAGAAATCAGCCTTCCCCTAACCACTGTCTTTATCGTGTCCCATAGAATTTGGGGTGAGATATCCTTTCCTGCACTGGTGTCTATCATGTGTTCAATAATATCCTGCATCTCTGAAATTGTTCCCTTGTCTCGTAGGAGGGATACGTTAAGCCTCCAATGTGTGTTTTTCTGTGGCAATGCCAATCCAGTCTCTGCATACACTGGCTGGTGATCTGAGTGTATGGCCGATCCCACCCACACCGACCAGTACATAGGCACTTCTTTATTATATGTGAAAAACATATCTAATCTGGAGTGTATTTTAAATATGGGGGAGAAATATGTGAAGTCCTTGGCAGTCTGGTATTTCTCTCACCACACATCTACAATCCCCACATCCCTTAGTAACTTCTCGAATTGTTTAGCTGTCTTATTCCGGCCACTTGGGATCTTTGATGTAGTGTCTAGATTTCTATTTAGTGTCAGGTTCCAGTCTCCCCCCATTACTACCAATCCCCTTGCTTTTTCCACCACGAGATGCATCAGGTCAGAGTAAAACTGGATTCATGAGCCCGGGGGTGCATAGACATTGACGAAGGTGACCCAGGCATCTTGCACTCTCCCCCTTACCACAATGTATCTTGCCCCCTGATCTATTATAAGTTCATCCTCCTCAAAGGGTAGATCTGATGCCATCATGATGGCCACCCCCCACTTCTTCCCCTTATCCAGAGATGCGTGTACAACGTGGGGTATGCCCTAGACTTGAGTTTTCTTACCTCCTCTGGGGAGAGGAGAGTCTCCTGTAGGAAACAGACCAAGCAGTTTTGCTGTTTAAGAAATTGTTGGATTTGCCGCCTTTTCTGGGGGTTGTTGATCCCATTTATATTATAAGTAACAGTTGTCAATCTAGGACTAACCATTTGAGCATATTAGAGCCATACCATCGTTAACCAAAGGAACCCCTGCGGCCTCCCTTCATTTCTTTACCACCCACTTTGCTGTAAATGCCTGAATGTACCCCACATGAAACCAAACAATTTTAGAACATACAACTTTCTCAACATTTTCAACAACAAACATCTATAAGGTGTAAGTATGTTACCCCTTTTCCTAATGTACAATAATATAACTTAAGAAACTCTGGGGTGTCAAGTCCCCTTTCCCAATAGTAGTTCTACTCCAAACACTAATCAGAGTATGCCCCCGCTCAATGTTCCGGGTGTCTGTTATCTTCCTAGGTCGAGCTGGTGGCACCCTGATCTCTCAACTATAGAGTGAGAGGACCGCACAACCAGAATTGGCAGAAGAATTCCCACCGTCCGTGCGGTATAGGCCTACGTCCGCAAGGATGTGGCAGATGTCCTCTTTACCTTCCTTAGGCCCCCTCCCCCGATCCGTTATTATGTTAACATTTAACTATTATTGCCTCATCTTTAATTTGTTGTGTAGAGTACATGCCGGAGTCTCATCCCTCTCGGAGAGTCTGCATAGCGGGACCAGCGTGCATCTATTCCAGTGTTTTACAACCTTCTTTCTTGGCCCCTCTCAAATGCAAGATACATGAAAGTCCTTCTCCGGTAAGTATATTATCCCCTTTTGTTTCTACCCATGCAAAGTTTTCCCCTTAAATTTTTATGCCTTCTGACCATTTAGATCTGGTGACCCCTCCTCCCTCAATCAGCGCTCTCCCTCGACCTCAACGCACTCATTTTGTGCAGATGTTTCAGTGTATGAGGTCGAACCCCCCCACCCCAATGACCCATTACCCATCAACACCGCACTCCCTTTCCCAGAATTAAAATTTGTACTTGCAGTTGTAATGGGGGTATATCCCCAGTCGGGAGTCCGGTGTCCCCATAAGTGGATACAGCTAGGGAGTAACGGGGGGCATCAAGTCTCAGTCTATTTCGAGGCAAGGGAGCGCTTGGCTTCAGAAGTGTGTCCCTTCTCTCAAGACGTGCCAGGTATTAATTTCAAGTGTCCTTCCTGCTGTTTCTGCTGGGAAAAATCCTCGGTACTCCTTGCTGTGCGCTGTTTTCGCCTGTCGCAAGAGGCCCTCGATGTGCGCCCGTGCTCCGTAGGTCATCAGCAAGGCTCCCAGGTCCGATCGCAATGTCGCAGGGTTGGATCCTACAGGATCGATCATCTTTACACCTTTATGTGCCACAGCCCAGGCCAATCGAAGGAGTTCTTTCCCGAGTTGCCCCTTAACTAATGTTGGGGTTTCAATTCCGGTCTCCTTCAGGTAGGGAGCTAATGCAAGAAGATCCTGATAAGTGCAGGTTCCCTGCTCTGTCTCCACACGGAGTCTAGCTGGATACAGAATTTGTGCTTTTATGTGCCTGGCCCGGAGCGGTTTCAGTATGGGCCACATGGTGCGGTGGCTCTCCTGGACTGCCGTCATGTAGTTATTGTCCAGGATTAATCTGTGTTGCTTGAACTTGATCTCTCTCCGTTTCCATGTGTGCTGTAACAGGTCTTCCTTCATGGTATACGATGACATCCTGAAGACGAAGGATCTCGGTCTGGCTCCTGCATTGGGTCGTGGGCCCAGGGATCTGTGGGCCCGATCTATGTCTATTTCATAGTCATCAGGCAGTTGCAAGGTCATTCGAAGCAGGTCCTGAATGATGGCAATGGTGCTGGTCACTCCTTCCTCCACGCCCTCAGGCACCCCATATAATCGAAGGTTTTGTCTTCGGCTGTGACCCTCCAAGTCGTCTAGCCAGTAAGACAGCTCTCGCTCTCTGGCCATCACATAGAGAATTAAACGGTCGTGCTGATCAGATTGTTCTGTAATTGTATTCAGCCCCAATTCCAGCTGGCCTGTTCAAGTTCCTATATGCTCCAGGTTTGCTTTTAGGTCTGTTAGCGTGTGGTCAATTTTGTTGACTGTTGCCATTTGTTTTATAGTTGCTATCAAGTCAGACCATTCATTCATCGGAGCCTGCGGCCTGTGGCGCCATGTTAGTCGCCCCATCTAGGCTGTCCTCTGGTATGAGCAGTCTGTCCAACTGCTGCATCTCTTTAAGTCATTGTACCGCAGTATTTAAGGTCCTGGGGGTTAAGACCTTTGATCTAGTTTTCGCAGGGAAATTCATTCTGCTAGAGGCAGATGTGGCTTGATTTGGATTAGAGGTTTTGGCAAAGCTCGAAAGTCAAACCTCCATTACCTTGCCGACATCAGTGGAAGTCCTTAAAATGATTTTTGACTATCCCAAAAGAAAACCTAACAGCATATGTTTCAAGATGAAAAAGCACATATCAGCAGTCCACTTTAAATTTCCACTGCAAAAAAAAAAAACTAACTTATAACTTACTCCAGCACCAGTCAGAGCTGGGAGAGAGAGATAGGAGATCATTGCAAACACAAGGCTACTACTAGCTACAACTTGAAGTGCATAAATACTGTTACAAATATATAGCATGGATGTTACAGAGGCATAGGAAAACAAAGGTTGCAGGGATCACCACCTTTATCAGTGAGTAAATCCCATTTGCCAGCAGTGAGTGAAAGAGAAAAAGAAACACACACATACAGACATTACTTTTAACAGCTGGTGTCTGTAGATGCTGGGAATACTTAAGCCAGTCTGATAAGGAGAGGTCAGCATGCTGAGCAGCTACATCAAAGGAGACAACAAACCCATGACTGGGTCGGCTATTTGTTTTGAAGTAGACGCAGTTTCCACTCACCAAGCTAAAACTCAGTCATATTTAGACTGGCTGATAATTGGCCTGCTACAGACTTGCCCATTAAACACTGCTCTGCATTGAAGGGACAGTATCATGCCCCTCAAAAGTCACTATCAAAGGAAGAGGTTTGCGTGCTGCGTGCAAGTGCACATGGCCCAAAAAAAAAAAAAATACTAAAATCTGTAGCCCTAATGACAAAACCTACACTTGTAACAGCCGGCATGCTGCATTACCATTCTAACGCATACAGTAACACATCTGGCAGCAAAGAAAACAGTGAACATGAAACACAAGAAACTCTTTCCTTTCTTACCAAGTGTACACAATATTGAGATAACATACTGTTTATGGTACAGCACTGGTAAAAACAGGTTACTCACCTGTAACAGTAGTTCTAGGAGTGGTATATGTTGTTCATCCACACTCTTTGGCAGGTACCGTGCCACTTTAAGCAGTGCCAGAAGTCTTCAAGCTGGTTCCTCCCACCCACGCACCCGGATGGTATAACCCTTGGCTCCGCCCCATGATGCCAGATCTTAGCCCGCTGGAAGTCAGGTGTTGTGCGTCCGCAGCTGGGAAGGTTGGGTGGGTCCATGTGGGTGAACAACATATACCACTCCTAGAACTACTATTACAGGTGAATAAATACAGGTTACTCACCTGTAACAGGAGTTCTAGGAATGGTATATGTTGTTCATCCACACTCATTGGCAGGTATCCTTGCCGCTTTAAATCTTGCTGGAAGGTCTTCAAGCTTGCTCCTCCCACCCACCCGGGTGGTATAACTCGCCCGCCCCCATGACGCCAGATCTGGCCCGCTGGAAGTTTTAGGATCAGGATGAACAATATATACCATTCCTAGAACTCCTGTTACAGGTGAGTAACCTGTATTTCTAGGACATGGATATGTTGTTCATCCACACTCATTGCAGACTCCTAGCAGTTCTCCGGGAGGAGGGAGGCAAGACGCACACCCCCAATACTTACTTGGGAAAGAGAGACTGAGAACTGAGGCCCCAAAACCAGCATCCCGGCGTGACTCAAGTCGATGTGGTAATGGGTAATGAAGGTGTTTGCGACTCAGGTAGCAGCCCTGCAGATTTCCTGGATAGGGACGCCCCTGAAGCAGCCACTGCTAGAGCAGTATGGCGGTAGAATGAGCTCTTATCCTCTGGGAGGCTCCATGCCCGCCAACTTATAGCAGAGATCTATGCAGGAGGTTACCCACCTGCTTATCGTCCGCTTGGCTGCAGGGCTGCCAGATGCGGCTTCCAGCGTAGGGTGACAAACAGCTGGCGAACTCTCTCCTCGATTTTCAGCCTTGCGCTGCTTATAGGCTAGCTGAGCGCCCTTCTAGGGTCCAGAGTATGGAGCCTATATTCGGCCTCCGAGGTGTGATTGGGGTAGAACACCGCAGAGTCAACACCTGGTTAAGGTGAAACTCCGACACCACCTTCGGAAGGAATTTCGGTGGGGCGAGGACAACCTTGTCCCTGTGGAAGACCAGGTAAGGAGACTCTCTATGAGAGCGCCTGGAGCTCTCCCATCCTTCTGGCTGACGTGATAGCCACCAAGAAGGCGGTCCTCCACTACAGGTGAGAGAGAGCACACCTGTGCATAGGTTCAATGGCTTGCCCATGAGCTTTGCCAGTACCAGCAGTAGATCCCACGGAGGTGGGGGTTCTGACTGAAGGGAAATGTGATCAAGGCCTTGAAAAGCGCCAGACCACCTTTCCTCTCTGCCATCGACTGCTTCCCCGCCCACGCCTCGTAAGCAGAGATGGCTGCCAGGTGCACCCTTAGGGTCGCCGACCCAAGCCCTTGACTAGAAAGGGACCATAAATAGTCCAAGATGCTTGCCAAGGAACAGGAGGAAGGGTCCAAGCCCTTGTTCTGACACCAAATGGAAAACCTTTCCATTTGAAGGCATAGCATTTTCTGGTCGACTTCACGGGACGCCTCAACTACATTGAGGACCTCGTCGGAAAGACCCAAGGCCTGGAACTCTAGCCGCCAGGAACCAGGCCGCCAGGTGCAGGGATTGAAGGTCCGGATGGAACACCTTCCCTGATTGACTGAGAGCAGGTCCGGCAAGCTGGAAGCCGCCATGAGTCCTGGAGCTGAGACTGAGGAGATCTGGTACCAGAACTGGCGAGGCCAGTCTGGGGCTATCAGAATCACCTGCGCCTTGTCCTCCTCGCCTTGAGAAGCACCTTGTGGATCAAGGGAAATGGGGAAAGGCGTAAAGAGGCCCGGGTCCACTGCCTCGAGAAGGCATCCCCTGCAGCGAGCCCTGCTGAGGGGGCGGGCATGGAACAGACTCAGCTTCGCTCTCCCTGGAGGCAAACCGTCCACCTGAGGGTGCCCCAATGGGAGAACAGATGCTGTACTACTCCGCAGGAGAGACCACTGTGGATGCAGCCCCTATCCGCTCAGGGCATCGGCCAGGGTGTTGGAGGCCCCTGCCACGTGAATGGCTAGGAGATCCGCCCAGGCCGCGCACGAGTGACCAAATGCGGAGAGCTTCCTGCATAGAAGCATGGAGCGCGGCCCCGCCCCTGGCGGTTTAGATAGTACATGGTCGTGGTATTGTCCGCCTGACTCGGACCACTTGACCCCGGAGGAACGGAGCAAAGGCGGTGAGAGCTAGGCGGACTGCTCGGAGCTCCAGCAGGTTGATGTGGCATCGGGCTCCCTGGGACCAGAGGCCATGAGCCCAGGTTCCCCAGATGGGCACCCCAACCCATCAGAGAGGCATCGGTCGAAGAGAGACCGGCTGCTCGGGCGGACGAACGGGATGCCCTCCTGCAAATGATCTGGAACGGTCCACCACTGGAGAGCTGCCACATCCCCTGTGTCACCGGCTACAAGCTGGTCCAAAGGATCGCAGCGCCAGACCACTGGCTGGCCAGTCCCCACTGAAGGGGACGATGTTCCAGCGGGCCCAACGGACCACGCTGGTGCAGGCCGCCATGAGACCCAGGAGGCGCAGAAAGTCCCGGCAGGGCGAACTGCCCAACCAGAAATGATCGGGCAAAGGAGGAAAGAACCTCGCCCTGTCCGGCCGAGCCGCGCCTGGCTCAAGAGAGTCGAGCTGCGCCCGATGAATAGAATCACCTGCTTGCCTCGAGAGGCGACTTGGCCTCGCTTGATAAGGAGGCCCAGTTGAGAGCAGACCTGAGGGCCAGATCTCTGACCACTCCGCCTCCTTCCTGGAGGGATGCTATCAGCCAGTCGCCCAGGTAAGGGTACACCCGACCCTCGGCGCGAGAGGAATGCTGTCACCACTGCCATGCATTTGGTGAAGACCCTGAGCTGAGACAAGTCAAGGGCATGGCTTGAACTCAAGAGGGATCCTTCCGCCTAGAAGCTAAGGAATCTCTGGTGAGACGGACGGATAGGGACGTGAAAAACGCGCCCTGCAAGTCCAGAGAGCAGAACCACACGCTGCTCCAAGGATGGTATTATCTGAGCCAGAGTGACCATCCTGAAGGTTCGAGACCTAGGAACTTGTTTAGGTCGTAGACCGAGAATGGGGCACCAGCCCTCCCGCTTCTGGAACCAGGAAGTACCTGGACACAAACCCTGGGTCTGAAGGAGGGTCCACCACCTCTCTTATCACCTCCTTCTGGAGGAGGAGAGGCGTGTCGGCCTCGACGAGCCGCCAGTGAGGCTGGGGATCCTGGCGCCCGAGGGGCGAAGGCTCTGAAGGGTGGTGCCTGCTCAATTCCAGAGGCAGGCCTCTTCCCACCACCTCCAAGACCCACCTGTCCGTGGTAACAGCGGACCAGGCGGAACGGAAGTGCTGGAGCCGCCTCTCATCGGGGACCAGGGGTAAGGTGACGGGAATGGGGGCTACACCCTCAGCCCGTCACTGGGCAGGCTTGAGGGGGACCGCCGAGGGACCTCCTGGGCCTTTCCTCCCTGCCTCCTGTTAGAGGAAGCCGTGGCTTGGGTTTGGGATGCCAAGGCCGAGCCTGCTGGCCCTGACGTTGCTGGGCAGGGCGCCGGAGCACAGAAGGACAAAAGGGCTTAGGCTGTGGCTTGCGGCCTTTGTCCTTCTGAGCGTGAAGAGCCGAGTCCAAGGTAGCATTGGACCTCTCGATCCTCTGCAGGTGACCTTCCACCCCAGGGTCAAGAGTCAGTCCCCAAAGGAACATCCGCCAACTTGTGCTGGGTATCCGGCAAAGGTGGATATCCTCAGCCAAGCCGCAGACGATAGCCACCGCGCGCCGCCACCGATCTGGCACATGAGTCCCCTATATCCAAAGCAGTCTGAGCTGTTGTTGGCCACTGCTCCTGCTCCTGGTCCCGCACCTGCTTAACCGTAGTCTGCAGATCAGCGGGAAGATGAGGATGACCTCATCCAGGGAGCCCAACAGGGCATGAGAAAATTGCCGAGGACGGCCGAACTGGCCTGACGTAAGGCCGAGAGAGGACGAGGTAGACTTTTCGCCCGAATAGTCCATTCTCTTGGACTCCTGTCAGGAGGTTTGTCCACATCCCTGGCGCTGCCGGGCGCTACCGAAAACGCTGTCGGTAACCAACCCCTCAGCAGAGGGTGTTCCAAAACCGGACAAGGAACCGGGTAGGTGCCATACTTCCTGGCCATCCTGGCCAAGGCGAGGGCAGGAAGCAGGGCGCTGCCAAAGCTCCAGTGCCGACCCACTATGGCCTCGCCACCGGAAAGGCCTCCGTCGGAGAATCCTCGGTCCAGAATCTCCGTGAGGGGATACCTGGCCTGCTTGGAAACGGGTTCGAGCTCCATCCCGTGGACTCCGAGATGAGCCGAGCAGTCCTAGGAAGGACGACGGCTATCGTCCATTGACTGACCTCCTGAAGACTCCAAGTCCAGTCGCTTGGAGAAAAGGAGGAATCATCTTCGGACTCGGAAGAGTCCTCAAGAGCTGCCTCTGGCCTGAGCCACCCTTCACCTGCCGAGGTCGGTCGGGAGTGAGGGTAACTGACAGCCGATGGGTAGACCCTTAGCCGACCGAGAATCTTGGTCGGAGCCCCAATTGGTGGCTGTGGAGGCGGAGGTTCCACCGAATCGTGGAGCAGCTGGTTTTGACAACAACCGCCTGGGTATAGGCCCTCGGATAAGTCGAGGGGTTGTGTCGCGCTCCGTGACAGGCCGATTAATGGCCGGGAAGGCGACGGGTCGGCCATTCCCCGCCAGGAGGAGTTGTTGCAACATAAGGTCCTCGTGCCGTCGCACTTACGTCGAAGCCTCCTCATCCGAGGAGGAGACGAGCGGCGACGCCGCCATCGCGGTGCCAGAGACCGAGACCGCCTATGACGGTGGGATCGCTGGACCGCAAAGAGGTCCAGACCGAGACCGAGAGTCCCGAATTTCCGGAGGTCGGTGCGGGAGGTGTCGGCGGAACCGCACTCCCTCGCTCGGATGGTCCATCCGAGGGCTCCGAACCCGAGGCACAGGCGAGCCCACGGGATCCTCAACTCCTCCCGGGGGAACCGGGGAGAGGGGAATCTCGGCTGCTAAAGGCGACAGCCCGTCCAATGGGCAGAGAAAAATCTCGACTTCATCGGTGGGAGTCTCGGTCAACTGGCCTGACGGGGACACCGTGAGGCCAGTGGCCGAGGCCGAGCGGTCGACCGAAGCCGACGGTCGACGGCCCGGGGAGAGGGACCTTTCCCGCTCCCAAGAGCGCCGACGAGGGACTTACCTGTCCTCTTTTGGACCGAGAATAAGGTCCCACAGACGAGGCCTTCTCCTTTAGTGGAGAGGGACAGACAAAGCTCCTTAAAGGAAGCCGTAAGAAGAGCCCAGAGAGAGTGGATAAATGCCGGCCGAGGAAGATACGGCCCGCGCCCCCTCTTCGAGGGCGACCATCCGCTGAGCTGATCCGCGAGCCGCGGCCTGGACACCGCCAACCGGGCTTCCTTGACTTCACCGGAGGGAAACGCTTTCGGACGGCCCAGTTGCAATCGGGCAGCACGGTCTTCGAGGACGTGGGCCGAGAAAGATGAGCACAGGCTCGAAGCCTCGCGGGTCGTGCTCAAGGCCTAACAGTAGCACGTGGAGTGTGGATCCGTCTGACATCTTTCTGCCCGCATGGGCATCTCAAATCCGGAGTCGATTTGTCCATCGCAGTCGCGAGGGATAGAAGACTGAAGTCTTTTCGCAAAATTTATTTTTAAACCAGAAACGGAGAAATAGGAACCAGTCTCAAGCGAGGCGTTAAGGAGGAACCTGAGCTCCAAGCGGTAAGGAAGATCTGGCGTCATGGGGCGGAGCCGAGAGTTATACCACCCGGGTGGGTGGGAGGAGCAAGCTTGAAGACCTTCCGGCAAGATTTAAAGCGGCAAGGATACCTGCCAATGAGTGTGGATGAACAACATATCCATGTCCCTAGAACCTGTTTTCCTATGGGATTGTGGATATGTTGTTCATTCACCCTCTTTGGCAGACTCCTAGCACTTCTTCGGGAGGAGGGAGGCAAAGCACACACCCCCTACTTAGGGAACAGAGATTGGAGAACAGAAGACCCAAAACCAGCATCCCGGCGTGACTCAAGGTCGATGTGGTAGTGGGAAATAAAGGTGTTTGCCGACTTCCAGGTAGCAGCCCGACATATTTCCTGGATAGGAATGTCCCTGGAAGCAGCCACCGATGCAGCGGTATGGCGGGTAGAATGAGCTTATCCCTCTGGGAGGCTCCTTGCCCGCCAACTCATAGCACAGACTGATGCACGATGAGATCCACTGTGCAATAGTCTGTTTGCTGCAGGTCTGCCAGAAGCGGCTTCAGCGTAGATGACAAACAGTTTGCAAACCTCTCCCCGAATTTCCGCCGTTCTCTCCTTGTAATAGGAGAGAGCACGTCTCAGGTCCAAAGTATGGAGCCTGTACTCTGTCTGCTAGGTGTAACTGGGGTAGTACACTGGCAGAGTTAGCACCTGGTTAAGGTGAAACTCTGATACCACCTTCAGGAGGAATTTCGGATGGGGGCGCAGGACAACCTTGTCCCTGTGGAAGACCAGATAAGGGGAGTCCACCGAAAGCGCCTGGAGCTCCCCTGTCATCCTGGCAGACATGATAGCCACAAGGAAGGCCATCTTCCACAAGTGTGACAACTCACACTTGTGCACAGATTCAAAATGGCTTGCCCATTAGATTTGCCAGTACCAGCAGAAGATCCCACAGAGGTGGAGGTTCATGCACCGGAAGGGATATGTGATCCAGGCCTTTGAAAAAGCGCCCAACCAGCGTCGGCTGACCAGCCCGCGCCCAGTAAGCAGAGATGGCTGCCAGGTGCACTCTAAGGGTCGATGACCGAAGACTACTTTTGGAGAGAGACCAAAGGTAGTCGAGAATGTTAGCCACAGGACAGGACAGAGGGTCCAGGCCCTTGCCCTGATGCCAAATGGAAAATATTTTCCATTTGAAGGAGTAACATTTCCTGGTCGATTCCTTTCTGGATGCCTCCATCACGGTGAGGACATCCTCGGAAAGACCCAAAGCCTGGAACTCTAGCCACTCAAGTACCAGGATGTGAGGTGCAGGGATTTAATGTCCGGATGGTATACCTTCCACTGACAGAGAGATCAGGTCCGGGTGTGTGCAAAGCCGCTCCGAGGGCCTGCAGCTGAGGCGATCTGGATACCAGAACTGATGCAGCCTGTCTGGGGCTACCAGATCACCTTCACCTTGTCCCTCCTCACCTTGAGGAGCACCTTGTGGATCAAGAGAAATTGAGGAAGGGATAGAGTAGGCCTGGGGTCCACGGCCTCAAGAAGGCATGCCCCTGCAGCAAGCCCTGCTGAGAGGGGCGGACATGGAACAGCCTCAGCTTGTTATTTTCCCTGGAGGCAAACACGTCCACCAGTGGTTTGCCCCAGCGGAAGAACAGGTTGTAAACTACCACTGGATGGAGACACTCATGGGATGTCTCGCCTAGGCAGCTGAGGACATCCGCCAGATGGTTTGAGGCTCCTGCCACATGGATGGCTAGATCATCTGCCTCCGGATGGCTCATGACGGTCCAGATGTGCAGCGCCTCCCTGCACAGCAGACAGGAGTGCGTGCTGTCATGTCTGTTGAGGTAGTACATGGTCGTGGTATTGTCCGTCTGGACTTGAACCACTTCACCCAGGAGCTGGGGAGCGAAAGCGGATAATGCCAGTCTGACTGCTCTGAGCTCCAACAGGTTGATGTGGCATCGGGACTCCTCTGGGGTCCAGAGCCCGTGGGCCCTTTTGTCCCCCATGGGGGCTCCCCAGCCCATGAGAATGGCATCGGTCATAAGTACGACCGTCGTCAGCTTGGGACAGACAAATGGGATCCCTTCCTGCAACCAGTCTGGGGCGCTCCACCAGCGGAGAGCATCCCACATCATCTGGGTTACAGTGATCTGTCGGTCGAAATGACCGTGGCACTGAGTCCACTGGGTGGCCAGCTCCCACAGGAGGGGGCGCATGTGCAACCAGGCCTAATAGACCACTGAGGCGCACGCCGCCATGTAACCTAGAAGGCGCTAAAAGTCCTGGGCAAGACGCTATTGCCCAACCAGAAATGACTAGCCTAGCTCTGCCCCGTTGAAGTCCATCACCTGAGAAAGCATGAGTTCCGACTTGGCCTCGTTGGTCAGGAGGCAGAGTTGGGAGCAGGTCTGGAGGGCCAGGTCCCTGGACCTCTCTACCTTCTGTTGGGTGGAACCTGCTAGGAGCCAATCATCGAGCTAAGGATAAATCCTGACCACCACCCTTCCCTGACGCCCGAGATGGGCCACCACCTCTGCAAATGCATTTGAAGATCCTTGGGGCCAATGACAGGCTGAACAGCATGGCTCAGAACTCGTACAGGGTTCCTTTGACCCTGAAGCGGAGGAACTGCTGATGGGATGGACGGATTGGGAGGTAAAACAAAGCATCCTGTAGATCCAGTGAACAGAACCATATGTTTCGCTCCAAGTATGGTGCGATCTGGGACAGAGTGACCACCTGAAAGGTACGTGACCCGAGATATTGATTCAGGTGGTGCAGATCTAGATTGGGGCACCAGGAAGTACTGGGAGACAGAGCCTCGGTCTGCTGGAGGATCCACCACTGGAGCCACAGCCTCCTTGAGGAGGGGCTGAGCGACGTCGTCTCAGAGCCAACTGAGTCTGAGCGGACACTCTTTCCTCCTGAGGGGCGCGGGCTCGGCTTGGAGGGTACTACTCGAATTCCAGAGGCAGTCCCTGGCTGACCACTTCAAGAATCCACCTATCCAATGTGACAGCGG
The DNA here is from genome assembly GCA_016271365.2 of Neoceratodus forsteri. Classification (NCBI taxonomy): domain Eukaryota; kingdom Metazoa; phylum Chordata; order Ceratodontiformes; family Ceratodontidae; genus Neoceratodus; species Neoceratodus forsteri. The sequence continues at coordinate 1,340,817,654 of CM057455.1, read as the reverse complement.
ACCAGGTGGAAAGGAAGTGGCGGAGCCGGCCCCCACGGGTGGACCCAGAATTGGCATGACAGGATAGGGGATAGCATCCCCTGCCCCATCACTGAGCAGGCTTGGAGGAGGATCCAGGACCGGAACCACGGCCTCCTTTACGAGCCTGGGAGGGCCCGGGCTTGGGCCAGGGGCACCAAGCTTGAGCCTGCTGCTGTTGCGACTGTTGAGCCGCAGGGGAAGAGTGCCTAAAAGGCTTTTCTTCTGCTGGCTCTTGCCCCAAGAAGAGCCCTTGGCAGAAGTAGCGTTCAAGGTGGCATTGGACTGCTCAATGTGCTGAAGGTGAACAGCCACTCCTGGTCAAACAGGTCGGTCCCTAGGAAAGGCACGTAAGCTAGTTTGTGCTAAGTGTCCGCCAGGAAAGAGGAGAGCCTCAGCCAAGCCCTGCGACGAGAGGCAACTGTGGCTGCCATGGAATGGGCACAAGATTCCCCAATGTCCCGGACCATCTGAAGCTGCTGTTTGGCAACAGCTCGGCCTTGGTCCCGGACCTGCTTGACCGTGGTCTGCATGTTGGGGGAGGGGAATGTGGTGGGAGGACTTCATCCAGAGACCCTAGGAGGGCGTAGGAAAAGTGTGCCATGATGACGGCCCAAGGAAGAAACCGCACAGACCGTCCTGGTTGAATGGTCCAACAGCTTGGACTCTTAGGAGGTCGGTCAGTATTGGCAGAACTGCCAGTATGCCTCAACACAGAGGCGGTCACCAGGCTCTCAGCCGAAGGGTGCTCTGTGAACCCCGCAAAGGGACCCCATGGGCACTGCATACTTGCGGGCCATGCGGGCAGACAGAGCTGGACAAGAGGCAGGATGCTGCCCAAGATCAAGAGCCGGGCCCACTATGGCCTCGGCCACTGGAAAGGCCCCTTTCTTGAGGATGTCCGTGAGAGGGTACTCTGCCTTTTTCTGGATAGGCTCCTGAGGCATCCCTGTGGACCAAGAGATGAGGCGGAGAATGCCCTGAAAAAGACAAGGGACCTTCCTCCATCTCTACCCTACCGGCTGATTCATCATCCCCCGGATGAGAATGGATGCCGGTAACATCCAAATCCAAGGAATCCGGATACAACGGTCGACCGCCCAGGTCACTTTCGACCTGCCAAGGGCGGTCCAGGGTGACAGTGACCGAAAGACGTTGGGGAAGCCCAGTGTCTGGCCTGTCTTCTTTAGAAGGAGCCCCTCCCACAGGCTGCTTAGGCGGTGGGTTCCACCACAATTGGTGGAGAAACCGGTTTTGGCCGAACTGGAGGTTTCGTTGGCTTCGCGGGTGGGGGAACCGACTTGATCAGCTCCAAAGGAGTTGACTTCAGCCTAGGAGGCGAAAGCCAAGTAATGGCCAGGGTGGAAGCCGGGGTCGGCTTGTTCCCAGTCAAAATCAGCTGCTGCCACATCAGGTCCTTGTAGCACCAGAGTTTCCGTTGGAGCCTCTCCTCATCCAAGGAGGACGAGGACGATTGATGATGCCGCCTCTTTTTAGAGCGTTTATGGCTCTTCCTTGGCCTATCAGTCAAGGGGGTCAGAGACCTCGATCAAGATCGGACAGGCCAACTTGGTTGCTCGGGAGACGCTGGTGGGACCGGCAATTTCCCGGAGTCAGGGACCACTTCCTCGATGGCAGCTCCAGCAGGCTGGGTCTCATCAGGGCCAGTTAGAACTGGAGTTCGACAGAGAATCGACGACCGGAGTCGGCGATATGGGATCGATAGAGTCGATGATGATTTCCACATCGCCGATCGACAGTTTGGTTGACTGACCAGTCGGCAAAGCCAAGAAGCCAGTGGCCGATGAAGCAATCTCGACCGAAGTCGAGATTGCATGTTCCTGGGAACGAGATCTCTCCCGCTCCCAAGAGCATCTTAGTCAGGATGAAGATGGTCCTGGATCCTTATCCCACTTACGGGATCGAGAGGAGTGCGTGCCTGCAGGACCCTGTCTCTTGGTCGGAAGAGACTGGTACAACTCTCGGAAGGAACCCGAAAAGGTGAAGTCCAGGTTGAGCAGAACAAAGAAGTTCAGAGTAGTTTCTGCAGCCCGCACTGCTTCATCTTCAAATGCTTGCATGCGTTCCAATTGCTTGGTGGATCCCACAGCCACGGAAACTGCTTAACGAGCCTCCTTGGATTTCACCAGAGGGTTCCGTTTCTCCGGCCTTCCCAATTTCAGGCGTGCGAGATGGTCATCGAGGACATTAGGGTGGTAAGTGAGAGACAAACTGCATTTCGGTGTCATGGTGAGCACCAAGACCGTGACATCATGATGGGGAAATCGGTGCGCGACATCTTTCGGTCGCCGCACCGGCTAAAATCTTGGGAGACTTGTCTTCCATAATCAAAGACAAGTAGTCACGCTCACTAATGCGAACTAGACGGATTTTTGGAATAACTAAAGGTTTTAGAGCCAGGGCCTATAAAATGCATGAGCACGAGGGAGACAACCTGTATGTTCCAGCGGAAAGGAAGATCTGCGTCATGGGGCGCAGCCGAGGGTTATACCACCCAGGTGGGTGGGAGAAGCCAGCTTTAACACTTCCGGCACTTCTTAAAGCAGCAAGGCACCTGCCAAAGAGTGTGGATGAACATACTGTATCCACGATCCTAGAAAACATGTTTCACAGTTCATCCATGTCACCAGTAATGTTTTGACTGGAGTGACATAATAATAAGTTAGCTATATTAAAACTGTTTAAAAATGTTTTTAACAATTGATCCATGTCACCATTAACCTGTTATTTGACTTTGGTGACATATTAGTAATAGTTACTTATATAAGAAAACTGTTAAAAAATATGTATCAGAGCACATGTATGTCACAAGTAATACTGTATTTCAGGTCCGTGACATATTACTACTATAGTTGTATATGTACCCAAAGGTCTTCTCCAAGTTCCCCCCTCCTTTCTCCTTCCCTGTACCCCTTCAACATTTCATAAATCTTACTGCTAGTTCTAACATGTAATTTAAAGCAGAAATAAGCAATCTTTGTTGCAATTACCAGTATTATCATAGTATATCTGTTCTGCTATAACCGACGGTGCAGAGATCACGACCTTGCGCAAAGCACAGTGACATATTGCGATCCGTCAAATAATAAACTGCACATTTATGAAAACAACCAGTAACACTGTTAAATCCAGAAAGTAGCTGTATACAAGCCCAATATTTGCAAAACACAAGTGTTGGCAAGAAATATGAGCTTTGCCGATATAATGCAGAACAGCACGCCCAAGGCTCTTTTCCCCATATGTCACGACGCTGTCTTTTTGAACGGCAGCATGTTGTGCACGAACGGGGAAAAACACACGGACACTGCAGCAAGTTTTCAAAACAGAATGCAACAAGAACACTTCAGCACCATTCATTATTCCATCAGATGAACAAACCCGAGGTAAGAAACAAAATATTGCAAATGTTGCACTGAAAAACTATTTGCAATCTGAGATCTACTCATGTTCTTTGAGCAAAAATAAAACTGGAAGTTTACCACCACCACATAACACTGCAAAACTATGCTATTAAAATGTGTAACATGAGGAAGAAAACCTTCTCAGAAGTGAGCCGAACCCTTTTTCTTCCCCATGTTACAAGTGAATTAACCCACTCCAAAGCGTGAGTCTACTTGGGAATTAATCCATGCCCGGATGGTTGGAACCACTCTACCTGCGGCCCCGTGGTCCAACCAACCCCCCCCCCCGGCGTGGATTAATTCCCAAATAGAACCACGCTCTGTCGTGGGTTAATCCTTACATAATCCATTCCTAATTTATGCACATGCTTGGGACATACCATTTTTGTGCATACATCTGGAACCTGCATACAACTGAAACTGTACTGTAATCAATGCAGCCACTCAGTAAAACACACTTTACTATTCACTTTCACCTTTACTGAATAGATCATATTAATTTAAGACATACCAATTCATCGAATGTTGCACACTGCGAGAAACAGTAGTTAAGCAATTTTTCTTCTCCATGTCTGCTGGCTCTGACAAGCATACAGGTGGAAACTGACCGGCACATATTTACAAAATGTGTATTGGTTAACAAGCACTCCAAACTGTGTAATTTCTAGCCCATAATTACATGGGGTTACAGTAGCCAGGAAGCCAAGCATCTCAGATCAGTAGCACCGTACAATATTCATATACCTCTTTGGTCAGTAATGATCTGAATCAGTACAGATTTTGGGGATGTTTTCTTTCATACTTGTGTCCTGCTGTCATTCCTACCTTGAAACTGCCGTATGAAGTGTCGTGTGGCTGATGCTCTGTATGCCACTCATGTTGACTGTGGCAGCGTGACAGCACAAGAGGTATCCGCGGGTGGCATGTGCGCCATAGTGTGCGTCAGAGGAACGCAAGCGGTGGCGGGGCACATGTGCACAGTAAAAAGGGGACTACTTCTGAAAGAAGACAACTAATTTTTTACATTAAATTTGTCTTTATTTTATTAAATGTATTGTGTAGGACAAATTTTATAAGTGCAATAAGGTTCTTCAGGACGTGCAATTATGGTCAATAAATGCAAGTTACTTACCTGTAACAGTAGTTCTGGGAGTGGTATATGTTGTTCATCCACACTTACTGGTAGTGTCCTTTCCCTTTGAGATGTGCTGGAAAGTCTTCAAGCTGGCTCCTCCCACCCACTCGGGTGGTATATCCCTCGGCTTCATCCCATGAAGGGATGTCACAACACCACAATATGATATCACGATAAATTACCATCTACTATAATTTATCATTGTAAAAAAAATATTGTGATTATCATGCAGCACGATATACTGCGATACACAGTGATAAAGCACTTTAGCTTGCTTTTCCAGCAGTGCATCCCTTTCTAGGTGCAAACATTGATTCCAGATTCCCCACCATTCTCGTATCAGATTTTTAGTAATTTTCCTTAAAATGAAAAAATGCAATGCTGGCCATGTGGAGTGGAGTTTTGAGAACCTGTGCACCTCACCAGTCGCCAGGTTCAGGAATAGACCTGGGTCGCTTGAGGGCTGACTGCATGAAGGAGGACTGAGTATCCACTGACATCTCTCCTTTGAGGAGAGGGGACAGCACAAGTCGCTTCTTGATAGCCATCTAGTGGAGGCTGGATGATGCAGCAGTAACACCCTTCTGACCGTCTGGGTGCAGGGGCCGAGTACATGCGACATCTTTAGGTCCCATCGCACATGTGCCAGCACGAGAGATGGGGAAAAAGAAATTTGAGGGGGGGGAGAGAAGAGGTATGTGCACCAGTCAACTTACATAGAAAGTGCTGGCAGATGAGGACTGCTTGACCTACCTAGTCTGCCCATTTTCCCCACCTACTGTAATACCAAAGTCCCTACTTGGTCTCCAACTTTACCCTTCCTTTCCTAACTAATAAGGTTCCCTTATGCCTATCCTATGCATTCTTAAATCCCGTTATAGTTTTTGCCCCGACTACCTCTGCTGGGAGACTTTTTCCGGTATCCACCACTCTTCCTGTGAAGTACTTGTGTGAATAAGTACTTCCTCACATTTCCACTGAATCTCCCACCCTCCGCCATCACAGCATGACCCCTTTTTCTTGTGCTTCTTTTTTTCCTCAAGGCAGACAAACGGGATCCTTTTCAGCAGATGCTCTGGGACTAGCCACCACTGGAGGGTGTCCCACATCTTTCTAGGTCATAGCTGGCCAGCTCTCACCGCAGGAAGCATATATTCCAACAGGCCCAATGGACCAAGCTGGTGCAGGCTGCCATGTAACCCAGAAGGCACAGGAAGTCCCAGGCAGGGTGCAATTGCCCAACCCGAAATGATCGGGCAAAGGAGGAAAGAATCTCCGCCCTGTCCGCCGAGAGCCAGACTCTAGCTCGGCAACAGTCAAGCTCTGCCCCGATGAAGCTGATCACCTGCGAAGGCATGAGTTCTGACTTGGCCTCATTGACCAGGAGGGCAAGGGAGGTGCAGATCTGGAGGGCCAGGTCCCTGGACAGGCTCCTCCACCTGCCTGGAGGGACCTGCAATCAGCCAGTCATCAAGTTAGGGGTACACTTGGATACCTTGGTGCTTCAGGTAAGCTGCCACCACTCTTATGCATTTGGTGAAGACCCTGGGGGCAGAGGAGAGGCTGAATGGCATGGCCCAGAACTCGCAGAAAGTTCCTTCAGCTCGAAAGTGGAGGAACCTTCAGTGGAACAAATGGATCAACATGTGAAAGAACGCATCCTGAAGATCCAGGGAGCAAAACCACATGTCTTGCTCTAGGGATGGTATGATCTGAGAGAGAGTTCCCATCCTGAAGGTGAGACCTGAGGAACATGTTCAGGTCGTGCAGATTTAGAATGGGGCGCCAGCCCCTTCATCTGCTTTGGCACTAGGAAGTACCTGGAGACAAACTGTGGGTGTTCTGGAGGATCTGCTACTCGGACCACGACCTCCTTGAGGAGGAGCTGGTCTAGGTCATCTCGAAGAGCCAACCAAGTGTCTGTGGATACCAAGTCCTCCTGTGGGGTGCGGGCTCGGCCTGGAGTGTACTGCTTGAATTCCAGAGGCAGACCCTGACTGACCACTTCCAGAATCCACCTGTCCATGGTGACAGTGGACCAGGCAGAAAGGAAGTGGCGGAGACGGACCCAGGGGAGACGTGACGGGCATGGGGGTGACACACCCCCCATCCAGTCACTGAGCAGGTTTGGAAGAGGACCCGGCTGAGGACCCACTGGGTCCCTTCCCTCCTGGCTTGCAGACCACTGAGACCACTGTCTTGGGCGGCAGGACTGAGCCTGCTGGCCCGGCTGATGCTGGGCTGGTTTTGCAGCAGGAGAGGAGGACCCAAAGGGCTTTCACTTCTGCTGCCTGTAGCCCTTGGGATCCTTCTGCATGGATGTTACACAGTCCAAGGTGGCACTGGACTTTGATATGCTGGAGGTGACCCTCCACACCAGGTCCAAACAGGTCAGTGCCCAGTAATGGAACATCCGCCAGCTTGTGCCAAGTATCTACCATAAAGGCAGAGCTCCGCAGCCAAGCCCTACAGCGCATGGCAACTGCGGTAGCACACTGCATGGGTACAGAAATCCCCCAGATCCAGAGCTACCTGAAGTTGCTGCTTGGCCACAGCCCGGCCCTGATCACGGACATGCTTGACAGTGGTCTGGTGGTCCACCAGTAGGTGAGTAATCTCCTCATCCAAAGAGCCCAAGAGGGCATGGGAGAAGTGTGCCATCATGATGGCTGAGCTCGCCTAGCGGAGGCCAAGTGAGGAGGCAGCAGAGACATTTTTAGCTGCGTGGTCCAGTTTCTTGAACTCCTTGTCAGGTGGATTGTCGACATCCCTGGTATTGCCCAAGCACCGAAACAGAGTCTGCCACCAACCCCTCAGCCAAGGGGTGCTCCATGAAATCCGAGAGGGTACTGGTGGGCACCACATATCTACAGGTCATCCAGGCTGAGGGCACAGGGCAGGATGCAGGGCGTTGCCAAAGCTCCAGGGGTGGGCAGACAATGGCCTGGCCACTGGGGAAACCTCCGGAGAGTCCCCTTCGTCCAGAATCTCTGTGAGTGGATAGCAAACCCACTTCTGGGTGGGCTTGTTTCATTCCCGTGGACTCTGAGATGAGGTGGAGGATGCCCATGAAGGAAGTGTGCCCTTTCTCCGTCTAGAGATCCCCCAAAGACTCCACGTCGACCGGAGGGGAATGCAGTGAGGAATCCTTGGACTTGAGAGGGAATCCGCATAAAGCAGCTGACTGCCTGAGTCACCCTCAACCCTCCGCAGACAGTAAGGTGTGAGAATGACCGACAGCCTCTTGGCTGGCTGAGACTCCTTAGTCAGAGCACCGGTCGGTCAGTGGCAACTTGGGTGGCAGCTCCACCGCAATCAGTGGAGATGCTGGCTTCAGCCAAACCAAGATGGTCTAGACCAGCTCCGCTGGGGGAGGGACGGTCTCGAATGATCCCACAGGGGGAGTCAGTGTCGACCTGTCAGGTGACAGCCAAGTGATGGCCAATGTCTGCTTCAGACCAGCCAGCACTAACTGTTGCCAAATGATGTCTTTGTAGCATCAACGCAACTTGTGCCAAAGCACCTCCTCACCCAAGGAGGAAGACGAAGAATAGCAGTGGCGCCGCTTCCCGTGGCGTCGAGAGCGGGAGCACCGATGACAGCAGAAGCTGCTCTACCCACTGGAGGAGAAGGACCAAGACTGAGACCTCAGCCGCCAGAGGTGTCAAAAGGGGATCTCAGAGAGTGCCGCGGATCCTCCTGATCTGGGTCGGTGACTAGAGGGTTCTGCTCAGCCCACTGAGCAGGCCCTTGTAAGTTCACGGGCAGGACTGGAGTCCTGAAAAGAGAATTGTCGGTCTCTTCGGATGACAACCAGTCAATAGGGTTGAGAAAAATCTCTGCCACATCATCCGCCAGCATCTTGACGAATTGGCTAGAAGGGGTCTCCGTGAAGCCAGCGGCCAAGGCTGCGGTTTCAACCGGGTCAAAAACCTGGGAGTCCCGAGGCAGAGAACGTTCCCAGTCCCAGGACGGTGAGTCTTCTCTTTTTCTTTCTTCAACTCCTTCTTGCGAGAGTGGGAGCTGTGCGAACCAGAAGGGTCCTGCCCCTTGGTTGGGAGGATTGGCACTGCTCCTTAAAGGAGCCCGAAAAAGTGGAGCCCAACTGGAGCGGAACGAAGGCAGAAGTAGAGGACTGCGCGGCGGCCCAAGCCGCCTCCTCCTTGAGGTCTGGGTATTGTGATCATGGCCCAGGCAATAGACACACGTGGCGTGAGGGTCGTTATGCAACATCTTCTGCCCACATGGGCACTGGCGAAAGTTTTGGAAGAAAATCCTAAGATTTTAGCGCAAGGGCCTACTCAACGTAAAAGTGGCAAGGAAGGAACCTGCTTCTTCCAACAGAAAAGAAGATCTGACGTCACGTGGGCACAGCCGAAGGATATACCACCCGGGTGGGTAGGAGGAACCAGCTTGAAGACTTCCCAGCACATCTTAAAGAGAAAGGACACTGCCAGTGTGGATAGAACAATATTTCCACGTCCCTAAACTCGCATGTCTGTCATGCCTTAGTACATGCTTAACAGGTGCTAGCTATGCTACTAGCAGTTAATGTATGTCTGGCAAGGGCTCCTCAGACATTATTACTATCTGTACGAAAATGTGTGCATACTTTATCATTAAGTATAGAACTGGGAAAGCATGCAACCAGAATGTGCACACATTCGATCAAATCAAATCACTTATTTGTTAAAAAAAAAAAAAGCACATTTCCAACTTGTCCAATGCCCTTGTACAATAATTTTACAATATCTACATTAATTGAAACCATAATCAAATATCAAACTCATAGATACATTTTTAAGTATCATTTCTAGTAACCAGGGTATGAAATTTGTGAAAAGAAGTACATGCCCACTTGGGCATGTGATTAGAAAATGTACACGCCCAAGCAACTATTTACATGCCGTTCTTTAGTTTACGTTATTTTAACTGTCATCTTCACTGGACCAAGCACTTTTGTTTTCATCACATTCACTAGTGCTAGCAGAAGCAGCATGCCGTGACTGTGTTCTGGAGCCATAAGCTTTGGTAGTGGGCCTTCTTTTGCCATTTTTCCACCATAGTGATATGACACCTTCAGGGTTATATTCACTGAGCTGGGGAGGTCCGTTGATACTTATAGACATGAGGTCGTGCAGAGTGTCCGGACGTAATCCAACCCTCCAATCATTTTTTATTCTTCCCATTAGACAGAAGCCTCGTTCTGCAGCAGCAGTGTGAACACGAATCAGGAGAATGATCTGAACAGCCAGCACATTTCGAAACTGATCCTGTGTATCAGCAAGAATCACTTTCTGCCACAATTTCAGAGACTTATAATTTTCAACAGACAGCAAGTGGCGTACATACTTTATTAAGTCTAGCCACTCCAGCAGTACCAAAGTTACATCAACCCCACGTGACTCTAGGACCGCTTTATAGTGATCAACAATTGTTTGAATTGCCTGATCTCCATATGTTTCAAGTGCCTCTATGGATGTTGGCCAGGACTGAAAATTTAAAGTTCTTGCCGCTAGTAGCACTTTATTGGTCATGAAAGACTGAAAGAGAGATGCAATGTGCTGTGATGTTTTCTGAAGAATGTATTTAATCTCTGAAATTGTGGCTTGTACACTGTCTGATGGAGAACCGGGTCTAAGTCTGCTAGTTTCATTCATTAAGTCAGCACTATTGTACTGAGTTAGATTTTCATTTACAGACGTAAGTGTTATGCGGTAAAGAGTTTCATCACTCGAGAGACCATCAAGTTTCTGTATTGTGCTTTCTACTCTGCTGTGAACTTTTTCAACAGTGGCATCCTCTTGCTGAAAGCATAGACTAAGAACAGATAAATAACCAAAAACACTTTCAGAAAGTTCATATACAGGACACATTTTAAAGTTTTAAGCATTGTAAGTATTCCCTGTGCTTTTTGGCCATGATCTTGCTTGTTTGTCAGTGAGACATGTTCAAGGTGAGGCATTAATGCAACCCAGTTCCTTTCAAGGGCAGAAATGGCCCGTTCTCTGTGTGCAAGCCACCAAGTGCCAGCAGCGTTAACTGGTCTGACCACATTAATATGTAAAAAGAATCCCGTTTCCTGTAGGCCTTTCCAACTTTTTGGTGACCTGTGGTAAAATGAGTAAATGTTCAGCAGAAGTTGCTCTACCGACTTGTAAAAGGAACAGTCTTTGAAAGAATCCTTTGCAGCAAGCTCTAAATGATGTGCACAGCAGTGTATGTCAATGAGGTGTGGGCAGCAGTCCTGTTTTATTCGAGTAAGGACACCCGAAGTGGATCCTAACATGACAGCAGCACCATCAGAAGCTGCACTGATCAGCTTTTGTTTCCAACCACCATCCTTTAGACCATCATCCCTCTCTAATGCATCAGTGACATTTAAAATGCTTTCAGCATCAGGAACACTAACTGGTTACAGTGCAAGAAACCTTGTAACTGGCTGGCCATTGTCAAAAACATGCACGTAAATGGCCTACTCCTCTGTCACACTTTTATCTGTGCATGAATCGAGAAGAGAAGTAATCATTGTCTTCTGAAAGACTAGCAGTAGTGTTTTGAATATCTTGAGCAATATAGCGAATAAAGACACGACATTGCTCGTCACTACTGTAACTTTGTCCCATTACATCCTCTCCGTGATTCCTTTTTTGCAAATCTATTACCCCAGGAAAATCCCTGAAAGGGCTTTCAGTCCTAGCAACATAATATGCAGTACAGAACAATTTAGTAATTTGGTCCATTTCTTTTTGTTCCATTAATTGTATGGACTTCTCTGTTGGTCTTTCTTCAACTTTTGTTTTGTTTGCTATGTATGCCCTCTCAGCATTTGTGTGTGCCATGGACACTTCATGTGCTGAGATAATGTGTACTCTATAAGTACTGCATCCAGTTCTAAAATTATTTTTGCTCTGACTTATAATTCTGACACCATATACAGAACATGGCACATTATCTGTGTCATAGGTAAGCCACTGTCTGCCCTTTTTCCATGATTCTTGAAATTTTCGAACTTTTGGGGGCCTTAACTGGGGTTTCAGTACAAGCAGCAGCAATAGATGAAACTTTAGTGGTCATAAGACTTTCACTGTCTGGGCAAGAAGATGGTATGGTTATGGCTGCAGTAGTACTACTGGTACTAGTGCTTGGTGTTGGGGAATCAGAGTTGGCTGCCACAGTCTCATCGAGATGCTTTCTCTTAAATACAAATTTAAAAAGACTCATGGTGTCAGCCTGGCTGTTCCGAGCCAATAACTTGTGAATACTGACTTAGAGAACGTTTAATTTGTGTTATATAACTCAGTATTAATAAATGCAACACAAGGAAAACAGTACTTTTTTTTTTTTTTAATAATAAACTTAAGAAAACCACCTATGTGTTGTCTGATTATTATAACAGGTGATGACAAACGTAGACAGTATTCAGATTTTAGATAGTCCACACAGATGAGGCAGCGTAGCTTGTAAAAAGCTTGAGATTTTTTTATAACAGTATTCAGATTTTAGATAGTCCACACAGTGTAGCTTATAGATTTTTTTTTTTATAGCAGCTTGTTTGTTGTTGCTGAATGTTGTCCCTTTTTCAGGGGGTGACGGGGGGGGGTGGCTACAGATGGAAAGCAACTGAAATTGAACCAGATCAAATAGTGTTCAGATTTTAGATAGTCCACAAAATGTAGAGTTTAGGTAGTCCTAGTCCCAGACAATTCCTACCCACTCCCACAATAATACAGACTACTAAACGTTTAATAATAACACAACATATTCTTTTTATTTGGATTTTTTTTTTTTAGGTAGCCAATGTAGCTTAAGTGTAGTTGTAACACAGCAAAAATCAGAAGAGCCTAAACAAGGAAGACAATTGGCTGAACTGCATCAGTTGTCAGAATAGCAACACGGCATTACGATAATGCCGTGTTGGCATCGGGAGCGTGCACACTGAAAAATTTCAGAATCCCTGAAGGTGTGCGCGAGCAGGTAAAATGTGGAGCGTGCTCGTTCTGGGAGCATAGGAAAGTGATAAAATGCGAGGTTGACCAACAGGTGGTGCGGGGAACAGAGCATATTTTCAAAGCGCCACCTATTGGTGGTAAGAGTCAGCGCTGTGGTAGAGATTCAGCTCAGAGAACTGCAGTTAGTTCAGTGGGATAGTAAGCGATGCAGGGAATAGAATGTCCCCACAATGCAGCATGGCATCAATCGTACGAGAAAGTGGACGCGCAGCAATACATCAGCCACTCAGAAGTACAAACTTTTCAGGCGTCATCATTGTGTGATGTAAGTGTAATAATGTAAACCAAACTTGTAATTGAACAGAAATCGGTACACACCACAGTACTATATGTGGCCTGTACAACGTGGACGCGCATAGCTGTATTGAGACAGCCTTACAAAGTAACACAGCTGAAGCAGGAATGTGCAAGTCAAACAAATCGTTCCAGTCATCTGTGTTTCATAGCAAAGAAACCACTATGTAAGTAATAGATGCCTTGCACTTGCCATGTTACAAGTGCATTAATCCCCTCTGAAGGTGGCATCTAATGGGGCGTTAATGCATGGTTGGACCGTGGTACACACTCGGCCTCCGGCCTCATGCCACAACGGTCCCAACCATGCATTAACTCCCCACTAGATGCCACCTTCATCGGTGATTAATGCTTACTTGTAATTTCAGAATCAAGAGCCAGGTATCGTATCGTACTCCACACACACACACACACACACACACACACACACACCCCCACCCCCACACCCACGAAGAATCCCCTTGAATTTCAGAAGGTGACAAAACTGAATCATACAGATGAGAGTGACTGTAGGTGGCTGCTGCATGAATAGCTCCCAGTCCCTTACTCCCTTCCTCTCTTCACAATCTTTTTTAAATAGCTACTGCCTCAGCTCAAAGAAGCTAAGAGAGTTTTCTATTTGGCTAGGACTTTATGTAGCAAGCAGTAGGTTACAGGTATAGTCTCTTAGATGTAGTAGTAGTTTAGATTTAAATTTGCAAAAGGCAGATTTTCCCTGCAAGCTCAACAGGTACTACTAGGCCGAGACTGGGACTGATTATAAAACTGCAATGAAAAAAATAGACGGGTCTGCAAACTGAGTAGTCCCCCTCCTCCTTCACTTTGCTGCAGCCAGTCTTACTGCCTCAGAGACTGTAGTTTTCCCCTTCCCGTCCCTCTCCTATTACAGGCAGAGAATCTTTTTTAATTCCAGCCAACAGAAAGAGATTAGCCTTGAGTCAGGACTGTCTACCTAGCTGCTTTCTAGTTAATTTTTTTTTTTTTAAATTAAGCTTCCCTTCCCTGCTCAGTGCTTCTGTTAGTTCTCTCCTGGCAGATTTCCCTCCCTCCTGACTGGAGAGACCCTCGTGGTCTCACAAACACACTTCTCTCCTTGCTACCAGCTATCAAGCCCTCCTTCACACTGCTGCAGTTTATAATTTGTGTTGCTTCTTTTTTTTTTTTTATATATATATATATATATATACACATATATATATAAAAATTCAACTGAGCTCTTAAGAGCTTTTATTTTTAGGCAGATCAATTCACCACACGACGATCAATGATGATGGTCAGACCTACTGCAAAATGAACAGTCTCCACTCCAGTAAACGAAAGCCAAAGAATGGCGCGTTGTAGAGTCCTCGCATCTCACTGTCTGGAAGGGCGGGCGAAAAGTATAAATATCGCCACCGACTGGTGAACGCGCCTTCTACAGCCCGCCTTCAGCAGAGAAGAGCATTCAGAATCTAAAGACTGGTTGGCTGAGTGCACTGTCAACTGATCTCTGCGCCACTCAAATGGCACTCCTCGTCTCCTCCTCTCTAAAGCTGTAAACAGGGAAGCAGTCAGCTGATGTCCCGACAAGCACACTCGTGATCTGCTCTTGAGATGTCAGCTCTGCGACGGCGCTCCTCGCGCCCCCCTCCCCAGAGAAACAAAAAAAAAAAAAAAACGAACTCTGCCAAAATAATACCTTAGGTGCCCAAAGGGACAGGCACTAAACAGCTGTGGGTGTCCTGAAGCAAAGTGCCTGCCCTGGGGCACCTAAGGTATAGGAATTTCTCACTCTGCTAGTAATTTCTATTAGCCAAGTTAAAACGCTAACAGCAATCAGGAAAGGCCATGCTGAACAAATAAGTTTGCAGAGCACTCAAAGCTCTCAATGGTCAGGCACTCCCTCAGCCGACGAGGTAGAGAGTTCCACAGGGTAGGGGACACAAAAACAAAAGAAAGGGCCCCGGATGTTTTAAGCTGAATGCTGGGAACCTCTAGCAATCCCTCGTCGGAGGAGCGGAATGAGCAACAGGGACAGAGGAGATCTTGCAGGTAACGAGATCCCTGCCCGTGTAGGGCTTTGTAGGTCAGTAGACCGACTTTGAAGGTGATCTGCCACTATACTAGCAGTCACTGCAGTCCACAGAGCACAGGCATGATATAGCTCTATCCTGAAGAGCCAGTCTACAGCTTGGCCACTGCGTTCTGCACCAGCTGCAACTGGCGGATATCAACGCCCGGTAGCCCTAGGTAAAGGGCATTACAGTAGTCAAGGTGGAAGTCACAAAGGCGTGGACCAAAGTCAGATCATCAGGCGGAACCAGGTGCTTCACCCATGCGATATTCCTCAAATGGTAAAATGAGGTCTTGACAACGGCCGACGCCCGAGATTTAAGCGTCAAAAAATACCGTCCAGGTTTCGCACCTGGTCAGAGGTTGTCGGCTGGACGCCCCCGAGCCAAAGCCCAGAGGGCTGTCTGGCCAGCAAACCTGCACTCTGACAACCTGGGTCCACTACCAACACCTCAGTTTTAGCAGGGTTCAACTGCAGCCAGCTAGCACTCATCCAGTCATGGATCTCAGTGAGGCAGTTATTAAAGACAGAGAGGACCCCATCCTGCTTGTGCACAAATGACATATAGCACTGTGTATTGTCTGTATAGCAGTGGAAACTCAAGCCATACCACCTAATAAGGTCTCCCAATGGCAGCATATACCCTGCTAACAACACAGGTGCCAGAATGGAGCCCTGTGGTACCCCACAGGATAGGGGGAGAGGGGCAGAGGAGTAAAATTCCCGATGCCACTCTGAGTCTTACCCACAGAGGGAAGATCAAAACCAACTAAGGACTGTACCAGACAATCCACTAATAAACCGCAGATGATCCAATAGCACACCATGGTCCACAGTGTTAAATGCTGCAAAGAGATCAAGGACGACCAAGAACGAATGAGTCATGAGATCTCTATCAGGAGATCATTAAGTATATGAACAAGCGCCGTCTTGGTACTATGCCTCTTCCTAAATCCGGAACAGACATCGTGGGTAGATGAAGGATCCTCCAGCTGCAACGCAAATCACCTTCTCAATAATCTTACCCAGAAAAGGAAGGTTAGAGACAGGTCTGTAGTTTTCCAAAACAGTCCAGGTCAAGAGAGGGCTTTTTAAGGAGGGTTCATACAACCGCCTCCTTTAGGGGGTCTGGAATGACCCCCCTCTCCAGTGACCTCCAGACTATCTCAGCAAGGACCAGACCGATTACCTTAGCGCACCCCAAAATGAGGCGCATTGGGCCCAGTCCAGACTACAGCAGGTTGGTTGCAAGGTCTGGATGATCCTCATGATATCCATGATCTCCAGCTTGCTGAAGTCTGACCAGGTAAACTGGGTGCTCGCAACCTCCCGCAGACCTCGGCAACACCCAATAGAGGGGGGATGAATAGATCGCAGATCTGATGGTGGCAACCTTATCTGCAAAAAAACCAAGCAAATTCACACTTATCCTGTGAAAATGTTCCTCAAGACTGAAGACAGATTGGATTGCACAATCTGCCGACAGTCCGGAAGAGCTCAGTTGATCGGTTTTGTGCAGCAGCAATCTCCCTGGACAGGAACTCTGCCTTCTTATGGACGATTGTCGATTGATAGACCATATAATGATCCATCAATCTAAGTTTGTCAGCAGACAGACCCGATTTCGGCCAGCACCCCAACCTTTGCCCCACTCTCCTCAACTCCTTCAAGGTCCCATCAAACCACTGGGATCTTGGGCTAAGAGTGAGGTGGCGAACCCGGAACAGGAGCTATGGAATCCAGGGCCTCTGCCACTGCATTATAGGCTTGTACCAGACCCCCTGGATCCATGCATTCACTTGGTATACCCGATAGGTCCAGCACTGCCATTAGGCCATCTGGGGTCACACCCCTCAAAGGGCAGTACTGGACCACCTCCATAGGGGCAGGCCTATTTGGGGGTGCCACAAAACTGAATGCTACTGTGTGATGGTCAGACCACCCGACTGGTTGGTTCCACCACCAAGTCAGAGATCTCCATCCCCAGGAGGAATACCTGGTCTAACGAGTGACCATGAATGTGGGTTGCAGTGGTAATTACCTATGTGATGCCCAACAAAATCATAAGTTGGAGGACATCTTGACCAAATTGTGAGAGTTCATTGTCTACCCATGCATTGAAGTCCCCCAGAATTAACTATCTGGGGGACTCCAACACCATGTTGACGAAGTCCGCAACTTCCTGCAGGAACCCTTTCCCATCACCTGGTTGGACGGTAAATGAGGAGTATCCAGCATCCTACACCCACACCTGTGATACACTCAAAAGACCTGGTAGCCCCCACTGGAACATCCATAAGACCCAGTTCCGATCTGAAACAAATGGCTATGCCCCCCCCCTTACGATCCATCCTCAGGTGGTGCATCATTGAGTACCCGGCCAGAACTGCTGATGCCAATACTGGACCAGCATCATTGTCCAGCCAGGTCTTGGTGATGCAAGCCAGGTCAGATGTACTAACAAGATCCGCTATCACAGCGGTCTTGTTTTTATGGACCTGGCGTTGCATAACACCGCCCAAGTAGGACAGACAACCGAGGAAGACCGTGCTATTTGCCTACATAAAGTAGAACGTTTGGGTATGGGAACCAGGCAAGGAGAACCCCTGTCCTGATCCAATTTTGCCCCAGGGCATCTCCTTATCCCCACGACCTCAATCCGCCCGCTCCCCTCCATTCCCCCACCAGGCCCGGTTATCTCCGACTTTCTCCTTCTGGATATCCCAAAGGCATGACACCATGAGTATACCTCTGCTGGTAAAGGAGGACAGTCAAGGGATGGAGGTCCCCAAGTCTGGTGGGAGAATAGTGCCTGACCATCAGTGCACCAAACCCGGCACCACCACCACCACCACGGCGGCAGCGGCGGCGGCGGCAACAGCGGCGGCATTTACGATACAACTTCACAAAACACACTCCTCACACACCTCACAAAACACTATTATATCTCAGCCAGCCTGTCCGGGCGAGCGGTGATTTCCGCTATGACGCCGCGACCCGGTTCGGGAATGGACCAGAGTCGCCGAGGGCTGGCTGGGAGAGGGATTGAGCCCTATGGACTGCTCTCCTCTCCGGGAGGGTCGGGCAGCACCCGGAGCGTTGGGGACCCCTGGCAGAGGCTGGGGGCACTCACACTGCCATGCTTACATCAGGAGGGAGGAGGCGGGGGCGGATGCTGGCGTCATTGCATGTCCCCGCCTCCGGGAGGGAGAAAACTAAGGAGGAAAAAGAAGAAGGGAGAGGTCCTCCGTCTAGGTGAAGCCTCCCCGGGGGCTTCAATTCACCCCTGCCGCCGCACTCCCAACTAGTTACTGGTTCTCGGCACTGGAGCTAGGGGTACAGTGCATGGCCTCACCAGTCGGAAAGCCGGGGTGACCGGAGGGGCGCAAATGGGCAGGTGGTGGGAGCTCCGGGGCCGTGACTAGGCTGAAGGAAGACGGAGGACCCCAAGAAAAAAAAAAAAAAAACACAATATAACCAAACAACCCCAGAAAACCACTATTAACTTCATCACCCCTCCACAAACCCAAACTATTTTACATAATAATTTACAAACTTAAAACCAATACAATAAAATAAAAATCAATCCACCCCCAACAAAACCCACTAATCACAAACAGTAACCAATAAATACAAAAAAGAAAAATAATGTAAAAACAGAAATAAAAAGTCTTTTAACAGAGTCTATATTTGCAGATTAACGAGAGTTACTTAAGCCTCTCAGTCAGTTTATATAAAAATCCATTGGAGCTCTCACCTCTTCTGGAAATGAACCAGATAAACAGCTCAAGCTAGAGTCAGTCTCTCACACTTGACCTAGCAATGAGCATACAGAATTTATTAAAGAGTTTAAAAAAACCTTTATAGGCATTCTCACTGCCAATAGGTTATGCAATGTAAAAAGCCAAGGTGAAAAGGTCTAACAGGCAATGAGTCCAACCAAACTATGGATCCTGCTTTGGGCTTCAGATTCCGTTCTTGTTTGACGTCGATACTCTCCTCAATGTCTCCTCTTTCCCAGGCCTTACAATAGTGGCCTGCTACACTGTATGGATCTGCCTAATGACTACCACCTCCACGGCAATCAAAGGCACCATCAGGCAGCAGCGTTGTATAAAGAGGCAGAGAAGGATCACTTCAGCACACCGCCCAGGAGATAGCCTCCTACCCTGAACCCACAGCTATGGCCCCCAGCCCACCAGGTAATCACACATGTTAAGTTTTCTATGCCGTATCATTAAAAATTCTGCACTATGTTTTTTTTACAATTTGAAGCACTCTTTTTCAATATTAAGACCCTAATTCAATATTTTTAGAAAGTGTTTTTTTTTTTTTTTTTTTAGGTCTGATAGTTACATAACAAAGAATGATAGCGCATCTCTAAACATCATGAGAGCTTTCCGATCACCTCTCTACAATATGTTTCTGTGCCATTTCCTAGACTTATAGGACTTCATTTATTTCCAGTTTTAGAACCCTAAAAGCTTTTTTTTTTATTTTTTTTTTAATCAATTATGGTTCTTCTTCCCACTGGCCCATCATGGCCCTGTCTCCAGTCAGGCAACCACCTGTTCTGATTTGTCACCGACCTCTACCATGTCACCATCCCCCAGTCTTCTGCCTGAGGTGGGGTCCCACAGTAGGGGCATCCTTCCCCCAGCATCAATGATCCACGAGTGGAGGGATGACATCATGGTGTGGGGCCAGAGTGTGCTGGCCATCACAAAGTCAGCAACCAAGTTCTTCTTCCATCTTTTCTCTCTGCCTCCTCATCACACCATCTGTCAGACTATAGCCACAGTCAGCCTTGTAAGTGTAGCACAACACAGAAACAGCAAAAATTTACATCAGAAGCAGCCCACTCCATCTAGCCAGTCTGCTTGGTCTATACTTGGCTGAAGAAATGCTGTGGACCCCAATGATCCATTGCAATTCTCCCCCCACCCTGTCTACCCCCAGTGTACTTTACTTAACCAGTCTCCTATGCCTGTCACACCCTCCTTTGAATACCCATCGTGTACTCAGTGACCACCTCCTTGGACAGTCTGTTCCACTTTTCCACCACCCACTCAATGTAAGAAAACATTACTCACCGTAGTAATGTTATTTCTTCCAAGGGATTCCTCAGCATTGACAAGTGCAGTATGCCAGCTGGGTTAAGCTGCCCCAGAGAGGTGGGGTCAATGCAAATGAGAAAGGCATTGGCCAATCAGGAAAAAGAGAGGAGAGTGCTGCCGGCAGTCAGCCTGAAGGACCTCAGAACCGTTTTGAAGCTTAAAAAGAGCAAAACTGTGCCCAACAGGGGCAAACACTGTTAGCACAAAACAGACTAAAGATTCCACACCACTATTGTGAAACAAAACAAGAAACTAGTAAAACTCGGCACATGTGGCTAAACACCACCATAACAGAGCCATCCCCAGAGAGGTTTTGCAGGGGAGGATGGGTTGGAGTGTCAATAATGCTGAAGGATCCCTGGGAAGAAATAACATTACTACAGTGAGAAATTTTTTTCTTCCCCCAGGAATTTTTCAGCATGTATTGACAAGTGCAGACTACAAAGCAGTACCGTTGGGAGGCGGGCACAGAAACCTACTTAAGAAAGGGGCTGTGTAGCACTGCTCTACCAAAATTTGGCATCAGATCTGGACTGCACATCCAAGCAGCAATGCTTTGTGAATGTGTGAACCTTTTTCCAAGTAGCTGCTTTGCAAACTTTTAGCAAAGGAATATATCTCTTGAGGCTACCACAGAGGCAGTGGTTTCCCTAGTAGAATGGTCTCTGAGCACGAGAGGGGGTTGCTTATCAGCTTTGATGCAACAGAACTGGATACAAGAGACAATCCAGTGGGAAAAGGATCTCTTGGGTGCCGGTTTCCCTCTGCCCACTTCACCATAGGGGAGAAAGAGCAGTGTGAGAGTCTCTGAACTGCTTAGTACGGTCTAAGTAGTAAGACTGGGCTCTCCTGACATCCAGGCTACGCAGCTTGCGTTTGCCTAGAATGGACTTGTCTGTGAAAAGAACCGGCAAGGAAATGGACTGGTTCAGGTGGAATTCAGAAACCACCTTGGGGAGAAATTTCCTATTCGCCCCAAGGACTACTTTGTCCTTGTGGGGAATGATGTAAGAGTTTGTACAAAAAGCTGCAACTCTGAAATCCATCTGGCGGAGGTAAAATGGCCACTAGAAAGACTATCTTCCAGTTTACAGACTTGAGATCGGCAGTAGCCATGGGCTCAAAAGGAGGTTCCATGAGCTTGGCTATACAGAGTTTGAGTCCCAAGGGGGAAACTGGTTCCCTCAGAGGGGGCTGAAGGTGTAGCAGCCCTTTGGAAAACTTCTTGAAAATGGGCTGTGAGATGACGGATTTCTCTCTTCCAGTGGAAATACAGGCCAAGATGGCCGTCAGATGTACTCTTAAGGATGAAGCTTTCAGGCTTTCTGCCTGAAGGTATACTAGATAATCTAGCAAGATAGGAGAAGAAGCTTGCAAGGACTCTATGTCCTTATCCTTGCACCACAGAAAGAACTTCTTCCACTTGGAAGCTTAAGTTTTCATAGTGCTGGGCTTCTTATCCATTCGCAGAATCTTCAGGACTTGCTCAGAATACTGAGATTTGAGAAATTCTAGCTCCTCAAGAACCAGGCTTTGAGGTGAAGGGACTGGATGTTGGGGAACGCTATTCCTGCCTGAGGAAGAGTCATGAGACTGTGGGATGAGGGCAGTCTGATGGGCTTCCTGACTGACAGGGCGGGGAGCAGGGAGTACCAAGGTTGTCTCGCGGAATCAGAAGCCACCAGAATCATGGTGGCTGGCTGAGCCCTGAGCTTGAGAAGAACCCTATAAATCAGAATAAAGGGAGGAAAAACAGAGGAACCTCCCTGTCCAGTCCAGGGCCAAAGCGTCCACTGGAATGGTCCCCATAGCTGGGGGTCTGCAGCAGTACTGAAGTAACTGGTGGTTGAGGCTGGATGTGAATAGGTCCAGATCTGGAACTCCCCACCTTCTAAAAACTGTGGCTAGGACCTGTTTGCTGAGGGTCCACTCATGGTGGCCCTGACTGATGCGGCTTAGTGCATCCGCCAGAGTGTTGTCCTTGCCTGGAAGATGGAAGGGCGACAGGGACATGGCCAGGGAGTAGGCCACGGACCAAGTTCTCATTGCCTCTGTGCACAGTTTGGTTGACCTTGTTCCCCCTGCTTACTGATGTAAAACATGGCAGACGTAATGTCTGTATCTGGACCGATTGTCCTCAGAGCTGTGGGGCAAAAGCCTTGATGGCCAGGAAAACTGTTCCGAGTTCCAAAAGGTTGATGTGGAGTGTGGACTCATTGGGGCATCCAAGTGCCCCTTATGGACAGGTCCCCTAGGTGGGCACCGCAACCTAGAAGGGAGGCATCTGTAGTCAGGATCTGAGAAGGTTGCTGAATATGAAAGAGAACCCCTACCCTGAGATTTTCTGTTTCCTTCCACCAGTCCACAGTCAGGTTTCTGTGACTGGTACTGGCTTTGCAAAGGAGTCTTTTTTCTGTGACCAATGAGCTCTGAGGTGTTACTGAATGTCCCTCATCTGGAATCTGGCACCTGGGACTACTGCAGTCATTGAAGCCATGTGGCAGAGTAGTCTGAGGAACTGCCTGGCCGGTCTTGGCTGGCCTAGACTGAACAAATTTAGCAGACTGAGAAAATTCTGAATTCTGTCTGTGGGAAGGAAAGCCTTCCTATGTGTTGTGTTGAGCTCAGCCCCTATGAACTGTAGGATTTGGGCAGGCTGGAACTGAGATTTTCCTTGTTGATGATGATGCCCAAAGACTGTAGTGTGTGCTTTGTCAGGCTTAGGGCTTGAGACAGCCTGAGGAGAACCGGCCACGACCAGCCAATCATCCCGGTAGGGAAAAACTGAGATTCCTTGTCTTCTGAGATGAGCTGCCACCACTGCCAGGCACTTGGTGAACACCCTGGGAGCAGATGTTAGCCAGAAAGGAATGCCTGCAAACTGGTAATGGCCTAAGAGCAGCCTGAATCTCAGGAATTTTCTGTGGGATTACCTTATTAGAACATGAAAGTAGGCAACTGGGGTTTAATGCAAAGAAATGCAAGATCATGCACATAGAGAAGAGAAACCCTGAAGCCACCTATAGGCTGGGAGGGGAGTTGCTGGCAGTCACAAGGGAAGAGAGAGACTTAGGCATCATCACCACCACCACCACCACCACCACTGACCCGAAATCATCCAAGCAGACCACTAAAGCAGTAGGTAAGGATAAGGGGATGTTAGGGTGTATTAGTAGGGGTATCACAAGTCGGAAGAGGGAAGTAATAATCCCTCTTTACAAGACACTGGTTAGGCCCCATCTGGAGTACTGCGTGCAGTACTGGAGGCCACACTTTCACAAGGACATTAACCAAATTGAGGCAGTCCAGAGAAGGGCAACCAAAATGGTGCAGGGACTGCATCAGAAAACATATGAGGACAGATTAACAGAACTCAATATGTATACCCAAGAGCAAAGGAGGGAGAGAGGTGATATGATTGAAACATTCAAACACCTTAAGGGCATTAACAAGGTGAAAAAGTCTAACATGTTTTAATACAAGAAAAATAGCAGGACAAGAGGACACAGCATGAGATTAGAGGGAGGCCGATTAAGGGGTAATGTGAGGAAGTTCTTTTTTTACAGAAAGGGAGGTAGATGCATGGAACAGCCAACCTCAGGAAGTGGTGGATATGAACACAGTGCAGGGCTTTAAACAGGCATGGGATAGGCGTAAGGGAGCAATACAGATGAGTATGACTAGATAAGCTATTGACAGAGCAAAGGCCGATGGCACATTTATAAGGTAGGAAAAGAAATGGGCAGACTGGATGGGCCTTGCAGTCCTTATCTGCCGCCAACTTCTATGTTTCTATGGCATCCTTTAGATCAAGGGAGGCTAGTCAGTCCCCTTGCTTTAGAGCATGAATGACCCGAGTCAAGGTTACCATCTTGAACTCTGGTTTCAACAGGTGCTTGTTCAGGTACCTTAGGACCAGAATAGGCCACCACAGTCCCTGTTTTTCTTTAGGGTCAGAAAATACCTGGAACAGAGGCCCTTTCCCCACTGGGGAAGAGGTACTCTTTTCTAAGGCTTTGGCCTCCAAGAGGTTCCTAACCTCTAATTCCAACAGCAGTTTTTCTGTTGGGGTGAGAGGTTGAGAGAGTTTGGGACCATGGAGGAGGGGAAATTTTTTTGAACTGAAGAGAGAGGCCCTCTTCCACTACCTGTAACACCCACTTGTCTGAGGTGATTTGATGCCAATGACGGAGGTAGTGGGAGAGCTTGCCCCCTACAGGCGACCAAAAAGGAGTCAGGAAGACTGCTGTCTGGACTGAGTAGAGGTAACAGGAGAGGGGTTGGCTCTTCTCTGGCCTCTCCTACCTCTACCTCTGAAAAAAACTAATTTGGGAAAAATCCACAGACATCGGCATAGGAAAGAATGTCCTAGGAAAATAACCTATACCCCTGCCCCCTTTGCTCAGACTTCTGGGAGGAAGAGAGCCTCTCTTTAGCAGAGTTATTCTTGTAAGGAGTTTTGAACGCATCCATTCTTTTCATGTAAGCCTCAGTTTGGTCCCTAAAAAGGGAGTTGTTCTCACAAGGAAAATCCGTAGCTTGTGACTGGATGTCCCGAGTGAGACTGGTAGTTTTTAACCAAGCAAACCACCAGAGAGAAATGGCCTGTGCCATGACCCTTGAGCCTGTGGCATTATCTACAGCCATGTGAAACTGATACTTGGTAACTTTTATGGCCCGCTTCACAGTCTCAAGTGACATCCCTGAGCATAGTGTCTCCCCCATGTTACAGTAGGACAAGGACAGATTTCAGTAAAGGACTTGGATATCTGGCTGTGTATGCCACGTAAGTAGACAAGCGAAACAGCAAATAAGCAGTAGCATATGATTTCTTACCCATAAATCCATTTTTTTTTTTTTTTTTGTGTCTTTCTCTGGAGGGAGCGCAGACAGTGGCACACTGGCTTTGTCACAGGCCACTGCCTGCACCACCTCTTTGTGATCTGGACGTGTATAGAGAAATATCAGCAGTACACTTACCAAGCTGGTATTTGCTCTCAATCTTTCTGTCCAGCCCAGAGGTAGATGAAGGGGTTTCCAGAACTTTAAAAATTAATTTCTTCAATGTATTATGAATGGGCAGGATTAGTTTCTTTGAAGGAGTATGACCTATCATTTCTACATAGTCCTCCTCCCTCTCGAGTGGTGTCCTGGAGAGGAAGTTCCAGGATGCCTACCATCTGCTTAAGAAATGTAAAAAAGGAAGAAACTTCATCATTGCTATCATTTAAGTCAGCCCCAGGGTGGCAGTCTCGGTCTAGTGGGTCACCCTGTGGCAGTTCATCAACATCTCCTTCATAATAAAAGTCTTGAGCATAACTAGAGTCATAAAGAGGAGTACTAGGCCCCTAAGGAGCCGAGAAAATATTGCCCATAGATTGTAAAGTCTGATATAAATGCCAAGCTGTAGCTAGTTTATTAGCAGAGAGCATATCTTTATCAACCACTGATGTCTCCCTAGGCCTTTTGGGAGGAGGGGCAGCAGTGTTGCTATCTTTCTTGATCTTTTTTTTTTTTTTTAAGCAGGAACTGGGTCAGAAGCCCGCTCACGTTGTCTTTTAGAGGCTTGGCTAGAATTTTTACTTTTAGCAGACTTACTTTTATTACAGCCCATAGAGGACTTATCAATACTTTTGTGTTGACTTGAGGTACCTTCCTCAGCACTTTTAGAGTACGAGGAGGCAGACTGAGAGGCCATGATAATGAACGTTTGGACAAAAAGCCAAGTCAATTGAAATTAACTTGCTAGAGTTCTTTTTTTGTTTTCCACCTCCACACCTCTTGCAAGAGTAGCCCACTGCACAGTAAGAAAAATTACTCACCTTAGTAATTGCGTTTCTTCTAATGGAGTCTTGCTGTATTCTGACATTATGCAGTTAGCCCCAGCACTTGAACTGCTCCAGAGAGAAAAGAGTTAACTCTATGCCAGAGCATAGAATGTTGAGCTCGAGCTCGGTTCAAACCTCTGTCTGCTGCACTTTCAAGTGTAACAGTCAGATTCTTACACGCTAATACTAACTATACCTGCTAGGTGGAAATTGTAAATATACTAACCAAAAGGCAACCAAATGTTTTGGGTCCCCAAAAGACTCAAGTTTGAACTCCAAAACAAAAACTAATAAAATATATAAATATAACCCACTCCCCTTTCTCTATACAGGGGGGAGTGCCAAGTGCACCCCTGAGGTGCAGCACTGTACCTGCCAGTCAACTTCCCAAAAACCAGGTTCTGAGAGGGGAGGCAGGGAGCGAGGTCAGAATACAGCAAGACTCCATTAGAAGAAACATAACTACTAAGATGAGTAATTTTCTTATTGTGCAGTGGGCTACTGGTACAAGAGGTGTGGAGGTAGAAAACAAAAAACAATTACTAAGAAGAGTAATTTTTTCTTCACACAACATGAAGTTTTGCTGTATTCTGACATTATGCAGACTATCATGCAGTACCTCCATGGAGGAGGGACGAACCTGTTTTGGGAATAGGCTCTGCAGTACTGCTGTACCAAACCTAGCATCACTCCTAGCCTGGATATCCAGGGAGTAATGCTTGATGAATGTATGGACCATTTTCCAGGTGGCTGCTTTGCATATTTCTAATAATGGTGTCTCTCTGGCAGCAGCCAGAGAAGCAGCTGTACCTCAAGTCAAATGAGCACTCAGGCCTGAAGGGGCATTTTGCCTAGCTCGTCACAGCAGAATTATATACAAGAGGCAATCCACCTGGCAATAGTCCTCTTAGTAGCCGGTTTGCCCTTTCCCACGTCACCGTGAGAAACAACTGAGGACAGTCACACCTCAGTGCCTTAGCGCACTCAATGTAGTGGCCAAGTGCCCTCTTAACATCCAAACTATGTAACCTTCTCTCCCCTGAAGAAGAATGATCAGTGAAGAAGACAGGAAGAGACATGGACTGGTTCAGATGAAAATCTGAAACCACTTTGGGCAAGAACCTCCTGTTAGTTCCAAGGACCACCTTATCTCTACGGAATGAGATAAAAATCAGGCTCCACTGACAGATCTTGTAATTCAATGATAGACCTGGCAGAGGTAATAGCTACCAGGAACACAGCTTTCCAAGTCAAGTACTTAAGTTCTGCTGAGGCCAAAGGCTCAAAAGGGGGTTGCATAAGTTGAGCAATGCAAACATTAAGATCCTAAGCAGGAGTAGGATCCTTAAAAGGAGGATTGGTATGAGGCAATCCTTTAAAGAATTTACAGAAAACAAGATGAGATGCCAGTAAGGAAGCCTTCCCCACTGACAGAAATGCAGAAACAACTGCCAAGTGTACTTTCAGGGTAGCTGGTCTGAGGCCTACGCCATTAAGATGAACCATATAATCCAGAACTGTAGCCAAATCCGCAGTATCTGGAGATATCTGCTTATTGGAACACCAAATGCTAAATATTTTCCATTTGGAATTATAGGTTTTTCTGGTGGCAGGTTTTCGAGAGGCTTTGAGAATATCCAGACCTTCGAGACAGATGCAGGCTTGCATATTCTAACTCTTCAAGAGCCACGTTGAGGCTGAGAGGCCAAAGGTTGGGGTACCAAATCCTCCCCTGAGAGGTGATTAACAGATTGCGATTCTTGGGAAGATGGACTGCTAGGAACAGCAACAGAGGATACCAAGGCTGTCTGGCCCAGTCTGGAGCAATCAGGATCACTTTGCAAGATTGTGACCTTATCTTGACCAGAACTTTGAACAACAGAGGAAAATGCATACAGAAATGTCCCCTCCCAATCCAGAAGTAGAGCATCCAGCAGGACTGAGCCCAAGACTGGGGGTCTGCAACAGGAGAGGACGTTGGTGATTGTCTGGGGCTGCAAAAAGATCCATCTTGAATAACTCATTTTTTAACAGTAGGGGATCCAGGGACCATTCATGATGGCCCTGAGATATCCTGCTCAGAGCATCTGCTAGCACACTGTCCTTCCCTGGAAGGTGGACTGCTACCAGAGATGTCTGTAGATAAGCCAGTGACCATAATTTCATGGCTTCCGTGCAGAAGGCTGTAGACAGAGTACCTCCCTGCTTGTTAATGTACCACATGGTGGTGGTATTGTCTGTCCTGAACCATCCTGTTCTGTACCGAGTCCAAGAAAGCTTGTAGAGCCAGGTACACTGCCCTGAGCTCCAGAAGACTGATGATATGAAAGAGAGACTCCCGAGGGGACCACACACACACACTGTGCTGTGAGAACTCCCAAATGAGCTCCCCAACCCAGGAGAGAAGCATCTGTGGTTAGTACCACAGAATGAGTCTGTGTGATGAATGGGGACTCCTTGTCTGAGGTTCTCCTGGTCCAACCACCATTGGAGAACCTGGATCAAAGTCTGAGTCACTGCAATCACTTTGGTTAGAGGATCTTTTTTCTGAGACCAAAAGCGCCCTCAAATGAAACTGGATGTCCCTCATCTGAAATCTGGCCCCTTATACCACTGCAGTGGAAGCTGCCATGTGGCCCAGGAGTTGAAGAAAATGTCTTGCTGGTCGAGACACCAGAAGGCGAAAAGAAGAAGCCAGATCTGTAAGGGCCTTTACCCTTGCTTGGACAGTGTCCAACTCTACCCCTATGAAGGTCAGGAGTTGCACTGGTTCGAAAACTGACTTTGGAAGACTGAGGAAGAATCCCCAGGAAAGTGAGCAATTGTTGGGTCACTTGCAGGTTTGACGTGACATGGTCTACAGACTGCCCCACAATGAGCCAGTCGTCCAGGTATGGAAATATGGAAATGTTTTGTCTCCTTAGAAAGGCCACTACTACTGCTAGGCATTTTGTGAACACCCTTGGTGCTGATGTTAGTCCGAAGGGCATTGCTCCGAATTGATAATGGCCTGAAGGCACTTCGGACCCGAGGAACTTTCTGTGGGAGCACCTGATAGAAATGTAAAAATAGGCATCCTTGAGGTCCATGGAGGCTAACCAATCCCCTGGACCCAGAGAGGGAAGAATTATTCCCAGAGTCACCATCTTGAATTTGGGCTTGCCTAAGTGCTTGTTTAAGTATCTTAGATCTAGGACGGGCCACCACTCTCCTGTCTTTTCCGGGGTAAGAAAGTATCTGGAGTACAGACCCTTGTCCCTGTGTGAAGTAAGAACTCTCTCTATGGCTCTGAGAGCCAGCAGAGAGGAAACCTCTGCCTCTAGGGCAACGGTTTCGGAGATGTTTGCAGGTGTAAAAGACCTGGCTCTCAGCTTTGGAATTTTTTTGAAGCAGAGAGCCAGTCCCTGGCTTACTACCTCCAGGACCCACTTGTCTGAAGAAACAGACTTCCAGGCCTGGAAGTAGTAAGCCAGCCTTGCCTCCTACTGGAAAGGGGGTGTCGACCCGGGCTGACACATCAGGGTGTCTGCTTGGCAGGAGTCTTGGACTGAGAGGAGGATGCAGCCCTGCACATCCCCCTTCCGCCTCTCCCTCTGAGAAAAAGGACAGGAGGCCTGTGCCTGGTAGGAAGGCCTGTGAAAAGGCCTGCCCCTGCCCCTAGATTGCTGGTTCTGAGGTGTTGCCTGCCTTTCCTTGGCCTGTGCACTCCTGTAGGTGGTCCTATACTTGTCCATCTTTTTCATGTAATTCTCTGTCTGCTCCCCAATCAAAGAATTACCCACCACAGGGAAATCCATGGCCTTAGCCTGGGTATCCTGTGAGAGGCTAGTACATCTGAGCCAAGCAAATATCCTAAGAGAGACAGATGTAGCCATGACTCATGAAGAATCATCATTAGAGTCCACATCAGCATGCAATTAGACTTTGAATGCTTTAATCCCATCAGCAGCCACCTCCTCCAGCTTTCTGGCTAGCTTGTGGGGAGCCAGTTTCATCAGCCAGCTCCAGAACAGTGTCCCACCTGGACTTCTGGTTATCTGGCTGTGTACGCCATATAGTTTGCCTGCCTGAGTCCCAAGGAGGATGCCAAGTACTGTTTCTTAGCCATAGCATTCACCTTCCTAGAGTCTTTATCTGAGGGGTGTGAAGACAAAGGTATATTAGCCTTGTGACAGGCTGCACAGCCTGCAAGACCCCAACATTGCTGGAATAAGTACTCTGTACCCGAGCCTGACAGCATATACCTCCTGTCCATTCTCTTGTCCACAGGAGGTAATGAATTTGGTGTCTGAAGGATTTTTTGTGTTGGTTTTCCAAAAGATTTATGGAGGGGAATAGACAGCCATTTGGACTCTGGGATGTCCATCATCTCTACATAGTCAGGCTCTTCTTGTTCCTCAACAGCTTCGGCCAGAGGGAGCTGGAGGGTCTCTGCCACTTTTTCGTAAAACAAATAGTGGGAAGGGGACTCAGAAAGCCTGGGAGGGGAAACACTGGCCTGTCTGGGTAGATGTCTGGTTCAATGGGCTCATCCAGGCCATCATCATCCATTAATCATACCCTCTTCTCCCTCCAAATCTGGTTCACAGTAATTATCCGAAAAATATTCCGGAACCAGAGGAACTGAGCGCCTACCCAGAGGCGCCAGATCAGCTGGAACCAAATGGAGCAATTCTACTATACCAATCGCCCTGGCAATTTTTTTCTGCGGTTGGACGCGATGGTTCTGGATCCAAACTGGCAGATTTCTTTTTTCTTTTAGACGGAACCGAACCCTCAGGATCGGCTCTCCTTTTGCCTCAGGAAGTATCGCCCAGGTCAGTGGGCACTCCCTCAGGTTCGGTCGGAACCAAACCAGGCTGGCCATCCGGATCAGAAGACTTCTCAGCCTCCTTTTCCCTAAACCTACTCAATCTCTTGTCCAGGGTGGCCTTTGGGAAATTCTTGCATATTTGGCTGTCTGAACCGAGGTGGTCAAACCCCAGACAATAACACACAGGTAGTGTGAGGGTCTGCTTTAGCAAAGGCATCCCCACACTCACTACAGTGCTGAAACCCAGTGGGACCGTTTTTACTTTTGGGTTCTCAGACGTAGCCACCTATCCACTTACCCTTTAGCAGCTTTAAAGCCAGGTAAGACCCCCAATCGGTTACCAACCGTGTTATGGGCTGTGGGGAAAAAAACGTCAAAAAATACGTCTTTTTGAAACTGATAAGGACCGGTACTTCACACTAATACAAATAACCAAAGACTTTACAGAATAAAGAAATAAAAAGCAATGTGTTCCAGACGGACCAATTGAAAAAGTTTTACAATTTCCACACGGATAAAATAACTGATGTCCACTACCTACAACACTTACTGTACCGAAAAAAATAATAAAATTCACGGTTTAAAACAGACGTTTTACTGAGAACGAACAGAGAGGCGAAGGAGATTTCTCCAGAGTGACTGTTCAGTTAGGCGGAGTAAAGAATCTGACGGTTACACTTGAAAGTGTAAGCAGACAGAGGTCTGAACCGAGATCGAGCTCAATGTTCTATGCTCTGGCAGAGAGTTTACTCTTTCCTCTCCGGAGCAGTTCAAGTGCTGGGGCTAACTGCATAATGTCAGAATAAAGCAAGACTTCATGTTGTTTGAAAAAAAGGCTTTACCTAAGAAGACAGGAGAATTACCCTTCAAACAGTGTTATATTATATCAAATGTAAGAAAAAAGTGGTTCCAGAAAATAGCGCTAATGCGGGGGAAAACATTTACTACTCAAGTGCAAATAAAAAAATTTGATTTTGACGCAAATGCGGTAAAAATACAAGTTTAGACTAAATACTATTGACTAAAATAAAAACGATGCAATTTTTATCGCAGCACACGGTAAACTTTTACCTCAAAAAAAAAAAAAAAACGCCAAAGTGGGAAAAACAGTACAAACCGCGCGACTGTGTGGAACCAACCATAGCCATGTTAAAAATGGTAGAAATAAAGAAGATACCTCCGAGACAGCACTCAAAAGGAAGAAATATCCCACAGGAAGGTAGAGAGAGAGAGAGAGAGAGAGAGCAGATGCACGAGCGAGACAGAGCTCCGAGGCACTGTTGCCAGTTCCACGGAGAAAAAGTTTGAGGTCCTTCAGGCGAACTGCAGGCAGCACTCTCCTCTATTTTTCCTGACTGGTCAATGCCTTTCTCATTTGCACCGACTCCACCTCTCCGGGGCAGCTTAACCCAGCCGGAATACTGCACTTGTCAATACATACTGAAGAATTCCTGGGGTGAGAGAGAGAGGGGGAAAAAAAAAAAACCACACAAACACCATTAACAGTAGTTCTAGGAGTGGTATATGTTGTTCATCCACACTGTCTGGCATGTCCTTTCCCCTTTAAGAATTGCCGGAAAGTCTTAAGGCAGGCTCCTCTCACCCACACGGGTGGTATCTCCCTCGGCTCTGCCCCTTCATGCCAGATCTTGCCCGCTGAAAAGCAGAGTGCGAGCGCCGAAGCAGGGGAGGTCGGGTCGGTCCATGTGGATAAACATATACCACCCCTGGAACTACTGTTACAGGGGAGTAACCAGTTTTCTAGGAACATGGATATGTTCTATCCACACTGTCTGCAGACTCCTAGCAGTTCTCTGGGAGGAAGGAGGCAAGGCACACACCCCCTACTTAGGGAACAGACTGGAGAACTAAGGCCCCAAAACCAACGTCCCGGCATGACGACTCAAGGTCGATGAGGTGATGGGAAATGAAGGTGTGTGCTGACTTCCAGGTATCAGCCCTGCAGATTTCCTGGATAGGGACATCCCAAGAGGCAGCCACCAACGCAGTGGTATGACGGGTGGAATAAGCCCTTAGCCCTATGGGAGCCTCCCTAGCCGCCAGCTTATAGCACAGATCAATGCATGATGTAATCCGTCCGCCAATCATCCACTTGGCTATGGGTCTGCCAGGTGCGGCTTCAGCATAGGTGACAAACAGCTGGCGAACCTCTCCCCAAACTCCATCCGTGCACTCTTTATAACAGGCGAGCGTTCGCCTCAGGTCCAAAGTATGGAGCCTGTATTCGGCACACTAGAAGAGTCATCACCTGATTCAGGTGAAACTCTGACACAACCTTCAAGAGGAACTTCGGCTTGGGGCGCAAGACAACCATGTCCCTGTGGAAGACCAGGCAAGGAAACTCCACCAAAAGCGCCTGGAGCTCCCCAATCCTTTTGGCTGACATAATGGCCACCAAGAAGGTGGTCTTTCACAACAAATGTGACATTTCTCACTTGTGCATCGGTTCGAATGGCTTGCCCATGAGCTTTGCCAGTACCAGTAACAGATTCCATGGAGGTGGAGATTCACGTACCGGAGGGGATCTGTGACCCAGGCCCTTGAGAAAAGTGCCAGACCACTGTTTCCTGCGCCACCGCCTGCTGACCGGCCCATGTCCGGTAAGCAGAGATGGCTGCCAGGTGCACCTTAAGGGCAGTCTACCAAAGTCTCCCTTTGAAGAGGGACCACAGGCAATCCAAAATGCTGGCCACCAGACAGGTCAAAGGATCCAACCCCTTGCCCTGACACCAAATGGAGAGAATCTTCCACTTGAAGGCATAGCATTTTCTTGATGACTCCTTCCAAGAGGCCTCTACAACAGTGAAGACATTTTCGTAGAGATCCAAAGCCTGGAACTCTAGCCACTCAGGAAACAGGCTGTCAGGTGCAGGGACTGAAGGTCTCGAAGTACCTTCCCCTGGTTGATGGAAAGCAGGTCCAGGCATGCCAGGAGACTCCTTGGGAGCCTGCTGCTGAGGCTGAGGAGTGGGGTACCAAAACTGGTGGGGCCAATCCGGAGCCACCAGGACCACCTGTGCCTGGTCCAGCCTAACTTTGAGCAGCACTCTTTGGATCGAGGGAAAGCACAGAAGAGGCATGGGGTCCACGGCCTCAAGAAGGCATCCCCCTGCAGACAGCCTTGCTGAAGGGGGCGGGTACAATACAGCCTCAGCTTTGTGTTCTCCCTGGAGGCAAACAGGTCCACCTGAGGGGTGCCCCGGGTGGAGAGACCACTCTTAAGATGCCTCGCCCATCCGACTGAGGGAGTCCGCCAACTGACTGGATGCTCCTGCCATATGGACGGCTATGAGATCCACCTCCAGGCTGCGCACAATGGTCCAAGTGTGTAGAGCTTCACTGCACAATGGTAGGGAATGAGTCCCTTCCTGCTTATCGAGGTAGTACATGGTCGTGATGTTGTCCGTCTGGACTTGAACCACTTGACCCTGAACAAACAGAGCGAACGCAGTCAGGGCCAGCCGAACTGCTCAAAGCTCCAGCAGGTTGATGTGGCATTGGGAGTCCTCGGGGGTCCAGAGCCCATGGACTCTAGTATTCCCCTAGATGGGGACCTCAGCCCATGAAAGAGCCAGTCATCAAGGTGACCATCGGCTTGGGCAGACAAATGGGATCACTTCCTGCAGATGTTCCGGGACAGTCCACCACTGGAGAGTGGCCACATCCTCTGGGTCACTGTGATCAGCTGGTCAAAGTGACTTTTGCGCTGGGACCACCGACTGGCCAGCTCCCACTGCAGGAAGCATATTTGCCACTGGGCCCAACGGACCACAGTGGTACAAGTTGCCATGTAACCCAGGAGGGGCAGGAAGTCCCGTGCAGGGCGTAAGTGCCCAACCAGAAATGACTGGACAAAGGAGAGAACCTCCACCCTGTCAGCCAGGAGTCTGGCTATGGCTCGGCAAGAGTTGAGTTCTGCCCCAAAGAAACAATATCACCTGCATAGGCATGAGTTCCTACTTGGCCTTGTTGATAAGGAGGCCCAGGTCAGTGCAGGTCTGAAAGGCCAGATCCCTGGACCGCTCCACCTCCTGCATGGAGGGGCCTGCTATCAAACAATCATCCAGGTGGGGTAAACCCGGAACCCTCAACGCCTCAGGTGTGCTGCCACTACTGCTATGCATTTGGTGAAGACCCTGGGGGCTGAGGAGAGACCGAATGGCATGGCCTGAAACTGGTTCAGGTGTCCTTCTGCCCAGACATGGAGGAAACTTCAGTGGGGTGGACAGATCGGGACGTGGAAGAATGCGTCCTGAAGATCCAGAGAGCAGAACCACATGTCTTGCTCAAGAGATGGTATGATCTGGGACACAGTCGTCATCCTAAAAGGTGCGAACTAAGAAACATTCAGGGCATGCAGAATTAAAATAGGGCACCAGCCCCCGTCCATTCTGGCACCAGAAGTACCTGAAGACAAACCCTGGGTGCGAAGGAGGATACACCACTCTAACCACCACCTCCTTGTGAAGGAGCTGGGCTATGTCAGCTTGGAGAGTCGACCAAGTGTCTGCAGATACCGAGCCCTCCTGTGGGGTGCAGGCTCGGCTTGGAGGGTACTTTTCGAATTCCAGAGGCAGACCCTGACTGACCACCGCCAGGACACACCTGTCCGTGGTAACAGTGGACCAGGTGGAAAGGAAGTGTCTGAGCCAGCCCCCCACCGGAGGACCCAGGGGAGGTGTGACAGGTATGGTATTAGCAAACCATCCCGTCACTGTGCAGGCTTGTAAGAGGACCCATCCGAGGAGCCGCCAGGACCTTTGCCTCTGGGCTTACGGGGCACCAAAGCCACTGATTTGGCCGGGGCGGGCCCGGGCCCCCCAAGACTGAGCCTGCTGCCCAGACTGGTATTGGGCTGTCTTGGCGCAAGGATGGAAGGCTGAAAAGGCTTTCACTTCTGCTGCTTAGGGCCCTTAAAGTCCTTCTGGACAAACTGGACTTCTCTATGCACTGGAGGGGACCATCAACTCCAGGCCTGAACAAGTCGGTTCCCACAAAGGGAACGTCTGTCAATTTATTCTGAGTATCTGCTGTAAAGGTCAAGATCCTCAGCCAAGCTCTATGGCGCATGGTGATAGTGGCAGCCACTGAGCGGGAACAAGAGTCCCCAATGTCCAGAACTGTCTGGAGCTGCTGTTTAGCTACAGCATGACCCTGATCCCAGAGCTGCTTGACCGTGGTCTGCAGGTCTGCGGGGAGATGAGGAAACACCTCATCAAGGGACCCCAAGAGGGCATGGGAGAAATGTGCCATAATGACTGCCAAGCTCGTCTGCCACAGACTGAGCGAGGAGGCAGCATAAAGCTTTTTCGCCAAGTAGTCCAACTTCTTGGACTCCTAGTCTGGAGGTTTATTCATGTCCTTATGACCGAACACCAGAACACAATCAGTCACCAGCCCCTTGGCCGTGGGGTGTTGTGTGAACCCCGAAAGGGAACCGATAGGCACCGCATATCTGCGGGCCATACGGGCAGATGGCACAGGGCGGAAAGCAGGGTGCTGCCAAAGTTCCAGGTCCGGACCACATAGCCTCGGCAACCAGGAAGGCCTCTGTTGATGAATCCCCCTTATCCAGGATATCAGTAAGGGGGTAAAAGGCCTGCTTCTGAATGGGCTCCAATTGCATCCCCGTAGATTCAGAGACGAGACGGAGGATGCCCAAGAAGGATGAAGGGCCCTCTTCCGTGGAGTGATCCCCAACCAACTCCACATCGACTGGACGGGAGTGGAGTGAGGAGTTAATCACTTAACTCCGAACAGTCCTCGTACAGCGGCCGGCCATTCGTGTCACCTTCGACTCACCGCAGATGGTCGGGCCTGAGAGTGATCAACAGCCAATGGGGAAGCCTCTTAGCTGTCTAAGGCTCCTTGGACAGAGCCCCGGATGGCGGCTGATGAGGTGGCAACTCCACCACGATCGATGGAGAGGCCGGTTTAGGCCGAGCCAGAATGGTCTTCACCGGCTACGCGGGTGGAGGAATTGTGTCGACCGGCTCAGGAAACTCCGGAGGCACAGGCAACGGCCAGGATAGTGACAGTCAGGTAATAGCCAGGATGTGAGCCGGTGTCGGCTTCTGACCGGCCAGAACCAACTGTTGCCACATAAGGTCCTCGTAGCACCGATGCAACTTGCATCGAAGCCTCCCCCCTCAGCCGAGGAGGAGGAATAGCGGCGGCACTGCTTGTTATGATGAAGAGAATGGTGCCTGTGGGTTCTGAGCGACCCACTGGAGGAAGATGACCGAGACAGGGACCAACCGACAGTCGGGGGAGCCAGAGAACGTTGCAGCTACTCAAGGTCCACTGGAGCCTTAGGATCCAGCGAGATCAGCTCGGCCAGTAGGACCAGAGTCCTACAGAGAAAATTGTCAGCCTCAGCGAGAGAAAATGGGTCAACTGAGTCAAAAGAAATCTCATCTGGATCGTTGACTCGCGTCTCGGCAGGCTGGCCTGACAGGGGCACCATGAAGCCAGCGGCTAAGGCCATGGTTTACGGTTGAAACCAAAGGTTCCTGGACTGAGACCGCTCTCTGTCACAAGAACGTAGACGAATCCTCTGTCTCGACTCCTTCTTGGATAGTGAGCTGTGCAAGCCCGAAGGACCCTCTTCCCTTAATCAGGAGAGTGTGGCACAACTCCGTGAAGGAGCCCGAGAAGGTACAGCCCAGTTTAAGAGGAACGAAAACAGATGCTGAAGAGGACTACTCGGTGGCCCGCAGCTGCAAACAGGAGAGACTGTCATCTAGCAAGTTTGGTGAAACGAGCGACATGTCGCAGGCTTGGGTATAGCGACTGTGCCCCAGGCAAAACGCACGTGGCGTGCGGGTCGGTATATGACATTTTCTGCCCGCAAGGGCAACAGCAGAGCTCAGGCAAATACTTGTCCTCCATCGTGGTCGCAACTGAAAATCATGCGGAAGAAACTGACAAGTTTAAGTTTAGGAAATAAATCCGAAGATTTTAACGCCAGGGCCTACTCAGTGCAGGAGCAGTAAGGAGGGAACCTGCTTCTTCCAGCAGAAAGGAAGATCTGGCGTTATGGGGCGGAGCTGTATGATATACCACCCGGGTGGGTGGGAGCAGCCAGCTTTGATACTTTCCAACAATTCTTAAAGGGGAAATGACATGCCAGTGTGGACAGAACAACATATCCATGTCCCTAGAAAATACTTTGATGATGTATTTAAACCCCCACCATCACTTCCCCAATAAGTTACCCCTGGTATTTTCACCACAATTAGTTAACAACTCATTAGGGATCACTCTGTCCATTCCATGCAAGTATTAAAAGAGTCTGATCATATCCCTCCCAGCTTTGAGTACACAGTGCGGCTCTCCAGTTTTGCTAGTCATTACTTACCGTGTAGCCCATGTATCATTTTAATCACCCTCCTCTGCACTGGTTCCCATTTTTCTAAGTCCTTTAGGTGGGGATTCCAAAACTGTATGCAGTACTCCAGATACGGCCGTACCAGAAATCTACACAATGGCAAAATGATCTCTTTCTCCTGCTTCTAAATCTCCTCCCAATGGTACCCAACATCCTATTTGCCTCCCAACAGCTTTGATGTACAGCACAGTAGATTTGAGGCTCTACTCCTAGATCCCCTTCTTCCTCCTCCATCTTTGCAACAGTAATGTCTTCCATATACATCCTGGTCAGGAATATACGCTGGTCCCAGGAGTATACCAAGTTCAGGCTTGTGTACCAGAGTCCCCTTCTGGCCACTACAGTTTTTCCCCCTGCAGTAGGGGCTCAACCCCCCATCAACTGTGTGGACAAGGCTCCAGTGCTGGCAGGCACTAGGACCCAGGGAACACAAGAAGCCCAGGCCACCACATAGAAGGCCAGGAGTATTTTGTCCCCATTTACCAGTCCCTCCTTCCCACTAGAGTGTAG
Source organism: Neoceratodus forsteri (assembly GCA_016271365.2). Taxonomy (NCBI): domain Eukaryota; kingdom Metazoa; phylum Chordata; order Ceratodontiformes; family Ceratodontidae; genus Neoceratodus; species Neoceratodus forsteri. The sequence goes on along the minus strand of CM057455.1, from coordinate 1,340,779,041 downwards.
CTATGCCAACCTCACACACAAGCAGCACATCCCCATGGCAGAAACGAGCTCCCTGGCCAGCTACAGGGGTTGCTGCTGTGCTAGAGCTTGCCACTGACCCTCCATGGCTGAGGTACGCTGCGGCCCAGGATTGCTCCCGAACCCAGGCTGCCTGCATGGCTGCTTGACCATCGGGGGGGGGGGGCTCCTGGCCTGTATTCCAACCCAGGGTTTCTGCTGCCCATGTGAATGAACTTACCCTTTCAGGCAACATCAGCGTCCAGATGCACAGCAATTATTCCAGCCTATCCAGAGCACATCTCAATTCCCGAATACACCCAACATTATCCACTCGTTTCATCAACGAAAAGGCAGATTTTCCCCTCTGATGCAAAGTAGGACAAATCTGGCAGCTGTGTGGTCAACTGCCACTACATAGAAAAACAGACTGACAGCAAGTAAGGACTGCTTGGCCCAACCAGTCTGCCTATTTCCCCACCTACTGGATAAGCTGCAGATCCTAGTTAACCAACAGCCTACACCTTCTTAACCCCCACCAGAATTGCCTTATGTCTGTCCCCCTTTTGGTTTGGCTATTAGATTTTTTTTTTTAAAGTTAACTGTCACCTGGCTATCTGCCCACAAACTGATTTTTGCGCCACTAAAAAAACTGATTTCCTACAGGATTTTAAAAGCTAGTTGCCAACCTAACTACCAGCTCACAAACTAAATGTATCACAACCTGCTCCGATGCCCTCCCCAAGTCACTGATAAAGATGCTTAACAGTACCAATTGGAGGATCAACATTTGCACAACCCCATTTGTGACCTCTCTTACTCTAAAGTACTCCCCATTTGCTACTAACTTTTGTGCCCCCCCCCCCAGCTAGTTACCTACCTACTGTGCTCATCTGTCCCCCCATCCTCTAGGTCCCCTAGTTTACTGACAATCTCCTTTGTGCAACAGAGCTGAATGCTTTGCTAAAGTTCGGATATTGTATTGTCAATCACCTGTCCTTTATTAACAGCCTTTATCAGCCAGTTGAAGTCAATAATGTTTGTCTGTCTGGCTCTACCTACCACATAAAATTGTGCCATCTTCTGTCCTTTAGCTCATTTCTACCAGGAACTCTACCTTAATTATAGATTCCAGCAGTCTGCCTGTAGGTGGCAGCACTCCCAATTCTGGGCCACAACCAATTATGCCTCTTCTAGAGTAAACTCCAAAAATCTTATATTTTTTTTTTTTATTAAATTAATTTGGCAGTATTCTGCACCAGTGAAAACATTTTTCTAGGTCATATAGAGAAAACAAAAACCTTGCATGAATAATGAAATAAGAACTGGAAAAAGGATTTTCTGTTATTATTATGGAGACATTGTAGCAAGTTGTTTGGCCGTCTGTTCTTTACACTCCATCCTAAAACAGATTTTTCTTTTTTCACTTATGTTGCCCTGTGTAGCGTATTTGCTAAATAACCTGCCCATAGTGTTGTCAAACAAAGTATTTCAGACGTTAGACAAGTTCCCACAGGAAACCTGACGTTAAGGATGGAAACCAAGGTGGGGTGCTCATAACTTACGGGCACACTGGTCACCGGGAGGCTTAGGGCTTCCCTGGTTTCGGGGGTACCACTGGTCTTTCCTAGCTGCCCAGGCGGTCAAATGGTTCGTTCCAGCTTCCAGTATTCTACCGCCATGGATACAGTTAGAGAAACAGATTTGTCAGCCTATCCCTTTCAGTCTACTCTCAACTAATGCTGCTATACCCCCGGACAAACTTACCCCAGTTATGGACGCCACTAGGACAGCCTGGTTTCGCCTTATGAAGTAGGCTGGGACGTCGAAACAAGGTGCTATGTTACCCTTTAGATACTCAGACCTCTGGCATAACCCACTTATTAGGGTGAACAGCAAACCCCTGACATGGGCCTCGTGGGAAGGGAAAGGGATCCATACTGTGCAAGACCTCTGTTTACCAAACATTAGTACCTTAATGTCCTCTGAACAACTGCGTGTATGTTTCTTGTTAAAGCCACAGGACTTTTGGAAGTTCTTGCAACTTTGCAATGCAGTGCAGGCCATTGACTGGACGAGTAAAGGAGAACCAAAATGGCACTGGTTGTCCTCACTACATCTAAAGCCTTCCTTTCGTGGGCTAGCGGGTAGGTTCTACAATACCTGGCGTGAGGCGCAATCAGACCACACGGAGTCGTGCAGACTGGCATGGGGCACGGAAATAGGCAGTCATATCGGTCCAGAGACCTGGTCCCGCTGCCTCCATGCAGCGCACTCCACCTACAAAGATGCTAGAAGCCAGTTAATTCAGCTTAAGATGCTCCTTAGAGGGTACAGAACACCTGCTATCCTATTCAGGTGGGGGGGGCCTTCCACATGCACGATGTTGGAGATGCGAACACAGTCCCACAGACACCCTGCACCTCTTATGGAAATGTCAAGCTTTAGCCCCTTTCTGGTCAGCGGCAGCAATGGATTGCTCAGGGGTGTTGGGACAGCCCATAGATCTCTCGCATCCTATGCTGTTGTTGGGAGATCGGACCCCGCTTGGGCAGCTGAGACCACTGCACCAGAACTGGGTTCTGGTTGTTCTGCTGGAGGCTAAGCGGCTCCTCTTAAGACATTGGCTGCAACCCCTACCCCCGCCCATTTCGTTATGGCACTCAGCTATCACCAGATTAGCTACCTTTGAAAAGTTAACTTATGCTGCTAGAGGGCAGCTGTCCGCGTACTTTTCCAAATGGGAGGCCTATCTTAACTCGGCACTGTGCCGGGCTCCCCCTTCCCCCTGCTATGGTAATCATCTCCCTAGGCCACTGTTAGTGGGATACAGTGCCTTCAGAAAGTATTCACCCCACCTTGGATTTTGTCACATTTTGTGATGTTGCAAACTCAAATTAAAATACATTTATATGGGATTTTTTTTGTCACATATCTACACAAATTACTCTATAATGTCAAAGTGGAATGAAACTTCTGGAATTTTTTGTACATGCAATTTAAAATAAAAACCTGAAATGTCTTGATTTGATAAGTATTCACCCCCTTTGCTATGACACTCCAAACTGAGCTCAGGTGCATCCAATTTCCTTGTGAGATCACTCAAACTTGAATGGAGTCCACCTGTGGTCAGTTCAAATGGTTGACATGATTTCAGAGGAAATACACCTGTCTATAGATGGTCCCACTGTTGACAGTGCATGTCAGAGCAGAAACTCTACCATGAAGACCAAGGAGCTGTCCGTAGAACTCCGTGATAGAATTGTGAGGAGGCATAGATCTGGGGAAGGGTATAAAAACATTTCTAGGGTGTTGAAAGTTCCCAGGAGCACAGTCAAGTCCATCATTAGGAAATGGAAAGCTTACGGAACCACCCAGTCTCTTCCTAGAGCAGGCCGTCCTCCCAAACTGAGCAACCAGGCAAGAAGGACCTTGGTCAGGGAAGTGACCAAGAACCCAATCACCACCCTGACAGAACTACAGAGTTCCATGGCTGAGATGGGAGAACCTGTCCAGAGGACAACAATCTCTGCAGCACTTCACAGATGTAGCCTCTATGGGAGAGTGGCTAGATGGAAGCCACTCCTGAGAAAAGGCCACATAATAGCATGCCTGGAGTTTGCAAGAAGGCACGTGGCAGACTCAGACCCACTGTGGCAAAAGATTCTCTGGTCTGATGAAACAAAAATTGAACTCTTTGGCCTGAATGCAAAGCGCTATGCCTGGCGCAAACCGAACACAGCTCATCACCCGTGTAACACCATCCCTACCATGAAGCATGGTGGTGGCAGCATCAAGTTATGGGGATGCTCTTCAGCGGCAGGGACTGGGGCACTTGTCAGGACAGAGGGAACAATGAATGGAGCCAAATACAGGCACATCCTTGGGGAGAACCTGCATCAGTCTGCAATAGACCTTGGACTGGGGCGAAGATTTACGTTCCAACAGGACAACGACCCCAAGCATACAGCCAAAGCAACACTAGAGTGGCTTCAGAACAAGAAGGTGAATGTCCTTGAGTGGCCCAGCCAAAGCCCAGACTTGAATCCCATTGAAAATCTGTGGAAAGACTTAAAGATTATGTTCATCGACGCCCCATCCAACTTGACAGAGCTTGAGCAAATCTGCAAGGAAGAATGGGCTACAATCTCCAAATCCAGATGTGCAAAGCTGATACAGACATACCCAAGAAGACTCAAGTTGTAATTGCTGCCAAAGCGCTCTCAAAAAACTGACTCAGGGGGGTGAATACTTAAGTAAACAAGATATTTTAGTTTTTAATGGTTCATAAATTTTTGTTACACAATAAAAATATTTTTGCCCCTTTAAATTGTTGAGTATGCTGTGTGAATCAAGGGGGAAAAAAATCATTTCAATGCATTAAAAATTCTGGTAGTAACACATCAAAATGTGACAAAATCCAAGGGGGTTGAATACTTTCTGAAGGCATTGTAGGCCCTGCCCAAGTAACGTAATATTAATACAGGGAATCGATCCCTATGTGCACTTTCGGTGGTGGTCTTGTCTGCTGCTACGCTGAGGTTTGATTTGTCCTATTTTATTATACTCTTTTTAATGGGCCGGATGTTAGCTATATAGTTGGCCTGTGTATGTAATCGGAAAATTTAATGTTGAGGAGGTGGCACCCATGTGACCTATGTGTGAGTATGAGCTATGGACGAGATATGGTATATTAAGATAGACAGAAGATGTTGTTATTAGTTATATGAAGTAGTTCTGAACCTTAAACAGTTTTATGTGCGATGAATATTGGCATGTGCAAACAATTTTGTAATGCCTCATGGTAGCAGGAGTTTTCCTGTTTTGGATGTGATGCTTTTGTAAACAAAAATTATTCTATGATAAAAAAAAAATATTTAGTAAGACTGAAACTTTTCAGCTGAATGTGGTATTGTGGGATTGCGACGAAAGAACATTATATTCTAATCTTAGGTTTATGAGTGGCAAAATTAATTCACTGTTATAAATGAGTACAGTAGCAGAAGTTTACCATTATTTATTTTATTGCTTCTAGATGGGTCATGATGCCTAAAATCATATGTACAGCAAGGACCTGTCCAGGTGTTGCTGTAGGTATGATTTAGGCATCAAGACCCACCTAGAAGCAATAAAATAAACAATAATAGTAAACTTCTGCCACTGCTATTCATTCATAGCAGTGGTGTTTGCCACATCACAAACTGGGTGAAATACCCATAGTAATTTGCGCCCGCTCGATCGGGATCCCCAAGGCACATCTGCGATCGCCGAAAAGTTTCAGCGCCTTTTTTTTTTTTTTAAATATTAATTTTATATGAGATCGTAGCAGCCCCGGACTCCCGCAGCGCTGTAGAAAGGTATGTGGGACGGGAGCGAGCTGCTACGATTAGTCTGCAGGTCACCTTTAAGATTCAATAGGATACACAGGCAATTCCACTTATATGCCTTTCACTTTGTGTCCCAATCAGCTCTATACACTCCTAATGCTTTCCCCCCAGTTAACCGGCCTCCGTGTTTTCGCTTATATGCCTTTTTATCTTATACATTTCAGGCATTTCCATCATTTCTTCAATCAGATTAAGGGGTCCTTACCAGAGTAATGAGCCTGCTTGTTTTACGTTATCACCCTTTAGCAGCTCACTTTAGATGCCAACTAGTCTAATAAGAGCTACATAATGTTTGCAGGTGGTACTAAAGAGCTCTCTCTCCCCCTCCCATTCACCTACTCATTGACCACTGAGCAATCACCATGTCTAAAAGAAAATCTCTATCCCTCGCAAAGTTAAACTGATAGAAAAGGCAGACTCTCCAGGATACAATCAAAGATCTAACTGTAGAGTTCGGCATAGATGTATCCAGAATTGGTTATGTCCAGGCAAAGCGGGCGATCCTAGAAAAATGAAGATATTCTTCTAATTATTTTATGGTACGAGAAATTTCTCCACACTTGCGTAATTTCCATGTCTGTCAGTTCCAACGTTGTCAATGGGAAGTTGCTACACACGAGCAACGAACACCCCTACGGGTTAGTGGCATAGCCCAAAGCTGAAAATCAGGATAGAACCCTGGGGCACAAGAGCATTCCAAGATCAGATTCTACAGTCACATTTGTCCATCCAGTACCTAAATACACTTGTGTACCAGCAGTCTCCATGTCGCCAAGGTGAATGAACACTCTCCTAACTGAACACCATCAAGTTATACATGTACATGACCATGACATTATAAAAGGGTAAATGGATGACCTACACCATTCTGGAGAGCTGAGTGACAGTGTCTTGCCGACTAATTCGGCTGTACTGCCTCTTAAACACCCAACCACCGATTTGCTGACAGGGTTGGTATGCTGCTGCTAACACTCGTAACAAAGTGAAGCACAGCACAATGCTCAAAAATCACAACCTGTTAACCTTTGTGCCTGTAGCCCTATAAAATGCAAAGGTTTTCACTGTTAGACAATTCAGGGCAACCAGCTGTAGTAACATACAGAACATCTTTGCCGAAATCAAAGTCCTTAGATATATCGGATAATATTCTCCAACAGGAATCGGGGGCTCCTAGGAGAGGCCCAACTGACAACACTAGAGCTAATGGAAATTATGGCAAGTATGAAGGAATTTCTCCTTTCTCTATCACTCCACATTGTCAATGGGGAGTTAACACATGGGTTCTAAAAAGCAGTACCCATCCCCAAACTGGGTGGGGAAGAATACTGTCCCATAGTCAGGTATCTGGGGACCCTCACAAAGGAGGGACGGAGGGACAACATTCTCAGGGAAGTAGGCAGATGGCCAGGGCTGGACAGAAGGAAGCAAGGCGGGGAGGTGGCTCAGACCTTACACTCAGTAACTGCTTCAAATCTCTTCTTCTGCTCGAGGATGAGGGGGGTGATGTAGCCACGACAGGGGTGGTTAGAGACGAAAGGGAGTGGGGGGCAGGAGGCAGGGCCAGATAGCAGGAAGAACGGGGGGACCAGGAATGCAGGAAAATGGGGGGAGCAGTGAATCAGAGCAGGAGGGGCAGAGGGAAGTGGGAGGAAAGGCAAAGGAGAAGGACCAGAAGTACAAGGAGGATTCAGTAAAGGGAGCTGAGGGTTTAGGCCAGGGGAGCACGACGAGCAAGGAGGAACTAAATGGAGACAGGAAGGAAGGAAGGGAGGGAGGAAGGAAGGACGAGCCAGGCTAGTTTAGCAGATGGGTGAGAAGGGCCAGTCGCGAGCAGTGAGGGGGGAAATTAGCAAGGTACAGAAGGATACTCAGGAGGAGGTGGCCATGGTAAATAAGGAGGGGGTGGCATGTGGCACCCAGATAGGGGGAGGAACAAGGAGCCGGCTGGGTGGAGGGGCCGGTAGAAAGGATGAGGGACATGTAAGGGAGGAAATGGAGGAAAAGGAGCGGTCAGAGTGCTCCTGTTGGGGAATTCTATGATCAGGGGTATCAAATGGGACAGGGAGGGAGAAGCCTGGCCAGTTAGAACAAGATGCTTCCCTGGACTAACGGTGCACAGGGCTAAGCACAAGGTATATCAGCTGGCAAAGGATTGTAGGGGTTCCCCGGACATACTGGTCCACCTGGGTACAAATGACATTGAGGGAAATAGCGAGCTAGAGATACAGGCAAGATTCAGGGAGCTTGCCAGGGTCTGTCATGACATAGGATGCACAGTTTCCTTCTCAGAAATCCTGCCGGTGCCAAGGACTAGTGGGGAGCACAAAAGGAAGATTAGGGAGATAAACCAGTGGCTCAGGGAGTGGTGTGAGGCCAGAGGGTATGGGTTGATGGGGGACTGGGGGGAGACCTGGGAGGATAAGGAGCTGTATGCTAGAGATAGACTCCATCTCAATTTGGAGGGGAAGGGAATCCTTAGGTTGAAAATAGAGGGGTTCATTGGTGAAAAGTGGGGTTTAAACTTGTGAAGGGGGAGGGATGGGAGAAAAGGCTGTCAAGGGGGTACCGATAAAGGAGGGACTCTGTCTCCACCCCCCTGGGGAGCTGGAGGATTGCAGGAAAAGGCCAACTGGCAAAGTGCAGACCAGGGGAAAACAGAATCCCCATGGGAACACGAGCAGGGGAAATGGAACTATAGGGAAAGGGTGGAAGGTAGTCCTGCTAAATGCCAGGAGCTTGGACAATAAAATGCCTGAGCGCCAGGCGATGCTAACTGAGGGAGCAGTGGATGTAGCAGCAGTCACTGAGACTTGGGCCACTGCAGGACATGACTGGGACCTGAACCTGGAGGGTTACACTATGTTCAGGAAGGACAGGGGGGAGGGAAGGAGGAGGAGGTAATGATAGTCAAAAACTGCATTGGCATAGGGGAGTAGGAGGCAGAGGGAACCGTGGAGGCGATTTGGGTCACCTTGATAACAAGGGGGGGCAAGAGAGTAAAAATAGGAGTGGTATATAGACCCCCTGCCCTGGCAGAGGAGCTGGAGGACAGTCTGGTGGCAGATGTTGGGAGACACTGCAGACTGGGCAGAGGAACGGTGGTGGTGTTGGGGGACTTGTACATGCCAGGAACAGACTGGGAGACTATGACATCCTCTGTGACCAGGGAACAGAGGTTGTTGGATGTCTTTCAAGACACGTTCCTAACTCAGCAGGTGAGGGAACCGACCAGGGAGGCGTGGGTACTGGATGTGGTCCTGGCAGACAGTGACCAGATTGGGGGCCTGGAGGTAAGGGACCCATTGATGGGAGTGACCATGCCACAGTCTGGTTCTGCCTGGACCTAGGAGGGTAGAAGGCTGCACAAAGACGGAAGTAACCGACTTCAGGGGGCGGATTTAAGGAAATGGGAAGGATCCTTAAGGAGCATCTGGATGGGATTGGGTCAGACATGGACACTGATAGTAGGTGGGAAATCATCAGGAGAGGGGTGCAGGATGCTACCAACACCTGTGCAAGAGTAAGACGAAACTGCGTAGGGGCCCAAAAACTTGCTGGTGGACCAGGGAGGTCCAGGAGGTGGTCGGGAAAGAAGGCAGCCTATAAGCAATTCAAGTGCTCAAGGAGTGAAAGGATCGAGGGAGTCACGAGCTGATGGCTAGAAGGGCCACTAGGGTGGTGAGGGCGGCTAAGGCAAGGAAGGAGCAGAACCTGGCCAGGGAAATTAAGAGAGGGAACAAGGGTTCTTTAGAAACATTGGGGAAAACTAAGGGTGAAGGGCAGATTAGCAGGATTAAATCAGGGGAGAGATGGGCACAAGACCCGGGGAGCAGGCTGAGGTACTAAATTAGTACTTCACCCTCAGTTTTCACCAAGGAAAATTGGGGTGCTGTATCACATCGGAGGAGACAGAGATACTGAGGAAGGGGGACCTTACCAATCAAGGGTCTGGGGAGAGGGGAGGCATCACTGGCAGGAGGGGAGGGCTAAGCAGGAGAAGAGGTACCGAAGTGGAAATCACAGCAGAGAGTGAGGGAAGCCCTCAGCTCCCTTAAGACAGAGAAAGCACCGGGCCGGATAAATTACATCCCAGAGTGCTGAAGGAACTTATGGATGTCCCATGGAGCTTTCACCATCTCTCTGAGGACAGGGTGGGTGCCCCAGGACTGGAAGGTGGCACATATAGTGCCTATCCACAAGGGGGAAATCAAGGGAGGTGGCAGAGAACTACAGGCCTGTCAGCCTGACATCGGTGGTGGGCAAGGTGATGGAGGGCATTGTCAAGGAGAGGCTGGGGGGGACCTGGAAAAGTCAGGGTGCCTGGACGATAGACAGCATGGATTCTTCCCAGGGAAATCGTGTCAGACAAACCTTGTGGAGTTCTATGACTGGGTGACGAGGCCTTGACCTGGGTAGACCAGTGGACGCCCTCTTTCTACACTTCAGCAAGGCATTTGACTCTGTTCCTCATGTGGGCCTGTTGGATAAGCTGGGAGAAATGGGGTGGGGAACCAGATGATCAGATGGATAGGCAACTGGCTCCAGGACCGGACCCAGAGGGTCGAGTTGGCGGATAGTCTCATCCCCAAGGAGGGTCATTAGTGGGGTCCCACAGGATCAGTCCTGGGCCCTTCTGTTCAACGCCACGCCTCTGACATAAGGACAGGAATCAGGAGGAGATGAGTCTCTAGCGGATGACTCAAAGTGGGGGCGGTGGATGGGGAGGAGGGGAGGGTGGCCCTACAGGGGACCTGGAGGCTCTGGAAAGATGGTCTAGAAAGTGGAAGCTGAGGTTCAATGCAGGGAAATGCAAGGTACTCCACCTGGGGGCCAGAAACCCGGCCAAGTGTACACCCTGGGGGGGAAGGGAAATGCTACAAGTCTCGATGGCTGAGAGGGACCTGGGGTGGTGGTGGTGGATGTCAAGATGAACAACTCTGAGACTTGTAGGAGGGCAGCAGCCAAGGCCAACAGGATGCTGGGATGCATCGCTAGGGGGATCACCTCCAGAAGGAGGGAAGTGATACTCCCTCTGTATAACTGCTTGGTGAGGCCACACCTCCAGTACTGCGTGCAGTTTTGGAGGCCACACTTAAAGAGGGACATTAACCTCCTGGAGAGGGTCCAGAGGAGGGCAACCAAAATGATTTGGGGCTTGGGGGACAGGACCTATGAGGAGAGGCTCGAAGAGCTAAATATGTACACATTGGAAGAGAGAAGGGACCGGGGACATGATAGAGGTCTTCAGGTACATGAAGAGGGTAAATAGGGGAGGAACAGTCAGGGTGCTTCGAAGGAAGGAGGAGGGGGCCACTAGAGGGCATGGGTGGAAGTTGGAGGGGGGAAGATTCAGGGGAGAAAGGAGGAGGTGCTACTTCACTGAGAGGGTGGTGGAGCCATGGAATGCGCTGCCTAGGGGGCTGGTGGAGGCCGAGACAGTGGAGGGGTTTAAGAGTGGGTGGGACAGGTTCAGGGGGAAGGGTTCTGGAAGCAAAATCAAACGCAGCAAGAATATCCGGAACTGGGAAGGGAGAAGCCAGAGAAGGCGAGGAGGGCAGCAAGGTCAGCACCCAGGCTGGGGGCTGACCAAACGAGCAGACACGAAAGACCGTTAGGCCTAGTCTGCTGGCATTTTAGTATGTTAGTATATATAACCCATACTGGTGACGTATGACAATTATCCACTAACCACCACCTGTAAGACTCTGCTACCGAAGGCCGCATTGGCAGAGCTTTAAACATCCAATCTCCGGTGCTTAGTAAAGTATGAAAGGAGGACAACACTGTCTCTTTGCATAACTCTAAGAGATGCCTCTCCCCTCTTTCTGTCCGGGAAGAAATAATTACTTACCGGAGTAATCTTGTTTCTTCCAAGGGAATCTTACTGTATTGCGACTTCTGCAGTATTGCCATACCATAAGACTGCCCCGGAACCGAAATGGTTAATAGAACCTATGCTAATCATGGAATGTTAGGCTCGAGCTCGATTTTCAAACCACTGTCCCTGGTAAATATTCTGCAACCGCCAAATTCTTACGGAGCAAGGCTAATATCAAACTGTCTAAAACTATACTTATAATAACTAACAATTTAAACACCCAACACCAAACAATTCCCCTTTTATTTAAAATTGTGGGCCAAGCTAAGACTTAAGTCACTAAGCCCAAAAGGAAACACCCATAGGATTTAAACAGCATGACCAGCTGTGCTGCAGTGCCTACAGGTTCTAGCAGGGGAGGAAGGGTGGGAAGTCAGAATACAGCAAGATTCCCTTGGAAGAAATGAGATTACTATGGTAAGTAATTTTTTCTTCTAACCCCAGGAAATCTTACTGTATTCAGACTTCAGTAGACTACCCAAGCAGTACCTCTGGAGGAGGGTAGAGAACCTATTTAGGAAACAGGCTCTGCAGTACTGCTGTTCCAAACCTGGCATCACTTCTGGCCTGGGTATCCAGAATGTAGTGCTTGGTGAAGGTGTGAACTGTTTTCCAGGTAGCTGCTTTGCAGATTTCCAACAAGGGGATGACTCTTGCAGCTGCTATAGAAGCAGCTGTACCCCTTGTAGAGCAGGCCCTGAGGCCTACAGGAGGCTCTTTACCCATTTTGCTGTAGCAAAATTGGATACAGGCCACAATCTATCGGGCAATAGTTCTTTTTGAAGCGGGTTTGCTCTTCCCCACTTCTCCATAGGTAAGGAACAGCTGGGTTCTATCCTGCCTGTGTGCCTTCGTGTGATCCAAGTAATGGCTTATAGCTTTCGACTTCAAGACTATGCAGCCTGCGTTCTCCTAAACTGGAATGATCAGTAAAAAAAGACTGGCAAAGTCATGGACTGATTAAGGTGGAAGTCTGAAACCACTTTAGGAAGGAACTACCTATTAGTCCTAAGGACCACCTTGTCCCTGTGGACAAGGTCTGAAGCTTACTGATCCTTCTGGCTGAGGGGATGGTTACCACAAACACCATTTTCCATGTCACATACTTAAGCTCAGCTGCCGACATGGCTTCGAACAGTGGCTGCATTAGTTGGCCAATGCATATCCTGAATACTTGGTTTGCAGCCAGGGATGCCCCTTTCCCAGCAAAGAGGTAGGCAGAGACAGCAGCTAAATGCACCTTAAGAGTGGAAGGCCGAAGGCCCAGGGAATGCAAGTGTGTCAGACAGTCCAAGACTACTGGTAAGCCAGCCTGGCGGTGGTCTGTGTGTGTCTGCCCACACCAAACAGAGAACCTCTTCCATATAGACGAATGGGTCTTTCTGGTGGAAGGTTTTCTAGACACCCTTAGAACCTCTAGCACCCCCTCCGAGAGGTGCAGGTCAGCATATTTTAGGTCATCAAGAGCCAAGCTCAGAGTCTGAGGGACTGTAGATTGGGGTAGAGGACCCTGCCCCTGGAGATGGTCTGCAGGTTGAGCCTCCTGGGCAGGGAGATTGGTTTGGAGATTGACAGCATCAGTAGCAGCAAGTACCAAGGCTGCCTGGCCCAGTCTGGAGCAATGAGGATCATTGTTGCTGGCTGAACCCTGAGCTTGTTCAGTACTCTGAGCAGCAAGGGAAATGGCGGGAAGGCATAAAGAAACTTTCCTGTCCAGTCCATCAGGTGTGGGACTGGAGGCACTGTGCCCAGTGTCGGAGCCCTGCAACAGAACAGTGGCAGTTGGTGGTTATCTGGGATTGTGAAGAGGTCCACCTCTGGGGTGCCCCACCTTCTGAACACAGCTTGTAGGATCTGCCTGTTTAGTGACCACTCATGGTGGTTCTGACTGATCCTGCTGAGGGCATCTGCTAGGATGTTGTCCTTCCTTGGGAGATGGACTGCTGAGAGGGAGATCCCCAGGAAGTAAGCCAGGTTCCAAACCTTCATGGCTTCTGTGCCCAGTGGGGAGGACCTTGTGCTCCCTTGCTTGCTGATGTAGTACATCGTGGCTGTACGGTCTGTCCGGACCTGAACCACTTTGCCCTGCAACACAGAGAAGGACAGAATGCCCAGATAAACTGCCCCGAGTTCCAGCAGGTTTATGTGAAGCAGGAACTCCTACTGGAGCCAGGTACTGTGGGCAGTATGCTCCCCTAGGTGGGCAGCCCATCCTAGTAGGGGAGCATCTGTAGTCAACTGCTGTTGGTGGCAGCTGGAGGAAGGGCACACCTTCCCTGAGGTCGACCTTTTCCTGCCATCACTGCAGAGCTTGAAGCAGGGTTCCTGTGACTAGTACCATGTTTGACAGGGAGTCTCTTTTCTGAGACCAGTGAGCCCCGAGATGGAACTGAATGTCCCTCATCTGGAATTTTGATCCAGATATGGTTGCTGTAGCCTTGTGCCCTAACAGCTGGAGAAAATGCCTTGCTAGTCTGGGGGTATGAAGCTGAAGAGAGCCTGCCAGCTGAACCAAGATGTCTACTCTTCCCAGAGGGAGGAAGGCTCTTCCTTTCAGAGCATCTAGTTCCACCCCTATAAACTCCAGGAGTTCAACTGATGTTAGTACTGACTTTTTCTTGTTTACCAGGAAGCCCAGTGTACCCAGAGTATCCCGAGTGATGGTCAGTGCTTGTCTTACCTGCTGAAAGGACTGACCTGCCTCCAGCCAGTCGTCCAGGTACAGGAAGACTAACCCCTTGTCTCCTTAGGTGTGCCACCACTACTGCTAGGCACTTGAACACTCTTGGAGCCGATGTGAGGCCGAAAGGCATGGCCCTCAACTGGCAGTGCCCTGATGGCAATCTGAACCCGAGGTACTTTCTGTGCGACTGCCTGATGGGAATATGGAAGTAGGCATCCATTAGATCCAGAGATGCCAGCCAATCTCCATTCCGGAGTGCAGGAAGAATGGTAGCAAGAGTGACCATTTTAAACTTTGGCTTTGTCAAATGTTTGAAGAACAACAGGGGAATGGTGACCCATACTGGATCTCAGACACTTAAAAGTGAAGTAAACAGAGTAGAGACCCTTTCCCTGCTGGGCCAAGGGAAGTGGCTCTACTGCTTTTTCCAGAATCAACTTTGCTACCTCCTCTTCCAACAGAATTGCTCCTGCTAGGCTGGCAGGTCTGAAAAATCTTACCTTCAGTTTGGGAAGAAGTCTGAAGCTGAGTGCAAGACTCTGGCCCACCTCCAGGACCCACTTGCCCGTGGTCATGGATTGCCAAGCCTGGAGATGGTGGGCCAGCCTGACCCCTACTGGGATTGGGGAGGCGACCTTGGCAGACCCCTCAGGGGGTCGGCTTGGTCTGTGTGGCGTGCTGGGGCCAGCCTGGCCGCTGCCCTTTTTTCCCCTGCCTCGGAAGTACCCCCCTTTGTGGCTGGAAAGCTGGTGACGCCCGAGCCTGGAAGAAAGGCCTTTAGTGGGCTTTACACCTACTTTTTCCTTGGTACTTCTGTGGCATTGCTGCCTTCTCCTTAGCAGCAAGCCACCTTCTACTCATCCATCTTCTTCATGTAAGCCTTCGTTTACCTCACCAAAGAGAGATGTAGGCTCACAGGGGAAATCCAGTGCCTTTGTCTGCATGTCCTGTGACAAATTAGTGGCCCTTAACCAAGCAAATCTCCTCAGGGACACCGAGGTTGCCAACTGCCTGGCAGCAATGTCATTTGCATCCACTGCCATCTGAAACTGACACTTTGAAGCTTCTATGCCCCTTTTTGCAGCTTTGGGCAAGTCTCAAGCCATGGGATAAGGGCAAGACTTGGCTATTTCCAAAACAGTGTTCCAGACACTCTTCTCGTATCTGGACACATAGGCCATGTAGGTTGCCTGCTTAATGGCCAAAGTACCACCCAAATAGGATTTCTTAGCAATGGAGTCCATCCTTCTGGAATCCTTTTCTGGTGGATATGATGCTAGGGGAATCCCTGCTTCATCACATGCAGCAGCCTGCATCACATTTTCAATGGCAGGGATGACCAAACAGGAATTCTGCCCCCGATTTGGCCACCCAGTACTTTCTATCCATTCTCTTGTCCACTAGGGGAATGGAAGTGGGGGGTCTGCAAGATCTTGGAAGCCCATCTCTTTAGAGACGCATGAATGGGCAACTACAGCCTGTTTGTCACTGGCACATCCTTCATCTCCATATAGTCCGGTTCCTCTTCCTTAAATGGGCAGACTAGGTGGGCCAATCGGTCCTTATCTGCCATCAAAGTTTATGTTTCTATGTTTCCTCTGTGGATTCCTGGGTGCAGAGGTCCATGGTCTGTGCCACTTGCTTCACAAAATGGGATGTAAAATCCTCAGCTCCCTTCTCAGGGTATCAGGGTGGTGAGGATCAGGAGAAACCTCTGGTTCAAGAGGTTCCCCAAAATTTTCATCCTCTGTCATCCTCCTCTTCCACATAAACCTCAGCCAACCGCTCAAGTGAACAGGGAACCGAAGAGGAACCCGGTCCTGAACCAAGGAATATGAACCGGGATGCTGAACCAGAACCACGGTACCAGTTTGCAGCGCCTGAAGAACGCTTATAGCATTCGCTATAGCCTCTGCAGCTGGAATCGTTGGTTGCGGTTGCTTAACAGAATGCTTTTCCATTTTCTTCTTTTTCGCAGAACCTGCTGGTTCAGAGGCGGCTTCTGTGGTCCCCGAGCTGCCGCCTTCTCCTCAGCCACATACACCTTGGTAATGCAAGCCTTTACCCACCTAGCCAAGGTGGCCTTGGAAGCTTTCTGACCCTTTTTTGCAGTTCTGAAGAAAAGGGACCCAGACTTCCTGAACTCTCTTCTTTTTGGGCAAGTCCTGACTACCCTACACAAACCAGCTTATGCAGCTCCTTCTCCTTAGGGTTTGCCGGCCTGGGACAGAAGGACAGGAGAAAGATTTCCCAATTTACATGAAAAGCTGTAGGTACCTTAGGCAAAAAGGACGGAACCACCCTCACTACCAACTTTGCCTTATGTATAAGGTAAGGCTCTTTATGGGACACTGCCAGAAGTCAGTCAATCCTCATGGCTGAACACACTGCAATTAGTAACAAACCTTTTAGAAAATGGGCAAAAGAATCCTAGCATGCCGACTGGCTAGGACACTGACCTAAGCAGGCGGGTATTTTTCAGTAGAACCAGCTAAAAAACAGGAGTCAATTTGGGGTGCCCTATTACTTAGGGAATCCTTGCGCACCCCAAATTTTCACAATCGCAATTTTTTTTTTAGATCTCACTTAGCAAGACTGACCTTGCTAGAGACCGTGACACGGCATGAAACTGACCCAATGCATACAAACAGGTAAAAGCCATTAAGAGTTATAAAACTGACAGAACAACAAAATAAGCCTTCTCCATTTTTTATTATAAACAAGATCGGCAGCACAGTTTTGGCAGTTTCTCACAGTGCTCGCCTCGTGCTGTTCCCCCTTTCTCTCACTGCTTTTCCTGCACACAAACAGAAAGAAAGGGAGGAAAAAAAAACAAAAAAAAACAGCAACTTCACATTTTTTTCCTGAAAAACATAAAGGTACCTCTTTATTTCTTTGCTCCATTCTCGGCACTGCAGAGAAAGACCGGGGACGACGGACCGATGCCAGCATAATCCGAACACAGCCTGCATGTCTTCCCAGAGTGTCTGCCTCTGTGTGTGTGTGTGTGTGTGTGTGTGTGTGTGTGTGTGTGTGTGTCAACTTTCTGAAACAATTCAAGAACTCAAGATCTGTATGTATGTACGGGGAGGGTAACCATGACAATGAGCTCCAGTTACAACTATGGAGGCTTCTCTAGGATATATAAAAAAAAAAAAAAACAAAGACATTAGTACCACAGTCATCCTGTTTCTTCCAAGGGAATCTTACTGTATTCGGACATATGCAGTACTGTACTACCATAGTACTGCTCTGGAGCTGAAAAGGTTAATAGAACCTATGCAAATGAGAGAATGCTAGGCTCGAGCCTGGTTTTCAAACCACTGTCCCTGGTAAACAATCTATCAACCGTCAGATTCTAACGAAGCTTGTCTAGGAAGCTAACTAACGCTAATCTGTAATAATAAACGATGATGAAAGTAATCGGACTCCCAACCCAATAACTGTCCTCCAATAATAGACATTATCCCAAAGACTCACAGATAGTCACAGACAGCCTAAGTAAAAATCAGCCCAGGAGTTCACCACAAAGCTGTAGTGCAGTGCCCCCAGGTTCTAGAAGGGAAGGAAGGGTGGGAGCTCAGAATACATTAAGATTCCCTTGGACGAAACAGGATTACTAAGTAATGTCTTCTTTTAACCCCAGGAAATCTTACTGTTTTCTGACATATGCAGACTTCCCAAGCAGTGCCTTTGGAGGTGGGCACAGAACCTATTTAGGAAACAGGCTCTGCAATACTGCTATGCCAAATTTAACATCACTCATGGTCTGTAAATCCAGGCTATAATGTTTGACAAATGTGTAAACAGTTTTCCAGATAGCTGCTTTACAAATGTCCAAAAAAGGTATGTCCCTTGAAGCTGCTATGGATGTAGCAGTGCCCCTTGAGGAATGGGCTTGAAGGCCCACAGGAGGCTCTTTACCAGCCTTGCTATAGCAAAACTGGACACAGGCAACAATCCAGCGAGCAATGGTCCTTTTTGAAGCCAATTTGCCCTTTCCTACCTCTCCATAAGTGAGGAACAGCTGGGTCCTGTTTTCTCTATGGCCCTTGGTGTGCTCTAGGAGGTAGTAGCCGATAGCTTTTTTACATCCAGGCTATGCAATATGCATTCGCCTGAGCATGAATGATCAGTAAAAAAGACAAGCAGCGTACTAGACTGATTAAGATGAAAATCAGACACCACCTTAGGAAGGAATCTCCCGTTTGTTCTCAGAACTACCTTATCCCTATGGAAGGAAATGTAGTCTCGATCTTACACAGGGCCTGTAATTCATTGATCCTTCTGGCCGAAATGATGGCCATTAAAAAGACAGTTTTCCAAGTAACATACTTGAGCTCTGCTAATGACATGGGATCAAAGGGTGACTGCATCAGTTGACCAGTACAGATGTTCAGATCCCACGCTGGGGTGGGCTCCCTGTGAGGAGGATCCAGGTGCAGAAGGCCCTTGAAGAATTTCTTGAATACCTGCTCAGAAGCCAAGGAAGGCTTTCTGTCAACCAAAAGGTAGGCTGAAACTGCTGCTAGATGAACATTTAGTGAAGAGAACTTAAGACCAAGTGAATTGAGGTGTACCAAGTAATCTAGCACCAGAGGTACCCCTGCCTGGGTGCTAATCACATGCTGTTGCTGGCACCAGCAAGAAAATCGTTGCCACTTAGAGGAATAGGTTAGCTGTGTGGAGGGTTTTCTGGAGCTCCTAAGAATCTGGAGTACCCGGTCTGAAAACCCTAAATTGGCAAATTCTAAGTCCTGAAGAACCAGGCCTCGAGTTTGAGAGATTGCAGGTTGGGACAGAGAATTTGGCCCGGTGAGGCAGCAAGGAGATCGTGCCTGCAGGGTAGGGCCATCGGCTGGCTGACAGAAGTAGAAGCAGGGAGTACCATGGTTGCCTGGCCCAAGCTGGTGCTATGAGGATCATGGTGGCTGACTGAGACCTGAGTGTGTTCAAAACTCAGAGCAGTAGAGGGAAAGCAGGAAATGCATACAGAAATTTCCCTGTCCAATCCAACAGTAGTGCACCCACTGGCATTGTGCCCATTGTGGGAGGCCCACAACAGTACTGTGGCAGCAGGTGGTTGTCTGGGTGAGCAAAGAGATCCACCTCTGGGGTACCCCACCATCTGAACACTGTTAGAAGCACCTGTCTGTTCAAAGTCCATTCGTGATGGTTTTGATAGATTCTGCTCAGTGCATCCACTAGGGTGCTGTCCTTCCCTGGCAGTTACACAGCTGTGAGGGACAGATTTAGGGAGTAGGCCAACTTCCATATTAAAATGGCCTCTGTGCACAGTGGGGAAGACAGAATGACCCCTTGCTTGTTTATGCAGTACACTGTGATGGTATTGTCTTTTTCGACCTGTACCACCCTGTTTGTGAGCTCTGAAGCAAAGGACTGAATCCCCAAGCGGACTACTCTGAGCTCCAGCAGGTTTATATGCAGGAGGGTCTCTTTTTGGACCAGATGCCATGAGATGTGTGGTCCCCCGTGTGTGCTCCCCACCCTAGGAGGGAAGCATCTGTGGTCAGAACCTTTGAGGGAAGCCGTTGCAAGAAAGGAATGCCTAGTCTTAGGTTTTCCCTGTCCTGCCACCACTGCAGAGCCAGAAGCAAAGGCTTGGTTACTGGTACCAGGGCAGACAACTGGCACTTTCTTTGTGACCAGTAAGATCTGAGGTGAAACTGAATGTCCCCCATTTAAAATCTGGCTCCTGACACCACTGCTGTGGATGCAGCCATGTGTCCTAACAGTTGGAGAAAATGCCTTGCTGGCCTGGGGCAGGATAACTAGAAAGGAGCTGGCCAGCTGAACCAGAGTATCCACCCTTGCTGGTAGAAGGAAGGCTTTTCCTTGTAGTGTGTCCAGCTCTGCTCCCATGAAATCCAGAAGCTGAACTGGGACCAGGACTGACTTTCTGGGATTTAGAAGCAGCCCTAGGGATTGAAGGAGGCTTTGAGCCCGAGCCAGGGCATCCAACACTTGCTGGGGACACTGACCCACCAGCAGCCAGTCGTCCAGGTAGGGAAACACCGAAAGCCTGATTCCTTAGATGTGCCACTACCACGGCCATGCACTTGGTAAATACCCTTGGGGCCAAAGAAAGGCTGAAGGGCATTGCTCTGAACTGATAATGGCCTGATTTGAGCCTGAACCCGAGACATTTTCTGTGTGATGGCCTGATGAGGATAGGAAAGTAGGAGTCCTTTAAATCTAGGGAGGCTAGCCAATCCCCCTTGTCTGAGTGAAGGCAGAATGGTGGCCAGAGTGTCCATCTTGAATTTTGGATTTGTCAGATACCCATTTAGTTGTCAGAGATCCAGGATGGGTCTCCACTCCCGTCTCTTTTAGTGTTAGGAAATACCTTGAGTAGAACCCTTTCCCCCAGTCTAGGGGTGTAACTGGTTTTATTGCCCTGTCCAGTAACAACATCTGTACCTCCTCCTCCAGTAGCTGTGATTCTGTCGAGAAGAGAGGGTTGAAGACCCTTGTCCTGAGCTTGGGCAAGTCCTTGAAGTGGAGGAAGAGGCCTCGGCCCACTACCTCCAGGACCCACTTGTCTACAGTTATAGACTGCCAGGCCTGGAGGTAGTGGGCGAGCCTGCCCACAACAGGAAGAGGGGAGGTAACCGACAGAAACTTCAGGGTTTCTGCTTCACCTGTGGGGCAGGCCGAGGGCTTGGATCCACTCTGCCAGTACCCCTTCTACCCCACCCCTGAAATAGCCCCTCTGAGGTTGGTAGGTTGGAAGGACCTGGGTCTGGAGGAAGGGCCTATAGTAAGGTTGTGTCTACCAGCCCTGGACTATTGTTTGAGGGGTGGCTGCCTTTTCTTTGGCTGCTGCACTCCTGTAAGCCACTTTGTATTCATCCATCTTTTTCATATAGGCTTCAGTGTGCTGGTCAAAGAGGGATGAGGGGTCACAAGGGAAATCCAAGGATTCTGATCGAGTGGCCTGGTATAAATCAATGGTTCTCAACCAAGCAAATCTCGAGAGAGAGAGAGCGCATTTAAACTAGCCAAGGGGGGAGACACTGAAAAGGAACAGGGAAATCCCAGCCTCCCCCCACAAAACACGGTAATTAGTGAGGTAAACACCAAGGTAGAGAAGTCATTAGGGAGAATGACAGAGGTAAATGTAAAAAAAGGCAAAGGCAGTAGGGACAGGAATGCTGCTAAAAGGGATAAGGCCATCAAAAAGTGGAGGGTGATGAGTACCAATGCCCGTAGTCTGTGTAACAAGCTCCCTGAACTAGTGGCCTTGATGGAAGAGGGTTGCCTGGATATCGTGGCAGTCACAGAAACACGATAAACAGAGAACCAGAACTGGGATGTCAACATACCAGGATACACAATCTACAGGAGGGACAGGGAGGGTAAAAGAGGAGGAGGAGTAGCTCTCTATGTAAAGGAAGGAATCAAAGCAACAGAACTAAAGAGTAAACAGGGAGCAGATGAGGCACTCTGGGTCACCCTGGAGACAGGAAATAGCACCACAATCCACATGGGGGTTGCATACAGACCCCCATCTCACGGGGAAGGAATGGACAAGGAAATGATAGAAGGCTTCCTTAGAATGGCAGAAAAAGGGAGATATTGTTGATGGGGGACCTGAATATGCCAGATGTTAACTGGAGCACCTTTGCTGCAGGCACATCCAAGAGCATGGTCATTCTTGATGCCATACAGGGGTCATGCCTCAGACAGCTAGTATTAGAACCCACTCAGGAGGGAGCAATCCGAGACCTGGTACTCTCAAACGGGGATAGAGAAAGAATCTCAGATTTAGAAGTGGGTAGCCATCTGGGAACAAGCAACCACCAAACAGTGTGGTTCACGATAAACACAGCCATACAACAGCAAGAGTATTGGACTTTAGGAGGGCTGACTTTGGGGAAATGAGAGAGTGTCTCAGAAAAGCACTAGCAAACAGGCAAGAAGGAGGAGTGGAGGAACAATGGGGAGTAATCAAAACAGCCATCACAGTGGCAACAAGCCTTTGTGTAAAGCAAATCAACAAAACACAACAAAGGAAAAAACCACTATGGTTCTCAAAAGAGGTGGCAGGGAAGGTTAAGGAGAAAAGGATAGCATTCAGGAAATAAGGAAACACAGAAAAAGCAGGACAGAGAACTTTTATCAGTTAAAGCAGAAAAAGGCTGGGAAGGCAGTCAGAATAGCAAAGGCCCAAACCGAGGAAAGGATAGCCAACTCTGTTAAGAAGGGGGATAAGACCTTTTATAGGTACATTAGGGAGTGAAGAATGACCAAAGGAGGGATACTGAGGCTTAATAAAGGGAAGGGAATGTGGGCAGAGGGTGACAGTGAAAAAGCAGGATACTGAACGAATATTTCTGCTCAGTATTCACAAAGGAAAAAGGAGAGAGAGGTACCTAAACCAAACAAGAAAAACACTCTGAAGACGGGGGTCTATACCAGTCCATTTACAGAAGACAGGCTTCTGAAAGAACTAATAAAATTGAAGGTGGACAAAGCAATGGAGCCTGATGAGATTCACCAAAGGATTCCAAAGAAACTAAGGGTAGAACTAGTGACACCGCTGACTACTCTCTTTAAATAAATCATGGGAGGAAGGGGTGGTATCTGAGGACTGGAGGAGGGTGGATGTGATTCCTCTTCACAAAAGTGGGAACAGGACAGAGGCAGGAAACTACAGATCAGTTTGACCTCAGTGGTAGGGAAATTGATGGAATCACTTCTGAAGGAAAGAACTGTTGAGTACCTAGAGGCCGGTAGGGCACAGGACCCAAGGCAGCATGGATTCCTGATGGGAAGGTCGTGTCAGACGAATCTAATAGATTTCTTTGACTGGGTGACCAAAGTAGTAGACCAGGGAGGGGCTGTGGACATGGCCTACCTAGATTTTAGCAAGGCATTTGATACAGTCTGACACAAAAGATTAATACACAAGTTAGCCAGCCTTGGAGTGGGTCCCAAGGTGGTAGCCTGGATAAAAAAAATTGGCTAGACAACCGGACGCAAAGGGTAGTAGTAAATGGAGTCCACAGTGAAGAAAGGAGGGTTACTAGTGGGTACTGCAGGGTTCAGTACTAGGAGCGGTCCTTTTTAATGTCTTTATAAGTGACATTGCAGAGGAACTGGAAGGAAAAAGTATGTCTCTTTGCAGACGACACAAAGATCTGCAACAGGGTTGATACACAAGATGGAGTGGAAAGGATGAGAAGGGATTTGGCAAGATTGGAGGAATGGTCAGATGTATGGCAGCTCAGATTCAATGCAAAGAAGTGCAAGGTAATGCACCTGGGAAACAAAAACCCAGGGGAAGAGTACACAATTGGGGTGAGATACTGACAATAGTAAAATGGAAAGGGACCTGGGATAACTGTATCATATGACCTAAAGGTGGAAGCAATGTGAGAAGGCAGTAAGGAAGGCTGGGGATACTGGGATGCATAGGGAGACGATCAATAGTAGAAAGCAGGAAGTTGTTATCTCTGTACAGACAGTTGGTGAGACCCCATCTGGAGTACTGTGTGCAGTTCTGGAGACCCCATCTCCAAAAGACATAGACAGAGTGGAGGCTGTCCAGAGGGTAACTAAAATGGTGCAGGGTCTGCACCAGAAGACATAATGAAGAAAGACTAGAGGAGCTTAATATGTATACCCCCGAGGAAAGAAGGGAGAGAGGGGACATAATAAAAACTTTCAAGTACCTCAAGGGAATCATCAAAGTCCAAGAGGGTAGCATCTTTCAGAGAAAGATGTGCAAGAACAAGGGGGCATAGCTCAGAGGTAATGTGAGGAAGTATTTTTTCAGAGAGAGGGTTGTGGATGCATGGAACAGCCTCCCTGAGGAGGTAGTGGAGTCAAGAACAGTGGGGGAATTCAAGAATACATGGGACAGACATAAGGCAGTCCTAGTGGGGGGGTAGGAGGAAGTAAGCTGTTGGTTAACTAGGATCTGCAGCTTATCTGTTAGGTAGGAAAATGGACAGACTATGTGGGCCAAGCGGTCCTCATCTACCGTCACATTCTATGTTTCTATGAGAGACAGAAAGAGAAAGAAACAAACACAGAATTAGCCATAAGTCTGGCTGCAGTGTCGTTGGTATCCACAGCCATTCTAAACTGAAACTTGGATGCTTCAACACTCCTTTTTACAGCCTCTGCAAAATCAGTTGCCACAGGTTCAGGGCAGCATTTTGCAATCTCTGAAACTGTACCCCAAAGACTTTTTTGAAATCTGGCCACATAAGCGGCTAGTCAAATGGCTAGAGAAGAACCCAGATAAGATTTTCTGGCTAGAGAGTCCATTTTTCTGGAGTTCTTATCAGGGGGATGGGATGCCAGAGGTATGCAAGCATTATCACAGGCTGCATCCTGTACAAACACCCTCCTGGCTAGGATGTGCAAACAAAAATTCAGCATCAGACTTGGCTACCCAGTACTTCCTATCCAGTTTCTTATCAACTGGAGCAATTGAAGTGAGTGTCTGTAGAACCTTAAAAACATGTTTCTTTAGGGCTTTATGGATGGGAAAAAGCAGCTTCTTTGCTGGAGCCACATCTATCATTTCAACAAAATCAGCCTCTTCCTCCTCATCTGTAGCCTCTTGAGCAGGAAGGTCTAAAGTCAGTGCCACCTGTTGCATAAAAGCAAACAGGGAGGTAAAGTCCTCAGATCCCTTATCAGTGGGATCTGAGCGATGAGTGTCAGGAGAAACCTCTGGTTCTACCGGTCCTCCGTAGTCCTCTTCTTCCGCATCTTCTTTCTCCTCCCCATAATCTACGACCCTCTCATCCTCTAGGTATTCAGAACCAGGATCGAGGGGACCGGTAACAGGAAAAGAACCTGGGGGGCACAACCGCTGGAAATTTAACTGAGGACCGTGGAACCTGAACAGGGGGAGACTGGAGGACTGAATAATCCAAACAGCGTTAGCCATCACCTCCGCAGTAGGAACCGACGGTTTCACCAGTTGCGGTTCTGTGCGTTTCCTTTTTCTTTGCTCATGCTGTTGCCCTTCAGCAGCCTCATCAGCAGTGCGTTTTTTAGGCTGTGAACCAGTACCTGGTCAGAGGGTGTTTCATTCAGTTCAACAGCGTTTTTTGATTTAGAGGATGTGTCTGTAACCGGGTCAGCGGTTGTTTCAGACATCTTCTCCTTCAGTCGGTTCAGTCGCCTGTCCAACGTGGACCGAGGTGTTTTTTTTTTTTCTTTTAAAAACAAACGTCACAGTCTCCAAGTGTTCAAACCCAAGACAGAGAATACACATCAAATGGGGGTCAGCTTTAGTAAATGTTTCCCCATACTGACTGCAATGCTGGAAACCAGTAGGGCCAGTTCTTTTCTTAGGTGTCAGACATGGCCACTATCCCC
Source organism: Neoceratodus forsteri (assembly GCA_016271365.2). NCBI lineage: Eukaryota > Metazoa > Chordata > Ceratodontiformes > Ceratodontidae > Neoceratodus > Neoceratodus forsteri. The sequence continues at coordinate 1,340,753,732 of CM057455.1, read as the reverse complement.
AAGTAAAATCTTTTTGTGTGTGTGTGTGTGTGTGTGTGTGTGTGTGTGTGTGTGTGTGTGTGGTCGGTTTAAGGACCAGAGAACGAACCAGGGTTTAGCCCAGTAACATCCCACAATGAGAAATACAAGTCAGAAATATATTCTTACAGGAAAAAATTAAAAATAAGAAATAATATCGGTTCCTGACTGGAGAACCAGACACAAACCAAGGACTTACCTAACTCTTTCTATCTATACTAATTTACCTTTGTGAACCAGAGACAGTGGTTTAAAAGTTTTAAACTAAAAGCGGTTGTAAAACCAAGAAAAATAAACGAGAGTTTAGTAAAGATGCAGAAGATTCTCTGAGGCGTCTGACTAGTCAAGCGGAGTGAAGAATCTGACAGTTGATAGACTGTTTACCAGGGACAGTGGTTTGAAAACAGAGAGCTTGAGCCTAGCATTCTCATTTGCATAGGTTCTATTAACCTTTTCAGCTTCGGGCCAGTATTATGGTGGTATAATACTGCATATGTCAGAATACAGTAAGATTTCCTAGAGTTAGCATGCCTAGCTCAAAACAAAAAACCCACACATTGTAATACAGGCAGAAGAACTATTTTATTATAAAACTTATTTTAAAAGCTATATATCAGTGCCTTTTACTTTTCCTCCAGTTGGCACACATCCGGCCGCCGTCCTGGCACAACTCGGCTCCCAAACCCAGTCGCACCCCCATGGCCTGCCCCCAGTGGCAGGGTGGCAGTGAGCCTCCATACTCACTGCCATGTCCGGATGCAGTCTTCTCTGGTGGAGACACCCCTGGAGCCAAGCGCTGGCCCCAGGACGGCCATCTGCCGCGACAACCGATTTTCACCTGTTCTTTCCCCTTGGGGGTGGGGCATGCAATTACGCCAGAGGCAGCAATGCTCACGGCCCCCTGCGCACTCCTCCAGGCGTCTGCCCCATCCCCACCCATCTTATCAGCATTGGCATTATGCGTCCCAAGTCTGCTAGGGGCCAGGCATTCACCGATTACTGGTGCCCCCCCCCACCCCGAGAAGTAGAGCAGTCCCTGGGATGCTCGATTCTTTTCCTCCCCTGCCTGCCTGCGCTCATTCCCAAACATAAGTCGCCGGTGTAGCGTCCAGCACCTCAACCCTCAGCGCCACCGGGCCGGCTCACAGTGCCCATTTTCTAAGTGCAATACCCTCCAGGGTCGAGCCTCATTACGCCCCTGGGCAATCCAGTATTTCCAAATATAGTCCACCCTGTAGGGTATTACTGCTACATAGGACAGGATGCTCAAAAGGTGTCTTACACAGAGCATTCAATACCAGGTTCAAGTCCCACGACAGTGCCAGGGATCGAAACAATGGTTAGCTTCAACCAACTGCTCTGAGAAAACAGAGAACATCCAAGTTGATTCCCAAGGATGAACCCATGGAAGCTTCCAGGGCTGCAACGAGCAGAGAGACATGGCCTCACAGGGGGCTCAAAGCAAAACCTTTGTCTACCCTGCCTACTAAAAAAATCCAATACCTGCGGGACCATAGCTTTACAAGGTTTGATACCTTTCTCTGCAGCCCAAGCAGAGAAGGCATTCCAGACACTGTTACAAGCTGCACACATAGATGCCTTCAGAAAAAGGCCACTGAGGCATCCACCACTTTCTTGGAGAAACCCGGCCTTAATCTCCTTCTCTCAGGAGCCAGGCCGTCAGCTGCGTCACCTTTGGGTTCAGATGCAGAACTGGACCTTTGGTGAGAACCCCAAGCAGGAGTCAAAAGGAACCTACTGAGCTAAATTCACAAGGTCTGAGAATCAAAGCCTTCTTGGCCCCTCTGGCGATATCAGTACCGCCATATCCTGAGAATCACCTTGTAAAGCAGCAGTAGCAATGGCAACAACCTCCACCTGAAGACACCAGTACCGACTGAAGAACCTCAGTACCTGAATAGTTCCCTCTGATGCGAAGAGGTCAATCTGACGTGGACAACCTTCTGCACAGAAGCTCAAACGCCTTCAGGTTCAACATACATTCCCCTGGATGGAATGTCTCTCTACTCCACTAAATCGGCCTGGATATTCAGTTCCCCTGCTAGATGAACTGCTGAGTGTGTCGGGTTTTGCTCTCCTACAGTAGCACCTCAGTGGCTTCTGTTCGCATTCCCTTGCTTCTTGTGCCTCAATTGTTTATGTACAATACACAGTGACAACATTGTCCAAACTCATCTTCATGGTCTTGAACTGCACCAGATTGTGAAAATGAAGGGCAAGAAACACTGCCTTCATCTGCAACATGTTTATCTGTAGCTGCTGCTTTTTGGGGCGCACACAACACCCTCTAGACATGGTTCAAGACTGCACCCTAGCCCACTAGACCAGTGTTAGTCATCAAAATCAGTTCTGTTGGTATTTCCAAGAGAGATCCCAGGTTCTCCCATAAGGCTAATGACTGCAGAACTGACCATGGTAGTGGCTCAGTAGTCCAAGGCCTCGTTCCAAGCCTCCAGCATCCTATTCTGGAGTGGCCACATATGTAATTGAGCCCGTGGTACTAGCTCTATGGCAGTAGTCATCAGACCTAGAATCTGGAGAAGTTTGTTAGAGAGAGATGTCCGATTTCTCAGCCACTGAGAATCTCGCCTCAGTGTCTCCTTCCTTCTTAAAACAGAAAAAAAGGAAGGGAGAGAAGGGAAGTCCGTCGCCAGAATCATGCTAGGAGAAAAAGGAGAAAGAGAATCAATGAGAACCCACAAATTAGATGACTGCTCCCTCTCCCCCCAAAAATAAATAAATCACTTGCCTAAGGCACCAGACTACAGGAAGTGAAGACTGTGTTGCACACCGTAAAGTCAGTGCAGTGGCACATAGACCCCAATTCATGCACAAAGGGCATTGAAAATGGGACAGAAATAGCAAGTAAGTCAATCTGAAAGCCGCAGCTTAACAGGCACAATTAATAAATTGGAGGGTGCTTCCTCTCACCAGCTCCAACCTGCTTCACAGCTGCAAAATCCTGACAGAAAACATAACAAATGAATTTATAGACAGAAAAACTTCTGAGAAAGCTCTTCTATGCTGTCCTAACCTCCTACTGGCACAGCAGAGACTGGAAATCAGTGGTCTCCGAATGCTTATGTGCCCAAGGTTCTATGCTGATCGACAGCTTTGTACTGTGCCACTATCCCCACAGGGGTGTTCATTACTCACATGTATTAACTCCCCATCGACAACGTGAAGTGATACAGAAACTGTATTTGCTTGCATCCCTGTATACATGTATGCTTTAAACACTAGCACTATTACTAGTCTGTTGTACTCTATTTCTGATGACCCAGAATAGTGATTCCTGTGTCATGCCATTTAAGTTATAGAAATTGCCTGTATAACATTCAAGTCCCAACATGCGATTGTTATCAAATCATCATACTGGCAAAGTATTCATAGTGTTCCAGTTCTTTCCTCAGATTCCTTATCCCCTGACTGGGAGGAAAACTGTTCTGATCAAGTCAGTGAGATTCCCTGTATCTGATGGACTGGAGAAAAAGGAACTGTGCCGGCAGCAACAAATAATGGTTCACACCTAGCTCTCTCAGGAGCATAGAGACCCCCATCAAATCCCTTACGCCTGGTCCGGGTACTGCAGCTGAGGACGGGAAACAGTCGTAAAACAGAGTGATGTTATCCAACTTTCTCATGCTCCTCAGTTAGGTGCAACACAGAGTTAAGCGGGTCACTGGCAAAACTGACAGCTGCAACGAATATAATATTCAGGAATATAATTAGGAATATACACTGGTGGAGAACATTTAAACAATGTTATACAACGGCAAGAAAGAATGCTGGGCTCTCACTGGTCAGTCTGGGGTTGAACCAGTGATGTTATCCTAGCATAACATCACGGATCTAATCCCAGCACACATATGACCGAATGACCAAAATAAATAAATAAATAAATAAATATATCACTATCCACTGACCACACGACACGACCACCACCACCACCAGGCTGCTTTCAAACACTACCACCATTATAAACGGCTTCACCTCCAGCACCACGCCCCCAGGACACCCCCCACCCCAAAACACCAACTCCTAGCGAAAGTCAACCAGCCACAGAAAATCCTAACCACCGCCCCCCCCCCAAAACAGAGCGGCTTCACTGAAGCGCTCAAACTGTAACGGTGGGTCACACACTTCAGTCACATTTGATTTGGTGGGAAAAAAAAGGGTGGCATGAAAACCAAATATATTTTGTATCAATTAGTCCAGTGCCCCGGGTCAGTGCCATACATACTCTATTCCCAGCCAGGGCCTCCTGTAAATCAGCAACACAACTGCCATTCTCGCAGCCGAGTGTCAGCTTCAACACCGCGCTGGCTACATTCACTAAATGGCTCGGTGGCCACAGTAAGAAACCGCTGCACTGTTTTAAACTAAACTGCAGCAGAAAACAAAAACAAAACAAAGAAAAAAAAAAAAGGGGAAATGGACAGCTGATTGGGTGGGAGGAGGGTCAGCCAATGATTCCAGTTGAGAATTCAGACAGAGGAAGGCTATGCTTTTCAGTAGACAGCACCATTCGTGCAGCATCACCTAGCGGCAAAGACAAAAACTGTGGACTTTTTTTTCCTAACTCAAAAATCAAAAAAAAAAATTATTCCCCCCACACCAAATGAGCCATTGTATAATTAGGATTAGATAATGGCCAAAGTCAAACTCACTTCCTCATTGGCTGAAACAGACTGCCACCCGGGCTGTTATTTCTCAACAGCCCGCTGACTAACAAGTTCCCCCTGCACTACCCATCACCTTGTGATATCCCTGTCCTCACACACAGATAGCCAATATGTTTGACTATCAACACCCACACACTGCCAAGCTTGAAACCACTCACTAGTGATATGCACAAAAAAGTTAAATAATTTATCTTGTTCTTTTGCCCCTACTAAACCGCTCCTCATTCCAGCACCCACAAGGCAAAAAAACTCAGACCCTCTCGCAACTGCCGCTACCCAGCACCACTAATCGACCACTACCAACAACTCCAATGAAACTCCCGTTCCTCCGTTTCCAAACAAAAATGAAGTACCTTCCTTCTAGCTCCATAGGTCATCGTCTGAGTTCCGTCTCACAGAAGACACCGGCATTCCCACTCTACACCGTAGCGTGTTGCTCCTGTCTCACAAATGAAACCATATGTAGCCACATAATTGAAACAAATAAACGGGGATTAAGTGCCCTCTAGTGGCACACCTTGGACTATTTTACATAACCAGGCATTTCTCTGCATTTTTAGTAACATTTTCCACTTTTTTTAAACTTTAAATCATTATTTTATAAAAACTTCTATTAAAATCTCATTAAGTGCAATAATACCCTCCAAGGTGGGCGTTATAACGGACCTTCCAGGGGCTATAAGGCCCTCCTCCGCATTATGCCCCTGGGCAGTCCGTTATAACCCAATAACGCCCACCATATCAGATATTATTACTTACATAATGCACTCCAGGGTGTGTGTCTTGCTGGGATAACATCACTTCTCCAGAGTTGGATGCACAGCCTGCGGCCTCCTGCTCAACCACCCAAGGCGTGACGTTATCCCAGCACAACACACACCCTGTTGTGTATTATTCCTTTAAGGAATGACAGGGTCTAAGTTACTGTAAGATATTGGCATATCTCAGGAAGTGAACCGCTTAATAACAGACTGCCTTTGACAAAGTGCTGTTATACCACAATTACGCACACAATGGTATGCCTTACTGCAATTATAAAATGATTCCTCTGATTTTTATTATAAAAATTGAGTAGAGGTTCAGAAACCTAATTGTTTCTGACCTGTGTCATGCTGGAATTATGTTTGATCACGCCTGACCGTTGTCAGATTGTGGGTTCTCTTACCCATTATAATTATGAACTGGGTATAAAAACAAATGTTGCAACCTGATTGGCTAAGAGCTTGTCTCCACCATGACTAAATCCCACATCTCCTCTGCCATGACTAAATTCCACAACATTCTCACATAAAGCACCCTGCATGATCTTTTGACAGTCCTGCATATTACTACATCTCTTCAACCCTACTCTACAAAAAGTATAAGGTGCAACCGCATGCAAAAGCATCAGCCGCTGTTGTTCTGACAGACAATAATAAGTATTTTAGTTTGCACACCACACACACACACACACACACACACACACACACACTTGCCACACTCGTGTTGTCTCTCACCCCAGTCGCACTACAGGCTCTCTTGTCCTTTCAACTCACGGAAGTTTCACCTACTCAGCAAGCTGCCTCCCCAACCATTTGTGCATGCACAATGTAGAAACAGGGAAGCATACTGTTGAGTTGGACTTTCACTTAGACAACCTCTGTTCCCAGCCCTAGGAGCAGGTTCTCTCTCAGAACACAGAGACCTTAATGTCAAGTAGTCAGCTTGACCAGATTGGTGATTCACTCTCTCACTCACACAGACACAGCAGTCCTACTTGTGAAGACCTACTGTAGGAGACCTCTCGAAGTAAGATCGGGAGAGTTTCACTCTCTCAGAACCCTATAGCAATGTTCCCCTTCTCCTGATGCAAGGGGCTATTGTCCCTCTCTTTGAGCAGATAGTATACAAAGATCTCAATATATGAAGTACAAACAGTTGGAATACTCCATACAGAAAGCACCTAACCTTAGCGAAATATCGGCTGCTCACATGCTGCATGCATTCCAACAGTGTCACCTACTGTCCACAGTAAAATGTGAAAGCAATGCATCACCGCGCATTACAGGGGCTGGCTTTTTTCTGTACTAACCAGCAGGACAAGCAGATTCAACATGGCACTAGTCCACAATTATAATGGAGAATTTTGTGCACTTATACAGTAATAGAAAAAAATGGTAAGCCAAGAAATATTCCATACTGCACTTTAATCCTGGAATGGCCTACCTCAGGAAGTGGTGGATATGAATACAGTGCAGGGTTTCAAACAGGCATGGGATAGGCATAAGGGAGCAATACAGATGAGTTATGAATACATAGGCCATTAACAGAGCAAAGGCCGATGGCACATTTATAAGGTAGAAAAAGAAATGGGCTGACTGGATGGGCCTTGCGGTCCTTATCTGACGTCAACTTCTATGTTTCTATCCTGCTCCTACACTGCTTCCTGCACCAACAAAAAGAAAAAAGCTTTGTCATGTAATGACCCACAATCTGCCCCACCCCACTGTTTTGTACCATAGCCCCCCCATTCCTTATTCTGTCCCCCCTTCCCCCAAAATCAGATGATCCCACAACAGTTGATTTTTCAAATCAAGCAAATATGGCCCTGCACACACAGGGTCAGGCAGAGAAAAACATGGTAATCCACGCCATGACCTACCAGAGTTCTGCACTTCATGAAGTGTTCAAGCTTCATTATGTGAGACTGGGACAGATCTTCGAGGCAGTCTCTTGCAGCAAGTCATAACACATGGGAATTCAGCCGCAGACGTTATTTCCTCCGGATGACTTCTTAGTAGTCAACTCTGGGACCTCCCCCCAACAGTATCACATGGTGTCTGCATGGCAGGTATTAAAGAGGGAGGTCCCAGCTACTTCTCAGTTCTTTTCAACGCATGCATGCATGCAACAAGTCCTCCGTCAGAGCTCTGCTTACCAGTAGTTGACCAGAAAAATCTGTTTGGGGCCTTGGTCCTGTACACGGCACCCAGGATTGTGCCTCTGCAAACGGTTCAACATAAATCCTCCATCGGGGTCTACAATACTACCAAAAAAGGCAAGTATGAGAGGCAGCTCCTATTAGGTTGTCTTCTATACCGCCTATGACTGTGGGCTCCTCTCTTTCCACCGATGACAGCCCCCTCCAATGATGGGTTAGGAAGTACCAGAGATGGTGACAGCTCTTATGTCCTCTTCTACACATTCGACGACTGCTGCCTCCTCTTACCTCTGTCGGGAGTGTGTTCAGGGACACCAAAGATGGTAGCCACTGTTCTGTAGTCTTCTCAACCGGCAACTACTGCTAGCTCCTCTCTTACCTCCATTGACGGTGAGTTTGGGGATGGAATTACAGCTTCCAAAAGCTGCTCCCCCCTTCACTGATATCTAGTCATTGTCAGTCAACGATGGCTTCAGGCCAGTCGATTTTATTGTTGACCTTGCCTTTTGGGCCCGTCGACGATCCTGTCAGACGATGACTTCTGGCAATCCATCAATGAGTTCAGGCCTGTTGACGATGGGAGGCCTTGTCTCACAGGGCTTCATGTTGGCACCCTCGTCGACGATCCTGGGGACAGATAGAAAGAGACAGATTTTATATCCCTCATCAATGGCTACACGTTTGGTTCTACTGCCTACTCCTGTTCAGGCAGTGGTTCCAATACACTCTTGTCCAGTCAGCCACGGCTACTTCAACTGGACAGATGGCCATGATCGATGTCCAGGCTCTGGTAAATACCATCCTGGACCCGACTCGGGCCCCAGGCACCCCTAGGGAAGGGTCGGTTCCGGTCTCTGCTCCCTCGAAGCCTCTTTTGGCCCAGTGTATGGCCAGCTCTTCCCATCTCCCTGGGCCTGTACTCCCGGACGAGGACATGGAGGACCCTTTCCTGCAGGACTGGGATCTGGCTGCCTTGGAGGATGTCAACGGCATGGACCATGGGGAATCCCCTCTGTCCTCCTCTGCCACCTCCTCTCTTCACGGGAACCTACCCCTGAACTCCCTTATTCTCCGCCAGATGACAATGTTTTCAGACATTAAGATCCACCTCCAGAAAACGTTCGGATTCAAGGGCACTGTGCAAGATGCTTCAAGGAAGAAATTGGCTCAGTACCTGGGTGTCAGAATGCCCCACTCTGGTCGTCCCCCGCCTCCTTGGCGGACACCTTTGTAAAGGCTATCATGGCTTTATATTTATTTCATGGTTCGGAAATAACCTTTGAGCAAGGTGCTCATTTTCAAAGGTTCCATGTCAGTATCAAACAATACAATACAATACATAATAAGAACTTCAGTTCACCAAAAAAAAAAAAAAAAAACCACAGGAGAGTACATTTTACAAAGGTAAAGGAATAATTCAGGCAACACCATGTACAGTCACTAATAACTTGACATATAGCAAGTAAGGGATAATTCAACCATGGCAATGTTCAGGCAATTAATTAGTTGACTTCTAGCAGATGCCTAAGTTCAGAGTATCCCTAGCATAATGAGTAACGTTAACAGATGTTCACTCTATTGTTCAACTGGTATAGTAAAAACACATCATTCAGTTTCGTAATATCTGTTCAACACACACCCCGTGTCTTATTGCTTACTTGGTGCACAGAATATTTTATGGAATTTTAAGGTGAGAGTGATGACCATCACTTTTTGCCCCAAGTCAGCAAATTACTTAAATGTCCTTTTACATTACTGCCAAAGTGCATCCTTGTTCTGCAATAGAACTCTGGCTGAAAAGATACAAACATGAAGTTCTAAAATGGCACTGAAACACCTGTGTGTAAACCAGAAATACCCGGAGTTTAATCTATTAATGTAAATGGTTTCATTAAGAAAGCGTTCATAGAATTTTTTTTTTTTTTTATTCTTTATTTACTCCTCCTGCCGCCAGCCACCCAGTACTTTCAGCCCCAGTCACAGTCCACAGGCTTCCACCACAACAGCCGCAACCCTTCGATACCCCCAGGATGGCCCCCCCCCCCAGGCGGGGTTGCAGCGCCAGACTTCCCCAGCACCGCAGACAACGGGATAGGTCAGAGGGCCGGCCTGCAGGCTAACTGAAGCCGTGATGTGCTTCGAGGGCAGCCGGCAGCTGCTCTTTTTCCTCCTTTTTCCTGGGGGGTGGGGACGTGCAATGACGTCCTGCGTCTGCCCCACCCCCCGAACGTGTTAGGCGCCAGTAGCTGCGCAACTCCCAGCCTCTGCCAGGGGTCCATCGAGCACCGACACCCCCACCCGAGGAGAGCAGTCCTTGGGACGTTCTATTCTTCCCCTCGGGCTGGGTTCGGCCAGCAGCCCAGGTCCATTCCTGAACCCGGGTCGCAAGCGGAAATCCAATCGCTGGGCCAGACCCTTTCATAGCTGAGAGCATCTTGTTTACAGATGTGTCATGGGGGAAGGAGTATAATAAAGTGTAACACATGCAAAAACGAAATTGCACTCAACTGTGCAGTGAAACAAATGTGTACAATTACACAATGGAACAGGAAAAGAAATACATGCAAAAATACAGAACAGTGCAAAACTATGCACTGGGACAACATGCAGACTGCACAGGGAACAGACTCTTCTCCCTCATCAGCAACATGCCCTGCAACCTGGACTCTCCCAAAAGAGATGCAGTCCTGTAGCAGACAAATTCCACTGGTGCTTCCCCTCTATTCCAATGCTCCTTCTCTCCACAAGACAGTCACAAGGAACCTTCTTATTCCACAAATGGACACTAATATTCAAGCTTCCTCCTGTTACAGAGCCACCGATGATCTCATACCATTGACCATCCACCCTTCAGAGCCTCCTTGTACGTAGCTGTATCCAAACTCAAAACCACTGCATTTTACCAAGTACAAAGGCATAAAAAAGAAACTGCTTACACCTTCAAATTTTTCTATGGTGTCACTGAATCCAAAGTTCCGGAAGTATTTTTCACATCACCAAGGAATTCTCATGCATTTCCAGCAATTCATTGGCCAGGATATTCAAAGGGGTTGCGCCTGGTGCAACAGGGTCCCCCAATGCGCCCCAGCGCGATATTCAAAGGTCAGGTTGTGCGGCGCCAGCCCAACGCGCCCAGGATGTAATTGAGACGTGGCGGGCGCAGATGCAGGGGGTGTGCCCATGCATATGCGGCACATCCCAATATTCAGCCTGGGATGTGCGGCACAACCCCTACATGCGCCGCACACTGGTGCTCAAAGCGGAGCCGAAAAAAAAACAGGCTCAAATGCTGGCCACCCACAGATGGGCGGCTGTATTGCAAGGCGCAACTCAACAGCCGCCAGCGGTGGCTGGCCACCCAGCCAGCGGGAACACCGTCCACAAGCACCCGGATCCCCCTGGCAGTCCAGTGGCCCTCCCTGTATGCCCAATCATGGGCATCCGTAAATGTAAATAAGGAACTTGGTGGTCTAGCAGCTTCCCCCCCCCCCATGTCGGGCTGTTGTACAAATTAATGATTTACCTGGTGGTCTAGCGGTACACCCGTCATCGGTGGGCGGCAGCACCCCACCCACATACCGCCGAGCCGCTCACCGCATGACAGCGTACAGTATGATCTGTATGCCTATTGGTCCACAGTGTGGACCAATGGGCTTGCAGACCATACTGTACTACACAGGACCAGATATGTGAATGAACACTGTGGACCAATAGGCGTACAGATCATACTGCACGCAGGCATTCGGCGGGCGGTATGCAGGCGGGGTGCTGCCGCCTGCCGACGACCGGGGGGGGGGGTGCTGGCTGGCCCTCTGTTGGTGGGTGGGTACCACTGGACCACCACGTAAATCATTATTTCTACAACAGCCCACGATCGGATGTACAGGGGGGGACGGGACTGCTAAACCACCAGGTACTTTTCATACTATGGATGCTAGCGATCGGGCGTCCGGAAGAAAGTACATTCAACCATCAGAGACCCACCCCCTACATCAGCTGCTGGATCCGGTGCTAGGCGCATTCCACAGAGACGCCCTGTGCAACGCATGCAAATGGGGCCATAATGACATGCAAATGGCCACATCTGTGCCTTGCACATAGTATGGCCTCATTTGCACACACACACCCCCGACTGAATATCACGGGTGATGTGCCTGGCGCAACTGCACTTGCGCATCCCCGTGCTCCCTCTCTGTGGCTTGCGCTGGTGCAGTGCCACTGCACCATGTGCAGTATGTGCACCAACCTTGCCATATTCAACGGTGCAGAGCCATGGCACGCGCATCACTGTTGAATATCGCCTGGTCCTGGCACAGCCCAGTTGCGCTGCGCCCAGGCTTGCGCCACTGCCCGGCGCAGTCTGAATATCCGGCCCGTTGTGTACTGTATTTTTTGCAGGAGGTGCACAGCTGTTTACACTGGAGAGACTGCCAGACACCTAACCAACCAGTTCAGTAAACACTATAGGGCTGTCAAATAGAGAAGCTGATAAAACCCAGTGTGTCCCATTTTACCTCCAATGACTAAAATGTTAATAATCATTCTGTTTATGCCCTTCTGTGAAGTATACAGAATGCTGAACCGAGGAAAACAGAAAAAGTATGTCATCAGCTTAGACTCCCAGCAGTCCTGTGGACTGAATGACAGACTTGCTAGCTCATCATTCAGTGGTCTTATGTTTTACCACTGAATATATTCCTTTCTATTCACTCCAAAACATATCTACATTCATGTACGGATGGTATGTGTGGGTATGCCTGCACACAAATCCATTCAGGGTATGTGATGGCATACTCATATGGGAATTGGTACTGTGAATGCATATCCTTACTTCTACACATCACCTTTCAGCCTTATAAAGTTACCCATGTATTAAACCATACTTGAAGACTCATAACAGCTGCTCTTTACACCCCTGTATCTCTCTGTCCGCATCCAGTTTGTTTTCCAGCTACTATTCTTAACTGGGTTACCATCACTTCTTCTCAAAGATCCATCCATTTGTTTTCCTTCCCCACATATGTATTACAAGGGTGTTGTAGTGCTCCTACAGTCAGGGTTGAGCAGGCTGTTTAATGTTAAACCCCAATTTCTGCACCTTAATAACTCTGGCGTTGAATTTGGCATGTGTGGTCAGGCGTCTCAAGATACGAAAAGCTTTGTTACAGCATCTTGTTTGGATTTCAAAATACAGTGCCCAAAAAAAAAAAAAAAAAAAAAAAACAAATACACATTTAACATTGCATATTTTTTGCTGTCACCTATAGACTACGACGGTGTGGAATTTTTTCATAAATTATCAGGATGTAAGGGGCCTAAGGCTATACTAAGGGTGTCTCAGGGGTTGAAACTGGCACCAGACCACTAGCCAAATGCTGGCAGATTTTGTATCTGGCTAGTAAGATTTTCATTCATCTAGCCCTGGGGGCTAGTACTGAAGAAGGCAATACTTTGGTATGTACACCAACTGGGCCAGTAGATTTATCCAGTCAAAAGCCCCACTGGCTGCAAAACTTAATTTCAACCCGCATCTTTTAACGGTTTCATGAGAAAAAAAATAAATAAATAATAATCCGGTTTCAGAGTTCTAATGATTTTTGAGTTAATCGAAACTGTGAACAGTAACAAACAAAAATACTGCAAATAATTATTTTCATAATTTACTTGTGTGGAAAAAAAATATGGAATAAAACCCAAAAATATACTTAAGCTGAAAACCCCAGTAAGTACCCTTTTGTTCAAAAGGCTTTACCGCGATGGCATTACGGAAATTTGCAACTGCTTTACTAGACACTAACTAACCTCCCTCAAATGGCGGCCCCCCAGCTGAAATGTGTGCCTCTGCCTCTAGCATGCCCACCAACAGATCCACAGGATTTATTGCCGAACTCCCATATCTTATTCTTTGACGCTCTGAACAGCTGCAGCCTGATTCTAGCACATGTTACCACACTTGGGGATAATTATCATCTTTCGCCCCCAAAAATATTCGGTCCCTCGTCCATCCAACACCTCCCTCTGCCCCAACCTCCAGGACCCTCCCAGTTATGCCCCTGCTACTATATTTCTCCTCTAGCACTTAGTACAACGGCAGCTTTTCTCCTCCATATGTCGCCACGTTTTGGGACAAAAATCGCTTTGTCGCCTTTTGTACGGTCCTCCGCCCTCCCAATTCCTCACTCTGCTCTAACAATCAGGTCCTCTTCACTTGCGCTCCAATTCCCCACCTCTCCCAACATTATGCGTTTGATATCTTCTATCTGGTATGCCTACCCTCTCCCTAACATTTCCCACTACAAAATGCACAGTTTTTGGGCTTGGATCCAGCACAAGTTAATTATCCACGACTCCTTGTAGTTCAATGTATATTACTTGTAAATGTGCATTTTTACTATAATAGCAGCTATTTTTACTCTTTGTAGTATTGTAACTTGTTTTCCTGTATTACTACTGTAGGACCGCAGGTCCACCTTGTAAACGAGCTTGATCAATGGTGCCCACCTGGATAAATAAAGATACTGATTGATTGACATGGGACCCATTTACTTAGATTCTGCTGTTCGTTAAAAAAAAAAAAAAAAGCCACACACATTCTCTGGGCACCCCAAAATCCAGGATGCCCAGCTTACCGGAAGGAGCCATGCATCTCCATTCTGTGTGTGACAACACTGGGATCTTCCTCAATGCTGAAGCTGCAGCTGGAGTTGTGCTGCCAGTTTCATTTCAAGCAGTGAGCTGGTGATACCCTGCCCTCTCTCATTTGTCTGCAGGGCTTGCATTAGCCAGGGGTGTTCAAATCAAAACTTTTACTACTTGCCCAGCCATGACTAACTGAATTTTCACTTGTCCCTCTATTAATTACAATGAAATTAACTCTGTTTTGGTACTTGCCCTTCAATGAAATTTACTTGCCTCGGACAGGGGGCAACGGGATTTAGACACCCCTGGCATTAGCACTAGTAAAGTGGGGGTCAGGCTGACATTCTGCTTCAAATGTTGGGGGTCAGACCAGAGAACACTGGGGACAGAAATTTGCTGTAGTGGATTTGTAAAACATTACATGATCCTTTTTCTGCTAACTAAATCCATAAAAACCTTTCCATATACAGGGTCATGGCTGAAGCACTGCTTTTATTTTCGTGCTTCAAAAATCCTCAAAATTCCCCATTTGGGGACTTCAGTAGGGGGTTAATGCAAGCTCTGATCTGTCTACCTAAATCAATTATTTCCTAAACAGACCGGGGTGCCCACCCCCAGTACTGTTTCTTTCTTCCCCCTCCTCTCCAGGGTCCCCGCTCGTCCTTCCAAGTGTTTAATTATTTTATCTTATAAGCAGACTAGGGTACCCACCCCCAGTACTACTTTTCTTGAATCCCCTGCCCTCCAGGATACCCGACCTCATTCACACTAATGTACATGGCAGCAATGGAGTGACCCCCCCCACCGGTGCCAAATAGTGGCCCAACACTCGAGTGCCCAATCCCCAGTGTTGGCCAACTCCCCTGAAAAGCAGAAAAATCATCCCTCATTGGGGTTTTTTTTTTTTTTTTTTTTCAGGCAACCTAAATACAAAGGTCCCTCGCCCATATGACCCACCAACCCCGACCTCAACTAGGTGGGCATTACAGTTGACAACACCGAGGAAAACTGCAGCACTGATTCGCCAAGACTCAGAGCCAAAACCCCAATGTGTTTTGTTTTCCCCCAAAATTGATGCTTTCGGGTGGGGAGTTAAAGGCTGGAAATCTTGATGCCACCTTTCCCTACTTTTGTAGCATTAAGCTGAACTCGTACTGATGCAATAATCTTGCAAAGAATTTCCTTTCTTTTTAAGATGGTGGAATCCTGTCCTCCTTCACACATGTCCCTTCTGGAACTGCGTTAACACATGAAAATAGGGCCCTGCACCAAGGGAAGAGACTCTCCACCTACAGAACTGCGGGGCCCGCAATGCAGCAACAGATAAAAGAATTCATGGGGCTGTCTGGTGGGCTGCAGAAGTACAGGGCCTTGGTAAATAAAAACTAAAGAAACTGCTTATTTTTTCTTTCAAACAATTTTAGGAGACCTATGGTCAAAACACTAATTCTAACACTATTTTCTATTTGCAGAACTCATTTAATAATATGCTTTTGTTTATTATATGCAGCCTACATCACAGCTTGAAATAACAGACTGTCCGCCTGTCTCGAACAGACGGTTTTCCGTCTGGACAGCCGTTTCCGACAGGCAGCTCTTACAATGCAGATTGAAGGGTTCTAGGATCCAGCAAGCACTTTTTTTTTCCAGCCAGGCTTTGAGATCGGATTGGGTTGAGGGATATCATGTCAAGCAGTTCTTAGCATCCCTCTCTTGCCTGATCTTATGATCCTGCAACTGCTGCCTGGCTGAAACCCTGCCTCTTCCCGGCTCCCCAAGT
Source organism: Neoceratodus forsteri (assembly GCA_016271365.2). Taxonomy (NCBI): domain Eukaryota; kingdom Metazoa; phylum Chordata; order Ceratodontiformes; family Ceratodontidae; genus Neoceratodus; species Neoceratodus forsteri. The sequence goes on along the minus strand of CM057455.1, from coordinate 1,340,737,669 downwards.
GAATTAAAGGCGCTGGACTGACCAGCTCCACATGCACCTCTTGACTTGTGCATGTGCAGTTGGCAGTTCTCGCTCGCCCACTCTGCTAGGCACTTACACAGACTTTGGGCCAAGTGGTCCTCATCTGCCGTCACCCAGTCTGCTCATTTCCCTGCCTAATGGATAAGCTGCAGATCCTAGTTAACCAACAGCCTACCTCCTCTACCACACACACACACACACACACACACACACACACACACACAGTAGAATTGCCTTCTGTTCCTCCCATGCATTTTTGAATTCATCGTGAGGAGTAGCAATGCAAGGTGAGCACCGGCAGAGACAGAGCTTCAAATAATTCTAAAAGTGCCATTTTCAGGACATGGAGCATCAACTAAAGTCAGCATTAGTATAATTTAACCCCTTTTAGGGCTCAGAAATTAAAAGGAGACAGACAGCACAGCAACCCTTTTAAGGTGCTATTAAAAAGAAAACCTGAGAGAAAAGCCCTTTTCAGGGCTGGTAGTGCATTCCCACTTTTAGCTGGCATTACATTAAGCACTTAGGGCAGTAAGGGTTCAGGAAAAAGAAAAAAAAAAAAAACAAGGCAACAACATTTTAGTCATTGTAAGGGCTAGAGAAAAAGTCCTTTTCAGGAGCAGTCCTACTTTTAAGGGGCATTTTTAGGCACCTTTAAGTGTCTCTAGCTCTGAAGAAAGTACTGCTGATAGCATAAAAATCTTCTACATTTTAAATAAGCATTTTCTTGAATTAGGCTGGCCTGGACATCAGTAAAGCACTTATAAGGGCTTAGGACTGTGCTTGAAAAGCCACAGGCTATGAAACAGTCCTTAAGCAAAGGGCTATCCATATTAGAGGGGATTCAGGGAAAGAAACACTCCTTTTCAGTACCTGTATGACGAACGAGGATTTATAAAGACTGTGAGAGGCTTTTTTTTTTTTTTGACTGGGAACTTGGTCTGGGCTAAAACCCACCACCACCCAGGGCTCCAGATAAGGTGTGTACTGGCCTATTTTACTCACCTCAGTTTAGGAAATACTCTGCAGAATTTTTTTTTTTTTTTTTAAATGAGTACCAATGGTCACCGAACATTTGTAAATACTCCACAGGCCAAAGAATAGTGCTTCATAACATAACTGGTGATTCAAAAGGAACATTTTTTGCCAGATTTACAGCACTTGTATGCATCCCACTTTTGTTTTACTCACTATGTTTTAAAACTGGTGAGTAAATTCCTACCTGACAACATTATTTGGAGCATTGTTTGCACCTGAAATTATCTAGAAAAAAAAAAAAAAATACATTTGTTTCATAAATGTACTCCTCAGTCCACTCTAGCAAGACATTTGTACACATCTGAATTTTGTTTTACTCACCTCACTTTCAAAATGAGTACAGGTACTCGTCCCAAAAAATCTTATCTAGAGCCCTGCCACCAAATATTTATTACTTCACAGTTAGTTTTTGGAACGATATTTCAAAATTTACAGTAAACTAGTGTGGGCAGATAAACTTTTGTGGACAGGCAAAATTTACATCCCACCCGACCCTTGGGCAGGCATCCTAAAAATATCTTTCTAGCCCTGGACCAAATGCTGACACAGCACCCTGGCTTTCTGGCTCTTAAATCACATAGTGCTTAAAAGGAAATTTTACAATATGCCAGTCATTATTTCAACATAAAACCACCACCATGAGATATCACACTCTGCTGACATCACCAGAGTGTGATAACCGGAGTTCTCCAGTTATCACACTGTGATGACATCACAGTGTGATAACTAGAGAGAACTCCAGTTATCACACCCCTCTTGTGTAAAACGGATACATGATGTGCACTGATGTAATATGGAAAATATTTTCACTCCTGCACAGTGACCTCTGGCTACTCACCCGTGAATATCCAAAGGTCACTCTAAAGGAGTGACAATATTTTCCCATATCACATTCGTGCCCATTATGTATCCCCTTAATAACCTCAGCTATTTTTTTTTTCTGTATACCTGTGTAGATTTTATAGGCATGAACAATGATTCCCTCTCCCCCCACCCATCTTAATTTAAATGAAGTTGCTTCACACTGTTCTGCCCTGGTGTGATATATTTGACTTCATTGCAAAGGTCACGATCCAACTCATGCAAGACATAATAGTAGCCAATAATGCATAACTACACAAGCCAACAGAAGTGCTAGTCTCTGTCAGGTCTGTCGTATATCTTCCAAGCTGTGTTCTTATCCGTGCTGGCCATCAAACCTTTCAAGTGCCCTAGGGACCAATATTCAAAAAAGGGCAAAGCGAAGTGCAAAGTTTTGCGCTGTGCTTGCCCATTGCCAAAGACCCAGAGGACGCTACATTCAGTCAGGAAGCGCACCAGCGTTATCAAACTGAATAAAGGGGTACATCGGCACAGCACTATGTAAAACAGCACTGCCCCGATGTGCATCCTGGTATTGGAGGGAATAGTACCACCTGACCCGATAGTGCCAGTAGCCCTCACCATGATATTGAGAATTCCCCATGAAAATGAGCCCACTGGACAAGCAAGGCACAACAGGGCCATTTCAACGATCATTATGGGCCCATCAACATGGGAAGCTGTGGCAGATTAGCCCACCAGCAACCAGCCACGTCTCCCAATCAGAGTGCCCATCCCCATAATATCCAATGGTTCCCCTGCCCTCAGATTCCTGTCCTGTAGTTGCAAATAATATGCTCAGGTGGTCCGTGGTCCCTTGCCTAAAAGTCCCTCACCCTCCAATCGCAAGCCCCATGTGAATACTGTAACTCCCTGGCATCCAGTGCCCCACCCCAAGTCTACAATCCCCCTGCCATGTAAACAGCATACTCCATGGTGGCTAGTGGTCCCCCCACTGTCCAATCCCTGGCCTTGTAACTAAACATAATATTCTTACATGTGTAGCTTTGTCTAATAAAAATGTGTACGGTTGGAACAAAAACAATATTCCTTGGTGCCCAACGGTACCCAACCCACTGATCCCCTTCATCATAACAATGTCATCTTTCCCTGGTATCTACATGCTTCCCAACATCGTATGCACTGACCCACCATGCCAACTCCTCATACATGAAATGCCGGTGCCATGGCTCCGATACAGCGACCAATATAGCCCTCCCTCTCATCTCCTTGGCCAGCCAGCACACGAAATGTCAGAAGATGTATTACAGAGGACGCGCACTCTCAGACTTTTCATATGGCAGCCAGCCAAGAAGGTGAGAAGAGGGCTGCACTGGTCGACATATCGGTACCACGGTACCAGTGTTTCAGGGAAAGGGGGCTTGACAGGTGGGTGGTCAGTGCCCACGGTGCAGGGGGGCCACTAGACACTAGGGAAAGAGGATGTTGTTACAGTGAAAGGGGATGGGGGTACCGCTGGACACCAGGGAGTATTGTATTTGTTTTGGCAATACACATTTTTTATTATTTGACAAGGCAAAAGATACACATGTGACAATATTGTATCTGTTACGGGACTAAGGATAAGAGAACAGGGGAACCACTGGCCACCAAGGAGTATGCTGCTCTGTATGGGGTGGGGGGGGCACCACGGAACACCAGGGAATTACAGTACTCACAGGAAGCTGGTGATAGGAGTGTGGGGGGAGGGGGGAGAACCACTAGGCACCAGGGAAGTGTCTGTCACATAACGGGGCTAGCGACTGGAGGGTGGGAACTCTAGGCACCTGGAAAGCTTTGTTCACATAATGGGGACTGACAAAAAGTGGGCAGGAGGACAATGGACTACCAAGGCATGTTATTTGCAACTACAGGGCAGCAATCGGATGATTGGGGGGGGGGGGGAGAGAAGAGATCATGGACCACCAGGTGGCAGGTCTGCTCCTCCACCCAATTTGGTTGCTGTCCACAGTAGCTACGGCGGCTGCTAGGGTTGCCTGAACTAAGTCAGGCTTTTGATCAGCAGTGTTTGCGCTGCACAAAGTGGCCCGTGCCATCCCTTTTCTGTAGCACAAATGTGCTGAATATTGCTGTGCTAGCACTTCAGTTCCTGTCCTCTCTGCCCACCCGCATACATTATTATTTTTTTTGCAAACACAATAACCCTTTTAATGCGCGCAACTATCACTTCTGAATACTGTACTCTTTCGCCAACCCCAGGCAAATTGTGTGCAAACTCTCTGCCTACTGGACAGTTTTGAATATCGGGCTGGGCCCTTATTGTTTTCTGTTGTTTAACGTGTGCCTGCATTGGAAGAAATGCAGCTGGAAGGATGCTTGTGATGTCTGAATTATGTGCTAGGAGTCTGCTTGCTTACAGAGCTTGCAGTCCCTTGTTTCCTGCTGGCAAACAAACATTGCTCAGCAAGTCGACTGCTTTTTCTGGTTCAGTTTCCGAGTGGGAATAGGATGTCTTAGAGGATGGCTGTGACATCTTATTTCTGATTTATCATAATAATTGGTGCTACACATTCTTTATTTGCTCACTAAGCTTACAGTCCCTTTGTTCTTGACTCCTGCTGTCAAACAAAATTTCTCAACAAATAACCTGCTTTGTTGGTTTAAAGTGCGTCCCAGTTAGAGGAAAAAAATGCATTACATGATGTTTCTGTTTGTAAAGTGTTATTTTGCTTTGTCTGGCTAGTTTTATGTTCCAGGTTCTTATTTTGCAGACTGAGCACACAGCCCTTTGCTCCCATTGTTAGTTAGCAAAGAAAAAGAACAAACAGGGTGTGGCAGAGTTAGAGGAATTGTTTTTAAAAAGGAGTTGCTGAAGTTCTACTTCCCCTTCAACATAGCCCAAAGATGAACACTACATGAGCATCCCTCTGATCATAGGAAGGTGTCATACCCGTGTGCATGGTGTCCCCTAACTATATCTTCCAGCATCGCCTCGTCTAAAATGGGGTTGTTGTGTTGTGTTTGCAAGTACCAGACAAGGGGGATATGTCTACTCAAAGGCTGACCTGAAACCTTTGGAGGGGACAGCAAGTCTGTATACCTTTGGAAGTGCCAGAGGAGGAGGACATCTGTGCTGAAAGCCTGGCCCAAAACCGGGGTGGTGGGTGAGGGTGAGGGAGGGCAGCACTTGGTTTTTTTGTGTGTCTTTGAAGATGCTTTGGGGTATCAGAGTTAAAAGCCTGGCCTGAGACCGGTGGTGGGGATCAATCTGTGCTGAAAGTCTGGCCTGAACACGGGGGCAAGCTAGTCATTGCCTGTATTTATTTGCAAGTGCCAGGGTATGTGCAGAAAGCCTGGTCTGAAATCCCGGGGACGGGACACAAGTCAGTAAGTGCCAAATATGGAGGGGGTTGGGGATACCTGGCCAGAAGCTGTTGTGTTCCTCAAATCCTATTTCTGTTTACACCAATGCTGGCCCTAAAACGTGGTACCTAGAAACTGTTAATTGCCATAAACCACCTTGCAACTTTAAGAATACAATTCCTACAACTGATTAATACAAAAAGGAGACTATTATATGAGATACCCTGCTATATACAGTATGATATCCTCTACCATCTGTGTGGCGATACTATCACCATTCAACAAATGGGTCGTGGAATCTTAGATTTTGTGTGTGTGTGTGTGAATAAATGTAAGTATTTTTCCCCCTAGTCAGACCAACGTAAACAACTGAAAACAGTAAAGAACCTGCCTTACGAGCATATGAATTACCAGCCGAAACAGGCCACATGGTCTGTCGAGTCTGCAGGAGCGGGCAGCCAGACCCTAAGCCAGCTAGCCTTGAAAAGTCTGATGGCCAGTACAAGAAAAGTCCACAACTCAGAAGACAGAAAGCAGACAAAGACTACCATGATGCCTTGCAGAAATCCAGTCATGACCTTTGTAATGGATCTAACAGATTTTCACACCAGGGCAGAACAGAGTGAAGCAACTTCATTTAAATTTAAATCAGGATGAAATGGGGGGTGAGGGGTATAAGAGGTAATCACTGTTTGCGCCTACAAACTACACAGGCATATAGAAAATAGGTTATGGGGACTTTCCCTTTAATAGGAACAGAGATCAGAAGATCCACCCACATAGTAGGTATGGGAGTGGACTAAAAGTGTGAGGTGATCATCAACATGATTAGTGTGTACAGTCAATGCTTTTCCTTTCTCAAACACTGTCAAAGGTAGCCCACTTGCCTCTGAGGCCAGGAGATCAGAGGGCTGTGGGTTCAGTTCCCACATCTGGCACTTGGGTTAATATCCCAATACTGACACTGTAGTACAGCATGGAGAGGGGGTGCTGCACTTCTGAGGTGCCGTCTTTCGGATGAGACGTTAAACCGAGGTCCCATCTGCCTGGATTGGTGGTAGTTCAGGTGGATGTTAAAGATCCCATGGCACTTATCGAAAAAAGCAGGGGATTTCCCCAGTGTCCTGGCCAAATTCCCCCCATTCACTAAAAATACCACCAACAGCTTAATCTGGTTCAATTTCAGTTGCTTACCATCTGTATCCCCCTTCCCCGTCGCCCCTGAAAAAGGGATTTCTAGTCTCAGTGGGCCTACCGGGTCACAAAATTCAATAAATATTCATTTAATTATTTGAGTTTTGTTGACCAGGTAGGCCCAGAGACCATCCACATATTATGAAAAAAAAAAAAAAACGGACGTCATTCCAGACACGAGTAGAGGAGCTGAAAAGAGTATGTGATATGAAGAGCAAAGAAAATGAGGAGAAAGCGATCTGATGGTATTTAAATCCCAAGCGTGCACTCATTTTGGGCTCTACTGGACTTCCACCTCACAAGCGAACTTCCGAGTTCCAACTTGCCAGATCAATCAATAAAAAAAAAAAAAATGGTTACGTGACTAAAGACAGTTTGGAATATATAGTGTCACTGCAGTTGGTTGGCAAAGCAGTTCAGTGCAGGTGAATCATGCCACATGACCTGCGCCTTAATAAAAACTATGAGTTTGAAGTACGGTGGGGACTACAGACCGGGCCTCTGCCGTCCTACACAGACAGACAGATACACATTACATGTATATACCCGCTTTCAAACTGATGTACCAAATGTGTCCCGGCTGCCCGTAATTTCTAGAGACGATGCCGTTACTGCTCAAATGCAACTAATCTTGATTCAGAGGAAAAGACTCACACCCACATCAAGCAGGCCAATAACCCACCTAGGCATTTCCGCACATCAACAACTCACAATATTACTAATACACTTTGTCACTTCAGTACATTTCAACATCTCGAACCACCGTCCCCATAGGAGAATCGTCTATTACACTTTACTGACACGACTGACAGTAGGCCTTTACAGAAATTAGAAAAAACATCAAAACTTCCAGTATACAAAGAAAGGAAAGTCATTATTCACGTCCATATGTATGGAAATCAGTTTAACAACTCTTACTCATTTATTTTTAACTAAATCGCATTTATTTTATTGCTGGCGTGGCCCAGATTTTAGAAACGCACTGCACAGAGGACAACTTCCTGTACGAAGAACCCCATCAAAAAAAAAACATAAAAAATTCCGCCAACCCTACATTAACCCTCACGCACAAAAAGTACCGTTGTGGGCCTGTAACAGATACCATCTTACTCCTTTGTCCGCCACGGGAGACTGCATATGTCCCATGCATTTTATTTCGAGTGACTCTGCACTCGGAAAGAGGGACCGAACCCCAACAATTATTACACGTTTATAAGAAAAAAAAGTTTAGATCTTGGTACGGATGGATTGCGGGCACCGGCAGTTTCGCACACAGCAACCCATAACCAGGTTGTTCCCCCCGAGGAGTTCTGAAGTACAGGATAATAAGCCCGTTCCCTCTGAGGGACTCAAACCAACCTGTGGAGGACGCCATCTTGTCCAGCCGAATTCAGAACACCGCACACTCCTGATGTCATGATCCCCTGGAAAGTGTCGTCACTTCCTGGAAACCTTTGCGTCGAGAATGAAGGCTGCTGCTGGCAGCTTCCGTGACAGTGGGCGTTTGTGTACCCTGATACAGAAAACAATGTTTTATAGAGAATGATGAACTCGGTAACAGAATGGGGTCATAGGGTTACCACCTGTCCTGATTTGGGCAGCTGTGTCCTGCAAAAAAATATGAAAAATACTTCATGTCCTGACATTTCATTATAGCAGAAAAAATATATGCTGCCTTTCCTTTAAATGTTGCAAAAAAAACAAGAATACTTTAAAATATATTTCAATGTTAAACTCTAAAATAACTACAGCACTGAATCTTAATTCAGATTATTTAGAGAAAACAAGTCTGTTGCATTGGTTGAGGTTACATATTGTCATGCGAAAAATCATGTTTCAATGAGAAATGCCCCACTTTGGGCGTCTTAAATGATGGTAACCCTAGGCCTTTCGGACATTCAATGCATACTTCTCAACTGATGATCTTAATACTGTTAGAGATATTCTTGGACACGCAAACTATGAAATCATTGAAGTAACTTGGCTAGAAACATTCCTTAACTCTTAATATTTGGTGCCCACAATTTGTTGACATATTATTTTTCAAAATAAGAAAGTGCTACACATTCTTTCTCAAAATGTTATTGAATTGAAAAATCATGCAACAGAACACATCAAATATATGTTCAATTTTAACATACAATTACTATAACATGTAACCCCCTTGTTCCCAGGGGTTACTAGAATCCCACTTAGAATAGGTGGCAGGCAGGGAGAGGCAGCTTTCGAGATGTCACTTAAATGGATTTCACACTGCCACATTCTGTTTTCAGTCTCAGCTGAGCTGGAGTGATGATGTCACCTTAGAATTTTCACAGCAGCATAAGCCACAATGGAATGCTAGTTGCAGGGGTTAGCAGTAGAATGTTGGGAGAGAGTGGTAGTCTGAGTCGGAGTCTGTGTGGAGAGTGAGGAGTGCTGCAGAAGGCAGCTCCTCAGACTGATCTCTGAAAGAGAACTACCTCAGGAGATCTTCCAGGATTCAGGGGCAATCCCCTGGTCCAGCCTGGAGAGAGTGAAGCTGCCTGAGATTCGTTTGTTCTGTGAGTACCCAAGACTTTCATGAGGAAGAAGCCCTGGGGCACCTGCATTCCGGGGGTGAGTTTTCTCTGACAAAGGGACCAGGTCACCAAGACTGTGTTTCTGTTAAAAGTGTCTGCCTACTATGGGGTCCTGATGGAGACTAGATATGTACAGAAATTTTAAGACTGTTTCTGTGTAAAAGTATCTGCCTACTGTGGGGTCCAGAGGGAGACTTGCCAAGTACAGTGCTTTGATTTAAAAGCATCTGCAAAAGTGGGGGTTTAGAATAAAGACATAGCCATATACAGAACTTTTAATTTCATGACACCTCTGTGGTGTGAGAAGTAGAATGTTAAATGTGCAAGACGTTTCAGGAGAGCATCTACAAGAGTGTTTCAGAGAAAGGTGTTGTTAACCAGATGAATGGCGGAGTATAAATTTGGAAGCAAAAGGTGGGAGACCCCCCACCATCTGTAGTAACCATGTTTACCTCTCCAGGTTCAGGTTGGGCACCTTTGTTTTCTGTCAGTGCACTTGGCCAGTGCTTGAAGAAAATACCCAGACGTGGGATTTTGGATTCTCTGTGAGACAGAGAGTGCTCAGAGGTGGTAGGGAGCCACCAATAATTCATCATGAAATATGGGAAAGTGTCCTAGTACTGGCCAGGGTGCCAAGTCAAGGGAAAGAAACAATGTGTACCAGTTTGGGCCATGTGTGCCAATCCAGTCAGAACCTGAGGGTTCGCTGTGTGTGTGCTCTGTACCTCAGTAATCTGCATTACCAGTGGAAGTAGCCCTGTGGGGGTCCATCTTTGCTTTGTTTATTCTCTGTGTTATGTGAATAAAAGCCACACTCTAGAATCCCAACCTGGTTTGGACAGTACAGTTATTGCTTCCAGTGTCTGGATTTACTTGGGTGCCCCTGAACAGAAGTACAAACCTAGCATAATGCTGAGCAAACGTTTTCTCCCAGGGACCCAGGTCGATGGCCATGCTAAATGGTACCCCCCCTCTCGATGGTGCCATGTGTGAGAGGAGCAGCCCTGCTAGTTGAACAATGGGGGCCGGTGGGGGAGGTTACAAAATGGAGGCACCGCTGAGGATTTGTTTGGAATTTGGGAGAGAACAAGAGATGTCTGCTCAGGTTGTGGCTAGTGTTTTGTCTGTCTGGAAGTAGGTAGCCCAAAAAATCGGAAGCTTTGCACATAAGGGATTCATCAGAGTAGTGCCATCCGTATGTGCCGCTGTGTGCCTGCTGTTCATGTACTGCTGTGATTGTGCTGTTTACCAAGGAGCTGTAAAGCCAGATTGTGTGTGACCCTCGTCCTGCATCAAAAAGAACGTTTTGCCAGCTTTAATTTGCAAGTTGTGACAAGAAAAAGTATTGAAAACTGTGGGAAACAAAGAGACATTTGTGCCCTGAAAGTTTAAAATGCTTGCTGTGTGGACTGGGAGAGTCGCTAGAGAAATTGCCATAAAAAATGGTTAAAAACGGTGCTCCCGCCGTGGAGTTACAGTTGAAAAGAAAAAAAGTTGCTTTGCAGTTTAAATTTTGCCCGCTCAACGATCGCCATGGAGGAGAAGAGCACGAGAAGAGAGAGAGAGAGGCTCATTTGCATGGCGACGAGTGATTGGTGAAACTACAATCAGTCCCGCCCCAAGCCAGCTTCAGAGTGCTGCCGAAGTGTTCGAGAGAGTGAGTGGTGTGTGAGCTGGTTAGCCAGGAGGAGCGTCACGGTGACTGCAAACATTCTAAAAATTAAAATATCAGACTTTTCTGTGATAAATTCGGCTCAACCCATATTCTGATTGACTGGGGAGAAAGCGTGGTGTTCGCAGGGACAGTCGGCAAGACCACCAGCCTGTTTCAACCCAGAGGCCTCCAGGATCGGCTGTAGGCCGAAATTTCCATTGTAAAGCCAGCTACTGATTGAGTGAGTACCATTCAGCAAAACTGAGCTCAAACTGTGCGTGATTTTTCTAAAATCGGCTGGATCTGTGTGTAAACAGTGAAATTGTTTTTGCAAAGAAGGACTGTGTGAAGTACCTAAGCAAGAATTGTGAGCATGTATTATGGATTCAGCAACAGTATAATTTTCTGAGCAAAAAGAGAGACTGTGAGTTGTATGAGAGGCTGCAACAAACAGGCATTCCTGTTCATGAAATACTGTGGCTTTGTGACTTTAAAGCAAGTAAAAGTGATTGAAAGCTAATGTAAAGTCCTAGAAAATCATATAGATGTGCTGAGGAAGCAAAACAGTGCAGTCTGTGCAGTTTGAGTAAAATTTATCAGTATGCAGTAAATCGGATGCGCAGTGGCTTGAGTCAGATACAGAATGTTGATGCGCCAGTAGTGCTGCCGCCGCCATTACAGGGTGGGGTAGTAATGTAAACACAGCAGCAGGGAGCCATTTTGTGAGATGGTTCCATGCAAAGTGAGCTCAGAGATAACAGTGAATGTTTGTGTGTTTTTTCCTGCAGTCATGGCTTCAGGATCATCCTGCTACCCGGAGCATGCCCGGGCTATGATAGTGGAAGAGGTTAACAAGCTGAAAGAATTAGAGAAGTGTTTCTACAGTGGACGTTTGCCTCCTCATGTTGCGATTCCCAGATACTCTGTGAGAGTATACATAACATGCCTCAAGGCTGGAAGGGTCGTTTTCATGATTTCTCACTGTTCTGGGTGCTTAGAGAAGCAATGCCCGAGTAGTGCACCCAAGATTCATTTGGCTCCCACATGGACAAAGCTTCAAGATCCTGTAAGTAGCAGTACACAGCACCAGCTGGAGCCTGTTGGGGGAAGCCCAGCAGAGTGTGGCACAAAGGAAGAGGGTGTGGATGTACTGGCAGGGTAGAGTCCTCGTGATGTCTACACGTCCAAGTCACAGATGGACAGTGCAGAGGGAGAATCAGTGGATCCATGGAGAGATGGTCCAAGTCCTAGTCTCATTGGAGAGGATGAGGTTCAAGAGACCCTAGATTGGGAGGTGTCTACCTCCACACCCAGTGAAGAGTGGACAGTCTTGGGAGTGAGGACGACTGCTCACTCCTGGGCCCAGGTTCTAAGCGAGGAAGAGGAGGGGGGGAGCTATGTATCCTTACAATGAGGGTGCTAGTCCACAGCCTCGAGCTCTTGCCTTGGATGAACTCGAAGAAGAGAGTGGTGACTCCACAGCCCTGCCCCCAGAATTAGATGTTAGGGACCCGTTCTACGTAGCATTGAGTATGCGACACTGGCAGAACCAGAACTGGCTGCCCCAAGCCAGGCCGGTGGTCTTGATCAGACCAAGAGTAGTAAGGAGGAAAAACTGGTTCATAGGAAGGCAAATGAGATCTATGAAATGTCCTTTCCTACCTTTCCTTGAAGAGTCTGGGAGGAGATTGAGAAAAACTGGAGAGCCTGGATAGTGGAAGAGGCAACTAAAGATCTGCATCCAGGTGCAAATCACTTTGTCAGAAACAAAGCGATAAGAGACAAATTCAAGTACTGGAGAGTGGGCAGGACACTGTTCATAGACATGGTACGTATTGTGGACAGAAAGAGCAATGAGACTTTCTACAATGTGAATTATGAGTGCCCAGACAGGGTAATAATTCTAGCACCTGACCCATTGTGGTACTACCCTCAATGTAACCAGCTTCCTGCAAATGTGCCCATGCCTACCAAATGGAAAGCAGAGCAGTGGTAGCCAGTGATGCCATCCAACTGTTGCCATACTTATGTTGTTCCACCAGTCTGGTGTTCCAGGATCCAAAGGTGTGTCCAGGATCGTAAGCCTTGCAGTGTGCCTTCCAGTTCCATCGCCTGGCCTTCCAGATGACATCAGCCAGAGATGAGATCAGCCCAGCTGTTTCCTGATTCATCGCCTGGGATTTCAGATGACTTTAGTCCAGCTGTTCCTTTCCTGTTTCAAGGTACCATCTCCAGAAGACATCAGCCCAGCAGTTTCCAGACATGCCGTCCTGTCATTTCCAGAAGATTTCCACCCAGCTGTATCCAAAAAATGCTGCCAGGGAGAGTCTTCGGCTGGAGATCCAGGTGCTGTTCCATTTTTCGTTCTTCAAGGGACTGGTAAGTCCAGACTTTTCTTACTTTATTCACACTGCAATACACATCCTACACCTGGCAGACTACAGACTGTTGAACTGTCCACAAAGACCCTCCCCTTTGAAATTTACAGTACATCAAGAACTGTGCTTCACCGGGCTCCGGCCCAGGAGAGACTCTTTCATGGACCTTGCCTTTGGGCACTGTTTGTCACTAGCTGAGACATTTAGGGCTTTCCAACCCCAAAAGGTGTATTGTTCGTAATGTTGATATTTTCTACTGTTTTCTATTTTTCTACTTTTTCTAAAAATATACTATTTGAGATTCTTCAGTGTTTTGATGATAAGGGTTATGGTTGTGTACTGTGTTTGCAGATTAGGGGTGTGTTTTTGTCTTTTCTCTTTCAGGTGGATCCTGATGAAGATAGAGAAGACAAGAAGAAGATTGGAGGCACTCATCAGAGTTCCTCATGCGCTTTAAAATGTTGTTTTTAAAGTACTGTGTAGTTGTTAACATTTGTTAACTTTTCCTTCCACAGGTGTAGTTGTGGGGGAGTGTGGGAGTGTAATGCTTGGGTGTAGTGTTAGCTCCTTGGTTTGGTTTGCAGGTTTCCAGGGAAAGGGGAAGGTTCCCCTGTTTTGGGTAGGTTTGTTTTTGGTTAGATAAGTTTCCCTAGAGGACTAGGGGGATAAACAGGCTGTGGTCCTGACCTGCAGTAGGGGCCGTAGTGCTGGTCTATTAGGGCTATGCTCTGGACAGTTCTTCCAGGGCCACTGGTTACCATAGTAAGATTGTAGTGTAGGGGCTGATGCGTCAGCCAATGGCCTCTGGGCCCTTAGTGTTGCCTGCCTGTGCCTGGCACATGGTAGGAGAGGGCCTGATCACCCTCTCTGTAGGTAGCACATAGGGTAAGATGGTCTGGTGCCAGGTAGGCAATGACTGGGGACAGTCATTTTCCTGGCCGTAGGTGGGTGTAACCCCCTTGTTCCCAGGGGTTACTAGAATCCCACTTAGAATCAGTGGCAGGCAGGGAGAGACAGCTTTCAAGATGCCACTTAAATGGATTTCACACTGTCACACTCTGTTTTCAGTCTCAGCTGAGCTGGAGTGATGATGTCGCCTTAGAATTTTCGCAGCAGCATAAGCCACAATGGAATGCTAGCTGCAGGGGTTAGCAATAGAATGTTGGGAGAGAGTGGTAGTCTGAGTTGGAGTCTGTATGGAGAGTCTGGAGAGTGAGGAGTGCTGCAGAAGGCAGCTCCTCATACTTAGCTCTGAAAGAGAGCTACCTCAGGAGATTGGGTTGTGTGTTCTCACCCTAGAGAAGAACACAGAAGACTGTAGAAGGAAGTGGTAGAGACCGTTCCTAGAAGGTTTTCCAGTGCCCCATCCCCAGAGGGTTGGGGGGAATTCCAGGATTCAGGGGCAATCCCCTGGTCCAGCCTGGAGAAGGTGAATCTGCCTGAGATTCGTTTGTTCTGTGAGTACCCAAGACTTTCGTGAGGAAGAAGCCCTGGGGCACCTGCATTCCGGGGGTGAGTCTTCTCTGACAAAGGGACAAGGTCACCAAGACTGTGTTTCTGTTAAAAGTGTCTGCCTACTATGGGGTCCCAAGGGAGACTAGCTGTGTACAGAACTTTTAAGACTGTTTCTGTGTAAAAGTATTTGCCTACTGTGGGGTCTGGAAGGAGACTTGCCAAGTACAGTGCTTTTAGTTCGTGCCTGATTTAAAAACATCTGCAAAAGTGGGGGTCTATAGTAAAGACATAGCCATATACAGAACTATTAATTTCATCACACCTCTGTGCTGTGAGAAGTAGAATGTTAAATGTGCAAGACATTTTAAGAGAGCATCTACAAGAGTGTTTCAGAGAAAGGTGTTGTTAACCAGATGAATGGCCGAGTATAAATTTGGAAGCAAAAGGTGGGAGAACCCCCCCATCTGGAGTAACCATGTTTACCTCTCCGGGTTCAGTTTGGGCACCTTTGTTTTCTCTCAGTGCACTTGGCCAGTGCTTGAAGAAAATACCCAGATGTGGGATTTTGGATTTTCTGTGAGCCAAAGAGTGCTCAGAGGTGGTAGGGAGCCATCAAGAATTCCTCATGAAATATGGGAAAGTGTCCTAGTACTGGCCAGGGTGCCAAGTCAAGGGAAAGAAGGGAAGTGTACTAGTTTGGACCATGTGTGCCAATCCATTCAGAACCTGAGGGTTCGCTGTGTGTGCTCTGTACCTCAGTAATCTGCATTACCAGTGGAAGTAGCCCTGTGGGGATCCATGTTTGCTTTGTTTGTTCTCTGTGTTATGTGAATAAAAGCCACACTTTAGAATCCCAACCTGGTTTGGACAGTACAGTTATTGCTTCCAGTGTCTGGATTTACTTGGGTGCCCCTGACCAGAAGTACAAACCTAGCATAATGCTGAGCAAACGTTTTCTCCCAGGGACCCAGGTTGATGGACATGCTAAATGGTCCCCCCAGGTAGTTGCCACACTTGGTTTGCCTGTCTGAGGATGGCAGGCAACAAAGTAGAAGTATGGGTTCATAGACATGTTCATAGTGACAACCCCCATCTTTCTTGATGTTGCCATGTGTGAGAGGAGCAGTCCTGCTAGTTGAACAAGGGGGGCCGGTTGGGGGAGGTTACAAACATAAATTATCAATGTCAACGTATAACAGTATGTGAAAGAGCTGCATACAACTAACAAGAAAAAAAATAGGCCAAGTTCTATGAAAGTGATGTCACTCCACCACTTTTTTGGAAAATTATTCCCCTGATTCATTGAATCAGTATGAGAATTTAAGAAGAAGAGGTATAAGGAATCAGAAAGAGAGAGAGTAAATTATAAAATTACAAAACTGTTGAGTTGAAGTTGTAGCATATAGTACCCCATTTCAAGTTAAGTATATAGTATGTGGTAAAACATTATTCTACCTTGATTTTATCTCAGCTGAAAAGCTGTTGTATCACAGTTCAAAGGGCATAGAATGCTGTTCAACCCTTCTGTGGTGCAACAGTGTTCCAGCTGAGTTGACATACGCAGGATCCACGCCACACTAACAGAAACTACAAGATCAGCCAGATAACATGGTGACAGGACCGACACACCAGGGTGGGACAAATCAGGTGGCCATGGGCCACTTAAAAAGTGATTTGGCTACCAGATTTTGAAAGTTACTGGCCGACTGGCTACCTGCGACCAGAGAGATTTTTCTGAGGCCTTAAAAAGGATAGTCACTGAAAATACTGATTTGGCTACCATGTTTTAAAAGTTGGTGGTCTAACCGACCACCAGCTCACAAACTGATTTGTCCCACCCTGCAACACACACATTCTCGTAATACCACAAACATAGGATCAACCAGATATGGTAAAAATATGCAGGATCAACCAGGTACAGTATATTAAAAATAACTTATGAAAATACAATCCAGACATACACCTCTGCTGGCTAAGCAAGACATACATCTGCCATTTTTTTTAAAGACCTCCCCAGACCTGACTGACAACCAATGAGAGCGTGCGCTGGAGACGTAGGATGTCTGGTCCCTAGCAACTCACCATAGCAACCAACTGCAACTCCCTGAATAGGATGCGGCAGCAGTTTGTTTTTTGTATTAAAAAAAATAATGATATACTTAACATGTTTTTAAATTACCTAGGGGGCACCATACACTATAAAAAATACTGGATGGCCAACTCAATGCCCAACCACGCTAAACCACAATAAAACAAAAGCCATGCTCTTCTCCAATCACCAAAACAAAAATAGGCATACTCCACTCACCATACAAAGCTCTGAGGGAATTACACTGGACCAAGTAAATACTTTCAAATACCTTGGCATCACTTTTGACCAAGGGCTCAACTTTGCAACCCACATTGACAACACTGCGAAAACAGTGAACCAACGCCTTGGAATACTATTCTGTAACTGTCAATTTCTAAATCAAGCGGCATTGAGAATAGCTATACAGAGTTCCATAATCTCAATCATTGACTATGGCCTTATTATTTATGGCTCAGCTACCTCCACTGCTCTAAAGGCGTATCTCAATCACTCTAAATCAGGCCTGCCCGCTCCTCACGGGGCTCAAAGACTGACTCACACGTGATCTGTACTATGAACTGTAGGCTGGTTGAACCTATCAAATCATCTTATTTATCTCACCTGCACAATGGCAAAAATCTATCTTGGGACTGACTCCACTATGTATTCAAACCTATTCCGACTGAATCCTGGCTCACGACCCTCCACCAGATCTGAACGCTAACCTTTCCTGGTTCCGAGATGCCGGATTGCACATGGACAAAGATCTTTCGACACAGGGCCTGGTTATGGTTCAATGCGCCTTAGTCCACCTACCTATCCTCAACCTTGCTTGAAGCTTTCAAATCCATCCTCTATGCCCACTCACCACCACTAGCAACTGTGATTATGCTAGATAAAGACTACTACTCCTCATGTCCATCCTCACATCTGAGGCCTCTTCCTCCTGACTAATGAACCCTCTGGTACCCTACTACTTCCTGTCTCCCACCCAAACTCACTCCCCCTTTTTCCTGTCCCTCTCACTTACTGTCCCGCCACCACCTTTCCCTCCTCTCTAGCCTCCTTTTGGTGCCTAATGATCACCCTCTCCTGAAGTTTCCTTAACCTCGAAATTGTCTACTTGCTTGAACCTGTTATAGCTTGTTTTTCTATGAAACTTAAAAACGTTACTGCCTTAAACTGTTAATAGCAAATTTATGATGTAACTTTCCTGTCTGGTTTTACCTGTAATGTGTATCGTGCTTTGTTAAATGTTCTTTGTGACGTGGAACCTTTGTAAAAGAGCCCTGGCTCAAAGGTATTAATTCCTAGACTAATAAACTAAACTAAAAAAACTAAACAACCAGTGTGTACTGCCACCTCGTGGTTCTGATTTCCACAGACCTCTCGAGCTTCGCTCTCGAGGTCATAGGGAATCTGAACCCCTCTGCGGCAGAACACACTGATTGTGCATAGTTGCCCATCTAGTATCCTCTATATAATTCTTGTCCAATATTAGATGGGCAAGCCTCTCCATTCTCAACATTTTCCAGCATTCGGTTTTCCATTCTTCACACGATGGTGCCCTGTCGTCCAGCCATAGTTTAAGTGTGGAATTCTTAACTGATGCTGAGATTAAGGATATAGTGCAGCTTTGTTCCTTGCTTCAAGTTTCTTTTTCATTGAAATGACCAATAAGACATTTCTACCTTCATCTTTCCTTGCAACCAAGCAATGTCTCTAAAAAAAGTGTAATATACTGTCCTATAACAGTTTCATTTTAGTGCAGTCCCAGAACATATGAATCAAGTCACAGTTAGCAATTCCACATCTCAAGCAGTTAGAAGACGATCCGAAACCCATCTTATTTATTTGAAGTGGAGTATACAGAGAATACTGAATGGGCAACTATGCACAACCAGTGTATTCTGCCACCGTTGGGTTCTGATTCCTTGTGACCTTGTGAAGGTGTGGGATAAAACAGACACAATAAACCAGAAGTCAGATGCATAAAAACACAAATGTGCACTGTTATTTTATTCAAATCAGAAAATAAAAATAATATACAGAAAACAAAAGGTTATTCAATGTCCAATATCCAGTAAACTTTATAATTTTGAAAATTCCTGAGGCTTAGCTTCAGCCTTTGCAAATAGAACAGTGTGGAAACAAGCACACACTTCTGAGGTCCTCCTCACATGGTAGTCAGTATTCAACTGATTCCCCTATCTTTGTTTCTCCAAGTGGTGAGTTTTTTATACCTTTCATGGATGACATCACCATCAGGCAATCCACCCCTTTTTCGCTAAAACCAGTATAAACCTCTTATTTTCAGGAGTTCCCCATCAAACAGTAAAGACATACATGTTCATACATGTTTTCGTTTCTAGGCTAGACTCAGCTCCTGTTTTCTTGGTTAAGGAGGTTTATGTTTCCATTTTGTTTCATAATAAAATATAGTTTTAATAAGATAGTAAGCCCACAAGGGTTCCACTGGGTTTGTAAGGGGAACGGGAGAACGAGATCACGCTCCTCTTCTCCCTTCTGCTGCCAACCCTTGGAACTCATACCTTTTTTTATTTCCATTGAATCATTAAATGTGACACCCTAAAATAGGCAAGCATACAGCAAACATATTTAATTTTCATTCCCTGTGAGATTGGCCATCCCACAGAAACAAAGAGCAAAAGGAATGGGGGGGTCGGATACCTCACACATGGGTATCTATTTTAGGTAGGGCTCACCCTGTCACACACACCCCTGCACAAGAGGGCAACAGTCCTTACTGTTGGCAATCACCCCACCAGAACCCTGGAAGGGTTGGAGCTTTCCCCCTACCCACACTAGAAGTTCTGCCTTGGGAACCCTACAAATCAAAATAGCATCTGAATTCTGACATGCTAACATCAACTGATACCATTCAATTCCCTGAGGCTTTCTACACAGGTTTTGCAATACCTGTATAGACATCATCTTATCTACACATCTAAACATTTATTTTCATTCAGGATACATACTTGTGTACAGTTCATTTATCATCAGCATTTGCCCCATAACGGGACAGAAAGTCAGCATTCTGGTGCTGGGACCCTGCCCAATGTTTCACAGAAAATCGGTAGGGCTGTAGTGCTAAATATCAACATATAATCCTTGAGTTTTTATCCTTCATCTGGTGGAGCCAGCACAATGGATTATGAAGAGTTAGCACGGTAAATTCTGTACCCCACAGATAATACTTAAGGGCCTCAGTGGCCCATCTCGTGGCCAAGCACCTCTATTGTGGAATATTTTCACTCCTCTCATGGAGTTTTCTGCTGATGAATATATCTGGGTGCTCCTCTCCATTGCTCTGTTGTGATAAGACAGCCCCTATACCTGTGTCTGAAGATTCAGTGTGTACCTCAAAAGGGGTCTGGACATCTGGGCTGACTAACACTGGGGAGGAACATAGAATAGCCTTAATGTTCCTGAATGCCTCATCACACTGTGGGGTCCATTGAACCTTGTTCAGGCATTTGTTCTTAGGTCAGTAAGGGGTGAGGCTATGGTGGCAAAATTTGGTATGGACCTCCTATAGTAACTGGCCAACCCAAGGAAGGAACGTACATGTTTCTTTGTACTGGGAATGGGTCTGTTAGCTACGGCCTCCACTTAACCCACATCTGGCTTAACCATACCTTTTTCTATGACAAATCCCAAATACTTAGTTTCAGTTTGGACCACTGCACATGTAGTGGGGTTTATAGTCAGGCCTGCGTCTTTGATGGATTGTGTCACTGGCCTAAGGTGTTCTAAGTGTGTTTTCCAATCTGCACTATAGATGATGACGTCATCCAAATAAGTGGCAC
Source organism: Neoceratodus forsteri (assembly GCA_016271365.2). Taxonomy (NCBI): domain Eukaryota; kingdom Metazoa; phylum Chordata; order Ceratodontiformes; family Ceratodontidae; genus Neoceratodus; species Neoceratodus forsteri. The sequence goes on along the minus strand of CM057455.1, from coordinate 1,340,717,282 downwards.
AGTACTGTGTATGAGGTCTAAGTATTTGGTCCATATAGTGCTGAAAAGTCGCAGGGGTGCCATGGAGACCAAAAGGCATGGTGATAAATTGGTAGAATCCTCTTGGTGTACTAAAAGCTGTTATTTCCTCTGTGTGTAGTGCCAAAGGTATCTGCCAACATACCTTAGTACGATCTAAGGTGCTAATGTACTATGTGTTCAAGAGGTCATCAATGCAGGGCATGGGGTAACCATCATAGGTTCATAGATGGAATACAAGTTCTGTAGACCACTGGCCTTTTGTGAACTTGCCACCATTCAGTGTTGTAATGATGGAAGGAGAATTTTTTGATACCCATATATTCATCAAGTCTCTTTTTGAATGTATTCATATTTTGACTCACAACTATAGTCTTAGGTAGAGTATTCCAGGTTGTAATTATTCTTTGACTGTACCACTGACTTCTTTTGATTCAAACATACAAAGAAGCCAGCAGAAGAAGGCCATTTGGTCTATCAAGTCTGCTCGTATTGCAGGGTCCACAGCTTGAACTAATGTCCCGGCCCTCCCTCCCCACTCCTCCCATCCTCCCTACCCATGATCCTTACTTTCCCTCTATGCCTATCCCAGCCTCTCTTAAAGCTGCTCACTGTCTTCAATGAGATGACCTCTTCCGGCAGTGCATTCCAAGTGTCATCCACCCTGTCTGTGAAAAAGTGCTTCCTGACCTCCCTCCTAAACCTCCCACCCTCCAGCTTAAGACTGTGCCCCCTAATGTTATGGTTGCCACTCAGCTTAAAGAGACTCTCCTTATCAACCTTATTTATCCCTTTCAAGTACTTGAAGGTCTCAATCATATCCCCTCTCTCTCTCCTGTCTTCCAGGGAGTACATGTTCAGTGCCCTCAACCTCTCCTCGTATGCCTTACCCTGCTGACCCACTATCATCTTTGTAGCCCACCTCTGGACCTTCTTCAGCAGGTTAATGTCCTTTTTGAGGTGTGGGCACCAGTATTCAACTTCATACTCTCAATGCGGCCTTACCAGTGACCTGTACAAGGGCAGTATAACTGCCTCTCTCCTACTTCTGGTCCCCTTAGATATGCATCCCAGCATCTTGTTTGCCTTTGCTGCTTCTTTCTTGTACTGCGTGGAGTGCTTCAGGTCACTAGTGATCATCATTCCCAGGTCCTTCTCCTTGTCTGATGCAAATACTTGGACTCCACCCAGATAGTACTCTGTCCTGGGATTTTTGGCTCCAATATGCATAACTTTGCATTTTGTGACACTGAAGACAAGCTGCCAGATCCTGGACCACCTCCCAGCTTTTCCAGATCTTCCTGTAGGTCCTGTATTCCTTCTTCTGTGTCCACTCTCCTGCAGAGCTTGGTGTCATCTGTGAATAGGCACATTTTGCCCTTAATGCCATCCCCAGTGTCATTGATGAAGACATTAAACAACACTGGCCACCAGCACAGAGCCCTGTGGGACCCCACTGGTTACCTCTCTGGTACCAGCTAATCTCCCCCCACAACCACCCTCTGGATTCTGTCCCTCAACCAGTTTTCCACCTATCTGTCCATCTTTTCCCCAACCCCAAGATCCACCAACTTCCTTATCAACCTTTTGTGGGCACAGAATCAAACGCCTTGCTGAAATCAAGATAGAGGATGTCTATCACTTGGCCCCTGTCTACTGTCTTAGTGACACAGTCAAAGGAGTCAATCAGAGTCATTTGACACAATGTACCCCCCTTGAACTCATGCTGCCTCACATCCTGGAAGCCATGCTTCTCTAGATATTCCACCAACCTTTCCTTTAGTATGGTCTCCATGAGCTTGCCCACAGTGGAGGTCAGACTGACTGGTCTGTAATTCCCTGGGCCATCCTTAGGGCCGCTTTTGTGGAAGGGCCTACATGTGCTGTTCTCCAGTGCTACGATAACACGCCTGACTCTAGTGAACTATTAATTAGGTCTGTTAGTGGCCCTGCCAGCTCCTCAGCCAATTGGATGTACTCTGTCCGGGCCTGGTGATTTGTCCACCTTCAATGTCAGCAGCCCCTCCCTCACTCTATCCTTCTCTAGCACTACATCTGTGTTCCCCTTCCTCCCTGCTCCTCTTTTCGCTCTTGAAGGCAGTGGTCCATCCTTCTCCCTGGTGAAGACAGAACAGAAGTATTCATTTAGTATCTCTGCTTTTCTCCCATTATCCTCCACCCACTCCACCCCTTTCTTAAGCCTAACAATTCCTTCTTGTCCTTTTTCTCACTTATATAGCAAAATAAAGTCTTCTCCTCCTTCTTAATTCCATGAGCTATCTGCAGCTCCTTCTATGCCTTTGCTCACCAGACTTCCTTACTTGCCTCACTAGCCAACCTTTCGTAATTTTCCCTATCCACCTCTCTTTTGGTCTTCCTGAATTTTCTATAGGCCAATCTCTTTTCCCTTACTGCCTGGGCAACCCCAGAACTGAACCAGTTGGGTGCTTTGACCCTTGTGTTCTTACCCCTGAGCCTAACGCACTCATCTGTGGCAACCAGTATTCCTTTCTTAATGATGGACCACCTTTGGGCCACCCCCATATCTGCTTTGATGCCCACCAGATGGCTCCTTAGCACTTCGCCCATTTTGCCAAAGTCCGCCCTCCTGAAATCCAAAATTTTGGCCTTAGTCAGGATTCTTTTCCTGCCCATATCCCACTGGAACCACACCATTATTTCCTGTACATACTCCCCATTTGTGAGCACCAGATCAAAAATTGCCTCAGCTCTTGTTGGTTCAGTGACACGCTGAGTCAGGAACTCACTCTGCAGTCCTTCCAGGATCATCTGACTCCTAGTACATGTTGCTAGTTTTGTTTGTTTTGCCAGTCAATTTAAGGTTATGTGATCTGGTGCTATTACTGATTTTATGTCTTACCAGACCAGTTGTTTCTAGAGTAAAGTCTTTTCTGGATTGCTTTAAAGATTAGACATAGGTCACCCCTGAGTCTTCTATAATCGATAGAGAATAAACCTAGTTTCTTCAGTCTCTCACTGTAGTCAAGGTGGTACATATTGTTAACTCAAAGGTGGATAGTGCATTAATCTTTCAAAAATCCAAACAGAGCCGGATACCTCCCTTCTTTTTAATCTTCCACCGCCACAGGTGAGGACCAGGCACTACGAGAGGGAACAATAATTCCTAATGTGGTGGACGAGCTGTGGTGGTTCATACCCCTATGGTTTAGGGTGATGCCAGATAAATCTGGAAGGAGAGGCTGGAGGCGTACTCTAGAGGCAAGATGCAAGGTTTATTAGCAACAGTTGGAACACACAGAAAGACTTAGCATTCACTATCACTATCACACACGAGAAAGAATGAATAAGCTTACCGGGACCACAAACTGGCCCCACTAATGTCATACAAAAGTCCAGGTTATTCAAGTCCTAAGGATGAAGCGATCTGATGCACCAAGCTTGGGTTTCTAGTATTTTGGTCAGCTGACCGCTGAGTGTGAACCTAAGGAAGCGCTTCCTATACAGGCCATAAAATGGGGCATCCCCCAGTGAACCAGAAACAGAGTAAAGCACTGTAGGCCACCTGGCCCTGGAAAGAAGGTGACTCCTGGTGTCACTGAGGCAACATCGAAAAGGAAGCACCTGGTTGAGGATGGGTGTTGATGCCCAATTGTGGATGAAGAGAATCCTTATCTGAAGTTGTCAGCTGCAGTGACCTTGGGCAGGTGATCTCCAGTTGAGGAAAGGATGCTGGGTGCGATGATCCACTGGACGACCTCTGGGTAGGTCCCCAGAACCCTTACCACCTCACCCCTGCAGCTTCAGAATCTGGCAATCTTTGGTGTGACCTCTTGATGCATCACTGGAACACGAGCCACGTATGGATAGTACAATTAAGAGCATGGTGACCCTTGGTGTGGCCTCTTGCATGGGCCACCAGTACTTACACCACCTTGGGGGATGAGGCACAGAGCCTGGCAATCAATTGCCACCTTCGGACAATGTGACTCCAAGTTCGGTGGATGACTGAAGTCCCTCAAGCTAGAGCTGGGGCGGCGCCTAACCTGACTCACTTTGGTGGGCCCTAGCCACCAGCTGGCTACCACTTACGACCGGCAACTCAAATCTGGGGCATCGTGGCGAGCACTTGGAGTTGGTGGAGGTCATTGGAGGTGGGTGCAGGTGATACTGGGCTTCCTAGGGACCCTCCCTGAGTCGAGGAAGAGGCAATGGAGGAATCCTAGATGAGGTGTGAGGTGTGTGCAGGAGCCCCTGGAGTTCAACATGGATTTCTGTACCCTTGGGAATGCACAACCACAAAGGAGTGATAAGGCCTCTTCTCCTGGAGACTGCTGCATAAAAGGTTCACTTGGTCTGTTTCCCGGCCAAATAGACTGACTCACCACACTGGGGGACCCAACTAGACAGCAAATTTCTGGAAAAAACAACAGAGGCTGTTACTGGAGATCTTCTGGAGGGAGTTCCACCGAAGGGACCCAAGGGATTCACTTCAACCTCCTAACAGGAAAGCAGACATCCATTGCATTACTGTCCTTCATCCTCCCTGGTGAAACTCTTTCTCCTCTCTCCAGCCTGTGCAGAGCTTCCTCTAGGCTGGGGCAGTCCTGGCTACTTGCTAGGGGATGGCTCTTTCATCCAGAGGTCAGCCTCCTGAGGCTGGGTCAGTGGCTAGAAAAAAGAAGTCTCCAAATTTGAATCTACTCTGGCCACAGGGATTGGCTGAGAGGGCCCAGCCTGGCTTTTTTTCTCCACTGCTGGGACAGGAATGTGGCCCAACTGGTTTGGTCTTGGCTGACTAGGTGTCAGTCTTGAGCGGGGAGGGGGGGGCAATAGAGAAAAACCCTGAATGTAGACTGCTAGAACTGTCTGCTGGAGAGGGGCCTGTTCTGTGTTTCAGAGGGTCACCAAAGCTTTTCAAGGGTTTCCAATTAAGCTGCCAGGGTCCTCATAACTGTCTGACCCCTCATGTCTCTGAGGATCCTCTGTTTTCTGTGATGCCCCCAAGTTCACTATTTTATGTGGTGTCCCTAATTTCCCTGGGGCACTACACTAACTGTTCCATTTTGTGGACCTCTTCGTGACGTCCTGCTTGACCTTTTTGGGCAACCTATAGGGTTTCTGGTGTATAGATTTCTCTTGGTTTACTTTGATAGTATGTACTACCTCTTTGGCTCTTCCTGGCGTGTTGGTAAAAGTTGTCCTGAACTGATGAAATAGCTGTTGTACCTCCTTCTTCTTCCCTGCGTCTAGCTCAGGATTAACTTGGACCTCTAACATTTTCTTTTCTTTTTCTAGTCTTCTGTATTAGGAGGCAATATAGCGCAGTGGTTTAACTCTCTGAGCTGCAAACCTGGAGACCTGGGTTTGAATCCCACAGCCCCCACTTGCATACTGTGTGAGCCTGAGCAAGTCAATTACTTTCCTTGTGCTTCCCAGGTCACACCTGTAAACAAGCTTTCAGCTTAGTGTGTCTCTCCTGGTTAAAAAAAATAAAAATAAGCAATCTCCAACTTGGTGTCAACCTGCTTTAGGTGCACAAACATGGTGGGCATAAAGGTAGTTTTCTCTTACCATTTATGTAAGAGATTGACATGGTACACTTTTTTATAGGGCCTTCATCCTGGCATCTCCGGTTCGTAGCTGACTACTTCTGTCTGACAAAGGATGTTATTGGAGCCCTGCCATTTCATGAGAAACTTATTCTCAGAGGATGGAAACAACAATAATACTTTATCCCCAGGTTGGAAAGATTTACATTTAAGCCCCAGGTCATACTGCTTTACACCTTTAACCTACACCTTAGCCCCCTGAGCTGACATAAGGCAGCCTTGCTCTCCCCCCATCCCCCCTCTTGGTCCTTCCTGCCCCCTTCCCCCCCTCCTCTGACATGCCTGGGCCCACCCCCGTGGCTTTTCTGCATTGTTGCCTGCTGTCTCTCGAGAACCAATTCTTTTATATCGTATCATCATCCCCACACCACTACCACCCCATTCCTTGTGACCTTCAGCTACACATTCCTCCACCCTACCATTGCCTCCCTCCCTCCCTCCCCAAATCCCTCCTTGGCACTCCCTGCCACTATTTTCACCCCATATGTGACAAAGCCTCCCATGAGTCTGCTTACCATTTCCTAAGTCTCCCCACCCACTCGAGAGGGGGTTCTCTCCCCGTCCTCTCTCTACTAAGTTCAACACTGCTTTCATAAATCCTATACTGACGCTGTACCAATCCCTGGTACTAGGAATGACTCTGTAATACCGTAACCTAATGTATGCTCTCTAGCTAGCCTGAGTATGTGATGTTTTATGTCTATCATTGTTAACCTGACGTGGAACCATTGTAAACGAGCCAGTGCTCAAAGGTCTATTTCTGAATCCTTAAATAAATAAATAATACTAGATCATATGTTTCTTTCTGTTCTACCTGCCTCTGAGACACATTTCGATGGGCCAGTTCCACATACTTAATCAGTCATTGTCGCAAATTTGTCATGTAATTGACAATATTAGTTTAACCCACATTTCTTCCTTCTTCTCAAAGTTCCTTTACTACATCCAGGGGGCCCCAGGGATTCCTCCTGTACAACAGCGAGAAAGGGGAAAACCCTGTTGTGGCTTGGGGCAGCTTCTTATATGTAAATAGAAGGTAGGGTAGCTACTTGTCCCAATCTCAGCCTTCCTCCTGCACATACTTCTTCAACATTTGTTTAAGGGTCTTATTAAACCATTCTACCAGGACATCAGTCTGTGGATGATAGGGAAATGTATTAACTGCTGACACACCTAGTAGTCAGTACAGTTCTTTCAGGATGGAAGAGGTGAAATTGCTTCCCTGATTGGTTAAGATTTATTGGGGTATACCCATTCTGCCAAAAATTTTGGTAAACTCTTCAGCTATACGAGGAGCAGTAAGAGTACAAAGGGGTCTTGACTCAGGGTATCTGATATCTCAGGGTATCTGATGGCATAGTCACTAGCCACCAAAATGAACTGATTCCCTTTTGAACTTTTGGATAAGGGGCCCACTACATCCATTGCTACCCTAGCAAATGGAGTCATGACATTTGGTATAAGCTGGAGGAATACTTTATCCCTTCCCCCCTTTGTGCTACCAACTGGCACTCTGGACAAGTACAGCAATACTCAGCCACGTTGTCATAAATGTTAGGCCCAAAAACATCTAGTCTGCAACCTACTAAGGGTACGGTCTCTACCTTCATGGCAGCCATGGGCAGGTTATGGGCCATATGAATCAGCTTCTCCCTATATATTTGGGGCACCATCAGTCAATCTGTACATTCATCAGTATTTGGGTGGGTACATACTTGATATAAAATGTAATTTTTAATCAGAGATTGTGGTTGTCCCACCGCAACCACTTGATCCACCTGGGGAATAAATGGGGTTAACATTATGTCTTGCAGCTGTTCTCTTTTAATATTAAACCCTTGCAGACTTGTTCCTAACTCAGGTATGCCATCCTGATGTGTCTCTCTCCAAAGTCTTTTCTAAGTCTTTTTTTCCTTTCTGGTCTTTCTCCTCTTTCCTGAGCTATCATATAATCCTTCTTCAAAAGGGAATACCTGCTGTAATTGTTCTAACTTTGCTTGGGCCCTGGTGGTTACAGTGACCAGATTTTTACAAGTCTATTGGTTTTTCATCAACTGGTCAAAATTTGGGAAGTCTTGGCCTATACTAATGTGTGCAGTGAGTCTGGGTACCAGGCCAGCAGTCATAGCCTGTTCCTTGTTTTCAACTATTACCGTGATGGATGCGGTAGGGTACTTATGAATATTCCCATCAACACAAATAACCATGGCATTAGGCCCAGAAATGTCCAGTTCTTTCATCAGGTCTGCCCTGACCAAAGTCTGCCAACTCCCTGAGTCTAATAACCCCAGCATTTGTTCTTTTACAATCTCTACAGTGGTAACATATCTACCGTTAGCTAAAGCTGGATGGGCAGGCTCCCTTCTTTTATTCTGGCAGTTTCTGGTCATATGTCCCTTCCCCAGGCAACTGTGGCAAATCACATCAGCTGAGTAGTTCCTTCCCTCTCTTTCATTTCTCCAGTTATTTCCTGCATACTGAGAGTTTCTTGAGGTATAATATTCAAAAATTCTTACCAGACTAGGTGGTTGGGGTGAAGAGCCTTGATATCCTCTGGGCTTAGATGGTCTAGCCGCCAGGTAGTCCTCCACTAAAATGATGGTACGCTCTGCTGAATTGGGTTTATTCTCCTTCACCCATACCTGGACATCTTGGGGAAGGACCTGTATAAACTATTTGATGATTATAAATTCCATAATCTGTTCTAAAGTCTTAATTTTGGGTTGCAACCATTTACAACAGAAATCTTAAAGTCGGGCATAGGTCTCTCTGGGGGTGTTCTGGCCAGTCATTTTCTGCAAGCGAAACCTCTGCTGGTAAGTCTTTGTATTTATGTCATACCACCTCAGAATCTCCTCCTTAACCCGATCATAAGTGTTTGCATCCTGTACAGTTAGGTGGCTGTAGACTAGTTGAGCGTGTCCAGATAAACAAGGAAACATTCTAATGACCCATTGATACCTGGGCCAGGCACATATTTGGGCAGTCCACTCAAATGTCATCAGATAAGCCTTGATGTCATCAGCTTCACTCAATTTAGTCAATTTAATGTCTCTAGGTATATTTTGAGCTGGCTAACCTGGGTTAAGGGCTTGGATTGCTTGCAGGGTATCCATCCACTTCTCACCCTGCAGTTGTCGACCCTCTTCCTGTTGTCGTTGATCCTCCACTTGTTCCCATTCCATCTCCAGCTGCTTCATACAAAGCCATCATAGGAGGTCGCTGGGATCCTCCGGGGCTCTCTCCTCTGTATGTCCCTCTGTCTCACTCTCCAGCTCATTCTTCACCTTTTTTCTGGCTCCAAGCTCCAACCCAGGTTCTGGTTTCTCTCCAGACTTCTCTGCCATGGCATGAGTCAGTGGATATGTTTTGCCTCAGCACCCTTTTTGCATCTGTCTGGGTATTTGTTCAATACCCACTGATAACATCTCCCAGGCAGTCTAGATGGACCAGAAATTCCACTTTTAACACCACTGTGAAAGTGTGAGATACAACAGACACAACAAACCAGAAGTCAGGTGTATAAAAATGCAAACATACGTTGTTATTTTATTCAAATCAGAAAATAAAAAAATAAAAATAATAAACATACAGAAAGCTAAAGGTTATTTAATGTCCAGTATCCAGCAAACTTTGTAATTTTGAAAATTCCTGAGGCTTAGCTTCAGCCTTTGCAAATAGAACATTGTGAAAAAAGCACACACTTCTGAGTTCATCATCATTTGGTAGGCAATATTCAACTGATTCCCCTCTATATCTTTGTTACTCCAAGTGGTGGGGTTTTATACCTTTCATGGATGACATCACCATCAGATGATCCACCCCCCTTTTTGCTAAAACCAGTATACACCTCATATTCTCAGGAGTCAATCAAACAGTAAAGACATAGAGAATACTAGATGGGCAATCATGCAGAACCAGTGTGTTCTGCCACATAGGGGTATGATTCTGTCACCTCAAGAGCGAATCTCGAGAGGTCCTTGGGAATCATACCCTGAGGTGGCAGAACAAACTGGTTCTGCATTGGGTCACCCATCCTGTATTTTATGTAGTATATGGTGTCCCTCTAATCAATTTAATAATATTTAATGCTATCCAAAACTCTTATTTTCATGTTAAAATAAGTTGCTGTGTCCCGTTTCATACTTCAGGAGCTACAGCTTGTTCCTGTGATGAGCTGTGTGGCTGCTAGGGACAGAGCATCCCTACGTTAGCAGCGCACACTCCCATTGGCTGTTGCCCTTTTGTGGGAGGGATTTAAAACAAAAAAAAAGACATGGCCACCGGACGTCTCGCTTAGAGACTTAAGTAACAAACTGGAGGAATAAACCTTTTTGTAAGTACTCAGATTAAATCTGGTTGATCCTGAATAAAGAATCGCGCTCTTGTTAAAAAAAAAATGCCGTAGCCATCCTCCCTGGCGTTTTTAATAACAGTACCACGCTACAGTTTGATTTTGAAAACACTGCTCGCACTTTTCATTCTAAATGAATGGAATGCTGTTTTGCATATACGGTCAGTACAGCATGCCATTCATTGTTTTCTCTGTAGCCGAACAGCATTTTAGTATGGTGGACTTTCTAGCGAGAACAGTGTTCCACCATACACTATATACATGTTCATACATGTTATCTTTTCTAGCCTAGACTCAACTCCTCTTTTCTTGGTTAATGGGGTTTATGTTAAGGGGGTCATATGTTTCCATTCTGTTTAATCTCAAAAGATAGTTTTAATAAGATAGTAAGTCCATGAGGGTTCCACTGGGTTTGCAAGGGGAACAGGAGAACGAGGGTGCACGCCTCTTCTCCTGCCAACCCTTGGAACTCATTATATCGTTTTCTTTTATTGTCATTAAATCGTTAAATGTGACACCTTAAAATAGACAATCATACAGCAAACGTATTTCATTTTCTTTTTTTTTTTTGATTTACTATACTTTTTCCTGTTACCGACCACCCGGAACCTCAGCCCGGTCATGGACCCTACAACTTCCACTCTCACATTGACTGTGGCTTCCTGATACCCCCTGGCTTGCTCCCCAGATGGGGGTTGTGGCATCGTCAATAAGTGCTGCATCCGATGGGATAGGTCAGGGAGCCGGCCTGAGAGCTATGTGAAGCTGAGGGCGAGCTTCATCAAGGGTGGTTGGCAGCACTTTTCTAGACTGCTCCAGGGGTGGGGACATGCACTGACATCCAGCATCCACCCTGCCCCTCTTGCGTGCTGGTACCAGTCGCCTGTGGTTCCCCCAGCCTCTGCCAGGGGTCCCTTGGGTGCCAGATAGTCTACCCCTCCCTCCCCCCCCGGAGAAGGAGAGCTGTCCATGGGACGTGTGATCCTTCTCCCCTGGCCAGCCCTCCGACTCCTCAGGTCTGTTCCTGAACCCAGGTCACTAGTGTTGCAAGCGGAACTTCAACTGCTGCACCAGTGGGCCAGCTGTATTTCATTTTCATTCCCAGCACAAGCGGCCATCCCACAGAAATAAGTAGCAAAAGGAATGGGGGGATTCGGATACCTCACACATGGGTATATATTTTAAATAGGGCTCACCCTGTCACAGACCTCAAGAGTGAAGCTTGAAAGATCCATGGGAATCAGAACCCGGAGGTGGCAGAATACACTGGTTGTGCATAGAGTTGCGCATACAGTATTTTTTATAGTATATGGTGCCCCTAAATGTAATATAAAAAAAGTTTAATCTTTTTTTGTTATAGAAAAAGGAAATTTATGCTGCTGCATCTTATTCCAGGTTTCAAGGCTGGTTGCTAGTCTGTGGTGTGGTCGTTAGGGAGCAAATGTCCCCACGTCTTTAGCTCAGGCTTCCATTGGTTGCAAGTTGTGTATGGATGGGATTAAAAAAACGTGGCGGCTGTATTTCTCACTGAGTGAGAGGAGTTACTGTGATAGATCCTTTTTGGATTTTGTAAGTAATGTAAAATATCAGGTTGATATGCACTATATTCTTTAGTATAACTAAATATGTCAGGTTGATCCTGCATATTTTTTTATCATATTTGGTTGATGCTGCATGTTCAGAATTTGTTGACGCATGGGGTGTCATGATCATGTCACCACCACTGGGAGTTTCTATCTGGTTGATTCTGTAGTTTCTGTTACCTGTGGCTCATGTGTTTTTTAAATCAGCTTGAACGTTGTTGTATCTTAGAAGGGTACAGTTGTGTTCCATGACATTTGAACTGTGGCACAACAAGGTTTCAGCTGATACGAAAAGCAAGTTAGAACAATGTTCCACCATACACTATAATACTGAGGTGCCTACTGTGGTAGTGTGTGCTGGGATCCACTAAGATAAAAGGGTGATTAGAGCAACAGTGTCATGATGACCCAAGTAAATTGCACACAATTTATCAATACCAGTGCCGCTCCCTGCAGGCGAAATGGTGGGAGGACACTTCAGGTTCCTAAGAGGTGAATGTTGTCACCTAACAAAGAGAGGTGCGAGTCAGTAATAGGTTTCAGAAGCTTGACAGGCTTTATTCTTCAAACAAGGGGTAGGAAGACATGGTCACAGGGAAAAGAAGGGAACTATTATCTCTAACCTCCTGTACGAGGAGGACTGTAAGGTAAAATTGTCTGTAACAACTATGGCATAAGAGCATCTCTAACTCTAAAGTCTCTCTAAGAGGGCGACTTTTTGGCAAAACTAGCACAACTGGCAAACTGACTGTAACAGCTACGCTTTAAGAGCGTCTTATGCAAATTCTTCTAACTTACCCCCATGGTGCACCTCTAACTAAGGCCTATTACCTGGAGTACTCCACACTATGAAACATACAGCATACTATAGCAAGATTCTACACATGTTACTAATGGCAGTTCATGCATGGTTGTGCTTTCTGTGTCATCGGGAAGAGAACAGGACCAAAGAATCTGAAATAATAAGGAACAAGTTAACTGGCTGGCCAGTGTGACTCTGGGGACTTCTTAAGAAACTAGAGAGATACAGAGAGGGTTTATTAACAGACCATGAATTCTATGGCCTCACCTACCTCTCCTGGGTTGCCAGAGTTTAAGAACTAACACTAAGAGGGCCACTGGAATTGAAGCACAAAGGTGCCATCCACAGTCTGCTGGTGGACAGCTGGGTAAAGAAGATGCAGAACACCCTGCCACAGCCTGCTTCTGTACTGCCGGGTAAAGAAGATGATGCAGAACACCTTGCTACAGCCCACTTCTGGACTGCCAGATAAAGAAGACGATGCAGAACATCCTGCCCAGCCCACTTCAGGACTGCTGGGTAAAGAAGACAATGTAGAGCACTCTGCCACAGCCAGCTGATGAACTGCTGGGTAAAGAAGAAGCAGAACACCCTGTCACAGCCTGCTCCTGGACTGCTGGGTAAAGAAGATGATGCAGAACACCCTGCCAAAGCCCGCTGTTGGACTGCCGGGTAAAGTAAATGTAGAACACCCTGCCACAGCCTGCTTCTTGACTGCTGGATAAAGAAGAAGCAGAACACCCTGCCACAGCCTGCTTCTGGACTGCTGGGTAAAGAAGATGATGCAGAACACCCTGCCATAGCCTGCTGCTGGACCGCCGAGTAAAGAAAATGTAGAACACCCTGCCACAGCCTGCTGGTGGACTGTCAGGTAAGGAAGAAGATGGGAGAACCCCACAGAAATCAGGAATCAGGAGGAAGAAGTCTTCAGACGTTGGAGAACAACAGAGTTCTCGGCACCAAGGCTGGACGAGCCAAGGACTGACGTAAAACAATAAACAGGACGTTGACTTGGGTAACTGGAACAGAAGATCTGGATGCCACTCTGGTGCAGCTGACAAAACAAGAAAATGGACGGCAGACTCTGCACTGGGCCAGGCCATACACTGGGGACAGTTATAGGAAAATAATAAATATGACATTGCAAAGGTACGGCTGTGAACAGGGCTCTTTTGTTCAGGAGCATTGCTGCAGACTGATTCTGGAGTGCACTTATGAAATACCTCTTCAAGGGCTGCTGAAGACTGATTCAGAAACACACAAGTGAAATGTCTCTGAAGGATTGCTGAAGACTTGATTTGGAAACACACTAGCACAAGATGCTGGCACAATGCAATTAAATGTAACAGTTCCAACAATTTTACTTAATATCACAGTTCCAACAGTTTTGCTCAATATCACAGTCTCTGAATGCACAGACACAGTAAATAACAGGCACTTGGTTGCTTCTATCAGGGCACTTCCTTGGTGAAGCCCTTGCTAACTGCGGACCTAACTGCAGTGGAGTCCCTCTAACTAAAAAGGGCTCTCCTGCTGTTGTGAGTACACTGGCAGCTAAATGCTGGATGGCCTTCTTAGACTGTGAGGTACATTAGTTGGGTGGGGCCCCCTATAGATACGCTGGGCCTCTATTAACCAACTGACCTACTGTGACTGGCTAGGCCTCTTTAACATCTCTGAGCCTATGTAGCTACAGTAGCTAGACCCCTTTAACACTGTTGGGCCTCTGTAGCTGCTGGGCCCCTTTAAGTACTGTGAGCTTAAATGGCTAGGAAGACCCCTTCAACACCTGTGGGCCTATATGGCTTTTAACACATGTGGGCCTATATGGCTAGCTAAGTCCCTTTTCCCTTTAAATATCAGACCTATATGGCTGGGCCCCTTTAATATTGGGCCTACTGTAGTTGTCCCTTTTAATAACTTGGGCCTGGATGCCCTTTTAAAGCTCTCTTTGAGCCTTGTTGCCCCTTTAAATATTTGTTGGGCCTATGCAGAGCCTGTCTGTCACTCTTTGACCACCCAGCCTCCACTCCACTCCTAATTCCTCTTCTGGGCCTGCAGTCTGGGACCTTCCTCTGGGTGTTGCCACACCCTGTATGCAAATTCTGGCCCCTCCTGCTCTTGGCCATCATCCGCTTCACATTGCCCCAAGTGCTATTATTAAAATAATAAACACTTTTGCTTGCTTTCTGGCAGTCAGCACCTTGCTGGTGAGCTGCTGCGGACTGAAAGCCCCGGCCTGGGTGCAGGGAAGCTAGATCGGGAGGTGGGAGGAGTTTCTGGCGGAGGGAGGGCTACAGGCAGCTTGGCAGTCATCCAGGGACCTTGCAAGGTCCTAAACTAGATGCAAATGATGTGGCATTGCTACCGCCACCTCTGGCAAATCAAAACTTCACTTTTTAAAATAAAAAAAATTAAACGGGGCACCAAGCCCTTCTGATGGTAAACAAGATGATGCCTCGTCTTCCAGCATGTTTGATGGCACCATTGACCATGCAACACAACAGAAGAACAGGCTTCAGTAGCCGGAGGCAGAAGAGGCATGCAGACAAGCCCTCAGGGACAGCTGCAACCCTCCAGGTAAGCTCTTCTCATCCCTCCACGCTTTCAGCATCCTCTGTCCTCCACAGCCACCACGATTCTCCCTGTAACGACTTTTTAAAATTTTTTAAAGGCAGCACTCTGGGTTCTGATTCTGGTTCTGGAATGCTGGGCATGTGCAGCTCAGCACAACATTCCACCTTGGGCACAATGCTTTAACTATGCCACGTGCTGGCATAACACATTAACTTGGCATTTTTCTAACTTTATATGCACTATATTTTTCTGCAGCTGTGCTGCTGGAGGGGATTCATTATTTTTCCTAGGCATTGGCTGTATCTGTAACCTGGGCATTTCTGGGGCATCTTTTGCTTGCTGGGGCACCTTCTTTTTCTTTCTGTTGTGCCTCCAACTTGGGGGCACTACAATACAAATTATGAATAGTTTTAAATTGTATCAGTGCTGCATTTACGGTCTTGAATATTTTGATGGAATTTAACCAGATCTTGTTCCAGTTCCAGCTATCAGTCTCTTTACCCAGTGTATTTGCCCGCCACCTAACACTCCCTAAATCAGTACTATTTATGCTAAACAAGGACCATTTATGCAAGAAAGAAGGTTATAAAAGCCCTCTGCTACTAGTGAACTAGCCGGGCCCCCAGCTAATAATCCTGTGCTTCAACCAAGTCATTCTACTTCAAGGCTATGTCCGGCGCACAAGTCTTTAACCTACTAAACACCATATCTGACAACACCAGCCCTGGATCTGACTCTCTGGAACCACGCCTTTTAAAGGCAGCTGCTCATCTCATCTCCTATCCACTAGCCAAGGTGTTCACACTGTCCTTCTCCAACGGTACCTTTCCAGATATCTGGAAATCTGCAAGAATTACCCCTATCTTCAAAAAGGGAAACAAGAACGAAATCTCAAATTATAGACCAATAGCGATTCTCTCGGTCCTCAGCAAAATCTTAGAAAAACTTGCAGCCACTCAGACCATTGAGCTCCTTGAAACCTCTAAATTGCTATATGAAGTACAACATGGCTTCAGGAAAAATCATAGCACTACAACAGTGCTAGCCAAACTCACCTCAGACACTCTCACAAGCATGGACGAAGGTCAGCTCACAGGTGCTGTCTTCATCGACCTTACCAAGGCTTTCGACCTCGTGGATCACCCCTTACTCCTGTCCAACCTCCAAGAACTTGGCTTCTCATCTCCCGTCACAAGCTGGTTCAGAAGCTACTTAACAGATAGGACCCAAGCTGTCAAACTAAACTCTGCAATCTCTGGCAGCACCACTATCAGCATTTTAGTGCCACAAGGCTCAATACTGGGCCCTCTCCTGTTTTCATTGTTCATCAACAACCTTCCTAGCAGCATCGTATCCTGTGCCTCTCTTCTCTACGCAGATGACCTGGTCATCTATGCTAGTTTGGATAATATTGACCACCTAAACGTGTCACTGACCTCTGCTTTCTACACTGTTTGACATTGGCTAAACTCCCATCGCCTTATCCTGAACTCTAGCAAAACCAAAGCAATGCTACTGGGCACTGCCCATAAGCTAAGATCCTGCTCTTCTCCTTTAAAAATCCTGGACCTGGATGGGAACCCTCTTGAGGTAGTCAACACATTCCGCTATCTTGGCATCCTACTTGACCAATCCCTGCACCTGAACCTCCATATTCAAGAAACCTGCAAAACTGTGAACTGCAAACTGGGGGCTGCCTACAGAACCAGCTATATGCTTACACCTGCTTCCAAGCTGGCCATTGCCAGAGGAATCCTCCTACCCGCTCTTACCTACTGCGCTCCCATCCTGACTATGGCGCATAAAACTGCCTTGCAAAAATGGGATGTCACCTGCAACAATGTATGCCGGTATGCTTCAAAGGCCCCTTGGCTCAAGCATCACTGCCAACTGTATAGAGACCATGGCTGGCTCTCTCCCTCCACCACCAGACTTTACTATCTAGGCTGCCTCTGCGACTCCATCATCAGAAAGGACAGACCAGCATCACTAGCTGAGCTGCTTCAGCCCGCTTCCTCTTCTCGTGAACTGAGATCATCAGATAAATCTCTCCTAAAAGTCCCCCATTGCCGCACCTCATAGGGGTCTGGTGCGTTCGGGCATACTGCCCCACAAATGTGGAACATGCTGCCACTTGATCTAAGACATACGTCATCGCACTACCTCTTCAAGCGTGAGCTATGCAACCACCTAGCTACAACGGACCAATGTGCCTGCTATGACCCTACCTGAGCCTGTCCTACCACACCCCCATTCTCCTGCCTCATCCTCCCCTCTATGCTAGATCCCCTCTCTCCAAATACTTACTCTCCTTGCTATATTTTCCTTACCCTATCTATCTGCTGGTAGCCTATACTTCCCTTATCTAACTTCTCATTTATGTAGCCTATTGTAGTATTCAATGATTGTGTTATATGAAATTAGACCTTACTGTTATGCCTCTTCTATGTACTGTGTAAAATATCTGCACCCTGCCTTTCGCTCTTCACACTGTTTGCCTGTAAACTGCTGTTTCAACTTGTACTTATATATTTGGTGACGGATTTTCTGTGTTTTGGGTACTGGTACAACTAAGGTCTCAGCCTCTCCCCTCTCTACCCTTGTAAGTTTCCTCCCCTGGTTTGTCCGGCACAGCCAGCCTGGCTCCGCTTCCCCTTTTTTGTTTCCCCTCCTTTCCTACAATTTCCCTCTTAAACCTGTCTATGCGCCGCTCCTATGCCCCACTATGGACCCATGACAGTGGTGACTTGTCCAGCTTCCATAGCCGCTGGACCACCGTAACCCCCCCATACCCCGACTGAGCACAGATCCCACACCCAGAAACAGAACCGTGAGCCCGGGCACTTTCCGCATTTTTGGTCACTGAAGCCGCTCAATTGTGTAATTCACCCCCGACCCCATAGCACTTTGACACTCTCAAGCGGTGGCGGTTCCATGAGCCAGTTTCAGATCCAAC
Organism: Neoceratodus forsteri; assembly: GCA_016271365.2. NCBI lineage: Eukaryota > Metazoa > Chordata > Ceratodontiformes > Ceratodontidae > Neoceratodus > Neoceratodus forsteri. The sequence continues at coordinate 1,340,699,401 of CM057455.1, read as the reverse complement.
CTTCTGCCACAAAAGCCGTAAGTCCCTCCACACCCGACTGAATTTCAGCTCCCTGCAGTAACAGAACCAGTAGTGACACTTTTCCTTACCTTACCGCCATGATGCCTAAAGGTTGCCGATTTCACCTCCGACCCCCCACCTTCTTGACACTTCTAGCCAGAGAGCGGACCCATGAGTCCGGTTACAAGTCCCTGCTATCTGCTGTGGAAGCCGTTAGAGCTTAGTCCTAACCTGCTCTCATGGATCCTTAGCCCCCCTTTCACCATGTCCCCCCTTCTTTCTTCCTCTCACCATGTCTGCCAGTATAATCTCTGAGGTCTGTCCCGGCACCAGTACCCGTTTTCTCCTGCTATCTGTAGAACAATGTGATATTCATTGTACCTTGGACATGTAACCCTGCCTCATTGTCTTTGCAACTGTACAGTTATGTTACCATCTTCACTATGTTTTGTTCCTGTGCCTCCCGGGTCATGCCTGAAAATAGTCACCTGTTGGCTAGTGCACTTACCCGGTAAACAAAAACTAAATAAATAAAATAAATTAAAGAACTAGAAATTATCACAGAATTTGGATCATTCTCCGGATACAAGTTAAATAAAGATAAGTCAGTTTTTTTTTTTTGTTTTTTTTACGTCTAAACCATTTCTGTAATAAACAAGATATTGTGGATCTGGGAATAGCATGGGAAACAGAAAAACATAATTATTTAGGGATTAAAATATTTAAGACTGTCATCAAATCTATTATTAAAAATCTGTCTCTCCTCAAAAACTTTACACAAGATACCGTAGTTAGATGGAACATATTGCTTCTGGGGCTCTAGGGTCATTTGGACTCAGTGAAAATGATCTTTTTCTCAAAATGACTCCATACCTTCATGCTGTTGCCCTTTAATATTAATAAAAAGGGAGTCATGTGATGTGCCTGGAATGAACAGCAGCTTCCCTCTCGCCTCTGAGAATTGCGGCCATACAAACGTGGCAAAAAAACTATAAAACGCTCATGCTGACAACTAAAACTAATATATTCTCTTAGGGGAACATCTGTAGTATGAACTGAACAATTGTTCAGCAAGCATGACCGCACCTGAACCTCATCAGATGGACATTTCATCAGCACCATCTGTGCCACACCGCTCATGGCCTGCCAAGTGGCAGAAACAAGGATCACCCTTAGATTCCCCACCAGAGCCAGGGGCCTGGGAGGATATTTCTGAAAAGCTGGACCCATTCTTTAATGAGTTGGCATCTATCAAAATCATACTGCTGGAAATGGTCAGTTATTTTTGTACCTTAAAACCAGCCCTTGAGAACTTAGCAACGAGGGCCGGGGATGCTGAAATGAGAATCAATTTGATTGAAGACAGAGAAGAAAGAGAGTCAGCTGAAGCACAGCATGTCAAAAAAGATGGCTTAACTAGAAGATCACATAGAAGATCAGGAAGAAAGGAATTGGAGAAATAATCTTGTGATCATCAGAATTCCTGAGAAAGCTGAAGGAGGCAATATGATCCTATTTGTCGGAAAGCTTCTGCAAGAGAGGGCAGTTCCACCAGAGATGGGCACTGTCTATGTTATTGAGAGGGCACACAGGTTACTGAAACCCCAACCACCTCCTGGAGGCAAACCTAGAGCAGTCATTTAAAGGTGCCTTCAGTTTCAAGACAAGGTCTTCATGCAACAGCAGGCACAGAAAAAAGGCGTGCTAATGTGGAACAACCATAGATAATACATTTTTAGTGATGTGACCCCACTGGTTTCATGAAAAGCAACTTGTCTACAAGAGCATCAGACAAGTGCTCCACAAGGCTAAAATCCCTTTCAGAATGCTATAACCAGCTAGACTTGTTGTCAGTACAGCTCAGGGCACCCATGAATTTCCTAATACAGGAATAGCTGAAAAAAAAAGAGTTTCTCTAAATACTGCCAGCTATATTTAAATTGTTACCTCCCTGCTGACTTGATCTGCCAAACTGTAATGCCACCATGGCAGTTTAACTCATTGGACTAAGAGAACCCCCTCTCTAGATGCTCTGACTGACATGTGAATATGTTGAACCTTTAAAATCTTTTTAATTGTGCAGAACTCCCGGCCCACTGATGTGCTTCTTTCCAATGGACTGTGGTATGTACAAATTTTATTTCTTGTCACGGCAACTCAATTTTGGGTAATGGCTGTGGTTACCAAAATGGTGATATCACTGGGGGACTTGTTGTTTTTCAACCTTCGTCTTCCACTTCACTTCCTTTTTCCTGCCCTAGACAAAGGTCGGCGCAGCCGCAACTGGATTTTTGAAAGCTCCTGTCACTGCTGTCACCCGAAACTGACATAGAGACACACCTTCTCCACCGGATCTCCATGGCAACGAGTCAACCAATCAGAGGTAATGCTGGAGATCAACTTCTCATTGCATCCTCCAAGTTGTCGCACAGGAAACATTCGCAAGCTTGTTCAGCCCTTCTAACTAATTTTGCTTTTCCCATGCATCCTAAAGTCTCCTCAAGCCAGAAGCAGCTTGCCTTTTGGTTGACCGCACAAAGTGAATAGAGCTAAATACCACTCGATGTCTCGTCTTAACTGCCCAACACTGGTCCACCAAACTCTTGCAGTCTGCATCCAGGCACAGGAAACTTCAAACCCCCTACCATAACAACTACTCAGAGCTACTTTACCCAGCACTGAAATGACTAGTCTGTGTCTATAACAGGTACTATAACTATCTCCAACACTGTACGACTTCCCTTTTATCCTGTGATCATCGCACCCATGTACTGCAAAATGCAATAAACATAACTCTTGTTTTTTTATGCCCAACTATATGGAGTACTCACTACAAGACTTTCATAACAGGATACAGTGGGACTTGGGATTTGATGAGGAGGTACAGTCCACTTTGGGGGGGCAGGGGTAGGGGAGGCATAGAAAACTATATGGCTTATAATGACATAAAACACTATATCTCTTTCAGTGTCCCTGCTTTCAACTAAGATATTTTAAGGCCTATAACTTAGAGATATTCTATTTTAGGTCACGCACTACATGTCAGTTTAACTTTTTATTCGATAGGTTTTTGTCACCCCATATAATGAAAAGCATATTCCAGAGCAGAGGGACACCCTCACACAGGCCCACCTCAGATCAACTGACTGTGGTTGGACAAGGCACCAGTCTTGACACCTCCTTGAAGTGACAGCTGGCATTGGTCTCAAGCCACACATACTGTTTGATTAACTAGTTGCCCTCACCATGCCTTCTGTTTGATTGCGGTGTGATGAGGTGTGTTTTTATATTAGAAAATGTCAGTGATTCAAAAAGCTTCCTAGTCAGGGTATTTAATACCAAATTGAGGAACCATGTGAGCCCTTGTTTCTTGATTGGTGACTCCTTTATGGAGATGGCTCTGAAAAATCTTGTGATGTGAGGATGAACTATCTGACAAGGGACTGAGACTGACATAGAAGAGCCCCAAGTGCCACCATGTGAACTCTTAGAGTTGCCGGGCTGAAGCCTAGTCCACAATCATGCTGAAGAGAAGTCAGAACCTCTGTAGTTATGGAGAAAAAAAACTGAGTCAGAGTCTCTGTCTTAGAAGAAAACAATTCCAGATGTGATTATATGCCTTATTAGTAGATTGTTTTATAGAGATGAAGAGGGTGTTCACTACCTCCTCTGTGTAGCCAAAGAATGCACTGTTCAGGTTCCATGCCATCAGTCATGACTTGCAAAGATTTGAGTCCCTGGCTAGGACCTAAGCATGGAGGCTGATCTGAAGTGGCAGAATCTAGTGAGATGAGATGAAACCCACAGTCTGAGAAGGTAGGTGAACTATGGTATTCTGGTCCTATATGGTGAAGTCAGAATGAGTCTGGCTCTGTTCTGAATCATTTTCCTTGTTACCTTGGGCAGAATCAGGATTGGTGGAAGAGCATGCCTGTTGTCCAAGGACCAGTCCAGATCAAATGTATTACCACCCAGGGCCTGCCATCTCAGGTTCTGTAGCAGTACTGGGGCAATTTGTGATTGTGTCTGGATGCAAAAAAGTCCAGCGACGGCATGAATCAAATACTGATCTGACAAAAAAATTGTCTGATCAGGTCATTTGCCAGGAAGAGCTGTGTGTTCCTGCTGAAACAGTCCACCTTGGTGTTCAGAGAGCCCTGAAGGTATATGACCGAGGCGGATGTCAGGTTGCATTCCACCCAAAGAAGCATGGATATAGAGTCCTGTAGAAGAGACTTCCTTCTGTAGACCCCTTGTTTGCTTTTGTAAGTCACCACAGCTCTGTATCTCGAGAACTGTGCAACTATGGATCTGAGGTGCAAAATGTTGTAGAGTAGGTAAACTGGAGCTTCAGGACATTGATATTAGCTCGTTTGTTGTGAGTTATCCATCTGCCTTGAACTGTGTGGGCAAGAAGGTGAGCTCCCAAATCTGTCCTGCTGATTTCCATGAAGAGATTGATGGGCGTCACTGCACCAATTGGCATGCCTTTCTTCAAATGTGATAGCAGAAGCTACCAGCGATGTGAGATCTTGACATCTTCCAGAAGGGACCAAGTTCATCATGAATTCCCTGACCTCCAGCTCCAATGCCACAGAAGGAAATTCTGGAGCCTCTGTAAATGGAAATGCACTCTAGGGAACCAGTTTCAAACATGGCACTAAGGTTACCAACATTTCCATGATGTCCTGGGCTGACACTGAAGTTTTCTTCAAGAAGAGACTCCACTGACTATGGAGACAAATCTATCTGTCCTCAGGCAAGAATATTGTGACTTTTCCCACATTTAAATGTACCCCCAAATGTACCCAGTTGCATGGACGGTGTCTGTGAGCTCTTGGCATGATTGATGACCCATGCAGAATTCTGAAGAGTTGGAATGATATGTCTGACTGCCCAGTGGGTTTTTCTCCTTGGTTGGTGCTCAGATAAGTATAATAATAATAATAATAATAATAATTTATTTATATAGCACCTTTCAACATATCAAGGTGCTGAACAATTTGACAGTTCAAACACAACATACACAAACATATACATAAAATCGGCATACCACAAGATAAAATATATAATAATAAAAACCAAAGCATTAATAGATAACTAATTATCTAAAAAAGCCATGTTCCATAAGTAGGTTTTCAGCTCTTTTTTAAAGAGTTCCACGGAGGTGCACTGCCGTAGCTGACATGGTAGAGAGTTCCAAAGAGTGGGTGCAGCATATGAAAATGCTCTGCTGCCAGAAGATTTCAAACTCACTCTTGGGATCTCTAACAACCCCATGTCAGCCGAGCGGAGTGATCGGTATATTGTCTAGATATGTTGCAGATGAATGCTCTGTTCATTGACATGGACCACCAAGACCATGAAGACCTTCAAAAAGACTAGCAGAGGCCAGACAGAAAGGAAATGGCGTATGCTGGAAATGCAAACCATGTATAGTAGGCCTGTGGAATCTGACATGATTGTCCCCGATCTTGAATGTGGAGCCATGCAGCCTCTTGAACTGAGGTAGTTAATTCAATACAATTCAATTCACTTCATTTACCAGGTAAGCACACTGGGCAAAAGCCCGTTTTCAGGAGCAACGTGGAGCTCTAAAACAAGTGAAGCTAAGGTGATAACTACTTTAAATATATCACAGACAATTACAAATAGCAAAATACAGTTCTTAAAAACTTTTACATACAGTGTGAGATTGTAAATGACTTAAGACCTTTTTAAAATTTGCCTGTCTAAAAGCATCTACACAGTGTTGGGGCAGAGAATTCCATAATTTTGGGCATATAACAGAAAAAGCCCTTTCACCCATACATGGAAACATAGAATTTGATGGCAGATAAGGACTGCTTGGCTCACCTAGAATGCCCATTTCCCTACCTAATGGATAAGCTACAGATCTTAGTTAACCAACAGCCTACTTTCTCCTACCCCCTACTATAATTGCCTTATGTCTGTCCCATGTATTCTTGAATTCCCCCACTGTTTTTGACTCCGCAAAATCCTCAGGAAGGCTGTTCCATGCATCCACAACCCTCTCCATGAAAAAAATACTTCCTCACATTACCTCTGAGCCGTCCCCCTCTATCTTCAAATTGTGCCCCCTTGTTCTTGCACATCTCTTTTTCTGAAAGATGCTACTCTCTTGGACTTTGTTGATTCCCTTGAGGTACTTGAAAGTTTCTGTCATGTCCCCCCTCTCCCTCCTTTCCTCAAGGGTATACATATTAAGCTCCTTTAGTCTCTCTTCATATGTCTTCTGGTGCAGACTCTGCACCATTTTGGTTGCCCTCCTCTGGACAGGCTCCACCCTGTCTATGCCTTTGCGGAAGTGGGGTCTCCAGAACTGTACACAGTACTCCAGATGGGGTCTCACCAACTGTCTGTACAGAGGTATAATAACTTCCTGTTTTCAATTGGTGATGCCTCTCCCTATGCATCCCAGTATTCCCCCAGCCCTCCTTACTGCCTTCTCACATTGCTTGCCCACTTTTAGGTCATCTGATATGACTACCCCCAGGTCCCTTTCCATTTTTGTTGTTCTAAGTATCTCACCCCCCATTGTGTACTCTTTCCCTGGGTTTTTGTTTCCCAGGTACATTACTCTGCACTTCTTTGCGTCGACTCTAAGCTGCCATACTTTTGACCATTGCTCCAACCTTGCCAAATCCTTCTCATCCTTTCCACTCCATCTTATGTATCAACCTTGTTGCAGATCTTTGTGTCATCTGCAAACAGACATACTTTCTTCTAGTCCCTCTGCAATGTCACTTATAAAGACATTAAAAAAGGACTGGGCCCAGTACTGAACTCTGTGGTACCCCACCAGTAACCCCCCCTTTCTTCACTGTGGACTCCGTTTACTATTACCCTCTGCGTCCTGTTGTCCAGCCAGTGTTTTACCCATGCTACCACCCTGGGACCCACTTCTAGGCTGGCTAATTTGTTTATTAATCTTTTGTATGGGACTGTGTCAAATGCCTTGTTAAAGTCTAGGTAGGTCATGTCCACAGCCCCTCCCTGGTCTACTACTTTGATCACCCAGTCAAAGAAATTGATTAAATTCATCTGACATGACCTTCCCACTGTGAATCCATGCTGCCTTGGGCTGTGTGCCACACTGGCCTCTTGGTACTCAGCAGTTCTTTCCTCCATCATTTTCCCTACCACTGAGGTCAAACTGACAGGTCTGTAGTTTCCTGCCTCTGTCTTGCTCCCACTTTTGTGAAGGGGAATCACATCTGCCCTCCTCCAGTCCTCAGATACCACACCATCCTCCCATGAGTTGTTAAAAAGGGTAGTCAATGGTGTTACTAGTTATCCCCCTAGTTCTTTTAGAATTCTGGGGTGAATCCCATCAGGTCCCATTGTTTTGTCCGCCTTCAGTTTTAGGAGTTCTTCAAAACCCTTTGTTCTGTGAGGGACTGATATTGACCCCCCTATCCAGAGTGCTTCTATTGACTGGATTAGGTACTGTACCTCCCCCTTCCCTCCTCTTCCTCCTCTTCCTTTGTGAATACTGAGCAGAAGTATTCGTTTGGTATCCCTGCTTTTTTACTGTCCCTCTCTGCCCACCCTCCCTCCTCTTTATTCAGACCCAGTATCCCTCCCTTTGTCTTTCTTCACTCTCTAATGTACCTATAAAAGGTTTTATCCCCCTTCTTAACTGAGTTTGCTATCTTTTCCTCAGTTTGGGCCTTTGCTATTCTGACTACCTTTCCTGCTTCCTTCTGCTTTAACTGGTACAGTTCTCTGTCGTGCTCCTTCCATGTTTCCTTATACTTCCTGAATGCTGTCTTTTTTTCTATAACCTTCCCCGCTACCTCTTTTGAGAACCATAATGTTTTTTTCTTTCATTTTAATTTGTTTATTTTCTTCACACAAAGGCTTGCTGCCTCTGTGATGGTAGTTTTGATGTTTCCCCATTGTTGCTCCACCCTTCCTTCTTGACTGTTTGCTAGTGCTTTTCTGAGGCACTCTCCCATTTTGACAAAATCAGCCCTCCTGAAGTCCAGTACCTTCAGTTTTGTATGGCTTGACTGTACAGCTGAGTTTATTGTGAACCACGCTGTTTAGTGGTCACTTGTTCCCAGATGGCTATCCACTTATAGATCTGAGATCCTCTCTCAGTCCCCATTTGAGAGTACCAGGTCTAAGATTGCTCCATCCCGAATGGGTTCCAACACTAACTGTCTGAGGCATGCCCCCCCCCTGTAGGGCATCGAGAATGGCCCTCCTCTTGGATGTGCCTGCAGCAAAGGTGCTCCAGTTAACATCTGGCATATTCAGGTCCCCCATCAGCAATGTCTCCCCTTTCTCTGCCATCTTAAGGATGCCTGCTATCATTTTCTTGTCCATTTTCTTCCCCGTGATGGGGGTCTGTATATAACCCCTGTGCATGTTGTGGTGCCATTTCCAGTCTCCAGGGTGACTCACAGTGCCTCCTCTCCTCCCTGTTTACCATTTAGTTTCACTGCTTTGATCCCTTCCCTTATGTAGAGAGCTGTTCCTCCTCTTCTACCCTCCCTGTCCCTCCTGTAGATTGTGTACCCTGGTATGTTGACATCCCAGTCATGGTTCTCTGTGTACCATGTTTCTGTGACTGCCACGAAATCCAGGCATCCCTCTTCCATCAAGGCCACCAGTTCAGGGAGCTTGTTACCTAGATTACGGGAATTGGTACTCAATTACCCTCCATTTTTTGATGGCCTTACCCCTTTTTGCCCCATCTCTGTCCTTACTGCCTTTGTCTTTTTCTCCATTTACCCCTGCCCTTCTCCCTAGCGGCTTCTCTATCTTGGTGTAAACCTCACTAACTACTCTGATTTTTTTTGAGGGGGTAGGATTTCCCTTCTCCTTTTCAGTGCCTCCCCCCTTGGTTAGTTTAAATGTTTGTGTAACCCCCCTGTTACCCAGGGTTACTAGAATCCCAGTAAGAACTAGTGGTAGGCAGGGAAGGCAGCTTGTGAAACTCCAGTTAAATGGATTTCACACTGTCTCACTCTGTTCTCAGTCTCAACTGAGAATGAGGGATGACATCATCTTAGAACTTTCGTAGCTGCATAAGCCACACTGGAATGTTGCAGTTGGAGGTTAGTGTAGAATGTTGGGGATTTTGAAGTCAGTCTGTGTGCAGTCTGAGAGAGAGACAGTAGTACAGCTGAGTGTGTGCAGGCTCTCAGAGCTTTAAGCTGTGTTTTAGAGCTACTTTTGAAGGTGTGTGTTTCCACCATTGGGGTTACAAAATGGAGGCACCACTGAGGATTTGGGTTTGGAACTTAGGGAGGAATGGAGGAAAGGTGCTCAGGCAAAGGGCTAGCATTTTGGTTATCTGGCAGAGGGTAGCCCAAAAATCTGAAGCAAGGTTAACTAATGTGCTACTGTGTGCTGTTGTCCATGTGCTGTTGTTAAAATGCCAACTGTTTACCAAGGAGCAGTAAAGCCTGAGAGAGTATGCCCTTGTTCTGCATCAAAAATGACAGTGTTTTGCCAGCTTTTAAAACTGTTGTGACAAAGAAAAGTGTGGAAAACTAGGGGTAGTAAAAGGAAAATTGTGCCCTGGACATTGGAAATGCTTTCTGAGTGAATTGAGAGACTTGTTGTGTTAGTGGCCATGAAAAATGGTTGAAATGGGCTCCCGCCGTGGAGTCAGTTGAGAAAAAAAAAAGGTGTGGTTTTGCAGTTTTGCATTTGCCCGCTCGACAATCGCAGTGAGGAGAAGAACACTCGAGAGGAAATAAGCTCATTTGCATGGCGTCGTGTGATTGGTGAGACTGCAATCAGTCCTGCCCTCAAGCCAGCTCTACAGCAACTGCCCAGCATTCAAGAGGGAGTGTGAGTGGGGTGTGCATACTGGCTTACAGTAGGAGCATCGTGGTGACTGAAAGCGCTGTAAAAATTCAAAAAACTGTCTGTTTTGTTTAAATTCGGGCTCAACCTATATCTCGATCGACTGGACTGTGAGTGTGGTGTTTAGAGGGACGATCGGCAGGACTGCCAACCCGCTTCTGTTCAGAGACCTCCAAGACTGGCTGCAGGCCGTTTTCCATCGCAGCAAACAGCTACTGATAACAGTGAGTACCAACAGAAATAATTGCTCAAACAAGTGATTTTTGCCAAAAGCCAGCTGAATCTGTGTAGTTGCTTTGCAGTCAAGGACTGTGTTAAGTTTTACCAGCAAAAAGCAAGCCTTTTAAGCCGTTGACTGTGAGCATGGTTATAGGTTCAGTGTCAGTGTAAGTTTCAAAGCCATGAGAGAGACTGTGAGTTGTATCACGATATTCAGCAAGAGTTACAGGCAATCCTGTGCTTGAAATACTGAGGCTTTAAGGGACTGTGAGCTACAGCAATGTCTTCAGCAAGTGAAAAGTCTGTGGTAAATCATATAAATGTGCTAGGAAAAAGAACAGTGCAAGTTTGTGCAGTTTGAGCAAAGTTATCAGTAGAGTGTGTAAATTGGATGCACAGTGGCTTGGCCCAATTTCAGAATGTTGATGCGTAGGAGTGCTGCTGCTGCCATTACAGGGTGGGCTAGTAATGTAAACACAGCTGCAGAGGAGCCATTTTGAAAGTGAAAGAAAGTGTTCAGTGATGTGGGACTTTCAATAACAGTGAGCGTTTGTTTGCTTTTCTCTGCAGTCACGGCCTCAGGACCAGCCCAATACCTGGATCATGCCCAGGCTGTGGTAGCAGGAGAAGTAAACAAGTTAAGGGACATTGAGAGATGTTACTACGGAGGATGACTGCCTTCTCGTGTGGTGATTCCTGGATATCCAGTGCAAGTGTGCTTAATATACTTAAATGCTGTAAGGGACGTCTTCATGGTACCTCACTGTGCTGGGTGCCTAGAGAAATACAGTTTATTTAAAGCACCCAAGATTCATTTGACTCCCACATGGACAAAAGTTCAAGAATCTGCAGTTGGCAGCACACAGCACCAGCAGAGACTGTTGGAGAAGGCCCCTCAGGGGGAGTGTGACACAAAGCTAGAGGGTGCAGATTTACAGACAGAACAATGTGCTGATTTTTCGGATTCTGGATTGCAGAGAGACAATTCAGGAAAGGAAGAGCATCAGTAGACCCTTGGAGAGGGGGGGCTAGCCCTAGTCTCATAGGAGAAGACGAGATGAGGGAGGCCTTTGAATGGGAGGTTTCGACCTCCGCGCCCAGCGAAGAGTGGATAGTCTCAGGAGTGAGGATGACTGCTCACTCCTGGGCACAGATTCTCAGTGAGGAAGAAGAAGAGGGGGAACCTATGTGGCCTTGTGAAAAAGGAACAGGTACACAGCCTCAGGCTCTTGCCTCAGAGAAATGCATGGAACAGAGTGGTGATTCCACTGCCCTGGCTGTGCAAGAAGAAGCCAGGGATCCATTTTTTGTGTCTTTGAGAATGTGTAGCTGGCAGAACCAGGACTGGCCACCCCCAAGCCAGGCCAGAGGTCTCAGGTTGACCAAAGCTAGTAAAAAGGAAAGACTGGTTCGTAGGAAGGCAAATGAAATCTATGGGATGTCCTTTCCTACCTTTCTTCAGAGAGTCTGGGAGGAGATTGAGAACAACAGAAAATCCTGGATTTGGGCAGAAGCAATGACGTGTGCATCCTGGTGCAAACAAGCATGTCAGGAACAGAATGTTTAATGAAAAACACAGCCAGTGGAAAAGAGGCAGGACACTGTTAATGGACACTGTTCGAACAGTGGATGGAGAGGGACATGAAACCTTTCACAGTGTGAATTATGTGCACCAGATGGGGTAATAATTCAAGCTCCTGACTGTTGTGCTATTGGCCCCAATGCAAAGACCTCACTGCAAATGTGCCCATCCCTACCAAATGGAAAGCAGAGCAGTGGTAGTTAGTGCTGCCACTCTAGCCATTGCAGTGCCTTTGTTGTTCTGCCAGTGTGGACGTCCAGGACTCAGGTGCCCTACATGCATCAGTTCTACAGTGTACTGATTTTCCAGAATCCATCGACTGGCCCACCAGATGACTTCAGATCCAGAGAGAACACCAGCCCAGGTGATCCTGATTCATCGCCTGGTAACTGGATGACGTCAGACCAGCTGTTTTTCTTTTTGTTCCTGTTCCAAGGTTCCAACACCAGAGATGACATCAACCCAGCAGTTTTCAGATGTGCCCTCCTGTCATTCCTGGAAGATGTCCACCCAGCTGTATCGGAAGAATGCTGCCAGGGAGAGTCTTCGGGTGAGGACCAGGTCAGTGCTGTTTTCGTTCTACAAGGGACTAGTAAGTCCAGACTTTTCTATTCTTATGACATTGCAGTACACACCCTATACTAGCAGACTCTAGATGTTTTAACTGTCCTCAAAGACTCTCCCCTTTGGGACTTTGGCCTGCTAGAACTGTGCTTCACTGGGCTCTGGCCCAGGAGAGACTCTTTAATGGACTAGCCTTTGGGCACTGTGGTCACTAGATGGGACTTTTAGGGCACTCCATCCCCCAAAAATGGTGTATTGTAAATAATGTCATTGTTTCCTACTGTTTTCTAATGTTTATACTGTTTTTCTACTTTTCTAAAAAAAAAACATCTTTTTGGGATTCTCCAGTGTTTTGATGGTAGGGGTTTAGATAGACTGTGTATGCAGATTAGGAGTGTGTGTTGTCTTTCTTTTTTTCTTGCAGATGTTCCTGAAGAAGATAGAAGAGAAGACAAGAAGAGGAGGAGGGACTCATTGGAGTTCCTCACTAGTACTTTAGACTGTAGTGTTTAAAGTACTGTTGTTGTTATTAGTGGGTGTAACCTTTTTTCTTCCACAGGTATGGTTGCGGGGAAATGTGGGAGTAATACATATGGTATGGTATTAGCTCCTGGTGTGTGGTTGCATGGTATCCAAGATCAGGGAGGTTCCCTGCTTGTTTTGTTTTGGGATTTGAGTTAGAGGCAGACAGATTTTCCCTAGAGGGCTAGGGGGGGATAGACAGGCTGTGATCCTGAACGGCCATAGGGACTGCAGTGCTGATTTAATAGGGCTATGCTCTGGACAGTTCTTCCAGAGCCACTGGGTACCCATAGTCAGTGGGTAGAGTGGAGGCTGTTGCGTCAGCTGATGGCCTCTGGGCCCTTATTGTTGCCTGACTGTTCCTAGCACATGGTAGGAGTGGGCCTGATCACCCCTCTCCGTAGGTAACACATAGGGTAGGATGGCCTAGGTCAGGTAACTAATGACTGCGGACAGTCATTTTCCTGGCCCGGGGCAAGTGTAAACCACCTGTTACCTGGGGTTACTAGAATCCCAGTAAGACCTAGTGGTAGGCAGGGAAGGCAGCTTGTGAAACTCCAGTTAAATGGATTTCACAATGTCTCACTCTGTTCTCAGTCTCAGCTGAGACTGAGGGATGACATCATCTTAGAACTTTCGCAGCTGCATAAGCCACACTGGAATGTTGCAGTTGGAGGTTAGCGTAGAACGTTGGGGATTTTGAAGTCAGTCTGTGTGCAGTCTGAGAGAGAGAGAGACAGTAGTACAGCTGAGTGTGTGCAGGCTCTCAGAGCTTTAAGCTGTGTTTTAGAGCTACTTTTGAAGGTGTGTGTTTCCACCATAAGAGGAACACAGGAACTGGTAATTGAAGTGGTGGAGACTGCTTTCAATGGTTCAAAAGCCCCATCCCTGCGGGGATGGGGAGAAGGTGTTTTCCTGTTTTCCAGAGGCAACCCTCCTGGGTCCGGCTAAGGGAAGGAAGCTGCCTATTCAAGTTGTGCTGAGGCACCAGAAGCTCTGAGAGAGAAATTCCTTGTGGAGGAATCACCTGTGGGGCACCTGCAACCAAAGGGAGAGTTCGCTCTGAAAAGGGCCAAGTGTTTTTCACCTGAACAGTTGGAAAGTGGGGATTGGACTGCTTAACTCAGTGGGGGGTCTAGAGAAATGGACAATGCCACTTAAAAGTATGTTCAAGTCCAGCACAAATGGAAAGCAAGACAAGTAGATGGAATGTGATATACATTTAGCAAGAATCTACATTGCAAAGCTTTACAGGATGAGGTGTTTACTGTCCAGAGAAATGGCCAGGTATAAATTGTGGGAGTGAGAGGTGGGAGACCCCCCCATCAGTAGTAACCAAATTCACCTCTATGGATTTGCTCTGAGACACCTTTTTCTTTCCCTCAGGTACTTGGCCAGTGCCTGAGGAAAGTACCCAGACGTGGAATTGAAAGGAAGAACTCCCTGATGGAGCAGTGGTGCTCTTAGGTGGTTTAGGGAGCCACCAGAAAATGTTTCCATGACATATGGAAGGTGTCCGAGTGGCCGGCAAGGAAGCTGAGCCAGGGAAAACCCAGAACAGTGTACAAGTTCGGGCTGTGTAACCCAAAGCAGCATGCAAGTCCGGGCTGCGTGCCCAGTGGGTTCAGAGCCTGAGGGCTAAAGTGTTGAAGAAGTGTTCTTGTTCTTTTAATCTGCATTACCAGGAGTGTAGCCCCATGGGGGTCCATCTATGCTGTGTTTATTCTGTTTGGATGTGAATAAAAAGCCACACTTTAGAATCCCACTTCTGATATTGGACATTACAGTTATTGCTTCCTGTGTTCGGAATTATTTGGGTGCCCCTGTGCAGAGTAGCCAAATCTAGCCTTTGTGCCGAGTGACCTATTCCTCCCCAAACCCAGCCCACCTGGTATTGCTGTCAGATGGCAACGGCATATCACCTGGGGTTACACTTGCCAATGAAGCATTTAAACCTATCACCTAGGATCCTGGTTCCCCTCCTGGACAGATGCAGAATATCACACCAGTATAGGTCTGCATCCCTCCAGGTGGACCCCCAGTCCCCAATGAAGCCAAAACCCTGAGCTCTGCACTGATTTTTCAACCACTGATTGAATCCCATGGTGCGGAGCACCCTAGCCTCACCCATACCATAGACAGGCAACACCTCTGAGAAGGTTACCATGCATGCTACTTGTCTAAGGCCCCTTCCCAACTCCACAAACTCCTCCTGCACTGCTCTGATGCCTTTCCCAGCTAGGTCATTTGTCCCTAGGTGAACAATGACATCCCACTCCCTCCCTCGTGCAGCTGCTCCCACAATCCTGAGGATTCGCTCCCTGTCCCTCCAAGCCATGGTGCCATTCAGGCACCTTACCTCCCTCTCCCCTCCCTACCCCAGTTCTACCCTCCTAACAATGGAGTCCCCCACCAGGAGTTGTTTCCTTCCCCTGTGGGGTCTTATGCCACCCTTCTGTTGGTCTTCTTTGTGGAGGTTCCCAGCATCCTTGTTGGTCTCCACTCGGTGTCCCTCAATAGAGGAACCACACTCTGCCAGAATGTCATATGAATTATGGAGAGGTACAGCTGGAGGGATGTGCCTCTGTTCCACCACCCTCACCCTCCCTGAGCCCACTGTTGTCCAATCACTCCTCTTTCTTGGCAACCTCTGAGGCAGCGGTGGTGGCCTTGGTGGTTTCTGGGTGGGAAAGAAGGTCCCCCGAATCCTGGCCAACTCAGTCTGGAGATGAGCAACCTCCTCCCTCAGCCCAGACAGGTGCCTGCAGATGGGACAACACCGCATCCTCCAGAGTGTCTCCAGGAAGACTGCTGATCCACAGCCACTGCACTGCACCACTCCCATCATGTCTTATTCGTGGCTCCTTAACTGTTGTTTTGTACACTTACTCTTTCCTCTATTTCATTTATTTATTTATTTTTTATATTCTCCCTACTTTACTACTGCCTCCATGCCCTTAAAGCTCCTGATCTTCCTGTTCTGGGACAGGAAGTTCCTATATTCCTCAATAGTCTTCTTCTTACTTGTTCAGAGTCAGACCTCCAGCATCTGGGGGGGGGGAGGATGGAGAGCTACTCTTTTCCTTCTAGGATGGCAAGTCTTTTGTGCCTCTGTGATCACTCCCTTCCTGCTCCCAAATAGAAAGTTCCTGTTGTCAGTCAAAGCCTGTGCCTATAAAAGTAGAACCGGCTTAGGGTGGGGATGGAGGGCAATATAGTCCCAGTAAAGTTCTAACAGCAGCTCCTTCCTCTTGCTGCTCTCTGCCATAAGCTATCTAGGTCAGTTTTTAAGTGCAAACACCTGGCTTCCTTCTCTCTAAGCCACTCCCCCTAATTCACAGTTTCTTTTTCACCTAGCTAACTGCACAGATAACAATTCCTTCACCCAACTCAGACAATCACACTTTTTTTTTGGTTTTACCCTAAATTGAAGTTCCCAGTAGTAGAGCTCTAGTTCTTTAGTCCAGTAGGTAGTAAAGTTCTAACAGCAGCTCCTTCCTCTTGCTGTTCTCTGCCACAAGCTATCTAGGTCAGTTTTCAAATGCAAATACTTGGCTTCCTTCTCTCTAAGCCACTCCCCCTAATTCCCGGTTTCTTTTTTACCTAGCTAACTGCACAGATAACAATTCATTCACCCAACTCAGACAAACACCCTCTGGGTAGTTTCCCAGGTGAACGTCCCGAATGATGGATGATAGGGATTCCATACTAAACCTCTAGTATGTCGACCAGGTGAAGTCCCCCTAACTTTCTGGGCCAAACCAAAAAGTTGAAGTACTTCCTGGAACTATGCTCCAGCTCTGGCATTGGTTGATTTGCTCAGATATTCAGAAGATAAGAAATTATTGATGACTTCACTACCTGTTGAACAGCTGTTATGGAAAATTCAGGGCCCATGAATCTTGATGGGAGGGGTAATCAATTTTGATCAGGTATCCTGACTGAATTATCTTTTGGACCCATCTGTCCATATAAATCTTGGCCCATGCTTCTGTAAATACCTTCAGTCTTCCTCCTATGCATTGTGGAAGGAGGCCCACTGCACCGTCAGGAGGAATTAGGGCTCCCTGTCTTAGTTCCAGTTCCAGCTGTTGCGGTTTCCTCCACTTTTGGGTTGGTTCTGCTTGAAAATAGTCTTGCGATGGACAGGGCTTGGAAAGGGCCATTGGTTGCTGAAGTCTGGGTTGTTATGTAAGGGACACAATCTGTTATATAACCCCCCCCATCTGTCTTCTAGTCCTGGTGTTTGAGTTTGTGGATCTCCACAGAGTACTTAATTGCTTTAGGAAGAATGCCCCCAAAGAGCAACCAGCCATTATACAGGGCCTGGAGCAGCAGCATTTTAGAATAGGTTGGTACCTTACTGTTTCTGCTACAATGTCCTTCGAGTAATTATGTTGGTTATGACTCCCCATGCTGTAATATGAGATGCATCATCACAGGTGTCAGCCAGATAAGGTTTAGCTAGCTCCGCTAAGCCAGCCTTCTTGGCCAGTTTTGGAGGAAGACCCAGTCATATCAACTGTGTCCCTGCACTACTATGGAAGGGACCTGGCAGCATATGCTCCTGACATGTCTATCTGAAGCACAGCGAATAGGATCTTATATGTCCACTTAAGGGCGCCCTCCAGTTTCTTGTCTGTGGCATCCTTGAGGGTAGCTTCCCCCTATGAGGGGAGTACTGTATGATGTTCTTGGTGAGGGAAAAGAAACTTTAGGAGCTTTGCCAGCTTTATACCTTTTGATCTGGACAGAGTAAAGCTTAGAAACATAGAATTTTATGGCAGATAAGAACCGCTTGGCCCACCTAGTCTGCCCATTTCCCTACCTAATGGATAAGCTGCCGGTTCTAGTTAATCAACAGCTTACTTCCTCCTACCCCACACTAGAATTGCCTTATACCTGTCCCATGCATTCTTGAATTCTCCCACTGTTCCTGACTCCAAAGCCTCCTCAGGAAGGCTGTTCCATGCATCCACAACCCTCTCTGTGAAAAAATACTTTCTAACATTACCTCTGAGCCATCCCCCCTCTATCTTTAGATTGTGCCCCTTATTCTTGCACATCTCTTCTTCTGAAAGATAATACCCTCTTGTACTTTGTTAATTCCCTTGAGATACTTCAAAATTTCTATCATGCCCCCCCCAAGGATATACATATTAAGCTGCTTTAGTCTCTCCTGGCTTGGAGAACATCCTTGAGTTAGGTTTATCTCATGAGGGCTCCATTCCATATCTGTAGCCATTTCTGTGGAGGAGTGCAGCAGAAAAACAGATGACTTGTCCATGGCAAATGTGAGCATCAGATCACATCAAGGGTGTGCTGCTATATCCAGCAGGCAGAGGCAAGAATTAATCTTCTTGGCAAGGTGCAACATATCCTTTGCATAGAAAATGCTACCAACCCCCTCCTCGTGGTCTGATTCCACAAAGTCTTCCACGGATTCTGATCTGTCCTGAGAGGAGCTCCTGGGGGAGACATCTTGCCTGTGGCCTGAAGCTCTAGGCCTTTTCATGAAGTGACAGTTCACAGACCTGGACCATGAACTGGGCTTGTGAGGTTGGTGCCTGAGGGACCTTTTTTTTTGGTTTGTTTCTTAAAATAAGTGTATTTTATTGTAGTTTACACATAAATGTTACAGACAGTAAACATGTAATGCGGGACATCACTCTACAATCACCCGCAGAACATTTGAAAATGGCAGAAATCCTGCAGATGCTCCGATTTTTGTTGTAATTGTAACAGATCAGCTGGTGAAACAGAATACATCTACTGAGATGACTGATGTATCTTAACTAAGCAAACACCAACAATTCCAACCAGGGCAGATATGTTTTCCCATCTTTTTTTGATATCTTTATACTTGTCACTCATTGTGGCCATCATGTTCTGCATACAGATAGCCTGCATGATTTGATGATGATGATGATAAAACTTTATTTTATACAGGAAATTCTAATCATTAGGATTATACAATCCTGTTCTCAAGCTAGTCCTGTTTGTATTTCACTTAGTTGCAACTAAACATAAAATGTATAACAGTACTCACATAAAAACAAAACTTAAATAATACACAACTTTTCAATTATCCAACATTACCTTAAAACACAAATAGGACTAAAGAAAATTACAAAACATAAACATATATCCTAGACATTTCTTGGTGCTAGTCTGCTGAAGCAGGAATCTCTTCATCCAGCCAGTCGAGAAGGATGACCTTTTTAATAGTCATTACAATGAGTGAGAAGTGGTTAATTCCCAGTCCCAGGAAATGTCCTTGTGGTATAAAGGCCTCTTCCTGTCCCAATAAAGGGTCTAGATAAGTCTGTACTGTGTGCCAGAACAGTTTTGTTTTGGGGCAGTCCCACAGTATACTATGTTTCAGCGTGCCTATGTCCAAGCCACATCTTGTGCATAGTGGGGAATCTAATTTTTTTTAATTATGAAACTTGATAGAAGTGCAGCACATGTCTTGCAGTATCCTGTATTGCATTCATTTGTAAGTATCACATTTTATATACTTGTGGATATTTGCCCGTACCCATGTCCACTTCCACAAGAGTCCAGTCTAGGGCCCCCTACAATATCCCATTTCACTTCAACTGGTGTCCAGTCTAGGTCCCCTTCCTAATATGTGGATGGTTTTCTAAATCTCTGGCATCCAGGTTTTAAAGCTTTTGTATAACTTAGAAATGGAATGCCATTCTGTTGCTGTAGCAGTGCCTTCTTATATGTAATTTTGGGGGGTTTCCAGCCAGGGCGGTACCTAGTACCTTCGCTAATCCATGCTGTATTTGCAGAAACTTAAACATGTCCTTTGGGTTCTAACCGAAAGCACCTTTGCATTTCCTGAAATGATGACCACTGATCTAACATAGAAACAGAATTTTCTGGAAGATAAGGACTGCTTGGCCCACCTAGTCTGCAAATTTTTCCCTGCCTATATTATCACCACAGATCCTACTTGATCTCCAGCCCATTCCCCCAGCCCCTTTTCCCTTTCCCTTCGACTCTCTTATACCTGTTCCATGTATTCTTGAAGCACACCACTGTTTTCACCCTCACCATCTCCACTGAAAGACTGTTTCAGGAATCCACTACTCTTTTCTTTGAAGAAGTACTTCATCACATCTACCATGAATCTACCACCCTCCAGTTTCTTATAGTGCCCTCTTGTATTTGAGCACATTTTTTTCTGAAAAAAAATCCCTCCTGTACCTTATTTACCCCCTGTAAGGTAATTAAAGGTCTGTATCCTATCCCCCCATTCTCTCTTCCAGGGTGTAAATATTTAGGTTCTTAATTCTCTCCTCATAGGGCTTCTGATGCAGACCCTGTACCATTTTAATTGCCTTCCTCTAGAATGCCTCCACTTTGTTGACTTCCTTCTGGAGATGTGGTCTCCAGAATTGGACACAGTACTGTAGGTGTGGTCTTATTAGCACTCCATACAGAGGCAATACCACCTCCCTCTTTCTGCTGGTGATACCCTCCCTATGCACCCCATTATCCCACTAGCCCTCACAACTGTCTTATTGCACTGCCTGGCCATATTTAGGTCATCCAATACAATTACCCCTGGGTCTCTGTCCTGCTTGGCGGTCATTAGTAGTACTCCTCCCTTTTTGTACTCTGCCCTTGGGTTTCTGTGCCATAGATGCAGAATTTGACAATTTCTTGCATTGAAACCCAGCTGACATAACCTTGACCACTCCTCGAGTTTACTCAGGTCTCTGTGCATTCTATTCACCCCCCCCCCGAAGTATTCGCCCTCTTGCAGATTTTGGTGTCATCCGAAAAGAGGCACACCTTCCCATCTAGCTCTTCTGCAGTGTCACTTATAAAGTAATTAAAGAGGACCAGTCCCAGCACTGATCCCAAGGCACCCT
This sequence comes from Neoceratodus forsteri, assembly GCA_016271365.2. Classification (NCBI taxonomy): domain Eukaryota; kingdom Metazoa; phylum Chordata; order Ceratodontiformes; family Ceratodontidae; genus Neoceratodus; species Neoceratodus forsteri. The sequence continues at coordinate 1,340,678,779 of CM057455.1, read as the reverse complement.
GCTGGTCACCCTCCCTTGGGGAGTGAACCCCATTTACCACCACCCTCTGCCGCCTATCCCCTAATCAGTGTCTTACCCAGTTTACCACCTTTGGACCCACTCCCAAGCTACCCAGCTTGATTAATAGCCTCCTATATAGAATGGTGTCGAAAGCCTTACTGACATCTAGGTAGACCATGTCTACCACTCCACCCTGATCTGATTTCTTGGTCACCCAGTTAAAGAAATCCATCACAGTCGGTTTAACAGTCAGAACTGTCCCATCCTTAATATACCTTTTTCTCTCCAATTGTCATTCCTGTAATTTAACATTCAGGTTATTCTACAGGGGTTGGGAATCATGCAATTTGGCAGTAAATCTTAGCACTGCACAGAGCTGTCTGTATATTATGTTTGAGCATCCAATTGGTGGGTCCACCATGGGCCCCATTTTCAAAAGTTTGGCATGGCACAAACTGAGTTTGTGCCGCACTAATCAGGAATAGCACCAGTCGTTGGGGGTGTGGCCTTATTCAAAGACTGTGTAGGTAAGGTGCACCCCCGACAGCACCATGGGGCACAATATCTCACTGCACATATGCAAATGAGGTACCCCCTCATGCATATGCAGAGCAGCACGTTATTGAAAATTTTCAGAAGTGCTAAATGGCTGCAAACATTGCACAGTTTAACATTTCTGAAACCTAGCCCTCAACAGGGCACAACCCTAGCCACGCATCGTCAGGGCTGCGTAACCTTGTGGTTCAGCAGTCCCTCCCATTTCCTGATCCCCTTCTGTATAAATAAATAAATAGCCAATCCTAGTGGTTCAGCAGCCCCTCTCATGTCCCAATCCCCCTCTGAATGACAAAATAGTTAACCCCTGGTGATCCAGCAGTCCCTCCCAAAATGCACTTATCCCCCTCTATATGACAAATAGTAAACCCTGATGGTCTAGCGGTCTCACCCATGTCCTGATCCCCATCTGTATGACACAGTAGTAAACCCTGATGGTCTGGCGGTCCCTCCCACGTCCCAATCCCTGTCTGTATAAAACAATAGTAAACCCTGGTTGTTTAGCAGTCCCTCCTATGTCCTGATCCCCGTCAGTATGACAAAATAGTAAACCCTGGTGGTTTAGTGGACCCTTCTATGTCCCAATCCCCATCTGTATGACGAAAGAGTAAACCCTGGTGGTCCAGTTGCCCCTTCCATGTCCTTATCCCCCTCTGTATGATGAAATAGTAAACCCTTGTAGTCCAGCAGTCCCTCCTATGTCCTGATTCCTGTCTAAATAAAACAGTAATAAACCCTAGTGGTTCCTCCCCGGCCCTGATCACCTGTCAGACATCCTAATGGGTCTCCCAGGTGGTCTAGCAGACCCTCTCCCTAACCCTGACCTGCCCATAGCATTCAAACACTGTCCCTGGTTATATAGTGGACTCCCCCACCCTTGCAGATAGTGGCCAAGTACCCCTTACCCATCTGTCCCCACCCTGAGAGCCAGAGACCGGCAAAGCCCACCACTCACAACCACGGCAGCCATAGACTGAGCTCTCATGATGTGAGTAAGCTCATCATGAGAGCTCAGTCTGCGGCCCGCCATGGTGGTGAGTGGTGGGCTATGCCAGTAGCCAGTTCTCAGGGCAGGGAGGGGGATTACAGGGTAGTGGAACATTACCTGCTCAGGTGGGGGATGGGGTGTCCACTATAACACCAGGGACAGCGTTTGAATACTACAGGCAGGTCAGGGTTAGGGAGGGGGGTCTGCTAGACCATCAGGGAGTCCTGTTAGGATGTCTGGTAGGCGACTGGGGCTGGGAGGGATCACTGGACCACCAGGGTTTACTATTGCTTTATATGGATGGGACGGATGGGGAATGGGACATGAGCGGGACTGCTGGACACCAGGGTTTACTATTTTGTCATACAGAGGGGATCAGGACATCGCAGGGACCATTGGTTTTGATTAATTCTAAACTATCCTTATCATGCCTTATGTACAATGTAATGAATTCTGGTATTCCTTGCGTAGACTACTAATTAAACATACCTCTATTGACTCACGTCCATCTGAAAATCTTCAGTTAGTTATACCTTTTGTTTGCACAAATGCAGGAAAAAGAAGGAGTTGGGGGACATCTCCCCTTGCAGGCAATTTTGGAAGGACAGGCAAACTGGCATGGAATGCAGATGATGAGCCTCTTCACCCCACAGAGGGAGTTGTCTTCACCCAGCTTACCGGGTAGGCAGGCCATCATCTTCACCCCACAGAGGGACTTGTCTTCACCCACCTTGGCAGTAGGTATGCAGTCTTCATCCCACAGAGGGACTTGTCTTCACCCACCTAGCAGGTAGGCAGTCTTCGTCCCACAGAGGGACTTGTCTTCACCCACCTAGCAGGTAGGCCAGCAGTTGAACAGGCTGGCAGGACTTCAGTGCTTAGGTCCCCTGGCAGAAATTTCAGTCTCTTGTGTCAGGACAGCAAGGAATATGATTTATCACCCCATACAAGCACAAATAAAAGACTTCTTTCAGCAGTCATTGATATCTGGATTGTCAAATATCAGCAGTCTGGTCCAGGCTGAGGTAAATCCCCATGTCTGTGGGATTTACCCGACAATTAGAAACAAGTTCAGAAGATCCTTAGTTTCTTTGGGCACAAACTTCTTCAGTTTTGTTCTGTGACAGCAGCAGGAGCTGTCAAAATCAGTTGTTTCTTCTTCAGAACTCTCACAGAAAAGACCCAGGGCCAAACTGTCAACCCCAGAATGTTTGATTTTAATTTTAACACCTCATTGGTCCATACTAGTCTCAAGCTCCATGTCCTGATTGGAGGTGCTGCAGCTACCAGTAGGATTCCATGCTGTCCTCAAGCAACCTCGGCAAAGATGGTCACCCCAGGACAGTACTTGCTAATCAAAGTCCAGTTCAAATAAAAGGAAACAGTCTTGGCAGCATCTGGCTGCATGGCTAGGACCCTTCTGGTCCCTTCTGGTGGTCACTAGGTCCAGGGGGCACTTTGGGGGGACAGGAGCTCAGTCTGAGGCTCCATTGTATGAGCTTACTAGGAGGAGCTGTGTGGCAAAATAGCAGTTCTGGCACTAGGCATCATGGGACTTGTAGTCCCAACAGGTGCCATGTTGTCCCCTGATTCCTGACCAACTGTAGGCTTGGATCGGGTCGGAAGCCTCTCTAAAAGTTTTTATTTAGGGTTATTTTGTTCCTCCCAGCCCCCTTTGCTGTCTGGTGGGACTGGGGAGAGGCTTCCCACAAGCGGTGCTTCTGCCGTATTCCTAATGGGTACTTCAGGTGCCAGAACAACTTTGCAGCCTTGTTTGTCTCCCTGCCCCACTGTGAGGCAGTTCGGGGGGGGGGGAGCAACACTAGTGTGTGACTCACTGGCCGCTTCTTCTTATGGGTGCATGAGATGCCGAAACAGTCTGTTGTGCTCCTGGCTCTGGTGGCAGTCCAGGTTCGGGCCAGAGGAGTGAGGATGCGAGCAACTTACCAGCTGCACAGAAGAGGTGCACGGAGGTGCTGCAACAAGTTAAGCTGCTCCCCATTCCTGTTGGAAGCCCAGGAGCGGGCCAGGAGAGCAAGAAGTGGACGCTGTGTGCAGGAGGCATTGGGAGGCAGCTGCAGGAGGACTTAGGGCCCTCAGGTAACTCCTGACTTGGGAGGGGGGTTACACATGTATTCTTTTGATTAATTTATTCTTTTCTAAATATGCATCTGCTTCAGGTACAAAGATGGCTACCAGATCACATGTTCAAGTGGTATATGACAGCTTATGCTAAAGGTCTGATGTTCTCATGTGAAAGTTAACAGGAAAGCCAGGGAGGAGGCAATAAAGCAATAAACCCAGTGGGGGTGTCCTTCCTGGAGATGTTCCCATGTTGAACAAAAGACCCAGGTGGATGTCATTATGGTAGCAGAGAGGTGCTGAAGGGTGGGTGGACAATATATTGTGGTGCTATAAGCAGTCTCTTTCTCTTCAACTGAAACATCTAAAGGCTAGGGTCCCTGCCATTACAAGACTAGCTGATGGGTAAGATAGCACTTTGAGGGAAACTGCTTCTTTAGCTAGGGCAGGTGAAAGATTTTAGATGAAGATGGCTTAGAATTCTGCTACACAATACCTGTCTGTTTAATGTGATTTTATTTTCTGTTTTTTAGTAAATGTGCAACCCTTTTTTTACTGTAAATACATCCTGGTGTAAATACTTGTAGTATTTTAGTAATGATTCTATTTTTATGGAATCAGTGACTGCTTGTTTTATTTAAAAGGGTAATTTTACTGTTTCTGCTGGACTCTGTTTGTGGTCTGTCTCCGAAGGGGCACTCTACCCACAGTTTGTGTTGGCCTTCCTGACCTTGAGCAAGGAGGAGGTAAAAAGCAGGTTTCTTGGTTCCCGTTTGTAAAAACCTCATGGTGGCAGTGAGCTGGAAATCCCTGATGATAGGGAATATTCATTACATTGGTGGCAGAGTGGTGGGATCTATGTGGCAACTGGTATCAGTTCATTGCAGAGCAACGGACAGTGTGCTTTCCTGTGAGGCAGGAACTCAGAGAGAGAGACAGAGACAGCACACTGGTGATGGAATGCCAGCAGAAACATACCCTTTAACAGTCACAAAACAGAATTTCAAAAGGTTGCATTGTTTACTACTGTTTTTTTACTTCTAGACAGTTTAGTGCAGTGTAGCTAGAGAATATGAGCTCTTCATGCTATGTACAATTTCATGTACAGCAGCTTTGTGAGCTATGCGTGGCAAGGATTGTCCCTGAGGGCATGACAAAGAATGCACTTATGAAAGCCTTGTTGGCACATGACTGGCTGCAGGAGGGGCAGACAGTCTCAAATGAACATGGCAGAATACCTGGTCAGAAGGTGGTCCCTGAGAATAGTGACCCAGGTAGCGAGACTGAGGTCCCAGCAGCTGAGCAATGGGGGCACCTTGTGGCACAAGCCGGGGGAGCGGTGCAGCCCAATCAACCTTGGCTTGAGAACCCAAAGGCAGAGCTTGTGCTGCAGGATGCTGAACTGCAGAGGGCAAGGCTGGAGGCTGAAAGGAAGAAAATAAGGCTGGTGGTAAAGGAAAGAAAAAAGATTCACCAGCATGAAATCCTTATGTGAGAGAAGGAATGAGCAGAGACAGAGAGAGCGATGGCATGAGATTGAGATGGAAAAACTGCACCAACAAACATCGCAGCAAACCGTAAGTAATGGCAAAGGTGGCTCAATCCACAAAGCCATGATTAATTCTAAAATGTTTCCGCAATACCAAGAGGGAGATGATCTTGATTTGTTTTTAAAATCATTTGCAGGGAGTTTGTGGGCAATTGAAATTAGATAAGACTTTGTGGATGATCCACCTGATCCCATTACTCACTGGCTGTGCCTTGCATGCATTTGCTTGAATGGATGATAATGATTGCATGAACTACGATAAAGTTAAAAGAATGTTATTAAAATGGTTTGAACTGACTCCTGAGGCTTATAGATGGAAATTTAGAGAGCTAAGAAAAGTCCCAGGAGGCAGCTATGTAGAACAGCATGTCCAAATGTGTGCTTATTTAGACCATTTGGTAGATGGGGCTAAGGCAAGGACTGTAGAGCAGGTTAAAGATTTAATTGTAAGGGAACATTTTCTTAAATTTGTACCTGATGACCTGCGCATTTGGCTACTGGACCGGGTATGCAACTCCACAAAGGAGGCAGCAGAAAGTGCTGACTTGTATGTTGCCAGCAGACCACATTCGTAGCATAGGAACTATGGGAGTGGGGCAGCACATGATTTTAAGGGGCCTAGGAAGGGCAGCCTAAAGGAAAGCAGCCTGCACCCAGGCCCAAAACAGAACCCACAGGTTCTAAGGGGAACAAGGAGCCGGGGGCAAAGGAGTGCTGGATTTGAATTAAAGTGGGGGCATCTATCGTGTGACTGCCCTAAAAACAGGAGTAAAGGGCAAAAGCCTGGGGGGTTGGGGTGACCAAGACAGTACACCACAATTGGTAAATTGCACACACACTGTAGTGCCACCAAACTCCACCAAGCATGTGCACCCTATTCTAGTTAATGGGACAGTAACACAGGGACTGAGGGACACTGGTGCCTCCATCTCCATGGTAAGGCAGGATCTGATCCAGGTGGAGCAGATTCTGCCAGGGCAGTTCTCCAAGATTCGGGGAGCCACGGGTCCAGTTGTCCAAGTGTTAATGGCTTGGGTCTTCCTGAGCTCCAAGGGTAGCCATGGGGTTCAGGAGGTGAGAGTTGTACCTGATCTCCCTGTGGATGTGATCATGGGGAACGATTTTGACCACATGGAAAACCTGGTATGTGTTACTACCCATAGCCAGACAAAGGGGCAAGCTTCTGAAGAGGAGGAGGGGGTGACACCGCCTGTGCAGACCCATCTCCCAGCAGCTGAGGAAGTGGCTGGTGCAGGTGAAGGGCTAGCTAGGAGTAGCAGCCCTGAGCCTCAGCTGCAAGAAGAGGAGGTTGCCACCAGGGGTAGCTTTCCTCTTGAATGGGAACTGGGGAGGGTCAGATGGGAGGAGCTGGTCAGGGCACAGCGAGCTGATCCTACTCTGGAAAAACTGAGAGAGGTAGCAGATAGTGCTGAGGCCTCACAAGGGAGTAAAAAGTCAGTTTATTAGGAACATGGGCTGTTATACAGGGAGTGTAGACCACAGAGGGGGTTAGAAGGAGAGGTACTCCAGCAGCTGGTAGTCCCCCGGGACTATCAAAAGCAGCTTCTGGCACTGGCCCATGATATTCCTTTTTCAGGCTACCTGGGTATTAGCTGCACAAAAAAGCAGCTTGCCAACAATTTCTTTTGGCCAAGCATGTACACAGACATGGCAAATCACTGTTGGACTTGTCCACAGTGCCAGCAGGTTGGGAAGATGGGGGACAAGGCTAAGACAGCTTTGGTGCCCCTGTCCATTGTTGATGAACCCTTTAAGAGGGTAGCCATGGATGTAGTGGGGCATGAGTACCCCAAGTCGCATGGGCAAATGATACATACTGGTTGTGGTGTATTATGCAACCAGCTACCCCGAGGCAGTGACCATGTCCTCCATTGAGGCAGAAAAGTGTCTGAGGAGCTCCTGGGAATCTTTAGCCATGTGGGATTTCCCCATGAGATTTTATAAGATCAGGGATCAAATTTCATGTCATCCTTAATGACCAGTTTGTGGAAGAAGTGCGGGGTGAAACAACTCTGTGCTTTGCCCTATCACCCTGAGACAAATGGCCTGGTTGAGTGGTTCAGTGGGACCCTTAAAACTATGCTCAGGGCATTTGCTGACTGGCACAAAAGGGAGTGGGACAAATATTTGCCTCCCCTCCTGTTTGTATACAGGGCAGTCCCACAGGAGTACACAGGGTTCTCAACCTTCGAGCTCCTGTTTGGTCACAGGGTGAGGGGGGCCCCTAGATTTAGTCATGGATGAATGGGAAGGTGACCATGCCACCCAACGGGAGTCTGTTGTGGATTATGTCCTAAATGTCAGGGCCAGGCTTAAGGAGCTCATGGGGCTTGCCCAGGAGCACTTAGCCACTGCACAACAGCGACAGAAAGCCTGGTACAACCATGGGGCCAGAGCCCAGGAGTATGAAGTTGGACAGCAAGTGATGGTACTTGTCCCAGTCTGACACAATAAACTGCAGGCAGCATGGGAGGGCCCATTCTCCATAATCAGGAAGCTGAGTGATGTTAACTATATAGTAGGGCTGCCTGACAGAAGGCGTAGGCAGAGGATATATCACGTGAACATGATGAAGCCCTGCTAAGATAGGGAGGAAATTGTCCTCACCATGTGAAGTGCACCAGAGGAGGGTAAAATGGTTGATTCCCTGGTGGACCTCCTTGGGCAAGTCCAGGAGGAATCCTCAGTGAATAACCTACCCTTCTCAGAGCAGCTGACGCCGGCCCAGGCCGAGGAGATAAGGGTGGTGCTGCAAGAATTGAGGACATGCTCATGGGGAATCCGGGGTACACCACAATGGCTCAACACATGTGGACACTGGGGCCCAGGTTCTGCTGAGGCAGTCCCCCAACAGGGTACCCGAGGGGGTTAAGAAAACCATGCTGGAGGAACTCAGGGAGATGCTGGCCCTTGGAGTGATCCAGGAGTCCAGTAGCCCCTGGGCTTTGCCTGTGGTCCTGATTCCCAAGAAGGATGGTACCACACGATCCTGTGTCGACTACCGGAGGCTCAACAGCTGTATGGAATCTGATGCCTACCCCATGCCCAGAATGGATGACACCTGGAATGGCTGGGTGGAGCCTGGTTCCTGACCATGACAAACCTGATGAAGGGCTACTGATAGGTGCCATTAACCCCTGCAGCCAGGGAGAGGTCTGATTTTGTTACCCCATATTTTATTTATTTATTGAAATGTTTCACTAGGAGGGCACACTGAACAACAAGTTGCTCATCTCATGGTGTGACCTGGGGGGAGGGGTTACATAGGGTTGTGAAGGATAATCAGTTACAATAGTATGTGGGTAGTACAAACAATACAACATTGTAAGATTGTGCAACACTTGGAACACAAGGTATTGTACAATAAACAGTAGGGGAACATTGGGTTATTTACAATACATGTCTAAAATCATACAAAAGAACATTTAAATGTAGAAAACAGTAATAATGTAATAGAACCATTTACAGTGCATGAATGTAGCAGGAGCAGGCTTGAGGTAATACGCAAGTGCTGTTGGAGTAAAAAGGATGGGGTTAGGTTGTGCACAATGGTGACCCAGAAGGGCAGGTGGAGAAGAGAGGAGGGAAGAGGCAAGAACTGAATATGAGGAGAAGGGGTAGCCATTTCCTGATTCCCCCTTCAGGATGTTGAGAATCCTGCCGGGGGTCATGGTAGGAAGGCAGAAACTGGGGATAGGTATTAAGGTGGGTTAAAGCAGGAACAGCTGAGGGAAAGATAATTGTGTAGGGCAGAGGTAAGGGAATAGTTGGAGGAGGAGTGTCATATTTCGGGGGAGAGAATTCCAGATTTTAGGGAAATGATGGGCGAAACCAGTCTAACCAATGAGAGTGGAGTGGAGAGGGACCGTCAAGGTGCGGGCATCATTTGATCTGAGAGAGTGGGTGGGGGGAGGTGGAGTGGAGAGAGGAATGTGGCTTATTCGAATTCAGAGTGATGCCATTTGAGATGAAGAATGCACCTACAACCTTCCACAGGCTTGTGGATCACATCCTGGCAGGGGCAGGTGAATATGCACCAGCTTACATGGACAATATCACCATTTACAGCTAGACACGGGAGAAACATAGAATTTGACGGCAGATAAGGACCGCTTGTCCCACTTGTCTGCCCATTTCCCTACCTAACGGATAAGCTGCAGATCCTAGTTAACCAACAGCCTACTGCCTCCTACCCCCCCACTAGAATTGCCTTATGTCTGTCCCATGCATTCTTGAATTCCCCCCCACTGTTTTTGACTCTACGACCTCCTCAGGAAGGCTGTTCCATGCATCACAACCCTCTCTGTGAAGAAATACTTCCTCACATTACCTCTGAGCCATCCCCCCTCTATCTTCAAATTGTGCCCCCTTGTTTTTGCACATCTCTTTTTCTGAAAGATGCTACCCTCTTGGACTTTATTGATTCCCTTGAGGTATTTGAAAGTTTCTATCATGTCCCCTCTCTCTCTCTCTCTCTCCTTTCCTCTAGGCTATATATCTTTAGTTCCTTTAGTCTTTCTTCATATGTCTTCTGATGCAAACCCTGCATCATTTTGGTTGCCCTCCTCTGAACAGCCTCCACCCTGTCTATGTCTTCGAGGAGATGTGGTCTCCAGAACTGTACATAGTACTCCAGATGTGGTCTTACAACTGTCTGTACAGAGAGCCAACAACTTCCTGTTTTCTACTGGTGATGACTCTCCCTATGCATCCCAGTATCCCCCTAGCCCTCCTTACTGCCTTCTCACATTGCTGGTCCACCTTTAGGTCATCTGATATGACTACCCCCAGGTCCCTTTCCATTTTTGTTGTTGTCATTATCTCACCCCCCATTGCGTACTCTTCCCCTGGGTTTTTGTTTCCCAGGTGCATTACTTTGCACTTCTTTGCATTGAATCTAAGCTCCCATACATTTGACCATTCCTCCAACCTTGCACAAGTCCCTTTTCATCCTTTCCACCCCACCTTGTGTATCAACCCTGTTGCAGATCTTTGTGTCATCTGCAAAGAGACGTACTTTACCTTCCAGTCCCTCTGCAATGTCACTTATAAAGACATTAAAAAGGACCGGCCCCAGTACTGAACCCTGCGGTATCCCACTAGTAACCCTCCTTTCTTCACTGTGAACTCCATTTACTATTACCCGCTGTATCCTGTTGTCCAACCAGTGTTTTACCCAGGCTTCCACCCTAGGACCCACTCCCAGGCTGGCTAATTTGTTTATTAATCTTTTGTGCGGGACTGTGTCAAATGCCTTGCTAAAGTCTAGGTAGGCCATGTCCACAGCCCCTCCCTGGTCTACTGCTTTGGTCACCCAGTCAAAGAAATCAATTAGATTTGTCTGACACGACCTTCCCGCTGTGAATCCATGCTGCCTTGGGTCCTGTGCCCCACTGGCCTCTAGGTACTGAGCAATTCTTTCCTTCAGAAGTGATTCCATCATTTTCCCTATCACTGAGGTCAAACTGACAGGTCTGTAGTTTCCTGCCTCTGTCTTGCTCCCACTTTTGTGAAGGGGAATCACATCTGCCCTCCTCCAGTTCTCAGGTACCACCCCATCCTCCCATGATTTATTAAAAAGGGTAGTCAGTGGTGTTACTAGTTCTTCCCTTAGTTCTTTTAAAATTCTGGGGTGAATCCCATCAGACCCCATTGCTTTATACACCTTCAGTTTTAAGAGTTCTTTCAGAGCCCTTTCTTCTGTGAAAGGACTAATATCAACTTTGCCAAGTCCCTTTTCATCCTATCCAGAGTGCTTCTATTGACTGGATTAGGTATTTCTCCCTGCTTTTCCAAAGTGAATACTGAGCAGAAGTATTCGTTCAGTATCGCTGCTTTTCCACTGTCGCTCTCTGCCCAACCACCTTCCTCTTTGTTCAGTCTCAGTATCCCTGCCTTAGTCCTTCTTTGCTCCCTAATGTACCTATGAAAGGTTTTATCCCCCTTCTTAACTGATTTGGCTATCTTTTCCTCAGTTTGGGCCTTTGCTATTCTGACAGCCTTACCCGCTTCCTTCTGCTTTAACTGGTACAGGTCTCTGTCCTGCTCCTTCTGTGTTTCCTTATACGTTAGGCATGTGAGGGAGGTGTTCTTCAGACTGAAGGCCTCAGGGCTGCCAGTTAAGGTGGAAAAATGCCAAGTAGGCATGGCTGAAGTGTCCCGCCTTGGGCACTGAGTGGGCAGTGGATGCAGCCATCTTGAGCCAGCAAAGGTTGAGGCCATCCAGGCCTGGCCCACCCCAGCCACAAAGAAACAGGTCAGGGCATCTCTGGGAACAGCTGGATACTACAGGAGGTTTTCCCCTCACTACAGTGATGTGACCAAGCCCTTGACAGACCTGATGAAAAAAAACATTCCTGAAAAAGTTCTCTGGACAGAGGACTGCGAGTCTGCCTTCCAACGCCTGAAGGCAGCATTATGTGGGTTAACTGTGCTTGCTAGCTCAGATTATGACTTAAAGTTCATAGTACATGTGGATGACTCAGACCATGGGCTGGTGCTGTCATGAGCCAGGTTACGCTGCAAGGGGAGGAACGCCCCATAGTGAACCTAAACCGGAAGCTTCTGCCCAGGGAAGAGTCATATGCCACAGTGGAGAGGGAATGTCTGGGGATAGTGTGGGCCCTTCAGAAGCTGAAGCCATATCTGTTCAGGAGGGAGTTCACTGTAGTCACTGATCATAACCCCTTGACATGGCTCCATAGGACTAATGGGCAAAACACAAAGTTATTGCACTGAGTTTGGTACTACTGTCATGTAATATGATCATTCAGCACAGAAGAGGGGTGCAGAATGCCAATGCAGATGGACTGTCGAGGCAGGACTAGGTGCATGGCATATTCCTTTTGACACTCCCCAGCCTTACATGAATAACAGTCTCTCTTGGGGGTTGCCCAAAAAAGACACACCTTCATTTCTTGAGGGGGGAGATGTAACAGGAAAGGGGACCAGAACCATGTATTCTTTTGATACATTTATTGTTCTCTAAATACCATATGCATCTACTTCAGGTACAAGATGACTATCAGATCACATGATCAAGTAGTATATGACAGCTTATGTTAGAGGTCTGATGTTCTCATGGGAAGGTTAACAGGAAAGCCAGGGAGAAGCCAATAAAGCAATAAACCCAGTGGGGGTGTCCTTCCTGGAGATGTTCCCATGTTGAACAAAGGACTAAGGTGGATGTCATTATGGTAGCAAGGAGGTGCTGAAGGGTGGGTGGACACACACACACACACACACACACACACACACACACACACACACACTCACTCTCTAATAGAGGGCTTGGGCAACATGGAACTGTCACTCAAAGTGAGCGAGACCTCTCCCCACAGAGAGGAGAAATATGTTGCAGTGCTATAAGCAGTCTCTTTCTCCTGGACTGAAACATCTAAAGGCTAGGGCCCCTGCCATTACAAAGACTAGCTGATGGATAAAATAGCACAGTGAGGAAAAGTGCTTCTTTAGCTAGGGCAGGTGAAGGATTTTAGGTGAGGATAGCTTAGAATTCTGCTGTACGATACCTGTCTGTTTAATGTGATTTTATTTTCTGCTTCTTAATAAATGTGCAACCCTTTTGTTTCCTGTAAATACATCCTGGTGTAAATACTTGCAGTATTTTAGTAAAGATTCTATTTTTATAGAATCATTAATTTAAAAGGGTAATTTTACTATTTCTGCTGCACTTTGTTTGCAGTCCATCTCCAAAGAGGCACTATATCCACAGTTATTGTGTTGACCTTCCTGACCTTGAGCAAGGAGGAGGAGGTAAAAAACAGGTTTCTTGGTTCCTGTTTATAAAAATCTTGTGGTGGCAGTGAGCTGGAAATCCCTGGTGAGGGGCGAATACCAGATACAGTATCAAGCAAATATCATGTTTTCTAGACTGTGACCCACTCAGTACATAACTGTATAATAAATTCTGAGACAATGCAAACTAACAGCTAGTTTGTTTCCAAAGTGTATGTTTTAAAAACTGATTTACAAATAGAATAATAGATGGATTAGTGTGTATTACGAGGCTGTAATTTCATCGAGAGTTTCTGGAGACATAGATAACCTCGAGACCGAAGCTCGAGAGGTTTCTATGTCCCCAGAAACTCGAGATGAAATTTCAGCCGAGTAATACACACTAACACATTTGTTATTTTTTGTAATATATGGATGAAGGAAGTTGACGAGTTTTTACCTGCGATGGTTTGAAAGCTGAATCAGGAAGTTGAGAGAAGAATTAGCAAACGCTGTAAAAGTTCGTTGTGAAACATGAAAAAACGTAAGGTTTTTTATTTAAATAGCTAGCCAATGATTGCGGCAAAGGAACGATGAACTGAGGTTTTACTGCCAGAGTGTCGTGAAACAGAAGCGAGCGTTACTTTCCCGCGAATCACTTTTTAAAACTGTTAGAGCTGTGAGGTGATTAAGATGGCTCGTGGTGGGCGCGAGGTTGAAGGGTGCACTTGCGCTGTGCTGTTGCAGTAATAATACTATCGTTGGAACAATAGTATTATTGAGAGTGAAGTGTGCTATTATTGAGTCTGCAGAGTACTGTGAGATGTATTATAAGGAATTTTTTGGATAGTTTTCAATAGTATTATTTTGGAAATCCATATATTACAATGTGCTATTGTCTACATGCATAATTAACATTATATAATAATATTAAATAGTTTAATAGAGTGTATAGTATTACATTTCAGAAACAGAAACTAACGTGACAATGTTTCCTTTACTGCAATCTTTTTCACGTTATCACACAGATCCTAGCTAACACTGATGAAGCGACGTCACACAATGAGACCTCACTGGATTGCTCTGAGGATCATATTGAGTATTTCTCCCTCCAAAACATTGAAATGCAGACCACACCAACTGAAGCCAGACATTCTGACATTCAGGTTTGATGTTCAGAACTTCAGTACATGTGTACAAAGAAGAGACATACACTTTTCCATGAAAAGGTATATGTATGATGAAGTTATTGCCTCACAAGTTCTGTTATAGTACCAATCCATAAACACAGCATCTCGGATGTTTTTCATGCTGATGTTCGCTAACATTTCAATCATGTCTTCGCTCCATATTTTCTGTTCCACTGACTTCATGCAGAGCTCATGCTGTCATTCCTTGTATTGGTTCTTGTGCAAACTCCACACCATTTTATTAACCCAGCAGGTAGACTGCAACCACCCTTTATTTATCTTTATTGAGGTGTGTCCTCCAAAACTGGACATACAGTTCTAATACAGGACTGGTCTCTCCACTGAGCATTACAATGGCAATGCTACCTCCCTTTTCCTGATACAGATTCCATTTCATAGGCATCACAGCATCTGACTCCCATTGCCTACTGTCATTTCATACTGCCTTGTCACTCTGAGATCAATAGATATGATTAACCCAAGGTCCCTTTTGTTATTGATTACTAAAAGTACTTACCTCTGTCTTACACAAAGTTCCTTGGGTGTTACACACCTGCTTCATGACCCTGCATTGTTTTGTCATGCAAACCCATGTGCCACTCCCTTTACCTCCTCCCAAACCCATTCTTAATAGTCCCTACTCCCATGGTGCCTCACCACAGCCTTGCATTGCTACCAAGTCACTGAAGGCTATTGCTTCTAATTCCCTTCATCTCATGGTGTTTCCAAAATGACACCAATGATAGTTGTGTCCAGCATCAGAAGTTGATTACTGTTCATATAGGGCTACTCTTCTTCCAAGTTTGATACCTCTACTGTTAAGGTCCCCAACATCTTCTATTGCCACTTCCATGGGTGCATTTTCTTGACAGTTGTGACACTGACATTGCGGTGATCTAGTTCTTCGGTGGTACTATGTTAGTACCATATGTATCTTGTCCAGGAACTTGATGGAAGGATGTTTCTTTAAAAGTTGAATTAGATACATGGCATTTCAACAATATCTACCACACATCTAAGAATTAAAATGGTGAGTTACATTGTGTTTAACTGTTACCATCTCATCTGTTAAAGAGCAGATGGCATCTTTCTTCCCTTGGGTCAGGCAACTCATGTTAAGGAGTCATCTGCCAGAGGACATAAACTGCCCCTATTCTGAATTTTTGAAGTTAGGAATTAATGACATATTTAAATAACTTTACCAGTTATCACAGTTACATATTTCTGAAAGCCACATGACTACTAAAATCTGTAGATATTGAATGAGGGGATCAGTGCTGTGTACATGGACATAGGTCACTGTGTATTTTCTCATACATGTTAATGGGGGAAAGATTACATTTATATACAACACTTAACATGTGTAAATACCTTCAAAGTAAACTACTGCATATCCATTTACAGGGTGCTGCTCCAACAGATCACTGTCTATAGGTGTTACTACCCCTACAGACTGTTCCCCATTTAGTGTTAGCAAAACAGTGTTAGAGGCACGACCACTACAGGCACTGAGCCACTTTCAACAGGACAGACTCAGATGGCCTGCGGGCACAGTGACAAGGCGTCTGCTTGCAGCACCAACATCCCAGGTTCAGAGACAGACTTGGGAGTCAGAGAGACAGCCAGGGGCAGAAGGGTTAAGCATCACAGGGACTTCTCTCCTTCTCCAGGGTGAGGGGGAAGAATGTCCGATGCTCTGTGGACCTCTGACAGAGGCTGGGAGTACTGCTGCTGCCAGCACCATCACTTTAGAGGGGCGATGCTAGCTGTCATTGCATGTCCTCACCCCCAGGGATCTCTGCATCTAAAAAAATCTGGCCCCCATACATGACACCCTGCCTGCCTCCACTCTCCCGCTGTGGCCAGTGTCCGCTGGGGAGGGGTCCTGCTCCCGTGACCCCACCCTGGTGGAGGGTAAGCCATGGCTGAAGACCATTGTCCATTGAGGGAAGGGGCGCCCACCCAGTGGCCAGCCCAGGGGGGTAAGACTGGGCATGGGGGGGCCGCATGCAGGGCAAGGGCAGATCCTCCATAGGGGGAGGGGTCCGGGACAAAAACAGTACAGACTCGGGATCACTTGTCAACTTAATAAAATGTCTTATTAATGAATAACTGAAAAATAATGAATGTTGTGGATTAGGTCCATGGGTCATGCAACTCCTTGCTACGAGTTGCCTGACCATAACCATCAGATGATATTTAACAGCATAAATTTGGTTTATCAATACTGTTTCATACATTTCAACTGTAATTACAGGTACACAGACCATACATGCATCAAGAGACATTGGGATACAGTGTAACCTTATACACCCACCATTGCCATCCCCTCCACCCATAGTGGCAGATAAAGAGATGATGGAATACCTGTCATTGGGATCGGATTATGAAGATGACTCAGATTACAAGATGGAATTCAACAATGATCCAGACTATGAACTATCTTCTGATATTAAAGAAAACTCTGAAGATGAACTTGAGGTGGAAGACAAAAATAAAAATACTGACTGTGAAGGTGATCATGTTACAACTCTAAAGTGTGCAGGATTTTGGAGATGTCGACAGATGTTACTCTGATGGTACCATTGCCCATTGTGTGGGGAAACAGGACAAGCATATAGTACCAAAGTAGTTGGAACAGTGCTATCAGTGATTCTGACATGTCTTGCATGCCTTAATATGTTGCTATGATGGTGAGACCACATCTGGAGTACTGCGTGCAGTTCTGGAGACCCAATCTCCGCAAAGACATAGACAGGATGGAAGCTGTCCAGAGGAGGGCAACTAAAATGGTGCAGGGTCTGCACCAGAAGACATATGAAGAGAGACTTAAGGAGCTTAATATGTATAGCCTCGAGGAAAGGAGGGAGAGGGGGGACATGATAGAAACTTTCAAGTACCTCAAGGGAATCAACAAAGTCCAAGAGGGTAGCATCTTTCAAAAAGAGTGTGCAAGAACAAGGGGCACAATTTGAAGATAGAAGGGGCGGCTCAGAGGTAATTTAAGAAGTATTTTTTCACAGAGAGGTTGTGGATGTATGGAACAGCCTTCCAGAGGAGGTTGTGGAGTCAAAACAGTGGTGGAATTCAAGCATGCATGGGACAGTCATAAGGCAATTCTAGGGGGTTGGGGTAGGAAGAAGTAGGCTGCTGGTTAACTAGGATCTGCAGCTTATCCATCAGGTAGGGAAATGGGCAGACTGGGTGGGCCAAGCGGTCCTTTTCTGCCATCAAATTCTATGTTTCTATGGTCTAGTCAGCCATACAGTAGGAAGCTACCATATGGAAACATTATGCTATCTGCAGCAATACTGACTGCGGGACCAACCATGGCTTGTGTACTGTGAGTAATATTGGAATTGCAGTATACAGCACTAGAACATTCTTCCACCATCAAAGTAAATTCTTGCTGCTATCAGTTGACTGGCTGTGGAAGTCCAGACAGAAGTGATTGGTAACATCACTGCAGGCAGAAGGAAGAGGTCTGGGGCCCGTTATTCTGATTTTTGCATGGGTGCTAATCAGAGTTTGGCAACGCAAACTGGGCTTTATGCTGGAGCCCAATATTCAAAGGGCACTATTGTTCTGGCAAACAGGGGTAGCACCCGAGCAAACCAAAAGAGGGTTATGTAAATAGTGGGGCGGGGACAAGAATAATGGCACAAGCCCTATTCAGCTGATTTGCATGGTGTAAGAGGGTTTGCATAGTCCATTTGCATCATGCAAATACCGCTGATAAAAAGCTCACAACCCTAGCAGCTGCTGGAGGTAATGCAGCCAATCAGATGGTTGGCCGCTGGGGTAGCATACCCGGCCCTGTGGTCTGTGGCACCCCCCCCTCTGATTGCCATCCTTGTATTAAAAATGTAATTCCCTAGTGTTAGTGGTCCCCCCTTCCTCTAATCCCAGCTCTTTATAATAAAGATCATTCCCTGGTACCAGGGGTCCCCCTCCCTTTGTCCCCAGCTCCGTATAATAAAGATAATTCCTTGGTGCCAGTTTTCCACCCCCCTCCTTCTGATCCCCAGCTGCAAGTGTAGATTGAGAATCCCTGGTGCTAGTGGTCCCCCAACCGCTATCTAGGAATTAAATAACAAACCATCCCTGGCATCCAGTGGCCCCCATTGCACCAGGCAACCCCCCCCACTCACCGTATCTGTATGCATGGTGCAGTGGGTGCCTACAGTGACCATAACAGCCCTCCTCACACCTCTTCAGCCATCCACCATATGTAAAGGCATGGTACATACCTCATATTTATAAGACAGGGCGCTTCACCCTGTCTTATAAATGCGAGGCATGCTCCATGCCTGTACATATGGCAGCCATCCAAGTAGATGTGAAGAGGACTGTGCCAGTTGCTGTAGGCACCCACGGCACGTCACAAACAGATATTGTGAGTGGTGAGGTTGTCTGGTGTCGTTGGAGGGGGGGACTACTGGATGCCAGTGATGGTTTGTTATTTAATTCCAAGCTGATGGTTGGGGGGGACCACTAGCACCAGAGATTCTAATTCTACACTTGGGGCTAGGGATCGGGAGGGACCGATGGCACCAGGGAATTATCTTTATTATACGGGTCTGGGGATCGGAAGTTGGGGGGACCACTGGCACCAGGGAATGACCTTTATTATATGGGTCTGGGATAGGGATAGGGAACCACTAACACCAAGGAATTACATTTCTAATACAGGGATGGTAATCAGGGGTGGGAGGACCATGGGTACCAGGGAATGATCTTTACTACACAGGGTTGGGCATTGGAGAGTGGGAGGGAACCACTAGCACCAGGGAATTATCTCCATTATATGGGGCCTGGATCATAGGGGGGACCAATAGCACCAGGGAATTACATTTCTAATACAGTGTTGGGCATCAGAGGTGGGGGGGGGGCACTAGCTCCAGGGAATTATCTTTATTATGCGATGCTGGGATCAGAGGGAGGGAGCGGACCACTAGCACCATTGATATGAAACCATAGTCCAGTATGGTTCTCCCTGGACCTGGGCAGAGAGGAGACATATACTGCCACCAGGATCATGGACTTTAATAGGGCCAACTTTTGTAAGATGGTTGAAGTACTAGGGAGGCATGTGGCCACCATATGTACAGACATGGACACCACCCAGAAATGGACCATCATAAATCTGGGACTGGTGGAGGCCTCACACTCCTGTACTGAGTGGAGGAGTAAGAAGGCTAGGTCTAATAAACCAAGTTGGTGGACCAAAGGAGTACAGACCACGGTGAGGGGAAAAAAGGGCAGCCTTTAAAAACTACAAGAAGACCGGTTGAGTAGCGGATAAGGAAGATTATATCAGGTGCTCCAGGGAGGTGACCAGGGTGGTAAGGGCAGCCAAGGCTATGAAGGAGCTAAGGCTTGCTGAAGGGATTAAAAGGGGTGAAAAGGGGTTCTTTAAATATATCAGGGATAGAAGGAGCTGCAGGGAGCAGATTTCTAGGCTTAAGACAGAAGGTGGATGGGTGAAGAGGGGGCTGAACAGGCAGAGTTGTTAAATGAATACTTCTGTTCAGTTTTTTCAAGGAAGCGGGAGGTACCTGGTCAACAGGAGCAGGGTAGGGTAAGGAAAGAAGGGGGGGCCAGGGTGGTGGAAGAGGAGATCCCTGTGCAGAGATTGCTAGAGGGACTAAGGTCTCAATGGACAGATAAAGCACCAGGACCAGAAGGGATACACCCAAGGGTCCTAAAGGAGCTAGCAGGGGTCCTGGCGGCACCTCTGGTAGAGGTGTTCAACACATCACTTCTATCAGGATGTATACCCCTTGATTGGAGGATGGCATATGTGATGCCTATCCACAAGGGTGGCTGTTGGGAAGAACCAGGGAATTACAGGCTGGTCAACATCATGTTGATTGTGGGGAAATAAATGGATACTATCCTGAAGGAAAGAATAGTGGCATTCCTGGAGGAGGATGGTCTCCTTGATGATAGGCAGCATGGGTTCACCAAAGGAAGGTCTTGCCAGACCAGCCTTGTGATCTTTTATGACTGGGTGACTAGAGCTTCAGATGAAGGCAAAGCGATTGATGTCCTGTACTTGGACTTCAACAAGGCCTTCTACTCTGTGCCACACGGAAGGCTGATAGGCAAGCTGAGGGACCTGGGGGTGGGGAATAAGGTGGTTAGATGAACTGGGAGCTGGCTAGAAAACAGACAACAAATAGTGGTGGTTAGACGAGAACTATCAATGCCATGGGCATTCACAAGTGGGGTACTGCAGGGCTCAGTGCTGGGACTGGTGTTATTCAACATCTATTAGCAGATATGGCAGACCGGATTGGGGAGTCAAATAAGCCTGTTTGCTGATGACACCAAACTGGGAGCTGTGGTGGACAGGGAGGGGGGGGACTATAGAAAGACCCAGAGGCATTGGAGAGATGGTCATACACCTGGCAGTTGAGTTTCAAAGCTAAGAAGTGCAGGATTATGCACTTTGGAAACAAGAATCCTAAATACAGTTACCGGCTGGGAGGGGTGCAGTTATCGGTATCTGCCGAGGAAAAAGATCTGGGTGTGATGATCACAGGCCACATGAATCACTTTGCACAATGTAGGAAGGTGGCAGTGAAGGCCAATAAGATACTGGGGTGAATAGCAAGGGGAATTACCTCAAGGAGTGATGAGGTGATTCTGCCACTATACAGGGCACTGGTGAAGCCGCACTTGTAACACTATGTGCAGTTCTGGTGCCCTTTCTTAAAAAGGCACATCAGGCTGCTGGAGGGGGTGCAGAGAAGGTTGACCAGGACGCTAAGTGGGATGAGGGAGAGGCCCTATAAGGAGAGACTACAGAGGCTAAATATGTACTCCTTGGAGAACAGAAGGGATAGAGGAGACAAGATTGAGACCTTCAAATACTTGAAGGGCATAAATAGGGTTCACCAGGAGGGTCTGTTCAAGTACAGAAAGGAAGGGATCACAAGAGGGCATACTCAGAAATTCGAGGGGGGGTTCAGGGGTGAGATGAGGAGGCACTTTCTGCGAAATTGATAATGTAAACATCAATAGGAGGATTTAAGAGGGGGTGTGACAGGGTCAAGGGCAAAATCAGAATGGGGAAGGAGGGGGAAGGGGAGGTAACACAGACAATGTATTTAAGTGGAAAGATGGGGGGGTTGGGGGGCAGCATCAAAGTATTCAAAACTGAAAGCTGCACACTCGAGCAAAGTTGATAGACTGTGAGGGCCTCTATCTGCTGACATCTTCATATGTTCGGATTAAATAGTATAACAGGGCTGGCGATTGGGGGGGACAGTAGCACCAGGGACTGCTATGTCCATCTTGGTTGACCTCCGCTGCTCATGCAAATAGGCTCATAGTGGGCATGCAAATTGGCCCATAGCTCCTTTCATGCCTAGTGGGCTTATTTCCATGGGTCCCTTTGAAAATTGCTGATTGCGCACTGGTGCTATCAACTCTTGGGGCCAACTCCAGGAACCATGTCGGGGTGGCGCATCCTGACTTAGCAATGCACTGACATGGCCCTCTATTCAGTTACGAACATATGAACATACGAAAATTGCCAGCAGCAAAAAGCCATCACGGTCTATCTAGGCTGCTTGTGAATGCAGCTAGCTCCCTATTCAGTAGCTTCCCCACCCCCCTCCCCTTACTGCCCTTAGCTAACATCTTAAGGGCATTAACATCTTAAGGGCCTTAACAAGGTGAAAGAGTCCAACATGTTTCAATCTAAGAAAAATAGCAGGACAAGAGGTCACAGCACAAGATTAGAGGGAGGCTGATTAAGGGGGAATGTGAGGAAGTTCTTTTTCACAGAAAGGGTGGTGGATGCATGGAACGGCCCACCTCAGGAAGTGGTGGATATGAATACAGTGCAAGGCTTCAAACAGGCATGGGACAGGCATAAGGGAGCAAAAAAGATGAATATGAATAGACTCCTGGTACCTTGGTCAAGATTATTATATTACATATCCCTGAACATAACTATCTGCATGGTTTAATATAACTACATCAAGAATGCAACCTAACCTGTTCTTGCTGAGGGTAGGACTCACCTACAGGCAGTTATGGCGGTGCCTGCTCAAACTTTTACTTTTTCTAGTACTGTTGTCTGGTAATATTCACCCAAATCCTGGCCCTGGCCTGCCACGTATGGTAACTCCCATAAAATGACTTGGGACACTTACTTTGGCATCCCTAAATATCTGCAGCCTCTTACCAAAGCTGGATGCTGTGCAAATATTTGCTACTCTGCACAATCCAGATGTTCTGGCAATTGTTGAAACATGGCTGTCAACAAAAATCCCTGACTCAGCTATCCATACCAGGCTACAACATCTTCAGACAAGATAGGACAACCAAGAGGTGGTGGATGTGCAATTTATTTCAGAGAGTCACTCGTGGGCCACCTCTTGCCTGTTTCTGTGGCTGCTACAATCACTCAATTACTCACCATCAGAATTCTGCCTCGTGCCCAAAATAAGGCACTTACTGTGGCATCTGTATACATCCCTCCAAAAGAGCAAGGGAGTGGTTTCAACTCGGTACTGGACTTCACACGTAACCAGCCACCTGGGTCGGACTCAATTTTATGGGAGACTTCAATATAAATTGGCTTGCACCTGAAAATCAGAGCATTAAGGATGCCATCTCTGCCGAAAATTTTTCCCAGCTGGTTGACTCCCCAACCAGATCCAATTACAAAACGGGGACTAAAAGCCTTTTGGACTGGGTCCTAACCAGTCATCCAGACTGCATTACTAACACCACTGTTCTCCTGGATACGCTCAGAGATCATTTCCCTGTCATCTGCACGTGGACAAACAAATTTTTCAAACCACCACCATGGACAATTACCTGCAGAGTCCTTGCCTGGGGTTACCTGGAACCTCTTAAATCCCTCCTTAGAGTGCAAGACTGGTCTCTAATCTACAGAGCGAAGGATGTTGACACAGCACTTGAGCACTTCATCAACACCTATAATTCTGCCTGCAACTCTCACGCACCCCTAAGAACATGCAACATCAAAGGCCCTTGGAACCCCTGGCTCTCTGTAGAACTCCTAGCTCGCATAAAAATAAGGGACCACCTCTGGCATTGTGCCAAGCCACTGGCATGCAATCTGACACCCAGAACTACAAAAGAGCGTGAAATGACTGCACTCGGTCCACCTGTCTAGCAAAAAGTGCTTACTGATACCTGGGGCAAAGGAAAAGCTTTCTGGGATAATATTAAAGAAACCACAGGTAAAACCTCGAAATCGCCACCTACTATACTGGACTTAGATTGGATCACTACCCTTGACCCTGTAACTATTGCCAATACTTTCAATAATGCATTCACAGACCTCAGCAGTGTTCTCCCACCAGACTTTTTTGATGCAGATGTCACCTTGCCCACCTCTGATAGCGCTCCCACACCCACTAGCCCACCCCCATTCTACTTTAAAGTTATCTCACCGCAGGAAGCCCATAAATACATCCTCAAGGCAATTGGTAAATCTAGACACAGCGGGGATTCCCTCAATCTTAAACTGTTGTCCCTCATACTAGAGGAAGTGCTAGTGCCTCTTACCTGGATTTTTAATCTCTCACTTAGCCTTGCCCAGTTCCCCAAGACATGGAAATCAGCCATGGTAACACCGGTACACAAAAGCGGTGACAAGTCTCTCCACATGAACTACCGGCCCATCTTCATACTTCCGCCCTTCTCCCAGGCACTTAAACGCATTGTAGCTGACCAGTTTACAGATTATCTTGATAAAAATAAGATACAATGTACCAAACAACATGGATTCAGAAAAGGACACAGCACCTCCTCAGCTCTCATGGAATTCACTGGTTTCGTACACAAATCTCTGGACCACGGACAGATAGTTGGGGCTGCATTTATCGGCCTGACAAAAGTGTTCAACATGGTCCATCAGTCCCTACTATTGGAACAGCTAAGCAATACTGGAATTTTCTCCGACTCTAATGCCTGGTTTAAAAGCTATCTGGAGAACCACATTCAATAAGTCAAAATTGCTGATGTCATCTCGGACTCTAAACCAGTTCACTCAGGTGTCCCACAAGGGTCCATCCTAGGCCCTCTTCTATTTAGTCTCTTCTTAAACAATCTCCCAAGATCCTGCCCCAAACAAATCCTACTATACATGGATGTTGCTGTTATCTACACAAGTCACACAGACTCCACACCCCTTGAAAGCCAGCTGCAACTCAGATTTGCATCAGTAGAGAAATGGTTTAGTGATCACAAACTGGTGCTAAACTATAAAAAAAACTAAGCTCATGCTCTTCAGTAGTTCCCACAATAAACACAGGCATCATTCCCTGACTATCTCTAACCGCCTTGGGATTGCTCTTGAGTAGGTACAATATTTTAAGTATCTCTGCATCACCATTGACAGCAACTTATCCTATGGGGTGCATTTCAGAAAGTGCTTTTTTCCACAAGATGTCTTGGTAAAGTGCACCCCCTTTCCTTTCTATCCACAACAGTATCAGTCTAGAACTCTGACTGGGTGAGCAGTGCAATTTTTTGTATATTTTCTACATGCATAACTGTCTGATTAATATAGCTTTTATGCAAATCAACCTGAGTATGCCCATCCCTTGTTCAAGTCCCCTGAATAAATCAGATTTAACTTTGTTTGCATTTAGCCTGACTGTGGTTCCAGTTTGTGCCAAACGTATTGTACTGTTGCTATTTACTGTACTTAACCTTGTTTTACAGGGGGTCCCCAGGGCCAAACTAGAGGAACCAGCCATGGTGGCAAGTGCAAACATTATGGGTAATTGCCTGGTGAACAAGGGTCATTGTGAAAGTAATTACTGTAGATTGTTCAGGCCACTAGAAGGGAAAGAGAGGGGTTACAGTGTCCCGGAGGGCTGTGCTCAGGTTAGCTTGACCACTAAAAACCCTGACCTCTGGGTGGAGGCACCCGTTTCATTACCCAGGCCCTTTAACCTGCTACTAGCCAAGCAGGCAGAGGTAGTAGCCCTTGGGATAGCACCACCTAGGGGTTACATCTTGGAGGCTCACTGCTGTGTTATCCATGGACCACCACCCTGATTGGGGCCCTATGTTGCAGACAGTAATATTTAGGGCACAGGCACTTATCATATAAGCATAAGTGTCAGGATCTGGGTTCTACTGTTCTATTATTATTGTTGCTATTAATTACAATGCTTATGACTGTATCCTTGCTATATAATCACAATACTTTATATACAGTATGTAGTACAGTGCCTTATATACAATTATATACTGTTATTACCAATATTCTACGATTATTGTGTTTTCATAAGAATTGTGTTTTACTGAAAATCATTATGTACTATTGCACTGAGAAAATACTGCTGTTTTTGGATACTTGTATATTTACAGTCATTAGTTGTGCAAGGCTACCATCTTTAGGTTTAGTGCAAAGTAATTATTAGGTAAGGGTCATCATGATTTGATTGCATACAAAGATGGTTTATTTCTCCTTATCAGTGTTTTTGCTACTTCGGTGCCTATTCCCAGGCTAGTACAAATCACATCATATTTGTTCATCCAATTATATATGTTTATTCTATCTCTTTTGCTGGTTTCTATAGCAATAATCAAAGTATAAAATGACTGTATTAGCTTAGAATCCTTAGAGAAGGCACTGATTCTACCCAGGGTAAGAAATTAGGAAGACTAATTATCTCTCTCAGTGCTAATTATCTTTATTTTTATCACTGATTGGTAGTAAGTCTGTTTTATATACCAGAAATAAATCATTATCAGACTCTGGAAACCACGTGTTTGTTGTTTCTCTGCTTTGGCAATCCAGACAAGAACCTGTGATAGAGTAAGATTTATTGCTCTGCTTATAGCTGGGATTTTGTGCCTTCTAGTGGCCTAAAATTACAAATTATTGTTAAAGATTAATGGCTACCCCAGTAGAAATGGCTGTACACCAGTTGGTGGGGTGGTGGTGTACTGGACAGAAGATCGACCCCCAAAATGCTCTGCTTATAATAGATATTCCCCTGGGTACCAGTAAGGACACTGTAGAGGGAGCACTCTCCAAAGCTGAATGTTTAAAAAACCCTGTGGTGGTGGATCGACAGGCTGATTTGATCGTCCAAACTTTCATAACCTTGGTAGAGTGTAGTGACCTCATGGACAGCTCTAAAGTGCCACAGACTATTTCCTCAGAAGGGGTCCCAGCTGCCTGGAGAGTGGTAACAAATGACAGTAAAGGCCCTGGGGAGGATGAACTCCCACCATTATCTGAGACTTTTGAGGAGAAATTCACTAAATTGTTGCTGGAGGAAGGGAAAAAAGTAGAGAACTTTAAGAAACTATTCCTGCCACCTGGGGGTGTTCCTTCCCAAGCACCCCTTACCACTCCAGCACCTGTTACCACCTTCTGTGCCTGTGCCAATGCTAGCCCCTATATCTGTACCCACCATTAGTCATGACTCCTACCGAAGGCTGAGAATCTTCTCGGGCACCCTCCCCACTCCCCAGCGGGAGGATGACTGGGAGACCTAGATCGACTCTGTTGCCCCCTTGGTACCTGAGTGGCAGTGTGCGGGGGTTGAGAAGTGGAAAAGAATCATAGAAAGTTTGAGGGGCCCTGCCCTTGAAGCCATTACATTTTTGAGGTCCACGAACACTGACGCATCTGCTCAGAAGTACCTATTTGTATTTGAAGGCAATTTTGGGAGCATTGAGTCAGGGGAGACTTTGATGTGGAAATTCCAAGGCACCAAACAATGGAAGGGAGAAAGTTTGTCTGTGTATGTTACTTGCCTAGAAAGAGCTCTGCAGAAAGCTTACCAGAAAGGTGGGGTAGCCACCGATGATTTGAACTGTGTGAGACTGGGGCACATACTGCAACATGTCAAGCATTCTAAACTGCAGATCATCCAGTTAAGGCTCCAGGATAGGAGAGATAACCCACCTGACTACTGTGACTTGATAAAAGAACTCCTGGAGGTAGAAGGTGAAGAGGAAGATTGCAATTATGGGGTGAGTGCAGCCCAAGTGATCATGGCACCGGAAGGCCCTTCCGAAATGGAGAACGCTACAAGTGTCCCGCCGTGGGCTAAACAGTGGGGGAAGGAGTTGCTAAAGGAAGTCAGAAGAGTACAACCGGGTGCATTCACTGAGGCATCCCCTGCAGAAAGAGACCCTGGCCCCTGTCAGTACATGACTGTTATGGGGGTGCACCCTCAGGCATCCTCTACTGAGGGTGGCTTCTCGTCTGAGCTCAAGGAATTGACTGCCACCCTAAAGGAACTTTTGAGACATGGTACACTACCAGAAGAAGTCAGATCACAATCTCCTGTTGATGCTTCAGTTTCTCCTGCTATGTTTTTCCCAAGGATGCCCTGAGAGCCTGTCATTTGTCAAAATTGCAGCAAGGATGGCCATATAAAGAAGGAATGCCGATCTCAGAAGGACTTAGAGAAAGTGATGAACCAGCTTCAAGGAGAGCTTCAGAAAATGAGTCAGTGGTCAAGGGGTGCACTAAATGACCATAGTGAAGGCTTCGGTCATCCTAACTCAAACCCCTGTGTGGCTAAATCATCTGTCCAGGCCCCTGCTGTTGTCCCTCCAGACTGGTCCAAAATAGTGGGCCCTTCAATGAAGATTACTGTGAATGGTATTCCTACTGCAGCTGTGCTTGACAGTGGGTCACAAGTGACCATTGTATTTCAGGACTGGTATGACAAACACTTGTCTGATGTGCCATTATAGTCCTTGGAAGGCCTACATGTGTGGGGGCTGAGCGACAAGTCTTATCCCTACCTAGGATATGTCTGCCTCCGGTTGTCTTTTCCTGCAACTGTAACTGGTGTAGAGGAGCAAGTAGAGACACTGGTCCTAGTGTGTCCCCCCACCGGACTGTATGATGGGGTTCCCCTGTTAACTGGAACAAATGCCCACGTTTGGGAGACTAGCACAGCTCTGCCATGAGAAACAAGGGCAACTGACTGGATGGGCCCTAAGAATTCTAGCCTTAGTAAAAAGGGCATATGACTTACAATGAAAACCCAATAAAGAGGACCCAGATGAGCCAGTGGGGATAGTGTGGAAAAAGGAACCTGATTCCTTGGTATTGGTCCCCAATGCCCAGTGCACAATCCATGGAGAAGTGTGCCTAAAGAGAAACGTAAAGAACAAAATATTAATGTTGGATGCACCAGGTAATGGAAAGTTGCCAGAAAGATTATTGGTTAAACCCAGCATCTTGCCTGCCAGTACCCATGCCTATGCATGACGAGTGATGGTCCAGATTCGAAATGTGTCAGATCGGGAGGTCCGGGTGAACAGAGGATGCACTCTAGCTACAGGACACTGTGCAGACACTGCAGTATTACCCAATAACGAGTACTCTGGCCAAAAGGAGAGAGTGACCCTGGACTTATTTGACTTTGGTGATTCCCCGCTGCCAGCGGAATGGAAGGCTAGGATTAGCAAGAAACTCGCCCAGAGAGAGACCAAGTGTTAAAGGAATGGGATGTGGGGTGTGTCCAGGGTGCAGAGCATCATATACACCTGCATGATGACCAGCCATTTTGAGAGAGATCCCAATGCCTCGCACCAGCGGACATAGATGATATGAGGAGACATGCTCGCTGCTGGCATGATACAGGAATCAAGGAGCCCATGTGTCTCTTCCATTGTGGTTGTGCATAAGAAGAATAGGTCAGTGAGGATGTGTGTTGATTATCGAACCCTGAACCGGCGGACCATCCCAGATCAATACACCATGCCCCGTATACAAGATGCCCTGGATTGCTTGAATGGGAGCAAATGGTTCTCAGTATTGGATCTTTGCAGCGGATATTACCAGATTCCGATGGCCCCAGAGGACCGTGAGAAAACAGCCTTCATTTGTCCACTGGGGTTCTATAAATTCCTGAGAATGCTACAGGGGATTTCAGGCACCCCGGCCACCTTTCAGTGACTGATGGAATGTGTGGTGGGAGATATGTACTTGATGGAATATCTAGTGTACCTAGATGATGTCATTGTGTTCAGAGCACATTAGAGGAGCATGAGACCCGACTGTTTAAAGTGCTGGACCGTTTGAAAGACTTTGGCCTCAAGTTGTCCATCGACAAGTGCCAGTTTTTTCAAACCTCCATGAAGTATGTGGGCCACATAGTATCTGCAGAAGGAATAGAGACCGATCCCAGTAAGGCTGAGTCACTGACTGCTTGGCCCCAGCCCCATAACTTGAAAGCACTACAACATTTTCTGGGGTTCTGTGACTACTACCGTAGGTTCATAAAAGACTATTCAAAGGTGATTCACCCGCCCCTGAATCTTACCCAGGGTTACCCTCTACCAACCGCAAATACAGTACAAGAAAGGGGCTGTCAAAGAACCAGAGAAAGTGTACTTCTGCACAGGTGAAACTTTTGGGCCCTGCTGGGCACCCAAATGTGAAGCAGCCTTCCACGAAATCATATACCAGCTCACCCACACCGCCATCCTCGCCTATGCTGACCCTACCAAGCCCTATGTGCTACATACGGATGCTAGTCTGTAGGACCTAGGAGTTGTGTTGTATCAAGACCGTGAGGATGGTTTGAGACTGGTCTCTTTCACCAGCAGGAGTCTGACCCCGTCGGAGTGAAACTATCCTGTGCACAAGCTGGAGTTCCTTGCCCTAAAATGGGCCATTGTTGATCAGTTTCATGAGTACCTCTATGGGGCAAAGATATTGGTAAAGACCGACAATAACCCATTGACCTATGTACAGACTTCGGCTAAGTTAGACACCACTGGGCACTGGTGGCTCTCTGCCTTATCAACCTATGATTATGCTGTCAAATACAGACTGGGACCGAACCATATTGATGCTGACACCCTGTCATAAAGGCCTGCTTCCAAGAGTGATTGGGTCAGGCTGTCTGAACCTGAGATCCAAGCATTGTGCCAAAAGTTTGACCGAGATGAGCAGATGTCTGCGGACACAGTGGACTGTCTAGTAGATTGATTGGGCCCTCCTGGTACCTGCATACCGGCTGCCTATTGCCATTTCTCTGCTCTATATATTAGTGCACTACCTCAACTTGACAATGACGTATTCAGTGGGCTCAATTCCAAGATCCTATGATTTAACCCGCACTTGGTGCCCTGCGTGCGGGAAAAAATGTGTCTAAGTTGAGTTCCCCTGACTTGTGAACTGCCCTATTGTTTAAAGAAGGCCCCAGGTTGAAGATACTGAATCAGTTATTATACAGATAGACAGTGGATCATAGTGGTCAAGTAGACAAGCAACAATGGGTCCTGCCCACGGCCTTTAAACACTTGGTACTGAGGTCCCTCCACAATCACATGGGCACCTCGGTATTGACAGGACTCTCGACCTGGTACAGTCTCGATTCTACTGGCCCAAGATGGGGACCGATGTTGAGCACCATGTAAAGACCTGTAGTCATTGCCTTCAAAGAAAAGCCCTGCCTCAGAGGGCTGCCCCCTCTTGTCAGTATCACTACCAGCACCCCATGGAACTGGTCTGCATAGATTTCTTTGTGTTTAGAACCTGATCAACTGAATATTGGCAATGTGTTGGTGGTTACGGATCATTTCACATGGTATGCACAAGCTTTTCCAACTAAAGATCAAAAGGCCTCTACTGTGGCCAAGGTGCTAGTGGAAAAATTGTTCGTCCACTAAGGCGTCCCCCAGCAGATCCACTCTGACCAAGGCAGAGACTTTGAAAGTAGGCTAATCAAAGAAATGCACTCTCTATGTGGGGGGTGCGGAAGTCAAGAACCACCCCTTATCACCCGCTGGGGGACCCTCAACCAGAACGTTTTAACCACACCCTTCTAGACATGCTGGGCACCCTCCATCCAAAAGACAAGTATAAGTGGAGCCAGCAGATTTGCACCTTGGTACTCGCATACAATTGCACCAAAAGTGATGCTACTGGGTTCTCCCCCTACCGCCTCATGTTCGGGAGGGAGGCCCGACTGCTAGTTGATGTCTGCTTTGGGGTCTCTCCAGATGGGGCCCGAGTCGAAAACTACCTGCAGTATGTACAGAAACTGAAAGCTCAATTGAACCATGCATATCAACTGGCCCAGACAATGGCCGACAAAAGAAATCTCGCCAACAGAGAGGCATGATAAGAAAATAAAGGCTCAAGAGCTACGGCCCGGAGACCATGTGTTGTTACGCAATTTGGGACTACATGGCAAGCACAAATTGATGATAGGTGGCACCATCTTCCTCATGTAGTAGTTGGAAAGTTGGATGATCTACCAGTGTACAAGGTACACCCAGAGAATAATTCCAAAGCTGTCAAGACCATGCACCGTAACCACTTGCTGCCTATCGGCCAAGTTATTTTTGAAGCTGAGCCAGCAGATATTGCCTCCCCTGGGCCAGTGACTCCTGCTGCTGCAAAAAAGAGACCAAGTCAACTTACCCCAGTAGTTACAGATTTAAGGTTTCCCCTGCAGCAGGCCCAGAATGATAGTTACTGTCAGTCCACCTCTGATGAAAGTGACTATGGTAATGCCTATTATCCCTCCTATGAACTGAGTCAGTTGTTTCGTGGAAATCCTATGCAGAATCGTGGGGATGAAGCTGGACCTTCTGGACTGCCTAACTCCCCAGCTTCGTCCTTGGAGCCAATGCTCCCTGAAAATGAAGTGCAAAGTATCACGTCTGAGGCTGCGGACTCCCTGTGTTTAGTGGGACTGTGTGACTTGCCCAAAGAAGGGGCTGATGGTCTGAGTCTCTCTGGTGACACACCAGAACTTGAACAACAATATGAGAGTGCTAACAGTCCTCCTTCAGTGCCACAAAGCCTAACTGTGTCAGAACCTTCTCTAAATGAGCAGAGTGCTGTGGAAACAGAGCCTACAGAGCAAGGAGCTGACAGTGCTCCCAGTTTGGACATTCCCATCCATGCAGAGGCACCCCTCATGAATTACGAAAGCTCCAAAGTTAGTGCTGAAAGTACAGAGACTGTGGCTGTTCCCCCCCCCAAAAAAAAGACTGGCCGAGCTGTCAAGACAGCATTGCACTTCAGTTATGATTCTCCTGGGAGGCCAGTGGATTTGCCTCTCAATGTGGTTCACAAAGGTGTTTATATATCTCAGAGTTCACTACCCAAACTGAACTTAATGGCCAATTTGATTGTTCTTCCTTCTCAGTATGGTGCCCCTGTCCCATCCAGCCCCAAGTTAGCTGATAGGGAAGGGCCCCTCCTACATTGTTTAATGTACAGGAAGTTATAACATGAATCAGTATTGTGCTGTCACAAGTATGTTAATCATAGTGGAATCAATATTACCTGTATGAAACATGCATAAGTATTGTCCTTATGGATATACTATCATGAAATGAAGTGAATATGTATAGTAAAGTAATAAGTTTATGTTAACTGATGCATGATGGCACAGACTTGATGTGGATGTCAAGTTTTCTCCAGGATGGGAAGGGTGTAACCCCCTTACAAATGGGGGTTCCCGAAAAGTCTTCCTTGAGCTTGCTTAAATGCTCACTGCCAGGCTGGTGTCCTGCGTTTTAGCAGTTTAAATGTATTGCCAGAGAGTGCCTGTATAGCCTCTGTGTACTGTCTCTTTAAGAGCTGCCTGGATTGTAGTCATAATTAATCTGAGAGGGAGCTCTGTTAGAAGATGTACCTGTTTACTGATCATTTGTTAGAGTAGTAATAATATTGCAGTTTGTTCTAACCTGCCTTCTTTGCAGCATGGACAGTTCTGTTTATTTCCATCATCTTGGTCCTGGACTGTCAGAATGGGCCAATCAGTACATTTGGGACTCTAAAATGGAGCCTGCCTACAGGGGCTTGGTGGGGCCAAAACTTGTAGGAATTGTAGTTTTGGGCTTTTGGCGCCTAAAATAACCTGGAGGGGGAGCCCTTGTGACTGACAGACAGATCAGACAACCGAACCTTTTGGATCTTGGGGAAAGTCCCACACTGCTTGCAATTTCAGTTAGATCTCAGTTGGGAAGTGAAGAAGTAACAGCTTGAGATAGTTTGAGCAGCAATCCATAGTGGATTCGCATGGGAGAACTGTGGAAAGGCCTGAGTTTGTCCTGCATGCCTGCCTGCTGTCCCTGAGAGGGAACTTGTGCTTTTTTCGGACTGAATCCGAATTTGGAGAGCGAATTAAGCCACTGAAATTGTGACCAGGCTTTAACCTAGGAGGCCGAAGTTTTGCCGAATGCGATCAGCCTATCAGGACTTCCAGCTACCTCTGAA
Source organism: Neoceratodus forsteri (assembly GCA_016271365.2). Taxonomy (NCBI): domain Eukaryota; kingdom Metazoa; phylum Chordata; order Ceratodontiformes; family Ceratodontidae; genus Neoceratodus; species Neoceratodus forsteri. The sequence goes on along the minus strand of CM057455.1, from coordinate 1,340,645,438 downwards.
CTACCAGATTGTGCAGAGACTTTGTAATTGTGACCGGAGAGCCATTTGCCTGGTACAGTGGAATTTCCTTATATGTGAATGTGCTGTATGTTTATAGTGGGTCGTGATTTGATTCCCCACTGTGTGTCTGAACTGTGTTTTGCTTGCTGGAGGCTGTATCCAGCTCCACGGGCTGAATCTGTATCCATTTCCATTTGCCTGGGCCCTGCTACACTGGCCTGGCCAGAATACTTGCTACGCAGAGAAAGTCATCGATGAGAGACCGGCCTGGGGATCAGCCCCCTGCTCAGTGCCTTGAACAAGAATGACGCCGTGGTGATTCTTGTGGGCCCTGCTTCTCCGAGCACTCCAGCTCAACAGCCTGCAGTCTTGATTTCATCCTGCCTGTGTCCAGTATTGGGTATCGTGAGTAAACATCAGGGTAGCTCCCTGCAGCAACAGCTAAATCTAAAAGTGTTGTCATCTGATTGTGTTGTTGCCTTTTCTTTCACGAACTGAGCCCTTCTGCTCCAGATTACAAATAGCTTGTGTTGTGCATGATGCTCTCTTCCATCACAGGGCCCCAACCAGCTGCAACATTCCTGGCTAGCCCACCATTTTCCTACCTAGGTACCCAGAGGGTGTGACTGTGTAGGAACTCTGAACTGTGTGCATAACTGTCTGATTAACATAGCTTTTAAGCAAATCAACCTGATTACACCCCTCCCTTGTTCAAGTCCCCTGAATAAATCAGATTTAACTTTGTTTGCATTTAACCTGACTGTGGTTCCAGTTTGTGCCAAAAGTATTGTACTGCTGCTATTTGCTGTGCTTAACCTTGTTTTACAGGGAGTTCCCAGAGTCAAGCTAGAGGAACCAGCCCTGGTGGTAAGTGCAAACAGTGTGGGTAATTGCCTGGTGAATAAGGGTCATTGTGAAAGTAATTATTGTATATTGTTCAGGCCACTAGAAGGGAAAAAGGGGGGTTACAGTGTCCAGGAGGGTTATGTCCAGGTTAGCTTGACCACTAAAAACCCTGACCTCCAGGTGGTTTCATTACCCAGGCCCCTTAACCTGCTACTAACCAAGCAGGCAGGGGTAGTAACCCTTGGGATAGTGCCACCTAGAGGTTACACTGCATGCTGTACCATAGTTAAGAGTGGGTAACAGGAAATGTCAAAGACTAAGAGTAGTGTTGAAGATGCCCCTAACAACCAATAATTATGGTTTAACTTGCAGTCATGAAAATTTCTGCTGATATACATAAATGTGAATTCATGCCCCAAGCTGGTCACAAACAGCAGTCACGCTGCTGCGTGCTCCTGTTGCACTGCTGTGCAACTGGACAGAGAAGTTGAGAGAATCACATGAGAAACTTTCCTAAGAAGTGAAACATAATTCTTGCTTTAATCTGGAATATTTCTCCTGATAGCCACAAATGTCAAGTAGTGGCCCAAGTCAAAAACTGCTTTCCTCCTGTTGCTGTGGTCAGCAACTGCCAAGTGCCAAGAGAAGTCAAGAAAATACTTCGTGCTTCATGAAGAGATGATACACGCTGGTGCTGCTGTTGAGAAACACATGACAAAAGTGGACGAGAAGGAAAATTCACCATCTTGTGTTGAGAAATTCTCAGGATGTCTAATAATGAGGACTTTCAATGAGAAGTTGAACTGCTGTTGTTTTTAAGTAGTGGTGGTTCTACTGCTGCTGCTAATGTTGACAAAAATGGGGAAAACACTGAACAAGAATGACAAGTTTTCTATCTTGCTGTGGTAAAGCGTGTTGATGCTCAAGTCACTACGAATTATATGAGAAAATATTCCTGATAAGGGAACATGCTTCTTGTTTTACTCCAGTATGTCTTCTGCCAGCTACACATCTATAAGAGTGGCAAAAGTCAAAAACTGCTGTCACCCTGCTACGTCCCTCTGTTGCCTGCTGCTCTGTCTGTGCACTGCCCTGAGAAGTCATTAAGAATCATATGTGAAAATTTTCATGAGAATGATTCTTATTTACTCTAACATGTCTCCTGCTACTAACAAATGTGAAACCGTGGCAACAGTCAAAAACTGCTTGCTTTGCTGTTATTGGCAGGTGCTGCTGCTGCTGCTGCAGAGCTGCGCGATTGCTAAATGACAATACATGCGTAGAAGATGCTCGTGGTTCGTGATTGTGCTGCTGCTGCTGCTGTGAAAGGGCAGGCACAAAGTGGATGATAAGGAAAATTCACAACGTCTTGTCGATAAATTATCAAGAGGTCTAACACTGAGAGGTTTAAAGGAGAAGCTGAAGTCTTGCTACTGCTACTCTTACATAGTGATCACTGGAACTTGAAAGGATAAGTTTGAGTGCTGCTGCTGGTGACAGTGACAGAGCGATGGTACCCATTGTATTTTGTACTCCTGCACTAACAGTGGTAAGTTCTTCTATTTTGTTGAGATGGAATGTTAAATCACTTTATTTTTAAACATCTTTTGTGTCTGTTTCCTCATATGGATTACTCATCATTGAGAATCTGGAGTGGTTTCTTACTGTATGTTTCCTTAGAAATTATGCTTTCCTTTTCCAGTGATGCCAGGTAAGGTGATTTTTGTTTGGTGTGGTGTGGGGGGGTGGTGAAGGTAAGTATTTTTTTGTCATGGATCTGTTTCTTCTGTGGAATGTATAGTGAAACTGTCAAACACTGTGTTTGTAAACATCCATGTTTCTGCTTCCTTGCAGGTATTTCTGGAGATTCACTCATTCTGAATCTGACTGAAGAGTGCTGCCCATGCCGCGCTTCATTTGGATCAGTGCATACTAGTACTGGAAGGGAAGTCTTCTTTCCTTTTTTGGTTTGGGAGGCTTTCTTTCTTAGTATGTAGAGTTTGATGGATGTTACACTGCATGTTTTCTGTTCCTGATGATATAATTTCAGGTAATTCCTTGAAGCTATCTGTTCTTTATCCTGGGAGGAGAAGATGAGGATCACTCTTTTGTGTGATGATTCGGGAGACAGACACATTCAGAATCACCCACAGCACCGGAGGCCCCTGAAGAAAAGAACAGAACAGAATATTCAGAAGGATTGTACGTAAAGAAGTACTTATTGTGTTACTGTCCGCACACTGTATATCCATGTTGAAATCCATGTCCTACTCGCTACTACATCAGATGTCACTTGTGCAGATAACAGAAAAAGAGACATTACTTTGCCTTCCTTGGTCACTGTGCCACTGACAGACGCCCCTTTATAAATGTTGTGAATCACCATCCTATTATGGCACATAGCACGTGTGAATATAACAACCAAAGAACACATTATTTTGCTCCAGTAACAGTCACTGTGCCAGTGGAGGACACCCACCATGACTATCTGTCTGACTATACCTGTGGAATATGAAGGAAAAAACAGAAATTATTTTGCTGCACTCAACCACTACGGGGGGTCTCCGTCCAGTCTAGCCCATGTCCTACTCCACGTCCACTTCTTCTATACATGTCACCTTAGAAAAGAAATGAGGAATTATTTTGTCTTCCTTTGGCCACTCTTGCACAGCATTTTCCATAAAAAATCCAAAAATGCACAAAAATAGAATAAAAAATTCATACAGATACTTACCATTTGCTAAAAAAAGGAGAAATAACTGAATGAATGACACATCATAGGAAGTGCTCCTGAGTCCTGTGAGTGCCATCCAGGTGCCACACGCATGTTCGCTGTGTCTGATTCAGAGCAGGCACTGTAACCTGCGTAGGAGAAGCAAAGCCAGAGTGAAAAACAGTTAAATGTTTCACTGTCACGGGAAACGTCATCATCAGCTGTACACAATGGTGACTGAAAGCCTGATAACCAGAAACACAACTTTTTTAAAAGCAATACAGAGTGCAGTGGAACAGGACTATCACAATCTTCACATGTAATACACTGCAAAGCATTTTGTTGCTTTGCAATTTCAGACAGTCCTAAAAGGAACCATCTCTAACCTTTTGCTGGAAACACGCTGCACAGTTCTAAGAAAAAACTATGTTCAGGAATGCACCAGCGCTGTTCAGGAACTACAGTACAGCAGCAGCAACCACCACCACCAACTGCAGCGCAGCCCCTTGATGGGGGATTGGACATTGCCAGTGCCTGCCATAACTGGTTGTTGCCCTTATTCTTTGTTCCCCACCCCCCCATGTGCACTTGCCCTTCTTAATTTTTTTCTCACCACCCTCCCCCGCGTTGTTGTCTTGTATTAGTTAGCACTGTCTGTACTGTTCTTCGTGTTGCATCATTTTGTATGGTCTGTTGCCACTTATTTATGGGAACGTTTATTTTTGATACAGATGCTGCTGTGTTGTGTGTCTTTCTTTGGTGCCCCTCTCACACCCACTGCTACCACTTGTGTTCAGCACTGTCTTCGGTGCTATAGTCAGAGCTATGCAACTGCACTACATTGCACCAGTGCATTTCTTTTGCATGGCATGAAGATGGCCCTGTATTCCTAGGATATAGCACCAGTGAAATGCCTTTGAATATATCATGGTAGGGGACAGTGTAAGCGCTAGTGAAGTGCAATGCAATTACAGTGCTAGCACGCTTTTCTGAATATGGGGCCCTTGATGTTACTACATCATCCATATGCTGATATACAAAAACATGAAATGGTTCAGAACATTTTTGACATCCTGTTATTTTTAACACTGTATTATTTTGACATATATAGACATGTCTCAACACACGAGAACTGAATCAGTATGATCTCTTCATGTTAAATGGACTCCAATCTTTAAAAAAAGTTTTTCCAAGCCTAACAGTTTAAAAGTTATAGATTTCAAAATATAATTTCAAGGATTATAAAATATCATAAAAAATTATTTTTCTAAATGGTCGGAAGACGCTTGGAGTTGTTCTGCTTAAAAATAAGCGCATTCTTTTCTAGTTTGTCTGGTTTATGAAACGCATATTTAGATTATTTTGCTCTAGCATTGCCATACACACAGCATCATATTAATTGCATGCATGTCATGCATTCTGGTATGGCCATGTTTTGAGAGCCCCTTTTCATTAACATAAGAACATAAGAATTTGCTGTCAGAAGAGGACCTCTTAATCCAGCTAGTCTGCCCAGAATACCTATCCCCCTCTACTTAGACTATTTCCTTTTTTGCGCTTAGTGTTTCTCCCACGCAAGTTTGAATTCCCTTACATATTTTCAGTCTACTACCTCTTGCGGTAGGCTATTCCAAGGGCTGACCACCCTCTTGGAAAAAAGTGCTTCCTGATGTTTCCCCTAAATTTACTTCCTGACAGTCGTAGATTGTGGCCTCTTGTATGACTCTGTGAGTTCATCTGAAACTGGTTTTCCTTCCATGCCATGTTAATTCCCTTCATATACGTAAACGTTTCGATCATGCATCTATCTTCTCTGTTCAAGTGAGTACAGCTGTAAGACAGCAAGTCTGGTTTCATACAGCTCCTGGTGCAAACCCTGCACCCTCTTTGTAGCCCTTCTCTGCACCGCATCCATTCTGTTGATATCCTTCTTCAGGTGTGGCCTCCAAAACTGGATGCAATATTCCATGTACAGCATGACCAGTGATCTGTGGAGTGGCATTATCACCTCTCATTTTCTACTAGATATACCCCTTCCAATGCATCCAAGGATGCCATTTGCTTTCTGCGCTGCCCTTTCACATTGCTTGCTTGTCCTTAGCTCATCTGTAATGATTACACTAAGATCCCTCTCCACCTGTGTCACTTCAAGCTGGTGTCCTAGCAGCATGTATTCCTTCCTGGGGTTTCTTTTACCCAGATGCATGACCTTGCATTTTTTGGCATTGAACTTCAGTTGCCAATTTTTGGACCATCCTTCCAGCCTATTCAGATCCTTTTCCATCTTCAAGACTCCCTCTTGGGTGTCCACCCAGTTGTAGAGTTTTGTATCATCTGTAAACAGGCATGCTTTCCCCTCCAGCTCATCAGCGATGTTGCTGATGAAAACGTTGAAGAGGAAGGGGTCTAATACTGACCCCTGTGGCACTTCACTGGTCACTTTGCCCTTCCCTGACTGAGCTCTATTAACTAAGACCCTTTGTGTCTTATCCTTGAGCCAGTTTGCAATCCAGTTGACTGTCTTCTGACTAAGTCCTGCATTCTCTAGCTGATTCATAAGCCTTCTTTGGGATATGGTGTTGATGGTCTTGTTGAAGTTTAGGTACACCACGTCCACCGCCCCTCCTTGATCCACTGTTCTGGTCACCCAGTTGAAGATTTTCCTGCCATACATCCGTGTTGCTTGGGGTCAAGCTTTCTGGATTCTTTTAGCTGATCCAGTATTCTGTCTTTCAGCAGGGTATCCATAAGTTTGCCTACCACTGAGGTCAGACTGACTGGGTGGTAGCTCCCAGGCTCTTCCCTGCTTCCACATTTATGTAAGGGTACCACTACAGTCTTTTTCCAGTCAAGTGGTATTGTGCCACTTTCCAGTGACTTGTGAAAAAGGTCAGTGAGCGGTGTTACAATTTCTTCCCGTAACTTCTTTGGAATCCTAGGGTGGATTCCATCGGGTCCCATTGTTTTGTCTACTTTTAGTTTGCTAAGCTCTTCTAGGACTCTTTCTCTTGAGAAGTGGAAGTCATCTGCTGTTCTACTGTTGCACACTGCCTTTCCCATAGTTGGGCCGCTGCCTTGGTCTTCAATGGTGAAGACTGAGCAGAAGAATTTGTTTAGAACTTCTGCCATGTCTTCATCCTTTTCAACTATCTGTCTTTCATTTGATTTTAGCCTGATTATCCCACTCTTACTCTTTTTTTCTTTTGCTTATGTACCTAAAAAATGTTTTGTCCCCCTTTGTTACTCGCTGTGCTATTTTCTCCTTTGTCAGGGCTATGTCTATCCTAATAGCCTTTCCCTCCTCTCTCAGCTTTGATATGTAATGCTGCCTGTCTGCATCTTTCTTTGTCCGCTTATACACCTTGAAGGCCCTTTTTTGTGGTTTACTACTGTTGCAATTTCTTTGGAGAACCACAGTGGATTTTTCTTCTTTTTGACTTGCTGATGTGCTTTGTGCACTGTTCAGTAACTTGAAGTAATGTTGTCTTTCACGGCTTCCCAGCTTCTTTCCACATCCCAGTGGCTCGAGCAACCTTGCCAGTAGTACTCCTTTAACTTCACTGGTACAGTACATTTCAGTGGACCAGTGCAATTCATCAGCCATGGCAAGTGATTTGTTTTGCTCCCTGACATAAATACAGTGCCTCATGGGGTTTATTGCATTTCTGTTTTTTTCTTCACAGAAATAGTCCCCCCACCCCCCGATTTACTGGGATTATTTTTCTTAGCAGATTAACTATTTATCAAAATAAGTAAATTATTTAAATGATACAGAACTTGTCTGTCTCATTCTTTTAATATAACAATAGATGCCCATTTAATAAGGCAATAAGACGCTCTGGGGAGTGCATTGAACAGATATTACTGCACGCCCAGGGGCGAAAGGCACTCATGCCTTATTACGTTCCTTGTCGTGTGGTAATGTCTGTTCAATGCACACCCCATTGTATCGTATTACTTACTTAGTGTATACAGATTTGATCAGGGGGTTTGAGTGAAAACTAAAATGTGCAGGCCACAGGATTTGGGGCCTGAGAACCACTGATGCAGCACTGCTTTGTAATATGGAAAAAGATGGGTGTAACAAACATTAAATGATTTTCTAGCTTGCAAGTGCTCAAGAGACCAAATCCTGTTTTTTCCAAAATATATTAATGTACCTTTGTCTATTTTCTGTCAGAGAATGCAGCACTACATTTAAATGATTAATATTTTATTTTCACAAAGTGATGATACAATCTTTTTAAAAGTCTTCTTTCACTTACACATGCAGAAATATGAATGATGTATAGTATAGGCAAATTTGTTGACATCAGTGTTAATCCCATACATTAAGCATAAAACTGCCTTACTTACACACACACACACACACACACACACACACAATTATTTCATGCGAGAGTAGCCTTTCAGTCATAGCAGCTGTTGGTGATCAGCAACCAAAGGCAATAGGAAAAAGCAACTTTGCTGAAACTTGATCTCTTGCAGTTGGATAGTCATGACACAAAGCTCCTCCTAGCTGGAATTCTGCTGTTTACAAGTACATGGCCAGAATGGGGAATTAGCTCAAATGGTAGAGCGCTCGCTTAGCATGTGAGAGGTAGCGGGATCGATGCCCGCATTCTCCAGTGTTTTGACAAAGATTTAGAATGGCACATTTAAATTACTGATGTAACAGTTAACACAGTCAACATTCGTGACATGCATATATGTTTGTGCTGCCCCATGAAAGTGCTGTACTTAGCATTAAAGTTCTCATTGCAGTAGGAAGGAATCCCTCTTGGAGTGCACTACAGTGTAATTCAGCATACTACATAACATGGATTGCACCTTCTGACATCCCTCCCACTGTGCGTCCACAGTCAAGGGCCACCATAGTCCTATACATCGCAATGCTCAATTTCTACACTATGCTTCCAATATCAGACATGTTTCCCTATGGAAGACTTCAGTAGTGGTTCAGCGACACCCCCCTCCCTATTTGTGCATTCCCTGGTGGGCCACTGATTCCTACCTCCCACACCACCATTCCATTGCTCCCAGTTGGCCAGTGGTCCCCCACCTCTTTAACAAGCATTCCAGAGGCAGAGCTAGGATTTTTGATTGGGGGGCATCTGAGAAGTTTAGTGTGTTCAGAGATATGCTGCCCCTAGAAAAGTTTGAATGGCATTTCAGTTATTTGGGGAGGAGGCAGTACCTCTGTTTCCACTTCTGTTTATGTATTTATTTATCTGAAGTCTGATAACCAGGTGGGCCCACTGAGACAACATATCCCTTTTTCAGGGCCAACTCAGAATTAATTACATTCAGTATACAAGCAGTAAGCAATATTACACATGAAATCTCTGGTAAAGCAACAATATCACTGATCAATTACACATACCTGGTGTAGACTATGTCACTTAAAAAAATACATAGAAACATAGAATTTGATGGCAGATAAGGACCACTTGGTACATCTAGTCTGCTCATTCCTCTCTACCTACACTATTACTGCAGACCATACCCAATCTACAGCTCTTTCTCTATTCCCCTTCTTTTCCACTGTGATTCCCTTGTGCTTATCCCATGCATTATTGAACACCACCTCTGGCCTCTCTCCCAACACCTCTGCTTGAAGGCTGTTCCAGGAATCCGCTGCTCTTTCTGTGAAAAAATACTTCCTCACATTTCTTCTGAATCTACTCCACTCCAGCTCCATAGCATGTCCCCTTGCTCTTGAGCACCTTTTCTTCTGAAAAATACTTCCCTCCTGCACCTTATTTACCCACTTGATTTATTTAAAGGTCACTAACATATCCCCCCCCACCCCGTTCCAGGATGTACATGTTCAGGTCCTTTAGTCTCTCCTCATAGGGCATGTGCTGCAGACACTGCACCATTTTGGTTGCTCTCTCAGAGATGAAACATAGAATGTGACGGCATATAAGGGCTGCTGGGCCCACCTAGTCTGCCCTCCCTTTTTTTAGACCTTTGTTTATTGCTGCAGACCCAACTTGATTAATTGCACCATCCCTTCCCCTCACCGAATTTAGTCCTCCACTGTAATTTCCAACTGCCATTTCAAATGTGAGCCTTCTCCCACACTGTATGCAAATGGAGGTTGTGGGAATCAAACCCAGAGTCGGCTGAATATACCAAACTAGAGACATAGAAACATAGAAATTGATGGCAGAAGGACCACAAGGCCCATCCAGTCTGTCCATTTCTTTTTCTACCTTATGAATGTGCCATTGGCCTTTGCTCTGTCAATGGCCTATCTATTCATACTCATCTGTATTGCTCTCTTATGCCTATCCCATGCCTGTCTGAAGCCCTGCACTGTATTCATATCCATTACTTCCTGAGCAGGCTGTTCCATGCATCCACCACCCTTTCTGTGAAAATTAACTTCCTCACATTGCCCCTTAATTGGCATCCCTCTAATCTCATGCTGTGTCCTCTTGTCCTGCTATTTTTCTTATATTGAAACATGTTAGACTCTTTCACCTTGTTAATGCCCTTAAGATATTTGAATGCTTCGATCATATCACTTCTCTCCCTCTTTTGCTCTAGGGTATGTTACATATTGAGCTCCTGCTAATCTGTCCTCATATGTTTTCTGGATGCAGTGCTGCACCATTTTGCTGCCCTTCTCTGACTGCCTCAATCTGTTAATGTCCTTGAAGGTGGCTCCAGTACTGCATGCAGTACTCCAGATAGAGCCTAACCAGTATCTTGTAAAGAGGGATTATTACCTCCCTCTTCCAACTTGTGATACCCCTACTAATACACCCCAAGCTCATTACTCTAACATCTAGGCCACTTATTTACAATAAACAGTGGTGAATGCTGGCATTGATCCCGATACCTTTCACGTGAGAAGTAAGCACTCTACCATTTGAGCTCATTTCCCATTCTAAGGTTATCATAACCCCAATGTGATTAGAACATGTAGCCTTCTGATCTGTGCTAAAGGTTGGTAAAGCAATTATCATTTGACCTAGAATTGAACCAGTGACCCAAGGATAACTTTTTCTCCTATAGCCCTCTGCTCTACCAACTGAGCTAATCAAAGGAATACTAAAAAAATAGCCCAGGTAGGAGTCAACCCTGCAGTCTTCTGACCCATAGTCAGATATGTCATCCATTGCACCACTGGCCCTGTTTAAAAGGGACCCCATGTTTCCACCCAGGTTTGGACGACGGACCTTTCACAGTGAGATGTATGTGATAACCACTACATTATGGAAACACAAGATGATGGGATTTCGAAAGCTGGATACAGTACTCTGGGTGGGGTCTTACCAGTAATCGATACAGAAGCAGTAACATCTCCCTCTTTCTGCTGGTGATACCCTTCCCTGTGCACCTCAGCATTAATCAGCAGTGATATTGACTGACCTACAATTGCCAGCCTCTTCCTTGCTGCCACTTTTGTATAGTTGGACTACAGCCACCCTCCTGCAGTCCTAGGGAACCCCAACTGTTTCCAGTTGGCTGTTAAATAGAACTGTCAGAGGTGCAGTCAGTATTTCCCATTGCTCTCTCACTACCTTTGGATGCACTCCATCTGGCCCCATTACTTTGTCCACCTTCAGACTGGCGACTCCTTTCAGGATTCTCACCTCCTAAAAAGGACTAGTGTCCACTTCCCCTCTCCAAAGCTTCTTTTATGTTTTGTGGCCCCTCCTCTTCTCTTCCCCCTATGAACACTGAACAAAAGTATTTGTTCAAGATGTCTGCCTTTTCCTGGTCCCTCTCTGCACAGTACCCCCTTTCCCTTTTTAACCTTACAATCCCACCCCAGATCTTCCTCTTTTCACTTACATACCTAAAAAATGTCTTGTCCCTTTCGTTACCTTCTGGGCTATTCTCTGTTCAGTTTGCACCTTTGTACTCCTTACTGCTTTTTCTGCTTCCCCCTGTTTCCCCAGATGTATCTCCCTATCCTCCTCCCTCTGCATCTCCTTATACTTTTTGAATACTATACTTTTAGCCTTTACTTTTTCAGCCATTTCTTTCAAGAACCACAGTGGTCTCTTTTTTCTCTAGCTTTTGCTTACTTGTTTGATGCAGAGACTTGTTGCCTTTACTATGCTCCCTTTTAGCTTTGCCCCACTGTTCCTCCTCTTCTCCCCAGGCCACCCCCAAGTCATCCCTGGGGCATTCACTCATCTTTATAAAATCTGCCTTCCTGAAGTCAAGGACCCTCGCACTTGTGAGATTTGATTCCGCAGCTGTCCATATATTGAACCAAGCTGTATGGTGATCACTGGTCTCCAGGCAGCCTCCCACCTTGATGTCTGCAATACTGTCCCTATTAGGGAGTACTACATAGATACATAGATATGTAGATACTGTCTGCAGATAAGGACCGCTAGGTCTATCCAGTCTGCCCATTTAAGCTGCCTAACAAAGTGCCCAGTGACTCTATCTGGTCATTGGCTTTAGCTTTTTCTTCCTATCTCTATTATTCCTTTGTTTCTGTCCCATACATGTTTGAAGTCTACCACCATACGGGCTGCCACCACCTCCTGGGGTAGGCTATTCCATGCATCCACCACCCTTTCCATAAAAAAGAACTTCCTGACATATCCCGTTTTGAGACCACCCCTCGGTCTCATGTCGTGTCCTCTTGTCCTGGCACTACTATTAATCTGGAATATGTCATCCCCTTTCACCTTGTTAATACCCTTGAGGTACTTGAATGTTTCTATTATGTCACCTCTCCCCCTCCTTTGTTCCAGCGCGTACAAATTGAGGTCCCTCACTCTCTCCTCACCTAGTATTGCCTCATCACATCTTCATGTGTGGGTTCACAGACTAGTTGCCTGAGGAATGCCCCTTGCAGAGAGTCCAGTATATTCCTGCTTATAGCTGAAGCCACTCCTAGGAGGCTCCAATATACAGCTGGCAGGTTGAAATCCCCAACCAGCAACATCCCCCCCCCCTTTTCTGCCATCTTGCCAATGGCTTCCACCAGTATCTTATCTAATTCCTCCCCCTGTGCTGGAGGTCTGTAGATCACTCCAGTGCAAACAGTGGCTCCATTCTCCATCTCCAGGGTGACCCACAGTACCTCTGCCTCCCCTGTATTCCCCGCATCTTAGTCACTTTTATGGTTTTCCTCACATAAAGCACCACATCCTCTCCTTCCTTCCCATCCCACCCAGTCCTTCCTGAACAGAGTATAGCCTGGTATGGCCATTTCCCAGTCATGGTTTTATTTATTTATTGTATAATCGGATTTACAACCTTTGAGCCAGAGGTTCGTTTACAAAGGTACCTCATCACAGAGAGGATATATAGAGTCAACATACCTACAGAGTACAATTTCAGTGCACCATGACTTGGTAATGGCCACAATGACCAGGTCAGCCTCTGCCATGATGACGTGTAGGTTCGAAATCTTATTTCCTAGACGTCTAGCATTCACACACATGGCCTTCCAGATTTTGTTTTCACTCTTGCCACCCTTTTTGTCCTTTTTACCATCTCTCCTTTGACCCCTCTCTTTTTAATGATTCCGTTCCCTTCCTCCTTTAACTCTGCCACCCTGCTTCCTTTATTAATTTGCACTCTGGGGGATTCCTCTCCCCTTGGATTCTGTTTGCCTTCTACTTCAGCCTGTGGGGCTTCCTGATTCCTTCCACCACCCCCTTGGCTAGTTTAAATATTCACTGAAGCAACATTTAAACTGTCTACTGAGAGCTGCGGTTCTGCTCCTGGATGGATGCAAGCCATTATCTGTGTATAGGCCTTTACCCTACCAGGTGGGTCCCCAGTCCCCAATGCAGCTGAACCCTTCTGCTCTGCACATTCCGTCAGCCATGATTTGATGCTCCTGGTGCAGATTTCCCTCTCCTGTCCCCTGTCATAGACAGGCAGCATCTCAGCAAAAGCCACTGAGTGAGCTACCTATCTAAGACCCCTTCCCAGCTCCCTAAACTTCCCCTGCACTATCCCAGACATTTCCCTAGTCAGGTCATTGGTCCCCAGGTGGACAATGACATCCAGCTCTCCATCCCATCCTGCTGCCCTAGCGATCCACAGGCTTCAATTCCCATCCCTCCAGGCCATGGTGCTGAGTAGGCACATAATCTGTCCCCCCCTTTCTATTTCCCAGTCTATCTCCCTCATAATCAATTCCCCACCAGAAGTTGCTTCCTACTCTTCTGGGGTCATCTGTCACCCTCCCTGGGGTTTCTACAATGGAGGACCCCCACATCCTCCCTGGTCGCTATCACGGGTGCCTCCTCCCAGCAGCCCCGCCCCACCAGAGTGGTGTAAGGATTACAAAGTGGTACTGGTTGAGGAATGTGCCTCTGTCCCACCACCCCACCCTTCCATAGCCTACCACAGTCCAGCTGCTCCTCCATCCTGGCATTCTCTGAGGTAACAGTGGCAAACTTGTTAGCCCCTGGGGGGCAGAGGTCCCCTGAATCCTACCCAACTCAGCCTGAAGTCTAGTAACCTCCTGCCTCAACCCAGAAAGGTGTGTGCAGATGGGGCAGCACTGCAGTTTCCAGAAGGTCTCTCTGAAAACTTCCCCACAGCCACTGCACTGCACCACTCGCAGCATACCGGTAACACTTTGTGCCCTTACCCCGGTAGGGTTTTTCTAGTTTTCCCTTTTCTTTTTGTTTGTTTCTATTTGTGTTCCCTCATGCCTTGTTTAAATATTTTTATACTCCTACTCTCAACTTTTGTTGCTTCTATTCCCATTTTGGCCCATCTTTGGCCTTCCACACTTCCCAGCAGTGACTGTTACAGGGCAGCGAGCATGTCACAGTTGTGACCCCTGGGGTCTACAGCTGCAGAGCAACCACCTTGTTATACAAGCAGTTGACCCTGTCTTGTTCCATGGCCTGGAGGGATTGTAAAATGGGAATACCATAGAGATGGAGAGGCAGAAGCATAGTGCCTGCTATGGCCAGTCAGGCATCCCTTGATAGGTAGGTAAAGAGTCGTAAAGTAGGCTAACTTTCTATTGTATTGTTTTGGGAAAAGCATCGAAATGGGCACTGAATTTCAGATCAAGGTTGAGCATTACCCCGAGGTATTTCAATGAACTCATCACTTCCAGATGAGAGCCTCCCCCATGGTAGACAATCTGAGTAATTCTGACTCTCCACACCCAACCTTCTGGGCCCAAACAGCGTGTTTTTTTATATAGCATTTAATTCAAGTTTGTTTTGCACAAACCAGGTCTCGAGGAGTTTGTTGTAATTCCTCAAATCTGAGTTAATCTAACTGATATCAGCAGAGGACCTGTATAGGACAGCGTCATCTGTGTAGAGTTGCAGGGAGGCCACCCCACAATTGTGCAGCATATCACTGATGACTGGGAGAAAAGGAGAGGACCCAAAATTGAACTTTGTGCCCACCATCATTTACATCTCTGTGTTCGAAAAGACAGCCCTGCCACCTGACAGATTGTTTGCTGTCTGATAGGTAGCGAACAAACCAGTAGCAAGTTAGGTCATCTAACCTGATAGACTTATGTTTGCTAGCAGGAATGCATGATTCAGCAAGTCAAAGGCCTTGGTGAGGTCTATGAAAATGGCATCAGTGGGTAAAGAGATTAATAGCAACAGGCACTGAAGCCGGGCGTCCTGTTTCTATAGATAGGTACCTCAGACAGTTCAAAGAAAATAAGGTTTCAGTTTTGGACTATGAAAAGGTAAACAGGTTTTCATGTTCCATATACATTAGTACATTGACCTGTGGTTAAGAAAGGGGTGATCAGGTGGGACTTAAGGAATCTACTCGGACGTTTGAGCGGCTCAAGAAGCATCCTTTGGAAAGTGTGAAGCTTAGAGGTTTGTCAAGAGGAACTGGCAGGCTATTCCATTTGCAGGCCCTGAGAAGGAGAGGGCCTATCTAATGAAGACTTTTTAGACTTTGGCAACTCTTCTGCTAGCTGCCTCAGTTAATCTTAAAGAATACAGGGTAGGGACAAGAGTAAAAGGGGATATCAGGTATGTGGGTAGCTGGGAAGTGGCTGTACTTGTGGAGAAGTGCATGCCCATGGTAGGTCTTGAGGATGGTGGACTTGGCCAGTTGAGCTGGCTGCACAGCAGGCAGCAGTGTGCTGTCGGTTACTGTCGGGGGGGGGTCAGCTGCTCTGTGACTTCCCACTGATGGACTAGGGAAGAGAGTCATACTGAGAAAGTACCTCCTTCTGTCATCCTCCTTAGTGCATAGTGGAGAACTGTATGTGGAGATGCCCAACACCTGGTCCCAAGCTGCTATGACATGACAGTGTATGGGGGGCTCACTCCAGCCAGCCAACACATTGAATCCCTACTGTATTCAGGATGCACAGTGGATCCCTCTACTCCAGATATGGAGGAGCAGGTGGTGGAAACCACAGTGGAGGAGGGAGGATGTGGTAGAAGAAAAGGAAAAAGCTTCAGAAATAGTAAATTAAAGAGATTCCTGTCACCACACACATATTACACACATCTGTATGTGAGATGTATAACATTTTTTACATTTATGTAGTTTACAGGTGTAACCCCTGTCTGTTGCCATCCTAGAGAGGGCCACTACCCCTGCCGTGCAGGCCTGACCACGGTTGAGGGGCCTGGGTTCCCATAAGCTGTTACATGGGGGTGCTTTCCCAAGATTACAAATAAATTGGTGGTGCCGCCACCTAGAGTACAATTAGTGGAACTGATCTCTATCAGTACAACCCCCTGGGATGTTGTAACAACCCACATCTCCAAACAGTTACCTCATCCAAGGACTTACCATAACCCAGAATCCCTACATTCAAACAGCTGGCATCATTAACATCAGGTAATAATAGGATCACCAAAATCAGGCTCTTGAGTCAGAACTTTTCTGAAACAGTAACATCATAGTTTACTTACATGGGGAATGTTAGGATGGGGTAAGTGGACTAGCAGTCAAGCAGAACATTTTAATCGGCATTTACAGATTTGCATTTCCCCAAAACAATCATTTCTCTTTTAATATTCAAACTCACACATTTGTAAATGTAGCCACTGAACTACCAAGCTATCTAACTGCTGCAGGTATTACCAAACCCAGTCCCACTGGTACCAGTTCCAGAATGACATCCCAAATTCTGTCCTTGGATATCCAGATCTTATGTTGCAGGCCTGAGGTGCAGCTGGTCGGCTGGCATTGGCGTGCTTGCTGAATTAAATTAACTTTTTACATCTTTCTGTGATTACTTTACTGGCTTCCTATGCCAGTGAGCACATACTTGAAGTGGGACACAATTAAAACTATATACATTCCCCAGGTACAGAGCGATTCCTGCTTTTACTCACAGTTCTGCAGAATCAGTCCTTTGGTGGCACAGATGATTGAAATCCCGGAGCTGATGGAAACAGCAGATGCAGATCCGGGCTTGATGCTCGAACAGTTTGAAGGGGAACAAGATGCTGCAGCTTGGATCTTCGGCTTGATTAAAGGTCTTGCAGCTTGACCTCTTTGGCCTATTGAGGCCTGTTGCAGAGCACTGTGCAAGACCTGCCAACCACAAAGGACCCAGACCTCAGAGTGGCCCCTCGGTCCAGCTCCCTCACAGGTTAGAGCACCCTAGCACTCAGGAATAAACCTGTGAACCCTGCAGCCAACAGACCACACTTGATGGGAATTAGAGAGTTCCCCACCTGGCTCTAGGTTTCAGATGGCTCCTTTTAGCTCTCTTTTCTTTTCTCTCAATCACCAGTTCTGGTGTGTAGCCAAAGCAGTCTCTGTTTCTTCCCTGTCTCCCAGACTCTGGGGTGCAGAGTCTAAACTACAGGTTCATCACAACAGTCTCTTTTCTTGGCTGTATCTAGGAGCACACAGCAGGTGCCCTACGGTGGCCCTGAAGTGCAAAACACAAATAAAAAAAAGTAATTTGCAATTAAATTAGTAAAGCAACAACCAAAAAAATGAAATGCAAACAAAAAAAGTGAAACAGCATGAAAAAAATAGAAATACTAATGAACAGCTACAGCATAACTACAAAATGAATCCAAAAAATTAACAAAATGTATAGCAAACCTAAAACATGAATGCAAACTAAAAGTATGCAAACAAAAAAGCAATACAAAACATGAATGGAAACAGGAATGCAAACAAAACAGAAAAATAGAGCAACTGCAAAAAGTAAGTCTAACTGAACAACAAAAAGATGAATGGTGCAAACAAAAAAACTGAAAGCACCTAAGTAGATGAAGCACCAAATAAAATAATAAAACAACTCAAAAATGGAAACTGCAAACCAAAAAACAGCTGCACAACGAAAATGGTAAACATGACAGAAAATCAGTTGACATAAAGAAAAGTTAGCATGCAAAAAAAATGTAAACAGAAGTTCGTTCCACAAGGGAAATGATCTACTCTTACATACCCAGAAGGGAGAAGAAAAAAAATGTAAACTGAAGTTTTTTGTAGAACAGAAATGAGCTTACCAATTAGAGAGAAGCAGTCAAATTGCTTGGATACGGTGCTGCTCAAATATGTTGCAGCAGTTTATTACTGCCTTAATCTCTGCAGATGTTAATCTTTTCTTTGTTGTTTTGTTTTTTTGTTCCATCACTCTGTAACTATATATCGATTATTTCCTGAATTGAACCCCTGTAGGTGGAGGAGGAACCTGGGATCTCTGACTCTGCATTGCAAGGCGTCTTTTTTTTCCTTCTAGTTGCTGCTCTATATACAGCATTGGGATGGGAAGGGTATCATGTGTTGCCTGATCAGTGGCTGAGCCTCTCTGTAGTCCCACAAAGGCAGTAGATGGAAATTCTAGGAACCAGGATTTTTCTTTTTGAACTCCTGGGATATACTTCCTGACCCAACTCAGCCAGCTGCCCTCAGAGTTCGATTGCCATTGAGCTGATGCAGATTTATGGGATCTCTGCCTCTTCACAGGAGGGGGCACAGCTCAACTGTTCCTACTTAGAATTCTAGGCCCCAGGAAAGCCATTAATACTGCGGTGACTTAGGCAATATACCATGAAAGGGTGTGGATGATGTCAGGATTTACCCACCCCTGATGTGTTGTTCGGTCACGAGGCGTAGCCGAGTGACTAGCAACACACTAGAAGTGGGTAAATTCTGGCATCACCCACACCCTTGAGGGGTATATTGTGATTATGCAATGGTCCTTTTTTTTTTTGTGAGGGGAAAAAATAATAGTTTTTTATTTTTAGTGAATCTATGCGTCCATGAGACAAAATAATCCTCAATTGGTAGCTGGTTCTGAGCTCCAAGTGCTGCATTGTGCAATGTTTTTTTTTTTTATTGAGGTAGTGTGGAAGTCATGTTTTTTTTGGAGAATACAGAAGTAAAAAACACTATTTTCCTGTATTTGAAACTGGCGGTGTAGCATGGCTGTTTACAGGTAATAAAAAGTCGTTCTACTGTTTTGAGTCATAGGACAAAGGTATGATGTTTTTTGTTTATATTCTGCATCAGCGTGTAGGAGTAATAAACCCAGTGCAGAGCAGCAATGGATGTGGATCTTGGTGTGAACCCTCTGTGTAATATAGGGGACAAGTAGGGCAACATTTATTTTTCAAATAAAACAGAGAAGTTCTTTTGTAGGTAGTTTCGGGACAGGATTTTTATAGTGTTGTGGAGACGGGATCTGCTAGTTGAGTTAACGAGTCAATTGTTTGAATAGTGTGGGATTGGAGTGATACATAGGGGGTTCATGATGCAGCTGGCTGGCGATTGGCACTAGTTCCCGTGGAGTACTATCAGGATTTATATGTTGTAAATCCTGATAGCTAGGCAATCAGAAGCCAGGATTTAACTTACCCATTGTATAATATAACGATTGACCACTAATTTGGATTGTTTTCACATTTTGCCTTCTCCCTGTTGCCATCATGGACCTGAAAGTTTACAAGCTGCAGCAATTCCAATGACTCCAACAGCTGCTGGTGCATATTTACTGCGTGTGTTATAAAGAACTGATGCTTTTCCTCACAGACGGTCTTTATTTTTCTAATTGAGAAATTCACCCATCGTAATTTGGAAAGGCAGTTTGCCTAAGAACAAGAGAACAATGTGACCAAATCTACACAGGATCACTGTGTCATTGTGCTGCCTTTGCTGTGTGTTTGGAAGCCAGTGCAGTCTGCCATTCGCTGTTTGTTTACCTATTAACATGTTTCCAGTAGAAGTAACACAGAGCCATTCTATTTGTGTGTCTTTCAGTGTGTGTCACTGTTTTGCTGGAGCCCCTGCTAAAAGACCTGGTCAGCAGCCTCTGAACTGCCCTCAACCCCACCCCAGTAAGTCTATCAACTCCAGTGGACATAAACACTTCCCTCTTCATGCTTAATTGGGCATGGCACTAATCAGAGATTTATAGCCCCTCCTGACCTTATAAACATTACTACATGCACTTTAGCTCAGAACAGTTTTTTTATGCTCTCATATCCAGCAAATTATGAAAAACTGCATTATGGGATTCACATCATATGTCATACCACATTATTGTGACTTTTAGTGGAGATAAACGGGGGAAAGTCACATTAATAGACCTTCAGAAGTCTGCAAATCCCACAGTAGACCTGGTCATTAGGTCAGGGAATGAGAGAGAATGTGAGAGCAGCTTTTGCAGTGCTGATGCCATTTGCTACTTTGATACTGCAGTGCTGTCAAAGTAGTTGAGTTTAGAAATACAAATGGAATAACAGTTGGGGAACTATCATATACTAGACTAGACTATAATTATTTCAAGGGGTTCTGGTGGCATCATAGCCATGAAAGCAAAATTCAAGTGGCCCTTATGACACCAGAACCCCAAAATTGATTATTTATTTATTTGCTATTGTAGAAGGAGTGGCCGGGTGGCCAAAATTAGTCCATGGGATGCTGACTCAGTGGGATGCAAACTACAGAAAAGCTGTAATAAAGTGCTATAGATCATAAAAAGATCTTGGTGTTGAAACATAGAAACATAGAAACCTAAAGTTTGACAGCAGATAAGGAACGCTTGGTCCGCTTAGTCTGCCCATTTTCCTACCTACTGGATAAGCTGCAGATCCTAGTTAACCAGCAGCCTACTTCCTTCTTACCCCCTCCTACCATCCACTATAATTGCCTTATGTTGGTCCCATGCATTCTTGAATTCCCCCACTGTTTTTGACCCCGCAACCTCCTCAGGAAGACTGTTCCATGCATCCACAAACTTCTCCGTGAAAAAATACTTCCTTACGTTACCCCTGAGCCGTCCACTCTCTATCTTCAAATTGTGCCTCCTTGTTCTTGCACATCTCTTTTGCTGAAATATGCTACCCTCTTGGATTTTATCGATTCCCTTGAGGCACTTGAAGGTTTCTATCATGTCCCCCCTCTCCCTCCTTTCCTCATGGGTGTACATATTAAGTTTTTTTAGTCTCTCTTCATATGGCTTCTGGTGCAGACCCTGCACCATTTTGGTTGCCCTTGTCTGGACTGCCTCCATCCTGTCTATGTCCTTGTGGAGATGGGGTCTCCAGAACTGCATGCAGTACTCCAGATGAGGTCTCACCAACTGCCTGTACAGAGGGATAACAACTTCCTGCTTTCTACTGGTGATGCCTCTCCCTATGCATCCCAGAATCCCCCCAGCTCTCCTTGCTGCCTTCTCACATTGCTTGCCAAACTTTAGGTCATCTGATATGAGTACCCCCAGGTCCCTTTCTGTTTTTGTTGTTGTTAGTACTTCTCCCCCCCATTATGTACTCTTCCCCTGGGTTTTTGTTTCCCAGGTGTATTACTTTACACTTGTTTGTATTGAAATTAAGCTGCCATACTCTTGATCATTGCTCCAACCTTGCCAAGTCCCTTTTCATCCTTTCCACACCTCCTTGTGTATCAACCCTGTTGCAGATCTTTATGATGTCTTTAAAGAGACATACTTTTCCTTCCAGCCCCTCTGCAATGTCACCTATAAAGACATTAAAGAGTACCGGTCTCAGTACTGAACCCTGTGGTACCCTACTAGTAACTCCCTTTTCTCCAGAGTGTGCTCCTTTTACTATTACCCTCTTTGTCCTGTTGTCCAGCCAATTTGTTACCCAGGCTATGACTCTGGGACCCACTCCCAGGTTGGCTAACATGTTTATTAATCTTTTGTGTGGTACTGTGTCAAATTCCGTGAAGGACTAAAGACCAGCGTTAACAGTGTAGCATTGTGTTATGCTTCACTATTTGCACTACTTAATTAAAACTGTTAATGCATGCATGTACTGTTATGGTTACAGTTTTTCTTTTTTAAGATGGGGGCATGTCCATGCAACCCCCTTTCTCTTTAGTTTTAAATGGGGAGGAGGGTTGGTGGGTGGTGAACTCCAACTTAAGCAAATTAAAAGAAAGGCAAACTGATCACCTGAATCTGTCATTAAAGGAGAACTACTTGTAAATGAAATGGAGCCAATTCTCCTTAAACTGTGGTTGCAGCCAGCACCATGATCCACCCTGTAGTCCCCCTATATGTTTAAGAATAAAAATACCTGATCACTCGTAAAATTAAGTTTTCTGCATGTTGGAGCCAGTATGTTGGTAAACGTGGTTTTGCCCCTTCTGGTTCATTGCCCAAATGTACAGAGATACTAAAATCTCTGTATATTCTATGCCAACACTATTTTTATAAACGGTGCCTATATGCCACGTGAGTGCCGGCACACACATGGCGTATATGGACGTTTCATAAAAATAGCTCCAGGCATAGAAAATATGAAGATTTTAATATCTCCATACTAGAGGTGCACAGATATCTGACCCGGTTTTTGTTTCTGGATGGATAGCTGGCTTATCTGTAAGATCCAGCCCGGCTGGATATCTTTCAAAAAAACTGGGTTGGATAGTATCCTCCTGACGATGTGAGCTTACAATTCTGATCAGTTCTGATCCTATTTGAATTATGTGCATAGCATCTGCAACTGACATAAGCAACAGAATTAGCCCTATTCTGACTGTATTTATAGCCCAGAAGCCCACATACAGTGGCAGTGAGAGAAAGGGACAGAAAGAGAGAGAGCATCAACGTGCCTAGCAGGGGGTGGTCAGTGATGTAATGTGATAAACCCTCTAATATTATTATTGTATAATATTTGTATTATAAATAAATGGTCTGTGTTATGTGTTTGTCTGCCTGACAATCCAGTTAGCAGTGACAAGTGACCTTTGACCTCAGGTGTCAGTGTGGCTGACAGCTACAGGATATGTGAAATGGACCAGCAAAGAGAAACCATAATTAAAGGTTTCCTGTTTTGTCTTAATTAGAACTTTCTGGCCATCTGCCAGGATATAGGCCTCATAAACTTTTATTGTTCTTGCAGGAAAGGTCACTTTGATAGCAGGACTGTGTTATAAGTCGTAAACCCTTAGATCTTCTCTGGGAAACAGGAACCAGCTGACATCAAAGAGAAATGTTTGATCACCAACTGTCATATTTGGGAAATGGCTAATTGCTGATTTTTCACAATAAGAACTTTCATCCTTGCAGATATCTATGTTAAGGAAAATTATGTAAAGAATTAACTCTAAGGGGGGAGGTCTAACTGACCTCACAAAAGGGGTGGGAAGATGCATCCTGAAATGATCCGGCATCTGGTGAAACTGTGTCATATCATTCTGAACTTTTAACTCTCTGGACTTATGAAAGCACTTAAAGGGTAACATCTGGATAGGAAAGAAATTAAGTATTTGTGGTAGGAGTTTTTGTTCTTTAACTTCCCATTTTTGTATGTGATTGTGAGCTCTTTATATTTGTTCTGTATTTTATTTCTCCTGTTTTACAATTTTTAATAAACTACATTTTCTTTAATACTGCCTATGTTTTCCACAGTTCTTTTGCATGTGATGCTGAATCTGTGTTTAAGTCTGACAGCTATTAAGGGCTTGCATGGTGTTACTAAGCTTGTAAAAGGCAAGAATATACCTAGGTCTCATATAGAGTTGTAAGGGTTCATTTTGGATACCTGGCAGGATGCCCTTGGGCAAAAAATTATATTGCACCCCCCCGAAGAGAATATTATCTGAGCCTGTTAATTGGGTATGCTAGCATAAGGTTCACAGTTTGAATCCCTCCAGAACTAGAGACTAATAGGTGATTCGGACCCAAAACAGACAGGAGGGTTACCTGTCTGTCACCTGTTCACACTACTGCACTCTGAGGTTGGCACTGTGGGAGCAGAGGGCCTGACCTGCAGAGGGTATTTGTGACAACTGGCAGCCGGGTGAATGGAGTGGGAATGCCTGACAGACAGAAGGCACCAGGTAAAGCACTGCAAAATCAAGGCAACAGTGGGAGAGCAGGATCCACAGTGTGGCAGACAGAGAGACTGAGGCAGCAACAGGACAGCAGAGAGACAGCGAGGCAGCAGAGGGAGAGCAGGAGTCACACTGTGGCAGAGTGAGTGAGAGACAGCAAGGCAGCAGAGGAAGAGAAGAGCTGCAGTGCAGATAGAGTCACAGGTAGTGGTAATAGTGCAGTGTGCTGTGCTGCAATCTGCTGTGTGTGGGGGGGGAAGTGACTGTTGTGCCATCTGTCTGGTGACAGAGACAGCGAGTGGGACCGGGAACAGGTCAGAGACAGAGAGAGAGAGAGAGAGAGAGAGATACTCAATGTCCCACAGCTGCTGCAATGTCCTGTCACCCAATTACCATGCCTGTCTGTTGAGCGGCACTCAGTGTGACTGTGACTGCATGTGACAGACACAGAGAGACACAGCGGGACTGGTGCATAGAATTGCAAGTAATGGCCATGTCCCATCTCTGTGTCTCTCTCTGTGCAGTTACTGAACACCCCATTCCTGTGTGTGTCTCTTGGACACCCCCACCTGCCCCACCACCTGCTCCAGTAACAGGATATGCAACCTTTTGTACAGAGAGGGAGAGAATGTTGTTATTCAGGGAGCAGTGAGAGGAATGATTTGTGCTGGGGCTCCCTTATTCAGTGTGAGCTGCAGCGAGGAGCAGAGAGAGAGAGAGAGACAGAGAGAGACAGAGAGAGAGAGAGAGAGACAGAGACAGAGAGAGAGAGAGAGAGAGAGAGAGAGAGACAGAGAGAGAGAGAGAAAGAGAGAGAGAGACAGAGAGAGAGAGAGAGAGAGAGAGAGAGAGAGAGAGAGAGAGACAGAGAGAGAGAGAGAGAGAGAGAGAGAGAGAGAGACAGAGACAGAGAGAGAGACAGAGAGAGAGAGAGAGAGACAGAGTGACAGACCATCACATTCTTTACTTTACAGTTGTTGCACCATTCTGTGTGTGGTGTGTTTTTCTCTCTGTCCGTCTCCCTGTCTCCCTCAATTGAGTTCTACAGTGAGCAGTGGAGACTGAGGAGAGAGGGCAAGCCAGCAAGAGAGACAGACAGACAGGACATACTGTTGTTACCTCGGGCAGAAACCGTACAGGTTTTTTTTTTTTAATTTTTAAATAGAGATAGGAACAACGATACTACCCAGTAATACCCAACCCAACCTGGTTATCGGAACTAAATATCCAAAATCCAATATCTGGTAGAATTTTGGTATCCATGCATCCCTACTCCGTACATTTGGGCAATACACCAGAAGGAGCAAAACTGCATCAGCATCTCATGGTTTTGCCAGCTCAGTCTCCCAGAGGGCTGGCTCCAACATGGGGAAAATGTAATTTTATGAGCAATTGGGTATTTTTAATCTTAAATATATAGGGGGAATACAGGGGGGATTGTGGTGCTATAGCCACAGTCTATGGAGAAGTGGGCCCATTTTGTTTGCAAGTAGTTCTCCTTTAACTGTAAGTAGTGCAAATAGTGTAGCAATAAGCTACAGTATTAATGCTGGTCCATAGTCCTCCACCAACAGCAAGATCTGAGTGTTATTTAACAGGAAGTAAAGAAAGCCAGTGGCTTTAAGTAAGAAAGCCCCTGCAGGGTGTGTGATGCCACAGAGTGGCTGCAAGTAAAGAAGCCCTCTGGGGCTAGAGATGCCTCAGCAACTGGCTATCAATAGAAAAGCCCCTCTGGGGTGAGAGGTAGCACACTGCCGTGACTGACACCAGTCTAATATAAGAGAACCATACACAAGTTGTTATCATTGACTCTGAAGGGCTCTTCCATGCAGTAAATATTAAAAGGCAAGATGGGGGCTACTATTTGACTCAGCTTGAGAGCTTCTCTGTTTTTGTTCCTATTGTTTTAAAAGATTCTTGGTAAAAATTAATAATTTAATCAATGAAAGAGGGCTCGGCCTGTGTCGTGCTGGGATAACATCTCATCTTGGATGAATAGGTATGAAACTGCAGGCCTTGTGCATCCAGCACTCGAGAAGTGACATCCTCATGATACACTGGCCTGGAATGCATTATTGCAATTATAAAATGTCTCATTTGTATACAGAAAAAAATAAATAAAAAATTACTAAAAAAAAATGTTTTAAGTTGATTTTTGAATTTGTATTAAAGAAATAAGCTCTTTAGTTTTGGCCTGTAGCTGGTGCTGCAGGTGCTCTATTGTTTTTAATGTGTCTCTCTTCCCCCCCTTCTTTCACTTGCTTTCTTCACAATGCCCTGTTGAGCACACAGTCCCCCGCCCAATAAAGTATACTGTGGGTGACTTCTGTATTTTTGACCAGGAGAAGCCAGCAGAGATCAATCAGTAAGTGGCTCGGGACCAATCAGTAACTAGCAGAGAGCAGAGTTAGGCTGCACACTCTGCTGATTACCAGTGTATGTGCTCCTGGTGTTTGCTCCATGACCCTGTGAAGCCATTCACAAATGATGTATGAAACAAAAAGACAAGGCCGTCTGATGGTCCAGCGGGTAGCGCATTGCACTCCCGTGCAAATGGCCCAAGTTTGGGAACGAGCTTGGAGAGCTGGCCAGGGGGCTGAGGGATTGTGCTGCAGTGTGGCAGAGCTCCTAGCAGGGACTGGGATGGTGCAGCATTTTGCTGCACTTGCGGCAGACTAAGGAATTTTCCCACACAAGGTGCACCGTGTGTGTGGAAGCCAGATTTGAAGCTACACTCATTATCAAGGGAGGTGGTCAGGCTGAGAAATAAAGTGATAACATGGATCCTGCCGGCGGGATGATCGCCTCACTTGTTGCTGACCCCACACCATCAATTGGGCCCGGGCTTGGTGATCTGGATGTCGACTCTTGGGGGTGGGGATGGAGGATGGCCCTTCCCCACTCTGGTCCTTCACATGGGTAATCCATGGGGGGCTTGGAGACCCAAGCAAGCAAGCAAGCAAATCTTTATTTATATAGCACCTTTCCAAGTCAAGACGTTGTACACATTATAAACCATAATATTATAAACAGACAACAATATAAATGATTTAAAAACAGTCTGGGAAAGCCAATGAAAATAAATACATTTTTAACATAGATTTAAAACTACTGACGGTCAGGCATTCTCTTAACTGACGAGGTAGAGAATTCTACAGGGTTGGTGCTACAAATGAAAAAGCACGAGCTCCAGATGTTTTTAGGTGAACCCTGGGAATCTCTAGCAATCCCTCATTGGCAGATCGGAGAGGATGATTGGGTGAGTAGGTAGTTAGGAGATCTTTCAGGTAGTCGGGTCCCTGTTCATGTAGGGCTTTAAAGGTAAGAAAGCCTACCTTATGGATGATCCGCCACTGAATTGGCAGTGCAGTTTGCCAATTAAGTCCTGGAGATGGTGAGTGTTGTGGTTGAGTGGGTGAGTGGCAGAAGGGGACTGGTGGAGAATAGGGCATAAAAAACATGATTAAGAGAAAAAAAAAGACTTTCAGCAAAAAAAAAAGACAGAGCATGACTGTAAATAGTTTTATAAAGAAACAGTTATTTTTATTTTGTATACATTTGTACTGGCTTAGTTGAAAGGAGGGCTGTTATTTTTTTTGTTTAATCCTGGCAGAGTTTAAGGTGCCCATTACAAGTAAGGCAAAGATCAAATTGCCAAAGGTAGCATAATCTGTGTGTGTGGCTGATCTTCATACAATGGTGTTGTGCTGGGCTAATGTCACTGTTGAAGGTGGGTACTAATGATCACTCAGAGGCCAGGCTTTTTCTTTCCATTTTATGATCCATTCTCAACCACTTAACCTAATGAGTCTGCACAGAGTTGCAGAATATAAGCAGATCTAGAATTACATCTCCCAGAAGTATTTACTGTATATCTAAATTGATTCTATCACACTACCCAGATGAACACCCTTATGCTTGTTGCATACTTGCAAGGACAGACAGACATACACACACACACACACACACACACACACACACACACACACACACACACACACACACACACAACGTGTCCCCCCTGCAAATTCCAAGGTGGTAGTTTGAGGTGGGAAGAATAATGTTATTTGTCAGGCCTCCTTGGAAAGGGGGGAGGGGTCAAAAATGTTGCTTGTACTGGACCTGGGCACACATTACATCTATCAAAGTAAGCAGTAGCAGATCAGCATTTCTACAATCCTTTGGAATGCTCTCCCTAGAAATTATTTTTTTATACTTGTTAGCAAGATGAGCAAACTGCCCATTTTCACAAGCGACAAGTCAAGAAATAAACAGAAAAATACAAAAGTACAAAAGACAAATTATGAATAGGGCCATCTCTTGCCAGGGTAGGCAGCTGCAAAATAGCTCTGCGATCTGGAGGTGCTATCTATTGGAAGCCCTCCTCAGTCAAAGGATTAAGGTACAGTCTAGGAAGACTAACGGGAACTGGCAGTGCCCTGGCTGAGCATATGACACCACGGGGAGCCTACATGCCATCCTGTAGGGATATTGTGCTCCCAATGTCCCCTTACACAACTTTGTTTAAAATGTGGCACTGATCAGAGCACAGGTTTGTTAACGTGGAGACCCAGGTTTCAGTCCTATCCGAGCCCGTTACTGTGTGAACCTGAGCAAATCTTTATGACACCTAATGCTTCAAATGACTCAGTTATAATTAAGGGTAAAAGCAGGACCCCACTGAAAAAAAGCAGAGCTATCTGGGGTAAATAACTGATAAAAATAATACCTTTTGGCTTTCATAAACCAATCCCCATCCCAATCACCCTTTCACCCCTGTTCTCTTCCCATTAGAAGTCTGCTACCTTTGCATCAGTGGAAAGGGTTCAGTTTATTGCAATACTGTCCAGGTCCTGGAAGACATATTTAAAAACTCAAGGGACTGATAAATTTTAGGAGCGGCAGGTTTGTGTGGCCCACATTCCCCCTCTCCTGAGTCATGTTAGCTACTCCCCAGAAACCCTATTGCATGCGGGAAGCAGATGATGAGAAACATTCAGCTGTCTGGGCATGGTGTAAGAAAGATGGCAGGCTGGAGCTGAGAAAGGACAAGTCTGTGCCATTGCCTGGGAGTAGTACTTATGTCAGAGTGTCCAGTTACAAATTATGCTGTTACATAAGCCTCAGCCACAAACCTCATCACTCTGTCTCCACCAGTACCGGCCTACTATCTTCCTTATCTCATGCCTGGCCAGCTGCATGCTTCTCATCATGCTGCTTCTCCCACTTAATTGGGCATCTGGGGAGCAGCAAACAGGACTGGGGAAGTGGAGTTACAGTTAATGGGGAGGGGGCAGACAGCTGCACTCTGAAAATTAAATCCAGGTGTTGCTTTGTTTTGTTTCAAATATGGCACACAAAACATGGCCCGTTTTGTAGAAATCAGTGCCAGGCACAATGCACCGCAGTAATGCTGCAGTATATCACAAAATGCTACTGTGTGCTGCAGGGACCAATGTAATTCAATGACAATTAAGCCTGTTTGTCATACAGCATTTTGTGACATGTCAATTACTGCAAGTTATCGCTTTGCATCGTGGCTGGCTATACTGCATATCGGATTTTTGAAAACCTGTGAACACACATGCATCTTCCCCCTAATTTCAAATGCATATTAAAGCAAACATTTCTTGCTCCCAGACTCAGGGCTCAATCCATAGATATTGCATGGGCTCGATATGCACGAATCAACATGCTTGCAGATTCAACCACACATGGCCAACTCCACAACACCTAGATACCTGGATCCATGCAGACAGAGGTTCGTGAGGTGGGGGGGTGGCATTCAGGGGACAGAGGTAGGCTGGATTCCCAGCATCAGATTAGAACCTTCGGCTGGCATCTACTGTACATAGATTCTATGCACCTTGTAGAGTTTGAAGGCTTTGCCTGTAGATTGGAAGGGCAGTGGGCGATATACCACACCACCCTCTGCACGGTATATAACCACGCATCCTTCCGACACTGTTTCTTCATTGATCTGCAGAGCTGCTGTTTTCATCCCACCCCTCGTACCTTTGCTGCCATGTGACTTCCTTCCATGCATCCTCCAGCTGGGCTTCTTCCTGTTCCTCTATGCTGTGTGCGGCCTGCTGGCCATTCCTCTCTGCTTCCTTGTGGTGTTTTGGCTCCTGAGTATTTGCAGCATGGCACACATTGCTTCCCATTCAGCCAGCCTGATTACTTCAGTTGTCCCATTTCAGCTGACTACTGGTGCACTGCCTCTATCAGTACTAAATGCTAGATAGTATTAGAAAACAGGAATTTTTCGAGGTTCAAACTAGAAACAGAAATGGATCTCTCACTCATTAGTCAGAGCACAGAACCAGGAACTTGGAAATCCCAGGTTTGTTTCCCAACAGTCACTGGTTTTCTAAGAGTAAGTAGCTTGACTTCATTGTGCTTCAGTCCTTCGCTGTAAAACTGGGTAGAAGCTAAATGGTATCCCTAATCAGCACTATGAGCTCTGCAGTTTGGCCGTACTGCTCTGGCAGTCTGCTTCACTGGATGCTACCCATCTGGGTCCCAGTGCCTTTTTAATATTGCAATGTGCTATACCTAAAGTTATCTGGAGTTTTGCTGTGATGCCTGCAGTTAGTCCAGAATGATACAGCCTAGCTGATTGTGTGTCCCTCTCATAGGGACCCCATGACACTGGTGATGCATGCGCTCCACTAGCTGCTTATATGGTGGTGCATAACCTTCAGGATATGCTTGATAACTTTCAAGGCCCTACACGGTTTGGGACCAGACTACTTAAAAGACCTACTATCACCCTACCACTCTGCTCACTCACTCTGCTCTTACAATGCTGGCCTGTTCCCTGTCACTACATCTAAGCTTTGGCAAACTGGGGACAGAGCGTTCTGCGTGGCAGCACTCCCTTTATGGAATGTTTTGCCAGAATATATCAGATCTGCCTGCAGGATAGAAGCCTTTAAGTCTAATTTAATAACCTTCCTCTTTGCTGAGGCTTTTCCCTAAATTTTATTTATTGTTAATTATGATCTTATATGTTGTCTGTTTTAAACTGAGAGCTTGTAGTTACTTTTATTGTAAAGCGCTCCGAGTCTTTGGGAAAGGGCACTATAGAAATGAAGCTGCCTTGACTTGCCTTGCCTCCTTACTGGATACCTATTCTCCAACTAGCAGCAAAACTCCTGCTGTGTTTCACTGTTCTTTACCCTGCCTGTGCTGTTCAGACTGCCTTAGTCTCATTTTCAGCACAGTACTTGAGCAGCACGCTGCTTTAGAAATTCCATTGCAACCAGCTAAACTCCATGCTCTGCTTTCAGACGTGCCTCATTTTCAGTTTATTCTGCTTCAGCATAACTGACCTTATCACAGCTTTCTCTGGGAGTGGCTACCATGTGTCTACTGTTGCTGTCATTTTGTCACCTTATCATTTAACCTTAGTACCATACTATGCTCAATCAGTCATTCAAGCAAATAAATCAAATTCTAGACTGCATCATTCTTTCTCTTACCTGCCTGTATGTCAATGGCTGTCAGGCTTTGGCATCAGCCGCCTGCAATAGTCATGCACTTGTACTAGCTCTCGGATGCATGCCAACCATGACTATGTTCATGGCTTCCAGGGTTCCCCTGTCATGTAAGCCAATGGTCTCACTCTGCTCCCTTTATGTCCACATCTTGAGAGCGGGTACATCAACTCAACGGGGTGCTTCTCTTTCTGCCCATTGGGTGAGAATGTCCTATGCTCTGGGATAAACTTTAGCCATGCAGATTAACTCAGCAGTACCATCCAATGTGGCATTTAAGACTTCAGCTATTGGAGGGTGGGGCCTCTAAGTCCTTGGGGACTCCTTCTGTGCAGACCATTTTGGCAGCATCTTGGAAAGCTGTTCTCCGCATGACCACCTAAGCTTCACCTGGTCTCTTCAGACTTCTCTATCTCTGCCCCTCAAAGGTAAAGACCATACAACTATTCAAATGCTCTGCTTCATGGGCTTAACTCTGATGCCTTGCCCCTCAATCACTTTGTTTCCTATCTAGGCCTCTCCTCAGTTCAGAGGCCAGGTGTGTGCCTTTCATTGGCAGTTGCTCTCCTTTTCCCACCTTGGGCTGTGGGTCCCTTCACGGGGAGCTTCTTTAGCTGGAAAGATCAGCGTGCAGCACGATCCCTGTGTTCCCAATAGAGGGATGTAGGGAGAGCCCTTCTTCTAAAACTCTTTAGAAACATAGAAACATAGAAGTTGACGGCAGATAAGGACCACAAGGCCCATCCAGTCTGCCCATTTTTTCTGCCTTATAAATGAGCCATTGTCCTTTGCTCTTTCAATGACCTATCTATTCATACTCATCTGTATTACTCCCTTATGACTATCCCATGCCTGTTTGAAGCCCTGCACTGTATTCATATCCACCACTTCTTGAGGTAGGCCGGTCCATGCATCCACCACCCTTTCTGTGAAAAAGAACTTCCTCACACTACCCCTTAATCGGCCTCCCTCTAATCTCATATCGTGTACTCCTGTCCTGCTATTTTTCTTATATTGAAGCATGTTGGACACTTTCACCTTGTTAATGCCCTTAAGGTGTTTGAATGTTTCGATCATATCACCTCTCTCCCTCCTTTGCTCAAGGGTATACATATTAGGCTCAGTTAATCTGTCCTCATATGTTTTCTGATGCAGTCCCTGCACCATTTTGGTTGTCCTTCTCTGGACTGCCTCAATTTAGTTAATGTCCTCGTGAAGGTGTGGCCTCCAGTACTGCATGCAGTACTCCAGATGGGGCCTAACCAGTGTCTTGTAAAGAAGATTATTACCTCCCTCTTCCAACTTGTGATACCCCTACTAATACACACCAACATCCCTTTAGCCTTACCTACTGCTTTAGTGGTCTACTTGGATGATTTCAGGTCATCGGTGATGATGACGCCCAAGTCTCTTTCTTCCCTTGTGACTGCCAGCAACTCCCCTCCCAGCTTATAGGGGGCTTCAGGGTTTCTCTTCCCTATGTGCATGATCTAGCACTTCTTTGCATTAAACCCCAGTTGCCACTCTTCCGACCATTTTGCTAGTTTATCCAGATCTCTTCTCATTCTGCCCACCCCATCTGGATCATCTACTCTGTTGCACATCTTGGTGTCATCTGCAGACAGACAAACCTTACCCTCCAGTCCATCTGCAATGTCACTGATGAAGATATTGAAGAGGACTGGCCCCAGGACTGATCCCTGAGGTACCCCACTTGTGACTTGCATATCTTCTGACTGTATACCATTTACCACCACTCTCTGTTTTCTGCCCATCAACCAGTTTGCCACCCAGTTGACCAACGTCTGACCCACCCCGAGCATACCCAGCTTATTAATCAATCTTCTATGTGGAACAGTATCAAAAGCTTTGCTGAAGTCAAGGTAGGCAACATCAGCTGCTCCCCCTTGGTCCACCACTCTGGTTACCCAGTCAAAGAAATCCATGAGATTAGTTTGACAGGACTTTCCTTTTGTAAACCCATGCTGTCTTGGATCCTGTGCTCCTATGGATTCCAGGTGTTGCACTATCCTTTTCTTCAGGAGTGTCTCCATAATCTTGCCCACTACTGAGTTAAGACTGACTGGTCTGTAGTTTCCTGCCTCCTCCCTGCTACCACTCTTGTGGAGCGGGATCACATGAGCCCATCTCCAGTCTTTTGGGACCTCTCCTGTGCTCAGAGACTCACTAAACAGTTCTGATAATGGCTTTTCTAGTTCCACCCTTAGCTTCTTTAGTACCCTGGGATGTATGCCATTAGGTCCCATTGCCTTGTCCACCCTGAGCTTATCAAGCTCTTGTAGGACCCTTTCTTTTGTGAAGGGACTAGTGCACACCTCCCTCTCCGTGTCCATGGTGCTGAGCTGTGGGCCCTACCCTACCTTCTCTTCAGTAAATACTGAGCAGAAGTATCTATTTAGGATAGATGCTTTTACATGGTCCTCCTCCTCACACACACCCTTATCCCTTTGATCATAGCAATACCCCTCTGACTTTCTCCTTCACTAATGTATCTATAGAACGTCTTGTCACCTTCTTTACTGTTCGAGCTAGTGTTTCCTGATTGGGTCTTTGCCTGCCTTACTGTCTTCCCTGCTTCCTTAGGGAAGTTTGCATGCCTCCCTATCTTCATCCTGCTGTGCCCTCATATTTCCTGAAGGCCAGTCTTTGTCTCTGACCTTTTCTGCTACTGTGTTTGAGAACCAAAGTGGTTTGCTTCTTCTTTTGCACTTCCTTTTCTCACTAACACAATGGGATGGTGCTTCAAGTATTGCATCTTTAGTGCTTGCCCACTTTGCCTGTACCCCCTCTCCTGTATTTCTTTTTGCCAGGGCTAGCTTAACTCTGTTGGCCATCTTAGCAAAGTCAGCTCCTCTGAAGTCCCATATTTTTGCCTTGGAATGGGATGATTTTGTCCTAGTCCATCTTTCGGATGAGACGTTAAACCGAGGTCCCATCTGCCTGGATTGGTGGTAGTTCAGGAGGATGTTAAAGATCCTATGGCACTTATCGAAAAAGAGTAGGGGAATTTCCCTGGTGTCCTGGCCAAATTTCCCTCATTCACTAAAAATACCACAAACAGCTTAATCTGGTTCAAGGTCAGTTGGCATTCATCTGTATCCCCCTCCCCCGGGTCGTGCCTGAAAATAGGCAGGATTTGTCTAGTGCACTTACCCGGTCAACAAAAACTTAAAAAAAAATAGTGGCCAAATTGAACCATACCATGTGATGGTCACTGGCACCCAGGTGTCCTTCTACCTGAAGAGCTGTGATCCTTTCCCTGTTAGTCAGTACTAGATCTAGGATAGCCCTGTCTCTTGTGGGTTGTTGTACCAGTTGTTTGAGGCCCTCTCCCTGCAGGGAATCCACCATGTGTCTAGTTCTTGCGGATGTCCCTGCTGGTATTGACCAATCTGTATCTGGCATGTTGAATTCTCCCATTATCAGAACCTCACCTTTAGCTGTCATGTTTTGTATATCTTCTAACAGTAAAATGTCTATGTCCTCCCATGGTCAGAAGGCCTGTACACAACCCCAGTTCGTATGGCTGTCCCATTTCCTGTTTTCAGGGTTACCCACAGTTCTTCTGGCTCCTTATGTGTATTCTGAATTTCTGTCGCTTTGATATTTTCGATGACATAAACGGCCACTCCACCCCCCCTTTTTGCACCTCAGTCTCTTCTGAACAGTACATCGCCAGGTACTGAAGTCTCCCAAGTGTGGTTACTGGTGAACCATGTCTCGCTAATGGCTGCTATGTGCAGTTTAGCCTCTATCATTATTGCCTGCAGGTCTGGGATCTTGTTTCCTAGCCTGCGAGCATTTGTGTACATGATTTTCCATTGGCTAGATTTCGGTTCTGTTTGTTGTTGGGTGAGGTCTGGCATTTCCCATGTGCTTTGTATGGGGAGCCGGACCTTTTTCTTTACCTGCTGATGCAAATGAACTACAAACATGTTGAACTCCTGTTTGACCACTAGCTGAGGGGGGAAGGGTGTTCTTCTCATGCGATGTATGGGGTGTTGCACCCCTCTCCTCATCTGCTAGTTTAAATATTCTGCAAAGACATCAAACTTCTACCCCAATGCATTGACTCCCTCCTTAGTCAGATGCAGTCCATCAAATTTAAAGAACTTTCGCTTCCAAAACTGTTGCCAGTTCCCTACAAATGTGTGTCCCTTTTCCTGGCACCAGCCCTTTTGCCACATGTTTAGCTCCCCTATCTCCCCTTCTCTGACCTTCTGTCCATCTGTCTCCCTCTCCCAGACTGGCAGAATCTCAGAGAAGGAGATGCCAGATGAAATGGATGATAGTTTGTCACCCGCCTGGTGAGGTGTTCCTTGGTCTCCACAACTGACCGGCTGGCGAGATCATTAGTCCCTATGTGTGCCAGGATGTCAATGTTTCCTCCTGCTTTCCAAACAGTTTTAGCAATGCGGTCAGTGTCTCTCCACACTGATGTACCTGGGAGACATCCGACCATTACCCCTGGCTGGAGATACGTTTCAACTCCCCGGATCATGGAGTCTCCTATGATAAGAAGTTTTTTGGATTTCCGTTTTGCTTTTTTTGATTTGGTTCCTGTTTTGGGCGAGTTTTGTTGTGCTAGCTCCTGTGCTGCAGTGTCCTGCTCTGCAATGTCCTCTGCCCCTTTGTTTGATTTCGGAGACAAGGCAGATACCTCTTTGTAGTTTTTATATGGTTTGTGGAGGTGATATGTTGGAGAGCACCGAGGGGTGGGGCACCCGATTTGCCCCTCCTAACCATCTGCCAACCTCCTGGACCAACTACCCTCTGCGGTCGAAGTGCTTCTGTTGGATGTTGGGGAAATGGCAGGTGGTTCTTATGATATATTTCCTCTTGAATGTGCAATTTGAGGTGCGCAATCTCTGCCCATGCTGCCTGGAACTGAACCCTTAGATCTCCAATTGCCCAGCATGTAGGACAGTGTCCTAAATCCTGTAAAACTGCCCTTCTGAAAAGTGTTCCACAGTACCTGCAGTTAATGATATCCATTCCAGATAAGTTGCTGGGTTTATAACCTGGTCAGAGTAATTAGAAGGAACAAAATTAAAGCAAAAGTTACATTTTGTGTTTTGTTTGTTTGTTTTTGTATAACTTGTTATAGCAAGTTAAAGTAATAGTGCCCCTGTAAATGAGGTCACTGTGTGGATACCCCTCTGATCCACCCCTTCCTGCTTTGCTACAGGAAATGTCATGACTGTGCTACCCTGTAAAAGGAGTGTAGTGTGGGGTGGTTGGGGATGGGGTTGGTGGCTGGGCCCTTCCCCTGCTGACAAAGAACAACCATGGATGAAAGAAACAAGGAGGAGATAAGAGCAGAAACAATCAGCCAGCAACAAATGCAGTAGCCCTGAAAGCTTATCCTAATGATAGATAAAACTGTAAAACCTGTAAGACACCACCTGTAATAATTTCACATAAGATATACCCTGTAAGAAACACTTTGCTACAGAGAAAAATAAAGCAGTAACAGATGATATGCCTTGCAAAAGACAATTTGAATCAGAAGATTACAGCAGTAATCTGTAAGCACACATCTGTAGGCACACCCTGTAATAATGCAGCAGAAGGTACACCCAGCAACAACAATTTGAATCAGAGAAAATAAAGCAGTAAAATGTTAGCATCAAACAGTAACAATCTCTGTGAGTACAAAATAAAAATAACAACACACAGTAAATCTGCCTAGCCAAAAGAAGCTTTAATCCTTATCCTTGCTCTGGTAAGGTTCTTTGCTCTGTCCTTTCGAGCAACCTAGAAGAAAAGAGCTCAGGTGAAGCTAGGTGCCTTGGCCAGCAAACCTAGTCTACCTGAATTGGGTCTCTACATTGCAGTAGCTGTCCCACCATTACTGCTACTATCCACAGCATGGATGGATGGTGACCTAGGCCTTGGGTCCCTTGAAGTTTTCTCCTTAAAGGTATTTTTTTCTCTCTTCTGTGCCGAAGGTCATAATACTAATTAGTTTCCACAGGAACTGGAGATGGATGTTTTTTTTCCCTGCTCAGGGTCCTAGTCTGGCTATGCCTTCT
The DNA here is from genome assembly GCA_016271365.2 of Neoceratodus forsteri. Classification (NCBI taxonomy): domain Eukaryota; kingdom Metazoa; phylum Chordata; order Ceratodontiformes; family Ceratodontidae; genus Neoceratodus; species Neoceratodus forsteri. The sequence goes on along the minus strand of CM057455.1, from coordinate 1,340,608,101 downwards.
CTTCTTAGGAAGAATGTGCCTCTCTATGTTTTGCTTTAGGGCCTTTATCCCTAAGATGCCTTTAGTCTTGGGGTCCTCATCCCTGTGACACCGAGGGGCTGAATCTCTGTCAACAAGGTTTCCTGTGTTCTTATGACACCCCAGCAGGGTGGTAATCCCCATTGTAGGGACAGAGAGAGCATAAGCCACAGTATAGAGTTGCACAAGCATCACATACAACTTGGTCTTCAGCCAATCCTAAACCATGATCATAGAGTCTGATGACCCTGTGAACATAGAACTGTGTGATACGGCAGTCCTTCAAGATGCCCATCTCAGCTGTAAATACACTGTTGACAGCAGCTAGTGGTGGCTGAGGAGGGAATAGTTCAGATAACTCTGTTTGCTGGCATGCAGTTATGTGCCCTAGTTGACAGTGTACTTGGGTTAGAAAAGAAAAAGTGGTGAAAAGCCTAGTGTACAGGATATTGCTAACAAACTAGCCTTACATAGCTTCCTATTGCATCTGCTCACCTGTGCTCTGAAGGGAACCCTCAACCTTCAAGCACAACCATGATGAGGAGGAGGGAGGGGGCAAGCTGTGGAGCTGGAGGAAGTTCTGCAGGTAAGGAAGTGGCAGTCAGGGGCAGATGGAACAAGGCCAGTGAAGTAATAGTCATCAAATTGGCACAAGCCTCACCAGCCAAATGCTGGTAGAGTTGTTTTTTTTAGTTAGCTAGTAAAATGTCCTGTCACTATATCTGCTGGCATGCATTGGAAGCAGTAATATCTAAATAAATACATCAGTGAGAGCAAGTGGAACATCCACAGGGCTAGAGGATTTTTCTAGTTTCTTGCCCTGCTGGTTGCAGGTGCTGCAAAAGTTAACATCAACCCAAGAAGTAGGCATACAGTACAGGTTTAAAAAAACACAAAATATGTAGGCAAGTGATATTGTCTCACAGCTACAAACTGTTGAGTGGAAACTGGCAAGAGACCAAGAAAACTGCTGCATGCAGTCGGAAGATCACATAGTGAGGGTCCTGGGGATCAAAAGCTGAGGTTAGCTGAATGCCATGTAGTATTTAGGAGATGGGGATTGGGGGAAAATAGATTACTGCGCCTGGGAAGGTGTCAGGGTCACCAGAAAAAAAAATTATTTGAATACTAGCTCAGAAGCAGTCCTCGGGAGAATGGGTCAGTATGAACATCCAGCAGCACTGCCAGTTCCTGTATGGCACAGTTCCATGCAACTATATTATGTCCTAATAAATATTGTGGACTTGATGCTTTTTAATGTTCTTCACTATCCCAGTCCCCCTGTGCTGACTTGTTTATAGCAAGCAAACAAAAAAAACAAAGAGTGAGGAAAAGCCTATTTAAAGTGGGACTCTGGATGGCATACCTGTATGTCCTTTTGGTAGATGATACCCGCGATAGCCAAAAGGCATAGGTTTTGCATTTTTAAAATCCATCATTAAATAAATAGATTTAATTTAAACAGCCAGCAAACCTGGAAGTACTGTAACTGTGCAGTGAGTCACTCAGGTTAGTGACTGCACTGTGCAGGATGTGATGTATGCTCCTGATTCTGTAGTGTAATGTCCTGCCCTGCACACATCAGTCCCCCTAATGGATGAATTATTCCTTGGTGACTAATAACCCCCCATCCTCTGATCATTGTCCCTGTTATAAAGTATTTATTCCCTGGTGTCCAGTGGCATCCTCCCACCCTCTGATCACTTGCTAGTATCAAAGTCCCTGGTGTCTATGGCCCCCATCCTCTGATCACTATACCTGCAGTAAAGTGATCATTCCCTGGTGTCTAGTGGCACCCACCCACCCTCTGATCGCTTGCCACGTCAAACTCACTGGTGTCCAGTGCTCCCCCATCCTTGGATCACTGTTCCCATAATGAAGTAATTCTTCCCTAATGTCTAGTGGCACCCCCCCATCCTCTGATCACTGTTCTCGTAATTAAGTAATTCTTCACTGGTGTCTAGTGGCACCCCCCACTCCTACCCTCTGATTGCTTGCCGCTATTGCCTAAGAGAAGTCCACGGTGTCAAGTGGAACTCCCCACTCCCGAGCATCCTTCCCACAACAGAACTGGCATTCCCTGGTGTCTAGTGACCCCATCAGCACTGGGTATACCTCAGTGCGATGACCCCCCTTACATTAGTCATCCATGCCACGGGGTGATGATACAGCGACCAGCACAACCCTCCTCTCACCACCTCAGCCGGCTGCAGTATGCAAGAACAGGGAGTGTGTTTACTAGTACGTGCATTCCCTGTCCTTGCATACAGTGGCCAGCCGAGATGGTGAGAGGAGGGCTCCGCCAGTCACTGTATCGTCACTCCATAGCACCAGAGACTGAGGTGAGGGGGGTGGCTGTGAGGTATACCCGGTGCTGGTTAGGCCACTAGATGCCAGGGAATGCCAGCTGTTGTGGGATGGGTGCCCGGGGGCGGGGAGTTCCACTTAACACTAGGGACTTCTCTTAGGCGATTATAGCAAGCGATCAGAGGGTGGGGGTGGAGGAGTGCCATTAGATAACAGGGAAAATTACTTCATTATGGAAACAGTGATCTGAGGACGGGAGCTGCCACTAGGCATCAGGGAAGAAGTACTTCATTACAGAAACAGTGATCAGAGGATGGGGGACAGTTAGACACCAGGGAAGAATTGCTTCATTACTGGAAAAGTGATCAGAAGATGGAGGGTGGGGCACAAGATACCAGGGAGGAAGTATTATATTACGGGAACAGTGATTGGAGGACAGGGGCTGCCACTAGACACCAGGAAGTTTGACACAGTGAGTGACTGGAGATGGGGAGGTGCCACTAGACACTAGGGAATAACTACTTTATTATGTGCTATGTGATAACAGTGATCACACAAAGGTGATCACCGTTACAGAGAATGTACATCGATGAAAATCTATTTCTCCAATGTACACCCCGGCACCTGGCAAAAGGGCGCCATGGTCTTACATTTTTTATGTTTATGTGGGGTGCTGTGCACCTTTCACTAAAGGATTCTCAACTCCAGGGGATGTCAAGGAGAGGGGTGTAAATTAAAAAAAAATTTAGGCCGGGTGTAACAAAATGTATGTGCGCCCGGACACGGCACCCTCGCAGCTGAAGCCTGTGACCCACCCACCATGCCACAGGGCAGCTCAGCAGCCCATTGCCGCAACACACCACACAAATCCTCCCTCCCCTCCAGCCGTGCTCACTCCACCCACCGACGTGCGTGTATATATAGTGACAAGATGTCGCTATATCTGCAGTCGCCCACACCATCCAGTAGCCGTCTGATAAGGCACTGCTATTGAGTCGCCCTTTTTGGTGTGCACTCAATAGCGAGTGCACTTATCACTGGATACCACTTTTTTATGGGGACAGTGATTGGAGGATGAGGGGTACTAGACACCAGGGACTTTGAATACTACAATGTATGTGACACTTGAATTTCCCACATAGGGCTGTTAGTGGGGGATTCAGGAGACAACGTCACTTCTGTTGGGTCAGCAGAAACAGAGTGGCTGAGGCGGGGAAAAGCAACATGGCTAGAAAATAACTAAAAAACTACAAAACTACATTGTTAACACTTGTGATTTTATTACAGATCTGCTAGTTAAGATGTGTGTGTGGTGGTTAAGTAAATCCACTTCTTTATCATTTAAGTACAAGAGTCCCTCTTTAAAATGTAGTGGAGGAATTGGGATGGTGTACAATAAATTTAAAATGGGAGACCAGAAGACTTAAAATGGGGTAAGGGGTGGATCCCTTAAAATGGGGGGAGAAATGTAGCATATTTAAACTATGGGGGGGCATACCTTTAAACCTTTCTCCATCAAAATGTGGAACACCCTTGAGATGTACTTGAATGTACTGACCCTTAATGCAGGCAAACAATTTGATTCATCTCTTGCGTTTGCAGCTGCTTGTTTGCTGCATTTCTAACTGCCTGATATAAGAAGTAACATCCACATGGTCAATCATGTTTAAATATTAGTGCTGCGCAGAATTTTCAGATTCTGGCTGAATGAAATTTCATGGAATTTTTCAAATCCCACTTATATTCCATCGAATTTTGGTGGAAACGGAGGGGCAGAATTCTACAGCAGAAAAATGTGGAATGAATTTCCACCACAATTCCGCTGCATTTTATTCCTCAGATCTCAATATTTTCCACTGAAATAGTTGCAGAATGATTTTCCGCAGGAAAAATGCTGTTCCACATAATATTATTCGGCGGATTGCAGCAGGCGGAATTCTGCAGAGGAACCAGTGCAATTCCTGCAGAAATTTTGCCGGCAGAATTCCATATTCCGCACGGCACTATTCAATACAATTCGGTGATGACCATTGTGGACCATGCTCTGACCAAGCTAGGTTGGCAGCAATTTACTACTCTACAACAGTCATCAACTACAAAGCATGATAGGCAATTTCCACCATGGTTGAATGAGGCTCTGTGGTCAAATCCTTGGCTGTGCTGTTCACAGGATCATAGGATTTAAACAAGTTCAACAGGGCTAACCATAGTGACTTGATTTTATTTTATTACTGAGAGTATTTATTTATTTAGTTTTTGTTGACTGGGTAAGTGCACTAGACAAATCCTGCCTATTTTCAGGCACGACCTGGGGAGGGGGATACAGATGAATGCCAACTGACCTTGAACCAGATGAAGCTGTTGGTGGTAATTTTTCATGAATGGAAGAAATCTGGCCATTGCACCGGGGAAATTCCCCTGCTCTTTTCGAGAAGTGCCATAGGATCTTTAACATCCACCTGAACTACCACCAGAACAGGCAGATGGGACCCTGGTTTAACTTCTCATCTGAAAGACGGCACCTCAGGAGTGCAGCACCCCCTCATGCTGTACTACAGTGTCAGTATTGGGATATTAACCCAAGTGCCTGCTGTGGGGAAGGAACCCACAGCCTACTGATCTCCTGGCCTCAGAGACAAGTGTGCTACCTGCTGAGCCGCTGACACAGGGAGGTCAGTGAGTGTCTGAGTGGGTCAGTCTGACTTGAGTGAGTGTGTCAGTCAGTGAGTTACTGGGTTGGTCAGTGACTGAGTGAGAGAGTTGGTCAGTCATTGAGTGCCTTGCCCCATCATGCTGTGTCTGATGGGGTGGGTGAGATTACCAGCATTTGGGTTTGGTGGTCAGAAAAGAAAGCTGAGTAACAATGCACAGTAGGGAACATTAAGCTATGTATAAGACATTAAGTACGGGATATTAAAATCGGTAATTAAGGGCTGGGTGAGAATGCTGGTGGTGTGGGAGTCCTGGACATTGACCCCTGCTTTTTGAGAATGCACATCATGCACAAACACAGATTCTGAACTTCTCACCGAATGTAGAGGATATGGCTACCTGTGTCCCTGAGACCCTGGTATTTGTCATACGTGGGAATGCCATTGGATACCAGGGAATGCTTCACACCTGGGTAGGATGAATCAGGGGGTGTCACCAGGCTCAGAGAGTTCATGGCATGGGGCAGGATGAAGGAAAGGGTGCATGAGGTGTAGGATGGGTGAGGGAGCAGGTGCCATTGGAAACCATGGAATATTCAGCATGGTATAGGGTTAACAAAAACAGTACCACTGGGACACTTGGCTCAGCATGGGATGAAGGAGAGGGCTGCCACAGGATATCAGGATGTGCTTGGCATGGAACAGTATTAGGGAGGAGCCCTTGGACACCAATGAGTGGTTGGCAGTGAATACAAAGAGGCAGATGGTGCTACTGAAAACCATGGAATGGTTGAAGCAAGATGGGGATGTTGTATAGGAGGATGCCACAGGTACAAGAAATTACATGGCATGGAGTTAGGTTAATGAAGGGGGTGCCACTGGACATCAGGAAATAATTAGCTTCAGAAAGGAACACATTGCCTCTGTATGCTAGGGAGTCCTTGGCAAGTAGGTAGTACTCACCAAGGGATGTGATAGGTAGGAAGTACTTAGCAAGGAATGTGATAAGGGAGGAGGATGGCAATGGATACCAGGGAAAACCTGGCATAGGATGTATTCATTTGCAGTTAGTATTTCAGAGCAGCTATTTGAGAAACCAGCCAGCTCTTGGATTTTTAGTTCTTCACTTTTTTGTTTGCAAGTATGCTTTTTTGTTGCCATTCAGTTTTTAATTATGCTGTACTTTTTATTTGCACTCACTTTGTAGTTGTGCAATGTTTTTTTGTTTGCATTCACTTTGTAGTTGTTCTATGCTTTTTTGTTTGCATTCACTTTTGTTTTGTGTTGTGCTGTGCCTTCGTGGGAATGAATTCACTTTTGTGTTGTGCTGTACTTTTTTGGATTGCATTCACTCTTTGCTGTGCTGTCCTTTTTTTCGGCTTGCATTCACTTTTTTGGGTATGCTGTGTTTTTTTGGTTTGTGTTCACTTTCTTTACTGTGTTGTGCTGTGTTTTTTTGGTTTTTGTTGCTTCACTGTTTTTGTTTGCATTTTATTTTTTTGGTTGTTGCCTTACTCGTTTGATTGCATTTTACTTTTTTCATTTGTGTTTTGCACTTCAGGGCCACCGTAGGGTACCAGCCCAGAAAGCACCTGTCCATCCTTCTGCTTTCTCAGTCTCTCAGCTTTGCCACAGCCACACTCTGGCTCTGGCTCACACACAATTCCAGGAACTCTTTCTCAGCAATGCATCAAGGAAAGTCTCTTTTCTCACCATGCAGGTGCAAATCGACTCCAGAAGAGGCTCTGTCTTCAAGCTCTCAGAATACGGATTCCCATCCAGTTTCCAGTAGCCATTCCTCAATGCTATAACCAGTCTTCAGACATTGTGTCTTCCCCTAATCTCCTTAGACACTTTGTCTATGCCAGGATCAGGCAGAACATTTTTCCTTTTCCATGCTTTCACACAACTTTTTCCATCCACTTCTCAGAGCACCCATGTCTCACCATGGAGGTGAAGACGAATAACAGGAGGCTGGCTCCTCTTCATGATAAGTCCATTTTCCTAATTCTTTTTTCCCTTTTAAAATATCCTTTTCTTAATATCTTCACCGCTGTGGTGCAACTTCCTATCACAGCATCAGATCAGAATCCTGCAGTTCTCATTCTCTGCAGTGTTGTCTGCACATTTTTCTTCATCTCTCTTCAGATGGGGAAAGGCACAACAAGCCCTGGGGGACAGATTGCTGTCAGCCCCCAGGCAGGCCCTTTCCCAACCTTGCAGCCACATTCTCTTACAGGGGCTGGAGCCGCCCTCCCTGTGGAGGGGCTCCTACCAAACTGACTCAAGAATCAAAAGTCCGGACTTTTGGGAACTTTTTGGCAGCTCCCTATTGGCTAAAGCCACTGTCCTTTCAGAAAATTAATATGTATGAGCTTCCTCAATGCCTCATTGGTGGAGAAAAAAGCACCTAGATTTTTCCCAGCTTTTTCCTCCTCAAGAGTCTTTTCAGGAGCCCCATGATCCTCCTGTGAATTCCTGGCCCTTTGATTGACTGTAAGGTGGTCACCCGATTTCCATCAGGTCTGCTGGCAAAACTGTTCATATGCAGTTTATGCAGTGTCCCCAGTTTAAGTCACTCCTGCAGTCAAACCATTTACTTTTATTTTATTATCTCACCACACATTGGTAGCCACCCCTGTGCCCTCTTAAGTGACTGCAAACATTAGAGTTTTCCCCTCAGCCCTTCTGCTGTCACTGTTGCCATTTTAACCTATTCCCAGGCAGCCACACATACTCCCATTACAGTTCACATCTGCCCCAACTTCATTTCTGTGCTGCCACCAACATGTACACTTTTTAATAATTATAACACCACAGGACAGTAGTTACACCTTCCTTTTGTTTGCCCCCTTTATCCTTTTTAACCTTTGTCTCATGCCTGTCTCTAGCACTTTGACTTCTCCCAGTGCTAAACAGGACTCAGCTCATGAATTATTCAAGAGCCATCTCATTAATATTCATGAGGTGGCTCTGATTCCTCGAGCGTGATTGGCGTTCACAAAAACTCTCCTTCCTGATTCCCGGTTGCCTCCCTAGCCCAGTTAAGGTCTCTGGTCCTCTGGTCCCACTTTTGATTTCCACCGGGACGGGGATGATGGGGGAGACAGCCCAAAATAGCCATGAATAGCTGAATGAAAATGCACTTTTTGCACATGTGTGTAGTGCTGACCCTGCACTGGAGTGCAAAACAGGGTGGCGACTCTGTGAACTGACTCCTTAGGCCCCACTTCTCAAAAAAATTATGCGGGTGCCAGCAGGAGGGTGCAAGCACCAATGGGACCACCAGGGGACTTAGCCAGTAACCCGGGGAAAATGGAGCCAAAACCGGGCGCAACCTTGAGGGCCAACAGGAAAGTCCCTGGCAGGTGGGTTACACAGGAAAATGAAGAACTGGAGACTAGAAACACAGAAGCTGTTGGCAGAAAAAGGCCCTGAAGCTCATCAAGTCTGCCTAGCTCTGCCTATCTATTGTTGATTTGAGAGCCCTAGTGGTCCTTTACTCCCCCTTTCCCTCTCACATCTTGGTAATGTCCTTACCAGTCCCATGTATCTGTCCCACCCATGTTTGGACCCCACCACTGATTTCGCACATGCAATCATTGGTGATCTATTCTAACCCTCCACTGTCCTTACCAATCCCATGTATCTGTCCCACCCATGTTTGGACCCCACCACTGATTTCGCACATGCAATCATTGGTGATCTATTCTAGCCCTCCACCACCTTTAACATTCAAGAAATGCTTTCTGAGATCCCTCTTAAATTTCTTACCCGCCAGCTTCATTGAGTTCCTCCTGGTGCTTGAGTTCCCGCTCAGCATGAGTAACTCACTACTGTCTACTTTATTTACCATGTGGAGGTATTTGTATGTCTCGATCATTACATAGATACATAGAACTTGTCGGCAGATAAGGACCACCTGGCCCATCTTGTCTGCCCATTTTTTTCCTATCTATTACATACTCCGCAGACTGTAGATGATCTGCTGCTTACCCTCTCTTCCCTTTCTCTAGGTTTCCCCTATGTCCATCCCACCCGTATTTGAATTCCTTCACCATTTTTGCCCCCACCACCTCTGCGGGGAGGCTGTTCCAAGCATCCACCATCCTTTCCATAAAGAAATACTTCCTTACATTACCTCTGATTATACCTCCCTCCAACTTAATATCATGACCCCTAGCTCCTGACCATCCTCTTTTCTGAAAAATCCTACCCCCTGTACCTTAGTTATACATTTGATGTATTTGAATGTCTCTACCATATCCACCCTCCCTCCAGAAAATAGATATTGAGGTCTTTTAGCCTCTCCTCATACGACTTCTGGTGCAGCCCCTGCACCATTTTTGTTGCCCTTCTCTGGACTGCCTCTACTCTGTCTATCTCCTTCCTGAGATATGGCTTCCAGAACTGGACACAGTACTCCAGATGAGGTCTCATCAATGATCTGTATAGTGACATCACCACCTCCTTTTTCCTACTGGAGCTGCTTCTCCTTATGCATCCTAGCATCCTCCTAGCCCTCCTAACTGCCTTCTCATACTGTCTGAGCACCTTTAGGTCATCAGATACAATCACTCCCAAATCCCTCTCCTGTTTGGTGGCTGACAGTAACCCCCCCATTGAGTACTCCTTCCATGGGTTCCCATGCCCTAAGTGCATAATTTTGCACTTCTTTGCATTGATTTCCAGCTGGCATACACTCAACCATTCCTCAAGCTTGCTTAGGTCCCTTCTCATTCTTTCCACCCACCCTGGAGTGTCGACCATCTTGTAGATCCTTGTGTCATCTGCAAAAACACACACCCTCCCCTCCAGCCCCTCTGCAATGTTGCCTATGAAGATATTAATGTGGAATGGGCCCAGCACCAATCCTTGTGGCACCCTGCTAGTCACCTCCCTCTCTACGGGCTGAACTCCATTCACTACCACCCTTTGTGTCATACCTTTCAACCAATTTCTAACCCAGTTTATCAACCTGGGGCCGACTCCCAGGCTGCTCAACTTGTTTATTAGCCTTTTATCCAGGACAATGTCAAAGGCCTTGCTAAAATCCAGGTAGGCCACATCCACCGCCCCAACCTGATCTATCTCCCTTGTTATCCAGTCAAAGAAATCTATCAGGTTTTTTTTGGCAGGACCTGCCTGCTGTGAAACCATGCTGCCTCAGATCCTGCTGTACACTGGATTCAATGTATGTCACAATCCTTTGTTTAAGTAATGACTCCATCAATTTCCCCACCACTGAGGTTAGGCTGACTGGCCTGTAGTAGCCAGCCTCCTCCCTCCTCCTACTGTTATGGAGATGGACAACATCCACCCTCCTCCAGTCTGCCGGAACCACACCTGTTTCTAATGATTTGTTGAACACGACTGTCAGTGGTGCAGCCAGCTCCTTTCTAAATTCCTTTAATATTCTGGGATATAGCCTTATCTACTTTCAGCTTTTCCAGTTCCTTAAGGACTCTCCCTTCTGTAAATGGACTGGTATCTATCCCCCTTCCCTTGGTACTTCTTTCACCTAGCTGTGGTCGCTCCTCCTCCCTTTCCACTGTGAACACTGAACTAAAATATTTGTTCAGGATTTCTGCCTTTTCCTGGTCCCTTCTGCAGACCCCCTCCCTTCCCATTTTAGTCTCACAATCCCTCCACTGGTCTTTCTCTTATCTCTAATGTATCTAAAAAAGGTCATGTCTCCTTTCTTAATTGCCTGGGCTATTCTTTCCTCTGTCTGTGCCTTGGACCTTCTGACTGCTTTTCCTGGCTCCTTCAGCTTTTCCAGATATAGTCTTCTGTCTTCCTCTGTGTTTCTTTGTATTTTCTGAATGCTAACCTTTTTTCCCTCACTCTCTTGGCTGCTTTCTTTGAGAACCAGAGCATTTTTTCTGCTTCTTTGTTTTACTTATTTGCCTAATACAAAGGCTTGTGGCTTCAGTTATGGCTCCCTTAAGATGTGCCCATTGATCCTCCACTTCCCCCTACCAAACCTTCCCCCTAGGGCTTTTTTCCGACATACCTAGTTTTGCAAAATCTACCCATCTGAAATCCAGGACCCTTGCCTTTGTGTGGCTGGAATCCTCCACTGTTTTCATGTTAAACCACACCATACAGTGATCACTGGACCCCATGTAGCTATCCACTTCTACATCTATAACTCTGTCCCATTGGTGAGCACCATGTCCAATACTGCTCCCTCGCGGGTGTGTTTTACCACTAGCTGTCTGTGTTCTGCCTCCTGCAGAGCTTCCAGGATGTCTCTGCTCTTTGCTGTGGCTGCAGTGTGAGTGCTCCAATTGACACCTGGCAAATTTTGAAGTCTCCCATCAGCAATACCTCCCCATTTCTTGCCATTTTGTGGATGATTTCCATTAACATCTTGTCCAACTTCCCCCCCCTGTGCTGGAGGTCTGTCGACCATGCCTGCTCGAATGGTGGTACGATTCTCTGTCTCCAGCATGACCCATAGTGTCTCCATTTCTTCCTGCATTCCCTGTACCTCAGTGGCCTTAATTCCCTCCCTAACGTAGATAGCCACTCCTCCTCCCTTTTTTCTGACCCTATCCTTCCAGAACTCCTGTGGCTCCAGGGTGTACACGCTGAGATCTTTCAACCTCTCTCAGTAAGTCTTTTCTTGTTGACCCTGGATCATTTTGGTTACCCTTATCTGTGTGTCTCCTCCCTGCCCATGTCCTTCAAGTCTGAGGGATTAGAATTGCACACAGTACTCCAGGTGAGGATGAACCAGAGACACGTACAGTGGCAGAATCACATCACTCCTCTGTCTGGTGAGTCTCTCTCTTCCTTTATATTTCAACATCCTATTTAGTCTTCCTACTTTCTTAATTCATTGTGCCGATGCTTTCTGATATTATTGCCCCCAGGTCCCTCACCTTGGTAATACTTTCCACTGCTACGCCCACCCACCACCATTCTGTATTCTATTTTCAGTTTTTTTGGCCTCTGTGTACATTACCTTTGTACTTTTTAGTGTTGAATCTCAACTGTCACACACTTGACTACTTCTCAAGTTTTTCCAGGTCCTCCATCATATTTCCTTTCCTCACCATCTACTGTTCTGCGGATCATAGTATCATATGCAAAGAGGCAGATCTTCCTTAGGGTCACTACCCCAATGTAACAGATGAAGATGTTGAAGAGAACCAGTCCCAATTCAAGACCAACCCCTGTGGCACACCATTGGTGCATCCCTGACCTCTGAGTGTTCACCACTAAAGGCAGGCCTCTTGGTTTTCTTTCTTAGCCAGTTCCCTACCCATCCTGTGATCCTATTCCCCAACCCAGATCTCCCAACCTTTTGACCAAAATTGAAGGATTTGCTGGCTTGGCTTTTCATGGTGTAGTATGTCCACTGCTTGACCCTTGTCTACTACATATAGTAGGTCACCCAATCAAAGATGTCAATCAGGTTCATCTGAAACAACCTCCCTTCTGTAAATCCATGCTGTCTAATATCCTTATGTTTGTTTGTCTTTTGGAAGCCCACTGGCACATACCTCTTTTATTAAGGTTTCTAGTAGCTTCCTTACTAAGGTCATCAAACAGACATGTCTGTAGTTCCCTGATTAGTGCCTACTTCCATTCTAGTGTAGGGGAACTACAGCTGCTGTCCTGCAGTCCTTAGCTACTTTCCCTGTCTCCAGTGCATTGTTAAAGAGTTCTGTCAGTGCTGCAGCTAGAACCTGTCCCATCTATTGCACTCTTGGAGGCAACTTTTCAGGGCCCATTGGTTTGCCCACTTTTAATCCTTTCAATAACCTTTCAATACCCTGCTAAATATGCATTTCAATACCCTTGCCTCTAAGAATGGAAGATAGTGATGTGAAAATATCATATTAAAGCTTGTCTCATTTACTTGGGTGATGTGTGTTAATGTTTTTGATGTCAAACCGTATTTTTTCATCCACCAGGAATGGAAGGCTAGGACAAAGGCCTGTTTTCAGCTATAATCTGAGAAAGGAAATCACAAAACTAGTCATAATTGGAAACAAGAAATATAGTAAATGCAGGGCTTGCAAACACTACAGCGGTTATGGTAACAATAAGGCAGGGAGCAAAAATAAAGATCACTGGACACGCAACAATTACATGTTGAGACTATCTATGATGGTTAATATGAGAAAATACAACCAGCAGGATCAGGAAAAGGTGTGTCTAGTTTAGAATTTATATTTATTTCTGTTGACCCGTAAGGGAGGCTAGGAAATCCATCCCAAGATCTGTTACCTGCATGTGTGAGAGAGCGTTCTCTTTGCAATGTCCGTTTTTTGGGGATATACTACCTGATAATTGCATTACTGTTTCAAGGCAAGAACGTTTAAAAAAGTTTTGTATTGTTACTTGCAATCACTTGCTGTGTGCAACTGTTTTTAGGAACTTTAGCTGTATTGTTTCATCTATCACCACCTAAGTAATTATGTATGTTGCATATCTGTCTGTATTATCTGTATGTCAGCTAGCTTCTTTGTAATTGAAGCTCCAGGTCGATCCTGAAAAAGGGCCTTGGCCCAGCGATCTTACCTGGTAAATAAAGTGAATTGAATTGAATTGAAGTATTTTCCAATATTCAGATGTATCCTGATGGGGGTCTTGGGCTGTGAATATAGCTGCAAACTGACTGATACTGAACCAGGGACATTTAGCCAGAATACTAGAGAAATGAGAAGTGCCTTGGGATGTTTAAAGTCCACCCAGAACAGGCAGATGCTTAACATCTCATCCAAAAAAGTGGTACCTCACACCAGCATGGTGTCCCGCAAATACTATACAGGGCATTGATGTGGTTACTTATACCAAGTGGAGAGTATCCTTTGCGGAGCCACCAGCACCACTTTCTGCAGTACCTGATAGTCACTGAACATCTCTCATTTGTGTACTGACACGGGTGTAGGAACCATACTATTTTATGCTTAGGTACTTTAAACCTGTCAAGCATTATGTGCACTTTCAAAGTTCAGTCACCCACTGTGCGTTCCAAGTGCCATTTCAAACATGAGCCCACTCCCACACACATTTGTTTTATACTTTGGTAACTGGATAAGGCCCATTAGGCACACATGCCTGTTTTTAAGGGTAACCCTGGAGCACTGGGAAGATTAAATGACTTGCTCAGAGTTACACAGGATGTGCAAATGGAGGTTGTGGGAATCAAACTTAGAGCTGCTAGATATACCAAGGTCATTCACAACTTGTTACTCTAACCCGGGGGTGTCCAACCTTTTCGGGGTCATGAGCCACATTTACATTTCTGAGTAAGATGTGAGCCACAACAATGTAGCATACAGAACATGCAGCCCATACCATACCCACATTTAGCCATATTTAGGAGTTAAAATTATAACAGTCATAGTCAATAGTCAATAATAACACAGTCATAGTCAATAATAACATAGTCATAGTCAATCATATTTTATTAAGTTGCAGTGTTTTTAAAAAATAGTTGTAATTTTAAAATAATTATTCATAGCAGGCCTGGAGCTTTAGAGTTGCTTGCAGGTTTAGTAAAAGTAGCTTGTTGAGCACTCAGGGCACTTTTCAGCTCTTGTACTTTGACTTTTCTCAAATTTAAAAGGCTGTGACATGTACCTGACATGTAATTGACAAACACCTCGAGAGCCACATCAAACTGCTTCGAGAGCAACATGTGGCTCATGATCTACAGGTTGGCCACTCCTACTCTAACCTCTAGGCTACATATTTTCTAGTGTTTGGGCATATCCCTGACTACTGGCCAGGACTGGCTGTGGCTAGCTTCAGAGATGTGACAGGGTCAGACTACAAGGTGGTAAGGCTAAAGGCTTGTATTACTGACCTCAAAGGAAGCAGGAATTTGATCTTACTTTGGATAGTCTGTAGTATCGGTATTTACTTAGAACCTTGCATACCAGGATCACCTCATTTAGGTGAAACACCTGTTTTCCAACAGGGTCCCAGGAGACTGATACAGCAGTAGAGTCATGCAATTACATAGTTACAGAGATGAAGAATTTCCAGCATTAGTTAATATATTGTACTTACAAAGACTGGAATCATATTGGACAGTCTAGGGGTGGGATCCAAAGAGGTAAACTGGGTAACAAAGTAGTTAATGGACAGGCAACAGAGGATGATGGTAAATGCCACTCACTCTAATGAGGGGAGAGTGGCCAGTGGGGTGCTACAAGGCTCAGTACTGGGACTGGTCCTCTTCAACTTCACCATATGTGGCACTGCAGAAGAACAGGAAGGGTAGGTATGCCTTTTTGCAGATGACTCCAAAAATCTGTAACAGGGTGGATACTCAGGAGGGAGGGGGAGAGGATTTGTAGGGACTTAGAAAACATGAGGAATGGTAAAGGATATGGCAACTGGGGTTCAATGCCAAAAAGTGCAAAATCGTGCACCTAGAGCACAGAAACCCAGGAGCTGAGTACAAAATTGAAGGGAAGGGGGATCTGCTGTCAGTCACTAAGCAGGAAAGAGACCTTGGGGTTATAGTCCATTTAAGCCCCCTGGTATCACATCTCGGTATGCTATGGTTTGATGGTGAATTGAGAGCATTAAAAACCAGGGGATGAAGGTTGGAGTATCATTGGAGGAGGTCCAAGGCTTGAAAGAACAAAGTAGCTCTGATATTTCATTATGAAAAATATTAGAAGGCAATCACTCGGAAATAGGCAGATTTTCTGTCACAAGAGATTACTGCTTGGAGGAACTGACTGGCTCATCTCGTTTGGACTGTAGACAGGCTTCTCCATCCTGTCTGTCTGGAGTCTGTGAGAGCAGTTACACCCACAAAACGTGAGGAGTTTGCTCAGTTCTTCTCAGATAGAGTGTTCTCCATTAGGCTAGAATTACTCCAACAGAGCCTCAGAAGCCTAGCCGTGAGACAGATTGCTCTCCATTGGGCTGGAATTACTCCAACTGAGCCTCGGAAGCCTAGCAGTGGGTGGGTGGGTGGGTGGGGACTGTGGATCAGGGATGCAATCATTGGTCTTGGGAGGAGTTTCAGCCAGTGATGATGGAGGAGATCTGCGGGGTGATTTTGGAGCTGCAGCCAACATTTTATAACCTGGACCCAGGCCTGACATGACTACTAGTGAGCTGTATCAAGCATATGGGTCCTGTGTTTGCTGAGAAAGTCCGGTGCTCCTTATCAGAGGGGTTGTTCCTGGTAGTGCTTAAATGTGTACTGGTGAAACCTCGTCTGAAAAAAATTTAACTGGACCTAGACATCTTGGTGAATTATCACCCAGTCTCTAATCTTCCCTTTCTGGGAAAGGTTATTGAAACAGTTGTTGAGCTATAGCTTGAGGCGCACTTCACAACTGTCAACATCTTTGACCTCTCCAATCTGAAATTAGAGCCAGACATATCATAGAGAATTCACTAGTTAGGGTGCATGAAGACCTGCTTAGGGTGAAGGATAAAGGAACATGGTTGATTCTCATCCTCCTGGATCTCTCATCAGCATTCGATATCATGGACCCCGGGTTGTTCTTGGATCAGCTCAGGGAGTACGCAGGACTCACCGTGAAGGTCTTCAGCAGGTTTGAGCCCTATCTCTGGGATAGAAACCAGAGGATAGTACTAAGAGGATTTTCCTCACACCTGATGGTTCTGTTTTGTAGTGTACTCCAGAGCTCGGTTCTGTTGCCAATGCTGTTCATGGTCTACATGTTACCCCTGGGCAAGGCTATTAGACAATATGGGCTTGGGTTTCATTGTTATGCAGCTGATACCCAGCTCTACATGTCTTTTGCTTCCTGGACACCAGATGCTGTTGATATGCTTAATGGTGCCTGGATGAAATCCAAAACTGGATGTTACTGAACTGGCTGAGACTTAACCCTGAGAAAATTGAAGTACTAGCGATTGAGCCGGGTCATAAGGGGAGTGTGGCACCTGCCAGGAGAAAGACCGGGCTTTGGCTTGGTCCCTCCAGCCTTTCAGCTGCTTCTAAGTGTAACCCCTAGATGGCGCTATCCCAGGGGCTACTACCCCTGCCTGATTTGCCACTAACAGGTTGAGGGGCCTGGATCCAATGGCGGGTGCCTCCACCCAGAGGTCAGGGTTTGCAATAGTTAAACTTACTTGGTCACAGCCCTCTGGGACACTGCAACCCCCCTTTCTTCCCACTAGTGGCCCACACAATATATCAGAATTACCTTCACAGTATACACTTACCCCCAGGGCTGGTTCAGGCACTGGGACCTCCTGTAAAATAAGATACAGTGCAACAATCACAGTACAATACTTTAACATAGACAAATACCTCAGGCAGTATAACTTTGCTGAAACAAGCAGCTCGGATTTATTTAGGGGGAATATAACAAGGACAGGGGGAAATCAGGTTAATTAGCTTATCACTTTACTCATCTACCTATGGCTCTGTGCACAGGCCTATCCCTACCAGTTACTGTCCCTGGGTACCCAAGCCCTAGTGGCTAGTCCAACCGTGGCAGCTGGTAGGGCCCTTTCCCACAGAGAAAAGAAAAATTAGTTTAAACAGTCAGCAGTACAGTGATTCCATTTGGATTCAATGTGGCAATTCAACAAGAGCGACCCTGAATTAGTACTCACGACCTCCAAACAAGATAGGGTCCTTCATTGTCAGCAGGGCTACTCTTGAGCTCCACGAGACTCCTCACACATTTATATGGCAAACTGCAACAGGCAAAAAGTCCTTTAATGGCAACAGGATTCACTTGAGGTACACAAGCCTCTTCACACATTTATATGGTAAAACAGAAAGTACTATACCAGGCAGGCTGCTTCTCTATCCCGATCACAATTACTGCACAATACCGGGAGAACACACAGCAGATTCAGTTCTGACAGACCGAGTGCAATTCAGCAATTTCTCCAGTCTTCTACAGGGTGAGCCTGGTTTCTACTCTTCAGATATCCTTTGATTCTCTTCACAGGATGGATTCAGTCCTAACAAGCAGTTACACAAGTTGCAGACCGGAACTCTGGGCCTTACACACGTTTCCTGACTAAAACTGCACACTGAAAAAGCACAGGGCTCCTTCCTTCTTCACTGCCAGAGCTCAACTGAAACTCCAACAGACAAAACCGGCACTTCCTTTGAGTTCCTCCCAGTTCTTGACTGGATTGGCTGTCACTCACAATAGACTGCTCCTGTTGGTCCAAAAGGCGCGAAGTCTAAACTACATCTCCCAGAGTCACTGCCCATACAATCCTCTTGTGGCTGGCTCAGATTATGAGTCAAGTTCTGATTCGTCCAAGGCACCATTTTAGAGCTAGCTTACCCACACTGATTGGTCCAGTTCAGCAGTTCAAAACCAGAATGGGGAACTAGGCAGACACAGTTCTGACTGCAAAGAAAGCAGGTTAGACAAACTGTAATTTCATTATTACTCTAAATGATTTCTGGCAAACAGTTACATCTTTCAGATAGGTTCCCTTTGCACTCTAGTGACTGCAAAATGGAGTGAATTGGCAGCAGCTCAAGTGGTACTCAATCAAAAGAAACACACAGTCCCCATACAAACTAATTATGTCTGCAAGCAGACAGCTCTTAAAGAGACAGTACCAGAGGTTCTAAAACACTCACTGATAAATGGCTTAAACGCCAAACACCATTCAGGCTTGGAGCATTCAAGCAAGCTCCTGGAAGTCTTTTTGGGAACCCCAATTTGCAGGGGGTTACACCTTCCTGGCCTGGGAAAGCTTGCGTCCAGCGTCAAGCAAGTACCATAAGTTTCAACTGCAACTATATACATTTGCATTAGGCTCGCACTATGTAATCATCAGTCAATATATCATTTTACCAAGAACACATTTCTGAAACATTGCATACGTCCTCTTTACACAGTATTACATACATTGTACCATAACTCAAGTTATTACCTCTTGTACATGAAATCTGAAGAGAGGGGGCCCTTCCCTATCAGTTACCTTGGGGCTGGATGGGGCAAGGGCACCATACTTAGAGGGCAACACAAGTAACTGGGAGATAGCACTGACGCTCAGTTTGGGCAATGAGCTCGGGGACACATACACTCCTTTATGGACAACATTGAGAGGCAGATCCACTGGCCGGCCCAGGGAATCATAACTGAGGTGCACCACAGGCTTTACAGCTCGACCAGTCTTTCTAGGGGGAACTGTTACAGTCTCTGCACTCTGAGCCTCATTTTCAGCATTGTCCTCACTTGTCAGGGGAGTCTCCATGGGGTAGAGAGGTAGAACTTGGGGCACTTTCAGCTCCAGGAGTTACAGTTTCTAAATCCACAACATTTGGCTCGCATGAGAGCTTTCGGACACTGGCAGTGGACTGTCAGGGCACTCAAAATACTTCTTCTTGTTCTGGTGTATCACCAGTCTGACCCAATCCATCATTTTCCTCCTGAAAGCTCAAACAGTTCAACCATGCACAATGATTCCATTTCATCTGATCTGATGCTTTGCACTTCACTTTCTGGGAGCATTGGCTCCAGGGACGAAGCTGGGGGCTTGGACAGTCCAGAAGGCCCAGCTTCATCTCCAGTATTGACTAGGGATTGCCCAGAAACAATTGACTCAGTTCAGAAGAAGGATAGTATTCAAAGTCACTCTCACTTTCTTCCGATATGGACTGACAGTCATGCTCACTGGGACTTGTGGAGGGAACACTTTAACTTTGCTTCTGTAGGTGCAGACTTTCTTGATCTTTTCTTAGCAGCAGCTCTAGTCACTGGTCCAGAGGGGCATCTTCTAGGGGCTCAGACTCAATTAAGATTTGTCCAATGGGCAGTAAATGATTTCTATGCATTGTTTTACATCTTTTGAATTATTCTCAGGCCTTACTTTGTACACTGGCAGATCATCTAGTTTGCCCACTACAATGTGAGGGAGATGGTGCCATCTGTCAGCAATCTTGTGCTTGCCATGCAGTCCCAGATTTCTTAGGAATACCGATCTCCCTCCTGGAGTTCCTGTGCTTTCACCTTTTATCATACCTTTCTTTGTTGGCCAGATTTCTTTTTGGCAGCCATGGTTTGAGCCAGTTGGTACACATGAGTTAGCTGGGCCTTTAACTTTGCACATACTGTAAATAGTTGTCAGCTTGAACCCCATCAGGAGAGACCCCAAAACACACATCTACCGGTAGTCGAGCTTCTTTCCAAACATCAGGGGTAGGGGAGAACCCAGTGGCATCACTTTTGGTGCAGTTATAAGCATGTACCAGGGTGCTAATTTGTTGGCTCCATCTAGTCTTGTCCTTTGGGTGCAGGGTGCCTAGCATATCTAGCAAAGTGCGGTTGAAACGTTCAGGCTGTGGGTCCCCCTGGGGGTGGTAAGGAGTGGTTCTGGACTTTCTCACTCCCCACAGAGAAAGCATCTCTTTGATCAGACGACTCTCAAAGTCTCTCCCTTGATCAGAATGGATTCTTTGTGGAGCCCCATAGTGAACAAAAAAGTTTTCTACAAGTACTTTGGCTACAGTGGATGCTTTCTGGTCTTTGGTGGGAAAGCTTGGGCATATCTCGTGAAATGGTCAGTGACCACCAGCACATTACTGATATTTCTTTGATCTGACTCCAAACTCAGAAAATCAATACAGACCAGCTCCATGGGTGCACTGGTGGTTATGTTAACAAGGGGCAGCCCTCTGGGGCAAAGCTTTCCTCTGTGTAGCGACTACAAGTTCAAATGTGTTGCTCCACATCAGCCCCCCATCTTAGGCCAATAGAATCTGGATCTCACCAAGTCAAGTGTTCTGTCTATACCAAGGTGCCCCATGTGGTTGTGCAAGGACCTCAATACTGAGTCTCGAAAGGCAGTGGGCAGCACCAGTTGTTGTTTGTCTACTTGTCCCCCTCTGTCTACTGTTTCTCTGTATAACAGTTTATTGATCAGTTTCAACTTAGGACCTTCTTTGTATAACAGTGCAGATCTCAAATCAGTGGAGCGTAATTTGGACACATCTTTTCCTGCATAGAGGGCTTTTAAAGCTGATTTGATCATAGGATCGCGGGATTGAGCCCGCCGAATACTGTCATTGTCCAGCTGAGGCAGTGCACCAATGTCTATTGCAGAAAGTGTCAATAAGGCAGGTATGCAATTCTCAGAGGGTCCCAAGCAATCCACCATCCAGTCCACTGCGTCCCGTGGACATTTGTTCCCTCCTGTCAAACTTCGGCAGAGTGCCCGAATGTCAGGTTCTGCCAATCGGACCCAATCATTCTGGTGAACAGGCCTCCGGGAGAGCATCAGCATCTATGTGGTTCAGACCTGCCGAGGTATTCAAGAGCATAGTCATATGTAGATAATGCAGAAAGCCACCTGTGGCCAGTGGCATCCAACTTAGCTGGGGTCTGCACATAGGTCAAAGGATTATTGTCAGTTTTACTAGTATTTTAGCCCCATACAAGTACTCATGGAATTGGTCAACAATAGCCCACTTCAAAGCTAGGAACTCTAACTTACGTACAGGATAGTTCTTTTGGATGGGGTCAGGCTTCTACTGGCAAAGGCCACTGGTCTCAGGCCATTCTCGTGCTCTTGGTACAACACAGCCCCAACCCTTGCAAGCTAGCATCAGTGTGCAGGACGTAAGGTTTTCTTGATCGGCATAGGCCAGCACTGGAGCATGGGTAAGTTGATATATGATCTCATGAAAAGCAGTCTCAGAATCAGAGTCCAGCGGGCCCCAAATACTTCACTTCGGATGAAAATACACTCTTTCAGTCTTGAGGGGCTGACTTTTGGTATTTTTTGTGGGTTGAGGATACCCTTGAGTAAGGTTAAGTAAAGGCGGATCACTCTTGAATAGTCCTTGATGAACGTCGATAATAACCACAGAATCCCAGGAATCTTTGCAGTTCTTTCAGATTTCTGGGCTGTGGCCAGGTGGTCAAGGCCTCAACTTTACTTAGGTCGGTCTCTATTCCTCGGTGGATACTATGTGTCCCACATACTTTACTGATGTTTGAAAGAATTGACACTTATCAATGGATAGTTTAAGGCCAAAGTCCTCCAGTTGGTCCAATACCTTAAAATAATCTGCTCTCATGTTCCTCCAGTGAGCTGCCAAACACAATAACATCATCTAGGTATACCAGGCACTCTAGTAAGTTCATGTCCCCACTGCACCCTCCATCAATCGTTGAAAAGTGGCTGGGGCACCTGAAATCCTTGAGGCATCCTCATGAATTCATAGAAAGCCAAGCGGACAGATAAGGCTGTCTTCTCACGGTCCTCTGGGGCCATCGGGATCTGGTAGTACCCACTGACGGAGATCCAACACAGAGAACCACTTGCTCCCGTTAGGCAGTCAAAGCACCCTGAATGCGGGCATTGTGTTACTGATCAGGATAGTCCGCCGGGTTTATGCGTATAATCCACACACATCCTTACTGTCCCATTCTTTTTCCTCACTACCACAATGGGGAAGCATAAGGGCTTCTGGATTCTTGTATTACACCAGCAGCTAACATCTCTTGAAGCCGTCCTCACATCATCTATGTCAGCAGGTGCCAGGCGTCGAGACCTCTCACGAAATGGTCTTTCGTCATGCAGCTGGATATTGTGCTCAGCTCCTTGCACGCATCCTATGTCCCATTCCTTTAAAGAAAACACCTGGTCTCTCTGGGCAAGCTTCTCACTGATCCTCACTTTCCATTCAGCTGGCAATGGGGAGTCGCCGAAATCAAACAAGTCAGGCGTTACTCTGTCATTCTTCCTTGAACTCTTGCTGCTGGGTAGCACTGCAGTGTCTGCACAATGCACATTAGCCAGGATGCAACCTCTATTTACTCGAATGTCTCTTTCAGACACATTATGAACTTGGACCATTACCTTTCTGGCATAAGCATGGGCTCTAGTGGGCAAAATACTAGGCTTGACCAGCAGTCCCTCTGGCAATTTTCCATCGCCTGGTGCATCCAACATTAATATTTTATTCTTAACATCCTTTCTGATACGGACCTCTCCCTGTAAGGTACACTGGGCATTTGGCGCCAGGATCAGAGACTCAGGATCCTTCTTCCATACAATTCCGACCGGTTCCTCTGGTTCTATTTTTTTTCAGCATCTCTGTGCCTCATAGGCTTCTTAATTAAAGCCGGAACTCTTAAAGCTCTACTAGTCTTTGACCCTGTTTTTCATAACATAACTGTGCCAGCCTTCCCGAACATATGAGCATTTGTTCCAATCAACAAAGGGACACCATCATACAGTCCAGTGGGGGACACACTAAGGCTAGGATCTCTACTTGTTCGGCCACTCCAGCCATGGAGATGGGGAAAGACAGCCAAATTCGGATGTACCCGGAATAGGGTAGGCCTTCTCACTTAACCCCCATACATGCAGTCCTTCTAATGGTTGTAAAGTGGACGTCTGACAAATCTTCTTGATACCAATCTTGGAACATAATTGTCACTTGGGAGCCACTTGTCTCAATACAGCTCTTGTAGACACTCCATTCACCTTTACAGTGGTCTCCATGGAGGGACCCACTATTCTGGACCAGTCTGGAGAGGCGGTAGTGGGGCCTGGGCAACTGACCTTGCCACAAAAAGACATGAGTTAGCATTTTGGTGCCTCACTGGGATCATTTTGTGCACCTCTTAACCACTGATTTGTTCTCCAAGCTCTCCTTGTAGCCTATATGCAACTTTGTCAGTGTCTTTTGGGACCGGCATTCTCTTCATGTGCCCATCCTTCCATGCAATTATAGCAAAACATACTTTCTGGAGTTTGAGCTGGCCGAGGCGCCACACTGGGAGCCAGGGCGGGGGTACTACTAACTGGAAACCTTGGTGCCATCTCTGTCTGCGGCGTGATAAGCATTTGGAGACATCTCGTCAGTTTCTCCACTTCCATGGTCAAGGAATTGAGTTTGGAGCTGTTATCAGCAGGAGATACATGGGTGGGTACCCCCACCCCATAGCAGATGCAGTCGGATATAGGTCAGGGCCCGTACTTGCAGGCGTGGCCTTCATAAAGGACTGTTTTTGAATTCCGGATCTCGCAACAGTTGGCCCCATTGTGACATATCTCTTTCCTTGTCAGAGCACTCATTGACTGTCAACCTCTGCCCCTGAACTTCACTTGATGGGTCACCCTCAGTCACTCGGTCGTAGCCACAGCTGTTGGTGCAGGTCCCTCCGAGGTCGCTTTCTCAGCTCCTCGAATTTCTCTCATTAACTCATCATAGGAGGGTGGGGATCCAGCCGATTTGCCAGGCGAACTGAAGCAACACGCAGTTCTGAGAAGGGGCAGACTTAAGGATTCTGTCCAGTCTGGTTCGGTCCAGTTCAATCGCTGGCAAACTACCCTTTCTGAGGCATTCTTGCAACAATTTTTCCAGCCGAGACATACACAGACAACAACCCCCTTGGTACTGTTGTGCATTTCTTACTCTCCACCATAGGTCCTCATCAGAATCTGGGCTCCCATACACATTCTCCAAGGCCTCAAGATAGGCCTTTGCAGTCGCTTCAGGGTTACTGGCCCATTTAGCGGATGGTAGTCAGGGCAGGACCTCGGAGGCTCTCACTAACCCTCTTTGCTTCCGCTTCCTCGGGAAGCATTGCCATTCTAGCACTCGTTGGGGCAACATAGTCTATCCAGGTCTCCCAGTCATCCTCCCCTTGGGGGGTGGGGAGGGTGCCAGAGAAGATCCTCAACCTTCGGTAAGAGTCTTGACTAATGGCAGGTGCAGAAATAGGAGTCTGCATTGGTTCAGCCACCATTACGGGCACTGGAGCGGGAGAGGGTGTTGGGGGAGGAACACCCCCAGGTGGCAAGAATAGTTTATTCAAGTCCTCCACAGTTTTCCCTTCTCCCAGCAACCATTTAGCAAATTTCTCCTCAAAAGTTTCAGATAGTGGTGGTGGCTCATTCTCTCGGGTCTTTACTGTCCTTAGTTATCACTCCAAGCAGTGAGGGCTCCTCTGGGGTAATGGTCTGTGGCACTTTGGAGCTATCTATAGGATCCTTAAACTCTACTAGGGCAGAAAATGTGGGTGAGCAGATTAGCATGCCGACCCACCACCACAGGGTTTTGTAAACCTTCCACCTTGAAAGTACTCCCTGTACAATGTCCATATTGATACCCAAGGGGATGTCCAGTATAAGCATAGCATTTTGAGGTCGATCTCCTCCCAGTACACCACTCCACCAGCCGGTGCACAGCCACTTCTGTCGGGTACCCATTTTTCTAACAGTGGTTTATAAATATGGCCACTAGAGGACACACAATCCCAGCGGTGAGCCTCCAAGATGTAACCCCTAGATGGCGCTATCCCAGGGGCTACTACCCCTGCCTGATTTGCCACTAACAGGTTGAGGGGCCTGGATCCAATGGCGGGTGCCTCCACCCAGAGGTCAGGGTTTGCAATAGTTAAACTTACTTGGTCACAGCCCTCTGGGACACTGCAACCCTTTCTTCCCACTAGTGGCCCACACAATATATCAGAATTACCTTCACAGTATACACTTACCCCAGGGCTGGTTCAGGCACTGGGACCTCCTGTAAAATAAGATACAGTGCAACAATCACAGTACAATACTTTAACATAGACAAATACCTCAGGCAGTATAACTTTGCTGAAACAAGCAGCTCGGATTTATTTAGGGGGATATAACAAGGACAGGGGGAAATCAGGTTAATTAGCTTATCACTTTACTCATCTACCTGTGGCTCTGTGCACAGGCCTATCCCTACCAGTTACTGTCCCTGGGTACCCAAGCCCTAGTGGCTAGTCCAAACCGTGGCAGCTGGTAGGGGCCCTTTCCCACAGAGAAAAGAAAATTAGTTTAAACAGTCAGCAGTACAGTGATTCCATTTGGGTTCAATGTGGCAATTCAACAGGAGTGACCCTGAATTAGTACTCACGACCTCCAAACAAGATAGGGTCCTTCATTGTCAGCAGGGCTACTCTTGAGCTCCACGAGACTCCTCACACATTTATATGGCAAACTGCAACAGGCAAAAGTCCTTTAATGGCAGCAGGATTCACTTGAGGGTACATGTTTCCCTTCACACATTTATATGGTAAAACAGAAAGTACTATACCAGGCAGGCTGCCTTCTATCCCGATCGCAATTACTGCACAATACCGGAGAACACACAGCAGATTCAGTTCCTGACAGACCGAGTGCAATTCAGCAATTTCTCCAGTCTTCTACAGGGTGAGCCTGGTTTCTACTCTTCAGATATCCTTTGATTCTCTTCACAGGACGGATTCAGTCCTAACAAGCAGTTACACAAGTTGCAGACTGAACTCTGGGCCTTATACACGCTTTCCTGACTAAAACTGCACACTGAAAAGCACAGGGCTCCTTCCTTCTTCACTGCCAGAGCTCAACTGAAACTCCAACAGACAAAACCGGCACTTCCTTTGAGTTCCTCCCAGTTCTTGACTGGATTGGCTGTCACTCACAATAGACTGCTCCTGTTGGTCCAAAAGGCGCCAAGTCTAAACTACATCTCCCAGAGTCACTGCCCATACAATCCTCTTGTGGCTGGCTCAGATTATGAGTCCAAGTTCTGATTCGTCCAAGGCACCATTTTAGAGCTAGCTACCCCACACTGATTGGTCCAGTTCAGCAGTTCAAAACCAGAATGGGGAACTAGGCAGACACAGTTCTGACTGCAAAGAAAGCAGGTTAGACAAACTGTAATTTCATTATTACTCTAAATGATTTCTGGCAACAGTTACATCTTTCAGATAGGTTCCTTTGCACTTCTAGTGACTGCAAAAATGGAGTGAATTGGCAGCAGCTCGAGTGGTACTCAATCAAAGAAACACACAGTCCCCCATACAACTAATTATGTCTGCAAGCAGACAGCTCTTAAAGAGACAGTACCAGAGGTTCTAAAAACACTCACTGATAAATGGCTTAAACGCCAAACACCATTCAGGCTTGGAGCATTCAAGCAAGCTCCTGGAAGTCTTTTGGGAACCCCCATTTGCAGGGGGGTTACATAAGCATGCTTCTAAGGTGAAGAATCTGGGAGTTATACTGGAAGGGGGCCTGACAATAGAGGCTCAAGTGTTGGTTGTAGTCCGGAATGGCTTTTTCCATTTGTGGAATATCCACTAGATTAGATCCCTTATCCCTCCTGGTGATCTGTCCACACTGGTACATGTGCTTTTGACCTTCAGGCTAGACTACTGTAATGCTCTTTACCTTGGGGTTTGTGGGGGTACACTGTGGCTCCTGCAGCTGCTGCAGAACACAGCTGCCCAGTTACTTACAGGCAGGGCTTGAAATAACTGGCTGTCACTTCCTTGGACAGCGGTTTCCAGCTGGGACAGCCATTTAATAGCATCGCCTGTCCCTTTGGATGGGCGGTTTTGGTCAGTGGCGAGCGGAGAGAGATGCAGCGAGGGAGACAGTGTTGTACTGGGCACTAGCACCCAGCGGCAGATGGGAGGTTTCCCCGGACGACGTCGACGCGTAGTTCTGCCCACCCATTCAGTCTTCCCGCTGGCACTGAGGGTCAAGTGACTGCAGCTCCTAGTGTCACCTGACCTCTCAGCGAGTGGGAAGACTGACTGGCGCTGGCTCGCTCTCCTCACTCTCACTAGTCTGGCCATAGAGTGAGGAGCGTGATTAGGAGAGCGCGAGCGAGTGGAAAAAAAAAAGACTTCTGCAAATTCTCAACAGCCCTTCTCAGGGCTCTCTCATTTGGGGGCTCAGTTTGTGTGAATCAAAGTCCTGCTGGTACTTGGAGGAGGAGAGGGGAGGTGAACAAGGGGGATTATTTAGTTTAAGTCTCAAAGCAGTCAGGCACTGTACCTGTACACCTGAATAAAACTCTCTCAAAGCCAAAAGAGACCTTGTGATTTGCAAGTCTCATCATCTCTGACTCTGAATAAAAAAATATATCTTGAGTGTGCAGAGAGGTGAAGGCAAGGCTCTATTAAAGCTTATTGTTCACTCAGCCTGTGTACAGCCCTACAGAGCTTGAACCTTGAAGACAGTTACTGATGGACTTACTGTACTACTAGTAGTACTACTAACTTAAACTAGCCCCTGTCAGCCTGCTGTTGTGCTCTGCCACTGGACTAACTGAATAAAAGTAAAATTGAGTGACTGTGACAAGAAGGCACTGTCAAAGGGAGAGGAGGGGACTAAATTACAAAACAGGTTGACAGCAGGATACCCCTCAGGTTTTAGTTGTGAAATCTGAGCGGGAGGAAAATATAAATATTAAACTCCTTTGTCTGGGGTTTTACAGGGAGGGAAAGAAAACTAAACAGACTGTTCACGTCTTCTAATATCTCTGATCATCACTTCACTGTAGTGTCCACTGTCTTCAGAGTGCTTACTGTACTTTAAATTCGTACTAGCTAAGTAAACCAAAAGGGGAAAAAAATGTCTTTGTTAAAGTTTGGCTTTAAAAAAATTACAGGAAAGCCTTCAGTTTCAAGCCAAGAGGGAGGAGAAAGCTCGGGTTCTTCTATGTGTACTGCTTCTCCATTACTGATAGACTCAGTAGCACCAACTACTCACCCCACCATTGTGGCCAAAGATGTGACAACTTGTAGTGCCAGTGCTGATATGCCAGCAACTCTGACTACTGTTGAAAGTGGCAGGAGTCCCGGGGCAAAAAGGAAAAGGTGGTTCCAGGAGACCTGGAAGAAAAATAAGGAGTGGCTACTATATGAGCCTGATGTGGGCATGACCTGCTCATACTGCAAAAAATACTTAAGGGAGACAAACACTTTCATGAGTGGCTGTAAGAGCATGAGACTTGAAAATGTATGAGCTCATGAACTCTCCAAACCTCATAAATTAGCCAATGAAAAAAATACTGTGTCTAACACAGACCCTTCCAACTTAGCAATAGAACGAGGAATAATACAAATGGAAAAAAATGAGGCTACACAAGTGGAACATTTGTTTAGAACAACTCTTTATTTGAATAATTCAGAACGCCCATTCACAGATTTCCCTGGCATCTTAGAATTACAACATGTAAATGGTGCAAATGTCGGAGTCAGTTATAGAAGTGACAAACAGGCAGCAACGTTAACACTTTCATCTCTGTCCTATGTGACTCAAGCACTGATGCCTCAGTAATAGAAAGGAGGCAGTCTATATTAGGACAATGGAAAATTTCCGTCCAGTTAACAAATTTGTTTCCCTTCAGCCAGTCTCTATTCCAAATGGTGAAAGCATTTACAACTCAATAGGTGATGCCTTAGAATTCACCTTGGACTGTAAAGACTGGAAATAAAAAATTGTTGCTTTTGGATCTGATGGGGCACCTGTCATGTTGGGTAAAGTGACTGGGATGCTTGGCAGGATTTTGAAAGACGTACCTCATTTGTTAGGGATTCAGTGCAGTGCCCACAAGTTGGAGCTAGCTATAAAGCAATCAGCAACATCTATTCCATACATGAAAACAACAGATGAAGTCTTAATGGGTATCTATAAAATATACCATAAGTCTCCCAAAAACTGGGCAGTCTCAAAGAGTTAGCCAGTAATATGAGGTACACCATTCACAAACCAGTTAACTTGTCAGGGACCCGGTGGGTTGCACACAGAGAAAGGGCTCTGTCTGTTATTCTGTCCAGCTACAAGGCCTTAGTTGTACATTTACAGCACATTGCTTCCACACAAGGGCAAACAAAAGATCAGGCCAGTGGGTTGTTCAAAACAATAAGTACTGTGAGATTTGTCCTCTTTTCTCAGTTTCTGGCTGAATACCTTTCTGTCATGATGGCCTTCAGTCTAACTCTACAGAGAGACAACTCAACAGTAGAAACAATAGTCAGCAAGGTTGAAAGCACAGTGCTCTGGCTAGAGAACTACCCTGAGCAGGATAAACTTGACAAAGTCTGTAACGAATTGCTGTTGCTCCCTGACTCTGACTCAGCTGACAGTGACACTAGCACAAGTCGACTGACAGGCTCAGCCACTATAACTTAGAAAGGGGATATTCTATAGATAGAACCAAACAGGCAATGTTGCGTGATGTTACAAGCCTTCTTTCATCAACAATTGAAAGTATTAACTCACGATTTTCCAATTTTAAAACAGACAAAGTCCTACGGTCATTCAGTATATTTAACCCATTACAGTTAGCAGATAGTGACCAACTAGCCCTTTATGGCAATAAGGAAGTCAGAACCCTCACAGAGCACTACAGTGACCTACTGAAGAAATACAATAATAATGTAAACTTGATTGAAGCGCAATGGTTAGAGCTGAAACCACTTATGAAAAAATCACTGAATGAGCTGTCTCCGAAATTTCACTATTTGGATTTCTGGCAAAAAATTCTCCATAATGACGCACATTTATTATTTATTTATTTTTTAGCTTTTGGTAACCAGGTAAGTGCGTTAGACAACAGGCCTGCCTATTTTCAGGCACGACCCGGGAGAGCACAGGACATTGGTTACAATATGCAGAAATGCACAGACATAATATAGGTGTACAGGAGCAAAACAAGATATACATTGAGTAGCACAGTAATAGTTACATAAGGGTACATTTTAGGCATAGATCATAATAAGGATATAAAATAAAGCAATTACAGCAATGAACAGTGATTCCCTGATATTCTGGTCTTAGTCACAATAGCTCTACTGATCCCAACCCAAACTGCAGTAGTTGAGAGAGGATTCAGCTTGATGGGCAGAGTGAAGTCTGACTGGCGGTCCTGTCTGTCTCCTATGACTACATCTGAACTAATGCGTGTCAAGCTCTCAGATGCTAACATTGCTACATTTGACATGCAGGATGCCGTAACACTATGGTTCAAATCTGGAAAACAAAAGAGAAGACCTCATGTGAGACCATATGGCTACAGACTAGATTCAAGTTCTGATTCAGAAATAGACTAGACTCAATCAGTGTTTTACCTTGAAAAATAACCCCCCAAAAAGCAACAGTTTTCTCCATTTCCACTTTACAGTGCATTTTATGTTTTAAGTTTAAAATTCACCTCACAAAAATGTGGACAGGTAAAACTTTGTCCGGACAGGCAACATTTACATTCCACCTGTCCCTCGGACAGGCATCTCAAAAAATTATTTCTAGCCCTGCTTACAGGCCTATCTAGATCCTGCCATTTTTCACCTGCTTTGTGGGATCTGCACTGGTTGCCAGCAAAGTGGCGTATATCATTTAAAGTGGGTTTGTTGACCTACAAAGCCCTACATAGGCTGGGCCCAGACTACCTGGCTGAGCTTCTGCATATGCACATTCCCACTCATCCACTCCACTCTGCTCTTTAGGGAACAGGCTTCTGATGGTTCCAAGGGCTAGATTGAAGACTTCTGGGGACCAGACTTTGAAGGTAGCAGCCCTGACTCTTTGGAATTCTCTGCACATAACCTTTCTTTGGTGGAGGCCTTTAAGAGGGGTTTGAAAACATACCTATTTCAACAAGCATTTGGGGAACATTATTAATCTTCTACCTGAGCACAGCCTAAATCATTACTGTCTCTGTTTTTTGTGTTCAGTTTTGAAGGCCACATCTCAGAAAGGACATAAACGGAGTGGAGACAGTCCAGAGGAAGGCAACAAAAGTGGTACAAGGGTTGCATGAGAAACCCTATAAAGGGAAACTGAGGAATCTCAACATGTACACCCTAGAGGAGAGGAGGGACACAATAGAAACCTACAAGTACCTTACGGGGATGAACAGGGTACAGGAGGGGAGTCTGTTTCAAATGAGGCAGTATACCAGAACAAAAAGACATGCAATCAAGCTGGAAAAGGGGAAGTTTAGGAGGGTTGTGAGGAAATACTACTTCACTGAAAGAGTAGTGGACTCCTGGAACAGTTTGCCAGCCGAGGTAGTGGGCATGAAAACAGTGGGGGATTCAAGGATGCACGGGATAAGCATAGGGTTATAATAGTAAATAAGCAAGGAGGGGGAGGGTTGCTCTAGACCAGTTAGGGTCTGCAGACTTAGCTTAGGCAGGGAACATTAGGGTAGACTGGGTGGGCCAAATTTATTTATTTATATGTTTGAAAATTGGTGACTGGGAAAGGCACATTGAGCCCAGGCTCATTTCCAAGTGCAACATGAAGGAGGTAAGCAAAGGATAAAAACAATACAAAGTTAATACAAAATACAATGTTACAAGCAGTCCCAAGTCAAAGCAACAAGGATCTTAGAACATGCATAATGGTAAACAAACAAAAGGCAAATAAATATTACACCATGTGAGAAGGAGCTGTTAAAGTGAGGGGAAGCAGGAACAAGAGGTGGAGGGAAGGAGGAGTCTCACTTGGTATTAGAGGGAGGCAGGAGAGGCAGTGAAATGGAGGGAGGAGGGGAGTTGGTTTCAAAGTGAGGGGACATGATAGGCAAAGGCTGACTGGCTGGAAGAGGTACGGGGATATGACAAGACAAAGGTGCAATGGTCCGTGGAGGTGAGGGAGCATGAGCCAGAGGGAACAATGGAGAGGAGTGATGAAAGGTAGGAGGGAAGAGACCCAAACCAGTATTTAGATATGAAGGAGACACAGTACACCTGGCAACTGGAAGGAAAGAGAAGAATGGATAATAATGATGAATAAAGTGAGCAGTGATGAGTTCGAGAGGGTGAGTTGGTTGCAAAGCAACAGAAGGAGCTGGAGAGGGTATCCAGTCTGGCCAGAGAGGTGGAGGGGACGGACCATATACCACATCTGGGTAGTCAAAGACAGGGAACACCATTTTGTTGACAAGCTCATGGTGGACTTGTAGGGAGATACAATCTTTTGCTTTGGTACGGGGCACCAAATTTGGGATGAAGTTTGGCATGGAGGGTATTGATGTGGACAGAGAAATCAAGCTTGCTGTCAAGCCACATACCAAGGTACATGAAGGAGGGAATCTCTTCAAGAGGGGAGCCATCCAAGGTGGAAAAACTGGGCACTGATGTGAGCTTGACCAATTTATGGCTGGTGCCAAAGGTCATGGAAACTTATTTTAGTATTTACCTGAAGCTGGTTAGACTAAAACCATTATAAAATGTTGTGGAAGTCTCATGGTAGCAGAGCTTCCATGTCTGTGGAAGGACCAGAAATGTAGGTGACTGTCGTCTGCATGCATATGTATATGCAAATTGGCACAGGCAGCAGGGAGGTTATTGAGAAAGATGGAGAAGAGTATAGGGGCCCAGGATAGAGCCCTGTGGGTCCCCTGCCTGGATGGGAAGAGAACATGACAGGGTGCTACCTACTTGCACTGACTGAAGACATCCTGTGAGATAAGAATGGAACCAATCAACAGCCGGAGCTGAGAGGCCAGCAAGACCCAACATTTTCAGAACGAGAGGTTGAGATACCAAGTCAAAGGCCTTAGCCAGATCGATGAAGATGGCTGCCATGATGTGGCTCTGATCTATCCCTGAGAAGAATTAATCAGTTACATGCAGCAGGGAGGAGATGGTGGAAGGTTCTATGTCAGAATATCGACAACAGTGTTGTCGACATCCTGAACAGTGATGGGAACAATGCTGACAGTCGGCATTGTTCCTGTCATGACGAAGTGTATTTTTGGGGGGAGTTTTGCCCCATGCACCCCCCATCTCTACATAACCAACTCTGAGTCAGAGTTGGTTCAGGGTTGGGGATGAAACACTGGGAGTCGGAGTGTTGGCGAACAGCTAACCATCACAGCAACCTGCTGAGATTTGTCGCTGTGATGGTCTTCGCTGTTAGGATGTCATTGTGGAGGTGTGCTACCATGGTGGAGTGATCTTTTCTGAAACCAGACTGGAAAGGGGAGAAGAAATCTCACAACAGCACTCACGCTAAGGTGTATGTGCAGGATCTCGGCTCCTATTTCCAATTTTATTTTATTTTCACTGCCAATGCTCATTTGCAGCACAAACCTGTATTTTCTGCCATGGACTCACCTGCCATATCCAATAACTTTCTTAGTTCACAACAGGCCCCCCAAATAACTGAGCATTATATTGCACAGTTTTTGGACAGTGGCCATGCCATTCATAGATGCACGTTCCTAGATTAGATGTGCTTCTGGTGGCTGAAGTTACTTGGGATATCCACTCTGTCCAAACATGGGTTCCAAAAATGGTGAAAAAGGTAATATTTTAGCTTCACTCGATATTTGGGGGCAGGGCCGGCTTTAGACTTTTGGGGGTTCCCAGCAGGATTAGTGAGGTCATGGGCCCCCCACGTGGCCCTCTTTCACCCCATGTGTTTGACTGTACCCCATACATACAAGTTTGTAGCTTGCACCAAAGTGACTCACCATTAATCAGTGGGTTACAATACCTCTCATGTATTTATCCAGTCTTGCTTTAAAGGTATACATATTATCACTGGAAACCACATAATCTGGTAAAGCATTCCAGTGACTAACCACCCTCTGGTTTATCCGTGAACCTCTTTTATTTGACCTGTCGATTTCGCCATTGAGCTGATATTTGTGACCTGTTTGTCCTATTGGCTTATCTGGATTTTAATCCTACACATTCCCACAGATCACTATTTCTAAGGGCCGAGTACACCAAACACAAATCACCTCACAGTCTACAGTATTCCAGACTAAACATGCCCAGTTCTTGTGGTCTATTTTCATAGCTAAGATTTTTAAGTTTGTATAAATTTCTTATCACTTTCCATTACACTCGTTCTAGTCATCTTATGTCCCTCATATGGTGCTGGCTCCACAACTGAGCCCCATACTACATTAGTGGCTGGACCATTGACCCATAGAGCGGCATCAGCACTGTACTATCTCTACTATGAATGTTTCTAAATATGCAGTTTAACACTCTATTTGCTCTTTTGGTTACTTCAATAGTATGCTGTTGAAAGGTTAGATCATTACTGATCTCTCTCGGTATCTGTACTCTTTAATTCTTTTCCACCTAAGTTGTATTTGTAAAACTTATTCTTTTTACCAAAATGCATGATACTGTATTTTTCGATATTAAAGGACATTTTATGCCTCTGTGCCCAATCCCCAATCATGTTTACATTGTTCTGGAGATCCTGGTATGCATGTTGGTTAATGACTATTGCACCTATTTTGCAGTCATCTGCAAATTTACTCAACCAGGTAGTTTTAGAAACCTGTTGCGATGATATATAAATGTTAAAGAGGGCAGGACACAGAACAGATCCCTGGGGAACTCCACTCGTAACCCTTCCCCAGTCCAATGTATACCCTCTAATACAAACCCTCTGTTTCCTTGCTCCCAACCAAGCTGTTATTCACCTGATAATTATTAGATCAATACTTAGGTCATGTAACCTGTCAATTAGTTTCTAATGTGAGACTAAGTCAAAAGCTTTTGAGAAATCAAAGTAGATAACGTCCACTGACAATCCTTCCTCTAAGGCTAAGCTTACTTGGTCAAAGAAGTGTGTAAGGTTTGTCTGACAAGACCTTTTTGGTATGAAACAATGTGTAATATCAATTTTGCTATTTTCTTGTAAATATATATCTACATTTTCTTTGATATATTGCTCCATTATTTTACTCACTATACAAATCAAGCTGATTGGTCTATAATTTTTGACATCACTCTTTGAACCCTTCTTGTATATAGGTGTTTCATTTGCTGATCTCCAATCGCTTTGTACATCACCTTCTTTTAAGGATTATTTAAATAGTAATGTTATAGGCCCTGCGAGTTGCACAGCCAACTCCTTCAGCACCCATGAGTAGAATCCATCTGGTCCTGGTGATCTAGCCCCTTTCAGATTGTTCAATTTCTCCATGACACTATGACTACCAAAATGTATTATATTTCTGTATTCATTCATAAATTTTATTGTAGCAGAACTAGTCTTTCATTTTGTTGATGGATACTTTTTTTTATTTACTAAACTTTGTTTAGTTTTATGCAGCACACAATACAAGGCATGACAGGGTAGTGACATGAGGCTGCATATACATATGATACAACAAACAAACAGACAGCCTCCCTCCCCTCCCCAGAACCCCCCTTCCCACCCTTGTGTCTGCGCCTCAATCAGTGAGAGGAAGGATAATAAGGGTCCTAAAGGGAGAGATAATAGGCTTATGGTTTCCATGGGGATAACAAGGTAAGAAGGGGTTCCAAATGGTCTGAAGAGCCTGAAGCCTGTGATGCACATGTGTTATATGCTTCTCCAGTTGGATTGCAAACAATTTTTTGTGATACCATTCCATTACTGAGGGGAGGGACTCCTCCTTCCAATGCCTTAACATTACTAACTTTGCTGTAGAAGACACCAGGGCAAGGTGAGCTTTCCTTATTCTGGGCTTTCTGGGGGGAAACAAAGTTAAGAGGCAGCCCTCTGGGGTAAAGAGAGGCTCCAGACCCCGAAGCAGATCTAATACCTGTTTTTTGCATTCCAGAAGAACTGGGACTTGGGGCAACTCCATAACAGGTGATATAAGGACCCAGGGGTGTCTCCACAGCGGGAGCACAAAGGGGAAGTAAGTTTACCTATTTTGAGTAACTTTATCAGGGCATAGTATAGAGTGTGCATAAATATTGAACTGGATCAGGTAGAGCCTGTCTTGTTTAATAAATTTATAGACAGAACTCCAGGCTTTCTTCCAGAAAGCAACTTCTGCAGGGAGGGACAGTTCCTGAACCCAGTAGTAGCAGATTCCAGAGGGGAGGTGAAGATATAGGAATTGCAAGTGCTTATAAACTCTGGAAACTGCATTTGGTTGATCAGCAATTTTAAGCACGGAGGATAAATCCTCCTTGGGTGAGGGAGACCAAGGCTTGGGCCCCAAGAAGGAAAGCATTGCATTCTTTACTTGCAGGAATTTGAATAAATGTTTATTAAGGAGCTGTAATTGGAATTGTAGAGTGGGGAAGGGAACCATTTCCCCCTTCTTGGAGAAAAGTAGATAAAGTGCATGTCCTCAGGTGAGGCCAAAAGGAGAGTGGGATAGGGCGATTACCGATCTGGAAATGGGGGTTACATATTACAGGTTGCTCAGTTGACCTGTGCCAATTCAGCAATAGATGGGTTTAAATTTGATGCAGAGCCTTGAGTGACCATCCAATTGGAGAATTCCTCAAAGACTGGGGGAGTTGAGAGGGGAGCAGAGGGTAAGGAGCAGTGAAATTTGCTCGCCAGGGCTCTTTTGATTTCTAGCCAAGTGGGAATGTAAGTATTAATGCTAACTTGCTAATATGCTGGGCCCCATAATTAGTGAAGGAGGGAAGAGCTAGGCCACCTTACAACTTAGGTGCAACAAATTTGCCATACACCCTTCGGATCACCTTGTTCTTCCACAAGAATGCATTGAGCATTCTCTGAAGTCAGGTGAACCATACCTTGGGGAAGAAAAAAAACAGCTGCCCAACGGGTATAGTAAGCGAGGTAGGACATTCATTTTGAGAAGCCTAATCTGACCCCAAAGAGAAAGAGGGATCATAACCCATCTGTCCGGGTCTGACTTCAAAGTTTATAAAAGTTTGGCAAATTTATCTTTAACTATAGTGGGAATGTCCCGAGATACTTTAATACCCAGACGTGTTATGGTATTGGGTTCCCAAGAAAGACCCAGGTCACTAAAATCAACCCTGACAAGCCGGCTATTGAGGGAAAACATATTTGTCTTAAAGAGCTTTAGCTTATAAAAGGAGATCTTGGAAAAATCATCCAATTCCGTTAGCAGGGTGGGGATAGTGACACCTGAGTCCTCTATATATAAAAGCAGATCATCAGCATATGCTGAGAGAGTGTATCTCTTCCCCTCTATTTGAATGCCTTTCAGAGTGGGGTAGTTGACTAACCTATGTATCAGTGGTTCCAGATAAAAATTAAATAATAGATGGGAGAGTAGGCAACCTTGACGGGTGTTTTGTTGGAGAGGGAAGTGTTTAAAGAGACAGCCATTGCACCAAACCTGAGCTGTAGGGGAGGAATACAGTAGTTTGACCCATTTAATGAAATCAACGGGAATACCAAAATAACAGAGAGAGATGAAGAGAAAATCCCAGGAGACCTGGTCAAACACTTTTTCAGTGCCGAGGGAGACCAGGGCCGCAGGTACCCTAGACTCCCTAGACTCCAAAATAAGGTGAAGTAGTTTTCTCATGTGGTCCCCTGAAACTCTCCCTGACATGAAGCCACTTGTTTGTGGCCAATAACCTCACCCATAATCAGAGCCAGGCAATTGACCAAAATTTTAGCCAGGATTTTCACATCTGAATTTGGTAGTGAGATAGGGTGGTAATTCTCAGGATGTAGGGGGTCTTTGCCTGGTTTTGGGAGGAGGGTGATCAGATCCTCCAGAAAAGTGGGGTATCCCATGCCATCCTCGAACCAGGAATTGAAGACCTCTGCTAACAGGGGTACTAATTGGGGGAGACAGGCTTTATATAGGTTATTGGATAGACCATCTGGACCAGGGGCCTTGAACAAGAGCAGTTGTTTAATGGCTTGTTGCACTTCACCTAATGAAATCTGGTCACCCAAATGCCTGGTAGAAGAGGGGGGTAAGGTTGAAAGGGTAATAGAGTTTAAATATGCTATAATAGCATGGTCGGATGGACTGGATGCCTTAGCCACTGAGTAGAGCCTTTGAAAGTACCTCCCAAAGATTGAAACTATTTCCTTGGGGTCCGGGACTACCTCTTCTTCCGAGGATGGGTGCAGACCCGGTATAAATCTTGTGGCCTCCGCTTGTCTTAGCCTAAGGGTTAAGAGCTTGCAGGCTCGCTCCCCTGATTCTAGGTATTTTAGTTTAGTACGGTGTAAAGCAAGTTCTGCTTTTTGTGCCATGATGTCCACAAATTGAGACTGCAAACGGTGTAATTTGGCCCACTCCTAGTCGTGGGAAGAATATTTGAGAGAATATGCCAGTTGATGAATTTCACCTAACAGGGTATCTAACTGTTCTCAGCTTTTATGGGTCCAATTTTCTGTAAGAAGTATGAACTCCCCTTGAAGGACACATTTAAGTGGTGCCCAAATGGTGTCCACTCTGTCCACTGAGCCCTTATTGGCCTCTAAGAAGAAGGAGACAAAATTTTGGATATGGATCAGGGAGTAGGGAACTTGCAAGAGCTGAGTATTAAGGCACCATATGGAGTCCCGTTGGATCCCTGGGCCCAGTAGGTATGAAATACTGATTGGGTAGTGGTCAGACAGTACCCTAGGGTGAATAGCCACAGCTAAAATACCTGGGAGATAAAAGGAGCTGATGAGAAAATAATCTATTCAGATTAGCGTATTATGGGGAGGGATAAGTATACTGCCATTCTGTAGGTTTCAAAGTACGCCAGACATCTATAGTCCCAGTACCACTCATGAGGTCTCTCAGGGCCTGTTGATCTGGGGTTAACCCCACTCTCCTGTGATCTGATCAGTCTAGATCAGTCTGGGGAGCTAAGTTCCAGTCTCCTCCCAGAACAGTTAGTATGGGGGGGTTCGGAGGCTAGTAACATTAGTAAGTG
This sequence comes from Neoceratodus forsteri, assembly GCA_016271365.2. Lineage (NCBI taxonomy): Eukaryota > Metazoa > Chordata > Ceratodontiformes > Ceratodontidae > Neoceratodus > Neoceratodus forsteri. Next base: position 1,340,568,767 of record CM057455.1, on the reverse strand, counting down.
GGCAAAAAATTGGGGTGATTCCATATTTGGCCATATATGGAACTTAAAATGATTGGGTAGGATACTAAAGGTGCCTTGGATGATAATATAACACCCACTCGAATCCCACCACTCACGTGTCATCCTGAAGGGGATCATTTTGGCAATTAGAACTGCAGTTCCTCCTCACCTCGAGGAGGTGTCAGAGCCAAAAACGTGCCCCACCCAACTTCTCCTAAAGAGGGAGACGTCTTCTCTACAAAGATGTGTCTCTTGCAGATAAACTATCCCTGCTCCGAGATGCTGGAGATGGCGTAAAATCACCAGCCCTTTACGCCTATCTCAGGCCCCTTTAATATTCCAACTAACAAATGTATAAGGACCTCCCATTTAGGTTAGTGAAACGATGGTTAAAGGGGCATGCTATCAGGTCAGACCTTGGTGACCACCTTCCTCCCCCTTGTACAGGTAAAAAAACTGAGGGACTATGAGAGCGCAGCACTTACCCACCCCACCCACTCCAGAAGCATAACTCCAATTGTACACTGAGGACATGGTAGAACCCCATAACAACTCATTAACCCATAAACCCCCACCCCGCTTACCCACGTAAATCTCCAACAAGCCCAATAACATTAAAAACCACAAACCTAACTATATTATCCTAGTTCTAACAACTGCACTACCTACTACACTTCGGCAAGTTATTTTTAAAAGCTATTTTAGGAGAAAACACATTCTTAACCCCATCCCTCCTCCCCCACCTTCCCGCAAACAGGTTAGCATGTATAGTAATGCAAACATTTAGCTAATAATGAAATAAAGAAGTAAATAAAGATAGTCTCCATAACCGGAGAGCTTCCTAATATGGTTGATGCGTCCATTTAAAGATTAGTCCAAGACCCACTTAGTTAGGGCAGTTATTAGGTCCATAATCCAGATGGAAGTTCCCCAAATCAATATTAGCCTAAAAGTAAGATAGAATTGCTCTAGTCCAGAAGCCCACTACTGGTGATACATTGAATGACTAAAATACAATGGCCAAAGTCAAAGGGGCAGATGTCACCATGACCATAGTAGCTCGGTCTTACAAGCAGGAGTCAGGATTTCCCAAGGAAAAAGTCCATTAGTCCTGAACCATGAGTACCGCTCAGTGAATAAAGTCTAGACTGGGACCCGACAGAGTTGGAAGCCTGAGTTATCCCAGAAAGGCCTGGCTAAGCTCATCCAGCTGCTTGTAAGTGAGAGACAGTAGTTAAGCCTGGTCCAGGGTGGTGATCAGATTGTCACACCAATCGAGGCTTCAAAGGTTCATTAGGCCAGGGCAAAAGGAGCTGTGTTCGAGTGTTTACACCACCAGGCCAGATATGAGATGAGAAGGGGAAGCCGTTTAGGGCCACAGCTTCAGACCAAACTCGGAGAGAGAGAGACAAAAAAGTTCCACAAGTCAGAAGAAATAAACAGACATCTCTAAGTACTCACTGAGCTACCAAAAGGTAAATTCCACATTAGCTCAGGAAGGAGACTTCAATTGAACAATCTGGCAGGAGTGTCATAGGTTCCACTGCAGCTTGCTCCGGAGTTTTGTACGAGAACCACTGGTCGACATGCTTGACTTGCAGCACTGCGGGGTATCGAACTCTGAAAGGCTTTCTCGCAGCGATCAACTTGGAGACAGTCGGGTGGATTTCCTGTCACTTGGCTCGTACCGATTGAGGAGGTCCTAAGAGATCCGTAGTTTGTGTCCCTCCCACTGCACCTCCTGGATTTCTTTAACTTTTGCCAGAATATGCTGCTTATCCTGAAAATTCTGCAGTTTGATGATCACAGGTTGAGGGGGATATCCAGGAGGTGGGGCGGGGGGGGGCGCCGCAAGCGATGGACCCATTCAATTATATAGGTGGTGTTATTTGGTGAGGGGCCAGTGATTTTTTTTGCAAAACTTCTGAATAAACTGAACAGGGTTGTTGTCTTCTCGCTCTGGTAACCCAGTGATGATCAAATTATTGTGCCGGCTGTGCCCCTCTAAATCCTCCAATTTCTCTTCCAGTCTCTTGAGCTTTTGCCTTATAGTTGTGGAGTCCTGATCAGTTCTCCCCTTCCATTTTTTGAGGGATATAATCCTGGCTTCAGATTCGACGACCCTGGTGGAGAGAGAGTCAACAGAGGAGCAGATTTGCTGGAGATCTGCGGAGATCGCAGAAATGGTGTCCTGCATGGGCTGCATTATCTCTAAGAAGCGCTCCTCTGTGAGCACCGTACTGCTGGCTTGGGACTTATGCGAGCTGGTGGATTGCTATGTAGGCCTTTTTGTGGCCTTGTTCTTCTCAGGTGTCGGTGTGGGCCAGTGACGCGGCAGTGCCTTTTTCATGTCTACCTCCTTTCTCTATGCCCAAAATTGTGTACAGCAGGGCTCCTTAAGGTAGGAGTGATGAATTAAACCACAATTCAGGTGCTGAGGGCTGAAAAAAATGGGTTTTCTTTGCGGGAGCAATGAGGAGTGACAGAGGTAAGCAGCTCTCTCCTAAGCAGCCATCACGTGACCTTGATGGATACCTAGGAAATGTCTATTAAAATTCACAGCCATTCTTTACTCATCTGATATCAAGCAGTCATCTATTTTTAATGATCCAATCTTGTGTGTTCCTTCATTATGGCTATTTATATAACTAACAAATAGCTTCTTATCTTTGACCAGTTCTGCACTTCTTACTTCTTCGTTCCTTTTTGCTTTCTTAATATTAATTTTACATTCCTTAGCCCTTTTGAATAAATACCAGTTCTCAGTAGTTGAGTTTATTTTGTACTTATTGTAAACTGTCTTTTTTCTATGTATAATTTTTTGATTTTATTTGCAAACCAAGTTGAAATTTTTCCATTATGATTATATTTGGTTCTTATTGATATATGAGAGTCTACATAGAAATTTAATTTACTTTTAATCTTGCCCCATATTTCTTGTACATTTGATTCATTTAATTCAGTTTCCCAGTCCCACTGCCTTAGATATTTCTTCATATCGAAGAAATTTGCTTTGTTCAAGCATCTGGTTTCAGTTGTTCCTTTACCATAAATGTGATTACATAATATTGTAAATTCCACCATGTTATGATCACTTGTTCCGAGTGGTTCTCTGACCTTACATGCACTAATTTCATTTTACATATTAGTAAAGACAAGATCTAATATATTCTGTCCCTTTGTATTCTGATCTATACATTGGTCTAAATGATTTATTACCAAGATGTCCATTAGTCTGTTTTAGAATTCAGATGATATTTCGTGACTTTCCCAGTTATAAGTAAAATAATGAACAGGTGAGTGTGTATTACAAGGGAGTAAAACCATTGAGAGGTTCCCTTGTCCCCAGAATCTCAAGGTGGTTTTACTCCTGAGTGATACACACTCACCTATTTTTTTGTGTGTAATATATGGATCTTATTTAAAAGTTTCCACAGCTCTAAATGTTTTTTAAGCTTGCTGTGATGGTAGCCGACTGCCACACAGAACACTTGTTCGCTCTGTGTCCACCCTTACACCACAATCCTCTACTCTTACCTTTTAGGTGTTTTCATGGTGAACAAATGCAGGATCAACCAGATGACTGTTTAAACTTCTGGGGGGGAAAGCATGGGTGAAAGAGTGAAGATGAATTTCTCTCGGTGAATGAGAGACGGCCGCCATGTTTTTTGAATTGTTCTGCTCTCCCACAGAGAGAAAGCGGCCAGTCATGAGGCGCACTTTGAAAAAATGTAATATCATGCAGCTAGGAAGCGAAGTAGGCAGCTTAGCAACCTAGGATAGTTGTGCACTTGCGCTCTTCAGTTTCTTTGATAATATCATTGTTCAGAGCTCTGAATGATAGTATTGTGGGCTTTGAACCTATTATCACTCACTATCAATGGTATTATCATGTTTTGGACTGTGCTATTACAGGACTTTTTTGTATGACTTAGTTATCCATATATTACTATTAGGTAAATAAAAATCACCCATAATCAATGTTTTTCCACTTAGTTCAATATTCTCAATAACATCTAAAAACGTCATATTGTCATCCATTTTTAGGTTGGGTGCTCTGTAACATGCACCTATTGTAATTTTTCTGTTCCCTGGTTGTATTAGGTTTACCCAGACCTGTTCCACTTCATCCCCTCCATATTATCCTAGTTAAAGTTCATGCGCAGTAGTGCTATCTTTAATTAATAAAGCAACACCTCCTCTTCTTTTCTTAGTATGACTTACACTAAATACATTGTATCCAGGTATGTTGTGGCCCCAATCACCATTGCACCACCATGTTTCAGTGATTGCAAAAATTCCTATGTTTTCCAGATATAGAAGTAGTTCCATTTCTTCTTTTTTGATTATCAGGCTTCTGGCATTTATTAGCAGAACCTTGATTTCATTTATATTCGTGTTTTTTTAGGATTCTTTTTTATTATTTGTACCTTTAATGTGTAATTGCTTATATTATGTATTGCTATATGATCTGTCTGTACATTTATATCCGCTACACCTCTCCCCTCATTTGTTAGTTTAAATTGGTCCTTTTTATTTCATCGCAGAACATATTTGTTAACTTCCTACTTCCTCCCCTACTGAGATGTAATCCATCTAGGTCAAAGAGATCATATCTTCCGTTGAATTTCTCCCATGATTTGATACATCTGATATTTTCTTTGAGGCACCATTGTCTTAGGTTATTACTAACCTCTTTTATCTTTTTTGTCCATCTATGTGTTGCTCGAGGTACTGGTAGGATTTCAGACATAACTGTTTCATAGCCTCTATCCTTTAGCAACTTGTATATTTATTTATACTCGTTCATTAATTCATTTACTGTACATTCTGTTTTCACGTATTATTAGTTCTTTCATGAATGAGTACTAGTGGATTCAAACAACATGAAGTCTTGTTGTATTCTGACATCATGCAGTTAGCCCCAGCACTTTGAACTGCCCCAGAGAGGAAAGAGCTAACTCTATGCAGAAGCATAGAATGTTGACCTCGAGCTCAGTTTTCAAACCTCTGTCTCTGGTACTTGCCAATGTAACCGCCAGATTCTTTACTCCTCCTAACAGTGAAGTTGTGACGGAGATTTCTCTGCTTGGTTCAGTAAAGTTTTAAAAAGCATTCAGTTTAAACCAATCTATTTGCTATTTTTCAGATTTCCAGCCTCTGTCTACGGTACAGGTAGTGTAGTAGATAGGCAGTGATTGTGGTTTTCTATTTTAAATTGGGGAAATTGTTTTTTTCTTTGGTTTCTTATCGGTCAGTCCAGTTAGGAACTGACCTTGTTCTAAATTGTTTGTTTGTTTTCGTTTTTCTGGAATTTAGTGTGGTGTTCTGGTACCGGTCAGTTTCAAAAGAACCAGACTTTTTCTGGTTCTTTTTCAATACCAGTGACACGGTTTGTAACCGATCAGTTTATTATTACCTGGCTTGAAAGCTGTTAAGGGTAATTTGGTAGATTGGCCATGTCTGAGAAACCTAAGAAGAAAACCGGTCCCACTGGGTTTCAGCACTGTACTGAGTGTGGGGAGGCCTTTGCCAAAGCCGATCCCAACCTCATCTGTGTTTATTGTCTGGGGTTTGACCACCTTGGGTCAGACTGCCAAATTTGCAAAAACTTTCCCAAAACAACTCTAGAAAAAAGGCTGAATAGGCTGAAGGAAAGGGAGGCTGTGAAATCCGTAGATCTGGATGGCCAGCCCGGTTCGGTTGTGGCTGAACCTGAGGAGGTGCCTACTGACCTAAGTGATATCTCCTTGGGTAAAAGGAGATGCAACTCTGAGGGGCTGGTTCCAACTAAGAGAAAGCGTATGTCTGTCGGTTCAGATCCAGGACCGCATACTCCAATCATGGATGAAATAGCCAAAGCGATTAACATTGTTCAGTTGCTTCGCCCAGTTCTGTCTGAACCAGTACCACCGGTTAGGCGGTCAGTTCGGTTGGATCAGTCTCCTTCGGAGTACGATCCAGATGCTTTCTATGAGGAGTGGGAGGGAGACAAAGACAATCCTGACATTGAGGACGAAGATGACGACCTTAGGGGTCTAGATGTACCCATTGAACTGGACATCTCCCCCAGACAAGCCCTCTAATGTCTCCTCTCCCAGGCGTTGTGAGTCCCCTTCACACGTCTTGTTTTACAAGAAGGTGTCTGAAACCCTCCAGCTCCCTTTGGTTGAAGCTGCTGAGGAGGAGGAGGAGGAGGAGGAGGAAGAGCCTGATTTTGTGGAAATGATGGACATCCCAGAGTCTAAGTGATTGTCTATCCCTCTTCATAAGTCCTTGGGGAAACAGACACAAAAAATGTTACAACTCCTAACTCCTTACCTCCTGTGGATAAAAGAATGGACAGGAGGTATACGTTATCATTCTCAGGTATGGAGTTCCTTTATACTCATTGCAGCCAAGTTGGAGTAGTGCAGGCTGCAGCCTGTGACAGGGCTAACATTCCTTTGGCTTCACACCCCCCTGACAAGGACTCCAGGAAAGTTGATGCCATGGCCCATGGCCAAGAAACAATATTTGGCATCCTCTTTGGGACTCAGGTAGGCAAACTATATGGCCTACACAGCTAGTTACCAGAAGTCCAGGTGGGATACTGTTCTGGAACTGGCCAAGCAGGCTTCCCCCCAGCTAGCCAAGGAGTTGGAGGAGGTGGCTGCGGATGGAATTGAGGGATCTAAAGTGCAATTTCATGCTGCTGTGGACTCCAATGATGTGGCATCAATAGTCATGGCTACATCTATGCCTCTCAGAAGACATGCTTGGCTCAGGTGTACTAGCCTTTCACAGGATAAGCAGGCCAAGGCTATGGAGTTTCCTGTAGTGGGTAACTCTCTGTTTGGGGAGCAGACAGAGGCTTACATGAAGAAAATGGATGAATACAGGACCACTTATAGGAGTGCACAGGCCAAGGAAAGGCAGGCCACTCCACAAAAGCAGCAATCTAGGGGTAGGGGCAGGCCCTTTCCAAGGACTTTTTATCAAGCCCAGGCCTCCTTTCCCTTCCCACAGAGGGTTTTTTTTCAAGGGAGGGGCAGAAGAGGGATGAGCAGGGCTGCTCCCTCCTCCCAGTCTAAGGCTCCTGCCAAGTGGACACCCTGATGTGTCAGCCCGGGTCGACTCCCCAATCCCAGTAGGAGGCAGGCTGACTTACTACTTTCAGGTGTGGAAGTCTGTTACCTCAGACAAGTGGATCCTGGAAGTAGTAAGCCAGGGACTGGCCCTCAGCTTCAAAAAGTTTCCAAGAAAGAGGGCCAGGTCTTTTCCACCTGCATCAATCTCAGAAACCCTAGCCTTAGAGGCAGAGGTTTCCTCTCTTCTGGCTCTCAGAGCTATAGGGACGGTTCCTACTCAACACAGGGAGAAAAGGCCTGTACTCCAGGTACTTCCTTACCCCAAAGAAAACGGGAGTAGCGACCCATCCTAGACCTAAAGTATTTGAACAAACACATTTCAAATCCCAAATTCAAAATGGTGACTCTGGGAATAATCCTTCCCTCTGTAAGGCCAGGGGATTGGCTAGCATCCCTGGACCTCAAGGATGCCTACTTCCATATTCCTATCAGGTGCTCCCACAGAAAGTACCTCAGGTTTGAGTTGTCTTCAGGCCACTACCAGTTCAGAGCCATGCCATTCGGCCTAAGATCAGCTCCAAGGGTGTTCACAAAGTGCCTTGCAGTGGTAGTATCTTACCTCAGAAGGCCTTAGTAGATCTTGCTTCCTCTTTTTGACCTCAGGTCTCTCGTTCAGCAAGACAGTATCACCAACTCCTGGGCCATATGGCAGCTTCCACTGCAGTGGTACAGAGAGCCAGATTTCAGATGAGGGACATTCAGTTTCACCTGAAGTCCTTTTGGGCTCAGAAAAGAGACTCTCTTTCCAAGCTGATTCCAGTGACTCAGACTCTGGTCCAAGGTCTCCAGTGGTGGCTGGACCAGAACAACCTCAGACAAGGAGTTCCATTTCTCTCTCAAGCCCCCTCAGTAGTCCTAACTTCAGATGCTTCTCTCCTGGGGGGGGGCCATTTGGGAGCCCTCACGGCTCAAGGGCTCTGGTCTCCACAGGAGTTTCTCCTTCATATCAATCTGCTGGAACTCAGGGCAGTTTTTCTTGCCCTTAATGCCTTCTCAGACTCAGTCAGAGACAAAGTGGTCCAAGTCAGAACAGACAACACCACCACAATGTGGTACACCAACAAGCAGGGGGGCACTCGGTACATGGCCTTGTGCACAGAAGCAATGAAGTTGTGGTCATTAGCTTATTCCCTTTAGTCTTCCCTCATAGCAGTTCACCTTCCAGGGAAGGACAATGTTCTAGCAGATGCTCTGAGAAGAATTTCCCAGGGGCATCACGAATGGTCCCTGGACCCCTCACATTCTACAGGTTATCTTCTCCAGGTGGGGCACTCCTGAGATAGATCTCTCTGCAGTACCGGACAATCACCAACTTCCCCTGTTTTGTTGCAGACCTCCAGTCCTGGGGACTGTACCTCTGGATGCCCTCATTCTGGATTGGAAGGACAGGTTTCTCTATGCCTTCCCTCCCTTCCCTCTGCTGTTCAGAGTCCTGATCAAAATCAGAAATCAGCCTTGCAAAGTGATACTGGTGGCTCCAGATTGGGCTAGACAGCCTTGGTATCCTCTTCTACTGTCTCTGGCAGTGTCATGTTCCCTGTGTCTTCCAAGGAGATACAATCTCCTGTCCTCCTCCCAGGGGAGATCTGGTACCCCAATCTCCAATCTCTCAACCTCAAGGCCTGGCTCTAGAAGACTTAGAATATGCAGGCCAGCATCTTTCTCAGGAAGTTCTAGATATTTTGAAAGTCTCCAGGAAACATTCCACTAGAAAAACTTATAATTCCAAATGAAAGAGGTTTAGCATTTGGTGTTCTCAGAAAGGCATTGTGCCTGAGTCTGCAGACATCTCCACAGCTTGAGATTATCTGGTTCATCTTAATGGTGTAGGCCTTAGGCCTGCAACTCTGAAGATTCACCTAGCAACTGTCTCTGCATTCCTTTCAGCAGGGAAGGGCTCTTCCTTGACATCCCATCCTGTTTTTTATAAGTTTTTCAAAGGTATGGTTCACATTAACCCTCCCTTTCGAGAGCCTGCTCCGGCTTGGGATCTTAATGTCTGGATTGCTCAGCTAATGCTGCCACCCTTTGAACGTCTGGCTTCAGCCAAGTTGAAGTACTTGACCTGGAAAACTATGTTCCTGGTAGCTATTACTTCTGCCAGGTGGATTAGTGAATTGCAGGCCCTGTTAGTCAAACCTGACTTAATTTCCTTCCATAGGGATGAAGTGGTCGTAAGAACCAATAGGAGGTTCTTGCTCAAAGTGGTATCAGATTTTCATCTGAACCGGTCTCTGTCTCTCCCTGTGTTTTTCACTGACCATTCTTTTTTAAGGGAAAGAAGATTACACAGTTTGGATGTTAAAAGAGCTTTTAGCTACTACATAGAGCATACTAAGGCACACAGGAATGAATGTCTTATGGTGAAGTGGGGAAAGGTAAGCCTGCAACTAAAAGGACTATTGCCAGGTGGATTGTCTCTTGTATACAATTCTGCTATGACACATTGGGCAAAACACCCCTTCCAGGCCTGAGGGCTCACTCAACAAGGGTACAGCTGCTACTCTGGCTGCAGTCAGAGATATTCCCTTGCTAGAAATCTGTAAAGCAGCCACCTGGAAAACAGTCCATACATTCACCAAGCATTACTCTCTGGACATCCAGGCTAGGAGTGATGCTAGGTTTGGCACAGCAGTACTGCAGAGCCTGTTCCCAAAGTAGGCTCTGTATTCCCTCCTCCAGGGGGAATTGCTTGGTAGTCTGCCTAATGTCTGAATACAGTAAGACTTCATGTTGTTTGAAGAAAAAATTACTCACCTTAGTAATGTTTCTTTTAATGGAGTCTTACTGTATTCTGACCTCCCTTCCTGCCTCCCCTCTCAGAACCTAGTCTTTGGGAAGTGGGCTGGCAGGTGCAGTGTTGCACCTCAGGGGTGTACCTTTTACCCTCCCCCTTAAGGGTGGGTCAGTTGTGTTATTACTATTGTTATTACTGTTGGCTTACTATAAATATACATTTGTTGTCACTGCCTTTTTCTTCTTGGGTTCTCGACTTGAGTCTTTTGGGACCCAAAAATTGTTGCCCTTTGGCAATTGATTAAAAAATTTCCACAAGTTAAGTAGTCAGTTTGCTTGTAAGAATCTGACGGTTACACTGGAAAGTACCAGAGACAGAGGTTTGAAAACTGAGCTCAAGCTCAACGTTCTATGCTTCTGCAGAGTTAACTTTTTTCTGTCTGGGGCAGTTCAAGTACTGGGGCAAACTGCATAATGTCAGAATACAGCAAGACTCCATTAGAAGAAACAACATTACTACAGTGAGTAATGTTTCCTTATCTCCTGCAGATTTGAGTACGTTGGGTATCATTTTTTTTATCTTGTATTTTTGCTCAAGAGAAACTACAATTAGCTACATCATCTTTATTTCTTTTGGTCATAGAGTGATCAGTATATTTGATCATTGACTCTCCTACGATGTAGATTTGTCTCAGATTTTCTATAGTATTTTTACTTTCCATATCTAGAATGTGTTTTACATTGACTTCATTTGCTACTTCATTATCATTTACCAAACTCAGAATGTAAATGTTATGTTCTTCTAAATTGCCCATTAGACTAAGTAGGGGTGCAAATTGATTTTCCACTTCTATTGTAAATTCCTGAAATTATTATGGGATTCAAGAATGCATGGGATAGGCATCAGAGGATACTTGCAGTTGGGGGAATGGGACAATTCTGTTCAAGAGAAGCTTGAAGAGGCAAATTTGCATGCACAATTGGGCAGACTAGGTGGGCCAAAGACCCTTATCTGCCATCAGTATCTATGTAGCTATGTATCCTACATCCTCCTATCTTTCCATTTCTTTTTTTGTGCCATATCATTTATTACATAACACTAGTCATCATTTTCTCCACTATCTCTTGTTTTTTTCCTCATATAGTCATTTATGGATCCATTTTGTGTTTTTGTCCTCATCACATGCATTGTCATCTCCCTCTTTTTTTCTTTAGACTTTTAATCTCTAATTCTGGCTCAGATATTTTAGTTTTTGACTCTTTAATCTCTAGACATTGAGCACATGTAAATGGACAGAAATCTGTACTTTGTTCAATAATGAACTTATCACACTGGTTACATTTGATTCCTGATTTCCCATTTTTGAGAGCTAGTATGATATTATCCATACTGAATATTGTTTTTTTTTACTTATATCAAAACGTAGGCAGATCTCTCAAAGGTGTATTGTTCCCTTGAAAGTAACTGTAAAGTATTGATTGCTAATTAATACAGGTAACTGGGCCCTCAGTCTTTTGACAAAACGGAATAAATTGCCTTAGTATAGATTCTTGTAGTCTATTTACAAATACACTGCATCTATAGCATGGGCCACTAATGACTTATAGATACATAGATGTTGTTAGCAGACAAGGGCCTTGTGGCCCATCCAGTATGCCCTATCCCTCTTTCTAATGCTTAAGGTACCCTAGATGCTATGACAAGATCCGCCCCCTTTCGCCCTAGCTTGTTAATTCCCATGTGCCTATCCCACGCATTCTTGAATCCCTGAACCATGGCCTCCCCACCACTTCCTGGGGGAGACTGTTCCATCTCTCCACCACCCTTTCAGTGAAGTAGAATGTCCTCAAGCTCACCCTAAGTTTTCCCCCTTTTACTCTCATGCTGTGCCCTCTTGTTCTGCTATTTCACTTTATGTAAAAGATACTTCCCTCTGGTGCCCTGTTGATCCCCTTCAGATTCTTGAAGGTCTCTATCATGTCCCCCCCCCCTTCCTCCAGGGAGTACGTGTTGACAGCTCTAAGTCTCTTCTCATATGCCTTATGCTGCATCCTGGACACCATTTTTGTCACCCTCCTCTGTACCGTCTCCATCCTGTCTATGTCAATTTTTGAGATGGAGCCTTCAGGACTGAACACAGTACTCCAGATGAGACCTTACTAGGGAATTGTACAATGGTACCACCACTTCCCTTCTTCTACTTATTATGCCCTTCCCTATGCACCTATTCTGTTAGTCTTTCTGACTGCTTTGTCACACTGTTTAGCCACTTTGAGGTTGTCTTCTACGACTACCCCTAGATCCCTTTCTTCTTTGGTGGCCCCCAGTGTTACCTCATCTAGTTCATACTTGACCCTAGGATTCCCTCTCCCCAGGTGGAAAATCTTGCACTTTTTTGGATTGAATCCCAACTGCCATTCCTTGGACCCAGTTTCTAGCCTCTTCAGATCTCTCCTCATTTGTTCTATACCATCATGTGTATCTACCCTGTTACATAGCTTTGTATCATTCGCAAATAGGCTAACCCTCCCTTCTAGACCCTCTGCAATATTGTTTATGAAGACATTGAAGAGCACTGGTCCCAGCAATGATCCCTGGGGTACTCCATTTGTTACCCATCCTTCCTGTGAGCTAACCCCATTTACCACAACTCTTTGTGTTCTGTTACTGAACCAGTTTCTAACCTATGTGACTACCTCTGTCCTCACCCCCAGATTTGCCAGCTTGTGGATTAGTCTCTTGTGTGGGACTGTGTTGAACGCCTTCCTGAAGTCCAGATAGACCACATCTACCGCTCTGCCCTGGTCTAGTTCCTTCATCACTAATTCAAAGAAATCAATCAAGTTGGTTTGGCATGACCTCCCTGCAGTGAATCCATGTTGCCTTGGTTCCAGTAACCTCCTTATCTCTAGGTAGGCCACCAGCCTTTCCTTAAGTAGGGTTTCCATCATTTCACCTACTATCAAGATCAAACTGACATGGCTGTAGTTTCCTGCCCCTTCCTTGCTACCACTTTTGTGTAGGGGCACCCCTTGTGCCCTCCTCCACTCCTCTGGAACCATGCCTGTTTCCAGTGATCCACTGAACAGCTTATCCAGAGGTTTAGCCAGTTCCTTCTGGAGCTTGTTTAGGATTGTTGGGTGTATCCCATCAGGATGCATAGTTTTATCTACTTTAAGCCATTCTAGTGCTCTTTTTACACTATCTTCTGAAAAAGTCTAATGTCCACCCCTTCTCCCTTCTCCATTAATGGAGGACTGTCCCCTTTGCTGTCCTCCATAAATATGGAGCTGAAGAATTTGTTGAGGATGGTTGCCTTGTCAATGTCTTTCTCCACTACCCTGCCTCCCTCTTCACTAAGTCTCACAAGCCCCCCATCTTCCTCTTCTCACTAATATACCTAAAGAATGCCTTCCTTCACCAATTTAGCTAGCTTTTCCTTGGTTTCGGCCTTTGCTGCCCTTACTACCTTGATCGCTTCCCTTCATTTTTCCAAGTATTCTTTCCTGTCCTCCTTGCTTCCCTTCATTTTTCCAGGTATTCTTGCCTGTCCTCCTTGCTTTGTGTTGCCTTGTACCTCAGAAATGCCATCTTGTTTCCTTTATAAGCCCTGCTACTCCACTTGAGAACCACAGTGGTTTCCTCTTTCTTTTGCTCTTGCTGCAGGGCCTGGTGCAATGGTTTGCTAGTAGGTGCAGGGTTTCCCTTATCTTATTCCACTGTTCCACCATTCCCCTTATGTCATCGTATCCCTGCATAGCCTTCCTGAATTTAATACTGGATTTATAAGACAACCAGAAGGCCTAGGCCTGTATTGGTTGTCCCCACCATTTCAGTGGAGGAAACCGAAGTTACCAACTGAAATTAATTTGTCTAAACCTGCCTTAAAGGCACCAAAACTAACAGCCTCTACTAATTCCATTGGAAGTTTATTCCATAATCTGATTGTTCTGGGTACAAAACTAAATTTTCTTAGATTTGTTCTACAACATTCTTCTTTTAACTGATATTTATGCCCTCTTAGGTTATAATTTTGTTCCGTGTTTACAAGTTCAAGACCCTTCTTTAATATGTCTTCACTTAAAATTTTGTATAACATCAACAGGTCTCCCCTAGAACGTCTAACTTCCAATGCCCATAACCCTAAATCCTTTAATCTTTCATCATAGGGTATATCTTTAAGTCTTTTAATCATTTTTGTACAGGCTCTTTGAGGTTTTTCATCCAATCTTTTATCCTTACTTAAATGAGGACTCCAAACCATAGAGCAATAATCCAGGCTTGGTCTCACATAAGTTTTAAAAAGGGGCATCAGTACATCTTCACCTCTTGAGTGAAAACTTCTTCTGATGCAATTGACCAGGTGCATAGCTTTACCTGCTACAACTTTACAATGAGCTTCCTTCTTTAAGTCATGACTAATATAAATCCCTAAATCCCTTTCATTGATTGAATCTTTTAATTGTACACTCTGTATGTAATATTCTTGGTTTATATTCCCCTGACCCAAATGCATCACTACACACTTTTCTAAGTTAAAACATATTTTATTAGCATTAGCCTATTCTGCTATGTTTTCCAGATCCTGACCAAATCTTAATCTGTCCTCAAAGGTGTTCACTATTCCTCCCAATTTTACATCATCAGTGAATTTTATTAACTTGTTCCCACTGAAAATTGCCAAATCAGTAATAGAAATTCCTAACAACAGTGGTCCCAAGACAGATCCCTGTGGCACCCCGCTTGAAACCTTCACCTCATCAGAAAGGCAACCTTGAACCCTAACCAATTATGTTCTCTCTGTTAACCAATGTTCAGTCCACCTTATAATAGTTTATTCAGTTCCTAGTTTTTTTTCAATTTTAAGATTGTCATTCCGTGATGGACAGTATCAAAGGTGCTGCTGAAATCTAACATGACCATATCTACTTTGTTCCCTTGATCTAATAGTTTCCCAACAAAGTCATGGAAACTAATCAAATTAGTCTCACAAGATCTATTTTTCAAGAAACCATGTTGGGTCATATCTATCATATCATTTTTTGTCATATGCTTTAAAATCTCCTCACTTAATATACCTTCTACAATTTTACATACCACCGATGTTAAGCTTACTGGTCGATAATTTTTAGCCTCTGGTCTACTTCCCTTCTTGAATAGTGGAATCACATAAGCAGTTCTCCAATCCCTAGGTACACACCCTTCATACAGTGATTTTTGCCCCAATATAGTAATGGCTGGTGCAAATACATCTCCAAGTTCTTTGATAAACTTTGGATGTAGCCCATCAGGTTCTGACAGTTTATCCTCTTTAAGTTTTTGTATTTTATTAAGAACTTTCTTGACATTGATTATGTCAGTTTGTGCAATGTTTCCCAAAACATATGCCCCGCTATCTCTACTATGTTTGGACTTGGCAAACACTGTACCAAATATTTTACTGAATATATTAGTCATTTCCTCAGGTTTAGAGGATAGTTCACAATCTATATTTAAGGGCCCCACAGAATTATTGTTTCTCCTTTTACTGTTAATGTATGCGAAGAAACTCTCGGTGTCATTTTTGGATTTTGCTAATCTATTTTCCAAATTCTCTTTTGCTCTTTTGATTTCATATTTGACCCTCTGTAAGATTTTTTTATACCTAGTATGAGAGGACACAGTTTTTTCCTTCTTCATTAGTTTACAGAGTTTCTTCTTACTCTTACACAGTTTAATAATTTTGTTATTTATCCAAGGTGTTTTTTCCCTTACTATTATACACTTTCTTTTTGGGAATATGCTTCTCTGTCATGATGTCTATTATTTTAACAAACACCACCCACGACTCTTCAACTGATAATCCATTCAATAAAGAGCTCCAATCCAATTTAATGAGTTCATCCCTTATATTCTGATAATTAGCCCTATTGTACAAAATCTGAGTTGTTTTTCCCTTATTTATTTTCCTTTTTTTATTTATGGTAAATGAAATTGTTCCATGATCACTTGTTCCAACTGGAGGTCCAATTTTCATGTTATCAATATCCTCGCTTATATTAGTCAATACTACGTCTAATATGTTCTCTTCCCTGGTAGGTTCATTTATGCATTGCTGAACTCCAGCTGCTGTTAATAAATCATATAGATACCCTCCTATTTGGTTGCTTTGGGCTAAATCATTTCTTCCAAATTGTGGTATATTTAGATCCCCGATAAATAATATATCCTGATCTTCTGCTAGTGTGGCAATTTTGTCTATAAAAACTTCTGTTTCTCCCACTATTGTATCTGGCGGTCTATAAAAAATCATTAACTTAAAGGTTTTACCTGTTAATCCTATTACATCTCCTGAAATGGTCTCAATATTACCAACATCATTTTCTGTACCAACATTTTTATACTCTATGTCCGCCTTGATGTATAATGCTATTCCACCTCCTCTCTTATGTATCCTATTATTTGTAAAAAGTTGGTACCCAGGAATTTGCTGATTCCATTCCATATCTGTATTCCACCAGGTTTCCACTATTCCCACTATTTCTATGTCATTCATTCCTACTATTAATTCTAATTCAGCCTTTTTTTGTTTGTTTAAGCTTCTGGCATTAAACATCAACACGTCAATCTCAGAACCTCACTTCTTAATTCTATTTATAGGTATTTGAGAGATGGGATGGTGACCATTCGTCCCCCTTTTATTTAGTTTAAATGTTTTTCTATTTCATTTCTTATCCAAATACCTAGTATTCTACTTCCCCTGAAGCTCAAATGAAGTCCATCCCTGCAGTGCAATTCTTTTTTATTATAAAAAGTTTCCCAATGTTTTATAAAAACTAGCCCCTGTTTTTTTGTCCAGCTATTCAACCATGCATTAGCTAATGTTATTCTCTTGGCTTTATACACAGATGCTCTTGGTTCTGGTAGGATCTCTGATATCAGGATTTCGCTATCTTTCTCCCTTAGTTTCTGTACTAGCTCTTCAAATTATTTTTGTAAGACTGCCATTGATTTCCTTGCCACATCATTAATACCAATGTGTACTACTGCAGTTGGTTTGGGACCTGCATCAGCAAATATATTGTCTGCCATGTTATACAAATCATTCACACCTGCACCTGAAAAACTGCTCAACATATTGTTTGTTTTATCCTCTCTACATATATACTTGTCCGTATATTTAATAATTGAGTCACCAATCACTATGACTTGTCTTCGGCTCTGTTTAGTTAATTGCTCCCTTACATCCAAACCATTCTGAACTGTCCCCTCATACTGATTTGTATCTCCAACTAATGTCTCATAACTGTTAAAAACTAGGATTTGAAAATCCAAGTTATCTCTCATCTCTCCATTAACATTGCTTTCTCTCTCATTGTTGAAAGATGCCCTTCATCTTACCAAAGTCTGTCCTCCTGAAATCCAGAATTCTAGTCCTTGTGTGGCTAGCCTACTGCGACATCCTTATGGTGAACCCCACAGCTCGATGGTCACTAGTCCCTAGGTTCTCCCCCACTGTGACTTCCTTTATCCTGTCCCCATTGCTAAAGGACAATATCCTGAATTGCATTCTCCCTTGTAGGCTCCCTCACAAGCTGTGTGAGACCTTCCCCTTGTAGGAATTGCAGGAATCCCTTACTCCTGGCTGAGGCTGCCACCGGGATGCTCCAGTCCACATCCAACAAGTTGAAGTCGCCCATCAGCAGCAATTCACCCTTTGTTGCCATGTTCTCTATAGTCTCAAGCAGTTCTCTGTCTACATCCTCAACCTGCCCTGGGGGCGTATATATCACTCCTGTTCTAAGTAGTGTTCCCCTCCCCACCTCTGTGGGTTACCCACAGCACTTCTGCTTTTCCCCTTTGTCTTGTGGGACTGTCGCTTTTACCCCTTCCCTAATGTACAATATCACCCCTCCTCCTTCTTGCCTTCTCCGTCCTGCCTGTGCAGTGTGTACCCTGGAATGGTTAGCTCCCTGGCATGGTTGCTGTTACACCGTGTCTCTGTGATTACCATGATATCTAGGTCATCAGAGGCCATTAATGCCACAGGTCCCGGGATTTTTTTACCCAGGCTGTGGGCATTGGTGCACATAGCCTTCCAATCACAGCCCCCCCACTATAACCCCAGTAACACCCCCTCTTTTCTGTGTCTGCCCCACCTGTCATTTACCTGATGTTCCTCCATTTTTTACCTATGGCCACTCCTTACTCATGACCGTACCTGTTTCCTTTAGTCTGATGCCAGGCGGTTCCCTTCTATTCACCAATTCCCTTACCTTCTTATCTTTCTGCTGCGTCCTCATTCAGGTCTTCTTCTCTGAGTATTGCAGCACAAAGGGTAACTACAAATTTCATAGTCCTAATATAACTTAAGTCTGGCTAGTTCTTTTAAACCTGAGTATTAACCAAGAGTTTAGCTAGATTTACTAAAGACAGTGCTCAATAAATTACTGATTCTTGTAATATTAACTATTTTCAGTTGTTGAGGAATGATATCTAGGGGCCTGTAATCCCTGCAGTTCCTGCAGACACCTGCTGACACATGCTGATGCACTTGTCTCAGCATGGATCTCTGCATGTGCTCCCCACATGCCCTCACCTCACTCACTAAAGGGGCTGTTTAATATGCATGCTGTACCAAGAAGTAGTCACATGACCCAAATTGCAATTACTCCAAATATTAAAATGCTTAAAAACACTTACTGTGCTCAGAACAAGGCTACACTGCCTCACAATGTGCCTAGATAATGCTGTGTAGTTGCACAAAACTGTTTGTACTGTTTGCTAAAGAGTTGTAGCTTCTTAGCTCCCAGAGAAAACTACAATCCCCAAACTTCCACCTGAATGGTAACCAAGACAACAGCACCTGCTCAGTAAATCCATTCCTGAGCAAATATTTATTGCCCTGACAAAATTTTTGAAAATATATTGCACACACACACTGAGATTTTTTCACAGCTCTGTTCCCTGTATGTAGTGACTAAACTCACCCATTCACTAATGGGTCTGTTTATATGCAGGCAGAACAGCAGGCAAATTCTGCTCCACACACCCTTCGTGCATGGAAAGGAAAAATGTCCAACAAAACAACAAAACCAGCACTGAAGATTGGTGAAAAAAGTTTTATTCCATGATTGCCAAACAGCTTGAGTAAAAACAAGGCCTCGACCAGTTTTGCTCAACAGAGTGTCCTCAGGAGGGATTGACGTCATACAGCACTGTTCGTAATTTAAAAGGAACTGATTTAAAGTGATGGTGTAGTTAAAAAATATACATAATACAATACCACAACCAAAAGTGCTTAAAAGCATTATTCAATTAAATACGTTTTAATATGTGACACTTAAAAACTACTCAGACACTAAATACATAAATAAATAAGTACTTAGTAAATGGGTTTTCCCACATATCAACTAGGAAGGCAGTATTGGTTGCACAATTGCATTTTTGATTTCCCCATTTCAAGGAGTAATTCAAAGGATGTATAGGAATGTTCAAAACCAAGTAATAGAAAAAACAAAACAACCAATAAATAAATGAATAAATAAATATACTCAGCATATTTCATCAAAACAAACTGATGTGGATAATTACATACATGTGTGTATATATATATACATATATATATATATATATATATATATATATATATATACACACACACACATACATGCACATGAAAGCCACATAAAATTACAGTGAGTGCCATCAACTGAACCTTATTAAATTTGTGTCTTATTTTTATACTTAAGCAAGGGCACAATATCAATTTTGTCATTAAGACACGGATTTCTTAGGCACCCCCAACATATAAGTCCAGAACGCTTCATGTTCCACCCATCTAGCCCCAATGTCGCCACCCTTGGTCCAAGAGTAACATGTTCTATACCACAAAACTTAAAAACATGCTTTGTTGTTTCAGATACAGACATTGTTCCACCATTAGTTCTCAGCTGTATACCATTCCTAAGGGTATGTGCTGCAAGTGCATTTGATACATCCCTTCTCTGAATTCTACTTAAATGTTCCCCTATTCGTACCTTAAGGGGTCTTGTGGTCTTTCCAAAATAAAAAGCATCACACATGCAAGTTGCTAGACACACCACATTTTCTGTTACACAGCTAATAAAATCGACCATGTTATATGTCCTGGTGGTGTTTGTGGTTGTGAATGTACAACTCTTGATAATAAAGTTACAAAATTTACAATGGCAACATGGGTAGGTACCATATGAGCGTTGGGGTATCCAAGAATCATTTTTAGTGTTTACAGTTTTTTGAAGACTGTGCACTAATTTGTCCTTTAAGTTAGTGCCCCTTCTGTATGCCAGGTCCAATTTCAGATTCCACAGCCACAGATCCCACAGCAGAGAGATTAATGACAGAGCCCCAGATGGGGGAACAGTGGAAAAGGACAAGGAGAGGTGGAAAGAAACATAAACACTCGATTAACAGCCAAAAGAGGGAGGCAATTCTAGTGGAAAATATAGTTATTAATATCTCTGACACCCCTCTTACATGTGAACAAGTACAACTTTTACAAAAATGTATATCTTTTGTACCTACTAGAGATCTAAATGATTTTGAACTATATCTAGATTTTCAGAGAATAGTTAGAAGTCTAATTCTCAAACTTTTTTTGATAAACAAAAAATGTGTAAGGGCAGTAGTTTCATTGTGAGTACTGAGTCACCTTTACCCTTCCCTATGATTCTGGAGCCAGAATGTGACTCCACCTTCCCCCTGGTGGGAAATACAGGGAATAATAATCTCCCCGGTTTTCACCCTCCAAGCGCCTTTTATCCATGCTATAATGATACCATTTGGGTGTTTGAATGTGTCTGCATGTCACAATTTGAGGAGCTTGCTCAGAGAAGGAGTATGCCTAATTATATTAATATCACCAGTGGGGAGGCCAGGGCTTTGAAGGAACTGGAATCTAATGATAATATTGTGATCAAGCCTGCTGATAAGGGTGGGATGATAGTGGTACAGTCAAAAGACCAGTACATACAAAAGGATTTTAGCAGCTTAGTGATGGGAGCTTTTATGTCAAGCTTAGAAGGTAGTAGTAGTAGTAGTGAAACATTTATTTTTAAACAGGATATAGAAAAGCTTTTGATCATAAAGACCTATTTTCAAAGTTGTCCTGTAAGTTCATACAGGTTACAAATCAACCATGTAACCTGTTTTTTTTTTATTAATGTTATTTTGTAATGTGCTGCATTCTGT
The DNA here is from genome assembly GCA_016271365.2 of Neoceratodus forsteri. Taxonomy (NCBI): domain Eukaryota; kingdom Metazoa; phylum Chordata; order Ceratodontiformes; family Ceratodontidae; genus Neoceratodus; species Neoceratodus forsteri. The sequence continues at coordinate 1,340,547,689 of CM057455.1, read as the reverse complement.
ATCTTAAGTCATGTCCCTGTGCAATTTATGTATGACATGGAACCTTTGTAAATGAGTCTGTGACTCAAAGGTCTTTCTGAATATCACAATAAATAAATAAATAAATAAATAAAATAAAACATCATCTATACATACTATACAAAATGGACCAAAATCATACATAGTTTTTGCATTCAAAAACCCACAAGTACAACAATTAAATGCCTTATATTTAACCATTTGGTACTTTTACTCCCTTTATAGATATCAAAAGATTTATAATTAACCCCCCTTAAAATGACATCACTACATACAGGTACATTCTGAGTAAAATATTTCATCAAGCCCAGATTTAAATTGTGATAATTTTGTAAGATTCCTTATTTGTGGGGGGATTTCATTCCAAACTTTTGCCACCTGAGCCTGTTTGGTCATACCACCATATTTTGAATTTACTATTGGGAATTCTATACCCCTATGTTTTACATCCCTTAAATCATGATTACAACACTCATTCCCAAAATCTATATCAATATTACCTTTTGTTAGCCCTTTATTTATCTTATAAATAAATATTGAATATTGTTTCCTATACTGAACCACTAAGCTGTCCTATTTTAAATTCTTATACAAGTTGCAATGATGAGTCATATGACTACAAATAAGGGCAAATCTAGCCAATCGATTATACACCTTGACAAGTTTATCCAAATGAGTTTGACCTGCAAAGTTATAAACTAAATTACCATATTCTAATACAGGTAATATTAACTGCGTAGTGATTACACTTCGAGTCTGTTGGCTTAAGATTCCAGAAGACCTACGCAATGCCCCAGTCTTATTGTTTACTTTCTTTGATATATTATCTATGTGTTCTGAAAAAGTTAAAGAATTATCAATTACTACTCCTAAATATTTATATTATTTTGCAATTGTTCATTTTTTACCATCCCTTATTACTATATCCCTGTCATCCACTAATTTTTGTATTACCCTATTTTTTTTTTAATACATACATAACCTGTGTTTTCTTTTGACTTAACACTAATTTGGAACTTGATAACCAATCTTGTAAAATATCAAAAGCCAGTTGTAACCTTATCATCATTCCATCATATGTTTTAGCTGATGCTAATAAAACAGTGTTATCCGCATACAATCTTACATGTAGATTTTCAGTTCTAGTTGGTAAATCATTTACATATATCAGAAACAACAGTGGCCCCAGGATTGATCCCCTGGGGTACACCTCTTGTCAATTTGGCTTCATCTGATATTTGTCCATCAATTTCTACTTGTTGTTTCCTTTCACCCAAATAAGACTTAAACCACTGAATAGATCTAGGGGGTAATTCCAGTCCTCTCCATCCTCTCATACAGCAGGCGGTGGTCAACCAAATCAAATGCTTTGGACAGATCAACAAACACTGCACCTGTGGACTCTCCCCTATCCAGGGCTACTGCCACCGTATCCACAAAGTCCACGAGTGCAGTGCCAGTCAAATAACCTTCCTTAAATCCATGTTGGAATTTTGTTAGCCTGGAATATTTTTCCAGGTAATTGTAAAATTAGTTGGACACCACCCCACTCCATTAATTTAGAGAGGATGGAGAGGACTGCAGTTGGCCTATAATTTGAAGGATTGTTTGGATTACCTCCTTTAAATATAGGTACAATCTTTGCAACCTTCCATTTACTAGGAAAACTATTCTCCATCAAACTCTGATTGAATAAACCTGTCAATATAGGTGACAATAAATTAACTGCATCTTTAATAAATTTGGAATCGATATTGTTCAGGCCATGTGACTTTTTTGTATTTAGTTTTCTGATCTCATCTCTGACTTCATTTATTTTTATCTTCCTAAAATAAAATTTAGGTAGAGCTTCCTCTTCACTTGTTCTTTTAAAGGACTCAGTGTCCATTGGTTTACCATCAGGGATATCGATATCCGGTAAGGTTATAAAATATTGATTCAGCAGCTGAGCTGTAGCTTTTGAATAAAAAAATTAACCCTTATTGTCAAACATACTTATTTTCTGTTTTACACTTAATGGATTGTCCAATTCTTTAATTAAATTCCAATATTGTTTTGGATATTGAGATGTTTCTATTTTATGGTTATAAAACTTTTTCCGAGCTTGTTTAATTAATCTGTGGCATTCATTCCGTTTCATTTTATAATTATCCCAATCATCCCTATTTCTTGTTTTGTGAGATTTCTTCCAGGAACTATCTTTAATGTATATTTTTTTCCTTAAAAAAATCACTCACCCAGGGTAAGTGTTTTTTTCTCATTTTAGTTTTTTTAAAGGTGCATGCATATTACAGACTATCAAAAAAGGCTTTGAGAATTCCTCAACCCCAAAATTTATATCTGGAATTAACCACAACCTGTCCCACCATTCACATTTCAAATCTTGGTCAAAATGTTCAGGATGATAATTCTTAAAGTCTCTCTTTATCTTAATCTTTCCTTTTTCACTGCATTTATAATTGTCAGTTATAGCACAAAAAACAGGGTTATGATCACCCAGATTAAGTGGCAAAACCTAACCCTTCTCGATATTAACCCCTTTGATAGGAACATTAAATCTAAAATACTACCCTGACTATTTACTCCACTTCTCCTAGTAACTTGATTCACTATTTGAGTTACATTTAATATCTTAAAACATTTTTCCAATTTCATGCCCCTGGTTTTACCCCAGGCAGCATTAAAGTCACCAATTAAAATTAAATCTTTACCTTCTGACAGAGAAGCTATTTTTGATGCCAGTACTTCAAACATGTCACCATTCATGGTGGGGGGAGAATAAACTATACTAATTAAAAGTTGTAACTTTTTTAGAACTACACAGAGACATTCTATCCCTTCCAGGGCTCCCTGGAAAATGACTTCAACTAACACCAGTTTATTTTTGATAAATAAAAGAACCCAACCCCCTCACTTACCCCTGTCCAGCCGGAACAAGTGATAACCATCCATTGCTATTTCAGCATCATAAACCTTTTGAGATAACTAAGTTTCTGTTATACCAATTACATATGGATCTAAATGTTAAACCCACATTCGAAATTCCTGCATTTTGTGTATAATACTTCTGGAATTTTCAAGTGTTATTTTTGAATCTAGTGTTTGTAACTTATTAGGTCCAGGATTGGATTCCATGTCACCTGAAAGCAACAGCACAATGCGACTTATGGTTGGTTTAGTTAATTTAAGTGTTATTTGTTTAAAGCCCCTAATTTGAAAACTCTGGCTTCTAACATTCCTATAAGAATTACAGTTCTTTGTAAAGCTGTTTCTTCTTCCTCCATGATTAATCGTGGGGCCTGAAGGAGCAACTAGCATCCATAGTGATACCTTAGCATGCTGCATCCCAGGGGACGTGGCAGCTTCCTGACCCTGACATACATATGACTTCAAACAATTAAATAAAACACACACCAAAATACGTCGCACCAAATACTTCAACATATTTAAAACATATATCACAATTTTATAGTTGAAACTCCCCTGTTAAATGTACAGTCTTAAACTAAACTTTCTGACTCTATTGACAACCTTTACTTATTATCTTTAATTAGCCTTAATTCGTAATAAACTAACCCATTATGACCAACTTTATTTTGATTTGGAAGGGATCCAACTAGTATCTATAAAACCAAAATAGATATTTTACTATACAATTCATTGATAGATGGAAGTATTAACAAAGATGAATATGATTTTTTGATGGTTCCACATCCCATTAGGGCAACTATCTATATGCTAGCAAAAATTCATAAACGTCTGATCAATCCACCTGGATGCCCCCTTGTAGCAGGGATTGGCTCCATGATGGAACCCTTGTCCTTATTTGTGGATGCCCACATTAGGGAGTTTGTGTGGGATCTTTGCTCATATGTCAGAGATACTACTGACATGCTGAATGTTCTCAAGGATTTACAGCTTGAACCTGAGTGGTTGTTGGTGTCCATGGACATCATGTCCCTATACACCAACATTCCACATGAGGAGCGGTTGTTTACTTTGGAGTACTGGCTGTCACAAACCCACTCAGCAGGTCAGGCCCTCTGCTCCCATAGTGCCAACCTCCGATTGCAGTCTTGTGAACAGGAAACAGAAACAGGGTAACCCTCCTGTCAGTTTTGTGGGTTCGAATCAACCTTTGGTCTCAAGTCTTGGAGGGATTCAAATTGTGAACCTCTTGCTAGCGTACCCAATGTACAGGCTCAGATAATTCTGCTCTTTGGGGGGGCCAGATATCTTTTGCCTATGGGCACCTAACCAGGTGTACAAACTGAACCCTTAAAACTCTATTAAAGACCTCAGAATAAACTCTTACCTTTTCCCAGTTTGGTAAAACCAGTAAGCTTTGTACAGTGTCAACTTTAACCATGTATGCTTCAGTTGTCAAGAAAAAGAATTTCAAAGGCACACCAAGTAGTCTCTAAAGTAAAGGTTTACTTAAAGATAGATACAAAAATGTAAAATGTAAATACAGAACCATATATCACAAAAACATACAATCATTTAAAAGAACAAGGGTTTAAAAAAGTGCAAAATTCCTACCACCAGACAATTGGACTTGTATATCTAATCTATCTTTTCTAATAATGCTGATAGACAGATGTTGTTGTCAAGAGAGTCCAAACATACAGTATGTGTCTTTACAGGTCACTCACAGCGTAATTAAAACACTGTCTTGAGCCTGCCTTCTCCATGATGTCACCCAGCTCCTCCTCTGTTTATTAAAAATTATACAATCAGGATGTCTATTCAGCAGGAGGTAAATTAATAAAGGTGACCTCAGCAAAACTCATGTCCCCACATGACTTTCTTTAAATAACATCCCCTCTTTGATCTCAAGTAATTCTTCTTCTCAGGACACATCAAAGAATCTTTTATGACTTTGCACTAAAGCGTCATAACCTGCTCTCTTCCTCTAGACGTTATAAAAGTTTATGATTTCCCATCCTAGCAGCTGGCAAGCTACAAATAAGCCAGATAAACAGAAGATCCTTAATTTAGGCCTCTTCTAGCCTGTAATTATCTCTTGGCCTTCCAGGTAATACCTTGTAGCCAAAACCTGGGGGGGGGTCATTCCACAGGCTGATTCAGCATGTCTCATGAGAGACACTCAATAACACTTTTTTATATTACAAAAAGCATAGATTCAGCAGAACCAGCTGTACAAGTGTCACAATCCTCCCTACCTAGACTGAATTTGGGGGCTCTATCCCCTGCATGGGATGAGCTTCCCAAATCAGTTCACTCCTCATAGACGCGAGACAAGCCATTTGAGTTCTGATTTTTGGCTCCAGCCCTATGTAATATTGTCATATCATACCCTTGCAAAGCAAGATTCCATCTTAGCAATCTACCATTCATCTTTCCCATTTGCATCAGCCAAACCAGGGGGTTGTGGTCAGTCTGTACCACAAAATGCTGCCCATACAAGTATGGCTCTAATTTCTTTAGGGCCCACACTATGGCAAGGCACTCTTTTTCCACAGTAGAGTATGCCTGCTCTCTTGGAGGTAACTTCTTACTCAGATATGCTACAGGGTGATCTTTCCCTTGGCTGGATGTCTGACTCAGTACTGCCCCAATACCCACGTCTGAGGCATCAGTCTGAACTATAAAGGGTCTGCTATAGTCAGGACTTGTCAAAACAGGAGCACTGCACAATGCCTACTTCAGTCTGGTAAAGGCTTCTTCACAGGCTGGTCCCTAGGTAATTTTCTTTGGCATCCTTTTCTTTACCAGGTCAGATAGGGGAACAGCCAGGGCACTGTAATTGGGTACAAATTTTCTACAGTACCCTGCTGTCCAAAGGAAACTCCTGACCTGCTTCTGCATTTCTGGTCTGGGCCACACCAGGATTACCTCTATCTTTATTTGGTTAGGACAGAGCTGTCCTTGGCCTACCACATGCCCGGGGTATGCCACTTCTCCCATGGCCACCTGGCACTTCCCCTGCTTTGACAGTGAACCCAGTCCTCTGTATCCTGCCCAGCACTTCCCTAAGGTGGGATAGATGTTCCTTCCAGCTGGTACTAAAGATGGCAATGTCATCCAGGTATGCCACCGCATACTCCTCAGCACCATTTAACACCTGGTTCACCAACCTTTGGAAAGTGGCCAGGGTGTTCTTCATTCCGAAAGGCATTACTTTAAATTCAAATAAGCCTATTGGAGTGATGAAGGCCAACCTCTCCCTAGCTCTGTCCATTAACTATACCTGCCAATACCCCTTGGTCAGGTCAATGGTCGTAAGGTAGGTTGCCCCTCCCAACTTGTCCAGGAGATCGTCCATCCATGGCATCAGGTGGGCGTCTGACTTCATGACTGCATTCAGTCCATGATAGTCCACATAGAAATGAGTAGAGCCATCTGGCTTAGGCACAAGGACTATGGGTGAAGCCCAGGGGCTGTGGGATCTTTGGATTACTCCTAAATCCAGCATCTCCTCCACTTCCCTCCTAATGTCATTTTGGACAGCCTCTGACACCTGATATGCTGTCCACCGTATGGGCGTCTGTGTCTCTGTCTCCACATAATGCATCACAAAGGGGGTTAGTTCAGGATTGGCACTAAACAATGGGGCAAAGTCTGCTAAAACCTCCCTTACTTCCTGGATCTTGTCCAGGGCCAGCTAGGAAGACAGTTTTACTGCCTCCAAAGAGGACTCCTGCTTACTTTCCTCCAGCAAGTCCAGAAGGGGGTCTCCTTTGTCCATCCCCTTCCCAGGACTACACACTGCAAACACCATGTCCATGCTATTTGCATATGGCTTCATCATGTTGACATGGTACATCTTTTCTGTCTGTCTTAGGTCAGGTAACTCTGTAATGTAGTTCATGTCATTTACCTTCCTAACCACTTTGTACGGTCCTGCCAACTCAGCCTGCAGCTTGTCTTTCCGGACTGGAATAAGGACCATGACTTCCTGACCCACCATGTATGAGCGAGCTCTGGCTCTATGGTCGTACTACATGTTTTGTTTCTGTTGGGCAGCTGCCAGGTTGCTCTGGGCTGTCCCCATAAACTCCTTCAGCCTTTCCCTAAACTTAAGGATGTAATCCACAATGGGAGTTCCCTGGGTGGTGTGCTTGTCTTCCCAGTCCTCCCAGATCAAGTCTAGGGGCCCACACACCCAGCGTCCATATAAGAGTTCAAAGGGGGAAAATCCTGTCGACTCTTAGGGCACATCCCTGTATGCAAACAACAGGTGGGGAAGGTATTTCTCCCAGTCCCTCCCATGCTGTTCAGCAAACACCCGGAGCATTGACTTCAGGGTACCATTGAATCTTTCCACAAGCCCATTGGGTTGTGGGTGGTACAGTGTTGTGCATCTCTGCACCACCCCACACTTCTCCCATAAACATTTCATCAGGTCCGACATGAAGGAACCTCCTCAATTGGTGATAACCTCCTGTGGAAACCCAACATGGGAGAAAACCCCAAGTAAGGCATCTGACACTTTGTCTGTCCTCAGTGAGGATAGTGCGACTGCCTCCAGGTACCAGGTGGCATAATCCACCACAGTCAGGATGAATCTCTTCCCTGAGGAGCTGGGGGTATTTAAAGGCCCCACAATATCCATTCCCACCCTCTGGAATGGCTCCTCCACTATGGATAATGGAATCAGGGTTGCTTGGGTTTTCTTGCCCACCTTCCCTATTTCTTGGCACCGGTGACAAGACCTGCAATACTCCTTCACCTGCTGGATGAAGTTAGGCCAATAGAAATTTTGAGCAAACCACTGCATAGTACATGTGATTCACAGATGACCAGACAAGGGAATATCATGTGCAGTCTTGAGCAACTGCTCACGATACCCCTGGGGAACAACAAGCTGCCTGCCTAGCACCCCTCCCTCTGTCTGCACAGCCTGAGTATACATCAGTCCATTTTCCCAATAAACCTTATGTCTGCCGTCACCTCCCTGTGCCCTGTCAGAGTCTGCCCAAGGCCTCAGCTTCTCTAGACTAGGGTCACTTCTCTGAGCACCTGCAAACCCCTCACACATTCCCAAGGAATGGGACAGGTCCCCTTCAGTCACTAAACTAGGGTCCCTAGTGCTAGCATCAGGGCACTCAGGATCACTGTCAATCCCTACCCTCTGACAGTTGGTCACCCCTTCTTCTTTTGGAGTAACCCTCCATAGCTGTGTGGCTAACTGCTACTGGGGAAATTTCTACCCCCTTTTCATTCATCTCCCCATCTGGAGACAGGCTGGGGAACCAGCCTCTCAATGGTTTCCACAATGGCTTCTGTGGGGTTCAGGGAACTACAATTTTCCCTTGCCGCTTGGCTATGGGTAACTGCACACACCATCCCTTGTTTGAGATAGTTGCCCAGGATCACATCCACTGCTAAGGTTTTGGCTACAGCCACCCATTGCACAGTTCCCCCTGTTTCACCCCAGTCTAGGAGAACACTAGCGGGGGCAATGTTTTCGTCTCACCAGAAAAGTTCTGTACAGTGACGTATTTATTGGGAATAAGCTGACCAGGCTCTACGAGATCCCCTTTTACCAATGTCAGGGATGCCCTTGTGTCCCTTAACCCATGCATCTGTACACCATTCACCATGACTGGGTGCATGTGTTCCCTCATGTTCACTGGCATGCTCCCAGGGACACACAAACAACCCACTGCCTTCCTAGCACCACCTTGCGTATTATTGCTTATCCGTTTGGGACACTGTCTGGAAATATGCCCAGTTTCTTTACACAACCAACATTCCTTTCTTTTCTCAGAGAAATCTTTTCTCTGAAACCTGAGACTAACTGGTTTTGGTGGAGGCAGTGAGGGTTTTAGCTGCATGGAAGGCACGCTTTTCCCTTTCTGCACTGCCACGCCCATCCCATTCACTCTCAGAGCAGGTCTGCTCTTGGCATAGTGGTCCAAGAGTTCAGCAGCCTCTTGCACTGTTTTGGGATCTCAGTCCTCCAGCTAGGTTTTCAGCTCTGCTGGGCATGCCCAGAAAAATTGTTCTAACAAAATCACATTTTCAGTTTTATCAACAGAGTTTGCTTCAATTTCTTCCCACCAACGTTTTAAAAACTAATGTTGTTTTGTGGCTAGCTCCTCGTAGCTCATGTCAGGGCTTCTCCTGAGCTTACGGAATTTAGCTCTGTATGATTCAGCAGTTAATTCAAATCTCTTTAACAGTACAGCTTTAAGTTTGCTGTAATTATCAATGTCCTCATTGTCCATTTGACTCAATGCATCCCGAGCTTTCCCGGTAAGTAGCGGGGATAGCTGGAAGCTCCAGGACTCTCTAGGAATTTTAGCCTGAATACAAACTTTTTCAAAAGAATTTAAAAAGGCATCCATATCCTCCCACTCTTTAAATCTGGCTATCAATTTGGAATTCAATTTGTAACCCAGTCCTGTAGTCCCAGTTAAACCCAAGCCACTTACCTGCTCTGCTGCCGCTGGTTGGAGTCGTAGCTTCTCCAGTTCATGTTGCCTCTGGCGCTCATGCTCCTCACGGTCTGCATCTCTCTGTTCATGGTCCCTCTCCCTCTGGAACTGCAGCTCCATTCTGCGCAACTCAATTTGCAGCCTGAGTACTTCTGAATCCAGGATACTGGTGACCTTCCCCTGCTGCTGTGGCCCTTCACTGACTGTGGTCCTGTTGCCTTCCTCATTGGATCTGGACACTACATTGGCCGCTAGCCCTGCCACACTCAAGGTTCGGTCCTTTTCAGTCACTATCTGTAATTCAATGTTCTGGGTATCTGCTACCATCAGGGCATCCACGAGGTTCTGTTTGCTGGTTTTCACCTCAAACGGGATTCCTCTGTCCCCACACAACTTCTTTAAGTAGTCTACAGTGTGCCTGCTGTAGTTGGAAGCCATCTTCTTCCCTAACTAAGGCTACTCTGATTTGCACTTTAGAAAAAAAAATAAAATGAGTTGGAACTTGACTGTACGCCAAGTGATATAGTTCTGTCTCCTTTTTAAAAATAAATCACTGCCTTTTTCTTTCTTTGCAAGTGAGCTGATGGTCTCAAGCTGACACACTGAACAATAAAAGCTTGTAATACCAACATTTATCGCACACTGCCAACCAATCTGTCACAAACCCACTCAGCAGGTCAGGCCCTCTGCTCCCACAGTGCCAACCTCTGAGCGCAGTCTTGTGAACAGGAAACAGAAACAGGATAACCCTCCTGTCTGTTTTGTGGGTTCAAATCAACCTTTTGTCTCAAGTCTTGGAGGGATTCAAACTGTGAACCTCTTGCTAGCGTACCCAATGTACAGGCTCAGCTAATTCTGCTCTTCGGGGGGGGGGAGCCAGATATCTTTTGCCTATGGACACCTAACCAGGTGTACAAAATGAACCCTTACTCTATTAAAGACCTCAGAATAAACTCTTACTTTTTCCCAGTTTGGTAAAACCAGTAAGCTTTGTACAGTGTCAACTTTAACCATGTATGCTTCACTTGTCAAGAAAAAGAATTTCAAAGGCACACCAAGTAGTCTCTAAAGTAGAGGTTTACTTAAAGATAGATAAAAAAATGTAAAATGTAAATACAGAACCATATATCACAAAAACATACAATCATTTAAAAGAACCGGGTTAAAAAAAGTGCAAAATTCCTACCACCAGACAATTAGACTTATATATCTAATGTATCTCTTCTAATAGTGCTGATAGACAGATGTTGTTGTCAAGAGAGTCCAAACATATGTGTCTTTACAGGTCACTCGCAGCGTAATTAAAACACTGTCTTGAGCCTGCCTTCTCCATGATGTCACCCAGCTCCTCCTCTGTTTATTAAAAATTATACAATCAGGATGTCTATCCAGCAGGAGGTAAATTAATAAAGGTGACCTCAGCAAAACTCATGTCCCCACATGACTTTCTTTATATAACATCCCCTCTTTGATCTCAAGTAGCTCTTCTTCCCAGGACACATCAAAGACTATTTTATGACTTTGCACTAAAGCATCATAACCTGCTCTCTTCCTCTAGACGTTATAAAAGTTTATGGTTTCCCATCCTAGTAGCTGGCAAGCTACAAATAAGCTAGATAAACAGGAGATCCTTAATTTAGGCCTCGTCTAGCCTGTAATTATCTGTTGGCCTTCCAGATAACACCTTGTAGCCAAAACCTGGGGGGGGCCATTCTACAGGCTGATTCAGCATGTCTCATGAGGGACACTCAATAACACATTTTTTATATTACAAAAAGCATAGATTCATCAGAACCAGCTGTACAAGTGTCACACTGGCTAAATGAGAAATCTACGTATTCTGCAGCTAGGAAGCATTTTCTGTTACAGTGTGCTGACCATGTTTAGAAAATGAATTGCTTTTTGTTCAAGGGATCATTTTATTTACAGGTGAAGGGGACAGCAATGGGTGCAACATTTGTGACCAACTATGCTAACTTCTATTTAGATTACTGGGAAAGAACAACTATCTATGATGCCGAGACCAATCCTTTTACCATAGGATTGATCTCTGGTGTTGTTTTATAGGTGACATATTTATGATTTGGCGTAGCACATAATATGAGTTGGCGCAATTTGTGGAATATCTGGAACAAAGTAATTCTAACTTGAAATTCACAACAGTATGTGATAGTAGAACTGTGACTTTCTTGGACTTGCAGATCACCAGGGCAGATGATGGTACTATTGAAATTACTCTGTTCCACAAGGAAACAGATCAGAACTCACTACTAACACCATCCAGCTGTCATCTGCATCATCTTGTTAACAATATTCCCAGGGCCCAATTGTTACGAGTGAGATGGAACTGTAGTAATAATGAAGATTTTATCCAACAAGATGTCGAAATATGTGATAGCTTTAAGGCCAGGGGCTATAAATCTGATACTGTAAACTGTGCTTTGGAGCAGGTTTGTAACATTGATAGGGGTAGCATGCTCACACCACAAGCTCAGAATATGGAGAGATCACAATCTGATACAAATAGACTGAACTTTGTTGCTACATATTGTAGACAGTCTAGACAGATAGAGCAAATTGTTAGGGATAACTGGAGCATCCTCAGGACAGATCCCCTACTGAGAGATTGCTCTGTACTACCTCCATGTATGGCATACAGAAGGGGCACTAACTTACAGGACAAATTAGTGCACAGTCTGCAAAAAACTGTAAACACTAAAAATGATTCTTGGATACCCCAACGCCCATGTGGTACCCACCTGTGTGGCCATTGTAAATTTTGTAACTCTATTATCAAGAGCCATACGTTCATAACCACAAACGCCACCAGGACATATAACATGGTTGACTTTATTAGCTGTATAACAGACAATGTGGTGTATCTAGCAACTTGCATGTGTGGTGCTTTTTATATTGGAAAGACCACAAGACCCCTTAAGGTATGAATAGGGGAACATTTAAGTAGAATTCAGAGAAGGGATATGTCAAATGCACTTGCAGCACATACCCTTAGGAATGGTACATAGTTGAGAACTAATGGTGGAACAATGTCTGTATCTGAAACAACAAAGCTTGTTTTTAAGTTTTGTGGTATAAAACATGTTACTCTTGGACCAAGAAGTGGCGACATTGGGGCTAGATTGCTGGAACATGAAGCGTTCTGGACTTATATGTTGAGGTGCCTAAGAAATCTGGATCTTAATGACAAACTTGATAGTATGCCCTTGATTAAGTATAAAAATAAGAAACAAATTTAATAAGGTTCAGTTGATGGCACTCACTGTAATTTTATGTGGCTTCATGTGTACGTATGTGTGTGGTGTGTGTGTGTATATATATATATATATATATATATACTGTATATATATATATATATATATATATAAATGGGACATGCAATGGAAGCAAGTGTAATAAATGATTTATCTGCACAAGAGCAGTTTGACCTCGGGTAACCTCATGAGTGGCGTAAACCATGAGTGAAGTGTCCGAGGTCAAACTGCTTGAGTGCAGAGTAATAATTTATTACATGAGTTTTCCATTGCATATTCCATTTATGCAATTATTTTGCTTTTGCTTTTGTAGGGGGCATGTGTTAGTAAAAAAAAAAAGAATAAAAATTGAATTTTCGGCCATTTTTTGCTGATTATAGAAAATCTGAAAGGAATCTAGAAATGAAACACCTCTCATTTTGTAGATATTTTTATGCTGAAAAACTTTTGTGCTCAAAGTACCATACGATCATTCTTTGTTTTTAAGTTATTTGCATTTGTTTGTTGAAAAAGTGCACAAAAATGGAATTTTCTGCTGTTTTTCACTAATTCTGAAAAAAACTAAAAAGTATCTATAAATGAAACACCACTCATTTTGTAGATATTTCTGTGCTGAATAAACTTTGTGCTCACAGTACCATGCTATCATGTTTCATTTTAAAGTTATTTACATTAGTTTGCGGACAAAATGAAAACAAAATATGAATTTTCTGCTGGGTTTTTGCTAATTATAAAAAAATCTAAAAGATATCAATAAATAAAACACCACTCAATTTGTAGATATTTCCATGATGAACAACTTTTGTGCTCACAGTACCATACTATCATTTTTCGTTTTAAAGTTATTCACATTTCAATATGGTTAATACTGTTACTGGGGCCGAACATTCTAAATTACTTAAGCACTGTATAGATAAATGGCTGATGACATAAGCACTGTATGGATAAATGGCTGATGACATAAGCACTGTATACATAAATGAAATTTATGTACACAGTTACTCAGATAAATGGATTTATCACATTCTGTTTATCTCCACCCCATTGCATAAATATATATATATATATACTGTATATTATGGTAGCACGGTAGTGCTACCATAGTTAGGGTTGAGGAGCCATTTACATGTTAAACCTAACATTTTGCATCTTAATAACTTTGCAACCGTTCAACAGATTTGCCTGAAATTTGGAATACATGATCAAAAACCATAGATCTTGGGATATGCCAACTTTTGTACTGTTCGGATATACGGCTGTGGAGTTATTAAGCGTGATCTGCGCGTGCATTTACGCTTTTTTGGAATTCTGTGGTCATCTCTACAGGTCGCACAGTTTATGCAATCAGTCTGAAATCTTCAGGAAACATGTAGCCGGGGTCCTCAATGTGCCTTTTGAAGATTTCATGAAAAAATATTAAACGGTTCAAAAGTTATTCAAAAAACAAGTTCCCATTATAAGTCAATGGGAAAAGTTAACAAAAAGTTCGACAGTGTCACAAATGCAGTTTTTACTTTCGCAAATGGTCTTTTACTGTCGCAAATCCGCCATTTTGTTTTCAGTTGGTCATCAGAAAAATGCTTGGCATTTAAATTTGGGACCCTCTGGCAACTTAATTATTTTTGTATTCACCTAGTCGGACCCTGAGGATGCTAGGCATGTCTTTATTTTGGGGTAAAATGCCCCAGAAATATGTTTTTCAAATTTCTGGAAAAAGTACTTTCGCAAAGTACTTTCGCATGCACAACACTGTCAAATTAATTTGCGAAAGCTTTCGCAACGTTCGACAGTACTTTTCCAGGCTGTGGGAAAATGACAGTAATTCTTTGGCACTCTGCTGCAAAAGAACGGTTTGGTCTTTTGGGCTGAAATTTGGAAGGAATGCAGCCAACGTCTCACAAATGTGACTTTCAGTGGTTTGGTGAAAAAATATTACAGGGAGCCAAAGTTATGGCACTCCGAACTTCTCTTTTTTTCCCCTAGGATAACATTACGGCGTTCGCCACGCCTTTCAGGGCCCGTATCTCGGAAACAGTGCGAGATATGGACTTTTTGTTGGAAGAAACCTTAGCCCCCAGCAAGGGGCTAAGTACAAAACTAGCCAGGAAAGTCATAAATCATATGACTTTTAAATTTTTTTTCTATGTCATACGGTTCCTGAGATATAAGCAATTTAGTATTCCAACTCCTCATTTTCTGCTCTGAGACCCATTATTATGCATACATTCTTTGTACTCACTGTCTTTCCCTATGCAGCTTTTGGGGAAAACCAGCCTGTGCGCTTACATTACTGTTATCGTTACTGCTTCCGCTTGTGGTTCCATACCCATTTCACTTACCATTCCCGTCTACGCCACCATGTGCGTTACCCTTTGCGTTTTCATTTGCGCTTGCGTTTGCATTATTTTTACCATTTGTGTCTTCAGTACTGTTTCTCTTTCTGTTTTGCTTTGCATCACCATGCACATTACCATTTGCATTTGCGGGCACCGTGTTACTATGTGACAAGAGATCACGTGGCGGGAGCGTGGGGCCGGAGGGCCCGTGCTCCGCTGCTGCATTACATTCACTATTTCTCGTTATCATTCTCAAAAGAAGGAAATTAGAGGCAAAAACTCAGTTTAATGCATTAGTTAGGGTTGTTCCACAGTGACAAAAGCGAGGAAATTCGGTGTTAGGTTGAAAGCCCCCTTGACCCCCCCCCACACCCCAACCGGCATCGTGCGCATTGGGGTTGTCGGTCCTAACTCTGACCCCATTCTCCTATACCTCTGCTTCTTTACACATGTGATGGGGTGAGAGTTATGGCAGGCAACCCAATGCATACCCGTGCCGGTTGGGGTGGGGCGGAGGGTCCAAGGGGCTTTCAACCCAACACCAAATTTCACTTTTGTCACTGTGTAACAACCCTAACTAATGCATTAAATGGAGTTTTTGCCTCTAATATATATATATATATATATATATATATATATATACTGTATATATATACATACCATGGGGTGAGAGCTTTCTCAGTAGGATAACCTGTGTTATTTCCACTGTAGTGAGGATAAATCATGATGACATCAGCAGAGTGAGGATATTGACATTTATCCATACTCTGCGGATGTCACCAGAGTGAGGATAAATGCACTGCAGCTTGCATTCTAAAGGAAACTGCTTCAGAAAAAGTTTATCTTTCCCACTGAAGCTGCAACTTACTCAATTAGCTTTGCAAATGACTCTCACCTATGTCCCATTGTGTTTCTAACATTGCTAGCCCATTACTGTGCTGATCTCAGCTTCAAAACAACCTGAATTCTAAGTGAAAGTCTTTTACAAAGCATATTCTGTTACTCAGTGCTACCTGCAGCAATTTTATTTATTTATGTATTTGTGTCTAGGATTACAAAGTACCTTTGAGCCAAGGCTCTTTTACAAAGGTTCCACGTCATGCTGGTTACAGGGTAACAGACACTAAAACATAAAACAGTTACAGGTACATGGTTTTAGGCAGTAATTTTGCTTGACAAAATCAGACTGAGCGATGAGTAAGTCAAGAAACAATAGGAGGAAGAGGGCAAGAAGGGGAGAGGGCTGAGGGTAGGGGAAGGCATAGGCATAGAGGGTCAGGGTGAGGCAGCTGAGGGGCGTTGTCAGGACAGAATCAGGGCAAGTGCATTAGAAGATGCATTGGACAGGTAAATGCAAGAAGAGAGGGCAGAAACTGACACCTATAAGGTCAGAAGCAGCGTAGGGAATGAAGATGTTATGGGGTGCAAGCACAGGTGGAGGTGCCAGTTATGGAGTGGTGGAGCTTTTTTTTGAACACTCCAAGCATTGCTGTGGATGAGGTGTCGCTAGACAGCTCATTCAGCTAACTCAGACCCCTGTATGCAAACGACCTTTGGCCTTGGGATGCGCGGCAGCGGGGGATTTGAATGATTTGGGGCTTAGAGCTCCTGGTGTTGCGGTTGGTGATTTTGGGTTTGAGGAGGGTGCTGACTCCTGGTGGTGCCTTTCCCATCATGATTTTCTTAGCAGTGATGCAGGTTTGATATTTGATTCAGTTGTTCAGTTGCAGCCAGCCTGTTTTGGAGTAGAGGTTGCAGGTGTGGGTGAGACAGTGGGAACCAGTAACGAGTTGGCAGGCTTGATTGAGGGAAGTCGAAACACGCCTGAGAGATGAGGTTGTGGCAGATCCATAGATAATGAGACCATAGTCAGTGATGCTGATGATGGAGCTCTGGACAGCTATGGACAGAGCTTCTGGGGTTAGATGTTTCCTATGTCGGAATAGTAGGCCCATCCTGGTGTTGGCTACTTTTGCCACGTTATTGACGTGTGGGAAATAGGAGAGATTATAGTCGAGGGTGAGGCCGAGGTATTTAAAGATATGAACTTGTTCGAGGGTGATTCCTTGCTTGGTTTTAATGGAGAGCTGATATTGTTTGTATTTGTTTTGGAAGCTGCAGAAGATCATGGTCTTTGTTTTTTTCTGATGAAGGATAAGTCTGTGTTTTGTGAACCAGTTTTCGACTGCAGAGAAGGCCTGTTGGAGGTTACCTTGTAGATGGACTGGATCATGGTGGGATGCCAGATCCACGTAGAGTAGGATCTGTTCAGTGCAGGATTCTGGCAGTGAGTTCAGAAAAAGGCTGAAAAGGAGGGGGCCCAAGATTTAGCCCTGTGGGACACAGGACCGGACTGGTCTTTGGTCTGAGAGTGTGCCAGCAATTCTCACTCTTTGGGAGCGGTTGTCTAAGTAGCTTTTGAACCAGTTCACTGAGTTAGGTGACAGCCCTGCTAGTCAAACCTGGGCAAGTAGGAGATTGTGGTTGACAATTTCAAAGGCTTTAGTTAAGTCGATGAAGGTGGTCCCAGTAAGATGACTGTTATCGAGTGAGTGATGGATTGCACCAATGAATTCAAGTAGCGCCGTGGAGGTGCTATGACCTTTTCTAAAGCCATGTTGCTCCTTGCACAGGATGTTGTGATTGTCTAGGAAGTTGGTGAGCTGGCTGGTGTGACACAATCCGTTGTAGGGCCTTGGAGAGTGGATTTAGGATGGAAATTGGACGGTAATTCTCAGTAGCTGTTTTGTCACCACTTTTATGAATTGGGGTTGCTGTGGCAGATTTCCATAAGTCAGGGAACTGGCTGAGGCTGAGGGAGAGGTTGAAAATCCTGGTCAGTGGTTGGAGTACTTCTTCAAGTGTGAGTGATAGCAGTTTGAGGTCAAGGGAGTCACTGCTGGCTCTGGAGTTGCAAATGGCTTTGGTAACGTAGCTGTGGACTTGACGCATTTTTACCGCTTTAAAGTAGAAGAATTTGTCTTTCTCACTGAGCCTATGACTCACTCAATTAGCTTTGCAAAACACACTCACCTGTGTTTCTGACTCCCAGTCCATTCAGAACACACACACACACACACACACACACACACACACACACACACAAATTGACAGCACACACAGAATGAGCAGGAAACACACAGACTCAGAAAAAATGTTCCTGCAACTCTCATCCCTGTGGTATGAATCACACACATGATGGGCAGATCATGGCATATGGAAAATATTCTCACTCCTGCCTCGTGAGCTGTGTATTTTCACTCGTGCCTTCGGCATGCGTGAGAATACACAGCTCACTATGCAGGAGTGAGACTATTTTCCATAACCCACTCCTGCCCATCATGTATCCCCTATTTATATATATATATATATGTGTGTGTGTGTGTGTGTGTGTGTATGTAATTACCCGCATCAGTTTGTTTTGATGAAATATGCTGAGTATATATATATTTGTTTATGTATTGTTTTTTTTTTTTCTATTACTTGGTTTTTGAACGTTCCTACACATCCTTTGGATTACCGCTTGAAATGGGGAAATCAAAAATGCAATTGTGCAACCCATCCTACCTTCTTAGTTGATATGTGGGAAAACCCACGTACTAAGTACTTATTTATTTATGTATTTAGTGTTTGAGTAGTATTTAAGTGTGATGTATTGAAATGTATTTAATTGAATGATGTTTTTAAGCACTTTCGATTGTGGTATTATGTGTGTTTCATTAACTACACTGTCACTTTAAATCAAATCCTTTTAAATTACAAACAGTGCTGTTTGATGTCAGTCCCACCTGTGGACGCTCTGTTGAGTGAAACCAGTGGAGGCCTTGTTTTTACTCAAGCTGTTAGGGAATCCAGGAATAAAACTTTTCTCACCCGATCTCTGGTGCTGGTTTTGTTGTTTTATATGTAGGCAGAACCAGAAAATAAGGTCTCTCTGGTCATGTGACCCAAATTGTGCTTATTTAAAATATTAAAATGCTTAAAAACATTTAAAAACACTTACTATGCTCAGAACAAGGCAACGCTGCCTCACAATGTGCCTAAATAATATTGGGTATTTGCACAAAACTATTTTATTTTATTTTATTTTCAGTACAACCAGTAGTATATTTAAATGTTTTAGGAGGTGATAGAAGTGTTAATCCTTGGGGCCGTGCTTCTGGTCCGATCCATTGCTGCCCATCTGCCTCTTATTACTGGGTCATAACTTTGTGAGGCATTTCATGACATCATGATGCCATATCAAAAGGAGCTGTACAGCCATTTCTTGCTGTTTTAAGAGGATATGATAAAAAAATTAAGCTTTAATAAGGTAAACTACTCTGGTTGGTGGGCCCCCGTGAGCAAAGGGCCCCCAAAGACTGCAGGGTTCACTGATGCCTTCAACTTTGTATGCCTGGGAGCATTCAAAAGTGTTAGTTTGATAAGTAGGTTGCAGGGGCAGACTGGTCACACATGACCAGAAATTACGTTGCAAATCTGTCAGTGTCCCTTTAAGAAGGCAATTATTTTCGCAGTGCTCTTAAGCTATGTGTTACATACTGTTACTCTGCCCTGTAGAACCCCCTCTTTTTGATAGACTTGCTCCTTTGCCACTGCAAGCACGTGTGCATACACACACACACACAGACAGTCTTACTTGCATGTGAGAACTGCTTTTCAGTTAGCAGTTTGCTGGCAGTCTGAAGTACCAGATGTACTAGGAAGCTGAAAGTCTACGGAAGCTGAAACCTGATCTGCTGCAGGGAACACGCAGCAGCTGGATGCTCATTGGTCAGAGATCTTCCTAGTTGGTGTGGAGACTGTGTGGAGTTGGTATTTAGCATTCAGTTGAATGTCACAGTGGGAAATTAGCTCACATGATAGAGTGCTTGCTTCGCATGTGAGAGGTAGTGGGATCGATGCCTGCATTCTCCAGTATTTTGATTAGATGTTGAGATACCAAATGTTTCCTGTTGCTGTAACAGTTAAAGGGGCACTGTCAGCATTTGACCATCATTTCTGCCTAAAATCAAACAGTGTGCATCTTGATGCAAACCACTAAACATATGCTGCAGAATACTACTATGTATAATAAAGGTAATGTTTTTTTAACAGTTTGGCACTTTTTAAAACAAATACCTTTTCACCCGTCCCGGTCATAATGCCCCGTGATTCCAGAAGTACATCCAGGTCGGGACCATGCGCCTGCCATGAGCGCAATCCTGAAGTGCATTTTTTTCATATACAGCATATGGCGTTATAATGTACCTAAACCCCACATGATTCTAAAATGCCCCGTTTATCTCGCCAGCAAACTGAGCACTGGAAATACTTTAATTCTTATTTTTAAGTCGTGGCCGAAATCCCGACATGTGCACCAATGGCATGACTAAAGATCTCGTGCATGCGCAAGAGCATGCCATCAGTGCGCATGCGCGGGATTTCGGCCATGACATAAAAATATGAATTAAAGTATTCCCAGTGCTCGTTTTGCTGGCGCCAATAAACGGAACATTTTTAATCATGTAGGTACAGGCACAATGTAACGCCATATGCAGTGTAGACATAATGTATTTCAGGACCAGCCATGGCAGATGCGCGTCCGAGGGGGTCCTGACCTGATAAGGCTCCGAATCGTGGAGGCATTGCGTATTGGACGAGGACAAGGTATTTGTTTTAAAAAGTGCCAAACTGTTAAAAACAAATTATCTTTATTATACATAGGAGTATTCTGCAGCATATGTTTGGTGGTTTGCATCAAGAGGCACACTGTTTGATTTTAACCAGAAATGACGGTCAAATGCTGACAGTGCCCCTTTAACATAAAACTCACATTACACAAATTTGAATCAGAGCAGTTTGCATGATTTTGTTACTATAAACGCATCAGGAATAGCCTGAAAAATAAAATACAGCTGTTTTATCTGGCAGTAATGACACAGTTCCCATAACACACGATAAAGTGTACATTCTGCAAGAATCCAAATCTCACATATATTAATAAAGATACAAAAGATACCTCTTTATAATAAAAAGGCTTTTGCACTACAACTTCACTATATATGTTTTCTTCAAATTCCTAACCATAAATGACTTTAACAATATCTGTTTTGCATCTTTGTTTTTAAGAAGGAAAGGTCTGATTCTGAATTTGTGTCTAATCTGTATCATGTATATTTATTGTTAATTAGAATTGTTGACTTCCCGGAAAAGCCACACTGGGCATAATAACCTTATTGACATGTGTGTCCTGGTGTGAATATTTGTTATTTATGTTAATGAAGTAAGTACTGTAAGCTAGTCATAGACTATTTTAAGGCATGACTCATACAATAAATAAGTATAAATACAAAATATTAATCACAAAATACATACAGTATGAAATACAGAGCATAAACACTTGTCTTTTAAAATGAGTGCATTCAGGATTATTCAGTAAGTACACCTTTTGTTAACGCCTAAACTATGTATGAGTTGCAACATTACATAACTTTTCATGCAATGAATCCCAATATCTATACTACACAGAAACCTTCTAGCTGATTTTAGTAGAAATATGGATTCTTGAAGTAATTTTTTTTCATTCAATTTTAGGTTACCAACACTTCTATTAAACTGCACTAGCTCAGATAAGGGTTTTGGGGATGTTTTCCTTAACAAAAATACAAGCAGCAGTATGTCAAAAAAAATTACCCTTAATTATAATTAATTGCAAAAACACTGTTTACGCATCAGATAGGGTTGAAATAGAAAGCCTCAAAAATATAGAAATGTGATGTTACAGTTACAGTAAAAAAGTCCCATGATTCTTGGTGAATGCGTGGCGTAGGGTTCCTTGGAGTTTGAATGAATAACTGATGTATGGCATTACCCTTCTGGTACCATTATAGTCATAGGAAAAGGGATCTTAAACAAACGGGTGATCAGAAACAACAGAGAATACTAATGACAATCTGGTCTGAGCCATATTAAAAGGAGTGCTCCTTTTATTGTTACTATTGTAAAAAAAGGTGATGAAGCAGACTCAAAATGCAGAAAAAAAACCTACGAAAACAGTTCTCCACCTCAAGGCGTTCTTGTGTGGCAAGACTCGTTGTCCCACTTTTGCACAGAAATAAAGAACGCATTTTATTTATTTAATTCCATCCAGCTCAACAGCAAACTATTTTTTTCATGTTATGTTTTCCATATGGGGGGGGGAGAGCAGTGGGAGCTAGTAGGTATCTTTGGTGGTGGGGGTTGAAATTGGGAGCGTATACCCAAGCTGGGATGGAGACAATTGACATTTCACAAGGGTGGAAAGTTGGTAGCCGGCAGATTTATCACAGGTGAAGGAGAGGGTGAGACACTGAATCAAAGACCTTAGCTAGAGCGATGAAGATGGCTGCCATGATGAGGCTCTGATCCATCCCTGAGAGCATATAATTAGTTACATGCAGCAGGGAGGAGATGGTGGGGTGATCTTTCCTGAAATCAGACTGGAAAAGGGAGATGAAATCTCACAATATCACTCTCACTAATGCGTACGTGCAGGATCTCAGCTCCTATTTCAAATGTTACTTTATTTTCACTGCCAGTGTTCATTTGGGGCACAAACCTATATTTTCTGCCATGGAATCACCTGCCATATGTCCAATAACTTTCTTAGTTCACAACAGCCTCCCCCCCAAAAAAATATTAGTGTTATAGTGCAGAGTTTTGGGACACTGACCACACTGTTCATAAATGCACATTCCTACACTAGATATGCTTCTGGTGGCTGAAGTTACTTGGGGTCTGCTCCATCCAAACATATGTTGCAAAATGTCAAAAAAGGCAATATTTTTGCTTCACTTGATATCTGGGGGCAATGCCGGCTTTAGGGTTTTGGGAGTCCTCAGCAGATTTAGTGAAGTCATGGGCCTCCCCATTTGGCCCTCCTGCACCCCACATGTCTGACTGTGGCCCATACATGCATCCATTTATTTTATTTTCAGTACAACCAGTAGTATATTTTAATGTTTATTTTATTTTCAGTACAACCAGTAGTATATTTTAATGTTTTAGGGAAGATAGCAGTGTTAATCCTTGGGACTGTGCTTCTGATCCCATCCATTTCTGCCCATTTGCCTCTTATTACTGGGCCATAGCTTAGTGACGGATTTTCTGACATCATGATACCACAGCAAAAGAAGCAGCATGGCCATTTCTGTTGTTTTAAGAAGATATGATAAAAAATTAAACATTAATAAGGTAAACTACTCTGGTTGAGTGCCACCATGACCAGGGGGCCCCCAGTGACCTCAGGGTTCACTGGTGCCTAAAGCTGGGTATGCCTAGGAGCATTCAAAAGTGTTAGTTTGATAAGAAGGTTGCAGGGGCAGACTGGTCATATGACCAGAAATTACATTGCAATTCTGACAGTGTCCCTTTAAGATGGCAATTGTTTTACAGTGCTCTTAAGGTGTGTTACATACTGTTGCTCTGCCCTGTCCAACCCCCATCTATTTGATAGACTTGCTCCTTTGCCACTGCAAGCACGTGTGCGCATGCACACACAGAAACACACACACACACACACACACACACACACACACACACACACACTCTGTCTCTCTTACTAGCAAGTGAGATCTGCGTTTCAGTTAGCAGTTTGCTGACGGCCTGACATAACAGGAAGCTGAAAATCTGCAGACGCTGAAACCTGATCTACTGCAGTGAACAAGCAGCAGCTGGATACTCATTAGTCCGAGATCTTCCTCGTTCTTGTGGAGACTTTAGCATACAGTTACATGGCCCAGTGGGGAATTAGCTCAAATGGTAGAGCGCTCGCTTAGCATGGGAGAGATAGCGGGATCGATGCCTGCATTCTCCAGTATTTTGATTAGCTGTTGAGATACCAAATGTTTCCTGTTGCTGTAACAGTTAATATAAAACTCACATTACACAAATTTGAATCAGAGCAATTTGCATGATTTTGTTCCTATAAATGCATCAGGAATAGCCTGAAATATAAAATACAGCTGTTTTATCTGGCAGTAATGACACAGTTCCTATAACACATGATAAAGTGTACATTCTGCAAGAATCCAAATCTCACATATATGAATAAAGATACAAAAGATACCACTTTATAATAAAAAGGCTTTTGCACTACAACTTCATTATATATGTTTTCTTCAAATTCCTAACCATAAATGACTTTAGCAATACCTGTTTTGCACCTTTGTTTTTAAGAAGCAAAGGTCTGATTCTGAATTTATGTCTAATCTGTATCATGTATATTTATTATTAATTAGAATTGTTGACTTCCTGGAGAAGCCACACTGGGCATAATAACCTTATTGACATGTGTGTTCTGGTGGGAATATTTTTGTTATTTATGTTAATGAAGTAAGTACTGTAAGCTAGTCATAGACTATTTTAAAGCATGACTCATACAATAAATAAGTACAAATACAAAATATTAATCACAAAATACATACAGTATGAACTACAGAGCATAAACACTTGTCTTTTAAAATAAGTGCATTCAGGATTATTCAGTAAGTACTCCTGTCATATAAAAGTAGTGCATTCAGGATTGTTCAGTAAGTACGCCTTTTGTTAATGCCTAAACTATTTATGAGTTGCAACATTACTCAACTTTTCATGCAATGAATCCCAATATCTATACTACACAGAAACTTTCTATCTGATTTTAGTGGAAATATGGATTCCTGAAGTAATTTTTTTTTCATTTGATCTTAGGTCACCAACACTTCAGTTAAACTGCACTAGCTCAGATAAGGGCTTTGGGGATTTTTTTTTAACATAAATACAAGCAGCAGTATGTCAAAATAAATTGTCCCTAATTATAAATAATTGCCAAAACACTGTTTAGGCATCAGTTAGGGTTAAAATAGAAAGCCTCAAATGTATGTATGTGGTGTTACAGTTACAGTAAAAAAAAATCCCATGATTCATGGTGAACGTGTGTCATGGGGTTCCTCTGAGTTTGAACGAGTAACTGACGCATGACATTACCCTTTTGGTACCATTCTCAAAGCATTGGTGTGTGAGTAATTTTTTGTTCTGTGAAAGATTGTGCCAAAGTTAGGCTAATACCAGTGCTGCATCATGGAGCCATTCAAACCTACCTGAAGGCACAGCACAACACACGTTTACCAAGAATCCCTGTTTTGTGCATGTCCCTAGTACCTCCTAACTGTATGTACTCATGTGATTATAAAGAACTGTAACCTGTTATCCTGTAAGAATTAATGTCCTGCTTGTTTGTTCTCATCCTGATGTGGAACCTTTGTAAAACAGCCTTGGCTCAAAGGTAACTGTAATCCTAGACCATAATAATTAAAGAAAGAAAGAAATAAAGAAAGAAAGAAAGAAAGAAAGAAGAAAAAGAAAGAAAGAATCAGGGGAATTTTTTACCCTAATGTGACATTTGATTGCTGCATGCTAGTTCATTATAGTCACAGGAAAGGGGATCTTAAACAAATGGGTGTTCAGAAACAACAGAGAATGCTAATGACAATCTGGTCTGAGCCATATTAAAAGGAGTGCTCCTTTTATTGTTACTATTGTAAAAAAAGGTGATAATTGAGACTCAAAATGCAGAAAAAAGCTACAAAAATAGTTCTCCACCTCAAGGCGTCCTTGTGTGGCAAGACTCGTTGTCCCACTTTTGCACAGAAAAAAAGAACGCCTTTTGTTAATTTAATTCCATCCAGCTCAACAGCAAACTATTTTTTCTCGTTAATTTTTCCATATTGGGTGTTGGGGGGTAGAGGACAGCAGGAGGGGCTAGCAGGTATCTTGGGTGGTGGGTTCAAATTAGAAACATGTACCCAAGCCAGGATGGAGACAGTTGACATTTTACGTGGGTGGAAAAGTAGTAGACGGCAGATTTGTCATGGCTCTTTCAAAAGGAGAGGATGAGACACCGAGTCAAAGACCTTAGCCAGATCGATGAAGATGGCTGCAATGATGAGGCTCTGATCCATCCCTGAGAGGATATAATCAGTTACACGCAGCAGGGAGGAGATGGTGGGGTGATCTTTCCTGAAACCAGACTGGAAAAGGGAGAAGAAATCTTACAATAGCACTCTCGCTAATGCATATGCACAGGATCTCAACTCCTATTTCTAATTTTTGTTTTCACTGCCAGTGCTCATTTGGGGCACAAACCTATATTTTCTGCCATGGAATTTTTTTAATTTTTTTATTTATTGAGATATTCAGAAAGACCTTTGAGTCAAAGACTCATTTACAAAGGTTCCACGTCATACATAGGCCAGAGACAGGGACAATATTTTTAACAGGGTGCTGTACATTACATTATATTACAATTCGCTAACATGGTTTACCTATTTGTTCAGTGGGTGCACTACTCTTCCAGGATAAATGATTTACAAGAGATTAGCACAGCCATAAGGTAGCAGAGAGGTACTGATAGGGCTGCTTGTCCAGAAAAAAAAAAGGATTGCTCGTAGAGGCCATTGGCATGGAGTACTCAGAGATACTCTGGGTCAATTGCAGTCACAAAGGTTGGAGGCCAGTAGGTGATTTCTTAGCCTGGTTTTGAAAGGGACCAGCCTAGCCTCATCAGTTAGTTGGGAGGGGAGCACGTTAGTCCAGGAAGGGGCTCTGTAGCTGAAAGTTCACTGGAATTGGGATGTCCAGCCCCAGGGTACACATAGCAGCAGTTTGTTCAAGCTGCGGGGTGTTTTGCCAGGTGGTGTTGGGCAGATAATTTAGTCCAGGGTGGGGGGGGTGAGGCCTAGGATTACCTTTTTGGACATTATGCAGGTGTGATACCTGATTCTGTTATCCAAGTTTAGCCAGTTAGTGGTGCTGTAGAGGGAGCAGGTGTGTGTGAAGCGGTCACATCCAAGGATGAGATGGCAGGCTTTGTTCAGCACAAGCCGGAGTCTGTTTAGGACTGTGGAGGGGCGGCACTGTAGACTAGAATGCTGTAGTCTAGCAGGGAGAGGATAGAGGAGTTTATGGTAAGTTGCAAAGCTTCAGGGGTGAGGCAGTGTTTGTACCGGTAGAGCACGCCTAGCCTGGTGCTAAGGGCTGTTGATAGGTGCAAAATATGGTGATTAAAGTTGAGGGCAGGGTCTAGCATGATCCCTAGATATTTAAAGTTACTAACTTGTTCGAGGGGGGTATGATTAACAGTGAGAAATTGGGGGCAGAGGTTTTTGAGTGGGTTCTGAGGATGGAAGAAAATCATAACTTTTGTCTTTTTGTAGTTAATTATAAGACGCTGGGTAGTGAGCCAGTGTTCGATTTCACGGAAAGAGTGTTGGAGAGTTTGGTGGAGTTTGAGGGTTGCAGGGTCTGAGGCGAACAGGACCGCATCATCTGCATACAGGAGCAGGTTCCCGAGGCAGGCCAACGGGGGGGGGAGTTAAGGTATAGGCTGAAAAGTAAGGGGCCAAGTATGGAACCCTGTGGGACACCGGAGCGGATAGGGAGGTGGGGGGACAGGACGGGGCCAACCTTGACCATCTGTGTTCTATCAGAGAGATAGCTGGTGAACCAGTTTATGGCATCATTGGAGAAGCCCGTGTAAGCCAGGGTGTTCAGTAAGAGGGCATGGTTTATGATATCAAATGCCTTAGATAGGTCCATGAAGATGGCGCCTGTGAGGTGTCCATGGTCCAAGGCTGAGTGGACATGGGAGGTAAATTCAAGGAGGGTGGTGGTGGTACTATGACCCTTATGGAAGCCATGCTGCTGTCTGGATAGAATGTTGTATTTATTAAGGTGGTCAGTAAGTTGGTCGGCGACTATGCGTTCTAGTGCTTTAGAAAGGGGAGGTAGAATAGAGATGGGATGGTAGTTGTTTGTCGGCTGCGGTCCCCACTTTACGGATGGGTGTAATGTAGGCCAATTTCCAGTGGATGGGGAATTTCCCTTGACAGAGGGAGCGGTTGAGAATGTGGGTGAGTGGGGCCAGGATGTCCAGGAGGGTGAGGCGGAGAAGTCTGAGGTCCAGGGAGTCGTGACTATAGTGACAGTGGCTAATGGCTTTGGTTAGGTAGGGCTTAGCTGCCTCTGGGGTGAGGACTCAGAGGTAGAAAGGTGGAGCGAGGGGAGGATGGGGGCTATTCGGGCTGTCGGGGGATCGAAGAAGTTTGGGGGGAGCACATGGGAGAGATCAGTGAAAGTGGAGTTTAGGGATGAGGCTATACTGAGGGGGTTGGTGGAGAGGCTTCCATCAATTTGCATTTGGTCAGGTGGCAGATTTGGGGCTTTGCTGCAGAGCTCATTAATGTTTTCCCAGAACTTGCGTCCAGTGTCCCAGGTGGAGGTTAAGGTAGCTTTGTAATAGTTCGCTTTGGCGGTGCGTATAGCCCAGGTGCACTTGTTTTCGGCCTCCTTATATCGTTGCCATTCCAGAGGCCGTTGGGTCTCTTTGGCAAGGTGCCATAGGGTGTCACGCTGTCATAGTAGGCCTTGGAGGTGGTCCGAGAACCAGGGGGCATGATTTCCGTGGACATAGTTTTGCAGGGGGGGCAACTTGTCACAGGCTGCATTGAAAGTGGTGATAAAGAGTTCAAGGGCATGGTCTGGGTCGAGGGTATTTATTAGGGGTGTCCAGTCCCAGTCTCTGAGGTGGGCCTTGAGTTGGGCTAGTTTACCAGGCCCTAGTCTGCATTGTGAAGTAATTTTAGGAGGTGTTTTGAGGGAAGTACCAGACCAGTTGCAGAGTACTGGTGAGTGGTCACTTAGGATGTCAGGGAGGACTAGGGTGCTGGTTATTTTGTGGGGGTGGTTGGTGAGTACTAGGTCCAGTAGGGAGGATGTCCCTGTGTGGGCGTGTAACCGGGTGAGGGTTGTGACGACCTGTGAGAGATCGAGAGCCACTGCCTTGTTCATGTACAGGGTGGCTGTTTTGGCCAGCCAATTTATGTTGAAATCCCCCAATGGTATTTTTTCATGCTTTGGGGGAAGGGTAGCGAGGTAGGACACAATGGCTTGGAAGGCTAGCTTCTGGTCTTGGGGAGGGACATAGGCAGTGGTGAGGAGGAGAGGGGAGGTTGACTTACCTAGCATTAATTTTAGGGTGAGGGCCTGAGCCCTGGAAGTTAGTTGGGGCAGGGGAAGTAGGTGGCCAGAGATCAAGTCCTTGAGGTAAAGGGCGCAGCCTCCCCCTCACTTGCCCACTTGGTCGGAGTGATAGAGGAGGTATCCAGGGAGGTTAACTGCCGAGTCGGGGACAGAGGGGGAGAGCCTGGTTTCACTCAGTGCAATGATATCAGGGTGATGCTGGAGTACCCACCCCTGAAAGGAGTCCCATTTTTTTTGAAGGCTGCAGATGTTTAGCGAGGCAATGCATAGCCCATTTCCTGGAGATGGGTGGGACGGTAGGGAATTTAGTGGGCCAGAGTTGGGGTGGACATTTCCCATCAGAAGCAGAAGAGGTATGAGTGACCTGAGGCGATAGCTGCTCGCTCGAGTAGTTAGTCTATGGCATTTACGCTGCATGTGTCCCATGGTGGGTATTGGAAGTTTCAGGGTAAGGGGGGCAGATTGGAGGAGTAAGTGGGGGAGGGGGATTTGCTGTGGTGCGGGTGTGGAGGGAGGTTGGCAAGAGAAGGAGGAGCCCCAGAGGGTTACTTGCCTTGGGAGGTGGTATCCAGGGGTGAGGGTGGAGATGTTGAAGTATCTGTGTATGTATGTGGTATAGTGGGGGCGGTGTGCTGTCGACTGTTTTTCCATCTGGGCTTGTGAAGGCTGGTTGCGTATGTGTAGTTTGGGGGGGTAGGGTTGTGGGTGCCAGGCTGCATGAGGATAGGATGTGGCAGTTTTGCTCCCCTTTCCCATGTTATGGGTGGGAGGTTGAGGTGTTTGAGGGAATAGTAAGAGGAGAGTGATGAGGGTAAGTGGGAGCATGGTTGGGCTACAGAGCTTGATATAAGAGTCAGGTCTGCAGTATGAAAGTAAAGGGGCCTCTAGTGGAGGGAGAAAATAAGCTGCAGGTGGGAAAGTTGACTGATAGGTTATTTCATGACCGTGTGATCAGAAATCTACCTATATAAGAGAATGCCGACCAAGGGGGGTGGGGAGCCGAATGCATAGCGTTCAGCGGAGCAGAGCCAGCGGTTTCTGGACACGGTCGCGATCAGGCAGGCTGCTCCTGCTGTGTTTGTAAGTACCTGGCAGTGGTATTCGGTGCTCCAGCTTCCGTGGGGTGGGGGAGAGCTGGCTGTAGCCCTCGCGACCTCCTAGCTTGCACCGGAGGGGTTCTGTGGAGGAGAAAGAGAGACAGGGGGAGTTAAATAGGTGGGGGGGGGCTGGCTGAATCGGGATTTGCAATTGCCCAACAATTAACTTCTCTGCAGCAGAAATAACTTAAAGGGGAGTTAAAGATGCAGTTTGGAGACAGAGTCTTGTACAGTTTTGCTAAAAGATAACTTAAATCAGAGAACTACCGTAATGCTGCAGTTGGCAAGATAACTTAAATTAAAAAACTATCTCCACTACTGTGCCGATACATTTTAAATTAACGTCCGATACATTTTAAATTAAAGTCCGATATATTTTAAATTAAAGTCTTGGGGGAAAAAAGGCACCAAAAGCAGAAAATTCAAATCCAGCGGTTGCAGAGCCAGCGGTTCCTAAACACGGTCGCGATCAGGCAGGCTGCTTCTGCTGTGTTTGTAAGTACCTGGCAGTGGTATTCGATGCTCCGGCTTCCGTGGGGGAGAGCTGGCTGTAGCCCTCATGACCTCCTAGCTTGCACCGGAGGGGTTCTGTGGAGGAGAGAGAGATCACCTGCTATATACAATAACTTTCTTAGTTCACATCAGCCCCCCCAAAAATTATTAGTGTTATAGTGTAGAGTTTTGGGACTATTCATAGATGCACATTCCTACATTAGATATGCTTCTGGTGGCTGAAGTTACTTGGGGTCTGCTCCGTCCAAACATTTGTTGCAAAATGTCAAAAAAGGTAATATTTTAGCTTCACTTGATATCTGGGGGCAATACCGGCCTTAGGGTTTTGGGAGTCCTCAGCAGATTTAGTGAAATCATGGGCCTCCCCACTTGGCCCTCCTGCACCCCACATGTCTGACTGTGGCCCATACATGCATCCGTTTATTTTATTTTCAGTACAACCAGTAGTATATTTTAATGTTTATTTTATTTTCAGTACAACCAGTAGTATATTTTAATGTTTTTGGGAAGATAGCAGTGTTAATCCTTGGGACTGTGCTTCTGATCCCATCCATTTCTACCCATTTGCCTCTTATTACTGGGCCATAGCTTAGTGACAGATTTTCTGACATCATGATGCCGCAGCAAAAGAAGCAGCATGGCCATTTCTGTTGTTTTAAGAAGATATGATAAAAAATTAAACATTAATAAGGTAAACTACTCTGGTTGAGTGCCACCATGACCAGGGGGCCCCCAGTGACCTCAGGGTTCACTGGTGCCTAAAGCTGGGTATGCCTAGGAGCATTCAAAAGTGTTAGTTGATAAGTAGGTTGCAGGGGCAGACTGGTCATATGACCAGAAATTACATTGCAATTCTGACAGTGTCCCTTTAAGATGGCAATTTTTTTACAGTGCTCTTAAGGTGTGTGTTACATACAGTTGCTCTGCCCTGTCCAACCCCCATCTATTTGATAGACTTGTTCCTTTGCCACTGCAAGCACGTGTGCACATGCACACACAGAAACACACACACACACACACACACACACTCTCTGTCTCTCTTACTTGCAAGTGAGATCTGCTTTTCAGTTAGCAGTTTGCTGACGGCCTGACATAACAGGAAGCTGAAAATCTGCAGAAGCTGAAACCTGATCTACTGCAGTGAACAAACAGCAGCTGGATACTCATTAGTCCGAGATCTTCCTCGTTCTTGTGGAGACTTTAGCATACAATTACATGGCCCAGTGGGAATTAGCTCAAATGGTAGAGCGCTCGCTTAGCATGTGAGAGGTAGCGGGATCGATGCCCGCATTCTCCAGTATTTTGGTTAGATGTTGAGATACCAAATGTTTCCTGTTGCTGTAACAGTTGATATAAAACTCACATTACACAAATTTGAATCGGAGCAGTTTGCTTGATTTTGTTACTATAAACGCATCAGAAATAGCCTGAAATATAAAATACAGCTGTTTTATCTGGCAGTAATGACACAGTTCCTATAACACATGATAAAGTGTACATTCTGCAAGAATCCAAATCTCACATATATGAATAAAGATACAAAAGATACCTCTTTATAGTAAAAAGGCTTTTGCACTACAACCTCACTATATATGTTTTCTTCAAATTTCTAACCATAAATGAATTTAGCAATACCTGTTTTGCACCTTTGTTTTTAAGAAGGAAAGGTCTGATTCTGAATTTATGTCTAATCTGTATCATATATATTTATTGTTAATTAGAATTATAAAAAGGGTCTGAGAAATGGAGCTTTCTGATTGGCTGCAAACATTCTAACAGCCTTATGTTAATCTTTTGTTAATATACATGTAGAGCTTAACCATATGTTGAACAAGGTTTAACACTGTTTAAAAATATGTTTTATTATAATAGCAATAAGACACTCCCAGGGATTATGTTAATGGTCACTTAATCACCCTCTAGGGGCATGTGGCACTCGGCTACACCTCGTGCCACATTACACCCCTAGAAGGTGATTAACAGACCATTAACATAACCCTTGGTCATGCCTTATTGCTTAATTGTTGACTTCCCGGAGAAGCCACACTGGGCATAATAACCTTATTGACGTGTGTCCTGGTGTGAATATTTGTTATTTATGTTAATGAAGTAAGTACTCTAAGCTAGTCATAGACTATTTTAAGGCATGACTCATACAATAAATAAGTATAAATACAAAATATTAATCACAAAATACATACAGTATGAAATACAGAGCATAAACACTTGTCTTTTAAAATGAGTGCATTCAGGATTATTCAGTAAGTATTTTTTTCATATAAAAGTAGTGCATTCAGGATTATTCAGTAAGTACACCTTTTGTTAATTCCTAAACTATGTATGAGTTGCAACATTACACAACTTTTCATGCAATGAATCCCAATATCTATACTACACAGAAACCTTCTAGCTGATTTTAGTAGAAATATGGGTTCCTGAAGTAATTTTTTTTTCATTTGATCTTAGGTTACCAACACTTCAATTAAACTGCACTAGCTCAAATAAGGGCTTTGGGGATTTTTTCTTTAACATAAATACAAGCAGCAGTATGTCAAAATAAATTACCCCTAATTATAATTAATTACAAAAACACTGTTTACGCATCAGTTAGGGCTGAAATAGAAAGCCTCAAATGTATAGAAATGTGGTGTTGCAGTTACAGTAAAAAAGTCCCATGATTCTTGGTGAATGTGTGGCATAGGGTTCCTTGGAGTTTGAATGAGTAACTGATGTATGGCATTACCCTTTTGGTACCATTCTCAAGCATTGGTGTGTGAGTAAATTTTTGTTCTGTGAAAGATTGTTCCAAAGTTAGGCTAATACCAGTGCTGCATCATGGAGCCATTCAAAGCAACCTGAAGGCACAGCACACCACACATTTACCAAGAATCCCTGTTTTTTTCATGTCCCTAGTGCCTCCTAACTGTACGTACTCATGTGATTATAAAGAACTGTAACCTGTTATCCTGTAAGAATTAATGTCCTGCTTGTTTGTTCTCATCCTGACGTGGAACCTTTGTAAAACAGCCTTGGCTCAAAGGTAACTGTAATCCTAGATCATAATAAATAAATAAATAATAAATAAAGAATCAGGGGAATTTTTTACCCTAATGTGACATTTGATTGCTGCATGCTAGTTCATTATAGTCACAGGAAAGGGGATCTTAAACAAATGGGTGTTCAGAAACAACAGAGTATACTAATGGCAATCTGGTCTGAGCCATATTAAAAGGAGTGCTCCTTTTATTGTTACTATTGTAAAAAAGGTGATGAAGCAGACTCAAAATGTAGAAAAAAACCCTATGAAAACAGTTCTCCACCTCAAGGCGTTCTTGTGTGGCAAGACTCGTTGTACCACTTTTGAGCAGAAATAAAGAACGCCTTTTATTAATTTAATTCCATCCAGCTCAACAGCAAACTATTTTTTCACATTGGGGGTTGGGGGTGGAGGAGAGCAGGAGGGGCTAGCAGGTATTTTGGGTGAGGGGTTCAAATTAGGAACATGTACCCAAGCCAGGATGGAGACAGTTGACATTTTACGTGGTTGGAAAAGCAGTAGCCGGCAGATTTGTCATGGCTCTTTCAAAAGGAGAGGATGAGACACCGAGTCAAAGACCTTAGCCAGATCGATGAAGATGGCTGCAATGATGAGGCTCTGATCCATCCCTGAGAGGATATAATCAGTTACACGCAGCAGGGAGGAGATGGTGGGGTGATCTTTCCTGAAACCAGACTGGAAAAGGGAGAAGAAATCTCACAATAGCACTCTTGCTAATGCGTATGCACAGGATCTCAACTCCTATTTCTAATTTTTGTTTTCACTGCCAGTGTTCATTTGGGGCACAAACCTATATTTTCTGCCATGGAATTTTTTTAATTTTTTTATTTATTGAGATATTCAGAAAGACCTTTGAGTCAGACTCATTTACAAAGGTTCCACGTCATACATAGGCCAGAGACAGGGACAATATTTTTAACAGGGTGCTGTACATTACATTATATTACAATTCTCTAACATGGTTTACCCATTTGTTCAGTGGGTGCCCTACATGTCCAGGATACATGATTAACAAGAGATTAGCACAGCCATAAGGTAGCAGAGAGGTACTGATGGGGCTGCTTGTCCAGAAAAAAAAAGGATTGCTCGTAGAGGTCATTGGCATGGAGGACTCAGAAATACTCTGGGTCAATTGCAGTCACAAAGGTTGGAGGCCAGTAGGTGATTTCATAGCCTGGTTTTGAAAGGGACCAGCCTAGCTTCGTCAGTTAGTTGGGAGGGGAGCGTGTTAGTCCAGGAAGGGGCTCTGTAGCTGAAAGTTCACTGGACTTGGGATGTCCAGCCATGGGGTACACATAGCAGCAGTTTGTTCGTGCTGCGGGTTGTTTTGCCAGGTGGTGTTGGGCGGATAATTTGGTCCAGGCCGGGGGGGGGGGTGAGGCCTAGGATTACTTTTTTGGACATTATGCAGGTGTGATACCTGATTCTGTTATCCAAGTTTAGCCAGTTAGTAGTGCTGTAGAGGGAGCAGGTGTGTGTGAAGCGGTCACATCCAAGGATGAGACGGCAGGCTTTGTTGAGCACAAGCTGGAGTCTGTTTAGTGCTATGGAGGGGGCGGCACTGTAGACTAGAATGCCGTAGTCTAGCAGGGAGAGGATAGAGGAGTTTATGGTAAGTTGCAAAGCTTCAGGGGTGAGGCAGTGTTTGTACCGGTAGAGTACGCCTAGCCTGGAGCTAAGAGCTGTTGATTGGTGCAAGATATGGTGATTAAAGTTGAGGGCAGGGTCTAGCGTGATCCCTAGATATTTAAAGTTGCTAACTTGTTCGAGGGGGGTATGATTAGCAGTGAGAAATTGGGGGCAGAGGTTTTTGAGTGGGTTCTGAGGATGGGAGAAAATCATAACTTTTGTCTTATTGTAGTTAATTATAAGACGCTGGGTGGTGAGCCAGTGTTCGATTTCACGGAAAGCGTGTTGGAGAGTTTGGTGGAGCTTGAGGGGTGCAGGGTCTGAGGCGAACAGGACCGCATCATCTGCATACAGGAGCAGGTTCCCAGGGCAGGCCAACGGGGAGGAGTTAAGGTATATGCTGAAAAGTAAGGGGCCAAATATGGAGCCCTGTGGGACACCGGAGCGGATAGGAGGCAGGGGGACAGGACGGGGCCAACCTTGACCATCTGTATTCTATTGGAGAGATAGCTGGTGAACCAGTTTATGGCATCATTGGAGAAGCCAATGTAAGCCAGGGTATTCAGTAAGAGGGCATGGTTTATGGTATCAAATGCCTTAGATAAGTCCATGAAGATGGCGCCTGTGAGGTGGCCATGGTCCAAGGCTGAGTGGACATGGGAGGTAAATTCAAGAAAGGCGGTGGTGGTACTATGACCCTTATAGAAGCCATGCTGCTGTCTGGATAGAATGTTGTATTTATTAAAGTGGTCAGTAAGTTGGTCGGTGACTATGCGTTCTAGTGCTTTAGAAAGGGGAGGTAAAATAGAGATGGGACGGTAGTTGTTTGTCGATCTGCAGTCCCCACTTTTACGGATGGGTGTAATGTAGGCTGATTTCCAGTGGGTGGGGAATTTCCCTTGACAGATGGAGTGGATGAGAATGTGGGTGAGTGGGGCCAGGACGTCCAGGAGGGTGAGGCAGAGAAGTCTGAGGCCCAGGGAGTCGTGACTATAGTGATAGTGGCTAATGGCTTTGGTTAGGTAGGGCTTAGCTGCCTCCAGGGTGAGGACTTGGAGGTAGAAAGGTGGAGCGAGGGGAGGATGGGAGGCAATTCAGGCTGGTGGGGTATCGAAGAAGTTTGGGGGGAGCACATGAGAGAGATCAGTGAAAGCGGAGTTTAGGGCTGAGGCTATACTGAGGGGGTTGGTGGAGAGGCTTCCATCAATTTGCATTTGGTCAGGTGGCAGATTTGGGGCTTTGCCGTAGAGCTCCTTAATGTTTTCCCAGAACTTGTGTCCAGTGCCCCAGGTGGAGGTTAAGGTAGCTTTGTAATAGTTCGCTTTGGCGGTGCGTATAGCCCAGGTGCACTTGTTTCGGCCTCCTTATATTGTTGCCATTCCAGAGGCCATTGGGTCTCTTTGGCAAGGTGCCATAGGGTGTCACGCTGTCGTAGTAGGCCTTGGAGGCGGTCCGAGAACCAGGGGGCATGATTTCCTGTGGACACAGTTTTGGCAAGGGGGGGCAAACTTGTCACAGGCTGAGATGAAAGTGGTGATAAATAGTTCAAGGGCATGGTCTGGGTCGAGGGTGTTTATTAGGGGTGTCCAGTCCCAGTCTCTGAGGTGGGCCTTGAGTTGGGCTAGTTTAACAGGCCCTAGTCTGCGTTGTGAAGTAATTTTAGGAGGGGTTTTGAGGGGAGTACCAGACCAGTTGCAGAGTACTGGTGAGTGGTCACTTAGGATGTCGGGGAGGACTAGGGTGCTGGTTATTTTGTGGGGGCAGTTAGTGAGTACTAGGTCTAGTAGGGAGGATATCCCCGTGTGGGCGTGTAACTGGGTGGGGGTCATGACGACCTGTGAGAGATCGAGAGCCGCTGCCTTGTTGATGTACGGGGTGGCTGTTTTGGCCAGCCAATTTATGCTGATATCTCCCAATAGCATTTCATGCTTTGAGGGGAAGGGTAATGAGGTAGGACATGATGGCTTGGAAGGCTAGCTTTTGGTCTTGGGGAGGGACATAGGCAGTGGTGAGGAGGAGAGGGGAGGTTGACTTACCTAGCGTTAATTTTAGGGTGAGGGCCTGAGACTTGGAAGTTAATTAGGGCAGGGGAAGTAGGTGGCCAGAGATCGAGTCCTTGAGGTAAAGAGCGCAGCCTCCCCCTCACTTGCCCACTTGGTCAGAGTGATAGAGGAGGTATCCAGGGAGGTTAACTGCCGAGTCGGGGACAGAGGGGGAGAGCCTGGTTTCACTCAGTGCAATGATATCAGGGTGATGCTGGAGTACCCACCCCTGAAAGGAGTCCCATTTTTTTTGAAGGCTGCAGATGTTTAGTGAGGCAATGCATAGCCCATTTCCTGGAGATGGGTGGGATGGTAGGGAATTTAGTGGGCCAGAGTTGGGGTGGACATTTCCCATCAGAAGCAGAAGAAGTATGAGTGACCTGGGCGATAGCTGCTCGCTCAGTGGATTAGTCTATGGCATTTACGCTGCGTGTGTCCCATGGTGGGTATTGGAAGTTTCAGGGTAAGGGGGGCAGCTTGGAGGAGTAAGTGGGGGAAGGGGATTCACTGTGGTGCGGGTGTGGAGGGAGGTTGGCAAGAGAAGGAGGAGCCCCAGAGGGCTACTTGCCGTCGGGAGGTGGTATCCAGGCGTGAGGCTGGAGATGTTGAAGTATCTGTGTATGTATGTGGTGTAGTGGGGGGGTTGCTGTTGACTGTTTTTCTGTCTGGGCTTGTGAAGGCAGGTAGCGCATGTGTAGTGTGGGGGGGTAGGGTTGTGGGTGCCAGGCTGCATGAGGATAGGATGTGGCAGTTTTGCTCCCCTTTGCCATGTTATGGGTGGGAGGTTGAGGTGTTTGAGGGAATAGTAAGAGGAGAGTGATGAGGGTAAGTGGGAGCATGGTTGGGCTAGAGAGCTTGATGTAAGAGTCAGGTCTGGAGTATGAAAGTAAAGGGGCCTCTAGTGGAGGGAGAAAATAAGCTGCAGGTGGGAAAGTTGACTGATCGGTTATTTCGTGACCATGTGATCAGAAATCTACCTATATAAGGGAATGCTGACCAAGGGGAGTGGTGGGGAGCCGAATGCATAGCGTTCAGCGGGGCAGAGCCAGCAGTTCCTGGACACAGTCATGATCAGGCAGGCTGCTCCTGCTGTGTTTGTAAATACCTGGCAGTGGTATTCAGTGCTCTGGCTTCCGTGGGGGAGAGCTGGCTGTAGCCCTCGCGACCTCCTAGCTTGCACCGGAGGGGTTCTGTGGAGGAGACAGAGAGACAGGGAGAGTTAAATAGGTAGGTGGGTGGGTGGGGGGCTGGGCTGTATCGGGATTTGCAATTGCCCAACAATTAACTTCTCTGCAGCAGAAATAACTTAAAGGGGAGTTAAAGATGCAGTTTGGAGACAGAGTCTTGTACAGTTTTGCTAAAAGATAACTTAAATCAGAGAACTACCATAATGCTGCAGTTGGCAAGATAACTTGAATAAAAAAACTATCTCCACTACTGCGCCGATACATTTTAAATTAAAGTCCGATATATTTTAAATAAAAGTCTTGGGGAAAAAAGGCGCCAAAAGCAGAAAATTCACATCCAGCGGTTGCAGAGCCAGCAGTTCCTAAACACAGTCACGATCAGGCAGGCTGCTCCTGCTGTGTTTGTAAGTACCTGGCAGTGGTATTCGGTGCTCCAGCTTCCTGGGGGGAGAGCTGTTGTAGCTTCTGCTCCAGCTTGCACCGAGGGGTTCTGTGGAGGAGAGAGATCACCTGCTATATACAATAACTTTCTTAGTTCACATCAGCCCCCAAAAATATTAGTGTTATAGTGCAGAGTTTTGGGACTATTCATAGATGCACATTCCTACACTAGATGTGCTTCTGGTGGCTGAAGTTGCCTGGGGTCTGCTCCGTCCAAACATGTGTTGCAAAATGTCAAAAAAGGTAATATTTTAGCTTCACTTGACATCTGGGGGCTTTAGGGTTTTGGGAGTCCTCAGTAGATTTAGTGAAGTCATGGGCCTCCCCACTTGGCCCTCCTGCACCCCACATGTCTGACTGTGGCCCATATATGCATCCGTTTATTTTATTTTCAGTACAACCAGTAGTATACTTTAATGTTTTAGAGGGTGATAGCAGTGTTAATCTTTGAGGCTGTGCTTCTGATCCCATCCATTGCTGCCCATCTGCCTCTTATTACTGAGTCATACTTTGGTGAGGCGTTTCCTGACATCATCATGCCACATCCAAAGGAGCAGCACAGCCATTTCTTGTTGTTCTAAGAGGATACGTTAAAAAAATGAAACATTAATAAAGTAAACTACTCTGGTTTGGGGCCTCCATGAGCAGGGGGCCCCTAGCGACTGCAGGGTTCACTGATGCATACAACTGGGTATGCCTAGGAGCATTCAAAAGTGTTAGTTTGATAAGTAGGTTACAGGGGCAGACTGGTCACATATGACCAGAAATTACGTTGCAAATCTGACAGTGTCCCTTTAAGAAGCCAATTATTTTTGCAGTGCTGTTACGCTGTGTGATTTTTTATTTATTGAAATGTTTCACTGGGAAGGCACACTGAGCGACAAGCCGCTAGTCTCCCAGTGAGACCTGGGGAGGAAAGGGTACAATAGTGTTTCAAACTGTTGTTTTGCCCTATCCAACTCCCCTCTTTTTGATAGACTTGCTCCTTTGCCACTGCAGGCACGTGTGCACGTGTACACACACACACACACACACACACACACACACTCTTACTTGGGTGTGAGTTCTGCTTTTCAGTTAGCAGTTTGTTGATAGCCTGATGTAACAGGAAGCTGAAAGTCTGCAGAAGCTGAAACCTGATCTACTGCAATGAATAGGCAACAGCTGGATACTCATCAGTCAGAGATCTTCCTGGTTGGTGTGGAGATGTCTAGCGTTCAGCTCACCATTACAGTGGGGAATTAGCTCAAATGGTAGAGCGCTCGCTTAGCATGTGAGAGGTAGCGGGATCGATGCCCGCATTCTCCAGTATTTTGATTAAATGTTTACTATTGATGTAACTGTTAACATAAAACTCACATTACACAAACTTGAATCTGAGCTGTTTGCATGATTATGTTTCTATAAACACATCAGGAATAGCCTGAAATATAAAATACAGCTCTTGAGCCTTCGAAAGATACAAGGCAACACAAAAGGATGAGGACAGAGCACAAAAGACTAATAATCAAGTTAGCCAGCCTGGGAGTGGGTTCCAGGGTGGTAGCCTGGGTAGCAAACTGGCTGCACAACAGGACACAGAAGATAATAGTGAATGGAACACATTCCGAAGAAAGGGGGGTTACTAGTGGAGTACCTCAGGGCTCAGTACTGGGTCCAGTCCTCTTTAACATTTTTATAGGTGACATTGCAGAGGGTCTGGAAGGAAAAGTATGTCTCTTTGCAGATGACACAAAGATTCGTAACAGAGTTGATACACAAGGGGTGTAGAAAGGATGAGAAAGGACTTGGCAAGTTTGGAGGAATGGTCAGACATATGGCAACTGGATTCAATGCAAAGAAGTGCAAAGTAATGCACCTGGGAAACAAAAACCCAGGAGAAGAGTACACAATAGCAGGGGAGGTACTAATAACAACAAAAATGGAAAGGGACTTGGGGGTAGTCATATCAGATGACCTAAAGGTGGGTAAGCAATGTGAGAAGTCTGTAAGGAGAGCCAGGGGATACTGGGATGCATAGGATGGGGCATCACAAGTAAAAAAAAGGGAAGTGGTTATCCCTCTGTACAGACAGTTGGTGAGACCCCATCTGGAATACTGTGTGCAGTTTTGGAGACCCCATCTACACAAGGACATAGACAGGATGGAAGCAGTCCAGAGGAGGGCAACTAAAATGGTGCAGGGTCTGCATCAGAAACCTTATGAAGAGAGACTGAGAGAGCTTAATATGTATACCCTTGATGACAGGAGGGACAGGGGGGACATGATAGAAACTTTCAAGTACCTCCAGGGAATCAACAAAGTCCAGGAGGGCAGCAGAAAAAGAGATGTGTAAGAACAAGGGGGCACAATTTAAAGATAGAGGGGGGACAGCTCAGGCATAATGTGAGAAAAATTTTTTTCACGGAGTGAGTGGTGGATGCATAGAACCGCCTTCCTGGGGAGGTTGTTGGGTCTAAAATAGTGGGGGAATTCAAACATGCATGGGACAGACATAAGGCAATTGTAGTGGGGGGGGGTTGCAGGAAGTAGGCTGTTGGTTAACTAGAATCTGCAGCTTATCCAATAGGAAGGGAAATGGGCAGACTGGGTGGGCCAAGTGGTCCTCATCTGCCATCAAAGTCTATGTTTCTATGTTCTATGTAATATCTGGAGAAGCAGAGGGAATCTGGGAAAATAATTAGAAGGGCTAAAACACAGACAGAGGACAGAATAGCCCAGGCTATTAAGAATGGTGGCAAGACCTTCAGATACATTAGCGAGAGGAAAAAGGCCAGAAATGGGATTGTTAGGGTGAAGAAGGAAAGAGGAGAAAGGGTGGAGGATGACCTAGAAAAGGCTGAGACACTGAACGAGTACTTTTGCTCAGTATTCACTGGGGGGAGGGGGGGGACTGAAACTAATTAAGGGGGTATTCAGGGATGGGAGGTGGGCACCAGCCCATTCACAGTGGAAAGAGTCCTAGAAGAACTCAGGGGAAAAGAAGCAGATGAGGTAACGGGGCCAGATGGGATCCACCCCAGAGTACTAAAGGAACTCAGGGAAGTGTTGGAGTAACCACTGGCTGCCCTTTTCAATGCATCACTAGAGATGGGGGACGTACCTAAGGACTGAAGGAGGGCACATATGGTCCCTCTCCACAAGAGTGGAAGCAAAAAGGAGGCAGGCAATTACAGGCTTGTAAGCCTGACCTCAGTAGTAGGGAAACTAATGGAGTCCTTACTTAAGGAGAGGGTTGCAAAGTTTCTGGAGGATAGTGGGGCACAGGATACAAGGCAGCATGGATTCTCAGCGGGAAGGTCCTGTCAGATGAACCTTATACTGTAGATTTCTTTGACTGGGTAACCAGAGTGGTAGATCAGGGAGTGGTGGAAGATGTGGCCTACCTGGATTTCAGCAAGGCCTTCGACACCATCCCACACAGAAGACTGCTAAATAAATTGGGGAGCCTGGGAGTGGGTCTTATGGTGGTAAAGTGGATTTCGAACTGGCTAAGGGATGGGACTCAGAGGGTAGTGGTAAATGTTATGAAATGTTAGGATAGGGAGGTGATCAGTGGGGTGCCACGGGGTCAGTGTTGGGGGCAGTCCTATTCAATGTCTTCATTAGCAACATTGCAGAGTATCTGGAAGGAAAGGTGTGCCTCTTCGCAGATGACACCAAGATCTGCAACAGAGTGGACACACTGAAGGGGGTGGAAAAATCGAGAAAGGACCTAAACCTATTAAAGGAGTGGTTGGGTGTCTGGCACTTGAACTTCAGTGCTAAAAAGTGCAAGATTATGCACCTGGGTCACAAGAATCCCAGCGGAGGAGTACAGGATGGGTAGGGAAATTCTGGCCTGAAGGTGACCAAACAGTGTGAAAAGGCAATGAGGAGAGCAAACAGAATGTTGGGGTGCATAGGGAGGGACATAACAAGCAGGAGGAAAGAGGTGGTGATGCTACTGTACAGAATACTGGTGAGGCTTCAGCTGAAATACTGCGTCCAGTTCTGGAGACCACATCTCCAGAAGGACATTGACAAACTAAAGGCAGTCCAGAGAAGGGCAACAAAGATGGTACATGGACTGTGCCAGAAGCCCTACGAGGAAAGACTTAAGGGCATTAATATCTATTCACTGGAGGAAAGAAGGGAGAGGGGAGATATGACAGAAATGTTCAAGTACCTTAGGGAAATAAACAGGGTACAAGTGGAAAGCATATTTCAGAGAAAACTCTACACAAGTTCAAGGGGGCATGATATGAGACAGAAGGGTGGAAGGCTCAGAGGTAATGTTATGAAGCACTTTTTCACTGAAAGGGTGGTGGAGCAATGGAACAGCCTTCCAGCAGAAGTTGTGGGGTGAAAACAACATGAGGGTTCAAGATTGCATGGGATAGACATAAGACATGGAGATATGCAGAGCAGGAGAGCCACAGATCAAATACCATCTGGGGCTGCAGCAGTGAATAGGGAAATGGGCAGACTAGGTGGGCCATATGGTTC
The DNA here is from genome assembly GCA_016271365.2 of Neoceratodus forsteri. Classification (NCBI taxonomy): domain Eukaryota; kingdom Metazoa; phylum Chordata; order Ceratodontiformes; family Ceratodontidae; genus Neoceratodus; species Neoceratodus forsteri. Next base: position 1,340,504,161 of record CM057455.1, on the reverse strand, counting down.
TTATCTGCTGACAAATTCTGTATTTCTATGTTTGTATCTAGCAGCAATGGCACAGTTCCTATATCACACATGATAAAGTGTACATTCTGCAAGAATCCAGGTCTCACATATATGAATAAAGACACAAAAGATACCTCTTAATAATAAAAAGGCTTTTGCATTACAACTTCACTATATATAAAAGACAAAGAACCTCTGTGCGTAAACACTGAGGAAAGGGTTACCCCAAAGGGCATTTGGCTGGGAAGCCAAGTTTCAAGAAAATACAAAATCACACATGCCCACACAATGCAAAGCATCATGGGCTGCATATGCAAATCACCGCAGAATGTTGTGCTGGTTGAACTTTAAGCAGAATTGCATGGTGCCGAAAGGCCTCTCACACAGTTTGCAAAGGGTGCTAACAGATGACATAGACATGTGTTTCATCCTACCAGGACTCATCAGTATGCCTTGTCTGTTTGACACCCCAGTGGAATGAACCAGCTACCCTGGTACCATTCTCAAGCATTGGTGTGCGAGTAAATTTTCATTCTGTGAAAGATTGTTCCAAAGTTAGGCTAATACCAGTGCTGCATCATGGAGCCATTCAAGGCAACCTGAAGGCACAGCACACCACACATTTACCAAAAATCAGGGGACTTTTTTAACCTAATGTGACATTTGATTGCTGCATGCTAGTTCATTATAGTCACAGAAAAAGGGATCTTAAACAAACGGGTGTTCAGAAACAACAGAGAATGCTAATGACAATCTGGTCTAGCCATATTAAAAGGAGTGCTCCTTTTATTGTTACTATTGCAAAAAAAGGCGATGAAGCAGACTCAAAATGTAGAAAAAAAAACCTACGAAAACAGTTCTCCACCTCAAGGCGTTCTTGTGTGGCAAGACTCATTGTCCCACTTTTGCACAGAAATAAAGAACGCCTTTTATTAATTTAATTCCATCCAGCTCAACTGCAAACTATTTTTTTCATGTTAATTATTCTGTATTAGGGGTTGGGGGGAGGAGAGGAGTTGGGGATATCACGTATCTTTGGTTGGGGGGTGGGGTTCAAATTAGGAGTGTATACGCAAGCTCGGATGGAGACAGTTGGAGTTTTACAAGGGTGGAAAGGTAGTAGCCAGCAGATTTGTCATAGGAGGAGGGCTGTTTTTTTTAAAAAAAGGAAAAACTTGATACCAGTCCATTTACAGAAGAAAGGGTTCTGAAAGAACTCTTAAAACTGAAGGTGGACAAAGCAATGGGGCCTGATGGGATTCATCCCAGAATTCTAAAAGAACTAAGGGTAGAACTAATGACACCACTGACTACCCTCTTTAACAAATCATGGGAGGATGGGGTGGTACCTGAGGACTGGAGGAGGGCAGATGTGATTCCCCTCCACAAAGGTGGGAGCAGGGCAGAAGCAGGAAACTACAGACCTGTTAGTTTAACCTCAGTGATAGGGAAAATGATGGAATCACTTCTGAAGGAAAGAATTGTCGAGTATCTAGAGGCCAGAGGGGCACAGGACCCAAGGCAACATGGATTCACAGCGGGAAGGTCATGCCAGACGAATCTAATAGATTTCTTTGACTGGGTGACCAAAGTAGTTGATCAGGGAGGGGCTGTGGACATGGCCTACCTAGACTTTAGCAAGGCATTTGACACAGTCCCACACAAACGTTTAATGTACAAGTTGGCCAGCCTGGGAGTGGGTCCCAAGATGACAGCCTGGGTAAAGAATTGGCTGGAGAATAGGACACAGACAGTAATAGTAAATGGAGTCCACTCAGAAGAAAGAGGGGCTACTAGTGGGGTACCGCAGGGTTCAGTATTAGGATCGGTCCTGTTCAATGTCTTTATAAGCGACATTGCAGAGGGACTGGAAGGAAAAGTATGTCTCTTTGCAGATGACACAAAGATCTGCAACAGAGTTGATGCACAAGGTGGGGTGGAAAGGATGAGAAGGGACTTGGCAAGGTTAGAGGAATGGTCAACTGTATGGCAGCTTAGATTCAATGCTAAGAAGTGCAAGGTAATGCACCTGGGAAACAAAACCCAGGGAAGAGTACACAGTGGGGGTGAGATACTAACAACAACAACAAGCATTTGTCAATGCTGAATGTTGCTTGCTTCTATGTGCTGTTTAGGAATTTGGAAGTCATTGAGTGCAAATATTCAAAATTCGCGAACTTACGAGCGTGCGTAGGAACTGCGCAATGCACGCTCATAAAACAGTCATTTTAGAATTTTTCACCAAATTTTCAACATAGCCATTTTAAGACCTCTGCTCATGAACAGTGTCACTGTGATTTTCTTAATGTGTCCCATACATTGATTTCGCACACTGACTGCGCTATTGTGCGCTACATGGGCAGAAACACATTTTCGGTGAGATGTGAAAAATGACAGCTGTACTGCTCATAAGAAGGTGTGGTAAAATGGCAATGTTGAAAATCTGGAGTGAAAATATTGAAAATTCTCGAACTTACGAGCGTGCGTAGGAACTGCGCAATGCACGCTCGTAAAACAGTCATTTTTAGGAATTTTTGCATCAAATTTTCAAAATAGGCTTTTTGAGAGCCCACCTTATGAACACTGGCAGTGTCGTTTCGTTAATCATTCCGGAAAGGTGATTTCATGCAGTGGCTGCAAAATCACCCTTCGGGCCTGAGTAACGCCATGACAGTGCAAGAATTCATGAGGAGGGGTCCCAAAAAACCCATGTTGAAAATTTGGTGTAAAAATTCCCAAAAATGCTTCAGATATGCAACAAAGTTGAAAAAACCCTATCTATCCCATTATACAGCTTACCTGCATTTCCTCAGTTCGCGGTCGGCTTTGAAGAGCCCAGGCGTGTTCAGTCCACGAAGATCGTGCTTACCGGACTCCGGAGGTAGTAGTAAAGTGGGGGTGTGGGGAGGTGGAGTGCGCAGTGGGTGAGTGCGGGTTGTGGGAGGGCAGGGAGACTGCGTGGGACCATTTTTTTCTTTACAGGTTTTTTTTAATGACTGACGGGGACGTTTGCCACACTGGGTGGGCTCCCAAGCGTGTGAAGGATGATAACTGGGGGGCATGGAGCCAGCGAGATTAGGCACCCCGTTGGTCATGACATCTGTTGCCACGCTGGGGTGGGCTCCAGCTGACACCCCTGTACGGAGGGAGACAGTGGAGCCGACGTGGGATTGGGTACCCCGTCGGCAACAGCATTAGGGGAGAGAGTGGAGCCAGCAGGGGTTGGGCACCCCGTCGGCCATAAAATGATTTTGCCACACTGGGGTGGGCTCCCAGCGTGGCACCTGGATGCTTGAGGGGCGTGGAGCCGACGGGGATTGGGCACCTCGACGGCCGTGACAGTGAGGGGGAGGTGCATGAGCATGCAGTGTGCATAAGGCAATGCACGGTGTGTGTGTGTGTGTGTGTGTGTGTGTGTGTGTGTGTGTGTGTGTGTGGGGAGGCTCTGCTCACTCAAGCGGAGCTCTCCCTTTCAACTGTATGCCACTGCATTTTCAGCTTGTCATAGACAGCTGCAGCAGTGATTGGGGAACTGGGACCGCGCCTGCAAACACACTGACTGCATTGAGAGACGGGCTGACACACCTCCGAAAACTCGGATGATGGCACTATGTTTCTTGCACATGCGTGCAAGCAACATAAAAAGGGAAAGGGAAAGGGACCTGAGGGTAGTCATATCAGATGACCTAAAGGTGGGCAAGCAGTGTGAGAGGGCAGCAAAGAGGGCTGGGAGGATACTGGGATGCATAGGGAGAGGCATCACCAGTAGAAAACAGGAAGTTGTTATCCCTCTGTACAGACAGCTGGTGAGACCCCATCTGGAGTACTGCATGCAGTTCTGGAGACCCAATCTCCGAAAAGACATAGACAGGTTGGAAGCTGTCCAGAGGAGGGCAACTAAAATGGTGCAGGGTCTGCACTGGAAGACATATGAAGAGAGACTTAAGGAGCTTAATGTGTATTGCCTCGAGGAAAGGAGGGAGAGGGGGGACATGATAGAAACTTTCAAGTACCTCAAGGGAATCAACAAAGTCCAAGATTGTAGCATCTTTCAAAAAAAGAGGTGTGCAAGAACAAGGGGCACAATTTGAAGATAGAGGGGGCAGCTCAGAGGTAATGTAAGGAAGTATTTTTTCACAGAGAGGGTTGTGGATGCATGGAACGGCCTTCTGGAGGAGGCTGTGGAGTCAAAAACAGTGGTGGAATTCAAGCATGCATGGGACAGTCATAAGGCAATTCTAGGGAGTGGGGGTAGGAAGAAGTAGGCTGCTGGTTAACTAGGATCTGCAGCTTATCCATTAGGTTGGGAAATGGGCAGACTGGGTGGGCCAAGTGGTCTTTATCTGCTGTCAAATTCTATGTTTCTATGACAAGGGGGCTGGGGGAGGAAGGAAGGAAGGGTTCCACCATGCCGCATAGATAGAGAAATTGTCGACATGCGGCACAGCAAATGTTGCAGTGTTGACAGGTGAAATTTTGCCTGTCAGACATTGTGTCTTTTGTTCTCAGGGGGCTGTGCCCCCCACACCCCCCCTTCTTAATATATCTAACTCCAAGTTGGAGTTAATTCGAAGGGGGGGGGGTGAAGGATGGTGAAAGGGTGAAATTTTGCCCTCAGGTCCCTTACAGCAACAAGCTCAAAACCTGTTGAGATTGTCACTGTAAGGAATGTTGCAATGTTGCATTCACTGTGCAAGCGATATATGGAAGGAAGTGGAGCTAGTGGATGTGTTAGGTACAGAAGCAATTCAGAATGAAACAGTTTATACTGGGGAAAGGCAACAGTCCACAGGAGCCAACATACTGAAAGATGAGCCCTGACAGGATGTCAGTGATGTCACCGCTGTAGAGGCACTCCTGAAGTGGAAGCTTAGTACTGGTAAGGGTGAAAAAAAGTTGAATGATTTTTTTCCTTTTTTTTTTTTTATGCCTGAGACTTTAACCTCAGTTGAAGGGCCATTCTAGTTGGGTTTGTGCCAATTAATTTAGAAGTACAGACTTGAAAATTGGTGACTTTTCCCTCTGAAATAGGCAGTCTCCCCTGGATCTGGCAGCCAAAGAATGCAAAGTGAAACACTCAGGTTTCAGGCAGGTTAAAAACTTTGTCCTGCTCCCTCTAACATCACACAAGTACTGTCTGTTACCCTGGCAGCCCCTCATGTAGGCATTTCAGGCATTAGTGACTGGGGAGGGCAAAACATTTTCAAAACATGCAATCTTAGCTATATCTACTGTAGCAGTCCAAGACTGTAGAATGCAGAAGGTAGGTTTCAGGCAAGTGAAATGCTTTGAGCAGCTGTCTCTGAAACTTGTGTCATGTTTCTTTGCTCTTTTCCACAAACTGCACTTAAAATTAAAACTTTTGCTCATGACTGACACAAATTGTGGTGCGTTGGGCCCAACTGTATCAGAAATGTGACACATGCATCAGTTTTTCAACACAAGTTGCCGTGCACCAGTGAAACTGATGCAAATGTGTCAAAATGATAAAAGTCTCAAACAAACAGTTTGACACATTTTTGATGACAAGTCACAGCTCAAAACTGGGAGCTGTGGCTATTTCATTAGCTTTGAAAGTCCAGTCCACAAGGTTTGGTGCACATTAAGGACTGATTGGCCTGTGACGGTGAGAGAGGGTGCCACTGGATACGAGGGACTGATTGCCCTGGCATCAATAGCCTGCAATGCTTGTTAGAGCTTTTGTAATCTCAGGTCAGATGTTTTCCAGGTCTGCTTTTCTTCAGGGGTTAACTACAGTCCTCTGTGACAGAACATAGCCCAGAGAGAACAGCGGGACCAGCAAACAAAAGATCAGAGCTCATATAAACTTTAACATGCACTACAGGCTGCTGAATCTCCTGCTGCTGCCTATGCTGTGAGGTCAGCTGCAGGGAATTCTGGGATCTGCTGTAACAGAAGATGTAATCTCCTATACTACAGTAAACAGTAAGTAGACCAAAATGTTTTTGCACAGAAAGCGTGCATTGGGACAGGCACACACTTGAGCATGGGGCCGCTGATGCTGACTGTTCCTCTTTAAAAAACATTGTATACTAATAAAAAACTCTTTTTAAAATAAAAGCCCATTTTATAAGCACAATAAGACACTTCTGGGGGTGTGCATAGGGCTGAGATAACAACACTTCCAGGGGCTGAAAGCATTAATTAATTAATTAATTAATTAATTAGTTGAGTTATTTATTGAATTTAGTTGACCAGGTAGGCCCACTGAGACTAAGTGTCCCTTTTTCAGGAGTGAACCAGATTTAATTACAGTGAAGTATAGACAGGACAGGCTTTATGCATTCAATTCAAGTTCAATTCAAATCCAAGTGGCTTGGAACAGCATTCAAACAGTACTCAAACTCACCGGCCAGATCACTATTAGTTTCTTCAAGTTGCTCGCCTCAAGATTCTTCATGGATCCTTGCAAATGCCCGAGGGCTTAGCTCTCAGAATCCCTCTTCTTCTCTGCCCCCCATTTCCTCCAACCTTCCCCCCTGACTCTGTCACTAATGTTATCCTGTCACTGCTTAAGTCTCCTACCCTCTCCTGTAGCACTCCCCTACCTATTAACTGACTAGTTCACGTCCTTACTCACTCCTGTCCTGTCCCCTCCCTCTGATAGATAGATAGATAGATAGATAGATAGATAGATAGATAGATAGATAGATAGATAGATAGATATTTTATTTATAAAGTGCCCAATTCCATGGACTCTGGGGGCTATACAATACAATTCAAAAACAGAATACACATAAGCAAAAATTTATCATAAACTTAAAATTCTATCCATCCCATTAAAAGTTAATTAATCATTAATCAATCATTAAAAGCCTGCTGGAACAGATACGTCTTTAGTTGTCTCTTAAAGGCATCCACTGAGGGGGCCTCCCTAAGATAGCCAGGAAGGGAGTTCCACAGAGTAGGCGCTGCCACTGAAAAAACCCTATCCCCGGAATGCCGCAGCCTCACTCTGGGAACTCCAAGGAGGCCTCCCCCGGCAGAACGGAGTGCCCAGGACAGATGCTAGGGGGCTAGAACATCTTGCAGACAGACAGGTCCCCGGTCATGTAGGGTCTTGTAGGTCAGGAGCCCAACCTTGAAGATAATCCTCCACCTGACCGGCAGCCAGTGCAGTCCGAGGAGAACTGAGGTGATATGATCACCGCATCTCGCCCCAGGCAGTGATCTTGCCACCACATTCTGCACCAGCTGCAGCCTGTGGAGGTTTCCTCCAGATAACCCTAGGTACAGGGCATTGCAATAGTCCAGCCTAGAAGTGATGAATGTATGTACCAGTGTGGTCAGATCCTCCGGCGGGATCAGGGCTCGGATTCATGCAATGTTCCTAAGATGATAAAATCCATTCCTGTCAACGGCCTCTGCTGCATTCCTTGCCTTCTCTACATCCTACCACAGATTGCCACATTGTTGCATCATGTAATTTGCCTCATTATTGCACTATCTTGTTGCCAGGACCTGTTTTTACTGTGATTGTACGTTGTGATGTATGAAACCCATTGTCTTATTCAAAGTATGTTCCTTTTATTTTCTAAATTTGTTGTTGTACACCTGCCTTGTACTAGGATCTCCTTGTGAGTCAACTTACTCAACAGAGTTTTCCTACAGTAAACCTGAATTGAATTTATGCATTCAGCCATAGTTATAGTTTATACTGGGTTATTTAAATTCAGGACACAAAATCAGAGACACATACAATCAGTTTCCTATGGCCTCATGCAAGAGAGAGAGATATTTCTTACTGTATATAGTAATAATAGGTTTGATCTGATATACATTTGGAAAATAACTGGAATATATGTGTTATTTATTACCATTGTATACAGAAAAAAAATGCTAAATATATGTTTTTCATAGCAAATAAATGCATTCCATAGTTAATAATCATCCCCCTCATCCCCTGGTAGCTATCACCCCATTTCTCTCCTCCCTACCCTTGCCAAGCTTCAAGAACACATTGTCCTTGCCCATCTCACCTCTTTGCTATCTGACACCTCCTTTTTCATCCCTTTCCAGTCTGGTTTCAGGAAAACACACTCAACCACCACCTCTCTCCTACGGCTCACAGACTCCATGCTAACCGGGATGGACAATGGCCAAATTACCTCTGCCATATTTGTCGATCTGGCCAAGGCCTTCTACACTGTCTCTCACTTCCTTCTCCTTGACTCACTCCTGGCAGCTGGCCTATCTCCCTCCACCACAAACTGTTTCAAGGCCTACCTTACTGGCAGAACCCAATCAGTTAAGATCTTGGACGCCACTTCCCCTCCCCTTCCGATTAGCACTGGTGTCCCCCAGGGCTCAGTATTACGGCCCCCTCCTATTCTCTGTCTTCTTAAATGAACTTCCCTCTGTTTGTTCCCCGTCCTCCGCTATACATATGTATGCCGATGATACAGTCCTGTATGCATCTGGTGCCTGTCCTTCTGAGGTTACAACCAGCTTACAGCAAGACTTCAACAAGGTTCAGCTCTGGTTTGCTAACCATCGATTTTTCCTCAATGCCAAGAAGATTGTCTCCATGACCTTTGGCACTAGGCAGAGACTTTCTAGGCTTCCCTCCCTACTGACTTTCCACACCCTTGATGGGACTTTACTTCAAGACACATCATCCTTCAGGTACTTAGGTGTTTGGTTGGATAAACACCTACACTTCTCTGGACATATTGACATCTTCCAGAAAAAACTGTGCCCCAAGCTTGGTGCCCTGTTCAGGAACTGTAGTTGCATCCCTTCTATGGCTAGGCATGAACTTGTTCAGAAGATGATATTACCTATTTTTGATTACTGTGATGTAGTCTATGGTGCTGCCCCTAAGTCCTCCCTGGCCAGACTGGACACCCTCTTCAGTTCCTTCTGCCACTTTGCCCTGGATTCCCCCCTCGCACCCATCACTGCAATCTTTATCGTGACCTATCCTTCCCCTTTCTTACAAATAGGCAACTCTCCCACTGTGCTAAATTCGCCTCCAAGCACTGATTGAGTGAGCTCCCTTTCTACCTCACCTTCTCCTTTATAACAACCCTCCCCATCCTCCCATTCCCTAGATCAACTGACTCCTGCACCCTGGTAGTCTCCCACAGATCCACCCTAATTGGCCAATCCAGTTACTATCACCACCTCCCAAAAATTTGGAATTCCCTCCCTCCTCAAATCTGGCACTCATTGTCTGCCTACTCCATCAGCTCTGCCCTCAATAGTTACCTTGCACCTAGCTGCTCCTGCCATGTCCCTCCCTAATTCCCTCCTCTGAGCCCTGGATAACCCCTACCCCTCTACTGTCACCTTCATTTTACCCTGTGCACCCCCAAAATTTCTGTCCCCCTCAAGGGTTCAATTCTCACTCTCTCTCTCTTACCTATCACTCTTTTAATCTCTATCTACCAACCTTCCCCAACCCCCTGACATGGTATCCCACATCCTGAAGGGTCCTCTTTTGGGTTAGGTCCTATTTCCCCTCCTAGCATTTAAGTCACACCTCCTCCTTCTCTTTCGCCTCCCTCTTTAATCCCTACAGCCTTATCCCCCTTTCTGTCTAGCCCCATATCCCCCTTGCAGGGTTCCCCACATCCTGAAGGGATCTCTCTAGGACACTGCCTATCCCCTTCTCTCTGGTTCCCGCAGTTCCCTTGCAGGGTTCCTCGCATCCTGATGGGGTCTTCCGGGACATGACTCTTCCCCCTCCCCCTCCCCCACCTCACCCTTTCTTCTTCTTTTACCCCTTCTCTTTCACATAAGCACTTGTTTACTTATTAACCCAGCACTTATTATTGTCCAGTCTTTCTACATATTATGCGCAACACTGTTTTAACACTATTTGTAACACCTGCCTTACAACTGTATGTTAATGTTGATCTTGTAACTTGAATGTAACTTGAACTCAACTCTTCCCTCCCCACCCACTCCTTTCCTCCCTTTTCTTTCACGTAAGCACTTGTTTACTTATTAACCCGGCACTTATTGTCCACTCTTCTTCCTATTATGTGCAACACTGTTATAACACTGCCCATAACTCCTGCCTTACAACTGTATGTTAATGTTGATTTTGTAACTTGATTGTTTAATGTCTCACTCCTATTCCCTCCAGGCCACACCAAGAGACGAGCGACTTGTCACTCAGTGTGCCTTTCTGGTGAAACATTTCAATAAACAAATTAAAAAAAAATATATGAGTGATAAATATTTTATATATTCAAGAACAAGCAGTCCGGAACCATCCAGTTCATGATGTGTGCATATTATTGTTTTTTCTTTCATAGCCTTCAACTTAATTAATTATTACACAATCCAACATTTAAAGATCTGATCCTGATCTCTTCCTTGGGAAAAGTCTAAAAATTATAAATATTGAAATACACTTTTAGTATAAAATAACTGTTATTATCACATAATTTTTTTAAGAACGAATACAAAATATGGAATGTAGTGATATGAAAGTCATCCTTAGGTTGCTGGTTCAATTCTAGCTTGAAGGAAGGTTTTTGTCACACATTGAAAGAACAGTCTAATACTAGGCAGATTGTTGAACTAGTCAAATTACAAAATAGTTTCTGAACATTTCATACCTGTCTTCATACTTACTGTAGTTGTATTTAGGAATATCAATGGATTCAAATAACAGAAAACATATTACATTGATTTTAGCTGCACTATATGTATAACAAAAGATACATAGAAACAAAGAAACATAGACTTTGACTGCAGATAAGGACCACATGGCCCGCCCAGTTTGCCCATTGCCATGCCTATTGGATAAGCTGCAGTTCCTAGTTAACCAACAGCCTACTTCCTCTAGCCCCCTACTGTAATTGCCTTATGTCTGTCCCATGCATTCTTGAATTCCTCCACTGTTCAAAATGCCTTGCCACACAGAAACAATTAATTTTTATTCACTTGACTCCTGTTCATGTTTTGTTTCTCACCACTTTTAAACTTGGAATCCCTGCCTGCTGCTAATGGTACTGTATGTACTGTACTATACTGTGGTTATTTTGACATGCTGTGTATACTGGTCTGTATTACAATCCTGCCTACGTTTTAGTATTTATTGCTGTGTACCTGTGACCATGAGGCTCTGTATACACCTCCCTGTAGATATGGGGGTATCTCTTAGCTGTCATAACTAGGAAATCCAGGTAAATGAGCATGGCTCAATGGAGCCTCTTCCTGGTAAGGCTAGTTTCCAGGTGCAACCTGAGGAAGGGGGAAGGGGATACAATCAGATACTGATGTACTGAATCATACACAAAATAAAGTGCAAGCAATGGTAGTGCAACATGGTGTCAGTGCAAATAGCAATTACAAAAACCAATATCAATAACGGGTGACCGGAGTTGAAACTATGAGAAGCACCATACCCAGAGCAAATGATAACATCAGGATGAACACAGCAGTGCTTAGATATTCAGAATCAACCCTGTAGAAGGAGGACCAGGACTGGTGTGAAGGGTATCCAATGACATGTCATGTTAGGGGCTACTAGGAGCAGAGGTGTGAGCTTAAGGGAAGTGGGGAAAAAGTGAGAGATATATGGTGAAAGGAAGGAGGTTCCAAAGGGAAGGAAGGAGATAACAAAAGGGTGACTGCATAGCAGAGGAGTGGGGGAAGGAATGGAGAAGCTGTGAGGGTCCCTGGAGTGAAGGGAGTATGAGGCAGGTGGAATGGGAGAGATGAGTGCGGATAAGTAAGAGGGCAGCACCCCAAACCAGTTTAAGAAGATGAAGGATGCACTGTGGAACTGGCGACAGGAGGAAAGAGGGAGGATACAAAGGGAGGAGTCGAAGCAGCAATGGTGAGTGTGAGGGTGAGTTGTTAACAAAACCAAAGGAGGAATTGCAGAGGATGTTCAGTCTTGAAGAGAAGAAGAGGGACCAGTACCTTAGACCACATCTGCATAGTCAAATACTGGGAGCAACATTTTGGTAATCAGCAGAGACAGGCAGTTTTTGTTCCTGTACTGGGCTCCAGGCTTGGGGAGAATCTTGGTGGGAGGGAGATACAGGGTAAAAGGGGTGAACTAGAAGGCTAGGTGGGAAGGGGTAAGGAAGAGGCTAGGTGGGATGGGGTGGGGAAGAGGAGTGGCAGCAGCAATTGGAGTTGGGAAGGAGGTGAAAGTTGGACTTTAAAGAGGCTATCGAGGGTGAGTGGTGAGTAGCCAGGGGAGTTGGTTTCAGAGAAGCGGGAGGCAATAGAAGAATGCATGCTGTCCCACCTTTTAGTGAGGGTGGGGGAAGGAGAAAGAGTGAGAATCCCTGGAGGGGAGGGAGTAGGTAGAAGGGTGAGCAGGAGATAGGCAGAAGATGGGGGGGGGTAGAGACCCAAACCAGTACTTGGCAATGAGGGAGAGGCAGTGAAGCACTCATCTGTGGGAAGGATGGGGAATGAAGATGGGTGAGTAGAGGAGACAGTGGTGAGATAGCGAAAGGGAGGAGGTAGCAAAGCGACAGAATGAGTTTAGAAGTGTATCAAGTTTTCTGAGGAAGTAGCAGGAGCAGAGGCATAGACAACATTGGTGTAATCAAATATGGACAGAATCATTTTGTTAACCAGGTAGCAGTGTATTGACTGTGGGAAGTAGTCTCTGTTTCAGCAAAGGATGCCATGTTTTGGGCAAAGTTTGGTGGAAATGGCAGCAATATGGGAGGAAAAACCTAGATGGCTGTCAGGCTAGACTCCTCAGTATCTGAAGGTGTTGACCACCTCTAGGGAAGAGCCGTTCCATGTGACGAAGGTAAGGGGACTGGAGATGAGCCAGACTCTGTCTGGAGCCAAATACCATAGAAACGTGTTTTATTTTGATGTTAAGTTTCAGCTGGTTTTCCTGGAACCAGTGTTGGACTTTCATAAAGTTTTGCTGTAGTGGGGGAAACACGTTGCCGGTGGGGGAGCCAGAGGAGTGTATCATGGTGTTGTCTGTGTACATCTGTATGTGGGAGGTGGAGCAGATGGACAGAAGATCATTTAAAAATACTGAGAACAAGATGGGTCCAAGTACAGAACCTTGGGGAATGCCAGCTAGGATGGGGAGGGGTGAGGAGAGAGCATTTTTAAATTGGATCAGTTGCTGTCTGTTGAGTAAATATGATCTGAACCAGTTGACTGTGGGTTGGGATAGCCAGGACATGTGTAGTTTGCAGATTAGAAGGCTGTGGGAAACAGAATCAAAGGCCTTGGCCAGGTCTACAAAAGTGACAGAGGTGACATGACCTTGGTCGATAGCAGAGTGGATATGGACTGTGACTCATGGCAGAGAGATAATGGTGGGATGGTGTTTCCTGAAGCCTGACTGAAAGTGGGGGGGGAGAGAGTATCAGTGGCTGCAAGATGGTCCAGGAGCCTGGTGTATATCAGTGATTCTTGCAATTTTGCAAGAGAGGGCAGGAATGAGATTGGTCAATAGTTGCTGGGCGAGGTCAGATACCCGCTTTTGTGGGGAGCTATCACTTCTGCAAGTTTCCATGCCTGAGGGGCTGTGCTTGATGAGAGGGAAAGGTTTAGGAGATGGGCAAGAGATAGACTATGGCTGGGACTGAGATGCAGAGGAGTTTTGGATGGAGTACATCACGGCTAGATTTCACTGGATTCAAGGACATGAGTGCCCGATAGACTTCTGTGGATGACAAGGGGGAAAGGTTAAAGCCACATTCATCTGGAGGGGGCTCTGGTTGGGTGGGAGAGGGGTTGTCTGGGAGAGTGTAGGTAATGAAGAATTTGTTGAAAGAATAGGCTATAGAGGTGAGGTCAGAGGTAGTCATGCTGTCAAAACTGAGAGCGGGGTTGGATTTGCTGGTGGGTCCATGGGTGAGTGTAAAACTTTCCAGAAATTAGTTGGAGAACTGGCATTTGCCTGAAGTTGAGTCTTGAAGTAGATGGCTTTGCCTTGATGAATTGCTTGCTTCAGGCATTTCTGTGTGATTTGTAGAGTTGGAGGTGAGCAGGGGACATGGAAGAGTCAAACAAGTGCCCAAGATTTGTCCCTGGTTCTGCAGAGGGATAAGAGGTCTGATGCAATCCAGGGTTGTGGATACGGTTGACCCTTACCTTTTTTTAGTGGGGCATGGGTGTTCCAGATCCGTAGAAGGGTGTTTGTGATGATGAAGAGGGCAGAGTCTATGTCAGGGGCCTGGAATATAGGGAACCAGTCAGCAGAGTGTAGTTCATGGAGGAGCATAAAAGAGTCCAAAGTGTGGAGAGGACAATACCAGATGTATTTGGGGGTTGATTGTGGGGGCAATTACTTTTCTTACACAATAGGTAATACAGTGGTCGCTGAGGGCATCCAGCAGGATGCCAGCAGAAGTGATGCAATGGGGGTAAGAGTATAGCACCCAATCCAGGATAGTGTGGTTTGTGGACTTGGAATTTAGGCAAGTTAGTTCTGAGATCATTTGAGAGAGGTTTATGGTCTAGAACTAGAGGAAAGTTGATTTAGAGGAAGGGGAGAGCCAATCTATATTGTAATCTACAAAGTATCATGGCTGTCATGATGTGCCCCTGATCCATCTCAGGGGGGACAGAGTCAGTGACATGTAGGAGGGAGGAGACAGTGGAATAGTGTTTCTGAAAAGCAGACTGGAAGAGGGAAAGGAAGCTGGAGGAGTGGAGGAAGTCAGAGAGGCCTAGAGCAGACCTGTTTCCCTTGCAGCTTTATTAAACTCGTGTTGTTTCAAGAGGTGACCAGAAGAGCAAGGGAAGTAATGATTCCACTTTATAAGTTCCTGCTCAGGCCCCACATTGAGTACCACATGGAGTTCTGAGCTGTTTAATACCAAAATAACACTGAAGGGGTCAAGAATGTGCAAAGCAAGGCCTAAAATTACCAGGTGTATGGTGGGTGGGACTATGAGTAGATCCTAGGCCCTCAACATGTTCACTCTGGAGCAAAGGAGGCTGAGAGGGGACATGATATCAGTCTTCCCCATACTCACAGATAGTGATATGATTGCAAATACAGAATACTTTCAGCTGAGGAGTGGTAAATTCAGGAGTAGCATTAGGAGGTGCATTTTTCCCAGAGGGTGGTGAAGCCATGGAACAGTCTACCAGATGAGGCAGAGGATATAAGGACAGTAGAAGCCTTCAAGGTAAGCCTAGACAGATTTCTGCTTGCCAAGGGAATAAAGAGGTACCCTATTAGTAGAGTGGGTAGGGAATCTCATTGAATTATACATGTTTACACAGAACTCTTATTCTTAATCGCTGCTTATGAAGCAGGGGGACAGATGTGATGGACCTCACGTCCCTTCTGACCCTATATTACTTTATTAGTATGTTGTTTTAACTTGTTTAGCATACAAGTAGTTCTGTGACTGAACCACATGTTTTACACAGCATATTAAACCACTTTCAAGCAGAGGCTGGGACAGCAAAGTAGTTGCCAACTACACAACATTCTACCACCAGCTTCGAAATGCAGCGTAGATTTATCAGTCTTCATTATAATACATCGATGTCTTATGAATAGTTCGATATCTAAACTTTGCAGTACCTGTATATCTTGTCATGCCAATAGGTTATTGAACTGAACTGTGACAGTACTTTTTAATGACTGGCATAGTATTTACTTTTTGATGTAAATGGTTCTTTTTTCACACACAAGCACACAGAAGAGAGTGACAAATGCTACAAGATAATTATTGCATTCACTTGCACACTTGCGCAAGGAACATCTTGTACTAGTGGCACATTTCAGAGATGTGTCTGTGCTGGTGAATGCAGGGCATGCTTTAGTAGATGCGTCCCTCATTCCCCAGTAAGTCAGCATGCTAGCGCTGACACCAGCATTATGTAAAGTGGACTCAGCTTGTAAGGAAAGTGCCGCTGCAGTCAAAGACAAGCTCGTCAAGGGGGCGTGTGAGGAGGAGGACCATGTAAATGCATCTATCCTAAATAGATACTTTGGCTCAGTATTTACTGAAGAGAAAGTAGGGCAGGGCCCACAGATCAGCACCATGGACACAGGGGGGAGGGAGGTGGGCACTAGTCCCTTCACAAAAGAAAGGGTCCTACAAAAGCTCGATAGGCTCAGGGTGGACAAGGCAATGGGACCTGATGGCATACATCCCAGGGCAGTAAAGGAGCTAAGGGTGGAACTAGCAGAGCCATTATCAGAACTGTTTAGTGAGTCTCTGAGCACAGGAGAGGTCCCTGAAGACTGGAGAAGGGCTCATGTGATCCCACTCCACAAGAGTGGTAGCAGGGAGGAGGCAGGTAACTACAGACCAGTCAGTCTTACCTCAGTAGTGGGCAAGATTATGGAGACACTCCTTAAGGAAAGGATAGTAAAACACCTGGAATCCATAGGAGCACAGGATCCAAGACAGCATGGGTTTACAAAAGGATAGTCCTGTCAAACTAGTCTCATTGATTTCTTTGACTTGGTAACCAGAGCGGCGGACCAAGGGGGAGCAGTTGATGTTGACTACCTTGACTTCAGAAAAACTTTTGATACTGTTCCACATAGAAGATTGATTAATAAGCTAGGTAGGCTCGGGCTGGGTCAGAAGTTGGTCAACTGGGTGGCAAACTGGTTGACCGGCAGAAAACAGAGAGTGGTGGTAAATGGAATACAGTCAGAAGAGATGCAAGTCACAAGTGGGGTGCCTCAGGGATCAGTCCTGGGGCCAGTCCTCTTCAATATCTTCATCAGTGACATTGCAGATGGACTGGAGGGTAAGGTTGTCTGTTTGCAGATGACACCAAGATCTGCAACAGAGTAGATGATCCAGATGGGGTGGGCAGAATGAGAAGAGGTCTGGATAAACTAGCAAAATGGTCAGACGAGTGGCAACTGGGGTTTAATGCAAATAAGTGCAAAATCATGCACATAGGGAAGAGAAACCCTGAAGCCACCTATAGGCTGGGAGGGAAGTTGCTGGCAGTCACAAGAGAAGAAAGAGACTTACGAACATATGAACATATGAAATTTGCCAGCAGATAAAGGCCTAGAGGTCTATCAAGTCCGCTCGAATGTGCAGCTAGCACCCCTTATTCTGCAGCTGCCCCTCCCTTCCACCCTTCCCCTTCATTAACCCTCCCCCTCATCCTGTCCCATCCCCTTTTGAAGCAGTCCAATGTTCTACTGGATACCACTTCTGCAGGTAACGCATTCCACCCAGCCACCACCCTCTCTGTAAAAAAGTGTCTCCTCATCTCCTCCTGAACCTTCCTCCCTCCAGTCTCATATCATGGCCCCTGGTGGCCCTCCCTCCTTACTTTGAACAGCCACTCTGTACCGTCTTGTTTATTCCTTTCATGTATTTAAAGGTTTCAATCATGTCACCCTGTCCCTCCTCTCCTCCAGTGGTACATTTTCAACTCCTTCAACCTCCTCTCGTGTGATAAGTCCCCCAGCCCCTTGATCATCTTTGTCGCCCTGCGCTGCACCCCTTCAGTAACTTAATGTCCCTCTTCAGATACGGGGGCCAGTACTGCACGCAGTACTCCAGGTGTGGTCTAACTAATGACCTATACAGTGGCAGAATCACCTCCCTCCTCCTCGAGGATATACCCCTTGCAATACAACCCAGCATTTTGTTGGCCTTTGCAGCTGCTGTCCTACATTGTGCCAATTTGTTCATTGACCCTGTAATGAGCACCCCTGGATCCTTCTCCTCCTCTGTCTGGGCTAGCTGCACTCCCCAGCTGGTAGCTCCTCCTTGGGTTCTTCATCCCAAAATGCAGCACCTTGTACTTTTGGCATTAAACCCCAGTTGCCAGGTGTCTGACCAGGTTTCAAGCTCTGCAGATCATCCGGCAGCCCTGCCATCCCCTAGGTCATCCACCACTGCGCCTACCTTGGTATCATCAGCAAACAGGCTGATCTTGCTCTTGATGTCCCATGATATGTCTGCAATGAATATCCCAAACAACACTGGTCCCAACACGAGCCCTGTGGAACACCGCATCACTGCCCTTGGGTGTGAGAGGTCCCACCACCACCACCCTCTGTTGCCTTCCTGAAGCCAGTTTCTTACCCATCTCAAGCTTGCACCCGCTCCTGTGCCACTAACTTCCTTCCCAGCCTTCCATGCGGTACCGAAATCGAATGCCTTACTGAAGTCCAAATACAGAACATCCACTGCATGGCCCCTGTCCAGTTGCCTAGTTACCCAGTCACAGAACTCCACCAGGTTGGTTTGGCAGGATCTGCCATGTATGAAGCCATGCTGTCTGCTGTCCTGTAGTCCTTTGGTCTCTAGGAGGGCCACCAGCCGCTCCTTCAGGATAGTCTCCATTAGCTTACCCATGATGGATGTGAGGCTCACTTGGGCTTGAGCATCATCATCACTGATGACACAAAATCATCCAAGCAGACCACTAAAGCAGGAGCTAAGGCTAGGGGGATGTTAGGGTGTATTAGTAGGGGTATCACAAGTCGGAAGTGGGAGATAATAATCCTTCTTTACAAGACACTGGTTAGGCTCCATCTGGCGTACTGCGTGCAGTACTGGAGGCCACACCTTCACAAGGAAATTAACCAAATTGAGGCAGTCCAGAGAAGGGCAACCAAAATGGTGCAGGGTCTGCATCAGAAAACATACGAGGACAGATTAACGGAGCTCAATATGTATACCCTAGAGCAAGGGAGCGAGAGAGGTGATATGATCAAAACAGTCAAACACCTTAAGGGCATTAACAAGGTGAAAGAGTCTAACATGTTTCAATATAAGGAAAATAGCAGGACAAGAGGACATAGCATGAAATTAGAGGGAGGCCAATTAAGGGGTAATGTGAGGAAGTTCTTTTTCACAGAAAGGGTGGTGGATGCATGGAACGGCCTACCTCAGGAAGTGGTGGTTATGGATACAGTGCAGAGATTCAAACAGGCATGGGATAGGCATAAGGGAGCAATACAGATGAGTATGAAAAAATAGGCCATTAACAGAGCAAAGGCCGATGGCACATTTATGAGGTAGAAAAATAAATGGGCAGACTGGATGGGCCTTGTGGTCCTTATCTGCTGTCAACTTCTATGTTTCTATGCAGTGGCACCGATGACACACCTCCCGATGTGCCTTTCCTAGTGAAAGATCTTGTGCAAAGTTCTCTGTGTTTGTTATTTTGCCTTTTATTGGAAAATACAGCCCTTTACCAATCTATTGAAGACTCTGTTTGTGTTTTTTACTGTTAAATAAAGGTTTAATAAATACATCATACTTGCCTCCCTTGTGTTTTTTTTCCCTGTTTTCTTCACACTGCCTTACTCTGAATGCCAACTGCGTTGTGTACATGATGACTATTTGGAGGCTGTCACTGTCAAGATCTGGTTTGCCACTCACTATATCTTTCATATACTGCATTTGTGATGTGTGTGAATAGATCGGGATTTCAATATTGATTTATTGACATTGTTGACATCACAACAGTGCTTTATTTTATGTGCTAACCCCTCTTCTATTCATTTTGTTTGCTTCAGTTTCATTGCCTGAGAGTGTCCCTCCATGGTTTTCTAGCGAACACGAAGGGCAGTGCGGAGTGAGAAGTGCGGTCTCTGTAAGGTGCTCATACATCTTCTTGCAACTATTGTATACTGTCAGGAAAGCGATTCTAATTAATGATAATTATAAATAAGTATTACAGTACTTTCATTTACAAGTGCCTCTGCTTGTATTGGCATAGCAATATATCTGCTTGTTGTGCTGCTGTAATTTTGCTTCAGTATACTGCATGATTGTTTTACAAGCTGTGTGTGTGTGTGTGTGTGTGTGTGTGTGTGTGTGTTTTTGTGTGTGTGTGTGTGTGCATGCATGTCTGTGACTGACACAAAATACCTACACTGTGATCAACGCACCTTTACCTATTTCTTCTATTTTTTTTATATTTACAATTCAAGTGTGTGTGTGTGTGTGTGTGTGTGTGTGTGTATATGCATGAATGATAAACTTCAATGATCTTGAGGGCATTCGGGATTGTTGTGTGGTGTGCTATCACTGAAGGCATTGGTTAAAAGACCCACACATTCTTTATCATTCCGTGTGTGAAATTGTTATTTTTTTTTGGGGGGGAGGGTTGCCCTGTTATAACATCTGCTGTTTCTGATGAGGTGTTTACAGCTGTTGTATTAATTTTCACAGCAAGCTATTCAGCATGTCCTATGAATGCAATCACACCTGTAGGTTGTGTTAGAGGTGCCCATAATTTCTCTTTTTCATTCACATTATGTGATTACCAGCAGGGGAATCTGTTACTGGCACATTGTGGTGGTTGGGTACTTAAATTCATGAAAATATACCAGTCATAGTAGTACCTGTCTCGTTACAAGACATACAGCTAATGAAGATTTGTCTTGGGTCTTGCCAATTGTATTGCCATACTGTAAGGGTTGGTCAAACTCATCCTGACTTTTCATTTAAATGTTGTTTATCTGGCTCCTTTTCATCTTTCCCGAATAGATTTACATAATGAGCTTCAGTCACCTCACAGTATCCGTGTATGTGCTCACTGTGCTGCCAGCAGCTTCTAAATAAGTGTTAATCTGTTGTGGGGCTTTTCCTTGCTGTGGTGTTAGCACTAACAAACATACTAATTAAAAGTATTTTCAGTTGGAGTTGTGTGTTGTTTTTATTTCGGATCAACAAAGTCGCTATTACTGTCTCTCACACCTACTGTTGTATAGCAGGAAGAGCTGTTGTGCCATTAGCAGCAGTAACGGTAAGGGGTATACTAAAAGTTTTTATCTGTTCCCAACAGATCCAAAAAGAAGAATACAGTGGGCTGCTGTGGTGAAGCAGGCTGTTTGGGAGCCACAAGACAGCACTGTAATTTGTGTTGATCAATTTGCTTAAGATCATTTTGCCATTTCCCAGATTTTGCTAGATTTAACTGGTTTCACTCCTGGTCAGCGACAAGTCGATGACTGAATCCAGATGCTTGTCCCACCATTTTTTCACTCAATGTTGTGAAGCAACCAAGAAGCAGCAAGGTGATTAAGAAGCGATGTAGGATTTAGGCAATTTTTTTACATTTTTGTCGTTTTTTTGGTTTTGAATGCAAATAAATAAATTTTAATGCTGTTCAATGTTCTTTGTTGAAACAGGTGTATGTCTCATTGATATGCCCCTGTGGTGAATGTAGCAGAACAAGTGGATGCCATAGTGCAATGTCAAACTGCGCAGTGGCTCCTTACATACAATTTTTATTGATGTCTTTTTTAAACTTATCTCTTCCTGGTGTCTTGTGAATCACATTCCTCATCCACTGTCTTACCACAACATACATTGGGGATTTTGTCTGGGTGACCATGGGACCACCTTATACCTCACTCACAGGTTGTTAGTAGAGGATGCTGTTTAACCAGAAAAGGCACACTAAGCTAGAACTTGTTTCTAGGTGCAACCTGGGACCTGGGAACACAAGGAAGTTGAGTGACTTGCTTAGGGGGTCACACAATATGCAAATAGGAGCTGATGGGATTCAAACCCAGGTCTTCAGGTTTGAAGCTCAGTGCTCTTAACCAGTGTGCTATACTTTGTCCTGTCGCTTGGCTTACAGTACTATCCACAATCATGTACTACAGTCGCAGATGTTCACAGTCATCCATAGTGTGTGGCCATTGATAGGTCAGTTGTGGGTCGGTTTTGCTGGAAGGATATGCCATTGACAAGCCAGTGTCATAATTGGGGGTGTTGTAAGCAGAGTGGTGAGACACTGTATGCCTTGATGGTGTGGTGTTTTGGTTTTCACTATGCACCAGTGAAAGAAAATATTAAATGGTTAGGACACATGTGATAGTGATGGTTGTCTGGTAGAACACCAGTGCAATAAAATATTGAATGTAGTGGAAAGGTGTGGGGTAGGAATGTAGCTGTGCTATACAACATTTAAAAATAAATATCTTGTGTCACGGACTGATCATGGATGTCTGGGGGTCTGGAAGGCCAGTAGTGTAAGGTGAAAATATATTAGTAATGGGAATTGAAATGGGGGGGGGGGGCACTGGACAGATCATTAGCTACAACATTCCAAATGAGCTATGATGTAGGACTGAGTGGGTAACCCATTGTATGGGTGACTGAGATTGAGCGACTGATATGTGAGTCACTCAGTCTCAGCGCCTGTAATGTGAGCTACCCTGAAAGGGTACCGGGGCATGGTTATAGCACCATGGGCCAGGTAAAAAGAGTGATAGGGTGAAGTACTGGAAGAGAAGAGCTCAGAAAGGGGAAACTATGTGGGTTGTAATCTGGTGTGGTGGTGTGGTGGTGTACTCCAGTGAAGGATGTTCAAGGTTTGGGGCTGGGTATTGCTTCTGTTTTTTTTTGGGAATGTGTGCGGCATTTAGATTTTGTTTTTCCGTCTGAGTTTTTCCTCCCTTCGTGACATGCACCCGGCTGGAGTTGAAAATCATAATCTAGGGGGGTAGGGGGCACAATCCCCCACATAGATATATTGATTTTCCATATCTGTTGCCGGGTTCACTGGGGAGCGTACATCACCGTTTTGATTTTCAGTGATGTACACTCGCTGTAACGGTGATTGCGGTTTGGCAATCGTTGTTACAACTAAGTGTGCCTCATTGATAAACTGCTGTACATAACATATTAATATACAAATGTAACCCCCCTGCAAATGGGGGTTCCCAAAAGACTTCCAGGAGCTTGCTTGAATGCTCCAAGCCTGAATGGTGTTTGGCATTTAAGCCATTTATCAGTGAGTGTTTTTAGAACCGCTGGTACTGTCTCTTTAAGAGCTGTCTGCTTGCAGACATAATTAGTTGTTATGGGGGACTGTGTGTTTCTTTGATTGAGTACCACTCAAGCTGCTGCCAATTCACTTCATTTTGCAGTCACTAGGAGTGCAAAGGGAACCTATCTGAAAGATGTAACTGTTTGCCAGAAATTATTTAGAGTAATAATGAAATTACAGTTTGTCTAACCTGCTTTCTTTGCAGTCAGAACTGTGTCTGCTAGTTCCCCATTCTAGTTTTGAACTGCTAAACTGGACCAATCAGTGTGGGGTAAGCTAGCTCTAAAATGGTGCCTTGGACGAATCAGAACTTGACTCATAATCTGAGCCAGCCACAAGAGGATTGTATGGGCAGTGACTCTGGGAGATGTAGTTTAGACTTCAGTGCCTTTTGGACCAACAGCAGCAGTCTATTGTGAGTGACAGCCAATCAGTCAAGAACTGGGAGGAACTCAAAGGAAGTGCCGTTTTGTCGGTTGGAGTTTCAGTTGAGCTTTGGCAGTGAAGAAGGAAGGAGCCCTGTGCTTTTTCAGTGTGCAGTTTTAGTCAAAAAGCGTGTGTAAGGCCCAGAGTTCCGTCTGCAGCTTGTGTAACAGCTTGTTAGGACTGAATCCGTCCTGTGAAAAGAATCAAAGGATCTCTGAAGAGCAGAAACCAGGCTCACCCTGTAGAAGACTGGAGGAATTGCTGAAAATTGCACTCGGTCTGTCAGGAACTGAATCTGCTGTGTGTTCTCCCGGTATTGGTGCAGTAATTGCGATCGACAGGATGCAGCCTGCCTGGTATAGTGCTTTCTTTTATGGATGTGTGAAGAGGTTTGTACCTCAAGTGAGCCCTGCTGACATTGAAGGACCCTATCTTATTTGGAGGTCGTGAGTACTAATTCAGGGTGCTCCCTGTTGAATTGCCACATTAAATCCAAATGGAATTACTGTACTGCTGACTGTTTAATTCTCCTTTTCTCTGTGAAAGGGCCCCTACCAGCTGCCACGGTTTGGACTAGCCACTAGGTTGGGTACCCAGGACAGTAACTGATAGGGATAGGCCTGTGCACAGAGCCATAGGTAGATTATTAGAGTGATAAGCTAATTAACCTGATTTCCCCTGTCCTTGTTATATCCCCTAAATAAATCAGAGCTGCTTGTTTCAGCAAAGTTATACTGCCTGAGGTATTTGTCTATGTTAAAGTACTGTACTGTGATTGTTGCACTGTATCTCATTTCCTGAGGAGGTCCCAGTGCGGAACCAGACCTGGGGGTAGTGTATACTGTGAAGGTAATTGTGATATATTGTGTGGGCCACTAGTGGGAAGAAAGAGGTTGCAGTGTCCCAGAGGGCTGTGACCAAGTTAGTTTAACTATTGCAAACCCTGACCTCTGGGTGGAGGCACCGCCATTGGATCCAGGCCCCTCAACCTGTAGTGGCAAATCAGGCAGGTAGTAGCCTCTGGGATAGCGCCATCTAGGGGTTACATCTTGGAGGCTCACCGCTGGGATTGTGTGTCCTCTAGTGGCCATATTTATGAACCACTGTTAAGAAAAAAATGGGTACCCCGACAGAAGTGGCTGTGCACCGGCTGGTGGAGTGGTGTACTGGGGAGGAGATCGACCCCCAAAATGCTATGCTTATCCTGGACATCCCCCTGGGTATCAATACGGACACTGTGCAGGGAGTACTTTCCAAGGTGGAAGGTTTACAAAACCCTGTGGTGGTGGGTCGGCATGCTAATCTGCTCACCCACACTTTCCTGGCCCTAGTAGAGTTTAAGGATCCCATAGATAGCTCCAAAGTGCCACAGACCATTACCCCAGAGGGAGCCCTCACTGCTTGGAGAGTGATAACTAAGGACAGTAAAGACCCAGAGGGAATCAGCCCACCACTATCTGAAACTTTGAGGAGAAATTTGCTGAATGGTTGCTGGGAGAGGAAAACTGTGGAGGACTTGAAGAAACTATTCTTGCCACCTGGGGTGTTCCTCCCCAACACCTCTCCTGCTCCAGTGCCCGTATGGTGGCTGAACCAATGCAGACTCCTATTTCTGCACCTGCCATTAGTCACGACTCTTACCGAGTTGAGGATCTTCTCTGGCACCTCCCACCCCAAGGGAGGATGACTGGGAGACCTGGATAGACTATATGTTGCCCCCAAGTGCTAGAATGGCAATGCTCGGAAGGCGAAAAGTGAAGAGGGTTAGTGAGAGCCTCGAGGGTCCTGCCCTGGCTACCATCCGTAGCAAACGGGCCAGTAACCCTGAAGCGACTGCACAGGCCTATCTTGAGGCCTTGGAGAATGTGTATGGGAGCCCAGATTCTGATGAGGACCTATGGTGGAGAGTAAGAAATGCACAACAGTACCAAGGAGTTGTTGTCTGTGTATGTCTCTCGGCTGGAAAAATTGTTGCAAGAATGCCTCAGAAAGGGTAGTTTGCCAGCGATTGAACTGGACCGAACCAGACTGGACAGCATCCTTAAGTCTGCCCCTTCTCAGAACTGCTGTTGCTTCAGTTACGCCTGGCAAATCGACTGGAATCCCCACCTCCTATGATGAGTTAATGAGAGAAATTCAAGAGTTGAGAAAGGCGACCTCGGGAGGTACCTGCACCAACAGCTGTGGCTACGACCAGTGACTGAGGTGACCCATCAAGTGAAGTTCAGGGCAGAGGTTGACAGTCAATGAGTGCTCTGACAAGGAAAAGATATGCCACAATGGGATGAACTGTTGAGAGAGATCCGAATTCAAAAACAGTCCCTTTATGAAGGCCACGCCTGCAAGTAATGGCCCCTGACCTATATCCGACTGCATCTGCTATGGGGTGGGGGTACCCACCGATGTATCTCCTGCTGATAACAGCTCCAAACTCAATTCCTTGACCATGGAAGTGGAAAACTGACAGATGTCTCCAAATGCTTATCATCAAGAGACAGAGATGGCACCCAGGTTTCCAGTTAGTAATACCCCGCCTGGCTCCCAGTGTGGCGCCGCCAGCTCAAACTCCAGAAAGTATGTTTTGCTATAATTGTGGGAAAGATGGGCACATGAAAAGGGAATGCCAGTCCCAAAAGACACTGACAAAGTTGCATATAGGCTACAAGGAGAGCTTCGAGAAGAAATCAGTGGTTAAGAGGTGCACGACATGATCCCAGTGAGGGCACCAAAATGCTAATTCACGCCCTTTGTGGCAAGGTCAGTTGCCCAGACCTCACTACCGCCTCTCCAGACTGGTCCAGAATAGTGGGTCCCTCCATGGAGACCACTGTAAAGGTGAATGGAGTGTCTACAAGAGCTGTATTAGACAGTGGCTCCCAAGTGACAATTATGTTCCAGGATTGGTATCAGAAGCATTTGTCAGACGTACCCTTACAACCATTAGAAGGACTGCATGTATGGGGGTTAAGTGAGAAGGCCTAACCCTATTCCGGGTATATCCGAATTTGGCTGTCTTTCCCCACCTCCGTGGCTGGAGTGGCCGAACAAGTAGAGACCCTAGCCTTAGTGTGTCCCCCCACTGGACTGTATGATGGTGTCCTTTGTTGATTGGAACAAATGCTCATATGTTCGAAGGCTTTCACAGTTGTGTTATGAAAAACAGGGTCAAAGACTAGTAGAGCTTTAAGAGTTCCGGCTTTAATTAAGAAGGCCTATGAGGCACAGAGAGATGCTGAAAAACAGAACCAGAGGAACCGGTCGGAATTGTATGGAAGAAGGATCCTGAGTCTCTGATCCTGGCGCCAAATGCCCAGTGTACCTTACAGGGAGAGGTCCGTATCAGAAAGGATGTTAAGAATAAAATATTAATGTTGGATGCACCAGGCGATGGAAAATTGCCAGAGGGACTGCTGGTCAAGCCTAGTATGTTGCCCGCTAGAGCCCATGCTTATGCCAGAAGGGTAATGGTCTAAGTTCATAATGTGTCTGAAAGAGACATTCGAGTAAACAGAGGTTGCATCCTGGCTAATGTGCATTGTGCAGACACTGCAGTGCTACCCAGCAGCAAGAGTTCAAGGAAGAAATGACAGAGTAACGCCTGACTTGTTTGATTTCGGCGACTCCCCGCTGCCAGCTGAATGGAAAGTGAGGATCAGTGAGAAGCTTGCCCAGAGAGACCAGGTGTTTTCTTTAAAGGAATGGGATGTAGGATGCGTGCAAGGAGCTGAGCACAATATCCGGCTGCATGACGAAAGACCATTTCGTGAGGGGTCTCGACGCCTGGCACCTGCTGACATAGATGATGTGAGACGGCATCTGCAAGAGATGTTAGCTGCTGGTAATACAAGAATCCAGAAGCCCTTATGCTTCCCCATTGTGGTAGGTGAGAAAAGAATGGAACAGTAAGGATGTGTGGATTATCACACCTTAAACCGGCGGACTATCCCTGATCAGTACACAATGCCCCGATTCAGGATGCTTTGGACTGCCTAAACGGGAGCAAGTGGTTCTCTGTGCTGGATCTCCGCAGTGGGTACTACCAGATCCCGCGGCCCCAGAGGACCGTGAGAAGACGGCCTTTATCTGTCCGCTATTTATGAATTCATGAGGATGCCTCTAAGGATTTCAGTGCCCCAGCCACTTTTCAACGATTGATGGAGCGTGCAGTGGGGACATGAACTTACTAGAGTGCCTGTATACCTAGATGATGTTATTGTGTTTGGCAGCTCACTGGAGGAACATGAGAGCAGATTATTTAAGGTATTGGACCGACTGGAGGACTTTGGCCTTAAACTGTCCATTGATAAGTGTCAATTCTTTCAAACATCAGTAAAGTATGTGGGACACATAGTATCCACCGAGGAATAGAGACCCACTAAGTAAAGTTGAGGCCTTAACCACCTGGCCACAGCCCAAAAATCTAAAAGAACTGCAAAGATTCCTGGGATTGTGCTATTATCGCGCTCATCAAGGACTATTCAAGAGTGATCCGCCTTTACTTAACCTTACTCAAGTATCCCCAACCCACAAAAATACCAAAAGTCAGCATCCCTCAAGACTGAAAGAGTGTATTTTCATCCGAGTGAAGTATTTGGGGCCGCTTGAACTCCTGATTGTGAGACTGCTTTCATGAGATCATATATCAACTTACCCATGCTCCAGTGCTGGCCTATGCCGATCCAAGAAAACCTTACGTCCTGCACACTGATGCTAGCTTGCAAGGGTTGGGGCTGTGTTGTACCAAGAGCACGAGAATGGCCTGAGACCAGTGGCCTTTGCCAGTAGAAGCCTGACCCCATCCGAAAGAACTATCCTGTACATAAGTTAGAGTTCCTAGCTTTGAAGTGGGCTATTGTTGACCAATTCCATGAGTACTTGTATGGGGCTAAATACTAGTAAAACTGACAATAATCCTTTGACCTATGTGCAGACCTCAGCTAGTTGGATGCCACTGGCCATAGGTGGCTTCTATTATCTACATATGACTATGCTCTTGAATACCGAAAGCAGGTCTGAACCACATAGATGCTGATGCTCTCCCGGAGGCCTGTTCCCAGAATGATTGGGTCCGATTGGCAGAACCTGACATTGAGGCACTCTGCCGAAGTTTGACAGGGAGGAACAAATGTCCACGACGCAGTGGACTGCATGGTGGATTGCTTGGGAGCTCTGAGAATTGCATACCATGCTTATTGCCACTTTTCTGCACAGACATTGGTGCACTGCTCAGCTGGACAATGACAGTATTCATGGCTCAATCCCTGATCCCATGATCAAAGCAGCTTTAGAAGCCCTCTATGCAGGAAAAGATGTGTCCAAATTACGCCCACTGATTTGAACTGCACTGTTATACAAAGAAGGTCCTAAGTTGAAACTGATCAATAAACTGTTATACAGAGAAACAGTAGACAGAGGGACAAGTAGACAAACAACAACTAGTGCTGCCCACTGCCTTCGAGACTCAGTACTGAGGTCCTTGCACAACCACATGGGGCACCTTGGTATAGACAGAACACTTGACTTGGTGAGATCCAGATTCTATTGGCCTAAGATGGGGGCTGATGTGGAGCAACACATTCGAACTTGTAGTCGCTGCTTACAGAGGAAAGCTTTGCCCCAGAGGGCTGCCACTTTGTTAACATCACCACCAGTGCACCCATGGAGCTGGTCTGTATTGATTTTCTGAGTTTGGAGTCAGATCAAAGAAATATCAGTAATGCTGGTGGTCACTGACCATTTCACGAGATATGCCCAAGCTTTCCCACCAAAGACCAGAAAGCATCCACTGTGGCCAAAGTACTTGTAGAAAACTTTTTGTTCACTATAGGGCTCCACAAAGAATCCATTCTGATCAAGGGAGACTTTGAGAGTCGTCTGATCAAAGAGATGCTTTCTCTGTGGGGAGTCGAAAGTCCAGAACCTCCTTACCACCCCAGGGGACCCACAGCCTGAACGTTTCAACCGCACTTTGCTAGATATGCTAGGCACCCTGCACCCAAAGGACAAGCCTAGATGGAGCCAACAAATTAGCACCTCTGGTACTACCTATAACTGCACCAAAGTGATGCCACTGGATTCTCCCCTACCGCCTGATGTTTGGAAGAGAAGCTCGACTACCAGTAGATGTGTGTTTTGGGGTCTCCCGATGGGGTTCAAGCTGACAACTATTTACAGTATGTGCAAAATTTAAAGGCCCAGCTAACTCATGCGTACTCAACTGGCTCAAACCATGGCTGCCATAAGAAATCTGGCAACAGAAAGGTATGATAAAAAGGTGAAAGCACAAGAACTCCAGGAGGGAGATCGGTATTGCTAAGAAATCTGGGACTGCATGGCAAGCACAAGATTGCTGACAGATGGCACCATCTCCCTCACATTGTAGTGGGCAAACTAGATGATCTGCCAGTGTACAAAGTAAGGCCTGAGAATAATTCAAAGATGTAAAAACAATGCATAGAAATCATTTACTGCCCATTGGACAAATCTTAATTGAGTCTGAGCCCTAGAAGATGCCCCTCTGGACCAGTGACTAGAGCTGCTGCTAGAAAAGATCAAGAAAGTCTGCACCTACAGAAGCAAAGTTAAAGTGTTCCCTCCACAAGTCCCAGTTGAGCATGACTGTCAGTCCATATCGGAAGAAAGTGAGAGTGACTTTGAATACTATCCTTCTTACGAACTGAGTCAATTGTTTCGGGGCAATCCCTAGTCAATACTGGAGATGAAGCTGGGCCTTCTGGACTGTCTAAGCCCCCAGCTTCATCCCTGGAGCCATTGCTCCCAGAAAGTGAAGTGCAAAGCATCAGATCAGATGAAATGGAATCATTGTGCATGGTTGAACTGTTTGAGCTTTCAGGGGAGGAAAATGATAGATTGGGGCAGACTGGTGATACACCCGAACAAGAAGAGTATTTTGAGTGCCCTGACAGTCCACTGCCAGTGTCCGAAAGCTCTCCATGCAAGCCAAATGTTGTGGACTCAGAAACTGTAACTCCTGGAGCTGAAAGTGCCCCAAGTTCTAGCCTCTCTACCCCAGGGAGACTCCCTGACAAGTGAGGACAATGCTGAAAATGAGGCTCAGAGTGCAGAGACTGTAACAGTTCCCCAGAAAGACTGGTCGAGCTGTAAAGCCTGTGGTGCACCTCAGTTATGATTCACTTGGGAGGCCTGTGGACTTGCCTCTCAATGTTGTCCATAAAGGAGTGTATGTGTCCCTGAGCTCATTGCCCAAACTGAGCATCAGTGCTAACTCAAGTTACTTGTGTTGCCCTCTAAGTATGGTGCCCTTGCCCCATCCAGCCCCAAGGTAACTGATAGGAAGGGCCCCTCTTCAGGTTTCATGTACAAGAGGTAATAACTTGAGTTATGGTACAATGTGTATGTAATACTGTGTAAAGAGTGATGTACTGCAATGTTTCAGAAATGTGTTCTTGGTAAAATGATATATTGACTGATGATTACATGTGAGCCTAATGCAAATGTATTGGTTGCAGTTAAAACTTATGGGAAGTGCCTTGACGCGACGTCAAGCTTTCCCAGGCCAGGAAGGGTGTAACCCCTGCAAATGGGGGTTCCCAAAAGACTTCCAGGAGCTTGCTTGAATGCTCCAAGCCTGAATGGTGTTTGGCATTTAAGCCATTTATCAGTGAGTGTTTTAGAACCTCTGGTACTGTCTCTTTAAGAGCTGTCTGCTTGCAGACATAATTAGTTTGTATGGGGACTGTGTGTTTCTTTGATTGAGTACCACTCAAGCTGCTGCCAATTCACTTCATTTTGCAGTCACTAGGAGTGCAAAGGGAACCTATCTGAAAGATGTAACTGTTTGCCAGAAATTATTTAGAGTAATAATGAAATTACAGTTTGTCTAACCTGCTTTCTTTGCAGTCAGAACTGTGTCTGCTAGTTCCCCATTCTAGTTTTGAACTGCTAAACTGGACCAATCAGTGTGGGTAAGCTAGCTCTAAATGGTGCCTTGGACCAGATCAGAACTTGGACTCATAATCTGAGCCAGCCACAAGAGGATTGTATGGGCAGTGACTCTGGGAGATGTAGTTTAGACTTCAGTGCCTTTTGGACCAACAGCAGCAGTCTATTGTGAGTGACAGCCAATCCAGTCAAGAACTGGGAGGAACTCAAAGGAAGTGCCCGTTTTGTCGGTTGGAGTTTCAGTTGAGCTTTGGCAGTGAAGAAGGAAGGAGCCCTGTGCTTTTCAGTGTGCAGTTTTAGTCAAAACGTGTGTAAGGCCCAGAGTTCGGTCTGCAGCTTGTGTAACAGCTTGTTAGGACTGAATCCGTCCTGTGAAAAGAATCAAAGGATCTCTGAAGAGCAGAAACCAGGCTCACCCTGTAGAAGACTGGAGGAATTGCTGAAAATTGCACTCGGTCTGTCAGGAACTGAATCTGCTGTGTTCTCCGGTATTGTGCAGTAATTGCGATCGGATACAGATGCAGCCTCGCCTGGTATAGTGCTTTCTTTTATATGGATGTGAAGAGGTTTGTGTACCTCAAGGAGCCCTGCTGACATTGAAGGACCTATCTTATTTGGAGGTCGTGAGTACTAATTCAGGTGCTCCCTGTTGAATTGCCACATTAAATCCAAATGGAATTACTGTACTGCTGACTGTTTAATTCTCCTTTTCTCTGTGTGAAAGGGCCCCTACCAGCTGCCACGGTTTGGACTAGCCACTAGGGCTTGGGTACCCAGGGACAGTAACTGATAGGGATAGGCCTGTGCACAGAGCCATAGGTAGATTATTAGAGTGATAAGCTAATTAACCTGATTTCCCCCTGTCCTTGTTATATCCCCTAAATAAATCAGAGCTGCTTGTTTCAGCAAAGTTATACTGCCTGAGGTATTTGTCTATGTTAAAGTACTGTACTGTGATTGTTGCACTGTATCTCATTTCACAGGAGGTCCCAGTGCCGGAACCAGACCTGGGGGTAAGTGTATACTGTGAAGGTAATTGTGATATATTGTGTGGGCCACTAGTGGGAAGAAAGGGGGGTTGCAGTGTCCCAGAGGGCTGTGACCAAGTTAGTTTAACTATTGCAAACCCTGACCTCTGGGTGGAGGCACCCGCCATTGGATCCAGGCCCCTCAACCTGTTAGTGGCAAATCAGGCAGGGGTAGTAGCCTCTGGGATAGCGCCATCTAGGGGTTACACAAACATATGATTTGTTTTCAGAAATGGACCACTTTACACTAGAACTTCTAACTAACTTCCATATCTACCGTGTCAATTGACAGCCTAATGGGTTCCTTGCTTAAACCCATATCTTGCTACTAAGATTCACTAATGACTGTACCATGCCTGTACCGGTTACAGCACAAAACACTTCCTGCTTGTAGGAGGTTTCAAGTGTTCACCACCTTCTGCGTGAAGAATTGCTTCCTCACATTTACTCTTGGCCTTTAACCATGTTGCTTAAAGAGCAGCTGACGCCTTCAGGAGAAACATAATATTCAGACACATTTTGGCTTGTATTTGACATTAGTTTTGTGTTCCTCCTCCCCATTGTTTATTACTGATGTAATCTGCATGAAAACAGGATTTTTGCTCCTGAAGAGTTCATCTAGTCCTGTTGCTTTCTCCCTACCTGAAGTCATAAAGCACTCCTTATGACATCACAGTTACTCCTATGGCAACAGATTGTGATGTAACAACAGAGGATTATAGCTTGAAGTAGGGAGTAAACTACAGAGGCAGATGAACTCAGAAGTGTAAAGATCATGTATTCAAGCAAATTGCCTCAGTAATAAATAATATGGAGAAGAAATCTATGAAATATATATAGAATGTAGCTGAATTGCAACTAAATATTATGTTTCTCAAAGTTTTCTTTGATGCATCAGCAGCTCTTTAATACTGTGTTCACCTGGCCCTTACCTTATTTTTTTATCATCATTTTCCCTTCATTTATCATGTTTATTAATTTATACAATATTATTGTTAGCAATATTTTCCCTTGTACCATCCTCTCTTATCAGATATTTATATTCGTAACATTTTCCACCTATGGCTTCTGATGCATGCATGACCTGGCTACAGCTAGGTCATATGCCCTAAGAAGCAACAGCCTCATCACTTTGAAGATACCAAAAGCCTGCACCCGGCATGGGAGATCTGCAATCAGCTACTCTCTAGCATTTGCTAGGAATTCTCTGCAGAAGACCCTAAAGTTGACCACCTTCATACCTATAGCATCCTTTAGAAAGCTATACACAAGTCTCTTCCCTGAGATATGCAACTGCTTTCACAAGGCCTAGTCCAATCACACCACTTACCCCCCCACTTCTTTTCTTTTCTTTCTTTCTATGCAGCTTTGCTACACCATTGCCGAAACCTCTTCTGCTTCTCCTGGCACTTACCTTTTTCCCATTCACTCACTACTAGTTGTTTGAGTTCCTATCCAAATACTCCCACCAGCCCCCCATGTCTTCTCTTTTCAGAGGTTACTTCAACAACCCCAACACTTTCCCACTTTTCAGTCATAACTGTCTGATTTAGTCTATTCTGGAGCTTGAAATCTCTGGCTACCCTGCTTGTATTTATGTTTATATTATTGCATCTGCTCATTTAGAAAGTTTTTTGTATATGTCTGTTATTGTACCTTCATGTTGTTTCTCGACCTATCAGGTCCATCTTGTAAATGAGCTTTGCTCAATGATGTCCGCCTGAATAAATAAAGATTTTGATTGATTGATTGATTGATTGATTGATTGACCTGCACCATCTCTTGATGCATTCTTTTGCACAACTCATCTCACTGTATCCTTATGTTGATTGTGCCTAATGAACTGTACACACTACTGGGTGTGTGATTTTATAAGCAAAATTATAGATGTATAATTAATGGGTTTAATGTCTTCCTATACAAAATCCATAGTGTAATTTGCTGTAATAAAGGAGTGTTTATTACAGCAAACACGTGCTGGGTTTTCTGTCTTCTGCGCATGCGCCAGCCATCGCTCTTCTGCATCGCCTAAAGCCAACCCCAGAGGCCACCTAACGCCCATAGACTAGACTGCCACTCTAACCTGACGGCAAGTACAATATTTTAAAGAAAAAAACAAACGGCTCTCAAAAACATAAAACTGCTTCCTTCCAAATAAAAAGGTAGGGAAAGAAAACACAAACCTTTCTGTCAGCAGCCACGTCTGACTGCTGACTCGGCTGAAACCTAGTCAGACCATGGTTGCACAGAGATGTCTTTCTCTTTATATGTCTGAGGTGAAAAAACAGAACCCAGTAACAGGCTGGCCAGGTGTAAAATAGTATGGCGCTCATTTTAAACCCTGTACTCTCTTTAGAGAGATCTCAGAATAACACCCACACCCTACTGATGGCGGGCAATGCCTATCGTTTGGATGCCATGTGGAAGGGGGACAGAGAGGAGAGGGGGAGGATGGTGGTGGGGGTAGGGTGGTGGGAGGGGGGAGGAGTAACTTTTCACATGTGCATTACTACTGTTTGTTCTGACTGATGGTTGGAATATACTGTGTGTAAAATTAATAAACTTTTAGTTTAAAAAAATAACAAAAAACAGCAATTATATAAAATAAAATATGGGACCGTGTGTAAACTTAAATTTTACATACACCCTTGGTGTTGGATGCCGAGATAGACCGCTCAGGCTTTGCTCTTGGGGTTTATGTGGCATCCAACACCTCGTGCATGTGCTAAATTCTCATTACACACACCGCCCATACTTTATTCTGTTTATAATGTATGGGAGAGGGTGATTAAGGATGGAAATCAATGAATTCCTATCCTTATTATGGTATAGTTGTGACATCAAGAGGTTGTTATACCCTCTTGACCACATCATAACGATACCATAAAAACATCAGCAACTGTCCCAATGGGCTAATGAGGACAGGGAAAACTGCCGCATGGGTAAAGGAACCGATTCGAGCTGCAGCTCCATTACAATCACTGGGGCGTTAGTCCGGCACCTTACTTTGAAACTATGTCCACACTCTGCCTTTTTTTTTTTTTGAAGTGCCATTCATTTCTGAGTAGATGTTTCATCACCATGGCTGTTCAGGCAGAGCAAGGTTTGTGGTTAGTCTTGTGCATGAGTGTCGCTCGGACACAAACGGCTGTGGTGGTGAGAGCTGAACCTAAAGGAGAGCGGAGCAAAGTAAAAAAAATGAAAAGTAAGGACACATTTCCTTTAACTGGTGCCTATAGACTGTAAAATGAATGGATGGGCATTAGTTTATAACCAGGCTGAATTCACTTCTCGAGGTTGCCATGGCAGCAGTTAGCCTCCCGAGCTTCACACTCGAGGTTTACAATGCTGCCCTAGCAGCCTCTCGAAGTAAATACATCATGGTTATTGACTGATGCCCATCCATTATCCTCTATTTTAATACCTGTCTCTTTCTGCTGGTTAAACCCATCAGTCTGCATCAAGGCATTGTGCTATCCAATCCCACAGCCATGTCACAGTGGTCTGCTAATACCTGTTTTTCACACCTCATAACCCTCATATAAAAGAGACCAGGAACTACCTGTATCATGAGTTCATGAGACTTGCTTCTAGCCATGGCAATAAGAAAGCACTGCCAAAGACTAGCAACAGGTTCCTGCCAATCAGGGCAAGTGGCATTATTCATAAGCCACTTCCTTCAGAATTCCCATCACAACATGGCGGCAACCTTTACTTACACAAAAAAACTTCAAAAAGCCCTAAGAATAAAAGTTCATTAAATTAAACACAATAATAATTTAATGCTATTTTTCACTCAAAATCACCACCTTACACACATCCACAATTTTAAAAGGCAGGTACTATTCTGAATTTCAATCACTGGTGATTCTATGATGATCCCCTGCCAATCCAAATCAGTTTGCCTGAGAACTACCTTCTTTTTACCTGGCAACAGATAAAATATTGGTTCTGGCTCCACTTGAGGCTTATGTGTGCATCTCTGTGTTTCTGCCTGTGGAACTCAGAGAGAATTTGGAATTCATGTATTCCATGCCATAAGTATGTGTTTGTGTATGTGTGTGTGTGTGTGTGTGTGTGTGGGGGGTCATTTTTTAAAAGTTGCCTATCTTCCCATTTAATATAAGCACTAAGACATGCCATGGGAGTTGGTGGCACTAGGTTTGCCATTATGACCGGTGGGCTGTTGAAAAGTCTGTTACGTCTTGTGCCCCACTATGCCCCTGACTTTGGTGGAAATATAGCACCACCAAAGTCCATGGTGAGGCACAGTCATTGGGCAAAATCACCTTTCAGCTAATGAACTCATAGTGCAACTGTTCCTGAGGTGGGGTCACAAAAAGCCCATGTTGAAAATTTGGAGTGAAAATACCAACACACGCCTGGTGCGTTATGGTTTCCAACTGTAACACCCCACCCTGTAGTGACTGATAGGCATTAGGGGTGTGACTTGGCATTGTCAGCTGTAATGCTAACACCATTCCACCCCTACCCCCACCCTGCAGCCAGTGACAGGCATTGAGGTGTGCTTTGGACTCTTCGGCCCCAAAGTTCACCCCATTCTCCCATACTGCACCCATCTCAGTGTGTTTCCTTATGGAATGGGGTGAGCGTAAGGTCTGAAGACCCCAAGGCACACTATGGCACTTCTCTGTGGCTGCAGGGTAGGGTGAGGTGAAATGGCGTGATCATTATGGCCAGTGATCCAAAGGCACACCCCAATGCCTGTCAATCTCTACAGGGTGGGGCCGGAGTTGGTGTCAGCTCAATACTTCACTGCCAATAATATTATGCATCTCTCTAACTCCTGCACTACCAATGCCAATGCCAGCAAGCCAACATTCAGCATTGACAAATGCTTGCTTGCTCAGAGAGACAGAGGGAGAGAAGAGGGAGAGAAGAGGGGCAGAAGAGAGAAAGAGGGACAGAGGGGGAGAAAGACAGAGAGAGAGAGAGAGGAAGAAAGAGAGAGAATAGGGAGGGGCGAAGAGAGAGAGAGGGGAAAGAGGGGCCATACCTCTCAGCTTTCCCTGATTTTCAGGGATGTCCCTGATTTTGCCTCAAAATGCTCCTGTCCCTCCTAAAATTTGTGTTTCTGTGACTGAACAGTGGGTATACTGTATGCTCACAATATTGTCAGAGTTACAGACTTGCTCTTCTGCAGATAAAGTATTTTACACCAATACTCTTACACTGCCTGCTTCAGGGGATACAGCCAGTTGTTCAACTGTGTCCCTCATTTTACTTCGTAGTCACTGATTTTTTAAGCCATGTCCAAGTGCCAAACACCAGTGCTAATACCTGCAAGCGAACGTTTGGCATTGACAAATGCTTGTTTACATCAGTGTTGATTTGTTTAAAATAAACCTGCCTTCTAGCTTGCTTCCTCTGTCACACATGTACACAAAAGATTTACAGATTGTGCTGATCTAAGAGGAATTTATAAGTATTCAGAAGCAGAAGTCTGAGCCGATGCAGAACGGATCCAGCTAGAGAGCAGTCACTCACAGCTCCTCCCATTAGTGTAGCTTACTTGGAAGACAGAGCTAGAAAGTCGGGGAATGAGATCAAATGGTAGAGTGCACGCTTAGCATGGTAGAGGGATTGATACCTGCAGTCTCCAGAGTTTGTTCTAGCCATTTATATATACAGTTGTGAGCACAAACTAGAAGAGCAATTTTAAAATGGCTGGTTTGATTAGCAATCAGCATGGTTTCATCAGTATTTTCACCCATTGAAAGAACAGTCTATTGGTCAGGTAGGCAGTTTTTTGAATTCCACTAGGTTCTGAATGCTGTAAATGATCCTGTATCTAGCACTAACTGAGGACTCATTTGATAGCTCAGCTGGTGTACTGGTGTGAAAGTCATCCTTAGGTTGCTGGTTCAATTCTGTCTCGAAGGAAGGTTTTTGTCACACATTGAAAGAACAGTCTAATCCTAGGCAGATTGTTGAACTGGTCAAATTACAAAATAGTTTCTGAGAATTTCATACCTGTCTTCACACTTACTGTAGTTGTGTTCAGGAATCTCAGTGGATTCAAATAACAGAAAACATATTACATTGATTTTAGCTGCACTATATGTATAACAGAAGATACACAGAAACAAAGAAACATAGACTTTGACAGCAGATAAGGACCACTTGGCCCGCCCAGTCTGCCCATTGCCCTACCTATTGGATAAGCTGCAGATCCTAGTTAACCAACAGCCTACTTCCTCCAGCCCCCTGCTGTAATTGCCTTATGTCTTTCCCATGCATTCTTGAATTCCTGCACTGTTCAGAAAGAAAAAAAAGGAGTGCAGGCAGTTACGGTAACTCACGGAGTACCATGAAGCTCTCTATACACCTCCCTGTAGATATGGGGTATCTTTTAGCTGTCATAACCAGGAAATCCATGTAAATGGGCTTGGCTCAATGAAGCCTCTTCCTGGTAAGGCTAGTTTCCAGGTGCAATCCGAGGAATGGGGAAGGGGATACAATCAATGAGATACTGAGGTACTGAATCATACACAAAATAAAGTGCAAGCAAGGGTAGTGCAACATGGTGTAAGTGCAGATAGCAATAACAACAAATGCTGGCCAGAGCCGATATTGCTGCAGGTGAGGAATCTGGTGTAAAAATATTGAAAATTAACAAAGTTAGGAACCTTCATTAGGAAAATGTAATGTAGGCTCCTAAATTTGTTGGTTTATAATATTTGTAGACCAGATTTTCAACATAGCCTTGTTATGACACTGTCTCATGCAGAAGGGCAGAAGAAATGTTCAAATCCTGCCTGAAATGTGATTTCGTGCTGGGACTGCAAAATGAACTTTTGGGATGCAAAAACACATTTTGGGCAGGAACTGAAAAAATAGCAGCTGTCACACTCATGAGGAGCTGTAAAGATATGGCTATGTTGTGAATTTGGGGGAAAAAATAATGAAAATGACCAAAGTTATGAGCCTGCATTTTCAAAATTCAACGTAGGCTCATAGGCCCAGATATTCAAAAGGGTTGCGCATAGCGCAATGGTGTTGCGCCATGCACAACCCACTGATGCACCCCGGTGTGATATTTAAAAGAGAAAAGTCGCCGCACAAATCTAGATGCAGGCGCATCAGTAATATGATATGGCACAGGTGGGGCATGCCCATGCATAACCTGCACAGCCCGATATTCAGCCCGGGCCATGCAGAGTTATACAGGCACAACCCCTACCTGTGTCTGCACAAAGTTACACCTAAAAAACCAGGAACAAGTCAAGGGCCACCCACAGGTGAGCTGCCACATTGCAGGGTGCAACACAGCAGCTGCCACCTGTGGGTGGCCATCAGCTGTTCCCGCCGCACCTGGCTGTGCCCCCCATGCCCCGATCACGGGCATCAGTCTCCCCCCCAAAGTCCAATATCCCTGGTGGTCCAGTGAACCACGAGTAGCCTGATCGCGTGCATCAGACATCCCCCAAAGTTCAATATCCCTGGTGGTCCAGTGGACCAAGATGAGCCGATCGCAGGCATCACTGTATCCTGCCCAAAGTCCAATATCCCTGGTGGTCCAGTGGATCGCACAGAGCCCAATCGGGGCGCATTCCTCACCCCCAAGTCCGATATCCTTGGTGATCTAGTGGAACCCCCACCCCACCCACCCACTGAGCCCACCACCCACTCCCCATCAGCGGCAGGTGGCAGCACCCCACCCGCCTGCCGCCTGCCGACTGACAGCTCGGTAGGGCTGCACACCCATTGGTTCAGAGCATGAGCCAATGGGCGTGCAGCCCATACTGTACTAGTCAGTACAGATATGTGAATGAATGCTGGGAATGATGAATAGGTGGCTTGAACTAGTTCTTGACAGGGTGTGGTCAGGTCACAAAAGGGGACCCAAGAGTTCTGAGCACTGTCAAACCCACACCATTTAACACGGTATGACCATGATCTATTAATGTACTTTTTGTGCAAAATCTTCTTGATCTGGTACACTGATTGGGGTACATGAGAGTCCTGAGAAGACACAAGAGATGGGGAAGTCCCAGACAGTCCATCTGGCTGAGCAGGAAGACAGGACCTGGCAGGCAAGTGTCATGGGGTCCTGGTGAAACTGGTGTCAAATTGTCAGCAGGAAGTTCAGTTTCCGAAAGTATTGCAGGCTCAAGTGCAGCTTCATTACTTGGGGGACTGAGATTGTCAAGGAAGGTATCATTCAGGCACCCATGTTTCAGCCTGTTGATGTGAATTTTATTGTGTACCAGCTTTCCATCGGCCTTGTAGTGCAAGTGAACATGAACAGGAGGAAGCTTTTCCACAACATAGGAGGGACCAGTCCAAGGATAAAGCAGTTTTTTGGTGGTGCCCGGAACAAGGACAGGTGCTACAACTATACAATGTCTCCAACAGAAAATGAAGGCTCGTTAGACTTGGCTGCTGACATTCTTTGCATTGCAGTTTTTCTCTGTCCCAGAGTGTCAATTGCAACATGTCTGGCAAGTTCAAGCTGTTTCAACATTGGGATGATGAAGGATGAAGCTGACTAGATTTGCTGGCAAAGGCACCTAACTTCATCTGAGCTCTTTTCTTTCTTCTAGGTTGCTTGTAAGGACAAAGCAAGGAACCTTAACAGAGCAAGGAAAAAGATTAAGGCTTCTTTTGGCTGGGCAGATTTACTGTGTGTTACTTTCTTTTGTACTCACAGAAGTTGTTACTGTTTGTTGTTAACATTTGATTGCTTTATTTTTCTCTGATTCAAATTGCTGTTGCAGGGTATACTTTCTGCTGCATTATTACAGGGTGTGCCTACAGGTTTGGTGCTTACAGATTACTGCTGTAATCTTCTGATTCAAATTGTCTTTTGCAAGGTATATCTTCTGTTACTGCTTTATTTTTCTCTGTAGCAAAGTGTTTCTTACAGGGTATATCTTCTGTGAAATTATTACAGGTGGTGCTTTACAGGTTTCACAGTTTTATCTGTCATTAGGATAAGCTTTCAGGGCTAATGCATTTGTTGTTGGTTGATAGTTTCTGCTCTTACCTCCTTGTTTCTTTCATCCGTGGTTCTTCTTTTTTGGCAGGAAAAAGGCCCAGACACTCACCGCCATCACCAACCACCCCACACTACAGTCCTTTTATAGGGTAGCACAGCATACCTCTCAACCTCCAAGGCCACAAATCAGGGACACTACCCTTTAAAATCAGGGACAAATACTCAAAATCAGGGACACCGTTTTTCACGCCACGTAAAGTGCTGCGTCACAGGGTTCGCATCTTTAAAATGCGTGAAATTCAAAGTTATTGAATACTACATTAAGAATACAACATAGAGCATGATAGTTTTACTTTTAAAAACTTTATTTTGGGCTATT
Organism: Neoceratodus forsteri; assembly: GCA_016271365.2. Taxonomy (NCBI): domain Eukaryota; kingdom Metazoa; phylum Chordata; order Ceratodontiformes; family Ceratodontidae; genus Neoceratodus; species Neoceratodus forsteri. The sequence goes on along the minus strand of CM057455.1, from coordinate 1,340,462,730 downwards.
TATAGGGTATTACATACATTTAATGACATATAACAAACAGATTAAATGAAAACCTACATACCTATATACAGTATTGTACATGCTATCTAGTCTATGCACTTAACTAAAATTGAAAACCTATCTACACACATTTTACTTATTTATTCCTATACTAAAAAAACATGATACAATAGTTTACACAAAACAAACACGTAATATTTTATCTCATCTATACTAAAACACACACACACACACACATATTTTACATATCTACTCTATATCATATACATGCTTGTATACTAAAAATGAAATCATGCTATCTACTGTACACTACAAATTTAAACCTATGTACCTATACACAAACAATTGGTTTGGAAGAGTCATTTGTCTTTCGCTGCAAGGTGCTCTCGGTTGTAAAGCACAGTTGCTTTTCCTGCAGCCTCTAAGACTCCCTTTGTATGAGTTACCTCATAGCAGTGTCTTTCTTCATTCATCTTTATAGCGATAATGGAGTTCAAAGTCTTTACATTTAATGACTGTCTTAGCTCAGTCTTCACTTTCGCACCATACTGAAGGCCCGCTCTGGCTCTGCATTGGAGTGAGGGAGGCATAAGACTGTCTCCATCAGATGCCTGAATAGGGGCAGATCGTCACCACTGGTGCAGAGCCTGGAGAGCATCATGCCCCAATACTTCAGTGCAGAACTGTTCGTTTCAAAGGCCTGGGCAGATCCAGTTTCTGCAAACTGGTATGTCCCAAACTCATCCAAAAGCTGGTCACAGTCAGAGGTGAACTGCATACGCCAAGTTCCTTGGCAAGGTTCATCACAGAGCTTCCACTTATGTGTAGTTTTAGTGCTGGGTTCAGCAATGTGGAGACCTTCTTCAGGACACTGCATTTCAGTGGGAGCTTTGTTAACATTTTTTGCAGCACAGCACAGTAAAAGGATTTGGCCTTTTATAAATACTTAGTTCCACTGATGTCCCTACCATATCATCATTGCTTGCAATGAATTCTTGCACTTCAGGCCAACACGTACATCTTTTAGTGCAAGAAAGTTTGCCTCACTCTTTAGGTCCAAAATACCTTCTTTGTACAAGGCAACTGCAGCCTGAGGTTGCAAAACCCTGCTGGCATACAACTGTATGACTTTGCTGATGTCACCCTGCAGAGCCATCAGCTGGCTCTCTCTGCTCTGCAGTTTCTTATTAAAATTGCACAGTGGCTCAAGGGCATATTTTAGAAAAAGGAAGGTCATTTGAATTTCTTGGGTGCTCAGGCGGTCACATATTAGTTTGACTTTGGCACCTCTGGGTTCCACAGACCTAAAATAAGACAGCAGAGCGGGCCACATGTCAGTTATTCGCTTAAGAACTTTACTCAAACTGAGCCATCTTGTGGTGCATGCTTAATGATTTTTAATGGGTCAATATCGACAAAGAGAGCAAACTCTTTCAGCTGCTGTTGCCGTAATGAGCTGGAAGAGAAATGACAATAAATGTCAGAAATTAGTTCCTCAACAGGTGAGGACAAGGCCTTGACCCCTGATTTGGAGCACAGGTCTAGCAGATGGCACAAGCATCCCATATTTATGAGGTTTGGGTTCACCTGCCTTAATCTGGAAAACACAGAGTTGTGCTTTCCAATCATTGCTGCAGCATTGTCAGATGAAAATGCCACAAGATTTTTTACAGGGATGTCCAGCTGCTCCAGAGTTTTCATCATGCAGTCAAACACTGCTTGTCCAGTCCCTGAAGTGCATGCCGGCATGTCAAGAAACTGTATGACATTTTTTCCCTGTCGAATGTCATAGCAGCCTGCAAGGATGACCAGAAGTTTCTCATCCCCCATGTCCGTGCTTTGGTATAACATAGAGGCAAAATGGCACTCGACGGCAAAGGGAAGCTGCAGTCTCCTGGTAGCTGGGACCAAGCACATCTCTGGCAATGCAGGTGGATTTGGTTGCTCCACAGCTCATCTTCTTGACTACCTCTGGATCTGTGCAGTACTTCTTCATAAATTTCAGGAGGTGGTCTGCACAAGAAAATGACAAATTGTGCTCCGCCAACATGTTCACAAATGCCACCTCTGCCTCCAAAACTTTTGAGGTACTCTGTGCTTGGAAGAATTGGGTCAGCTTCTTCCCTTCTGCATGCTTCCTACTCTGAGATGCTTCTGCGAAGATTCTGTCTCTGTATGTCGTCATCCTCCATGGCTGATGCTGATGTCACATCCACAGGACTTGCAGAATGTGCATACAGTGGCCCTTTCTTGTCTGTGCGATCCACTCAAAGGAAGTCTTCCAGGAACTTTGGAACACTGAATTCCTCTTCTTCTTGGTTGGTGTGGAGACGGAGTTACCACTGGCACTGCAGTCAGCTCGCATTTGAAGCATCTGTTGCAATCCATCTCCTATTGAGGACGGCAATCAAGAAAATATGTAACACTGACTTCAGGCAAGATGGACAGTAGTCCATAACATTCCTTTAGCAGAGGCAAAGAGGTAGAGCAGCATCAGTTCTAGATTGCTGGATAACACCTTCAGTGTCCACGGTCCACCTTGACATGCATTACAAGTATACCTAAGCAGTAGTTAATGAGTCCAAATCAAGCTTAAGCTATCCCCATTTTGTTTTACATATGTCCTCCAAATTCTACCAGGTGCACATAATGAGCCGCTAATGTATCCTCATCTATATGCATAGCTCCAACACATTCTCTCAGGCACACATAAAGAGCTGCTAATGAGTCATTACTTAGCTGAATTGCACTCTGTAAAAATCTTCCTGCCAGATCTAGCTTAATGGTTTGGTTCATGAACCACACTTTGTAAAAGTCCTCCTGCCAAGTCTGAAACAGTTTAAGCATGCTATTTTAAAAGTCCTCCCACCAGGTCTGAAACTTCTAGACCTTGTCAACCACAGCAAGCATAAGGCAGACAAAACAAGCAATATACATTTGCATTTTAACCAGTGCCCACAGGGGAGGGCTTTGTCGTAGTGGCACGCTCCCCTACCCAGTTCACAATCACAGGACCTGAGTGAGAGTTCTCTCCTCTACTCCAGGCCTGGCCAACATATTCAATTTGAAATGAGCTGCTGTACTGCAGAGTGAACAGGTGTGTCGTGTGTATAATGTATAATATATATATATATATATATACATACATACATACACACCTCTCTCTCTCTCTCTCTCTCTCTCTCCCCTTCTCTCCCCTTTCAGCCTGATGAGTCATAATATCCCTTTTCAGATGTAGTATGTGGGTTAAACATAAGAAAATCAAAGAGTCTATGTTTGTCTATTGCTACTAGCTGGATGGTGTTGTGACAACTCCATCCAGACAGTAGCAAATAGCAATAGATAGAAATACAGACATTGTCCAAGTTTCAGTGACTCAGGTAGCACACTGGCCTCTGAGCCCAGGAGATTACAGGGCTGTGGGTTCAGTTCCCACATCTACAGCATGAGGATGGGTGCTGCACTCCTGAGGTGCTGTCTTTCAGATGAGACATTAAACCAAGGTCCCAACTCACTGGACTGGTGGAAGTTCAGGTGGATGTTAATCCCCAGTGCCCTGGCCAATTTCCCTCATTCACTAAAAAATACCACCTACAGCTTAATCTGGTTCAAGGTCAGTTGCTTATCATCTGTCCCCTCCCCCAGTTACCCCTGAAAAGGGACTTAGGCCCAGTGGGCTTACTGGGTCAACAAAATTAAACAAATTCCAATTTATAGGCACGGCAGTAGAAGAAAAATAGGACAGTAGCACCACCGCTCTCTTTTGGTTCTCTTACTCAGTTACATGGAGGTTCTGCCCCCATTTTAAGAAACAGAAGTTTAAACTATTTTTAAATTTCACAGTACAAAATGAGCTGCTTGGAGCGGAGCAGGACAGAACCTACATATAAATGACTAAGTGATGGCAGTGTAAGAATTTATCCACCATGCTATTCTCCCTCTGGCAGACTGGCTGGCACTTTCACTTGGAGCTCACCAATATTATTTCTTAAGCTCATCATAGCATTTAGGCAGACCCCCATCCACTCACCCTTCTTGATCCCCCACTCCCCCTGTTTACACACACAGTGACTGCCTGGCACTGCACTGGTCTGTGTATCAGACCGGCTGGCAGTACTAGTTGGCATTTTTTGGTATTCAGTTGGCATTCATTTTTGTTACACATCATGATCCCAACCGTCCCTGATATTGCCTCAAATTTTTCCCGTTTCCCTCATAAAATATGTGTTCTTGTGATGGAACAGTGAGGACTGGAAACACAAAATAATGTCAGATATTACAATTACAGACTACTTCTTCAGAAAATGCATCTTACACTAATCCCTCTATTCTGTCAGCTTTCTGATTGAAAATTAACATTTTTTAGATGATCTGATATTACTTACCTTAAGCCAAGGCAGGCACTAGTGGTGTGGTGGTGGACTGGACCTGGCTGGTAGTCTCTCTCTCTCTCTGTAGCAGTTTCAGACACTGGCTGGCACACAGGATCAATCTCAGGCTGTCGTTGTCCTCGAGGCCGTCCTGCTGTGCTTGGCTGCTCCCGCCTCCCTCTGTGCTGCTCTTGAAGTCGGTACCTGCTGCCGCACACTGATGCTGCTGCTTAGCTCTTTTATCTTTCTAGCACTACTAGATTTAGCAGCAGCAAGTAGCAGCTAGCACTTAGAATTCTGGCGAACCGTGGGTCCCGTAGACAGCAGCTCTCTCTTCCAGTTCCTCGCTTGTCGCTGACTTGTCTGGCCTGGGTCTCCTCCTGTTGTCTCCCTGCCTGGAGCTCCAGTACCCGTACCAACTCCGTCCGACCTAGGCAATCTCTCTCTCCAGCGGCCAGATCCGATCGGCGATCACGATTTCCAGCTATTGCCAGTTGCTTCCTTTCTCCGACTCGGCACTCTGGAACTCTTCTTGGGCTAATGGGCTCAGTAGTGAGTTCAGATTCTGAGCACCAGAGGACTCCGTCTCCTTATATGCAGCTAAATCGGACCTGAGGGGGGACACAAAAATCAAGTCCGTGTGGGTGGGGGTGCTAAAAACAGCAACGGACAGCAGGAGCATTGCCATTGGCTGCAAGGGCAGGAAATGAGCGCTACATCACGGCTGCAGCTTGAATATGGGGACGGGGGGATTTTATTGCGAGCACAGAGAGCAGCGAAGTTGGCGTGGGCATGGCAGCAGAAAAATCATGAAGATGGCCAGCAGTTCGGGACGGCGGGACAAATGGCAGGAAAACGGGATGTCCCGCAAAATCCAGAACAGTTGAGAGGTATGTAGCACAGTCATAGCATTTTGTGTAGCAAAGCAGGAAGGGGAGGATCAGAATGGTATCCACACAGTTTGAGGTTGGCTTGCCTGAGACATTCGAACACCTCTTTGAGATGTAGGAGGTGCTCTTGGAAAGTTCTGCTGAAGACAATAACATCGTCAAGGTAAACTAGGCAAGATTTCCAAGACAGTCCACGTAATACAGCTTCCATGACATGTTGAAATGTGGCTGAGCTGGTGCGAAGTCCCATAGGCAGATGTTTAAATTGGAAATGTCCCAAGTGGCAGCACCAGGCTGTGTATGGGCATGAAACTGGATCAATAGTGACTTGGTAGAATCCACTCTGAAGGTCTAGAGTGGTGAAGTATGCTGGGCTGGCCACACCATGGCTCCTAAGGTGCCCTCTGTGGTAGGTAAGGTATGTGCGTTCTGCACTGTGTAGGCACTGAGCTTTCTGTAATCCACCATGAACCAATACCCTTACTTTTTCTTTACTACCAGCAAGCAAGTTGCCCCCCAGGGACTTGTAGATCCCTCAATAATGTTCTGTTCAAGCATGTCCATGATTAAGTCCTCCAGGACTTGTTTTTCTTTGTGTCTCACTTTGTAGGCTCACTGATGAATTGGCTTTTGGTTGGGCTGCACCTTAATGGTGTGTTGCAGTATATCGCAGCATCCAAGTTTATTATCAGTGCCAACAAAGACATCTGGGCAGTTTTCCAGGAATTCCAGAAGTTGCTGTTTCTCTGATGGACATGCTGGAAGTTTTGAGGCAGATAGCCACTGACTAAAGGGCATCCCTTGTGAAGCTGGAGTGCTTGTGATGGTACTGACAGGACGAATGTTAGTGGAACCAGGCTGAGGTTCATGCAGAAGCTGAAGCTGGTCCCCTGAAGACAGACAAATAAACTTTGTAATATTGGCACCCTTTGAGATGACCACTGGCTCATCTGTGAAGTTGCAACATTTTTGGAATACTGAGTCACCATGCACAGCAGACAAGGGGTTCCCTGGAAGGAGACCTGAGGAGTGCAGAGATGAGGATCCCATGACGATGCCAACAGCACCTTGTGGGAGCAGTTCATCTCAAATCTTGGCAATTAAAATCATCTCTGACTTAGGAGGTACAGTGACTGAGTCTATAGCTGCGAGTTGCCTCTGGGTATCTACTGAAAGTCTGGTTGAGGCAGAGTCTTGGATGGCTTTGTGTGCTTTGAGAAAGTCCAGGCCAAAAATCACATGTGGTTGAAGTTCAGGCATTAGGTAGACTTTAACAGTAGCTTGCTGTGAACCGAAGTGGAGCTTAAGATGGACTGCGCCTGTGATAGGTACTGTAGCAGTGCTTGCTGTGATGATGTACTTTAGGTCAGCTGGAGCAACAATAGGTACATGACAAATAGCTGGATTGTCTAGTATACTGCTGTGGATAACTGAGATTTCTGCTCTCGAGTCAATCAAGTCATGCGTGGACCAATTCCCAATGGTGACAGGGACGTAGTTTGCAAGGAGGTGTGACCTGATGACAGGACCATTGGCTCCTTTAGGTGAGATTGTGCCTGACTTAGCAGCTGGAGGGTGCAGCTTGTTTCAGTTATGAGAGTCAGTGGGGCGGTCCACTTGCTTAGTTTTCCTGCCCAACAAAAGCCCCTAGTTTGTTGGGCAGTGCTCATTTCCCTGGTCCTGTGAATAGTTGCTAGCATTCTGCTGATTGCGCTGTGGTGGGTGCCTTTGGCTTTCTTGATTTCTGTGAAAGTTTTTCAGTTTGTGGCAGACCGCAGCAGTGTGATTGCTGAATCTGCACCACTGACAGGTCACTGGCTCCCGTGAAGGTGGAGGTGGCTCAGGTCACTGCGGAGGCGCCTGCAGAACATTAACAGGAGTCACAGGGGAAGCCACAGTATTGGAATGTAAGCTGTTGACAGTTGAAATAAGCTTGTCAATCATTGCTTGTTGCTGTTGGACACAAGTAACAGGTGCAGCCAATTGTGAGGACTGTGGGTCCTGAACAGTGGTAGGCTGGAGCATGGAAATGGACTCCTGGGCTAAATGTGCAGCTTGGATTGTGTTCATCCAGGTGGTTGGCTTTTGCTGGATAACGTATGTACGAAATTGTGGAGGCAGTCCCTGGACAAAGGTTGTGATCTGGTCTTTCTCTGATTTTTGTAGACATTTACACCATGATTCAATGTCCACTATAAATGCTTCCAATGATTTGGAGGGTTGCATAGTGCACTCCTACAGTTGCTGCTCTAACAACCAGGGTGGATGTACTTGTAAGAAATGGTCCCTGAAAGTGGTATACAGGGTGGCAGTGTCCCCTCTTGTCTGGTCTGGAAGGGCATTAAACCACGAGATGGCCATCCCTTGCAGGAGTAAGCACATGACACTGGAGATTCGCAAGGTATCCATCCAACAATTGAAGGAGATCCAGACCTGAAATTGCTTGAGCCAGTCAGCAGCATCTTCATGGGGTAGTGCTGAGAAGGGTACTGGCTGTAAGCTGGTATGGACCACTGAGTGTGGGGAAATAGCTTTAATATAGGCGAGATCATCCTGAATGGTCTGCATAGTGGGCGTCCATTGGGCTGAGATGCACGAATGGATGTCGTGCAGGATAGTTTCAATTTTGAGATCCCATGCTCTCGAGGCAGGTGAAGGTGGAGCCTCAGAGCTTGCAGTGCTCAAAATGGCAGCGGCCTTGGACCTCATAGTCAGAGATGAGCTGCGTGTCACTGAACAGAGGTCATAGGAATGATTCAGAGTGGTTGTCATGTAGAGAACGAGACATCTTGGAATAAATAAATTGCAGAGAGAAAATTATTTTTGTAGACAAAGTACAGTTATTTGTAAGCATTTTTCATCAATAGACATTTTAATAAACAATTTCCACTCTATTTTGGTGTTGTCTGTTATTAAAATGAAATGTTGGGGGGGGCACTGTGGAGCTCGAGTAGAATGGCAGCTTTGTACAACAGCTCCTGGACTGAACTTTAAAATTAATTAAAAATCTCCTCCTATCAGCAGGAATCGACTCCAACTAACATCACCATTCAAAAGAGGATCCCTCTATACATAATATGGGTAATCCTCGTAAGGATAAAGCCGGAGGCACAGGCGCTAAATCGTCAGGCCCATCTCAACTTCTGAGACATGCTACCGAGGTACAGACCACGTCTCAACAGGAGTCGGAAGAAACAATGGCATCTATAGGCCCTAAACTGAAAAGACTGATTGCATCAGTTTCCGACCTAAACAGCAAGATGGACTCATTCAGTACGAGGGTCACGATCATCGAAAAGACAGTGGAGGGAATGCAGACCAAAGTTGGGGAAATAAAGAAACAGGCAGAATCAGCTTCGGCTGCAACATCTTTGATGGTGAAAGAAAATATGCATTTGAGGGCTAGACTTGAGACTCTGGAAAACCAGGCCCGCTCTTTGCATATTCGAGTTCTAGGCTTGCCAGAGGGGATCGAGGGGAACCACCCTTTGATGTTCTTAAAGGACTGGCTGGTAGACAAACTAGCCCCAGAGGGTCAAGAAGTGTCTTTCGGATTACAAAAATCAAATAGAATTACCCCCCGTGGGTACCGGGAGGACATGGAAACACTTCATACCCTACTGATTGTAATAGATGGCATAGGCACTAGAGACAGGATCCTCTAGTATGCTCGTCAAGCAGGCTCCATTTCACAGGATGAGCGAACTGTCTACCTATTCCCTGACATCAGCTACTCCACCTGAACCAGACAAAACAAATTTGATGGAGTAATAAAATGGCTCAGGGAGGTGAAGATTGTACATGCAATGGTCTTTCCTGCATGACTACGAGTTGTCCATACTGGAAAAGTATGGGTATTTTCAGACCCTATCGAGGCAGGCAAGTGGGCTCCTCGATTTGCTGAAACCAGTCTGAATGGATGTCGAGATCGTGGAGAACAGAGCAGCAAGTCAGAAGACCATGAAGATGATTGAGAAAAAAGTAGTGAGGCTGAAAATAAAACTTTTATGACACTCCATATAATAACTTTCCTAACGACCCATCTTGTTTCTTTTTGTCTTTGAGACACATATAATCCCTGAGACCTTTAAAATCAATGAAGCCACAGAGCCAAGCATTAATATAACAGGGCTCTCTTCTGTTTTATTAATGACCATACCCTATTAGGTGATATATTTATTTTTATATAGCCTATTTTAGTATTATAGAGCTGGTATATCTACTTTACATGGTTAACCAACATTGTAGTACCAGTGCTTAATTTTACTTGGTGCATGGGGTATGCTAGTTAAAAGATCAGTCTCTGTTCAGGTAAATGTTGCCTTTAATGTTTTATTTTATTAGAACTTCTAGCTATATAGTGTGACATCTTTACTCCTAGCTCTGGGACGTTCTTTTGTTGGACTTTAAAATACTAGCATTTAGTGAAACGATATAGTCACACTGCTCATGGGCTTGTAAACACAGCTTTAAAATATTATTGTACTTGTTAGTTAAAAAATGTTTAGCTTTCCCCTCTATGTGTTATCAAAATATTTGGGAAGCATTAATCCTAAGATTAATGACAGAGGTAGCTTTCTCTCTATGGTTTGTAGCAATGATATTGGTATGTCCTGAATAAGGCAAAGTTGTCTGTATGATGATATAAGATAATTAAAAAAATAAAGTTAAAAAAAAATAATTTACCACAAGATCGATTATTTGGTGTACTGTCTCTTTAATTGCATAGGCTTGCCATTGACTTGTATAAGAGTATCATTCATTTGCTTTGGATTGAGGTAATTTCAGTGCTTCACTGTAGTGAGGTAACATCACCAGGGGGAACAAGGTCACTGTTTTTGGCACTATAGCTCACAAAATGGAGGCTCCTTGCCACGAGGTTGCTGAGCAAGGGATGAAATGGCAATTTGCCAGATTGGAGGCCTTCTTCCCCACTAAAAATTTGGCGGGCTTTGAGCCTGTGGGGTGAGTGGCAAAATGCTGGGAAGTTTGTGCATTTAAGTGCTTGCTGAATTATGGCGTAGTCGTTTCCTTGTATATTTGCACTTTTCCCAGGCTGTTGCCATTTTATTTATTTATTTATATTTTATTTTCTGAGCTGCTCCTAAGGTTGTACTTTATTTATGGACTTTGTCCTGCCCCCTTTGATTTATACAGAACGTCCCCTTGGAATCCTGAGGCTGTGTGTAGCTATAGAGCCACCGTCACGCCTCATGTATTCACTGCGCTTCTGTGCATTGTCTCTATTGTTTTACTGCTTTGTGTTTGTGTTTGTTATCCCCCTTTTTGGCTCCATTTTTGAGTGGTAACTTAAGCGAACAGGGAAAGAGTACTCCAATGCAGCTGCTGTCCTGATGTGTGTGTGTATATATATATATTTATTTATTTTTTGTTCTGGGAGTGTGGCCCAGTGGAGAGTGTGAAGCTCCGCATATTTTTGGAGTGGCTCCGTATAGCAGCCAAAGCAAGGAGAAGCTGCTGAAGTGAAGGAGCTACTTGGAGAGCTATGTGGACTTGCAGCTGTGCAGCCATGAGATAAGGAGCAGGGCCAAACTGCAGTCTTGAAGGGTGGCAGTCTCCCTCTGGGCACTGGAGCAAGCAGGTAAGCCCCAGTGCTACTGGAGCTACAGTGATGTGGGAGTGCTTTGGTTTGCTGCCATGCTTGTGAAGCACCAGGTTCTCTGGGCACAAGCTGGGACTGTTGCATGGGGAGAAGCATTTTTTTTTTTTTTTTGCAATTGTTTAACCAGGAGTGGCACACTAAGCTGAAAGTTTGTTTACCAGTGCAACCTGGGAGCACAAGGAAGTTAAGTGACTTGCTCAGAGTTACACAGTATGCAAGTGGGTAGCTGTGGGATTCAAACTCAGGTCTCCAGATTTGCAGCTCAGAGCCTTAAACCACTGCACTGTACTGCCTCCCATCTGCTGTGAATTGGTGCTCTGTGTGGTTGAGAGGGGGGGCTGTTGGAGAACCGTAGTGGAGTAGGCGGCAAGTCTTGAGCCACAAGCTGATGTTAGTAGGGAATTTAACACTGTCCACCCACAGAGAGCTACAGCAGAAGATGAACAGCCGGATACAGCATCTGTTAGGCAGGCTGCTGCACTGTGGGGTTGACTGGGTTGGAGCTCTGGGAGCACCATTGGCAGCTCCGTGGGTACAGTGTTCCACAGTTTAAATTGTAGGAAGAACAATTTAGGTGTGTAGCTGCTTGTTAGCAGGTTTGTTAAGCAATTTGGCTTCGCTGGGGCTGCAATCCAAAGACAACAACAGGAAGTATGCTTTAAAATTGTGTTTGGCGCCTTTTCCAGTTTACTGAGGTTGTACAGGTCTGCTGGGTTTTGGCAGCATGCAGCTCTGTGGGGTTTGTGGAGGCTGCTGAAATTCCAGCTTCTACAGTGTGGTTGAATAGACAGTGTCTCAAATTGAAGCACATTTAAATGCCAGCATGTTTATATTTCTGAGGCAGATTTCAGGAGGATTAAATTAACAGGATACAGTTCAGTTTTATTTTCTGTCCCTCACTGCTGCCAGGTGGAATTTTTCTTAGCATGCAACAGTTTAGGCACATTTGGGTGATGACTTTGGGGTACTACCCAACAACGCAGATAAGTGAGATGGGGGTCTGGGTAGAAAAAGGGCCACATTCTCCACCATGTGTGGCATTCTGGTATTTGGTCTGACACGGGACCCCTTACCTTCTCCAGTATTCTGCTTTCCCATCTGGTGCTTCTGCAGTAGTTGACTGTAGGTACTGTAATATATGCTGTTGTCTCTTTAAGACTCCATCAGTAGGGGTCATGCACTCAGGAAATAGAGTGCATGTGTACCCATTTTGAACCAGTGTGGCCAAGACTCCAGTGTGTCTGCTGAGCCTACCGAGTTATGTTATGCAGTTGGAAAATAAATATAAGATATCCGTTTTATTTAAATGAGTCTTGGAATCTGTTTTGTGATCCTGCTCCTGTTTGGTATAGTGGTCTCCAGTGAAACTCTACAGAAACTAATGAAAAGAAATAAAGGTATCGGAAAGGTATGCAACATGGTGTCAGAAGTGAAAGCCAATCCAGGAGAGACACAGTAAACAAATACAGAGAACTCAGGACCAGAAAACAGTGAGTACCCAGAATATTGCAAAAGAAGATTTGCACAGTCTTAAACAGAACTGAAGTTAGAACTGAAAGTGTGTGTGTGTTAGTCATGGTGGAGCAATTTAAGCCAGCCAATCCTTTAGTGTTAACTGGAAATCTCAATGAAAATTGGAGGAGATAGGAACAAAGGCTGCAGCTTTACATGACAGCAACTGGTGTCAGTGAGAAATCTGAAAACCTGAAAATAGCTATTCTGTTACACACTATTGGTGATGAAGGATTATAATTATACAACACTATGAACATAACATATGCAGATCCTCAAGCACCCACAATGGCTGAAGTGCTTGAAGCATTTAGAAAGTACTGCAATCCAAGGAGAAATACTGTGTTTGAAAGACATCAATTATGGGCACACCCCATGCAAGAGTCAGCTGGTATAGACCAATTTCTAACTGAATTGAAACAAAAAGCAGGGAACTGTGAATTTGGTGACACAGAAGACCTGATGCTAAGAGATAAAATTGTGTTTAGTGTAACCAATGTTGCTGTTCAAGGAAATCTTCTAGCCGATCCTGATTTAACATTAGAAGAAGCTGTAAACATTTACAGACTGAAAGAGATCACAAAGGCCCAGGTGCAAGCAATGGCAGGAAGCACCCAGGAGAGGTCAGCACAAGCTCTCGTACAGCACAGCGGTAAAAAGGAGAATAGAAAATGGAACAAACAGAGCACACGCAAGGCTTCCAGTACAAGTGAACTGAAATGTAAATGTTGTGGGACGGTCCACCAGCCAAAACAGTGTCCTGCATATGGTGCCATATGTCACAAGTGTGGAGGAAAAAATCACTATTCCAAGGTTTGTAGGACCAAAAACCCAGAAGCCAGTACTAGTAAAAAGAAATCCAGAGAGATAGACACATTATTTGTTGGCGTAATACTTAAAATGAACTCCATCAGAGAGGAAGAAGAACTGGATGAAGCCTGGTATGCAGATGTTAATATTGCGAAAACTGTTGTTAAATTTAAACTTGACACATGCGCCGAGGCAAACGTAATTCCAATTGAAATGGTTAACAAGTTGCCAAGTCCTGTAAAGATCAGGCCTACCAACACATTGCTAGTAGCTTATGGGGGAACAAGAATTGTACCTCAAGGTTGTGCCACATTGCAACCAGAAGTGCAAAACAAGAAAACTAGTCTGCTGTTCTTCATTACAAATTAAAACACCGCACCTTTACTTGGACGGAGAGCATGTGTTGAACTGGACTTGATACACAGAATTAATTCTGTGTATGTGCAATCTCCAGCAACAAAAGAAGCATTAATTACACAATATCCTACAGTTTTTGAAGGTGTAGGTCATTTCCTGGGAGCACATCATATTCACGTAGATACTACAGTCACTCCGGTAATACATGGCTGTAGAAAAATTCCCTATGAAATCATAGACAAATTGAAAGACACCTTACAACAGCTGCAGGAGTCGGGTGTTATAAGTCCAGTACAGGTGTCCACGGCCTGGGTGAACAGTCTTGTAATTGCAGAAAAAAGAAATGGAACCTTGAGAGTCTGCCTGGATCCAAGAGACCTCAATAAGACAGTGAAAAAACAACATTTTTCCATTCCAACCCCTGCGGATGTACAGTGCAAGCTGGCTGGAAAGCAGATATTCACCATACTCGATGAAAAGGATGGTTACTTGCAGGTAATCCTAGATGAAGACTCTTCACTGCTGTGTACTTTTAATACCCCATGGGGGCGCTACAAGTTTAACAGACTACCATTAGGGATAAAATCTGCAAGTGAGCTATTTCAGCAGAAAAATGCAGAAGCTTTTGGTGACATTGATGGTGTCCACATCATCATAGCAGACAACATGATCATAGCTGCTTGCACAAAAGAAGAGCATGATCAAATATTGCGTCAAGTCATGGAGAGAGCGCAAAGGATCAATGTCAAATTCAACAAAGACAAAATATAATACGTGGTAAATCAAGTTAAATACATGGGCTATGTCATTACTTCAGAGGGTGTAAAGCCAGATGAAGAGAAAGTAACAGCAATAAACAACATGAAGCCACCAGAGGACAAGAAAGGACTAATGCATCTACTGGGCATGACCAGGTATCTAGCCCAGTATATTCCAAATGAAGCATCTTTGACTGCACCACTGAGAGTGCTGCTTAAAAAAGACAGTGTGGCAATGGGGACTAAAGCATGAAAAAGTTCTGAAAGATTTAAAGGCAGCCCTGACAAAAGCACCAGTCCTTAGTTTTTGTGATCCTGCAAAGCCACTAGAAATACAAGCAGATGCATCAAAAGATGGTCTAGGAGCATGTCTGATGCAAGCAGTGTGACCTGTTGCATATGCATCCCGTGCGCTGTCCTATGCAGAACAAAACTATGCACAAATTGAAAAGGAATTGTTAGCTACAGTGTTTGCTACAAAGAAGTTCCACCAGTATGTGTACGGAGTCACGGTAAAAGTTCAGTCAGATCACAAACCTCTAGAAGCTATTGTTTCAAGGCCCTTGGGGCAAGCTCCTGCCAGGCTACAGAGAATATTGCTGCAACTACAAAGGTATGATTTGATTGTGTCATATACTCTAGGAAAACTCATGTGCATAGCTGACACGCTTTCAAGGGCAGTTGAAAGTGACAGTTCTGACAAAACAGAAGAAATCTTTGATGAAAAAGTTATATATGAAATGGAAATGACAGAAACTTTAAGCCCAGAGCTGCTAAATATGCTTACTGAGGGAACACAGAAAGATAAACCACTGAAAGCTGCAACAGAGATGCACAAGAAGGGATGGCCAAGAAAACAGCTGCCACCTACTTTACAAATATTCTGGCCAATACAACAGTCGCTGGCAATAGAGAATGGACAGCTCATGTCTGGCGACAGAGTGGTAATACCGCAAGGTGCCAGAGCAGAGATGCTAAAAAGATTACATGTTGCTCACCAAGGGATCCAAAGATCAAAAGCTAAAGCTAGAATGGTCGTGTACTGGCCAGGAATGTCTAAAGACGTAGATCAAATGGTCAAAAGTTGCAAAGTGTGTCAAGAAAATCTTCCAAGCAATCAAAAAGAGACATTGTGGTCCCACCAGATTCCTGAATTACCTTGGTACAAGCTAGCTGCAGACATTTTTGACTTTAAAGGGAGATCCTTTTGCTGCTTGTAGATTATTTTTCAAAAAATCCAGAAGGGCTGAGACTGCAAGATAAAACATCCAACACAATAATTGTCAAACTCAAGTCAGTATTTTCGAGGCATGGGATACCGAAAGAAATGTCACAGACAACATGCCGTTCTCTAGTAAAGAAATGCACACTTTTGCAACACAGCGGGGAATACAGTTGATCCATTCCAGTCCAGGATACCCACAGTCGAATGGTCAGGCTGAGAGAATGATTAAAACTCTAAAACTGATCTTTAAGAAGACATCCTACACTGGAACTCACTCACATTTAGCACTCTTGAGCCTATGGAACACTCCCATTTCAGGTATGCAATACTCATCTTCTCAGCTACTAATGGGCAGAGCGTTAAGAAGCACCTTACCAGAAACAAGACAGGTACTTCAACCACATGTACCTAAAGGAGCCCATCGTAAACTAAAAATACTACAAAAGAAGAAGAGGGAGTATTACAACTGCGGTGCCAAATACTTATCCATACTACATCCAGGAGACAGAGTATGTATGAAGACAGCTCAAGGATGGCAGCCAGTGACAGTTGAGGACACCAGATCTGAACCCAGATCATAGAACATTGTTACACCAAGTGGTGCACATTTTTGCAGGAACAGACATCACCTGAGACACGACAGGACTGTTACAACAGCCGCTGAAGCAGCAAATGGTGAACAGGTGATAGAGACTAGAGACACTTCAGAACAGAGTGTGGAAGTGCCTGAGATGGAATCTATTCAGCTTCCGGACTCAGTAGAAGGCAAAGAACCAAGTTTGCTACTAGAGTCTCCTACAGGTATACAGAGGCTCACTCGAAGAGGAAGGAGAGTGAAGATGCCTGCCAAGTATAATGACTATGTTTTAGGTTAGTGGTACACACTTGAATTCATCAAGGGTAAGTGTTGGAAACTTTCCTTTGGACATTTTGAAAGATTCAGTATAGGTGTTAAAGAGACTCTAAAGTGGACATTTGAAAATTTAATTGTTTGTGGGCAATTCAGTTAAAAAGGGGGCTGTAATATACAATGTTGTCTCTTTAAGACTCCATCAGTATGGGTCATGCACTCAGGAAACAGAGTGCATGTGTAACCAGTTTGAGCCAGTGTGGCCAAGACTCCAGTGTGTCTGCTGAGCCTACCGAGTTATGTTATGCAGTTGGAAAATAAATATAAGATAGCTGTTTCATTTAAATGAGTCTTGGAATCTGTTTTGTGATCTTGCTCCTGTTTGGTATAGTGGTCTACAGTGAAACTCTACAGAAACTAATGAAAAGAAACAAAGGTATCAGAAAGGTATACAACAGGTACCTAACTAACTGAGTCGGACGCATAAAATAATAAACAAAATAAGGTTTATTCAGGAGCATAAGCAGGGACATCTCATAGGGTTATCACCTTTTAAGAAGCCCAAAGTGGGACATTTCTTACTAAAACATGACTTTTACTAGTTGGCCCGGTGGTGCTGAGGGATGAGGTGCTGGATGCCACACCTCACTCCACGCTGGTTACCTGGGTTCAGGAATGAGCCTGGGTTGTTGGGGGTTGGCAGGGGAGGGGAAGGAATGAGCATCCATAGGACTGCTCTCCTTTTCTGGGGAAAGGGCTGTCATTGGTACTCTGGTGGTCCCTAGCAGTGGCTGGGGGTGATCTCAAGAGCACTGGCAAGACATATGGGGGACATACTGGGGCTGACGCCTGGATCAGAGAGCGTGCAGAAGTGTGCACGCTCTGAACCTTAGGTGTCATTGCATGCCACAGACATCAGGGAGGGGAAAAAAGTGGAACTGGGGCACTGGTAGTGGCATGATGGCTGTCTCCAGTTGGGGACCAATTTGGCGCCGAGGTTATGTGGCAATACTGGATCCTGACCTGGGGAGGTAGAGCTAGGGGAAGAGCTCCCCTCCACCTTGCTGCAGGGGGGCAAGCCGCGGGGGTAGCTGCAGGACCCGACTAGGAGCCAAGAAGAATCCCTGGAGATGGCAGCCTGAGACCTGAGAAGGATGCCTGACGTGACAAGGTAGGCAGACTGGTGGCCCAAGGGGTAAAAATATAACTACAAAACAAACATGACTTTTCGCAGGACACAGTCTGTAACCTCGACCAGTGCAACAGACTTGTTTTCTCTAAATAATCAGAATAAACACTAAGTGTTGTAGTTTTTTAATTGTTTCTATTGTTCATCTTTTTAAGATATTTTAGTTAAGGTGTTATAGTTTTCTGCTATATTTTAAGGAAAGTTAGAAAATATTTTTTTCTACTAAAAGATCAGGACAGGTACTATTTTTCATGTTTTTTTGCAGCACACAGTTGCCCAAATCAGGACTGTCCTGCAAAAATTAGGACAGGTGGTAACCCTAACATCTCATCAGCACAAGGTACAGACTAGACTCAGGCTAGACAGGAAATTTGGGGTTTCTAGCCCCTGCAGGAAAATAATTAGCATAACACATAACCATGGCTGGCTGCACATTATTGTTCCTAGTTAAAAGGGTGGGAGCTATCTTAAATCCCATGCTTAAATCTGTACTCCACAGTTCACTAATAGGAACACAAATTAAATGTCTTCCTATGTCTCCATATGTGCAATCCCCGAATCTTACCACTCAAAATCCACAACCAGCTTCAGATATGTTAATTTTCTAACAATATGTAGAGGAAGGGTTAAATTAGAGAGCAACAGACTGTAGTCTAACTGAGTGAAAGGTGGGGCAGGGGGAGGAGAACTAATGACAACAAATAGGTAAAAGAGCTAAAAAAATTTTAGATATCGTAAAGTGGGGCATACAGGTTTGAAAACCCGCAGCTGCCACTACGAAGATGGGTCACGGAGATGCTGCATCAGGTTGCACCTAGTCACCAACAGCAGTTAAGTATGCATGTCCAATGTAAAAATCTCCCCTTTACCTACCCTTAGCGCCATGATCACCACCATAACTTTTAATTAATGTATGATGGCCGTCGTGGGGAAAATGACTGCGGATGACAGACTGGCTGGCACACCACTAATGGCTGCAAACATGGACAATCTGTCTATAACAGGAGATGTGTACATGGTTAGTAGTCATTTCAGGGACAAAAGTGCAAAAGGAATGGGCAGTGGATATTTCTTTGCAAACATCAGGATTGTTGTCACACAAGGGGGAAAAAGGGTAACATCAGGCTAGACGAACTTGTATCTAAGTATTACAACTGGAGAGATCCTTTCTTTTTTAATTCAGTTTCGCATGCAGGAGGAGCGCGAGTGTAATTCCAAGTAGTTCAACACATGGCCGGTAGATCGGAGTGAGCTTTCTATGTCTGTGTTGAGTGTGTGTGTGTGTGTGTATGTGTGTGAGTGTGAGTGTGTTGTGGTGGGGGGGGCATTTCAAATCACAAATCTTTATACATTGGTTTCTGACAATAATTCAAAAGAGACATTGCTTTCTGACTCTTCTTAAATTGATATGGTGTGTAGTACCTGCCCAAATGTGGAGAGAAACACTCCAATTGACCGCTCGCTTTCAGCCTCACAATCCACCACAGCTGAACTACAGAATGATGTTTACTGTGGGGGAAAAAATATTATTATTTTTTTAATTATCTTTTTTTCTTGGTATGCTGAGTGCTGATATTGTGCTTACCAAGACAATCCGTCAAATAAATAAATCAATAACTAACTAAATAAAATGGCTGACGAGCCTCACAACAGAGCTGTGTACTAGCAGGCAGGGTAATGCATTGACAGCTCTGTTCTGAACAGTTCTGGCACCAAATGCCACTTTGTTCTGTATGTGACATTTCCACTGTATGCCTACAAACACAAATAAATGCTATCTGCAGCATTGAACATAAAGGGAAATGTCATGGAGGTTAAAACAAGACACTTCTGTTAAAGGAAAATTGTTAATTTAGTAAAACTTGCATGGCACCCTACAGACAGAACTGTGCAGAATCAGCTGCATGATTGACAGCCTTGCCCATGGCGCCAAAAGCTATTTAAACTTCTCCTAGGGAAAACTTATAAGTTCTCTAAATGTGGCAAGAATGAATCCTTGTTTTTTTTTTTTTAGTTTTATAATCCGGCAATCTCTTTAGTTTAGTTTTTCTATCGGGGAGAAAGAGGTAAAAATCCTGTCAGTCCGGGCATTGGCTGTGCATTCTCTCTTTCCTACTCATTCTCTCTCAAATGGCATTCACTGACTGCAGTCGGGGAGATAACTCCCCAACAAAAATAACTTCCCTAGCAAATAAAATAAATAAATATGTACACAAAGCACTGAACCTATAAATAAATACAGACTGGTTGTAGAGGAAAAAAGAAATGGCAGCTGTACTGTACTATGCATGAAATAATAGTCCTGCATACGCATTAGAGTTTGGGGGTGTTTTTTTCTTTTTTGGGGTGTGGACTGCCATTTCATTTTGTTCTGTAAAATTACAAGCACAAGAGTGACACAGGGGGTACCCAATCCCCCAGTGTCACGATTAGCGTGCCCCTGATGTCTTTTCAACTAAGAAATGATCATGATCTAGAACAGCAGGACTGTAAGGCACAACTCTCTGTGTATTTGGACAGGTGAGGTAGGGGAGCATAAAAAAGGCAGGAGTACAGGAACCCGTTGGTGGAGGAGATGCTGGATAGCTGGGATAGGATGTTAAAGTGCAGGGGGGTGGTGGCGTTGGATACATATCTGGTGCCTTTGGCGAGGAAGCCATATTTTCTGCCAGGTTGGGAAGATCCTGGATTTAGTGTCTGGGAGAGACTTGGAAGAAAGAGTGTGGGGGACCTGTGGGTAGGGGGGGCGACTGGGCTCAGTCCTAGAGTTACACCAAAGATTTAAGTTAGAAGAAGGGCAATTATTATACCTATTTTTTCAGGCCAGGGCATATGGGTTGGGGCTGGAAAGGGATGGACCGGGGGTAAGGGGAGTTACGGAAGATGGAAGCCCAGATAGAGGCGTCACGGGGGAGTGTTAGAGGGTTTATGGGGAGAGTAGTAAAGAAAACAAGACAATGTTTACCGGATTTATGGGAAAGACCTGAAGACTTTGGGAAAGAGATTTTGGAATTCAGATAACTGACAGGAATTGGGGAGAGCTCCTTAGCATGCATATGGGTCTTCTTATCTGTAATAAATTTAAGGAAGCGCTCTATAAGTTTATACATCGGGTTTATAACCCGCCGGTAATTGTACACAAGTATCACCCTGCAGTCTCGCCCTATTGTAGAAGATACAATCGGGAGATGGACACCTATATGCATTGCTTTTGGGCCTGCCCCATCTTGCAGCACTTTTGGACTTCAGTGATCAAAGAGGTAGGGAGGATGTGGAATAGGGAGTTGATGGTGGACCCACTCACGTGTCTCTTCAGAGTTGAAGGTGATGAAGAAGGGGATTGGAACCCTCTTCCCAGATGGGTTTGAATATTATTAATTCTAGCCAGCCACTGTATCCAGAACACCTGGGTGTCCTGCGCAACCTCCACAGTACAAATGTGGCGAACGCTTATCCTGCACACGTTAGCTTTGGAAAGAATTGCTCTCTTGGTTAAGGATAGATTGGAACAATTTACAGGGGAGTGGGCCCCATTTCTAGTGGACCTGTCACAGTCTGAGAATGCCCTGTTGTGGGAGGGTCTAGAGGTTTAGGAAGGTAAAGGAGTTAAGTGAAATCCTCCTAAGGTAGCCGTCTAGGTAATCTAGGGACTCGTTTGGCACAAAGGTTGAACAGTATTTACTTCATGGGAGAACAGTAGAATGTGATATTGGAACTGTAAACATGAATAGATTGTTGTCAGGCTAAATTGTCTTAATGGTATGTGTACATGTAAGTGATTGTATGTGTGCTTTAAAACTCAGATAAACTTTTTTATGCCAAAAGAAAATGGTAATGATGAGGTAAGAAAAAAAAATGCAAGTGAGAGCAGAGTTGTTCCAGAGACATAATCGCTGAGGCAACATTTCTCACCCCATCATGTTGTTAGTTCGCAAGTCCTTTTTCTACTGAAAACAAAGGTCTATAGGGCTACACCCAATGCAGCCCTAAAAACCAATAACAATAATGGGTGTCTGGGGTTGAAGCTATGAGAAGCTCCACACCCAGTGCAAATGACAACATCTGGGTGAACACAGCAGTGCATAGATATTCAGAATCAACCCTGCAGAAGGAGGACCAGGATTGGTGTGAAGGGTATCCAAGGGCAGGTCACATTGGGGGCTGATAGGAGCTGAGCATTGAGCTTCAGAGAAGTGGGGGAAGGTGAGAGATACATGGAGGGAGGGAGGAAGGAGGTTCCAAAGAGAAGAAAGGTTAAAATGAAAGGCAGTGTAGTGTAGTGGTTAAAGGGACTGAATTATAAACTTGTAGACTATAGTTTGAATCTCATTAGCTCTTACTTGCATACTGTGTGACACTGACCAAGTTGCTAAACTTCTTGGTGCTCCCAGCTTGCACCTGGCTTAGTGTGCTTTTCCTGGTTAAACAATTTCCCCATTCCCCTCCCAAAAGTCAGCAGCAGAGGAGTGGGGGAGGGAGAAGCTGCGAGGATCCCTGGAGTCAAGGGTGTAGCTACTGATACTCCAAGTAAGCCGTGGCATACCAAGTTAGTAGCAGGGGGTAGCAAACAAGCTGGCCAGCATTGCTCTACTCTCTCTAGTCCATCGCATTTAAATTCCTTTGTTTGGCTTCGCAGGCTTTTTCTTTTCTCTTTCAGCTTTGTTTTTGTGGTGGGTAGCAGAGTGGACCCCAGACATCCAAGCTAAAGGTCTCAATTAGGTCCACATGGTCCGTCTGCATAGTGATTGGCTGTGGCATCTGGTAGGGGTGTGGCAAGTCTTGGGCAGCGAGTTTAAATGCCCCAGCAAAGTTAGAAGCCATACTATTAGTTCAATTGTACTGGAAGCAAGAGAAGCAGCAGACAGAAGAACAGACTTGGAGCCAGCTAAAAGAATGAAGACTTCATGGGAGTGGCAAATGGAGCAAATATGCCTGCCTGCAGGGGAGAGAGAAGATATTTCTGCTGTGGTCTTGGACTCATGGTGCAGTCAGTGGCATTTACCAGCGGGCAGTGAGCAGCACACTAGCAGCGCAGACAGACAGCAGGTCTAGTGTGGGAATCATCTGATTGGAGTCAGGAACCTTGGACTCGAGTCGTGGGGGGGGCAGGCATGAACAACAGTGGGGGAGGGGTAGCAATGTGGCAGGTTGGTGTACAAATCTGAAATGCCTGGCTACACCTCGGCCTGGAGTGAAGGGAGTATGATGCAGGTGGATTGGGAGAGATGAATACTGGTAAGTAGGACAGCAGCACCTCAAACCAATTTTAGGAGATGAAGGATGCACTGTGGGACTGGCGACAGGAGAAAAGAGGGAGGATATAGAGGGAGCAATGGTGAGTATGAGGGTGAGTTGATAAAACCAAAGAAGGAGTTGCAGGGGATGTTCAGTCTGGCAAGAGAAGATGAGGGACCGGTACCTTAGACCACATCTGCATAGTCAAATACTGGTAGCAACATTTTGGTAATCAACTCTCACCGGACCTGCAGAGACATGCAGTTTTTGTTCCGGTACTGGGCTCCAGGCTTGGTGAAAATCTTGGTGTGGATGGGATCAAGCTGGGTGGAGAAGTGAAGCCTGCTGTCAAGCCACACACCAAGATACTTGAAGGAGGAAACCACTTCAAGGGGAAGGTGGACTTATCCAAGGTGCTGAAGAAAGGAAGATGGACAAGCCTGGCCAGTTTCAGGCAGGTTCCAAAGGTCATGGACACTGTTTTCTTGGTGATGACCAGGAGTTGTCTGGACTGAAACCAGCACATGATATTGTTAAAGTTTGCTGGAATGTGGTTGGCCCAGTGGCGCTGAGGGTTGAGGCCCTGGACACCTCACCTCATGCCATGCTGGTGACCCAGAGCCAGGAGAAAATTTGGGTTGCCGGGGCTTGGCAGGGGAGGGACAGGATCGAGCATCAGATGGACTGCTCTCCTCTCCTGGGGAAGGGAGGGGAGAGGAGGATTGTCATCCCTGTCCTTGACTGTCCCTAATGGAGGCCAGAGGGTAGTGCCAGAGGCTGGGAGACACAGAAGCATGAGACTCCACAAATGCATGTTCACGCTGTGAGGGGGAAGGGATTGTACGGGGAGGAAAATGGAAAACAGTGGCAAAAAACAATAAGGGAAAAATAAAATGTTTGCTGGAATTAGACTTTCATAGCTGGAGTACAGGGGCCTGAGGTATAGAGAGAGAACTGTATTATAAGCATACATGTGAATATGTGAGTTGACAGAAGCATAGTGGAGGTGATTGAGGAAAATGGGTAAGAGCATGTGATTCAGGATGGAGCCCTATATGATTCTGGTCTGGATTGTGAGTGGAGGGAACAGGACACCTCCTACCTGTACCAACTGCTGATGGCCTGAGAGGTAGGAACAGAACCATTGAACAGCAGGGGCTAAGAGGCCGGCATAACTCAATCTGTCCAGGAGGAGAAGAGGGGCCACAAGCCAAAAGCATTAGCTACTGTAGATGAATGAAAATGGCCATTACGATGTGCACCTGTGGAGTACCCTATTGTATGTTGTTTTGGGAGCTGGCTGAGTTAGTTTGGTGGACCAACTACACACAATTGGTGAGTGGTCACTTGGAACATCAGGCATCACAGTAACCTCCTTCAGCCTACCTGAGTGGGTAGTGAGGACCCTGTCTATAAGGATTGAAGTGCCTCTTTTGTAATTAGTTCTGGTGCTTTCTGTAACAGCTTGTGAAAGGTAAAGACTGTATATTTGGTCTTTCTAACCTGTGCTGGATTTTCTCTTCCAGTTGACATTAAAATCACCCACTACTACAGTTTCTCGATTCTGGCTTACTTGCTTGTAATGTAAGGCAAAAGTGACTAGTCCAACTTGTTGCTTTCCTGGGGGAATGTAAAGGGTCATAAGGGTTAGGTTCTTCCGCCTATTCCTTAATGTTAGGTGTACTGCTAGGCACTCACAACTATCATTGGTCCTGTTGTGGGTGATTTTATAACCTTGCAAGGTGCTTCATAGGTAGACTAGGCATCCACCTCACCATTTACCTATATGGTCTAACCAAAAATGGTTATGCCCTTGTAGGGAGATAGAGGTGTTGGGGGCTTTAGAGGATAGCCATATCTCAATGAGTGAGATGATGTCTGCCTGGTTTTGTCTCACCCAGGCTGCAAACTGAGCCATCTTTGGTTGGAGGCTGCCAGTGTTCAGGTAGGCAATTTTTAAGGTAACCTAGGGGACCTTGGCCGAGATCACCCCCCAGTGAGGGAACAGGGTTGGGGATATGTTACCCAGTCTTAGTAACAGGAACTGCAGCATCAGTCTGAGAAAGTAACATCATTGTGGGTGACTTTGTTGTTTTAAGGTACACTGCTGTGTACAAGAGCCCCTTGGAGGTTTAGCCCATATAGTGGCCATGGCAGGGGTGCTGTCCCCAGTCAGTGACATGGAAGGGCAAGTTATAGCTGAGTAGTAGAGGGGGCTGGTCTGCATGCTCACTAGCAACAGGAATTCAACACCCTGTCTTATAAGAGATAGTTGTTAACTGAGGTTTAATAATATGTTATTAACAGTTAGATCAGAGTGCCCCATAACCCCAGTCACTTAGGGGGACAGTATAGCAGGGAGTGTCACTACTAGGAGGGCTCAGGCCGGTGGGGAGCCCCGATGTGGGCATGCATGATTACTAATTGCAGACTTGCAAAGCTGGAGGATGGAGAGATGCTGCGGGATAAGGCTGTGGTGGGATGCAGGGCGGGCGCCTGACCTAAATCAGAGGCTGCTGCACGAAGTAGCACCACCTGACATTAGGTAGATGAACAGATGGTGGAATGGATGATCTGTTCAGCACTGCAGACTAGAAGGTGAAGATGGGGCGCCCTCTAGTGTACAGAGGCGATAAACTGCTGATGGAAAAGTGAGCTGATAAAAAAAAAAAAATGCAGCAATTTTTTGAATTCCTGTATCTATATCAGGCACTAATCAAAAACTCCTTCGATAGCTCAGCTGGTAGAGCGGAGGACTGTAGTGGTGTGAAAGTCATCCTTAGGTCGCTGGTTCAATTCCGGTTCGAAGGAAGGTTTTTGTCACACATTGAAAGAACAGTCTAATCCTAGGCAGATTGTTGAGCTGGTCAAATTACAAAATAGTGTCTGAGAATTTCATACCTGCCTTCATACTTACTGTAATTGTGTTCAGGAATCTCAGTGGATTCAAATAACAGAAAACATATTACATTGATTTTAGCTGCACTATATGTATGACAGAAGATACGTAGAAACAAAGAAACATAGACTTTGACAGCAGATAAGGACCACTTGGCCCGCCCAGTCTGCCCATTGCCCTACTTATTGGATAAGCTGCAGATCCTAGTTAAACAACAGCCTACTTCCTCCAGCCCCCTGCTGTAATTGCCTTATGTCTGTCCCATGCATTCTTGAATTCCTGCACTGTTCAAGAAAAAAAAAAAGAATGCAGGCAGTTCACGGTAACTCACGGAGTACCATGAGCTCTGTATACACCTCCCTGTAGATATGTAACAGAAGGAGGACCAGGACTGGTGTGGAGGGATCCACGGTGGGGAAGGAAGGGAGATGGGCAGGCCTGGCCAGTTTCAGGCAGGTTCCAAAGGTCAGAGACACTGTTTTCTTGGTGATGACCAGGAGCTGACTGGACTGAAACCAGCACATGACGTTGTTAAAGTTTGCTGGAATGAGATTTCCACAGCCATAGTCCAGGGGCCTGAGGGTGAGAACTGTGTTATTGGCATACATGTGAATATGTGAGTTGACAGAAGCATAGTGGAGGTGATTGAGGAAAATGGGTAAGAGCATGTGATTCAGGATGGAGCCCTATATGATTCTGGTCTGGATTGTGAGTGGAGGGCAGGATACCTCCCTACCTGTACCAACTGCTGGCGGCCTGAGGAGGTAACAGATCATTCAACAGCAGGGGCTGGGAGGCTGGCATAGCTCTGTTTGTCCAGGAGGCGAGGATGGGCCACCAAGCCACTAGCATTAGCTACTGTAGATGAATGAAAATGGCCATCATGATGTGCACCTGATCTCTGCCAGAGGGGACAGAGCCAGTGACATGTAGCAGGGAGGAGACAGTGGAGTGGTGCAAGGGGGAATGGAAGCAGGAGGAGTGGAGGAAGTCAGAGAGGTCTAGAGCAGACCGGTTTCTCTTGCAGCTTTATTAACCTCTTGTTGTCTGAGGGGGGGTGACCAGAAGAGCAAGGGAAGTAATTGTTCCCTTTTACTAGGCCCTGGTCAGGCCCCACGTGGACTACCGCATGGAGTTCTGAGCTCCTTAATTCCAAAAGAACACTGGAGGAGTTAAGAATGTGCAAAGCAAGGCCTAAAATTACCAGATGCATGGGGTGGAAACTATGAGGAGAGCCTAGGTCCTCGACATGCTGTTCGCACTGGAGAAAAGGAGGCTGAGAGGGGACATGATCTCGGTCTTCCGCATACTCAGAGATAGTGATATGATTGCAAATACAGAGGACGTTCGGCTGAGGAGTGGTAAATTCAGGAGTAGCATCAGGAGGTGTGTTTTTCCCAGAGGGTGGTGAAGCCATGGAACAGTCTACCAGATTAGGCAGAGGATATAAGGACAGTAGAAGCCCTCAAGGTAAGCATAGACAGATTTCTGCTTGCCAAGGGAATAAAGAGGTACCCCATTAGTAGAGTGGGTAGGGAATCCCATTGAATTATACATGTTTGCACAGAACTCTTATTCTTAATCCCTGCTTGTGAAGCAGGGGGACAGACGTGATGGACCTCACGTCCCTTCCGACCTTATATTACTTTATTAGTATGTTGTTTTAACTTGTTTAGCATACAAGTAGTTCTGTGATTGAACCATGTGTTTTGCATAGCATATTACACCACTTTCAAGCAGAGGCTGGGACAACAAAGTAGTTGCCAACTACACAGCACTCTGCCACCAGCTTTGAAATACAGCGTAGCTGTATTAATCTTCATTATAATATGTTGATGTCTTATGAATAGTTCGATATCTAAACTTTGCAGTACCTGTATATCTTGTCATGCCAATAGGTTATTGAACTGAACTGTGACAGTCAGTTTTCATGACTGGCATAGTATTTATTTTTTGATGTAAATGGTTCTTTTTTCACACACAAGCATACAGAAGAGCATGACAAACACTACAGGATGCCTTTTTACATCAGTGTTGCTTTGTTTCAGATAAACCTGTCTTCTATCTTGCTTCCTCTGTCACATATGTAAACAAAGGACACACAGACTGTGCTCACCTAAGAGGAATTTATAGCTATTCAGAAGCTGAAGTCTGATCTGATGCAGATCAGACCCCGCTAGAGAGCAGTCACTCACAGCTCCTCACATTAGTGGAGGAAAAATGCAGCAAATCGTGGGAATTAGCTCTAAATGGTAGAGCGCCATGAAGCAGCATGTGAGAGGTAGCGGATCGAAGTGCCCAAGATTCTCTAGAGTTTTCCACCCATTTCTATTTACAGTTGTCAGCAAAAAGTAGAAAAATGACTGGTTTTATTAGCAATCAGCATGGTTTCATCAGTACTTCCACACAGTGAACGAACAGTCTATTGTACAGGCAGGCAATTTTTTGAATTCCACTAGGTTCTGAATGCTGTCAATGATCCTGTATCTAGCACTGTCCGAGGACTCCTTCGATAGCTCAGCTGGTAGAGCGGAGGACTGTAGTGGTGTGAAAGTCATCCTTAGGTCGCTGGTTCAATTCCGGCTCGAAGGAAGGTTTTTGTCACACATTGAAAAGAACAGTCTAATCCTAGGCAGATTGTTGAGCTGGTCAAATTACAAAATAGTGTCTGAGAATTTCATACCTGTCTTCATACTTACTGTAATTGTGTTCAGGAATCTCAGTGGATTCAAATAACAGAAAACATATTACATTGATTTTAGCTGCACTATATGTATGACAGAAGATACGTAGAAACAAAGAAACATAGACTTTGACAGCAGATAAGGACCACTTGGCCCGCCCAGTCTGCCCATTGCCCTACTTATTGGATAAGCTGCAGATCCTAGTTAAACAACAGCCTACTTCCTCCAGCCCCCTGCTGTAATTGCCTTATGTCTGTCCCATGCATTCTTGAATTCCTG
Organism: Neoceratodus forsteri; assembly: GCA_016271365.2. Classification (NCBI taxonomy): domain Eukaryota; kingdom Metazoa; phylum Chordata; order Ceratodontiformes; family Ceratodontidae; genus Neoceratodus; species Neoceratodus forsteri. The sequence goes on along the minus strand of CM057455.1, from coordinate 1,340,434,049 downwards.
CACTGTTCAGAAAGAAAAAAAAGGAATGCAGGCAGTTACGGTAACTCACGGAGTACCATGAAGCTCTGTATACACCTCCCTGTAGATATGTAACAGAAGGAGGACCAGGACTGGTGTGGAGGGATCCACGGTGGGGAAGGAAGGGAGATGGGCAGGCCTGGCCAGTTTCAGGCAGGTTCCAAAGGTCAGAGACACTGTTTTCTTGGTGATGACCAGGAGCTGACTGGACTGAAACCAGCACATGACGTTGTTAAAGTTTGCTGGAATGAGATTTCCACAGCCATAGTCCAGGGGCCTGAGGTGTAGAGAACTGTGTTATTGGCATACATGTGAATATGTGAGTTGACAGAAGCATAGTGGAGGTGATTGAGGAAAATGGGTAAAGAGCATGTGATTCAGGATGGAGCCCTATATGATTCTGGTCTGGATTGTGAGTGGAGGGAACGGGATACCTCCTACCTGTACCAACTGCTGACGGCCTGAGAGGTAGGAACAGATCCATTCAACAGCAGGGGCTGGGAGGCTGGCATAGCTCTGTTTGTCCAGGAGGCGAGGATGGGCCACCAAGCCACTAGCATTAGCTACTGTAGATGAATGAAAATGGCCATCATGATGTGCACCTGATCTCTGCCAGAGGGGACAGAGCCAGTGACATGTAGCAGGGAAGAGACAGTGGAGTGGTGCAAGGGGGAATGGAAGCAGGAGGAGGAGGAAGTCAGAGGTCTAGAGCAGACCGGTTTCTCTTGCAGCTTTATTAACCTCTTGTTGTCTGAGGGGTGACCAGAAGGGCAAGGGAAGTAGTGTTCCCTTTACTAGGCCCTGGTCAGGCCCCGCGTGGATTCGCATGGGTTCTGAGCTCCTTAATTCCAAAAGAACACTGGAGGAGTTAAGAATGTGCAAAGCAAGGCCTAAAATTACCAGATGCATGGGGTGGAAACTATGAGGAGAGCCTAGGTCCTCGACATGCTGTTCGCACTGGAGAAAAGGAGGCTGAGAGGGGACATGATCTCGGTCTTCCGCATACTCAGAGATAGTGATATGATTGCAAATACAGAGGACGTTCGGCTGAGGAGTGGTAAATTCAGGAGTAGCATCAGGAGGTGTGTTTTTCCCAGAGGGTGGTGAAGCCATGGAACAGTCTACCAGATTAGGCAGAGGATATAAGGACAGTAGAAGCCCTCAAGGTAAGCATAGACAGATTTCTGCTTGCCAAGGGAATAAAGAGGTACCCCATTAGTAGAGTGGGTAGGGAATCCCATTGAATTATACATGTTTGCACCAGAACTTTTATTCTTAATCACCAGCGTGAAGCGGGGGACAGTGATGGACCTCACGTCCCTTCCGACCTTATATTACTTTATTAGTATGTTGTTTTAACTTGTTTAGCATACAAGTAGTTCTGTGATTGAACCATGTGTTTTGCATAGCATATTACACCACTTTCAAGCAGAGGCTGGGACAACAAAGTAGTTGCCAACTACACAGCACTCTGCCACCAGCTTTGAAATACAGCGTAGCTGTATTAATCTTCATTATAATATGTTGATGTCTTATGAATAGTTCGATATCTAAACTTTGCAGTACCTGTATATCTTGTCATGCCAATAGGTTATTGAACTGAACTGTGACAGTCAGTTTTCATGACTGGCATAGTATTTATTTTTTGATGTAAATGGTTCTTTTTTCACACACAAGCATACAGAAGAGCATGACAAACACTACAGGATGCCTTTTTACATCAGTGTTGCTTTGTTTCAGATAAACCTGTCTTCTATCTTGCTTCCTCTGTCACATATGTAAACAAAGGACACACAGACTGTGCTCACCTAAGAGGAATTTATAGCTATTCAGAAGCTGAAGTCTGATCTGATGCAGATCAGACCCCGCTAGAGAGCAGTCACTCACAGCTCCTCCCATTAGTGGAGGGAAGAAGCAGCAAATCGGAGAATTAGCTCAAATGGTAGAGCGCTCGCTTAGCATGTGAGAGGTAGCGGGATCGATGCCCGCATTCTCCAGAGTTTTCTCCACCCATTTCTATTTACAGTTGTCAGCAAAAAGTAGAAAAATGACTGGTTTTATTAGCAATCAGCATGGTTTCATCAGTACTTCCACACAGTGAACGAACAGTCTATTGTACAGGCAGGCAATTTTTTGAATTCCACTAGGTTCTGAATGCTGTCAATGATCCTGTATCTAGCACTGTCCGAGGACTCCTTCGATAGCTCAACTGGTAGGCGGAGGGGACATAGTGGTGTGAAAAGTCGTATAGGTCGCTGGTTCAATTCCGGCTCAAAAGGAAGGTTTTTGTCACACATTGAAAGAACAATAGTCTAATCCTAGGCAGATTGTTGAGCTGGTCAAATTACAAAATAGTGTCTGAGAATTTCATACCTGTCTTCATACTTACTCAATTGTGTTCAGGAATCTCAGTGGATTCAAATAACAGAAAACATATTACATTGATTTTAGCTGCACTATATGTATGACAGAAGATACGTAGAAACAAAGAAACATAGACTTTGACAGCAGATAAGGACCACTTGGCCGCCAGTCTGCCATTAGCCTACTTATTGGATAAGCTGCAGATCCTAGTTAAACAACAGCCTACTTCCTCCAGCCCCCTGCTGTAATTGCCTTATGTCTGTCCCATGCATTCTTGAATTCCTGCACTGTTCAGAAAGAAAAAAAAGGAATGCAGGCAGTTACGGTAACTCACGGAGTACCATGAAGCTCTGTATACACCTCCCTGTAGATATGTAACAGAAGGAGGACCAGGACTGGTGTGGAGGGATCCACGGTGGGGAAGGAAGGGAGATGGGCAGGCCTGGCCAGTTTCAGGCAGGTTCCAAAGGTCAGAGACACTGTTTTCTTGGTGATGACCAGGAGCTGACTGGACTGAAACCAGCACATGGCGTTGTTAAGGTTGCTGGAATGAGATTCCACAGCCATAGTCCAGGGGCCTGAGGGTGAGAGAACTGTGTTATTGGCATACATGTGAATATGTGAGTTGACAGAAGCATAGTGGAGGTGATTGAGGAAAATGGGTAAAACATGTGATTCAGGATGGGCCATATGATTCTGGTCTGGATTGTGAGTGGAGGGAGCGGATACCTCCTACCTGTACCAACTGCTGTGACCTGAGAGGTAGGAACAGATCCATTCAACAGCAGGGGCTGGGAGGCTGGCATAGCTCTGTTTGTCCAGGAGGCGAGGATGGGCCACCAAGCCACTAGCATTAGCTACTGTAGATGAATGAAAATGGCCATCATGATGTGCACCTGATCTCTGCCAGAGGGGACAGAGCCAGTGACATGTAGCAGGGAGGAGACAGTGGAGTGGTGCAAGGGGGAATGGAAGCAGGAGGTGGAGGAAGTCAGAGAGGTCTAGAGCAGACCGGTTTTCTTGCAGCTTTATTAACCTCTTGTTGTCTGGGGGTGACCAGAAGAGCACAGGAAGTAGTGTTCCCTTTTACTAGGCCCTGGTCAGGCCCCACGTGGACTACCGCATGGAGTTCTGAGCTCCTTAATTCCAAAAGAACACTGGAGGAGTTAAGAATGTGCAAAGCAAGGCCTAAAATTACCAGATGCATGGGGTGGAAACTATGAGGAGAGCCTAGGTCCTCGACATGCTGTTCGCACTGGAGAAAAGGAGGCTGAGAGGGGACATGATCTCGGTCTTCCGCATACTCAGAGATAGTGATATGATTGCAAATACAGAGGACGTTCGGCTGAGGAGTGGTAAATTCAGGAGTAGCATCAGGAGGTGTGTTTTTCCCAGAGGGTGGTGAAGCCATGGAACAGTCTACCAGATTAGGCAGAGGATATAAGGACAGTAGAAGCCCTCAAGGTAAGCATAGACAGATTTCTGCTTGCCAAGGGAATAAAGAGGTACCCCATTAGTAGAGTGGGTAGGGAATCCCATTGAATTATACATGTTTGCACAGAACTCTTATTCTTAATCCCTGCTTGTGAAGCAGGGGGACAGCGATGATGGACCTCCGTCCCTTCGCGATATATATTACTTTATTAGTATGTTGTTTTAACTTGTTTAGCATACAAGTAGTTCTGTGATTGAACCATGTGTTTTGCATAGCATATTACACCACTTTCAAGCAGAGGCTGGGACAACAAAGTAGTTGCCAACTACACAGGACTCTGCCACCAGCTTCGAAATACAGCGTAGCTGTATTAATCTTCATTATAATATGTTGATGTCTTATGAATAGTTCGATATCTAAACTTTGCAGTACCTGTATATCTTGTCATGCCAATAGGTTATTGAACTGAACTGTGACAGTCAGTTTTCATGACTGGCATAGTATTTATTTTTTGATGTAAATGGTTCTTTTTTCACACACAAGCATACAGAAGAGCATGACAAACACTACAGGATGCCTTTTTACATCAGTGTTGCTTTGTTTCAGATAAACCTGTCTTCTATCTTGCTTCCTCTGTCACATATGTAAACAAAGGACACACAGACTGTGCTCACCTAAGAGGAATTTATAGCTATTCAGAAGCTGAAGTCTGATCTGATGCAGATCAGACCCCGCTAGAAACAGTCACTCAGCTCCTCCCATTAGTGGAGGGAAGAAGCAGCAAATCGGGGAATTAGCTCAAATGGTAGCGCTCGCTTAGCATGTGAGAGGTAGCGGGATCGATGCCCGCATTCTCCAGAGTTTTCTCCACCCATTTCTATTTACAGTTGTCAGCAAAAAGTAGAAAAATGACTGGTTTTATTAGCAATCAGCATGGTTTCATCAGTACTTCCACACAGTGAACGAACAGTCTATTGTACAGGCAGGCAATTTTTTGAATTCCACTAGGTTCTGAATGCTGTCAATGATCCTGTATCTAGCACTGTCCGAGGACTCCTTCGATAGCTCAGCTGGTAGAGCGGAGGACTGTAGTGGTGTGAAAGTCATCCTTAGGTCGCTGGTTCAATTCCGGCCGAAGGAAGGGTTTTGTCACACATTGAAAGAACAGTCTAATCCTAGGCAGATTGTTGAGCTGGTCAAATTACAAAATAGTGTCTGAGAATTTCATACCTGTCTTCATACTTACTGTAATTGTGTTCAGGAATCTCAGTGGATTCAAATAACAGAAAACATATTACATTGATTTTAGCTGCACTATATGTATGACAGAAGATACGTAGAAACAAAGAAACATAGACTTTGACAGCAGATAGGGACCACTTGGCCCGCCCAGTCTGCCCATTGCCCTACTTATTGGATAAGCTGCAGATCTAGTTAAACAACAGCCTACTTCCTCAACCCCAGCTGTAATTGCCTTATGTCTGTCCCATGCATTCTTGAATTCCTGCACTGTTCAGAAGAAAAAAAAGGAATGCAGGCAATTCGGTAACTCACGGAGTACCATGAGCTCTGTATACACCTCCCTGTAGATATGTAACAGGAGGAGGACCAGAACTAGTGTGGAGGGATCCACGGTGGGGAAGGAAGGGAGATGGGCAGGCCTGGCCAGTTTCAGGCAGGTTTAAAGGTCAGGAACATTGTTTTCTGTGAGTGACCAGAGCTGACTGGACTGAAACCAGCACATAGCGTTGTTAAGTTTGCTGGAATGAGATTTCCACAGCCATAGTCCAGGGGTCTGAGGTGTAGAGAACTGTATTATTGGCATACATGTGAATATGTGAGTTGACAGAAGCATAGTGGAGGTGATTGAGGAAAATGGGTAAGAGCATGTGATTCAGGATGGAGCCCTATATGATTCTGGTCTGGATTGTGAGTGGAGGGAACGGGATACCTCCTACCTGTACCAACTGCTGACGGCCTGAGAGGTAGGAACAGATCCATTCAACAGCAGGGGCTGGGAGGCTGGCATAGCTCTGTTTGTCCAGGAGGCGAGGATGGGCCACCAAGCCACTAGCATTAGCTACTGTAGATGAATGAAAATGGCCATCATGATGTGCACCTGATCTCTGCCAGAGGGGACAGAGCCAGTGACATGTAGCAGGGAGGAGACAGTGGAGTGGTGCAAGGGGAATGGAAGCAGGAGGAGTGGAGGGAAGTCAGAGAGGTCTAGAGCAGAACCCGGTTTCTCTTAGCTTATTAACTCTTTCTTGTTGTCTGAGGGGGTGACAGAAGAGCAGGGAAAGTATTATTACCCTTTTACTAGGCCCTGGTCAGGCCCCGTGGACTACCGCATGGAGTTCTGGCTCCTCAATTCCAAAGAACACTGGAGGAGTTAGAGAATGTGCAAGCAGACCTAAAATTACCAGATGCATGGGGTGGAAACTATGAGGAGAACCTAGGTCCTCAACATGCTGTTAGCACTGGAAAAAGGAGGCTGAGGAGGGACATGCAGTCACGGTCTTCCATATACTCAGAGAATAGTGATATGAGTGCAAATACAGAGGGGCCGTTAGGCTGAGGGTGGTAAATTCAGGAGTAGCATCAGCAGGGTGTGTTTTCCCAGAGGGTGTGGTGAAGCCATGGAACAGTCTACCAGATTGAGGCAGGATATAAGGACAGTAGAAGCCTCAAGGTAACATAGACAGATTTCTGCTTGCAGGAATAAGGTACCCCATTGGTAAGTGGGTAGGAATCCCATTGAATTATACATGTTTGAACTCTTATTCTTAATCCCTGCCAGTGAGCAGGGGGACAGCGTGATGGACCTCCATCCCTTCCGATCATATATTACTTTATTGGTATGTTGTTTTAACTTGTTTAGCATAGAATAGTTCTGTGATTGAACCATGTGTTTGCATAGCATATTACACCACTTTCAAGCAGGCTGGGACAACAATAATGTTGCCAACTACACAGCACTCTGCCACCAGCAGCACAAAAGCGTAGCTGTATTAATCTTCATTATAATATGTTGATGTCTTATGAATAGTTAGATATCTAAACTTTGCAGTACCTGTATATCTTGTACATGCCAATAGGTTATTGAACTGAACTGTGACAGTCAGTTTTCATGACTGGCATAGTATTTATTTACGATGTAAATGGTTCTTTTTCACACACAAGCATAGAAGGCATGACAAACACACAGAATGCCTTTTACATCAGTGTTGCTTTGTTTCAGATAAACCTGTCTTCTATCTTGCTTCCTCTGTCACATATGTAAACAAAGGACACACAGACTGTCTTCACCTAAGAGGAATTTATAGCTATTCAGAAGCTGAAGTCTGATCTGATGCAGATCAGACCCAGCTGAAACAGTCACTCTGCTCCTCCCATTAGTGGAGGAAGAAGCAACAAATCGAGAATTAGCTCAAATGAGTGACGGCTACAAATAGCATGTGAGAGGTAGCGGGATCGATGCCCGCATTCTCCAGAGTTTTCTCCACCCATTTCTATTTACAGTTGTCAGCAAAAAGTAGAAAAATGACTGGTTTTATTAGCAATCAGCATGGTTTCATCAGTACTTCCACACAGTGAACGAACAGTCTATTGTACAGGCAGGCAATTTTTTGAATTCCACTAGGTTCTGAATGCTGTCAATGATCCTGTATCTAGCACTGTCGAGGACTCCTTCGATAGCTCAGCTGGTAGAGCGGAGGACTGTAGTGGTGTGAAAGTCATCCTTAGGTCGCTGGTTCAATTCCGGCTCGAAGGAAGGTTTTTGTCACACATTGAAAGAACAGTCTAATCCTAGGCAGATTGTTGAGCTGGTCAAATTACAAAATAGTGTCTGAAATTTCATACCTGTCTTCATACTTACTGTAATTGTGTTCAAGGAATCTCAGTGGATTCAAATAACAGAAAACATATTACATTGATTTTAGCTGCACTATATGTATGACAGAAGATCGTCAGAAACAAAGAAACATAGACTTTGACAGCAGATAAGGACCACTTAGCCCAGCAGTCTGCCCATTGCCCTACTTAGTGGATAAGCTGCAGATCCTAGTTAAACAACAGCCTACTTCCTCCAGCCCCTGCACAGTACCTTATGTCTGTCCCATGCATTCTTGAATTCCGCCACTGTTCAGAAAAAAAAAAAGGAATGCAGGCAGTTACGGATAACTCACGAATACCATGAGCACCTATGCACTCCTGTAGATATGTAACAGAAGGAGGACCAGGACTGGTGTGGAGGATCCACGGTGGGGAAGGAAGGAGATGGGCGAGCCCACAGCCAAGTTCAGGCAGGTTCCAAAGGTCAGAGACACTGTTTTCTTGGTGATGACCAGGAGCTGACTGGACTGAAGCTCAGCACATGGCGTTGTTAAAAGTTTGCTGGAATGAGATTTCCACAACCATAGTCCAGGGGCCTGAGGTGTAGAGAACTGTGTTATTGGCATACATGTAGATATGTGGAGTTGACAGAAGCATAGTGGAGGTGATTGAGAAAATGGGTAAGAGCATGTGATTCAGGATGGAGCCCTATGATTCTGGTCTGGATTGTGAGTGGAGGAGCAGGATACCTCCTGCATGCCAACTGCTGGCGGCCCAGGGGTGAGGAACAGATCCATTCAACAGCAGGGGCTGGGGCTGGCATAGCTCTGTTTGTCCAGGAGGCGAGGATGGGCCACCAAGCCTCTAGCATTAGCTACTGTAGATGAATGAAAATGGCCATCATGAGTGCACTGATCTCTCCAGAGAGGACGAGCCAGTGACATGTAGCAGGGAGGAGACAATTGGAGTGGTGCAAGGGGAATGGAAGCAGGAGGAGTGGAGGGAAGTCAGAGGTCTAGAGCAGACGGTTTCTCTTACAGCTTTATTAACCTCTTGTTGTCTGAGGGGTGACCAGAGAGCAAGAGTAGTTGTTCCCTTTTACTAGACCCTGGTCAGGCCACGTGGACGCTTCCGCATGGAGTTCTGAGCTCTCAATTCCAAAAGAACACTGGAGGAGTTAAGAATGTGCAAAGCAAGGCCTAATAATACCAGATGCATAGGGTGGAAACTATGAGGAGAGCCTGGGTCCTCGACATGCTGTTCCACGCTGGAGAAAAGGAGGCTGAGGACATGATCTCGGGTCTTCCAGCCTCAGAGATAGTGATATGATTGCAAATACAGAGGGACGTTCGGCTGAGGAATGGTAAATTCAGGAGTAGCATCAGGAGGTGTGTTTTCCCAGAGGGTGGGTGAAGCCATGGAACAGTCTACCAGATTAGGCAGAGGATATAAGGACAGTAGAAGCCCTCAAGGTAAGCATAGACAGATTTCTGCTTGCCAAGGGAATAAAGAGGTACCCCATTAGTAGAGTGGGTAGGGAATCCCATTGAATTATACATGTTTGCACAGAACTCTTATTCTTAATCCCTGCTTGTGAAGCAGGGGACAGGAATGATGGACCTCCCGTCCTTCGATATATATTACTTATTAGGCATATTGTTTTAACTTGTTTAGCATACAAGTAGTTCTGTGATTCAGACCATATGTTTTGCATAGCATATTACACCACTTTCAAGCAGAGGCTGGGACAACAAAGTAGTTGCCAACTACACAGCACTCTGCCACCAGCTTTGAAATACAAGCGTAGCTGTATTAATCTTCGATGATAATATGTTGATGTCTTATGAATAGTTCGATATCTAAACTTTGCAGTACCTGTATATCTTGTCATGCCAATAGTTTATTGAACTGAACTGTGACAGTCAGATTTCATCAATGGCATAGTATTTATTTTGATGTAAATGGTTCTTTTTCACACACAAGCATACAGAAGAGCATGACAAACACTACAGGGATGCCTTTTTTACATCAGTGTTGCTTTGTTTCAGATAAACCTGTCTTCTATCTTGCTTCCTCTGTCACATATGTAAACAAAAGCACACAGACTGTGCTCACCTAAGAGGAATTTATAGCTATTCAGAGCTGAAGTCTGATCTGATGCAAGATCAGACCCAGCTAGAAACAGTCACTCACAGCTCCTCCCATTAGTGGAGGAAGAAGCAGCAAATGAAAGTAAGCTCAAATGGTAGGCTAGAAACAGCATGTGAAGGTAGCAGGGATCGATGCCGCATTCTCAAGTTTTCTCACCCATTTCTATTTACAGTTGTCAGCAAAAGTAGAAAAATGACTGGTTTTATTAGCAATCAGCATGGTTTCATCAGTACTTCCACAAGTGAGCAGAACAGTCTATTATTACAGGCAGGCAATTTTTGAATTCCACTAGGTTCTGAATACTAGTCAATGATCCAGCATCTAGCACTGTCTGAGGACTCCATGATAGCTCAGCTGGTGAGGCGGAGGATTGTAGTGGTGAAAGTCATCCTTAAAGTAGCTGGTTCAATTCCGTCTCGAAGGAAGGTTTTTGTCACACATTGAAAGAACAGTCTAATCCTAGAGCAGATTGTTGGGCTGGTCAAATTACAAAATAGTGTCTGAAATTTCATACCTGTCTTCATACCCTATAGTGTGTTCAGGAATCTCAGTGGATTCAAATAACAGAAAACATATTACATTGATTTTAGCTGCACTATATGTATGACAGAATGCAGTAGAAACAAAGAAACATAGACTTTGACAGCAGATAAGGACCACTTGGCCCATGATCACCCATTGCCTACTTGTTGGATAAGCTGCAGATCCTAGTTAAACAACAGCCTACTTCCTCCAGCCCCCTGTAATTGCCTTATGTCTGTCCCATGCATTCTTGAATTCCTGCACTGTTCAGAAAGAAAAAAAGAATGCAGGCAGTTGACAACTCACGAGGTACGCATGAGCTCTGTATACACCTCCTGTAGATATGTAACAGAAGGAGGACCAGGACTGGTGTGGAGGGATCCCACGGTGGGAAGGAAGGAGATGGGCGAGCCTGGCCAGTTCGAACCCGGAGTTCAAGGTCGAGACACTGTTTTCTTAGTGACCAAGGAGCTGAGCTGGACTGAAACTCCAACACATAGCGTTGTTAAAGTTTGCTGGAATGAGATTTCCACAGCCATAGTCAGGGGCCTGAGGTGTAGACAGAACTGTGTTATTGGCATACATGTGAATATGTGAGTTGACAGAAGCATAGTGGGTGATTGAGAAAATGGGTAAGAGCATGTGATTCAGGATGGAGCCCTATATGATTCTGGTCTGGATTGTGAGTGGAGGCAGGATACCTCCTACCTGTACCAACTGCTGATGGCCTGAGAGTAGGAACAGATCAATTCAACAGCAGGGGGCTGGGAGGCTGGCATAGCTCTGTTTGTCCAGGAGGCGGGGATGGGCCACCAAGCCACTAGCAGTAGCTACTGTAGATGAATGAAAATGGCCATCATGATGTGCACCTGATCTCTGCCAGAGGGACAGAGCCAGTGACGTAGCAGGGAGGAGACAGTGGAGTGGTGCAAGGGGAATGGAAGCAGGAGAATTGGAGGAAGTCAGAGAGGTCTAGAGCAGACCCGGTTTCTCTTGCAACTTTATTAACCTCTTGTTGTCTGAGGGTGACCAGAAGAGCAAGGGAAGTAATTGTTCCCTTTACTAGGCCCTGGTCAGGCCCCGTGGACTACCATGTGGAGTTCTGGGCTCCTTAATTCCAAAAGAACACTGGAGGAGTTAAGAATGTAGCAAAGCAAGGCCTAAATTACACCAGATGCATGGGTGGAAACTATGAGAGAGCCTAGGTCCTGGAGACATGCTGTACGCACTGGAAAAGGAGGCTGAGAGGGACATGATCTCGGTCTTCCGCATACTCAGAGATAGTGATATGATTGCAAATACAGAGGGCGTTCGGCTGAGGGTGGTAAATTCAGGAGTAGCATCAGGAGGTGTGTTTTCCAGAAGGTGGTGAAGCCATGGAACAGTCTACCAGATTAGGCGAGATATAAGGACGGTAGAAGCCCTCAAGGTAGCATAGACAGATTTCTGCTTGCCAAGGAATAAGAAATTACCCATTAGTAGAGTGGGTAGGGAATCCCATTGATTATACATGTTTGCCAGAACTCTTATTCTTAATCCCTGAGAAGCGGGGGACAGGCATGATGGACCTCCGTCCCTTCAAATATATATTACTTTATTAGTATGTTGTTTTACTTGTTTGTACAAGTAGTTCTGTGATTGAACCATGTGTTTTGCACCGCATATTACCACTTTCAAGCGAACTGGGACAACAGTAGTTGCAACTACACCACTCTGCCACCAGCTTTGAAATACAGTAGCTGTATTAATCTTCATTATAATATGTTGATATCTTATGAATAGTTAGATATCTAAACTTTGGTACCTGTATATCTTGTCATGCCAATAGGTTATTGAACTGAACTTGACGATCAGTTTTCATGACAGCATAGTATTTATTTTTGATGTAAATGGTTCTTTTTTCACACAAGCATACAGAAGGCATGACAAACACTACAGGATGCCTTTTTTCATCGTGTTGCTTTGTTTCAGATAAACCTGTCTTCACTTCTCTGTCATATGTAAACAAGGACACACAGACTGTACTCCTAAGAAGGTATAGCTATTCAAACTGAAGTCTGATCAGTACAGATCAGACCCCTTCGAAAACAGTCTCCCAGCTCCTCCCATTAGTGGAGGAAGAAGCAGCAAATGGGGAATTATAAGCTCAAATGGTGAAGCGCTCGCTTAGCATGTGAGGAGGCAGGATGATGCCGCATTCTCAGAGTTTCTCCACCCATTTCTGCTACAGTTGTCAGCAAAAAGTAGAAAATGACTGGTTTATGAAATCAACATGGTTTCATCAGTACTTCCACACAGTGAGCGAACAGTCTATTGTACAGGCAGGCAATTTTTTTGAATTCCACTAGGTTCTGAATACTGTCAATGATCCTGTATCTAGCACTGTCCGAGGACTCATGATAACTCAGCTGGTGAGCGGAGGACTGTAGTAGTGTGAGTCATCCTTCCAAGTAAGCTGGTTCAATTCCACTCGAAGGAAGGTTTTGTCACACATTGAAGACAGTCAATCCTAGGCAGATTGTTAAACGGTAAAATTACAAAATAGTGTCTGAAATTTCATACCCTATCTTCATACTTACTGTATAATGTGGGAATCTCAAGTGGATTCAAATAACAGAAAATATTACATTGATTTTAGCCATGAAAGCAGAGTTAGAAAATAGAATCCCAATACCGTCACACTTATCAGTACCTGATGACCAAAAAGACGGACCATGGGTCCATGCCAGGAAAGCTTATTTGAAGTTCCTGCGGTGAGATTTCAGTCTAGTATTCACTAGACAAACAATATCACATTTAAAGTCTTGTAAAGTTAAACACACACCCCAAGCTTTCTATAACCTTTAATGCTGACATTTAAAGTACAAACAGATAAAGCCATTTAAGTGCCTATGGGTGACTTACTCCCTCGACTTTGTCGGGTTTGTTTAACAATAGGGCCCAAGTCCCACAGAACCTCAGTATCCGTATTAGATCGGATTGATGAAGTATCTGTATCTCCCTCCTCCAGACTCTTTATCAGAAGAAGTCAATGGCCAAGACTGCAAATTTGTTGCCAGACTGCCAAGTACAGACTCTGGCCTCCTTACTGACCACACACCGCCAAACCTCTCTAGTCCGTTTATGTAGGATTTGAACGAAACTGGAAACCTCTACACCAGAAGCAGACTGCAGGGGGGAAGGGGGGCATGTCACCAACAACCACCCCTGACCCTTCTGCCACAACAGGAACATCAGAGACAGTGGACGAAATACTAACCACAGGCTGATCTAATGCCAAAGGAAGAGGGGTGACCAAAGCATCCTGAATACTAATCTCATCAGTCCCTTTAGCTAACCCCTCTGATGCTGAGGAAAGCATGCTGATTTTCAAGTCCCGGGCTGCAATAATTTTAGCCTGTGCCTGCTGTGCCATTGAAATCAGACCTACATGTGAAAAACAATCTTCCCTATTATGGGATGTCCAAGGGCAACGACCATAGGCATGACCTGCACGCTCACAAAAGTCACAATTAAAGAGATTCAGACAGGCACTAGAGTTATGTCCAGACTCAAAACAGTGGCTACATTTCACAGTATCCCAGGCAGAACTAAAGTGAACATGAGAGCCACATTTAAAACAAGATTTAGGCTGCCCCACATAGAAAATGAGACGTTTATCTTTCCCCAGATAAAAAAACTAGGTAAATGACTAGCCCCAGCATTTGTAGATTAAACATTATACTCAATCGCCATCCCCATCCCAGATTTGCTCACTATCCAATGTGGGGGTAGTTTGTTGATACCTCACACGTTGTCTTAACCAAAATAAAATGTCCATTAACTCCTTCATTTTTAAACATGATAGTAATATTTCGACAGCAGGTTTAGTCAAAGGAATAGCTTGAAGGGAGACCAAGTAGGAGAGGCCTGGCAGGCTGCATACCTGTGCCCAAAATCTATCTAAACTGGAAACCTGTTTAAAACTAATATCAAAATTATGATTTCCCAAACTAATAAGGCAAAAATCTCCGAAGAGAAAAAGGTCATTGATCCTTTAAGTAATGTTTTAGCCACAATAGCCTATTAGGGGATCCACCAACACACCCTTACATAACAAAAACAGCATTTCATTGGGGGCCGTTCTCCCTTGGATGAAAATAAATCAGCTAGTTTAAAACCAACTGGCCAAACAGGATCCTCCTCTAGGGCATCTAGCAAGGGAGGGCAGGTCCCATCCTGAGAGGAACCTCAGGTTCAAGGCACAGAAATAACAGGAACAGAGAACAAACCACATTTTGATCAGAAATCATAGCATCAGAAACAGAAAAACCTGAGCTTGCAAAACATTAGGTAACACACCCACTACAGTTCCTTCAGGCAGAGCCCTTCAGTAATAACCCCGAGGGATTGTTGGAGCTCAGAACAGTGTTGATGGCCACAGAATCTGCTGCCTTTGCAGCATTGCCAAATAAGTTGGGTCCTGGGAGTCCAGTCCAAGTACCACCATTTCCCTGCTCCCAACCAGCATCCTTTAAGGCTTTCTCAGGAGACTAAGGCACTCCTGACCCACAATCCTTGATGTATTAAAAAGCTCTTTTTCCCAGACAAAAGCCCCCAGTCATTAAAGTACCTTGTCCTTTACTCCAGCCTGGCTGTTGAGAAGGGGGAAAGAAAAATACCTCAGGCTCCAAAGTCCCAGCTGTAGACGTCTCTTGCCGATTTTCAGTAGACACCCCAAACTGACACATATCCCAGATGTTTTTGGTTGCCTGCCTCACAAGAGGATCAAGAGAAGCATGCTGGGGCTGTGGCACACCGAGGAATGCTCAGTAAACTGCCAACCCCAGCACAACATTTGACAGCACAGACTCGATAGAAAATGATGCAGAACCTTCTGCATCAACAGGGGCTTAACAGACCTTACTGCTCCACCATCGAAGCCCTGAAGATGCCTGTGGGAGTGCTGAAAGCTCCATAACCAGAGGGAAAGTTCCTGCAGTAAAGCAGACCATTAATCGTAAAGAGGCTAGCAAGGTATCGGGTTGTAGAATTGCATCCACTGCTTGTTGCCCAGATCGATGGTAATTGACTCGGTCCTCTGCTGAAACAATTGTCACCATCGTGACCTCAGTCACCACGCATTCCTCTTCCACAGCCCCTGAAAGTTGAAGCACAGGGGAGGAGGCCTGCTCCCCTGCACTCCCGACATCCAACTCCAGCGATGACTCCTGCATACTGGCCACGCAGCAGCCAGTAGGGGAATTTCCCTGGTGTCCTGGCCAAATTTCCCTCATTCACTAATAATACCATCAACAGCTTAATCTGGTTCAAGGTCAGTTGGCATTCATCTGTATCCCCTCTCCCAGGTCATGCCTGAAAATAAGCAGGACTTGTCTAGTGCACTTACCCAGTCAACAAAAAGTAAATAAAAAATGAAATTAGAAGCAAAAGTAATCTTCTTAACATAGGCATTATAAGTATAACAGAAACCTGGTGGAGCTCAAACTCTGTATGGAATCAACACATTCTGGGTTATAAATTCTATCATAAAAACAGAGTTGATAAAAAAGGGAAGGGTTTGTATCTATGTAAGAGAATATATCCTTTCCTATAGATTCCGTCATAAAGTAACACTGAAAATATTTGGGTGGCTGTACAATTCAAAGGTCTCTCACAAATTATTATTAGTAATTGCTGTAACCCCCATCAGCTGATTCTTCTTATAGTGATGCACTGCTCAAAGATATTATTTATTTTCTGAGCATAAAGATGTTATTATCCTGGGTGACTTTAATATGCCATGTATAGACTGGTCTACAAATTTGAGCAGCGACAAATTTGATCTTGATTTCCTAGCTATGTTATCTGAACAGGGCTGTCACAACTTATTACTTCTCCTACTAGAGGAAACAATATCTCGATCACCTTTTTCTAATCTGAACCATAAATTAACTAATATTCAAATTTTAGATCCCTTGGGTAATAGTGACCACTATGCAATTATGTTCAAATTACTAGTGGAACATCACAGACTTAATATGAAAACAACATACAGGAATTCTGATGGTGCAGATTTCAAAAGTATTATTAAGAAATTAAACAGTATTCAGTGGAAAAAACCTTTCATAAGCTCATAGCTAATGAGGCATGAATTAAATTAAAACACATAATTCACAACTTGGAAGTAACTTATGTACCCTTAAGAAAAGAATATAACAAAAAGGGTAGAATTCCTTTATGGTTAAATAAAACAATCAGATTGCAAATTAAAAAAAGGAAAAGTTGTTTAAAAAACTCAAAAATAGTTCTCCAGTTGACAAAAGTATAATCCATATCAAATATAGAAATACTTTAAAGAATCTAAAAAACTTGATTAAAAAAGCCAAAATGAAATTAGAATTTAAGCTGGCACATACTAAAGGTGGCTATAAATCACTCTTTTCTTATCTAACCAGTAAAAAGGAAACTCTAGAAAAATAGGTCCTCCTACAAACAATGGTATTACTATATTATCCGATTCTGATATAGCCAATCTTTTTAATGATTACCTCTGCTCGATTTTTTTCTACCAAAGTACTTCCCCTACCTAAGGTGAATCCTAGGACATGTTCTGTCTCTAGTTTACCCCATAAAATTACTGTGTCTGATATTATTCCCCTCCCGAAGTCTCTAAATAAAAACACAAGTCCATGAAATGATGGAATCACTGCTAGATTTCTCATTGAATCAGCTGAAGCATTATCCATTCCTTTAAATATAATATTTGATAAATCCTTGAAATCAGCCATAATTCCAGCTGACTGGCTTATGGCATCCGTAACTCCTATTCATAAAAAGGGAAATAGATCACTCATCCAAAATTATCACCCTATTAGTCTTACTCCTATCATTTGCAAAGTTATGGAAAAGTTAATAAAATCCTTTCTAACAAAAAGAAATGAAGAACTTAAACATAAATGATAGTTTCCCAACATGGGTTTAGAACTGGACATTCTTATACTTCAAACCTGTTAGCATTTTATAATAACATTAGTCAGGGCCTTGATAATAAACATCAGATGGACGTTATCTTACTCGACTTCAGTAAGGCGTTTGATAAGGTCCCCATGAAAATTTGATTATAAAATGGAATCCCTAGGATTTTCCTCCTGCCTAATTAACTGGGTAAATGCATGGTTTACAAACAGAACCCAGAGAGTTACTATAAACAGCAGTGTTTCAAATCTAGGTTCAGTTACCAGTGGGGTTCCTCAGGGCTCAGTGCTTGGCCCTTATTGTTTAATATTTATATAAGTGATATGCAAATAGGTTCCAAAAATTGGTTGTCAAAGTTTGCTGATGATACAAAACTAGGTGGCATTGTGGATACCCCCTGATTCTAACTGTCTTAAATTAGATCTTCAACATATCGAGAGATAGGCATTAGACAATAAATGGACTTCAACATTGAAAAGTGTGTCATTTTGCATTTGGGTTACATAACCCTCATATTAAATATTACAGTAATAATATATTAATAAAATCATCAACTAAAGAAAGGGATTTGGGCATTCTGATTAATTCTAAATTGTCATCTTTTGATCATTGTCTAAAAATAGCTAATACATTGAATAGTTTAATCAGACAAATTAAACGTTCTTTTGTTTCTAAAACAGAACAATGCCTAATACCCCTTTATAGAACGTGCATCAGACTACTCATCGATTATGGTTCTCCCTTTTGGTCCCCCCATTTAAAGGGCGATATAAATAGCCTTGAAAGGATTCAGAAATGGGCAACTAAAATGGTCCCAAGACTACAATATTCCCCTTATCAGATTAGACTTCAGAAAACTGGGCTAAATTCCTTAGAACTCAGAAGAATCAGAGGGGATCTACTTTTGAATTCAAACCGATGAAAGACCCAGAACTTATGAATAAGTGTGGACAAAATTTAACTGCTAGGAGAACTGTCCCAAGATGTCATATAGACAACTTATCGTTCCCAAAGCCAAAACCAACTAGCGTTTACATTTTTTCTGCAGTTTGGGCACCAAGATACTGGAACAAACTTCCACAGGAACTAATTGATGTTACTAATGTAGAAGCTTTTAAAAGGGTCTTGATGAGAGTCACGTGATGTGCTTGTGGAGTAAGCAGCACAGTGGTGCAGCTTCACTAGTTTATAGGCAATTTCTGTGGATTTCTACCTAAAATACAAATTAATATTGTACCCTACCTTGTTTCGTGGACTAACAGACTTCTAAGATCAAAGAAATAGCAGCCATGGAGCCTCATAGAGAGTTGAACCACAGTGTTCTGGAGGAAGAGAAACAAAAAGATATAGTGGGGTTGGATGCGAAAAGGCCCCGGAGGAGCACATCGCTGAATACCGATGCCAATCTATGTGTTTCAGGTGACCCTGCAGACCAGCTCCAAGAAGATATCACTACTATTAAAATGGCTCTATTTTCCCTTATTGCCGAATTCAGGGATTGGAAAGCATCGCTATCAGAGCTGACGGTATGGGTATCAGATGTAGAGGCCTGAATCTCATTGATGGAGGATCATCTAGACAAGCTGGAAAAGGAGAACATAACATTAAAGAGAACGGTAAAAACTAGAGGACAAAGCCGAGGACCTAGAAGGACGATCTAGATGTAACAATCTAGTCTTATTAGGGTTGCCAGAGGGTGAAGAGGGAATAATACAGTGTCCTTCATTCAAAAAATATGAACACATATAGCAGGCCCTCGCCAACGGATACGTATGTAATAGAATGGGCCCACAGATCAATTAGATCCAAGCCACCATCGGATCAACCACCGTCCCATTATTTTCAAAGTCTTGAATTATCTTGACAGGGATCACATACTGAAATCGGCCAGAAATATGGAGAAGATTGACTTGGGGGCAAGAAGATGAGAATGGTCCTTGATTTAACATTCAAAGTCAGACAGGAAAGAGCCACATATCACCATCTTCAGTCTAAACTATGGGCCACAAAAATAAAACATAGAATGTTATATCCTGCGAGACTGGAGGTATCCTTGCCATCTGGAACTCAGCGATATGACACAGCTGATCAAGCCACTGCTGACCTAGGTATAAAACTCCCTGCGCTCTTCGGGAAGGGTGGCTGATATCTCTGTACTTTAATCTGCATCCCACGGAATATTCACTGCAATTATTTCAGGTGACAGCTTTGGAGATTTCTACAGGAGGTCACCTATAAGTGAAAAACTAACTCTGATGTGCAAAATGCTAAAGCCTGTTTTATTTTTATTTTGGACTTTAAGGTGAGATGGAGGGATTATTGGGACTATGTTTTGAGAGATGCTGTATTTTGACTACTACATACTGAGCGTATATTGTAACGCCCTTCAGTCACATTTTGGTTTTTGAGGGCCTTGCACAATGGGACTTCAGCCGTGCGGATTAAGATGGAGTGCCATCTACCGGTGATTTCTAATTTTTTTTTTGCGACATTGACTTGATTTGCCATCTAAGGCCCTGAGCTATATAGATACTTATGTTTGCATCTCTTGCTCCTCTCTTTTGTACTTGTCCATAGTCCAGCTCAGTTTCAACAACCTCCTAAATTGGGACAGCACCAATTACATAATTTTTGGCTGATCTTTTAATTAAATAAGCTCCCACTAGACTACATTACCTAAACTAATTATTATGACTCTATGGCTAATAGATAATAGTCTAAAGGTTGAGGGAGCTAATTATGACTAGAAATGCTTCTCAAGATACTCAAAAACAAACCTAAGAACATGGCTCATTTAACTTGGCAATGGCTGTTATAAATATTAGGGAAAAAGCATGCCTTTAATTCTTGAATATTCCTTTTTGTATTAACGATTGTTAAGGTAGTTGTTGAAAACTCCAGAATTTTTTTTCCCCACTTGGCTAGGCAAGAGTTAGTGGTACTATATATTATGTTAATCATTACTGTTGGGTAGAGCATTAGGGTATCCTTGGTTACCTCTTGACAGGGCGGGGCTGCTCCTAGGGAGGGCATGATGACGGAGGCGTTTTGGAGTAGGCGTTCGGCCTGGGATAAAGTTGGGAAATTCATGGGAATTGTGGTGGGTTTAGGGGGGATTTAGATAGGGAGGATAGAGTTTATGGGGTTGGAATGTTGGGGAAGAGAGAAGAATGGGGCAAATATGAAGAGATTTATTTCTGGAGATGGGTAAAAAAGCAGGACATTCTAGTTTTGACAGGTAAAAAGATGAAACTCTCATGGGAAGTTGGAATATAATTTTTTGGAATATTAAAGGTGGGAAAGATAATGCTAAAAAATATACTGTTCTATGACATTTAAATAGATATCATTCCCACATTGTCATGCTACAGGAGACACATACTACCATAGACCAATTATTGGGACTGCGTAAAATGTGGATGGGACAGGTCTTTGGGGCTGGCATTAGTACAAGATGAGGGGGTGTTACAATTCTTATACAAAAAGGTGTACAATTTAAAGAAATCAGATCTTGGCATGACCCAGAAGGAAGTACATTTTGGTACTTGGGAGTTTAGCAGGAATAGAAGTTCTTCTTGGTTCCATATATGTCCTGAATACAGCTATGCCTACATTTTTTCCACCCTTAGCAACAATCATAGCCTCGGTTCCTAACATCCCTTGTCTGTTAGGGGGTGACTGGAACTTGGTATATGCGAATGACTTGGATAGATCATTCCATAGGAGAGCTGGTATTTCCCCATGTCAGCGGGCTCTGCGGGAATTTATGGCAGACTCCGGTTTGATAGACCCGTGGAGAACCCTCCACCCACAACTCTCAGACTTCACATTCTACTCCCATCCCCACAAGTTTTATTCACAGATCAACTGTTTCCTCCTCAGTTCATCTGCCTTACATGGGGTTGAGGATACTGGAATTTACCCCAAGGCATTGTCTGACCATTCACCTATTTGGCTTAAAATATGATTTTCACCATTTCACCAAATTTTGAAATCATGGTCTCTTAATACTCAAATATTATCTGAGGAGGAGACAGTGGAGCATATGAAAATCTTTATGAAAAATTCTTGGGATGCCAATTATGGCTCTATCACTGCAATAGACACTTTATGGGGTGCTCTTAAGGCAATATGGAGAGGAGAGGTTGTAAGACTTGCAACAATCAGGAAACATAAAAATACTAAGGAGGTGGAAGAATGGTTGACACGTATAAGATATTTAGAGACTTATTTGAATCAGAGATCAGAGGATCAGACCTGGATTGAACTACAATCGCTAAGAGCTAAATATGTGGCATACAGTTTAGATATTACCTTAAAGAATACGGCAAAGTGGAAAGCCACTTATATTGGGCAGGGGGAAAAATCTGGGAAGCTGTTAACAAACAGGTTAAAACAGCAAAGGGAAGCTAGGTGGATAGTAGCCCTTCAGGACAGTGCCACAGGGAGTTTATCTTCAGACCCAGAGGCAATTGTAAAAATTCTCCATGACTATTACATTCATCTATACACAGCCCCCCCACCATGGATCAGGAATGTAGTAAAAAAATTGAACACTTTTTGCAAGATGTAGAATTGCCAAAACTTAAACCATCCTAACAATTGGCGTTAACTGGAGAAATCACTCTTTAGGAGATCAGGGAGGCAATTGATCAACTGCCAGTAGATAAGGCCCCTGGTCCGGATGGATATCCTCCAGCTTTTTATAAATCCTTTAAGGAGGAGTTGGCCCCCTATCTAAAGATATTATTTAATTACTTGTACTGTACCCCTATTAAGGAGTTGGCTTTGTTTGAAGCTAAGATTGTGGTCCTGCCTAAACCAGGGAAGGACCCTTCTAGCCCAGACAACTATAGACCAATTTCGTTATTGAACATTGAGATAAAATTGCTAGCGAGTATACTAGCCTTCCGCCTTAAAAAGGTATGGGATGACTTAATCGGACCAGATCAAGTAGGTTTTGCCTGGGAGACATTCTAGTGATCATTTCAGAAAGATCTGTCACTTGCCGTCCGCTTCTGGGGAGACCAACACTGATAAAGTACTGGTTGCCTTAGACACAGAGAAAGCGTTTGACAGAGTCAGTTGGTCTTATCTATTTGACCTCCTACCTAGGTATGGAATAACTTCAGAGTTCATAAATGGATTACAATATTATACGCAGTCCCTTCTGCAAGATTCATATCTAACAGGGGTGACATCCAATAGTTTTGTACTGACCAGAGGTACTTGACAGGGCTGCCCCTTGTCCCCCATGCTCTTTAATTTATATAATGAGCCTTTGGAAAGAAAAATCAATGCAGCAAGTGAAGTTAGAGGCATTAAATTAGGCCAAGATATCTATAAACTTTCTATGTTTGCAGATGATATCCTCTTGCACCTCTCCGTGTGGCAAAACTCCATATCAGCTGTGCTAAGAATAATAGAAGATTTTGGTTTATTGTCAGGTTATAAACTAAACCAGCAAAAAAACACTGTTCTATCTCTGATGTCCTCTTGCTCTAAGAGAGAGGTGGAAGAGCCAGGCTTAAGATGGGCCATAAATTCTATTACTTTCCTAGGGATTGAACTTACTCAGGACATTGGCAAATTAAGATCTCTCAACATAGACCCTGTAGTATCACAGATGCAACGGGATCTGAAGAGATGGCAATGCCTGCCATTGACTCTATGGGGAAGGGTCAATATAATTAAGATGGTTATATTTCCAAGACTAATGTACCCCCCCTCCATGCTGAATTTAGTCCTCTCTATAGCATGGTTTAAAAAGATAGAATCCATTTGGTCTGCATTTATTTGGAAGGATAAAAAGCCTAGGAGGTCCATAGCTAAATTGGTTAGCGGGAAGGAGAAGGGGGACTGGGCATCCCCAATCTTTTTCTTTACTATATGGCCTTTCAGAGTTGTAAATATCTCTACTGGCTACTCCCCGAGGAAGGGTTTCACAGACCTTAGCATGGCTTAGCATAGAGAGGCATCTGGCACTAACTCATAATATATCTTTAACTTCATTACTTTATACCTTGCCTAATAAGATACCTCAGACATGGAGGCATACCCTATAGCATGGGCAATGAAGGCCCACATTCAATTATGTACCTACTTCAAACTGAACAATAGACAAGACTTAGGTCAGTCACTTTTTAATAATATGAACATACGGTTAGGTAGCAGGGTTATTGCACCACCTTTTTGGAAGGATTTACAAGAGATTGTTCTGTTAGAATTGGTTAAAGACAACAAATTTCTCCCTCCTAAGAACTTTCAACAAACTTTTCATTTGACAGAGCTCCCCTACTTTAAATATTTACAGATTAGGCAATGCGTTAATGCTGCCTTGGGACCACCACCCTGGTCATCACAGACATTTTCATTTCTAACAGAATTATCCAATATAGTTTTACAACCAAGGCCTATCTCCCAAATCTATAGGCAGTTGTCCATTAAGGCAATGGCCAATTGTTCTTCAACAGCATATTATTGACAGCAGGCAGCAGATCTTTCATACAATTCCTTAACTTGGGAATCTATATGGAAAAATAATTATCAATATGTAAAACAAGACCGACTACGTCTGATTAGGTTCAACATCCTCCATAACTTATGTTATACACCAACTAAGTTGCAGCGTATAGGGGAAAAACAAAGTGAAGCATGTCAGAGATGCCACCAAGAGCCAGGGTCCCTGATGCATATGATATGGACTTGCCCCATAATTCAAAGATTTTGGCAAAAAATAAAAGACTTCCTGAAACCCCTATTTGGAGACATGGTTAATTTCAATTTAGAAACATGTGTACTTTGTAACCTCTCAGCCCTAATACCACAGACATATAAATATTATATGGCCCCTACTTCTGCAGTGGTACTGCTCCTTATCTCGAGATATTGGATTACAGATACTGCACCCTCTTTTAGAGAATGGATACAGGAACTCCATTTAGCTTATAATGCAGAAAGAGCTATAGCCGTGCAATATCATATTTTACATGTTTTTAACAACAGATGGGAGCAGTTTACACACTTCATAGCTGAGAGGTATAAGGATTCCTAGGAGATTCGTAGTCTAACTCCCATGTACAAGAAATAAATATGTTGGATTAGATATAATTAACATATAACAGTTTGTCCTGCAGGAGATGAAATATTGATGTGAATGTTTTGCCACTGGGTACTTCTTAGGGGAGGGGTAGGGAGGTTTAGTTAGGGAAGGAAGATTTTGGCTATGCTATAATGCTTATGAATGATGGTGGATGAGGGGAGGAGGGAGGGCATTTATTAAGTTAAAAGTCTGACATGTTCGATGCTACATGTGATGTACTGTATGTACAGTTTGTTGGAAAATAAAAATGCCAATAAAGCTTATTAAATCTGAAAAAAAGGGTCTTGATAATTGGTTAAATCATTGCATGCCTTTATTTACCCACATTGTGTGGGGGAAATCTAGATGGGCCTCGGCCCTCTTTTCTCCTATACAACCTAGTAAACCTAGTAACGCAAATGAATTACATTTCTGTAGCATACAGATAAGGCGATTGTGAAAGTAAACCTATTCAGTAGTCGACAAAGGGATAATCACAGATGATCAGATCATAAAACAGAAAACAGAAATTAGGTATGACAACACCACAGTGGATATGTGTATAAGAAAAATCGTTGATGTATATTATCACAGAACATTGTTTGTTTATTGTTTATTGTATAGAATCGAATTACAATCCTCTGAGTCATAGACTCTTTTGCAAAACTCCACATCAGTTACAAAAAAAGAAAGAAATACATTTACAGTAATGAAAAAACATACACGTACAGTATTAAAGTAACAGTACAGGGTTATGCAGTCATAGCTTAATCTTATTTAGATGGTGATAGTAACTAGGGGCATACAAGATATCCCTTATCAGAGAAGTGCAGGATGCAGTTTTGTAGGATCTAGAGTGACCCCGAGTCAAATATCTGGGCAGGGGTGAAGGAGTGAAGGGACAAGAGGGGAGGGCTGGCCCCAAAGAAAAGAGGGTTATCTACAGTCACATAATGTTGAGTCAAAGAGTAGTGTTTTGAGACCTGTTTTAAATAGGGAGAGACTAATGGTCATGGAGATTGGGGGCGGTAGGCTATTAAGCCATAGTGGGGTGCAGTAGTGGAATGATCTTTGTCCAAGAGATGTTCTACAGTAGGGGACAAGGAGAGAAGTGTTGGCTGTGAGCCTTTTAGTCCGCCTGTAGGGGGCTGCACTGATAATCGGGTGTAGGCCGATGGATGCTAGCTGGAGTTGTATTTTTTTGGCAAGAATGCAGGTGTGGTACTTTAGCCTTCCTTGGAAATTAAGCCAACCAGTCAGTGTATAAAGCTCGTAGGTATGTGTTAACCTGTCACAGCTTGTGACTAGGTGGCAGGCTTTGTTAAAGGCAGTGTTGATACAGCATAGAGGCGGTTAGGTTAGCAGATCCATAAATGACTATCCACATTAGTCCACAGGAAAGGATAGAAGGAGACCACAAGATGCATGGCCTGGGGAGGTAAGCAGTGTTTAAGCCTGTATAGGATCCCCAATCTGGCATTGACAGAGGAGGAGAGAAGCTGTATGTGATTATGGTAGGAGAGGAGAGTGTCTAATGTGATTCTGAGATATTTAAAACATGAAACCTGTTCTAGAGGAGAGCCATGAGTTTTTACTAGTAGGAGCATATGACAGCGGGGGCTTTGTCGATGCACAAAGAGCATGGACTTCGTTTTTGTAATTGATAATAAGACAGTGTTCAGAGAACCATGATTCTAGCTCCTAAAGAAGTCCTGCAGGGCTATTTGGAGAGAGTTAGGCTGAGGTGTTTCCAGAACTTACAGCATCATCGAGTAGAGTAGCAGGTGACCACTGCAAGACTTGGGGAGAGAGTGGTAAAATTAGGGGGCTGGCATGGACTCTCATGGGACACCAGAGCATACTAGTTTGCATGAGGACAGGGTTGTGTTGATCTTGACTTGTTGTGTCCACCCTGAGAGGTAGTCTTTGAACCAGGCAGTGACCTCAGGTACAAGGTTGAGTTGTGGAAGGGCACGGCAGTAGCTCATGACTGACAGTGTCAAATGCCTTGGTCAGATCCCCTAAATAGCCCCAGCCACGGAGCCTTGGTCTAGGGCCCCATGGACAAATGAGGTGAGTTCAGTAAGGGTGGTGATGGTATTGTGGCCCCTCTGGAATCCATGCTGTTCTCGGCAAAGTAGGTTGTGTTTGGTTAGGTAGTCAATAAGCTGATCAGATACTATATTTTCAAGGATTTTGGAGAGGGGTGGTAGGATTGATATTGGTTTATAGTTGCTGGTGACTGTGGGGTCGCCACTCTTCAGAATAGGGGTGATTATGGCTCTCTTCCAGGCTGAAGGGAATTGACTAAGTCATAGTGACAGGTTGAGAATTTTTGTGAGATGGGGGTAGTGTCACATCCAGGGTCAGCTGAATGAGTTTGAGATCCAGGGAGTCATTGCTATAGCGAGCATTAGCCAGGGCTTTGGAGAGGTAGCATTTTGCCTCAGAGCAGGAGATGACTCTTAGTCTAAAGGGTGTTGTATTTTTGCTGTTCAAGTGTCGGAGGGAGGGTGGGTGGGGGAGGTTGAAGAAGTTCAGTGGTAATATATTGGAGAGGTCTGAGAAGGAGGAGTTGAGGGCTTCAGCGATAGCAGTAGGGTCCTGTGTGGAATTCCCATGTACTATGAGTTGAGCAGGGGTAGGAGAGTGTGATTTCCCACTGAGTTCCTTGATATTGTTCCAGAATTGTTTAACGGAGCCCCAAAAGGAGGTTAGGGTTTGTTGATAGTATGCAGCTTTGGCTTGCCGTATGGACCTTGACCTGCACCTCCGAGTGGATGGCCAACGCCATCACTTGTCTATGTCACACCACACCATAACTAAAGACATTGCTAATAACCATACCATTTTCCTTTTAATAACAACTATATGTGTGTTTTAAACTAAGTTTTAACAACGTTTACAAATTTTAGATTTCCACAGAAGTACTGTTAAAGTACCTGTAAAAAACAGTGCTAGAGTCATTGTCTATTCATAAGGCAGTCCGTATTGAGAGTTGAAGATAACGGTGGCGTACAGGACAGCAGCGTACGTTATTGATTGAAGAATCTAACAACAATGTCCTTAAAGAGGAACCAGTCCATAAGATTCGAGTTGGTAACCTTACAAAGCAGTGTAGTTACATTGGAAATGTCATTCGTCGTGAAGTGTGTAACCCATGGGGTATACATGGCACATGGGGTTGTGCAGATGTGTACCAGCACAGTAAGGAAGGTAATGTTCATGTTGCTGATTGGCTGGATTGGCAAAG
The DNA here is from genome assembly GCA_016271365.2 of Neoceratodus forsteri. Lineage (NCBI taxonomy): Eukaryota > Metazoa > Chordata > Ceratodontiformes > Ceratodontidae > Neoceratodus > Neoceratodus forsteri. The sequence continues at coordinate 1,340,406,431 of CM057455.1, read as the reverse complement.
GCCTTGGCAAGGGTTGCTTGAGATTGTCCATTGAATGTTTCAATGGAATAGCCATACCCACACAGGCATAGCGTTTTGTAAAAAGAGCACATGTTGCACAAATATCGACAGTTCATAAAGAACGTAATTCATAAAAGAGCAACCAAGAGCAGAGTCCATATAAGAGCAATCAGATCATATGAGGTGCTTGCCAAATACGGAAAACCATCCATGAAGAAAAGTTGCATGTGTTGCTTGAAGAATTTACTAGTACCTCTATGTGGAAACCTAAAACTTGTAAAACGTTGTTATAAACTTAGTTTTAAAACACACATATAGTTGTTGTTAAAAGGAAAATGGTATAGTTATTAGCAATGTCTTTCGTTATGGTGTGGTGTGACATAGACAAGTGATGGCGTTGGCCATCCTCTCAGAGGTGCAGGTTGAGGTCCAATAATAAGAATATACCATTTATTCATCTGTGAATACACCCTGTTTCCAAGTCTCAGAAGAGGATGTGACAGTAGGGAAAGAAAAAACATAGTTTCCCTGGTTATGAGTTGATGTTTGGCCTAGTTTAGGCCTATCTCATGAAATGAAAGTGCGATATTATGTTTGTTATATGCACTTTGAACCTTTATCATATGGCAGTATGCCATTTACACCATGAAACACAGGGGTGTACAACAGTGCCTGTTGTGCCTATGGGGTTTGAAACCATTCCTTTTGTTAGGTCTGTTGTCTAGGGTGAAATACTCCTAGGTAGTCAGTAGTGTGGTGCTCTGATACTGGGTTTTGAGCATGTATCATTTCTATTGAATAGGGGTCTGGTAACATGACGCTATGAAATCTGGAAGTGTTTGTATTGAAGCAGAATTTACATTCTGCCATATTAAGTGTGTGTTACATATTATATGCAAGGGTACCTGGAAGTGAAGAAGCAATCAGACCACTAGTTGGCTTGGGTTTTGCTTGGAACATTGAGTAGGCTTTTTCTCTGTTGGGGGAACAACAGTTGGAAACATGGCAGTGCTAACAATGGAATGAGGTGTACAATACTATGGATGTATGAGTACAGTACAGTACAGGTGTAGAAACCTGTGTGTTGTGCTTGGGCCTGGCATATAGACAGGATGCCAGTGGGTGACCTTCTGGTCTAGGGCCTACCTTGGAGTGTACCATTAGCTAGGTGGGCCTTAGGGATTTGTCATCGATTGCTAGCAGTCTGCAATTTATTCTGTGAGATTGGTTAGGGGCGCCACTATGGTGTCCAGGTGTACATGGTTATCATGTTGTAATGAATCTGGATGGGACAGCAATGCTGATCCCTTTTGTTTGGGAGTATGAATGGTGGCACATAACCTATAAAAAAGAAATAATCATTCATGGGGGTGTTGGGATATTTCAGCTTGTGAAAACAACTAATTTGTTGTGTAAATGGTTGGTACCTTTTACCCTCCCCATTTGGATCTTACAGATGTCACCCAGATGGGCCTAATACCCCAAAATATCCACGGATATGGAGCAGTTTACTGAGCTTATACTTGATAAGCTGCAACAATATGTGAAAACATAATGACAATGAAACAATGAAAGCATATTGCAGAAAATACATTTTAAACATTGATCACATTCAAAATGAAGCTGGTCATCAGAGTCCAGGAATGACTGTTGAAATAATATTGTCTTTTGGTCATCCCACTGGCACAGTGGTTAGATTTTCACTCACAACACTGGTGACCCAGGTTCTAGCCTGCCAGGGGAGAAGGATTAAATCCCTGGGACTGCTCTCCTTCTCTGGGGGGAGGGAGGGGATGAGTGTCCGGTGCTTGATGGACCCCTGGCAGAGGCCTGGGGCACCGCAGCACTCAGAGACAATACATTGGAGTTGGGGCAGACACTGGTCATCATTGCACAACCCCTCCCAGAGCAGCAAGTACAAGAAAATGCTGGTCCCCAGCATGAAGGCCCATTCAGTCCACAGCCCACTGCCTCCAGCACACCTGCCAGAGGTCCGGCTCTCATGGCCCCAACCCAGGGGGTAATCCAGGGTTGCTCACAGTGTCCATTCAGGAGTGGGAAGCCCTGGTGGCCCCGCTCTGAGGCATGCCTGGGCATGAGGGTGGCAGGCAGATAGGTCCTGAAAAACAGGGTGATACGGCCCCAAAAAATAGAAAAAAATGAATAAATAGATAAAGAAAAAAATATTGTCTTTTACAGGAGCTAAAAAGACAAAAAGGATATGTGAAATAATATGGGAATGTACACAGTTCTCCCCCTCCCAAGCTCAGCTGATTACTAGTTGAGTGCCAAGGCCCTTGCACCTGGCTGGTGCTGGTTGTTGGCATAAAGCCACCTGCAAATAGATTGTGTATGGTTGTGCTAGACTGCAGTGGGAAAGCAGAGAGGCTGAGCTGGTTTATAATGTTTGAGTACATTATATATATATATATATATTTTTTTTTAACATGTAACCAACAAATGGGTTATTAGCAAACACACAATTTTCTTGTTTTGTTCTCTTACTGAGGGACAATGAGTTTGTTTGCCCCATTTCTGAATCTATTAGCTGTAGCTCAGTCAGGTCCTGAAGGAATTTTATTTATTTGCAACCAACCGTAGGGGTACCAAGGTGGCATGGTTCAACCCCTGAGCCTCTTTGTATAGTTTAGGAGGCTAGGCATACATTATATCATATCTATGGAAATGTCATAGACATGGTGACTCACACTAAGAATGGTAGCAGCTGCAGCATTATACATACTCATCACTGATGAACGTAAAGCCTTCTATCAGTGAGTACAGCCTGTATTAAATAGTATATATACAGCTGATACCATATCTGAACCGTTATATGTTAAACAAATAGGCATGCAATGTTGTGTTAGTAGTTAACCATGTCATCAACAGTTCCAATAATTATTTGCCCCTTACAGGCTCCCAGTTCTTAAAACAGGTGTTAATGCAAATAATCAGTTACTGAGGTAGGCATATATACAATTCATGCCCCCTCCCCGAGCTCCTTCATCTGTGAAAGAGGCAACACAGAGATAATAGGATACTGTATGACCAATGATGGAGCAGCTGCCTGACCATACAATAGTAAATAGTATTGCATTGACCAGTAACAGTTGCTTGCATAAATGTTAGAGAACACTTTATTCCCAACATAGGTGTGGATATGTATCCACAAATATATTGACAAACTTTCTTTGCTAATCAGTCTTCACCTGGAAGGTTGTATGCTGAATAAATGCTGATGGGTTTGACCCAACTTGTAAAAAAAAAATAATAATAATAAGGGCAATACAGTATCCTACTATGATTCAAACTGCAATAACATTATAATGAAACTGGGTCACTGGTTAAAATACACTTATACATTACCAGTGGTTACTTGTGAAGGATAGTCTTATCCCTGGAAGAGTGTAAAAATAAAACACAAGCCACGAAAGGGAACATCTCATTTACTTAGTGTTCTCCTTGTGGAAGGTTAGCATTGGTTTCCAAAATGCTGATACTGATATTTACATTATAAAGATGTATGCATTCGACCACCCCCAGGGTAGGATCTTTATTGTAGCTACTAGTACACTCAATAAATTCCTGAAAATGAAATAAATGATTAATTTCAGAGTATTAGGCATCCCTAATTCTCTGAATTTGACATAAATACAGCGTCATTAACACACACATCATTCTGATAAATAACACAAGTTATAATACTGGTATTCTGTACATACAAAATTGTTAAAAGGTGTTAAATTAGGCCTGTTACATAAATGGTAAAATCTCCCAAAACAGACATACTTATTGTGGCAGTGTACATTGTGTAGCTATCTTGTTAAAGTTAATCAGCATATACAAATGCTGAGGGTGAATAGCCACCCCACCCCCGATCGCTGTGTGATGCATGGGATAAGTGATACAGGACAAGGACAAAGAAGCATGAGATCTTCCATAAAGGAAGGCATACATAGGAATGGGCAGGTTTGTATATAGAAGAAGCTTTATGGCTGCAAGCCCAGAGAAAAAAAATTGCAGTCCTAATGTCACAGACAGATGAGGAAGACTGGAAAAAGAGCAACTTTAACAAAAGTACTCTTGATGTCACACCCATTAAAGTTATATTTGGATAAGAAATATTGATTTAATTAGGGAGGTACATCAGTTATGAGCTGGAAAAACAGTTACAGCTCAAAAACACAAGGAGGTCAAATGACGTGCCAAAGGTCACACACTGTGCAAACAATTGTTTCCTGGGACCAAACCCAGCCGTAGCTGCAGTGGCCTTGAACATGGCACTAAATGAGAGGTCTTACAGATAAAAGAACACTGTCTAGCCACCAGCTGAGGCATCAAAATTGATGAACCATCACAATTTCTAGAACGGTAGATGGAGAGGCCATATTGGAAAACAAAAAATAGAAAAGCATTTGCATCATGCTTCTATTTTTTTTTTGTTTGCAACAAACTATGATTACATTGAATCAAGACTAATGACACCAGTCCACATACTTCAACATTAAACCAACCACTTATCTGAAAGATAGAAAGTTTGCAGACAATGTGCCAACACTGCAAACCAGAACATGTCACTGGCAACAAGCCAAAGGTGTTGACCATTTTATGAGCAGATTTTCCTCATTACAAATGACATAAAAAAACAGAGTAGCTTCAGAAAACACAGTTAAAGACTCTGATAACTGGTAACAGTGACAAATAGATGTAATAGATGATGAATTTGGCACAGTGTTTCCCAACTACAAATATTTCCACACATCAAAATCCAGGATGGCACATTCAAAAACATATTCTGCAACACTACATCACCGATGAAGGTAAACCTGGAATAAGCAAATGAAGATTCTTTTAATTTAAAAAATAATTAGCTCACATGAACAAAGCCAAGTGCCTCAATCAGAGTAAAGACAGACTTATCTCTTGCATCCCAGCCAACACTAATTACTGATTTCAAAACAGTGTTAAAAATCAAACACATTATAGTTAATGAAGCCGATACCATTAAACTTAACATTCATTACAGAATACACCAATGTTTCTGACGTTTTTAAACATTCTCCAATTAGTCATTATCAGAACTACGGAGCAGCGTGACCTTGAGTATGCTGTCTTCAATCTAGCAGAGTAAAATAAGCATTCAGGGAATACATAGCAAGATATGACATACTACTAGTAAACGTAGTGCTTTTCCTAAAATGAGTAGAAAGGAACAACTGCATAGACAAAAGTGTTTACACTTAGATTCGTTGTAGAACACAATAAATGGTAGATCAACCAACAGATATAATTAAAGTGTACTCACCACAAATCCAAAACACATGGACAGAGACAACACCCTGCCAGACATACTTCCATTTAAAAAAATAAAATACCACCAGGGTCAGAACAGACAAATGTTTGGTCTGTGAATCACATTAGTGAGGAGGATTCTCATGAATATCTATAATAAACTTATTAGGTGGATCAGCCACCAGACAGTCAGTAGCCATTAACCCTATTAGACTTAAAAGCCTCCAAAGCAGCCCTCTAGTGGACTGCATCACAGTTGACTTTCTCAGTTCAATATATTGCACACAGATCAACGTAATTGGATCCAAAACATCTATAGTTAACTATATTTTTATTTAAGCACATCCCATGCACCTTGTGCAGTGAGATAAGCTGAGATGTCTTCTCTCAACTCTGTGCATATTTAAGACATGTCAATAAGCAGGGAAATCTTTAAACCATTCTGTCGGTTAACTGCTGTGTTTGCAATCACAGCACCCAAATACACACAGACGGATGGCATCTGTGAACTCCTGTGAAGGAGAGAATTCACAAAACAATAAGTAGCAGTCCACACAGAGAGTTCCTAAGCTGCTAAACTCATTGCTACTTGCCTCTGAGAAGTCACACCTCAGAACTCAAATCACTAAGTAACATGAGTGTTATTCTTTGCCAGACAAAACCAAGACAGGCTGGTTCACCATTGTTACATGTGAAAGATCACACTTAGGTTTTTGCTTGGCATGCTGGACAAAGAAGGTAACAACAAGTAGAAGTAATAAAAGGTTTATTACAATACCATGCCATAACAAGCAAAGCAATTGCAAGGGAGCCGATTTCCCACCATTCCTTGAGTATGGTCTCTTTCTCCGAGGAGCTGGTGTGCATACAATTATATATGACTGATAAGGGTACAATTACAGATATGATAAACATACAGCATTGGATAAGGCATGTAACTAAGGTGGCTCCCTTGGCCAATTACATAGGAAATAAGGAAGAATCTCTGTACAAAGGAAACTCATAGTCAGCAACAGAATAAGTGTTATCTGTTCTTATTTCCAGACAGTGAGTCTGGAAATGTTTGCAACGTAATCATAAAAGCACAAACGTGTCACAATAATGGACATCTACAGAATATGAGTGATTATGAGTATAAAGAATATATGGCAGAAACATATCATATAGGTAAATTCATTACAGACAAATATGAGCATATCAAATATAATAAAGAACACTAATATAAGTAATAAAACAAGATAAAACATTATGGGCCAGATATTCAAAACTTTGCTCTTGAGCTAAGTTAATACTGCCCGGTGAGCAAACTTAGCCCAGAGCACAAAGCAAGCTATATTCAAAAGGAATAGCCTGGGGTAAACAGCTTCTGAATATAGCATGGGAATGAGGCCATGCAAACTGGGCTGGGAGTGCAGAGCAAACATAGCCCTGGAATAAGACAGCACTGAATATAGCAACCAGGAAGTGCAAACCACAACAACAACACAGTACACAGTGACGTGAGGGCAGGTAGAGATGAACTATGTGGCCCATGTGTGTGCCAGCAAAAGCGTGGACCCTGTACAGCTGCAGGCAGCAGCAGATGTGAAAGAACAGCGATCAAAACTGTATAATAGTCCCGAACCATTAACCGTGCTAACCGTTATATGGTTTTAGCATGAGCTAAGCTGTTTGCCCAGTGCAATACGTTTCCTAGTACGTAAGATTTGCCATATTCAAAAGTGACTTGCAAATGAGCCTACTTCGTAGTAGTCTCTGAGCAAACAACCAAATTAGCATCTCATTATTCCCTGATTTGCATGCAGTTTGCTTGGCGTTACTGCAGGGGTCCACAGCTCCACCTGTAGGTCCGGTCTGGAAGTACAGGGGCTCGCCAGGTCTGCAGTACTGGCATAGCATTGTGTGCCCCAGGCAGCACAGCATAGGCACAGGCGGTGGTGGTGCTAGCAATGCCACATTGTAGGCCATGCTACAGTGCACAGCAGACACTACAGTAGCAAGAGGGCTGGTAGTGTGTGGGACACAGCAATGCCTATGGTATGTAGGGCAGTGATGACCACTGCACTGTACACAGTGACAGGCCCAGCTTGCAGGTGATTAGTGACAGTGGACAGTGCTGTTTCACTGTTGTGTGCTCCACAGATGCTGCACCTTGGCATAGGATGCTCACAGTGACATATACATAGCCCGTCTGAGTGTGCTGTGGCATCTGTACAGTTGTGCGGTATGTGGCTGGGGGGCATGTAAGATCCGACAGGCACAGAGGTGGTGGGGTATTCCCACTACTGGCCCATGTGCACTGTGTGATGTGTCCCAGCCTTGTGGCCACACCTGGGCTGTGGTGAGGTCTGCCACCCATACACCCTCCCTCTATTGCCACCCTGCCCACAGTGCTGCAGTGTGTGTGCTGGCATCTGTTGGTCACCACAGACATATGGTCTGCAGATGTGTGCTGTATGGCCACACTACCATGATGTCCCCTGTGGGGCCAAATCACCCCTTACTCTCTGTGCTTGGCTGGGACTGGTGGCAGATGTTAGTATCATGGTGGTGCTATCAGTGAGCAGCATGTGTCCTCCAAGTCTGACATTTTCTAAGTGTCATGATCATATATTAGGGTCGCGCAAGCTGCACTAATCCTGCACTAAGACCACGCAAAACACCAATGTCATGCCAAGCTGTTTGCCCAGGGTTAAGACCAACTTTTTCTGGATGGTAATTTGTACCACGCTAAGGGTTGCGCTATGTGGCGCTAAACACCTTAGCGAGGCATTAGTCACTGAATATCTCATAGCGCCTGTATTCATGTTCACATTGCCCCTTGCATATAATTATAGTTTGCCCGGTGCTAATGCAGTTTGTGTGCACTATTTGGGCTTTTGAATATGGAAGACCTACACTAAACCCATGCTAATCCCGTGCAAACAGTTTGTGCACCACACAAAGCTTTTAATATCTGGCCCTATAAGACTGTGGTAAGACACAAATACTTGTAAGTGTATAAGGTTATGGTTACATGTGGGTCAGTTGGTGGTATATAACCCAGGCATAACACACATGCACCTGTAAGTCCTTGTTTCACTTTCATCCTGTGTACTCTATGAAAGCCCCAAAGCAAGCAAACAGTAGTCTGAGTTTCATACTGGAAAAGAAGCCAAAAAAAAGAGCAAAGCCTTCCACATCCATGAATACCTCAGCTACCAAGGAATACAGCCTGCTTCATCTCAAATGACAAGACAGTGTTTCAGCTTGTTTTAGCAGAATTTTCCTTTTTTGTCCTGTATCTTCTTTGTTTATTCCACAAGATAAAGTGAAATAAAAAAAAAAGTTCTGGAAACCTCTGTTGTATAAATCGCACTCATGATGTGCAGTCGTGTGGTATGGAAAATATTTTCACTCCTGCAGAGTGGTCTCTGGATACTCTCACTCATGAGTATCCAGAGATCACTCTGCAGGAGTGAAAATATTTTCCATACCACATCCTGCCCATCATGTACCCTATATATATATATATATATACACTGTGTGTGTGTGTGTGTGTGTGTGTGTGTGTGTGTGTACACACACATTACAGTATATGTATGTATATATGTGTCTCTGTGTGTATATGTGTATATATCTATATATATATATGTGTATATATATTCTATATATATATGTGTATATACATACATACACATAAGCGCAGTCACGCCTCTGTAGTTAGGGTTGAGCAGGCACTTTAATGTTAAACCCCAAATTTTGCATGTTAATAACTTTGCAACCTTTCAGTGGATTTGTACAGAATTTGGAAGAGATGGTATTGGGTGGTAGATCTCTTGATCTGCCAAGTTCGTTTCAATCAGGTTTGTGAATTTCATGCAGCGACTTGTGAAAAATGCATTTTTCACCATATTTTTACCAGTTGTTCCCTGTGTTTCCCTCATCACGCTGCAAACATCCCAACTGGAATTTTGGCCTGTAATTTTCAGGGTAGCAAGAGGTTATCCTAAGGAACAATCCAGCATTGGTTTGGTGAAAAAATATTACTCTGTTCCAAAGTTATACAATTTTAAAAATTCAGGTTCTGAGCATGCTCAGTTCAGTCTTTGGGATATATGCAGTTTTAATCAAGGATTCCTGGTCGTGAACAGCTCGCAAAAAGAGATCACGAAGAGGGATTTTTAAAGGGCAATGCAAAGAAACAGTTTGGAATTTTGGGCTGTAATTTTCAGGGTAGAAAGGGCTTATTTATTTTGCTTATTTATTTATGAAAATTTTGGATAACACCTTTGAGCAAACAGTGTTCTTTTATAGAGGTTCCACTTCATGGACAATGGACAAGTGTAGACAAGAACAGGCAGGCAGATAACAGTTAATACAATTACAGTACATGAGCCGCCAGTGGCTTTGTCCAGATAAGACAAGACAATAGAATTAATAACAGGTAAAACATTACAGAATGCATGAACTGCCAAAGACTTTGTCAGGATCGACGTGGACAGAAGCAATGGTGCAATATTGCCAGACATTATACAAAGAGAGCCTGGGGCAGTTACAATTGAAATAGTGATCTGACAAGTGCATGAGAGGGCCAGAGGTAGTTGGTAAGAGGACAAGCAAGAACCAAGGGGTGGGAGATTGGAGGGATATGGTAGGTGGTGAAGGAGGGAGGAGTAGGTGGTGATGGAGGGAGGAGAAGGGTTGGGAGATGTAAGGGGTAATAGGGATGGGTGGGGAAGGAGAGAAGTTAGGATGGGCAAGGAGGAGAAAGGAGAGAGAAATGAGGACTAGAAGGGAGTTAAGGAGGACTAGGGGAGAAAGAAGAGAGAATATGGGAGCTAGGAGGTGCAGGAGGTAATAGGTGAGGGGAGGGACAAAGACGTGAGAGGGAATGGAGAGGGAGGAGTTAAATCTGGGGGGCAAGGGAGGAGGCTGAGGTGGCTGACGTGAGATATTGGAAGCGTTAATGGGGTGAGTGGGGTGTCGGAGACTGCATAAGTAATGGAGGGCCAGGAAGGTGGAGTAGGGAATTTAAGTGTTAATTACAGTAGGCACTGGCCACCAAGTGCTGTCATAGTTTGTGCTTAAAGGAGCTGAGATTTGTTGCGTTGGTGATATCCATTGGGAGTGTGTTGAACAAGTTAGAGGCCCTAACTTTGTAGGAGTGCTGCCCTTGGGTGGTCCGACAGTGAGGAACTGCAAAGAATAGTGTTTCAGAATTCCTGGTAAAGTGGGTGGCACAGTGAGGGAAAGTATAGACTGAACCCCTGGTGGAAGGAGGCTAGCATTGTCTTCTTTGAAAGTAAGCAGGTCTGATACTTAATTCTGCATTGAAGCTGGCCAGTTAGCCTGTTCATAGAGATCACATGTATGAGTCTAGAGGCTGTGGTGAGGAGCTGTCAGGCCTTGTTTAGGACTCTGGCTATGCGCCAGAGGGCAGTGTCAGTAGCTGATCCATAAACTACGAGGCCATAGTCAATTAAAGAGGTGATTGAGCTCTGGATGGCGAGTTTTAATGCTTCATCTGTCAAACAGTGCCTATGCCTATATAGCAGCCCTATGCGGGTATTCACAGCTTTAGCAAGGTTATTTATATGCGTGAGTATGAAAGAGTGGAGTTGAGGTCCTCCCAGGTATTTGAACTGGTCTACCTGTTCCAGCACATTACCACCACTACTGTAGATTGGCAGTTGTTGGAGTTTGTGTTTGTTTTGAATACCATGAAACAGCATTGATTTGGTTTGAGTAGTTTAGGATGAGTTTACGTGGCCTGAACCAGGTTTCAACTTCTGAGAAACTACACTGTAGCTGTTGCGGTTGCTGGAGGTGATGGGGGTTGGAGTGGCTCGAGATAATGACTGCATCATCTGCATAGAGTAGAATTCAGTCATGGCAAGTGGCAGGAGGTCGTTCATGAAGATGCTGAAGAGTAGGGGCCAAGGATGGAACCTTGTGGTACACCCAAACAGACTGGGAGGGGGGGTTGAGATGGCGTCTCCAATTCTGAGCTGCTGAGAGTGGCCACTAAGGTAGCTTTGGAACCAACGAGTGGCATCCGGTGAAAGGCCAAGATGTGATAGTTGTCCAATTAGTAGGGAGTGGTTAACTGTATCACATGCCTTAGTCAGATCAATAAAGGCGGCACCAGCCAATTGGTTGTGGTCTAGTGCCTAGTGGATGAAGGAGGTGAAGTCTAGTAGTGCAGTGGTGGTGCTGTGACCTTTTCGAAAACCGTGTTGTTGAGAACATTGGAGGTTATACTTTTCTAGGTAGTCTATGAGTTGTTCAGCAACTATCCTTTCCAAAGCCTTGGAGAGTGGGGGTAGGATGGATATAGGCCTGTAGTTGCTTGTGAGAGTCTTGTTACCACTTTTGTGGACAGGAGTCACCACAGCAGACTTCCATTTACTTGGAAATTGTGAGAGCATAAGAGAGCAGTTGGGAATTTTTGTAAGGGGTGGCAGAACGTCATCAAAGGTGAGGGTGATGAGTTTCAAACCAAGGAGTCAGCACTATGCCTAGACTTCCCGAGTACTTTGAGTAGATGTTTCCTGGTTAGCCCTTCAGTGATGGCCTTAAAATAAAATGGGAGGGTTGGGGGCAGCTGGGCTGTCTGAGGATGGTGGGATGGGTTACTGTTTGTGTAGGATCAAAAAGTTAGGTGGGAGAACATGACTAAGATCAGAAAATGTTGAGTTGAAGGTGTTAGCAATGGTTACTTTATCCAGGGTGATAGTTCCATCAATGTTGAGCATAGCAGGTGAAACTTCAGGTCTTTTTCCAATTACCTCGGAGAGGCTGTCCCAGAACTTCCTCCCATCATTCCAGGTGTTTGCAATGGCATTCCTACAATAGGAGGCTTTCACCTGGTGGATAGCTCTTGTGCATACATTCCATGCTGATTTGTAGGTCTGAGTATTCCCTAGGGTGTTGGACACTTTAGCACGGTACCATAGCTGGTCACAGGATTTCATCCATTCAAGGAGGTCATGAGTCACCCATGGGTTTATTGATCCCCTAATCTTTCATTTTTTGTACGGAGCATAAACATCACATGCTGTGTTAAAGGTACTGATAAAGTATTCTAGGGCCTAGTCCTTGCCTGAGCATCATCACTTGGAGACCAGTCGGTGATCACAGGTGCATTTTAATGGACCTAATTAACCAGGTAAGTATTCTACTGACAATAAATTTTGGTGGGGTTTGTTGAATTTGTTAGACCAGAGGGAAATGACTGGAGAATGGTCACTTATGGTGTCCAAAGTACTTAGTCTTAGTGATGTGTTCACGTCGATTGGTAAGTTTATCTTGGTGGGTGACTGTACCATTTGTGCCAGGTTGGCAGCTGCCAAGGTATCCTTATAGGTGCTTGCACAGGGGGACAGCCACTTGACATTGAAGTCACCAAGCAGAATTGCTTCTGTGTTTCGCCCACAGGAGCTGATGCAGTCAAGGAGGGAGGGAAGACCCTGATTAGTCAGCTCAGGTGGGATATATACTGACACAATGGTCAATGCCTTATTGTGGGCGCCAAGCAGTACCTTAATGGCTAGAATCTGAATGTCATTTTCAGTACTAGGTAGGGCCAGAACATGACCTACAAGTGTTTCTTTAAGTTAGAGGGCACAGCCCCCGCCTTTCTTAGTCAGCCTGTCATGCCTAAAGACTGTGTAACCAGGAATGTCAGTAGTGGAGTCAGGGATCTTTGGGGATAGCCATGTCTCAACGACCGATAGTATGTCCAGGTTGTATTGGGAGATCCAGGCAGTGATGGTATCCAGTTTTGGAAGGAGCCTGCAGATATTTATACTTGCCAAGGATAGAGTAGCAGAACTGTCAGACTTCCTTGTCGCCAGTTGTGGAGGTCCAGGATTGGGGTGAATATTGCCCAAGAGAAGTAACAATAGTAGTATTAGACATTTGAGAAAGGCTTTTAGGTATTTCCTATGGTGTAACTGTGTCCTTCCTTTCAGTGGTAAATTATAAAAATGAGGTTACAGCAAGAGTTAGCAAGCTATGGGAATCTGAAGAGCTAGCGATAGCTGTGGCTCAGCGGAAGGTCTGAGGACCCTACGAGGTTGGAGGGTTTACTAACACAAAGAAGCCAGTGGGTGGAAACAGGTAGATTGGATGAAGTTTTAGTATATTTAATAGAGGTTGGGGTGAGGGTGGGCCAAAAAATCAAGTAAGAGGACAAGTTCAATTTAGCAATAAGCAACAGCTAAGCATAGAAGTCGGTGCAGTCCAGTGAAGAGCTGCTTCCAGTGCCGAAATGTCCAATTAGCCCAAAAGCAGCCTAAGACACACCAGTGGGAGCAATGGCTTTGGAGTCTTTCAATCATGCAGGAGCCTACCTTGTTCAGATCTTCAGGCAGACGGGCTGGAAATGGTGACTGTGGCTGGCTGTGCAGGGAGCCTTGGCCACAGTCGTAGAGGGTAGGCTTGCTTAGAGCACAGAAACTTGTTCAGATCTTTTGCTGGTTTAGTGAAACAGTTTACATTGGTTCCACAGTTATGGGACTTTAAAATCCCTTTTTGTGATCCCTTTTCGTGAGCTGATCCCTTTTCAAAATCCCTGTTCGTGAGCTGTCAAAATCCCTTTTCGTGAGGGGAGGGTCACATGTTGGTCTGTGGACAGTGGGGTGGGGTGGTCAGGTGGGGAGGTGTTAGTGTGTCAACCCTAACGTCTGATTTCCATACTTCTATACTTTCGTCACTTTGACCCTAACTGATGCTGAAAAAAAAAACATATATACACACATATATATATATATATATATACCTATATACATATACATACAGATGTGACAGCCAGGATGCAATGCAGAAATACTGCAGAATATCACAGCATGCTGCAATTTACTGCAGGGGCCATTGTAAGTCAGTGACAATTAAGCTCTTTTGTCATGTAGGATTTTGTGACATATCATTACTGCAAGTTACTGTGCTTCATCATGGCTGACTCCACTGTGTATGTGTGTGTGTGTGTGTGTGTGTGCGATATATTATATGTGTGTATATGTGTATGTATATATGTATATATATATATATATATATATAATAGAGGCAAAAACTCCATTTAATGCATTAGTTAGGGTTGTTCCACAGCACGACAAAGTGGGAAATTTGGTGTAGGGTTGAAAACCCCTTGGACTCCCATCACCCCCAACTGGCATTGGGGCTGCGCATTGGGGTGGTCACTAACTCTCACCCCATGACATGTTAAAGCAGCAGAAGTATAGGAGAATGGGTGAGAATTAGGACAGCCAACAGGGGCTAAGCATTTTCTGACGAAAGTCCGATTCAGCACCGCTTCTGAGACACGGGTCCCTGAAAGGCGCCAGGAAGTCAGAATGTTATCCTATGGAAAATTCAACTTTGGAGCACCATAACTTTGCCTCCGTGTAATATTTTTCACCAAACCACTGAAAGGCACATCTGTGGGCTGTTGGTGGTCTTCCCTCAAATTTCAGGAAAAAGACCAAACCGTTATTTTGCAGCAGGGTGCCAAAGGATTCCTGTATCGTCAGGCGCCGTAATGTTATCCTATGGGAAAAACTGTTAACTTTGGAGTGCTGTAACTTTGCTGCCATGTAATATTTTTTCAACACAACACTGAAAGGCACATCTGTGAGATTTCGGCTGCGTTCCCTCCAAATTTCAGCCCAAAACTCCCAACTGTTCTTTTGCAGCGCAGTGCAAAAGAATTGCTGTCATTTCCCACAGACTAGAAAACTACTGCTCATAATTTACGAAAGCTTTCATAAAATTTGCGACACTTTTTGAACACGAAAGTACTTTGTGAAAGTACTTTTCCAGAAATTTGAAAACATATTTCTGGGGTGTTTTACCCCAAAATAAAGACATGGCTAGCATCCTCAGGGTCCGACTAGGTGAATACAAAAAGAATTAGGTTGCTAGAGGGTCCCAAATTTAAATGCCAAGCATTTTTCTGATCACTAACTGAAAACAAAATGGTGGATTTGCAAAAGTAACAGGGCCATTTGTGAAAGTAAAAATGCATTTGCGAAAGTGTTGAACTTTTTGTTAACTTTTCCCATTGACTTATAATGGGAAATTGTTTTTTGAATAACTTTTGAACCGTTTAATATTTTTTCACCAAATCTTTGAAAGGCACATCAGGGACCCTGGCCGCACATTCCCTGAAGATTTTGGGCCAGTCGCGCAAACCATGCAACCTGTACGCTCGACGGTAGAATTCCAGAAAAAGCGTAAATGCGTGCGCAGATCATGCTTAATAACTCCACAGCCGTATATCCAATCAGTACGAAACTTGGCAGATCCCAAGGCCTGTGGTTCTTGATTGTGTATTCCAAATTTTAGGCAAATCCATCAAATGGTTGCAAAGTTATTAAGGTGCAAAAGTTTGGGGTTTAACATAGAAATGGCTCCTCAACCTAACTATGGTAGCACTACACGTGTTACCATAATATATATATATATATATATATATATATATATATATATATATATATATATATATATATATATATATATATATATATATATATATATATATATATATATATATATGTATATATATATATATATATGTATATATATATATATATATATGTATATATATATATATATATATATGTATATATATATATATATATATATATATATATATATATATATATATATATATATATATATATATATATATATATATATATATGTGTATGTATATATATATATATATATATATATATATATATAGTATGTATATATATATATATATATATATGTATATATATATATATATGTATATATATATATATATATATATATATATATGTATATATATATATATATATATATGTATGTATGTATGTATATGTATTTATTTATTTGTGTTGTTGACAACTTCCTAAATACTTACTGGTTAATATATGGAAATGTGATTGTATTTCTAAACTGTTATACAAAAATTGTTATGTAATGTTTATTCTGTTTTCATGGTTCTATTGTCAAGCTTGTACAATGTCATACTATGTTACTGCACACTTCTGGAGGGAGGGACACATTACTGGCAGAGAGGAGATGTTAGTGAGTCACCACTACCTGTTTGTGTACACGGTAGAGCTGTTGACACCAAGGCAGGCCACGTGGGGAGTGTGCGCTCTTCCCATGACTCCAACAGAACAGGGGGCTGTACTATGCATCCAGGACTTCCATGACTTGGGGCTGCTTCTGTTGCTCTGCCCTATATTATGGTCGCTCAGACCCTGAATCATGGCTAGCTCCCAATTTAAATTGATCTGCTTGAATGTAAAAGGTATGAAGAGCCCCATCAAGAGGAAAACCATTCTTAATCACCTGACACAGCTCAAAGCAGTTGTGGATCTCCTCCAGGAAATACATGTTTCAAAGACGGAAGCCACCAAGCTAAAAATGTACTAGGTGGAGTCAGAGGTGCACAGTGCACATAGTAACAAATGTAATGGTGTCTCTATCCTTATTTACAAACTACTCTGAAAGACAGTGTCAGCCTCCAAAGCAGACAGTGAGGTCAGGGAGGTTATGGCTACATTTCAGACATAGGACCCCCAGATAACGATTTGCAACATGTAACTGGTGGCCTGGGTTGAACAGTTCTTGACGGTACAATTAAAAGATGGTAATGGGAAAATACATTTACAAATAGCATGATTCATCCAGCTGGGAAATACTGTCATAGAGTGCCCCAGGACACTCAGACATTGAACTCACCAAGCAAGGGAGCAGTAACTCTAGAAGGTATACGAGCCTGGTACTGTACATGTGGATCACTGGGGAAAAGCAGTGGCATAAAAAAAATTCAAAAGTAATTCAGCAATCATTTAAATACTTTTAAACATTTTATTGTCCCTTTCTCCAACCAGTAACTTCCAGAATGCAGGGCACAACTTGAAACTGAAGTTGCTAACAAAAGAATTTATTTACAAGACAATGTGCACAGTCGCTAGTTTGGCTGCAGGTTTAAGCAGATGGCATTAAAGTTTTACATTACTCTCCCAATCAGGTTTCAGATAGTGATATGCACAACTGTGTCCAGGGACACGTAAGCATTTAGTGATAGCTTGGGCCCGATTTTCAAATCCCCATTGAAGTGCTGCCAGCTATGCAGCACCTCCACTTGCAGCAAACTCCAGTATGCCAGGGACCCTGTGCCATATTTTAGTTGAAGGGATCCCTGAGCCAGAGTTTCCAGGAAGCTGCAATTGGGCTTGTGAGACATACAGTAGGTGTACTGGAGGGGTTTGTTGGAGGCCAGGCCACCCGCTGACATACAAGAGACCAACCCAGTGTCTTGCTCTCTGGCTGACAACTGGACAGCACTATGCAGACCACACAATACCAATCCCCACTCACGGTCCTATTTCATGTGGCCAATTCCCATTATGTGGCAATGCATGCAATACCCACCTCGGTTACTGTGCCATCTGCCGACATGCTGCACTGCGCCCATCTATGGTACCATCACTCACCCTCCGGCAGTCTCTCCTCACACAGTCCCCTCTGATGTCTGACAGGTTTGCCATGTGACCTCTTGCTGCTGTGGATTGCAACTCAGCCTCTAGTGGTGGCCACAGATGCTGTTCTGCAATGGTGTGTGTTGGCACACAGGGCATTAGACCAGCTCAGAGCAGGTTTAACTCCAAGTGGTGCTGCAGACTTTGGGGACCTTGCAGAATCCCACATTAAGGGATATGGCAGCAAGGATCTGGTGCATGGCCCTATCCAGCATGGTGTAGTCCCTTGTTTGGCACAGAGCCAGTCTGGTGCAAAGACACCTACTTGCAATGCAGCCTGTGTTCAAAAATCAGGATGGCCGCAATGTTTGATGCAAGTTGCCCTTATGTCAGTTCTGTTTGATGCAAGCACCTTGCATCAGTTTCAGGGCTTTGACAATCAAGCCCCATGTGTCCAGAGACACCAGACATTAAGTGAGTACTCGGTGCCGAGTGACACCCTACATTTAGAGTACTTGGTGCAAAGTTAGTATCATTACTGTTTCCTTTGCAGCTGTGAGTATATACCCAGCCCTGTGAGGCCTAGCTTTTACTCTGTGCCTCTACAGAGGTTAACAATGGAGGGATATATCATCCAAGGGTAAAAGTATCCAACTTGGACACAAAACCACAGCTGCAGAGGCTTACCATAGTGTTTCCTTGTTCTTGGGTACAGCTCATCTGTGCTTTCCAACTGCGCTGACTCTTTTGCAAACCCTTTGTTCCTTTTATTGCTTGTGCAAATCTCAAGCCTCCACCAGAACAGGTTCTAGGGTAAGCTTTCTCTACTGGAAACATGGGACAGTTGATATGGAAACCATTAGGCAGCCCTCCTTAAGGGTGGGCAACCAACAGGCCCTCACTGTCCTCAGTCTCAGACTCTGGTCAGGACCTGAGCCTCTGGAGACCTGCATCAGAGGAAGCCAGTGCCACTCAGACCCAGGACCCAGCACCCCATGAGCCTGCAAGCCTGCTCTGTCTGGAGAAATTGCACCTGGAGGTACTGCTTGAAGACACAGCCCAAAGGCCATAAGCAGGCCTCATCAGCTGCTGAGTCAGCTATTCAGCTCTTGGGCTCTGATGAGGAAGCAATGGCCACTGTGGTGGGCACCTTCTTGGTCTTGGCAACTCTGCTGACTGGCTTCAGTGTCAGAGGGTCTTTTACAGAAGGCTTCCATGAAATTTGCATGGCCACTGTATCAAGAAGCAGAAGTGCCACCAGTGCTGATAATGGGACCAGGGGAGACTGAGGTCCTCCTTATCCCTGGATTCCCCCAACTGCTTGACTTTGATTGAGACTACCTTGGTCAACAGTAAGGTTAAAAGTTTCTCGGTACCCCTGTCAGGCTTGTTGACCTCGACTCTGGTTGGACAGGCTGTGGAGATTTTCCTCGAGTCTGTCTTGAAGAACTGTACTAAAGTCCTTGCCTGGTAGTCTAGTGGACCCCCTCCCTTAATTGAACCCTGTCAGTATTGTGGAACTGTATTAAAGCCCTTCCCTTCCCTTGCAACCTGTTGAACCCTCTTTCCTTACCTGACTCCTGTCAGTGTTTTGGAATTGTACAAAAGCCTTTCCTTGCCAGTCTAGTAGAACCACCCTACCTCACCCAATCTGGTATTGTGGGTGTGCTGAAGCCCATCCTGGGGCAATCTAATATTATTCCCTGATGGATCGCTGTCAAAGCCTGCTCAGCTTACCAACTGAGCACCCACCACTCACACCCCTGTTAACTCCCTATTCACCCACCTGTCCATAGGTCAGCTACCATTTGGTCCTCAGATGACAGGACAACAACTACCACAGATCCTTCTCTCACCACCTCAGAGGGCTGCTGTCTGACTGATAAGGAGGAATATATGCATTCTGTAGAAAGAACCACCAGTTCCACCCCCTGTCAGTCCCTAACTCATCCATCATCCACAGGTGAGCTGCCATCAGGTTCAACACACTGACTGGCTATGATCCCCTGCTCACTACCTTGGTCATCTGCCATCTGACTGATGGATAGTGAGTGTGCACATACTGTAGAAACAGTTGCTCAGTGGAGCTGGGGATGAAGGCCTTGACTGATCGATTGATTGTTTCTATATGGCAGCTCAGATTCAATGCAAAGAAGTGCAAGGTAATGCACCTGGGAAACAAAAACCCAGGGGAAGAGTACACAATGGGGGGTGAGATACTGACAACAGTAAAATTGGAAAGGGACCTGGGGTAATTAGATCAGATGACCTAAAGGTTGGCAAGCAATGTGAGAAGGCAGTAAGGAAGGCTGGGGGGATACTGGGATGCACAGGGAGAGGCATCAATAGTAGAAAACAGGAAGTTGTTATCCCTCTGTACAGACAGTTGGTGAGACCCATCTGAGTACTGTGTGCAGTTTGGAGACCCCATCTCTGCAAAGACATAGACAGAGTGGAGGCTGTCCAGAGGAGGGCAACCAAAATGGTGCAGGGTCTGCACCAGAAGACATACGAAGAAAGACTAAAGGAGCTTAATATGTATACCCTTGAGGAAAGAAGGGAGAGAGGGGACATGATAGAAACTTTCAAGTACCTCAAGGGAATCAACAAAGTCCAAGAGGGTAGCATCTTTCAGAAAAAGAGATGTGCAAGAACAAGGGGGCACAATTTGAAGATAGAGGGGGACGGCTCAGAGGTAATGTGAGGAAGTATTTTTTCATGGAGAGGGTTGTGGATGCATGGAACAGCCTCCCTGAGGAGGTTGTGGAGTCAAGAACAGTGGGGGAATTCAAGAATGCATGGGACAGACATAAGGCAGTCTTAGTGGGGGGGTAGGAGGAAGTAAGCTGTTGGTTAACTAGGATCTGCAGCTTATCTGTTAGGTAGGAAAATGGGCAGACTAGGTGGGCCAAGCGGTCCTTATCTGCCATCAAATTCTATGTTTCTATGATTGGGGTAACACTAAAGAGCTGAGTTGGGCATTAGTACATGTTCACGACACCAGATCAGGTAAAGGAGGGAGTCCACTAGACTGCCAAGGAAGGGATTTACTACAGTTCCACGATAGCAACAGGGATTAGGTGAGGTGGGGGAGTCCACTAGATGGTCAGGGATGGACTGTAGTACAGTTTCAAAATGCCAACAGGAATCAGGTGAGGGAGGGTGTTCTGCTAGACTGCCAGGGTGACATAGGTGGGTAGAGCTCCCATGTAGGGGTAGACCAAGACTCTGCACAATATCTCCCACATTTGTGCATGGACGTATTGTGCCAAGCTGGTAATAGCCACATAATGACTTGTAAATGGTCCTGTAGTACTGTGCATGCCATAAGTATGTGGCCTTTAGCATGGCAGCCATGTCAACCACAGAACCTGTTCTCTCAGAAGTGATGGCACTGTTCCATTTCAGATGGCTATCATCCTTGTTTTGGAAGCCTGTTGCCAACAGGGACTGTGGTAATGATGCAGATGATCATCATAATCAAGCTAATATTCTTCAGATGAAGCTACCTCTGGCTGGAAGCTGCAATACTGAACTTAGGATCTGCAAGAAAGCGAGTTGTGCTCACAACAGAGGGAGGTGAACCTTACAATTTACAATTGTCTTTGGTTTGTAGCACTTCATCAGAAAAGCTAATATTCTTCAGGTGGAGGCTACTTCTAACTGAAAGGTGAAATAAGGAACTTAGAATTATCAAGAAAGACAGTCTTTCAATCAACAGAGGAGGTGGACCTTGCTTTACTTTTGTTACAATTGTTAATATTTTCAGTGCAGGAAGAGTTTAAACCCAGAGGACTGAATACTTTATTGTGTCTGTCCTTGTGCACAGCTGACTTGATTGGAATTATTGATTGACTGTTTGCATTGCAATATTTGTAATACTGTGAGTTATTCACTGGGCTAAGAATTTGTCATAAGTCCTGAAGTGAGTGCAGGTTACAGGCTGTGTATTTGACCCAGACAGTGCTCCAGGGGGGTGGAAACTGTTTTTTGTGTTTATCTCTGTGTGCCTTAAAAGGCAGTTTTGGGGCTGACTGCTTTCAGAGCACAAATCAGCAGGCTGTTTTGGGGCTGGGGAGGTTTACCTGTGTCTGACTTGGATGTTTGGATTTTTCTGTTTGATTAGCAGGGTATTTTCTCTGTCAAATTGCCGTGTAGGGCATCTTGCTGACAGGAAGGCACTCATCGCAGTGGTGGGTCACAGCTTTTAGCTGATTGTTTCGTGAGGGCACAGTTTAGGCCCAAACCCTACCCACCCCTCACCCCACCCACTCCTGGAAATAGTTCCTTTATACCTGGGGTTCTGACATCATTTCCTCAAGAGGGCAAGGTGCATATCACTGTCATATCCTTTCTAGCACACTGCACTGACAATATAAGCATACACATTGTATACTATATATATTTCTATATAACAAACCAATCACACATGCACACACACACACACACACACACACACACACAGACACACACAAAAATTATAAACAGGATAAACAAGAAGGTAGACAGACATGTTGTGAGTAGTGCAATGTAATGGCTGTTGGGCAGCAGTCTTCTGGGAGTCTTTCTGGAGGCTGAGATGCTGCCCTATTTGCAGACAACTCTCTGCCTGAGGGAGGAAGTTGCCCATCTTCAGGCCACACTGGACAGTAGTAAGGGAACCTCCCCCCAGGCCACACTGGACAGTAGTAAGGGAACCTCCCCCATCCAGGGAGCACCAGAGCTACCACCACTACCCCAGAGTTTGTGAAGAAAGCACATCAGGTGGACCACAGTGGGCTCAGAGAGGGTGGGGGTGGTGGAACAGAGGCACACCCAGTCAGTTGTTCGACTCCATAATCCATACACCACTCTGGGGGACCATAGTTCCTCTATGGATGCACCCACAGAGGAGACTAATGAGGTTGTGGACAACTGTCACAAGGGAGGCCCACAGGAAGGAGGCAGAGGACACCACAGGGAAAGGAAGCAGCTCCTGGTGGGGTATTCAATTATTAAGGGGATAGAACTGGGGGAGCAGGGAAAACTGAAGTAAGGTGCCTGCCTGGTACCATGGCTTGCAGGGACAGGGAGTGCATCCTCAGGATCACGAGAACAGCTGCACAGGAGTCTGAGCTGGATGTCATTGTCCACCTAGGGACAAATGACTTGGCTCATCATGAGATTAGAGCAGTACAGGATGACTTTGTAGAGTTGAGGAGGGACCTAAGACAAGTAGCACACACAGTATCCTTCTCAGAGGTGCTGCCTGTCTATGGCATGGGTGAAGCGAGGGTACTTTGCACCATGCGATTTAATGAATGGTTGAAGAAATGGTGTGAAGCACAGGGATTTGGCTTCATTGGGGACTGGGGTTCCACCTGGAGAGACACCAGCCTATACTGGCAGGATGGTCTGCATCTGTCCAGAAGGGAACAAGTCTTTTGGGCAATCAGTTTAAATGCTTCATTGGCAAGCATTTAAACTAGTCAAGGGGGGGAGGCACTGATAAGCAACAGGAAATTCCCAGCCTCCCCCTACAAAAGAGGGTGCTAAATGAGAAAAAGACCAAGGTAGAAAGGACAGTGGAGGATGCTGCTACAAAAGGTAAAGCCATCAAAAAATGGAGAGCAATGAGTACCAATGCCCGTAGTCTGGGTAACAAGCTTCCTGAATTAGTGGCCTTGATGGAGGAGGAACATTTTGGATATCGTGGCAGTCACAGAAACATGGTACACACAGAACCATGACTGGGACATAAACATACCAGGATACACTATCTACAGGAGGGACAGGGAGGGTAAAAGAGGAGAAGGAGGAGTAACTCTCTACATAAGGGAAGGAATCAAATCAACAGAACAGAAGGGTAAACAGGGAGGAGAAGAAGCACTGTGGGTCAACTTGGAGACAGGCAATGGCACCACAATCCACACAGGGGTTGTATACAGACATCCCTCTCAGGGGGAGGAAATGGACAAGGAAATGATAGAAGGTATACTTAGAATGGCAGAAAAAGGGGAGATATTGCTGATGGGTGATCTGAATATGCCAGATGTTAACTGGAGTGCAGTTGCAACAGCCACTTCTAAGAGTGGGGTTATTCTAGATGCCCTACAGTGGGCATACCTTAGACAACTAGTATTGGAACCCAATCGAGAGGGAGCAATCTTAGACCTGGTTCTCTCAAATGGAGATGGAGAGAGGATCACAGATGTAGAGTGGTAGCCATCTGGGAACTAGCGACCATCGAACAGTATGGTTCACAATAAACACAGCTGTAGAGTCAAGCCATACAAAGGCAAAAGTACTGGACTTTAGGAGAGCTGACTTTGCCAAAATAATTGAGTGCCTAAGGGATGCACTAGCAAATGGGCAGGAAGGAGGTGGAAGAACAATGGGGAATAATAAAACTGCATCACAGAGGTAACAAGCCTTTGTGTGAAGCAAATAAACAAAAACAAAACAAGTAGAAACCATTATGGTTCTCAAAGGAGGTGGCAGCGAAGGTTCAAAGAGAAAAGAAAGCATTCAGGAAGTACAAGGAATCACAGAAGGAGCAGGACAGAGAATTTTATCAGTTAAAGCAAAGGAAGCTGAGAGGCAGTCAGAACAGCAAAGGCCCAAACCGAGAAAAGATAGCCAACTCAGTTAGAAGGGGATAAAACCTTTAGCATAGGTACATCAGGAGGAGCAAGACCAAGGGAGGGATAGTGAGGGCTTAAAAAGGGGAGGTGGGCAGAGGTGACGGTGAAAAGGCAGAGATACTAAACAAATATTTTTACTCAGTATTTACAAAGGAAGAGGGGGAGGTACCTAAACCAAACAATAGAAACACTCTGGATACAGAAGTTGATACCAGCCCATTTACAGAAGAAAGGGTTCTGAAAGAACTCTTAAAACTGAAGGTGGACAAAGCAATGGGGCCTGATGGGATTCATCCCAGAATTCTAAAAGAACTAAGGATAGAACTAATGACACCACTGACTTCCCTCTTTAACAAATCATGGGAGGATGGGGTGGTACCTGAGGACTGGAGGACGGAGATGTGATCCCACTTCACAAAAGTGGGAGCAGAGCAAGCGAGGAAACTACAGACCTGTTAGTTTAACCCTCAGTGATAGGGAAAATGATGGAATCACTTCTGAAGGAAAGAATTGTCCAGTACCTAGAGGCAGAGGGCACAGGACCCAAGGCAGTATGGATTCACAGCAGGAAGGTCATGCCAGGCGAATCTAATAGATTTCTTTGACTGGGTGTCCAAAGTAGTAGATCAGGGAGGGGCTGTGAACATGGCCTACCTAGACTTTAGCAAGGCATTTGACACAGTCCCACAAAAGATTAATATACAAATTAGCCAGCCTGGGAGTGGGTCCCAAGATGATAGCCTAGGTAAAGAATTGGCTGGAGAATAGGACACAGAGGGTAATAGTAAATGGAGTCCACTCTGAAGAAAGGGGTTACTAATTGAGGTACCCGAGGTTTAGTATTACCCGGTCCTCTTCAATGTCTTTACAAGGGACATTGCAGAGGGACTGGAAGAAAAGTATGTCTCTTGCAGATGACACAAGATCTGCAACAGAGTTGATGCACAAGGCGGAGTGGAAAAGGATGAGAAGGACTTGGCAAGGTTAGAGGAATGGTCAAATGTATGGCAGCTTAGATTCAATGCTAAGAAGTGCAAGGTAATGCACCTGGGAAACAAAAACCCAGGGGAAGAGTACACAGTGGGGGGTGAGATACTAACAACAACAAAAATGGAAAGGGACCTGGGGGTAGTCCTATCAGATGACCTAAAGGTGGGCAAGCAATATGAGAGGGCAGTAAGAAGGGCTGGGTGGACACTGGGATGCATAGGGAGAGGCATCACCAGTAGAAAACAGGAAGTTATTATTCCTCTGTACAGACAGCTGGTGAAACCCCATCTGGAGTACTGTGTGCAGTTCTGGAGACCCAATCTCTGCAAAGACATAGACAAGATGGAAGCTGTCCAGAGGAGGGCAACTAAAATGGTGCAGGATCTGCACCGGAAGACATATGAAGAGAGATTTAAGGAGCTTAATATGTATAGCCTTGAGGAAAGGAGAGAGGAGGGGACTGATGAAACTTTCAAGTACCTCAAGGGAATCAACAAAGTCCAAGAGGGTAGCATCTTTCAGAAAAAGAGGTGTGCAAGAACAAGGAGCACAATTTGAAGATAGAAGAGGACGGCTCCAGAGGTAATGTAAGGAAGTATTTTTTCACACAGAGAGGGTTGTGGATGCATGGAACAGCCTTCCAGAGGAGGTTGTGGAGTCAAAAACAGTGGTGGAATTCAAGCATGCATGGGACAGTCATAAGGCAATTCTAGGGGGTGGTGGTAGGAAAAAGTAGGCTGCTGGTTAACTAGGATCTGCAGCTTATCCATTAGGTAGGGAAATGGGCAGACTGGGTGGGCCAAGTGGTCCTTATCTGGCGTCAAATTCTATGTTTCTATGTTTCTATGCATCATGCATCACTCTTGTACAATTGGCTCCTGACTACATGAAAAACTACTCTCTCCACTCAACAGGGGAGAATCTGTACGTGGTTTCCTATTGTCCTTTGGAAACTGCCAGTGAAAAAGCCTTTTCTGTGGCACACTGCTATGGAATGCCTTACAAAATCAGTTTTGTCAGATCTCCAGTGTTGAAGTTTTTAAAATGGCTCTTATTACACATCTTTTTCCTTGCATTTCAGGACTCATTTTAAATATGTTATCCTATCAGATGCATTGAGTCTGTAGCTATTTACTGTTCCTTTCCACTCACTCCTTGATGAGATTTGCTCGGTGCCTCTTTGATCATGTCAGAAATTACATCACTCTGTTACATGATGGGTTGTTGTCATGTTTACTAACATATTTACAGTTGCACACTTGGGAACACAGCCCCATAAATTGCTGTACCTGTCAACACTGCAAGACAGGCTCTATTTGGACCCTGGACGTAAGTCAGAACCTTAGGATACCTTGAAAAAGGTTTTACCCTTTACACATCTCTTACATGAGCCCCATATCTCCTCATTTCTTGCAGTGTATGGGGTGAGAGTTTAACTCAGGACAGAGCCTTTTCTGAATTTGCCAGAGCTCCCTCCTTGCTATACAATTAGGGGTTCACTTATTTTCATTTACTACCATGGCACTGCAGCATCAGTTTAGCTGGTTTGCAGGAGGAGCATCACCATTAGGACATTCACTCTGGCAGTCTTGGCTAATATCCATCCAGGCTCTGGGCACCTCACATTGACCAGGTTTTTATTCTCATCAGACAGTGTGCTGGGCACAGGTGCAATAGGGTTTACTTTGGCCTGCCCTCAGGCAGTGGCTGGCAATCTCTCCAGACCCTCTGGCAGAGGTAATGCCTCTAGTATCCATACAGTACCAGCTTGGATTCCCCATACAAATAGTAGGTCCATCTCCTACATGTTTCAGCAGCTCAGTCTTTGGCAATGGATATCTCACCATCTTCTGCACAGCTGACTGACTCTCTTGGTCACAGACAGGACCAAAATTCCCTCCAAAGTAAAAAACCCCCTCTTTGGTGAAATCCTCTGTGCACCACAAGGCCACTACAGAGTTCCCTTGAGATTAGCCCCTTAAGATCATCACTTCCACCCAGTGATCCCTTACGCTCCCACTAAAATTAATGGTGATCTACACTTAATGGCCTTTAGACTCCAAATTCCCTCAGTCCATCACTGCTTTCCTGCTGTCTATCCTTGGAGGCTACCACACGACTGCTTTCCTGGAGTCTATCCTTGGAAGCTACCGGATGACTAGACAATGAGTTCTGCTGTTCTCACATACTGCATTGCCCTACATAAAGAAAGTTAGAGCTCATGCACAGGACCCAAAGTGCCCTGTGTATCTTGCCCTGCAGAAAGAAAGTTAGAAGGTACAGTGAAAGCTAAGAGTCACCTTCTTCTCTGGACAGGGCCTCAAGGGTGCTGCACAAAGCAAGTTAGCACTGAACTGTCTCAAAAACTAAGGAAATTGTAAAAAAAAAAACTACATTAATACAGATTAAAACTCAAACCCTCAAAGTTTAAGAGTGCACTACTATAGTTTTCAATCCAGTGCACACAAGACTTGGAAATATGATCTTAGGGTAATTAAGCTTAACTGTACTTTGGTAAAGGAGGATGGACACCATAATGTAATTCACAAATCAAAAACTCTTTTATTAAGTTCACACAACATGACAGGGAATCATTTCATGGCCATCGCTGTGTTGTGCTAATTTGCCTTCATATTTTCTTCAGAAAAATATGTCATAAAAAACTAAGATGTCACATTCCAAAATCTTCCATTTTTATTTTGACTCCTAGATCATTGCTGTCTCAGTACACTATATGACCAGTATGGATTATTATTAGCTTTATCTTCTGGAAATTCTCTAGGTAGAGAATGAAGTATTAAACCACAATGTGAAGTCTTCATCCTATAGGGTTCCAGTGATATGCTTGGTATAGTGCAAAAAATATCTTAGATTACATAATTTGCATCAAAAACATGATAGTTTCATCACATATACACAGATCGTAGCACATACCTTTATGCCGGACATATCCCTTCAGTAGCTCTTCTGCTAGAGTGGAGGACTGTAGTAACAATTTAAATAATCCTTAGATTGATGATTTGATTCAGGCTCAAAGGAGAATTTTATCCAACTGGTGTACCAATTTCAAATGCTCTTTCTTCATAAACTGAACACAGACACTGAACATAAGAACAAAGGAAGTCAAAACAGAAGTAGGAAATTATAGCCAGATGAGACAGGGTGCCAACATCTCAGCAGTTAAATCCCTGTATGTTAGGCTCCCTAAATATAAACCTTACAGCATTCTGCTGAAATATTGCTAAGATATGGCTGAGATATCGAAGGAGGCACTCCTGTAATATCTCAGCCAGTAGCTGGACATCTGTAATGAAAAATAATGCTCTCTATGGGTTGTTTTATCATTTCCTGCTCCACTGTGTATTTGTCCATTTGAAACATAAATTTTAAATTTTCCAATATTTAAAATGCCTTTGTTGATTAAGCTGATGAATGCCTGTGATCCAGGGAGATTTGTAGAGAAATATGGCTGTTGCCTCCTAATACCCACTTTAAGTTTCCATGGACATAAGGAAATATATTTGCTTGTACATATTATGAAAGGCCTACCAATGGGGAAGAAATTCATTTACTTGGTGGAATAATCCTCTTCCTGCATTGTTTCGTATAACATTAGGCTGTAGCATGGAAAAGAATATAATAACACAGTAGGACATTGATCTCCATGCATTGTTTCCATTGCTATTTTGTGATGCATTCCTACATGATTTCTGGGGCTTTTGCAAAACTGTATTAACAAATCTAAACAAATACAGTACTTTAGGAAAGAGATTTTACACACATACTCAGAGGGGAGCACCTTATGTTTTAAGATACACTTGTGCCAGATGTAGAGAAGAGTAATTTTCTCTCATAAGACATGACTAAGAATATAGGAGGCTAGAGTAGTGGACATCGTGTTTTGTTTCTTCCAACTGAGCCTATCCACAATGTATTCATGTCTAGATTTTCTCTGTGGTGTACTGGTTTACCTTCAAACTTTGTTCAGACATACTGCCTAAAAAATTAGGTTGTCACATTCTAAAGTCTTTTTTTTTTATTTTGAGTCCTAGATCATTACTTTCTCAGTAAAGTACATGACCAATCAGGATTATTATTATTAGCTTTTTCTTCTGGAAATTATTTTATTAAATAGACAATGAAGTATCAAACCAGAATGTGAAATCTTCAAACTATGGGGTTCCAGTAATATGCTTGGTACAGTGGAAATAATTCAGCTTATATCATTTGCATTAATAACATGATAGTTTCATCACACGTACTGTACACAGATCTGTGCAGCTACTTTTAGGGCAGACATATCCCTTTGATAGCTTAGCTGGTAGAGCAGAGGACGCAGCAAAATGTAAAAGTAATCCTTAGGTCTCTGATTCAGTTCCAGCTCAAAGAAGAATTTTACCCAGGTGAGGTAACAATTTAAAATGCTTTTTTTTTCACAATTTGAAACACAGATACTGAACATAAGAACAAAGGAAGTCAAAACAGAAGCATTGAATAATAGCCAAATGAGACTGTATGCCGACTTCTCAGCAGTTAAATCCCTATATGTTACATCCCCTAAATAAAACCTTATACTGTTCTCCCAAAATATTGCGAAGATATGGTTGCGATATTGAAGGAGACCCTCTGTTAATAGCTCAGCCAGTCGCTTGGACAACTATAATGAAAAATAATGCTCTCTCTTGGTTGCTATCATTTTGTGCTGCAAGGTGTTTTTTCCATTTGTAATATTAGTTTTAAATGTTCCAATATATATATATATATTTTCAATTGTTTAACCAGGAGTGGCACACTAAGCTGAAAGCTTGTTTACAGGTGCAACCTGGGAGCACAGGGAAGTTAAGTGACTTGCACAGGGTCACACAGTATGCAAGTGGGGGCTGTGGGATTCAAACCTGGAGAGTGTGGGATTTTCCGGGTCGTACCTGAAAATAGGCAGCTATGCTGTCTAGTGTACCTACCGGTTAACAAAACTAAATAAATAAACCCAGATCTTCAGATTTGCAGCTCAGAGCCTTAAACCACTGCAAAATATTGCCTCCTAAGGTATTTAAAATACTTTTGTCAGTGAAGCTGGAGACTGCCTGTGATCAAGAGCTGTTTTGTAGAAAATACAGTTGTCATCTCCTAATATCCACTTACATTTTCTGGGACATGAGGAAACATATTTGCTTGTACACATCAAGAAAGCCTACCAGTGGAGAAAAACTTCAGTTTCTTGCTGCAATAATCCTCTTCCTGCTTGGTTTCTCATTGGCATTAGGATGCAGCATGAAGATGAAGACAAACACACAGTAGTACATTGATCTCCCTGCATTACTTCTGGTACAATATCGTGATGCAGTCCTGTATGATTTTGGGGGCTTACAAAATTGTATTAACAAATATAAGCAAATACAATACGTTAGCCAAGAGATTTTACTCACTTTCTCAGAGGTGAGCACCTTATGTTTTCAGGTACTTTTGTTCCAGATGAAGAGAAAAGTAATTTTCTCTTGTTAGACATAATGACTAAGAATATAGGAGGCTAGAGTAGTGGATATTGTGTTTTGTTTCTTCCAACTGAGCCTATCCAATATATATATAATGGTAGCACGGTAGTGCTACCATAGTTAGGGTTGAAGAGCCATTTCTATGTTAAACCCCAAAACTTTGCACCTTAATAACTTTTCAACCATTTGACAGATTTGGCTGAAATTTGGAATACATGATCAAGAACCATAGGCCTTGGCAACTGCCAAGTTTTGTACCAGTTGAATACACAGCTGCAGAGTTATTAAGCATGATTTGCACGCGCGTTTACGCCTTTTCTGGAATTCTATGTTGGTGACAGGTCGCACGGTTTACGCGACCCGCCCAAAATCTTTGGTGAATGTGCGGCTGGGGTCCCCAATGTGCCTTTTGAAGATTTGGTGAAAAAATATTAAACGGTTCAAAAGTTATTAAAAAAACAATTTCCCATTATAAGTCAATGGGAAAAGTTAACAAAAAGTTCAACACTTTCGCAAATGCATTTTTACTTTCGCAAATGGGCCTGTTACTTTCGCAAATCGGCCATTTTGTTTTCAATTGGTGATTAAAAAAATGCTTGGCATTTAAATTTGGGACCCTCTAGCAACCTAATTCTTTTGTATTCACCTAGTCGGACCCTGAGGATGCTAGCCATGTTTTATTTTGGGGTAAAACACCCCAGAAATATGTTTTCAGATTTCTGGAAAAAGTACTTTTCAAAGTACTTTCGTGCTCTAAAAGTGTCGCAAATGTTTGCAAAGCTTTGAGAATTGCGACAGTAATTTTCTAGTCTGTGGAAAATGACAGCAATTCTTTGGCACTGCACTGCAAAAGAACGGTTGGGAGTTTTGGCTGAAATTTGAGGGAACGCAGCGATATCTCACAGATGTGCCTTTCAGTGTTGTATTGAAAATATTACATGGCAGCAAAGTTACGGCACTCCAAAGTTGACGGTTTTTCCTATAGGATAACATTACGGCGCCCGATGCATTACAGGAATCCTTTGGCACCCTGCTGCAAAATAACGGTTTGGTCTTTTTTCCTGAAATTTGGAGGGAAGACAGCCAACAGCCCACAGATGTGCCTTTCAGTGGTTTGGTGAAAAAATATTACAGGGAGGCAAAGTTATGCACTCCAAACTTCTCTTTTTTTCCCATAGGATAACATTACGTCGTTCGCCGCGCCTTTCAGGGCCTGTATCTCGGAAATGGTGCAAGATATGGACTTTTCATCGGAAAATTGCTTAGCCCCTTAAGTATGAAACTAGCCAAGACAGTCAAAACCATACGACTTTTAAATTTTTTTTCTACGTCATACGGTTCCTGAGATATAACCTATTTAGTATTCCAAGTCCTCATTTTCTGCTCCGATACCCATTATTATGCATACATTCTTTGTACTCACTGTCTTTCTCTAGTCAGCTTTTGGGGAAAACCAGCCTGTGCGCTTACATTACTGTTGCCATTGCCCTTTCCACTTGTGGTTCCATGCCCATTTCACTTATCGCTGATCGCCACGCCACCACGCGTCATCCTTGGTGCTTTCATTTGCGCTATGCTTCTGTTATTTTTGCCATTTGTGTCTTCTGTACTGTTTCTCTTCTGTTTCACTTTGCGTCACCATGCCCATTGACATTTCCGTTTGCAGGCACCATGTTACTATGTGACAAGACATCACGGGCACACCATTCCCGCCTCACGCCACCGTGTTTGTTACCCTTTTCTGTTCTCATTCGCACTTCATACCTTGTGCCACTGTTAGTGCTTCTGTTTATGTTGCTGTTCCTGTTACTATGCACAAGACATGTCATTTGGTGGGGTGGAGGCTCTTCGCCCCTCCGCTGCTGCGTACGTGCGGGGCAGCGGGCCCTATGTGCGTCATCCTTTACGTTTTCATTTGCGCTTGCGTTTCTGTTATTTTTTGCCTTTTGTGTCTACAGTACTGTTTCTCTTTCTGTTTCACTTTGCGTCACCATGCCCATTGACATTTCCATTTGCAGGCACCATGTTACTATGTGACAACACATCACGTGGCAGACTATTCCCGTCTATGCCGCCATGTGCATTGCCCTTTCTGTTGTCATTTGCGCTTGCGTTACCATGTGCGCCACTGTTAGTGCTTCTGTTTGTGTTGCTCTTTCTGTTACTATGCCACAAGACATCATGTGGCGGGAGCGCGGGGCCCTTTGGGCCCCGCGTTCCTGCCGCCTCATTACATTCACTATTATCATTCTCAAAAAGAAGGGAAATTAGAGGCAAAAAACTCCGTTTAATGCATTAGTTAGGGTTGTTCCACAGCGACAAAAGTGAGGAAATTCGCTGTTAGGGTTGAAAACCCTAACTCCGAATTCACCCCCCAGCACCACACACACACAGACACACACATACGTAAGTATGGGGAGGACCAAGTCAACACAACCAATGACAGACATCCAGCAGCAGGTGACAGAAATAACAAACAATTGTCTAAATGTACACGAGACATCCCCACCCACCTGACCAGGTACTGCATGCTCAGTGGAGATCAACAGCAAAACTGAGGCCATGTACACCAAACGTACAACATCCCTGATTGCAGCTGCACACAGCGTACCACACTTAGTAGTTGCATGGTCTTACCTACCGATGCCCCACACCAGACCACACCACATGTGGTGGGTCACCTGAGCAGTAGAGTTCAGCAAAACCAAGGAGTTGTACAGGTATAATATCTCTGATTATAACAAGGGTTTGACAAATGCAGCTTTCTAATTGACTGTAAACATTGTAACAGCCTTATGTTTTTGTTTGTTATTTCTGTCAACTGCTGCTGGATGTCTGTCATTGGTTGTGTTGACTTGGTCCTCCCTCATACTTGCGTGTGTGTGTGTGTGGTGCTGGGGGGGTGAATTCAGAGTTATGGTTTTCAACCCTAACAGCGAATTTCCTCACTTTTGTCGCTGTGGAACAACCCTAACTAATGCATTAAACAGAGTTTTTTGCCTCTAATATATATATATATATGTGTGTGTGTATATATATGCAACAGGGGTCATGATAAAAACTGTAGAATAAAACCATTTATCTATGATACTATGGTGATAAATGTATTTATCATCATAGTATCCATTTATCCACACAGGTACTGTGTCACAAATCTCTTTAGAATTCATTTAGAATATTCGGCCTCAGAAGCAGTACTAACCATATTCAAATGGGAATAACTTTAAAATGAATGATACCATGGTACTGTGAGCACAAAAATTGTTCAGCACAAAATTATCTACAAAAATGAGTGGTGTTTCTTTTATAAATACCTTATATATTTTGTTATAATTAGCAAGAAAACAGAAGAACTTTTTTTTTCACTTTTTGACAACCAAATGTAAATAACTTTAAAACAAAAATGATAGCATGATACTGTGAGCACGAAAATGTTCAACACAAAATATCTACAAATGAGTGATGTTTTATTTATAGATACCATTAATATAGAACGATCAAATTTAATATCAATTATAGTTTGTATAGTGATGCTAAATGTCTTAGCATTTTTTAAATAGGGTAGGTCAATATGGCATTAAGTCCTGTTTTTGTTGGACCTCAAGATAAGGATCCCAAATTTCCATATTTGGACTCTGGCTTACAGCATCCCTCTCAGCTTCTAAGATTCCCTTTTGTCTATCCCATGCATTCTTAAATCCTGTGACTGTTTTATCCACCACTTCCTCTGGAAGGCTGTTTCAAGTGTCCATCACCCTCTCCATGAAGTACTTCTCACATTTCCCTAAGCTCTCCCTCCAGCTTCACATTGTGTCCCGTTGTCCTTGAGCATATTTGCCTTTGGAAAATGTTCCCTTCCTGTACCTTGTTTATCCCTGTTAGGTACTTGAATGTCTCTATCATATCCCCCTGTTCCCTCCTGTCCTCTAGTGTATACATATTCATAGGCTTCTGATGTAGGCCCTGCATCATTTTGGTTGCCCTACTTTGTACCGCCTCTACCTTATTTATGTCCTTTCAGAGATGGGGTGTCCAGAACTGAACACAGGATTTGAGGTGTGGTCTCACCAGTGACCTATACAGGGGCAATATTACCTCCCTCCTTCCTTCTGCTGGTGATACCTTTCCCTATGCATCCGAGCATTCCACTAGCTTTTTCCACTGCCTTGTCACACTGTTTAGCTACCTTTAGGTCATCAGAAATTATCACCCCCGGGTCCATTTCCTGCTTTTTGACTGTTAGTACCTCTCCTTCCATTTGGTATGTTGCCCCTGGATTCTTGTGCCCTATATGCAATACTTTGCATTTTCTTTGCATTAAACCAGCTGCCAAACCTGCTCATTCTTTCTTTTTTTTGAAATTGTCCGTCATTCTATCTAACTGCCCTCCCCCAGTGTGTCCATGTTGTTGCAGAGCTTTGTGGCATCCGTGAACAGGCACACCTTCCTTTCTGGTTGCTCTGCAATGTCATTTATAAAGACATTGAAGAAGACTGGCCCCAGCACTGACCCCTATGGAACCCCACTAGTCACTTTGTCTACTCCAGAGTGGGTGGGTGCCATTTAAATTTTCCTTCAAGACAGAATTGAACTTGTGACCTAAGGATTACTTTATTTGTCACTACAGTCCTCTGCTCTACCAGCTGAACTATCCAAGGGATCAATGTATTACTGCAGGTTTGTCTTCATCTCCATGCTACATCCTAATGCCAATGATAAACCATGTAGAAGGAGGATTATTGCAGCAAGAAACTGAGTTCTTACCCACTGGTAGGGCTTTCTTGATATGTACAAGCAAATACCATTCCCCATGTCCCTGAAAAATTAAGGTGGCTATTAGGAGATGACAACTGTATTGCACTACAAAAGCTCCCTGGGTCATGGGTATTGATCAGCTTAACTGACAGAGACAATTTAAATATTGGAACATTTAAAACTGATTCCAAATGGAAAAATACACCTTGGAGCAGGAAATTTTAAAACAATTTAATGAAAGCATTATTTTTCATTACAGTTCTTCAAGCTAGTAGTAGTAGACTTTATTTCTTAAGTGCCCAATCCCAGGGGCTCTGAGTGCTGTACAATAATTACAAAACACACATCATTATTTTAGGAGTGCCAGTTGTTTGAAGTGTTTAATAACATGGTGTATTTCAGTCCAATATATGTTTGGCAGTTGATGATGTTCCTTATCCTTTGATCAAGGATTTTATCTGAAACATGTCAGTCGGGACGTGGTTCCTGGTAGCTCTTAAAATGGATTATATTTACTACTGACATCAGTGTCTTTCAGTCCCACTAAGGAGGTTGTGTGTGCTGGAAACTTTTTTGTCTGTATCCTGGTTATTTCTGTGCACCACTTCCAGTGCACGACTATCTGGTCCGCATCACAAGTTAGCCAGCCTGGGAAAAAATTGGCTGGACAACAGGATGCAGAGAGTAATAGTAAACGGAGTCCACGCTGAAGAAAGGGGTTGCTAACGGGTACTACAAGGTTCAGGACTGAG
Organism: Neoceratodus forsteri; assembly: GCA_016271365.2. Lineage (NCBI taxonomy): Eukaryota > Metazoa > Chordata > Ceratodontiformes > Ceratodontidae > Neoceratodus > Neoceratodus forsteri. The sequence goes on along the minus strand of CM057455.1, from coordinate 1,340,370,066 downwards.
GCAGCCCACTTTAATGTCTTTATAAGTGACATTGCAGAGGGACTGGAAGGAAAAGTATGCCTCTTGACAGATTACAAAAAGATCTGCAACAGGGTTGATAAACAAAGGTATGCCATCTCTATGGCAACACCGGCACAGCGGACCACCCACAGCGCCTATATCGACAGTGATGGGGATTTCACTTTGATGAACTGTGCAGTGATGGTGGGTATATACTTAACTCCACTGTCTGTGTGATGTGGAGTTAGATATCTAAAGTAGGGCGGTACAGGGGGGAAGCAGCCCCACCCTGCATTGGACATTGTGGTGTTGCCGGTCATTGTGGGAACGTGTCAGTGTCAGGGGTGTCGACGGGTTTCTGATGCTATCAAGGACATTGCTGTGGGGATGTCATGCTGGTGTCATAGATCCATACACAAGGGGTGGAAAGGATGAGAAGGGACTTGGAAGGTTGGAGGAATGGTCAAAAGCATGGCAGCTTTGATTCAGTGCGAAGAAATGCAAAGTAATGCACCTGGAACAAAAACCCAGTGGAAGATTACACAATGGGAGGGGGAGGTAGTCATATCAGATGACCTAAAGGTAGGCAGGCAATGTGAGAAGGCAGTAAGGAGGGCTGGGAGGATACTGGGATGCATAGGGAAAGGCATCACCAGTAGAAAACAGGAAGTTGTCATCCCTCTGTGCAGACAGTTGGTGAGACCCCATCTGGAGTACTGTGTGCAGTTTTGGAGACCCCATCTCTGCAAAGACATAGACAGAGTGGAGGCTGTCCAGAGGAGGGCAACTAAAATGGTGCAGGGTCTGCATCAGAAACCATACAAAGAGAGAATAAAGAAGCGTAATATGTATGCCCTCAAGGAAAAGAGGGAGAGGGGGGGACATGATAGAAACTTTCAAGTACCTCAAAGGAATCAACAAAGTCCAAGAGGGTAGCATCTTTCAGAAAAAGAGATGTGCAAGAACAAGGGGGCACAATTTGAAGATAGAGGGGGGACGGCTCAGGGGAAATGCGAGGAAGTATTTTTTTCATGGAGAGGGTGGTGGATACATGGAACGGCCTTCCTGAGGAGGTCATGGGATCAAAAACAGTGGGGGAATTCAAGAATGCATGGGACAGACATAAGTCAATTATAGTGGGGCGTAGGCGGAAGTAGGCTGTTGGTTAACTAGGCTCTGCAGCTTATCCAAAAGATAGGGAAATGGGCAGACTGGTGGGCCAAGCAGTCCTTATCTGCCATCAAATTCTATATATATATATATTTTAGGGTGCAGTTGCTCCCCATAGTTAGGGGTTGAGTAGGTACTTCAATGTTAAACTCATAATTTTGCACTTTAATAACTTTGCAACCATTTAATGGATTTGCATGAAATTTTGTATGCATCTTCCTGTGATGTAGATCTCTTGATCTGGCAAGTTTTGTTCTGGTTGGATGTGCTGCCTTCGAGTTACAGAGATGTGAAAAAACATGTTTTTACCCATTGACTTTGCTGGGATTTTTCTTTGAACTTGCCTACAGCCCAGAGGGTTTGTTTGTTTGGTATGAAATTTTCAGGACAGAAAGGGACTACTCAACAGATGTGCCTTGTGCTAGACTGGTGAAAAAACAATAAGCCGTTTTTAAGTTATTGCAATTTAAAAATGTGAAAAATCGTTTCTGAGCATGCTCAGTAGGCACTTCAGTATAACTGTATGATACGAAAGAGGAATCCTGCATTGTATGAGAAAATTCTTCTTTCTTATAGCTGCCATCTTGTTTCCAGTATGCCTGAAATTGAAATTTTGAAATCTCCCAAAATGATATTCTGGGGAGGAACCAACACATGTAGCTTGCTTATTGTGACCCCCTAGGTGCATCCTGCACTTTTCTGTTTGGAAAATGCCCTTAAATGTGTGTTATTCAATATTTAAATTCTTTGTTCATATTGGCATCACACATATAGGATCTTACTTCAGATTCACGAGATACCAACTAGGATCATACTTTGTGAGTCATACCATCGAGATCTTAGTTTGTATGACGAGATACGAACTAAGATCCTATTTCGTATGTCTCTGATACAAACAAAAAATTTAAATGTGGATATCTCAGCCATTTTTTGGTATTTTCTCACCAAATTGTCAACATAGGCATTTTGGGACCCCACCTCATGAACACTGTCACTGTTATTTCGTTACTCGGTCCCGAAAGGTGATTTTGCAGTCGCTGCGTGGAATCACCAAAAAATCCAAAAAATGGCTGTGTTACAAGTGTGCATTGTGCAGTTTCTACACATGCTCTTAACTTCAGCAATTTTTAATATTTTCACTCCAGATTTTCAACATTGCCATTTTTTCACACCTCCTCATGAACAGTGCAGCTGTCATTTCTCACATCCTGCCTGAAATGTGTTTTTTGCACCTCTGGCACAGAATGGCGCAGTCACTGTGCAAAATCAACTTTTGGGATGGATTAACAAAATCATAGTGCCAGTGTTCATAAGGGGATTTCCCAAAAAGCTCATGTTGAAAATCTGGTTAAAAAATTTCCCAAACTGGCCATGTTACAAGTGTGTGTTGTGCAGTTTCTACATGTGCTCATAACTTGGCCAATTTTTCATATTTTCCCTCCAGATTTTCAACATTACCCTTTTCCACACCTCCTCATGAACAGTATACAGCTGTCACTTTTCACATCCTACCCAAAACATGATTTCACACCTGTGGCGCAGAATGGTGCATTCGCTGTGCGAACTCAACTTTCGGGACAGATTAACAAAATGACAGTGACATTGTTCATGAGGTGGGGTCCTTAAAATGCCATGTTGAAAACTGGGTGAAAAAAATCCTGAAAATACCCGCGTTACGTGCGTCCATTGAATTGTGGTGCCTGTCGTGCCTTTTGGAGCCCGTATCTCGAAAACAATTCGAGATATGGATTTTTTGTTCACCGTAGTGGACTAAGCACCTATGGAGGTTTTGAAGTCATGATTACAACTGCAGTTGATTGTTTTCCATAGTTGCTATGGTTACTGAGATATTGCCAAATTAGTGTTACAAGGGTTACTTTTCATGACTATAGGGCTGTGGAATATCCGTACTTATGTTTAAGTGGGAGAGCAGGGCCCAGAGGGCCCAAGCTCCCACTTATGCATATCATTATGCAACGATGGGTAGCATGAAGGGAGCGCAGGGCCCAAAGGGCCCGCGCCCCCCACAACCACATACCAGTTACATTACACTTCTCAAAAGAAGGAAATTCATTACAAAAACTGATACACGTATCAGTTAGGTTTTTATTAAAGCATAAAAAGCTGGGAAATTCAACATTTGGGTTACCAAACCTAACACCCTCACCCCACCCCTCACCTCCACACACCAACAGGCATCAGGTGGCCTTGGAGTCATTTGGCCTAACTCTCACCCCATTCTCCTATACTGTACCATCTCATCTTGTTTACACATGGAATGGGGTGACAGGGCCGACGACTCCAAGGCACACCCCGATGCCTGTTGGTGAGTGAGGGTGGTGGGTGGGAGGTTAGGTTGGTAACCCTAATGTCGAATTTCCCAGCTTTTTCACTTTAATAAAAACTCTAACTGATGCACTAATGTAGGTTTTTCCAATGAAATATATATATATATATATATATATTTATAACATGGAGATGATATTCTCCAAATACAAAGTTCTGATTGTATAAAAACATCACATGACCGTGCGTATATCAGAGTGCAATTGCACACCTGCACTTTTACCCCCATCAAAGCAATTTTGCCATTTTATAAGATAGATAACCCACTCTACAATGTGCTGTCATGCTCTAATATACGCACGCCTTGGGTGGTTGATGCACACCAAGATGTGCATATATCACAGTGTGACTGCACACCTAAGAGTGGGGTATCTATTACATATATATATATATATATATATATATGTGTATATATAGATATACCACACCAGTTTTGAATAAAATGGGTAGATAAATCATGTTATTTTGGGATAAATATTTATTTCCACTTAGAACACCATTTATATAACTTAGAACACCATTTATATAACCTAGAACATGTTATTTCCACTTAGAATCTGGAAATGGAACACAGAGAACAATGGGCCAGATGGGAAACACAATGGAAAGAAAGGCAGTTTTAAGCTAAAACAAAGTAAAACACCAGTAAAAATACTACAAATGGTGTGGTACATATCAAACACATAATGGATTATGTAGAACAACATTTATCTCACACATGAGTGGAAGACCTTTATAACTCAACTGTGGCTTTGCCACTCATGAGTTATGGGTCTTACCACTCACTAGTGGAGATAAATGTTATTCCACTGCAGTCAAATATATATTCCTATATGATTTGTGTTGGCATTTTAAACTGGGCACCTGGGCATTTCTTGGGCATCTGTTTCTGTACTGAGGCACCTATAGCAGGCACTTTTCCATTTTATTTTTCTGTGGTGCCCCAACTCTGGGCCAATATATATATAAACCCACTCTTAGATGTGCAGTCATGTTCGATATATCGATGCCTTGGTGTGGCCAACCACCCACGGGCGCGGGTATTATATTAGAGTGTGACAGCACATTGTAGAGTCAGTTATCTATCTTATAAAATGACAAAATTGTTTGGGGGATAAAAGTGCAGGTGTGTGGTCCCACTCTGATATAACGACGGTCATGTGATGTGTTTAATACAATCAGAACTTTGCATTTGGAGAATATCATCTCCATTTTATAAATATATATATAGGCAGTGCCCCAGAGTTGGGGGGCACCACAGAAAAAGAAAAATAGAAAAGTGCCTGCTATAGGTTTAAAATGCCAACACAAATCTCTGTACAAAGCCTGTCAAAAATAATGTAAATAGCTTAGAAATAATGCACAAAATAATCCTTTCCTGCCATGCTGCAGCTAATGGAATGTTGATCTGAGCTAATGGAATGCTCACCGTGTGGCACCTGCTATGCCTTCCAGAACCAGAATACAGAGTGCTGCAGTTTAAAAAATAAGTTTCTGTTAGGGAGAATCGTGGTGACTGTGGAGGAGTGAGGGCACAGAAAGCGAGGAGGGACGAGAAGGGCTTGCCAGGAGGGCTGAAGCTGTCCCCGAGGGCTTTGCTGTGTGCCTCCTGCCTCCAATCACCAAAGAAAAGGTACCTGAGTGAACTGCCTGGTCTGCGGTGCCATTCAGAGCCGCCTGTAAAGTCCGAAAACGTCCCGTTGTGTCCCAGGGAGGGCTTGGTGCCCCAGTTTGTTGTTTTTATATTTTAAATCCAGTTTCAGTCCCTCGGTGGTGGCAGTAGCATTGACGCATTGTTTTGCACTGTTTTGGGACCTTTTGTGAGGTCCCCAGCTGTCCTGCACCTGCCTGAAAGCTCCCTCCCTCCAGACTGCACCTCCCACCTCCCGTCTTCAGCTCCTGCTTCCCAGTGGTTGGGTGAGTCGGCAGCAGCACACTACAACGTGCTGACCACCCTGAAAGAGGAAGAAAAGTGTATTTATTTATTTTAAAAGTTAGCTCTAGGCTAATGGAAAAAGGCTGAGTGCCGTGAAGGACAGGCCAAGGGCTCCTCATTTAAATAATTTCAGCCTTTGGGGAGTAGCAACGCCTCATGGGAGGTGACAGCAGAAAGGATGCCTCAGGAAGGGCATGAATATTTATTAAGGAGGCATGGTTGGGCAGTGCAGAGTGACAGTCAAGCCCAAGCCAGCACAGGTCTTAAAAGGGGCTTGTTCAGGAAAAGCCCAAAGTGTTTAAAGGGGCACAGCACAGGAAGACCCAGGATTACAAGAGGGTCAGTACATAAAAGGGCTTAGTGCAGAAAAGCCCAGAGTGTATTTGCAGGGGCAGAGCCAAAGGTAACCCAGTATTTAAAAGGGAGCCCAGTGGTTTTGGAAGGGCCCAGACAAGCAACCCAGCATCTTAAAAGGGCACTGATGCACAGAAAAGTCCAGCTCTTAAACGGGCAATACATGCCCACATGTGTACTTAAAGGGACAAGGGTCATTCAGGACCCACGGGACAAGTCAGGCCCACCAGTTCTCAAAGGGGCAAGTTAGGCCTGCCACTGTGTAAAGGGGCAATTCAGGCCCACCAGTTCTTAAAGGGGCAAGGGTAGTCCACCAGTTTTTAAAGGGGCAAGTTAGGACCACCACTGTGTAAAGGGGTAAGTCAGGCCCACCAGTTCTTAATAGGGGCAAGTTAGGCCCACCACCACATGCTCTGCCATTTAAAGGGGCAAGTTAGGCCCATTGCTAGCCATTTAGATTCCCCAGGTGTTATAGGGGCCCAGCAACATTAGTGACCCAGATGTTTAAGGAGTCTAGCTAGCCATACAGCCTGCAGTAACAGGAAGGACCCGACTTAGTCAGAAGGACCCCTGTTAGTTAGGTCCACCAGTGCTAGGGTTCTATCAGAAAAGTGAATTGCCTGCATATTTACTGTGATTTGAACATTAAGACTGAATAAAAGACTACTGCAACAAGAACTGAGACTTTATTTTGCATGCAACTATTGCTACAAGCAGTGAATGTGCCAGAAAGTATTGTTTTGTTGCCAGCCTTCCAAGTTGCAAGGTGTTTGAACCAGTCTTCAAAGCTTTCCAGAATCTGTTGGTATCCAGATCAATCTTCTTCATTGTACTCCAGAAGTTGTCTCCAGTGCAACTTCGAAGCAGCCAGAACAGATCTTCAAGGAACTGTGTCGCAGCTGTTTGCAACATCCTGTTTATTGTTTTCCACTCTTCAAAGTTTCCCCAAAGTACGGCCTGGCCTGGTACAAAGGTACCATCCATTTTCTTGCTTTGTTGTCCATATCAAAGTGCTATCCAGATATTCTGCTGCAGTAGATTGCATCACCGTCCTGTTTTTTTTAATTTTACATAGTCCTTGGCTCACCCAGCCTTGGTGCTCAGAACCCCGTTGGTGCTTCCGATTCACAGTCTTCCTTTCTTCAGAATCTTTGTCATGTCCAGCAGTCCAGAAGAGGACTTTAGGCTGGTTGGTCAGCAATTTCTTCTTTTTTGTTGTGTCCCGGAAGTCCAGAAGAGGACTTTGGGCCGGTTGGTCAGCACTTTCTTCATATTCCTCATGTCCTGGCAGTCCAGAAGGGGACTTTGGGCCAGTTGGTCAGCACTTTCTTCTTATTCCCTGTGTCCTGGCAAGTCCAGAAGAGGGCTTTGGGCCAGTTGGTCAGCATCTTCTTTTTCTTCATCTTACCCCAGCAGTCCAGAAGAGGGCTGTGGCCGGGTTTGGTGTGTCTCAATTCCGGCGGCCTTCAGTGAGTTCCGAGCTGAGAGAATTGTTGCTTTGTTCTTAACAAGTCCGGAAACCCTAGAGAGGTGGGGTGTGGCCGAGAGACTCATGGCCTGTACGGAATCCTCTCTGCAGTCCCTTAGTTGATAGCCCAGTCAGCCAAGTGTTCGCCTTGTGTTTTGTACTGCAACCCAATTTCTTCCTGATGACAGAGAATGCTTATTCATGCACAAACTGCCTCTTATGACTGAAGTAAGGTTTTACAGTATTATGCTACAGAGTTCCTTAAAGTGGAGTACTCCAGGTAATAGGCCCTAGGTAGTGGTGCACCCTCAGGTAGTACTGAAAGGATTATATAGTGATTTGCTAATTACAGTGTATGACCTCATAAAGTGGAGCTGTTACAGCCATTTATTTAGAGTCCTCTTCGTTTAGGAGAACGAAAATAAGTGTAAGTGTCCCCATATGACAGTGTTTCCCTTGGGTTTGGTATAAATAAAACCTTGTGAAGTATTTGGAATCTACTTCTGGACTATCACTTCTCTTTGGTGCCAACATCCACCCCTTTTGAACCTGTGTTAGTAATTTGTGTGCAAATTACTAGTGCCATCGACACTGTTGCACCGGCACCTCCGGGACTGGCTCAGCTCCCTCTCCCCAGCTGACCGCTCATCCTACCCCTCCAAGATCCATGGGCCGAGGGCTACTAAATGTTCCTACACCGCACCCTTATGGGTGACAGGGACTATGCAGCACACACCCCTGAGGCTCTGGAACTCCTTCCTGAGCAGGTCCGCACCACCCTTTCCTATAATGCTTTCTGGTCCTCCCTGTGGGAGCACCTCAGCTGGCCTCACGCCTGGAATGCCTAAAGCCCCTTAGCAAAAGTCTGGCATTACAAGCCATGTGGTACACTACTCCCTGAACCACAGTCTGAACTGAAATTGAATTCTGCTGCCGATTTCCCTGTCCTGCTCCTCCTTCACCTCTTTATGCCCCAGATATTCAATGATAGTCAATGTTGTTCTATACCAGCTCATTATGCACTCTATCATCACCTGCCTTACACCACTGGCACTATATATTGTCTGCTGTTTTTGTTGACTCAATGCACCTAACCATTAAATGTATAATGTCTGTTGTTTTGCTGACTATGTACCTAACCATATAATGTATATTGCCCGCTGTCTTGTCGACTCAACATACCTAACCACTAAATGTATATGTACTAGCTAACCTACTATGCTGTATTGATGTACCCTGTTATACCTGTTGTACTCTCCCGGGTCGTTCCTGAAAATAGGCATATAACTTATCTAGTGTACCTACCCAGTTAACAAAAGCTAAATAAATAAATTACCCTTTTTATTGAAGTGGAAACCCAGCACACATTAACATCCTTCTTACCACCTTTGGGGCACCACATTTCAAAACATTTTTGGTGCAGCAAGCAGGGTATAGAACAATTCCTCTAAAAAGACCAAAGCCAGAGGAAGAGTAGAGTACAGATATGGAGAAGGGTATAGAGCAAGTCCTCCAATGAGACCAAAGCCAGAGGAACAGTAGAGTACAGATATGGAGCAGGGTTAGAGCAAGTTCTCCAAAGAGACAAAAGCCAGAGGAAGAGTAGAGTACAGATACGGAGCGAGGTAAAGAGCAAGTAAAGAACAGAGTACAGATTCAGATGCCATCAGGATCCAGAAATAGTGACGAGATGGATCGAGATATGGATAGAGAAATGGATAGAGCAAGAGGAGAAGTATCGAGATGAGTGCAACCTTCCCCTTTGACCATGCCATACTATTTACGTGCACCGTGGCTTCCTAGCTATACAGGAGAGGCAGGTGGTGAAGACTCCAGTAGTTTAGGAGAACTTAAAGTGAAAATACAGTCTATGTTTTGACTTTATCAAGTACCTGATCATCTACAAGTAGAAATTTTCTTGGGCAGTTGAAAGGAGCTGCACAACGAGAAGTGCAATCATGGCCAGAAAGAGAAAAAGCCACTGCAGATCGAATTTTCAATTGATTAAGACAAACTTTTGATATCAGAATCATGTCCGAATTGAAAATGAAGTTATTTTTGAAAACATAGAGACCAAGAGAAACATTAAGGGAGTGTGCCCTGAGTCTACAAGAAGCTCTCTGAGCTATAGAGAGGCTAGATGCAGAGAAGTGCGAGACCCGGATAAGAATCTTTAAGAAAAATTAATTGATGGAGTCCTTAGTGATGCTCTCAGGAGTGAGTTACAAATGCTTCACCTTCAAGATCCCTTTGCCCTCTTTTAAGATTTTAAAGAGAAGGCAATACGAATTTTTGGACCAAGTCGACCCAGAGGAGAGGCTGCTGTGTACCAACAGCAGATGATGTTTCCCGGAGAAACATGGTCAGACTACTCCACTAGAAGATGGAGCCCAGAAAGCCATTGGATGCCAGGAGCATGTGCAGAAGGATACACAAACACTGAAGAGACATATACACAGATGGCTCAGGTGCAGACACAGTTTCACAGACCTTGTCCAGGACCCAGTATGGATTGGACAGAACAAATGGCGGCTCTGACCAGAATAGTTACAGAGGCTTGTCAGGAGGTATGTGACCTCAAAAGTGACTGGAAATCTAGACTTGATGGAGAGCAGCCATATAGAAACCAAAGACCTAGACAGATGATGTCCAAGCCAAGGAGAGCAGAATGGCAATGCCTGACTGATCATTTTGACAGCTATGGTAGACCCATTTATCAATGATGTGGAATAGCTGGACTTATAGAGAGACAATGCAGACAAATGACTACAAACGATGTGGCGCTGAACAGCGAATCCCAGGGAATGCGGACCAATTCTCAGAGAGCAATGGATCAGGTCCAGCCTCAAGGGAGGACAAATCCTTTTCATAGGAAAATGCCCGACTGTGACAGTGAAAGTCAATGGACATGACCTACTTGCACTCTTGAATATAGGCTCACAACCATGTTACAGAAGAGATATTTCCACTGATATTGGTACCCTAAGGAATTGCAGCCTCCACCATGATCCTGGATCCAATTGGTACAGAAGTCCCATACATAGGATACATCGAGGCAGATATCCAATTAGGCAATTGTGTCCAGACCCAGCAAGGTATCATAGTGAGTGACTTTGACAGCAGTGAATTACCTCTGCTCATTCTTGGAATGAATGTGCTGCAGCATTGTTTCAAAGAGTTAGTCCACATCTTATGGCAACGTGTAAAGAGGTACCATTGCAGACAAGCAGGTTCTACAGCAGACCATTCAGCTGATCCAACGCCATCAACATTTTGCCAAGCCAGATGGAGAAACTGGAAAAGTCAGAGTTACTGACTCTTATCCCATAACTCTGAGTCCGGCACTGAAATCACCTTATGGTGTAAAGCAAAAGTAGAACCTAGAGGACAGGACTACGATGCCCTAGTGGAACCATATCCTGATGCCAAGGAGGAGCCTATCATTGTTTGTCGCAGCATTGGGATAGCTAGCAAAAGGATGGATCCCTATCAGAGTCCTTAATTATGGAAATAGTGCCATACAAGTCGACAGGAACCAGCCTATTGCCAAACTACATGCCGTCAGTATCCAGGATGTTCTAGAGCCAGAAAATCAAGTTCATGCTACAACCTGCAACCAGTCAGCATGTAGAAGATCCCAGCCAGATTCAAAAGACAAATAATTACCTGAATGGTTAAGAGAACTTGACATTGGTACGACTCACACTACAGACGCCCAGTGAGAAGACATCCAACGAATAGCAATGCAGCACCATCAAGCATTTAGTGAGCATCCTTTGGAATTTCAGACTAGCTAAAGGAGTTCAACACTACATTCCCACAAATAATCATCCACCCATTAATGAGAGATTTCGACCTCTGCCACCGACTACTGCACCAGTGGTACTAGTGAAAAAGAAGGATGGAAAAATCAATTTCTGCAAGGACTACAGGAAGCTTAATAACATATCCCATAAGGATGCATACCCCTTACCTCGAATAGAAGACTCTTCACTGTATTACAATCTGCAGCCGTGTTCTCTACTTTGGATTTGACCAGTGGTTACCGCAGTAGCAATCACACCTTTAGATGTGGAGAAAACAGCTTTCATCACCCCATTGGGATTATTTGAATTCACTCATATGTCTTTTGATTGTGCAATGCACCAGAAACTTTCCAGCATCTGGTAGAACATCGCTTGGGAAGTCGTAATTCAAAAATACTGCTTTTGTATTTGGATGACATCATTATTTACTTGAAGAACCATGAAGACCACTTGAAACACTTAGCAGAAGTCTTCAAATGATTGACCCAGTATGGACTCAAACCCAAACCATCCAAGTGTCATCTTTTGAAACCACAAGTTAATTACTTAGGACACATTGTCTCAGCAGATGGAGTAGCACCTGATCCAGAAAAACTACGAGTTGTACGAGAATGGCCTGTACCAAATACCATTAGAGATGTCAGAATATTCCTTTGATTCACTGGATACTACAGAACTTTATCCAAAACTTTGCTCAACTAGCGACACCTTTACATGAGTTACTCCAAGGGTCAACAGCAGGACTTACATTCAAACTCAGCAAGTCACTTGGACTTCCAGACACCAAACCGCGCTGATGGGTTTACACCAAGCCTTGACAGAAGCTCCGATTTTGGCCTACCCAGATTACACCAAACCTTTCAAAGTATATAGAGATGACAACAACCGCGCTTGCTTGCTCTTATATAGAAAATGAGCTGATCACATGACGTGATCAGCTTGTTCTCTATATAAGAGCAAGCGAGTGCATTTTCATTCATAAGAAGGCAGCCGGACGTGGAGGAGGGCGGCTGTGCCAGCTGCCTTGTGCTTACATTTTTTACTCTTCTGACATGCAGGCAGGGTTTGGGGAGGCAGGGGCTGCTGCTGGCTACTGGGGAGATTAATGTATATGAAACATGGCGGCCCAGCCTTTGAGGTGGGTGGAGTTGTGCCGCTTGTCTAAAAGAAATTGCTGACTTTTTTAATTGTAAAACTGGTTGGCGAGCTTAGGGGCTTGGGGGGGAGGAGGGGGTTTTGGGTGCTATCTGAGGGTGGGGGTTAAGTGGTGTTATATTATTCCCTGAATACCACATGAATAGTGAGCTATTCATTATTCAGATTCCGAATAATGAATAGCTCATTATTCGTGGTATTCCGGAAATAATATTTGGTATTCGCACAGCCCTACACAGTTGGGAATGAACCCTTATGGACACAGCTACGAGGGAGGATCTGAGAGTTGAGGCAGAGAGTGTAACCTTGCATATAGAAGTGCTGCTGGTGATATTTGACAGGAATGAATATGAGCTAATTCAATTTTAAGCCAAAGCGGGGAAGGTGATAGGTGACCCAGTGACAACCATCTGAGATATGTGGTAGCTTGGCTGGCCCAGTAATAAAGATCTAAATGAGGGAGACGTAAGCCTCCTTTAAACTTTGGAGCAGCTAGTTTATAAAAGGCTATTCTAGGCTGTGTTTTTAACCAGATAAACTTTGTGAGGAGCCCGTGCACTTTTTTAAACCAGGACCCTGATAGCCAAATGTTAAGCAAGTTAAGGGGGGGGAAACAAGCGTGGAAAGACATTCATCTTAATTAAATTAATTCTACCCCATAATGAGATTGGGAGGGTGGACCATCAGTCTAGGTTCTGACTAATAATCTGTACCAGAGAATCTAAATTCCTTTTACTACAAAGGGCTGAGTTTCTAGTCAGTTCAATACCATGGTATTTAAGAGAATCTTGTGACCAGGAAAGCCCTAGTGACAAGATACTGTCTTTAAAAACTTTGTGATTAAGGGGGAAAGCAACTGATTTATTGACATTCAGCTTATAATTTGAGATCCGGCTATATTCTGCAATAGTTTCCAGCATGGGTGGGATAGATGTCTCTGGGTAAGACAGCTGAAGGAGAAGATCGTCCGCATACGTGGAGACCTTGACTTCCTGAGTTTGGATAGTGATTCCTTGGATCTCTTGATATTCCATCAGTCTGTGAATGAGAGGTTCCAGGTAAATATTAAAAAGCAAAGGGGACAAGGGGCAGACTTGTCTTGTACCCAATTGTAATGAGAACGGTTCTGAGATCACTCGATTCCCAGATACACAGGCAGTCGGGAATTGGTATAGGGATTGTATCCATTTCTGGAATTCAGGAGGGAAATCGAGAGCCTTGACAGTCCGAAACAAGAATTTCCAGTTGACTCTATTGAAAGCCTTCTCAGCATCCAGAGAGACCAAAGCAGCAGGAAAAGGGGCACCTCTGGACGCTGAGAAGACATGTGACAGCGTACGGAGGTGGTCCACCAAGGACCTCCCCTACATGAAGCCCACCTGTTCAGGACCTATAAGATCAGGAAGCACTAGGCTGAGCCAGTCTGTAAGTAATTTGGTTAAGATTTTAATATCCTGATTGAGGAGGAAAATAGGGCGATAGTTCATCACCAGGTCTGGCCTCCTATCTGCTTTAGGCAAAAGAACAATTGTGCCCCAATAGGATATGTTGGTATAATGGTAAAAGAAAAGGGATAACTTGATCCTTAAATTCTTTTGTATAAATTGGAGGAGAAGCCGTCCGGCCCCTTTGTTTTATCTGTGGGAAGACTTTTAATAACTTCAGCCAGTTCAAGTGCAGAGATGGGAGCTATTAATACACATTTGTGGGCTTCAGAAAGGGAAGGTAAATGGGAGGCCTTCAAGAAATTATCCAGAGTCAAGTTTGATGGTGGTTCTGACATAAGCCCATACAACTGTTTATAATAACTGGTAAATTCAGCTACAATATCAGATGGCATCATCTTCAGGGAGCCGTCTCCCTGAGAACGAATGGGGGAATGAATTGTGAGGATTCTTGTTGCTTTATTCTGAGAGCAAGCAGGCATCCTGCTTTCTCTCCCTGATCTGTGTATGAAGCTTTAGTTCTTAGGATTGCAAATTCAGCCTTTTCTCTCAAAAGATCAAAATAGGTACCACTTAGTTTGACCAGTTCCTGTCTAAGGTCTTAAGGGGAATTTGGGGCCAATTTCGCTTCCATTTTCCAAATTTGGGAGAGGTGGTGTAACAGTTGCTGTTCGAGTTTTTTCTTCCGCTGTGAGGCAAGGCCTATCAGTATTCCTCTTAGATATGCCTTAAAGGCACATCATTCTATATCTGGTCTAGTAGTGGAGTTGGAATTGGCCTCAAAAAATTGGTTAATATGATCGGATATAGGCTGTGATGCATCCAGGTCCTTCAGCAGCTGATCGTTAATCTTTCAATGTGCCCCCCTTTTGGGGAGAGATATGAGGGAAAGTTGGCAAGTGACCAGGGAGTGATCTGAAGGGGGACCAGGTTAAATAGAGGAGGCTATGACTCCAGGGAGAAGTGTCTGGGAAAGAAGAATATGGTCAATGCGGGAAGAGGACTTGTGAACTGGGGAAGTAAATGTGTATCCCCTATCTATGGGATTAAAAATATGCCGGACGTCACACACGCCTATTTGGTCCACTAAATCTCTAAGTGCCCGCTGGGCAGGAGAGAGTCCTTTTCAGGAATAACCTGATCAATCCATTGCCAGGTCAAAAACTAAATTTAGGTCACCCCCTAGGATTATCAGGACTGAAAGAAAATGTATGAGGATGTTGACGAGCTGCATGAAGAACCCAGGAGCATCAACATTGGGCCCATAGAAGCTGCCTAAAAGAATTTCAGAGGTATATATAGTGCCATGAACCAGTATAAATATACCCTGGGGGTCTCTAATAATCTCAGAAGAAGTAAATGGGACTCTCCTGTTTATTAAAATCATGACCCCACAGCTTTGGGAGGTGCCTCCACCAGAGAACACCTACCCCACCTGTTGTCTCCTCATTTGCAATGCTTCAGGATCTAATAAGTGTGACTCCTGTAAAAAAGTAATTTGCACCTTTAAAATACTTAGATGTTTTAAGAATCGTTGCTTTGTTCTTAACAAGTCCGGCAACCCTAGAGAGGTGAGGTGTGGCTGAGAGACTCATGACCTGTATAAAATCCTCTCTGCAGTACTTTAGTTGATAGTCCAGTCAGCCAAGTGTTCCCCTTGTGTTTTATCCTGCAACCCAATTTCTTCCCGATGACAGAGAAAGCTTATCCGTGCACAAACTGCCTGTTATAACTGAAGTAGAGTTTTGCAGTATTATGCTACAGAGTTCCTTAAAGTGGAGTACTCCAGGTAATAGGCCCTAGGTAGAGGTGCACCTCAGGGTAGTACTGAAAGGATTATATAGTGATTTGCTGATTATAGAGTGCAGACCACTCATAAAGTGGAGCTGTTACAGCCATTTATTTAGAGTCCTCCTCGTATAGGAGAGTGAAAATAAGTGTAAGTGTGCCCCAGTGACGTGTTTCCGCTTGGTTTGGTATAAATAAAACCTTGTGAAGTATTTGGAATCTATTTCTGGACTCTCACCTCTCTTTGGTGCCAACATCCACCCCTTTTTGGACCTGTGTTAGTAATTTGTGTGCAAGTTACTGGTGTCATTGACACAGTTGCTTTATTACCCCTTTTTATTGATGTGGAAACCCGGCACATGGTAACATCCTTCTTACCACCTTCAGGGCACCACACCTCAAAAAGTGTTGGTGCAGTGAGCAGGGTATAGAGCAAGTCCTCCAATGAGATCAAAGCCAGAGGAAGAGTAGAGTATGGATGTGGAGCAGAGTATAGAGCAAGTCCTCCAAAGAGATCAAAGCCAGAGGAAGAGTAGAGTACAGATACGGAGCAGGGTAAAGAGCAAGTAAAGAATAGAGTACAGATTCAGATGCCGTCAGGATCCAAAAATAGTGACGAGATGGATTGAGAGATAAAAAGATAGATGGAGCAAGAGAAGAAGAATCGACATGAGTGCAACCTTCTCCTTTGACCATGCCATTTTATTTTGGTGCGTTGTGGCTTTCTAGCTATAGAGGAGAGCCAGGTGGTGAAGACTCCAGTAGTTTAGGAGAATTTAAAGTGAAAATACAGACTATGTTTCAACTTTATCAAGTACCTGATCATCCACAAGTAGAAATTTTATTGGGACAGTTGAAAGGAGCTGCACAATGAGAAGTGCAATCATGGCCAGAAAGAGAAAAAGCCACTGCAGATTGAATTTTCAATCGATTAAGAGAAATGTTTGATACCAGAACCATGTCCGAATTGAAAATGAAGTTATTTTTGAGAACACAGAGACCAAGAGACACATTAAGGGAGTATGCCCTGAGTCTACAAGAAGCTCTCCGAGCTATAGAGAGGATAGACACCAGAGAAATGTGAGACCCGGATAAGACTCTTAAAGAAAAATTAATTGATGGAGTCCTTAGTGACACCCTCAGGAAAGAGAGTTACAAATGCTTCAATTTCAAGATCCCGATGCTCTCTCTTTAGATTTTAAAGAGAAGGCAATATGAATTTTTGGACCAAGTCGAGTCGGCGGAGAGGCCGCTGTGTGCCAACAGCAGATGATGTTTCCCAGAGAAACATGGTCGGACTACTCCACTAGAAGATGGAGCCCAGAAAGCCACTGGATGCCAGGAGCACATGCAGAAGGATACTCAAACACTGAAGAGACATATACGCAGATGGTTCAGGTGCAGACACAATTTTACAGACCTAGTCCAGGACCCAGTACTGATTGGACAGAACAAATGGTGGCTCTGACCAGAAAAGTTACAGAGGTATGTCAGGAGGTACATGACCTCAAAAGTGACTGGAAATCTAGACTTGAGGGACAGCTGCCAGACAGAAACCAAGGACCTAGACAGATGATGTTCCAGCAGAGGAGAGCAGAAGGGCAACGCTCGACTGATCGTTTTGACAGCTATGGTAGACCCATTTGTCAATGATGTGGAATAGCTGGACATATAGAGAGATGATGCAGACAAATGACTACAAATGCCATGACATTAAACAGCGAATCCCTGGGAATGCGGACCGATTCTCAGAGAGCAATGGACCAGGTCCATCCTCAAGGGGGGACAATTCCCTTTTCATAGGAAAATGCCCAACCGTGACAGTGAAAGTCAATGGACAAGACCTACTTGCACTCTTGGATACAGGCTTACAAGTAATCACGTTACAGAAGAGATATTTCCACCGATATTGGAACCCTAAGTAATTGCAACCTCCACCATGATCCTGGATCCAATTGATGGCCAGCAATGGTACAGAAGTCCCATACTTTGGTTACGTCGAGGCAGATATCCAATTAGGCAATTGTGTCCAGACCCAGCAAGGCATCATAGTGAGTGACTCTGACAGCAGGGAATTACCTCCGCTCATTCTTGGAATGAATATGCTACAGCATTGTTTCGAATAATTAGTCCACATCTTACGGCAACATGCTAAAGAGGTACCCATTGCAGACAAGCAGGTACTACAGCAGACCATTCAGCTGATCCAATGCCACCAATGTTTTGTCAAGCCAGATGGAGAAATTGTAAAAGTCAAAGTTACCGACTCTTATCCCATAACTCTGAGTCTGGGCACCGAAACCACCCTATGGTGTAAAGCAAAAGTAGGACCTAGAGGACAGGACTATGATGCCCTAGTGGAACCATATCCTGATGCCAAGGAGGAGCCTATCATTGTTGCTCACAGCGTTGCGATAGTTAGCAAAGGACAGATCCCTATCAGAGTCCTTAATTATGGAAATCATGCTGTACAAGTCTACAGGAACCAGCCTATTGCCAAACTACTTACCGTCAGTATCCAGGATGTTGTAGAGCCAGAAAATCAAGTTCACGCTACAACCTGCAACAAGTCAGCATCCAGAATATCCCAGCCAGATTCAAAAGACAAATAATTACCTGAATGATTAAGAGAACTTGACATTGGTATGACTCACACTACAGATGCCCAGCGAGAAGACGTCCAACGAATAGCAATGCAGTACCATCAAGCATTTAGTAAGCATCCTTTGGATTTTGGACTAGCTAAAGGAGTTCAACACTACATTCCCATGAATAATCATACACCCATTCATGAGAGATTTCAACCTCTGCCACTGGCTATGTACCAACCAGTCAAAGACGTGTTGAGAGAGATGAAAGAAGCAGATGTAATTCAAGAAAGCCATAGTCCATGGGCTGCACCAGTATTACTAGTGAAAAAGAAGGATGGAAAAATCCATTTCTGTGAGGACTACAGGAAGCTTAATAACATAAACCATAAGGATGCATACCACTTGACTCAAATAGAAGACTCTCTTACTGCATTACAATGCGGCTGTGTTCTCTACTTTGGATTTGACCAGTGGTTACTGGCAAGTAGCAATCACACCTTCAGATGTGGAGAAAACAGCTTTCATCACCCAGATGGGATTATTTAAATTCACTCGCATGTCTTTCAGATTGTGCAATGCACCAGGAACTTTCCAGTATCTAGTAGAACATTGTTTGGGAAGCCGTAACTTCGAAATACTGCTTTTGTATTTGGATGTCATCATTATTTACTCAAAGAACCATGAAGACCACTTGAAACACTTAGCAGAATTCTTCGAATGATTGACCCAGTATGGACTCAAACTCAAACTGTCCAAGTGTCATCTTTTGAAACCACAAGTCAATTACTTAGGACACATTGTCTCAGCAGATGGAGTAGCACCTGATCCAGAAAAACTACAAGTTGTATGAGAATGGCCTGTACCAATTACCATTAGAGATGTCAGAAAATTCCTTGGATTCGCTGGATACTACAGAAGATTTATCCAAAACTTTGCTTGACTAGCGACACCTCTGCACGAGTTACTTGTAGGGTCAACAGCGGGACATACATTCAAAACTCAGCAAGTCACTTGGACTTCCAGACACCAAACCGCTTTCAATGGTTTACACCAAGCCTTGACAGAAGCTCTGATTTTTGTCTACCCAGATTACACCAAACCTTTCAAAGTATATACAGATGCCAGCAACTCAGGTCTTGGTGCTGTGCTAGCACAAGAACAGTCAGGGAAAGAAAGAGTCTTTGCCTATGCTAGTCGCAGTCTCAGAGGCTCAGAAAGAAATGATAAATGTTACAGCTCATTTAAATTGGAATTCCTTGCTTTGGCATGGGCAGTTACAGAAAAGTTTCGACATTTTCTAGCTGCCACAGCTTTTACTGTATACACAGACAACAGTCCTTTAGCTCATTTAAACACTGCCAGATTGGAAGCATTGGAACAACGATGGGCCTCATGTTTGTCCAATTACCAGTTCACTTTAACATACCGTACAGCAAGAAGCAATGCCAATGCTGATGCCTTGTCAAGATTGCCACAACAGACAGAACCTGAGCCTGATGATTCAACTTTAGAAGATGTGGAAATGCCTGCATTCTTACAAGTTCCTGCAGAAATGGTACATGCATGTTGTCAGGTCAGTTCTATCATAGTAACCAAGTCTGAATCTACTCCTTCAACGCATGTAGCAGAACAAGATAATTTATGGATTCAGCTCCAGAACCAGAGTCCTGTGTTACGACAAATCAGAAATCTGTTAGACAGTAACCAAAGTCTTGGGCCTACAGACAAGAAAAATGCAAATCCAGAATTAATAAAATTGTGGTGACACAGAAACCAGCTGGTCATACAAGACTCCAAGTTAATAAGGCAAAGTAAAGACCCTCACGCCCATTGTGAGATCCTACATATCATTGTGCTGCAAGAGAAAGCACCAATTGTTGTGGAAGCCTATCACAAGTCTGGACACTTTGGAAGTAAAAAGACGGAAGCCAATATAAGAAAACAATTCTATTGGGCCGGAATGAAACTTCAGATTCAGAAATGGTGTGAAGAATGTCCTGCCTGTAATCCAAAGAGACGCAGCAGAACTGATCAAAAGGCTCCTCTGCAACCAATTATCAGTCACGCTCCTTTAGAATTGGTCGGCCATAGATCACTTAAAACTTGAGGCAAGCAGAAATGGTATCAGTTATGTTTTAACCATGATAGACCACTACTCTAAGTTTGTTGTAGCCGCACCAGTTCCTGATCTTACCACCAAAAGCACTGCAGCAACATTTGTTAAGTACCTTATTCAACCATATGGTGTTTCCAACCAGAATATTAACCGATCAAGGAAGTGCCTTTGAGTCGCAACTATTTCATGAACTTTGTAGCTTATACGGAAGTCAAAAGATCCATACAACTGCCTATCATCCTCAAGCCAATGGATTGTGCTAAAGAGCTAATCAAACCATACGTAATATTCTAAGAGCATTACCTGAACATCGACACTCGTATTGGCCTAGCATTTTGCCTGAATTAACTTATCTTTACAACAACACTATACAGAGTTCAACTGAATGTACTCTATATTATTTGTTATTTGATGATCATGGTCATTTACCTATGGACTTAGTACTTGATATAGATTTGAAAGCCACTTCTACTACTAACCTATGTACAGATTAGGTAAATGAACATAGTGACAGATTGCAAGAAGCAGGACAAATTCTAGACAAGCATATGACTCAAGTGAAATTAAAACAAAAGATACCATATGACGCCAATGCCAACGCTTATCCATTACAGATTGGAGATAGAGTACTACTAAAGAGAACCCAGAGACTAACAAAATTAGCTTCCAAATGGGAACCTAAACCCTATCACGTAATAGAAATACCATGCAGAGAACTGCCAGTTTATAAGATTCAAGAAGAAATCGGAAAAGGCATTAAGATTGTTCAGAGACACCTGTTAAAGCCATGCATGTTTTGTGCAGGATCAGATCCTTCGGCTGATGTTGACTCCAAGCTAATAGAGAAACAAGAATACCCTTCAAGAAATCTTACCTTGACTAAACTAGAAACCCCGACAGACTTGTGTGTTAGTCCTTGGAATTACTTAAGTACTGCTAACTCAGCCCATTTTGAGACTTTGATACCTGAAAATACTAGAGGAATAGAACCTGTTTCTACTGAACCTTTATGTACTATGCCTCACAGATCTCAGAGAGTCAATTTTGGAATTCCTTCTAGAAGATTTTGTATGGAAAGTCCTTAGTTTTATATCTTGAAACACAGTGTGATAAAGAATTATTCCAACACGGTCGCATTAGTTTAGTTTATGTTCTTTAGAGTATTAAAGTTACCTTAGAGGTTAAGAAAGATTTAACTGTGATAGCCCATTCTCAAGTACATTTTATAGAATTTATAGATTGTAAGTAATAGAACTGCATTGAAACTCTTTTAAAGTTCACACAGAAATAGAGTTAAGATATGGTTGTACAGTCAGTCTAAAGTTTTAGAGATGTTCCTCATCCAAGTATAAGTATAGTAAACTCATTCGAATGTAATAGATGTTATAGAAATAAATTTGGGGGGGGGATACATGAGGGCATGTATCATTTGGCGGGCCCGAATCTGTAGGGCCCCAGAGTTGGGGGGCACCAAATAAAAATAAAAATAGAAAAGTGCCTGCTATAGGTGCCTCAGTACAGTAAACAGATGCCCAAGAAATGCCCAAGTGCCCAGTTTAAAATGCCAATACAAATCTCTGTACAAAGCCTGTCAAAAATAATGTAACTAGCTTAGAAATAATGCTCAAAATAAGCCTTTCTGCCATGCTGCAGCTAATGGAATGTTGAGCTGTGCTAATGGAATGCTCACTGTGTGGCACCTGCTATGCCTTCCAGAACCAGAATACAGAGTGCTGCAGTTTAAAAAATAAATCTCTAAGCTGGCCCGGTGGTGCTGAGGGTTGAGGAGCTGGATGCCACACCTTGCACCATGCTGGCGACCCGGGTTCGGGAACGGATCCGGGCTGCCGGCGGTTGGCAGGGGAGAGGGAGGATCGAGCGTCTGATGACTGCTCTCCTCTCTCTGGGGTGGGTAATGGGGCTTGCATTGCTCTGTAGCGGCGACTAGCAGAGGCCAGCTGCACTACAGCAGCATGCAAATTAGGGGAGGAGAGCATGGCAGGCATCAGCACTACGTGCTCGGACGCCATTGCACCACTGGCTCCCCATAAGGGAGGAAAAATGAGGAGGGCGATCTTCGCAGCTGATGGTTGTGCAGTTGCACCCCCAGCAGTGACCTGAGAGGGGCACATACCCAATGTGGTGTGAGAGCAATGATGGCTGGCCCATTGGGGGTACAGGTTCATGGCCCATGCACATAACTGGGCCTGGGGGTGCACCTGGGGGTGAAGGGGCAGGCAGCTGGAGATCATGGGGGCCACTCTGCCAGGGGAGAAAAGATAAATAATAAAATAAATAAATAAATTTCTGTTAGGGAGAATCATGGTGACTGTGGAGGAGTGAGGACACAGAAAGCGAGGAGGGACGAGAAGGGCTTGCCAGGAGGGCCGACGCTGTCCCTGAAGGCTTTGCTGTGTGCCTTCTGCCTCCAGTCACTGAAGAAAAGGTACCTGAGTGAAGTGTCTAGTCTGCGATGCTGTCCCAAGCTGCCTGTTAAGTCCAAAAACATACCGTTGTGTCCCTGGGAGGGCTTGGTGCCCCGGTTTGTTGTTTTTATATTTTAAATCCAGTTTCGGTCCCTCAGAGGCGGCGGTAGCGTTGCAGCATTGTTTTGCACTGTTTCAGGACCTTTCGTGAGGTCCCCAGCTGTCCTGCACCTGCCTGAAAGCACTCTCCCTCCCTCTCCAGACTGCACCTCCCACCTCCCGTCTTCAGCTCCTGCTTCCCGGTGGTTGGGTGAGTCGGTGGCAGCACACTGCAACGTGCTGTCGACCCTGAATGAGGAAGAAAAGTGTATTTATTTATTTATTCATTTTAAAAAGTTAGCTCTAGGTGCAAAAGAAAAATGGCTGAGTGCCATGAAGGGGCGGTACAAGGGCTCCTCATTTAAATAATTTCAACCTTCAGGGCGTAGCACAGCCCACTGGGAAGGGGACAGCAGAAGCGACACCTCAGGAAGGGCATGAATATTTATTAAGGCAGCGTGTTTGGGCAGTGCAGAGTGACAGTCGAGCCCAAGCCAGTACAGGTCTTAAAAGGGGCTTGTTCAGGAAAAGCCCAAAATGTTTAAAGGGGCACAGCACAGGAAGGACCAGGGTTACAAGTAGGCCAGTACATAAAAGGGCTTAGTGTAGAAATACCCAGAGTGGATTTGCAGGGGCAGAGCCAAAGGGTAGCCCAGTATTTAAAAGGGAGCCCAGTGGTTTTGGAGGGGCCCAGACAAGCAACCCAGTGTCTTAAAAGGGCACAGCTGCACAGAAAAGCCCAGTTCTTAAAGGGGCAATACATGCCCACATATGTACTTAAAGGGGCAAAGGTAGTTCAGGACCCATGAGGCAAGTCAGACCCACCAGTTCTTAAAGGGGAAGTTAGGCCCACCACTGTGTAAAGAGGCAAGTCAGGCCCACCAGTTCTTAAAGGGGCAAGCATAGCCCACCCATTCTTAAATGGGCAAGTCAGGCCCACCAGTTCTTAAAAGGGGCAAGTTAGGCCCACCGACACATGCTCTGCCATTTAAAGGGGCAAGTTAGGCCCACTGCTAGCCATTTAGATTCCCCAGGTGTTATAGGGCACAGCAGCATTAGTGACCCCGTATGTTTAAGGAGTCTAGCTAGCCATACAGAGTCGCAGTAACAGGAGGAACCCAATTTAGTCAGAGGGACCCTGTTGGTTAGGTCCACCAGTGCTAGTTTTCTGTCAGAAAAGTGAACTGCCTGTGTATTTACTGTGATTTTAACATTAAGACTGAATAAGAGATTACTGCAACATGAACTGAGACTTTATTTTGCATGCAACTATTGGTACAAGCAGTAAATATGCCAGAAAAGTATTGCTTTGTTGCCAGCCTTCCAAGTTGCAAGGTGTTTGAATCTGTCTTCCAAAGCTTTCCAGAATCTGTTCACCATTGGTATCCAGATCAATCTTCTTCACTGTACTCCAGAAGTTGTCTCCAGTGCATTTTCAAAGCAGTCAGCAGCAGATCTTCAAGGAACCATGCCACAGTCGTTTATTGTTTTCCACTCTTCAAAGTTTCCCCAAAGTACGGCCTAGCCTGGTACAAAGGTACCGTCTGTTTTTTTGTTTTGTCATCCACATCGAAGTGCTATCCAGGTATTCTGCTGCAGTAGATTGCATCACTGTCCTGTTTCTTATTTAACGTAGTCCATGGCTCATCTGGCCTTGGTGCCCAGAACCCCGTTGGTGCTTCTGATTCACAGACTTCCTTTCTTCAGAATATTTGTCGTGTCCCAGCAGTCCAGAAGAGGACTTTGGGCTGGTTGATCAGCACTTTCTTCTTCTTCCTCATGTCCCAGCAGTCCAGAAGAGGAGTTTGGGCCAGTTGGTCAGCACTTTCTTCTTATTCCTCATGTCCCGACAGTCCAGAAGTGGACTTTGGCCTGATTGGTCAGCAACTTCTTCTTCTTCGTCTTACCCCAGTGTATAAGTGTGGGTTAAGTGACAACACAAGACAGTTCTGAGTTGTAGAAAACACACTGGCTTAGTGTGTTAAAAGGATTTATTTCTGTTACAAATCAAATCAAACTCATCCACTGAAGCAACGAAAGGAAAATAACTTTCATAGTTTAAATCAAACAAAATTCACACAGGGTGATCCCATCAGACTAACAGGACCACCATCCTCTGTGTCCAACGTCCATCTGAATCAGGCTTCAATTGAAGTTTTTATATAGTATTTACTTGATGACATCATGTTACACTAACTCCGCCCCTAATACTAATACAAGGAATTAATCTACACTAATACATGCAATTGGGCGGTAACTGAGGTCATTAGTTGCATTGTATCATATTTATAAGTCCATTAGATTGGCTGAATCAAATAAAGTTTTACAAATTTTGTATAAATCATAATAATTTTAACTGCATACTAATGGGACACCTTAACACCCTGACTCCTCCCTCTGATGTAGTACCTCCTTCTGAATGTTGCTATAAAAGCAGGACAGAAAGGAGCGTTCAGTCCTATGAGTGCCTTGCTACAGGTAGGAACTATGTGTGGAGTGTTAGGCAGGTAAGGTTTAGCCTTTAACCCAAAAAGAAAATGAAATGTCTCCATTATAAAATAAAACTCCTTCACTAACAGTGATTATGACTACTAGACCTAAATTGCTACTGTCACTTTAAATATTAGCTTTGTTTAGGCTGCTCTGAAGTCTAGCTGAAGGGGTTCCTTCCTAAGCACCTCTGTCAGGTAACTTATAAACTTAATTATTTTCTTGTTCCCTTTCTAATGTGCTCTATTTTATCTGGACTGGATCATTGAAAGACCAGGCAGGCACAGTCCTTGTGTGCAGGTTGGAACAAGAAAAGGGGAAAAACGATAACTGTAGAAAGAGCTTGCTGTGAGTCATTTCTTGTTTTGTTTTTATCCACTTCCTGCTTGTACCTGCCTAGTTGTCTCTGTAAGACGCTCACAGCCCAATGACAGTGAGGCAGCAGGGAAACAGGGCAAGTCAGGCAACACTCTCCTTGCTCTAATGAACAATAATTCCAACACAGCTACATTTATTTAATATTTTTAGCCTTACTGGCTTTAATCCTGGTCCAAACAGCTAATGACCAGCTTTTAACCTCTACATACTGAGTTCTACGGTGGGGGTATATAAATCGAGTGTCTACCTTTTACAGTCTGACATTCATTTGGTGATATGTGGGAACTTTCCACCTCCTGAACAAATCCTAAAGAGAAAACAGGCAGGAATGTAGTATAATAGGAGGCCAACCCTATTACAGTAGAAAATAAAGGATAGAGTAAGAAAAAAATAAATATAGAAATAAACTAGTACTACTGCAGTAGATTTAAAGAAAAATAACAGAATAGAGAACAGCAGAGGTTTCTCTCCGGGGGTTCCTCTACCACATTCCCCAAGGTTAAGTAAAACACAAATTCTTAAGATTTTTTTTATTGACATTCTATCCCTTTTCTTTTATTATTCTAAGAAAGAATAGAATGCAGCTTCCGCCCACCCTCTCTAAGAAGTTCCACCCCAGGGTACCCGTTTAAAGCATAATATAACAAGGCAACTTAAGGTTACCTTTTTCTTTTCCTCTTTTTTTTTTTTTTTAATTACCCTGGGGTGTCATTTCAACATCGTGGACATCTTCTTTACTGTCTCTACCATCAGCCCCATATCTGGAAAGGAAGTCTGCATTACCATGTTTTGCTCCAGCCCTATGCTGTATTGTAAACTTATATGGTTGCAGGGCCAGATACCACCTCATAACCCTGGTATTCTTGTCCTACATTTGTGAAAGAAAACACAAAGGATTATGGTCTGTGTATAGAGAAAAACGTGCTCCCCATAAATAAAAGTAAAGGGATTCTATTACCCACTTGACAGCTAGACATTCCTGCTCTATGGTTGAATATTTTTGCTCCCTGTCATGTAGTTTCCTTGAAATGTACACTACCGGGTGTTCTTCACCCACTATGGTTTGACTAAGTACCACCCCTATACCTGTACAAGAAGAATCTGTACATACCTCAAAAGGGTATTGGAAATTTGGGCTGCGTAACACGGGGGAAGAACATAAAGTGGCCTTAATTTATAGAAACGCTTGTTCACATTCAGGGTTCCACTTAACCTGCTTACCAAATTTCTTTTTTGTAAGATCAGTAAGTGGGGTAGCAATTGTTGCAAAATGTGATATGAACCTTCTATAATAACCAGCTAACCCCAAAAATGACCTTACTTGTTTTTTCGTAGTTGGTACAGGACAATTGCTACACTTCTATTTTATAACTTCTGGCTTAATTAGCCCATTCCTATATAAAACTAAATATCTGATTTCCTCTTGGGCCAATGTATACTTGGTGGGACTGATAGTCATACCCACCTGTTAAAGAGAAGCAATTACTGACTCTAGGTGTTTCATATGTGTTTCCTAATCTAAACTAAACACAACAATATCATCAGATAGGCTGCAAGTAACCCACATGTGGTGCCAATACCTGGTCCATAAATCGTTGGAAGGTTGCGGGGCCTGTGAAGACCGAAAGGCATAGTCTTAAATTGGAACAAACCCATGCCAGTGCTAAAGGCTGTTTTCTCCTTTGATTCCTCTGCTAAAGGAATTTGCCAATATTCTTTAGTCAGGTCCAAAGTTGAAATATATTTGGCATGTACCACCTTATCAATGATTTCATCTATCCGAGGCATCAGGTAGGCATCAAATTGGGAGACCTGGTTTATCCCTCGAAAACCTAGACATAGCCTAATTCCTCCTTCCTTCTTAGGTACTATTACAATAGGGGAGCCTTATGGACTGTGTGAAGGTTCAATAATCCCTAACTCCTGCATATTTTGAATTTCTCTTTGTACCAAGGGTTTACTTCTTTCAGGTAGCCAGTAAGCTTTCTTTCTGATGGGCCCAGTGGAAGTCTATATCTTATGTTCTACCCCTGTTGCTAACCCAGGGGTACTAGTAAAGGTGTTTGCAAATTTCTCAATTAAGCTCAGTAATTCGTTTTTTTGTGGACCTGACAAATATGAATTTATTTTAATCTCCTCTGTCCCTCTTTTTCCTTCTAAATGCCCATACGCTATCTCCAGTTCTGTCTGGACTTCACCAGGCATTACAAATAACTGCAGGCCTGTTTCAGGTCTCTCATGCCATTTTTTTAGTACATTAGCATGGTAGATTTTGGTTTTTTCTTTTCGACCAGGTGTACTTATTTCATAAGTCACTGGACCGACTTGACAAAGTACTATATATGGGCCCTGCCATTTCATAAATAGCCTATGAGTGGAAGATGGTAACAGTAATACTACTTTTTCTCCCATCACAAACTGTTTGGATTTGTTCCTTTATCATAGTTACTTTTCTGATCTTTTTGTGCTTCTATTCCTGCCTCATGATCATGAGCTTTCTGGGTAAAATAGACCAGCCAGGAGACTTTAAATCCTTCCCCTCTTCCCAGTATTCCTTAACCACATCCAATATTCCTCTGGGATTTCTACCATATAGCAAGGAAAAGGGGGAATATCCGGTAGAGGCCTGGGGAACTTCTTGATACACAAATAATAGAAAGGGTAGATATTTATCCCAATCTTTTCCCTCTCCTTTTACAAACTTTCTTAGTATTCTCTTCAAGGTTTGATTGTACCGTTCAACCAACCCATCCGTCTGAGGATGGTAGGGGGATGTTCTGATAGCCACTATTCCCAGTAATTTATACAATTCTCTCAACAATTCCGCATTAAAGTTAGCTCCTCTGTCAGTTACAATTTCATTGGGGATTCCTACCCGGCTAAATAGTTTAACTAACTCTTCGGCTATCCTAGGGGTAGTCACTGTTCTCATTGGGATAGCCTCAGGATATTTAGTGGCGTAGTCACAGACTACCAGAATAAATTGGTTACCTTTACTACTCTTATCTAAAGGTCCCACCACATCCATCCCTGTCCTTTCGAATGGGGTCATTACTAGTGGGAGGGGTAATAAGGGTACCACATCTGTTTTTTTCTTTTGCACAATGAATTGGCATTCTGGACATGACTGACAATATTGGGCTATGTCTTGATGTATACCTGGCCAAAAGAATCTCTGCAAAATCCGATTAGTAGTTTTGTCCTTTCCTGTATGACCAGCCCAGGGTACATCATGACCTAATCCCAATATGTCTGCTCTATAACACTGAGGAACTAATAACTGTTCTACTGTCTCCCCCGTGTTTGGATTTTTACATATCCGATACAATAAATTGTTCTTAATCTGTACTTGAGGAGCTCCCGGGACTTCTTTTTGACCAACCTGCTGGAAGAAAGATTGTAAGGTTGTATCATCTTGCTGTTGCTTCGCCATATCTAATTTAACATATATCTGTGCTGGGTTCCCAGGGACTTTATATGTAGCCTCTTTCCATTTTTCCTGTAATCTCTTTCTTTCCTTTCCTTTCCTTTCCTGAATTCCTTGTTTTCCCAGGGGTCCCATATGCATCTCCCTCAAATGGGAACAAGTCTCCAAGTAGTACCTCTCTTTTACTCTGTGCTCTAGTTGTCATGGCTGTCATACCCAAGTTACGATTTTCTATTAAGGAAGAAAACCCAGGGAAATCATGGCCTATCACTACCGGTACTGGTAGACATGGGACTAATCCAGCTGTAACTACAGATTCAAATCCATTAACCTGAAGAGGTATTTTTACAGTGGGGTATTGATGGCTATCCCCATCTGCACATACCACTTTCATTGTCGGCCCCCTAGTCCCGTTCAGTACTAAATATTTTCTTACTAATGTATTTTTACTGTCTGAATTGATTAAACCCAATACCTTCTGACCCTCTATCTGCACTCTAGTAGTTAAATATGTTGAATTTAATAGAGCTAGGTGAGCTTTCTCGGGCTTTCTAGAGGAACAGAATCTGGCAATATACTCTTACTTACCTACAGTGCAACATATTATATTCATAGGCACAGTTCTTTTCCCTTCTCAAGTTCATAGCTTTTGGTGGTACAGTCTGAGGATGTTGTACCCTATAGGTCTTATCCCAGGTTCATTTACTCGGTGCCTCCTTTTATAAGGCTGATGGGTGGCTAAAAAATCTTCAGCCAGGGTAACCACCATTTCTGCTGACTCTGGATTATGCTCCTTAATCCATATCTGTACATCAGTGGGTAACACCTGTAGAAATTGTTCCATGATGAACATTTCTATAATGTCTGTTCTTGATTTTCCCTCAGGCACAATCCATTTTAGGCATAATTCCCATAATCTCACATAAGTCTCTCTGGGAGGGTCATGAGGCTGGTGTTTCAGAGATTGAAACCTCTGTCGATAAATTTCAGCATTAATGTCGTACCTTTTTAGGATTTCCTGTTTTACCAGGTCATAGTAATCTGCTAATCATGAGTCCATATTGCTATAGGCCAGCTGAGCTTTTCTGGTCAAGTAGGGAGCAAGTCTCACAACCCATTGTTGGGTTGGCCAGTCACATGCCTTAGCTACTCATTCAAATGTGGTAAGATAGGCCTCTATATCATCTGTTGGTAACATACGTGATAATTTGATGTCTTTGGGATTATTAGTTGTAGTTCCACCTCCAGCTCCCTGTCCCACACCCAGCTGTTGTAATAATTGTAAAGTCTCAACCCACCGGGCATCTTGTCTTCTCCTATCTCGATCTCTTTCTTGTCTGCATCCCTCTGTCATTCAATTTCCATTTGACGAACAGCCAGCCAATGCAGAAGATCATTTATATCTCTTGGTGGAATGTCCCCAGTATCTGCAGAAATACCCGGTCGGTGTTCCTCTTCTTCTTTTTCCACTGGAGACTCTTTGGTGGCTTTCCGTCAAACATCCAGTAGCCCAGTATACAATGGTTCCTCCCTCTGCTCTGCCTGGGACCGGGTGACAGCTCCCACCTTGTGATCAATTCCAGTAGCCATCTTTTATTTGTCACCAGTACCAAGACTGGTATTATCCTGGCCTCCCCCAAGTGAGCTTATGGACAGCCAAGTATCCCACTTCTGACACCAACTGTGGAAGAGTGGGTTAAGTGACAACACAAGACAGTTCTGAGTTGTAGAAAACACACTGGCTTAGTTTATTTCTGTTACAAATCAAATCAAACTCATCCACTGAAGCAACGAAAGGAAAATAACTTTCATAGTTTAAATCAAACAAAATTCACACAGGGTGTTCCCATCAGACTAACAGGACCACCATCCTCTGTGTCCAACATCCATCTGAATCAGGCTTCAATTGAAGTTTTTATATAGTATTTACTTGATGACATCATGTTACACTAACTGCGCCCCTAATACTAATACAAGGAATTTAATCTACACTAATACATGCATTTGCGTGGTAACTGAGGTCACTAGTTACATTGTATCATATTTATAAGTCCATTAGATTGGCTGAATCAAATAAAGTTTTATACATTTTGTATAAATCATAATAATTTTAATTGCATACTAATGGGACACCTTAACACCCTGACTCCTCCCTCTGATGTAGTACCTCCTTCTGAATGATGCTATAAAAGCAGGACAGAGAGGAGCGTTCAGTCCTATGAGTGCCTTCCTACAGGTAGGAACTATGTGTGGAGTGTTAGGCAGGTAAGGTTTAGCCTTTAACCCAAAAAAGAAAATGAAATGTCTCCATTATAAAATAAAACTCCTTCACTAACAGTGATTATGAATACTAGACCTAAATTACTACTGTCACTTTAAATATTAGCTTTGTTTAGGCTGCTCTGAAGTCTAGCTGAAGGGGTTTCTTCCTAAGCACCTCTGTCAGGTAACTTAAAAACTTAATTATTTTCTTGTTCCCTTTCTAACGTGCTCTATTTTATCTGGACTGGGTCATTGAAAGACCAGGCAGTCACAATCCTTGTGTGCAGGTTGGAACAAGAAAAGGGGAAAAACGATAACTGTAGAAAGAGCTTGCTATGAGTCATTTCTTGTTTTGTTTTTATTCACTTCCTGCTTGTACCTGCCTAGTTGTCTCTGTAAGACGCTCACAGCCCAATGACAGTGAGGCAGCAGGGAAACAGGGCGAGTCAGGCAACACTCTCCTTGCTCTAATGAGCAATAATTCCAACACAGGTACATTTATTTAATATCTCTAGCCTTACTGGCTTTAATCCTGGTCCAAACAGCTAATGATCAGCTTTTAACCTCTACATACTGAGTTCTACGGGGGGGGGGGTATATAAATCGAGTGTCTACCTTTTACAGTCTGACATTCATTTGGTGATATGTGGGAACTTTCCACCTCCTGAACAAATCCTAAAGAGATAACAGGCAGGAATGTACCATAATAGGAGGCCAACCCTATTACAGTAGAAAATAAAGGATAGAGTAAGAAAAAAAATAAATATAGAAATGAACTAGTACTACTGCAGTAGATTTAAAAGAAAAATAACAGAATAGAGAACAGCAGAGGTTTGTCTGGGGGTGGGTCCCACTCTACCACACCCGGCAGTCTGGAAGAGGGCTGCGGCTGGGTTTGGTGTGTCTCAATTCTGGTGGCCCTCAGTGGGTTCTGAGCCGAGAGAATCGTTGCTTTGTTCTTAACAAGTCCGGCAACCCTAGAGAGGTGGGGTGTGGCCGAGAGACTCGTGGCCTGTACAAAATCCTCTCTGCAGTCCCTTAGTTGATAGCCCAGTCAGCCAAGTGTTCCCCTTGTGTTTTATCCTGCAACCCAATTTCTTCCCGACAACAGAGAAAGCTTATCCATGCACGAACTGCCTGTTATGACTGAAGTAGAGTTTTACAGTATTATGCTACAGAGTTCCTTATAGTGGCTTACCCCAGGTAATAGGCCCTAGGTAGAAGTGCACCTCAGGGTATTACTGAAAGGATTATATAGTGATTTGCTGATTATAGAGTGTAGGCCACTCATAAAGTGGAGCTGTTACAGCCATTTATTTAGAGTCCTCCTTGTATAGGAGAGTGAAAATAAGTGTAAGTGTCCCCCCGTGACCATGTTTCCCCTTTGTCTGGTATAAATAAAACCTTGTGAAGTATTTGGAATCTATTTCTGAACTCTCGCCTCTCTTTATCTGGTGCCAACATCCATCCCTTTTTGAACCTGTGTTAGTAATTTGAGTACAAGTTACTGGTGTCATCGACACAGTTGCTTTATTACCCCTTTTTATTGATGTGGAAACCCAGCACATGTTAACATCCTTCTTACCACCTCCGGGGCACCACTATAGAGAGGTATATATAGGGTAGGAGTGAGATATGGAAAATATTCTCACTTCTGCAGAGTGAGACATGGATATCTTACGAGTGCCAAAGGCACAAGAGAGATATCCATGCATCCTGATGCAGGAGTGAGAATATTTTCCATATCTCACTCCTGCCCATCATGTGTGCAATTTATACAATAGGGCAGGAGTGGGCTTACAGGTTGTTTCTTTGTGATTTTGTGTCTTTGTCAATGTGTTATTTGTTTGTTATGTGGCATTCTGCTGGTGTGTTGTATTTATCAATGGGTTTCCTTTCCATTTGAGAATGGTGGTGTTTCATACTTCGAGATTAGTGGCTGGGTTGGGCTTAGGCAAATGTTACTAGGTTACAAGATGTATTCTGTGTTATGATTGGTGGTGCTACACGTCAGTCATTGGAATGGGTGTGAGGATTGGTGTATTTGTCTTCGTTGGTGGGGCTTTTTGTATTCAGTCAGTTCCAGGAACGGAGTTTGCGAAGTCTTGTCAAATGCTTTATTTTGTTAGTTATTCACTGGTTACTGTGTGAGAAAGTTTCTTTATTTTAGTGTTTTTTGGTTTTTTATGTATTTTATGTGGGTATTGGTGCTTGTGGCAGTTTCTGCCAGTTACCGTCACTGGAGTGACATAGAGGATTACACAGGATTTCAGTTTCAACATTTTCAATTCGTTCTCTTGCTGCAATGGAAAGAGGTATTTTCAGCAATTGGTGAAGAGTCTTGCATTTATTTACTGTAAGTCAGTATCACTGGATATGGGATGTGGTCTTTTGGAGGGTGCTCTTCGTTTCTGTTCAGTTGTGGAAAATACAGACAGAGATACAGTAGTCAGCTGTTTCGTGTTGGTGTTTTAAAAGAAGTAGAAGAAAAACAAGTTTTGATACTGTTGTTCAGGTGGTGCATCAGGTGTGTTTAGTTTGACTGTTGTGATTTCAAATTAGTGCCGGCAGCCTGATGCACTGCAGTGAGGTAACGAGAGTGGAAATATTGGCAGGTGACGTAGACACTGTGGGTGGGATATTCAGAGCAGATGCACCATGCGCAATAGGGATGTGCTAGCGCAAGAGCGGAAATGCGCCATGGTGCGATATTCAGCGGGAGCGGCAGCGCAGCACAACATGCAATGCATCATATCACAACAATAATGAATGCATGTGCAACTGCAGGGGGCGGAACCAGGAATAACTTGCGCAGTGTGATATTCATCAGTAGGTGACATGCGCAGTAGCGGACCAAGCGGAAGTTGTGCGACAGTGAAAATGAGCCAAAATAAAAGGGAGCAAGAGAGGGGAGGATGAATGCGGCGACAGAGTGACAGGAAGCAGAGGGCAGGTAAGTAAGTAAGTAAGTAAATGTTTATTTCTATAAGGCGCCCTTCCCAAGCTCAGGGCGCCTTTACAAAATCCTACATACAATATTAAAACCACAATAATAAATAACATTATATTCAAAATAAAATTTAACATAATTTATGTCACTAAAATGCTTGATTAAAAAGGAAGGTCTTTAGAGCTTTTTTAAAGCTCTTCACAGTCAGGCTATTTCGTATCTGGCAAGGTAGAGAATTCCACATGGTAGGAGCCATAAAGGCAAATGTTCTTCCACCGGATGTTTTTAAGGTTACCCTGGGAATCTCTAGCAATCCCTCACCAGAGGATTGGAGGGAGTGGGAGGGACAGTAAGAAGTCAGGAGTTCTTTCAGGTAGCGGGGTCCCAAACCATGTTGGGCTTTATAGGTCATCAACATGACCTTGAAAGTGATCTGCCACTGTACAGGCAGCCAGTGCAACTCGCGAAGCACAGGTGTTATATGGTTGGACCTCGGGCTTCCAGTCAACAACCTAGCTGCCGCATTTTGCACCAACTGTAAGCGGTGAATATCCACTCCTGGCAGCCCTAGATAAAGGGCGTTGTGGTAATCAAGATGACTGGCAACAAAGGCGTGGACCAGGGTAGGAAGATCCTCTGACGGAATCAAGTGTTTCACCTGTGCTATATTCCTTAGATGAAAAAAGGATGATTTCACTACGGCTGACACCTGCGCCCTCAGGGTCAAGCCCTCATCAAATATAACACCAAGTTTACGTACCTGACCAGATGCCATAAGCGGGGTTCCTCCCAGAAATAAACCTGAGGGTTTTCCCACCCATGGACTTGATATCCTCATCCCTGGTTCCACCACCAACACTTCTGTTTTTCCCGGGTTCAACCTCAGCCAATTGGTACTCATCCAGTTCTGTATCTCCAGGAGGCAGTTGTTAAACAACGTACTTGACTCAAACTCCTGCTCGGGCACAAAAGGCATATAGAGTTGAGAATCATCGGCATAGCAATGAAAACTCAAACCATATTGTCTTATAATGTCCCCTAATGGAAGCATGTACACCGCAAATAACATAGGGGACAACACTGAACCCTATGGCACCCCGTGTAGATAGTGAGAGGTCGGAATAATCCCCAACACTACTCTCTGGGTCCCTACCCTGCAGAAAAGATTTGAACCAACTGTGGACCACCCCCCTTAGTCCACAGAGAAACCACAGGCATTCAAGCAGCACCCCATGATCCACGGTGTCAAACGCTGCTGAGAGATCAAGGAGAACCAAGATAGAATGAGTTCTCTGATCTCTCGCCATCAGGAGATCATTCAGGTGTGGCCAGGAGATGGACAGGGCCCACTGGAGGTGTGCCTGAGTGAGAAAAGGAGTGTGCGTGCCTGTGCCTCTGCCTGTGTGCACAAGAGGGCCTGAGAGTGCCACAGTGGACGTAGGGCAGTGGCAAGAGGCAGGGCACCCAGAGGTGAACAGCCGGAGGTGAACCCAGTGCAGGGGCAGCACCAGCAACACACAGCGGGGGGAACAGGTAGACAGCCACCTGGGGGAGGAACACCAGTCAGGGACATGGCCAGTGCCACCTTCCAGATGGAGGCGGTAATGAGGGGGTGAGAAGGCATGCAGCAGGGAGGCGCAGCCGTGGAAGGGCCCGTCGGCGGTATGCCCAGAATAGGCTGTACCGAGCCTGCACCACCTTCAAACAGTACAGTGACACTGAGATTGTGGGCCAGTACCACCTGAACTGGGTGATTCTGAGGCAACTCTGTGAGCTGTGCAGTGATGAGATGCAGGCACCCACACGACGGAGCCATGCACTGTCTGTGGAGATGAAGGTCACAGCCGTCATGTGCCTATTTGCAATGGGCACCTTCCAGAGACCAACAGGGGACATGACAGGCATAACCCAGTCAGCCGTGTCATGCCTACGTACACAATTCCTCAGCGCACTGCTGCCACATGCTGCGGAGTACATCCATTTCCCCAGCACACAGGCGGAGCACACAGCACACATACAGGAGTTCCACAGGGTAGCACGGTTGCCTGGCATGCTCAGGGCCACCCATGTAAGCATCCACATGCCACCTGGCCTGGAGGGGGCAACATACATCAACCGCGAGGGCTACCCGAGTGTCAACTGCCAGGTGGTGTGCGATGCCAGGGGGTGCATAATCAATGTCTGTGCCACTCACCCTGGAGGAGCACACGATGCCTTCATCTGGCACCAGTCTGCACTGTGCCACAGGTTTGAGAGTGAGGATATTCCCACTGGCCATCTTTTAGGTGAGTACGCATAGCAAGCTGGATGATGGGTGCAGACGTGGGGGGGTAGGGGGCATTGGCAGGGGTGCCATGGGTAATGGCCATGATGGCCCATGACACAGTGGCTCAGTCCACCATGGTAATGACTCCCCTCTACACACAGGTGACAGTGGTTATCCGCTACGGCCCTGGCTGCTCACACCATACCGGCGCCCCATGACCCCAGCGCAGCAACAGTACAATGAGGCACATGCAACAACACGGAATGTCATCGAGCGGGTGTTCGGGCTGCTGAAGGCACAGTTCCATTGCCTGCACACATCAGGCGGTGCCCTACAGTACAGCCCCTCAAAGGCCTGTGGGCTATTCCTGGCCTGCTGTATCCTGCACAACATGGCCACTGACTGTGGGATAGCCATTGAGGTCAAGGAGGGGGACAGCAGTGGGGATGATGAGGACACCAGTCCAGCTGGTGTAGGGCAGCCATCCCCTCGGCAATGGGACCCCCGGCTGGCCCGGATGACACAGCAGCACTGGGACACCATCGCAGTGGAGCACTCTGGACAACACAGGTAGGCAACAGGGCCATGTGCAACCACCAAGGGTAAGGGCACAGCCCACAGACAGGCAGGGGCAGATGGCGTAAAGGGCATGGGAATGGGTGGGGGACCGCATACAATGGCAGGGACGGACAGGGCTGCCACATTATGTGCACACACTCCACAACACATGCCCACAGGGCAACAGGCACGCCCACCCCAACAGGCACCCCCACAGGACCACACACAACCATGCCCAGTGGCTGGCACTGTGCTTGCCTCAGATGCTGAGCACCATTGCACAGTGGTGGACAGCACTACGCAGGCATCATCATGCACACGCCACAGTGGTCAGCAGCCGGGAGGGTGTGCACAGGGACCATGTGTGTGCAGGGCTGGGCACCTCACCCATGCATCACACAAAGAACACCACAGTGCACACAGGGCAGTGGCAGACAGTGGCCATGGAGGGAGATGGGTCAGTCATGAGGCACAGTACCACGGCCACCACGGATGTGTGGATGGCCTCACTGAGACTTGCCAGCCATGCCATGCTGACCAGTGGCCTCATGGGGTGACACTGACAGGCCCCAAGGGGTGACACTGCATGAACGCAACCGTGTCCGTGCAGGGAACTGCAGGCCACCAAACATGCCTGCACCTGGCGTGCTTG
The DNA here is from genome assembly GCA_016271365.2 of Neoceratodus forsteri. NCBI lineage: Eukaryota > Metazoa > Chordata > Ceratodontiformes > Ceratodontidae > Neoceratodus > Neoceratodus forsteri. The sequence continues at coordinate 1,340,332,383 of CM057455.1, read as the reverse complement.
GTATGCCCACAGCCGAACCCGGCATCGACATAGCAGGGGTCGCATGACTCTGGGAACGGGGGGGTGGACATAGCACTCTGCAGGATGTGCAGTGGCTGGGCACCCAACCGGGTGGCCAGTGTAGCCATGACAGTCACCATTGCAGTGGTCTGCCTGTCAATGGCAGTGGTCACATCCGCCTGCTGCTGGGCCAACTCTGCTAGGAGCAAGGCGTGGTCCCTGCTGCACCGCTCCTCTGCCTGGTGCAGAACCACACTGAGTGCATCCACCGCTGTCACGAGCCACATCTGCTGATCTACTGAGGCCTGGAGAAGATGGCTATGGTCGCCCAAGAGGTCATCTGCATGTCCAGCATGCTGTCCCCCATGGTGTTCCTGGTTCTGCTGCCCAGCACCCCTCAATGGTGAGTGCTGCACAGCACTGCCATTCTGGGGTATGTCCATATGCAGTGCACTGCCACCGCCCCTGTCCCCACATTGACATTGGCCATCTGCTGCCGCTGCCCCTCCGGCAGCCGTTCACCAGGGGACACTGGCGTGGCCTCAGCAGCAGCAACAGCCTGACCTGGGCGCACACCAGTGCTGTCCCACTGGAGCATGCAGATGCAGCCTGGGAATGAGCTGTTGTGCAGGCAGCCATGCCAGCACTACTCGTGGAACCGCCTGGGCGGTTGCCATCTGTGGGACCATCCTGTGTCCCACATACATCACTCTCCGGGACGTGTGTCATGTCATCATCAGTGCTGGAGCCGGCCTCGATCTGTGTCCCAGCACACTGGACACCGAGGGCGGTGTTACGCTGGGACACAGGCAGAGCCATGTCCGCACCCGCACCACCAGCATCAGTCCGGACAGACGTGCAGGTATGCAGACAGTCGGGTCCTTGGACACCTGTGGAGGTGGATAGGCATTCCACAGTGTCCAGGGCCTCCCCCATGGTGGACAGACCCACCACAGCTGCCCCATGCAGACGCTCAGGAGCTGCAAAGGAACACAGTACCGTTAGTGGCTCCGCCTGGCCCTGGGGCCTGCCCCCCTACCACCCACACACTGCCAGCGCTGGACCCATCATGTAGTGATGGGCTGCCACTCGTCTGGAAGCCACCACCAGGAACACCCTCGATGGCACTATGCCGCATGCTGCTGGCCACCCGCTCTTCCCGTGGCATCAGGTGGGGTACGTCCTGCTGGCCCACACCGGTGGCAGAACGTGCTGCCCTGATGGTGGCCACCTTGTCTTTAATCCGCCTCCTGTCTGTGCCAACCTTCTTCTTGCACTCCTGCACGAACCGCTGGTGGCTGCCCTGCTGGTTGACTGCACATGCCACCTCACCCCCATGCCACAGCACGGGCCTGTAGTGTTTCCCGCTCTCCACTAAGCAGCGGTTCCCTGTCGAGGTATGTCTCAAACAGGGCATCAGATTCAGCCCTGGTAAAGTTGGGCCTCCTCCTTCGCACTCTTCCCTGCTCCTCCTCTTCCTCTCGCTTAGTAATGCTCATGCCTGGGGGATAGCCAGGTGTTACCTTGGACTGTGCAGTCCCATACAGCCCTTACAGACCACTGTCCCCACGTCCCTACAGCATGCAACCTACCTCAAAGGACTGCAATACCGATCCATGGCCTATGCAGCATATTTATAGTGCAACGCATGCAGATGAGAGCAGGCGCATCTGTAATTGGATGCTAATGCAGTGGATGCGCCGTGGAATGGCTTATGAGCTGATTTGCATATCCTGGCTGAATATCATGCTGTTGAGCCTTACGCAATGGTGTTGAGCGTGCTCAGGCTATGGCGCACCACTGTGACGTGCGCAATCGGCACCGCACCATGCATGCCCGTGGTGCTGACACCGATGCTAGCAGCGCTCCTGACGTGCTGTGTGCGGGAGGCAGTACAGGGCACAGCCACCACTGTGCCTGTGGTGCAGGTGCTCTGTATGTTCAGGGGGCACTCATGCCGTGGTGCACCTTGGGTGCCATGGTGCCACAGTGCAGTAGGCCACTGCAAGGAGTCACACACATGCACCCTACCGCGCTACATGCAGGGCTTCCTACTAGCACTGTGGCACTCCGTGCACGGACAGACCCTTGACCCTGCATTTGACCTTTGCCCCTAGGCGCCATGCATATGCATGGCTGCACCACTATTGTGCAGCCTGGTGCCAGCGCTATAGCTACTGGCAGTGCAGTACCATGCTGCCTCCGCACGTGGGGCATGTGCGCTACAGGGTGCCATTTTGTTGCCGATAGCTACTGCACTATGTCGCTCACCAGAGCGCCTGTGTGGACGGCAATTGAGCTTGCCAACCTGGTGGCATTGGTAGAGCCCCATGCAGGTGCCCTCTTTGGCCAGGTACTCCTCCTGAGGCCACGGACAGTAGTGTGGCAGGAGGTGGCAGAGGGCCTTGAGGAGGCCACAGTGTGCAGCAGGACTGCCGAGCAGTATCGCCACCGATATGGGGACCTCCAGCGGTGGGACCCGACCACCTAGGATGACTGCAGGCATGTGCCCGGCAGGGCGCCGTGCCATGGCCAGGTAGGTGCTCCATCACATCACTGGTAGTATCTGTCTGTCCAGGTATCGTGGTGGTCATCAGGCCATGCCGCGGGGGGGGCCTACCTGTGTTGCCAGTGTTGGGGGTGCCTCGTGTACACCCTGCACCACCGCATCACGGCTGGGCTGTGCGGGCATGCACACAGCAAGGGGGGGCTATGTTACTGGCCTGCACTGATGTTACCCTCTCCATGTTTGCACTCTAGGCCCGGAGGATTACCGTAGGGCCCGGTTGGCCCCTGAGCAGGGACAGCAGGCTGGAACTGGAGGTGTGGCCTTGCAGCCGGGGCACAGTAGTAGTGCCAGGGGTCAGCAGCACCCTGCTGACCAGGACGCAGGTGAGTGCCATGTTTCCCCCTACATCTGAGCATGGTGGGTTGCAGGGGTGGTGGTGGTGCCTGGCTCCCTGCACATGGCCCCACTGCTGTGCATGCCACACAGTGCACTCCACACTGTCCTGTGGGACTGCATGTTTTGGTAGGTATTGCAGGTGGGCTGTGTGTGCACTGGGCACCTGGCTGTGCCACTGCCATCACACTGCATAGCCATGACACTGTACATCCATGTTGGTGCTGTGCAGTGCATGGGCAGTGGGGGTGTGCAGCAGTTTGCATGGCTATGGGTGCCTGGGTAGGTGGGTCATGTGGGCGCACCCACTGTGGGTGGTCGCATGCCATCACGGGACGAAGCCCACAGATGTCTGCCATGCACATTAGGTGGGCTGCGGGGGTTTGGCCAGTCATACGTACTGACTCTACTCCCTTGTCCTAGGTGGGCAATGCTGGATGACCCTGGAGCGTCACATCCAGGAGATACTGCAGGTGACCCAGTCCACACTGGAGCTGCTGCAAGGCATGGAGAGGAGTGATCAGCGGTGGCACAGAAGGCACCACAGGGAGTGCAGGGATGAGAGGGGCCGCCAGTAGGGCCTGCGGCACCCGGGCTGTTCCTTCTTCCCCTGGACTGTCCCTCACACCCCTTTGTCCCCCTCCTTGTTGTTCCCCCTTGCCCCATGCCCATCACCCCCGAGTTGTAGCCTTGTACCCCCTCCCCCACTATGTATATAGTACTGTAAATAGTTCTTATTTATTCTGTTACCTTTTGAATTATAGATATGTTTCATACTACAACTGTGGTGGTCTCTGATTTGCAGTGGGTGTCTGGTGCCTTGCTGCAGTGGTGTGCATGTCATCTGGGGGTGGTGCAAGCCTGGCCATGGGTGTGTCTACCAGGACCCCTCCACTGGTGTGGGTGGGGGCCATGGTCCCCGTCTCTGGTATGTGTGTTGTGCCCTGTGCACTGAATGACTGTGTGTAGTGGTCTCAGGTGCATGCGCTGTGTCCCAGTCACCCCTGGCAGTGTGTGCCTGGCCCATGCGGCTGCTGAGCCCCTTGCGTGTCTGTGGTATACACAGCCATGCCGACCCCTCCACCACATGCATGTCTGCTGGCATGACATTGGTGGCTGTCCATGCCAGCCACCCTCTGAGCATGGTGTCATGGCAGTTGGCGTCCTGTATCCAGGTCTATTGCACATCTGCCTCAGGTGACATAGTGGGCGGTGCTGTTTTTGTCCCCCTCCATGCTGTCGATGGTGTCTGTGGTGGCGCCTGTGGTCTGCTGTCTGTCACATGTGCTCCAGCCGCATGCTGGTGGCAGACAGGTTCGTGGTGCATGCACCACATGGCTAGCTCACCAGCGCCATGGTGGTGTACAGGCCGTGGGTACATGGCAACATTGGACACGTGACAGCGGCATCTGTTGCCCTGCTTTGTGTGGCTCTGTGATGGGGTTCCCTTGGGACACTGTGGGGGACTTGTTCATGCCCTGTGTTGCATCCTGTGTGGCACATGCCTCCATGCACCATAGTGGGCAGCTGTGCTGTCTGGTGGGGCCAGTGCTGGGACAGGGTGTGTGCATGAGTGGGTGTGCAAGGTGCTGTCCTGCTGGTGGTGGCATCCAGGGCGGGTCTTGTCACTTGTGGGGTCCCTCGGGTACTGACGCAGGGTCAACCTCTTTGCTGTGCCACAGTGGGGGCCATGCAGGGGGGCATTGTGTATGCTGCAGTGGCATCAGTGGCTGGTGTCGCCTGCTGTGGGAGGATCATGGTGGGGCTATCATGCATGGCACCATGGGGCACAGGGTTGCATTGTCATGGTGATGGTGGCATACCTTCAGTGCCATGCACTGTTTGGTAATGCTTCTGGGCCGGGTGTCTTGGGATCGCTGTACAGGGGGTGGTCAGCATTGGTAGGGTGCTGTGGTGCGGGAGGGTCCGGCCCTCTTTGTATTGCAGTCACTGTTTGCCGGGGGAGTGTGCTGGGGCACCGTGCCGCTGCTGTTGGATCGGTGCTGGGGTTCATGGACTGGTGGTCCGTTCAGCTCACCTCTGGATGTGCAGCTCATGGGGGGCCTTGGAGGGATTGGTCTGTCTGGCCTGCTGCATGCTCCTCCATCCATGTCGCATCCATGGCTAGTGCACCCCTGCTTCCTGTCCTTGTCCCTGCGCATCACTGGATGTGCTACTGCACATTGGCCCTGCTCCACTGCGCATCCCTGGTTGCGCCATGGTGCATCGGGTGTGATATTCAGCTCTGTTGCACAGGTGCACCTTGGCCTGCGCTTGGTTTGAATATCGTGCACATTGCGGAATGGCACACTGCTCTTGTGCCTGCTCCTCTTTTTGGCGCAGTCTGAATATCCCACCCCATGTGTGTAAATGTAAATATCTCCACAGTGCCTACATCACCAGTCATTTATCTCACTGGGGTGCAAATAAATGTTTTTATTTGCAACGTTTATCACCCACCCCTATTGTATAAAAATAGATATATATATATATATATACACTGTATATATATTATGGTAGCACGGTAGTGCTACCATAGTTAGGGTTGAGGAGCCATTTCTATGTTAAATGCCAAAACTTTGCACCTTAATAACTTTGCAACTTTTTGATGGATTTGCCTGAAATTTGGAATTTATGATCAAGAACCATAGGCCTTGGGATCTGCCAAGTTTTGTACTGTTGGATATACGGTTGTGGAGTTATTAAGTGTGATCTGTGCGCACGTTTACGCTTTTCTGGAATTCTATGGTCGCGCCTACAGGTCGACGGGTTTATGCTGACTGGCCTAAAATCTTCAGGGAACATGTGGCCATGGTCCCCAATGTGCCTTTGAAGATTTCGTGAAAAAATATTAAATGGTTCAAAGTTATTCAAAAACAGTTTCCCATTATAAGTCAATGGGAAAGTTAACAAAAGTTCAACACTTTCTGAAAATGCATTTTACTTTCGCAAATGGGCCTGTTACTTTCCAAATCGGCCTTTTGTTTTCAGTTGGTGATCAGAAAAATGGTTGGCATTTAAATTTGGGACCTCTAGCAACCTAATTTTTTTGTATTCACCTAGTCGGGCCCTGAGGATGCTTGCCATGTCTTTATTTTGTGAGAAAACACCCCAGAAATATGTTTTCAAATTTCTGGAAAAGTACTTTCAGCTTCACGAAGTGTCGCAAATTCTTGAGAAAGCTGAAGAGTGGAACAATAGTTTTCTAGTCTGTGGAAAATGACAGCAATTCTTTGGCACTGCGCTGCAAAAGAACCGTTGGGAGTTTTGAGCTGAAATTTGGAGGAACGGAGCCGACATCTCACAGATGTGCCTTTCAGTGTTGTATTGAAAAAATATTACACGGCAAAGTTACAGCACTCCAAAGTTGACGGTTTTTCCCATAGGATAACATTACGGCGCCCGACGCATTACAGAAATCCTTTGGATCCCTGCTGCAAAATAACGGTTTGGTCTTTTTTCCTGAAATTTGGAGGGAAGACAGCCAACAGCTCACAGATGTGCCTTTCAGTAGTTTGGTGAAAAAATATTACAGGGAGGCAAGTTATGATGCTCGAACTTCTCTTTTTTCCCATAGGATAACATTCGGCATTACGCGCCGGGACGTGATCTCGAAAACAGTGCGAGATAATGGAGTTTTTGAAAATTCTAGCCCCTAGTGGGAGCTAAGTACAAACTAGCCAGGACAGTCATAAATCATACGACTTTTAAATTTTTTTTCTATGTCATACGGTTCCTGAGATATAACTTATTTAGTATTCCAAGTCCTCATTTTCTGCTCCGATACCCATTATTATGCATACATTCTTTGTACTCATGTCTTTCTGTATTCAGCTTTTTGGCAAACCAGCCTGTGCACTTACATTACTGTTACCATTGCCCTTTCAACGCTGTTCAGCCCCCGTTCACTTACCGTTGGCGTCTAAGCCACCACGTCGTCATCCTTTGCGTTTCATTTGCGCTATGCTTTCTGTTACTTTTTGCCATTTGTGTGTACCGTACTGTTTCTCTTTCTGTTTCACTGCATCACCATGCCCATTGCCATTTCGATTTACAGGCACCATGTTACTATGTGACAAGACATCACTGGCACACCGTCCCGTCACGCCACCGTGTTCGTTATCCTTTCTGTTCTCATTCGCACTGCGTTACCTTGTGCACCACTGTTGCGCTTCTGTTTGCATTGCTGTCTGTTACTATGCCACAAGACATCATGTGGTGGGGTAGTCTTTGGGTTCAGACTCCAACTCCGCATTATGTGCCGGAGCCTTGAGGCCCTATGTGTTATCCTTTGCCATTTGGCGCTTGCTTTTCGTTATTTTTGCCATTTTGTGTCTACAGTACTGTTTCTCTTTCTGTTTCACTTTGCATCACCTGCCCATTGACATTTCCATTTGCAGGCACCATGTTACTATGTGATAACACATCACGTGGAGACGTTCCGCCTATGCCACCGTGTGTTACCCTTTCTGTTCTCATTCGCGACTTGTGTTACCATGTGTGCCACTGTTAGCATTTCTGTTTGCGTTGCTGCTCCTGTTACTATGCCACAAGACATCATGTGGAGGGCCCCGCTCCCACCGCTGCATTACATTCACTATTTCTCGTTACCATTCTCAAAAAGAAGGGAAATTAGAGGCAAAAAACTCCATTTAATGCATTAGTTAGGGTTGTTCCACAGCGACAAAAGTGAGGAAATTCGCTGTGGGGTTGAAAACCCTAACTCGATTCACCCCAGCACCACACACACACACATTCAAGTATGGGGAGGACCAAGTCAACACAACCAATGACAGACATCCAGCAGCAGGTGACAGAAATAACAAACAATTGTCTAAATGTACACTGAGACATCCCCACCCACCTGACCAGGTACTGCATGCTCAGTGGAGATCAACAGCAAAACTGAGGCCATGTACACCAAACATACACATCCCTGATTGCAGCAGCTGAGCATACACACTTAGTAGTTGCATGGCTCTTACCTACCGATGCTCACACCAGACCAGACCACATGTGGTGGGCACCTGAGCAATAGAGTTCAGCAAAACCAAGGAGTTGTACAGGTATAATATCTCTGATTATAACAAGGGTTTGAGAAATGCAGCTTTCTAATTGACTGTAAACATTGTAATAGCCTTATGTTTACTTTTTATTAACATAGTAGAGCCTAACCATATGATGAACATGGTTTAATGTTGTTTAAAAACAGTTTTATTATGATAGCAGTAAGCCACTCCCAGGTATTATGTTAATGGTCAGTTTATCACTGTCTAGCGACATGTGGCACTCGGCTATGCCTCATTCAACATTAAATCCCACAGGGTGATTAACAGACCATTTAACATAACTGTTGGTCATGCCTTATTGCTTAATTGTCTTTATGAGTAGATAGTCTCCTCTGCTAGGCACTGTAGCAGCTTTAGAACACAGTGTCCTACCCAGTTACACCATACACTGTCTAGTTACTGGAGAATGGCTGTGAATATGAACTCATGAAGATGAACAGTGTAACTTGATCATTACAGTCATCGGAAACCTTAGTGTGATTATAACTGACAGAGTCAGTAGAGAATAACCCCTGCTGTCCTAGTACACTTACCCCATTGTGAGTTAAATCAATACTAAAAGACATTCTGTTTATATCTACACCATACCTACTTGATTCCTGTTGTACCACAATTAACATAGTTATCACTTTGATAGCATCAGTGACAGAAGTGTGGCAAACCCAAACACTAGGCATACAGCCTGAGTATGAAACAACTGTTAAAAAAAATTACACTGTGTCCATAAAGTGGCATAGATCACTCATTGTAACAATAGTAAATGTATTACTATTTGAATAAGTTAGTCATCACCGATGCAATGCGATTGTCTTTATCAGGTACAACATACTCAGTAAGTGCCTACAGGAAAATCTATCCATTATACATCTCCGATACAGGTACGTCATTGTTGGCTCAGTAGTGCTATGATATTTAGAAGTTACTTGGCCTGATCCATGCAATTACAATGTTTCTTACAAAGAATACTTACTGCATCTTTAGTATTGAAACACACTGAAGGTCTATGTATGTACATGAGCAGTACACCTTCATCAGTAAGAATGCATCTGATACTGGCAGTACGAATTTCAGAGCATTGAACAGGCAATGCTTTTCCATACGCTTACATCAGCCTCTCTATCTTGAGTAAACCATTGCAGTAAATGTATTACTATGTAAATCACCTACTAAATGTAACACTACTTTTATCTTGAGCATGCTAGTGTCTTGTGGTTAATTTATGTACTTCTCTTAATTAATGTATACTCACTAGTGTTAAAACCTTTCTACAACTGTCATCATGCACCTTCAGCATTTATATTGACTAATGGCACAGTACCAGTTGTGGTGTGGTGTGGGGCATCTGTAGGTAAGGCCATGCAACTACTAAGTGGTAATGCTGTGTGCAGCTGCAATCAGGATGTACGTTTGGTGTACATGGACTCAGTTTTGCTGTTGATCTCCACTGAGCATGCAGTACCTGGTCAGGTGGGTGGGGATGTCTCGTAGTACATTTAGACAATTGTTGTTATTTCTGTCACCTGCTGCTGGATGTCTGTCATTGGTTGTGTTATTGGTCCTCCCATACTTGAATGTGTGTGTGTGTGTGTGTGTGTGTGTGTGTGTGTGTGTGTGTGTGTGTGTGTCTGTGTGTGTGTGGTGCTGGGGGTGAATCGGTTAGGGTTTTCAACCCTAATGGCGAATTTCCTCACTTTTGTAGCTGTGTAACAACCCTAACTAATGCATTAAATGGAGTTTTTTGCCTCTATATATATATATATATATATATATATATATATATATATACACACTTTGACGGCAGATAAGGACCGCTTGACTCTCCTATGCCCCACTATATATATATTCACTACAAAAAACTTTGTTAATGCACCATTAGGGTTGAAGCCTAAAAAGTAGGGAAATTACATCTTAGGGTTCCCAAGCCTAAGACCCCACCCCCATCCTTGACTTCCAACCCAAACACCCCACCCCACTCTTGGCTTCCAACCCTGAGGCCCCACCTCCACTCTGCATGCAAGAATAGGTGTGAGGGGTGTGCCTTGAGGTTGCAAACCCTAATGCTCACCCCATTCTTTTATTATGTAGCCATGTCAGGTAATTAACTATTTAAATGGGGTGAGCATTAGGGTTTGCAACTCGAGGCACATCATATATATATATATATATATATATATATACATATACACACACACACCTAGATTTTATCTGTGTTGTACTTGGTTACTTTCATACTTTGTTCAGATATATTTTCTAAAAAAATAAGTTGTGAAATTCCAAAGTCTTCTGTTTTTATATTGAGTCCTAGAGCATTACTTTCTCATTAAAATACATGAAAAATCTGGATTACTATTAGCTTTTTTCTTCTGGAAATTTTCTAATTAAGTAAAGAATGAAGTGTCAAACCAGAATGTGAAGTCTTTAACTTACGAGGTTCCAATAATATGCTTAGTACAGAACTCACCTTATATAATTTACATCAAAAACATGATAGTTTCATCACACACCCGCATACACATATCTCTGCAGCTACATTTATGGCAGACATATCCCTTCGGTAGCTCAGCTGATAGAGTGGAGGACTGTAGAAAAAATATAAGTAATCCCCGGATGTATATAGAGTGTGCCGGGCTTTGGGGGTAGTTAGGAGGAGGGGGGGTCTGGATCTGGAAGGGGGATGGAGGGGAGTGGTCGGATTGGGGTAGTGAGAACAAGGAGATGCCCTGGGGTGAAATGGGTCCAGCAGAGGGGTACACACTGCCTGGTTCCCATACCCAAGGGCTCTGCTTTTTGCAGGCAGGTGACGTGGACTCCCTCAGTGACTCATCCTACTCGGGCAGTGTTATGCAATGCCAGATCTATTAAGAACAAGACTGCTTTAATTGCAGATCTTGTTGGGGTCATCTGACCAGGCTTGCATCACCAAGACCTGACTGGCTGGAAATGCTGGCTCTGTATTGGCTTTAGCAGTTCCAGCCGGGTACTCGGTGGTACACCGCCTGAGGATGGATTGTAGGGGCGGGGGTGTAGCCATTTGTTTTGGATTAGAATTGGGCCTTATGGATGTCCCAGTGGGGGCTACCAGTTCCTTTGAGTATATTGTGGTAGAGGGTGTGGGATGGAGGATTCTTCTTATCTACCATCTACCCTGGGATGGGAAAGTTTTTCTGCAGGAAGTCACGGACTTCATTGTCAACATAGTGTTGGGATTCCCCAGATGGTTAATTCTGGGGGATTTCAACACTTGGGTTGATAATGAACTGTCACAGTTTGGAAGAGACTTCCTCCAACTAATGACTTTGTTGGGTCTAACACAGGCTGTTACCTCCATGACCCACATTGGTGGTCACTCCTTGGACTTGGTGTTCCTCCTGGGGATGGAGATATCCGGCTTGGTGGTGAAACTAGTCAGATGGTCTGACCATCATACCAAAGGGTTCAGTTTCGTGGCTCCCCTCAATAGGCCTGCCCCTATAGAGATGGTCTGGTACTGCCCTTTGAGGGGCGAGACTTCAGGTGGCCAAATGGTGGTGCTTGATCTATCGGGTCTACCGAGTGAATGCATGGATCCAGGGAATCTAGTCCTCACCTATAATAAGACGCTGTTAGAGGCCCTGGATTCCATTGCTCCTGTTTATGTTTGCCTCTCACTCTTTTCCCAAGGTCCCCATGGTTTGATGGGACCTTGAAGGAGAGGAGGAGAGAAGGTCGAAGGTTAGAGCATCGCTGGCAGAAATCGGGCCTGGAGAATGACAGACTTAGATTGATAGACCGCTATGCAGTCTCTCAATTTGCAATTTCCCATAAGAAGGCAGAGTTCCTGTCCAGGGAGATTACCTCTGTGGCGAATCGACCTGATCAGCTCTTCTGGACTGTTTACAGACTGTGCAATCCAGTCTGTCTTCAGCCTGATGGAGCCTTTACACAAGATAGGTGCGAGGAGTTTGCTCGGTTCTTTGCAGATAAGGTTGCCACCATCAGGTCCAGGGTCTGTTCAGCCCTCCCATAAGGCATGGTGGAGGTCAGCGAGAGGTGGCATGCCTTCAGTTGTCCTGGTTTGACTTTGACCTGCCAGAAATCACAGATGTTGTGTGGATCATCTAGACTCTGTGGCCAACCAGTTGTAGTTTGGACCCAGGCCCAATGCACCTCTTGGTGGAGTGTGTTGAGGAAATCGGCCTGGCTCTTGTGCAGATAGTCTGGATGTCATTAGAGAGGGTTTTTTTCTGGACCCCCTAAAGGAGGCAGTTGTTCAACCCCTCCTTAAAAAGCCCTCTCTTGACCTGGACTGTCTGGCAAACAACAGACCCATCTCTAACCTGCCCTTCATGGGCAAGGTTATGGAGAAGGTGGTTGTGTAGCAGCTGGATGATCATCTGTTCAGCCACGACATCTATGATTCTCTCCAGTCTGGATTTAGGAAGAGGCATAGTACTGAGAGGGCTCTGGTCTGGGTGCTGAATAATCTCCTAATAACGTGAGATCAGAGGTCCTGTTCCATCTTGGTCCTCCTTGATCACTCTGTGGCATTTGACACTGTGGACAATGGTGTTATTGGAGCATCTGCGGTTCATCTATGGACTATTTGGTATGGTCCTAGATGGTTTCAGTCATTCCTTGAGGGCAGGACTCAGAGAGTGGTGTCTGGGATTTTTTCCTCAGCCTCTCTCCCCCTGCCCTGTGGAGTACTGGAGGGCTCCATTTTAGCACTCATGTTGTTCACAGTGTATATGCTGCTGTTAGGAGACATTATTAGGTAGTACGGTTTGAGTTTCCACTGCTGTGCAGATGACACTCAACTGTGCATGTCCTTTGTGCCCGGGCAGGATGGAGTCCTCTTGGTTTTTAACAGCTACCTCGCTGAGATCCAGGATTGGATGAGTGCCAGTTGGTTGCGGTTGAACCTGGATAAAACTGAGGTGTTTGTTGTGGACCCAGATCATCAAGAGGTGGATCTATCAGCTGGACAGCCCTCCAGGCTTTGGCTCTGGGGAGTTCAGCTGACCACCTCCAATCCGGTAAAGAACCTGGGCATTATTTTTGACAGTGGCTTGACCATTAAATCTCAGGTGTCAGCTGTTGTCAAGACCTCTTTTTACTATCTGAGGAATATTGCCCTGTGTGAAGCACCTGGTTCCTCCTGATGATCTTCCAAAGTTGGTCTGTACCTTCATCACTCCACACCTTGACTACTGCAATGCCCTCTACCTAGGGCTTCTGGGAGTAGATATCAGTCACCTGCAGCTGGTGCTGAATGTAGCAGCCATGCTACTGACTGGCACTTCTAGGGTCAGTCATATTAAGCCTGTGCTCTGCAAACTGCACTGGCTGCCAGTACAACGGTGGATCACCTTCAAGGTTGGATTACTGACTACAAAGCCCTACACGAACAGGGACCCAGTTATCTTCAAGATTTCCTTCACCCCTACTACCCCCCCGTCCATTCCGCTCCACTGACGAGGTATTGCTAGAGATTTCCAGGCTTCAAGTTAAAGTCATCTGGGGCCCAATCACTTGCTTTTGTGGCCCCTACCCTGTGGAATTATCTACCTCGTCAGGTGCAAGAATGCCTGACCATTGAGAGTTTTAAGATCACATTAAAGACATTCCTATTCAGCCTAGCATATCCTGCTCATTTGTTATATGTCTGTCTGCCACTGTATTATGACATATTATTGATTGTCTGATGAAATGGTTTCATTATTTGTATTTATGGAATGGTTTTATGTACAAGTGCCTTGATTTTTAGAAATGCACTTTTTTACAAATAATAAATAAAGTAATCCTTAGGTAACTGGTCCGATTCTGCCTTGAAAGAGAATTTTATCTAGCTGGTTTACCAACTTAAAATGCCCTTTTCTTTTTCATAATTTGAAACACCAATACTGAACATAAGAACAAAGGAAGCTAGAAAGGATGCAAGCAGGGAATTATAACCAAATAAGACTGTATGCCAACAGCTCAGCAGTTCTGTTCCTGTATGTTATGGTCCCTAAATGCCAACATTACAGCATTCTGCTGAAATATTGATAAGAAATGTCTGTGATATTGAAGGAGGCACTCCTTTCAGCACCTCCAAGCTGATCCGGTGTTCCCTTTAGGAGGGGTCTTTCCTAGGGCATTTAAAGTGGCTCTGGTGAGACCTCTCCTAAAAGTATTTCTTTGGAGCCGGACTGCTTAGCATATTATAGACCAGTCTCTATCTTACCTTTTTTGGGGAAGGCTATTGAGAAGATGGTGGCTCTGTAGCTTGGGAAACATCTCATGGCCTTTGACATCTATGAACCTTTCCAGTCCAGGTTTAGGTCAAGGCACAGTACTGAGATGGCAATGGTCAGGGTGCAGAATGACCTTCTCAGGGCTAGAGACTGAGGAGTGGTCATTTCTGGTTCTCCTTGATCTCTCATTATCAATTGACACTGTGAACCATGAGTTGTTGGACCACCTCATGGAGTACTCTGGACTCACCAGCACTGTCATCCACTGGTTTGAGTCCTGTGTCAGACAGGATGTAAAGGGTAATGCTGGGGTGTTTTTTTATGCCCAAGGCTCCTGCGCTGTGATGTGCCCAAGTGGTCTATCCTCTCTCTCATGTTGCTCATGGTGTATATGCTGCCTCTGGGAGGAATCATTAAATGATACAGTCTGGGTTTTCATTGCTATGCTGTTGATAGTCAGCTGCATCTGTCTTCTGCACCCTGGACACCTGATACTGTTGAAGTACTCAATTTGTGCCTGGCTGAGATCCAGGACTGGATGTCATCAAGCTGTCAGAGACTCAATCCAGATAAGACATAGGTACTGGTGATTGAGCCTGATCAGAAGGGGAGTGTAGGGGTCACTGATGAAGGGACTGGCCTACGACTAGGTTTCTCTGGGTTGGTGGCCTCTACTAAGGTTAAAAATCTGGGGGTAATTTTGGATTAGAAGATGACACTTTTAGAGTCAGGTGCTGACTGTAGCCCAGAATAACTTGTTTTACCTCAGAAACATCATCCAGATTAAAACCTTCATTCCCTATGAAGACCTACTGTCACTGGTACATGCATTCATCACTTCTAGATTCACTTACTGTAATGCTTTATACCTTGGGATGAATGGAGTTGTCCTATGACATCTGCAGCTAGTACAGAATGAAGCAGCCAGTTGTTGACTGGCCTTTCTAGGTCTTGGCACTTATCCCTAGTCCTGCATCTGCACTGGTTGCCAGTGAAGTGGCGTATCACCTTCAAGGCAGCTTGCTGACCTAGAGGGCCCTATATGTACTGGACCCTGGATACCTGAGAGACCTACAGACTGTCTATCAGATCTCTCACTCCCTCCGCTCCTCTGAGGTTGGTCTCATAGCTGTTCCTAGGGTGAGGCAGAAATCTTCTGGAGACCATGATTTTTCCTTTGCCAGTCCTGCCCTTTGGAACAGCCTTCTCAGGGCTCTGAGAGAGGCACCTTCGGTGAAGGTCTTTAAGAGGAGCCTGAAGTCTCTCCTGCTTCAGGAGGCCTTGGGTATTATTTGGCTTAAAAGCTTTGAACCACCACACTCTACTTCTCCAATATTTTGCACTGCAGGTTCTGTTTTATGTACACATTATTTATAATAGTGTTAATTGTATGTATTTAATGTTATTGATGATGTGTGTTTTGTAATTGTGTACAGAGCCCTAAGTTGGGCACTTAAAATAAAAGTCACGGCCCGTCGAGGCGCAGCAGTTGGATTTCCGCATGCGACGCTGGCGACCCGGGTTCGGGAACGGACCAGGGTCGCTGGAGGGCCGGCTGGGGGAGAAGGATGGAGCATCCTAGGGACTGCTCTCCTTCCCCGGTGGGAGGGTGGGGAAGTGCCCAGAGCATTGATGACTCCTGGCGGAGGCCAGAAGTCTCACAGCTACCGGCACTGGCATGTACAGGAGGCGGGGCAGACTCAGGCATCATTGCACAACCCCGCCTCCCCGGAAAAATGGAAAAAGTCAGCTACCAGCCACCGCTAATGAAGCTCACCACGGCTTCGATTTGCTCCCCAGGCCAGCCCTCCGACCTGGTCCGAAGACTGCGGCATGTGAGGGGAGTGCCGCAGCCCGCCAGGGCAAGCCACGCAGGTATCGGAGGCCCGAGGCCGATTTGGGGAGCAGAAGCCCATGGCCCGTGACCGGGCTGAAAAAATATATCAGGCGGCAGGCAGCTAGGGGCGGGAAAAAAAAAAGTCTACTACTACTAGCTTGCAGAATTGTAATGAAAAATAATGCTTTCTTTAGATTGTTTTATAATTTCCTGCTCCAAGGTATATTTTTCCATTTGGAATCAGTTTTAAATGTTCCAATATTTAAATTGTCTCTGTCAGTTAAGCTGATCAATACCCATGACCCAGGGAGCTTTTGTAGTGCAATACAGTTGTCATCTCCTAATAGCCACCTTAATTTTTCAGGGACATGGGGAATGGTATTTGCTTGTACATATCAAGAAAGCCCTACCAGTGGGTAAGAACTTCAGTTTCTTGCTGCAATAATCCTCCTTCTACATGGTTTCTCATTGGCATTGGGATATAGCATGGAGATGAAGACAAACACACGGTAATACATTGATCCCTTGGATAGTTCAGCTGGTAGAGCAGAGGACTGTAGTGACAATTAACATAATTGTTAGGTCACAAGTTCAATTCCGTCTTGAAGGAGAATTTAAATGGCACCCACTCTGGAGTAGGCAAAGTGACTAGTGGGGTTCCATAGGGGTCAGTGTTGGGGCTAGTCTTCTTCAATGTCTTTATAAGTGACATTGCAGAGCGACCAGAAAGGAAGGTGTGCCTGTTCACGGATGCCACAAAGCTCTGCAACAACATGGACACATGGGGAGGCAGTTAAATAGAATGAGGGACAATTTCAAAAAAAAAAAGAAAGAATGGTAGCAGGTTTGGCAGCTGGGTTTTAATGCAAGAAAATGCAAAGTATTGTATATAGGGCACAGGAATCCAGGGGCAACATACCAAATGGAAGGAGAGGTACTAACAGTCAAAAAGCAGGAAATGGACCTGGGGGTGATAATTTATGATGACCTAAAGGTAGCTAAACAGTGTGACAAGGCAGTGGAAAAAGCTAGTGGAATGCTCAGATGCATAGGGAAAGGTATCACTAGCAGAAGGAGGGAGATAATATTGCCCCTGTATAGGTCATTGATGAGATCACACCACAACTGCTGTGTTCAGTTCTGGACACCCCATCTCTGAAAGAACATAGATAAGGTAGTGGCGCGGTACAAAGGAGGGCAACCAAAATGGTGCAGGGCCTACATCAGAAGCCTATGAATATGTATACACTAGAGGACAGGAGGGAACAGGGGAATATGACAGAGACATTCAAGTACCTAACAGGGATAAACAAGGTACAGGAAAGGAGTATTTTCCAAAGGGAAAGATGCTCAAAGACAAGGGGACACAATATGAAGCTGGAGGGGGAGGCTTAGGGGAAATGTGAGGAAGTACTTCTTCACGGAGTGGGTGAGGGACACTTGAAACAGCCTTCCAGAGGACGTGGTGGGGGACAAAACAGTCACAGGATTTAAGAATGCATGGGATAGATACAATGGAATCTTAGAAGCTGGGGGTAAGCCAGAGTCCAAATATGGTTTCTGAAGGCACTATAGGTAGGGAATTATGTGCAGTCTAGGTGGGCCAAGTGGTCCTTATCTGCTGACAACATCTGTGTTTCTGTCTCCCTGCATTACTTCTGGTACAAGATCATGATACATTCCTGCATGATTTCACAAGCTTTACAAAAGAATATTAACAAATATAAAGACATCTTACACCCTTTCTCAGAGTTGAGCTCCTTATGCTGCCAGATTCATTTGTTCCAGATGTAGAGAAAAGTAATTTTTTTTCATTAGACATAATGATGAAGAATATAGGAGACTAAAATAGTGGACATTGTTTTGTTTCTTCTAATTGAGCCTAGCTACTGTATGTATACATATCTGGACAGTCTCTGTGTTGCACTGGTTTACCTTTATACTTTGTTCAGATATATATTTTCTAAACAAATAAGTCATCACATTTCAAAGTCTTCTGTTTTTATTTTGAGTCCTAGATCATTACTTTCTCGGTAAAATACTTGGCCAATCTGGATTATTATTAGCTTTGTCTTATGTAAATGCTTTAGTTAAATAGAAAATGAAGTATCAAACCAAAATGTGAAGTCTTTAACCAATTGGGTTCCAGTAAAATCCTTGGTACTGTGCAAAGAATTCATCTTGTCTTCTATCATTTGGATCCAAAACATGATAGTTCATCATACATACACAGATATCTGCATCACACATACACAGATCTCTGCAGCTATTTTTATGACAGACATAACCCTTCAATAGATCACCTGGTACAGCAGAAGACTGTAGTAAAAAGTAGTCATCCTTAGGTTGCTGGTTTAATTCAGGTTCAAAGGAGAAGTTTAGCCAGCTGCTATACTAATTTAAAATGCTCTTTTTTTCATAATATGAAACACAGATGTCGAGCATAACAGCAAAGGAAGTCAAAACAGAAGCAGGTAATTATAGCCAAATTAGACCATTTGCCAACATCTCAGCAGTTAAATCCCTGTATGTTACGCTCCCTAAATTCAAACCTTATAGCATTCTGCTAAAATATTGCTAAGATATGGCTGAGATATTGAAGGAGGCACTCATGTAATATCTCAGCTAGTGGCTTGGAAAACTAGTTAAAAACACACTTTGTTCAGAAAAATATTTCCTAAAAAAATAAGTTACTCACATTCCAAAGTCTTCTGTTTTTATTCTGAGTCCTAGATGATTACTTTCTCATTAGCATGCATGACTGGTCTGGAATATTATTACAGTTTCCTTCTGGAAATTCTTTAATTACGTCGAGAATGAAGTATCAAATCAGAGTTGAAGCTTTTAAGCAATGGGGTTCCAGTAATATGCTTGGCACAGTGCAAGTAATTCATCTTATCTTATAATTTGCATCCAAAACATGACAGTTTCATCACACTTGCACAGATCTGTGCCATTCCTTTCATGGCAGGCACATCTCTTTGATAGCTCAGGTGGAACGGCAGAGGACTGTAGTAAAAAGTGAAGTACAACTTAAGTTGCTGATTTGATTCCAACTCCATTTAAATGCTCTTTTTTATTATTTGAAACACAGATACCGATCAAAAGAACAAGGGAAGTCAAAGCAGAAGTAGAGAACTATAGCCAAACGAGACCGTATGCCAACATCTCAGCAGTTAAATCCCTCTATACTACACTCCCTAAATACTAACCTTATAGCATTCTGCTGAAATGTTCCTGGAACATGGCTCAGATATTGAAGGAGGAACTCCTGTAATATCTCAGCCAGTATCTTGAAGAACTTTAATGAAAAATAATGCTCTCTTTGAGTTGCTTTATCATTTCGTGCTCCATGGAGTATTTGTCAACTTGTAATATAAAATTTAAATTTTCCAATATTTAAAATGCCTTTGTCAATTAAGCTGATGTATCCCTATAATCCAGGGAGATTTGTTGAGAAATAAGGTTGCCATCTCCTATTACCCACTTTAATTTTTCAGAGACACGAGGAATGGTATTTGCTTGTACACATCAAAAAAGGCCTACCAGTGGGGAAGAGCTTCAGTTAGCTGCTGGAATAGTCCTCTTCCTGCATAGTTTCTCATTAGTGTTAGGATGTAGTATGGAGAAGAATACAATTTATTATTTGTTTTGTTTTTTTTGCCTGGGAAAGGAGGACTATACAATTCTGCCTATTTTCAGCCTCTTCCTGGGGAAGGGGGATACAGCTGGATGCCAATTGACATTGAACCAGATCATGCATTAGTACATTGATCTCTCTGCATTACTTCTAGTACAATGTTGTGATGCATTTCTACATGATTTGGGAGCCTTAAAAAAATCTGTATTCACAAATGTAAACAAATGCAATACTTTAAAGAGCACCTTTTGCCATAATTTTATTATGATAATTTAATTCTACCTTAGCTTTAGGAGCCCTCTACAAATGAAGTTGCATGCATCTGTTAAAGTAATTGGAGCAGTGTTTAGTTGTAAGCATCCTTCATTTTTGAGCCTGCCATTGTGTCCTCCAAGCTCCATTTCCTTGAAATTTTCTCAGCGTGCCTGCCCTATTCCCTTCATTATATGGAGCTGTCAGCCACTCGCTCCGACCGTCCTACTGCAAATGCAGTAGCATGCTCTGCAAAGCACACAGAGCAGTGCTTTGTTTCTACTGTATCAATAAAACCTAATGACATGCTCTGTGCAAATGGAGTATGTGTTTTTCATTATGACAGGAGAGTTGTTTAACTGTGTGTGGGGGGGGTGGTTTTCAGCAGGATTTCTCCATTTTTCTCTGCATTACTGTTAAGTTAGAGACAGCATGATAGTTTGTTTTGGTGAACTGCTGTCAGATATCAGTTCAGAATTGCATATATTACTGATTCCTTCATGTTTATTTTGGCAATAAATGTCTAATTTCTTACAAAACACCACTTTAGCCATGTTATCTGTAATGTTTTAGTTTGGTGCTGTATGAAGTGCGTTTTTAGTCACTGACCTCAGGTTATGCATATTGTAAGTGTCTTCATCCGAAGTTTTCCTTTGGCACCAGAAACTGATGCTGTCCATGTGTTTGTTTATATTAAATTGCTTGTTTCTTTTTGAAATCATATTTTTGTTGTATTAATTTTTTTTTTAATAGAATCAGTCTATTATATGCCATTGTTGTGTTCTGTCTTTTACTTTCAGGTTGTGTTTGTAAATGTTCTGGCAGTTTTGGAGGGAAAATTAGTCATAGTCATTCTGTGTGTTCAAGTGTTGTGGTCACTTTACAGTTTGGTCAGCTGCTACTGTAGTTACCTTTGTTTTTCACTCAAAAACTTAGAAACCTATTTAGTAATCCAATTTTGAGTTTCATTGCTTTGCTTCAAACATGATTGTTAGCTGTGTTGCAGCAGGTTGCACAAATACAGTACACACAAAAATGGTGTAAGTCTTTTTCATTTTCCTAAATATGAAATACTGTGGACACAGCAGGTGAAGCAGACCTGTGATAAGTTGAATGATCCCACTAAGATCAGTTTTCTATGCAGTGACCATTTCACATTGAACTGTTTTGAACCAACATGTTTACTGATATCTGAATTCAACCTGCCAGCCAGAAAGTGTTTGAAGGCAGGTGCTGTACCAACAATGTTCAACCATCCCTCATCTGACACTTTAAAAGGAAAAAAGGATCTGCTAGATGCTTGACCAGTCCGAAGAAATCCAAGTATGGTGTCCTTTGACAAATGCAGATGAGCAACGGTGAGTATCTGCATATCATGTAAGCAATATATGTTTGCTTATGATTACTGGCTTTATGCCTTTTTGTCACCTCTGTGGCCCCTAAACACCATGCATGGTTTCAAAATGTTTATAAATGTATGTGTGTCTGTTTGACTTGCACAACGTCTGCAAGAACAGTGACTTTTCTTGTACTGACCATGTGTACTGTTGCCTCTATTATGAAGCCAGCAATGTTGTTATTTCTTACACTGTAAGATGTCACACAAGCATACTGTTGGGTTTGGCAGGATTCTAAACCTGATGGCAGAACACAACTCAGAAGACAGGTGTCACAGAATAAATATTTATTCCCTAAATACATGTAAAAAGGACAGCAATACCTGCTGGGAGTTCAGAATCTCTGAACACCATGATGTCATCATAGAGAAACGCAGTGAAAAACAGGATTACATGGATTATTATAGTTAGCGATAAGAGGGTATGTTACCTGGTAATGTGCTCATCTGCATAGTAGAGATGCTAAACAGAGTCATTCTATTGGTGGGTACGGTGGGCAGCTCGCACCCAAGGCCATAGGTTTTGCACGTATACAGTGATAAGCGTTATGCTGACTAATGCTACTTTTTGGTTACAATACAATGATTCATAAAATATGCTGATCGTAGCATTATAGCTAATAGCTGTAGCTGGTGTGCTAATACCACAAAAATAAATATACTGGATAATAGTTTGTAAGCACATCATAGCAAGCATGAGTAAATATCAATATGCCTTATGCTGTATCATAGAACATGGTAGTCCACATTAGGGACTGTAGGTCAGGCAGGTCTACATATTCCTCCCCTTGTTTCCTGATGAAGAGGCAACACTACTAGGGAGTGTGGTTGGTTACAGTTGAGCTGGATGAGTGGAATAAAGAAACTTTAATTGCACACGATATTGTTAGAGCATGCGGTGTAGACAGCATAAGGTAATAATGAGAAAAACAATCAGAAAAACTTGAATAATAACAAAACCCTTAAATGTCAGTTCTAACCAAGTGTTGGACAATGCAGTCCTTAAATCCCCATCATGAAATAGATGATTCAGAGAATTGCCTGCCTTAGTAATATTGTTACTAATATGAATAATGTGTGTACCTTTTCTTTCTAATAAGGATCGAAGATTCAGGGTGAGAGGGTCAATATGCACATTAAACACTGGAAAATACTGTTCCATAGCATTCAGATAGTCAGGGTCACTATTAATGTAATCAAGTTCCAGGGTGGTAACAAGTGTGATAACTGTGTGGTCAATGACAGTGCACTAATGAGGTACAAAACAAAAGCCGGGCATAGTTGCACCTCACATGAAAGAGCCATAGGAGGTGGTTATGACACAGTATTGTCCATCACTGTTGTAGATCACTTTAACTTGAAGAAGGCACCACTTCATAAGTTGTACTGGGCAGGTAATTTAAGCATTCATCATCTGGCTGGTGAGTTGTTGTACGGTCTGTGGCTGAATTTTAGTTGCATTCAGCATCAAAGGAGGTGAAGTGACATTAACAGGAGCAGAAACATTGTCAAATAGGTCATTACCAAATGTATATGACCAGTCCATAGAGATCACAGAATAACCACACACCAAAGTGATTATATCAAAAATGTCACGTCTGCACAAATAGTGGTAACCCTTTATGGCACAACAGTCAGTGTATGGGGCTACTCAGGCATCCAGGCCAGGATGAAACACCAACAAAGGAGGCAAGTTGGTCCATTCTTGGTAGATGCTGCCCTCGAGATGACCCACGGAGTGTACTTTCACCAATTTGTTGAACACCGAAGAGCTCTTGTCAAAGAGTGGGAGGGACATGGTGAATGTATCATACAGGGTGTCCCTCATGGCGCATACACCTGATGTGTAGCAGGGTCCTTGATTTGGGTGTGGTGTGACATAGCCCAAGTTCTGAGCTGTGGCCAATGAAAAGGACACAGTCCTGGTCATGTGGCATTGCATGACGATGTTTTACAATAGGGGCAATACTATTTAGCCATACGTCTATTATACTGCAGATTAAATCTGGAATTCTTCCTGACTCCAGATCCTGGAAGAGATTTGTAATAGTGTTTATGGAAAATATACTATAAGCTGAACAAAGGATTTCCCCACCTATGTGTTGCCCCTTAGCTTCTTTGTTATTGTAAAAGATCAATTCATTGATTTTGTTATGGGTCTCATTGAATAAACGTACTATATCGTGCATGTTCTACACCATGAATATTACCTCTGAGAAATACCACCTATACCGTGTAGCATGGGCTGTATGACACCTTCTGATAACTTACTGTTAAATATTTTAGCATGTCTATGAATGTTAGTCCAATTGGCTCTGTTCCAAATTGGCATTCCAGATCCAAACATACCCGTAACAGAACCGGTTATGCCTGTAACATCTGAGAATCCCAAACTCCTGTTAGGGTGTTTGGGGCAGAACACTCCTCTGTATTCCATAGTATGATGCCCAGCTACAGAGTCTTGTGCATGTGCCTGATAGGCTGCCATTAAATCTAATAGCATTACAGCATGAAATTTGGACACATTAATGGTGGAACAATGGCAAAACACAGCCATGTTCCAATTGGTGAGGTCAAAATAACAGGAACATGCATAAATTGAATGTTATTAATCAGAGTCCCAGGGACAGAGGTTGCGGACAGGCCAATGGGTGGGCCTGGCTCCATAACTGGGCATTGCAGGGATTCATTTGTGGACAGTGGGATGACTGTAAGGAAAAGAGTAGCTGTTGCAGTGGTTTGTTTGACACAGTTTTGGTGCATGGTGGTATTGGGAAACTGGTAATAAAAGTCAGAGCTCATCATTGCTGTGAGACTGTAGAAGCCCATATTGATTAACTTGACATATGCACAAAGTTCCACTGGGGCAAATATGGGTGTTTGGCCAACCTTGAAAAGTTCCTTTGGCAAGGTGGGCCACTGGAATTTCTTGTCCAGTGGGATTACCAGTTGTCCTTTCAATTTGGAGAGTTGAGATGTCTGGGGAATCCACCATGGCATTAAGATATGCATCTCTTCCCTCTTGGACAGTCACATGGGTAGATGGGAGTTGAATGGCCATCTTTGGTTCAGGAGGTAAGGGTAGAAATGGGAATGGGCCCCCAAATGCATAGCTTAGAGGTCCAAGGGCCATCTGAAAATTCTTCAGGGTTTCGTCTGGATCTAGTTGTGCTGGATCTGGTTGTGATAGTGTCTTCCAGATACCCAGAATGAGAAAAGGGATTATCAAGATTAATTTAATTCCTAAAAAAAACAAAGAAATTAACAGGTTAGAGGAAAGGTCTCCTTCCCCCATCCAGGGGAAGGAACATTAATCACCTTTGTACAGTTTCAGTTGATTGGCCTGGTACTGTTTGTCAATGGGTTTCTTGCAGTCTGTTAGCCACACTTGGTATACAGCAGGGCTCAATTTGTTGATGATGTCAAAGGAACCCACTCATTTGTTGGCAAAAGAGAGGGCTGGTGTGTAGAATTTCAGTACCATGACTTGGTCTCCCACCTGCCAATGGACTTCTTTGATGTTCTTGTCAAAGTACATTTTGGATTGCTGTTGGGTCTGGCCCAAATATTTGGCAGCAAAATGGTGAGTCTGGACAAGGTTATCCTTCAGTTGTGCAACATAAGTGTCTGCTGACACTCTGTCTGCAGTGGGGATATTCAGATTGATCCACAGATGTTCTGGTAGTCTCATTTGTCTACCGATCATCACCTCGAAGGGTGTGTACTGTGTTGCTGCAGTCAGGGTACCTCTGATTGCCATTAGGAGTAAGGGCAATAGAGCATCCTAACTTTTAGCATTCTCATTTGCAAATTTAGACAACATTAGTTTGACCTATCTGTTGGCTTTCTCTACCTGTCCGGAGGACTGGAGGTGGTAAGCAATGTGGAACATCTGGCTAACTCCCAATAGCTCCAAACATTCTTGCATTAGTTTTTCTGTGAAATTAGTTCCTTAGTCAGAGTCTACCTTTAGGATTAGGCCCCTTCTGGTGAACACTTGATCTACCAGGATTTTGGCAGTGGCTTTTGCTATGTTCACTCTACATGAAAAGGCTTCCACCCATTTCAAGAAAATATCAGTGATCACAAGTGCATACTTGTGTCTACGAGTAGTGGGCAAGGGCCTGATGAAATAAATCTGGATTGCATTCCAGGGACCTGAATGTCTTTGCAGAAGTAGTTTGACATTTTTCTTCCCAGGGATAGGGTTGTTTTGAGCACAGGTAATGCAATTGGCCACATAATGCTGGACATCAGTTGTCATACCGGGCCACCAGCCCACAGTTTTTAGTCTCTGCAAGGTCTTGTCTACCCCTTGGTGTCCACTTGTAGGGGTGTCATGGATCTGGTGGATGAATTCTGATCAGAGAAATTTGGGAACCACCCACAGTTTTTGATCACCAGAGTGGTATATGACCAACTTCTGGTCTCTAGAGAGGTGGAGGTTGTCAGAATGTCTCTTGAATGGGTTATTCACAGACATTTCCTTTTCTGTTTCCTTTGAGAGGTATTCATATATCGCTTTTATCTCTAGATCCAGATAAACCATTTTGGCCCTTTTGTGTACGGCTACTGTGTGGGCCTCAGTGGGGGGCTGCATGTTCCATACCTCCCCCCTCCTCGAGCACCATCCTTTGCCAAGATGTCTGCTCAATCATTGTACTCATGGTAAGGCTCAGACTTAGAGTGGGCCTTAACCTTGTGTATGTATAGCCTGAAAACAAATTGCTCAGCTAGGCTGACAATATATATGAACAGGTCCCTGTATTTCACTGGGGTGCCTTCTGAAGAGGCAAAATCATGGGTGTTTCAGAAAGGAAGAAATTCTGTCAAAGAATTGCACACCCAGGAGGAACTGGAGAAGATGATGGCCTCCTCTCCTGTGTCATGCATGATCTCCAGGGCACAGGCAACTGCAGCAAGTTCTGCATATTGGGAAGATTTAATGGTGCACTTCTAGACATCTCAGAGGTGTCAACTGCTGGGCAGAGGATCAGAACCCCAAAGCTTGCAATTTGTTCTCCCTCAAGATAGGAGGAAGATCCATCTGTAAAAATGCAGCAAAGTGCAGGATCTTTCAGGGTATGCTCAGTAGTGGGAAGGAAGGGGCCTGGTTCTGGCAGGATGGGTGGCTGTAGGCCACACTCTTGGGGATCTCCTTGGTATAGAAGTCCATGTGCCAAGATGGAGGGCATTTTTGCCAGAAGTACAGTGATGTCGCAATCTTGTAGGAGGAGAGACCAATGAATAAATCTGGTGTTAGGCACATTGTCATCTTTGATTCTGTCTGTCAGTAGGAAATTGGTGAGTGTGTGATTGGTGTGCAGCACAATAGTGGAAAACCCTATGATGTACTGCAGGTGAAGTGTTTGAGGGTCCAAAAGGTCACCAGGAGGTTCCTGTCACACAGAGAGAGCTTATGTTCCACAAGGGAAAGCATCTTTGAGGCATAGGCAAGAGGCTTCAGGATGCCATTTGCCTTTTGTGCAAAAACTGCTGACATTCCCACATAAGAGGTGGCAGTTTCCAGATGAAATGGCAGTTCTGGATTAGGCTGACCAAAGCTGGAGCGAAGGCCAAGGCCTTCTTCAAAGAAGTGACAGCAGCTATATGTTTATGTCCCCACTGTCAGAGGACATCTTTCTTCAAGAGATCATACAGGGGTGTGGCTTTTTGTGTAAAGTTGCAAAGGAAGTATCTTGAATAGTTTACCATACCAAGGAAATGTCTCAGAGTAGCCACACTGGTAGGTAGTGGCAAGTCCTGGATACCTTGGACCTTGTCCAAGGTGGGGCTCCTGCACACAGCAGTGATGCATAGGCCCAAAAAGGAGACATCAGGGAGGCACAATTGTGAATTGTGCCTTTGCAGGGTTGCACTTGAGGCCTGCCCTCTGTAGAAGTGTCAAGAGATCATCTAGGAGCTCCAGGTGTATATCCAGGCCTGTTGTTGCCAAGAGAAGGTCATCCACATATTGCAGAAGGCAGTCTGGTGAGGAGAAGCCTTGTATGGCATCCCACATTTGGATGTGGAAAAGGGAGGGGTTGTTATGGAATCCTTGTGGGGAGCAGTTCCATGTGTACTAACATCCTTCAAAGGTGAAGGCAAACTTGTACTGGCTCTCAGGGGCCAGTGGGAGTGATCAGAAACCATTGGAGATGTCCAGGGTACTGAATCACTTATGTTCTGGTTTCAAAAATCTGAGCACATCTGGGGCAGATGCCACAGTAGGTGTACAACTGGGAGTGACGTGGTTGTCTTCTGTAATCAATGGTAAGCCTCTAATGATTGTTGGGCTTCTTCACTGGCCAGATAGGGGAGTTGACTGTTAGACCCTTAAACCCCTTTCAGAAAATGTATTTTACTCAGCTTGTTTAAAAAAATGACTAACTCATGTGTGCATGAGTTTACCCGAGGTATGGTGCCATTTCATGATCACGAACGGTGAGCTTCACGGTCAGTAAGGTCTGGTCACATTGAATTTCATTTTTTATAGAAAAGGTACCCAGCAGATTGGGGACCATAGATGCCATGAGAAAGCATCCATAAGGCAACAGGTGCCCTGGTCCCATATATATATAATAACAGAAATCTGACAGCATCCCTTCATAACCACCCCATCCCCCCAAAATCAAATGGCGATTTAACATTAAAAAAGGCATTATGATAATTTACAAAAAAAGTAAAGCAAATGCACTGAAAAGGCCTCCCAAAATGTATCTTTCCAGGTGTGTTTTTCCACTCCCCCAACCACACAAGGAAAATATGGTGTGCATAATAGCTGCCCCTCTGTGAACAAACACAAGAAATCAACCCCTTTTCCCACCAAAAATTCAAAGCAAGCAAATTCAAAGCCAAGGCCTCCAGTTAGTGCTTCTTTACATGTGTGTTTGTCCACCCCCCCAAAAAAAAAACAACCCACAGAAAGCATGGTGCCCCTCTGTGAATAAACACAGCTGGAAAATGCATTGCCTGGAATGACCCACTCCTTTTAATGAAAAACACAAGAAATCAACCCCTTTTCCCACCAAAAAATTCAAAGTCAAGGCCTCGAGTTGATGCATTTTCCAGGTGTGTTTTGTACACCCCATCTCCACAAAGAAAACATGGTGTGCACAGTGACTTCCCCTCTGTGTACACCAAACCTGGAAAATGCATTGCCTGGAATGACCCCCTCCTTTTAATCAAAAACACAAGAAATCAACCCCTTTTCCCACCAAAGAATTCATTACAAACAAATTCAAAGCCAAGGCCTTTAGTCGATGCATCCTTCCAGGTGTGTTTGTCCACCCAAGCGGTATATGAAAACCCTCCTCCAATCCTGTAGCACTATAACCCAAAAGCCACAAAACTGCATCCAGAGTAAATAACTGCAGCTTACTTCAACGTAGAAAAAAGCCTGCTTTATTCAATGCATACTAAAGGGCATGTGTTCTGAAACTTCTGAAGTGCTCAATACATGTAGCAAAAGTGCAGAGTGTAACGTCGTCAGCAGGAACTTAAAAACCAAACATTGAAATAAATGTCATGCCAGCAGTCTGACTGAGTGCTTCCCAAACCGATGAAGACCAGGCAGTCAACAGTTCAGTGTGCATGACATAGGGTCACACACCAATCAGCTGACATTTTGGCATAGCCTTCCTCAGAGCTGATTGGCCCCCAAGCCTAACTCTCATAAATAATCAAAACTCATAGTCATGAGGCAGGCATGGCAGTAGCACACAAGCTTATTCAGTAGTGCTAGGAAGTGTGGTTGAAAACGAAAAGTGTAGGCACTGCTATAATTACCAAACAACCACATGCAGACAGAAGTATATATCAAAGATTAAAAACTAGTTAAAATATTGCAGCAACACTACTTTAGATGAAAACAGGGGAAAGCCACGCACTGCAAAAAAAGGAAAAAATATCAACACCCCAAATAACTACCTATAATAGAAAATAACAATGATGGGGTGGGGAGGAGGGGATAGGAAAACAGACGAAGGAAAAGAAAAGTAAGAAAAAATATTGGGGTAAACCACAAGGGCTTAAACCTTTAACACAGTAGCCAAGGGCTAGCAGCACAAAAGTCCAGCAGCCAAACTGGCTATTAATATTTTTATAAATAACATTGCAGCGGCAATTCTTCATTCACTCCATATGGTCTCAAAGTTTTAAGTGTATCGATCCAAAAACATCTCCACCTCTGGGTCCCAACATCACTTTTTCAATCCCAATGAATCTCAAATGTGCAGGAGATCCATGTCTAGCGTCTTCAAAGTGTTGTGTCATTGCACTGGCTGCGACATTGTTTCTAATGGCAGATCAATGTTTACGGGGATTGGAAGCTATACAACACTATCTGGATACTCAAGATGTACCCAGTACCCCCAGTACTCAGTTCTGTGTGGACGTGGCAGATATGGTACTTAGGTCTATTTTCTATATGAAGAGAAGTTCTATGTGCAATGTAAGGGGACTGCAGTGGGTACCACGTTCTCACCCAGTTTAGCAAATTTATATGTTGGCAGTTGGGAAAGTCAGTTTATTTAGGAGAATCAGCTGTACAAGAACAAGTCCTATGAAAAGACACTACATACATGATTGCTTATTGTTGTGTGGAAGGTAGCCAGGAAACACTAGCAGAATTTACCCAATACATTAATAGTGTGAACCCCAGTCTTCAGTTCACATGTAAGAGTGATTTTAACTTGCTTGAATTTTTGGACATGACAGTTTATAAACAGGACCAGATTTTGTCTATCATGATCTGCAGGAAACCTATGGAAAAAAAAACCACTGCTCCATTTTCACAGCAATCACCAGTGGTCTTTGGTGCATAATCTTCCGGTATACTAGATGTGGCATGTTAGGAGAATATGCAGCACTACAGAAGAATATGAGAAAAATAAAAAAGTTGATGTCACGTAGATTCTTACAAAGGGGTCACAGTCCACACTGTATTTTAAAGGAAGTAGAAAGAGTTGATACTGGTACCAGGGAGGGCCTTCTCACTCCAAAGGTTCATTCAGAGGGGGAACAACATGTCACTTTTGTAACCACATACTGCAGTGAGGCCAGTTAAGTGGCTGCTATAATCAAAAAACACTCGGGGATGCTGACAAGTGATCCAGCATTTGGTGGAAGTAAATATAACACCCCTAGAGCTACGGATAGTCATGGACGAAATGTTAGGGCATGACAGTACATAGCCACCATCAAAATAGGATGAGGAGTCCTAACTTGACTACCAGCTGTACCTAATGTCAATTTTTGTTGTGGACGCAGTGTTCATTGGTGTAACACTGCTGACACACTCACTTTCAGACATCCAAGGTCTGGATGCAAATATCGATTAGCTCATGTATTAATAGTTCATCAGCTTCAATAATTTACATGCTCACTTTTCCTTGTGGGCTAGCATGTGTGGGACAGACAAAAAGACAACTTAAGGAGCATATTGGAGAACATAATTTTGCCTTTAGAAATAATGTCACAACCAATGCAATGGCATGACACATTGAAGATGTTTGACATGGATCACCTGCAAATTTGAGATTCCTCGGGATTGAAAGGGTAATGTTGGGGTCCAGAGGTGGAAACTTGCAGAGAAGACTGGTGCAATGTAAATGTTTTTGGATCCATACACTTCAAACTTTGAGACCACAGGGACTGAGTGAAGAATTATCACTGCAATGCTATTTATAAGAATATTAATAGCTAGTTTGGCTACCGGACTTTTGTGCTGCTAGCCCCTGGGCTACTGTGTTAAGTGATTAATCTCGTGTTTTACTACAATATTTTTGCTTACTTTTTCTTTTCCTTCTTCTGTTTTCCTAAACCCCCCCTCCTTTCCTCACCTCCATTGTTCTTTCCTATTGCGCCTAGTTATTTTGGGTTTTGATACATTTGCTGGAGCTGGAAGGATACTGCTTTCTTCAACTGCGAGCTGTGTGAGAAATTCTATATTGCACTTGATATCTGCAACAAACGTGCACTTTTGCTTAATTCTGTGGGAGGTGAAACTAACTACCCTTGGTAATTGCTTTTTATTCACATATTTATTTAGGGTTTAACCAAGAAGGGGCTTGAAAACTCTGTTTATCTTGTTAGTAACTTCAGAAGGATTTAAATACTGCATTTGGGTAGGTCCTTGAGGTAGCTAGATTGTCTACTAGGATTTGCTGACAGTTAAACTATTTTAAATTTCAGGTGGCTGAGGAGTTGAAAAGAAACTTGCAAACTCTGCTTATCTTGAAAGTAACCTCATAAGTGTTTAAATACTTCATTCTGGTTTGTCCCTTGTGGGTAGCTGGATTGACTACTAGGCTTTTGGTGCTGAAACTATTTTTAAATAATTTACTGGTGCGTGAGGGTTTGTGATAGTTAAACTCTTTTAAACAGAGTTACTGGGGTTAAGGAGTGGTCACAGAAAATCCTGCAGTGTGAACTGAAACACAGACAGCCTTAGGGGGCAGGACATTGTCTTCAGACCAAACAGGTTGTATTGGAACAGGAAGGGTACAGCATAACCATTGGCAACAAATTGCCCTGGGTGGAATATCCAGACTAGATCAGATTACTATAAGTCACTACAGGCTGCAATTTTCAAAGACACAAAGCACATTTGCTGGAGCTGGAAGGATACTGCTTTCTTAACTGCGAGCTGTGTGAGAAATTCTATATTGCACTTGATATCTGCAACAAACGTGCACTTTTGCTTAATTCTGTGGGAGGTGAAACTAACTACCCTTGGTAATTGCTTTTTATTCACATATTTATTTAGGGTTTAACCAAGAAGGGGCTTGTAAACTCTGTTTATCTTGTTAGTAACTTCAGAAGGATTTAAATACTGCATTTGGGTAGGTCCTTGGAGGTAGCTAGATTGTCTACTAGGATTTGCTGACAGTTAAACTATTTTAAATTTCAGGTGGCTGAGGAGTTGAAAAAAACTTGCAAACTCTGCTTATCTTGGAAGTAACCTCATAAGTGTTTAAATACTTCATTCTGGTTGTCCCTTGGGGTAGCTGGATTGACTACTAGGCTTTTGGGACTGAAACTATTTTAAATAATTTACTGGTGCGTAGGAGTTTGTGATAGTTAAACTCTTTTTAAACAGAGTTACTGGGGTTAAGGAGTGGTCACAGAAAAACCTGCAGTGTGAAACAGGAAAAGACGGTCTTTCAAGCAACAGAGGGTGGTGGATTAAGGTTTACGTTTGTTTGTTACAATTCTTAAGATTTTCAGTGCAGGAAGAGTTTAAAAGCACAGCTGACTTATTTTGGGCGGACAGCTCTCAGAGCACAAACCACCAGGCTTGTTTTGGGGCTGGAAGGTTTACCTGTGTCTGACTTGGATGTGGATTTTCTCTGATTGATTAGCAGGTGTTTCTCTATCAAATTGTTGTGTAGGCATCTTCCTGACAGGAAGGCACTCATTGCAGCAGTGGGTCAGAGCTTCTAGCTGATTGTTTTCGAGGGCACAGTTTAGGCCCAACCCTTCCCACCCTCACCCCACCCACCCTGGAAATAGTTCCTTTATACCTGGGGTTCTGACATCATTTCTCAAGAGTGCAAGGT
Source organism: Neoceratodus forsteri (assembly GCA_016271365.2). NCBI lineage: Eukaryota > Metazoa > Chordata > Ceratodontiformes > Ceratodontidae > Neoceratodus > Neoceratodus forsteri. The sequence continues at coordinate 1,340,299,511 of CM057455.1, read as the reverse complement.
GCATGTCACTGTCATATCCTCTCTAGCACACTGCACTGACAATATAAGCATAAACATTGTATAATATAAATATATATTTCTACATTACAAACCAATCACACACAAAAAAAAAAAATGTGGGAGTAGTGCAATGTAATGGCTGTGGGCAGCAGTCTTCGGGAGTCTTTCTGGAGGCTGAGATGCTGCCCTATTGCAGACAACTGTCTGCCCTGAGGGAGGAAGTTGCCCGCTTCAGGCCACTGGACAGTAGTACGGGACCTTCCCCAGGCCACAATGGACAGTAGGAAGGAACCTCCCCATCCAGGGAGCACCAGAACCACCACCACTACCTCAGAGATTGCAAAGAAAGCACAGCAGTTGGACCACAGTGGGCTCAGGAGGATGAGGATGGTGAAACAGAGGCACACCCAGTCAGATGTTACACACCACAATCCATACACCATTCTGGGAGCATAGGCTCCCTATAGATACACCTGCAGAGGAGACTAGGGAGGCTGAGGACAACTGTCACAAGGGAGGCCCAAGGAAGGAGGCAGAGGACACCACAAGGAAAGGAAGCAGCTCCTGGTGGGGACTCCAATTATTAGGGGATAGAACTGGGAGGAGCTGGGAAATCTGAAGAAGGTGCCTGCCTGGTGCCATGGCTTGAGGGACAGGAAGCGCATCCTCAGGATCACAACAACAAAATGCAAGGGATTCTGAGCTGGAGCAATTGTCCACCTAGGGACAAATGATTTGGCTCATCATGAGGTTAGAGCAGTGCAGGAGGACATTGCAGAGTTGGGAGGGCCTAAGACAGTAGCAAACACAGTATCCTTCTCAGAGGTGCTGCCTGTCAAAGGCATGGGGAGGCGAGGTAATTGGCACCATGCAGTTTAATGAATGGTTGAAAAAATGGTGCAGAGCACAGGGGTTTGGCTTCATTGGGGACTGGGGTTCCACCTGGAGGACACCAGCCTATACTGGCAGGATGGTCTGCATCTGTCCAGGAAGGAACAAGTCTTTTGAGCAATCGGTTTAAATGCTTCATTGGCAAGCTTTAAACTAGTCACGGGGGAGGCACTGACAAGCAGCAGAAAATCCCAGCCTCTCCCTACAAAACAGGGTACTAAATGAGAAAAGACCAAGGTAGAACGGACAGTGGGGGATGCTGCAACAGAAGGTAAAGGCCATCAAAAATGGAAGCAATGAGTACCAATGCCCGTAGTCTAGGTAACAAGCTTCCTGAATTAGTGGCCTTGATGGAGGAGGAACATCTGGATATCGTGGCAGTCACAGAAACATAGTACACAAAACCATGACTGGGACGTAAACATGGATACACTATCTACAGGAGGGACAGGGAGGGTAAAAGAGGGAGGGTAGTTCTTTACATAAGGGAAGGAATAAAAGCAACAGAACAAAGGGTAAACAGGGAGGAGAAGAAGCACTGTGGGTAAATTTGAGACAGGCAATGGCACCACAATCCGCGAGGGTTGTATACAGACCCCCTTCTCAGGGGGAAGTGGACAAGGAAAATATAGAGAGTATACTAGAATGGCAGAAAAAGGGAGATATTGCTGATGGGTGATCTGAATATGCCAGATGTTAACTGGAGCGCAGTTGCAGCTGCCACTGAAGAGTGCAGTTATTCTAGATGCCCTACAGGGGCATGCCTTAGACAACTAGTACTGGAGCCCACTCGAGAGGAGCAATATTAGACTTGATACTCTCAAATGGAGATGGAGAGAGGATCACAGATGTAGAAGTGGGTAGCCATCTGGGAACTAGCGACCATCGAACAGTATGGTTCACAATAAACACAGCAACAGAGTCAAGCCATACAAAGACAAAAAGTACTGGACTTTAGGAGGGCTGACTTGTTGAAATGGGTGAGTGCCTAAGGAATGCACTAGCAAATGGAAGCGGAAGGAGGGTGGAAGAACAATGGGGAATAATAAAACTGCCATCACAGAGGTAACGAGCCTTGTGTGAAGCAAATAAACAAAACAAGACGATGTAAGAAACCACTATGGTTCTCAAAGGAAGTGGCAGTGAAGGTTCAAGAGAAAAAGAAAGCATTCAGGAAGTACAAGGAATCGCAGCAGGAGCAGGACAGAGAACTGTATCAGTTAAAGCAAAAGGAGGCTGGGAAGGCAGTCAGAACAGCAAAGGCTCAAACTGAGGGAAAAGATAGCCAACTCAGTTAAGAAGGGAATAAAACCTTTATAGGTACATCAGGGAGCAAAGGAAGACCAAGGAGGGATAGTGAAGCTTAATAAAGGGGAGGGAGGGTGGGCAGAGGGAGAATGTGAAAAGGCAGAGATACTAAACAAATATTTTTGCTCAGTATTTACAAAGGAAGAGGGAGGTACATAAAACAAACAGTAGTAACACTCTGGATACAGAAGTTGATACCAGCCCATTTACAGAAGAAAGGGTTCTGAAAGAACTCTTAAAACTGAAGTGGACAAAGCAATGAGGCCTGATGGATTCATCCTAGAATTCTAAAAGAACTAAGGGTAGAACTAGTGACACCACGACTACCCTCTTTAACAAATCATGGGAGGATGGGGTGGTACCGAGGACTGGAGGAGGCAGATGTGATTCCCTTCACAAAAGTGGGAGCAAGGCAGAAGCAGGAAACTATAGACCTGATAGTTTAACCTCAGTGATAGGAAAATGATGGAATCACTTAAAGGAAAGAATTGTCGTGTATCTGAGGCCAGAAGGGCACAGGACCCAGGCAGCATGGATTCACAGGGAAGGTCATGCCAGACGAATCTGATAGATTTCTTTGATCTGTGACCAAAGTAGTAGATCAAGGAGGGCTGTGGACATGGCCTACCTAGACTTTAGCAAGGCATTTGACACAGTCCTCACAAAAAGATTAATATATAAGTTAGCCAGCCTGGGAGTGGGTCCCAAGATGACAGCCTGGGTAAAGAATTGGCTGGAGAATAGGACACAGAGAGTAATAGTAAATGGAGTCCACTCAGAAGAAAGGAGGGTTACTAGCGGGCAACGAGGGTTCAGATTAGGACTAGTCCTCTTCAATGTCTTATAAGTGACATTGCAGAAGGACTGGAAGGAAAGTATGCTCCTTTGCAGATGACACTAAGATCTGCAACAGAGTTGATGCACAGGGTGGGGTGGAAAGGATGAGAAGGACTTGGCAAGGTTAGAGGAATGGTCAAATGTATGGCAGCTTAGATTCAATGCTAAGAAGTGCAAGGTAATGCACCTGGGAAACAAAAACCCAGGGGAAGAGTACACAATGGGGGGTGAGATACTAACAACAACAAAAATGGAAAGGGACCTGGGGATAGTCATATCAGATGACCTAAAGGTGGGCAAGCAATGTGAGAAGGCAGCAAGGAGGGCTGGGGGGATACTGGGATGCATAGGGAGAGGCATCACCAGTAGAAAACAGGAAGTTATTATCCCTCTGTACAGACAGCTGGTGAGACCCCATCTGGAGTACTGTGTGCAGTTCTGGAGACCCAATCTCCCGCAAAGACATAGACAGGATGGAAGCTGTCCAGAGGAGGGCAACTAAAATGGTGCAGGGTCTGCACCAGGACATATGAAGAGAGACTTAAGGAGCTTAAATTGTATAGCCTCGAGGAAAGGAGGGAGAGGACATGATAGAAACTTTCAAGTACCTCAAGGACTCAACAAAGTCCAAGAGGGTAGCATCTTTCAAAAAGAGGTGTGCAAGAACAAGAGGCACAATTTGAAGATAGAGGGGCGGCTCAGAGGTAATTTAAGGAAGTATTTTTTCACAGAGAGGGTTGTGGATGCATGGAATGGCCTTCCGGAGGAGGTTGTGGAGTCAAAATCAGTGGTGGAATTCAAGCATGCATGGGATAGTCATAAGGCAATTCTGGGGGGTGGGGGTAGGAAGAAGTAGGCTGCTGGTTAACTAGGATCTGCAGCTTATCCAGTAGGTAGGGAAATGGGCAGACTGGGTGGGCCAAGCGGTCCTTATCTGCCGTCACATTCTATGTTTCTATGTTTCTATGTTTCCCTTTGATGCAGTGTGTGTCTTTATCTAACATAGTTTTGCTGCAATATTTTAACTAGTTTATTCTTTGATATATACTTCTTTTTGCACATTGTTGTTTTGTAATTATAGCACTGCTTGCACTTTTTGTTTTCAGCCACACTTTCCTAGCATTAGTGAGTAAGTCTGTGTGCTTCTACTACACCGATCTCATGAATATTTATGAGTTTTGATTATTTATGAGAGCTAGGTTTGGGAGACAATCAGCTCTGAGGAAGACTATGCCAAAACGTCAGCTGATTGCTGCGTGACCCTACGTCATGCACACCAGACTGTCGGCTATCTGCTCTTCGCTAGTGCAGGAAGCACTCTCTCAGAGTGCCGGCACAATGTTTATTTCCATGATTGGTTTTTAAGTTTCCAACGGCGATGACCTTGCACTCAACATTTCTGTTATGTGTATTGAGCACTTTAGAACACATTCTTTGGCACACATTGAATAAAGCAGGCTTCTTCTTACTTTAAGGTAAGCTGCAATTATTTACTCTGGATGCAGTTCTGTGGCCTTTGGGTTATAGCGCTACAGGACTGGAGGAGTTTTTTTTTTTGTTTTAAAAAAACTTTACTGCTTGTGCAACGTTTCCTCTTCTTGCTTAGCGCCAGGCTGTTACAGATGCTGGAGCCTCTCATTTGCTTTTGTTCCATTGTGCTTGCCCACCCGAAACAAACAAAGAAAGAAAGCACAATGTACACAATGGCTGCTCCTCTGTGAATGAACACACCTGGAAAATGCATCATCTGTAACAATTTCCTCCTTTTAATCAAAAATACAGGAACTCATCCAACCCTTTTGCCCACCAAAAAATTCAAAGCAAGCAAATTAAGCCATGGCCTCTAGCTAATGCACCTTTCCAGGTGTGTCCCCCCCGAAAACAAAGAAAGCACGGTGTGCACAATGGCTGTCCTTATGTGAACAAACACAACTGAAAAATGCATTGCCTGGAACCATCCCCTCATTTTAATCAAAAACACAAGAAAACCCCTTTGTCCACCCAAAAATTCAAAGCAAGCAAATTCAAAGTCAAGGCCTCCAGCTGATGCATTTTTTTCAGGTATGGTTGTCCATCCCACCCCCACAAAGAAAGCACACTGTGCACAATGGCTGCCCTTCTGTGAACAAATACACCTGGAAAATGCATTGCCTGGAAGGACCCCCCTCCTTTTAATCAAAAATACAAGAAATCAACCACATTGCCGTCCCCCCCCCAAAAAAATTAAAAGCAAGTAAATTCAAGGCCAAGACCTCCAGGTTGATCCATCTTTCAAGGTGTGTTTGCCCATCCTATTCTCACAAAGAAAGCATGGTGCGCATAAATGGCTGCCCCTCTGTGAATCAATATACCTGGAAAATGCACAGCCTGGAACAGCTTGCTCCTTTTAAAGAAAAACACAGATAATCACCCCCATGGCCAACTCCTCCATTCGGTGCATCTTTCTGGGTGTGTTTATCCACCCAACCCCCACATAGAAAGCATGGGCCCAGATATTCAAAAGAGTTGAGCCATGCGCAATAGGATTGCACCTGTGCAAGTCCAAAATTGTGCCATTCTATGATATTCAGCAGGAGGCAGTTGCGCTCCCTAAATCACGCTGAGCAACAGCGCAATGATAATGAAGGCATGCGCAACTGAAGGGGAAGGAACCATGCATAAATGGCACAGTGCGATATTCAACAACTTGCGCCATGCGCAATAGGGGAGCAAGCAGAAGTTGCACCATAGTGGAAATGAGCCAAAATAAAAAGGAGCAAGGGAGAGACACAAGAACGCTACAAGGAAGGCACATGAGGCTGAACTCTAGCCACACAAACAGGGCAGGAGGGACACACAGGGCAGGCCAGGGAAAGGGCACCCTGAACACAGAGACACAGGGAAGATGTGGGGAGCCACAGCCAGTGCAGAAGGGGGAAGTACCACACAGCACAGAGGCCACCACTGTGTGCCCATTGTGGCCATGACAGCACTGAATGCCTGTGCATGCCTGTCAATGGCAGTGGTCACATCCTCCCGCAACCGGTCCATCCCTGCCAGGATCAGAGCGGTATCCCTGCTGCGACGCTTCTCTGCCCGCTCCGGAGCTGCACGCAGTGCATCCACTGACATCACAAGATGTATCTGCTGCTGGACTGATGCTTGCAGTAGATGGGTATGCTCATCCAAGAGGTCATCTGCCTCCTCAGCATCCTGTCCCTCAGGGTGTGCGTGGCCCTGATGCTCAGCACCCCTTGAGGGTGGGTGCTGTGCACCAGGACCAGGTCTGAGCATGTCCACAGGTGGTGCACAGATGCCACCACTGGACCCTGTACTCCCATGCCCATTGGCCAACTGCTGATGCTGTCCCTCTGGCTGCCGCTCCCCAGGGCTCAGTGGTGCTGCCGCAGTGGCTGCAACAGTTCTACTGTCCTGAATAAACACCAGTGCTGCCCCACTGGTGCTGACAGGCACAGGCTGGGACTGTGCTGACACGCAGACCTCCACGGCAGCACCACCCACAGCCATGGCCACGATGTGTCCTGCTATGTGGCCATCCCATGGCACACAAGTGTCACTGCCCACGCCGTTAGCGACATCATCATCAGTGATGGACTCGGCACCGGCCCCAGTCACAGCATGCTGGCATCCATGGATGCTGGCACACTGGGACACAGGCAGGGCTTCCTCCACACCTGTTGCAACAACATCAGTGTGGACAGCCAGCCGGCCCCACTGTCGCACTGAGCCACGTATACCTGTGGAGGTGGATGGGCCCTTCTCCATCTCCAGCTGACTGTCCTCAGTGGACATGCCCACCACCGCCGACCCATGCAGACGCTCAGGATCTGTAAGGGAAAGCAAAGTCTCGTTACTGCATGGGACCTACCCTCCCCCCATAGACAGACCATGACTTACCATGCAGTGATGGGCCATCACCCATCTGGAAGCCACCACCCGGAACACCCTCAATGGCACTACGCTGCATGCTTCCAGCAATCTTCTCCTCCTGTGGGGTCAGGTGTACCACCTCCAGCTGTCCCCCACCTGTTGCAGCTCGTGCTGCCCTGATGGCAGCCACCTTCTCCTTTATTCTCCTCCTGTCCGTGCCCATCTTTTTCTTGCACTACTGCATGGAGCGTTGGTGGCTGCCGTGCAGGTTCACAGCACGTGCCACCTCCTCCCATGCAGCAGCACGGGCTTGAGGTGTTCCCTGCCATCTGCTGAGAAGCGGCTCCTGATCCAGGTAGGCGTCAAACAGGGCTTCGATCTCGGCCTTGGTAAAATTAGGCCTCCTCCTCCTCCTCCCACCACTGTGTTCCTCCTCTCCCACAACTTGCTTGGTCGTTATGTAGCCTGTAAGAATGGCAGTTGTTACCTATGACTGTGCAGTCCCATGCATGTCCCTAAATCCACAGTCCACACTCCCAAACAGCATGCAACTCACCAATAGACTGCAGTAACCGACTATGGCCACTGCAGCCCAATGTCGCACTTTTATAGCTCAGCCCATGCAAATGAGCCGAAGTGCAACTTTAAGTGGATGCAAATTGCAGTGCTATGCCATTGAATGGCTGGTTAGATGATTTGCATATGACGGCTGAATATCGTGCTTTTGCACTTTGCGCAATTGTGTTGAACGTGCTGAGCCAATGATGCAGTTCTGTGACATGCGTAGTACACACCTCACTGCGCATGCCCAGGTTGCTGATGCAGGCGTCTGCTGCGTTGCTGACATGCTGTGCACGGGAAGCAATGCAGGGCATGGCCACCATTGTGCCAGTGGTGCTATAGCAAGGGTCATCTACATGGCTCTGTGGCACTGGGCCACCACAGGCGCACTGGGGCAACAGCGTGGTAGGCCGCTACTGGTGGTAGCACACAGGCAGCCAATCGTGCTACATGCATTGGGTTCCAATGGCACTGTGCGTGTCCGTGTGTCAGAGACCCTTGACCCTGTGCCCGACCTTTGCCCCCTAGGCGCCATGCATCAGGCATGGGTGCACTACTATCCCGCTGTTCGGTGACAGCGCGGTAGGGAATGGCAGCGCTGTACCATGCAGCATCTGCACGTGGGGAGCTGTGCTGCAGAGCACCATATTTGCAGATCGAGCAGAGAGCATGGCGCGCAGGAAGGCTGCTCAGTGGTCTCAGATAGAGCTGGCAAACCTTGTGGCCATAGTGCAGCCACACCATGGGCCACTGTTTGGGGAGGCACCCCTGGACAGGTCCAGGAGCCAGGTGTGGGAGGAGGTGGCCACTGCACTCGAGGAGGCCACTGGATGGGGGAGAAGTGCAGAGCAGTGCTGCCACAGGTATGGGGATCTGCAGTGGAGGGAGCCGGAGCTGCTAGCCCACCTGTGGGCACGTGCTAGGAGGGACACGGTGCCACTGCCAGGTAGGTGTTACATCAACACACTTTTATCTTCCATATGGGTATCACAGTTGTATGTGTCCAGCACGTAGGGGAGGGACCATCCGGGGTTGGCTCTGGTGGTGTTATCAGGGTGTGGGGTGGGTGGGTCTGGTTGGGTGGAGGCACACACCTGGGGGCAGGGGGCTTTGCTACAGGATTGTACTGATGTTCCTCTCTCCATGTTTGCACCACAGGCCCAGAGGAATGGTGCCTGGCCCGTGATCTGCGGTGGAATGAGGAAGAGAGGAAAGCAAGGCAGGGTGAGGGTCCACACCGCCCAAGGGACCGGCCCGATGATGGTGAGTGCCATACCTCCATGATTACTATTGCATGCTGTGTAACAGAGTGGGCAGCGGGGCATGGCCACCATCCATCGACACCACTGCCATGCACGCAACTTGTTACAGTCAACACTGTCCGGTGGCAATGCATGTCTGGGAGTGCATCGATGGTGGTCCATGCGTGCAACAGGTACATGGCTGTGCCACTGCCTTTGCACCACATAGCCATGTCACTAAACGGCCACGGTAGTGCTGTGTGTGACTTGGCAGGTGGGTGTGTGCAGTATTCCGCATGGCTGTATGCGCCTGGGTGGGCAGGTCATGTGGACGTGATCACTGTGGGTGGTCACACACCATCACGGAGGTATGTCCCACGGCCATATGCCATGCACAGTGGGTGGGTATGGGGCTGTGCATTCACACCTATTGACTGTGCTCCCTTGTCCTAGGTACACGCCAGCTCCGAGAGATAAGGGAGGCACTTCAGAAGATCCTGCTGGTGGTGAGGGTGTCACTCGACATCCTCCACAGGATCGATGAGACCGGGGTCCTGCGGAGGCACCGACAGCGACGGAGCCAGAGTGGGGAGTGGCGTTCCCACTAGAAGTTCCTCTGCCCCTGAAATCCCCTACCCCCCTGGACCCACCCTCACATCCCTCCTTTCCTGTCCCATTTGTCCACCCCTGCTCCTTACCCGCTCCCACCTTGTTTGTGGCCCTTCCCCCCACCTTGTATATATTTTGTAAATAGTTAACTTTCATATGTTTCAATACAGTTATTTTGATATGAATACTGTGGTGGTCTCTGATTTTCAGCGGGCTATAGGTGCTCAGCTGCAGTGGTGTGCATGGCGTCAGGGGTGGTGCGGTCATGGGTATGTGTGTGTCCGTGTGGAGGTGACTATGGTGTGGGGGTAGCTATCAGTCAGTGTCTGTGGTGTGTGTGTTGTGCCCTGTGCACTGGATGACTGTGTGCAGTGGTCCATGGTGCATGCTCTGTGTCCATGGTGCCCCTATCAGCCCGTCCATGGCCTGTGCAGCTGACACCCATGCATGTCTGTGACCTGCATGGTCTGCTGGCATGTCAGTGGTGGCTGTCCATGCAGAGCAGCCACTGTACCCGTCACAATGCTGGGTTGCCTCCTGTCACTGGTGTGGTGCATGTCTGCCTCGGGTGACACTGTGGCCTCCACAGTTGTTGACCCACCTCCATGCTGTGCTTTGTGTGTGTTGCAGGGGATGTGTACCACTGTCTGTGACTTGTGCTCTGGGAAAATGCTGGTGGTGTACAGGTCCACAGTGCCTGCGCAGGGTGGCTGGCACTCCAGTGCCATGGAGGACTGCGGGTTGTTTGTACACAGTTAACACGGACCCACTCTGGGGGCTTGGTTGCCCCGCCACTGCGTCCCTGTGTTGTTGTGCCCTTGGGTATGGGTGGGTGTCTATCCATGCACTGTGTGGCATCCGGTGTGGTGCATGCTTCCATGCATCACTGTGGGTGTCTGTGCTGGCTGTTGTGGCCTGTGCTGGGTAAGGGTGTGTCATTGGGATACTGTACAGAGTGCTGTACAACTGGTGGTGGTGTCCGGGGCAAGCCCTGTCCCATGTGGGGTACCTCATGCACCGACGCATGGCTGGTCTCTCAGCAGTACCCCGGGGGGACTGTGTGTGGTGGCACTGTGTATGCCATTGTTGCATCACTGTGTACTGCCACCCATTGATGGATGCTCGTGGTGCGGCTGCCTTGCATGGTTCTGTGGTGCACAGGGTTGCAGTGTCACAGTGGGGGTGGTGGCATGCATGGGGTTTCCTGCAGTGGTGGTTGCTGCTCCTGGACAGGGTGTCTAGGGGTCACAGTGCAGGGTGTGCTCTTCATTGGGGGGATGGTGTGGCATGGGGTGGTCAGCCCTCCTTTTGTGCCAGTCACAGCTTGCCGGGTTGGGGGGTGTGTTGGGGCACCATGGCCCAGCTGTGGGTTGTTTGCTTGTCTCCATGGGCCGGTGGTTATTCCAGCCCTCCCCCAGTTGTGCAGTGCAAAGGGTGTGGGGGGATGATGTCTGTTCTGATGTGTGTTCCTGTGCCCATATGTGGCATGGGTGGTGGGCCCCTACCTCCCTGGTTGTGCAGTTGCATTGCTGTGCTGCTGGGGGGGTGTCCCTGGTTGCACTATGGTGCCTCTGGACTGCTCAGCTGCACATCCTTTGTTGCACTATGGCGCAGCAGATCTACTCAGCTTCCCTTCCCTAGTTGTGCTATGGTGCAGGTGATGCGATATTCAGTTGTTGACTGTAGGCGCAGTTTGGCCGGCTCACTTTCTGAATATCGCACCTCTTGCGCATGGGCGCAATGGACTTGCACTTGCTCCTGCTATTGCGCACTTTTTGGGTGCAGTTTGAATATCTGGGCCCTGGTGTGCATAAATGGTTGCCCCTCTGTGAATCAATATACCTGGAAAATGTACAGCCTGGAACAACCTGCTCCTTTTAAAGAAAAACACAAATAATCACCCCCATGGCCAACGCCTCTATTCGATGCATCTTTCTGGGTGTGTTTCTCCACCCCACCCCCACAAAGACAGCACGGTGTGCCCAATATCTGCCCCTTTGTTAGCAAACATACCTGGAAAATACATTGTCTGGAAGGACTCCCTCCTTTTAATCAAAAATACAGGAACTCAGCCAACCCCTTTGCCCATCACATAATTCAGAGCAGCAAATTCAAGGTCAGGGCCTCCAGTCAATGCATCTTTCAAGGTGTGTTCGTCTACCTCTCCCACAAATGAAAGCATGGGGCCCAATTCTCAAAGCTCCCAGCATGGCACAAGGGGCTTTCCCAACAAAGAATGGCGCAAAGTGCCCCTTGTGATAAGTGATGCACCGGGAGTGATTCTCAAAGGCAGCCTGCATCAGCTGCAGGCTGCCTGCACCAAACGGGGCTTGCGCCACCCGTGTGCCACAGAATGGGCTGCAACATGGTGCTAGGGGCTTATGGCGGACACTGGCTGCCAAATCTCCTAATTAGGAATTCTCAAAACTCTCCCAGAGGTAAATCTCTAAGTATGACAGACCAGCGAGGGGCTGGTCTAAGTGCAGTAGACATGCCCTCTGGGAAGGAGTGCTTCTGTACACAACAATGTGCTACAGCACCCCCTCCAAGCTCCGATTCCCCTTTATGTACAATTACACATTCCTGATGATCTAGGGGACCTCCCACCCCAATCTGCCATACTGAGACAGTTATAATAAATATATCCCTGGTGATCTTGCAGGCCCTCCCCCAGCCCTAATCTGCTCATGTGTATAATGTTGTAATGAATAATTCCCTGGTGATCTAGCAAACCCCCTTCGCAGGCCCTGATCCCTATTTATGAAATATTTGTAATCATCTCTGGTGATCTAGTGGGCCCCCCCAAGCCCCGACTCCCGTTATATAGAATTACTACATCCCTAGTTGTCTAGTGGACCCTCACTTCTCCACCCCAGCAGGTGGTGCCCCACACCTCTGCTTCCCCTATTCCGTAACCAAGCCAGCAACTGGTGCAACCCACCGCTCACCACCACGGCCAGCCACCGACAGAGTTCTCAATGAGTGCATACTATATTCAGCACATGCTCATTGAGTGACAGCTCAGTGGGCTGTTAATCACTGAACACATACAGTGTACAGTAAGCTGTCAGTGAGTGCTTAGTCAGAGGTTAGCCATGGTGGTGAGTGGTAGGCTGTGCCAGTTGCCGGCTCAGTTTCGGGATGGAGGGAGCGGGGTAGTGGGGTACTGCCTGCCAAGGTGGCTGTCCACCAGACCACCAGGGATGTGGTAATTCTACATAACACGGGTTGAAGCTTGGGGAAGGGCCTGCTAGATCACCAGGGAAGATTACAGATATTTCATAAACAGGGATTGAGGCTTGTGAGCAGGGTCCGCTACATCACCAGTGAATTACTAATTACAACATTATACATTATGGGCAGATTGGGGCTTGTGGGGGGGGTCTGCTAGATCACCAGGGAATTACTAATTACAACATTATACATTATGGGCAGATTGGGGCTTGTGAGGGGGGTCTGCTAGATCACCAGGGAATTATTAATTACATCATTATACATTACTGGCAGATCAAGACTTGTGAGGGGGGTCCATTAGATCACCATGGAATTATTAATGACATTATACATTATGGGCAGATTGGGGCAGGGGGCCCCCCAGATCACCAGGGATATATTGATTTTAACAGTTTACATTACAGGCAGATCAGGGTGGGGAGGGCCCACTAGATCACCAGGGAAATATTTATTATAACTGTTTATAGTATGGGCAGATCAGGGTGGGGGGAGGGCCCACTAGATCACCAAGGATTTATTGATTTTAACAGTTTACATTACAGGCAGATCAGGGTGGGGGGGGCACTAGATCACCAGGGAAATATTTATTATAACTGTTTACAGTATGGGCAGATCAGGGTAGGGTGGAGCTGCTAGCCACCATTGATTGGCACATGTCCACCCAGCAGCTTGTGGCACACCATGCAGATGCACTGTCTGTTATGCATACTGCCATGGTTGCTGCAAGTGGCTAGACTTTACCACCAGGACCCTATCTGATAGAGAAGCAGGGGCAGGGTCACTGGCACACCTGGCTTTGATGCAAGCTGCCTTTTGCTACAGCATTGCTACACATTGACTGCCCCTCTGTGAACAAACACACTTGGAGAGAGCATTGCCTGGAGTGACCCTTAATGTCTGGAAAATAAACAATAATCCCCCCCACCCACATTCACAGTCAAGCAAATTGGAAGGCCTTTGGAAGATGCAGTTGTGTTTTTCCACATCCACTGCACCCCAAACAAAGTATGCATGCTGTGGAACAACTAAACAAAGCAACGTCCTTATTTATTCTCATTATTTCTTACTTGGGATTTAAGGGTTTATTAAAAGCACTGAGATCAAGTAACTCCAAGCTCTAAATCCCCTCCAACAAAACACAATCAAGCAGGAACACCCCTGGTAAACATAGTTCATGCGTAACCTTACCACTATTAAGTTTCTTGGGGAATATACAGGTGGGGGTATATGTGACCTTTTAAGACAATAAAGACTTTATACTAAAATTTATGCTATGCATTTTTTTAAACACAGAAAGCTGTGTATAAACACTTTATAATTTAATGGGTTGTGTTTTTTCCCATTGAAAAAGTCACGCTTTAAATGCGTGTATTATGGCATTTTTTAATACACAGCTCTTTCTATCAGGCTGATGTGGATACTTCAGAAGAGCGAGTGGTCCAGATCCCCGCTGTGTGCTAATGTTGTATTTTTTTTTTTACATTTTAAATATAACTTTTTTCCCTCATTGGCAGCACCCACAACGGAAGCCACATACTCAATTGCACACTCTCCATCGTGCCAAATGAGACAGGAGATTCAACAGCAGCAAGACCCCCAAGTTGTCCCTCAAACTGCCTGTCTCCAGCCCCTCTCATGGGCTAGCATCTCTTGCCTCCTCCTCCTCCTCCTCCTCCTCATCCCAGGCTAGGGCAGTGCGTAGGCGTTGGCACCACTGACCAGGTGCTGACCACCTGAATCAAAATAAATAAATAAAACATTTTAGTTCCTCACAGCAGAGCATACACAGAAGCAGACAGAAGTCAATGAAAAAAATGCAACCCCTTGAATTATATAAAACAAAGTATGGGGTGCAGTGTGTTTAACTCGAATTTAACACACACCCTTATTGTTGGATGGCTACCATAAACCCCTCAGGCTTCACCCTCGGGGTTTATGTGCCATACAACAACTCAGGTGTGTATTAAATTCTCATAACACACTGCACCCCATATTTTATACTATATGGTGCACATCTGGCAAAAAGGGCAGCAAGGCCAAGTTTGGACAATTTTGTTTTTAAATCGGTTTATATAATTGGCCACCAGTGAAGAATCTGAACTGGACTCGATGTCTAAACAATAGTACTGCATCCAGATTTTACCTATTTGCTTCACACATAGATCCTCATCCTGGTAGTGCCTTACTTGTTTGTGCCCACATCAGTCCTCAACCCACCTGGATACCAATGGCCTCCACTCTCCCGGGATATGAAGGAGATCTCCAAATCAGTAAACTTAAAAAAATGAATGACCCCTGATTGCCCAGAGCTGTGTAAAGGCAGAGAATGGAAAGTTGTGCTCTGAGAGCATGCCACCACAGAACAGCTGACTGTGTGGTGCACAGCATTAAATCCCCTTACAAGTGGCAAGGATCACCACTATCCTGGGTTATGATGGGGGATCACTAAATTGTCAGCGATGAAGACCATCACTTACTCCCTATTCAGTAACCCCCGATTGCCCATACCTGCATGAGGAAAGAGAAAGTTGTACTCTATGAGCATGCCACCACTGAACAGATGATTGTGTGGTGCAATGCACAACGTCCCTTTACAAGCAGTGTATGAGGTGATTCTTTTATTTATTTATTTATCCCCTCGCCAGCTGGCCCCCTTCCACCGCCCCCCCATTACCGCCACCGGGCATCTTGCTGGCCATCGCCTCTCACCAATTTCAGGTGCCAGCTTACCTGGTGCAGCGGGGAGACTGACTTCATCCTGCCAGTTGGCTTCTTTTTTCTCCTCCTGGTTTTTGTCCCATTGTCCCCTGAGCACACAGCCAAGGTGTGCAATGATACCAATATCTGAGCCACGCATGCTTCCACATGCTTCACACTGGGTGTCTAGCTCGGCTCTGCCCCTTGTGTGGTTCTGTTGTGCCAGCCCGGAGCAACTGCTAGGGGCCAGTCATGCAGCGGGCTCCATCCCCACTTCTCCTTGGGAGAGGAGAGCTGTCCTCCGGATGCTTGATCCTCTCCTTCCCCGGCCAACGCCCAGTGACCCACTTGCACCACAAACACGGGTCGCCAGCATGGCAGGAGGTAAGGCATCGCTGCCTCAGCCCTCCATACCACTGGGCTGGCTGTATGAGGTGATTCTTTAATAGTTTTGTTGCAAGTAGGACCAATACTTTTAAATGCCCAGAACTAAAGGCAGAGTAAGGAAAGTTGTGATCTGTGAGAACACCACTCCTACAGCTTTCAACTGTGTGGAGCATGCATGAAGTTCCCTTACCTGTGGTGCAGTTTACAGGAACATCGAGACTGAACACGATGCTGACTCCTTTTAAGATTCTGAAAGAAAATGGGGATTTCTTCTGCAAAACAGTGGCTGTTGGCTAACCAAAACCCCATCCAAGTGTCCTGTGCTGCACTTTCTTCTTAGGATCATCATTACTGTGGTGCAGACACATCCAGGCTCCTGGACATAAAAATAAAGGGGATTGCTTAAGCACAAGTTTTTTGGGGGGAGGGGGAGATCACCATACACAAACGTAGGCACACCAATGTTTAACCTATGGAGTAAACATCTGCTATATGTTAATTTGTTCCTTGGAGCTATTCATTGCTGTATAAGAGTGGTTTCATGTGCCTTTGGCTAGAGCAAGAACAGCAAAGTGAAGCTGAGCTGTCCTGGCTCAAGCTGGAGGCAAGTGAAACCACTCTAATACAGCAAGGAGTGGTGATGGGGGACATATTAATATATTATTGCTCGAGAGCGATCAATAATATATTTAAAAAAACTGTTCCCTGAATGAACCCATTTCCAGGGCATCTGAGCATGAGACGCTCTTCACAGAATAAGAGTGTCTCACATGCAAGGGAAGGGAACACTCCGATTGGTTGGGAGAACTCCTTTGAGCTGTAATAAAATACTCTTAGCTGGAGATTTTTCTTGACGTTTTTGGGGCATGTAGCAAATGCACTTTATGTGGACACCACGGGTTGCAGGCACCACAAAAACTTTGAGAAAGCCAGAAATATAATATGATATAACTGGTTCTTGTTTTTTCCCATAGGGAAACTGGGTTGTAATTTTATTGTTATAACCAACTGGTTATAATGACAAACATGCACCCAGTTTCCCCATCTCGGCACATGCGCTAGCTGCACTCTTCCTCAGCTCTGCACATCCTCTGCTGTCCCGCTCCTCAACTCTCTGCAGTTCGCCAACAATAGGAGTTGCCGGTACGTTCTTTATAAAAAAAAATATATATATGTATATATAAAACTGGGCACATAAAACTAAACAGTGGTTTAGGTCAGGAGCCGAGCTGTTGTGGACTGCATTGAAACTCCAGTGGTCCGCGACTCGTCACCATAGAGAAACATATTTATTTTGTATACATGCTGTGGCAAAAAAACAGTCCCCAGCAATTATACGAAAAAAAGGATGGGTAGGTGTGTAAAACTTGGATGTTATACACACCCTTGGGGTGGGATGTACTAATAAACCCCTCAAGCTTCGCTCTTGGGGTTTATGTGGCATCCCACCCCTCAGGGGGGTGCAAAATCATTCTTGTTACCACCTACCCATCCATTATTCTCTATGTTACAGACATTCTGCTAGTGCATAAAAAAGCAAGAAACATCAGAGACAGGTTTTCATTACTATACTGCCCCTACAAAAAAGCTTGCATAGAAGCATGGTTATTCTTGCCAAAGTTTGGTGACTGAAATATGTAGGGTTTAGGACCTGGATACTAAAAAAAATTGAAGTCTTTTTTTTTTTGTGTAAGCTTTAAAGCAGAACCATTGCAGCCAGCAGTTTCTCCATCCAAAAGTTGTTCTGAGTTACTGCATTCTACCCTTTCAGTATTTAAGTAGCTCGAGGGCAGAAAAATAAACGCTCTGTCTCATATTTGGAAAGCAACAAGCAGGCAGCCAAAGTTAACCAAGTCCACTCTAGCAATAAATGGAGAATCCAGGAGTTTCATGGTGTTGGCCTGAAAGTGGAAGAAACTGGTGTGGAGGACAACAGTCATTTAAAGAGAAGTCCGAGTTTCATTGGTATAAAATCATATAGTCTCTTCCTCCTTTTCCATCAAAAGTTCTTCCTAGTGAGACAATTGAATTTCCTATAAATTTTCTGCTGGGATAAAATTCTAGAACAACTGTATGCCTCCCCCGGGTCGTGCCTGAAAATAGGCAGGATTTGTCTAGTGCACTTACCCGGTCAACAAAAACTAACTAAATAAATAAATTCCAGCTCAATACCACCATTAACTTATGACCTTTCCCAAGAGGATTCCTTCCCCACTGTGGACTAATGGACATTTTGCCCACAATAGTTTTTACAACTTAGTAGTATTATTTATTACTGTTTATTGTCTGATTGATCTCCGTTGTATTGCATTTTTAGGGGCATAACATTTTTGAGACTACAGCATTTGCTTTGCAAATATTGTTTCTTTAGATATGGAGCAAAAGAAACCAAAAACCCAGATAGCTAAATTAGAAGTAAAACCAGTTAAAGTCAATCCTTTATGAATAGAAAAGGTGTGTAAAAACAAGAAGGCCATGCTAGCTAGTGCTGATAGTAAACTAATAACAAACAATTGTATTGTTCCTGCATTGCAATTAAGCTTGGAACAAGTGAGCCTTTTCATGGATGCCACAAATATACCCTCTAACCATTGCTCAGGTGGGAATGAGGAACATCCCCGAATGACAACAATTAAGAAAACTTGAGGGCACTAAGAGAGTAGTACCAGGAGCAAAACCGACCCTTAGGGGAAAATCTCAAATGTAAGGTTTGCGTTGTGTTTGCAAAAGAATTTCACTCGAGCCTTCAGATTACTTCTAAGTTTGTCGCAGTTATTCATCTTCACATACAAGGTCGTTTCATTTCATCAATAGTGGTGCTGCTTAGTGGTGCTACTTATTTAGTTTACATGCAGTGGTTTATATATACAACTGTTATCTTGAAAAAGCCAACACCCCAGTATAAACCAATCATAAAACCAATAACAAGTCTATTTTTAGGCTGTGATGTACCTTTTTCACCAAAACTGGTTATTTATAGACTGTGCAGCTTGAAAACATGTTATTCATAAACTGTGTTGCACAACATTCTCTTTGTTACCCACCGTCCTTAACAGGTAAATACAATCCTAATAAGGGCACACCATCCTGTTAAGTATTATTATAGGACATTTGGATGTTATGTGTTGTGAAATCTAAAAATGCTGTGTCATTATAAGGTTACTACCAAACATATCCATTTCTTGCTACATACTGGGAAATGATATACAAGGTGAAAACTAAATATATTAATGTTACAAATATAAATGTATTTAAACTTTATGCTACAATCCCCACTTTGTGACTCTCTATCCTTGGAGATCACACAAGACGTTGCCATTGTAACATTTGTATTTGTTTGAACATCTGTCTCATCTTATGATACAAGAACACTTGTACCATAACAAGGAAACAGATTACTGCAATACCACATATTACTACTTTTAGGGTTGTACTAGTGTTCAAAACAGCTGAGTCAAAATCCCACCAGGATATAATAAGTATATAAGACTACTGCTTCTCTACCTCTACAGCAGAGGCCTTTTGTGAGAAAATAAAGTCCTTCATTTTGTTGATGATACAACAAGGCACCAAGTGTCAATTTATAAATTTTGGGTAATACGAAATGGGGTGGAGTTGCCAAATCAGTGAGCAAATCCAAGGCCAGACTGGAACCATCAATATGGGTAACATTTGTTCGGCTATAGGCAGGACATTCCCGGAGGGCCCAATTTTCTACCCACCAGGTCTTGTCACTACTCCCCCATACATTCGAAGGTTGACCTGTTATTACACACCATGATTGGTTCCATCTCATAGCTTGGTGGTATTCATTTGCAGACGTTAGGGTAAAATTTACAGTGTTTAAGAAACCATGGGGTGGTTGATGTCTCTTCCCCACATATTAAGGTTTTATGTTCTTGTACACACTGTTGCTTAAGTAAGACAACATATTCCTTGTGTACTGTGATAATAGTATCACCTGGTATTTGGAGTCTCATGATCTGGTCATGTATTAATACTCCCAAATTACTGATTTGCCACTATATTTTCGGCGGTTCAAAACATACAGGTATTATCACTAGTATGGGAATCACATGTTGCAGCACGTGTGCATATTTATTTGATGAGTTCCATACTTTTATCACAGCTAAGGGTGGTACGATGACAGTGAGATGATCTAATAATCTAGTGACATTGGTCTCACCTATTCCTAAAGGTAACCTATTCATTTCAATTCTATTGAATTCATTGACTAGATAAGCATGTGCTTCAGCAGCTAATTGTGAGCAAGCCAATTCTACATAGCTTACTTTAGATATATTAGAAAGTGAGTTATTTAAAAGCCTTACTATTTTAGCAACAATTAAAAATTCTATAAGGTTTCTCTAAATGCAAACCAATCAATTTTTTTATTATCAGTCGCTAATTTCACAGTAGCTGGTAATGGTCCAGTAGCCATATCCTTTAAAGTCCTTTCTAAAGAACGAATATGACCATTTAAAACCATAGAATCAATACCATTAGCAATTCCTAATCCTGAGCCTAACCAGCCCCACACGTCTCTTTTACGACAAGAGAAGCCTGGTGATGCTTCTACAGGATTTTGAAATGACCACAATCTGTGTCTATCATGGTATTCATTTAAAGTATTATTATAATACTGTTGCCACACTATTACCGAAGCCCGATCCCTACATTGAGGCGGTAATCATGGAAAAGGCAAATGTAGCAAAACATTATTATACTCCAATTTACATGGATAATATAGAGGATATACATTTTGTGTCAAAATAATACCATCTGATGGGGGCAAGAATTTCTGCCCTGATATACTTTGTTTCTGATACACTATACTCCATACAGCAAAATTGTGCCATGCTGTTTGATTAACATTACATGCCATACCAGGCCATCGTGCACAGCTAGTATAAGTTAACAAAGAATATTTATTTGCTAATGGCAATACCGTGAAAAATTGCTTTAGCCCTACTGTATAGTTTGCCACAATACTTGTATTATATAAAAAATGCCACATATTACATCTTGAACCAGTATAAGATGCATTTAATAACATAATATTAGGTAGATAGTGAAACATGTCCTTTAGTTTCATTTAAAATAAATCTTGTTCCTCTTTTGTCAGATTGGTTGTATCCCCCAAAGTGGAGTGGATATAGATCCCTTTCTGGGCTGTTGTGCTCTCCACGCACATCATCGTGCCAGGCCAGGCTTCTGGCGAGCATCCCCATGTCACATTTTGACATTGTCCATAGCAAATAAAGTACAATTTGATAGAAAATATCCAGTGTGTTCATGTCGTTCTTCCAACAATACTGGGATACCTCATGCAGAACAATTGGCATAGTTCTTGTTATATAAACTGTTCCATATGTGCCCTGGGCACCCATTGTATCTGTCGGACGTTACCAGGATCAGTAAGGTACTGCTCAGTATAAGCGCAGGATACATCATTGTACTTTCACCTATTGGGAAAAACAGAGCAGTATCAGTTGTTATCATTTAAAGGCTGATACAATTTACATTGGTCCACACAGACCCATTTAGTCACTGTAGACCCTTGTCGATTTCGACAGACCTGAATGACCCATAGCCCCAAAACATCAATGACAGTATAGGGTCCCATCCAATTAGCATCCCATGGTCCTTTCTGACCAAAATATTTCACCATGATGTGATGACCCCTTTCAATGGGCTGTATCACTTTTTCATCATGTCTCTGTTTTTCCAATGAGTCTGTGCCATGTTTTTGGCAGCATGGGGCAAATGCAAGTGGGTTTCACCCAACGACTCTTGGACTGGTTCACAAGCTACCTGTCCTCCAGGATACAATGTGTGAAAATAAACATGACACTGTCCAGTACCTGTCCCATCTGCTGTGGAGTCCCACAGGGTTCCAATTTGGGACTGCTACTTTTCACTATGTTCCTCAGTGCACTACCAACCTCATGTCCAGGTAAGGTCCTACTCTATGCAGATGACACCATCCTCTGTGCCTCCCATGCCAGCCCCACCAGTCTTCAGACCTCATTTCAACACTCATTCAGTCAGACCAAGCACTGACTGACTGAACATAGGCTGGTCCTAACTGCTTCTGAATTTGTTGTAAAAATACATCAGTTTTAATACGGTCAAACACAGGTGTAGACAGATCCGAAAGATAACACATCCGCATATCCTGTCCAGTCATTAATTGATATGTGCTATAGCTAGCACTCTTGTTTTCTGTACCTCCAATACTCATTAGGATTCCTGGTAAGTGCATCACACACCCTTTACCATTATCCAACACTGCCTTTTTCAGTGCATGTTTCAAAGTGTGATTTAACTTTTCTACCATTCCTGAAGATTGTGGATGGTAGGGTAAAAGCAAATGTTGAGTGATACCCAAGATATCACACAAGGCTGTCATTATTTTCACTGTAAAGTGAGTCCCTCTATCACTTTCAAGGACTCTGGGAAAACCCCATTGTGAGAATACCTGTTCCCATAGCACCTTTGCAGTAGCTGTAGCACTATCATTTCATATGTGCAATGCTTCTACCCATTTGGACAATATGTCAACAATGACTAGTAAATATCAGAACCCCCTTTTGCAGTAGGCAAGGGCCCCACATAATCAGTTTGTAAGCTGGACCAAGGACCTCCGCCAGGGGTACCCCTAATATAACCCTTTTTCCAGGCACTGGAGGATTCATCTGTACACAGATGAGACAAGCCTCCAGGTATTGTTTGACATCTTTTCCCATTTTTGGCCACCAATATTTTTGTGCCGGTATTTTACAAGTTTTGTGAAGTCCACAATGACCTCCAATTCGATGATTATCCATGATAATATCTTTTCTAAATGAAGTGGGTGGGATCCATTTCCTAAACCCAGGTTATCGTTCCCATATTACCATATCTTCCCATTTGGTAACATGTTTGGTTGCACACTGTCCAGTGTCTTTCCATTGGTTCCGACAATCAAGAAGCCAAGCATCAGTATCTTGGATTCGTCCCAAACTAGGGACTTGTGATAATGCTGCTATTCATGTTGGATGATTTTTATCATACTCTTCAGCTTCCCACAATTGTGTAGTCACCTCCTAGAGGGTCTACCCATAAGTTTGTTTGTTTTGTGGCTATTTGAGCCAAATTATCTACCAAATTATTATTTAGTTCATGGATATCTTTTGGATTCTTTTGATGAGCCTTTACTTTACAAATAGCAATTCTCAACAGCATTTGATCTCCTATATCCATATATATGTCGTAATATGGGAGCAAATGTGACAGGTTCTCCAGATGCTGTCAGCATTCCTCGTTTACTCCATATTGCAAAAAGTCCAATAAGGAGTTAACTACAAATGCACAGTCTGAGAAGATATTAATAGCCTCCCAAGGGTAAGCCATAATAGCTCCATGGACTGCCTCTAATTCTGCTCTAGTGGCAGAAAATGATGATGGGCATCATACTAATATTTCTTGATTAGTACACGGTGTCCATATGGCATATCCTGTGTGGAAATATCCATCCTCCCAAAAGCGAGAGCCACTCTCAACTGACAGGACTGACACTTTGAGTTAGGGGATAAGTTTTACTATCCTGGGACACTGTGCAGCAGAGTGGAGTGGAGGATTGAAATGGAGGAATACAGCTGTAACTGAGGACCGAGGAGCTGTTTGTTTGGAGGTTTCGCCACCTCCTGGATTTACCTGCTCATGAGTGGGGACCTGTTTTACCGATGTGCGGATTCATGCTCAGCCCCTCTGTCTTTGGGAAGAAGAGAGCTTGGGGAAGTAAGATCCTGGACTTTTTTAGGGTCCCTGTTTGTGGCTGGTGGACTGTGCTTCGGACACCTGTCCCCCTGAAGGTGGTGGGCCAGGAGGCTGCTGCTATTTGGCGGCAGGCCTCCTGGCACTTCTGATCTGCACTGGAACAGCTGGAGAGCTGACCAGGTGGTGGTAAGGTCCGAGGTGAGGTGGGTTGTTCCTGGGGTGAGTCCCTGGTGCAAGCAGTGGTTCCATTAGTCCTTTTTCCTCCTTTGATTTAATCCTGGATGACTACAACAAAGTAAGACCTCTGCTTTTTAAATGTATTTTATGCTGCTGCTGCCTAATTTATTTAGTGGTGGAGTGGATTCTGGTGGGGTTTTCCGAAGTATACAGTTTGGGGTGTGAGATTTCATGGTGGTGAGAGCCCATGAAGGATTGCTAATGGTACTGTACCTTTGTTAACTGCTCCTGGATCCACCTACCATAGTACATCACTGTGTCGTGGAGGGTCTCCTGCCTGTACTGACCCCACCTGGGTGGCGAGAGTCCCTTGGGGGGTTTGAACTGGGGAAGCACCTTTGGGATTTCTGCCTTAATTTTAACCTGCATTCCCCTGGCTGTTGGATCCATGGAGTGAGAGTCTGTGGCCCCATATTTGGACATTTTGGCTGTGGAAGGTGGGAGCTCCACTGTCCTAAAAAGACTTTTTAGAATTCATATGGACTGGATATTATTGTTAATTAATTATTGCTGTTACTGTTTATTCATTTAGGTTTTTTGATCATGTAGTTTAATTTATGTTAAGTAGACTTGTGTTTGTTAAGTCTGGTTTTATTTATAATTTAGCTTTTTCCTGAGTTATTTCTATTGATTTTTAAGTTTGTATTGTGTTTTGATTTTATTTTTATTATAGGGAGTTTAGATATTATTGTCACTGGCTCCATGTCTGTGGATGATGATATTTATTGTTATTCTACCCCCCCCCCGTCATGCACTATTCATCCGCAGCTCTTCATGTTCTCCACCCTTTCTCTCCCCTCACTTTTCCCTATCTATCAATGTTGTAGTGCCTTGGGAATTGCTCTTGGGGGGTTCCAGAGGGGCGGGGGCATGAACAATGGTGGATGGATGAGGAGGGTGCTCGCATCCAAGTGGTTAAGTCCAGAAGATGCCCTGGGGTGTAATGGAGTGCTGAACGTGGATCTTCCTGTTTGGTCTCCATACCCAAGGGCACCACCTCTGTAAATGGTGGGCATGTGGTTGGGGCATCCCACGAGTCCTATCCAACCTGGGTGGTGTTGTGCAATGCCAGGTCCATTGTGAACAAGACTGCCATTGTAGCAGACTTGGTGGGCACAGCAGACCTGACCTGCACCACCGAAACCTGGCTGGATAGTAATGCTGGCCCAGTACTTGAGGCAGCAGTTCCAGCTGGGTATTCGGTGATACACCGCCCAAGATTGGGGTGGGGGCGTTGCGGTCTGTTTTAAGACCGAATTGGATCTCACTAGTGCTCCAGTGGAGGAGACCAGATCCTTTGAATGTGTCGTAGTGGCAGGTGGGGGCTATAGGGTAGCACTCGTTTATCGTCCACCCGGTGACGAGAAGCTATTCCTTAAGGAAGTGGCAGACTTCGTTGTCGACCTGGTATTTGAGTCACCCAGGTTGATGGTGCTGGGTGACTTTAATGCCTGGATCGATGACGAACTCTCGTAGTTTGGTCAGCACTTCCTCCAATTGATGTGTTCATTATGCTTCTCACAGGTGGTTACCTTTGCCACTCATAAACACGGCCATTCGCTGGATCTGGTCTTCCTGCTGTGGATGAAGGCCTCCGATGTGGGGGTGGAACCTGCCAGATGGTCTGACCACCACACTGTGAGATTCAATTTTGCCCCCCTGTGTAGGCCCGAAAACTCTAATCCTGAAAGTGCTCATGCTAGACTATAATAAGGCTGTTACCACTGCTTTGGATTTAATTGCTCCCACCCGTGTGTTCCCTCTCTCCCTTCGCCCTCGATCCCCCTGATTTGATCGGGATCTGAGGGAGTTGCAGCGACTAGGACGCAGGTTGGAGAGGTGCTGGCAAAAATCTGGCTTAGATGTCGACCATGTTAGACTCCTAAAGCATTATGAACTCTATCAGTCAGCAATTACTCATAAGAAGGCAGTATTCCTGTCCAGAGAAATTGCTGCTGCACAGAATCGACCAGCCCAGCTCTTTCGAACCGTAGACAGGCTGTGCAACCCAGCCTGTCTGCAGGTTCATCAAGCCTTTTCACAAATGCAGTGTGAAGAGCTTCTTAGCAGATAAGGTGGCCGACATCAGGGCCGAGACTCGCACCGCACTTTTCATGGGAGTTGCAATTGTCCAGCCTATGGTTACAAGCACCCCGTTTGCCTGAAGTTCCTTTGAAAGGCTGGAAATCGAAGATGTTATGAGGATTGTCCAGCGTATGCATACCAGAAGCTGTAGTTTAGACCCGGGCCCTACACGTCTGATCATGGGCTTTGGTGAGGTTATCATCCCGGTTCTAGCTAGGATAGTCTGGTGTTCCTTAGACTCCGGTGAATATCCCTGCTCCCTGAAGGAAGTAGTGGGGACACCAGTGTTGAAAAAGGCTTCTTTGGACCCAGACTCCCTAGCCAACTACAGACCTATCTCAAACCTCCCCTTTGTGGGGAAGGTAATCGAGAAAGTGGTGGCAGCCCAGTTAGACAACCATTTACCCATCCATAACATCTACGACCCTCTTCAATCAGGTTTTTGAAAGAGGTATAGCACTGAGACTGTGCTGGTTTGGGTGCTCAGTGATCTCCTGATGGCAAGAGACCAGAAAAAAACGGTCCATTTTGGTCCTTCTGGATTTGTCAGCAGCTTTTGACACCGTAGACCAGGGGGTGTTGCTTGAGTGCCTGAGATGCATCTGTGGATTGTTGGGTTTGGTACACAGATGGTTTACCTCCTTCCTCACAGGTAGAACCCAGAGTGTGGTATCAGGGATATTTTCCTCTGATCCTAGCGCTCTGACCTGTGGGGTGCCTCAGGGCTCTCTGCTGTCCCCCATGTTGTTTGCGGTGTATATGCTTCTCCTCAGAGACATTATAAGATGATATGGGCTGGAGTTTCATTGTTATGATGATGATACCCAGCTCTATCTGTCTTTTGCACCTGACCAGAATAGAGCACTCTCATTGTTCAACAACTGTCTCAGCGAGATCCAGGGTTGGATGAGGTCCAGCTGGTTGAAGTTGAATTCTGGGAAGATGGAGGTGATGGTTGTGGATCCTGGCCACCGGACTGAGGGTCCAGGGGCAAATCAAACCTCAGGTTTATTCCTGGGGGATGTGGAGCTCCCTGCCTCTGAATGGGTGCGAGATCTGGGGGTGATCCTTGATGATCAGCTGACATTGCATGCTCAAGTGTCGGCGGTTGTTAAGGTATCCTTTTACCATCTTAGGAACATCGTTAGGATCAAGCACCTTGTTCCATCTGGCGACCTGCCTACGCTGATCCACACCTTTGTGACCTCTCATTTGGACTACTGCAATTCCCTTTACTTTGGGCTTCCTGGGGTTGATATCCGCTGCTTGCAGCTAGTGCAGAACTCAGCAGCCCGGTTGTTAATGGGGACTTCACGTTCTTCCCATGTTACACCGGTGCTCCGGGATCTGCACTGGCTGCTGGTTCAGTGGCGGATCACCTTTAAAGTCGGATTACTGACATATAAAGCCCTACACGGCTTGGGCCCTGACTACCTGAAAGATCTTCTGGTGCCTTACCTTCCGACGCGACCACTCCGCTCATCCAAAAAGGGGTTGCTAGAGATTCCGAGGGTAGTCTTAAAATCTTCCGGCGCCCGAGCTTTTAGTTTTGTGGTGCTGACCTTCTGGAATTCTATACCCCGTTGGATTAGAGAGTGCATGACGGTGGAGGGTTTTAAAAAAGGCTTAAAATCCTTTTTATGGAAAAAGGCATTTGGTGGCGATATAGATATTAACTAATGCTGTGTATTTTAACCTGGATTTTAATTTGTTTTATGATGTTTTTATGACTGTCATTTTATTGTGATGCACCTTGATTTTAGAAAGGCGCAAAAGAAATAAAGCTTATTATTATTATTACATAAACATCTCTTGCTTCAGTATTTGGTTCTGCAGCAAATATGGGTTTAAAATCAATTTCTATTACAGTTCCACAATCAATTGCCTCTCCCTCCCATGCCATTAATTTAACTAACATAGGTAAGGTACATTTTTCTACAGTGATATTTTTCCCTTGTAGGGCCAATGCCCACTTCACCAGTCACTGAGAGGATACTCCCCTTACATCCCTTTCTAAGAGAAATTTTACAGGTGTATGTGAGGTTTGCAAAACAATGTGATTAAACCCCACAATATGTTCAGTAGCTTGTAATACCCAACATACAGCTAATACGTGTTTCACACATTCTTCATATGTCTCTTCTGCAGGTGTTAATACACAAGAAAAATATCCCACTGGATGTAAAATCCCTAATCACTTTTGTAACAGGACTGCATGTGATCACTTGATCACTGGCATGTACATGTATAACAAAATTGGATGACTCAGAAGGGCTAATGAGGGCAGGAGCCATCATTAGTGCCTGTTTAAGAGTCATAAAAGATGTTACAAGAAAAAAATCATAGAAAAAACTCTTTTTAAGCTAATTTATTTATTTATTTCAATCTAGGATTACAATACCTTTGAGACGAGGCTCTTTTACAAAGGTTCCACGTCAACATGTGCAACAGTCATCTTTTTTAGTTACAAACATATAATCATTGACTTACAGACATGTAATAATCAGTACAAAGACTTGAGCTATGAGCAAGACAAGAGAAGGGGGTGGGGTGGGTAGGGGAGTGAGGGTAGGAGATTGAGGGAGGAAGGAGGTGCAGGGGGTAAGGGGGAGTACGAGAGGTGGTTGGGGTGGGGGCAGGAGTGGAGATATAGGGAGGAGGTGGGCGAGGGTGGGAGACAGTGCAGCCAGGGGGCCTTGTCGAGGGAATATGAAAGGTAAGGTGCTAGGGGTGCAAAGACTGATTTTAAGTGCTGGGTGCTGGGGCATGTGCAGCTGGAATGGTGGAAATGTTAAGATGGGCAATCACAGGATACAAGCAGTGAGAGGCGCAGCTTGGATGTGAAGAGGCCAAGTGTTGGAGCAGTCGCTATGTCGCTGCCAAGAGAGTTGAGCCAGTTGGATGCCCGATAGGCGAATGATCTTTGTCCTTGGGTTGTGCGACATTGTGGGATATGTAGTAGATGGGAATTGAATCTCCTTATAGTGACGTTCCTTTGTCTAGGCTTAAGGAGGGCAAAGACACCAGGTGGAGCAAGCCCCATTATAATTTTCTTAGCCGTGATGCATGTTTGGTATTTTATGCATTTGTCCAGTTGAAGCCATCCAGATTGGGGAAAAAAGCTCACATGTGTGGGTACGGTGATGTGAGCCAGTGATGAGTTGACAGGCCTTATTCAGGGAAGTCGCGATACGTTTGACAGCAGTGGTAGTTGCAGACCCATATATGATAAGACCATAGTCTATGATGCTGACGATGGAGCTTTGGACGGTCACTGATAGTGCTTCTGGGGTTAGGTGTTTCCTGTGCCGAAATAATATGCCTAACCTCGCACTGGCAGACTTTGCAACATTGCTGATATGGACAGCGTATGAGAGGTGGGGATCAAGGGTGATGCCGAGGTATCTGAACGATTGTGTTTGCTCTAGGATGGCTCCTTGTTCGGTTGCAATGGAGAGGTGGAGTTGTTTATTTTTGTTGTGGGGGCTGCAGAAGACCATAGACTTGTTTTTTTCTGATTTGAGAAGCAGTTTATGATTTAGGAACCAGGATTCGATGGCAGAGAAGGCCCGCTGAAGTTTATTTTGTAATTGGATTGGATCAGTGTCCGAGGTGAGGATCACAGCATCATCGGCGTAGAGAATTATTTGTTCAGGGCAGCTGTCCGGTAGTGAGTTTAAGAATAGGCTGAAGAGGAGGGGTCCCAGAATGGAGCCCTGGGGGACTCCAGAGCAGACCGGTCTAGGGTCCGAGAGTGTATCAGCGATTCTTACTGTTTGGGACCATTCTTCAAGGTAGCTCTTAAACCAGCCAATGGAGTCAGTTGACAACCCAGTGTTCTGAAGCTGGACAAGCAGGAGGTGGTGATTGATGGTGTCGAAGGCTTTAGTTAAGTCGATGTAGATTGAGCCTAGTAGTTCGCCGGAGTCAAGTGCGTTGTGAATTGCACCGGTGAATTCAATTAGGGCTGTGGAGGTGCTGTGACCTTTGCGGAACCCATGTTGTTGCTTTCACAGGATGTTGTATGTATCCAGGTATTCTGTGAGCTGGTCCAAGATGAAGCGTTCTAGTGCCTTGGAGAGTGGAGGTAGTAGGGAGATAGGTCTGCAGTTATCATGGGCAGTTTTGTCACCACTTTTCTGGATTGGGGTGACAGTGGCAGATTTCCATCTGTTGGGGAACTGGCTAAGGTTGAGGGAGAGGTTGAAGATTCTGGTCAGAGGACTAAGCACTTCATCAAGTGTGAGAGACAGGATTTTGAGATTGAGGGAGTCATTACTGAATCTTGATTTACCAAGGGCTTTGGTAACATATCTGCATACTCGGTGAGCCTTGACTGCTTTGAAGAAGAAGCGGGGGAGCTGGTGGGGGTAGTGTTCATTGTGGACAGAGGGGCTTCACCATCTTTGAAGTAGGTCCTGGGGTAGGACAGCGCTGAGGTTGGTAAAGGCTTTGTTAAAGGTATCCGCAATGGTTTTTGGGTTGAGGGTTGTGGTTCCGTTGATGTTGAGTATTGATGGGGGGGGGTTTGGGTGGATTCCTGGTGAGCTCCTTTATGTTCTTCCAGAATTCCCTACCATTGCCCCAGGAGTTTGTGAGGGCATGCTTATAGTAGGCGGACTTCGTTTGCCGGATGGTTTTGGTGCAGTCATTGCGGGCATGTTTGTAGTTTTGGATGTCATTTTGTCTTCCAGAGTTTCTAGCCAGCTCCCATAGGTGGTCTCTTGCTTTTCACATCCTAAGGAGGTCACCTGTGAGCCAAGGGTTACTGAGTGATTTGACTTTGTGTTTCTTAATAGGAGCATATGTGTCACAGGCCACAGTGAAGATGTTTATGAAGTGGTCAAGGGCAGTGTTTATATTGGTTGCATTGAAAATAGGGGACCAGACTTGATGGAGGAGGTGGGATTTGAGTCGAGGAAGGTGACCACAGGGTAGAACCCTGCTGGTGATATTTTTTGGCAGTGGTTTGATGAATTTATTTGACCAGGTGAAGCTAACAGGGGAGTGGTCGCTGAGAGAGTCAGGGAGGATATTAGTGTTAGATATCCGTGATGGGTGACTGGTAAGGATCCAATCCAAGAGTGTGCTGGTGCCGGTCCTGTAATTTTTCCTGGTTGGTGAGTCAACCATTTGTGTGAGGTTTGCCGCAGCAATGGTATCCTTGTGTGCACCAGCATCGACCGCAGGCCAGTTGATGTTGAAGTTGCCTAGGAAGATGGATTCGGTGTCCGGTGGAAGTGACTTTACAAAGTCAAGAACAGCTGTTAGACCAGTTCCCTGTTCTTTGGGAGGGATGTAGATGGTGGCAACATTGAGGGTTTCGTTTTGGGCTCCAAGGAGGATTCTCACTGGCAGTATCTGAGCAGTTGTGGGTTGGAGTGAGGTAATGATGTGGTGCCCCTGTTTGGAGTCTTTTAGGTAGAGAGTGCAGCCCCCGCCTCTTTTGGAGAGGCGATCCAGCCTAAAGACATTATAGCCAGGAAGGCTGATTGCATGGTCCGGTACTTATGGCGTGAGTCAGGTTTTTTTTTAACTTCTGATATTTTATTCATGTCCATCTCATTTTTACATTCAGTTCCAATAGACATCTTTTAAAGACATATATACATTCAATTCAATCCATTCTTATTCATCTCCTCCACATTTCTTATCATCTATCATTCTACCTCTTCTGTTTTATATAAACTAATCAGTTCTCAGATCCAGCAGTAGAGTCCATTTATGGGATCACATTATTAAGCCCAAAGCTTATAGTTGGTAGTTTCAGTTTTTTATAATGTGGCCCATGTGAATGTCCCAGTCTAGTGTTCAAATCCGTTTCAATTCCTCCTCTTGATATTATCACTTTTCTCCTGGGAGTTTTACTTTCTCAGTCCACTGCTTTTCTTATTAACATGTGAATATTTTAATTTAACCCTTCTGATCACAAAAGAAAAACACCTCTTTTATCCCCCTCTCTCTCCTCTCCCCTCTCCCCCTCCCCTTAAAAAGAGAAGAAAAAAAGGAAAAAAGAAAGAAGAAAAAAAACCATCAACTCTTCTACTTCATATCAATGTACTGTAATTGATGTTACAATCTTATATTGAAAGTGTTTTTGTATACACACCGATACTGGTACTTATGTATATCTTTATGTGTGTGTCTCCATCCCTGTTTCCCCCACCAACTCTCCTATCTCCGTAAGCCGTTATCCTCCAGTTAATCACCTCTCTCTTCTTATTTTGTTCCCTTTCTTTTAACTCTCCTCTGCACTTCCCATATCCTCCTCCCTTCCTATGCTCCTGTCTCCTTTCCTCCCCCCTTCCTCTAAGCCCTCTTTCCAGTAGTACCAAGGTCTCCAGATTTCCAGGAATCTATCTTTTCTTAGCTGGATAGTGTATGTTATGTTCTCTAATCTTTCCATTTCCTCCACTTTGGAAATCCATAACTGGAGAGTTGGTAGTTCTTGCTGTAGCCATTTAGTTGTGATGCATTTTAGTGCGACAAGCCGCAGTATCTGAAGCAACTCCACATTTCTCCTTTTTTGTGAGGAGAGGGTTGGCATTCCTAATACTAGGTCTTGAAACGTGTGTGGTATTATCACACCTCCCATTTGGATCATAACCCCCTGGACCTGAGACCAAAATCTCTGTATTTTTACACATCCCCAGAAAATATGGTAATGAGTACTCTGTGTCTCCCTACATACCCGCCAACATGCCAAGGTTGCTTGTGGATTGAAGTGTTTATTAATCATTGGGGTACGAAAGTAGCGAGTTAAGATTTTCCAGTTAAATTCTCACCATGTTATGGCTGAGGTTACCTGCCATCCTCTCTGTAAGCAATGCACCCAGTCTCCCTTCTGTATTGTCCCCTGTAATTCCATCTCCCACCTCTTTCTAATTTCTTCTAACCAAGGAGTTTCCTTTTTTTCCATAAGTATCTTGTACAGGATGGAGAGGTAGGGAAACTTATCTTTAATTCTTCTGGAGTCCCACCAAAATTACTCCAGGGGGGTCAGCTCTCTATTGATTGTTTGAAGATTATCTCCAGTATTAATAAAGTGTTGAATCTGGAGATATCTATAAAAATCTTCCTTACGTAAGGCAAAACGTTCCTTCAGCGTGGCGTATGCCAAGCATAGGCCTCCCTCTATTAGTTGTTTGAAAGTAGTAAGACCCTTTTGTTCCCAGTAGACATATCCCTGATCTAACCTTGGGGGCACAAAGTTGGAAGTGTGTCTGATCAAAGACAAGGGACCCAAAGTATTCGGGGTATTTGTTTTTTTCCTAAGTTTAAGAAGAACATATACGGATTGTTTTACCCAAGGATTAGAGATTGGCCACCAATTATGTGGGCCAATTCGGCAGGTTGGGTAAGTCCATATTTTACTGTTAGGAACCGATTCATTTTCGATACAGTACCACCCCGATCCAGCCCGTTGTTTAATCCATGTGATTAGCTGAGCCCCCTGTGTGGCCAGGTAATAATGATACATGTGTGGTAGGCCTAAGTCTCCTTTCTCCGTTGGCTTCATCAAAGTACCCAGAGCTATCCTTGGTTGTGCCCCACCATATAAATTTAGATATTTCTTTTGTGATTTGGGTCCAGAACTGGGATGGTATTTGGATAGGGAGTGTCTGAAATAAAAATAATAACCTAGGTAATATATTCATTTTAATGATCTGTATTTTACCATACAGGGAGTGAGGTAGGAGTTTCCATCTGGCAAAGTTGGATCTAAGGGTCTGGAGCAACTTTAGGAAATTGTTGCGGTACAGTTTAGACGTATCCACAGACACCTGTATTCCTAGGTATTTAAATGTGTTTTTTTTGGCCCAAGTGAACGGGAACATTTCTAGTAATTGCTTATTAAGGGTACCACTCACCACCACCCCTCCGATTTAGTTAAGTTAATTTTATAGCCTGCCAGGGAGCCAAATTTCTCTAACGCATTTAACAGATGAGGTAAGGAGTCCTGTGGCTCTCTTAAGAAGAAAAGAGAGTCACCTGCCTAAAGCGCTGCTTTATATTCTACTTCCCCTGCCCAAATGCCCTTAATATGTGGGTTGTCCCGTATCCAGATTACCAACGGCTCCAGAGTTAAGGCGAATAATAGTGGTGATAAGGGGCACCCCTGCCTAGTACCTCTCATAAGAGGCAGACGGTTCGAAAGCATATCGTTCACTCTGACTCTGGCTTCGGGCTTATAGTACAGTGCAGCAATGGCCGAAACAAACTGTTCTTCCAGCCCAAATCTTGACAGGGTGGATGACATAAAGTGCCAATCCACCTTGTCAAAGGCCTTCTCCGCATCCATGCTGATTGCTTATTGTAGGGCCGTTGAACTTCTTTGTGCTGTGAATATGTTCAAGAGACGCTATATGATATCTTGTAAATATCTTCCAGAGATAAATCCTGTCTGGTCTGAGCGGACCAGACTGGAGATACAATTTTGCAATCTATCTGCCAACAGTGAGGGTTTTGTTTTGGGCTCCAAGGAGGACTATCACTGGCAGTATCTGAACAGTTGTGGGTTGGAGTGAGGTAATGTTGTGGTGCCCCTGTATGGAGTCTTTTAGGTAGAGAGCGCAGCCCCCGCCTCTTTTGGAGAGGCGATCCAGCCTAAAGACATTGTAGCCAGGAAGGCTGATTGCATGTAAAAATGTTTAAATCCACTGGCAACAAAGATATGGGGTGATATGAACTACATAGCTCTGGGTTTTTACCCGGTTTTGGAATTACTGAAATCTGGGCCAGATTCCATGATGATGGCACCGGGTCACCCTCTATCAGTATCTCATTACAGGCCGCTAATAAGAGGCCCACCATCTGGGTCTTAAATTCTTTATAAAACTCGGCTCCGAATCCATCTAGCCCTGGTGCCTTACCGTTCTTTAGCTTTTTTTATTTTGTTCATGATTTCTTGGGTAGTGATTGGGGTGTTCCGCTCCTTCCTCATCACTTCTGGCAATGTAGGTATTTTAAGGCCATTCAAAAAGGTTTCTACTGCCTCCTTATGTCCCAGGAAATTATCTGCCCTACATAAGTTTGCATAATATTTTTCAAATCTTTGCACTATTTCCGCTGGGGAGGTAGTGGTCTGTTCATTGTCTTCCCCCTGCAGATGAATCGCTGCTCTGCTTGCCCTTTCCTGTCTAAGTTGCCATGCTAAAAGTCTCCCGGCTCTGTTACTCTGTTCATAGTATTTCTGTCTAGAATACCGTAGTTGCCCTTCAATTTGGGGGTCTAATATCTTGTTTAACTCATGTTTGGCTTTATCTAGATCTTACTTAATTATAGGGTCTTGGTTCGCCTGATGTGTAGATTCGAGCTGATAGATTTTTTGTTCCAGCTGTACCCTCTGCTGCATTCTCTCTCTTTTGACTTTAGATGCATATTTTATTATCTTCCCTCTAAGACTGCATTTAAGGGCATTCCATCTCAATCCCTCCTTCATGTCCCCTTTCGGGTTTTCTAACTCAAATTGCTGTATTTTGTTCTTTATTAACTCTTTAAAATCTTCTCTGGTAAGGAGGCTCACATTGAGTCTCCAGCTAGATTGTGTCACTATTGGGGCCATAGAAACATGAAGGGAGACTGGGGCATGGTCAGAGATCACTACTGATCCTATGCAACACTGTTCTACTTTATGCACTCAATTCATGGAAATTGGGAAAAAATCTATCCTAGAATAGGCATTATGTTTTGGGGAGTAATAGGTATAGTCTCGCTCCCTAGGGTGCAGGAACCTCCAACACTCTGTCAGCCCTAATTCTTGGCCCAATCTACAAACTAGTTTCCCGGTTCTTGTTGTCCCTCCGGAGGTTTTCCCAGATCCATCTACTCCCGGATTAATGACTTCATTGAAGTCTCCTCCAATGATTACTATATTTTGTGCATCCATTACGGCTTCTTTTATTACTGTCTCTAGAAATGCCAACCGTGGAACTTCTTCATTTGGTGCATATATGTTTACTAGGGTGCAATCTTGACCTCTAGAGTTTCCTTGTATCTGGACAAATCTTCCTTCTGTATCTGTTCTGACCTTTAAAATTTTTAGGGGGACATCTCTTTTTATCAAGATCGTGACTCCCGTACGGTGCGGGTTGTCGTTATAGTGTGAAGCATATACACTTCCTACCCATGTCCTTCTCAATTTCAAATGCTTTTGGGCTGTCAGATGTGTTTCCTGGAGGAAGGCTATCGTGGCTCCTCGTCTTGTTAAGTCTTGTAATATTTTAGCCAATTTTACCGGGTTTTTAATACCCCTCACATTTAAGGAAACTATCTTTTTGTGGCTTACTAATATACTTCCAGGGATGGAGACACACTTTCAGAGCATAATTTGTGTTCGATCTATGCATTGTTTCTAACATATAAAATAGAACATTAACTCAACAAATTGTTATAATTCAACTCTAAACCAGTAACTTTTAACTCCTTGATCAACCTCCTTGACTTCAAGATGTAATTACCCTCTTAGCCACCCTCTACAAATCCCCTGATGCTAGAGGCGTGGTTGGATGACCCCAACACTGTGGGCCTTCTGCCTGGCTGTGGGCCCTTAACAGTCCCTTAACCAGAAGGGCAGGTCTTAAGCACCTTCACCATGTGATCCAGTCACTTTGTGAGCTATATATCAAGCCCCAAAATGAGAAGGAACTCCCCTGTCACAGGAAGGTCCCCTCCCCAACGTAACTGGTGTACCTGGTTGACCTTTTAACCCCTTCCCCCCTTCTGCCGTGAGTTTAATGATCCAGTTTTGTTACCCCTTTTATCCGCTCGAGGCCCCCCCTTGTCCCTCTTCCCTCCCCCCGTAGTCCCCTATTCTATGTAGTAAAATACCCATCTTACTTTTCTTTACCATCTCTATCCTAAATGCACCTCGGGCTCTCTTGTTGCTTGTTATGTTTTCTCTTTGATTATTGTCTCTGCCTTCTGGTTCCTTCAGTATCTTTTCATAATTCTTATTGTTCTCTTGTAGTTGAAGCCCCACCACTATTTTCCTCCCCTTCTGTAGACCCTTTCCCCTTCCTACCCCTTCCTACCACCTCCCTGTCTCCCACTACTTTCCAGTTTGGTGCTTTACCATTTTGTGATGTCAAATCCATTGATATCCTGTAACCTTCAGAGTGTTACCCCCCCCAATCTTATTCTAGTCCCCACAGCTTCACTGCTCCAGTTATACTCGAGCTTTAGGATCTATTAATGGTCTTGTTGATCCCCACCTTTTATATGCAAAGAGAAGGGTGAGAATCCCCCCTCCCCTTTTGTTTCATTTATTTCCTTTGGATCCATCCCCCCCTTTACCCGCTTCAGCAGGTGTTACTTTAACTATCTGCAGCAATTATTTTGCCATTCCCTTGTGTTCACTCACAACTGGGCATCTGCCCAATGTTCTCTGTCCCTCAGGTCACTAATTCCGTGGTTGAAATCCTTTGCTCCGTAGCCTCTCCCAGTTCTTCATTCTGTTCTCCTTCTTGTGCAGGACCTGCGACATTTAGTTCTCCTCACTCTGTCAGTGAGTCCCACATAGTGGAAGTCCCTGAGCGGTCATGCATCTCTTTTCTTTTCATTCCCCTTGTTGCCAGGCCCTTTCTAACAAGTGCTCCCTCTGCTGTGCTGTCCCTTCTGGAATCTGTATCCCCATCAAGGTCAGGAACTTTTGTGCAGCCTGTATATCTGTGAATCATTTTACATTATTCTCATTAATCACTTTTATTCTTACAGGATATTCAATAACTGCTTTAACCCCCTTTTGTTGCAGTTGATGCACTATAGGTAATAATTTCCTATGTTGAATTAGTAGCTGGGGGGAGTAGTCCTGCTCAAAGTATAAACGAGTGTCCCCGAAAACAATTTCCTTTTTGGACCATGCCATCCTCAGGATCTCCTCCTTTATGCGATAATCTAGGAATGCCATTACCAGGGACCTGGGTCTAGCTTTTGGGTCCCGTGGCTTAGGTATCAGCGAGCGATGAGCATGAATGATGTTTAATGGCTTATCCGCTGGCCAGCCCAGAATCTCTTGCAGAAAGGATTCCATAAATTGTGGCACTGGGCTAGTTTCTGTCCCCTCAGGTAGTCTGTGAATTCGGATATTATTTCTTCTATTCTGGTTTTCAAGCTCATCTAATCTCGCCTCCAGTAACATCCCTCTCTTGTGCAGGTCTAGTAAAGCAGCACTATGCACATCCGTAGTTGTTGTATAGTCATTCAAAGTCCTCTCAATCTGTTCCACTTTCTGTGCAGTAAGTTCTATTTTCTCTCAATCTTTGTTAGCCTTAGCCTCCAATCTCTCCAAAGTAGCGTTCATTTTTTTTGCAAAGCGTCGCATAATTGTTTAGAAGTTATCGTGTAGTCTTGTTCCTCCATCTCCTCTATTTCAGTCCCCTGCTTCGGCGATATAGGCGATTCGTAGGCCGCGGCCTGCTGGGCAAAGTCCAACAATGTTTTGTGCTGTTTTAACTGCTGTGCCCCTGATTTTTTCTTTATTTTTGTGCCTGGATGACATTATAGCTGTAATTGCTGCAGGTTTCATCACCGAATGGTTCCGATATCCTTCTGATTGTGGCTGTTCTTATTCACAGCAGGCAGGAGTGTTTGGATCAGGCAGCCATTCAGTCGGTGCACTCACCAGAAGTCCGTGAGTCAGGTTTTGACAACTGCCAGGATGTCAGGGCAGTGTTGGCTGGTGAAGGCCTGTAGGGCATCCATTTTTGGAAGGAGGCTGCAGATGTTGATTGATATGAATGAGAGGGCACCTGAAGGCTTGCTCAGATTAGTGGCTTTAGAGCAGAATGGACCAGGGTTTGGGTGCACATTGCCTGACAGCATTAGGAGGAGGAGGAGGATAACTAGCCTCAAGGAGCTGCAGTGTATTTCTTTAAGGGAATGCTTTCACCTGCTAGCATCTCGGGAAATTGCCGAGCATCGACGATAGTGGGTGAGGGTAAGCATAGACGGGGGGGGGACCAGAGTGGAGGGCTAGGACCAGTGTGGGTGTAGGACAGTTTCATGGCGGTAGGATGGACCCTGGGCAAGGGGCAATGTGCAGTGTGCAGCGTGCCTATGTGGAGGAAGGCTGTAGGAATGTGGAAGCTGTGGGGGAGGGAGGGAAAGCAGGCTTTTGGGGTGTGCAGTAGGGGACATGTGAGATTTAAATAAATCTTGATTACTTCTTTTTAGACAGTAAATCACAGTTCACTTGTACAGCTTACAATATAGCAGGACCTGGAAATATATATTAAAATATATATTAAATCCTGACAAAATAATGTGCTCAACTTAGATTAAACATGGGAGGGCAAATTGTGTTGCAAAAGGTCACCAGTTTTAACAAGGTGAAAAATTACCATATTTTTATTACTGTTTTGACAGCTTTTTGATCAGGTGAATACTTATTTAGATAAAAGGAGGTAGTTATTCTGCCTTAACTCTAAGGAGATTTGGCACTGCAGCTGTGCCTTTGCTTGTAATGTATACAAGGACTGTTTCTTATATGAGAGGTCCTGGGTGTGCTCCTGATTGGCATAATCTAATCTCTTTGATTGATTGCCTAGGGGAGCCACCCCATCCTCATGCCCCATCCAATTCTACATGTCTACCACATCTGCAACTGCACTCACATATTTATATGCACATCAGTTAAACAAACCACCTATCTGAAAGACAGAAAGTTTGCAGACAATGAGCCAACACTGCAAACCGGAACATGTCATTGGATGAAACATAAAAAATCCACACATTAAAATCCAGGACGGCACATTTAACACTATGCCACTAACAAGGATTAACCTGGAATAAAGAAACCAAGAGTCTCTCAACTAAAGAAAACAATAATGAGCTTCAAGTAAGCAAAGGGACTTCACTCCAGCATCATTATAGTTAATGAAGCTGATATCATGAAATCATAACATTCATTACTGAATACAGTAATGTGTTTGCAAATATTTGTCTAAACATTCTCCAAGTAAGTAATAACAAAAATTCAGAGAACAGCGTGACCTTGGGCACTACATAACAAGAAATGGTATACTACAATCAAACGTAGTGCTTCTCCTAAAGTGAGTAGCAAAGTGAGCTGTAATTGCCTAGCCAATTCATTAATTTGAGCCTGACTTTGTTTACTTACAAATTTGAGATTCTCTTCTGATTATTCTTAATTTTTAAACTACAAACTTCCCCTTGTGCCACACTTAATTTATATCAGTGGCACATTTTTGTAGCTCCTTCTCTACTTTTTCTTCCATCCCTTTAATTTCTGCAGCACATTTTTGCAACTCTCTGTCCTGAAGGACTACACCTTCATTACATTACTTTTCTAACATCTGCCTCTTCATGTTACACATCCCAGCTGTTATTTCACACTGATAATGTACATGCATTTGACAGATGTTGGCTAACTTTGTTTCTACAAATTTAACTTTCTCATTTCTGTCCATACATTGTTTAGTAAAACATAGATATGCATCTTCCTGTTTCTCAGGAGAGTGATATGGACCGTCCTTTAAAATAAATATTTACGTAATATGGTATCCATACGTACGTCTATTTTGACTGGCAAATCACATCTAACTTCACCCAGTCCAACTGAGTCCCTTGTTTGACTCCCTTCTGTACTTGATGGATCAGGTCAGGTGCAGTAAGGCATTCCCCACAACACAGCCTATTCGGTTCTTTTGATGTCATCAGCAACCATATAGACTGTCTTCAGACATCCGAGTCACGGCACCAATTGTACGGTTTGCATTGTGTTTGCAAAAGAATTTCACTTGAGCCTTCAGATTACTTCTAAGTTTATTGCAGTTGTCCATCTTCACATACAAGGTCGTTTCATTTCATCAATAGTGGTGCTGCTTAGTGGTGCTACTTATTTAGTTTACATGCAGTGGTTTATATATAAAATTGTTATCTTGAAAAAGCCAACACCCCAGTATAAACCAATCATAAAACCAATAACAAGTCTATTTTTAGGCTGTGATGTACCTTTTTCTCCAAAACAGGTTATTTATAGACTGTGTAGCTTGAAAACATGTTATTCATAAACTGTGTTGCACAATATTCTCTTTGTTACCCACCATCCTTAACAGGTAAATACCATCCTAATAAGGGAACACCATCCTGTTAAGTATTATTATAGGACATTTGGATGTTATATATTGTGAAATCTAAAAATGCTGTGTCATTATGAGGTTACTACCAAACATATCCATTTCCTGCTACATACTGGGAAATGATATACAAGGTGAAAAGTAAATATATTAATGTTACAAATATAAATGTATTTAAACTTTATGCTACATCAAAAATCATTTTTTTATTTGATAATACTCAAGAGGGACCCTACCCAATTGATACTAATGTTGTAATCTGTGCTCACCCTGAAGTTCAAGAGGGGACACACAGGAAGGGAATGTTTTTATTTTAGTCTTTGGTAACCAGGTAAGGCCCACTAGGCACAAGTGCCTGTTTTCAGGGGCAACCTCGGAGCATGGGGTGGGAGTTAAGTGACTTGCTCGGAGTCATACATATGCAAATAGAGGTTGTGGGAATCAGACCCCAGTCTGATGGATGTGCCAAACACATTCACAGTTTGTCACTCTAACCTTTAGGCTATATTAGTTGGGAAGTACTGGCTTGGCTCCCTCCCATCTTACCTCATCGCCCTTTTCTCTACCCCTCCCACCCCCACCTACAGTATCTGCAATTCTCCCATAGGACCCTCTCCATCCCTGCCTGAACCTCCAACTTAGGGAGAGCTGCCTTCTCCTATTGCTTTCCAAATACCTGGAACTCACTCCCCTTAGATATCTGCTCTGCTCCATCTACTCAGTCTCTGTTCACTCTTCTGCATTGTCACATTTCTTCATCTTGTAAATGCCCCTGACTCTCATTGTCTGCACTTCCTCTTCTCTCCCCTGCTACTGCCTAGTTTACCAACTTCTACCCCCTTCTGCCCCTTGCCTGGCATGCCGTAAGCATAGCACTGGCTGGGTTTACATCAAGCAGTGTGGCTTTATGGTTAGCCTCTCGCCTCACCCTAAACCCTGTCTGACTTCTACCCCTCCTCTCTTTCACTTTCTCTCTTTTCCTCTACTACTGTTCTATTCTGTCCATTCTCA
Organism: Neoceratodus forsteri; assembly: GCA_016271365.2. NCBI lineage: Eukaryota > Metazoa > Chordata > Ceratodontiformes > Ceratodontidae > Neoceratodus > Neoceratodus forsteri. Next base: position 1,340,257,684 of record CM057455.1, on the reverse strand, counting down.
CCCCTTCTGCCTTCTCCTTGGCTTTTCTTATACCTTCAATACTGGTTGGGTTTACATTGAGCAATGTGGAATTTTGTTCCAGATAATAATGGTTTGCCTTCCTCTCCCCCTCCCTCCTACTCTATTCTTCACAATTTCATCTACTTTGTGTAGTTGTTTCATCTCAATGCTGTCTGCTCAAATGTGTTGTGCTTTACTTTCCTTTATTTTAAATGCCACTGCCAGCTTTCTTATTTCTCTTTACCCCCGTCCCTAACTAATGTCTCTTCCTTTGTACTTTCAGTCTCCTTGCGGGGTATGCATCCTGGAGGGGAGGAAAGGAACAGGTGCTTCTTGCTCCTACTGTCTCCCTCCTCCTATCCACCCAGCCTGGCCACATTTACTACTTAATAGTTAGAAACATAGAAATATAGAACTTGACGGCAGAATGAGACCACTAGGTCCATCTAGTCTGATCATTTGTTTTAGACCTATTTTGACACTCTAGTTGCCCTTTGTAGTCTGGGCTCCCTTGTGTCTATCCCATGCATTCTTGAATCCCCCCACAGTGTTGACCCCCACAACCTCTTGGTTAATGATCATCTGTTATCAGTGGTTTTGCGTTGTGTGTATGTTTATGCATTATGTCTATGTTGTTTTGGGATTGTTTGTTTATTTATTTAGTCACTGTTTATCTTATTATTTTTCTACATGTGTGATGTAACTTTTACATGCGTGTGTATATAATTGTATATAGTTGTTTCTATGTACTACTCCTTATCCAGTTGACATGTGCTGCATATCTTTTATACAAAAGTTTGTTAGTTTTAAATGTATTAGGTAGCATGTCAAAGCTTAATTCCTTGTATTTGTACCTAGTCTTATCAATTGTATTTCCCCCTTTTTCCCCTTCCCCCAGGACGCATCCGGAAAAGAGCTTTTAAAGCTGTGTATGTCCTTCCTAGTGAAACGCTTTCAAATAAATAATAATAAATAAAATTTAAACCAGATGCCAAAATGCAAGTAAATAACCAACAGGTTTCACAGGACAAAAAGGTCGATATTAATGTAACTTCAAAAGAAACTGATATAGAAATGAGATAATTTATTTTCAGTTTTGAGCAGTTTATACAGTACCATCATACTATAAAAAGTTTAATTACCACCCCCCATGGGTAGCTCCTCTGATTATAACACAGTTTGTGGCAGTCAGCAAATTCTGGAGACTCAAAAATGGGTGAAGACACAAGAAAGTCTGAGGAAAAGATACATCAGTTTCCCCAGCAGTGGAATATTTTGTTTCTCAGAACAATGTTACTTGGCCTGGCTGAAATAAGGGTAAAACTGTTAAGAGTAACCAGCTACTACAGGAAATGATTGAGTTACTAAAACAAGAAGGTAGAACATATAAACTAATGGTTAATAACAGAGAGGTCACTAATAGTGAGGATCAATTCCAGGTAAATGGGAAAATTAAAAAAACAAACAAAAAAAAACAAGGAAGTAATAAAAATGACAACTCAAACTATTGCAGAACAAGAAGCCAAAGCAATTGACAAACTGGTTCAGATCATTAAAAATAATAAACAGAAAAGTAAAGACTGAACCAGTAAAAACAGGAACAGACAAAAATAGTTTTGTGAGAACTGTTCCAATAAAATATTAAATACACTATGTGCTAGTAAAAAAACAAATACATAGATCCAACCAAATTGATACTAAATGCCCTGAAGTGACTTTTAGAGAGGAGAGTATAAAATCTAAACACAAAAGTGGTCAGGACAAAACAATCAGTGAGATTTAAAGATCCTCAAGTCATAGCAAGCTGGTAAAAATGAATAAAAACACACGGGATAGGGATCATAGAGAACTGTTAATCAGGAGAGGAAAGTTACTTCTAACTATCTACTGGAAGGGTCTCCTAAAAGTAAGAAATGAGAATTTATTCTCATTGAAAACAATGGTATACAATGTATGTAAAAGTATAGTTTGTGAAATGTTCTCTTTGTCAGATATACAGTCTGTGTACAGATATAGACATGAAGTGGCCAAAGGTGGGTCTGTGCAACCTTTAAGGATCCAGATATTACAACATTCATACTTAAATATGCTGAGGCATTTAAGGATGTGGTCTTGATGTAAATACGATACACCAGGAAATTAAGTTTAATACCCAGGAATTAAAGAGTACTGAAACAGGGCATGGTAATAGACATAATACAGATAAGAATGACACAATAAAAACAACTAAAAAAAAGGGTGCCATGCCAGATAATAAAAACTGTAAGCAACCTAGAATGACAAATATATGGTACCTCAGGAGACAGAGTGCTCCTTCAGAGAAGACAACTCAGGTACTGAGGGTATAAGTGACATCAAATATGTAAGAGGTAGGAAACACCATGGGCAATGCACAAATAACAGTCTTGTTTTAGTAAGCTCCTCTCCATTCAGTGACTCGCCCACATCCAATGCTATGTCAGAAACAGAGATTCCTTTGATTGAATTAAATTCTATAGCATGACAGGATATTTAATCATCGCTTGACATTTTCAATGTATTAATTGGAATATTGCTGGTATTGCTCAAAAACCTGATGACAAAAATCAGTGTGACTATATGAACTACTGTTCTGTTATTTTGCTTCAGAAAACCTGGCACATAGGTCTTCCAGACAATATTATAGAAGGTCACACTGTCCATGACAAACCAGCAATGATATGTTCACAATACAGTCATAACAGAGTGTGACTACTAACACTGGTCTATACAGCAACTTTTGACAATAGTTTAATTTTCAATATCCTTCAAACAGTTTTCTTCTAGTTGTTCTTATCAAAATGGATAGGTTATTATCTATGATCATTAATGTATATATCCCCCCCAAAGGTCTCAGTCAAAGTAGACGCAGATTTGGATCCATCTTTTTGATCTCTCTACTAATCTTCGCAGGGTTCCTATGATTATAGCAGGTGACTTTAATGCAACAGTGGGAAATCTGTTAGAGAATAGCTCCACCATCTGGTCAATAGACAATTCTCTTGCAATTCCAATTCATCACTCAAAGGACAAGATAGCTAATAAAAGAGGCAAACTGGTCCTGGATTTGGCAAGCAGAAATGTGCTAATACTTCATAAGGACAGAACAATGGGAGATTTAGAAGGGAAAATAACATATCCAACCCCTACAGTGTACACTTATAGATTTAATCCTGGTGGATGCTTTGGTGGATGCCTATACATTCCCTCTAATAAAAAAAATATAAATAATCAAATCCTGGAAAAGTGATCATTACCCACTGACAGCTGAGGTCATTATGAAGGATCAGCACTTTAAAAAAAGTTATGTTGCACAATGAATTGCAAGTTAACAGAAGATTTACAAATTTTCAATAAAAAAAAGAATGAAATGGAACCCATATATAAGGGACAGGGTAGTGGAGTTATTACATTCCTTGGAAATACATTCCCTTGCTAACTCTTCTATATGTAGAGCAATGTATGTTATTATGGTTCATTTTCTGTGTATTTAAGAATATGATTCTTTAATCTTGTCTATATCTAATGAGCTGAGCAGAGACGTGCTCAAAGAAGAGGCAGTGTAGGGAGGGAGGCAGTATAGCACAGTGGTTTAAGGCTCTGAGATGCAAATCTGGTGACATCCAGCAGACCACACTTGGGTTTAAATCCCACAGCTTTCACTTGCATACTGTGTGACCCTGAGCAAGTCACTTAAATTCCCTGTGCTCCCACAGCAGCATATCCATACTTGCCACCCAAACAGGAGTGGCAGAGAGGGTCGCAGAGACATGAGCAAGGCTACAGAAAGCCAGGTTTACATAGAAACACAGACTTTGATGGCAGATAAGGACCACTTGGCCCACCCAGTCTGCTCATTTCCCTTCCTATTGGATAAGCTGCAGATTCTAGTTAACCAACAGCCTACTTCCTGCAACCCCCCACTACAATTGCCTTATGTCTGTCCCATGCATGTTTGAATTCCTCACTGTTTTAGACCCAACAACCTCCCCAGGAAGGCGGTTCCATGCATCCACCACTCTCTCCGTGAAAAAAATTTCCTCACATTACCCCTGAGCCGTTCCCCCTCTATCTTTAAATTGTGCCCCCTTGTTCTTACACATCTCTTTTTCTGAAAGATGCTACCCTCCTGGACTTTGTTGATTCCCTTCAGGTACTTAAAAGTTTCTATCATGTCCCCCCGTCCCTCCTTTCATCAAGGGTATACATATTAAGCTCTTTTAGTCTCTCTTCATATGGTTTCTGATGCAGACCCTGCACCATTTTAGTTGCCCTCCTCTGGACTGCTTCCATCCTGTCTATGTCCTTGCGTAGATGGGGTCTTCAAAACTGCACACAGTATTCCAGATGGGGTCTCACCAACTGTCTGTACAGAGGGATAACCACTTCCCTTTTTCTACTTGTGATGCCCCGTCCTATGCATCCCAGTATCCCCTTGGCTCTCCTTACTGACTTCTCACATTGCTTACCCACCTTGAGGTTATCTGATATGACTACCCCCAAGTCCCTTTCCATTTTTGTTGTTGTTAGTACCTCCCCTGCTATTGTGTACTCTTCTCCTGGGTTTTTGTTTCCAAGGTGCATTACTTTGCACTTCTTTGCATTGAATCTAAGTTGCTATATGTCTGACCATTCCTCCAACCTTGCCAAGTCCCTTCTCATCCTTTCTACCCCCCCTTGTGCATCAACTCTGTTACAGATCTTTGTGTCATCTGTAAAGAGGCATACCTTTCCCTCCAGACCCTCTGCAATGACACCTATAAAGATGTTAAAGAGGACAGGACCCAGTACTGAGCCCTGAGGTACTCCACTAGTAACCCCCCTTTCTTCAGAATGTGTTCCATTCACTATTACTTTCTGTGTCCTGTTGTGCAGTCAGTTTGCTACCCAGGCTACCACCCTGGAACCCACTCCCAGGCTGGCTAACTTGATTATTAGTCTTTTGTGCGGGACTGTGTCAAATGCCTTGCTAAAGTCTAGGTAGGCCATATCCACAGCCCCTTCCTGGTCTATTACTTTGGTCACCCAGTCAAAGAAATCAATTAGATTCATCTGACATGATCTTCCTGCTGTAAATCCATGCTGCTTTGGGTCCTGTGCCCCGCTGGCCTCTAGGTACTCAACAATTCTTTCTTTCAGAAGTGATTCCATCATTTTCCTACCACTGAGGTCAAACTTACAGGTCTGTAGTTTCCTGCTTCTGCCTTGCTCCCACTTTTGTGAAGGGAAATCACATCTGCCCTCCTCCAGTCCTCAGGTACCACCCCATCCTCCCATGATTTTTTAAAAAGTGTGGTCAGTGGTGTCACTAGGTCCTCCCTTAGTTCTTTTAGGATTCTGGGGTGAATTCTGTCAGGCCCCATTGCTTTGTCCACCTTGAGTTTTAGGAGTTCTTTCAGGACTCTTTCTTCTGTAAATGGACTGGTGTCAACCCCCCTACCCAGAGTGCTTCTATTGTCTGGTTTGGGTAACTCTTCCTCATCTTCTTTTGTGAATACTGAGCAAAAGTATTCATTCAGTATCTCTGCCTTTTCACTGTCTCCCTCTGCCCACCTCCCCTCTCCTTTATTAATCTTCACTATTCCTCCCTTAACCTTTCTATGCTCCCTAATGTACCTATAGAAGGTTTTATCCCCCTTCTTAACTGAGTTGGTTATTTTTTCCTTGGTTTGGGCCTTTGCTATTCTGACTGCCTTCCCCACTTCTTTCTGCTTTAATTGATTCAGTTCCCTGTCGTGCTCCTTCTGTGATTCCTTATACTTTTTGAATGCAGCCTTTTCTCCTTAACCTTCCCTGCCACCTCTTTTGAGAACCATAGTATTTTTTCACTCCGCTTTGTTTTCTTTATTTGTTTCACACAAAGGCTTGTTGCCTCTACGATAGCAGTTTTGATTTTTCTCCATTGTTCTTCCATCCCTCCTTTTTGGCCATTTGCTAGTGCATTCCTCAGGTATTCACCCATTTTGCCAAAGTCAGCCCTTCTAAAGTCCAGTATCCTTGTTTTTGTATGGCTTGTCTCCATGGTTGTGCTTATTGTGAAGCACACTGTGCAGTGTTCACTTGTTCCCAGATGTCTACTGACTTCTAAATTTGTGATCCTCTCTCCATTTGAGAGTACCAGGTCTAGTATTTCTCCCTCCTGAGTGGGTTCCAACACTAGCTGTCCAAGGTCTGCCCCCTGCAGGGCATCAAGAATGACCCTGCTCTTGGATGTGCCTGCAGTACATGTCATCTAGTTAACATCTGGCATATTCAGGTCCCCCATCAACAGTATCTCCCCCTTTTCAGCCATTTTGAGAATGTCCTCCATCATTTTCTTGTCCATTTCCTCCCCTTGAGACGGGAGTCTGTATACAACCTCTGTGCGGATTGTGATGCCATTCCCTGTCTCCAAGGTGACCCAGAGTGCCTCTTGTCCTCCCCCTTTACTTTTTAGTTCTGTAGCTTTGATCCTTCCCTCACGTAGAGCTACTCCACCTCCTCTTTACCCTCCTGTCCCTTCTGTAGACTGTGTACCCTGGTATGTTGACATCCCAGTCATGGGTCTCTGTGTACCATGTTTCCGTGACTGCCACAATATCCAATTTTTCATCTTCCATCAGGGCTACTAGCTCAGGAAGCTTGTTTCCCAGACTTCAGGCATTGGTGCTCATTGCCCTCCATTTAATGTTGGCTTTATCCTTTTTTCCCCCATCCTGCTCTTATTGCCCTTGTCTATTTTTCCATTTACCCCTGTCCTGCCCTCTGTTGAGCTCTGTACCTCAGTGTTTACCTTACTACCTGCCATGTTTTGTGGGGGGAGGCTTGAAATTTCCTGCCTCTTATCAGCACCTCCCCCCTTGGCTAGTTTAAAAGCTTGCCATGGAAGCATTTAAACCTGTCACTTAGGAGCTTGGTTCCCTTCGTGGACAGATGCAGACCATTGTGCCAGTATAGACCTTCATCTCTCCAGGTGTACCCCAGTCCCCAATGAAGACAAAGCCCTGTGCTCTGCACCAGTTTTGCAACCATTCATTAAACTGCATGGTGTGCAGTACCTAGCCTCACCTGCCATGGACTGGCAGCACCTCTGAGAAGGTAACCGTGCTTGCTACCTGTCTGAGCCCCTCCCCAACTCCACAAATTCATCCTGCACTGCACTGATTCCATGCCTAGCTAGGTCATTTGTCCCAAGGTGGACAATGATATCTAGTTCCCTCTCCTGTGATGCTGCTTCTGCAATTTGAGGATTAAGCTGCTTGTCCTCCAAGCCATGGCACCAGGCAGGCACCTGCTTCCCTCTCCTCTCCTTCCCATTTCTACCCCCTAACAACTGAGTCCCCTATCAGAAGCTGTTTCCTTCCCCTGTGGTGTCCCTTGCCACCCTTTTGTGGGTCTCCTTGTGGATGTCCTCAGCATTCTTCTTGGTCTCCACTGAGGGTGCCATCATAGAGGAACCTTGCTCTGCCAGACCGGCGTATGATTTGTGTAGAGGTACAACTAGGGGGCTTCGCCTCTGTTCCACTACCCGCACCCTCCCAGAACCCACTATTGTCCAACTGCTCTTCATACTTGGCAATCTCTGAGGCAGTGGTTGTGGCAGTGGTCCTCTTTGGGTGGGGGAGGCCTCCTTAGTCCTTGCCAGTTCAGCCTGGAGGTGGGCAATCTCCTCCCTCAGAGCTGACAGTTGCCTGCAAATAGGACAGCAGCGCAGTTTCCAGAATGTCTCCTGGAAAACTGCTGCCCCACAGCCAGTGCATTGCACCACTCTCCACATGTCCCTCTCCCTTATAATATACAATATGTAATATATATAATTTTTTTTTTGGGAGGTGTGTACTTACCCTTTATGCACTGTGATGGGTTATTAAGAATATGACAGTTCTGCCCCAAGACCTGTTGAGGAAGTGATGTCAGAACTTTGGCTATAAAGGAATGGCTACGCCTGGGGGCGTGGGGTGTGGGAAAGGGGGGTTGGTCCACAACCACAGGTGACTGTTAGAAACAATCAAATACACCACTGCTCCACCACCCTGGTGAGTACTGCCCTTTATAGTAATTCAACTAACCTCCAGTAACTTATTTAAAAATAGTTTAACTATAACAAATTCCTACGCACCAGTAAATTATTTAAAAACAGTTTCTGTCCCAAAATCCTAGTAGTCAATCCAGCTACCCCAAGGGACAACCAAAATGCAGTATTCAAACCATTGTGAAGTTACTTCTAAGATACGTAGAGTTTGCAAGCTCCTTTTTCAACTCCTCAGCCACCTGTAAATTTAAAAATAGTTTAACTGTCAGAAAATCCTAGTAGACAATCTAGCTACCTCCAAGGGTCTACCCAAATGCAGTATTTAAATCCTTCTGAAGTTACTCACAAGATAAACAGAGTTTGCAAGCCCCTTCTTGGTTAAACACTAAATAAATATGTAAATAAAAAGCAATTACCAAAGGTAGTTAGTTTCACCTCCCACAGAATTGAGCAAAAGTGCACGTTGTTGCAGATATCAAGTGCAATATAGAATTTCTCACACAGCTCACAGCTGAATAAAGAAGTAGTGTCCTTCCAGGTCAAGAAGATGTGCTTTGTGTTTACATTTATCCTCGTCTCTTCATCCCTCCCCTGTGCAACTGCCCCATTACATTTGAGTTCAGCTGCACACATCTTACACTGTCACAGCCACTCCCTTCTAGTCGCTCCAGCCTGCACTGCCGGAGGGCCTCCATCCCATTGAAATCATGGTGTGAGATGGCTGGCCACCCCATATCATTACAGGAGCGCAGTCCCTTGTACGCTCAGCCCTCTGCCATCTCTCAGACCCCCCTTCCACCTGTGTTTGTTCCTTACCCCAGGTCACCTGCATGGCAGGAGGTTAGGTGTTCAATACCTTAACCCTCTATGCCACCAGTCTGACCCCGGTGTTGCTGTTTTGTTGATGTTGTGTACTTTAGCTGCTTGTGTGTTGTGTTTGTTGAATATTTGCAACATGTACTTATTTTTGATTGTGTATGTTTTTTATTGAGCAATACCATGCCTGTATTATGTTACTGATTTCTGTTCAAAAATGATGTTCCATAGATAATTAAGTCAATACTTAAGGAATGTTCTTCAAAGGAAACACATGCTGGGCTCTGTGATGAAGAAACTCTGCCTGTGGTCGAGACATCTGATGATCATTTTAGAAATGACAGTACCAATCTGACCAGTGAAGTGGCATTGACTTAAAACATAGTGTCTTGTGTTTCTACATCTGAAAAATAGCTTTTTCCAGCTTCCAATCTGAAACAATCTGTAACTGTTGGAGTCCACTGCAAGTTTTGAGGAAAATCCATAAAAGTTCAGACTGACAACAGAATGGAGACGAGATCGTGAGGTACAAAGATGTCACAGTACTTTTTTTTTTTTAAGATATCTTCTGTTCCTTGCTGCCCCATTTCACGGACATCCACATAAGGTCTGTCACACACCATATCAGGCATTTACACAACATACAGTGCTTCAGTTGATATTTTGCGGCATAGGCGTCTATTCTTCCACAAAGTGTATGGATGTTTGTCATGGAAGAAGTGTCTCCTGGCATCTTCCGTAATCATCCATGGACAGATTTACACCTGTGCACCATATTTTCCTTTTTGTTCACTCTGCATGAAAAGGGCACAGTGATTGACATTGTGTATCCCTTTTGCATTACAGCATGCAATATCCATATCCCTTCCACTTTGACATTGTAATTTTCTCCACAGCGATGCCACAGTCTTTGATAAAATAGTCTGCATATTGGGTGGTTTTCTGCACCAGCTTCTGTGGTGCCAGTTTTTGAAAAGTGTAATTTTCATATTTTACATGCCATATTGGAACCAATGAATGTCTCTATAATATAAAAATGTTTCACGTACAAAACTTAACTATACCAGTCCATGGATCGTGCACATGTGCTGGTTCAGCTATTATATCAGTGAATGTGTGATGATGGGTGCTTTGATAAATATAGGTTAATCCAAGCACGTCAATTGCCCCAATATTTTTTGGTTAGCACTGGGGCAAATGTGGTTTGACACAGCATTAACATGGGTTTCCGGCCACAATCCATGTATGGCCATATTCATTGGCGACAGAGTGCACCCAAAACCACACCAGTAAAATACTTCCCTCATCTGGAATGGCCATCTCATGAGTCCCATGATGAACACCAGACATACCAGCTCATATCACACTTCCCCACACAGACCCTCCCCATGATGTCCATCGCTCACTCACATCAGAGTATGGGGACTGCTACAGCCCTCCTCTCACATCCAGGGATGGCCACTGTATGAGCTTTCGGTGACTGCATGTATACTGGCTATTCTCCAATGCACAAAGTATCTATGCACCACGTATCTGGGGGTGCATAGACACTGTGCAGCCACCGCGGCCCCTGTGCCCAATTTTCCAAGGGGGCATGGGGCTGGGCATGCACCTGATCCCCCACCCGTACACAGAGATCCATAAAGGGGGCAGTCCTGGGGGGGGGCATGCCCGTGCCCCATTCTATTCTGGAAAGCACAGAGTGCCAGGTGAGGGGAGCACAGGCTACATGTCTTGAGGGCAGACATAGCCAGTATGCACCCACCAGAATGCCACCACCAGAAGCAGCGGGGATGTTGGGGCACAGATAGGCCCTCCAACTTGCCACCCCAGTCCACAGGTAGCACATGGTGTGTCAGGGGTGGCCAACCAGGCATCTGCCTGCCCCAATGTGGCAACTGCACTGCAGCCACCTAACATTCATTGTGCCCAAGGGTGCAGGTGATCCAGTGGTGGACCGGGTCCAGGCATCCCATTGGGTACCCACCTGTGTCTGTGGATGTTCAAGTTCAAGTTCAAGTTTATTGCAGGAAAACTCCATTGAGCAAGCTCATTCACAAGGAGGTCCTGTGACATAAACACTTAAAGTACAAACACAGATAGGTAATAACAGTATATACATGAAATGCACGTTACATGATACAGGCTGGATATACATACAAGGGTACCACATAGGGTGACCGCAGGTGGTAAACATTGATATGAGACAGGGAAGCGACTTACAGGTTGCATACTGATAAATGAAACATGATGACTGGTGTGTGCAATACATATACAGTATTTTGGCAGCTAGAACAAACAACAGTCTACAACTGATATGGGGGGGAGGATTGATTTGATAGAGTAGCAGTGGAGCGTAAGCAAAGATAAAGCCAGGAGTAGAAGAGGAAGGGAAAGCAGTTAATATGACAAATCAATTATACCTTACCAGTGGATAAATATGGCACACATGGGAAGGAAGAGACTTAATGACAGTTACAGGTGTCTTTTATTTTGGCTGAACTTAGTGATTTGTAGAAGTTTATTGAAACTGTGCTAGTTAGTTTCAGTATGGTTTGTAATTGGTTCCAAATGGAGGGAAGGGTATATGCAATATCACGTTTACCAAAAGAAGTCCGCGTCCTTGGTATGTCAAGCATAATAAAGTCAGATTTTCTTAATGAGTATGCACTATGTGAGATACTAATAAGGGAAGAGAGATAGCTTGGCAATTTCTGCAGGAGCAGTTTAAGAGTCCATAGCCCAGCATGGAGCAGGCGTCTAGTAGTAAGGGATGTCCAACCAACAGCTACATATAAGCCACAGTGGTGCGAACGGTAAGGGGAGTTGGTAATGAACCGTAACGCACAGTGATAAAGGATGTCCAGTTTACTTAGATTTGCAAGAGTGGTGGAGGAATAGATTACATCGCCATAGTCGAGTAAGGGGAGAAAAGTGGCCTGTACAAGCTTGTTTCGAGTTTCAAGGGGGAAAAGGGGCCTATTTCTGTAGAAGAAACCTAACCTTGCTTTTAACCTTCTAGAGACATCTTCGACGTGGTCACTGAAAGATAATTTATTGTCGATCCAGATACCTAGATATTTAAATTTGGTTACAACTTCCAGAGGCTCGTTTAGCGTGGTGACAATGAAGTCTTGGGCAAGGGTATTGGGGGCCTGTGACAGCACTGCGGAGAATATCATCGCTTTAGTCTTCTTAGCATTGAGCAGAAGCTTTGCCTTTATTAGATTATGCTCAAGTTGTGCGCTAGCCAGCTTGAAAGCACTCCATGACTTCAGATAACGATGAGCCAGAAGTATACAACACAGTATCATCTGCAAAAAAGTGCAGATTGGACGTAGATATGTTAGCATCTAAGTCATTAATGTACAGAGAAAACAAGATAGGGCCTAAGATGGATCCTTGGGGGACTCCTCTTGCAACTGGCAAGGCAGCAGAAAAAAAGCCTTCCACCTTTACTTTTTGGAATCTTCCAGTTAGGTAGCTAGAGAACCACTGGGTGGTATGGTATGTGGCACCCAACTTTGCAAGGCAATTGACTAATAGTTTGTGATCAACAGTATCAAAAGCTTTGCTGAGGTCCAAAAAGACTGCACCAGTTACCTTCTTAGCATCTATAGCAGAGATCCAATCATTGGTTACTTTTGCTAGTGCAGTGATTGTGCTATGATTAGCCCAGAAGCTAGATTGAGCCGGGTTAATGAGAGAGAAGGTTTCCAAGTGAGAATTTAACTGAATATGGATCTGTTTTTCGAGAACTTTAGAAAGGATAGGCAATATGGAGATAGGCCTATAGTTGTTTACATCACATGGGTCACCAGATTTAAATAGAGGGAGGATATGTGCTGATTTCCAGCAGGACGGCACAGTAGCAGATGTAATGGAAAGATTGAAGATGTGGAGAATTGGGGCAGTGAGATGGGCGTAGCCTGACCTTAGGAAAAAGGGTTCCAAGCCATCGTCCCCTGTGCTTTTTTTGGTATCTAAGTTAAGAAGAGAATCTTCTACTTCTTTATAAGTTATCTCGCGCAGTTGGAAGGGGCTGGGTGCAGGACTAGATGTGGCGGGAGGGGTATGCTGGCTCACCGCAGCACCAGCATAAGGTGACGAGTCAAAAGCTAATCCAGCTGTGGCAAAGTGGGAGTTAAGTTTCTCCAGGATTAGGGACTTGTTTTCCACAATCTTGCCACTTGCAACTATCTTTGTTGGGACAGAGGGGGCCATGGGCCGTCCTTCTATAGCTTTGATAGTCTTCCATATTTTATGAGGGTTACCTTTAGCTTGTTCAAGAGTAGAAATATAATAGTTAGCTTTAGCAGAGCAAAGTTTTTTCACACAGTTATTCCTGGCTGTTCTAAAGGCCTGCCAATCCGAAGATTCTTTGGTATGTCTAGCTTTAGCCCAGAGCTTATCTCGAGCTATAAGGGCTGCCTTGAGATCCGAGGTGAACCAGGGGTTGGAATTGTTCTGTACCCTACTTTGATGAAAGGGCATGCTTATTTATTATTGTAGTGAGTTTGTCATTAAGGATGCAAGCTGCCTTGTTGACATCTTTGGCTAGGTAAAGATCTTGCCATCTGATCATGCTCAGGTCAGATAGGAAGTTTACTGCACTGAATTTGCGAAAGGATCTTTTTGTTATAAAGATGGATTGCAGCCAGGCCGGATGTGCCACTGTGCACCTACATGCTATGCAGGTGGGCTATGGAAGGGGGCCACATGGTGGCCAGTGGCTGAGCATACAGCCATCACGTAGCGGTCTGCAGGTGCAGACCTCTGCTGGTGGGATACATGCCTGCGGCACGCACATCCTGTGCCACGGAGAATTGCCGCCATTGTGAATACCTTTTTCAACAGTATGCACACTTACTGACAGCTCATTACTCTGCTGAATGTGAAGCTGAGATGAGGGCTCTGCTGTTTGCCATGCCGTGTTGTCAGTCTGCACTGTGCACCATCTGGAGGGAGGAGGTGTGATGTGAGAGTGTGGGTCTGGTGGGGACCATGTGACTACTCATAGGTGGTGATACTGTACATTGCAACATATGTACCAATCTGGAGGTGAGGTAACCATGAATGTACTGGGTGAGCAAGGGTGTGTGGAATCACTGGACCACCATTGGATTTACCATAAATAAATGCAATGTTCGATGGTGTGTTGGGTACCACTGCATGACACGTGAATTGCATAAATTAATAAGGTACTGTGCAATGTTGGATATTTCAACCACAGGAACACCATAGAATTTTCTATAGACTGATGTTACGGGCAATGGCGAGTGGGTAGCAACTGCACCACCATGGAGTAAGAGTAACAGTGACATTTGTGCAAAGTGTTTGCTTTATGCCTTGAAAATTACCTCATAATAGGTATGCAAATGTTCCTTTACTACCTTGCATACCTAATGTCCTTCATTTGCATGTGGGCCACAGCGGAATTGGCACTATCACATTTTGTGCAGCGCCATCCCCTGTGGTCCAAATACAGGACAGTTCTGTGTCAGAGCAGGCAGATTCTCTTGTCACTGTGTGGACATGTACCAGTGTTAATCATAACAGCAAGATGTTTTATTTTTTTTTGAACATGCCTTCTGATTAATCTTTCTTTCTTTCTTTACAGGAATGCAAACACCAAACTGGAATACCAAATCTAACAAATCAATAGTCATTCAAATAACAACTGCTGATGTTGGTGTGCAATGTAATTTGCTACCAATAGTGACTCATTCAACACCATGATAAAATGGAGATGTCAGTTTCCAAACTGATTTTTCAGACATTGAATCTCTCACCTGCGCTGACCAAAACAGCGATCCTGACTATGAACCATATGAATTAGACACCACAGACCTAGAAAGGTGATGTTTTTGATAATGTACACATCAATATAAAATGTTTTCAACCATGTGTGTACAACTCATAGAAACATATAATAGGTCAACATAAAATGGCCAGTTTGAAGAGTCTTCATGGATGTTGCCTGCCTATTCTGTCTCCGCATAACATAACTTGTGTTTGGATACCCGGTCCCTTACTTGCCTATTTGCTACTACTCCACTGTTGATCTTGCATGCATGCTTGAGGCCAGACAGTGTGTTTGACCACAGTCACATAGCCTTCTGGCAAAAGTGCAGAAGAATTTAACCGATGTCAGTATAACTGCGGGTTTCCATTTATGGTGTATGTACGTGTACAGTGCTATGACACACACCCTGATCACAACACTCTGAAACAACTCAGATGCGTATCCATCCATTTTACTGCATGGTGCATGCATTTTAGTTATGAGCACGGGCCATTCACTTGTTTTTATATGCGTTATCTTACTTTTACTGGCAGTGTTGATAGTTCCATCATTAATGGATGGTGTGTCACCTTGTGAAGCACCATCATAAGATTGTCTTCATTAGCTATAGTTTCTATCACTGTGGCCAGCATGATACCTCAATCTTCATATACTGCTTCATGACATGGTGAGGTGGCACATCATTTACAGGTAAAGGTGCTTGTCACACTATGGTCACCATGACATCAGGCTGTTGGTTATGACACTGACCTGCTTCTACTGATGCCGTCAGCACATCACTTAGCCTACAATTCTTGCACTGTCCTTGCCAAACCTCACCAACAATTAGATTTTGAAGAATTTATCATAAATAACATTGTTTTTCAGTACTTTCCTGAATAACAGTATTAATAACAACTGAAGTAATTATCTTGAAATAATATATATTTATGATGTTGCAACCTTAAAATAATAAACTCATAAATATCCTTTCTTTTTAAGCATTGATGCCTGAGAATCATCATTCCAGCAAAGGAAATATATTGTCTTCCACTCAAACCTCATCAACCTCTTCCACCTGTGTCGGAAATGCCATTCATCCAATGTCATCAACAAGGAATATGAAATTGGAAGCACATTTGTCACCAGATAAGAATGCAGTGACTGTGAGAGACACAAGGCTCCTGGAGAAGTTAACCAGTGATTGGTGATACTCCATTGGGCAGTCTTCAAATGCCATTGGCAATTTTTTTTCAGGATCATCACCTACAAAGGCAGTAACAATGTCCCACCACTTTAATTGTGCTTTAGTTAGCGTTAGCACATTCTTCACCCACCAGTGGTTCTTCCTGTTTTCTGCAGTATATAGCATTTGGGAGTAGCATCAGTCAGCTTGTTGCTGAGGTCAAACTTTAAGAATTGCTAGTTATCCTGGGAGAAAATAGGAGAGCAGATAGCCCTGGGCATTTGGCAAAATATGGGAACTACTCACTTGTTGACCTTTCACGAAACAAGGTCTTGACTGTTCAGCTTGTACAGGTAACATTAATAATAACTCACCACTGTGTCTTGTGTAGATTCACTCTTAGTGGGTAGCGATGTTGTGTATAAAGGTTTATTTTTGGGAAGTTCATTTATTCTTTATGCTCCTACCTGTTCTGATTTGCCTAGTATAGCACTTTATGGACTGCTTTTCTGGCATTCAAGGAGGGACATGCAAAGTGTGCATTGACATTTATTTAGTTTCCCCATTTCTGTTATGCACTTGACCCCCGGAGTATGCTGGCATTTTTTGGGATATGTCCACCATGTTAACGTGCATGAGCACTGTCTCACAATAATCAGCACCACTTCCCTCCATCTATGTCTCCTGAGTGCTCTATCACCATTAGGTATACAGGTGGCAGTAGTGCAAAAGGACACCTCGGTCACACCACCACCTCCCCGCAGGAGGAGAGAGAGTGCACTGGGAGGATCGGTCATCCTCACCCAGTCAAGCCCCCCATGAGCCAGGATGATTTGGAAGCTATGATTGCCATTGATGTGAGCGGTAGCAATACCAGTGCACCACAGTGCAGGCAACTCAGTTGCACATTCTGGTTTGTTTGGGCAAATATGTAATGGGTAACAACCATAACAGGAGATTTTTAATGGGATATGCAAAAATCATGTATGTGTGTTCACATCTACATATGTGACTTTACAATAGTTGAGTCTTTTGTTTTGGACATGCAGTCAGCCATGGCTCATATACAAAATATTGTCATTATTTCAGTTATACAGCAGTGCCAGCATGCAGTACATACTTCAGTATATCACAAAATGTTGCAGTATGCTGCAGGGAACAGTGTTATTCAATGCCAAGTAAGCCGTTTTGTAAAGCTGTTTTTGTGACATGTAATTTCCTGCAATTTACTATGTTGAATCGTGGCTGGCTATGCTATACATGCACAGGCTGTCATATGTTATATCATTACTGAATTCCTTTTCAAGCTGCCTATGTCAACCTTATCATGAAAAGTTGAGACTGATCTATTGTCCATGAAAACATTGCATACCTCTGTGTAGGGAGCGAATTTAATCACTGTGCAATACTGCAAGCTTGGTGGACACCTGTGGCACTGGCCACTGGATGTCTTACATCCAGACACAAGGGAGCCCTGACTACATAGTGCTACTAGAGTGTCAAAATAGGTCTAAAACAAATGGGCAGACTAGATGGACCTAGTGGTCGCCTTCTGCCATCAACTTCTATGTTTCTATGTTAGTACTGATGTGCCCAAGCTGGTGACACATTGCGTGTGCATTCATGCTCAATAAATGATCATACGCCATACAGGATCCACACCACTGACACTGCCCTGTGCTTTGATCAAGATCTGTGATTGGTTTTGCTGTTTTCCTGCCAGCTCATTAGTGTGTGGTAAGCAATGGAGGAAGTCACTGTAAGGAGCTATGTCACTGGGGGACACAGTGACTGCTCCTGGGTGGGCTACCATGACAAATTATCACAATGTGGTTTCCTGAAGATGAATGTCAGAAACATATAACAGCTATGTTTATTAGCATCACAATTGTCTTGCTTTACAAAGTAATGAAGTTGATGGGTCTTATCATATGGAGTTGGAGGGACTGACACAAGCAGTTCATTCTCTTGAATAGAATGGTGTTTTGATCGATGGACTAGTTGCTAATCAGTACCCTTCCATGAGAAAATGTCTCAGGGAGGAGTTGTCATCTGCCGAACATATATTTGACATCTGGCATATTGTGAAATATATTAAACACAAACCAGGTATGTCATGTATGTTCATAATTTATATGTCCTACTATAAAATAGGTATCCATGTTCTTTATTAGGCTATTGAATTTAGGAACTAAGGATAATACATTTGCTGTGGTTGAGATAACGGTTATACAGTTTAGTTTATGTACGAAACACAGTTGCATATGATGCATCTTCACAAACTGCCCTGGCAGTGATGGTCCAATAGCAGTATACATTGAATTAGTCACATAAGTCTGGTTGATATTCAATAAACTGTGGTAGCATGGTGTGAACTTTTGTGCTGTTCCTGCACTCGCAGCTGATGCTGCTATGTTCAGCCGCATAGTGATCAGTGTTATCCAACTGATAATGAGCACTTGTTGGTGCAATGCCAAGTGCAACTGCACTGACCTGACACAGTTGTGGGTTATGTATAGCCCACAGGTAATAGCACTGCCCAAATCAGGATAGTGACACACCCCCTGTGGCCTATATTCAGCCCAAACATGCAAATTAGTCCATCGTCCATGCAAGGAGCTAAGGGGCCATTTGCATGCTTCTCTGAGCTGAGTTCTCTATACCTTGGTGGTCTAGTGTGTCCATGTACCCCACATTTTAAGTGACTAAATATGCCCTGGTGTACAGTGGTTCCCTCTCGGTCACCTGAGTACACTGATACAACTAAGCACTGGTGGTCCAGTGTAACCCCACTTGACCCACCAACTCGCATCCCACATCCCCAGCCCCCCACCCTTACCTGTGCCTCTTGTGCTCTTCCAAGCATCACACAGCCCTACTTTCTCCTCTGTAGCTGTCCACTGTATGAGTTGTCAGTGCACTCGTGTACAGTAGAAACAGCTTTCTACTATATGTGTGCTCACTGACAGCTGATACAGCAGACTGATGCGGAGGTGAATGGAGGCCTGTGTCTCTCATCATATCCAGCATTGAGGAGCAGCACTCACCCAGGTTGGGGTGGGAATGAGTTGGGATGTGAATGGGGGGGATAGGTGCTGGTACACTGAACAACCAATGCTTAGTTGTAACAGCATACAAGGGCAGCCCGGGGGGGTGAACACTGGACACCATGGCATATTTAGTCATGTAAAGCAAACACCAGGGCTGTTGTGTTTGTGGCACACTCATGCAATAGTAGAAGTATTTATTTATTTGTGGCACCCTTCTACAGAGGCTCAGGGCACCATTACGTAACATAGGGTCAAAAAGCTATAGTCAATGCTTACAGATCCACCACATTCTAAAAATAAATAAATAATGTGGTCCATTAATAAATAATTAAAAGGGGTTACAAGATGTTACAGATTCACCCCGCATGCCTGCTGGAATAAATAGGTTTTCAATCCCCTTTTGAAGGCCTCCACTGAAGGGGGCCCCCCTCAAAGCACTGCGCAGAGAATTCCAAAGGACTGGACCCACCACCACGAATGCTCTGTCCCCTGACATCTTCAGCCTTGACCTTGGCACTACCAGGAGGTCCTCTTGGGCAGAGTGGAGTGGGCGAAGGGGTGTATAAGGATGCAGGAGCTCAGCCAGGTAGCCTGGGCCCAGTCCGTGTAGAGCCTTATAGGTCAGAAGACCCAATTTCAAAGAAATATGCCATTTGACCAGCAGCCAATGCACATTACACAGTGCTGGAGAAATATGGCACAATCTTGACAGGCCAGTTAATAGCCAGACTGCTGTGCTCTTCAGCAGTTGCAGGAGTTATAGCATACCTCCACTGACCCCAAGGTAAAGAGCATTACTGTAGTCAAGTCTCAAGGTCATAAATGTGTGTACCATTGTAGCCAGGTTGCCAGGTGGAATAAGGGACTCTTTTTTTCATTAACCAAACTTTATTTAATTTTCCAAGATACAAAACAACAGTCACTAAAGAAGAAAAAACAACCATCACATTAATAACACATAAAAAAGGAAACAATGAACAACAACACACAAACAAAAACTCAGTACAGTCCTTCCTCCCCAACCCTTCATAATGTGAGTGCTGCTTCTCAAGAAACCCAAAGAAATTCCAGGGATCTAGAAACCATGATCGCACCTGCAATTATAACGAATGAGTCCCATTTAGAGTGTCCTAAAAGAAAATCTACAAGGTCATTAACCAAGCATATAAAAGTCCCCATTTGGCAAGAAAAAAATGTTGTCTGTGTCGAACGTTTGCAATATGCAACCATTCAGACCAGGAAGGGGTTTGATCATCAAGCCAGTGCTGCAGTAACACAACTTTCACAGCGGCACAGATCAAGGCAATATCGTATCTTTGATAACTAAATGAAACAATCTTATAAGAACCTAATAAACAAACCTCAGGTCTAAACACATCTTTCAAAGCAAATGAAGGGTCCGAACGATTTTTAATTGCCACCCAAAATGGTGCGGCCTTCTCGCAGTTCCACAAAGTATGATAAAGCGAACCCTCTTCTTTTTGACACCCGAACCGATGGGTTGGGCCTGTCTACCCATTTTAGAGAGATGCTGAGGGGTAAAATACACATTGTGCAAAACCTTAAATTGAATCAGCCTATAACAATCTTGTTTAATTATCTTGTAATAGTTCGCCCAAACCTGTCTTGTGGGGCCCAGAATAAAGATAAACACTGTTGCCAATAATACCCAATACCAAAGGGTTTTAACAGGTCCAAGGACTAATATAAGTGATATAACTGGGCAATGGCATGCTGAGAAGTAGTCATTTGTATCCATTCCCCAAAGGGAGAAAAACTCAGGTCCACCATGGTGGTTGGCCAAAAAAGGCAACAAACGTTTTGGATATTTGTAAGTATTTAAAATAATACTTAGGCCTAAGATTAAACTTAGTTTGAAATGTCAAAAAGTCCAGTAGATGGTTATCTGATATAAAGGCTGAGACAGAGGAGTTAAGATCAAAGGGAACAAAAGCAGATGGAATAGGTTTTTGGGCAATTTTAAAACTGGGATTACAAAGTAAAGGTTGTTTGGAGCAGCGTTTAACAGGGATCTGAAAATACTGACAAAGCTGAGCACGGGCTCTCTGTGACCACTAAATACCTTTTAAAAAATGAGGGAGACCCAAAGGAAAAATGTACAGGAGAGCTGAAAGCTGAAGACTGGCACTCTAGCAACTATCTCTCTCTCTCTCTCTCTCTCTCTCTTGACAACCATCGCGGCTCATATACACTCCGCATCACATACAGAGTGCTGCCCCACCTAAAATACTTAGCCCTTGGAGCACCAAATAATACATTTAAAAATTAGGAAGTCAAAGTCCCCCCCCCCCCACTGGGTAGGGAATGTGAGTTTATAATACGGTCTCCTTGCAACACCACCCCACCATAAAAAGGTAGAAAGCATGGACTGTAACCGAGAAAACCATGTGCGATGTAAAATAATGTTTAACATCCCCAGAGGGTAAAGAAGGCAAGGGAGAACATTAATTTTAATCACATTCACCCACCCTCAAAGGGAAAGAGGTAAAGCAGTCCACCTATATAAATCTTGTTTTGTAAGGGGTCAAAGTTTAATTTACCTAGAGCTGACAGCTAACAGGAAATGTTTAATCCCAAGCATGTTATGGCCTTAGTTTCCCATTTAAGACTTAGAAAGATGATAAAGACTTTGTCAATAAGGGAATTAAGTGGCATTACCCTAGTTTACCCCGAGTTTAATTTATAGTCAGCAATATTTCCAAAAGAGGTAATACTGGCTAAGGCAGCAGGAAGGGGCGATTCAGGATAGGACAAAAGCAATAAGATGTCGTCTGCATAAACTGAGAGCTTTTACTCAGCATGCAATACATGAATACACTGAATCTGCGGATTTACTTTCAATTTTAAAATTAATTGCTCTAAATAAAGATTAAACAAGAACAGGGACAAGGGGCTACCTTGATGTGTACCCTCAGTAAATGAGAATGGATGGGATAGTACCCCATTACAGAGGATAGTAGCTGAAGCTTTGTCATACAGGAGTTGGACCCAACAAATAAAATCATCCGGAAAATTATAAACCCGTAAAACGGCAAATAAATAGGGCCAGGACACCCGATCAAAGGCTTTTTCAGCATCCAGGGAGACCAGAGTCACAGCATTCTAGTCTCCCCAGAAACAGAAATCAATTGAAAATGTTTCTGAGTGTGATCACTGGAGTGATGACCTTTCATGAACCCAACTTGTTCTGGGCTGATGAGACTCATCCAAACACCCTCTCATCTATGAGCTAATATTTTAGTGAGAATTTTAAAATCCATATTGATGATAGAAGCTGGTCGATAACCAAAAAGTGAAAGGTTGTCCTTACCAGGTTTAGGGAGTAAAATGATACACGCTTGAGAAAGGGATAAATCAGTAAGCTGATGTGAATGTAAAAAATTTAAAACATCTACTAAAATAGGGGTGAGTCCAGCAGAAGTATTTTTTTTAATTCAGAAGGCCAGGAACATGATCTGTAGGGAGAGAAGAAATAGCCCGTGTAACTTCAACAGCCATAATAGAACCACTAAGCAAACAACACTGCTCTATTGATATTCGAGGAAAGGGCACCCCCTGCAAATAGTGAGAGAACAGTTCCAAGGAGTCTGACATGGCAGGATCCAGATAGTACAGGCTCTCAAATAGGTTTGAAAAACATCCACAATTTCTCTAGGCAGTGTAATAAGATCATTAGTGTCAGATGCCATTTCAAGCTGACTAAAACATGAGACTGTTGAGCACAGTTTTAATGCAGACAGTTTAACTGCTGAGTTGTATTTATTTATTTATTGAAATGTTTCACCAGGAGGGCACACTGAACAACAAGTTGCTTGTCTCACGGTGCGACCTGGGGGAAGGGGGTTACATAGGGTTGTGAAGGATGATCAGTTACAATAGTATGTGGGTAGTACAAACAATACAACATTGTAAGATTGTGCAAAAGTTGGAACACAAGGTATTGTACAATAAACAGCAGAGGAACATTATGTAAATTACAATACATGTCCAAAATCATACAAAAGAACATATGAGCGCACAAAACCTATAGAGCCATTTATAGTGCATGAGTGTACCAGGAGCAGGCTAGAGGTTGTACGCAAGTGCTGTTGGAGTAAAAAGGACGGGGTTAGGTTGTGCACACTGGTGACCCAGAAGGGCAGGTGGAGAAGAGAGGGGGGAGAGGCAAGAACTGAATATGAGGAAGAAGGGGTAGCCATTTCCTGATTTCCCCCTTCAGGATGTTGAGAACCCTGCCGGGGGGGTGGAGGTCATGGTAGGAAAGCAGAAACTGGGGACAGGTATTAAGGTGGGTTAAAGCAGGTACAGCTGAGGAAAAGGTAATTGTGTAGGGCAGAGGTAAGGGAGTAGCTGGAGGAGGATTGTCGTATTTAAGGGGGGGAGGGAATTCCAGATTTTAGGGAAACAATGGGCGAAACCAGTCTGACCGATGAGGGTGGAGTGGCGAGGGACCGTCAAGGTGCAGGCGTCATTTGATCTGACAGAGTGGGTGGGGGGAGGTGGAGTGGACAGAGAGGATGAGAGATAGGAGGGGAGCCCCCCAAACCAAAATTTTGAGGTTAGTTTGGCACAATGAGAGATGCGTCTGTGAGATAGTGGAAGGAAGGTTAGAGAGCGATAGAGTTCACAGTGGTGGGAGCGGGAAAGGGAATCGATAGCAAAGCAGCAGAAGGAGTTAAAGAGAGTGTCCAACTTGGTCAGGGAAGATTTGGGGGCAACACCATAGACTACATGTTAGTTAGTTAGTTAAAACCTTTATTTTTAGACAGGAGTTTAGGTGGAATAACATATCATTAGGACATAGTCCTATTTACAAGATGGTCCTGTTAAAGTGTTTTTAAACAAAATTAACTACATATAATTCACAAACAATCAAACATTAATCCCATTCCATACAAATAACATTTCCGACACATCATACATTTCACAATTAAGTACAGCATATAATTATTAAATACAGACACTACAGTAGTCAAAGATGGGGAGTATCATCTTCTGGGCAATTTCACGCCTCGCAGTCAGCGGGATGCAACTACGATTCCTGTACAGAGCACCAAGCTTGGGGCGCAGTTTCTTCAGGATAACATCGATATGCACAGAGACGTTGAGGTGCTGGTCCAGCCAAACTCCCAGATATTGAAATGAGGAGGTGTCCTCCAAGATGGTCCCATCAAGGGTGTGGAAGGTGGGTGGGGCCGGAAGCCTAGAGAGTCTCTGCCTGGTGCCAAAGGTCATTGAGACTGTCTTCTTGGCATTTAGGAAAAGCTGGTGAGAAGCAAACCAGAGCTGAACTTTGTTGAAGTCATGCTGTAAGCTGGTTTGCATGGCAGCAGGGTTTTGGCCGGAACTGTACAAAACAGTATCATCAGCGTACATGTGGATAGACGAGGATGAGCAGGCTGTGGGAAGATCATTAAGGAAGATGAAGAAGAGTAGGGGACCAAGCGCTGAGCCCTGAGGGACACCAGTGTTGATGGGGAGTGGAGGGGAGATGGAATCAAGGATTCTCACCGACTGGGTCCTGCCAATGAGGTAGGATTTAGACCAGTTGGTGGCTGATGGAGCAAGGCCGGCTGAGAAGAGTGAATCAAGAAGCAGGGGATGGGAAACAGTGTTGAAAGCTTTGGCTAGGTCGACAAAGATAGCCAAGGTAATTAGGCCATCATCCATCCCTGAAAGGATGGAGTCAGTAAGCCTGAGGAGGGAGGTGGTTGTTGAGTGGTCCTTCCAAAAACCAGATTGGAAGGGGGTGAAGAAGGAGGAATCAGAGAGGAATGGTGATAGTTGAGAGAGAACTAAATGTTCTTGAAGTTTGGCAAGGGTAGGAAGCAGGGAAATGGGGGGACAGTCGCCAGAGTGGATATGTCACCACCCTTGGGGAGAGGAAGAACTACAGCATGTTTCCAGGATGAGGGTACTTGGGCAGAAATAAAGGACTGGTTAAGGATTAAGGAGATAGGATAAGCAATTGTAGGAGCAGAAAGGTAGAGAAGTTTAGGATCGAGCTCATCTGGTGAGGAGCCTTTAGAGGGTTTGAGGGATAGGAGAGCATTAAGAGCTTCATCAAGGGAGATAGTAGAAAAGGAACATGGGGGAGGGGTAGGCACTGGCTGAGGCGAAGGGCTGACATTAGTAGGTGGCAATGGGGACAGAGAATTTAGAAGTTGAAACTGACTATGCTGACACAGAGAGCGAGCACTAAGTCCCAAACTTTTTAATGTGTTTTAAAATATTTCTGTGTTTAATAAAAATGAAAATAGTATTTCTAGTAAGCTGTGGTGCACTTAGTCTTTTGTACTGCCGTTCGTTTTTGTACCAATGCTCATCGATTGCCTGCTCACCTACCACATGTCATCTCCCGCTTGTATGCCGTTCCGCTTGTATGCCCAAATTTCAGCAGGCTGGAGCTTGTGCATACAAGTGAAATTGACTGTACTGTATAAGTATGATCAGTAGGGTGTAACATGCACAGAAGGTCAATAAGGCCTAAGGAATCCATAAATTCCCTTAGGCTTTGTTGTGCCAGGGAGAGTATACCATCGGAACAACGACACCTAAACAGTGAAGACCATTACAGCGACAGAAATCAGAAGGTTGCTGTAATGGTCCCCGCTGTACACCAGCACTGCATCTCCTGGTGTTTTGCCCCTTCCCCGAAACAATTCCAACTAGAGTTGGTTATCTGAATAGCAGAGGGTGTGGGGGCAGAGCCCCCCACTTGGTGGGTTTGGGGGGCACAGCACCCCAAAAAAACACAGTGTCATTCCAACAGCACAATGCAGACAGTCGGCATTGTGTCTGTCGATGTGCTGGATGTCAGCAACTTTGTTGTCTCTGCGGCATGGTAGAGCTCCAGGGAGAGGCCCTTCCTTGGTTGGAGTGATCTATCTAAACCAGACAGAAGAACTAAATTCCAGTCCCCCCCAACAATAACAGGGATGCAGACATACAGGGCTAGCAATGCTACCAGTTGTGTAAAAAAAAAACAAAAAAAAATAGAGGGTCATCAACAGTTGGGCCATAAATAGAACCCAACAGGATCTAGTGTAATCTAAGTCTCCCGTGGACAAAAATGTGATGTCCATCAGGATCCCAAAGTTCAGAGATTAATTGAAAAGTAAGCCATCTAGCTATTAATATACAGTCTTCTTTCTTTTTAGTGCTGTTGCCAGCCCCATACACCACCCCAACGCATTGCCACCTAAAAAGAGAAAGTTGGTCTCTCATTAAATGAGATTCTTGCAAATACGTAATATCTGTACCCATCTGCCTCAGGTGTTTTAGAACAGCATACCTCTTCCTGACCTTCTGAGTACCTTTGACATTCCAGGTTAAAAATATGTACTGACTACCCATTACAAGACTATAAAAGAAATGTTAATAACCACAGGTGCCAAAGGAAATAAGAACAAACATGAGGTGACAGCACTCCCCACCCCCATAAAATGAAATACTCCCCCATCGAAAAAATTTGCAAAACAAACCACCAGTAGGACATAATAAAAAAATCAAAATTGAACTATAACAGTAACTAACCAACGAAAAAGAATACCCCATCCCAGTCCAGAGGAGCAGAACTCCTTGCGTCCTCTGTCCATGATCCATCCCAACCCAGACTATCAATGGCGAGCGAGCCCTGCTTCCCACACCCACTCCAGATCGAGGTAAAAAAAATCCACTACTCTTATTTCCAAGAGCAAGTAAAAACAGTAAAATTATCCCCTTCCCCCCAATAATTGAAGGTTTCTATGGAGGGAAGAAAAATTCCCTTATAAATGTACAAACCAGTATGAACCTGAACCTCAATAAAGATCCAACTTAACTCAAGTTAAACATTGTAAAGTAAGGAACCATCTTTGTAACTGCTAGGTGGCTCCTTCCCCCTCTTCCAATGAAAGCACAAAAAGGAAAAGGGTAAGGTTAGAACCCCCCCCCCCCAAGTTTATAAGGCAATGAGTCACTGCAAGCATCCCATATGACTCAAGGCAAGTAAAAGTACAAGAGATGCACAAATATTATTCGTGAGTGTAAAACTGTCAAAAAGACACTAGATGGCAACACTGTGACACTAAATATATTTGCATTTCAGAAACACAGTCAATGAGCACTGAACTACTGCCTTATTTCTTAGAAGACTCCAACATATAAAGCCAAAAAGCAGATGCTTCTCAACACCTTAACATGTAAAATCAGTATGGGAGTAAAAAAAAACAGCCCCCAATCTGTGTAGATCAGTCCCGATGTCACTGGCTGCTGTTTAGCAATAAGTGCCAACGCTGAACAGCAAAAAGAGTGAATCCTCGGTGACCAAAACTACCTTTTTAGGAAGATAGCTTAAACAGGTCTGGGAATAAAGAGGGGAGCTCAGCCTTGACTTGATCCACTGTGTCAAAGGTCTTTTGTGATCTGTCCTGAAAAATCTGAAGTCGGGCTGGGTACTGTAGCTGAAACTTATTGCCAGCCGCCAATAACTTTATGATGTATGGGCAAAACGTAACAAGCTTCTGGCGGGTCTCAAAGGGCAGATCTTGATAAATAAAATTGTGATGACCTTCCCATAATAGTTTCTGCGTACCCCTCATTTTTGTTAATGTGTGCAGTTTATACAAGAAATTCAGCACCCAGAATATCAGAGGCCGTGTTTTTTCTACCTCACCTGGCATAGGATGGAGAGCTCAGTGGGCCCGCTCTATCATACATTGTGGGCCATTAGACGAAGGGCTAGACATTTTTTCACATAGCAGTTGAACAAAAGTACTAACATCCTTGCCCTCCGTTTGCTCTGGTAAGCCCAAGATCACTAGATTATTGCACCTGCTGTGCCCTTCCTGATCCTCCACTTTTACCTCTAATTTAGCAAGTGTATGTCGGAGGGAGCTCAGTGCAGGGCCAGGCTTCTCTTTCCAATCCTCCATGAAGCTGATCCTGGCTTTGGCAATTAAACTCCGAGAGGGCCAGTTGGAGGGTTTGCATATCTTCTGTCAGCATAACAACTGAGTGTTGTATTGCAATAATTTCTTTTAGAAAATGTTACGCCATTAGTGGACATGTGTCAGGTTTGCCAGAAGAATCCAGGGTAGTTACCGAGTCTGCTGTTTTGGACCACTATCTTTCTTGGGGTAGCCGATGGTGTATGGTGCACCAATGATGTGTCAGCTGAACAGTCCATCTTCTCAGCCATATCACAAATCAGTCAGGAGCTCAAGGGGTAAGAGAAGTCATTAAAATAAAATCACAATCTGATAAGTCTTGGGGGCGTGGCCAGCAGCTGAAGCAAATGGTCGCCTGAGACTTCAGCTCTCCCTCAACCCTGGCATTAATCTGAGTTTACTCCATTCTTTCTGCAGCAAATAACCACTAACACAGAACTTTGGTACTGAGCTTACTTTTTCAGTGACTCCTTGTTCAAATTCTGGGCTGCTGGCATCCCAAAGTTACAATCCACTTGCTATAGATCACTGGTAAGTGGCCTGTCTACATGAGGGGATCCCCGAGATGGATTCCATGCCAACACCATGACCGCTGGAGGGCAACCTGTCAGAGATAAGGCAAATGTTCACTGAGATCCTGAAACTCATGGACAACATGGGCTTAGCCACAAAAAGAAACACAATGGACATAATTGATTTATCACAGAGGGTCTGTGTCTCGGAACACAGGCTGTCAGAGGCTGAGGATGGCTGGCGCAGAGCAGATGCCAGGCTGCAAGAGCAGGACCGAGTCATCCACTTGCTATGGTCCAGAACCAAGGACCTTGAAAACTGCAGCCGCTGGAATAACCTCATGTTTGTGGGATTTCTGGAAGGCTGCGAGGGAAAGGACACAGTGTTATTTCTACAATGGGAACTGCCACCACTGCTGGGCTGGCATAGTGGGAATCCACCTGAGATAGACTGGGCTCACAGAATGCTAGCCGCCTGACTGGCCCCAGGCAGCCGCCCACACACTATCCTAGCCCAGTTCCTTTGGTTTCAAGACTGGGAAACCATCACCAGACTGGCTAGGCAACAGAAGGAGCTACACTGGAGGGGGCACAGAATACAAGTGTATGTTGAGTACTCAAAATAGGTATCAGCAAGGCAGAGGGCCTACACTACAGTGAGGAGAGCCTGTGCAGAGATAGGCTGGAGCATTCTCTGCCTTACCCAGCCTCGCTCCACATGATGGTGAATGGATCCCCAAGACTGTTCGATACACCTGCAGTCGCCGAGAACTTCCTTGTGGCTCAGGCCCTCAAGCTTAACTGGGGCAGGCTCTGGGACAATGGCAGATCATTGGGCTCCCCTACACAGCCCACCTCAATGCACCATCAACCACTGGAGCTCAGTCATCAGCCGGCACCTCCTATGCCCAAAACTCCCACTGACAACTGCCTGCCAAACCAGCCCCCCCCCCAGCAAGTCCCCAAGCAGCAATCAGAGGAACAGAAGGGCAAGGAAGAGGGGCACATGTAGACAAACCCCCCAGGCTCTGCTCCAGGAGCCGCAGTGACAGCCCTGATTCCGAAGCCTCACTGGGCACTTCATGCCCCGACATGAGTAATAATAAATTTGCTGTACTGATGGACTTACCAATGCAGGGCCTGCTACATCGTCCACCTCTGCCACCCAGACGCTCTGCAGGAACTGTGGCAGTGGCGCCAGATGCAAGGAGCCTCTCATGGGCTGATGAAACTAAAGCCACTGCATCAGCAGCCTTGCTGCAAGCCGAGACATTTGAACACCCGGTGCTCCTGATGGGGGCTTCCCATTACAAGAACCAGATGCCTAACAGCTGGGTTGATGCTGAGGGATCAGTCTCCCAAGTGAGTGACTTCACCTGTTGTTCTTTCTTTGTTTCCACTACCATCCCGGATCATTGACCCTCACATCGACCCCCCTGCCTGGCTAACTGTAAGTTGGATTTCTCATTTCTGTGTTATGGTTGCTCACATTAATAAAGTATATCCCCTCATAAAGGGGAAGGAGTTTCACACATCAGTAAGATGGGGGCCGGAGCAGTTAACGGACCCCACCCCCCAACCACGAGATGTAGCAGCCTGAAGGGGGGTCTTTCTAGGCAGCACATGGGCCTCTTAACTGCAATAGGAGGCAAAGTTACAGTTAATTGTTTTACCTAGCCCAGTTTAAGGCTAGATAGTTTGTAATAAAAACTCATGTGGGAGCCACCCTGCAGCAGTGTAGGCAGCATGGCTGGACACATGGCCCTACCAGGTTGGGCTCTTCTTTCTTTGACTTACTGCCAGAGGATGGCTATTTCAGGATCCCCCAGATGGACTGTTGTCAGTCTGAATCCCAAGCCCGCCACTCCTCTGGGCATAGATGAAGGCATATACCCCCCTGCACACAGGAGGGCCAATAGGACTGAAATAACTATTGGGGGGTGGCTGGAGGCCTCCCCAGGACCCCACAGTGATTGTATCCACTGATTGCACCTCAAGCTCCATCATTAAAGAGCATGATAGTGCCTCGGACTGAGTGGATGGGAGGGACAAGACCCCCAGGAAAGCAGGGCTGTGGCTTGATCCCAGCCCACACAAAGGCAGGGGCATCACAGGGCCCCATGAAATGGAAACACCCTTCCCATAGTTAGCAGGGCCTGGCAGATGACCAAGGAAAATGATAGCTGGTCTGGCTTGAGGGACTCTCCACGCCTGAGATGGCTCACATAGGCAATTATACCCCATTTTAGCAGGGGACAGAGAGCCCTCCTGGATAACAAATGAGACACCAGCCTCCCCGATATAAAATAGTGGGGAGACCCTGCCTCTCCAGACCGGATAAAGGGCTACGGTCCCTGAACTACCAAGCAGGGTAAAAGAAGCCCTCCTACCCAGGGACACGGACATGGGGATGAAGACAAGGTACCCAGACCTCCTCCCCCCCCCCCATTTGAGATAATAATAATAATAATAATAATAAAATTTATTTGATTAAGCGCCTTTCAAAGTTTTCAAAGCGCTGTACATCAAGAACACAAACATATTCAATACATACTATCTGATTGTAACTCTATGAAGTTTTCACTGTTAAACATTATGGAATTTACCCAATTTGTACTGTTCTGCTTACCTGTATGTTATTTTTTACCCCCGGGTCGCCCCTGAAAAAGGGACCTCCAGGGCCCAGTGGGCCTACCCGGTCAACAAAATTCAATAAATAAATAAACAAATAATACATACAATAAAACAACTCTAGATGAATATTACAAAGCTAAAATATTCAATTACAACAAAGCAGAAAATGCCTTCTCCCATAAAAAAGTCTTTAGTGCCTGTTTGAAACTCCCCACCGTTGTGCTCTCCCGGAGCTGACGGGGCAGAGAATTCCAGAGGGTAGGAGCAGCAAATCCAAAAGCACGAGCTCCAGAAGACTTCAAATTTACCCTCAGAATCTCCAGCAACCCCTCGTCAGCCGAGCGGAGCTGTCTCAGAGGGGTGTAGGGCACCAGGACCTCTTTCAAATAGTCGGGACCTAGACCATGTAGGGCTTTGTAGGTCAAAAGACCCACTTTGAAGGTGATCCGCCACTGTATTGGCAGCCAGTGCAGAGTGCGCAGCACAGGGGTAATATGAGAACTTCTGGATACCCCAGTCAACAAACGTGCTGCCGCATTCTGCACTAGCTGCAAGCGGCGGATATCAACCCCAGGAAGTCCTAGGTAAAGGGAGTTGCAGTAATCAAGGCGAGATGTCACAAGGCGTGGACAAAACCGCAGGTCGCTAGGGTGGAACCAGGTGCCTAATCCTGGCAATGTTCTAAGATGAAAGAATGCAGTCTTGACAACTGCAGACACCTGATAACGGAGGGTCAGACCAGTGTCAAGCTCCACTCCCAGGTTACGCACCCGTTCAGAGGTGAGGATCTGGTCCACCCCCAGGATTAATCCAGAGGGGAGCCCAGTCCTCGAACCCTCAACCCTGCGACTCGGGTCCACCACCATAACTTCAGTCTTTCCCGGGTTCAACTTTAGACCGCTGGTGTTCATCCAGCCTTGGATATCAGCGAGGCAGTTGTTCAGTACCGGGATAGCACTAAACTGGTCGGGTGCAAAAGACAGGTAGAGCTGGGTATCATCAGCATAGCATTGAAACTTCAGCTCATACCATCTTACAATGTCTCCGAGGGGTAGCATATATACTGCAAATAACATGGGGGAAAGCACCGAGCCCTGAGGTACCCCACAAGGCAGAGAGAAGGCCCCGGATGAATACAAACCCGAGACCACTCTCTGCGTTCTCCCTTCGAGGAAAGATGAAAACCATCTGAGGACCGTATTTGATAGTCCACAGATGGACCTCAGGCATTCGAGCAAAACCCCATGATCCACAGTATCGAAAGCTAATGACAGATCAAGGAGAACCAAAATAGAATGGTGTCTCCGATCTCTCACCATCAGGAGATCATTGAGCACCCAATCCAGAGCAGTCTCAGTATTATGCCTCTTACGAAAACCAGACTGGAGAGGTTCGTATAAACTATGGATGGTCAAATGGTTATCCAATTGGACCGCCACAACTTTCTCAATAACCTTCCCCACAAAAGGGAGGTTAGAGATTGGTCTGTAGTTTGCTAGGTCATCCGGGTCTAAAGAAGCTTTCTTCAGAAGGGGTGTCACCACCCCTTCCTTCAGAGAGCTAGGGAAAACTCCCGTATCTAAAGAACACCGGATAATCCGAGCTAAGGCCGAGCCAATGTTCTCACTACAACCCATAATCAGGGAAGTAGGGACAGGATCCAGACTACAGCATGTTGGACGCATCTCATGGACAATCCTCATAGTGTCTACGAAATCTGGCAGGTCAAAGGTACTCCAAGAAATACCGGGCTCTGCGACAGGACACTGATCAACTGCAACAACCTTGGAGTGAGGTTGGAGGCACTGCCTCCTGATGTCTTCAACCTTATTCGCAAAGAATAGAGCGATCTCCTCGCAATCAGTTTGCGTAAAAGCTCGATGGATCTGCTGACAGGCTGGGTTGCACAGTCTGTCAACAGTCCTGAAGAGCTGAGCCGGTCGATTCCGTGTGACAGAAATTTCCCTGGACAGGAATTCTGCCTTTTTATGGGAAATTGCTGTTTGGTAGAGTTTATAATGCTCTAGCAAAATAAGATGGTTGGCATCAGAGGCAGTCTTCCTCCAACGACGCTCCAACCTATGCCCCAACCTCCGCAGCCCTCTCAAAGCCCCATCAAGCCATGGGGCAACAGGACGATGCGGGAGGGGGCGAACACAGACAGGTGCAATCTGATCAAGTGCGGCTGATATGGCCCTATTATAGGCCACTACCAGCCACTCAGGATTAGTGCAAAACTCGTCAAACAATGAGAGGTCAAAAACCACCATCAGGTCTTCAGGGACAACATCCTTCAATGGGCGGTACCTAACCAACTCCACAGGGGCCGACCAACCCAGGGGGGCCTCAAAATTTAACCCAACTGAGTAATGATCGGACCAACCGACTGGTTCCACCACCAAATCAGAAGCCTCGATCCCCAGGAGGAAGACCAGGTCAAGAGAGTGACCTCCCTTGTGTGTAGCTGCGGAAACAACCTGTGTAAAGCCCAGAGGTGTCATCACCTGGAGGAAATGTTGACCAAAAAGCAAAGATTCGTCGTCAACCCAAGCAATGAAGTCCCCCAGAACCATCAATCTGGGCGGCTCCAAGGCCATGTCGGTGGCAAAATCTGCTATTTCCTGCAGGAAAAGCTTCTCATCACCTGGTGGACGATAAATGAGAGCAATCTTGCACCCCACACCAGCTACCACAGTGCACTCAAATGACCTGGCCTCCTCAACTGGTACACCAGTTAGGCCCCATTCGGTCTTAAAACAGACCGCCACCCCTCCCCCGCGATCCAATCTCGGGCGATGTATAACTGAGTACCCAGTGGGAATGGCGGCCTCTAGAAAAGGGGCCGCATTCCCATCCAACCAGGTCTCGGTAATGCAAGCCAGATCTGCCCTTGCAACAAAATCTGCAATAAGACCAGTCTTGTTGCAGACAGATCTGGCATTGCACAACAACGCCCGAGTTGGACGAGGTTGGCGAGTTGTCCCAACCACTTGCCCTCCAGAACTGGAGGTGCCCTTGGGTATGGGAACCAGAATGGAACTACCACAGTCCAGAAGCCATTTCGCCCCAGGGTGTCTTCTAGGCCTAACCACCCCTATGGGATAGCACCACTCACTCCGCTGTCCATAACCCCCAACCCCCCCAGTTCCCCTTCCCCCTTCGCACAATCCCCAGTGCCCGACACCGATGGTAGACATAAGCGGCCGGGGGAGGGCAAAGAGAAGGGGCGGAGGGCATGGAGGGCGGAGGCCGAATAACAAAAGACAGGCGGGGCAGGCAGGCACATCAAGCTGCTCAAAATTAAAACAATAAATAAAATAACCCGCAATCTACCTACAACTAAAAACTAAAATTAAAAAGTTAAACTTTACCAACACTCTAACACAAAACCTAATTAATTATTTTATCCCACAAGCCCTCTCCGGCCTGAGGACAACAAAACAACCAACACAATTCTAAATTATTATTCCAGGTCCACTCACTACCTGGTACTTTAAACAAAAATAATAATTAAATCATAAAACTAATAAATAAAATAATTAACAGGGGGGATAATTTAGAAAACACCCTCCGGGACTCTCTCACCGAACCGGACACAGGTGGAATAAAAGATGTAATAAAGCACTCTCACTGCTTAAATTGTTCCCTCAAATGAAATAACTACAAGCAATAAACAACCTATCTATAGACAACAAAATATAAATATAATGTAACCCGTCCAACATCAACAAATATAATTCAGTTTCCAAAAGTCCAAGGTTTCAGAATCTACGTCGGTTTGTCTTGAATAAAAAGCCACCAGTGGGCCACAGGATCCGGCCAGCCCAGAAGATCAGTGACCCACTACTTCCACTCCAAGAGAGGACAGAAGGGAAAGCAACTCAGTGGAAGAAGAGAGACGAACTGGCTAGACCCCCTCCCCATGGGACCTGGGTGGGGGTGACAGCAGAACGTGCTCCACACTAGACTCCCCAGAGGGGGCTGGTGATGCACTCCACCCCCTTCAGGGCTTCCTCGAACCTTTCAGTTCATGAAAGGGGCACAGAAGAGGGTGGGAAAGCCTGAGGCCATTACGGAGTTAGGTATAGGCAGGCAATAACTTGGCTCACAATACAGAGAGCTGCAGAAGGGAAAAGTGCACATCAGGGTGACAGCAACAAACTGAACTCTCAAAGGACTCTAACATTCGATGACCACACCAAGATGTCCACCCCCAGCGACTCCTGCAAGTATCTAGGCTGCAGGTAAGTCGATACAAGAAGCGGATGCTGGTCAAGAGTTGGGACAGTGAGGAGGGAAGGGAGGGAGGAGTAGAATTGAGGTTTACTGTGTCCAGACAATGATATTCCTGTTACCTATGGGAACCAATGGGAACAGAGTCGAAAGAATTCAGGTGGAAAGGCAGCAGGGATCTAGCAACCATGATATGGTGTGGTTTGACATGGAGACAGGGACTCAATTAAGCCACACAAGGGCAACAGTATTAGATTTCAGGAGGGTGGGTTTCAGTGAAATGGGAAGATGTTTAAAAGCAGCCCTGGAGAAGGTGGAGGTAATGGAGGGGGTGGAGAAACAGTGGGGGAGACTAAAAGGAGCCATTCTGGAGGTACCTAACCAATGCATTAGGACAGTGGCCAAAGGAAAAGAAGAAAGAAACCACTATGGTTTTCTAAAGAGGTGGGAGACAAAGTAAGGGCTAAAAGAGAAAGTTTCAGGAAGTATAAGGGGACCAAAGGGGAGGAGGGCAGGGAGGTGTACCTTGAATGTCTCAGAGAGGCAGGGAAGGCTGTTAGGAAAGCCAAGCACAGACAGAGGAGGGTTTAGTGCGGTCTGTGAAAAAGGGGACAAGACACTCTATAGGTACATCAGCGATAGAAGAGAACCGGGGGGATGTGAGGCTCAAAGGGGAGGAGGGAGAGTGTAAGGAGGGGATCGAGACAAGGCAGAAATACTGAGCAAATACTTCTGTTTGGTATTCACTGAGGAGGGGGAGGGTCAAGGACCACAGTTGGGGAGCAGAGGCAGTCGGGGGAGGGGAAAAATGGACACCAGTCAGTTCACAGTGGAGAGAGTTCTGGAGGAACTCACAAAGCTGAAGGTGGATAAAGCCAAAGGGCCAGATGACACACACCCAAGGATATTAAGGGAGCTGTGGAGGGGACTAGCAGCACCTCTGGCCACCCTGTTCACAGAGTCACTCAACACAGGCATGGTTCCAGAGGACTGGAGCAAGACACATGTAGTCCCACTGCACAAAAGTGGCAGTAGGGTGCAAGTGGGGAACTACAGACCAGTCAGCCTCACCTAAGTGGTGGGGAAGATCATGGAGATACTGCTGAAAGAAAGGATAGTGGCACACCTGGAATCCATTGGTGCCCAGGATCTGAGGCAGCACAGATTCACATCAGGAAGGGCTTGTCAAATGAATCTGATAGATTTCTTTGATAGGGGTGACTAGGCAAGTGAATCAGGGAGGGGCCATAGACATCGCTTACCTGGATTTCACCAAAGCCTTCGATACTGTCCCACACAGAAGGCTGGTTAACAAGATGAGTAGTCTGGGCATGGGGCATAAGGTGATACAGTGGGTTAGAAACTGGCTGACAGACAGAAGGCAGAAGGTGGTGGTAAATGGGATCCAATCTGAGGAGAGAGTGGTGACCAGCGGAGTGCCACAAGGATCAGTACTGGGACCAGTCCTGTTTAATGTCTTCATTAGCGACATTGCAGAGGAGCTGGAAGGAAAGGTCTACCTATTTGCAGATGACACCAAGATCTGCAACAGGGTGGATACTCCAGAAAGGGTGCAGATAATGAAGAGGGACCTGAAGAAGCTTGAAAGATGGTCAGAGGTGTGGCAACTGAGGTTCAATGCAAAAAAGTGCAAGATAATGCACTTGGGTAGGGGGAACCCTGGGGAGACCTACAGGATAGGAGGGAGGTGCTGACCATCACCAAAGAGGAGAGGGACCTAGGGGTTATCATATCTGATGACCTGAAGGTATCTAAGCAGTGTGCAAAGGCTGCAGAGAGGGCTAGTGGCATGCTGGGGTGCATTGGCAGAGGTATTACTAGTAGGAGGCAAGAAATGGTGATGCCATTGTATAAAACACTACTAAGGCCTCACCTGGAGTGCTGTGTGCAGTACTGGAGACCACACATGTGTAAGGACATAAACATGGTGGAGGTTGTCCAGAGAAGGGTGACAAAGATGGTGCATGCTTTGCTCCACAAAACATATGAGGAGAGAGTAAGAGACCTCAATGTGGACTCACTGGAGGAGAGGAGAGAAAGGGGTGACGTGATAGAAACTTTAAAGTACCTCAAGGGCATAAACAAGGTGCAGTTGGGAGATCTTTTCCAATGTAGAAAAGATACCAGAACGAACAAGGGGGCACAATATGAAATTGGAGGGGAGGAGGGAAGCGGTAACATGAGGAATTTTTTCTACACGGAGAGGGTGGTGAAAGCTTGAAATACTTTGCCACAAGAAGGGGTAGGGGCAAGCACAGTAGAGGGGTTTAAACATGCCTGGGACAAGCACAGGGAAACCTTGGGCAGGAAGGGAATGATGAAAAGCCATTGACCACTTAGGGTGAGTGGATCCATACATGTATAGGGCCTATGGGCAGAATGGATGGGCCTAGTGGTCCTTATCTGTTGGCAATTTCTATGTTTCTGTGTTTGAGGTACAAATATTTTTTAATAACAAGTTTTGTGTAAATATTTTTTTTAAAGGAAATGGCAATCCAGTGATTAGAGAAATAAAGAAGATAGGGAGGTGGATGAAGGGGGAACAGGGAGTGCAGGGGCATACCAGCGGAAGGAGGGTAGCAAGTTGGAGTGCTAAGCCACACCATCTTCAGACCATGATAAATTGCTCGCCCAGTGGAGACTAGACTAATATCCTGAAATGTTAGGGGGCTCAACTTGCCAGTTAAGAGGAAAACAGTTTTGTTTCATCTTCAGAAACTGAGCTCCCAGGTAGCATTCCTCCAAGAGATGAAACTCTCCACTGGGGAAGCAAAAAAAAACTAAAACAGGGTTGGCTGGCGGAGGCGCTACACAGTGTGGCTGCATTCCATAAAAGGGGAGTCTCCATACTCTTTCACAAAAACCTGAGATGGAAAATGACCTGACAGACACGTAACAAAGAAGGGAGATGGATCATAGTGGAAATGGAGACCCCTGAGGGCCCCTTGATCCTCACCTATGTCTATGCCCCTAACCAGGACTGGCCTCATTTCTTTCATGAGGTTAATCAGGCTCTCATGGATTTTAACATAAAGAAAGCCCCAGTACTCATGGGAGGGGATCTTAATCTTATATTAAATCACACTATAGATAGGAGTAACAAAACCCCTGAACCCCATAGACAGGCCAAGAAAGTAGTCCCGAGGCTGATGGCCGCACACTTGCTGCTGGATGCATGGAGAACGTAACACCCAGGAATGCACGATTATATGTGCTTTTCCCAGACTCACGGGTCATCCAGCAGGATAGATCTATGGTTACTATCAAACGGGGTATACGATGGGGTTGTCAAGCACTGAGTCACACCCCGTTATTATCTCTGTCCATGCCCCCTTGGAGCTGGTGATCAGACAATGGTAAGAACCACTCCAGACATCTACGTGGCACCTGAACACTCTCCTGCTGG
This sequence comes from Neoceratodus forsteri, assembly GCA_016271365.2. Classification (NCBI taxonomy): domain Eukaryota; kingdom Metazoa; phylum Chordata; order Ceratodontiformes; family Ceratodontidae; genus Neoceratodus; species Neoceratodus forsteri. The sequence continues at coordinate 1,340,219,061 of CM057455.1, read as the reverse complement.
ATGACCTACAATTCCAGGAGTGGCTGGGACCAGAGGTGGAGGAATATTGGAAGAACAATGATAATGGGGAAGTATCTGACACGACCCTTTGGGAAGCTTTTAAAGCTACCCTCCGAGGTAGAATCATTGCATTTGCCTCAGCTCCTCAGGTAGGAGGTGCCATAGAGAGGCAGACCAAAGGGCACTGGAGAAACAGTTGAACACTCTGGAAACCCAGTATAGAAGCCTCAAATCTAAACCTCCACCTCAAACCCTATTGACACAGCTGGCCAGCACAAGGATCTCACTCAATGCCCACCTAACCCACCAGGCTGAGCTGAACCTGAGAAGGCTGCACCATGCTTTCTGGGAGGGAGGAGAAAAGGCTAGTAAATTACTGGCCTATAGACTCAAGAGCCAACAGGCCATGAGGACTATCCATGCCCTAACAGACAGAGATGGCGCAACCTGACACTCTCAGAAAGAGGTGAACGCAATCATGGCCCAATTCTGTGAACAGTTGTATGCATCCCCCTCCCCTCTTGACCCTCTCAACATTCATGGCTTTCTGGCCAACCTACCCATACCATAAATCCCAGACACTGAAGTCCAAGGCCTAGAAGCCCCAATAACGGTAGAGGAGGTTGAGGCGGCAATAGAAACCATGAACCCTCACAAAGCCTCAGGAAAGATGGCCTGCCAATAGACCTATATAGAGTGTGGGGAGTCCATCTTGCCTGATACCTGGTCAGGACATATCAGGACTCTCTGGCCAATGGGTGGCTACCCCCTTCCATGAGAGAAGCAACCATCATGGTTCTTCTCAAAAAGGGGAAAAAACCACTATCACCGGGAAGCTACGGCCCCATCTCCTTCATCAACGTCGATGCCAAAATACTGGAAAAGGTACTAGCTCGGAGACTAGAACAACTCCTACTGGGCCTGATCCACCTGTCTCAAGCTGGATTCATCAAGGGAAGATTGGGGTCAGATCACCACAGGACCCTGATTACCCTAATGCACATGACCAAGATGTCCAGGACCCCCTCTGTGGCCCTAGCAATCGACTTTGAGAAGGCCTTTGACTCGGTTGAATGGCCTTTTTTGCTATGTACCCTTACAAAAATGGGCATAGAGCTGAGCTTTATCGCCTGGCTAAAACTCCTATATGCCTCCCCCATGGCCTCGGTCCTGACTAACCTCACTATGTCCCCCTCGTTTGAACTGCACAAAGGTACAAGGCAAGGGTGCCCCCTCTAGTCCCTTCTATCTTTCCTAGCAATAGAACCTTTGGCCATAGCCCTTGTTGTTGTTGTTTATTTCTTATATTTCATCAGGATAGAGTATTAGGCGAAAGCCTATTTACAATACTGTCCTGTTGACAGAGTTACAACATAACAAAAACAATGAAAAGATATACACAATACATACAAAGAGGCACACTAAAAATAACACAATATAAAATTCAACGGTAACAAGTACATCAGAACAAATAGGAATCAGATAGAGCAGACTTAAAAGCTTGGTATGTGGGCATATTGCATACATGAGTGGGGAGCGTATTCCATCTGGCAGAAGCCATGTAGACAAATCTCATTTTACCATATTTGGATTTTATAAGTGGGACTTTCCAACCTCTCCCACAAATTTCTCATAGTGGATAATGTGATATGTTTGGAATCAGTTTAGCTTTGAGGTAATCAGGAGCAAGCCCATTTTGGCATTTAAAAAGAAAATTATTTAAAATGTGGTCCCTTCTGTTACTCAGGTGAACCCAGTTTAACCTAAGAAGCAGATCACAATGGTGATAGGATGAGTATGGGCCCTCAAGGCCGAGCACAAACCTGGCTAGCTTATATTGAAGCCTATCAAGTTTTTGTAAGTTATGTTTGCTTGTATTTGTATTGATTATAGAGCCATAGTCACTTAGGGGAAAAATTACAGCATTCACTAGTCTAGTCCTTGTTTCCTTGGTCATACATATCTTATGTCTTCTCAGAGCACCCAGCTTCTGCGAAACTTTATTGCATAACTGATCAACATGAGAGTCAAAGTTTAACTGAGGGTCCACCCATAAGCCCAAATACTTATATGATTCAGTCTGAGTAAGTAATTTGCCACTCTCAGTTCTTGTATTAATACTCAGACTCATCATCAACTCCATTTCATTTTTTGTTCAAAGACACCATTGCATTTGTCTTCTTTATGTTCATGGCAAGCTTGTTTTCTTTGAAACACCTAACTTTATAAATTCTTGTTGTAAAGCTGTTTCCATGACTTTAATGTCACTACCTGTATATAATAAGACAGTGTCGTCAGTGTAAAATTTGACGCTACTGTCCCTACATACTCTGGGGAGTTTGTCTATAATGGTCCAAGATCGAACCTTGGGGTACTCCCCTGCTCACTACCCTAGAGGCAGACAAACGTTCACTGACACTAACCATCTGTCTATGCCCATGAAGGTAGGAATGAAACCATTGTAATGTCTGCACTCCAATCCCCTTAGGGAATCGCAACAGATTATGGGCATTCAGGTACCCAGCTCTACCTTTAAAACCTTTCTGTATGCCGACGACCTCCTGATAACTACAGCTTACACTCCCAAGGTGGTCCAGGACATCCTAGATATCCTGGCTGAATTCACTCAGGTTTCTGGATTGAGGGTAAATCAGGCCAAAACAGAGATTCTACTACTGAACTCAGCAAGCTCGGGGGAGATCTTCACAAATCAAGGCCTTAAATGGTCCCCAAATGGCATTAAATACCTGGCATCATCTTACACCCAAATTTAAACAAAATGATCTTGGTCAATTTCTCGAACCATCTAGACTCCCTTAGACAGGATGTAGACAGGTGGAATGCCCTAAAACTCTCACTAGCAGACAAGATAGACTCCATTAAGATGATGGCAGCCCCCAGACTGCTCTACTTGCTAGCACAACCCCCCAGAAATGATTCCAAAAAATGGAAGCGCAGATAGGCAGATTCCTGTGGGAGGGTTGCCACCCGCCCCCAGATTTAGTAAACTTAAGCTGCTGAGACAGCACTGGAGCAGAGGAGGGTGGGGACTTCCATGGCTGCAAGGCTACCATATGGCATTCATCTTGGCCCAGGTCGTCAGATGGTTCTCAAAGATAGAACAAACCTCTCCAACTTGACTTCCTCTTGAAGCTTCGATAGCAAAAGCCCCATCCCCGGCAGTGGTTCTCTATGACGTGAAACATAGCCCTATATATCTCCCCCCTCCATGCAGGTCTCAATACAATACTGGCGGAAAGAACACTTCCTTCTAGAGCAGAACCCAGCCCCTTGGAAGAACATGCCACTTTGGTGCAATCAGGCTCTGGTGGTAGTGAAGGAACCCATTCACTGGAAGGTATGGGATGTCCAGGGCATTACCCAGGTACAAGATTTACTATTCCAAGGCTCTTATTCGATTGACGCTTTTGAGGCTCTCAGGACCAGGTACCATCTCCCAGCTACACATTTCTGGAGATATCTCCAAATAAGGGATGCCATAGCCCATGTACCCAATGCTCCCCTCATCAAGGGAGTGCCACAAGGACCCCACTCAATAGGCACCTAGGGGAAGCTCACCAAGAACAGAGCAAGTTGGATCTATGCCACACTCAGGGATGCCCCCCAGGATCCAACCCAATCAGCCAAAGCTCAATGGAAATGTGAATTGAATGCCCCAGTCTCTGACCAGCAGTGGGCCCATGGCTGGACAAGGATTCACATGGCCTTTCGGGATGGGTGCACACGTCTAATAATGAACAAGACCTTACTCAGATGGTACAACACCCCAGCCAAACTCAAGAGGCTCACCTGTACCATGTCCTTTTGGATTTTCCCCAACTCCATTCATTCTGGGTAGCAATCCAAGTTATGTGCCGAGAGATATTCCCAGTGGTTACCTCCAATTCCCCCCTCCTCCTACTGGGATGCGGGGGGCCAGTCACTCCTAAACACAGCCCTAGAGCTTAATGGGGCACAGTAGTAAGGGCAGCCACCAAGAGGTAATCCTGATGAGATGGTGCTGCATGGAGATACCAACCTTCGCTGAACTCCTCTTGGCGCTAGCTCAAGTGGCCACATACAAGAGACTCTTGAGTTCTACAGGGGGAACAGTAGACAAATTTGAGAAATGACGGCAGCCCTTCCGTGACTCGAAATACTGTCACAAGTCTCTGTTGGATACGGGCGAGGGGGGAGGAGAAACCTGAGAACACCCCCCCCATTATCCCACCTACCCCTTCCCCACAACCTCCCAAACACCTCTCTAGAACCCTTCACTCTGCCATTCATTTTGTTTCCTCTCACAAAGGATTGCCACCTTGCATATAGTTATTATTATGGGAGAACTAAGGCCTATGACACACCACAATCCCGTACCTAGTGGCCCGGCAAGGCCCAGCAAGTAGAGGTCCTGCTCATAGCACATGATGAGTAATGAGAGGCACACCCTCCTCCCCCTCCTTCCAGAAAGGGGAGACCAAGCGCTGGTTTACAGCGAGGTGTTAAATGTGGAGAATGGGACAGCCTTATTGAATGCCAATGCTTCTCATAATTGTTAGAGACGGGTATCGCCAATGTTTGTAATGCTGTGGTCAGTCATGTTCCTGAAGACACCTGGAGACACCAAATGTTGCAGTGATTTCCAGGTGATGTAATGAACTGTTGTGTGTGTGTCTTAAACCAATAAAAATCTTTACCTTCAAAAACAATCTGATAATTCAATGAAAGAGCAATTTAGTCATGTGAAAAGAAGGTGGAGGAGCAGAGCTGCGCCAGAGAGCAGGCTGTTACTGCCGGAACATCACGTGACTCTCTGGAATAAGGGACAGGCATCTGTGTAACATCAGCAAGCAAATTGCCCAGTCCCAGAAACAGAAACATTACCACAACCTGCAAAGTGACAACCTTAGTAACACCCACTGCTTTTGGGACTCCATCGGTTCCTTACTAAATCCATGGACCCAGAGCCCTGTCATCCATCTTAGCTCCCCCTCAGGCCCTTTGAGTGATCCTACAGAGGTCACACAAGCCTTCAACATAAAATGTACAGACCTCGCTGCCTGCCTCAGTAAACTACCTACCCACCTACCACCTAGTCCTGGACCTTGTGGCCAGCCCAAGTACTCCTCTCCCTCTGGTGCTCCCCTTCCCCTTTTATTTCAGGGCTATCTCCTGCAGGGATACTATCAAACTTATTAAGAGTTTCCCCAGCAGGGGCAGTCCTGGTAGTGATGGTCTCTTCCCCTCATTGCTGAAGCTCATTTCCCCCACCCAACTCCTAGAAGAATGCCAAGGCAGTGCCAATATTTAAGGCTGGGGGCCACCTATCTCCAGACAACTATAGGTCAATTTCCATACTCCCCCACCTGAGCAAACTCCTAGAGAAATTTGTCCACCGTCAGCTATCCAAACATATTGGGAAATATAGCTTGCTCTGCCCCCAACAACATGGGTTCAGTAAACACCTCAGCACCACATCAACCTTGGCCCACTGTACCAACCATGTCCTTAAGAACATGGACTTGAGGAAAGCCACAGGTGCAGAATTTGTGGACCTGACAAAGGCTTTCAACCTTGTCAACCACTCCCTTCTCCATGTCAAACTCCACCACCTTGGCTGCTCAACTGAGACCTCCTCGTGGTTCCGGAGCTATCTCACAGGTCGAGCCCAATCTGTGAACATCGGTTGAGCCTTTTCCCCTGCCTTGCCTGTTTCCACGGGGGTCCTTCAGGGCTCCATACTGGGCCCCCTTCTGTTTTCCATCTTTATAAACTCCCTTCCTACCAAAAGCCTCTCCTGTGAAGCACTACTGTACACTGTGTAGTGCTAGAGATTTTTTACCTGCTCCCTAGCTTGACTTTCCTGGTCACCTCCGTGTCTAGGGGATGACCTTTTGGCCTCCACCTGACTGGCGGGAGGTGACATCCCATCTAATAATGCAGATAGGCTGGGATAAAGTCTAGCAGGTGCACTAATCTACATGGCTGAGAGTTCAATTGGGTTAGTGTGATCCTATAACCAGCCTGTCAATTATGCCCTGATCTATTTGGCTGATTAAAATTACCTTATCCTTGTGAACAAATATACCATATGCATTACAACTTTATTAGTAGAAATGTTTAATCAAGAAGAAATAGCAAGAGATGTCATGCTGGTTTCATAATACTTTTACTTTTATGCGAGATTAACAATATTTTGATCAGCAGTGCAAGCAAACAGTATTAAAACAATCCCGATAGGGGGAAGTCCCCTACCATAGATGCAATAAACACAAAAATATAAAATTCTGCCAAGCAATATTCTATCTCTGCTCCAAATGTTAGATTTAAAAGACAATTCTCACCAAACCGTAGTCTTCACCTGGATGCTCAAAGTGAGGTCCTGAGAGAATGGGTTCTCGTTCTGATACCCCTGTTTCTCCTACCTTAGTTTGAAGGAGTGCTGGTTTAAGTAATCAATTTTGTGACAGTGATCAAGCGTCTATGCCTGAATTTGTCTAGCAGATGTTGTCTTTTAAACTTAAAAAATGCCTTCAAGTGTATGATCTTGCCAAGCACATATCTGAATTTGTCAGTTGGAAGTTGTTTACATTTAAAAATATTTTTAGAGGGGAAAATTAATTTTTAGATGTGGTATGATATTTTGAAGTTACTAATTTACATATGTCTTCATTCGCGCAGTACTGGGCAGCACTAGGACATTCCAGCGAGCAACAGCTGCTAGAATGTGGGCTATGGTTAAGCATATGACCATGTTTTGCAGTGTTCAGGACACTACTGTACCTGGCCTTTACAATAAGTGAGTTGGAACAAGAAAAAAATGGCTTATGAAAAATGTTTTACAGCTACTGTTTAAAATCCTTAATAAAAATGTTTTTAAAGTAAATGTTTAATAGCCCTTAGTAACTAGCACCTGTTTAAAGCACTTAATTTTCCTGTTTTATGCTTTATTTCTTTGGATAGATAAAAAGTCCAGTAGGTATTGTAATGGTTGGTCTAGCTGTTATGTATCCAGTGAAGGCCAGTCTGGCAGCACTTGATCCAATTCATGACAAAGGCTGGTTTGGCTAGAACCATATTGTCCCGTTTGGGATAAAGGTAGGTTGCAGGTACCGCAGCTGACAATCTTGTCCTCTTCACAGTGACAAGTCCCTAACAAATATATCATCCATACTAACCCAAAACTACAGTGTAGCCTACAACTGATTTCTGTCCAACAGGCTTCTGGTAAATGAAAAAAAAAACAAAGCAATGTTTCTTGAGTCCAAACCATACATTTCTAATATCTTCAAATATAATTCCTCCCGCTCTGTGCTCACACATGAAGGCCCTGCCCTGCAGAATGTTCCCTGCTTTAAATACTTGGGTGTAACCCTTGACCCCTCCCATTCATTCACGGGACACATCAACATCATAGTTCATAGGGTAAATCAGAAACCTGGGGCTGCCTCTCGACTAAAACACTACCTGACCGCTTAGGCATGCTTAGCCATTGCTCAAGGCAACCTTCTCCTCATAATAGATTACTGCTCCTCCATTTACTCCCACGTCCTCTGCCCTGCGCTCAAGACTTAACTCAGTCTATAACAGCATCTGTCAATTTGCATTCTTGTCACCCTACTCCTTACATCACTGTGACTTATACCTGTCGCTAGGGTGGCTCCCACTGCAAGGTTGATACGACTATGCTCTTGGCTGCATCGTCGATAACACCCAAAGAGGTGGTGAATTGTCATCATTTTCATCCCTCCTCAAGGCCAGAGCTGTACCTAGGTGTCTCTGAGAGTCCTCGGTTCCCCCTTTGGAAGTCCCTATAGTCTCCACCATCATGGGCAGTAAAACCCTGTCTGTCACTGTTCCTACACTGTGGAACGAAATCACCATGTCCCTCCACTCGATTGACTCTCACCCCACCTTCAAATCCCATCTCAAAGCCTGGTTGTTGACTGTAGCCAAATGCTCATGCCCACCTGGGTAATTTTCTAGACAGGCTATTCCTTACCCTTGCTACTGAATCCCCTTCCATCCCCTCCACAGGTAGAAGATCCCACCCATCTGAGTGCACCTTCACCCTACTTGCCTCTGCGCTCCCTCCTTATTTGTCTCAGTCAAAAGAGATGCAAGTCACAAGTGGGGTACCTCAGGGATCAGTCCTGGGGCCAGTCCTCTTCAATATCTTCATCAGTGACATTGCAGATGACTGGAGGGTAAGATTTGTCTGTTTGCAGATGTCACCAAGATCTGCAACAGAGTAGAAGATCCAGATGGTGTGGGCAGAATGAGAAGAGATCTGGATGAACTAGCAAAATGGTCAGAAGAGAGGCAACTGGAGTTTAATGGAAAGAAGTGCAAGATCATGCATATAGGGAAGAGAAACCCTAAAGCCACCTATAGGCTGTGAGGGGAGTTGCTGACAGTCACAAGGGAAGAAAGAGACTTGGGCGTCATGATCTCCGATGACCTGAAATCATCCAAGCAGACCACTAAAGCAGTAGGTAAGGCTAGAGGGCCATTGGGGTGTCTTAGTAGGGGTATCACAAGTCGGAAGAGGGAGGTAATAATCCCTCTTTACAAGACACTGGTTAGGCCCCATCTGGAGTACTGCATGCAGTACTGGAGGCCACACCTTCACAAGGACATTAACCAAATAGAGGCAGTCCAGAGAAGGGCAACCAAAATGGTGCAGGAACGGCATCAGAAAACATATGAGGACAGATTAACCGAGCTCAATATGTATACCCTAAAGCAAAGGAGGGAGAGAGGTGATATGATCGAAACATTCAAACACCTTAAGGGCACTAACAAGGTGAAAGAGTCTAACATGTTTCAATATAAGAAAAATAGCAGGACAAGAGGGCACAGCATGAGATTAGAGGGAGGCCGATTAAGGCGTAATGTGAGGAAGTTCTTTTTCACAGAAAGGGTGGTGGATACATGGAACGGCCTACCTCAGGAAGTGGAGGATATGAATACAGTGCAGGGCTTCAAACAGGCATGGGTTAGGCATAAGGGAGCAATACAGATGAGTATGAATAGATAGGCCATTGACAGAGCAAAGGCCGATGGCACATTCATAAGGCAGAAAAAGAAATGGGCAGACTGGATGGGCCTTGAGGTCCTTATCTGCCGGAAACTTCTATGTTTCTAAATATTGCACTTATTTTATTGTGTCTGCCCTTTGACTTTGTTATATTTGTATTTCCTGACCTACCCAATTGCGTCATGTTCCTTCTTATAAACATTGGCCGAGATATTCAAACTGCGCCACAAAGTAGCGCAATAGCAGGAGCAGGCGCAAGCTCAGTACGCCCATGCGCAACACGTGCGATATTCAAACACTGTGCAGGCCAAGATGCGCTTGTGCCACACAACTGAATATCGCACCAACTGCGCCATGGCGCAACCAGGGATGTGCAGTGGTGCAGGTCTGATGCGTAATAGCACAACCAGGGATGCGCAGTGGAGCAGGGTAGCAGTGCCTCAGCACAACCAGGGATGCGCAGGGACAGGATGCAGGGGTCCACCACCCATGGAAGATATGGGCAGAGAAGCACACAGCAGAACAGACATCGCCCCCCCCACACCCCATGAACCGCACAACCTAAGGAGAGCTGGAAGAACCACCGGCCCATGGACACCAGCAACAATCCCACAGCTGAGGCATGGTGCCCCAGCACACCCCCTGGCAAGTTGTGACCGGCACACAAGGAGGTCCAGCCACCCCATGCCACACCATCCCACCAATGCAGAGCACACCCTGCACCGCGATCCCCAGACACCCTGCCCAGGAGCAGCGCCCAACAATGCAGGACACCCCATGCATGCCACCACCCCCACTGTGACAATGCACCCTGTGCACCATGGAGCCAAGCAAGGCAGCCCCACTGCGAGCACCCTGCAGCGGGCAGCAGCAGACACCGATGCAACAACTGCATACACAGTGCTGCCCTGCACATCCCCGGTACAGCTGAGAGACCGACCATGCGTCGGCACACGAGGGTCCCCACATGCGACAGAGCCTGCCCCGGACCCCACCACCAGCGGTACAGCACCCTGCACACCCTCCCAAGGACACACCCCATCCCAGCACTGACCACAACAGCCAGCACAGATACCCACAGTGGTGCATGGAAGCATGCACCACACAGGATGCAACACAGTGCATGGACAAACACCCACCCATACCCAAGGGCATACCAACAGAGGGACACAGTAGCAGGTCAACAAACCAGCTGGCATGTGGCCACGGCAGCTGTGTACCCATGGCCAGCACCCCTCCATGGCACAGGTGTACCAGCCACCCTGCGCATGCACCATGAAGCCGTACGCCACCAGCATGCGGCCAGAGCACAAGTGACAGACAGTGGAGCACATCCTCTGCAACACACACAAGTGACAGCATGGAGGGGGGACAACAACAGCGGAGGCCACAGTGCCACCCGAAGCAGACGTGCACCATACTGGTGACAGGAGGCAACCTGGCATTGTGCCGGGTACAGTGGTTGTCCAGCATGGACAGCCACCACTGACATGCCAGCAGACCATGCAGATCACAGACATGCAAGGGTGTCAGCTGCACAGGCATGGACGGTCTGACAGGGGCATCATGGACACAGTGCATGCACCATGGACCACTGCACACAGGCATCCAGTGCACAGGGAACAACACACAAACCACAGACAGTGACTGATTCCCACACCCACATCATAGACGGTTCCCTTCTGGACACGCACACACGCCCATGCCTGCGCCACCTCTGACACCATGCACACCACTACAGCTGAGCACCTGTAGCCCACTGCAAATCAGAGACCACCACAGTAGGCATAACAAAACAAATGTATTATATATAGGTGAAACAAACTATTTACAATTATGTACAAAAGGGGGGAAGGGCCACATACCAGGTGGGGGCGGGTAAGGGGCAGGGGTGAACAAATGGGAGAGGGAAGAAGGGGTCTGAGGGTGGGTCCAGGGGGGTAGGGGGATTCCGGGGGCATGGAGGGCCTAGCGTCCACCCGATCTCCACTCCTGTGGTGCCTCCTCATCCTCTGCCTCCTGATTCCATGCTGCTTCATGTGCTGGAGTACCTCCAGTGAAGCCTGTGTGAGCTGCAGGAGCTTCTGCATGGCTCTCTCGATGACCATCATCTGCTGTCCACCTAGGACAAGGGAGCAGAGTCAATATGTGTGAATGTCCATCCCCCTGCAGACCACCCATTGTGCATGGCATACAGCCGTGGGCCATGCCCTGTGATGGTGTATGACCACCCACAGTGATCGTGTCCACAAGACCTGCCTACCCAGGTGCACACAGCCATGCAGACCACTGCACACACCCACCGCCCAAGTCCCGCACAGCACCACCGTGGCTGTACATTGACATGGCTATGCGGTGCGAAGGTAGTGGCACAGCCATGTACCCGGTGCATGCATGGACCACCAGTGATGCACACGCACACATGTAGTGCCACAGGACAGTGCTGAGTGTACCATGTGGTGTGCACGTCAGTGGTGTCAATGGATGGTGACCATGCCCTGCCGCCTACCCAGCACAGCATGCACAGAATATCTTGGAAGAAAGGCACTCACCTGCATCCGCATGATCCAGGCACTGATGCTGGATGGGCCCAGCTGCCCGTGCCTGTTGCCGTGCATCCACTTGCTCTCAGCGTGCCCATGCCTCTCGGGCTCTTTGCCTCTCCTCAGGGCCTAGGGTGCAAACATGGAGCGGGGAACATCAGTACAAACCAGTAGGAAAGGCCCCCCCGGTGTGTGCAATCCCACACAGCAAAGCCATGCCGCAACCCCACCACCACCACGACCGCCCACACTGGACAGCCCCCACATGTGGTGGACACATGCCCACCGCGATACCCGGACAGAGACTACCAGTGTATGGATGGAGCACCTACCTGGACATGGCTCTACACCTCACCTGGCATGTACCCATAGATGGGCAAGCCTGTCTGGGTCCCTCCGCCGGAGGTCCCCATAGTGATGGCGACACTGCTCGGATGTTTGGGCAATCCCGGTGGCCTCCTCTAGTGCCTCTGCCGCCTCCTCCCAAACAGCACTCCTTGCCCTGTCTAAAGGGTCATCCCCAAACAGGGCCCCAGCATGGGGCTCTACAATGGCCACCAAATTGGCCAGCTCCAGAGGGCTCCATAAAGCTGCTCTCCTTCTTGCTATGACTGCTGCAGTAAGATCACAAAATGGCGCTCTGTAGCACACGTCCGCCACGTGCAGATGTTGCATGGTACAGCACTGCCATTCCCCATCGCGCTGTCACCGAACAGTGCGATAGGGGTGCACCCATGCAGACGCATGGCGCCTAGGGGGCAAAGGTCGACCACAGGGTCAAGGGTCTGTCAGGCACAGACCGCCACAGTGCAATTGGGACTCCCTGCATGTAGTGCGGTTGGGTGCCTATGTGAGATGCCCTGCAGTGGCCTACCGTGCTGAGGCACCATGGTGCTTACAGTGCTCCAGGGCACGAGCGCCATACGTGTGAACAGCACACTAGCACCACTGGCACAGTGGTGGCCATGCCCTGCACTGCCTTCCGTGCTCAGCACGTCAGCAGTGAGGCAGGCATCGGTGTCAGCACCCTGGGCATGCGCCATGCGGTGCCTACTGTGCACGTCACAGAGCTGCGCCTTTGCCTGAGCATGCTCAACACAATTGCACAAGGTGCAACAGCGCAATATTCAGCCAGCATATGCAAATCAGCAATTCCATGGTGCAGCTACTGCATTAGCATCCACTTAAAGTTGCACCTCGCCTCATTTGCATGCCTTGCGCTATATAAATGTGACATGGGGCTGCAGAGGCCATAGTTTGGTATTGCAGTCTATTGTGGTGGGTTGCATGCTGTTTGGAAGTGTGGACCGTGGTGTGTGGGAGATGCATGGGACTGCACAATGAAAGGTAACACCTGTCATTTCCACAGGCTCTATAATGACCGAACGTGAGGAAGCAGAGGAACAGGGATGTTAGAGAAAAAGGAGGCCCAACTTCACCCGGGCGGAATCAGATGCCCTGTTCGGGGCATACCTCGACAGGGAACCGTTGCTCAGCGGACAGCGGGGAACACCACAGGCCCGAGCTGCGGCATGGGATGAGGTTGAGCATGCCATGAACCAGCATGGCAGCCACCAGCGGTCTGTGCAGGAATGTAAAAAGAAGGTCGGCATGGACAAGAGGAGAATTAAGGACAAGGTGGCTGCCATCAGGGCAGCACGTGCTGCAACCGGTGGTGGACAGCTGGATGTGCCACGCCTGATGCCACAGGAGGAGCGGATGTCCGGCAGCATGCGGCGTTGTGCCATAGAGGGCGTTCCGGGTGGTGGCTTCCAGACGGGTGGCAGCCCGTCACTGTATGGTAGGTCCTGTGCTGTCACTGTGTGGGAGGTGGGGGGAATGCCACAGGGTAGGGCGGAGACATTAACACTACTGTGTTCCCTTACAGCTCCTGAGCATCTACAAGGGTCAGCAGTGATGGGTGTGTCCACTGTGGGTGAGTCCCTAGACACGGAGGAGCACCCATCCACCTCCACAGGTGTCCAAGGGGCAGGACCACCGCATACCTGTCTGTCTGTCTGGACTGAAGATGGTGGTGCCGGTGCGGACGTGGCCCTGCCTGTGTCCCAGTGTGACAGAGGCCACAGACTCCAGCATGCTGGGACATGGACTGGTGCAGCATCAGGCACCGATGATGATGCATCACACACATCCTGGACAGTGATACGTGTGGGACACAGGATGGTCCCACAGCTGGGAATGGCACGGGCTTAGCCGTGTGTGGTGCTGCCATGGAGGCCTGTGTGACATCACAGTCCCAGCCTGTGTCTGTATGCCCCAGTGGGGCAGCACTGGTGTGCGTCCAAGCTGGTGGTGCTGTTTTGGCTGCTGTGGTGGCAACAGTGGGCCTTGGCAACCGGCGGCTGGAGGGGCAGTGCCAGCAGTTGGCCAATGGTGATGGGGACAGTGTCGGGTGGTGGCATCAGTGCACCACGTGTGGACATGCCCCGGCATGGCTCTGGTGTGCAGCACCCATCTTCAAGGGGGTGCTGCCCAGCACGGCCAGGAACACCATGAGGGACAGCATGCAGATCAGCCAGATGACCTCTTTGATGAGCACAGCCACATACTCCAGGATTCAGTGGATCAGCAGTTGCGGCTTGTGACAGCGGTGGATGCACTCAGTGCGGCTCTGCACCAGGCAGAGGAGCGGTGAAGAAGGGACCACGGTCTGCTCCTGGCAGAGATGGCCCGGCAGCGGGAGGATGTGACCACTGCCATTGACAGGCAGACACGTACAATCACTGCTTTCATGGCCACTTTGGGCACCCAGTTCATTGCCCATGTGCCTTAAGACACCGCGCAGTGTCACATCCACCCCCATTCCCGGTGTTGTGCGACACCTTCCATGTCAACACGGGTTGGCTGTCGGCATGCGAGCACTGCCTTATGCGGTGGTTGCGCCCAGTGGCTCTTGCTCTGAACCAATGGGCGTGCCTTCTGATCAATCGGCGGGCGGCGGGGTGGCAGGCGGGTGGTGCTGCCGCCCGCCCGGCTGATGGGGGCGGGGTGGTGGGGCTCCATGGGTGGGTGGGGTGGGGGCCACTAGATCACCAGGGTACTTGGACCTGGGGGTTGACTCTAATACCCACGATTGGGCTTGGCGGTCCACTGGACTACCAGGGATATTGTTCTTGGGGGTTGAACCCTGTTCTGCCTAAATCGGGCTAGTGGGAGTGGGCATTACTACTGGTTTCCCACGATCGGGTTAGTGGGGGTGGGAGTTACTACAGTTTTGCCCACAATCGGGCCAGTTGGGGGGGTGGGGGATTACTACAGTTTTACCCGCGATTGGGCCAGTCGGGGGGGTTACTATTATGCCCGTGATCGGGCTGCAGGGGGGCACAGGGAAGAAGTGGAGGACCACCCACAGGTGGCAGCTGCTGTGTTGTGCCCTGCAATGCGGAAGCTCACCTGTGGGTGGCTCTCGACTTAGTCCTTTTTTTTTTTTTTGCTCAAAGTCATGCAGGCGCAGGTTGGGGGTTGCGCCTGCACAGCTCTGCACAGCCCGGCTGAATATCGGGCTGTGCAGTTTATCCATGGTTCCTCCCCCTCTGGTTGAGCATGCCTTCATTAGCATTGCACTGTTGCTCAGCATGACTTGGGGGGGCGCAACTGTCTCCTGCTGAATATGGCAGAATGGCGCAATTTCGGACTTACGCAGGCGCAACCCTATTGCACATGGCGCAACCCTTTTGAATATCCAGCCCATTGTGTTTTGTTTCTTTCAGCTGAGCCTATCCTGTATATGTACTGTATACATATCTAGATTTTCTCTGTGTTGTACTGGTTTACTTTCCCACTCTGCTCAGACATATTTCTCAATAGATAAGATGTGAAATTTATGTGTTCCCTTTTTATTTTCAGTCCAACATCATTACTTTTTCAGTAAGCTAGAAGGTGCAGCTGGATTATTATTAGTGTTTTTATTTGAAAATTCTCCTTCTAAGTAGAGAAGGAAGTATCACACCAGAATGTGAAGTCTTTAAACTATGGGATTCTAGTAATACATTTGGTATAGTGCAAATAATTCATCTTATATTAATTTGCATCAAACGCATGATAGTTTCATCACACATGCACACACTTGTGCAGCTGGTTTGGAAGAGTCATAACCCTTCGATAGCTCAGCTGGTAAAGTGGAGGAGTGTAGTGAAAATTAAAATAAACATGTAAACCCTGGAGGATAGAAAAGAGAGAGGGGACATGACTGAGACCTTCAAGTACCTGAAGGGGATGAACAAAGTAGACCTCCATGGTGGACTCACTCTCCAGAATGGAGGAGATACTAGAGGACACTCCCTGAAGTTAAAGGGGGGCAGATTCAGGAGGGAAAGGAGGAGGCACTACTTCACTGAAAGAGTGGTAACAGGATGGATTGCACTGCATGAGCAACTCGTATCAGTGCAGACTGTGGGGTGCTTTAAGTGGGGGGTGGGACAAATTCATGGGAAAGTACATGCCAGAGGGGCAGTGGGGAAGGGAAGAGTTAATGTGAGGGGGGCAGCTGCAGTCTAATGGGCTGAAGTGCTGCACACTCGAGCATACTAGATAGACCATATGGCCAGTATCTGCTGGCAATTTCATATGTTCGTAATTCTTAGATCACTGGTTCAATTTCTGCTCAAACTAGAAATTTGTTCCGCTTCTTTACCAATTTAAAATGCTCTTTTATCATGATTTGAAACAGAGATACTGAACAAAAGAACAATGCAAGTTGAAACAGAAACAGGTAATTATAGGCATATGGCAACATCTCAGCAGTTAAATTCCTGTATCTTACACTCTGCAAATAGAAACGTGGTATCATTCAGCTAAAATATTGTTACCATATATCTGAGATATTGAAGGAGGCACTCTTGTAATATCTCAGCCAGTAGCTTGGAAAAACATGATGAGAAAATGCTCTATTTTGGTTACTACATCATTTCCACCTTTAAGGTGTATTCTTCCATTTGTAATATCAATTTTAAATATTCTGATATATGAAAGGGCTCTGTAGCATGAGCAAATGCATAGCTGTCTTCCAAGGAGCTTTTGCAGAGAAATACAGTAGTAATCTCCTTATACCCACATTCATTTTTCAGAGACATGAGGAAAGGTATTTGCTTGTACACATCAAGAAAAGCTTCAGTTATTTCCTGAAATAATCCACTTTCTGCCTGGTCTCTCATAAGCATGAGGATGTAAGATAAGAGACAAATATAAACATTCAAAGCTACATTGATCTCCCTACATTAATCTAGTGCAATATTGCAATGCATTCTTGCTTGATTTCATAGGCTTTACAAACCGATTAAAAAATTGAAAGAAGTTGTGTAGTTTAGGGAAGACAGTTTACACCCATTCTCAGTGGTGTGCACCTTATGTTTTAAAATATGTTTTTAGCAGATGTGGAGAACAGTAATTTTCCCTTGTTAGACATAATCACAAAGAATGTAGGAGTCTAGAGTAGTGGACATTGTGCTTCGTTTCTTCCAGCTAGGCCTATCCAGTATATATGTATACATGTATCGATTTTCTCTGTGTTGCACTGGTTTATTTTCCTACTTTTTTCTGACAAACGCCCCAAAAAATAAGTCGTGAAAAACATAAGTCTTCTGTTTTTATTTTGACACTGGGATCATTACTTTTTCAGTAAGCTTTATGACCCATCTGAATTATTATTAGCACGTTCTACTGGACATCCTCAATCTAAGTAGAGAACTATGTATTGTACCAGACTGTGAAATCTTTAAACTATGCCATTCGGGTTGTATGCTTGGTATAGTACATATAGTTCATCTTACATCAATCTGCATCAAAAACATGACAGTTTCTTCACACATGCACAGACATGTGCAGCTACTTTGTAATAGCCATACCCCTTCGATAGCTCAGCTGGAAGAGTGGAAGACTGCAGTAAAAATAAAGTAATTCTTAGTGCATGGGTTCAATTCCAGCTTGAAGGTGGATTTTATCCAGTGTCCGTACCAATTTCAAAAGCTCTCTTATCATAATTTGAAACACTGATAGTGAACAAAAGAACAAGACAGGTTGAAATGGAAACAGGGAGATATGGGCACATGAAACCATATGCCAACATCGCAGCAGATAAATTTCTGTATGTTACACTCCAAAAATAGAAACCTTATAACATTCAGCTAAAACATTGCTAACATATAGCTGAGACATTGAAGGAGGCACTCCTGTAATATCTCAGTCAGCAGTTTGGAAAAATGTAATGAAAAAATGCCCTCTTTTGCTTGCTACATCATTTCTTCCTCCATGATGTATTCTTTTATTCGTAATATGAAGGTTGACTTTTCTGATATATAAAATTATTTTGTAGCACAAGAAAATGTATACCTGTTTTCCAAGGAGCTTTTGTAGAGAAACACAGTAGTATTCCCCTTATACCACATTCATTTTACAGAGACATGAGCTAAGGTATATGTTTGTACACATCAAGAATGGCCTACCTGGGGGGGAAGAACTTCAGATATTTGCTCGAATTATCCACTGTCCACTTGGTTTCTCACAAGCATGAGAATGTACCATGGAGACAAATACAAATGCACAGTACAGATAAAGCAGCTTAATAGGGACGGACCTGTGGACTGACTTTCATCCCTATTAACCGAACATCCTGGTTATCAGAAGCACATGTAAATTAATGCGCAATATGCCTTTTACATGCCTTTACCCTCAATAATGACACAAACAACATATTGCAAGTTCATAAAGTGATTTATCTTATTTTTATGTTTGTTTTTATCTGCTTAGTAATTATGTGGAACATTATAAAAATCAATACAAACAGCACCATGATTCGGAAATGGCAATGGCAAACATTAAGGCTCTTTGAAATAATCAACTATTTTACCTTGTTTTGCCTCACTGCAAACCTTTCAGGTGATTGATTGTTCTAAACCAGCCAGTCTGCCACACTCAGTGATGTCCCCATTTTGTGCACACCAGGACATCAAGACCTGAAGGTGATCCAGTGCCTCATTGTTTGTCATGGGCACAGGCAGTGGATCATTATCTTCGATGTCCGATTCCTGAGATGTTTCATCGAGCCTGAGTCTCATTACCTGCTCCTAGATTTTGCTGTCACTAGCCTCACCCTCTTTTGGAACTTCTGAATCAATGTCGATGAAAGCAGCCAATTCGACTGCAGTCATGAAGGATGGTGGCTCTACATCAAAAAGAGTGTCATCTGATTGGTCGTTGTCAGTTTCTTGCTCCAAAGCAACTCCCCCAAGAACAAAGCCAGCTTTTTTAAAGCAGTTGCTGATTGTGTGCACAGAAACAGACTGCCGTGCTCTGGCAGCCATTAAAACAGCATTACGAATTGTGACAGCCTTAACTATTGTTGATCCCTGTGCTGACCCACTCTCATCGATTACCCCCACAATTTGTGCTGACATTATTGACCTGTAGTGTCCTTTAAGGTTGCGAATGACACCCTTAACCATTGGTTGGATAAGGCTAGTCACTATTTTTGGCAGAAAAATGACTTTTACATGGGGAAATTTACCAGTGATTTCAGGGGGTGGACTGAGCAGTTGTCCAGGAGCAGCAGAACATACCAGTGTTTCCTTTTCAGCTCTCATTCCCACTGACTTAACCAGTCACTGAAAATCCATCCAGTCATCCAAGCATTGGATGATGCATAGCAGGAGACAGGTAAGGTTGATAGATCTTTAGGGAAATATCTCGGCCTTTCATTTTTCCCAATAAGCACCACTGGATGCTTGTCAATGCCATCCATATTTGAAGAGAGAAGCAGTGACACTCTGTCCTTTGCTGTTTTTTCTGCCCAGCAGTTCTGTCTCCTTGTGTACATGCCCACTGTCAGAGTAGCCCCTGTAATACAGCCCTGTTTCATCGGCATTGTACACTGCCCCAGGATGATAATCTCTCAGAATTGTGGGCAGCACACTAGTTACCCAGTCAGCGGCTGCTTCAGTGTCAGCATCTGAACTCTCACCATGTTCTTTCTTGCATACAATGCTGTTCCTCTGCTTCCATCATGAAAGCCAGCCATTCATTGACTCAAAGCTGTCGTGCCCAAGCTGTGCTGGAAGTTCATTGGATTTCTTTTTTAGCAAAGGCCCAGATAGTTGAGCCCCTCTGTTAACTGCACTGTTAAACAACATCAACAGTGCATCTTCCACCTCGCCATCCTTTTCCTGCATTGCTTCTTGTACAATATTGTTATGCATTCTCCCTTGATTTTCTAGGCTTTATAAACCAGAGTTAAAAAATATAAATATGTACAGTACTTTAGGAAAGATAGTTTACACACGTTCTCAGAGCTGATCACCTTGTGTTTTAAGATTTTTTTTTTGCAGATGTGAGGAACAGTAATTTTCCCTTGTTAGACATAATGTCTAAGAATGTCTGAGGCTAGAGTAGTAAACATTGTGTTTTCTTTCTTCCAGCTGAGCCTATCCTGTATACGTACACATATCTAGACTTTCTCTGTGCTGTACTGGTTTACTTTCTTCCTTTCTTCGGTCATATTTCACAAAATATAAGATATGAAATTTATAAGTCTTCCATTTTTATTTGGAGTCCGGTATCATTCCCTTATCAGTAAGCTAGAAGATGCAGCTGGATTATTATTAGCATTTTTTTCTGGAAGTTCTCCATCTAAACAGAGAACGAAATATCGAACCAAAATGTGAAGTCTTCAAACTATGGGATTCTAGTAATATGTTTGGCACAGTACAAATAATTCATCTTATATTAATTTGCACCAAAAGCACGTTAGTTTCATCACACACGCACACACTTTTACATCTGGTTTATTGGAGTCATATTCCTTTGATAGCTCAGCTGGTAAAGTGGAGGACTATAGTGTAAATTAAAGTAATCCTTAGATCGCTGGTTCAATTCTGGCTTGAACAATAATTTTGTCCAGCTTCTTTACCAATTTAAAAATGCTATTTTATCATAATTTGAAACAGAGACACTGAACAGAAGAACAAGGCAAGTTGAAATGGAAACAGGTAATTACAGGCAAATGAGACCATATGGCAACATCTCAGCAGTTAAATTCCTGTATCTTACACTCTGTAAATAGAAACCTTATATAATTCAGCTAAAATATTGTTAACATATAGCTGAGATATTGAAAGAGGAACTCCTGTAATATCTCAGCCAGTAGCTTGGAAAAACATAATGAGAAAATGCCCTCTTTTGGTTACTACATCATTTCTACCTCTAAGGTGTAATCTTCCACTTGTAATATCAATTTTAAATTTTCTGATATATAAAAGGGCTCTGTAGCACGCACAAATGCATAGATGTCTTCCAATGAGCTTTTGCAGAGAAATACAGTAGCGATCTCCAAATACCCACATTCATTTTTCAGAGACACGAGGAAAGGTATTTGCTTGTACACATCCAAAAAAGTCTACCAGTGTGGAAGAATTTCAGTTATTTGCCAGAATATTCCACTTTCTGCCTGGTCTCTCATAAGCGTGATGATGTAACAAAGAGACAAATACAAACATGCAATGCTACATTGATCTCCGTACATTAATCTAGTGCAATATTGCTATGCATTCTTGCTTCATTTCATAAGCTTTTCAAACCTGACTGAAAATTGAAAGAAGTATTGTTCTTTAAGAAAGACAGTTTACACCCATTCGCAGAGCTGTGCACCTTATGTTTTAAAATGTGTTTTTAGCAGATGTAGAGAACAGTAATTTTCCCTTGTTACCCATAATGACAAAGAATGCAGGAGTCTAGAGTGGTGGACATTGTGTTTTGTTTCATCCAACTGAGCCTATCCAGTATATGTATACATGTGTCAATTTTCTCTGTGTTGTACTGGTTTACTTTCCTACTTTTTTCTGACATACTTTCCAAAAAATAAGTCGAGAAATTCATATGTCTTCTGTTTTTATTTTGACTCAGGGATCGTTACTTTTTCAGTAAGCTTTATGACCCATCTGTATTATTATTAGCACGTTCCACTGGAAATCCTCAATTTAAGTAGAGAATTATGTATCAAACCAGATGGTGAAATCTTTAAACTATGGCATTTGGGTAGCATGCTTGGCATATTGCATGTAGTTCATCTTATATCAATTTGCATCAAAAACAGGACAGTTTCATCCCACATGCATAGATATGTGCAGCTACTTCATAGTAGACATACCCCTTCAATAGCTCAACTGGTAGAATGGAGAACTGTAGCGAAAATAAAGTGATCTTTAGGTCACTGGTTCAATTCTGGCTAGAAGGTGGATTTTATGCAGTGCCTGTGCCAATTTCAAAAGCTCTTCTATCATAATTTGAAACAAAGATACTGAAAAAAAGAACAAGACAAGCTGAAATGGAAACAGGGAGTTATAGGCAAATGAAACCATATGCCAACATCTCAGCAGATAAATTTCTGTATGTTACACTCCAAAAATAGAAACCATATAGCATTCAGCTAAAATATTGCTAACATATAGCTGAGCCATTGAAGATCTCAGTCAGCAGTTTGGAAAAATGTAATGAAAAAAATGCCCTCTTTTGCTTGCTACATCATTTCTTCCTCCATGGTGTATTCTTCTATTTGTAATATTAAGTTTAATTTTTCTGGTATATAAAATTATTTTGCAGCACAAGCAAATGCATACCTGTTTTCCAAGGGGCTTTTGCAGAGAAATACTGTAGTATTCCCCTTATACCACATTCATTTTACAGAGACATGAGCTAAGGTATATGTTTGTACACATCAAGAATGGCCTACCTGGGGGGGAAGAACTTCAGATATTTGCCGGAATTATCCACTGTCCACCTGGTTTCTCATAGGCGTGAGAATGTAACATGGAGACAAATACAAACGCACAGTAGTACGTTGATCTCCCTGCATTACGTCTTGTACAATATTGTTATGTATTCTCCCTTAATTTTCTAGGCTTTACAAACCAGAATTACAATAATATAAGCAAGTACAGTTCTTTAGGAAAGCTAGTTTCCACCCATACTCAGAGCTGTGCACCTTATGTTTTAAGATGTGTTTTTTGCAGATGTGGAGAACAGTAATTTTCCATTCTTAGACATAATGTCTAAGAATGTCTGCGGCTAGAGTCGTAGACATTGTGTTTTCTTTCTTCCAGCT
Organism: Neoceratodus forsteri; assembly: GCA_016271365.2. Classification (NCBI taxonomy): domain Eukaryota; kingdom Metazoa; phylum Chordata; order Ceratodontiformes; family Ceratodontidae; genus Neoceratodus; species Neoceratodus forsteri. The sequence continues at coordinate 1,340,196,368 of CM057455.1, read as the reverse complement.
GAGCTTATCCTGTATATGTATATGTATACAGATCTAGATTTTCTCTGTGTTGTACTCGTTTACTTTCCTGCTTTGTTCAGACATATTTCACAAATGATAAGATGCAAAATTTATGTCTTCCATTTTACTGAAGAGAAGGTAGGGCATGGCCCACAGCTCAGCACCATGGACGGGGGGGTGCACAACTCCCTTCACTAAAGAAAGGGTCCTACAAGAGTGCACTAAGCTCAGAGTGGACAAGGCAATGGGACGTGATGGCATACATCCCAGGGTACTAATGGAGCTAAGGGTGGAACTAGCAGAGCCACTAGCAGAATTGTTTAGTGAGTCTCTGAGCACAGGAGAGGTCCCAGAAGACTGGAGATGGGCTCATGTAATCCCGCTCCACAAGAGTGGCAGCAGGGAGGAGGCAGAGAACTACAGACCAGTCAGTCTTACCTCAGTAGTGGGCAAGATTATGGAGGCACTCCTTAAGGGAAGGATAGTGCAACTCCTGGAATCCATATGAGCACAGAATTCAAGACAGCATAGGTTTGCAACAGGAATGTCCTGTCAAACTAATCTCATAGATTTCTTTGACTGGGTAACCAGAGTGGCGGACCAAGGCGGTGCAGTTGATGTCACCTACCTTGACTTCAGCAAAGCTTTCGATACTGTTCCACATAGAAGATTGATTAATTAGCTGGGTAGGCTCGGGATGGGTCAGAAGTTGGTCAACTGGGTGGTAAACTGGTTGGCAGGCATAAAACAGAGTGGTGGTAAATGATATATAGTCAGAAGAGTTGCAAGTCACAAGTGTGGTACCTCAGGGATCAGTTCTGGGGCCAGTCCTCTTCAATATCTTCATTGGTGATATTGCAGATGGACTAGAGGGTAAGGTTTGTCTGTTTGCAGATGACACCAAGATCTGCAACAAAGTAGATGATCCAGATGGGGTGGGCAGAATGAAAAGAGATCTGAAAAAATGGGCAAAATAGTCTGAAGAGTGGCAACAGGTGTTTAACGCAAAGAAGTGCAAGATCATGCACTTAAGGAAGAGAAACCCTGAAGCTACCTATAGGTTGGGAGGGGAGCTGTTGGCAATCACAAGGGAAGAAAGAGACTTGGGCATCATCATCACAGATGACCTGAAATCATCCAAGCAGACCACTAAGGCAGTAGGTAAGGCTAGAGGGATGTTGGGGTGTATTAGTAGGGGTGTCACAAGTCATAAGAGGGAGTAATAATCCTCTTTACAAGACACTGGTTAGGCCCCATCTGGAGTACTGCGTGCAGTACTGGAGGCCTCACCTGCACAAGGACATTAACAAAATGGAGGCAGTCCACAGAAGGGCAACCAAAATGATGCAGGGTCTGCATCAGAAAACATATGAGAACAGATTAATGGAGCTCAGTATATATACTCTAGAGCAAAGGAGGGAGAGAGGTGATATGATCAAAGCATTCAAATATCTTAAGGGCATTAACAAGGTGAAAGAGTCTAACATGTTTCAATATAAGAAGAATAGCAGGACGAGAGGGAGGCCCATTAAGGGGTAATGTGAGGAAGTTATTTTTCACAGGTGGTGGATGTATGGAATGGCCTACCTCAGGAAGTGGTGGATAGGAATACAGTGCAGGGCTTTAAACAGGCTTGGGATAGGCATAAGGGAGCAATACAGATAAGTATGAATAAATAGGCCATTGACAGAGTAAAGCCCTATGGCACTTTCATAAGGTAGAAATAATGGGCAGACTGGATGGGCCTTGTAGTCCTTATCTGCCATCAACTTCTATGTTTCTATGTTTTTATTTTGAGTCCAGTATCATTACTTTTTCAGTAAGCAAGAAGACGCAACTGAATTATTATTAGTATTTTTATCTGGAAATTCTCCATCTAAGTAGAGAATGAAGTATCGAACCAGAATGTGAAGTCTTCAAACTATGGGATTCTAGTAATATGTTTGGTACAGTGCAAATAATTCATCTTATATTAATTTACATCAAAAGCATGATAGTTTCATCACACATGCACACACACACACTTATGCAGCTGGTGGGTTGGAGTTAGATACCTTTGATAGCTCAGCTGGTAGAGTAGAGGACTGTAGTGAAAATTAAAGTAATTCTTAGATTGCTGTTTCAATTTAGTCTCTAAGGAGAATTTTGTCCAGCTTCTTTACCGATTTAAAATGCTGTTTTATCATAATTTGAAACTGAGATACTGAACAAAAGAACAAGGCAGTGTCAAAAAAGAAACAGGTAATTACAGACAATAAGATCATATGGCAACGTCTCAGCAGTTAAATTCCTGTATTTTACTCTTTGTAAATAGAAACCTTATATCATTCAGCTAAAATATTGCTAATATATAGCTGAGATATTGAAGGAGGCACTCCTGTAATATCTCAGTCAGTAGCTTGGAAAAACATAATGAGAAAATGCCCTCTTTTGGTTACTACATTATTTTTACCTCTAAGGAGTATTCTTCCATTTGTAATATTAGTTTTAAATTTTCTGATATACTGTATAAAAGGGCTCTGTAGCACAAGCAAATGCATAGCTGTCTTCCAAGGAGCTTTTGCACAGAAATACAGTAGCAATGTCCTTATACCCACATTCATTTTTCAAAGACATGAGGAAAGGTATTTGCTTGTACATATCAAGAAAGGCCTACCAGTCAGGAAGAACTTCAGTTATTTGCTGGAATAATCCACTTTCTGCCTGGTCTCTCATAAGCATGAGGATGTAAAATAGACAAATATAAACGTGCAAAGGCACATTGATCTCCCTACATTAATTTGGTGCAATATTGCTATGCATTCTTGCTTGATTTCATAGGCTTTACAATCCTGACTAAAAATAGATGGAAGTTCTGTACTTTAGGAAAGACAGTTTACACGCATTCTGAGAGCTGTGCACCTTATGTTTTAACATATGTTTTTAGCATATGTGGAGAACAGTAATTTTCCCTTGTTAGAAATAATAACAAAGAATGTAGGAGTCTAGAGCAGTGGACTTTGTGTTTTGTTTCTTCCAACTGAGCTTATCCAGTATACATACACATGTATCAATTTTCTCTGTGTTGTACTGGTTTACTTTCCTACTTTTTTCTGACATACTCTATGTCCCAAAAAATAATTCGGTAAATTCATAAGTCTTCTGTTCTTATTTGGACACTGGGATCATTACTTTTCCAGTAAGCTTTATGACCCATCTGGATTATTATTAGCACGTTCTGCTGGAAATCCTCAATCTAAGTAGAGAATGATGTATCAAACCAGATTGTGAAATCTTTAAACTACGGGATTCCTGTAGTATGCTTGGTACAGTGCATATAGTTCATCTTATATCAGTTTGTATCAAAAACATGACAGTGTCATCACACATGCACAGACATGTGCAGCTACTTTGTAGTAGACATACCTTTTTAATAGCTCAGCTGGTAGAGTGGAAGACTGTAGTGAAAATAAAGTAATCCTTAGGTTGTTGGTTCAATTCTGGCTTGAAGAAGAATTTAATCTAGTGTTGTACCAATTTCAAAAGCTCTTTTATCATAATTTGAAACACAGATACCGAGCAAAGGGGGTTGCCAATGCAGGGCAACCCAGATTGTCTGGGGCATCCCTGCCTGGAATGGAGGGTGGGGGAGAGAGAGAGAGAGATGAGAAAAGGGAGAGCCAAGAAGGGGAGGGGAGGGGATGGGGTGCAATCAAGAGGTTGGGAGCCAGATGGTTAGCTAGCAGGATACTGAGAGTGGCCACCAGGGGGTGTTGGTAGGGTCAGGCAGGGTTTTGCCACTTGCTGCTGGATTTCTGAGAGATCAGAGAACCAGCACATCGATTGGTAAGGTTTGATAAAGGAGCAAGGTAAGGTAGAGGTGTTTTGGGGGCACAAGGAAGGTAATGGGTTGAGGGATCCTTCCCTCCCCGCGGGTATGGTCATAACAAACAAAAATTAAAAACCAAGACAGAAATGGAGGATCGGGTGAGAGAAATCCTTGGGGGTCCTCAGGTACAGGGAGGCCTGGCTGGGAAGAGGGTGGCAGTTGCGAGGAAGTGCACAAGATACCACATTGGCAGGGCAAGCTGGCGGGTGAATTACCCGATGGATTGGGAATTGAGATGGGATGTTGGCAGGGGGGACTGTAAGAACTTGAAACTGAGGGGCAGGCCTGACATGGAGGTTGGCCTGGAGAGGATCATTTGATGTGCCTGACAGTGGCAGGGATTGGGACACCGGGTGGCCCAGCTGCTGGGAGAATATGCTGTGTGGCCCAGTTGCAAGCAGAATGTTTTCAATGTGGCCGTGCTGAAAGGCATCTCCTGTGCAGCCTCAAGTGGGCAGTGCTCTGGGCTGGGGGGGGGAAGTGATTGCTCTGCAGGCCCTTGGTTTGTCACATGGGCTGACTAGTTGGGGGTTCCAGACTCGGGGGGTGATTGACCCTCAGGTCCCTTGGTGGGGAGCAGCCCACCCAGACTGGTGTGATTGTTTTTCTGTGCATCTGTCCCGGGTTGGTGAGTGGGCTGTAATGGAGAGGCAGGGGCAGAAGGGGTGTTTTCACTGGGCTCAGAGGAGGGCCGGGAGCCGGCTGGGGATACTCAAGAGTTTCCCGCCAGCCACAGGCCATAACATCGTGGTGCTCCCGGACTTTTTTTCAATGTGGTGGGTTTCAGAAAAAAAAAAACAGAAGGGAAACAAGGACAAGATGTGCACGGGGGGTTAGTCAGGGACATACCATCGTCCAACGGACGGAGTAAGAACACCATCGGAAGAGTGGGGGGGGGCTATGGCACATGGCCAGAGAGTTTGACAAGCGACATGCCATTTCGTGAGGCCATGAGATGGCCACCATTTTGTGATCGGCCGCACAGCCACGAGTCGGCCCCCATCAGTGAGCAGCCATACCATATTCGTTTGCAACTGCGAGCACGTCCAAAGAAATTAAAGAAAAAAAAAAGAAACCCACAGCCACCCGCTACAGTAGGGGCATGTCCCTAGCAGTCCTCCAGTTAAGGAGGCAGCCCAGTCCCCTCCAAGTGTCTTCCCCCGGAAGCAGGGGCTGTCCACACACAAGGCGGCTGCAACTCCAGGGTAAGGGCAGGCTTAAGATGGCAGGGGAGGAATTCAAAGCACAAGGGAGCTGCCCCCGCAGGATGGGGATGGGGGCTCATTACCCCCCAAAAAAACTCGGCCCTGCCCCTGAAGGTAGGGGTCTGCCACATAGGGTATCAACAACAGCTGCAGCTTTTTTAAGGCAGGATTATATTTTCACATACTACACTGAGGAAGGGGGACGCTTGGAGCTGCAGCACTTTCAAGAAGGGCAAAGCACGCGACAGTTGATTGAAGGGGCAAGCATCTTTGTGATTTAAGAATGGGGGTGCAAAGGAAGCTGGCAGTATTAAAGGAAGCTTCACTAGCAAGCTTAAAAAAAAACAGAAGGAGTACTAAGGGGAGGGATTCTGGAGTACAAAAACATTTAAAAAAAGAAAAAAAAATTTAACAGGCAGCAAAGGGCAGTAAAGGGGGCAATGAGGGGGCATTTCTTGATGACTGTTTAATATGTGGTTTTTGGTCGTTTGGCTAGGGTAGATGGCACCCAAGAAAAACACAGGCAAGAAGAAGACAGCTGTGGAAAAGCTCACCAGGCAGGCAGATGATGGGGCAGGTACAAGCCATGCTGGAGAGGGCTCACAAGGCAGAAGAAGGCGAGCTCAGGGCGAGGAAGCGGAAGGTGCCAGATGAGCAAGCAGATAGGGGATAAGCCGGAAAAAAACAAAGAAAGGTGGCGAGGGGAGAGACACCAGCAGAGGAATTTAAAGACAAGGTTGACTTGACGATAGATGGGAGTCTGAAGGAGTATTTGGCGGGGCTGATAGAAGAAAGAAGGGAGAAAGGCTTGGAAGAGATGGAAAAAGATCTCACAGAATTAAAAGGGAAAGGGTTGCAAGGACAGGGGAAAGTACAGGGGGCAAGGAAGGGGTGGGGGCACAACGGACCGGGCTGATGTTTATGACACTAGGGAATCATATTCCACAGACAGTAAAGGAGAAGATTTGGAAAAAGGAATATGTAGATATGTTTGCGTTAGATAAAGAGGCAGCGAAGAAGTATGCAGAGAGAGAGAGAGAGAGAGAGAGTCAGTGTGGAGATCAGAGGTGGCAGTGGCACTAGCGTTGGTGGGCAAGTCCACAGCGGACAAAGGTTTCAAGGGGAAAACATTTGATAATTGGCTATTGGGGTTCACGAACTTCAGTGCCATCCTACTGCAGAAACAGCCCGAGCTGGCCATTCCTTTACTGACATATTCTGGCACGATCAGGGATGCATACAAGGCAAAGGGGGAGGGGGGCTATGGATGGCCCATTTATGATGAACTGTTTCGCCAGCACATCACAGAATGGGGGGACGTGTGATGGGACATCACACACGTCGACCTGTAGGTCTGAACTCTTACAGGGAACAATGCAGGACTGTTTGAAGGGGCTAGGAACCCTGGTGGTGCAGGGATCGAGACGTGTTTGGGACTGAACAAAGCCACGTGCACTTGGGCGAACTGCAAATTCTGGCATGTCTGCTCAAAATGTTTCAGGCCACACCCAGTAGCACAATGCAGGAGTATGGGGGAGCAGTCAGGGTTTCAGCAATACGGAGGCCAGCCATTTTGCAGCAGTGGATGGGGTGCTGAGGGGGCAGTGCACAAGGGGGAAGAGGGAGGAGCTATGTGGGAAGGGGGAGAGGCCGGGACAGGGGGTAACAAATAAGGAGGGAGAGAAAGGGGATGGGACAGGGGGCAGGGGTACCAGGGTGCATGCACGCTGATCAGGAAAAGATTTTGTGGGAATGGATGGAGGTATACCAGAACAGGGACATGAGGAAGTGACTCAGGGAAGGTTTCATGAATGGGTTTAACCTGCAGTACACAGGACCACGAGTAGGGATGATGGCCAAGAATTTTGGTTCTACAAAGGGGAGAGGGAGGTTGGTAATATGGAAAATAGAGAAAGAAATAGATGCAAGGAGGGTAGAGGGCCCCTTTGAAGACCACCATGGGTGGAACTTAGAGTTTCCCCGTTGGGTTTCATGCCCAAGAAAAAGCAAGGGAAATATAGGCTCATTCATCACTTATCATATCCAAAGGGAAGGTTGGTAAATTACGGTATTTTGGAAGAGGATAGAGCAGTTTCTTATGCCATGCTGGATCAGGCCATCACCCTGATCAAGGCAGTGGATGGGGCTTGGCTAGCAAAGATGGACACTGAGTTCGCCTTTCGATTACTGCCAGTGAGAGAAGAGGACTGGGATTTGTTAGGTTTCCATTTCGGGGGGAGTTTTTATTTTGACAAAGCCATGCCAATGGGCTGTTCAGTGGCATATGCCACCTTTGAAACATTCAGCACCTGGCTGCAATGGGTTTTTGGGCACAGATGGGGGTAGGAGAGGGTGGTGCACTATTTGAATGATTTTTTATTAGTTAGGGAAGGGGAAAGGGGGTCCAAACGAATGTTGGAACAGTTCCAGGAGATGTGCCAAATTTTTGGGGTACTGCTAGCAAAGGTCAAAACGGAGGGTCCGGTGAGGATGCTAGAGTTTTTAGGGATTGAGGTGGATGCAGAGATCAGGGTGTTTAGGCTACCGGTAGATAAGATGAAGAGGTTGAAGGATTTGTTGAAGATTGGTCATCAGCAGGAGGCAGGTATGGCTATCGGTTGTACAGCAACTTCTGGGCCAACTCAGTTTTGTCTGTAGAGGTGTGGCACCAGGGAGGGTGTTCACATGGAGGCTAGCAAGGGCCACTGGATGGGCAAAGCTGCCCCACCATTGGGTGGACATCTGGACAGGGGTGAGGGAGGGAGGACCTGAGAGTATGGGAGCAGTTCTTGGAAGACTTTAACGTGGTGACTTTCTGGCAGGAGGATTGGATGCACAACATGGAGCTGGAGTTGTACACAGATGTGGCAGGAGCATATGGGATGGGGGGCTTATTTCCAAGGGGAGTGGATATCGGAAGCTTGGCTGGGCAGATGGGAAAGGGAGGGTCTACTCAAGGATATCACATTTTTGGAGATATTGCCAATCTGGGTGGTGGTTAATGTCTGGAGTGAGAAGTTGAGCAACCAGAAAGTTATTTTCTGGTGCGATAACATGGGGGTTGTAGAGATCTTAAACCTGCAGGGAGGTGCCACCAATAGAGTCAATAGGGTGATGCAGCAGATGGTTTTGGAGGGATTAAGGCTGAACCTGTCTTTCAAAGCAAAGCACATTGCAGGGATCCACAATGAGATAGCTGACAGTCTTTCCCATTTTCAGATTCAGGGAGGCAGCCCTGGCCGCAGCAGCTGAGAAAATGATGACCCCCCCATTATGGGAGACTGGGTGGGGAGAGCCAGCATACTATACCACAAGTTGTGGTCTGCCAACACGCTGAGGGCATATGATAGAGTGTGGAAGGTTTTCCAGGAGTTCCATCAGGAAATGGGTTGGGCGTTAGAGCGGAAGGTGTTGGAACATCAAGTCATCAGGGACGGGTTAGCACATTCCACTATGGGGACATACTTAGCAGGCATAGGTGCGGCGTGTGAATTGAGGGGGTGGGGAACATGTGCCAGGTCCCCGGCACTTCACAGGATGCTGTCAGGATGGCAGAGATTAAAAGGAAAAATGAAGGATGGGAGTCGCCCAATTTATTTCAGGCTTTTTCACAGTCTGCTGTGCAGCTTGGGCAGCATTTGCAGGTCAGCATATGAAGAGATGGTGTTGAGACATATTTTTAGTCATGCAGCATGGGGCTTTCAGGGTCAGCAAGGTAGTTTTGAGCAAGCAGGGGGCTAGTCAAGGAGGGCTGCAGGGTGAGGACATATGCTGGGACAAGGAAGGGGTAGTAATACACCTGAGGAGATTGAAGACAGATCAGATGGGTGGGGGAGTAAGTGTCCATTTACCAAATAGGGCAGATGGGATAGAGAGCATCTGCAAGGCTTTAGATGAGTTCAGGGACATCAGACCTGCTGGGGGGCAGTTTTTCTTTGTGCACAGGAATGGTAACCCGGTGACTGCATATTAGGTGTCGGCCACCATAACAAACACTGGTCAGAGCTGATATGGCTGTGGAAAGCTCCTGGGATGCTTTTACCCATTATTTCTAAAGAATTTGCACAATGCAGATCTGTGGAGATGCAGTTTCAATGTGGTCTTCCTTTTACACATTTTTACAATGTGTTTTCCTAGAATATGCCTGCTGATTGCTATATATTTAGTCTCAATAGTTCACGGAAGAAATGGCATCTTATTTTCAGTGGGGCTCTACAGCTACACAATATTATGCTGCATTGTGTAAAATCAGAATGCACTGAAAACAATATTTTACATCTGGGGGAACATATTAAGTGCCAGACTGATGCATGAGCAGAAAGATGCGTTGCATGAAGAGGGTGCGCCGGTCAGCACTAATATAATATTCAAAGAGAATGTGCCACCGGTACAGGGTGTGCATACTGTGAAGCCCACCAGGATGAAGCGTAGCACTGCAGAATTCTGCAGTAGAGTTACTGCAGCAAACAATGCAATTTCAATGGGAGTTAATCCCTTTTGTCATGCAGGAAACCTATGACACTGCGCTTCATCCTGGTGGGCTTCATTGCACCTGTTGAAAATGTGACCCTGGATGGGAGTCACAGTGCAGGTGGCTACCAAATCAGGTGCATTCAGGGTGACCCCAACTGAATACCTTCCGGGGGAATGTGTGGCACATACTGGTATGCACCGCAGCCCCCATGGGCGATATTGAGCCCAGGAATGCAAATTAAGTAATTTTTTTTTCTGACTCTTTTTCCCTCCAGTAGCCAGAGATGTGGCCTCTCTCAAGCATCATCCCAGCTCTCCCAGCCAGCCTGAAACCCCCCCATTCTGGGTCCCCTCCTGGGGCTCCACTAATGCCTACCTCTGCCTGGTGAGAGACCTCCCTGGCTTACCCCCCAGGGCGGGGCCTCCATTCCTTCTGGCACCCAAGACATCCAGTATCATTCAGGATGAGGAGGCATACACAGTATCGGGACCCAGGTGGGCGGGGTCCAGCAGTGGGCTTGGGGCCGAGGCGTGCCGTTGCCTACCACATCTCCGGCGTGTTTCCTTGTTCTTGATGTTTCTCCCCTCCTCTCCTAGGTACGCACAAATGTGCAATGATGCTGGGGGAATGCGCTCACTCCTGAGCATGCTTCTGCTGACATCTGCTGTTCACCACCTCTCCACTTGTGTGCAGGCTGCAGTGCGTTGCCTCCCCTCCATGAGGCACTTAAGTGCCAAGCCCTGCAACCCTCCCTCCCCAAGAGAAAGCAAGCTGTCAGAGGATGCTCCAGCTTTCTCCTCCCCTGCCAACCCCTGGCAGCTTGTGCTTATTCCCGAACATGAGTTGCCGGCGTGGTGCATGGTATGGCGTCCAGCGCCTCAAACCTCAGTACCACCGGGCCAGCCCAAATGAACTAATTGAGCATGCAGGGTGCAAAGGGGCCTTATGCATACTCCTTAGCAGTCCATTTGCATGTTGGCACACGTATGAATGTGCCGGAACAACTCTCGCTCCCAAGCCCCGACCCCAGTCGCTCCCATGTGGGACAGGCCCTGAGGTCTTTGGTGGTAAAGTAGCACCTTCCACCATTCCACCAGCCCCGATCATACCAAAGTCCAGGCTCTATCATTTCCATACTGTAGGGACCCCGATGCCATCCCTGATTGCAACTGAATACACCTACAGTCCATGTCCACAGTTTAGTGGCCCCCCCCCGCTCCCCCTCAACAGTGCATAGACACCCCCTTCCTGCCCTACCAGCCCATCCAATTGCGACGACTGGCTCTGTGATGGGATCAAACTACTGTATCGACAGGTGGCAGAGCACTCGCAGTAGGATGCTGGAATGTGTTATACATAGGCACGAGATGTATGGCGGTGATAATGGCCAGTGGCCATACACCTCAGGCACACGCATGCAGATCTATCATCCTGGTGCCATTGCACTGCTCAGTGCGGGTGATGGCCGATGCTGTACCCACTCACACAGGTCCCACAACAGGCATGTTACAGCCGACCTCCCATTCGTTTGTTCAACTGGGGAACTGCAGGTTCTATCTATAGCCTGAAGCATACACTGCAAATGGCATTGTAGGATACTGCACCCCCAGCAGTCCAGAGGGTGGCATGTTACACAGGGGAAGAGTGTGGACTTGCAGTGGTGTATGACAGCAGGAAGATACAGCATCAGCAAGGCATGCATTGGAGTATGTAAATTCCCTGTTACGGTTTGTCAGGGACGTACACATGGATGCATACACTGGTGGGTCTGCAGCTTGCATGGTGCCCTAATGCATGGTACAGCCAGTGTCATTCCAGAGTGCAGGTCCCCAGCAGTCAATGCCAGTCTTTACAAGAAGTCAGGTATTTTGGGGGAGATTGAGGTGTCTGCAAACAGGGGTGGGTCAGGGTCCTCTATGCTATGGTTTCCTCTGGTGCAATCGGATCGGGGGGGGGGGCCCTATACTATTGAGCTCTTCAGGGATGGAGTTGGATAGAGGGTACCTCTAGTCCATCAGGCTGCTGTACACCTGAGTGCACATCCACAGCCCACCTGTGGGTGGCTGGGTTAGGCCAGTTATCCGTGGCCTAACTGTGGGCCACAGTGCTCTGGACTGAAAGGGGCTCATTCCCACTGAATATGCCACAGCTCTGCTCTCACCCAGGCCCTTTTCTAGCTGTCCTGGCAGAGACTCGAACCTTGTACCCTGTTCACAAGAGTTCATGCCACTACCACTAATCCAAAGTGGTATCCACACTTTCTGGAAGACAACCTAAATATTTCTACCTTTCTACCCTTCTGCTACCACTAGAACTATGTTAGTCCACCTCCTCCTAACATGCTTCCCCCTCATCTGCTTTCTAGTACCCTCGTCCAACCCACCAGTCATCTCCTGTGGCTCACTGGTACCAGCGCCAACAATTCTCCCTGACATAGTTCGATCTCACCTGACACTGACCATGTGCACTGGCCCACAGCACCCATCCCCTGGGTACCTCTCTGCTGCCTACCCAGGCTCCCTTTGTCGGCTGATTGTTCTCACCCTCCCAACCTGGCAAACCCTACCCATCCCCGGTTCCCTGAAGATCCCTTCCCCACATACCCATTGGAAGCCTACACACCACTGCTCCCTGGTCAGAGCCATGGTCCTCCTTCTATGCTTAACAGGAAATATATATACTAACCCAGGCCCCACCTAGGTCAGCCCACCAGGTGGGCCCCCCGGTCTGAGCATTGCCTCCATGAATATATGCAGCATATTGAAAACATATGATTCCCTCCAATGCTGGGTCATGCTGCACAAACCAGATGTCACTGCACTTGTGGAAACCTGGCTATCAAAGTCCACCCCTGACTCCTCTGTCTCCCTCCCTGGCTACACCCTATACCGGGAGGATCATGTAGGCAAATGTGGGGGTGGCTGTGCAGTCTATACCAGGGATACACTCACTGGTCAAGCACTCCCTGCTCCGGCCCTTGCAAGCGGGGCACAGGCCCTTAGCCTTAAACTTATTCCGGACCCCTCCAGGGGCCCCCTTTATCTCACCACCACCTACATTCCCCCAAAGAACCAAAACCCGGCACTATTATCTTTAACTGATTATCTTGCCACCCTCCCTCACAAGGCAGAACAAGTCCTTGTTGGGGACCTTAACATGAACTGGCTCAGTGCCGCCTCCTCCACCACCCGGGACTCCTTCGTGGCCATTGATCTGACACAACTCATTTCCCAACCCACAAGAGTAAACCCTAAAAGAGGTACCAGCACCCTCCTAGATGTTATCATCACCAACTGCCCCAAAAAAATCCTGGATATCCAAGTCCTCCCTGACTCACTCAGTGACCATTCCCCTATCCTGTTCCACTGGGTGATCCCCTCGCCCTGACTCACAGCCCAGCCCATACTCCGCCAGCATTTCAGACCGGGTGAGCTGAAAAACCTCAAGCAATTTCTTGCCCAGATAAACTGGTCCCCCATTCACCACGCTCCTGACATAGATACTGCCTTTTCCTTCTTTTCCCAAACCTTTAACAAAGCCTGCAACCTCTTCGGACCCTTCACGGTTGCCTGAACCAAAAAACATAATGTGCTCTGGATTACTCCTGCCCTATTACAATTGCTCAGGCTTAGGGATAACCTATGGCACCTTGCCACAGAAACAGGCCAGATGACTGACAGACAGGCCTACAATGCTGCGTGAAATAAGTGCAATTGGGCCATCTGAAAAGCCAAGGCTGGCCACTACAGGCCACGCTCACCTCCTCCTGGGGGTGTGCCCGAACTTTCTGGGATAATGTCAAACAATTAAATGGGAGTGCACGCTCCCCTCCCCCATCCCAGATCACCATTGATGGCACAACCATTACAGACCCAGCAAACATTGCAAACTACCTTAACACATCCTTTACAGACCTTAGCTCTGTCCTCCCCAGTAATTTCTTTGACCTGCCACCCTCCCTACCTGCCCCAGTCCTCCAATGCCCTAGCTTCTACCTACGTAGGGTGACTGCCCAGGAAGCCAGACCCCACCTGGTCAGAGCATTAAAGAGCAATAGTCCTGGCAACAACTCCCTGGACCCCAGTATTCTCCATCTGGTACTGGATCAGGTCCTTGCCCCACTCACCAGCCTTCTCAACAAATCCCTCTGCCTGGGGCAATTCCCAACTGCATGGAAAAACGCCATTGTTACTCCCATTCACAAAGGTGGTGACAGGTCCTCTGCCGGGAACTACCGTCCTACCTCCATACTCCCACCCCTCTTCAAAGCCCTAGAAAAGCTGGTTGCCATGCAAATTACTAAATATCTGACCAAACACAACATCCTCTACCCTAAACAGCATGGTTTCCGTGCAGGACACAGTACCGGCACTGCACTAGTTGAATTTTCAACTTTCCTACACTCCTCTCTGGACTCTGGCTTCCTAGCCGGGGCAGTGTTCGTCAAACTCTCAAAGGCTTTCGACACTGTCTCCCACCCCCTCCTGCTGGATGCCCTCTGCCACACTGGCTTCTCTACTGGGCCTCTCACCTGGTGCACCAGCTACATATCTGCCCGCTCCCAATGTGTCAGAATTAATGGGACACTTTTCAAAACTTGTCCCATCCACTGAGGGGTTCCTCAGGGCTCCATCCTGGGACCCCTACTCTTCTCACTCTACCTTAACACCCTGCCCAGTGCATGCACTGGAAAAATACTGCTGTATGCAGATGAGTCCATCATCTTTGCCACCCACCGTAACCCTATCTCCTTCCAGGACTCCCTACAACTATCCTATAATGATGCTGAAACCTGGTTTAAAGAACACAGACTGTTCATTAATCTCAAAAAAACAAAAACAATGCTCTTTGCCTTCCCCCAAAACAAAGCCAGCAACTTCCCACTCCATATCCTCCCCTGCTGCAAACAACCACTAGAGCAAGTCCACTCCTACAAGTACCTTGGGGTCTTCTTTGACTCAGCCCTCACCTACCACACCCACATTGATGCACTTGCTTCAGCCACTAATGTGTGGCTAGGTATCTTATACCACTATAAAAACTGTCTCCCCACCGCTGCCCTCTGTCTAGCGGTTACATCTTCTATATTATCCCTTGTTGACTATGGCCTACCAGTATACGGTGCTGCTGACACAACCGCCCTCAATAAAATTTGCATCATCCTAAAAAAGGCATGCAGGCTAATCACTGGGGCACCAAGGCTCATGCATTCGTGCCAGCTCTATGACATGGCAATACTGCTGAATCTAGACGAACGTCTATGTTACCAAACCTGCCTGACAAGAAAAAAAATCTTCTCAGGCTATCCCCACTTGGGCTGACAACCTCCCTCCGCCAAGCCCAACCCTTGGTCTTTACACAGACCTCCTGCAAGGCCACTTTTCTGGTCCCAAGATCTAGGACCTCCCTTGGACAGAGGTCCTTCTGCTATAGAGCTCCATCCTGATATAACTCACTCCCTGCCCCCATCTCGGATGCCCCCACGATCTCCAAATTCAAAACCGCACTTCAAAGCCAAATATTTAATACACATAACTGCACCTGTCTATAACTGAGGCATAGCTCTCTGTGCCCTGACAATGCCCACTGGGCAGCATCCACACCACACCTCTTTTAATCCTCACCCATTGCTGATTGAACTGCTATTATCCTGCTGCTTGCTCTTACCATCGTGCAAGAATGTGCCATTGTAACAAAACTGGCTTATTCTGTTTAGCTGTTGTAATCACATATGCTTGCTAACTATGTAACCCATATGCTGTAACCAAAGTCTGTTATGTATTTGTCCTCAATGTGACGAGGTACCTTTGGAAATGAGCCTCTGGCTGATAGGTTGGAAACTGATGCACAAATAAATAAATAAAATGCATGGGCATGCCCTCTCAACTTGCATGGCATACTATTTGTGTATGCCTTGGCTCATTCCCTTGGGGCTGGCGCATCTCGCATGCATGAATATTGCGCTGCTGCACATTGTTGGAGTTGCGCGGCACCGCTCCCTTTTCTGCCAGGATGCACTGCACATGTCCTTTGAGTATGGGGACCCTGGACTAGGTACCCTGAATAAATACATTATAAAAATTGTTAAATCATGACCCTACTGAAAACAAGATACTGCATCTAATCTGGGACAGCCTGAGTAAATACAGTGCAAAATGTGTAAATGAAAATCCCTATGAAAATGAGATGTAGCATCTCTCCTGCCCTATCCAGGATACAAAATATTGGATAAGAAATATTCAGTGCTCCCAGATCCAAATAACCATTTCCCTGTAAGAAGCCTTCATTTTCCCTGTGTTTTCCCCGCAGTGGCAGAATCAAATTCCTGTATAAATCCCTGTAGATTTTTCCATAAGCCACTGGTTCCTTATTTATGACTTTGTTCTTTATTTATTATATCAGCAGCCTTTTATCAGGAAAAGAGCTCTGTATTATATGTCAAGATCGCCTTGGAATGATTTGGATTTACATGGTATGCATAAGGCACAATGGGGGACTATATGAAATAACAAATATCACGCTCATTATTTCATGAACTATACTCAAAATTAATAATCACAAGTCTGACTATCTTTCAAAAGATACTAGTAATGCCTGTAAGCAAATTTATTGCAAATAGAGACATTTCCCAATCTATCTATCTATCTATCTATCTATCTATCTATCTATCTATCTATCTATCTATCTACCTATCTATTATAGTAGCACGGTAGTGCAACCATAGTTAGGGTTGAGGAGAAATTTACATGTTAAACCTAAAAGTTTGCATCTTAATAACTTTGCAACTGTTCAACAGATTTGCCTGAAATTTGGAATACATGATCAAGATCTACACACCTTGGGATTTGCCAAGTTTTGTACCGGTTGGATATACAGCTGCAGAGTTATTAAGCGTGATCTGTGCACGCGTTTACGCTTTTTTGCAATTCTACGGTCATCTCTACAGGTAGCACGGTTTGCGCGACCGGTCCTAAATCTTCAGGAAACGTGCGGCCTGGGTCCCCAAAGTGCCTTTTGAAGATTTCTTGAAAAATTATTAAATGGTTCAAAAGTTATTTAAAAAACAAGTTCCCATTATAAGTCAAAGGAAAAAGTTAACAAAAAGTTCAAAAGTGTCGCAAATGCAGTTTTTACTTTCGCAAATGGCCCTTGTACTGTTGCAAATCCGCCATTTTGTTTTCAGTTAGTGATCAGAAAAATGCTTGGCATTTAAATTTGGGACCCTCTAGCAACCT
This sequence comes from Neoceratodus forsteri, assembly GCA_016271365.2. Classification (NCBI taxonomy): domain Eukaryota; kingdom Metazoa; phylum Chordata; order Ceratodontiformes; family Ceratodontidae; genus Neoceratodus; species Neoceratodus forsteri. The sequence goes on along the minus strand of CM057455.1, from coordinate 1,340,179,586 downwards.
AATTATTTTTGTATTCGCCTAGTCGGACCCTGAGGATGCTAGGCATGTCTTTATTTTGGGGTAAAACACCCCAGAAATATGTTTTCCAAAATTCTGAAAAAAGTACTTTCGCAAAGTAGTGTCAAACGTGTGACACTGTCAAATGAATTTTCGAAAGCTTTCGCAAAGTTCAACAGTACTTTTCCAGGGTGTATGAAAATGACAGCAATTCTGTGGTACTCTGCTGCAAAAGAACGGTTTGGTCTTTTAGGCTGAAATTTGGAGGGAACACAGCCAAGATGCCACAGATGTGCCTTTTAGTGCTTCAGTGAAAAAATATTACATGGCGGCAAAGTGATGGCACTCCAAAGCTGACGCTTTTCCCCATAGGATAACATTACGGCGCCCGTCGCATTACAGGAATTCTTTGGCGCTCTGCTGCAAAATAATGGTTTGGTCGTTTGGGCTGAAATGTTGAGGGAAGAAAGCCAACATCCCACAGATGTGCCTTTTAGTGGTTTGGTGAAAAAATATTACAGGGCGGCAAAGTTATGGCACTCTGAACTTCTCTTTGTTTCCCATAGGATAACATTATGGCATTCGTCGCACCTTTCAGGGCCCCTATCTCGGAAACAGTGCGAGATACGGACTTTTCGTCGGAAAAATGAGTACAAAACTAGCCAGGAAAGTGATAATTCATATGCCTTTTACATTTTTTTCTACGTCGTACGGTTCCTGAGATATAAGCAATTTAGTATTTCAACTCCTCATTTTCTGCTCTGAGACCCATTATTATGCATACATTCTTTGTACTCACTGTCTTTCTCTAGCAGCTTTTGGGGAAAACCAGCCTGTGTGCTTACATTACTGTTACCCTTACCGCTTCTGCTTCCAGTTCCGTAACCGTTTCACTTACTGTTCCCGTCTACGGCACCATGTGCGTTACCCTTCGCGTTTTCTTTTGTGCTTGTGTTTGTGTTATTTTAACATTTCTGTCTACAGTACTGTGTATCTTTCTGTTTTGCTTTGCGCCACCATGTGCATTACCATTTGCGTTTGCAGGCACTGTGTTATTATGTGACAAGACATCACGTGGCGGGAGCTCGGGGCCCTCACTATTTCTCATTATCATTCTCAAAAAGAAGGGAAATTAGAGGCAAAAAACTCAGTTTAATGCATTAGTTAGGGTTGTTCCACAGTGACAAAAGGGAGGAAATTCGGTGTTAGGGTTGAAAGCCTTTGACCCCCACCACACCCAACTGGCATCAGGGTGCGGCGTTGGGGTTGTCGATCCAACTCTCACCCCATTCTCTATACCTCTGCTTCTTCACATCTCATGGGTGAGAGTTAGCCAGCAACCCCAAGCGCACCCCGGATGCCAGTTGGTGGTGGTGGGCGGGGTTCAAAGGGCTTTCAACCCTAACACTGAATTTCCTCGCTTTTGTCGCTGTGGAACAACCCTAACTAATGCATTAAACTGAGTTTTTTGCCATATATATATATATATATATATACACACACACACACACACACATATACATACATATTTATATATAAACATATATACACATGCTATTTTTGCATCTTACAGTTGTTAGTTTTCAGACAAATTCTCATAGACATTTTTCTGTCCACCTGATGGAATCCTGAATGAGTTAAGTAAATGTTATTATTTTCTTTGAGATCCTAATCCAGCAACTCAGTAAATATACACTCAGTAGCTGATATTATAAAATGACAAAAACAGTCTTCTGTTTCCAGTTGTTTGTTCAGGAATTTTATAAATGGTATAGTTACATACCAGTATCCCCAGGAAGATCTCTGACATTTCAGGAATAATATCAAGCCTATACGAAACTTCCAAAAAATATAAAAATAATAGTATAGAAAAACATAAAGGGAACTTACAAGCTCAAATGGGCAGACTGGGTGAGCCACAGACCCTTATCTGCTGACAGTGTCTATGTATCTGTGTATCTAAACAATAATTGTCCTCTTAATAAATGGCATGATCGCTTTCATTCTCAAAAATAGCACATTATATATCAAGTCAATATCACCTCCATCTTGGCATCAAATAAGATCTTGGTTTGTAAAAAGTGCCGAAAGGCCTAAAGTTTGTTGTAATTAATTGAAAAACATCTACATATCTGTCATGTCCAGTATTGTGTCTTTTGATACAGGTTGTATATTGTATTTGTTATGCTTGTATTTATGTATATATGCTGTGTAACTGTTTATTTTATACATTGGGACCCCATTGAAAATGAGTCTCAGCTCAATTGGGCTATCCTTTTCTGACTTTTCAGAATAAAATATTTACTACTACTAGAGATCAAAGCAAGTTAACATATACCCTGGCTACATTATTATCAGACCTCACATTTGTTTATAGAAATTATGCATGATTACATTACTAATACTGTAAATTAAAATATTACTGTTCAGACCTTCTTACTGTTTAGATTGCTCATTCCAACCACAAACAATACATTTATGTTCCATAGCCTAGAGTTGGAGGTCCAAAACACAAGAAAAACTCAATTGTTGTCCCCTACAAATTTCTTTCTCAGTTGTTTTGACTAATTTTTTATAACTCTATATGGGAACATATGGCATCACATAATTATACAGATGAATTTCTCACTCATGATTTGTCAGCAGTTAATTCATTAGACGAGGTCTCCCTTGCCAGGAGTTTGACTGTTTCTCCACCCCTCCCCCAAACACACACACACACACACACACACACACACACACACACATACACACTTACTATAAGAGATCTCAGTAGCTCTTATATGTTATGTTTGGGAAGCAAGTGCACCCCTTGCTGTCAAAAAGACATTTATATATTTAGTCTGCGTAGTTCACTAAAGACCTGGCATTTTATCAGATAGGTTTTGAGAGGTTTAAAACAGTGTAAATCTTTATACATTTGCTGGGAAAGGGTAACATTTCTGAGGTATGAATCTTTCTTGAAAGATATTTATGCCCAACTGAAGTTACCAGCAAAATAATGTTTAAATGCTAGGCATTTAAATGTGCAGGTTGTTGCATTTTGAAGGGGGTAAACAAATCTCCAGTTTAATAGGCAACCAATATTTAACAAGCTGTTTCAGTTTCCTAATGGCCTTCTGATAAGCAGCTTGGAGTTATGTCTCCAACATTCTAAACAGAAAGAAGGGATTGTTTTATTTTAGTTGCCATAGTGATTTGTAGAAATAGAAGGATACATTGATACTCCATTTTCAAGCTACAGATAGCAAGATGGCTGTAGGCGCCGCCCACAGCCATATAAAGGGGTATGGCATTTGTAGGGAAGGACCTTGGCAGGTTTTCCTCTCACTCATTCCAGATAAGGGCTGCATCAGAAGCAGTGGCAGGGGACACCTGGGTTGAGGCCATCAAAGAGAGGGGGAAATGGAAATTGGATAGTTACAAGTTATACATTTGGGAATAGGATTTGTTACAGTACTCTGCTCTTTTATTACAGGTGAGGGGCACTGGATGATGGTTTGGATCATAGGACACTCCTTTATTTTCTGGGCCAAAAAGAGTGTCATCAACAGGCCAGGTGGCAGGCAGCTGCAGGGGGCAGTTGATTCGGCCAGGCTGCACTGGAATGGAATATGGGGCATGAGATAGGGCAATTGCTGCCACTTTTACAAGAACAAATGATCAGAGTACCAAAATCAGACCTATTAATTGTTTGTTTGGGGGGGGGCAATGACCTGGGTGAAAGGCCATGGGTGGATGTGCAGAACGATATGCAAATAATACGCTCTTGGTGGTCTGGGGTCAGTATCGCATGGTCAGAGATCATCCCCAGGAGGGTGTGGAGGTAGGCCATGAATGATAGCAGTAGAAAGAGCCAGGAAAAGGGTAAACAGGACAATGGCGACATTTATCAAGGCTTCAGGGGGGATATACATTAAACATGACATTGAACATGGTAGTCCGGGGGACTATCGACGGGATGGGGTGCACTTGTCAGAGGTGGGCATTGCATTGTTCACAAACAAGCTAGATGAAGCAATTGAAGGGTGGGAAGAGGAGGAGGGGTTTGGGGGAAGCGCGTTATCCAACGTAGAGCTGGAGGTTCGCTAATGGAAGGAAGAAAGGGGAAGGGGGAGACATCAGGGTGGGGGGGACACTAGCAGTAGGCATGGGCTGGGTCTACATCCAGGTGGGTGGGGGGCACCTTCTGAGGAGAAGGGGACATGATGGAGAGGAACAGAACAGGGCATCGGGTGGGACACCTGAGCCACAAGACGAACAGAGAAGGATGGGGGGAAGGCATCTTAGGGAGCTGGGTGACACACCCAGACTTGAGAAGAATGTGGTGATTGATTGTTATGTGTGGTATTATGTGTTTCTTATGTTAAGAAGAAACAAGTTGGATGTTTAACTGTTTAATAAATGTTGCCAATCGAGCACCCAAAATGCATTATTGTGTGCGAGTTTCATTTCAGGTGAGGATGTCCCCTTGACAAAGGGGTTGCCAATGCAGGGCAACCTAGATTGTCTGGGGCATCCCTTCCTAGAATTAGGGTTGAGAGAGAGAGAGAGAGAGAAAGGAGAGCCAAGTAGGGGAGGGGCTGGGGTGCCAATCAGGAGGTTGGGTGCCAAGCGGTTGGCAAGCAGGATACTGGAAGTGGCCACCAGGGGGTATTGGTAGGGTCAGGCATGGTCTTGACACTTGCTGCTGGATTTCTAAGATGTCCACCCTCCCACCCTCAGTAGGAGAGGGGGTGGTCCATGATGCAGCAGGTGCAGGTGATTAGGGAGTTGGTTGCCAGATGAGGGCAACAGTGTGTGGCCAGAGTTTCGGGATTATGGGTTCCTAATAGAGAGCAATGAGCTGGACATTGGATAAAGGGTTACCAGCAGAGGGCAGCAGAAGGAAGGAAGAAATAGGAAAGTGGGAAGGAAGAAAGGGAAAAGGGGGAGACATCAGGGTGGGGGGACACTAGCAGCGGGCCGGGCTGGGTCTACATCCTGGCGGTTGGGGGGGCACCTTCTAAGGAGAAAACAACATCATGGAGAGGAAAAGAACAGGGCATCGGGTGCAACACCTGAGCCACAAGATGAATAGAGATTGCTATGTGTGGTATTATGTGTTTCTTCTGTTGAAAAGAAGCAAGTTTGATGTTTAACCGTTTAATACATTTTGTCAGTCGAGCACCAAAAATACATTGCTGTGTACAAGTTTCGTTTCAGGTGGGGATGTCCCCTTGACAAAAGAACAAGGCAAGTCGAAATGGAAACATGGAGTTATAGGCAAATGAAACCATATGCCAACATCTCAGCAGATAAATTTCTGTATGTTACACTCCAAAAATAGAAACCTTATAGCATTCAGCTAAAATATTGCTAACATATAGCTGAAAAATTGAAAGAGGCATTCCTGTAATATTTCAGCCAGCAGTTTGGAAAAATGTAATGAAAAAATTCCCTCTTTTGCTTGCTACATTATTTCTTCCTCTGTGGTGTACTCTTCCATTTGTAATATCAAGTTTAACTTTTCTGGTATATAAAATGGTTTTTGCAGCACAAGAAAATGTAGAGCTGCTTTCCAAGGAGCTGTTATAGAGAAATACAGTAGTATTCCCATCATACCACATTCATGTTACAGAGACATGAGCTAAGGTATATGCATGTACACATCAAGAATGGCCAACCAGTGGGGAAGAACGTCAGATATTTGCTGGAATTATCCACTGTTCACTTGGTTTCTCATAGGCATGAGAATGTAACGTGGAGACAAATACAAACGCACAGTACTACATTGATCTTCCTGCATTGCTTCTAGTACAATAGTGTTATGTATCATCCCTTGATTTTCTAGGCTTTACAAACCAGAATTAAAAAAAAAATATAAGCAAGTACAGTACTATAGGAAAGATAATTTACACCCAGTCTCAGAGCTGAGCACCTTGGGCCGGATATTCAAACTGCGTCCAAAATGTGCGCAATAGCAGGAGCAAGCACAAGTCCATTGCGCACATGTGCAATAGACACGATATTCAAACATGGAGCAAGGCAAATTGCGCAACCAGCCAACGTCTGAATATCGCACAACCTGCGCCACAGCGCAACCAGGAAGGGGAAGCTGAGCAGATACGATGTGCTATAGCGCAACAAGGCCAGCCCAGCTGAGCAGTCCAGAGGCGCCATAGTGCAAGCAGGGAGCCCCCCAGCAGCAGAGCAATGGAACTGCACAACCAGGGAGGTAGGCAGGGGCCCACCACCCATGCCACAGATGGGCACAGGAACACACTGCAGAACTAACAATGCACCCCCACACCCCAAGCACAGCATAAGTGGGGGAGGGACGGAATATCCACTGGCCCATGGGGACAAGCCAACAAAGCACAGCCGGGCCATGTTGCCCCAGCACACCCACTGGCAAGCTGAGACTGCCACACAAAGGGGGCGGACCACCCCAGTGCACATCAGCCCCCCCTTGTGCACAGCACACCCTGCACTGTGACCCCAAGACACCACCCATGAGCAGTGACCATCACTGCAGGAATCCCCATGCATCCCCCCCCGTCACACTGCAACCTCGTGTACCACATAACCATACAAGCCAGACCCACCATGACCACCCAGCAGTGGGTGGCAGCACATGGCAAGACCGATTGAAAGCCACTACCACACCAGAGACACCTCCCCATGCACACACACACATACCCATGACAATACCACCCCAGATGCCATGCACACCACTGCAACTGAGCACCTATAGCCAGCTGCAAATCAGAGACCACCACAGTATTCATATCAAAATATATATTTCTAATCAATATAACAACAATAACAATAGGAACAACCAGAACTATATACAAATATACAATACAGGGGTGGGGGTACGGGTACAAGGTAGGGGTGGGTAAGGGGCAGGGGTGAACAACTGGGAGAGGGAAGGCAGGGTGTGAGGGATGGGTAAAGGGGGGAGGTGATGGGCAGCTACTGCCTGCCAGCCTGCTCTCCATCCACCTGCTGCTGGTCCCAGGGCCTCCTCCTGCACCTAACACCATGGTGTTGCAGGTCCCGCAGGATGGCGAGGGAATCCATGGCCACCTGTATGAGCTGCTGAACTGATCTCTCAATCCTCCGCAGGATCCGGACACCTAGGACAAGGGATCAGAGTCAATGAATGTGACTGTCCATATCCCTGAAACCCACCCATCATGCATGGCATACAGCCAAGTGCCCCGCTCCTGTGATGGACTGCACCCACCCACAGTGACCGTGCACAAGACATGCCCAACCAGGCAGCAACAGCCATGTGTGCCACTGCACACACACACAGCCCATGTCCAGCACAGCACAACCAAGGCTGTATAGTGACGTGGCTACGCGGTGGGGAGGCAGTGCCACAGCCATGTGCCCAGTGCACGCAAGGACCACCATTGATGCACTCCCAGACATGCAGTGCCACTGGACAGTGCTGACTGTCACATGTCGCGTGCATGGCAGTGTTGTCCATGGATGGTGGCCATGCCCTGCCCCCCCCACACAGCATGCAATAGCATTCATGATGTCATGTCACTCACCCTCATCATGCTGCTGCTGCTGCTGTCATGGTTCGTCACCACCACCACCAACACCATGCACAGCCACCGCTGCCATCTCTTGCTACACCTCAGCCTGGGCCCTCCTCCGCTCCACCATGCCTGTGAGAAACAAAAGGTGAGAAACACATCAGTGAAATCCCAAAGCAGACATCCCCCTGCCCCAATGAGTGTGCCCGCCCACCCAGCCAGACCCATACATCACATATCCTGTAAACACCGCCACAGCCAACCATAGACCAACCCTCCCCCATGTGCTGGACACAATAGACAGTGTTACCTATACGGACCATACAGGTGCATAGACGGCTCACTCACCTGGCGGAAGCACCACGCCCCTCCTGGCACCAAAGATGTGCCAGTAGTGCCGGCTCCCTCCTCCGCAGGTCCCCGTACCGGTGCCTGCACTGCTCTGCAGACCTCCGCCATTCAGTGGCCTCCTCAAGGGCAGTGGCCACCTGCTGCCACACATGGGTTCTGGCCATGTTGAGGGGTTCATCCCCAAATAGTGGGCCATGGTGAGGCTCCGCTATGGCCACCAGGTTTGTGAGTTTGAGTGAACTCCATTGGGGGGCTCTCCTGTGTGCCATCCCTGTATGTATAGTAGGCAATATGGCACTCCACAGCGCGGCAACCCCACATGGAATTGTTGCGCAATACAACTCCGCTATTCCCTATCGCGCTGTTGGTATAGCGCCGCCAGTCCCTATTGCGCTGTTACCGAACAGCACGATAGAGCTGCAGACATGCCATACGTACAGCACCAAGGGGGCAAAGGTCGGGCACAGGGTCATGGGTCTCTGGCGCAAGGCCACACACTGCACCATCGGAGGTCTATGTGTCCAGCACGATTGGTCACCTGTGTGCCATTGCCACAGTGGACTATTGGGCAGTTGTGCCACAGCACCATGTAGTGACCGTAGCTGTAGCGCCACTGGCGCAATGGTGGCTGTGTCTGGAATTGCCTATCGCGCACAGCATGTCACCAGCGCGGCAGACACCTGCGTAAGCTACCTGGGCATGTGCAGTGCGGTGTACTACGCAGTCACAGAACTGCGCCATTGGCTCAGCCGGTTCAACCTTATTGCGCAAAGCGCAACAGAGCGATATTCAGCCGCCGTATGCAAATCATCTGATCAGCCATTCAATGGTGCAGCGGCGCGATTTGCATCTCATTAAAGTTGCTCCAGTCCTAATTTGCATGCATTGCGCTATAAATATGCGACACTGTTCTGCAATGGCCATATTTGGTTATTGCAGTAGATAGGTGAGTTGCATGCATTGTGCTGTTCTGGGCCATGGCCTCAGAGAATTGTTATGTACTGCACAGTCACAGGTGAACACTCTCACCCATACAGGCTGTGAAATGACCGAGCAAGGACTGGGTGAGGAGGATGATGGTGGGCAGAAGAGGAGGCCCAACTTTATGAAGGCTGAGATGGAGACACTGTTTGAGGCCTACTTGGATGAGGAGCCACTTCTCAGTGGATGGCAGGGCACCCCTCAGGCCCGTGCTGCTGCATGGGAGGGGGTGGCATGTGCTGTCAACCTGCACGGCAGCCACAAACGCTCTGTGCAGGAATGTAAAAAGAACATGGGGACCGACAGGAGGACGGTGAAGGAGAAGGTTGCAGCCATCAGGGTGGCACGTGCTGCAACAGGCGGTGGACAGCCGGAGGTGGTGCAGCTGACTCTGGCAGAGGACATGCTCACTGCAAGCATGCAGCGCAGTGCCATTGAGGGTGTTCCTGGAGGTGGCTTCCAGACAGGTGGTAGCCCATCACTGCATGGTATGTCATGGTCGGCGGGGAAGGTAGTTCACATGCACTAACATGTCCTTCCTTTCTGTTACAGATCCTGTGTGTCTGCAGGGGTCAGCAGTGGAGGGCCTGTCCACTGCGGACAGCCATCCGGAGTTGGAGGAGGGACCATCCACCTCCGCAGATTGCCATCGTGCACTGCACCAGTGTGCACGCCTGGCTACCTTCACTGATGTTGAGACAGGTGTGGGGAGTGCCCTTCCTGTGTCTCAGCGGTCTGGTATGCAAGCATGCCAGTACGCTGTGGCTGTGGCTGTGGCACAGACCTGCACCATTGATGATGCACCGACCACTATGGGCATTGACATGTGTGTGTCAGAGGATGGACACACAGCAGGACAGCTCATGCCCATGGACCTAGCTGGTTCCGACGTGTGTGCCAGTATGTCAGCACAGTCCCAGACTGTGCCTGTCAGCACCGTTGGGGCAGCACCGGTGGCTGTGCAGGTCACTGGCACTGTTGCAGCCACAGCAGTGGAACCACTGATCCCGTAGGCACAGCAGGTGGAGGGGCAGCAGCAGCAGTCACCCACTGGGACTGGGGGTACAGGGCTCAGCGGTGATGTAGGTGCACCACCTGTGGACATGCCCATATCTGGTCCTGGTGAGCAGCACCCACCCTCAAGGGGTGCTGTACATCAGGCCCTTCCAGGCCCTGAGGGACAGGTTGCCGATGTGGCAGATGACCTCTTTGATGAGCACACCCGCCTGCTGCAGGCATCAGTACAGCAGCAGATGCGGGTTGCAACATCCATGGAGGCACTGTGTGTGGCTCTGGAGTGGCACAGCAGGGATACCGAGAGGATGCTGTCCCGGATTGACCATTTGCGGGTGGATGTGACCACCACCATCGACAGGCTGACACAGGCAATGGTCGGTGTCGTGGCCACATTGGGCACACAGTCAGGTGCCCCTGTGCTGCTCACACCACGCAGTACGCTATCCACTCCCCATTCCCGGCATCATGCGACACCCACTCTGTCGACGCTGGGTTCAGCTGTGGGCATCCTGAGCACCCCTGGTGCAGGTATGTTCGGTATGCTGCAGACCCCTTTGTGGACAAGGTCACGTTCGTGCAGTGGGACCCCTTGTGGTCCATCGGTGCCGCCCCATGCGGCCCGTGCTCAGCCTGCCAGTGCTGCTGGGTCTCGGCGGGGCCACCCATGCATCCGAGGTGGCTGTGGCACTGTGCCGCATGACTGAGCTGTCTCCCAGTGTGGGCCCTGTCTGGTGCTGCCCTGTGTGCAATGTGTGTTTCGGTGGGCAGTGCACCAGTGGGTGCCCTGCCCGACACGCAGACACACGGACCACCTGCACACCCTCCCGACTGCTGTCCACAGGTGTGTGTGCATGATGATGCCTGCATTGCACTGTACACCAAAGTGCAAAGGTGCCCAGCATCGGACACATGTACATGGACAGTACAGGTGGTGGTGGTGGCCTGTGGACGTGTGTGTTTTTAGTGTCCGTGTTACTGCTCTGTTGTGCACCTGACCCCTGTGCACTTTGTGCTTGTTGTGTGTGTGTGTGTGTCTGTCCATGTGGCGTGTTACTGTTCACCCCTCCCTGGTTGTATGTGTATGCTTCTGTGCCCTGCCACTTCCCTTGCCATCATGCACCCCTGGTGTGTTTCCCTGTGTGTATGTGGGTTGTGCCCTAGCCACTGTTGGTTGCACATGGCCCCATGACTTGCCTGTGTTGGGCGAAGTGCTCCTCTGTGATGGTGTCCCGTGCAGCTGGGCCAGCGGATCAGTCGGGGGTCACACCGTCATAAGGCTACCATTCTCATCATCACCAGCGCCCCTACGCCCCCATGGCTGTCCCTCCTCGACCTATAATGGCTATCCCACAGTCTTTGGCCATGTTGTGCAGGATACAACAGGCCAAGAATATCCCACAGGCCTTTGAGGGGCTATACTGTAGGGCACCGCCGGAGGTGTCTAGGCATTGGAAGCGTGCCTTCAGCATCCCAAACACCCGCTCAATGATGTTGCGTGTGGCGGCGTGTGCCTCATTGAAGCGTTGCTGCGATGGGGTCGTGGGCCGCTGGTAGGGTGTGAGCAGCCAGGGACGGAGTGGGTATCCACTGTAACCTGTGTGGAGATAGTGGAGGTTAGTGTCTTGTTCAGGCTTATAGTGCCCCTAACCCTGTGTGCCACACCCATGGCTTACCCACCCTTGCCCCCGATTTGCCAATCCTACATGCATACTCACCCACTAGATGTCACCTACTCGAATCGATGGCACAGTACTGATTGGTACCATATGAATGAATCGTGTGCTCCACCAGGGTGCGTGGCACAGACATTGATGATGCGCCCAGTGGCATCACACACCACCTGGCAGTTGACACTGGAAAATCCCTTCCGATTCCAATAGGCAGCCCCATCAGGGCCAGGTGGTGTGTGAATGGCCACATGGGTGCAGTCTATCGCCCCTAGCATGCCAGGCATATGTGCTACCCTGTGGAACTCCTGTATGTTTGCTGTACGCTCTGCTGCAGTGCTGGGGAAATGGATGTACTCCACAGCATGTGGCAGCAGTGCACTGAGGAACTGGGTGAGGATGCATGACGTGGCTGACTGTGTTATGCCTGTGGTGTCCCCTGTTGGTCTCTGGAAGGTACCCATAGTGAGCAAGCACATGCAGGCTGTTACCTTTGTCTCCACTGACAGAGCGTGACTCCATCGTGAGGGTGCCTGCATCACATCACTGCACAGCTCACAGAGCCGCCTCAGTATTCCCTGTTCAGGTGGTACCAGCCCACAATCTCTACATCTGAAAAGAGCTCAAAGCTGATGCGGGCTCGGTACTGCCTGTTGGGGGCATACCGCCGATGGGCTCTTCCACGGCCACGTCCCCCTGCAGCATGCCTTCTCACCCCCCTCATTACAGCTTCCATGTGGAAGCTGGCACTGTCCATGTCCCTGGCTTGTGTTCCTCCCCTGGCTGTTGTTGCTCTGTTACCCCCGCTGTCCTGACTGCTACCTCCACTGCACCGGGTACACCTACTGGCCTCTGCACTCTGTGGCCCCACACACCTTCCCTTGCCCCTCTTCTGTCCTGTGCACTCCCTGGCCTGCACTGTTTGTCACTCTGGCCTTCTCTGTCTCCCTGCCTCATGTGGCTTCCCTGTAGCGTTCTTGCGCCTCTTCCTTGAGCCTTTTTATTTTGGATCATTTCCGCTATGGCGCAACTTCTGCCTGATCCACTGTTGTGCATTGTGCAAGCCTTTGAATATCGCATTGCGCACTTTATGCATGGTTCCACCCCCTTCGGTTGCGCATACCTTCATTAGCATTGCACTGTTGCTCAGCATGTTTTCAGTGGCACAACTGCCTCCTGCTGAATGTCGCAGAATGGCGCAATTTCAGACTTGCGCTGGTGCAACCCTATTGCGCGTGGCGCAACCCTTTTGAATATCCCACCCTTTATGTTTTTAGATATTTTTTTTTTTTTTTGCAGCTGTGGAGTACAGTAATTTTCCCTTGTTAAAGCAGCAGTACATTTTATCAAATCTGCTAATTTGTTATGCACATCAGTTTTTATATATTTTAAAAGTATGATCTGTACCTTTTTTTATGATGAAACCTTTATTTGTTTGCAGTCGTACTGTTTTGTTCCACTAAGTTTAGCACGAATCCCCACCAGGATCGCCATCTCTAAATTTTTCCCCACGGTGTAGTTTCCGATGCAGGCGCAGTGTCGGTATGAGATTGTAGCCAATTAGGGTGCATGCTAGTTAATGTGTTGTAAATTTGTGTGCTGGTGTCAGTTGCCAGCTGTGAGCGCACAGTGCACTCTTTCAAATGCTGTTAGTCAATTTGAGCACCAATCGTTTTGCCAGTAACAGTGCCTTTCAGTGTGTGAAACTGTTGTCACCTGAAACCCGTCCAAGACCTCTCATATAAGTCACAAAACAAATAAGTCATAGCAATGTCTGCAGCCCAAATTTGAGTGATTCCTCCATGTCAGGGTAATTTTTAATTTCGTAGCAATTTCTGTCATAGTGTTGTGGTACAGTGGGGTTATGCCTGTGGAGTGAGAGGAGTTTCTCAATTGTTCCTTGTTCATTCTTCATGTGATGTGTAAAGTAACCTGTGAATGAATATGTTGTTTTATAAGAACATATACTGTACGTTGACTGACATAGGTGGGAATGATGATTGGGTAAAAGGCTGTAAAAAGCAATGTATTACTGAGTTGCTTTACTGTTGACTCTTGATTGATTGTGGGGGGAGCAGAGGCGAGGGTGCAGAACTACTTGGTTGTCCATCGTTCATTCAGTTTTGACACTGTTCCAGTTATGAATTTGTGCTGGGAGTGTGCAATGTTATAGAGTCTGTCTTTAGCAACATATCAAGGTGTAACCATGGTGTTAGACTGTACACTGTGTAATTTATAGTGCACATTTAACTGCAGTTGTAGTGACATGGCAATGATACGTGACATTTTATAAAAAATTCCTGGCGGCATAATGATAAGTGACCAGCTACATACAAAAAAAATGCAGCTTTTGCCCATATTAGCAACAGGTCTTCGTATTAATAAAGGAATGCATGAGTTATGCTCTTTCCCAATTTAAAAACATGTAATAATCTATTTTTTACCAGTTTGCAAATGCATTAACCTGCCCTCATAATGTAAATATCTACTTGACCTCACAAGGCAAGTAGGGGAAAGTGATAATTGTACGGCATTGAAATGCAAACTACGTTGGGGCTTGTCCCATACATCATAGTATAGAGTGAAAAGTGGAGTGACGTTACAGATAAGCAGGTGGAGCTGATGTCATTCAAGCCTTGGTCTCGCAGTTAGCACCAATGTATCCAAACTTAAACATAGCAAATAGTCTAAATTATAAAGATGTTTTTATTTATTTTTTTATATACAGGATGCTCTTGTTCTTGAACACAATGCTTATCGCTTAGAAAATGGCTTAGATAATTGCAAATCTCTGATTGGCCAAAACCGCCACCTTGCTGGGCGGGTATCAGTCAATAGAGCCCACAAAAAAATGAGTCCCAGTCTCTGGCCCCCTGATAGCCATAGAATGGAATTGTATCCATGGAATTTTAAACAGCAGATAGCAGCCATTTTTCTCACCCTCGCCTAACGAGAGATATACCCTGGCAAACCATGGTGCAAGCAACAAAAAAGTTTCTGTGCATTCAACAGAGGAAAAAAATTAAGCAGTAGTTTCTCACAGAGTAGAAGCGAACCGAACCGTGACGAAAGTGGTAAATCATTTTCCAGTGAAACAGGGTGTATAAATAAATTCTAACACTTGTCTCGACTGCCAACATGCAAGTAGTGCAGAGTATAACTATTCAAAAGACAGACGGTGATGCAATTGTACAGAATAGCACAGGAAAATAACTGATTAGGTCTGTCCCTAAGCTCTCGTCAGCGAATTTAGCAATGGCATTAGTGGAAGAATGTAAGCAGTCGTTGTCAGTCCTAGTAATGCAAACAAAAGGCATCCCACCTACCTTCACTATGAAGTGATAGCATACTGGTCCGTAGCAGCAAGCTGACAATGTTAGTTAAAATTGTGCTACAGACCCCCAACTCTAAAAATGAGTCGCGTACAGCACTGTATAAACCCAAAGCAACCAACTGTCCTAATAAATCAACTGAGTCCCCCCGTTCACATGTCCTAGAGTTCCCTGGGACTACACAGTCTATCTAAGCAGAAAAAAATGAAAAAATATGCCACTGCCTCCGTACATTAACGGTGTCCCCTGACAGCAAGCATAGAGGTAGCATCTCTGGCTGTTTCTTCATCGAGTAAAATGAAAAAGTTCCCATAATCAGAAGAACACAGTCAGGGCCCACCAATAAATGAATAAGCATAAGTGTCCTAAATTAAACAAATAAAAAATCAAAACAGTGTCCATGTAGGCAAGCAAGTGTATTCATGTAAGGGAAAAAAGTCGATAGCGACGCTGATCCAAAGATGCCTAGCACTATCGCACTGCCCGTGAGACCGCTGCCCCTAGTGGCATAAATGGCCATGCGAGCACTGGTATTTTCCTGAATTTCCACACTGCAGAGGGATGTCCACCTGCGGTGAGGAAAACAAACAAAATACCGGTACTCTCAAACACAGAGGCGGAACCCAAGCTAACGTTGTCCATTGCCACCAGCAACCAGTATTAACCAATCAGAAGTACTGCTGGCAGACATCAACAGTGTAAATTTCAAACAGAAACTGTTAAGGGTACAGAAAGCCATTTAAAAGAAAGGAAAAAAATGTCTGCTTATTTGGCAGTTAATTTTGATATATAAGCAGTGACAACAATTGAAAAAATGTTTCCCAGCAGTACAGTGGACCCACAAAAAATGCGAAAAAAGCTAGAAAGAAATGTAAGTGATAGTTTTATCTCCATAAGTGTCAGCCAGCTAGACAAAATAGAAAGTGACGGGGTGGAATTAAACACAAAAAAACACACCAAGTGGGCAGTGGCAGTATATGAAGAATGGGCAACAGCATTAACATAGACTGGAATAATGACCCACTGGAGCAACTGAATAGCAATTTGTGAAGGTTTTATGCAAAAGTCAGGTCTAACCAGGGTCAGGAATACTCTGTGGCTGGATATTGTGCACTACGGGCTGGCATAAATCAACACCTAAATAGTGTCGAGGTAGCAAGAAACATAAACATGTTAAGTGACCCCCAGTTTAAATCATCAAACAATGTGCTACAATCTGTGCTCAAAAAGCTGAGAAAGGCACAGAAGGACACATCCAGCCACTACCCTGCCATCTCATCATCTGACCTACAGAAACTGAGAGCAAGTGCTGCAGTATCTCCTAATACTGCATCTGGACTTGTAAAAAGGGTGTGGTTTGATGTCCAACTCCATATGGCAAGACGTGGCCATGAGGGACTACAGGACCTAAAGTTGTATTCCCTTGAAGTAAAAACAGATGGCAGTGGCACTAAGAATATAACCCTAAGTCACCATGCAGACACACAAAACCACAAAAATCCAACTGAAATTAATAAAGAGAACATGAGAGGTTTTATTTTTGAAGAACCAGAAAACCAACATTGCCCAGTAAAATGTTTCTTAAAATATGTATCTGAAGTTCCTCCAAATGCCAAAGCGTTCTATGTACACCCCCATAAGTGCCCCCAGGACTTCTTAGACACCCAGGCTTACTGGTATACTTGTGAGCCCATGGGAAAAAAACTACCTTGGTTCCCTGATAAGCAAGATCAGCAATGAAGCTTAGCTGTCTTACAAATGCATGAACCATAGCATCAGAGCTACAGCTGTCCAGATCCTTTCTGATGCTGGTCTTTCAAATCGTGAAATCACATCAGTGACTGGCCACAGATCTGAAACAAGTTTATCTACTTATTGGAGACCTTCCTCAACAGATCGTAAACATTGGAGCTCTATCCTAGGAAGTAGTAATGGCATGGCATCTACAAGTAAGTCAATATGTCTTAATTAATGCAGTGTCAGTGGCTCAGTAGGTGGCACACTCGCCTTTGAGGCCAGGAGATCAGAGGCTGTGGGTTCAGTTCCCACATCTGACACTTGGGTTAATATCCCAATACTGACACTGTAGTGCAGCATGAGAGGAGAGGGGTGCTGCACTTCTGAGGTGCTGTCTCTCAGATAAGACATTAAACTGAGGTCCCATCTGCCTGGATTGGTGGATATTAGAGATCCCATGGCACTTATCAAAAAGAGTAAGGGGTTTCCCTGGTGTCCTGGTCAAATTTCCCTCATTCACTAAAAATACTACCAACAGCTTAATCTGGTTCAAGGTCAGTTGGCATTCATCTGTAGCCCCTTCCCCTGGGTCGTGCCTGAAAATAGGCAGGATTTGTCTAGTGCACTTACCTGGTCAACAAAAACTAAATAAAAATAAATAATTTGTAGCACCCTCAGTGGTCTAAATGTATTTTTCCTTTTTTCTGTAGTTGTTTATATTCAGCTGTCCAAGAAAATAGCACATCTAAGCAGCAGCAAAAGATGACAGAAGAACAAAATAAGAAGACAGACAATGTACAGGACACAGTAGGACAGCCCGAAAATCAGACTGGCAATAATCTAAACCTGAAAACTGAATCCAATAACAGCCTATCAGGTCAGAGGGGCACAGGAACACAGAATTTCTTTAACTCAACATCCTGCACTTTCAATTACCCCATAAACTTTATCACCTATAACAAACAGTAGACTGGCCATTGATTTAGGTATTTTTTAACCTATTATAAAGTAAATGCCAAAAGTAGGCTTTGTTCTCTGCTTTATTCCACAAGGGACTATTTTTTTCTGTTCTTGTAATTTTGTTCTAAATAAATAAAATTTGTTTCAAAGTGTTAAAACAATTTTCAATTGTTTTATTAGTATTTTGTATGTTGAAAGGTAGTCCATTTTCTAAGCGCAATAATACCCTCCAGGGTGGGTGGTATTGGGCAATACCGGACTTTCCAGGGACTATAAGGCCCTCTGCCTGTGGCGTCGAGCCTCATTACACCACTGGCCGGTCCGGTATTGCCCAATACCTCCCACTCTGTCGGGTATTATTGCTTGCATAGAATCCACTAAATATCTGTCACATGATGCAAGACTTTCTCTCAATCTGCTATTAAAGTGTTGTGCTGCACAATATGTAATTTGCACTATTCCAGATATATACGGAGGACAGAGGGAGAGACTACCGGGATCCACGGGAGATTATAGTCCCAGATAAATTCCGATGGGAAATGTTATTTCTTTTACTGGCCTCAGATAGTGTATCTGTGTGTATAAAAAGAGGACAGGCTGGCACATTTCCGACTTGTGCTATTCAATATCCAGGCTGAGTGTTTGGTGAGAGACTACTGTGAGAATAAGAAAGATTACAGTGATAGAAATTCTGAAATTATTGTTTTCTTCTATTAATTGCCTCATATAGTTTATTTTTGAGTACAAATAAACTGCATGCTTGTAAAATGTTTTACTTGTGGCATTCTATTTCCTGGTTGAGGTGAGAGGGACAGACTAATGTGGGATAAAGAGAGATTTCAATGACATAAAACCTCCAATACCATTTTTTTTGGTATTTTGTTGGCCTCATATAGAGTAGTTGTGTACACAAAAGTCAGGATGGACAAATCTTTTACTTGTACCATTCTAGTTCAAGATTTGTGGGAGATGGAGAGATTACTGTGGTCCATGATACATTATAACTAATTAAAGTTCCAAATGAATTTGCATATTTGTTTTGTATTCATTTATGTGGCCTCATACATTGTTGGTGTGTGAACAACAAACGGCAGGCAGGTCAACGTTTTGACTTGTGCTTTTCCAGGTCCAGGCTGAGGAGAGAGGGAGAGTTTATTGTGGGGCCAAGAGACATTATATAGAAAATTGCCAAGAAAAAATATATTTTATTATTGGACTCAGACAGTATATCTGCATCTACAAATAATGGCATGCTAGCAAAATCTTTTACATGTACAACTTCAGATGTAGGCTGAGATGAGAGGGAGACTCTATTGTGAGGACAAGAGACATAATAGTTATAGGAAATCCAAAATGATTGTGTTTTTTTTCTATTTTATTGGCCTCATATAATGTTGATGTATCAACAAAAAAGGGGGAAGGCTGGCTAAATTGTTTACTTGTGTCATTCCATTTCCAGGCTGAGAGAGGGAGAGACAGTCATGCATCCAAGTGACATTACAGTAAAAATCACAAATGCATGTTTTTTTTTTTGTTTTGTTTTATTGGTGTCATACTATGTAGTTGTGTGTAGCAAAAACAAAGGGTATGGTGGAAAACTCTGTGACTTGTGCCATTCCAGCACCACGCTGATGTGGGACGGAGAGAGTACTGTAGCCCCAAGAGAGAGAGTACATTTACAAAAGATTCAAAATGAAAGTTTTTCTGTGTTTGTTAGCCTAATATAGAGTCTTTGTGTAGTCAACCAATAGTAGGCTGCCAACATCATTTCATTTTGTCATTCCAGTTCCAGGTTGGGGTGGGAGGGTGAGAATACAGTTGGTAAAAGAGATAGTACAGCTTCTCAAATAATCCCAAATAAAGTTGGTGGGTTTTTTTGGCCTCATATAATATAGTTCTGTGTTTAAATAAATGGGCAGGCTGGAAAAAAATCTTTCTCTTTCTCTTGTGCCATTCCAGATCCAGGCCGAGGGTAGAGGAAGTTAATACTGGGTGGTCAAGATTCATTATAGTTAAATATAATTCCAAATGAAAATGTAATATAGTGTATAGTGGAGTGTTGTTCTGTATAGAATTCCATCCCTTTCAAAATTATGTTCTACCACAGTTCCATGATCATGGAATGTGATTCTACCCTACTGTGGTAGAACAACATTCTAGAACCTCTTGAGACTGCATGAGTCAGTTTCATTTTGAAAGCAAAAGAACTCACAAAACACATATTTCACACAGTGTTATACACTATAAAAAATACAGGATGAGTTCAATGTGTTCTTCCCGCCTCGGGGTTCTGATTCCAATGGCCTCTCGAGGTCAGAGAGAATCAGATCCCCTCTGTGGCAGAACACACTGGTTCTGCATAGCTGCCCATCCAGTGTTCTCTATGGTTTGTCACAGTTAGACGTGGACAATGCGTAAATTAAATGTTTGTTTGTTTGTTTGTTTGTTTTTGTAAGCACTTCTTCTGTCTGTGTTTATTCAGCTAATTCGCCCCATGGAAACATACCTAATGTCCCAGAGACTCATCACCACAGGTTCCTAGGATCCACCAGATGTGCTACACTACATGGAAGAGGAAGGCTTGGACATGGTGCACATGCAAGAGGATATGGGCATCGAAATTACAGAATGTTTCAAGGTGCATGTGACGGAGAACCATGATATGAGGCAGCAAGCCATAGAAGTTCAAGTAAATACATGCAATCATATTTTTTAGGCCCACTACCTACTTTTTAGTTAGGTTTTATTTTTCCCCAGAATTTGATTTATGTCCTAACAATGTGTTGTCACATTATGTGTATTAATTGTCAATTGCTTAAAGCGGCAGTGCAACAATCTGGTGAAAGTTTTGACCTATACTTTTTTATGTTATTTTGGAGTGCCACTTACCTCCTGACATGTATGATACCCCTCTTTCCACAATTTAAGTATACTGTAGTACTTTTTTCATGTCTGAAATAATAAAAGGAGTGCTCCTTTTAACACGGTGTGGTCCAGGTCTTCATCAATAGTTGCATCTGTTTTTGTCCATCAGTTGTTTATATATCACTTCTGTTGTGACTAAAATTAATTATTATGCATCAGGTAGTGATCTCTGACCTTACAGAACAATAGTTGGTCAAACACAGCAGCAAATACTGATGAGAACATTGTCCGAGCCATATCTAAATGAGTGCTCCTTTTATTATTTCAGACATAAAAAAAAGGACTAAAACAGTCTCAAATTATGGAAAGAAGAGTATTATACAATTTAGGAGATGAGTAGCAAGCTAAAATAGCATAAAAAAGTACAAGTCAAAGTTTTAACCTGATTGTTGCACTGCATATCATCTAAACATATCGTTGATATGTTCCCCTTTCAGCGTCGTATCATGCCCCCTTGTTTCATTTCATGGTTCTATTTAAACTGATAAGAATATGCTGACAGTAAATTCCATGTGAATTAATGCTGTCATTTGACTCTGGCATCGCTTGATTACATGAACTTCACCACAGTGTATGTAATCATGTACTCTTCAGTTTACTCACTAATGATGTTAGAGTTACAGTAATTGCCTGTCACCTCTTCTTTTCGACTGTTCTGCATGGTTACCACCTCTGTGAAGATAGTGCAACAGCTGGAATCCATAGGAGCACAGGATCCAAGACAGCATGGGTTTACAACAGGAAGATCCTGTCAAACTAATCTCATAGATTTCTTTGACTGGGTAACCAGAGTGGTGGACCAAGGGGGTGCAGTTGATGTCACCTACATTGATGACTTCAGCAAAGCTTTTAATACTGTTCCACACAGAAGATTGATTAATAAGATGGGTAGGCTCGGGGTGAGTCAGAGATTGGTCAACTGAGTGTCAAACTGGTTGGCAGGCAGAAAACAGAGAGTGGTGGTAAATGGCATACAGTCAGAAGAGTTGCAAGTCACAAGTGGAGTATCACAGGGATCGGTCCTGGGGCCAGTTCTCTTCAATATCTTCATCAGTGACTTTGCAGATGGAATGTAGGGTACAGTTTGTCTGTTTGCAGATGACACTAAGCTCTCCAATAGAGTAGATGATCCAGATGGGGTGGCCAGAATGAGAAGAGATCTGGATAAACTGGCAAAATGGTCTGAAGAGTGGCAACTGGGGTTTAACGCAAAGAAGTGCAAGATCATGCACATAGGGAAGAGAAACCCTGAAGCCACCTACAGGTTGGGAGGGGAGTAGCTGGCAATCGCAAAGGAAGAAAGAGACTTGGGCATCATCATCACAGATGACCTGAAATCATATAAGCAGATCACTAAAGCAGTAGGTAAGGCTAGAGTAATGTTGGGGTGTATTAGTAATGGTATCGCAAGTCATAAGAGAGAGGTAATCCCTCTTTACAAGATACTGGTTAGGCCTTATCTGGAGTGCTGCATGCAGTACTGGAGGCCGCACCTGCACAAGGACATTAACAAAATGGAGGTAATCCAGATAAGGGCAACCAAAATGGTGCAGGGACTGCATCAGAAAACATATGAGGAGAGATTAACGGAGCTCAACATGTATACCCTAGAGCAAAGGAGGGAGAGAGGTGATATGATCGAAACATTCAAACACCTTAAGGGCATTAACAAGGTAAAAGAGTCTAACATGTTTCAATATAAGAAAAATAGCAGA
Organism: Neoceratodus forsteri; assembly: GCA_016271365.2. Taxonomy (NCBI): domain Eukaryota; kingdom Metazoa; phylum Chordata; order Ceratodontiformes; family Ceratodontidae; genus Neoceratodus; species Neoceratodus forsteri. The sequence continues at coordinate 1,340,157,369 of CM057455.1, read as the reverse complement.
AGAATAAGAGGACACAGCATGAGATTAGAGGGAGGCCGATTCAGGGGTAATGTGAGGAAGTTCTGTTTCACAGAAAGGGTGGTGGATGCATGGAACGGCCTACCTCAGGAAGTGGTGGATGTGAATATGAATGCCAGCAGACCCTCCCTCACTATATCCTCCTCTATCATTACATCTGTTATCACACTGTGCAATGGTCACTTCCACCCAGTGTCTCCCTGACCATTATGTTGGGTACATTCTCCTCATTTGCGAGCATCAGTTCAAGAATTTTCTCAGCTCTTGTTGGTTTAGAGAAGCCATGAATGAGGAACCCACTTTACAGTCCTTCCTGGATCACCTGACTCTTAACACATGTTGTGGAAGGTATGCTCCAGTTCACATTGAGCTGGTTGAAGTCCCCCACAATTACCTACTCTCCTTTCACCACAGCTTACAATATTTGTTAGATCAGTTCCTATCTATCTCCTCATTTTGAGTGAGTGGTCTTTAAACCACCCCCAATATCACCTTTTTCCCCTCTGTTGGACCTTAACTGAACCTGTAATTCATCAACCTCCCCTTCTTCCAACTCCTCCCTCGTGCAATTTATACCCTCCCTGGTAATAGAATATGCATAAAATACTTGTAGTTTTTTCTCCAAGTTGAGCTTTATTACCCTTTCAGTACATTTTGAAAGAAGTTGTTGTAAACATCCTTTACAATTGAGAATGAGTTCAGTACATAACTGCATAAGTTATCAATCATTTGAATGAAAATTATAACCACAATAGCAACATGTCCTCTCTTCTACCTCCAATCCTTTGAAAAATCTACTCGATGGTCAGTCCTTCTCAGGGTACCATTTGTGGACCCTCCACCTCACTACAAGGTCCTGCATTTCCCAGAGGAGCTCCGTGATGTCTATCCCAGCCTTTCTTAAACCCCTCCAAAATAGTAGCAGCCACCAACTGTATGGGTAGCACATTCCAGGGCCCCACCACCCTCTAAGTGAAGTAGTGCCCCCTTGTTTCCCCCTTCAGCCTCTCCCCATCCAGCTTCATTGAGTGTCCCCTGGTTGCCCCCACCTCCATCAGCTGAAAGACTTCTGCAAGGCCTACTCTATTAATTCTCCTGAGATACTTGAAGACCTCTATGATATTCCCCTCTGTTCCTTCTCTCCTCCAACAAATACAGGTTGATCTCCCTCAGTCTCTCCTCATAGGGCCTTTCCCCTAGCTCCAGTACCATACTGGTCGCTCTCCTCTGCACCCTCTCCAGTAATGCAATGTCCCTCTTTAAGTAGGGATGCAAAAACTGCATGCAGTGTTCAAGGTGTGGTCTAACAAGGCAATTGTGCAGCTGAAGAAGCACTTCACAACTCCTTGAGGTTATCCCCCCCCAATGTGCACACCAACATTTTGTTTGCTTAGTCCGCAGCCATTCTACATTGCTCAGAGTTATTCAATGTGACATCTACCACCACCCCATTGTCTTATTACCCCCTTAAAACCTGCAGTGCCTCCCACCCCCTCCCACAAGCTGTAGACATGATTCAGAATGTGCAGAACCCTGCATTTCCCAGCTGTAAACTTTAGCTTCCAGTCTCATGACCATCTCCCCAGAGTCTCCATACTGCTGGGAATAGCTAAAAAGGTCAGCCAGTGGTGCGGCCAGGGTATCTGCTAGCTCCTAGATCACCCTAGGATGGATCCCATCTGGGTCTGGTGTTTTTTCCGCTTTTAGGGCATTGAGGGCTTCCCACATCCTTTCTCTGGGTATTTCAATGTCCACGTCTCCCACTTCATCTGTCAGTCCCCCTATCCCCTCTCCTAGCCGTGCAGCCAGCCCATTCTCTGTTGTAAACACTGAGGCAAAAAAATCATTTGGTACATCCGCCTTCTCCACAGCCTCCTGTACCCATCCACTCCCTATCCTAAACCGACTAATTTATCCCTTTTCCTTTCATTATTCTCCTAATACTAATGAAGAACCCTTTTTCCCCTCTTCTACTCCCCTGTGTCAATCTTAGCTCCACCTCTGTCTTGGCTGACCTTACCAGCCTTGTGACTCTACTGACTGTCTTATCATACTCCCTGTTGGATAGAGCAACTTGAGAATGTTTATATTGGATTATGCAGCCTTTTTTTCCCTCACCGCATATTGGACCTCACTTACCCACCAGTTCAGTCTCCTAGCTTTGCCCTTCCCTCGTGGGCTGAGTCACCAGTTGGAAAAGGAACACATACTGAAAGACGTCCAACAGGCGCTGCTCCCTGCTTGATGAGTATGCCATAGGTCTCCCATCTGCTCCTGGTATATTCAGGTCTCCCACCACCATATTGTTGTCCTTTCCCCTGCCACAGTGGTCCCTAAGGTTAGCCAACAGGCATTTCTCCTATTCCTCCTCCTGGCCAGTGTGGTATATGTACTACCCCCATTTTCACCCGCTTACACCCTGTAGCCTGTAGAGTGACCCAAAAGTGCCTTTACATCATCCTCATTTCATCCACCTTGCTTATCCTTATGCTGTCCCTAATGATAAGTGATACCCCTTCCCCTGCCCTCCACCCTATTCATTCTGTATGCGGTGTACCCACATGCATAATTCTTAACCCTTTCTTCATATCCCAAAAGTTTATTCAAATATAATGAGTAACAATCTTTAGTGGAAATATAATTATTTCGATACATCATAACATAATAGTTCAAAGCTACACTAACATTTAAAAGCTAACAAGTAGGCCAAAATATTTTCAGCAAAAATATGTAACACCAGAAACACCCAACGTAAAAAGGAAATACATTTTAAATAGTTAGGGATGTTACCCTACATTGCAATATGACAAATGTCCACCTTTAAACAAGGAAATATGTAAATAATATCTGGCTATGATTGCATTGTGCATAATATTACCATCAAGACATATACTGTCTTCTATTAACAGATGATTACATAGAAAATAATGTGAATCATATTTGGTTCATTACGTATAGTTTTTAATTTAAGGTTTTGTTGAAGAAATATTGAAATTGCCTACTACTCCTCTGTGCACAATCTCTTTTTGTGACATGCCACTAGATCTGCAACAGGAGGAGGATTGACTGAGAAAATTGTGCAAGAGAAATGCTTGGGGTGTCCTTCTGGCACGATTTTTGTTGAAAGTAGAACAATTTTGTCATCCAGTCTTCTCTGAACAATGTCATTGATAATGACTTTAATGTAACTGTATGTCTTTTGCACCTTTTGAGGTATTGCACTCCATTGTTTTGATTGCTTTGAGAAGTGCCTTGTGTACCTTTTGGAATGCTGAGAATTAATGTATAATATAGAGGATAATGGCTAGGGATAGGGTGATAACCACACTGTAATCATCTCGAGTGGCTGCTAGGGCAACATGGTAAACCTCGAGAGTGCAGCTCGAGAGGTTTACTGTAGCCCTAGCAACCACGAAAGGTGATTTCAGCGTGGTTGTCACCTGATCCCCAGCCATCATCTTTTATAGTGTATGGTCAAAAAAACACTGTTTGCATTCTACGTGTGAGAATTACGGAACTCTGGTGCATTCTTTTTTGTTATGCCACTGTTTGGAAGTTCTGAAGTGTGGTTAACAACTTTTAAAATTCTAAACAGTGCATAACAAAGCTGTGTGACTGCTGATTATGGTGGTTAATAGGCACTTACCATACATCATGTATGGATAGTGTATATTACTCACTATAATATGGCCATAAAAAATCCAGTAATCTGATTGGCTGAAGAGAATGGAACTCAGTGCTGATATCTCATGGCGCGGCACGGAAAGAATGTCCAGTATCCTCTTCACAATAAAATCAATAGTACCAGCCATTCTTGACTGCCATCACAAATGTGGCTGCCACCTTTACTCACAAAAACACTTCAACTGGGCTCTGAAACCAAGAGTCTTAAATTTATAAACAAATAGAATAATAGATAGGTGAAGGTCTATTACAAGGGAGTAATACCATTGAGAGGTTCTGGGGACAAGGAAACCTAGGAAGCCGGCTCGAGAGGTTCTCCACATCCCAGAACTCCATGATAGACCTCACCTATTTTTATTTTGTAATATATGGAGCCCAGTTTTGTTTGCAGCAGTTCTGTGAATGCGGTGCTGTGAGGCTGTGCTGCCGCTGCAGTGAGGATTCACTCACTCGCTCTGTGTCTGTGTACTTTCCGTCCCCGGTCTGGCACTGCTCACCCATCCACCCACAAACTCGGTCTGTGTCTGTTTTACTTGAAACAACAACGTCTTACCTTGCTTCTTTAATCAGACCATTGTGGGGAATAAAAAAAATGCTGCCCCTAAAGCGAAGGGACGATATTCTCTCGCTTAGTGAGACACGGCGCCGCCATGTTTTTTGAATGGTTCTGCCCACCCACAGAGGAACCAGTTCTAATCAGGAGGTGCAGTTTTAGGAATGTCAGCACGCAGGGCTAGGAGGTTGCCTTGGGGATGTCAGGAACTAGTGTATGCTATTGGAAAATCTTGCAGTTGCGCTCTTGAGGTTTGGTGATAATACTATCATTCAGAGCTCCAACTATAGTATTATGAGCTCTGAACGATAGTATTATCACTTGCCAATGATAGTATTATCACTTTGGCTACTGGTGTATTACCGGGATTTTTTTGTATGGGATACTATGGTATTATTTATGTATCTCCATATATTACATAAGAATTAAATGTTATATGCCCTCATAATACAATTTTTATACACATATACATAGTTTGCAAAACGAAGTATTACAGTACTTAGAACTATAATTTATGGTGTTTGTTTGCTGACCAAGAAAAATCACTCTCCTGTCCTCACCTGCTTACTATGGAAATCTGTGCTGTATAAGCTGTTACAGATAAAACAAAGCACTGTTTCCATCTGAGGTCTACTTACATTACTTCTCTTTCTGAATTCTTAAGCACATCCCTTAATAAATGTTGATTGTAATCTATTGCTGCTAGCATAATGTGTGTCTCAAATGATTCATTTCTGTGTTTGATGAGGAGATGGAGATGGAAATAAGTATCAGTTGAAATAAATGTTAGCTTTCACAACTTTTGGAATATAAACTATTTTAATTTGAATACATTTCAGTTATACAATTTTTTTTAATTACGGTGTTTATTAGTTTTCAGGATTTTATCCAGTTTCCTCAGGGCCCTGGCACACAGTGGTACATGCGTGTGGAGGCGTGCACACACACCCCAGAAGTCATCTCATCCCCTTCCTCCTTCACTATGTGACACCCCCACTACATTCATACTGCACTTGGCCTCCAGTTTTTTTTTCATTTATTATACTTTTTCCACCACCACGGATGACCCACACCTCAGCCTGCTCATGGACCCCTGCCTCTGCCTCCACCTCCACATTAGACCGCACTCCTTTGGATACCCCTTGGCTTGCCCCCCAGGGTGGGGTGCAATGCTGCCCGGTACAGCGCTGCACGTCGGGACTAGGTCCGAGGGTTGGTTCTGGAGGTTGATGAAGCCCAGGGCAAGCTTCATCTAAGGTCGTCCGTGGGAGAATTTTTTTGTAGGCTGTACATTGGGAGCGGGAACATGCAATAATGTCCAGCATCTGTCCCGCCCCTCCGAGTAACTTTCTAATGCCGGTTGTTGTGGTAATTCTGGCCTCCACCAGGGGTCCATCAAACATTGGACATTTGCCCTGCCCTCCCCCTGAAGAAGGAGAGCAGCCCCTGGGATGCTCAATCCTTCTACCCTGGCCAGCCCTCCGATGACTCAGGTCTGTTCCCGAACCTGGGTCACAGGCATTGCAAGTGGAATTCCAACTGCTGCGCCGATGTGGTGGCTAGTTTTTTTTTTTTTACTTCATCACTACTTTTATTTATGTAAAACCTCCTTCATGCCACACTCAACCAACTACAGATTGTATTATCCAAATACAATATATTGTCCTCTATAAATAGATACTGTCTGACATAATTAATTTCCATCAGTTATAATGGATTTATTCACTTGTAAGCAAATATTTTGATAGCATCCATCAGGATGTGATTGTGATATGATTCTAGTTCACTTGTTATTCTTAATAAGAAACAAAACACAAACATCACTGATATTTATAATATGGCCTTCATGTTGTATCAGTTTTATAGTTTAACTTGTCATCTGATATTGTACATTTGATATCTGTAAATTACAATTTATAGAATTGTTTAATCAGCAGTTCCATATTCAAATATGTCTCCCAGGTGAAACTGTTATATAAATAGATAAATGTAATGTGTAATTACACAATGGAGAACCAACCGTACATGAACAAATTAGGGTATTTTAGCACGTATCCAAGGATCATACACCACTTGACTGAGAGCTTTGTGTGCTGGATTATCTGGAACCAGCCAAGGTTTGTCATGTTCAATTAGTTCATCATGAGAACATCTGTCAACATCTCCCTCCGATATTATATTCCATTCATGCATATTCGCTGTATGGTGTATGACACCACGCCATATACTCTTTCTTTATTTTCATAATAATTTCAAAGAAGTTTAGTAACATATCGAGAAAAAGACAAAAGGTTTGTTACATACTAAAATGAGATACTCTGCCTTAAACAATATTAATTATTAAATTCCTAAAAAAATTCAGACATCTACGTTGATCCATGTGCAGTTTATGGTAACACAGTAAATGGTCTTGAGAAAATTCATGAAAAAAAAATATATTAACTCTTAGGCTGCTAACAGAATTAGAATGTATAGGAATTGTGGAGTAATATATCAGTCTGCAGCCCTGCAAGGGTTAATACCAACAGTCCATTCTTCTCCTAACTACACCTTCTGCTTGCCACAACTGTTTCTCATACAAAATCAGGAGATTAGAGGTATAAGGTGTCTGACTATTCTTATTCTATAATCACACTATAAATCCCCACCTCTTCATTTCAAATAACAGTGATTGAATTAAATTTAAATTATCACTACGGACCTGAAAGCATTCTACATTATCACCACAGTTTACAGTGCTGAACCAAAAGTGTTTTACAACATCAAGTGTCCATTGTGTCAGTTCCTTTGTTTCCCTTGTTCGTGAATAATGTTGTTATGACAAACAAAAATGCAAAATTGGACATGCTCAAAATTACAACAGTAATGAAAAGCAATTATTAAAGATAAGTAGCTCATCAGTACATGAAGTGCAAAACTGTTATATAATAACACCACAGCACTGTGATACTCATAATTTAAGCAAAACTGCTATAAAATGACTTGACCGATAACTATCGTTCGGTGCATTGATGTCCAAGCGGCATATCACCTTTCATTTTCAAGCATTTTGAAAGTTGGTGACATTCTTTCCAGTAATCCTGTCATTATGACATAAATTTTAAATTTTTAAAAATAGAAAGTAATACCACATCTTAATCATATGCTTATTTTCAGCCTTGCTAGTGTGCCATAGGTTAATTTGATGCCATACATTTGGAAATTGACGTTCTGTTACAAAAACAATAGGTGATCATGATGTCAGTCTTACAATACAGAACAAAATTAAATTACTGTCTTATACAGTATGAGAGCAGATTGTATCAATAATTCATAAATATAGTGTAATGTAAAAGGGGTATATAGTTATACTGACTCATTGAAGAAATGATCTGCATATGCACGTCTGTAATGACCTCTTCAATAACAATTCTGTCATTTTGTAAACTCTTGCTACATCGCTTGAATCCCAAACTCTCCATGTCTGAAGATTTACCTTGTACCTCTCGGACATCCACTGTTTTTGTCTCTATTATCTTCTTATTGTTATACTCCATAACAGTGTATGTTAGAAATTTTGCAGACTGGCCGGGACTATAATTACAACCATTGCCAATAACCGTAATAGGTTTGCTAAATGATTGGATTGCCTCTTGTCTAAGATTGTTCCAGTATGTTAAAACAGCTGAACATACATATTTTCGTTGAACAGCAAAAAATTTATTTCTAGATACCGGTGTCATGTTCATAAATTTGCACAGTAGGGCTATCTTGCTATAGTTATTACCAGACAGAACAATACTACTTGAAAATAATAGATTTCCAGGCGCTATTCTTTTGATCAAAGGTTCTGAGCGCCATGTCCACTGATGATTGGAGTTAAACCTCATGTCTAGTAATAATGATGTTCCTACATACTTGTGTACTACTGAAATCTTTTCCTTACATTGGCCTCTTTTACATGTGCTATATGCCATCTGTGCAAGTTCAAGTATATTTCCCTCATAACATATAAATGATTTCTTAGTGTCACTACGAACTTCTTGATTGGCAGAGCTGGTTTTTGTATCTTCCACTGAAATCCCTTGTCTAGATTGATCTGGTGTGTCTAGTTGGTCTGTAACATGGTAATCTACTGATGTATCAAATGGATCAATCTTCAAGTAACTGTGTAAAATAAAATATTAAGAAATGTTCTTCTTTCAGTGTCACATGATCTAACAAATGAAATTGATAGTTCATGCAAATCATCCTCTACACAATTGCTCAATTTAATAAGAAGTAATAAATAGGATAAGTTGAAAGTCAGAAGGTTGAAGAAAATTGATCAAAAGTTACTATTCTGATGTCATTCCATAACACTACTGCATAAATTACAACTCGGGTCCTCTATACAGACTAAATAACATTCAGAATTCTTTGGCTTAATGTTATTCACTACATCTGTACAATTACACATGTGAACTGCAGGTGTCACATTATTTACCTTTCTGGTTTTGGGTAGTGTGTCTCTTCTGCCGCAATGTATTATGTATCGCTAGCACTGTTAGATTGATTGTCTGACGTATATGAATCATAATTGTAGAAATGAGAATTAATGTGAAATTTGTTCTATGTGGTACAACCACAATGGTTTTTTATACAATCTTTTTCCAAAATAAATAAGAAATAATCAAAGTACTTACTTTGCAATTTTAGTAGGGTAATTTGCTGAAACAAAGGGGTGACACAATGGTGTTGATGTCAAATGGACTGGTTTTGGTGAGAATGGCTCTTCCGGGGTAGAAAAGGAGTCACTTGAATCGCCAGAAAATGAGGATGATGATGTACTGTTACTGTGACCTTCATTCTGTAGTTTTCTGTGATCAGAAAACACAGTACATGACATCAGTATAATTAGAGACACACAGACACACATGCACATGCACACAAACACACACCCACACACATTCCTTTTCTATAGTGGGCTGAAATAGCACATAACTTATAATCCCTATCAGAGGAAGTCAAACCAATTATTATATGATGGTGGCCCATTTCATAAGTGTGATAAGCAACTCCAGGGACTGCATTTAAGTAAGTAATAATACTCGGAAGGGGGGGGTTATTGGGATATAACGGATTACCCAGGAGTGTACTGAGGCCTGACACTGCAGGTGGGGGGCCTTATAGCCAATGGAAGATCCATTGTATCCCAATAACGACCACCCTGGAGGGTATTGCTGCTATTAGAAAATGGGCTATATGTGAGTTTTTACAGAACATAGAAGAATTATAGATTAATTTTCATGCCTGTGACTATCTAGTAACAAGTCTGACATTTGCTGATAGTTTCCTAGTCCCAATGCTTCCTTCAGTTCAAGCCACCTTTCTATTGCACATCTTATGTTTACAGTATTCATGTTTTGTACCCTGTTCTTTCAGTTTTTCTTCTCTTTTTTCTGAAGTGGGGAGTTTTGGTCACCCACATTTCTTGGGAACAGACAACATTCTGTAAAAAATAACACACAATACTATGATTACAGCAAAACTAACATACCTGATAACTTCAGAAATACAATTCTGAGTCAAAGAAATACAACCAGCAGTATATTAATTGAGGCAGGGTTATTTGTGAATCCATGTCACATGATTTCGTACATGCCTTTCCCATAGTGGTGCAAATGCAAATCTGGTCATACAGTATTTGTTTATCAATACTACCATTATCACGCTGCAGCTTATTATTGTTTGTATTTAAAAATGTGAGATGTGGACATCTATATGCAAAAATGCTGATATCCTACTTCTGTCTCTCATACAAAGTCTCCTGGAATGCTTAGACAGAGATGCGATACATACCATTGGTACAACCGATGATATTGAGACAGCCAGGCATTATATTTTATATAATTAGAACAAGAGGAGATGACTCATCAACATATAATAACGAACCTTCATGGTGTACATGTGGGCACTGCAGAGAAATGCCAACACAGCAAGAAAGAGTATGTTGTGGCATGGACAATGAAACATGTATCAGTAGAGGTGACACATTTCAACTCATTGCATTGAATGAGACAGTTCTAGCAATAGCACGAGCATATTGAGATGACATATTTGATACTACAGAACATGTGTTTCATGATAATAATAAACAATTTCGATATGCTGCATATTGTTAATTTATACTTTGGCAGTATGGTCAACTAGGATCAGGTAATAGGAAAGTTATACCCTTATGCTGTGTATGGGCCATCAGGGATAAATACCTAGACCCTTTTGCTCCCTACATTGGGTTTCTTGCACATAGACTGGCATAACTGCAATTGTTCACCTGTTAATGGCTGTCAATTTCAGTTTATGAACAAATGTGCAAAATACCAACTCTTTGTAGTTCATCAGACTTTTGACACTAATATAATGTTTACTAGTTCTTTGATAAAACCAATGGCTTATAATCTGCCAGCGCAGAGTCATGCTTGATTTGAAAAGTTCGTTGTGTGCCTTACAGAAGGAAATTTTTTTTTAATACGTCACCGTTTCACATCTGGGTTGGTGGGAGTGTGTTGTGTATGAAAAAATGTATTTGGGTATGTGTATGGGGGGCCTATACAGTACTCGTGTGGTACATACCATATTTATTGCTAGAATTAGTTATTTTAGTGCATGAATTGAAGTTTGATAATAGAAATTGGTAACTAATATAATGGTAATTTAATTATTACAGGTTAAAAATGTTAACATGTATGTGTTGTCTAGTTAAATGTCAGTAATATATTGTATATATTGCATTTATTGTTAAACATAATAGTTGAATATTTAATGAATGATAATATCTGTAACATGATTGTGTAGTTGCACTTCTATGTGTCATACTGTTATGTTAATTTTACATTTCTGAAACATACAATAAATAAAATTAACATTGAAAACTGAATTCGTCATAGACTTTAGTGCCTATTTTTAACATGTTTAATGTGATTAAATTGATATCTGCTTCATTCAAAAATGAAATGGAGAGAGGGCGAGTCAGAGGCTACATGAGGAAGAATTTCTTCACAAAGCAGGTGATGGAGAAGTGTAACACCCTGCCATAGAAGTGGTGGTAGCTGAAACAATTATGGGATTTAAGAATGCATGGGATAGACATAAAGAAACTCTGGAAGTCAGGGGTAAGGGGCAAGAGACTTCTAGGAAACCATAAAGTGAACTTACAAGCTCAAATAGGCAGACTGGGTGGGTCGTAGGCCCTTAACTTCTGACAGTGAAATGGTGAAGAGCTTACAGACAAGGGAGAGAAGTACAGTTAGTGACTAAGTAACACCTGTGAACATGAGTGAGCTGTCTAAGATGGTAGTAGCAGTGGCATAGTTTCCTAGGATCCATGCTGTGTTTGGGTCTGGATCCTGCATAGGGAAAAACAAACATGTCCAACATAGATAGGAGGAGGCCAGCATGGGGGAAGGATCAGGAGTGGAAAGGATCAATCAATGGGAAGTGAGGATGGGAACAAGCAGCAGGGTGATATGCTGCCAAGGATATGGAGCAGCCAAATTTCTGGAAGTGGCATGGAAGGTAGGAGGCTGCATGGTGTGCTGGAAGATGAGTCAACTTAGGGAGAAGATTGGTAGGCTGTGGATGGAGTTGGAGGCACAGGGATAACAGATTAGGGTACACTGTAGGTATGAGAAGAACCCATTGAGACACACAATACAGACAGCATCAGACCAACAAAAGGAAATTCCAGGGGAATCAGGAGGTGGTCTGCACAATCTGGTGCAGTCACATGCAGGAATTGGAAACAGTGTTGGATTAGATGTGGGGACAATGATACAGCAGTGCTAGTGCAAGGTTATGCACCTCAAGGAAGGGGGAAAGAGAACAAATAGATAAAGGGAAGTACCAGTGCATATAAATTCAACATTGTGGCTAGCCAGGGACAGCAGGAGGAGCTGGGTACTGTAATCACTGAGATGGTTAAGGCGGAGGTGACTACCAAGGAAAAAGGATGAAGCACAGAAATGGCAGGCACCAGCTATAGCCCAAATATCCCTAGTGGCAAGGGGTTGCAGAAAGGTGATAATGAAATAAAGTCAGGGATGAAGGAGCAGGGAGGTGTACCAAAGGAGGAAACAGTAGGAAGCAAGGGTAAGATTGGAACAAAGGTGAGAAAGGAATTTTGTGTAGGGGGTGACACGCTACTCAATGATGGCACAAGAGAACATTAGTGGGGAGGGTAGCAGAGTTAAAGACAGTGTAAACATCATGAGGGAAAGAAAGGGGCACAATTGGAATGGCTACCAGAGGAAGCCGACACACCAGCCGTACTTGGAAAGAGTGTGAGGTCGGAGCACAGAATGGGGGAGGCAATGGAATGGAGTAGCAGCATGGATGAGAAGAGGTATCATTTTGGAGGGAAGGAAAAGGTTAAGCAACAAGAGGAGGAGCATGCTAAGAAGTATAAAGTCATAATTCTGGGTAACTATATAGTTAAGGGGGTTAAATGGGGGGTAGGGTGACAGAAAAATCAGCATCTAGTTGGACTATATACCTGGTATGACAGCAGGTGGGGTGAGGCAGCATATTGGTAGGTGTGTACAGAAGGTTGGGGGGGGGACAATACATCATTGTACACCTGGAAACAAACAATCTGAAATTAAGACAGTTAGATGAGGTTCAGGACAGCTTCAGGGAAATGGGGAAACTGTGCAGTAAGTGGAGAAGCACAGTATCTTTCATAGAAGTTCTGCCTGTGCAATAAGCAAGCCCAGACAGGAAATGCAGACTGATGGATTTCAACAAGTGACTGGGGTAATGGTGTGAGTCCATGGGATATGGATTGGTGTGAGAGTAGGGTAGCACATCGGAGTACCCATATCTACATGCAGGTGACAACTACATCTCATTAAGGAGGGTTCTGGGGTATTAAATCAGATACTGAGGGAATTTATCAGTGAAAGGTATAATTTAAACTTGCTGGGGGGGGGGGGGCTATGCAGGTGTATTGAACCAGGAGAGAAGGACCATAGGACCTCCACCCACAGCAATGATACGGCATAATTTGTCTATGATAGAGGGTGGATGGGAGGGTAAGGAGGCAGCTGGGGGTTATTCTGGGTGGAAAGTGGTATCACTAAATGCTAGGATATTGGGACATGAAATGGCTGAGTTGAATGCATTGATGGTAGAAGGGAAGATGGACATAGATGCCATCACTGAGATGTGGTCAGCCCAAAACCACAGCTATGAATTGGCCATTACAGTATTTAAATTATACAGGAGGGAGAGAGAGATAAAAAATGTAAGGGTAGGAGGAGTAGCCATTTCTGTAAGAGAAGGGATTGAATGTACTATGGTGGAGGGGGATGAGGGCAGGTCAGAAGACATTTGGAAAGTGTTGGGGGGGAATGTCCTAGCAGATAGCCAGACAAATGGGCAGACTAGGTAGGCCTGTCGGTCCTTTTCTGCCATCAAATTTTTATGTTTCTAAGTACCTGGAGGGGATGAACAGAGTGGGCTTCTAGGTGGGGTCACTATCAAGATTAGATGAGAAACCAGAGGGCAGCCACTGAATTTGAAGGGGGCAGATTTGGGATGTAAATTAGAAGGCATTATTTAACTGAAAGGGTGGTGGCAGGGTGGCATGCACTACGTGAGTAACTCGTATCATTGCAGACAGTAGGGAGCTTCAAGAGGAAGTGGGACAGATTCACAGGGAAAGTACATTCCAGGGCTGGGGGCAGCTGCAGTCTAATGGACTGATAGACTGCACACTTGCACAGCCTAGATAGACCATAAGGCCTGTATCTGCTGATAATTTCGTATGTTCATATGACTCCAAGATATGCAACAGGGTAGGTACTCAAGAAGGGCTACATCAAATGATGAGAGACATGGGAAAGGCTTGAAATACTGTCAGAGATGTGACAAAAGAGATTCAATTAAAATAGTTGAAAATAAATGTACCTATGTAAATATAACCATAGGGGGTGAGCTAAATGAGCTGTATTTATGGGTGGGTAGAGTGGGGGGGCTATCAGCAAATATAATTTATATGATGGTTTCAGAAACTGCCGCTCCCTGTTTGGTTGGCTGGCACTTCGATCCCGTTGTAACTCCATACCAATGCCAACCAGCCATACCACCTGCCAAGCTGACACATATTCATACATTTACAACACCTGTTGTTTTCGTCACTAGGCATATCTGCCTCATGACCAAACAACACACCATGCCTTGTAGATCCTAATGTGACCCACACCCTTGACATGTTACATTGCTTAAAGGGACATAGGGGTTATAATATATGACAGCCTTAAGGCAACAAACCATTGCAAAAAGGTAGTAGGGATGGCCAATGGCATGCTGGGGTGCATGTGCATGGGTATGGCTAACAGGAGCTGGACAGTGATGATACCACTGTAGAAAGCATTAGTAAGCCCTCACCTGGACTATGGGGTGCAATTCTGGAGAGCACAACTGCATAATAACATACATAATGTGGAGACTATACTGAGAAGGGCAACAATGATGGTACATAAATTGCACCACAAAACATATGAGGAGAGTCTAAGGGACCTCAATATGTACTCCTAGATGTGATGAAACAGCAAAGGTGGATAACATTTATTATACAATGTCAAGAAAGAATTCTGGCTTCTGATTGGCCAGTTGGCCACCACAGCAGGGATGTTATCTGGCATAACATTCCAGCTGATTGTTTGGAGCTACATTTCTTCCTTCTCGTAATAAACAACCATTTTTTCACACACAAACAGTGTTATTTAATGTTTTTTATTCTGCATATAACAACAAGCAGTTGTATAATAAGAATAATGTCCAACAGGATGTGTGTTATGCTGGGATAACATCCCTTCTCTGGTGTTGGATACTGTTGACCAGAGGCCTCAGACCCAGCCACCTGAGTCAGGATGTTATCACAACATAACACCAACCATGTCGGACATTATTCCACTAATCTTTCAAGTACCTCGAGTACACAATCAAGGTGCATGGTGGGTGACCTTTACCTGAGTATGAGTACTAGAACACAGGGTCCACAATATGACATTGGAAAAGGGTAGATTAAATATAGATTAATGCATGAAGAAGTGTGGTGTGTGGGGATTTTATGCACCCCCACGGTGTGTTATGCCTCATAAACCCTGAGGGCGAAGCTTGAGGGGCTCATAGGGGTATCACAAACCAAGGGGGTGCATAAAATCTCCATAGAACCACACTTCTTCATTTTTTATTTTTCATATATACTGGTTTTTGGTATTTTTTGGTTTAAATTGTATTTTTTGCCACTTTGCAAGGGTAACTATTACCACCACTGCCAAGCTTGTGTCATGCTGAGTGACCGATTGTGTAGCGCTAGTGAACATCCAGTGCGAGGACAGCTTGTTCAGCATTTTTTCTGGTGATGCTGCGGTACTGTTCTGCCAGTGGTTTATGGAGCTCCATAAACAACATATGTGGTTTACGGAGCTGTTTGGGCACTCATGGCAGTGGTTTATAACCACTAACCAGTAAATATGAAGTTATTCTACACTGAAAGAGTAATCGACGCTTGTAATAGTCTACCACATTATGTAGAGGGGACAAGCATGGTGGAGGTTTTAAAGTATGCCTGGGACAGGCACAAGGGATGCTTTAGAAGGGATGAAGTGCTGGAAAACCATTTAATACTACATTTCAATGGCAACATACAATGTATGGGTTCTATGGTCCTAATGGATGGGCCTAGCATTCATTATCTGCCTACAATTTACCAATTTATATGTTTCTATTTATCATACCTCTTTTGACACTACTATCATAGTTAAAAAAAAAAAGGTAATATAAAAACCAGCTAATTTCCAAGATAGAGCTTGTGGCTCAGAGGAGTAGATGCATGCACATGATACCACGGTTACAGGATATGATTCTTCCAAAGACTAAGTAAATGTTTTGCATTTATTTATTCCTCTCTTGCTTCACCAGATGCTCCTCTTTGCTCTTAACCTTCCCCCCAACTGGCCCCACTTTGACCCCCGCCCAGGCCCAACCCTCCTGTCAACTCTTTCTCATTCAAATAGGTATGCCCATCTGAAGTACTCGTTGCCCTGCTCGCTGGCAACCCCTCAAAAGGTAAATGCCCCACTGACATAGATACTAAAATGCTCTACCTGTCAGCTTCTGCTATAGCAAGCCCCTTGGCTTTGCTTTTCTACCTATCCTATGCTCTTACTGCTATCCCTTCTGAGTGGAAACATGCCACTGTCATCCCCCCAAGGGTGGTGACCCCTCTGCCCCAGGAAACTACCACCCAATTTACCTCCTTCCCATACTAGCCAAGCTCCAAGAATGCCTAGTTCTCACTGAGGTCTCTACCTTTCTTGACTCCTCCTCTTTTCTCACTCCCTTCCAGTCTGGTTTTAGGAAAACACACTCCACCACCACTTCCCTTCTAAGGCTCACTGACCCCATCCTAGCCGATGTGTATGCAGGGCACATCAGTTCAGCCATTTTCATCAACTTGATGAAGGCATTTAACATTGTCTCCCATTCTCTCCTCCTATCCAAGCTGGCTTATGCTGGGCTCTCTGGCTGGGCCACCAGTTGATTCCACTCCTGTCTAGTAGGTAGATCCCAAGCTGTCAAAATTGGCACATTCACCTACACCTCCCTCCCTGTTGCAGCTGGTGCTCCCCAAGGCTCAGTCCTGAGCCTGGTCCCGTTCTCCCTTTTCCTCAATGATCTGCCCTCTGTTTGCACACACACATCCACACATTTGTATGCAGATGATACCGTCCTGTTTACATCAAGACCCCACCCCCTCTGATGTGGTGACCAGTCTTCAGCAGAACTTCGATAATGTCCAGCACTGGTTTTGTACAAATCAGCTAAGTCTAAATGCCAAGAAAACTGTTTCTGTGACCTCCAGCACTAGGCAGAGACTTTCTCGGCTTCCCTCCACCCACACCTACAATACCCTGGATGGGACAACTCTGGACGACTGCTCCTCCTTTAGATATCTCGGGATCTGGCTTGACCAACATCTTGACTTTTCTGTACATATTGACTCCATCCACAAGAAACTGCACCTTAAGCTTGGTACCCTTTACCACAACCATGGATGCATACAGCTGCCAGCTCGCAGGGAAATTATGCAGAAAATGATTCTACACGTCTTTGACTATGGGGATGTAGTCTACAGTGCTGCTCCCAAGTCCACCCTAGCCACACTGAACTCTCTCTTCCATGCCTTCTGTAGCTTTGCCCTGGACTGCCCTTACTCCACCCACCACTGCACCCTGTACTAGGCCTTGAACATCCCCTCACTAAATGGTCACAGAGAGAGTCCCACTCCCCTAGGCTCATGGCCAGATTTTGGTCTCAATTCCTGCCCTCCTACCTCACCTCTGCCCTAACAGCCACAAACCCCTAGCGTACTCACTCAGAAACAACAACTCCCGTGTAGTGACCATTCCTCACATGTCGACTGGCACTGGTCAGCCAGCTTTTAGGTACAGCTTGCCTAAACTATGGAACAAAGTACCAGCGAGCATTTGGCTCACCCTCCCCTACTCCAAAACCCCTTTTTTCTAGCACACTATTCCTCCAGCTGCACATGCAACTAACCCCTGACCTCTCAGGACTTAGCTTGTCAACTCCCAATATATCAGTATCATTCTAGAGGGCTTTCTCGCTGTAGTTTAGGGGCCATTATGCTATTTGCTCATTTGTATGTGTCTGTGATTTGTTCTCACTTTCAGTACTGGGATGCATCCCAGAATATGCCACTGTACCCGCATGTACACATGTCTTGAATATATACTGTCTTAGTCCTAGTTTTGTAATTGCTGTGATGTACTTCTCCACCACTCTGTCCCCCAGAATGCATCTGGAATCAAGCAGTAGTCTGCTCAGCATGCCTTCCTGGTAAAACTCTTAAATAAATAAGTAAATAAAATATATATTTTTAAAACCACACATTAATACATATATAGGTAACTTAATTTATTGACAATTAACAAATAACTTCCCATAACATGCTGTATATATATATATCTATGTGTATATATATATATATATATATATATATATATACATATATATAGTACCATGCTTTATTATAAATATACAGGAAATAGAGATCTAACATAACATTATAAAAAACAAAAAGTCATTAAGTAGACCAATTTCAGACAAGGGACAGTACAAACAGATATATAACTGAGTGAGAATAACAGCAGGTTCAGCATTCACCATTTTTGGTGTTGTACATTGTCTAGATTGGTTTGACTAAAAATAATACAAAATAAGTAGAAAGAGAAACAGTTCATTTAGAAGGATGCACTAGTAGCTCAAGAGGATGGATGTTTGCCTTGGGTGTAAATGGTACAGGACTTGATCCTTTAAAACAACCAAACCACACACATACAAAAAAAAATAATAAAACTCCTACACTCTTTTCACTTTTTGGTGCTACTTAGGATCAACATTCATTTCCAGAATATGCAGGTAACCAGTACTGTGTCTCCACAGCACCAGATCTGGGTTGTGATGCATGCGGCCACTAATTTTCTCTATTTACCAAGCATGTGTTGTGGGGATGGAAGGGGGGGGTAGAGCCACATTATTGTACACTGATGTCTGGCTAATGCACTTTTTACCTTATTCTACTGCCCTGCTCCTTCATTCCATTTCGGTGGCTGTTTTAATTACCTGTGCATGCTTCCAGGTACAGTATTTCTGAAAATAATGCCTTTCAGCAATGCACTTCAGTTTTTTTTTCTCGCAATTCATTTCTTTTTTTACCTAACGAAGCATACACATTGTGTTACAACAGGACAGTAACATACTATGGACATTCATCATTGCAATCTGTAAGTTAGGATCAACTCTTTCCTCCAGTAGAAATAAATCCATTATTCTGTACTGTGCTATTTCTGTTGTACTGCAGAGCACGGACATAAAAAAATAGAGGCAGAGGCATAGTAAGAGTGGGTGACATAGCATCAAACACTGATGACCTAAGACATTTTTAATAGCTAGCATATTAGTGTATGGATGCATGCTTTTGGGGGGGGGGCACACCACATCACTCGGTTTCATAAAGAAAGACAGCCTTATAATGAATGGGCAGTAAGGCACACATACATTGCTGTGCTGACTACTAGAAGACAGAGGGGAATAAAACAAATAAAAAAAAAAAAATAAGCAACAACTTATTTTTGTACCTGTAAGTTCAATTCAAAGGAAAGACAATTAAGTAAGCAATAACACATGACAAGGTGTGGGTTACGTGCTGATAAAACACGCCTAGGGGTGTACTAAGGCATGAGGCGCTTGCGCCGACTGCCTTATGCCCCTAGGCGTGCTCTTATCAGCACGTAACCCACACCTCGGAGTGTGTTATTGCGCTTATAAAATGGGTCCTTTAAAGTAATTTTTTTTTTAATGTGTAAAAAATAAAGATAGAGAAATATAAGAATAGGTTTAAAATTGTGAAAACAGTGAAAAAATAGTCCCTTGTATTAAGGTTCTGTGCAATGTATTGATTGTGTCCCCCCCCCGCACATAAAAAGTTACTCATACATTTACAGTATGTCTTTTTTTATTGTTTTTTTTTTTTATTTCTTTGTTTGCCTGTGTTTAGTTAGGGAGTTGAAGTGTTAAGACAGGAGCGTGTCTGTTGACTGGGAGCGAGCGTGTCCCTCAACAGACACCGTAGAAAGCACTGACAATATTTCTTCCTGTTTCCTGGTTTCGTTTTTGGGGAATATTTGGCTCGTTATTTATTTTAAAAAAGTAAAGCGAGTGCCTGCTGAGTGTCTGAAGAACACTGCTTAGTCGCTGCTTGCTGATGGTGCATCGGGTAGGTGGCTTTCGCTTACGGGATTTGCCGCTGTTTGAAAAAAAAAATGCCGTTTCGCTTTTGTTGCCGTTTGTCGGCGGTACTTTTTAAAATCTGGTAATGGTGGCAGGGGGCAGACAAGCCGTGAGACTCATTTATGAGATACGAGGTTTTTCTTGGTTTAGATGGAGTACGATATGTTCTTGAATGCAGTGTTACGTTATTGTGCTGTCCACGAGTGATGTCTTGCTGCCGCTTCAGTGAGCTCTGCCAGTCAACGTTTCTGTTAATGCTTGGCAGAGCTCATTAATTTTTTTGGTCATTTGGCTTCTTGGTGGGCAGTAGTACCGGTTGGCTACAATATCATCTGATAAGGACACAGCTCAGATGATGTTGTAGCCAATCAGTGCCTTGGGATTTGTTAGCCCATTTTATAAGACAGTTTAATTGTCTTTCCTTTGAATTGAACTTACAGGTACAATGAGCCGTGTCCTTATCAGATGATATTGTAGCCAACCGGTACTACTGCCCACCAAGAAGCCAAATGACCAAAAAAATTAATGAGCTCTGCCAAGCATTAACAGAAACGTTGACTGGCAGAGCTCACTGAAGCGGCAGCACGACATCACTCGTGGACAGAACAATAACGTAACACTGCATTCAAGAACATATCATACTCCATCTGAACCAAGAAAAACCTCGTACCTCATAAATGAGTCTCACAGCTTGTCTGCCCCCTGCCACCATTACCAGATTTTAAAAAGTACCACCGACAAACGGCAACAAAAGCGAAACGGCATTTTTTTTTCAAACGGCGGCAAATCCCGTAAGCGAAAGCCACCTACCCGACGCACCATCAGCAAGCAGCGACGAAGCAGTGTTCTTCAGACACTCAGCAGGCACTAGCTTTACTTTTTTAAAATAAATAACGAGCCAAATATTCCCCAAAAACGAAACCAGGAAACAGGAAGAAATATTGTCAGTGCTTTCTACGGTGTCTGTTGAGGGACACGCTCACTCCCAGTCAACAGACACGCCCTGTCTTAACACTTCAACTCCCTAACTAAACACAGGCAAACAAAGAAATAAAAAAAACAATAAAAAGACATACTGTAAATGTATGAGTAACTTTTTCTGCGGGGGGACACAATAAATACATTGCACAGAAACTTAATACAAGGGACTATTTTTCACTGTTTTCACAATTTTAAACCTATTCTTATATTTCTCTATTTTTTTTTTTTTTTTTTACACATTAAAAAATTACTTTACAAAGGGCCCATTTTATAGTGATTAACATATTCGAGGTGTAAGAGCACGCCTAGGACAGCACCGGCGAAGCGCCTCATGCCTTAGTACACCCCTAGGCATGCTCTTATCAGCACGTAACCCACACCTCGCCATGTGTTATTGCTTACATACAATACTGTCCTCAGACTACTCGAAGAACATGGTAAATGAGTATGACAATCTCCAAGTCTACTGCTTGAATTACTCATTACAAAAACAGCACCATTAAAACACTGTGAAATACTGAATAAATATCATTAAAAACAAACGGCACTGCAACCCATTATCATACCCAAACAAAATAAAAAATAATTTTCTCCACAGCCACAGACAACCAATTGGTTTCACTCAAAGCTCGTCCTCATCATGGAGATGACTGACAGCCACAAGGATGAGCACAGCATGCGCAAGTCAGAGAAGTGTGCAGCCACAACTTCGAGCATGGAGACGTGCATTCCACAGCAGACAGAAAGTTAACATGATGGACAGAATAAAAGATGCACGTTGTTTTCTTTTTAATTATTTTTTTTAAATAGAACAACTCATCTATTCTTGCTGCCACATCAAATATCATAAGGACACTTTTGGATCAATGACCTACTTAATGAAAGATATAGTATACAAACATTAAAAAAATGACTTCGATGCACTGCTGCTTTAAACATAATGGGCTGGATATTCAAACTGCGCCATTCTGAGGCGCAAGCCCTTGCGCTGCGCAAAATAGTTGCACAGGGGTGTGGCCAGGGTGATATTCAAAGGAGTTGCACTATTGAGCAACTCCTATGAATATCACCCCCCAGCAACAGCCACTGTGCATGGTGCAGTGGAACTTGCACCACCGCAAGTTGTCAGAGTGGAGCATTCAACTTGCGGTGGCACAAGTACCATTGCGCCATGCGCAAAATCCCGATATTCAAAAGGTGACATGCAAATGGGGCCATAATTCATGCAAGGCATGGGGGCCATTTGCATCTGATTATGGCCCCATTTGCATGCCATTAGCATGTAGGTGCGACAATCCCCGAGGACTTGCGCCTGGCACCCTGCCAGGCAGCAGCCGTCGGAGACCGACACCCCCTGCAGCCTGATTGTGGGCTGCATTACTTAGTCACCCCTGTCATATTTCCGGTGTCCAGTGACAGCCTGATCGCTGGCGAATCAGCACCCTCCGAGCAGCCTGTGGTCCAGTGACCTGGGTCACTGGATGTATGTAGCGTAATACTCCCAACACATCTCTGGTGCCTTGTGTCTCGCACCCCACCCACTCCATGAAGCCCCACCACCCCCCGCTCCCCGGCAGCCAGCGGGCGGCAGCATCCACGATTCATGGTGTACCATGGTGCACCATGATTCATTCACAAAACTGGACTGTCTTATGCGGTATGGGCTGCCGCCCGTGGCTCTTACTCTGCACCAATGGGCGTGCAGCCTGAGCTGATCAACTGGCGGGTGACGGGCGGCAGGCGGGTGGATGCTGCCGCCGCCGCTGCCGGGGTGAGCGGGTGGTGGGGCTTCATGGGTGGGTGGGTGGGGACACTAGGTACCAGGGATGTGTTGGGGGTATTACTGCTTACATCCCGCGAACGGGAGTTTTGGTCCACTGGATCACCAGGGCTATGTTTGGGAGGAGACGGGGTTGTATTTTACAGTGATACAGCCCGCGATCAGGCTTCTTGGTCTAATGGACCACCAGGGATGTATTGGGGGTTGTTTTGAAACTAATGCAGCCAGCAGTCGGGCTGATGGGGCTGTTTCTGCTGTTGCCCGCGATCGAGACCAGTGGGGGTGGTGGTGGGATTTCCTCTTTTCCCATGATTGGGCTGCAGGGGGCACGGGAGGTGGGTTGGGGCCAGCCACAGGTGGCAGCTGCTGTGCTGTGCCCTGCAATGCAGCAGCTCACCTGTGGGTGGCCCTTGACTTGAGCCTTTTTGGGCTCAAAGCTGTGCAGGCGCAGGTTGGGGGTTGCGCCTGCACAACTCTGCACAGCCCGGCTGAATATCGGGCTGTGCAGTTTATGCATGGTTCCTCCTCCCCCAGTTCAGCATGCATTCATTTGCATTGCGCTGTTGCTCAGCATGTTTTCTGTGGTGCAACTGCCTCCTGCTGAATATCGCAGAATGGAGCAAGTTTGGACTTACGCAGGCGCAACCCTATTGCGCATGGCGCATCCCTTTTGAATATCTGGCCCAATGTCTAAGAATGTCTGAAGCTAGAGTAGTAGACATTGTGTTTTCTTTCTTCCAGCTGGGCCTATCCTGTATATGTGTTGTACTGGTATATTTTCCTACTTTGTTCAGATATATTTCATAAATAATAAGATGTGAAATTTATAAGCCTTCCGTTTTATTGAGGAGAAGGTAGGGCAGGGCCCACAGCTCAGCAACATGGACAAAGGGGGCAGGGAGGTGTGCATGATTCCCTTCACAAAAGAAAGGGTCCTACAAAAGTTCGCTATGCTCAAGGTGGACAAGGCAATGGGACCTGAAGATATACATCCCAGGGTACTAAAGGAGCTAAGGGTAGAACAAGCAGAGTCACTAGCAGAACTGTTTAGTGAGTCTCTGAGCACAGGAGATGTCCCACAAGGCGGGAGAAGGGCTCATGTGGTCCAGCTCCACAAGAGTGGTAGCAGGGAAGAGGCAGGGAATTACAGACCAGTCAGTCTTACCTCAGTAGTGGGCAAGATTATGGAGGCACTGTTTAAGGAAAGGATAGTGCAACTCCTGGAATCCATATGAATGCAGGATCCAAGACAGCATGAGTTTACAACAGAAAGGTCCTGTCAAACTAATATCATAGATTTCTTTGATTGGGTAACCAGAGTGGTAGACCAAGGGGGTGCAGTTGATGTCACCTACTTTGACTTCAGCAAAGCTTTCAATACTGTTCCACATAGAAGTTTGATTAATAAGCTGTGTAGGCTCAGAATGGGTGAGAATTTGGTTAACTGGGTGGTAAACTGGTTGGCAGGCAGAAAACAGAGAGTGGTGGTAAACGGTACACAGTCAGATGAGATGCAAGTAACAAGTCGGGTACCTCAAGGATCAGTCCTGGGGCCAGTCCTCTTCAATATCTTCATCAGTGACATTGCAGATGGGCTGGAGGGTAAGGTTTGCCTGTTTGCAGATGACACCAAGATCTACAACACAGTAGATGATTCAAGGGGTGACCAGAATGAGAAGAGATCTGGAAAAACTGGCAAAATGGTCTGAAGAGTGGCAACTGGGTTTTGACACAAAGAAGTGCAAGATCATGTACATAGGGAAGAGAAACCCTGAAGCTACCTATAGGTTGGGAGGAGAGTTGCTGGCAATCACAAGTGAAGAAAGAGATTTCATCATCATCATTACAGATGACCTGAAATCATCCTAGCAGATCATGTACATGTATTAATTTTCTCTGTGTTGTACTGGTTTACTTTCCGACTTTTTTCTCACATACTACTCAAAAAATAAGTCTGGAAATTTATAAGTCTTCTGTTTTTATTTTGACTCTGGGATCATTATTTTACATTAAGCTTTATGACCCATCTGGATTATTATTAGCACATTCAGCTGGAAATCCTCAATCTAAGTAGAGAATGATGTACTGAGCCAGATTGTGAAATCTTTAAACAATGGGATATCAGTAGTATGCTTGGTGGAGTGCATATGGTTCATCTTATATCAATTTACATCAAGAACATGACAGTTTCATCACACATGCCCACACATGTGCAGCTACTTTGTGGTAGACATACCCCTTCAATAACTCAGCTGGTAGAGTTGAGTACTGTAGTGAAAATAAAGTAATCCTTAGGTTGCTGGTTCAGTTTCGGCTTGACGGAGGATTTTATCTACTGTCTGTTCTAATTTCAAAAGCTCTTTTGTTATAAAAAAAAAACAGATATTGAACAAAAGAATAAGGCAAGTCAAAATGTTAACATGGAATCATAGGCAAATGAAACCATATACCAACATTTCAACAGATAAATCTCTATATGTTACACTCCAAAAATAGAAACCTTATGGCATTCAGATAAAATATTGCCAAACTATAGCTGAGACGTTGATGGAGGCACTCCTATAATATCTCAAGCCAGCAGTTTGGAAAAATGTAGTGAAGCAATGCCCTCTTTTTGCTTGCTACATCATTTCTTCCTCCATGGTGTATTCTTCCATTTGTAATATCAAGTTTAACTTTTCTGATATGTAAAATAGTTTTGCAGCACAAGCAAACAGCTGTTTTCCAAGGAGCTGTTGTAGAGAAATACAGTAGTATTCCTTTTATACCACATTCATTTCTCAGGGACATGAGCTAAGGTATATGTTTGTACACATCAAGAATGGCCAACCAGTGGGGAAGAACTTCAGATATTTGCTGTAATTATCCACTGTTCACTTGGTTTCTCATAGGCATGAGAATGTAACATGGAGACAAATACAAATGCACAGTACTACATTGATCTCCCTATATTGCTTCTAGTACAATAGTGTTATGTATTCTCCCTTAATTTTCTAGGCTTTACAAACCAGAATTAAAATAATATAAGCAAGTACAGTACTTTAGGAAAGACAGTTCACACCCATTCTCAGAGCTGTGCACCTGGTGTTTTAAGATTTTTTTTTTCTTCCAGATGTGGAGAATAGTAATTTTTCCCTGTTAGACTTAATGTCTAAGAATGTCTGAGGCTACAGTAGTGGACATTGTGTTTTGCTTCTTCTACCTGAGCCTATCCTGTATATGTATACATATCTAGATTTTCTCTGTGTTGTATTGGTATACTGTTATTCTTTGTTCAGACATATTTCACAAAAGATAAGATGTAAAATTTATGTCTTCCATTTTAATTTTGAGTCTGGTATCATTACTTTTTCAGTAAGCTAGAATACGCAGCTGGATTATTATTAGCTTTTTCATCTGGAAATTCTCCCTCTAACTAAAGAATAAAGTATCGAACCAGAATCTGAAGTTTTTAAAGTATGAGATTCTAGTGATTTCTTTGGTATAGTGCAAGTAATTCATCTTATATTAATTTGCACCAAAAGCATGATAGTTTCATCACACATTTACAGACTTGAGCAGCTGTTTTGTAGAAGTCATGTTCCATTGATTCTCAGCTGGTAGCACAGAGGACTGTTGTGAAAATTAAAGTAATCCTTAGGTCGTTGATTCAATTCCAGCTGTAAGGAGAAGTGTGTCCTGCTTCTTTACTAATTTAAAATGCTCTTTTATGCTAATTTGAAACACAGACACTGGAAAAAAGAATAAAGCAAGTCAAAGCAGAAACAGGTAATTACAGACAAATGAGACCATATGCCATCATCTCAGCAGTTAAACGACTGTATCTTATATTCTGTAAATAGAAAGCTTATAGCATTGAGCTAAAATATTAACATATAACTGAGATATTGAGTGAGGCACTCCTGTAATATCTCAGGCAGTAGCTTGGAAAAAAAAGTTATGTCAAAAATGCCCTCTTTTGTTTACGACATCATGTCTACCTTTAAGGTGTATTCTTCCATTTGTATTATCAGTTTTAAAAGTTCTCATAAATAAAAGGGCTCTATAGCATGAGCAAATAACTAGCTGTCTTCCAAGCAGCTTTTACAGAGAAGTACAGTAGCAAACTCCTTATACCCACATTCATTTCTCAGGGACATGAAAAAAGATATTTGCTTGAACACATCAAGAAATGCCTACCAGTGGGGAAGAACTTCACTTTGCCAGAATATTCCACTTTCTACTTGGTCTCTCATAAGCATGAGGATGTAACATAGAGACAAATACAAATGTGCAAAGCTACATTGCTCTCGCTTCATTATTCTAGTGATATATCGCTGTACATTCTTGCTTGATTTCATAAGCTTTACATACCTGACTTAAAAATTAGAAAGAAGTTCTGTACTTTAGGAAAGACAGTTTACACCCATTCTCAGAGCTGTGCACCTTGTTTTAAAATATGTTTTTATCAGATGTGGAGAACAATAATTTTCTTTGTTAAACATAATCACACAAAATCTAGGAGTGTAGAGTAGTGGACATTGGGTTTTATTTCTTCCAACTGAGTTTATCCAGCATAGCTATAGGATTAAGAGTAGATAGGGACATGGTGACAATGTTTGAATGATTATATCAAGATAATTGTACAAGTGTAAGATACTCAACAAAGGGACAATTGACACAATGGTTTCAAACCAATATTGGGGTAAAGCAGGGATGTACCTTTTGCCATTATTGTTTAATTTGTATTTCCATACAATATTAAGTAAATTATATGATTTAGAATTTTATTTACCTAGAATAGTAGAGAAGCATTGTGCTTACTTGGCCTTTGTGGATGATGTAGCTTTATTATCCACAAGCTTCATAGGCATAAATAGGATGTTAACAAAATTTAATAGAGAATGCAAGAAGGCAGATTTATTGCTAAATTATGAAAAAATAAAAGTATTGGTTTTTGGAGGGAATAAAAAAGAATATCAATACGAAATAGATGGGTATACATTGGAGGTGGTTAAAGAATTTTGTTATTTAGGAATAGTTTTTACTCAGGATGGAACATGGAATAAGCATATAAAAGAAATATGTAGTAAAGTTAATAGATTTATGCCAATACTGAATAGATTTGTGTATAAACATGGAGGGCAGTCAGTAAAAGGAATTTTGAGGGTTTTAAACATAAAAGTTAAAGCTCAAATACTTTATGGAGCAGAGATTTGGGGACTTTATGATTTTTGCAAGTTAGAAAGCATTTTGAATAACTTCTATAAAAAATTTTGGGTCTTCCCAATGGAACACCATCAGCAATGGTTAGGGCAGAATTGGGACAGTATCAACTGGAATGTGAAATAAAAATAAGACAATTGAATTACTGGTTGAAGGTATATAATATGAGCAATCAAAAGTTACCTAGATTATGTATGGAAGAGGCAATGGAGTATAGTAAACATTATAGGTTATTTCCTAGTATGGTAATAGTGGAGAAAATAATCAAAAAATTGGGGTTTCTGGGAATAATATTGGAAAGTATCATTTGTCCAGCAGACATAATGAAATCAAGAATTAAAGAAAGGGTTAGAGATTATTATATCCAGTTGGATTTGGCACTGTGTAAACAGTACAAAGTGAAGGAATAGATGATAAAAAATAAGAGATCACATGAATTGGAATACTACTTGAAAGTGGTGACTAACCCTGAGCTTAGGAAATTATTAACCTGAGCAAGATTTGAGAGTATAACAACTAACTGGAAATTAAATATATATATAGCAAAGAGAAAACAGTGGGGGGAAATACTATGCAAATGTGGAATAGATAGAGATACTCTTAGACACTTAATAATATTATGCCCTCTATATGAAAAAGATAGAAGAAGAATCGTGGGGGAGATCTTGAGTAAAACTGAGCTAGAACCAGAAATTATGCTAATTTTTTTGTTAAAATCCCATAACCTGGAAATATTACACACTGTGGCCTCCTTTCTAAAAACAATTGAGCAGAAAAAACTGCATGTGAGGACCGCCTCATCTCAAGGGGCGGGTTAAGTTATTTAGTACAATCCAATAAACTGGTATTGAAATATTTAATGAAGTGGAAACTATATAGGTGAATGTAAAATTCAAGTTTAATGTATAAATGGTGCATGATGGATGTTTAATATGGTAATTTTTATGTATTTCAACTGATTTTAATATATGTATTTTTAATTGTAATGACTTGAATAAGTCGATCAATAAACATTACTACTACTACTATACATGTATCGATTTTCTCTGTGTAGTACTGGTTTTCTTTCTTGCTTTATTCTACCATACTTCCCAAAAAATAAGTGTGGAAATTCATAAGTCTTCTGTTTTTGTTTTGACTCTGGGATCATTACTTTTGCAGTAAGCTATATGACCCATCTGAATTATTATTAGCACGTTCTGCTGGAAATCCTTAATTTAAGTAGAGAATGATGTATCAAACCAGATTGTGAAATCGTTAAACAATGGGTTTCCAGTAGTATGCTTGGTACAGTGCATATGGTTCATCTTATATCAATTTGTATCAAGAACATGACAGTTTCATCACATATGCCGAGACATGTGCAGCTACTTTGTTGTAGACATACCCTTTCGATAGCTCAGCTAGTAGAGCGGAGGACTGTAGTATCTCAGCCTGCAGTTTGGAAAAATGTAATAAAAAAATGCCCTCTTTTGCTTGCTACATTATTTCTTCCTCCATGGTGTAGTCTTCCATTTGTAATATCAAATTTAGCTTTTCTGATATATAAAATAGTTTTTGCAGCGCAAGAAAATGTAGAGCTGCTTTCCAAGGAGCTGTTATAGAGAAATACAGTAGTATTCCCATCATACCACATTCATGTTACAGAGACATGAGCTAAGGTATATGCATGTACACATCAAGAATGGCCAACCAGTGGGGAAGAATATCAGATATTTGCTGGAATTATCCACTGTCCACTTGGTTTCTCATAGGCATGAGAATGTAACGTGGAGACAAATACAAATGCACAGTACTACATTGATCTTCCTGCATTGCTTCTAGTACAATAGTGTTATGTATCATCCCTTGATTTTCTAGGCTTTACAAACCAGAATTAAAAAAAATATAAGCAAGTACAGTACTATAGGAAAGATAATTTACACTCAGTCTCAGAGCCGAGCACCTTATGTTTTAATATGTTTGGTTTGTTTTTGTTTTTGGTTTTTTTGTAGATGTGAAGAACAGTAATTTTGCACTGTTAGACTTAATGTTTAAGAATGTCTGAGGCTAGAGTAGTGGACAGTGAGTTTTGCTTCTTCTAGCTGAGCCTATTCTGTATATATTTATATATCTAGATTTTCTCTGTGTTGTATTGGTATACTGTCATTCTTTGTTGAGACATATTTCGCAAAAGAAAAGATGTGAAATTTAGAAGTCTTCCGATTTTATTTTGAGTCCGGTATCATTTCTTTTTCAGTAAGCTAGAAGACACAGCTGAATTATTATTAGCATTTTCATCTGGAAATTCTCATTCTAATTAGAGAATGAAGTATCGAACCAGAATGTAAAGTCTTTAAACTATGGGATTCTAGTAATATGTTTGCTACAGTGCAAATAATTCATCTTATATTAATTTGTATCAAAAGCATGATAGTTTCATCACACAAGCACAGACTTGAGCAGCTGGTTTGTAGAAGTCATATTCCATCAGTAGCTCAGCTGGTAGCATGGAGGACTGTTGTGAAAATTAAAGTAATCCTTAGGTCGCTGGTTCAATTCGACCTCTAAAGAGAAGATTATCCAGCTTCTTTACCAATTTAAAATCCTGTTGTATTATGATTTGAAATACAGACACTGAACAAAACAATAAGGCAAGTCAAAACAGAAACAGGTAATTATTGGCAAATTAGACGATATCCCAACATCTCAGCAGTTAAACGACTGTATCTTACACTCTGTAAATAGAAACCTTATTGCATTCAGCTAAAATATTGCTAACATATTGCTGAGATATTGTGTGAGGCACTTCTCTAATATCTCAGTCAGTAGCTTGGATAAAAGTAATGACAAAAATGCCCTCTTTTGGTCACTACCTCATTTCTACCTTTAAGGTGTATTCTTCCATTTGTAATATCAATTTTAAATTTTCTGATATATGAAAGGGCTCTGCAGCACTAGCAAATGCATAGATGTCTTCCATGGAGCTTTTGCAGAAACATAGAGTAGTTATCTCCTTAAACCCACATTCATTTCTCAGAGACATGAATAAAGGTATTTTTGCTTGTTCAGATCAAGAAAGGCCTACCAGTGGGGAAGAACTTATGTTATTTGCCAGAATATTCCACTTTCTCCTTGGTCTCTCATAAGCATGAGTATGTAACATAGAGACACATACAAATGTGCAATGGTACATTGATCTCCCTGCCTTTACATAGTGCAATATTGCTATGCATTCTTGCATGATTTCATAAGCTTTACAAAACCTGACTTAAAAATTAGGAGGAAGTTCTATACTTTAGGAAACACTGTTTACACCCATTCTCAGAGCTGTGCACCTTATGTTTTAAAATATGTTTTTATCAGATGTGGAGAACAGTAATTTTCCCTTGTTAAACATAATCACAAAAAATGTAGGAGTCTGGAGTTGTGGGCATTGTGTTTTGTTTCTTCAAACTGAGTTTATACAGTATATGTATACATGTATCACTTTTCTCTGTGTTGTACTGGTTTACTTTCTACAGTAAAAGCCACATTAAACTGTCCTGCCAAAAAATTGGTTTAGCATTGTTTTTTGCAGTTGTCAATACATTGTCAATTCATACTGCATGTTTTTTAGCATCATACCAGCTCAAGAGCAATGTTTATAAAATGTTTTCCTACTCAATTGGAATGCAGCTTAAGCTCAATCACAATGCAATACAAAACTGAGATATAACTCCTAAGAAACATTTTGTGCAAGGATACATACTGAACTAGGCAGCGCTTATGCAACTCAGTCAGAAATGCTAAAGCAACTCATTGGTGGAACAGTTTAATGTGACTTGTACTGTACTTTTTTCTGACATACTTCCCAAAAAATTAGTCTGGAAATTCAAAAGTCTTTGGTTTTTATTTTGACTCTGGGATCATTACTTTTCTAGTAAGCTTTATGACCCATCCCGATTATTATTAGTATGTTCTGCTGGAAATCCTCAATTTAAGTAGAGAATGATGTATTGAAATAGAATGTGAAATCTTTAAACAATGGGTTTCCAGTAATATGCTTGGTACAGTGCATATGGCTCATCTTACATCAATTTACATCAAAAACATGACAGTTGTGTCACACATGCCCAAACATGTGTAGCTCCTTTGTGGTAAACATACCCCATTCAATAGCTCAGCTGGTAGAGCAGAGGACTGTAGAGAAAATAAAGTAATCCTTATGTCACTGGTTCAATTCTGGCTCAAAGGAGGATTTCATCTACTGTATGTTCCATTTTCAAAAGCTCTTTTATCATAATTAAAAAAACACAGATACTGAACAAAAGAATAAGGCAAGTCAAAATGTTAACACGGAGTTATAGGCAAATGAAACCATATACCAGCGTCTTAGCAGATAAATTTCTGTATGTTACACTCCAAAAATAGAAACCTTATGGCATTCAGCTAAAATATTGCCAACATATAGCTGAGACATTGAAGGAGGCACTCTTGTAATATCTCAGCCAGCAGTTTGGAAAAATGTAATGAAAAAATTCCCTCTTTTGCTTGCTACATCATTTCTTCCTCCATGGTGTATTCTTCCATTCGTAATATCAAGTTTAACTTTTCTGATATATAAAAAAGTTTTGCAGCACAAGCAAATGTATAGTTGTTTTCCAAGGTGCTGTTGTAGAGAAATACAGTAGTATTCCCCTTATACCACATTTGTTTTACAGAGACATGAGCTAAGGTATATGCACATCAAGAATGGTCAACCAGTGGGGAAGAACTTCAGATATTTGCTGAAATTATCCATTGTTCACCAGGTTTCTCATAAGCGTGAGAATGTACCTTGGGAAAAAAACACACAGTACTGCATTGATTTCCCTGCATTGCTTCTCTTACAATATTGTTATCTATTCTTCCTTGATTTTGAAGGCTTTAAAAAACAGAATTACAAAAATATAAGCAAGTACAGTACTTTAGGAAAGATAGTTTACACCCATTCTCAGAGCTGAGCACCTTGTGTTTCAAGATATTTTTTTTTTTTTGCAGATGTGGAGAACAGTAATTTTGCCTTGTTCAACTTAATGTCTGAGAATGTCTGAGGTTACAGTAGTGTACATTGTGTTTTGCTTCATCCAGCTGAGCCTATCCTGTGTACGTATACATACCTAGATTTTCTCTGTTATATTGGTATACTGTCATTCTTTGTTCCGACATATTTCGCAAAAGATAAGATGTGAAATTTATAACTCTTCCTCTTTAATTTTGAGTCTGGTATCATTAATTTTTCAGTAAACTAGAATATTCAGCTGGATTATTATTAGCTTTTTCATCTGGAAAGTTTCCCTCCAAGTAGAGAATGAAGTATGGAACCAGAATGTGAAGTCTTTAAACTATGGGATTCTAGTAATATGTTTGAAACAGTGCAAATAATTAATCTTATATTAATTTGCATCAAAAGCATGATAGTTTCATCTCACATGCACAGATGTGTGCAGCTGGTTTGTAGGAGTCATATCCCTTCAGTACCTCAGCTAATAGAGTGGAAGATTGTAGTGAAAATTAAAGTAACCCTTAAGTCGCTGGTTCAATTGTGGCTCAAACAAGATTTTTGTCCAGCTTCATTACCAATTTAAAATGCTCTTTTATCATCATTTGAAACACAGATACTGAACAAAAGAATAAGGTAGGTCAAAAAGGAAACAGATAATTACAGGCAAATGAGACCATATGCTAACATCCCAGCAGTTAAATTACTGAATCTTACATTCTGTAAATAGAAATCTTACAGCATTCAACTATAATTTTGCTAACAAACAGCTGAGATATTGAAGGTGGCACTCCTGTAATATCTCAGCCAGTAACTTGGAAAATCGTAATGAAAAAAATGCTCTCTTTTAGTTACTACATCATTTCTATCTCCAAGGTGTATTCTTCGATTTGTAATATCAGTTTTAAATGTTCTGATATATAAAAGGGCTCTGTAGCACAAACAAATGCATAGCTGTCTTCTAATGAGCTTTTGCAGAGAAATACAGTAACAATCTTCTTATACCCACATTCGTTTCTCAGAAACATGAGGAAAGCTATTTGCTTGTACACATCAAGAAAGGCCTACCAGTGGGGAAGAACTTCAGCTATTTGCTACAAGAATTCACTTTCGGCCTGGAGGATGTAACATAGAGACAAATACAAATGTGCAATGCTACATTAATTTCCCTACATTAATCTAGTACAATATTGATAAGCATTCTTGTTTGATTTCATAGGCTTTACAAAGCCGACTTAAAAATAGAAATAAGTACTGTACTTTAGGAAAGACAGTTTACACCCATTCTCAGAGCTGTGCACCTTATGTTTTAAAATATGTTTTTATGAGATGTGGAGAACAGTAATTTTTCCTTGTTAAACATAATGACTAAGAATGTAAGAGAATAGAGTTGTGGACATTGTGTTTTGTTTCTTCCCACTGAGCCTATCCAGTATGTATACATGTCTCGATTTTCTCTGTGTTGTACTGGTTTACTTTCATACTTTTTTTCAACATATTTTCCAAAAAATAAGTCGTGAAATTCATAAGTCTTCCATTTTTATTTTGAGTCTGGTATCACTACTTTTCAGTAAGCTAGAAGATGCAGCTGGATTATTATTAGCATTGTCATCTAAAAATTCTCCATCTAAGTAGAGAATGAAGTATCAAACCAGAATATGAAGTCTTTAAACTATGGGATTCTAGTAATATGCTTGGTACAGTGCAAATAATTCATCTTATATTAATTTGAATCAAAAGCATGATAGTTTCATCACACATGCACACACTTGTGTAGTTAGTTTGTTAGAGTCATATCACTTTGATAGCTCAGCTGGTCGAGTAGAGGACTATAATGAAAATTAAAATAATCCTTACGTCACTGGTTCAATTCCGGCTCTAAGAAGAAATTTGTCCAGCTTCTTTACCGATTTAAAATGCTCTTTTATCATAATTTGAAACACAGATACTGAACAAAAGAACAAGGCAAGTCAAAACGGAAACAGGTAATTACAGGCAAATGACACCATATGCCAACATCTCAGCAGTTAAATTCCTGTATCTTACACTCTGTAAATAGAAACCTTATAGCATTCAGCTAAAATATTGCTAACATATAGCTGAGATACTGAAGGAGGCACTCATGTAATATCTCAGTCAGTAGTTTGGAAAAAACATAATGAAAAAATGCCCTCTTTTCATTACTACATCATTTCTACCTCTAGTAATGTCAATTTTTAATATACTGACATACAAAAAGGGCTCTGTAGCACAAGCAAATGCATAGCTGTCTTCCAAGGAGCTTTTGCAGAGAAATACAGTAGCAATCTCCTGATACACACATTCATTTTTTAGAGACATGACGAAAGGTATTTGCTTGTACACATCAAAAAAGGTCTACCCGTGGGGAAGAACTTCAGTTACTTGCTGGAATAATTCACTTTCTGCCTGGTCTCTCATAAGCATGAGGATGTAACACAGAGATGAACACAAATGCCCAATGCTACATTAATCTCCCTGCATTAATATAGTACACTATTGCTATGCATTCTTGTTTGATTTCATAGGCTTTACAAACCTGATATAAACAAGCATTTGTCAATGGCGAATGTTTGCTTGCTGGCATTGACACTGGTGGAGTGTGCCTTTGGGTCGTCTGGCATAACGTCCACGCCATTTCATGACAGCCTACCCTACAGATACCGACAAGTGTTACAGTGTGCCTTGGGGTCTTTGGCCCTTATGCTCACCCCATTCCATCAGGAAATATGGTGAGATGGGTGCAGTACAGCAGAATGGGGTGAACTTTGGTGCCAAAGAGTCCAAGGCACACCTCAATGCCTCTCACTGGCTGCACAGTGTGGGTGGAGGTGGAATGGTATGAGCATTACAAGTGACAATCCCAAGTCACACCCATGATGCCTGTCAGTCTCTACAGGGTGGGGCGTTATGGTCAAAAACCATAATGCCTCAGGCGTTCGTTGGTATTTTCACTCCAAATTTTCAACATGGTTTTTTTGCGACTCCCACCTTATGAACAGTGGTAATATCAGTTTGTCAGCTGAAAGCTGATTTTGCACAGTGACTACGGCATTTGGCACCACAGGTGCGAAAACACATTTCAAACAGGATGTGAAAATGACAGCTGTACTGTTCATGGGGAGGTGTAAAAAAATGGCAATGTTTAAATTCTGCAGTGAAAATAGTAAAAAAACTGGTGAAGTCACGAGTGTGCGTAGAAACTGCGTAACGCACACCCTTAATGTAATTACTTTGGGGATTTTTTACAGCAGATTGTCAACACAGGCATTTTGGGACCTCCACTCAGGAACAGTGTCACTGTCATTTTCTTAATCTGTTCTGAACAGTGATTTCCCACAGCGACCACGCATTTATGTGCAGAAAGTGTGAAAACACATTTCGGCCATGTTGTGAAAATTACAGCTGTACTGTTCATAAGGAAGTGTGGAAAAATGCCAGTGGTGAAAATCTGGACTGAAAATATTACAAATTCATGAACTTGCGAGGGTGCGTGAAAACAATGCAATGCTCGCTCATAACACAGTCATTTTATGGACTTTTGTCACCAAATTTTCAACATAGCCATTTTAAGACCTCTGCTCATGAACAGTGTCACTGTGATTTTCTTAATCTGTCCCAAACATTGATTTTGCACACCAACTGCTGCATTATGTGCTATGCGTGGAAACATTTTGGGCAAGATGAAGAGATGACAGCTATACTGCTCATAAGGAGGTGTGGTAAAATAGCAATGTTGAAAATCTGGAGTGCAAATATTAAAATTCACGAACTTATGGCGTGCATAGGAACTGTGCAATGCACACTCATAAAACAGTCATTTTGGGAATTTTTCCCCAAATTTTCAACATAGGGTTTTGGGGCTTACCTCATGAACTGTGACACTGTCGTTTCATACCATCGGTCCCAAAGGTGGTTTCGTGCAGTGACCGCGAAATCACCTTTTGGGATTGAATAACAAAATGACAGTGCAAGAATTCATGAGGTGGGGTTCTAAAAACCCCATGTTGAAAATTTGGTGAAAAAATTCCCAGACATGCCTGAGATATGCATCAAAGTTGAAAAAACCCTGCTTATTCCATTATACAGCTGAGCGGCATTTCCTCAGTTCACGGTCAGCTTTGAAGAGTGCAGATGTGTTCCTGGTCCACCGAAGATCATCACACCAGACTTCAGAGGTAAGTATGGGGTGAGGGGTTGGGGGGAGGCAGGGTGCACAGAGGATGGGTGCTGGTGGGGGAGGAGTTCAAGACAGTCAGTAAGCAAACGTTTTTTCTTTGTAGGTTTTTTTTTCTTTTAGGAAGACAACGCGGGACATTTGCCACACTGTAGTGGGCTCCCAGCATGGCAGCAGGAAGTTTTTTTGGGGGGCAGTGGAGCCGATGGGGGATTGGGCACCCCCATCAGCCATAGAGAGGTTTGCCACGCTGGGTGGGCTCCCAGCGTGGCACCTGGAAAGTGTGTGGGGGCCAGCAGATGGGCGTTTGCATTCTGGGAGGGCTCCCAGTGTGGCACCTGGAGGCTGTTGAGGCGCAGCACAGCGACGGGGATTGGGCACCCGTTAAACATATTATGTGTGTGGGGGAGGACATGTACTGCGCTGGGGTGGGCTCCCAGCGTGTTCTTGTTTGGTGGGGGAAGGGAGCTGTCTATGACAGCTGTTTCAGATGCAGTGCCGATGTGTAGGCACTTTGCATACTGCGATGCAGTATGCAAATTGCCTACACACTGCAGTGCCTTTCTTTGAACTGTACACCACTGCATTTGCAAACGCTGTCATAGACAGCTCCTATATTCATTGGCATGTTGGGGCCATGCCTGCAAAAAGCAGCAGGGCATTAGAAGTAGGGAGGCACACCTACAAATTCTCGTATGGTGGCACTATGTTTCTTGCACATGCGTGCAACCGTGCAAGCAAACATAAAAATAGGAAGAAGTACTGTACTTTAGGAAAGACAGTTTACACCCATTCTCAGAGCTGAACACCTTATTTTTAAAAATATGTTTTTAGCATATGCGGAGAACAGTAATTTTCCCTTGTTAGACATACTGATTAAGAATGTAGGAGTCTGGAGTAATGGACATTGTGTTTTCTTTCTTCCAGCTGAGCCTATCCAGTATACGTACACATGTATCGATTTTCTCTCTGTTTTACTGGTTTACTTTCTTACTATTTTCCGACATATTTCTCAAAAAATAAGTTGCGAAATTCATAAGTTTTTGGTTTTAATTTTGACTCTGAGATCATTACTTTTTCGGTAAGCTTGACAACTTATCTGGATTATTATTATTAGCACTTTATACTGGAAATTCTCAATCTAAGTAGAGAATGAAGTATCAAACCAGAATGTGAAGTCTTTAAACTACAGTTTGGCATTCGGGTAGTATGCTTGGTATAGTACACATAGTTCATCTTATATCAATTTGCATGAAAAACATGACAATTTCATCACACATGCATAGATATGTGCAGCTATTCTGCAGGAGACATATCCCTTAAATAGCTCATCTGGTACAGCGGAGGACTGTAGTGAACATTAACATAATCCCTAGGTCACTGGTTCAATTCCAGCTCAAAGGAGGATTTTATTCAGTGTCTGTACCAATTTCAAAAGCTCTTTTATCATAATTTGAAACACAGATACTGAACAAAAGAACAGGCAAGTCGAAACAGAAACAGGGGATCATAGGCAAATGAAACCATATGCCAACATCTCAGCAGATACATTTATGTATGTTACACTCCATAAATAGAAACCTTATAGCATAAAATATTGCTACCCTATGGCTGAGACACTGAAGAAGGCACTCCTGTAATATCTCAGCCAGCAGTTTGGGAAAATGCAATGAAAAATGCCCTCTTTTGGTTGCTACATCATTTCGTCCTCCAAGATGTATTCTTTCATTCATAACAAGGGGTTGCTCAATAAAGGACAACCTGGGTTACCAGGGGATTCCTGGAAAAGGAAAGGGGTGGAGCTAAGAGACAGGGGGAGAGAAGAGGTGTGGAGGGGGTTGAGGTCAGAAGAGGTGGGGCTAGCAGGGTTGATAAACAGGCAAAAGGATTTTACAGCCACAGGAAAAGGGGAGGATTTATCAGGGAGTAGATAAAGGGAAGCAGAGAACAGAAGAGCCTCTTTTCTCTCCTGTTTAACTGAATTGGAATCTTCATTGGTCAGCACCAAAGACTTTTATAAGGTTTGAGCAGGATTTTCTGTCAGGTAAGGTGGGTGGGCCAAGAGCCTAGCCCAGGGGAGGCAGGATTCAAACCAGCAGTAACTTATAAGGACAGGGAGGGTGCTGTTTCAGTCCAGTACTTTCTTTGGTTGTCTTCAGTTTTTTCTGTGTGGGTTTGCTTTCAGTTATGATGTCCTGGTTGGAGGGTAATTAGTTTTGGGGCATCTAAACAGTTTGATGCATGTACATTTTTACTTTGTTTATTTTAGTTATTACTGTGCAGAGGAAGGTTTGCTTTATTCAACTAGGCCTGTTTTCTAGTTTAATTCAAGTGATGTCCATTTCAATGGGTAATACATGGTCGTTTGCAGGATAGTTGCAGACCCCCCTTTTTTCAGTAGATGGGGAGTTTATGGCTGTTCGCGGTTTGTTGCAGTGGATTCAAGGTTTCTATGGGCTGGGATGATGGGTAGAAGTGCCCCATTTCTCCAGGTTTTGACTGGGAACAACAGCTGGATGGTAGCACTGGTGGGCATGGTACTTTGTAGGGCAGGCTGTGTGGGGGAGCCAAACAGAGGTGGTGTGGGCTGTGGTGGTGTCCCTCTGAGTTTTGTTTGCCCTGGTGTGTTTTCAGTCGGCAGGTGGGGAGCCACATGGAGGCAGAGTGGGCTGTGGTGGCTTTTCCTTATTTTTAGTCTGCCCTGTAGGTTTTTCATGGGCCTGTTTGAGTAGCACATGGTGACAGCACCTAGCTAAAGCAATGAGTTGGTGTGTCCCATGGGGCATTCCACCAACAATTTTCCCAGAGGTCTGGGCACATGCCATAGTGGTGGTTTTGGCAACAGGGAAGAGGTATACGAGGAAGAAGTGAGGAGAGAGCTGAGTGGGAAATGCAGCTCTGGCTCAGACCTGGAATAGAAGGGAGGCCAGGTCAAGTAAGGATGTGAGGATGGATCAAAACACACAAAAAAAATGTATAGAAGCAGAAATAAATGGGTCAGGCAGGGAAAAGAGAAAAAATTCAGAGAGGGTCTGAAGGAGCCAAGACTGAGGTGATGTAACAAATGGAGGGGAGATGGCAGTGTCTGAAGTCGGTGGGCCTAGCATGTGACATCATCAAGGGTCCACATGGCCAGACACCAGTAGCTAGCAGGGGGACAGCAGTGTGGATGGGAAATGTGGTTTCCTCCTTGGTTATACTGGCAAACAGGCATCAGGGGAGCAGGTTTTGCAGTAAGCAACGGTATATGTTTTGAGTAAAAAAAAAACATGGAATGGGTCCAAGCTGAGGGGGGAAAGGATTGAGATAGGCACAGTATGGTTAGCGGTGGGGCCCTTGTGGCAATGCATCTGGCAGTTCATGGCTCTAGTTAGGATGTGAAGGGAGGATGACAGGCAGGGCCCTAGAAAGGGATGAAGCACATGCAAAAAGGAACCAGTGTAATGAAATGCAGGCCCACAGATGGGGATCAGGGACATTAATCAAAAAATTTTAATATAAAAGTGTTTTGCGTCTGAGATCCCAGGAAGCCGCAGGCTGCAGATATACAGTGGGGGAGTATGTTCTGTCTAGTACACAACTTATTAAAAAGAAAAAAAAAGAAAATTACTTTGTTGGGGAGTCAGCAGGGAGGTGCTGATCTAACAATCAACTGGTAACAATGTTTGTGGGGGGTCTGGCAGGGCAATATGCATAGCGTAAGGAAAGAGTTTTAAAAGGAAAGGAACAAACATATTGGGTGAAGGAATTAACAAGGTGGTCATGAGGGGGTAATAGTAATAATAATAATAATAAAAAGATAGTAATTATTTATCTGCTTAACAGTTGTGGGGCCTTTGGATGCCAAAAAAAGGGGAATAGAGGGCAAGGTTTACACATGGCTCAGTGCTACCAAAACAAAAAAGAAAAAAAAATGGGAGAGGAGGAGGAGATGGAGGAGGCTGTGGATGTGGGTCAATGCTGTGTTTTATACAGTTGTAGCATGGCACCCAAGAAGAATCCAAAACAGGTGGGGAAAAGCAGTGACCAGTTGTCCCTGAAGGCAGCCGAACTCACTGAGCAGGTCCAGACACTCATCAAGGAGTCTCGGGAAGTGGAGGATAGAGAGAGAGGCAAGAGGTGAAAAGAAAGAACTGGTCACCACAGAAGGAGAAACCAAAAAAGAGGGTGACTAGGAACAACCCCAGAGAGGCTGGGTACCACAACCAGACCTTGGTAAGAAGCAGTCTATGGATTTGGCAGTGGGTGGGAGCCTGAAAGATTATTTGGCAGAGATTATGGCAGAAAAAGGGGGAAAAGGGTGGAAGGGGATGAATAAGGCTTGGAAAGAGCTGAAGGGTTAGAAAAAGGGGGAGCAGGAGGCAGCAGAGGTAGCCACGGGGGTACAAGAAGGATGTGGTTGCAGCACCACTTGGCATGACCCTGGGTGATCATGTGCCTCAATCCATAAAAGAAAAAATTTGGAAGGAGGGGTACGTGGACATGTTTGCTTTGGTCGACAAAGATGTGGCCAAAAAATATGAACAAAGAGAGGCAGTGGGCAAATCAGAGATGGCTACAGCCCTGGTGTTGGTGGGAAAAAACACTGAGGACATGACTCATAAGGGCAAGACTTTTGGTCTTAAATGGAGGGATATGTGCATTTTAGTGATATTTTGCAGAAGGGACCCAAATTAGTCATGCCACTGCTAACTTATTCTGCCATTATCAGGGATGCTTACAGGGTAAAAGGGGGATACGGTGGTTGGTATGTGATGAAAGATTCCATCAGCAGATGGCATTCCATGGGGATGTCCACTGGGACATTACACAGGCTGACCTATGGATCAGAAAGCTATCCATTCATGGGGGATCTGGCAGCAAAGGGCAAGTAGGCGACAGTGGGACCCCCACCAAAATGTGCTGGTCCTATACCAAGGTATCATGCACGTGGGCCAGTTGCAGATTTAAGCATGTGTGTTCAAGGTACTGTGGATACGACCCAGTGTTCCGCTGCCAAACCAAGGGCCAGAAGGTGGCTTACCAGATACAGAGATGGTCCTTCTGGGGTGGAGGTGGGGGAAGGGGGGGAATGGGGTAAGGGAACCACCACCAGGGCCAATTTGGGAGAGGGGGTTTTGGGGCAAGTGGGAGAGGAGGCCGGACCAGCATGCAAAGGGATCTGATAGGGTTTCTAGCTGGTCTTCTGCCCCATTAGAGTGAAGATTTTGGATGCTTGAACAAAGGGTTACCTGGACCAGGAAGCCAAGGAGACATTGAGGCTAGGTTTTAGACAAGAGTTTAGACTGCACTACATAGGAGTTAGGAAAAGCATGCGGACTAGGAACTTGGGGTCCACAAAGGGGATAGAAGAAATTGTCCAGAAAAAAATACAGAAGGAGATACACACGGGCAGGATGGAGAGACATTCAGGGCCCCTCCTTTCTGTTTACTGAGGAGCTCCCCATTGGGTTTGGTGCCTAAGAAGCAACCAGGGGAGTTTTGCTTCATTCACCACCTTTCATATCCCGAAGGGG
This sequence comes from Neoceratodus forsteri, assembly GCA_016271365.2. Classification (NCBI taxonomy): domain Eukaryota; kingdom Metazoa; phylum Chordata; order Ceratodontiformes; family Ceratodontidae; genus Neoceratodus; species Neoceratodus forsteri. Next base: position 1,340,114,595 of record CM057455.1, on the reverse strand, counting down.
ATTAACAGGGTCACGAGGGCACAGGATCTTCAGCTGCTCTCCCCACGGAGTCACCAACCATGGACCCCCGAGGCACAGGCAGGACAAGGGAACAGGGTTGCTAGGGCACAGGATCTTCAGCTGCCCTCCCCACAGAGTCACCGACCACAGCCCCCCCGAGGCACAGGCAGGACAAGGGAACAGGGTCGCGAGGGCCAGGATCTTCAGCTGCCCTCCCACGGAGTCGCCGACCATGGACCCCCCCCCCGAGGCACAGGTACGAGGACGCGGAAGGAGCACTGCTCGGACGCCACAGGCGCCATTTTTACTGTGGTGTCTGTAGAAGGAAGTTCTACTTCCACTGTCTGGCTGCTAAGTCAGCACAGGTGTGCTGATAATTTTATTTAGCGCTAAATCTGCTAAATCTACCCTTTTAGAGCAAGCTGGAAGGAGTTTTAAGAACCTGGTCTATGCCTTTAAAACAAGCAGGAAGGAGCTTAAGAATTCAGTCTATGCCTTTCTCTGAGTGTTAGCATGCTGTTAAATTAATTCAGTGCTAAATATGTTAAATCTACTCTTTTAGAGCAAGTGGAAGGAGCTAAAGAACCTAGCCTATGCCTTTATAACAAGCTGGAAGGAGTTTCAAGTTTTCAGTCTATGCCTTCTCTGTGTGTTTGCGTGCTGTTAAATTAATTCAGTGCTTACTCTGTTAAATCTACACTTTTAGAGCAAGCTGTTAAACACATTCAGTGTTTAAATCTGATAAATATCTATGCATTTTAGAGCAAGCTGGAAGGAGCTTAAAAGAACCTGTTCTCAACATATTTCCCCTCTCCCTCCTCGAAAGCCCTTACTGTAACAAATTTAGCGAGTGCTTTCTGATTAAGAGTTAGTTGGAGGGGAAACCCCGCTCGAACACAATTTTGGGGAAAGCACCTCTGGTCCTGCACATTTCTAGCATTTAGCAACCTCTGGGATTAAATTACAACTCTCCTTTCACAACCCGGGGGACAATAGCACTGTAGCTGGGCCAATAAACAAGCCCCACATACCTCTCAGCACTCTTAACTCCACTCCTTTCTCTTCACAGGCAGGACAAGGGAACAGGGTCGTGAGGGCACAGGATCTTCAGCTGCCCTCATCACGGAGTCGCTGACCATGGACCCCCCCCCCCGAGGCACAGGTACGAGGGCGCGGAAGGAGCACTGCTCGGACGCCACAGGCGCCATTTTTGAATTTTAACTGTGGTGTCTGTAGAAGGAAGCTCTGCTTCCACTGTCTGGCTGCTTCTGCCCAGCCGGCACTGCACACCAGCTCCCCACCACCCCCACCACCACCCTTGGTGAGCTCGTCCCTTTATAGGGAGTGTCACATGACTGTCCAAAACCTATTAGCCCACTTCTCCACTTGCAGCTTATCAGCTGTCACCACTAGAGGGCTCCCGTCCAAAATCTTCCTCTACCAAACAGCATTTCTAGCTAAAATGCTGCTGCTGTCAACTTTAATCATGCTCTTTCAACTGGGAAAAATGTCCCCTCCACCAACTACCCTCTTATGCATAGAGCAGCCATCTCCAATGCCCTCACTTCAAACTCCATACCCCCACTACTATGCATTCGGACACACGCTCGCTCCAGCACCGGCAAACGTTCATTGCAGCTGCATCAGTGCAGCTTTTATACCCCCTCAGTTTCACATGGGCCTTATGGTTCTAAACACTTCCTCCAATCGCCCCCCCCACCAGCCCTTATCTCTCGAACCACAACTAATGTCTCTAAACCTCACTGGGTCAAGCTTAAAAACCTAATCACCCTTCTCCTTCCCTTGTCTGGGGATATAGAGGCAAACCCTGGTCCCAACCCCCCTGTTTCTGCCACCAGCTCCCCTTTCTCTTTCCCAAGAGGCCTCCGTATCCTTTTATCTAAACACCTGCAGCCTCCTATCTAAACTTTCGCTTATGCAACCACTGGCCTTAACCCTGCGCCCCAACATCCTAGTCATCTCAGAAACCTGGCTAAAACTGCATATTAAAGATGCAGAGGTATCCCTATCAGGGTATGCCATAATCAGGTCCAACGCCAAGGAAATAAGAGAGGCAGAGGCACAGCTATGTATATTACAAATAGCCGTCAGTTCTCTGTAGTGGACATCCCTGTATCCCCTGGGAACACTGTCGCACTGCTCATAAAATTCTCCTCCCCAGCTCAAACCCCATCTATGTGGCTGGCTCCTACTGCCCCCCCGCACTCCACCCGAGGCCATTCTCTCCCACTTGGGCAATCTACAATCACATGCAGTGGGGGGAGAACTTCATATCACTGGCGATTTCAACATAAACTGGATCAGTCCTGATAAAGCACTTTTAAAGACTAAAATTAAGGCACTATCTCTATCTCAGCTGATAACAGAACCCACCAGGCTAAACCACAAATCCCTAAATCACACCTTACTGGACTGGGCACTCACCTCCCACCCACATAGAATAGTAAGTGCTGGCCTCCTACCTGATTCCATAAGTGACCATCATATGATCTATTTGATCAGGAAGGTTCGCTGTCCCCCCACCCCACCCCCAAAAACATTAGTCACCAGGTCTTATAACTCCCTTAACCTAGTCACCCTCCTGTCTGACCTAAGACAGATAAACTGGTCCTTCATCCCTATGGTGCCCACCATCGACATAGCTTTCGAGGCTTTCAAAACAACCTTCCTAAAAGTCTGGGATAAATACGCCCCTCTACGAATGAAAACAGTCCGCGGAGCGCATCTCCCCTGGATCTCGGCTGACATCATCAAATTATGCCACACCAGGGACCACTCCTGGAAATTATATAAAAAGAGGGGCACACAGGCCTCCCTCATTACCTACAGATCCCTTCGAAATAAGTATACAAATAGCATAAGACTAGCAAAAAAACTACTTCCAATTGTCTTTTAACAAAAATTTAAATCACCCAATGGATTTCTGGAAATCTCTTAAAACCCTGCTCTCCCCCCCACCCAACCAGCTGCACCAACTCTACTAGACCAAGGTTCCCTTATCTCCGACCCTATCGAAGTAGCTGAAGTTTTTAACACTCACTTCGCCAGCTGCGCAAATAAGCTCCTATCCTCGGTACCCCACACGGTGCCTCCCCTCAACACATGTGCCCCACGCTCTACTTCCGCTACCATACCATTCTCCTTCCACACAGTTACCCAAACTGATGTCTATCACTCCCTTCGGTCACTAAATGAAAACAAAGGGAAATGCCCCACTTTCATGGACACAAAAATGCTCTACCTCTCCGCCCCAGCTATTGCTGCCCCTTTAGCCGACCTCTTCAATCTATCCTTCTCCCTGGGCAAATTACCTACAGACTGGAAGCTGGCCACTGTTATACCTCTACCAAAAGGAGGTGACACCTCCTCCCCAGGCAATTACTGACCCATCTCCCTACTTCCTACCCTGGCCAAACTCCAGGAACGTCTGGTCCTGTCCCAACTTACCCCGTACCTAGCAGCCACCTCCTTTTTCACACCTTTCCAATCGGGCTTCCGTAAATCCCACTCTACCACCACCTCCCTACTTCAGGTCACAGGTGATATCCTCACAAGTATGGACAAAGGTCACATCACCTCTGCCATTTTCATAGACCTAGCCAAGGCCTTCGACACAGTCTCCCACTCCCTACTACTCTCCAAACTCACCACCACTGGGCTCTCTACCTCGGCCACAAACTGGTTCCACGACTACCTAGTAGTCAGGTAGTCAAAATAGCATCTCACACCTCCCACCCTTCACCTGTCCCAACTGGTGTCCCGCAAGGCTCAGTCCTGGGTCCCCTTCTCATCTCCATTTTTCTGAACGACCTCCCAGCAGCATGCTTACACTCTTCTATACAGATGTACGCAGATGACACTGTCCTCTACTCCTCTGGTCCCACAGCCCTTAGCGTAGCTTCCCAACTCCAGGAAGATTTCAACGCTATCCAGAACTGGTTTTGGACTAACCAGCTATTTCTTAACTCCAAAAAAAACGTATCGCTAATCTTTGGCACCCCTCAAAGACTCAACCGCCAAGATCCCTCCTCCTCTTTCAAAACCCTGGATGGAACTCCCCTGGAAAACTGCATGAGCTTCAGATAGCTGGGTGTATGGCTAGAACAACACCTTGATTTCTCTGCTCACATCACCTCTCTTCATAAGCGGTTACTCCCTAAACTTGGAGCACTGTTCCGTAACAAAAGCTGCCTCCCCGCACAAACAAGGCATGCCATTGTACAAAAAATGATCCTCCCAGTAATCGACTACGGCGACATAGTTTACTCCACCGCCCCTGTGTCAGCTTTGGCCAGCCTAGACACCCTGTTCCACTCATTCTGCCACTTCATCCTCGGCTGCCACAAATCAACCCAACACTGCAATCTCTATAGCTTGCTAACTCTACCATCCCTACATGACTGTAGACAAACCAACTGTGCCAGATTCGCAGCCAAATTCCGGTCAAACTCCCTCCCCCCCCCACCTGACCTCTGATCTCTCCCAACAACCGGCACCTACGTACTCCCTTAGACGGGATGACCATAAACTGCTCCATGTCCCATTTATGCGCACATCCAAGGGGCAGGCCGCTTTTAAGTACCGAATACCTCAGACCTGGGACGCCCTACCAGCCCCCATCTGCCACGCATCAAATACCTCCCTACAAAACAAGTTACTCCATACACATTTCACCTCCAGTTGCTCATGTATCAGATAAGAACTCTTACTTAAATGTCTCGCTGCTATATTCGCATATGTACTGTACTGTAATCTTTCCTCTGTTTTCTCTATAATGTTTGTATCGTACCCCTGACTGTAATCCTTCCCCCAGCTATGTAATTTTTCCCACACAAATGTATTGTAACAATCCTTGTTTCAACTCTGTACTGTCTAAACTTTGCTAGTATGTAAGTGGGTCCCAGCCCCCAGGTCGCATCTGGAATCGCGCATGTTGCTCAGTATGCTTTCCTGGTAAAACTCGTAAATAAATAAATAAATGAATGATGCCATCACCCAGGATAGGAGCATGGTATCCTATGCCACATTAGATAACATACTGCAGCAGATTAGGGTGAGGGAGGGGGGCCTGGCTAGCAAAGACAGATATAGAGGCAGCTTTCCATTTGTTGCCAGTCAGGCTGGAGGACTGGGATTTCGTGGGTTTCAGTTTTAAAGGGGCATATTACTTTGACAAGGCCATGCCTATGGGCTGTTCAGTGGCATGTGCCATGTTTGAAACATTCAGCATATGGTTGCAGTGGGCTTTCAAGGACCAGTACGTATATGGGACATTGGCACATTATTTGGATGATTTTTTTGTTGATGGGACAGGGAAGGGATGAGACTCAAGGAATGCTGCAGGATTTCCAAGACATGTGTAAGAAGCTACCACTGGCAGGGAACAAGACTGAGGGACTGGACAGGAAGTTGGAGTTTTTAGGAATCGAGGTGGATGCAGAGCAAGGTTGCTTTCGTTTGCCTGTCAGCAAGGTGGTGAGACTTGGGGAACATACTGAAGAGGTAAAGAGCAGGAGACTGGTGCCCCTAAAGGTGGTAGAGCAACTGCTGGAGCATCTGAACTTTGCCTGCAAGGCTGTGGCACCAGGCAGAGTTTTCACGTGCCGCTTGGCTAGGGCTACTGCAAAAGCCAAGAGACCACACCACTGAGTGGATATAAGCAAGGGGGTGCATGAGGACCTGGAAGCTTGGTGGGTTCTTAACTCATGACAATGGTATCATCTTTTGGCAGGAGGAGTGGCTCCTAGATAATGATTTGGAGTTGTACACAGATGCAGCAGGCAGGCAGGCACAGGATGGGGGTGTACTTCCAGGGTGAGTGGATCTCCCAGCAGTGGCAGGCAGAATGAGGCAAACTAGGACTGCTGAAGGACATCACGTTCCTGGAGGGGTTCCCCATATGGGTAGCCATGGTTGTGTGGAGTGACAGGTTAAGGAACAAGAGGGTGATATTTAGGTGCGACAACAAGGCTGTCGTGGAGGTCTTAAACAGGCAGTCAGGTTCCATGGAGGCAGTCTTAAGGGTGGCCCGGAGGTTAGTGCTGGTAGCTCTCAGGTTAAACATATCATTCAGAGCAAGACACATTGAGGGCATTAGGAACACCATAGCTGACAGCCTCTCATGTTTACAGTTGGACAGGTTCCAGTTGTTTGCACCAGGGATGGCCATCCAGAGAACACTGGTACCTCAGCACCTATGGGAGATTGAATGAAGTGAGCCCAGCTGCTGTTTCAGAGTTTCTGGGCCCCCAACACACTGAGGGCATATGAGAATGAGTGGTGAGGTTTCCAGGATTTCCAGCTACAGGCTGGGATGGAGGTAAGTGGTCCAGTAATAGAAACTCAAGTTCTGAGGTACATGGTGGACAGATGGGAGGCCGGGATGGTGGGGTCCACAATGGGCCTGCAGTTAGCGGGAATAGGTGTGATCTGTCAGATGCAAGGCTGGGTGAAGCCTACCAGGACCCCTGCGGTATGCAGGATGTTTCAAGGGTGGATCAGATTGCAGGGTAGACAGTTGGACAGAATGAGGCCTTGGTGGGGGGTTGTTCGATAGGCTGATGAGCAGCCTTCAACAGGTTTGCACCATGGCATATGAGGCAAGGCTTTTCAGAGCATTTTTCTTAGTGATGGAAAAGGGGGCCTTCCAGGTCAGCAAGATAGTGACGGGTAGCAAGATGGATAAGGTAGATGGGCTACAGTGGGGAGATATTAAATGGGGCAAGAAGAGGGTTGACATTTGTCTATGCCGGTCCAAAATGGATCAAGCAGGGAAAGGAACAAGGGTATCAATCGTGAAGGAAGCCGGAGCTGCCCATTGTGCTGTTCTTGGTTTGGAAGCCTACAGGGAGATCAGGCCATGGGGAAGGGGTGTTTTTTTCCAACACAGAAATGGGATGCCTGCCACAGTATACCAGGTTACAATGGTGTTGAAAAAGGGGATGGGTTTCATAGGCAAGGATTCCAGATTTTTTACATCCCATTCCTTCCAGATTGGAGCAGCTTCTGGGTTAGCAGCTCAGGGGGGCAAGCCCACAAGTCATAAAACATGCTCACAGGTTAAGATCAAACTCCTGCTAACTTGTATTTCTTTTACATTTACAGATGGGAGAAGCAGGTCGGTGGTGTGGATTGTGGATCACTTGTTCATATATTGGGTCAAGAGGTGGGCATTATCAACCCCTGGGGGAATGCAATTAAGGCAGGACCTGGATCACATGAGGATTCTATGGAAAGGAGTGAGGGGGCTACAATGGGCCAAGATTTTGCCACTGCTGGATGAGAGGTGCACAATATGGCCACGACTGGACTTATTGATTATTCATGCAGGGGGAAATGATTTGGGGGATTGACCATGAGTGGTGCTAACACATGAAATACAAGTGGACCTAGAGTTGGTTAACACATGGTGAACGCATGTCGCCATAGGGTGGTCGAAGATTGTGCCCGGAAGGGTATGGCAGCAGGCTAGAGATGTCAAGGCTGTCGAAAAGGCTCCAAGCAAATAAACAGGATGATAGCAACCTGGATTAAGGAAAAAAGGGGCATATACATAGGACATGGGGTCATTACATATGATGAGCCAGGAATGTACAAGCAGGATGGGGTACACATGTCAAGGGTGGGGAACATAGCCCTAAATTGGGACATTCAGGAGGCCATTGAGACATGGCAAGCATTGGGAATAGCTAGGGTTTGTTTAAGGGGTGAAACCCATAGTCCTTTGCAAGAGCTGGATATGGGCTAAAGGGAAAAAAACGGGGTCCTGTCTGGGATAATACCTGGGTGAGCAGAGGAGGGCCCCTCATGGGGTAGTCACCCCAGGGGGAGAGCTGGGAATCAGGTGGGACACCCGAAACCCAGGGAGTCTTCAAATGCATCCACTCCAACCCAAAAGAGGGCCCTGTCCCCACTGCAATACGTGCACCTTGTCTCAGAAGCAAGGCATTGGCCCCCTTATATCTGATATTAGTATCTATATTTCATATGCATATATCTATTTATATATAATTCCTTTTTGTTTTTGCAAATTGCTAAAAATTCCAAATAATCGAGTGTGCCACTATGATCCATGTGACCGGCCTCCACAGTCACCCACCTCCTCTATCACCATTTAAAAAAAAAACACTCTGGGCAGCTTGCTTCAGCATCCTTCTCCCACTGCAATCTCCATTTTGTATAATTTTTTTTTTATTCAGCAAAGTAAACGTCATCGACTTTCAATGCTAACTTTGCAAGCTGCCCTCCTTTATACATTCGAGGCTGTGTGCCCCTTTTTCTAAGACACGCAGTGTTTCGGCAGCTCGCAGCAAATGTTTATAAGAAAACGTCTGCTGCACCCAGTTCAATGAAGCACACTATCTAAACCATACACCCACCTTCCCTGTGAGGCATCCGGCCAGCCTGAGGTCTACCCACCTGTCCAGGTCCCACCCCCCCATTTGTTGGCAGCCGCACTGTCCACCATTTTGTCCCATGATGGGTGGACACCATTTTGACATTGCCTTTGCCTCAAGTGGTGGCCCAGCCATTCACATTGCAATGCCACTGTGCCCACCCCACAGCCATGTATTACTCTCCAAAGGAAAACCCCCAAAATTTCACAGCCTCTCTAGGCACTCCTGTTTAACTCCTACCCCCAAGCGTGTCCTGTCTGGTGACCTGGTGTTGTTGCCAGTGGAGATGCGACCCCTGCCCTTGGAAGCAGGTCCCCAAATTAGGCAGACCCTCTGCAAGCCCCAACTTAAACTCCCCTCCACCCGTGGCCCATCCCGTATTAAACTCTGGCCCCTGTCCCTTCCGTAATTGTTTTTTTTTTGTCCATGCCCACTCCCAAAATGGAAGTCCCATGACCTGCTTCAGAAGTAGAGAGAGGTGTCGGGATATACACCTGAGCGAATGAGAAAACAGGCATCAAACCAGAATTAAAAAATATCAACAAGTACAGTACTTTAGGAAAAACAATTTACACCCATCTACACCTGTTCTCAGAGCTGAGCACCTTATGTTTTCAGGCATGTTTTTTGCAGTTGTGAAAAACAGTAATTTTCCCTTGTTAGACATAATCACTAAGAATATCTGAGGCTAGAATAGTGGACATTGTGTTTTGTTTCTCCCAGCTGAGCCTATCCAGTATATGTATACATGTCTAATTTTGCTCTGTGTTGTATTGATTTAATTTCCTACTTTTTTCCGACATATTTAAAAAAAAAATAAGTTGGGAAATTCATAACTCTTCAGTTTTTATTTTGACTCTGGGATCATTACCTTTTCAGTAAGCTTGTTGACCCAGCTGGAACTTTATTAGCACTTTCTACTGGAAATGATCTATCTACAGTAAATAGAGCATGAAATATTGAACCAGAATGTGAAGTCTTTAAACTATGGGATTTCAGTAGTATGCTTGGTACAGTGCATACAGTTCATCTTATATCAATTTGCATCAAAAACATGATAGTTTTATCAAACATACACTGACATGTGCAGCTACTTTATAGGAGACATACCCCTTCAATAGCTCAGCTGGTAGAGTAGAGGAATATAGTGAACATTTAAGTAATCCTTAGGTCACTGGATCAATTCCAGCTCAAGGAGAAGTTTATCCAGTGTCTGTACCAATTTTAAATGCTCTTTCATCATAATCTGAAACACAGATACTGAACAAAAGAACCAGGCAAGTCAAATTGGAAAGAGGGAATTATAGGCAAATTAAACCATATGTCAACATCTCAGCAGATACATTTCTGTATGTTATACTCCATAAATAGAAACCTTAAAGCATTCAGCTAAACTATTGCTAATATATAGCTGAGATACTGAAGGAGGCACTCCTGTAATATCTCAGCCAGCAGTTTGGAAAACTGTAGTGAAAAAATGCCCTCTTTTGTTTGCTACATAATTTCTTCTTCCAAGGCGTATTCTTCCACTCATAATATCAAGTTTAACTTTTCTGATATATAAAATGGTTTTGCAGCACATGCAAATGACTAGCTGTCTTCCAAGGAGCTTTTGTAGAGCAATATGGCAGTATTCCCCTTATACCGCATTTATTTAAAGAGACATGAGCAAATATATTTGCTTGTACACACCAAGAATGGCCTACCAGTGGGGAAGAACTTCAGCTGTTTGCTGGAATTATCCACTGTCTGCCTGGTTTCTCTTAAGCATGCTAATGTAACATGGAGATGAATACACACGCACAGTACTACATCCATCGCCCTGTATTATGTCTAGTACAATATTGTTATGCACTCTTCCTTTATTTTCTAGGCTTTATAAACCAGAATTAAAAAATATAAACAAGTACAGTACTTTGGGAAAGATAGTTTACACCCGTTGTCAGAGCTGAGCACCTTGTTTTAAAATATGCTTTTTCCAGATGTGGAGAAAAATAATTTTCCCTTGTTAGACATAATGACTAAGAATACATACAAGCATAAACCTTAATTTCTGCTACCATTACCACCTGAAACTGCCCTGTGAGACAGCCAAAAGCCATGGGACAGACAACAGTTACAGGATAGTGCTCTGTACTAAATTTGTTACTTGCAGCGAGTGAAAGCAGTGTAGGGAGACAACTGGAAATGTTCACTGTAACAGTAAACAGCCTGTATCTGTGTTTTTAAATGGAGGAAAGCATAGTCCTTTTAAGGGCTGTCTGAGGAGTGCAGATACCTTTAGGAGCAGTGACAGATTAGTTACTCTGCTGAGGGACAACTCTGATACAGGGGCCATATAGATTTAATTGACTGAGCATTCTGTACCTGCAGCTTGCTGTCAGATATGTCCGGTATTGGTCACGTGATCTGTGATGTCCAGGTCCCTGGCTACAAAACGCTTGCAGTGCGAGCGGGGCAATATGCAAGCATAAACCTTAATTACTGCTACCATTACCACCCGAAACTGCCCTGTGAGACAACCAAAAGCTGTGGGACAGGCAACAGTGACAGGGTAGTGCTCTGTACTAAATTTGCTACTTGCAGCGAGTGAAAGCAGTGTAGGGAGACAGCTAGAAATGTTCACTGTAACAGTAAACAGCCTGTATCTGTGTTTTTAAATGGAGGAAAGCATAGTCCTTTTAAGGGCTGTCTGTTTGAGGAGTGCAGATACCTTTGGGAGCAGTGACTGATTAGTTACTCTGCTGAGGGGCAACTCTCCGATGCAGGGGCCATATACAATTAATTGACTGAGTGTTCTGTACCTGCAGCTTGTTGTCAGGAATACCCAGTATTGGTCACGTGATCTGTGATGTCCAGGTCCATGGCTACAAAATGCTCATGGTAGTGAGCAGAGAGAGCACACATGGGCGAGCGCATGGAGATACACGCAGAGATATGCACGTCTCTGCATGCATGTTGAGCGTGTCTAGTGGGTATAGCTGCATAGCAAACAGACAAATTGCAGATCTGCAGTTAAGTATATGTTGTTTGCTTAAGATTACTAAGTGGTTATCCAAGCATAGACTGCATTTGGTTTGTTAAAATGGGTGAAGCTAGTGTGAAAACAAATCTGTTTACTCTTCAGTCTGGACATATACTATCAGTCTGCACTATCTGTAATCATGTATTATACAATGTTGAAACAGTTTCTTGTTTACCAATACATACAATTTGTTCCTATTGTTTGGAAAAGATATCTATGAATAAAACAATTTAGCCTTAACTAAGGAACTTCAGGCTGCCAGAGAAATTAAGGAACTTGAAAATTTCCTAAATAACATGGTCAGAAACCTTCCTATTGACTCTGTTCTACACAGGAGTTAAATCCTTTGAAAGTTACTAATACTACGAATGAGAGTGAACGTCATCCTCCAGCTGAAGCTATTACTTCATTAACTAAACCAAATTGCATAGAGCCAGAGATCGGTAATAGTCAATTACCTACATTTTGTCAACCTAACTGTTTCTCTGGCCCCCCAGCCTCTAACATGAGAAGTAGAGATTGCCTTCCTGAAGATAATTGGGAAACAATTTCAAAAAGAAAATATAAAAAGGGGAGAAGAGCTGATTTTGTTCGCCCAGTGCCACTGGACTGCCCTCTTTTGTTAAACCAAACTGATCAGGATATTCTTTCTTATAACAGATATAGTACATTACAACATGTACAAATGGAACATGATAAGCAAACTGAAACTACTATAAGTAATCTTCTGACTATCATAATAGGTGACTCAATTATAAAATACCTAACCTCCCACATAAACAATTTGGGGAACAATCAGGTTCAAGTGTTTTGTTTTCCTGGTGCTAGAATAGAAGATATAGCACTTAGAGTAGACTCACTTTTTACTAGTCCATCGAATGTGATTATTCACATTGGCACAAATAATGTAGGCTACACACATGAAAAAGATATTTCTTTTGAACTGATTGAATTGGGGAACAGAATTTAACAAAAGGATTGCAATGTTTTTATTTCTGGCATCCTTTCTATTCCTCGAGCAAAACTTGAAAAAACTAAAACCATTGAGAGAATCAATGCCAGATTACTAAACTGGTGTACTTCTAATAGTTTAGTTTTTATTGATAATTGGATGCATTTCAGTAACAGCTTTTCTAAATATGCCAGAGTTGGTTTGCATTTAAATAAACAGGGAAATTAGGCTTTGTCAGAATTTTCAATCTCAGGTCCCTTTGATCAGTTTAAACTAACAGGTGTTGGGGGAAACCTATATATCTGATTCTCCAGTAAAAGACCAGGAAAATAAAAATCGTATACCTAACTATGATTGAAAGTTCCGGTTGCTTAATGCACAAAGTTTAGGTAATAAAATGGATGAATTAAGAATTAGGATAAACTGCGATAAACCTGACATCATAGGTATCACTGAAACCTGGTGGCCCACTAAGCAGATTTGGGAAGTATGTATCCCAGGTTACACTCTATTTCATTTAAGTAGGTTAAACCAAAAAGGTGGCGGTATCGCATTCTTCACATCCTCCACTCTGTCAATACATGTCATATCTAATAAAATTAAAAAAAGAGTCTAGTTCAACAGAGACTATATGGTTAAACATTAACATTCAGAATAATAAAAAATCTTGCTTTGGACCTGTGCTATAGACCTCCAATTTCTAAACCAGATTCATTAGAAGAAATTATGTCTGAAATGGCGGCAGCTGCCAATTTAGGGAATAGCTTATTTATGGGTGGTTTAAACCTGGAAGATATTAATTGGGTAAACAATTATGCAGTGTCCAAGATGTCAAAAGATTTCCTGCATATATGTAAAGAAATAAATCTAACTCAACATGTAACATATCCTACTCGAGGTTCCAACATTTTGGATATTGTTTTGTGTAGCGAATCAATTGACATTAAACAATGTACTGAAACAGCACCACTGAGCAATAACGATCATTGTTCTGTAAGTTTTGTACTTCATAATTCTTACAAAAGATCAATTAATATTACAGAAGTGTTCACTTTTCACAAAACAAATCATCAAGCCCTTAGTGAATATTTGTCACATATTGACTAGCCTGCTTGTTTGAACCTAGACAATATAGAAGATGTAAGGAAATCTTTCACTTTTATCACTATGGATGCTGCAATCAAATTTATACCCAGAATAAATAAAAATAAATATTGTGTTTATCCAAAATGGCATAATATTAGATTGCAGAAACTAATCAAAAAGAAAAATAGATTTTATAAGAAGTACAGTGATAAATGTGAAAGAACACAAATGGCATTTAAGAAAATTCAAAACAAATGTAAAAAGGAAATTAGAAAGGCTAAATTAAACATGGAAAGATCTTTGGCTACACATGCAAAAAAGGAGACTGTAAAATGTTGTTTAATTATACTAATTCTATGAAAAAACAGGAATGCAGGGTTGGTTTGATTATTATTGATGATACAATTCTCCAAGATCCAAAGGATATGGCTGACTTTTTAAACTCTCACTTTTGTAAAGCATTTACTACAAGTAAAGTTACGGATAACCATATAGTCCCAGATAACCAAAGTACCAATAAAATTGACATTCCATTTCACACTATAAAAACTAAACTAAATGAATTAAAGAAAGGTTCCTCTGCAGGTCCAGATGGCATTTCTGGCAATTTTATGAAAGATCATCTGTGCATTCCCCTCAAAATTCTCTATGACAAATGTCTTAATACAGGAGTACTTCCAAATGAATGGAAACAAGCCAATGTGATTGGACTGTTTAAAAAAGGTGCTAAGAGCTCCCCTGATAATTATTATCCCATTAGATTAACTTCTATTTTTTACAAAATATTGGAAAGGCTTAGTAAGGATGAACTAAGTTTAGCTGTGTCAGGTTTAGATCAATCACAGCATGGATTTACAAAAGGGTGATCCTGCACAACAAATCTGGTTAGTTTTTATAACTTCATCAGTGAAAATATTGATAAGGGTAACTCGTGTGATGTTATCTTGTTAGATTTAAAAAAAAAGCCTTGGATTCTGCTCCACACTGGGCATTAATTCAAAAATTACAGCTTTGTAACATCGACCAGGTGTATATTAAGTGGATCTCTAATTGGCTACCTGATAGGAAACAAAGAGTGATAATAGATGGTCATACATCAGCCTGACAAAAGGTTGAAAGCGGTGTTCTGCAGGGATCTGTTTTTTCCCTTTTGAGTTTCCAGATTTTTATATCTGACTTAACTAATGATATTCACAGTAAAATTACAAAATATGCAGATGCTTGCAAACTCACCAATGTTTGTATGAATTTAGATGACTATAAACTTATTTAAGATGACTTGAGTAAACTGGAAGCTTGGTCACTGAAATGGAATTTGCATTTTAACACATCTAAATGCAGTGTCATACATTTTAGTAAAAAGCATCAAAACAAATACTATCTTTATAAAAATGTATTAATCAATAAATCCTGTGAAAAAGATCTGGGGGTTATTGTTGATTCAGGTCTGGATTTTGATCACCATATTACTAACATTATTAGTAAAGCTAATAAAATATGGTGGGCAGTTCATCATAATATTTCATCAAGAAGCCTAGACATTTTGCTGCCATTGTATAGATCTTATGTTAGACCAATCTTTGATTTTATCTCACAGCTCTGGTGTCCGTTCAGAAAGAAGGATATACTTAGAGTTAAAAGAATACAAAGAAGAATGACAAAATCTGTGGTATTAAATACATCTCTTACCTATGAGGAAAGACTATCAAAATTTAGTCTGTTGTCATTGGAGGAAAGGGGACTTAGAGGTGATCTCCTATTTGCATGGGATATTATCCATGATCAGAATCTTTCAGTAGAATGTGGGCTAGATCTCAAACAAGTACACATGAATACTAGAGGTCACCCATTGCAACTTACAAGAAATAAATGTAACTCTAAGAAAAGGGCATATTATTTCTCTCAAAGAGTTGTCAGACCATGGAATATGTTGCCATTGAAGATTATTATTAGTGACTTTTAAAAACAGACTAGACAGCTATATGAGATCAGAAAATCAACTGAAATACTATATGTAAGCTACAAAGCTTTACGGGCTTTATAGCCTTTTGCTTCTATCAGTTCTTAGTATGATTCTTAGTATGAATATCTGAGGCTAGAGTAGTGGACATTGTGGTTTGTTTCTTCCAGCTGAGCCTATCCTTTATATGTATACATATCTAGAATTTCTCTGTGCTGTATTGGTTTACTTTCATACTTTGTTCAGACATATTTCACAAAAGATAAGATGTGAAATTTATAAGTCTTCAGTTTCTATTCTGAGTCCTAGATCATTACTTTTTCAGTAAGCTAGATGACCCAGCTGACACTCACATCTGTATTAACTGAAACTGTAAATAGATGTGAGTGCACTTTGCTGTATGTAATTAACTCCAGGTCACCCCTGAAAAAGGGACTGTTCTGGTCTCAGTGGGCCTACCTGGTTACCAAAATTTAAATAAATTAATTATTAGCATTTTCTTCTGGAAATTCTCTAAGTAGAGAATGAAGTATCAAAACTGAATGTGAAGTCTTTAAACTAAGAGATTCAAGTAATATGTTTAGTACAGTGCAGATAATTCATCTTATATTAATTTGCATCAAAAGCATGATAGTTGAATAACACATGCACAGATGTCTGCAGCTACTGTGCCTGAATCATATCCCTTTAATAGCTCAGTTGGTAGAGCAGAAGACTGTAGAGAAAATGAAAGTACTCCTTAGGTCGCTGGTTCAATTCTGTCTCAAAGGAGAATTTTTGTCTAGCTTCTTTTCCAATTTAAAATGCATTTTTATCATAATTTGAAACACAGATACTGAACAAAAGAACAAGGCAAGTCAAAATGAAAATTTGTAATTACCGGCAAATGAGATCATATGCCAACATCTCAGCAGTTAAATTCCTGTATCTTACACTCCATAAATATAAACCTTATAGCATTCAGCTAAAATATTGCTAACATATACCTGAGATATTGAAGGAGGCACTCTGGTAATATCTTAGCCAGTATCTTGGAAAATTGTAATGAAAAAAATGCCCTCTTTTGGTTGCTACACCCTTTCTACCTCGGAGGTGTATTCTTCCATTTGTAATATCTATTTTAAATGTTCTCATATATAAAAGGGCTCTGTAGCACGAACAAATGCATAGCTGTCTTCCAAGGAGCTTTTGCAGAGAAATATGGCAGCAATCTCCTTATACCCAGGTTCATTTTTCAGAGACATAAGGAAAGGTATTTGCTTGTAGATATCAAAAAAGGCCCTCTAGTGGGGAAGAACTTCAGTTATTTGCTCAAATAATCCACTTTCTGCCTGATTTCTTGTAAGCATGAGGATGTAACATGGAAATGAATACAAATGTGCAATGCTACATTGAGATCCCTGAATTAATCTGGTAAAATATTGCTATGCATTCTTGTTTGATTTCATAGGCTTTGCAAATCTCACTTAAAAAACAGAAATAAGTGCTGTACTTTAGGAAATACATTTTATAGTCTTTCTCAGAGCTAAGCACCTTATGTTTTAAAATACTGTATGTTTTTAGCAGATGTGGAGAACAGTAATTTTCCCTTGTTAGACATTATGACAAAGAATGTAGGAGTCTAGAGTAGTGGACATTGTGTTTTGTTTCTTCCAACTGAGCCTATCCAGTATATGTATACATGTATCAATTTTCTCTGTTGTACTGGTTTACGTTCCTACTTTTTTCTGACGTATTTCCTGAGTCTGTTTTTTCTGGGGGGGAGGGGGTCTGAGAGAGAGGGAGAGATTTGCGTGACCAGCTGCATGCTGTACCATCAGGAGACAGTTGAGCTGGGGTTTGAGGAATGATTTTGTACTTCCAAAAATAGGTAAACCACCATTGCCTGTGTGAATTTCTCAATAGCCGAGTGATTCTATTGATTTAGAGGCTTTTCTAAACCCTTACCAGACTGCCTTGTGCTGCTTAGTTTTATGATGATGATGATGATGATTAAAACTTTATTTTTATACAGGTATATTTGATTAGTGCAACAAACACTGTTTACAATCAAGTCCTGTATAGATGATACATAAATAACATAAAAATACTCAAAAATACAAATACTTCACAGAAAAAAAAACATATACAACATTATCCATAACATACACACACACATAACTTCTGCAAGTATTCGAATAATTCACTTTTAAAACTGGCAAAGCTAGCTATATTCTGCAAGTGCTTGGGTAAATTATTCCAAGATAAAGCAAGTCTATTTTGTAACTTCATTTCTCCTACATTACTACAATATTTGAGCAATGGTACCCTATTTTCAGAATTTCTTGTACATAAATTATTACTATCCAAAATCTGCAACTAATATACTTAAGTAGTGGATGATTATTTTTGCATATATTAACTTATGACAATTTAATAACAAGTATACTTCCTCTGTACTTCAGGATGCAACCAATTTAATCTTTCATATAACTTACAATGATGCATTTTATATTCACCCTTAATAATAAATTTACCTAATCTATAAACTGTTTGATCAACTTTTTTAACACTTTCTGTGATGCATTCATATATATTGGCCTCCATAGTCAAGTACCGGAATTAACATAAGCTAACAAGTTTTCCTGGCTGATTTAGGCAATACATTTGTTAATCTTCTAAAAGCACCAATCTTTCATTAACTTTTTATCTGCATATCAACATGACTTTCAAATGTCATACCTGAATCTATGTACATACCCAAATACCTATAACCTTTAACTTCCTCAATCAAGTGCCATTTATCAAATGAATATTTAAATATGTTTGTTTTTCAACTTATGCCCCAAACCAAACACCATACACTGGGTTTTCTTTGCATTAATCAAAAGACCAGAATTGTCCATCCAACTTTCCAGCGAGGTTAAATCTCTCTGTAACTGTGATTCAACATTTCTCATATTATCTGCAGAAACCAACAGAACTGTATCATCCGCATATAATCTTACCTCCCCATATTTTATTGTTTGCTCTAACTCATTCACATAAATATTAAACAACAATGGGCCTAGTATCGATCCCTGGGGAACACCATGATTTAGTTCCCCAAGGCTTGATACAAAATCACCATTGACAACACACTGTCTACGATTTGCTAAGTATGATGTTATCCATGTTAATGGGTCTTCCTCTAACCCGACTTTCCAAAGTCTTTCTAACAGTTTTCTATGCTGTACCAAATTAAATGCTTTACTGAGGTCCACGAACACTGCCCCAGTGGCCTTTCCATCAAGTGATGTTACCACCAAGTTTTGGAAATCCAATAGGGCGGTGCCTGTGGACCTCCCTACTCTAAACCCATGTTGATTATCAGATAATATTTCATTCGTTTCCATATAATAACTAAGTTGTAAATGAACACTACGTTCCAATATTTTAGATAATATTGGAAGACTCGTAATTGGTCTATAATTAGATGGCAGTACTATCCCCACCCTTAAAAATTGGAATTACCTTTCCCACTTTCCACATATCAGGGACAACTGAACTTGTTAGACTCCAATTCAAAAGATATGTTACTATTGGTGCCAATATATCTGCACCAATCCTCAAAAATCTAGCTTCAATTCCATCTAAACCACCTGCCTTATTTACATTTAAATTTTGTAATTGTTTCTTTATTTCAGCTATACTTAAGAGTCTAAAATTAAACTTATCTTCTTGCTGTATCTTACACTTCTTTTTCTGTTCAGCAATTAATTCTATTATAGTTATATCAGCAGTTTGTTCTTTTGGTGGCAGGATATCCAAATCAGGTAATTTGAGAAAGTAATGATTCAATATAGTAGCAATACTAACCGAATCTTCAATCATACTTCCTTCCTGTAAT
Organism: Neoceratodus forsteri; assembly: GCA_016271365.2. Classification (NCBI taxonomy): domain Eukaryota; kingdom Metazoa; phylum Chordata; order Ceratodontiformes; family Ceratodontidae; genus Neoceratodus; species Neoceratodus forsteri. Next base: position 1,340,095,287 of record CM057455.1, on the reverse strand, counting down.
ATGCTTTCTATTTTACTACTCTTATTTTTATATTTTAGATCAGAAACAAGTTTCCAAAACATTCTTGAATCATTTACCTTCTCAAATTTATTCAAATAATATTTACTCTTTGCCATCCTAATATTCCTTTTACATTTATTTCTCCATTTTTTAAAACTTTCCCAACCATCTACGTTCTTAGTTTTTCTAGCTTTCTGCCATATTCTATCTCTCACCCTTAGCTCTTTTTTTTATTTTATCTGAAATCCATGGGTCTTCTTTATTTTTCCTCCTTTTCTGTACCAATCACAGTTAATAGGGATTCACTGAATTCTTGTATTGCTAAATTAATATCCGGAATCAAATATACTCTATTCCAATTTTGGTCCCTAAGCGAATCTTTAAACTGGATCTCATTAAATCTTTTATAATCCCTCTCCCATTTTATATTCTCTTTTGGAACTGGGGAAACCTGATTTTGTATTATTTTACATGTAACTGGATTATGATCCCCAAGATTTATAGGCAAAACATCCCAAGACTCTATATCCAATTCCTGGGAAACAAATATAAGATCTAAAATAGTTCCCTGATTAAGCAAATGCATAGTTCTTGTTGGCTTATCAATTAATTGTTTTAACCCCAAACATTCAAAACTCTTTTTTAACCTAATGCCCCTTGCCTGTTTCCGATCAGCATTAAAATCACCAGTAAAGACTACCCTTTTATCCTTTACTTTGTCCAGGAGAAAATCTGCAAATAAATCAAAATATTTAAGTTTTGTTTTTGGGGGAGTGTAAAACACTCCCACAATCAGTTTAGTTTTGAGCAATTCTATAACTAAACAGTCTATTCCTTCATAACACTCTGTTACTAGCACCTTATAGGGACCACGATTATCTTTCAAGTATAACATTACCCCTCCACCCCTCATTTTCCTATCTGTTCTTTCCAGTCTATACCCCTTTAAATTGATTTCATCATTCCCAATGCCCAAATGTAGCCAAGTTTCTGATATAGCAATTACATCATATTCTTTATCTGATACCCAAGCTCTAAAATCATCCATTTTATATACAACACTTCTTGCATTCTCATGATAAAAAGTAACAATACCTCCCTTCTTTGGGCCCGGATTAGCCTCTATGTCTCCACTTTGCATCAATAAAAGTATGCAAAGCAAACTCCCAACACCTATATTATTTATTCTATTCTTAATCTGTATTACACTTGCTTGCTTTATATATCTGCGTTTTTCATTAGCAAAATGATTCTTTCTTACATAAAAATTATTTATTTCAGGATAAAATCCAACCCCCAAAGTAACAAATCCCAAGCCCTTACTAACGCTATTACAATCCTTTTTTTGCCCATTTAGATTAACCACACACGTTCCCCACAATATCCAACCACCCACAAACAAATACATATATAGTCTCATATTACAACTTCTAAACTTTAAATTGTATTTAAAATTTTTCTTACCCAGTGGTGCTTGTGCCTCACAAGCGCTTAAATGCTAAGCTCGTGCTTGCCGAGCAAAGCAGCTTTTTCAAGGGCTCAAATCCCTCCTCCCTGAGTGACCTCACAGGACACTCCCCAAGCCCACCTACGTGCACTGCAGTTGGAAAATTCAGCTGTCCCACAGAAAAGAACAAGAGTATCTCACACAATTGTCTTCTCAATGGCAGGAATCACTTTGGCAGGTTGATAGCAGGCAGTTGTTTTAAAGTGCTGGTGAAAAGTTGATAATGCCACTTGCGAGCAGCGCGGCTTTTTCAAGGGCTCAAATCCCTCCTCCCTGAGTGACCTCACAGGACACTCCCCAAGCCCACCTACGTGCACTGCACTTATAGCAGCTTGTTGCCTGTTGTTTCTTGACTGACAGCATCTGCTTTTAGTGCTGTTGGTATATAGTAGCCTGCAATCAATGTTGGCTGAAGGACAAGTCCTGTGGAGGGTTGGACACTGGCAACTTCATCTGCTTGAGATTTTGTTTTTATTTTCTGTATATCAGCAATCTCTATTCACTATTTCTGTATTGTCTGGGGACATTTTTGAATTTAGAATCTTGTACTGTCTGTTGTATGGAAGGGCTGTCTAACCACTTACTTGATGACAGATTTAGACATTGCACCTGGAATTTTAGATAAACTTATAAACAAGAAACTATAATTATTACAGAGTTTTAATTTTCTTTTATTAATCTGATTTAAAATGTGCACTTCATGGTTACGTGATCCACACTGGGTGTACTAATTGCACATGCTCCATGTGTTTTTGCATCTTAGAACCAAGCATATAAGCCACTGCAACACGTATGCAGTTTAGAAGCAAACTTTGTTCAGCATGTAATTTACTACTATTTTGTAAGGCTTAGAGCCATTTTATAAAGGAAACTCTTGCACAAATTTGCACATATACTGATACAACTGCTCATGGGAGCTGTAGTTGTGTTTCTGTTCCTGCTACGTTCTACTAACTGCAATTCCAAGCCTGCTTGTCTGACTTGGATTTGTATTCACACTATGTTGCCAGTTTGCTAGAATTCTCACACTGAAGTGAGAAAACGGATTGCTTTCTCTAGTATAAAAGCTATTCACAGATTTACTCTGAAAAATGCTATCGTTTGGAGCAGGTAAATAGCACTTACATTTTTTTCAAACTGGTTAAGTGTTCTGTATTTTGGGGGATTACTAAGTGGAGGCAGACCATAGCCAGTGTATTACTACTTAAATTTTCCTTTGTTATATTTTATAGCATGGAGGGATATCCTCTTGGGACCAGAATTAGGAGGGAGACACAGACAAGGATTACATCTACCTGGTACTGAAAAGTGATTCCTGTCTCCATGGTTGTCTTTTTTTTCTGAATATATTGCTGAAAACTGGAAATTTCTTGAGCTGACTTTGGCATACAGAGAACATTCTAACTGCATCTAAACCACATGACTTTTTATACATCTGATGCAGCAGACCAAGAGAAGGCAGAGCGAAGACATCCTGAACAGGTTCTAAATAGAATACTGCAAAACCTCTGACTTATTTTCAAATTTATACACTGCATATTTAAGTATTATATAAGTATTGGTTTTGTTTAAATACTGTGCATACATCACTCGTAGTTATTTACTGTTGTAGTGCCCAAGTTAGAGTGTTAAAGAGTGTTTAGAGTTAGAGTGTTTCCTGAATCACATATTAGTACCAATTAGGAAACAAGCAGCTGAAACTGCTTCAGAAATTGAAGCCATTATAGTAAATAATGAGACCATTAACAACAATATATTAGATATAAATGGCACACATTCAGAGCTGGATTTGAACAGTTTGAATATTAGCTTATTAGTAAGCCCAAAGCTCAACAAACAAATCAAAATCAAAACCAAAGAAAAAAATTAAACAAGCTAAAACACAAATGAAAGGAAGTAAGTAAATCAAAATTAGTGAACACTTTGGTAAAATAGTGAAACCTGAAGAAGGAATTCTACCAGTGATGGATAATAAACAAATAGGGGAGGTGGAATATGTGGGGGATAAAATGGTGCAACAGGCACAAGTGATAGATCTTACCTGTTTGACTTCCACCCCAAATATTTGAGTCACAAGTGTATCAGGAAGAGTTTTCTATGCTTCCAAGGATTTCTAGAAGTACAGCTGTACTCCAAATGAAAAGTTGTGAAAAATTGAATTTCACTTGCAAAGATAAATCAGAGCCAACACAGATAAATTGACCACAGACACAGAAAAGTGCTTTAGATTTGTTTCCATTTTTCCATCCTAGCTGCTCCTTATTGTTGGACTTTTCACCTGAAGGGCCCACACTGGAACACCTGCAGTTACCATATCTTGGGAAAACCTCTGATGTCTCTTTTAGAGACACGACCAAAAAACACAAACTTGGGAGAGATAATTGGGGAATTTCAGAACACTATCAGTAGTCTGAAAAAAATAGATACACTACAGAAAATAGGAAACACCTAATCATATCAATAGGGCACCTGATCAATGAAACAAATTTGAATCAAGTAAATAATTGTCTTTTTAACTTAAGTGATCTGAGAAAGTTTATGTGTAATCCATATGCAGCCCATCTGGATCTTATGGAACAATTGGTAATAGTAAAATATGAGATGGACACCATCAAAGAGAACATCGCATTAACAGCTTTAGGCTAAAGGATAGCTTAAATAAACATATTAATGTTACCAAATGGTTCCCCATGAATAATTCTGGAAGACCATGTACAAGACAGACCAGATTTTTTATCTATCTCTTTTCCAGTTTCACCAGTTAAAAACAACCTGGGGAAGGGGTTAACCTGCAGATAAAGATCAGTCTGCAGTGGGGGCACAAATAACTACAAATAACCCTTTAATCAATTGTTGGGGGGGGGACAGGAAAACCTGACTGGTCATAATAAATTTATGAACAGATCACTAGAAAAGTTCAAGGAAAGCTCTCTTTCTTCAAATACCGTATGCTGTGAATAGAGGAACTTTCCATTTGTCATCTTGCCAGAAGCTAGCAATATTCAGGATTTAGAAGTGTATACAATGAGCGAACTGGTCAATATCTCTAGTGTATTGGAATCAGGCCTAAAAGCTTTAAGAGTTGATTGTAACAATTGGTTTGAAGGTGCTGGAGCCAACAAGGCTCCTAAGAATAAAGACACCAGTTTAACACATGAGATTCTCACCTCTTTACCTAATATTCCATCCAGGAACTCAAACCTTATTGATATTGACTAATGTGCTATACTTTGTATGGATATAAATTAGACTCAAAGATAACACTGGATGAGAACAAAACTAAGACGGTGCACCTATTAAGGGCAAAACATAGGGACTGAAGTTGAGGGGTGTGATTTTATCAAAATTTTGAATGACAAGGATGAAGAGGAAAAAGATTGTTTGTACACCGTTTGCACATCCCCAAGAATTGCCAACCAGTTATGGCTAAATAATACAGCAATCAGAAGATTTGGCTTGGGCTTAAGGTATGTAAACAGATATAAGATGAATACAAAGAACTATTCAGTCACATGTGGGCCCTCCCACATCAGTATTTTTGGATTCAAAGGATTGCCAAAAGAAACTCCAGGGAAACTTAGGAGATCATTATATAATTTGTTTTTGCATGTCCTCTAAGTCTCTTCCGAGGTCTTAAATATATTAAATTTATACAGAAGGGAAAGTGAGAACAAAGCTGGACAAATAGATATCCTACTGAAGGGAATGGAGGCAATGAACTTAATCATGCAAAAAGCTTCTATCCTAAATGAAATAGGAATTTATATGGTTGATAGTACGGTTTTGGAGAATATTCCCACTACAAGAAAGTCAGCAGAGCCTCTGGTTGATTAGGAAAATAATTTAAATTGTTCCTATCTTTATTTTGGGCTAAAAAGGTTCCCTAAAGAGACAAATACAAAACTAAAGCATATAAAACTAGATGTTTTCAAACAACTTTTAAATATTTCTATATAAAAGGATAGTATATCATCTGTCATGTGACTGGGTAAGGATCCAGAATGTGACCAGATTTCAATTACTGTAAATTCTAAAGATCTCTACCACAAAATCTTAGACAAGCCAAACATATTGGGCAAATTAGGTATTAATATTATTGAAGGTACTATGACTCAATCAAGTATTTCTTCTAGGGAACAACATAAAAAGACCTCCTGATCCAATTCTAGGAACAACTGTGTCTTTGAGCAAGCGTCATATACAAATTTAGGAAATAACATACAGCAGGCGATCTTTAATATTTCTGTAAGCAATAGATTCGCTGATTTAGCAAATCAGGATAGTTGACTGGAGGAAGACAAGCCTCTTGAAGTTCATCTCAATATTGATTCCAGATTTAAACTGCTCTTCTGGAATATTGCAGGATTAGCATCAAGACATGCTGACAGTAATTGGTGTACATTTTTAAACAATCATTACATCATATGTCTGCAAGAAACATGGGACAGTCAGGAATCAGAAGTATCCTTTAATGACTATAACAGTTTTCATGTAGCATGTAGGAACATAGGGAAACTAGGAAGACCATCAGAGGGACTTGTCACTTAGTTCAAAATTGATAAAAGACATATGTTAGCCTACTATTCTGTACGATTTTTGCTCAGGTATTTCACGTATGAGTTCAACAGTTTAAATTCTGCTTAATCAATGCATAGATATTCCTCTGTCAAGTTCAAAATACTGTAACACAACAGTTTGGGAGGAATTAGAACTATTAATTCAAAAAGTACAAGCACACTGATCTAGTTATAGTATACTCCTTTGTGGAGATTTTAATGATAGGCCATTTTGATGGCTACGCGGATAGCAATATTCATAATTGGCTCTATCCTGAAGCCCTTGATTTCCCTAGGCCTACCTTAAGCCCCAAAATTAACATAGTGGGTGGAAAATTAATGGACTTACTGACTTTGTATAATCTCATACCTATAAATGGTAGATGATGACCTCCCAGGTAATTATACCGATTAAAATCTGAGGGGGGCCCACTGTCCTTGACTTTATCTTCTGGAATGGGCAGATGACTAAATGGGATTCCTATACTGTTGTGAATAGAGGGGAAAGAGACTACTTTCCTCTCGTATTAACCTTGTCTGGCACCATAAATGAAGATAACGCAAATTTACTGCTCAATTCAGTGCAGGGTTTTGAAGTTAGGAATTTGAAAAAAATTAAATGTGACTCAAGCTGTGATAGGGCTGTCACATTTTTTTATCTGAACTGTTACCATCTAATCTGTTTCAACCTTTAACGATGGAACATGTCATAGAAAGACAGAAACTATTTATAGACTGTTTTGACTGGATCAGAAAGTTTCTTCATAAACCAGTTGATAATAAACCATGAACTAAAACTGTTATTACATGGTTTGAACAGAACTGTTACAGGCCTAAAAAGGACCTTACTCGGTTATATGCCAAGAATTCCAGGGATAGGAATAAGTTTAAGGACTTAAATAGGGCAAGAGAAGAATATAAACATCTTTTAAATGGTAAACAAAGAGATTTTCAACTAAAACAATGGCCACAAATGCAATATATCATTGACACTAATGATCAGCAGTCAGACTGGCTTATGGTTGCTAAAGATACAAACAATAGTAAATTTGTATTAGATACTTATATCCCAATGGATCAATGGATTGCTCACTATACTAATATTTTGTATGATTCTGATAACCTAGAACTGTTTTCTCAGTGGGAACTTACAGTTAACAGATCTAATTTCAAATTATTTACATAACACAAAATATACCCAGCTATTGCCTCCTTGAAGAGAGGAAAGGCACCGGGCCCTGATATGATTCTGACAGAGGTCTTTCTGACTACTCCACCAATTTGGACTAAAATGATCTTGCAGTACTTCAATACTTGTATGTTAAAAAGTACCATCCCCATTCCCTGGAAAGGGGCTACCATCATCTCAATCTGCAAAAAGGAGATCCCAGAATGTATAGACCAGTTTCTTTGCTAGACATAACTGGGAAGATTTTTTCCAAAATTATACTTTCAAGGATTCTGCAGCATATTGATAATTTAGGTGGGCTTTCACAATTACAAGCTGTCTTTCATTCTGGACATTGCACTACTGATAACTCTTTTGTCTTATTACATCTGTATGAGAAATATATTCAACTAAGAAAGCAAAAATTATATGTTGCTTTCATAGATTTCAGCTCCGCATTTGACACAATTTCTAAATCTGCACTTTGGCAAATAATGTATACTTGAGGTAATCGAGCCTGAACTAATTAGTATTATAAAAGAGCTCTACACAAACAAGGTCTTAGGCAAGGTTGTGTTCTTGCACCAGTGCTTTTTTTGCATTTATATTAATAATACTTTAGTAGAACTTGAAAAAATGACATCAGATTCACCACTAATTGGCAATAGGCGCTGCCCAGCATTAGCTTATGCCAATGATTTGGTGCTTCTAGCATTATCATAATCAGGATTACAAACAAGCTAGTTTCATTTATGACCTATGCTGAGAAATATAATCTAAAGGTTAATACAGCTAAGAGCTAAGTACTTGTGTTTGGCTCCAAATGCCTTAAATTAACCTGGAAAATTGGTAATAAAAAACTTTAAACAGTAAACTCATATATTTACTTAGGTTTAATGTTCTCTAATAATGGTACTTGAGCAAATCATAAAAACAGTCTAAATTTGAAACTCAAACAAACTGCAGGTTCATTATCAAGATATAATTATTGATAGGGAGGTAATACTGTAAAACCCCTGTTTGTGGCCACTAGAGCCAGGTATTTTTCCTAATTTCTCTACAAGACAGAAGTATGTAATTCAGACAGAATGGGCCAATTAGAAATTCCCCTTAACAAACTTTATAAGTCAGCTCGGGGTTTAGGTAATTCTGTCCCAGCCATGCTAGTAAGGGCAGAATTGGGAATGAGCAGTCCAAAAGCACTGGCAAAAGCCAGGAAAATAAATTACTGGATCAGATTATCCAGAATGGATATTCATAGACTACCCCATATGTGTCTGCCTGAAAAAAGCAACATGGCAGACATTGGGTTGTAGGTAGTCAAACTGGTTGAAAAACATAAATTCCTACCTTAGTATACATGGTCTAGAATTTTTAAAAGGGTATGTAAATAAGGTAATTCTAATTAGCCAAAATATAAAGACTATGTAATAAGTAGAATTAATAACTACTATAAAGATAGAGATTTGGAAAAAAACATTCCATCCAAGAATCTCTCTGTGGATTGCACAAAATGATAGGCATATAGACAGGTATTATCTAGCTGTATTAACAGACCATATTGACTGCAAATTATATATCAGATATTGTCTGGAGCTCTTTCAGAGCAATGTACTAATGGCTAGACATTCAAAAACAGTTGAAATAACTGCTAGATATTGTGATTGTACAGTGCTGGAGCTATAAGATCTTTATCATGTTATGGTTACCTGTCACTGGTACAATGACCCTAGAAAATACTGTATGTAAACTATATGCGACTCAATTCAACCTGCAGATGAGGATGTTTTATCATATATAAAGTTTACAGTTCAGGATGATCAAGTAATAAATAGAGTCAAGGGTTTTTAAAGGCTATTTTTGTAGTATGACTAAAACATAGTAAATTAGTTGTACTTAAACATAGGACATGCAATAGTAAGGATGCAAATATATTATTATTATTGACTTGACAGAAGACACCAGGAGAAAGGACTGCTGTGTGACTGAACTTCTCTGCTGGGACTAAAGTAGAAGAACTTTTGTATTTGGACCTTTAATTTAGGGTAAAAAAAACTAAAATACAAAAAAAAAAAAAAAGTATGTGTTTGGGTTAACTGAACTGAATGGGTTACTGAAAAGTCATCTAGGTGTAATCTCAGGTGACTGAAAGGACTTAACTGCTGTGAGGTTTAAATTACTTGTAGAAAGATCTGGTAAGTAGGAAATTGGCTTAGCTAGAAGGAAGCTACATTTAAAGACTGCCTTAGAAAGATTCTGCTAATAGCTTGGCAGAAGACACCAGGAGAAAGGACTGCTGTGTGACTGAACTTCTCTACTGGGACTATATTGCCCTCCTTCCTCCCTCCACCCCCACCCAAAGCTAGTTTTATTTTTATAGGCACAGGATTTGACTGACAACAGGAACTTCCTGTTTAGGGGCAGGAAGTGAGTGATCACAGAACCACCAAGGACCCACCATCCTAGAAGGGCAAGAGTAGCTCTCCGGCCCCCTCTAGCTGCTGGAGGTCTGCCTCTGAACAAGTAAGTGGTCTACTGAGAAATATAGGATATTCTTGTCTCAGAACAGGGCAATCAGGAACTTAAAGGGAACACAGGCAGAAAGTAAGGAGACAGAGAAAAAAAACAGAGGAAAGAGTAAGGATTGCAAACAGTTAAGGGGCCAGAAATAAGACATGATTGGAGTGGTGCAGTGCAGTGGCTGTGGAGCAGCAGTCTTCAGGAGATGTTCTGGAGGATGCGGTGTTGTCCCATCTGCAGGCACCTCTCTGGGTTGAGGAGGAGGTTGCTCATCTCCAGGCTGAGTTGGCCAGGATTTGTGGGACCTCCTCTTCCATCCAGGGACCACCAGTGCCACTGCTGTTGCCTCAGAGGTTGCCAAGAAAGAGGGCGGTTGGACCACAGTGGGCTCAGGGAGGGTGAGGGTGGTGGAACAGAGGCACATCCCTCCAGTTGTACCTCTCCACAATTCCTATGCCATTCTGGCAAAGTGTGGTTCCTCTATGGAGGCACCTACAGTGGAGACCAAGGAGGATGCTGGGAACCTCCACAAAGGAGACCCACAGGAGGGTGGCAGGGGACCCTGCAGGGGAAGGAAACAACTCCTGGTGGGGGACTCCATTGTTGGGAAGGTAGAACTGGGCAAGGAAGGGGAGAGGGAGGTAAGGTGCCTGCCTGGTGCCATGGCTTGGAGGGACAGGGAGCAAATCCTCAGGATTGCCGGAGCAGCTGCACAGGAGAGGGAGCTGGATGTCATTGTCCACCTAGGGACAAATGACCTGGCTAAGAAAGGGATTACAGAAGTGCAGGAAGAGTTTGTGAAATTGGGGAGGGGCCTTAGTCAAGTAGCATGCACGGTAACCTTCTCGGAGGTGCTACCCATCTATGGCATAGGAGAGGCTAGGGTGTTCCGTACCATGGATTCAATCAGTGGTTGAAAAACTGGTGTGGAGCTCAGGGATTTGGCTTCATTGGGGACTGGGGGTCCACCTGGAGTGATGCAAGCCTATACTGGCATGATGGGCTGCATCTGTCCGGGAGGGGAACCAGGATCCTAGGTGATAGGTTTAAATGCTTCATTGGAAAGCTTTTAAACTAGCCAAGGGGGGAGGCACTGGAAAGGAGCAGGAAAATCCTAGCCCCCCCAAACAATCACAGTAATAAGTGTGGCAAACACCAACATGGAGGTGTCGATAGGGAGAAGGGCAGTGGTAAATGGAGAAAGTGACAAAGGCAAGAAGGACAGGGATGGGGCAAAAGGGGGTAAGGCCATCAGGAAATGGAGGGTATTGAGTACCAATGCCCGTAGTCTGGGCAACAAGCTCCCTGAGCTGGTGGCCTTAATGGAAGAAGGATGCCTGGATATCATAGCAGTCACAGAAACATGGTACACAGAGAACCATGACTGGGATGTTAACATACCAGGGTACATAACCTACAGGAGAGACAGGCAGGGGAGAAGAGGGGGAGGAGTAGCTCTCTATGTAAAGGAAGGGATAAAAGCAACTGAACAAAAGAGTAAACAGGGAGGAGAGGAGGCACTGTGGGTCACCTTGGAAACTGGAAAGGCACCACAATCCGCTAGGGTTGTGTACAGACCCCATGTCAGGGGAAGGAATGGACAAGGATATGATGGAAGGCATTCTTAGAATGGCAGAGAAAGGAGATACTGTTGATGGGAGACCTGAATATGCCAGATGTTAACTGGAGCACATTTGCTGCAGCCACATCCAAGAGCAGGGCCATTCTTGATGCCCTACAGGTGGCAGGCATTAGACAGCTAGTTTGGAACCCACTCATGAGGGCAATCTTAGACCCTCATTGCTCTCAAGCGGGGGCAGTGAGAGGATCTCAGATCTAGAAGTGGGTTGCCATCTGGGGACAAGTGACCATCAAACAGTGTGGTTCACGTTAAACTCAGCTACAGAGTCAAGCCATACAAAGTGAGGGTACTGGACTTTAGGAGGGCTGACTTTGGCAAGATGGGAGAGTGCCTCAGAAAAGCACTAGCAAACAGGCTAGAAGGAGGTGTGGAGCAACAATGGGGAATTATCAAAACTGCCATCACAGAGGCAACAAGCCTTTGTGTGAAGCAAATAAACAAATCAAAACGAAAGAAAAAGCCACTATGGTTCTCAAGAGGTGGCTGTGAAAGTCAGGAAGAAAGATAGCATTCCGGAGTATAAGGAAACACAGAAGGAGCAGGACAGAGAGCTGTACCAGTTAAGGCAGAAAGAAGCAGGGAGGAAGTCAGAATAGCAAAGGCCCAAACTGAGGAAAAGATAGCCAACTCAGTTAAGAAGGGATAAAACTTTTATAGGTACATCAGCGGCGTAAAGACAAAGGGAGGGATAGTGAGGCTGAATAGAATGAACGGTGGGTGGGCAGAGGGGACAGTGAAAAAGCAGGAATACTGAACGAATATTTCTGCTCAGTATTCCAAAAGAGGAGGAAGTGCCTAATCCAATTAACAGAAGCACTCTTGATAGGGGGTCGATCCCAGTCCTTTCACAGAAGAAAGGGTTCTGCAAGAACTCCTAAAACTGAAGGTGGACAAAGCAATGGGTCCTGATGGAATTCACCCAGAATTCTAAAAGAATTAAGGAAGGAACTAGTGAAACCACTGGCTACTCTTTTTAATAAATCATGGGAGGATGGTGTGGTACCCGAGGACTGGAGGAAGGCAGATGTGATTCCCCTTCACAAAAGTGGGACCAAGACAGAGGCAGGAAACTACAGACCTGTCAGTCTGACCTCTGTGGTAGGGAAAGTGATGGAGTCACTTCTGAAGGAAAGAATAGTTGAGTACCTAGAGGTCAGTGGGCACAGGATCCAAGGCAGCATGGGTTCACAGTGGGAAGGTCATGTCAGATGAATCTAATAGATTTCTTTGACTGGGTGTCCAAAGTAGTAGACCAGGGAGGCTGTGGACATGGCCTACCTAGACTTTAGCAAGGCATTGACACAGTCCCACACAAAGATTATTAGTCAAATTAACCAGCCTGGGAGTGGGTCCCAGGGTGGTAGCCTAAGTAAAACATTGGCTGGACAACAGGACACAGAAGGTAATTGTAAATGGAGTCCTCTGAAGAAAAGGCGGTTACTAGTGGGGTACCCGTGAGGTTCATGTGGGTCCAGTCCTTTTTAATGTCTTCATCAGTGACATTGCAGAGGGACTGGAAGGAAAAGTATGCCTTTTTGCAGATGACACAAAGATCTGCAACAGGGTTGATACACAAGGAGGCGTGGAAAGGATGAAAAGGGCCTTGGCAAGGTTGGAGGAATGGTCAGACGTATGGCAGCTAGGATTCAATGCAAAAAGTGCAAAATAATGCACCTGGGAAACAAGAACCCAGGGGAAGAATACACAATGGGTGGGGAGGTAGTAACAACAACAAAACAGGAAAGGGACCTGGGGGTAATCATATCAGATGACCTTAAGGTTAGCAAGCAATGTGAGAAGGCAGTAGGGAGGGCCGGGGTATACTGGGATGTATAGGGAGAGGCATCAGCAGCAGAAAACAGGAAGTTGTTATCCTCTGTACAGACAGTTGGTGAGACCCCATCTGGAATACTGTGTCCAGTTCTGGAGACCCCATCTCCGCAAGGACATAGACAGGATAGAGGCAGTCCAGAGGAGGGCAACTAAAATGGTGCAGGGTCTGCAAGAGAAGCCGTATGAGGAGAGACTAAAGGAGCTTAACATGTATACCCTTGAGGAAAGAAGGAGAGGGGGACATGATAGAAACTTTCAAGTACCTCAAGGGAATCAACAAAGTCCAAGAGGCAGCATCTTTCAGAAAAGAGACTTGCAAGAACAAGGGGACACAATTTAAAGATAGAAGGAGGGCGGTTCAGGGGCCATGTGAGGAAGTATTATTTCACAGAGAGGGTAGTGGATGCATAGAACAGCCTTCCTGAGGAAGTTGTGGGGTCTACAACTGTGGGAGAATTCAAGAACGCATGGGACAGACATAAGGCAATTCTTGTGGGGGGCAGGAAGATATAGGCTGTTGGTTAACTAGGATCTGCGGCCTAACCTGTAGGTAGGGAAATGGGCAGACTAGATGGGCCTAGTGGTCCTTATCTGCCGTCAAAGTCTATGTTTCTATGTATTATGTTATCTATTATTCTTGTACATGCTATATATATGTTTTGTGATAAGATTTAACAAGTGTACATGGCACCCCATGTGAAAGGATGGTATCCTAAAATATATTGTAAAACTTTTTAACAAAGCTGTATATTTAAACAAAAAGTGCTTGTATGTATTTATGTGATTTTATCTGAAATAGTATTTGATACTGGTATATTTGTACTTATTTATGTAAAGTCTGTGACTGAACAATAAACAATATTACTACTTACTACATATTTCCTGAAGAATAAGTCATGAAATTCCAAAGTCTTCCATTCTTTTTTGAGTCCTAGATCAATAAACTACATCACCCTTCTGGATGACTATTAGTAGTTTCTTCTGGAAATTCTCTAACTATGTAGACAATGAAGTATCAAACCAGATCATGAAGTCTTCAACCTATGAGGGTCTAGTAACATGCAAATAATTAATCTTATATTAATTTGCATCAAAAACATAATAGTTTCATCACAGAAGCACAGATGTGTGCAGCTACTTTATAGGAGTCATATCCCTTCAACAGCTCATCTGGTACAGCAGAGGACTGTAGTGAAATTTAAAGTAATCCTTATTTCACTGGTTCAAATACAGCTCAAAGGAGAATTTTATCCAGCTTGGGTACCAGTTAAAAATGCCTTTTTATCATCATTTGAAACACAGATACTGAACAAAACAACATGGGAATTCAAAAGGGAAACAGGGAACTATAGTCAAAAGAGACCATGTGCCAACACCTCAGCAGTTACAACCCTGTATGTTACACTCTATAACTAGAAATCTTATGGAATTCAGCTAAAATATTGCTAACATATGGCTGACATATTGAAGGAAGACTCCTGTAATATTTCAGCCAGTAGTTTGGAAAAATGTAATGAAAAAATTCCTTTTTTGGTTGGGTCATCATTTCCTTCTTCAAGGTGTATCTTTCCATTTGTAATATGGTCTACATTTTTTTTATTTATTTAGTTTTTGTTAACCAGGTAGGTACACTTGACAGCATAGTTGCCTATTTTCAGGTATGACCTGGGAGATTGCAACAAAGGGTATGTAGACAACAGTAAATACAAGAAACATCATGGTAATAAGTAGAGGTCAGACATAGTACACTTACACAAAATTTTCAGCAATGACAGTACATTTGCAAGAATCTATACGTAGCAACAAAACAGGAATACAAGTGCAAATAACTAACAGTTTTGTTCAGATCTAAAAAAAATGACTTGTAGCGCAAGTGAATGAATCATTGTCATCTAAGGAGCTTTGACAGAGAAACACAGTTGCAATCTCCTAATATCCATAATCATGTTTTCAGAGACATGAGAAAATGTATTTGCTTCTACACCTCAAGAAAGGCCTAGCAGTGGGAAGAACTTCAGTTACTTGCTGCAATAATCCACTTTCTGCCTGACTTCTCATAAGCATTAGGATATAACATAGAGACAAATACAAATGCGCAATGCTACATCGATCTCCTTGCATTACTTATAGTATAATATTGTTATGCTATCTCACTTGACTTCATAGGCTTTACAAACCTGAACTAAAATAAAAATATAAAGAAATACAGTACTTCATGAAAGACAGTTTACACCCATTCTCAGAGCTGAGCACCTTATGTTTTAACACGCTTTTTGCAAATGTAGAGTAAAGTAATTTTCCCTTGTTAGACATAATGACTAAGAATTTAGAAGGCTAGAGTAGTGGACATTGTGTTTTGTTTGATCCAACTGAGCTTACTTTGATCCTACTGGCTGCACCTCTGTCGGAGCTTTTCAACAGGTCACTTGAGACAGGGAGGGTACCTAGGGATTGGCGAGAGGCACATGTGGTACCAATCCATAAAGGGGGGTCGAAGGAAGTACCAGGAAACTATAGACCCATCAGTTTAACCTCGGTGGTGGGAAAATTAATGGAGAGTATACTAAAGGAACGATTGGGGGTTTACTTGGAGGAGGTGGGAGGTCTGGATAGTCGGCAGCATGGGTTTGTGCCAGGTAGATCATGTCAAACCAACCCTTGGAGTTCTATGAATGGGTAACATCAGAACTGGATAGGGGTAAGCCTGTGGATGTATTATTCTTGGACTTCAGCAAGGCGTTTGACTCTGTCCCCACAATGGTCTGGTGGAGAAACTGATGGGGTTAGGGGTAGGCCTTTGATGGTCAGATGGATTGAAAACTGGATAGCTGGGCACTCAGAGAGTAGTGGTCTGTGGGGAGCTCTCGACCCTACAGAGGTTGGTAGTGGGGGTACCACAGGGCTCGGTCCTGGGTCCAATCCTGTTTAATGCATACATATCAGACATCAGGGATGGTATAGGGTGTGAAATGAGTCTCTTAGCGGATGACTCCAAGATGGGAGCAGTAGTTGAGGGAGAAGAGGGAGGTTGGCCCTGCAAGGGACCTGGACACCCTGGAAAGCTGGGCTCACACATGGAAATTAATTTCAATATCACCAAGTGCAAGGTGTTGCATCTTGGTCGGGAAACCCTAAACACAGGTACACCCTGGGAGGAGGTGCTGGAAGCCTCAACAGGGGAAAAGACCTAGGGGTCATGGTGGATACATGTATGAATAACACTGAGCAGTGCAGGAGAGCAGCTAGCAAGGCAAACAGGATGTTGGGATGCATCCATGAGGATCACCTCTAGGAGCAAGGAAGTGATTCTGCCACTGTACAATGGACTGGTTAGACCACACCTTGAGTACTGTGTACAGTACTGGAGACCACACTTGAAGAGGGACATACAGCTCCTGGAGAGGGTACAGAGGAGGCAACAAAGATGATACGAGGGCTAGAGATTTGACTTACGAGGACAGACTTGAGGAGCTCTGCCTGTTTTCATTGGAGGAGAGGAGACAGGGGGACATGATTGAGGTCTTCAAGTACCTCAAGGAATAAATAGGGTAAACATGGAGGGATCTTTAGACTAAAGCAGGGAGGCATCACCAGAGGGCATGGTTTGAAGTTGGAAGGTGGAAGGGTGAGGGAAAAGAGGAGGAGGTTTTTCACTGAGAGGTGGTGGACCCTTGGAATGCTCTGCCTGGTGAGCTGGTTCAGAGATCCACAGTGGAGAGCTTTAAGAGAGGGTGGGACAGACACAGAAAGTGGATGTATCAGATGATGGCCTATCCCGGGGGGGTGGGGATGGATGATAGGGGTTTCTGGAGCACAAGGGATGGGAGGGTCTCGGCACCCAACTAAGGATCTAGGTTCGAGCAGACTTGATAGACCATAAGGCCTAATCTGCTGGCAAACAGTATGTTAGTATGTTAGTATGTTAGTATGTTAGTATGTTAGTATACATGTCTAGATTTTCCATCTCTTGTACTTATTTACTTTCATATTTTGTTCAGAAATGGTTCCTAAAAACTCAGTTGTGAAATTCCAAAGTCTTCTGTTTTTATTTTGCATCCTCAATAAGTACTTTTTCAGTAAAGTACATGACCCATCAGGATTACTATTAGCTCTTTCTTCTGGAAATTCTCTGAGTAGAGAATGAAGTATCAAACCAGAATGTGAAGTCTTTAACCTATGGGATTTCAGTAATATGCTTGGTACAGTGCAAATTATTCATCTTATAATAATATGACAGTTTTATCACACATGCACAGACATGTGCAGCTATTTTGTGGGGTCATATCCCTTTGATAGTTTAGCTGGTACAGTGGAGGAGTGTAGCGAAAACTAAAATAATCCTTAGTTCGCTTGTTCAGTTCCAGCTCAAAGAAGAATTTTATCTAGCTTCTGTACCAGTTTAAAATGCTCTTTTATCATAATTTGAAACACAGATACTGAACAGAAGAACAAGGGAAATCAAAATGGCAACAGGAAATATAATCAAATTATATCATATGTCAACATCTCATCAGTTAAATCCCTGTATGTTACACTCCATAAATAGAAACCTTATATTGTTTAACTAAAATATTGCTAACATATGGCTGAGATATTGAATGAGGCACTCCTGTAACATCTCAGCTAGTAGCGTGGAAAAATGTAATGAAAAAAATGCCCTCTTTCAGTTTCTTCATCATTTCTTCCTCCAAGGTGTATTCTTCCATTTGTAACATCAGTTTTAAAGTTTCTGATATACAAAATGGCTTTGTAGTGCAGGGGAATGAATAGCTGTCATCTAAAGAACTTTTGTAGAGAAATACACTAGTAATCTTTTAATACCCGCATTCATTTTTCAGAGACATAAAGAAAAGTATTTGCTTGTGCACATCAAGAAAGGCCTTCCATGGGGAAGTATTTCAGTTAATTGCTGGAGTAATCCACTTTCTGCCTGGTTCTTTATAAAATGAGAATTTAACATGGAGATGAATACAAGCACAAAGTACTACATTGATATCCCTTCAGTACTTCTAGTACAATATTGCCATGCATTCTTGATTTCATAGGCTTTACAAACCTGAATTTAAAAATATAAACAAGTACTGTACTTTAGGAAAGACAGTTTGCACCCATTTGAAGAACAGAGCACCTTGGGCCTGATTCACAAAAAGGGCTTAAATCAGCGCAAGCTGCAGCAAACAGCAGCTTGCACTGAAGCCCAGTATGCCAGGGACTCTGCACTAGATTCAGGTACAGGTGGGGTCCTGGTGGCTAAGTACCCCCACTTGCGGCAATCACTCCCATGCTTCAAATGTCTGGTGCATGGGAAAGGTTTGCTGCAACCGCCTGTGGACATGGCAGGCATCCTTGCCCCCATCTCTAGTGGTTAGGAGCTCCCTCCCTCCACACCTATATGCCTGCTATCTTGTTAAACAAATATAAACTCAGCCCCTGCCCTGATATGCCCGCTATGTTGTGAAAAAATATAGTTAACCCACCCTGCACCTCGATATGCCCAGTATTGTGCATTGAGCACATAATGTACCAGGTACATAATGTTCCCCAGGTCGCATTGTGAGACAAGCAACTTGTTGTTCAGTCTGCCCTCCTGGTAAAACATTTCAATAAATAAATAAATGTACCCTGGTGGTCTAGTGGTCCTGTCCAACCCACCACCGAGAACCCGTACCCCAAGCCAGCATTGGCACACCCCTCTGCACGCTACCTTGGCAGGTGTTGACTGAACCATCACTGAGTGCTTGTATTATAATATTACAAGCGCTCATTTAAGAGTGTGTACTGTGTTATAATACATACTTTCAGTGACAGTGCAGCCAGCATCGGTCTTGGTGGTGTGCAGAGGGGTGTGCCAGTGCTGGCTCAGGGTACAGTTTGGGGGGGCAGGGTGGACACTACATGCCAGGGTGGGGTGGGTGCAAAACCACTAGACCACCAGGGTTCATTATGTGCTCAATGCACAATACTGGGCATATCAAGGTGGAGGGTGGTTCAACTAAATTTTGTCACAGCATAGCAGGCATATCAGTATGGAGGATGGGTTTATAATTATTTAACAACATAGCAGGCATAGCAGGGCAAGGGAAGGGTCCACTACACCACCGGGCTTATTTATACCTCTAAACACAATAATGGGCAAAGCAAGGCTGGGTGTGTGTGTGTTGGGTGAATATGGCAGAGTGCCCCAATGGGCTACATTTCTCCAGAGGATTTTGTTCTAAGTACCGTTAGACAGGCCTGGCTGGTCTAAGGGTACTTAGAAAGTCATCTTCTGGAGGAGTTCTGTGAATCGCATTTGGGGGTTGTGGCAGCTTGCATCTGCCACATGCCTCCTAGCACCAGATAGCAGCCCATATTTTGGCACAGGTACCATCTGGGCAAGCAGCCTGCCTTTGATGCAGGCTGCCTTTGATAATCACTCTTGGCGTACCTTGCACCATTTTTTTGGGCGCAAGCCCCTTGCCCCATACCGGAGGCTTTGTGAATCAGGCCCGTTATGTTTTAAGATTGTTTCAGATGTAGACAAAAGTAATTTTCCCTTGTTAGACATAATGACTAAGAAGGAGGCTAAAGCAGTGGACATGTGTTTTGTTTCTTCCAACTCAGCCTATCCATTATATGCATACATGCCTAGATTTTATCTGTGTTGTACTAGTTTACTTTCATTCTTTGCTCAGGCATATTTCCTAAAAAAATGAAGTTGTCTAATTCCAAAGTCCACCGTTTTTATTTTAAATCCTAGAGCATTACATTTTCAGTGAACTACATGACCGATCTGGATTAGTATTAATATTTTTCACCTGGAAATTCTCTAAGTAGAGAATGAAGTATCAAACCAGAATGTGAAGTCTTTAACTTACAGGGTTCCAGTAATATGCTTGGTACAGTGCAAATAATTAATCTCAGATTAATTTGCATCAAAAGCTTGATAGTTTCATCACAAATGCATAGATATGTGCAGCTACTTTGTGGGAGTCAGATCCATTTGATTGCTCAGCTGGGACAGTGGAGGGCTGCTGTGAAAAATAAAGTAATCCTTAGGTTGACGGTTCAATTCTGGCTTGAAGGAGATTTTCATGCAGCTTCTGCACCAATTAAAAATGCTCTTCCATCATAGTTTGAAACATAGATACTGAACAAAAGAACAAGGGAAGTCAAAATGGAAATGGAATTATAGCCAATATGCCAATATCTCAGCAGTTAAATCCCTGTATGTTGCACTCTATAAATAGAAACCTTATAGCATTTGGCTAAAATATTGCTAACATATGGCTGAGATACTGACGGAGGCACTGCTGTAATATCTCAGCCAGTAGCTTAGAATGTAATGTAATGAAAAAAGGCTCTCTTTTGGTTGCTTCATCATTTCTTCCTCCAAGGTGTATTGTTACATTTGCAATATCAATTTTAGATTTGCTGATATATCAATGTATTCTTCCTCAATTTTCTAGGCTTTATAAACCAGGATTAAAAAATATAAACAAGTACAGTACTTTAGGAAAGACAGTTTACCCCCATCATCAGAGCTGAGTACCTTACATTTTAAGATATGATTTTTGCAGATGTAGAGAAAAGTAATTTTCCCTTGTTAGAGATAATGACTAATGGTATAGGAGGCTAGAGATTGCATTTTGTTTCTTCCAACTAAGCCTATCCAGTATATGTACTGTGAGGAAGCACCAAGTTTGGTCGACAGCGACAATGCTGACCTCCTTCACAGAGATGGCACTATACCAATGCAGGTATTGTGCCGCCTGTTCTAAGGGTGTTTTCTGTGGGGGGGCTGCACCCCCCACACACCCCATATGGAGGGCTCTGAACCCACACCCTCCAGACTTTAGGATTCCATCTTCAGGTTGGAGTTGGTTGGGGAAGGGGCGGAACACTGGGGGAAGGTGAAACATGGAAAAAGGACCATTACTACGAATGTCACTGTAATGGTCTTTTTTCCTGTTTCGCCATCTGGGTGTCGATGAGAAGGGGTACACCGGTACAGCGAAGCCCTTCAGGATGAAACACAGTGTCACAGTTTCCTGAATGACAAAAGGGATCAACTCTCATTAAAACTGCCTTGTTTCCTACACTAAATCTGCTGATGCTACAGAATGAGGTTTCATCCTGGCAAGGTTCACTGTATAAATGTCTAGATTTTCTCCTTGTTGCACTGGTTTACTTTCATACTTTGTCCAGAGTTTCTGAAAAATAAGTTGTGAAATATTGAAGTCTTCCATTTTTTATTTTGAGTCCTAGATCATTACTTTTCTGTAAACTACATGACCCATCTGGGTTACTATTACTATTTATTCCTGGAAATTCTCTAAGTAGAAAATGAAGTATCAAACCAGAATGTGAAGTCTTTACCCTGTGGGATTCCAGTAATATGCTTGGTACAGTGCAAATAATTCAGCTTATATAAATTTGCATCAAAAACATGATGGTTTTATCACACATGCACAGACATTTGCAGCTACTTTGTGGGTGTCATATACTTTTGATTGCTCAGCTGGTAGAGCGGAGGACTGTAGTGAAAGTTAAAATAACCCTTGTGTCACTGGTTCAACTCCAGTTCGAATGAGAATTTTATCCAACTTTGGTACCAGTTTAAAATACTCTTTTCTCAAAGTTCGAAACACAGATACTGAACAAAAGAATAAAGGAAGCTGAAATGGAAGCAGGGAATTATAGACAAATGAGGCCATACACCAAGATCTCAGCAGTTAATACAATGTATGTTACATTTCTTAAAACAAACCTTACAGCATTCTGCTGAAATATTGCTAAAATATAACTCAGATGTTCAAGGAAGCACTCCTGTATTGTCTCAGCCAGTTGTTTGGAGAATTTTAATAAAAAATAATGCTCTCTTTTGCTTGCTTTATCATTTTTTGCCCCGATGTGTATTCTTTCAGTTTTAATATTAATTTAAATTTTCAAATTTTTAAAATGCCTTTGTCAATTAAACTGAAGAGTGCTCATTATCCATGGAGGTTTTGTAGAGAAATACTTTTGTCATGTAAATTTTTCAGGGACATGAGGAAAGGTATGCACTTGAATAGATCAAGAAAGGCCTTCCAATGGGAAATAACTTTAGTTACCTGCAGGAATAATCCTCTTTCTACATGGTTTCTCACTACCATTAGGATGTAGCATGGAAAAGAATACAAACAGTAGTACATTTATATCCCTGTACGTCTTTTGGTACAATATTGTGCTGCAATCTTGCATGATCTGGGCGATATTATAAAGTTACATTCAGCAATATAAGCAAATATACTATTTTAGGGAAGATTGCTTTCACCCTTTCTGAGATTAGCACCTTATGTTTTAAGATACATTTGTTCAAGATGCAGATGAAAGTTATTCCTCTTGTTAGACATGATGACCAAGAATATAGGAGGCTAGAGTAGTGGACATTGTGTTTAGTTTCTTCCAACTGAGCCTATCCACTATAAGTATACATACCTAGATTGCCTCTGTGTTGTAGTGATTTACCTTCCTATTTTGTTCAGACAAATATCCACCCCCAAAAAGAGTCGGCACATTCCAAAGTCTTCCATTTTTATTTTGAGTCCTAGAGCATTACTTTCTCAATAGAATACATGACCAATCTGGATTATTATTAGCTTTTTCTTATGGAAATTCTATACCTAAGTAAAGAATGAAGTATCGAACAAGAATGTGACGTATTTAGCCTATAGTGTTCCAGTAATATGCTTGGTGCTGTGGAAAGAATTCATCTAATCCTATTTAATTTGCATTAAAAACATGACAGATTTATCACACATGCACAGGTCTGTGCAGCTACTTTTTCAGAGACATATCCTTTCTGTAGCTTGGCTGGTAGAGCAGAGGACTGTAGTAAAAATAAAAGTAATCCTTATGTTGTTGGTTTGATTCTGGCATGAAGGAGGACTTTAACTAGCTTGTGTGCCCATTTAAAATGCTCTTTTATCATAGTTTGAAACAAAGATACTGAACAAAGGAAGTTGAAATGGAAGCAGGGGATTATAGGCAAATGAAACCGTACACCAAGATCTCAGCAGTTAAAATAATGTACAGTATGTTACACTCCTTAAATACAAACCTTACAGCATTCTGCTGAAATATTGCTAAAATATGACTCAGATATTGAAGGAAGCACTCCTGTATTATCTCCGACAGTTGCTTGGATAAGTGTAATAAAAAATAATGCTCTCTTTTGCTTGCTTTATATTTGTTTGCCCCAAAGTGCATTTTTCCATTGGTAATATCAATTTTAAATTTTCCAATATTTAAAATGTCTTTGCTGATTAAGCTGAAGAATTCTGGTTATCCAGGGAGTTTTTGTAGAGAAATACTACTGTCATGTTAATTTCTCAGGGACATGAGGAAAGATACGTGCTTGTATAGATCAAGGACGGTCTACCAGTGGGAAAGAACTTCAGTTCTTTGCGTTGGTAATCCTCTTCCTACACGGTTTCTCATTGGCATTAGGATGGAGAAGAATACATACACACAGAATTAAACTGAACTCCTCGCATTGCTTCTGGTACAATATTGTGAAGCAGTGCTGCATGATTTTGGAAGCTTTAGAAAACTGTATTAAGAAATAAAAACAAGTACAGTACTTTAGGAAATAGATTTTTCACCATTTCTCAGAGGTGAGCATTTTATATATTATGATACATTTAGTCCATATGTTGAAAAATGTAATTTTCTCTTGTTAGATATAATAGCTAAGAATACAGGAGGCTAGAGGAGTTGATACTGTGTTTTTTTTTTACTTCCAGCTGAGCCTATCTACCATATACCTACATACCTAGATTGTCTCTGTGGTGTACTGGTTTACCATCATAGTTTGTTCAGGCAAATAATTTCTGAAAAACACAGTAAGTCATATTCCAAGCTCTTCTGTTTTATTCTGAGTCCTAGATCATTATTTTTCTCAATAAAATAATGATCAATTTGTATTATTAGCTTGTTCTTCTGGAAATACCCTTAATAGGTAAAGCATGAAGTATCAACCCATAATGTAAAGTCTTTAATGTATGGGCTTCCAGCGATATGCTTGGTAGAGTGTAAAGAATTCATCTTACATAATTTGCATCAAAAACAAGTTATGTTCATCACATATGCATAGTACTGTGCAGCTACTTTTAGGGCAGGTATGCCCTTAAAAAGTGGAGGACTGCAGTAAAACTTAAAGTAATCCTTAGGTCACTGGTTTAATTCCAAGTTAAAGGAGTCTTTTTTCTATCCATAGAAACATAGAATTTGATGGCAGATAAGGACCGCTTGGCCCACCTAGTCTGCCCATTTTCCTACCTAACAGATAAGCTGCAGATCCTAGTTAACCAACAGCTTACTTCCTCCTACCCCCCACTAGGACTGCCTTATACCTGTCCCATGCATTTGAAGTCCCCACTGTTCTTGACTCCACGACCTCCTCAGGAGGCTGTTCCATCATCCACAACCCTCTCAGTGAAAATACTTCCTCCACATTACCTCTGAGCCGTCCCCCTCAATCTTCAAATTGTGCCCCTTGTTCTTGCATCTCTTTTCTGGAAGATGCTACCCTCTTGGACTTTGTTAATTCCCTTGAGGTACTTGAAAGTTTCTATCATGTCCCTCTCTCCCTTCTTTCCTCAAGGGTATAAATATTAAGCTCCTTTAGTCTTTCTTCACATGTCTTCTGGTGCAGACCCTGCACCATGTTGGTTCTCTCCTCTGGACAGCCTCCTCTGTCTATGTCCTTTGCGGAGATGGGGTCTCCAGAACTACACACAGTACTCCAGATAGGGTCTCCCAACTCTCTGTACAGAGGGATAACAACTTCCTGTTTTCTACTATTGATGCCTCTTCCTATGCATCCCAGTATCCCCCAGCCTTCCTTACTGCCTTCTCACATTGCTTGCCCACCTTTAGGTCATCTGATATAATTACCCCAGGTCCCTTTCTATTTTACTGTTGTCAGTATCTCACCCCCATTTTGTACGCTTCCCTTGGGTTTTTGTTTCCCATGTGCATTACCTTGCACTTATTTGCATTGAATCTGAGCTGCCATACATTTGACCATTCTTCCAACCTTGCCAAGTCCCTTCTCATCCTTTCCACTCCATCTTGTGTATCAACCCTGTTGCAGATCTTTGTGTCATATGTAAAGAGACATACTTTTCCTTCCAGTTCCTCTGCAATGTCACTTATAAAGACATTAAAAAGGACTGGTCCCAGTACTGAACCCTGCGGTACCCCACTAGTAACCCTCCTTTCTTCACTGTATACTCCATTTACTACTACCCTTTGCGTCCTGTTGTCCAGCCAATTTTTTATCCAGACTCCCACATTGGGACCCACTCCAAGACTGGCTATCTTGTGTATTAATCTTTTGTGTGGGACTGTATCAAATGCCTTGCTAAAATCTAGGTAGGCCATGTCCACAGCCCCTCCCTGATCTACTACTTTGGTCACCCAGTCAAAGAAATCCATTAGATTCATCTGACATGACCTCCCCATCATGAATCCATGCTGCCTTGGGTCCTGTGCCCCACTGGCCTCTAGGTACTCAACAATTCTTTCCTTCAGAAGTGATTCCATCATTTTCCCTACCACTGAGGTCAAACTAACTGGTCTGTAGTTTCCTGCCTCTGTCCTGCTCCCACTTTTGTGAAGAGGAATTACATCTGCCCTCCAGTCCTCTGGTACCACCCCATCCTCCCACGATTTGTTAAAGAGAGTAGTCAGTGGTGTCACTAGTTCTACCCTTAGTTCTTTTAGAATTCGAGGTGAATCCCGTCAGGCCCATTGCTTTGTCCACCTTCAATTTATTAGTTCTTTCAGAACCCTTTCTTCTGTAAATAGATTGGTATCGACCCCCGTCTTCAGAGCGTTTCTCTTGTTTGGTTTAGGTAACTCCCCCTCCACTTCCTTTGTGAATACTGAGCAGAAATATTAGTTCAGTATCCCAGCTTTTTCACTGTCACCCTCTACCCACATTCCCTCCCCTTTATTAAGCTTCAGTATCCCTCCTTTGGTCTTTCTTCGCTCCCTAATATACCTATAAAAGGTCTTATCCCCCTTCTTAACAGAATTGGCTATCCTTTCCTCAGTTTGGGCCTTTGCTATTCTGACTGCCTTCCTTCCCAGCCTCTTTCTGCTTTAACTGATAAAGTTCTCTGTCCTGCTCCTTCTGTGTTTCCTTATATTTCCTGAATGCTGTCCTTTTCTCCTTAACCTTCCCTGCCACCTCTTTTGAGAACCATAGTGTTTTTTTCCTTCGTTGTGTTTTATTGATTTGTTTTACACAAAGGTTTGTTGCCTCTGTGATGGCTGTTTTGATCACTCCCCATTGTTCCTCCACCCCTCCTTCTTGCCTGTTTGCTAGTGCTTTACTGAGGCACTCTCTCATTTTCCCAAAGTCAGCCCTCCTAAAGTCCAGTACTCTTGCTTTTGTATGGCTTGATTGTATGGCTGTGTTTCTCGTGAACCACACTGTTTGGTGGTCACTTGTTCCCAGATGGCTACCCACTTCTAAATCTGAGATTCTTTCTCCATCCCCATTTGAGAGTACCAGGTCCAAGATTGCTTCCTCCTGAGTGGGGTCCAATACTAGCTGTCTGAGGCATGCCCCCTGTAGGGCATCAAGAATGACCCTGCTCTTGGATGTGCCTGCAGCAAAGGTGCCCCAGTTAACATCTGGCATATTCAGGTCTCCCATCAACAATATCTCCCCTTTTTCTGCCATTCTAAGAAAGATTTCTATCATTTCCTTGTCCATTCCTTCCCCCTGAGATGGGGGTCTGTATACAACCCCCATGTGGATTGTGGTGCCATTTCCTGTCTCAAGGGGGACCCAAAGTGCCTCATCTGCTCCCTGTTTACTCTTTAGTTCTGTTGCTTTGATCCCTTCCTTTACATAGAGAGCTACTCCTCCTCCTCTTTTACCCTCCCTGTCCCTCCTGTAGATTGTGTATCCTGGTATGTTGACATCCCAGTCATGGTTCTCTGTGTACCATGTTTCTGTGACTGCCACAATATCCAGACAACCCTCTTCCAGTGTACAAATTTAAAAATACCCTTTTTTGTTCATAATTAAAAAAAAAAACAGATACTGAACATAAGAACAAAGAAAATCAACATAGAACAGGGGATTATAGCCAAATCAGACTGTATGGCAGTATCTCAGCAGTTAAATATATGGATGTTACACTCCCTAAATAAAAACCTTATAGCAGTCTGCTGAGATATTACAGGAGGCACTCCTGTACTATTTCAGCCAGTAGCATCGGGTACTGTAATGAAAAATAATGTTGTCTTCAGGTTGCATCATTTCTTGCTTCAAGGTATATTTTTCCATTTATAATATCAGTTTTAGATTTTCCTGTATTCAGAATGCCCTTGTTGCTTGAGCTTATGAATGCCTGTGATACAGGGAGCTTTTGTAGTGAAATATAGTTGTCATCTCCTAATACCCACTATTAATTTTTTCAGGGACATGATGAAAGGTATTTGCTTGTAAACACCAAGAAAGGCGTACCAGTGGGGAAGAAAGTATGTTACTCACCTGTACCTGTTCCTCTAGGAGTGGTACACAGTTCACATCCACACAATGGCAGTTTCACTGGAAGTGCTAATTCATCAGATGTCTTTAATCTAAGCTTCTCCCACCACAAACATGGTAGATCCTCTAGCTCCTCCTCCTCCTGACATCATATCTTTGCACACTGGAAGCAGTGATCTGTGTGCCCCTTGCCAGGAGAGGCCAGGTGAGTTGTACAGACGTGAACTGCATACCACTCCTAGAATGGTTGCAGGTGAGTAATCTGTATTTCCAACAACATGGATGCAGTTCACTATCCACACTCTGGCAGACTCCTAGCAGCCCTTGGGGAGGAGAGTGCAAGGTGTGCACCCCTATCTGGCAAATAGAGACTGGAGGACTGAGGACCCAAAAGCAGCATCCTGGTTACTCATTATAGCAGTGATGCAATGGAAGATGAAGGTGTGCACTTACTTCAGGTTGCAGCTCTGCATATCTTCGCAATGGGAATATCCCTGGAAGCAGTCACTGAGCAGAGGTATGTCTGGTGGAATGAGCTCCGAGCCCATTGGTTGGCTCCTTACCATTCAACCTATAGCAGAGGTTGATACATTATGTAAACCACCTGGCAACTGTCTGCTTTGCTGCCAGTCTGCCAGGTACAGTTTCTGTGCAAGTCACATACAGTTGGCAAGCCTCACCCAAACTCCAGCCGTGCACTCCTTGTAATAAGAAAATGCCCCCTAAAGGTCTGGAGTACTGAGCCTGCAATCAGCCTCCAAGAGCAGCTTGATAAAGGTTGATGATGCAAGGATTGCATCAGAAGATATATGGGGACAGATTAACGGAGTTCAATATGTATATCCTTGAGCAAAGGAGGGAGACAGGTGATCTGATTGAAACATTCAAACACCTTAAGGGCATTAACAAGGTGAAAGAGTCTAACATGTTTAAATATAAGAAAAATAGCAGGACAAAAGGACACAGCATGAAATTAGATGGAGGCTGATTAAGGGGGACTGTGAGGAAATTCTTTTTCACAGAAAGGGTGGTGGATGCATGGAACGGTCTACCTCAGGAAGTGGTGGCTATGAATACAGTGCAGGGCTTCAAACAGGCATGGGATAGGCAAAGGGAGCAATACAGATGAGTATGAATAGATAGGCCACTGACAAAGCAAAGGCCGATGGCA
Organism: Neoceratodus forsteri; assembly: GCA_016271365.2. Taxonomy (NCBI): domain Eukaryota; kingdom Metazoa; phylum Chordata; order Ceratodontiformes; family Ceratodontidae; genus Neoceratodus; species Neoceratodus forsteri. The sequence continues at coordinate 1,340,066,357 of CM057455.1, read as the reverse complement.
CATTTATAAGGTAGAAAAAGAAATGGGCAGACTGGATGGCCTTGTGGTCCTTATCTGCTGTCAACTTCTATGTCAACTTCTTTAAAGTATGCTGGAAGGTTAATCACCTGGCTAAGGTTAAACTCCAATATGACCTTCAGAATGAACTTCGGGTGGGGGCATAGGATGACTTCGTCCTTGTGGAAGACCGGATAAGGAGACTTCACAGAGTGTCTGGAGCTCATTAATCTGGACTTCAGGAGGGAAGATTTTATAAAAATAGGTGAATGCCTCAGAGATGACCTGGTGAGGGGAGATGACCTTGTGGGGGCAGAGGCGGAGGAACATGGGCAAAGTTAAAAAGAAGGATAGTGAAAGCAATAATCCTCTGTGTCAAACAAGTGAGCAAAAGCAAAAGGATAAAAAGACTATGTTTTTTGAAAGAGGTGACAGAAAAGGTAAAGGCTAATAAGGTTGCATTCTGAAGGTATAAGTAGACAGAGAAATATAAGGAGATGCATGGGGAGGAGAAGAGAGAGGTGTATCAGGAGAAACAGAGGGAAGCAGGGAAGGCAGTAAGAAGTGCTAAGGCACAAACTGAAGACAGAATAGATCAGGTGGTAAAAGGAGATAACATTCTTTAGGTATGTAAAATATTTATTTATTAATAATCTCAGAGTTACAACCTTTGAGCTAAGAGCTCATTTACAAAGTTTCTACGTCATGAAACATAAACAATACTTGTGTACAATAGGACATCAGTGTAAACAAAGAACATATAATATAATACATCAAGACTTCAAATTGTGCAATACATCTAGATTTCAAATTTGCATGAAGAAAAACTTCAGGGCAAGAAAATTGCTCAGCTGGGTTTACATCAGGGTATATACAGAGAAACTTGACAGGCAGTCAGAATTTGACTTTGTCAGGGGGTGGTAGGGTGTAAGAAAGGAGAAGGGGGAGGTAGGGAGATGGGTGGGGTGGGTAGTAAATTATTGGGGGAAGCAGAGGAGGGTGGTGGATAGTGGGGAGTTCAAGAAAAGGAGGAGAGGATTAGCGGGCAATAAGGGGAGGTGGGGATGGTTGGAAGCATAGGGCTGACAGGAGATACTAAGCGTGGTCAGATGTTGGATGAGTTTGCGCTTGAAGGGGCCAAGCTTCAGCTCAGCAGCAATATCTGTGGTGAGATCATTTAACCAGTCAGGCCCTCTGTATGGAAGTGGATGTTTAGTGCTTTCCTAGACTTTCCTCTCATCTCGTGCTGACTGCAGGAGTAAGGTTTTGGATGAAAGGTAGGGTGAGACTGAGGATGGATTTCTTACCAAGGAGGCACACCTGGCATTTGATTCTACCCTGGCAGTTAAGCCATTCAGTATGTGGATATAAGTCACAGGTGTGGATTAGCCTATGGGCTCCAAGGACCAAACTACATGCTTTATTTAGGGCCGTTCTTACCCTTTTCAGAGCCATGTTAGTGGCGGTGCTGTATGTAACAATCCCATAGTCTATGACCGAGAGGATGGAGCTCTTAGTAGCCAGTGACAAGGCTTCCGGGGTCATACTGTGGCAGTGTCTATACATCAGGCCTATTCTTGTGTTGACTGTCATTACAACATAGTTTATGTGATGGGTATAACAGAAGGAACTATCTAGTGTGACGCTTAGGTATTCGAAGGCGGTTATGCAGTTGAGTAGATCTTTTTTGTTGTTGAGTACTGACAGTTGATAGGATTTGTGTTTACTCTGAGAGTTAACAAAAAGCATGGTTTTGTTTGTTTTATAATTAAGGATGAGTTTATTCTATTGAAACCATCTTTCAGTGGTGGCAAAGCTTTGTTATAACCTAGTTTCTAGCAGGAGTGGGTGTGGGCTGCTGGAGAAGATGGCCACATCATCTGCATATAGTAAGATTTTTTCAGGGCATGCTAGGGGAAGTTGGTTGAGGAACAGACTAAATAAGAGGGGACCAAGAATGGAGCCTTGTGGGACACCTGTGTTTACCTGTCTACTTTTGGAGATGGTGTAATTTATTTTAACTTTTTTTGTTCCTTGTGCAAGATAGCTTTGGAACCACCCTATGGTTTCAGGTGAGAGGCTGGAAACTCTCAGTTTGCACAGCAGGAACCTATGGTTTATGGTGTCATGCGCTTTAGTGAGATCAATGTATATTGACCCCACTAACTGGCTCTTGTCAAGTGCCTGATGTAAGAAGTCAGTATACTCCATCAAGGCTGTAGTGGTGCTATGTGATTTCCAGAAACCATGTTGTTGGGGACATTGGATATTGTATTTGTTGAGGTATTTAACGAGTTGGTCAGCGACAATCCTTTCTAGGGCTTTAGAAAGGGGGGGACAGAAATGGGTCAGTAGTTTGCATGTAGGGCCCAATCTCCACTTTTGTGTACCCAGGTGACTACGGCGGCTTTCCATATCTTAGAGAACTGATCAAATCTAAGGGAAAGTTTGAATATTTTTGTGAGTGGGAGCACAACTTCATCAAGGGAGAGGGCAATTAACTTTAGATCTAGGGAGTCATTGCTGAACCTGGTTTTGCCTATGGAACACTGGAGGTATATTTTGGCTTCAAGGCTGATGATTTCCTTGAAGTAGAAGGGAGGGATATCAGAGGGGGGTTATCATGGGTGTTGTCCATATTGAACATGTTGCCCTCCAAACTATCTTGTGGAAGAATGTTGTTGAGGTTGGAAAATACGACACTGAATGCGTCGGCTATGGTTTTTGGGTCATGTGTGATTATGCCATTTATTTGAAGCATGGAGGGGGAGGGCTTATTTTCTTTACCAATTAGGTCTTTTAGGTTACTCCAGAAATTTTTTTACATCACCTCATGTCTTAGTGAGGGTGTCTTTAAAGTGTTGTGCCCTGGCTAGTCAGACCTCCCAGGTGCAGGTGTTCCTTGCAGCCCTATACTTCTGGACACAGAAACATAGACTTTAACAGCAGATAAGGACTGCTTGGCCCACCCAGTCTGCCCATTTCACCACCTACTGGATAAGCTGCAGATCCTAATTAACCAATGACCTACTTACTCCTACCCCGCCACTAGAATTGCCTTATGTCTGTCCCATGCATTCTTGAATTTCCCCACTGTTTTTGACCCCATGACTGCCTCAGGAAGGACATTACATGCATCCACCACCCTCTTCAAGAAAAAAATATTTCCTCACATTGCCTCTGAGCCATCCTCCCTCTATCTTCAAATTGTGTTCCCTTGTTCTTGCACATCTCTTTTTCTGAAAGATGCTATCCTCTTGGACTTTGTTGATTCCCTTAAGGTACTTAAAAGTTTCTATCATGTCCCCCCCTCTCTCTCTCTCACCTTTCCTCGAGGGTATGCATATAAAGCTCCTTTAGATTCTCTTCATATGGCTTTTGGTGCAGACCCTGGACAGTACATTGAGCTCGATTATACAATACGTGCTTCTATGGAGCTCAGTCAGTGGCTGGCCGTGAAGGTGTGAGGTGGGTTGTGCCAGTCACCAGCTGGGGATGGGTCAGGGTGGGGTGGACTGGCACAGCTGGGTGGGAGGCCACTAGACTATCAGGGAATATGTGGGTATGTACATTTCCTGGCATTGCAGGGTCCTGGGTTCGGGAAATGGGGCCTGGTCGTGATACATGGCTGTGCTGCGGGGCTGTGGGGGGGCACATGTGCACGCCAGTGGGGGGATGTGACTTGCAATATGACCCTCGGGTATACCCTTAGGTTGGTGTACGCCTCCGTATGTTGCAAGTCACAGGACTTAGCCCCTTCTAGAATAGGGTGCAATGTCCATGTCACAATGGCGTTTGGCGCAAGTTGCCTTTGGTGGCAACTTGAGCCATTCTTCTAGAATCGCACCCTCTACTTGTTCAACCCCACTTTCAGCCCACCCCCTTCCCTCCTGATCCTCACAGTCTGGTCCTTACAGCTCCTTTTCTCTTGTATGTATCTGAAGAAGTCATTTTTTCCTTCTTTGATACCTCACTCCAGCCTCAATTCCTTGGAAGCTTTAGCAACCCTGACCATCCTGGTGACTATCCTGGACTTCTTCACATACTCATCCCAATCCTCCTTATTTCCTGATTTCCTGTATCTCCTGAATGCTGATTTTTTTAGCCCTCACCATTTCTAAAACCTCCTTGTTCAACCAACTTGGTCTCTTAGCTCTTCCCTTTTTACTCTTTACCTTGGTACAGGCCTCCATCAGCCCCAATTTGATTTTTTACCATTTCTGGTTTGCATCACATTGAGGATTGATTCCATTGAGGACATTGTTTTTTATGCATTGGTATATTCTCCTGGCCCTCCCCTTGATAGTTGAAACCCAGTTCTTAAAAGGTGGGTTAGATATGTTTCCCCTAATACAGGGGCCACAGGATGAGCATTTATATTTGACCCTGATTCATTGGCCATATAGCTCTCTTATTTGGAGGTATCTCCAAAAATCAGTTTTAGGCAGGCTGAACCTGTCCTGCAGATTCTGGAAAGATTCAAAAGTCTCCTGGCCCAGAGTTAACAGATCTGTTATTCTGGTACTAGCTCTTATTTCCCAAGCTGGCCACTGTACCGGTCTACCATCTATGAAAAGCCCAGGGTTATTCCATAAGTAGGTGTATGCTCCTGGGCTGTGGCATTTTTTAGTTGTCTGAGACACTTTTTTCCGGGTTACATGTGCAGCCCTGATGATAAGCCAGTGGGCCCATTTTATTGGAAGTGTGTTGCCTAGCAATGCTGCAGGGTGAACACCCTCTGTTTCTGCTTTCTCAATATCTAGCCTGGGGGGGGGTAGTATTTTGGCCTTGACTGAGGAACACCTGCATGTTTCTAGCAGTTGTAAAGGCCAGCATGTAATGTCTAAAATTGGGTAAACCCTATCCCCTTTGCTTCCAGTGTGCCCAAAGTTTCACTCTGCTGAATCTGGGTGGAGAGGTTCCCCACAGATAATGGCCAATAAGGGAGTCCAACTTCTGAAACCACTAGTCTGGAATCAGGAGGGGGAGGTGTGCTATTAGGTAGAACACTGTCAGAGCCAGCATCATCTTAATAGAGTCTATATTCCCTGGGATCGTTGAGTTTAGATGGTTCCCTCTATTGCATTCTGTCTATACGGTAACAATCAGGGACTTGAAATTCATAGACATAAGCCTCTGTAGCTGCAGCATCAAGAAAGCCACTAAGTATCTGATCCCTGTGTGTGCCCATATTGAGCCAGAGTGTGAGCCCTTGTTGGGAATGGCAACTGTATTTAATGGCAGAATCTCTGATTTGCCTTTATTAAATTTTAGGCCAGACAGGTGTTCAAAATGTTCCAGCAGTGTTAGAATTGGGGTAAGATCATTTTGGATATTGCTGGTCAAGATTAGGCAATCGTCTGCATACAGCTTTGCTTTGTATTCCTCTTGCCCTTACTGCTTCCAAGGTGACAACCCCTGCCCTAAACAACACCAGCTACAGCTGCTGACACTGCCCTAAACTCACTTCTCATGGTGCTACCCGACCTCCCTGAGTGGGAGAAGGTGATAATGGGTGATTTTAATATTCACTGGGGGCCCCAAACGAATGAATAATTAAAGAACCTACTACTAGAAGTCAGTCTAACACAATTAATTCACGAGTACACCAGACTGAACACCAAAACAGGAAACCACTCTACACTAGATAGGATCCTGGCCTCAAAGCCAGATAGCATTAGACTGGCAGGTACTTTTGCTGATGCCTTAAGTGACCACTTACCAGTGTTCATACTAGGGAGAAATAATTTTCAACCTCCCCACCCAGAATACTCTGGGCCCGGAACTTCTCTAACTTTGTCAGAGAATCCTTCCTAGACACATTATCTGAGGTAAATTTGATCTACATCAAAAAAGCCCCAAACCTAGATGCCGCCCTTGAATTCTTCATAAAGAACTTCCTATCTGCAGCTAATAAGCATGCTCCACTGAAAAAGATCAGGGCAAAAAGTCAGGACGCTAGGTGGCTGTCCCAGGATCTGAAAAAAACTCATGAAGGAGAGAGACAGGGCCTGGGGGAACTATAAAACCACCTCTCAATCCAAGGCCTGGCAGGACTACAGGGAAATATGAAATAAATGTAAGAGAGCTCAAATCTGCAAAAAATTATACATCAGAGATCTCCAGAAAAAAATATCTGACCTAGAAAATTCTTATCACAGATCAACACCCTCATCAAGGGTAGCCCCGCCCAGGGTGACTATGCTATAATAGCTAACAATGGCCGCCTAAAGAACCCTGAAGATGCCACCAATGCAATCAACTCCTTCTTCATGGACTTATATAATTTCAAGACCCACATTATGGGGGCTCCCCTACCCTCCCAACCCAATTCTAATAACACTCTCCCCTCCCCTAACTTCCACTTCAAGTTATTATCTAAAAAAAGAGTTCCTAAAACTACTCACGAACATAAAACCCCATGGCTCAGCTGGGCACGACAAGCTGGAACCAAGACTGCTCAAGACTGCAGCCCCAGCCATTGCCACTCCTGTCTCATGGCTGCTCAACAGATCCCTTCTTGAAGGGGAAAGCTCCAACACTCTGGAAAGTTGCCTTGGTCATGCCCATCCATAAAGGGGGATCACAGGAACACATGGAAAACTATCGTCCCATATCGATCCTCTCCATCCTAAGTAAGGTACTGGAGAGGGCCATCTATAACTAGCTAACAGAGTATATTGATAAGAACAGCATATTTACACCTAGACAACATCGTTTAAAAAAAAACATGGCACAGACACTGCTCTTGTCTGCCTCACTGATCACCTCTTCACAGCTCTTGACAAAGGCCAATATACTGGATCTGTCTTCATAGACCTCACCATGGCCTTCGACCTGGTGGACCATCAGTTACTCCTAGCAAAACTCAAACTCATAGGCCTAGACTGTCTGACAGTTTGGTGGCTTACTGACTACCTTCAAGGGAAATCCCAATTTGTCAGATGGCAAGGTGCTTAATCTGAAAAAGGCCAAATTCTCGATGGGGTTCTCCAGGGATCCATCCTGGGGCCCTTGCTATTCTCTATTTTCATAAACCACATGCCAAATCACTGTGGTGAGGCAAACATACTCCTATATGCAGACAATGCAATGCTCTACAGGTCCTCCAAGGACCTGAGCTTCTTGGACACTTCTCTGACAAATGACCTGCAACTCCTCGAGGGCTGGCTGCTAGCAACAGACTAGTGCTTAATAGTAAAAAACAAAGACTATTCTATTCAGCCCAACAAGCCTAGGGCCAGACATAACCTCACTTCTAACTCCAAGCTTCTTGAGTGGCACAAGGATTGAGGTAGTAGATACAATAAAGTACTTAGACATTACCTTAGACCAGAATTGCACTTTCAAGACACATACCGAACTGCTGACTAAGACACTGACTCAGAAGCTGAGGATACTATACTGCCTTAGCCCTTTCCTCACAAAGGATTCCCAGATAAGGATTGCAACCAGAACCCTACTACCCACCCTGCTGTATGGGTCACCAGTGCTACTCACAGTAAAAGGTAGGGAAATGCAAAAACTTAGTACCCTTCATCACAGGATGTGCCAGTCCACTGTGAGGGGCTCAGCCAAGGGAGCACCACTGCCAGGTGCTGCAAGCCCTGTCTTGGCCTCCATTGAAAGGGCATCTTGAGTACCCATCTTTATGCCTTGCCTACAAGCTAAGGTTGAACAATGCTCCACCAAGCCTAGCTAATACTTTATCTGCTAAACAAAACAGCAGGCTCCTTAGATCATCGAGCCAGCAACTCCTCATTGTGCCTAGAGTCAGGTCATCCCTGGGACAGAGGTCGTTCTCGGCCAGCATTCCGCCCCTCTGGAGTACTCTCCCAGCAATTGTAGTCTTGTAATTCCCTCGGGGGGGTTCAAAAAGGGACTTAAGGCTCACCTGTTAGAGCGTAACCAATGCACTTGCTACTGCTGAATACTGTGCCCTCTTCTGTGACCTGTATTTCCCTACTGCAACTTTTTGCCTGTAACAACAATTGTAAGTTAATTGTTAACCTATGCTAAGTGTTGAAAATTGTCAAACTGTAAACTATAATTTGTTATATACAATGCAATGGCCTGATGTACACCATTCTATGCTCACTGCACTACTGTCTGCTGAAAACAATACTAACTTACGAAATGTCAACTTGTACTTGTTATGTAACTTTATGGATTGTCTTGCCTGTAATTAACCCCAGGTCACCCCTGAAAAAGGGACTGTCATGGTCTCAGTGGGCTTACCTAATTGCCAAAATTAAATAAATCAAAATAAATAAATAAATCTTTATCCCTGGTATGTGCTTATGTATCCTGATGGGTGAGGCTAAGGGTTCTATGGCCAATACAAACAGCAGGGGAGACAGGGGCAGCCTTGCATCATGCCTTTCTGGAGGATGAAGGGGTCTGAGAGGAGGCCATTTGTAAGAACCCTAGCCAATGGGTTGTTATATAGAGTACTGATCCATTGGCAGAATTAGAGGCCTATGTTAGCATGCTGCATCACAGCCAGTAAGTACTACCACTCCACCAAGTCAAAGGCTTTTTCAAAGTCTATGGCTATGGCTTCTGCAGGGAAGGGGAGTACTGCAGCCTTATGAAAAATAGTAATTAGGACCCTGAGATGATCTGCACTAGATCTCCCTTTAGTAAAGCCTGCTTGCGAAGGATGTACCAAGGTAGGTAAAACCATCTCCAGGCAGAAGGCAAGGACTTGGGCCAGTATCTTTGCATTGGCATTGAACAGCGAGATTGGCCTATAGCTGGCAGGGAGAGTATGGGGTATTTACCTTCTTTAGAGAGTACTGTGATTACTGCCCCTCCCATTGAGACTGGAAGCGAACCTCAATGTTGGGCCTCCCTCATCATTTGGAGCACTGGGCTGGCTACCTGAGCTTTTATTGACTGATAGAAGTCTGAAGGAAACCCATCACTTCCTGGTGATTTGTTAGGGGCCATTTCTTTTATAGCTCTAAGCAGTTCATCTTCTCTGATGGGGCCTCTAAACCATTTCTTTGAGGCTCAGATAGGGATGGAAGTTTGGTTTGGGCAATGAACATTTTGATGTTCTGCCTATTAAAAGTTTTTATGAGATTTATAAAGGGCTTCATAGAACTCTTTCATAATTTGGTTAATGTCTTTGAGTGCGTTAGCTATTTTGCCTGCATTGTTCCATAGCCTATCTATCTGCCTCTCCGGTTGTTGTTTTCTTAGTATATAAGATAGCAGTTTCCCTGCTTTCTCTCCCTGATCCCAATACTTATGCCTTAGTCTGGTAATATGTAACTCCACTTTTCTAGTAGCCAGTGAGTTCAGTTTGATTTTGATTGTCGTTATTTCGTGTCTTAAAGACGTGTTTAGTTGGCAGGGGTCATTCTTGTACAGGGCCTCCTTCTGCTTAAGTAGTTCCTCTAATTGCCCCTCCTCTTGTTACCTCTGCTTCCTATGGTATGTTACATATGATATAATATGGACTCTAATGGTAGCCTTGAATGCTTCTTATATCATATTGGTGGGGGGGGGCACTTCCCACTGGATTGTCCAGGAAGTAGTTGGTGGGCTCCTGTCTCAACCAGTCATGAAACTTGGGTATTTCAATAGTAGAGGATCCAACCTCCATGTAACTGATTTGGGACTAACTAAATTTAGGTATACATTGAGCTGTATTGGAGCATGGTCCGAAAGATATAGAGGGGCAGTGCTGACCTCTGTTATAGCCAAGTTGAGTTTAGCTGAAGCAAACCAGTAATCCAGTCTTCTGGCCACTGTATGAGCCTCTGAGTAGTAGGTGAAATCCTTCATTGAGGGGTTGAAAGTCCTCCATGTGTTAGATAGCTGGTGCAATGTCAGCAGTTCCTGGACTGTTCTCAATGCTTTTACATGTGACTCTGGCCTAGCATTAGGTCTAACATATGATCTATTGTGATGTTAAAATCCCCTCCCAAAATGATGGCTGGGTTATCACTAGTCATATCTAATATCTTTTGTGACAGCATATTGAAAAATCCTGGTTGGTTCTCATTTGGGGCGTCCCTGATGTGTATGCTCTGCTTAGCTCCTACTATGCCTTGTACTCATGATATGTATACCCATGATATGCTTACCCTGTCCCTGTTGTGCAAGTTCTGTATTGCTCTTACCTTGCCTTATACCTATGTATGTATACCCTGTCATTGATGATCATTGTTCTGTACTGCTCACCTTATGTAACAAGTTAATTTGTAATACCTCCACTTGATGTACATTGTCTGTAATGCATTACTGTTAAACTCAACTACTGTATGTATACCTGCCGCCACTGTAATCCCTAGCCCCAGGTCGCACCGTGAGACGAGCATCTTGCTGCTCAGTGTGCCTTTCCTGGTGAAACATTTTCAATAAATAACAATAATAAATAAATATATTGCCTAGCAGTAGGAGCCCCTTAGCAGTACCCACTTTTACCAGCACCCACCTCCCTTCCTTATCAGATTTTTGCACCAGCATTTGCCACATTAGTTTTTTGTGGCATAGGATTGAGACAACCTCTCTCTTCACTTTTCTGAAGAGCTATGCACTCCCATCCTACTCCGTCCTTGGTCAGCTTTCGAGCCTCAAGGTTGCCTACCTTTGTTTCTTGGAGAAAAGCAATTTGTGTTTTGAGCTTTTTCAGCCGGGACAAAATCTTTTCCCTTTTGACAGGGTCTTTTAATCACCTGATATTCCAGGATCTAAAAGTTACTGTGGTGGTTGAATCCATGTTAACAGGTTATAAATATATCTATATTTTTTGAGGATTTGCCATGACATCTTATTTTTTTTTCTTATACTAGGGGTGGAGACCCAGCCTTCTCTTCCCTTTTTTAAGACTTCCAAATGCTTTATCCAGTCACAAAGATTCTGACGTGAACTGTCCCTCATCATCATGCACTCTGTACTATTTGTTTGCGGTTTTTCTCTTTTCACTTTTATACAAATACCAAAAACTGTTGGTTACATCGCAGTTATGGAAGGGCCACTTGGCTCTTCCTTCTTGGATGGTAAGCCTTATCTTGAAGGGACTGCACTCCCTCCTATAACATACAAATTTAAGTGGTGAAGGCTCTTGGTGTGTGGCATTTAGTTTAGAGTGCTTTTTACCCTTTAGAGTTTGATCCCCTTTGGGACCTGGGGGGGAGCATCCACGGTCCTCTTCACTGGTCTGTGGGCATCACTCTGGGGTATTACCATATTCCATCTAGCATCCCAGAATCAGATGCCTACAGCTGTCTTCTGAATATCAGGGACCACCATCAAGTTTGTCAGGGGTTCCTTGGTGATCACCTCCTGTAAGGGAGTGGGTTATGTTGATCTACCCAGCATGGGTGGCCCAGTCCATTGTTATCAATTTACTATGGCTATAAGACACACCACCTCACTTTAAGCATTGAGAGCTCTCAGGGCCTTAAGAGAGGAGATGGGGAGATCTGTTATCTTTCCCATGCACGCCATGTTCATATGGGCACATGTCCCCCATCAGGGGTGAGGGGTTAGGGTACGGCTTGGGAGGAGAGCCCCACAAAAGGGGTGGGCTGGTTACTTTATTTTTAACTCCCCCTCCTTCCATCTGAACTTATTTGGTGGTCTGACTTGCTGTGTTACCCCTTCCTCTATTAATTCAGATCCTTTCTGTACTCATGGACCCACCCTCCTTTGTTAATGATCATGTTCACTGGCTCCCATCATTACATTTTCTGAGGAGGGGGGTCTGACTCCTGCCCACATCTCACCCTGCTCCTTCTTAACCCTCATCTGTGATGGTGCTCAATAGAACCATAGCATTATTTATTATTTAAACATTTTAAAGCAGTTATTGCATGCATCAAACTTTCGAGTAACACACTTCAACTCATACAGCCTTAATGTTGGCTATGACATTTCAGTTTCAGTCACCATCTTTAATACTTGTCCCCATTCCGTACAGAGCAGGTCAGCTTATTACTTTTGAAACAGTATTTCTCAGCTGAGTCTACAATGAGCTTTCTCTACCTCTGTTAACTCCCTTCTTTCGCAAGGCAACTGCCGGTTTGCGGTGACAAGGGAGAATTAAGCCTTATTCGGATCCTACTTCTACGGGGGGAGAGGGTTAGTCAGCCACTCTAAATCCAACTTATGGCAGCAGTTGACAGTGCTAAAATCAGCGTTATCTGGCGAGATACCCAAAATGAGAAGTACAGCCATTCAGTGAATTGTCATTGCATCGGTCCTTATTTCTCCGTAAAACATTATCTTCCCCCTTCTTATTGTAGGATACCCCTGCACCTCCTGCTTACCCAGCTATAACATATTTAAAAATTAAACAAATGACCATGAACATATGAACAGTATGAATTCCTGCAAACAGGGGACCAGTGGCAGGCAAAACTCCTAATCAAGTCCTTTTAAACAGTTCAACCATTTTGTACCTCCAGCTCCAGGGCATCTGGAAGTGCAGCCAGCTGCTCCACATTGTATTTCTCTTTGCTCCAAGCCTCTTGAAATCAGTCTGCCCAGTCATCCCCTAGGAGGACCATTCAGGATGTTCAGTCTGGGAGGATCTAGTACCAGGAAAGTGCTGTTCAGCCCTCCTGGAAATTCTAGGGCTGCTGGCATGAGCTCCTGGAGGGGCTCATATCTATTGGAGGTTTTCACTGGTGTCAGGCCTGGGAAGCAGCTGCTGGCATCGGAGGGAATAAGTCTCTGCTGTTTACTTTATGAGTGTTCCCTTCACCAGCTCAGCTTGCTTAATTCATCAGGCTTTGGCTTCTTCTTCTGGTGACCCCTGGAAATCTGTTGCCATGGTGAGTCCGGCTCTTGTTCTGGTGGTGTGAGATGGGTATCTCACATGGTTGCTTCATGCACCATCTCCATTTTGGACATTGTGTCTCCTCATGGTCATGATGGCAGGCACTCAGCAATGCCATTTCTCTTTTTGTACTCCACCAAAAATTGCTCAGCACCTGCAGGGTGATTGAAAGTAATGTATTCCCCATTCACTTATATCTGGAGCAAAGATGGATCTCTCAAGGAGGTGGCAATACTGACCCTACAGAATTGGTGTTTGACTTCTGAACAGGCATGTCTTCTATTTGATAGGTCTTGTGAGAAATCCTGGTATATTTGTACCTTGTGCCTAGTCCACATCATGGAGCACTGCTCCCTTGCTTTCCACAGATAAAATTCTTTTTCAGGGAAGTGCAGAAATTTACATAGTATGGGCCAGGGTCTGTCTCCCGGTTGGGGACAGGGGACAGAAATCTGTGTGCCCTATGTCAAGGGAAGGGCCATTGTTTTGTTTCACTAAGCCTGGCTATATAGAGCATAAAAAGGCAGACATGTTCCATCCCTCTACTCCCTCCAGTACCCCAATGATCCTGACATTTTTCCGCCAGGCTCTGTTCTCAAGATCATCTACCTTATTAAGAAGCTATTGCAATTTAAGGTGATGATCGCTTAGCATATCTTGATTGTTCACTGCCACCTCATGTGTTTGCAACATTTGCTGTGTCTGTGTCACCCTCATGACTAGGGAGGCTAAGTCATCATTTGTTTTCTGGGCTGCCGATTTTAGATCAGCTGTGTCTATTAAGATTTTGTCTAACTTAGACAAGATGGTATTTAAGTCCAATGCTTGCTGTGTTGGGATCAGCTATTTACATGCACTTCACTGAGATGATGTCATGCTGTAATTCAACGGGGATACAGTTCATGGTTCTCTCCTCAGGCAACTGGTTAAATTTAGCCTACCCATCAGGTAAGGCCAGGTTACCTTGTGGAACTGTGTCCTCTTTCCACAGATCTCAAATCCAGATGCCAGATGCTAGGAAATTGCATTTTGTATATTTCTATACTGTTATAGTTCTAGTTTCAAGATGTACCTTTTTATACCACTGGTGGTAGAAAGAGACACAGATGGATGAAATTTCCCCAGCAGTGGTGGTCCCATTGTAGATTACACTGCCATCTTGGTAGCTGGCAAGCTCTTCCCCCTTGGTGATGGGAAAGATAATGAAATCACTGCTGAAGGAAAGGATTGTGGAATATCTTGAATACAACAGATTACAAGACCTGACACAGCATGGATTCTCATGGGGGGAGGTCATGTCATATGAACCTGACAGATTTCTTTGACTCTGTGACCAAGGCATTAGACCAGGGTGAAGCAGTGGACATGGCCTACCTATATTTCAGAAATGCATTCAACACCATTCCAAATAGGACATTAGTAGGCAAGTTGGGTAGTGTAAGAGTTGGTCAAAATGTGATATACTGGATAAGAAATTGGTTAAGAGGCAAGGCAACAGAAGGTGGTGGTAAATGGAGTTCACTCTGAGGAAGGGAGGCTGACCAGTAGGGTGCCCCATGGATCAATGCTGGGACACGTCCTCCTTAATGTCCTTATAAGTGACACTGCAGAGAAGTTGGAAAGAAAAGTCTGCCTCTTTGTGGAGGACACAAAGATTTGTAACAGTGTAGACACTCAGGGATGGTGGGTAGTATGAGGAAATACCTGAAAAAAATGAAGTAGTCAAGGGTATGTCAACTGTGTTTCAATGTGAAAATGTGCAAAGTAATGCAGTTAGGGCACAGAAACCCAGGAGTGGAGTACAAAATGGGTGAAGTGGCACTGATGATAACAAAGGAGGAAAGAGGCCTAGGGATAATCATACTGGATTACCTAATGGTGTCCAGGCAGCATGACAGGGCAGTAGGGAGGGCTAGTGAGATGTGTAGGGAGGGGTATCACCAGCAGAAAGAGGGACATGGTGTTGCTCTAGTATAGACTGCTGGTAAGACCCCACCATGAGTAATGTGTCCAGTGCTGGAGACCACAGCAATGTAAGAACAGAGGCAGAGTGGAGGCAGTCCAGAGGAAGGCAAACAAAATGGGGCAGGGTCTGTATCCAACACTACATGAAGAAAGATTAAAGGACCTCAATATGTACTCCATGGATGTGAGAGGGGGATATAATAGAGACCTTTATATACCTCTGGGAGGTAAATAATGAACAGAAAGGATGTATTTTTTTAGAAAAAAAGGAACTCAAGGATAAGGGGACATGATATGAAGTTGGGATAGATACAGAAGAGATGTGAGGATGTACTTCTTCACTGAAATAGCGGATTCCTGAAACAGCCTAAAAGTGAAGGAGGTGAGAGCAAGGATGGGGGATCAGGAATGCATGGGAAAGGCATTAGGGTATCTTGGGGATACAGAAGGTAAGGAAAGATGGGAAGACTGGGTGGGCCAAGCGGTCCTTATCTGTCATCAAATGGCTGTTTCTATCCTTCTGGCTTGGTTGATAGCCACCAAGAAGGATGTCTTCCACAACAGGTGTGACATCTCACACCTGTGCAGAGGCTCAGATGACTTACCCATGAGCATAGCCAGCACCAGCAGTAGGTCCCAAGGTAGTGGAGGCTCATGCACCAGAGGGGACAAGTGGTCATAACTTTTAAAAAATTGCCAACCCTCTTTCTTTTGGGCCACCGTTGGCTTACCAGACCTCACCCAGTAAGCAGAGATGGCTGCCAGGTGCACCTTCAAGGTTGTCACTCACAGGCCTAACAGAGAGGGACCAAAGGTACCCAAGGATGCTTGCCAAAGGGCAGGCAAGGGGATCAAGCTCCTTGCCCTAGCATTAGACCGAGAACCTCTTCAATTTAAATGCACAGAATTTATGAATCAATTCTATTCTGGAGGCTTCCACAACATTGAGGACCTCTTCTGAGAGACCCAAGGTCTGGAACTCTAGCCACTCAGGAAAGAAGCCAAGCAGTGCAGGGATTGAGTGCTGGATGCAGGACCTTCCCCTGTTGTCCACTCAGCAGGTCCAGGTAAGAAGGTACCTGCCACAGAGGTCTGCTGCTGAGGTTGAGGAGATCTGGGTATCAGAACTGTGTGGGCCAGTCTGTAGCTACAGTATCAGAATCATCCATGCCTTGTCCTTCGGGACTTTGAAAGCCACCTTGTGGATTAAAGGGAAGGCATACATGAGGCCTGGGGTCCAGGGCCTCACAAAGACATCCCCCAACAGAGTCGTGGGACTGAGGGAGGGTGGGCACAAAACAGTTGCAGTTTTATTTTCTCCCAGGAAGCAAACAAATCCACCTGAGGGGGAACCCCACTGAGAAAATAGGTGGCTTACCACCACCTAATGCAGGGACCAGTCACACATGCTATCTCTACCACCCAGCTGAGAATGTCTGCCAGCTGGTAGTGAAGTCCTGCAATATGAATTGTCAGGAGAGCTTCACTGAGGCTGCACATGAGTGTCCAGGTGCAGGCAGCCTCCTGACACAAGGCAAAGGAGTGCATTCTGGCCTGCCTGTTCAGGCAGAACATGGTCATGGTATTGTCCATCTGGACCTACACAATCTGACCCTTGCACAGAGGAGCAAATTTCATGAGAGACAGCTGCACTGCACAGAGATCCAGCAGGTTGATGTGGTGACGGGACTCCTGGGGTGATCAGTACCTGTGGTCAACCAGTTGGGCTCCCCACTCCACCAGAGATGCAACCATTGTGAGTGTGATGGATGGCTCTGGGTGGACAAACAGGATTTTCTCCTCCAGATGTTGCAAAACCAGTCACCACTGGCATCCCACACTGGCTAAGTCACAAGGACTGGCCAGTCCAGATGACCTGGGTGCTGAGACGATTGGAGGCCCAACTCCCATGGCAGGTGGTGCATCCACCAATGGGCCCAATGGACCATGCTAGTGATGGAAGCCATGCACACCAGCAGCCACAGGAAATCCCAGGCAGGATGCAAAAGCCCAACCTGAAATGACTGGGCAAAGCAGGTAAGGTCCTGAGCCCAGTCCACAGGGAGATGGGCACTGGCCCACAAGGCATATATTGTAGTTGAGCCCTGATGAACTTGATCATTTGCAAGGGGACCAGTTCAGATTCCTCATGTTGACCAACAGGCCCAAGATTCTGCAAGTCTCAAGCACCAGATCTCTGCACCACTTGAGGACCTCACTGGATGGCCCAGCTATTGACTAGCCATCCAGGTAGGGATGCACCCTGATGCCCTTTCTCTTCAAGAAAGCTGCCAGCACTGCCATGCACTTAGTAGAAATCCTAGGTGCAGATGACAGGGCAAAGGGAATGACCTGGAACTGATAAAGAAGCCCTTCTGAGTGAAACTGTAGGAACCATCAGTGGGATGGACAGACTGTGTTGTGGAAGAATGGATCCTGAAGATGCAGGGAGCAGAACCACACACAGCCAAAAGTTTCATAGCACTTGCAGAGTCAAGACAAATTCCAAGTGAGACCAGATACTCAGTGTAGTGTATTCATTTACTTAGAAGTGGCACAAATTCCAAGAACATTTTACAATTGGCTGTCAGTCTGCTATCAAAGTGCCATCACGCCACTAGTCCCAGCACTTTGACTCTTACAAGTCTTTCTTAGGGGGCCACATGCCCTGCTCCAGGGATGGTATAATCTGGCAAGACTGTTTAAAGTACTACATCCAAGTTAATGAGTGCTCTGCTGCAGTTTTAATTATGTGAAGTTTTGAAATGCCTGAATAAGTCTGCCCTGCATAAAGCTGCTGAGAGTGACTGAGATGTTATACTGCAGCAATTTGTTTTAAACAGTGCTGGAAGTTGATGATATTTATTGGAGCCATGCAAGTGTATCCTGAACTGCTGGTGGAGGAGGGACGTCATGTGTAGTTGTTCCTGCACTGCATATTAACACTACTGTCCGAAGTGTTTTGAATGAGTCTGGACTGTGCTGCTATTATATTGTAACTTGCTGCTGGACTGAGCTGAACTGAACATCAGTCCTACTGTTTATTGTTTCCCAGGATTTTCCAGGGTTTAATTTGATCTTGGCTTAGTATGCCTGGTTAGCCCTGACATCTTGCTGATGTTTTCTCCCCGCTAATTACTGCAAACTCCAGCACCTGCATTGATTAGCAATGGAACTCTGCTCCTAGCATGGAGTTGCGCCCCCCCCCGATTGGTAGTGGCAGCCCAATTCGGCGGGTAGCAGGAGTTAAAATTTTACCTTCCTCAAGATGCAGTGGCATCTTGAGTGGCAGCCTCCTGTGGCTAAGTGCCGCCAAGTATGCAGTCAGAGGGAGTACAAGGGAGCTGTGGGAATGTGGGCTTGGATGTATAGTTGGTAACAGCTAAATATGTGCACCCCGTTGAAAATGTTGGGCAGCTTGATAACCAGGTGGAACTGTGCAGTACTAGTGTGCTTAGTAATCTTAAAAAATATTCCAGTGGGATGTGCTGCCGTGGAGGATGAATGAAGAAATGCTGATTCGGATTATAGTATGTCAAACCTACTGGTGCAAAAATATCGAGTCCTTGATTCCAATAGGTTGTTATTGCAATCTGATACTGTGCTGCAGTGTTGTAGTTGGTATTTTGCATTTTGTTTACCACATGTTTGTCAAAGGGGATTGTATAATGTTCACAGTGGATTTAAGGGCCTTGTGTTGCTCCAGCTACTGTTGATGTTATCTGGGGAAATAGAATTAAATCCCAGACCCTCCATGAAATGTGTATCTGATGTTAATGGGTCAAAGTGGTGGATGAAGCATGGGTTGAAGATAATGCATTTAAATGTAAGAAGTTACCACCTTAAAAAACCTGAGGTGGAGGTAATTATTTTAAATAACAAACCTGTTTTGCTTTTGTCAGAGTCCTGGCTGAAGTAATCTACATCATATAGCATTTGTCATATTTCTGAATATGTGGTTATCCATTCAGATAGGAAAGGTAGTAAGAAAGGGGGAAGGGTTTTAGTATTGCTAAAGAACAACCTACAAGCATCTGTTTTGGAAAGTAGTTGTCATTCTGATTCTCAGAATGATTGGTTATTCTTAAGGCTTATTCTGGGAGGTAAGAAACATGTTATATTAGGATGTATTTACAACCCCCCTACATGTGGGTTGACTGGTCTGAGGGAATCTTTGGATAAAGCTTCTGTTTATTTTGGCTCCTTAGACTTTCTTCTGGTGGGCGACGTAAATCTAAATTGGTTATCCTCAGTTGATCTGGGACGTGATACCTTTTTGCATTCTTATAATTTGTCTAAGTTGATTACAAAACCCACTAGACTTAATCATTCAACTGGCAATCATTCCATTCTTGATTGGATTGTCACTAAATGACCTGATGTTATTTCTGCCTCTGATATACTTGTCAAATCCACCATTGATAACCAGGCAATTCACTGTATCTTGAATTTTAAGGAGGAAAAGATCCCCGGCCCCGGACCATCCAATCTCATACTTGCAAGAATTATGATTCTCTGAATTTGGTGCATAATCTCTCTTTAATTGATTGGTCTTAATTGGACCTTATCCCTGACTCTGACTGTGTGGCAGATTATTTTTGTAAACAACTTTTGCCTGTTCAGGAGTCTTATTTTGCCTTACATAGATTAAGAGTTAAGGGATCAGTGACTAGGTGGTTTAATGGTGACATCAAGGAGTGGATTAAGGCAAGAAATTTGGCCTGGCAAAATTATAAGCTGGTCCCATCGGGGTTTCTCCTGGATCATAATCGCTATTTGAGGAATAGGGTTAACTATTTTGTGAGAGCCACTAAGAAGTCCTTTTATAAAAAACAATTGGGTGAAAATTGGTCGGATCCAAAATGATTTTGGTCTTCTGTGAAAAATTTGTTAGCCCCTTCTGTATCATCAAATATTAAGATCTCCTCCCTGGATGGCCCTCTAACTGATCCCTTGATTTTAGCTGAGGAGTTTAACAGCAAATTTTCCAACTTTCTAGTTATAGTATCAATTTTTCAAGTTCTTTGGCATACCCAAGTACTTCTGAGGTCCAGTGTGACAGACCCAAATTTTATTTTAAAAAAGTCACAAGGTCAGCAGTGGTAAAATTGATTCAAAGTTTGCCAAACAAGTTTGCAGACTGTGGTGAAGGCTTAGATAGTCGTTTTCTTAACTTGATAGCATCTCATATTGCCTCTCCTCTTTGTACTATTTTTAATTGGGACCTTTGTTGTTCTCATTGTTTCTAAATTCTCTTCCATCAGTTCTTAATGTTTGTAAATGTCTGCTTTGTGCAGATGATTTGATATTTTTTTCCCATTGTTGTGTCAACTCTCACCTTGAGTCAGCATTACAGTCTGATTTTGATGATGTCTGTACTTGGTTTGCTGATAACCATATGGTTCTTATCATTAACAAGACAAAGGTAATGTTTGGTACTTCTTATATGGTGAGGGAGAATCCTTATTTGTTTACAATACTGGGGGGATTGTTGTTGAACTTGTTTATGAGATTAGATATCTGGGAGTTCTTCTAGATCCAGGTTTAACTTTTTCTCTGCAGGCAAAAGCCACATGTAAAAAAAAAAAAAATCAACCAAAAACTGGGTATGTTATTCAGAATGAAGCAATATTTTTCGGAAGATATGAGAAAGTCCATCACTTTGGATATTCTTTTGCCCCCTCTTGATTATGTTGCTAGCCTCTATTATAGGCTTTCTGCAGGTGTGCTAAATATGCTTTCTGTGACCTATAATAATGTCTATAGGTTTGTCTTGGGTTGTTCTTATCATTCTCACCACTGCTTAATGTATTCCAAACTTGGCTGGTTATTGTTAAACAACAGAATAGCATTTTATTTTGGTTGTCAAGCTTTCAAATCAATTTTCTTAAACACCAAATATCCATTATTTGATTTGGTTAAATTAAGACCCCCTATTTGTAACCTGTGTTCTTGCAATGGCATCACCTTAACTAATATTTCTTTCCTCACAAATGTGGGATCCAGGTCTTTCTCTGTGGCAGCCCTCCAATTTTGGAATCCATTGCTTCATGATGTTCACTCTTCTTCCTCTTTGCTACATTTTAAACATAATTTAAGGACTTATCTACTCTCACCTGAACTGTGTGCTTGTTTTGTATCATTTTTATTTTGTATTATGATTGTTTATTGTTTACTGTCTGTCCTTTTGTTGGGTTGGACCTGAGAATGGGCTAGTCCCACTATCCTTACCCGATTAACAAATAAAAAAAATAAGAAACAAAAATGAAAGACTAGACATGTTGGAAAACAGCCCACTCACCAAATCATTCTTGTAAAAATATATTTTTACTTATAGAACAAAATAGCCAATGTTTTGTGAGTTCCACTCACTTCTTCAGGGCTCTGTACACTAAATTAAAAATAGAAAATATTAACATTTTGACATATAATTTATAGTCTTTGCAAAACACTCCATTAATGCAACATTCAGGGTTCAGGGTAAAGTGACAAAAGTAGGGAAAAGTAGCTTTAGGGTTGACAAGACTAAAACCCCATCCCATCCCTAAAACAAATTAGGGGTGCAGTCTTCTTTGGGGTTGTCAACCCTAAAGCTCACCCCATTGTATACTGCAAGAAACATGCACACCTACTGGGGTGCACTTTAAGGTTGACGACCCCAAGGAAGACTGCATACCTGATTTGTTTTAGGGGTAATGGTAGGAACTTAGTGTTGGAAACCCTAAAGCCACATTCCCCTACTTTTGTCCCTTTAGCCTGAACCCTACATGTTGCATTAATGGAGTTTTTTAAAAAGAATTTCCTTAATTTTTGAGATAGTGTAATTGTTTTTTATTTGCCTGTGGAAGTGCAGGGCCTGGACCCATCCATTCATTCTTTTTCAGATAACTGCATTCTTATTTGTCAGTGGGAGCTCAGGGCCATCTGAACCCTGCGCTTCCATCCCGCTCTAGAAGCACATATGTATGTTGATGTGGAAGGGCCCCGCACTTCCATCTGTAGGTCAACAGCAACCAAATTGTCAGCATAACCTTCTTATTACCCCCATGTCATGAACCAGGTACTAAAAATTGTTATATGCCCACCAAAATGTAATTCTGTGACACCACAATGTCACTCCACGCCAGAGGTGCGAAAATACACTTTGGTCAAGATCTGGAAAATTACAGCTGTCACATTAATGAGGTGGTATAAAGAAATGACTATGTTGACAATTAGGGGTCAAAATATTGAAACTTAGAAAAGTTATGAGCGAGCGTAGTGAAATTCCAATGTATACACATAACTTTGCCATTTTAACATATTTTGACCACACATTTTCAACATAGCCTTCTTATGACCCCATCTCATGAACAAGGGCAGTGAAAATGTTCAAATCCTGCCTGAAAGGTGATTTTGCCAAGTGACTGCAAAATCACCTTTCCAGCTGGATTTTTGTAATTCCACTGACATTGTTTATGAGGTGGGGTCTCCAAAAAGCTTTGTTGAAAAACTGGAGTCAAAATATGACAAAATGGCTAAGTTATGCACCAAAGTTGAAAACCCTATTTAAATACACTTAACCACACTAGTAGTATAAGTTCATATATCTTGTCAAATGTTAAATTTCAGCCAATCAGCGCATGCCACGTCATTTGACTGGTGGGTGTGGCCTAAAATGGACCAATCAGAATCATCCCTTGTTAAACCGGAAGTCCCTCCCTAAAATGTGATAGTCCCACCCACTTCTGGTGGACATGATGTAAGCTCAAACCCATGTCCCGTCCCTTGTGCAGGAAATGACGTGCATGTGAACCCGTGTCCCACCAACTTGCACAGGAAATGACCCACACTGAAACCCTGGAAGTGACATACCACCATTTTGTAAGCGTCCTACGCCTCTCCTTCTCATACACTCCTCAAACCCTGAACACCCACCATTTTGTAAGCATCCTATGCCCCTCCTTCTCATACACTCCTCGAACCCCTGCCACGCCATCCTGGCTGGAACCAGAGTCCCACCATGCTAGCTCAAACTCCTGACCCCCCTCCTTTCTCCTGCACCCCACCATCCTGGCTCGAACCTCTGTCCCTCTTCACCACCATGCCCCCACTCAGCCAAAAAAATCAGTTAGGGTTTATGTAGTGTTATGTGACCCCTGTCAGATTGGGTGTATAACTGCAGGGGCACATGTGTGTTTTTTTGATTAGGATATTTTCAGAAGTATCTAGGAGGCAACCTGATCATGCAGAGGTTTTACAGGTCTGTTTGGAGACCCCAAGGGGGAAATCCATCTGCCTGTGTGAGTACCCCTTTTCTGTTTTATAACAAGTTATAAAATGTGTAAAACTTGCACCAAAAGGATGCCTTTATGTATATGCATGTAACATTTATAAGCTAAAACAGGAACCTGCATGTAAATAAGATGGTTCAACAGTTTTCTTTGGATAGCATTGCAACATGCTGGCTGAGTGTGTCGCGCGCATGTGTGTGTGTGTGTGTGTGTGTATGGGACCTCTGTGTAAATAAAATGGTTCAACAGTTTTCTCTGGATAGCACTGCCACATGCTGGCTGTGTGTGTGTGTGTGTGTGCGCGTGTGTGTGTCTGCTCCTCATTAGACACATAAAAAAAGTAATGTCATTTATGTATGTTCAAAATATAGATGGACTCTCTGGAGCCCCATTGTCCTGTTGGCTGTGTAGACTCGGGCCCGGATATTCAAAAGGGTTGCGCCATGCGCAACAGGGTTGTGCATGCGCAAGTCAAAAAATGTGCCATTTTGCGATATTCAGAAGGAGGCAGTTGCGCCACCGAAAACATGCTGAGCAACAGCACAATGAAAATGAAGGCATGCGCAACTGAAGGGTGGATCCATGCATAAAGCGCAATGTGATATTCAAAGACTTGCGCCAATGCGCAATAATGACTGTGAGTGCGCACTGGCGAAATGAGCCAAAATAAAAGGCTCAAGGAAGCCGTGCCAAGAAACGCTACAAAGGCTGCCAGAGTGGGGGGAGAGAGAGAGAGACAGACAGACAGACAGACAGAGACAGGCTAGGGCAGGCAAGGCAAGCGTGGGCCATAGACTGTAGAGGTCAGTGGGGGGTGCCCGGTGCAGTGGAAGTAGCAGTGAGGACAGCGGGGGTAGCACAGCAACACCAGCCAGGGAGGGTCAGAAGCCAGGGAGATGGACAGTGCCAGCTTCCAAATGGAAGCTGTAATGAGGGGGGTGAGAATGCATGCTGCAGGAGGACGTGGCCGTGGAAGGGCCCGTCGGCGGTATGCCCCCAACAGGCAGTACCGTGCCCGCATCAGCTTTGAGCTGTACACAGATGTAGAGATCGTGGGCGGTACCGCCTGAACAGAACAATACTGAGGCGGCAGCTCTCTAGAGCTGTGCAGTGATGTGATGCAGGCACCCTCACGACGGAGTCACGCTCTGTCGGTGGAGATCAAGGTGACAGCCTGCATTGCCTGCTCACCACGGGCACCTTCCAGAGGCCAACAGGGGACACCACAGGCATCACACAGTCGGCCACGTCACGCATCCTCACCCAATTCCTCAGCGCACTGCTGCCACATGCTGTGGAGTACATCCATTTCCCCAGCACTGCGGCAGAGTGTACAGCAAACATGCAGGAGTTCCACAGGGTAGCACTTATGCCTGGCATGCTAGGGGCCATAGACTGCACCCATGTGGCCATTCGCACGCCACCTGGCCTCGATGGGGCTACATATAGGAACAGAAAGGGCTTCTCCAGTGTCAACTGCCAGGTGGTGTGTGATGCCACTGGGCGCATAATCAATGTCTGTGCCACACACCCTGGTGGAGCACATGATGCCTTCATATGGTATCAGTCCGCACTGTGCCATCGATTCGAGAGTGGGGACATCCCCACAGGCCATCTAGTGGGTGAGCACACATGTATGGAATGCAAACTCGGGGCAAGGGTGGGAATGCCACAGGTACCATGGTAGTGGCACACAGGGATATGGGCAATATGGACCTGAACATGAGACTGATCTCCACTATTTCCACACAGGTGACAGCGGATACCCACTCCGTCCCTGGCTGCTCACACCGTACCGGCACCCCATGACCCCATCACAGCAATGCTATAATGAGGCACATGTTTCCACACGTAACATCATAGAGCGGGTGTTTGGGATGCTCAAGGCATGCTTCCGATGCCTAGACACCTCCGGCGGTGCCCTACAGTACAGCCCTCAAAAGGCCTGTGGGATATTCCTGGCCTGTTGCATCCTGCACAACATTGCCAAAGACCATGGGATAGCAGTACAGGTTGAAGAGGGGGACAGCGATGGGGACGCCAGTGGTGCCGGTGTTGATGGTGATGAGCAGCCCCCCCTAGGACGGCGGGACCCCCGACTGATCCGGCAGGCCCAGCTGCACCGGGACATCATCACAGAGGAGCACTATGCAGAACACAGGTAAGTCAAGGGGACATGTGCAACCAACACTGTCCATGCACAAACCACAGGCACACAGAGTAACACACCAGGGGTGCATGACGGCCAGGGGAGTGGAAGGGTCCAGGCATGCAAACATACAATCAGGGAGGGGTAAAGACTCATATGGACACACACACACACCAGGCACAAAGCGTACATGGGCAGATGCATAGCACAGCAGAACCGACATTGCTAACACACAGAACCACCGACCACCTACCTGTACTGTCCAAATGCGTGTGTCAGATGCTGGGCACCCTTGCACCTTGGTGTACAGTACAATGCAGGCATCATCATGCACACGCACCTGTGGACAGCAGTTGGGAGGGTGTGCAGGTGGTCCATGTCGGCATGGTGAGCAGAGCACCCAGCAGTGCCTGCCCACCATGACACACATTGCACACAGGGCAGCACCAGACAGGGCCCGCACTGGGAGACAGGTCAATATGTAGCACTGTCCCACGGCCACCGCGGATGCGTGGGCGCCCGCCGTGACCCAACAGCACTGGCAGGCTGAGCAGGGGCCACATGGGGTGGCACTGTTGGACCACCAGGGGTCCCACTGCGTGAACGTGACCTTGCCCGCACAGGGGTCTGCAGCATGCTGAACAAACCTGCATCAGGGGTGCTCGGGATGGCCACAGCAGAACCCAGCATCGACAGGCCTGGTGTCGCATGACACCGGGAATGGAGAGTGGAGAGTGAACTGTGTGGGGTGTGCGGTACAGGGGCACCTGACTGTGTGCCCAATGCGTCCATGACAGAGACCACTGCCTGGGTCAGCCTGTCAATGGCGGCGGTCACATCCGTCCGCATATGAACCAGCTCTGCACAGTCCAGAGCACACTTCCTGCTGTGCCACTCCACAGCCACAGACAGTGCCTCCACGGACATTGCAACCCGCCTCTGCAGCTGTACTGATTCCCACAGCAGGTGGGTGTGCTTGTCCAATGGGTACTGTGCCCCAACGGCATCCTGTCCCCCAAAGTGTGGAAGGTCCTGATGCACAACACCTTGAGGGTGGCGCTGTTCGCCAGGACCAGGAGCCGACTGAATCAAAGGGCGGCGGACATGTGCCACCACTTGACACTGTACTCCCAGACCTGGTGGGTGACTGCTGCTGCTGCCCTCAACCGCTGTGCCCCAGGGTCCACTCGTTCCACCGCTGTGACAGCAACAGTGCCAGACACCTGCACAGCCACGGTGCTGCCCACGGTGCTGACAGGCACAGCCTGGGACTGTGCCAACATGCTGGTACACAAGTTGGAACCAGAAAGGCCCAGGGGCATGTGCTGCCTGCTGTGTGTCCGTCATGGGACACACACCTATCACTGCCCATTGCAGTCCTTGCATCATCAATGGTGCAGAGTGCGTGCTACAGCCATAGTCACAGCATGCTGGCAGGCTTGCATACCAGACTGCTGAGACACAGGCTGTACACCCCACCGAATCACCGACACCAGAGTTGGCGGCCCAGCATGCATGCTGCTGCAGTGCATGCTGGCTGGTGACAGAGGTGGATGGACCCTCCTCCATGTCCAGCAGGTCATCATCACTGCCTGGACCCACCACCACCGTCTCCTGAAGACGAACAGGATCTGTAACAGAAAGAGAGTATATGTGAGTGCATGTGAACAACCTTCCCCCCTCAACACCACCACCATGTCATACCGTGCAGTGATGGGCTTCCACCTGTCTGGAATCCACCTCCTGGTACGCCCTCAATAGCGCTCCACTGCATTGATGCAACCAGTGGCTCCTCAGCCGGGGTCAGCTCCAACACCGCTGGCTGGCCCCCGCCAGTGCCAGCATGTGCCGCCCTGAAGGCTGCCACCTTCTCCTTCAACCTCCTGTGATCTGTCCCCATCTTCTTCTTGCATTCCTGCATGGAGCACTGGTGGCTTCTGTGCAGGTTCATGGCCCGAGCTACCCCCTCCCATGCAGCCGCATGGGACTGAGGGGTGCCCCTCCGTCCACTCAGTAGTGGCTCCTCATCCAGGTAGGCCTGGAAGGGGCCTCTGTCTCTGCTGGGGTAAAGTTGGGCCTCCTCCCGCCCACATCCTCACCCCTCACCTTGGCTCTGCTCAGTCATGGCGATCTGTATGGGAAGTGGACACCTGTCACTGTGCAGTCTACAGCATTTTCCCATGACCATTGTCAGAGACATCACACAGCATGCAACTCACCTCTCACCTGCAGTACCCGAATCTGGCCCAGCGCAGCTGATGTATTACATTTATAGTGCAATGCATGCCAAATTAGATGTGGAGCAACTATAATGACATGCAAATTGCGCCACTGCTAAGCACTGAGATAGCTGATCAGATGATTTGCATGTATCGGCTGAATATGGCAAATTGCGCTTTGCGCCACTCTGGTTAGTCGGCTGAGCCAATGGCGCAGATCTGTGACTGTGTGGTACACTGCATTGCGCATGCCCAGATAACTACGCAGGCATCTGCCGTGCTGCTGGCGTGCTGTCTTGCGATTGGCAATTCAGGCCATGGCCACCATTGTGCCAGTGGCGCTACAGCACTGGGCACTATAGCGCTGTGGCACTACTGCGCAATAGTCCACTGTGGCACTGGTACACAGCTGATTGGTTCGCGGGATGCTATCGATCAGATGGTGCTGTGCGTGTGTTGCATCATTACCCATGACCTGGTGTCCGACCTTTGCCCCCTGGCCCTGTTTGGCTGCCATGTGTACGACCCTATTGCGCTGTCTGGTGACAGCGCTATGTGAAGTGATGCTGTTCGAACAGCGCGATTGGAACCTGTGGTGGTCTATTGCGCAACATCTCCATGTGGGGTTATGGTGCAGTGGGGCGCCATATTGCCTGCTGTAAAGTTGGTACCATGGCTCACAGAAGAGCAGTGCAGTGGAGCCCTGTAGAAGTAGCCAACTTGGTGGCCCTAGTGGAGCCCCACTATGGGGCACTGTATGGTGAGGTGATCCTCACCATTGCTAGGACACAGGTCTGGCAGCAAGTGGCCAGTGACCTGGTGGGGTCACTGGGCGGTGCCCGGTCAGCTGAGCAGTGCGGCACCGGTACAGTGACCTCCGCGGAAGGATCCTCAACTTCTGGATCGGCTGCAGTCACGTGCCAGGAGGCGTGGTGCCTGGGCCAGTGGGTGTACCATCTACACCTGTATTCTCTGTAGGGGTGTGAGTGTGTTTTGGTGGCTGTGCATAGGTGATGGCTCTGCCATGGTTGGCTGTGTCAGTGTGTGCAGGTGTGAGATGCATGGGTCTGGTTGTGTGGGCAGGCACTCTCACTGGGGCAGGGGGCAGTCTGCTTTGGAGTCACACTGATGTTTTTCTCAACATATGTCTCCCACAGGCCAGGATGTGAGGATGCAGGCACGGGGTGAGGAGGGCCGTGCCAGGGCCCCGGTGCTAGTGGGTGTTGCGCCCCAGCAGCAGCAGCAGCAGTGGTAGACCCAGCTGCTTGAGGAGTGTGAGTATCATTACGTCATGGATGCTATTGCATGCTGGGGGGGGCAAGACCACCAGCCATGCACAACACAACCATGCAGAAAAAGGGAGGTCATAATTCCACTATACAAGACACTAGTGAGGCCCCACCTGGAGTACAGTGTACAGTTCTGGAGACCATGCCTACGTAAGGACATAGACTGGGTAGAGAAGGTTCAGAGGAGGGCAACAAAGATGGTGCATGGATTGCATCACAAGTCCTATGAAGACAGGTTGAAGGAACTGAACATGTACTCCCTGGAGGACAGGAGGGAGAGAGGGGTTATGATAGAGACATACAAGTATCTTACAGGGAGGAACAGGGTGCAGGAAAACACTATTTTAAGCGAAAAAGATGTTCCAGGACTAGAGGGCATGGGCTGAAGTTGGAGGAGGACAATTCAGAGGAAACATGAGAAATAATTTCTTCACAGAGCGGGTGGTGGACAAGTGGAACACCCTGCCAGAGGAAGTGGTGGGGGCTGAAACAATCACGGGATTTAAGAATGCATAGGATAGACATAAAGGAATTCTGGAGGTCAGGGGTAAGGTGCAACAGACTTCTAGGAAAACAAACTGAACTTACAAGCTCAAATGGGCAGACTGGGTGGGCCATAGGCTCTTATCTGCCGACACTGTATATGTATCTATGTATGTATGCATGACACAGGTGACATGCATCACTGTCCAGTGTCACAGCACGTCTGTGTATGCGTCACTGGTGGTCCATGCATGCACTGGGCACATAGCTGTGTAACTGGCATCGCACCACGTTGCCTCGTCACTTGACAGCCTTGTTTGTGCTGTGATGGACATGGGCAGTGTGTGTGTGCAGTGGTGCACATAGCTGGTGCCGCCTGTTTGTGATGGCCATGTGCATGTTCACTGTGAGTGGGTGCATGCCATCACAGGTGCGGGACATTGGGCTATATGGCTTGCAGGTTGGGTGGTGTTCAGGGTTGTGGTCAATCACAGCCATTGACTGTGTTCCCATTTTCCTAGGCTTCACAGTTCTCAGGAGGATCCATCGGGACATACGTGGCCTAACACAAGTGTCCGTAGATAACCAGGCCATCCTGAATGACATCTGGAGACATGGCCTGCGGAGGAGGCATCGCAGAGAACAGTGACACTGGGCAGAGAACGACCAGCCTGCTGGGCCTTAGGCCACATTACCCGTCCCACTTCACCCATCCCTACCACCCTGCCTTCCCTCTCCAAGTTGTTCATCCCTACCCCTTGCCCACTCCTACCTTGTACCCGTCCCCCCCTTGTAAATAGTTCTGGTTTATTGTATTGTACTTTATACATTTTGAGAATACATTTATATTTTGATATGAATACTGTGTTGGTCTCTGATTTGCAGCTGGCTATAGTTGCTCAGTTGCAGTGGTGTACATGCCATCTGGGGTGGTATGGTCCTGGGTATGTGTGTGTGTGTGCGTGTGTGTGTGCATGGGGAGGTATCTCCGGCATGGCAGTGACTTTCTGTTGCTCTTGCCATCTGCTGCCACCCACTGCTGGGTGCACAGGTGTGTCTGGCTTGTATGCTTCTCTGCTGCACAGGGTTGGCGTGTGCTGGGGGATGCATGGTTTCCTGCAGTGCCAGTCACTGCAATGAGGTGTCTTGGGGTCATGGTGCAAGGTGTGCTGTGCGTACAGGGGGCTGATGTGCACTGTGGTTGTCAACCCCCTGTGTGTGGCACTCTCAGCCTGCCAGTGGTTGTGCTGGGGTGTCATGGCTCTGCTGTACTTTGTTGGCTTGTCCCCATGGGCCAGTAGATCATCTGTCCCACCCCCAGTTATGCTGTGCTTGGGGTGTGCAGGTGTCTTGTTGGTTCTGCAGTGTGTTCCTGTGCCCATGTGTGGCATGGCTGGCGGTGGGCCCCAGCCTGCCTCCCTGGATGTGCAGTTCCATTGCTCTGGGGGGGCTCTGCTTGCACTATGGCACCTCTGGACTGTTCAGCTGGGCTGCCCTGCGCAACCTTTCTGCTCAGCTTCTCCTTCCTGGTTGCGCTATGGCGCAGTATGTGCAATATTCAGACGTTGGCTGCTTGTGCAATTTGTTCTGCTCCATGTTTGAATATCGCACCTGTTGCGCATATGCACAATTGGTTTGTGCTTGCTCCTGCTGTTGCGCACATTTTGGGCGCAGTTTGAATATCTGGGCCACTGTGTGTGTGTGTGTGTGTATATACAAGGGGACCACCACTGCCCTTATTATAAACTGTGTCTTAAGACTGAGAAAAACATCAATTTTCATTCAAACACCCTGAATGAATTTATAACCCATCATGAATTACAGAATAAAATATATCAGAAAAAAGGAAGTATTTTATTTATGTTTAAAATACAGATAGACTCTCTGAAGCTGATGTCAGTGAACTGGATGTCTTCATGTATTTTAAGACTGAAACAACATCTGTGTTTCATTTACACAGCAGTGGTTAAAAGCAGTTATTGTACCTCTCTTTAAAAGAGAGAGAAGCCATATGTCTTTCATTAAATACCCTTCAAAAAAAAGCAAAGCTTTAAATAGAAATACTAAAACACAAGATAAGCTGCTGCGTATAGCTTATAGCTATTGACTTAGAAAAAAGGCACAAAGGCACATTCTGCATACCTTTTAATTAGATTGTGACCAAAGTTTTGGATAAATAAAAAAAGTCAATGCTACACCCAGCAATTACTCTGAATTGAAGAAAAACTTGTAAGCAGTTTTGTGAGGGCTTTCATATATTTTTTCTATGGGGATGGATGGTGCGTTGGACTGACAGTGCTAG
Source organism: Neoceratodus forsteri (assembly GCA_016271365.2). Classification (NCBI taxonomy): domain Eukaryota; kingdom Metazoa; phylum Chordata; order Ceratodontiformes; family Ceratodontidae; genus Neoceratodus; species Neoceratodus forsteri. The sequence continues at coordinate 1,340,034,884 of CM057455.1, read as the reverse complement.
ATGTTTAACATTTTTTCAGTAGTAGCCACGTACTAGGGTGGGTTTTACACATTTTATATAAGTGTTCAAGATACTGGGGTGCTGAAGACAAAGGACAGAGTGAGACTGCCAAGACTACATCTTGAGCTAAAAGAATTTTTTAAAAACATTTAACAATCAACAATGGAGTCATGGTGTGGAAATGAAGCCCTTTTCCAATCGATCGAAGAGCTGAATAATGTACAGTTTACCACTACAGAAGGTGTGTATTTTTATTTTTAACTAGGAAAAAGGCTGCAACTTTTAGATTTGAAATCTCTTTTACAGTATAATGCTGAAAATGGGAGATTGAGAAGGTGGGGGTTTAAAAAAATGCAAGTTTTTAGAGTTAAAATTTGTTTTACCACATAATGCTGAAAATGGGGAGATTGGTTGGGGTTAAAAATGCTGCAAGTTTTTAGAGTTGAAATTTTGTCTTACAGTATAAAGTTGAAAATAAAAAAGTAGTGACAGGGGTGTATTTTCTGTTTTTACCAACAGCACAAAAAAATCTTAACAGGAGAGAGAGAGGAAGACAAAGACAATTACTTGAATGTGATGTTTTACAAAGGCACTCAAACGTTTCTGCTGGTGTGAGTCATTAGCAAAACAGATCTGTAAATTTGAATGATGACATATACACATCTATGAGCAATAGCAGCAGCGCAAGGGTTTCTGACAAAGAGTTATTGCACCCGAGGTTTCAAGAAAGGGACATTGACACAGTTAATGCTGAAAAAGCCTGTATTCTTCATGCATCTGATTGTTTGTTCAATGGCATGGTAATTGAGAGCAGATTATCTAGTGAGGATTACGATCATCAGATGTTTAAATCTGAGTTTTGTAAAGGTTCTTTACTGAGCAGTGTATTTTCTTTATTATATGCAACCAAATTCTCATACTCAGAGCTGAAACAGATGGCAAATGTAGCCCCATATTTGAAAAGTACAAGAAGAATGAAGGAAACGGTGTCAGATACACAAAATAAAATTACAAAGTGAAAGCACAGAAGCTCTCACAAACTGAGTAAAAAGGGTGGCAGCACTAACAAAATGAAAAAAAAAATAACAAATGGGGTCAAAAAAGAAAAATCTGGGTAAAAAATAAAACAATCCGAGAAAATTTTAACAGAAAAGTAAAGCTTGCCAGGAAAATATTACAACGCAGGTTATTACAACATATTGCTAATGTTCAGCAATCTGGTAAATTAGAAAACTAGGTTGCTGAACATATGCAAGATGATGAACTGGCAAATAGGTTGCCCCTACAGCATTTTTAGAATCTGTGCAGCAATATGAACATGTTTTAAAAAAAATGTAATGCTGCAGAATTCCATAACGATATAAGTTTATAAATCTTGATAAATAAAATCTTTTACAGAGGCCATTGCTGCTGTGCACCAGGCTATACAAGAATTGCTGGACAGGGTGATGAGATAAACACGCCATGGAGACTTTATACAGTTAAGATTAAATGCTGCTTCTTTAAATCAACCCTTGTTTTCAAGGAAAGCATGCCCTAATGAGTTAAATGCTGCCACCTTCTTAGATCAGCTAGCTGATATGCTACAGAGCAATATGGAAATCATTACTGATGACACTATACATCTCATGGTAACTACTATCAGGAATCACCAGAGTTTGGGGTTGGGGGGAGGAGACTGACACTGAGCTCCATCTTGTATAGCAGGATTTTACAAAAAAAGAGACATACTTGATTGATTTAAATAACAGAGATACTAGTTTGTGTTTTGGTGGCTCCATTCTCACACTCCTAAATCCACCTATGAGTGACAGTCAGTTGTTGAATAAGGCTAAAATATTGCATGCTGAGCTAGGTTTGTCAGACCAAACCCCTGTCACTTTCAGTGATGTGCACCAGTTTGAACATTTTTTAGGAGTCAAAATTAAGATTTTATATCATAATGAAGGAAACTGGCAAACATTTTCAACAGGGCCAGAAAGACTTCCTAAAACAGTTTGTATTACTGCATGACAACCATTACTATGGTATAAAAAATGTAAAAAAAAAATCATCGGTGCTAGGTACCTATGCAAATATTGTGAAGTAGCCTATAGCCATAAGGGAAATCATATCTGTGCACAGCAGTGCAAAGTTTGCTTTGACCCCAATTGTCTTGAACAGAAAACTGACACTGCATCCTGCCCCTACTGTAAAAAGATTTGTAGATCTTTAGCATGCCTAGAAAGGCATTTAGCTAGAGCTGATGGGAGTACAGGTTCTTGTAAATCCACGAAACTGTGTGAAAAATGTTTTGTCTATAACAAGGGATCTCATACATATAAACTGATTCAGTGTAACAGATGTGGTTCTTTCATGACCGCAGACAAGCATCTGTGTTACATGTCACCACTCACAGATGTAAAAATCTCTGAGAAATATGTAGTGTTTGATTTTGAGGCCACACAGGAAACCGGGAGGCATATACCAAATTATGTGTATGCTAAGCAATTAGATGGGGAGAGGTCCTGGGAATTTGAAGGGGACCATTGTATGAAAGATTTTGTAGGACATTTTATTGATGCACCATTTAGACACTACAAATTTATAGCACACAATGCCAAAGGCTATGACAGTTATTTTATCGTTATCCAGCTGGTCAAGGAAAGAATTGATATTAAATTGCTCACACAAGGAGGAAAATTACTCTGTGTCACAGTGACATCCTTACAAATCAGATTTATCGACAGCCATTGTTTTCTTCCTTTTAAACTAGCAAAAATCCCTGCAGCCCTTGGATTTGAGAATGAGATTGCTAAAGGTTACTTCCCCAGTTTTTTTAACACCAAGGCTAATGAAAATTATAGGCCCCCTGCCTGATGCTCAGTTTATGGTTATGAATATATGCCTGCAGAAAAGCAGAGTTTTGCAATGATACCTAGCTAACTGACATAGAGAATTTGATCTGAAAAGAGAGCTTCGCTACTATTGTCAGATGTTGAAATTCTTCGAAAAGCCTGTGACAGATTTAGGAAAGAAGTGATGAACATGACAGCCAAAAGTGTTTTAAAACAGTCAGATGGTGATACAGTAGAGTATGAAACAGTATCCTTAGACCCATTCCAGTACGCTATGATAGCCTCAGTCTGCATGGCCATGTACAGATTTTTATTTTTGAAAGAATGCACTGTCACTGTTCTCCCCCCAGATGACTACCACAGACAATTAAAGAGATACTCCACACCTGCTATTCAGTGACTTATGTACATATCTGAGAAAGAAAACATTTATATTCAGCACGCACTAAGGGGTGGTGAATTTAAGGTGGGTCCGTACTTTTTGGATGGCTATTCTGTCATAAATGGAATACCCACAGCATTTGAATTTAATGGTTGTTTTTCACGCTGCAACATCTGTTACTGTGAAAAGACAGAAACCACATGACAGGGACTAGTTTTGGACAGTTACTCAATAGGACCATGCACAAATTTCATTTTCTAAAAAGCAAGGGTTTTGCTGTTAGAGTATTGTGGGAACATGAATGGAAAGCAATGCTGGCTACAGATCAGGGTTTGAATAATTTCTTGAGGGACAGGCAGCTACCACAGCCACTCAAACCTAAGCAGTCAGTGTTTGGAGGGAGAACAAATGCAATTTTCCTGTACTACAAGATGTAATCTGATGAGAAAATACACTATTATGATTTTACCAGCCTCTACCCTTTTGTTAATAAAACAAAACAGTATCCAGTCAGTTATCCTGACATCATGTATGACAATTTTGATAACCTCACTCAGTACTTTGGTTTAGCAAAAGTAAAAGTCTTACCCCAGAGGTCTTTTTTTTCCAGTGCTGCCATCCAGGATTGGAAAAAAAAACTTGTGTTCACATTATGTCATGCATGCGCTGAAAACAGACTTCAAACAACATCGTGCACACACAATGATGAGCAAAGGTCACTTACAGATACCTACTGTACTGTAGAACTAAACCTGGCACTGGAAAAAGGCTACAAAATCATTAACATTTATGAAGTTTGGCATTTTAAAGAGTCATGCACAGAGCTTTTTGCAGACTACATCAAGCTGCATTTAAAAGGCAAGCAAGAGTTGCCTGGCTTCCCTTCACGGGTAAAAAATGAAGCAGATAAAGTCAGGTACATACAACAGTATTCTGAAAGGGAAAATGTACATTTGAACCCTGCGGCCATAGCTGTTAACCCACAAGGAGACAGATATCTAAACTGTTTTTAAATTCTCTTTGGTACAAATTTGGGCAGAGAGCTAGTTTACCGACCACAAGCATAGTAACAGACCCTGACAAGCTCTTTCAGTACATGTTTGCCCCTTACTACGATATAGCCTCATGCTTTTCATTGATGATGAAACAGGTTGTTTAAGCTGAAAATATGCCTGCAATCATTACCCAAATTCTAATAATATCAACATATTTATAACTAGTTTTACAACAGCATATGCCAAAGTGGAACTCTACAACCTGCTAGATAGGTTACAGGACAGGTGCCTCTACCACGACACTGACTCTGTCATTTTTGTGTCCAGACTGAGTGACTGGGCCCCACCTCTGGGCGATTATTTAGGGGAGCTGACCAGTAAAGTTCCTGCAGATGAACACATTACAGAGTTTGTTTCTGCAGGCCCAAAAACTTACGGCTACAGGCTGTCCAGTGGAGAGGTTGTTCTTAAAGTGAAAGGGTTTACCCTTAATGTAGCCAGCAGTAAACACATTAATTTTGAAAGTCTGAAGGACCTGGTCTTTGATTATACAGGGTCACAGATCTCTAAAGAAATTACCATAAGTCAACCCAGTATTGTTAGGAATAAAAGTGGTCCTTTGAAACAAAAACGCTGTCCAAGACCCAGAGAGTAGTTTATGACAAGCGAGTTTAACAATCCAATTTTAAAACACTTCCTTACAGATACTGATTGTGAAAAATGGATATCAGATTGCAGCATCCCTTTACTTGTCTGTTGGCTGGCCCCTCTAATAGTGGGAAGAGCTTCTTTATAAAACAGTTGTTGGAACATGCTGATGCCACTTTATCACACAAGCATGAAAATATTGTCTGGTTCTACAGCTGTTGGCAGCCTTTGTATAATGAATTGTTGTTAAAGTTCCCATAGATTAAATTTGTGGAGGGGCTACCGGTGTCACTAGCTGACAATGATCTCTTACCCCCTGGGAAGGTAAATTTTGTTGTTATAGATGATTTAATGGACTCTGCCTGTCAAAATAGTGAAGCTGAGTATGGGTTTACCAAGTACAGCCATCATAAACAGTTGGCAATATTTTTAATTGTCCAGAATGTGTTCTGTCAAGGTAAAAAAAAGCAGGACCATCATACTAAATGCCAAATACATGATTTTGTTTAAAAACCCCAGAGAGAAGCTGCAGATCATAACTCTGGCTAGGCAGATGTATCCTGGTCAGACAAAATTTTTCTTAGAAGCTTTTGAAGATGCCACATGAAAGCCTCATGGCTATTTACTGGTTGATTTAAGATCCAATACACCAGACGAATATAGACTGCATAGTGGATTCCCCCTGACTGGCCTGTGGCATATGTCATGAAAAAAAACACATTCTGCTTCTAAAAATATTTGTTACTGTAGTGTCATTATGTCTAAAAGATTGCAGAGAAATCTGTCTGTTTTAAAGTTACTAGTAAAAGGGCCTCTGAGCTTAAGAAACGCTATTTTATGTTCACCCTCTGATGATCTGATATCAGCTACTGCTGAGACAGCCTTAAGCACTCTCAAAGGAAATATTCCACCGTCAGTAAAACAGTTAGGTTTGCTGAAAAAAAATGGAGAGTCATTAAAACTTTAAGCAATAAACAAATAACCTTAAAAAGGAAAAATAAAATAGTTAACCAGACAGGTGGCTTTCTAGGGACACTCTTAGGAATTGCTATCCTTTTGATCACCGGCCTTCTGGCTAACAGATAATGGATTTTACTCAGAAAATGTATTTGGTGCCTCAGCAACAGATGGATCACATTCAAACTAATTACCCTCATCAGGATATGAGAAAAGTTGCAACAAACAGTTTGGACACTGACATGAGAGCTATACTGTCCCGGACTGATTTATCAGACTATGACAAAGCCAAAATGTACTCTGCTGTGTTACAGCACTATCTGACTTTGGTAAGACAAGGAGAACAAGCTAAAACCAGTTTAACATTATTGATGCCTGAAAATGAATCAATTTCTGACCCCACTGTGGACACAGCAGAGACAGCTTCTGTACCTAGTACCATGGAAAAAGACATTTTAAGTAGTGTTTCTCATCAGTCTACAACCAACGCTGAACTTTTGTTAAAACATATGGCAAAGAACAAGGATATTGTGTTTTGGAGTGATAAGGGGGAATTAATGTATAAAGGTACTGTTGTTTCTGGGTCTCACATGGTCGATTTGGTAAGAGCGGCTACAGCCACTCACACAATCCCTGACCACAGAAAGCCAAAGGACTGGGTTGTTTTTGTCAAAACAATGGCTGAATCTAACATGCCCACCTCAGTGTTTCCTCATTCAGCAAACAAGAGCTATGTGCAAAGGTTAAAATCGGCTGGTGCAAGACAACCACAGCCATCTCCAGTCAACCAATGGTCAGTGACACCCAAAAGACAAAAGTCTTTTAAAAACCCTACGTGGCTCACTGTGTAAACTTTAAATACAATCTCTATGTATGAATGTTATATACCTCATTGATTGCTGTGTACAACCTATGTTAACCATTTACCTCATATTGACTATGTAATCCTGTTTTTGTAAAAAAGTGTTTATATTGATACACGTTAGCCTACCTCATATTGACTATGTAATCCTGTTTTTACAAAAAAAGTGTTTGTATAGATGCATGTTAGCCTACCTCATAGTTAAGTATGTTAACATGTTTTTAGAAAGAGGTGCTTGTCATAATTCTACCTTATATAGTGTGCATTTTTTAACAGGAGATGCTTCTGTTTATTATATCTTATCCATGAGGTTACCACTGATGTATGTTGTATTTTATTGGCATTTTTTTTTTACAATAAATACCTTTATATTTTATATATTTTTGTCATTATTGAAGACATTGCATATCTGAAAATTTTAAACACGGGTGCTCCCCAAGTTTAAACACAGACCCCCAGAAAAACTGACAGACACACAATTATGAGTGTTTATATATGATTTTATAAGTGACTGGTTTTGAATAAAATTACAAGCGGTTGCATATTTTAAATTCATTACAAGACAAACAAGTCTGAACATGTTGCCACCTCACTGATACGTGCTCTGACATGTTTAAATGTCTGAAAAGACGACGTACAAAACTAGTTACCATGGCATCATTTTTCAGCAAATCATTAGAGTACATTTTTAAAATTTGATCATAAGAAAGTCCTTTGCATCTGTGGTGTAAGAAAAAGATGCAGTGAAATCCACAGGTGGTAGAAAGGTAGCTTGCAACTGTGTATTTTGGTACAAAATGTTTTTTGCATTTCTGTTTAAAAAAAAAACAATCGTTTGTGCATGATTGTCAGGCTAAAAACCGTAGATGTCGAAGAACTCCCCAGTCCCATTTTCTGAAATGTATACAGCTAACCAGTGCTGTCCAGGAAGGTCATGGGGGTCAGTATTGATGACTAGTGCTGCGGGAAGGTTTCTCAGTCTCTCCTTGCGTAGCAGATCAAAGGAAAACATGCCCAGAAAGCAGTCACGGATGTGGGAGTCATCGGTTACAATTTTTTCCAGCTGCTTTATGTTCATTTTTTTATGGTTCATCACATATAATCAAAAATGACATTTCTTCTCTGGTTTATTTCAATGATATTATCAAACACAGCATAGATAATGAGATTAACTGTTTGTGGAAGGGCTTCTGCAAATCTGATCTCAGCTCTGAGGTTCCCAGTTTTAATTAAAGAGTAATGATCAGCACATTCTTGGTCTGGAGTGAGATCAAAGGCAAACAGGGTGTACCCTTGGGTAAATTCCTGATGGTTAACAACTAGTAGCCGATCTTTCATAGATTTCCCCGCCACTAGTACTAGATTAAAATATTCTCTCACAGCTTTCCCATTTCTAAAATCAAGCTGCAGAGGTTTAGTGGGGATTTGTTCACTGTCCAGATATAGAGCCATAAAATTAATGTTACAATGTTTAATGTTAAAGGGGTTTTTAGTGTAGGAACCGCTAAAAACATCATTGTCAACAAATCCCATGACCATCATTTTTGGTAACTGTCCCAAAAACAAATTATCTTGGTTGCAGACCCTGCAGCCTGCAGGGAGGCTGAATACTTTCATTCCCACTCTGTCTATAGGGTATTTAGCGTTGGAGGTCAGCAGGGCTTCTGAGTGTCCCAGACGAACACCGGGGGTCACTTTAACCCTTTTGACAAACAGAGAGGTGGCCATGACTTTTAGCTTATAAGGTTCAGCATCTCCACTCATCAGGCAAAAGCTGTCCCTGTTACATGTCAGTTTAATTTTAATATCCATGCCATTCAGCATCAGTTTCTCTTGAAAAAACAAGTCTGTGTGCAAGTGTCCCAGCAGCTCTACCCCCTATTGAGATGTGTGAAGGAACTTCTTTTATTAAAACCTACATTGCCATCGTCTCTGTCTGTGATTTCATGTTTCCCCGGGGTGTCTTTGTAAAATAACCCTGCGGTAAATTGGGTAGAAAGGGTCTCTTCACTGAAGTTCAGCACAGATTCTATGACAGCCCTATAGGGGTAACAGTTATTGCTCTGACTGACGGGCTGATCACCGACAGTCACATCCAGCTGACTGAAAATGGTGGCCACTGGGTAGTTTATAAGGCCCACTTTGGCCGCTGCAGGTATATCACTACCATCTGCTTCAGTGTTTTTGCAAACCAGGTAAAGAAGCATGTTGTTTAGATCCAAATAGTCTTCACCATTCCCTGCTATATAAAATTCAATCAGTGAGTTTTCTGAAAGGGCAGCCAGAGGGGGGTATCTCTACATAAATGCTTTTTTCAATGCTTGTCTGTGTGGGAGAAATGGCAAACAAGTCAAGTTCTGATTTTGTGCATTCTTCAGAACCACAGTGCATGAAAGCTTTTTTTTTTTTTTTTTTACAACAGGTCTGCTTTGTTTACAATCCTTTGAGGATCCTTTGGCCTTTGAATGCTTTCTTTTATGTGAAGTTTTGCATTTTGAAACACCTCTTTTAAAGTAGCCAGGAGGTCCGATGAGAAGCGAAGGGTGTACTCTGTGCTTTCTCTTTTTACCTCTCTTGAATACAATCAGCCCTGAACCACCTTGAGTAGGCTTATCACCCCGGACATATTTTGAGTGACAGCACTAGTCACATGCCCCACAAAATCCTTTGCAACATTTTTAGCAGCTGTCTGTAGATGTGGTTTTGCAATTTCAAACCCCCTTCTTAAAAATGGAACTGCTTTTCTTAACAGACTATGAAATATCCCTATACTAGAACCATACATAATAGGAAGTCCATGAAAGCCAGGCAGACTGTATCCTGCCTGTGCCTTGTAATAGCTTCTGTACAAGGAAGGGGTCCCCATAATGTCGAACGATCACCATCCTTGTTTAAATTTTTAAAGCACTCTCTGTAGGTGAAAATGCAACTTCACGATCACCTTTCCAAATCAAAATGGTACAGATTCATTTTGATCATTCTTTATTTCAATAGTGACTGTATCGATCTGATGTTTACTGACTGTTTGATAATGAGGTTTATCATAGGTCACAGTCACTATCTCATTGTCTTGGCCCCTGATGGGTATGCATCTCAGCAAAGGCACTAGACTGTCACCCACTATTTCATGCGTGATAATGTCAGTGTAGATATATAGTGTGTAAAAGCCCCCATTAATATCTGTAGGGATCTTTGTTAGAGTCTTTCCTATGCCTACCTCGAGTCTGCTAAAACCCAAAAGGTACTGTAACTGCCCGCACATAAACAAAATGCATTTGATGTCACTGTCAATGCTTATTTCTCTCCCAATGACTTGTTCCAAAACCACTGGCAGTTCATTTACTTCAGACATGCTTTTATTAATTTGAGTAATAACACTAGCCATGTTAGGATAATAGCCCGATGGAATTTTAAATGCTGCTGACTCAGTAAAAGGTCCAGTTGATGGTGTTTTACTGTGGGCTACGCTTAGAGGCTGATAGAGCATACTGAACCTGTTTTTTCTGTGCAGGCACGTTGTCCCAGGTATGAGAGTACTAAATTTCTGCTAAGCCCACTTCCCATTCACCAGGTAGTTCAAGCATTTGTGGTAACTTTACTGTAAAAGTGGATATGGTATTGTTGGGGAAAATGTGCAAGGCGTTGCTGGGCAAGGTGATATAAAAAACATTTTTGAGCATTTTAAGCCTTAACTGCTTCTAATGTCCTGAACCTGTGTTGCCTCAACCCAGCTATTAAATTTATCGGGCCATCCTATCCACTTTGCCAGATACCAAGTTTTTCTGCCATGATTTTTCTCTGCCAGGATTTTCTGCACCCTATACACACGGTCCTTATCCGGTTCAGTCTTTTTGAAACTCCTCAGCATAAAAAGTACCTTTGATCACGTCATGCCACACCGGCGACCCAGGTTCGGGAACGAGCTTGGGTCATCGGGGGTTGGCCGGGACAGAGAAGGATAGAGTGCCCGATGGCAACTCTCCTTCTCTGGGGAGGGGTACTGCAGGCTACCGCCACAATGCTGCCACCTAGGGAAGCCTGGGTGGATAGCATGGTAGAGGGAGCAGCAGTCAACAGATAGGGTAACGATCGGCAGAGGGGCAGAGCAGGAGGTATGTCTCAGCATGCCTCCTAGCTCATAGTCCCACATTGCACGCCAACATCAGGGGAGGTATGGAACAAGGGGGAAAACACCTCGCTCCCTCCTAGGTGATGACACCTCCGTGGAACTCCTCCAGGGCCTGTCAGACAGACCCCGCTGTGCCAGATCCACATGAACAGAGCACTAGGTTTGGAGAGTGGTGAGTACTGGGGCTGCCCTCTCCACTCCATTACCCAGGAGGTATACCGGGTGAGATTTAGGGTAGTGTGGACGAGGCACTCTAGGGGCAGATCACGATGGGGGTCGGGGGCTCTGAAGGAGGACGTCGGAGAGAGTGGAGGGAGGAGATAGACAAGGAGTACAAATACAAAGGTTAAAAAAAAAGTACCTTTGATGTCTTCCCCCGATAGTCTTTTAGCTTACAGGTGGGCCTCTGTGTCTTTAAGACCTCTGTCACAATAAGTATCTCATCTATGTACATCTGTTCATATCCCTTTTCAAACACCCCTTTTAGTTTAGATAGTCTCATGTGCAGGGTGGGACAAATAGGGTCACCAGGTCGCCAAATGCGACCTATTTCCCCATTCTGCCCACTTAATTTTGAGTAAAAGTCACCATTCGGGTGAGTAATGCTTGTGGAAGCAGCGCAGCAGGCATGCACCTTTTTTTTTTTCATTTCATTCCAAAGTGCAGCCCGGCAGCAGTCCTTGCACATGTGCAATATTTCTTTTTTTTTCCCCCACTGTGCATGTGTAGATTAGTCTCTGAGTCCGCGGCCATGCAAGCGCGATGCCGCCGCCACCCAGTATGCTGATTCTGAATGAACCTGGAGAGAGCAAGCAAGCCATGGGGTCTTTCTTGTTGGAGTCTGCGCAAGTCGACTCAAGAGGGGATGGACTCGTGCCCAGAATAGATCACAAGGTATGATCTAGCAGCGTTCACGTGTGTGTGCTGTGAGATGGGTATAAATGCTGTGAACGCTGCTGCCCGCCATTTCATTGACTGTGAGGGAGAGGAGAGGACACAGAGCATTCTTGACTTTCTTAGTGTACTACTAGTACTTTGCGATTGCGTCTGAACTTAAGAATTTAAATCAAAAGCCCTTTTAAGGGCTTAAGTTGGAAACACCAACAATTGTTCACTGGGGAGGGGGGTAATATGTTAGTGAAGGAGAAGAGAGCATTTTGTGTACTACATTGCGTCCGATTGCATTGCATCTTAGAATTTAGAAATTAAATCAAAAAGCCCTTTTAAGGGCTTGGAAACATCTACAATTGTTCACTGTGGGGGTAATATTTCTGTCGTGGGAAAAACATTAAACTGGCATTTGGCAATTTAAACTGTATGATGATGTGCTGCTGAAGTAAGGGGAGGGACTTGCTTTGATTGCTTCTGAGGGAAAAAAATCCATTCTGTGCTGGTTTTATTAATGCTGACTCGAAGTGCTGCATAAAAAGCACTCAGACAGAGTTGAGAGTTTGAGACTAGTGTGAGAGAAACCATTTTAAAGAACAGCTGCATTACTTCAGGCAATAGGCATTGCAAGAAAAGTTAAGAAAGTTAACTCAAAGTAGTAGACCTTGTGTGTGCTGACTGAAGAAGGGGAGCTTAAGTTGCTTGATAGTCCAGGTGGGAGGGCAAAGCTACTTATCTGTGTGTGTGCCACAGACTACAGTCTATTTGGGCATCTTGTCCTGGGATTTTGTCAGGCTTTGTTGGGTGGGACCAGCAGGACAGGACCACTCACTGATAGAACAAAAAAAAAAATACAAGCTTGCTACAATAATAAGTCCGGACTACCACTTGTGTGCATATTATTGGCAAAGTCTGTTTTGACAGTCCACCTGTCTTGTCCAGTGTTGTAGTAGTTGTGGTTGTGTTTGTGTCAGGTTGTGTGTTTTCGGGATGGGGTTGGGGCCTGGGGGCCCAAAAAATACAAAATTAAAGATTGCCACCACAATTAATGAAACGCCCATACTAGTACTATTACCTGTGTGCATATCACTGACTGCATCTTTTGTTGTTTGGCTATCCACCTGTCTTGTCCAGTCCTCTTGAAGTTGTGTCAGGCTTTTTGGGGGGGACCAATTTAAAACAAAAAAAAAATTAAAGCTTGCCACAATTAATGAAACGCCCATACTAGTACTACCTGTGTGCATATCACTGACTGTGTCTTTTGTTGTTTGGCTATCCACCTGTCTCGTCCAGTGCTCTTGAGGTTGTGTCAGGCTTTTTTGGGGGGGCCAATTTAAAACAAAAAAAAATTAAAACTTGCCACAATTAATGAAAAAGGCATAGCTATTATAATCTGTGTGCAAAAATATTAGTGACAGCCTCTGGTTGTGTACTACAAATATCAGTCCATCCAAGACAAGTCCATCAGTCTCACTCACAGTCACAGCTACAGCCTGAGCCAGTCCTCCTGGTTGTGTCAGGCTCAGACGGGCATCCAAAAACTGCTGCTGTGCTGCTGCCATTACTGGCAACCACTCATTGTTTTTCATATTGTTTTGGGATTAGACATTGGAGTAATAAAAATGTCTGGAAAAAAGAAACAAAAACAACAACCTAATTTGTTTTCCTTTGGCTTTATTAAACCTAGTCTATGTGCTGTGGAAGAATTACGTAACAAAACCATTCAAGTCATCAGTAACACTGACAATAACATTGTCAATGTTGCTGATGAGGGGGAACATGTGAAATTAAATCCTCCAGTTGGTAACGTTGCTGCTGCTGTTTCTTCTATTTCTGGAGGAAGGGGCAGCCAGGGTGACGGCCGAGGCCATATTGACAGACCATCAGTAATGGTTACTGATATTGTTCAGGTTCCTAGTGTTTCTGCTACTTCTAGTAGTGTTTCCGTTGCAGAAAGTTCATCTTCCTCAAGCTCTCTGCCCAGAATAAATCCTACCAACAGGAAAAAAGATTCAGTGAAATGCAAATTCAGGGTTGAACGGTCATGGGAATTTAACTGGCTTCAGTATGAGAAGCAAAGCAACACTATGAGCTGCAAAGTGTGTAGGAAGCAACCCCATCTGGCAGATCATGCATCTGTGTTTTTTGTTGGTAGCAGTACTTTTAAAATGGAGTCTATAAAAATTCATGATGCAAGCAGTTCCCATGTTAAATGCATTCTGGCTGAAAGGGCTCAGAGGGCACCTGAATCCACACCTATGGCTTTTTGTTTTCAAAAGATGAATGTTGCAATGACAGAATCCAGGTGGTGTCTTTTTAATGTTGCCTACTTTCTGGCATCAAGGGATAGGTCATTTTGGGACTTTCCATTTCATACCTCACTGTTACGCAAATATAATATAAAAGTGATTGAACAATACACAAATCACAAGAGGTGCAGCGAGTTTGTGCATCATATTGCAGCAATGTCATGAAATACAACTGAAGAGATAAAAAAATCTGCTGTTGGACTGTTAATGAGCGGAAGCACTAACAGAAGTGTGAGGAATTTGTGAATGTGTTCATCAGTTATGTTGGTGAAGATGGTACTCCAAATACCTCCTTCATTGGTACCGAGCTACTAGGGAAAGCAGATGCTGATGGATACATTGCAGCATTAGATTCACTCTTTAACAAACTTAACATCCCCTTGTGGAAGACGCTTCCATGGATTTCTGGGATGGCCACTGATGGTGCATCAGTCATGCAAGGTCAACGTGGCAGAGTCACGGCAAAGTTACAAAACGGTGGCCTGACTTGGTTAATTGCTATACACTGCATCGCACATCTTTTACAACTGGCCATTCTGGATGCCCAAAAACATATGCCAGACGTTCACAAAAATGAAAATGGCTTGCGGGCCCTGTATTCATTTTATCATTCTTCTCACCGAAGAATGAGAGCCTTGGAGGAGGCTGCTAACACCCTTTTCACTGAATTGAAAAAATTGGTCAGCATTTTCACAGTGCGCTGGGTCAGTTCACACCACAGTGCTGTGTCAGCTCTTCTCCACAACCTGCCAGCAATAATTGCACACTTAGAGAATACTGCAACACAGCACAGTGGGACTCCTGATGCAGACAGCACTAAAGGACATTTGAACTTTGTAAAAAACAAAAAAAAAATGTGGTTCTTGGCCTTTCAACAAGATTATCTATCTATTCTTGGAAGGCTTTCTCAAAATTTCCAAAAAGAGGGTCTTCTTCTTACTCAGGTACAGCCACGGGTAGAGAGCTGCATTTCAGAGCTCATGAAGTTGAAGACCAATGCGGGCCCTGCTGAGGCACAGTTTTCAGAGTATGCCAGTTCAGAGAGCAGTCTCCTTATTGGTGGTATGGATGGCAGCAGCACTCCTCAAGTTCCTCCACAGGGCATGACTCAAAATGCTAGTGAACATCATGTAGTACAGAAAAATAGGAATAAAAGGCAAAAAAGAACCAGGCAGGCCACTGCTTCAGACCAAGCAGCCAAGGAGATTGTTTCCAGTGAAAATGCCCGCACACTGATCAAGGAGAAAATATGCAACAGTGTAGTTGGATTCTTATGTGACAGATTTGAGCCCATGTGGCAGTCGGAAGACTACAAACGATTTTCAGTATTTGACACAACTGTTTGACCTTCTCCTGATGACCCTCTCTTTCTAAATTTTGGTCAGGAATCCATCACAGGGCTTTGCCAGATGTACATGCCATTCTTGAAAAAGCAATACGGTTCAGGGCAACTTTTATCTGATCCAGAGCTGGAGGACGCTGAACTTGAAAAGAGAAATTACACAAAAAAGTTTTGGAAGAGTGGCAAGATTTCAAAAATGCTGTAAAAAATCAAAATACAGAGCATGTATTAAGAAAGGTTCACCAAAGTTTAAAGAGATTTGGTCTGTTACGGTTGTTGATCACAATTTTTCAGGTAATGCCAGTGAGTACAGTTGTTTGCGAAAGGGGGATTTAGTGCTCATTATAGGATTAAAACAATATCTCGTAGCAATCTTATTGATAGCACTATGGACGATTTGCTGATGATCAGTTTAAATGGACCAACAATAGTGGACTTTAATCCAGACCCATCAATTGATCACTGGTACTCATCAACACCAGGATATCGGCATCTTTCTGGGCATAAAGTCACACATCCAGAATCAGATGTAATGGACTTGGAAGCAGAAATAGATGAGGAGTCGGAGTTGGACTCGAGGAGTTGAGTTCAAAGGACACAGACAGTGGTTGCATTGGAGTGGGATGTGGAAGGTGGACCGATTTTGAAGAAGACAGTAACAGCAATATAAATACTGTTAGCAATCTGTCAGCCATAGTTTTAGGAAGCATTTACTTATTTTCTGCCCTTGCCCTCAAAATCTAATTTTAGTGATGATGACCCTACAGTGGTGGATTGGGGATGGTAACAGCATAGCAGCAGGCAGCAGCACATGTATGGCCATGTAATGAAAAAAAAAGTCACAAAAAAGTACCCCCCCAAAAATAAAGAACACACAAAACAATAAGAGAAATCACAACATCTGAAAGGTTTTATTGGTTTATTTAACAAGTCAACAACAGCAACAACAAAAAATGCAGTGTACACTTAGCACTAGGAGAGGACTTGTTTTCGCTTGTAAATCAGCAGGTTCTGGTCAGTCAGTTAGACAGGCAGGACTTTCAATTTGTACTTTATAAATTCTCCCTCCTGTGTATACTTGATGCTGTTCTGGCAGGCTAATTCTCATCAGAATCTCTGGTAAACACATTCCCAAATGTAGGTTAATAGACAATTCCTCATCTGAAAGGCAAGTTAAAAAAATGGCTACCATATTTTATAGGCAATGCGCAAAAAAATTGGCCACCTAAAAATATTTTTGGCCACCAGATTTTGAGGTATGGTGGCCAAACTGGCCACCAGGTCAAAAAGTGATTTGTCCCACCCTGCTCATGTGATCATCTTTCTGAAGGGTACCCTTTTGTTTTTTGCCAAGAACAATATTACTGTAGAGGATCTTCCATACACCCAGGGCATTGGAAGGGTCAACATCCACAGGCCTGTGTTTAATGCTTCTGTGATAAGTATGGTTATAGCTGTGCACCAGGTCTGACAACACATCTGTATATTTCCAAGCATTCTGGGCTGTAAAGCAACGCCACATGTGTGACTTCAGTGTCCTATTAAATCTTTCTACTATGTTGGCCTTATCTTCATTATTCATCACAAAATGATGTATTTTATTTTGTTTTAATAGGTTCTTTAAGGAGGCATTTAGAAACTCTTTACCCTGATCAGTCTGGAACTTCTGAGGTGTGCGTCCACTTTTAAAAATAGTTTTAAAGGCATGCATCACTGCCTTGCCTGATTTGTCTTTTAAAGTCACTACCCAGGCATACTTGGACAGCACATCGATGCACGTCAACATGTACTTAAACCCATTATTGTACTTTGCATATTGACTCATATCCACCAAATCAGCTTGCCATTGTCTATGTCAGAAACAATGACAGGATTTCTCTTAAATTGGACTTTGGCTGCTTTGTGTAATGAATAGGGGTCCTGCTTCACAAGCCGTTCTGCAACACCTTTCCTGGTGATATCTTTATCAAGTTTTTTTGCAGTCTTATACAGCTGAGTCACCCCGTGAAACTACCCACTTTTTTTGCATTAAAATATATATTCTGGAGCAGGTGATCATTCTTCTTCTTTCGTCAACCCCTGATATATCTGTTAGCTAGCAAAACTCTTGTCACCAGTAAAATAAAGCATGTGCTCTTTCTATTCTTTTAAAAACACTATGACAACCACAAAGTGCAATGCATGATTATGTTTTATTTATAAATACATACATCATAACAGTATTTGAAGGTTTACTTTATATACTTTATAATACATAAACTAATGCATGTAGCTGCTACCTACAAAAGGCATAACACATGGCAAGCATGCAATGATTACAATTTATCTTGTTTTCTACTCTTCTAGTTTTACACATTTTACAATACCCAGAGACAGTAACTTTTGAGCTTCATGTTTTACACAAGCGTGGGCATTGTCCACTTCCCCCTTAGTGATGAGGCAGGCACAATACATACACACATATGCCATACACCACTCAAAATAATTAGCCTGATTTTTAAGAAAATCTGTTACATCTACAATGTCATTCACCTTACATACTGCTCTACAATTAATTTTTCCATTACTTCAGTATAGAGTTTCCATATAAAGTGAGGCAATGCTTTAATCAGAGTCAGTGTGTTTTCTGCCAGTGAAGCAGCAGCAGCATCTTCAGAGCAGATATTTAATGCAGGCTGCTTTCCAAAGTATACAGGTTCCTTTAAAATGTCCTTTATCACATGGTACACTGTAGACATCAGGACTGCCTGGAATATTGGGAGCATGCCAGTACGTTCCATCTGAAAGTACATTATAAAACATTATTTAGGAAAAGCATATGCTAAATCTGATTTATGAAACACAACAAAAGCAATAAAAGAAGCAAAATATATGATGACAGTCTCAGACCCCACCATTCTGCAGACTAAACACTAAAAATTCAACAGCAGTACAGATAAAAACACAAAAGTGTACCACATCATAAGGATTATGCATAAACTCTATAGCAATTTTATACATTGCTTCCTCAAGAGTAGCACCCTCATCCTTAAAATAATCCACAGTTTCCTTTTGGGGTCCCTCTGGGAGACCATCAAAAAGGCCTTGGCATGTCTCTAAAAGTACAGACAGTGCTTGTCCTGTAGGTAAATTTAAACCAGGTTGTTTAGCTCTGTGTCTGACCAGTTGGTAAATAAGCCTCTGGACGCACTGACAGGGCATTTCCCATCGTGGTATACCCTGGAAAAAACATACAGCACTATGTTTTAGTACCCTCACACTGCATGGTGCAGTTTAGCAAGCAGAAAAAGCCAGGGTAACAACATGAACAATATTAAAATGGTAACAAGTAACAGTTTTTGGGGAGGAGGGTAAATGTGTTTTTAACAACATAAACAGGGTTCCTGAATTTCCTTATAGAATTTTTTTAAGGGCCCTTTTTTGACCAGTGGATCATTTCAGCAAGCAGAGAAGCCAGGTTAACAACACCTACAATATCACAAGGTTTTTTTCTGCTTTATAGTACACACACACACATGACTATGACAATCATGATATAAAGTCCACAAAGACATTCATTGCCTTCCACAAATATATCAGCAAACACTTTAACATTTTCTACAAGTGGCAATACCAATTCATTTATATATTTATCTGTATTCCCCCATACTTCTGGAAGGGCAGACATCATCAGTTCAGAGGTTGCATGTATCTCACAAAGGCAAATGTCATATTGAGGTGAACCAAATACTGATGGGTGACAGTAATGGCTTAGGATCAGATAAGCAAGTCTTTGGATTCTCTCTGTACTTGCATCCCGCATGATTATCTGTAAAATAAAAAAAGACACTTTTTGGTACTGAAATGTTTACATATATCAATCTGGGGGGGTAATGGTTTTTACAATATAAACAGGGTCCCTGAACTTCTTTTTAGAAATTTTTTAAAGCAGTCTTTGCTGACCAGTCGTGTGGCCTCTCTTCTAATCTCTCTGTCTGTCTGGTAGTACATATTTTTAATACACCACTTGGGATCATCAGCTTTTTTCACATCATTTAAAACATGACCGATATGTTGTAGTGTTTCGTTGGCCATATTTAAGCCCTGTTGTTTCATTGCTATTGCTAAAATCACAGACATAAGTTGCCCTATATACATATGAAGAAGCCAGCAGAAGAAGGCCATTTGGTCTATCAAGTCTGCTCGTATTGCAGGTCCACAGCTTGAGCTAATGTCCTTTCCTCCTCCTCCCCACTCCTCCCATCCTCCCAACCCATGATTCTTACCTTCCCCTATGCCTATTCTAGCTTCTCTTAAAGCTGCCCACCATATTCAATGAGATGACCTCTTCTGGCAGCGCATTCCAAGTGTCCACCACCCTGTCTTGAAGAAGTGCTTCCAGACCTCCCTCCTAAACCTTCCACCCTCCAGCTTAAGACTGTGTCCCCTTGTGATATGGTTGCCACCCTATCAAATATGTATGGCTTCAGAAACATTTCTGTATAATTCTATGAGGGTCAATTCATTGGTGATACAAGAATGATTTTTCTGACTAGGGTCATCTATCTCACACCTGGGACAGGCATCAACCAATTCAACATGTATCACCCTATCACTGCAGCAATTATGCCACAGATGGTATGATACATAACGTACTTGCAATACATATTGTGGTCAGTTTTGAGGGGTTTACTACTGAGGCCTGGTTTTTCACATGACGGCCCCTGTCTAATCTCAGTAGAAGAAGAGGGTTGGGTAGCGATCATAGCCTGTTCTGTGACATTTTGAAACATTCTATCATTCTCTGTATTTCTAGCATACTGGTCCTCACACATCTCATTAACAAACACATTTGTATATTTCACATAGCAAACACAGTCGAGCAGTAGATTTGTGGATCCATGCTGTCCAAATATGACTGCTGTTCCATTGCAAAACCTTCAGTCTATTAAAGTAAAAACAGAAAATAGCATTGGTCCTGTGACTCATTATAGGTAAGATTTAGTTCTGCTGCTAACTCACCTCCTCAGTTACACCATGTACGCATGTCACCACTCACACATTTTTTAATGTTAAAAGACATGCACCTCATCAAGTCAACTCTTTTCTTCTTATCTTTCTCTTTCTTAGCCTGGGCTTGACTGATTGTGGCTGCATTATCATCATCATTCACCTCTT
The DNA here is from genome assembly GCA_016271365.2 of Neoceratodus forsteri. NCBI lineage: Eukaryota > Metazoa > Chordata > Ceratodontiformes > Ceratodontidae > Neoceratodus > Neoceratodus forsteri. The sequence continues at coordinate 1,340,014,378 of CM057455.1, read as the reverse complement.
GGGCAGAGGTGCCTCTTGGCTGTGTCTTGGATTTCTTTATCACAACTTTCTCTGATGCTTTTTTTGGCAGTGTCTCGCTGCCCATCTTCTCTGGCTCCCCCTTCTTGTTGCTCTTTGTTTTGGGTTTCATAGTAACATTTTTTCTGCATCAGATTCACACCCCAGCAACTCTTCAAGGTCTTGCAGTGGTGGATCTTCAGAAGGACAGTCAGATTTAGGATTTCCTGATTCACCAAACTGTTCAGCGAGTTTCTTTTTTATGTCAGACACTCTTCCACTCAACAAGACTAGTGTTGAACATTCTTTTTCACACCTCATGTAGTACACATACATTGGCTTGGGTTGTGGGGCCCTGATAGCCATTTTCTTGCTTGGTTTTTCATCTCCAGACTTTTGATTTGGTGGTGTGACAGTCTGGCCTGTTGCTGGGAGGTTAAATTGAGAAGCGCTTCGCTGCGTCATCTTCTTGCTTGGTTTTTCATCTCCAGACTTTTCATTCGGTAGTGTGACAGTCTGTCCTATTGCTGGGAGTTGAATTGAGAAGCGCTGTGCTGTGCCATCTTCTTCTTGATGTTTTTGATAATCTGCTCCAAGACTAAAAAACAGAATCTGAGGAGTCTCTCAAAAAGCTGTGCCTTCTGGCTTCAACTGCAGGGTTAATATAACACTTTGTAAGATGGACTGCCTCTTGGTAGAACCATCACCACACCCATCATACTACACATGGTAACATGTGTCACAGACACATCTATTGTAGCCCCTTCCCCTTTTTAAAAACATTATAAATATCACTCACATTTCATTTAGCCTTCTCCTTGATACTACACAGAGCTGAGGGGAGAACTATAGGTATGCGTCTTCCTTTTTTCTGATATATTTTATTCCTTTAATTCATGATGGAATATAAATGATTAGTTTTGTGATTGCTATAGAATAATACACACACACACACACACACACACGACATCCACCACACAGCCAGCATGTTGCAGTGCTATCCAGAGAAAACTGTTGAACCATCTTATTTACACAGAGGTCCCATACACATACACACATGCACACAGCCAGTATGTTGCAATGCTATCCAAAGAAAACTGTTGAACCATCTTATTTACATGCAGGTCCCTGTTTTAGCTTACAAACGGTATATGCATATACATAAAGGCATCCTTTTGGTGCAAGTTTTACACATTTTATAACTTGTTAGAAAACAGAAAAAGGGTACTCACACAGGCAGATGGATTTCCCTCTGGGGGTCTCCAAACAGATCTGTGAAACCTCTGCACGATCAGGTTGCCTCCTAGATACTTCTTTCTGAAAATACCCTAACCAAAAAAACACACACATGCCTCTGCAATTATACAACCAAGCCGACAGAGGTCACATAACACTACATAAACTCTAACTTATTTTTTGGGTGAGTGGGGGCACAGTGGTGATGAGGGGCAGGGGTTTGAGCCAGGATGGTGGGGTGCAGGAGAAAGGAGGGGGACAGGAGTTTGAGCTAGCACAGTGCCACTCGGGTTCCAGCCAGGATGGTGTGGCAGGGATTTGAAGAGTGTATGAGAAGGAGGGGCATAGGATGCTTACAAAATGGTGGGTGGCAGGGGTTCGAGGAGTGTACAAGAAGGAGAGGTGTAGGACGCTTACAAAATGATGGTGTTATGTCACTTCCAGGGTTTCAGTGTGGGTCATTTCCTGTGCAAGTGGGTGGGACACAGGTTCACATGTGCATCAATTCCTGTGCAAGGGGCGGGACATGGGTTCAAGCTTACATGACTTCCACCGCAAGTGGGCGGGGCTAGCAAATTTTAGGAAGGGACTTCCAGTTTAACAAGGAACGATTCTGATTGGTCCATTTTAGGCCACGAACACCTGTCAAATGATGTGGCATGTGCTGATTGGCCGAACTTTAACATTTGATGAGATATATGAACTTACACTACTCACACTTACCTTAGTTTCTCATATAGCAGTTGGCAGTTCCAGCAACAAGACGTGACTTCAATTGGAGAGTGGTTATTCATCCTGTGACCTGTTCAGGTGAGTGTGTGTGTGGGGGGTTACTGAGGGGCATAGAGTGAAGGGTGCACAGTGTGAGGTCGGGGTCACATCGCTGAGGGACTTTTATTTTGTATAGGAAACACAAGACATTGAGGGAAGGTTTTCTTTATTACAGGGACTGAAATATGAGGATGGCACTAGACATCATGGAAAATGTAAAAAAATATGGGGGCAGAAATTGGAGGGTGGGGGATGCCACTAGACACTACAGAAATACAGAATAACCATGGTGGGGTGATCGGATGGTTAAAGGCGCCACTAGACACCAGGGTAAAATTATACAAATTATGAGGCAGGTGATTGGGGGGGCACTAGACACCAGGGAACAATATAAAAGGTATGGGGATGGCAGGAGGGTGGGGGGTGCTACTAGACACCAGGGAAAAACTAAAAGTACAAGGATAATGATCAGAGGGTAGGGGGCACCACTAAACACCAGGGAGAAATTAAAACATTAGGGGTAAGGTGATCAGAGGGTGGTAGGGTGCCACTAGACACCAAGGAAAATGAACAAAATCGGGAAGTCTTGCAAAGTCCTTTTCTTGTTTCACAGAATCTTCTTCCATATCAAACGAAGAAAGAAAAATGAAAAAGCATTCCTTCAAATGTTAAAACACTCAGCAAAAAACTTAGTCTGCAATCCTTTTCTATGATAACGGATCTTTTTTTTTTTAACAAAACTATCAAATGAAAAATCATCCCTTGGGATGAAAAAAGATTTGGAAAAAGACTAGGTCCCAAATCCTTTTTTGTGACAAAGGATCCTTTTTTGTTTAAATGAAAAAGGTGGAAAAACACTAAGTACAAAATAATTTTTCATATAGAGAGATCCTTTTTCATTTGAACAAAAAAGGACTCACGAGAAAAACATTAGTTAGTCATGAAAAAGGATTTTAAATGTTAAAAAAACACATTTCATGGTCATTTTTCTACCACATAACTGCAGAATCCACCTAACAGAGTTTGGATGTCCAAGATACATGTGATGGTGTCTCTACAGAATACCATTTTTGTGAGTTTTTCAAATTTATTTTTTTGAAAAAAGAAAACAGAAAACAAGATGGCGGCAAATAAAAAAGGAATTTTCCTTCATGAAAAGGGATTGGCCCCAAATGAAAATGGATCCTTTTTCATTTCAGAAAATTATTTTTTTGTTCCAAGCAGCTATCCAAAATACTCTACTTCCCATTGACAAACTGAAATTTGAAAATTTAATAACTTTGGAATGGATTAATTTTTTTTCACCAAACAAGCAAAAGACACATCTGTAGCCCAAGCCCTTTGTGCCCTGAAAATTCCAGACCAAAATTCCAAACCATCTGGGCACATGGCAATGACCAAAAAATAAACATTTTTTCGCTATCCACATCTGGGAATCCGCACACCTGATCAGAACAAATCTTGGCACGTCAAGAAATCTACCCGAGACTGCACATGCAAAATGTCATACAAATCCATCTGTTGAATGGTTGTGAAGATATTAAAGTTAAAAATTTGAGGTTTAACATAGAAAGCCCTGCTCAACCCTAAATATAGGGGCACCACCTTGCCCCTATAATTTCTCTGATTCATAAATATTTCAGGATTATTGCATTGAATCCTGTAGTTAGTTTTGTGCCAACTCCTTATAACTTTACACAGACATTTATTTCTAATACTTTTTTCCAAAGAAGCTTCTATTCTTTGAATTAACCTAAATAAAACTTGTGAAAGCATCATAAATGCCACAGTAGTAGGTATATCACATGTCTTTATCACATTTTCAATCAATTCATGAATATTCATAATAATGCAATATCCACCTCAGTATTCATTTCTTACTTTATTTGTAAAAGTGCCCATTCCCTGAGACTCTGGGTGCTCCACAATAAATACATTATAATTATAAAGCATACAAATCATATAGCATAGAAACATACTAAATCCATACTAAATCCACCAAGAGCATATTTAAAATACTATCTATCTCAGTAAAATCAAAAGCATTAATACAATTAATTTATAAATGCTTGCTGGAACAGGTATGTTTTTAGGCCCTTCTTAAAGGCTTCTATCATGAGAGCCAACCTTAAAAAAACAGGCAGGGAGTTCCACAGGGTAGGTGCAGCTACCAAGAAAGCCCCATCCCCAGAATGCTGCAACCTAGCCCTGGGAACCACCAGGAGGCCTCCCCCAGCAGAATGGAGAGCCCGTACCAGGTGATGGGAACAAGGAGATCTTACACATACAGTAGACAGGTCCTCATTCATGTAGGGTCTTGTAGGTAAGGAGCCCTACCTAGAAGACGATCATCCACCTGACCAGCAGCCAGTGCAGTTTGCGGAGGACCAGGGCAATATGTTCTTCGTAATATATGGATCATGAAAATAATACTATCGAAAATGGTGCAAAAAAAATCCTTGTAATAGATGCCATTTCCCCATAATAGCACACTTCACTCCCAATAAACCACTCCCAATAATACTATCATTCAGGCTTTAGAACGATAGCATTATCACTCCTGCAGAAAAGCACAAGCGCACCCTGCCACCTCGCACTCACCACGAGTCAGCTTCTTCAGCAGTCAGCACGAAGAATTTAAAAAACTGCTCTGTGGGAAACAAACACCACAAAACTTTCCATCTGCAACAATAATATCTCTTTGAAAGCCACAAATGGTTACCGAAAACAGGCTACAGTTCATCTCTGACCAAGAAAATCAAAATACCTTAAAACAACAAAAAAACAGCCTTTAACTGTTACTCTTACTACAAACTGTTTCCTTCACTTTCTTAATGACCTATTCAAACAGCTTCCAGATTCCTCATTCAAGCCACGCCTCAGCCTACACAACACTCCAAGTAAGACCTCATCACCTTCTCGCATCCATATATTACAAAAAATAAAAAATAGGTTACAGTGAATTACTCAGATAAAATTCCATCTCGAGGTTCTGGGGACATAGAAACCTCTCGAGCTTCACTCTCAAGGTTATCTATGTCCCCAGAACCTCTCGATGGAATTACAGCCTTGTAATTCACTGCAACCTATCTATTATTCTATTTATAACTACCAAATGTGTGTATATACCTTCTCTTTTATTTTTATATTTGTGTCTGTTGGCAATAGCTCCACAGCCACAATACGAGGAGCCAAGATGTGGAGAACAAAAAGATTTTTCTTAAGTATTTTTAAGTCTCCAGAACTAACCTATGGCATTTTAACAAATTTTGCCAATCGGATCTCACTCAGAGCTTTCTGCACTGCTAGTGCTTTCAATTCAAATTGTCTCTAATCATTGCCACTATTTCAGTTACCTAAATCTGAATATAATAAAGGAAAGACTGTTTTAAGCCTCTATGAACTGCATATAATAATCAAAATATTTAATTTTCCCTATACTTCTATAATTACTTACTATAATTCTTTCCTTTTTATCCTTGCAAGAGTATATAACTATCAAAAAAGCAATAAAAAAAATGTCTCCAATTATACTGATTTCTAAATTGAAACTTACCCCCAAAACATTCTAAGAGTATTGGGGGGGGGAGGGGATTCCTGCTTAAATCGTTATAGGCTAGCCTTTCAATTCTCTATGTGAAGAACATATAAAAAAAACTATTAGACCTGTTTCAAAGTAATAACAATGTGTTTGCTGTAACACTCCAGTTCATATGGAGACATGTTTCTTGTGTTTGTTCTCACTGCCACAGTTGCTGCATCTCAGCTGTAAACAGGCTGAACCAACCCTGTGTCGTTTTATGACCAAGGGCACATTGCAGTATGGGAACTCAAAGGCTCCATGGGAAACGCAGTTCTCAATGCAATGGTGATCAATGTTACTGAAAACGGAGCATGCCAATTGATATGGCTCTTCTGACTTTTATCTCTACGTCTTAATTTCTATCTAATATTTACAACCTTCTCAGCATCACCTAGTAAATCTTAATCTATTTACCAGATCACCTTTTGTCTCTTTGTAGTAGGATGCATTTCCAATTTACATCACAGACTTTGCATAAAACATTTCCATATTTCTTTCCAGCCTACTAATTCACTTAAACCAGAAGTACAACCTCTAAACATCTTGACAGTTTCATCCTATCTCTGTCCATACTGGATAAGTTCACGTTATTTGGTAATATTCCACAGATACGAAGTGGCATGGGGGAGAGGTGCAAATGGCAACTTGAAAATTAATTTATATTCTCTCACTTTTGCCCTTATAGTCATAGGACATTTGTCTTAAAGTATATATGGGTAATTATAGTAATGGTTGCCAGTTAAGCTCATTAATATATTTTTGTCTGTAGTTTTAAATTTCAGATCCAAAAGTCTTCCCTTGTTAACAACTGTTTTTGATGATCCCCTCCCCTTGCTGGCTTCTCAATGTTTTCCAGTCCAAAAGATCTTAAAGTAGAAATACTGTGTCTCTGATTATTAAAATGAACAGATACAAGAGATGTAAGATCTCCCCTTCTAATTGTTTTTATGCTCACCAATCTGAGTTTTCAAGGGATGTGCTGTCTTACCAATGTATGGCAAATCACATGGGCATTTTAGAATATATACAATGTTATCTGTTTGACAGGAGGTCAGTTCATTAATCATGACATTTTAATCTGTAGCTGCATTCCAAATTTTCTACCACCTGTATGTACTGGAATAATGAATACAATGGCCACAAGGAAAATTCCCTTGTAGCTTCAGTTGTGTGAAAAAAGTTTCCACTTTCTCTGGAACAGCATGTTCTAATTTGGAAAGTCCATTTTCCAGATTTGGGGCTTTCTTAGCTATAATCCTTGGTTTCTCTTTAAAAGTATGTGCCCCATTTGGTAATGTCTCCAGAACATTCTAATGTGGTATCCTGTGACATGGGCTAGTCGCAAGTGGGTGCCTACCAAAACAGCGACCCACTTGTAGCACATGTCGCCAGGGCGAGGGAGTAGGGAAGATAACCAGATGGGTGGGTTGGAAATAGTGACAAGATGTCGCTATATGTACATGTGTGCGGGGGGAAGCATGCTGAGTGAGGGGCGGAAGGGTTTGTGATGGGTGATGCTGCAGTGAACTGCCAAGCTTGCTCGAGGTGTGGTGGGTGGGTTCTGGGCTGGGGCGGCTAGGATGCTGGGTTCAGGTCCAGGCACAGGTATGTTTTGTTGCACCCAGCCCCAGTAGTTTTTTTTTTACAGTGTTGCACCCCCCAACATGCACCCACCTGGAGTTGAGAATCTTATAGTAGGGGGGTGTGGGGAGCACAGCCCCCACATAACATTAGAAAGTAGAGTCCTTTGCACTGTTTTGTTTGTTGCCAGGGGTGTAGATCGCCAAAACTGAATTTCGGTGATGTACACTTGCCATAATGATGATCGCCTTTTGGCAATCACCGTTATGACATGGAACCTTCTAATGTTCATATAAGATTTGTCTGATTTGCCCTTGGTTGTCAGAAAATTCATACTGGGGAAAAGGACTGAAGAAGGCATGGATGCCCACTGAATCTGTCCACCTGCATTAGTGGGTCCAACTAAACCACCCATTGATAAGATAGCTATCCAACTTACCTCTGAAGATGTTCAAATTTTCATTCTGCATCACGTCTTATGGTAATCTATTCCAAATCCTATGCATCTGTTCTACGAAAGTATTAAATCTCCCTCTTCTTGTGGTATGTTCAAGTTTAATTTGGTACTTAAGTGATCGTGCCCTAATGGTTTATTTTGAATTTCAATGCCTACCTCTTCCATTTTCTGAATCATTTATTTCCAAATGATCCAAAATCCTCTTCATGTAAGGACTCCACAAATGTGAACCATAGTCAAGATGTGGCCTAACAACAGATTTATGTAAAGGTAGTATACAGTTTGCCATCCTGCTTAGAAGTGCTGTTTTGATGCCATTTATAATGTAACTGGTCCTCTGAACCAGCTTTGTACAGAGACTACTAAAACCTAAATCTTGGGTCAACAAGAATACCAAACTCATTTTCTGATGTTACTTTGTTGATTGTTTTTGTATCAAGGTAGTATTCCTGTTTACTACTGTATTTTCCTAGATGAAGAACAGAGCACTTGGAAAAAACTATTCTCTCTGGTCCCAGTTCACTCTCCTTTATTATATTCAGATTTAGGCAACAGTGGGAAGGATTAGAAACAATATGAATTGAAAACTCTAGCAACTCAAAAGGCATTGGGTGAGACTCGGGTAAATTTCATTAAAATATCATTAAATTAATTTTGGAGACTTAAAATAGCTATGACAAATCTTTTTATTCTCTACATCTTGGTTCCTGGAACTATCAGGCATAAAAATAAAAGATAAGGTGTATATACTCATATTTGATATTTATAACAGAAATAAATATTGAGGTGGAGTGAAAAACACATGTGATATATCTACTACTGTGGCATTTATAATATTTTTGGGGGGTAATTCAAAAAATAGACGATCCTTTGAACAAAGTATTAAAAATAAATGACTGTGTATTGTTATAAAGGGTTAAGGGTTGGTACAGCACCCACTACAGGATTTAATGTAATAATGCTGAACTATTTATGGAATCAGAAAAAACATAAATTATATATGTCCAAAAGTGGATATTTTTTAGGTTTAATTTAGTGTACAGAGCCCTGAAGAAATGGGTAGAACTCACAAAATATGGCTATTTTGTTCTGTCAGTAAAAAATAAAAATTAAAATATTTTTACAAGAAAGATTTGGTAAGCGGGGTTGTTTTCCAACACTTCTGGTACTGCTGCATTTCTGCTTTGAAACAAGCTCCTCCCAGTTTGTTTTATTGTTTGCAGGTATGGGAGCCACACTGGCTTTGATGATGGTATAATCTGGGTCAGTGTGACAATCTGAAACTTGTGCTTCTGCATAAACTGGTTCAGGTCATGCAGATCCAGTATGGGACAGCAGCCACCCATCTGTTTGGAACCATGATGTACCTAGAACACACCCCTAACTTACCAGAGAATCTGGGACATGGACTATCACTATCGGAAGCAGCTGAGTGACATCCTCCATGGGAGTGGACAGCATGTCCTGAGACACCCTGGACTCCCAAGAAGCATGGAGTCGGTAAGGCAGGAGACACTCGAAGTCCAGAGGCAACCCTCTGCCTACCACCTCTAGTACCCACTTGTTCACAGTAATGATGGACCAATGTGACCAGACATAGTGCAGCTGACCCCCACTGGGAGCTGGGTCAGGGGCTGGACAGGCAGGAGGATGACACCCCCAACCCATCACTGGGAGTTTTGGAGAGGGCAACAACTGCTGGGGCCAGAGGGGCACCACTACCCCGTCCCACCTCTTTTTGGCCCCTGGCCACTGAACTTAGGCTTTGGATGCCATTCTTCATATTGCCCCTGCTGAGGCTGCTACCAAGGTTGCTGTGGCAGAAAGTACAGACACTGGAAGGTCTTTTTCTTAGGCTTCTGAGACTTTGGGTCCTTCTGTGACAGTGCCACAGAATCTAGGGTGGCACTGGACTTAATAATCCTAACAAGATGTCCCTTCACCCCAGGGCCAGAGAGGTCAGTGCCCACATAGGTGACATTGGCCAGTATGTGCTGGGTATTCACCACAAAGTTGGAAAGCTGCAGCCAGGCCCTGCAACCCATCATGATGGCTGTTGCCATGGCACATGCACAAGAGTCACCCATGTCCAGAGCCATCTGGAGCTGGTGTTTAGCAAGTGACTGACGCTGGTGTCTGACCAACTTTACTATGAGATGGTCAGTGGAAAAGGTAAGAGGGAACATAATTCAGCATTCCCAATGGGAAGTGACCAAAGCTGGCCATCATCATGGTGTAGCTTGACTGACAGAGACCCAATGATGTAGCTGCATAGGCCTTCTTCACTGCATGGTCAATTTTCTTGGACTCTTTGTCCAGGGGTTTTTCCACATCCTGTTGGCCACTGGATGTCTGAGAGGCTGAGTCAGAGACTAAACCTTCAGATGAAGGTTGATCTAAGAACCCTGAAAGGGATCCTGTAAGGACCGCATATTTGTGAACCATATTGGTGGAAGGTGCTGGGCAGGATGTTGGATGCTGTCAAAGCTCCAGGGCTAGTCCCAAGATGGTCTTAGCCACAGGAAAGGCAACCCTTGGGAAATCATCCCTGTCCAGGATGTCAGTGAAGGAGTATTTAGCCCATTTCTGAACTGGATCCAAAGGCCCACTCATGGACTCCATCAGAAGGCAGAGTAAAAGCCCAAAAGACACCAGTTCATTGTCAGTGGAAACTTCCTCGACCCATAGTCGAAAGTTTAGGTCTTTGAGGAAAGCTTGGATGACTCTTCAGGGTTGTCTGAGGACTCCTCAAAAATGGCCCTCAACTGTTTACCACCATGGACCACCCTGGTGTCCTCACAGTGGGAGATTTCCACTGACAGTCAGCCTGGCAAGCTAGCAGCAGCAGCATGGGAGTCCTTCATGAGGTCTGGCAGAGAAGACACCACTGGAAAAATCAACCACGGATGGACTGGCATGGGCATGACTGATGGTTGCCAGACGACTGAAGGTTCGTGGGGTAGAGGCCTACCCCACCAGCAATGATTCATTCTTACCGGAGTAGCTCCTCATAGCACAGACATATCTTGTGGTAATGCATCTCATCTAAGGATGAGGAGACTGAGGAACATCAATAACAGTGCTTCCTTGTTGAGCAGGATTGAGAGCATGAGCAGCACCTCAACCTCAGCCACTGATCCATAGGCCAACGTCAAAAGGGATTCTCTGTGAGGGTCATGACACACCACATGCCAAGCTATGTTCAGTAGAACCTGGCTTTGGGAGTGTGACCACCGGCTGAAGCTGGTTGTGTATTGACCCAGTCAGGAACACTGACTGAGCCATGTCCTTCTGCATGAGGACAAGGGTCTGAGAGAATGACTCATTGTCAAGCCCCTCCAACAACCAGTCGATAGGCTTGAAAAATATCTTGACTGCCTGCTTGACCAGAATCGAGGATGGTAAGCCTGACTGAGGTACCCAGGAGCTCTCAACCTGGCTCTTGATTGAAGGCAGCTTGACCAAAGTCAAGCGGTCGGTGAAGCTGAGAGAGTGGGAAAACCATGATTTGCTTCCAATCCCACGACATGCACCAGAGGCACTTACGCTTCTTGTCCTGAAAAGAACTCTCCTGGAAGATCTGGGGGGCTCAACACATTTCTGGAAAATCTTCTGAGAAAGACCCTCTGACACTGGACCCAGCCAGAAGCAGTGCTGAGACTGACGAGGAACTCACCGCTGCTGCAGCCCCAACCTCAAGGGCCGTAAGCTGCAAAGCCAGCCCAGCAGCTCCTAAGGATGCTTTTTCAAAGGTTGACCAAGGGCAATTCTAGCCAGCCAATCTAACAAGGCTGGGAGCATCGCCTGGCAATGGCCACAACATGTCATGTCATGCTGCCCTTATGAGCAGTAGAGGCAGGACATGTGGGGGTCAGTGACAGACATTTTCTGCTGGCACGTAATGTAAAAGTTGAAACCCCATGACTTCCATTCTTGCATCTTCACTGTTTTCAATCTTTGTCAAGAGGTAGAGTCTGAAACAAGGAGTAAGTAAAGACTGTACAGTAAGTCAAAAGTTTTCACTGAAAGTGCTAAACTCTACAAAATTCTTAAGAATGCTGCAGTGCTGCAAAAAAGGAGGCCTATCCCTTCCAGCAGAAAGCAAGTTCTGACATCATGGGGTGAAGCCAGAGGATATATAGTGGTGGGAGGAACATAGTTTGAAAACATTCGATGAATCAGCTTGTTCCAGTGGAACTGCCAAAATGTGAACAGCGAACTGTATCCATGGCCTCAGAAAGTAATTTTCTCTTGTCAGACATAATAGCTAAGACAATAGGAGGCTAGAGTAGTGGACATTGTTTTTTGTTTATTCCAATTGACCCATCTACTATATAAATACGTACCTGGACTGTCTTTGTGTTATCCTTTCTTGTTCAGGCAAACATTTTCTGAAATGTAAGTTGTCAGATTCTTCCCAAAGTCTGGTTTTATTCTGAGTCCTAGATCACTACTTTCTGAATAGAATACAAGACCAAGCTGTATTATTATTGGCTTCTTCTTCTGAAAATTATCTAATTAAGTAGAGAATGAAGTATCAAACCACAGTGTGAAATCTTTCTTATGGGGTTCCAGTAATATGCTTGGTACAATGCAAATAATTCATCTTATCTTACATAATTTGAATCAAAACCATGATAGTTTCATTACACAGATACAGATCTGTGCAGCTACTTTCATGGCACATCTATTTCATCGATAGCTCAGCTGGCAGAGCAGAGAACTTAATCCTTAGGTCGCTGCTTCAATTCTGGCTTGAAGAAGTTTTTTCCATCCAGTGTACCTATTTAAAATATTTTTATATCATTTGAAACACAGATACTGAACATAACAACAAAGGAAGTCAAACAGAAGTAGGGAACTGTAGCCAAATGAGACCATATACCAAGATCTTAACAATAAGTCCCTGTATGTTACACTTGATAAATATAAACTTATAGCATTCTGCTGAAATATTGCTAAGATATGGCGGAGATATTGAAGGATTCACTCCTGTAACATCTCAGCCAGTAGTTTGGAGAAATGTAGAGAAAAATAATGCTCTTTTTTGGTTGTTTCATCATGTCTCCATGGCATATTTTTCCATTTGTAATACCTGTTTTAAATTTTCCAATTATAGAAACCCACTACAATGCTAAATGCACTTGTTGCTAAGAAACATAGATCTGGCCAAGGCCTTCGATAGTGTCTCCCACCCTATGCTACTAGCCAAACTAAATGATGCCGGCCTCTTCAGCCATGCCACAAGATGGTTTCATGCCTACTTGATAGGCAGACAATCGGTGAAAATCGTCTCCCACATCTCTAACCCTCTCTCAGTCACTATGGGGGTCCCCCAAGGCTCGGTTCTGGGCCCGCTACTTTTCTCAATATTCCTGAATGACCTCCCGTCGTCCTGCACACATTCATCTATCCATATGTACGTGGATGACACCGTACTGTACGCCTCAGGCCCATCCACCGGTGTAGTGACCAATGTGCTACAGCAGGACTTCAACGCAGTACAGCACTGGTTTCGGTCCAACCAACTATTCCTAAATGCAAAAAAAAAGTCTCGCTAAACTTCGGTTCACAGACACGACTTTCCCACCAAGTCACTCGCCCCTCATTCCTAACCCTAGAGGAGACCCCCTTGGAGTCCTGCACCTCATTCAGATACTTGGGGGTTTGGCTTGACCAAAACCTAGATTTCTCCACCCACATCGAATGCTAACACAAAAAGCTCCACTCCAAACTCAGGGCTCTTTATTGCAACAAAGGATGCATGCCCACACCGGTCTGGAAGGAGATAGTACAAAAGATGATTCTTCCACTACTCGACTATGGTGATGTTGTCGATGGTGCTGCAACCCCATCCACCCTGGACACACTTTTCCACTCCTTCTGTCGCTTCATCCTGGATTGCCCACAAATGACCCATCATTGTGACCTATATAGCTCCCTAACCCTGCCCTCACTCCTGGCCCATAGACAGATCCACTGTTCCAGAGTCATTGCCAAACTCTGGTCCCAGTCCCTACCCCCGTATATCGGTTCCTCCATATCAGCTCTGCCTCCCCCCCGCCTACACTCAGAAGCACTGACTCCAGGCTTCTCAAAGTCCCATTCATGCACACATCCAAAGGCCAATCCGCCTTCAAATACTGTATGCTCAAATTATGGAATGGCTTGCCTGCAGACATCAGGTGCGCCACAAACCCCAGGCAACTCAACCCACTCCTCCGCGCACACTTCACCTCTGCATGCACCTGCTCCTAGCAACCGTAGTCCCAAAGCCCTATTGTCCTGGTGTGCTGCGTATCCATTACCCAATTTTATGCTGCTGCTGCTGCTACCCCAGGCATCTCTATTTAATTCTATTTGCTCTCAATATAAGTATAGCCTGTACTGTATGCAAATTGTCATCTAGTAGTACCATATGTTGCTGTTGCTCCCCCTGGCAATTCTACTAATCTGTCTGCTCTCATTAACTGCATAACCTGTACTGCATGTACATGTCATCTGGCAGTGCCCTGCACTCGATAGTCAATGTATAATTTTCTGCCGCACTATTTAGGGTCATCAATGTTTAGAATTGTCTGTTATCTTTGCTGTATATACTGTACTATATGAAAATACTAGTTTCTGCTCACTGTACCCTAACTTCCCCCAGGCCGCATCTGGAAACGATTGTCTCTGCACTCAGTATGCCTGCCTGGTTAAACTCTTAAATAAATAAAGGCCACTTAGCCCACCTTGTCTGCCTATTTTTTCCTACCTATAGTATCACCACAGATCCTACCTGATCTCCAACCTATTTACCTGCCCCCCTTCCCTGTCTCCAAGATACCCTTATGCCTATTTTGTGCATTCTTGAACCCAACCTCCAGTGGAAGACTGTTCCAAGAATCCACCACTCTTTCTGTGAAGAAGTACTTCCTCATATCTCTCCTGAATCTACATGCCTCAGCTTCTTATGATGCCCCCTTGTCCTGGAGCACCTTTTTTTCTGAAAAATACTTCTCTCCTTTACCTTATTTGCCCCAGTGAGGTATTTAAAGTTCTCTATCACATCCTCCTTCTCCCTCCTGTCAGGGTGTATGTGTTTAGGTCCTTAAGTCTCTCCTCACAGGGCTTCTGATGCAGACCCTGCATCATTTTAGCTGTCCTCCTCTGGACTGCCTTCACTCTATGTCCTTCCAGAGATGTGGTCTGCAGAACTGGACAGAGTACTCTAGGTGGGACCCTACTAGTTATCTATACAGAGGCAACACCACCTCCCTCTTTCTGCTCATGATACCCCTATGCACCACAATATCCCACCAGCCCTCCCAGCTACCTTGTCACACTGCCTGGCCACCTTTAGGTCATGCAATATGATTACCCCTGGGTCTTGGTCCTGCTTGGTGGTCAGTACCACTCCTCCCATTCTGTATCTGCCCCAGGGTTTCTCTGCCCCAAGTGCATTACTCTGCACTTTTTTGTGTTGAAACCCAACTGCTATATCCTTGACCAGTCCCCGAGTTTTCTCAGGTTTCTGCTCATCCTTTCCACCCCTCCATCTGACGTGTCCATAACTACTGTAGATTTTGGTGTCATCCACGAAGAGGCAGACCTTTGCTTCCAGATCCTCTTTAATTTCATTTATAAAGACATTAAAGAGCACCAGTACCAGCATTTATCCCTGAGGCACCCTGCTGGTCACTCACTCTTCCTCCTTGTTTACCACCACCCTCTGCAGCCTATCCCTTAAAAAAATTCTTACTCAGTTTACCACCTTTGGGCCTACTCCTAAGATACCCAGCTTGCATTCTAGCCTCCAATGTGGAACAGTGTCAAAAGTCTTACTGAAATCTAGGTAGCCCACATCCACTGCTCCACCCTGATCTAATTCCTTGGTCATCCAAAGAAATCTATCAGATTCATTTGACAAGACCTTCCCGCATGAATTCATGCTGCCTCTGGTCTTGTAACCTACTGGATTCAAGATATTCCACAATCCATTCCTTCAGCAGTGATTCCATTAACTTTCCCACCACCAATATCAGGCTGACTGACCTACAACTGCCAATCTCTTCCCTGCTACTTTTGTGAAGTGAGACTAACTCTGCCCTACTCTAGTCCTCCAGTATCACTCCTGCTTCCAATGAGCTGTTAAATAGGACTATCAGAGGTGCAACCAGTACCACCCTAAGCTCCCTTAATACCCTTGGATGCACCCCATCTGGTCCTATTATTTTGTCCACTTGCACATTAGCAAATCCCGTCAGGATACTCCCTTCTGAAAATGGACTAGTGTCCCCCTCTCTCTCTCCTATGCTCCTGTTACTTTGTTATGGCCCCTCCCCTTCTGCTTCCTCTGTGAACACTGAAAGAACATATACACACTTAGTGTAACAGTAGATCTTTGAGAGACTCTCTTTCATCAGGTCATACCTATGGAAATATAAGATGCCAGGCACTAGGACCACATGGAAACATTTGCAAGCAGTCCATCAGGGCCCACCTATGACAACACTGGCTGCTACATGAATGCAGGCAGGCCCTTTCCTCCTCAGTTCCCCACTGGAAATCATGCTCAGAGGACCTCCCTGTAGGCAACCAGGAGAGAAACTAGAGCTCTGCCAACCAGGGAAGGCAGAGAGTAACAGGTAGACCACCATGGAGAAGGAAACAGCACTAATTAGAGTCTCAGGATCCTGTAGCGAGAAGGAGGGTGGAACGGCATGGCCTGATGGAAGAGACTGTCTTGAATATTTACTGTTATGGTATGTACATAACTGTTCTATCTTCTTCAAGGATATCTCTTTCACCAGGTCACACCTATGGAATGAGAATCAAGCAGTACTGACTATAAACAGTCTGGGTGGCAGGAGCCTATAGGCCTAAGGGAGCAGGCCCTGAAGCACTGCTAGGTCAGAGTTAGCCCTTTTTTAAGAGGCAATGTCCAGACTGTAGTGTTTAGTGAAAGTGTGGACAGTACTTTACATGGCAGCTGCACAGATTTCTGCAGCAGAAACATTTTTGAAACAGGCAACAGATGTGGCCATGCCTCTAGTGGAATGACCATGAACAACCCCAGAAACTTCCTTACCGTACTTCCTGTAGCAGTAATACAGTTTGCTAACCATTTGGACAGGTACTGTTTAGAAACTGGGGTGCCCTCTTTCCAGGGGCAAACAAAACAAAAAACTGGGAGGACTTTCTGCAGTCCTTTGTGCGATGTAGTACCGGAGTATTCTATGTGCATGCATCTAGAGTATGAAGCAATGCTTCTCCTAGATCGGCATGTTCAGGAAAACAAACTGGCAGGTGGATGGTTTGATTTAAACTCAGACACCACCTTTGGTAAAAACATAGGATTAGTATGCAAAGTAATCTGAGATATTTCATCACATCTAAGGGGAATTACAGGGATATATATAAAGTGTTAAAATCTATTGACTGGAAATATGTCTTGGATAACTGTACAGTTGAGGAATGTTGGGCCCTTATAAAATCATTCATTAATAGACTAGAAGATACATGTAGTCCCAAAAGGAGGATTACAAACTCCAGGGGGAAAATCCCACCTTGGCCGACAGGAAAAGTCAAAAAGCATATTAAAAAAGTAAAGAGCATTTATTAAATATAAAAACATAGAAACATAGAATTTGACGGCAGATAAGGACCGCTTGGCCCACCCAGTCTGCCCATTTCCCTACCTACTGGATAAGCTGCAGATCCTAGTTAACCAGCAGCCTACCTCTTCCTACCCCAACCCCCCAGAATTGCCTTATGACTATCCCATGCATGCTTGAATTCCACCACTGATTTTGACTCCACAACCTCCTCCGAAGGCCATTCCATGCATCCACAACCCTCTCTGTGAAAAATACTTCCTTAAATTACCTCTGAGCAGCCCCCTCTATCTTCAAATTGTGCCCTCTTGTTCTTGCACCTCTTTTTTGAAAGATGCTACCCTCTTGGACTTTGTTGATTCCCTTGAGGTACTTGAGTTTCTATCATGTCCCCCCTCCTCCTTTCCTCGAGGCTATACATATTAAGCTCCTTAAGTCTCTCTTCATATGTCCTCCGGTGCAGACCCTGCACCATTTTAGTTGCCCTCCTCTGGACAGCTTCCATCCTGTCTATGTCTTTGCGGAGATTGGGTCTCCAGAACTGCACACAGTACTCCAGATGGGATCTCACCAGCTGTCTGTACAGAGGGATAATAACTTCCTGTTTTCTAAGGACTGTAGTGAACATAATAAAGATAAATACAAACAGGAGTTAAAAAAAATCTAAACAAATGATCAGGCAGGAAAGAAACAAAATTGAATTTAAATTGTCCATCAATAAAGACCTTAAAGCCTTTTTTGCCTATATTACAAACAATACAAAGATAAATACTAATTGGGGCCCATAATAGATAATATAGAATTAAGTGAGCCAAGTGACATTGCAAACAATTTTAACATGATTTTTGGTTCAGTATTTTCAAAGGCAGATGCAATACCTGTCCAAACAGTTAAATCTGAAAACAGATTTGATGCTACTACAGAGGAAGAGGTTACTAAAGTTCTGAAGGAACTCAAGGATAAATCTTCCCCAGGATCTGATTATATTAATACTAATTTTTTGAAAGAAATAGCTGAAGAATTAACAGTACCCTTCACAATCCTGTTTAATAAGTCCTATCATTCTGGGGTGATTCCATTTGATAAGAGGAAGACCACAGTAGTTCCTATATACAACAAACATTTGTCAATGCCGAATGCTGTCTTGCTGGCATTGGCATTGGTAGTGCAGGAGTTAGAGAGATGCATAATAGGAATGGCAGTGAAGTATTGAACTGACGCCAACCCCACACCCACCCTGCAGAGACTGACAGGCACTGGGGTGTGCCTTTGGGTCTTCAGCCATAACACTCATGCCACTTCACCTCACCCTACCCTGCAGACACCAAGTGTCACGGTGTGCCTTGGGTCTTTCAGCTCAGCTCACCCCATTCCATAAGGAAATATGCTGAGATGGGTGCAGTATAGGAGAATAGAATTGAATTTTGGGGCTGAAAGAGTTTAAGGCACCTCGGTACTATCTCACTGGCTGCAGGGGTCAGTGAGGGGGTGGAATGGCATGAGCATTATGGCCGACAATCCCAAGTCACACCCCTGACACCTATCAGTCTCTACAGGGTGGGGCATTATGGTTGGAAACCCTAACACCCTGGGTGTTTTCACTCCAATTTTTCAACATGGGCTTTTTGTGACCCTACCTCATGAATAGTGGCACTATTAGTTCATTAGGTGGAAGGTGATTTTGAACAGTGACTGCGCCATTTGGGGCCACAGGTGTGAAAACACATTTCGCACAGGATGTGAAAACTGACAGCTGTACTGTTAATGAGGAGGTGTAAAAAATGGCAATGTTGAAAATCTGGAGTGTAAATATGAAAAATTGGTGAAGTCAGAGCATATGTAGAAACTGTGCAACACATGCCCATAACGCAATTATTTTGGGGATTTTTTTAACCAAATTTTCAACACAGGCATTTTGGGACCTCTGCTCATGAACAGTGGCACTGCAATTTTGTTAATCTGTCCCAAATGTTGATTTCCCACAGTGACCGTGCCACTGTGTGCCAAATGTGTGAAAACACATTTCGGGCGGGATGTGAAAAATGACAGCTGTACTGTTCATAAGGAGGTGTGAAAAAATGGCAATGTTGAAAATCTGGAGTGAAAATAATAACAATTGCCAATGTTACGAGCGCGCGTGGAAACTATGCAATGCATGCTCGTAACACAGGGTTTTCTTGGGGGAATTTTTTCACCAAATTTGCAACATAGGCTTTCTGGGACCCCACCTCATAAGTAGTGACACTGTTGTTTCATTAATTGGTCCCAAAAGGTGATTCCATGCAGTGACCGTGTAATCACCTTTCGGGACCGAATAATGAAATGACAGTGCACGTGTTCATGAGGTGGGGTCCCAAGAACCCCGTGTTGAAAATTTGGAGCCAAAATTAAAAAAAAATAGCCAAGATATCCACCTATGTTGAACCCCATCCATTGATGCCATTATACAGCTTACCGTGATTTTCTTCAGTTCGCAGTTGGCTTTTGAAGAGTTCAGACGTCTCCCGCTCAACTGAAGATTGCTATATCGGACCTCCAGAGGTAAGTATGGGGTGGGGGGTTGTGGGAGGTGGGGTGTGCAGAGGGTGGGTGCAGGTTGGGGGAGGAGAAGCATCCTGATGACGAGGGACCATTTTCTGTCTTACAGGGACAAAAAAAAAGAAAACATGTCAGGGGAAGGTTTTATTTACAGGTTTTACAAACAAATAAATTTGGGCACACTAGGGTGGGCTCCCAGTGTGCCACATGAAGGTTTTCTTTTGGGGGGACTGAAGCCGATGGGGATTGGGCACCCCACCGGCAAACAAATTGAACTGGGGGGCATGCCGACAGGGGGATTGGGCGCCCCCAAAGTCAGCTTTCTGGGGATTCTGTGGCAGATGGCAGGAGCTGCCATGTTTATTGAAATGTTTTACTAGGAAGGACCGTACGGGAGGCAAGTCATCTGTGCCGCTGCATGATGAGCTTGTCTCTGATTTCAGCATCACTTTTCTTACAAGTTGTGTCCACTTTACATAAAACTTGTGGCTAATTGGGGAATTAGGGATGTACCTACTAAAGCGTGCCCTGCATTTGCCAACACTGACACACCTCTGCATTTCTCCTACCACAAGATGTTGCCTGCACAAGCGCAAGACAGCATGAAAGGAAACAAAAATAAGACTAACAATTATAGACCCATAAGTCTCACCTCAATAGTATGCAAATGTATGGATAAATTACTAAAATCTAGGCTTGAACAGGAGATATGTGATAAGAACCTGGGTGATTTGAACCAGCTTGGTTTTATAAAGGGATGGTCCTGCACCAGTAACTTAATATCTTTCTAGGATTCAGTAAGCAGAAGCTTGGTTAAGGAGTTTCCAGTAGATGTGCTGTTGTTAGACCTAAAGAAGACATTTGACAAGGTCCCCCACACGCAGCTCACAAATAAAATGTCTGAACTAGGACTGAATCCTTATATTGTAAGATGGGTTTCTGAATGGTTGTCTAATAGAACTCAACAGGTTTGTGTATCAAACACATTATCAGATGAAAATAAACGTCACCAGTGGTGCGCCACAGGGCTCAGTCCTGGGACCTGTACTATATAGGATTTACATCAGTGACATCAATAGAGGTATTCACTGCAAACTAATAAAATTTGCAGATGATACCAAACTTCATTCCAAAGTGGATTCTCCTGCTAAAACTGCCTTAATCCAACAAGATCTCAATCTAATAGATATTTGGGCAAAGAAAAAACAAATAGAATTTAACATTGATAAATGTTCCGTTATTCACTTCAGTAAAATAAATCCCAATACCATATACAATTTCAATGGGCGTTCAATCGAAGCAGTGGGCTCAGAAATTGATGTGGGTGTCATCCTCAATAAAGATTTGACAAATGTTGACCAACATAGACAAGTAGCTTTTAGAGCCAACAGAATTTTGACAACAATCAAAAAAAGTCTTTGTTAATAGGAGTAGGGCCTGTTATTCTACCACTATACACTACCTATGTTACACCACATGTAAATTATGTGGCTTCTTTCTGGGCTCCTTATTTGGCCAAGGAAACACAGATAGTGGAGTCAGTATGAAGGAGGGCAACAAAACTGATCACACCCTTTAACAGTCTCTCTTACTCAGATAGATTACGTGCCCTAAACTTGTATGACCTAAAATCTTGCAGGATTGGGGTGATTTACTAATGCTTTTTAATATCTTGAGAGACCCATATCTCACTATGGAATGCAACCTTACATGGGCAACCAAACCAGATGTCACAATAAACAATTTCAAATCCTCAAGGTTAATACTAATAAGAGAAATAACTTCTTTACTATTACAGCGTGTAAACTATGGAATTCCCTACCCAACCACATGATCATCGGTTCCCCAGAAATGTTCAAAAACGCCTTGGATAAATACCTAGTTGGTAATAGAACTTAAACACCCCACAGGTGCAGGGAAGGTGGTCTTGGGCCTTGGCCATCTTCCACCTTTATTTACTAAGTAATACCTAGGTATAGGCAAACTACATGGGAGATCAATTTAGTTTATGCTGGAGGGGCAGTGGACAAATGGAAGCAGACCACACTCATGTTTTCTGATCCTGCTCTGTGTTGCTGGATTTTTGGCAGCAGTTGGCTTTTTTTTTTTCTATAGATCCGCAGTTATTACATCCCGCACTTTTTCTATTGGCTACTCCATTAGAAGGTCAGAGAAGCAGACCACGAGCCTTACTACAAATTTACTTTCCTGCGGCAAAGAAGGCCATTACCCAGGTTATGGTTGAAATTGGCCTCACTAACTATTCTACAATGGCAGTAGATTGTGACCTAGATTTATAAAATGGAGAAGTTCATATCCTATTTAAGAGGCCACTCACTCAGGTTCCATGAGAGATGGCAACCCTAGGTGATATATTACATGGCACAGTAACCTCGCTTTGTTCCCTAGGCCACATAGTTCCTGGAGATTTTCTTTTTTTAGACTAGACTATTACAGATTCCCTAAAAAAATGGATGTATAACGTGGAAATGTTTGAATCACTGTGAACTCTGTCCTTGGAAATTTAGAGAATTACAGTATGTAATTTGTAACTTGTTACATCTCTGATTGTAGTGTATTCTGTTGTGTACCCAACTTAAACACTCGAATAAACTCTAAATGTGCAAAAACACCCTGTCTTTGTAAAAAAAAAAAAAAAATTTAGGAGGCTCACACATTGGCGCTCATAGCTCTGCAATCCTTCGAACAGAAGTAATTGCAATTAGAAACAATGCTTCCCAAGAAAGAAAGCAGAAGCTACAAGTCATGGCTGGCTCAAAAGGAGCCAAAGTAAGCTTTTCCAACACAAAATTCAGGTCAGGCCAGGACTGGATTGCAGACAGGAGGTTTCAAGCGCAGAATGCCTCTCAAGAATGTATGGGTCACTTCCAACTGGGCAAACGTGCGACCCTCGATAGGCACATGGAAAGTTGAAATGGTAGCCAAGTGCACTTTGATTGAGGAACACTGCAGGCCTACATCCGATAAGGACAGCAGATACTCCAGAACATGGTTAACTGGATAGGTAAACAGATCCAAGTGATCAGAAGTGTCCCAAAGAAAAAAACACTTCTGCTTCATGGAATAAGTGGATCTGGTGGAAGGCTTTCTGGCAGCCATGAGGACATTAGCCAGCTTTTGGGAAACCCCAAACCTTGCGATGGTTATGTTTTCATGAGTCATACATGATGATGAAGAGACCCGGAGGTCCAGATGGGCCACGGTTCCCTGTTCCTGTGAGAGTAGGCCTTTGCATAAGGGCAGAAGCACCAGTGGTTCCACTGCCAGCTGTTGTAGTAGGGGGGAACCAGATCTGACATGGTCATGGGGGAGAAATGAGGATCAGAGTTGCCCCTCCATTTGGAGCTTGAGTAGTACTCTCTAAATTAGAGGAAAGGGAGGGAAGGTGTACAGGAACCTAACCTTCCAAGAGAAGGAGAACATATCCAGCCAGAAAGCTCCAGGCCCTGGAGTAAGGGAACGGAAAAATGGTAGTTTTGCATTGTGTAGGGACACAAAAAAAGGTCCAACTGTGGATGACCCTATTCGTCGAACAGGTTGTCTACTACTGAAGTCAGCAGTTTGTCTCATGCATTCTGGACTGTGACCTGCTTAGACTGTCTGCCAAGAATTTTTAGGCACCAGGAACATGTACTGCTGACAGTTCTAGACTGTGTTCCAGAGCCCAATACCAGACTCCCATTGCGTCCCTGCACAGGGGATAAGAGTGAGTTCCCCCTTGCTTGTTGATGTAATGCATCACACAGATGTCCATCTGTACTAACAGAGGAACAGATGAGCACTGTAGCCCATATAGGACAGGTCACATTTCTAGAACATTAATGTGCAGGGTGCTCTCCACTGTGGTCTATGTACCCTGCATCTGATGGGGTCCTAAGTGTGCCCCCCATCCCATCCCTAAGGCATCTGTTGTTAAAATCTTGTGAGGGAAGGGGATCAGGAAGGAAACCCTCTTGAACAGGTTTCTGGGTTCCATCCACCACTTGAGCACTTTGCATATGGGAGAAGTTACTAGAACCCTTTGTTCTACAGCATCTGTGAGCTGGTCCCACTGAACTTTTACAGTCCACTGAGGGATCCTCATGTGCAGTGTAGCTAAAGGTACTGTGACAAAGGTCACTGCCATAAGACCAAGGAACCAAAGGAGTGTCCTGTCGAAGATATACCAGCTGCTGTGTACCAGCTGGGCCTGGGTAATGAGACATTCGGCCCTGTCTACAGACAGGAGAGCTCAGCCTTCAGCTGTTCCAAGACTGCTCCTATGTACTGCAGGTGTTGAAAAGGCATCAAGACACACTTGGGTATGTTGGCAGTAACCCCCAATGTACCAAATATCTGGCTAGCTTGAGCTAAGGTATGCAGGAGCTGATCCTTCGAGTGGGCTTTCAATAGCCAGTCATCCAGGTAGGGTAAGACAGAGGCCTTCTCTTTGAAGGGCTAATACCACCCCTGCCAAGCATTTAGTGAAGACCTGTGGTGCAGAGGACAAGCAAAAGGGTAATACTCTGAACTGGTAGTGTTCCCCCTGAAATAGGAACCTCAAATACTTTCTGTGAGGTTTGTAAATTTTGATATGAAGGTAGGCAACCTTCATGTCGGGGGAACAGATCCAATCCCCTGCTTGCAGCAGCAGAAGCAGACCTTGCAGGGTGACCACTCTAAACTTCTTGTACTCTAGGAAAAAGATCAGGTCCTTGAGATCTAGAATAGGCCGTAGATCTCCTGTCCATTTTGGGACAAGGCAGTAACAAGAGTAGAACCCTGTGTTTCTTTGTTCAAAGGACACAGGCTATATGGCCTTCTTCCGAAGCAGAGTCTGAACTTCCTCAAAGAGCAGAGGAATGTGGTCTGGAGGATAGTGAGTTGACATTGGTGGATGATCTGAAGGGGTGTCCAGAAGTTCCAGAGCATGATCTTGTGCTGTAATTTCCAGGACCCAGGCATCTGATATCACCTCTTTCCACTAAGCTACGTTAAGAGATGATCCCCTACAGCCACCCCTGGAGGTAATGGTGGTTGGGGGTGCACAAGGAGTCAGGAATAGCTGGTTGTGGTGGCTTCTGCTGCACTGCCACCTCTAAGGGACTTCTGAGTGTGCACCTGGAGTGGTGCCTGGGGTGGGCAAGGCTCCAGCTCCCTTGTCCTTAACTTGTTGACTGGTGACTGGATGGTGTCTAGCACCAACTGGGTGAAAAGGTACCCTCTACCTACCCCTTGGTTGGGTATGGTAGCGGAAGTGTACTGACTTCTGGGTCCTGCCTGAGGCCTGAAGACTAGAAAGAATATCCTGGACATCTGTGTCAAATAGTTTATATCCTCTAAAAAGGGCACTGAGAATGGACTGTTGTACGTCATTTGCAAACCCTGCCACCCTGAGCAAGGAGTACCTCCTTAGACAGATGCACAAGGCAGCAGCCCTGGCAGAAATATCACAAACATCACCAGCTTTGCAAAGCAGATTCTTTCTTACATCAGTGTCAACTGTGAGAGCCTTTAGAAGCTCCTATTTGGGTGTACTTCTGGCAAGGACTGTGGTGCTGCCTTGGCCTTTCTCCAGAAAGTAATCTGGTACTTGACCATGTGGGCCTGATAGTTAGCAATTCAAAGGTCCAGGGAGGCTGAGGCAAAAGTCCTCTTACCTAGCACATCCAACCTCCTAGATTCTTTATCAGGAGAGAGGGAGTTCAGGTGTTTTGCTGCACTTGGCCTATCATGGGCAGCATTAATGACCACAGAGTCTGCCTCAGGCTGGGTAGCAAAAAAGGGTTTCCCCAAAGGAGTCATGATGCCTTCCTTGGTATGGCTGGAATGCCATTCAAAAAACAAAGAGTTCCAGGGGAAATCTGCGTAATGTTCAATCGGTAGATTTATAAGGTGTGGAGAAGGTGCATAGTGTGAGAGTTCCAACAAAAAAATCCAGGGCACCAACTCAGGACTAAGCCAAACGTCAAAAATTTGAAATCACTTTTCTTTATTGTTTTTAATATTTCATCTGTGCCCCAAGGGCAAAGCATAGTACTGTATAGGCAATTATCTTATTATATTTTTTGATTATTTTTATAAAAGTTGTTATATTTAATTCTTATTATTTTTGTGTAGAAAATAGTATAAACAGCTGAGGAAAATAAGCATATAAAAACCTTTTGCATAAAATTTCATTATAACATTCAAATTTTAATGTATGGGAGGACCATATATTGCTACACATGTACTTAAAAATATTTTACATGTCTTAACTGTTCCCCAGAAGAAGCCACACTTGTGAAACATTGGAGCACAGAAGAATATCGAAAACAATGAAGGTTTCAAATTTTGGCATTTTAACAGTCTCGGTTAATCTCTGAACCCTGTTAGCTATCATTCAACCTATACCAGGCAGCAAAGGTGCCATCCTCTACAGCAGGGAGGAGAGTGGTACCATAATGGGGAGCAACACGTAACTCAAATAACTCTATTACATTTTTCTATGTGGTGTCCTGCTCCTCTAAATCAAAACTCATGGCAGCTTGTAACTGCTGCATCATGGTAAGAAAATCTGGGTCCTCTGGGGGGTTACCTTGGAGTGTGGACCACCAAGTCCTCACTGCAGGTGGACATAGTAGAACAAGTGCCCCTCTCATAGGGACTTTCAACATAGTCCTCAAGGTCCTCCTTCATCCTGCATTATTAAATCAGAACTGTATTTAAAATTGTCGGCCTGATTAACATGTATCATGGAACACACAAGCAAGGTCAGTGGTGCTCGAATAGGAGACTGAGGCTTGGCCCTAGTGGTGTTGTTGCAAGGGACTGAGTAGAAAGCCCCATTGATGGGCCTCAGGAACAGGAGGAGGAGGAGGCAGCAGGTGTCTAAGCATGTACGTAAAAGACAACAGAACCGCCTGGACCTTGGCACCAGTGTGGTCGATGGGTGCACCGGTATAAGTCGGTGAAGGAGGCCGAGCCCCTGCTGTCAACGGTGACATACCAGCTATACTAGGCTTGGTAGCTCCAGTGCCATGTCTCAACCTGGGAGTTAAGTCGACAGTCGGGGGGGGGTGAGTGGCATCACCATCAGAGTGGGCAATAGTGCAGTGGAAGTCATACCTGCTGTGCTGAAGGATGACCTGGAATGCACTTGGGGGGTTTTCTCCTTCTCGTTCTTCTCCCAGTGCTTGTGCTTATAGCTCCCAAATTACTTTTCCCAGTATTTTGAGGACCTGGACCCAGAAGAGCGGGCCAGTGACACAGTGGAGCTCTTCTGCAGGAGCTCCTTCTCCATGCAGTCTGTCATTTTAACAGGTGCTTCTCTAGGGCCCCTTTTCAGCATCGCCCGGGTGGCAGTGTAGATACCCCATAGATTGGGCAGGTTTACACGTTGTGGTACAGCCTAAGACAACAGATGCAGACGTCATGAGATTCTCTTGTGTAAACCTTCTCACCGCATTCACAATACAGTAACAATTTTGACAGTTTCTTCAACATACAGGTCATCGAAAAACACTTGTTAAAGTGATTGCTATTACTAAATAAACCACACGACAAATATACCGCATGACAATGCAGAGGAACGGGGGCATCCTGAAACTAGCAGGAAGAGCTCAGCAACTCGTCACTCCCCATTACACTGTAAATTATTAAAAGGGGCGGCATGGTTATTCACCATGCAGTCAGCTAACAACTTTTAATAGTGATAAAGAAGTTGTACCTACTTTTGGATTGAAATGTTAGTTTCTATCACGATTAGAAATTCAATTTCGAACACCCACTAGATTGGAGACGGCAGAACTGTACCCAGCAGATCAGAGTGAAGCCGCGGTGTGGGGTCAAGAGGGTGCCTGGAATCGTCGCCGCCCTCCCTTGTTTCATCTGCTGATCCTCGGACACCCCCCTGAAGCACCAGAAGCCACGGTGTGGGGTCGAGAGGGCACCTGGAATCGTCGCCGCCTTCCCCTGTTTCATCTGCTGATCCTCGGACACCCCTTCCAAAGCACCAGAAGCCACGGTGTGGGGTCGAGAGGTGCCTGGAATCGTGCCACCCTCTCTGTTTCATCTGCTCCTCGGACCCCCCCCCGAAGCACCAGGTACTGCGCACGGAGAGGAGCGCGTTTAAAGGCGCCATATTTCAATTTTTTACCAGCTGCTGTTTTTCTCCGTCAGTCCCCTGCAGCTTGTTCGCTGCTGCTTCATTTGGACTTCTGTGTGGTTAAAGGATTAAATGTCGTCGAAGGAGTGCTGATTGTTTTTTACCCCAAGTTGTAACCTGTTCCACCCTGCTTTTGCACTGTTACTGAAGTTACTTTAATTGAGCCTGAACAGTAATCTACCCTGTTCTTAAGTTACTTTAATTGAGTCTGTGCAGTATTTACCCTGTTCTTATGCACTGAACTTAGAAGAGCGTTAAGTCGATTTGGTAATAAGCTTGCTTTAAGTGACTTTAAATGCTCATACCCTGTGTTATGCACTGAGCTGGGTGGTGCTTTAACTTGGTTTAGAACCTGCTTCACCTGGTATTTTGTTGTGGTCATGTGCATCGGAGACTGCTGGGGCTATTTCCCCCTAGGCATCGTAGCATTAGAGCTCCTGAGCCTTAATTTCAGAAAAAATAATCAAATCCACCAAGTTGCTTCACCTTAGTGCTCTCGCCTGACCCCAACCGTTCTTGTTTGACACGCCCGGTTGCAGGGCTATTAGCCTTGTGGTCGCAGCCCTCCCCAAACAGGAAAGCAGACAATAGAAATCATAGGAGCGCCCTTTGCAAAGTACAAATTGTTAGAGGTTTATTTTGCTCCTGTCTGTTTACTCACCCAAACTCAATCTTGCTCCTCCCACAGCTTGCCTTATATATTCTCTTCTCCTTGTCTCCACAGAAGCTGCTGTAGGGGCTGAGAGGGCGCCTGGAATCATCGCCGCCTCCCCTTATCATCTGCTGATCTCGGACACCTCAAGCACCAGGTACTCAGACTGAGAGGAGAGCATTTAAAGGCGCCTATATTTCAATTTTTTACCAGCTGCTGTTTTTCCCACAGTCCCCTGCAGCTTGTTCACTGCAGCTTCATTTGGACTTCTGTGTGGTTCTACCCCGCCACCCCCCTTGGCGGGCTCTTCCTTTTATAGGGCGTTTAGGTACTAGTCACATGACTGGATAAAACCTATCAGCCCATTTTACCATTTGCAGCTTATCAGCTGCCTCCACTAGAGGGCTCCCACCAAATTTTGTACTTAATTAAGCTGATAGCTGCACAGGATGCTGATTCTCACTGGCCTCCTCTGCCTCTCTTTGGCTGCGCAAACCTCCTTACCACCCTCAACCTTTCCTAAGAAGGAACCTCCACTAATCCTGCAACCCCGTTGGTCCCTGCAGACTTACTCTGGTGTTTCCCCTCACCCACCAGTACTGGTTTTATTTCATGCCCACTACGGCATTATCTCGGCCGCAATCCTGCCACCCTTCTTTCAGCTGGGGCATTATATCTTAAACTCATCAACCCGTCACCCATCGGCCTCCTCTGGTCACTGCCGCACCCTCTCCTGTATAACCCACTCCAGGAAAATGTTGTACCTCTATGCCCTTCTCCTACTCCTGTCAGGAGACATTGAGGTAAACCCAGGCCCGATCCCTACTCTCTCCCCCCCCACCTCTCTCGCCAAAGGCCTACGCATACTCCACCTAAATACCTGCAGCCTGCTGTCTAAAATCTCACTACTTCAACCTATCGCACTAACATTGCAGCCTGACATACTGACCATCTCGAAACTGGCTAAAACCATATCATCACGGATGCTGAAGTCTCTATCCCAGGATTTACAATAATTAGGCATGACAGGGCAGGTAAAAAGAAAGGCGGAGGCACGGCTACATACGCTCTAACACTCATCAATTCACACCTGTGGTGATCCCTCTCTCTGGCAAACATAGGCTTACGCTAATTAAGATATCACTTCCTCATACCTCTCCTATATATGTGGCCAGCACATACCGCCCCCATGCACGACCCTGATGTTATCCTCTACCATCTAACCATGCTGCAATCCCTAGCTAAAGGAGGAGAGCTCCATGCTGTGGGGGACTATAATGTCAACTGGTTAGGGTCGGGATATGCCCCACTGAGGACAAAAATAAAGGCCCAAAACCTCACGCAATAAGCGAGCCAACCCGACTAAACCACAAGTCAAAAAAGCACTCCCTACTGGACTGGGCCCTTACCACGCATCCGCACAGAATCATTAAAGCAGGCCTTCTTCCCGACTCCATTAGTGACCATCACATGGTTTACTTGGTCAGGAAGGCTCATAGCTCCCCCCAAGATGCTGATCACCAGGTCTTACAACTCCCTAGACCTAGTAGCTCTCCTCGGGACTAGGTCAGATTGACTGGTCCTGCATCACGAGGCATCCTCCGTCGATGATGCCTTTAATGCTTTTAAACTCCGTTTCCTGAAAGTATGGGACAAGCACGCCCCTCTACGCACAAAGAGGGTCAGAGGAGCACATCTCCCTTGGATCACAGCTGACATTATCAAAACCTGCCACACCAGGGACCACGCTTGGAAAGTTTCTAAGAAATTGGGCACCCAGGCATCCCTTGCTTCATACAGAGCCCTATGTAATGTGTGCACAAATCGGATTCGCCTAGCTAAAAAGGCCTACTTCCTGTCAACCTTTAGTAAAAATTCTAACCACCCCTCGGACTTCTGGAAATCCCTGCTCATGCCTCCTACCCAACCACCCCCTCCAACAATCTCAGTAAATGGCACCCTTATCTCCG
Source organism: Neoceratodus forsteri (assembly GCA_016271365.2). Taxonomy (NCBI): domain Eukaryota; kingdom Metazoa; phylum Chordata; order Ceratodontiformes; family Ceratodontidae; genus Neoceratodus; species Neoceratodus forsteri. Next base: position 1,339,983,848 of record CM057455.1, on the reverse strand, counting down.
ATGCCATCAGTGTTGCTGAAGCCTTCAACTCCCATTTCTCCAGCTGCTCCGTCAACCCTCTGCCCTCACCAGATTATGCACCCCCCATCCTCCCACACTGCACCCTAGCTCCTACCCCCACTCCCAAATCCCACCTTTTGTTTTCCATCCGGTATCCCCTGTAGAAGTCCTCCATACTTTAAGAGCACTGAATCCTAACAAAGGCAAATGCCCCTCGTCCCTGGACGCCAAGCTGCTTTTCCTGTCAGCCCCTGCCATAGCCGCCCCCCTTGCCGCACTTTTCAATCTCTCTTTCTCCCTGGGCAAAGTACCAACAACCTAGAAAATGGCCACTGTCATACCCCTCCCAAAAGGTGGTGACCCCTCCTCTCCTAGCAATTACAGACCTATCTCCCTACTCCCGATCCTGGCCAAACTTCAGGAGCGGCTGGTTCTGTCCCAACTCTCCCAATTCCTGGATGCCTCATCCTTTTTTACTCCTTTCCAATCTGGCATTTTGCAAATCCCACTCTACTATCACCTCCCTACTACGTGTTACCGGGGACATCCTCTCAGGAATCGACAAAGGACATATCACCATGGCCATTTTTATTGATCTTGCAAAAGCCTTCGATACCGTCTCTCATCCACTGCTTATCTCTAAACTTGCAGATGCCGGTCTAGCGCACCCAGCTATAGCCTGGTTCCAAGACTACCTAGCGGGCAGGATGCAAGCAGTTAGGGTGGCCTCCAACACATCTACCCCCCCTGCCTGTCATATCAGGTGTCCCCCAAGGTTCAGTCCTAGGCCCAATACTTTTCTCTATTTTTCTTAATGACCTCCCCTCTGCATGCTCCCATTCTTCGATACAGTTCTGTATGCATCAGGCCCTTCATCAAGCAGTATAGCTTCTCTCCTCCAGGTAGATTTCACAGCCGTCCAGCACTGGGTCTCGATCAACCAGCTTTCTCTTAACCCTAAAAAGACGGTGTCACTTACGTTCGGCTCCCAGCACAGACTCTCCAGCCAAACCCCCTGTCCCCCTTTCACAACCTTGGATGGGACTTCCCTTGAGCAATGTACTAGCTTTAGATATCTAGGCATCTGGCTCGACCAACACCTTGATTTCGCCTATCACATAGACTCCCTGCACAAGAGGCTACTCCCTAAACTGGGGGCACTCTATCGCAACAAATCTTGTCTCTCTAAGCAAACGAGGCATGCCATTGTCCAAAAAATGACTCTCCCCGTGCTGGATTATGGCGACAGTTTACTCAATCACCCCTGCATCTACCCTCGCAAGCCTCGACTCCCTATTCCACTCTTTCTGTCGGTTCATCCTCGACTCCCCACATCCACGCACCACTGTACACTTTACAGCTCCTAGCCTCCACCCCTACAAACCGCAGATTAATAAACTGTGCAAGGTTTGCTGCTAAATTCTGGACCCTAGCCCTCCTCCCTATCTAGAGTCTGCTTATTCCAACAGCCCCCTGCTTACTCCCTCGAGGCTCAGACCACAGACTTCTCAATGTCCCACTTATGCGCACTACTAAAGGCCAGTCTGCTTTCAAATTCCGCATCCCTCAGATCTGGAACGCCCTCCCCGCCCCCAACAGACACACACATGATCCAGGACTCTGTACCAGGCTACTCCAAGCACATTTCTCCTCCATCTGCTCCTGCTATGCTCCAACCCCTAGCTCTCATAAGCTAATTACCGACAGTAAAAATCCTGTTATGTGTTAAGCGCATACCTGGTAGCACTCACCAGTACTGCTTTGCATGGAGTCTTATGTCATACCTACTCACTATTATACTTCTTACCAAATTCCTGTATCATAATTGTACAAAATCTCATGCTGTGTATTTGTCTTGCACTGTAATTTGCCATGCACTGGGCCCAGGCCCCCAGGTCACATCTGGAATCGAGCATGTTGCTCAGTATGCCTTCCTGGTAAATCTCGTAAATAAATAAATAAAATAAATAAATAGAAAAAAAAATAAAGCATTGGCAATCACAGCGGCATTTCCATTAGCGGTCTGGTGAGTATGGTCGATGGCAGTAAAAGAACTGAGGAGAGAAGGGGCTGCCCATGTTTAAGTAGCAGACAACATCCGACAGTGTCATGGGCGACCACTGATGGCCTACCTGCAGTTTACAGTTCCACAAGTGTGGCCTGATAAAAGAGATATCCTTGAGGAAGATCAAAAATATTTCTTTAGGAAGTCTGCCTTTTCTTGGTCCCACTCTGCACAGTACCCCCTTTCCCTTTTTAATCTTATGGTCTCACCCCTGGTCTTCCATCTTTCAGCTACATACGTAAAAATGTCTTGTATCCCTTCATCACTGCCTTGGCTATTCACCCTTCAGTTTGTGCCTTTGCACTCCTTACTGCTCTCCCTGTTTCCCTCCGTTTCCCATGATACACCTCCTTATCCTCCTCCCTCTGTGGCTCCTTATACCTTCTGAATATTACCCTTTTTGCCTTTATCTTTTCTGCCACCTTTTCGAGAACTGTATCGGTCTCTTTTTCCTCACTTGCTTGACATACAGATTTGCTGCCTTCCCTATGGCCCATTTTAGCTTTGCCCACTGTTACTGCACCCCACCCAGGTCATCCGCTCTCCAGGTAATCCCTAAAGCATTCACCCATCTGTTTTAAAATCTGCTCTCCTGAAGTCCAGGACCTTTGCCCTTGTGTGGTTCAGTTCTGCAGCTGTACTTATATTCAGCAACATTGTACAGTGATTGCTGTTTCTCAGGTGGCCTCCTACCTTGATGTCTTCAACACTGTCCCTGTTAGTGAGTGCCAGGTCCAGTATTGCCCCATCACAAGGGAGTTCATGGACTAGTTGCCACAGCAACGCCCCTTGAAGGGAGTCCAGGATGTCCCTGCTTCTAGCTGAAGCCACAGCTGGGAGGGAGGTTCCAATCTACATCCGGCAGAATGAAGTCCACCACTAGCAGCTTTCTCTTTTCTGCTATCTTGACAATAGCTTCCACCAGTACCTTATCTAACTCCTCCCCATGTTGAAGATCTGTAGATCAGGACAGTTCAAACAGATGCTCCACTCCCTGCCCCTAGGCTGACCCACAGTACCTCTACTCCCCCCCATATTCCCTGTATCTATGTTGCTGTTAGACCTTCCATTACATAAAGCACCACACCCCCTCCTTTTCTTGCTACCCTGTCCCTCCTGAACAAAATATGGCCTGGTAATGCCATGTCCCAATCATGGTTTTCTGTGCACCATGACTCAGTAATAGCCACAATGAGCAGGGAGGCTGTGGGGTCAGCAACAAGGGTAGTGGACTTCAGATAGGCAGACTTTGGGAGGATGAGGGAAATACTGAGGGGGTGCCTTGAGGGGATTAGGTCGGAGACGGATGCACAACAGAAGTGGGACATCATAAAGTCTGGGCTGAAGGAGGCTACTGAAGCATGAACCAGGATTCTGAGCAAGAAGGCCAGGACTAAGGTGCCATGCTGGATGACCAGGAATGTGTTGGAGGGGGTGAGGGCCAAGAGAGTGGCTTTTAGGAAACTGAAAAGAACCAGGAGGGAGGAGGACAGTAAGATGTACGCGAGGATGTCCAAGGAGGTAACCAAGTTAGTAAGAGAGGCCAAGATCTCCAAGGAGCTGAGGCTGGCTCAGGGCATCAGGGAGGGGGAGAAGGAATTCTATAGACACGTAAAGGAGAAAAGAAACTGCAAGGACCAGACAGTCCAGATCAAGAAGGCCAGGGGGTGGATGGAGAAGGAAGAGGACCAGGCAGAAGTGCTGAATGAATACTTCTGCTCTGTGTTCACGAGGGAGGTAGGAAGTCTGCTACCTGCGTGGCCTGGGAGGGTGGGGACGGGGGAGAGGTGACTGATAGGGTGATTCTAGAAAGCAAGGTACTGGAAGGTCTGAAGGCACTTAGGGTGGATAAGGCACCAGGTCCAGATGGTATTCGCCCTAGGGTGTTGAGGGAGATGGCAGAGGTGTTGGCCAGGATGCTGGCTGACCTGTTCAACACTTCCCTGAACAAGGGGGTGCATGCTGCAGGACTGGAGGTTGGCTCATGTGGTGCCTATCCACAACAGCAAGCCAAAGGACGAGCTGAGTAATTACAGATCTTTCAGTCTCACTTCCATAGTGGGTAAACGTATGGAACTGATCTTGAAGGAGAGACTGGTAACCTTCCTGGAGGTCAAGGAGCTCCAGGATGGGCAGCAGCATGGGTTCATCTCCTTGAGATCATGCCAGACCAACCAAATGGAATACTATGATTGGGTCACAAGGGAGTTGGACAAGGTCCATGCAGTGGATGTTCTATATTTGTATTTCAGCAAGGCCTTTGATTCGGTCCTTTACAGGTGACTGGGAACAAAGCTGAAATACACAGGGGTAGGGGCTAAGATGGCTAACTGGATCAAGAAATGGCTGGAAGATAGACTGTAATGGGTAGTTTTGGGGGGAATCACATCTCCTAGGCCAGTGACCAGTGGTGTGCCGCAGGGCTCTGTGCTGGGACCGGTGTTGTTCAGGCTGTTCATATCGGATACTGCACACGGGGTTGGGAGCAAGATCAGTTTGTTCGCTGATGACACCAAGATGGGGGATGTGATGGATGACATAGATGGGTGGCAGAAGCTAAAGGGTGACCTAACCAGACTTGAGGAGTGGTCGGCAGGGTGGCAATTGAGTTTTAATGCAAAGAAGTGCAAAGCTATGCACTTCGGGATGAAGAACCCAAGGAGGGAATAATGGTTGGGTAGGGTGCGGTTGGGTGTCACTGAGAAGGAGAAGGCTCTAGGGTTCATAGTAATGGGGAGCATGAACAACTCTGCTCAGTGCAGGAAGGCTGCAGCTGAGGCCAACAGGATGCTGGGATGCACTGTGCGGGGGTTCTCATCCAGACACAAGGATGTGATCCTGCCGCTGTACAGGTCCTTGGTCAGGCCGCATTTGGAGTACTGCATGCAGTACTGGCGTCCTTATCTAATGAAGGATATCAGGTTGCTCGAGGCAGTGCAGCATAGGGTGACACAAATAATACAGGAGATGGAAGGCAGAACCTACAAATAAAGGCTGAGACACTTGAGTTTGTACACTCTGGAAGAGAGAAGGGATCAGGGGGATATGACTGAAACTTTCAAATACTTGAGGGGGATCAACAAATCTGGCACAGAGGGGTTGTTTCAGCTGAGGAAGCAAAGGGACATAAGGGGGCATGGGCTAAGACTGGAGGGTGGCAGATTTAGGAGGGAGATGAGGAGGCATTATTTCACTGTGAGGGTGGTGTCAAAATGGAACGCTCTACCAGAGGAGGTGGTAGCATGCAGGACGGTGGGCAGTTTCAAAAGAGCATGGGACAGGGCAAGGGCGGCATGGTAAACAATGCTGAGCAGTTTCCGAGGGTTAGAGGGGGGATGAGGGTAGGCCAGTTGCAGTACAGGGGTGCTAGCGGCACATTCCAGCAGACTTGATAGGCTATGAGGCCTGTTTCTGCTGGCAAGTTTTATATGTTCATACAATATCCAGGTAGGTCTCTACCATTATGGCCTCAAGGTCGGGAATTTTATTTCCTAGACTTCTAGCATTTGCACACATGGCCTTCCAGGGTTTATCACTCTGCTTATTATCCCCCTTCTTTCCTTTTTACCCTCTCTCCTTCTCTCCTCTCTTTGTAATGCTTCTTATCCTATCCCCCTTCTTTTCTACTGCCCTGCTTCCTTAATTAATTTCCAAAGTAAAGATGTCCACAGGGAATGATGTATTCACTTTTAAAGGTGTCCCCGAGGTGCTTAAATGCAAAAGTCAATGTTTCTTTTGTGGGGTCACTGTGCCTTTAAAAAGGACAACAAATGCCTTTTGTAGTTGAAGTAATTTTTTAAATGCCTTTCAATATGCCCTGACATTTTGCACGTTATTGTGATTTTTCAAACAGCTTAATAATTTTTATGAAATGTATAAGACAAATGTATGCTAAGAATCAATTTATATAGTAATAAATTATTTTTTATGAGTACAGAAGCATATAATATGCTTTGCAATTACCATTTGCTGCTTATTCTGTTTCATAATTCACATAAAATTCACTGCTACTTACGAACATACGATCATATGAAATTTGCCAGCAGATAAAGGCCTAGAGGTCTATCAAGTCTGCTCGAATGTGCAGCTAGCACCCCTTATTCTGCAGCTGCCCCTCCCTTCCACCCTTCCCCTTCATTAACCCTCCCCCTTGTCCTGTCCCATCCTCATTTGAAGCAGTCCACTGTTCTACTGCATACCATTTCAGGAGGTAACGCATTCCACCCAGCCACCACCCTCTCTGTAAAAAGTGTCTCATCTCCCTCCTGAACCTTCTCGCTCCAGTCTCATGTCATGGCCCCTAGTGTCCCTCCCTCCCTCCCTTACTTTGAACAGCCCTCTGTACTTGTCTTGTTTATTCCTTTCATGTATTTAAAGGTTTCCAATCATGTCACTGTCTCTCTCTCCTCCAGTGAGTCGTTCAACTCCTTCAACCTCCTCTCGTATGATAAGTCCCACAGCCCCTTGATCATCTTTGTCGCTCTGCGCTGCACCCCTCCAGTGACTTAATGTCCCTCTTCAGATACAGACACCAGTACTGCGCAGTACTCCAGGTGTGGTCTAATGACCTATACAGTGGCAGAATCACCTCCTCCCTCCTCGAGGATATACCCCTTGCAATACAACCCAGCATTTTGTTGGCCTTTGCAGCTGCCTTCCTACATTGTGCCGAGTTGTTCATTGACCCTGTAATGAGCACACCCAGATCCTTCTCCTCCTCTGTCTGGGCTAGCTGCACTCCCCCTAGCTGGTAACTCCTCCTTGGGTTCTTCATCCCAAAATGCAGCACCTTACACTTTTTGGCATTAAAGCCCAGTTGCCAGGTGTCTGACCAGGTTTCAAGCTTTGCCAGATCATCCTGCAACCCCTGCCATCCCCCTAGGTCATCACCACCGCGCCTACCTTGGTATCATCAGCAAACAGACTGATCTTGCTCTTGATGTCCCATGATATGTCTGCAATGAATATCCCAAACAACACTGGTCCCAACACGAGCCCTGTGAACACCACTCGTCACTGCCCTTGGGTGTGAGAACTCCCCCACCCACCACCCACTGTTGCCTTCCTGCAGCCAGTTTCCTACCCATCTCACCAGCTTTACCGCCCCCATGCCTACTACTTCCCAGCCTTCCATGTGGCACTGAGTCGAATGCCTTTCTGAAGTCCAGATACAGGATATCCATTGCATGGCTCCTGTCCAGTTGCCTAGTTACCCAGTCATAGAACTCGACCAGGTTGGTTTGGCAGGATCTGCCACGTATGAAGCTATGCTGTCTGCTGTCCTGTAGTCCTTTGGCCTCTAGGAGGGCCACCAGCCTCTCCTTCAGGATAGTCTCCATTAGCTTAGCCACGACGGATGTGGGGCTCACTGGTCTGCCAGTTTCCCGGTTCATCTGGGGCCACTCTTGTGGAGGAGCACCACAAGAGCCATCCTCCAGTCCTGAGGTACACACCCCGAATGTAGTGAAGCATTAAATAGGTCTGCCAAAGGTCCTGCAAGGACCTCTGCCAGCTCCTTCAGTACCCTGGGGTGGATGCCATCTGGGCCTGGCACCTTGTCCACCCTCAGTGCCTTCAAACCCTCTCGAACTCTGCTCTCCATGATTTCCCCATCTGTCACCACTTCCCACCCTGCTTCTGCCATTTCTGCCACCTTGGGTGTCACCCCCTTCTCTTTAGTAAATACTAAGCAGAAGTACTCATTAGTTCTTCAGCCTTATAGCACCCTGCTTCCACCAACCCCCTCCTTCCCTAATCCTTACTGTGGTCCTTACAGCTCTTTTCTCCTGATGTACTTAAAGAGTCCCTTCTTAATGCCTTGTGCCAGCCTGAGTCTCGTAGATGCTTTGGCTCCTTACTGCCCTTTGTCACCTCCTTCGATTCTGTCAAGTACTCCTCCCTGTCCTCCCCTCCTGTTTTCTTGTACTTCCTAAAGGCAGCTCTTTTCCTCCTTACCTTTTCCATGACCTCCCTGCTCAACCAGATCAGTTTCAGCCTAGCCTTCTTGCTCTGGGCTTTGCAGAGTTTTGGTTGCCTCCACTATCCCCACTTTATGAGCTCCCACCTCTGGTTAGTGTCCATACTAGATTGAATTCTGGCCAGGTACCCTTTACCACTTCCCCATCCTCCCAAAGTCGGCCCTACTGAAGTCCAGCACTATTGTGCCAGATTCCACTCCTTCCTTGCCCATATCCAATGTGAGCCATACTGAGTGGTGGTCACTCCTGACAGCGTTCCTCCACTATAAGTTCTCTCACAAAGTCCCCATTTGCCAGCACAAGGTCAAGGATGTTCCCTAACCTGGTTGGTTCACTGACCATTTGCAGTAGGAAGCTGTCCTGGAAGGCATCCAGCAGTACCTGCTCCTTCTGTTCCTGGTTGTTGGGGTGCTCCAGTCCCTCCTGGCATGTTGAAGTCCCACAATCACCACACTACCCTTTTGCATGGTCCTCCTGATCTGTCCTGCTAGTTCCCTGTCTAACTCCTCTGTCTGAGATGGTGGCCTGTACACCACTCCCATTCTAAGAATCCTATTCTTGGAATCTTGGATTTGCATCCAAAAGTGACTCATACTACCCTCCTCCCCTTCCTCCCTTACACACTTCAGTCCTTCCTTCACATATAGTGCCACCCCCTCCTTTCCCAATCACCCTGTCCCTATGAAATAACCTGTACCCTGGTACAGACAGGTCCCAGTCATTGTATTGGGTGGCCCATGTTTCGTGATGGCTGCAATGTCCACCTCCCTCTGCCATGAGAACCTGTAACTCTGCAGTTTTCCTCCCAAGGCTCCTAGCATTAGGGTAACCACCTTCCACCCTCCCCATCCTGCCCCCTTTCCTAGCATCACCAATAGTACTTGCCATTTGTCCTTTGTCACTGTTATGGGGGGTAAGCTCATACGATTTCCCAACCTGTGGTCTCTGCATATCTCTTCCCCAACTGCCACCCCCCACTCCTAGTTTAAATTCCCAACTTCCTCTATGTACTCCTCCATCATCTGTTTCAACACTTTCTTTCCCTCCTCACTCAAGTGTAGTCTGTCCTTGGCATATAAACTACTGTCCTCCCAGGTCCGTCCCCACCCCCCCAACAGCCCATACCCTTTAGCACAACACCAGGTTCTTAGCCACCCATTAAATTCCTCTATTCTCAGCTTTCTTGTTGTGCTTGCCTTTGGCACCGGAAGTATCTCTGAAAAGGTGACTGATCTTCCTGCTCCCTCACATAATTGTGCTAGTTCCTCAAACCTCTTCTGGACTGTATCTACTGTCTTGTCAGCCAGGTCGTTTGTCCCATGATGTATAATTAAATGAGGCTTGTCCCTACCCCTTCTAGCATATTTCAGAACAGACTGTCCCACCCTTTCCGCTGTCATTCCTGGCATGGCCTCCACCCAAATGCGACTACGCCTCTCCCCCTTGCTACCCCACCTAACTCCTCTTAGTATTGAGTCCCCCAGCACTAAGATTCCACCCCTCTTACTCCCTGCTTGCTTCCATTCATCTCCCTCTCTCATTTCCAGCTCCTCTTCATCCTCCTGCATTATTTTCCCTTACCCGTTGCAATTCTCCCAGCAGAACTTCCTCCGCTCCAGTTTGGTCCAGGCATTTATCAATTACTCCTCTAATTTCATCATTTCCCTCCTCCACCTTCTTCCTCTCTAGTAGTGCACAACTATTTTCTGAAGACCCTTCACAAATGCCCGCTCCCTCTCTCTTCATAGTAACCTGTTCTCTCCTTTCCACTCCATGACTTGATCAATCTTGAAACACAACTGTGAACTGTAAGAAACATAATTAAAAAATAAAATGTCTGGTACTCAAACACTGTAAATAAACTCACAATTAACTTATTTGTGTGCACACACACCAATGGACTGATCCAATTTTTTTTTCACTCTGCCAAAAGAGGCCTGACTAACCCTGTATCCTTCTCTTTCTCCTGCTCCCTTATATCAGTCCATTCCACAAAATAATTTAGTCACATCTGTCTCTTTGATATCAGGTCACTGCTAAACGAGATGAGGAAAATAAATAAGAAAGTTGTACCAAACAATTTAAAGTTTCAAATTAAAAAGTACTGTAATAACTGGCTTAGCCTTTTTCCCATAGGGAAACCGTTGCATAATTTGCCGTTAAAAAGGAGCGTTTACAACAGCAAACGCGCATGGTTTCCCTCACTCTGTGCATGCCCTGCTGCAGCTTTTCCCTTCAGAACGCTAGCCGCACGCTTTATCCCGGAAGACTGAACCACCACTCAGAATTGGACTTGGTGATATGTTTAATTTTTAAACAGAATCTGCAATGGTAAAGAGAACCTGTTTCTACTGCCCCCCCCCCCCCAAAACAAAGTTTTAAATTAATTGAAAATGGCACAGAGTCACAGACCGGATTGCTCCGTCGAGACCAGGTAGGCTGCGCTGCAACTCATTCATTTTACATAATTGCTGAGGGTGAAAAGGCAAACCCAGCAATTATATAAAATAAAACATGGGTTGGTTGTAAGCTCAAAGTTTACATGCACCCTTAGGGTTAGATGCTTTTAATAAACTCCTCGAGCTTCACTCTCTGGGTTTATGTAGCATCTAACCCCTCAGGTGTGTGTAAACGTCTCCTTACACACCCCGACCCATATTTTATTCCTCTATGTAATTTACTTGTCTAGAGGGATACTTGTTTTAAAACTTTTTGTTATGTAATTCACTGCTAAACATCTATTTTTGACTATTAAAACTTAAAGTTTATTTATTTTCTATACCCACGTTATTCTAATTGGCACTCCTAGATATATTTGTAAGTCTAGGTGCTATTTTCCTTTCCCATTCTCGGCATGCAGTTAAATGTACTTGAAGCTATATCTGCTCTATACTGATGGCTTTTAATGCCGAGACCTGTAAACATACAAAAAAACTTTTTAATCCTGATTTCTAAATAAAGGCTCTTCACCTTATTTTGATTTAACAGCAGTACTCACTCGAACGTTGCTACTCTGTGCTGTAGTTGGCGTCCTGCTATAATGGCGTTTTAGGAGCATGGACTGAGCATCTTCTTGAGTCTGCTAGTAAAGCGCAATTGGATGAGATCATCCTTCTTCGCCTGTCCACATCAACATGCGCGGCTGATGTTACTGGGCAACACTACACAATGAGCGTTGGTTGCCATGGCGCTGAACTAGTGGGCTCATTTGGATCTTCACCTTTAGTGTTCTGTGTGCTATTGAAAAATGTATGATACATTTACCACAATATTTAAAATGAAAGAAAGAACGTAAACTGGGACATTCCCTGCCCGTGTTATGTTGGGGAATACTGCTATCATATAACTCGTTTTGTGGGGAAACTTACCAAGTGGTATTGAGGGTTGGATGGGGAAAGGAAGGGAAGGAAAAATGGGGGGGTTAGGGAACAAGACTTATTGAAGCCTGTCACCTTTATTTATGCAAAACATTAAGTTCCAATCTGAAATGTATATTGAAATTAATATACATTTAGCCTGTGTGAAGGAACACTTATTTTTGTATTTTGGGACTGTCACTCTGAGTCCCACCACGAGCTGCTGGCAACAATGTATATTACCAGCATGCTGGCCAGTTGGTGTCAGAATTCATGCCTGTGTTTTTTTCTAATGTTTGTAGAAGGAAAATCCATTTATCAAAACAAATTAGAAAAGAAATGAAATGGATTTTCCTTCTACGAACATTAGAAAAAAACATAGGCATGAATTCTGATACCAACTGGCTAGCATGCTGGTAATATACATTGTCGCCAGCAGCTGGTGGTGGGATTCAGAGTGACAGTCCCAAATTAAAAAAATAACAAGTGATTTGGAAATCAGGTCACGGCATTAAAAGCCGTCAATACACAGCAGATATATCTTCAAGTACATTTAACTGCATGCCGAGAACGGGTAAGGAAAACAGCACCCAGACGTACAAATATATTTATGAGTGCCATTTAGCATAACGGGGGTATAGAAAATGAACTTTAAGTTTTAATAGTTCAAAAATAGATGTTTAGCAATAAATTATATAATAAAAAGTATCCCTCCAGACATGTAAATTATAGTACTTTTTCGTTTGAAACTTTAAATTGTTTGGTATAACTTTTTCATTTAGTTTCCTCATCTCGTTTGGCAGCAACCTGATTTCAAAGAGACAGATGTGACCAAATTACTTTTTGGAATGGTCTGATATAAGGGAACAGGAGAAAGAGAAGGATACAGGGTTAGTCAGGCCTTTTTTGGCAGAGTAAAACATAAATTTGGATCAGTCCATTGGTGTGTGTGCACACAAATAAGTTAATTGTGAGTTTATTTACAGTGTTTGAGTACCAGACATTTTATTTATCAATTATGTTTCTTACAATTCACAGTTGTGTTTCAAGATTGATCAAGTAGCAGTGAATCTTATGCGAATTATGAAATAGAATAAGCATCAAATGGTAATTGCAAAGCATATTATGTGCTTCTGTACTCATAAAAAATAATTTATTACTATATCTATAAATTGATTCTTAATATACATTTATCTTAAACATTTCAGAAAAATTAGTAAGCCCTTTGAAAAATCACAATAACGTGCAAAACGTCAGGGCATACTGAATGAATAAAAAATTACTTCAACTACAAAAGGCATTTATTGTTCTTCTTAAAGGCACAGCGACCCCACAAAAGAAATATTGACTTTTTAATTAATTTCTAGCCTGGGGGGATTCTATTCCCCTCGGGTTCTCCATATTTTCTACTTCAGCCTGGGGGGTAGTTCCTGCCTCCCCAATTTCTGCCACCACCCCCCTTGGTTAGTTTAAATATTCATCAAAGTAACTTCTAAACCATCCATTAAGGACTGCAGTTTCTCTCCCAGATGGATGCAAGCCATCACCCCCTGTAAAGGCCCTTATCTCTCCAGATGATCCCCAGTGTAGCTGAACCTCTATTTGCACCATTCCTTCAACCACAAGTTGACGGTCTTGGTGTGGAGATTCCTTTCCACCCCCTGTTGGAAACAGGCAGCACCTTGTGAAAGTCACTGAGCGCACTACCTGAGACCCCTCCCCACCCTTTTAAACTCCCTCTGCACTATCCCAGCACTGTCCCGCACCAAGTTATTAGTCCCCAGGTGGATAATGACATGCAGCTCTGTCTCCCCTCCTGCTGCCCCAGCAATCCTCTGTATTGGCGTCCTGTCCTTCCAGGCCTTGGGCTGCGTAGGCACCTAACCTCCTCCTCCCCCATCCCATTCCCATATCTATCCCCTTCACAAATTTCATACCACAAGCTGCTTCCTTCTCCTTTGGGGTTCTCTTCTTCCCTCCCCGAGGACTCTGCTCCACAGAATCCCCACATCCTCCCCGGCCACTATCACAGGTGACTCCTCCGGGCAGTCCCGCCTCCCGAGAGCAGGGTAGGAACTGCACAGTGGTAACAGTTGGGGAATGTGCCTCTGATCCACCACCTCCACCCTTCTAGAGCCCATCTTGGTCCCCCTGTCATTCTCTGGGGTAACGTGCCAGACATGGTGACCCCTGGGTGTGGGAAGAGGCCCCCAATCCTAGCCAACTCGGCTTGGAGTCTCACTATCTACTCCCTCAACCCAGACAAGTGCATTAAGATGGGGCAGCAGTGCAGTCTCTAGAAGGTCTCTCCGAAAACTGCCACCCCAAAGCCACTGCACTACAGCACTCCAAGCATTCCCAGTTTCTACAAGCCCTGCATTACCTGGAAATACTTATGTACCCTTATCCTGATATGGTGTTCCTAGCTTTCCCTTTTTTTTTTTGTTTGTGTTGTCTAGGTTTCCCTTTCATCCTATACCTCAGTTGCCATATTTTCTTTTATTGTACTTAACATCGTTACAGTTTGTCTCTATTATGTGCTTGCTACTCTGCTACTTGTAACATATCCATGTACTGTCTTGAATCACTTGTTATGTTACACTGCTGATTATTGTATTATCTGTCCTTTCCAGGACCATCTTGCAAATGATCACTGCTCAATGGAGCTTTTTTCCTGGTTAATAAAATAATGAACAAGATAAAAATACCTTTGTTGCTCTAACTGATGAATGCCTGTGATCCAGGGAGCTTTTGTAGGGAAATAAGGTTATCATCTCCTAACACCCTCTTTAATTTTACAGACACATGAGGAATGGTATTTGCTTGTACACATCATGAAAGGTTTACCAGTGGGGAAGAACTTCGGTTACTTGCTGCAATTATCCTCTTTCTGCACGGTTTCACATAAGCATGGGAAACCATGACATGAACAAGATCACAAACACGCACTAGTACTGTACATTCATCTCCCCACATTACTTCTCTTACAATATCATGGTGCATTCCAACTTGATTTCAGGGGCTTTACAAAAAATTAACAAATACAAAAACTGTACTTTAGGAAAGTGTTTACACCCTTTCTCAGAGGTGAGCACCTTATGTTTTAAGATACGCTTGGTTCAAATGTGGAGAAAAGTAGGTGTCTCTTGTTGGACATAACGGCTAAGAATATAGGAGGCTACAATAGTGGATATTGTGTTTGGTTTCTTTCAGTTCGGCCTATTATATGTACACAGTGTGTGTGTGTGTGTGTGTGTGTGTGTGTCTGTGGGTGTGTGTGTGTAAATATATATATTGTATGTGACACAGTTCTGCAGTGTGCTTGTTCTTTATTCTTCAGCAAATAGTTATGAAAAGAATTGGCTGGAGAATAGGACACAGAGAGTAATAGTAAATGGAGTCCACTCTGAAAAAAGGGGGGTTAGCAGTGGGGTACCACAGGGTTCAGTATTAGGACTGGTCCTCTTCAATGTCTTTATAAGCGACATTGCAGAGGGACTGGAAGGAAAAGTATGTCTCTTTGCAGATGACACAAAGATCTGCAACAGAGTTGATGCACAAGGTGGGGGTGGAAAGGATGAGAAGGGACTTGGCAAGGTTAGAGGAATGGTCAAATGTACTTGGCAGCTTGGAAGTCAATGCTAAAAGTGCAAGGTAATGCACCTGAAACAAAAACCAGGGAAGAGTACACAATGGGGGTGAGATACTAACAACAACAAAAATGGAAAGGGACCTAGGGTAGTCATATCAGATGACCTAAAGGTGGGCAAGCAATGTGAGAGGGCAGCAAGGAGGGCTGGGGGATACTGGGATGCATGGGAGGCATCACCAGTAGAAAACAAGTTATTATCCCTCTGTACAGACAGCTGGTGAGACCACATCTGGAGTACTGCGTGCAGTTCTGGAGACCCAATCTCCACAAAGACATAGACAGGATGGAAGCTGTCCAGAGGAGGCAACTAAAATGGTGCAGGGTCTGCCCGGAAGACATATGAAGAGAGACTTAAGGAGCTTAATATGTATAGCCTCGAGGAAAGAAGGGAGAGGGGGACATGATAGAAACTTTCAAGTACCTCAAGGAATCAACAAAGTCCAAGAGGGTAGCATCTTTCAAAAAGGGTGTGCAAGAACAAGGGCACAATTTGAAGATAGAAGAGGCGGCTCAGAGGTAATTTAAAGGCATTTTTTCACAGAGAGGTTGTGGATGTATGGAACAGCCTTCCAGAGGAGGAGGATGTGGAGTCAAAAACAGTGGTGGAATTCAAGCATGCATGGGACAGTCATAAGGCAATTCTAGGGGTTGGGGGTAGGAAGAAGTAGGCTGCTGGTTAACTAAGATCTGCAGCTTATCCATCAGGTAGGGAAATGGGCAGACTGGGTGGGCCAAGCGGTCCTTATCTGCCGTCAAATTCTATGTTTCTATGAAAACACTGGTATTACACCCTGCCACACTGAAAACAGTACCAGAAAGGTGCAACCCACTCACCCCTCCCCATACCCTCTGATTCTACTTACCAGCTCAAAAGAAGAAGACAGTGTTAGCACTCCAGAGGTGGCCATTACAGCTACGTTTCTCTTCATGGACTCTATTACTCATTTTTATAGATAGCTGTAATAAACCAATGGCTGAAATTTCAGCAACCACTGCACAAGCCAATGCAGATCTAGATCGGCCTGGAAAAGAGCTTAAGACTGGAAGGGATTTTGGAGCCTGCAGTTATTTGTTCTAGAGTTCGGAACATTCCTTACCTCTCCATTACTTCGCTTGCTATAGTAAATTGGTGAGGTCACATTTTTCTAGTTTTGGTGGCTGGTGTGATTGCCAAATCTCATACTGAGGTGGAGAACTGTATTTCAGATCACTGGAGACAAATCCAGAGCCCTGTTTTCAGTAAGTATTGCTATTTTATACCCCAAACTGCTCTAAATATGGGTAAAAAAATATCCAACTTTGACCGTTTTTCCAAGGTATTACATGTTAGGTGAGTGCCCAACCCTACTTCTTCATTAACAAATCTAATACCACTACTGAACAGAGTACTTGCTCAGAATTTGCAAAACAAAAATTGTATGCAACTACTGCACATTCTTGAAAAATGGTACACAAGCATACTGGCCTTGCAATAACATATTTAAATGCAGTATCTCTGTCCTTTTCTACAAAAGACCCATCGGTGGAATTACTTGACAGTTTAAGGCTAACACCTGTAGATATTTTACTTGTAACATTCCTGAATCTATGTGTGTACATATTCGAACTAAGAGAGATACCAACTGTAGCAGTTATTCGAGTGAAGCTAAACATAAGAATATGGTTAACTTGAAATCTATTTGTCTAATACATTTGTTTCACATTTTTGACTGGCACTTGAGCCACTGCCATTTGTTATGTCAAGAAGAATAAAAGAAAAAATATATTTAACACTAGTAAATCAAAACAAAAACTGCATTTGACAAATACTACTAGTACTGGACGACACCAACAAATACGCTTAAAATAAAAATACTTTCTTTTACAATAAAAAGTTCTTCATATTTTTTGTAATTAAAAAGGAAAATAAAATGAACATTTGCTTCATTTAAAAGTCATGCCTCTGTCTTTACAAATCTGCTTCAATACCCCTTGACACAGATCCACTTACAGAATGTACTTACATTCTCCTAACAAAAGTAAATACAGTTTAGCACCCATCGGTTTTTCAGTGATGTAAAATGCACACTATTAGTTTTTTTTTAATGTATATCATTTTTATTGGCAGACAGAAAACTGGCCGATGATTAGTACCTGTGCTGTATCTGCATAGTATTATTTACAAACTTTTTTTAGTGCAAAACATCTGTACTTTAAACTACACCCAGCCTTTTTCAACAGGGTTGTCACCACAACTAGACATTTGTTCAGTTTCAACTAGGATCAGTCAACTACATCTTAGGCCGCCACCCACTGAGGAACTGCAGAATTTTCTTAACTTGTAGTTTGCTTAATTTAAAGTCTTCTGACAGGATCTCCTCTGTAAGCTGTACAAGTAAACTCCCATCAATCTTTTCAGCTACAAACAGGGATACCACATCCTCAGAGAGACCTATAAACCGCAAGGATTTAGACACCTCCTCTATTGAAAGTACGGAAAGGTCAGAGGGGGGCTGCCATGGTGAACCATCACCACAAGACCTTGGTGCCAGTTGAAGGTGCAATGGAGATGAAAACGGATAAGAAATCGAGAAAACATCCTGCACGCCTTTGCTGGCAAAATAACTACCCTCTATCAAGTCTGGTGAACAAGTCTGAGGTTCTGCCTCAGCACCATCTATTGTCAAAGGTAATGATAACACTTCCACAGCAGGCTTCTCATCATTTGCTTTTGGTGCTCGTGGGGGTAAGGCAGGGCATGACTGACTTTGTTTTGTACTGCCTTCCAGCAAGGGTTTTTCACTAGAGGACTCCAAGGAGTAGCTTGCAGATTTTGGGCAGCCAGAGATGACACAGTAAGAGTCTGTTGCTGTTGCCTCTCCAGCTATGCAGCCACCAGGGTGTTCTGACCCCAAAAAATCAAAACTTACTGGGAAGTTTTTCTTTGGTGTACCTGGAGTCTTTTGTCGTGGATAGCTGTAATAACTCCTGCACTGACCCGACATAAATTCATGAATGTTCTGGCATTCTGAGGCTCCACAAAATCGGTTGGGCCATGATGATCTAAAAGATGCAGCTTCTGATAAAGGGCTTCCAAAGGGAGATTTGTTCTCATGGTCCACAGCATCAGGCTTCATCCAGTTACATGGGTTGCAGGAAACTGGAGCACTCTCAGTAGGCTGAGACACATCACCATCCTTGACAGCACTTGGGGAAGAAAAAAGTCTTAAAGTTAACATTACAGACATCAAATACAGACATCAAATACAGACATCAAACAGAAACAAAATATGGCACAGAGTTCACAATGGGGGAGTTTACAGAACACCAGCATTAAATAGCATAAAACAATGGTCTTGATGTTGTTTGCCACTAAGAAAAAGAGTGGCATGGTCCTGAAAATTCAACTTAAAAAAGTACACACTCACCTGTTGGGAATATTGCTAACAATTTTTTTAAAGAGATGTCAAATTGTCTATTGCTGTAACAGCACTTTAGAACTTATTACAATTAACCAGTGTTGTCATTATAATGTCAGTTTATATGGTAGCAACATACTGTATGATGGACCACTCTTCATTAAAATCCAACATGCAATTCAAACATTTTAAAAACATGAATGTGTATGAGCAAATTTTGAAGTAGTAGTTCTAATCTGTATTTTTCTTGGACGATTTTCAACGTTATGCAAATTCATCTGTAGAAAGTCATTATAATTACTAATCAGCGTGGACTTCAGGAGGGCAGATTTTAACAAAATGGGAGAATGCCTTAGGGACATCCTAGCAGGAATAGTGAAACTGAGGGGAAGGAATAATGGGCAAACATTAAGGGGGGCATTGAAAAGGCAACAAATCTCTGTGTCTGGCAGATTAACAAGGTCAAGAGAAAAAAAAGAGACTGATATGGTTCTCTAGAGAAGTAGCAGCGAAAGTAAGTGCAAAAAAACTAGCATTTAGAAGGTGCAAGAGGACACAGAAAGAGGAGGATAGTGAGAGTTACCAGGAGAAACAAAGAGAGGCAGGGAGAGCAGTTAGGAGCGCAAAGCTGCACACGGAGGAGAACACTGCCCAGTCAGTAGAAAAAGGAGATAAAACATTCTTTAGATATATAAGCGAGAATAGAATGACCAAAGAAGGGATAGTAAGGCTAAAAGGGGAAAGAGGGGTTTGTGAGGAAGAGGACCAAAAAAAAAGCAGACATATTGAACAATTACTTTTGTTCAGTATTTACTGAGAAAGGGGGAGGTGACGGGCCAGAGATAAGGGACAAGGGCATTAAAGGAAGAGAGGTGGACACTACTCCTTTTACAGAAGAGTGTCCTCAAGGAACTAGCACAATTAAAAGTAGACAAGGTAATGGGACAGGATGAGGTGTAGCCTAGGATACTG
Source organism: Neoceratodus forsteri (assembly GCA_016271365.2). Taxonomy (NCBI): domain Eukaryota; kingdom Metazoa; phylum Chordata; order Ceratodontiformes; family Ceratodontidae; genus Neoceratodus; species Neoceratodus forsteri. The sequence continues at coordinate 1,339,964,427 of CM057455.1, read as the reverse complement.
AGGGAGCTCAAGGAGGTGCTGGCTGCACCTCTGACAGATCTGTTCAACCTGTCACTAGAAACAGGGGGGGATTCTGGGGGACTGAAATAGGGCAGATGTGGCCCCACTACACAAAAGCGGAAATAGGGAGGAGGCAGGAAGTTGCAGACCTGTCAGCCTGACTTCGGTAGTGGGTAAAGTAATGGAACTGCTACTGAAGGAAAGGATTGGGGAATACCTTGTAACCAGAGGATTACAGGATCCAAGGCAATATGCTTTCACAGTGGGGTGGTCTTGCCACACAAACCTAATCAAGTTCTTTGACTGGTGACCAGGGAAGTGGATCAGGAGGAGCAGTAGATGTGGCCTACCTGGATTTCAGTAAGGCCTTCAACGCTGTTCCACAAAGAAGACTGGTGACCATGCTGGGCAACCTTGAAGTGGGTCCAAAAGTAGTAAAATGGGTAAGATGGTGGCTAAGCAATAGAAGTCAGAGGTTGGTGGTAAATGGGGTCTACTCTGAAGAAGGCAAAGTGACCAGTGGGGTGCCACAGGGGTCAGCACTAGGCCCGGTCCTCTTCAGTGTCTTTATTAGTCATATTACAGAAGGGCTAGAAGGGAAAGCATACTTCTTCATGGATGACACAAAAATCTGCAACAGAGTGAACACACCGGGGGTGGAAAGAATGAGGGATGATCTGAAAAAGCTGGAAGATTGGACAAGGGAATGGCAGCTGGGTTTCAATGAAAAAAGGGCAAAATCATGCCCATGGGGCACAGAAGCCCAAGGGCAAGGTACCAATTGAGTGGGGAGGTATTAGCAACCACAAAACAGGAAAAGGACATGGGGTAATCATTTCTGATGATCTGAAGGTAGCCAAGCAGTGTGATACGGCAGTAGGGAAGGCTAGCAGGAAGCTTGGGTGCACAGGGAGGGGCATCACTAGCAGAAAGAGGGAGGTGGTATTACATCTGTATAATTAAGATCCCATCTCCAGTGCTGTGTCCAGTTCTGGAGGCCCCACCTCTGGAAGGACATAGATAGGGTGGATGTGGCACAAAGAAGGGCTACCAAAATGGTGCAGGGCCTGTAACAAAAACCCTACGAGGAAAGACACAAGGAAATAAATATGAACTCTTTAGAACAAAGAAAAGAAGGGAGGATATGACAGAAATGTTCAAATACCTCACAGGTATTAATAAGGTACAGGAAGGTAACATTTCCCATACAAAAAGATGCTCCAGAACAAGGGGTCATGCTATGAAGCTGGAGGGCAGAGGCTCAGAGGAGATATGAGGAAATGCTTCTTCACAAAGAGAGTGGTGGACGCCTGGAACAGTCTCCCAGCAGAGGTGGTGGGTGCTGTCACCTGTTCACACTATTGCATTTTGAGGTTGGCACTGTTGGAGCCGAGGGCCTGACCTGCGGAGCGCGTTTGTGACAGATTTGGTTGGCAGCAGTGCAATTTAAAAGTATATGGTAACACAAGCATTAACAGTCCAGTGTGTCAGATTAATACTGTACAGCTCACATGCAAAATAAGGTAGTCATTTAAAAAAAAAAAAAGTAAACAGAACTATATCATTGTACTTACAGTCTAAGTTCCTACCTGTTTCATTTTTTTCGGGTGCAAGTTACTGTATCCGTAGTTAGGGAATAAGATGGCTTCCAACTACAGCGAGCACACTACAGACTACCTGAGGCAGTTGTGCCAAGACAGAGGAGCCCAGCATGAGGGTAGAACCAAAAAGAACCTCATAGAGGCTCTTTTGGCAGCCAACGCCCAAAAGCTCGAGTCACAGTCGGTGACTGAAAAGGACCTAACTTTGGGCATGGAGAGGCCAGGGTCCAGTGCAGTGTCCAGATCCAGTGAGGAGGACAGCTGGGCCAATGCAAGCCAAGGGCCACAGCAGCAGTGGAAGGTCACCAACTTTCTGGAGCCAGAAGGGCTCAGGCTGCAGATGGAGTTCCAGAGAGAAGAGAGGTGTGAACAGCAAGAAGCTGAGCGAGAGGCTGAGCAAGAAGCACATGCGCACCAGAGGCGACATGGACTGGAGAAGCTACGACTCCAACACCAGCACCAGAGCAGGTAAGTGGCCTAGGGGTAGCTGGGACTCCAGAACTGGGTTACACATTTAATTCCAAATTGATAGCCGACTTTAAAGAGGGGGAAGACATGGATGCCTTCTTTAATTCCTTTGAAAAAGTAAGCATTCAGGCAACATATTCCTAGTGGGTCCTGGAGCTTCCAACTATCCCTGTTACTTACCGAAAAAGCTCAGGATGCATTGGGTCAAATGGACAATGAGGACAGTAATGATTACAGTAAACTTAAAGCTACACTTTAAAAAAAATATTAGCTAACAGCAGAGGCATACACAGTTAAATTCCGTAAGCTCAGGAAAAGCCCTGACATGAGCTATGAGGAGCTAGCCACTAAACAACGTCAGTTTTTAAAACATTGGTGGGAAGGAATTGAAGCAGACTCTGTAGAAAAATTTGAAATATTTTATTGTTAGAGCAGTTTTTTATGGGCATGCCCAGCACAGCTGAAAACCTGGCTGGAGGACCGAGATCCAAAAACAGTGCAACAGGTTGCTGAACTCTCAGACCACTGTGCCAGGAGTAGACCTGCTCTGAGAGCGAATGGGGTGGACATGGTAGTACAGAAAGGGAAAAGCATGCCTTCAGGGCAGCTAAAACTCTCCCTGCCTCCACTGAAACCAGATAACCCCAGGTTACAAAGAAAAGAGTTAACTGAAAAAATAAATGAATGTTGGGTTTGCAAAGAACCTGGTCAACTGGCCAGACAGTGTCCCAAAAGGGCAAGCAATGCACAAAGTGGTGCTAGGAAAGAAGTACGTTGTTTGTGTGTCCCTGAAAGCATGCCAATAAACATGAGGGAACACATACACCCAGTTACTGACACATGGTTTAAGGGATGCAGGGGTGTCCCTGACTTTGGTAAAAAGGGATTTGGTAGGGCCTGGTCAGCTTATACCCAATCAATTTGTGACTGTACGGGGATTCACTGGGAGGAGAAAACACTGCCACTCGCTATTGTCCTCCTAGACTGGGGTGAGACGGGGGGCTGGGCAAAAGGTTGCCATAGCTGAGACGCTGGCTGCCGATGTAATTGTTGGCAACACTATCAAACAGGGGACGGTGTGTGCAGTTACCCGCAGCCAAGCAGCAAAGGAAAACTGTAGTTCCCTCGAACTCATACAAGCACCTGTGGAAACCATTGGGAGGCTGGTTCCCCAGCCTGTGTCTCCTGATATGGAGGATAATGAAAAGGGGGTAGAAATTCCCCAGGTAGCAGTTAACAGAACAGCTATGGAGGGTTACTCCGAGGAGGAAGATGCGACTCATTGTCAGAGGGTTAGGGATGGAAGTGATCCTGAATACCCTGGCACTAGAGCTAGGGATCCTGGCTTAGACACTGAAGGGGACCTGTCCCACACCTTAGGAATGTGTAAGGAGTTTGCAGCTGCTCAGAAAAGTGACCCTAGTCTAGAGAAGCTGAGGGCTTGGGCAGACTCTGACGGAGCATAGGGAGGTGACAGCAAACATAAAGTTTATTGGGACAATGGACTGATGTATATGCAGGATGCTAAGACAGAGGGAGGGGTGATGGGCAGGCAGCTTGTCATTCACCAGGGGTACTGTAAGTAGTTGCTCAAGACTGCACACGATATTCCCATGTCTGGCCATCTGGGAATCATGTGCACTATACAGTAGTTGGCCCACAATTCTATTGGCCCAACTTCACCCAGCAGGTGAAGGAGTATTGTAGGTCTCATCACCGGTGCTAAGAAATAGGGAAGGCAGGTAAGAAAACTCAAGCCGCCCCAATTCCCTTACCTATAGTGGAGAAGCTATTCCAGAGGGTGGAAATGGATATTGTGGGGCCTTTAAATACCCCCAGCTCCTCCGGGAAGAGGTTCATCCTAACTGTGGTGGATTATGCCACCTGGTACCCAGAGGCAGTCGCCCTATCCTCACTGAGGACAAAGTGGTAGATGCCTTGCTAGGGATTTTATCCCATGTTGGGTTTCCACAGGAGGTTATCACCGATCGAGGGGGTTCCTTCATGTTGGATCTGATGAATGTTTGTGGGAGAAGTGTGGGGTGGTGCAGAGATGCACAACACTTTATCACTCGCAAGACAATGAGCTTGTGGAAAGATTCAATGGTACCCTTAAGCCAATGCTCCAAGCGTTTGCTGAACAGCATGGGAGGGACTGGGAGAAATACCTTCCTCACCTGTTGTTTGCATACAGGGAGGTGCCCCAAGAGTTGACAGGATTTTCCCCTTCGAACTCTTATATGGACGCCGGGTACGTGGGCCCCTAGACTTGATCCGGGAGGACTGGGAAGGCAAGCATGCCACCCAGGGAACTCCCATTGTGGATTACATACTAAGGTTTACAGAAAAGCTGAAGGAGCTTATGGGGACAGCCCAGAGCAGCCTGGCAGCTGACCAACAAAAACAAAAGGTGTGGCATGACCGGAGAACCAGAACTCGCTCGTACACTGTGGGTCAGGAAGTCATGGTCCTAATCCCGGTCCAGAAAGATAAGCTGCAAGCCGAGTGGGCAGGACTGTACAAAGTAGTCAGACAGAAAAATTATGTAAACTCCATTATAGAGCTACCTGACAGGAGGCATACACAAAGAATGTACCATGTCAACATAGTCAAGCCATGTGCTAACAGGGCTGACATGGCATTTGCAGTGTGTTCCTGGGGAGGGGATGGATGAAGGAGACCCCCTTCTGGATTTGCTGGAAGAAAGCAAGGGAGAGACCTTTGTGAGGGTAATTAAAATGTCACCCCAGCTGACCCCAGGCCAGATCCAGGAAGTAAGGGAGGTGTTAGGAGACTTTGCCCCACTGTTTAGTGCCAAGCCTAGACTAACCCCCTTAGCAATGCACAATGTGGAGACAAGGATGCAGGTGCCCATACAGTGGACAGCATATCAGGTATCAGAGGATGTCCAAAAGGACATTAGGAGGAAGTTGGAGGAAATGCTGGATTTAGGAGTAATCCAGAGATCCCAAAGTCCCTGGGCCTCATCCGTAGTCCTTGTGCCCAAGCCAGATGGCTCTACTTGTTTTTGTGTGGACTGTCTTGGACAGAATGCAGTCATGACGTCAGACATCCATCCAATGCCACGGATGGACGAACTCCTGGACAAGTTGGGAGGGGCGACATACCTTACGACTATTGACCTGACAAACGGGTATTGGCAAATAGAGTTAACTGTCAGAGCTAAGGAGAGGTCGGCCTTCATCGCTCCAATAGGATTATTCAAATTTAAAGTAATGCCTTTCGAAATGAAGAACACCCCTGCCACTTTCCAAAGGTTGGTGAACCAGGTGTTAAATGGTGCTGAGGAGCATGCCGTGGCGTACCTGGATAATATTGTCATCTTTAGTGCCAGCTGGGAGGAACACCTATCCCACCTTAGGGAAGTGCTGGGCAGGATACAGAGGACCGGACTCACTGTAAAAGCAGAGAAGTGCCAGGTGGCCATAGCTGAGGTAGCATACCTTGGGCACATTGTAGGCCAGGGACAGCTCCATCCTAACCAAGTGAAAATAGGGGCAATCAAGGCATGGCTCAGACCAGAAACACAGAAGCACGTCAGGAGTTTTCTAGGGACAGCAGGGTACTATAGGAAATTTGTACCAAATTACAGTGCCCTGGCCGCTCCCCTAAGAAAGTTACCTGGGAACCAGACTGTGAACAAGCCTTTACCAGACTGAAGGAGGCACTGTGCAGTGCTCCTGTACTGACAAGTTCAAATTATAGCAGACCCTTTGTAGTCCAGACTGATGCCTCAGATCTGGGTATTGGGGCAGTGCTGAGTCAGAAGGCCAACCAAAGGAAAGATCACCCAACAGTGTACCTCAGTAAAAAAGTTACTCCCAGGGAGCAGGCTTACTCAATTATGGAAAAAGAGCGTCTTGCCATGGTGTGGGCCCTAAAGAAGTTAGAGCCATACCTATATGGGCAGCATTTTGAGGTACAAACTGACCACAACCCCCTGGTTTGGCTGGAACAAATGGTAGACTATTAAGATGGAGTCCTGCCTTGCAAGGGTATGACATGGCTGTCTCACACAGGGCTGGGGCAGCCAATGAAAATGCAGATGGACTGTCACATCAGTTTGAGCAATGAACTGACTTGGGGAGCTCATCCCATGTAGGGGATAGAGTCCCCAAATTCAGTCTAGGTGGGGGAGGACTGTGACGCTCTACCATCTGCATATTGTTATACTGTATAATATTTGTGTTATAAATAAAATGTGTATGGTATGTGACTGCCTGCTTAAGGATGGTAGTCAGTGTGAGAGACTTGACCTTTGACCTCAGAGGTGTCAGTGTGAAGAAACAGCAGGATGTGGTAAACAGACCAGGGAAACCACTAATCAAAGCCTTCCTTCCAGAGGGAGAGTTTATTACCCCTTATAACTTGTTCCTGCTTTTGAAGTTGAAACTAAATACGCATTTTATGACACAGCAGGAAGGGAAGTCATTTGGCTGATCCTTTATGGTTTTCTCACCTAGAAGAAAAAAAGTGACATATTGTGGGGTTATGAAATGTCAGAGGAAATGCTCTGATCAAAGAGACTTACATTTTGGGAAATTGCTAGTTGCTGGTTTTCACAGTAATAACACAATCCTGGTGGATGTTTATGCTAAGAAGTTAAAGTTATGGGATGATCTAACTGTGACCTCACCAAAGGGGGTGGGGAGATGGATTTTGAAAGGATCAGGCATCTCAGGGAAACATTGCTTTTTATTCTGGACTCAAGAGAGACATTTAGTTCTCTGGACTTAAGAAGGCACTTTATGGTAACATCTAGCTAGGCAAGAACTTTTAAGTATTTGTGGTAGGCATATTTGTGTTCTGTAACTTCCCTTTTTTGTGTGACTGTAAGTTATTGATATATTTGTTCTATGTTTGATACATTACCTAGTTTACAATTTTTTAGTAAACAGTATTTTCCTTGAAATACTGTCTGTGTCTTCTTAATTTTCATTTGCATGTGAATGCTGAACCAGTGTTTAAGTCTGACAGCTATTAAGGGCTTGAATGTGTTACTAATCTTGCTAAAGGTAAGAATATACCTAGGTCTCATATTGAGTCATGAGGGTACATTATGGAAACCTGCCTGGGTGCCACTGGGTAAAACATTACATTGCGTTTCCCTGAAGAGAATATATATCTCAGCCTGTTAACTGGGTGCTCTAGCATAAGGTTCACATTTGACCCCAAGGACTTGAGGCTAGTAGGTGATTCAGACCCCAAACAGAGAGGAGGGTTACCCTATCTGTCCCCTGTTCACACCATTGCGTTTCAAGGCTGGCACTGTGGGAGCAGAGGGCCTGACCTGTGGAGTGCTTTTGTGACACCTGCCAGCTCAGGCGTCAGTGAGGGAAGTGCCTACACACAATGTTCCAACTGCAGCAATACCTTACAGGCTCCCTTAATATAGCATGAGTGTCAATCAAGTCAGATGCATTCCATTTTCTTCTGAGTTTTGTTTTGTGTATTTTCAACCTGGTGACATTTATGAATACATGTACACCAGCTTAAAGTGGATTGATAGGCCATCAAAAAGTGAAAGTGAGACCCGCAGTCTATGTGCTGTGGCAATTATATACAATAAACTAAGTGGCATTGTCATTATTTTTTTTTTCCCACACACCTTCAGTATGTGATACAATCATTAACCACACGTGCTTCCCACTCATAGTATATGTGGTATCACACAACTTAGGTGCGTAAAAAAACAAACTCATAATGAACAACACCCCATATATTCTTCATTCTATATAAACATCAACCCCATGCAAAGCAACCAAAAGATACATCTGAATACCTATAGATGTTTAAAATACTTCACGAAAGAGAAGATTCAATTAAAACACTATAAATATTTCAATGCAGTTTTGTCTTTTATCCCATTTTTTCTGTATTTTATATTTGTCCTATTGACACAGAGTGCAGTGACAACACATGTTTGACAAAGCAATCCAAACAAAAAGGGCCTGAAGCTTTGGGGGTGAGTCTCAAAACTCACATTTAAAATGTTTCAATTGGGCAGGCCCAGTGGCACTGAGGGCTGAACACCTTACCTCACGCTATGCCGGCGACCCAGGTTCGGAAGTGAGCATGGGCCACCAGGGGTCGGCAGGAGAGGAGAAGGATTGAGCATCCGATGCACTGCTCTCCTTCCCCAAGGAGGGGGGTCCTCAGCAGTCGGCACTCTTCTGCTCCCTAGCAGAGGCCGGGGGACAGGGCACCGTGCTGCAGAATGGGGAGGAGTTGGGGCAGACACTTGGAGTGAGTGCGTGTGGATGCGTGTGTGCTCCTCTCCGCGGGTGACATTGCATGCCCCAGCTCCTGGGAAGCAAGAACAAGGAAAAAGCATGGTCGCACAGCTTGATGGCCATCCTGGGATGCATATCCAGGCTTCGAGGGTGTTGCTCCCAGTGCACTGGATCCACTCCTGGCGGTAAGGGGAGCTCGTTGCCTCCCCACCATTGGGGGCAAGCCATGGGTGTTTTGCTAGGGGCGAGGGCCTTAATTGGAGCCAGGAGTGCACCAGGACAGTGGCTGGATGTGGGCCAACCATGAGGGGAATAAAAGAAATAAACCCCCCAAAAAATATTTCAATTGTCTTACTTTAAAGTTCAGAGTTCAGCAGCAGCAATGGATTACACTGGAAGAGTGAAATCCTCATTTTTATTCTTTATTTGCTGATTGGAAGGCAGTATTTAGTAGGGCTGTGTGAACCCCTCCCCAATACAAACTCTGAATGTCAAACCAGGCAAATTCTGACTGAGTTCACCTGGGTAGTTCGCTGTTCACACAGTCGAACACCCCCTCCCAATTCAAACCAAAAAAAAAAAACACCCGCTCCCACGCATGAAACTCTACTCTACAATGGCAGGAGACAGACTGTTTCAATGAAAGTTTCCTCCAGAGGAGCCTTATCTCCAAAGTAGTGCTGCCTTGGAGGCGGGCATTATGGATAGGGATGCATCCTAGGCAGCTGAGTTTCACTTAAGGAGGCAGTATAGCACAGTGGTTTAAGGAGCTAAGCTGCAAACCTAGAGACCTGGGTTTACATCCCACGGCCCCACTTGCATACTGTGTAACCCTAAGCAAGTCACATAATTTCCTCATGCTCCCAGGTCACACCTGTAAATAAGCTTTCACCTTAGTGCGTCTCTCCTGCCAAAAAAAACTCACTTAGTCATTAATTCATTAAATTTTCATGACTGGGTAAGCCCACTGAAACTGAAAGTCCTTTTTTCAGGGGCAACCTGGAATTAATTACACGAAACATAGAATAACAAAACAGCATAGACATTGGAATGCACACAAAGTACAAATATAAGAGACCATTCTCTGTGCCAACTTGGTGGTGTAGTGGAAAGGTCTACGGCCTGATAAGCAAGAAACTGTAAGCTTGAAAAGAGACACGATTCCCTCAGCTTTCTTTTGGCAGAAATTCACTAGAGTGATCCTCCATGGTGGCCTGGAGTTAGAATATCAAATATATAAGAAAAGGGACTTAAATGGGAGAAGGAATAAGTGCAACTGTAAAGTGTTGCCTCTGAGGCAGGGCTGCCCTGGAGGCAACTTTCAATGAGATGATCTGTACCTTGCTCTACAATGCCTTCACAAAGCTATGTAGGGGAGGGAGTGTTTTCTGCATTTATTTATTTTTTTCTTTTACTTTGGTTTTTTGTTAGAAAGGTAAACTTTTTGGACCCATACAGGAGGAGGCCAAGGGTCGGGATCATGGCCAGCGTTGGGCATGTGGGGGTTGGCCCCGGAGACCAGTCGTCACCTCACTCGCCCACCAGGGGTATTTTCTTGTTTTCTCCCCTCGGAGTGTGACGTGCAATGATGCCTGCGCATGGCTGCCCTGCTGGCATCTGCTGCACTCTGACCCCTTTTGTTTTGGCTGGTGTACCTTCAGTAGCCCCAATCTCAACTGGGGGTCGCCAGGACACCGAGCAACCCTGGAACTTTCCCCAGGGAAAGGAGAGGACAGCTGTCCTCTGGACGCTCGATCCTCTCCCTTCCCTGTTGACCCCTGGCAACCTGAGTCCATCACTGAATCCGGGGCGCTGGCATGACATTAGGTGTGGCGTCCAGTGCCTCAACCCTCAGCACCACCAGGCCTGCTGACAACTGTGTTATTAAGGTGCAAACATCAGGGTTTAGCATTAAATTGCATTCTTAACCCTAAACACCAATGGAGATAAAAATGACAGGATAAATAGGGTAAATACAATAAGCTGACTCAAAATAATCAATTTATCTTCCCGTGTGAGGAGTAGGACCTTAACTCATGAGTGGTTGAGATACAAGTTATGATGGTCCTGCTCCTTCACAACTGATGAGAAACTACATCTTCTGAGTTAGACCACTGCATATTCAAGTTAGACAACATCTGTTTACTAGTTATATCTTTTAAATCTGATGTCTGTTATGATTTCATTTGCTGGTTTCAGTGTTGCACAGGGATATAGTGATGTCATAAACATTGTGAAAGCTGCTCTGATTGGTTCAATATGCAGTGTGATGTACCCAACAGGACAAGAAACATAGAATTTGACGGCAGATAAGGGCCGCTTGGCCCACCCAGTCTGCCCATTTTCCTACCTAACAGATAAGCTGCAGAATCCTAGTTAGCCAACAGCTTACTTCCTCCTACCCCCCACCAGGACTGCCTTATGTCCGTCCTATGCGTTCTTGAATTCCCCCACTGTTCTCGACTCCACGACCTCCTCAGGGAGGCTGTTCCATGCATCCACAACCCTCTCCATGCAAAAATACTTCCTCACATTACCTCAAGCCGTCCCCCTCAATCTTCAAATTGTGCCCCTTTGTTCTTGCACATCTCTTTTTCTGAAAGATGCTACCCTCTTGGACTTTGTTGATTCCCTTGAGGCACTTGAAAGTTTCTATCATGTCCCCTCTCTCCCTTCTTTCCTCAAGTGTATATATATTAAGCTCCTTTAGTCTTTCTTCGTATGTCTTCTGGTACAGACCCTGCACCATTTTGGTTGCCCTCCTCTGGACAGCCTCCACTCTGTCTATGTCTTTGCGGAGATGGGGTCTCCAGAACTGCACACAATACTCCAGATGAGGTCTCACCAACTGTCTGTACAGAGGGATAACAACTTCCTGTTTTCTACTATTGGTGCCTCCCTCTATGCATCCCAGTATACCCCCAGCCTTCCTTACTGCCTTCTCATATTGTTTGCCCACCTTTAGGTCATCTGATATAATTATCCCCAGGTCTCTTTCCAATTTTACTGTTGTCAGTATCTCACCCCCACTGTGTACACTTCCCCTGGGTTTTTGTTTTCCAGGTGCATTATTTTGCACTTCTTTGCATTGAATCTGTGCTGCCATACATTTGACCATTCCTCCAACCTTGCCAAGTCCCTTCTCATCCTTTCCACTCCATCTTGTGTATCAATCCTGTTGCGAATCTTTGTGTTGTCTGCAAACAGACATACTTTTCCTTCCAGTTCCTCCATACTTTTCCTTCCAGTTCCTCTGCAATGTCACTTATAAAGACATTAAAAAGGACCGGTCCCAGTACCGAACCCTGTGGCACCCTGCTAGTAACCCTCCTTTCTTCACTGTGGACTCCGTTTACTACTACCCTTTGCGTCTTATTGTCTAGCCAATTTTTTATCCAGACTACCACCTTGGGACCCACTCCAAGACTGGCTAACTTGTGTATTAATCTTTTATGTGGAACTGTATCAAATGCCTTACTAAAATCTAGGTAGGCCATGTCCACAGCCCCTCCCTGGTCTACTACTTTGGTCACCCAGTCAAAGAAATCTATTAGATTAGTCTGATACGACCTTCCCATCATGAATCCACACTGCCTTGGGTCCTGTGCCCCACTGGCCTCTAGGTACTCAACAATTCTTTCCTTCAGAAGTGATTCCATCATTTTCCCTACCACTGAGATCAAACTAACTGGTCTGTAGTTTCCTGCCTCTGTCCTGCTCCCACTTTTGTGAAGAGGAATCACATCCATCCTCCTCCAGTCCTCAGGTAATACCCCATCCTTCCATGATTTGTTAAAGAGAGTAGTCAGCGGTGTCACTAGTACTACCCTTAGTTCTTCAACCTTCTAGAATGTTTACACTGCTGAACCAATCATTATTAAATTCACAGGATGAAGAGAGCCTCGCACCGACTTCATTCATGTCAAATTTCAGGCTATTCTGTCTAGGGACAGCCACATCACTAAGGCACAAAAATCAGAGTTTAACATTATACTGCCCACTCAAACCTAGGCAGATGCCATGCAAGAAGCCAAGAGTCAGCAGACTCCCCCTCCCGCCGACAAGCCAGCTCATGGACCTCCCTCCCCACCACAGACACCACACAAGGCGCCAAGAGTCAGCAGGCTCCCCTTTGTGCCGACAAGCCAGCTCACTGTCCCCCCCTTCCCACCACAGGCAGATGCCATGCAAGGAGCCAAGAGTCAGAAGGCTCCCTCTTCCACCAACAAGCCAGCTCACAGACCTCCCCAGTCCACCACAGGCAGACGCCACATAAGGAGCCAAGAGTCAGCAGGCTCCCCCTCCTGCTGACAAGCTGACTAATGGACTCCCTCCCCACTGCAGGTAGACACCATGCAAGGAGCCAAGAGTCAGCAGGCCCCCCCTCCCACAAACAAGCCTGCTCACGGACCCCCCTCCACACCACAGGTATGGACCCAGCATCTGGTGCTTGAGGGTTGGAGGACCTGTGTAGATAGGTTCTGGACGAACAAGGACCTTGGGAATTTCAATGCTTTTCTAGCTGGTACCTTCAGACTCCTGTGTTAGCCTGTGCTCGATGTATTGTTTGGGATAGTACTTTAATGGGTCTGTATTGTGTTTGAGGAATTCTGTTTGTGACAGTACTTTCATTGGGGCTGTACTGTGAGCACGCTAAGTGCAGTGTTTTTCTCACTGCCCATCCAATGTACTAGTGCAGTTACTGTTTAAGACTGTGTACCGCAGAGCTTGTTAATTTGCTGTATAGCCTTACCTGCGTTATACTGCGATGCCTCTCTTTGTGCTGACCCGCCATTTCCAGCTTCTATAACATTCCCCCCATTTCCCACCCTGACCTCTAACCCTCCTATTGTCTTCCAATGTGACCTCTTAATCCCCAGCTTCTTCATTTAATCCTGTCTTTGTTTTCCTAGTCAGACGCCATGCAAGGAGCCAAGAGTCAGCACGCTCTCCTTCCTGCCAACAAGCTGGCTCACAGAACCCCCCTCCCCACTACAGGACGGACCCAGCATCTGGTGCTTGAGAATCGGAGGACCTGTGCATCCCACCGCCACTACCATGGTGGATGCCCCACCCTCGGCGGGCATTTTCTTTTATAGGTAGTCCTGGTCAGGTGACCATGTCATGTTCTTGGCCAGATTTTTATCCCCCATATCCTCCTTAGCTTCTTATACTGCCACTAGGTGATGCTGTGCTCTCCTTTACTTCTTCTCTCAATCTCTAAATACAAATTTGCTGTACCTTGTCCCTCAGTTTATACTCCGTCTCTGTCCTCTTCCCCCTAGTGCAACCAGCCCTCCTGGACTGCTCCCCTCCTTTTTAGACTTTGGCACTCTGTGGGACTTGAACCTCTGCCTGTGCTGTCTACCTGTTTGGAAGCCCATACTTCTATCCACTAGGTCACCCAGCCTGTTAGTATCTCCAACTAGTGCACGCTGCTTGTACCTTAGCCCTCCCCTTCCCCTTCTTTTGCCATCTACCTAGTTTTTCACCTGCATCCTATATTGCTTGGTCCATAGATGCCTCTGTTGCTTCATTTCTTTACTTACTTACACTATACATTGCCTAGCCACTAGAGGCCACTATCACTCCTCAACGCCTGGCTTGATTTTCTATGTTCTGTTCTGGATCGCTAGATGCTTTCACTTGTAAGTATTTTTGCACCCACTTTCCCTCACCATGTCTTTACCCCCTCTTTCTGCATCTGCTCTCCTTCACCATGTCTTTACCTTCCTTTCTCCCAATTTATCTCCTTCCCTTGCTCTTCTCTAACACTTACCTGCCTACACTTACCTGCCTACCCCTATAGCGACTCTTCTTCACCACACTCCCCAGATTTTACCACATGCCCAGGGGCGTAGTGAGGCCTCTTGCCTTCACTCCCTAGAAGTGCAGTAAAATCTGTTCCAAGCACACCCTATCGTGTCTTATTGCACTTATAAAATGGACTACTTTTTTAAAAAGTATTTACTTATCCAAAAAAAAAAAAAAGTTCATCTATATACTAAAAGTGTATTTTGGATGGTATTTATGAAAAAACAGTCCTTCCGCCAGAAAAAAATTGACGTCATGATGAGTCCTACCCCCCTCCACTGTTAGCAGGCTCCAGAATAAACTGCATTGAAAGAGTAGAATTGCATTGAGAGTGCACTGAGTGGAAGTGCTTCTTTCTCGCTGGCAACTTGCTAGAAAGTTCAATGTACAGTATCAACATTTAAAAAAATGGAAAGAAACTGATTTTCTTTTGGTTTTTTGCTTAAGAACTGTGGAGGCTAAGACCGCTACTGATATGGGAAACAGCGGCAGCCAGCATGATAGTGGACCGCTACCACCCTCCTGAACTTCAGTGTCACAGCATAATCCTAACAGCGAGACAAACCAAGATACAGAAAACGAAGACAGCAGCATGATTGTTAGGGTGCGTAGGTATGATCTGAGAATGGCAGAGGGATTGAGAAAATGGGACAGTGGAGGGTTATAAGCACAAATGGCAGTGATATTTCATTGGGAACAGTTAATAATTTCTAAAATGTTTTTTATTTTAAGGGTTTCATGTCTATGTCTAAATCAGCGAGAGCGTCAGCAGGGTTTTTGAGGTTTTCTGAGATGAGCTGCAGTTAGCGAGGAGAAAAAAATGGCAGCATTTTAAAAAGCAACATTCTAAAGACACAGTGATTTCACTTTTTTTCAGTGTGGTCCCACTCTTAGGCACAGATTTCATGCACAGGTAATAACTAATCAGGTCACAGGATTTACTCTCCTCATTTTATAATTTATTGCAAGTCACTCTCTCAATAAGGAAAACATTCAAAAAGTACACTTATAACACTTTTCTTTGGAAATAATATTTATAATAGCAATAAGACACTCCCAGGAGTTAGATTAACAGTCAATCACCCCCTAGCAGCAATATGGCCGGTTGTGCCTCGTGCCACAGTACACCTGGGGGGGGGGGTCATTAACAGACTATTAATCTAACCCCTGATCATGCCTTATTGCTTAAACAAGAACAACGCAGGGGGTCACTCCATGGACTATAATGGGTGCAGTTTTTACAGGCTTTTTGAGTGCCGATTTGGACAAAGGAAGGCCACCATTCAACTAACAAGGACCTTATTAGTTAAGCGATGACTTTCCATTGTCAAAATTGGCACTTAAAAGTATAAAACAAAGTCTATAAAAACTGCCCCCATTATAGTCTATGGAGTGTGTCCCTGCACTGTTCTTTTACTGACATCATGAAACGTACTAGCGTGGGGTCACATCTCCACATACGGAAGTATGAGAATTTTGGATGCCAGCCCCATACAGAAATGTTATGAGTGTTTTTTTCTCTAAACAGAGCAATAAAAAAACCTACATGAAAAGTAGGGCAGTTAAGAGCACCAGGAAACTCTGGTGGTGCCAGAGAAAAAATAAAAGCAATGCAAAGATCACAGCACCCACCAGTAAGGAAACTGCACAAACTGGACTACTGATATGACAAAAAGAACCAGTTTTAATGTATATAAAAAAGTACATACCAGCACAATTCAGTGCACAGCCAACCAGAGAAAAAAAAATGACCGCAAGGTCAAGCAGATGGACAAAAGTGATGTTTCGCTCAGGCGCAGCTGAGCTTCATCAGACAATCATCAACTGCTCACATGGTACTTTAAATAGGCAAAAATTAAACCTTTCCTATGATGTGTGCAATTACTAACAATATTTAAAAGGATATACATGGCTTCAAATATATTTTATAATAATCAAAATACAAGTATATATGTCAGAATGGAAGCCAGGCACAGCACTTGAATTTATCTAAATTGGAACACAGAGACATATTCAAATAATGCATATCATTAGAAACAAACACCTACAAGGATGGGAACACGTCCTGAGAGCCAGTATACTCAAAATTTCTTAACAAATGCTGCTAGGTCAATTGTTTCATTTAGCCCATAGTCAGTTCTGGCTCTCAGCTGGTAAGTCCCACCCTCTGCTCAAAATCTCCACCCCTGTCACTTTTGACTGCTTCACTACCTGTAAACAAGACATCACGTTTGACATTTGGAGAGCTTAAGATATGTTTGACAATGGCATAGGACATGTCATGTTTCTGTATAGCACAAATATGTTTGCCAATTCTGGCACGAAATGTACAAGTTGTCCGCCCAACATAATAGTTGCCGCAACTGCATTTTAGCATATACATTACACCCTTAGTGCTACATGAGATAAACTGACAAATCTCATATTTTTTTTTTGTAGCAGGATCCTCAAAATGTTTACATTGGGAGACATATGATCAAAAACTACACTTTCCACATTGGAAACAGCCAGTGTGGGCCGGGGACAGCCAGGTGTTGCCAGACGCTTTGCAGACAGATCTCATACTTGGAGCCACAGTATTTCTCATACTGGGGGGGGTCTATAAACGATGCTGGGGCCCTGTAAAATATACAGGTTATGATGAATTATATCAGCCGCTTTCGATGCCTAAACAGAAAACGTCGTGATAAAAGGGCAAGTGGGACTATTACATTTTCCTTTACCTTTTGGCACATCACTTTTGCCCATCTGCTCAACCTTGCAATCGTTTTTTTCTTTTGGTTGGCTGTGCACCGAACTGTATTGGAATGTACGGTTTTTATACATTATAACTGGTTATTTTTGTCATATCTATGGTCCAGTTTGTGCAATTTCCTTACTGGTAGGTGCTGTGATCTTTGGATTCTTCTATTTTTTCTCTAGTACCACCAGAGTTTCCTGGTGCTCTTAATTGCCCTGCTTTCCATGTTCATTTTACAAGGATGGGTTAACCCAACATTAGGGTTATAAACGGAACACTGTCCTTTTTCTAGAGTCTTACTTTGAATGTTTGGAGACCCAGAGTACGTCCATTCAGCACAGATAGTTTTATAGAGATGCTGGGTTTCCACTTTTTGTTTAAACTGCCATGGTTTCCCGATAGGGTGTTGGTAATTCCCTTATTTTCTCCGGGTCTGCAATAGGACAGAAGAGGAGGGTCCGAGTTCAAACCCCACTATGGCCAAAAGTTTCGCACAGATGTTATTTGCAAACACAGAGGACACTAATCCCCTATTGGAAAGTGCTAATAAAACACCTTTCAACAATGACAATACTGAACATGAACTAATGGCTATGCTTGAAAAAATGTTGCTTAAACATCGCCACATGTACTAGCACCATATAACATTGGTGGCATATTTAGAAGTCAAGAGGGTTCCCAGAGGGCTTAGAATCCTCAACAAATGAACCTTTGTTACTGACGACAAAACATTTATGGAACATTGGCATAAGAATATGGAGGAGGCCTCGTTTAAAAACATTCAGTTAATATTAGAACATGCAGGTCCAATCAGAGATCAGTTGTCTAAAGATTTTACGGAAACAGAAACTACATTAAATCAACTTGTCACTGAGGAGAAATTTAACAAAAATGACACAGCAACTGCGTGACAAAATCAAAAAGTATGATGCAAAGTTACAAAAAGCCAGAAAGAGGAAATGTATCCGTGATGAGACAGATTACAAACTTAACAGAGTTTATGATTGGCATAAGAAAAAGACTGTCTCACCAATTAAATCGATTTTGAAAACTTCTACTAAAAAAAAAAAACACTCTTGACTATACTTCTAGGCCATTGGGCATGGATGGTTCCCTACCAGATGATTTTTTTAGAAGAGGAATACTTCCCTCGGAGGAGCCTTCACAAAACTAGCTTCCACGAACCATACAGATCATCAGGCAAGAGAGGAGGAAAACGAGGGGGGTGGTGGCTTGGAAGAGGCAGAAACAACAGAAAATAATCAATGACATGTTAGCAGGTCATGCCCTCCCCCAACACACACAGACGGAACTGACCCCAGTGATTAACATCTTACAATATGTCTTGACGGAAACTGAACTACAAGCGCTCAGCAAGGGACTCTCATTCTCAGCTTCCAAAGGCATTAATTTCTGTGGATTTAAACATTTTCACACAGAATTTAACTTTAAAATCCATGTATGGCAACGAGTCATCTGATCCAGAAGAAAAACAGGACCACGCAAGTACTTTGCGAGCTCGATCTACTTATTGCCTTCCCCTTAGTCCTGTGGTCTCAATGTTGTTACATGAATGTGAAAGTGATTTGGAAAAACTTAGACCTACTCCATTAGAACATTGTTACTTAAATTGCAGCTAACAAGAGCAGGCAGCCTTAAAAAGCTTAGCACAGAATGATGACATTACCATCAGACAGGCTGATAAGGATGAGCTATCATTGTTGTGGATAGAATATACTATGTGGAAGAAATAAAAAAAAATTGTCTGATACCATGTATTAAGAAAAGTTAAAATTCAATCACACTTCTACGTATAAAGCAGAACTGGATGCCTTAGTTAGTAAGGGCATTGTTAAGGGGTACATTTCTGAGTCCACATATAGGGCCCGTACTGTTGCACACCCAGTTGTTCCTATCATCAACTTCCCAAAATTCACAAAAATTTACAACATCCTGCTGGTAGGCCCATTATTTCATGTCTGGGCTGACTCACTGAGCCGTTGTCCATGTTTGTGGACTTGGTACTGCAACCCTTTATGACACAGCAGTGTTCTTCTATCTGAGGCAGTATGGAGGTGGTTAAGTTGATAGAAAATTTAGATATGGACCCCGCGTGGCATTTTGCCACTCTTGACATTAATTCATTATACACTGTGATACCACACCATTTGGGTCTGCAAGCATTAGAATATTATTTTGAACAATGCTCTGAATATGAAAGGGCGCAACTTCCCACATGGTATGTGATTGAACATTCTGACATGGTGTTAACCAAGAATATGTTTTTATTCCAGGGGGAATTCTATAGACAAAAATGTGGGACGGCCATGGGGGCCACTATGGCCTCCAGTTATGCCAGTCTCTTCACAGGTTTCTGGGAGCAGAGGTTTCCGTATAGCGCCACCACAAATCCATTCTGTAACAGTCTGGATTTGTGGCGGTGCTATGTAGATTATGTTTTGCTTGTGTGGAGAGGCAATAGGTCAGAATTCCATGAATTTATTAACTGGCTTGAAAGTAGTAGCCAGTTCCTCACTTTTAAGCATACTATCCACAATTCTGTGATTCATTTCCTAGATTTCAAAATCTGTAAGAACAATTGGGGGGGGCGGCATTTGCTGTACTCTATTTCAAAAAGAGACCGATTGTTACAGTCTGTTTTTGGCCAACACCTGTCATCCGGCTCATGTATCTAATAATATCCCAAAAGTTCAACTCATTAGAATTGTAGTGAGAAGCATGAGTTTGATAAGAAAAAAATTTAGCAAGCTCACCGCTTTAAACAGCGAGGCTATACTGTAGTAATTCTGTTACTTGTAAAGCCCTTGAGGAGGTTGAAAAAATTCCTCATTCTTCCACCCTTGTGCCAAAAGCTAAAGAGAAATCTAATAGCCCCACTTGCCCTTTTGTCACGTTTTCTGTTCGGGCATTGAAAGTGGTTGATTTAATTCATAATAACTGGTATATTTTAGAGTTGGAGCCAAGACTAGCTGAGCTTGTGTCACAAGGCCCCCAGCATTGTCTATAGATGCCCCCCACTATCAGAAATATTTTGGCTCCAAGTATGATATCTGTCTGCAAAGCATCTGGCAACACCTGGCTGCCCCGCCTCTCCCATTGGATGTTTCCAATGTGGAAAGCGTAGTTTTGTGCATATGTCTCTCAATGAAAAATTTCTGAGGATCCTGTTACAAAAAAACAATATGGGATTTTTCGGTTTCTCTCATGTGGCACTAAGGGTGTAGTGTATATGCTAAAATGCAGTTGCGGCAGCTATAATGTTGGGCGGACTTATCTTAAGCTCCCCAAATGTCAAACATGATGCAGGATTTTAAATAATTGATTAGCAGTTTTTTTCTTGGGACAATACTAGCTGTACAGAAAGTATTTATATAGGTTTTCTAGAAGTGATATGTTTGGTAAACACAGTGAGGCAAATGCTATGCATTTTCACAATGTTTTAACACTTTTATGAGCAAAACGCTAATCAATTTTTAGCGTTAAATAAATCCCTGTGATGTCTTGTTTACAGGCATTGAAGTAATCAAAAGTGACAGGGGTGGATATTTTTTCTGTTTGGGCATTGAAAGTGGCTAATATAATTCATAAAAACTGGAATATTTTAGGGTTGGAACCAAGGCTAGCTGAGGTTGTGTCACAGGACCCCAGAATTGTCGACAGACGCCCCCCCCATGAGGAAAAATTGTGGCTCCAAGTATGATATCTGTCTCAAAGTGTCGGCAACACCTGGCTGCCCTGCCCCCAGCCCCTGTCAGATGTTCCGATGTGAAGTGCCATTTTGCGCATATGTCTCTCAATGTAAAATTTTGTAGCAGCTATTACGTTGGGTGGACAACTCATACATCTCGTGCCAGAATTGGTGAACATATTTGTGCTATACAGAAACAAGACATGTCCTATGCCATTGTCAAACATGCCTGAATGTCAAACATGATGTCTTGCTTACAAGATCGAACCAGTCAAAAGTGACATCGGGGTGGAGATTTTGAGCAGAGGGTGGGACAGCGCGAAAGTTACTGGATTTACCAGCTGAGAGCCATGACTGACTATGGTCTAAATGAAACAATTGACCTAGCCACGTTTCTTGAGAAATTTTGAGTATATTGGCTCTCAGGATGTGTCCCCATCCTTGTAGGTGTTTGTTTCTAATGATATACATTATTTATATATGTCTGTGTTCCAATTTAGATAAATTCAAGTGCTGTGCCTGGCTTCCATTCTGACCTATATACTTGTATTTTGATCATTATAAAATATCTTTGAAGCCATGTATATCCTTTTAAATACTGTTGGCAACTGCACATGTCATGAGGAGGGTTTAATTTTTGCCTATTTAAAGTACCATGTGAGCACTTGATGATTGTCTGATGAAGCTGCATCTCAGCAAAATGTCATTTTTGTCCATCTGTTCGACCTTGCGACCGTTTTTTTCTCTGGTCAGCTGTGCACTGAATTGTATTGGTACGTATGGTCTTTATACATTAAAACTGGTTCTTTTTGTCATATCTATGGTCTAATTTGTGCAGTTTCCTTACTGGTGGGAGCTGTGATCTTTGCATTGATAAAAAAATTCCACTTTATGCACAAATTGATTAAAGGCAAGGTAAGCTGCCATATATGTTAAGATGGGGTGGGAACTTAATAACTAGAAACCTGCTCTATAAGTGTAAAGCGTTTTTTCTTGATTCATGCATAAGATAGGTTGTACAATATATTATATATACACACACGCACTGTACCATTGAGATTGATTATTTCATCATTTTTGTTTTATTTCTGAATGAGAAGCTCAACAACTACAGCCCACCTTGAATCCGTTCAGTTTTGAGCCATATAATCAAATATACTGTGGCTAACTCCTAACTGCTAAAAACCTTATTGCTGTTAAAAAATCAGAGGCAACAAAATTTTACCTTTCCAAGAAAAAAGTTATCTACAGCAAAGAATTTGGCAGCACAGCTGTTAACCTAGTAATCCGATTGGATGTGCACCTGGCGTTCCTGCATGTAGCGGTGATTCGCTCCAATCACATGCTAAACCTTGTTCAAGGAGCTGAGGCACACCGTATAATTTAATTGGATTTGTATCATGTTTTTACACAGATGTGGGTGGCATTACGTACTGGCAAACTATGACATTCTAACTTAAACCTTCATTAGCTGAGCTTGTTTCTGCATAAGAAATGTGCTAATACTTAATAAGGCATGACAGGACGTGGGTTACTGCTGGATTTACCCATACCTCGTGCGCTGTGTCACAGTTAGCTGAGCAGGTTACAGGATTTTTATGTCCATTGTATAGTACTCTGTATGCCCTAGTTCCTTAAATAACAATGGCTTGCTATCACATAACATATACCGAAATGCTTTTGACAGAATGTATTTGCTCTGGCCTAAGCACATGATATTAGAAGTCAACAGAGCTTCTTGCACTTCGCCAAATTAATCTGAATACACAGATGATGTATTGCCTTACATATTATGTAATCCTGAAGAATAGTAGGAGAGGGTAGGACTAGGGGAGCGTGTCTGCTGTCGAGTTTGTTTTGTTGTGCGTGGAGGAATTGAAGGACTGGTTGAAGATGGTTTGGAACTCCTTGGTGGGACAGGTGGGGCATTCAGAAGCCTGCATTCCTCTTTTACCTAGAGAAAAAAAAAATAATTTACTTTTATATCCACAAAGCATATTTAATACATTGTTTTATTCAGAATCTGTGTAAAATCTCAAGGAAACATCAACACTCAGCATGAAAAAAACATGCATCACTTTTAATATGCTCAAACAGTTCAAAACCAATGAACTATGCTACAGGGTGCTGGAATAGGTAGTACTGATTAATCACTATGTGCACTACTGTCTTATACATAAAGAAAGCAGTTTAAAATATGCACCCTCTGGTTTGTACAGATGTTATTTACGGGTTATCAGTACATGTTTCTAGAACATTTAAATAAATGTCATACACAATTTTGTAAATTACTTTTGATGACTCAAGCCATAGTTTTCACAACTAATTCTCTCATCCTTTGTCCACAAGGTGGACTTGGAGGGCGTATGACACAAGTATGTGGATTCTCCACATTGTGGCCTCAGTGTGCTGGGAACAGGTTTTAACATGGCTAATCACACAGAGAAAAACCTGCCTTCTGTAAGTGCCCTGACATCATTCTCTATCACTTCAGTCACCAAAGCAGAGCCATTGCTCCAATACCCCCAGATGGCTGTCAAGTGATGCTCAAGTGTCAGATTGCCATAAAACCCTCCATGGAGGCAGAGCATGTTACATTCATGTTGTAGTCGAGCCTCTGCAAGTTAAAGATGTAAGTTTAGCATAAGGTGTGAACCTGTGTCTCACACATGTAATGTGTTGCTTTTGACACTTGGGTCAGTCAAGATTTTGTATTTAGTTTAATGAAGAAGCATATCATGATACGAAATTGCAATAATCCTGTTACCAGTTACAACAAACAAAAAATAATACCCAATGTTCCCCCTCTGAATCTATTCACAAGGTACGATAGATGTTTACAAGGTTTTAAGTACCTGTTCCTTTATCAAGCTGAACATGACAGAGGTGAAGAGGTCAACATGGTACATGTTACAGGTCATCAGAAACACATGCTAACTTTACTCTGACAAGTTCAAACTGTAGATACCATACTGGGCACAACTAAGGATTAACCTCAGGGAAGAAGACTTGAGAACTTCTGGAGGCTGCCATCTTTATCACCTTTCAGCCCTAAACTGCTTAAAAGATGCTTAAAATAATTGAAAATAGCTCAGCATGTAAGTAAGAAGCTCAGTAGGATGCATACTTGCCACTGGGGCTAGAATACCAGAAGGTTGTGGGTTCTAGTCTCACACCAATAATCTGGGCTTTTCTCTCTCCATTTCTCGTATCCAGCGTTATCTTCTTTCTGTACACCTTTATCTCTCCACTCTTGGTAGATGTATTTGAAAACATTATAGTTGAACCTGAGTAGTGCCGAGGATGAACTGGTCTTTCTGCACTCTGGAGTACATTTTCACTCCACTTCAATTTACTGCCGGTGACTCTTACAGTCCTCCTATAGCAGAGCTACCTAGGCACTTTTTGGTTAGGTGGTTATTCCTTGCTCGATGCAACTGTTGAATCACAAAACCTATTTTTGAAATTTGGATTCTGTTTGTATCCAGCAAAAAACTGGTATTGGAATTTATGTTGTCGCTGACAGTGTATATTAAATATGGTAAAGAAAAAAAAATCACTTGGTATTGGTGTGCGTATGGTTCATTTAGATTCCAATGATATGCTGATATTATACAAAGCTAGTAT
Source organism: Neoceratodus forsteri (assembly GCA_016271365.2). NCBI lineage: Eukaryota > Metazoa > Chordata > Ceratodontiformes > Ceratodontidae > Neoceratodus > Neoceratodus forsteri. Next base: position 1,339,940,214 of record CM057455.1, on the reverse strand, counting down.
ACCTTCTGTACATTGCATGCCAAAAAAAAATTTATATGTTGCACAATGCATGAGAAACAAACCATAAATTATTAATATTTGGTCCATGACCCACAAGTAACTTTCATGATTGCTCGCTTCATTCATTCAAGTGAGTACTGTATTCGAACACACAGTACGCAATAAGATGCAGTCTTTCATCAGTTTGGTCAGTGATCACATGGACAAAGGCCAACTGTAAAGGTAGCTCATGAGCAGTTTGATACACCTGCATTAAATAACACAGAACAATAGAAGGCTGCCACTGAAAGGAGGTAGTTTAACACGATGCATCAGCATGGGGTCCGATGACATTGGTGAAGCTGTCTATGTGAGGGTGAGGACACAAGCAGGAGGAGAAATAGATGATGGTGCAGATAAAGGTTCCACCATGCCAGTTCAAGCAAGTACAAGTTCTGCAACCGGTGGTTGTAGAGAAGCAGACAGTCTCCATGGGACTGGGACTCAGAGACTTGGGACTTTGAGGACTACGTCTGGGCATATGACAGTACAGCAAAAGAAACCATGGCTCATTAGCGCACAGTTGTCCACTGGTTCCACTCCCATTCCTAGTTGACTTCTAAGCCAGTCATCCAGTGTATCTGGCGATGAAACCACTCTCAGCAATCAAGAAGCAACTGCTGTATTTGTTTTCTTCCTTTAATGCTGCCAGTTCCAGTTCCACTACCCGAGATAGGAATGATCCCTCCAGTAATGGTAAGGCAAGCCCTTCCCCTGTCTATCTTGTACGAATAACAACACAAGCACTGCAATGTGCAAACTATCAAAGCTCGGCCTGGCTAAATTTCCAAGGGCGTCTCTACTATCAGACTTGCCTACTAGCAAATAAAATCTCTATGGGACACTCACTCCCTGGTTGTAACCTTCTCCTCACTCCAGGGCAGCACAGGTGGGCAACCAGACACACCAACAAAACTGCTTTCCAAGTCCTCTTCTATAGAACCACTGCCGGTCAAAGGTCCTACAAATATAGGGCTCATTTATGGATGAACTCCATCCCCGGTTCCCTCCTATCCATACCCAGGTTGGCCCTTTCAAAAAAGAACTGCGGGACCACATCCTGGCTTCATCAAACTGTGACTGCCCGTAACACTGTCGTAACCCTCCAACTATTTCCTCTCCTGCACCTTAGCCCCACAACAATGCCCATTGGGTGGCTTTCTGGTCTCTACTATATTTCCAGCTCCTCTTTGGTCCACTTCCTGGGCCTGTTTCTCACTTTCTGCTCCATAGCTCCGTTGCTCCTGTCTCAAATATTTATTTTTCTCCTCTGACTTATTTCAACAATTTCGGATACTCCCATGTCAATTGACAATGCTTATTGTATTGCATCATTATTAGATAACTAACTATTGTATAATTTTCTCTCTGTATATAATTACTGTCATTGTTCATGATGTCTGTAACACTTGCTTGCCACACTTCGCACTGATGTGGAGCCTTTGTAATAGCTCCTATTGTGTAATTTTTCTCTTTGTGTACAATTACTGTCATTGTTCATGATGTCTGTAATACTTGCCTGCCAAACTTTGTACTGACGGGGAGCCTTTGAAAAAGAGTTCCTGACTCAAAAGATTGTAATTCCTAGACTTCAGTAAATAAATAAATAAAAATGCTGCTGTGCATAGGCATCAATAATTGCCAGTCCACCTTACACCATTATATGATGTACCCAACTCCATAATCATATATCAGCAGCAGCACCATGTCACCCAGTTCTGCTGCTCAGTCATTCAGTACACATGAGGAAGCTGACATGGAGCCTAGCTCTTGCAAGGACCCTACCGTAAGCATGTCACCACAGGAAAGAGCAGAGTTATTTATGAGACATGGTGCAGGGTGAGCATACTGCAGTCTACAAAAGCAAGTTAAGTAGCACTGCCACCACAGTAGGTTGTAATGAAGGGTGCCAGTGAGCAGTATATGGAAGTGGACCTAGCAGAGGGGCACAGAAGACAGGGGAGAGGAAGCATGAGAGTAGGAGGAGGTGAAGGGGAAGGGGAAACACAAGATCTTCACAAGGAGGAGGGTCAACATAAAGAAGAAGCACAACTGCAGAAGGAACATAGGGAAGGCATATGAGAGAAGGAGCTGGGGAAAGATGTAGGAAAGAAGGAGCAGGGGAAGGACAATAAGAGGAGCAGGGGCAGACTATGAAAGCAGCAGGAGGAGAAGCAAGACAGCAGCAGAAGGAAGAAGCACAAGAGAAGGGCAGGGCAAAGAAGCACATGAAGAAGAGGGGTATGAGAAAGCACACACATGAGAGGAGGGCGAAGAACGAAAGGATCTTGAAAGTCTGATTTCAGTTAAACCACTGACTAAACAGCAAGGAATGTGATACTGAGGAGTGGAGGCCATCACTGGAGGAGATGGCAAAAATGAAAAAGAGAAAAACAGGGCATAAAGTTTCTCGGGCAGGGAAAGCTAAAGCCACGCCTGTCCCTCAGCTCCAAATCAGCGTTATTGTAAAGTACCAGCTGCTGCTCATTTGGAGAAAGCTACAGCCAGGAGCTGTGGTGAGAGAGCAAAGACAGAGAGAGTGTGTGTGTGTGTAATTCAAAACTAAATTGCTGATTTTTCACTGAGGTCAGAAAAGAAGGACAAGAGAAGGGAGGAAACTGGGAGACTGATGGGAGGGTAATTATCAGCCAAATTTGGCATCATGTTGTTGCGGGCAGGGTGACACGATCTGCTAGTGCCAATCAGGTGCTAAACAACAGCAGTGTCTTTTTCTCCGCTTTGTTTTGAAATAATGTTGAGGACTGTGTTGCTGGGGTCAGGAAGAGGAAGGGAACTGTGAAAGGCTGAGGGAACGGTAGTCGAGGCTAGATTCACGCAATTGTGGTTGGGAGCACAGTCATGTGATCTGTAAGTACAAATCTGGAGCAAATAGTCAAGTATTTATTTCCCATAGGACCAAGCAACCCTGAGGCAGGAAGACAGTGTCTGCAAGGGAGTCAGCAAGTCCACATGGAACTCTGGACTCTAAACAAGGTAAGATACTGGTTCATCCCATCTAGGGAGACTTGTGTTTTTCACTGCAATTGTGGTCAGCTCACGCACAGATGAGTCCATCCCAGACCGTGCTGTAAAGCTATAGTAGTGTCATTATACTGAGGGTTTCTTGGGTAGACCCCATCTAGGGTACCTTAAAACAGTGTATTCTGCATGGGGCTAAGACAAGTCCTACCAAACAGAGGGCTAGAGGGGGACTGCTAGGATGAATACTGGGGTGAATACTATAGCTAGAAATTCAGCTACTACAACTTGGGCATTCCAGAGAAAGTCAGATCCTAAAGATTCTAGAAGAAAAGGATGAGGTATGTGGGAGGATGGAAGGATAGATGTGGAGAGGGTGGAGGCCTAGTGTGCAGCAACAGCTGCAGCGCATATTTCCAGGGGCACTCTAGGAGAGAGACTGCTGGCCCGTGTGGAACAGATCTGTAGCACTCTCCAGGAAACTGTCTGCAGTGAAGGCTGAATTAGACCTTCTGTGCAGCAGGGCCAGGTGGGGGCTGGAGCAAGCAGCTGCTGCTCCGCTTCCCCAAAAGACACCACGGGTCTGAACTGGAGGGGATAAAGAGTAGTCAGCGGGAGTGGGAGGAAGATGGGGGTTTCCATGAAGGTTGGTGAGACTCCTGGGATTGTAACAGAATCATTTTGCTCCCCTGAGCAACTCAGTTCATCCTGCGTCTCCCCACAGGAGAAGATAACTGTTACCTCCTAGTCAAACAGGATTGCCCATAGACTGGTATCTCGGATGATGTCAGAGTCCAAGAGTATGAAGGTGGCTACAGATCTTCTTGTAATATGGAGCTTCATCAAGAAGACAGAAGAGAAAGAATGTGCAGTGGACCAGAGAGGCAGGGTGCTCAGATACTTCCTCGGAGCATTGCTGTAAAATTAAGAAGACTGAAAGGGTAAGGGAAGAGGAGTGGCTAGATGTAAGTTTCCACCTGGGGAAAAAAAGATCTGGATAGCAGTCCTTTGGGAGAAGTGATGGATAGATTCAGAAAGTAGGGCAGGAGGCTTAGACTGTTGATGACCTCAGTTATATATTCTGAAGTCATGCTAGTGTGGTTCATGGGTGAGGTTAGGCTTCTGATCACTCAGTTCAACAAGTGGTTGAAGGAGTGGTGCAGAAAGGAGGACTTTAGCTTGGCGGGGGACTAGGAACAATTCTTGAGGGGCAAGAGGCTATTCCAGTTGGCCCAAAATGGTGATGCTTTCATTACTGGCCATTTAAACAGATGGGGGGGAGGATGTAGCCAGGGATAATTAGGGCACACCAGCAAAAGCAGGCACTCCCCCTTCTACTGGAAGCAACCAGGGTCTTGTAGAGGATTAAAGAGAGGTAGGGTCCATTTGGATGAAGAAAGAGACAGGCTTGGGAAGGACACTAACACTTCCCATGGGAAGGTAGCTAACTGAGATGATAGGAGTCTGTAAAACAAGTAAAGCAGTGGGATTGGGGGAGGGGAATGGTGAACGAGGAAGGGGAAGGAACTAGCAAGTGGCAGTTAGGACATGTGGGAACTCGGGGAAGAGAATGCAGTTCTGTGAAGACAGGAAGCCACAGTCACACAGAGCAGAAAGGGGCTAAGGCACACAGGAGACATCGGCAAAAGAGACTGGGAACAAAAAACAAGCATAAGGGGGAAGAAACAGAGGCACTGGAGAGCAGTGTGCCAACTGCCTAAAGAATAAGATCTGTGACATGCAGCAATTAATTAATAGAAGAAACTCAAGAAAACATGGTTGCCACAACAGAAACATAGGTAACACAGCACCATAAATGGAAATTATTTATTCCTGGCTATTCACAATACAGGAGGCAGAAGGGCAGAGTAAGGGTGGGGAAGTGGCTTCATACATGAAGGATGGCATAGCATACATAAATGTACATGACTTTGTGGAGGGTGCAGATGTAGGGACACTTTTGGTTCAGGTACTCACGGCAAGGGAAGGGTTTTTAGTGTCAGTGTAGTATATAAGCCACCCTCTCAGAAATCCTCACTTCATTTCATGGCTGCCAGCTCAGTTTTACATTTGACCATGTCCACTTTATTATACAAATAATGAGTGGTGCCTTTCTGGTTAGTCTTTCTATAGTTAATGAAAAACATTACTATGTTATGGTCACTATTTGATAATGGCTCACAACTGATGCATTCGGTGATAAGGCACGATGGGACTGCTCAATATCAAGTCCTGGATGTTGTTTCCTCTAGTAGGGGCTATCACATCCTGTTCAATACTGCTTTCCCTGACCACATCAAAAAAAGTTCTTAGCATCACTTCCAAAAGTTGAAATTTTCTTCCAGTTATTTTCAGGTAGATTAAAGTCACCCATAACTTTAATATGGAAGGCCTCAGCAGCCCTGTTAATTTCATCAATCCATTGCATGTGTTTCTGACTGGTTATGCCTGGTGGTCTATCAACACACAGCCAGAAACACTGGTTTTGAATGTGATTATATAGTTTATATCCAAATTAATTCTGTACCTGATCCCTGTATTTTAATATCCTTGCTGATACTGTAGCAGTCGGTATCATTTTTTTATATATACAGCTACTCTTCCTCCCTTTTTGTTTAGTCTAACTTTAATAAAGTATACTCCTGTATTTCCTTACCCCATTTCACAACTTTGGACTATCATGTCTTATTTATTCCATATGACGTGTTTGTTTCCACTATAGCAAAGCTTCAAACTCTGTCTTTTTGTTATTTAGACTCCTTACATTTATATACAGAAATGTTCAATTTTTATTATCCTTGGCTTGGTTATTATTGATGGTTTTCCCAGTGTTTTGGCTCGATGTCACCAATTAGGCAGACGTACCTATCCTCTCATATGGACTTTTATGCCCTACCCCTTTTCCCTGTTCCATTAGTTTAAATGATAATGAACTGCACTGAGTAACGTTCTTCCCAGCAGTCTGCCCCCTTCTATTGAGATGCAGTCTGTTGTTTGATGCAACTCCCTCTTGTCCCAAAAAGTCTGATAAATTGAAAGCTTTCTGCTTTTCCAGTGTCTCACCCATATGTTAGTCGATTTAATTGCTCCTCATGTCCTCAGTGATGATGCAGCTACAGGTAACATTTCCACGATTATAACACTACACCCTTTCTCCTTCAATTTCTCCCTCAATTTGACACAGTCGTCTTATAGCATTGGCTAGATTTCACCCCAGTTTTGTTGGTCCCAAAATGTATTACTACCACCACAGGGTTTTCACATGATCTCTTTAGGACTCCCTAAAGCTAGCTGGTTAAATCCTGCGTCTTTACCACAGGAAAGCAGCTCACCGTCACATTTACTTTACTGCCCCAGAGGATAGTAGAGTCTGTAAATCTAATAGATGAATCTCCAAACACTATCATTTCTTTACTTTTCCTAACAGAGTTTTGTTTTGTACCAAAGTATGTGATGAAGGCTAAACTAGCAGAGCCACTGTATAGCAGAAAGATCGCTGCAATCCAATTCTGGCAAGAAAGGCAAGTTATTTAGCCTAATTGTCTAAAGAGGCATTGTATTTTCGCAGATGCTCACCAGTATCAGCCGCTTCTGAAAGGTATTTCAGTTTTCTCAAACTCAGTATACCACGGACCAACTTTCACTGTCAATTTGATTATTCCTATGTCCAACGAGTGACATTTACTAGTACTATTCATGTTCCAACACCTCCTGGGGCAAGTCTCCCCAGACTCCCACTTGCACTGGCATTACAGCCTGGCTCACTATTCCAAGCAACAGCACATGAATTACACTGTTGCCCACCACTACCTTAAGTCTTCCTGATGAGGCTACAACATTGACACTGTCATCACCAACCAGCTCATTACGATCATGTGTGTCACTGTCACGGACTCATCAGTATGTAACAACTCAACATGAACAAAACAGGATCAGTGACAGTGCACAGGTACACGCTTCTCATGTAGTCAGTCAACTACAACTTTGACTGGTAGTGTCTCAGTTCAATATCGAAAAAAAATAAAATAAAAAAAAGGAATGGGGGAAAAACAGAAAACAATCCCGGTGTGACTCTAGATCAATGTGGTAATGGGAAATGAAGGTGTGTGCCGACTTCCAGGTAGCAGCCCTGCAGATTTCCTGGATAGGGATGTCCCTGGAAGCAGCCACCGATGCAGCGGTATGGCAGGTGGAATGAGCCTTTAGCCCTCTGGGAGGCTCCCTACCCACCAGCCTATAGCAGAGATCAGTGTAGGATACCATCTACCTGCCAATCGTCTGCTTGGCTGCAGGTCTGCCAGGTGCAGCTTCAGTGTAGGTGACAAACAGCTGGCGAACCTCTCCCCGAACTCCAGCCATGTGTTCCTTATAATAGGCTAGTGCTCACTGCAAGTCCAAAGTATGGAACCTTTGCTCAGCCTTCGAGGTGTGATTGGTGAAGTACACTGGGAGATTAATCACCTGGTTAAGGTGAAAATCCAAAACAACCTTCGGGAGGAACGTCGGGTTGGAGCGCAAGACAACCTTGTCCTTGTGGAATACCAGGTAAGAAGACTCCACCGAAAGTGCCTGGAGCTCACTCATCCTTCTGGCTGACATGACAGCCACCAAGAAGGCAGTCTTCCATGACAGATGTGACATCTCACACCTGTGCATCGGTTCGAATGTCTTGCTCATGAGCTTTGCCAAAACCAGCAACTAGTCCCACGGTGGTGGTGGTTCACGCTCCAGAGGGGAAATGTGGTCAAGGCCATTGAAAAAGTGCCAGACCACCTTCTCCTGTGCCACAGACTGCCGACTGGCCCATGCCCGATAAGCAAAGATGGCTGCCAGGTGCACCTTAAGGGTCGTCAACCAAAGGCCTGACTTAGAGAGGGACCAAAAATAGTCCTGGATGCTAGCTATTGGATAGGACAAAGAGTTCAACCCCTTGCCCTGACACCAAATGGAGAATCTCTTCCATTTGAAGGTGAAGCACTGCCTGGTTGATGCCTTCTGAGAGCCTCCACCACGGTGAAAACAGCTTCAGAGAGACCCAAAGCCTGGAACTGTAGCCACTCAGGAGACAGGCTGTCAGGTGCAGGGATTGAAGGTCCGGATGGAATACCTTCCCCATATCAATGGAAAGCAAGTCCAAGCATAGGGGAAGACGCCTCGGGAGCCTGCTGCTGAGACTGAGGAGACTGGGGTACCAGAACTGGCATGACTAGTCCGGAGCCACCAGGATCACTTGCATCTTGTCCCTCCTGGCCTTGAACAGCACCTTGTGGATCAAGGGAAATGGATGGAAGGCATAGAAGAGGCCCGGGGTCCAGTGCCTTGAAAAGGCATCCCCCGGGGGCACAAAACAGCCTCAGCTTTGCATTCTCCCTGGAGGCAAACAAGTCCACTTGAGGGGTGCCCCACTAGGAGAACAGGCTGTGTACTACCTCTAGGTGGAGAAACCACTCGTGAGACGTCTTGCCCCACTTGGCTGAGAGCATCCACCAGCTGATTGGAGGCTCCTGCCACATGGATAGCTAGGAGATCCACCTCCAGGCTGCGCATGAGGGTCCAGATATGGAGAGCTTCCCTGCATAAGGGTAGTGAGTGTGTCCCGTCCTGTTTTTTGAGGTAGCACATGGTCATGGTGTTGTCTATCTGGACTTGAACCACCTAACCCTGAATGTGCGGTGCGAATGCAGTCAGTGCTAGCTGAACTGCTCAGAGCTCCAGCAGGTTGATGTGGCATTAGGACTCCTTGGGGGGTCCACAGCCCGTGGACTCTGTGTTCCCCCAGGTGGGCACCCCAGCCCATGAGAGACGCATCGGTTGTCAAGATGAACACTGGCTCTGGGCAGACAAATAGGATTTCTTCCTGCAGATGTACTGGGACCAACCACCACTAGATGGCATCCCACATCCTCTGGGTCACAGTGACTGGCTGGTTGAAGTGACCCTTGCGTTGACACCACTGGCTGGATGGCTCCCACTGCAGAGTGTGCATTCTCCAGCCGGCCCAATGGACCACACTGGTGCAGGCCATGTAACCCAGCAAGTGCAGGAAGTCCTGGGCAGGGTGCAATTGCCCAACCCGAAATGATTGGGCACAGGATGAGACAGCCTCCACCCTGTCTGCTGGGAGCCGGGCTCTGGCTCTGCAAGAGTGGAGTCCGCCCTGATGAAGTGGATCACCTGCAAAGGTATAAGTTTTGACTTGACCTCATTGACTAGGAGGCCAAGGGAGATGCAGGTCTGGAGGGCCAGGTCCTAGGACTGCTCCATCTCCTGCCTGGAGGGACCTGCAATCAGCTAGTCATCCAGGTAGGGGTAAACCAAGACCTCTTGGTGCCTCAGGTAAGCTGTCAGCACTGCAATGCACTTGGTGAAGACTCCAGGGGCCAAGGAAAGGCCAAATGGTATGGCCTAGAACTCATATAGGGTTCCCTCTGCCCAAAAGTGGAGGAATCTTTGATGAGATGGATTGGGACGTGAAAAAATGCACCCTGAAGATCCAGGGAGCAAAACCATATGTTTCGCTCTACAGACAGTATGATCTGAGACAGAGTTACCATCCTGAAGGTGTGTGACCTGAGGAACTTGTTCAGGTCGTGCAGATCTAGAATGGGACATCTGACCCCAGTCCACTTTGTCACCAAGAAGTACCTGGAAACAAACCTTGGGTGTTCCGGAAGATCTGTGACAGGAACCATGACCTCCTTGCAGAGGAGCTGGGATGTGTCGCCTCACAGAGCTGAGAGCATGTCTGCAGAAACGAAGTCCTCCTGTGGGGTGCAGGCTCGGCAAGGAGGGTGCTGATTGAATTCCAGTGGCAGACCCTGACCCACCACTTCTAGAACCTACCTGTCTGTGGTAACAGTGGACCAGAAAGGAGGTGGAGGAGCTGGTCCCCCACAGGAGGACCCAGGGGAGGTGTGACTGGCATGAGGGAGGCACCCCCTCATCCCGTCACTGGGCAGACTTGGAGGAGAGCCCAGCTGAGGCGCCACCAGGGCCTCTCCCTCCTAGTTTACGGGCAACTGAGGCCAGTGACTTGGGCCAAGGTTGCCAAGCCTGAGCCTGCTGGCCAGCCTGTTGCTGCGCTGGTTTGGTCACAGCAGTGGAGGTGGACCAAAAGGGCTTCTCTGTTTCTGATATTGCTTGGAACCCTTGGGGTCCTTCTGAACAGATGTCAGGGAGTCCAAGGTGGCACTGTACTTCTCAATGCATGTAAGGTGATCCTCAACCTCACGCCTGAACAGGTCGGAGACCAGAAAAGGGACATCTGCCAGCTTGTGCTGAGTGTCTGCCATGGAGGTCGAGATCCTTAGCCAAGCCCTGCAGCACGTGGTCACTGAGGCCACCACGGAGTGGGCACAGGAGTCCCCAATGTCCATGGCAGTCTGAAGCTGTTATTTTGTACTCATCCCAGACCTGTTTGACCGTGGTCTGAAGGTCCGCAGGCAGATGAGGAAGCACCTCATCTAAGATGCCCAGCAGGACATGGGAGAAGTGGGCCATGAGGAGGGCCGAGCTCGCCTGGCAGAAGCAAATGAGGAGGCAGCATAGACCTTCTTAGCCTCATGGTCTAACTTCTTGGGCTCCTTATCAGGTGGCTTGTCAACATCCCCAGTGTTGCTGGAGCTCTAGAACACAGAGTCGGCCACCACCCCAGATGGGTGCTCTGTGAATCCCGGAAAGGGATCCAGTCGGCACCGCATACTTGCAGGCCTTCTGGGTAAAAGACACAGGGCAGGAAGCAGGGCACTGTCAGACTTCTAGGGCAGGGCCAAGAATGGCTTCTGCCACTGGTAAAGCCTCCATCAGGGAGTCTCCCTGGTCAAGGATCTCGGTCAATGGGTAATGAGCCCATTTCAGGACGGGAACCATTTTCATATCCATCGACTCAGAGATCAGACGGAGGAAGCCCATGAAAGAGGATGGACCTTTGTCCTTCGAGAGATCCCCCACGGACTTCATGTCAACTGAACGGGAGTGCAGGGAGGAACTCTCGAACTCCAAAGAGTCATCAAAGAGCGGTCGACCGCCGGAATCCCTGCTGACCCTCCGTGGATGGTCAGAGGTGATGGTGGCCGATAGTCAATGGGGAAGCCCCTTGGCCAGCCAAGACTCCTTAGTCAGAGCACTGACAGTCAGCTGTTTAGGCAATGGTTCCATCACAATCAGCGGAGAGGCTGGGGCCAGCCGAGTCGGGTCGGTTTGGTGCTGGTAAACAACAACTGTTGCCACATCAAGTCCTCATAGCATCAACGCAACTTGCGCCAAAGCCTCTCCTCACTCGAGGAGGATAAGGATGAAGAATAGCAGCAATGCCGCTTCCCAGGGTGCTGAGAACGGGAGCACTGGTGTCAGCAGGACCGGCTCGACCCACGGGAGGGAGACAGAGACCGCGACCACCGGGTGGACCAGCGGCGGGCATAGAGGAAGTCGGAGGGTGCCGAGGCTCTTCCTGGTCAGGGTCAGGGACCAGAGGCGGTGGGTCAGTGGACTGATCTGTCCCTCCAAGGGTCTGCATCAGAACCAGAGTTCTAGACAAAGAAGTGTAGACCTCTTCATTTGACAACTGGTTGGTCAGCTCGAGAAAAATCTCACCTGGCGCCTCAACCAGCGTCTCGACCAACAGGCTTGATGGGGTTACTGAGGAACCTGCAGCCAAGGTTGAAAATTCGACTGTAGTCAAATACAGGGAAGGACACCAATCGGAGGCCCTCAACCAAGAGTGCTCCTGATCCCATGACCGATGACAAGTCCTCTTTTTCTCTTTTTTGGACTCTTTCTTACCTTCGGATTTGTGCCCCGAAGGTCCCTGACTGAGGGTCGGAAGGGACTGGTACAACTCCTTGAAGGAGCCTGTGAACATTGAGCCCAGACGAAGTGGCACAAAGGCAGAAGCTGAGGAGGAGGACACAGCCTGGGCCACCTCCTCAAAGGCTGCTGCTCGGGTAGACTTGCCCATGGAGACCACCAAATGGGCATCCTTCGATTTGACTGGTGGGTTCCATTGCAGTGGGCAGCCCAGTTTCAAACATGCGAGATGGTCTTCCAGGACTGTAGGGTGGAAAGAGTGACAAAAATCGCAAGCCTGAGGGTCGTGATCATGCCCCAGGCAGTAGACGCATGTGGCGTGAGGATCGGTCCTGGACATCTTCTGCCTACAAGGGCACCCGGTGGAACCCAGGAGTGGACTTCTTGTCCATGATAGTCGTGATCGAAGATCGAACTGAAGACAATAGTTTTGGAAGTAAATCTGAAGATTTTAAGTGCTAGGGCCTGCTCAACATGGGAGCGGTAAGGAAGGAACCTGCTTCTACCAGCAGAAAGGAAGATCTGGTGTCATGGGGTGGAGCTAAGGGAGTTACCACCCAGTTGGGTGGGAGGAGTCAGCCTGAAGACGTGTCCAGCCAAGTCTTAAAGGGAAACGCACTGCCAGAAAGTATGGATAGAATAACATATCTACATCCCTAGAAATACTAATAAAGACTAATTTGAATACTATGGGGAGAGGAAAATATACTAATTAGCACTGGTGTAAAGCAGAGACTACATGGGGATATCAGCCTGGAGGACTGCAAATGAATATTAACTGTTGCTGTAGCTCAACACTGAATCATGGCAGACTTGGTGGGTTGCAGACTGTCACAACACTGCAAACACAGCAATACACAGCAGTTACATGCCAAAACTGTTAAAAGGAAGTTAGGGGTAATATTTATTGCTGATGACGTCAAGGCTTTTATTACTGCCTTATTTGTAATCTGCTTTATTACTGTACTGTAACCTGATTTGGTTCCTCTGAATGTTTGAAGCCACACTGAATTTGCCAATGGCCCAATTATCTCATCCTTACTGCATGGCTCCAATGACAGGCATCAAAAAAGTGCATTACGTTGCCTTCACATTCAGTGAAGACTCCACCCTTAAGATTCTGGTTGGGATCTAGCTGAGAACAATCAAACCCACAATTTATTCCAGGGAAAGAGAAGACATATGGGTTATTCACCTGTAGCCATAGTTCTAGGGGTGGTATACAGGTCACACTCGCACTCTGTCAGTTCCACTGGAAGTGCTGATTTGTCATATGTCTTCAAGCTAAGCTCCTCTTACAGGCCAGGTGGTACATCTTCCAGGTCCACCCCGTGACATCAGATATTTGTAACTGGAAGTAGGGATGTAGGTGCCACATTGCTAGGTGAGGCTGGGTGGGTTGTGTGGATGTGAACTGTATACCACCCCTAAAACTATGATTACAGGTGAGTAACCCATATTTCTAAGAGCATGGATATAATTCCCTGTCCACATTCTGGCAGATTTCTAGCAGTTTTCCAAGAGGAGGGCAAAGGTGCACTCCCCTATTTGGCAAACACAGAATGGAGAACTCATGTCCCAGAAGTAGCATCCTGACGTGACCCAAGGTCAGTTCTGCAGTGGGAAATGAAGGTGTTTGTTTTCCTGCAAGTAGCAGCCCTACAGATTTCCTGTATTGGGGCGTCTCTGGAGGCAGTCACAGAGGCAACAGTATGTCTACTAAAACAAGCCCTAAGCCCCTTTGAGAGGCTCCCTAACAGCCAACCTATAGCAGAGGTAAACAGAGGATGTAATCCCCCCCCCGCCAAATGTCCATTTTGCTGACAGTCTGCCAGGTGCAACCTCAGCATATGTTACTGTAACCAGCCAGTCACTGGGGTTACTAGGATCCCATCAGTTTTAGGTCAGGCAGGGAGCCTGGGCAGTTCAGAGGGCGTCAAACTCTCTGCAGCACATTACTTCATCACCTGCTTAGCACTGCTGCGGCAGGAGATGATGTAATGGAACTTAGAACTCTCGCAGCAGCATGAGCCCACAGTGCTCTGCTGTTTGAAAACTGTGAGTCAGCTGGAGTTTGGAGTTGAAGTGAGAGAGTTCTACAGGCAAGTGGTGCTTTGCCAGCCCACTTATTAGAGGGAAGGACTCTCAGTTTATTTTATTTTTTCACCCTAGTATGGTAATCTGCAGTCGTTTTTTGCAGAACGTGGTGGCAACTGGATCCTGTGAAGCCTCGAGGGACTGAAGATTTCTCAGCAGGAGTAAATGGGACTGATGGTTTCGGTGAGTACTTGTTTGGGCAATCCCCAAAAGAACTAAGAGTGCTGCCCAGATTTAGATTTCAAGTGTTTTAAAAGTTTCAAAGTCTCTAGCCAGGGAAGCTAAAGATTTCTTGGAGCAAAGTTAGATTTCAGGAAAGAGGTATAAAAGCCTGTAGCCTAAGTAGTCCTGGAATTTACTTCAGAGTTAATGTTTAAAATGTGGGGACTCGGGGAGACAAGAAGCGCCCCCTGAAGTATGCTAGGTCTGGAAGTTAGTAAAGTTATTCCAGCTGGTAGAAGTGTACACTGGGGAGAGGCAAAGACCCTCCATAGAAAAGTAAAGAGAAAAGTGTGTGAAAAGAGAGAGAGTTTGTAAAATGTTTTTGCCTTCTACCAGTGTATCATCTGTTTCGACAGCTACCAAGCTCGAGTGGCACCACTCAGTTTTGTCAACATCGTTTATAAGAAATTAAAACCATACAGCACAATCCCAGTTTCCTGAGTGTGGATATTACATCTCTAAGTGACCTGTGTGAATTCTTGGGGCCCCCACAGATAGGAGACACACTATAGCCCTGGTACCTCTCCCCCACACCTGGGTAGAAATAGAAATGTTGCTTTGTACCACTCCCCCGCCTCCTAGATGCCCAAGCCAAGTGTTACCCTAATGCCGGGGTGATACCCTTTGTTGCTGTGGTAGCTGCCTTGCTGACAAGCTGCCAGTTTAGGGGAGATGTGGGTTACAAAGATGGGGGCCCGTCCTAGGATTTTGGTGGACAGCAAAGGTTGCCATGCAGAGGGTATGGTTGTGGTCTTTTTGTCTGGTGGCGCCGTGCCGATGCACTCACCAAAGGACTGATTTTGTGAAGAAAAGTTAAGCTACTGCTAAGAAAAATGCCATCTGCATGTGTATACCTTTAAGAGAGAGGATTGCCTTGTGGGACGTTTGTGAGAAATGTGTGCCAAGGACTGCTTGGTGGAACTGTGTAAAATCCTGCTTTAGAAGTGTCAAAAACTGTAAACCGTCAAGATCGCCTGCTGCAGAGTGACTTTTAATACGGAAGTGTTTGTCTGCTGTAAATACAATTTTCCCTCTTCCTGAGGACATAAGTAGTGGATTTGCTCTTGAGAACTGTGTCTTTGGAAGAAACAGGCAGTAAAATTGCTGTTGTGGACTGTAAATAGAAACCACAGAGTAAAAAAGTCAATTTACACTTTAAAATTGGTTCCCATGACTCAAGGATCACCTCAGGAAAAAGAAAGTGAGCCCTAGCTCATTAGCATGGCATCAAGTGATTGTTGGCTCTTTTGTGAAGCTCCGTCCCCTGGCTAGATTTGTCGTGGACTGGTGCAGAGTTCGAGGAGAGAGACAGCAGGGGCGCGCAAGGCAGCAGAGGTCTAGTGGAGTACTTCATTGGTGGTCTTGTGGATTAAGTACAGAAAGAGTGCCAAAATCAGAAGAAAAAGTCAGTCTTTTCCTGTTTGCCAATGGAATCGTTCATTCCGGTAGCCACCCCAGTCTTTACCCTGTCAGTCATTGGGCGGGACCGTCCATGGCATGAGTGTGATTTGCCGTCATCTCGTGTGAAGGCCACATCACCGAAAGTATAAGAAACAACTTGTGTAAGTACTGAACAAACATTCTGTGCAGAATAAAATTATAATATGGGCAGCTGAAGATGCAAATGTAACTGTGTGCAAGCAAAAAGAGATGTGGAAGAAAGTGCGAAAACTGAAGTGGTACAGCAGCAAAGGCAGCATGCCATGCTAGGGCAGGGGCCAGATTAAAAAAGCAACAGCTAGATGTAAAACAAAACGCAGGTCACCAGGTAAAGTGTGCAGGCTACAGAGGAAAGAATTTAGTAAATGGCAGGAGAGTAAACAGTGTGAACAGTAACAGCAACTTTTGTAAATGTGTTTTGCAGAGAGCAAAAATGGTCAGTGGAAGCAAGCAATACCCCTTGCATGTCAAAACATGGGTGGCACAGAAAGAACAAGAGTTAAGGAAGTTTGAGGAAGAGTATAACTGTGTGGGAGTGCCCCTCGACATAGCGCTCCCTGGTTAGCCAGTTACTGTGTGCGTAGTATACCTAAAAGTTGGATGAGATGTCATAACCGTCCCCCACTGCCAGGACTGCAGGATAAATTTTGGTATGCATATGGCTAGTGGCCCTCCTGGAGAGACTGTCGGACGTGTCCGGATGGCCCCTACTTGGACTCTAGGTGCAGAGCCTAGCTGTAGAATACAGAGTGTTGCCAAATGTGAGCAGGAGGAAGCAGAGGATTTCCTCAGGGAACTTTTTGAAAGTGTTGCTGAGTGCAGTAAAGAGGTACAAGCAGCAAGTAGCCCCTTGGCCAAAGAAGAGGCTTGGAGGGGTTTGGCAGTGGCAGGACTCGTGGACCCTTGGGCAGACGGCCCAAATCTGAGTGTGCTCAGGGAGGATGAGGAGCTGGAGGACCTCATCACATAGGAGGCATATGCCTCTGGGAGCTGTGAAGAATGGGTATCTGTGGGAGTTGAACCCGTGGCTGGCTCCTGGGCAGCCCACACAGAGGAGCTGGAGCCATTAGAGGAGGTGGCTGCAGCTGGTGATGAGACTGGGCTACCAGAGGCAGAAGGAATTTTAGAGCCCTCAGCAAAAGATAGGGGCTCAGAGGAGAAAAAGGTGGAAGAGGACACAGAAATGGACTGTATTTTTCCTGTGTGGGACAGAGAAGCATGGTTGCTTCAGACTTGGCTGCCCCCAAGCCAGGCTGAGGGCTTGCATTTGCCCAAGAGCAGCAAAGAAGGGAGGTTGATTCATAGGAGAGCTGAAAAGGAATTTGGATTAAAGTACCCATTCATGCCAAGGTGGATGTGGGAAGAGATCGAGGACCAAAGGGAAGAGTGGTTGCTGGTGGAAGCCAGGGCATCGACCAATCTACTTTGGTGTTAGATGAAAGGAATAAGTCTGCCAGAGAAGAAATGTGTAAAGACAAAGTTAACTCATGGAAGGTGGGCCGCACCCTCCACCTGGGCTCAGTAATTGTGACTGATAGAGATGGAAATGAGACTGTGCACACAGTGAGAATAACCCAGCCAGGTGGAACAATTATTTATGGTCCTCATCCCTGGTGGTACTACCACTAAAAAGTACCTGGAAGATCCAGCAAAAAGTACATGGAAGATCGAAGTGCATCGTCCCCCTGGGAGTAACAAGGGATGTCGTGGCTGCAGTTTCCCCTTTTTGGTCAGCAGAAACCAGAGCCAGAGGTGTCGTGGAAGAGTTTGATCCGAAGACTTGTCTTCAGCTCGAAGAGAGAAGAGGTCCCGAGCAGTAACAGAGGTGATGCAGAAAAGTCAGCCTGCACATCTGGACTAGTAGGGCAAAATTCCTCTTATTTTTTCTGTTTGAATAACTGTCTCCTAATGCTGTGATGCCCATACTACCTTGGTCTAGTGGACATCTGGTCTGGACAATTCCAGTAGGCCCCGTGCCTGCTCACAAGAACAGTTCTGGAACTGGCTCCCGCCACAATCCAAGAGACATTCTTGGGTGTGAGTGCCCTGTGCACTCAGGACATTACATCCTTAGAAGGACAATAAGGGTCCCCTTCCCCCCAAAAGTATTTTGTATGTATTATTTTTGTACTTTTATACTGCTTTTCGTAGAAAATCCCTTAAAAAAATGTGGGATTCTGCTGTATCCTGCTTGGGGGGGGGGAGAGGATGTTCTTTGCTGTCGTTTTCTTTTGCATGTTTTTCTTTTACAGGTGCACCTGAAGGAAAAACAGAAGAGGATCTGGGGCTCAGCCAGAGCTCCTAGTCTTTTAAAGTGTGTGATTTAGAAATGTTTAAGCATTTTTAATTACAGGTGTACAGTGACAGTAATGGGTTTTGAAAATGCACTGTAGAGGGTGTGGCTTCACTCCTACTGTGATGGCTACCTGATTCCAGAGCTCTGCCAACCTGGGGTTTTAAATCTATTAATTGCACCCTATAAACAAACGAACTCTACCGGTGCTGTACAGCCTCTTTATCCGATAATGACCGGGAATAACGCGATCCATTTTAATTGCTGCTCACCTCTGGATATCCACACCGGTCGGCTTGAAAATGAATGTCACACTCTAATATGTCACAGTTCAGAGGGCCCAATGCATCCACGGGCCTCTCCACACAGCAGATCAGTGACATGTTCGCCGCATCTGATGCAACGTATAGCCAAGGTCACTCTGGCCTCCAACAGTACAACTCTGGCCATCCAATAAATCGATGCACAGGTCCACAAAACAGAAGCCCAGGTGAACCACAACTCTGATAGTATTGACTCCCTCACAGTTTTGGTATGAGACCAAGAATGGACTATTCACATGTTACAGAATAAAATGGATGACATCGAAAATAGAAGCCGGCGCAATAACCTACGGTTTTTGGGCTTCCCCGAAGGCGCAGAATTGGGGCATCCCGCAGATTTCCTCTATGATGTCCTGCTTGAAATCCTGCGCCATGATCTCCTTCCGGGCCTTACAATTGAGAGAGCCCACTGGACACTCAATCCTCCGCCGAAGCTCGGATCCTGAACTTTGCCAGTAAAGAGTGGATCTCCTCTAGGGCCTGTGAACTAGGGGCCTTATCATGGCAAGGCCACAAAATCCTAATATTCCAGGATTACTCTAGGGAGTTGGCAGCAAAGCGCAAAGAATATACAGAATGCCGCCACATGATGCACACAATGGGAATCTGTTTATCTCTATAGTATCCCGCTACAATGCAGCTGGAGGTGAATGGTGCGCTAATGTCCTTCTCGACACTAGCTGCCCTTATGGAGTATCTGAAACATAACAGGCCACCAAACAGCAGAGCTGACCCTCCAATACACCAAAACAATGCCTGTGATCACATTAGGCCTTCAGAATGGTCGCCTGGTACGCCTTCATCGGGACTGGAGCCCCACTGCAATTACAACTTTCAAGGGTTGACCCAGGGCATACCAGCCAGGTCTCGCAAGCACCAGCAATCTGGGAAACATGCGAGAAGGATCCATCCTCACGACAGACACAGAACCAGGACACTGACAGACCGAAGCAGAGGGACTCAAAGAATCCAGCCTTGACAAATTTGCTTCGCTGAATCGTTATGTAGCACTTACTCCGGTGGATCGGAGCAACCATGCAGACTTTCCAGAGTATCTGGAGGAGGAGATGGTGCATGAGGCCTCCATAACTGAAACTGAACAAATGCAAGCGCCTGTGGAGGAGACTCACAGCACTGCCTCCCCTCTGGCACACCGCAAACCATGGATTATGGCCCAGACAAGACGGCACCTCTCCCAACTCCATGTCCTGTGAATCCCCAGGCAGAGACACCGCTGGACCATGACAGATGTGTCCTTTTTGTTCAATTTTCTGAGGTCAGGACATGGGTACTGGCTATGGGGTTTTGATTCCAATAGTTATTATCTCAGCTTAATATGGGTAAAATGGGTCAGTTCTAGGTAAGGCATTGCTCGGAGGTGATCTGATCAAAACATTCAAACACCTTAAGGGCATTAACAAGGTGAAAGAGTCTAACATGTTTCAATACAAAAAAAAAATAGCAGGACAAGAGGACACAGCATGAGATTAGAGGAAGGCCGATTAAGAGGTAATGTGAGGAAGTTCTTTTTCACAGAAAGGGTGGTGGATGCAAGGAATGGCCTACCTCAGGAAGTGGTGAATATGAATACAGTGCAGGGCTTCAAACAGGCATGGGATAGGCATAAGGGAGCAAAACATATGAGTATGAATAGATAGGCCATTGACAGGCCGATGGAACATTTATAAGGAAGAAAAAGAAATGGGCAGACTGGATGGGCCTTGCAGTCCTTATCTGCCATCAACCTCTATGTTTCTATGGATGTTGTAAAACCCAATAAAACATTTAATTGAAAATGCACTGCAATGCTTGTATATGTCTAAAGCTAGTACAGTGTAGTGTGTAGAATGGTATAGGCTTCCCATGGGGTAGTGTAGTGGATAGTTAGTTTCCATTAGTATGCACCTAGTGGTGAAACTGGGCAAGTGACTGACAGTATACAGGTTGGAGGCCCAATTTCGGATACTGGGTAACCAGTCCTGTTTTTGTCCGGAAGTGCTCCTGGAAGGTCCCATTTGGCCCTGGTAGAGGAACACCTTGGCTAGTTTATTAGCGGTGGCTGAAGGTGCTTCAGCATGTTTCCATGTCCTCTGTGGTTATAGGTAGAGGAGAGGGAGGCCTACCCTTCTCAAAGGACACCTGAGGTGGATGGCCTGTGTTACAGTCCAAAGCCTTTGCTGCGGACAGCAAGTTTGTCTGGTGGCAGTGAGTGCGACCAGCCAGTTTCTGGGGTTACTAGAAGCCCATCAGTTTTAGATCAGGCAGGAAGCCTGGGCAGTTCAGAGGGTGTAAAACTCTCTCTAGTACGTCATCACCTGCTTAGCTCTGCTGAGGCAGGAGATGATGCAATGGAACTTAGAACTCTCGCAGCAGCATGAGCCACAGTGCTCTGCTGTTTGAAAACTATGAGTCAGTTGGAGTTTGGAGTTGGAGTGAGAGAGTTTTACAGGCAGTGGTGCTTTGCCAGCCCACTTGTCAGAGGGAAGGACCCTCAGTTTTTTATTTTTTCCCCCTAGTATGGTAATCAGCAGCCGGTTTTGCGAGACTCTTCTATTGGAACAAATTCTTATTCCCTGCGGTTATAAGACGTAGAGTGGTACAAGACACCTTCCTCCCACTATTGGATTATGCGGACATTATATATAACTGCAGCACTGCAACCAACCTGCATAAACTAGATATACTTCATCATGGTGCCATATGCTTTACAACAAATGTCCCATATAGAACATGTCACTGTGACCTTTACCGGTACTGTAGGTCGGACTTCCCTTGCCACAAGATGGATGCTCCACACTGGCACCTGGACACTGAAAATCTTATTGAACAAACTGCCAGCATATATCTCCTCCCTTATGCACAGGTAACACAGAACATATTTGCAAAGGAAAAGCACACTCATTTTATTGGATGTGCCCAGAATACATAAATCCCATGGTAGAGGTGCTATTAGCTATGTCATCTCATCAGTCTGGAATAAAATTCAGTCCTCGCTCAGACTACCAGAACTAGTGTCTATAAACTTTTTCAAATCCCTGGCGTAAAAAACTTTTAAGGAAAACTGCCACTGCAACAATGGTTAGCATGCTTCCCCATTATACTGCATATCAGTTTGCACTCAAGCACTTAGAATTCCAACCACCCCCTAACCCCCCCTCCTTTCTTCCACCTACTTCCCCACAGTAGATTAGTAGTACAGTTACGTACCATATGTTTTTGTTCTCTGAGCTGTATTATCATTATACTGTGAATTACGTTCTTGCTGTAATCACATTGGATTGTAGAGTATGCTATTTTTTACTGTCTGCTGTATTGTTGTCCTATCAGGACCTCCTTGTAAATGAGAGTGCTCAACTGAGTTTTCTGCAATTAAACCTGCACTTGAAATTGAACGTGATGGCAACCAGATCCTGTGAAGCCTCGAGGGGCTGAGGATCTCTCAGCAGGAGTAAATAGGACTGAAGGTTTCAGAGAATAGTAATTTGGGCAATCCCCAAAAGACTGCAAGAATTAAGAGTGCTGCCCAGATTCAGATTTCAAGTGTTTTAAAAGTTTCAAAGTCTCTAGTCAGGGAAGCTAAACAGTTCTTGGAGCAAAGTTACATTTCAGGAAAGAGGTACAAAAGGTTGTAGCCTAAGTAGTCCTGGGATTTTCTTCAGAGTTAAAGTTTAAAATGTGGGGAGACAAGATGTGCCCCCTGAAGTATGCTAGATCTGGAAGTTAACACAGTCCTTCCAGGTGGTAGAAGTGTACACTGAGGAGAGGCGAAGACCCTCCACAGAAAAGCAAAGAGTAAAGTGTGGAGTTCCATAGGCTCTGAGGTATGGGAAAAGAGAAAGTCTGTAAATTGTTTCTGCCTGCTACCACCGTACCATCTCTTTCGACAGCTACCAAGCTCGAGTGACACCACCCAGTTTTGTCAACATTTTTTGTGAGAAATTAAAGCCATTCTGTACAATCCCAATTTTCTGGTTGTGGACATTCCATCTCTGAGTGACTTGTGTGGGTTCTTGGGGCCCCCACAGATAGGAGACACACCATAGCCCTGGTACCTCTCCCCCAGACCTAGGTAGAAATAGAAATGTTGCTTTGCACCACTCCCTCGCCTCCTAGATGTCCGAGCCAGGTGTTGCCCTAATGCCAGGGGTGATACCCTTTGTTGCTGTGGTAGTTGCCTTGCTGATAAGCTGCCAGTTATGGAGAGACGTGGGTTACATTACAAACAGCTGTCAAGCCTCACCCTGCACTTCAGTCGTGCACTCCTTGCAATAAGAAAACACTCTCCATAGGTCCAGTGTATGACGCCTGTAATTAGCCTCCGAAGTTGGATTAGTAGAGTATATGGTAAGTTAATCAGTTAATCACCTGGTTAAGGTGAAACTCCATTATGACCTTCGGGAGGAACTTTGGATGGGGGCAATGGATGACCCTGTCCCTGTGGAAGACCAGGTAAGGATACTCCAATGACAGCGCCTGGAGTTCACTAATCCATCTGGCTGATGTAATGGCCACCAAGAAGGTCATCTTCCAAGACAGGTGTGACATTTCAAACCTGTGCATAGGGTCAAATTTTTGCCCATGAGCACAGTCAGCACCAGCAGTAGGTCTCATGGTGGTGGTTCACGCACTGGAGGGGACAGGTGGTCTACATCCTTAAAAAGCACTGGACAACCTTCTTTTGGGTCACTGTCGGTATACCAGCCTGTGTCCAGTAGGTAGAGATGGCTGCAAGAGATGACATTGAGTGTTGTCTCTTGCAGCTACAACTGAGGGAGGGACCAGAGGTAGGGCAGACAAGGGAACAAGCTCCTTGCCTTGACACAAAATGGAAAACCTCTTCCATTTAAAGGCATAGCACCAGCGAGTTGCGTCTTTCTGGAAGGCTTCCATAATATGGAGAACATCTTCCAAAACAAGAGACCAAGAACTCTAGCTGCTCAGGAACCAGGCTGTGAGGCGCAGGGTTTGAAGTTCCAGGTATAGGACGTCCCTCTGCTGTCTGGTCATCAAGTCCAGGTGAAGAGGCAACTGCTACAGAGGCTTGTTGCTGAGGCTGAGAAGATCCACATACCAGAACTATATGGACCAGTCTGCAGCTATCAGAATCTTTTGCACCTTGTTCTTCTAGGCCTTGACCACAACCCTGTGGATCAAGGGGAAGGGAGGAAAGACGTATACAAGGCCTGGGGTCCAGGACCTTGTGAAGGTATCCCCCAACAGCGTCCTGGACTGTTGGGGCGGAGCACAAAACAGCATCAGCTTTCTGTTCTCCCAGAAGGCAAACAGGTCCACCAGAGGGGTGACCCAAGAGATGAACAGGTGGCTTTCCACCTCCTGATGCAATCCTTCCTTGGAAATGCAGGCAGGATACTGGGCCTATGCCAAGCGGCAAAGGTAGCATCCTTCAGTGCAGGACATGCAGGAGGAATGGTAACTGAAAGTGTGGAAGGACCCTCCAAAAATTCCATGAGATTCCTTTCAGTGGAATCTTCTTCAGCAGCAAAACCCAAGGCAGATTGCATTCGCTGCAGCACAGTCTGAAAAGATGGATCCCCCGGGGAGACCTGGATGTATAAACCACATAGTCCTCACTGCAAGATGCTAGGGTGGCGAGTTACCTTCTTCAAATTGTTCCCCACCATGGCCAGCCTGGTGGCGTGGAGGGCTGAGGCTTTCATGCCTCACCTACTGCCACACTGGCAACCCAAATTTGGGAACAAACCTGGGCTGCTTGGGGGTTGGACTGGGGGGGGGTCAACGAGCATCCCTATGGATGTTTCCCTCATCTGGAGATGGAGGGCAGCCTGCTCCGCTGTAACATCACCACCTAAGTGACCATGGGTGGCAGTGCAGCAAGAAGCGGCAGTTCTGGGTTGGGAATACTCCCGACGGAAGATGCCATCACATCCGACAATGCGCGGTCATCAAGCCGTCACCACCACAGACTGTCTGTGGGCCAGGGGAAACACAGAATAAGGAATAACACTGCCAGTGCCAAGATTATACTCCATGGCTACTTGCAGACTCCACACCATCTACTGAGCACAGGGCCACCAACCGAGCAAGCCATCCATAGGGGGCTTGGGGAACCTCCGAAGGCCCCACCACAGGAGGGAAGCTATGGAGGAACAGGTGGATCCAAGGTAAGTTCAGATGGGGGTGATGCGGCTGGGGAGCAGCAGGGCCAAAGGGGGCCAGCCAGGCAAGAAGACAGGAAAAAAACCTAATCATCACCACTGCATTCCTCCTCCAAACTCTCCTCAATGTTCATGCGGTCTGGATTATATTGTATCTCTTCATCATTATCAGAAACAGTGATGAGATTCATAGAAGGATCCAGTGACACAGGCGGTGGCTCAAAAGGAGGAATCAGCCTGCTTTTGGAATCCACTGATGAAGGCCCTGGGTCAGGTGATCTTCTTGATGGCAGACCTACTGCCAGCAGCAACAATGACAGAAGGTGACATAACATATCCAAAAACGATGACTGCACAGTCTGGGACTTGATGGCACCCCGAATGGTGTCAAGGACTGCTTGTGTTGAAGGGTCAGAGCACAATAATGGCGACAACGTACCAGCCATAGTAGGTACAGCAGTGCCAGAGCCAAATCCCAACCTTGGTGTCTCATCAAAGGTCGGGGGGGGGGGGGCCGGACAGGACACTGATGAAGACCTACCTGATTTCAATGGTGACCTTAACCTCAACAGTGAAGCACACTTATCTTCATGCTTGCGCTTATGGCCAGAAGAAGAGGAGGGCCCTGATGGTGACTTTTCTTTGTCATTATCTTTTGATTTTAATGAATATTTCCCCAGTTGATCGAGAGAAACAGGAGCAGGACCCGCAGCCTTTTCCATGGCTATTAACACTTTTTGGGTGAGGAGGATTTCTAAGGTTTTCTGTCTGTGTCACCTTGTAGCCTGGTTGAAACTCTGACAAATCTTGCAGGCCCAGTCTGCCCACTGGCATAGTGGTAGCGCTACCACCCATGATGTCAATGACCCAGGTTCAGGAACGAGCCAGGGACGGTCCAGGGGGGTAGTATTTAGCATCCCACAGCCCACAAAATGCTTTGCTCTTCTGGGGAGGGGGGGGTCTCACATCCTGCTGCTCTACTGCCTCCTAGGTGACCACAGGTGGTGGTGCAGGGGATACGTGAGTGACAGGCGGGCCGCTGGAGCACACCCATGGATTGGTTGCATCATCCCAGATGGCAAGCCAATCCTGATGCATGCTCCTGGCATGGGGCAGGGACAGCATGGAAAACAATACACAGGATGGCAGATGAAGCTCCTCCAGTGGTCCACTCTTGTGCCAGATCTGAGCTGCAGTGCCCCAGGATAGAAACACACCTTCACCTCCACCCTGCGTGGCTAGATGTCTGCATGGAAGAAATGCCACAGTGGCTGACAGCAGACCTGGCCCCAGCAAGTAAGCTGGGGGGGGCAGCACAGGGGTGTGTTGTGGGTGGGGATGTAAGGACTTGGGGTGACTGCAGCAGGGTCTCAGCAGGGATGACAGCTGGCTAGGAGGTAGTGGAAGGAGGTTCCAACTTGTGGCCTGAGGAGCAAAAAGTATATCTGAAGGAAAACAAAAGCTCTCGCAGGCTCTCACTTGTGAGATAGGCCCAGACAATGAAAACAAATAGTGCAAGTGTCGTCCTTGTAGGTTTTGTAGCCATAGAAACAATATCAGAATAACATTTCTCTGTTCTTCAGTAGTATACAGAGATGACAATGAAAAATATGCAAGCAATCAAAACTAACCAAAAGAAAAAACCAACAGAAACAACCATTTCAACATTGTTTCTCAGTAGGTCCAACAGGGATAATCAACGGTGGGAGAAAGAACTCAGGAGTGTTGGGGCCACCCACGTTATATGGGACGGCCATGCTACACGTCATTAAGGGCGGTCCCCAGCTAACAAAACCTGACACTAACAGCTTACAGTTCTAAAGGTGTGGCCAAACAGAGAAGATATCCTCGATGAATAGCTGTATGTAACCCCCCTGCAAATGGGGGTTCCCAAAAGACTTCCAGGAGCTTGCTTGAATGCTCCAAGCCTGAATGGTGTTTGGCATTTAAGCCATTTATCAGTGAGTGTTTTTAGAACCTCTGGTACTGTCTCTTTAAGAGCTGTCTGCTTGCAGACATAATTAGTTTGTATGGGGGACTGTGTGTTTCTTTGATTGAGTACCACTGAACTGCTGCCAATTCACTCCATTTTGCAGTCACTAGGAGTGCAAAGGGAACCTATCTGAAAGATGTAATTGTTTGCCAGAAATAATTTAGAGTAATAATGAAAATACAGTTTGTCTAACCTGCTTTTTGCAGTCAGAACTGTGTTTGCCTAGTTCCCATTCTAGTTTTGAACTGCTGAACTGGACCAATCAGTGTGGGGTAAGCTAGCTCTAAAATGGTGCCTTGGACCTAATCAGAACTTGGACTCATAATCTGAGCCAGCCACAAGAGGATTGTATGGGCAGTGACTCTGGGAGATGTAGTTTAGACTTCGCGCCTTTTTGGACCAACAGCAGCAGTCTATTGAGTGACAGCCAATCCAGTCAAGAACTGGGAGGAACTCAAAGGAAGTGCCCGGTTTTGTCTGTTGGAGTTTCAGTTTAGCTTTGGCAGTGAAGGAAAGAAACCCTGTGCTCCTTCAGTACAGTTTCAGTCAAAAACGGTGTAAGGCCCAGAGTTCCGTCTGCAGCTTGTGTAACTGCTTGTTAGGACTGAACTGTCCTGTGAAAAGAATCAAAGGATCTCTGAAGAGTAGAAACCAGGCTCACCCTGTAGAAGACTGGAGAAATTGTTGAATTGCACTCTGTCTGTCAGGAACTGAATCTGTGTTTCTCCCGGTATTGTGCAGTAATTGCGATCGGGATAGAGAAGCAGCCTGCCTGGTATAGTACTTTCTTTTTTACCATATAAATGTGTGAAGAGTCTCGTGGAGCTCAAGAGTAGCCCTGCTGACACTGAAGGACCCTATCTTGTTTGGAGGTTGTGAGTACTAATTCAGGGTCGCTCCCTGTTGAATTGCCACATTAAATCCAAATGGAATCACTGTACTGCTGACTGTTTAAACTAATTTTTCTTTTCACTGTGTGAAAGGGCCCCTACCAGCTGCCACGGTTTGGACTAGCCACTAGGGCTTGGGTACCCAGGGACAGTAACTGGTAGGGATAGGCCTGTGCACAGAGCCATAGGTAGATAGTAAAGTGATAAGCTAATTAACCTGATTTCCTGTCCTTGTTATATCCCCTAAATAAATCAGAGCTGCTTGTTTCAGCAAAGTTATACTCCTGAGGTATTTGTCTATGTTAAAGTACTGTACTGTGATTGTTGCACTGTATCTTATTGTACAGGAGGTCCCAGTGCATGAACCACCCTGGGGTAAGTGTATACTGTGAAGGTAATTCCAATATATTGTGTGGGCCACTAGTGGGAAGAAAGGGGGGTTGCAGTGTCCCAGAGGGCTGTGACCAAGTAAGTTTAACTATTGCAAACCCTGACCTCTGGGTGGAGGCACCAGCCATTGGATCCAGGCCCCTCAACCTGTTAGTGGCAAATCAGGCAGGGGTAGTAGCCCCTGGGATAGCGCCATCTAGGGGTTACATGTATTTTGGGGGACATTCTCCTTAAAACAGCAAGACAATCTCGTAATTTGGGTAGTTCACGTAATTTGTTTGAAATAAATCTAACCCCTCTATAAACAGGGGTTCCCATAAGTCTTCCTTGGGTGTGCTTAAATGCCTATTGCCATGCGGGCATTCTGTGTCTTTACAGGTGTAAAAATGCTTGCATGCGAGTTCCCTGTTAGCCTCTATGCCTGTCCCTTTAAGAGACATTATTTTTGTAGTGTGTAATTAATCTGGGTAGGGGCAGAGTGTTTCCAGGCTCGAGTCCCACCGAGCTGCAATAATATTGCTCTGTTCTGCCATCGCTAATGGTGCTGAGGGAGCTCTGTTAGAACTGGTAATTGTTTGCTGATTAGCTGCTCTAATAATATATACAGTAATGTATGGAGGTGAGTGCATAACGTGAAATTAATGCCCACTTGAGGTGTGGGATGTTACATAAACCCTGAGGGGTTTATAAAAGCATCCCACACCGAGGGTGGGCATTAATTTCGTGTTTTTGCACTCAGCCCCATACATTGTTAGATGTAATTGCTGGCTTCTGTTTTTTCGCCTCACGGAGGGGAAAAAAAAGGCAACATGGTTCAAGTGCTGAAGTCCTTTCTCGGAAATGCAAATTTAAAAATACCTTTTAGAGAAAGTTGAACTCCTCTATTGAAAATGTCCTTGTATAGTCAATTTTGCAAAGTTCTCAAAAGGTTTTGGTTGAGATTTGTTTTCCCTTTGGGTTTGTTAGGTGATATGTTGATTAGGCAGCTGACGTGACCTGATATATCATGTGGTTTCTATGGGGATGCGAGAAAGAGAGTGTTCGGGATAGAGTTACGGAGTGTGTGGTTTTTGAAGCTCAAGGTATGTTGATTTGTTTTAAATAAAAAAAAATAACTTGTCTGGACTGCTGCTACACTGAGAACTGATTTACTGCCACTATTGAGAATGTTGCCACGGAGGTTGATGAGGTGAAATGTAAGGCAACAGAAGGAGCAGGTGACGCGTGTTCGCCGTTATAACCTGCTCCTTCTATGGGAAAAACAGAAGCCAGTTATTACAATGGTATTATAGCGCATCTAACCTGCCTTTCTTTGCAGCATGGACATTTCTGTATTGCACCAATCAGCACCTTTTGGGGACCTTAAAATGGAGTCTGTCCCCAGGGGTCTTGTGGGAGTGAATTTCTGTAGGAATTGTAGTTTTTTCATTTTGGTGCCTAAATGGACCTGGAGGGGGGCCCTTGCTTTGCCAGACAGATGAATCAACCAACCAAACCCTTTTTGGATCAGAAGGAAGTCCCAGTGCTGCCTGCAGTAAAGAGTCAGTCTGAGTTTGGAGTTAAGAGTGAACTGCTCAAGACATTCGAGCAGCTGCTCCTGCATGGTAGCGCAGGAAACTGGTGGGAAGGCTGTGTCTGGCCTGCCTGCTTCATCTTCCCTTCTGAGAGATCTGCTAGTGAAATTAATCAGACTGAATCCAAACCAGCATGTGACCAGAAATACCAAACTGTGTCTGCCCTGTTACCTGAAGAAGACTGAAGATTTGCTGTAAGCGATTGACCTGTCAGGAAGGCTGAATCAGCACAGAGATCATGGTTTTGCTCAGGAAAACTGAAATTGCAATTGGACTGTCATCCGACCTGTGGTATTGTGTTTTGCTTTACTATAAATGTGCTATAAGCTGTCAGTGGGTCGCAATTTGGTTCCCCACTACTTAAGTGTGTCATGCTTGCTGGAAGCTGTCTAGAGCACCTATTGAACTGAATCCGAACTGTTCACCCAGCCTGTGCCCTGCCACCTTGGCCCAGTCAGCTACTTCAGATGCAGAGATCACTATCGACAAGAGACTGGCCCGGGGATCAGCCCCCTGCTCAACGTCTCAAACAGGAACGATACCTCGGTGAATCGTGTGGGCCCTGCTTCTCCTGGCATACCAGCTTGCTGACCTGCAGTCTCCATTTCATCCCTCCTGTGTTTCGTATTGGGTAGCATGAGTAAACACCAGGGTAGCTCCGTGCAACATCAGCTAAATCAAAAGTGTTGTCATCTGTTTCAATTGTTTTCTTGTCACGAACTGAGCCTCCAGGCTCCGGATTACAAATTGTGTGTGGTTGTGCATGCTCCTTCTTTCCATCACAGGGCCCCGACCAGCTGCAACGTCAGCCTACCCCAGGCAACATGTCAGGTTAGCCCACCTTTTTTCCAACTGGGTACCCAGAGTATGTGACTGTGAAGGGGCTCTAAAGTGCATGCATGATTGCCTGATTGAATCCGTTACAGAACTAATCAGCCAAATAATGCCCCTCCCTTGTTCATTCCCCCTGAATAAATCAGATCTAATTCTTTTTGCATTTAATTTGACTATGGTTCCATTTTGTACAAGAAGCACTGTACTGTTGTTACCTGCTGTGTCTAACCTTATTTTGCGGGGGATCTCCAGGGTCGAACTGGTGGAATCAGCCCTGGTGGTAAGTACAAACAGAGTGGGGATTTGTATGCTGTTTAGGGGTTATTGTAACTGTGTCTGTTGTTCATTGCTTAGGCCACTAGAGGGGAAAGAGGGGGGTTACAGTGCCCTGGAGGGCTGTACCCAGGTCAGCTACACTACCAATAACCCTGTCCTCGAGGTGGAGGCACCTGTTTTCAGTACCCAGGCTAGGGTTACCACCTGTCCCTATTTTCGCAGGACAGTCCTGATTTGGGCAGCTGTGTCCTGCAAAAAAACATGAAAAATACTACATGTCCTGACTTTGTAGTAGTAAAAATATTTTCTAATTTTCCACTACATGTTGCAGAAAACTATCATATCTTAACTAAAATACCTTAAAATGATAAGAAACAATAGAAGCAACTAAGAAACTATAATACTTAGCCTTAATTCTGATTATATAGAGAGAAAACACATCCATGGTACTGGTCGAGGTTACGTACTGTCCTGCCAAAAATCTTGTTTCAGTAAGAAATGTCCCACTTTGGGCTTCTTAAAAGGTGGCAACCCTAACCCAGGCCCCTTAACCTGCACCTAGTCATGCAGACAGGGGGAGTAGCCCTTGGGATAGTGCCACCTACAGGTTACATCAAGCTAATAGGGGGATGAGTTGTCTCCTTCTGACTTCAGCATCAAGACCTAACCGTACAAAAAGTTTCGAGCACACACAAACCTCCTGACAGGGATGCCGAGGCATGAAGTCCTTAATCACATAAATTTACTGCAGACATAACAGGCAGACCTTAGTCTTGCCTAGGCAGCGCCAGCACGGGAATGTGCTCCATGCAAGTCTATGGAGAGTCATTTTGAAAGCTTTTTTCAGTATTTTAAAACTTCTGGTAGAAATCGAAGCCAGTATTCAAGTAACAAGGCCAAGGTCCGATTAAAATACTGAAAAAAGCTTTTAAAATGATGCTCCGTAGACTTGCATGGAGCATGTCCCTGTGCTGGGCCTAT
This sequence comes from Neoceratodus forsteri, assembly GCA_016271365.2. Lineage (NCBI taxonomy): Eukaryota > Metazoa > Chordata > Ceratodontiformes > Ceratodontidae > Neoceratodus > Neoceratodus forsteri. The sequence goes on along the minus strand of CM057455.1, from coordinate 1,339,908,941 downwards.
AGTGACATCACAAAACAAGAAAGCACGGGGACAGAGTGGCAAGTCAGAAGGGGGCAAAATACAATCCCTTCCCTTCCTAAGGGGGCACAGCATATTGTTTTAAAACTTGTATGGAGGGACTCCCATTCAGGCAAGGCAGCCTCCTATTTATTACAACTGTGCAGTCTGAATTGCGAGGAAAGGTGCTCTTTAACAGGCATGTCATGTAGGTTGCTGCAAAGCTATTTCAAGTATGCAATACAAGTGTTCACGTATAGCAAGAGGGAGGCAAGTCATGCAAGACATTTCAAGAAGTTGCCTTTATTGTAACTTGTTTCTATGATAACAAAATAATATGCATACCAAACACACCCGCGATGACTTAGCAAGTCAAACAACCCAAAAATCAGCACTTTTCAAGACAAGGCAGCAATTATCAAAGAAACTTCTAAAATAATCTTGGGACAGAGCTACCAAGGGGACACCTAAGAAAGACTGGAGGCACGGAGCGGCAAGGGCCCAAGATGTAGTGGAGGAGCTGAAACTGAAGACTTTCGCATGCTCAGACAGGACACAATTGTGACTGTGTAGAAGGGATCCAGACAGTTGTGAAGAACAGAATCCACTCACAAGCTCTCCATTGTAGACACAGCATTTAAATCATGGTTACTGTAACTTAAATAGTTTTTACTTCTTAAAAAGCAACGCTACCCAAGCACCGACGTTTCTTTGTAAGCACTTCTGCTATTTGAAGCACTTACCTGGAGAAGCTGGTGCTAAGGCAGCACTGGGTTTAACATGTAAATACTATTTAGGTACAAACTGCTTTAATTGTGATTTAGGTCTACTACTAAGAACGTGAGTGTGGAGTCTGTGCTTTTTAAATTATGAATTTGGTTAAGAAAATAGAGCAGAGAACCAACGACCAGAAGTCACATGCTTTATATGATACAGGAGTAATTTCAGTTTTGTTTTAAATGTTACCAGTTTTAAGTTTTATATATATGCAAAACATGGATGTCGGGATGTTATTTTAAGTAACTGTGTGAGTGCAGGGCATAAACTTGTTTTTGGTATGAGGGGACAGTGAGTTCCCTGCAGAACGAGTGTGTAAAAAGACCACGGGTTCATCCAGTCTGCCTATAAACCCTAACAAACCCGTAACATGTTGTCCATATAGGGTTCTAGCCCACACTATCTACCCCCATGCTCCTCACCCTATCGCTATCACCCTGAACAACCACTAAGCCCTTTACTTTATTCCAGCTATGTTTAAACCATTGATACTTTTGGTGCCCACCAGATCAGCTGGCAGATTGTTCCATGGATCTACCACCCTTTCTGTAAAATAAAACTTTCTCACTTCCCTCTTGAATCCCACCCGTCCCAATCAGTTTTCACTCATGGCTCTGTGTTCTTGATCTGCTACTTATGCTAAATAGTTCCTCGCAGTTAACCTAGTTCATGCATTTCAGGAACTTGAAGGTCTATATCATATCTCCCCTCTCTCATCTGGCCTCCAGCATGTATGTGTTCAGTGCCTTAAGCCGATCCTAGCAACATCAGCCCTGCTGGCCCTGAATCATTTTGGTCACTGCACATTGCACTGTTTCCAGCTTGCCCTTATCTTTTCCTAGGTGAGGACAATAGAACTGGTCATAGTACTCCAGGTGGGGCCTCATCACCAGTGATCTACAGAAAGGTAGGAATACCTAATTCCTTCTGCTGTCAGTACCTCTTTCTGTACACCCCAGCTTCCTGTTTGCCTTACTGTAGGCCTTGTTACACTGGCTTGACTGTTTTAGGGAGTCAATGATGATGACATCTAGGTCCCTTTACTCAGAGGTCATGCACAGCTTTACCCCCACCCAATCCTCTGTCCCCAGGTTATTGATCCCTATATGCGCATCCCCTTGCACTTTTTGGCACTGAATTTCAACTGCCACCTTTGATCACCTCTCTAGCTTTTTGCAAGTCTTTCTGCATCTCCCTGACCCCTTCCTCACTGTCTGCCCAGCCACAGAGCTTAAAGTCACCTGCAAAGGGATATATCGTGCCTTGGATTCCTTCTCCCATGTTACTGATGAACATACTGAAAAGGACTGGACCCAGGACTGATCCTTGTGGCACACCACTGGTGACCGCCCTCTCTTCTGATTTGACTCTGTTAACCACAATCCTCTGCTGCCTCTTGTAATACAGTAGTCACAGCCCTACTAAACTAACAATAACATTTTGTGACCTTTGAACTGTCCTAAAAGAAAACGCTGTGTATGGAAATCCATATACAACAAGCAGTAACCCCAAACTATAATGCCAGTAGCACACTATAATGCCATTACACTAAAAAAATAAACCAACAACTAAACTTAATTCATAGGATGTAAAACACAGAATTACATTCTGTAGTTAAGGTGCTGTCAACCCCACATTTCAGTTTAAAAAAGCCAAAACCGACCTCTGGTGGGGCATGTCAGTATGCCCTTATTCCTGTGCATGTCATCTTTTTTCTTCCATACCCACACTAATAAGAGTGAGCTAAATCAGGGTACGGGGTAAGCACATGTTATTAGCACATAAACAATGGCAGTACTGCACATCTTTTTTCAGTTTTAAAAGCGAAATGTGTCATCAATCACCAATTCAGTTAAATAGGGCCAACTCTGCTCTGCCAGTGGGTTAACACATTTTCTCACAAAAGTGGATTTCTTAAAAAAAAAAAAATTGAAGAAGTTCGTATTCTTCCTGCTCCACAAAAATAGGACTTTTTGCACCCATGGATAAGCTTGACAGTGTCGCTAGCATTAATAGAACACAAGGTTTTAATTTAACAAGAAGCTGTCATCATACTTCACATGATTTACTGAAGCAGAGAGAGAGCAGCTTTTGCCTGATCCTTGCTTGATGCTTGTGGAAACACTAGAGGTCACTGTAAGACCAAAACAGCACCGGTTTCAACAATCCTACAACAGCTGCTGCTCCCATAGAGCTATTGTATTGTATGCATACCTCTCAACCTCCTGCCTCATAAATCAGGGACAGGGCTTAAAAAAATCAGGGACAAAGGACCAAAATCAGGGACACATCTTCAAAATTAGAGATATCCACCCAGAAAGCTGGTAGAATACGGGGCTTAGTGCAAAATGCATTTTCTAAAGAAGAACAAGTCTGTTACTTTAATGCATGACATTGTTTTGTGCTTACAGTCCCCACTGTTTAGCCACAAAAACACAAATTTTAGGAGGGACAGAGTAAAATTTTGAGGCAAAATCAGGGACGTCCCTGAAAATCAGGGTCACTTGAGAGGTATGATTGTATGTGAATCCAAAACTGAAATTAAAAAGTTTGCCTAAAAGCTTTATTTAAGCCAACCAATGCAATTAATTGAGACATTCTTATATTAAAGCTGTAAGCAACACGTCACGCAGCAATAAACTGAAATGTTGTGCTGTGGAAAGTGTGTGTGTGTGTGGGGGGACAGAAATGAAGCAAATAGTCTGGTGCTGGTGGCATACCAAAACCCCAAATGTGGTAGATTCTGCCTATCCAAAAGAGCAGTGGTACAGATTCAACTGCAGAAAGGTGGCTCAGCGAGGTGGCATTCCAGCTGGAATACCAGTGTGATGGAAATGGTATGCAGCCTGGAAAACAGGTATGTAAACAGGGAGGAAAACCATTACTTCCTAGTTCTTTGCAATATGTGATCAGGATGCAAAAGAGTCAGACCACCTTTGTGATTAACTCTGTTCAGCGCTGGAATCCAGAAAAGCACAGCAGTCGCAAAGCCATTCAGATTCCAGGTGCAGACATTGATGCCTCACCACCACCACACAACAATCAAGATTTATTTATTTATTATAAACCTTTGAGTCAGAGACTCATTTACCGAAGCTCCATGTCACATCACAAACAGTACAAAATAGTGTTCAGAGATACAATACAGAGGCAGCGATGGAACAGTAATTACATGTATATACAACTATACATTAGCAAGCAGTAAGTAAAATACAGGTATTCAGAAGTTGGGGGAGGAAAACAGTAGGAGTGCAATGATCAGAGGGTTAGCAGGATGGAGATCCTTTGTCGTAGCTCAAGAGCAGTCAAGGACTTAGGTTAAAGGCACAGGTTCATGCCATAAGGGGAGTGAGAGAGGGAAGGGGGAACTGAGGGGGAAATAGCAGGGGGGGAAAAGAGGCAAGCCTGGAGAAGTCATACATTCTGTGGTTGGACGGAGTACCAGGGGATGGGCTAGTAGCAGTCACAGGTGCTTGAGGAACAGAGGTGTTCTCTGAGGATGGTTTCAAAGTGGCCTATTTTATTTTCAGAGGAGATGGCGCTGGGCAGGGCATTCATCCAGAGGGTAGCTCTACAGCAGAAAGATCTCTGGTCTTAAGTAGTTAGACAGCGGAGAATCAGGAGGGAGGGTTTGGTGGAGCTGCGAGTAGATATCACCGAGGGTGCAGGTTGTAGCAGGTTGGTGAGGCCGGGGGGGGATAGGCCAACGGTGATCTTTTTGGCTAGGAGGCATGACTGGTATCTAAATCTCCCATCAAGGTCAAGCCTGTTGGTGAGACTGTACAGAGCACAAGTGTGTGTGTCAAACCAGAGCAGCCTGTAGCAAGGTGACAGGCTTTGTTTAGGGAAACTCAGATTCTGCGGAGGGCAGAGGTATCAGCCGACCCATGAACCAGGATCTCATAATCAATAAGGGACAAGATGGATGGATGATGAGACTGCTAGTTGGAGAGCTTCTGGGGGGAGGCAATGTTTGAGCTGGTGGAGCAGACCAATTCTGACACTGACAATGGAGCTAATGCGGTATATATGCTTGTGGAAGTTGAGTGCTGAGTCAAGGGTGACCCCGAGGTATTTAAAGTTTTTGACCTGCTCAAAGGGTAATACATAGTTGGGAGTTGTAAATAATTAGTGGGTAGCCTTTGTGTTGGCTCTGGTTGTGAGCGAACGTCATGACTTTAGTTTTTTAATGGTTTAGAACCAGGTAGTGGTCAGTAAACCTGGATTCTGCATCTGTGAAGGACTTCTGGAGGGATAGTTGTAGTGAGAGTGGATCAGGGTGGGTGGAGAAGAGAACTGCTTCGTCGGCATATAAGAGTAATTGCCCAGAGCAGGCTTTGTGAAGGGTGTTCAGAAATAGACTAAAGAGGAGGGCCTCAGGATAGAACCCTGGGGCACCCCTGACTTAACTGGGAGGCAGGAGAACAGCGTGTCATTAATTTTAACTTGTGACCTACCGGCTAGGTAGTCAGCAAACCATTTGGTGGCATCTTGGGAAAGACCTGTGTGGGAGAGAGCAGATAAAAGAAGGGAGTGGTTCATGGTGTCAAATGCTTCTGACAAATCCACAAAGATCAATTCAACCAGACACCCTCTGTCCAGGGCAGTAAGGGCAGTAGTGGTGCTGTGTCCTTAGCAAAATCCATGTTGTACCCGGCAGAGTAGGTCATATTTGGTGAGGTGGTCTGTGAGTTGATCAGAGATGATTTTTTCGAGGGCCGGGGTAATGGAAATGGTGCAGTAGTTCCTGGGGGAAATGTGGTCGCTATTTTTGTGGATGGGGGTAATAACAACATTTTTCCATTTTGAGGGAAGTTCACCACGGCAGAGAGAGCGATTAAGAATCTTGGTTAGCGGGGTAAGGACTACATCCACAGTCATGTGGAGGAGTCTAAGGTCCAACGAATCACTACTATAACGCGACTTACCTAAGGCTTTTAGGATGTAGGGTTTAGCCTCACAAGGAGAGAGGGTTTTGAAGTGAAAAGGTGTGGGGGGGGATGGACAGGGGAAGGGGGTGGGGTATGGGGATCAAAGAAATTTGTGGGGAGTACATTACTGGAGGTCAGAAAAAGGAGGAGTTGAGGGAGTCAGAAATGGCCTGTGGGTCAGTGGAGATACCTCCATTGATAGTGAGCTGGGTGGGGGAAGCCGATACAGTTTTCCCATTGAGCTCCTTCACGTTTCCCAAAACTTGTGGCCAGAGCCCCAGGAGGTGGTGAGGGCTGCCCTGTAGTGGTCAGCTTTGGGCTTGCATATGTCCCAGGTGCATTTATTCCTAGCAAGCTGATAGCATTGTCTATCAGACAGTTTGTCTCTGTGGCACATTTTTTCTAGGAGAGCCTGAGGTATCCAGGGGTGTTGGGGCCTTTGATAACACGTTTAGTGAGTGGGGCAAATATGTCGCAGGCAGTGTTGAAGGTACGTATAAAGTAGTCAAGAGGTGTATTGATGTCAGGGGCCAGGTCAAGGGGTGACCAATTCCAGTGGGCTAGGTAGTTTTTGAGGTGACCCAGCATACTCAGTTTGAGCCGATGCTGAAGAATGGTTTTAGGGGTGGGGTTTTTTTGTCTTACAGGACCAGGTGCAGAGTACTGACGAGTGGTCACTCAGGGCATCAGGGAGGACTGAGATGCCAGAGATTTTATTAGGGTGATTGGTAAGTACCAAGTCAATTAACATAGAGGTTCCAGTTTGGGGATTTAAATGAGTAGGGCATGTTACGATTTGGGAGAGAGATCCACGGCAGCAGTGGCATCTTTAAGGGGGGCCACAGCATTAGATAACCAGTTAACGTTGAAGTCCCCTAGAGCAATGATCTCTGATTTGGAGGCAGGAGGGAGAGGCAGTTCAGTAGAGACTGAAACACATGTGATTGGTTCTTAGGGGGGATATAGATGGAAGATATAAAGAGGGGGGCTCTAGCCATGCTAAAGGTGATCTTCAGAGAGCATGCCTGGGCACCGAAATCCAGCTGGGCAGGGGGAATTGCATGGCTCTGCAAAGAGTCCCGGATGTAAATAGCACAGCCACTCCCACACTTCCCAACTCTGTCCTCATGGAAGAGGGTGTTCCCGGGAATAGAGAGAGCTGAATCTGGGGTGTCTTTAGACAGCCATGTCTCAACAATGGATAAAATGTCTGGCTGGTGCTGGGCTAGCCAAACCTAGAAGGTAGCAACTTTTTTTAGCAGGCTGAAGATATTAATGGACATGATATGGGGCCCATTTGTGTCAAAGGAATTTGGGTTGTGGGCGGAGGGGGGCCCAAGGTTCAGGTGAACATTCCTCAACATTAGCAGCAGGCGTAGGAGGGCTCTTAGGAAGGTATACTTGAGCTAGTTGTAAAGGTTGGCACCGATACGGAAGGGGTAGGGTGGTTTGGTGCAGATGACTGGGATGGGGAGGGCACGTAGGTGGGGTATGGCAAATAAGAAGGTAGGCAGGAAAGAGATGAGTCTGGGGAGGGCATTGCCAGTGGCAAGTGGGGAGAGTGCGGGAGGCAAGAGTAGAGATGGTGTAGATAAAAAAGTTGACATTTAGGGTGGGTGTGACAGGTGAGTTTAGGGTAGTGGGGGCCAGGGTGGGGGGTGATAAGGGAGAAGAGTATGATACAGAAGGTGGTGAGGGGGTTAGTGGGGAGGAGGCCATAGTAATCAACATGTGAGGCAGGGTAGGGGGTCGACAGGGAAAGAAGATTCACAAAGATGGGGATGTGGAATAAGAAGGACTAAATGGCACCTATTAACAGGACAATCCAGTTGGTGCAGTGGTAGTGTCCCGGACTACAGTGCCAAGGATGCAAGGTTCAAGTCGGGGAGACTAAGAAGTTTACTCAGCAAGTGAGGAAACAGAGCCAGAGAATTAGGGTGGGAGAGGAGGCGGAATGTTGGTTTAGAGGTGGAATTATGGTCCACCTTAATTAATTTAAATAATTTTAATTATTTAATTCAGGTAGGGGGTTGACAGGGAAAGAAGATTCACAAAGATGGGGACGTGGGATAAGAGGGACTAAAAGGCACCTAGTAACAGGACAGTCCAGTTGGCGCAGTGGTAGTGTCCCGGACTACAGTGCTGAGGGTTCAAGTCCGGAGGGGGGAGACTATGACGTTCACACAGCAAGTGAGGAAACAGAGTCAGAGAATTAGGGGGAGAAGAGGTGGAATGTTGGTCTAGAGGGGCCAAGGATGATGAGAAAAAAACCTGGAGTTGCAAGGGGACTGCAGTGACTCCTAGTGGCCGGAGAAGATAACCAGCAAACGGGAAAACAGGCAATCAGAAAAAGTAGAAGAGGTCACGTGACCTGATGAGGTTTAATAAAGTAAGGGACAGCCTGGGGAGGGTGGGGCAGTCGACGCAAAGTGTTGATGGGCAAACACTCTTGGGTATAGTTCAGCAGGAAGGGAGATGATTTACCTTTAGGGACTTCCACTGTCCATGCTGTCCCAGCCTAGTGTGCTGTGTGCAGGCTTGTTGAGTGTTGTGGGACTGGGATTCCAGGGAGGCCTATGTAGGAAGAGCAAACAATAGGATTCATTAGTATGTGGGGGGGCGCGGGTGCTCTTGCCATAACATAAGCCACATTACAATCTAGTGTAAGCAGTCACACATACAGTCTAGCAAAGTTGTTAAACGCTAGCATACAAGCAGAACTTCTAGCAGTGTTGTTAAAATGTAGTACATTCTGAGTTTGTGAACTGCTACCAGTACTAAGTCTACACAACGAAGAAACAGTGCACAGGAGATAGAACAGCCCAGCAGAGTGCTCAGTGCCCTTAAAAATTCCTGTAGGAATCGTGAGCAAACTCCAGTCCAGTGGTAGGAAATGCTTCAAGAAATAAAGGGGGGATTCTCTGCAGCTTAGGAAGGCCAAGGGACTTGTGCCTGAGGGACACTTTGGAGAAACCCATGTAACTTGGCACATTAGAGGGAGTTACAACACCTGAACCCTCATCATGGGCCCCCCCACTGTAACACTGCATGCATTGCCTTATTAAAGGGCAAACATTAAAAAGAAAACAAAAATGCGTGAGCCAAAAAGGGTGGAGATACTGACTGATGGTCAGTCTGACGTTTTTAATGTTAAAATATTTTACACTTCCTTTTGATGCTGCATCAAAGTAAGATTGGTTTCCTGTGAATTTAGTTTTAACCCACTTACATTAGTGAGTTTGAGCTTTAACAAACCTCCACCACCCGAGTGGGCAGTCTGCATTTTTCTTGGGGGTCGAGGGCAGGAGGTTTCTGAAAGTACTATGCTGATGCATTCTGTATTTGAATCAGCCCACCTGTTTGGCTGCTTACTAGCTCAACCCTACAAATTTCTGCACACTGGTCTTTACTCTCCTTTGAAAGACATGATTGTGCACAAATTGGCCAGACGCACACAAACACACCCACACACGTAAGCACACACATGTACTGAGCTCATAGCCAATCTCACAGCAAACACACCAGCCTGCTAAATTGAAGGGCTGCACAAATCGCATTTCCCCCTGCTCAGTACAAGTAACTCTCCCTGAAAGGCAAAAACAAAAACAGAATTGCTTCCACTGGGTAAGCTGGGGGGGGGTGGTAAGTACAAGTTCAGCTACAGTCGTGGCCGGACAACTAAAGTTTAGCCTTGTATTGCCCTGTTTCTGTCAAAAAGTTTAAGAGTGGGGCCTGACAAATAATCTTTTTAATAAGAAAAATCCTAAAACTCAAATCACACAATACACAGAAACATAGAATTTGACAGCAGACAAGGACTGCTTGGCCCACCCAGTCTGTCTATTTTTCACTGCCTATACTGTCACTGCAGAACCTACTTGATCTGTGGCTCCATCCCCCTCACCCCCCCGTTTCCACCAAAATTCGTTTATGTCTATTCAATGCATTCTTAAATCCAACCACTGTTTTTGCCCCACCACCTTCACTGGAAGACTGTTCCAGGCACCTATAACTCTTTCAGCGAAGAAGTACTTCCTCTTATCTCTCTTGAATTTATCCCTTCCAGCTTCACAGCATGTCCCTTTGTTCATGTGCTTCTCTTCCTCTGAAAAATACTGCCCCATATCTAATTCACCCCCCTCAAGATATTTATAGGTCTCTATTATATCCCCCTGTCATCCTCTCTTCCAGGGTGAACACATTGAGTTTCTTCAGTCTCTCCTTGTCAGATTTCTCATGCAAACCCTGCAGTCATTTTAGCTGCCCTCCTCTGGATAGCCTCCACTCTGTGTCCTTTTTGAAATGTGGTCTCCAGAACTGGGCACAGTACACTAGGTGGAATCTCACCAGCGTTCTATACAGTTCACATGGCGATACCACCTCCATTCTTCTACTGGTGATACCACACTCTGTGCAGTTCTAAGCCCCACTGGCCCCACCAACTACCTTGTCACACTGCCTCGCTGTCTTGAGGTTATCAGATATGATTACTCCCAGGTCCCTTTCCAGTTTGCTGTCAACACCTCGTTATTACCTTCCCTTATGATATTTATTTTATTATATCTGATAGTCTCAAGGGATTAAACATTTATTTTAACTTGACATGAAGTTTAATGAGCAAACAAAATACTAGGTGTCATTTTATTTATGAATAGTGGCACATGCAAAGGGCTGACAGCAGTACAACCAACAGCAGCAGCCAGAAAACATGATCTAGTTCTGATATAGAAGTTTCAGTGCACAACAGCAGGCATACAACTTTTAACACTTCCTTGTTATCACCTCTTAAGTTCTTTAAAAAAATGGTTTGACAATTATTAATTAAAATCAGTACTAGTCTCCATGCACAAACCAAGATGCTGATGTACATCAAACTGAGTCCCTGAAATGGAAGTCTCATTGGCACCATAATCCTTCCATGTTGTTCAATTCTGCAGAGATGTGACACCATGTTCTTCCCCTCCTGAACTATAAGTGGTTTGAAAATTGCTGCAGCTCAGATTTCGGGCTGCAATTGCAGTGGTTTTGACCACTAGTGACTGCAGTTGAGTAGCAAGGGTGAAACTCACTGCAATCTGTGAAATTACATTGCAGACAAGATAGCATCCTCCATTTTATAAAAACGTAATTTGGGAGATGGAAAAAAGTGGGGTCTACTCAGGGATTAAATCGGGCAGGAGCTCACAGGAACTCAGCACCACCACCTCTTAAAAAATCGTACAACAGTTCCACCACCCCTGTCGTCTTTCTCCACTGACTATTATAGGAGTGGTCCACCCACCTAGAAATGACAGTTTCACCACCAAGAAATCTAGATGCGAGAGTTCCTCCATTGCCACAGAGAGAACCATGCTCTGTTGTGCTTTAATGCTTACTTAACCACTGGGTCTACTAGTCTCCTAGGTAAAGGACTGGGGTGTGCTCAGGTTACAAAATGTATAAAGCTTTAGATGGGAATGAAGACATTAGACATGGCTGAACCATGTCAACACTCTAGCTGCCACTCTAGCTTTTACAACAGTTCTTGGTTTGGAAAATAAGCCCAAACTGGAAGCAGGATGAAAGCCACAAATACTTTAAAAATAGCAAAAGGGATGCAAGATTCACCTTGCAAAGGTGTGTGGTGGGTTGGGGGGGCTTTAATATCTTTGAAAATTCTACACATGGAACTCCATCAGTTAAAGTTATACTGCCCTCCTCCAACAACCAGGTGATGTTAAAATGTAAAACTTTGTATTCAAAGACTGCACTTTAGGAAGAAAAAAAAAACACTGCTGACTAGGCTCAGCCATAAGTGATGGCTGAATTACCTGAAGACATTAAATTTCAAGAGTAACAGCACAAATCATTTGTAGTCTCCAAGACAGAATGGTGCATCATACAGTAAATAGACGGTGCTTAAATTCTCAACACAGACCACCTGTTTAGAATATCTCAATAAGGCTTTGCAAGGTACAGTCATAAGGCAGGATTCACAAAAGAGGGATTCAGGTCAGCAATGCTGAGTCCATAATGAGATTTATTCCCTGACTGGTGTGTCCACTTGCTTGCATCATATCCACAAACTGTCCATTTTTATGTTTGCTTGCGCATGGGCAGCAAACATTGTGTTACAAGAACGGGCTTTCAGAGGTGTGTCACGTTTGGGTCTAATGCAGCTCAGACTGCACTGGGCTCGACAGTGACAGCCCAATGACCAGCGAGACTGATCATAACACTGTTCTGTGCTCATGGGACAGCAATGTTCTGTAGTTGAAAGGAGTGAGCCACTCCTATCAGCTCTATCCTTTCATCTGCATGATGTTGCCAAGCAAGCAGCTGAGTAGCGATATGCTCAGCCTGCTCCAAGTTAGAGTAGCAGTGGAGAAGGCAAATTTGGTTGGGTCCAACTACTCTGTGAACTATAGTGTGTGACTCTGGGAGAAAAACATATTCTGGGAGAAAAAAACATATATACATATATAGGGCTTTAAAAAAAGAAATCCTATTGAAACGCAAGAAAATGGTGCTTATCCAGAAAACATTAGATAGAACTCGGCCACCACGATCCGGCGCTGCAACTTGAGAAAGGGAAAAGGAACATTGTTTAACCAGGAGAAGCACACTAAGCCGAAGCTTGTTTTCAGATGTGACCTGGGAGCACAAGGAAGTTAAGTGACTTGCTCAGAATCACACAGTATGCACCTAGGCAGTGTTGGGATTCAAACCCAGGTCTCCAGATCTGCAACTCAAGAGCCTTAACCCACTGTGCTATACTGCCTCCTTGAGAAAGTGCATTGAGAATGGGGCACAATGCAGGTGACTAGTGTGCTGTCCTTTCTAAGCTGTAGAATTTTACAAACTGACATTCTTGCTTCTGTCGATAGATAACTCTTTATAATTAGGGTTCAGCCCGACTGCTAAATTGTGCTCCACTTTTCCTTCATTTGTATCACTGAATCAAGGGGGTCTTAGACTATTTGTATTCTTAGATTACCCCCAAGCAGCACTGAGTGAGACAGGTGGGTCAAAGAGCTAAAGGTCTGTTGCTTGTTGAAGTGAAATTACTGCTGGTGCCATCGTTTCTTTTGTGGACTTCACGTTAAACTAGTTCACAAGGAGTTCATCTGTGTAGCGAAAGGTTGTCCATATTAACATCCAACATAAACCTTTAGACTAAGACTAGCATGGAGCACAGAAACATCCTGTACCTTAATGAAACAACTAATTCAGAAAGACTCCTACTTTTGATTGGCATTATTCTGTGATATAATCAATGATGTACTAAGAAAAGTAGACACATGCTCAAAGCTTTTGTGAATAGTAAAGCATCTAGAAAAAATGCGTGCCAGTCTTCTGACAGCATTTGCCTGGTTTATCGCATGTTTTCAGATGTTATATAAACCCATTATAAAGTATGGTTACATGAAAAATAAGTCTTAGCTGTCTGCTACCATTCTCAGGGGATTTGGGAGGAGGGCCTCTGGCTGACTCAAGGATTAGTGCCCTTTGCCTCTGCCAAAAATCACAAATGTAATTCTTCAAGTTTCAATGCATTCTTTTTTTTTTTTCTTTATTACTCCCAGACCCTCGGACATCCTTCAGGAGTGCCCACTTGGATACTACCCTACTCCCAGCTTGAACCCCCCCCCCGCATCTCCCATGATCTCTCCCCAAACGACCCCCAGGCAGGCCTGACCCCCGGTATCAACTGGTTCCTCCCTTCCCCCTGGTGGTCAACTCATAAGTGTGAGGTGCCTTACCTGGGGCTGAATGGTCTGGCTCTGGAGAGATCCGGGCATGTCTAGGCCAGTGATTGGGATGTGGGTGTTCCCCTGGGGCCACCGTCATCTCACTGGTGGTCTTAGGAGGTCTTTTCTTGTGTAGCTTGTGTTCCCCCAGAGCGCAGTCATGCAATGGCGTCAGCACGCAGGCAGAGCCCCGTAGACGCCCACTGTGCTCGTTCCCCACTTGTTCCCACGCAGGTAGTACCCCCGTCTCCACCGGGGGCCATTACTGCGCTGGGAAGACCCCTGGATCCCTCCGAGGGAGAGGAGAGCTGTCCCACGGATACTCAATCCATCTCCCTCCCCAGCTGACCCCCAGCTCCCGGGCTCGCTCCCGAACCTGGGTCACTGGCATAGCGCGAGGTGTGGCGACCAGCATCTCAACCCTCAGCACCACCGGGCCTGCTCAAGCTTCAATGCATTCTTACTTTGCAAATGTTTATTTGAAAAATAGGTGACAGGGAAAGGTACACCACCAACCCTAGGCTCATTTTCAGGTGTGACATGGAGGTGGGGAGCAAAGGATAAAAACAATACAAAGCTAATAGAACATGTAAAAATATGCTGTTTAAGCCAGCTGCAACCCCCACCCCCACCCCCCGCTGGCACCAGCCAGTACTGCTAGGTCTCCCAGTACAAAAATAATCCATAAATGCCAGCTTGTTCAAAAAAGTCTACAGCAAATTTCTTATTCGCAAAGTAAAAATGCAATGAAACATGAAAAGTTGCATATGTATTAAATCATGTTATTAATTTGTTAATTTTAACTGCTCCGCTATCTATGCCCAACAACTGCACAGCAAATACAAGCAAGCAAACATTCAGCATTGACAAATGCTTGTTGTGCATGCAATGATACATGATGCTTTTGTGTTCAAAGGAGGCTGTAACACATGCATGAAGATGTGCACGTGCAATAAATGTTTTCACGCACTCATAGCTCATATGGTGCTGTCCCTATAAATGTCCCTGCTGTAGTTCTCTTATGAAGGGGTCTAGGTACAAATGTCCCTGCTGTAGTTTTCGTATGAAGGGGTCTAGGTACAAATGCTCATGCTGTAGTTCTCGTATGAAGGGGTCTAGGTACAAATGTCCCTGCTGTAGTTCTCTCATGAAGGGGTCTAGGTACAAATGTCCCTGCTGTAGTTCTCTTATGAAGGGGTCTAGGTACAAATGTCCCTGCTGTAGTTCTTGTATGAAGGGGTCTAGGTACAAATGTCCCTGCTGTAGTTCTCGTATGAAGGGGTCTAGGTACAAATGTCCCTGCTGTAGTTCTCGTATGAAGGGGTCTAGGTACAAATGCTCATGCTGTAGTTCTCGTATGAAGGGGTCTAGGTACAAATGTCCCTGCTGTAGTTCTCTTATGAAGGGGTCTAGGTACAAATGTCCCTGCTGTAGTTCTCTTATGAAGGGGTCTAGGTACAAAGGTCCCTGCTGTAGTTCTCGTATGAAGGGGTCTAGGTACAAAGGTCCCTGCTGTAGTTCTCGTATCAAGGGGTCTAGGTACAAATGTCCCTGCTGTAGTTCTCGTATGAAGGGGTCTAGGTACAAATGTCCCTGCTGTAGTTCTCGTATGAAGGGGTCTAGGTACAAATGTCCCTGCTGTAGTTCTCGTATGAAGGGGTCTAGGTACAAATGTCCCTGCTGTAGTTCTCGTATGAAGGGGTCTAGGCACAAATGTCCCTGCTGTAGTCCTCTTATGAAGGGGTCTAGGTACAAATGTCCTTGCTGTAGTCCTCTTATGAAGGGGTCTAGGTACAAATGTCCTTGCTGTAGTCCTCTTATGAAGGGGTCTAGGTACAAATGTCCCTGCTGTAGTTCTCATAGGAAGGGGTCTAGGTACAAATGTCCCTGCTGTAGTTCTCGTATGAAGGGGTCTAGGTACAAATGTCCCTGCTGTAGTTCTCGTATGAAGGGGTCTAGGTACAAATGTCCCTGCTGTAGTTCTCGTATGAAGGGGTCTAGGTACAAATGTCCCTGCTGTAGTTCTCGTATGAAGGGGTCTAGGTACAAATGTCCCTGCTGTAGTTCTCGTATGAAGGGGTCTAGGTACAAATGTCCCTGCTGTAGTTCTCGTATGAAGGGGTCTAGGTACAAATGTCCCTGCTGTAGTTCTTTTATGACGGGGTCTAGGTACAAATGTCCTTGCTGTAGTCCTCTTATGAAGGGGTCTAGGTACAAATGTCCTTGCTGTAGTCCTCTTATGAAGGGGTCTAGGTACAAATGTCCTTGCTGTAGTCCTCTTATGAAGGGGTCTAGGTAAAAATGTCCTTGCTGTAGTCCTCTTATGAAGGGGTCTAGGTACAAATGTCCCTGCTGTAGTTCTCTTATGAAGGGGTCTAGGTACAAATGTCCCTGCTGTAGTTCTCGTATGAAGGGGTCTAGGTACAAATGTCCATGCTGTAGTTCTTGTATGAAGAGGTCTAGGTACAAATGCCCCTGCTGTAGATATGGGATGGTTAGCACTGTACAATATATCATGCTATGACATACTCCCTCATTCAAGTCTCACAGGTATGGTGGTCCTCGGCTACCACCCACCCCTTTTGGATCCGCAAAGCAGCATTTGTGGTATAACAGGACACTTGGTGCTTGAATTTGGCAGAGGGCAACATGATGGTGCTCTACTGGACCATGCACATTTTCCTATGGCACTCAGTGCAGGCCAAGGCTGGGCATTGGCATTTGGGCATGAGGCCTGTACCTCCATGGTCAGCAGTGTCATCAGGGCCATATCCTGTGCTGCTTTTGGTCGGTGCAGGTATTGGCTAGCCTGCTTCAACCACCTTGGTGATCTACCAGTTGTGCCCAATTTGCACTGACTTCCATCCTCCCCCGTTTGTGGACTGTGTACTGGGACTACTGTATAACATTTTTTTGATACAGCACCATCTTTGTGTCTCTAGTCACAACCTTGAGTCATTTTTAGGAGGTAAGTGATATCTTCTGCCTACTGTTATCATGTGTACTCTTGTGCAGATCTGAAAGATTATTGTTACATTCAGTGTGTGCAAGTTGGTTTTGAGGTCTGAGTAGGGACATGGCTAGCAGAATGTAGTGCCTGTTGAAGAGATTTCTTAAACAGCTCCCTCCCCCCCAAATGATTTGCATGCCCACAGTGCTTTGCCCTTGGTTTTTAACCTTGCTTTGTGCATGGCCCTATGAGCCATTTGCACTGTGACCCTTCCTCACATGTCTGCACTGTGCTGAATGACTGCCAGGGAAGGTTTGAGACCCTGTTGTATATTTAAACAATAATGCATGACAGGACATGTGCTGTTGTCCCCAGGTCGCACCAGGAGACGAGCAACTTGTTGTTCAGTGTGCCTTCCTGGTGAAACATTTCAATAAATAAAGAAAGAAAGTTGTGGTATTTACCCATGCCTTGTGTGGTGGTGCACAAGGTGCAGCCGAGTGCTGTAAAGCACACAAGAAATGGGTAAATCCAATAACACACACCCCGGAGTGCTTCACTGCCATTATAACATGAACGCTAAGAAATAAGATGGGGAGGAGAACTTTTCAAACAAAGTAAATCTCGCACCACAGGACCCCGGTGCTACAGAAACAAACAAACCAGTCCTGATTTCATGTACTCCTGCACCCGAGAATCAGAAAGACAGCCAGGGAAAAGTAGCTACGTGCAATTTCCGTTATTACAAAACGTGTCTCAGATACAAAAACAACAACAAAGCTCAAAAGGTTGTGAGCTACCTCGGGTGGGGGGAACTCTAATTAGATTTAAATTTGCAGCTGGATTTTACCTGGGTGTACATGTGAGAATTACTCACAGGTAAAGGCCCGGACTGACCAATCAGATGTCAGGATTTTTTTTTGTCTATTTTAAAATGCATAATGAGGTGCAACATATTGCCAGTCCCTTGCAACTGCATATGGGTAATGACAGCTACTTATTGCCAGTCATTTGTGACTGTGTATAGAGAATAACTGCTAATCACACCAGGCTTAATACTCACAAAACTGAATTAGTTTCTTCAAATGATATCCTGGTATCTCAGAAAAGATTTGCCTCTTTGTGTCCTACCCAGAGGGTGCAGTGATTAAAGAATCGCTGCACATGTTTCACGTGTTATTCCTTATTTATTTTAACACTGATTTATCTACCCACTCTGACAGCTTACCAGAGATGCAGCATCTAATTTACAGTGGGTTCTTGCTCAGCAGCTCATTAGGATTTTCAGTTTTAGGGCAATGGCTCCATGTTGAGAAGAAAAAGGGGATCCAGGAAAAAGTACGAGAATACTAAAGTCTCTGGACTGCCTTCTCCGTTTTTAAGTCCAGTAGTGTGCACTTGTGATAAAAAGTGCCAATTTGTGGGAAAAATGACTGCAGTTCAGAACTTTTGTTGCATCTGTGGGGAAAAAAGGAAAACTTTTACCACACTTTAGCATTTTTTTACCATGGGTGGTTGTGTGCAACTTCGGGACACACCTGCATCCAGAACTGCCTGCTGTGCATAAAGGATGTGTGTGTCCAGAAGCCCAGCTGCTTCTACTCAGTTGTATATGCTTAAAGATCAGGGAGGCTGTGACATGCTCCAAGTTACACAGTGAGCTAGTGGCTGTGGTGAAGCTCAAACCTATGATTTCTCGTCTCATAGTGCAGTGCTCTAACCATCAGTTCGCATGGCCTTACTATTATGTGAGGCACCAGAATGACTTGGTCATTTCAACCATTGCACTCTAATAAATGTATAGTAACACACAGCAAAAATGGGTCAGAATGAGACCAAATGACATTAGGTCTATAGTGTTTGTCATAAGACAGAATATCAGAGTGCATCCTTTATCAAAATCAGTATTCTGAACAACTTCGACAGCCTTGCAGTTAAAGCACCTGCCTTCTGCTCAGGTGACCATTACTTAGATTCCTAAATCCCAGTCCCAGTCGCTTGTGGCAGGAGGTAGAGTAGCTGTCCTGTCTGATGATCCCGCCTCTAAGGTGGGTCTCTTGCCTTCAGTCACAAAGCAGCTGCCCCTACTGACTCTGGGAGGAGGGAGCCATCCCACATCAAAAAGGTCTTTTTCCCATCTCCAAGTCCCTGGCGATGGCAAGTACAGGATGTCCCCTGGTGGTAGGGTGCGACCAGGCTCTGACCCACAGCTGGGCTACAGACATGCTCCTGGTGGGGGGTCATGACATGGAGCTTCCTTGAGTCCCCCTTTCCAGGTCTGCCAACCAGCTACACTGGGGTCTGACTTTTACTGTTGATCTGTGACAGTAGGGAAGGCACATGCTGGGCAGCATTAACAATCTTGGAAGACTAATCTCTTGCCTTCTAAACAGAGCTACACTTCCGCATCATCTGGTTCCCCTCGCCTCTCAGCAAGGTTTTAGGACAGAGAAAAGACGCTGCCTTCATGAATAATACAGTATTTTAATTACCTGCTGATGACAGCGTGAGGCTATGCTGTTGAGAGCTTTTAATACTGTATCCATTTACAAACTGTATACTTTTTATCTTCCACACCTTAACTCATTTCTATTGTCTAATCAGTCAGTGTTATTTTGCTTACTGTATGATGTACATCATTGTATGGTTGTGGCAAATTGCCACAGCACCATTAAAACAGAGATAATACATAACACATAACTGAGTAAGATGGAGTAGGTATTTTACATTTTCATGTTGAATTACTGTGTATCTGTAATGTGCAGGGACTAATTATTTTTATATATGTTAAGGGGGGTTAGTGATAAGTAGGCTTGCTTGATGGGTTATAAGAGAACATTTAGCAGTGCCAAATGCGAATTTGATGCATTGTCATTGCCAATCAGGCTTATGTATTTTTCAATCCCATTTTATGAGTAAGCTGTGCCAACATGTATTAATTTATAGGGTTGTATATGCACTCTACTCCTGTGATTCCCTTGGTATGAAATAAATTGCCCAGACTGACCTTAAAAGTATGTACTGTCTTCATATCCAGAGCCTTTGCTGGTAGGTTGTTCCACAGATTCGCTAACCTCTTAGTGAAGACATTTCTCTTGCTGTTGCCCCCAAATATATAATCTCTAAGCTTCAGAAGTTCATGGCATATCTCTATATCCTGCTAGACGCTACTCGATCAAAGATATCTGTCAGTTCAATCTTGTCAATACCCTTGAGTATTGCCATGTCCCATCTCAGCCTCCTTTTCTCCAAGTTGAACATGTTAAAGTGATGTAGTGAGATTTTGTAGCCCCTTACAATGCTTGGAAGCCTATGTCAGCGAAATTCTTTTGAGCTGCATTTTATATGTTTATTCCACTCCTTTAATAAAAAGTGGAAGGGATCATAATGTGGCCACTACAAAGTATCCAGCCGATCCCTTCACTTCCCAATTGTTCAGATTGGCCCCCATGCTCAGGCACATAATGACATGTGTCCAGGGAGAGTGTGAGGGCATGCACCAATAAAGTCAATAGGGGTCACTTTTAAGTCAGTTTTGTCATACAAAAATGGCCAGTTTGAGATTAATGAAGGGCACCACTCGAGTAAAACAGCTCTTGTTAGTCGAGCAGTGCCCTTCATTAGTCTCAAACTGGCCATCATTATGTGAAAAAACAGACTTAAAAGTGCCCACCATTGACTTTAATGGGGCGTGCCCCTGCGCTGTCCCTGGGCACATGTCATTATGTGCTTGAGCGCAGAGTCAGATCTAAACAATCAAGAAGTGAAGGGATCGGCTGGCTGCCTTGTAGTGGCCAAATGACAATCCATTCCACTTTTATACAGGAGTGAAATAATAATATAAAATACAGCCTTCCGAGTTACATAAGTGCTACTCCAAAATAATAAACTCAAAACAGCACTCATAGACAGTGGTCACAAACTGCTTTTCATGCTTCATCCCTTGTCTCTTATGGCCTCCAGGTCCTTTTCCTCCTCCACTGCAGCAAGTGCTGCCACACACTGTGTGTAGGTTCTACCTCCGATTTTCCTCCCCAAGTGTAGCTCTTTGTATTTGGCTACACAGACTCAGACTCCAAGAGTCTGGCCAATCCTCCAGCTTGTTCAGGTCCTCCTAATGTTTATCATCATCCTCAAGGGAGTCAGCCACACTTGCCTGCTTAGTGGCATCTGCAAACATAAGTAGCCTGCTGGAGACCCCAGCTTCCAGACTGTTGTGGAAATGAATGGCAGTGGCCCCAGAACAATCTCCGAGGGACGCCACAGAGTCCACCTCTCATCACGGAGTCATGTCCATCTTCCACAACCCTCTGCTTCCCACTCCTGAGCCTGTTTGCAATCCACTTTGTGTATACTGTAGAAGTATGCCAGTAGAGGTGGGCAGACTCCTGCTTGCTGCCCCCGGCAGCCCAGGGGTAGGCAGTCACATGGGCAGGAAAATGAGCTCAAGTAACCACTCTTGCCATTGAAGAGAACTTGACATGGGGGTAAGAAATAAGGGCAAACCATGCTGGGGGTTAAAAAAAATTGTACTTGGGCAACGGTGTACTATACAGGTGGATGATGCTGCCGTGCTCTTTTTCACCCAGCAGTGAGACAGTGAGACATACAGATGGTCAGACGGACACACACACACACACACACACACACACACACACACACACACACACACACTAATGTAGAAGGATCCAGACAGTTACTCTTTGCCAGCTTGCTCTGCTTTGGGGGGTATGTTTGGGTTACAGGGTAGGCCGGACTACAGGTACCTTGCGAATAACCTTACAGATGAGGAGTATCAGACTCCACAGAAGTAGTATGAAAAAAGGCAAACAAAATCAATATTAACTGTACAAATAACTTGTTTTGTGCGGTACAGACATTAGTAGCTCAGCAGTCCAAAAAAAATGTCAGCAACTCATTTTTAGAGGGATAAGATGGTGCCCAAATTACCTAGCAGTGGGATTACATTTACTGTGAAGAGGATTTTAATTTTCACATTGTCTCTCTTGCTGGCTAAGAGTTCTCTAAACTATAAATGTAATCCTACCAACAGAGAAAAAGTCCTCACCTCCAGATTTCTGAAACCGTAACTAGCTGGGCCATCAGCAAGTGTTTTAGTTGCACAACTGATTTAATTGGTAACCATAAGCTACATGGTACAGAAATCCTCCAGCAGGAAGGGACAAGGCAGACATTTTTAAGCAAAAGATAAACCAGGGCTTCTGTATGTCAGAAGTGATGCATGGCACAAAAATAAAGTCCAGTACAGCCTGATACCAGTTTCCTAAAGGCAGATGCTGTGAGTCTTCATGCCCCAAATCCATACATTGCTCCAATATTTCATTTCAGTGTTTTAGAACTAGAGATCAGTGATGTCACTAACCTTTCAAAACAAGCATTTGTCAACGTTGAAAGTTCGCTGTTGTACTGGGTCTTGCTTGTACACATTTTTTTACTATATAGTCACCCAATATAGAGCAGATGAGATGCAATGTTCTCATTTTCAGTGGTGTCCTGCTTTTACACATTGTTAGATTGTAATTACACAGGATAGGGCAGCTGAGAGGCACTACTGTACTTTTAGGTGGGCGCCGGCATTTTTTTTTTTTTTTTAGTCTTTGGTAACCACATAAGGCCCACTAGGCACAAGTGCCTGTTTTCAGGGGTGACCTGGGAGCACTAGGCAGTTAAGTAACTTGCTCAAAGTCACAAAGTATGCAACTGGAGGTTGTGAGACTCAAACCCAGGTCTGGTCTGCAGGATGTACCGAGCTCGTTCACAGCTCGTCACTCTAACCTCTAACTGCCAGCCACTTTGACCCCAAATGTCCAGTCTTTTTATGACCTGAAGTTATGATCAAGATAAATGGAATTTTTAAAATCCACCATCCAAAAGGTGACTTTGCTACACAACTGTGGAAACAAGTTTCAGAGGGGACTTTAAAATTGATACCTGCCATGTTCAGGAGGTGGTGTAACACAAGAAATATGCTGAACATGAGGTGACAAAATCTGCAAAAACAAAGTTATGCGTAAATGCTGGAACAATTCAATGTTTCTTTGTAACGTAGTTGGTTTTTAACATTTTTACCCAAAATTTTCAATGTAATCTTTTTATGACCACTCCTTCTGAGCACGATAGGTGTCATTTATAAAACAATGGCTGAAACGTCATTTTGCACCACAAGTGTGAAAATACATTTTGGGTAGGGTTTGAGAAATGACAGCTGTCACATTCATGAGGTGGTGTGAAAAATGACTATGTTAAAAATCTGAGGTCAACGTACTGAAAATCACCACAGTTTCATGCATGTATTGAAAAATGTCAACGTACACTCATAAATTTGTTGTTTTTTAATATTTTCCCCTTAAAATGTTCAACTTAACCTTCTTATGAACCCATATAGTCTTCTTATGACCCCACCTCATGAACAAGGGTAGAGAAACTTTTTAAATTGCACCTGAAAGGTGTTTTATACCACAAGTGTGAAACATATTTTGGCCAGGATATGAAAAATGACAGTTGTTAAATTCATGAAGTGGTGTAAAAAAATGGCTGGGTTGAAAAGTTGGGGTCAAAATATTGAAAATTACCACAGCTGCATGCATGTGTTGAAAAGCTGCAACATAGGCTCATAACTTTGTTATTTTTCCATATTTTAACCCCCAATTTTCAACATAACCTTCTTATGACCCCCCACCTCATAAACAGGGGCAGAGAAAATGTTCAAATCCCACACAAAAGGTGAGTTCACTTCACAAGTGCGAACACATATTTTTGCCAAGATTTGAAAAGTGACAGTACATGAAGTGGTGTGAAAAAAATGTCTGTGTTGAAAAGTTGGGATCGAAATATTTAAAATGACCACAGTTACAAGCGTCTTTTGAAAAATTGCAACGCAGGCTCATATCCTTGTTGTTTTCTCATATTTTTACTCCAAATTTTCTACATAGCCTTATTATGACCCCACCACATTTTATTTATTTATTTGAAAAAGTTTCACCAGGAAAGGCATACTGAGCTACAACAGCTCGTTTCCAGGTAAGTCTTGGGGGGGGCTAAAACTCGTATGCATCATTTAAGATACAAAAATAAAACAAAATAAGATTACATATTTTGATACAAATTTAAGACAAGTATAGCACAAACCAAGTTAAATAAACATATACTATGATACAGATCCGAAACAAGAAAAGTTATGACCTACTTATTATGTGAAAATGTTCAAGCAGTAGACATAAAATATTACAGACTCAATACATGAGGTTAGAGGGTAAGCTATTTGGAGAGACAGAATAGGTGGGGGGGAAGAAGAAGAACACAGCCAGGCTGACTGAAGAATGGGGCAGAAGGAGGAGGGATAGAGTAAGGGAGGGGGCAGACCTTCGACCCACCGGGATGTAGACCATGCATGGGTCAGTCTCAGCCGGAAGCAACACAAAACCGGAGGGACAGAGTACCCAGGTCTACAGGAAGAGAGACAGTGTAGGAAGGAGGAAGGCAAGCCTTTTTTCACCCTCTGGCGTCGAAACTCCACAAGCGTCTGACACTGCCCGATGCTCACACAGTCAGTGTCTTGGGGTTCCAGCTTCCCCGGGGAAAGGAAAACATGGTGATCACCCCTCTACCTTCACAAGACAGTGAGGGTAGAAGGGAGAGAGGCAAGCCTCAGCCCTCTGGAGTGGAACTCCACAAGGGTTTGAACTCTGCTCGATACAAACTCAGCCAGTGTCATGTGATGTCAGCCTATCTGGAGAGAGGAAGGAAGGCAGAAGGGAAAGAGGACGAGCAGATTAGGCACAGCATTGCAAGAGAAGGGGGTGGGGGCTACTGTGAAGGGGATCAGGCGCAGTTGCAGGATGGAGAGAAAAACAAAAGTGGGTCAGGCACAGTTTCAGGATGGAGAAATGTAATTGTAAAGAACAGATGATAATGAACGAGTGGACAGGGCAGACCAGATTTCCAGTAGACGGGAGTTCCAAATTTTGGGGAAGTGGTAGGAGAAGACAGCCCGACCTGAAGTGGAAGGTTTGGCAGGGAGGGATAGAGTCTGGTGGGCAGAGTTATGGAAAGAGTAGGTAGGAGGAGGAGGGGTGGAGAGGAGGGCATTGAGGTAGGGGGGAAGTGAGCTGAGCCAGTACTTCCCAACTAGAGAGGAGCAGTGGGCGTGGCATCTGGTCCCAAGAGGAGGGAAAGAGAGACCAGTATAGAGGTCACAATGGTGAGTGCAGGGCAGACAGTCAAGGGCAAAATAGCAAAAGGGGTTGAAAAGAGTGTCCAGTCTGGTTAGGGTAGACTTGGGGGCAGTGCTATTGACTATGTCACCAAAATCAAAGATAGGGAGGATAATTTTCTGGACAATTTCTTGGCGGACCGGTAGGGGGATGCAACCATGATGTCTGTACAGAGCACCTAGTTTGAGATGCAGTTTTTGGTGGATGGCATCCACATGTCCAGAAAAATCAAAGGTGCCTGTCAAACCAGAGCCCGAGGCATTTGAAGGAGGTGGCATCCTCCATATGGACCCCTCGAGGGTGCGGTAGGCTGGGGTAGCAGTAAGCCTGGTGAGCCTTTGGCTGGTGCCAAAGGTCATGCAGACCATCTTCTTGGCATTGAGGGACAGTTAATTTGAGCAAAACCAGAGTTGGACTCTGTTAAAGTCCAGCTGGAGCCTGGTTGCCACCATCAGAGGGGAACGTGCCAGAGGTATACAGAACCGTATCATGTACTTACATGTGGATATCCACAGAGGAGCAGGTAGCAGAGAGGTCATTTAGAAATATTGAGAAGAGTAACGGTCGGACCAACCCTTGAGGAACTTCAGTGTGGATTGGGGAGTTGCCTGTTTTGACTGATTGGGTCCTTCCCACAAGATGGGAGTGGAACCAGCTAGTGGCACTTTTGTAAGGACCAGCTGCTGCAAGTTTGTTGAGGAGAAGGGTGTGGACAACAGTGTCAAAGGCTTTGGCTAAGTCGATAAAGATGGCAGAGGTGATGCGACCCTGATCCATGCCAGTGAGAACAGAATCAGTAAGCTGGAGAAGGGAGGTTGTGGTGGAGTGGTGAACAAGGACAGAGAAAATTTTCAAATCCTGCCCAAAAGGTGATTTTGCACCATAAATGTGAAAACACATTTTGGCCAGGATTTAAAAAAATGACAGCTGTCACACTGATGAGGTGCTGTGAAGAAATGGCTATGTTGAAAATTGGGAGTCAAAATATAGAAAATTACCAAACTTACAAGCCAGCATTCATAAATTTCAACATATGCTCATAACTTTGTTGTTTTTAACTATTTTAACCCCAACGTTTCCAACACAGCCTTCTTATAACCCCACCTCATGAACAACGATGGAGAAAATGTTCAGTTCCTGCCCAATGGTGATTTCACACAGTGACTGCAAAATCACTTTTTGGGACAGATTTGCCTAATGTTGCTGTCACTGTTCATGAGGTGGGGTCCTAAAAAAGGTATGTTGAAAATTTCAAGCAAAAATATTCAAAAATGAGGATGTTATCATGACAAGTGCAAAAACCATTGAAATACACTGAAGGCATACCTGATTTCCTCTGTTTGCGGTCCAGAGTTGAAGAATGAAGACGTGTCTCTGGTCTAGACGGGATTACGTCCTTGGAACCCAGCAGGTAAGTATGGGCTTGGGGGTTGGGGGGTTGGTGCTGAGTGGGAGGGTCGGGGAGTGGGACAGTAATGGCAGTGGCAACAGACATTGATGGACGGTTTTCTTTTTTACAGGGTGTATAAAAAAAAAAATACAAGGGTTGGTTTTCTTTATTTCAGGTACCAACACTGGAGACCAGGCACCCCCAGTGTTGATGTTATATATTTTTTTAAACTTCGTGTTGATTATTTTCAAATATACACGAACATAAAACATATCCTCATATAAGGAAGTAGGAAATAAAAGAGCAATTGGCATTCAATATAGTTGACAAAAACATTAGAGCTCCCTGTATTCTGGTACAACAGGACTAAGGGGTCCCACAAGTCATTTTAGCTACAATATAACGTTCCCAAAATGCTAGCCATCTCAAAGGCTGTGGAGAGCAACTTATTAGGTAGAACTACCCCCAAAATTCAGTATGCAATCAACCAGATTGCTATTAACTTAATCAGAAAGAAGACTATATATTTCCCTTTCAGCTCTGCTAGAACAGTACAGAACCTCTAAACACAAACATATTTAATACTGCAAACATTCAGTAATGAAAAGCCAATAGTTGTGTTCCAATAGCCAGAACTAAATGTCAATCACGCTCCCTCCCCCGCACCTTCACAGTCCATGGGTAGATAGATGTAACCCCTAGATGGCGCTATCCCAGGGGCTACTACCCCTGCCTGATTTGCCACTAACAGGTTGAGGGGCCTGGATCCAATGGCGGGTGCCTCCACCCAGAGGTCAGGGTTTGCAATAGTTAAACTAACTTGGTCACAGCCCTCTGGGACACTGCAACCCCCCTTTCTTCCCACTAGTGGCCCACAATATATCAGAATTACCTTCACAGTATACACTTACCCCCAGGTCTGGTTCCGGCACTGGGACCTCCTGTGAAATGAGATACAGTGCAACAATCACAGTACAGTACTTTAACATAGACAAATACCTCAGGCAGTATAACTTTGCTGAAACAAGCAGCTCTGATTTATTTAGGGGGATATAACAAGGACAGGGAAATCAGGTTAATTAGCTTATCACTCTAATAATCTACCTATGGCTCTGTGCACAGGCCTATCCTATCAGTTACTGTCCCTGGGTACCCAAGCCCTAGTGGCTAGTCCAAACCGTGGCAGCTGGTAGGGCCCTTTCACACAGAGAAAAAGGAGAATTAAACAGTCAGCAGTACAGTAATTCCATTTGGATTTAATGTGGCAATTCAACAGGAGCAACCCTGAATTAGTACTCACGACCTCCAAATAAGATAGGGTCCTTCAATGTCAGCAGGGCTCACTTGAGGTACACAAACCTCTTCACACATCCATATAAAAGAAAGTACTATACCAGGCAGGCTGCATCTGTATCCCGATCGCAATTACTGCACAATACCGGGAGAACACACAGCAGATTCAGTTCCTGACAGACCGAGGTGCAATTTTCAGCAATTCTTCCAGTCTTCTACAGGGTGAGCCTGGTTTCTACTCTTCAGAGATCCTTTGATTCTTTTCACAGGGCGCAGTTCAGTCCTAACAAGCTGTTACACAAGCTGCAGACCGAACTCTGGGCCTTACACGTTTTTGACTAAAACTGCACACTGAAAAGCACAGGGCTCCTTCCTTCTTCACTGCCAAAGCTCAACTGAACTCCAACAGACAAAAACCGGACACTTCCTTTGAGTTCCTCCCAGTTCTTGACTGGATTGGCTGTCACTCACAATAGACTGCTGCTGTTGGTCCAAAAGGCACTGAAGTCTAAACTACATCTCCCAGAGTCACTGCCCATACAATCCTCTTGTGGCTGGCTCAGATTATGAGTCCAAGTTCTGATTCGTCCAAGGCACCATTTTAGAGCTAGCTTACCCCACACTGATTGGTCCAGTTCAGCAGTTCAAAACTAGAATGGGGAACTAGCAGACACAGTTCTGACTGCAAAGAAAGCAGGTTAGACAAACTGTAATTTCATTATTACTCTAAATAATTTCTAGTAAACAGTTACATCTTTCAGATAGGTTCCTTTGCACTCCTAGTGACTGCAAAAATTAAGTGAATTGGCAGCAGCTCAAGTGGTACTCAGAGAAGCACACAGTCCCCCCATACAAACTAATTATGTCTGCAAGCAGACAGCTCTTAAAGAGACAGTACCAGAGGCTCTAAAAACACTCACTGATAAATGGCTTAAATGCCAAACACCATTCAGGCTTGGAGCATTCAAGCAAGCTCCTGGAAGTCTTTTGGGAACCCCCATTTGCAGGGGGGTTACATAGCGAAACTCATAGGGGCAAAAGAAACCCTTTACCCCCAGGGAGGCCCATGCTGCCTGTGTGTTAGGCCACCCTCAAAAGTTGTCCAAGACAAACTCATCTCCATGCAGTCAGGAGGGTGAAGTGACGGCCAGTGAAAAAACGAAAAAGCAGTTTAAACTCTTTACTTACACGGCAACATAGCAAGAAACAAACAGTTCAGTCATCACCCATAGTCTCAACATCGACTGCCGAATCTTCCGCAGCTGCCCTGGCCTCAAACTCAGCTTCTGTTCTTTGCAACCAGCAACCTGCGTCCTTGGGGTCCGTGAATTGCCAAGATTTACCCCATAAGTAATTCCGAGTCTGGCTGGTATGATGAAAGAATGCTTTATCCCCAAGGCTCTTAGCTGATGACACACACTACCAAAGGTGCTGCCTCCCACCTTCTCCCAAGACTTAACCCCCATGGGCAGCGGGTCCCAGACCGAATTGTTGTTACAGGGGCATATCTTCCATCCCTCTAACCTGAGGGAGGGAGGGAGGAGGGTACCTCGGGGTGCCCTGTGCAGTTCTAATAATTAAACAGTTCTAAATCACCTCCTTGCCACATCTGAACCGTGTCGTTTGTTCTTCAGATGTCTGCTTCTCTCCTTTCAGCCTCTGAATTGCTTAATTCCTGGAGATTCCCCCCTCTGGGAGTCCTTGCCTACAGCAGCCACCATAATATCAGCAAGATGGTTTGGGACCTTCCACACAGGAACACAGAATTAAGAAGGGGAGCAGACCTACATGCCTGGCAAAACACTTCCCCAGCATGAGGCAATTTCCTGCCGATCTCTCCACTACAGTTAGATGGCTCCTCCCCTCTGAAGGCTGGAGCATGCCAGCTGGCCCTGCCCACTCAGCCTCCAGTGGATAAACCCTTTAGAGGTTTCTAAACAGGTCACATTAAGCTACAGAAAGAGCAGAGCTCCTTATAGGGTCTACACATCCATCCCTGAAGGGTGGGTCATTTTAACTCTTTAATGACTTTACAGTGGTGCTCTCTGCTGGAGGCATTGAGGGAAAGCAGCCAACTCTGTTATATAGTACACTGAGCCTAGATCTCCACTTCTTTTGAAGACAGAAGTGCAGTCGCCTCGTATGTAAGAGTGGAGAGGAGAAGGATGTTGGCAATGACATTTGGGATCCTTAGCTAGGTAGGCTTTTAGTTTAAATGGTAAACCCAGTTTTCTGTTCAGTGCTTTTGTGATAGTGTGTGTGTGTGTTCTGTATCACAGAGTGAAATCCAAGTGTTGAATGAGATATCTAAAACTGTCTATGATTTCTAGTGGAGACCCCAAGCAGTGTTGGGTAAGTTACTTTTTCCATTACTTTCTATTTCGTTTAGAAACTTGATCCAGGAAGCTCTGAGAAGTCACTAGCAAGGATGGAGAAGTACTAGAAAAAAGTAATATACCTAACAGTTAGTTACTTATTTCTTTTTATACAAAAACAATACAAAAATAATAAAAAACTATAACAGATGACATTTATTTGAAAGTAATAGATTAGATACTAGTTACTTTCAAATAAATATGATCAGTTACAGTTACGTATTACTTTCGTATAAAAAGACATAAGTAATTGTAACTGTAAGGTGTATTACTTGCTCCAGTACTTCTCCATCCTTGTTGGTGACTGCACAGAGCTTTCTGGAACTAGTTTCCAAAAGTAATAGAAAAAGTAACTTACCCAACACTGACCTCAAGCATATGTCGAGCTTGAAAAGACCTTAGTACTGCTGCAGCTTCTAGCAGGATAGCCTTGTTTTTTAGGGCTGTTTAGGACAAGATTGTTTCTTGTAACTGCATGCCACTATCTTGGAGAAGACTATTTATGGTGTGTATATCACCTGTACTGCAGTATAGAACAGCATTGTCCATGCATAACAACACTTAAGCACTGCCACAGTTTTTGGTCAAGTTGGTTACGAACAATGTAAAGAGGAAGAGTCCAAGACTAGAGCCCTGAGGATCATGTTGGTGATGTTTCCAGGGGATGACAGGGTACCCTTCATCTTCATGCACTGACTTGGGATTTCCAGGTAATTACTGGATCAAGAAATGGAGCAGTTGGCGGGCCGGTGGTGCTGAGGGCTGAGGCGCTGGATGCCTTACTCGCACCACGCCGCAACCCGTAACTGGGAACGAGCAACGGGCTCCGGGCCCGGGAGAGGAGAAGGATTGAGCCCAATGGCTGCTCTCCCTCCTCCGGGGTTACCTGCATGCTCCCTACCGCAATACCAATACCTCTAGGTTTGGGTGAAGGTGCGGTAGGAGGGAGTAGCAGACGGGATAAGGCGACGTCGGCAGAGGGGCGGAGCGGGAGGCATGTCTCAGCGTGCCTTCAGGCTCCTTGGTCCTCATTGCACGCCGGTGTCGGGGAACGAACAGGGAAAAATGCCCTCTCTCTCTCTCTCCTGGGTGATGACTCCTCGCTGTGTGGATCCTCAGGCTCGTAGGGCAGACTCCGCTGTACAAAAAGGTCCACGTCGCAGCATGAAAGATTCGGAGGGGGTATGAGCCAGGGAATGCCTCCTCACCTACCAGGGGGTTTTCCAGGCACCTAGGTTAGTGGACTTGGTACTCTAGGGGCAGACCCGGACGAGGAGTAGGATCACATGCGGATAGAGGCGGTCTGATTGAGTGGAGGGATGGGGCAGTTGGGAGAAGTATAAATACAAGAGTTAAAAAAAAAAAAAAAAAGAAATGGAATGGTTGTCCAGGTTCAGTATTTGCACTTTTTGGAGCAGGATGGTGTGACTGACCAGGCTGAAAGCCTTTGTAAAGTTTACAAACACAGTACCTGTGACTTGCCCTGCATCCATCCATAACACAAGTGATGTCACTGGTGAAGTTTGTTAGGGCTGAATCAGCACTGTGATGCTTGTAGAAACCATGATGTGTATTTGCTAGGGGCCCTCAACTCTTGATGTACATAGCCACATGGGCATGAACCAGTTTTTTCTGTATGCTACCCACAGTACTGAGACTAGAGGTGGGTTTGTAATTTTTAAGCAGATTCTTTGGTCCATTTTTATGGGTAAGGGTAATAAGGGCCATTTTCTACCTAACGAGCAGATTCTTTGGTCCACGTTTATGAATAGGGGTAACAAGGACCATTTTCTACATATCAGGCATTGTACACTGAATGAAGGACACACTGTAAAGTGACTGTAATAGAGCCACAATGACAGAGGCAGCTATTTTGAGCAGCCTTGGATCAAGGTCATCAAATCTTACTAACATCTCAGGTTTTATATTGGAAGGCAGATACAAGACATCCTTACGTGAATCAAATTTGATACAAAATTCTTGGGGTCATAGAAACATAGAATTTGATGGCAGATAAGGACCGCTTGGCCTGCCCAGTCTGCCCATTTTCCCTACCTACTGTAGTACCGCAGACCCTACTTGATCTCCAGCTTACCCCTCCCTTCCCTAATGACTAAGGTTCCCTTATGCCTATCCCATGCATTCTTGAATCCTGCTACAGTTTTCGTCCCCACCACTTTTTCTGGAAGGCTGTTCCATGCATCCATCACTCTCTCTGTGAAGAAGTACTTCATTATGATTCCCCTGAGTCTACCCCCCTCCAGCTTCATAGCATACCCCCTTGTTCTTGAGCATTTTTTTTTCAGAAAAATGCTTTCCTCTTGTGCCTTATTTATACCCATGAGGTATTAGAAAGTCTCTATCATATCCCCCCTTTCCCTTCTTTCCTCCAGGGTGTACATATTGAGGCCATTTAGTCTCTCCTCATATGGTCTCTGGTGCATATCCTGCACCATTTTTGTTGCCCTCCTCTGGACTGCTGCTACTCTGTCTATGTCCTTCCCGAGATGTAGACTCAAGAACTGGACACAGTACTCCAGGTGAGGTCTCACCAATGATTTATACAGTGTTATCACCATAACTGGAGGCTGGGTACATTGAGGGAGAGCAGTGAGACTGAGGGGCAGGTTTGTACTTTTGAAGAGTGGTAAAAAGTCAGTGATTTAACGTTCATCAATTTTAACATCAGGTATGTCTGGTTTGCATGGCCTTTTGAGAAGGAGGCTTATTTAGGACCAGAATTTTTTTTTGGGGTGGGGGGTTCTGCAAGACTGATGTTTTGCAGCGTTTCCTCAGAAACGTGATTTTGCTTTTTTGAGTTCAGCCTTACACATATTTCTCAGATGTCTGCAGGTCAGTCAGTCATGATACATTCCTGAGAGTCTATAAGTGCGCAATGATTTGTATCAAAATTTCAGTTGTCGCAATTCCTCAGATAGCCAGCTGGGGGAGTTCCTTCTATTCTCCTCTTTACAAGTGGTACATGTTTGTGTACCCTACCACTTGCATAAAGTTGGCTGTGAAAAATTCTCTTGCCTGCTTGTGACCAGTTGACAGAGGCAAGGTCTCTGAGGAAGTGTGGTATCTGCAGTTTAAAGTAGTCTCTAATGTGTATGACCTTTGGTGGTGATTTAGGGTATTTCTTAGGCCAGATGCAGTCTATGTTAGAGTGGTCACTTAGGGTGTCAGTGAATAGATCTGTAGTGAGAATTCTGTTGGTCCCATTTATGAGTATCCAATCTAATATGGTATGGTTGCTTGTTCTGTTTTTATGCTGGTAGGCTATATTCAATGAGCTATGATTGGATATTCCTATTCAGATGTTCAGAGTAGTTTATGTTAAAATTCCCTAGGACTATTTATTTATTTAAAGTTGATAACCGGGAAAGGCACACTAAGCCAAGGCTCAATTCCAGGTGCGAATCGGGGGAAGGGGTGCAGGAGGATAAAGAACGAAAGTTACAATTCAAATTCAATCACATGAAAGTAAAAACACAATACATAAACAAGAACATAATACAACATTGAACAAGATACAATAAATACTGTGCAATATGTACATAAACAATATTTACATAAGCAAGTTTAGGCAACAAGACTTGACTCCTAAGTGGTATATACAGAGAACTGATACTGACGATGGCAGAAGAGTATCCATTAGGGAAGAATGACTGGGCAGGGAGGGCTAGGTGTTGAGTGGGAGAAGAGGGATGAGGGGATGCACCCACAGGGCGGGGGAGAGATTAGCTGTATATGCCGCTTAGTGGCAGGGAATGTCGGAGAGTCACTAAGTGGTGGGGGTTGCTGGTTCCAGAGATGGGGGAGGCAGATGGAGAAGGTTGAGACTCTGGTGGAAGAGTGTTGGTGGGGGATAGAAAAGGTATGTGGGCGGCTGGACCTCAGGGAGTAGTGAGGGGCAGGGGCTGGCAAGAGAAGGGTTGAGAGATATTGCGGGAGGAGGTTGAACCAGTACTTGGCAATGAACGTAAGGGAGTGAACACAGCTCCTGGGGGTGGATTCAGAGAGGAGAGTAGAGTACAGTGGTGGGTATGAGAAGGGGAGTTAGTAGCGAAGTGGCGAACTGTGTTTAGGGTGGTGCTGAGGCGGGAGAGAGAGGCGGCAGAGGTTGAAGCATAGACTATATCGCTGTAATCAAAAATAGGGAGTATGGTTTTTGCAACTAGGATTTGGCGCAGGTGTAAAGGAATGGCATTTATGTTATGATAAAGCACTCTGAGTTTGGGACAAAGCTTAGAGCACATCGAGTCAATGTGCGTTGAGAAGTCTAGGTGTTGATCTAATGACCAAAGGCCAAGGTATCTATCTGTAGGATGTTACTGAGTCCAGGGTGGAGCCATCCAAGGAGGAGAATGAGGGGCTGTGTATGAGTTTAGCCAGTTTGTGGGGCGTACCAAAGACTATGGAGACCATTTTTTTAAACTTTATTTATTTCGTTTTTGTTGACCGGGTAAGTGCACTAGACATATTGTGCCTATATTCAGGCACGACCCGGGGGAGGGGAATACAGATAACTGCCAACTAACAGATTAAGCCATTGGTGGTATTTTTAGTGAATGGGGAGAAATTTGGCCACGGCACTGGGGAAATTCCCCTACTCTTGCCAGTACGGAGAACCCTTGTCCATCTCTGCAAGATGGCGGACGGTTGGTTTGCTGGAGGAGGAGGGAATAGTGAAGGCTCATCTAAGTCGAATTTGGAAAGTACTTTGGATGAACTATCTAATGCTTCTGCCCAAGAATTGCAAGTAAAGCCTATGGATTCTTTTAGTTATGGGAAAATGGAAGGTCAAGATGGGAGTAAGCTTACAGTTCAGCATATGGTCTCTAATGTTCTACCCACTGTTGTTACCATGGACATAAATCTACCTGGCCAGGAGGCTACACCTGGAATCCAAGAACAACAAAACAAGCCACAGGAAGAATTATTAAGAACTGCCATAAAATCTAACAAAGAATTCCTAATGAGGCTCTTGTAAGAAGACATGTTCGATTCAGAAGTTGATGAATTAGCATCACAATACTCGGTTCCCTCCGAACTTACCCCAGTAGCTTACTCTGACAAACATCAACCAAAACCTGTACCATCTACCAGCTTTGCCTTGCACAAAGATCACAATGGAGAATTGACGAGTAAACCTCAGTCTTGGTCATCGGATGACACCCTGAAAGCAGCTGGCTGGTGTCAAGATAAAGATTTAAAAAAATGGGTGTCGCTGGGGCCAGTCAGTGCTGCTGAAATAATATAGACCTGTTCCCCGAAGCCTGTCAAATCAAATAATAGTGACATTTCCAAAAGAATCACTGAGGAAATGAAATGGCTCTTTCGGCAGATGCATTGGATCAGAACAATCAGGTTGCTATGGACACTGAGCAACATACGAGTGACACAAAGAACGTAGCTACCATGCAAGAAAAGGTCCCGGGACTAAATCAAGGTAATTCCATGAGCAAAAACTTCGAAACAGTGGAACAACCAAAACATACTTACATAGATACATAGACAGTGTCGGCAGATAAGGGCCTATGGCCCACCCAGTCTGCCCATTTAAGCTTGTAAGTTCAGTTTGTTTTCCTAGAAGTCTGTTTCCCCTTACCCCTGACCTCTAGAATTCCTTTATGTCTATCCCATGCATTCTTAAACCCTGTGATTGTTTCAGCCCCCACCACTTCCTCTGGCAGGGTGTTCCACTTGTCCACCACCGTTCTGTGAAGAAATTCTTTCTCATGTTTCCTCTGAATCGTCCTCCCTCCAACCTCATCCCATGCCCTCTAGTCCTGGAACATCTTTTTCGCTTAAAAATAGTGTTTTCCTGCACCCTGTTCTTCCCTGTAAGATACTTGTATGTCTCTATCATATCCCCTCTCTCCCTCCTCTCCTCCAGGGAGTACATGTTCAGTTCCTTCAACCTATCTTCATAGGACTTGTGATGCAATCCATGCACCATCTTTGTTGCCCTCCTCTGAACCTTCTCTACCCTGTCTATGTCCTTACGTAGGTATGGTCTCCAGAACTGTACACTGTACTCCAGGTGGGGCCTCACTAGTGTCTTGTATAGCGGAATTATGACCTCCCTTTTCCTGCTGGTGATGCCCTGCCTATACATCCCAGCATCCTATTTGCTTTACCTGCTGCCTTGTCACACTGTTTCCCTACCTTGAGGTCATCAGAGATGACAACCCCAAGATCCCTTTCCTGCTTGGTGCATGCTATATCCTCACCCCCAACTGATATATTGTGCCAGGGTTTTTGTGCCCCATATGCATTATCTTGCACTTCTTTGCATTGAATTTCAACTGCCAAACCCCTGACCATTCTTCAAGTTTCTGCAGGTCGCTTCTCATTCTGTCTACACCCTCTGGTGTGTCTACTCTTACAGAGCTTTGTGTCATCAGCGAACAGTGAAATTCTGCCTTCTAGATCCCAAGAATGTCACTGATGAAGATGTTGAATAGGACCGGTCCCAGCACTGATCCCTGTGGTATCCCACTGGTCACTCTTCCCTCTGTGGAGTGACAGCCATTTACCACCACCCTCTGTGTCCTGCCACCCAGCCAGTTACCTACCCACCACACTACTGTCCTGCCCACACCCATATTCCCCAATTTGTGTAATAGTCTTCTATGTGGCACAGTGTCAAAGGCCTTGCTGAAGTCCAGATAGACCATGTCCACTGCCCTCCCTGATCCACCTCCCTAGTCACCCAGTCAAAAAATTCAATGAGGTTGGTCTGACATGACCTCCCCCTGGTGAAACCATGCTGCCTTGGGTCCTGTAGTCCATTGACAACCAGATGTTCCACCAATCTCCTTCAGCAGTGCTTCCATGATCTTCCTACTACCGGGTGAGGCTGACTGGTCTGTAGTTCTCTGCTTCCTCTTTGTTCCCACTTTTGTATAAGGGACTACATCTGCTGTCCTCCAGTCTTTGGGTACCTCCCTGTTTCCAGTGATCGGCTAAACAGGATAGCCAGAGGTTCAGCCACCACCTCTCTTAGTTCTTTAAGGACCCTGGGTGCACCCGTCTGGCCCCATTGCTTTATCAACTCTTATTACTTCCATTTCCTTCAGGACCCTTTCTCGGTAAAGGGACTTGTGTCATTTCTGCACCATTCTCACCCCTTGTACACCCTTCAGACCCATTACCCCCTTCTTCCTCAGTAAAGACTGAGCAGAAATACCTATTCAATATGTCAGCTTTACTGTTGTCATCCTCCACGCGGCTCCCATCCTCCCCCTTCAGTCTCACTATCCCTCCCTTTGTCTTTCTTTTTTCACTTATGTATCTGTAAAAGGTTTTGTCCCCTTTACCCACTGATTTTGCAATGTGTTCTTCTGTCTGAGCTTTGGCTTCCCTTACTGACCTCCTACCTCCCTTTGCTTCTCCTGGTACTTCTCCCTATCCCTTCTGCCTGTGTCTTTTTGTATTGCCTGAATGCAATCTTTTGGCTTTCACTTTCTTTGCTACCTCTTGGAAAACCATAATGGTCTCCTCTTCCTTTTCCTCTTGCTAACCTGCTAAATGCATAATTCTGTTGTTCTTGTAATCCCCATTTTAAATACTGCCCACTGTTCCTCAACCCTGATTCCTGTCCCATTCCCTTAATGCCTCTTTCAAGTATCTCCCCATTTTCCCAAAGTCTGCCCCTAAAATCCAAGATCGTGTTTTTGTGAGGTTTGGTTCTGCTCTTTCTGTGATTTCAAACCACAATGACTGGTGGTCACTGTTACCCAGGTGCTCCCCACTGTTACCCCCATCACACTGTCCCTGTTTGTGAGCACAAGGTCCAGTATTGCCTTCTGCCGAGTTGGTTCCATGACCAGTTGCTTGAGGAAGGCACCCTGAAGGGAGTCCAGGATAAATCTGCTCCTAGTTGATGCTGCTGCTGGGATGCTCCAGTCCACGTCTGGAATATTGAAGTCTCCAACCAGTACTACCTCACCCTTGTCTGCCATCTTTTGGATGGCTAGCATCAGCTCCCTATCTGTTTCTTCCTCCTGGGCTGGTGGTCTGTAGACCACACCTGTGCGGATGGCTGCCCCCATTTTTCTTTCCAGCTTAACCCACAGTATCTCTCCCCCATTTTGTTCCTCCTGGATCTCTGTGGTCCTTATGTCATTTTTCACATACAGTGCCACTCCTCCTCCCTTCCTGCCTGCTCTGTCTCTTCTGAATATGTTGTAGCCAGGTATGGCCATCTCCCAGTCATGGTTATCATTACACCAGGTTTCAGTGATGGCCACAATGTCCAGGTCTGACTGTACCATGACAGCCTCCACATCTTCCATCTTGTTGCTAAGGCTCCTGGCATTTGCACACATGGCTTTCCATGATTTGACCTCCCTAGACTGTTTCACTGTTCTACTCCAGCCCCTTCCTTGGTTGTCATTTATCCCTGGTTCTCCTTGCTGTCTGCCCTTCTGCTGAATTTTGCCCCTTTTCTGCTTATCCACCTCTTGGGCACTAATCTCCATCTTTTGCACACTGCTTTGCGAGATAGCCACTCCTCTGGTTCACTGGTTCCATGCTAGCTGTGGGGGTGAGCAAGTAGGTACCCTCCTTGCTGGCCTGCCACCCCTTTGCTAGTTTAAATGCGTCAATGTAGCATTTAAACTTATCATTGAGTGCTGGATTCCCTCCAGGATGGATGCAGGCCGTCAGGCTTGAACAAACCTCCATCCCTCAGATGGGTCCCCAGTCACCAATGAATCCAAACCCTTCCTCACAGCACCAGTTCTTCAACCATGAGTTAAAGTTCCTGGTGCATGCACTCCTATGTCTCCTTGCCTCTCACAGGTAGTACTCTGAGAAAGTGACAGAAGTAGCTACCTGCTTGAGACCCCTCCCAGTTTCCTAAACTCTTCCTGAACTTCCTTTTGCTCCCCATTTGCCAGGTCATAGTACCTAGGTGGATAATGACATCCTGCTCACCTCCGTCTTGCCTTCCCAGTGATCCCCAGGATCTTCCTTCCATCCTCCATGCTGTGGCACCTGGTAGGCACCTCACCTCCTGTCCTCCCCTCCTGTGTTCCTAGCTGGATCCCTCTTACGATGGAGTCCCCCACCAGGATTCGCTTCCTCCTCCTCTGTGGTCCACTGCTTTCCCCGATGAGGTCACCTCCTTGGCTAACCTCCACATCCTTTCCTTCCACTTCTCTGGGTACCTCTATTTGGTTGTCCTCGTTTGCCAGTGTGGCATATGAGTTGAGTGGAATAGGATCTGGGATGTGCCTCTGCCTGACTGCTCTAACCCTCCCTGAGCCCACTGTCATCCAAGTGCTCCTCGTTCTCGGCATCCTTTGAGGCAGCTGCATTGGACTGGGTGGTCCCTGGATAGGGGTGATGGTACTCCTGACCCAGTTTACTTCCGCTCTGAGTCTGGCTACCTCATCCCGCGGTCAGAGAGATGCATGCAGATAGGGCAGCACCTCAGTGTCCAGAAGGTCTGCCTGAATATGGCTGCCCCACAGCCACTGCATTGCACCACTCCCACATTATACTGCAATTCCACTACTTGTCTGCTACTGAAGCTCTCCTAGTTCTCTTTTTATTAATTTACTGTACTAAAAATCCAGTCACTGATCCTCAGATAATTTTTTTTTAAGGAAAAAGAAACAATAAATAAATAAATGAGTCAAAACACTTGTCGTGCTGAGGGTGGGCTTCTTCCTCCTTATGCCCCTCCTACTTCACACCCCTTACTATACCCTGTGTTTAGCTCCTGTCAATCAGATTTATCAGGGCATATAATTAAGAGTTGGGGGAAGGGGAGGGAGGGAGGCGAAAATTTGCAGCAATTAAAGACAGCACAGAATTACACCACCACTATGTTTTAAATTTTCAACAGCCCAAAAACAATTATAAGTAAAGACAACAAAGAAAGTATAGTGTCACTACAAGCCCACAATCTAAGTTTAAAGGAAAAATAGCAATTACCAGTTACTCTAAAGCACTGAATTGAATATGTTTCCTTCCTTCCCCTTCTGGCTTCTTCTTAAATGACTGATCTATTTAAAAACAGCAGTGAACCCCCACAGTGCAGAAATGATGTCAGACTGAAATTCGATGGTGATCCTGTAAATGCTCCTGAAAGGAGAACAATACTACATCAAATGTTAAAAAATCAGAAGGGGATTAGCCCCTCTGACCTATTTGCTGTAATTCATATAAAAGGGGACGTGATATACGACAGAAGTTTTAAAACAAGTTTGACTCTAGATAGATTCTGGGATACGTACCCCAAAGTCCAAAACACGCCCTTATGGCAACCCTTTTTCCCGATCCCCCTCACCAAACCTACGGTAAAAATGATTACACTCCTATTTAGAAATGAGTGTGTCAATAGAGCAGATGTACAATATTGGCTACAACAACGTTGCTCAATCCTAGAATCCCCCATTCCAATACTAGATGAGTACTTGGGTGTGGACTGGCAACTGGAAAGTCAAAGTTCAACTCAAAACAGTTGGACTCAGGAATATCTCATTTACCAGGGAGTTTCTACATAGGTAGGGATAGGGGTTTGTGTTTCTACCAGGGACAGCCCAAAACCTGTCACAAGTGTAGGGCATGCATGCACTTGAGTTATGTTTGTGAACAACCCAGGTGTACTTTGGGCTTAGATTATGGCCACATCAGTTCTAGTTGTCCAAATCCCTTAAAATACAATTTATGTCAAGAAGAGGGTCACCTGTATAGGAACTGTCCCCTGGGCAGAACGCAATAGGGTAGATAGAGCAATGCAGGACCCAGTTTAATTACTGGAGAAATGTCAAGTTCAGGCACTTCAAAAGAAGGAAACTGCTAGAATGCCTTCTGTGGAGTTAGCACCCTCTCCTCTGGCCACTATACCTGAAGTAGTACAACCCCTCAAACCCATAATTGTTTCCCCAATTGCTGAAGTAAATACTTCAAACCCCTCCCCAGCTGTTCCTTCAAGTGAGACTGTTGTTAGGGAAGACATCCCCCTAGCCAGTATTTACTCTGGTAGAGTCAAAAAAGAAGAAAGGAAAAAGGAAGGCAACTGTGACGACCCCTTCCCCCCCAAAAGCACAGAGTAGTAACTAGGAATCGGTAACA
This sequence comes from Neoceratodus forsteri, assembly GCA_016271365.2. NCBI lineage: Eukaryota > Metazoa > Chordata > Ceratodontiformes > Ceratodontidae > Neoceratodus > Neoceratodus forsteri. Next base: position 1,339,868,167 of record CM057455.1, on the reverse strand, counting down.
AGCCTTAGCTAAGCAAAGACAATGGGGGGACACAGAAGATGAAGGCGACGACTCAGATTCATCAGCAATGTCTTCCAAATTTGACACTGCATCAGACTCATAAGGAGAAATAGGAATAAAGATGGAAAATCCCTGTAGGCAGGCCCATGAATTCTATTACTCATAACAATGAGTACAACTCAACAAATTTCCTCCCTAACTCTGAATGTGAATAGCTATAGGAGAAGACTCACTACCCTTCAAATTTTGAAGGATTTATCCAAGGATATAACCCTGATTGAAGACACCAGACTAAAGAGCATCCATGAGGTGTCACATTCAGAACAGCTATGGACACTGGGGTGTTCCTTTTGGTATCAGGGCCCGGACCAGTGTGACAGAGTAGGTATACTATTAAAAGGCTTCCACTTCTCTATATAGAGGATTGTAGACATCAGCCCAGGCTGAGCCCTTTTGATTGATCTTAGTAGGGAAGGGGAACCTTTAGAGTAATCCATGTATATGCTCCCCTGAGCATTGCAACTCGTTCTGCTCTATTTTCCCTAATACACCCGTATTTACATACAAAAAAACATATTACTATGGGAGGTGATTTTAACTGTCCCCTAGCTTTGACAGACAGGGGTGAACGTACCACAAAACGTTTTGGTGACTCAACGCGCTTAAATTCAATTATACAAACAGCTGGGTTAATAGATGGGTATGTCTCAATACACCCAAAAGGTGCAAAAGCCTGTTTTAAGGGTCAGTTAGCAACCAGAATTGATTACAATTTTGTCTTGAAAACCTTACAGGTCTCCCAAGCTATTGGCTCGATTTTCAAAAATAGCTAAAGTAGTGACCAGCGAGTCTCAATCCTGTGCAGTTGATGGTATATTAATGGTCAAAAATTTTATTTTTTTTGAGGGACTTAATGTCTCATATTTCTGATTCCAGTCCTAAACGTTTAATCCTGGCTTTGGATTTGGAAAAAGCTTTTGATCGGGTAGATCATATCTACTTATTTAAAGTCTTACAAGTCTACCAAGTAATGGATAAGTTTATTCGGTGGATTGTTTTACTTTATAATACTGCAATCATTACTCCTTACATTGACAGCATATTGGGGAACCCATTTCAAGGACAGAAAGGAGTACGACAGGGCTGTCCACTTAGCCTCCTGTTATTTGTCTTCCATATAGACCCTATGGTTATGGTTATTGTAGTATCCCTTCAATTTCCTTCCCAGGTGGATCCCTTGCCCCAAAGGTGAGTGCTTATGTGGATGACCTCTGCATTTGTACTACACCAGAAGTAAATCAGCAAGTATTGATACAGGAAATATCAGCCTTTGAAAAAGCTTCAGGAGCAAAAATGAATTATGATAAAAGTCATGCAAAAATTCTCCCTAGTCCACCCTTACCTGACAGCATAGAAAGGATTGCAAATGTAAAAATCGCAGAAAATGAAATTAAAATACTAGGGATCCAATTGGGGGGCCTGGATGGTGCTTCTTTAAACTGGTTGCAAGCAATGCAGCGGGCCGAGAACATAACCGCCTCTTGAAAATACAAGTCAATTTCAAAACGGAAAAGAGTCTCACTTCTATATTCCTTAATCATACCAATATTTTTACATACTGCTTACATTTTTCCAGTTCCTATTGTCCTGGAGGCCAGATTAATGAATATGTTTTACCAAGGTTTCTGGGGAAGTAGACTGAACCCCATCAAAAGACAATATACCTATCATGATTACTCTTTAGGAGGTGTGCGGATGGTTAACCCTTTATTATTTTTTTATAGCATTTTCTTTTATCTCAGTCTTCTCCCCCTCCTAGCTCATAAAAAACAGTGGGTTATAAGTTCATGGAAGATTTTCTTCTTCCTGTTTTTAAAATCTGGATGGCCACTCCCCTTATTCCTTCCCCAAAACTTAAAAAAATTCCCAGTTACCGCACTACTTACATTCTGCACCTGTAAAACTGAAACTCTGGCAGGTAACTCCTCAGATGTTAAATCACTGAAGGAAGTCCTTTTATGTCCTAATATTGAGTGATAAATTCTATGAGACCCCTCGAGTACTACAGTTGTTTGAATCCCAACTTCCTTTGATCTTCTCCCAGCTCACAGATAAGAGATTACCTCTTAAAGTATGGTATGTGGTTTGGTTGTCTTGTTTTAACAGGCTGGGAGTGAGAGGGTCACACAACCATAAAGCTGTGGAAGAACGTATGTGCCCCAGGAACACCTACCCAGGTACTGAAGAAACCCATGCACATTTTCTTTTGGAATGCCCCTTCACCTTAGAATTTTGGACTTTGGTAGCAAAGTCTTGGGGGGATTAATATTTCTCTCATTAAGGTGCATGAAATAGTAGTGCTAGGCTTATACCCAGCATCTTTAAATAAATATCACCCAAGCACATTGAGGCTCTTTTTCGCCTTTTGTAAATATTATTTAAGGCAGGCAAGGTGTGCTCTGCTTTTACAACAACAAAAATATGAACCCCAATTGATTCTCTCTCAAATCATTTTGAATTTAACAAAAATTTATGAGGATGAAGTTAAAAAAAAGTTACTCGAAAGCAACACTTTTGAGGAGATTTTTGACTGTTTTTCTGATTATTGAACAGGGGGGCTGAAATGTAGTCGAACTTCTTGTTTTCTCCTTTGTATGATTTTTCTATGCCGTTATTTGCACAAATAAGTGAAAAGATTTGCATTACTGGATTTTTTTTTGATAACTTTTGTCTTGGTCTTATGGATGTAAAACTTGCTGTACTTAAATGAAAATCCCCCTACTCTTTTCGAGAAGTGCCATGGGATCTTAACATCCACCTGAACTACCACCAGAACAGGCAGATGGGACCTCAGTTTAATGTCTCATCCAGGGTATGAAATTCGTGAAAAAAAGTACATGCCCACTTGGGCATGTAAGAAGAAAATGTACATGCCCAACAAACTATTTACGTGCCGCCCCTTAGTTTACATAATTTTAAATGGTCATCTTCACTGGACCAAGCACTTTCGGTTTCATCATCACTAGGCTCTAGGAAGCTAGCCAGTGACAGTGTTCTGGAGCCATAAGTTTTTGTAGTGGGCCTTATTTTGCCATTTTTCCACCACAGTGATATGGCACCTTCAGGGTTATAGTCACTAAGCTGGGATCCATTCAGAGATATAGACATTAGGTCGTGTAGGGCGTCTGGGCGTAATCCAACCCTCCAGTCATTTTTATTCTTCCCATTAGAGAAAGCCTCATTCTGCAGCAGCAGTGTGAACAGGAATCAGGAGAATGATTCTGACAATGGCCAGCACATTTCAAAATTGTTGATCCTGCATCATAAAGAATCACTTTCTGCCACAATTTCAGAGACTTACAACTTTCAACAGACAGCAAGTGGAGTACATGCTTTTTTAAGTCTAGCCACTCCAGCAGTACCAAAGTAACATCAACTCCACGAGACTCTAGGACCACTTTATAGTGATCAACAATTGTTTGAATTGCTTGATCTCCATATGTTTCAAGTGCCTCTGGAGATGTTGGCCAGGACTGAAAATTTAAAGCTCTTGCAGCTAGTAGCACTTTATTGGTCATGAAGGACTGAAAGCAAGATTCAATGTGCTGTGATGTTTTCTGAAAGATTTTTTTGATGTCTGAAATTGTGGCTTCTACAATGTCTGAAGGAGAACCTGATCTGTGCTTGCTAGTTTCATTAATTAAGTTAACACTGTTGTACTGAGTTGGGTTCTCATTTACAGATGTAAGTGTTATGCGTTGAAGAGTTTCTTGATTCGAGAGACCATTTCGTTTCTGAATTGTGCTTTCTACTCTGCTGTGAACTTTTTCAACGGTGGCATCCTCTTGCTGAAAGCACAGACTAAGAGCAGATAAATAACCAAAAAACACTTTCAGAAAGTTCAGGTATATGACACATTTTAAAGTCCTAAGCACTTTAAGTATTCCTAGTGCTTTTTGGCCATGATCCTGCTTGTTTGTCAGTGACACATGTTCGAGGTGAGGCACTAATGCAGCCCAGTTCCTTTTAAGGGCAGAAATGGCCCGTTCTCTGTGTCTAAGCCACCTAGTGCCACCAGTGTTAACTGGTTTGACCACATTAATATTTAAAGGGATCCGTTTCCTGTAGGCCTTTCCAACTTTTTGGTGACCTGTGGTAAAATGAGTAAATGTTCAGCAGAAGTTGTTCTAATGACTCGTAAAAGGGACAGTCTCTGAAAGAATCCTTTACAGCAAGCTCTAAACGATGTGCACAGCAGTGTATGTCAATTAGGTGTGGGCACTGGAAATCTTGCTTTATTCGACTAAGGACACCTGAAGTGCTCCCCAACATTACAGCAGCACCATGAGATGCCGCACTTATCAGCTTATGTTTCCAACCACCATCCTTTAAATCACCTTCACCCTCTAAAGCATTAATCACAGTATTTAAAATGCTTTCTGAATTAGGGACACTGACTGGTTTCAGTGCAAGAAATTTTGTTACAGGTAGGTCATTTTCAAAAACACATACATAAATGCCCTCCTCTTCAGTCACACTTTTATCTGTGCAGGAATCGACAAGAAAAGAAAAGAAGTCATTGTTTTGTAGTAGACTAGCAGTAGTGCTTTGAATATCTTGGGCAATATAGTGAATGAAGACACGGCATTGCTTGTCACTACTGTAACTGTGACCCATTGCATCATCCCCATGATTTCTTCTTTGTAAATCTATCAACCCAGGAAAATCCCTGAAAGGCCTTTTGGTCCTATCAATGTAATATGCAGTACAGAACAATTTACAAATTTGATCCATTTCTTTTTGTTCCATAAATTGTATGGATTTCTCTATTGGTCTTTCTCCAACTTTTGTTTTATTTGCAATGTATGCCCTCTCAGCATTTTTGTGTGCTATGGACACTTCATGTGCTGAGATAATGTGTACTCTAAAAGTACTGCATCCAGTTCTGAAATTATTTTTGCTTTGGCTTTTATCATAACTCTGACACCATGTATAGAACATGGCACATTTATCTGTGTCATACATAAGCCACTTCCTGCCCTTTTTCCAGGCTTGGCTTTCAGTACAAGCAGTAGCACTTGAGGAAACTTCAGTGGTCACAACAGTTTCACTGTCTGGGCAAGGAGATGGTGGGGTTATAGCTGTGCCTGTAGGAGTATTAGTACTTGGTGTTAGGGAATCCGAGTCAGCTCCCACAGTCTCACCAAAACGCTTTCTCTTAAATCCAGATTTAAAAAGACTCATGGTGTCTGCCTGGCTGTTCAGAGTTGAACTTGTGAATACTGATTTTAAGAATTTGTTATTTGTGTTACTCAGTATTAATAAATGCAACAAGGAAAAAAGTGTCTTGTCTTTTTTTTTTATAATAAACTTAACAAGAAAACCTGATTGTGTGTTGTCTGATTATTTGTTATAACAGGTATTCAGATTTTAGATAGTCCACAGACAGTGTAGCCTGTAAAAAGCTAGATATTTTTTATAACACTATTCAGATTTTAGATAGTCCAAAAACCACAGCGTAGAGCCTGTGAAACGCTTAACATATGTTTTATAACAGTATACAGATTTTAAATAGTCCACAACGAAAGATTTTTTTAATAACAGTATTTAGATTTGAGATAGTCAACTCCACATAAAGTAGCTTTATTAGCTAGTAGAATAATAGTAGATCCCCCTAAGTTTTACGTGTTCCAAGTTCATGTAGCTTTTACAAAAGCTTTTAGAACTTTAATAAACAATTACTTTTAATTAGATTTTCTTAGTCTGCAGAGTATTTTCTTTTTTTTTTTTTTTTAACAGATCCCTTTGTATTTAGAGTTTAGGTAATCCACCACAAATTATTATTTTATGTGGTCCAAGTAGCTTTTTAAAAAGCTTTTAGAATCCAACAATTCCTTATAATTAGATTTTATGCAATACACGGCATACTAGCTTGTTAAAGCTTTTTAAGAGATTCTTTTAACACATCCACTAAGTTTGTAAAACTATAATGAGCTTTTTTATATGGTTTAGTTAGGTAGAGTTTTTTTCTTTGTCTCAATTCAGTTCCCTTCCCAGCCAGTAACAGTGTGAATGTACACACACTAGTGATGATGAGTTGACTACTGACTTGCTGCTAGTCCTCACACAGTATTTAGTATCTAGCCCTCTTTTTTTATCGGTACTTCGAGCAGAGAACTGTCTACAGTATCAGTACAGGCTGCTGATCTTTATTTTTAGTTAGCTTCAGTTAGATAGAGATAGTTTACTATAGGTTTTGAATTCAGTTCCCTGCAACTTAGCAAGTTTAGCTGACAGTAACTGTGGCTAGAAAAAAAACGTGCTGCAGAGATCAGAGAATAGGTCCTCCTCCTCTTTGCGGTTGTTGGTTGTTTTTTTACTGCTATCTGCCTCTCCTGCTGTAAATTTACAGTGCTGTGCCAAACATAGAGAATTAATATCAGGCACTAGCTGGATGGCTTTATCTAATTTGAATAGCTGGGTTGGTATTTATGAACTCCCCACAGGTTCAAATTAGTCTGCAATGCTTCCCAACAAGTCTGTCTCACTCTCACCCCCACCCCAGTACCAGAGTATCAGTGTGTTGCTTTCTGCTGTCACTGAAAATTGAGCACTGTCTGCAGACTTTAAAAAGTCCTGTTCTTTACTGCTTCTATTCTTTTGTCTCCCCTCTCTAATCCTATTATTAAATTTATGATCTTCTACGATTCCTGATTTCCTCCCTCCGAGTCCTTACAGACACCTTCATGGTCTGTCGCTCACCCTCTGCTTCCTCTCTCACTCCCAAGTCCCTGCCTATAAACGCTCCACTTCTCCGATTTTGCTAAAGAGAGCTCTTAAAAGAGCTTTTGGGTCTTTTTTTTTTTTTTTATATACAAATACAAAGTTAGAGCAGCACACTCGCAGTCTAGAGCTACTGCATGGACCTTTCTCTCTCCCAAATCGCTGACAGAATGGCGCGCTGAGCTGCGTTCTCGCGTAACGGCGAGTTAAGGGGGTGGGCAAATGGTCCCAACACTCACACCAATTAGTTCCCGCCTCATGCAGTGAGCGACCGACGCGACGGACCTAAGCAGGCGGCTGGCTGATGACTGTGCCAGTCAAATTAGGGGAATTTCATTACTGTACTGTCCCCTGACAGTTAAAAAGGCACACTCGTGATCGACCGACTCCAAGAGTTGGCTTTGCACCTTCACTCCTCAAAAGGCTCCCCCAGCTCTTCTGAAAAAAAAAAAAACCCATAAAGACAGAAAAAAAAAACGGAACTCTGCACAAATACCTTAGGTGTCCCAGTGGGCAGGCACAAAACAGCAGTAGGTGTCCAGAGGTAAAAGTGCCTGCCCTGGGGCACCTAAGGTATAGGAATTTCGCACCCTGGTCTCATCCAAAAGATGGCACCTTAGAAGTGCAGCACACCCTCATGCTACAGTACAGTGTCAGTATTGGGATGTAAGGCTATTGTCTTGGAACCAGTGGAGGACTTGGGTGAAATCAGACTGAAGGGTAGAGAAGACAGCATCAGGAGAGGGACCAGAGGCATAAATGATGGTGTCATCTGCATAGAGGTGAATATTTGTATGAGGGATGACTTCGGGGAGGTTGTTGATGAAGACCGTGACGAGAACAGGACCAAGAATTGAGCCCTAGGGGACTCCTGCAAGAATGGAAAGGTGAGATGACACTGAATTACCCACTATGACAGCCTGCTGTCTATCATTGAGGTATGATCTGAACCAATTTATTGTGGCGGAAGCCAGGCCTGCCACGTGTACTTTTTGATTTTTTTTTATTTTTTACTGTTTATGCCCCTTCTGTCTCCCTACCAGACTCCTACCTTCAGGGATCCATAGGCAGTGTGCACTTCCATAGTTCCACCCCAGTAACTCCACAGGAGGAACCGGAGGACCCATCTCCATCCTGCCTCAGTTTACCCCCCCCACCAGGGAGGGAGGGGACCCTGCTTCATCCCCTCCGGTCTGTAAGTCTGCGTCAGGTGGTCCTGCCGGCTCCCCCAAGGAGCCCCGTTAAGGACTCTCAAGATTGACAGGTCCCATCTACAGGAGTCCGGTGCAGGTTTTTTTCCACTTTTTCTGTTCTGCTCCCTAGACGTCGGTGTGCAATGGGATGTCCTCCACCCGCAGTTCTGCTGTCCCACTGCACCTCCACCTGTGGTTACCCAGGTGGCAGTAAAGCAGTGAGACTAGAATCCCACCCTACCTGGAGAAGGATAGCAGCACATCAGGTGCTTGATCCTCCTCCCCCTGGATGGCCCTCCAGCAACCCAAGAGTGCTCCTGATCCTGGGTCACTGACATCACAAACGGTAGTGCTACTGCTGCTCCGGCAGGCCAGCTACCAAGTGTGGTTTTTTGAAGGAGGACTGGGTGCAAGACTGAATTGAAGGCTTTGGCGAAGTCTATGAATATCCCTGCCATGATGTGGCAGCTGTCGATAGCAGACAGAATGGAGTTCATGACATGGAGTAGGGAGGAAATCGGGGCATGATTTGTGAGGAAACCAGATTGGTAGTCGGAGAAGAAGTTCGTGGAGGAAAGGAAGTCTGATAGTCTAGCCACAGAACTAGGGACTCCTGGAGTTTGGCAAGTGAGCAGAGGAGGGAGATGGGATGATAGCTGTTAGGAGAAGAAGGGTCACCACTTTTGGAAGGGGGATTATTTTGGCCTGTTTCCATAGTGTGGGAACAGTGTTTGAGGAGAAGGAGAGGTGGAAGATATGGGAGAGGGGGTAGGTTATTTCTGGGGCAGACAGGCATAGCAGTTTGGGGTGTAGACCGTCAGGGCTGGATTTATTTGTATTTAAAGAGAGTAGGGCTTGAAGGACCTCTGAGGGGAAGATGGGAGGGAATGTAAACCTGTGGAGGGAGAGGGGGAGTATGGAGGGTGGGGAATGTCGGGGAGTGTGCAAAATGTAAAAGACTTATTGAAAATGGAGGCTACATCTGTTGGGTATGAGATGAGTGAGTCACTGACTTTAAGTGAGGGGATGGTGGCCTGGAGGGAGGGGCTGAGGAGGGTTTTGATTGTTGTCCAGAAGGTTGACAGGTTCAGGCAGGAGGAGAGATGCGACTTGAAGTATTCAGACTTGGACTGCCGATGGCTTTGGTACATCTGTTCCTCAGTGAAAGGTATTGGTGGAGGTTAGAGATAGAATTGAAGGACTTGTAGAGAGACCAGGCACAATTACGAGCTTTTCATAGGGATAGGATGGAGGAAGTGATCCAAGGAAGGTGGAGGCGTCTTACCCTGGAGATACGGAGAGGTGCGTGATAGTCCTAGATCTGAGACAGGACGGTGTAGAAGTGTTGGTGGGCAACGCTTATATCTGCGGCCGAGAAAACAGGGGACCAGCCGGCTGGGTGGAGGTCAGAGCAAAGAGCATCAGAGAAGAGGTTCCTGAGTGAGCGGTAGGTAAGGTGTTTGGGAGGGGAGTGGTGGAGGTGTGTCTTCCTGATACAGTAAATGAAGCAGTGGTTGCTAGCTGCATCTGGCAAGACAACAGCTGCCGTGGCTCGATGGGGTGGGAGGAGAGAATCCAGTTGAGTAGTATATGGTTGGAGGAGCAGGGATTGTAGCGAGTGGGATCAGTGCTTAGTTTGGTGAGGTTAAGCAATTCCACAGAGTGTTTTGTGTGAATGGAGAAGGGAGAGAGTCAACTGACGATGAAGTCCCTCAACAAGAATAATTCACCGTTCGAGGAGAGAGAGGTGATAGTGTTAATGTATGAGATGAGGGTATCTGGACAATTTGGGGGGCAGCGTACACAACATATATGTAGATGGGGGCTATGAATGGGAGGGAGAGATGTGCAAGAAGGGTTTCGTAGGATTTGTGGACTGTTGTTTGGTAGGAGATGGAGCAAGGGATGGAACTGCGGACATATAGGGCAACTCCACCTCCCTTCTTGCCACGATCCTGATGATGGAAAGTGAAATCTTGTAAGGCTAGGTACTGGCACGTGAGGGAAGGCACATTTCAGAGATGCAAAGAACATTCAGAGGGTTTTGGGATAACCAGACTTTCAGTAAGTCGATTTTAGGGAGGAGCCTAAGTGCGTTGACATGTTAAATATGGAGGCCTTTATGGGAATGGGAGCTTGGGGAGGAGGTCATACGGTCCGGGTTAAGCTTGACATTGCCAGAGATTAAGAGGAGGAGAAGGAGAAGAGAGGGTAGGAGGTGTTTCTGGAGGGAAAAAGGAAGGGATAAAGGGTAGCGTGTTCTGGGTGTGTGGTGAAGAGAGATGAGAAGGGAGAGATGCTTCCAGAGGAGGACTGGGAGAAGTCCAGAGTGAGGGACAACCATTGAAAAGGATGAGACAGAGTGATGTTGAGGGAGAGGAGGGGGGGTTGATTAGAGGGGTAGAGTAATTAGGGGGTGCAGAACTGGGGGAAGTAGGGTGGAGAGAGGGAGAGGAGCAGTAGCGATAGGCCAGTAAAGAGAGGCATTATAACAGCATGGAGTGGGGGAGGGGTTAAGGAAGGAGAGAAGTTTCTTTTCTGATGAGGGGTATCAAAGGACGAGAGTACCTGCAGAGATGTTGTGACCTAATGCGCAGGGTGGCCAGGGAATTTGTAGGTCTGAACGTGGGAGATACAGTCTGCTTGAGATCAGAGGGTAGGCACCTAGCTAGGGAGTAGTTTTGGAAGAGACCAAGAGGTGCTGCATGGTGGGGGGGGGGGGAGAAGAGTAGGTACTCAGTATTTGTCAGGCTTGATAAACTGTTGGAGAGGTCAGACAGACTTGATCTCCCTAGTGATGCGGTTATATACACAGCAAAAAGATGGTTTACTCCTCCCAGGAGAATCTGAACTGCTATACACTCACAGCTGCACTTCTGGTAGCGTTAGGGGGATTTACTTTGCAGGGAAGTGTATTCCGCACGATACATTAACACTCCCTCAGCTTTTTTAGTGGCATGATATTTTTGGAATGAAGTGTAGTTCAGTATGTTGATTTCATGAGTGGCAATATGGGGATTTAGCCATGTTTCACATAAGGCAACTATGTTCAGAGAGAAGAGGTCTAGCCAAGCTTCCAGTTTGGACAGCTTTGTCTTTAGACTGTTTACATTCATGTGTACCACTTTCAGATGGTAGAGAACCCAGGTTGATGGTATGTACTTGATCCCTCACTCTATGCCAGTGGCATCTGGGATGCTCTACAGAGGTAGCTCATGTAACCAGGTCACAGTGGATGTTACAGTTACTGCCTTTGCCTTGTTGCATCAGCAACATTGAGAGTCCTGGGTTCATTATACTACTGGTTGTGGGACTGTATCCAAGGTTCGATTTAAATACTGTGGTGTCTTCACACTCCCTGGGATACCGTACCTCCCCAAAGGATCAGCCCACCCGTGAGTCAACACAGTGCAGTAATGGTCCCCACAAACATGCAACTTAAGACTCTAAAGTAATATGCACTCAGTCAGTGATTATAACAATCAACAGGGGCTTTATTAAGGTCAAGTGTCAGGCCCTAAAAGGAAAAGGGAGTTAGCACAGAGGTAATGGTGCATACAGCAAACAGAACACCCAAACAAAACTCTGTGCCATGGTCAAAGCATCATAACATCAAAACAATGAAGTGTGCACAGGGAAGGTGGTGCTCACGAAAAGTCCGTACAAGTCCACACAAGGAAACTGGGCACTCACCACCACTTGAAGCAAAACACCACATCAAAACTCCTGAAATTCATTATTTTATTCTCTGAACACCCATGTTGAAATACAGACAAACACACTCTGTACCTGCTTAACACGCTTCAGACAACTGTCCTTTATCAATTTATCTGGAATTCAGTGTGACCAGTGGTGATAGTCACCATGCTGTTGCCCTCCCATCCTGAATCCCTGCTGGTAACCGAAACAGCCCTTCACTCTTGTCTCCACCATCGACAGAGCTATCACTGAAATGAGCGTGAACTGGCCTGACACTGAATGAGCGTGTGCTTGTACAAGAATGTGCTGATTCACTTACAGCTCAGTCAGTGGCTGGCCGTGGTGGAGAGTGGAAGGCTGTGCTGTTCACCAGCTCAGAATGGGGTTGGGTGCTGGGTGGTAGGGCACTACCTGCTAGTGGGTGTCCGCTAGACACCGGGGAATGGGGACTACCATTTTTTTATTACAAGGGATCGGGGATAGGGAGGGGGTCCCCTAGATGCCAGGGAATGGACTTCTTTTTTTTTTTTTTAGTACAGAGGGGGATCGAGGATGGGGGGTTGGTCTGCTAGACACCAAGGAAGTATAAATTTTTTTCACATCAGGCCACCAATCAGCCAGGGAAGGGGGCACTAGACACCAAGGAATTTTATGTTACATTGAGCCGGCGATTGGTTGGGGGGGACCACTATACACAAGGGAATCTGATGTTACATCGGGCCGGCGATCAGCAGTGGGGAACACTAGATACCAGGGAACCGTACAGTTATGTAAGAACTTACTTTAATATAAGATCTTTGAGAGAAGCTCTTGCACCAAGCCACACTGGTAGGATTAAGCCACCAGGCACTAGGACCACACGGAAAACTTCTAGCTAGCAGTCTGTCATGGGAGACTGCCCACTGCCAACACCAGTCAGCTGACGTCAGCCTAGCATACATCAGTGGGCAGTCCCCCACACCTACCTCAGTTCTCCTGCCAGAGACCCAGTACAGGCAGCTGAAGGAGAACCAGGAGGTTTCCCAAGAGCCAAAAGAAAGGCAGAAGCAGTGTGAAAGACAATGAGTAGCAGGGGAAGGGAAAGCAGGGCCTGCTGCAAGAGCTTCTCTCGAAGATCTACTGTGACGGTAAGTTCTTACATAATTGTACTATCTTATATCAAGGAAGGCTCTTGCAGCAGGCCACCCTGGTAGGACTGAGTCCCAAGCAGTACTGGGTATCACCAGGATAACCTCACTGGTAGGAGGACAGATCAGTAGCCAAGAGCTCAGAAGAGAAGGTCATGAAGAACTGTCAGGCCAAAACTGGCCCTGCACCGAGAGGCTACGTCCAGACTGTAATGCTTGGTGAAAGTGTGGACAGAACTCCAGGGGGCAGCTGCACAGATGTCCGCAGCAGACACATGTCTGAAACAAGCTGTGGAGGTAGCCATACACCTGGTGGAATGGCCTTTAACCACCCTCGGAAGGGGTTTGTTGTACTTGCGGTAGCAATAATAATAATATCTTTATTTTTATGGCACCTTTCAAATATCAAGGCACCTAACAAAATTTTAAATCACATGTCAGACATCCCAGCAATTAATTATATGAAACAACTAATACCATTACACAGTCATTTGCCAAATGCTTGGTGTCATAAGTATGTTTTTAAAGCTTGCTTAAATCCCTCCACGGTCGTGCACCCCCGTAACCAATGGGGCAGAGAATTCCAAAGGGTTGGGGCTGCATGCATAAATGCTCGGGCCCCAGAAGATTTCAAGCACACCCTTGGAATCTCTAGCAACCCCTCATCGACTGAGTGGAGCAATCGCCCAGGGCAATAAGGAACCAGAAGCTCTTTGAGGTAGTCCAGACCCAGTCCATGTAGGGCTTTGAAAGTCAGAAGACTGACTTTGAAGGTGATCCGTCACCGTACCGGCAGCCAGTGCAGTCCACGCAGCACTGGCGAAATATGACAGGACCGAGGTGTTCCCATCAAAAGCTGGGCCGCTACATTCTGCACTAGCTGCAGGCAATGGATTTCCACCCCTGGTAGCCACAGGTAAAGGGAATCGGGAGTCGCAATAATCTAAGCGCAAGGACACAGAGGCGTGGACCAGTGTAAGAAGATCACCAGACGGAACAAGGTGCTTAATCCTGGAGATATTCCTCAAATGGTACAGAGAGGATCTGACAATAAACAATGCAATTCGCTATCCATGTAGACAAACACTGTTTGGAAACAGGAGAGCCCTCTCTCTTGGGGGTGAAGGAAACAAACAACTGGTCAGTTTTTCTGAAAGACTTCATGCAGTTCGTACAGCACCACAACATCCTATGTACACCCAAGGCATGGAGCAGTGCCTCCCCCCTGACTGGAATACTCAGGAACATAAACTGCCAAGTGGATAGATTGATTGAAAGTAAACTCAGACACCACCTTAGGTAAAAATTTAGGAGTAGTATGCAAAGACACCCTGTCTTTGTGAAAAAACAAATACGGCTCCATACGCAGAAGAGCCTGGAGCTCAGAAATCCTTTGAGCAGAAGTAACAGCAACTAAAAAGAGCGCTTTTCAAGACAGAAAGCGCAGCTCACAACTCATGGCCATTTCAAAGGGAGGTGAAATCAGTTTCTCCAACAAAAAGTTGAGGTCCCATGGAGGGACAGGGTCCTGAATGGGAGGTTTCAGATGTAAAATACCCCTCGGGAATGTGCGGGACACCTCAAGCTGGGCAACAACTTTGCTCTCAATAGGTGCATGGTACACAGAGATGGCGGAAAGGTGCACCTTAAGGGAGGAATACCTCAGGCCTGAATCCGAAAGGAAAAGGAGGTACTCCAACATCTGATTCACTGGGCAGGTGAAAGGATCCAAATGGTGAGCAGTGGTCCAAATGGAGATGCACTTCTTATAAGTGGCCCTGGTGGAGGCTTTCCTGGCAGCCACCAGAACATCTCTGACCCTAAAGGATATCGCGAAGCAGGCAATAGCTAGGTCCGCAGGATCCATGCATGGAGATGCAGAGACTTGAAGTCTGGATGGACTAGGGTGCCCTGGTCCTGGGACAGCAAGCCGGTGCACAGGGCAGAGGCACCAGAGGCTCCACCGTCAGCTGCTGCAGCAAGGGGAACCAAATCTGATGTGGCCAGAAGGGGGCTATGAGAATCATCTCTGCTCCTTCTCTCTGGAGCTTGAGAAGAACCTTCTGCAAGAGCAGGAAGGGAGGAAAGGCTTACAGAAACCTCCCATTCCAGGAGAGGGACAGTGTGTCTCACGAGACAACTCTAGGCCCGGGATCGAGCAAACAAAAAAGCATCAGTTTTGTGTTGACCGGGGACGCAAAACGGTCCAACTCTGGATGGCCCCACCTGTCGAAGAGATCTTTGATCACCGAGGTTAGAAGCTCCCACTCATGAGCCTGCGACCTGGAGGAGCTGAAACTGTTGGCCAAGACATTTTGAACTGCTGGAACATGAATGGCTGAGAGCTCTAGACTGTGCTCGATGGCCCGATACCAGACTCTCATCTCCTCCTGACACGGGGCAAGAATGGGTCCCCCCTGCTTGTTGACATAGTATACCACACACATATTGTCCACCTGCACCGACAGCCGATCTGGGAGGAGATGAGTCTGAAAGGCCTGCAGGGCATGGAGAACTGCCCACATCTCCAGGACAATGATATGAAGACCCTGCTCTATGTCCATCCAGGTACACTGGGGTCTGGTGATTGGCCAGATGAGCACCCCAGCCAAGGACAGATGCATCTGTCATGAGAATCTGCCAGGGGGTCAAGATCTGAAAACAGACCCCCCCCCCAAGGAGGTTGGCCAGGTCCAGCCACCACGACAGAACCCTCCGGACCGGGTCAGAGACCAGGACCAACTGGTCTTGATTGTCCGTGTGTTGGTCCCACGGAACCTTTAAGGTCCACTGAGGAACCTGCATATGCAGGTGGGCCAGGGGAACTGTGGCAATCACCGCTGCCATGTGGCCCAGAATGCACAAGGGAAACCCTGGTTAGGACCTACTGGCTGGAGGAAACCAGATGGGCCTGCTCCATCAGTCGCTCTGCTCCATCCTTGGGCAAAAAAGCCTTGCCCTGGCTGGTGTCCAGGACTGCCCCTATGTATTGAAAGTGCCGGCAAGGAGAGAGGCAGGGCTTCGGCAAATGTATAGTGATCCCCAGGGCCTGGAAGAGACAGAAGGTGTGTTCCATGATCTGAACTAAGCGGTCCCTGGAGGGGGCTGCTAACAGCCAATCGTCAAGGTAGGGGAACACATAGAAGCCATGCCTCCATAAAGCAGCTGCCAACTGCCAGGCATTTGAGCAATACCGGGGAAGGGGGGGGCTGAGCAGAGGCCAAAAGGGAGGACTCAGAATTGGAAATGGGCCTCCTGAAATTGGAAGCGGAGGAAGCAACGATGGGCAGGAAAGACTTGGATGTACAGGTAAGCATCCTGCATATCCAGTGAGCAGAGCCAGTCCCCCTGGTGCAACAGGGGTAACAGCCCCTGGAGGGTGACCATCCTGAAGCGCTTGTACTCAGTGTACAGATTCAGATGGCTCAGGTCCAGGATGGGCAGGAGATACGCGGCCTTTTTGGGGACGAGGAAGAAGTGGGAGTAAAACCCCATTCCCCACTGAGCCTAAGGGACAGGTTCTATGACTGTTTTTCGAAGAAGAGCCTGAATTGCCACCCAAACCAGAGCCAGGTGTCGGGGAGCAAGTGGATTTTCAGGTGGCCAATCTAGCAACTCCGGTGTTTACCATGTGTTATGATCTGAAGCACCCACATGTCTGTGGTTACCCCCTGCCACCCCTCTAGGTTGAGGGAGAACCGATCCCTGACCGCCTCCCTTGGATCCTCGGCCAGAAGGGGGGAGAGTCTGCTATAAAGAGTCAGGAGGTAGGGGCAGGCGCAGTTGGGGGGGGGCTGCAGGAGCCCTGGGGGCTCTGGTGGCGGCAGCAGCGGGGGCCGCTGTGGCCTTGCGTTTGTGCTGACCCTTGGCAGGCTGGTTCTGAGATTGCTTGTGGGAGGACCTGTGAAAGGACTGACGTTGGCTTGCTCTAGGCTGGGTGTGATAAAGCAAATGGACCGACATGAGGGCACGCCCTGACTCCTGCAGGGTAGAAATGATGTCCTGGATATCTCCCCCAAAAAGGACAGATCCCCAGAAGGGGGGTATCCATAATGCTAGCCTGCATGTCTGAGGCAAAGCCGG
The DNA here is from genome assembly GCA_016271365.2 of Neoceratodus forsteri. Classification (NCBI taxonomy): domain Eukaryota; kingdom Metazoa; phylum Chordata; order Ceratodontiformes; family Ceratodontidae; genus Neoceratodus; species Neoceratodus forsteri. The sequence goes on along the minus strand of CM057455.1, from coordinate 1,339,851,282 downwards.
ACACCCAGAGCTAAAAATGACACTGAAAACAAACCCCAACAGCTGCCCCACACCCAGAGGTGTCTAAAGCATTATAGGCAGCCCGGAGCACATAACTGCCAACGTCCCTTCATGGGCTGGGCAAGCTACGTCTTTGTGGGGCCCTCTGGTAAAGTCTGTACCAGATCCTTGACCTGGTTCCATAGAACATTCTGGTACTGGACCATGTGGGCCAGATAATGTATGGCTCAAATAGTCAAGAGTGGCAGAGGCAAAAATCCGTTTGCCAAGATGATTCAGCTGCCTGGACTCCTGGTTCGGTGGGAGTGTACTAAGGTGCTTGGTCTTAGTACAGTTGTGTGCCACATTAATTACTACCCCCATCACCGTAAGGACATAGACAAGATAAGGCGGTCCAGACGAGGGCAACTAAAATGGTGCAGGGTCTGCAACAGAAGCCATATGAGGAGAGACTGAAAGAGCTTAATATGTATACTCTTGAGGAAAGGAGGGAGAGGGAGGACATGATAGAAACATTCAAGTACCTTAAGGGAATCAACAAAGTCCAAGACAGGAGCATCCTTGAGAGAAAGAGATGTGCAAGAACAAGGGGGCACAGTTTGAAGATGGGGGAGGGGGTCGGCTCAGGGGCAACGTCAGAAAGTATTTTTTCACAGCGAGGGTGGTGGACGCATGGAACCACCTTCCTGAGGAGGTAGTGGGTTCTAAAACAGTTGGGGAATTCAAGAATGCATGGGACAGACATAAGACAATTATAGTGAATGGTAGGATGAAGTAGGCTGTTGGTTAACTAGAATCTGCAGCTTATCCAACACTTAGGAAATGGGCAGACTAGGTGGGCCAAGTGGACCTTATCTGCTATCAGAGTCTATGTTTCTATCTTTCCACCGAATTCACCTTTGAGAGGCTCCCCAGAAAAGGCTTGCCAGTCAGGGCGTGGTAAAGGCGGTCAGCCTTTTTAGGCAGAGGAGGGGTGCTAGAAAGGTGGTTCCAGGCCACCTTAGTGACATCATCATAGGAGTCAATCAAAGTGGGCACCACCACTGGGAGGGCATCCTGATGCTGATGGCAGACGGCCAAGAAGTGTCTCTCCAGGTCCTGCTCCCCCATCTTCAAGCCCATGATGGACTGGATGTGGCGCATAACAGTCATAAAGGATGGATCGTCGGGGGGGGGACTTGGGCACCTCTTTGGCTTGGCGATCCCCCCACCAAAGACTCACCAGGACAGGAGGAAGACCCTGAAGAATTGGAGTCATCCTCAGTAGTGTCAGTATCTGGGACCAACACGGAGGTCAGTGATCACCCCTCCTAAACCTTGAACCGATGTCAGGTCGAGCTCCTGAAGACCCTGACGTACAGGGGTCTACTGGACCAGCCCTATCTGGATTCTGGTGCTGGAGATCCTGGGGTGGGCTGTGGGGGGATGCCAGTGGCAGGCCCTGAGGGCAGGAGTCTGCTTTTGCATAAAGGACCACCACGCCGACAAAAGGGCATTATAATCCACCTGGGGTGCTATATTATACACCAGCAGGAATGGAAACAAAGTTGCTGGTGAAGGGTACGATGGCTAAGGAGCTGGCGAAGGGTACCCCAGTGCAGGTCCACCCAGCGCCGGGTAGGGATCCGGTGCCTGGCCAACTGGCATCGACTGTGGCATAGATTGCAACAGGGGTGACAACGGAGTTGGGCTCAAAGGCTGAGGTTGCAGCAGCACTGGCAGCGACCCAGCAGGCAATGACCTAGAGTGCCCAGGTGAAAGATCTGCCAGCACAGGCCCAGCTGGGGAAGCTGACGCCTGAGGAGATGGAGACCCCTGAGTCAAAGGCAGAGGCGACACCTGCGAGGAAGAGATGGCAGTCACCTGCTGCAGGCGTTGCCTGGCAGGACTGACGTTGGTCCCAGTGACGGGAGCCAATGAAGGCAGCGCCATGGCCGGGCGGGGGGGCGACGGTTGCAGAGTCGATGCTCAAGACACCAACACTGGACAAGTCACTTGGCTGACAGCCCGTAGAGGATATGGGCCTGAGTGTCAGGGACTGGGGAGCAGGAGACAAAGTCTCCTGCCTCGAAGACCTGCCACTGGAAATAGAAATAAGAGTGGGTGGTGGAGCCACCGGGAGCCCGGAGGAAGTGGGAGCTGGAGAGGCTGGAGGAGCCGACCCCCCGTGAGGGGAAGGGGGCACGACCCAGTTGTGGTCGTAGGTTTGTGGGGCAACCGTGAATGGGAAGCTGACCAGGCCCAATCTCGGTGTTTACCCTGGAGCTTGTGCTGCTTCTCTCCTTGTAAGAAGATGAAGAGGCCCCAAAGGACTGTGCCAGCAAGGCCAAACAGCTCCTAGCCTGCAGCTCCTTCTCCATCGCGACCAACTTCTGCTATAAAAGATGGCTCTCCAGAGTTTTTAGATGACATCTCCGAGTGGCCTGGTTGAATTTCTTGCAAAACTGGCAGGCTTTGGTGTTGTGGCTGGGTCCTAGGCAGCTAAGACATGCAGAGTGGCAATCCTTTTCAGGGATCTGTTTGCCATAGGCACACTTCGAGGAGCGGTCAGAAGACAAGGCTGGTGGAGAAGACAAACTCGGCGAAAAGAACACAGAAAATTGAATGTTTTACACTGAAAGAAATAGAAAATAAAAAAGAACGGTAGGCCTGGGAAATGGTGGTTGACTGTAACTGCGGCATCCGCTAAGGTCTGACATGCATGGGTCAACAGCGGAAAAAGAACTGAGGCAGGTGTGGAGGACTGCCCACCTATATTGGCTAGGCTGACGTCAGCTGACTGATGTTGGCAGTGGGTGGTCCCTGTGATAGACAGCTAACTTGAAGTTTTCCATGTGATCCTAGCACATGGCGTCTTAGACCTATCAGTGTGGCCTGCTGCAAGAGCCTTCCTCAAAGTCAGACTGTATTTTATGTTGGGCCAGCGATCAGCGAGGGGATCACTACACACTAGGAAATTCTACTTTAAATTGGGCCAGCGATCAGCACGCCAGGGGAGGGGGTCACTAGACACCAGGGAATTTTATTCTACATTGGGCCAGCGATCGCGTGGGGCAAACCACTAGACACCAGGAATTGTTATTTTACATCTGGACAGTGATCAGCGGGGGCAATTTGCACTAAAAAAACAAAACAAAAGCAAGGCAAAGTTACAAATGGTGAATTTCCTATTAAACAGGAAAACGTCTCAAAATGATCCACGGAGATGGATTTAGCGACTTTGCCAGAAATTCGCTGGTGAATTAAAACTCTGTTGCATCTCTATTGGGAATGTTATTCTGCCCTGAGATAGAGTCAGCAGGTTGTATCTCAGTGGTGAGTTGATAGGAGTCCTTCTGGACAAGTCAGGAGCATTGAGTACCAAGCCTACCTGGTCCAGTCTGTGATTTTTTAGTCAACAAAAACTAAATAAATAAAATAAATGAGTACCAAGCCTACCTGGTCCAGTCCAAGATTATCAGTATCATTATTGCTGGCTCTCTCCTGAGCTTTATGAGCACTCTCTGTATGAGTGGGAAAGGTGAGAAGACACAAAGAAACCTCCATGTACAGACCAGAACTAGGGCATCCTCTGGGACTGTGCCCTTTGCTGGAGGCCTGCAACAAAACTCTGGGAGCTGATGTTTTCCCTAGAAGCAAAAAGGTATTTTTCCAGAGTGCCCCATCTTCTGAAGACTGAGGCCAGCACCTTCTGGTTCACGGCCCACTCATGGCTTCCCTGGCTGATTCTGCTTAGGGCACGTGCTAGGGATATTGTCCTTGCCTGGCAGATGTACAGCATGAATCCTCACATCTAGGGAGTAGGCTATATCCCAGATTCTCATGGCTTCTGTGCAGTTCTGAGGACCTTTTATGTAACACACTGTTTGGTACTGCCTGAATTTGAACAGACTGGCCTGTATCTGGGAGGAGAAAGACTGCACTGCCAGAAATACTGCTCTGAGCTCTAGGAGGTAAATGTGTTCTTGAAACTCCTGTGTAATTCAGATGCCACTTGCTGTGAGTTTCTCAAAGTGGGTGCTCACCGTAGTAGTAAGGCATCTGTTGTGAGGACACTTGCTGGGGACTGCTGGAGGAAGAGAATGACCTCTCTGAGGTTGCTTTCCTTCTTCCACCACTCTAGTGCCTGCACAAAGGTCTCTGTGACTAGCACTAGCTTGGAGTGTGGGTCCTACCTTTGAAACCAGTTGTCCTGTAGATGGTATTAAATGCCCCATCTGGAGTCTGGCCCATGGCTCCACTGCTGTAGATGATGCCATGTGGCCCGGTAACTGAAGGGAATCCCTGCTGACTTAGGCTGGCCCTGTGTGAAGGATTCTGCAGTAACATACAGCATAAAAACATAGAATTTGTCAGCAGATAAGGTCCACTTGGCCCACCTAGTCTGCTCACTTCCTCGGCCTATATTGTCACTGTAGAACCTACCTGCTTTTTTGGCTACTCCCCAGCCCCCCACCCCTAATTCCCTACCAAGATTCCCTTGTGACTGTCTCATGCATGCTTGAAGCCAATCACTGTTTTAGCCCCCAACACCACTGCTGGAAGACTGTTCAAGACATCCATCACCCTTTCAGTGAAGAAATACTGCCTCACATCCCTCCTAAATTCCCCCCTTCAATATTCATGTCATGCCCCTAGTTCTTGTGCATCTCCTCCTCTGAAAGATACTCCCCTCCTGTACCTTATTCACCCCCATGATGCACTTAAAGGGCTCTATGATGTCCCTCCCCCTCACTTCCAGAGTGTATATATTGAGATCCCTCCATCTCTGTACATAGGGCTTCTGATGCAGCCCCCTGTGCTATTTTAGTTACCCTCCTCTGGCCAGCCTCCACTCTGCCTATGTCCTTCCTGAGATGTTGTCTCTAGAACTGGACGGAGTACTCCAGGTAGGGTCTCAACATCTATACAGTGGTTAACACCACCTCCCCCTTCTGCTGGTAATACCCTCCCTATGCACCTGAGTATCCTGCTAGCCCCACCTACAGCCTTGTTGCACTGCCTCCCCATCTTGAGGTCATCCAATATGATTCAAGGTCCTGTTCATGTTTCGTAACCATAAAAACTTCTTACTCTATTTTATACTCCACCTCTGGGTTTCTGTGCCCCAGGTGCATGACTTTGTAATGTTTTTCCACAGAAACCCAACTGCCATACCGTTCACCAGTCTTCAGTTTTCTCAGGTCTCTGCACATTCTTTCCATTCCCTATTGAGTGTCTACTCCATTGCAGATTTTGGTGTCATCTACAAAGAAGCACACCTTCCCTTCTACCTCTTCTACAATGTCACTTACAAAGACACTGAAGAAGACTGATCCTAGTACTGAGCCTTGAGGTACCCCGCTGGACACTCTCCCCTCCCTCAAGTGAGTGCCATTTACCAGAACCCCATGCCTCCTATTTATCAACCAATTTCTTAATGCAGATTACCACCTTAGGACCCACCACTGGACTGCCTAGTTTATGCAGGAGTCTCTTATGTGGTACAGTGTTGAAGGCCTTGCTGAAGTCTAAGTAGGACACATTCACCACCCCACCCTTATCTTTTTCCCTAGCCATCATAAGAAATCTATTAGGCTTGGCTGACATGGCCCCCCCCATGAATCCATTCTGCCTTAGGTCTTGTAGCCCACTGGATTTAAGAGACTCCAAAAGCCCTTCTTCTAAAAGTGTTGCCATTAACTTTCCCACCACTGATGTCAGACTGACCAGCCTATAGTTGTCAGCCTCCTCCTTGCCGCCGCTCTGATGAAGCAAGACTACATCTGCCCTCCTCCAGTCCTCTGGAACCACCCTGGTTTCTAGTAAGCTGTTGAATAAGGTTGTCCGTAGTGTAGCCAGAACCTCCCTGAGCTCCCTCAACACCCTTGGGTGTACCCCATCCAGCCCCAAAGCTCTGTCCTCTTTCAGATTCACAAGTCCCTTCAGGATTTTCTCCTCTGTGAACAGACTTGTGTCTTCCTGGGCCCCCCCCGGTGTTCCTGCTAATTTTACACGGTACATCCCCTTCCCCATCCACTGTGAAGTCTGAGAAGTAACTGTTCATGATATCTGCTGTTTCCTGATCCTCAACACAGCCTCCCTCTGCCCTTTATAATTGCACAATCCAACCCCTGCTCGTCTTTTTTTTTTTTCCACTTACAGTGGCGTGAAAAAGTATTTGCCCCCTTCCTGATTTTCTCTATTATTGCATATTTGTCATACTGGATGTTTTCAGGTCTTTAGAGAAAATGTAATATTAGATAAAGGGAACCTGAGTGAACAAATAACACTTGTTTTTTTTTTTAATTTCACTTATTTAATGAAAAAAAGTTAACCAACACCAACTGGCACTGTGTGAAAAAGTAATTGCCCCTTACATAATAACTGGTTATGCCACATTTAGCTGCAATGACTGCAACCAAACACTCCTATAATTCAATATCAGTCTTTCACATAGCTGTGGAGGAATTTTAACCCACTCTTCCTCATAGAACTGCTTTAATTCAGTAACATTTGGTAGGTTTTTAGGCATGAACTGCTCATTTCAGGTCCTGCCACAGCATCTCTATTGGTTTAAGTCTGGACTTTGACTAGGCCACTCCAAAACTTTAATTTTACTTCTTTTTAGCCATTCTGATGTGGACTTGCTTTTGTGTTTTGGATCATTGTCTTGCTGCATGACCCAACTACGCTTCAGCTTCAGCTGACAGAAGGATGACTGGACATTCTCCTTAAGAATTTTCTGGTACAGAGCAGAATTCATGGTTTCTTTAATTATGGCAAGTCATCCGGGTCCTTAGGCAGCAAAGCATCCCCACACCATCACACTACCACCACATGTTTGACTGTTGGTATGGTGTTCTTACTGTGGAATGCTGTGTTTGCTTCCTGTGAGACATTATGGGATCCATGTTGTCCAAAAAGTTCCACTTTGGACTCATCTGTCCATAGAACATTTTCCCAAAAGGCTTGTGGATCATCCAGGTGCTTCTTGGCAAATGAGAGCGACATTTATGTTCTTCTTAGTTGTAGATGGTTTCCGCTTGCTACTCTCACATGAAGCCCATTTTGCCCAGTCTCTTTCTGATTGTGGAGTCATGAACACTGACCTTAGCTGAGGCAAGAGAAGCCTGCAGTTCTTTGGATGTTGTTTAGGATCCTTTGAGACTTCTTGGATGATTTTACTCGCCCTTGGAGTAATTTTGGCAGGCCGCCCACTCCTGGGAAGGTTCACTACTGTTCCAAGTGTTCTCCATTTGGAGATTATGGCTCTCACTGTGGTTCGATGGAGTCCCAGAGCCTTAGAAATAGCTTAACCCTTCCAGACTGATAGGGGCAACAAATTTTTCTGATCTTTTCAGGAACTTCCTTTGATCATGGCATAATGTGCTTGTTGAATCTTTGTGCTGAGCGTGACTCTGATGGTAGGGCCAAAATAAGTGAGGTTTATATTGAGCAGGGCTGGCTGTAATCAAGCCTGGCTGTGTTCAATCAGCTGACTCTAATTATCCCTTTAATTGGGTTGATTTAACTAGGGGCAATTACTTTTTCACACATTGCCAGTTGGTGTTGGTTAACTTTTTTCATTAAATAAATGAAATAAGTAAAAAAAAAAAGTGTTATTTGTTCACTCAGGTTCCCTTTATCTAATATGATATTTTGTCTAAAGACCTGAAAACATCCAGTGTGACAAATATGCAATAATAGAGAAAATCAGGAAGGGGGCAAATACTTTTTCACGCCACTGTAGGTACATAAAAATGCCTTGTACCCCTTATTTACTCATTTGGCGCCTTTGTACCCCTCCACATTTTACCTGCACCCCTCCTGCTTCCCCAGGTACACGTCCATATCCCTTTCCCCATGCATCTCATGGTACTTCCTTAATGTTACCCTTTTAGCTTTAATCTTTGCAGCCACTTCCTTTGGGAACAAAAGTGGTCTCTTTTTTTCCTGCTTTTGCTCAGCTCATTTGGGCAGAGGTTTGTTGCCTTCGCTATGCTTTTCCTTAATTTGGCTCATAGTTCTTCCACCCCACCCAGGCCACCCCCTGCCCCACCCCACCAGGTCATCTCTGAGGCATTCACCCATTCTTTTAAAATCTGCCCTTCTGAAGTCCTTGACCCTCATCTTTGAGTGATTTGCTTCTGCTGCTGTTATGTTAAACCGCATTGTGTGGTGATGGCTGGTCCCCAGGTGGCCACCTACCTTGACATCTGTACAGTGTTTTGTCAGCACCAGGTCCAGTATTGCCCCATTGTGAGTGGTCTCCCTCACCAGCTGCCTGAGAAACACCCCCTGCAGGGAGTCTAAGATGTCTTTGCTTCTAGCTGAGGTGGCATCCAGAAGGCTCTAATCTACATCCAGCAGACTGAAGCTCCCCACCTGCAACACCTCCTTTTTTTCTGCCACTGTGGGGATGGCTTCCTCCAGTGCCTAACCAGTTCTTCCCCTGTGTTGGAGGCCAGTATATCACCACAGTATGAAGACTGGCTCCAGTGACTCTTGCACCAGTCACCCAGGTGCCCCACAGTACCTCCAAACCCTCAATCCCCCCCTTACTTCCTCATGTTTCTGTCACCTTGATATGCTCCCTTACATACAGTACAACCCCTCTCTTCTCATTCTCCCCACCCTATGCTTCCTGAATAGAGTGTAGCCTGGTATACCCATATCTCATTTGTGGTTGTCTGTGCACCATGACTCAGTAATGGCCACGATATCCAGGTCTCCTTGGGCCACGATGGCCTCTAGGTCTGGAATTGTATTTCCAAGACTCCTTGCATTTGTACACATAGTCCTCCACACCATTTTTCCACTCCGCCTTCTCCCCCTTCTCCACTTGTGCTCTGCCTCCTTTTCTGTACTTTATGTTCTCTTCCCCTTTTGTGATCTATGTTACTGTTGTTCCCTTTATCCTGCTATCTGTGGGATACTCCTTCCCTCATGTCCTCCCTCCTATTGCTCAAGTCAGAGGGGGCCTCCCTTCTTCCTCCTCCTCCTCCCCCTCAGCTAACATTTAAACCATTCACTGAGGACTGTGGTTCCCCTCCCAGATGGATGCAGGCCATCACCTTGGTATAGGCCCATATCCCTCTTGGTTACCGGTCCCCAAAAAGCCAATATGCATGTTACCTGCCTAAGACCCCTCTCCAGCTCCCTGAACTCCTCCCTCCACCCCCCTGCACAATCCCAGCTCCCTCCCTTGCTAGGTCATTAGTCCCCTGGTGGACAATGACATTCAGGCCCCCCTCCTCACCCAGCCACCCTAGTGTTCCTTAGGATCTACTTCTTATCCCGCTACTGAAGATAGGCAGTGGCTAATCAAAATGTTAGGCGTTTCTAAAACTGTTTACGTCAGTAGTTGTTGCCGATGACTTACCTGCACCAAACGATCATGTGTATGGCTGTGGTTTTCATACTCTGAGCATCCAATAAAGGTGAGATAAAAACTTTTTTCAAACTCAGTTGTATGGTCAATTCTTGTCTGGGGTGCTTATTTTTATTTACTTTGTCATCCCTATGAGAAATCAGGTTTGACACCCTTTTTTTTTTTTTATTTAATACACTTTTTGTCCACAGGAGTCACGCCAACATCTGCCTTGGTCACGGACCTCTAGCTTCCACCTCCCATCATCAGCTCGATTGCTTCCCCATGGCACCCCTGGCTTACCCCCCAGAGGGCGGGGTCGCGGCACCCACGCCCTCCGATATGGGTGCCGCAAATCTAGTAACTAGCGGAGAAGCGAGCCATGGGAGGCTAACTGAAGCCGAAGGTAAGGCTTCATAGAGGCGGCCCCTGCAGGATTTTTTCTTCCTCTTATGTGCAGGGGCGGGGATGTGCAATGACGGCCAACGTCCGCCCCGCCCCTGAGAGCTGTACTGCGTCAGTGCAGTGTGGTAACCCCAGCCTCCGCCGGGGGCCACTGTTGCACCGATCATGATGCCACCCTCCCCCTGGAGAAGGACAGCTGTCCAAGGGATGCTTGATCTTTCTCCCCCTGGCCGGCCCTCCAGCGACCCGAGACCGTTCCCAAACCCGGGTCACCGGCGTCGCATGCCGAAATCCAACTGCTGCACCGGTGGGCTGGCTAGGTTTGATACCGTTTCTTGTGGCAGGAGAACCTTCCCTTGCAAGGCATCCAAGTTTGCACTTATAAAGTCCAACACCTGAACCAGTTCTGTTTGGGACTTTTGCAGATTTATCAAGAATCCCAGGTTCTCTAGGATACACTTTACCCTTTGAATAGAGATCCATGCCTACTGCTCTGTCTTCCCCAAGACCAGCCAGTTGTCTGGGTAGGGGAAAAAACACCACACCTTGTCTTCTCAGGTGTGCTGTCACCACAGCAAGGCACTTCATGAAGACCCTTCTTGCTGAAGTGAGGCCAAAGGGGAGGGCTTTAAACTGGTACTGGTAGTTTCCCAGCCTGAACCGGTGATATTTTCTGTGCGTGTGTCAGACTGGAATGTGAAATTACGCATCTTTCAGATCCAGTGACCCCCCAGTCAATTTTCTGGTTGAAAGGATGGTATTATTGTACTCAGTGTGGCTACCTTAAACCTTTCCTTTTCGATATATCTGTTCAGATATCTTACATCTAAAATGGTTTGCCACTCCACATTTTTCTTGTGGATCAGAAAGTATCTTGAGAACAGACCCTTCCCCTCCCGATTTCTGGACGTAGTGGGTCAGCCCCCCTCCAGACTGGCAATGGCTGGGTGACCTAAACAAGAGTATCAGGGGTTTTTGTTCAGGCTGTGGCTTGGGCCTGGTACTGGTACAGCCCCTCCTGCCTCTGTAGTAACCTCTTTGGGATCGGTACTCAGAGTCTGAATACCTTGCCTCCCATTCCATAGGGCATGTAGGAAGTGGGAGCTTTTACTTTCTCAGTTTCATTTTTGTAAGTGGTTTTGTACTCATCCACTTTGTTCATGTATATATCTGTTTTGTCACCAAATAAGGAATTTCCCTCAAAGAAGACATCCATGGACTTAGTGTGGGTGTCCTGGGAAAGGATGGTAGCCCTTGGCCAGGCAAACCTCCTCAATGACTCTGGATGGGCAAAGACCCATGAAGCAGAATCATTGGTGTCCACTGCCATGTGGAACTGGTATTTAGTAGAATCCAGGGATGACTTTGCTGTGGCAGCTAGGTCCTGTGCCACCTCACTGTCAACCTTATCAGTCAGTGCCAGCACTGCATTCCACAGTGCTTTCTGTGACTGGGCTGTATATTCCAAATAGGCTGCCTGTCTAATGAGCAGGGAAGCTGCTGTACACATTTTCTCAGCCATAATATCCAGTTTCCTGGAATCCTGTTCAGGAGGCTGTGCAGAGAAGGGCACCTTTGCCTTCTCACAAGCAGCTTCTAGGACCACTTCTTCATGATCAGGATGGACATACAGGTATTCCACCCCATCTGTCCACATATATTTTCAACTTCTATATCGATGCAAGCTGCTGAATTAGGTGACGGCATAAACTTTGAAGCAGTTTTTTGGAGTGATTTGTGTATGGGGACAGGCAGCCTTCTTTTAGGAGACAGCCCTCATATCCATAAACACTGCTTCCTCCTCATCCTCCTCTACTTCATGAGGGGGATGTTGAAACTGCTCACCATCTGTTTGATGAAAGACGAGTATGAGGTATATTCCTCTGCAGGCCTAGCAGGGGGACCAAAGTCTTGTTCAGGTAAACTGTCAGGTTCTATAGGTTCACCTTCATTCTCCTCCTCACTATACGTGACCACCTCCACAGCCAGGTGGTCTGGAGCCTGATTCTGGGGAGTGGGCATGGGTGTGCAAATCCTACTGCCCCCTGTCCGGGGGCAAGTAAATTTCCGTGAAGTTCAAGTACAAAAAGAGAGCTAATTTCATTGTAATGAATAGGGGCAAGTGAAAAATCAGCTACAGTCATGGCTGGGCAAGTCCTAAAAGTTTTGATTCAAGCACCCCTGGGAGTGGGGCAGGCATATTGAGAAAGTTTACTATATCCTGGAAGACCTGGAAAAACATTTGCTCTGGCCATGTCCTCTCTTGAGGACATTCATCTTAGATCAGCTGCCTGCTCCTCTTCCTTAGCAGGAGGAGTGGCACAGACATCCTTTTCTTTTTGTTTTGTTTTTCTTGGCAGACACTGGTTACAATACCTGCTCGGAGGCTCTTTTATTTGTATTTTTACAATCACCGGACTGAGGGGTCCCCCTTTTGGACACCCTGGCATCTGTACCATCTTTACCATGGCTGTCAGAAGGCTGAGCAACTTTATCTTTTTTATCTGTTCTCTTTGACAGGGACTGCTGCTGTTTATGAGGAGAGGAAACCTCTGATGTGTGACTTCCACCATCATTAGCAGCTTCCTCAGAGTCGTTATTATGCTGTTTTGGTGACACAGAAGCAGGCTAAGAAGCACTAAAATCTTCTCTTTTTTAGCTTTTTTGGGGGCTTGAGGACAAATCTTTTTACGAGCTCACAAGCAAGAAAACTGTAATCTGGACCTAGGCACCTTAAACAAAGTGTGTGGCAGTCTGTCTGCCAGGGGCCGAAAACAATTTGTACAATTTTTAAAGCCTGTTTGTCTTGTTTGGTTTTTAGGTCTGTCAGTCACGCTAAACGCTGCAGACCTTGTAAAACATAACTATTAGGTGGAAAAAAACTTTAGTTACAAGAGTAAATTGGTTACAATATAACTTGAAAATATAATAAACTTTTTTTCCCCTCACAGTAGTGGAGAATCACTTAAGGCGGGGATCGCATTTTAAATGTGACATTCTATCTTTCCTGGAACTGATCAGGAACAAGACAAACTGCAAATTAAACTAAAAATAATAAAATCAATACCCTAACTAATGCAGAGTAATGACAAACTAACTTTGAACTCGGAAAATAACAAAATAGTAAAGAACTGAAGGTTGGCTGATCAGAAGGCTGGAGCTGTACTTCAGGGTGAGTGCTCTCTTCAGCCGAAGAAACACATCTGATGTTAGGACACTTGAGGGAATGTGATCAGAGTGCAGAGTTTGCACTTGTGTGCTAAGTTCTAAAATTATCATGAAGCTCTTATCACCGGGCATTCACACTCACGCAGAAATATAATGCTTACTGTAAAGCATCACATATGGATTCCTGCTGTTTGAGTAAAGATTATACACTGTACTATGCAAATCCACAATAAAAAGTCATACAAGATGCTTGTACGCTTAAAAATAGTGTGGATATAATTTACAAAATATAGTGTGTATATAATCCCTGGTGGGTTTTACGATGCCTGTCTAGGCCCAGCCTAATGTAAATACAAGGGCACTTCTTCTGCTACCTTCCAAGGTGCAGCCAAATAATATGTCCACCCCAGCTGTACTTCTGTTGCCCTTCCAAGCTCAGACCAAAAATGTGGCAGCCCACCCCCTGAAACAGGCTTGCATGATAACTGATTGCTCAGCTGTACTGTTAGGAATTACCCTCTTTCTACCAGTACCAGTAACCAGAGCCCGTTAAACATATAGGCGCTCCTGGGGTTTCACTAGGTACCCAGCCTTAGGGACCGTGCAGGCCCAGTGATGTTGTACATGGTTGGTCAGCACTGGTGGCACTTAAAAGAACTAAACAAAGATTTAAAGGGAATGTGTACCTCAGCCTCTCTCCTGCCTGCCACTGGTCCTCTGTCATCTGATCTAGAGATTCGCAAGTAAAATAATTTTTTCTTGCACTAGCAATGACCAAAATAAACATTTAAAAGACCTGCGATTTCAGTGATGTAGTCCACCTTCTTCCTGCACCTTCTGTCACTCAGCACCCTCCAGTGTCAGCTGTGCTGACATGCATGCCTCATCAAGGTCCGTGCATACTTAAGATGCATTCCTCACTTGTTCAGGCAGCTATATCATGTGTGATACACTGCCTGTAAGTGCATTTTCTGATAGAGTTTTCATCATGCCCCTCTCCATCTGAAAGGTGGAGGACTGACAGCACCAACGTCACTACAGTATTGCGGCAAGCAGAAAACTGTAGCAGCATGTTTTCAAAATTCTGTAAGTCAATATTTTGCTGTGAAAGTGAAACACAGACGCAATGAAAATACTATAAAATGCAACAGGTTTTTTTCCTCAGTTGGGAAAAAACAAACAGAGGTTATTTTAAAATGCAAACTTCAAGATGGCACCTTGAAATGTGTGGTAAAGGATCATGGCTGGCATCAGTACTTTTGTTTATCCATTGACTGCTGTTAAAAATGCAGCATATATGTCTCTCAGCGGCAGCTACACTGACTAGGGAGTACACTAAATCAATACACATGACTGGCAAAAAACAGAATGGGGGTGACATTAACTGTACAAAACACTACAGTTAGATTTTGCAAAAATGAAAGTATACATGAGGACATTACGACACATGGCTATTGTAAACAGTAAAATTTCAATAAGTATGACACTCAATACCGGCAACTCAAGGGGTGCTCCCTGCTGGTGTGCAATTGGTGGCTGAGAGAAATCCACATGTAACCCCCATGCAAATGGGGGTTCCCAAAAGACTTCCAGGAGCTTGCTTGAATGCTCCAAGCCTGAATGGTGTTTGGCATTTAAGCCATTTATCAGTGAGTGTTTTAGAACCTCTGGTACTGTCTCTTTAAGAGCTGTCTGCTTGCAGACATAATTAGTTGTATGGGGGACTGTGTGTTTCTTTGATTGAGTACCACTCAAGCTGCTGCCAATTCACTTCATTTTGCAGTCACTAGGAGTGCAAAGGGAACCTATCTGAAAGATGTAACTGTTTGCCAGAAATTATTTAGAGTAATAATGAAATTACTGTTTGTCTAACCTGCTTTCTTTGCAGTCAGAACTGTGTCTGCTAGTTCCCCATTCTAGTTTTGAACTGCTGAACTGGACCAATCAGTGTGGGGTAAGCTAGCTCTAAAATGGTGCCTTGGACGAATCAGAACTTGGACTCATAATCTGAGCCAGCCACAAGAGGATTGTATGGGCAGTGACTCTGGGAGATGCAGTTTAGACTTCAGTGCCTTTTGGACCAACAGCAGCAGTCTATTGTGAGTGACAGCCAATCCAATCAAGAACTGGGAGGAACTCAAGGAAAGTGCCCGGTTTTGTCGGTTGGAGTTTCAGTTGAGCTTTGGCAGTGAAGAAGGAAGGAGCCCTGTGCTTTTTCAGTGTGCAGTTTTAGTCAAAAAACGTGTGTAAGGCCCAGAGTTCCGGTCTGCAGCTTGTTAGGACTGAATCCGTCCTGTGAAAGAATCAAAGGATCTCTGAAGAGTAGAAACCAGGCTCACCCTGTAGAAGACTGGAGGAATTGCTGAAAATTGCACTCTGTCTGTCAGGAACTGAATCTGCTGTGTGTTCTCCGGGTATTGTGCAGTAATGCGATCGGGATACAGATGCAGCCTGCCTGGTATAGTGCTTTCTTTTATATGGATGTGTGAAGGTTTGTGTACCTCAAGTGAGCCCTGCTGACATTGAAGGACCCTATCTTATTTGGAGGTCGTGAGTACTAATTCAGGGTCGCTCCCTGTTGAATTGCCACATTAAATCCAAATGGAATTACTGTACTGCTGACTGTTTAATTCTCCTTTTCTCTGTGAAAGGGCCCCTACCAGCTGCCACGTTTGGACTAGCCACTAGGGCTTGGGTACCCAGGGACAGTAACTGATAGGGATAGGCCTGTGCACAGAGCCATAAGTAGATTATTAGAGTGATAAGCTAATTAACCTGATTTCCCCTGTCCTTGTTATATCCCCTAAATAAATCAGAGCTGCTTGTTTCAGCAAAGTTATACTGCCTGAGGTATTTGTCTATGTTAAAGTACTGTACTGTGATTGTTGCACTGTATCTCATTTCACAGGAGGTCCCAGTGCGGAACCAGACCTGGGGGTAAGTGTATACTGCGAAGGTAATTATGATATATTGTGTGGGCCACTAGTGGGAAGAAAGGGGTTGCAGTGTCCCAGAGGGCTGTGACCAAGTTAGTTTAACTATTGCAAACCCTGACCTCTGGGTGGAGGCACCCGCCATTGGATCCAGGCCCCTCAACCTGTTAGTGGCAAATCAGGCAGGGGTAGTAGCCCCTGGGATAGCGCCATCTAGGGGTTACACACATGCAGACACTTTGTTGTGGTGTGGCATGCACGTCACCACACTTGTCCGGCATGACACTCAGGGGGCCAAAGAGCACAAAAATGGAGGGCAGGAACAACAATTAAAAAAAGTTTACATGCTGGCAACATCGAGGATTGGTAGATCGGCAAGTCGGGATCATTGTAACACAATGGCTCAGTGAAAATACTCTTGTGCGAACACATTCCCTTTACCTGGTTGCCAAATAAATCCAAAGTGGGTATTTACATTCTTGGCCAGGTGGCCTTGTCCATTAACTGATTTCCAAATTAACGTACAACAGGGTGATGCAGAACACGCCCTGATTTACTCAGAGTTTTCCTACACCAGGGGCTCTCCCTTCATGCACAGGTACAGTGACACAGCAGCAGCGAGTCATTCTTTGGCTGGTATCACCCCCCTTACAGTGATGGCCTCTGGTGTCAGCTGTCTGTTTTCCCAGATCCTGTCAGGCCTCTCTTTACCTCCCCATGCAGCAGACAATCCTCTTCTTTGCACAGGGCAACCCAGCCTGCGAAGCCCAGACCATGTCTGGCCAACACACAATGTCCTGGTGTCTTGTACCTAGTGTGCTGTGGCGATCAGTACCACGCAGTAATACCGGCAAGGTGGCTTCCCAGACAGCTGCAGTCACAGCTAGGCAGTTTGGAGCAGCAGCACAACTATAGGCATGTTTACACTGCCACTTTTTCAGTGCATCAACCCGTGCACATGGGTTGGTGCACTGCAAAGTCGACAGCACGGACACTCGCCGGACCATGCTGGGAGTGCTTCGGATCCATTTTCTGCACCAGCACAAGAGTGGGTACATTTATAAGAGTGAGTGTATTATGTGGCAGTGTAAATGCACTGCGACGTTCACGCCGATAAAAAGCAGCTGTTCCAGAACCTTTCCCTGCTCCCAACCTGGCCCCACAGCCCCTCTCTGATGCAACCTGCATCAGCACAGGGGAGGGCTATGTTAACAGTGAATTGGCCTGGCTGATGGGATTACAGCAGGAGCAGAGTGGCACAAATGTTACAGTGCTGCAGCCACGTAAACATGACTAAAGTCTCTCAGTTCACAGCTGTAGCCTTCAGCCTCAGTTCACAATCAGCAATTACTTCCTTTTTAGGAGTTAGCAGGGAATGTGCTGTGCGTCTCTCTCTCTCTCTCTCTCTCTCTCTCTCTCTCTCTCTCTCTCTCTCTAGCAGATGAGTGGTCTGTCTCCTTTACCCTTCAGCTCCTAGGCAGACTCTCTTAACAGCATGGCAGACTTGCTCCCATCATGGACTCACACAGACTGCAAAACAAATTTGGACTCTGACTGGCTGTTAGAGCTGGCAGTCACTCCACAAAAGGTCTGGAGGTCCACCACTGTACAAGTGACTAGTTGCCTCTAAGGCACCTTAATGTACGAAGTCTATTACAAATCCATGAGCCCTTGTAGCTCCCTCCATAGGCTTCTGAGCCTGACTGCCCGTTCGGATCAAAGCTAATGAAAATGGCTAGTGAGTCTGTAGTCTACAGGCAGTCTTCCCAAAATGTCTTAACACAAAGCCCAGTAGTTAAACAGTAATGTAGGCCCCAAATTAGTCCTGAGTGGGTGCTCTTCTGTTTCTAGTTTGGGAGCACTAATGCATTTGCTCCATCAGCGATGGCTGGTGCCTCTGACACGCCAACACAGGGATCCTTAAAGATAAGCACCCATGGGGGAGAATTACACACATTCTGTGGCTTAGGGTGCAGGGACTCCAGCTACGTAAGTGCTTTCTACAGTGGCATGGCATCATATCCTTGACTGTAGGGGTAACCCTAACCAGCCAACTAGGCTTGCCTATAAGAAGGATACTCAGTGGTGTCTCTTCAGCTTCAAGAGGAGGTTGGAAGGTGGGTCCAGGGAGAAAACAGACGATTAGGCAAATGCAGTATGCCTCAGTCACTGCATCTATAAGGGTTCACTCTGGCCTCTTACTTCACTCTTTGGACTGGATAACCTCATCGCTGACTGATCAGTCCATTCTAAGATGAGTTGCTGGCACAGACCCATTGTGAAACTGGGAAAAAGAATAATCCCTCTGAAGGTATTCCCCTTTGTGGAGCTCGCCCGATATGTAAACTGGTGGCCAGAAGGTGGGATTGCAAATAGGGGTGGAATCCTGACCAATGGAAAATAGGGGAGTAAACCTGTCCAAGCCTACTGTTGGTGAGTTAGTGACTTAGCTACCCAAATGGACAGATTACTCACAGACATGACTTGCAGACCATGGAAGGAGGGCCTGGTGTTGGCCAGAAGAGGGTACAGTATGTGAAAGGAATCCCATAATCTGCACTGGGGAATGTTTATTCACCCCTTTCCCTGCATTCTGAAGATCAATTTGGGCAGGGAATACAGGTTGCTAATTGACCATCCAGGGATACACTGTGGGGCAAGTAGCTACAGAATGCAACATGACAGCTTCAGAGTGGGTAAGTACATTTGTGGGCTGCTCTCCATAAAGGACTCTACAGAGCTGCAAATCTAGAGAGTAGGACCCTTATTCAATGGCTTGTTTTAACCTGCCATTAGGGCTGAGTGAAGCTGGCCAATGGCAAATTCAGTTAGGTTTCATTCGGGGCCCTTTTCTTCAAACTGACTTCTATAATTCAGCTGAAAAACTTCAGCTCACACAGAAGTGATTGGCATGGAGGTAAAGCAGACCAAATAAGGGTATATGAACCCTGACCGTCCCACTCAAGTCATTTCCCACCCTGCTTCCATTCTGTAATAGTCACTTGACTGTACAAACAAGGTGCACGACTCAGAGGGGAAGCCAGAGCAGCTTGTATCATTGATGGTGCTAAGTAGACAGAGTCAGTACAGCGTCATCACTGATACTGGTCACTTCACATCCTCCCTCTATCGTACGCTACCATTGTTAATCACACTGGCCACTCCACACCCGTAACTCCTTCACACGCATTCCTTATACAGTCAGATGACTGAATTACAGAAATGAAGCTAGTGTGATGTGAGAGGGGGGTCAGCTGAGTTAGCCTGGAAGTTTAAGGCTCCCTCAATCCTGGATCATGAGTCAAGGGGCGCCACTATCAAATACATCTATTCTGGGACTAGCGGGGTCGGGTTAAGGAGGGGTTATCTTGTAAAAAATGTTACTGCTCTGCATACTCACTCGTACCTGTTTATGAAAATCAGGGAGACAGGCATGATAAACCTAGTCATTGTTTTTAAACTGCCACCTTTTGCCTTACAGTAGGTTTGATTTCATTCACAATTATATATTTTATTGTGAAACAATCAATTCATTGACACATTGTGATATTTTTATCCAATTGGATCCAACTATTTGAGATCAAGAACCTCAAGATTACATTTTTGCAACCTATATATCTTCACTAAAACTGATACATGCATACTGAAACCAACGTATACTCTACACACTGAAGCCAATACACTCATCAGTACATTCCTACTGAAAGCTATACATTTCAAATGAAACCAACACATTTTCATTGAAACCAATACATCTTTACATACACCAGTGCATGTAGTGCACATATAATTATGTGTGTTTGTTGAAACCAACACATGTATAATATATAATAATAACCTTTATTTATTCTACGCCTTTCAATTATCAAGGCGCATTACAAAATGTAAACAACCTGTAAAAGCAGATACACAGTAAGACCGAAGGGTAACAATATCAGTCACAGTAAGCTTTGCTCCACAAATATGTCTTCAGTGCCTGTTTAAACCCCCTCACAGTTGCACACTCCCGAAGCAGGCGGGGTAGAGAATTCCAATGGGCCGTGGCCATGTGCGTAAACATATAGGCCCCTGATGATTTCAAAGCTACCCTTGGAATCTCTAGCAACCCCTCGTCGGACGAGTGGAGCAGTCGCTCAGGGCAGTAAGGGGACAGAAGCTCTTTCAGGTAGTCAGGGCCAAGTCCGTGTAGGGCTTTATAAGTCAGTAATCCAGCTTTGAAGGTGATCCACCACTGAACTGGCAGCCAGTGCAGTTCGCATAGTACTGGTGTAATATGGAAAGTCCAAGGAGTCTCCTTCAACACTCGGGCCGCAGCATTCTGCACCAGCTGCAGGTGGCGGATATCAACCCCCGGAAGCCCAAAGTACAGGGAGTTGCAGTAATCAAGGCACAAGGTCATGAAGGCATGGATCAAAGTGGAAAGGTCACCAGACGGAACAAGGTGTTTGATCCTAGCGATGTTCCTTAGATGGTAAAAGAATGACTTAATGACGGCCGACACCTGAGATTGAAGTGTCAGCCTGTCGTCAATCATCACCCCAGGTCCCACACCAGTTCAGAGGACAGGAGCTGGGTGCCCCACCAAAAATCCGTGGGCTGACCAGCCCCCAACCCCCCTATCTGGCAACCAGGATCCACAACCATCACCTCAGTCTTCCCTAGGTTCAACTTCAGCCAGCTAGAATTCATCCAATCCTGGATTTCAGCAAGGCAGTTATTAAATACCGAGGATGCTCTATCCTGGTCAGGTGCGAAAGATAGGTAGAGCTGGGCATCATCAGCATAGCAATGAAACCTCAGTCCATACAGTCTTACAATGACTCCGAGGGGCAGCATGTACACAGCGAACAACATGGGAGACAGCACTGAGCCCTGAGGAACCCCACAAGCCAGAGGGAAAAGGTCGGAGGAATAAATCCCTGACACCACCCTCTGAGTTCCATCTCTGAGGAAAGACCTAAACCATCTGAGAACTGAACCAGTCAGTCCACAGATGAGCCTCAGGTGCTCAAGCAGTATCCCATGATCCATGGTGTCAAAAGCTGAGGAGAGATCGCAAGCACCAGAACAGAACAGCTTCTTTGATCTCTCGCCATCAGGAGATCATTGAGTACCTGAACCAGTGCAGTCTCGTTGCTGTGCCTCTTACGAAAACTAGATTGGAAAGGTTCATAAATCCTATGGATGGTCAAATGGTTCTCCAGCTGTACAGCCACTACCTTCTCAATTAACTTCCCCAAAAAGGGGAGGTTAGAGATGGGTCTGTAGTTTGCCATGCAATTTGGGTCCAGAGAAGCTTTCTTCAGGAGGGGTGTTACCACAGCCTCCTTCAGGCAACTAGGAAACTCACCCAACTGAAGGGAACACCAGACTATCTGTGCCAAGACCAGGCTAATGCTGTCACAACAACCCATAATCAGGGTAGTTGGGCCCGGATCTAAACTAGAGCACATAGGGTGCATACCCAGGACAATCCGCATAACAGCCACGATCTCTAGCCGGTCGAAGGTACTCCAGGAGAAGTGAGGTATAGTGGCCGGGCACCTATCCTTTACATCTCCCATACAACGTGTCGAGCAGATCTCCGCCCTGATGTCCGCCACCTTATCGGCAAAGAACCGAGCAAACTCATCAAACTCAGATTGTAAAAAGGCTCTTCGCACCTGCAGACAAGTTGGGTTGCACAACCTGTCCACAGTTTGAAAGAGTTGAGCCAGTCAGTTCTGAGTGGCAGCAATTGCCCCAGACTGGAACTCTGCCTTCTTACGGGTGATTGCTGACTGATAGAGTTGATAATGCTCAAGCAGTCTAAGGTGGTCGGCCTCCAGGGCTGATCTCTACCAGCGACACTCTAACCTTCGTCCTAGTCGCCGCAGCTCTCTCAGGCTCCCATCAAACCACGGAGACCGAGGGCAGAGGGAGAGAGAGAGAGGATGAACATGGACTGGAGCGACGGAATCCAGAGCTGCGGCAATGGCCTTATTCTAGGCTAGAACCAGAGCCTCTGGATTCCCGCTTGCCACAGGAAAATCCAATACATCAAGTACCATCATTAGGCATTCGCTGCCATTGACCTGACTCAGCTAGTCTCACAACCCACCAGGTTAAATCCTAGCACAGGAACAAGCACTCTTCTGGATGTGGTTCTCACTAACAGGCCCAACCGCGTCCACAATGTTCAAATCCTCCCAGACTGCCTTAGTGACCACTCCCCAGTTCTTTTCTTCTGGTCAACCTCCCTGCCTAAGCCCCCTGTTTTCACCACCCGCCGTCGTCGGTTTAGACCCGGTGGGCTTAAAGACTTAAAACGCCACCTTGCTGGCACTGATTGGTCCCCACTACTAAATACCCCTGATGTTGACAAGGCACTAGCCTTCTTTGTCCATACCTTTAACCTTGCCTGTGACACGTACGCCCCATTCACACCACTTAGATCTAAATTAAGGCACACCCCCTGGATTACCCCTACCTTACGCTCACTTCTCAAGCAGCGTGACAACCTGTGGTACCTGGCCATTGAAACTGGCCGCCCTGCTGACAGACTGGCCTACGTAGCTGCCCGGAATAAATGTACATGGGCTGTCCGCAAAGCTAAGTCAGAATATTACAACTCTACTCTTACCTCCTCCTGGGGCAACCCTAGATCCTTCTGGGATAATATCAAGCAGCTTAATGGGGGCACACGCTCACTCCCCTGCACATCTTAACATTGACGGGTCTCCTGCACTGACCCTGCACTCATTGCTACTCACCTCAACAACGCCTTCACTGACCTTAGTGCAGTGCTCCGAGCAATTTCTTCAATCCCTTCCCTTGTCTGCTCCTCTCATCCCCACCCCCTTTCTACCTTGCACTGTGTCCACCCAGGAGGTTAGGCCCTATTTACAAAAAGCCTTAAAAGGCAACTCAATCGGCAATGACTCCCTTGATCCCTGTCTCCTACGCCAGGTCCTGGATCAGGTCATCTCTCCCATCACTTGCCTCTTTAATAAATCCCTCTGCCTTGGGCAATTCCCCGCCATCTGGAGGGTCGCTACTGTTACCCCTCTTCACAAAGGCGGTGACAGATCACTCGCAGGTAACTACCGACCAATTTCTATCCTCCCCCCCCCCCAAAGCTTTGGAGAAAATAGTTGCCAGTCAAATCTCCCTTTACCTTACAAAATATGAGGTCCTTTGTCCTGAACAGCATGGTTTCAGAACTGGCCATAGCACCAATACTGCTCTCCTGGAGTTTGCTAACTTCCTCCATAAGTCTCTTGATGCTGGCGCCTCGCTATGCGGTATTTTATAGACCTATCAAAGCCTTTGATACCGTCTCTCACCTGCTTCTATTAGCCACACTTGCCAGTGGGGCTTTGCCTCAGTCCTGTCTCCTGGTCTGAAGCTACTTGCACAACCGCTCCCAATGTGTGCGGGTTGGTGGCACCCTATCCCCTACCTGCCACATTAGCTCTGGTGTTCCCAGGGCTCCTATTCTTGGGCCTCTACTCTTCTCTTTCTCAACAACCTGCCTAAAGCTTGCGCTGAAAAATCCTTCTCTACGAGATCACGCCTGTGCTCTTTGCCTCTGGCAGTAACCCCATCTTACTCCAAAACTCCTACAGCGTGCCTTCACCTCAGCTGAAAGCTGGTTCTCTGACCACCGTCTTGTCATCAACCTGAAGAAAACTAAATCGATGCTTTTGCCCACCCCCAAAAGTCTAGTAACTTCCTCTCTCTGTTCTCTCCGCGAGGATCACCCTTGGAACTTGTGCACTCTTATAAATACCTTGGCCTAATCTTCGACTCTTCCTCTCCTTTCATAACCATATCTCTGCACTGACCTCAGCCTCCAATGCTCGGCTTGGTATCCTCTACCGGCATAAAAATGCCTCCCACTAACTCTCTTCGCTTTGCAGTCACCTCTTCTGTGCTTTGCTAGTTGACTACTGGCCTCCCTGTTTATGGGAGCTGACCCGACAGCCCTTTCAAAAGGTTCGACTTACACTTAACAAAGCTTGTAGATTTATCATCAGTGCCCCTAGACTCACCCATATTTGTCAATTGTACCCTTGGCTTCTACCAACCCTCGGCGGAGCTGCCCCTGTCTTAACTCAAGTTACCTTCAAAGCCTCCATGGTCTATCCCCACCTGGCCTTGCTGACTCTATTCGTTGTTCCAACCCCACTGTCCACACCCGGGCTTCCAGCAAAACTGCACTAGTTATCCCTAGGAAATGGACCTCCCAGGGCCAAAGATGCTCTTCATAGAGCCCCTCCCTGTACAACTCCCTACCTGCTGGTATCTCAAATGCTCCCTCACTCGCCAGCTTCAAAAACTATCTAAAAAACCACTTGCTCGTCTCACACTCCTGTCACTGCCCCTATATAAAAAAAAAAAAAAAAAAAAAAGTCTGAACCGACAATGGTGTTTTGGTAACTCATTCGCCTGCAGTTGTGCCACTTGCCTATTATTCATTTCTGTTGCTGACTGTCTCACCTATGCCTGCTACTTGCCTTGTCTTTTTTACTGTACATTATTTTGGATTCCCTCATGTATGTATGTTGTGTCTGCCTTCGACGAGGTACCTTTGTAAATGAGCCTCTGGCTCAAAGGTTTTTAAACTGATGTTAAAAAAAATAAAAATAAAATAAAATAAATAAATAAACTTCATCCCCATAAAGGGCAGTACCTGACCATCTCCATGGGGTAGGCCCATGCGAGGGGGCACAAAAATTGAATCTCACGGTGTAGTGATCGGACCATCCAACAGGTTCCACCCCCACATCAGAGGCTTCTATCCCCAGGAAGAAGACCAGGTCAAGGGAGTGGCCGTGCTTATGAGCAGCAGAGGTAACAATCTTTGTAAGGCCCAGTGATATCATCAACTGGAGGAAATGTTGTCCAAATGGCGAGAGTTCATCATCGACCCAGGCACTGAAGTCACCCAGGACCATCAGCCTAAGTGACTCAAATGCCATATCGATGACAATGAAGGAATAGCTTCTCATCCCCGGGTGGACTGTAGATGAGGGCTATCCTACAGCCTACACCTGCTACAATGGTACACTCGAAAGACCTCGTATCCTCAACCGGTACACTTGTGAGGCCCAATTCGATCTTGAAACAGACCGCCACCCCCACCCCTGCGGTCCAATCTCGAGCAGTGCATCACCGAATACCCGGGTGGAATCGCAGGCTCAAGTATGGGGCCAGCATTTCCATCCAGTCAGGTTTCGGTAATGCAAGCCAGATCTGTTGTCCCACCTTGGCTACCTGCCCACCCATAGTGGTGGTGCCCTTGGGCATGCAGACTAGGCATGATGGACCACGTTCCAGAATCCATTTTGGTCCAGGGTGTCTTCTGGACTTAACTACTCCAATTGAGTGCCCTGCTCATCCATCCCCCGTTGTTCGTACCACCCGTCCCACCCCCCGACCTCCTCAGGCAATACCCAGTGCTCTACAGCACTGGTTGGTGGAAAATAGTAGAGTTGGGGGGGAAGGGTGGAGGGCGCAAAGAGCGGAGGATAAAAAGCGCACAACCTCGGGGGTAGATCCACAACACATATCACAGGCCAAAATACCTAGAGCAGAGGAAAAAATACACAACCTCCACAACTATCCCTTAGAAGAGATAAACACTAAACAACAGATACATCAAATATACCACTTTAAATTATAAAATCAGTTAAAAACCAGATCAGGCACTACAGTCTCTAACAAAATAAGTCCAAAAGCGGGGTTAGAACACCATAGGGAGTCACTTCTAGGAAGTTAGAGTCACCACATAGAGTCTATCTAACATATGCAAGTACAGGATTAGTAAAAATGAAATAGATAATGAAGATAATGTCGATTAAACCTCCAGCATTGAATGAAGTAAACAGTACAAGTTTGAATTCCCAGGCTTTCTAACCACCTGAGATCTGAAGTATCCAGGCACTCTCACTGCCAGGAAAAATAAAATAAACAGTACTAGTTTTTGAAACCCCCAGGCCCTCTCACTACCTGGGGGTCTAAAACAATTGGGCACTCTCACGACCCAAAACACAGTGAAAGAATCATGAGAATTTATTTTGATGAATTCATTTTCCAAAAAGTACACTCCGAAGGATAGAAACCTCCTATAACAGATAAAAATCACTTTGAGGGTGCAGGGGGCTCAGTAATAATCCGGATGTTAAAGACAAGCCAGACACCTTAAGACCTTTTAGTGGGGCCTCACCTCAGGAAATGTCGGCCCTACCACCTCAGCACCCAATTTTATGCCTGCCCACCGGCTGGCCAAAAAAGGGGCCTAGGAAGACCTTAGACCCATCGGCTGGCTCCCCAGTCAAATTGGGCCCAGACTACCCAGGCAGAAGCCCCCTCCCATGGCTGGCCACCCACAATTTAGGATAGCTAATCCGAGTCTGGCAAACTCCACTGATCGCCGTCACACACCACAGTAAAGTTAAGTTAAACCTGCAAGACTTCAAAAATAAGAATTCCTTAAACATTTGACACCACACATCTTCGCTCTCTTCTGAGCACCCTTCACCATGTGTAAACGCCATGTTCCTTCCAACACAAAATACACCTACAATGCTTTTCCAAGACCTGCAACTACAAAAAAAACTCAGCTCACTCACAGTCTCAACCAGGCCCAAACAAGATACGGAGGCAATATCCCAAAGATCAGTCTTGCCAGAGAAACCAGCTCCAACAGGTTGCCAGAAAGTCCACTCACAAACTCCGCCAGCCTAAAGGTTACCGCAGTACCAAAAGACACCACAGCAATACACCCGGAGCCACCAGCAGAAGAAAGCAGCACGGGCAGATAAAATTACTGGCAGTCTTGCAGCAGGCGATCTAAAATTCAGCAAACCTCATAAGTCACAAATTTCATTTAGGAGTCACTAGTAGTTGCCCTAATAATGCGTTTAATGAAAGGCAGATACGAAGGCCCAGTTTAAAAAAATGATGCAAAAATAAAATAAATAAAACCAAGTAAAATAAAAACAAAAACAAGCTAAAATGAGTCACTACTGTGTTGCACTGTGCTACACCGATGTCCAGCCCAGCGTGGCTGCCATCTTTAAGGTTGGCTAGCGATTTGGTTAGCGATTCCCCCATAGAGAAAAAGCAAGTTTACTACCCCATAAAACAAACAAATTAATTATGATAATATCTATTAAAAATCACCCCAAAGCATATGTTTCTCAAAAATCCAATCATATTGGTATCAAGATACCAATAAAAGTATTACAAATCAAACTATGACATCACCAACTGACAATTTTAAAATTGCACTGTATGATCTTTCAAAACACACTTGGCCTCCCAGTGTATACAGCAGATGAAATGGGTAAAAAGCAGGACCCAAGATGAAAATAAAATATTACATCTTAAATAGGATAACATAAGTAAAAAGCAAAACATGTATTGCCATACTTCATATTCCAGCCCCCCTGACAAAACCTAATATTGCAGCTAATCAACATCACATAAAAACACACACAACTCATTATGATAAAGTGATTTGCTTCAAAAAAGAACAGTTTGACAGAACAAAGACACTAGCCTGAAGGCAAATGCTTCAAATGTGAAGTATCAAATCGGTTTGAAACAATCTGGACCATACTTCATATCCCAGCTACTCAACTTCACACAAAACACACAGAGGATCCAGTAGAATAAATGTGATTAGCCACAAAAAAGGCACTATCTTAAAGATTTATGCTTATAAACTAAACTAGTAAAGCAGCGTGAAATTAAAGTAAACTTACAGACTCCATTTTGCTGTCCTGCAGTTCATACACACTAACGCACCTCATCCGATGCTTACTAAAATGAAACCACAGAAACACAAAAAAATTTCTTACTCAACAAGAACTAATTAACCATCCCACAAGTGTGAAACCACAAGAAGGAAACCAATTTTTAGCTATTATGAATCTACTTTTTGGTTAAATGTACATAGATATATAAAACAAGCTAATGCAGTTGTGTGGCATTACTTGATATTTTCCTTGTTTGGCACCTCACACATGGTCACTGCCAGGGCAGCCCTATGTGTGGAGCACTGCAGTGATTCACATAATGCAGAGCAAAATTAGTCCATCAACGTGAGTGAACTTAGATTCACGGATGGTAAACACGAATCTTGCCTGTGGATTATGGGTGCCTGGTTTTGTATCATGGTGTATCTTGTGACACAAAGCAAGGAAAAGTGAACCATAACAGGGAGAGAAGAACCTTCCAAGTAAAGAAAGAGAGAGGCATTACTAAAGAGCACAGAAAGCAAGAAATATAGTGAATTACCCTTACAATCATCAGTACAATTTCCAAATTACGTGACGCGCTCCTGAGTTTGGAGTAGGTGGTGCACACACCAGGCTAGCAACCTACAATGCTACAAAGACCAAAGGATGTGTATGCACTCTTCTTGAACAAGTAAAGTCGGAAGCTGTGTTTACTTTTCAGACTGCTGAGGCCATTAATGTAAGTGTGTTGTTGTGAACTACTGGATTGAATAAATGTTCCTGATGTTTTGAAAAGTAAACACAGCTTCCGACTTTATTTGTTCAAGAAGAGTGCATACACACCCTTCAATCATCAGTACAGTAGGAAGATCTACACTACTGTCTCACTTTATTACAACTGCACCTTACTCTAACCCCCTTAAGGTTCTTGGGGCTATGACAGAATGGACTTCAACATTATTGGATCTTTCCAAACGCAGAATCTGCCTTCCCTTTACACTTACTCTTGGGTTCTTTTCCCCCAGTGACCTGGAAGTTTCTTGTATGATACACAGTACTCCAGAACTATTCATGTTGTTCTAGCTATGGTCTAGTCAAATGACAAGAAACAAATACCTGCACTCGGGAACAAAGAAAGAACTAGACCCAGGCAAAGGTTCCCTGATGAAGACCAGCTGCTAGTCGAAGCGCCAGGGCTGAGGTGTCCTCCAGACTACTTGGAATTTAGTTCATGTTGGATGAATGTATGTCCACTTGGGACAATTCAGGAGCATGTCTGGTCCATTATTAACAACAAACAAGACACTCCTGTGGGGATACATTTTACTGGGAGCTACGGATCCAAGCCACATGATTTGAAATTCATGGGGTTAGAATGGACACCTCGACCTAAGCAGGAAAGAAAGTAGTTGGATACATAAGTTAAATACTGTTAAACCTATGGGACTCATTGAGCAGTGGGATATGAAACTATTTTTGAAATGAAATGCTTTCTGCTTAGAAGTATGGTTATAACTGGATAATCACATGTATGTGAAATTAATGTGATGTATTTTTCGGTGTAAATAATAACTGACCTCCCTCTTTTTCTCTGTTATCTCTTTTACGTTCTTCCTTTTCACTCCAATTTGATAAGCAAACAGATATACTGTGGGTCCCCCTTGAATTCCACCCCCAACCAGCACATTCAAAATTGGGGAATTCTTCCTTCAGATGCCTTGATAAGGAGGATGGGTTGATTACAGTCACTCTCTAACTAACGCTTCTGTCTCTTTTAACTAGTAAACCATCATCATTATTGGGACACTATTATTGCTTTAGGTATTAGACTGGGTTTAGCACATATTCTATGTAGCATTTCAATTTCATAGCCTTATCTTTTTTTTTTAATGGTGTCTCTTACTGATTTGGTTATTACTTTGGCTCCTTTTTTGCACTTGTTTTTGTCATACTATATTTTGCAGTTTCTAAATGAACTTTTGTACTATGTATAGACGTCTATGAATATTTATGAGCTGCACATATGTAAGACAGTACCTATGCTCCCACCAGACACACCCCCTGAGAAAGACTTTCAAGAGTCGAAGCACTGGGGTTTCTTCTGGAGTAGCAGCCTACTTGCTGTAACTAGACTACCCTTTTTGTAAATGGATTAAACTTGTATGTTCACTGCATTTATGGTTTCGGTGTCCAGTTTTTATTTTATGTAGTGTGCAACAACTGTTTGAAGACATCGCTCTTTAGCCTGGGGCTGGACAACCCTTTATGTTATTTGCACCTGCCCTGCAAGAGATCGCGGCTCCTACCTCTGGACTTGCTACTTGGAATAAAATCCTTGTTAATTTGGCAACCTATGCCAGAGACTACTTTTTTCTTTACACCTGAGTGCAAATATTTATTGCCCATATTGTTGTGGGGCTGCAGTAGAGGATCTAGGGGGTTTTAGTGGGTGCAGGTGCACTCCCATTGTAACTTGCTTGCTACTGCTACATTTCACTTTGCCGGAGAAGTCTAATATATTGATTGTAAGAAAATCTACATTCAAAACAACAGATTACATTATTATTTTTGTCAACAATTTAATGGAAAAGATAATATAAAGGATTAGAAAAATGTCAAACAGTTACATATCATGTCCGCACACCACCACAGCACCCCCACTGTAAAATCCTGGATCTGCTACCATGGGGGCTGTACTTATTTCTTCACCTCCCAGACCCAGAGACTCGCTGCTTTCTGTGCACTGTCCGATTAAATGATAGACTACCAGAGCAGAAACTGACCTAATCCCAACCTTGTTAAATAACGTAAGTGAATGATTCACTGTTTTTTTATTTTATAGAAAACGAAGATTTACCCTACATTCACTTCATTATGTTAGTATCTCAGAAGAATGCACCTTGTACAATTAGAGGAGTTTCCCATAGTTCTAATTCTCTAACCAGGACATATAAAACTCTTAACATCAAGCTTAAGTGTTCTGAAGGTCTTCAAAATGAATCGATTCACTAACACATTAGCCTCTCCTGTAATATGACACAGTGGATCCAGTGCATTATGCAGTTTACAATGTCCACACTTAAAGAGAAGTTCTAAGATTTTAATAATGGGTTTTTAAATACATTAACCCATTACTGTACCTTATGCTGTGATATTCATTTCAGGCAACAGAGAAATGTTAAGTCCACTGTGGGAGGGAAGGGATAGAGAATCGTGCCAAACAAATGGCCATGCGATTCCTTCCACTTCCCGGTCTGCCACCCCTGCGCTCAGACATTTTGTGATGTCTAACCAGGGAGAGCGTGGGGACAGGCCACATACAAGTCAATAGAGGAAATTTTCAGATCTGTTTTATCTTAATTTAAGCAACCTTTAATGTAAATGAAAGCCATTGCTCATCTAACAGGGTCCTATTAGTTAAGTGATGGCTTTCATTTATATCAAAGGTTGTTTTAATTAAGATAAAACAGCTCTGAAAATTTCCTCCATTGACTTGTATATTGCATACCTCTGCACTCGCTCCCTGGTTAGATGTCACAAAACATCTGAGCATGGGGTGAGTCCGGCAGACTGAGAAGTGGAAAGGATCGACTGGCCATCTGTGTAGAACAATTTTCAATCCCTTCCCTTCCATAGTGGATTTAAGGAAAACATTCCTATATAGCCTCAAACGACTATTGCAAGCATATGGTAATGGGTAAAATTTAAAAACCCATTACCAGAATCTTAGAACCTCCCTTTAATTGCATGTTTGAAATTCCCCTCCGAAGCATTACTAAAATCTGAACACAGGGCTGACAGAAGACACTAGTTTAATTTCATGACAAAGTAAAAAAAGAGACAAGACAAGCAAAACTTAGCAAGTATGTTAAGAAATTTTTTCTGTAGAACAAATTGTTTAACTTGTATAACCACATGCAATAAAGATCCTACTTGCAAAGAAACCAACTTTCCAACTGTCTTAAAAGGTTACGGGATCAAGCAAATGTCCAGTGCAGGATAAGAGAATAAGCCCGTAAGTAAATTAACACCCTTACCCCTCTAGAACTTAAACGGCAACGGACATGATCCTGGCAGGCAACCCATACAATGGGCCTGCCTGCCCTAGGACCTATTTTAGTCATATTTCAGCATTTTGTATGATTTCTAAAACAAGTTATTAGCTCTGTAAAGTCTGTCTCACAACTTATGTGTATAGGCGGCGACACTTAAGCTACTGCGGCCCCGCCCTAAAAATAGAGAACTATGATGTGAAGTACAGAATGAGGCTGCAGGTGTTCTATGGAGAATGTAATAGGATCAAGGAGGGGTGCCATCTAAATGTACTTAGATTATCTTTGCTGGCAGGTATACATGTGTGGAGCTATAATATATTCTGTACATTAGTCCCATACATGTATACCTGCCAGCAAAGATAATCTAAATACATTTAGGCAGCCCCCCTCCCCAATCCTATTACATTCTCCATAGAGTGTCTGCAGCCCCATTCCCTACTTCATATCATAATTATGCTATTTTTAGGGCCGGGGCTACAGCACATGGCAGCCGCTCAGCTCGTCCATGGAAATTACAAGCCAGGGTCATGGTGACGGCCTAGGTGAGCACCCCTTCCCAGGTTGTAGGCATCTGTGGTGATGACCACATGCAGCTGAGACTGCAGAAAAGGAGAATCCACTAGCAGGTGATCCCTATATGCAACCACAGCACAGCATCCCATAGGAGTTGGCAAATGGCAAAGAGATGGTCCTGTGTCTGTGAGGCCAGAGACCACCGTGCTAGCAGCAACCATTAAGAGATCCTCAAATATAGGAGGGCCAAGGGGTCAGTGAATAGGGGAGGTGTAGCATAACTAGGGTCTAAACCCAGTTGCTGGGCACCACCAAGGCTGCTTGGGCCACTGAAGGTAATACCCTGTCCTTGGGAAGGAAGGCATGTGCAACAACTGAGTCCAGGACCATTTCTATGTACTGGAGCCCTTGAGAAGGAAGTAAAACAGACTTTGCCGCACTAACCAACACCCACAAGCTGTCCAGCAATGCTTGGTGCGGTGCAAAGTGTAAAGAGTACTCTACCCTGGTTCCTGATGCACTCTTCAGGAGCCACTCATTGTAGTATGGAAAGGCATAGCGCTTCTTCAGGTATAGTGTTGCAACTAATTACCACAGCAAAGTATTAGGTAATGACATGCAGCACCACAGGCACCTCAATCCACAAGACCCAGAATTGGTAGAGCTGTCCCTCTAGGCAAAATTTGTGAGACTGCCTGTGTACTGTCTTTTTTGTGCACAGGCAGGTGTCCTGCATATCCAGAGTGCACAGTCAATCTGCCCTAGACAGTAAAGGGAGAAGGAAGCCCAGAGATAGTACGCAGAACATGCTCACTGACCCCACGAAGTTCAGGATGGTCCAGAAACTGCCAATGTTCTTGGGTACCAGGAAATATCTGGAGATGAACACCCAGCTGACTTCTATCAGGAGGACTGCTTGAATTGCATTTTGTGCAGCAATGCCTGCACCTCTTCCCTCTGGACAGTAAGGAGATCAAAGTAGTAGTGGCAGGACCTGGGATGCATCACTGCGGGTTGTAACACCAATTCCAAAATGTAGCCATGCTGAACAATGTCCAGGACTCATCTGTTTATGGTCAGTGCCTGCCAGAGGGGCAGGAACAGATTGTGTCTGCTCCCTCTTATGGTCCTGAGAAAGTATAAAATAGAGGGTCAAGGAGTCAGAAGGAGGGGGGAAGGGCCACTGACAGCCTTGTTTCCCATGTCCCTTGGGGGCTTCGAAGGGGTCCTCATCAACTGCTGCTGCTGCTGCTTCTGTGTAGTAAACCTCATCTCTGACCACAAGAAGGGTTGATGAGAGAGCTCCTGTGAAAGGAGCCCCTACCATAGCCATATTGGGACTTATTCGTTGTCAAGGACTAAATAGTCTGAACAAACGTCTTGCAGGTCTCCAGGTCGTTACGAATTACCTCAACATCAAGTACGAAGAGCTTGGTACCATTAAAGGGAGCATTCAGGACAGACCGCTGAACTTCATGGACAAATGGTATATAAGACAGGGCAAAATTTATCGGACATCTTAGTGCACAGCCTGCAACCTTCCGTTAAATCATAACCCAAGGCATGGTTACCCTCCCCAACCCCCCACAGTAATCACACGAGTAAGGTGTAAGTGCTGTTCAGTCATGATAAAAACTATGGGTGGGATATTCAAAAGGGTTGCACCATGCGCAACAGAATTGCGCCAGCGCAAGTCCGAAATTGCGCCATTCTGCAATATTCTGCAGGAGGCAGCTGCACCACAGAAAACATGCTGAGCAACAGCACAATGCTAATGAAGGTATGTGCAACCGAAGGGGGGGGAACCATGCATAAAGTGCGCAATGTGATATTCAAAGGCTTGCGCAATGCACAACAGTGGATCAGGCGGAAGTTGCGCCACAGCGGAAATGAGCCAAAATAAAAAGGCTTAAGGAAGAGGCTCAAGAACGCGACAGGGAAGCCACATGAGGCAGGGAGACAGAGCAGGCTAGAGCAATAAACAGTGCAGGCCAGGGAGTGCACAGGACAGAAGAGGGGCAAGGGAAGGTGTGTGGGGCCACAGAGTGCAGAGGCCAGTAGGTGTACCCGGTGCAGTGGAGGTAGCAGTCAGGACAGCGGGGGTAACAGAGCAACAACAGCTGGGGGGGACACAAGCCAGGGACATGGACAGTGCCAGCTTCCACATGGAAGCTGTAATGAGGGGGGAAGGCATGCTGCAGGGGGACGTGGCCGTGGAAGGGCCCGTCGGCGGTATGCCCCCAACAGGCAGTACCATGCCCGCATCAGCTCTGAGCTGTATTCAGATGTCGAGATTGTGGGCCGGTACCACCTGAACAGGGCAATACTGAGGTGGCTCTGTAAGCTGTGCAGTGATGTGATGCAGGCATCCTCACGACGGAGTCACGCTCTGTCAGTGGAGACAAAGGTAACAGCCTGCATGTGCTTGCTCGCCACGGGTACCTTCTAGAGACCGACAGGGGACACCACAGGCATAACACAGTTGGCCACGTCACGCATCCTCACCCACCTCAGCGCACTGCTGCCACATGCCGCGGAGTACATCCATTTCCCAGCACCACGGCAGAGCATACAGCAAACATACAGGAGTTCCACAGGGTAGCACGATGCCTGGCGTGCTAGGGTGATAGACTGCACCCATGTGGCCATTCGCCGCCACCTGGCCCGATGGGGCTGCCTATCGGAATCGGAAGGGTTTTCCAGTGTCAACTGTCAGGTGGTGTGTGATGCCAGTGGGCGCATCATCAATGTCTGTGCCACGCACCCTGGCGAAGCACACGATTCATTCATATGGTACCAATCAGCACTGTGCCATCGATTCGAGAGTGGGGACATCCCCACAAGACATCTAGTGGGTGAGTATGCATGTAGGATTGGCAAATCGGGGCCAAGGGTGGGTAAGCCACAGGCGCCATGGGAGTGGCACACAGGGCTAGGGGCAATATGAGCCTGAACAAGACACTAACCTCCACTATCCCCATACAGGTGACAGTGGATACCCACTCCGTCTCTGGCTGCTCACACCCTACCGGCGGCCCACGACCCCATCGCAGCAACGCTTCAATGAGGCACATGCCGCCACACGCAACATCATCGAGCGGGTGTTTGGGATGCTGAAGGCACGCTTCCAATGCCTAGACACCTCCAGCGGTGCCCTACAGTATAGCCCCTCAAAGGCCTGTGGGATATTCCTGGCCTGTTGTATCCTGCACAACATGGCCAAAGACTGTGGGATAGCCGTACAGGTCGAGGAGGGGGACAGCGATGGGGACGCTGGTGACACCGGTGATGATGGGGATGAGCAGCCCCCCCCATGGACAGCGTGACCCCTGACTGATCCGGCTGGCCCAGCTGCCAGCTGTGACACCATCACAGAGGAGCACTTCGCCCAACACAGGTAAGTCATGGGGCCATGTGCAACCAACAGTGGCTAGGGCACAACCCACATACACACAGGGAAACACACCAGAGGTGCATGACGGCGAGGAAGTGGCAGGGCACAGAAGCACACACACACACAACCAGGAGGGTGAACAGTAACACGCCATGGACAGACACACACACACACACACACACACACACAACAGGCACAAAGTGCAAGGGGTCAGGTGCACAACAGAGCAGGAACACAGACATTAAATACACACCGTCCACAGGCCACCACCACCACCACCACCACCTGTACTGTCCATGTACATGTGTCAGATGCTGGGCACCCTTGCACTTTGGTGTACAGCGCAATGCAGGCATCATCATGCACGCACCTGTGGACAGCAGTCGGGAGGTGTGCAGGTGGTCCATGTGTCAGCGTGTGAGGCAGGGCACCCACTGGTGCACTGCCACCAAAACACATTGCACACAGGGCACACCAGACAGGGCCGCACTGGGAGACAGCTCAGTCATGCGGCACAGTGCCATGGCCACCTCGGATGCGTGGGCGGCCCGCCCGAGACCCAGCAGCACTGGCAGGCTGAGCATGGGCCACGTAGGGGTGCTGATGGATCACCAGGGGTCCCACTAACATGAGCCTTATTGCTGTCCGCTGGGGGTCTGCAGAATACCGAACACCTGCACCAGGGGTGCTTGGGATGCCACAGCTGAACCCAGCATCGACAGGGTGGTTGTCGCACGACGCCAGGAACGGGGAGTGGATAGCGTACTGCACGGTGTGAGCGGCACAAGGGCACCTGACTGTGTGCCCAATGTGGCCACGATACCGACCACTGCCTGTGTCAGCCTGTCGATGGCGGCGGTCACATCCACCCGCAAATGGTCAGTCCGGGACAGGATCCTCTCGGTGTCCCTGCTGTGCCGCTCCATAGTCACACACAGTGCCTCCGCAGATGTTGCAACCCGCATCTGCTGCTGTACTGATGCCTGCAGCAGGCGGGTGTGCTCATCAAAGAGGTTGTCTGCCACATCGGCAACCTGTTCCTCAGGGTCTGGAAGGACCTGATGTACAGCACCCCTTGAGGGTGGGCGCTGCTCACCAGGACCAGATATGGGCATGTCCACAGCCGGTGCACCTACATCACCGCTGAGACCTGTACCCCCAGTCCCGGTGGGTGACTGTTGCTGCTGCCCCTCTGCCTGCTGTGCCCACGGGATCAGTGGTTCCACTGCTGTGGCCGCAACAGTGCCAGTGACCTGCATAGCCACCAGTGCTGCCCCACCAGTGCTGACAGGCACAGCCTGGGACTGTGCTGACATGCTGGCACACACGTCGGAACCAGCTAGATGCATGGGCATGAGCTGTCCTGCTGTGTGTCCATTCTGTGACACACACATTTCAATGCCCATAGTGGCCGGTGCATCATCGATGGTGCAGGTCTGTGCCACAGCCACAGCCGCTGGGACACAGGAAGGGCACTCCCCACACCTGTCTCAACATCAGTGAAGGTAGCCAGGCGTGCACACTGATGCAGTGCACGCCGGCAATCTGCGGAGGAGGATGGTCCCTCCTCCAACTCCGGGTGGCTGTCTGCAGTGGACAGGCCCTCCACTACTGACCCCTGCAGACACACAGGATCTGTAACAGAAAGGAAGGACACGTTAGTGCATGTGAACTACCTCCCCCCCGACCATGACATACCATGCAGTGATGGGCTACCACCTGTCTGGAAGCCACCTCCAGAAACACCCTCAATGGCACTGCACTGCATGCTTGCAGCGAGCATGTCCTCCGCCGGGGTCAGCTGCACCACCTCCGGCTGTCCCATGCCTGTTGCAGCACGTGCTGCCCTGATGGCTGCAACCTTCTCCTTCACCCTCCTCCTGTCGGTCCCCATCTTCTTTTTACACTCCTGCACAGAGCGCTGGTGGCTGCCGTGCAGGTTGACATCACATGCCACCCCCTCCGATGCAGCAGCACGGGCCTGAGGGGTGCCCCGCCATCCACTGAGAAGTGGCTCCTCAGCCATGTAGACCTCTAACAGTGCCTCTGTCTCCGCCTTCGTAAAGTTGGGCCTCCTCTTCCACCCACCATCATCCTCCTCACCCAGTCCTCGCTCGGTCATTTCACAGCCTGTATGGGTGAGAGTGGTCACCTGTGACTGTGCAGTACACAGCAATTCTCTGGGGCCATGGTCCAGAACAGCACAATGCATGCAACTCACCTATCAACTGCAGTAACCGAATATGGCCACTGCAGAACAGTGTTGCATATTTATAGTGCAATGCATGCAAATTAGGACTGGAGCAACTTTAATGAGATGCAAATCGTGCCGCTGCACCATTGAATGGCTGATCGGATGATTTGCATATGATGGCTGAATGTCGGCTGTTGCGCTTTATGTCTGAGTTGAACTGGCTTAAGCAATGGCGCAGTTCTGTGACTGTGTAGTACACCGCACTGCACATGCCCAGGTAGCTTACGCAGGTGTCTGCCACGCTGATGACGTGCTGTGCGCGATAGGCAATTCAGGACATGGATTGTGCCAGTGGCACTGCAGCGACGGTCACTACATGGCGCTGTGGCACAACTGTGCAATAGTCCACTGTGGCAATGGCACACAGGGGACCAATCACGCTGGACATATAGACGTCCAATGGCGCTGTGCGTGGCCTTGCGCCAGAGACCCATGACCCTGTGCTCGACCTTTGCCCCCTTGGTGCTGTATGTATGGCATGTCTGCAGCTCTATCGCGCTGTTCGGTAACAGCACGATAGGGACTGGCAGCACTATACGAACAGCGTGATAGGGAATAGCGGAGTTGTATTGCACAACAATTCCACGTGGGGTTGCCGCGCTGTGGAGTGCCATATTGCCTACTATATACATGCAGGGATGGCACGCAGGACAGTCCCACAATGGAGTGCGGTGGAACTTGCAAACCTAGTGGCCATAGTGGAGCCTCACCATGGCCCACTGTTTGGGGATGAACCCCTGAACATGGCGAGGACTCATGTGTGGCAGCAGGTGGCCACTGCCCTGGAGGAGGCCACTGGCCAGCGGCGGTCGGCAGAGCAGTGCAGGCACCGGTACGGTGACCTGCGGAGGAGGGAGCCGGCACTACTGGCACGACTTCGTTCACGTGCCAGGAGGGGCGTGGTGCCTCGGCCAGGTGGGTGAGCCGTCTATGCACCTGTATTGTTCGTATGGGTAACACTGTGTATTGTGACCAGCACGTGGGGGAGGGTTGGTCTATGGTTGGCTGTGACGATGTTTACAGGATATGTGATGTACGGGTCTGGCTGGGTGGGCGGGCACACTCATTGGGGCAGGGGGATGTCTGCTTTGGGATTTCACTGATGTGTTTCTCACCTTTTGTTTCCCACAGGCGTGGCGGAGCGGAGGAGGACCCAGGCTGAGGCGCAGCAAAGGGTGGCAGCGGTGGCTGTGCGTGGTGTTGGTGGTGGTGACAAACCACGACAGCAGCAGCAGCAGCAGTATGATGAGGGTGAGTGTCATGACATCATGAATGCTACTGCATGCTGTGGGGGGGCCACCATCCATGGACAACACTGCCATGCACGCGACATGTGACAGTCAGCACTGTCCAGTGGCACTGCATATCTGGGAGTGCGTCAATGGTGGTCCATGCATGCACGCACTGGGCACATGGCTGTGACACTGCCTTCCCACCGCGTAGCCACATCACTATACAGCCTTTGTTGTGCTGTGCTGGACATGGATGGTGTGTGTGCAGTGGCACACATGGCTGTTGCTGCCTGGTTGGGCATGTCTTGTGCACGGTCACTGTGGGTGGGTGCACTCCATCACAGGAGCGGGGCACTTGGCTGTATGCCATGCATGTTGGGTGGGCTTCAGGGATATGGACAGTCACAGTCATTGATTCTGATCCCTTGTCCTAGGTGTCCGGATCCTGCGGAGGCTTGAGCGGTCAGTCCACCAGCTCATTCAGGTGGCCATGGATTCCCTCGACATCCTGTGGGACCTGCAGTGCCGTGGCATCAGGCGCAGGAGGAGGCCCCGGGACCAGCAGCAGCCAGATGACAAGCGGGCTGGCAGGCAGTAGCTGCCCATCACCTCCCCTCTTTACCCATCCCTCACACCCTGCCTTCCCTCTCCCAGTTGTTCACTCCTGCCCCTTACCCACCCCTACCTTGTACCCGTACCCCCACCCTTGTATTGTATTTGTATATAGTTCTGGTTGTTCATATTGTTATTGTTCATATATTAATTGGAAATATATATTTTGTTATGAATACTGTGGTGGTCTCTGATTTGCAGCTGGCTATAGGTGCTCAGTTGCAGTGGTGTGCATGGCATCTGGGGTGGTATTGTCCTGGGTATATGTGTGTGTGTGTGCGTGGGGAGGTGTCTCTGGTGTGGGAGTGGCTTTCAGTCGGTCTTGCCGTGTGCTGCCACCCACTGCTGGGTGCTCATGGTGGGTCTGGCTTGTATGGTTCTGTGGTACACGAGGTTGCAGTATGACGGGGGGATGCATGGGCATTCCTGCAGTGACAGTCACTACTCATGGGTGGTGTCTTGGGGTCACAGTGCAGGGTGTGCTGTGCACAGGGGGGGCTGATGTGCACTGGGGTTGTCCACCCCCTTTGTGTGGCAGTCTCAGCTTGCCAGTGGGTGTGCTGGGGCAACATGGCCCGGCTGTGCTTTGTTGGCTTGTCCCCATGGGCCAGTGGATATTCTGTCCCTCCCCCACTTATGCTGTGCTTGGGGTGTGGGGGTGCATTGTTAGTTCTGCAGTGTGTTCCTGTGCCCATCTGTGGCATGGTTGGTGGGCCCCTGCCTACCTCCCTGGTTGTGCAGTTCCATTGCTCTGCTGCTGGGGGGCTCTCTGCTTGCATTATGGCGCCTCTGGACTGCTCAGCTGGGCTGGCCTTATTGCGCTATAGTGCATCATATCTGCTCAGCTTCCCCTTCCTGGTTGCCCTATGGCGCAGGTTGTGCGATATTCAGACGTTGGCTGGTTGCGCAATTTGCCTTGCTCCATGTTTGAATATCGCGTCTATTGCACATGTGCGCAATGGACTTGTGCTTGCTCCTGCTATTGCGCACACTTTGGGCGCAGTTTGAATATCTGGCCCTATGAGTTTTACCAGTGTAAGTGCAAGTAAAACCTCTGACATATGTGCTTTTATCAGCTGTGACACAACATAGTATACATGGCCACATGTGAATGTGGTTCATTCTAAGTGGGCAAGACAAACAGAAATTTTAAACTCAGAATAGGGAAACATATTAAGGCTATAGCAAAACATGATATAATGTATGGGGAGCCATTATAATACATAGCCTGGTACCTTTTAATTTTCTTGTAATCTCATCGCTCTGACATAAGAGCTGTAAACCTTGCTTGCCTATGTCAGATTGGTGAGATTACAAGATGGAATCAGTGGCACCTGAGAGCATTCCAACCCTAGAACGTGTCATGCGAGCGGTTTGAACTGAGCATTGGTAGCGGCAGTTTAAACACATTCACATACCACACAAACAGAAACATTGCAATGTACCCTTGTTCTTTTGTCTGTTACCTCCCCACCCGTATCTATAAGGCAGCCTCCGGTGATACTGAATTCCTGAGTCTCAGCTGACAAATGTTTCCCACAACCCCTCTGTCCCACATACTTGATGTGTAATCACATGATGACTGCTGTCCAACCGCATTCGACACTGGGATTTCAACTGGGTCAACAGTGAAAGGGCTTTTTGTCACTTACTTCAGCTGCGAAAAACCCCATACACTATAAAAGACAAAGGCTGGGTTTACGCTGTTTACTGGGTTGAAATCACCTCTTGCGGTTGCCATGCCAACAGTAAACCTCTCAAGCTACGCTCTCGAGGTTTACAAACACAGCATGGCAACCGCTCGAGGTGATTACAGCCCGGTAAACAGCGTAAACCCAGCCATTATCCTCTATGTTAACAATGCCCCTGCCCAATATACTGACAATCAGCAACAGCAAACAGGCCATTCATATAAGTTCTGTGGCTTGGAAAGTGTTACAGCTGGAAGGAGAGAGGGAGAGACAGAACATAAGCTGATAAAAAGGGAGGGTTTATAGACAGTTCAGCTGGGGGTGTTACACACTCTAGGATCAAATGGTCACTCTGAATATGCATCATCATACATACAGCAGAGAAGAAATGTTCCTATTGCCATTTTTATCTTTTATTGCAGCGTGGCAATGAATTGCCAGATGTACTGTTCAAAAAAGGCATGGGACAGAAAAACTTTGAAGTCCACAAAATGAATTAAAAGGTGGATAAGGCTACTGAATTTAATACTAGTCCAAACTCAAAGAATCATAGAATGTTGTCAGCAGAAGGGACACCAGTGGTCCATCGAGTCTGCCCCCCCCATTTACATCCCCATCCCTCCCTGCCCTACTACTCTTTTCTTGTCCAGCTAATCCCTTAAAACTGTCCCATGTCCTCTTGAATTCCCCCAGTTTCAGCTCCCTCTACCTCCTCTGGTAGCCCATTCTAGGAATCCACCACCCTTTTGGTGAAGTAATGTGCCCTTAAACTCCCCTAACTCTTTCCCCTTTCAACCTCAGACTGTGGCCCCTAGTTCTAGCCGTGCATTTTCTCTTGAAGAGCCCCCCCGCCCCTGAATCTTGTTTATTCCTTTCATGTACTTGAATGTTTCAAGCATGTCTCCCCTCTCCCTTCTGGTCTCCAGCAAGTACAAGCCCAGCTCCCTCATCCTCTCCTCATAGGACAGCAAATGCATGCCCTGTAAAATCTTAGTAGCCTCCTCTGGAACCTCTCCGCTGCATCAATATCCTTATGCAGGTGCGGCCTCCAAAACTGAACCCCATACTCCAAATGCGGCCTCACCATGGACCTGTAGAGGGGCAAAGTACCTCCCTCTTTCTACTATTTATGCCCCTCCCTATGCAAGCCAGCATTCTATTTGCCTTGCCTACTGCTTTCCTGCACTGGTACCCCACCTTGAGGTCATCCGAAATAATAATCCCCAGGTCCCCCTCCCGTTTTCAAACTTTTATTTCTTCCCCTCCTAGCACATACTTGGCCTGTGGATTGTTATGCCCTATGTGCATCACTGAACACTTCTTGGCATTAAAGTTCAGCTGCCATGTTTCTGACCACTCCTCTAACTTCTTTAGGTCTCCCCTCACTGTCTCCACCCCCCACCCATGATGTCCACCCTGTTACAGATTTTTGTATCATTCTCAAACAGGCACACCTTCCCCTCCAGTCCCTCAGCCATGTCTGCGATAAATATATTGAACAGTAAGGGCCCCAGCACCGACCCCTGGGGCACCCCGCTCATCACCCTCCCTTCACTGGAGTACAACCCATTCACTACTACCCTCTGGCCGCTGTTCCATAGCCAGTCTTCTTCCCGCTTTATTTTTGGCCCCACCCCCATGCTTTCTAGCTTGTTGACCAACCTTCTATGAGGAACAGAGTCAAAGGCCTTCCTGAAATCCAGGTAGACCACATCCACCACCTCTCCCTGGCCCACCACCCTTGTTACCCAGTCAAACAGTTGTATGAGGTTTGTCTGGCATGACTCCTGCAGTGATGCCATGCTGCCTCTCATCCAGCAGCCCCTCTTCTTCTAGGTACCTGACCACCCTCTATTTGTCCAGTGCCTCCATCACTTTACCCACCACCAATGTGAGGCTGACCGGACAATAATTCCTTTATGAATACTTTTAAGTATATGTATAACCACCACCATCGTTGCAAATGGTTGCGTTTTTGGAATCGAGGTGATTGTTTTTATAAGTTTGCCCTGTTTCTGCACTAATTGTAACACTGTCACTTTAAGTAATGTAGAATAAATGACCTATGACCCCCTGCATACAGGTGCTCCTGATGATACTGGTCCTCCAGAGAAACCAGCAGAGTCTTGCTTGCCAGTGTGTTTGTTTGCCTAGAGGTATTCCTTGAACATTTTGTTTGCATGGACGCACAGAGCACTTTATATTTAATAAAGTGGTGATGGTCACTGAAGTTGGAGTTTGTGCTCCTTTCTTCTTGTTTTTGTTATCGCATTTTGGGCAGGCAGGGTCCACTTTAGTGAAGTGCCAGTTTTGTGTTCACAATGTAGACAAAATCCGCAAAGTGCAGCCAGAAGTGACGTCTTAAACTTTTTCAGGATCCCAATCCCTGAGGCTGT
This sequence comes from Neoceratodus forsteri, assembly GCA_016271365.2. NCBI lineage: Eukaryota > Metazoa > Chordata > Ceratodontiformes > Ceratodontidae > Neoceratodus > Neoceratodus forsteri. The sequence goes on along the minus strand of CM057455.1, from coordinate 1,339,807,548 downwards.
TTTACATACTGCATCTTAAATAAATGCCAGAGGCAGAAGCCTTGGCAGTAGCATCTGAGGCATCATAGAATGATCTCAGAAGGTGCTTGTCTGCATCAGTGCCATGAGACACACAGGTTAGAATCTCTTATTTCAGGGACCTGTCCGGCATGCTGCTGACAATATGGCTTGGGTCCCTCCAGATGCGGTTCTGGTACTTAGCCAGGCACTGTATGCCTGCTAATTAGCAAGCCAAGGGAAGCTGAGGCAAATGTGCACTTGCCCATAATATCCAGTTTTCTAGACTCCATGTCAGGAAGTCTGCTTCTCATCTTCTGCCCAACCCCTCACCTCCAATACCTGTCATGTGCAGCCATGACTACCACTGAGTCAGTGTCAGCCGTCAGGTCATGTAAAGTACTGTAATACAATACTTCTTATCCTTGGGAGCCAGATACTGCTTCCCTGCTTTCTAGGGATGGCTGGCACTGTGCTGGGCCTGTGCCAAGCAGTTAGGTTAGGTTAGGTTCCTCCAGAACCATATCGATGGAAAGGATGACCTCAAGAGGCGGTTTTCACCTACAGAAAAATGATGTGGATTCTTTTTGAAAGAATCGTCATCCTCTGTCAAAGTCATCAGGACCTGCTTCATCAAAGCCTGGAAGGCAGGGTTATCAGGGAGAAGATGGCCTGTACAGGATCATTTCTTCACTGGCTGAGGATATAGCAGAGTCCTTCAGTCCCAGGGGTTGGGGGGGATCAGGATTGTCCTACCTCCGATCCTGTTCATCTTCCAGGAGGTCAGGACTGTACTCCTCATCCTCCTCTTCCAAGGGGGTGGTTTGGAAGTAGCAGGCCTCAGAGGGGGAGGCACGGCAAGTCCAGCAGGGAACATTTGAGGAGGCAGCTTTGGAACAAAATGAGGCAGAGAAGGCAGCAATCTCTTTATCAGATTGGAGAATTCTTCCAGGACAGCACCTGAGACTGCGATGATGGACAGGGATGGTGCCATAGTCAAAGAGATGGTACTCACTGAGGTGGACCCTGACGTGCCAGTAGAAGCTGTGGTATCTTTAAAATTAGATCCGAGCCTTTGACAGGGAGGGGTTCTGGCCTAGCAGAGGCTGAACTCAGCTGTTTCACCAATGTACTGGACAAATCTTTAGACTTACCATCCCATTTTAAGAGCGGGACTCTGGATCACTGACACTCAGAAGGGCACAGACTCACCAATGATGAGCGGCCCAATTCCTGCCAACCACGGTGTCTCTATGTCAGAAATGGGGAACACTCCAATTAGACATCGGATTTTTTCAGTGACTGCGGTGTCAATCTATGTAACAACTTTAACCCTTTATCCATCGTTGACACTTTTGGTGACTTGGCAGGCACTGCAGTAGCTTTGTCCATCTTTTTTAGAAAATGCTCTAAAGCTTTATGCCTAGGTCGTCATGTAGTCCAGCTGAAATCCTGACAGAGGTTGCAATTTTTCACACTGTGGGTTAGACTGAAACAGCACATGCACAAATTGTGGTTATCTTCATAGTAAATCCACTTTCCACAGCAACAAAGGTGAAAAATTGCTCTGTTTGGCGATGATATACACCAGCGACAAGCTTTCCCATAGCAGTAGCTACCAGAGAAAAAAAAATTGTGCCGGTGAAAATCAAAGCTGGAAGAAGACTTTCAGTGGGCCGACATGCACTCTCTCAACAATGGGAGTAAAGAACTGAAGTAGTTGGGGCCAGTTACATTATAAAAGCAAAGCCATGTACCAACGTGCACACAGGCACATCAACATGGGCAGCCCCATCCTGCAAATACTTCACATGAGGTTCTGATGCTGACAGCTTACATTCCAATGTATTATGGCTCTATGGAGATACCCTCTAAGAAGATCTGGCTTTATTAAAGGGGACAGGGACTTTGTGCCAATTAACAGGACCCAAGTAAAAGCTGAAGTAAGAAACTGTGTTTTGTACCATTTTCTCTGTGTAGTCAACCTGTAGTCAACATCCTGTACAATTCTCTTTATGAAACCAGGAATTTGGAGTTCTAATTTTGTCACTGCATGGGTATAAAACAAACACAGGTGAGCAGTGCAGAGACTTCTACACCAATGCAGTGACATCCCAAATCTCTCGAGTCCTGGTCCCATAAAGAGAACTGTATAGAATGTTAAGCATTAAAATAACAATACAATACATGGTTATACTGTATAGAGGAAGCTTGCTCTGCATGGATTTTCATCCTAAGCAGAACACTGTTGTAATACACTGCAAAGGTTATGGAACACGGTTGTACCCTTCTGTGGTACAACAGCATTCTAAACAGGTGAACACAATATCTGCGTGACCAGCCCTAACAAAACCAAAGTTGAAAAAAACACTGTGCTCCCGACAGATAACCGCAAAACAGAAAATGATAATGTGGACCTTTGCTAGTTTGATCTGTTTTTGACAAAACTTTGAAAAATGAAACCTCTATATGAACGTAAACTTAATCTTATTTTGTTTTTTAACTTGATCTTATTTTTTTCTTTAAAAAAAAAAAGCATCCGTTTCTCCTTATTAGCTGCCACTTGTAACTGACAATGGCCGAGAACAGCTGAGAATGGGACACAATAGTTTAAGTAGTTAAAACAAAAAAACGTAATTTTTTTTTTTATCTCTATACATTATAGAAAATACTGGTTGGGCAAAACCATGCCCAACCAGCCTGAGCTGTCACCTCAGGGTTCAGATTATAACAGACCTCTCGAGCTTCACTTTCAGTTCTGGTATAATAGGAACATATTTGTTGTAGCAAGGGCTGGTTGCACATGGTTGCCCAGCCAGTATTCTCTATGTTCAGATCAACTTCAAATACAGTTAAATATGGGACATTTAGGGGTATGAATATCATTTTTTTTAATGAAAGCATTACAAAAAGCAACCAATTAGCAAAATATTCCTGTCCCCTTTAGTTTTGTTTTGTGCAACACTGAAAATCTTTAGACCATGCCCCTAAATGCAGTGGCAGTGGTTGAAAACAGCCCAGTTGTTCATTTTCCAGGGCACAGTAAGTTTCTGTAGGGCAAGCAGAACTGCAAACATATTGCTCCAGCTTTGCCACTGAGCTATCATACATCCATTTTTAGCAGTCATGTTGCTTGAATCTAGAACACTCCAACTGGTCAGTTTCCTATCATTCAGGTCTTATCGAGTCATTCACTAGCATGTCATGACAACATTTCCTTCCAAACAGAAGGGTGTCCTCCATTTTACCAGTACTCAGTTTGTTTTGAAATGGCTAGCATAAATCCTACTCACAAAGAAAACAAACATCGGGCTAACTCTATGGTTGTCATTCCTAAGAATACCTACCTACAGAACTGCATTTTTTTGTATTTCTTTTCTAAAGTGCTGGCCCCCCCATTTCCAGAATTTTTTCCCCTGTGGATCAGCTCTTTGAGTTCCCTAAAAATACTTTTAAAACTTATGCAACCAGTGAACCACGACCATTAGATATTTCAACTAGACACATGCAGATTGATGAAACAGGACAGCAAAACCTCACAAAAACCTCTCCAAAGTGATTCTAGATCATAATACTATAACAATATATGCTTTAACAGAATAAAAAAGCAAGACAATCACTTACAGCTTCAGACTTTGGAGGCACTGGTGGTGGAGGTAAGGAACTCTCTGTAGACTTCACTGTAGACTTTCCTGTAGACAGTGGACCTGAGGCAGGAAGAGATGATGATGTACCGCACTTTGAATGGATGGAACTTCTTTGACTATCACATTTGTTCTTATCGCTCATTGATTGAGAAATACCCTGACCACAATGTTTTCCTGTCCCCTGTTCCAACCACAGCTCTTCATATGGGATCTCTGACTTTGCAGGGAAACTGCTGGTTTCTTCACTTACTTCAGGAAAAAGGTAGTCACTCCCACTATCTCCGGAATCCTGATACTGGGGGGGCTCGTGAGAAAACAAGGTCCAGTCTGTGCTCACCTCTCTGCAACCATGCAGGTTAACTTCACTATTTCCATGCAGGTTGTTCCCATAGACACAAACTGACAGACGATGGAAGGACTGCGTTAGTTCATCGCGAGCATAGCTGAGTGAGTTTGGTACATGGCTGTGCCCGGTGCACCAACCCTTCTTGGGACTCTTACAGTCATCATTCCAGTCTGTCTTTACATCTCGGACAGCTCGAGAATACTCATCAATATCAAACTGTTCTTGGCAGCAGCTGACCCACTGCTGGACCAAGTTCTCGTACCACATTTCCCCTTTGATTAGTCCATCTAGAAGGGTGAATTTTGGAACAGTTAAGTGCAGCGGGAAGTGTACCGGGACAATTTTGTTGTTTCGCAGCACACAGCAGACCACAACAGTCTTTGTCTGAATGTTTACAAATTTATATCGATGTCCCTCACGAATCAGATGCAGGTCATATGGATTTCTGGGAGGGGGACTTGGCACAATTACATTCACTGGCAATCTTGTCTTTTCAACGATGTTGCGGATCAAGTGCTCCCCTTCCTGCATCTGAATTTCAAGTGGGCTACGTGTACTAAATCTACCCTTGCACTGGAATGGAAGGCTTATGCTTTCATTGGTTCGATGGTTCATGCAGATGAGACAAGGCATTTTGCCACGGCCTAACTTGCTGATAGAGTTGAGCTTCCCAATCTTTTTAAAAATAGTATTGAGTCGTGACTTTTCCTTGAAGGTTTTAGTATAAAGAATTTCAGCCTGCCCCATTAAAGTCAATTCATCCCCAGTGCTAAGGGTGATGTTGTAAACCTCTGTGTCTTCGTTGCATTCACCTGAAGCAACCTAAAATAAAATACAGAAAAAGATAAGTTGCTAAATGTTATATTTCTGCATACAGTGTGGTAATTTCATCTAAGATTGCTTGATCCATTTCTAGACAATGGGGTACTTTTAGGAGCTGTTCACATATTTAACATAACTGAGATAACCAATTGGTTTTAATATGTTATTCATGAGAAATGTCTGGGCTAGGTTGTGCATAGCTCAAATCTGAATATAAATTCTGTGGGAACCCATCTGAGCCAACTTTATTTTTAGTTCAGAGACAGACAGGGACTCGGCTCCTGGCATTTCCTTGACAGGGTGTTGAGATTAACCGCAGATTTAGTCTTGATTTTAGGAAATACAATGACTGAAATGATTTTGGATTAAGATGTTCACATATGGGAAGAAAATAGCAGAACTGAAGACTACAGAGGGACATAGGTAATGTTTCGTGAAAGCGTTATTAAAAGCTTTTTAGCCACCTAGTAGCAGGCATTCCCTTACTCATGCTATATATGCAGGTGAGATGATCTCTCATTTAATATCATGCTAACCTTATTTGGCTTATCAAAAGTAAGCTGTTAAATCAGTGCAAAATTTGCCATGTTCTTTTACCTGATCAATAAGTACACTAGTCTATACCGAAAGACCAGGTTTGAACCTCATACTGAAAAGGAGGGTTAAGATTAGGGGAGAGCAAATATGGGGGTGTATTTAGCTTTGTCAATCCACCACTTTTTTTGATTTTTGATCTGGATTAGGACTTTGTTTAGATTCACTGAAATATTGGTTTAGGACTAAAACAAAGCAAAAAAAAAATCAGAATTAGAAGGTCAGCTCCGATACTTGCATCATTCATCTATTTCAATTTAAGCTACAATTAGCAAAGCTAATCTAAGAAACAAGTGAGAGTGTCTAGATCAAGTTAAAAACAAAAAAAAACAAGTGAGAGTGTCCAGGTCTAAGCAATACCAACAGGTCTGAGTTGGACATCTATCCACTAGCACCACAGCATAAGTTACTTTCTGATATTCTGCTGACTGGTATAGTTCCTACTCTTCCTAGGCATGTTGCAACTTACAGTAAACTGAAAATGATGGTTGTATTTCTGACAATCATGGACAATGACTTGTATGAGGACTGGAAACATTAGGACATCACTCACTCACCCTTAGTAAAGAAGTTTGCTGCTAAATGTGGCTAGCTGTTATTGACTACCTTTGCCAGCCTTTGGTGCTATTATGCCAGCAGCAGTTCCCTTGCCAAAAACACCATCCCCTATAGAGTTTCTGTTTGTTTTTTTTAAGTCTGAAAAAAAACTGGGAATGAAGCAAACATGAATGGCAGTACAACACATACCAAATATTTTATTTGCAAAAAAAAAACCATAAAAAGGAGCTTTCTACATTCTATCATGACAAGCTCCTGGACTTCATTCATGGGAGATTTAGTGTCAGTGTCATTACCAATTTGAGATGAACTATGCTTTGGTATTAACTCTGAGCAGCCAGCAAAAAACCCAGATTCACTTTAATAAACGTAATTTTCTTAACACTGTCTTCTGACAGACTGGCTCTTCAGTAAATAATACTGTCAGTAGCACTAAATATCCCCTCAGAATACACACTAGTTGGTAGGGGTGACTGGATAGTGCAAAGGCTGAACCACAAGCAGATTTTGGACTATCCTAGGATACCCTAGTTTGAAATTTGGTTCTAATGTTAAAAAGTCCTCCCCCCAATGGCAAATACACCACCCTCCACACCAGCAATTAGGTAATTCCCACCCTTCCACCCTCCCTCCTCCCCAAGCCCCTGTGAAGTGGTACACTGTAAATAAATTCATCACACCACCCTTGTCAAATCAGGAACCATCTATCTCCCCACCCTGTCAACTACTCCAGTCACCCCTAGTTTAAATGAGAATCCCCCACCCTACACACCCTCTAGCATCCAACCTCCCTCCTCCACTCCCAATGCCCTCAAATTATGAAGCTATAAAATAATAATTGCCATAGGGTCCTACAGCGGAACAATCGTCATCCTCGTCCTTAGTCACAGTGCCCCCCTTATCATGAATGAATGATGACCTCCTCCTACAGCAACACCTGACTGGCTGACAAGCAGCCAAACAGGTGTTACTACAGAAGGACATCATCACTCATACTAGCTGGGACACTGTGTGTTTTGAATGTTTAAATCTTGCCTGAAAAAAACAAACAAACTTCTTTTGCACTGAAAGTCCCAATCAGATGGAAGCCCCATGGGGGGCTCTTTACAGTGGACACTCCTCTTAAAAAAATACTTTTTTCTTTTTACATTAGTGATGATTCTTTCAATCCCTCTGCCAATGGTACTGCACCTTCTTTAGTTTTTTCAATGCAATACGTACTTGGTCTAGTATCCCTTGCTTTTCTTAGGGGCAGGTGCCATGGATACTGTACCACCTGTCTTGTACAGGCTTGTTTTTTTTTTTTTTAACTCTGCATTTTGTGTTGGTAGATCTTTCCTATCCTTGCTCATTTTTGGAGGTGCTAGGTACTTGTGACTGCAAGGAGTTTTGCTATGTAGATGGAGCTAGTGCATTATTTTTTATTTAGTTTATTTAGTTTTTGTTTACCGGGTAAGTACACTAGCCAACACAATGACTATTTTCAGGTACGACCCTGGAGAGTACAACATAAAGTAAGACAGGTACAAAGAAACATTTCCATTTTTAACATGGGGAGAAGTGAATAGAAATTTTAGGCAAAGGTACATAATGTAAAAACCTTTTAACATAACAGAGGTAATAGGCAGCATTTCAGGTTTTCACGTGGTGAGAAACAGATACCAAGGCTTAAATAGGAGGGAAACAAACATCCGTAGGCCACGATGGGCAAGGCAAGTAGCAATTGTTGGGGGTAAACAAGGATAGGTCAAAGCAAATTACAGTTTTGCAGAGATTTCGTGTAAAAGGTCAAACTAAGAGGTCTTTTGAAATTAGAGTAGAGGAGGGCAGGGGAGGAAAAGAAGTGAGAAGAGGCAAGGGGAAAGAAGAGTGGCTGGGGAAAATGAGAAAGGTGGGTAATAGGGCAGGAGAGAGATAGGACAGAGAAGTCGTGGGATGAGGAGGGAGATAGAGGATTGAGAGATTGGAAAACAACAAGGGAGGGCAAGTCTTTAGGACTAAGGGAAAAGTATGGGGAACCAGACATAATCTGAGAGGAAAAAGAAAGGAAAGAGAGAGAAATCAGTGGCAACGCATCTTAAACAAGACCATCATAGAAACATAGAAACATAGAAGTTGACGGCAGATAAGGACCGCAAGGCCCATCCAGTCTGCCCATTTCTTTTTCTACCTTATAAATGTGCCATCGGCCTTTGCTCTGTCAGTGACCTATCTATTCATAGTCATTTGTATTGCTCCCTTATGCCTATCCCATGCCTGTTTGAAGCCCTGCACTGTATTCATAGCCACCACTTCTTGTGGTAAGCTATTCCATGCATCTACCACCCTTTCTGTGAAAAAGAATTTCCTCACATTCCCCCTTAATCGGCCTCCTCTAATCTCATGCTGTGTCCTCTTGTCCTGCTATTTTTCTTATATTTAAACATGTTAGACTCTTTCACCTTGTTTATGCCCTTAAGGTGTTTAAATGTCTCGATCATATCACCTCTCTCCCTCCTTTGCTCAAGGGTATACATATTGAGCTCCGTTAATCTGTCCTCATATGTCTTCTGATGCAGTCCCTGCACCATTTTGGTTGCCCTTCTCTGGACTGCCTCAATTTGGTTAATGTCCTTGTGAAGGTGTGGCCTCCAATACTGCATGCAGTACTCCAGATGGGGCCTAACCAATGTCTTGTACAGAGGGATTATTACCTCCCTCTTACGACTTGTGATACCCCTACTAATACACCCTAACACCCCCCTAGCCTTACCTACTCCTTTAGAGGTCTGCTTGAATGATTTTAGGTCATCAGTGATGATGATGCCCAAGTCTCTTTCTTCCTTTGTGACTGCTAGCAACTCCCCTCCCAGCCTATAAGTGGCTTCAGGGGTTTCTTCCCTATGTGCATGATTTTGCACTTCTTTGCATTAAATCCCAGTTGCCACTCTTCTGACCATTTTGCTAGTTTATCAGATCTCTTCTCATTCTGCCCACCCCATCTGGATCATCTACTCTGCTGCAGATCTTGGTGTCATCTGCAAACAGACAAGCCTTACCCTCTAGTCCATCTGCTGAGGTCACTAATGAAGATGTTGAATAGGACTGGCCCCAGGACTGATCCCTGAGGTACCCCACTTGTGACTTGCATCTCTTCTGACTGTATACCATTTACCACCACTCTCTGTTTTCTGCCAGTCAACCAGTTTGCCACCCAGTTGACCAACTTCTGACCCACCCGAGCCTACCTAGCTTATTTATCAATCTTCTATGTGGAACAGTGTCAAAAGCTTTGCTGAAGTCAAGGTAGGCGACATCAACTGCTCCCCTTGGTCCACCACTCTGGTTACCCAGTCAAAGAAATCAATGAGATTAGTTTGACAGGATCTTCCTTTTGTAAACCCATGCTGTCTTGGATCCTGTGCCCCTATGGATTCCAGGTGTTGCACTGTCCTTTCCTTAAGGAGTGCCTCCATAATCTTGCCCACTACTGAGGTAAAACTGACTGGTCTGTAGTTCCCCGCCTCCTCCCTGCTACCACTCTTGTGGAGCGGGATCACATGAGCCCTTCTCCAGTCTCTGGGACCTCTCCTGTGCTCAGAGACTCACTAAACAATTCTGCTAATGGCTCTGCTAGTTCCTCCTTAGCTCCTTAAGTACCCTGGGATGTATGCCATCAGGTCCCATTGCCTTATCCACCCTGGAGCTTAGCAAGCTCTTGTAGGACCCTTTCTTTTGTGAAGGGAGTAGCTCACCTCCCTCCCCCTGTGTCCATGATGCTGAGCTGTGGGCCTGCCCTACCTTCTCTTCAGTAAATACTGAGCAAAAGTATCTATTTAGGATAGATGCCTTTACAGGGTCCTCCTCCTCACATGCTCCCTTTTCTCCATTAAGCTTAGCAATACCCCTCTGGACTTTCTCCTTTCACTAATGTATCTATAGAAAGTCTTGTCACCTTCTTTTACTGTTCGTGCTAGTGTTTCCTCAGTTTGGGACTTTGCCTGCCTTACTGCCTTACCTGCTTCCCTTAGGGCAGTTTGGTATGCCTCCTATCTTCATCCCGCTGTGTTCCTTATATTTTCTGAAGGCCAGACTTTTGGCTCTGACCTTTTCTGCTATTTGAGAACCAAAGTGGTTTCTTCTTCTTTTACACTTCCTTTCTGTCTAACACAATGGGATGTTGCTTCAAGTATTGTATCCTTAATGCTTGCCCACTTTGCCTGTACCTCCTCACCTGTGTTTCTTTTTGCCAGGGCTAGCTTAACTCTGTTGGCCATCTTATCAAAGTCAGCTCCTCTGAAGTCCCATATTTTTGCCTTGGAATGGGATGATTTAGATGTAGTAGCCAAATTGAACCATACCATGTGATGGTCACTGGCCCCCAGGTGACCTTCTACCTGGAGATCTGTGATCCCTTCTTTGTTAGTCAGTACTAGATCTAGGATAGCCCTGTCTCTTGTGGGTTGCTGTACCAGTTGTTTGAGGCCCTCCCCTGCAGGAATCCACTATGAGTCTAGTTCTGGCAGATGTTCCTGTGGTATTGACCAATCTATATCTGGCATGTTGAAGTCTCCCATTATCAGAACCTCCCTTTAGCTGTCATGTTTTGTATATCTTCTAACAGTAATGTGTCTATGTCCTCCCTCTGGTCTGGGGGCCTGTAGACAACCCCAGTTCTTATGGCTGTCCCATTTCCTGTTTCCAGGGTGACCCACAGTTCTTCTGGCTCCTTATGTGTATTCTGAATTTCTGTAGCTTTGATATTTTCATTAACATACAGGGCCACTCCTCCCCTTTGCACCTCGGTCTCTTCTGAACAATACATAGCCAGGTACTGAAGTCTCCCAAGTGTGGTTACTGGTAAACCACGCCTCACTAATTGCTACTATGTCCAGTTTAGCCTCTGACATTATTGCCTGAAGGTCTGGGATCTTATTTCCCAGGCTGTGAGCATTGTGTACATGATTTTCCATTGGCCAGATTTTGGTGTGTTAGTTGTTGGGTGAAGTTTGGCATTACCCCTGTGCATCGTATGGGGAGACAAACCTTTTTCTTACCTGGTGATGCAAATGAATGGCAAACACGCTGAATTCCTGTTTGACCACTAGCTGAGGGGAGGTGTTCTTCCCATTCGACGTATGGGGTGCTGCAACCTCTCCCATTTGCTAGTTTAAATATTCTGCAAAGACGCCAAACTTCTGCCCCAATGCACTGACTCCTCTTTAGTCAGGTGCAGTCCATCAAATTTAAAGAACTTTGCCCCAGAACTGTTGCCAGTTCCCTACAAATCTGTGTCCTTTTCCTGGCACCAGTCCTTGAGCCACGTGTTTAGCTCCCCTAGCTCCCCTTCTCTGACCTTCCGTCCATCTGCCCCTTCTCCCAGACTGGCAGGATCTCAGAGAAGGAGATGCCGGACGAAATAGATGATAGTTTGTCACCCAGCTTAGTCAGGTGTTCCTTGGTTCCACAACTGACCGGCAGAGATCATTAGTCCCTATGTGTACTAGGACATCAATGTTTTCTCCTGCTTTGTGAACAATTTTAGAATGCGGTCAGTGTCTCTCCATGCTGATGTACCTGGAGACATCTGACCATCACCCTGGCTGGAGATGGGTATCAACTCCTCGAATCATGGAGTCTCCTATGATCAGAAGTTTTGGATTCCTTTGTGCTTGTTTAGTTTTGTTCCTGATTTGGGTGAGTATTGTTGTGTTAGCTCCTGTGCCAGAGTGTCCTGCTCTGCAGTGTCTTCTGCCTCTTTATTTGATTTCAGAGATAGAGGCAGATACCTGTTTGTAGCGTTTATATGGTTTTTGGAGGTAATGTGTTGGAGAGCAGAGAGTGATGGGGCACCTGATTTGCTCCTCCTAACCTCCGCCAACCTCCTGGACCAACTACCCTCTGCGGTCGAGGTTTTTCTGTTGGATGCTGGGGAAATGGCGGTGGTTCTTATAATGTATTTCCTCTTCAATATGAAATTTGAGGCAATCTCTGCCCATGCTGCCCGGAGCTGAGACGAAGATCTCCAAAGGCCCAGCATGTAGGACAGTGTCCTAAATCCTGTAAGACTGTCCTTCTGAAAATTGTTCCACAGTACCTGCAGTTAATGAAATCCATTCCAAATAAGTTGCTGGGTTTGTAACCTAGTCAGAGTAATTAGAAGGAAAAAAAAAGGAAAAAAAATGCATCAGGTAGGATCAAAGCAAGTGCAGGGGCCAGTGCGCAATAGATAGCAGTGAAGTTCTTTTTTAAAACTCTGATGAGTCTCAGCCGATTTGAGCTCAGGGGGAAGTGTATTCCAGAACATGGAAGCCGCACATTTGAAAGCCCCAGTGCCTTTTGTGGTAGAGCATCTAGAAACTTGGAGTAGAGAGTTTTCCGCAGACCTCAGACCGCGAGGGATGGAGTGGGGAATTAAAGTTCTGCCAGAGATTTAGGGGATTTGAGCCTTACAACAGAGTCAGTAAGGGAGCCAAGATAATATTTTCCTGTGGCCATGGGGGAGAGCCATCCTAAGTCATCATAAAGCTGACAGCGGTGCTTTTGTCTACAGGAGGAGGATGCATATCGACATATGTTATTGTAAGTGACATCCCATTTCTGGAGGGCAGTTTTGTGAGCACTAGAGAGGATGGGGGCACTGTAGGTTAGGGAGATGCATTGTTTTGCCTGGCACAACATTTTGTTCACACAAGAAATTTCCACCAGAGCACAGCAGCTAGTGTGTGTGTGTGTGTGTGTGTGTTATTCTTTGGTAACCAGGTTATAGAAGGTTTTGCTGCAACATGTGTTTGAGGGTTCTCCCCCTCGTGTCCACAGCCTCTTTCTTCCCCCTCTGCCCTGCTCCATGGTACATTTTGTTTCTTTGTGTCTGCTTAAATTTAACATTAAAAAAATATATCCTTTCTGGCACACAGCCTTCGGCCCTGTCTTGGGCCCTCTCACTTGTGTTTATTTCATTGGCTTTAATATTATTTTAAATATAAAAAATAGCCTTCTTGTCCTGTCACTGGTACAAAGCCTACGGCCTGGGGCACTCTCACTTGTGTTTCTTACTTTCCTAGACTTAAACAAACAAGCATTTATCAATGCCAAATGCTGGCTTGCTGGTATTGGCATTGGTAGTGCAGGAGTTAGAGAGATGCATAATAGGAATAGCAGTGAAGTACTGAAGTAATGCCAACCCCCACCCCCACCCTGGAGAGACTGACAGGCCATAACACATGCACCATTCCTCTTCATCCCACCCTGCAGACACTGACAGGTGTCATAGTGTGCCTTTAGGTCTTCGGCCCTTATGCTCACTCCATTCCATAAGGAAATAAGCTGATATGGGTGCAGTATAAGAGAATGGTGTGAATGTTAGGGCCAAAGACCCCAAGGCACACCTCAATGCCTGTCAGTGTCTGCGGGGTGGGGGAGGAATGGCATGAGCATTACGGCCGATGACTCACAAGTCACACACCCCAATGCCTGTCAGTCTATACAGGGTGGGCATTACGGTTGGAAAAAACTAACGCTCCAGGCATTTGTTGGTATTTTTGCTTCAGATTTTCAACATGGGCTTTTTGATACCCCACCTCATGAACAGTGGCAGTATCATTTTGTTACTCAATCCCAAAAGGTGATTTCACACAGCGAGTGTGCCATTCGGTGCCACAGGTGTGAAAACACATTTTGGGCAGAATGTGAAAAATGACAGCTGTACTGTTCATGAGGAGGTGTGAAAAAATGGCAATGCTGAAAATCTGGAGTGAAAATATGAAAATTTAGTGAAGTTACAAGTGTGCGTAGAAACTATGCAATGCACGCTCATAACACAGTAATTCTTTGGAATGTTTTCACCAGATTTTCAACATGGCCTTTTTAGGACCTCCCCTCATGAACAGTAGCACTGTGATTTCATTAATCTGTCCCGAAAGTTGATTTCGCACAGCGACCGCACCATTCTGCTCCACAGGTGCAAAAACACATTCCTGGAAGGAAGCAAAAAATTATAGCTGTACTGTTTATAAGGGGGTGTGAAAAAATGGCAATGTTGAAAATTTGGAGTGAAAATATTAAAAACTGATAAAGTTACAAGCGTGCGTAGAAACTGCACAATGGGTGCTTGTAACGCAGTAATTTTTTGGAGTTTTTTCACTAAATTTGCCACAAGGGCTTTTTGGGATCCCACTTCATGAACACTGGCACTATCGTTTTGTTAATTGGTCCCAAAAGGTGATTCCACGCCGTGACCGCAAAATCACCTTTCGGGACAGAGAAACGAAATGACAGTGCCAGTGTACATGAAGTGGGGTCCCAAGAACCTCATGTTGAAAATTTGGGACCAAAACTCCATAAATTGGCTGAGATATCAACCTAAGTTGAACACCCCCACTGACTGCCATTATAGGGCTTACCGTCATTTCTTCAGTTTCCGGTTGGTCTTTGAAGAGTGCAGACGTGTTCCCAGTCCGTAGAAGATCGCTGCTCCTGACCTCCGGAGGTAAGTATGGGTGGTGGGGTGCAAAGGTGTGCAGAGGGAGGGTGCGGGATGGGTGAGGGGGCCTGCAGGAACGACGAGGGACCGTTCTTTTTCAGGTTTAAAAAAACCTTGGGGACTGTTTTCCTTTTACACGTGAAATATTAACAAAATGGATTTTAGCACACTGGGGTGGACTCCCAGTGTGCCAGAGTACTGGGGGGGGAGATCAATGCCGACCTGGTGATTGGGCACCCAAAGTCAGCTGAAAACATAGGGGCTGGGGGGGCGGCACATCCGACACCAGGAGTGGGCATCCCAGTGTCAGAAACATCAAAGAAGTATTTTTTGGCACACTAGAGTGGGCTCCCAGTGTACAACATTAATGGGGGGAGGGGAGATACATGCTGACACGGGAACTGAGCACCCTGATGTCGGCAGGGGATGGAGAATGGAGGGTGCGGGGTGAGCAGCAGCAGTGGGAAGGAGTGAGAGGGTTTTATGCCAGTGCAATGGAGAATGAAGAGTGCGGGGCGGGCAGCAGTGGGAAAGAATGGGAGGGTGTAATGCCATTGTGATGGAGAATGGAGGATGTGGGGCAGACAGCAGCAGTGGGAGGAAGTGGGAGGATTTTATGCCAGTGCAACAGAGAATGAAGGTTGAGGGGCGGGCAACAGCAGAGTGAGAGGGTTTTATGCCAGTGCAGGGAATGGAGGCTGCGGGGTGAGCAAAAGCAGTGGGATGGAGTGGGAGGATTTCATTATATGCTCTTGCGACAGGGAATGGAGGGTGTGGGGCAGGCAGCAGCAGTGGGAGGGAGCTAACATTTAAATTTGTTGTCCTGCTGTGTGCCTGGTTGGGGGGGGCTGACACTGCAATAATGAAACTGACCCTAACTGCAGTGGCAGATTTCTTTCAAGTGCACGCTCACTCTGAAACTGCCGTCATCAGCAGCTTCAGCATTAATTGGTGGCCAAGGGATGCACCAGTTAAAGCATCCGCTGCATTGGTCTCAACATTGACATGCCTCTGCAATGCTCTACTATCTCAATATGTTTTCTGTGTGCTGCGCGCGCAAGCAAACATAAAAAATGAAGTGTGGGCTCCAACAGACTAAGGCTCCTGACACTGGCTGGCAGAGTCTACTACTAACGGGGCACTCTAACTTATACAAACTTTGCTGCAATTTCATTTTAAATAATCAAACAGAAAGCCACCTGTTACTGCTTCTGTGCCAGGCTATGGCCCAGACCAAGGTGCTCCCTCACTTAGTTTCTTACTGCTTTGACTTAAAACCTGAACAGTCCTCCAAAAGACTGAGGCTCCTGCCACTGGCTGGCTGAGCATACCGGCTAGTGCCAATACTAGAGCAACTTCACATTACTTGTGTTCATAAAAGTGTAAAAAAACAAAAACAAACGGAAGACTCCCTGATGGTGATGTGCCTTGCTATGGCCCAAACCCAGACCATGGCGCTCTTACTTGTGTTTCTTACTTTACTGCCGTAAACTTAAAAAAAAAAAATAAATAACAGTTCTCCAAAAGACTGAGGCTCCTATCACTGGCTGACAGAGCCTACTGGCTTTCGCCAATACCACAGCACTCCCACTAAAGTAAAAGAACTTTGGCTCACTTGTGTTTCTTACTCAAAGAAATAAAAATAATAAACCGAAGGACTCCTGTTACTAACACTGAGCTAGTATGGCCTTTGTTTCAACCCTTCAAAAATATCCTCTTTAGAAGCTGGGACATGTGTGTGTTGGTCTAGTCTGCAGACAGTCCGTCAGATCAGATCACACCTCTCCCTGGTCCGTTTTTTTGGTTTTCCTAGCCCACACCTCGTTGCAGAACAACATTAAAAAATACATATAGCTTAGCTTCTTTTTCTTTAGGAATTTTTGTTTGTTTGCTAGGAAAAGGAATAAGTAGGATTAGGGTTTCACAGAATCACTTTGCAATCACAAAAATAGAGAAAGTGGAATGAGAACTCAAACAGCTGCCAACTGTGTCCTTCCTTTGTCACCACCGTATGCTGAAGAAATTAGGCTGCGTGCAATGGTGAGAGAGCAGGAAATACCACGGAAACAGTACTTCTCACTATATTTTGAAAGTGGACAATATACTATGAGAACCCATCTTCTCATGGTATTCTGCATACTGAGAAACCCAACCAAAAAGCTAGAAAGGGCAGCACATAAAACAGCAAGAAAGGGGGACATGAAGTTGTTACAGGTGGTGCTTACAGATTTTACAGTTTTATCTATCGTTAGGCTAAGCTTTCAGGGCCAATTACAGGAGCACATACAAGATACAGACTGAGGGACAGCGACTGCATTTGTTGTTGGTTGATTGTTTCTGCTCTTACCTCCTTGTTTCTTTTGTCCGTGGATCTTCTTTTTTGGCAGGGAAAGGGCCCAATCACCCATCCTCATTCCCAACCAACCCATGCTACACTCCTTTTATACAGTAGCACAGTCGTGTCATTTCCTGTAGCAAAGCAGGAAGGGGAGGATCAGAGGGGTATCCACACAGTGACCTCACTTACAGGGGCACAATTAATTCAACTTGTTATAACATGCTATACAAAAACAAACAAACAAATATATATATATATATAAATCAAACTTTTGCTTTAATTTTCCTTCTGATTACTCGGACCAGGTTTTAAACTCAGCGACTCAACTGGAATGGATATTATTAACTGCAAGTACTACGGGACACTTTTCAAAGGGGCAGTTATACAGGATTTAGGACACAGTCCTACATGCTGGACCATCGGAGATTTAAGGGCTCAGCTCCAGGCAGCATGGGCAGAGATTGCGCGCCTGAAATCGCATATTCAGGAGAAAATATATTATAAGAACTGCCCACCATTTCCCCAACATTCAACTGAAGCACCTCGACCACAGAGGGTAGTTGATCCAGGAGGTTGGCAGGTGGTTAGGAGGAGCAAATCGGGTGCCCCATCAATCGATGCTCACCAACGTATCACCTCTACAAACCATATGAAAACTACAAACAGGTATCTTTCTCTGTCTCCAAAATCAAAGAGGCAGAGGACACTGCAGAGCAGGACACTGCAGCACAGGAGCCAGCACTACAAAACTCACCCAAAACAGGGACCAAAACAAAAAAGACAAAAAGGAAATCCAAAACACTTCTGATCATAGGATACTCCATGATTCGAGGAGTTGAATCCTACCTCCGGCCGGGGGTAATGGTCAGATGTCTCCCACGTACATCAGCGTGGAGAGACACTGACCGCATTTCTAAAACTGTGCAGGAAACAGGAGAAAACATCAACGTTCTGGTACACACAGGGACTAACGATCTTGTCAGATGGTCAGTTTTGGACACCAAGGAACACCTGACCAGGTTGGGAGACAAACTGTCATCCATTTCGTTCGGCATCTCCTTCTCTGAAATCCTGCCAGTCTGGGAGAGGGGGGCAGATGGAGAAAAGGTCAGAGAAGGGGAGATAGGGGAGTTAAACATGTGGCTCAAGGGCTGATGCCAGGAAAAAGAGCACAAATTTGTAGGTAACTGGCAAAGTTTTGGGAGCAAAAGTTCTTTATTTTTTTATCATAGCATATTTTCTCCCCTTTTGCGGAGTGGGCCCACGACCTACGGCTGCCGGCACCTGCGTCCCTGAGCCAGGTCTGGTGCGTGGATAATCGCCCCATGCCACAGGGGTCAGCCGCCCCCCGGACAAGGCGCCTCTCATGCTCAGGGGGCACAGGGCACGGCCATCAACCGCGAGATCGCCCCGCCATTTTTCCGCTGTTCTTTCCCCCTGGGAAACCGGATGTGCAATGGTGTCCTAAGCATGTCTGTGCCAATGCCCGCCGTGTTCCCCCCCGCCTAAGCTCTGCACGCAACTGTAGTGCAGCTGGCCTCCACCAGTCGCCACTGCGGTGCATGACCCATGCCCACCCCAGAGAAAAGAGAGCAGTCGTAAGACGTTCAATCCTTCCTCTCCCCTGCCAGCCCCCGGTGGACCAAGTCAGTTCACAAACCCAGGTCGTTGGTGTGGCATCCAGCGCCTCAACCCTCAGTGCCACCGGGCTGGCAGCAAAAGTTCTTTAAATTTGACGGACTGCATCTAACTAAGGAGGGAGTCAGTGCATTGGGGCAGAAGTTTGATGTCTCTGCAGAATATTTAAACTAGTAAATGGGGAGGGGGTGCAGCACCTGATACATTGAAAGGGAAGAACACCCTTCCCCCCTCAGCTAGTGATCAAACAGGAGTTCAGCATGTTTGTAGTTCATTTGCATCACCAGGTAAGGAAAAGGCCGGACCTCACCCCACAACTAACACACCGAAATCTGGCCAATGGAAAATCATATACACAAATGCCCGCAGTCTGGGAAACAAGATCCTCGACCCAGAGACAACAATGACAGAGGCTAAACTGGACATAGTAGCCATTGGTGAGACATGGTTCATCAGTAACCACACTTGGGAGACTTCAGTACCCAGCTATGTACTGTTCAGAAGAGACTGAGGTGCAAAATGGAGGGGGGGGGCCTTTATGTCAATGAAAATATCAAAGCTACAGAAATTCAGAATACACATAAGGAGCCAGAAGAACTGTGGGTCACCCTGGAAACAGGAAATGGGACAGCCATACGAACTGGGGTTGTCTACAGGCCTCCAGACCAGGGGGAGGACACAGACACATTACTGTTAGAAGATATACAAAACATGACAGCAAAAGGGGAGGTTCTGTTAATGGGAGACTTCAACATGCCAGATACAGATTGGTCAATACCAGCAGGAACATCCGACAGAACTAGACAATAGTGGATTCTCTGCATGCGGAGGGCCTCAAACAATTGGTACAAAAACCCACAAGAGACAGGGTTATCCTGGATCTAGTACTGACTAACGGGGAAAGGATCACAGATCTCCAGATAGAAGGTCACCTGGGGGCCAGTGACCATCACATGGTATGGTTCAACTTGGCCACTAGAACTAAATCATCCCATTCCAAGGCAAAAATATGGGACTTCAGAGGAGCTGACTTTGATAAGATGGCCAACAGAGTTAAGCTAGCCCTGGCAAGAAGAAATACAGGTGAGGGGGTACAGGCAAAGTGGGAAAGCATTAAGAATGCAATACTTGAAGCAACATCCCATTGTGCTAGGGAGAAAAGCAAGAGCAAAAGAAGGAGGAAACCACTTTGGTTCTCAAAAACAGTAGCAGAAAAGGTCAGAACCAAAAGTTTGCTTTCAGGAAATACAAGGGAACACAGCAGGACGAAGATAGGGAGGCATACCAAACTTCCCTAAGAGAAGCAGAGAAGGCATTAAGGCAGGCAAAGGCCCAAACCGAGAAAACACTACCACGAACAGTAAAAGAAGGGGACAAGGCTTTCTATAGATACATTAGTGAAAGGGCAAAGTCCAGAGGGGGTATTGGTAAGATCAAAGGGGATAAGGGGAAGTGTGTGGAGGAGGACCAAGGAAAAGCATCTATCCTACATAGATACTTCTGCTCAGTATTTGCCGAGAAGGTAGGGCAGGGCCCACAACTCAGCACCATGGACACAGGGGGGAGGTGTACACAAGTCCCTTCACAAAAGAAAGGGTCCTACAAGAGCTCGCTAAGCTCAGGATGGACAAGGCAATGGGACCTGATGACATAAATCCCAGGGTACTAAAGGAGCTAAGGGTGGAACTAGCAGAGCCATTAGCAGAACTGTTTAGTGAGTCCCTGAGCACAGGAGAGAGGTCCCAGAAGACTGGAGAAGGGCTCATGTGATCCCGCTCCACAAAAGTGGCAGCAGGGAACTACAGACCAGTCAGTCGTACCTCAGCAGTGGTTAAGATTATGGAGGCACTCCTTAAGGAAGGGAAAGTGCAACACCTGGAATCCATAGGAACACAGGTTCCAAGACAGCATGGGTTTACAACAGGAAGGTCCTGTAAAACTAATCTCATAGATTTCTTTGACTGGGTAACCAGAGTGGTGGACCAAGGGGGTGCAGTTGATGTTGCCTACCTTGACTTCAGCAAAGCTTTCGATACTGTTACACATAGAAGATTGATTAATATGCTGGGTAGGCTCGGGTGGGTCAGTAGTTGATCAACTGGGTGGCAAACTGGTTGGCAGGAAGAAAACAGAGAGTGGTGGTAAATGGTATACAGGCAGAAGAGATGCAAGTCACAAGTGGGGTACCTCAGGGATCAGTCCTGGGGCCAGTCCTCTTCAACATCTTCATCAGTGACATTGCAGATGGACTGGAGGGTAAGGTTTGCCTGTTTGCAGATGACACCAAGATCTGTAACAGAGTATTTATTTATTTATTTTATTTTAACTTTTATTTACCAGGTAAGCAATATGAGCCAAAGGCTCGTTTTCAAATGCGACCCGGGACAGTTGTAAAAATACAGTCAAGTTGATAAACACAGTACAAGCATATACAAATAATACAATAATGTATTAATGACAGTCACAATTCAGCATATTTAAAAAAATACTAACAGATCATTTAAAAATATCCTGACTGACAATTTGCTGCAGAGATGGAGGTAATTTATTCCAATATACTGGTCCACAGTTGGAAAGAGCATGCATTCCCAATTTTAATTTGATCTTGGGGATAACTAACCATATAGATTTTGTTGAATGCAGATTCCTATCAGAAGTCTTTTTATCCATTAAGGCAACTAAATTAGAAACTGGGCCCAAGGCAAGGGTATTATGGATTAAACAAATTGAACTATACTGTGAATGTAAACAGGGAGGAAGCCAGGGTGTCAAAGAATAGAGGTTACAATGATGAGTCCAAAATGGGACTCTCAAAACAAACCTACAGCATTTGACATAGTGGTGGTTGTTGTTCACAAATAAAAATCAGCTTTTTTCTAAACTGGTGGAGTTGTGATTCACTGGCTGGTGAGTGCCCGGTACACCGTTTCAGATGTCATACTTTTTTCCGAGAGCACCATCTTCCTTGTGCGCACTATTTTTAAGTACAGTTAATAGAGGTTACAATGATGAATCCGAAATGGGACTTTCAAAGCAAACCTACAGATTGCATGAAAAGTAGTTGTGAGCAGGGTAGTCTCAGACTTTGACAGATTTGAAAACAGAAATGAGTTGTAATGTAATATAGGTAACAACACACTTCTGGCTATAGCGAAACTGGCACCTTTGGACAACAAATTCTGCAGTTTAAATAGTACACCCAGTCTTTGGTTAACACTTCTACAGATCATTCTTACATGCAATGTAGATGATCCAGATGGGGTGGGCAGAATGAGAAGAGATCTGGAAAAACTGGCAAAATGGTTAGAAGAGTGGCAACTGGGGTTTAATGCAAAGAAGTGCAAGATCATGCACATAGGGAAGAGAAACCCTGAAGCTACCTATACGTTGGGAGGGGAGTTGATGGCAATCACAAGGGAAGAAAGAGACTTGGGCATCATCATCATCATCACAGATGACCTGAAATCATCCAAGCAGACCTCTAAAGCAGAAGGAAAGGCTAGAGGGATGTTGGGGTGTATTAGTAGGGGTATCACAAGTTGTATTAAGAGGGAGGTAATAATCCCTCTTTACAAGACACTGGTTAGGCCCCATCTGGAGTACTACTGCGTGCAGTACTGGAGGCCACACCTGCACAAGGACATTAGCAAAGTGGAGGCAGTCCAGAGAAGGGCAACCAAAATGGTGCAGGGACTGCATCAGAAAACATATGAGGACAGATTAACGGAGCTCAATATGTATACCCTAGAGCAAAGGAGAGAGAGAGAGAGGTGATGTGATATGATCGAAACATTCAAACATCTTAAAGGCATCAACAAGGTGAAAGAGTCTAACATGTTTCAATATAAGAAAAATAGCAGGACAAGAGGACACATCATGAGATTATAGGGAGGCCGATTAAGGGATAATGTGAGGAAGTTATTTTTCACAGAAAGGGTGGTGGATGCATGGAACGGCCTACCTCAGGAAGTAGTGGATATGAATACAGTGCAGGACTTCAAACAGGCATGGGATAGGCATAAGGGAGCAATACAGATGAGCATGAATAGATAGGTCATTGACAGACCAAAGGCCAATGGCACATTCATAAGGCAGAAAAAGAATTGGTCAGACTGGATGGGCCTTGCAGTCCTTATCTGCCATCAACTTCTATGTTTCTATGATATGAAACTGGAGGGGAGAAGATTCAGGAGAGACGTGAGAAAGTACTTTTTCACAGAAAGAATGATGGACTCCTGAACAGGCTACCAGCAGACATGGCGGGGGCACAAACAGCGGTGGAGTTCAAGAATGCATGCGACAGGCATAAGGCAATCTTGGTGGAAAGGAAGGGGGAAGGGAGAAAGAGCCAGAGATCAAGTAGGGTCTGCAGTGTTACAGAACTGTAGGTAGGGAAAAATGGGCAGACTGGGTGGGCCAAGCAGTCCTTATCTCATTATAATAACTGGTGACCCCCTGTTATCAACCCGTTTTTGAGTACTGTAAAAAGTCGCATCAACCCACAGATCGATATGACTTTTACAGTCGCGCGCCAAGAAGCCTGCAGCAGTCCAAATGATGAACCGTTTCTTAGCCGCCTGCGGCAGGGACAGGGAAAAATATAATGTTTCACAGGAATTTCACTAAACTGCCTTTTAACTACTGTATGGTACCTTCTGGTCGTAGGTTCAAGTCGGGTAAGGTGGATCACTTTCGTAGCAATGGAGAAAAACGAATGACACCAGAAAAAAGAAGTTTTTTCAATTTATTTAAATAAAAGTGTTAGAACAATTCCTCCAGCTTTAATGTCTGTTGTTGCGTCATCTCGATAGGTCGGGGTCATGCCAGTCTGAAGTGAAAGTTCATGCAGCCTAGGGAACCAGTCAGTGGTAATGGGGAAAGTACGTTTTTAGTGAGTATTTTTTGATCTAGTAAATACTTCTTTTGCACCATTTATTATAAAAAATAAAACATTTGTAGGGGGTTGATAGTTTTTTAAACGCATCCTCTGTGTGTGATACTAGTGAAACCTCTCGAGCTTCGCTCTCGAAGTTTCTCTAATATCACACACCTTGGGTGTGTAAAAAAAACTGCATATCAACCCCCAACATATGCATTATTCTCTATTTATTTATTTAAATCTTGGATTACATATACCCTTGAGCTAAGAGCTCTTTTACAAAGATTCCACGTCGGTAGAAAGGACAACAGATTAAACAAGACAGTAATGTACGGTACAATAAAGTGTAAATAGGAGGTACAAAACTCATAATGGACATAAAATCATAATGGATAGTCAACGTAAAACAACAGAGACACATTATGCTAATCAGTTTCAGGAACAGGAAAATGCATACAGTACACTGATATCGGCCCGCAGGCTTTGTCAAGACAAGGGCACATGGTATGGGAAGGGACGGGGAGGTGGGCTGGGAAGAGTATGAGAAGGGGTGGTAGTGGAGGACATGAGGAGAGGTGGAGCAAGGGGAGGGGGAGGAATGGTGGGGTACGGGGGATGCAGTGGGGAGGGGTAGGAGAAAAGAGTGCTAAGTTACTATGAAGGAGGTCGAGTGCTAAGGTCGAGGTTTGGGAAAACATGGTTAAGGGAGACAGTCACAGGTGCTAGCTGTAGAGAGCAGTGACCAAAGCTTGGATTTGAACAGGACCAGCTTAGTTTTGTCGGAGACGTCACTGTTCAAAGCATTCATCCAGAGGAGGGCCCTGCCATCAAATTATATGTTTCTATGTCATACAATTGCCATACAACTGAATAGTCTATTTGGAAAGAATTCCATCCCTTTATTAGAAGTATGCATAGTGCATATAGCACAAATAAAAGTACATTAATAGAATTAAAACATTACTACAGGGTGCAAGACTGCAAAACTACATGAACTTAACCCAAACTTAGTAAGTCTAGGAAGACAATTAGAGAGACCAAAAGGGCAGACAGTCACTCTGAAGAGGACAGCACGCAGCTAAGGTTAGTGCTCCCAACATTTACTGAAGAGGAGACCACACATGCAACTGAGGCTAGTGGTCCCAACATTTCACCTCCTTACTAAGGCTTTGACAGGGTACAACCACCACTTGGATTTCCTAGGGGACATACTACAAGAGGGAAGTAAACTCTTGCGATATCACCCCCTTCCCCACCATGGCTTCCTTGGAATTCATCAAGGTGCCACTGCCAGGGGAAGGGGAAAAAAGGCAACCAGTTTAAAATATGGGCTGCACCAAGCCATTTATGGTCACCTCGGTTCAGTACAACTTCTAGATGGCTCCGTTTGGGACGAATCTGAACCACCCATCCCTACTCAAGACTGCCATCATAACCTGTAATTAGATTTTTGTTGCAATTAAAAGAAAGCAACTTCTAGTCACTTGCTTTCTTAACCAAGTAACTTTTCTTTAAGTAAAGCAATTGCCATTATTTGAAAAACAGCCATATAGAGACCGTTTTAAAGCCATCTGCTTAATTTTTGGGGAAGTACAGTTATCTAGTTCACAGGTCCTATACAAGTATTTTCTTTCTGAGTTCTTAATAGCCCTCCTTCAGGTTCTGGAAGTTCTGCATTTTCTCAATTTACAATGATAATAAATTTGTAAACCTTTCAAATTTAAACTGCTGCTGACAAGCTCCAGGCAGGTAACTCATACCATGTACCTGTAGTTGCCTGCCCTAGGAGCTTTTTTAGCCATAAACAGAATTTTTGGGTCCACAGCATAAAAAGTAATTCAGCTCGTAAAGCCCGGCTCATAGCTTCCTGATATGATCCGAGTGCTGCAGCTCCGCCTCTAAAATTGCCAAATGATGATACGAGGTAGGGAACAGCGATGCAAACGGTCTATGGAGCTAGTAATGGAATCGGGAAGGGGGGCTACCTAAATGTATTGAGATTATCTTTAAAGGCATTTATATATGTATAGGGCTAATACATAACATATATTATAGAAGCACGGTTGCGCCTCTATAGTTCGGGTTGAGCAGGCACTTTAATGTTAAACCCCAAATTTTGCACGTTAATAACTTTGCAACCATTCAACAGAGTTGCACAAAATTTGGAACAGACAGTTTCAGATGGTAGATCTCTTAATTTGCCAAGTTGTGTTTTGATCAGGTTTGCGGATTTCGTGCAGCGGATTGTGAAAAAATGTGTTTTTCGCCAATGTTTGCCACTTTTTCCCTCCTTGTGCTGTGGCCACACCCTTCGGAATTTTGGCCTGATATTTTCAGGGTAGAAAGAGGTTATCATAAGGAACAATCCAGCATTAATTTGGTGAAAAAATATTACTCCATTCCAAAGTTATTAAATTTTAAATATTTGGGTTCTGAGCATGCTCAGGTCAGTCTTTGGGATAGATACACAGTTTCAATCAAGGATTCCTGGTTGCAAATGACATGCAAAAAGGGATCCCTTTTCGTGAGAAAATCCCTGTCCGTTGGCCACCATTTTGTTTTCTTGCTTAGTGAGGGAAGAAAACAAAACCTTATAACTTGCCCAAGGGAAGTCTTTTGTAAAAAAAGCAAGGCATGGGTTTTGGTGAGGGGCACGTCCTCTATCCGTCCATGCCTTTGATGTTTTGTAGCTATTTAAAAATGGCAGTTTTCTCCTCACGAAAAGGGATCATGAAGAGGGATCGGCTCACGAGATCACGAAAAGGGATTTTTACAGGCCACTACAAAGAAATGGTTTGGAATTTCGGGCTGAAATTTTCAGGGTAGAAAGGGCTTGCCCTAAGGATGTGACATGACATTTGCTGGTTTAGTGAAACACTTTACATTGGTTCCATAGTTATGGGACTTTAAAATCCCTTTTCATGATCCCTTTTTGTGAGCCGATCCCTTTTCGTAATCCCTGTTCGTGAGCTGTCAAAACCCCTTTTTGTGAGAGGGAGGATCACATGACCCTACCTCATGAAAAGGGATCAGCTCACGAAAAAGGATTGTGAAAAGGAATTTTAAAAGGGCACTGCAAACAAACGGTTTGGAATTTCACGCTGAAATCTTCAGGGTAGAAAGGGCTTGCCCTAAGGATGTGACATTTGCTGGTTTGCTGAAACAATTTACATTAGTTCCATAGTTATGGGACTTTAAAATCCCTTTCTACGATCCCTTTTCGCGAGACAATCCCTTTTCACAATCCCTGTTTGTTAGCTGTCAAAATCCCTTTTAGTGAGGGGGATGGTCATATGATCCTACCTCACGAAAAGGGATTGGCTTGCGAAAAGGGATTGTGAAAAGGGATTTTAAAAGGGCACTGCAAACAAACATTTCAGAATTTGGGGCTGAAATTTTCTGGGTAGAATGGGCTTGCCCTAAAGATGTAACTTTTGCTGGTTTGGTAATAACATTTACATTGCCTACATAGTTATAAGGTTTTGAAGTTGGGAAATTTCCCATTATGGAGTGATAGAAGTGTGATGGGAGGGGGAGATGCAGTGGTGGAAGCACAGGGCCCAGAGGGCTCTGCACTCCTATAGGGAGATGGACACTATCATGCAGCTATGTAGCTTTGGGGTCCTTTTTTTATGCAGCAGTGGGAGTGCAGGGCCCAGAGGGCCCTGTGCTCTCTCAGGGAGATGACAGTTCTTTACAATGTCTGTACACTTATGGATAGACGGGAGCGCAGGGATGAAAAACATATAAGAATAAGATTATACTTTCTCAAAAAGTAAGGAAATTCATTGCAAAAAAGTATGTTAATGCATTAGTTAGGGTTGAAGCAACAAAAGTAAAGAAATGAGACATTAGGGTTGATAACCTAACACCTCCCCACCTGACCACCCTACACCCACCGTCCACAGACCAACAGGTGATGGGGTGTGCCTTGGGGTCGTTGGGCCCAACTCTCACCCCATTTTCCTATACTGAACCATGTCAGCTTTCTTACACATGGAATAGGGTGAGAATTAGGGCCTAAGATCCCAAGGCACACCCCATCGCCTGTTAAGTCTGTGGATGGTGGGGGTGGGGTGAGGTAGTCAGGTGTCAAGCCTAATGTCTAATTTCTGCTGTCGGCTCAACCGTAACTGATGCATTAACAAAGTTTTTGCAATGAAATATAAAATTGGATTTTTTGGGGGGAATCACCTGTTGATGTATTAATAATATAATAATTTTTATTTATAAGACGCATTTCAGTTATCAAGGCTCCATACATAAATAACAGTTAAAACAGTTAAAACATTAAAAAGAATTCAGCCAGACCAAAACATTAAACCAGTCAGTATTCTAGAAATGCAATATCCCACAAAAAGGTCTTCAAACCCCTCTTAAAGTCCTCCACAGAGGTGCACTCTCGCAACCGACGGGGTAGAGAGTTCCAAAGGGTGGGGGCAACATACGAAAAAGCCAGAGCACCAGAAGATTTCAAACACACCCTTGGAACCTCTAGCAACCCCTCGTCGGCCGAGCGAAGTGATCGATCAGGGTGATAGGGAATCAGAAGTTCTTTCAGATAGATTGGGCCCAGATTGTATAGGGCTTTGAAAGTCAACAAGCTGATTTTAAAGGTGATCCACCACCGAATTGGCAGCCAGTGCAGTTCGCGCAGTACCGGAGTAATGTGACAGGATCTACTAGAACCCGTCAAAAGCCGGGCTGCAGCATTCTGCACTAGCTACAGGCAACGAATTTCAAACCCAGAAAGCCCTAGATAAAGGGAGTTGCAATAATCCAAACGCGAGGACACGAAGGCATGGACTAAAGTTGGCAGGTCGGCAGACGAAACAAGATGCTGAATCCTGGCGATGTTCCTAAGATGATAAAAGGAAGTCTTGATGACTGCTGACACCTGCGAATGCAGTGTCAGCCTATCGTCAAGAACTACCCCTAGGTTCCGCACCTGTTCAGAGATCGGGAGAGAAAAGCCTCCAAGAAAAATTCCGGAAGACGCAACATCACCCAACCCCCTATCTGTCGGCCCGGGTCCACAACCAGTACCTCAGTCTTATCAGAGTTCAACCTTAGCCAGCTAGAATTCATCCACTCCTGGATTTCTCTTAGACAGCTTTTAAAGACCGAGACAGCTCCCTCTTGGTCGGGGGCAAAAGAAAGGTAGAGCTGGGTATCATTTGCATAACAGTGAAACCTCAGCCCATACTTCCTTACAATGTCTCCGATGGGTAGCATATACACCGCAAATAACATGGGTGACAATACTGAACCCTGAGGCACCCCACGCGACAAAGCTGTTGAATCCGAGGAAAAAACCCCGGACACAACTCTTTGTCCCATAGCATATGTTTTATTGTATTTATATTTATTTGTTTAACTCCTGTGATTGTGAGTGTGCAACTTCAGCCTGCTATGATTAGTAGGTTGCAGTCATTCTGAATAAATCTAATCTAATCTAACTGTAGATTAGATTAGAAGTTCCACCACCACCACAACCACCCACCCACCTGGTCTGACCATAGCCTGGAGCCACCACTGTTTTAACTCAATTTAACCAACAAATATTCTTAAAAGCAATCTGAGGAAAGTTAAATGTCAGCACTGGTCAATAATGCATCATCTTCCTGCCAGTGTGGAGCCAATTCAATGAAATGACATCAAATCTGCCTGGGTTATCATGCCCTAGTGTTTGACCACTGAAGTTTAGTTAGTTTTTGTTGACCGGGCAAGATATCACAGCCTATTGTTAGCCTCATCCTGGGGCTGAGTGGGGGATATAGATGTAAACCTACTGAAAATGAACCAGATTAAGCTTTTGTTTAGTGAGTGGAGGACATCTGGTCAGGACACCTGGGGAAATCCCCCTACTCTTTTATAGAAGTGCCACAGGATCTTTAATGTCAACCCTATCAAACACAGGAGCAGGCAGACATGACCTCAGTTTAATGTTTCATCCAAAGGACAGCACACTCAAAAAGTACAGCATCCCTTCGTACTGCACGAAGGTGCCAGAGTTTATGGTATGATCACAATCCTGGAGTGGGACTAGAACCCACAACCGCAAATGTTCTAGCAACTGAGCCAGGCTGACACATAAGAAGCCTCTGTCATTGTAAAGTTATGGCAGATTTGCTTTAGTGTCAGTCAGTACAGTAACTCACCATGCCAAGTCTGAGTGCTTTATAGTGTTTTTAGTGCTTCCTGAGAGGAAACTATACAACTCCCCTATCATCCTAACAATCCTAATCACTTCCTTTAAACAAATACAGGAAACCACTGAGTTCTCCACTGCAAGTTAAAGACCTTTAGTAAGTCGACCAGCAGCTGAAAGTGAAAACATTACGTCTTCAAGTTCACCAGCTTTGACATCTGGCTGAATTTGTGCACAATATGTTTTGAAATATTCCATGTTTATAACAGTTTGCTGATGGCGTTATCAGCCCTTTCCGCACACCTTTCAAACAACTCAAACTCAGCACTATCCTCTGCAGCACAGCAAGGTTTATTTATTTGAATTTCGCCAGCCTAGTGGGCCCACTAACACGTGATGTCCCTTTCTGGAATGTCTTTCGCTGTGTTTGTGCCTTCAGCTCTCAAACACTACCAAAAATCAAGCACTTTTTGGTAATAAATACTTTATCCAAAATTTCAGCTTTCTGAAACATTTATAAAAGGAATTCTATTCAGTAACACAATATGCCCCTAATTCACACAGACAGCTCTAAATCTCTCAAAAAATATCTATCAACGCTAAATTAGCAATGAATCATCCCAGACTAATCCAGTTCATTACTTATAGCTTGGGCTTCATTCATGCATGAACCCCTCTTCCCCTACTGTTGTAATAGGGGATGGGGAAATTGTGTACAGCATCTGTACCTCTCTGTTGGGACTGAACTATTAGGATTACCATCTGTCCTGATTTTCGCAGGACAGTCATGATTTGGGCAGCTGTCTCCTGCAAAAAAAAGAAAACTACTATATGTCCTGATCGTACAGTAGAAAAAAAACACTTTCTAACTTTCCTCTAAATGTTGCAGAAAATTATACTATCTTAATGTAACCCCCCTGCAAATGGGGGTTCTCAAAAGACTTCCAGGAGCTTGCTTGAATGCTCCAAGCCTGAATGGTGTTTGGCATTTAAGCCATTTATCAGTGAGTGTTTTTAGAGCCTCTGGTACTGTCTCTTTAAGAGCTGTCTGCTTGCAGACATAATTAGTTTGTATGGGGGACTGTGCTTCTCTGAGTACCACTTGAGCTGCTGCCAATTCACTTCATTTTGCAGTCACTAGAGTGCAAAGGAACCCTATCTGAAAGATGTAACTGTTTGCCAGAAATTATTTAGAGTAATAATGAAATTACAGTTTGTCTAACCTGCTCTTTGCAGTCAGAACTGTGTCTGCTAGTTCCCATTCTAGTTTTGAACTGCTGAACTGGACCAATCAGTGTGGGTAAGCTAGCTCTAAAATGGTGTCTTGACGAATCAGAACTTGGACTCATAATCTGAGCCAGCCACAAGAGGATTGTATGGGCAGTGACTCTGGGAGATGTAGTTTAGACTTCAGTGCCTTTTGGACCAACAGCAGCAGTCTATTGTGAGTGACAGCCAATCCAGTCAAGAACTGGGAGGAACTCAAAGGAAGTGCCAGTTTTTGTCGGTTGGAGTTTGAGTTGAGCTTTGGCAGTGAAGAAGGAAGGAGCCCTGTGCTTTTTCAGTGTGCAGTTTTAGTCAAAAAGCGTGTGTAAGGCCAGAGTTCGGTCTGCAGCTTGTTAGGACTGAATCCGTCCTGTGAAAAGAATCAAAGGATCTCTGAAGAGTAGAAACCAGGCTCACCCTGTAGAAGACTGGAGGAATGCTGAAAATTACACTCGGTCTGTCAGGAACTGAATCTGCTGTGTGTTCTCCCGGTATTGTGCAGTAATTGCGATCGGGATACAGATGCAGCCTGCCTGGTATAGTGCTTTCTTTTATATGGATGTGAAGAGGTTTGGCACCTCAAGTGAGCCCTGCTGACATTGAAGGACCCTATCTTATTTGGAGGTCGTGAGTACTAATTCAGGTCGCTCCTGTTGAATTGCCACATTAAATCCAAATGGAATTACTGTACTGCTGACTGTTTAATTCTCCTTTTCTCTGTGTGAAAGGGCCCCTACCAGCTGCCACGGTTTGGACTAGCCACTAGGGCTTAGGTACCCAGGACAGTAACTGATAGGGATAGGCCTGTGCACAGAGCCATAGGTAGATTATTAGAGTGATAAGCTAATTAACCTGATTTCCCTGTCCTTGTTATATCCCCTAAATAAATCAGAGCTGCTTGTTTCAGCAAAGTTATACTGCCTGAGGTATTTGTCTATGTTAAAGTACTGTACTGTGATTGTTGCACTGTATCTCATTTCACAGGAGGTCCCAGTGCCGGAACCAGACCTGGGGTAAGTGTATACTGGAAGGTAATTCTGATATATTGTGTGGGCCACTAGTGGGAAGAAAGGGGGTTGCAGTGTCCCAGAGGGCTGTGACCAAGTTAGTTTAACTATTGCAAACCCTGACCTCTGGGTGGAGGCACCCGCCATTGGATCCAGGCCCTCAACCTGTTAGTGGCAAATCAGGCAGGGGTAGTAGCCCTGGGATAGCGCCATCTAGGGGTTACATCTGGAGGCTCACCGCTGGGATTGTGTGTCCCTAGTGGCCATATTTACTAACCACTGTTAAGAAAAAATGGGCACCCGACAGAAGTGGCTGTGCACGCTGGTGGAGTGGTGTACTGGGAGGAGATCGACCCCAAAATGCTATGCTTATCCTGGACATCCCCTGGGTATCAATACGGACACTGTGCAGGGAGTACTTTCCAAGGTGGAAGGTTTACAAAACCCTGTGGTGGTGGGTCGGCATGCTAATCTGCTCACCCACACTTTCCTGGCCCTAGTAGAGTTTAAGGATCCCATAGATAGCTCCAAAGTGCCACAGACCATTACCCCAGAGGAGCCCTCACTGCTTGGAGAGTGATAACTAAGGACAGTAAAGACCGGGGAATCAGCCCCACCACTATCTGAAACTTTGAGGAGAAATTTGCTGAATGGTTGCTGGGAGAGGGAAAACTGTGGAGGACTTGAAGAAACTATTCTTGCCACCTGGGGTGTTCCTCCCAACACCCTCTCCTGCTCCAGTGCCCGTAATGGTGGCTGAACCAATGCAGACTCCTATTTCTGCACCTGCCATTAGTCACGACTCTTACCAAGGTTGAGGATCTTCTCTGGCACCTCCCCACCCCCAAGGGAGGATGACTGGGAGACCTGGATAGACTATGTTGCCCCAAGTGCTAGAATGGCAATGCTCGGAAGGCGAGCGAAAGAGGGTTAGTGAGAGCTCCCGAGGTCCTGCCCTGGCTACCATCCGTGCTAAACGGGCCAGTAACCCTGAAGCGACTGCACAGGCCTATCTGAGGCCTTGGAGAATGTGTATGGGAGCCCAGATTCTGATGAGGACCTATGGTGGAGAGTAAGAAATGCACAACAGTACCAAGGGAGTTGTTGTCTGTGTATGTCTCGGCTGGAAAAATTGTTGCAAGAATGCCTCAGAAAGGGTGGTTGCCACGATTGAACTGGACCGAACCAGACTGGACAGAATCCTTAAGTCTGCCCCTTCTCAGAACTGCTGTTGCTTCAGTTACGCCTGGCAAATCGACTGGAATCCCCACCCTCCTATGATGAGTTAATGAGAAAATTGAGGAGTTGAGAAAAAGGCGACCTCGGAGGTACCTGCACCAACAGCTGTGGCTACGACCCAGTGACTGAGGGTGACCCATCAAGTGAAGTTCAGGGGCAGAGGTTGACAGTCAATGAGTGCTCTGACAAGGAAAAGATATGCCACAATGGGGCGAACTGTTGAGAGAGATCCGGAATTCAAAACAGTCCTTTATGAAGGCCACGCCTGCAGGCACGGCCCCTGACCTATATCCGACTGCATCTGCTATGGGGTGGGGTACCCACCCATGTATCTCCTGTTGATAACAGCTCCAAACTCAATTCCTGACCATGGAAGTGGAGAAACTGACGAGATGTCTCCAAATGCTTATCACGCCCGCAGACAGAGATGGCACCCAGGTTTCCAGTTAGTAATACCCCCGCCCTGGCTCCCAGTGTGGCGCCCGCCAGCTCAAACTCCAGAAAGTATGTTTTGCTATAATTGTGGGAAAGATGGGCACATGAAAAGAGAATGCCAGTCCACAAAAGACACTGACAAAGTTGCATATAGGCTACAAGGAGAGCTTCGGAGAACAAATCAGTGGTTAAGAGGTGCACGACATGATCCCAGTGAGGGCACCAAAATGCTAATTCACGTCCTTTTGTGGCAAGGTCAGCTGCCCAGGTCCCCACTACACGCTCTCCAGACTGGTCCAGAATAGTGGGTCCTCCATGGAGACCACTGTAAAGGTGAATGAGTGTCTAAAGGCTGTATTAGACAGTGGCTCCCAAGTGACAATTATGTTCCAGGATTGGTATCAGAAGCATTTGTCAGACATACCCTTACAACCATTAGAAGGACTGCATGTATGGGGTTAAGTGAGAAGGCCTACCCCTATTCCGGGTATATCCGAACTTGGCTGTCTTTCCCCACCTCCGTGGGCTGGAGTGGCCGAACAAGTAGAGACCCTAGCCTTAGTGTGTCCCCCACTGGACTGTATGATGGTGTCCCTTGTTGATTGGAACAAATGCTCATA
Organism: Neoceratodus forsteri; assembly: GCA_016271365.2. NCBI lineage: Eukaryota > Metazoa > Chordata > Ceratodontiformes > Ceratodontidae > Neoceratodus > Neoceratodus forsteri. Next base: position 1,339,773,550 of record CM057455.1, on the reverse strand, counting down.
TGTTCGGAAGGCTGGCACAGTTGTGTTATGAAAACACAGGGTCAAAGACTAGTAGAGCTTTAAGAGTTCCGGCTTTAATTAAGAAGGCCTATGAGGCACAGAGAGATGCTGAAAAAACAGAACCAGAGGAACCGGTCGGAATTGTATGGAAGAAGGATCCTGAGTCTCTGATCCTGGCACCAAATGCCCAGTGTACCTTACAGGGAGAGGTCCGTATCAGAAAGGATGTTAAGAATAAAATATTAATGTTGGATGCACCAGGCGATGGAAAATTGCCAGAGGGACTGCTGGTCAAGCCTAGTATTTTGCCCGCTAGAGCCCATGCTTATGCCAGAAGGGTAATGGTCCAAGTTCATAATGTGTCTGAAAGAGACATTCGAGTAAACAGAGGTTGCATCCTGGCTAATGTGCATTGTGCAGACACTGCAGTGCTACCCAGCAGCAAGAGTTCAAGGAAGAATGACAGAGTAACGCCTGACTTGTTTGATTTCGCGACTCCCGCTGCCAGCTGAATGGAAAGTGAGGATCAGTGAGAAGCTTGCCCAGAGAACCAGGTGTTTTCTTTAAAGGAATGGGATGTAGGATCGTGCAAGGCTGAGCACAATATCCGGCTGCATGACGAAGACCATTCGTGAGAGGTCTCGACGCCTGGCACCTGCTGACATAGATGATGTGAGACGGCATCTGCAAGAGATGTTAGCTGCTGGTGTAATACAAGAATCCAGAAGCCCTTATGCTTCCCCATTGTGGTAGTGAGGAAAAAGAATGGAACAGTAAGGATGTGTGTGGATTATCGCACCTTAAACCGGGCGGACTATCCCTGATCAGTACACAATGCCCGCATTCAGGATGCTTTGGACTGCCTAAACGGGAGCAAGTGGTTCTCTGTGCTGGATCTCCGCAGTGGTACTACCAGATCCCGATGGCCTCAGAGGACCGTGAGAAGACGGCCTTTATCTGTCCGCTTGGCTTCTATGAATTCATGAGGATGCCTCAAGGATTTCAGGTGCCCCAGCCACTTTTCAACGATTGATGGGCGTGCAGTGGGGACATGAACTTACTAGAGTGCCTGGTATACCTAGATGATGTTATTGTGTTTGGCAGCTCACTGGAGGAACATGAGAGCAGATTATTTAAGGTATTGGACCGACTGGAGGACTTTGGCCTTAAACTGTCCATTGATAAGTGTCAATTCTTTCAAACATCAGTAAAGTATGTGGGACATAGTATCCACCGAGGGAATAGAGACCGACCCAAGTAAAGTTGAGGCCTTGACCACCTGGCCACAGCCCAAAATCTAAAAGAACTGCAAAGATTCCTGGGATTCTGTGGTTATTATCGCGCTCATCAAGGACTATTCAAGAGTGATCCGCCTTTACTTAACCTTACTCAAGGGTATCCCCAACCCACAAAAATACCAAAAGTCAGCGTCCTCAAGACTGAAAGAGTGTATTTTCATCCAAGTGAAGTATTTGAGGGCCGCTGACTCCTGATTGTGAGACTGCTTTTCATGAGATCATATATCAACTCACCCATGCTCCAGTGCTGGCCTATGCCGATCCAAGAAAACCTTACGTCCTGCACACTGATGCTAGCTTGCAAGGGTTGGGGGCTGTGTTGTACCAAGAGCACGAGAATGGCCTGAGACAGTGGCCTTTGCCAGTAGAAGCCTGACCCCATCCGAAAAGAACTATCCTGTACATAAGTTAGAGTTCCTAGCTTTGAAGTGGGCTATTGTTGACCAATTCCATGAGTACTTGTATGGGCTAAAATACTAGTAAAACGACAATAATCCTTTGACCTATGTGCAGACCTCAGCTAAGTTGGATGCCACTGGCCATAGGTGGCTTTCTGCATTATCTACATATGACTATGCCTCGAATACCGAGCAGGTCTGAACCACATAGATGCTGATGCTCTCTCCCGGAGGCCTGTTCCCAGAATGATTGGGTCCGATTGGCAGAACCTGACATTCGGCACTGTGCCAGAAGTTTGACAGGGAGGAACAATGTCCACGGACGCAGTGGACTGCATGGTGGATTGCTTTGGGAGCCTCTGAGAATTGCATACCGCTGCTTATTGCCACTTTTCTAAAATAGACATTGGTGCACTGCCTCAGCTGGACAATGATATATTCGCGGGCTCAATCCCGCGATCCCATGATCAAAGCAGCTTTAGAAGCCCTCTATGCAGGAAAAGATGTGTCCAAATTACGCCCACTGATTTGAGAACTGCACTGTTATAAAAGAAGGTCCTAAGTTGAAACTGATCAATAAACTGTTATACAGAGAAACAGTAGACAGAGGGGACAAGTAGACAAACAACAACTAGTGCTGCCCACTGCCTTCGAGACTCAGTACTGAGGTCCTTGCACAACCACATGGGGCACCTTGGTATAGACAGAACACTTGACTTGGTGAGATCCAGATTCTATTGGCCTAAGATGGGGGCTGATGTGGAGCAACACATTCGAACTGTAGTCGCTGCTTACAGAGGAAAGCTTTTGCCCCAGAGGGCTGCCCCTTGTTAACATCACCACCAGTGCACCCATGGAGCTGGTCTGTATTGATTTTCTGAGTTTGGAGTCAGATCAAGAAATATCAGTAATGTGCTGGTGGTCACTGACCATTTCACGAGATATGCCCAAGCTTCCCACCAAAGACCAGAAAGCATCCACTGTGGCCAAAGTACTTGTAGAAAACTTTTTGTTCACTATGGGGCTCCACAAAGAATCCATTCTGATCAAGGGAGAGACTTTGAGAGTCGTCTGATCAAGAGATGCTTTCTCTGTGGGGTCGAAAGTCCAGAACCACTCCTTACCACCCCAGGGGACCCACAGCCTGAACGTTTCAACCGCACTTTGCTAGATATGCTAGGCACCTGCACCCAAAGGACAAGCCTAGATGGAGCCAACAAATTAGCACCCTGTACATGCTTATAACTGCACCAAAAGTGATGCCACTGGATTCTCCCCACCGCCTGATGTTTGGAAGAGAAGCTCAACTACCAGTAGATGTGTGTTTTGGGGTCTCTCCTGATGGGGTTCAAGCTGACAACTATTTACAGTAAGTGAAAAGTTAAAGGCCCAGCTAACTCATGCGTACCAACTGCTCAAACCATGGCTGCCAAAAGAAATCTGGCCAACAAAGAAAGGTATGATAAAAGGTGAAAGCAACAGGAACTCCAGGAGGGAGATCGGCATATAGCTAAGAAATCTGGGACTGCATGGCAAGCACAAGATTGCTGACAGATGGCACCATCTCCTCACATTGTAGTGGGCAAACTAGATGATCTGCCAGTGTACAAAGTAAGGCCTGAGAATAATTCAAAAGATGTAAAAACATTGCATAGAAATCATTTACTGCCCATTGGACAAATCTTAATTGAGTCTGAGCCCCTAGAAGATGCCCCCTCTGGACCAGTGACTAGAGCTGCTGCTAAGAAAAGATCAAGAAAGTCTGCACCTACAGAAGCAAAGTTAAAGTGTTCCACTCCACAAGTCCCAGTTGAGCATGACTGTCAGTCCATATCGGAAGAAAGTGAGAGTGACTTTGAATACTATCCTTCTTACGAACTGAGTCAATTGTTTCGGGGCAATCTCCTAGTCAATACTGGAGATGAAGCTGGGCCTTCTGGACTGTCTAAGCCCCCAGCTTCATCCCTGGAGCCAATGCTCCCAGAAAGTGAAGTGCAAAGCATCAGATCAGATGAAATGGAATCATTGTGCATGGTTGAACTGTTTGAGCTTTCAGGGAGGAAAATGATAGATTGGGGCAGACTGGTGATACACGAACAAGAAGAGTATTTTGAGTGCCCTGACAGTCCACTGCCAGTGTCCGAAAGCTCTCCATGCGAGCCAAATGTTGTGGACTCAGAAACTGTAACTCCTGGGCTGAAAGTGCCCAAGTTCTAGCCTCTCTACCCCATGGAGACTCCCCTGACAAGTGAGGACAATGCTGAAAATGAGGCTCAGAGTGCAGAGACTATAACAGTTCCCCTAGAAAGACTGGTCGAGCTGTAAAGCCTGTGGTGCACCTCAGTTATGATTCACTTGGGAGGCCTGTGGACTTGCCTCTCAATGTTGTCCATAAAGGAGTGTATGTCCCCGAGCTCATTGCCCAAACTGAGCGTCAGTGCTAACTCCAAGTTACTTGTGTTGCCTCTAAGCATGGTGCCCTTGCCCCGTCCAGCCCCAAGGTAACTGATAGGAAGGCCCCCTCTTCAGGTTTCATGTACAAGAGGTAATAACTTGAGTTATGGTACAATGTGTATGTAATACTGTGTAAAGAGTGACGTACTGCAATGTTTCAGAAATGTGTTCTTGGTAAAATGATATATTGACTGATGATTACATGTGCGAGCCTAATGCAAATGTGTATGGTTGCAGTTTAAAACTTATAGTACTTGTCTTGACGCGACGTCAAGCTTTCCATAGGCTGGGGAAGGGTGTAACCCCTGCAAATGGGGGTTCCCAAAAGACTTCCAGGAGCTTGCTTGAATGCTCAAGCCTGAATGGTGTTTGCATTTAAGCCATTTATCAGTGAGTGTTTTAGAGCCTCTGGTACTGTCTCTTAAGAGCTGTCTGCTTGCAGACATAATTAGTTTGTATGGGGACTGTGTGCTTCTCTGAGTACCACTTGAGCTGCTGCCAATTCACTTCATTTTGCAGTCACTAGGAGTGCAAAGGAACCTATCTGAAAGATGTAACTGTTTGCCAGAAATTATTTAGAGTAATAATGAAATTACAGTTTGTCTAACCTGCTTTCTTTGCAGTCAGAACTGTGTCTGCTAGTTCCCCATTCTAGTTTTGAACTGCTGAACTGGACCAATCAGTGTGGGGTAAGCTAGCTCTAAAATGGTGTCTTGGACCGAATCAGAACTTGGACTCATAATCTGAGCCAGCCACAAGAGGATTGTATGGGCAGTGACTCTGGGAGATGTAGTTTAGACTTCAGTGCCTTTTGGACCAACAGCAGCAGTCTATTGTGAGTGACAGCCAATCCAGTCAAGAACTGGGAGGAACTCAAAGGAAGTGCCCGGTTTTTGTCGGTTGGAGTTTGAGTTGAGCTTTGGCAGTGAAGAAGGAAGGAGCCTTGTGCTTTTTCAGTGTGCAGTTTTAGTCAAAAGCGTGTAAGGCCCAGAGTTCCGGTCTGCAGCTTGTTAGGACTGAATCCGTCCTGTGAAAAGAATCAAGGATCTCTGAAGAGTAGAAACCAGGCTCACCTGTAGAAGACTGGAGGAATTGCTGAAAATTACACTCGGTCTGTCAGGAACTGAATCTGCTGTGTGTTCTCCCGGTATTGTGCAGTAATTGCGATCGGGATACAGATGCAGCCTGCCTGGTATAGTGCTTTCTTTATATGGATGTGTGAAGAGGTTTGTGCACCTCAAGTGAGCCCTGCTGACATTGAAGGACCCTATCTTATTTGGAGGTCGTGAGTACTAATTCAGGGTCGCTCCCTGTTGAATTGCCACATTAAATCCAAATGGAATTACTGTACTGCTGACTGTTTAATTCTCCTTTTCTCTGTGTGAAAGGGCCCCTACCAGCTGCCACGGTTTGGACTAGCCACTAGGGGCTTAGGTACCCAGGGACAGTAACTGATAGGGATAGGCCTGTGCACAGAGCACAGGTAGATTATTAGAGTGATAAGCTAATTAACCTGATTTCCCTGTCCTTGTTATATCCCTAAATAAATCAGAGCTGCTTATTTCAGCAAAGTTATACTGCCTGAGGTATTTGTCTATGTTAAAGTACTGTACTGTGATTGTTGCACTGTATCTCATTTCACAGGAGGTCCCAGTGCGGAACCAGACCTGGGGGTAAGTGTATACTGTGAAGGTAATTCTGATATATTGTGTGGGCCACTAGTGGGAAGAAAGGGGTTGCAGTGTCCCAGAGGGCTGTGACCAAGTTAGTTTAACTATTGCAAACCCTGACCTCTGGGTGGAGGCACCCGCCATTGGATCCAGGCCCCTCAACCTGTTAGTGGCAAATCAGGCAGGGGTAGTAGCCCCTGGGATAGCGCCATCTAGGGGTTACATTAACTAAAATGCCTTAAAATGATAAGAAACAATAGAAACAATTTAAAAACTACAACACTTAGTCTTAATTCAGATTATTTCGAGAAAACAAGTCTGTTGCATTGGTCGAAATTACATATTGTCCTGCGCTTTCAGTAAGAAATGTCTCATTCTGGACTTCTTAAAAGGTGATAACCCTATGAACTATGCTTCTGTTCATTTTGGTGACTGAGACAATATGTACCTATTTAATTTTTTCCATAATCTTACAGCAATGCTATGACAAGAATACATAACAAAATGTATAAAATCAAGTTCCCATATTGAGAGTTTGCTGGTCACTTCTATATTAAAACCCAGTTTTGCACACCTGTGTCTCAGGAACCAGATCACAAATCAGGCTTGCTATATGGGGGGTTTGTATATGGTACCAACCATTGTAAAACAAACTATTCTAACAGCATTTAAAAAATATAGGTTACTCACCTGTAACCATAGTTCTGCTGGTGGCATACAGTTCACGTCCATACTCTGGCAGTTCTGCTGAAGACAGTCAAGTCATAAGAAGTCTTCAAGCTAAGTTTCTCTCATCACCTGGGTGGTATATCCTCCAGCTCCACCCTTGTGACCTCAGATCTTATGCATGCTGGAAGCAGGGATCTGGGTGTCACTTGCCAAGGGAGGCTGGATGGTTTGTGTGGATGTGAACTATATACCACTGGTAGAACTACAGTTACAGGTGAGTAACCTATATTTCTAACAATATGGTTACAGTTCACTATTCACAAATTGGCAGACTCCTAGCAGTCCTCCAGGAGGAGGGGGCAAGGCGCACACCCCTATATGGTAAACAGAGACTGGAGAACCAAGGACCCAAAAACAGCATCCCAATGACTCATTATGTCAAAGTTGTAATGGGAGATGAAAGTGTGTGCCCAACTCCAGGTTGTAGTCCTGCATATCTCTGCAATGCGGATACTCCTTGAAGCAGTCACAGAGGCAGTGGTATGTCTTGAGGAATAAGTCCTGAGCCCCTTGGGTGACTCCCTACCAGCCAACCTATAGCAGAGTTTGATGCAGACTGTAATTCATCTGGCAACTGTCCTCTTTGCTGCTGGTCTGCCAGGCGTGACTTTGCTATATGTTAGAAACAGCTGGCGAGCCTCACCCTGAACTCCAGCCGTACACTCCTTATAGTAACAGAGCACTCTCTGCAGGTCTAAAGTATGGAGTTTTGTGATCAGTCTCTGAGGTAGTTTGGTAAAGTACATGCAGGGAGAAAGAAGGCAGGGAGGCGTGCAGAGAGGACAGAGAGTGTAAATCGGTTGACTCCCACAACATCGTGTTGGTAGTAATGCGTTGTGAGTTTGGGCAGATAAAGTATGCCATTGGTTTACTTAAAACTGTACTCACCGACCTTTTGACAAAGATGGACTCCCTCTCAATTAGAACCACAGAGTTAGAGAGGCATGTGGCAGACATTAAGGATAGGGTAAATCCCTTAGCAATTTTAGCTGAAGAGCCATGCAAACAGCTTCGAGCACTTCAACTAAAAATAGAATATCTACAGACTAGGTTTCACAAGGACAAAATTAAAATACATAACAGGAATGGACCGTCAGCACAGCAGCAAGGCAGCTGCCCATAGCCTGGGTTTGGAATCAAGCCACCACAGTCTTTGGAAGCAAGATGGTACACAGTGGGGAAGGAAGGGAAGTGGGTAGGGACAGAGAGGGACTCAGTCCCTGGCATGGCAATGAGTAACCACTATCAGTCCATGTAGATTTTGGAGGAATGGTAACACACCCTGTCCCCAAAGTGACAGAGGTGAGCAACCAACTACTCTGGAGAATAAGGCATAAGTCACAATAAAAGAGCATGGTGGGAAAGGGGGAAAGGTAGAGGGCAAAAGTGGGAAGCAAGTTATTATACTAGAGGCACAACAGTTAGAGGGACAGAGAGGTTGGTTGAGGTCCTGGAGTCAGGCAAAAGGTCTGTGGTTTGCCTTCCAGGTGAGATAGCTGGCAGGAGTCTGCTGCAGCTCAAGTCCTAGAGTAGAGGGGAAGGGGGAAGCCAGACATTGTGGTTCACCCTAGAACAAACAAATTGGGGAACTGCAGCACAGAAGTAGTACAGGAGAGATTCAGGGTTTTGGTGGCAAGCTCAGGGAGGTTGCAGATCTGACAGCCTTCTCCGAAGTGCTGCCAGTGCCACACACTAGTGACATCAGGGAAGGCAAGGTCTTGGAGTTTAAAACATGGCTGAAGGGGTGTTGTGCAGAGTATGGCTTTTGGTAGGCTGGGGACTTGTGAACCCTCTGGGAAGATAATGGCCCATTTGAGAAGGATGGGCAGAAGGGAAACCAGCGAGTTAGGTAAAATATTGGATGGGTTTATAAGACAGTGTTTAAACTAGGCAAGTGTGAGGGCTGCATTGGGAACAGGATCCAGGGTAGTTTCAAGGAAGAACCAAAATGCCCCCCCAAATGAGACAGAGCTAAGGATTTACAAAGGTGGGGTAGGGAATGTGAAGAGAAAAACATGGGACTGTGAATGGAGATCATGGACCCAGAAAGCGGCAGCAGGTCAAGTAACCACAAGGCACAAAAACCAAACAAGAAGAAAGGGTGTAGGGTAGACCAAAGCAAAATGGCAAGGCAGAGTTCCAGGAAGGCCATATGAATAAATACATGGGCCTAGGAAACAAAATAAGCAATCTTCAGGTAGTGGTGGTAGAAGCCCAGCTAAACTGGGAAGTTATTTATTTTATTTTATTTATTTTAGTCTTTGGTAACCGGGTAAGGCCCACTAGGCACAAGTGCCTGTTTTCAGGGGCGACCTTGGAGAACTGGGCAGTTAAGTGACTTGCTCAGAGTCACACAGTATGCAAGTGGAGGCTGTGAGAATTAAACTCAGGTCTGGTCTGCTGGATGTGTCAAGCTCGTCACACCTCATTCCTCTAACCTCTAGGCTATACTGCCAGCACAACATGGTAAACGTGGTTATTGGTTACCACAGTACCATGGCTGGAACCTAACAATTCCAGACTATGCCACCTTCAGTGGAGATAAGGATAAGGGCGGGGGAAGGGGGGTGTAGCCCTATATGTGAGGGAAGGAATTTACGGTGACAGAAGACAGGGACCTGGGAGAGGACACTGAAACCAAATCAGGACATGCATAGCTGGTTAACAGGTAGAGGAAGACTGGTAAAGTTGGGGGTAGTTTATTGGCCACCACAATGGGTAATGAGTGCATCCCCTTCCTCTGATCCCCCTCCCCTGTACCAGTGTCATACCCTTTCTGGAGGCACCTTCATCCTACTTGGCTAAAAAAAAGAGCAGATGGACAAAGAACTAGGGGAAAAAATTAGAAGAACCGCAACACGGGTAAGTTGTATTAATGATAGACTTCAACATGCCAGACGTGAACTGGAGCCAGAACCAGAAGTCAAGCACTAGTGGCAGCATTCCAAAATTGCTTTCTTGTTCAAGGGGTCAGGGAACGTACAAGGCAGAGGGCTAATCTGAACCGGGTACTCTTAAACTAGGGCTCTGCCAGGGAGATAAGTATAGGGAAACCCCTAAGCAACAGTGGCCATCTTTCAGTATGTTTTAATAGTGTACTAGGGCTAGAATATACGCACTCTAAGACCATGGGCTTTAGATGGGGAAATTTTGGAGGGATACAAGAGTTAGGGTCAAGCTGAAGCTTATTTGGGGGCAGAGAGAGTCAGAAGAAAATGGGACATGATAAAGACAAGCCTGCAGGAAGTTATGATCTCCTGTCTGAGACAAGTGTGAAAGAATAAAAAGAAGAAGAACCCTATGTGGTTTACAAGGGAGGTGGGGAAGCAGTCTGAGAACATGTGGTGGCATTCAAGAGGTACAGAATAAGTCACATGACAGGAACAGGAATCTGTACCTGGACAAATTAAAGGAGGCCGATAGGGTAGTTAGGACAGCAAAGGCTGGAGCAGAGCACAGGATTGCAGAGGGAGTTAAGGGGGTGACAAGACCTTTTTTCACTCCATTAGAAAAGAGGAAAGCGGTGGGAGGAAGATGATATGTGAAAGGCATACTGAACAGGGGGGAAGGGGAGAAGGTGGTTACCCTTAATGCTAGGAGCCTTTGGGAGGAAAACTGCAGTTACAGATGCTCATGGCAGAGGGAGAGATGGACATTGCAGCCATCACAGAAACATGGACCACCCAATACAATGACTGGGACCAGTCTGTACCAGGGCACAGGTTGTTTCGTAGGGACAGGGTGATTGAGAAAGGGGGTGGCACTATATGTGAAGGAAGGGCTTAAGTGTGTAAGGGAGGAAGGGGAGGAGGGTAGTATGGAGACACTTTGGATGCAAATCCAGGATTCCAAGAATAGGATTCTCAGAATGGAAGTGGTGTACAGGCCGCCCTCTCAGATGGAGGAGTTAGACAGGGAACTAGTGGGACAGATCAGGAGGACCTGCGAGAAAGGTAGTGTGGTGATTTCAACATGCCAGGAGTGGACTGGAGTACCCAACAACCAGGAATAGAAGGGAACAGGTACTGCTGGATGCCTTCGAGGACAGCTTCCTGCTGCAAATGGTGACAGTGAACCAACCAGGTTAGGGAATACCCTTGACCTTGTGTTGGCAAATGGCGACTTTGTGAGAGAACTTATAGTGGAAGAACCGCTGTCAGGGAGTGACCACCACTCAGTATGGCTCACATTGGATATGGGCAAGAAAGGAGTGGAATCCAACACAAGAGTGCCGGACTTCAGGAGAGATGACTTTGGGAGGATGGGGGAAGTGGTAAAAGGGGAACTGGCCAAAATTCAACCTAGTATGGGCACTAACCAGAGGTGGGAGCTCATAAAGCTGGGGATAGTGGAGGCAACCAAAACCTGCTGCAAGGCCCAGAGCAAGAAGGCTAGGGCTAAGAAACCACGCAGGTTGAGCAAGGAGGTCATGGAAAAGGTAAGGAGGAAAAGAGCTACCTTTAGGAGGTACAAGAAAACAAGGAGGGGGGAGGACAGGGAGGAGTACCTGACAAAATCAAAGAAGGTGACACGGGCAGTAAGGGGAGCCAAGGCATCTACGGAGTGCAGGCTGGCACAAGGCATTAAGAAGTGGAGGAAGGACTTCTTTAGGTACATCAGGGAGAAAAGGAGCTGTAAGAACCACATAGTAAGGATCAGTAAGGAGGGGGGTTGGGTGGAAGCAGGGTGCGATAAGGCAGAAGCGCTAAATGATTACTTCTGCTCGGTATTTACTAAGGAGAAAAGGGGGGTGATACCCAAAAGGGAGGAAAGGCAGAAATGGGGGGGATGGGGTGACAGATGGGGAATCATGGAGGGCAGAGTTCAGGTGGGTTTGAAGGCACTGAGGGTGGACAAGGTGGCAGGCCCAGATGGCATCCACCCCAGGGTACTGAAGGAGCTGGCAGAGGTCCTTGCGGGACCTTTGGCAGGCTTATTTAATGTCTCACTACACTCAGGGTGTGTACCTCAGGACTGGAGGATGGCTCATGTGGTGCCCCTCCACAAGAGTGGCCCCAAGGATGAACTGGGGAACTACAGACCAGTGAGCCTCACATCCATCGTGGTTAAGCTGATGGAGACTATCCTAAAGGAGAGGCTGGTGGCCCTCCTAGAGGCCAAAGGACTACAGGACAGCAGACAGCAAGGCTTCATATGTGACAGATCCTGCCAAACCAACCTGGTGGAGTTCTATGACTGGGTAACTAGGTAACTGGACAGGGGCCATGCAGTGGATGTCCTGTATCGGGACTTCAGTAAGGCATTTGACTCGGTGCCACATGGGAGGCTGGGAAGTAAGTTAGAAGGCACAGGGACGGGTGCAAAGCTGGTGAGATAGATAGGGAACTGGCTTAAGGGAAGGCAACAGAGGATGGTAATGGGTGGGGAGCTCTCACATCCAAGGGTAGTGACGAGCGGTGTTCCGCAGGGCTCAGTGTTGGGACCAGTGTTGTTTGGGATATTCATTGCAGACATATCATTGGACATCAAGAGCAAGATCAGTCTGTTTGTTGATGATACCAAGATGGGAGCGGTGGTGGACGACCTAGGTGGATGGCAGGGGTTGCAGGATGATCTGGCAAAGCTTGAAACCTGGTCAGACACCTGGTAACTGGGCTTTAATGCCAAAAAGTGCAAGGTGCTGCATTTTGGGGTGAAAAACCCAAGGAGGAGTTACCAGCTGGGGGGAGTGCAGCTAGCCCAGACAGAGGAGGAGAAGGATCTGGGGGTGCTACTTACAGGGTCAATGAACAACTCAGCACAATGTAGGAAGGCAGCTGCAAAGGCCAACAAAATGCTGGGTTGCATTGCAAGGGGTATATCCTTGAGGAGGGAGAAGGTGATTCTGCCACTGTATAGGTCATTAGTTAGACCGCACCTGGAGTACTGTGTGCAGTACTGGTACCCGTATCTGAAGATGGACATTAAGCTACTGGAGGGGGTGCAGCACAGGGCGACAAAGATGATCAAGGGGCTGGGGGACTTATCATATGTGAGGAGGCTGAGGGAGTTGAACATGTACTCGCTGGAGGAGAGAAGGGACGGGGGGACGTGATTGAAACCTTTAAGTACATGAAAGGAATAAACAAGATGGGTACAGAAGGGCTGTTCAAAGTAAGGGAGGGGAGGGACACAAGGGGCCATGATATGAGAATGGAGAGAGGAAGGTTCGGAACACTCTCTCTGGCTCCCTGCATCGAAGCCGCGGGACTCCCGGCCAGCGGGCGTCCGACGCTACTTCAGCCACCGCTCAAGACCATAGCCGCAGACTCTCGGCTCCCAAAAGCCGAGGAACACTCTTTCTGGCTCCCTGCATCGAAGCTGCAGGACTCCCAGCCAGTGGGTGGCCGGTGCTACTTCAGCCGCCACTCGAGACTATAGCCCCAGACTCTCAGCTCCCAAAAGCCGAGAAACACTCTCTCTGGCTCCCTGCATCGGAGCCGCGGGACTCCCAGCCAGCAGGCGGCCGGCGCTACTTCAGCCACCACTCGAGACCATAGCCCCGGACTCTTGGCTCCCAAAAGCCAAGGAACACTCTCTCTCTGTCTCCCTGCATCGAAGCCGCGGGACTCCCGGCCAGTGGGCGGCCAGCGCTACTTCAGCCACCGCTCGAGACCACAGCCCCAGACTCTCGGCTCCCAAAAGGTACAGCAACTGCTGCAACCAACCGGATCGCGAGCGCCTTTGCAGGCTGCGTTCCTATTGGTCCCTGGCGTAGACCGGTTTCTCTGCCCTGAAAAATCTCTTATCAACTGTAATTGCTTAAGAAATATGTCCAAATGTTGTTTATGCTTGCCAGTAGCACACTGATGTTGTTAAAGTGTTAAACCTTGAGTGCACTGTGTAATTACAGTCCTTCTCTGCTCTTTTGCACTGGCCCTAGACTTTTGGGCGCCAAAGCAATACCCATCCCCTTTGTGCTTCTAAACTGGACCCCCTGCAGCTCTGTCTGCCCTACTGTCCACAGCCTGTTATTAATTCCTGCTCTCCTTTCTCTCTCCAGCTTAGGAACACTCTCTCTCTCTGGCTCCCGGCATCGAAGCTGCGGGACTCCTGGCCAGCGGACAGCCGGTGCTACTTTAGCCACCGCTGAGACCATAGCCCCTGAATCTCGGCTCCCAAAATGTACGGCAACTGCCACAACTTTCTGCCCCCCCCATGTCCACCACTTATTAAATACACTTGCTTCCTGCCCACTTTTTCTCGCCACGCCCCCTGGACCAGTGCTTATCCAATTGGATCCTGCTGTTACCTCTATTGGCCTGCCCAGCTCCCAGGGTCTAATTCCACAAGGCCGTGCCCCACTAGGCTAGCTGACTGCCCTGGGCTTACATTCCCTAGTTTATCTCGATAACTTGCCCTGACCTCAGGTTCCAGCTCCTAGATTCAGTTGCTGAAGTCAGAGCTGGTTGTACTGATCTCCAGGCTACTCGAGTGCCCTACCTCACTACTACGCCTCATCATGTGGGGACTCATATGAACCGCTTATTGCCTCTCCTATTTGGAATACCAGCTAGCCCTCACCTGCCAAACGGGCCACTACCACGCATGGAATACAATCCTACCCTATGCCTCACAGCAGCTGGTATTCATTCGCCAGTTTGCCCTTTTGAGTTCAAGAATCTTCAACTACAGCCCTATATGTGGCTAACTTATTCAAGCTGCTCATGCCTTGTGCCTCTGCTGCAAGGTGTGTCTCCCGCCATACAGACTACTTATCCCCCTAGGTACCTCGCAACCAGAGTACTAGTGGCCGTAATCACAAGCCGCTTCACCTACTAAGGTAATGTCCTACTCCCTAAAGTCACCAAATCTGGTAGACAGGAAAACACCAGAAACTTTAAGCTTTCTTTTGCCGCACTTAGGAAAATACTTCTTCTCCTTCTGCTGTGCTCAGGTAATGTAGAACTTAATCCTGGCCCACCTGCAGTAATTTCTTCACCCTCAGACCTAGCTAGGCTAAAAGACATGAGCTTCTTGCACATCAATGTATGCAGGCTGCTAAAAAAAAGCTCACCCTAATCCAAGCTTGGGTGATTCACACCTCCCCTGATGTATTAGTGATCTCTGAATCCTGTCTTAGACCTGCAACCCCTGATAGGGAAATAAATATCCCCAACTATTTCCTGTTCAGAGTGGACAGGCAAACTAGAGGAGGAGGAGGGGTGGCCATCTATGTTAAAGGCAAATTTGCAGTCTCCTGCATCGCTTCATCTTCTGTCACTAATTAATTTGAATGCCTAACTCTCAAAGTGGAGGTCTCACAGGCTAGTGCTTTTTATCTAATAGGATGCTACAGGCTCCGTCCGCTGGGCTTACAACTTCTGTCACATCTAAGTGACATACTGGGGCAAGGCCTGCTTGAAACCATTATCCTTGGTGACTTCAACCTCGACTGGTTCTCCAATGCATCTGCCCCCCTCGTATCCTTCTGTGACGATCATGGGCTGACTCAGCTTATCACCGACCCAATGCACCCTAATACAAAAAACCCTAATGAAAGTACCACACTGGATGTGCTCTTAGTGAGCAACCCCATCTCTTTTCACATGCCGGCACCTTTTTCCCAGATGTCAGCGATCATTGCTTTATTGCGGGAGTAAGATCAACTAACAAACCGACAATTACATCAAAGTTTTCCCTGAAGAGATCCAGACGCAACTTTGATTTAGTTGCTTATTTTAATGATCTTAAGCTCTCCCTGCGCTGGCAGGAGTTTTACCTGACCGAAACAGTCACCTCCGCCTACAGTATCTTCCATGACATACTGTCGGGGGTTCTCAACAAGCATGCTCCCTTGATTAAAGTCCGAGCAAAGAACAAAACATGCAAGTGGTTCTCCCATGAGATCAGGTCCATGCTCCTTGAAAGGGACAAGGTCTAGAAAAAAGCACGTAAACTGAACACGCCCAACGACTGCAGTCAGTTCAGAAGGACACGAAATTTATGTACAAAGACAATTAGAGAAGCTAAAGCTTCTTTCTTCTGCTCAGAACTTGACTCTGTTTCTAAGACTCCAACCAAATTCTGGAATACTATCAAGGACTTGTTGGGCCATTCCCCGGGAATTCCCTTCCGACCAAGATCATCTCCAGTAACACTACTATCAACAAAAGGATGGAGAGCCTAGATTCCTTTAATAATCACTTCGCAACTGCAGGCCTGGCGTTTGACAATTCCCCAGCATGTAAGCTACGCTCCCAGGTAGACAACTGCCTCTCTAAACCCCCAGCTGCCTCTTTGCTATTCAACCTGCTTCCCTAAAAGAGGTTGAAACCTATTGCTGCAACTGGATACCAGACAAAGTGCCGACGCTGACTCACTAGACTCATATTTCCTAAGGATTGCCTACCATGTCCTAGCTGTCCCCATCACCCACCTATTCAATTTATCCTTGTCCAAGGGTATTTTGCCGCCTGTGTGGAAGACAGCACATGTCATCCCTCTGTTTAAATCAGGCAACCCATGTGATCTCAATAACTACAGGCCCATTTCCCTCCTCCCAGTGTTGTCAAAACTCCTGGAGAAAATTGTAAATGCACAACTAAGATCTTATCTTGAAACAATGAATTTATGAGACCCTATGCAGTTGGGCTTCAGAGCTCAACACAGCACCATCTCAGCCCTGACTAAAGTAACTAACGACTGGCTGAGATCCCTTGACCGCAGAAACTTTATCTGTGCGGGCTTCCTGAATCTAAGCAAGGCTTTTGATACAGTCGATCACAGCCTCCTCCTTTCCTCCTTACAAACCATAGGTGTGGACTCCTCCTCTCTGCGCTGGTTTACTGACTATCTTACAGGTCACCTCCCGCAAGTTAAAGCCGAAGGTGAACTGTCCCCTCTCAAACCCCTCTGAAGAGGGGTACCACAGGGATTTATTTTAGGTCCCCTTCTATTCGCAATCTACATTAACAATATTGGCAACTGCATTAAAAATGCCAACATCCATTTGTTCGCAGACGATACATTCTCTATGTAAGTAGACCAATGCCTGAAGCTGCCTGCAACGATCTCCAAGCGGAATTCAACCTCCTGCAAATCTGAAAAGCTATTTCTGAATGTTAAAAAGAAAAAAGCGATGCTTTTCTTCCTACTTGGCCGTGTAGCCAACCTGGTGTCCTGTGGGTCAGTTCCTCAAATAACCACAATCCTAGGAGAAAAACTTGAATTTGTCACAAAATTCAAGTATTTGGGAGTATGGATTGACCACAGACTTTCCTTCATCGAACATATCGAGGACCTACTAAAAAAACTCTGACAAAGGCTAGGAGTCTTCTTCAGAATCAACCGATTTCTTACCAGAGACACCGAGCTACAATTGGTCCAATCCACCTTTCTATCGCTGGTTGATTATGCGGAGTTCCTCTACAGCCAGTGCCCTAGCTCTTACTTGGTAAAACTGGACACGTTGTACCACAGAGCCCTGAGGTTTATTACAGGACTTCCCTCTGCCACTCACCACTGTGCTCTGTACGCTGCTGTGGGGTGGACCTCTCAAACTCAGGCGCCACAAAAATGCTGCACACTGGACCTTTCGTGCACTCACAAAAGAATTACCCCTCTACATCTCTGGCTGCCTTCCCTTAAGTGAAATAGGAAACTCCGCGATTAGAAGCTACTCATTCATCACTCTCAAAATACCTAAAGCAAAATCTCATTTTGGCAGAGCGGCAATAAGCTTTGCGCTCCCCACCCTATGGAACAAGCTACAAGGAACCCTTAAATTGAGCACCCTTGTCTCACTACCCACCTTCAAGGCGTTATACTCCCGCACAATCAAAGAAGTGTGCAACTGTTTTGCACTCCCAGGACCGGCTCTCATGTCCACCTTGGATCACTTCCCTACTCGGATCCGCTCGTAGTCACTATCACATTGTGTTGCCTCCCCCCAGTTCTAGGTATCCTCTCCCCTGCTCTTCTGACACGTCATCACATTCCCTCTCCCAGTCTCCCTTCTTTGGGTTGGAGCACTCCAACCCTCTAGTTGAGATAACCCCTTTAGCTGCCCAAGCACCTTCCTCCCCTGCATCACTTATTCATTTTCAACCCCACAACCCTGTCCCTGTAGTCTCTGCTCTGTATGTATATGCATATTGTACCTTGTACCCTGCCTGTACTATCCCGCGTCTATACGAACTTATGCATTGCATTATCTATGCTTATAGTATTTGGTGTGCCTTTTACTCATACGTAATATTATTGTGTGGCTCTACCCATATCACGAATGTATTATCACTGTGTGGTATAGTATGTTCAACCTTGTGTATATGTTCTAACCATATCCATCTTGCACATGAGCATTGCTCAACGATGGCCACCTGGATAAATAAAGACTTTGATTGGTTGACTGATTGAAGTTTCAGGAGGGAGATGAGGAGACACTTTTTTACAGAGAGGGTGGTAGCTGGGTGGAATACGTTACCTGCAGAAGTGGTATCCAGTAGAACAGTGGACTGCTTCAAAAGGGGATGGGACAGGACAACGGGGAGGGTTAATGGAGGGGAAGGGTGGAAGGGAGGGGCAACTGCAGAATAAGGGGTGTTAGCTGCACATTCGAGCAGACTTGATAGACCTCTAGGCCTTTATCTGCTGGCAAATTTCGTATGTCCGTGTGTTCGTAAATACAGTACTTCTGTTTGGTATTCACAGTGAAATGAGAGGGACCACTACCAGAGTGCAGGCTTTGCCTAGGGCTGGAAGGAGAACTGGGAATTAACATGGGCCAACACTGCTGAAAGGGTACTTAAAGAACAAAGATTCCACCACATCTCGTGCCACACAGGTGACCTGGGTTTGGAAACGAACCAAGGTCGTCAGGGGTCAGCTGGAAGGGAAGGCTGGGACCTGGATTGAGCAGCTGAAGGCAGCTATCCTCTCCCGGGGAGTGTTCTTGTTGCTACTGCCGCATGGCCACTACCGGGTGGAGGTCCGGTGGCAGTGACGCAGGATGGGATGTGGTACGTAGGGACGGTGTGACAGTATTACAGGTCCACGGCATGCGCGTGCCTCCACACATGCATGCACGGCCACGACTGGGGCCAGGTAGAAAACAGGGAGAAAATATGCCAAATGGCAGGATGACATCGGCCCCCCGTAGGCTCCGCAGCCGGCCAGCTAGGCACCTCTGTGCCATTGAGGTAGGTCCCGGTGGACGTCGGGGTGACAGGGCTTGGGGGAACCAGTAGAAGGGGTTTGGTCAGCACAGGGTGGAAAAAAATGTAAATTAAAAAAAAAGGACTAAGATTCTTGAGGGGTGACACATTACCGGGGCTAGAATGCTTGCACCCCAGGGTGCTTAAGAAGGTAGCCCAAGCACTTGCACAACTTCTGACAGAGTTCTTCAACAGCTCTCTGGAGATAGGCGTTGTGTATCAGTAGACTGCAAAGTGGCTGACATAGTGCCCTACACAAGAGTGGTGGGAGAGCTGAGCAGGTGAACTACATGCTGGTCATTCTAACCTCAATATCAGGCAAACTGGAGGAGAGACTGGTAGAATTCCAGGAGGCAAGAGGGCTACAAGATAACAGACAACATTGATTTGTGGCAGAAAGATCACATAAAACAAATCTGACTGATTTCTTCAACTGGATGACGATGACTGTTTATTAAGTTCTGGTGGTAGACATACTGTACCAGTACTTTAACGAAGTAGTCAACTCAGCCTCACACAGAAGACTAGTTAAAAACTGAGACACCAAGGGGCTGGGGGCAAATTATCACAGTGGATCAAGAACTGGTTGGGAGAGAGGGAGGAAGCAGAGGTGAGGATCACTCAGGACCAGGATAGGTAATGAAGGGGTACAACAGGAGTCAGTCACTGGACGGGTACTCTTTAACATCTTTATCTGTGACATTGAGGAGAGAATATGGGAAAAATTTGTCTCGATTTTTCTGCTAACAACACAAAGCTCTGTGGCAGGGCGGACAGTAAAGAGTGTATTTGGGAAATTAGTGAGGATCTTGAAAAGTTGGAGAGGTGGTCCAGGGTCCAGCAACTAGGTTTCAATGCAAAAAAGAGCAAAGTCTTAAATACAGATATCAAAACCCAACAACACCCTCAGAGGCAGCCGCCTGTCCCTGTACTCTCCCCTCCTCAAGGGCAGAGTGGCATTAAGGTGCCTATGTGAATCATCTGTTCTCCCCCCCCCGGAAGTCCAATATACCCTGCAATGGGCCATAATGTCCTTTCCTTCTCTTCTCTGCCCCCACCTTATGGAATAAGCTCCCTATATGGCTCTGCTCAACAGGCTCTCACCCCACCTTCAAAACCCATCTCAAAGCTTGACTGCTGTCAGATGCCAGATGCATTTTCCCATCAGGCGATGAGTGCATCTCCTTCCTCTAATCCCCTTCCCCGTACCGGTGTCATACCCTTTCTGGAGGCACCTCACCCGACCTGGCTCTGTCTCTCCCCTTTCCTGCCTTTACCACAGCACTTATTCTATGTAGCTGGCGTGTAAACCCTTCTATGAGATTTTTGTATTGTAAAAGTCTTGACCTGATTACTGACTTGCTTACGGACCTTGTACTCTACTGTAATTAACTGTATGTATTGCCATTATGTACTTTGTTTCTGCAACCGAACTGTGATACCTGTTAATTTGCTGTATGGCCAGAGTCGTGCCTGAAAACGATCCGGTGGATCATTGCACCCACCCGGTTATCAAAGACATACATACATACATAAATAAATAAACACTCAAGGACTGAGTACAAGATGGGGGAAAACTGTAGCACAGCTGTAGTAAGAAAGGACTTTGGCGGCAACTAAATCTCACAGCTTAAAGTCAACTGCACAATGCAGTAAAGCAGTGGGGAAAGCAAACAAGATGCTGAGGTACAAAGGTAGGGGATTTAGTAGCAGAAGAAAAGAGGTTATACTGAACCTGTACAGAACTTTGGTCAGGCCACATCTGGAGTCCAGCATGCAGTTCTGGAGCCCACATCTTGAAGGACAGACCAGAATCAGTTCAGAGAAGGATTACAAAAATGATACGGGGCAGCAGGGTAGGCCATTTGAGGAGATACTGAAAAGTCTGAATAAGTGCAAACTGGGGACAAGAAGGGGGGGGGGGATGTGATTGAGACATACAAATCTGTGCAGGGAATAAAGTGGACAGTAGCAAACTGTTCACCAAAAGAGGAAACAGCAACTTGAGAGGTAACACAGGGAAACTGGTGTAGGGGAATGGGTTTAACAAGGATATCAGAAAGTACTTTTTAACAGAACAGCTGGCAGAAATGTGGAACACACTACTCAGTAATGTAGTCAATCCTGAAACAGTGGTGAGCTTCAAACAGGAATGGAACAGGCAGGTGGGATGGGCGAGGAACAGGGAGGGAGAGGGAGAGAGGTTCAGTGGGAGGGATGGTCAAGGACAAATACGGTCCATGGAATATACTTAACTCTAGGTAGGTAACTGGGTAAACCGGGTAGACCAGTAGGCCTTCTGCCATCAGTTTTTCTGGGTTTCCACTACAGGCCATCATGAATTTGCAAGTGGGAAGGTTTGCACTGAAACAGCTAATAGCCTCACAAAATGTTACAAATCAAAGCAAGAGGGCATTCCCTGTTACTGGTCCTATCAGCTGGAATTTATACTCTGACAATGTCAAGTTATCTGAGATCTGCAGACCTTTAAACTGGCTTTGCTCTCCCACCTTCATAAAAGGTGTTACTGTACCTAATCCATCTTTACATCATCACACCTCTGAGACTCCTCAAGCCTCTCTTCTCCCATCCGTCCTTCCCTTCTCCCTGCCCTCTCTAACTTTTTTCCCCTGAAAATCAACCCACCCCCTGTAACTCCTCCTCCTTAATTCAGGATGCAGCCCTATGAACTGGGGACTATCTGGAAACGTAATGTAAATGTAGCTTAATGTGTAAAAATGATTGAGACTGTATATAACATTTTTTTTGCAGTGACAATAGAATGTGAAATTTTAACTTCATAAGGTTTTAACAGTTCTGCTGTGCTAGCCCTTTTCTCCCCAGAACCCCCTTGGAAACTAGGCAAATCACTTAAATGGAGCTATCCTGGTGTGCATAAATTCTGAAAATTAAAAAGAAAAAAAAAAACCTAGCAAAATAATGCCACCTTTAAACTCTCTCCCAGAGTCCTACATCCAAATTCAGTCTGCCCAGATACTCATAAAACAGGCAGCACCCCCATTTTAAACACACTAAATTCAATATTAAGCAGAAGCAGCATCGTCATCAGCTTCCTTCCTATTCCCATTCCTATCAGAACTTATGCTTACTTTAAACGGTGTCAGAGAGAAGATCGGTCTTACTTAAAATAGTGTACTAAACACAAGCTAGGATTAAAAGGCTAAACGCACCCTCATATTATGCAGCTGTCAAGTTAGGCCATCACTTTTACATAGCCCCAAACAACTGTAATCAACAATGACATCCACCAGTTTAAGTGATCCAGCTGTGCTTGCCACAAAAAACACCCAGTCATAAATTCTGATATTAGAAAAAGAGACCAGAAGAGTCTCGGGTAATGTCACTTTGACAACGGTCTTCTTGGGTGTTATCCAGTGTGCTCAATTTACAAGGAAAGGTCACATCTCTCTCACCATCCCATATGAGCACTTAAGGACATTCCCTGGGGTTTCAGCAGTCCCATGTCAAAGTCAGATTTTTTGTCTAGAACATTATGGTCATCTACAACAAAAAAACATGGGCTGACATGCTTGTTTCTAAATTACATAGTGGACTTGATTCCTCTTTATGGAAAAAAATCCGTAAGTGGTCAGATTGTTTTATGTAGTTTTAATATCAATGTTTTTGGTGTCAACATGAGTGTGAAAAAAAAGGGGAAATAAGGACACTTAATTTGTCATGAAGTTTGCTTCATTTTTCCCGACAAATGTAAAACTCAAGAGCAAAGTACCAATACTATGATACCCCTCTTAAATTAACATTTACAAAAAAAGGGGGGGGGGGGTAATATGTTTGTTTTTATGCATAAAACCGTTTCAATCCCATATCATTTTCTTAAAACATTTTGATAGATGTAGAATATGGTTGTGAACGTAGCAAAAGATGGAAATATAGTGGTTGCTATGCTTCTTTTGGTTATATCTGCCTTCAAAGTTGCAGTTTCAGAGGTTGTCAGTGCAGGACAAAAATAACTGAAACATCCCAGTTAAAAATAAAACTCGCCAGAAAGCTATACAACTGTCGGCCCGGTGGCGCTGAGGGTTGAGGTGCTGGACACCACACCTCACGCCACACCGGCAACCCAGCGTCAGAAGCGAGCTCGGGCCATCAGGGGTCGGCAGGGGAAGGACAGGATCGAGCATCCAGAAGACTGTTCTACTGTCCTGGGAGGGAGGGGGGGTCTCGATCCCAGGCTCTGGCGGCTTCTGGCAGCAGCCAGGGGCACAGCAACCAAGAGATTGGCTGCAGCAGCAATCCTGTAGGCACACACAGGACCGTGCATGCTCGCGCTGGACGCATTGCATGTCCAAGTCTAGGGGGAGGGACAGAAAAGCAGAAAAAACCCTGCCAGCTGGGTTAGGCAACGGTGACCACCAGGGACCAAGGCTCCACACGCCCATCGCCAGCCACAGCTCCGACTCTACCCAGTGGGGATCCTTGGCCTCTCCAAGGGGTCAGGGAGAGACGGGGATACTGATACCGATGTTACTGTTGGGGAAGTGGTTCAGGCGGACGGTTAGGGGCTGCAGGTCGAGGGAGTACAGCCTGAGAGATGCCCCGACTGGCAGGTGAGAAAAGAAGAGTTGCAAAAAAAAAGAAGAAAGCTTTACAACCAATTCAAAAGTACATTCAGAATGACAAGGACTTGAATATAAAAAACAGAGTAAGCGAAGACAGGCAGACATGTACGTAATGCGTCTTCAACGATGCCAATGGCTACAACTGTGGAAGTTAATTTCCTCACTGCTAACCTGTATAGATTCTTAGCTGGATATGATGTAATAGAATAAATCATTATTCTAAAAATGTTTCCATATATTTAGGGATGTACTTGTGCGTGTCACAGGGTGTGGTTTTAGGATAACACAAAACTAGGCTGACCACAAGTCAAGTGCATAAAAAATGGCTCAAGTGCGTTTGTCATTTTATTTTTCTTAAAACATCAGGATCAAAAATAACAAACTAAAAAAAAACACAATTCTTACAGCAGTACTACAGCTCATAGTACTGCGCACAGCTTTAAGGTCCACCTTCCTCTGTGCTCTTTCTCAGACCACATACTGGCTCAGGTCCACCAGGTTCCTCTTACAAGGCTGATCTGATCTGCTCTCTGTTCACAGGGGTTTATATACCCCTCCCCCTTAAACATGGGATCTGGTCACGTTCATCAATTAAGCATTTCTTAGGCAAACAACCATACGTACACAAAAGAAAAAGGTTGTCCTAAACATTAATATATTAAGCAATCTTATTCCTTTAAAATAAGTAACTTAAAACCTATATTTTGTCAGTAAATGAGCTCTGAATACCTAATTGGCATTACTATAGTCTGCTCAGCATGCCTTCCTGGTAAAACCTTTAAATAAATAAACTATCATATAGCTCCTCCCTTTATTCAGCATGACTTGCATTTATTTTAATACAAACAAGGGCCCCTAGAGGCTGCTGTCACCCTAAAGGGTACAGTCAGAATTAATCTTCTGCAGGTAAGCTCTGTGTTGTCTTCAGCCAGTTTATAATGCAGTTTCACAGTATTGTCCTCTAAATAATAAAAATAATGTAAGGGCTTTTTAACCAATGAGGGAGGGCATAACTGTGAAACTGTGTTATAAACTGGCTGAAATAAGACAACAAAACCACGTCCCGTGACAGTGCTACTAAACAACCTTAAAAACATTTTCAGATGAATCAGAAAAATGGAAACACCAGGGAATACCTTCAAGCCCTTTCATATGGCATGTCTGCAATACATACTGCATACATTTCTGGGGTCCTCATTACAAAAAGGACATAGACTCAGTTAAGAGGGTGTTAACACAAAGAGAACAAAATGATCAGAGTTATGGAGAACAAAAGGTACGAGGAGAGGCGAGAGGCCCTTAACATGTTAACTCTGGAGAAAAGGTGGCTGAGAGTGGACATTTATTTATTTTTTGTTGACCAGGTAAGTGCACTAGACAAATCCTGCCTATTTTCAGGCATGACCCAGGGGAGGGGGATACAGATACAGATGAATGCCAACTGACCTTGAACTAGAATAAGCTGTTGGTGGTATTTTTAGTGAATGAGGGAAATTTGGCCAGGACACCAGTGAAATTCCCCTACTCTTTTCGAGAAGTGCCATGGGGTCTTTAACATTCATCTGACTACCACCAATCCACGCAGCTGGGACCTCGGTTTAACATCTCATCCTAAAGATGGCACCTCAGAAGTGCAGCACCCCTCTCATGCTGCACTACAGTGTCAGTACTGGGGTATTAACCCAAGTGCCAGATGTGGGAACTGAACCCACAGCCCTCTGATCTCCTGGCCTCAGAGGCGAGTGTGCTATCTACCGAGCCACTGACACTGATTTTAGTGACACTAATATGCTCTCAGTCTTCTGCGTTCTCAACGATTCTGGCAAGACTGAATGTACAAAGAAGCCTGAGCTGGTGCCCTCATCAGGCAGGAAGCAGGGACATGCCCTGAAGCTCAGAGGTAGCAAATTCAAGGGTAATTAGAAGGCACTTTTCTCCCCAGAGGGTAGAGAACCTGTGGAATAGTCTACCAGATGAGACAGTGGATATAAAGGCAGTACAGGCCCTCAAGTCTCAACAAATTTCTGTTTACCAAGTGAATCTACAAGTACCACGTTTAGTAAAGTGGGCTGGGATTCCCTATGAATTAGTACATGTTTGCACATAATAATGTTTTTCACCTCTGCATATGAAGCAGGGGTCAGACATGATAAATCACTGGCAGGCATCACACACACACACACACACACACACACACACACACTTGGTTATCTCATCCAGACTACTAAATTCCCCAAGACATTGAAGTGGATTGTAAGCATTACTGGCGAGTCCAAGACACACACAACGGAATAGCACCCCTGTACATGTTGGCATCAGTGTCTCACATTGCTCTGATGTTTTTTCAGTGTCCCCAGTCTTTTGGTCTCTTAGTTTTTTCTCAATTAGTCTCCTTTGTAGGAATGAGTCAACTGCTTTGCTGAAGTGCTGGCACAGTATGTCTACCACCTGACCTTTATAAAGTCTGTCATCCAGTTGAAGAAATCAGTCAGATTTCCCTGATCTTCCTGCCACAAGGTCTTGGGAAATTTAGACATTTGGATGAGATAGCCGAGTGTGTATGTTGCCGGCTTGTGTACTTTTTTGTTTGGGCTCCATCTCATGGTGTTCTGAGCCACCCTTTTTTACTTTTGCATGATAAATCTACTGTCCATTCTGACCTTAAATTACTAAATTTAGAACGTACCACCAAAACACAGATTTCTTTCATTAGTTCCATCCTCAAAAGTCTCAAGTCTTGTTTTCATTTGCTTTTAATAATTACTGGAGTCCGTCAGCTTTGATCCAGCCTGCTGAGACACATTGCCCATTTTGTCCTGCACCAAACCAACCTCAGTCTTGACCATCACCAAATGCTCTGTAGATCTGTCGAGTCTTTTACCAACTTTGTGTTGCTCTACACATTCTAGTGGTAGAAATTTTTAATATCCTTATTATCTGACTTCTTGGTATCGGGCTCAGTAATAGGGTGCCCCCCCCCCAATAACTTCCATATTGCATCTGTGATTGTTGCGGACTGAAAGATACCAAATTGCAGAGATGATATACAGTACCTTGTTTCTTCCCATCTTAGAAACAGAGCTTTCCAAAACATTGCACGCCATCAGTATTGACAAGATAATGCAGTTTGTATTCAAAACTTAAGGGTGATAATTTCAAAATTCGAAACAGCCCTAAAGAAGAAGTAGTATTCTAAAACCCATTTATGGTGGGCTGCAAGCTATGTCCCTCCTCTTGTCGTCCTTATTATCTAGGATAAAATAGGAAAGTCTGTGCTGAACACTACAGCCCCCTGACACACACACACTTGTGCACACACACACACACACACTGACACACAAACCACAACTCCCTGAACAGACAGCAGCAGGAAGGGAAGATGCCATGACCACAGGGTGCTAATCTAAAGCAGCAGTTCATGGTATGATGAACATTTTGAGCCTATATCTTTTAATCTCACATTAGAGGGCCATTTTTCCTCCTGTGTTGTGAATGCCTCCCTCCATTTGACTGTGCTATTGTAACAACCCTTTCCTGATGGCAGTGGCAAGATTATTACTAGTTAGTGCCCAGCAGAGGGATAGGGTGCCTTGTACATCACCTCTAAGGAACAGAAGCTATGGGAGAAGCATAGACAGTACACAAAAGGCTGTTCCCGGGGGGGTGGGGGCAGAGGTTTGGGTGAGGTCTTGGTGGGAGACCAGGGAAAGTACTACAAGCCCAAAGACTAGTGCAGCTCAGGAGTAGAGGGGGAGTAGGCATTACAACCCAGGTGCCCAACGGCATGGGTAAGGAGCTGGTCTGGTGCCCTATACTATGATGCAGGCCAAGGGAAAAACTGCAGGCATGGCTGGCCTTACATCTGGATGGGATCTGAACAATGGAGGGCCTGTAATAGTTGAAACAGGAGAATCCCAGATAGGGCAACAGAATCCTCAGGATTACCCCTTTAAAGACTGTCATCTGATAAGACTGCCACTCTCAGTTGTAAGAGGAAGAACACATAGCCAAGCCATTGGACACACCCTGCATGGACTGTGACAGGGCCTGATGGCACTGCAAGGCCAAGATTTACATCCCAGCGTCAGGTTCCATGCAACCTTGGCCTGTTGTGGCTGGTTAACAGGGGCCAACATCAGACTGTCTGGAGGAAATCTGTTGCTGTCAGAGGTCAAAGGGGTTACATTGGTGAGGTAATCCAGGGCAGGCTGCATCATGCTTTCATGTGTGCATCCTCATAGCCCTTGCATGCATGGCTCCAGTGGGAGCAGGAGAGAAAACAAGAAAAAAGTATTAAGAACATTTCCAACATGTCATTATTTGCCTCTGGACTTTATAGCCCATTACTTTATGGCTATCACAGTCATTCCCTGCAAAAAGTTTAATTTTTCCCTCAGCCTATTTTGGAAGGGAAGGGATCCTTATATAAGCTCCATAGCGGATGTACCAATCCTTCCATTTCCCTGTCCACTAACTCCACCCCTCGCTTAGGCATTTTATGAACATCTAATAGGAAGAGCACAGGGACGTGTCTCATTGTACCCTACAGGGGATTTTAAACACATATTTGTATATGTTAAAGCAAAGTTTTATATAAATGCAAGCTACCACTTAACTGATAGGTACCCTATCAGTTAAATGGTGACGTTCATTTATATAAACCGTTGCCTTTAACATATATAAAAACGTTTTTAAAATGCCCCTCACAGAGTACAATGGGGTGCGTCTCTGTGCTCTCCCAGGTTAGATGTCATAAAAGATCTGAGCATGAGGTGGGGCCGGAGGACAGGGAAGTGGAAGGGATCGGGTGGCAGCCATTTGGCGAGATATACGATGCCTTCCCTTCCAAAACAGACTGAGGGAAAAATTAAACTTTTTGCGGGGTATAACTTTTATGGCCATAAGGTAACACGCTACAAAGCCCATAGGCACATCTTTGAAATTCACATTAGCCCTGCCGCCTACCGACTAAGGGCTTCCAGTGCCACAGCATCAAGACCCTCCTTGGCGATGACCTCGTAGCTGTAAACAAATTTAAATACCTGGGTTGTGAATTAGACCACCATCTAACATTTTCTGCTCATATCGCCTCCCTGAGTCAAAGAATCGGTTTCTTCTACAGGAACAAGTCCATTTTTACTACCAAAGCCAGGCTGAGATTGGTACAGACCACTTTCATTCCTCTCCTTGACTATGCCAATGTGATATATGGTCGATGCTCAGATTCCCTACTATACCCGCTTGGCACACTCTACCACACAGCAATACGTTTCATCGCAAATGCCCACCGTCACATTCATCATTGTGACTTGTATGCCTACTTGGGCTGGACTACCCTGTCCACAAGATGACTCATCCACTCGTTCACTTGTCTCTACAAAGCCCTTCTGCTAAAACTCCTCCTTACATATCTGGCCTATTTCAGCACACTGCCTGCCACTATCCCTTACAGAGCAGCTCGTACATAATGTTAGACGTCCCAAACGTTCATTTCTGCTTCGGAAAAATGGCCATAAGCCGTGCACTCCCGGGTACTTGGAACAAAGCACAAACTAGCCTCAAACTTCAAAATCTGATCCCACTAAATAGCTTTAAAAAACTGTCCTACAGCAAACTGTATGACTCCTGTACATGCCAATTGCTTAAATGACCAATACTCTATTTCATATCCTCCAAAAGTATTTATCTCCACTCTGGCCTCTCATTAGAGATGGCTATAGCATCTAATGTCCTTCCAATGGGGTAAGTATTCACTCCTTACTCATGCCTCCTCTCCAGCTATCTTTCCCTTCATTCTCTTCACCCCACCATGTCTGTCCCTCACCTTCACTTGCCTTAACACCCTTCTACCTACCTTCACTCTCTCTCTTCCATCTCTTGCCGTAATGCCTCCATTCATCAGGCTAAGACGTTCATACCAATATTCTCTAGCACTTATGCCTCTGCACTTATCTGAAACTGCCTGACATCAATAAGTCTTGTAACTAATGCAACTGCTCGGATTTACTCAAATGACAAAAGAACCTTCCCCACTAAACACCCTTGTATTTAAGTATTATTGTGTCGATCAGTATGAACTTGTACTATTGTGTTGCCTAGTGTAAACTTTTATTTTCTGTGTAAAGTGTCTTTTTCAGTAATTGTATCTTATGTTTTGTACCAGTTGTATATCTTGTACCATATTGCCTGTCCAGGACCTCCTTGTAAATGAGCATGCTCAATGGAGTATTTCCTGCTAATAAACTTGACTTGACTACATCTCCCTACCTTGCTAGGAAGTTACCTCCTGACAAAACCAGAAATGTTCGGGGGTATATCCCCTCTACCTGTCCCCGCTGGGGGGGGGGGCAAGCCATGGCTCAGTGGAGGGTGGCACCTCAGAAGCTCAGGTAATGTTGTCAGCCTTGGGGGCTGGAAGAATTCTGGGGCCATGTGGGAGGTGGCAAAAGAAAGAAAGAAAGAAAGAAAGAAAGAGAGAGAGAGAGAGAGGAGGGAGGGAGGGAGGGAGGAAGGAAGGAAGGAGCAGCTTGCATTATTGTGATTGGGGGGGGATTCTGAGGGATGAGGATCATGTTTGCCACCACCCCCCAATCCACTCCAGACATTAGCCTGAGACTGCAGTGTATGTTTGGCACATGGCAACTGACTACTACATAGGGGATTAAGGGACTAGGATGGACCCTTATTCACATACGCAGGCCCAAGCACAAAGCTGATGCTTAGTCCTAACTAGCTGGCACTTGAGTCGGACAGTATCACACTGGACACTGGGGATGGCAAGTAACATGGGGGCTGGTCCTGCTTTATGAGCAGAGAACATGCAAATGTGCTTATTATGTGCTACAAGGTATAACACAGATGTTAGCATCCACAAACAACCATGATTCTGGGATTACAATTTATAATCCCAGAATGGCTAATGGGTCTGTTGCTCAGTGGCCTGTTTTCTGGACATGCCCTGATCCACATACTTAGGTGTATTCGTTTGCAGTTCTGTGACCAGGAAATGCACACTGAGCTGTGATAGCTCATTTCCAGGTGCATCCTTGGGGTGGGTTACATGGATCCATTTTACTGACTGGGGGAATGCTGGCCTGGGCACCAGGGAAAAAACCCACTCAGTGTTTCTGTTGCCATCTGTGACAGGGTTAAGACCCTGTCCCACTGGTTATACAGACAGCGTTAAAAGCAAGGATCTATTCTGACCTCTGCTATTCTGTCACTTGTCTGTCTCTTGCCTGTCTGATTGCACAGAGAAACATAGAAGTTGTTGGCAGCTAAAGATCACTTGGCCCACCTAGTCTGCCCAAAATTCCCTATTTATGGTATGACCAGATCCCCTTCTTGGACTCCAGCCTACACCCCTTTGTTTACAATCACATTTTTTTGTAGCACCTAGGAACTGGCCACTCCAATGATCCCACAATTTCCCTTGTTCTTCCATCCTTCAATTGCTGTCCCTATTCTTTCTTCCTTCCCCTTGCTTCTCTGCAGTTAAAAAAATATGTATGAGGAGGTGTGGCTAGCAGCCAACTGAATCAGATGCACTCCTGATAGCTCCTTCAACTCTGATTGAAATAAACAGCAAACTTTATATCTATAGAGCTGGAACTTTATTCAACAACAGAGCTACTGAGAACACAACAGTTGGAGCCTGATATTTTAATTCAGCAGCCGGTGCAATGGGGAACCCTCAAAAAACTGGGCAGGCAGATTATGGGAAGGGGAAACATGGCAAACAACATGCTGGCACAGATCACAGGGCCTTGAGGCTGGAGCTACAGGAGGCCCTGAAACTTCCAACAGTGCCATCCTACAGGCTGTTCAGGCACATGAGGAATCACTTAAAAGTCTTGGATGCTAAAATGAATCTATTTAACAACAGAGTAATGTTATTCGATCCTAAGGTGGAAACAGTATCTGCAGAAGTGCGCTTTGTGAAAGAGTCAGCAGATAAAACCTCGGCAGTGACCTCTGAGTCGCTGTCCAAAAATAAGTTACTTCAACTTGAGCATTTAGAGAATAGAGACTGACTACCCATGTTCGGTTGCTGGGAGTCCCCGATGGTTCAGAAGGGAGTGATCTGCTGCATTACATCCACCAACGATTGCAATGCATGCTGGATCTTAATATACCAGAGCCAACTACAAAGTCTATCGTATAACCCCCAGTAGAAAACGATCGGATCAAGACCAACCATGCACCATCCTAATTTCAATGGCAGGACAATGCAACACGGATCGGATCCTTCAGATGGCAAAAAACAAAGGCCCACTCCAACTGCCACATGGCATCCATATTTTCTTTTTCCAGGATCTAAGTTTCTCCACCGGCCAGCGCAGGAAGGTTTTTGAAGCGAACTGAAATGTTTGGGTGCCAGTCACTCGCTTCTGCTATCCGCGAAACTTAAAATCACTTATGAAGTAAAACTTTTATCTTTACTGAGCCTACAGAAGCAGGAAAGAGACTGCTCAAAATTATGGAAAACTTTCTGAGTGGAGAAGCAGCACACAGTGAGCTTGACAAGAGCTGAACCAAACTTGGCACTGCCGTCCCTCAGTTCTGATTGTCTAATAACATGGATACCTACCTGACTTTTTTGGAGTCATCAAAAATGAACAGCGGTTTTTGTTTAGTTTGTTCCACAGTTTAATAAAATTGCTCATTTAATGATATTTACAGTTTATAAGTGGAGTGAAGACTCAACGGCTTGCCTCTCTCAACAGCTTTATTATCCCTTTGATTATTCATGGACTTTACATAAGTCATTTGTTGACTTACACGGTCATGTACTCTGGGACTTTTCGAACATGTCTTTTATATGGTATATAGTCCATGGTCATGACTGAAATGGCATTTGTTATTTTTTCCTCAACCTGTTTTATCAGTTGAACTTCCCCTTCCCTGATGTAACAAAGGAAGATACGAAAAGTATCTTGATTTACTGTTTAATAGTTCCTATATCATTCTTATGCCTTGGAACAAGTATCTATGTCAGAATATATATATTCTTTGCAAAAAACTTTGTTAATACACTAGTTAAGGTTAAAGCGACAATGGTAGGGAAATGCGGTGTTAGGTTTTCCAACCCTAACAACCCACCCCCACCCTGCAGGCAGCAACAGGCTTTGCCATCATCAGCCCTAACGCACAACCCCATTCCATGAGTAAGTAGGCGGAGATGTATACAGTATATGAGAATGGGGTGAGCATTAGGGCTGACACTGCAAAGGCACACCCCACACCTGCTGCTGCCTGCAGGATTGGGTTGGGGTGTTAGGGTTGGAAACCCTAATGCCACATTTCCCTACTTTTGTTGCTTTAACCCTAACTAGTACATTAACAAAGCTTTTTGCAAAGAATTTCCTTACTTTTTGAGAAAGCATAATCGTATTCTTATTTGCCTGTAATATAAATGCCTAAATTAGGATGGTATATATTTGCCTGTAATGTAAATTTGCCAGAATTTTTGATATACAATAATCCCACCCTTATGCCCCTGTGTGAACACAGGGCCCCATCACTCCATAATCATAACCTTATTTGTGTGTGGGAGTGCAGGGCCCAGTCCATAATGGTATCCTGTACTCCCATCCATGCATAATTTTTCAGATACAGTAGTGGTATCCTTACTTGCCTGTGGGAGTGCATGGCCCTCTGGGCCCTACACTCCCATCCCATAGTGTACAGAGTCAGAAAACTTCTCATATTACAATCTTATACTGTAGAAAACACAGCAAAATTTGAAAGCTGTGTAACTTGTTACAAAATTACTACATTTTCTCAAAACTGCCAAAAGGCACATCGGTAGCACAAGCCCCTTCTACTCTGAAATTTTCTGAGCAAAATTACAAACTATTTCTTAAGGGAAAGGAAAGGGGAAATTGTTTAACCAGGAAAGACACACTAAGCCAAAGCTTGTTTCCAGGTGCAACATGGGAACACAAGGAAGTTAAGTGACTTGCTCAGGGTCACACAGTACGCAAGTGGAGGCTGTGGGATTCAAACCCCAGTCTGGTCTGCTAGATGTCACCAGATTTGCAGCTCAAAGCCTTAAACCACTACGCTATTCTGCCTCCACCAATACTGCCTTAACACCATAGTGACAAAGAAATGGTTCCGTAAACCTCCCAGTATAATTTTATCCTATAGAAATCAAGCAAAATTCAAATCCACAGAGCTCCAAGCCAAAGTAATATATTTTCACCAAACCAGCAAAAAGCACATCTCTGGGGCAAGCCCTTTTTACCCTGAAACTTTCAGTCCAAAATTCCAAACCGTTTCTCTGCTATGACATGACAATGAAACAGCTATATAACATTTCTTTTTTCGCAAATTGTGAAATAGAATCCTGTTTCACATATCCTTTTTTGCAATCTGCAGTAAAAGAAAATACTTTCTCACAAATTGCAAAAAAAGGATCTTGTTTCACAAAACAGGATGTCTGCAGCCAAAAAAAAAAAACACATTTCTCATGAAGTAATAGAAAAACTAACCCCGAACTGCAATTCTACGGGCCCTGATTAGATAAACACAGCTTTGGGTGTTTACCAAAGTCCTGCATTATGTTTGAAATTTAAGTTTGTTTCCCTTGCTAATAGAAATCAAGAAACCTATTTCGAGCCTCACATCGATCTATTCCCATAGGAAATAATGGGAAATGTTAAAATTTAATAACTTTGGAACAGATTAATATTTATTTCACCAAACCTTCAAAAGGCACCACTGTGATTCAAGGCGTATATACCCTAAAATTTCATATCAAAATTCCACACTGTTTTTGTGCAACATGGTGACAATTTGACAAAAAATGGTAATTTACACATTCTTTGAGACTCCATATCTCTGCTCCCGCACATGCAAGTGGAACGAAACTTGCCACATCAAGAGATCTATGGTGCCTGATGGTTCATGCCAAATTATATGCAAATTGATTGAACAGTTTAAAAGTTATTAAAGTGCAAAATGCTCAGTTTAACATAGAAGTCAGGAGCAGTGGCAGAATTTGACAAAAAAGGTAATTAACACAATTTGTAGGACTCCATATCTCCACACCAGAACAACCAACCAAAACAAAACTTGCCACATCAAGAGCCCTTTCACGCAAATTGCTTCAACAGCTACGAAGTTATTAAAGCACAAACTGTGATCAAGAATCGTGTCTCGCGATCAAGAATCCTGTTTCGAGCCTCACATCTATATTTTCCCATAGGAAATAATGGGAACTTTGAAATTTAATAACTTTGGAATGCATTAATATTTTTTCACCAAACCTACATAAGGCACAACTGCACCCCAAAATCTATATACCCTAAAAATTTCAGACCAAACATCCAAGCCGTTTCTGAGAAACGCGGTGACAAAGAGTTTGACAAAACATGGTCATTTTCACATTTTTTGACACTCTGTATCTCTGCACTCACGCATCTGACCACAAAGCAACTTGCCACATCCAGAGATCTTTGGTCCCTGATGGCACATGCAAAATGTCACACGAATCAGTTGAACGACTGCAAAGTTATTAAAGTGCAATTTAACATAAAAGTGACTGTTGAACCCTAACTATAGGGGCATGACCACACCCCCATTAATATATATATGACTCTGTAGTGTGAAACAGGAATCTCTTGGTTTATTTGTTTATCACTACTGTTCTTGGAATGTAAATGTCTGTATACTCTTCGCCAATTGTTGTACTTACTCAATGTGACAGTGTTGACTGTAAATATCTGTAATTACTCCTCTTCCCTTCCCCTGGGGTTGCACCTGGAAATGAGCCTCGGTTCAGTGTGCCTTTCCCAGTAACTAATTTTAAAAAAAATTAATAACTAAATGTGCTGTACGTATGTAATTACACTGTTGAAATGAATGTATAAAGTTATATGGGTTTCTTTTAGAAATGGCTATTTGTAAAACAAGAAGTAACCTTGAGCTGTATTTTGACCTCCACAAGCTTGTTAGCAGAGTTATTAACAGAAAACCAGCTCTGGGACAGGATGTCTTAACTGGCTGATCCTGTTAAGAAGAGTAATATAGTCTTCAGGCTGGTTACAGGAAGGTCAATAAAAAAAGTCTTGCATTTTGTGAATAATGGGAGATGAAACTTACAAAAAAGGATGCAGAGGTTAAACTGCCAGACAAATACATTTCATATAAAGAGGGAAATATTATGCTGAAATAGAGACAGATGGAGATTTTAGAGAGAGACTCGGAGGAAGGATTTTTGTATGTACTGCCTTTGTGATGGCTATCCTGTGCATCTTTATTTTTTTTATGTTATTGTTATTGATAATAAAACACTACTTGCAAATTTTATAACATCTCCTGGTCTGCCTATGCTTCCTGACCTATGCCTCTATGACACCATCTTATGAGTATTTTTTTTTTGTTACTGTATATACTAGCCCAGCTCATCAAATTTAATAGAGCACTTTGCATGTTCAATTTGTCTGCCTGGAAAGTTTTATTTAGAAGGCCAGATTACAGTTTACAACTCAGCAAAAGGTAATGTCTTATGCTGCTCTACCTACATTAGAGGCCAGTTCCATGAACATTGTGCACCTGGCAGAAAAAGCGATCATGAAGAGGCTGCAATAGTAGGACCTCTGACAACTTGTGACGTGGGTGATAAATCCTTAAACAGTCTAAAACTAATATTAGTTTTTAAAAAACAGTTAACTGTTACCTTCTATAACTGAGGTACTTTTTATTTTACCTTTTAATTAGAAGATTTTTTTTTTTACCATGCTGGTAGCTGCTGTTATGTGGAACAGCACTCTTCGTAGTTACATATCTAGCTCTGTTCCCTCCAGTACATCATGGACACTGTAACTTTACTCACTAAGACATCATAGCTGCTCAGGAAGAGCCACTCGGAAGCTACCAGGTCAATGACTTGTGATGTTACAGTCAGTGAGGCCACAGTGCTAATCATGTAGTAGTGGGGGGAATAGAACTAGATATATCAGCTGCAAGGCAGAGTGCTATCCAGACATCCAGCATAATACTATCACATGGAAACATTTCTAATGAGAAAAAGGAAAAAAAATACTTCAGAAATAAAAAGTTACAACTAACTACTTCTTAAAATTCATAATATTTTCCTGTTATTTTATACTAGCCTGTAAGATCTCGGGTTTCATTAAGCAGGATGGGTATGAGTTTGGGATACTGAGTGCTGCTGGTGGTTCTTGTTTTGTGGTTTTTCCATTTTTTTTATTTTAATTCTAAGCAGCTCCCTACTCTGAGTGTTTATACCCAGCAGAGTGAGTAGCCCATGGGAGGCCTGCAATTTGCTGGGCTGGTGAAAGCATATGACATGGGTTATGAACCCTTAACACCTTGGTCACAGAGCAGGCTGAGTATGTGAGGGTATAAAACAATATAGTATATAAGCAGTGTCTGTTCAGGATAGAATTTAGCGACAGCTGAAATGCTGCTGTACCATCAATCTGATGTCACACTGCTGTTGTACAATCGATCTGACGTCAGATTGATGGTACAACAGCAATCTGTCATCAGCTAAGAGGAGAAAAAAAATCAGATATCACAGTTTAAATTCCTCACAGCGCAACTAAATGACCAACATGGCAGGTGTCCGTAGCGGCGATATCCATAGCGAATGAGAAAAGTTAATCGCTGACCGAGACTGACTGTTTTTAGCCATCTAGCCTTTTTTATTCAAGATGTCCTGGTACACATAGGGACTAATGATCTTGCCAGCCGGTCAGTTGTGGAGACCAAGGAACACCTGACCAGGCTGGGTGACAAACTATCATCCATTTCTTCCAGCATCTCCTTCTCTGAGATCCTGCCAGTCTAGGAGAGGGGGGCAGATGGATGGAAGGTCGGAGAAGGGGAGATAGGGGAGCTAAACACTTGGCTCAAGGGCTGGTGCCAGGAAAAAGGACACAGATTTGTAGGGAACTGGCAACCATTTTGGGAGTGAAAGTCCTTTAAATTTGATGGACTGCGTCTGACTAAGGAGGGAGTCAGTGCATTGGGGCAGAAGTCTGACGTCTTTGCCGAATATTTAAACTAGCAAATGGGGAGAGGGGCAGCACACCACACGTCGAATGGGAAGAACACCTCCCCTCGCTAGTGGTCAAACAAGAGTTCAGCATGTTTGCAGTTCATTTGCATCACCAGGTAAGGAAAAAGGTCCAGCTCCCCATACGACGCACAGGGGAAACGCCAGACCTCACCCAACAACTAACACACTGAAATCTGGCCAATGGAAAATCATGTACACATATGCTCGCAGTCTGGGAAACAAGATCCCAGACCAGCAGGCAATAATGACAGAGGCTAAACTGGACACAGTAACAATTAGCGAGACGTGGTTTACCAGTAACCACACTTGGGAGGCTTCAGTACCTGGCTATGAACTTTTCAGAAGAGACCGAGGTGCAAAAAGGGGGGAGGGTGGAGTGGCCCTGTATGTCAATGAAAATATCAAAGCTACAGAAATTCAGAATACACGTAAGGAGCCAGAAGAACTGTGGGTCACCCTGGAAACAGGAAATGGGACAGCCATAAGAACTGGGGTTGTCTACAGGCCACCAAACCAGGGGGAGGACACAGACACATTACTGCTAGAAGATATACAAAACATGACAGTTAAAGGGGAGGTTCTGATAATGGGAGACTTCAACATGCCATATACAGATTGGTCAATACCAGCAGGAACATCTGCCAGAACTAGACACATGGTGGATTCCCTGCAGGGGCAGGGCCTCAAACAACTGGTACAACAACCCACAAGAGACAGGGCTATCCTAGATCTAGTGCTGACTAACAGGGAAAGGATCACAGATCTCCAGGTAGAAGGTCACCTGGGGGCCCGTGACCATCACATGGTATGGTTCAATTTGGCCACTACAACTAAATCATCCCATTCCAAGGCAAAAATATTGGACTTCAGAGGAGCCGACTTTGATAAGATGGCCAAGAGAGTTAAGCTAGCCCTGGCAAAAAGGAATACAGGTGAGGGGGTACAGGCAAAGTGGGCAAGCATAAAGGATGCAATACTTGAAGCAACAGCCCATTGTGTTAGAGAGAAAAGGAAGTGCAAAAGAAGAAGGAAACCACTTTGGTTCTCAAAAACAGTAGCAGAAATGGTCAGAGACAAAAGGTTGGCCTTCAGGAAATACAAGGGAACACAGTTGGATGAAGATAGGGAGGTATACCAAACTTCTCTAAGGGAAGCAGGGAAGGCAGTAAGGCAGGCAAAGGCCCAAACCGAGGAAACACTAGCATGAACGGTAAAAGAAGGTGATGAGACTTTCTATAGATATACTGTATTAGTGAAAGGAGAAAGTCTAGAGGGGGGTATTGCTAAGATCAAAGGAGATAAGTGGGCGCGTGAGGAGGAGGACCATGTAAAAGTATCTATCCTAAATAGATACTTCTGCTCAGTATTTATTGAAGAGAAGGTAGGGCAGGGCCCACAGCTCAGCACCACGGACACAGGGGGGAGGGAGGTGAGCACTAATTCCTTCACAAAAGGAAGGGTCCTAGAAGAGCTTGCTAAGCTCAGGGTGGACAAGACAATGTGACCTGATGGCATACATCCCAGGGTACTAAAGGAGCTAAGGGTGGATCTAGCAGAGCCATTATCAGAACTGTTTAGTGAGTCTCTGAACACAGGACAGGTCCCAGAAGATTGGAGAAGGGCTCATG
The DNA here is from genome assembly GCA_016271365.2 of Neoceratodus forsteri. Classification (NCBI taxonomy): domain Eukaryota; kingdom Metazoa; phylum Chordata; order Ceratodontiformes; family Ceratodontidae; genus Neoceratodus; species Neoceratodus forsteri. The sequence continues at coordinate 1,339,734,564 of CM057455.1, read as the reverse complement.
TGATCCCGCTCCACAAGTGTAGTAGCAGGGAGGAGGCATGGAACTACAGACCAGTCAGTCTTACCTCAGTAGTGGGCAAGATTATGGAGGCACTCCTTAAGGAAAGGATAGTGCAACACCTGGAATACACAGGAGCACAGGATCCAAGACAGCATGGGTTTACAAAAGGAAGGTCCTGTCAAACTAATCTCATAGATTTCGTTGACTTGGTAACCAGAGTGGTGGACCAAGGGGGAGCAGTTGATGTCACCTACCTTGACTTCAGCAAGGCTTTCGATACTGTTCCACATAGAAGATTGATTAATAAGCTGGTTAGGCTCGGGGTGGGTCAGAAGTTGGTCAACTGGGTGGAAAACTGGTTGGCGGGCAGAAAACAGAGAGTGGTGGTAAACAGTATACAGTCAGAAGAGATGCAAGTCACAAGTGGGGTACCTCAGGGATCAGTCCTGGGGCCAGTCCTCTTCAATATCTTCATCAGTGACATTGCAGATGGACTGGAGGGTAAGGTTTGTCTGTTTGCAGATGACACCAAGATCTGCAACAGGGTAGATGATCCAGATGGGGTGGGCAGAATGAGAAGAGATCTGGATAAACTAGCAAAATGGTCGCAAGAGTGGCAACTGGGGTTTAATGCAAAGAAGTGCAAGATCATGCACATAGGGAAGAGAAACCCTGAAGCCACCTACAGGCTGGGAGGGGGAGTTGCTGGCAGTCACAAGGGAAGAAAGAGACTTGGGCATCATCATCACAGATGACCTGAAATCATCCTAGCAGACCACTAAAGCAGTAGGTAAGGCTAGGGGGATGTTAGGGTGTGTTATTAGGGGTATCACAAGTCGGAAGAGGGAGGTAATAATCCCTCTTTACAAGACACCGGTTAGGCCCCAACTGGAGTACTGCATGCAGTACTGGAGGCCACACCTTCACAAGGACATTAACCAAATTGAGGCAGTTCAGAGAAGGGCAACCAAAAATGGTGCAGGGACTGCATCAGAAAACATATGAGTACAGATTAACGGAGCTCAATATGTATACCCTAGAGCAAAGGAGGGAGGTGATATGATTGAAACATTCAAACACCTTAAGGGCATTAACAAGGTGAAAGAATCTAACATGTTTCAATATAAGGAAAATAGCAGGACAAGAGGACACAGCATGAGATTAGAGGGAGGCCGATTAAGGGGTAATGTAAGGAAGTTCTTTTTCACAGAAAGGGCGGTGGATGCATGGAACGGCCTACCTCAGAAAGTGGTGGATATGAATACAGTGCAGGGCTTCAAACAGGCATGGGATAGGCATAAGGAGCAATACAGATGAGCATGAATAGATAGGCCATTGACAGAGCAAAGGCCGATGGCACATTTATAAGGTAGAAAAAGAAATGGGCAGACTGGATGGGCCTTGCAGTACTTATCTGCCATCAACTTCTATGTTTCTATGTTCCTTGTTTGAAATTGAACTGAATGTTACTGCCTACCTACGAAAGCCTTCATGTACGCTATACAAACTGTAAGAACCTTTTTACTTCTCCCACTTTAAAACATGTCAGGGAACAGATGCTGCTAATATTTCTTCAGGGGAATGTTGTTCAAGGATTAGTGGAGTAACTTCCCTCTATTACTAGGGTAATTCGTCTACAATTTATAATTTAACCTTAGGCTGCCAACAGAATTAGAATGTATAGGAATTTTGGACTGATATATCAGTTTGTGGCCCTGCAAGGGTTAATGAATACTATGTGTAGTTTTAGAAGTCTGTTAAGTTACTAAAGTAATGTTTATTTATTTATCTTTTAAGTGAGGCATGAATGATTATTGCTGTATTGTATTTGTTGATTACTTTTGGCATTATTTTTTGTATTGTAATTCAATAAACTTTTATTGATAAAAAAAAAACAGATTTTGCTAATATACCATAACAAAACAGTGGATGGGTGACCATCCACAACAAGGCTGCATTTTGATCCTGGGAATTGATGATATCACAGAGATATCTCGAGCTTTCCGCTTGAGGTCTCTATGATGTCATCAACTCCCTTGATGGAAACACAGCCTTGTTGTGGATGGTCACCCATCCACTATTCTATTTGTTTTGCACTTTCAGAGCATTGCTGCCTTTTAGTTTTTCTAGTTGCCACTGTGAATGTGTATTAGCTTTTACAATAGTGATATGATATAACTGAATGTTTTTTCAGTTTTATACTGCTGTGAGATTTTCTTATGCTAAAACTCCCCCTACTCTTGCGGTATGTGCCACAGGAGCTTTAACTTTCTCCTGGACAACAACCAGAGATAAGCAGCAGGAATCTCAATTTAACATCTTATCTGAAGGGTGGTACCACAACAGTGCACTATACCCCCCCAAATTGCACTACAGTTTCAGTTGTGGGCACTAGCCAAAGTTCCTGGTGTGAGACTAGAACCCACAACCTTTCACTCTCCCAGCCTCAGAGACGAGCATGCTACCTACTCTGAGCCTCTGACACTGCTACTGTATTAAAGCACAGGGTCACTAAAACTGTGGGATGGGTGATCAGGCTACTGGTTTGGACTATCCCACCTGGTTGACTTTAGCCCAGCAAGCACCCTATAACTCATTCCTGACGCTTTTCCAGGAACACATTAAGGCTTAAGGCATTTCCTGTGCACTTCATACAAGAGCCTGCAGCACACACCTGTCACAGGATGGCAGGCTACCCAGTATCAGCATGCACACACACACACACACACACACACACACACACACTGCATGTATATCACAGCCTGCGTGCTGCAAGTGTGTGCGCCTGGCTCACACTAGCAAATGCTTTTGCAAGAGTGAGCCAGGCCAGCACACAGATTTGCTTGTTACTGTCAAAGAATATGGTGCTTACTGGTAACTATTTGAATAAGAGCGCACTGGGTTAAACTGCTGGAATTATGAAGAAAGATCACAGCTATGAAGTGAGTCCAGGGGTTAAACTGGGCATTAGCCTACAGGAACTCGGTTCCACCACCTCTTAAAAATCTGTATGAGAGTTCCAGCACCTATGTCATCTTTATCAAGTTCCACCGCCTGGAAATCTAGATGTTAAGAGTTCTCCCACCTAAACATTCCAGTCTAACCACTGAGGGAGTCCCAGCAGTTCATAAAATGCCCGCATTCACAAAAGATGTTGCTGGAAGCTTAGTTTAAAGACAGGGTCCACACAGCTCCAAGAATGTAATTCTAACACTAGTAGGGTTTGGTGGCAAGAGAGTAAGTCCATTCCAATACCTGCCCACTTCCCACAGCATGACGTTACAACAGCCAGGTAAAGGAGACAAAGAACGATAAAGAATTTTCAAAGACCTACATATTTTATGTGCATATCCAAAAACTTTTTTTTTATATTCTGATTTTTATTTGGCTATCCAATAACGTCTACATGCAAGTTTCAAACTGTTGCTAGTGATAGTAAAGATTGTCAGCAAATGACTATAATTTAAAACATTTTTACTTCAACTGAAATGAAAATTGTAGAGCTAAGGCTGCTGAAATTCATCACTTTAAGTACATTTCAAACCAAATGACTGCACTTAAGAGCCATAATTTGTGCAATTCATTTTCCTGAGAAAATGACAAAGTTTCCCTATGTCAGGCGAGCATAAAAGAGTGCAATAAATATTTGGGGTTTACTTTAGAGATATTTTCTTCATATATATTTGATGTGGTGGTGTGTGTGTATGTGTATGTGTATGTGTATGTGTATGTGTACGTGAGTTTGTGCGAACACGTGTGTGTTTCATAAAGTCCCAGACTGCAGGTTGCAGCAACTAATGAAGTACAGATCAGCAACAGTATTACAGGTGTAACCCCCCTGCAAATGGGGGTTCCCAAAAGACTTCCAGGAGCTTGCTTGAATGCTCCAAGCCTGAATGGTGTTTGGCATTTAAGCCATTTATCAGTGAGTGTTTTTAGAGCCTCTGGAACTGTCTCTTTAAGAGCTGTCTGCTTGCAGACATAATTAGTTTGTATGGGGGGACTGTGTGCTTCTCTGAGTACCACTCAAGCTGCTGCCAATTCACTTCATTTTTGCAGTCACTAGGAGTGCAAAGGGAACCTATCTGAAAGATGTAACTGCTTGCCAGAAATTATTTAGAGTAATAATGAAATTACAGTTTGTCTAACCTGCTTTCTTTGCAGTCAGAACTGTGTCTGCTAGTTCCCCATTCTAGTTTTGAACTGCTGAACTGGACCAATCAGTGTGGGGTAAGCTAGCTCTAAAATGGTGCCTTGGACGAATCAGAACTTGACTCATAATCTGAGCCAGCCACAAGAGGATTGTATGGGCAGTGACTCTGGGAGATGTAGTTTAGACTTCAGTGCCTTTTGGACCAACAGCAGCAGTCTATTGTGAGTGACAGCCAATCCAGTCAAGAACTGGGAGGAACTCAAAGGAAATGCCCGGTTTTGTCGGTTGGAGTTTCAGTTGAGCTTTGGCAGTGAAGAAGGAAGGAGCCCTGTGCTTTTCAGTGTGCAGTTTTAGTCAAAAAGCGTGTAAGGCCCCAGAGTTCCGGTCTGCAGCTTGTTAGGACTGAATCCGTCCTGTAGAAGAGAATCAAAGGATATCTGAAGAGTAGAAACCAGGCTCACCCTGTAGAAGACTGGAGGAATTGCTGAAAATTGCACTCGGTCTGTCAGGAACTGAATCTGCTGTGTGTTCTCCCGGGTATTGTGCAGTAATTGCGATCGGAATACAGATGCAGCCTGCCTGGTATAGTGCTTTCTTTTATATGGATGTGTGAAGAGGTTTGTGTAACTTAAGTGAGCCCTGCTGACATTGAAGGACCCTATCTTATTTGGAGGTCGTGAGTACTAATTCAGGGTCGCTCCCTGTTGAATTGCCACATTAAATCCAAATGGAATTACTGTACTGCTGACTGTTTAATTCTCCTTTCTCTGTTTGAAAGGCCCCTACCAGCTGCCACGGTTTGACTAGCCACTAGGGCTTGGGTACCAGGGACAGTAACTGATAGGATAGGCCTGTGCACAGAGCCATAGGTAGATTATTAGAGTGATAAGCTAATTAACCTGATTTCCCCTGTCCTTGTTATATCCCTAAATAAATCAGAGCTGCTTGTTTCAGCAAAGTTATACTGCCTGAGGTATTTGTCTATGTTAAAGTACTGTACTGTGATTGTTGCACTGTATCTCATTTCACAGGAGGTCCCAGTGCGGAACCAGACCTGGGGGTAAGTGTATACTGTGAAGGTAATCTGATATATTGTGTGGGCCACTAGTGGGAAGAAAGGGGGGTTGCAGTGTCCCAGAGGGCTGTGACCAAGTTAGTTTAACTATTGCAAACCCTGACCTCTGGGTGGAGGCACCTGCCATTGGATCCAGGCCCCTCAACCTGTTAGTGGCAAATCAGGCAGGGGTAGTAGCCCCTGGGATAGCGCCATCTAGGGGTTACACAAGAATAAAGTTAGCAGACAGTATAAGCCAACTAAGTTTTATACGGGATAATTTAGCCTCACAATTTACTTAGCAAGTTGGATAAAAAAGACTGGGGGCCTAAAATTCAGTTGCGGAAGGTGGCACAAATTCAGTACTATGCTCCTGCAACTTTGTGCTACCACCTAAAACTGCCACACTCCATGTCTGTCATGGGTCGTGGATGCAGGAGTCCCCCTCTCCTTAACCACAACTGCAGAACAATGCAAATCATTTTTCTAGATGTAGCAGTGCAACACTGCGGCATGAACCTGTATTAACAGTGGGATACTTGTCCAAAGTACGTTAGGATACTCAAAGAATATTGCACATTTCTGGCATCAGGCACATGGTCTGGCTGAGGAGTGTTCTCCTTCTCTATCCCATGGCCTCCTTGTGGTTTAAAGGTCCCCCCTTCCTCAACCTCCATAGAAAACTTCTGTGGTGGTCCACTGGTCCTCTATCACAGTCCCTCCCTCATGAAAATATACCCTGGTAGTTCACCTGGTCCCTCCCACTCTCAATGTATACCCTTGTGTTCCTGCCCCCTCCGCATAAAAATATTTGTTGCTGTCCCTGACGGGTGGTCACCTGTTACATCTGCTTGCATGCCTGTGACCCCACAGGACCGGAGGCAGAGAAGTGCAAGTAGAACTATGAGGGCTGCTGTGCCCCCACACCAACATTCCCATACACCTGCAGTGCTCTTTTCAGAGCAAAGAAATAACTTGTGAACACACTGCTAATTATTACGGATTTATTCACTACAAAAAGAAAAAACTCAGCCACCAAACAGGGCTGAAGCACAAAGTCTGAAAAGCAGGGAAATGCAACATTAAGATAAAAAAAAGTCTCGACTTGAAAAATGTGTGGTGTGGTGTTCCCTGGGGATCAAACAAATGCTTGAAGAAGTGTTAGCGTTCAAACATTTTTTACATGAACATTATTTGGAAATTCCTGGTAGACACAGGTTTCCTCAACTGTTTTAGTAGAAGAAGAATGGATTAATGGAGGGAAGTGGGTTCTTATGAGGGGTAGTAACAATGTCAAGAAAAAGATAACACTGCTATTTAAAAAAAATATATTTCTTTTAAAACTGGCCACCTCTGTAACTAGTCCCAATGTTTCGTGACCTGTACTGTAGATAATTTCTTAAGGGAATAATAGTCCTAAAGAAAATGGCTACTCACCTGTAACCATAGTTCTAGGAGTGCAGAGTTTTAAATAACTGATTAGCAGTTTTTTTTTCTTGGGGCAATACTAACTATACAGAAAGTATTTATATAGGTTTTCTAGAAGTGTTATGTTTGTTAAACACAGTGAGGCAAGTGCTATGCATTTTCACAATGTTTTAGCACTTTTATGAGCAAAACGCTAATCAATTTTTAGAGTTAAATAAATCCCAGGAGTGGTATATGGGTCACATCCACACTCTGGCAGCTCCACTGGAACAGTCTGATTGACTGGATGTCTTTAGGGTGATATATACCCTGACTCTGCACTGTGATGTCAGATCTTTCATATACCGGAAGCAGGGATCTGTGTGCCACCTGCCAGGAGATGCTGGGTGATTTGTGTGGATGTGAACCATATACCACTCCTTGAACTACAGTTACAGGTGAGTAACCTGTTTTTCTAGTGGCATGGATATGGTTCACTATGCACATGCTGGCAAATTCCTAGCAGTTCTCGAGGAGGAGGACGCGAGGCACGCACCCCTACTTGGAGAACAGAGACTGGAGAACCGAGGTCCCAAAACCAGCATCCCAGCATAACTCAAGGTCGATGCAGTAGAGGGAAATGAAGGTGTGTGCCAACTTCCAGATAACAGCCCTGCAGATTTCCCAGATAGGGACGTACTTGGAAGAAGCCACTGAGGCAGCAGTATTTATTTATTTATTAAATTTTGGCGACTGGGTGAGCCCACTGGGCCCTGGAGGTCCCTTTTTCAGGGGCGACCTGGGATTTACATAACACAGAATAGCTAGTTGAATGAGCCCTAAGCCCAAAGGGAGGCTCCCTCCAGTCAGCCTATAGCAGAGGTTGATGCAGGATGCAATCCATCTTCCAATCATACACTTGCCGCTGGTATGCTAGATGCAGCTTCAGCATCAGTGACCATATCACGTCATAATGTCACACGCTTAATAGCGTACGACATTATGGCTAACCCATTACAGCGCTGCACTAGTGTGCGAATGGTGCAATACCGCGTATACTGCTGTACGTGGTATAGCACCATTCTCACTTTCCCAGGCAGAGGATAAGACCTCTGCTAGGAGTGGGTTCCGCTGACCAGCTGCTGTGGCTCAACAGACTGAGCCACAGCAGCAGGGAACCCAGACAGTGCTTCCAGGACCGGGTTTGATTCCTGGTCCCAGAAATGTTATTTTTTCAATCTTTGTGCGCTCCCTGACTTGAACACCACCCCCCCCCCCCCGGAGTTAAGAATCTATATTGGGGTGGTTCGGGGGGCGTAGAGGGCAGAGCGCCCCACAGAAAAAAAGAGATATGCCACATGACAAGAATCACGCTGTATTGGCAGCACAATTTTGCCATGCAGTATAGTATTGTGCGTGGTTATGACCTCGTGCCATAAGTGACAAACAGCTGGTGAACCTGTCCCCATACTCCAGCCATGTGCTCTGCATAAAAAGAGAGCGTTCTCTGTATATGCAGGGTATGGAGTCTGGGGTCAACCTCTAAAGAACAGTAAGTAAAGTATATTGGTAAGTTTATCACCTGATTAAGGTGAAACTCTGATACGAGCTTTGGGAAGAAATTCAGGTTGGGGTGAAGGATGGCTTTGTCCCTGTGGAAGTCCAGGTAAGGAGACTCCACAGAGAGTGCCTGGAGCTCCTCAATCCTTCTGGCTGATATAATAGCCACCAGTAAGGTTGTCTTCCTTGATAAGTGTGACATCTCACATATGTACATTGGCTCAAATGGCTTAACCATGAGCATAGCCAATACCAGCAGTAGGTCCCACAGTGGAGGTGATTCATGCACCACGGGCACAGGTGGTCCAGGCCCTTGATAAAGCACTCAACCATGTTTTCCTGGGCCACCACTGTCTTCCTAGCCCATGCCCAGTAAGCAGAGATGGCAGCCAGGTCCACCTAAATGGTTATTGCCCATAGTCCCAACTGGGAAAGGGACCAGAGGTAGAAGTAATCCGGGATGCTAGCCACATGGCAGCCAAGAGGCTCAAGTGTCTAGCCCTGACACCAAATTGAACATTTCTCCCACTTAAAGGCACAGCCTCTACGAGTCAACTCCTTTTAGAAGGCCCCCACAACATGGAGCACCTCATCTAAGAAATCCAAGGCCTGGAACTCTAGCCACTCAGGAACCAGGTCTAGAGGTGCAGAGACTGGAGGTTCAGGTGCAGGACCATCTCCTGATGTCTGGTTGGCAGATCCGGATGCAGAAGGCAGTCACCACAGAGGTCTGCTGCTAAGGCTGAGGAGATTCAGGTACCAGAACTGCCTCGGCCAGTCTGGAGATATCAGGATTGCCAAGTATACAATACAGCTCCACTGTAAAAGAGTGTGCACGGTACAATAAGTAACAATGAAGAAAGCAATTACCGCCACCACTCAAACTGCACTAAAAAGGCAACTTTATTAAGTATTACATACCAACACTAAAATGCCATACAATGGGATGTTATAGAACCCCAACCAGTTTCGCGCCTAATGCATCACATGATGATGCATTACGTGAGAAACCAGTTGGGGTTCTGTAACGGCCCGTTGTATAACGTTTTTGTGTCGGTATGTAATACTTTAATAAAGTTCCCTTTTAATGCAATTTGAGTAGTGCTGGTATTAGATGTAAGGAGTATTCATGCCTTGTCCTTCCAGGCCTTGACCATGACCTTGTGGATCAAGCGGAAGGGAGGGAAGATATATACAGCGTTCATTCTAGGAACCAAATTTGGGGTCAAATGACCCACTGGCCACTGAAAAGGTGGGTCATTTCAGGAAAAATGTGGGTCATCCATGACATTTATTTCAAAAATTGTATACAGAATTTTAACTAACGCGGCATCAGTATCATAAGCTGATGAACTATTACAGCAAGTGCAGATCAACAGGGGAGGTGTGAGCTGTGACTCAGAAAATAAATGGCATTTACATGATGTCAGAGGTGGATAGCAGTTTACAAGAAGGCACTGACATCTCTGTCACTGCCGAGCATCAATCAGGATCATAGGCCTGAGGCAACAGCCAGAGGGCTTGTGTCCATCCAGTAGTATTGTCTGTTCGCAATGTGGTAAACTCTGAATTTTTGCCAGCAAAAAAAATAAAAAAGCACCACCCTTGCACTCTTATGAGAGAGAGACAGAGAGAGAGAGAGAGAGAGATAAGAGATATTAATGATTTTGGAAGAATACACAGAGGCATTAATAAACAGCCCTAGTTAAAGTCCTGATAGCAGTTACAGATCTAAGGTTAACAGGCTAACTATATTAATATATTTATAACTTATTATTACTTTAATATGAGGCATGATATCAAGAGGGATAAATTAAAATATCAGTCACAGTTCGGTTATGTGCTGAACTATAAGTCAGTCAGTGCAGCCCCCATGCTGGAATAACCTCCTGTTTTTTTTCCCTCCAAATATTGATTGCAGAAAGAAAATCAAATTCAGCCTGGCAAGGTCTCTCAACCGCAACAGTCAGCAGATTATTGACTCTAGCAGCAGACAGTCTATTTCTCATGCTAGTTTTTACAATGTTCTGGGCACTGAAGTCCCTCTCACAGTCTGCTGTATGGACTGGGGCAGTTAATGCCAATGCAGCCAGTGTCAAAAGATTTGGGAAGTCTGACTTAATGATATTTGTTTATGAACCCCCAAAGAGTTTGCATGTTGTCCCTCTGGTATCCCTCTATGACAACAAGTGGCTTCAGCAGTTCCCATTCTGCTTTGGTGCAGTCTGCATCCACAAGTGGTGGTGCCACTGTCTCAAACTGTTTACGTCTCTGCTCTTGACTGTAATGATCAAGCAGCATATGAATTTGTTCATTTCCCCAGGTTTCAAGATCGTCTTTAGAAAGGCTGCTGACAGGCCTAAGACCCAGTACTCCAAAAGCAGCCAACTTGTTTCTGTCATACCCAGGGAATCTGTCTTTTAAATTTGCAACCACCTGGTCAATGAAATGGTCCTTGATTGAAAGGTGCTTGCCTCCCCTTAGTATGTGATGCCCCTTGAACACCAGCCTTCCCTCCTCATCTTCCTGGATATCCTTCTCCAGTTCATGTAGATACATTTTTTCCTTTGTTCCAGATTTTATTTTGTCTAAATCAGAGAAGCACTTCTCCAGACTGATATGGACCATAGAGATATCCAGATCTCTTTTCTGAAACACTGCACTAAGCTGGGTAATTACAGCAAGTACACTCATTAGCATATAGGTTGTCATTATAAAGTCATATTTGGACATTTTTAAGGCATAACCTTTTGCTCTAGCATCCATCTCATTGCAGAAAAAAGTGAGAAGGGAGTCCAGGGTGTGATGAACAGTCTCAACCGCTTTGTAAACTGCTATCCACCTCACATCATGGACCTCCTTCACTTTTAGAGTTGGTTCCTCCAGGGTTTTGTATTTGTTTTAGTTTGTCAACTCTTTTGGCTGATCTTTTAAAATGGTGGAAAATACCAGTTAGCACCTCTTGGTATTCTTTTAGGTAGGGGACAAAATCTGCAGCTTGTGAACTACATAGTGCAACCCTTTGAGCAACACAATGTATATTTACTAGCATTGGGTTTTCACGCAGCATGGGCCCAGTGACTCCCTCATCAGTCCCTGTCATGACTTTTTCTCCATCACTTCCCAATCCCATTACTTTTTTCATGCTAATTTCTTTCCTGGCTAGGAACTGCTTTAATTCTTTAGCTATCCCTGCTCCAGTGGCATCAGAGATCTGTAAGTTCTCTAGAAAATGAGTAGATGGAACAAAACTTTCAGGATCAAGCACTCTTGCACACAATACTCGTTTTTTGGCGACAGTGATGTCTGTGCACTCATCACAAATTAATGTGATATATGGGCTATTTTCTAATTTTTTACTTGTCTCCTGCCTAATTACCAAGGCTATGCATTCGAGGATGTCATTGGCTGTAGTTTCTGATGAATACGAGGCATTCTTGGCCACAGACAGTTTGTCAACAAAAGGACAATCTAAACTAGACAAAAATTCCATTAAACTTGTATATTTATGAACTGGCAAGTTTTCTTTGGCCATCCAATAAACACTCTTTATGGCAACTAGAATAGCTTGTTCTTTTTCAGATATAGCTTTTCTGAATGCATGCTGCAGATCCCCTGCATATTTTCAGGTACCATAGCATCTCTGTGATCTGCCGAGTCAGCATGCCTAGTCAGGGTGCTTGTCCTGAAATTGTCAGTGCCAGAAGTCAGAGTATTTTGTTTCTTTCTACTGATGAACACAGCACAAGTCATCACATTTTTTTCTGAATTATATCTCAACCACTTGTACATTGTGAGCCAGCGGCCCTGAAAATTACGTTTAATACTGGCCACATGGGACTGGCTACTAAGTAGTTCACAAGCAGCTGACTCTATATCAAGTTGTGACTGGCTAGCACTGTCACCAGGTCCCAACTGTGTGTCCACCACAGTGACGGACAACACAGTCCGCTTCTCGGAGGACAGAACTGGCACCACATTGCTCCCATTTGAAATTTTTAGGAGAACCTGATCCTGATGCAGCAGTACATCGACTGTTAGGTGCAGAAGACCTGAAAAATGTTATAATGTTCATTTGTTTTTCTGCCATGACTGCTTTATTTTATAAAAGCTGCATCAGGCCTTGTTTTTTATATTCTAGTTCTTACGAGGAGGGCGACTGAGGAAGTAAGTAAGAATGCTGAATAATGGGGTTGGTGTGTCACTGACAAAATGTTTTAATAAAAAACAATTTCTGACAAATGTCCTGTGTCTGAGTCTTTTATTTTATTTTTACATTAATACACCATAATGCAAACAAGGTAGAGAGTACAGTCAGAGGGAATTCAGAACACACACTCTAGCAGTCAGTCACTGTCTGCTTGCTCCTTTATCTTTTTCTGTCCCACCCACCCACCCTGCTTTTTCCTAAAATTAAAGTTTCTGCTGTGTCTTATTTCCTTTTCTAATTGCAGATATATATATTTTTTTGACTGTTCCTTTTAATAATGCAGCTCTCTGGCTTTCCCTATCTGACTCCAATCCGTAAAAGCAAAGATAGAGCCCTGCCCTCTGCTTCTTTACTTCAAGTTCACTTAGACTCACTCTTTATAAATCTATTTCTCTACCTGCAGTAAACTACATGAGATGAGAAGTTCAAGATTCAGCCCCCTCACTTCCTTGCTGTGATAAAATATTTGATTTTGTTTTAATCTTCTGAGGTTCCTGCCAGTGGATGCTGTCAATATATCCCCCACACTCTGGCTTAATTCACAGTCAGTGTGGCTGATATTTATTTTTTATTAATCATTATGAAATCTGCAGCTTGCCTCACACACAGTTTGAAATTTTTGTGGGAGTAGGTAATTCAGACAGATATTTATTAATCCGCTTTCCTTCACAGTTTATCAGATATTGACTGCTCAAGCAATGTAATCAGATGGAGACAAAAAAGGTGAAAAAGACAGCCCCCCCCCTTAAACACACAACCCCTCTCCTGTATTCTTATCCATTTATTTTTTCAATTCTTTTAAGTCTACTGTGGCTTTTTAACTTAACTAGACAGCCCCCCCACCCCCACACTCTTTGCTTCAATTTCTACCTTTCCTGTGCTGCAACTGAATTCTGCTATTAGGTGAGATAGGGTAACCCTCCCCCACACAGAGATCTGACTCTGTTCTATAAAATGTCCACTCTGGCTTTATATTTCTTCACTTTAAGTAGTTTTGGAAAAGCAATTTATTTTCTTTTGCTTTTTCTTAGTAGGTAGATGGTTCCTTTACAAATAATGTGAGCCTGCACAACCTGATGCCTAACTAGAGGAGTGAATTCCGTCAGTGCCAGCCACACTGCATGGAGCTCCAGCAGGTGTATGGGGTGATGGGACTCCCTGGGTAACAAGAACCAATGGGCTCTGTGGTCCCCAAGGTATGCTCCATGACTCATAAGAGATGTGTCCATCATGAGCGTGATGGTCGGTTTTGGGAAGACAAATGGGGTTCCTTCCTGCAGGTGTTCTGGGATCAGCCATCACTGGATGGTGTCCCACACTGGCTGGCTCACTGCGACCAGCTGGTCTAAGTGTCCCAGGCACTGGGACCACTGACAGCCCAACTCCCACTGTAGGTGGCACATCTGCCACTGGGCCCAATAGGCTACACTGGTGCAGGACGCCATATACCCCAGCAGTGTCAGGAAATCCCAGACAAGGTGTGAGTCCAACCTGAAATGACTGGGCAAAAGAGGTAAGATCCAGTACCCTAACTGCTGGGAGATGGTCCTTGGCCTCCAATGAACCTGATCAACTCCTTCGGTACCAGTTTGAACTTGTCCAGGTTGATCAACAGGCCCAAGTCTCAACAAGTCTGGAGGGCCAGCTCTCTGAACCTCTCCATGGCCTCCCTGGACAGATTGGCTAACAACCAGCCATCCAAATAGGGGTACATACTGACCCCTTGGCACCACAGGTGGGCTACCACTACAGCCATGCACTTCGTGAAGACCCTGGATGCTAATGAGAGGCTGAAAGACATGACCTGGAACTAGTACAGAACTCCTTCCACTTGAAACCGGACATACCAGCAGTGGGGTTGATGGAACGAAATGCGGAAAAATGCACCCTGAAGGTCTAGGGAGCAGAACCACGTGTTCTGCTCCAGGAATGGAATGATCTGATTGAGTGATGACCATCCTAAACTTGTGTTTCCACATGAACTGGTTCAGACTGTGCAGATCCAGTGTGGGGCACTAACCCCCATCTGTTTTGGGACCAGGAAGTACCTGACTGGCCAGGGCATTTGGAACAGAGGCTACTGCCCCTTTTGCAAGGAGCTACGCAATGTCCTCCTGAAGGGTGGATGGCATGCCCTGTGACACCCTGGACTCCCGAGGCACATGGAGGTGGTAAAGTGGTAAAGCCTTGGATTCCAGAGACAACTCTCTGTCCATTACGTTCAACATCCACATGTCTGTTGTGACAGCGGACCAAAGTGGCAATAAGTGACGTAGCCGACTTCCTATGGGGAGTGCACACGGGGACTGAACAGGTGGAGGGATGATGCCTCCCCCATCCTGTCACTGGGCAACTTTTTGGTGGGCACCAGCTGCTAAAGTCAGAAGGGCACCACTACCTCTGCCCCCTCCTTTCTTAGGAGCCTGACCCCCTGACTTTGGCTTGGTGTGCCAGGCTTGGTACTACCCCTGCTGGGGCTGCTGCCAAGGAGACTGTGGCTGAAGGCACTGCAAAACCTGTTTCTTAGGCATCTTTTTAAGATCCTTCTAGGATGGCGCCACAGAATCCAGGGTGGCACTGGACTTCTTAATTCGAATGAAATGTCCTTCCACCCCAGGGCAAAATAAGTTGGTGTCCAAGAAAGGGACATCAGCCGGCTTATGCTAGGTGTCCTTCATGAAGGTAGACAGATGCAGACAGGCCCTGCAACACACAGAGATGGCCTCTGCCTTAGCAAAGGCACACAAGTCGCCCATGTCCAAGGTCATCTGGAATTGGTGTTTAGTCCACAACTGACCATGGTGTCTGATGACCATCAATGCCATTTGCTGATCAGCAGGGAGGAAAGGAAGGATTGCACCGAAGACCCACACCAGGGAGTGACCTAAGCTGGCCACCACCAAGGCATAACTAGCCTGATGGAGACCAAGTGACGCTGACGCGTACACCTTTTTAGTTGCGTGGTCAATCTTGCAGGATTCCTTGTCCAGAGACCTGTCGACATCCCTCCGGTGTCCAGACTTATGGAACACCAAATCCGTGACTGACCCCTCCACAGGGGGTTGGTCCGAGAACCCAGAAAGGAATCCCACGGAGACTGCATACTTGCAAAACATACGGGCAGAGGGTGCCCGGCAGGATGCTGCCAAAGCTCCAGGGCTGGTTCCAAAATGGCAAACTCTGTGGATTCGTCCTGGTACAAAATATCTATAAGGGGATATGTCATCGAGGCACAGGTCAGGAAGTATAGGAAGACCAGGAGTTGTTGTAAAATTCACAGGTAAGCTTTTATTATTACCAATAACAGTAAAATAAAAAAAAAAATGTTTAGTACCTATATAACTATTTACAAAGGCAGTACAGAGAAAACAAAGTCCTTCATCTGGGGGTATCTCTAATTTCAAGTTTCAGTCTCTCTCTCTTTCTAGCAAAAGCATTGCTGCTGTTTTTATAAGTCTTTGCCTGGGAACTCATTAAGAGACATCCTGTTTTTCACAATATATTCTTGCCAGCTTCCTTGCAGCTGCAACAAACAGAACAGGATCCCAAGCTGGCCTCTTTCTGACAGCTCTGCAAAAGTTTGTGCTGCATGGCAAGTTTAATCCCTTGAGTTCCACATAACTTTCTGCATTCATTTCAACAGTATAACTACAGTATATACTGTACATTTTCAAACAAGGGATCCTAGTATCACTTACAGTTTCACACAAAGATTCACATAATAGAAACATAGAATTTGATGGCAAATAAGGACTGCTTGGCCCACCTAGTCTGCCCATTTCCCTACCTAATGGATAAGCTACAGATCCTAGTTAACCAACAGCCTACTTCCTCCTACCCCTCACTAGAATTGCCTTATGTATGTTCCATGCATTCTTGAATTCCCCCACTGTTTTTGACTCCACAACCTCCTCAGGAAGGTTGTTCCATGCATCCACAACCCTCTCCATGAAAAATACTTCTTCACATTACCTCTGAGCCGTCCCCCTCTATCTTCAAATTCGCCTTGTTCTTGCACATCCCTTTTTCTGAAAGATGCTACCCTCTTGGACTTTGTTGATTCCCTTGAGGTACTTGAAAGTTTCTATCAGTGTCCCTCCCCCGTCTCCCTCGTTTCCTCGAGTATACATATTAAGCTCCTTCAGTTTCTCTTCGTATGTCTTCTGGTGCAGACCCTGCACCATTTTGGTTGCCCTCTTCTGGACAGCTTCCACCCTGTCTATGTCTTTGCGGAGATGGGGTCTCCAGAACTGCACGCAGTACTCCAGATGGGGTCTCACCAACTGTCTGTACAGAGGGATAACAACTTCCTGTTTTCTACTGGTGATGCCTCTCCCTATGCATCCCAGTATCCCCCCAGCCCTTCTTACTGCCTTCTCACATTGCTTGCCCACCTTTAGGTCATCTGATATATCTACCCCCAGGTCCCATTCCATTTTTTTTTTTTTGTCAGTATCTCACCCCCCATTGTGTACTCTTCCCCTGGGCTTTTGTTTCCCAGGTGCATTACTTGGCACTTCTTTGCAATGAATCTAAGCTGCCAGATAATGTGTACTTTATAACTGCAGACACGCAAGGGGTAAGAAAAGACTGAAACAGCAAATGAAGGTAGAGAGATAGTGGAGGCGGAGAATCGCAGGACCGTCAGAGTGATCAGTTCCTAGGTCTCACGAGAACATTTGGTAGCGCAACCAGACAGACAAGAGGCAGAAAAGGACAGGACAGAACAGATCCTTGCATTTAACTCTTTCTGCATATCACATGGGACAGGGCCTTATTCAACCTTGTCACAGGATACTTGGTCCTTTTTTGGGACTTACACAAGCGAAACAGACATGGACACTGAGATGAGTCAGAGAAGCACTCTGAAGGGCACCGGCCATGCTCAGTGCTCAGCTCCTCAATCAAGGATAGGCTGAGGAAGGGAGTCCCAGAGGAGGCCATGGACTCATGATATGAGGCATCCAAGGACTCCTCGAAAATGGCCCTTGACGGTTTTTCATCATGGACCCACTGGGTATCCTCTCCCAGGGATACTCACCAACAACCAGCCTGGCAAGCCAATGGCTGAACAGGCCTCTTTGGTTGGAGCAACCACCACTGACTGCAGTGGTGGTGGTTCCACCTGAAGAGGTGGAGAAGCAGAAGTGGGGGAGCACCTGCATGGTGTAGACCAGCAGGGGTACCACTGGCTGTGGCCAGGTGACCAGAGGTCCAGAGGGTAGAACCCTACCCTTCCCCATGATGGCCCAATATCATCAAAGCAGCTCTCTGAAACACCATCGCAGCTTGTATCGATGCCTCTCCTCACCTGAGGATGAGAAGGTCGAGGAGCATTGACCGTGATTACTTCCAGTCAAGCAGGATCAAGATCTCGACCATGACCATCGACCAGACATTCAACGGTGATGGAAGCCTCCCAACTGACTGTGGTAAACCACATGCCAGCCCACATTAAGCAGCATGGGCACTGATGGCTTAACCACCAATGGAGGCTGCTCCCACAGAGAACTGGATGGCGGACACTGTCCGACCTCTGTCCTCCTTGGTGAGGACAGGGAGCATCAGTGTCTGCAAGACTGTGTCCTCAACCTCATCCAACAACTGGTCGACAGACTCAAGAAATATCTCAGTGACCTGCTTAACTGGAATTGAAGTCAACTGGCTCAATGAGGGATCTAAAGGCCCTCGACCTGCCCGTCAGCCAAGGGGTGCTGAACAGCCACTGAGCAGTCAGACAAATCAAGGGACTGGGAGGATTATGATCTCTCTTGGTCCCAAGACCAGCACTGGCAGCGATTCTGCTTACCACTATGGTGGGCTAAACACATATCCTGGAGTCCTCCAGACCCTCCAATGCTGGTCCCAGATGGGAGCAGCACTGAGACCAAGGATGTGCCTGCCACGGCAGCTGCCACTGTTGCCTCAAGGGCTGCAAGTTGCTGAACAGACCCGGCTGCAACCAAGGCCTCCTTGCGGCCCTTAAGATGGTCCTTCAGAACCTGTTTCAAAGGTCAACCCAGCGAGAAACAGAGCTTCCTGTCCTTCACAGTTTGAGAACTCAGGTTGGCAAGATTCTGAGATGTAACATTTGTAAATGGATATATATAGTCAGGCCAATCAGAGCTTGGCTTATTGCCCCACTTGGGACACTGGGTGAAACACTGGGTCTTAAGTGATTGCCTTTTACTGTCTGCTTTACTTATTATCATTATGCATCATATTTTACTGTTCTGTATAAACTACTGTATTTTATTGTGTAGATTTTATGCTAAGGACCTCATTAAAAATTAGTTTGTCTACTATTCATATCTGAAATATGAATAAAATTTTACCTAGCTACCTTGAGGAAGTCAGTATGCATGCTCAGGCAAAGGCTGCACCCGGCCACGTCGTGTTGCTCACCCAGGAAGTGCACACACATGCCATGCAGGTTGGTGACGGACATCTTTTTATGACACCGAACGCAGAATCTGAATCCCAGCTTCCATTGTTCTATTGTCAGTGTCAGTGGCTCAGTAGGTAGCACACTTGCCTCTGAGGCTGGGAGATCAGAGGGCTGCGGGTTTAGTTCCCACATCTGGCACTTGGGTTAATATCCCAGTACTGACACTGTAATGCAGCATGAGGGGTGCTGCACTTCTGAGGTACCGTCTTTCGGATGAGATGTTAAACCGAGATCCTATCTGCCTAGATTGGTAGTAGTTCAGGTGGATGTTAAAGATCCCATGGCACTTATCGAAAAGAGTAGGGGAATTTCCCAGGTGTCCTGGCCAAATTTCTCTCATTCACTAAAAATACCACCAACAGCTTAATCTGGTTCAAGGTCAGTTGGCATTCATCTGTATCCTCCTCCCTGGGGTCGTGCCTGAAAATAGGCAGGATTTGTCCAGTGCACTTACCCGGTCAACAAAAACTAAATAAAAAAATAAAACTGTAGATCGACAAGGGAAGTCAAAGGAGCCAAGGTAATTAAATCGCAAAACCTTTGAAGACAAAACTTGCTTTTGGTGCCTTAAACCTAAGTGGGATCTGCAAAGTAGGTGACCTGTTCTTCCAGTGGAAAGAATGATCTGATATCACGGAGCAGATTTGGGGGATATACCATCCGGGTGTTGTGAGGCGCTTAGCTTAAAGACGTTTGGCCAATCAGACCATTCCAGTGGAACTACCAGAGAGTGGATAGTAAACCATATCCACGCCCCTAGAAAAAGGTATTACACAATTACATATGTTTACAATCTCAAACATTTACCAAGGAGACTTATTAAATTATATAATTAATACTACCCTCAATTTGTCATGCAGAATGGAGTCAGATTACTATTAGTGATCTGGTAATAAAGCAGCAACATACTGGTGTTACCTCATTACTGTCCAGCAAACACACTTGTCCTGCAGAACACTCATCAGAAAAATAAATGGTATTAGTTACACAGCGTTAACAGACAACAGTCCCTGTTTCTGATATTTCAGTACTTATTTATTAATAGAGGATATTACAATTACATTTGCAGAAACTGACATGTCCAGATAGTTCCTGAAATTTCTGTGGTACATTACCCTCTAGAGCAACTTCTTCCTTGCCTTCCATACTATGTAGGGTGACCACAGAGAGTTCCTTTATAAATAATGTGACCCATCTGGACAAATCCAAATAACGCCATGGTTGCAACTGTGTATCATTTGCACAAGTTACACTGGTAAGAGTTTGTGATTATGACCATTTGTAATTTTGCAGTAAGTTTTTTTAGGACCATCACCCCTTGTAGTAGTGACCTACGGATCACAAACCATTATGCTGCAGATACATAACACAGATAGTAACAGACAGAAAAAGAGTAGGAGTCCATTGAGTTTGCTTTGACCATCCAGCACTGCTTTACTTCACTCTTATATTCTCCCCACCCCTTGCTTCTTTTTTGTACCCAATAACCTCACTGAAAGTGCTCCATTGGGTTTTGAACCCTGAGATAGTCAAAGCATTACTCACACTACCAGACTGTTCCACCTATCCACTACCTGCTACGTGATCATTTTTACAGCCCTCCTCTGGATAGCCTCAAACCTATCTCTGACCTCCTTCAGATGAGGGCTCCATAACCGCATACAAAATTCCAGGTCTGGTCAAACTAATGACCCATTTAGCAACATATCACATCTTTGTTGCCACTAGTAAAATCCTGCCCAATGTGTTCCAGCATCGTATTAGCTTTCTAAACATGCTGTGCTACATTAAGAAGAAGCTTTCAAACCATTCTTGATTATCCCCCTAAGCCTCTTTTCTCCTTTAAGTGCTCTCAATTATCCTCTATAAGTCCTTTTCCTCCTTTGAATGCTCTACCGTAACCCCAATGATGCATTATTTTATTTTTTTCTTTGGGGGGAGGGTGTCGCATTAAGTTGGGTCTAGTTCCAAAGGTGGCCAGCATTATAAAATAAAATATGAAGAATATTTTTTGACAAAAACAATCTGGATGAGCGTTGCCTTAGTCACCTAATCTAAACATAGCAATATAGCAATTTAAGGTTGGAAAGAAAGAACAGATACCTAGTAACATTACATCTTTGAGAGAATCTCTGCCATTAGGCCACACCTTTAGAAATGTAAGTCATCTGAGCCAGGACCTTCTGGAATTTTCTATTAGCTGGGGGCTTCCCATGATGATGCACAACATCTGCCCCTACAAAATGTGAGTGGCCCTCATACTCCTTAGTTCCCTGCTGGAGATAAGCACAGATAGCCACTTACTGAGAGGAACCAGGAGATGACACCAGGACCAGGCACACAAGCCAGAACCATGACTGGGATGTTAACATACCAGGGTACACAACCTACAGGAGAGACAGGCAGAGGAGAAGAGGGGATGGAGTAGCTCTCTATGTAAGGGAAGGGATAAAAGCAAGTGAAGAAAAGAGTAAACAGGGAGGAGAGGAGGCACTGTGGGTCACCTTAGAGACTGGAAAAAGCACCACAATCCGCACAGGGGTTGTATAAAGACCCCCATGTCAGGGTGAGGGAATGGACAAGGATGTGATAGAAGGCATACTTAGGATGGCAGAGAAAGGGGAGATACTGTTGATGGGGGACCTTAATATGCCAGATGTTAACTGGAGCACCTTTGCTGCAGCCACATCCAAAAGCAGGGCCATTCTCGATGCCCTTCAGGTGGCATGCCTGAGACAGCTAGTTTTGGAACCTACTCATGAGGGAGCAACCTTAGACCTCATACTCTCAAATGGGGACAGTGAGAGGATCTCAGATCTAGAAGTGGGTAGCCATTTGGGAACAATGACCACCAAACAGTGTGGTTCATAATAAACTCAGCTACAGAGTCAAGCCATACAAAAGTGAGGGTTCTGGACTTTGGGAGGGCTGACTTTGGCAAGATGGAAGAGTGCCTTAGAAAAGCACTAGCAAACAAGCTAGGAGGAGGGGTGGAGCAACAATGGGGAAATATCAAAACTGCCATCACAGAGCCTTGATAAAGGGTCCAGTGGGACCAGAAACACGTCAGGCGATTTAATAAACTTTTAAAATTATTTTCTCTTGTTGGACAGTGATTTTGTGGTGGTGAGCGCCTGCATTTGTGTTTTTCACGTCACAGAGGCAACAAGCCTTTGTGTGAAGCAAATAAACAAATCAAAATGAAAGAAAAAGCCACTATGGTTCTCAATAGAGGTGGCGGTGAAGGTTAGGGAGAAAAAGATAGCATTTAGGAAGTATAAGGAAACATAGAAGGAGCAGGACAGAGAACTGTACCAGTTAAGGCAGAAGGAAGCAGGGAGGGTAGTCAGAATAGCAAAGGCCCAAACTAAGGAAAAGACAGCCAACTTGGTTAAGAAGGGGGATAAAACCTTTTATAGGTATATCAGGGAGCGTAGAAAGACAAAGGGAGGGATAGTGAGGCTGAATAGCATGGATGGTGGGTGGGCAGAGAGGGGCAGTGAAAAAGCAGGGATACTGAATGAATACTTCTGTTCAGTATTCACAAAAGAGGAGGTGGGGAGGTGCCTAATCCAATTATCAGAAACAGTGTGGATAGGGGGATCAATCCCAATCCTTTCACAGAAGAAAGGGTTCTGAAAGAACTCCTAAAACTGAAGGCAGACAAAGCAATGGGGCCAGATGGAATTCACCCCAGAATTCTAAAAGAATTAAGCAGAGAACTAGTGACACCACTGACTACCCCTTTTAACAAATCATGGGAGGATGATGTGGTACCTGAGGACTGGAGGAAGGCAGATGTGATTCCCCTTCACAAAAGTGGGACCAAGACAGAAGCAGAGACTAAAGACCTGTCAGTTTGACCTCTGTGGTAGAGAAAGTGATGGAATCACTCCTGAAGGAAAGAATTGTTGGGTACCTAGAGGCCAGTGTGGCACAGGACCCAAGGCAGCATGGGTTCACAGCGGGAAGGTCATGTCAGACAAATCTAATTGATTTGTTTGACTGGGTGACCAAAGTAGTAGAACAGGAGGGGCTGTGGACATGGCATACCTAGACTTTAGCAAGGCATTTGACACAGTCCCACACAAAAGATTAATAGTCAAATTAACCAGCCTGGGAGTTGGTCCCAGGGTGCTAGCCTGGTTAAAACATTGGCTGGACAACAGGACACAGAAAGTAATTGTAAATGGAGTCCACTCTGAAGAAAGAGGGGTTACTAGTGGGGCACTGCACGGTTCAGTACTGGGTCCAGTCCTTTTTAGTGTCTTTATAAGTGACATTGCAGAGGGACTGGAAGGAAGAGTATGCCTCTTTGCAGATGACACAAAGATCTGCATCAGGGTTGATACACAAGGAGGCATGGAAAGGATGAGAAGGGACTTGGCAAGGTTGGAGGTATGGTCAGAAGTATGGCAGCTTGGATTCAATGCAAAGAAGTGCAAAGTAATGCACCTGGGAAACAAAAACCCAGAGGAAGATTACACAATGGTTGGGAGGTAGCTACAACAAAAATGGAAAGGGACCTGGGGGTAATCATATCAGATGACCTTAAGATTGGCAAGCAATGTGAGAAGACAGTAGGAAGGGCTGTAGGGATACTGGGATGTATAGTGAGAGGCATCACCAGCAGAAAACAGGAAGTTGTTTTCCCCCTGTACAGACAGTTGGTGAGACCCCATCTGGAGTACTACGTCCAGTTCTGGAGACCCCATCTCCACATGGACGTAGACAGGATGGAGGCAGTTCAGAGAAGGACAACTAAAATGTGCAGGGTCTGCAAGAGAAGCCATATCAGGAGAGACTAAAGGAGCTTAATATGTATACCCTTGAGGAAAGGAGGGAGAGGGGGGCATGATAGAAACGTTTAAGTACCTCAGTGGAATCAACAAAGTCCAAGAGGATAGCATCTTTCAGAAAAAGAGATGTGCAAGAACAAGGGGACACAATTTGAAGACAGAGGGGGGGACGGCTCAGAGGCAATGTGAGGAAGTATTTTTTCACAGAGAGGGTGGTGGATGCATGGAACAGCCTTCCTGAGGAGGTTGTGGGGTCTAAAACTGTGGAAGAATTCAAGAATGCATGGGACAGACATGAGGCAATTTTTAGTGGGGGGTAGGAAGAAACAGGCTGTTGGTTAAATAGGATCTGCAGCTTATCCTCTAGGTAGGGAAATGGGCAGACTAGGTGGGCCAAGCGGTCCTTATCTGCCGTCAAAGGCTATGTTTCTATGTTAAGCAGAGGCTGGGACTGGTGACAGAAGACAGAAAAAGTACAAATAACCTCACCTTCTGCAAAGGCAGCAGGACAGCCTGCAAGCTGGTACCACAGAAAGAGGGAAGGCAGGCAGGAGCATTGTGACCCAATGGAGGAGATTCTCTTGAAGATCTATTGTTACTGGTAAGTAAACTGTTGTATCACCATTAAGGACATCTCTTCCATTGGGTCACACCTTTGGAACAATTTCCATGTAGTGCAAAATACCCTGGGAGGCTGGCAAAGTCTGACAGGCACTTAGGACAGAAGGGCTTACAAGACAGCAAGCTCAAGCCAGCACATCTATGTGAGAGAATGTCCAGACTACAATGTTTAATAAAAGTGTGGCAGTAGCACAAATGTCAGCAACAGACACACCCTGAAAAAAGGTGGCCATACCTTGAGCAGAGTGGTCACAGACATCACTATGAAGTTCCTTACCATACTTTGTAGAACAAAATGTAGCACACTTAGCGAGACCCTTGGACAGGCACTGCTTTACACCCTGATAAAAGGCAACAGAGGTGGCCATACCTCAATTGGAGTGGCCAGGAACATCTCCATAAAGTTATTTACTGTACTTCCTAAAAGAAAATGTAATACATTTAGCCAGACACTTTGACAGGCACTGCTTAGCTACTGGCATGCCCTCTTTTCCAGGGGCAAACGAGACAAACAGCTGAAGGGACTTCCTGTAGTCCTTCGTGCATTCCAGATAGAAATGTAAGGTTCTATGTACATCAAGGGTATGGCGCAACTCCTCACCCTTGTTAATATGCTCAGGATAATACACTGGCACAGTAGATACACTGGTCTGATTCAATGTTGAAGTAAAAAACCACTGTAGGTAAGAAAATGAAGATTTATATTCAATGCCACACTATCCTTGTGGAAAACAGATAAAGATGTATACTCATGAGAGCCTGAAGTTCACACATCCTACAGGTTGAAGTAACATCAACCAGAAAGAGCATCTTCCAAGAAAGAAAGTGTTCAGTAGTTGTAGCAGCCTCAAAAGGAGCCAAGGTGAACTTTAAATGTATAAAATTAAGGTCCCATGGCTGAACTAGTTTACGAATCGGGGGGACGCATGTGCAAAATGCCCATCAAGAAAGTACGAGACACATCCAGTAGAGCCTGTATGCACCCGTAAACAGCAGGATGGAAAGCTGATATGGTAGACAAATGCACCTTAATAGTGAAGTACTGCAGACCAGATACTGATATAGACAAGTGGTAGGCAAGTACAATAGTAACAGGACACCTAAAAAGGTCCACAGAGCAAGAAACGCATCAAATAGGGAAACGTTTCCAGTTCAGTAAACATGTATGTCTAGTGGAAGGCTTCCTAACTGCCAGCAGCACATTAGTCACTTTGGAGAAACTTCTAATCATGCAATGGTTATGTCCTCAGGACCAAGCATGCAGGTGGAGGGACTTGAGGTCCAGGTGAACCAAGAACCTCCTGTCCTGAGACAGTAGACCCTGACATAGGAGCAACCTCCATTGGTTTTTCGACTGCCAGATGTTGCAGAAATGGAAACCAAATCTGTCGAGGCTGGGGGGCAATCAATATAAGGCTGCCCCACCTGCCTGCAACTTTAGAAGGACCCTATGAATTAGAGGGATAACAGGGACTGTGTAAAGGAACCTCTCCCTCCAGGAGAGGGACAACGCGACTCATCAAAAAACTCCAGGCCCCGGAGTGAGCGATAAAATATTGTGGCAGTTTTGCATTGTATGAAGATACAAAAAGGTCTGACTCTGGACGACCCCATCATGTGAAGAGGTCCTTTACCATGGAGATCAGCAATTTCTACTCATGTACCTGAGACTAGGACTGACTTAGCATCTCTGCTAAGCTGTTTTGGACTACTGAGAGAAAAACATCTGTCAACTGCAGGTCTTGAGAGAGTGCCCACTGCCACACTCTCAATAATTCCATGCACAGAGGGTGCAAGCGAGTACCCCCTTGCTCATTGACATAGTGCATCACACTGATGCTGTCTGAGAAGGATGCACTTTGGAGGCTAGAAGCCCAAGAAAAACAGGTTTTATCTCCAGAATGTTGATGTGGAGTTCCAAATCCCAGTATATCCACAGCCTCTATGTCTGGAAAAGGTCAGGGTAGACACCCCAGCCCTTCCCGGAGGCATCAGTTGTGAGGATGTGCACTGTAGTCACTGAAAAATAAGAGGACAACATGCAGCAAGTACAGGGGTTCCATCCACCATAGTAGAGACTTTCTGAGAGGGGACGTGACAAGGATCATGTGTTCCAACTCGTTCATCAGTTGGTCCCACTGCAACCTGAGAATCCACTGCAGGATTCTCATACGAAGTTGTGGAAATGGAACAGTGACAATGGCAGCTGCTGTAAGGCCCAGGTGGCAGAGTACACTCCTGGTGGGGACACAGTGGCTCCTGTGCATGAGACTTCCTGAGCAATCAGGGCCCCTGTTCTGTACTGGAGCAGGAATGCACTGCCCACTTCCATGTTGAGTACTGCTCCAATATATTGGAGGTGCTGACACAGAGTGAAGACTGATTTCTGCACACTCATCATGATACCCAGATCCTCAAACAACTGTTGCGTTCGAGACACTGAATACTGGACCACTTCCCTGAACAGACCCTGCAGGAGCCAATCATCCAGACAGGGGAAGACATAAAGCCTTCCCTCTGGGGGACTGCTGCCACAATTGCAAAGCGTCTGGTAAATACCCATTGTTGCAAGGCTAATTTAAATGGCAAGACTCAGAACTAATAATGGCAGTCCTCCACAGTGAATCTGAGGTACTGCTTGTGGTGTGTTTTGATTTTGATATGAAAGTAGGCATCCTTCACGTCCAGAACACAAAGCCAATCCCCTTTCTGTAGAAGGGGAATGAAAGTCTGAAGACACAAACTTTTTGTATTTGCTGAATTTGTTCAGGGTTCTGATGTTCAACATGCAACGCAAGTCTCCTGTGGCTTTTGGGATCAGAAAGTACTTTGTGTAAAACACCCGGTTACTTTCTCTGATGGAACAGGCTCTATGATCTTTTCTGAAGCAGGGACTGGTCTTCTTCCCTCAACAGGGACAGGTGCCCTGGAGAGTAACGAGAATGGGGCAGAGGGTGCACTGGAGGCTTTGAGATTACTTTTAGTGCATGTCCTCTTCCCACTACTTCCAGGACCCATTCATGAGGCAATCTCCCTCCATTTTTTCAAATGAAGAGAGATCCTTTACCCCACTAGCGCCCCTTGCAGCAGCCATAGAGTGGAATGAAGTGGGAAGTCACAAGGTGCCAGGGGTGGAAGGAAGGGCCACCTGAATCAGAACCTTGTGCTGTCTTGGAGTGGCCACCCCGGGCAGTATGTCGAACTGGGGGATTACCACCTCTGCCATGGCAGGGCTGACGGTAGTAATGGTCACCTTGGCCTGCAGGATTCTGAAGAGCACCCCCTTCCATGACCCATGTATGCATTTGGGAGGGGGGTCATCACAGATTTCACAGACCACAGCATCATTTTGGACGACTGTGTGTCCTTCAAAGCATTATACACATCTGGCTGAACAATCGGCCCATTGCACATCTAAAGCAAATCCTGCTACTCAGAGCCAGGAGTACCTTCTGAAGCATACACCAGAGGCAGCTGATCTAGCAGCAGCACCTGAAGCATCATATGCTGACCTTAGTAAAACATTTACCAGTATCCAGGCCAACAGAGGTAGCTTTAAGCAGTTCTGCCTTTGCAGGGCTATCTAGCACTGCCTGTGCTGTAGCCATAAGTGATTTCCAGAACATATTCTTATACTTGATCATATAAGCCTGGTAATTTGCAATATGAAGGCCCAACGTGGAAGAAGCACAATTCCTGTGACCCATTGTATTCAATTTTCAGGACTCCTTGTCAACAGGCAGGACAGTCAGCACTCTAGGACCTCTAGAGTGATCATGGGCAGCCACAATGACCACTGAATCGGTTTCTGGCTAGGAAGCAAAATATGGCGTAACAGACGAAGAAGGGTACTTTTTGTCAGCCTTTCTAGGGACTGCTGGCAGAGTGCCAGATTTGTGTCTGGCAGCAACTGTAGCATCTTCTAATGCAGGGTGAACAGGGGGCACCACAACAGTGGGAGCAGCTGATACCTCTAAGAACTCCATTATGTTTCTTTAACCAGAGTCTTCTTCACCCTCATATCCCATCACATCCTGTATTTGCTTAAACAAAGCCTGTATGCAGGGATCCTCTGGAGGAGACGTGGGATGATATACCATGGAGTCCTCACAGCACGATGATAAGGCTAAACTGGAAGGAAAACCCCAATCACAGATTTCTTCATCCCCACTTTCATGTTCTAAATCCTCCTCCACTTCTAAGAAGTCAGGATTGCATTCCTCCTCCTTCTCATCTCATGTGATGACGGTGGCAATTGTCAGAGGTGGCAACTGTACCATCAGTGCAGGAGGTATGTTTTTCGGTTCTGTTGACAACAACTGTGCCAACACGGAAGGCCCTGTCAATGGAACTGACACTGCTGCTTGCAACAATGGGAAAAGGCACGTTAACATTTCAGAGAATGATGCCAGCATAACCTGTGAGTTGACAATGCCTGGTTGAGGGATCGGGATTACTGATGTCATTGAGATGGAACCCATTGACAAAGGCTGCCATACCATCCATAGTAGGAACAGCAGCACCAAAGTCAGGCCCAAACCTTGGTGTCTCAGTGCTGATTAGGGGGTGTAGCTGACATCGCCAGAGAGCACACCAAGGAGGACTTCCCATCTTTCAAAGGAGACCTCAACTTCATGGTGAAGCATGTTTCTCCTTATACTTCTGGTGAATGGAAGAGAAGGAGGAGAGTCTCACCAACAATTTCCCATTTTCTTTGAATTTCTCCCTCCGTCCCCACTACAAGGGAACATTTGTGAGAGAACTTCAGACTGAGGTAGGTCCTGGGAAAGATGGTGGCTGGCTCAGGGGAATGGGGCAAGTCTGATCAGCTGCCCCTGGACTAGGACGATAAAGAGCTATTACTGCAAAAAAAAAAAAACAGTTTGGCCGGCCCAGTGGCGCAGAGGGCTGAGGCGTTGAATGCCACACCTCGCTCCACGCCGGCGACCCGGGTTAGGGAGCGGACTCGGGTAGTCGGTGGGTCGGCCAGGGTAGTTTGGCTTGAGCGTCCGACGACAGCTCGCCTACTCCGGGGTGGGATTCTGCCGTAGTCCAGCTCTTGCACGACCCCGAGCGGAGGCTCGAGGAAATGCAAGCCCCTGTAGGGATTGGCTGGTCGGCCTTTGAGCAGTGCGGACGTCGGGCGCATGCGCGCCATGACGCCAGGGGTGATCGCAATCTGCTCAGGGGAGAAAACAGGAAAAGAGCCTGCCTCGTCCGGGAGAGCGAGGGACCCGGGCGATGCCGCGATTTGCCCGTGCCCACTCGGCAGTCCATGGGGCCGACGAAATATGAAGTTACGGGGGTTGTCCCCTACCTCGTCCCCGCCTGGGGGGTAAGCCGCAGCTCCATGGGGGCTTGTGGTCTGTGCGAGTAGGGTTTCGGGCAGCGGGATGTTCGCGGGTCATCGCCGAAGGGTCGGAGGAGGCAGGCTGAGTAAGGAGGATAAAAGGCGATTTCAAAAAAAAAAAAAAACAGTTTATCTTCTCTCTTCTGGGCAGCCAGAGTATTCAACATCATACGGAGCTACTGTAGCCAGGCTTCATCAAAGTGTTACCAACACAGCAATTTAAGGTCAGAAGGGATTCTAGATCCATCATGCTTCCTTCCCAAGCAGGTACAAAAAAACAAGTACGCTGTGCAACTGAATCTACAGTATGAGCCTTGGCACTGAGGATAAGAAAAACTGTCAGAAGCAAAACCTCAGAGAACCCGAGGCCAATAAATCACCTGTTTCTCCCAGCCATGCCGATTCTGCTATGTGGTACACTATGTATGACTCACCCCGTTACACACTGTGCCCAGCAATGTTCCTCCACAAGAAACTGATTCTCTTGTGTTGCCCCAGTGGTAGGGCAGCACTACCGCCTACCACACCGGTGACACCGGTTTAGGGGCAGACTCGGGTTGTTCAGGGGGTTGGCCAGAAGACAGAGGATGGAATATCTGAGTGACAGCTCTCTCCTCTCAGAGAGGGGGGTTCCAGCGTCCTGCTTTTAGGCTGCCAAGTAGCGGAGGTCAGATGGTAGCGCAGTGGGCTCACCTCGCAATGGGAGTGCTGCTCTCAGATACTGACATGTGCATGCAGAGCATCACTGCATGCTGGCGACTCTGATGAGAAAATGCAAAGGAAAAACCCTCAACCAGCTTGGTACTCCCTATACACTCCCAGGCTCCACATCATTGCCTGGGCAGGGCTCTGAATATGGATTGGGTTCAAAAATCTGTGGGGGACTCAAGGAGCCAGGTAAGTCCCAGAGATGGCGGATAATAGGGCAGGGAGGGTCAAGGACGATTTGGGGGAGGGGGCAACAGAATGGAAGCCAAAATAAATGATAAAAGAAGAGTAGCTGAAACAACCCATGATGATTCCTGCAAACCTTCTCTTATCTAATGAAATGATTTCCAACTGCTCCAGTCTTTGACTGTATTCCATTTCCCCCATTCATTTATCATCCAGCTTTTTCTGTATGGTACTTTCTCTGACTCTGCTACCCTTCCTATAGTGTGATGTCCAGAATTTTATACAGTGCTTTAACTATGGCCTACAATACTAGTGCTTTTTAGAGCTACAAAACAACTTGTTTCCTCGGTCCTGCTCCTTTGCAAAGCAATGCCATTTCTACATGAAAATGGATGGTGCACGGCTGTTGGGACATCGGAATAGCACTGCCCCGGCACAGGCACTGTGTAGAGTGTGTGAAAACTGTTACCAAATGAAAGAAGCAGGATGGAGAAAAGGTAAATAAGGAAGAAGTGGACATATTTTTGTTTGAGAAAAAATAAATATTTAAAACAAAGGTATATTACAGTGATAATACAAGTTACTGAAACTGAAGAACACGAAATCTGTTGCAGCATAAGAAAGGTATGGCCTCAGTGGTGCAGATTACGGGCGCTCTCAGATGTTCAGAACAATAAGAATAGGACTTTTGAAACTCTGAGTTTAAAAAAAAAAAATGCCCATTCGTACGGGACACCTTTTATTTACATATTTTGTGTTGGGGAACATGGCGTAGCGCGATATTAGTTTCCCACATGGCTAACATCAGCCGCAGCACAGTTAGCACATCAGACTCAGACAGTAGGTTAAAGCAGGAAAAGCAGTCTCAGACTGTCCATTGTTGTCTCAGACTGTGCACTGTCATGGTGGAGCAACAGGGCGCGAGCTGAGCCAAGTTGGGAGATCACACTCAGACCTGTGATCCACCCTGTACCACCGACCCGTCACCCGAGGAGAGTACATACAGGTCATTTCATGGTTTGTCTGTGTGTACAACCATCCTGTAGTTAACTGCTTTAGTGCTTTTAGAAAGTTGGGTCCTAATTTCTCAGGTTCATGGCACTGCCGGGTTAGTTAGACTGTGTGCAAATGGGCAACACTGTCAGCTTGCAAATGCGTGTTGTCTGCAAGTTAGCCTGTCTGTCTGAAGCATGACTGCCGAATAGTCCCAGGAGGCACCACAAATTCCCCACTATGCCAGCCTGATTTTCTGCATGATCTTACAAAAAGTCCTTGTCCTTTTGAGTTGTGATTATGTCACTTAAACCCAGTGGCTTTCATTAATATGCTGCCCCTAACCACGGTGAAGCTGACCGGAGTGCAGCTACAGTATTATCATGTGCTGTACTGAGTCACCACAATTTGTAATTAACAGTCAGTCCATTACACGCTGGAAGCGCTACTTTCTAAAAGTGCTTTTCAGTGTTTTTGTTTAAGTTTCATTTAATGCAAGCAAACCCACCAAACCCGTTTAGGAATATTACAGTTCGAAAAAAAAAAATACAAACTTTCTTAAAGTACATTTGAAAATTTCACCAGGAGAAACTTTTTTTTATTTATTGTTTTTTATTAAACTATATCTTAAAAAAGTGCTTGTAAAGTAGAAAATTAACTATTTTCAACTTTATGACCATGCAAACTTCTGATTACATGGCTTTCACCTGTATCACTGAGTGCAGATCTTGTTAATAACTTTATTAAGGAAAACAACATGTAACATAGGACTATATTATTATTATCCCATAAAGGCTATCACAAATTTCTCCCACTATATGTTGAGCATTGCTTTTAGCTGAGTAATCTCTGCACCCAGTATGCTTTTTGACAACAAAAACAAATACTGTATCTGCAGACAGTTGTCAAGAGCCAGCACTGGGTGCTGGAACATTCTCTGCAGGGGTTAACTGGAACCGGTGAACTTGACTGCTGACGGGGCTGATCTAATCACTGAACTATCCAAATGCATCTGTTCACTATGAGGCCATTGACCTCATAGTGAACAGATGCACTTGGCTAGGTCACTGACAAGAGTAGACAGTAACATCTGTATATGCATTTGTCGGTACTGCTCCTATATTATGCTGCTTTTATTTTATTTTTTTATTTAAACTTTTGTTAACCGGGTAAGTGTTATGAGCCAAGGCCCATTTTCAAACATGACCCAGGACCATAAAATACAGTCAAGATGTTACAAACAATAAGGTCACACACAATATACAATTACATAAAACATACAGTACAAACACAAGCCTACAGTGTACTAACACTTACATTTAAGAGAATCTAGATAAAATTTCTTCAGTGAAGCTTTAAAACGAACATGATTCTGTAAATGACGCACTTCTATGGGTATCTTATTTCAATAAAAAGGAGCAGAAACAGAATAAGCTTGCTCTGCAACACAAGTTCTTACTCCTGGGACCTCAAATGATGCTGCGTTATTAGAGTGAAGGGCCCTAACTGAATTCTGTTGATTTAACAATAAGAAAAGTGGGGAAGAGGGACTTAATCTCAGTACATTATGAGTCAAACAGTTAGGACTATAGATGCAACTCAGGGGAGGAGGAAGCCACCCAGTTAACTGATAAAAAATACAATGTTGCGTATGGAAAGGTTTCTTTAATGCAAACCGACAGATGGTGTGAAAAGTTGTTGTTAATAGGGTAAATTAGATTTTGTTACATCATGAAACAAAAAAGAAATGTAATTCAGAACAGATGACGGGACATTGTTAGCAACTGCAAGTCAGGCCTGTTCAGTAAGTAGATTTTGAGATCAAGGGATGGTTTTAAAAAAACTTAAAATATGTCCATAGCCGGCCGGTGGCACTGAGGGTGGAGGCACTGGAAGCCACACCTTGTGCCATGCCGGCGACCCGGGTTTGGGAACAAACGCGGGTTGCTGGGGGTCGGCAGGGGAGGGAGAGGATCAAGCATCCAGAGGACAGCTCTCCTCTCCCGGGAGGGAGGGAGGTTCTGCTCGGCACTTGGCTGGCCTCTGGTGGAAGCCGGAGGCACAGCAAGCACTGAAGTGTAGAGAAGGGGCGGGGAGTGGCAGACGTCGGTGGCAACGCCTTGACATCAGGGTGCTAGCCACTCTCTAGAACAGGGAAATGCCCTTCCAGCTCAGACGGAGCACCGGAGCTTGCCCTCGATTTGTGGCCACCCTCCTGGCACCCGAACGACCGACACCACCAGAGAAGTTCAGGGTGTTGGGGCCCACCTTGTTCCCACCGGGGTAAACCGCGGCTACACAGGTAAAGGAGGGTTGTCCAGGTGGAGCAAACTGTAGAGGGATAACTCCTAGGTGCTCCCGAGGAGACCAGAGCTGGAGGGAGAGGAGGAAAATAGAAAGTACAAAAAGAAAAAATATATATATATATATATATATATATATATGTCAATAATCATCGTAGCTATAGCACAGTGGCAACACACCTGAAGCATGTTACCAAGTCCCCCCACACTTACAATGGGGTCTTTGTAGATTTTAATAAAATTATGTTGTGCTGTAGTGGGGTTCAAGAATACATGGGATAGACTGTCTATCCCATGCTTTCTTGAACCCCACTACAGTTGTTGCCTCCACAAAACCAAAAAAAAAACTGTAGTGAGGTTCAAGAATGCATGGGTTTTATAGCTGAATTTAATCATTTATAGTTGAAATTTCTAGTTGGGAGAAGTACTGTATGCAGTTTTTCTGCCCCCTTCATTT
Organism: Neoceratodus forsteri; assembly: GCA_016271365.2. Lineage (NCBI taxonomy): Eukaryota > Metazoa > Chordata > Ceratodontiformes > Ceratodontidae > Neoceratodus > Neoceratodus forsteri. The sequence goes on along the minus strand of CM057455.1, from coordinate 1,339,700,315 downwards.
TAATCTAGAGATGTCTGAGTACTGCCAATTTTAAGAAGGAAAATTAAAAGAGAGTAATTTTTGCAGTGATATGTGTTGTTTGCAACAAGTCAAAGAAAGCTCTAAAAGCAGCCAAAAAGTGTCAAAATGACCCTCAAAATGCACCAGAATGCACCTAAAACCTGATAGCTTCTGGGGGCCTAGGTGTCCCCCAGCCTATTGGTTTAGTATTTCTCAGGACAGCCAGGACTTTTATCAGTCTTGGCCCCCCCCCCCAATAAAAACAGCTAGCTACGTCCCTGTACAGCCTTATGCCACCAGTAAAATATCAGTTTGTTAAGCATTCCTGTATTAAGCTACAAATAACATGGTTCAAGCAGCCAAACTGCTACAGTACTTCCACACTCTGCAGATCAAAATTCAGCAAATGTTATGGTGTAGTTGAGTTTTACCATTTGACTAAAATTGTAAGGTGACAATTAGTCCAAGTGGTTAACTTTCAAGCGAAAAGTTGCTTAAGAATGGAACTCCACTAGAATGATGCAAACTCTTTTCTTCACGCTTGTACTAACCAACATGCCGCTGAAGTTACATACGCAGCCAGATGAATCGGATTAGAGACACAACAAGCTGAAAGCAAAGAAAATGCTAATAAAATAGGGGTAATTCTTTGGACTCTTTTGTTAGGCCTGTAGAGGATACACATAACGCAGCCTTCTCAAACTGTGCAAGATTTTTGCAGTTACACAGGGAACAAGACTCCCTTGAGATCAGAAACATTATCAGACTTTGCTGCTGCAGTGGCAGCTGCCAACTGCTGGAACCACTAGATAGGGGTATTAAAAAAGGAAGCTGAGACTGTAAACACCTAGAGAGAGTCATCCTCTGTGAAAGCAGTCCCACAAGTAAATATTCAAGAACAGTCTGCTATTAATTGAAAAACTAAGTAAGCAGAGTACCTAACAAGAGAGCTAATCTTACCTGGGGATCCCCAGGACTAGCTTTCATTGAGATTTAAAGATTATTTGAAGGATCTCTACAACTACAAAATCTGCTCCATCTGTCTCAGGTGCCGCATCTCCAGTGTATATCACGGGAACAATGAAAGGAGATGCACTCAGCTTCCCACTGTAACAGAAGGGAAGATGTTCTCGCCAAGTCATAGTTATCTCAAAATGCCCGCTTATTTTGTGCAAAAATGAGTGATGGTACAATTGCATTAATAATCTGCTCACTAGCATGGTTGCCAGCACCCCAGTATCCAACATAGCATTTCTCCATGAGCTTTGTCAGACGAATGGCTGAAAGAGAATTAGGTCCATGTGATTGTCTCAAAGCACCTGTCTTTCCCGCAGCTTATTCTGTGTACGGTCCTCCCTCACGTTGCTGTCTAGTATGTTCCTACTAGGTCAGTACTGCTCAGAAAATTACCTCCCCCCCCAACTTGAATTAACGACAAAGCCTCCTCTTAGCTGCATTAACATACAGGGTGTGAAAGCCTATTTTGAGTCTCTTCCCCTCCTGACTTTATATGAAATAAAACGTCTCCCCTGGCTGCTTTACCTCCTGCTAAATTAGTTCCTTAAACCCACAGCACTCACCATGTCATGTACCTTGGGCTGTAGTAACTGAAATATGTGCCTCTATATGAGATAGCTGACAATTGTAAATAGACCAACTGCTGTTATTTCTTGCATTTTTTATCTCTGTACTTGTGCACCCATACTCTGTAACTACCTTTCTGTGTTGTCCTCCTGTCAAGATGTGGAATGTTTGAAAAAGAGCATTTTGTTCCAAGGTTATGTCTGAATGAAGAAATAAATAAATAAATATCTGCATCCTACCCCCCCCCACCACCACACTGCTTTACAATCAGATATGAAATAAGTATGCTGTGCAAACATGTACTAATGCACAGGGATTCCCTACCCACACCACTATCTATGGCACCCAGTGATTCCTATGGTAAGCACAGACTTATCCAGGCTTACCTTAGGGGCCAGTACGTTACCCTGAATTTTGAATGACTGGGCCAGGAAGGGGAGGGCCGTCCTCCCCCCACCTGGTGTCACTCATCCAGAACCGGGGCTGGTGATCTATGTGGTAGTGCAGGGACGGGGGTAGGCAGACAGGGCTTCATGAAGTCAGTGCTAACCCTTCTCAGTTTTCTCCCACATCCCCCAATTGTGGCAGCACGTAAGCATGTGCACATGGAGGCACACACACACACACACACACACACACGCTACAGAACCGTGACCCCTCTCTACTGTGTCACACGCATTCTGGCACTGCCAACTAGCCTCCTCCAGGTTGTCGCCAAAGACGGAGATGGTGTGCCCTCACATCTTGGGAGAGATGAGCTGTCAAGCGGATGCTCAATCCTCTCCTTCCCCGACCGACGTCCCGCAACCCGAGCTCGTTCCCTATCCCAGGTTGCCAGTATGGTAGAAACATAGAAACATAGAAGTTGGCAACAGATAAGGACCACAAGGCCCATCCAGTCTGCTCATTTTTTCTACCTTATGAATGTGCCATAGGCCTTTACTCTGTCGACGGCTTATTTATTCACATGCATCTGTATTGCTCCTCTATGCCTATCCCATGCCTGTTTGAAACCCTGCACTGTATTCATATCCACCACTTCCTGAGGTAGGCCGTTCCATGCATCCACCACCCTTTCTGTGAAAAATAACTTCACCACATTACCCTTTAATCCCCAAGAAGTGGCCAAGGCCCTCAACAACAAATTTTCTCATCTCACTATGTACCTGAGCAAATTCCCAAATGACCTGCAAAAATCTCTTTCCCCCTACAAGCCCTCACAACATCACCCACCGAACCTACCTCTCAACCTCCTCCTCTCCCCTTTTGCTTCAAAATACTCTCACACGCTGACATAGCTAAACTCCTAGAGCCTCCCAAACCATGGCTCCCCTGGAGCAGACGGATTATCCCCTATCTTCCTTAGACTTCTCTCCCCTGCCATCCTCGCCCCCTAACGTTCATTTTCAACCTTGCCCTGACCACTTCCTCCATGCCCGATACATGGAAAACTGCAAAAGTCATTCCCATTCATAAAGCAGGGACCCACAATCCACAGACAACTATCACCCGCTCTCCATCCTTCCTCATCTAAGCAAGCTACTGGAAAAAGCCATCCACCAACAACTTGCTGACTACATAGGTAAATATGACTTACTATGTAGCCAACAACACGGCTTCTGAAAGAATCACTCCACCACCACTGCCCTCACACTCTTAACTGACCACATCCTCACAAACATGGACCGCGGAAATGCAACTGGCATAGTCTTCATTGACCTTTCCAAAGCCTTCGACCTGGTCGATCACTTGCTCTTCCTCTCCAAATTGCATCACCTTGGCTGCTCTCCGGAGGTCACCACCTGGTTTGGAAGCTACCTTACAGGGCATTCCCAGTTTGCGTGCATTGGCCTGGCCCGCACGCCCACCCTGCCTGTCTCTACTGGGGTCCCCCAAGGCTCTGTCCTGGGACCCCGTCTTTTCTCCTTATTCATTAACTCCCTTCCAGTGGATAGTCTCAACTGTCACTCAATCCTTTATGCCGACGACCTCGTGCTCTTCTCCATCGGAAAGCCTGCTACCCTCATCTCTGAAGCCCTATCACAAAACTACACCGCAGCCCACAACTGGTTTTCTGACAACCTCCTTCTGGTCAATGCCAAAAAAACAAAAACAATGTTGTTTGGATCTAAGCCCTTCCTAACGAAATGCAAATCTAACCCACCCTTAATCATCACATCCCCTGATGGCCATGTCATAGAGGACGTCAAACATTTCAAATATCTAGGAGTTGTGCTTGACCCCTCCCTTTCCTTTACAGAGCACATAAACTCCATGGTTCTAAGATTTCACCAAAAACTAGGGGCTGCCTACAGATACCGGCAATACCTCACCCCTGAGGCCCGCCATGCCATCATCCAGGGAAACCTGCTACCTACCCTGGACTACTGCTCTCCCACCTACTCCAGGACCTCCGCATCCACCATGGCAAAACTATCAGTAGCATACAACAGTGCTTGCTGCTTCTCCCAGCTGGCCCCTTTCTCCACACACCACTGTACACTCTACACTACACTGGGGTGGCTCCCACTACAAGTCTGCTTTGACCTTGCACTGTACAGTTTTATTGATTCTGCTATCCGTAATGGCCAGAAATTCCCTCTTGCTCCCCTTCTCACCGTCCAAAGCTCACACTTCTACCTATGCTCCTCCAGTATCCCCTTCCTGAAAATACCCAAGGTAGCCATGAATATGGGTGCAAGAGCCCTGTCTGTAGTAGCCCCCACACTATGGAACAAGCTGCCCACTGAATTGCGCACCATAAACACTCACCACCAGTTTAAGACTCGCCTCAAAGACTGGCTCCTGTTGGCATCCACCTGCCACTGCTTTAACAACTAGCCCTCCCCATAGGTTCCAGGGGTAGGGCCAAATAGGTTTCCTTATTTACTGAAACTGTACCACCATGAGCCTTACTTTGCTTTGTTATTTGTTGTCCCTCAACTACTGCCACCATGTATTGCCAAATGTAACAACTGTAACCTTTCACTACGAATTACCTGCTCTTGTTATGTTCTTGTTATTCTGATGTTTCTACTCTGTGCCATCTTACGTGGCCTGGGTCGTGCCTGAGAATGTTCCCTGGGATCAGTGCACCTACCCGGTTAACAAAATCATAAATAAATAAAAAAAAAATTAATAAAATAATCGGCCTCCCTCTAATCTCATGCTGTGTCCTCTTGTCCTGATATTTTTCTTATATTGAAACATGTTAGACTCTTCCACCTTGTTAATGTCCTTAAGATGTTTGAATGTTTCGGTCATATCACCTCTCTCACTCCTTTGCTCTAGGGTATACATGTTGAGCTCCGTTAATCTGTCCTCATATGTTTTCTGATGCAGTCCCTGCACCACTTTGGTTGCTCTTCTCTGAACTGCCTCCATTTTGTTACTGTCCTTGTGCAGGTGTGGCCTCCAGTACTACACGCAGTACTCCTGATGGAGCCTAACTAGTGTCTTGTAAAGAGGGATTATTACCTCCCTCTTACAACCTGTGATACCCCTACTAATACACCACAACATCCATCTAGCCTTATCTACTGCTTCAGTGGTCTGCTTGGATGATTTCAGGTCATCTGTGATGATTATGCCCAAGTCTCTTTCTTCCCTTGTGATTGCCAGCAACTCCCCTCCCAACCTATAGGTAGCTTCAGGGTTTCTTTTCCCTATGTGCATGATCTTGCACTTCTTTGCATTAAACCCCAGTTGCCACTCTTCCAACCATTTTGCCAGTTTTTCCAGATTTCTTCTCATTCTGCCCACCCCATCCAGGTCATCTACTCTGTTGTAGTAAATGTTTTCACCCAGTTTTGAACTGGGGACCTTTTGCATGTTAGGTGAATGTGATAACCACTACACCATGGAAACTCCATAAAACATTGTCTTACCCTTATATAAATGTTTCCACTCAGTTTCGAACTGGGGACCTTTTGCATGTTAAATAAATGCGATAGGAGGCATGAGGTAAGAGGCACAGTGCCTCAAGCCCTCTGTGCCACTGGGCCAGAGTGGTCAACCCCCTTTTGATGCACACCAGCTTTCTGCTGACCGTCTTAATGGTGGTCTTGTCCTGCTTCATCTTATTGGTTGGAATGATCCCCAGATCCTTTCCTTGACTGTAGCAAAAGGAGCACCACGCAGCGTGTAGGTCCTACTGCAGTTTTTCCTGTCAGAGTGCAGCATCTTACATTTGGCTACACTGAATCTGAGGCTCCAGGAGTCACACCAAATACCTAACTTGTTCAGGTCCTCCTGAGGTTTGTCTCCATCCTCAAGGGAGTCCACCACCCTGGCTAGTTTAGTGTGAACTGTGAACTTAAGCAGCCTGCTGAAGACTCCATCTTCCAGATCCTTGATGAAGGTGTTTTTATTTATTCATTAATGTTTTTATTGACCAAGAGAGTGCACTAGGCTGTCATGGCCTATTTTTAGGCATGATCCAGGAAGGACAGTGGCCCCAGCACCAATCCCTGAGTGAGGCCACTGAGTAAGCCTCTCCACTTGGAGTAGTATCCATTTATCCCAACCCCTCTGCTTCCTGTCTCAAAGTCAGTCAGCAATCCAACTTGTGTATGTCTCATGCACACTGCACTGGTTTACTTTGCCCAGAAGCTTATCATCTACCATTGTATCAAAGGTCTTGCAGAATTCCAGACAGATAATATGTCCAATGCCCTGCCCCTGTCCATCTCAATGTTCACCACTTCAAAGAAAGCAATCAGGTGGGTTTGGCATGTTCTTCCGCTCATAAAGGCATGCTGAGAAGAAGCAAGAACCCTGGCCTGAACCAAGTGCTCCATCATTCTGTCCTTCATGAGGACCTCCAAGACTTTGCCCATAGGTTCTCTTCTCACCCCTGCAAGTGCCCCTGACCCCGCTCTGTACTTCTCTTCCCCTCTTTCCACTCCTTCCTCCTCTCCCTTACCTTGTCTTTCACTCTCTGTACTCTAACTTCTCCCTCTACTGTATATCCTGCTGCCAACCCCCTTTTCCCAAGCTCCAAACAGACTCTTCTAATATCTACTGGTTAGCTTAGCTTCTATCTGCTGGCATTTCTGCATCCTGTTTATCTTCAATATGCATTCTACTATATCCATCTATGCCAAAGTAAGTAATTTGTTTTTATGCCTTGATGTTACTTGTCATGCATGTTATTGTTAGTATGTTTTTAACTGCTATGTATTCAGTTTTAATTGTTTATCTGTAACTCCCCCACCCCTTCCCCCCAGGACGCATCTGGAAACGAGTTGTTACTAGCTCAGTAAGTCTTTCCTGGTGAAACTTTTAAAATAAATAAATAAATGAACATAGTACTGCCAATTGTTCCCTATAGCACCACCATGACCCTGCGGTGCATCCTGCCCACCCCTTGGAATTTACCTGATTGATTTTTGCTAAGTAGTTACCAACCATGGCAAGTGTGATGACCCATGACTGAATTGTGGCTACCCTGATGTTATGAGCTTTCCCCAGTAAGCCCCTTCTGCCACCAGGGGCCTCTGATGAACACTGAAGTATTTGTTAAATGTCTCGGTCATCACCTTTAGCTCTCTCACAGGTTTCTCCTCTCCTATCACAGTTTACAAGAGCCCCAGCCCCTCCTTCAACTTTCTCCTACCATTTATGCACTGGCAGAAGGCTTTGGTGTTGCCTGCAGATCCTTCTGCGGCCATCCTGGCTCACAGCCCTTCCTCGGCTTTCTTAATTCAAGTTTTAGAAACACAGAAACATAGAATATGATGGCAGATAAGGGTCATGGGGCCCACCCAGTCTGCACATTTGTTTTCTGTAACCTTTTTTTGCTGTAGACCCTAACTGATCTGCAACGCAATCTCTTCCCCAACCCCCTTCCTTACACCTAAGATTCCCTTGAGCCTGTCCCAGGCATTTTTGAACCCAACCACTGTTTTTGCCCCCACTACTTCTGCTGGAAGACTGTTCCAGGTATCTACCGCCCTTTCTGTGAAGAAATATTTCTACAAATCCCTCCTGAATTTACCCCACTCCAACTTCACAGCATGCCCTGTTGTTGTAGAGCACCTTTTCCTCTGAAAAATACTTCCCTCCTGTACCTTACTTATTGCTGTGAGGTATTTAAAGGTCTCTATCATATCCCCACTCTCCCTTCTCTCCTCCAGGGTGTACATATTTAGCATCTTTAACCTCTCCTCATTGGGCTTCTGATGCAGTCCCTGTGCCATTCTGGTGGCCCTTCTCTGGACTGCCACCACTCTGTCTATGTCCTTCTGGAGATGTTGTCTCCAGAACTGGACACACCAATAAAGGTGGGGTCTTACCAGTGATCTGTAGAGGGGCAGCACCACCTCCCTCTTCTTGCTGGCAGTACCGCTTCCTGTGCACCCCAGCATCCAACTAGCCCTTCCAACTGCCTTGTCACACTGCATTCTGCCTGGCCACCTTCAGGTCATCCAATGGGAATACCCCAGGTATCTTTCCTGCTTGGTCTTTGTCAGTATCACTCCACCCATTTTGTACTCCGATCCCAGGTTTCCATGGCCCAAGTGGATTATTTTGCACATTTTTGCATTAAAACTCATTTACCATACCCTTGACCACTCTTCCAATCTTTTCATATTCCTTCCCACCCCCAAGTATCCACTCTGTTGCAGATCTAGGTGTCATCCACAAAAGACAGACCTTGCCTTCCAGTTCTTCTGCTATATCACTTATAAAGATAAAAAGGACTGGTCCCAGCACTGATCCTTGAGGTACCGCCCCTGAGGTTTTGCAGTCTCTCAGTGCATCTCTGTATTCCTTTCTGACCTGGAAGCAACCCTTCTCTTTCCAGTGGTTATATACCTTCTTTGTTCAGACTCAGTTGCCCTAGGTGCCTGTCGGGCCAGGAGGCCCCTTTTGACCATTTTCTGATACTGGTTACAGGAATCTGCATCTGCTTCAAGCACCACAACTGCTCAACATTACCTACTTCATGAAATTGCTCCAGACCCTTGGATACCACGTCCTTTAACATGGCAATCTCTGCCTTTCTAAAGCCAAAGTCCCGCTATTCTTCCCTGTCATCAGGAGAAAGGTGACCATGTCACAGCCACTGCCCCCCTACCAATTCCTGACTTTTACACTGAAGAAAGGCCCTCGGAACTCATGTTTCTTATGTCATTCAGACTGAGGAGAGAATTCATATTTTTCTAGTTACTGTTCAGGAAACACAGAGGCACCATAAGAGGCTTACTGGACTTAAAACAGGCTGCACATATTGTACTGCAGAAAAACAGCTAAAACCAGATTCAACCATGGCTACAGAGGATCCGGTAATTAGACATTGTTAAGTAGTTTCCAAAATCAGACACTTCAAATTATAAAAAATGGATGTCCTTTTCCAAAAAGGACTTTAATGATCCTAATTTGTTCTTATTATTTGGTAGCGTCACTAGTGAGGTATGACCCTTCAAGCATAATGAAACTCAATTCAAGACATATTTCATGTGTCCCCATTCAGTCCTTAAGAGAACTAAGAGCAGTAAAAGGAAGTCAAGTATTTAAATGACCCAATTCTTTAATTACAGTTTTAAAATTATGAAGCAACATTACAAACTCCTTCAGCCATTTTTTTCCATCTCCTGTATATTTTTTCATTCCCCCCTGCTGTCGCCCAGGAATATAGACTGTTTGGACGACTGCCATCATATGGATGGCAGATACGTTTTCTGTCTCCGTCTTCTCCCTCCTACCCTTTGACATGGGGCCTATAACCTCAACAAGGCAGTGTTCTGCGGCAGAGGAGTAAGCTCCCTGGCCTGCCCTCATGGGTTGATACATGCTGGAACCTGCCACCAACCCACTCAGGCTGAGGTGCGCTGCCTTCCGGCAGCTACCTGCATCCTGGCCTGGTCCCTTGATATAATGGCTGGAGTCCGCTCCTGAATCCCGGTTGTCTGAATGGCAGCACAACGTGTTGACACTGGGATCAGGACGGCCTGATCATTCGACCATTTTATGGAAGCTTTGCAGCAAAAATTTTGTTTTTCTTGTCAAGAAACAACAAACTAGTCATGTTTGGAACAAAAGCCTCTCTAGAGACTAGGAGAGAGAGTTGCACTGGGTGATGTCTATATATAAATGTAATCAGAGCACACACCCTGGACTACCTGACAGGTTCACTCATCAAAAAAACAACTCTTTACACACTTCAGACTGAGGTCACAGGCAAAGGAGGCTATCTATGTCCCAAAAACAGAGCAAACAGTAGGTGAAAAGGCATTTAGTATTACCGCACCAAAAGTTCGTATACAGGCAGATCACAAAAAGTATGTGGGCAACCTTGCCAGAGTCCAGTCAACTACAGTGTGTGCAGTACAAGCATTTAGGCAAACCATGCAGCTGCCGCATGGCATAAGTGCTCAACTGCAGCTTTAGTGAATAGCTCCTAGTCAGCTGTTATGCCCTATTACCTACATAGCTCCAATATAGCGCACAGCCAGCTATCTGCTTTTGACAAGAACAGCTAATGTAAACACCAAACTGTGGCCCCTTAGAATTTGGCCATCTTTTGACCTAGGGATCTGACAATTAGCAAGCACAGCCTCTATGGCAGGATCGACACAGCATAGACAGTGGAAAAAATTCAGTCAGGTAGTTGTTACATTACAAAGTGTCGAAAATATGAAACATATCCATTTTAAGACTGTTTTGGGGGGAAAAAAACAACATCAAAGAGTTAAAACCTCAACCTGAAACTTTCAATTTTTTAGATCCTGCCATAAAGGTGATACTTTTTTATAAGATGGTTTTCATGGGTGCTCAATACCACCTATGCATTGATGATTTTACAGCCACCCCAACTGAACTGACTGATACTGCAAGCCTACCTCTGGTGTCAGAACAACCTCTCTTAAATTCAGGCCAACACCAGAAGCTCATCTCCAGTATCAGACCCCCTTTGAAAATCCTGACTAACACCAGGGCTCATTATCCCCCCCCCCCAAAAAAAAAACTGCTGCAGACACTGGTATCCCAACCCTGGCATTGGACCTCATACCAGTAAAAAATCATGGCCGACCCCAACAACCCATCCCCAGTGTTAAACTGCCACCCTCCCCCCTAAACAAATTCTACACTTGACCACCCTCCCCACAGAACATTTTAACTGACAGTGGGAGCCTTTCTCCAATGCCGCCTAACAATACCCCACCCAAAAAAACTCCTTCACAGATGGCGACTTGCACAAACCTTACATCTACCTTCTTAGCCAGTCATCATCTCAATACAGTATCGTAAATGCAATTCAAGACTTACAATACATGCACCTAATGTGTACTGCATGATTTACATTTTGCAATATTGTGTTCAGACAGTGACCGGCTGAGGAGATGAGTGGACGGTTTGTGCTGGCCACAGTTTGGAAGAGGGAGCTACTGGACACCAATGACTGTCTGACTTTGGGCAGAGAGAGGGAAAGGAGTGCCACTGGACTCCAGTGATTACTTGGATTGGGGAAGGGTGAGGGAACAGGTGCTACTGGATGCCAGGGGCTACTGCATTTGGGCTAGTGTGGGGGTGCCACTGAACACCAAGTGCTGTTTGGTTTTGGGCATGGTTGGGGGTGCCACTGCATATCAGGGGCTGCTTGGCTTGTGGCAGAGTGAAGGGGTGCTATTGGACACCAGGGACTGCTTAGGTTTGGCTAGAATAAGGAAGTGGAGTGGCACTGGACACCAGGAAGTACTTGGCACAGGGGGGGGTGCAAGGGAGGGGGCGCCACTGAACACAAGGGACTACTTGGCATGTATTGGGTGAGGGAAGGATGAGTCACTGGTCTCCTGGGACTGCCTGTTATGGGGATCAGGTGAGGGATGGAGATACCTTTGGATGTCAGGCACTGCTTGATACAAGGATTGGGTAAGTGGAGGGGGTTCCCCTGGATGACAGAGCCCACTTGGAATGGAGCAAGGTGAGGGAGGTGGGTGGCACTAAAATCCAAGTACTGCGTGCATGGGAGTGGGGGGTGAGGGGGAGGAACTGCCACTGGATGCCAGGGACTACATGGCACAGGGAGGGGTAACAGAAGTGCAAACTGACACACTGACATTGTCAGTACAAATGAGTATGAAACTGTTATTAAATATCCTTTAAAAAAGAATGCAAATTCATTGCAAGAAACTACATTTAGGTGTCAGTTATGGTTAAAGCACAAAGCATCAAAAAGTAGGGGAAATGCAGAGTTCCAGTAAGAAGTCCCCTAAATCTTGATGAATGTGGGTTGTGGTATTCCTCAGGGTCTGAACGTGATCCCGAAGCAGTTTCCCTAACTTTGGCAACCTCTCTCATAGCACTGGTGTATAAATACATTTCTGTGCTTTGAAAGACAGTGCAAAGGTCAGGTTAACACCAATGCTTCTTCAAGGAAATCGTTCACACCCCAAGGAACATCCCACTACACATTCACTAAGATTCAGGAGACTTTTTTACCCTAATGTCATATTTCCTAAGTCATTGTGCTTCAACCCTTCAAGGGAGGCAGTGGTTTAAGGCTCTGAGCTGCAAATCTGGTGATATCCAGCAGACCAGACCTGGGTTTGAATCCCACAGCTTCCACTTGCATACTGTGTGACCCTGAGCAAGTCACTTAACTTCCCTGTGCTCCCAGGCTGCGCCTGTAAAAAAGCTTTCATCCTAGTGTGCTACTCCTGGTTTAAAAAAAAAACCCTAATTATACAATAGCAGAAAGTGATTGGTCAGTGGCTTCCTTGAACAGTGATGTCATCACAACACCAAGGTCCAGCAGTCACATGCCCCATGCCCCTCTCTCACAACTAAGATCACATTAAATGAATCAGTTCACATACTTCAGCTGTGCCATACAAGTTTGCAGTCCCCTCCCATGTAATGTTTCTCCACAGCCTTCTAGTCAGGCGTCAGGCCTCAAAGTTGCCAGTAAACATGCCGCCAAATCACAGTTTATCTTCCTAAACTGACAGTTGGTTCATAAGGCAACTGAAGTGAGCACAAGCATCCACCACTCTGCTCCACACAGCTTGCCATTCTTACGATCCCAGGTCAGTCACAAACTTCAGAACACTGTACAGTATTTCAAATAATGCTGGCTACTCACTGTCCCCAATGTATCTTAAATACTACTCACTACTACTACTTGCTGCCTGTGAAGCCACAACTGAGCATTAGCGCATGCACACTTGCTATACTCTCTGAATTGCCAGCTTTTTTTTTTTTTCCTCTTGCTTCCAGTCCCACTCACAACTAACAGAAAAACATTATTGTATACCTCCTGGTCCTGTCCTAATCACAATTAAAACTTCACCCAGCATAGGAACAGAGGAGAAAGCTGTAGTTACCTAGAAGGAGTGGTGGAGTGCGCAGAGACACAAAATACAATCCCAGCACCACCTACTGATCAATACAAAATAACTTTTTTCTTCATATACCTCCACATTAAAAATGAAGTGAAAATCTTAAAAAAAAAAATTTGACTTGTTTATAAACAAACTGCTGTGTAATAACAATAATGCACTCCAGGGATATGTGCTGTGCTGGAATAATGTCACTTCTCAGGTGTTTAACACACTCGGCCTGCGACCTCATGCTTCAACCACCTGCGGTATGATGTTTTCCCAGCACAACACACACCCTGTCTTGCATTATTGCTTAACTGATTTCAGCATTTTCATCTGCCTCTCCAAAGCCTTCAACACAACAGCCCGCAGCTTGTTCCTCAAAAGGTTAAATGAACTGGGCTTTCACAGCTGTCTGACCAGTTGGTTTGCCAGTTAATTAACAAACAGGCACCACCTGGTCTCTATAGGAGAAGTGCACTCTTGGAAAAAGTGACAGAGAACTGGAGTTCCCCAGGTTCTGTCTGGGACCACTCCTCTTCTCTCTTTTCATAAATGATCTACAGGTCCAGCAGAGTGACACTGCCATTCATCTCTATGCGGACGATACATTAGACTATGGCTGGAGCCCTGACCCCATGTTGCTTCAGAAAAAATAATCAGCATTTGATGAAATTCAATATTTTTTAGACACTCTCTGCTTTTCCTGCTCTAATGATGTTTATAATGTTGTATTTCTATTACAGCACTGTCTTTGTTATTTTGTAACTGTAACTAACTTATGATGTATCTGTGTACAAACTTTTAATGATGTTTACTCAGGAGGCCACTGAAAGTGAGCTTTTGTTCAACTGGCTACTTGTCATCCTGTTTTAAATAAAACAAAAACTTAAACTTAAAAAAGCTTGAACTGATGCCTAAATATAGTTCTTTGTAATGAATATGTAAGATGCAACAGTGGAGCTCTTTTATATAAATTATACCCTCATACAAGTGGAACCTGAACAACAAACCCATAATACCATTGTACATATGAAAACTAAATAATCCAGGTAACATTTGCTACTGCTGTTCCAAATGTAGCTCTAGTAACCACTTGAAAACTACTTCATGCCCCCAAATGAAGCTACCATGGTGCTGAAAATATCAAAATAACAAATAATTACCCCACAGTGTGTAGTGTTTGGGTCCCATCTGTAATCTTTCCAAATGGAATCTGCACAACAGCATATGTATAACAAGGGATGTGTGGATAGGAGCCACATGGATTTTAGGTCTTTCTGACTAACCTGACCAAATCAAATATTTCGGTATCTATTAATAGCTGATTCACTTCAAAAGTATCAAGTCGGATAATGAGAATTTTAGTCAAACTTTTTTTTATCAGTTCTTCTTCTTCCCTCCAGTCGTCAGTCCCTGTGAACTCCCTTGGATGTAGCCTTACCAGCTGTCTCTCACCCAGCCTGAGATGCTGCCCAGCCCTAGGTCCCACCCAGAACTACTCCTGCCCGCATATGACCTCCCGGTTTGTGCTCACTGAGGCAGGGCCTCCATCCACTTAGATATCAGGGACCTAGGTGGGCAAGATCTGGCAGTGGGCGTGGGGCTGCTTCAGACTCATCGTTGTCTTCCCAGGTGCTGGGGTGATTCCTTTGTTCCATGAGTGAGACCCCTGGAGGGGTGGATGTGCAATGATGTCCAGCACAAAACAAGTGCACTCGGAGGGTTGGGGGGGGGGTGGCTAGCAGCCGATGGGAGAAGATGTCTCCTTAAGTTGCTCCAGACTATCGCAGCAATAAAAGTTAAAACTATCCAACTACAAAAAGAAACTGATCCAGAATAATTACATTACTGGTCAGCTGAAGTCCTCATGAAGTTTGTGGAGAAGTTTCAGCCAGGTCCCATGATGGGAAGAACAAAAATGGACACTTCTAGGGGAAGCAGGTTAAGGGAAAGGCCCCACGCCGTCTTCCAGTGGAGCTACGCAGGGTACGTAACTGGGTGGGAAGCCCAGGGATTTAGAGGCCACAGTAACGCTATTTTACAAGCAGTCCAACACGACTGCCTGGGTGTGGTGACCTCAGCCTCTGCTAGTACTTCACCCACCTGGCAAGCTCGTTGCCATCTGTCCCACCATTTGAATACGGTGCTCTTCCCTGCCCTATCTGTCCCTGAAAAGAATGCCTACATCTTGTAGTCCCCCCCCACACACACACACACACAATCTGCCCCATGTAACTTGCCTCTCAAATGCCTGTGTACTCTTGTGGGTATTGTCGACTTTACCTGTAGGCATTTGTTGTCCATGCCGGTACCACGCTGTTTTCTACCTGTTGACGAAAACTATAGACGTGATGCTCTTGTATGTACTTAGCTAGCTTAATGTATGTTGTAATGTACCTTTGTTAAACTCCCCATGCCTGTACTAAGTTGCTATTCTATCTCTCATTCTAATCACTGTTCCTGTTGTTTTTGTATGAACCCTGTCTGCCTGATGATCAAGATGCACCTCTTGATGTAATCTATGTTCTGATGCTTTGTATGCACCCTGTCTCCCTGATGCTCTTGTATGTACAATTGTAATCCTCCAGGGTCGCACCTGAAAATAGGCACTTAGCTGTCTAGTGTGCTTATCTGGTTAACAAAAGCAAATAAATAAAACTTGAAACTTACAATAATAGACTAACACAAGTAGAAACTAAAGTACTGGCTCTGGAAACTAATCATGCCGCTGTTACCACCACAGTTTCCAAAGCAGTGATTGTGACCGATGGAGTACTAAAGGAGAACAAATTGCTCCGTTCGAGACTGGAATTTTTTGAAAATGGTGCTTGCGCTTGCAACCTCCAATTTTTGGGGCTACCCGAAGAAGTAGAGGGAGCGAATTTGGTGGACTATATGAACCAGCTTGTACAAGATCTATTTCAGTTGAGTGACGATCACTTGATCACTCAGGCATATCACACCACACCATGTAAAAAAAAACAATAACACTGAACTGCCTCAGACCGTATTGGTGGTTAAAACTGGAGTACATGTACGAGATCAGGTCTTGCAAAAAGCCAAATTGGCAGGAGCACTTACGCTTACAGATGGCTCCATGTTGCATTGTTTCCCTGACTTTAGCTACTCCACAAGGATGCAGCGTTGTGGATTTGACACAGTCCGAGCAGGCCTGTGAAAATTAACCATTCTCTCCAAATGCCAGCGAGGCTGAAGATCACTTATGCTGGGAAAATATGTATCTACAATGATGCAGCAGACACCGATCGTAAGTTGGATACGATCTGAGCGGACTTTGCCAAACCAGATCACCCTAATACAGAGGAGGAAGATGGTGAAACCTGTAAGTTGGGACTTTAACACTATTAACTTAATTCTGTGACTGGTTGGTGCAAATCTATAACACAGATAGTCTTACTTGAGAGAGTTTAATTAATCACAGAACCTCAGATTATGTTTAAAAAAGCTGTTGCAGACTGTAAAGGTTTAAGTGTTAAGTTTTAAGGTGAATGTGGTATACACTAAGTGCAGGATTCTCAAAGCCTTCAGAAGGTGCAAAACCTTCCCTATGTCCCCAAAACTTCCTCAGCTACGGAAAAAAAGGGGAGATTGTTCTAAGTGCTATTTACAAAAACCTCCTCAGCTGCGGAAATAAACGCTACGGACAGTGGAAAAAAGTGCAGCTGCGGAAGTCCCTGAGGACAAAAAGGTGTGAGATAAGTAAGGCACAGCCCCTGAAAGGCTGTTTACAGCCAGTTTTTTTCCGCACCTGAGGAAAGAATGTTACACACAGTGGAATGAGGTGTAACTCTCCCTCAGCACACTGCAGTAGTGCCCCAGCAATTGGAATCAATTAAGGTGGAGGTGTACCACAGGTAATAGCATCTCAGACACTATAGCAGTGGCTGATGTTACAGCACTGAAAGCACACACTGCCATGATATGGCAACAGGCAACAACCACTAGACCCAGTGCAGCCCATGACAGAGCCCCACAAGCAGTAGAGCCTGACCAGCCAGCAGCGAGTGCTACCCCCGCAGGCCACAGGAACACCCTAGGGAGGGACGACCAGCAGGGACAGTCGGCCACTGTGGTGCCAAGGTATCGCTGGTACCTGTGGTGCTGCTGTGGTCCCAGTTGGGGACTGGTTGCAGGTCTCTGTGTGTGCTGTCAGCTTCATATTATAGCAGCACTGTTACAGTCTGCTGCTTCAGTTACTGTGGTTCCCTATTGCTGTGCTTTCACAGCCTCCGCAGCTGCAGATTCGCAGCACTTGCACAAATCCTGCGGCAGCTAACTTGCTGCACCTGCTGCACTTTTTGCGGAAATCCGCAGCTGCGCTGGTTTTGAGAATACAGCGCAACTGAATTTCCGCACTGCAGCAAGCCTTTTTCCCGCAGCTGCGGGAATTTCATCTTTCTTTGTGAATAGTGCCCTAAGTTTTCTGCAACATGTTTTTTAGAGCTAAGGTTCTACTTTGGGGTTGTTGCTACCATCTAGTGGTGAAGTCTGGGTTGGCATAGTTGATGGATAAAACATTTTGGGGACGTTTACTGCTATCATTTTTCCTAATATACATTTAAGATTAATGTTTCAGGCAGTTTGAGAGTAATTTCAGGGGGCATTCCACTATTTCCAGGAAAGGGAATCATTTGCTTTTTTGACACAGTCATGGACTCCTGGGCTAAATCAATGACATGAGCCCATCTGAAAACAAGGGACTCTTTGGACTTTAACAGTTATTTAAGTATAGTTGTCCATGGTCATGCTGCAAATGCCAATACTGTTTAGATTTGGAAAACACTAATGGATGATGCATTTCCCCATCTGTGCTGTAACAATGAAAGAAGGGCTCTGTATTACCTATCATAATGTATCTTAAGATGTATCCTATACCCGGAATCAAAGAATGTATTTTTATGTTCGTTACCAAATGGATAAAAATAAAGAATAAAAAAACCAAAAAAAAAAACCAAGTGTACTCCCACACCCAGCCTACAGACATCCGCCGTCACCTCCACCCCTTCCGACATGACCCCTGGCTGTAGCACCCCCCAAGCCTCTGCTGGGAGTCGCTGGTGCTGGGGATCCACAACCCACCCTCCCCAGGAGAAGAGAGCTGTCCTCCAGATGCTCAATCTTCTCCTCCCCAGCCAACCCCCAACAACCCGAGCTCACTCCTGAGCCCGGGTAGCCAGCTTGGTGAGAGGTGTGGCATCCAGCGCCTCAACCCTCAGTGCCACCAGGCCGGCTTAGTCGATCTCTTTAGTGTTCAACTTCAGTAGAACAGCAAAGAATGGTCTTTTTAAAACAGCTTCTATGCTTCTGTTTGTTTTCCCTCTACCTGCAGCATTTCATGTACGTCTTTCACTCCATGAAGACACTTTCTTTTTCAGCAGAAAAATGCCTTATCATAGTCTCTGGGGCCATCAACTCACTTTACAATTACTGTAGACTGTCTTTTACCAAAGCCGAATACAAATTAAGTAATCGTTTAGTCTTAGAATATATTCTGAATACAGATTTTTGATTTCTTCTGCAGTTCTTTATATTCATGACTCTAGTGTTCAGAATGACTACTGTATTACTCCACACTGCTCCTGGACCCACATATACATATAACTCCTGGCTTATCCATTAAAAACAGGTGTGTTGAACAGTAAAGGGACTTCCAGTGACATCACCGTCTCGATGGCTATAGTCTAGGTGAGCTCTCGCCAGACATCCTAAACTAACCTCTCCAGTACAGTTAAAAATGGTTCAAATTGGTAAAAATGGCACCGAGAATAACTGGGGGACAAAGATTGAGCAGATCCCATGGCAAAAATCCCCAAACTGCAGTCAGTGGTGACAGATGTATCGGAAAAACGGCGACCAGTCGCAGCTCTTCGCCAGCCAGTCTACAAAGCCTAGATTCAGACACCGACACAGAGTTAGACTGCTTGTCTCGCTCTCATTTTGAAACTCTGCTACAAGAAATCAAAGCTTTCTGAGGCGAGACTAAGCAGGAGTTTCAATCTCTGCAGCAGCAATTAAACTAAGGATTGGAGGGTCAAGGACCACTGGTGGGATGCAGAGGCAATGGGGTGGGGGGGGGGAGTGGACACCAATCCATTCACAGTGAAGAGAGTTCTGGAAGAACTCACAAAGCTGAAGGAGGATAAGGCCATGGGGCCAGACGGCATCCACCCGAGGATATTAAAGGAGCAGCAAAGGGAACGAGCAGTGCCTCTGACGGCCCTGTTCACAGAGTCACTCAACACGGGTGTCATTCTAGAGGACTGGAGGAGGGCACATGTAGTCCCGCTGTACAAAAGCAACAGTAGGGAGGAGGTGGGGAACTACAGGCCAGTCAGCCTCACCTCAGTGGTGGGAAAGATCATGGCGACACTGCTGGAATAAAGGATAGTGGCACATATGGAATCCAGAGGTGCTCAGGATCTGAGGCAACATGGATTCACAGCAGGAAGGTCAAGTCAAATGAATCTAATACATTGTTTTGATTGGGTGACTAGGGAAATAAATCAGGGAGGGGCGGCAGATGTTGCCTACCTAGATTTCAGCAAAGCCTTCAACACCATCCCACATAGAAGGCTGATTAACAAGATGGGTAGTCTGGGCATGGGAGACAAGGTGGTGAACTGGGTAGGAACTGATTAACAGACAGAAGACAGAGGGTGGTGGTAAATGGGGTACAATCTGGGGAGAGGGGGTGACCAGTGGGGTACCACAGGGATCAGTACTAGAACCAGTCCTGTTCAATGTCTTCATTAGTGACGCTGCAGAGGGGCTGGAAAGAAAGGTTTGCCTGTTTGCAGATGACAGCAAGATCTGCAACAGGGTGGATACTCTGGAAGGAGTGCAGAAAATGAAGAGGGACCTGGAGAAGCTTGAAAGATGGTCGTAGATGTGGCAACTAAGGTTCAGTGCAAAGAAGTACAACATAATGAACCTGGGTCGAGGGAACCCTGGGGACAGCTACAGGTTGGGAAGGGGGGAGTTCCCTCTCACCAAAGAGGAAAGGGTCCTAGGGTTATCATCTCTGATTACCTTAAGGAATCAAAGCAGTGCACAAACACAGCAGGGAGGGCCAGTGGCTTGCTGGGGTGCGTAGGCAGGGGTATCACTAGCAGGAGGCGGGAGGTGGTGATGCCATTGTATAAAATATTGGTAAGGCCTCACCTGGAGTACTGCAGTTTTGGAGACCACACCTGCACAAGGACATATATGAGGTGGAGACTTTCCAGAGAAGGGCAACAAAGATGGTGCAGGGCTTGCACCATAAAACATATGAGGAGAGACTAAGGGACCTCAATATGTGCTCACTGGAGGAGAGGAGACAGCGGGGAGACATGACCGAAACTTTAAAGTACCTCAAGGGCATAAACGAGGTGCAGGTGGGGGACCTTTTCCAATGTAGAAAAAGTACTAGAACAAGGGGGCACAATATGAAATTGGAACAGGGTACATTAAAAGGTAATGTAAGGAAGTTTTCCTACACAGAAAGGGTAGTCAACACTTGGAATAGTCTGCCACACAGGAGGTAGTGGGAGCAAGCACAGTGCAGGGGTTTAAGCATGCCTGAGACTGGCACAAGGGAAGCTTGAGAGGGGAAGGAGTGATGAAAAGCCATTGATCACTTAAGGTCAGTGGCCACACACAATGTATAGGGCTTACAGGCAGACTGGATGGGCCTAGCAGTCTTTATCTGCTGACAATTTCTGTGTTTCTGTGTAAAAGCAGTGGAGGGATGGATGGATGAGTCAGAAGGCAGTATTACCTTCTGGGAAACTGAGATAGAGCAACTCCATGCAGCAGTCGACTACCTAGTAGATAATCAGGGGGCTCTGCAAATAAAATTTACCGATCTAGAGGCCCAATCCCGGAGGGAGAATATCCGCATGTATGGACTGCCCAAAGGATTGGAGATGGAAAATGGTTGACTTTATTGAAGATCTGCTTCAAGATGTTTTGTAGCTCCCAGCTACATTTGCATTCCGCACTGAGCGAGCACACTGTGCACTTACACCATGCCCTACGGATCCTAATGCCAGGCCCTGCTCGACTGTCTTTAAGCTATCCAGTTACAGAGACGAGGAGGAGATCCTGAGGGTAGCCTGGCAAAAGAGGGTGGTCAAAGACAACACACCCAGATTCATTTTTGACCACAACTATCCTCTGGACATTCTGAAGCAGCGCATGGCCTACTCTAATATCCGCAAAGAGCTTAGGGCTCATAATCAGAGCTTTTAGACCCCGTATCCCACCAAACTAAAGATCTTCTGGGACTCGGGTCTGGTGGTTTACCAGACACCAGAAGCAGTGATGGCAACTCTTCAGGAAAAGGGCTGGATGTCAGTGACCATGTCCTCACAGAACCAATGGCCGAAGCCTCCTCACTCTGGTGACCCCCTGTAAAATAAGGTGACGCAGTACAACAGCAGCAACAACTCAATACCTTCAGCATAAACTGACACCACAGTCAATGTAAATTGCAGAAAAAAACAGATCTGATTTATTCAGGGGACTATAACAAGGACAGGGGATAATCAGGTTAATTTGCTTAATCACACTACGAATCACAATGTAGTGCATGCAATCACAGTCCCATTCAGTCACACTCTCTGGGTACCCAGGATGGGGGGAAAAGGCTAGCCAGGACCGTTGCCCAGGCTAAGCCGGCGTTGCAGCTAGTTGGGGCCCTGTGATGGAGAAATAACATGCACACACAACCAATCTGTAATCCGGAGCTGGAGGGCTCAGTTCGTGAAAACAACACAAGAATCAGATGACACTTTTGATTTAAGAAAGGTTGCAGGGAGCTACCCTGATAATTACTCACAGTACCCAGGCTGAACACAGGAGGGACAATGGATGGACGTTCTGGATTGCCAGAGGAAGCAGGGCCCACACAAGTTGCTTCAGCGTTGCTCCTGTTCAGGCAAGGAGCAGGGGGCTGATCCACTGGCAGGTCCCTCGTCGATGGATCTTCTCTGTGCCTCAAGGTAGGGAGATAGGAGCCCCATGGCAGGGCCTAACTACATTAGGCAACAATGGGTTCAGTCCATTTAGCTGGGAAACAGCTTCCAGCAACTAGCACACAGTTCACAGCAAGAGGGGAATTAGACCGCGATCCCCAATCAGCACATAGCACATTCATATGTACAAGCCAGCAGCATACAGCCAGACTAAATCACACATCTCTTTCAATTTACAGTACATTTATATACCAAATTCTACCTGTACCATGCCAAATGCTCCCCAGTTACGATCGCAAGTCTCTGCACACACTGGGAGCTCAGAAGTGACTGAGATTCCTGACAGGCCAATTGCATTCAGCAAAATCCTCGGTCTTCTACAGGTTAAGCCTGGTCCCAAATCAGCAGCTTGCTTCGTTCTCACAAAATTCGGATTTATTTTATTTAGTTTTTGTTGACCGGGCAAGTGCACTAGGCAAATCCTGCCTATTTTCAGGCACGACCCGGGGGAGGGGGATACAGATGAATGCCAACTGACCTCGAACCAAATTAAGCTGTTAATGGTATTTTTAGTGAATGAGGGAAATTTAGCCAGGACACCGGGGAACTTCCCCCTACTCTGTCAGTAGGGGGAGCCTTGGCCACCTGCATCACGATGGCCAGTTCGAGGGAGCCGTCAGATGAGATGGATGTGGAGGGTGCAGGAGAGAGGGCCTCCTCCCCTGTGCTTGATGTACAAGAGGCCATCAAGGAGGATTGTGTAGTGGCTGATGTTACTGCTGAGAGTGTGGTGGAGGCCAACGTGCCTGGTGTTGCTGTTCATGCTTCAATGCAGGGTGTTTTGACTTTGTCCTGCAATGTTTCGGAGAAAGCCAAGTTATTGATGGAAAGATCTTTATTGCTGGAAAAAATGGTAACGTTGGAGCGGGAGATTGCAGCTCTCCCGACGATTTCCATTTCTGTTTCTCCTATACAAGATTCTCGGTTTCTCGAGTCCTCTGCTGACGCAGAAGTACCTGCGATGCCTGGAGTGCCTGCGGCTTTCAACGCTCCCCAATATGACTCTGCTTCTGTGTGTTTAGGGGCTGGCAGTTCACTGGGTTGCAATCCAGAGTGCCTAAAGCCCTCGATGGAACTTCCGAAGTCGACCAAAGTAGACGTCTCGGCAACAAGAAGCGGAGCAGTGCACAGCGTGTTTCTCGTCCCAAGGAGTCGGGATCTGACTGTCCTTCTACTGCCGTTTTTTTCCTTTCCACCACAACAAACACCTGGGTGGAGTAAACAGTCGGGGGAGAAAGGCCTCGCTTTACAGTCTAAAGTGACTTTGCCCAAAGATTTGACTGCTACCTCTGCAGTAGTTTCAGACGACGTAGCCTGGTCCCCTGAAGCAGCACTACAAAACGCGGGTTGGGAACTAGGGGAAGGAGGTACCTGGATGCTGGATTCACAGGATCCCGCCTATCTTAATATGTTACAGAAGGCTGCAGCACCGGCGGCCACCGAATCGACTTCTCTACTGAGCTCCAACGAACCCCGGGGTAAAATTTCTACTGTTTCTTCTACAGACTGTACTGTTAATATTGTTCAGGATGACATACCTGTTAGTGAGATGGGGTGGTGTTACCAAGGTTATGGGTAGCCCCCTTAAAAAGTAAAGCAGTGCCTACATGTAGTGGATCTCCTGGTCCTACTACAGGTTTTGGAGAAAACGCTGATTCTGAGGTTCCTCTCAGATTAGGGCCTGATCCTCAGCTGCTTGAAGCACCTGAGGAGGACACTACGAAACTGGCGGGGTTTAAACTGGCAGATTTGTTTACCTCTAAAGGTGAACCTGCCCCACGGTGCAATGCTGTTCGGCAGTTATATAAAGGGGCCTGGAGGACCCGCCAGACAGGGTTTATGTTGCTAAAACCTTACTTAAAGGTTCCATGAGATTTGTTTTCTTTGAAATCTTTGCCCTCATTGGGTTGGGGAACGGTAATTACGACATTAGTTTTAAATAAGTTTCTAGTTTAGATAGATTTTGGGCACAGTACGCTATTTGTAAAACCTCACCCACTTGGTTCCCTTTCCATGCTATCCCACTGACTAAGCCTGCCATTAGGAACATAATGATTATGTTTAAGAATGAAGGAGTTAATATTGAGGATATTTTGTTCTGGTTGAGACCAAGATGTGAAGTTTTAAATAAACCTGTCCCTACTTTAGACAGTGAACAGATTTGGGATGGCGGGTGGAGGGTTCGTGTAAAATTGTACTCCACTAATTCAGGCTCCAGTCATTTACCTAGTTTCTTTTTTCTGGGGAAGATAAGGGGTTGATTTTTAATGCAGGGCAACCTAAGTCCTGTTTCAAATGTGGATCTCGAGCACACTTTAGTTCTGCTTGTGATACGGTTAAATGTAGTCATTGTTTTGAATTCGGGCACAATTCTAGTGCCTGCTTGAATTTATTGAAATGCAACTTGTGTGAACGCACGGGACGTGCATACGGGCGTTGTCCCTGGGCCTCCCATAATAGGGAGGATCGTCCCTCTCATGAAGGCCTGATTACTCTTGGCCAGCAATCACAGGCCAAAATAATTGCAGAGCGGGATTTACAGGCAGGTGTGGGTTCCTCACTGCACGAGTGACAGAAGGACACCTCTGGGACAGGAGCAATTGGGGAGGATAGTACACAACTGGACCTAGTTTCCCAAGGGCAGGAATTAGTAACTAACCAGAAGACTGCTCCAGAGGAGGCAGTGGCAGAGGAGACTGTGGCTGAGGATATTAGTGTAATGCCACCCCACCGACATCTCAGTCTACTTCAGGTACGGAGAAGACAGCTTTTGTTAAGGTGCAACATAAAAGGATTAGGAAAGGTTTGGCTGTTTGTGGACATTGTAAAGATGCTGGGGTTCGCTCTTGGAAGGCTGGGACTAAATTTGCCCTGCTGGCTTCTGAGTTGTCAGATAGAGACTCTGCAGATGAGGAAGCTGATACCTCTTCTGTAGTTTCTAATATGGATACTGAGGGTGGTGGGGATGCGGATCCGATTGCTAAAAGAACTTGGCAGTGTCGGAGAAGTAAATCACCCTTAGGTACTCAGATGGCTTCTTTATCAGTCTGCTCGTTAAACATCAATAGTATTAAGGGACATAGGAAGCTTGGGGGTGTTATGTTGACCATGCGTGATATGCATTGTGATATTGCCTGTCTAGTGGATACCAGGTTGAAATCCAATCAGGAACTACAACAGGCATCTAAGGCATGGCCTCTTGGTCCTTCCTTTTGGTCCTCTGGGACTGACAAGTGTGATGGCATAGGGATTTTATTTTCTAACCCTGCCCTGCATGTCTCCAGACTTGTGGATATACAACCAGGGAGAGCATTATTATTAGATATCTTGCTCTCTTCGGAGAGATTTCGGTCGATTGTAATTTATGCCCCCGAGACTAAGGCACAGAGGGTGTCTCTTTTTCATTTAGTACATCCCTTCCTCCATACTTCTAGGCTGATTATTTGGGTGGGGGACTTTAATTGTGGGTTGCATCAATTGGATAGGGGGCTCAGGACTCCCAAGCTGTTTTGTGATTCTGTTGCCCTTAAGAATGTAATCTCCACGGCCCATCTCGTGGATGCTTACAGATCCCAACATACTACTGGTGGGCTTACGTTTTTTAAAGGTGACCTTAGAACTAGGATTGACTTTATTTTTTTATCTAGTGTCTTACATGTTTTCTCTTGTAGAACTATTGGTATGGAATTTTCTGACCATGCTGCTGTATGGGTTTCTTTCTCTTGGGAGAATGCTCTGCATTGTAAAAAGAATAGGTGGCGACTTAATGACTCCATGTTACAGGATCCTAAGGTTCAGAAAATATGGAGGAAGGAATGGGCGGCCCGGCTCTCAGTATCGGATTTATATGATGATGCATTCGAGTGGTGGGAAGATTCTAAGGTTTGATGGAGGCAGGTTCTGCAGGGGAAAGCCTGCTGCTGATCGCAGTGCCCAATATCTGCGTTATTTGGCATTGCGTCAGCAATTACAGAATCTGATCTCTCTTGCAGATACCTCCTCTCAAGATTATAGTAAGCAGATTGCGGTTATTAGTGGTCAGATGAAAAACTTCCAGTATGATTGAGCTAGTTCTTTGGGGCAGGAGGCTAGATTTGGGACCCGGTTATCTAAAGGGGGGTTGGACCCCTTTAAGGCCTATCAGGGTAGAGTAGAGTCTCAATTTATTCAGGCCTTAAGGTCCCCTCTGGAGAGCTTGTCAGTTCTCCTGAGCTTTTGGTGGATATTGTCGAGAAGCATGTGGTTAACATGTTGGGTACTGTCCCTGATTGTGATTCGGCGGACTCCTTTTTGGAATCTTTGAACTTGCCCCCCTCTTTCGCAGGCTGAAGGTGATATGCTATCCGCTGAGATTTCGGCTGCAGAGGTGTCACAGGCTATCATTAGTTTAAACCTGAACTCAGCTCCTGGGTCGGATGGCCTTACAGCAGGTTTATACGTTACCTTTAAGGAAGATTTGGTTCCAGCTTTGACCCTTCTGTTTAATGACATATTGTCTAAAGCTACATTTACGAAATCTATGAAGGAAGCTATTCTAGTACTTATTTTCAAGAAGGGCTCTTCGGCTGATCTTCATAATTGGAGACCTCTTAGTTTGCTAAATGTTGACTACAAAATTATGGCAAAAATTTTGTTAGCTAGATTAGTTCGGATTGCGAGATTGGTTAGCCCCGTTCAGACATGTGGTTTACCTGGAAGGTGTCCGCATGACAGTCTTGTTCTGTTACGGGAACTATTTTCATTGGGAGATATGGGCCATGTCAAAGGATGGGTACTTGGCTTAGACCAAGGGAAGGCCTTTGATACGGTCTCCCATCGTTTTTTATTTTCAGTTCTGGCAGCATTCGGGATCGCTGCCCAGTTTATACGGTGGATTAGAACCCTGTATTCAGAAGCTGTTATTGTTCCCAATGTCAATGGTTGGTTAGGTAGGCAGGTAGCAGTTAAATGTGGAGTTTGGCAGGGTTGCCCCTTAAGCCCCATTTTATGTAACTTCTGTATTGATGTCTTGATTAGAGCTATTTTTCTTTGCCCAGAGGTAGTGGGGTTGCAAGGGGCCCATAGTTCTGTGCCCATTAAGATTTTGGCTTTTGCAGATGATTGGTCCTGACTGTAACCATGGATACAGAGGAAAGGGCCTTGGAGGGTGTCCTACAGAAATACTCATCAATTGCAGGGTCTCACATCAATTTTGAAAAAAGTATGGGGGTTCCACTAGGGCATCTTACTGTCCCTATTTCTGGAAACTTTGCTATTATCAAGATTTCTACTGCACCTTTTAAAAGTTTAGGTATCTGGTTTGGGATGGGTGATATGCAATCCCTTAATTGGCAGGCGACCTTGGGGAGAGCGGATAGACTTATTGCTGGGTGGAAGCAACACCAAATTGGTAAAAGAAAACGCGTTTATTTGCTCAAAACTTTGGTGGTTCTTATTTTTTTGTACCTTTGTTATGTTTTCCCCCCGCCTGTTAAGTTATTTACTAGATTGTTTAGTATTTTCTTTCAAGGGTTTTGGGGGTCTCGCTTGAACCCAGTCAAGTGCAGTGTGACCTATAGACCACTGGTAGAGGAAGGGGTTGGTATGGTAAACCCGGTTGCTTTCTTTTATAGTATTTTTTTCAATTATAATTTTGGTGGGGCATTGAAGCCGGGTAGTATCGTTGAAGCCATTTCTTTTGGTATGGCTGGTACCTTGTCTGGCCCAGTGGAAACTGGGGAAAAAGGGATTTTTGGCCAGGATACCTGATATTCCTATCTATGGTAGGGAAGCTATAAAGTTGGCCATGTCTTGGGGTTTTAAACCCCAGGATTTCTGTGTTCGTAGTCGGAAATCTCTCTATGAAGAGGTTTGGAGGCAAGATGCTCAGGACGTGGTTACCTTCCCCTTTTGCCCTCCAGATCGTTTTGACTGGATTTTAAAGCAACTCGAACCCATTTACCTCCGTATGTTTGGGATACTGTTTGATCGGGTAACTATGGGAGATTGAGTTTTAAGGGTAATCACAAGCATAAATCCCTGGATAACAGATATTGCCCTAGGGATTCCTGTCATTGTATTAGAGAATCTCAACAACATTTATTTCTTGAATGTCAGTTTGCACTTGATTTCTGGAAACTGTTAGC
This sequence comes from Neoceratodus forsteri, assembly GCA_016271365.2. NCBI lineage: Eukaryota > Metazoa > Chordata > Ceratodontiformes > Ceratodontidae > Neoceratodus > Neoceratodus forsteri. Next base: position 1,339,672,238 of record CM057455.1, on the reverse strand, counting down.
TACTGTTTGGACTGAACCTTTATTTATGTAATTAACATATGAATATACTATGTTTGGCACTAATGTGTCCCTGAATGATAAATATGAGCCTGAAACTATGTATGTTGTTCTGACATTGATATGTTATTATTTATGGCAGGCCAGGTGCCTGTTGGTGTTGCACCAGAAATGGACTTCGTTACAGGAAATTGTGTGCAATATTAAATCTGCTGTACTTACTGTTAAAATGAATGATTTTAAAGTTAGGTCTAGAACACAGTTTCTTCAGTTCTGGAATAACAGTGATATTTGGCATATCAACTAATTTTCTGTTCTGTATGCTATATTTTGTAGCTTTTTTTTTTTTAGATACTTTTGTTTAGCTCATACTCCTGTTATTGCTGTTTTGCTTCTGTATTTTTGTGTTGCTTTTGTTTATTTTGTAATGAAGTCCACTCTCTTTTCAATAAAATTCCCCTACTCTTTTTGATAAGTGCCATGGGATCTTTAACATCCACCTGAACTACCACCAATCCAGGCAGATGGGACGTCGGTTTAATGTCTCATCCAAAAGACGGCACCTCAAAAGTGCAGCACCCCTCTCATGCTGCACTACAGTGTCAGTACTGGGATATTAACCCAAGTGCCAGACGTGGGAACTGAACCCACAGCCCTCTGATCGCCCGGCCTCAGAGGCGAGTGTGCTACCTACTGAGCCACTGACACTGATTTAGTCCGACAAAAGTCCTCTTCTCCCTCTTAGGGCAGAAAGCAGGCTAGCAGGCCAGAAGTCAGGCCTTTCATGGTTCTCCGGCACAAACTACTGTGCAGAACAGCCGCTCAAACACTCCGAGCTGTTGCTCTCTCAGCTTCCAACTTGAATCTGGCTTGCCAGCAGACAGCCCAGGGGCTTTCACTCAGATCCAAAAGGTTCGGTTGGTCGGTTCAGGTGTCAGTCACAAGAGGCTCACGCTATAGGTGCAAAAAGGCACCAACAGTCCAAAAACTAAAATTCCCAGAGTCTCACTCCCCACAGCCCCATTTCAGCAGGCTCCATTTGAGAGTCCCAAGTACTGACTGGTCCCATTCGGCAGTCTGGGACCAAAATGGTGGCGCTAAACAGAAACAATCCTTGTTGCAAGAAGGCAGGTTAGAACAAATAACATTATTATTATTACTCTAGCAAATGCTCAGCAAATAATCACATCTTTCAGCAGTGCTCCCTCTGCACAATTAGTGATGGCAGAGACGGAGCAATTATTTAGCAACCCAGGCGGGACTTGGGCATAGAAACACACAGGCCCCCCATTTAAACTAATCATGACTGCAAGCAGCCAGCCCTTAAAGAGACAGTATATGGAGGCTTTACAAACACTCACTGGCAACAACATTAAAACGGCTTTAGCGCCAAACACCGGCCAGGCAGCGAGCAATTAGGCGAGCTCGTGGAAGACTTTTCGGGAACCCCCATTTATAGGGGGGTTACACCCTTCCTCGCCTGGAGAAAACTTGGCGTCCACATCAAGTCTGTACCATCATTATAATTTCAGATGCAAATTATACTATGCATGTATACCATCAACATGTTATACCAATCACATTTTATAAATTAGTCAACATATTTAACCATTACTATACATATTAGCTATGTTTCATGTTACTATACCCATTCTAAGTTACATCAGACACATTTCACATAGGTAACTTACACATACTTCTATACAACTTCAGGTTATTACTTCCTGCATATTGAACAATGATAATGGGGGCCCTTCCCTATCAGCTACCTCGGGGCTAGATGGGCCAGGGGCACTATACCTGGAGAGCAGAACAATTAACCGTGAATTTGTACTTATGCTCAGTTTGGGCAGTGAGCTCTGGGACACATACACCCCCTTATGGACCACATTGAGAGGCAAATCCACGGGCCTCCCAGGGGAATCATAGCTGAGGAGCACTATTGGTTTGACATCTTGGCCAGTCTTCCTGGGTGGAACAGTCACAGTCTCTCTGCCTTTCACTTCAGTCTCTGCACTTTCCTCACTTGCAAGGGGAGTCTCTATCTGGGCAGAATTTGGGCTTAGGTCACTGTCAGCCCCTGGATCTGCAAGTTCTGGTTCCACAGTACTTTGCTCACTTGAATGGCACTCCGGCACTGGAAGGGAACTATCACCACACTCTAAGTACTCTTCAGGTTCTGGTAGGTCACTAGTTGGTCTCAGCTCGTCTGTCTCTTCCTCAGGGAAGTCACACAGTTCCACCATACATTGTGATTCAATATCATCAGACTTGACACTCTGCACTTCACTCTCAGGGAGCATTGGCTCCAAGGACAAAGCTGGGGGCTTGGGCCAGTCCAGAAGACCCAGCTTCATTTCCACAACTGATCAGAGGGTTACCTTGAAACAACTGACTTAGTTCATAAGAAGGATAATAATCATAGTTGCACCCACTCTCATCCAAGGTGGACTGACAGTCATTCTCAATTTGGGTTTGCTGTGGAGGAAACCTTGAGTCAGTAGCTACAGGGGCAGGCTTGCTCTGTCTTTGTCTGGCAGCAGCCCTTGTCACCGGTCCAGAGGGAGCAATTTCTGGGGGTTCAGATTCAATTATTATTTGACCCATGAGCAACAAATGGTTACAATGCATTGTCTTGACATCTTTTGAGCTGTTTTCAGGCCGCGCTTTATACATAGGCAAGTCATTTAATTTGCCTACTACAATGTTGGGGAGATGGTGCCACCAGTCAGCAATTTTGTGTTTGCCATGCAGTCCCAGATTCCACAACAATACATGGTGTCCTGCTTGGAGCTCTTGGGCCTTTATCTTTTTGTCATATCTTTCTTTGTTAGTCAAATTTCTCTTTGCAGCCATAGTCTGAGCTAGTTGGTATGCATGATTCAATTGAGCTTTTAACTTTTGCACGTATTGTAGGTAATTGTCAGTTCGGACCCCATCGGGAGAGACCCCGAAAAACAAACATCTCCTGGGAGCCGGGCCTCTCTTCTAAACATAAGGCGGTAAGGAGAGAACCCAGCAGCATCATTTCTGGTGCAGTTGTAAGCGTGTACCAAGGTGCTGAATTGCTGGCTCCCTTTGGGCTTGTCTTTCAGGTGGAGAGTGCCTAGCATGTCAAGCAGGGTGTGGTTAAAACGTTCTGGCTGTGGATCTCCCTGTGGGTGGTAAGGGGTGGTTCTAGACTTCCACACTCCGCACAGAGAGAGCATCTCCTTGATTAAGCAACTCTCAAAATCTCATCCTTGGTCAGAATGGATTCTCTGGGGGGCTCCATAGTGAACAAAAAAATTCTCTACCAGTACCTTCGCCACAGTGGATGGTTTTTGGTCCTTGGTGGGGAATGCTTGGGCGTACCTTGTAAAATGATCAGGGACCACCAACACATTACTAATGTTCCGCTGATCAGGCTCCAAACTCAGAAAGTCAATACAAACTAACTCCATGGGGGTGCTGGTGGTGATATTAACAAGGGGGGCAGCCCTCTGGGGCAAGGCCTTTCTCTGCAGGCAGCGACTACAAGTCCGTACATGATGCTCCACATCGGCCCCCATCTTAGGCCAGTAGACTCTAGACTGCACTATATCAGTCTATACCGAGGTGACCCATGTGGTTGTGTAGGGACCTCAGCACCAAGTCTCTGAAAGCAGTGGGCAAAACCAACTGTCGCTTGTCTACTTGACTCCCCGTCTACTGTTTCTCTGTACAGCAACTGGTTAATCAGCTTCAATTTAGGGCCTTCTTTGTACAATAATGCAGTTCTCAGATCAAAGGAGCGCAACTTGGACACATCTTTTCCTGCGTAGAGAGCTTCAAATGCTGATCTGATCATAGGATCTCGGGATTGTGCCCGCTGAAGGCTGTCATTATCAAACTGGGGCAGTGCACTAATATCTAATGCGGAAAAGTGGCAGTAAGCAGCAGGTATACAACTGTCAGAGGGCCCCAAGCCATCAACTAGACAGTCCACTGCGTCGGTAGACATTTGTTCCTCCCTGTCAAACTTTTGGCATAGTGCTCGAATGTCAGGTTTGGACAGTCTGACCCAATCACTTCTGGAAACAGGCCTTCGGGAGACAGCATCAGCATCTATGTGATTCAGGCCTGCTCTGTATTCAACAGTGTAATCATAGGCAGACAACGCAGAAAGCCACCGATGGCCGGTGGCATCCAATTTGGCTGAAGTCTGCACATAGGTCAATGGATTATTATCTGTCTTTACCAGTATCTTTGCTCCTTACAGGTATTCATGGAATTGGTCAACAATGGCCCACTTCAACGCTAAGAACTCCAATTTATGCACAGGATAGTTTTTTTCAGATGGGGTCAGTCTTCTGCTGGCAAAGGCCACTGGTCTCAGGCCATTCTCGTGCTCTTGATATAATACATCCCCCAAACCTTGTAGGCTAGTGTCACTATGTAACACATAGGGTTTAGCAGGATCAGCATAGGCGAGGACAGGAGTGTGGGTGAGTTGATATATGATTTCATGGAAAGCAGCTTCACAAACAGGTGTCCAGCGTGACCCAAAAGATTCACTAGGGCGGAAATATACTCTCTCTGTTTTGGCGGAGGCCATTTTCTTGTATTTTTTGTTCGTGGGAGGGTAACCTTGGGTAAGATTCAGAAGTGGGCAAATCACTCTTGAGTAGTCCTTTATGAACCGCCTGTAATAACCACAAAATTCTAAGAAGCATTGCAATTCTTTAGATTGTGGGGCTGGGGCCAGGTGGTCAAGGCTTCAACTTTGCTAGGATCAGTCTCTATCCCTTCGGTGGATACTATGTGCCCCACATACTTTATTGATGTCTGAAAGAAATGGCATTTGTCGATGGACAGCTTAAGGCCGAAATATTCCAGTCGGTCCAACACTTTAAAAAGTCGGCTTTCATGTTCCTCCAACGTACTTCCAAACACAATAACATTGTCTAGATAAACCAGGCACTCCAACAAGTTCATGTCCCCCACTGCACGCTCCATCAATCATTGAAAAGTGGCTGGGGCACCCGAGATCCCTAGGGGCATCCTCATAAATTCATAGAACCCAAGTGGACAGATGAAGGCTGTCTTCTCACGGTCTTCTAGGGCCATGGGGATCTGGTAGTAGCCACTGCGAAGATCCAACACCGAAAACCACTTGCTACCATTCAAACAGTCTAAAGCATCCTGAATACGGGGCATAGTGTATTGATCAGGGATGGTCCGCCTGTTGTGGGCCCGATAATCCACACACATTCTTACGGTTCCATTCTTTTTCCCCACCACCACAATGGGCGAAGCATAAGGGCTTCTGGATTCTTGTATCACACCAGCCACAAGCATCTCCTGCAGGTGTCTTCTTATATCATCTATATCAGCAGGTGCTAGGCGTCGAGACCTCTCATGGAAAGGCAGTTCTTCATGCAGGTGTATATGATGCTCCGCTCCTTGTACACATCCCACATCCCATTCCTTTAGTGAAAACACCTGGTCTCTCTGGGCAAGTTTCTCACTGATTCTAGTCTTCCATTCAGCTGGCAACAGGGAGTCACCAAAGTCAAACAAGTCGGGCGTCACTTTGTCATTCTCCCCCGAGTACTTGTTACTGGGTAGCACTGCAGTGTCTGCGCAGTGTATAGTAGCCAGGGTGCAGCCTCTATTAACCTGAATCTCTCTGTCTGACACATTGTGAACCTGGACCATTACCTGTCAAGCATAGGCATGAGCCCAAGCGGGTAAGATACTGGGCTTAACCAGCAATACTTCCAGCAATTTTCCATCACCTGGCACATCTAACATAAGTATCTTATTCTTGACATCTTTTCGTAAGCGGACCTCCCCTTGTATGATACACTGAGCACTGGGCGCCAGGATCATGGATTCAGGATCCTTCTTCCATACAACCCCAACCGGTTCATCTGGATCCACCTCTTCAGCATTCTTCCGTGACTCATAAGCCCTCTTGATCAAGGCAGGAATCCTCAAAACTCTACCGGTTCAGTGCCCCTGTTTCTAGTAGCAGAGTTGGGCCAGTCTCCCAAACATATGAGCATTGGTCCCGATTAGCAGGGGAACCCCATCATACAGTCCAGTAGGAGGACACACTAAGGCCAGGGTCTCTACTTGTTCCACCACTCCAGCCACCGAAGTAGGGAAAGACAGCCAGATCTGGATATACCCAGAGTATGGATATGACTTTTCACGCAACCCCCAGACATGCAAACCTTCCAAGGGTTGTAGGGGCACATCAGGCAGGTGCTTATTGTACCAATCTTGAAACAGAATAGTCACTTGAGACCCACTGTCAAGCATGGCTCTGGTGGACACACCATTCACTTTTACTGTGGTTTCCATTGAAGGGCCCACCACGTCGGACCATTCAGGAGGGGCAGCAGCAGAAGCCTGGACAGATGACTTAGCCACATAGGGATTTGAGTTACTACTTCTTGAACCCTCACTGCGGTCATTTTGTGTACTCCTCGACCGCTGATTCATTTTCCGAAGCTCTCCTTGAAGCCTGTATACAACTTTATCTAGGTCTCTTGTGGACCAGCATCCTCTCTTCATGTGCTCATCCTTCCCCCAATTATGGCAAAATATGTTTTCTGGGTTTTGGGGTGGCTGAGGCATCACACTGGGAGCGGAGGTGGTGGTATTACCAACAGAAAACCTTGGTGCCACCTCTGTCTGCGGTGTGGTGAGCATTTGGAGACATCTCGTCAATTCTCTCACTTCCATAGTCAAGACATCAAGTTTTGAGCTGCTGTCAGCAGGAGATGCCTGGGTGGGCACCCCCACTCCCATAGCAGATGCAGTTGGATAAGGGTCGGTGTCTGTACTCGCAGGAGCGGCCTTCATAAAGAGGCTGATTTTCGTTTCACTGAACTCCCTCAGCAGTTCATCCCATGGCGGAGCATCTGTAGCCATCCCTCTCTGACTGGCATTTAGTCCTCGAATTCCGTCATGGGATTTTGGTGATTCCAGGCCATCAGCGTCCGATCCTGCACCTGGAGCAGGGGTGGTAGCAGCTATGACTGCGCAGGGCTCTGAAAAACCTTCCTCATCCTCAACTTCCCATACCACCTCCATCAACATATGGAAGGGCAAGGGACCAGATTTCCTTTGATGCAATTGCAATTTGAGTAACACCCAGCTGGAGTGCTGGTCAGAGCAGAGTATGTGACCCAGTCTTACCTGGTCCACTTTACTAGAGGTCCAGCCTCCCTTCCGAAAAATGGTTTATAGGATTCCCTGTAATCGATCCATATAGGCAGATAATTCCCTCGGCTGTTGTCTAACATCTTTAAGTTTCCATTTCAAGGCCTCAACACTAGTGGTGTCCCCAAACACATTTTCAAGGGCAACTGTGTATTCTTGGGCTTTGGCATCAGAGTCAGAGGACCTCAGGGAGCGAAAAGTACGTTGGGCAGATCCCTGGAGGCTTTCCCCCAGGCGGGCAATTTTTTCGGCCTCTAAGTATTGCCAGTCTTGTACCGCAAGAGTAGCAGAATCTATCCAGGTCTCCAGATTGACTTCCCCATTTGGAGTAGGCGGATGCCAGAGAATACCTTGAGCTTGCAGTAAGGTCCATGACTACTTGCTGGCTCAGAAGCAGGTATAGAAGTTGGTGAAAGGACAGGGGCTGAAGCGGGAGGGGGTGTTGGGGAAGGCACACCCCCAGGTGTCAGGAATAGTTTCTTAAAGTCCTCTATGGTTTTCCCTTCCTCCAGCAACAACTTAGCAAGTTTCCCCTCAAAAGTCTCAGATAGTGGGGTGGGGGGGGCTCATCCTCCCCGGGGTCTTTACTGTCTCTAGTTATCACTCCCCAGACAGTTAGTGCTCCTTCTGGGGCAACAGTCTGTGGCACTTTAGAGCTGTCCACCAGGTCACTACACTCTACAAAGCCCATGAAAGTTTGGGCGAGCAGATTAGCCTGTCAACCCACCACCACTGGGTTTTGTAAACATTCAACCTTGGAGAGTACCCCCTCTACAGTGTCCTTATCGGTACCCAGGGGAATGTCCAATATAAGCACAGCATTTTGGGGGTCGATCTCCTGCCCAGTACACCACCCCACAAACTGGTGTACAGCCACTTCTGTTGGGGTAGCCATTTATTTTTAACAGTAGTTCACAAGTTTGGCCACTAGAAGATGCTAATCCCAGCGGTGCCTCCAAGATGCAACCCCTAGGTGGCACTATCCCAAGGGCTACTACCCCTGCCTGCTTGGCTACCAACAGGTTAAGGGGCCTGAGTTCTGAAACGGGTGCCTCCACCCAAAGGTCAGAGTTGGTTTGGGTCAAGCTAACCAGGCCACAGCCCTCTGGGACACTGTGACCCCCCTCTTTTCCCACTAGTGGCCCACACAATGCACAATATGCACCTTCCCAACACCCCAGATATGCTTTGTACATACACCTATATTTGGCACTTACCCCCAGGACTGGTTCCTTCAGCTTGACTCTGGAGACCCCCCTGTAAAATAAGGTGATGCAGTACAACAGCAACAATGCAATACCTTCAACATAAACCGACACCACAGTCAATGTAAATTGCAGAAAAAAACAGATCTGATTTATTTAGGGGACTATAACAAGGATGGGGGATAATCAGGCTAATTTGCTTAATCACACTATGAATCGCACTGCAGTGCATGCAATCACAGTCCCATTCAGTCACACTCTCTTGGTACCCAGGATGGGAGAAAAGGCTAGCCAGGACCACTGACCGGGGTAGGCCGGCGTAGCAGCTGGTTGGGGCCCTGTGATGGAGAAATAACATGCACACACAACCAATTTGTAATCCGGGGCCGGAGGGCTCAGTTCGTGAAAACAACACAATAAGAATCAGATGACACACTTTTGATTTAAGAAAGGTTGCAGGGAGCTATCCTGATAATTACTCATAGTACCCAGGCTGAACACAGGAGGGACGATGGGTGGACATTCTGGATTGCCAGAGGAAGCAGGACCCACACGAGTTGCTTCGGCGTTGTTCCTGTTCAGGTAAGGAGCAGGGGGCTGAACCACTGGCAGGTCCCTCGTCGATGGATCTTCTCTGTGTTGCAGGGTAGGGAGATACGGCCCGCATGGCAGGGCCTAGCTGCATTAGGCAACAACGGGTTCAGTACGATTTTAGCTGGGAAACAGCTTCCAGCAACTAGCACACAGTTCAAAGCAAGAGGGGAATTAGACCGCGATCCCCAATCAGCACATAGTACATTCATATGTACAAGCCAGCAGCATACAGCCAGACTAAATCGCACTTCTCTTTCAGTTCACAGTACATTTATATACCAAATTCTACCTGTACCAGGCCAAATGCTCCCCAGTTATGATCGCAAGTCTCTGCACACACTGGGAGCTCAGAAGTGACTGAGATTCCTGACAGGCCGATCGCATTCAGCAAAATTCTTGGTCTTCTACAGGTTAAGCCTGGTCCCAAATCAGCAGCTTGCTTCATTCTCACAAAATTCAAATTTAGTCCGACAAAAGTCCTCTTCTCCCTCTTAGGGCAGAAAGCAGGCTAGCAGGCCAGAAGTCACGCCTTTCACGGTTCTCCCAAGCCAACCACTGCACAGAACGGCTGCTCAAACACTCCAAGCTGTTGCTCTCTCAGCTTCCAACTTGAATCTGGCTTGCCAGCAGACAGCCAAGGGGCTTTCACTCAGTACCAAATGGTTTGGTTAGTCGGTTCAGGTGTCAATCACAACAGGCTCCCTCTATAGGTGCAAAAAGGTGCCAACAGTCCAAAAACTACAATTCCCAGAGTCTCACTCCCCACAGCCCCATTTCTGCAGGCTCCATTTGAGAGTCCCAAGTACTGACTGGTCCCATTCAGCAGTCCGGGAGCAAAATGGTGGAGCTAAACAGAAACAGTCCTTGCTGCAAGAAGGCAGGTTAGAACAACTCACATTATTATTATTACTCTAGCAAATGCTCAGCAAATAATCACATCTTTCAGCAGTGCTCCCTCTGCACAACTAGTGATGGCAGAAACGGAGCGATTATTTAGCAGTCCGGGCAGAACTCGGGCATAGAAACAAACAGGCCCCCCACTTAAACTAATTATGACTCCAAGCAAGCTGCCCTTAAAGAGACAGTACATGGAGGCTTTACAAACACTCACTGGCAACAACATTAAAATGGCTTTAGCACCGAACACCAGCCAGGCAGCGAGCAACTGGGCAAGCTCGTGGAAGACTTTTCGGGAACCCCAATTTATAGGGGGTTACATAGGAAAAGACCCACGGGGAAGGGTAGAGGGACAAAACATAGTGAGGAAACGGTGGGGGGGGGAGTGGGAGTGGAGGGGTAGAGGAAGGGGAGAAGAGGTAGGATGAAAAGAGGGCAGGGATGGGGACGGGAAAAGGGATGAAGGAAGGAAGTGCTGTATGTGGAATAGCGCAGTAACAGGGTAGGGCTATACAGGTGGTGAATGGTAAAAGAGGGAGGTCCCAGTGCATTTAGCTGTCTGCAAAGATTAGGTATAGAAGTCACAAGATGCTCTGGAAGCTAGGAATTGATGCAGCTTCCACTTAGAAGGTCCCAAGGTTGCAGTCATTGCAATCTCAGGAGGAAGGGAATTAAGCATGGTCTATAAAAACAAAGAAAGATTTTATGAAATGCAGTTTCTGTAACTGGTCCATTCACTTGTTAAAGTGATTTTCCGATCTTAGTACCACTTATAGGATATGGCACCTTATGCTGGTGATGGTCCTTTTTTGGTATTTTTAAAATTTTACTTGTAGTCTGTATTTAGTTGGATGGGATCGTAGTTTGGCTCCAACAAAGTGGCCAGCCGATCCCTTCCATTTCTCTATTCTGACATATATCCTTGCGCTTGGACACGTTATGAGATGCAGCAAGGGAGAGTGCGGGGGTATGACCCATTGAAATGACTGGGAATCTATTTTCATTACTATTAATATATCATGATGGCAAGTTGGAGATTAATGAAGGCCAATGCTTGACTAGCAAGGCCCCTGTTAGTTGAGCGGTGGCCTTCATTGATCTCCAACTTGCCATCTTACTATATTAAATAGTAATGAAAATAGGATCCCATTCATTTCAATGGGGCGTACCCCCCACACACTTCCTTGCTGCACATCATAACATGCCTGGGCATGGGGCATGTACCTGAATAAGGGAGTGGAAGGGATGAGCTGGCCACCTTGTCGGGGCCAAACAATGATCCCTTCCAACTACATACAGGCTGCACTTACCATTTGTACATTATTGTAATTCCTGTATCATATGCAATTCCTGTATCATTCGTATTGTATGTAAAATATATGTGTATTATGTGTATTTTATGTAAACTTTACCACTTCCTCTAGCCCCGGTTGCACCTGGAAATGAGCCTGGCTCTGTGTACCTTTCCCGGTTATCAACTTTTAAATACATAAATAAACATGAAATTGTAAAAATGCCAGAAATGGACCATCACTGACATAAAGGTCACTATCCTTTAAGGGATAATGCATTCCAGAAAAGGTAAAAAAAATCACTTTAAATACAGAACACATATAAGTTTGAGAGTCCTGTGCTTTCACGTGATTAAAGAGAACATTTTCTTTTTGAATGCATTTCTTAAGAGTTTGTTCTTTTTTTTTTAAACTATGATGGGACGGGACCATGATTTAAGTTTCTCCACTTTAATCTTGGTGCATTTTAACATGATGTTTATTCAGTCCCTCTCATCCATGAGTGGTGGTGTGTGTGTGTGGGGGGGGCGCCAAAATGTGTTTAATGCTGTCGTCCTGGGTGAGTTGAGAGGGGGATGGCCACCAACAGTCAAACTGGAGAGCTGGTTGGAGCATTGCTGGCAAGCTGGTGTGCCAGAAAAAGGGGGAGGGCTGGTCGTCTTTGTAAAAGTGGCATGTTGGCTTGCTGCTTACTGATATTCAGACAAGCCAGCATGTCTGAAAATGTGGGGTAGTTCTATCGAAATGAAAGTGTTACATCTGCATATGCCTCTGAATTACTACTAGTATTACTATTAAAGAGCTGCTGACACCATCACGTCCTTGGGTCAGGCAACTCATGGCAAGGAGCAGCTAAATGGTGGGAGGCTAACATCTGCCTGTGATCTCATGTCTCTGACCTAGATTTTATCTGCTTGTGTTTTATTAAAAGTCCTCTTGAAAATCCTAAAACAGTGGGACATTTTATTCTTGCTCAAGTCACAAATGGGCACATGGTGAGTGCATGGTCTTTTTCTGTCCTCCCTGAGTGATGGAAGTACCATGGGCACATCCTGCAGGTAGCAGTCCCAATCAGCACTAAATCAGTCAATCAAAATCTTTATTTAACCAGGCGAACACCTTTGAGAACTCATTTTTGAGATGGATCTGGGCAACATACATAATCCATACACACAGTAAGGTTACACACCACAGAAATATACAATTGAAACAATATACAATATGCAATACACAATATACAGGTATCGATAAAGAAGGCAGAAACCTACATTCAATATGTACTCAACTACATGGGTCATGGGGTAGTCATAAAGGAAAGGACCTTGAGAAAAGCAAGATAAGGATAAGGTTAATAGACCAGATAAGCTTGGGCACTTACAGTGGGGAGGGGGCTACAGATGCATAAAGAGCCGGGTGATGCCACAGTGAGGAGCAACAAACAGGAAGCAATTATAAAAGCCGGGGGACACCAAGGAGAAGAGCCTCTGCTAGTTAAGCACAAGTGGCAACAATCGGGGAGAGCAATTACAGGACTCCTCAACAGATCCTACATAGGCCGTATTGAGTGCAGCTAGATGAGGAGGGGGGAAAAGGTATGACATTTTAGAATGTGCTGGGTGATACCGTGCAAGACCCTCAGTGTACTGAAGACATAAGGCAACAATCAGGGGTAGCATATGACAACATCATGCAGGTACACTGCTGCATACAGCCCATGGGAACAGAGGATGCAGTCCATCATTCTCTGGAATGTGACTGGGGCTCCAATCTGAAGGGAAGCACATTCAATTGATATAGGCCAAATGGGGTGTCAAAGGCCATTTTCTCATGGGACTCAGGAGTTAGTGGGATTTGCCAATAGCCTTGGTCAGGTCCAGTACTAATGTAACGGGCCTTCCCCAGTCAGTCCAAAAGTTTATCTTCTCCCCGGCACAGGGTATGCGTCAAACTTGGATGCAGCATTAAACTTTTTGGAAGTCTGAACAAAACTGGGTGGTCCTGTACAGTTTTGGAACTAGCACTACAGGGCAAGATCATTCACTCCAGGATTCCTCAGGGATTCCAAGCTCCAACATAGACTGGCTTTCCTCCTGTCTACTGAATTCTTTCCGGTAGTCTGTATGGTTGTTGGCGGATCCTGACACTTGGGTCTGTGTCTATGTGGTGCTGGATCACATGGGTTCGTCCTGTGTTCAGGGAGACTACATCCCCAAAATTCTCCACCAGCCTCTGGGCTTCTTGCTTTTGGGTCTGGTTGAGCCAGTCATCCACTGGGACAGCGCTTGGTTCCTTAACAAGTTTAGGTCCTAAGTCCAGGGTTGCAACACCAATGTCTTCGTCAATCACCAAACTTGGGGCCCTTTTAGGATCATAGAAACATAGAAGGTGACAGCAGATAAGGACCGCAAGGCCCATCCAGTCATGTGGGCAAATGAGCAATACCAACCTGTCTTTCCAGGGTTTCAACAAATTAACAAGGTAAATTTGTTTTTATTTTATTTTTTTTCTATTTGGTTGTTAGACTCTGTATTCAACTGGCCCCACCTTTTTGAGGACCTCATTTGGTCCTTGCCATTTAGCTAGGAGTTTACTCTCACAGCTAGACAACAGAAGGAGTACTCCATCACCACACTTGAACTCCCATAGCCTGGCCCCTGGGTCATAGTGCCCTGCCTGGGTTTGCTGTGCTTTTATTACATTTTCTTTGGCAAATCCACCAATCGTGTCCAATCTCTCTCTCATCCGTAATACATACTGGAGCACATAAGATGAACTATGTGCCTGTTCTTCCCACATCTCTTTTACAACAGCCAGCATCCCTCAAGGTTTTCACCCATACAATTCAAAGGGCAAGAATCCAGTGGATGACTGTGGCACTTCACGAATGACAAACATTAAACAGAGTAACAATTCATCCCAGTTTTTTTGTTTTTGTTTTTTTTTACCTCAGCTGACATGAATTTAGACAGCATATCTTTTAGCACTTTATTAAAGCATTCCACTAAGTCGGTGGGTGATACGCTGATATTGGGATGGACTTAACCGTCAGTAAAGCTCACACCTCCCTCATAAGTTTTGACATAAGGTTGGTGCCTTGATCAGTTAGGATCTTCTTTAACAGCTCAGCTCGGGAAAATGCTTTTATCAACTCTTTTGCCACTGACCATGCAGTGGTGGAATGCAGGGCAACAGCCTCAGGATAACAGGTGGTGTAATCCAATAAAACCAATACATAATGATACCCAGATGTAGCCTTTTTATCAAGGGTCCTCTCTCTCTCTCTCTCTCTCTCTCTGTCTGACCCGGAATAAGACAGCCACCTTTACCTGATCACAGTCTCTGGCGGCAGCATCAATTAGGTTTCTGTACACAGCATGTGCATCTCCAGTCATGTACGGTGCAATGCGAGTAGCCCAGTTTTCTCATGGCCAGGCAGTGGTACTGGCAACTCTCTCACAAGTTGAACGGCAGGCCTCAGGGTCATCCTCAGGGCCCATTTTTGTTAGGATGGGGTGGGGTGGGGTCCTACAGCAACTGAATTCTTTGTGGCCTGCAGCTAAGGCAGAGTTTCTTTCTGTGTTTGCAGCACCAGCTTCATATACCTCTGCTGCTGGTCTCTCTGCACCTGCAATTCTGCTTGTTGGGTCTTCCAGTCTCTTTGTATCTGGACCTGTTGCACCTTCTGCTGGTCTCTCTGAGGCTGCTCTTGCACTTCCTGAGCCATCCAGTCCCTCTGCATCTGGTCCTCTCGTGCTTGCATCTGGGTTTGTTGTGCCTGGTGTTCTGCCAGCCATTTCAGTAGTTTGTCCATCTTATCCCTGTTTAGAAAAGGGGGGGGGGGTTTCAATCCCACCACTAAAGCCAACCAAGTGTGACAGGGTAGTAAACTGGGCAGCTTCTGGGTAACACTCTCAAAGAGAACACTCCAGACACCAGTTAAAATTAAATGAAATCGGCGTTACTTTCATTAATAGAAAAAATGAAACAAACAGCTTTTATTCAGCTTAACAAAAATACAAAAAAATAAACTTCTTGTAGTTCAGTCTCTCGCTGTCTCCACTTGCATCTCTCTGAAACAGAAACCTCCTTCTGCTTGACACCCTTCTCCCTTTACTGGGTTCAGGTGGTGCTGGCTAACACTCCCCCTCCCCCTGAGAGATAGCCAACAGGTTGAACATCCAGTGCAGTGAGGCCTTAAAGGGCTAACTTTAAAACAAAAGGGGTTTGGTACAAATCTCACCACTGCCCCTGGCAAAACCTGCGCTGCCTGTGTTGCAGGGTTGTGAAGCAGTTTACAATTGAAAGGAGTGCGACAGACATACACTCCATCACAATACTCTTCAATCAATCAATCAATCAAAATCTTTATTTATTCAGGCGAACATCATTGAGCATAGCTCATTTACAAGATGGACCTGAGTGGTCATAACAATATAAGGTTACAAATTTTATACAAAAACATGGTACTGAATAAACACAAATACAATGATTTATGAATGAGACAGATAAACAAATATTTACATATATACAAGGCAAAATGACAATAAACCTAAATCATATTAAAAGGAAAGAAACAAACAGAATAGTAGGGATAAAGCTCGGGTAGTTGGACTTGGGTGGGCATTTTTGTATGAAGTAGGTTGGAGAACAAGCTAGAAGAACGATAGAGAAATAGGGGGTAGCATAAAAAGGGGTGGGGGAAGGAGGGGGTGTAAGAGGACTATGCCTTATGGAAGCAGTTGCATGATTCTGGGAATAGACTAGTGTACAGTTTTTTGAAGGATGTTAAAGGAATGAGGGTCTCCAATGTCAAGGTCTTTTGAAGAGAATTCCAGATAAGTGCTAGGAATAGCTGATTGCAGCCTTCCATACCGGTGCAGGTGATAGAAATCTTCAGCATGATGAGTTTATTGATCCTTAGGGTGTAAGGCCTGGATGTGATCCGGTTGAAACAGTCTGAGATGCAGGAAGGGAGTTTGTTTGTCAGAGCTTTGTAGATCCAGACAGCAGCACTTTTGTTTCTTCTATGTTGTAGGTATGTCCAACTGACTGCATTGTAGAGAGAGCAATGATGGGTGCTGGGGGGAAGATCTGTAATGAATCTAATAGCTCTATGATACAAGGTGTCTAATTTATTTAAATGGGAGAGGGAGCAGTGGCCATAGAGGAAGTCAGCATAGTCAATGAGGGATAGGAATGATGCCAGGATTAGCCTTTGTTTGGAATCTCTGGTCAGGTAGTATTTGATCCTATAAAATAGGCCAAGTCTTTGTCTAAGCTTTTTCAAGAGCTCTTCAATGTGGCTGGTGTAGTCAAGTTTATTGTCAATCAGACTCAAGATATTTGAATTTGTCCACGTATTCCAGATTTTCACCAAGGATGGTAGATAATTGTGGGAGGGTGAATGATGGGACAGTGGAAGAGCAGCTCTGGTGGCAAAGAACGTAGCTTTCGTTTTCTTGGCATTTAGTAGTAATTTCTTTTCTAGTAAGTTGTGCTGTAGGAGGGAGAACTCAGACTGTAAAAGCTCACAGGCTTTTGATGGTGAGGGATTACTGACATATAGTACAGTATCATCTGCAAAAAGGTGAATATTAGATTGGAGTCAATATTGTTGATGTAAATGTACTCTTAGTGGTAAATTGACTGTATTCATTGGAATACAAAGCTTATTTATATATTTTGGCCTATACCAAGCCTAACAAGTGGTAGAATATATTTGGAATACAACATGAAGGCCTATAAAGTATTCCAGCGATCTGTATTCAGCTTTGATTCAAATACTAAAAATGACAAACAATGTATTCAGAATACAAAATTCACCTCAAACTGAATCCAAACTGAGGTTTTCATGTTTGGTAAGGGGTGGCAATGGCTTGTAGATTGTGTTAATGCCATTATCAATTCTAGAAAGTAAAAAAAAAAAAAAAAGTATAAAACTCACAGCCCACAAAATGTGCAGATCCAGAAAAAAGTTTAAAAGTTGGATAAAGCGTTATTTATGTGAAATCCATCAGTCACATCAGTGGGGGTCCCTGCATTTGTATTTATCCAGGATCTGCACATTTTGCATGCTGTGATTTTTCCACTAAATTAACGAACCAAATGGTTATTTGTTTTTATCTATTTGTCAAAAAGCCTCTAGCCGCCAGTGCCGCTGACTTTGGGTTCAACAATTCCAGAAAAAACCTTTTTGTTTCTACCCGTAAAAAACAGTATTTTATTTACAAAGTTTCTGCAAGTATAATGTCAAAGATTAAAGTCCCTGTATCAGCCACAAAAATGATGACGTAATATGCCCATGCACTGACGTCTCAATTAAAGCAGTAACAGAATCTATGTCACAGTTTTTGGCCTTTTTCCCAGAATTCACCGCTCATAGCTGGTTCATCTCCGCTAACATAATTGCCGATACACTGCGGAACTAAAGTGCATGACGTCTACTTTGGAAAATTATCCTGTTATAACATCTGGAGCCCTGGCTGGCCATCATGTCATTTTTGAGGGGCAACCTGCTCCCACTTACCCTCACCACTTACATTTAAAAACACAGTAACCTAAATAAGACGTACTGAAGATATGGAGACAGAAGAAACAGGCTGTTGCTCCGCACAGCAGCTTGCAGTTCCTCCAAAGATTTTAGTTCCACATAATCGTATCAGTGCCAACCTCCAATACTTTCCGACCCTACAATGTAAAATACTGTTTACAGGAAAACTACACAAAAAAAAGCCTTCCCCCCAGCTGTTATGTACCCCCCCTCCCAAGCTAGGGTTTTTAGGCATAAAGTAAATTTTTGGATACCTGCAAATACACTTCTTAAAGCATGTTACTATTGCGTCACAGCCTCTGATCCTAAATCACGCCTGCGGCCATGCTGTGTGGACTAGTCTGCTTCCCATGCTTGCACTTTACTAATGAGCACTGCCAACTAATAGCAGAGACTGGCAGCACTCGTTAGCATAACACAAGCACAGGCAACAGGCTGGTGCGCACAGGATGACTGCATGTTATGGTGCAACAGTAACACACTTTAAAAAGTATATTTGCAGGTAACCAAATGTTCATTTTATGCCAGTAAACCCTAGCTTTGGGATACTTAACAACTGGGAAGGGGGCTTTATTTTGTGCAGATTTCCTTGAATATGCATACTGCTTTTTGTTACAGCATGCAAAATGTCTATTTAATGCATCTGCCATCTATTGTAATACAGTAAACCAGCATCACACTGTCTCATGGAAATGAGTTACATGGGTAGATCACTCTCCTCACTGAAAAAAACAGCTGACAAAATGCATAACATGAATGTAATAAATCATCTGTCACATCATGAAGCACTAACATGAACCTAATGTTTATTAGTAACACTAACCTTATAAATCAATTGTGCCATCGCTATCAATAAAAAACCTTATGAAATCTCTTTACCTCAGCTTCAAGGCCATATTTTGATTAGAATAAAAATACTACAATTTGTTTTACCCTCCAACAAAGCTAAAAACATATAGCTGTAAACAAACCCTGTTAAAATAAAATACTTACTGTGTGATCTTCCGCATCTCACTTGACCTCCCACAGTTGGAGAACACAAAGTAGGACAAATGGATCAAACCAAGAACAACAATGACTAGCATTGTAGCTGGAATATTCAAAATGTAAAAAAAAAAAAAAAAGATTTAACAAAGCTTCCAGCAGGTGGCAGTCAAGTGGCAAGTCACGACCCCCACTCCCTCAAGAGAAGAGAGCTGTCCTACAGACACTTAATCTTCCTTCTCCCGTCCAAGCCTCCAAGTGACCTGAGTCCATTTCCAAACCTGAGTCGCCAGCCTGGCAGTTGGAAGGCATGGATGCCTCAACCCTCCACACCACTGGGCTGGTGAATTTCATATATCTTTAAAGAGCACCAATCATGCTTATTTCACAACATTCACAGAGCAACCCACTGGTAGCGTACCTGCACTGGAGTTGATTGGCATCAAATTTAACATTTTACATATTCTATTTCTTGAAGGGGAACGGATCATAAATAAGAGTTGGCCACGGGATCACTTCCCCTTCCTGGTCCTGATGAAGTTCTTCTCTGATGTTTTGTGACAGAGTTTTTCAACATTGATTGGTGGCACTGATATGCCCCGAGTGACCATCTAAAATGTAAGAAAAAAGATGTAGTAAAAGATGCCCCTATTATTATCAACGGAGCATACCCCTATGCTCTACAATGTCTGATGTCACAAAATGTCAGAGCGAGGGGGTGGCTCGGGGGTGGAGCAGAACTTCATCGGCAGTGTTGGGTAAGTTACTTTTTCTATTACTTCCTATTATGTTTGGAAACTTGTTCCAGAAAGCTCTGTTCAGTCACTAGCAAGGATGGAAAAGTACTAGAAAAAGTAATACACCTTACAGTTACAATTACTTATGTTTTTCATACAAAAGAAATACGTAACTGTAACTGATTACATTTATTTGAAAGCAACTAGTAACTAACCTATTACTTTTAAAAAATGCAATCTTTTATAGTTATTTATTATTTTTGTATTGTTTTTGTATAAAAAGAAGTAACTATAAATGTAAGATGTATTACTTTTTCTAGTAATCCATCGTTGCTAGTGACTGCACAGAGCTTCCTGGAAAAAGTTTCCAAACGTAATAGAAAGTAACAGAAAAAGTAATTTACCCAACACTGTTCATCGGGGCCAGGAAGGGGAAGGGGAAGGGATCCAGTGGCACATTCTGTATTTTTGTAGCGACCCCAGGAAGGATGACTTTGTCTTGCTTTCTCTTTTTTTTTTATTTGTAAAGTCTTCAAGTCTCATCATTAGATATACGAGACTCCACTAGTTAACCTGTTCAACACCTCCCTGGACACAGGTTGCGTGCCACAGGACTGGAGGTTGGCTCATGTGGTGCCTATCCACAAGAGTGGTCCAAAGGATGAGCCAGGTAATTATAGACTTGTCAATCTCACTTCCATAGTGGGTAAACTTATGGAAGCAATCTCGAAGGAGAGACTGGTAACCTTCCTGGAGGTCAATGATCTCCAGGATGGGTAGTAGCATGGGTGCGTCTCCAGGAGATCATGCCAGACCAACCTAACAGAATACTAAGACTGGGTCACAAGGGAGTTGGACAAGGGTCATGCAGTGGATGTCCTATATTTGGATTTCAGCAAGGCCTTTGATTCAGTCCCTCATGGGCGGCTGGGGGCAAAGCTGAAATACGTAGGGGTGTGGGCTAAGATGGCTAACTGGATCAAGAATTGGCTGGAAGATACACTGCAATGGGTGGTTGGGGGGAACTCTCATCTCCTTGGCCAGTGACCAGTGGAGTGCTGTAGAGCTCTGTGCTGGGGCCGGTGTTGTTTGGTCTGTTAATATCGGATATTGCACATGGGGTTGGGAGCAAGATCAGTTTGTTCACTGATGACACCAAGATGGGGGCTGTTGTGGATGGAATAAAGGGGTGGCAGAAGCTACAGGGTGACCTAACGAGACTTGAGGAGTGGTCCGCAAGGTGGCACTTGGGCTTTAATGCAAAGAAGTGCAACGTTATGCACTTCGGGGCGAAGAACCCGAGGAGGGAATATTGGTTGGGTGTCACTGAGGAGGAGAAGGATCTAGGGGTCATAGTAACGGGGAGCATGAACAACTCTGCTCAGTGCAGGAAGGCTGTGGCTAAGGCCAACAGGATGCTGGGTGCATTGCGCGGGGGTTCTTGTCCAGACAAAAGGATGTGATCCTGCCCCTGTACAAATCCTTGGTCAGGCTGCATTTGGAGTACGCATGCAGTACTGGCGTCCGTATCAGAGGAAGGAAATCAGGCTGTTCAAGGCAGTGCAGTGTAGGGTAACAGAAACGATACAGAGGATGGAAGGCAGAACCTACGAATAAAGGCTGAGACACTTGACTTTGTACACCCTGGAGGAGAGAAGGGATCAGGGGGATATGAGTGAAACTTTCAAATACTTGAGGGGGATCAACAAATCTGGCACAGAAGGTTTGTTTAAGCTGAGGAAGCAAAGGGATACGAGGGGGCACAGGCTCTAACTGGAGGGTGGCAGATTCAGGAGAGAGATGAGGGGGAATTATTTCACTGAGAGGGTAGTGTTCAAATGGAACGCTCTACCAGAGAAAGTGGTGGCATGCAGAACAGTGGGCAGTTTCAAAACAGCGTGAGACAGGGCAAGGGGGGCTGGGTAAACAACGCTGAGCAGTTTGCAAGGGTGAGGGGGGTGGGGCAGCTGCAGTATATGGGTGCTAGCTGCACATTCCAGCAGATTTGCTAGACCATGAGGTCTGTTTCTGCTGGCAAGTTTCGATGTTCATATGTTCATACTGCTGTATATGTAATATACAGAATTTTGTGATGTAATTACAGGAGAGCCTGGGATGGATGACCTAAGGGTTGATGTGTTTTGCAGAGAAGAATTTTGCTCATGGAACTCGGTTATTAATCTACATGATACAAATAAATGTGTTTTATACAGCCAATCAAAAAACTGACACATCTTGAGGGAATTAAGAGGATTACGGTCCATTTTTAAGAATTTATGTTGGGAGAAACATAGACTTTGACGGCAGATAAGGACCACTTGTCCCACCCAGTCTGCCCATTTCCCTACATATTGGATAAGTTGCAGATCCTAGTTGACCAACAGCCTACTTCCTCCTACTCCCACTAGAATTGCCTTATGTCTGTCCCATGCATTCCTGAATTCCCCCACTGTTTTTGACCCCACTACCTCCTCAGGAAGGCAGTTCCATGCATCTACCACCCTCTCTGTGAAAAAATACTTCCTCGTTGCCCCAAACCCGCCCCCCCATCTTCAAATTGTGCCCCCTTGTTCTTGCGTATCTCTTTTTCTGAAGATGCTACCCTCTTGGACTTTGTTGACTCCTTGAGGTACTTGAAAGTTTCTATCATGTCCCCTGTCCTTCCTTTCCTTGAGGTATACATATTAAAAGCGCCTTTAGTATCTCTTCATATGGCTTCTGGTGCAGACCCTGCACTATTGTAGTTGCCCTCCTCTGAACCACCTCCATCCTGTCTATGTCCTTGCGGAGATGGGGTCTCCTGAACTGCATGCAATACTCCAGATGGGGTCTCACCAACTGTCTGTACAGAGGTATAACAACTTCCTGTTCTCTACTGGTGATGCCTCTCCCTATGGATCTCAGTATCCACTCAGCCCTCTCTACTGCCTTCTCACATTGCTTGCCTACCTTTAGGTCATCTGATATGACTATCCCCAGGTCCCATTCCATTTTTGTTGTTGTTAGTACCCCCCCCCCCCACTGTGTACTCTTCCCCTGGGTTTTTGTTTCCCAGGCTCACTTCTTTGCATTGAATTTAAGCTGCCATACTTTTGACCATTCCTTCAACCTTGCTAAGTCCCTTCTCATCCTTTCCACACCCCCCCCGTGTATCAATCCTGTTGTATATCTTTGTGTTGTCTGCAAAGAGGCATACCTTTCCTTCCAGCCCCTCCACAATGTCACCTATAAAGACATTAAAGAGGACCATTCCCAGTACTGAACCCTGCAGTACCCCGCTAGTAACTTTCTTTGGAGTGGACTCTGTTTACTATTACCCTCTGCGTCATGTTGTCCAGCCAATTTTTAACCCAGGCTACCACCCTGGGACCCACCCCCAGGCTGGCTAACTCGTTTATTAATTTTTTGTGTGGGACTGTGTCAAATGCCCTGCTAAAGTCTAGGTAGGCCATATCCACAGAATTATTTAAGAAAAATTTAATAACAATAGTGAAATCACTCTGAGATGGTCTGCATTTCAGTAATTTGTACAGCTACATCTTTGGAACTGCAAGCTGGCGGCATCAGGACCACTCGGAAACTTTTGCCTAGCTTGGGCTGCCCATGATGATGTATACAGTTTGTGCCTGTATATATTGTGGACAGCCCCACACCTTCTCTGTTTTCCTGCCAGAGACAAATTTGGAGTTGTACCATACTGACAGGAAATATGAGACCACAGAACCTTATCCTGGCCAACAGGAGAGCTGGAGGAAGCCTACTGGAGGGGCACTGAAAAGGAGATGACCAAGTATGCTGAAATTTAAGTTAGGTAGTAAGTTACAGTCCGTTGCCAATGCAGCTGCTGTGTGCAGAAGCCCCGCTTGAGGGGTACAAATGGCAGGATCAACCAGATAGATTTTTTACGTTGTAAAGGCAAGAAGAAAGAGACAGATATTTTAAAATATTTAAAAAGTTACCTGTCTTGATAGTGTGAGGCAAGGGATGAATGCAGGTGCTCAACCACAGAACGATGGAGCCGACATGTTGGCTGAGATATTCGGCCTGCCCACACGCGGGGTAAGCTCCAGGGAGGTTTCTGGAGCAGAGCTTGATTGACAGGCTCTGATTACAACCACCTGGTTCTAACGCAAAATATCAATGGGGCGATTGTAACGTGGAATAAAACTACGGTTATCCAGTAATAAAAAATGATGACCGGTAATTAAAAAGAGATAATCGTATAGAACCATTTGCTGTAATAAGTAAATAAAGAGGTAAAAACTTATGGTAAGGCAGCACTATAAATAGTTTGTCTGTGTTGTTTGGAAAAAAAGGGAAATGATCAAACAACGTACAAAATACCAGCTGAAGAGACAAGGTAAACAACTTGTCTACAAGCCAATTAAAAGCTCAGAGGCAGGGCATGGACCTCCAATCAATTAATCTAAACAGCTTCAACCATATCGCCTATAAAGCCAAACAAGACTGAAAAAAAGAACCCAGAACATAACAAAAAAAGAAACAGAAAACAAGTCATTGGAACAAAATCAGGATCTGACCGTAATTTATAAAACAACAACAAAAAAAAATACCGTCCCCAAGTCTCCTCAGAAATTGACAGATGATGTAAATAACTATAACTGCAGCATTCATACCGGTTAATATTATCAACAAGGGTTACCCATAGGGACACCTGAGGGGGCTGTGATTTAAGCTAAAATCTAGTAAGAATCTTCTTAGCACATACCAAAAGAATTAACATTAATTTCATTGCCACCCCCTAATCTGGAAACCAGTAGGAGGAATATGCAGCAAAACCAACAAAGGAGATAAAGGGACAGAAATATTAAATAATAATGCAAGCACCCGAAATATAGCACCAATAGGACTGCAAAAGAGGGCAAGACAAAAACTGTGAACATGGTCTGCCAAGGGCTCGCCAGCATTGCCCTTTCTGACCATATACTACATGGCCTGGAATTGGCTTTCCTTCTGGCAGTGACGGTGCCTATTCTTCATTCCTTTTCATGATTCTATCCTATGGGTGACAGGCATGTTTGCTTTTGCACCACCTGGCTTCTTGTACGGCTTGCCAGTCCCTACACTACTGGTATGGTCTTGGTAGCTGAACTTCAGTTACCTCCTGGTCCTCCTGTAGTTTGGTGTTCTCTGGGCTGTTCCAGCCTTTTGGGCTCTGATCGTGGCTGTTGCATCCCTGCTTCTTCCTACCATGTCCTGAGGGTTGCTTTCACACCCTGGTCCTATAAGTGTTTTCTGCTGCTTATGGGTCTGCTCCACATTTTCCTTCAGGACGGGGGCACTGTCATGGGCATTTTACCTTCTCTTGCCCACCTATACACCGGGCATCAGTTGCTGGTCTCACCACTTGTCCTCTCTGCGGGCTTGTATAGTTCCTGTTCCACTATCCCTGTTAGGGTTGCTACCTGTCAGGTTTTTTACCTGGTGATCAGGTTTTCAGGGTCCTTATCAGGTAATCTGGTTTTGCTCTGTGTTGGTCAGGTTTTTGAGCCATTTTGAGTGCTCACATGCTTTTGGAACAGATTTTGTCATCTAATTCTTTGTTTCAGCTACATGTCCAGGTTACAGACAAGTTTTGTTGTCAATGTAGCCCTTTGTTTGTGAAAGCAGTCAACCTGGGATGTGTAAAGTATGGCCATTAACATCATTCACACTTACTTAACCTAATCTTTTCCACTATTGCTGTCCCACCTTTTGTAACAGTAACAGAGCCAGCTGTCTTTCAGTTTGATTTGCTGGTAAACACTTTCATCTCAAACAGAATTTAAGCATCTTTAAATGTTTTAGATAATTTTTTTAATCAAGAAAAAAAGGATGGTCACTTCATTGACTTTAAATAGTGATGTGGACATGAAAAGGAAATGGAGCCAAAAACAATATAAAGTACACTATAGGAAACAATTTCTATATACCACGTATACTACTGTATTCTATTTACAGTATTCCCTTGTCTCCCCACAGACCATATCTGTAAATGAGATTTATTTTATCTTTGTGTGTTTATCCGGTAAACCAATGTCACTAAATAAACACAAGTAAATAACTAGGAAGAACCTGGGAAAGTAACTTTAACAGGTTAAGTACAGTATCTTAACATTGCGTTGAACTGCTGCTTTAAGTGTTGTCTTTTACTGTTATAATAAATGGCTTTGGAGGAGGGGCAATGCATGATGAGTCATGAAAAGGGGTGGGGCTTAGGATCCGGTTTTTGCTTCATTCAAAGGTGGCAACCCTAATCCCTGTGTCTCTGTCCCTTGTCCCTCTCACTGCTGTCCCAGGCCTTTCACAGCTTGTTCCTCAGCCAGTGGTGTTCTGGGCTTCAGTGATGGTTTCCCTCTCCTGATTGGGTCTTTTATCTTCTGCCCTTTGAGTGTTTACTGCTGCTCCATATAGCACCAGTTACCTTGCTTTTGGGGACCCTCTTCTGGTCTGGTTATGGCTGTGGGCCCTTCTGGTTAGTCTCCCACTCCTCACTCCCCATGGGTGGGACTTGTTTACCACTGTCTGCCTGTGACGTAGGGGACACCGCTTCCCTGCTCTGTCATGCTTCGCTCCTGCCACTGTGGTTCTGTCCTGCTTGGGGGTTCTCTGCTGGTTCAGCAATCCTTTTAATGGATTGCCCACAGTCTCCTTGTCTCTATGTTCCCTGTTATGGTCACATCTTAGTATTTGTTATGGCTCGGTCCCTGAACCCTTCTATTGTCCTGTTGAGTGTGTTTTGGTCTAGCTTGTCCTTGATCTCCGACCTCTGGTGCTCATCTGTGCGGCTCTGTTATTTGGCCTGCTCTGCCTTTTTTGCCCTTACCATGGGCATAGCTGTGGCTCAGTTGGTATTGTCCCACTGGTTCCTGACTGATTCTACAGTCCCCTACACAGACTGCATTTTGGTCTGCTGCCTCATATGGTATGCTCAGCTCTTTGCCTGGTATAGTTATTCTGTATTATCTTGATGCCCATTGCACTGCACACTTCACTTTGGCTCCTGCATTGCATCGCACTCAGACCTGCCAGCTTATTGGCTGATTTGCCTTCTGAATGGTAGGAGCCGCTGTTTGATTTCTGTGTCCTTTCATTCCAGAATGATTTGGATAGCACGTTTTAGTTGTGTTTCAGTACACCTGCAAGGCTGCTTCCAAGTGTTACTTGTAGACATGCAACCAGTTGCCTGGTCGGTCTCTTCTGTGATTTGTTTCACACCATTCTGTGTCAGCAGCTGCAAAATGCTCTGCCACCACGTGGACTTTAATTTATCCTTTTAGTATGTACTGCTGTTTGGATCTGGTGTCCCACGGACAGGCTGGCTTTGGCCATGCCATCTTTCCAGACCTCCTGTCGTTGATGTCCTCTATATCCCTACTGTTCCATCTTCTCTGAGAACATCTCCCTCCACAGAGTCAGATCTTTAAAATGATTCTCAAGCAGTAGAAGACAGCAAAGCGAGTGGAAGACTAGACCAGATGGTCTTCCTTCTGCTTTGCTGTCTTACACTGCATGGGAATCAATTTAAGCGTCTGGCTGTATGGAGGGAGAAATCCTTGAAGAAGATGGATTCATTACTTACCAGTAATAGATCATTACAAGAATATCCTCCACAGAGCCACAGCTTACCTTCCTGCCTTAACTCTTCTGTGTTTTCAGGTAGTATACTCTGAAAGATTTACCTGTTATTGCTGTCCCACTGTAATTAAAAAAAAAGCACACAAATCAACAAAAAACAAAGGAATGCAAGGGAGTGACAGGCAGTGTGTGTGTCTGTGTCTCTGTCAGAAGTGCTGCACTAACTTACTGAAGTGTGCTTAAAGAGAAAAAAATGATAGCCAGTAATTAAATAAAACAATGCATAGGCGGGTGTGTTTAAAACCAGAATTTTACACACACCCTCGGTGTGGTATGCTTTTATATTTTATGTAGCATCCCACACCTCGAGTGTGTGCAAAATTCTGGTTACACCCACCCATGTATTATTCTAAGTTATGATTATTGTGAATTTTAGTTCATTTATTAGTTTTTCTTGTTAACATCTATTTGTAATGCTGTTATATTTTTTCTTATATGTTGTATAATAAATATATAATTATAACCAAAAAAGGTCAGTGCAGCACTGAAAGCCAGACCATGGCAGTAAAACCAGGGACAGGCATCCAGAATCATGAGCGAACAGACTCTGAAACCACAGGGACAGCGCAACATCCAAGTAAGGAGTAAGTAGCTTAGGAAATGCGTGTCAACAGCAAGCCACAGGCAACAGTGCCGAGTGCACGGTAACAGGCATGGAAGGGCCAACTGGCAAACCGACTATAAGAGGAGCCAGAGACAAACAGCCATTGGTGACCGTGAAGGACGTAAAATGTTGCCACGTGTCAGACTCACGAAAAAAAGGAGTAACTTGGAGGTAACAGACAAAGCAGGCAAAAGAAAGCCCATTTAATTGTCTCCCACTCATAGTGGGGTTATCCAAGCTTCCCGGTGCTCAAGAGATATTCATCTAACCTAATTTTAAACTGGTCAAATGTAGATGCCTCAATAATATGTTTAGGTAAAGTATTCCGTATTCTAGAAGTACATATATTATAAAAATTAAGGTGTTTAACTGTATGGACTTTAGGAACATGAATTTGTAATTTATGTGACCTAAGGTTAACCTTTAAGGTTAACAGATGGCTAAGAACCTGGTGTTGTGCTAAAGGGTATGGGCTGTTGGGGGGTGAGGGAGGACCTGGGAGGACAGTAGTCTCTATGCCAGGACAGACTACACTTGAGTGAGGAAGGAAAGAAAGTGTTGAAGCAGAGGATGGAAGAATATATAGAGGAAGTTTGGAGTTTAAACTAGGAGTGGGGGGTGGCAGTTGGGAAGAGATATGACAGGGACCACAGGTTGGGAAATCATGTGAGCTTACCCCATAACAGTGACAAAGGACAAATGGCAGAGTGCTATTGGTGATGCTAGGAAAGGAGGGCAGGATGGGAGGAGGGAAAAGGGTGGAAGGTGGTTACCCTTAATGCTAGGAGCCTTGGGAGGAAAACTGCAGAGTTGCAGGTTCTCATGGCAGAGGGAGAGGTGGACATTGCAGCCATCAAGGAAACATGGGCCACCCAATATAATGACTGGGACCTGTCTGTACCAGGTACAGGTTATTTCATAGGGACAGGGTGACTGGGAAAGGAGGGGTGGCACTATATGTGAAGGAAGGACTGAAGTGTGTAAGGGAGGAAGGGAGGAGGGCAGTACAGAGTCACTTTGGGTGCAAATCCAGGATTCCAAGAATAGGAGTCTTAGAATGGGAGTGGTGTACAGGCCACCATCTCAGATGGAGGAGGACAGGGAACTAGCGGGACAGATCAGGAGGACCTGCGAGAAGGGTAGTGTGGTGATTGTGGGGGACTTCAACATGCCAGAAGTGGACTGGAGCACCCCAACAACCAGGAACAGAAGAGCAGGGCTGCTGGATGCCTTCCAGGACAGCTTCCTGCTGCAAATGGTCAGTGAACCAACCAGGTTAGGGAATACCCTTGACCTTGTGCTGGCAAATGGGGACTTTGTGAGAGAACTTACAGTGGAGGAACGCTGTCAGGGAGTGACCACCACTCCAGTATGGCTCACATTGGATATGGGCAAGGAAGGAGTGGAATCTGGCACAGGAGTGCTGGACTTCAGGAGGGCTGACTTTGGGAGGATGGGAAGTGGTAAAGGGTACCTGGCCAGAATTCAATCTAGTATGGATACTAACCAGAGATGGGAGCTCATAAAGTTGGGGATAGTGGAGGCAACAAAACCTGCTGCAAAGCCCAGAGCAAGAAGGCTAGAGCTAAGAAACCGAGCTGGTTGAGCAAGGAGGTCATGGAAAAGGTAAGGAAGAAAAGAGCTGCCTTTGGGAAATACAAGAAAACAGGGAGGGGAGGACAGAGAGGTACTTGACAGAATCGAAGGAGGTGACAAGGGCAGTAAGGGAGCCAAAGCATCTCACAGAACTCAGGCTGGCACAAGGCATTAAGAAGGGGAGAAGGACTTCTTTAAGTACATCAGGAGAAAGGAGCTGTAAGGACCACATAGTAAGGATTAGGAAGGAGGGGGTTGGGTGGAAGCAGGGTATGATAAAGGCGGAAGCACTAAATGAGTACTTCTGCTCAGTATTTACTAAAGAAGAGGGGTGACACCCAAGATGGGTGAAATGCAGGCCCAGGGGGAAGTGGTGACAGATGGGGAAATCATGGAGGACAGAGTTCGAGAGGGTTTGAAGGCACTGAGGTGGACAAGGCACCAGGCCCAGATGGCATCCACCCCAGGGTACTGAAGGAGCTGGCAGAGGTCCTTGCAGGACCCTGGCAGACCTATTTAATGCCTCACTACATTGGGTGTGTACCTCAGGACTGGAGGATGGCTCATGTGGTGCCCCTCCACAAGAGTGGCCCCAAGGATGAACCAGGAAACTACAGACCAGTGAGCCTCACATCCATCGTGGGTAAGCTAATGGAGACTATCCTGAAGGAGAGGCTGGTGGCCCTCTTAGAGGCCAAAGGACTACAGGACAGCAGACAGCATGGCTTCATCGTGGCCGATCCTGCCAAACCAACCTGTGGGGTTCTATGACTGGGTAACTAGGCAACTGGACGGGGACATGCAGTGGATGTCCTGTATCTGGACTTCAGTAAGGCATTCGACTCAGTGCCACATGGAAGGCTGGGAAGGAAGTTAGTAGGCACAGGGCAGGTGCAATGCTGGTGAGATGGGTAGGAAACTGGCTGCAGGGAAGGCAACAGAGGGTGGTGGTGGGTGGGGAGCTCTCACCCAAGGGCAGTGACGAGTGGTGTCCCACAGGGCTCGGTGTTGGGACCAGTGTTGTTTGGGATATTCATTGCAGACATATCATGGGACATCAAGAGCAAGATCAGTCTGTTTGCTGATGATACCAAGGTTGGCGCGTGGTGGATGACCTAGGGGATGGCAGGGTTGCAGGATGATCTGGCAAAGCTTGAAACCTGGTCAGACACCTGGCACGCTCGTTTAATGCCAAAAAGTGCAAGGTGATGCATTTTGGGATGAAGAACCCAAGGAGGACTTACCAGCTAGGGGAGTGCAGCTAGCCCAGACAGAGGAGGAGAAGGATCTGGGTGTGCTCATCACAGGGTCAATGAACAACTCGGCACAGTGTGGAAGGCAGCTGCAAAGGCCAACAAAATGCTGGGTTGTATTGCAAGGGTATATCCTCAAGGAGGGAGGTGATTCTGCCACTGTATAGGTCATTAGTTAGACCACACCTGGAGTACTGCGTGCAGTTCTGGCGTCCGTATCTGAAAAGGGACATTAAGTTACTGGGGGAGTGCAGGCAGGGCACAAAGATGATCAAGGGTCTGGGACTTATCATATGAGGGAGGTTGAAGGAGTTGAACATGTACTCACTGGAGGAGAGGAGAGACAGGGGACATGATTGAAACCTAAATACATGAAAGGAATAAACAAGACAGGTACAGAGGGTATTTCAAAGTATGAGGAGGGAGGCCACCAGGGGCCATGATATGAGACTGGGCGAGGAAGGTTCAGGAGGGAGATGAGGAGACACTTTTTACAGAGAGGTGGTGGCTGGGTGGAATCGTTACCTGCAGAAGTGGTATGCAGTAGAACAGTGGACTGCTTCAAATGAGGATGGGACAGGACAAGGGGGAGGGTTAATGAAGGGGAAGGGTGGAAGGAAGGGGCAGCTGCAGAATAAGGGGTGCTAGCTGCACATTCGAGCAGACTTGATAGACCTCTAGGCCTTTATCTGCTGGCAAATTTCGTATGTTCGTATGTTCTTATCAGTTATATGAAAACCACATTTCTCCATTAGGGAGGGTCTTTATTGATTTTGTATAGCAATAACAAATCACCCCAATTCTTCTAGTTGTTAATGAATATAAGTTAAGTATCTTTAACCTTTCATTGTAATCACAATTTTTTAACCCATGTACTGATTTAGTAACCCTCTTCTGAATTCTTTCTATTAAGTTAATGTCCCTCAAGAGATAAGGGCTCCAGATTGGGGTACCATAATCAAGATGTGGTAAAACATATGTTTTATATAATTTCATTGTACTTGATCTATCTCTAGATATAAATACTCTTTTTATACATTGAATTATTCGGTTACATTTCAGAAATAGTTTTTTTACATGTGTTTTGGAAGATAAATTAGTATCCATCCTTACACCCAGATTTTTCTCACATATACTAGCCCGTAAGTACTTTGTTGTTCATAACATATTGATATTTAGGGTTACTATTACCAAAATGTAACACAGAACATTTTTCTTCATTGAATTTCATATTGTTTTCCACTCCCCATTATTCGACAAATCAGAGACCTTTACACAATTGTAGATATTGAGAAAATGACGAAACATCGCCACCTATTTTTGCATCATCGGCAAACTCAGTTATGATACTACCAAGCCCTTTGCCCATAAAAAAAGGAGACGCGACCTACAAGATTAACCTGCCACAGATGAAAGAGCAGGAGCCACATTCCAATTGTAGTGTAAGAAGTACAGAAACATAGAATTTGCCAGCAGATAAAGACCAAGTGGCCAACCTGGTCTGCTCATTTTTCCCTGCATACAGTATCACTGCCGCTCCTACTTGAGCTACAGTCCATTCACCCTTCCCCCCCTTCCCTTTCCCAAAGATTCCATTATGCCTATACCATGCATTCTTAAACCTCACCACTGTTTTCTCCCCAACACCTCTTCTGGAAGACTGTTCTAGGACTCCACCACTCTTTCTTTGAAGTACTTCCTCACATCTCTCCTGAGTCTACCCCCCTCTAGCTTCTTATCATGCCCCCTTGTCCCTGAGCACCTTTTTCTCTGAAAAACACTTCCCCCTTATACCTTGTTTATCCCTGTGAGGTATTTATTTATTTATTTGCTTTTGTTAACCGGGTAAGCACACTAGACAGCCAAGTGCCTATTTTCAGGTGCGACCAGGGTGTATTACAGAGGACAACTTTACATAACCATTGAGGAATCAAAAGAAATACATAGCATAACAACAGGCAATTCAAGACAGGCTCTAAGAACAACAGGCAAATTCAAGACAGGCATTAGAGGACAGTAGGCACAGAGTACTTTCATGGACAGCTGAGGAATTGAGTAAGTTGCATAGGGAGTAAACGGGGATTTCAAGGCTGACTCTAGAGCGAGGGAGGCACCATGTTCATACAAGGACATTTGAGGAGTCTGTAACAAAAAAATACCAGAAATAACAGGCATTTGAGGCTGGCACTAGGACAAGGTTGGCACAGTGCATTGCAATAGGGAGGGGTAGGTGGAATGAAATAGGAGGTGGACAGTGGAGTAAAACAGAAGCAAGACAGTGGTAAGTGCCTGTTGGGGGAGGGGAGGGGCCCTAGGCGGGAGGCCTAGTCCAGGATTCCTGGCCAGTTCCTAAGAGAAGTGCAAGAAGCGCTGAGGCCTCCACCCTACCAGACTGAAGGGAGGAGAGGGGCAGAGGAGTAGGGCTACAAGGAGCAGGAACAGGGGAAGGGAGGTTTCAGGAAGTTCCAGAGGGAGGTTTTAAAGCTAGGATGGGAGGAGGAGGACCGAGTGGACTCGGGGAGCAAGTTCCAGAGTATGGGGGCATATGTGAAGAAGGCCCGATCCCCAGCAAGGGTGCGGGTTCTGGGAACCTGGCGTTCCTGGTTTGTCCCAGATCTTAGGTGGTAGGAAGGGGCGCCTGGTTTAAGGGGAAGGGCTAAGGCAGGAGGGGTGCCAAAGCAGATGATATTGTCGATGAAGTTATCTAGGACAAAGGAGCGGTGCTTTTCGGGGGGAAGCCATTCAGGCGGCTGTATAAGTCACAATGGTGGGTGAGGGGCGGAAAGCAGGCGACAGACATTATTGTGAGCCCGTGTCCACTTTGAGAGGTTGGATTTGGGAGCTGGGGCAAAAGCTACAGTCTAGCAGAGTGAGAGGAGGACCCCTAGCTAGGGCTAAGTGAGCAGGGGTGAGGCAGTTATTGGCTCGGTAAGCAGGCCAAACTTGCAATTTGTGGCCTTACAGGCGTTGCGAATGTATGAGGTGAGTCCAATTGTGGGTCCAGGGTGACGCCCAGGTACTTGGCAGAAGTTACCGTTTCAAGGGGCGAGCCGTCCGCCCAGAGGATCAGCAGGGGGGCAGGGCAACATTTTATTTTGTTCAGGGACCCAAACAGCATGGATTGGGTTTTTTTGAGATTGAGGGTGAGCCTGTGGTCCCGCAGCCAAGTTTGGATGCGTTCAAAGTCGTAATTCAGGTGGGAGTTTATAGTTGAGATGTCCCGGGAGCTGACCAGGAGAACTAGGTCATCTGCGTACAAGGTGGTGTGACCATGGACAGTGATGGACTGTAGGTCATTGATGAATAGTGAGAATAGGGTAGGACCAAGGACTGATCCTTGAGGGACCCCACAGTGGACTGGTAAGAGGTTGGAGGTCATCCGGTTGAAGTAGGTGAATTGCTGTCGGTTGGAGAGGTAGTTCATGAACCAGGCGTGAGCGGAGGAGGAAAATTTAAAGGTCTCTATCACATCCCCACTCTTCCCTCTTTTCCAAGGTGTACATATTTAGGTCATTTAATCTCTCTCTTCATAGGGCTTCTAATGCAGATTCTGCACCATTTTAGTTTCCCTCTTTTGGACTGCTTACACTCTATGTCCTTTCTGAGATGTGGTCTCCAGAACTGGACACAGGACTCTAGGTGGGGTATTTCCAATAATCTATACTGAGGCAACACCACCTACCTCTTTCTGCTGGTGATACTTCTCCCAATACATACCAGTATCCTACCAGCCCTCCCAACTGCCTTGTTGCACTGCCTGGCCACCTTTAGGTCATCCAACATGATCACCTCCAAGTCTCTTTCCTGTTTGATGGTTGTCAGTACCACACCACCCCATATTGTATCCCACCCCGGGGTTTCTGCACCCCAAGTGCATTATTTTGCATTTTTCCACACTGAAACCCAGAAGCCATACCCTTGACCACTCCTAGAGTTTTCTCAGCTTGCTGCTCATCCTTTCTGCCCCTCCCCCTGGAGTGTCCACCCTATGCACAGTATGATGTCATCAAAAAAGAGGCATACCCTTCCTTCCAGCTCCTCTGCAATGTCTCTTATAAACACATTAAAGAGGATCCATCCTAGCACTGATCCCTGAGACACCCCGCTGATCACCC
Organism: Neoceratodus forsteri; assembly: GCA_016271365.2. NCBI lineage: Eukaryota > Metazoa > Chordata > Ceratodontiformes > Ceratodontidae > Neoceratodus > Neoceratodus forsteri. The sequence continues at coordinate 1,339,637,582 of CM057455.1, read as the reverse complement.
TCCCTTCCTTGGACTGAACTCCATTTACCACCACCCTCTGCTGCCTATCCCTTAACCAATTTCTTACCCAGTTTACCACCTTTGGACCCAACTCCTAAGCTACCCAGCTTGCTTACTAGTCTCCTACATGGAACGGTGCCGAATGCCTTACTGAAATCTAGGTAGGCCATGTCCACCGCCCCACCCTGATCTAGTTCCTTTGTCACCCAGGCAAAGAACTCTGTCAGATCTTCCCCAGTGTGGCCTCAGGTCCTGTAACCCACTGGATTCAAGATATTCCACAATCCTTTCTCTCAGCAGTGATTCCATTACCTTTCCCACCACCAAAGTCAGGCTGACTGGCCTATAATTGCCAGCCTCTTCCCTACTACCACTTCTGTGAAGTGGGACTACATCCCTGATGCAGACAGCTTGCAGTTCCAAAGGTGTGACTCCAAGAAGGGAGATATCTTCAAAGAAGATCTTGTGATCTGTTGAGAGCCACTTCAGAGGTGAAGACAATATTTCAACTCTTGGATTTTTCATGCCCAACTCAATACACAGCTTATAGGAAGGCAGACCTGTTATCTTGCAGTGGGGCAAAACCCATTTGAACCCTTTTAAGTGTTCCCACTATACTGTCATAAATTATTTTGAAACAATGCACCTCAGTGTATATAAGTTCAGCTTCTTTTGCTTAGTTTTGTATTGCACCTGACAAAGAGACCGGTTGTAGCCCGAAAGCCTGTATACGATATAGTTTTTGTATACGACATATGTTAGTGCAATAAAAGGTATCAAACTACCCAGTGACTCCTGCTGTATTATACTGAAATACAAATGAAATTCACTGCATGCATTCTTGTATGTTCTGCTGTCTCATGTTCTGCATGGATCTGTTTCTCCTTTCTTGCAGGGTACACCTGGAAACAACTTTGGTTCAGAGTGCTTTCCTGGCCAAATATTGTAAATAAATAAAACATTTAATATTTCCACAATTTTCTGTCCTGCTCGTACTTTATGAACAGGGGTGTAGTTTCTGTAAATTTTATTAAATATTTTAAAAATCTAACCATGACTCAGTTTTGATAAAATGCAGTAGCAAAAAAATTACTGACTGGTCCATATCCACTCCCAGAACACATGGTATCTCATTTCAGTCCTGAAGTGGGGGAGTGTTTGTGACACTCGGTCATACCCAGAAGTTTCGGCCTTATACAGAGGGAAGCTGTTCCATCGGACTGGTGAGTCCAGTGGTTCTGTGGCACCCAGGTTTGTGTGAGTAGCAGGGTGGGACAAATCTGGTTGCCAGGTTGTCAAATGTGACTAGCACACTACTGCTACCCACAACTTTGTCATCTGTAGTGCCACTTTGGCGACTGCAAAATATTTCACCAAATAGGGAAAATTCTGTGAAACAGAAAAAAAAATCTGCATAGTAGGGGTAAAATTCTATAAAATGTGCATATTTTCCCAAAATAAAATTCCCTCACACAAGCACAAAAATACTGCGAACTGAAAAGGTTCACCATTCCAAAACAATTTTGGCTGCCTTATTTTGAAGGCTAGTGCCCCCTCGACAGAGAGCATGTGCATAGGAAAGAACAGATTAGGGATGGACCAGGTTTGTAACTTTGTGACAAAGATATAGTAAAGTGGTTTATTCAAAAAGTGATCCATCTCTTTCCCAAGTTCACAAAACATAGGGTTTGCATGGTAAGCTGCTGGTACTGTCCAAACTGTGACCTGAGAAACGCTGCTGTAGGTAGGGTACTAAATAATAGACCTAGAAATGCATTTTGTGACGTACAGTATTGGAATTCAAGTTTTAGAGAAGAAAAACCATGTATAAAAGATAGCAAGAGCAAATTTACAACAATACTGCCTTAGTAGTAAAGACCTTTTACAATGAGAAGAACCACGTAACTTCTGCTTTTCTCAATGAAATGTTTGACATATGCAGAAGTTACACAGAGGTCAAAAACACTTAATCCTTCGGGTGTTGGTAAACATTTGTTCTCTGGGCTGACCTTAACGTTGAATGTTATTTCCTCCATGACGTAGACTCGCTCCGGGAATGCTTTAGCCACCTCCTCCACACTGTTGAAATACTGCACGGGCTCCTTAATATCTCGATCTTGTTCCAGCAGTTTAAACTGTCCTGAAAGCAAAAGATAAACATATGACTTATGGAGTGTTTACTTTGGACAGTTTTCATTGAGACAAGTGTCTACATAGTTATTTTATGATTTTTTTCCCAGTTCAGTTGGTCTCCTCAAAAAAAGTGGAATCTTTAAAGAGATTCGCCAAGTTAAAATAAAGGAGATTTGCACCACCTAGTTTGGTGCCTTATCTCCTGAAATACTGCTGCTGTTTATGTGGGCCCAAATTTTCTAATGGTTTTCAAGATACAGCGCTGGTAAAATTTAATTCACTGGGTCTCCTGTATGTCCCAGTTCGGAGATCCACCCCAACTCCGTCCCTGCACTCAGCCAAGTTATGACGTGATCCTAGGGAGAGTGCGTGGAAAGCTCCATTATAGTCTATGGGGGCTACTTTAACATCATGTTTATGTATTACAGTGACCATCTGGTAATTAATCAAGGGCGCTGGGTGACTAACAGCCAACAGGTCTGTCTGCCTGCCTGACCTAGCTCTGTCTGCCTTGCCACCTCTGTAATTATTTTACCACTCACCCCCCACCTCTCTCTACCCGACTCTGCCTGGTTTTTCTCACCCCCCCGACCATCACCCCCCCATCAAAATGGCCCTCCTCCCTCTGCCCCTCTGTCTATTTCTTCTCTTCTCCTTGATCCCTCTGACCAACCTGTCTGGCGCCTGGTTCCCCAACCTCCCTTGGGGCTACAATTTGGACCTCATCTATCGGCCCTTGGGAACCACTACCTCGGGGTTTTACCCTCCTCATAGCACCTCCACCGGAATGGGCTGGAGTCACCCCTGGAATCAAGACAAGGTTATTTACGTTCGCCTCTTCCCACTCTCACTGCTAGCACACATTACCTCCTTCTGGGATAATAATACAAAATGGTTTTCTCACTCTTGTCTGAGGCAGACAAAAGAAATCTCCCTCAAACAACTCCGTTGGTGCACCCTGAAACTCCTGCTGCTGCTACTACTATTATCAGGAAATATACACCTAAACCCTGGCCCCAAAATCCCAGGCTATGTCCACCAACAGTGTCACTCTGGTGCACTCACCCTTGCCACACTTGACGTCTGTAGCCTCCTACCAAAACTCGATGCCCTGCAAATATTTACCCACCTACATAACCCTGATGTTCTTGCGATTGTCGAAACCTGGCTTACTCCAAAAATTGCAGACAGTGCAATTGCCCTACCAGGTTACAACATGTTCAGATCTGACAGGACCTCAAAAAGAGGCGGTGAATGTGCTAACTACCTCAAAGACGTTCTCCTGGGGCACCCTGTACAAACCCCCCCCCCTCGGTCTCGACTACCCAGATCCTACCCATCAGAATTCTACTTGGAGCACATAGAAAAGTACTAACTATTACTGCTGTCTACATCCCGCCAAAGGAACAAGTTAAAGGTCTGAACTCCGTCCTGGACTTTATCCGCTCACAGCCACCAGGCCCTGAGACTATCCTTATGGGTGACTTTAACATTAATTGGCTCAGATCGGATACAAATGGCTGTAAGGATGCTATCTCAGCCACTGACCTCACCCAACTAGGCGCCACCCCCACCAGGCACAACTATAAGACTGGCTCAAGCTCCCTTCTGGACTGGATCCTGACTAACCACCCACAAAAGTCACAGTCCTACCAGACTCGCTAAATGACCACTCCCCTGTCATCTGTGAATGGTCAAACAAATTCAGCCTCCCCGCCGCCCAAAATTATTACAAGCAGAATCCTCCCACGAGGCAAACTGAAGCTCCTCAAATCCCATCTCAGTCAACAAGACTTATCCCCTATCTATCAAGCATCGGACGTCAACACTGCTCTAGACTTTTTCATCAACACCTTTAACGCCACCTGTGACTCCTATGCCCCCCTTCAAAAAGAGGAAAGTCAAAGGTCTCTGCAACCCATGGCTCTCTGGGGAGCTCCTAGCAATGATGAAATCTAGGGACCACCTCTGGGCCCGGGCTCGAGACACTGGTAGGCAAGTAGATATACAAAACTACAAACGCACTAGAAATGACTGCACTAAAGCAATAAGACTGCAGAAAAGCTCCTACTACAAAGCCGTTCTCACTAATACATGGGGAAAGGGGAAGTCCTTCTGGAATAATATTAAAGAAGTTGCAGGGAAATTACCCAAAACATCGCCTACCATGCTGGAAATGGATAGGACTATAACTCTGGACCCTGCCACCATAGCAAACACGTTCAATAATGCTTTCATGGATCTCAGTAGTGTGCTCCCACATGACTTCTTCAACTATGTCCCCCCTACTGTCCCCCCCACTCACCACCCTGCCCTCCTCCCCTACTCGTCCACCTTTTTACTTCAAAGCAGTCAGGAAGCGTGAAGTGCATAAATACATCAGCAAAGCAATCATAGGATCAAGAACCAGTGGGGACACAATCGACCTTAAGCTACTGTCCCTTACACTTGAAGTACTATCCCCACTTACTCAAATTTTCAACCTCTCCCTCGCCCACTGCCAATTCTCCGACAGGTGGAAATCCGCCACTGTTACGCCAGTTCACAAAAGTGGGGACAAGGCCCACCACAGGAACTATAGGCCTATATCCATACTTCCCGCTCCCTCTAAGGCCAGAGAGTGTTTAGTGTCTGACCAGCTGACAGAATACTTGGCTAAGCATGACATCCTTTGTAAGCAGCAGCACGGATTCAGGAAAGGTCACAGCACTATATCAGCCCTCCTTGAATTCACTGGTGCAATCCACAACTCCCTTGACAACAATCAACTGACTGGATCAGTCTTCATTGACCTGTATAAGGCTTTTGACACCGTCCATCACTAACTACTCATCACAGAGCTTCATAATACTGGCCTTTCCCCAGAGGCTATATCTTGGTTTAACAGCTACCTGGAAAACCGCTCCCAAAGAGTGAAAATTGCACACATCCTTTTCGATGCAAGACCCGTCCGTTCAGGAGTCCCGCAGGGGGTCCATTCTCGGTCCACTCCTCTTTAGCCTTTTTTTGAACACTCTCCCACAATCCTGCCCTGAACAAATCCTGCTTTATGCGGATGATGCAGTCATTCATGCCACACACCAAGACCCCCTCCTACTCCAAGAAAAGCTCCAGATGGGTTTCACCTCCATTGAAAAATGGTTTAATAGACAAAAGCTGGTTCTCAACTACAAGAAAACAAAATCAATGCTTTTCAGCAGCTCCCGCAACAAACATAGGTCTCAACCCATCGCCATTACAAATTGCCTTGGTGCTGCACTTGACCAAGTTCAGTCCTTCAAATACCTTGGCATCACTCTCGACAGTCACCTATCCTATGGCATCCACACCGACACTGTTGCAAATGCTGTTAATAAGCGCATAGGTCTTCTCTATAGGCACAGGCAATGCCTCACTACAGACGCCTTAAAGATAGCTGTGCAGAGCTCTGTGGTCTCACTAATCGATTAAGGACTGGTTATCTATGGCTCTGCTACTGACACAGCCCTTAGGCGCCTGTCCTTGGCACTAAACAAAGCCTGTCACCTCATCACAGGATCCCACCGTCTCACCCACACGTGTGCGCTCTACACCCAAACAGGCTGGCTACAACTATCCAACCGTATAAAATACCACACCTGCCTAATGACAAAGAAGATCATGCTAGGCCTCGCACCCCTTGGAGTCCAATCCCTCCTACACCCAGAGCACATCCCATGCCACACTAGGGAGTCTGTAAATCAAATATTGCATATCCTCAGGTGCCGCACCACGCAGGGACAAAGGTCCTTTGCACACCATGCACCCTCCTGGTTCAATGGTCTCAACAAAGACCTCACCTCTCTTCAAAATCTGGGCCAGTTCAAAGCCAAACTTCACCTCCACCTCTCTGCCTCCAGCTCCTGTGACTGTCACTCATAATCCGCTGTTCCCTCTAGCACTTACCTCTCCCTCTCTTTCACACCTTCCCCTTCCCTACCCCCCCACCTGGCACTAGCATTTCTCTAAGTTCTGACAAAGCCGACGGCTGCTCCTCTCTCCTGTGTCCCGACTTTGTACCCTCCTTGTTCTGTATCTCAGAACATTGAGTTTGTTCAAGAATCCCATGCTTGCATTGCTTACTTAATGCTCTGTGCTGTTACCTCCTCTCCCAGATGTTTGTATTCAACTGCTCGGATTCTGGCAATTGCATTACTGTCACGTTTGTATTCGTTTTCCCCAAACTGACGTGGAACCTTTGTAAAAGAGCCTTGGCTCAAAAATACGTGTAATCCTAGACTAAATTAAAAAAAAAAACAAGAGCCTTGTTAGTCACCCGGTGCCCTTGATTAATTACTAGATGGTCACTGTAATATATCTGTAATACATAAACATGATGTTAAAGTAGCCCCCATAGACTATAATGGCGCTTATCCCTGCGCTGTCCCTATAAATAATAATAATCAATCTTTATTTTTAATGCATCTTTCAAATACCAATGCGCCTTACAAAACAGTTAAAAAACACCAATACCATGATATACAGTTTGTAAATACAATGAAATACAGATAAAACAAGTTTAATCACACAGAATATGCCTGGTGCCACAAAAAGGTTTTAAGAGCTTGTTTGAAACCCTCCACGGATCCCTCCCTAGGATCATGTCATAACTTGGTTGAATGCAGTGACGGGGGGGGGGATCTCCGAACCGGGAAGTACAGGAGACCCGGTGAATTAAATTTTACGAGCGCTGTATCTTGAAAACCATTAGAAAATTTGTGGTCACCTAAACAGCAGCAGCATTTCGGGAGGTAAGGCACCTAACTAAGTGGTGCATAGTGCTAGCCTGGTAGATCTCTTTAAAAAAGACAAGAAAGAATAACAGACAGTCTTCATTATAGTGGCACGGCAGCAAGGACATGCAGGAAGCAAGCTACAGTTCTGGGTCAGTGCCTCAGGGGTTACCTACTTCCTGTAAGGTCACTTGAAGCAAGCTACGGGCATGTTGTACTACCTGTCTCAAAAAAATAGAAATTTCACTGCAAAAAAATATTATACACAAGTTAGGTTTGCAGCACAAAGCCTAAAAGGTAGGAAAAAGTAACGTAAGGTTAAAGTATCCACTGAGCCTGGTTAAATTTGTGGCTTTGCGTTCCTTGGAGTTTGAACGATCATGCAACACAGTGCGGATGTTGCTCAAACTTAGGCACTGTCTGTCTAGGCAGAGAAACAACAGTCACACACCAGTGCTGTAGTGCAATGGTGCTGAAGTTAGGGCAACCCCAACGCTGAGTCACGTGATCATTCAAACTTCAAGAAACCCAATACCACAGACTGAAAAACCTGGACTTTCTACATTAACAGTGCATTTCCCTACTGTTTAAGCTTTGTGCTGCAACTCTAGCTTGTGCTTTTACCTAGTTTTTTGCAATGAATTAAGTTACATAAAAATGACCTCTTGCACTTTTCCTTGCCAGTCATGACTCCTGGCCCAGCTGAAAAGCTATGTAAAAAACATAAACTCAGAAAACTAGGTAATATAGTATGATGAACAGACATCAGTTAAGAACAGAGCTGTAAGGAAACAGACATCACAGAACCCCAAGCGTGAAGCTCGAGCGGTCACATGATGTCACTCACACCCCGAGGTGTCCTAACAGCACTGTTCTTAACAGATGACAGTTTATTTTATTTTATATTTAATAGATCGTCAGCTCGTCTGACAACACTGGATCTTATCTTTATAAATTGTGAGGTACTGATTGTTATTTTTGGTTTAAAGTGAGCAGTTTTAGAAATGTTTAAGAAACAGCTAAAGTTGAGTGTTGCACATCAACTAAGCACTAAAGAGCTTCAGCTGCGCAATTCTCTCATTCATATGGAAACCAATTGTTCATGTAAAAAAAAAGTCATTCTTCATGGTTTTCTGACTTTTTGAAAACACTATCAGAATAAGCTGATTATCTATTACACAACAGTTGTTCACAGAAGCATATAAGCAGCTTTGCCATAGAAACCTTGGAGAAATTTAGATCTTTGTTTTAGCTTAATCAGTTATTTGTACTCCGCACAAAATCTCACTTTTGTTTAAATGCAATGCAACAGTACCAACAATAAAATACTAAGCTTGTCCTTCAGAGTTGTTCACAGAGAAGCTCTCAATTAAAAGCTTCTTTAGAGAGTTACCTGAAGACCCATGGCTGGGACAGTGGAAGGGGAATTTGCGATCGCTAAACAGGTTAGTGACTTGCTAACACCACTTTTTGGGTCCAAAGCAGGGAAGGAACATAAAATGCCATACTGGATGGCATGGTTAGCAAATCGCTACCTCGTTTGCGACCAGCCCTAAAATATGCTGGTGTGCCTATGATAGGTAGCCGATGGCATCCTGCATATAGGCGCAGCTGCATATTGGTAGGTTTGGAGAAGTGTAAGTAGGTCATTGGAGCTGTGCTAATTACCACCTCTCCAAATCAGGTCTTACAACCTGCGCCTCCTAACTGTGTCCCTGTCCCCAAACACCCCTGACCACCTAGTTATAAATATCACTGGCATCCAGTGGTCCCTCATGCCCCCCAATCAATCCTTACTATAAATATATTAATATCCATGGCATCCAGTGGTCCCTCCCACCCCAACTGTGAAGGGATTAATAGCCCTGATATCCAGTGGTTCCTCCCATCCCATGGGTTCAACTCCCCGCCTCCCACCGAACAAACCTGATCATTCCTTGATGTCTACTGGTCCACATTCCTGCCGCCCAGAGGTTCAAATCCCGCTCCCCCCCTGCTGAGGTCAGACCCCCACCCAGACCAACCTGCCCTGTCTCCAGCCCCCCTCCCGTGACCAGCACAGAACCTCTGCTCACCTCCATGGCTGGCCACCAACATTATGTGATTGTGTGCTGACTGTAATTAGCTGTGAATACAGTAGGTGCATGATCGTGAAATGTCAGTTGGCGGTTGGCCGTGGAGCTGCACGGAGGGTTTGTGTCAGTCGCTAAGGGAGATGCGCTGGGGACAGGGTGTGTGGGTCATGGGGCCCTGACTTCAGGGGAGTGTACGAGGACTGGGAGGTTAGGGGAATCAAATCTACAGGAAGCAGGAGGGACCATTAGACACCAGGGAATGACTGAGTTTGTATCATGGGGGGCACCAGGGAGGTCAAACCTGGGGCTGGAAGGGACCACTGGATGCTAGGAATAATAATATATTTACAGTCAGGTGGATGGGAGGGACCACTGGACACAAGGGATATTTATAACTATACAGTTGGGGTTGTTCGAGGGCGGGGTAACCACTAGCCACCGGGGAATGAGTGTTCGGTGGGGGGGGGCAGGGGGCACCAGACCACCAGTAGGCAGCCTTGACAGGTACTATGGGTGGGGGTCACAAACTCCGTATGCTCCTGGCCTGTAATGAGGCTAAAATGAGATGCAAATTACCCCAAAGCGCCTTGCTGGTGCTATGGGGTCATTTGCATCTTAAGGTACCAATACAGCAGTTTGCTCCAGAGCAGCACTCGTCATGAGTGGGCCCCAACAGCCCAACGGCACTCGCAATACCCATAACACCATACTGGCCATGCACCTCCTATGGCCAGTAAGAGGGCTGGAGTTTGTGATCACGGTCTGGTCGCTGCCTGGCTGGTGTATTGGAACATGCCTTAAGTGATCGCAAAGTGCAATTACATGTTCTAATATACCTCTGGTTTGCTCCGGGCACTAATTTGCTCCTGGAGCAAATATTCAGTGGGCCCTACTCTGGAACTGTGAATATCCTGGCCCAGGTGTCAGAGCAACAATAAAAATCTTTTTTTTTTTTTTGCCGCTATCTGCCATCAAATTCTGTTTCTATTATTTTAGTCACATTTTCTGCGAGTTCCTAGCCTCACTAATGTTCATACAGTACATATATGGGTGAAGTATACAGTCTAGGAAGATATGGCTGCTTCACTTAACCTTGCGTACTGGACAACAGCACAAAACATTTCTGCTACTTTTTGTCCGAAAACTGTTATGCAGGCCTGAGTAGTGTGATACAATGTCTGTAAAACAATGCTGTCTTGTGGTTGGAGAAAACAGATAAAAGCCAGTAACTCCTGCCTTCAATGAAGCAGTAAGGCATGCCAGGGCGTGTGTCATGCTGGGAATAACATCAAGCCTGGGGTGCACTGTGAGGCATGAGACCACAGGCCCAGTGCCTTTAACCACTTGAAAAGTGACATCATCCTAGCAACACACACCCCGAAGTACCTTATTCCAGTTATAACACAGATCCATTTATGTGTTTACGGCTGTAAGTAGGTTGTTCTGTGGGCACTGGTTTTACCTGTGAGGGTGTGCTGGCATAACACCATGGGTGAAACTGGCTCTCCACCAATCAGCTTTCAGCATTTTTTCTGTTTAGTTTATAATCTGAGAATACATTAGTTTCAGACTTGCCCTCCCTGTGCTTACATCTACCCAGCTGTAATAGTGGATGGAAGCAGAACTAAAGCATACATTATACATTGCATCTCAGTTGGGCTATCCTGGGTAAACTAAAAGACAAAGAACCTCTGCACAGAAGCACTGAGGCAAGGGTTACACGGACGGGGCATTGTCAATATCCTGGGCAAAGATGCTTTAAATGAAATGCTAGAGACCCAGGTCTGAAAGTAACTTATGGATAAATTACATCATAGGAGTGACAAGCTCTGAATTGGGGTGGGGAGGGGGCAGGAGTGCACAGATGAGCTCCTAACCATGGATTCATCCTTCCAGCCCAAGAGTGGTAACTAATGTGGGTGGGAGAGGCTGGAGGCCATCTACTGCAGAACCGGCCATAACAGCAGGGTCAGGTGTTAAAAGGGAAATGTATTTTATTAAAAGAGGTATACCCAAGAAAGGTACATTCTGATATGTACAATTTGGTTTCCTTTCAAGTAGATTCTGCTTTGGGGACAAGTGGCAACAGAACGTACTGTACACACTTGCTTTAACAAAATAAATTCAGCAGTTATTTTTAACATTTCTGCCACACACAACTTTCAGTTATTTTCAAATCCATAATACGAGTTAGTATCAGTACTGGAAAAGGAAAATGGATTCTGGAATGAAGAGTATGACCAACATTTTTAAGCACATTGCAATGCATTTCTTTGTAGCATAGTCCTTCACTGCCACAAGCAAAGTACCCCGCAACATGAGCCCCTCTAGGCCATAAAGGGTGGTTAAAATAAAGGACAGTTTGTTCTGGATACTGCCAGGTGTTAAAAGAATGACTTTGTTAAAAAAACAGGAGTAAACACAGCATATATACATTATGAACACGTACACCCACAAAAATAAAAGGTCAACATAAGCAGAAACAGTATCCTGGCTCTTCATCAGGTTTCACTGTCCCAATACAGCTGTCTGAGATTTACAGAAAAAGATTTTCCTGTTCAGCCTTTTTATGTTTGTGTACGTATGTATGCTTAGCAAACATGTTGTTACAAAGGCTGGCATTCCAGACAGCAGCTGACTCATTTCATGTTCATAAAACTGCCCAGCAATCAGCTTAGTTGTACGGGGGAAGGGGGGGCGTTCATGCACTTTGTCTCCCACGATGCACTTCATTCACATAGCGACCAGCAGCAGCATGACCTGGTTCTACCTCACTAACGGTACAAAGCAGTGCTGCCACGTGTGGGTCTCAACTGCCAATTCCTGCACTCGGTATGTTGCAACAAGGTCTATGCACATGGGACAACCTTTCATCTGCAGCAGATATCATCTATGGCTCAGTGTCCCGGGAAGACCTCTTGCAGGAGGTCAGGTATCGTGTTCTCATCCCTAAACATCTGCAGCCTCCTCCCAAAAATGGACAATCTCAAGGCCTAGGTCTCTCAACACCACTCTGATGTGATATCTGTTGTGGAAACATGGCTTTACCTGAAAATACCAGATACTGCCATATCCCTGCAAGGCTACACCCTGTACCGACAGGACCGGTGCTCAAAAAGAGGAGGAGGATGTGTCATTTACACCAGAAATACACTCCAGGGATATATCATACCCCCACCATCCAGCAATGACAATCTCCAGGTACTAGCCATCAAACTAATGCTAGGAGCACACAACAGAGTGCTCACCCTACTGTCCATATACATCCCACCTATGCAGACCACGCCTGGCATCAACAGCCTATTGGACAACATCAGCACGCTAAGCCTAATCACTGAAACAATGTTGTCGGGAGAGTTCAGTATCAACTGGGTCTCACCTGCAGCTAACATCATCAAAGATACCCTTGCCACAATCCACTTCTCCCAATTGGTGGACATGCCGACTCGAACCAATTACAAGACAGGCATCAGCACATTTCTGGACTGGGTTCTCTCGAACCGCCCTTCCCACATCACAGATCACACCGTGCTCTCTGACTCACTGAGTGACCACGCCCCTGTCAGTTTCCTCTGGAACAACAACTACCACAGACCCCTGCCAGAACCATAAAAAAACACCTACTCCTAAAGGTCCATCTTCCGCAACTAAAGGACAACCTGGAGCAGCAGGACTGGTCGGACCTGTATGGAACCACGGATGTGGACACTGCACTACATCTCTTTATCTCAAAATTCAATGCAGCCTGTGACAAACACACTCCCGTCACATAGAGAAAAAACAGAGGACCTATAAATCCCTGCATTACCCCAGAACTACTGGCGCAACTAAACACAAGAGACCAACTCTGGCAAACAACGCGGGCACATGGTACACTAACTAACATCCAAAGGTATAAAAAGGCCTGCAATGAGTACGCAAAGGCAGTTCGTGAGGCAAAAAGCAAATTCTACAAGAAGCACTCACTAACACCTGGAATAGCAGCAAGACATTCTGGGCAAATCTAAACAATATCACTGGGAAGGACCTTAAAATAGCCCCAGCCATGCTAAATGTTGACAGCGTCCCTACCCTGGACCCTCTGCTCATCATTAACTCTCTGAACCTCGCCTTCTCGGATCTCAGTAGTGTGCTCTCAATGAACTTCTTCAATACCCCTGCTTCGGGTTTCAGTGAGAAGACCCCAGCATGACCAAAGAGGCCACTCTTCCATTTCAAACTGGTCTCCGAAGCCACTGCTAGAAAATACCTTGAGAAAGCCCTCGGCAAATCAAGGCACAGTGGGGACTCTCTGGACCTAAAATTTGTTCGACTAACACTAGACGAGGTACTTGGTCCACTGACAAAGATAATTAATCCATCACTCTGCCACTCCAAATTCCCCTAAATCTGGAAAGCTACCATGGTCACCCCAGTACACAAAAGTGGTGACCGGTCTCTTCAAAACAACTACAGGCCTATCTCTATACTCCCCCTGCTCTCTAAGGCCCTTGAAAAGATTGTGGCTGACCAGCTGGTGGAGTACTTCAATCAATATCAGCTCCTATGCCAAGAATAGCATGGTTTCTGAGCCAGCCATAGCACCATCATGGTTCTCCTGGAATTCACCAGATTCATATATAGTGCTCTTGACAAAGGGGAAAAAATTGCAGGGGCATCCTCTGTTGACCTGTCAAAGGCATTTGACATGGTCCATCATGCCCTCCTCCTTGAACAGCTCTTGGACATAGGGCTAGCCCTAGAAACTGTAGCATGGTTTTGTAGCTACCTTAGCCTGTGATTACAGTAAGTAAAGATCGGGGACATCCTATCAGAAAGTTGACTGGTCAGATCAGGGGTACCACAGGATCCATACTCAGTCCGTTACTCTTCAGTGTCTTCCTCAACAACCTTCTGGCTGCTTGCAACAGCCACATGCTCCTCTATGCACATGACGCGGTGATCTTTACTAGCAACCTCGACCCCGCACTTCTGGAATATGACCTTCCGAGCGGCTTCATAGCGGCTGAAAAATGGTTCAAAGAGCAAAAACTGGTTATGAACTATAAAAAGACCAAGACTGTGCTCTTCACCACTGCCCAAAACAAGCTAAAAGGCTATCCCCTGGCAATTCAGAATGACACCGGTAATACCCTGGAACTAGTCCCCATTTCAAGTATCTGAGAATCGCACTGGACACTGCTCTGTCTTACACATAGCACATTGACATCACGGCCAAAGCCTATAACACCAGGATCGGTATCCTCTACAGGCACAGACATTGCCTTACCCATGAAGCTCTGAACTTGGCAGTTAACAGTTCACTCATCACCTTGATTGATTATGGCCTAACTGTCTACGGCTCCGCTACTGACACAGTGCTCCAATGTCTCTTAACAGCCTTAAACAAAGCCTGCCGCCTGCTCACTAATGTCCCAAAACTCACCCACACCTGTGAGCTTTATGCACGATCGGGCTGGCTTCAACTGAAGAACAGAATACTTTATCAAACCTGCCTACCCATAAAAAAGGTCTCACTGAACTTACTTCCTCAAGGAGTTCTGAGCCTTCTATCACCACCTATACATGCCAGGCACACCAGCAGCTCAACTACACAAGTATTCTGTGTGCGCAGGTGCCGCATAACTATGGCCCAGTGATCCTTTGCTCACTGGGCCCCTCTGTGGACAAATGGTCTACCACTTGACGTTGCCGGAGCCACAACCCTTGGTTCCTTTAAACGCAAACTCCATTAGCACCTCACTGACAACAATACCTGTAGATGCCCCCGCTAGTCTGCGTCTGCAGCCTTAGTCTGCCTCAGCATTTCCAATTCCTGGCCCGCCAGGTTAAGTCTTTGCCCAAGCACCTGCCTCCCACCCCCTTTGCCCTAGCATTTGCCTCCCACCCCTACCCATTGGCTCTTTTCTTTCCCTCTACCCTCCCCATCCCAGCTCCCACTGCCCCTCCCTACCTCATCCTAATAGTCTGCCTCTCTCCCGCAGGACACTGGCATACCATGTACTATGCCTTAGCACAATTTGCGTAACTGTTTGTCATTGCAACCAATGTACTGTTGACATTTTTTTACACTCCGTATGTATAATTTACTGTAACTATATTGTGTCTTCTTGTATTCATGCATCTGACATGGAACCTCTCAACGAGCATCTGCTCACAGGTGTCATCCAAGACTTCAATAAATAAATAAAACTATCTGGACTAAGTCCAGCTTCTGTTGCCAGGTATTTAATATTAAAAATGGGATTTTAAGTAAGTGAGACACTAGCATGCATTCATTTTTTTTTGTTTTCTTTTTGTTTGTTTGTTTTTGGTGGGAGGGAGGTTGCCTGTTTAGCTGCCTCCTGAACATGGGACTCTTCCGTGGGGGGGGGGGTGTTGAGGCTGTGTTGCTCTCATTCCTGTAATTGACTAACATCAATGCTCAGCTGTTCACCTGCGCAAAGTGATGGGTAGTGGGTGCTGTGAGCCGGAATTGATGCCGTTAGTCTCCTCACCTGATACGTGTGTGTGTTTGTGTGTATATATATTTTTGGTGGAGCTTGGGATGGGACTCGGAGACCAACAGCAACAATAACAAGTCATGTTGCTCTCACTCCTATGTTAGGCTTACATCAGTGCCCGGCTGCATGCCTGTGCAGAGTGACACATGGTGGGTGCCGTGGTCCAGAGCTGATGCTTTCAATCTCCTCGCCTGATACTTGCTGCAGCATGAGTGGTGTGTGTACTGTTGGTGGAGGTCAGGTTGGAACTCAGAGACCAGCAACGACAAGTCATGTGCAACTTAACTCACTTGGAGGACCCAAGCGTCGGTGGGAGAAGAAAGAACTGCGGCCATACGGATAGGAGCGTAGTAGTTGGACAGTCATCCTCAAGGCTGAGCCATGGTTGCGGTGTCCTGTCAGAAGTACCCTTTACTGTGGCATGCCAGAGACAGTGTGGACACATGAGCTGACAGGCAGGCGAGTGGGTGGTTAGGGCAGCAGCATTCGGTGGCAGCACACATGGGTCTCTGGTCAGACTGGAGGCTGAGGATAAGCATGTGGGGTGGCCGGGCACGAATCAACTGAGTCACTAGTGGCCAACTAGTGGCTGGAAAAGTGGAGGGGATCAGAGGATGAGGACAGCTGAGGGAGCCATGAGGTAATCAAACAGCAGCAAAAGGTACAGACATATCAAATGTAACATTCACTTGAGTTGAAATCTTCTCTACCTTGGGAGTTACCAGTGGGGCCTTGAGTTATATACCAAAAATGTACAGCATTTCAGATATTGGATAATATCGAGTACAATCCCACATTCCATTCATTATCTAAACTACTTACAATAGGCTAGTTTTGTTAGCTGGGCAAGGTCATCCTGATTCCTGCATTCCACCCTTGTCTACTGCAGTATTGCTGTGCTTGCTCATTTGTGCCATTTACAGGGCAGAGTTTCATTTTATCAGCTAGATGTCAGGTTGTTGTTTTTTTTTTTAGGAAGCGTAGGTTATTGGTTACAATGCACAGCACTGTGAACCTGGAGATGCAGGTTTCAATCCTACCACTGCAACTTACTGTGTAACCTGTCACTCTCTCTCTGTACTTGAGCCCCTACAGCTTTCTGTAACCTCCCCCCAAGTTTCCCTGACCTTTCAATGCATGTCTTATGGCTGCTGCCACAGTGTCGCCTGTTTATGTATTGTGAAGAGTTTTGGGATACAGCAGGACGTATTAATGTCATAACAGAAAATCAGATTCCTTTCCTTATCCCGTTTTGTTGAAAGGCTTAAAAAAGGAAACTTTACAATAAATATTAACATTTCAGTAGATCAGTCACCCTCTGATGTAGCAATTCTTATGGGGTTGTCTGGTATCTATCATCACTGTGCTTAGTTTTAATTTTAAGCACAGCAGCATCCATGGGCTTCCCCTGGACAGTGCCATTGCTTTATGCTGGGGCACTATCCACAGTGTCAGAGTCTCACAAGCAACAATGTATCTATAAGCACTGGTGAGGTGCAGGCATCACAAAAAGGGGTCCATGACAAGACCACTAAAAGAAATACAGCGCAGTTGATACCAGCATGGGCAAAATGCCGTCATTCAAAACTGCGCTTCACAAAGACCGCACAAAGTAATAACAGCATGGTGATTTAGTTTTCCAGCTCGGGGTGGGGGGAGGTTATTATTCCAACTCCAGGAGGGAGGCAACTTTGGGGGGGGTGTAGTATTCCAACTCCAGAGGGAAGGGGGAACTTGGAGGGGTGATTTCTTATTCCAGCTCCGGGGAAGGGGGAGTGATTTAGGATTTCCAACCCCAGGAGGGTGAAAATCGGGACAGGGACAAATCACTGTAATATCCCCACGCTGTTATGTCCATGTAGCTATTTTTGCCCAAGCTATTTCCAAGGTGTGCATTTCACTGCACTGTTATTCGACCGCAGTTTGATAATATACCTACAGAAAGTGTCCCCCACATGAAGAAACCACACTGCCCAGGCTAAGCATACTGCTGTGGATTAGACAAAAATGCAACGCAACAATGGTGACACCAGGCACCCCTCAGAATTGTTGAATTTGGGAGGGTGATATACTGAATTTTTTAACAGGCACCAAACAATTGCCTTTCAATCAATCAAAATCTTTATTTATCCAGGCGGGCACCATTGAGCAAGGCTCATTTGCAAGGTGGACCTGGTCATGAATACATCAAAGTACAGTACAGAAGCAGGTATACAAAAAGCAATAATATACAAGGAAGAAAAAGTATATACAATGTATACAGTACAATACAAGGTTGAAATAAAAAAAAACAGCATTATTTTACAATTGAAGAAGTCAGCAGATGTAAAATCAACCATAGGCATACAGGGGTTACAGGGCTTGACAAATTTTAAAATTAGGTACTTGTCCACGGACAAGTGGCTTGTCCAAAAGTAGTTTTCCTAGTGCTTGAGTTGGTAGTCCCGGTATAAAATGGCATATTTTTAATGGAAAGTATCAAACTACAGAAAACTCAATGGATTTATTGTAATATGTTATTTAGTGTTGAAATAGACAATAAGGAGAATAAATAATATCATTTTATTTTTGTCAGCAGCATGGTGAGCATAGACAGAATTAGCATTAGCAGCGAGGGACTGACAGTCAAGTGTAGTTGCAGCAGCAGCACAGAGTGCCAGCCAGCAGCACAGTGAGAACATCATTACAGCAGAGTAGCAGACAGTACAGCATCAGCATCGGGAAAAGTTACAGGAAGCCTGAGCTTGCTCCAGCCAGAGCATCATGTTCAGTCACGTCGTCATCAAGACTAGTGACAGCCTCAGGGACATTTTCGCGTGAATCAGCAGAACTAGTAGTTGAACTAGCATGACCATGATGACCATGAATGTGGCGTGTGCCAGGACCAGATAGTAGCCAGTGGTTGATAGCTTGATCCGGATCAAAGCTGTCTAATGCAGGGCCTTCAACTGCTATATGCAGAAGTGACTGGAGTGTGTCATCAGCCAAACTTGTTCTTATTTTTGTTTTCATAAGATTCTGAATGGAGAATACTCTCTCACATTTAGCTGTAGACACACTCATAGCCAGTAACATTTCTATTAGGTCAAGGATGTGAGCAAGCTCGGCCGGTTTCTCTCGTAGTAGTCGTGAATACACTTGCAGATATGGCTTGTCAACTGCAGACTTAAGCACTGCTTTTAATGCACAATACTCCCTTTTTATACTGGTTATGTGATCTTCAGAAAAAAAGTTGTTAAAGTAGTCTAATAAATGACTTAAATCAGTTGTGCCAAATTGTGCAAGTTCTTCTCGTGACAGATCGAAATTTTTGAAATCTAAGTAACTGAACCATTTTAGAGTTCTTCCAAGAAATTCAAGCTGATCAATGTAAGATACTGCTGCATCTATTAAACTGTGCAGCTGTGTATCAGTCGTAAAATTTACTTCTGGACAGTTCCTCTGAAAGTGAAAGGAACAATCTTGTCCTCACTGCCACGTTTTGAAATGAGATAGTTCATGCATTTCTCTGCAGGATTATATTGGTTTAGAAATGATGTCATAAACTTTCCTGGTCTTGTTTTAGCTCAGTCAACTGGAGTAAGCATGTATCAACGAGTTGGGGACTTCTAATATTAGTAGGTCATCCTTCTGAAATTCAAGTGATAAATTTTTCAATATTGGCAGAAAATCTTGAAGAATAAACAGTGATTTTACAAACTGTACTCGATCGCATCTCTTAGAAGTGCCTTTGCTTTGGCCCCATCATCACCAGCAGAGTTTGAGACATGTTCAAGATGTTGAATTACTGTAGGCAGGTTGACTTGAACAGCATGAACTGAGACGCGTCTCACTTGCAAGCCAACGCACTTGCTTTGTGCACTGAAATGAGCCAACTCGGTGTGTATGACATCTGCTATTTCCTGCAATTCCTAAGTTTCTTGGGGCTGTAGTGATAAAATTAAAAATTCCTTTCAAGGTGTTTTCTACTTTTTGAACAAAGGATTTTTTCATGACGCGAGAACTGCTAACTCCAGTTTGTGGGCTCGCAATGCATGGGTATTACAGTGGGGACATGTTCGGATTTTGCTATGGTGCCACCTGTGTGGCCCGTCATCACACTGGCACCATCAAGTTAGCGCCACAAGAACTGGTCCAGGTCTGCTCACATCATTAAGGTCCGCAAAAGAAAGATCAACAGACTCAAGTGCGGAGGTTATTGCTTTAAAAACTCCATCTGCGTGAGAATGTTTAAGAGGTACAGCTTTAATTAACACAGTTGTAACTTTTTTTTCTGCACCATCAACAAAACGAAGGAAGACATTTTCCCACTCTACAATGCTTGCATCTGTACTGCCATCTGCAAGAACGGTAACGAATTTTGAATTTTTGACAGTCTGGATCTGTGTTTTAGACATGACAGCTGATATTGCGTTACAGAAATCTCTGGCCCATTTACCATTTGCGTAATTGCTGCCGAGTTTAACCCAATTTTTTTCTTGCAATGTGCAAAGCCACTCCATATCTGAGAAGGGCGTACATTTTTAGCCAAGGAATATGGTGTTAAATAAGCGCCTCATTTTATTTTGTGTGACTTCCTCCATCTGAGAAAATCGTGATATATTGCAGTTTCAGATATGTTAAAATTGACTGCATGTTCACCAGTTTCGTGACTATGCTGGTTTGCTAAATTATATGTGGATTTGATTTCTCATGGGCTCTCACGGACTCAATTCTGAAATTATTTGAACCAGTGGCAAACACGTCAGGTTTTTTGAATAAGCAGGAGTTGCAAGAGTGGGATATTTCTCACAGGCAGAGCAGTACATGACGTATTTTTGGTCATCATACCTTAACCAGGTAAACTGATTTAGCCAGTGATGCTGAAATGTTCGAGCCCTTTTTTCAACATCATATTTTTTATCTTTACTTATTTTCTCATCAGACTTTTAGTTTGTTGTTTAATTTTCCTCATCTAAAATCAAAGGTCGCTTTCTGCTGCTGCTATAATTTTTCTCACTCATTTCAGAAATTGGTATGACCAAGTCAGATTGATCACCTGTTATGTCTACAAATACTACAGACCCAGACTGAGAATCATTGTTTTGGTCGTTTTCCTGACTAGGGTGGTAAGGACTCGGAGGGGGGGCTGGTTGGGACTGGCTTGACTGTGAAAAAGTCTCAGAGTCTGCATCTTTACTTTTTGTTCCTGAAGAAGATGAGATGGAAGATTGTTTTCCAGTCCAAAGGGAAAATAAAGTAGTTTGCTTTGGCTTATTTTTTTGCATTTTTTTACCTTCTAATGCAATTGTAAAAAATATTGAAATATTGTTGTACACAATAAAATTGTATTTTATATTTGTGTGTGTTGTGTAATATTTTACCTGAAGCTGTTGTGCTTAGAAGTTAGTGCTTATGCTTAGAACACTAGTACAAAAGGGCATGTGGGCAGGACAACAGAGTAGGTGGGAGTAGGAGTATGAGGGAGGTAGAGGTGGTGGTGGTCACCAAGTACTACTCTTCCGCAGTTGTTCACCCCAAGTTCCTATACGGTCCTTCAGGGCAGGTTAGGTCTCTCACAGCCACTTACGAACACCTCCACCAAAGAAGAGTTTATTTTTGTTTACCAACAAATGTTTTTCCCCTTAGTTTGTAGTAATTGCTTATTTATATGAAGTCTGCAGTTGTTCCCCAAGTTCCTTCCTCTACCCTCTAGTGCAGCAGGTTTTATTTGTCTCACACACCTTCGCCAAAGTCAGTAATATGCAAGTAGCTACACTAGGTGGTTTATTTGTTTTTTCTGTGTAGCACAAAATGGACCAAAAGTCCGCAGTTAGTGGTTGAAGTCCCTCGAGGCTCTACCCTCCCAGGGCAGCAGCACTCAGGTTGGTTAGGTCTCATACACACAGCCACACAATGTCTCTCACACCGTCCTTCAGCAAAGTAGGTAATATATAGGTTACGTAGCTAGGCTAAGGCTAGGTTTATTTAGGTTTTCTGTGTATCACAAAAAATGTTTTCCCCTTCAGTATAGTTTATATCTAATAAGTCCACAGGCGGGCGCAGTTCCCCAAGTTCCTCTACCTCTCAGCCGGGGGGAGGGTATTAGGTCTCACAGCCACAGCGTCTTGCACACCTTTACCAAAGTAATAGTAATATATACTGTACAGGACAGGTAAACACTAGGTGGTTTATTTGTTTTTTCTGTGTAGCACAAAATGGACCAAAAGTCCGCAGTTAGTTGTTGAAGTCCCTCGAGGCTCTACCCTCCCAGGGCAGCAGCACTCAGGTTGGTAAGGTCTCACACACACAGCCACACAATGTCTCTCACACCGTCCTTCAGCAAACTAGGTAATATATAGGTAGCTAGGCTAAGGCTAGGTTTATTTAGGTTTTCTGTGTATCACAAAAATGTTTTCCCTTCAGTATAGTTTATATCTAATAAGTCCATGGTAGTGCAGCTCTCAATTTCTCTACCTCTCAGCCGGGCGCAGGGTATTAGGTCTCACAGCCACAGTGTCTCGCACACCTTCACCAAAGTAATAGTAATATATATAGGACTAGGTGGGTGGTTTATTTAGGTTTTCTGTGTATCACAAAAAATGTTTTCCCCTTCAGTATCTAAGCAGGCGCAGTTGTTCCCCAATCCCCAAGTTCCTCTACCTCTCAGCCTGGGGCGCACCAGCGCAGGGTATTAGGTCTCACAGCCACATAGTGTCTCGCATAACCTTCACCAAAGTAATAATAATAATATAGGTAGGTAACTACACTGGGTTTATTATTTGTGTTCCTATAGTTTATTTTCTGTTAATCCCCAAGTCCCTCCTCTACCCTGGCTCTCAGGGCAGCAGGTTACACCTTCACCAAAGTAAGTAGGAGGTAGGGGTTAAGGGGTATAGGTAGCAGATGCCAGACTAGCAGCAGTAGCAGGTAGTTGGGTTGGTTTTCTGTAGCTAGCAAAAAAAGTTCCCAAGTTCCTCTACCTCTCAGCCTGAGGGCAGGTTATTAGGTCTCACAGCCCCAGCTACACACAAACACTAGCTAGATTTAGGTACTTAAGTGTACTAATTATTAGTCGCACCCCCCAATCAGCAGAGTAAGTTTAGTTGACTCTCAGACACAAACACATATACATACAGCCCTCTGATTCACTGCTGCAGTGCTGCTGCCTGCTTGCCTGTTTATTTTTTATTTATCTTCTCCTCTCCAAGTTAAAGTTTCTTAATCAGCACTCCCTGAGTCTCCCTCCACAGAGTCCATGCTTGTCTTCCCTTCCCCCCGTCCAGTCTCTCAACTGATCCGCTACCCCCTCAGGCCCTCAGTGCCCTCTCATATTTTGTAGTGTAGTATTCAGTATGCGGCCCCTCAGGCAGTCGTTTCTCTCTGTCCCCACTCCCCACCACGCAACCACCCACCACAAGCTAGCAGCAAAAATGCCTCTGCTCTCTGCAAGTGTCGGTAGCGAAATGGTGCATTTTCCATCCCGTGCCAGCTACCGATACTCCCAGCTCCTCTTCAAGATGTGTCTCCTCCAATAGCAAGGGACGGTCACATCACGGCAAGCTCTGCTGCTTCCGTAGTCCTGCCCAACCTGTCTTCATGCTCCACCAGTGCTCCACTGCTCCCTTCCCCCAAGATAGAGAGAGAGTGCCCGCTAGCGCCTGTAACAGGGGTGCGCATTCCAGACCAGAGTGCCACATGACTACAGTTGTGGCTATCAGGTGACTGAGCCTCTGGGGGGGTTTGTTGTGCTGCTGAGAATGTCGCCGCTGCGCTGCTGCCACCTAGTGGCTGGGAAAAATGAAACAAATCAAAAAAAAAAAAAAAATAAAAGATTTGGTAGTCCGCGGAACAAGCAGTGCACAGCAGACTGCTTGTCCCTGGTTAAAAAATAATTGTCCAGGGTGTCGGGCTATGGGATTTGTCAAGCCCTGAGGGGTTATAAGCAGAGATCTTTTGAGTGAGTCAGCCAGCAACTACACATATAGGGGAAAGAGGCTGTGTATGGGGTGGCAGGTTAGAGAGGTAAAGAAGAGGAGGGATATATTACCGACAACTGGGGGAAAAATTGGGCTAAAACCACAGAAAGTGGCGATGGCTGTCGTGTACTTTTTATTATGATAATATTAGGAGGAGGGTAGATAACTGGGACACTACTATGGATGGGGTGGGACTTTAGCTAGGCTGGGTGGGCAGGAAGGGTGGGTGCAGCAGGAAGAGTTAATAGGGAAAGAGTGAGAGCCAGGGGTAGCAACATGGCGAGCGTCAGGATGGAAAGGGGGAGTTGTGGAATTAGTGGGCTAGCGGTGAGGAAAACATTTGCAAGGTGCTTTCATGTAGCGATCGTAGAGCGCCTTGAAGATATTCAGGCTAACAGGGCAGCTCAGCTTCAAGTTCCTTTGTAAACCGTTCCACAAGAGCTGGCCCCTGGTTCTCTTCAAAAGTTTGTTGATTAAGAAAAATGTACACCATACAGAGGATAATGCATGGGTGGTGTGCATTAAATTCGAGTATGCACATTACCCCATGCTTTATTTTTTATAATTTCTGGTGAGGAATTTCTTCCTACCAGAAACTATAAAAAACAACACTGAGAAAGCATTATTGCACCAGGCATGTTTTGCATGTACAACACAACTGAATAGAACACGACTTTTTGTCCTGAATAAATGTACTGGATTACCTCTATTAAGTCCTTTCTGGTAGCAGTGAATTGAGACTTCAATAAAACCGCAGACCGACTGAATGGTAATCCAAGAAACAGACGAAAAAGGTGACTTTTAAAAACATGGGTTTCAACTTCATAATGTTCACTGCTTGTGCCTCAGTATTGAGAATATTTCGATTTTTTTTTTAAGTCCAAGGAACAGCCCAAATCATTAAAAAATAGTGAAGATTTTAAGCACATCCGTTCTCACAGCCGTAGTGGGAAGTGAAACTGACCACAGCTGTGTGGCTATGAGAACGGAGCTTGTGCTTACAGACTAAAGTACAGCGGGAATCCCGTAATAACTGGCTGGTTATCAAGACGAATATCAAGTGGCCAAGCTCACTAAAAATGTGCTCACCAGTTATTACACACTTATCTCACTACGTGTGCCTGCCACACACACATACCATACAAGAATACATTCAGCACTGACAAATGCTTGCTTCTGCAGGACAGCTGTTCAAAACCCCAATAAAAGCAAGGCTTGGGGAGAAGATTTACTGAGCTGTATTTACAACAAAAAGGAATTCTGGTGAAAGAGGTGCATTTCCCACAATTACTCACAGAATAGAACCCTGTTAGTTTTGCACAAGGCAAGAATAAGTTAGCTTTCAGCAAACATGAGAAGCTTGTTGACATAAAACATTAAAAAATGTAGTAATGCAGGTAGTTCTGAATATTTAATGATATCACGGTTACTCCCAAGGGTGGTGGGATCAAGCATGCAACTAGAGTAAGACTTTGTATGGGGTGACCAGGGGCACGGGCCTTCACAGAACTGTCTTTCCAAAAGAAGAAACAAAATGTTGCATTCTAGTGTTTTAGGCACTCTGCAACCTTTCTAGAATGCAACTCGGGGGTTGACATTGGTAATAAAACCTGCTGGCCATCAGGCCAGTGACTGAGCAGGAAAATGTGCTGGCCCACTTATAATGTACTTTTCCTTTTTAGAAATAATTAATTAATTAATTAATGGTGTTTACTAAACTTTTTAAACAAGTACCCTTGTATTTTTTCACATTAGAAGTCAGGTAATGCACTTAGGTCCTAGTACTGTAAAGACTAGGTGACTTAGACAATGTGTCAGCAAACAGTGCCGCTACACAGTTGGTCTGCTGAACACATGGGCATGATCGTTCTAAAGGAGAAATTGTCAAAAGTATTTTTAGACACTGTAATCCTCAACTGGCTAGCCAGCGATAGAGGATGGTCACCTCAGTGGATGAATCTGTCAGAATGAGGGATCAAACTGAGAAAGACGTGGCCTTACAGCAAGATTATACTGCAAAACCTGGCAAATATGAGAAGGGCCATCTAAAAGGAAAGAAGCCTGCCTTTGCTAGTAAGGGCCCAGTATGCAAGCTACCAAAGAGTTAACATGAGGGGCAGAAGCAACCTAATGCTGACAAGGGAGGAGAATAGGAAATATAACCTTGCCTATTCTCAAAGAACTAACTGTTCAGACGTTCAAAGCAAGGCGAGGAAGGGAATTTTCTCTCATACATACTGTATCCCAAAGCACTTTACAATCCATGAAGAGTCAGTAGCCAGCAGATGTGCAGTGACAGGGCAAGGAAAAGTAAGGAGGTGAACTACAGAGAAAAAAAGACAATTAAGTACCAGGAGATCAAGAGACTTAGTGAGGTCACACAGTAAGAGATGGTCATGGGATTCAACACTGGGTCTGTTGGTCTGCAGGTTCAAAGATAAACAGATGTTTACAGACAAAGACTCATGGTATATCCAGTCTGCCCAGTTCCTACCCATGCTCTCGCAAGTCTCGCACTGGCTAAACCTCTGGCAGATCAATCATCCTTCAGTTCCAGCTGGACTAAGTCAAGTCAAGTCAAACTTTATTTATATGAAGCCACTTTTCACAAATCGAAGTGCCTGTACAAAATTTATTAAAATTAGATCAGATTAAAATCCTAGATCAGAACTGTTCCCTTTAAAATTGACAATTAAATTCAGAACAAATCAGGGTAAGCCAGCTCAAATAAATATGTCTTTAATGAGGATTTAAAAGACTCGGTGGACAGGCACTCTCTAACCCGACGAGGTAGAGAGTTCCATAGGGTCGGGACCACGAATGCAAAAGCTCTGGCCCCAGAAGTCTTAAAACGGACCCTGGGAACCTCCAGCAATCCCTCATTGGTGGAACAGAGTGGTCTGCTAGGGCAGTAGGGACACAGGAGGTCTTGCAGATAGCACGGTCCCTGTTTGTGTAGGGCCTTGTAGGCCAGCAATGCGACCTTGAAGGTGATTATCCACCGCACCGGCAGTCAGTGCAGTTCATGGAGCACAGGCGTAATATGACTGGCTCTTGATGAGCCAGTCGGTAGCCTGGCAGCCGCATTCTGCATCAGCTGCAGGCGGCAGATCTCCACCCCTGGAAGCTCTAGGTAGACAGCACTGCAATAGTCAAAGCGGGAGGACACAAAAGTGTGGACTAGTGTAGGAAGGTCCTCAGGCGGAACAAGGTGTTTCACTCAGGTGAGGTTCCTCAGATGGTAGAGTAAGGCCTTGACAATGGCTGACACCTGAGCTTTAAGTGTCTGTTCAGGGTCAAGTACAATGCCCAGGTTACGCACCCGTTCAGAGGCCCTCAACTGGTTGCCCCCAAGTATAATACCAGAAGGACAACCAGGAGCAAGCCCCTCTACCCAACGATCTGGGTTCACAACCAACACCTCAGTCTTCTCCGGGTTTAATCTCAACCAGCTGGCACTCATCCAGTCCTGGATCTCAGTGAGGTTGTTGTTAAAGACCGAGATAGCATCACCTTGCTCAGGTACAAAGGACATGTACAGCTGAGTATCATCTGCATAGTAGTGAAAACTCATCCCGTACTTCCTTATAATGCCTCCCAATGGCAGCATGTACACCACGAACAACATGGGGGACAAAACGCAGCCTTGTGGTACCCCACATGACAGGAAGAGGGCGCGAGGAAAAAAATCCTGACACCACTCTTTGAGACCTGCCTGTGAGGAAAGAGCGGAACCATATGTGAACGTTCCCGACAGTCCGCAGATCAACCACAGGCACTCCAATAATACCCCATGGTTCACGGTGTCATACGCTGCTGAGAGATCTAGCAGAACCAAGATCGAATGGCTCTTCTGATCTCTCAGCATCAGGAGATCATTTAGCACCCGAACAAGGGCAGTGTCAGTACTATGCCTCTTCCAGAAACCAGACTGGAAAGGATCATAAACTCCATGGGTGGTAAGATGGTCTTCAAGCTGCAGCAGGACTACCTTCTCAATAACCTTGCCTAGGAAGGGCAGAGTAGAGACTGGCCTGTAGATAGCGAAACAGTCCAGGTCAAGAGAAGATTTCTTTAAAAGGGGTGTCACCACTGCCTCCTTCAAGGAGTCCAGGAACACACCCTTCTCCAACGAACACCAGACAATCTCAGCTAAGACCGGACCAATGACATCCAAGCACTCAACAATGAGGTAGGTTGGACCTGGATCCAAACTACAGCAAGTCGGCCTCAAGCCCTGGACAATTTTCATGATATCAGTGATTGCCAGCTGGCCAAAATCAGCCCAGGCAGCCTGGGTGCCTGTGCTTTCCCACCGACAGTCGCAACACACAAGAGAAGGCACTGGTTGGATCTCCGACCTGATAGTGGCAACCTTTTCAGCAAAGAATCGAACAAACTCCTCACACTTCAACTGTGACAAAGCTCTCCTGTTCTACAGAGAGGCTGGACTGCACAGCCTGTCCACAGTACGGAAGAGCTGAGCCGGTTGATTCCTCACTATGGAAATCTCTCTGGACAGGAACTCTGCCCCCTTATGAGAGAATTGTGACAGATAGGTCTGATAATGAGCTCTCAGTCTAAGCTTGTCCTCACTGAGGCTGTATTTCCACCAGCACCATTCTAACCTTCGACCCACACATCTCAGCTCCCTCAAGTCCCCATCAAACCACGGGGACCGAGGACGCAGAGTGAATAGGTGAACACAAACAGGAGCCAAGGAATCCAGGGCCTCCCCATACTGCACTATTATAGTACTGTACAAGTTCCTCTGGGTCCATGCATTCCCCCGGCCTACTCGATAGATCCAGCACCGCCATCAGACCGTCAGGGGTCACACCCCTTAAAGGGCAGTACTGGATCATCTCTAGAGGGGCAGGTCTACTGGGGAGAGCCATGAAACTGAACTCTATGGTGTGATGGTCAGACCATCCAACCGGTTCCACCACCAGGTCGGACACCTCATCCCCAGGAGGAACACCAGATCCAAGGAGTGACCTTGATTATAGGTTGCAGCGGTAACAACCTGTGAGAAGCCCAACAAGATCATTAGTTGGAGGAAGTCCTGTCCAAACTGTGAGAGTTCTTCATCGACCCAGGCGTTGAAGTTCCCCAGGACCAACCACCTCGGGGACTCCAACACCATGTCGGCCATGAAGTCCATGACTTCCTGCAGGAATACTTTTTCTGTCCCCTGGTGGACAGTAGACGAGAAGTATCTGGCAATCCACACCTGCACCCAAGATACACTCAAAGGATCTGATGTCCTCCACTGGTATCTCCATAAGTTCCAGTTCCGTCTTAAAACAAATGGCTACACCCCTGCCCCTCTGATCCAATCTCAGGCAATGTATCACCGAGTACCCCGCTGGAACTGCTGATTGCAAAATTGGGCCAGCATTTTCATCCAGCTAGGTCTCGGTGATGCAAGCCAGGTCTGATGTTCCAACAAAATCAGCAATTATTGCTGTCTTGTTCTTTATTGACCTGGCATTGCACAACCTTGCCCGAGTTGGATGAATGGCAGAAGGACAGCGCACTATTTGCCCATCATTTGTGGAGCCCTTGGGTATGGGAACCAGGTAGAGAGAACCCCTTTCCTGGCACCATTTTGTTCCAGGGTGCCTCCCCACCATCCCAATCCGTCTGCCCTGCTCCCCCCCCTCCTGGCCAGGGACCTGCATCCCTCCAGCCCCTCCGAGCTATCAGGGCCCAACAGTGATTGTAGACCTCAGGGGGCAGGGAAGGACAGTCGAAGGGGCGCAGGCCCCTAAGCCTAGAGGGGGAGTAGTACCTGTCCACCGCAGACAACTGCCAACACATGGCTCCTCCCCAAACTAGCAGCAGTGCCCTAGTAATAATAAAACCCCCACAAAAAATAAATAACAAACAATAAGAACCCTCCCCATCCTAATATAACCCCCCCGAATCTTTATCATAAACTACCCCAACAAAACTCCCAAGCAATAAACAATACATAAAATTTTGAATTGCAATGGAAGTATAAAAACTCAGAATTTAACAAGTGAAATAAAGTCACTATAAAGAGTTACTGACACTCTCCAGGCAGGGAAGTTCCAATAAGCATCCTTTAGACCTCTCACATCAAAGAACAATGCATGCCATAGATTCCACTTAAATCCCGTTCCCACCAGGACTTGCGTGGATATAACAGAAACTTGCAATATTAAGTCGATTTTAAGGCACTGTCACTGCCTTGGTCCTAATACCAAAACTGGAGTCCAATCAGTATACTAAGGGAAGGAGGACTCAAGTTCTATGTGGGAGACCAGTATGTAATCCAACACTCTTGCGGCCCCAGTCCACAGAAGATTCCTGATAATAATAACAATTAGAGCTTTACAATATTGCACTCTGGCTCAGTCAGCCCTACCAGACAATCCTCTCCCACCAAACAACGGAACCACCATTTTCAGGGAGTTATTCTTTAGCCCTCTGTGATGGAAAATAAGGTGCACTAAACCTCCCCTCGGGCCCCAAAAGATGCAAAAGAGGGCCCACTTGCCAAAATAATCCCCAGATCCCCTGGTGCAGTGCACACCCACAGGTGACCACCCCCAAGAAACCTAGCAGCATCGTGCCAAGAACAGGCCCTTCAGCCTGCCCTTAAACTGAGCCACCCTAGAGATCAGGCAGCAGTCCCCCACTATTCGCTACAGGGCCTCAGATGCCACAGGTAAGTTCACCTCAGAGTTTTAATAATCTGAACTTGCCAGCCAGAAGTACAAACCCAAATAGTCCCACAAAGTAAATCTCTGAAGGTGTTCCAGTGAAATATTCAGTCTAGTGAGCCCTCTGATGTGGAGTCTGATGCTGTTCCAGGCCAAAAAAATCTTACTGCAGCATAGTTTCTTCCATGTCAGGTTGCCCTACCACTGCTCCACAACAGCCTTCTGCAAGATCCCAACGGCAGCCTCCCAGGTCAGACTGTCCCACTGCTGCTCCACCACAACCTCACAGCAGTAGGCTCCTGGATCTTCAATAAACAGAACCCAACAGACAGTCCACCGCCTCCCGTCCAAATCCAAATCCCATCTACCTCTAGAACACCAGCAGACTCCGAATTGGTAAGTGAAGAGGTGGCAGGAGAAGTTAAATGACAGATCACTAGTTTATCCTTGTAGCGTTTTCCAAAGGTGGTACAACAGCCTGATAAGCAAAACGGATCTACAGGTCTAAACAGATTTACAAAACTATTTGTCTCACAAAACGCCAGATGCCAGTTGTCCGACTAGCTTACTCAACAGTCCTAGCTATGCTGCCGCTACACTAATCTGTCCTTCACTAAAGAAAAATAAATAAAATAAACTTAAAACATATAAAATAAATGTTAAAAAACACAAAAAGTGCTCTAATGTCTTCTGCTGCTGATGGCTAGCTCATCCCAACCGCCATCTTGCCCAGTACTAATCCCCCACCCCATTAGCTCCAACCCTTCCCCTGTCATTCTCACCAGTCCCATGTGTCTATTCCACCTACTCTTGAAACAGATCACCAACTTAACACTGACTAGCTCCCCTGGCAGATGAAGAAGTATTTTCTCACAGACCCTCCTAAATTTTTCCCATCAGCTTATAACTGCAGCCACTTTTATGGTCCCTTTGCTAAGCTTAAACAGTTGCTGGCTGTTCACTATGTTTACACCCTTCAGGTACCTGACTATTTTAATCATGTCTCCCATCTCTCTAGGCCTTCGGCAATTACCACTCTTTCCTCATAAGTCCTACCCTGCTGGCCATCAATCATTTTAGCCGCTCTCCTTTGCAGCATCTCCAGGTGATGCTTTTCCTTTTTCAGGGGAGGGTTCCAAAACAGTACACAGTATTCCAGGTGCCACCTCAGTCAGAACCTACAGAGGAGTGGGATCACCTCCTTTCATCTGCTTGAGAAGGCCCAGCCTATACATCCCGACATCCTGCTAAGCTTTTCCATATGCCTTGCTATAGTGGGATGAGTCTATCACTAATTACTCTATAACCCCCAGTCCCATCTCTTCAGAGGTCTATGCCAGTTGTACCCGTCCGTCCCCCCAATTCAGTATTTAGTAATCGGATTCCCCCTGCCCAATTCTGGCACAGAATTTCAGTTACCAAATCCTGGACCACCATTTCAATATTCCAAGGTTTCTTTTCAATCTCTCCTCAATATGCACTCTGTCGCATATTTTTTGCATTATCCACAGACATACCTTGCCCTGGCTCCCTTTTCAGTGTCTGTAAATAATGAACAAATTGAAGAACACCAGGCCCAGGAATGACTCCTGTGGGACCTTGCTCGAAACCTCACTGATCTAAAAGTATGTACCGTTTATTGCCACCATTTGGTTCCCCCCATAACCACCACCACCAATCCCCCACCCATCTTGTGACTTTCTCCCCTACACTGAAGTCCCCCAATTTCTTTCTCAGCTTTTTGTGGGGCATAGTCATAGGCTTTGCTGAAGTCCAGGTAAAAGATGTGCATCACTCAGCCCTTGTCCAACACTTGAATCAAGGCACTGAAGAAATCAATAAGATCTGTCTCACAGAACCTCGTCTTTACAGAGCCATGCTGCTTGCCATCCTGGAGTCCATGGGTTTCCTGTCAATGGAAGTCAGGCTAACCAGTCTATAGTTCCCTGGGTCCCCCATCTCCACTTCTGTACTGGGGACAATGTTGGCTACTCCCTGGTCCCTGACTGCTTACACTTATTTTAACTGAGCAGTTGAAAAAGTCAGCCAGGTGTGCAGCCTGGGCCTGATCCAACTCTCTGAGTACCCATGGGTGCAAACTGTCTGGTCCCAGGGACTTACCCACCCTACAGCACTTTCAGTCCCCTAAACACTCTTCCTCTGTCCTTCTACCCATTTCCAAATTTGTTCCCAGCCCTACCTGGATGCTGCTGCAACTTCCAACCAGACGCAGCTGTGGTACAGTGGAACTAGGAGCTGTACACTCAGGGGTGGCTTACCCCAGCTACAATACGAGCCATAAAAGGTGAGCATGCACTCAGTGTAAGTAGAGAGGGCCACTCAAGTCAGGGTTGCTGAATGATAACTTTATTTTACAACACTCAACACACAGTTCTGGTATTATTTATTTATTTCATTTTTGTTGATCGAGCAAGTGCACTAGACAAATCCTGCCTATTTTTAGGCACTATCCGGGGAAGGGGGATAGAGATGCGTGCCAACTGACTTTGAACCAGATTAAGCTGTTGGTGGTATTTTCAGTGAATGAGGGGAAATCTGGCCAGGACACCGGGGCAATTCTCCTACTCTTTTCAATAAGTGCCATGGGATCTTTAACATCCACCTGAACTACCACCAATCCAGGCAGATGGGACCTCGGTTTAACGTCTCATCTGAAAGACGGCACCTCAGAAGTGCAGCACCCTTCCCATGCTGCACTACACTGTCAGTATTGGGATAGTAACCCAAGTGCCAGATGTGGGAACTGAACCCACAGCCCTCTGATCTCCCGGCCTCAGAGGCGAGTGTGCTCCCACAGCCCTCTGATCTCCCAGCCTCAGAGGCGAGTGTGCTACCTACTGAGCCACTGACACTGCAATAGGTGGTAAGTCCAACACAGCAATGCTAATTGTTTAAACTTTGAAATGCAGATTGATGCAAAATTACAACATTCGAGCTAACCAATGCTATCACAACAGGATGCCCAGTGCCCCAGCACTTCACTCAAAATTGAGCTTTTTCAGGGCCTACCTGGATGGTACTCTCTGACAGTGCCACTCCCACTTTCAGTGAAGACTGAGCAGAAATACTCATTCAGAATATCAGCTTTCTGACTGTCCTCCTCTACTCATGCTTTGCCCTTCTTAACCTCTCTATTCCTCCCTTACTTTTTCTCCTTTTCCTGAGACACCTGCTAATCACTGAGCCCCCATAGCTTAGTGGTTAGAGCACTGGCACAGTATGCCAGGGGCCTCGGTTCAAGTTCCAGTGGGGTTACACTTTTCCTTTCACATTTCCATCATGATTTAAAAAGTTGCCTCGCAGTAGTTTTACTGTACTGAGAAGTTATCTGGTGTCCCTGATGTACGTAAATAAGCCTTGTTGTTTCCCCTCACCCCTTCTGAGCTCCACTTCTGCGTTGACCGTTCACACAGCTCTGTGTTCTAACCACTAGCTACAGTACTCGCGTACACATCTATCAAGTATTTTCATTTGGAATCTGGGAAGAATTTTGACGCAGACATCTGCAGTAGCAACGATAGACCACTGACAAACACTGGTTAAGAATCCTGATTTTTTTCCTTTATAAGGCAGTGCTTCAGTAAACTAGTGCTAATGCTATTACTCACCACTTCATGAGCTAGCAAGAGCTTGAACAGTGTCAGCTGGGTAATAATATCAGTACGGCAAGTCTCTGGATGTGTACCTGGTGGGAGGAATGATGACTGCAACATGACAGCAGATCAGAACCATTTGTTCTTTGTTTCAATACAGGGACACAGTGACCAGCTTTGGAACTGTATGACATGAAATGTTTAGGCACAGCTCAGAAAATTCATTCAACAATTACCAGAAATCAGACCATTATCTGATGAAAAAAAATATACATATTTTTTTTTTCACTGCAAAAAACGTTGTTAATGCACCATTGGGTTGAAGCCTAGAAAGTAGGAAATGACATCTTAGGGTTCCAAAGCCTAAGACCCAACCTATAATAGCACCTACACCACCACCCACCCCACTCTCAGCTTCTAACCCTGAGGACCCACCTCCACCCTGCATGCAGGAATAGGTGTGAGGGTGTGTCTCGAGGGTTGTGTTAATTACCCCAACATGGCTACATAATAAAAGAATGGGGTGAGCATTAGGGTTCACAAGCATTGGACACCCCGATGTCGGCAATGGATTTTTACGGGCTGGGGGGGATCCAACACTGGGAGTGGGCATCCCAGTGCCGGAAAAATAAACTAAAATATTTCAGCACACTGTAGTGGGCTCCCAGGGTGCCACAATAGTGAGGGGGGGATACAAGCTGACACAGGGATTGGGCACCCCGCTGTCAGCAAGTTAAGAGAAAAGAAATGTTTACACACTGGGAGTGGGCTCCCTAGCGTGAAAGTGCAGAGAGTGTGGGAGCTTACAGTGCTGAAAGCAGGACTGGGCACCTACTGTTGACAACATATATAAAACAAAAAACTTAGAAGTTTTCACTAAACCATACAGTGACAGGCACAAAAGTTGCAATTTGTGCAAGATACTGTTGTATTTTACACAAATTACAACAGTTATCTTGTGCAAGTTATGCAACTTCCGCAAACTGTAACTGTCATGCCTGACATATAAACCTTCCCATAGGAAATAATGGAAAATTCAAACTTTAATAACTTTTGAACGGACTAATATTTTTTCACCAAACCTTCAAAAAGCACATCTGTAACCCAAATGCTTTCTACCCTGAAACTTTCAGAGCAAAGCCTAAAACCGTTTTTGAGATACAGGTGGACAAAAAATGTAAAAAAAAAACTTGTACATTTTAGGATTTGTTGACACTCTGTATCTCAGAAGCCACAAAACCGATTCAAATGAAATGTTCAAGTCAAGAGATCTAACCATGAAGATTATGCATGCCAAATTTCGTGCAAATCCATTGAAAAGTTCCCGAGTTGTTAAGGTTCAAACTTTCGGGTTTAACATAGAAGTTTGCACTCAACCCTAATATGCTGGCGTTACCACTACCATACCAGTATAATATATGTGTGTGTGTGTGTGTGTGTGTGTGTGTGTGTGTGTGTATGTATATATCCATATGTGTGTGTGTGTGTGTGTAATAGATAACCCACTCTAAGGTGTACGGTCGCGCTCTGGTATACGCAGCCTTGGTGTGCATTGTTACGCATGAGGCCGCAGATCGAGTGCATCACCCACCCAAGGTGTGCGTATATCGGAGCGCGACTGCACAGCCTAGAGTGGGTTATCTATCTTATAAAATGGAAAAACTGTTTTGGAGGGCAGTGAAAGTGCAGGTATGCAGTCGCGCTCTGATGTACCCATGGTCATGTGATGTGTTTCAACCAGCCAGCAGAGATAATTTTTCTTACCCATTTTATAAATATATATATATAAAATGGTGATCAGAGTAGTAGACACAAGAGGGTCAGGAAACCAGCCTGCTTCTCTGCAGGGGAAG
The DNA here is from genome assembly GCA_016271365.2 of Neoceratodus forsteri. NCBI lineage: Eukaryota > Metazoa > Chordata > Ceratodontiformes > Ceratodontidae > Neoceratodus > Neoceratodus forsteri. The sequence continues at coordinate 1,339,602,003 of CM057455.1, read as the reverse complement.
TAAAACGCTTCTGGATAGGAACTCTTATTGATGGCAAAGCATATCACAAGGAAATGGGGGAGTTTCCATAAACAATGATTTGTGCAAAGCCACTGTATAACATATTTAGTACCTCTGTTTTTTTTTGTGTTTTTTTATTGGGGGTATATATGCTGCACCACGAGTTTAATCTCTCCTGGTCATATAACGCAAGCACAAAACAATATAAAGTGTTTTCCATTAATGCCTGAATTGACAAAAAAGGATAAAAAAAGGTTGGTCAAAACACCTTTTATTTGACTAACTTAAACTCATTATACAAGCTTTTGAAGTCACATAGGCATCTTTGTCAGGCACAGCATAAAACAGTTGCACTGAGAGGATCTGGTACAGAGAACTCAATGCAAATTAGAATTTTAAAATTCGAGCAATTCAGATAAAAATAAACAGTATTTCTGTTGTTTAATAAGTATCATAGCGAGAGAACTAGTGTATAAATAATTGGCATCTGCATAGATAAACAAGCATTTGTCAGTGCTGAACATGTTTGCGTGCATGCTGTATCTATTATTATTTAATTATAGCTTGTCTGATACAGCATGCACGCAAACATGTTCAGCACTGATAAATGCTCGTTTATCTATGCAGATGTCCAGTTACAAAGACCATTTTTTTCTAAACTTCACGTTATAAAAAGTTCAAACTGAAATGTTATTTTGTTGTCTGCTATATTAAACTGTGTTTCTTACACTTGAATCTTTACTGTTTAAAAAAAATACAAGAGCATACCATCAACTGGAAATATTTTTTTTACCCTCTCTTAAAGTACTAGTGCATGGAAAGTCCATGCACCAGTAATTATAAAAAATAAAGGATAGGCAAGTGTGTGTTCATGGACTTTTTTACACACCCTTGGTGTGTGATGACCTCATAAACCTCTCGAGCTTCGCTCTCTAAGTTTATGGGTCATCACATACCTTGGTTGTGTAAGAAACATCCATAACACATATTGCCTATTGATTATTTTCTATATGATGCATGACAGGGTGTATGTCATGCTGTGATAGTGTCATGCCTCGGGTGGCTGGGCATGAAGCCACAGGCCGAGAGAATCCAATACCCAAGAAGTGACATTATCCCAGATGACACACACCTGAAGTGCACTACTGCTAATATATAAAAGCTTGTTTACATTTTTTCCAGTGTGGACGCACACTTTGTTACAAAGAAGTTCCTTTTACTGTTTGTACTCTAGGTGGAGTTGTTCTGTTTGACTTGTATGCTGATGCTATGTGCATGTGTGTGTGTCTCTCTCTCTCTCTCTTCCCCTCTCTGAGTGCTGTGTCCCAGTTCTGTTGGCAGTCATTCTCACTCCTCTCCAACCCCCCCATTTCAGTTTTTCAGTTTTTCTCACTGTATTTTTTTCCCAAAATGATCATTTGTACAGCATATCGGGACAAAAATGCCTCAGCAATATATACATAGCAGAAAAAACATTTGAGGAGATGTTGTAAAGCAACAACTATGACAGATCACTGTAAATTCCACTCAGGACTCTAGCATGACTTCACCGGGTGTTGCACTCCCTCCCCGAGTCAGTTCCAACTGGAGTTGATAATGATAAAGTGCGGGGGGGGAGGGAGATTTGGGTACACTACTTTTCCGATGGCACAATGCCGACCGCAATTGCGGTCGACATAGTGCCATTGCTGTAATGATAATCAACAGATTTTGTTGAACCAGCATGGTAGAACCCATGCAGCCAATTTCTGAAGCCGTTGCTCGGTACTGAAATGCAAGGGATTCTGGGATGTCCACAATTGGAGAAACTGCAGAGGTTGGTTTGATTTACAAAAAAATGAGTAAAAATTGCATCTTTTTCTGTTTAGGTGCACCACGATCATAGAGACAGACAGGTAGGAAGAGCAGGGAATGAGTGGGAGAAGCCTGAGAGACTGAGTGTGAAGACGCTTACAGCGGCATTTTTTTTGTTTTTTTTAAGTAAAGGTTTAGGTTGGGGGAGGTTTTGCAATACATTGGGAAAATAGAGACTTTTGGGGTACTGAATGTGTTTTGTGATGAACGAGATGGTCACACTGGGTGGGGGCAGATAGACGGAGTGAGAGGGACAGGACGTTGTGATTTAGTTTCTTTTTGTTGTAGTCATGTGAGTCGGACCTTGATACAGTGATGTTGTGCTGGGGTAAAATCACTGTACAAGGTGACCACTGACCAATCATCAAAGAAATCTTTTCTGCTATCATAGTGTACTAAAATTGTCATCATTGGGAAATGAAGAGGTTTTGCTATCAGTGTCAGAAGTATCCAGAAACATATGCCTAGTGAGCTGCCAACGACGACATGCATCAGCAGCGCCTATATAACATAGGTGGCCCAAATCTATTCAGTTCTGCCTGTGTGCTGGAGACAAAGAAATGCCACTGAGCCAAACTGATGAATGGCAAAGGCAAGTACATTGAAGCCACAAAGGGAGCAACAACAACCAGTAAAAAAAACTCTGTACAGAGTAACAGGTTGGAATGATGATACACAAAACCAACACTAGACCCCACCAAACCAAGGGGGAAAGCAGGAGGGTGTGCTGTGGTTGACTGGAGGAGGTTCCCTCAAAGATCTACTGTAACTGTATGTAACCGTCCTATCTTCTTCGGGGATATCTCCATCCAGTGAGCCACACCTATGGAACAATTTCCAAGCAGTACTCCCAACAACAGAGGGGAAACCCAATGGGAAGACATATGAGTCAACCAACATGCAAGCCAATGTCCCATAGGTCAAGAGGAAGGAATCCACAATAAGGCAAGCATAACAGAGCATAGGTGGCACAGCAGCAAGACATCTGGAAGCTTCAACCAACAACACAAAAAAAAAAGCATCAATGGCAAACGTACGCCATGGCCAGTGTATAGACATGGAGGACCAGGCATACACAAGGGAAGTTACTGGGGCTAGGCCCCTCAAACAAACCATAACATCAATGGGAATCCCATCGACAAAGAATGCTGCTGATACAAAGCCAGGCAGCAATAAAACACAAAAACAGTCGATGAGGCAAACCCACACACTTGGGCCCAAGACAGCTACAGGCTCACAATCACAGGGAGCAGCCAGTGCCAAAAACTGAGGGTAATGACCCAAAGCACATGCAGAACAGCCCAAAACCACAGCCAACAGGAAATCAGACATCACCCACAGAAACAAACATAAAGGAAGCAAAGGAAAAGTTGCGAGGCAAAGCCAGGAGATGGCCAGCAAGAAGAGGGATGCTGACAAATGATGACTCCATCCCAAACAGTAAATATCAATGATGAGGCAAAGCTAGGTGACACAGCCACAAGGAGTCATGAGCCCCATGGGGCCAGGCTAGATAGGAATGGACTTAGGCATCCCAAAGAAACAGATGGACCACAAGCAGAAAGCCAAGGTGAAGGCAAAGTCAACAATAACAACATGCAATCAGCCTTGCACAAAATAAAGGATCGGGTATGCAGTGGGCACACAGACAAAGCAAAGCCCGGCCATGACCAGATGAAAATGAAGATGCCATGCACAGCAACACCAACCCAGTCAGCTAACATGTCAATGGAACAAGTCCAGGAGATGAAGCCAGATGGACCTATCGGCCCTGAGTAAATGGGGGCTGGGGAACAAGACTAGGAACCAACCAAGGTGTCCCAGAGGACGGCCGGACTGGCCACAAAGTCAGGTCAAAGACAAAGCTGACAACAGAAAAAAACATGAAAACAGTCATGCGCAAAGCAGAGGACTGCACACGTAGCAGGTACAACAATAAGGCAAGCCAGGCGATGATCAGCACAAAGGGGAACCCCCCCCAAAACAAAATATGGCAAACTCCCAACCCAACAATGCGATTGTCAATGGCGCAAAGACAAACATAGGCTGAAGGGATTGTCAGGAGGTCTAAACCTCAGGTTCTTGGCAATATTGGGAATGCAAGGAATCACAAACACGTTGCATAAGAGTAATAAACTTGTTTATTACTACCAAAGGATAAATCACAGTTGCCCTAAGCAGTTCTTACCAATACGAACTGGGAGCCAATGCTAAGCGTTCCCTATACCTCGAGGTTTCTCCGTGTCTCTTGGGGTATCTGAGGTATAAGACTCAGTGTCTCACATTATATGCCTATTATAATTACTATGGTTACTGTAAGATAGAAACATTTCTAGTTACAGAGATGAGCCCTATTGGCTAAATTAGAGGTGGCTCCACGGTCCAAGATAACATTATACAAATTTTGTAGTAGTCATCAGTTTGTGAAACAAAAGAGTACATTACACAGAGTCTTACATAGCTCAGTGTAATAGTACAAATCACCAAAAGGTGGCAATGCCGACTTATATATCATAATTATCACAAGGACACAGATGTCCTAACATCTTATGAGTAAGAAATACACAGAAAATACATAGGAAAAATATATGTATTAGCAAACAAAGTGTATTACAATAATATGTGGACATATCTTGACATCTACCCTTATATTGTAGATGCCCTTAGCCCTATATGTTAGTATAACATACACCTAAGCACTAGCTATCTACGGTGTACCTCTGGGGGTGCCAATCAGGGTGCAGGCACCTTGTGTAACATCCCCCCCCCCCTTGTTGTCTCCAAGGGCAACACAGGCAAATCTAGGGAAAGGTCAGGGAGCAGGGGTCATTTACAAACCCGACGCTCAAGCTTTGTAAAGGAACTCCAGCTGCTCACGGTGTTAGCGCAGTGTGCGCCGTAGGCAGCAAAGCATAATTATCAAGAAAAATATCAAAAAGGCTTGTATAATAACAAAACCTTTAAAAGTAATCTCTAACCATGTGTTAGTTAATGCATCATTCATATCACCATCATTAATCAATGAAAGGATAGCTTCATTAGCTTTGGTCATATTACTGTGATGTGGATGAGGTGGGTGTCTTTTCTTTCTAAAAGGGATTTTAATGTAAGTGACAGTGGGTCTATGTGTACATTAAAATATGGTAAATATTCAGAATGTGTGAGCAGATAATCAGGGTTACCATCAATGATGTCCGCATCCATTACGGGGACGGGGGTAATAACGGTATATCCAATGACAAACTTTTGATGGGGGACAAAACAAAAATTGGGGTAGTCAATAACACATCTCACATTTCTGTAAGTATAGGATTTATAGTTCGTGACCACGCAGTACTCCCCGTCAGAACTGTACTGCGTTTTGACAGTAAGGAGCCTCCACTTCTGCAACTGTACCGGGCAGGTGTAGGTTGTCTTGGAAATCCATGTTGACAGGCGATGAACCTCCTCTCGATAAGACTGGAGAAGTTTTTCTGGAGCCAATGTTGAGTCCAGAAAAGCAGTGCCATTCATGCTGATGTTATTATTCAGGGAAAAAGACCAATCAATGCTGTCTGGAGAGTAACCACATACAGGTTTAATAACATCAAATACATCACATCAACACAAGTATATATACACTGTTTCTTCGCACAGCAGTCTGTGTGCGGAGCAACACAGGCGTCCAGGAAAGGATGGCAGACCAGCAGAGGAGGTAAGTCCAGGCGTTCTCTGTAGATATTGTCATCAAGGTGCCCGATAAGAGTGGACCGATGCCAGCTTGTCAAACAAGGCTGTAGTAGGATCAAAGTGTGGTAAAGAGACAGTGAAAGAGACAAACATAGTACCTCTAATTGAACATTTCTTAGAAGTGAAACAAGGCAAGGCAAAATTTATTTAAAGGACGCCCAATCCCGGAGGCTCTGGACACCATACAAAATAAATAGAATAGCAACAAAATAAAAATAAACATCACAAATTTTTAAACAAAATAAAGAATAAAATAAATAATGCAGCAACTAATATCAGGTTCTTACTACAGTTCATGATTTTATCCCATAAAAGCTTGGGAAAATAGGAGGGCCTTCAGGCGAGCCTTAAATATACCTACAGTGGGAGCTCCCCTGACCTCAGCTGACAAAGAATTCCAGAGAACGGGAGCTGCGACACTGAAAGCTCTATCACCAGCAGATTTTAGCCTCGTTCTAGGAATGGCCAGGAGGCCCCCACTAGAGGAACAGAGAGGGCGGGTAGAGAGAGCAGGTACCAGAAGGTCCAACAGATAACTAGGGCCCTGCCCATGTAGGGCCTTACAGGTGAGAAGACCCACCTTAAAGAGGATTCTCCACCTGACTGGCAGCCAGTGCAATTCACACAGTACCGGTGTTATGTGGCAAAATTTATGCTGCCTAGTAAGTAACCGGGCAGCTGCAATTTGCACCAGCTGCAGCCCGCAGAGAGATCCCCCTATGACCCCGAGATAGAGCGCATTGCAGTAGTCAAGCCTAGCTGTGACTAAGGCATGTATCAAGGTAGGGAGGTCCAGAGGCAGAACAAGGGGCTTAATTCTGGCAATATTTCTGAGATGGAAAAAACAGAAATGAACCGTGGAGGATATTTGTGCCTCCATAGTTAAATTCCTGTCCAGAATCCCTCGAAGATTTCGCACCTAAGAGGAGGCCTTCAATGACACAGCTCCTAGAGCAAGTCCAGTTGCTGTGTCAGAGGCCATCCTATCACACACTCTGTTCGACTCCACTACCAATACCTCCGTCTTATTAGGGTTCAGTCGCAACCAGCTGGAGGCCATCCTATCGTTGATCTCCGCCAGGCAGATGTTTAGTACATCCACTGTGTTGGGTGTTCCTGGGGCAAAGGACAGATATAGCTGGGTATCATCGGTATAACAATGGAAACCCAAGCTATACTTCCTAATGATCCCCCCCCAAGGGGCAGCATATACACTGTGAACAACATTGGGGCCAGTACCGATCCCTGAGGAACTCTGCAAGAAAGGAGGCTGGATATAAATGACGAATTCCCCATCACAACCCATTGCCTCCTGTTGGTGAAAAAGGACTCAAACCAGCGGATGACAATACCGGTGAGTCCGCAGAGTTCTCTAAGGTAGTCAAGCAACACACAATGGTTCACAGTATCAAATGCTGAAGAGAGATCAAGGAGAACAAAAATTGTCTTATCCCCCCGATCTCTTGCCCTGAGGAGGTCATTCTGCACCCGAACAAGCGCAGTTTCTGTACTATGCCTAGCCTGAAATCCCAACTGGAAGGGTTCATACAACTCATGAGTCACGAGGTGCTCTTCCAACTGAAGCTCCACCACTTTCGCCAAAAAGGGAAGGTTGGATATAGGACGGTAATTTGCCCTGACCTCTGGGTCCAAAGATGATTTCTTTAAGAGGGGTCTCACTAGTGCCTCCTTCAAGGCATCCAGAAAGACCCCCTCGGATAAGGAGCACCAAACAATCAAAGCAAACACCGGGCCTACAGAGTCAACACATCTCATTAAGAAACGTGTCGGCACTGGGTCCAGCTCACAAAAGGTGTGCTTCAGATTGACTGCCACCTCAATGACCTCACTAACCTCCACTGGTCTAAACTCCCCCCAACTAGGTGGAATGCACTCAGAACACATAAGGCGACCACTGCCAGCTATGACATTGCTGGCTGAAGAAGCCACCTGCCGGACTGTGGACACTCTGTCCGAGAAGAACCGAGCAAACTCTTCACACTCTGTATTAGAAAAAACCTTCCCGGGCTGCAGACAAGCAGGATGGAGTAGCCTGTTTACAGCTCGGAAAAGCGTAGCTGGTTGGTTCTTCCCAGCAGCAATCTCCCTGGGCAGGAACGCTGCCTTCTTACGGTTGACTGCCTCCTGGTATGCACTATAATGCACATGCAAGACCAGTTTGTCCACCTCCAAGCCGGACCTCCACCAGCAGCGCTCTAACCTCCGACGCATCCTCTTCATCACCCTGAGATCTTCGTCAAACCACGAGAACCTCAGGTATGAAGTTCTAGGTCGTACATGGACAGGTACGAGGGAGTTAATGGTGTCAGATAACACCCTATTGTAGGTGTCAACCTCAGCACCAACACCTCCGACGCATGCAGCACCCTCACTAGATAATTTAGCTGCTGCCAAAAAACCCTCAGGGGTCAAATCCCATAAAGGGCGACAGCTCATCATCTCAGCAGGGGAAGGGCTTCTGATGGGAGCCCCAAGCACGAACTGCACCGTGCAGTGATCGGAACAAGGTACTCGATCAATCCTGAGATTAACAATCTCAAGCCCCAGTGAGAACACCAGTTCCAACATGTGGCCGTCTTGATGAGTCGCTGCAGTAACAGCTTGTGTCAGGCCCAGGGAGGAGATAGTTTGAAGAAAATCATGACTATACCTCTGATACCGATCGTCGACCCAAACATTGAAATCCTCCAGAAAAACACATCTGAGGGATTCCATTGTTCCGTCGGCAGCAAATTCAGCAACCTCCTGCAGGAAATTTCCCATCGGCCCAGAGGGGCGGTAGATAAGGAAGATCCTGCAGCCCGCACCTGGTCCCCCACGAACAGCCACACATTCAAATGAACCTGGAGTTCCCACTGGGTGCACAGTGAAGACCAAACTGGATCTAAAGCAGATAGCTACACTACCACCCCTGCATTCCACTCTGGGGCAGTGCACCACAGTATACCCAGGAGGGACTGCAGCCTCAAAAAGTGGGCCCGCATCTTCCCCAACCCAAGTCTCCATAATACAAGCCAGACTGACTGAAGAAATCAAGTCAGCAATAATTGCTGTCTTATTTCTAATCGATCTGGCATTGCATAGCACTGCCCTCAGGGGACTGGCGGGTGAAGCAGCTCCTCAGGTTACCTGACCACTTGGTCTGGTGGATTTCCTGGAGATGGGCACCAACCACGTCTGGCCTCTCCCAGGTGCTCATTGAAACCCAGGGCGCCTTCTGGACCCGACAACCTCTATCCTGCCACCATCCGATATGCTTGGGGTGCCCCACTGCCCATGATTAACTAGATTCCTTCTAATCCCCACTTCCCGACAGCATCTTGCCATGGTATCTGAAACTGGGAAGGGGATAAAAGGATGCAGATCATGTAGCAGGAAGCTCCCATACATAATCCTGGCCCCCCCAGGCTCTCTCATATAACCCTTACACATCACTAAATAAAACTCAGGATACAACAAAAAGCTTTATCACAATTAATCATACACAATTAAATAACAGCTAAAAAGCCTGCCTAGCTCATATAAAACAAGCAAATATAGTAATACAGATAATAAGTGTCATGTGCAGGACAAAGCTACTTCACAATAATGCTAAACCAGCTGCGCTATCCCCACACCAGAAATAAGTTCAAATACTAAACAGTGAGGAATAAAAACACTAAGGTCTCTTTCAGTACTTATAAACTTGTGGGGAATAACTTACCCTCCGCAGCGTTTTCAACACCGAGTGGCGCTCGCCACTCACACGCTCGCACTTGCAATTAAGTAGCTCACAAATCCCCACCCCTCCAGCTGACAATTATCAGCTCCCACCAAGCCTCCAGTAAGCAAGATAGAAATGAAACCAACATACAGTCTCTCACACTGCAGAAGTCCAGGCTAGTCAGGGAGGCAATACTGGGGCTCCAATCTCAGCAGGCAGGGGATACACACAGTTCCTGTACGAGAAGCATCAGCACATCCAGCCACTGCGATTAAGTAACTCACAGATCCCACCCCTCCAGCTGACAATTATCAGCTCCAACAAGCAAGATAGAAATGAAGCAACATACAGTCTCTCATACTGCAGAAGTCCAGGCTAGTCAGGGAGGCAATACTGGGGCTCCGATTTCAGCAGGCAGGGGATACACACAGTTCCTGTACAAGGACCAGCATTAGGGTGCCTGATCACAAAACCCAAATTCCTAGCTGTAGATAGAGGAATAGTTAAAGATTGTTGCATACACATAGCAATACAACCAGGGGTTTTACATCATGGAAAATACCATGAGCCATAGGCTGAGCAGAGAATTTCTCTAGCAATGTACTGTTTATCTGCTTCTTTGTTATTCTGTGCAATGAGTGCATTAATCTTTTCTTTAGAATCAGTAAATGCCTTAGCAATGTCGTGCATATTGTAAACAGTGTATCTTTCTTCCTGGCTAAGGCCATCCACACCACGCAATAATGGGGGTAATATATTATTCACCAAACCAGTTTGAAATTTGGCTGAATGAGATTTGATAGCAGCAATGTCTGCCTTATTCCAGATAGACATAGCCGTACCAAAGAGACCTGTGACAGTGCCTGTTGCACCAGTGACATAAGAACTGTCAACCTCACGTGTATTACGTTTATGACTTTGATCATCAGGATTGGGTTTTCTCCTGAAGTTGCCTCTATGCTCGGTGGTATGTACCCCGGCAATAGGGTCTTGAGTACGAATCTGAAATACTGCTAGATTATCAAGCAATAACGTACTATAAAATGCTTAAGTGTTAGTACTGTGACACATACCAAATTCTTTCATATTCCAGTAAGTAATGTGAAACAAGACAGGTATATGCATAAATTGCAGATTGTTAACGAGTGAACCAGGTAAGGCAGTTGCTGTTAGACCACTCCGGGGACCAGGGGTGTGCTTTGGACATTCCAAAAGCTGTTTATCAGTGGGTGGTAGTACAGAGAGGTACATGGCGGCAGAGGCCATGTTGTGTATAGCACAAAATTTTTGAGCAGAGTCCTTAGACAAAGAATTACAATACGAAGGATCAATTAAAGCAGTAATATTGTATAAACCAGAATGTCTAAGAGCAGTTTGTAACAAGGACAGAGAACCATTTAGGGATAATTTAGCATTGGGCCAACCCTGGAAAGTTCCCTTGGATAGTTTGGCCACAGGGAGAATTTGTCCTTGCGATGTGGTTTGCCACTCAATTTGTAGGGCAGAATTATCAGGAGCAGCAACCGAGGCAGTGAGGTAAGCGTCAGAACCTTCCTGGACAGTAATCAAAGTAGCAGGTATTCTGATGGATACTCCCTCTGGAGGAGATGCTGGATGATCAAGGTGTGGTAGGAGGTTCGGTACCGTGCCTTGGATGCAGGGGATAACTCCTGAGATGAGGAGAAAATGGAACAAGATAGCCATCTTGTTAGTGTATCTAAAAAGCAAAATCAAACATTAGTAGGTTAGTACTATTCCACCCAATGGGGTGAGGAAAAGTAATTTAGCTCCTTTGTATAGTTTTAGTTGGTTTGCATGTAACCATTTGTCAGTCAGTTTATTGTTTTGCAGGAGTCTAACTTGATAGACTGCCAGACTGAGCTTGTTGACAATGGAGTAAGGGCATTCCCATTTATTAGAGAAGGAGTGTGTGGGATGTGCAAATCAAAGGACCATTACTTGATCTCCAACCTGCCAGTCCACTTCTTGTGTGTGCTTGTCAAACTGTGTCTTGGACTGTTGCTGGGCCTTGCCCATGCAATTGGCAGCATACAAGTGTGTGTGTATGAGATCTTTTCTGAGTTTTTCCACATACTGGTCTACAAACACACGGTCTGCAGTGGGGGTGTGCAGGTCAAACAACAGGTATTCAGGTAAACTCATCTGTCTTTCAGTCATTACCTCAAAGAGTGTCAACTGTGTGATGGCTGAGGGTGTGCCCTCGATTGCCATAAGGAGTAATGGCAATAGAGAATCCCAGGTCTTGGGATTGTCTTCAATGAATTTGGAAAGCATTTGCTTAATCAGTCTGTTGGCCCTCTCTACTTGACCTGAAGACTGAGGGTGGTAAGGTATGTGGAACTTCTGTTGAACGCCAAGGAGTTCAAGGGCTTCTTTCATCAACTCACCTGTAAAACTGGTTCCTTTGTCTGAGTCTACCTTAAGAGGTAGGCCCCACCTTGAGAAAATTTGCTCATCCAGGATTTTGGCAGTGGTTTTAACAGTGCATGTCTTAGTGGGAAAAGCTTCAACCCACTTAGAGAAAAGATCAGTTACCACAATAGCATACTTATTATTTCTGCTAGTGTTGGTCAGAGGACCAATGAAATCAATCTGTATGGCATGCCAAGGGCCAGAGTGTCTTTGTGGTAAGAGTTTGGCATTTCGTTTGGTAGGAATGGGGTTGTTCTGCACACAAACAAGGCAGTTATCTATGTACTGTTTAACATCTTTGTTGACACCAGGCCACCAGGCAGTGGTCTTGAGCCTCTGGAGGGTGTTTTCCACTCCCTGGTGTCCACCAGTGGATGTATCATGTACTTGGTGCAAGAATTCGGACCTAAGGTGTCTGGGGACCACCTACAACTTGGTGGTGGAGTCATCTGGCTGATAGCAGATGAACTTGTCATCTAGTGACAAGTGTAACTTACCTTCATGCCTCTGGTAGAGGTTATGTGTTGGAAATTTCTCTTCAGTACTCTTGTCAAGGAATCTGAGCACTTCTTTGAGTTCAGTATCAAAATGTTGGGCTGCTGAGACGTCCAAGGGGGAAAAGGGTTCAGGTTTTTTCCTGACTGCTGCAATGTGTATGGCCGCATTGGCCTCCGGATGATCCATCATCCATGTGTCCTCCCCTCGGGCCCCCTTCCTTAGTAGGGGTATCTGCTGTATCATTGAAGGCATGATAGGGGTCATTCAGGGAATGAGCTTTGACTTTGTGTACATAGAGTTTGTGTGCAAATCTCTGTGCCAGTGAATGTATGTATATTGCCAGTTCTTTGTACTTCACTGGACTGCCATCAGAAGAGAGGAAGGAGTTCTTCTGCCAGAAAGGAAGAAATTCTGTAAGAGAACAACAAACCCAGTTAGAGTCTGTGAAAATGATGGTATCCTCGGTTCCATGCTGGAGGAACTCGAGGGCACAGGCCACCGCTGCCATCTCTGCATACTGTGATGATGCTACACAACAGCGCTTAGAGATTTTAACAGTGTTACCGTAGGGGTAAATTACTAAGATACCCATCCCTGCAATTTGTTCTCCCCTGATAATAGGAAGCTGAACCGTCTGTAAAAATATGACACAAAGAGGTGCTCTCAAGTATTTGTGGCATGGCAGGGAGGAAAGGACCTGGATCTGGAAGATCAGGTGACTGTAGCGTACAGTCATGAGGTTCTCCTTGGAAAAGTAGTCCATGTGCCAGCATAGATGGAATTTTGGTTGGGTGTACCTGTATGTCTCTATCCTGGAGAAGAAGTGACCAGTGCATCAGTCTGGTGTTAGAGACTGAACCATCCTTCACTCTATCTGATAGCAGAAAGGTAGCTGGGGTGTGGTTAGTATTAATAATCAGTGGAGAGTACCCAATGATATACAGAATGTGCTTGACAGCCCAGTAGGTGGCCAGAAAGGTTCCTTTCACAAAGGCTGTACTTCTGTTCTACTGGGGTCAAGAGCTGTGATGCATAAGCAGTGGGTCTTAAGGTACCATGAACCTTCTGGGCCAGCACTGCTGACATGGTAATGTCAGAGGTGGCACATTCTAGATGGAATGGAAGCGCTGGATTGGGGATGACCAGAGCTGGGGCAGAGGCTAAGGCCTGCCTCAGTGACATCACAGCCTGGGTACATATAGGGCCCCAATTCCAAGGAATGTCCTTTTTCAGTAACTCATCAGAGGAGCAGCCTTCTGAGCAAAGTCACAGATGTAATCTCTAGAGTAATTTACCATACCTAGAAACCTTCTAGGAGTTGCCACGCTGGTGGGTAGTGGCAAGTCTTGCAATCCTTGCATCTTTTTCCACATAGGGCTGCGGCCTTGGTCTGTTATTTTTAGACCCAGAAAGAGTACCTCTTTCTGACATAGCTGTGCTTTTGCTGGGTTACATTTGAGGCCTACTCTCTGGATGAGAGTCAATAGTTTGTCCAGGAGATCCAAGTGTTGCTCCTGCGTGGCAGTTGCCAACAGCAGGTTGAACACATATTGCAAGAGATACTGGGGAGTAGAGAAACCCTCAAGGGCATCCATAATGTGCAGATGGAACAGGGATGGGCTGTTATGGAATCCCTGTGGTAAGCAGGTCCACGTGTACTGTGTACCTTCAAGGGTGAAGGCAAACTTATATTGACTTTTGGAAGCCAATGGCAGTGACCAGAAACCATTGTAGATATCCAGGGCACTGAACCATTTTAGGTCAGGGGTCAAGAGTCATAGCACATCAGGTGCAGATGCCACAGTTGGAGCACAACTGGTGGTGACCTGGTTCAGTTTCCTGTAGTCAATAGTAAGTCTCCAGGCGCCTGTGGGTTTTTTCACGGGCCACACTGGGGAGTTGGCAGTAGAAACACATGTTCTGATTACCCCTTGATTAAAGAGTGATTTTATTGTTTCTCTGAGAGAAGGCAAGGCCTCGGATGGAAAAAGATATTGCCTTTGCCTCTCATGTGCTGGGCCTGGCATTTCGATGACAGTGTGCATTCTGCCACAGTCATGCTTGTTGATAGCAAATGCTTCCAAATGCCTTTGCAAAATGGGTAGGAGCTTCGGAAAAAGCTCATGATTCTTGAAGAAATCTATGACGTCATACTCCTTGTTGTTGGAAGATATTGTTGCCACAACGTGCGAGTCAAGGATCAAAATGGTGTGATATTGGCCCTGAATCTGTATAAATAGCATGTTAGGTAGGTCCACCACACAGCCGTGTGGTGCAAGAAAGTCGATTCCAATGATACTAGGATGATCATGCAATACCATTAGTTGAAAGGTGTGTGAGGCCTTTAGATGGCCCAACTCTACCGGTAGAGGTAGACAGCGGTATGCAGGTAACCTAGTACCATCTACTCCTGACATGTTGGTCCTCCGTCCAGTGGACCAAGGAGATGTATTTGGGTGATCATCATGTAATACAGACGCAGCCGCGCCTGTATCCAATAACACTGTAAGTAGGCGCCCCCGGCCTCAGCCTCAGTGCAGGGCCTTCCATTTGTATCCAAGACCAGCTTGTTTACAATCCACACTGGGGCCTGTAATTGTCAATCTGTATTGGAGGGAGCATGGGGAGGTTGGGCCTGGCTCCTCTGAACCACTTCACCATGCTGCACTGATGCTATATATAGGGAGGTGCTTCTGGGTTCAGGCCTGTGTGGGCCTGAGGGCCTGTACTTCTGGTGTCACCATGGCCCGTTGAGGTCTGGGTTCCTGGTTGTATGGCGGCAAGGGACTGAGCAGGAACAGCATGTGCTACAGAGCACACTTGCCCCAGGAGCTCTCTAAACTTCCGATTTTCTGTGGCTATCTCCCTATATGAAGGGCCTGGTCTTTGCTGTTGTTTACCCTTGTTCTTATGCTTTTAATTTTTATGATAGTTCCGGTTCCCACCCCATTGTTGCTGTTGCTGTGGTGGTTGTTGTTGTTGTTGGGGGTGTTGGTTGTCTGCAGGGAGAGTCTGTTTGTGTTGGGCCTGCCCTTCCACCGTGTAGTGTGTCGCGGCCTCTTGAGTAGGCTCTACAGCGGCAACTTTCTTGGAACCGGAGCCCAGATCACGGATGTAGAGTTGATAAACTCTCTTGGTTTTCTGAAGAATGTCGGCAAACCTTTCCGTGGAGGGATAAGTGGTTGGCGCTACTTTTTCTTTCACTGCAGAAATCATGTTCCTAAGGAACAGGGTCTTATATTCGATAAGGTCCACATCTGCAGCTTCTTGGGCGAGGTGCTTTCCTGCTCGGTAGGCCATCCAAAGCCTCTGATGGTAAGTCGTTGGACTTTCCTTTGCAATCTGTTTTACAGGATATGCAAGCATCACTCCTACTACACCTGGGCTGTGTGCAGAAATGAGTTCAGCTGCAACCTCATCAAAGGTGGCGTTACCGTCCTGGCGGATGGCATCGGGGAGTTTGGCCCACAAGCCAGGCTCAACAGTTTGGAGTAGTATTTGGACTTGGTATTCTGCAGCGAGGCTAGGCATCTCGCATTTGGAACGCACCTTTTCTAAGTGGCAGCTGAGGTTGTCGGACGGGCTCATCCGACTGATACTGTCAGCTATCTGCTGAACAGAGTAGGCCATTTGCAGGGGATTACTGGGCCGATCAGGCAGAGGTAGGTTGCCTCGGGCGCTATCCAGGGCGGCCCAGGCTGCAGCCTCGGCTGCCGTATGAACTATGCCGTCCTGAGTGCCAACCTCTTGTAGAAGCTGCCTAATTTGTTTTTTAACGGCCAGTTTACTTCTCTCAGGAATAGGTACATTACCCATTGCATTTTCAATCATCGTTTCTATCTCCTGCCTGTCTTCCACATTAATTATGGCTAACGGTGGTGCCGTGTCGGGACCAGACTTGGGCCTGCTCCCCCCCCATCATGGGGGCCACCATGTTGGCGTCTCCCATGATGTACATCATGACGTCGATGACGTATGACATGGTGTGGGTGTAATGGGGACCCGCCATGTTGTGGATGGCTGGGTGGGGTCTCTGGGCCATAGTAGTGGTGTGACTGGGCATTGTACTGAGAAATGTCGTCATCTGAGACCTCCCCTTCAGATGAACATATGTAAGGCAAGGGCTACACCTCCTATCACCTTAACATGTCCAGCCAGAACCTCCCGCTGATGGCACATCTTGGATTCACATTCAGCATGACTCACATTTGCAACATCCATATCAACCTCATCTTGCATTTGTTTCTGCAACACTCTATACGCGGCACTCAATTAGCGATTGTCCATAATAGCCACTTCTAAGTCATTACGTACTCGATTTATCTCGTCCTGTAGCTCTCCCATCTCCTCACTTAACTCTGCATTTGCTGTACTTAACAAGTCATTCATATGCAAAGCCTGCCCCTTATCCTGTTTCAAACTTTCACACTCCTGCTTCAACATACACATTTCTTGCTCACCAGCCTGTGCTAAATGATGAAAAAGTGAATCCTTTTCATTGCGCAGAGTCTGGAGTTTGGACTCCAAATTCTGCTTCAGTCAAACAGATTCCGTTTCCTGCAAACCCATCTCTTGCTTAAGAGACACGATCTGCAGATCAAGGGTGTGAAACCTCTCTTTGGAGGCTTCCAGAGCAGCATAGAGAGCCGTGACCAACAGCCCTTTGGCATGACGCTTGTTGGCTGTTTGTCTCGTCTCACAATCCTGAGTTGAGATCCCCAGTATAGGGTTTTCGGATTGACTTGCATCCCGCACGAAGTCAGCCCATCCTCCATGGGAGGCAAGGAAGTTAGAGGCATCCAGTTCTGCACAGATATTTGATACGGTGGCCATTGTGTGGGAGGGAACGAAAAATTTAACTGTGAAAAAGGCGCCATGCTATGCATCGATCCACAGCAGGCACACTTTACACACAGCCGGGCTACTGTAGACTTTGTAGGCTAGCAATTCAAAGCTGCTGTGGAGTGGGTCGAGTCGGCATCGACTACACCCTAGAAAAACAGCCAGATCTTGCAAGTGGCTACAAAGTGGTCTGGAAACGGGAGAGGTGTCGCAGAAATGCACACCTACTGTCCCCGTTGGGAAGGAAAGAGTTTTAAGCAACAAGTGAAACCTTACAAACACCACATATTGCCTGCACGAGGTCGCCAATTGTCAGGAGGTCTAAACCTCACTCTCAGGTTCTTGGCAATAATGGGAATGCAAGGAATCACAAACACGTTGCATAAGAGTAATAAACTTGTTTATTACTACCAAAGGATAAATCACAGTTGCCCTAAGCAGTTCTTACCAATACGAACCAGGAGCCAATGCTAAGTGTTCCCTATACCTTGAGGTTTCTCCGTGTCTCTTGGGGTCTCCGAGGTATAAGACTCAGTGTCTCACATTATATACCTATGATAATTACTATGGTTACTGTAAGATAGAAACATTTCTAGTTACAGACATGAGCCCTATTGGCTAAATTAGAGGTGGCTCCACGGTCCAAGATAACATTATACAATTGTGTAGTAGTCATCAGTTTGTGAAACAAAAGAGTACGTTATACAGAGTCTTACATAACTCAGTGTAGTAGAGCAAATCACCAAAAGGTGGCAATGCCGACCATATATCATAATTATTACAAGGACACAGATGTCCTAACATCTTATGAGTAAGAAATACACAGAAAATACATAGGAAAACTATATGTATTAGCAAGCAAAGTGTATTACAATAATATGCGTACATATCCTGACATCTGCTCTTATATGGTAGATGCCCTTAGCTCTATATGTTAGTACAACATACGCCTAAGCACTAGCTGTCTACGGTGTACCTCTGGGGGTACCAATCAGGGTGCAGGGACCTTGTGTAACAGGATCCAAGGACTCCACAGAACCAGGGGGCAGGGCAGGATGCCAGGAACCAACTGAGGCATCCCAGAAAAAAAACTGAACTGAGCATAAAGCCAAGTCAAAGGCAGAGACAAGGATGGAAACATGAACACTGCCAAGCACAAGGCAGGGAACTGGACATGGACAGAGAATGCCGATGAGGCAAAGCCTGGTGACAACCAGCACAAAGGGAAACACAGGAAAAATGGTGAACTCCAACCAAACAGTGAGACTGTACATGAGGCAAGGACAAGTATCGTTGGGGCAGAAGGGCACCATAGACCCCACAGAACCAGGGGGCCAGGCAGGAAGCCAGAAACCAACCGAGGCATCCCAGAGGATGACCAGACTAAGCATAAAGCCAAATAGAAGGCAGAGCTGAAAGAAATGTGAACACTGCCAGACGCAATGCAGGGAAGTGGACATCCAGTGGGCACATTGAAGTAGCACAGCCAGGGGATGACCAGCAAAAAGTGGAATGACGAAAAAAGGTGACCCCAGACCAAGCAAAGTCAGTGCCATGGCAAAGCCAGGCAACAGAACTGAAGGTAGCCAGGAACCCCACAGTAACAGGGGGCTGGGCTATCAAGCCAAAAACTGACTTTGGCATCCAAAGACAAGTTAGAATGACTGGAAAGGCCACAGATATGACTAACACTCACCATCTCGATAGAGAAATGCAGCCAACAGCAGAGACCCATAAAAGAAACGTGGGACAAGTCAGTAGCAGAAACCAGACAGCAGTGAAAGACTGGCAGAGATCCTTGAAAGCAGAGACCATTAAACAGCCAATGTCCAGCAATGACAAGGCAGTAGGCAGCATTGGCAGTGCAGGAAACATGATTTATGCAGAAAGCAGAAGAACAGATCCACATAGCTGAAAACAGGAGAGAAAGGCTGACAGATGACACAGCAATGAAGTCCAAGGAGGGAATTCTTTGGTCTGATTTGAGGCTGAACACGGAAAAGGAAATAACTGAGGAAGTTTGGGGCCATCCATGTTCTATAGCTGGTCCCGCTAGGCAAACGTTTCCAGATAGGTCTGATGCAGATGTTCTGTAGGTGTGGCTCACTTAGGGGAGCTGTCCTTGAAGAAGATCAAGTGTTACAACTCTATTGTTTTTTTTTTTATTTATTGTTTTATTGCTGCCAGCACAAAGCCCAGCTCTAATAAAAAGAAGAATCCAGCTCCAACACACTGAGTCGCAAGTGCAGGGGCAGAACTCTGAGCCTGTTTTAAAAAGAATGTATCTTTGTCTGTTATCCACCCTCCTCCTCCTCCTCCTGCTTTCCTTGTCTACTGTGTTCCCTCATGTGTGACACTGGATTCTACCACAGCTGAAGACCTGCTATAGCAGGCAGTTGGGAAACAAGTGAGACCTTCAGGGCTAAAGGGAGCTGCCATGGTGGGCAGTCTGAATCCCTGACTAGGTTTTTGGTTTTCATGTGACGGAAGCAGTGACCTGCAGGATTTAGTGCATGGGAGGGAAGGGGAGGACACAGTGCAAGCTATGCTTCCTGGAAACAGTTATACATATATCAAAAATGGGGGCCTTAGCGAGCCTGGCAGGAGGCAAACCTCCACCTGAGAAAAGTAAATATTTTTTAATTATGTTGCTGCGGCTTTGACTAGATGAAGTGTGGAAAACAAGGCAATGTGTGGCTGTGTCTTTGTGTGGAGTTTCTTAGTGATAGTGAGATTATTTTCGGCAGTAGAAATGAGAACATTTTTACTGGGGAACTCTCTATTCAGGGAGGGGTATGGATGGAGATAAATGATGCTCCTCCTACTGTGAAACCCTACCCACCTGCTACTGGGAGCTCCACCAACCTGCCGCAACACATATATGCGCGTTTTCTTTTTGAACAAAACATCACAATAAGCATCTATTTAGACACTAAGTAAAAACAATTAAAGCATCATTATTAGTTAGGCAGCATACATTGTCATCATACTGTTTTCTAGCAATAATGTATTCATGTCAAAAGGAACACCAGACCACTGATTCACCAAGACTCCTGAGACTACATACCCTGTTTTTAATTTCTTCACATTGTCTGCTTTGCATTCTTCAACCTTTTTTTTGTAATGAAATTTCCCTTCTTTTTGTAATAGTGGAATCATATGTGGACATGCAGGGCCTTCTGGACAGCTACAGATGCATATCTGTAGGGCTATGTGTCAAGCGAAGAAGCCATATGGTAGTGGAAGTGCAGGGCCCTCTGGGCCCTGTGTTTCCTGGGGTTACAGATGCAGAAGTGTCAAGGGAAGAGACCGTCTGGCTGAGGAATGGCCCAGAACACGTTTCTTCATAACTTTTCTTCTCACACTTTGATCCAAATTTTCAACAGGATTTTCATGACCATCACTCCTTTCTGACTGCACATACCTTGTTTCTTTCTGTTTTCCTGTTCACCTTAAGGAGGAGGAGGAGGATGTATTCTTCACAGAGACTGGATCGATAATTTTCTTTTAGGTGAGGGAGATGAAGGGTGATGTGGGGAGGGGACGGAGGAGCCACAGACATTGATGGACTGTTTTCTTTATTACAGGATTTAAGAGAAGAAAAAAAATACACTGTGGGACTGTTTTTATTTTAAAGGAATCGACACTGGGGTTATGGCACCCCAGTGTCAGTGGACTGTTTAATGCCACTGGGGGTGGTAACCTCTGCATCACTCGGTATTGGAGTGGGTTAAAAATCATGGATGGGGCAGGAGGTATCATCCGCAGCACTGGGGTGGGCAGCCAGTGTTGATCATAATTATTCTGGGGTTGGGGAGAGATGATAGCAGTAGTGGGGTTGTGCACTTCGGTGCCCGGAAAATTAAACAAATATATGTGGGTAGTAGGACTGGGCACCTGTCGTCCATTTTAATTAAAACATAGATCAGGAGGAAGGGATTCTAAGGATAGCTGGGTGTTGTCGAGGCACAGGTCGGGAAGCACAGGAAAACCAGGAGCAGTTTTAAAATTTGGAACAAGTGTTTTATTATTAATAACAGTAAAATAAAAAAATACAACTGTTCAGAATAATTATTTACAATGGCAGTACAAACATAGAAAGCAGAGTCCTTTTTCTTCTCAATTTCAAATCTCAGTCTGTCTCTGTCTCTGTCTTGCACAAGCACTGCTGCTCTTTTTATAAGTCTGTGCCTGGGAAACTCGTTAAGAAAACAGCATTCTTCTCACACAATGTTCTTATAAGTTTCCAATGTTTTTGCAGGTGCAGCAAAAAGAGCATAATGACCCAGAACTGACCTCTTGTAGCCAACTCTGCAGAGATTTTGCATCCATCATTCTCAGGTTAACCCCTTGAGTTCCAAATAGCTTTTTGCAATCATTTCAACATTATAACTACATATAGTTTTAAACAAAGAATCCCAGTATCAGTAACATTTCCACAAAATGATTCACATATATCTTTATACCAGCAGATATGCAAGGAGGAAGAAAAGACAGAACAGCAAGTGAGAGTAGAGATATAGCGAGAGGCAGAGAATTGCAAGACCGTTGAGGTGATCAAGTCCTAGGACTCACGAGAAAATCTGGTTGCGCAACCAGACAGAGAAGAGACAGAAAAGGAGAGAACAGAATAGACCCTTGCATTTAAACTCTTTCTGCATAATAAACGGGGCAGGGTCTTATTCAACCCTGTCACACTGTTTTTTTTGTGTAGGCAGGTTTATTGTCTGTGTTTTCTTTGTCACTGCTTACATGTGCTCACATAACCAGCGATGGTGAAACCACTATCAAACTAATAATGCAAAAATCCAGCTATTCTTAGAATTTATTTATTTAGATTTTGGTAACCGGGTAAACCCACTGAGACTAGAGGTCCCTTTTCCAGGGGCGACCCGGAATTAGTTACAGAAAAAACACATATTAGCATTATTTACAGTAGTTACAATAGGTACACAAATATACATCAGCATCAGTTTACGGGGTGACAACAAGTTCAAGAATGTTATTTTCTTAAACTAAGCATGTGTGAAAAATGGCAGTTTTTAACTTACGTAAGTTAAAAACTTTTCAGCTGTCAAAGCGTGTACCTTGGGTCAGACTCCATCAAGTCTTTAGGTTTAAAAACAAAACAAAAACATTTTTCAGTTATTGGTGAGCAAAAAAAAAACTCAATTTGGGTGAATTTTAGTGTTTTCGCATCTCTGTAATTCTGCCCCCTCCTCCCCCAAAACTGACGCAACATTTTCAGGATCCAGAGACCCTGGCCCAGTCTCCACACCTACAAATCTTTTTTCAGCAGCATTTTATACAAATCATACATCTCTGAAAATGCTCACACAAACAAAAAAACAAGCAAACAAAAAAAAAAAAAATGAGCCAACACCGAAAAAGTAGTGTGCGTTTTTTATTATAATTACAAGAAGGAGGGGTTAATAACCAGACTAATACTGAATGTACAGATCACTTAACTGGGATTCGGGTTGAACTGTTAATGGAAAGTATTGCACTTTGAACTTACAGTACCTGTAGGGAATCACAGCTGGTACATTAGACAGGTCCTGTTTGTGTCCAAGTGACTGAGTCAGTTCTTTTGTACTCCTGCTGCTGGCTGCCACACCCCCTTTTTTCTATAGGCATCAGTATTGTATCCTACGCTGCTGAATGCTGCTGACTCAATCAGTCAGTCTCATCCCTCTCGTCCTTTGTTGGTCACCTGAAAGAACGTGGTGGCTGTTGCTCCACATTTTGTTACCAGGCTCACAGCTCTCTATTAACTCTGTTGTTTGACACCACACATTTGAATAAGGAGCAGAAAGCCTGGGGGATTGAGCTTGGTCATGAAGAAGAAGTACAGGGGGACCAGGACAGTATATGGTGTTGTTGGATTTGTTGCGAGTGTAGTGTTTGCAGTTCTGTCTTTGCTGCTTTAACCAGTTACTTTCAATAGCTCTGTATGAAGTTCGAACCATCCAATGCTTGATACAAAATGGCTGCCCAAAGAAACCGATATGAGCGGGACCCCATGATGTAAGGGATGGAGGAGTAACTTCCAGGTGCTCTTGGTCCACAAGTGGGACCTCCTATGGGGGAGGGGGGATTTTTGCAGAGATCCAGATTCTCAGCCATGGATATTTATGCACCACATACCAGGGAAGCCAGAGTCATGGAGGCAAAGCTGGAACTCCCCTCTTTACCTTTCAGGAGGGGCCGCTATAGATGCCCTGAGCTTGTGAAGGTTACTAAAAGTTGTACTGGGAGGGGGTGAGCTGTGTGACAGTAGATGGATTTGTGTTTTTTAGGATATGGTGGCATGGGGTTATATCAGGAGGGGGTGGGCTGTGTGTCACCAGGGGGTTTGTGGTTTTTAGGATGAAGACGGCACAGGGTTTTATCGTGAGGGAACAGGCTGTGTGGAAGTGGATGGATTTATAGTTTTGTGATGCCTGCAGAATGGGATGTATCGGGAGAATGTAAGCTTTGTGGCAGTGGGGGGGTTTATAGTTCTGCAATGCTGGCACAGCATGGGGTGTATTGGCAGAGGGTGGGCTGTAGTAGTAGTAGTAGTAAAAACCTTTATTTTTATACGGGAATCGTTGGCGTTATTTACATCATTAGGACAAAGTCCTATTTACAAGATGCTCCTGTGTCTTACTTTATGGCTGTATGGCAGCAGGCAGGTTTATGATTATACTATGCCAGCACAAGGGCTGAATTGTGAGGGGGTGGGCTGTGTGGCAGCAGGCAAGTCTATTGTTTGTGTGGAGTCAGCACCAGGTGGGGGGATACCAGTCTCAAAACTGAGCACCCTCTGCTGGTGAAAGCTGGATCGGGAGGGGGATGCTGCTTTGCTGCCACTATGAAAGAATGCAGCTGCACTGTGATTGGTTTGGCTGCATCCTTTCATATGCAAGATGTTTCTGCTCATCAAGCAGCTTAGCAACATCAGTAGCAGCCTTGCCAGGACTGGGTGTGTACAAGCACAACTCCTGCAGGCTCAGCTGCACTGGCTGCGTGCAGCACACGCCTTTCCAGCTACTACTCTGTCGGACTGTGCCAAAATGTTTGCTTTACGCATGTGTGCAAGCAAACATAAAAAGGGCAACCTATGAAATACTGGGTCATGAATCAGCTTGGAGATGCAGACCCTTTTCCAGAATAAACAGTGTTTTATGCAGGAACTTGTCAGCAGGAGACCTATAAACTAGTAGGTGCTTATATAGCAAGAGTCCCTACAGCAGACTTTGAAATACTTTAGAAATTCTGTATTTTTAATCCTAAAAATTACAAGCCTGCAAATTATAGAGTGTAAAAAAAAAACAAAACAAAAAAAAACACAAACACAAACACACATTTCTGTTTGATACATATTCATAAGTTAGAACAATGTTATGGATTTTTTTTCTGATAGTCTTCCTTTCTGAATGTCTTTAAATGTATCCTTTAGTACTGTGACTGTCAAGTCCTGCAGGGTGTGTGGTTTCTGAGAGAACTGCTCTCCCACTTGTGCCTTCATATAAACATAAGAATTAGCCAGCAGAAAAAGGCAATTAAGTGTATTTAGTTTGCTTGTAACTGCAGGGTTCATAGCTAGAACTATTGACCCTGCCCCCCCCAAATCCTTCCAACCTTTCTATCCACCCCTCCCATAACCTTTATTTTCCCCTTATGTCTATCCCACCCTGTTTTGAAGCTGCTCACCACTGTCAACAAGACCACTTCTTCCGGCAGTGTATTCCAACTGTCCACCACCCTCTCAGTGAAGAAATGCCTTCTACAGTAGATCCCCTTTCCATCATCCAATTTAAGACAGTGCCCCCTTGTATTATGGTTGCCACTGAGCCTAAAGAGAACCTCCTTATCCATGCTATTTATTCCTTTCAGGTGTTTTAAAGTCTCTAACTACTTCATGTCTCAGTGCTGTACTGTGAATCTGTGTAAATACATACGGGCTCTTAGTGTCTGGTAGGTTTCAGCTACACACCAGGCATTTGTGCACTTCATACATCTGATCAAGAACTGTATATCAGATTCTTAGAGTCACTGCTATGCACACCCCTGACGTTCTATTTTTTCCATGTATATGGAGAATATATATAATGTTGCATTCATCTATGCACTGTATGCGGAGGTTTTGCATCTTCAACTGTGGCATCTTCTAGTGCAAATATCTTCACTGTTAGTTTTACATAACCTGTTGCTAACAAATTTCTGCTATAAGTGTGGAGGATATCTGAATGCCAGCACTGCTGGTTCAGGGAAGATTTCAGACAGATACAGGTCATCATCCAGAAGGGCTTGTAAATCTCTTAAGATAGTCCAGATAATGCCAAGGGCGGGATTGTATGTGGCAACCAGTGGTACCCACCTGTGTGTTCTTTTGTCGAATGTTAAAGAGAGTCTGTCGTGGCACTTGAGTGACCCATGCAATCTGTTTTTCATTAGTACAGGGGGTATATTTCTGTTTAGCAAATGCACAACACAGTTCATCTAGGTCACTATCCCTGCCTATCATTTCAGAGCAGTCCCTTTGGTACTGGGTGGCCTGGCTGTGGATATCCCCTTCCTTTGGGTGGCCTGGCTGTAGATATCCCCTTCCTTGTGTGTTGAAGTGGAAGCTGGAGAAGTGGATCTAACCAAAGTGGTGGGTGTGTTTTCTGTAAACTGATGTGTGCGTCTTTTCTTGTTTCAGTATGATGGCGGTATCTAAGAAATGCAGTCTTTCTTTTGAATATTCCGTTTTTTTCATCAGTTGTTTATCCTCTTGGGGCCACGGCAGGGCTCGTTTCCCAACCACCCTCAGTCCACCACCCTCCACCATCAGTCATCTCCTCAGACTTACCTGTGTTGTTGGTACTCCCCCTTCTCCCCATGGCAGTCAGGAAGGGAAGGGCCATCTTCCCCCACAATGTCCCAATTTAGTGCTGCCAACAGGTCATTCTGGTGATGATGCGGGTGGAGGCACAGTGTGTGGACATCATGCATCCCAGTCGTGCTTTCAATTTTCCACCAGTTTTCTCTGTCGTTCCTACCCTCAGCCGTGGCATACATGGTTGGCGCATGCATGTGGAGGCACACATGTGTCCTGAGACCGCAGCTCCTTCCCCCTCCTCTGACTGCTGTCTGCCACTTGGAGCTCCCATGAGCTACCACTAGGCTTCCACCTGGTGGCAGCCAAGAGCCGAGATGACCAATCACCCCAATCTGGAGAGAAGAGCTGCCAGCTGGCTGCTCAATCCTCTCCCAGCCCACTGACCCCCTGCAACTCCTGCTCATTCCCAAACATGGGTCGCCAGCTTGGCAGGAGATAAGGCGAACAGCACCTTAGCCCTCCATCCATGCCACCAGGCTGGCTTGAATATTTGATTTTTTGATTAATGATAGGGTGGAAACTGTTAAATCTTAGGTGGTGTAACCCCCCTGCAAATGGGGGTTCCCAAAAGACTTCCAGGAGCTTGCTTGAATGCTCCAAGCCTGAATGGTGTTTGGCGTTTAAGCCATTTATCTGTGAGTGTTTTAGAGCCTCTGGTACTGTCTCTTTAAGAGCTGTCTGCTTGCAGACATAATTAGTTTGTATGGGGGAACTGTGTGTTTCTCTGCTTGAGTACCACTCGAGCTGCTGCCAATTCACTCCATTTTTGCAGTCACTAGGAGTGCAAGGGGAACCTATCTGAAAGATGTAACTGTTTGCCAGAAATCATTTAGAGTAATAATGAAAATACAGTTTGTCTAACCTGCTTTCTTTGCAGTCAGAACTGTGTTTGCCTAGTTCCCATTCTAGTTTTGAACTGCTGAACTGGACCAATCAGTGTGGGTTAAGGTAGCTCTAAAATGGTGCCTTGGGCGAATCAGAACTTGGACTTGTTATCTGGGCCAGCCACAAGAGGATTGTATGGGCAGTGACTCTGGGAGATGTAGTTTGGACTTCGGCGCCTTTTTGGACCAACAGGGGCAGTCCATTGTGAGTGACAGCTAATCCAGCCAAGAACTGGGAGGAACTCAAAGGAAGTGCCCAGTTTTGTCTGCTGGAGTTTCAGTTGAGCTCTGGCAGTGAAGAGGAAAGGAGCCCTGTGCTTTTTCGGTGTGCAGTTTTAGTTGGGAAACGCGTGTAAGGCCCCGAGTTTGGGTCTGCAGCTTGTGTAACTGCTTGTTAGGACTGACTCCATCCTGTGAAGAGAATCAAAGGATATCTGAAGAGTAGGAACCAGGCTCACCCTGTAGAAGACTGAAGAAATTGCTGAATTGCACTCGGTCTGTCAGGAACTGAATCTGCTGTGAGTTCTCCCGGGTATTGTGCAGTAATTGCGATCGGGATAGAGAGGCAGCCTGCCTGGTATAGTACTTTCTTTTTACCATATAAATGTGTGAGGAGGCTTGTGTAGCTCAAGTGAATCCTGCTGCCATTAAAGGACTTTTGCCTGTTACTGTTTACCATATAAATATGTGAGGATGCTTGTGTAGCTCAAGTGAATCCTGCTGCCATTAAAGGACTTTTGCCTGTGACTGCTTACCATATAAATGTGTGAGGAGGCTTGTGTAGCTCAGATGAATCCTGCTGCCATTAAAGGACTTTTGCCTGTTACTGTTTACCATATAAATGTGTGAGGAGGCTTGTGTAGCTCAAGTGAATCCTGCTGCCATTAAAGGACTTTTGCCTGTTACTGTTTACCATATAAATGTGTGAGGAGGCTTGTGTAGCTCAAGTGAATCCTGCTGCCATTAAAGGACTTTTGCCTGTTGCAGTTTGTCATATAAATGTGTGAGGAGTCTCGTGGAGCTCAAGAGTAGCCCTGCTGACGTTGAAGGACCCTATCTTGTTTGGAGGTCGGGAGTACTAATCCAGGGTCGCTCCCTGTTGAATTGCCACATTGAATCCAAATGGAATTACTGTACTGCTGACTGTTTAACTCCTTTTTCTTTTCTCTGTGTGAAAGGGCCCCTACCAGCTGCCACGGTTTGGACTAGCCACTAGGGCTTGGGTACCCAGGGACAGTAACTGGTAGGGATAGGCCTCTGCACAGAGCTATAGGTAGATGAGTAACGTGATAAACTAATTAACCTGATTTCCCCCTGTTCTTGTTATATCCCCCTAAATAAATCAGAGCTGCTTGTTTCAGCAAAGTTATACTGCCTGAGGTATTTGTCTATGGTAAAGTATTGTACTGTGATTGTTGCACTGTATCTTCTTATTTTACAGGGGTACCAGTGCCTGAACCAGTCCTGGGGGTAAGTGTATACTGTGAAGGTAATTCTGATATACTGTGTGGGCCACTAGTGGGAAGAGAGGGGGATTGCAGTGTCCCAGAGGGCTGTGACCAAGTTAGTTTAACTATTGCAAACCCTGACCTCTGTGTGGAGGCACCCGCCATCGGATCCAGGCCCCTCAACCTGTTAGTGGCAAATCAGGCAGGGGTAGTAGCCCCTGGGATAGCACCATCTAGGGGTTACATAAGAATATGGAACATCACTGGAAGACATAAAGGACAAGTCACCATGTATACTAAATGACTATCAAAGATTACACTAGGAGAAAGCATGAGAACATTGAAAACCTGAAATATTAGTCTGCCCTCAGCTCAGCAGCACTAGCTAACTAAGCATCACCACCTCTAAATCTGCACTATTTAAATTGAACACACACGAGGACAACATCATTAGTTTATCCAGCCACATGCTCACACCAGGAGACATCTGTACTATCTGAAAAACTGTCAGTTTGCCACTGGACACAGTCGGACAGCTACAGTCACGTGGCACTTTGGAGGATTGTTTTTGTTGACTGCTCTTATAAAAATTCTTCCATGATGAAGAAGACACCCCAGACATCACAGAGAGATAGAATGGCACAAAATATCCACCTTAACTAAAAATGACATTAGAAAACCATATTCCTCTGAACACCAAACAAGGAACATTTTATGTATTTCCAAAAACACTTATAGCAGGAAACCAGGGGGCTTTGTAACATCAGGTATAGATACCCTAACAGAGGGGATTTCTGACTGGTTGAAGGAGAGTCTAAAGCCAGAGGTACAACAAATCTCCAGCTTTCTCAAAGGCACAACTTATTTTCTAAATAAACTTCAGCACATAACAGTCCTACCCAGCTGTGCCGTCCTGGTCACTATGGACGAGGAAGCACTACAGGTATGTATGAATATACTTCATGCAGATGGTTTATCAGCCTGCAAAACCTCCCTTGAACAGAGCATTAACGTATGATCATATGAAAATAGCAGGATGAAAAAGGCCTTGTAGTCTATCTAGTCTGCTTGAGTTTGCAGACTTTTCAGTATCTACCAAGTGATTCAACCCTCGTCCAGTTTCCGCTCCTCCCTCCATGTGACATCCCCCCCACATTCCCATCTCCATTCAGTTTTCCCTTTCACCCTGTCCTACCCCCTCTTCCTACCCATTACAGAAACAGTACTTGAATTTGTTGAATTCATCCTAACCAATAAATATTTCACATTACATGGCTATGGGAACGTGGATGGTACCTCAGTACACCACCCGGTTTAGGGCAAACCTAGAAACTAACTTCCTTTCACGGTACTCCATGACACCTAAACAGTCAGCAGAGCAGTAATTCCATTTGGATTCAATGTGGCAATTCAACAGGGAGCGACCCTGAATTAGTACTCACGATCTCCAAACAAGATAGAGTCCTTCAACGTCAGCAGGGCTACTCTTGAGCTCCATGAGACTCCTCACACGTTTATATGACAAACTGCAACAGGCAAAAATCCTTTAATGGCAGCAGGATTCACTTGAGCTACACAAGCCTCCTCACACATTTATATGGTAAACAGTAACAGGCAAAAGTCCTTTAATGGCAGCAGGATTCACTTGAGCTACACAAGCCTCCTCACACATTTATATGGTAAACAATAACAGGCAAAGTCCTTTAATGGCAGCAGGATTCACTTGAGCTACACAAGCTTCCTCACACATTTATATGGTAAACAGTAACAGGCAAAAGTCCTTTAATGGCAGCAGGATTCACTTGAGCCACAAGCCTCTTCACACATTTATATGGTAAAAGAAAGTACTATACCAGGCAGGCTGCTCTCTATCCGATCGCAATTACTGCACAATACGGGAGAACACACAGCAGATTCAGTTCCTGACAGACCGGCGCAATTCAGCAATTTCTCCAGTCTTCTACAGGGTGAGCCTGGTTTCTACTCTTCAGATATCCTTTGATTCTCTTCACAGGACGGATTCAGTCCTAACAAGCAGTTACACAAGCTGCAGACCCAAACTTGGGGCCTTACACTGCCTTCCACTAAAACTGCACACCGAAAAGCACAGGGCTCCTTCCTCTTCACTGCCAGAGCTCAACTGAAACTCCAGCAGACAAAAACCGGCACTTCCTTTGAGCTCCTCCCAGTTCTTGGCTGGATTGGCTGTCACTCCAATAGACTGCCCTGTTGGTCCAAAAGGCGCAAGTCCAAACTACATCTCCCAGAGTCACTGCCCATACAACCCTCTTGTGGCTGGCTCAGATTACGAGTCCAAGTTCTGATTCATCCAAGGCACCATTTTAGAGCTACCTTAACCCACACTGATTGGTCCAGTTCACCAGTTCAAAACTAGAATGGGGAACTAGGCAAACACAGTTCTGACTGCAAAGAAAGCAGGTTAGACAAACTGTATTTTCATTATTTCTAAATGATTTCTGCAAACAGTTACATCTTTCAGATAGGTTCCCTTTGCACTCCTAGTGACTGCAAAATGGAGTGAATGGCAGCAGCTTGAGTGGTACTCAAGCAGAAACACACAGTCTCCCATATAAACTAATTATGTCTGCAAGCAGACAGCTCTTAAAGAGACAGTACCAGAGGCTCTAAAAACAGTCACAGATAAATGGCTTAAACGCCAAACATCATTCAGGCTTGGAGCATTCAAGCAAGCTCCTGGAAGTCTTTTGGGAACCCCCATTTTCAGGGGGGTTACACTTAAGTTAGTGTAGTTATGGTTTTCTTTTTGTTGAAATAATTCTCTTTTTACCTTAATTTTTATGGAGGACGTGATTCCATATTCTTTCTGATGTCCATTAAAGCCCAAAACACATTTAGTACTCTTTAAAGGGAATATCCATGTTCATAAACCCCACACTTAAAGAGCTAGTGTACTGCCTGGAAACTGCCTGCAATTAATTGTAACTTTCAGATATAGTCGGCTATCACTTCTTATGTCTCAAGTATTTTTTCATTTTTGTTTGCTAATGAGAAGATTTTCCACCTGGCAGTGCTGAGGTGATGTGTGGAGCAGCACTCTGTCTGGAGGGAAAAAAAAAAGGTCAGTTCTGTTCCTCCCACTATATCAACACTGAAACTACATTGTCTATGACATCACTAGTAACCAGTGAAAACCATTTCTCACTGGCAGGTTTCACTGTCTCATGAAGCAGTAGGGACTGGCTCTCCCTGGTTACTAGTGATGTTACAATTTCCTGCATTTTGATTGGTAGCTTGTGAGAGTCACTGCACATGCTGCAAGGACTGTGGTGCCTCAAGGTGTTTGGTCTCATTTCTGATGATGTAGTGGGAGGAACAGAACTCTCATTTTTTTTTTCCTCCAGACAGAGTGCTGCTCCACACATTGCCCCAGTACTGCCAGGTGGAAAATCTTCTAATTACCAAACAGAAAAGAAAAAATACTTGAGATATAAGAAGTGATAGCTGACTGCATCCGAAAATGACTATTAATCCCAAGCAGTACAATAGCTCTTTAAGTGTGGCTTTGCCACCGATTTTCTTTTTTTTTTTTTTATACTGTATTGAGTATAGTTAGCACATACGTAAGAAATGTTCTGGCATTATACATCACTATTCAGTCATGAAACACTTAGGTATATTTGCTACTTTACATGCCATTTCACCTTTTCTTATATGTTACACAGTGTTATTAACTCTGCTTTAGGTGTATAACAACTTTCTCAAGAAACCTTTAAGTAACATGGTTAACTGAGCTGTTCATCTCTATAATCAGGTAATATGTCTAATTATAGAAGCAACACAATAATAAAGAAAGAGGAAACAAAAAGAAAAAAAAACTGCCTGGTCTCTTGTACTTTCAACCTGCTTTTTGTTCTTTCCCATTCTCCCTTTGTTAACCTATTCTGTAGTTTACAAATATTTATCTTTGTTAATATTATTCTCATATAAAATCCATCGGGTCCATCTATTTTGAAATCTCTTTACTTGTGACATGTCTAGTGTTATTTTTTTTCTATCCTTCAAATTGAGTTTACTGCTTCCACCCACTCTACAACTGTTGGCGTTTCTGGTTTCAGCCATTTTTTTGTTGTAGATTTTAATGCTACTACTAACAATATATTCCATAGATACCTTTCTTTTGTACCTTTCATCTCTATGGAGTTTATTCCCAATACTAGATGTTCTGGACCTAGTTCTGTTGTGATTGAGAATATTCTTGAAAGGTGGTGTTCTAATTCCTCCCAGAAGATGATCACCTCTGGACACCCCCAGAAAATGTGTGTTTGCATAGCACGTGTCTCCCCACATCCCCTCCAGCATGTTGAGGGGTTCCCCTGTTACCATGTGCTGTGTGTATTGTGACCAAGAAAAACCTGGTGCATATCTTCCACCCAAACTCCCTCCATATTATCTCCCACTGTTTCTCTGACAGAGATAAACCAAGATCCTCTTCCCATTTCTCCTAAAGATACTTTGAATCTATTTCTAAATCTGTTATATAATTTACGTAAAGGAGCAAAATGGCCTTTTCCCCCAGATGAGGAGGACCAGATTCTCCAGAAGGGAAGCCTATCTAGATGTTCCAGCCCCTGTGGTCCCTCTTTCCATAACTGAGCATGAATAAAGTCTCTAACCTGATAGAACTTAGTCTGTCCCTACCATCCCATACAAATCTCTGTTGAGCAGCCTCGAAAGATATTACTGTTGAGCCATGAAACAGTTGGAATGGAGACCTGAAGTCCCTGCGAGCCAGTTCCTTGAACCATCTGTCTTGTACAGGTGGGGCAATGTTCTTATCATAGATCAGCCATTTATGCATACACTGGCATTTTTGGGTTTATCCCCTCTGTGCCTTCTCCAACCCTCCAAGACCGCTTCCATCCCCGTATGTACCATTCCTGGTATTTCCCCTGCATTCCCCATGAAGAGGATCACCCCCGGGGGGGGTCTATCTGTTCTGCTAAATCTATCCGTTTCCAAGATGCATCATATTGTGGGTTTTCTCTACAAGGGTGACCCTCATTTGCACCGCTGCCCAGTACCCATGTAGGTTAGGGAGGGCTCATCTCCCTTGCTGTTTTGGGAGGTGTAACAAGGTCCGCCTAACCCTGAGTCGACCTTTCCCCCAGAGGAAGCTTAAAAACATCTTCTGCCACTGTTCAAGC
This sequence comes from Neoceratodus forsteri, assembly GCA_016271365.2. NCBI lineage: Eukaryota > Metazoa > Chordata > Ceratodontiformes > Ceratodontidae > Neoceratodus > Neoceratodus forsteri. The sequence continues at coordinate 1,339,568,536 of CM057455.1, read as the reverse complement.
TCCTTTGGGGTACCCTACAGAGCACGCATTGAAACAAGTACAGCAGTTGGGGTAAGGCATTCATTTTTAGGGTCTGTACTTTGGCCTGTATCGGAAGGGGTAGCACAGACTATCTCCTCAGGTCTGTCTTTAGTTGGTGTATCACTTGTGGGTAGTTTAGGGTGAAAATCTGCTTGTTGGATGTTCCCAGCTTGATACCTAGATATTTCATCCACCCTATATCCCAGTTCATGGGGAACTTTCCTTTCAGTTCGGGGCCTCATAAATTAAAACTCAAGATCTCGGTTTTAGGCCCAGTGGCACTGAGGGTTGAGGCACTGGTCGCCACACTGGAGACCCAAGTTCAGGAGCGAGCTCAGGTGCCGGGGGACGGCAGGGAGGGAATGGATTGAGCATCCTCAGGTCGGCTCTCCTTTCCCGAGGGGAAGGGTATTGGGGATGGCTGAAGTTCCAGTGACCCCCAGCGGAGACCGGGGGCACTGCAGGGTAGCAGACCACACAGTTGTGTGGGCTCAGCATGGTGGACGCCAGCAGGGTTGCCATGGCGTCATTGCATGCCATGCTCTGGGGGTTGGGGTAGTACCTAGAATCCACCCCCCGCTGGCTGGATAGGCGAAGGCTCCACAGTGCCTCACCGCCACACATCCATAACTGGACCTCTGCCTCTGCCCCTTGAACTCCCCGCAGACCTAGGGGCCAGGTGTCCCGTGGGGAGAGCTAATGACTTTGAGGAAGTTGGATGTCTCAGTGGGCAGTAAAGCGGCAGGCGAGCTGGTAGCCTGACAGCGCTCCAGTCCGATGGGGCACCATAAAGAGAACTGAAAAAAAAAAAAAAGATCTTGGTTTTAGCCCTGTTCAATGTGTATCCAGATAGGCTGGAGAAGTTTTCTATAAGGTTAAAGACCTTGCCCAATGTAGTGGCTGGGCTCGATAGGTACAGCAGAATGTCATCGGCATATAATGCCAATTTATGCTCGATGCTCCCAAGCCGAATGCCCTTCACTTCCCCTGTCTAGCGTATAGCTTGTGCTAACGGCTCTATATGCAAAGCGAATAACAATGGAGAGAGGGGGCGGCCTTGGTGTGCTCCTCTCCCTAGCTTGAAATTTGCTGAGATATGCCCATTTGCCCAAACATTTGCGTTTGCTCCCGTGTAAAGCCAGAATAAACCCTCCAGGAACTCGTCTGGCAGCCCAAACCAGGAAAGGACCCTCCTAAGAAAAAAACCAAGAGACCTTGTCAAAGGCCTTTTCTGCATCCAGAGTAAGTAGCAGTGCAGGAGTCTTAGTTCTCAAAATATGATCTATTATGTGGGCTGTTCTTCTGAGGTTGTCTTGGGCCTGCTGGCCAGGTACAAACCCCGTCTGATCGAGCTGTATGAGACCAGGCAGTATCTGCTGAAGTCTGCATGCCCAAATAGCTGTTAAGATTTTATAGTCATTATTAAAAAGCAAAATTGCTCTACAGCAGGCACATTTGGTGAGGTTCTTTCCTGGCTTGGGCAACACTGAGATGACTGCTCTCAACCACAAGGGCTGGACCTGCCCCTCCTTTCCCAACACCCCGGCATATACCTGATGTATAAGTGGCTGGATCGTCTCCCAGAAAGATTTATAAAACTCCGATGGTAACCCATCAGTCCCAGAGCACTTTCCGGTTTGAGTGCACCAACCACCTCTCTAAACTCATTTTCACTTATGGGGGCAAGCGTGTTCTTACCTTGTTCTCGGGAAAGCTTGGGAAGGGCCAGTCAATCTAAGAATTTCTTCACTCTCTCCTCTTCTGGGTCCCGGTCAGGCCTATATAGGGCCCTGTAGAATTCCCTGAAGGCCTCTGCTATTTTAGGTATCTGGTTTTCTAACTGAGACATTTGTGGGTGTGAAATAGAAGTTATCGCTGCCCTAGACCTCTGGGCCCTCTGCCTACTAGCTAGTAATTTTAGGGTTCTTGGCCCACCCTCATAATATTTTTGTCCCAGGTAAAGCAGTTTCTGCTCCACTTGGTAATCTCATAAACTGTTTAGTTCTACCTTTAAGGCCTTAAGCTCCTTAGTACGTTCTTTGCTTATCTTCTTCTTTTGTAATGTCGCTAAACTTTGGCTTAAAGTTAACAAACTCTCTTGTTTAGCTTCCCTCTCCTTCTTTTTTCTTGATGAAATCTGTATGAACTTACCCCTGATAGCCACTTTGGCTGTATCCCATAGTATTGCTGAATGTTACTTCTGAGGTTGAATTTTTCTCGAGAAACTGTCTATATGTATCCCTAATGGTGTCCCTGACCTCAGGGTCCCTCAGAAGAGAGATGTTTAGTCGCCAAAATGTGTTCTTTTAGGTTTCCCTGTATCCCTTATCATAAACACTGGGGCGTGGTTGGAGAGCACAAAGTCTCCCATCCACACATCTTGTACCTTGGCCACCTCTTCCTTTGGGAGGAGAAAATAATCTAATCTTGAGTACATCTGGTGGGCTGAAGAGTGGAATGTGTAGTCCCTCCTCCGCCCATTCAGTGCCTCTAGACCAATATTAGTCCCAGTTCCCCTAGCAGCCTGCCCACCTCCCTAGCTACCTTGTGTTCTTTTCTTGGAATTTTTGACGTAGTATCAAGCTGGGGGATCAGCTTTAGATTTAGGTCTCCTCCACAGATAATAGTGCCTTCCCCCCAGTTATTAAGCTTTAGTAAAAATGAATGGTAATCTGTCAGGCTAGACCCTGGCAGGAAATAGACTGAGGCCAACGTCACCATTGTCCCATCAGGCGGCCCTTCATCATCACAAATTGCCCTTCTTCATCTGATAGAACATCTACCTTCTCGAAGGGGGCCTTTGATGTTACTATGATGGCTACCCCCCTCTTTGCCTCTTTTTATAAGAGGCTGTGTAGCCACCTCCCTAAATCCTAACCTCAATAACTTCTCGCATTCCACCCTTGAGAGGTGCGTCTCCTGTAGGAAGGCAAACTCCACCCCTGATCATTTTACAAGGCTAGAAATTTTGCTCCTGTTTACCAGATTTGTTAAACCATGCACATTTTAGGTGCATATGCTTGTGTTTTGCTTATCCGTTTTCTAGAGGTTTGGCAAGCAGTACCTTTGATGAACACCTGATCCCATTCCTTGCCACTGCAAGGGACCTTGCTCTCTTAACCCCAGAATCGGCCAGATAGTAGTGTGCTGAGACCATAATTTTGAACAACTTAACCAAACATTGAGTCAACCGGGCTTCAAACCAAGTATGGTAAATTTTCACAGGCTCCCAAGGTATGGAATCCATAATGATGGATTCCTGATCCCTTCCCCATCTTGGTGGTGTGAACAGAGTTGGAAGGGTAGAAGGGGAGATAAGTTCTGTCCCTACTTATAGGGACCCCCCTCCCAAGCCAGATATACGATTCTGACTTACCAGAATTGAAAGATTCCCCTCTTCATGTTAGGGTTATTTTTCTGGTTATATGTTAAGCTATTTATAAAGCTGTATGGAAAAATTCCACCCATTTTCAATCTAGCTTTGATTCTCTTGTACTTTCATCCCCCCCACCCCCCGAATCCAATATGTCTCAGGCTAACCCTCGGAGTAAGAGGCACCCGCTCTCACCAGCACCCGGGAGGTACCCAGATCTGCCCCCCCAAATTCCCGCCATGGGTGAGAAGTCGCACCCGGCAGCCAAGACCCATACATCCCTGTGACCTGACTGTCTTGTGAAAGGGTCTGTGCAAACTTTTCTTCTTAATCTCAGTAAGTGCCAATTTTCTTGTTTTCGAGTGCCGCCCAGCATACCCGAAGTGGAGCTCATACAACTCCCTCCTCCCCTTCAAGTTCTGGAGTTTCCTCCACCTTTGATGTATTGCAAATCGTGTGGCGTAAAATTAAAGGTGGGATGCCATCCCCAGCTAATCTCCAGTCATCATTTTTCCACCTCTCACTTTAATTAGAATGTTGTTTTTAGGCCACTTAAAGGATAACGGGCATAGCTCCACAGCACTCCTAGATTGTTTCTCTTCCAAATTATTAGCTTACAAATATAGTGTGTCTAGGTCCAGACCATCAGCCCCCCCTCCCAGCAGCACATCAAAAAACACGGGCGGCAGTCAGGCCTTCCTCCCCCGAGACAGGTCTCTTCCCCCCCAAGGGAACAACCCTGGTTACCTGTATCCATTATACATTTCCATTTTATAACAATAAATTGCCACACCTATACCCCCTTTTGAACAATATTGAAATAACCTGGATGCTATCCCAAGTCCATTCAATATAGTCCTTTAACAATCCATACAATCCTCGCTAATAAGCTTTCTGGTAAAGAGGCGTTTAGGTAAATACCTTCCTCCTTTTTTCCCCTGAGCCAGAAGATGTTCTCAGCGAGCGACATTCAAGTGTGGTGCCTCTGTATTGCTTCTCTGTCCGCTGTGGCAATGTGTCTGCTCTTTCGTGCTCCACATGGTGTGTTTTCTGTGTAGCCTGCACTCTGTCCCACAAACCAGAAGTGAACAATAGGACACATTGGTTCTCATCTTCTGGGCCCCCCTGTCACAACTCCTCAGCGCCACTCCTGGTCTCCTGTGGAATGGTTACTCCCAACTCTTTGAAAAAATCTTCAGCAGCCTCTAAATGTTGAAATCTCCTGGGTCCCTTGTCAGTGAGAATCTGGAGTCATGCTGGATATTCCAGAAAAGCTTTATGACCCTTTTGCTGAAGTTGTCTCACTGCCAACAGGGCCCCGGCCAACGTCTGCGGGATAACAATTGAGGGGTGTAATCCTGATCAAAAAAAAAAAGTCGCACGTCTCCAAAGTGAATAGCCTTTTTAGCCCACGTGATGTTTAGCATCTCCTCCTGAAATCCAGGAAGGCAAGAACAATGGATCGAGGGCGTGCTTTGGAATCCTTTGGGCTGGGGACCACCGAACGATGAGCCCTAATGATGTTTAGTGCTACCGACTTTCATTTTGTATTCACACGTAAATGTGTTACTTGCTTTGTTGTACTATATTTTATATTTATCTGGCTGTCCTGCTGTCCCACCCTCAAGCCAACATTTTGTGTACCTGGAAGTAAGGCAGCGTCCTAGAATCCCTCACAGCTAATGTCAGCAACGTTTGTCAGCCACAGGACACTCAATTAGGTAGAACACTATACTGGAACAACTTACAGCTCTGGTCACAGGTTCCACTGCCCTCAAAATACTAAATATAGGTCAAGTGACCTGTAACTAGTCTCAGGAAACCAGCAGGACCACCATACCGGAGCAATAAATAGGCCTATCAATAACTTATTCTTGGGATTCTGGTGACAACATAAACAAATCAAGCTTTGCTCTTGTGTTTTATGATGCCACCAGAATCCCACACAATGGAATCAAAGCTTTGCTACTGATGCATTTGAAACTGACTGTATTTCAAAGCTCCAGTGTCTGGGTCCTGCTATGCTACCTCCAACAGAAACATTGTATGGCAGAAATAGGTTACTCACCTGTAACCACTGTTCTAGGAGTGGTATACAGCTCACATACACACTCTGGCAGTCGCACTGGAAGAGCTGATTCTTCAGACATCTTTAAGCTAAGCTCCTCCGACCACCCAGGTGGTATATCCTCTGGCTCCATGCCGTGACATCAGATCTTTGCATGCGGGAAGCAGGGGTCTGGTTGCCACATTGCAAAGGGAGGCCAGGTGGCTTGTGAACTACATATCTCTCCTAGAACAACGGTTACAGGTGAGCACCTACGTATCTTTCTAGAGGCATGGATACAGTTCACTAGCCACACTCTGGCAGTCTCCTAGCAGTTCACCAGGAGGAGGGGACAAGACAAGCACTCTTATCTGGCAAACAGAGACTGAAGAACTGCGGTCCCAAAAGCAGCATCCTGACGTGACTTGAGATCGATGGTGTAGTGGAAAATGAATGTGTGCTGACTTCCAGGTAAAAGCTCTATAGATCTCCTGTATGGGGACATCTCTGGAAGCAGCCTCTGAGGCAGTAGTATAGAAACATAGAAGTTGAAGGCAGATAAGGACCTCAAGGCCCATCCAGTCTGCTCATTTCTTTTTCTACTTTATGAATGTGCCATTGGCCTTTGCTCTGTCAATGGTCTATCTATTCATACTCATCTGTATTGCTCCCTTATGCCTATCCCATGTCTGTTTGAAGCCCTGCACTGTACTCATATCCACCACTTCCTGAGGTAGGCCGTTCCATGCATCCACCACTCTTTCTATGAAAAAGAACTTCTTCACAATACCCCTTAGTCGGCCTCCCTTTAATCTCATGCTGTGCCCTCTTTTCCTGCTATTTTTCTTATATTGAAACATGTTAGACTCTTTCACCTTATAAATGCCCTTAAGATGTTTTTATGTTTCGATCATATCACCTCTCTCTCTCCTTTGCTTTAGGGTATACATATTGAGCTCCGTTAATCTGTCCTCATATGTTTTCTGATGCAGTTCCTGCACCATTTTGGTTGCCCTTCTCTGGACTGCCTCAATTTGGTTCTACTGTGTCTGGTAAAATGAGCCCTAAGCCCCTTGGGAGGCTCCCAACCAGTCAACATACAGCAGTGATTGATGCAGGGTGTTATCCATATGGCAATCATTCGCTTTGCTGATGGTCTGTCAGGTGGAACTTCAGTGTATGTTACTAACAGCTGGCGAGCCTCATCCCGAACTCCAACTATGTGCTCCTTATAATAAGAGTGCCCTCCATAGGTCAAGGGTATGGAGCATGTGATCGGCCTCCAAAGATAGGTTACTGAAGTATACTGGAAGGTTCATCACCTGGTTAAGGCGAACTCCAATACAATCTCCAAGAGGAACTTCGGGTGGGGGCGAAGGATGAGTTTGTCCCTGTGGAAGACCAGATATGGAGACCCTGTGGAAGACCAGATATGAAGCTGTGACCTTGGTGGACAAGCAGGTTCGACAGGAGAGTACCCCACAAGCAGGTGGAAGAGGACCCCAAAGGAAGAAGAAGCTTCTCCTAGTAGGGGACTCCATAGTCCAGGGACTGGAACTGGGGACAGGAACAGTGGAGGAAAGGGAGGTATGGTGTCTACCAGGAAGCACAGCTCAGAGGGACCAGAAGAAGAGCCAGAGAATTGCTAAAGTAGAAGCAAAGCATGGGAAGTTTGATGTCATTGTCCATCTGGCGAAAAATGACATAGCTGGAGACAAGGCAAGGATAGCAAGGGTGCAGGAGGAGTTCAGAAAAATGGGGAAGGGCCTTACGCAAGTAGCAAGCTCCACGACCTTCGCAGGGGTGCTGCCTGTCCACGGCAAGGGGGAGGTTAGGAACCTCCGCACCAAGGACTTGAACACTTGGCTGCAGAGCTGGTGCAGAGAAAAATGTTTTGGTTTCATTGGGAACTGAGGACCTACCTGGAGGAATGAGACCTTGTACAAGGGAGACGACCTACACGTGTCCAATGAGGGGACCGCTGTCCTCAGGGAACAGTTTCAATGCTTCACTGGCAAGCATTTAAACTAGCATGGGGGGTGGCAGAAGGATGCAGGGGGAACCAAACTGTCCACCCCCACAGGCTAGTGAAGTCAACATGGAGGACCATAACATTATGGTATCACCAGAGGAAATGAAACCCATAGAAGGGGCACAGCGGAGGACAGGAGGAAGGGGGTTAAAAAAAGGGAAGGACAAACAGAGGAGGCAGAAAGACAGTAGGGGGGATGATAAAAGAACAAATGGTAGGACATGGAAGGCCATGTATACCAATGCCCACAGTCAATGGAATAAAATCCCAGACCTGGTGGCCTTGATAACGGAGGCTGACATGGACATTGAGGCTATTACTGAAACGTGGTATACTGGAAACCATGCCTGGAATGTAGCAATACCAGGTTATACCCTGTTTAGAAGAAACGGGGGGGGCAATTAAAAAAGTACACTGAAGTCCATCCACTCACCTCCTGGTAATCAACAGACTATGCAGTTTTAAGACTACATAGTCTGTTGATTTACTTCAGGGTGAGGGGTGGACTCTCAGTATATGAACTGTTTGTGCAGAAGTCTATACTGGTCATTATCCTCCCATTACAGCTACTGATATATTTGTCTACAAATCTTTTCCGAGGTATTGGCTGTACTGGAAAGTCTTTTTTCGAAAGAGATGGAGGGGCTAAAAAGGGAAGGGGGTGGCTCTTTACATCAGGGAGGGTATTAGGGCAACTGAGGTACAGGGAATACAGGGGGAGCGGAGGTACTTTGGGTCATCCTTGAGACGAACAACGGCACTGCCATTCACACAGGCATGATATACAGACCTCCAGCACAGGGGGAGGAAGTGGATAGGGTTCTAGTGGAATACATCCACACGATGGCAGCTAAAGGGGAGGTGCTGCTGTTAGGTGATTTCAGTCTGTCAGATGTGGATTGGAGCATCCCAGCTGCTGCCTCAGCCAGGAGCAGAGACATCCTGTACTCTGTACAAGGGGCAAGCCTCAGGCAGTTAGTGCTAGAGCCCACCAGGGAGGATGCAGTTTGTACTCACCGATACGGACAGAATTGAGGACGTCAGAGTGGGCAAATACCTGGGATCCAGTGATCATCGCACAGTGTGGTTTAGCATGAGTACAGTGACAGAGTTAAGCCACACAAAGGCGAGGGTCCTGGATTTCAGGAGGGCAGACTTTACAAAGATGGGGATATGTCTCAAGTATGCCCTGGCAGGGAGAGACAAGGAAGAGGCGTGGAGGAGCAGTGGGCCCATCTGAAAGGAGCCATAGTGGAGGCAAACCTTTGCATTAGGCAAGTAAACAAGGGCAAGAGAAAGAGAAAGTCACTATGGTTCTCAAAGGTAGTGGCCAGGAAGGTAAGAGCCCAAAAGATGGCTTTCAGGAAATACATGGAAACACAGTGGAAGGAGGACAGGGTAGTATATTTTGATAAACAGTGGGAGGCAGGGAAAGCAGTCAGGAGTGCAAAGGCACAAACGGAGGAAAAAAATAGCACAGGAGGTTAAGAAAGGAGATATGGCTTTTTATAGGTACATTACAACCAGGGGTGGGGTAGTAAAGCTTAAAGGGGAAGAAGGAGAGTGTATGGAAGGGGACCTGTAAAAAGCATCAATACTGAACACATGTTTTTGTTCTGTATTTGAAGAAGAAGAAGAAAGTGGTTGTTACGGAGGACTGGAGGATGGTAGATGTAGTCCCTCTTCACAAAAGTGGCAGTAGGGAGGATGCTGGAAACTACAGACCAGTCAGCCTCACCTCAATAGTGGGGAATATTATGGAATCACTACTTAAACAAAGGATCATGGAACATCTTGAAGCCAGCGGAGCACAGGATCCAAGACAACATGGATTCACAGCGGGAAGGTCATGTCAAACAAATCTAATTGATTTCTTTTACTGGGTGACTACGGTCATGGATCGGGGGGAGCAGTGGATGTGGCCTACCTGGATTTCAGTAAGGCCTCTGATATTGTCCCACATAAAAGACTTGTGAACAAGCTGGGCAACCTGGGAGTGGGTCACAAGGTGGTAAACTGGGTTAGGAACTGGCTGAGTGATAGAAGAAAGAGGGTCATGGTAAATGGTGCTCAATCTGAAGAAAGAAGGGTGATCAGCGGAGTGCCACAGGGATCAGTCTTGGGCCCAGTCCTGTTTAATTTCTTCATAAGTGACACTGCAGAGGGGCTGGAGGGGAAGGTGTGCCTCACTACGGATGACACTAAGATCTGCAACAGGATGGACACTCTAGGAGGGGTGGAAAAAATGAGGAGGGACCTAGGAAAATTGGAGGAATGGTCCAGAGTGTGGCTGCTGATATTTAATGCGACAAAGTGCAAAATCATGCATTTGGGGTGTAGGAATCCAGGTGAAGATTACATGATAGGGCAGGGAGAGAAACTGATGGTCACCAAACAGGAAAGGGATTTGCGAGTAATCATATCTGATGACCTAAATGTGATCAAACAATGTGCCAAGGCTGTGGGGAGAGCCAGTGGGATGCTGGGGTGCATAGGGAGCGATATCACCAGCAGAAGGAGGTGGTGATGCCACTGTACAGATCATTGGTGAGGCCTCATTTGATTATGGTGTCCAGTTCTGGAGGCTGCATCTCCGTAAGGACGTAGACAGGGTGGAGGCAGTTCAAAGAAGGGCAACAAAGATGGTGCAGGGCCTGCACCAAAAGTCATTTGAGGAGAGACTGGGAGACCTCAATATGTATACCCTGGAGGAGAGAAGAGACAGGGGAGATAAGATAGAAACCTTCAAATATCTAAAAGGCATAAACAGGGTACCAGAGGGTAGCATCTTTCTGAAAAGAAGATGTCCAGGAACAAGGAGATATGACATGAGGTTGGAAAGGGGTAGACTAAGGGGTAGCGTGTGGAAGTATTTCTTCACAGAAAGGGTGGTGGATGCATGGAATAGACTCCCAACAGAGGTGGTTGGGACAAACACAGTGGGGGGATTCAAGCATGCATGGGACAGGCATGGGGAACCCTCGCAATTGGAACAAGGAAGTAAAACCAGAGATCAAGTAGGGTCTGCGGCTTTTAAGGTAGGCAGGGAAAACAGGCAGACTAGCTGGGCCTAGTGGTCCTTATTGGCCATCAATTTCTATGTTTCTGTGTTTCTATGAGGCTCCGCCAAGAGTGTCTGGAGTTCACTGATGCTTCTGGTTGTTGTAATGGCCACCAAGAAGGCCGTCTGCCATGACAGGTGTGACATCTCACACCTGTGCTTGGGCTCAACTGGCTTGCCCATATGCATAGCCAGCACAAGCAGTAAGTCCCATGGTGGTGGTGGTGGTTCATAAGCTGGAGCATACAGATGGTCAAGGCCCTTGAAAAAGCACCTGATCACTTTCTCCTGGGACACTGTTGGCATATCAGCCTGCACACGGTACGCAGAGATGGCTGCCAGGTGCACCTTAAGGGCCATTGCTTGCAACCCCAACTGAGAGAGGGACCAAAGGTACTCCAGAATACTAGCCGCAGGGCACACAAGGGGATCAGGCTCCTTGCCCCGACACCAAATGGAAAACCTCCTCCATTTAAAGGCGTTGCATCAGCAAGTCAACTTCTTCCAGGAAACCTCCACAATAAGAAGCATAGTTTCCAAAAGTCCCAAGGCCTGGAACTCTAGCTGCTCAGGAACCAGGCCATGAGGTGCAGGGACTAAACGTCCAGATGCAGGACCGTCCCCTGTTGTCTGGTCAGTAAGTCTGGATGGAGAGGTAACTGCTACAGAGGCTTGCTGCTGAGACTGAGGAGATCCGGATACCAGAACTGTCTGAGCCAGTCTGGAGCTATCAGAATAATCCGTGCTTTGTCCTTCCAGGCCTTCACCACCAACCACCTTGTGGTCCAATGGGAAGGGAGAGAAGGCATATATGAGGCCTGGGGTCCAGGGCCTCATGAAAGCATCCCCCAACAGTGTCCTGGACTGTGGGGGGTGGGCTCAGAACAGCTTCAGTTTTCTGTGCTCCCAGGAGCCAAAGAGATCCACCAGATGGGTTCCCCACTGGGAGAACAGGTCGCATACCACCTTCAGATGAAGGAACCACTCATGCGGTGTTCTCTCTTCTACCCAGATGAGAGTGTCTGCCAGCTGACTGTTCATTCCAGTGACATGAAACTGCCAGGAGATGTGCACCCAGGCTGCACATGAGGGTCCGGGTGTGGAGGGCCTCCCAAAACAAAGGAAGGGAGTGAGTTCTGCCCTGCCTATTCAGGTAAAACACAGTCATGGTTTTGTCCATCTGGACCTGCAAGGCCTGACCCCTGACCACAGGAGCAAATTCCATGAGTGCCAGCCACACTGCATGGAGCTCTGGCAGGTTGATGTGGTGACGGAACTCCCTGGATGACCAGAACCCATGGGCTCTGTGGTTCCCCAGGTGTGCTTCCCACCACATCAGAGACACGTCCATCACGAGAGTGATAGTGGGATCTGAGTGGACAAATGGGATTCCTTCCTCCAGTGTTGAGGGACCAGCCACCACTGGATGGTGTCCCACTTCGGATGGATCACAAAAAATGTTTGGTCCAGGTGGCATAGGCACTAAGCCCACTGGTAGTCCAGCTCCCACTGCAGGTGGCACATCAGTCAGCGTGCCCAACGTAACATGCTGGATGTGGCTGCCATGTACCCAGCAGCTTTAGGAAATCCTGGGCAAGATGCAAGTGCCAACCTGAAATGATCAGGCATAGGACGCAAGGTCCTGAGCCCAGTCTGCAGGGAGACAGGCCCTGGCTCACAAGGAGTCTAGCTCTACCCCAATCAACTTGATAATCTGTGAGCGTATCAGTTCGGGCTTGTCAGGGTTGAACAACAAGCCCAAGTCTCTGCAGGTCTGGAAAGCCAGATCTCTGGACTCACTATACAGCCTCCTCAGACAGTCCAGCTATCAGTTAGTCATCCACGTAGGGTAACACCCTGATGAGCCTGCACTGCAGGAAGGCCACCACCACTGCCATGCACTTGGTGAAGACCCTTGATGTGGACGAGAGACCAAAGGGCATGACCTAGCACTGATAAAGAACCCCCTCTGCATGGAACCGAAGGTACTGCCAGTGAGATGGATGAACTGGGATGTGGATGAATGTATCCTGGAGATCCAGGGAGCAGAACCAAATGCCTGCTCTAGGGATGATATGATCTCACTCAGAGTGACCATCTTGAACTTGTGCTTCCGCATGAACCAGTTCAGATCATGCAGATCCGATTCAGGGCACCAGACCCCCATCTGTTTCAGGACCAGGAAGTACCTGAACATGTACCCTTGACTTGCCAGGGCAATATGGAACACAGGCTATGGCTCCTTTTGCAAGGAGCTGAGCAATGTCCTCCCTTATGGCAGACTATGTGTCCCACAACACTGAGGACTTCCAAGGAGTGTGGAGTCGGTAAGGTGGAACAACCTCAGAATTTAGAGGCAACCCTCTGCCTACCACCTCCAGTACCCACTTGTCCATAGTAATAATAGACCAACGTGGCCAGAAGTGGCGTAGCCGTCCCCCCAATGTGAGCTTGGTCAGAGACTTGGCAGGTGGGGGAAGACACCACTGCCCCATCACTAGGTAACTCTGGAGGGGGTACTGGCCAGTGCGGCTGGAGGGGAACCACTTCCCCAACCCCCCCCCTGCATCTTTTGGGCCCTGGCCAGAAAACAATCAGAAAGTTACCAACAAAAAGTAAAACCAAAAGCCGCCAAAAGAAAAAGGAAAACAAGAAGAGGCAGAAGGGGCTGGTGCAGATCAATACAATTCAAGGAAACGGGAAACAACACAACAAAAAATAATCAATCTTGCCAATATTTCCCTAACTCCAGTTTAGGAGAGAGTACTATCGAACGGCTTGTCATTTGTGCCAGAGAATAAACTGGATCTTTTCAAATTAAAAATTGACTTATTTAAATTCTTCATAAAACTACTTCTCAAAGACTATTTTTCTAAACAACCAAATATTGATTTAAATATGGGCTTTGACAATACCTCTATTTTGGACATGATCCAAACTAATGTCTCCACTACCATCCCAGCAAGTAGTCAAGAACTGGATATACAATCAACTGTTAATTCAACACAAGATTCAAATGCTGATCTGGCCAGCAACAAGGAAGTGAACTACAATTGGACTGTGCTTGATCAGAAACATAGAAACACAGAAACATAGAAACATAGAAACATGGAATGTGACAGCAGATAAGGGCCGCTGGGTCCACTTATTCTGCACATTTTTTTTCAACTGTTATTTTTTGCTGCAGACCTTTACTTGATCTACTGTGCTATCTCTTCCCTTCTTATGTAACTTATTAACCTTAGAAGAACTTTTAAATGAAAATTTGGAACTAGATGTGACTGGTGATGATGAACGATATTTGTGTCCTCTTTGTAGTAATAATAGTATCAGAGAATTAAAAAAAATGGTAATGAGGGAGGTAGATAACCTTGTCTCCATTATGGCTCCCACTGCCTGCAGGAACCTTGACGAAGCAGAAAAAACTACACTTAATGAACTTTCAAAAATTAGTAATGTTACGATTAAAATGGGGTAGTGTGGTCTGGTGTCCTTAGAGTTTTATCAAAGACAGGCTGAAAATTTACTGTGTTCTTATTATAAGAAAATTGTAGGCAGCGAAAAACTAGGGTTATACAAAATTAATTCTCATTTATTTGGAATGAAAACCTGGTGATGCCAACACTTTACACACTGCCTAAGATCCACAAATCCGTGGTTGATCCACAGGGAGACCCATCGTTTCAGGGGTGGGCTTCCCTGTTGGACAGTCTTAGCAAATTTGCAGACTTCTTTCTAAATACTAGTTTTATAAATGTACCCTCATGTACCAGAGACACTATGGATCTTTTAAACAAAATAGAGGGTATTAAATTGGCAAAGGGCTACATGTTCATTGGCACTGAAGCTTTGTATATGTCATGCCAGCATTTCCCAGAAGTTAATATTTCCTTAGAAACACATCCTTTATGTGACAGTATACCTGTATATTTCATACTTGAAGCACTTTGGTTTACATTAACTCACAATGTTTTTGAATTTAACAAGGATTACTATCAACAGGTTTGTGGAACAGCTACGGGAGCATCTGTTTGTAGATTTGTTCCTGGGAGACTGGGGTTTTTAATTTGGACCTCAGCCCACAAACAGACCACATCAAACACTGGTTTTGCATACTGATGATGTGGTATGTGTGTGGGATGGTTCAGAACCTAAGGTTCATGACTTCCTCACCTGGCTTAACCATCAGCAAGAACAAATTAAATTTTTGGATCTCGCTTTTAACATGGATAACAATAACACAACCACCACTAACAATTTTTGAAAACTAACTGCCATCAATACTTTGCTACATTTTGATAGTGGACATCCATGCAAATTGGTTTAATCTTTTCCACATGGCCATTTTCTTCTACTCAGGCGTAACTGCTCAAGAGATACTTAGTCTGAAATAGAGATGCGTCGAATTTAAAATTCGCCGGTGAAGTGCCCACAAAGTGGGCACTTTGCATTGTCACTCCGCTTCACGGGTAGCAATATAAAGGCCCACTCACTTGTAATTATTACTTTGTGTTGTCATTCCACCTTAATGCAAAGTAAGGCGAAGTGACAAGAATACTGGCAGCCCCCCCACACACACACAGTCACCGACACCAGAATTATTGTGCATCCCCAAAATGCTGCTGTCTTGTGTACAGAAAACTCCCCAGTGCTGATGAAGTGAAATGAGAGTACAACAAGAAATACAAAGTCTCCCAGACTTAATGGGCACTCAGTCATGCATGCAGTGGTCACGCACAGTCACTAGAATTAATGTGCATCCTCAAAATGCTACTGTCTTGTGTCCAGAAAACTCCCCAGTGCTGACGAAGTGAAATGAGAGCGTAACAAGAAATGCAAAGTCTCCCAAAATTAATGGTGCACTCAGTCATGCGCGCAGTGGTCACACACAGTCACCAGAATTAATGTGCATCCCCAAAATCCTACTGTCTTGTGTCTAGAAAATTCCCCAGTGCTGATGAAGTGAAATGAGAGCACAACAAGAAATGTAAAGTCTCTCAGAATTAATGGCGCACTCAGTCATGCATGCAGTGGTCACACGCAGTAACCAGAATTAATGTGCATCCCCAAAATGCTACTGTCTTGTGTCCAGAAAATTCCACAGTGTTGACGAAGTGAAATGAGAGCATAACAAGACATGCAAAGTCTCCCAGAATTAATGGCACACTCAGTCATGTGCTCTGTGGTCACACACAGTCACCAGAATTATTGTGCATCCCCAAAATGCTACTGTCTTATATCCAGAAAATTCCCCAGTGCAGACAAACTGAAATGAGAGTGTAACAAGAAATACAAAGTCTGCCACAATTAATGGTGCACTCAGTCAGGTACGCAGTGGTCACACAGTCACCAGAATTAATGTGCATCCCCAAAATGCTACTGTCTTGTGTCCTGAAAATTTCCCAGTGCTGATGAAGTGAAATGACAGCGTAACAAGAAATGCAAAGTCTCCAAGAATAAATGGCACACTCAGTCATGCATGCAGTGGTCACACACAGTCACCAGAATTTATGTGCATCCCCAAAATGCTACTGTCTTGTGTCCAGAAAATTCCCCAGTGCTGTCGAAGTGAAATGAGAGCATATCAAGAAATGCAAAGTCTCCCAGAATTAATGGTGCATTCACTCACAGACTGAATGTTCTAAATTAACATTCAAAATCCACACACAAACAATAAACACTCAATGATATGAGCACAGGAGGGTTCCCTATAATCGATGTACTAAATTTTTAGCAAAATAAATGACTCAAAAAGGCTTTTTTTAACAGCTTTTAGAGGTTTTGAATCGTAGAGCTCTGAGAGCAAACTGTCTCCAGCTACCAGTACACACACACACACTACCCAGAACTGAGGCTGTGCAGAACAATATAGAGCCCATGTGACCTGCAATCCCATGAATCACTGTAGAATTTGCTTTGGAGCTCAATTACGCATAGTACATTGATTTCAATGTACTTCGCCTTAAAATTGGTGGAGAAGTGGTTTGGGGAAGGTGGAATAATGTGAAGTCATTGGTTTCAATGGACTTTGCGTTTCTCATTATGACGTGAAGTACTCCACTTCGCGTTGCCGATTACTTTGCGGATTCCGCAGTACTCGGCAAATCACTTCGCGGAGCAAATTTTGTCCACTTTGTCCACCACTAGTCTGAAACTGAGGCTCTGATACTGTATCAAAGATTCATGGAAAGAGGATATTGTAAAAAGGTCCTAGATGAGGTCTTGAAAAATGCTAGGCCAGTAAACAGAAAGGATCTTTTAACTCCACAGCCCAAACTACATCTTGAACCTTCAGCTCAGCTAATATGTTTCATCACTGACTACAGCTCCCTTAGGGGCAAAGTGGGCTCTTATTATAAGAAAAAATGTTGGCCCATTCTTCACAGTGACTCCCATTCACCTACATCGTTTGACCATGTTCTCAGGATATCATTCTAAAGAGGTACTAACTTTGTGTTACAGGGTGGTACAGAGTCAATTTAAGGAACCAGCAGTCCCGCTGAATTATCTGAATTGGCTACTCCCCGTGGAAAGGGCACATCTCACTGCGGGTACTGTAATGTGTGCCAATACTGCCATCAGTCAACAATCTTTGACCTCCCACACATCACTAAAAAAATTGAGGTTTGAGAGTTCCTCAATTGTAGCTGCAAATTCATTGTATATGCTACTCAGTGCAGGCGTAGCAAAGTGTATGTGGGGCGATCAATTTGCCCTTTACAGTAAACAATTCAAGAATACATCAAGAAATATTAGAAGTCCCACCAGCAATGCATCTGTTAGTAATCATTTTAAAAATTTCCATAATGATAAGCTTGAGACTTTCCACATCATAGCACTGGAATGTGTATGTGTAAGTGTGCGTGGGAGTAACAGACTTCAACCACTACTACAGAGGGAACTTCAACCACTCCTATAGAGGGAAATCGTTCAGATTTACTTGTTAAAAGCCCTGAATCCTGAAAGCTTAAATGAAAACTGGGATTTGAAACCATTTTTGTAATAAAGTTCCCCTTTGCAATAAATTGGGTCCTATACATAAGAATACTGATCCACACACTGCCTACTTAAACCCTATACAGAATATTTAATACTTCTATAATGTATGGTAGAATGCTGTTAACCTTAGGAAATCATCATTTCCTAAGGTTGTTATCCAATCGATGTAATGTAGAAATGTTGTTAACCTATCAATGCTATGTCACATCGATAGGTTAACAACAGGGATCGGCCCGCGCACGCGCGCTTTTTACACCCGGAACCGATAGATGCACGATGGAAGTTATGGAAGGACTGAACGGCTGTGGCGGTGACTATATTTCAAAAAGTAAGGAGCCGTTTTCCTTTTTTTGTGGGACCATACACTATAAAAAATAATGTATGGTCCTTCTATTAGCAACCGGTTACTGTTAACCGTCTCGAGGTTGCCATGGCAACGTAAACCTTGAGAGTTTTGCTCTCGAGGTTTACACGGTCGCCCTGGCAACCTCTCGACGATTAACAGACCGGTTACCAATAGAGGACCATACATTATCCTCTATATAACCAGAATTGGTTATATATAGGTTTCTGTTGGTACCACATAATAATGCTTGCTCCCCTATATATTTGTTTTTTCTAATATTGCAGCCATCCCAGTTCGTCTCAGCAATACATTTTTTTTTACTGTTTGGGTAGTAAATTAGATCATGTGTATGCTTTGATAACTAGCAGGTTACTTAGCCCCAGTAGATCCCTTCAAGCTGGTAATTTGCCATAGGTGATCGCCATGGCTCCTAGCCATGTTTTAAATACGTTTAAGGTTAATCACACCTTGGTCCTTCTTTTCTATAAACATCTGCTAGATCTGTTTCTGTTGGACTTATAAACTTCAAAATATTTATGCATGTCTTTTTTTCAGGTGGTTCTGATGTTGGATGCTGGAGTCTGTTGCAGATCCTTGATTTGGGGCACAGCAGCCATTATGGGAAAACTGTTTTAGTTCTTTAAGATATCTTTATAATTATGTATCACCTGGACAATGAAAAATATGTTAGAAATTATTATGATTAATTTTGAACTTGTGTCTTCCTAACACAGGTGTTTAATCAAGATGTGGAACTTTTTCCATCACCTTTCCCCGATATATATATATATATATATAGCAGTGCTCCCTTTTTCCCCTGTTTACTCCCCATTAACCTGAGACCCTGGTACATGGACACACATGTGCTCCGAGGCTCCAGTGACAGTCTCTTCTTCCCACCCGGCCTAATGCCAGGTCCCCCACTAGGCTTGGTGCTGCCATCAAGCCTCCACCTGGTGGAAGCCAAGAGCCAGGGAAACCCCACATCCCTCCCCAGGACAGGACAGCTGCTTGGCGGCAGCTCAATCCAACTTCTCCCCATCCCCGGCCAACCCCCAAGAACTCATGCTCATTCCCGAACACTGGTCACTGGCTTGGGAAGAGGTAAGTTACCAGCACCTCAGCCCACTTCGCCACTGGGCCGACCCCCGAATATATTTAGCATGAATGTTTAAGGTGGTTTATATATTATTACAGTACTGGTGGATGTGAACTGTAACTATAAAATACTGTTACATTTTTGCTTTCTGTACATAGGAATGTCTAAAACTTGAACATTGTGTAGATTTAAATCACATCATCAATCAGCTGTTCATGATGTGGTACTTCATTACTGTATTTAAGGGCTGTCAATCCGTACAAGCTCTGCCTACTGATGAAGCTTGTAAAGTGAAGCACAGAGGCAGATCTGTCGGCTTTTGTCTCCAGAGTTTTATCACTAGATAAATAAATTTGATAAAATGTCTATGGTGGATGTTTGCCTATTATTTTTTATTTTCTTATTCAGTGTGCTGGTTCCAGTTTTGCTGTTCGAGTTCTGGGACAGTAGCTTATACCCCCAGTGGCACCACTAGCTAGCACTGGATAAGCGCAAATCCCCCACTCTGGTCCTCTTAGTACTGCCCCCTCTGGGGCTTCTACTGAGGCAGCTATGGCCCATAGAACCAATACTGGAAGGTCTTTTTCTTGGGCTTTTGAGCATTAGGGTCTTTTCTGGGATGATGCCACAGAATCTAGGGTGGCACTGGACTTCTCAATCCTGGTGAGATGTTTCTGTACTCCAGGGCCAAAGAGATCAGTGCCAAGAAAGGGAACATTTGCCAGGTGGGCCGAGTGTTTGCTGGGAAAGTGGAGAGCCTCAGCCAGGCCCTGTGACGCATCGCAATGTCCACTGCCATGTCATGGGCACAGGAGTCAAGGCCATCTGTAACTGGTGTTTAGCCAGCACTTGACCCTGGTCCTTGAACAACTTCAGTGGCAGCTGCTTATCAGCAGAAAAGTGAGGGAGGACTTTGTCCAGCACTCCCAATAGGGAGTGGCCGAAGTTGGCCATCAGGACAGCACAGCTGGCCTGATGCAGACCCAAGGAGGAGGCATCGTAGACCTTCTTGGCCACATGATCAAGAGTCTGAGTCTGAGATCAACCACTCCACTGAGCGGTGGTCCAAGAACCCCCAGAAAGACCCAGCAGGGACTGCATACTTGTGGACCATATGGGTGGAGGGTGCCAGGCAGGATGCTGGAAGAGCTCCTGGGCTAGTCCCTAGATGGCCTTAGCCATTGGAAAGTCAACCCAGTGAAGTCTTCCTTGTCCAATATGTCTGTAAAGGGGGATTTCACATACTTCTAGACTGGCTCAAAGGACACATTCATGGACTCTGACATCAGGCGGATGACAGCCCCAAGTGACACCATCCCATGGTCAGTAGTCAGCTCCTTGAACAAGGCCCAGTAGAAGGTGTGTGTCCTCGAGGATGGAATGGACACTCTGAGTCTGGCCAAGGGCTTTTCGAACATGGCTCGTGACCATTTGTGCCATGGATGACCCAAGTCTATTCCAACTGGGTGGCTTCCACTGACAGCCAACTTGGCAAGTCAGCTGCAGCACAGGAGTCCTTGGTTGGGACTCCCACCATAGGATGCAGTAGAGGTGGCTCCATCTGCAGGGGTGGTGAGGCAGATTCCAGGAACATCTATCGGGAGTGGACTGGGGTGGGCATCATTGGCACCTGCAAGCTCTAGGTCTCAAGGCAGAGCCCTACCCTTCCCCATAATGCTCCATGGCTGCTAGAGGAGTTCCTCATAATGCCACCACACCCTTCAGTGGTGCCTCTCCTTGCCTGAGGACGAGCAGGTCAAGAAACATTAACTGCAGTGTCTCCCAGTCAAGCGGGATCAAGAGTGGAAATGGTGTCTTGCCTATGAACTTGACTGTAGACCCGAGGGCCGACATTGAGGAGAAGCCACCAGAGGGACGGCACAAACCACATGCCAAGCCACATTCACCAGAATCAGCTTTAGCAGCATGACCACCACTGGAGGTTGTCCTGAATGGAACCAGTCAGGGATGCCAACAGGCCCACATCCTCCTGGGAGAGGACCAGGAGAACCAGGGTCCCAGAGATGGACTCCTTGTCTGTCTCCCCTGACAAATGGTCAACAGGGTCGAGAAAAATCTCATCAGCCTGCTTGACCGGTATTGAGTCGACAAGCCCAATGGAGGCAACGTAAAGTTATCGACCAACCCCTCAACCAAGGGTAGCTAGATTAGAGTCGCGTGCTCGACACAAGTCAAGCAGATGGGGGAATGAAAGGAGTAGGAAGACCACAATCTCTCCCGATCCTACGACTGGTGCCAGCGACGCATATGCACGTCCATGGTGGACTGGGCTCTCCCTAAAGGCCTGGAGGGCTTGACATATATCTCATAATCTGTCCAAGAAGGAGGCCGACAAGGTGTCCATCATAGCAGCCGCTGCTGCTTATGCCAGGGCCGCAAACTGAGCAGCCTACCCTTTCACAGTCACGGCCTTCTTGCAACTCTTAGGGTCAGATCTTCAGATCCCTGTTGGCCACCTGACTCAGAAAAATCCTGGCCGTGTGATCTTCCAAGAATGATGGAAGCATCACCTGACATAGGCCACAGCCAGAAACATCGTGCACTACCCACAGGCAGTAGAATCAAAAAATGTGCAGATCTGTGTTCGACATCTTCTGCCAACACATAATGAAGAAATTGAAACTGGACTGCTTTGCTTCCTTGGATTACACTTTCTGTTGATGAAGGCAGAGCTGGATCGAGGGAGCAGAGAAGCAGTCAATGAACAAAGTTGTTTGAAGAATAAAATTGAAGAAATTGCCAAATGCGCAATGGTAGCCTTCAACGCTGCAAAGCTGCAAAGGAGGATACCTGTCCCTTCCAGCAGAAAAGATATGATATCACAGGGCAGAGCCAGAGGCTATACCACCTGGGTAATAAGAGGAGCTTATCTTAAAGATGTCCGATGAATCAGGACTTCCAGTGCTGCCAGAGTATTGATAGTAAACTGTATCCATGCCCCTGGGATAGATACATTGTTAATTTGCTGATTACATGGCTAGAGAGGATGACAGTCACCCTACTACCTCGACTTGAAGTGGAAACATTACCTGCAGGGGGAAAACCAAAGGTCCTACTTTACACTATTATGTGGATAGCAGTAGGCTGAACATCTGCCCTGAATCTCAGTGCTCAGTCAACTGTCAGCAGTATCCCACAGTGTGGATAATGTTTTTCTAAAAATGCAAGTATAAAGGCCAAGCATCACATATGTTCAATCAATCACACGGGGATCCAGAACTGGATAACAGTCCTCCCAGTGCTGAACATCAAGTGCCTTTGCACAAATACACAGGGGCTGGAAGTCGCTGAAACGTCTGTTCTGATTTGTTACTGTCAGCAATCCTTAGGACAAAAAAGAATGTACTGTGTTTCAACAGCCTTTTTCTAGATTCAACAAAACATCTGCTTTGTAAGATTTTCCCCATCTGCGGAGTCCCTATACATTTTTAGGCCTGTCTGTAGCACAGACATAAAAAGATGGAAAATCAGGCCAACTTTGCAGCTTGAGCTGCAACAGTACTGCATGCCACTCAGGAGCCTTGTGTATGAGTACTGAGCCAGGGACCACTGTATCAGGGCAACAGAAGGTTGGGAATGGGTTCCAAAGACACTCTTTTCCTCTGAGTGGGGGGCTGCTGTAGTGTTGCTCGGATAGTATCCTACAAGGTTGGATACCATCATTTTGTTAGGATATTGGATTGCCTTGGATGGCATAGACATCCGACCAAGGATCCGACCTCCTGGGATCCACTGTAAGTTATCCAAGGTATCTGTGGATCCAACCTGAATCTGATGGATCTGACCACTGGATCAAACTATTTGAGGTTGGATCCCATGGCTCCACCCATCAGATTCAACTAACCAAAGTCAGATCCATTGGATCCAACCTCAGATCCATTGGCCGGATCCTAGGTCGGATACCAGCTCTATCTGATGGAGGATAGTCAGATTCACAAAAGCACTATCCAAGCAACACTAGACTGCTGGGCTCTGGGTTCTTCTGTAATAAACAAAAGTCAGGACACCAGACAACTAATGGAGAACCACAGAGTTTCCTCTGCGTTTCAAAGCCTTTCTATCAAAAGGCGAGCCACATACCTTCAGCAGGATTGGAATCAGTATAGCTGTCTGTACAGTACGTCAACCAATTGACAAACAGCTGCACAGATGCTACTGGATAATTGTGAAGAGTCTCCATTTTCAATATTGTGCACCTGCCACCCCCCCCCACCCGCACACATACACACAGACAAAGGAAACTGCCTCCTTGTCTAAAAACAAAGCATGGTGCAGTCTATTGGCAATGTAATGAATCTGAGTCCAAGTCACACTAGCCAACCTTCTAGATTTTTTTTAACTGCACTTCCATTTCCAAAGCACATAAAAGGGCTCATAATCATTTCAGAAAAGAATTCCCTGCTTTTTGTATTCTATAAGGTGAAGCTAAAGTCAATGCAGACTGTTCCAAAGGTGTGGCAGGGATATTAGTAAAATAGATAAGATTTGCACAACAGAAATCACCCATGTTCAATGTTATTAACACAGCACAGCAAGAACTGGCTTATCCATTCCACTAAGATTCAGAATGAAAAAGTTTTCCCCTCTGTACTGATTCTGCACTGCAAAAAAAATCTCTGAAAGGTACATCACACTCAAGAACCTATCCTACATCTGCAGATTTGGGGTACTTGATGGACAGATGATGCAACTATACTATTCTCACTCTCTCCTTCCTTTTTAATGTCAACGATACGGTATGTAGATTTTGGGACTCAGGAAAAATAAAATTATGGCCGGCCCGGTGGCGCTGAGGGTTGGGGCGCTGGACACTACATGCCCATCACGGCGTACCCGGTCTGGAGTGGGACTCTGGCCGCTGGTGGGCCAGCCGGGGGGAGTTAGGCTTGAGCGTCCCACGACAGCTCGCCTACTCCGGGGAGGGTTAAGGCTATAGCCCGAACACTTGTCTGACTCCAAGCGGAGGCTCGGAGTACTGCAAGCCCCCAATGTTAAGGGGGAGGGCTGCCGACATACAGCATGACGTTGGCACTCTGCGCCTTGACGTCAGGGGTCCTACGCTGTAGGGGGTGGGAGGAAAAGTGGAAAAAGGCCTGCCATCGCCGGGAAGATGGAGCCTCCGGAAGCGTGCCCTCGTGTGCCATGTGATGGCCCGGACCGACGAAGTTGATTGTTGGGGTAAGGGGGCTCTGCCCCATCCCCACTCGGGGGGTAAACCGTAGCTCTATGGGGTTCCTGCGGGGTCATACAGGCAGGGTGAAAAAGCAGAGGGATGTCTACCTTGAGGCTCCTGAAGGGTCGGGGATGGCAGGCAGGAAGGAGAAAAAATAGTAATTTCAAAACAAAAAAAAAAATTATTATGTACCCCATCAGGCAATCCATGGTGGTGCAGCTGATCTCTGTCCCAAAGGGCATGGCTGGCAATTACTGGCAAAGCAAAGTGACTGATTCCAATGAAGTGGAAATAGAAAATCTCCTTCCCCATTTACAGAACGGTGTCAGGTAATGTCCATACTGGTGTAGTCTGAACTCAATTGCTATGAGGCCAGCAATCAGAGCTCAAGACTCCTTCCCCAACAGGAGCATTCCTGAGATTTCCCATATCCCGGGGCTCTAACTTAAACTAAAGTATCACAGTTTTCTAATCACCAACACAGCAGGCATTCAACGCACTAACACTCCCAATGCAGGATCCTGTCGACCAAGTCCCCCTCACTGCAACTCTGGAGTGAGTTTTATTTATTTATTTAACTGGCTTGACCCTTGAGCATAAAATGCCAGTTTTCAAGCATGAACCAGGTTTAATATACTAGAATACATTGTTACATAATTGTCAAATAAATATACTTAGGCACAAAGGCAAAAACGTTGGCAATTATCTGACAAGGTTAAAGCCAACTGCAATATATCTATATTTTAAATTCTGCTGTTTGGCCCTAGTCACAGCCTCACGCCTGCTTCAGATGATTCTCCAGCTCCCAATCCCATCCACCACTCTCCTCACTGTTACATCAGCAGGAGTCTGCATAGAGTGGGATCCAAGAGTACCAGTGCACATATGATTTTTTCTTATTTTCACCCCTCTCCTCAACCCACAAACCACCCAACTCCAAGCAGTGCCCCTGCAGGCTATGCCCACATGTAGCACGCGCATTGCAGAGGAGGCATGCTTCCTGCCCACCTCAGGGACTACTAGTGAGCTGTAACTGCCGCCTTGGAACACGGGTCACCAGAGTGGACGCGCGACGTATTACCCACCAGGCCATCAGGTGGCCCGATTAGCAAAACATATTTAAAATTCTAAAATGCTTTGTAGCTTAAGAAACATAGGTAGTGAGTTCTATTGACACACAATTTGAAAAGAAAATATTTTGGGCATGTCTGACTTTCCTCCACGCTAAAATGAGTCTTGGTTTTGAGGTGCCTCTTGCACAATAGGTTTTTTGTTAAACAAAAAACATCTGAGGTAACAAAGGGGAGCCACTATTTCTAACTGTCCATACGGTAGTGCCCATATAAGGTAAGGGCAGAAAAAGACTGCCTAATGTTTATTAGGTCAAGAAATTCCAAACGTAAAAATAAAAAAATTAAAAAATACACACAGCAATCCCCGCTCCCCCCCCCGTTGGCAGTAATCATCTGGAAGCGAGAAGTCTTAGTTAATGAAGCATCAAAGACTTCTGTGCCACATTTTTTAAAATTCTGTGTAATACAATCATTAAAAAAATCCTACTAACATTCCTGTTTGCCTGTTCTGGTGGTTGTTTTGGTGGATGTTAAATATCCCATGGCATTTCTCAAAAAGAGCAGGGGAATTTCCTTGCCATCTTGGGGGAATTTCCTGTATTCACGTAAAATCCCACCAACAGCTTAATCAGGTTCAGTTTCAGTTGGTTTCCATCTGTATCCTCCCCCAATAGGCAGAACTGCCTAGCAGACCTTTCCTGGTCAGCAAAAGAAAAAGAGAGAAAAAAAAAAAACACTGAACATTCTCTTCCTACCTGTGCAGATCACATTTGGTTGAGCCAGGCAAACTCACAACTGCATTACGTATAATGTACTTAACCCACTCCCAGCTGACCACAGGTAACAACACAAATGGAGTGTGATCTACAAATCATTGGGCTGCTATCCAAATGCTCTCACCAACTTACTGTACAAAACAACAGTAGTCTACCAACTGAGACCACAGGTTAAAGACTTGCTGCAAGTTCCCACTGCCCAGGGTCCAGAAAGCAATTGGAAATAAGGCCTTTTCCATGACCACCCCATCAACTGGAACTCAATACCTGACAATTATCAAGGAGGCAAGACATTTATCGCACTTCGGAAGCTCCACGTTTGGTCACCTGCACACCCTCTGCTCTTGTTTCTAATCACTCTTAACACTGGCTGCAGTCTCTGTCTCTGCACTCGGTTCCTTCCTCCCTCCTGTCCTCTTGCCTGCCCTCTTGCTTCTTCCCTCTGAAGTGCAAGTCACTGATTAGCAGAATGCATACCACATGCTTTTTTATTCACCTTATCACTGTTACCTTTTATTTTAATAAGAGTTTATTTAACCTATCATTTAACCTGCAGAATGTTAGAAAATTATATGTTTAACTAACATGACCTGCTACTCTCATGTCCCCCTAGGACCCTCTTGGGAACTAGGTGTTATGCCTAAATGAAGGTATCCTGCGGTGCACAAATTCTAAATAAAGTACCTGAAATTCTGCAACAACTCTCCATATCTGCAGTTTGATTTGACAACTTTTCACACCGGTTATTTTGTTTTTAGGTCAGGTATTTACATAAAATGGATGATGTGAAACAATTTTGGAGTATTTCTAAAACAGTAAGAGCTGTCTGATTTCCTCACTACGCCGCATTTCTGTGCTTTTTCCTTGCTGTATGTGACCTCCCTGCCACCTTGTCACTGATTTAGCACCCTAAATGCTTATTTTTGATTAATTCTGCTCTTTTTTGCACCAGTGAAAAATATATGTTATTTTCTGTGCAGAAAACAATAATATTGTGAAGGCAAGTCACCGTCAAACAACCTCAATACTAACAGTGCAAACAACCGTGTTCTAAGCTGCTGCACTTCCTAAGGTACATTGTTTCTCTTGTGATTTTGAGCTACTGCTGGAGACTTACGACTTGGGGTTGGGGACAACGATCAGTCTGATAATCTGTATGGAGGAACGTCTCTACGCAGAGCACGGTAATGGATTTATTTTTCCAAGGACAGATGTTTGCAGCTGTGTTAGTCCTTGGAATAATGAATTTATTGTAGACTGTGGTATCTTTTAATGGACCAATGCGGAAATTGTATATAAATGTTATAGTACACAGGCTTTCACAGCCACACAGGTCACACTGCCAGGTGTGTTATTAAACTGAGCAAAGGAAGCCGGTTTTATACCAAAGGCTGATGTTGAAGAATTAGCATAGGAAAAGGCAAGCAGAGACTTGAGATGTTTCAGTATCATGGTTAATTACAGAGTTATGAGAAGAGTCAAAGGCAGGAAGATGATTCAACATAAAAACATTAAAAGTTTAGGGGAGAGGGAGAGACAAGGTTTTGCTATGTGAGGAAATAAACAGAGCAATGTTACTATGCTGGTGTAATTAAATGGGTCAGAGGTCTGCATAGTGCGTCATGACACCTGTGTCTCTATTCAGACAACGTTGTTTTGAATTAAGTTGTTTAAGGTACTTAAGTTCTCATGTCCTTCTTTCCTGCTGTGTGTAATTTTTAAAAGATTAAATATATTCAGTGCAAGAAAAGCTTGAAAATGTTCAGAAAGCCTGCTGAACTGATCCCCTTCCTCCCCATTCTCTGTAAGGATGTTTCTCCGTAAACATCATAAATCTGAATTTTCCTTCCTATGCTCCCCCCACCATAAAAACTTATAAATCCAAAAGCAGCCCAAGAGAGTCTACAAAAGTATTAAACAACACCCCAGCCCAGAAAATGGTACTACCATTAGGAAAGGTAACGCTGGCTGATTTTTAAACAATTGCACTTTTGAAAGGTCTCTTTGCTATATGGCCAGCTCCTTCCTGCAGCTTCCTACACAGCCTACTTATTTTGAGTGCCATCAGTAGTACTATCAAACCCAGTTTCCTGCCACTGCACACAATCTTTTGCAGCACTGAAGTGGCAAGGTTGTGACAGGGAGCTCCTGCCATTCTTGAGGACTGACCTCTTCTTAAATCTGTTGCAACAGTTCTTCTATTTCTTAGCCTAATCTGTCCTTTACAACTGCTAGTCCATAAGGTTGGCCACCTATGGGCACCCCTTCCCTTTCTTGACTATGCTATAGTGCCCTCTTTAATTTTACTTTTCCCTCTCAGGTCTTTGTCCAGGGAGGTTATTGTGGTGTGGTGACCTCCAAGTGTATGTAAAACAGGTTGTGTTTATCATTGTTGGATTTAGTATGTAATAGCACTTTGTCATAAAATACCTTGATGTATATACCTTATGTTTATGAAACCTGTAAATGTTGAAAATACCATTGAACTAGGTGTTTTTGATAATGGTAAAAATTACTAGGTGACTATTATAAAAATTAAGTTAGTTGTGCTATTTCAAAACTGGTTTAGTCTAGTCCTACTATATCTCCTCTGAGTATGACTGTTAGCCAGTTACATTATTTGCTGTAACAAGTCTGTCTGAATTATGTTTACTGTTGTATTATCCAACTAAATGTGACGTGGAGCCTTTGTAAAAGAGTCTTTGACTCAAAGGCACTTTCCGAATAAGCAATAAATAAAAATACATAAAATGCATGTAAATTGCTGCAAACTGAACAAGTCTGAAATTTTGTGGTGATTTGCATATATCCCATGATGCTTTGCATTATAGAAGTATGTGTGATGTTGTGTTTCTTTGAAACCTGGCTTATTGTCAATGCCCTTTAGGGTAACCCATGTTTCAGTGCTTCTGCACTGAGGTTCTTAGTCTTTAGTGTTTTTTTTGTTTGTTTTTTCTTTGTTATTTGATCCCCTACCACCCAAGCAAACAAGGCCCGCATAGGGGTGGAGGCTGAATCTCAACTGCTGAGTTAGATCAGTGTTAGTAGGTGCTGCCTAAGTGCAGAGAAGGGACATACATAGTCTGCTGCTGCTGCAAACTGATGTACTGAATAAGGGATAAGCCATTGCTTAAGGTTATCCTCTATATTTTGAATAAACATCACAAAGAGACTGTGTGTTGAACTTAAAGTTCAGTGTCTGGTCCATCTGTTATCCCGCAACCCCCTCCACAGACTTGGTGTTAGAAGTGAGATAACTTGCTGGAAGCATCTGGACTGGCCGAAGAGGGACGTTTTCTGGTGGATATCGCCCAGATATCCCAGGTGGACTGATGCACCAGGAGTTGCCGGAGAAGAAGTCCGAGGAGTTCTGACCAGAACCATGGCTGACAGACGGAGAGAAGCTGCTGCCTGGACTGGACCTGGGAGCTCGGAGGAAAGCTAAGCCTGAAGACGACGAAGAGATGCAGGTTGAGGCAGACTGGAGGTGCAAGAGACAACACCCAGGAGGTGGAGACCCTGATGAGGATGATCCACTGGATGAGTGGGCAATGGCTGGAGGCAGACCAACTACGCAGAGAGGAGGAACACTGGTGCCAGGTGCTTAAGAGGGTCCTGCTGGAGAGTTTGGATAAAGAGTCAGAGGAGGATTTTTTCATGGGCTCAGTTTCAGAAGGGCACCCTGACTGAGCAGGATATTCCTTTGTTGCTTTTGATCCTAGGATGTTACCTGTTGGAAGATGGAAATACAAGTATGGAACTTGAATGAGGGACCCCAGGTAAGATGGTACCTAGTGCTGTTGTGCTGGGGTTGAAGACTCCAAGCAAGCAAGAAGAAGCCTATGAGACTGAAGGGAATTTTTCTTGTATTGATGCAGCTAAATCTATTGACAGTACTGACTGGGGTATACTGCAGGCTAAAAACGCTAATATTGCCAAAATGTTACAATAGGTTAAGATCAAGGAGGTGGTACATATGTTTTATTTTTCTGATGAAAAACCTACAAAGGAGGAGGAGGTGGGTGGAAAACGGATAGGAACCTGTGTTGTGGTAACACCTAGAGTGTCTACCCTCAGGTGTCTGTATCAGTAGCAAGTGAAATGAATGAATCAAGAGACATGGTGGGTTTATGTAGAGCGGTTGAACCTAGGACTGGGCCCCTGCTTAAAACTGACGTCTGGTGGGGTCAGAACAGGTGATTACTCACCCCAAACAAAGTCTTTCTATGGTACTGGACTTTACATCCGTCCAGATTTTTGGTTAAGAAATATGATAGACTTTCCCTAAAAGGAGATGGGAAACCTCCATAGATGCAACACTCTATTTCTGACTCCCCTCGCCACCCTCTTAGTTTGACCACATTTCTACTTCAGCACTTTATCTACCTCAGACAGGGTTGCACATCACCCTGCTGTTTTTGCATTTCATCATCCCTTTTTTCCTTTCACACACCCCTCCATCTGTTTCCTCCTCTGAACCTGGCTACTACTTACTTCCCTTACTTTCTTCTTTCTCCCTGACACACTCTGATCGTCAAAAGACTACCTCTATGCTCCTTCTCCCACCATCCCCTCCTCTCAAAGCTACCCAGTTACTGAATGCCTGAGACACTGCATTCTTTCTATAATCTGTTTCCTCCCCATGTAAGTATTTAGCCCTAATTTTTTTGTAACTGACTGTGTTGATTACACTTACCTGTGATACTGTATCACCTATGTTACTGTCTGCTTGTATGTATCCACTACTTTGACTACTTCTAAAACTATACTATTACTGTCTATTTCCAGAAGTTGTTTGGAACTCTCCTGGGTCAGGCCTGCAAAATATTCATTAAGCATTAATTTTACTGCAATTTGACTGTGTTGTTAACACTCACCTGTGATACTGTATTACTGGAGGCAGTATAGTGCAGTGGTTTAAGGCTCTGAGCTGCAAATTTAGAGACCTGGGTTTGTAGCCCAGAGCCCCCACTTGCATACTGTGTGACCCTGAGTGACTCACTTAACTTCCCTGTACTCCCAGATTGCACCTGTAAACAAGCTTTCAGCTTAGTGTGTCTCACATGGTTAAACAATCAGAAAGAAAAAAAAAAGGAAAAAATACTATGTTCTACCTGCTTGTATGTATCCAATATCTTGACTACTTCTAATAATGTGCTGTTACTGTTAGTTCCTAAAGTTTGAAGTTTGTTGTGTACGCTCCCGGGTCGTACCTGAAAATAGTCATGGTTATGGCTAGTGCACCTACCCAGTAAAAAAAAAACTAAATAAATAAAATAAAAGCTACTATTAGTCTCTATTGAGAATTGTGTTAATGCCTCAGAGTAAATAATGATGATATCCACTATGTTTATGATAGAATGTTTATCGTTAATAGGGACCCTGAGTCGTAGCTTCTGAAGATGGATGGGTAGAAGTTCCATCCCTTCCTGGGACAGGAAGGTGGTAAGCAGTCTGCAATAATTGCTTCCCTCTTAAGGTGGAGGATATGTGACCGGAAACTCCTGCCACTCTTGAGGACCGACCTTTTCTTAAATCTGTTGCAACAGTTCTTCTATTTCGTAGCGTAATCTATCCTCTACAATTGCTAGTCCATAAGAATGGGCACCCCCTTCCCTTTCTTGATTATGCTATAGTGTCCTATTTAATTTTTCTTTTCCCTCTCAGGTCCTCATACAGAGAAGTTATTGTGGTGACCTCCAAGCGTATGTAAAACAGGTTGCGTTTATCATTCTTGGATTTAGTATGTAATAGCACTATGTCATAAAATACCTTGATGTATATACTTTATGTTTATGAAACCTGTAAATGTTGAAAATACTATGGCACTAGGTATTTTTGATAATGGTAAAAAGTACTAGGTGACTATTATAAAAATTAAGTTAGTTGTGCTATTTGAAATGCATGTAAGTTGCTGTAAACTGAACAAGTCTGAAATGTGGTGGTGATTTGCATATATCCCATGATGCTTTGCATTATGGAAGTATGTGTGATGTTGTGTTTCTTTGAAACTTGGCTTATTGTCAATGCCCTTTGGGGTAACCCATGTTTCAGTGCTTCTGCACGGAGGTTCTTAGTCTTCATTTTTTTTTTTTTTTTTGCACCCCACCACCCAAGCAATCAAGGCCCAGGGTGGAGGCTGAATCTCTACTGATGAGTTAAATCAGAGATCAGTGTCAGCAGGTGCAGGCTAAGTGCAGAGAATGCACACACATAGTCTGTTGCTGCAAACTGATGTACTGAAGAAGGGATATGCCATTGCTTAAGGTTATCGCCTGCATTTTGAATAAACATCACACAGAGATTGCGTGTTGAACTTGAAGTTCGGTGTCTGATCCATCTGTTATCCCACAACCCCTCCACAAAGGCACATCAAAAATATCTGAGCAGTTGGGGTGCGTAGTGCAGACAGGGGCCCAGCTGCCCTATCAAATATTAGGGCTTATCTTTGTGCCATGATTTTTTAAAACAGAAATCTGCTATTAAAGAAAGATGTCCATGCAGGCTGACCTACACCTCAAGTGTGAGGCGACACCGTGCCACAAATTTGCACATTATGTGCCAGTTCAATTCTTTTTTTGTTACTACCATGCCAGTCTTTATTTTGCCTTACATCTGGTTGATCCTTTGACCCTAGCTCCCCCCATGAAGTAAATAAAATAACAAAAACACTTGTATGGCATCCCAGAATCCCCAATGGTTGACATCACTAACAGGGGATCAGCTGGGTAAAATTTAATTATACAACACACATCAGTCACTGGTCCCATGGTACTTTCCAGGTTAAGGTGTAGAGGCAGTACTTGTACTTAGCCTCAGGAGTTGCGTGGGAATCGTAACTGGCATGTAGACAAATCTGGCAGCTCCAGGGTGCCTGTAATACAACGGAGTTTCCTTCAACTGATTCCTGTCAATCAGACGCATTCTGGAATGTTGTCTAAGCAGCTTTTGTTTACTTTATGGTAATTGTGGGGGGGGGGACAAGATCAAACAAATATAAGGGAAAATAAAGGTAGGCGTGTAAGTAAAGGTTTTAAACTGGCACACAATACGCAAATCAGGAGCAGCCCTACACAGCAAGTTATACAGCAGGCAACTAATGTAAAAAACTCTTAACACAGAATGTAGCTTCCTGCAATAAACCAGCTGAAACTGACCATGAATGCTCTATCTGGCTTGGCCAGTCACATTGATAAATAAGACTGTTTAGGAGAGGCAGCCTTTGTTTAACTCTTAAAAAAAAAACAACACAGCCTTTTAACTGAAATCACTTCAAGAATTCGTACTAATCATACAGCAGCTGCTCTATTATACAACAGCAAAGGCAAGGATGAGGGATGCGCTGAATTCAGATTTCTGGATGACTTTGGTCAATACTGTTGTGCCAAGATGTTGCTCTACATTAAGGAGTAAGGAGATCAAATTCAATAATAAATGGCCAATTAAGATCGACAAAGATGCTGGTTAATGTTACAAATACATTAGATATTTTCAGTCATAACAGAATAAAATCTCACAAGAAGCAGAATTCCTGCTTATCCAGCCATGTGTCCAGTTAAACCATAAACCTCGCACTAGCATTTCACACATTATGGTTATACTGTTGGATGTGGCACCTGCATCCCAAGGAAAGGATACTGCCCAATAGGCGCTTTTACACACAGGTTTTTAAAACGGAATCAGCGTTACCTATGTGTCGCCGTTGTACTCTGTTGCATTCAGGTTCCTTTCTACACACTGCGAGTATTCCGCAACCCTGTCTCCATTTATTTGGCTCCCCAGAGTTTGCTGCTCTACAAATGTTGTTTTCTGCCTTTGTACCGGAATGGCTATTTTACACAGCACGACAAAACGGAACACAATGGTGCAAACCGCAAAAAGCAGAGATTGCGGTTTGGACGAACGTTCGCTTAAGGACTGAAACAGATGCAATTTACACACAAGGGATCTAACGGAATACTGTTTCTGTAACAGTTATTCCGTTACATAAACCTGTGTGTAAAAGCGCCTACTGTTACAGACATCATCTTTCAGGCAGAAGGGTAAATCATGGTTAAAAAAAAAAAGACTGGTCACATACCCACGTGACTTGTTTGAGTAACAGATTTTCAACTAGGATTCTGTTCAAATTTACTTTCTCAGTAAATGGAGAACAATATTATATGGTGGGAATATCTCATTAGTATGAGAAAGCCTGTCTAAGTTGGACATTAGACTAGTTGGAAACATCCAGAGGCTATAACTCAGACGAGCAAAGAATGTTTGGTGCCTAAATAAATACCACTTATTTTTGAAAAGCAAATTCCATTGCCTTGTCATCTTCATACAGTAGAGAGGATAAATCCACCATCAAAGAGATGCCCAGAGACTACCCAGTGCTCCCATAGCACAAGCTTGCTCTTGTTCTGTGTATGCCACTGCTTCTAACCTATGTATATCTTAGTCTGTCTGTTGTTGTACATGTCACTTACTGTATACTTAGCCTAATATTGTTAGTCAGTTCAATTATTGCAGCTTAACTCTCCCCCAGGACCCACCTGAAAGCTAGGCACTAGCCTAAAAATGGACATCCTGGAATTCAAAAATGTCAAATATATATATTTAGTGTTTGATCCTTGAATACAAGATAAAAAGGCACACCCAGTGTAAGCATGGCACCTATTCTGACTCAAAGTATGGTTAGCCTGTTTATTACTTGGTTACGTTTGTCCTTATAACTGCCTTATAGTAGTTAATGTGATTTTTACACACATCGAGTTCAGACATTTCATTTCATTTTCATTTATTTATTTCACCACGAAAAGGCTTCATTGAGCAAACACATTAACAAGTAGGCCCTGGGTAGGACAGCATAAACAGGTTAGAGGCAATGATTACTGTATATAATAAAGAGGTATGGAAGACATAGAACAATATACACAAATTAGAAATAAATTCATTTAATTCATGCAGCTGTCAGATGCAATTCTGAAGCAATGATACAGAATGCAAAAACATACAATAGCACAATGTACAAAAGTTAGATGTAAATTCACTGAATTCAACAGCTGTAAGTTGTTTAACCAGGAGTAGCACACTAAGCTGAAAGCTTTTTTACAGCTATAAGTAAACTCAGTGGGGGCAACGCCCCACAAACAGTAACCAATCTTGTGGGGACAGATATAAGTTAAGTATAATTTAACCCCAAGAGCAGGTCTCAGAACATAATTTTTCAATGAGCAGTTCTGTACTGTTTCTTACATTTTCTGTACACAGACCCTATGGACTCTGGACTGTGCATGCTTTAAGGACATTATTTTTGGCTCCTCATACTGGCATACAGGCCAATTTGAGGAGTGCACCTAGGAAAATGGGCAAACTTGAGGGCCTGATGCACTTCAAAGGCAAAGACTTAGTGGCACTCATGGACACCCTGGTTAGGGGGAGGGGGGACTGGGACCCAAGGACAGAGTGATACAATATATTTTAAAAGGAAAGGCCTGATAGGAGAGGAAGAGATATTAGCTCTCTTTTTAAGGGAGGGAGTCACTGTGGAGGACAAACAGGACATGGGGGAATGGGGAAGTGCCACAGACTCTCTCTAGGTCTAGCTAGGGTAAAAAAGGGGCAGATGAGCCACACTTGGGGTGTGCTATAGATCTCCAACAGCTCTGGAGATCAGGATGCCCAGTTGGTTAGGGAAATGGGGGAATGTACAGAACTGCAAATTAGATGCGGTGGTGATTCTGGGAAAACTTCAATCTCCTATGCATAGACTGGCAAATTGAGAAGGCCAACAGCAGGATGGAGACCGACTTCCTGTCCACCTATAAGGACTGCTTCCTACAGCAGCATACTCAACAGAGGTCTAGGTTTGTGGCCACCATTGTCCTTGTTCTTAGCAGTGGGGATTGGGTCACCCCACAATGTGAACGTCCAAGCTCCAGTGTGAAGTAGTGTCCACAGCTGGGTAAACTCCCTGGTGAAAGATTAGCCAGGCATCAGGCACCTGGACCCAAAACTTCAGAAAGATTGAATTTGTGAAGTTGAAGGATCAGGTGTCCAAGGGTCTATAACAGCTGAATGAGGCTGACAACACAAAACACATGTGGGGTTCAATGAAGAAGGTACTCGAGGCAGCAGCAGAGATCT
This sequence comes from Neoceratodus forsteri, assembly GCA_016271365.2. Taxonomy (NCBI): domain Eukaryota; kingdom Metazoa; phylum Chordata; order Ceratodontiformes; family Ceratodontidae; genus Neoceratodus; species Neoceratodus forsteri. Next base: position 1,339,532,384 of record CM057455.1, on the reverse strand, counting down.
GCATTACTAAAAGCAATAAGGAGAAAATGGCCAAAAAGTGGCCCACCTGGGCTCAAAAAGGACCTAACACAATTGATCCTGACAAAGAAAGATCTACAACCGCTGGAAAGAGACAGGCTGCCTCTGCGCATCAGAGGAGTCCAGAACACCACTAAGGGACTGTAAGATTAGAATTAAGAAAGATAAGGGTGTTGAAAGCCAGGATAGCAGCAGGAGCTGCAGACAACACCAAACCTTCTCCCAATATGTAAATGGAAGGAGGAAGGTAAGGGAGAGGACTGAGCCCCTAAAAACAGGGGCAACCTGTGAGATGGCCAAATGTGATGGCTGAGATGCTAATGGAATACTCTGTTTCAGTGTTCACCAAATAGGGGGAAAAAGTACTCACTGGGAGGGCATGTGGTATGCCACAAAGTAGCCAGAGGACATCACACCTCCCGTGGAAACTTCATACCTGGCAACAATCAAGCTGAGAAAATCCCAAGGAGCAGATGAGACACATCCTAGGAGCGGTGTGCTGTGCAGCCCAAACCAGAAAGCAGCAACCCTGTAGAGCTTTGTTATTTTTTTCCCCCCCAACATTTGAGATATAACTATTCTGTGATTTGACAAATATTTTTAGTTTATAGCTGTACAGGTGGGTTTCAATACAGTATGTCCACAGAAACTGCAGGAAGAACAAAACTGTTTTTGGGCCAAGTCCTGGTTTCACTTTTTAAACAAGAATTACGCTAGTAAACTAGCCCTAGGCTTTACAAACCATGTCGATAAGTGTACATAAGGACAGATAGGAAAATTAAACAATAAGTTTTTCCTACATGCTACCAAAATCGCTGAACTTGTTCATGCACGAATTTGGCTTCCACAGTGCCATTCTGTCTATCGGGGACGTGGTGGAAGGAGCAGACCGCGAGTGTCAGTCGGAGTGATTGAAAGTGTTATTACTACAAGAAGCCAAGAAAATCCTGCTGATTGGTGATTCCACGATCAGAGGAATAGAAGCTCGACTGCACAAGTATTCTCAGAAGGTGGTGACAGTCAGATACCTTCCCAGCACTTCAGCAAAAAGGAAATGCAAATGCGCTGGAAAAATTAACAGAGACAAGGGGGAACTAGGAGTGCTGGTACACCTGAGTACCAATGATCTGGCTGATCAGAAGACTGAAAAAGCTAAACGGGGTATCAAAAAGCTTGGGAATAGGCTTTTGACAGCAGCTGTGTCCCTGGCCTTCTCAGAAGTTCTACCTTTGTGGGGTAAGAATGGCAGTATGGAAAGAATCTGACCAACAGAAACTAGAAGGATTCAACAGCTGGCTGAAGGACTGTTGCCCGACAAAAGGATTTCAGTTCATCGGATCATGGGGGAACTTCTGGGATAGATCACTATTCAGGCAGGATGGACTACATCTCACAGCAGAAGGAACAAGAGCACTGGCTCAGAAGTTGGAAGTTTATTTGGACCATTTAAACTAATCTGAGGGGGGCACCGAGGCATGGAGCAAGGCATTGTGCCAAGCCAACTTCACCCCCATAAGAAAGCCATGAAGTAGACAACACTGTTCCAGTCACATAAAGACAAAGAAAGGGTACAACGTAGGACTGACATCAGCAAAACAAGAGGGACTAGCTGAGAGAAAAAGGGAACTCAAATTACCCAGCAGAAAGCATACAATAAGCTCATGGAGGGGAGTCTGCCTCAATGCAAGGAGCCTAGGAAACAAGGTCAGTGACCTCTAAGCTCTAGTGACAGACACAAAGGTCAACCTGGTGGCCACAACAGAGACCTGATGGCCATAACTGAAACCTGGGCCACAGACAACAATGACTGGAACCTTGAGATTCCAGGGTACATACTATTCAGGAAGGACAGGCAGGAGGGAGGGGCGGGGGTGCTCTCATGTGAAAGAGGCATCAAAGCTGCTGAAGATATAAGTGCAAAGGCTGGCAAGGGGGACACAGAGTCACTTTGGGTTCACCTAACCACCGTAACAGAAAGGGAACTAAGTATAGGGGTGGTATACAGACCCCCGAGGCAGGGGGAAGAGAAGGATGAGCAATTAGCTGAGGAGATACATAATATGGCAGGTAGGGGAGACATAGTGGTGCTCGGGAACCTAACCCTGCCAGACGTGGGCTGTAAAGAGCTCAAGAAGCTAGGTGATACTGGACGCAACCCAGGACTGCCTACTATCCCAGCTAGTAAAGGATCTGACTAGGGAGGATGTCATTCTGGATGTGATCCTCACAAATTCAGAAGTAATCCAACAACTCTAGGTAGGAGAACCCTTAGCAAACAGCAATCACAATTCTGTCTGCTGGGACACAACAACCTCGTCAAAGACAGAGGTGCTATGCTTTAGAAGGGCAGATTTGGGCAGATTAAGGCAACTAGTGAGGGAAAGGTTAACAATATCACAAACAAGTCAGAAGTGGAGGAAATATGGGAGGATATTAGGGAAGCAGTCCTTGAGGCAACTAGGCTCTGCATCCAATCATTAACAAAGAAAAATAGGTACAAAAGACCCATGTGGTTCTCCCCTGCAGTAATTAGCAATCAGCACCAAAGGGAATGCATTTAAACTAGACAGGCAACAAAAACGAGCTAGGGAATGGGAAAAATACATTCAGAAAAGTATGGAGGCCGAGAAAATAGTGAGAGATGCCAAGGCAGCAAAGGAGCTACAGATTGCAAGGGGGATTATATCGGGGGAAAATAATTTGCTATGCTATATCAGCAAAAAAAAAGGAAGGGGGGGATTGTAAGGTTAAAGGTTAAGATTAAGGTGCTTGAGGACAACAGACAAAAAGCTGAGGCCCTCAATAAATACTTTTGCTTGGTATTCACTAGGGAGGAAAAGGGCCCACTACCAGACAGCGGTACCAGGGCCGCAGACAGGGGGATTCAGAGAATGAACATCCAGGAGTTCACGACAGAGAGGGTTAAGAAGGACCTTTCAGACATCAGGCCTGACAAGACCCGGGCCCTCACTGTCTGCACCCCAGGGTGCTAAGGGAGCTGGCAGAAGAGCTGGGAACTCCTCTTGCACACCTATTCAACAGATCTCTTGCACTCGGGATAGTACCAAGGGACTAGAGGGCAGCCGATGTGGTAACACTCCATAAAAGTGCAGATAAGGAGAAGACAGGCAATTATAGGCTGGTCAGCCTCACATCAATAGTGGGCAAGCTGATGGAGACACTCATTAAACAAGATCTGGTAGAATACCTTGAAGAAAATCACCTCCAAGACGACAGACAGCATGGGTTTGTGGTGGGCAGGTCATTTTAGACAAGCCTTCTTTGACCACGTGTCCAGAGAATTGGATCGGGGCCATGCAGTGGACCTGCTTTACTTTGACATTAGTAAGCTATTTGACACGGTCCCACATAAGCACCTTCCGAAGCAATTGAAGGACCTGGGAGCAGCAGGGCAGATAGTCAGGTGGATGCAAAATTGGCTGGAAGACAGGAAACAAAGGGTAGTAATAAATGGGTGGGATCTACAGGAAGGCATATCTCTAGTGGGGTGCCTCAGGGGTCAGTTTTGGGGCCAATCCTTTTCAACATATTCATCAGTGACAGCAGTGGGAATATAAAAGGTAACACTGACCTGTTCGCAAACAACACGAAACTTAGTGATAAGGTGGATAGCATGTAGGGTGTAAGAGAGCTTCAGGAGGATCTTAAAAAGTTAGAAAGATGGACACACATATGGCAGTGGAAATTCAATGCTAAGAAGTGCAAGATGATGCACCTGAGTAGAGCCAATCCAAAGACAGAATACTGGCTAAACGGGGGCGCTGTGTAGCCTGAGCGAGACGGTCGATTGGATTTAATACTCTGTAAATTTACAGAGTTTAGAAGTAATTTTATACACTTTACTGGTCTAACGGACAAACAATAAGAATATCTTTATACATCGGAAGGACTCTTATTTAGTATGGGCAATCCTAAGAAAGATAAAAGCACAATGGCAAGAAATAAAAGTAAAAATACACCTGGCCCACCTGCCACGTGCTCTGCACAAGGCCACAGTCTTTTGGAACTGACACATGAGGGAGAAGAAACTTTGCAGATGGGGCAAAAAATTAATCGCATGCTGACGTCTATGTCTAATTTGGCAGAGAAATTCGATGCCCTAACAAACAAGGTAACTACCTTGGAAACTTATGATGTCTCCCTCAAAAGTGAAGCAGTAGAGACAAGGAAAAATTTGGAAGCGGCAATGGGCATGACAGCAAATCTGGTACGGGGAAACACTCACCTAAGTTCCCGTCTTGAGAGCTTAGAAAACCAGGCTAGGTTGGCCAACATTAGATTGATTGGGATGCCCGAACGCAGCGAGGGAGATCATTTAGGTCTCTTCCTAAAAGAATGGTTGGAACAGCAGCTAGGCCAACCCCTGTTAGATCATAATATTGTGGTGCAAAAAGCATATTGGCTAGCATTCAGAGGCAGGCCTGCGAACCTCGATGCTCCAAGGGCGATTGTGCTAGTCGTGGATGGGATAGGGACGCGGGACTTTATCTTGGCCTTGTCACGACAGAAACAGACTATGTTCCAAGATGGCCAGAGGGTATCATTATACCCCAACTTAAGCTATGCCACCAAACGACAAAAAAAAGAAAAAGTTTGACAGGGTTCATGCCCTTTTGCGGGAAGCTGAAATATCGAACAACATGCTGTTTCCGGCCAGTTTGTGACTGGTCCATGAGGTTAAAGCCTTATTTTTTCTGATCCGACCAAAGCCGTAAAATGGGCCCAGAAGCACTTACAGCCATGTTGGAGGAGATAGGATTGTTCCCAGCCAGAATCTGAAGAAGACGACGAGGAAGATACCTGAATGCGTCTAGGGTCTACGGGTTCATGTTTGAAGCATAACACTGACTAAACATTTACTGAGAGACTTTTTGTTACTTAACATAGCGGCCTCAAGATTTAATTAATTCTATGGTTAGAAATAGGATGAGTAATTGTTTTATTCAATTAAATAGTACAGAAGCTAGCTTAAGTATTATGTATAAAAATAAGTTGGCCAGCTGGGTTAACTGGTTCAGATATCAGACATTTAACTGACAGAGTTTTTTCTTTTATGGGATAGCAGAGTAAAATCCTTAAGGGGGTGCTAAAATAGCATCAACATATAGACTAAGCATGTTTTCTTTTTTCTTATCCTTCTATAGGATGTAGAGATGTTTAATCAAAATAGTGCAAGATGCTTTAACTTAACATGCAGCTCTTGGGCTTAAACTACACAGTATATATTTCTCATTTAAAGAAATAAGTTGGGTAAAAATGTTTAACTAAAGGTCCCCTAAAGATGTATTTAATAGATGTAGTATGACTATTGTTTAAAAGGCATGTATTAAGAGGAGTGGCGTCCTCATTGGATATTTTTAATAAGATCTCCTTATGGACTCATCTGGAACTTACAATGAAAGTCTCATTGAAAACTCAATAAATATAAAATATAAAAAAAAAAAAAATACTGGCTAAACGGGGTCAAACTCAGCTCCTCGGCTGTAGAAGGGGATCTAGGGGGTCATCAATAGGGATTACGTCAAGCAAAAAGCCAGTGTAACAAGGCCTAAAGTAAGGCTAACACTGAGATGTATTGGACAGGGCACAGATAGCAGGGACAGGGAGATGATATTGCCCCACTACCAGTCTTTGATGAGGCCTCACCTGGAGTACTGTGTCCAGTCTTGGAGGCCTCACTTTAGAAGGGATATTGATAGGTTGGAGGTGGTCCAGAGAAGGACAACAAAGATGATACATGGCCTTGAAGGAGTCACCTTTAAGGAGAGGCTAAAGACTTTAAAGGTGTACTCACTGGAGGCTAGGAGAGACAGAGGGGATATGATTAAGACCTTCAAGTTCCTTAAAGTCATTAACAAAGTGCAACACACTGGGCTTTTCACAAGAAACACCAGTTCTAGAACATGACGGCACGAGTGGAAATTAAAAGAAGGGAATTTCAGGAGGGAAGTCAGGAAGTATTACTTCTCAGAGAGGGTGGCTGAGCAGTAGAATAGACTGCAACCCAAAGTGGTGGCTGCAAAGTCGGTGCTGAGTTTCATGCACAGGTGGGACAAGGCTTGGGCACAATCACACAGCACAGGAGAAGACTAGGCTGCACATCTCTAGGGACAGGACCCCGATGTGACCATAGGTCCCAGGAAACAATGCTTGGACAGACTCGATGGACCATGGGTCCCCTTCTGCCATCATTTTCTCTGTTCCTGTTTCATAACGTACAACAACAGGCTGCTCCAATTGACTCTGAGTCATTAATGACTACAGCTTATAAGGGCACCAACACTGATAACAAAGCTGTCAGTGTCCAGTATCAGCTCATACTGTCATTCACTGTCACTTTTCTGAGGAAGACAATAAATCCTTTGCATAGAATCACATCCACAGAACAGATTACTTAGCCATTGGAGTTGTTATTCTTTATTGATAACAGGGTGTCTTGTGAGGGGAAGGGGGAACAATGCTGAACATTTTATACAAAGGTATAGCATTTTCCCCTGTGAAAATGCTGCTCCTTCACTGTAAACCACTGTGTGAATCAGCCCTGCTTCATATAGTGACATCAGCGGCACAGCTGCGGGTCTACAGCAACACCAGGCTCAGTGTAGAAGCACTGGTACAGCATGCAATTTCAGCAGCTCAGACTGAAAACCAAACTGCAGAGAACATTAAATAAGGACAAAACAAGAACCAATGCAAGAAGAGGGAATTTATGCATCCATGTCAAAAGAACTGGGGAAGGTGCTCTTTAAACTTTAACACAGAAACATAGAATTTGTATGCAAAAAGGACCAGCAGGTCCATCTAGACTGCCCTATTTTCTCTGCCTATTACACCACTCTGGGCCCTATTCAGTTACAGGTGTCCCTCCCGCCTCCCCTTCCTCTACCTATTATGCCACGTGCCTATCCCACACATGATTGAAGTTCCCCACAGTCTTCACCCCCACCACCTCTTCTGGCAGGCTGTCCCAGACATCCACCACCCTTTCTGTGAAGTACTTCTTCACATCCCTCTTAAACTTCCACCCAAGCTTCACAGCATGCCCCCGTGTTCTACTGTTCCTCCTTTGAACAAGATTCCTTCTGCACTTTGTTCACCCTGTGAGGTGTAAGAAACAATTTATTAAGTCGGTCACGGAAATCAACAACAAGCTGGATGGCCTTGCAGGTCGGGTATAATGGCTGAACCTCTGGAATGAGGTGATAAAATTAGAGGTCCAGGATGCAGGCTGAGAGTCCAATGTAGCCCTGCATACTAGTTTGTAACTAATGAAGGAAAATCAGAACCTCTGGGAGGTGACAATTCCCTCATGTTTTTGAAGGAGTGGTTGAGGAGACACTGGGAAATGAAGCAGAGGATGAACTGTTACAGCTGACAAAAGGCATAGGGCATGGTTCCACGCCACAGGCAGTTACCTGTACAGTTACCCTGCACCCTGCTTCTGGTCACAGCAAGGACTGGCAACAGAAATGGACTTCTTGCCCTTGTCAAGTGAAACGGTCCAGTTCTGGTGAACGGTAAGCTGGTCCTGTTCTTTGTAGATCACTCCTCTGCCACACAGCAATGAGTAGACACACCAGAGGGTGTAGACAGAATGAGAAGGGACCTGCAGAAACTTGAAGAATGGTCAAGGGTTTGACAGTTGAAATTCAATGCAAAGAAGTGCAAGATAATGCATATGGGGCACAAAAACCCTGGCACAATATATCAGTTAGGGGGTGAGGATATAGCATGCACCAAGCAGGAAAGGGATCTTGGGGTTGTCATCTCTGATGACCTCAAGGTAGGGAAACAGTGTGACAAGGCATCAGGTAAAGCAAATAGGATGCTGGGATGTATGGCAGGGCATCACCAGCAGGAAAAGGAGGTCATAATTCCGCTATACAAGACACTAGTGAGGCCCCACCTGGGTACAGCTGACAGTTCTGGAGACCATACCTCCGTAAGACATAGACAGGTAGAGAAGGTTCAGAGGAGGGCAACAAAGATGGTGCATGGATTGCATCACAAGTCCTATGAAGACAGGTTGAAGGAACTGAACATGTACTCCTGGAGGAGAGGAGGAGAGAGGGATATGATAGAGACATACAAGTATCTTACAGGGAGAAACAGGGTGCAGGAAAACACTATTTTAGCGAAAAGGTGTTCCAGGACTAGAGGGCATGGGATGAAGTTGGAGGAGGACGATTCAGAGGAAACATGAGAAAGAATTTCTTCACAGAACGGGTGGTGGACAAGTGGAACACCCTGCCAGAGGAAGTGGTGGGGCTGAAACAATCACAGGATTTAAGAATGCATGGGATAGACATAAAGGAATTCTAGAGGTCAGGGGTAAGGGGAAACGGACTTCTAGGAAAACAAACTGAACTTACAAGCTCAAATGGGCAGACTGGGTGGGCCATAGGCCCTTATCTGCCGACACTGTCTATGTATCTATGTATCTATGACTAAAGTGACTGATGTGGTCAGGGGGAAAGCTGCAGCAGGCTGGACTTTTCCATATCATCATCCCTCCAGCAGGGCTTCGGGTGATATTTTACAGCAAGGTTTTTCTCTTCAGTGACCCAATAGACACATGAAAATGCATTGAAGAAACACTGTATGCCAGAGGTCAGGATCAAAAATTCAGACTTCAGCGGGGCTGCTGAAACTAACTGGGTGGAAAACAAGTTTACTGAAGCTATGTGAAACTATGCAGTCAGGATGTGTATACCTTTCTGTTATCTTTAGAAAGGGCTAAAGGCATTTTAAGTATTGTATTTTCTTATTGGATACGGATGGCTATTTTATGCTCCTAGGATGATGGTGATGCCATTTATTTTTTTATGTAGTGGGGGAAAGGGGAGTAGCTGATTATCCTTTACATATGAAGTCAGACTATTTTCCTTTACTGGCTGTCGTACATTTCCCTTATCTATCCAGTGCAAACTATAACTGCTGATAATGTTATACCTGAATATGTTTACTTTTGAAGGGGTATTTCTGTTTGATATGCTCTCTAGTTGTTGCTATATTCTGATATCACTGTTGGTTATCTCACACAGGTACTAACCCTTTCAGGGATGGTACAAACAGGGCTATATGGATTTCATCTTGACAAGGCATATGATGAGAGACTGAAAAGTCTCAACATACATTCACTGAAGGATGGGGGAGAGACAGAGACTTAAAAGTCAATGAAAGGGTTCACGAGAGTGGGCACAGCAAGTCTGTTCAAATTAAGAAGCAATGTGTCCATCAGGAGGCATGTTCTCGGAGGGGGTACAGTTTAAAAAGGACATTAGGAAGTATTACTTCATGGAATGGGTGGAACAAACTTACTGATAAGGTTGTGGAGGCAAACACAATAGTGGGATTCAAGAGGAAGTGGGACACATATAAAGGAGTTATCAGATGGAAAAGTGGCGGGGGGGGGGAAGGGGGACTGGGATGAAGGACTAAGACTAAGGGGGAGATCAGGGTTTGGATGCCCTCCAACTGGTTACTACAGCACTAAATCCCTTTAAAACCAAGTTACCGGGGGGAGCAATGATGAGCAGATATTGGCTGCTCGCAGGGACCTGAACCTGCTGGGGACAGACTTTAGGTGGCAGATGAGGTACACAGTCTGGGAGTTATTCTTGACAGTCAGCTGACTGTCGAGTCATAGGTGTTTTCTGTTGTCAGGGATTGCTTTTTATCACACAAAAAAAATTGCCAGACTGTGCCCTCTGCTTGAGCCTACAGATCTTGTCACCCTAGTAAATACCCTAGTATTTCCCCATCTCGACTACTGCTGTTCGCTCTAAAACAGCTTACCTGGGGGTTGGCTGCACTGTCTGCAGCTGGTTCCGAATACAGCAGTGCAGCTTCTGACCTCTGCTTTGAGGTCAGATCATATTAATCTGTCATTACATGTTCTGGGTTGGCTGCCGGTTAGATGGTGCACCAACCTGTGGGTTATTTTAATGATGCATAAAGGCCTAAACAGACCAGGCCATCAGTGTCTCAGTGAGTTTCAGACTCCCTACATGCCCACCAGGTATCTGAGATCAAGGAAATAGGTCTTCTCCAGGTGCCACCAGCAGGGCTTAAGTATGCAGGAGACTGGCTTTAGTGGGGGCTACCACCATCCTAGAGAATGCACTTCTGGATGAAATAGGCCCTGCTAGAAATTTAGCAATATTTAAAACTAACGGAAGTAACACCTTCTTCTCTTAGCCTTTGGGTAGCGTCGTCCTGTTGTTTTTGTTTGAAAAGCTGATTTTACTTTAATTATGTTGTGAATGTTGACGGATTGTTGTTCCTACTTTTGATTCTACCAGCTGAGTTATTTATTTTGTACAGAAGGTCTGAACTTTGAAGGGGTACCTCCACAAAAATAAAAAATACTTACCTACCCAATTTCCCATCTAAAGCATCACGTAGAAAATCCTGGGGCAGACTAGATGGACTGTTATGGTCTTTTTCTGTCACTTTTCCATGTATCTAAACTAGAAATATTCTAATTAAAGCTTCCAATCATTGTACTAGTATGATTTGTAACAAACAGGTAATGTCCTCTCTCAGGTCTGTAAAACACTGCCACAGTTATTGGCCTACACATTGTTCTAAGCAGTGTCTCCTGTATTTCACAGCTATCCAGTACTACACTAGAGACACAAAGGAATTGAACGAAGGCCTTTCACTTGACTGTAGCACACATTCATGGTTAAAAATCTATTTCTGAGGCTAATTTGATCAGATTATAAAAATTAAAGCATCTGACTCATAATCTGCAGCAGGTGCTATAGGACCAAGGCTAGCATGAGCTTGAGTGAACAGAGGGAGGCAGCTCTTTGATGGTTACTGCTCTTAAAGCATCATCATGTTCAGGAAACCCAGCTATTCTGTTTTCAATCAGATTTTCAATAAACATGTTTTCAAAGAACTGTTTCTCGTTTATCATACTGTGTAACAATGTCGTCTTTAAAAAACAGTTTTCCATGCTAACATTCAAGGCCTTCTGCCCATGAACATGATGTGACCCATATTCAGGTCTCAAAATCTGGCGTGCAGTATTCCACTGGCCCTTACACAGCTGCACTGTTTACATCCTACAGAACATCTGAAACACAAGACAGGATTCTGCAATGACTGGAAAAGCATTTTTAGTCATGCATGTTGTTCCAAAAAAAAAAAAAAGCCTGTGACAAGTTTCTTAACAAATTCAGTACAGTGAGCATCACAGCTTGGCATACGTATCTAGAGTTCTAGAAGCAGTCTATAATGACACACTATATGCTGCCAGTCATTGTGCATCATAAACTTCCTTCTCTTTCAAGGATGGCTTAACTAGCCATGCTAGTTCCTTTTAACATATGCATTGGCAGATGTCTTAAAATAGTAAAACAATGTCTGTCATCACCACCTCCGGATATCTCGAAAAATAAGGATCTAATTCATCCACTTGTGAACCAACACATGCTACTCTATGCGCAATGCTTGTGATAATTTAGAGAACGGTCTTTGTTTTCAGCAAATTTCTGGTAGCTCACTTCCATTTCCAGCCAAACATTTTCCCATATCACTTCACACCCATAGTCATCATGAACAAGGATACCTTCTTAAGGCTAGAAATTCCTTCGCAATTGCAGCAGTGGGCTGCCTAGTTCTACAGGCAGGTTGGAAGCTGGCTTAAATGTGCAGGTACATGCAAGCATTTTTTGTTCCTGATGGTGTTAACTCCCTGTTTTCAGTTACAATATCAGTAATTTTATCAGAAAGGATAATAAAAGGAACAGCCTGTGGTTTTATTTCAACTTTCTATCTAATGTCAATAAACAGAGTCATGTGTATATTCAGCCATAGTTCCAATATTCTTTTTCATCAAAACATGATGTAACAAAGGGAGTGAAATGAACAACTGGGCAAAAGTACAGTATATAGGGATCTCTTATTAGCTTGCCTAGGGAACCAACAGTACTCCTAGTTTTTTTTGTTTATAATTTTATTAATCCAGGATCGCCCAGCTGAAATGCTGCATCTCATTTTTAGTAGAGGGCCTTGCTTCTTCCCCACCTGTACACCTGAGAGAGGCAGACTGCAGCACTGAGAGGCTACGTGACTTGTCCACGGTCGATCACACAGCGAGCAAGTCACTGAGGTGGCATTTGAACCAGGGTCTCCTAGTTCCCAAGCCTGTGCTTTAGCCACCAGACCAAGCTGCCTCTGTTTAGGCTTAGTGGTTCAATGGTTCAATGGCCTCAGCCCAACCATCTCCTCTGCCCCAACTACTGGTATGTTTAAAACTGGGCTCCGGGACTATCTCACTACCAACAGCTCCTGTGACTACCCAACTTAACCTTGTTTCTCCACTTCCCTTTCTGCTCTAGTTGTCCCCCCCCCCCCACTGGATTCTACCCTCACATCTTGGTATACCCAATGCTGTACTTTTCACCCTCTCGCCACCCTTCCTACATTCCTTCTCCCCCCCTACCCTTTTCCCTCTCCCTATGACTCTGGCACTTCTTATCTGTTGTCTATTTTCTCTGACAAATGCCGCTGGCTGCCTTGTTACAATGCTACCCTTGAACTGTATTAATCTGTACTCTGTTTGCAATGTCCACATTGTTGTAATGCCTGTCTTGATGTCTTGATGTTCCCCATAATTTGTATTTCTCTGACGTGGAACTTTGTAAAAGAGCCATGGCTCAAAGGTATTTGTAATCCTAGACTTGATAAATAAATAAATCAATAAATAAAGTGGTAGAGTCCTGGGTTGGGAGCTTGAAGAATGCAAGCTCCAGTCCGATGTCTACCTCCCAGTTTGAGATATGAGGCAGTACTAGGCCTCTCAGTAAATTTGGATATTTTTTCCTCTGGGTGGTTGTTACTGTGGCTTTGAAGCCACCTGCTGGTGCCTCCTACTGCTGCAGCACTGCACTTTATGAACCAGCACAGCTGTGAAACTACACTAATATCCCTTATTTGAAATGATGACCTCAGCACATCAAACAAACAACATATATGGTGAGTTTCACTTGTGGACACGTGTGTCAGTGTGTGTGGGGGGGTGGGGGGAGGATAAGAAGATAGACTCCGGAAGGGAGAAGGGTGGGAAGGGGGGCAAACAAGAAAAATAAGAAAAATGGAGGCAATGTTTTATTACAGGAGAAACAGGAGGAGGAAGAAACAGCTCAAGAATGAGGTAACAACAAGAAACAAGCTTTGGTCAGAGCCAATATGACTGTCAAATTCATTACCCTGATAAGGGGTACAGAATAATGTGTGGTTTAGTTTTAATCTGCCTGTTTTATCACTTTCGTGTAAAAATCCCACATTTACTGGACAGCAGGGAAAAAGTTTATGGGCATGGATTCTGAGACCCTATGGGAACTACTTGAAACAGAGGTGGGGGGTCGTCAAGCAGCTGGTATGCAATGGTATATATTCCTGCGCAAACTACAGCACTGCATTACAGCTCTGCTGTCAGCTGTGGGTGGTATACCACTGACTTTTTCTCTCAGAGGAGTTAAAACAGCAAAGCTCACCTTTTCCAGTTTTGGCCACGGCCAGCAGAATCCTAACAATAAGTCTGATTTTGGTACTGGAAATGGAAAGGATTTACTGAGGGAACCCATCAGCTGTGCTCTGGTTATGCTAACTAGTTTAATAACCTGCCTGATACACTGCTGAATCGCCTGAAGTTTAATTAGTTTAATATATCTTTGTGATCTGCCTTTGCAGTCCAATGCAGGTGCAACTCAAACTGTTTTATTTGGTTTCTAACTTGTGACTTTTTACACAATGATCTGCATGGATTTTTCTTCAAAACTATATACAGTATAATTGTTCTGTCTTAAGGGCTTAGAGTCTGACTCAACTGCATTTCCCTCTGGAACTGCTTACTGTAATTTTTTTTTTGTGACAATGTTTTTGATGTGGAACCTTTGTAAATGCACACATGTTCAGTTCTGACACACTTCCTCCCGACTATATGTGGCAGGCTTCCTACCGACACTAGCCGGCTGTGCTGAGCTGCTGTAAAACAGTAGGACAGCATTACCTCTAGCATTACCTAAAAGTGTCTGAGAGCGAGGTTGAGGACAGGGGCTGAGAAAGTTAAAATGACCCATCTCTATCTTAGCAGCCTCTGTCATTTTCACCTCTCTCTCTCTCTCTCTCTCTCACTCGCAGCACATACTTCCACTGTTGCTTTAAAAACAAAATGCAGTCATTGGGGATGGGGGTCAGGAAGACTACAAAACTACAAGAACAGAAAGTCCATTAAATGTAGTCCCAGTAGGTGGAAGTACTACTTTAAGCTAAAAACCACAAATTAATTACAATTTATGTATTATAATTCCTATTTTTAAAAGTAAAAGCCCATTTTATAAGCACAATAAGACATGCATCTTCCTGTCCTCACTTACGCCTCTGGATGTGCAGGTATCTCACTACTACCGATAGCCAGCCATGTCTTATTACTTACTTAATATCCCTCAGATCACATCACCAATGCAGCAGTGTTCCGTTCCACATCATCCTTCAGCTGCGGCTCACCACCAAAGTCAGATCCTTACAAACTGTAACCCGATGTCAAGCACTTTACAATTAAAGAACAGTACACAGCAGCCATTAGGCATTCGAAGACAGCTTACAGAAAGCTCAGTTGAGGTAAGATTCAAACCTTTGTCATCTGATTAACAGCTCTGCATCCTAACCACTGGGCCACACTAGCTCTCTTTAGTAAGAAAACACCGGCAGAGATACAACTTGTTGAAAGTTAACTAGAGAGGTACAGAGAACTAACAAGAGCGTTAACTAGAGAAGTACAGAGAACTAACGAGAGTTAACTAGAGAAGTACAGAGAACTAACGAGAGAGTTAACTAGAGACATACAGAGAACTAACGAGAGAGAGTTAACTAGAGACGTATAGAGAACTAACGAGAGAGTTAACTAGAGATGTAGAGAACTAACAAGAGAGTTAACTAGAGACATACAGAGAACTAACAAGAGAGTTAACTAGAGACGTACAGAGAACTACTGAGAGTTAACTAGAGACGTACAGAGAACTAACGAGAGTTAACTAGAGAAGTACAGAGAACTAATGAGAGAGTTAACTAGAGAAGTACAGAGAACTAACGAGAGAGTTAACTAGAGAAGTACAGCCAACTCCTATGTCTACCAGATCTGTTCATATAAATAAGATCACTCCGAGTATATGTAAGACCAGATTGGGGGAAAAAACCTTACACTTCCTGGCAGCTCAATATTGAAATGTTCTTTCCTTTGAAATGCATACAGCTACTTCCCATTATAAATTTGTCACTGCTGCAAACAACTATTTTCCAATGATTTGTAAATGTTAACAAAACTCAAAATATTTAACTGTATCAGCAATTGTTGCACACGGAAACATTTAATGATACTTTGTATATATGTTGTGTGTGTAATACTGAATTGAATGTATTTTTATTTCTTAGTAGTAATTTATAAGTTTTTCTACACAGGACTGTCTTGTAAACAGGGATTTTTCCCCTTACAACATGTATTATCCTATATAAAAATAAAATGTCATCTATTTTTTATCTAACTAAATGTCTTACTGTACTTTGTAAACTATACAAAAAGTGCAGCCTCTAGGAGCAGCACTCTCAGAAATAACCTCTAGCCTCCATGCAAGGACTTGAATGCAAACAAGACTATTTTTTAAAGTACAAATACAGTCAGTTCTCCAATGTCGTAAGTCCACTTATTTTAAGATTGCTGGCAGTTATTTTCATTCTAAGCACTATAACTAAAGTCAGCCAACATTTCTAAGATAAAACTACATCTCAGTTATAGCCCTGCACCCTTCAGTACTGGCTATGAAGAAAAGTTCAACAAATTTCAAGATGTGAAGAACATCACTTTGTTGATTTTGGAGTTACTGTAGTAATCAGAGCTTGACAAAGAGCTTTGACCTGACGTGCACCAAAATCTTATCGGTACAACTCTTTATATGAAAAGCAGTTAGTGAAATTATAAGGAAATACATGCAGGTGTTTTGATGGTAACTTGGTAACAGGCCTTTTTTTAAATCCTTTTCAGATGTAGGCATTCTCCAGAAAGGAGAATTTTAAAGAGAACCTACCCTGACCAATCCCCATTAGGCAGAAAGGAATGTGGAGTACCTTACCCCATTATATATAGTTTATTTAGTACCAACCTGTTATTTAAATAATTAAAAAAAACCAAAAAAAAAAATGAGAATAGACAAAGCCCTGGAGGAGCAGATCTCCCAGCATGCCCCAATGTGCTGGCTGCCAAAGCAACAGTGATTTCTCTATATGGAGAGCTCTTCATACAATGAATGAGGATGTATCAGATATACTGCTACCCTTAAGGCTGGTATATTGTTGGTGGCAGCCTCATAAGAATTACATTTAAAGGAAACATAAACAGGGGTCATAATTGGGGCACAGAAAACCACAGCAGTGTAGGTTGTTGGCTTACCTACAAGACGCTGTGCTCTGTTTACTTCTAAATGCTTTCATTTGTGAGTCGCTAGATTGTAAACGTCGTGGCAGAATATAAACAAATCCCCCAATCTGTATTGAAATCTGCCGCTCCTCTAGCTTCCTAAGATGGCAGGGACGTCTGTAGGTGATGATGTAATCTGAGCGAAAGTGCACCCAAGGGTTAATAAATGCAGTATAGGGACCTTATAAGTTACATATATAAATATTATTAAAAAAAGCACTGCTGCATAAAATCCTTTACACTGCAGGTATGACAACCTTTTCACACCTGCACAGTAAAGGATTTATGCAGAACTGCTTTCTTAATAATATTCCTATATGTAATTTATAAGTCCCCTATACAGTATATAAACTTCGAGAGCACTGTCACTCGATTACATCATCATGCATAGATGTACCCTGCTTATTTTAGGAAGCTAGAGGAGGGACGGGGATTTGTTTATATTGTGCCGTGACTTTACATTCTAGCGACTCACAAAACAGCATTTGGAAGTAAGCTGAGCACAGAGTTTTGCAGGTAAGCCAACAACCTACACTGATGTGTTTTTTGCAGGCTGTATTTTGAATAACTTCTTTATGAGTCCTTTAAGATTAACGATCTCCGCACTCGGACAACGCTCCTTAAACGTAAGATCTTAACCTGGTTGCAACCATTGATTCCCAGTGCTGCCCTGCACATTATGCACATTATGGGTACCAACTCATCAGACTGGAAAAGCATTCAGAAAGAGAAGGTAGCCTAGCCTTCTACATCAGAGATCACATAAGATAAACTTGTATTCTCCTGAAAGCAATACGAAGAAGGTCCACCAAATTGCTAACAATTAAAGTAACATTGGATAACAGAGATTTTTTACTATGCTGTCTATTTGGAACCCCTTAGACTAATATACCTGTATCAGTCATACACCTAGTTGTTGAGTGTTTTTCCAAGAACACGAAGGTTATAACCATGGGGAACTTTAACACTGGTTGGCTAAAACGCCAAGATCCACTTGAAAAAAACTGGGCAACTGAACACCCTCAATTGGATCCTTGCAAACAGACTTGAGAGAATAATAAAATCTGGTACAGAGACTCTAATAAATCCTCATAAAGTATATTTTAACTAATTCGGATTCTGACTATGACGTGTTATAAGTTGTATATTATTTATTACTGATTTGTTTTTTTGTGTATCTGATTGACCATGTAAACGAGCCAAGCAGCCCATGAACTTACCAGAGCGTAAATAAATTATCAGATGATCACAGCCCAATTTATTATAGAGTATATGGAAATGTAAGGGGAAAAAAACACCTCTCCAGTACATCACCATTACTGCTCTCAAATCCTTCGAGGCAGACAAACTTAGGTATGATCTACACCAAGTCTGGTTGGATAAATTCACCTGCACACCTAATATTAATGCAGTCTTGAGTTATTCAGAGAACAAACACAGAACTGTTAGCAATAAGTACAGTACAGCCTCAAAAGGAACACCAGAGTCAGAGAAGAACAAGTGGATCACACTAGATTTACTGAGTGCTACTGACTGTGATAAAGCCTGGTCCTCCTTTAAACCCACCTATTAACAGGGACTGGCAAACATATAGGTGATTCAGAAAGTAAGCGGTAATGCTAAGAAAAGGTAAAGTAGATTTTTGCACTGAGAGCAGGGGCTCTTACAGCAAGTCTCCTGAGACCCGCTGGTCAGACCTAAACTCCCTTTTGGGAAAGGAGTCTCATTCCATCCCTCACTTGCTACATAACAGCATCCTGATCACTGAGAGGGCTAGCACTGCAGGTGCACTAAACACCCACTTTACTAACATTAATCTCTATTCTCACCCTACCAAAGGATCACAGTTAGACAACCTGAACTCAATGACCCTCCTAATCCCTTTGAGCATTACTCTCTCATCTTTCAGTTTACTAACATAAGACAAGCAGACAACACCCTGAAGCTACTCAAAGATATTGATTCCCTCCAAAAGCACAGGAACAGATGGCATAGATCATCAGATACGGTAGCTGCCAACCAGACTTCAGTACCCATAACAACTTCTTAAGTCTCTGTCCCCACACTGGGGCAGCAGCCACCCATTTGGGAAAAGACAATAGCAACTCAAATGCACAAGCTGGGATCACCTCAGATGCAAATAGCTACTGGCATGTTTCAGTGCTACCTACTGAACATTTAAGTAAGCTCCTGAAGAAGATGATTTATAATCAACTAATGGAGTAATTACTCAGCCATAATATCTGCTTGAGTGACAGAAACACAGACAATGAAGGCAGAAAAAAGACCACTGGTCCATCCAGTCTGCTCGTAACATCCTATCATACCCTGAGACCTTCTGTCCGTACAGAGTTTAAGCCCACACTCATGCTCTCCATTTTACTGCTACCTCCCTGAGTAACTGCTAAGCCTTTTACTATGTCTTTGCCATGACTGAAGCCTTTCACTCTGTCCCTGCCATGACTGGAGCATTTCACTCTGTCTTTGCCATGACTGAAACCTTTCACTCTGTCTTTGCCATGACTGAAACCTTTCACTCTGTCTTTGCTATGACTGAAGCCTTTCACTCTGTCCCTGACATGACTGAAGCCTTTCACTCTGTCCCTGACATGACTGAAGCCTTTCACTCTGTCCCTGACACGACTGAAGCCTTTTACTCTGTCTTTGCCATGACTGAAGCCTTTCACTCTGTCTTTGCCATGACTGAAACCTTTCACTCTGTCTTTGCCACGACTGAAGCCTTTCACTCTGTCTTTGCCATGACTGAAGCCTTTCACTCTGTCCCTGACATGACTGAAGCCTTTCACTCTGTCTTTGCCATGACTGAAGCCTTTTACTCTGTCTTTGCCATAACTGAAACCTTTCACTCTGTCTTTGCCATGACTGAAGCCTTTCACTCTGTCCCTGCCATGACTGAAACCTTTCACTCTGTCTTTGCCATGACTGAAGCCTTTCACTCTGTCCCTGCCATGACTGAAGCCTCTTACTCTTTCTTTGCCATGAATGAAGCCTTTCACTCTGTCTTTGCCATGACTGAATCCTTTCACTCTGTCCCTGCCATGCTTGACACCATTAACAGTTTTGGTGCTGATCCCATCCTCAGGCAAACTGTTCCATGGCACAGCCACCCTCTCTGCAAAACAAAACTTTCTCAGGTCCCTTCTGAACCTGATGCGTTGTCCGGATTCCTATCTAAACACTCAACCAGTGCAGCCCTTCTGAGGGTCACACATTTTTATTTATTTAGTTTTTGTTAACCAGGTAGGTGCACTAGCCAAGAAATGACTATTTTAAACCTTCTAACTGCAATGAATGTGAGTCACCACATTTGAGCAATTTTTAAAGATTCAGTAAAAATTCCACCAACAGCTTAATCTGGTTCTGTTTCAGTTGGTTACCATTTGTATCTTCCCCCGTAGCCCCTGAAAAAAGGACTTCTAGTCTCAGTGGGCCTATCTGAAACATAGAAACATAGAAACATAGACTTTGATGGCAGATAAGGACCGCTAGGCCCATCTAGTCTGCCCATTTCTCTACCTACAGGATAGGCCGCAGATCCTAGTTAACCAACAGCCTATTTCTTCCTACCCCCCACAAGAATTGCCTTATGTCTGTCCCATGCATTCTTGAATTCTCCCACAGTTTTAGACCCCACAACCTCCTCAGGAAGGCTGTTCCATGCATCCACTACCCTCTCTGTGAAATAATACTTCCTCACATTGCCCCTGAACCACCCTCCTTCTATCTTTAAATTGTGTCCCCTTGTTCTTGCAAGTCTCTTTTTCTGAAAGATGCTACCCTCTTGGACTTTGTTGATTCCACTGAGGTACTTAAAAGTTTCTATCATGTCCCCCCTCTCCCTTCTTTCCTCAAGGGTATACATATTAAGCTCCTTTAGTCTCTCCTCATACGGCTTCTCTTGCAGACCCTGCACCATTTTAGTTGCCCTCCTCTGGACTGCCTCTATCCTGTCTATGTCCTTGAGGAGATGGGGTCTCAGAACTGGACACAGTACTCCAGATGGGGTCTCACCAACTGTCTGTACAGAGGATAACAACTTCCTGTTTTCTGCTGATGATGCCTCTCCTATACATCCCAGTATACCCCAGCCCTCCCTACTGCCTTCTCACATTGCTTGCTAACCTTAAGGTCATCTGATATGATTACCCCAGGTCCTTTCCTTTTTTGTTGTTGTTACTACCTCCCCACCCACTGTGTATTCTTCCCCTGGGTTCTTGTTTCCCAAGTGCATTATTTTGCACTTCTTTGCATTGAATCCTAGCTGCCATACTTCTGACCATTCCTCCAACCTTGCCAAGTCCCTTTTCATCCTTTCCACGCCTCCTTGTGTATCAACCCTGTTGCAGATCTTTGTGTCATCTGCAAAAAGGCATACTTTTCCTTCCAGTCCCTCTGCAATGTCACTGATGAAGACATTAAAAGGACTGGACCCAATCGGAACCCTGCAGGTACCCCACTAGTAACCCCCTTTCTTCAGAGTGGACTCCATTTACAATTACCTTCTGTGTCCTGTTGTCCAGCCAATGTTTTGCCCAGGCTACCACCCTGGGTCCCACTCCCAGGCTGGTTAATTTGACTATTAATCTTTTGTGTGGGACTGTGTCAAATGCCTTGCTAAAGTCTAGGTAGGCCATGTCCACAGCCCCTCCCTGGTCTACTACTTTGGTCACCCAGTCAAAGAAATCTTTTAGATTCGTCTGACATGACCTTCCCGCTGTGAACCCATGCTACCTGGTCAACAAAATTCATTAAATAAATAAAGACCTAACCAAAATCTTTTACACAGTGAACCATGGCTTACTTTTCCATAATGGAAGGCTGGGAAGGAAGTTAGTAGGCACAGGGGCAGGTGCAATGCTGGTGAGATGGGTAGGAAACTGGCTGCAGGGAAGGCAACAGAGGGTGGTGGTGGGTGGGGAGCTCTCACACCCAAGGGCAGTGACGAGTGGTGTCCCATAGGGCTCGGTGTTGGGACCAGTGTTGTTTGGGATATTCATTGCAGACATATCATGGGACATCAAGAGCAAGATCAGTCTGTTTGCTGATAATACCAAGGTTGGCGCGGTGGTGGATGACCTAGAGGGGATGGCAGGGTTGCAGGATGATCTGGCAAAGCTTGAAACCTGGTCAGACACCTGGCAACTGGGCTTTAATGCCAAAAAGTGCAGGTGATGCATTTTGGGATGAAGAACCCAAGGAGGACTTACCAGCTAGGGGAGTGCAGCTAGCCCAGACAGAGGAGGAGAAGGATCTGGGTGTGCTCATCACAGGGTCCATGAACAACTCGGCACAGTGTAGGAAGGCAGCTGCAAAGGCCAACAAAATGCTGGGTTGTATTGCAAGGGTATATATCCTCAAGGAGGGAGAGGTAATTCTGCCACTGTATAGGTCATTAGTTAGACCACACACTGGGTACTGCGTGCAGTTCTGTCGTCCGTATCGAAAAGGGACATTATTACTGGGAGGAGTGCAGCGAGGGCTGACAAAGATGATCAAGGGTCTGGGGGACTTATCATATGAGAGGAGGTTGAAGGAGTTGAACATGTACTCACTGGAGGAGAGGAGAGACAGGGGGGACATGATTGAAACCTTTAAATACATGAAAGGAATAAACAAGACAGGTACAGAGGGGCTGTTCAAAGTAAGGAGGGAGGGCCACCAGGGGCCATGATATGAGACTGGAGCGAGGAAGGTTCAGGAGGGAGATGAGGAGACACTTTTTACAGAGAGGGTGGTGGCTGGGTGGAATGCATTACCTGCAGAAGTGGTATGCAGTAGAACAGTGGACTGCTTCAAACGAGGATGGGACAGGACAAGGGGGAGGGTTAATGAAGGGGAAGGGTGGAAGGGAGGGGCAGCTGCAGAATAAGGGGTGCTAGCTGCACATTCGAGCAGACTTGATAGACCTCTAGGCCTTTATCTGCTGGCAAATTTCGTATGTTCGTATGTTCGTAAATTGTGGGGGCTGGGTCTCTCCACTGTACTTTTTCTAGTGTGGCTCAGATTCAGAGGTTACTTGCTGAAAGGACCCAAGTAGTCAAGTTTCATGGTGAGATCTCCTTTTAAAGTATGCTAAACCTTAGCATTCCATGAGGTTCACTACTAGGACTGTTTCTATTCAGTCTATTCATTAATGACCTATTCACTGTATACTCCCAAACAAATAACAGTAACCAACGTAATGCATAAGACAGAGCATGGGGGCCACTGAAGAAAAACCATGGAGGAGGTGAGCTGGGTAGACTTAGTCTGGGTACAACTAGCAACAGAATGGGGGAGAATTATCAGGGTGGATGTAATGTACAGACCCCAAAACCGGAAGGAAGATAGATAAGAGGTTGGGAATGAAATTCAGAGGGCATCCAGTATAGAAATAAAGATTGAATTGACTTGACACAAAGGATGAGTGCGGCTAATGGGAGACCACAATCTGTCTTACATGGACTGGGAAATCCCGGTAGCCAAGAGTGCTGTTAGCCAGGCACTAGCAAATGTAACGCAAGACTTTTTTCTTCTGCAACTTTTTTAGGGACCAACCAGACAGGAGAATACCCTCAGTTTGGTGCTCTCCAGCAGCAATATCATCATGGATGTCAGGGTGAAATAACCCTAGGGTCTAGTGACCACAATTCAGTGTGGTTTAACATAACCACAGCAGCCCACCATTCCAACTCAATGGCAATGGTCCCAGATTTCAGAAGGGTGGATTTTGGGAAGATGGGGGAACTGCACAAAGAAATGGTAACGGGGAAGCAAGAATGAAAGTGTTGACACTAAGCGGATGTTATCAGGAGGTGAATAAACAAGGTCACCAAATCCTATATGAGGAAGGTCGGAAAAAACAAGCAGCACAAAAAATAAATTTTGTTCTCCAGAGGTGTTCCAGAAGCACAAGGGGAGTAGAACAAGGCAAACTGGGAGGTATAGCTTTGTAACCTGAAAGAAGCCAACAGAACGGAAAGAGAAGCAAAGGAAGAGACAGAACTAAGAACCATGGAGGGGGTCAAGGAAGGCATAGCATCTTTCTTTTATTATATCGCAGATAAGAAGAAAACAAAGGAGGGAATAGTACAATTAAAAAAGAAGGGATCTGGGCAGAGAAGGATGGTAGAAAGGCAGATACTCTGAATGAACTGTTTTGGTCATTTTCTTTACAGCGGTGGAGGAGGAAGGACCACTCACAGAATGTGGGGTGCAGGTGAGAGTGGAGACAGTGCAAGTACCAGAGATGGTGCCAGTCTCAGAAGAGAGAATGCTCAGGGAACTCGAGATATTGAAGGTGGGCCATGTGCTGGGTCCTGATGGGAATGGGGTACATGTCTGGGTGCTAATGGAGGCTGGGCAGACCTTGGCAGCACCATTGGCAGGTCTGTTTAACTGTTCACTAGAAAGAGGGTCATTTTCTGCCAACAAATTCTATGTTTCTATGTTTTCAAACTGAAAAAACGTTATGTTTAGATTACAGTGAAGTGCAGTCACAGACCTCTCTCTTAAGCCAGCCAACTTGTAAATGACAAGCTCCAGAAATGTATGCCACAGGCCAGAGAGATGTTGCAAATGAAAACAAACAAAACGCTTCTTGAGGGAGTTTTTAAATCGGAGCCCCGCCAACAGCAAGTACATGTACACAGTAGAAAGGCGGGCTCATGAATACCAAGCAAAAGTAACCACTATGGTTAAAATAAAAACTCTTTATTAAGAAGATTTCGTGGCAAACTATGTAACGTTGACGCTGCTGACGCTTTTCAAGAAAAAGCGCCAGCAAGCGTGAAGCGTTGACGTGGTTTGCCACAGGGGGAGCTACCCTTTTCTTAATAAAGAGTTTTGGTATTCGTGAGCCTGCCTTTCTACTGTGTACAGAGAGATGTTGCACCAACAGAGAAGCTGTATGGCCATGAATTTGTGCTGCCAAAGTCCTCCACAGAACGGAGTTATTGAAACCCATATCACTCTGTCTTCTTTATTAGATTGTTGTTTTTGGATGTAGCTGTCCCACAACTGAGACCTGAATCAGGAAAAAACAAAAGCTAAGTGGCAGCCATATAGAAAAACTGAATTTTTCAGCAGAAAAAGGCCCTGCAGCCCATCAAGTCTGCCCAGCCTTAGCTAATGTTGAATGTGAGGGCCCTAGTGGCCCTGCACTCCTC
Organism: Neoceratodus forsteri; assembly: GCA_016271365.2. NCBI lineage: Eukaryota > Metazoa > Chordata > Ceratodontiformes > Ceratodontidae > Neoceratodus > Neoceratodus forsteri. Next base: position 1,339,507,691 of record CM057455.1, on the reverse strand, counting down.
CTCCCCTCCCCTTTTGCCACCATCTTTACCAGCCCCATATGTCTGTCCTACCCATGTTTGAACCCCCACCCACCACTGCCTGTGCACAAAGTACCTCCCTTGGTAATCTATTCTGCTTCTCAGGAAAGAAATTTATTCTTACATCTCTCATAAATCTCCTGCTCACCCCACCAGTTTCATTGCCTTTTCCCCAGTACTCCTGTCCCACTCAGCAAGAACAGCCCGCTGCTACCTACAGTACTTTATATTTATCCAGTAAAGATATGTGTATGTCCCAAGCATGCCCCTTCTCTCTTATCTCCAGTGTGTACATGTTAAGGTCTTTCAACCTTTCCAAATACTGTAAGTTTTTTCATCCTAGCCCTGGATCATTTTGGTTACCATCCTCTGCACCACCTCCAACCTGGCCTTGTATTTTTTTAAAGTATGAGCCCCAGAACTGCACAATGTACATTAGGTGAGAATGAACCAGGGACCTGTACAGTAACAGAATCACCTCACTCCTCCAGCTACTTATGCCCCCTTCTTGTATGTCCCAGCAACCTATCTACCCCCTCCACTGCCCAGCAGCTCTGTACTGATGTTTTTAAATTGTCCAATATTACTAACCCCAGATTCCTCTCCTCAGTCATACTTTCCACTGTTACCCCACATTCTGTATTATATTTTCAGATTTTTTTGCTCCTATGTGCATTACCTTACACTTCTTAGTGCTGAATTTTAACTGCCAGATCACTGACCAGTTCTCCATTCATTCCAGGTTTTCCCTCATATTTCTTAACCCTTCCTCACTATCCACTCTTACGCAGATCTTGGCATCATCCACAAACAGGCAGACTTTCCTCTGGATCCTGACTCCAGTATCATAGATGATGCTATTAAGAGGACAAAACCAATACATGTGGAATACCACTTGTGACCTCCCTGACCTCCTGAGTGTTCCCCATTAAGAGCAACCCTCTGCGTTCTGCCATTTAGTCAGTTTCCTATCAAAGGATTTTAAGCAGGCTGATTTTTATACAGACCAAAGGCTAACCATATACTATAGTAGCTTTCTTTGATATGAACACATCTTGCAGTTTCGAACCCCAAAGCAATCTAGCTATCAGTTGTATCTAGTGTAAGGCTTGGGGGAGATGGGATGTAATCAGGCTCATTCTTGTGCAGTTCAGAAAAAGTTATTAATAAAATGAACATCTAAAGAAGGAAATTGTGAAGCCTTTGTAAAATTTTACAATTGCTGAGACACCCGTTTCCTCTTATTTTTATCTTGTGATATATTGTTAGGACCCAAACCACAAAGGTGGGAACATGTAGCTTCACGCTTGTGGAATGCCACACAAGTACAGCATTCATGATATGTGCCCCGAATCATGGGTGTGAAAAACTGGGGTCAGAACAGGATCAGATAGCAGAAATCTAATTGGATGGTTGGTCTAGGGCTAGAGTAGATCTTCTGTTCCATTTGGGGCAATGGGATCCAGAAATAAAGATTCATTAAAATTAAAAAAAAGCCTTTGTGACCTCCCACCTGGATTACTGTAACTCCCTGTACCTAGGGCTAGCAGGGGTTGATATCCGCCGCTAGCTATCTGTTTGCACTTGCTTTTCCTGACTGTACTGATTGGTTGAGTTCTGTTTGTGCAGTTTATGGCTTATTGTCTATTACTGATTTCAATGTACAGGTGCTATGATCTTTTGGAATAGCTCCTTTTTAAAAATAAATTGAACTAAATTGAATTGAATCTTGTTATCTTCCCCCACGCCCAGGTCACCCATTGTTTTGACCACAGAAGAGGTTGAAGTAGACTGGCCTATTGGCGTAGCAGTAGCATTACTCCTTGTGATGTTGACGACCCAGGTTCAGGAATGAGCCCAAAGCATCAGAGGACCGGCCAAGGGGAGGTAGAACAAGCATCCCTTGGCCTGCTGTCTTCCTTTGGGTGGGTGGGAAGTGGCGCCCGGCATCAGTTTGGCTCCTAGTGGAGGCTAGGAGCACAGCAGCCAATGACCGCTAGAACTGGGATAGAGGTGTGGCAGGTGTTGGCAAGTTGTGCGTGTGAGCACGTATGGTGGCGCTCCTGACCCCATTGCACTGCTGCACCTCCCTGGGGAAAACACAAGGAAAAAACCCTCAGGACCAGAGCACCATGAAGCCTGAATGAGTCTTGAGCCGCCCAAATGATACCCCTTGTGTAAGTCTCCGCTGGTACTTCAGGAAGACACTGGTCTCTCCCTTTGTAGAGTCCCACTGCAGGGGGCAAGATGTGGGCTCCCAGACTGGGCTGCTAAAGGGAATGGTAGATGGGTGTACTGGAATTGCCAAGAGGGCTGTCATGGGGTACATCCCCACCTGAGCCAGACAGCCAGAAACAGAATCAAGAGAAAAAAAGAGGTTGAAGAGGACCAAACCAAAAAACAATCTCTGTGGCGCACCACTTGGGACCTCCTCAGCCTCTAAGAGCTCCCACTTAAAGACAACCCTCTGGCTTCTGTCAGTTAGCCAGTTACCTAGCCATCTTGTGATTTTTTCCCCCACACCAAGGTCACCAACTGTTTTGGTCAACCACCCATGTGGAACACAGAGAAGGCTTTGTTGAAGTCAGTGTACAGTTTGTTCATTGCCTTTCCCTTGTTCATCACCTCTGTCACTCAATCAGTGAAGCTGATCATGTTCTTCTGGTATGATCTCCCTCCAGTAATTCCATGCCGTCTAAAATCCTGAAGTCTAGTTGCCTCCAGAAAATCCTCTAGCCTCTTCTTTATTATGAGACGGCAGTATAGCATAGTGGTTAACAGCACTAAGCTGCAAACCTGGGGAACTAGGTTTGAATCTCACAACCACTACATGCTTAATGTGTGACCATGAGGAAGCCACTGAACTTCTCTGTGCTCCCAGGACGCACATGGAAACAATCCTTGGCTCAGTGCATCTTTCCTGGCCAAAAATTGTAAAATAAACAAAAATAAAAGCTCTCTAGTAATAATTCTCCCATTAGGGGCATCAGACTGACAGGGCTGTAGTTCCCCATTTCATCCATACATCTGCTCTTGTGCAGGGGAACTATTCCCTCTGTCCTTCAGTCGGACAGTCCCTATATACTATCCCCATATCCAGCGAGCTGAAGAGGTCAGCTAGTGGTATAGGACCTATCCCATTTTTAAGCACACAGGGAAGTACCCCAATTCAGACCCACTGACTTGTCCAACTTAAGCATGTTTAATCACTTTTAATACCCTTACCTCAGAAATCAGAGCCTCATTAATACCCACTTCTTACATATGCCATGATATCCACACTACAAAATAAATCAGAGCTCTGCAAGTCTAAGTACATATATAACACAATCTTTCTTTTTCTTTTTTTTTACTTTATCTCTTTATCCCTCTTATCTACTCCCGGTGCCCACTCCTTCCGTCCACTCATGTCCTCCAATCCACCTTCCATGGGATCTGCCCCTAGAGTGCCTTTTCCCCCTCTCCTTGCACAGTGGGGTCTGTCCCTTCTTGGTGGTCTGGATGAACTGGAGCGGCTTTCATCCAGGGCTGCCGAGAGGTGTTTTCCATTTTCTCCCCTAGATCCCCTACCCTCTGAGACGTCGGCGCTTGGAACGTACGTCCCAAGTGGTGGTGTATTGACGCACGCCGAGCCTCTCATACGCTGCAACGTCCCCCCTCACCAGCTCTGGCGAACGGAGCTGCCTCCATCCCTTCCTGTTGCCTGTGCTTCCACTGGCTGTGGAAGGGATGCAGAACACAGGTGCGTTCTTGGTCTCCCACCCCTGAGGGAGGAGAGCATCCGTTGGGACGCTCTATCCTCCCTCTCCCCTACCGACCCCCGGCCACCCAAGTCCATTCCTCAACCCGGGTCACCGCATAGGAGGTGCCCAGCTCAACCCTCAGCGCCACCGGGCCGGCATATATAACACAATCTTTCACTATTATATTGAATACAAACACTGATCTCTTTGAGTTATATAACTTGCAGTAAATTCATTTTTTCCTCTTCCTCTGTTTATCCTTTTACCTCCAACTGGCTCCCTTCTGACCTGGTCCTCCCAGTGCCATCTCCCACCTTCTCAAGGGCTTACCTCTCCAGTGAATCCCTCATGAATTACCCCCTGCGGTGGGCCTTTGGGGCTGCCCTAACCCCTCTATAGTGCAATCTAGATTACTTGGAGAAAGTACCTAGTCTGTGGGGTGGGATCTGCAGAGGACCAGACACCATACAGCCATGGTCAAGAAGAACAGGTTACTCACCTGTAACAGCAGTTCTAGGAGTGGTATATGTTGTTCATCCACACTCTTTGGCATGTCCCTTTCCCTTTAAATCTCACCGGAAAGTCTTCAAGCTGGCTCCTCCCACCCACCTGGGTGGTAAATACCTCGGCTCCGCCCCATGACACCAGATCTTAGCCCACTGGAAGCAAGGTGATGCGCCAAAAGACGGGGAGATCGGTTGGGTGCATGTGGATGAACAACATATACCACTCCTAGAACTACTGTTACAGGTGAGTAACCTGTTTAAGGAGCGTGGATATGTTGTTCATCCACATTCTTTGGCAGACTCCTAGCAGTTCTCCGGGAGAAGGGAGGCAAGGCGCACACCCCCTACTTAGGAAACAGAGATTGGAGAACCGAGGCCCCAAAACCAGCATCCCGGCGTGACTCAAGGTCGATGTGGTAGTGGGAAATAAAGGTGTTTGCTAACTTCCAGGTAGCAGCCCGACAGATTTCCTGGATAGGGATGTCCCTGGAAGCAGCCACCGATGCAGCAGTATGGTGGGTAGAATGAGCTCTTAACCCTCTGGGAGGCTCCTTGCCCGCCAACTCATAGCACAGACCTATGCATGATGTGATCCACCTTGCAATGGTCCATTTGGCTGCAGGTCTGCCAGAAGCGGCTTCAGCGTAGGTGACAAACAGCTGGCGAACCTCTCCATGAATTTCCACCGTTCTTTCCTTATAATAGGAGAGAGCTCGTCTCAGGTCCAGAGTATGGAGCCTGTACTCGGCATCCGAGGTGTAGTTACGGTAGTATACTGGCAGAATCAACACCTGATTAAGGTGAAACTCTGAGACCACCTTCGGAAGGAATTTCGGGTGGGGGCACAGGACAACTTTGTCCCTGTGAAAGACCAGATAAGGGGAGTCCACGGAAAGTGCCTGGAGCTCCCCTGTCCTTCTGGCTGACGTAATAGCCACCAGGAAGGCCGTCTTCCATAACAAGTATGACAGCTCACACTTGTGCACTGGTTCAAATGGCTTGCCCATGAGCTTTGCCAAAACCAGCAAGAGATCCCACGGAGGTGGAGGTTCATGCACCGGAGGGGATATGTGATCCAGGCCTTTGAAGAAGCGCCCGACCACTGTCGCCTGTGCCAATGTCGGCTGACCGGCCCGCACCCGGTAAGCAGAAATGGCTGCCAGGTGCACCCTAAGGGTTGATGACGCAGACCCCTTGGAGAGAGACCAAAGGTAGTCCAGAATGTTAGCCACAGAGCAGGATAAGGGGTCCAGACTCTTACCCTGACACCAAATGGAAAATCTCTTCCATTTGAAGGCATAACATTTCCTGGTCGATTCCTTGCAAGATGCCTCCACCATGGTGTAGACATCCTCGAAAAGACCCAGAGCCTGGAACTCTAGCCGCTCAGGTACCAGGCTGTGAGGTGCAGGGATTGAAGGTCCGGATGGAAGACCTTCCCCTGGTTTAATGATATCAGGTCCAGGCATGTACAAAGCTGCTCCGGGGGCCTGCAGTTGAGGCTGAGGAGATCTGGGTACCAGAATTGGCGCGCCCAATCTGGGACTACCAGAATCACCTTCGTCTTGTCCCTCCTTACCTTGAGTAACACCTTGTGGATCAAGGGAAATGAAGGGAAGGCGTAGAGGAGGCCTGGGGTCCAGAGCCTCGAAAAGGCATCCCCCTGCAGTGAGCCCTGCTGAGGGGAGGCGGGCATGGTACAGACTCAGCTTGGCATTCTCTCTGGAGGCAAACAGGTCCACCAACGGTTTGCCCCAGTGGGAGAACAGACTAAGCTACCTCTGGATGGAGGGACCACTCGTGGGATGTCTGGCCTAGGCGGCTGAGAGCATCCGCCAGTTGGTTCGAGACTTCTGCCACATGGATGGCTAGGAGACCCACTTCCAACCAGCTGACGAGGGTCAAGATGCGGAGCACCTCCTTGCACAGCAGACGGGAGTATGTGCCGCCCTGTTTGTTGAGGTAGTACATGGTTATGGTATTGTCCATCTGGACTTGAACCACTTGACCCCGGAGTTGAGGAGCGAATGCTGAAAGTGCCAGTCTGACTGCTCTGAGCTCCAACAGTTGATGTGGCATCGGGACTCCTCGGGGGTCCAGAACCCATGGGCTCTGTCGTCCCACATGTGGGCTCCCCAGCCCATGAGAGAGGCATCGGTCGTGAGGACGACTGTCGACTCGGGGCGGATAAACAGGATCCCTTCCTGCAACCATTCTGGGACGGTCCACCATTGGAGAGTGTCCCACATCTTCTGGGTTACTGTGATCAGCTGGTCGAATCAACCATGGCACTGAGTCCACTGGGCGGCCAGCTCCTATTGGAGGGGGCACATGTGCCACCTGGCCCAACAGACCACTGAGGTGCACTCCGCCATGTAACCTAGAAGGCACAGAAAGTCCCGGGCAGGGCGCAAGAGCCCAACCAGAAATGATCGGGCAAAGGAGGAAAGAACCTCCGCCCTGTCTGCTGGGAGCCGGGCTCTGACTTGATGAGAGTGGAGCTCTGCCCCGATGAAGCCCATCACCTGAGATGGCATGAGTTCTGACTTGGCCTCGTTGATCAGGAGGCCAAGCTGAGAGCAGGTTATGAGAGCCAGATCCCTGGATCTCTCCACCTCCTGAAGGGAGGAACCCGCCAGAAGACAGTCATCAAGATAAGGGTAGATTCGAACTCCTCGACACCGAAGATGGGCTGCCACCACTGCAATGCACTTGGTGAAGACCCATGGGGCCGATGACAGGCCGAACGGCATGGCTCGGAACTCGTACAGGGTCCCCTCAACCCTGAAGCAGAGGAACCGCTGGTGGGATGTACGGATTGGGACGTGAAAGAACACGTCCTGCAGATCCAGTGAACAAAACCATATGTTTCACTCTAGGGATGGTATGATCTGGTTCAGAATTACCATCCGGAAGGTGCAAGACCTGAGATACTGATTCAGGTCGTGGAGATCTAGGATGGGGCGCCAACTCCCCGTCCGCTTGGGCACCAGGAAGTACCTGGATACGAAGCCTGGGTCTACAGGTGGATCTGGCACTGGAGCTACCGCCTCCTTGCGGAAGAGCTGAGCTATGTCATCTTGAAGAGCCAACTGCATGCGAGCCGAGATCCTTTCCTCCCGAGGGACGCGGCTCGGCTGGGCGGGTACTGCTCGAATTCCAGAGGCAGTCCCTGCCCGACCAGTTCTAGAACCCACCTGTCCAAGGTGATATTGGACCAGGTGGAAAGAAAGTGGGAGAGCCGACCCCCCATGGGAGGATCCAGGGCAGGCATGACAGGTGTAGGGGTGGCAACCCCCAAACCGTCACTGAGCAGGCTTAGAGAAGGAGGAGGAGGAAGCTCCTGGACCAGCACCTTGGTCTCCTTTACAGGGCTGTTGAGGGCCCTGCTTGGGCCTAGGGCGCCAAGCTTGAGCCTGCTGCTTCTGTTGGTGCTGCTGACCTCCTTGATAGGAGGGCTGCCTGACCGCAGGGGAGAACTGCCGCAAAGGCTTCCTCTTCCTCTTCTGCTGGTTCTTGCCCGAGGAACCCTTAGCAGAAGTGGCATCCAAGGTGGCACTGGACTGCTCAATACTCTGAAGGTGTCCTGCCACTCCTGGGCCGAACAAGTCGGTACCAAGGAAAGGCACATCAGCTAACTTGTGTTGGGTATCCACCGGAAAGGAGGATAACCTTAACCAAGCCCTGCGGCAGGTGGCCACTGCGGCTGCTAAAGAGAGGGCACATGAATCCCCGATGTCTAGGGCCATCTGGAACTGCTGTTTGGTGACAGCATGGCCCCGATCACAGACTTGCTTGACCGTGGTCTGCATGTCCATGGGGAGATGAGGAAGTACTTCATCCAGTGACCCTAGGAGGGCATGGGAGAAGTGTGCCATGATCACAGCCGAACTGGCCTGATGAAGGCCCAAGGAAGAGGCTGCATAGACCTTACAGGCAGAGTGGTCCATGTTCTTGGACTCCTTGTCCGGAGGTCGGTCAGTGTTGGCCGAGCTACCAGTACGTCTAAAGACGGAAGCAGTCACCAGGCTCTCAGCCGAGGGATATTCCGTGAATCCCGGTAGGGATCCCACAGGCACTGCATGCTTACGGGCACTACGGGCAGACGGTGCTGGGCAGGAGGCTGGACTAGTAATGGCTTCAGCCACTGGGAAGGCCTCCGTCAGGTTTCCTCCCTCTTAATAATATCTGTAAGGGGGTACTCTGACTTTTTCTGGATAGACTCCAGGGGCATTCCGTTGGAATCAGAAATGCAGCAGAGGATGCCCTGAAAGGAGGAAGGACCTTCCTCCAGTCCTGCCGAGAGTGACTCCTCATCACCCGGATGGGAGTGCAAACTGGTGGCATCTGAATCCGAAGAGTCAAGATACAGCAGTCTCCTGCCTATGTCCCCCTCGATACGCCGAGGGCGGTCAGGGGTAACCGTGATGGACAGATGTCAGGGAAGCCCGGTGTCTGGACAGTCCCCTTTCGAGGGAGCCCCAGAGGGAGGCTGCTTAGGCGGTGGTTCCACCCTAATTGGTGGTGAGACCGGTATGGGCTTATCCAGAACAGTGGCCGGCCCCACAGGAGAAGGAACCGAAGTTTTCGGGTCTGAAGGGGTCGGCGTTGGCCCTTGAGGTGCAGGCCAAGTAATGGCTGGAGTGGACAGCGTAGCCGGCTTCTGCCCGGCCAAAATCAGCTGTTGCCACATAGGCGCCTCATAGCATCGACGGAGTTTCTGTCAAAGCCTCTCCTCATCCGAGGAAGATGAGGACCTGTGGCGGCGCCTCTTTTTTGAATGCCGGTGGCCTTTCTTCGGTTTTCCCGCCGAAGAAGGTGACCAAGTCCTTGATCGAGACCGATGGTGTTGGGAGAAACTGGGTGCGGGGAAAAACGAGGCTCCGGATCAATTCCCTTGATGGGGACACCCAAAGGAAGTGTCTCGTCATCGGGGAAAGAAAGAACCGGGGTTCTCTCTAAAGAATCATCGACCGGAGTCGGCAAAATCGGCTTGGTAACAATCTTGGCCGGATCAACCGATTTCTCAGTCTCTGCCTGGCCAGACAGAAGATCCGTGAAGCCGTCGGCCAAGAAAGTGATCTCGACTGAAGTCAAGGTCGCAGTGTCCTGGGACTCGGACCTCTCTCGGTCCCAGGAACGTCTCCTTTTCAAAGATGTTGGATACTTGTCCCTCTTCCAAGGTCAGGAGCAGTGCGAGCCCGAGGGCGCCTCACCCCTGGTGGGGAGAGACTGGCACAGCTCCCTGAAGGAACCTGTAATGGAAGAACCTAGGTTGAGAGGCACAAAGAAACTTCTGCTTGCCGAAGCTTGGGCAGCTTCTTCTTCAAAGGCCTTCATCTGCTCTAGCTGTTTGGCGGATCCCAGAGCCGTGGAAACCGCCCACCTCGCTTCTTTTGATTTAACCGGTGGGTTCCTTTTCTCCGGTCTCCCCAGCTTAAGGCGCGCCATGCGGTCATCGAGGACGTTGGGATGGAATGCTAAGCAAAACGTACAGGTGGTGGTGTCATGATCGACACCTAGGCAGTACACGCAGGTAAGGTGGGGATCGGTGCTCAACATTTTCTGGCCGCATGAACACCGGTGAAATCCGGGGGACGACTTGTCCTTCATGTCTGATACGCTATTATCGGAATCGAAAACTCTGACGAGTTTGAGAGATAAATTCGTTAAAAACCGACAATGCGAATCCAGGGCCTACGATGGCTAGAGTTAGCACAAGGAAACCTGATTCTTCCAGCGGAAAGGAAGATCTGGTGTCATGGAGTGGAGCCAAGGTATTTCCCACCCAGGTGGGTGGGAGGAGCAAGCTTGAAGACTTTCCGGCAAGATTTAAAGGGAAAGGGACATGCCAAAGAGTGTGGATGAACAACATATTCACGCTCCTAGAAATTTTGTTTTCTCCTGGCATTTTCTCCTCAAAGACCACCAAACATGTAATGGCACACCGTGTGTGTGTGTGTGTGTGTGTGCAGAGGCATGCACAAATATATCAGTATCTGAGGGCAGACCCTCCCCAAAATATGCCTTCTCACTGTGTCGCCAATTGGCTTCCACCAGGTGGCAGGCAAGTATCAGGACACAATGCCCCCCTTCCCAACTGAGGGCAGCCATCCTTGGGACACTCAATCCTTCCTCCCCTGGTTGACCCAAGTCCATTCCCAAACCCCGGTCGCCACCACAGTGAATGGTCGTGCTATTGCTGTGCTATTGGGCCCATATTCTTCAGCTGTTATTTGAGCGCTCTTTTTTCAACTGCAAGGATAATGGCAAAAAGTAATACAGTACCCCATCACAAGGGAGCAGGCTTCAGGTACTGGTACAGTAATAAATTGCAAACCCATATTGGTAAGTGTTCAAAAAGATAACCTTTTGTAAATTTGCTGAATACTTAGGACCAGATGCCATCCTACTTAATTTATCAGATAAGTGGCACTTTGTGACCCCTGATGAAGCAAAATCTTATAGCAGAAATATTTTTCACAATATTTTGGGGGGTTCAGTCCTGTGTCCTTTACTCTTCTCTATCTTATTTAAAGACCTTCCTAACAGTTTGGATTATATAGGCTAACCCTATAGCCTAGAGGTTAGAGTTAACAACCTGTGAATGAGTTGGTACATCTAGCAACCTGGGTTTTATTCCCACAACTTCCACTTGCAACAGTGCAAGCCTAAGCAAGTCACTTGACCTCCCCAGTGCCCCCAGGTTGCGCTGAAAACAAGCATTGTGCCTAATGGGCATTACCCAGTTACTGAAGAAAGAAAATATCAAGATTACAACCTCCTATGATGGGGCATTTAGTTTTCAATACTGTATGTTGCCTTAAGCGATGAAATAACACACTGCACAAGATAAGTTTTGTGGTCACAAATTGGGTTTAAATGCAAGAAAGACTGAGAGGTTAAAACCTTCCTTTTTGGCACTGAACAAAACTCGAACACTTATGGTGCCTAAATTATCTATTTCTCCTTGGGACAGTGAAATCACTGAAGCCACTGCATAAGATAACTATAGATGTTACATGATGTAGCCCTAACTTACAACATATGTTCTGAATGTTCTGATCAGATCTATATGAGACTTTAAACTACAGCACTGCACCCCATAAGAATACTAAAGAGCAAGCCAGTTTGCTGCTTTGAGTATAGTGACAGCTTTATGGATCTGGGAACACATTTTATTCCGCTGTTTTTAAAACATGCCAGCAAGATTTGCATTACATTACAGCTGTGGAGTGCATCAAAGTACTGTGCATGCAGGATTACATTGTCTCTCTCTTGCTAGATAACAATTTAATTGCTTTAAAATGATTTTAAATGCTTAGAGGGCTGGTTGCTTCCTATCTTGTTAAGCTGTGTTTCTCATGATGCCAGTCACAAACTGACTAAGACAAAATTCAGAAAATTAAAAATGCCCTAGGGTGTAATGACAGCTGTGCCTAAACTTTCAAGTAATGTGTTACATCAAATGCCAGGGATACTAGTAGCCCAAAGGCAGGGACCAATTTTAAACATATGGGTTAAGCAGCAATAAAGTATTGCTACCACCCCTGAAACACTGATGCAGTAGTTAAGATGGACTCAAGTCTGGGGCCTGATACAGTCACAGTTTGTGGTGGCACAATTTCAGGGATGCAACAGGCTCCATTTGCACCATCAAAACCTGCCACACAATGCCATATATACATACATACAGTATCAGCCATACATATGTATAAAGACCTTCCTGACAGTCTGTATCAAATGGGATGTACTACATAACATACATACCATCCAGTTCTGGAGACCGCACCTCTGCAAGGACATTGAGAGGGTGGAGGTGGTCCACAGGAGGGCTACTAAAATGGTGCGGGGTTTGTACAATAAGCCATGAGAGGAGAGACTGTGGGAGCACTGTGTGTTCTCCCTGGAAGAAAGGAAAGCGAGACGGGACATGACTTGAGAGCTATAAGTACTTCACAGGGGTGAACAAAGTGCGGGTGGGGGCAGCCTCTTTCAAAGGAGGATGAGCACTGGTACACAACGGCATGCTGTAAAACTTGAGAGGTGGGCCAGCTCTGTGGTGCCAGGTGATGGGGAGTCGCCTGGCACACTGGCGACCCAGGTTCACACCCGAGCCTGGAGCATCAGGAGCGGAGGCTGGCAGAGAGGGCTCAACAGCATCCCTTGGATGCTCTCCTCCCGGGGGGAAGGGTCATGGAGGGATCGCCCTTCAGCGGCTCCTCGTGGCCGGATTTGGCCTTGCGTTCTGCAGCATGGGTGACCACACACTGCATGCACAAGAAATGAGGATGCTGCAGCATGCCTCCTAAGATGGCGGGGAAACAGAACAAGGAAAATGGCCACCAGTGCCGGCTGGATAACAGCAGCCAGCCTGTCCTGGCCATGAAGCCCCTGAGTTGACCCACACCGACCAACCAAGATGTGAGTGCAAAGGGGTGCCAAAGGGTACCTCGATTTCCCCTCCCAGATGCCTCCCCATGGGTAGGGGGACCCCCCAATGAAGGGATACATCGGGACAGTGGGGCAGATGGACAGTGGAATGGGGGAGTTGCGGAGGGTGAGGACTTGGCCACCTGAAGGAGTGGGCGGCTGGGTTAGAAGGAATGGGTGCATAAAAAGAATGTCCAAAACAAACAAAAAAAAACTAGAGAGTTCAGGGGGAGTTTAAAAAGCATATGAGTAACTACTTCTTCACAGAAAGGGTGGTAGATGCCTAAAACAGCATGCTGGAGCTTCAAACATGTGTGGGATAGGCACATGGGTATTATAAGCAGAAGTAAGGAAGGAGGCATAGAAACATAGAAGGTGATGGCAGATAAGGACCATGTGTCCCACCTAGTCTGCCCCTTTTCCCTACCTAATGCAATACCGGAGGCCCCCGCTGATCTGCAGCTTACCTTCTCTTCCCTATTGCAAGAGTACGCTTATGTCTATCCCATGCAATCTTGAATTTCCCTGCCATTTTTGCCCCCACCACCTCTGCAGGGAGGCTCTTCCAAGCATTCACTACTCCTTCTGTGAAAAAATACTTCCTCATGTTGCCCCTGAGCCTACCACCCTCTAGCCTCATATCATGCCCCCTTGTTCTCGTACACCTTCTTTTCTGAAAGATGCTACCGTCCTGTACCTTGTTTATACCCCTGAGGTACTTCAATGTCTCTACCACATCCCCTCTCTCTCTCTCCTCTCCTCCAGAGAATACATATTGAGGTCCTCTAGTCTTTCCTCATATGGACTTTTGGTGCAGTCCTTGCACCATTTTTGTTGCCCTTCTCTAGACTGCCTCTATTTTGTCTATGTCCTTCCAGAGAGGTGACCTCCAGAACTGGACATAGTACTCCAGATAAGGTCCCACTAGTGATCTGTACAGTGGCATAATCACCTCTTTTTTTCTGCTGGTGGTACCTCTCCCTGTGCACCCTAGCATCCCACTGGCTCTCCCCCCAGCCTTCTCACATTGTTTGTTTACCTTTAGGTCATCAGATATGATTACCCCCAGGTCTCCTTCTTGATTGATGGCCATCAGGACCTCTTCCCCCATCTTGTACTCCTTCCTTTGGATTTCTGTGCCGCAAATACATGGTTTTGCACTTCTTTGCACTGAATTTTAGCTGTCACACTCTCGACCACTCCTCCAGCAAGTTTAGGTTCTTTCTAGTTTTTTCCACCCCCCCTTCCCTGGAGTGTCAACCCTGTTGCAGATCTTAGTGTCGTCTGTAAAGAGGCATACTTTCCCCTCCAGACTCTCTGCAATGTCGCTTATTTATTTATTAAGCTTTTGTTAACCAGGTAGGTACACTAGACAATACATATGCCTATTTTCAGGTACGACCCGGGAGAGTACAGGAAATACAACATGGTACTACAAGATACATATTAGGCTGTTACACAGAAAAAACAGCAGCATAACAAAGTCAGTAGGTACAAAGGTCATAACAACTACATTGGAACACCAGAGCTATGAGCAGCAGCGCATTATATACAAGACATTATACAGAAGAGAGTCCATTATATACAAAATTATAAACAGTCTCCAAAAAAGGTGGGGGGGGGGGGTAATTGTCAGAGCAGTACCCCATCCCTAGGATGTGAAACTGAATCCGTGTTGACAGGCAGAACATAAGGAGTGTAAGGAGGGATGTTCAGTGCAGGGGGCCAGGTGAGATTACGGAGGCTTGGGACAACCACATACAGATAGGAGCTTCAAGTGTCTCCACAGGGAGGTTCGGAGGCAAGCTTGGGAGGAGGAGGTGCGAACCTGGGCAGGAAGGGAATTCCATAGTCTGGGGGCACACGCAGCGAAATCTCTGTCCCCCATTTGAGTGCGTGTGGCAGGAAGCCTTAGGGCAGCCAGGCCAAGGGATCTGAGGGAGTACGATGGGGAGGCCGCCGGTACAAGGAGCTCTGCCAGCAGGTGGATGCCGTCCCAAGGGCACACCCATGAAGCAGCCCAGTACGAGATTTTAAGTAACTGGCTGGGGAGAGCCAACCAAGTTTACTGTACAGGTCACAATAAGGGGCAGCAAGCATAAAGCGGCAGATGTTGTTGTAGGCGACGGACCACCTGGCGAGGTGGGTTTTGGATGTGCGAGCAAACAGGAGAAGCCCATAGCATAGAGAGGGTAGAAACACACCTCTAGCCAGAGCAAGGCGGGCAGCGGGAGTAAGTTTGCTCTTAGCCTGATAGGCCAGACCCAGTTTGCAGCTGACGGTTCTGCAGACACTAAGGGTATGGAGTCCCAGGTCAAGCTGAGGATCCAGTGTAACCCCAAGGTATTTGATGGAGTCGGTGATGAGGAGTGGGACTCCATCAAGCCCAGTGATATGCAGGGGGGGCAGGGGAGGCTTTTATCTTGGCCAGGGACCCAAAGAGCACGGCCTGAGTTTTGCTGAGGTTGAGGACAAGCTTATGGGACGTTATGAAGACAATAAAGAGGACTGGCCTCAGCACGTATCCCTGTGGCACCGCATTGGCTATCCCCTCTTTCCTCGAATTAAATCCCATTTACCACCACCCTGTGTCCTGTCACTCAACCAGTTTCTGGCCAAGTTTGTTATTTTACCAGGAGAGACACACTAAGCTGAAAGCTTGTTTACAGGTGCGACCTAGGAGCACAAGGAAGTTAAGTGACTTACTCAGGGTCACACAGTATGCAAGTGGGGGCTGTAGGATTCAAACCCAGGTCTCCAGGTTTGCAGCTCAGAGCCTTAAACCGCTGCGCTATACTGCCTCCTCCATTCCTCCTATTTACCATCCTATGGGGATGGTATTGAAGGCCTTGCTGAAATCTAAGTAGGCTACATCAACCACCACTCCCTGATTTACCTCCCTGGTGACCCAGTCAAAGAACTCTACCAAATTTGTTTGAAAATACCTGGACTTACAGAAACATAGAAAATGACAGCGGGAGACCAAGGGTCCATCAAGTCTGTCCATGAGTTTCCGAGACCTTCTACAGGTCCAGGGACCTAGTCCCCCTTCTGGTTTCTGTCCTCTCCTGTTCCCATGGTTTCTATGTGTGCCACTGCTCTGTCACACCCCAGCTCAAATGCTGTCATGGTCATTGCTCCCACCACCTCTGCAGGCAGCCTATTCCAAGGTTCCATGACTCTTTCCATAAAGTAGTGCTTCCTTAGTTCCCTCCTGAAGCTCCCTCCCCGCAGCATCCATTCATGCCCTCTAGTAGTTGAGGTGGAGATCCTGTTGAAAGATTCTGCATAGGGAACCTTATTTATGCCTCTCAGGAACCTAAACGTCTTAATCTTATCCCTTCTCTTCCTCCTAGTCTCTAGTGTGTACATATTTAGTGGTCACAAGATATTATGGTTGTAAACGGGCTTTCTGGCTGCCAACACCTGACCTGTGAAAGTACCCCTGGTAAGTGGCACCACATTTGTCATCACACACACACACACACACACACACACACACACACACACACACACACACACACACCATACCTTTTGCATGGTTCTGGGCCAGTGAAAGTTGCCATTTTTTATTACTGCAGTCATTCCTGAGGGTCTAGTGGCCCTCACCCTAAGCACAGCCCATAATTAGTACACGATTTCCAGTAGCTCTTCTCCAGCCCTGTTCCCCTGCACTGTCCATTTTGTAATTCAAATCCCTCCCCATCTACCTTCCCCAGGCAGGGACACCTGTGAGCAAGTAGGGTCTAGGGTGTAGTGTTAGGCAGGGAAAACAAGGCAGAATAAATGAGCCTACCACTCCTTTTCTGCTGACACTTTCTATGTTTCTATACACGAGAGGAGAACTTATTAGCTGGGGGAAGAAGTCTCCACTGCGACTATGTCCCAGTGCAAATGATGGTCACAAGATGTTATGGTTGTAAACAGGCTTTCTGGCTGCCAACACCTGACCTGTGAAAGTACCCGTGGTATACGGCACCACATTTGTAGCCATCTCTCCCCTCCTACCCAACCCTTAACTTTTGCATGGTTCTGGGCCAGTGAAAGTTGCCATTTTTTTTTTATTACTGCAGTCATTCCTGGGGGTCTACTGGCCGTCACCCTAAGAACAGCCCATAATTAGTACATGATTTCCAGTAGCTCTTCTCCAACCCTGTTCCCCTGCACTGTCCATTTTGTAATTCAAATCCTTCCCCGGTCTGCTTCCCCTAACAACACTCCCTCTGCCACATGCATTCATCCCCCAGTGAAACTGCAAATTTGTTTATTTGATTAAGAGCAAAAAATGTCCATTTTTAAGAGTGACTTGGAAGAAAACATAAAATACAAACAACAAGCAATAAACATATGAAACACAGATAACAACCAGTACGTGACAAAACAGGCAAAATTCAATCACTTCCTTCCCATTAGGTTTAACAAAGTCACAAATAAACAATAAAACATCATTTCCAATTACAAACAAAACTGGACATGAAACTGGATCTCAGATTACGTTTAAATAAGCCCAAACTATGTAACAGTTTGACTGACTGGGTGGCTTTGAAGAATGAGACCAGAAGTGTGAGGAGGGTGATTTGACTGAGTACAGCTCAGCACACAATTTGCATGCTGGCCCCCTGCATCAGTATGACTGCCCTGCCCCATTCTCTGCAATGCCCTAAGTGACCACATAGAGAAAGGCTTGCAATCCCATTGTGTACAGCACAATGACGTATAAGGTTGAACAGTGACACAGACTGGCTGCGGCGACTACTTTGCACCTGAACTGCAGCTGTCTATGGGGACCACTGGATCATATGACCTCGGGACAAAAGCAGCAACATTTTACTAGTATAGTAGTTACAGACATTGGTGGGAGGTGCTTTCCTTCTGGCAGAAGCATTTAACAGTTAGAATGTAATCTGTCAAAGGCTCATCATAATGTTCCTCATCACAGTACTTTCCCAGATGTGCAGCAAATACTTGATTCCCAACTAGATGAGAAAATCACAATCATTGCAATATCTGACTGCACAGACAATATTTTTATGTGACCAAAAGGGTATTATTTACCATGTGTTTCCAGGTTGCCTACTTAAGGCCAAAAGATCCACAGTATCTGATGACTTACTAAGCTAGGCATCGCCAGATAGCACACACCATTACTTCAGGAACCATCCTGCACTACAGTCTCTGTTGCCCTGAGAATCTGGTAACATCTCAGTCACAGCAAAGGGGTGGCCCATTGGTAAATGTAATTTACGAGTGATCTGATCCATTGTGACACGATACAGCATCGCTCCATATAAGGGAACTGTGCAGAGACCAAAGGGCTGACAGATGCTAGGAATGTACATTCATGGAAACTGACTTCCCAACAGATTTATGCACAGAACAAGAAACACAAAAAATTCTGGTCATACATTTCTCATTATACAGATTAGAAATACTTACTTTTCCAAGTTGTTAATACTTTTTGTCACAATTTCATTACAGCCTATGTAATTACATGGACCGGAAACGGTTCGTGTCATGCATAAATCCGTTGGTTAACTCACACATTATCTGATTAATGATGACTCTACTAATTGGTAATATGAAGTGTACAGCTATGTAAAATAGTTCCAGGAGGGCCAATGTCCACTGACCCAATGGGATTTTAGCTTGTCCTTCCCTTTCTGGAGGCTGAACTGATTTCCAGTATAAAGGGATGTTCTCAACCTCCAAGGAAGGTTAATCACAAAATGAAGTTGCTGGCACAATGGGCAGTATAAGGGACAAATGATGCTTGGCAAAAAGGGATGTGCAAAAGTGTGATCCCTCTCTGCCAAGATGTGATGTGCTGAATCATCACTGCCATAGGACGGTCTGACTCACAGAATATCTAATGCGCTAATTGACTGGGCCAGTGATGCAATGGATTATGCATCTGAACTACAGATCAGAAAATTCTAGTTTTGACTTCCACCTGGTTTGCTTTTTGGCTTGCAATATCAGTGGCTCAGTAGGTAGTACACTTGCCTCTGGGACAGAAGATCAGAAGACTATGAGTTCTAGCCCCACACCAGGTACTTGGGGTAATACCTGTAACTGACACTGCAGAGCAGTACAAAGGGGGTGCTGCATTGTTGAGGTGTCCAGGTGGAAATTATTTATTTAATTTATTTATTTAATTTTGTTGACCCAGTAAGCCCACTGGGCCTAGAAGTCCCTCTTTCAGGAGCGACCGGGGGGGATACAGATGGTAAGCAACTGAAGTTAAACCAGATTAAGCTGTTGGTGGTATATTTTTTTTTTCTTTTTTAGTGAATGGGAGAAATTTTGCCAGGACACCGGGGAAATTCCCCTGCTCTTTTTCGATAAGTGCCATGGGATCTTTAGCATCCACCTGCACTACCACCAATCCAGGCAGATGGGACCTCGGTTTAACGTCTCATCCGAGAGACGGCACCTCAGAAGTGCAGCACCCCCCCTCATGATACACTACAGTGTCAATATTGGGACAGTAACCCAAGTGCCAGATGTGGGAACTGAACCCACAGCCCTCTGATCTCCCAGCCTCTTGTGCTACCTACTGAGCCACTGACACTGCAAGTTAAAGATCCCATGGCACTTATCATAAAAGAGAAGGGGTGTTTCCCCAGAGCCCTGGCCAACAGTCTCCCCTGTCAGTAAAGCACATCCATGTAACCACGACTACATACACACAAACACACACACAATGCGCGCGCACACACACACACGATGCATGCACACACACACACACACACACGATGCACCTAAAAACAAGCTATCACAAGGGACAGGACTGATCCTGGATAAGGCATCAGGAGGGACCTCTCCCCCACACTAAAATATGTGTGTGTGTATATATATATATATATATGTGTGTGTGTGTGTTTGTGTATCTTAACAGCAGGAGGTGATGAAAAGACATTCACCAACATAGACCTAAACATGTATCATCTGACTGAATCCAGGTGTAGTACAGCACCGTAGTAACACAATGGAAGAGACTCAGTGTGCTATCTGCAAAACATGTTTTCCATAGGCACAAAATGGGAGAAACTCTGTTATGTATAGGGTCCTTGGGGTCCGTCTTGATGCAAGACGACAAGAGCAAGGCAAGGACAGAAGAGGAGAACAGGCACCACTGGGGTAGTCAGCTCAGGAGAAGAAACAAAAGACAAAGAGATATTGAACTTGTTGAGTAAACAGTTTACAGAGGCACAAACAAGTGTACTAAAGAGAGGCATATCACTCATTCTGACAGCAAAACGGAACAAATTTGAATTCACAGTGGACCTCTTTAAACTGGTACGAAAAAAACTACATTTGAAATACACAATTACTGATTATATATGACTAGTTTAACAAGAGTATCCTAGAATGGAGGTACATACAGTATAATGAGGCTGCTCGGTACTCGACAGTATTATAGATGAACGATGTTCAGGGAAGGAACAGTGGGGAAGGTAACAGGAATGACACTGTTTGGACAGTACAGGATGCTGCCAATTTGGAAGCACTTGAGAGCTTGGTACAAGAAACTAGCCACATGGGTACTTTTGAAACAATGATGAACATGGATAATTCCAGCACCCATCAGGATTACCAGACTATCGATATCACATTAAATCCCATTGTATAATCTTCTATCCGAACAATTTAACTGTCAAAATGATATGACACTGGGCTATTCTGAAAATGACTTAAGGACTTTAATACTCAAATAAATAAATAAATAAAATGTATAATACAATTATTCATAACAATGACACGAGCTTCAGTGTGTATGATGTACAGTAAATGACGTAATTATGAAGGACATGAGAGGAAGACTCTAAGCCAGAATGTTGCTTTTATGTTGCATATACAGCCATTAGCATATTTGAGAAGCCTGTTTATAAAGAAATAGCTGAATTGTTACATAGTAGTAAAAATAACTGGAGTAACCTGAAACCAGAAGAACAAGTAGCCTTAGTGGAACGAGCAGAAATTAATGATGTACTCTTCAAACCGGGCAGTAATACTGTGCAGTAATAGTTGCAATCCAGTATAAAGAGATGGTGTTAGAACTTATTGGTGACATCAATAGGTATAGAAGGTTACCAAGTGGTCCAACTGATAATTTTTATTTTTGTTTTATTTATTTAAAAGTTGCATACAATACAAGATGAGTTCTATGAGAAGCAGGTCTCGTTTATAGAACGCCCCAAGTCATAATGGTTACAAAACAACATAAACTAATATACACAAAACCAACTAATAACAATTATAAATGGATTGTTCCTGTAACAACAATCTTTTCAAACCATGTCTACCATGATACCTTTTGTAAGGAGCTGTGACTTACACTAGAAACGGCAGTCCAAAGATGGTCATTAGCCAAGAGAAGCATAAGTATATCTGGAACCCCAGCCCCATTACTTCCACTGTGTATGCATTGCCTAAGGTGCATAAAGATCTCGAGATACCTCCTGGCAGACCTATAATCTCCAGTGTAGGCTTCCTTACAGAAAACCTTGCTAGGTTCACTGACTTTTCTTTCCTGAAGGTTGAGGTCACGAAACTAGAATCTTACATTCATGACATGATGGACATTTTGTCTAAAATGCAGGATTTGACCGGGAAATGGATTTTCTGTGCATCATTACTGATGCTGAGTGTGTGTGTAATGTGTTTCCATATTACGCATGAGGATGGCATTAGGGCCTATGACTTTTTTCTATCAAAGAATGACAATCAAGGTATTCCGAAGTGTTTTTTAATGGAGTCCCTTGAATACATTTTGACTCAACTTCTTCACCTTTGAGTATGACTAGTTCCTGCAGACATGTGGTATGGCCATAGGTGCAGCCATGGAACCTTCCTACGCTAACTTCTTTATGAGGCTGTGGGAACAGTATGTGGTCTTCAGTCCAGATGCTAATCCACACATAGACAGTGTCATTAAATGGCATAGGTTCACTCATGACATTGTGTGTGGAGAAGTGACAAGGAAATCTACCATGAAATTTGTGGAGGGGCTAAACTTTAATGAATTTAATCTAAAATTCATGGCAAAAATACATTTTAAAAAAGTTACCTCTCTGGATGTTATCCTCAAAGGTGGGGAAGGGAGGTGTCAGAACTGAGGCTACTAAAAATGTACCACTATTAATAGCCTACTGTGAACATAGAGTTCCCACCCAAGATTCCTTATCTGGTCTATACCATATGGGCAATTCATTAGACTCAGAAGAACTTGCACTGAGTTAGATGAGTATGATGGACAGGTACAGGATCTGAAAAACAGGTTCCTGAACAGGGACTATGAATTGTGCCTACTAGAGAAGGCCATGAAGCAAGCCAGAGACAAAGACAGAAATAAAAAAACAGAAAAGAATGCACCCCAAGACAGAGAATACTTGATTTTCTTGGCTATGCCAAGGTACTGATCTAATACACAACAAAAGTTTTGTTCAATAGCAACAGCAAAGCATGCACATTACATAATGCTGCTATAGTGTATGGTTTGCCCCTGTTGTGTATGGATTTCCATACTGGTAACTGTCTTATTGTGGTACAGTTCAAAGGTCATGAAAAGTTGTTGTGGTATCATTCTGACATCAAAACAATAGCACAACAACTTTTCAGCCTTAATGTGCCTGGTGACTGGTTAAAAATGTAGCTTTCAAGAAAAAGGAAAAGAAAATGGCAGCACCAATTAGCAAGCAGGTGACCAAGGAAATTTAGACAAGGACAGCTGCAGATGGCTCTGTGGTCTAAACTGTACTTATTCTTCATTTTTTTTTGTTTGTTTGTTTTCTTGTAGTTGTTGCTTTAAAAAAAACTGTGTGGCTGTGGATCATTGATTTTGAGTGGGGCTCAGAAGTGACGGTTTCAGTGAGAAAGGTGGAAGTAATGGGATGGGGTAAGAAAGATCATCCGATGTCTCTTCAAAATAATGATTCACTAATTTCTAGTCCGAAACCAGTGGCAGAATGTTTCAACAATTATTTTGGAGATCTTGAGAATTTAAGGGTCTCAAGTTCTAATGTATACTCAGAAGTAGTTAACAATTCCAAGGTCTATTCTGAATTTCCTTTTAAGTTTTAATTTAGTGAAGTGACACCTGAGACCGCTAAGGATTATATAATTAATAACGATCCTAAACCATTCTTGCTAACTGATTCCTTAGGTATTCAAATTTTAAAACTGGGTATTGATACATTTTGTTGTCCCTTAGCTACTATTTTTAATTTTTCAATTGTTCATGGTGTATTCTCGAAATTGTGGAAACACGCAATTATTAGACCAATACATAAAGCTGGTAATTCTTCATCGGTTCCTAATTATCGACCAATTGCTCTCTTGCCACCTCTATCCAAAATTCTCGAGAAAATTATCTTGGATCAGACTTTAGAATTTCTTAATAAATATAATTTGTTAACTTCTTGTCAGCATGGTTTCAGGGTAGGGCATGACACAGAAATGGCCTTGGTGAAGTTCACCAGCAGCATCCAGATGGCCCTAGACAAAGAGCACTCGTTGCTGCTCTTTTTGTGGACCTCATCAAGGCCTTTGATCTTGTGTAACACAGTGTGCTCCCATGTATCATGAATAAAATGCAATTTTCTAGTGACGTGACTAAATGGTCACATGTAATAACTATTGATGGTCACCAATCTTCTTCTAAATCAATTAGATGTGGTGTTCCCCAAGGTTCTATCTTGGGCCCACTAATTTTTTAACTCCTTATGAATGATGCTCCATCTTCTTGTCCATCTAGCTCTATTATAATTTACGCAGATGATACGGTTATTTTTGAGAATAGTATAAATCCAATGGAGGTCTTGGACAAGCTTCAGTTTAATTTCGATTCTTTTCAAAATTGGCTACTTTCCCATTCCCTTGTGCTCAACTCAGTAAAAACAAAAACTATGCTCTTTACTAGACAAAAGATTAATTTGTCTGACCTTCCACTCATCTGCGATGCTAAAGGAAATATCACTGAATTGGTTAACGGATTTAAATATTTGGGGCTCATATTTGATGCCAACCTTACATTTGAACATCATGTCACTTCCATCATAAAAAAAGTACATCGAAGACTTGGAAGCCTCTATAGAGTGAAGTGTTACTTGACAACAGAATCTAGGAGGCTTCTGGCTCATAGCTTTCTTTTCAGTGTTTTAGATTATGGGTTGGTGGTCTATGCCCCTTTAAATTCTAAGCTCTTAGGAAAACTGACAGTTATGTACAACTCTATACTAAGATTTATGTTTTCAGCTCCAGCCAGAACTCACCATTGTTTACTGTTAAAATCTTCCAATTGTCTTTCCCTTATAAATAGATTCAGTTTAAAATGTGTTCCTTTTTATTTAAAATCAAAGCTGGTTTGTTTCCTACTTCAGTAAGTTCACTTTTCTCTAAATATGTTAATTCCAACTGTACTAGAACTCAGTCAAAGTTTACATTTACTGTTCCATTCTTTAAGAGAACCTCTGGACAACATTCATTGTTATATAGGGGAACGAGTTATTTTAACTTACTTCCTTGTGATATATCAAATTGTACCTCCTTATTCTCTTTTAGGTCGAGATTGAAAAGATATTTACATCTTACCCAAGAATGTATTTGTTAAATGTCTAATTGTTTATTGTTATACTGTATTGTATATGTTATTGTATTTATTTTGTTTAGTGTAAAGCTTGTCGTCTGTGAAAACGGGCAATTTGCTCATCAGACCTACAAGGGTAAAAAATAAAATGAAATGAAATGAAAAGGGAGCACTGGTGCAGTGTACAGATGGGAAGAGTCTTTTTTTTACTCAGCGAGCCATTGAAACTTATCTTTTCAACAGGGGCAAACGATACATTACATGAAATAGTGTAGGGGTGGCCTTACAAAACAACACAGCTAGAAATAAAAATACAGGCTGGCCCAGTGGTGCTGAGGGTTGAGGCGCTGGATGCCACACCTTGCGCCACCCCTGCGACCCAGGTTTGGGAACAGACTTGTGTCACTCGGGGTTCAGCAGGAAGGATTGAGCATCCATAGACAGCTGTTCTTCCTCGGGGGAGGGGGACAGTGTGGTGCACTGTAGACAGACACCCAGCGGTGGCTAGGTGTCGGCACAGGAGCGTCACCCAGAACAGGGTAGGGCACCCTTCCAGGGCATATGGCTGCTTCCGTGGGGGCAGCTGCCTCACTAATTGCACGGTTCAGGTGCCTGAGGAGAAAAAGTGGAAAACGTCCACAAGCTGACAGGATCCGTAATGACCCGATATGTTCTTTTTGGAGTACAAGTCCCTCTGAGGGAGGGCCAGAGAAACGCATCAGCTCCACGGAGGAGCCATAATGTATCAATAAAAAAAAGAAATAAAAATACAGAAAAGAAGGCACCCCAAGACAGAAAATACTGGGTTTTCTTGACTATGCCAAGGTATTGGTTTAATACACAAACAAAAGCATTTTTCAACAGTAATAGCAAATAGTGTTCTTTACACAGTGCTGCTGTAGTAAACACTCTGGCCCAGATATTCAAAAGGGTTGCGCACGCGCAAGTCCTACATTGCGCCATTCTGCGACATTCAGCAGGAGGCAGTTACGCCACTGACAACAGGTTGCGCAACAGCGCAATGCAAATGAATGCATGCTCAACAGGAGGGGGAGGAACCATGCATAAACTGCGCAACCCGATATTCAGTCGGGTTGTGCAGAAGTGCATGCATGCAACCCCCAACCTGCGCCTGCACAACCTTGAGCAAAAAAAAAGGATCAAGTTGAGGGCCACCACAGGTGAGCTGCTGTATTGCAGGGGCGCAGCACAGCAGCTGCCACCCCTGCCTGGCCCTTTCGGTCCTGTGCCCCACCAGCCCGATCGCGGGCATAAAAT
Organism: Neoceratodus forsteri; assembly: GCA_016271365.2. Classification (NCBI taxonomy): domain Eukaryota; kingdom Metazoa; phylum Chordata; order Ceratodontiformes; family Ceratodontidae; genus Neoceratodus; species Neoceratodus forsteri. Next base: position 1,339,482,126 of record CM057455.1, on the reverse strand, counting down.
TCACTGAACCCCGCCCACATCTCCTGAGAGCCCGATCGCGGGCAATAAAATAACATGAACCCCCTCCCGCCCACATCTCGATGCCGATCGCGGAGCAGAGCGTGTATCAACCCCAGTGCCCGATCGCGGGCAGAATGTAAAAACCCCAACCGAATATCTCCCTGGTGGTCCAGTGGACCGTGAGTGCCCGATCGTGGGCAGAATGTCAAGTTACAACCCCCAAACATCTCCTGGTGTCTAGTGTCCCCCCACCCACCCACGAAGCCCCTCCACCCTGCTCCCCGGCCCGGCAGCATCCCACCCGCCGCCACTGTTCATCAGCGTATTGCGAGTTGCGCTAATGGCGCAGCCTATACTGTGATATGATATCCAGATTTAAATGATGTTCATTATTAAATCTGACTGTCATGGGAGCGGGGCGGGCTGCACGCCCATTGGCTGTAGCCGTTCACCATGGGCGGCAGCCCTACCGGACAGTCAGTCGGCGGGTGGCGGGCAGCAGGCGGGTGATGCTGCGCCCGCCGCCGCCGGGAGGGAGCGGTGAAGGGGCTTCGTGGGTGGGTGGGGGACACTAGACACCAGGAGATGTTTGGGGTTGTAATTTGACATTCTGCCCGCGATCGGGCATTACGTCCACTGACCACCAGGGAGATATTCGGCTGGGGGGCTTTACATTCTGCCCGCGATCGGGCACTGGGGGTTGATACACGCCTGCCCGCGATCGGCATTGGGAGATGTGGGCTGGGGTCTATGTTACTTTATGCCCGCGATCGGGCTTTGGGAATGTGTCATCAGTTACTTTTATGCCCGCGATCGGGCTTCGGAGATGTGTGGGGTCATGATACTTTCTGCCCGCGACCGGGCTTCGGATCTGTGCGCGGGGGGGGGAATGTATACACAGAGATACTGCCTGCAATCGAGTTGGCGGGTGCGCCGGTCCTCGACGGCTGCTGCCTGGCAGGGTGGCCAGGCGCAGTCCTCGGGATCGGCGCACCTACATGCTAATGGCATGCAAATGGGGCCATAAATAGATGCAAATGGCCCCCCTGCGCCTTATAAATTATGGCTCCATTTGCATGTCACCTTTTGAATATCGAAATTTGCGATGGCGCAATGGTGCCACCACCACCCAAGTTTAATCTCCTCTGGCAACTCGCGGTGGCGCAAGTTCCACTGCGCCTTACGCGCAGTGGTTGTGGCTGGGGGGTGATATTCAAAGGAGTTGCTCAATAGCGCAACTCCTTTGAATATCGCCCCGGCCACACCCCTGCGCAACTATTTTGAGCAGCGCAGGGGCTTGCACCTCAGAATGGCGCAGTTTGAATATCTGGGCCTCTGTGTTTAATCTAACAATCAAGTCGGCTACTGGGGTCAGCCAAATCAAAAGGTACAGTACCTTTACTCTGCAGCTCTTAGCTACGTACTCCATACCACACCATGTACAAGCACCAGTTCTTCAAGGACTATTCCTCTTCCTCAGGGGGTATGAGACAAAAATGCCATTTTAACACCAAAAAGTAAAAAGGAGGAGAAATTTATAATTTGTTACAGGGTATAAAAGTACTGCAGAAATGGTGGGGAGAACTGTGAAGGACAATTATCACATTTATTTATTTATGACTTTAAATTACCGGCTAAGAACACTGATCCAAAGGACCGTTTTCTGCCGTGACCCGGGCCACAGGAGTGGCACAGCGAATGACATATATACATGATAGTTATTTACACACAAGTTCAGTCGTTACAAAACATGAAATACTGATTGAAATCAGAAGAAAGCAAATGATACAAATGCACATAGATAATACAGAGAAAAAACAAAATATACAAAGGTCAATGGTACAGGTAGTATTTTACTAAGCAATCAATATGGTTGCTGTAAGCGGTTACCCTCAACCTGGGACTTGGCTGTCTTTTCTGCCTAGCAACCACTGAGCACAGAAAATAGTGGAGGGTGTAGACATAAGTGCAGTAGGAAAGGAGAGGTACAGCTGTCGGGGGCACTACCTGGGTGAGCAGTTGCAGCAATATTCCCCAAGGAGCCAAGTTTTGAAAATGGATTTGAAGGTGAGGTGAGAGGTGGCTGATCTGAGAGATGATGGTAGACTGTTCCACAGCATAGGGGCTGTGACCGATAAGGCTTTAGTTCCCATGCTAGTAGCTCCAGGGACTTCAAAGGGGGAGGACAATCAAGGAATGGAGGGTCCTAGGTGAATGTCTAACCTTGAGGAGGGAGGAGAGCGGGGACACATTCCCAGTCCTGAGGGTGTTGTCAATGAAACAGCCAAGGATAAAGTCAAAGTGACCTTTAAGTGGTAGCCAGCCAAGGGCCCTGTAGAGGTCACAGTGATGGGTGAAGAATGGGGCGAGGAAGGCGAATCGGCAAACGCTGCTGTAGACAGATGTGAGCCTGGCTCAAAGGGTAGTGGATACACATGAGTATATGGGAGAGCAGTAATCTAAGATGGGAAGGACATATCCTACAACGATAGCCAGGTTGGCCTCCCAAGACAGGCAATGTTTGAGACGGTAGGCCACCCCCAGTTTCTGGTTCACTCTGCAAGCAACCAGGTTGATGTGTTCGGCAAAGGAGAGGGAGGGGTCCAGTGTTACCCCCAAATATTTAAAGGAGGGGACGTTCTCAAGGGCAGGGCCAGCAGGAGAGCAGACATTGAGGGAGGAGTTGGCCTTGAGTGCTTTGGCAAGGTAGGGTTTGGACCCAAACAGCATTACCTTCATGTTTTTTTCATTCACCAACAGCAAATTGGACGTAAACCAACTGTGGGCCGAGCAGTAGTTATGTGTGAGGACAGAGGATATATGAGAGAGGGACTTTTTGCTATGAAAGAGGACAAGGTCATCTGCACAGAGGAGAGGGTTGCAGGTAAGACTGTCAGAGGGGAGAGTATTAACATAGAAAAGAGGAGGGATCCTAGAATGGAGTCCTGGGGAACACCGGTAGTGACAGATAGGGCAGGGCATGTGGCAGAGCTAATGCACACAGTTTGGGAATGGTCAGAGAGGTAGCTCTGAAACCAATTGGTAGTCTCAGAGGAGCAGCCAAGCTGAGTTAGCTTGGAGAGGAGGACGACATGACTTACTAAGTCAAACGCTTTGGAAGGTCGACGAATATGGCACCGGTGGTGTTTCAATGATTCATGTTTGATAGGACATGGCCAGTGAAAAGAGCAAGGGCAGTGGTGGTACTGTGTTTTTTGTGAAAACCATGCTGCTGATTTGCACATGAGGTTGTATTCACCAAGATGTTCAGACAATTGGTGATGGACAATGTTCTTCAGAAGCTTGCTAAGGTGAGGGAGGATAGATATGGGTCGATAGCTGTCAGAAGAGAGGGGTCACCAGATTTAAAAATGGGTACCACTTCAGCCGATTTCCAGGGGACAGGCATGGAAGAGGTGGAAAACGCCAGGTTAAAAATAAAAGTGAGTGGTTTAGAGGTCGCAGGGGATACTAGCTTTAGCATGACCGGGGAGAGGCCATCTGAGCCAGGGCTACTGCTGTTGGGGAAGAATCTTTAGAAACTTAAAGGTTTCCTTTTGGGAAATAGCACTGAAGTAGAAAGGGGTGTGCTTGAAGGGCAGGGAGGGGTGGGGATGTGGTGCTTGGCCCAGAGCAGGTTGCTATATTTGAAGGAAGCTTGCTAAGGGGGAATCAGTAAATTTCATGTGGAATGCCTGGGCAACCTCAGCGGGCTCGATAGCTGCCCAGAGGGTGAGTCTAGTTGAATATTATTACTGTGTGGGTGAGGGTTGAGAAAGAAGCTGACTGAGTCCCAGAGTTTTCTGGGGTTGGCAAGGCTTTCTTTCTGGAGGTTGTGGTAGTAGCTCCGTTTTAAGGATCTAGTCATGTGTTTGCATTGATTGTGCAGTTGCCGATATTCATTCCAAATTACTGTGGAGGGAGATGATTTGTGGGCAGTCCATTTACGGTCTCTAGTTTTCATGAGTGCTAGGAGGTTTTTGGTTATCCATTGGGTACACCTGCCTCTGACTCTCTGTGTTGTAATTTGGAAATGACGGTCCTGGACTGTGAGGAGGGCAGTGATAAAGAATGCAACAGCCAAGGAGATGTCGGTGATGCACAGTGACACCAGACTAGCACCAGTTATAGGTGAGACACCCAGAGTTACATTTACCAGAGTAATACAGTAAGTACAAGGGAAAAACTGCTGTACAGTCATTCTGACAAGCTGGACACAGCTAGACCAACATGGCTCCCAGTAAAGCTTGCTGTTTTTGACTGGTGTGGTAACCGTATTACCTTTAGACATGCTTGCCCTGTCAAAGAATTCAGGCATCCCACTTTGAATATCAAAATGGATATTAGGGAATTAATTAGCTGTTCTGCACATTTTGTTAGTACATGCTTTATGCTACCTCTATGGACTGGTCTATGTAGGAGAACTATCGGGACTCTGAACTTGAGAACATAGTAACATATCAGATACATGCCAATGAAAGACTGGATACTGTTGCAGGTGTCCATTTCCATGAGACTTAAATGTTATTATGGAATTTAAACCATTCTTTAAACAAGCTAGGTGGTTCTGGAACTTACTATGATGCTTTTATTTAACCACAAAACAGACAGTATGTTGCAGAAATTGATGTTACTGCTGAATATAATGATTATGTGATAATTCAAGTATTACATTTCCAGTATACTTTAGACTGTTACCTTATATTGGCGATAGTTCATACAAGCCAATTTTAGACATTTTCAAGCACCCCAGCGCAGAAGGGACGGGATCGTAATCTGGGCCTAACTGACAGCCAGCCAATCCCCTCCACTTCCCTGTCCTCTAGTCCTGCCCCCGAGCTCAGACATTTTATGACATCTAACCAGGGAGAGAGTGGGGGCATGACCCATTGTAGTCCAAGCGGGTAATTTTCTAAACGATTTTAGAACTGTTACGGCATCGTTTGAGTTAAATGAAAGCTACTGCTCAACTAATAGGGCCCCTATTAAATCAAAGGATGCTGTAACAGATGTAAAATAGTTTAGAAAATTACCCCATAGACTAAAATGCAGCACACTCCCATACTCTACCTGTTTAGACGTCATAAAACATCTGAGTGCAGGGTAGGACTGGAGGACCAGGAAGTGAAAGGATAGGTTTAGCTCGAATTATGATCCATTCCCTCCTGAACTGGGATACATGAAAAATTCCAAACTAGGCCTATGCTAGAAGTCTGGCCAGGGAAGGAAGACTGAGCATCTATAATACTGCTCTCTGCATTCAGGAAGAGGGGTTGCTGTGGGTTCACTGCTTAACTGCCACCTGGAGGTATCCAGGTGGCAGCGCTAGCCAGCTGCACGTAGAGGGAAGCAACTACCAAATAACACTGCTGGACTTCTAGGATGTGGTCCTGGACCAACATGTGGTTAAAGCTACAGAGTGCCCAGGTCTCCCCTTACCCCCCCCAACCCCAGTTTGATTGCCTGTCCGCTTGTTCTGTTTGCACTCAAACATTTGTGTATATTTCCACCCTGAATCCTCAGCAGTACTTGGAACACCATGTTCATGTCTCCTTCCAGCCTTCTTTATTCAAAGCTAAATTACCTGAGTATGTTCGATCTCTCCTTGTACTGTGGCTCTTGCACCAAAGACAATAATCTGTTTGTTGAACCTTTGCAGAACCTTGATAATCTCTTCGATGTTCTCCCTGATCTGTGGTGACCAGAACTGGATGCAGTACTTGGGTGTGGTCTATTTATTTATTTTAGTTTTTATTTGATTTGAAAACTGGTGACAGGGAAAGGCACACTACGACAAGGCTCATTTCCAGGTGTGACCTCGAGGAGAGGGAAACAGGAGGAACAATGAACATAGTATGTATAATTCACGTTACAGCAGTAAAGTGCCATCACTGATACAAAATATTAACAAAATAAAGATGCAGGCACATCATGGAATATTATAAAGTGCAGTTATGCAAATAAAAAAAGGTCAAGCAAGTGTCCTTGAGAAATACAAAGAAAGGCTGCAGTAGCAGTATTAACTAACAAAAGAAAGGCACACATATGTCAACAAATTTAGATGGGGGAAAAACAGAACTAAGTTGCTGCAATCATACAGCCTGGAGGCAGATGAGGGGAAACAGGAGCAGACAGGGGATGGGTGGAATTTCAGCTGATGCCTGAACGAGCCTGTGGCGGTGGTGTGATGGAGGGATGAGGGGAGCTGGTTCCAAAGAGCAAGGAGGCAATAAGACAAGGCGAACTGGCCAGCAGTGCAGCTAGGATGAGGGATGTAGAATCTGTGCAGGTCCCTGGACCAGAGCATGGAGCACGTGTAGCTGCAGAGATAAACAGTGAGAGGTAGGAGGGAAGAGAACCAAACCAGTATTTGGAGATAAAGAAGGAACTGTGCAACTAACGATATGTTAGTGGGGAAATCGAAAGGGAGGCGTAAACAGAGCAATGTGTGTACAAGGAGAGGAGTTTGTAACAAACTAACAAAATGCACTGCACAGAAACCCATGCCCTGCTCCTCAACCCACCTGCCTAATGCATCCTAACACTGTTATTTGCTCTCTTGACTTGGACAGCCCATTACCTACTTGCTTAAGCTTGCTTTCAAGTTGTCAACAAGTACTCCTAGATCATTTTTCCTCAACAGCACTGCGCTGTCCACTACTGCATCACATAGAGTGCATGCAGAACCCATATTCTTCACCCCTTAGATGTAGTACTTCTTAATTTCCAACATTAAATCTAAGTCCAGCTTTCGGTTCTCATCCTAATATGTTCAGGACCCTTAAGTGCAACCTCTCCGCCCCTCAGACTCTGAAGGTCATTTGAAAAGTGATATTAAGCCACGGATTCCCCACTGCCTCCAAGAACTGTCAGGGCTGATGGTGACAAGACAGCTGATGGGAAGCCCTTGGCTGGCGAGACTCTTATTCAAAGAGCTGGCTGTTGGCTGGTTGGTCGGCTCCATGGAAAGCAGTGGAGATGCTGGGGCTGGCCGAGCTGGGACCATCTTGGTTGGCTCCTTAGGCAGAGAAGGCATCGGTTTGTCAGGTGAAAGCCAAGTGATGGCGAGTGTAGCAACCGGAGCCGGCTTCATATTGGTCAGCAGCCGCTGATGCCACATGAGATCCTCATAGCGCTGACACAATTTGCACCAGAGCCTCTCCTCACCCAAGGAGGATGACAAAGAAGAGTAGGGTGGTGCCACTTCCCATGGTGTCGAAAGTGGGAGCAACAACATCGATGGGAGCCACTCTTCCAATGGGAATAGGACCAAGACTTCGACCACAACAGCCAGGGGGACCAGTGCCGGGTCCTGAAGGCAAATGCTGAGGCTCTTCTAGATCTTGGTCAGAGACCAGAGGCAACGGGTCAGCGGACTGATCCGTCCCTCCCACAGTCTCAGTCAGGATCAGAGCCCTGTACAAAGAAGTGTCGGCCTCTTCATTTGACAACTGTTTGGTCAGTTCGAGAAAAATCTTGGCCAGGACTTCAACCAGCATCTGGGGTTACTGTTGAGCCAGTGGCCAGGGCCAAGGATTCGACTGAAGTCAGATCCAGAGAAATGCAGGAATTGCAAGCTCTCAACCAGGAGCGCTCCCAATCCGACAAAAGAGGGTGAGTCCTTTCTTTTTCTTTTTTAGACTCTTTCTTGGATTTAGATTTGTTCCCAGAAGATCCCTGCCTGAGGGTCGGCAAGCCAATTTGTAGCTGATGCACCCTATAAAGGTAAGCCATTTGAGGCAGATGCAGTTTAGAGTAGGATCGAAGCTAATGGGTGGTCTACCTCAATGTTGGTAGCTAGGTGACTTCACAGCAGGGCCCTGAGGTGAATACTAAGAGACCCCACTCCTTTTGAAATAAAAATAGTAAGTTGCCAATCCATGCTGAAAAAAAAAATGTTTATTGTTACATGAGGGGGAGTCAGGGTGTACTCTGACTTGTTGTTTTTGAGGGTCAGCAGGGATTCACACAATTCCATGAAGGACCCCATGAAAGTTAAGCCCAGATGGAGCAGCATCAAGGCAGAAGCCAAGGAGGAGGGAGCTGCTGCCTAGGCCACCTCCTCCTCAAACCCTGCAGCCACGAGACCACCCAACAGGCATCCTTCAACTTGACCGGTAGGTTCCGTTGCCCCAGATGGCCTAACTTGAGTTGGGGTGAAACAAGCAACAGAAATCGCAGGCCTGGGGATCGTGCTCATGCTCCAGGCAGTAGACACACATGGAGTGTGGGTCCATTCGTTACATCTTCTGCATGCAAGGGCACCGGCAGAACCCTGGAGCAGATTTGTCGTCCATCGCGGTCATGATCAAGAATTGAGTTGAAGACAAACTTTAAATTTAAATTTAGAAGTAAATCCAAAGATTTTACAGCAAAGGGCCTACTCAGCGTGAGAGTGGTAAGGAGGGGACCCGCTTCTTCCAGTGGAAAAGAAGATCTGGCGTCATGCAGCGAAGCCGAGGGAGTTACCACCAGGGTGGTTGGGAGCAGTCAGTTTGAAGACGTTTCCAGCGAAGTCTTAAAATAAAAGGCAACTGCCAGAAGTGTGGACAGAACATCATATCCATGTCCCAAGAAAGCAACATTCTTTTTCATGTTATTTTTTTCTCCCCAGAGCAGCTGCCCTCAAGCTTCAGGGCTCTACCCCATTCGGGCCTCGACTACAGCCCAACCCATTGACTTTACTATTTATCTGACATCCCCCCCTTGTTCCACACAGTTCTTCCCTCCATGACATGAGACATGGAGCAGAGCTCCCCCGAGCGTCTAAATCCAGATGCAGAGGCCGATATTTGTGGTGTTATGCCCGATTGTGATGACCATCATATAGATGGCAGCTGGGGTCCACCCTCCTCTTCTTCTGATATTATCATAGCCATCCTGGTGGCCCTGCATACATACAGCATGCCTCCATGGCAGAAGCAACACCATCAACCGTCTCTTGCTGAGGCACACTGCTGCATGGCAGCTAGCCCAGCCTGGCCTAGCTGCCGACATGGTGATCTGTGTCCACTCCTGAACTCAGCTCACTAGCAGGACAGCACGAGGCAACAGGCAGCCCTGAAAAAAGGAAAATCTGAAACTCGCCAAGTCACATTTTTCCAAACACAGACATCTCCAGCTTCCAGCTGCTCTTGAGTTATCCCCAAATACTCGTAGCTGAAGAAAACACCACATAAATTTCTTCTGGTGCATACAAGAAACTTTCACAGCTAACACAGAAAAAGACTATGTAGACGTACAGTTTATAAACATACTTAAAGAGCCACTGTCGCCTCAAGAAGAACTTTGCAAAACATAATATTTAGACATAGAGCAGCTTCAAATTTCTCATTAACTTAGTATTTCTTATCCCTGCTATTTATAACTGAGGTCATATGCATGAAAAGTGGATTGTTGTTCCTTGAGGGTTCAACAGCTCCTATTGCTTCTTGCCAACCTGATGTCATAATACTCTGCCTGTGACATCACAGTTGCTTTCATGGCAACAGACTGTGATGTCACAACAGAGCATTATAATTTCAAGAAGGGAATAAGCTATAAAAGCAGAAGAACTCTAAGGGCTACAGATCCTGTTTTTGTAGGAATTTATTCACTAGTAAACAATGAAGATCAGAAATCTGTAGAAGTTTGTATAAAATATCTGAAATAACAGCTGAACTGTTTCTGAACATTGTTTTTTGAAGTTTTTCTAAAGGCATCAGCTGCTCTTTAAGCATACAAGAGGCAGGGTCAGATTTAACATTGTTTGCTCATTCCCTGTACAAGTGGGAACAGGCTAACACAAGAAGTTCTGCCCCTTGTATGCACCACAGTGGATTTTACTGTGCTTAGCCAGGGCTGAGGACTTGGGGAAGGTCTAGTGGCTGTTATCGGTCAATGAGTCTGTTAGCCGATGTCATGGGATTCAGTAGATGCATCTGTGTCATCATGTATTTGCTGATGTGGGTACAGGGCTGTGGGTGTGATCACTCATACAGAATGAGTGTTAGCAGCAGCTTTTGCTGATGAAGTGCAAAGCTACATCATGTGATGGCGCAGGTGGGCCTAAGGTCTGCTCACATGACCAAGTAAAGAAATAGCCGCATGCTTCCCTCGCTTACTTTATGCTACTATGCCCTGCTGACTTCAGCCATTGGTTGGCAGGGCATATTAGCTTTCAAAGTAAGCTTAGGAAGCCACTTGTTGCTCGTGAGATGGTGGTTTCTAGCTATGGAAATCGGACGTTCTGGTGCACTGTTTCGTTGATTAAAAAAAATATGTACAGGTACTTTAAAAAAATTCCCTTACTATCTAAAAGTGCTAGTTGGACATTGTGGCACCAGCTGGTGAAAGCTGGTAGCTTTCCACATTTTACCTTTAATCAATGCAAAAATAGCTCTTTATGTGTAAGCCCAAAACATCACCATCTAAGTGAGTCAAGCCAGGGCTTTGTAATTATGTTGAATGGTTCCTTCCAATTTAAAGAGTTAGTAGAATCTAAAAAAAAACAGCAGGCAGAACATTTTAGTAATGTTACAAAAAATAGTCCCTTTTTAATTTTTATTTCTGAAATGTTTTTCCTATGTGCTCATTTGATGGTTTTTCACCCAACAGCATACTGGGTGTGACATGAAAAGCAGTGCTGTACCTGGAAGCAGTCTAGCTCTACTCCTCCCACTACATCATCAGCATGTGACAGCACTCATTGTTATATCCCAACCCCTGCTGCCTGACTGGTAACATGTGCCACAGGTTACCAATCAAGCAGCAGGAGATTGACACTTTCTAGTTACATGTGATGTCACAGTCAGTGACGTCAAAATGCTGATGATGTATAGAGAGGAACAGAGCTGGCACATAAGCCTACAGGTAACGTGCCATTACACACCTCACACCTAATGCTATCAGGTGGAAAATCTTCTAATTTGCAAAACAGAAAATAAAATAAAAACACTTCAGACATAAGAAGTGATTGCGGTCTGTTTTTGAAGATTACTGTTAATCCCAGGCAGTACAATAGCTCTTTAATACTACCAGGTCTTTAGGGCTAGAACCTCAATCCACTGAGAGGGGGGGAACGCTTCTCCAAGGAAGAACCAAGGGTGTCAATCCTAGCCACCATTTCCAAACTAATCTTGGCTGCATGGCCTTTTCAAGTCAGGCTTTGTCCACTCCCTTGTTGTCATGGACGTTCAGCTAGGGAAGATGGCTGCCACGCTGGTGCAGGCTGCCTGATAGGTCCAGAGCAGTGGGAGCTTTTTCTGTTTATTATTACCATTTTAATGTGTTTAGCTCAGCTGTAGTTAGCTGACAGAACCACAGATTAGATAAAGTTCTGCAGTAAGCAACGTTAGGACAGTTAGAGTATTATTTTTTAGTTATGATTCAGTCCGTATTAATTATCACGTGTGGTGCTGGAGATTTTCGACCAGACTTAATCTTCTGCCTGCCAGCCATTTGTGTGCTTTGCACCAAATATTTCAGTGTACTGAATATTTCTTTCAAGATTCTACCGTGTCGATACGGTAGTGAGATTCAGATCTATGCTTTTGGGTCTGCTTCCTCATTAGTTTGCTGGTAGTGACTATTTGCTACACTGTTTTGGGTGTATAATCAGCAGTTCTGATCGTGCTGTCACTTGTAGATACTGACTTCTTCACTGCTATCTAGGCAGACTACTAGAAATCTTTTCCTGGCACAGTCCCCATGTACTGGTGCCAGAGGGCTATTTAAAGTTACAGTTTGTCTAGTCGGTGGCTGCATTGGTTGTCCAACCATGGGAGGAAGCAAAGAGAATAGTGTTGAGACACTATGAGAGAGTATCCTTTGATCCTCCACCTTTACACTGTGAGTGCTGCCACGAGAGAGCAGCATATCCTGGGCCTTATCCTGGAAAAAGATCTTTCCAAATTAACCATTCTGGGAGCTGCTTTAAGCCATGAGCTGAATTCCAGCCATGCAGGTACTGGGCAGTTTCTACTCTTTCTCTCTGGAACCTGCAGTACAGGTCACTCTGGGTGCTTTTGTATTTGGACTGGCACCTACTTCTTAGAGTCCTGTTTGTGTGTGGTTGGGATCACTGGGCCACTATGAGAGAGAGTTTCCTCCTCCTCCTTCTGTGGACACTGTTGGCTTCCAACTGTTCAACTCCTTCACCTGCTGGCAGCAGCAGCAGAAAGGCCATTTGATGGATTTTAAATCTTCTCTGGCTGTAAGGACCAGAACAAACTTCACTGTACTGTTTCACTGAACTTTTTCGGGACCACAGTTTATTTTTCCTACAGATTTATGTAGTTCAAATCTGGAGTATCTGGGGAGTGTGACTGTCTAGGTCTTGTTATTTGGTTTGTCAATTTAATATGGTTGTGTATGTTTGAGAGAGTGTTTTGTGAGTGTGTTATTGGGAAATGGTCTCTGGGGACTGAGGAGGATATTTGTGTTGTGAGTAGGAATTTTATAATATTTTTAGGGGCTGTTTTGGTTTCATGATTCTGTGTTGTGCAGTTACTAAATCCTGTTACTTTCTACTCCTCGGAGCAGCTACATCAGCTGCACCCCTTTGGAAGGCCCCCCTGTGCTGCATATGCAATGGTAATAAACCACTGTATGGGACCGGGGGTCTTCCGAGGGCATTGCACACATCATAGACCAGCTCCAAGGGTGGATGGTGTGGGCAGGATTAGGAGTGTGGATTAGAGGAGGTGCCTCGGGAGTAGGCCTTAGCACAGAAGGGGTCCTCTTACCTGGTTCCTATTCCTCGGGCTGCTGCAATGTCTGTCCAACAGGTACCTAGTGGCCCTGCCTACTCAGCTTCTCCTCCTGAGACACTTCTTTGTAACACTAGATACCTAAGGAATAAAACTGCAGTGATGGACGCTTTCACCATGGACTCCTTGGTAGATCTGGTATGTATCACGGAAACCTGGTTGTGGGAATACTCTGGCCCTGTGCTACAGGCACCTATTCTGCAAGGTTACTATTTGGTGCACTGCCCCAGTCAGACATCCAGGGATGGTAAGATGGCCATCTGTTTTTAGATCCACCTTGGACTTATGGCGTGCCCCACAGGAGTGACCAAGTCATTTGAAAGTGTGGCAGTGATAGGTGAGCCGGGTACAGGTTGCAAGATAATTCTCATATACCCACCTCCATGGTATAGAAAAGAATTTTTGCAGGAACTAGAGGGCTTCATGGTTGCTCTGGTGGTGGGATTTTCAAACTGCTTGGGTCATTTCAGTGCCTGACAATGAAGCATCTCTTTTTGGAATGCAGTTCCTCCAGATGATATCTTCAGTGGGCCTCATACAGGTGGCTTCAACTGGTACTCACCAACACAGTCATGCCTTGGATCGGATTTTCTCATTGGGTCTTGACATTAGTAATGTCAAGGTTGATCTGATCATTTGGTCAGATCACCACGCTGTACAGTTCTATTGTACAGTCTCCCATTCAATTACCTTCCCTGTGGAGATGGTCAGTAACCATCCGGTTCTTAATTTGGAGCCTCTGAGTCTTCTGGTGGTACTGAATACTGCAAGCATGGAGACGGCTTGTGCAGAGAAAGCTGAGGCAGAACTGTGGAGGGTTATAATCTGACTCTTATGGGTGCCTTCAGCTTCCTGGCACCCCTATGCATTCACCCCTGATTTTCCGCTGCAGGTCTCTGTGTTTTGAAGATGACCCAAGGAGCTTAAAGACTACGTGGCAGAGGTTGGAGTACTGTTGGTGGAGGTCATGGCCTGATCAAGAAAGACTGGCACTGAGGGCTCACTATGATGAGTATCAGCAGGCAATCACTCTGAAAAGTCAGTATTCCTGTCACGGTGACTGCTGCAAGAAAGAACCCGACCAGCTCAACTCTTTAACACTGTAGACAGATTATTAAATCTGATCTGTTTGCCAGGATACCCTCAAGTGACCTGTCATCAGCTTGCACTGTCCATTCAGGGGTGGGCAGAAGCCCTTTGGTTTTGTGGGAAATATTTAGCCTGTACTGGTGGATGATGTCTTCCAGGTGGTGTTGAGACTGCAGTCTATTTACTGTATACTGTACACTGGATCCAAGGCCAATTCAGCTTCTTCTCAAATGCCACCCCCCTCAGAGTCTGATTTTTGTGGAGATCACTATATGTAGTCTTAGGGAGAGTTTTTTTTTCTTCCACACTGAAGAGGGTGGTGATGAAGCCTTTTCTCAAAAACCTTTGTTGGACCCTGATGCTCTCTCAAATTATAGGTCTATTTCAAATGTTCCTTTTTCAGGAAGTTCACTGAGAAGGTGTTAGCAGTGCAGCTGGAATGACATCTGGAGAAACATGGCATCTACAAGTCTTTCTACTGTGGTTTCCCAGCCTCACCACAGTATTAAAACTGCTATGGTCAAGCTGCACCATGATCTCCTCCAAGAAAGGAATTGCAGGCATTGTTCCATCCTTGACCTGGTTGACCTTTACTTGATTTTTTGACACAGTGGAACATGGGGTGCTGCTGGTTTGATTGAGGCACTATGTAGGACTCTCAGGAATGGTGTTACAGTAGTTCGACTCCTATTTTTCTTGAGAGGGGATGCAGCAGGTGACACTGGGCTCTTTCATCTTGAGCAGTGATGCACTCTGTTGTGGTGTGCCTCACAGGCCAAAGGTCGGTCCTGGCCCTCACATTGTTTGCTGTATACATGCTGCCACTAGGGGAAATCAATGGACACTATGGCCTGAGTTGTCATTGCAATGATAATGATACCCTGCTGTAGGTGTCTTGGGTACCTGATGGGGGTATTGCAGTGTCAGGGCTGAGTGAGTGCCTTAGGAATATTCAAGACTGGAGAACTGTCAGCTGGCTTAGACATAATCGGTTGAAGGTGGAGGTGTTGCTGGTGAAATCAGGCTAGGATGGTTTGGCAATGATGAGCAGTGACACTGCCCTTCCATCCTTAAAGAGCATCATACTTGGAGTTGAGGATAGAGTGAAGTATCTGGGGGGGGCACTGTGGATTCCAAGCAAACCCAAGACCATCAAGTGTCGACTGTTGTCTCCCATGGCTTTTCTTCATCTTCACAATATCTCTCAGATCAAGCCCTTCCTTGAACCTGCTGACTTAGTAACCCTGGTGCACACCCTGGTTACATCTAAACTGGATTACTGCAGCAGTGCATACCTAGGGTTATCCACTTGCAGTTGGTCCAGAATGCAGCATCCTGGCTAATTGCTGGAATCTCTCAGTTTGAGCACATTATGCTGGTTCTCCATGCTCTACACTGGTTGCTTGTGTGACAGCACATTAATTTAAAGCTCTGCTTATTATAAGACCCTGCAGTGCCTAGGCCCAGGCTGCTTAAAAGCCCTTCTAATCTCATACACTCTTGGTCACCCACATTGGTCAGCGGAGACGAGTCTCATAATGGTACGCAGATCTAGGCTTAACTCTTAGAGGGATCGGGTGTTCAGTGTACTGCTCCGACTTAATGGAACGGCATTCCCCGGATGTAAGGGGAGACCCTTTTTTTTTTTTAACCTTTTTAAATCATCTTAAAACTCACTTGTTTACTTTGAGTTTTGGATCTGGTGCTGTCTTTTAATAATCCTTTAAGTATTTGATCTATTTAAAATCTGTTGTTTATATTCATGGTTTTGTTGTTCTGATGAGGTGCTCAGAGCCCCTGGGATTGGGTGCCATATAAATAAAATTGCCTTACCTTGCCCTTTTAAGTTTTATGGCTAGGTAGCAAGTGGGATTTGTACTGTATGTGGGCAATGCAAACATTTTATACTTATCATTCAGAACCAGTAAATTGTTCCAGCAACAGGTTCAAACATGCTGACATAATCATCATCATGATCAGGTAACCAATATACTCCCGATGAAGAATCTCCACCCCTCTGCCGGCCTGTTGGCACAGCAGTAGCCCTACTGCTTGCGGCGCCAGCAACCCGGGTTTGGAAGCAGACTCAGGTTGCTGGGGGTTGTCCAGGAGAGGAGGACTAAGTGTCCCAGGGACGCTCTCCTCCTCCTCCTCCGGGGAGGATGGTTTACCATCACTGCTGCAGTACTGCCACCTGGTGACTACAGGTGGCGATGCAGCTTGGGTGAAAGGGGAGCTATTGACCAAGATCCAAAGCACCAGTATGCCTTGCATGCAGACGCTCCTTGGACCTCCATGTGTGCCAACGTACTCTGGGATGGAAGAAAATGGAGGAAAGAAAACACGCAACTGGCCCGACAATGGCCTCCAGTACCGTTCTTCAAGAATTGAACCCAGGAACCCTGATTGCTGCCTAACAAAGACTTCAAGCAGGCAGTGGGGAGTGGAAAGAGGAGCTGCTCTCTCCTTCTCCGTCGGTGGGGGGGAGACTGCGGCAGCGTGGAGGCATGGTAACAGGCGATGATCCAGTAGTATGCCTAGCCACAGGTACTTTGGAGGACCTGAGGAAGTGGCTCAGCTGCTGCATCAGAGGGAGCATAAAACAGAAAAAAAAATGTATAAAAAAATCATTTTCACCCCTATGCTCATCTTCCCCTTACAAGTTGGTGGAATCAGAAGAATTTGACAGTGCCTTCTCGTCGAACTCATGTGCAGAATCAGAATGTAAAGACATTGTGTTCACCTTACTTCAGTCTGATTTACTTTACTTTCCTTTCCCTTTTTTTGTTGTTGAAAACCAAAGCCACCACCCAACTAACACGTTAAACTATGGGTTTTAGCAACTGCCTGTGGAAAAAATAATACAGTCTAAAGGGTCAAACTAAGTTTTTCTTGCTAGAGTTAGAAACACCCTATCAAAGTAATTTTAGTTATTCACAAAGTATAAAACATGTGTACAGTATGTTTTCTACTGGCTTGCCACTATACTCCAGAGCAACATGCATGAGGACAGACAGAACAGGGTGGACGAAAATACAGACACGCTCATACGGTATCTCCTATTCTCATCTTACCACATTTGTTAACTTGTATCATAAAATGGATTTGAAATTTCTGATTGTCTACATAAGTTCCAAGACCCTATGCTAATTTCCAAGAAATGCACAGGTTGGAACAATTTTGGACAATGAGATTTGGAATTTGGGCAAATCATAGAGAAATTATGAGCCACTTCACTCATCCCTGTCTGCTATCACAAATGTGACTTACCACATTTACTCACTGAAAACCTTCTACAAGGCCATGCAAATTAAAATAAGTAAATCAATAAATACAAACTGTTTCCTCTCATGTTACCCTCCTTACACACATAAACATCCCATCTAACTGAATGTGTGGAAAGACAGATTGAAAAGTGGGAAAGGATTACTATTTACTAGATCCGTTGTTTTTGCAAGAGAAAATACCTGTTTTTAATTTAAAGAAAATTGGATTTTTTTTAATAATTGCTTTTCAGTTTATCCATTTTATATGCCCAATAAGACACTCCAGGTTGTTGGTTGTCTGGTGAATGCATTTTCAGGTGCTAAAGGCACGTGGCACAAGCACCTCGTGCCTTGTTACATACCTTGGCGTGCATTAACTTCTGACAACCCAAACCCTGTCATGTCTTATTGCTTACTTAAATGTTTCTGGGAATCACGATAGCCATAACAATAAAATAATTTCATATCCGTCTCTGCATTTCCTCTGTCTTAAATTCCCAATTCTGTAGTTAGGTACAGAAAGAAGGCTGTCCACACTTCCCAGCCTGGTGCTATAGACCCTGTCCAGCCCATTTTAGTTAAATATAACACTTTTATGTTATGTTTCATGGTGACTGCCATACTAGCAGAATTCTGCTATTTGGTATTAGTAGAATAAATCAGTTATATAGTGCTTCTATTCCAGCCGCCCTTCCTTCACTTCCTTTGCAACTGCCCCAGTCATGAAAGTAGGGAAACTGTTCAGGACACAATCTAGTGCAAAAACAGAATGATGCATGCAGTTCCTGACCTCCATGGATTATATCCCACTGGTCTTTTAGTTTGATGCCTGTCCCATACTCAGTAAAGGAAGCTAAAACTGACCCCATTTGCTTATTTTATGTTATCTTCTGTCTCACAAACTGTGTATGTCTGTTCATGCAATATACATTGCCTTGAGAATGAGATGCTACATGATACAGAGAATACTGGATGGGCAGCTATGCAGAACCAGTGTGTTCTGCCACAGAGGGATTCTGATTCCCTCTGACCTCAAGAGTGGAGCTCGAGAAGTCCACGGGAATCAGAAACCTGAGGTGGCAAAACACACTGGTTGTGCATAGAGTTGCTCATCCTGTATTTTTTATAGTGTATAGTACTGTGTGAAAAATGTGTTTTGTGAGTTCTTTTGCTTTCAAAATGAAACTGACTCATGCAGACTCCAGAGGTTCTATAATGTTGTTCTACCACACTGGGCAGAACAGCATTCCATGACCTTGGAACTGTGGTAGAACAGCATTTTGAAAGGGATGGAATTCTATACAGAACAACACTCCACTATACACTATAAAATATAAATAATAATAATAATAAAACTTTATTTATTAAGCGCCTTTCAGGTACCAAGCGCTGTACAGTCTTAACAATACAATCCCAAAAAATACAGTTAAAATAAACCATTAAAATCATGATATCAATTCATAAAATGCTTGATGCGTTTAATAATCTTCAATTTTCCTCCATCACTTTCCACTGTCACCCATTATAAAGCTTCCTGTTCCAACACTCTCTTTTATGAAGCTATTGTATTCTACCTCATATTAAGTCTCAGTTAAATCTAACCATCCTTATACTGTAATTGCTCACCTGTCATCATAGTACAAAAAAAACACTTACATTTCCATTGCTGCAGCATCTTAATAAAATATAGAATTTTTCAATGTAGTCAGAATATGCAACCACTGATTTAAAGGAGGGACAGAAAACCCCCAAATCAAACACCCGACGCCCAATATACTGTCACAAAAGGAGAAGGCACAAAATTGGATGAAAACAGCTGTCTTGTGCTGCCATCGTTTAAACAAAGTTGTGCATAGGAGAAGTCCTCCTTGAAACGACGTTACAGGGCAAAATATGCAGTCTGTTAGTGGGCACAAATGGCGTTTGCAGCAAGCAACATGATGGCTAGTGACTCTGGCACTGATCCCATGCCATGATGCCATGCAGCAAACGCATGAGGGCTAGTGCTGCTGTCACTCATTTCCCCTCCACCCACTCACCCCTACCTCAGGGCTTGCTTCTGGGCCATTCTCCATTTTGCTTTGTGGACAGGCGTGTACAACTGCAGAGTAGTCCAGAGCCTCACTCTCTATCCTTATAAATGTCCCTGGTGTCCAGTGAAACTACCTTACCCTTTCCCCATTCCTCCACACAGTGCCATACACCAGCTGGACCGGTGATTATGTCTCTTCCCCAGTTGGCTCACTCAAACAATGTCGAATCTTAGTGCCACCCTCACTACCTGCATGTAACAGATCTACAGGCAGGAGCTGTCAGTTAAGTGTGCCCATCTATCAGTAAACTTCTAACACATAAAATGCCATATTCTCCAAATTCTTACTGCCGTATGTGTTGCTATACCCCAAGTAGACTTCATAAAATGGGACACCCATTCCAGTGGTTGTTAGAAATCTGGGTGTTCCAGTGACTTGCTGTTACACCTTAAGTGGCACTACCCACTGATAAAAACCTTCTCAAGGGGCTGGCCATTTGAGCAGATTTAGAGCTACTGCTCATAGCACTAGCAACAGGTGTTCAGAAATGGGCTATGGTCTACAGGGGCAGGTGGGTGGGGGGGATTGGGCATCCAACACCTAAACTGGGACCCTACACATAAATACAGGTTACTCACCTGTAACAGGAGTTCTAGGAATGGTATATGTTGTTCATCCACACTGTCTGGCAGGTTCCTTGCCGCTTTAAATCTTGCTGGAAGGTCTTCAAGCTGGCTCCTCCCACCCACCCGGGTGGTAAAACTCTCGGCTCCGCCCCATGACACCAGATCTTGCCCGCTGGAAGCCAGGTTGTGCGTCGGAGCGGGGAGGTCGTTGTAGATGAACAACATATACCATCTTAGAACTCCTGTTACAGGTGAGTAACCTGTATTTCTAGGGACATGGATATGTTGTTCATCCACACTGTCTGGCAGACTCTTGTGCAGTTCTCCGGGAGGAGGGAGGCAAGGCGACACCCCTACTTGGGAAATAGAGACTGGAGAACCGAGGCCCCAAAACCAGCATCCCGGCGTGACTCAAGGTCGATGTAGTAGTGAGTGATGAAGGTGTGTGCTAACTTCCAGGTAGCAGCCCTGCAGATTTCCTGGATAGGGACATCCCTGGAAGCAGCCACCGATGCAGCAGTATGGCGGGTAGAATGAGCGCTTATCCCTCTCGGAGGCTACATGCCCGCCAACCTGTAACAGAGATCTATGCAGGAGGTGACCCACCTGCCTATCGTCCACTTGGCTGCAGGTCTGCCAGGTGCGGCTTCAGCGTAGGTGACAAACAGCTGGCGAACCTCTCCCCGAACTTCAGCTGTCCGTTCCTTATAATAAGTGAGCGCTCCTCTAGGGTCCAAAGTATGGAGCCTATATTTGGCCTCCGAGGTGTGATTGGGGTAGAACACTGGCAGAGCTAACATCTGGTTAAGATGAAACTCCGACACCACCTTCGGAAGGAATTTCGGGTGGGGGCGCAGGACAACTTTGTCCCTGTGGAAGACCAGATAAGAAGACTCGATGGAAAGCGCCTGGAGCTCTCCCATCCTTCTGGCTGACATGATAGCCACCAAGAAGGTGGTCTTCCATGACAGGTGAGAGATGTCACACCTGTGCATCAGTTCAAATGGCCTGCCCATAAGCTTAGCCAATACCAGTAGTAGATCCCACGGAGGTGGAGGTTCTCACACCGGAGGGGATATGTGATCAAGGCCTTTGAAAAAGCGCCCGACCACCTTCTCCTGCACTACCGACTGCTTCATGGCCTGCGCCCGGTAAGCAGAGATGGCTGCCAGGTGCACCTTAAGGGTCGTCGACCAAAGCCCTTGCTGAGAAAGGGACCACAGGTAGTCCAAGATGCTTGCCAAGGAACAGGAGGAAGGGTCCAGGCCCTTGCCCTGACACCAAATGGAGAATCTCTTCCATTTGAAGGCGTAGCATTTTCTGGTCGACTCCTTACAGGACGCCTCAACGACATTGAGGACCTCATCGGAAAGACCCAAGGCCTGGAACTCTAGCCGCTCAGGAACCAGGCCGTCAGGTGCAGGGATTGAAGGTCCAGATGGAATACCTTCCTGTGATTGACTGAGATCAGGTCCGGGCAGGCTGGAAGCCGCCTCGGGAGCCTGGAGCTGAGACTGAGGAGATCTGGATACCAGAATTGGCGGGGCCAGTCTGGGGTTACCAGAATCACCTGTGCCTTGTCCCTCTTCACCTTAAGAAGCACCTTGTGGATCAAGGGAAATGTGGGAAAGGCATAGAAGAGGCCCGGGGTCCTCGGCCTCGAGAAGGCATCCCCCTGCAGCGAGCCCTGTTGAGGGGGGTGGGCATGAAACAGTCTCAGCTTCGCATTCTCCCTAGAGGCAAACAGGTCCGCCTGAGGCGTGCCCCAGTGGGAGAAGAGATCTTGTACTACCTCCGGCAGGACAGATCACTTGTGGGATGCAGCCCCTATCCAGCTTAGGGCATCGGCCAGGGTGTTGGAGGCTCCTGCCACATGAATGGCGAGGAGATCAGCCTCCAGGCTGTGCACGAGTGACCAAATGCGGAGAGCTTCCCTGCACAGAGGCATGGGCGGGCCCCACCCTGGCCGGTTTAGGCAGTACATGGTCATGGTATTGTCGTCTGGACCTGAACCACTTGACCCGAAGAAGCAAGCAAGCGAGGCGGTGAGGGCTGAATGAACCACAAAGGCTCCAGCAGGTTCATATGGCATCGGGACTCCGAGGGACCAGAAAGCCATCGCTCTGTGCTCCCAGATGGGCACCCCAACCCATCAGAGAGGCATCGGTCGATAGAGAGACCGTCGGCTCGGGGTGGACAAACGGGATGCCCTCCTGCAGATGTGCTGGAACGGTCCATCACTGGAGAGCGTTCCACATCCCCTGGCACACTGTCACTAGCTGATCCAGTGGATCGAAGTGCTGTGACCATTGGCTGGCCAGCCCCCATTGGAGGGGATGCATGTACCAGCGGGCCCAACGGACCACACTGGTGCAGGCCACCATGAGGCCCAGGAGGCGCAGGAAGTCCCGGGCAGGGCGCAACTGCCCAACTTGAAATGATTGGGCAAAGGAGGAAAGAACCTCGGCCCTGTCCGCCGGGAGCCATGCTCTGGCTCGTAGAGAGTCAAGCTCTTCCCCGATGAATTGCATCACCTGCTTTGGCATGAGTTCTGACTTGGCGTCGTTGATGAGGAAGCCAACCTGAGAGCAAACTTGGAGGGTCAGATCTCTGGACCGCTCCACCTCCATTCTGGAGGGAGCTGCAATCAGCCAATCTCCAGGTAGGGGTACACCCGGACCCTTCGGTGCCACAGGAATGCTGTCACCACTGCCATGCATTTGGTGAAGACCCTGGGAGCTAGGGAAAGGCCGAAGGGCATGGCCCGGAACTCGTAAAGGGATCCCTCCGCTCTGAAGCGGAGGAATCTCTGCTGGGACAGACAGATTGGGACGTGAAAGAACACGTCCTGAAGGTCAAGGGAACAGAACCACATGCCTCATTCCAAGGATGGGATTATCTGAGCCAGAGTGACCATCCTGAAGGTCCAAGACCTTAGGAACCTGTTCAGGTCGTGCAGGTCGAGAATGGGGAGCCAGCGCCCCATCCGTTTTGGGACCAGGAAGTACCTGGACACAAACCCCGGGTCTGGAGGAGGATCCACCACCTTTCCGATCACCTCTTTTTCGAGAAGCAGGGCAATATCAGCTCGGCGGGCTGACAGAGAGGCTGCAGACCCCGTGGCCCCCCGAGGCGCGACAACTCGGAAGGGTGGGACCTGCTCGAACTCCAGAGGCAGACCCTTTCCTACCACCTCCAACACCCAATGGTCCGTGGTGATAGCGGACCACGCAGAAAGGAAGTGGCGGAGCCATCCCCCCATGGGGGGAACCCAGGGGGGAGTGACGAGGCTGGGGGTGACACCCCTCAACCCATCACTGGGCAGGCTTGCAGGAGGGACCGGCCGAGGAACCTCCTGGGCCTTTACCTTCCTGCTTCTCTTGCGTGGAGTGCCGCTGGCTTGGGTTTCGGATGCCAAGCGCAAGCCTGCTGGCCCTGGTGCTGGTGCTGTTGGGCCGGACATGCCGCAGGCACAGAAGGGTGAAAGGACTTGTGCTGCTGCTGTTGGCAGCCTTTGTCCTTCTGGGCAGAGGTGACCAAGTCCAGAGTGACATTGGACTTCTTGATCCGCTGGAGGTGACCTTCCACTCCAGGGTCGAAGAGGTCAGTCCCCAAGAAGGGGACATCTGCCAATTTGTGCTGGGTATCCGCTGTGAAGGTGGATATCCTCAGCCATGCTCTGCAGCGCATAGCCACAGCGGCCGCAACTGATCTGGCACAGGAGTCTCCTATGTCCAAAGCCGTTTGGAGCTGCTGCTTAGCCACTGCCCTACTCTGGTCCCGAACCTGTCGGACCGTGGTCTGCAGGTCGGCTGGGAGATGAGGGATCACCTTATCCAGGGAGCCCATGAGGGCGTGGGAGAAGTGTGCCATCAGCACGGCTGAGCTGGCCTGGTGAAGGCCAAGGGAGGATGCAGCATACACCTTGCGCCCGGCGTAGTCCAGCTTTTTGGACTCCTTGTCGGGGGGCTTGTCCACATCCCTAGCGTTCCCGGAACGCCGGAAAACACTGTCGGTGACCAACCCCTTGGCAGAGGGGTGTTCCAAAAACCCGGGCAAAGAGCCGGTAGGGACCGCATACTTCCTGGCCATCCTGGCCGAAGGCGCAGGCAGGAAGCAGGCCGCTGCCAGAGCTCCAAGGCTGGGCCAACAATGGCCTCAGCCACCGGAAAGGCCTCTGTGGGGGAATCCCCTCAGTCCAGTATCTCCATCAGGGGATACTTGGCCCATTTGGATACGGGCTCGAGCTGCATCCCGGTGGACTCCGAGATGAGCCGAAGCAAACCCATGAAGGACGACGGGCTTTCGTCCAACGACTGGCCCCCGGAGGACTTCTGGTCAACTGGTCTGGAGAACAGAGAGGAGTCGTCGTTGGACTCGGAGGAGTCCACGAAGAGCTGCCTGGGGCCTGAGCCACCCTCCACCTGCCGAGGACAGTCGGGAGTGAGGGTGACCGACAACCTGTGGGGCAGGCCTTGACCCGACCGAGAGTCCTTGGTCGGGGCCCCCGATTTTGGTTGTGGAGGCGGAGGTTCCACCACAATTGGTGGGGCAGCAGGTTTCGGTCGAACAACCGGCCCAGGCTTGGGCATCTCGACCACGGCGAGGGGTTGTTTCGGCCACTTGGGTGACAACTACTCGATGGCTGGGGAAGGTGTCGGCGTCGACTTGCTCCCGGACAGAAGGAACTGCTGCCACATCAGGTCCCTCATAGTGTTGACACACCTTTGCAATTAAAGCTTCCTCCTCTTCCGGTGAGGAATGAGGGCGAGCGGTGGCGCCGCTTTACCGGTGCCGAGATCGAGACCCTTGATGTCGGTGAGATCGCTGATCGAGAAGAAGTCCGAGACCGAGACCGAGATCCTCAGTGTTTCCGAGGACGGGTCTCGAAGGAGCAGGGACACCTGCTCTTCCTCGCTCGACGCTTTATTCGGGGACTGCTGCAGGGCGCGGGCAGATCCTCGGTCTCCACCAGGGGAACCAGTGAAGAAGGGTTGTTGGCCTCACCAGTCGAGCAGCCCGTCCAGACGGGTCGAGAAAATCTCGACCGGCTCGACGGGTGTCTCGCTGGCTGAAGTCTGATCGGGACGCCATGAAGCCAGCGCCTTAGCCGCAACCTCGATCAAGTCGATGTGCGACTGTCCGAGGGAGACCTTCCCGCCCCACTAACGCTGACAATGGGACTTACCTTAGAGTCCTTCTTTTGGACCAGAGGAATGTTCCGATGGCCCCTCCCTTCGTGGAAAGGATTGCAAAGCTCTTGAAGCGAAGCTGAATCCGAGGTACCCAGAGAGAGCGGGATAAATGCCGCGACCGAGGAAGAGGATGATGCGGCCTGTGCTGCCTCCTCCTCGAGGGCGATCATCTGCTTGAGCTGCTCAGCTGAGCCAGCCACCGCGGGAACTGCCCAACGGGCCTCCTTCGACTTAACTGGCGGGTAGCGCTTCTCGGGGCACCCCAGCTGTAACCGGGCAGCGCAGTCCTCCAGGACGTTGGCCGAAAACGAACGGCATAACTCGCAGGCCCGCGGTCGCGTCTTCAGGCCGAGGCAGTAGACGCACGTGGCGCGGGTCCGCCCTGACATCTTCTGCCCACAAGGGCACCACCAAATCTGGAGTCGACGGTCCATCGTAGCGAGGGAGAAAGATGACTGAAGTCTCGAAAATTTTAAAATGAGTTTCACGAACCAAGAATTAGGATCCAGTCTATCCGCGAGGCGTTAAGAAGGAACCTGAGCTTCCAAGCGGTAAGAAAGATCTGGCGTCATGGGGCGGAGCCGAGAGTTTTACCACCCGGGTGGGTGGGAGGAGCCAGCTTGAAGACCTTCCGGCAAGATTTAAAGCGGCAAGGAACCTGCCAGACAGTGTGGATGAACAACATATCCATGTCCCTAGAACTAATATACCCACAACAATTGTGGGAGACATTCTAGATGGGCCTCGGCCTCCTTATGTCTAAACAAACCTAGTAAATCCAAGAGAATGAATCCATGAGATGAGACATCACTGTACCTTGTATCATTCTCTAGCTTTCCCTCCCTTGAGTGTAGGCATCTCTCTCACTGTGCCAAGCTCACTTCTAATTTCTGGGTTGAGACTCTCCCCTCTTACCTCTCCTCCTTACTCTCTGCTCCACCTCCCTCCTCCCACCCTCTCAGATCTACTGACGCATGCACTCTAGCTATTCCTCGTCGCTCTACCTCCATAGGACAGGAAGCTTTCTCCTACCGCTTCCCAAAGCTTTGGAACTCATTGCCACCTCCTATCAGACTTTCCTCTTCCCCATTTTCAATTTCCATAGCCCTTCACAATTTCTGTTCCCCTAACTGCACTTGTTCTTAGACCCCCTTCAGCACTCCCCACCCTGGCGCATTAGCCTTTAGCCCTATTTTACTTCTATTCTCCTAAATGTACTTGTTCTTAGCCCCCTTCACAACCCTCCCAATCCCTTGCGCACTGTCCCCTACTCCTCTATCCCTGACTCACTTCCTGTCTCCTAACTGAACCCTTCCTCTGATTACTTCCTCACATGCTACCTCCTATGATACCCCCTCCCTTTCTGCCTTATCCTAACCCCCTTACAGGGTTCTTGGCAACCTGGATGAGTACAGAACCTGGCTATCCCTCTCTCTCTCTCTCCCTCTTCCACCCCCCCCCCCCACTTCCCCACTTGTCTTATAACTGCCCTCCCTTGGGTATACAACAGCACTTTGAATCTTGTGCTCAGCCTACTACTTCTAGCACTTCAAATGTGTGATCCATCCTCTAACCTTTACCCTACTGGATCACCTGCTCTTGGGTTGTTGCAATGTATGCTATATCCAAATATGGTTTTGTTTACCCTGGCCGGTTGGTCTGGGTTATTTCTGCTTTGTAATTGTACTACACTGTTTTGTTTTAGAAATTGTACTTGTACTGCTATGTGTCTGCTTGTTCTCCCAACTCTGCCTCCTAATGCTTCTTGAACACGAGCTGTTCACAGCTCATGTTGTCTTTCCTGGTGAAACATTTTCCAAATGAAAATAATAAAATAAATAAAGAATTCCTTCTCCTCCAGGGAGGAAGTGTACCATCCTCTGCCAGAGTACTGCCACTTGGGTAGCAACAGGTGGTAACAGAGTTGGAGGGTCAGAGAGTGGGCAGGGATGACACTGAGAGTAGTGTGATATCAAGTTTGCATAAGTGTGCCCATGACACCTTTGGCCACAATGTTCCCTTGGCTGAATGACACACCAGAGAAAACACTCCAGCTGTGGCAGAAAGATTCCTCCACACAAGCTCCATACTGTCGACTGCGGTACCTCTCCACTCAAAACTGGATTAAAGCTGACTTGAGGATCCCGTACAGCCCTAATACAAGGAGCCCCACTGTCAATCAATCAATGTATTATTTGTTAGGCGCTCAGTCCTGGAGTCTCTGGGTGCCATACAGGGATGTAGCCAGGAATTTTAAACTTGTACTCAAAACTGATGCACTGTTGCCCCCGCGTTATGTAAACATAACAAAATATGCGCTGCCACACCACACCATTGCCCCCCCCAGCCATGTCTGAGTTCAAGTAATCAGTTTCCTCCTGTAATCCTCCTTCCTTTGTTTTTCTGCCTGCCTGGTAAGTTGCTCTTGTGTGTGTGTGTGTGTGTATTTGTCTGGTGGCATCAGTGCCCCATAGCAAACAACCAAGGCAAAAGGGTTCAGCACGACACAGACACAATGTGACTCACAATGTCCTTGCTTTCCTCTTTTTGTTGCCCCTGCCTGATTTTTTTTACTGTACTCTGCTGCGTACAGTGTGTATGCCTGCCAACACCCCTGGTGCCATAAAATAAAAGATATACAGACATGTTAAAACAATAGATTTCATACATAAAAACCACAGCACAAATAATTAAAATTTGAGCAAGCGAGTTAAAAGGCATCAGCAGGGAATGCTAAATTAAAAAGATGAGTTTAGGCCCCTTCTGAATGCCTCCACTGTAGGGGCCTCCCTCAAAGATCTTGGTAGCGAGTTCGAGAAGCTGTCGTGGCTAAGTCACAGGGGCAAGAGAAGAACAGTGGTAAGTCCCAGAGAAGACAGGTGATGTTCTGGGGGAGAACAGAAGAATGAGGACCACCTAGAGAATCAGAAGCATGAATAGATTTGATTATGCCCATACCTAATACCCTTTTGGTTTGCACTCCAAGTAGAAATTTCAAAATGCCTAGATGAAACTACAGAACTAACAGCGGAACAGGTCTTGTTGGCCATTTACCCCGATCACTCTCCACCCTGGCAAAAAACACTTCTTTCAGTCTTTCTTTTAGCAGCCAAGAAAATTTTAACTAGGCGATGGATGACTGATAAGGTACCTACAGTCACAGACTGGAGAGCCATTATGAAACAGTTATACTACACTGAAGGCCTCAACTCCAGAATTCAACATAAAGGACCAAACTATATGCAGAAATGGCAGAAATTGTCAATTTATCAAGCCTCAATAGACCCTGATTTCTCTCCTTAGACAGGATACTGTGAAGAGGTGGGGGGATATTCCTGCAGGGGTTGGGAGGGTGATAGGGACGGACGGGAAGCTGATCGCTATTCTGGGATCTTACCTGGAGTTTGAAATTCTGAAGTGGTGGGCTACGGAGTGCAAAGAAATTTGGAAGACCATAGCACATAAATAATAAGACTGTAACACATTTATAAAATGTTTATCTCTTAGGTACTACTACCATATAGAATTAAGTGTACCTCCATACTGTGCAAGTGATATTTTTATTCTGCTTTTTACCAGACATAATGTAATGTTACAAGATATGTAGAACAGAAGAAAGTATGTGTAATAAACTCAATAAAAAATAAAATAACAACGCATAAATAGTAACACAAAACAAAACAAAACCCGTGGTACTCAGTCAGCTCATGCTGACCATGAATCAAGGCTCCACAACCATTTGATCTGTGTGGTAGGGAAAGATAAGAAAAAAAAATAAGGTGCTGTATCAGTGTGTGGTCTGAAAACAAAACAAAATGGTAATGTTAAATGCATGCTGAAAATAGTGTTCTTGTCATATTGGTCCTTGTGACAAAAGATCCAGAAAAGAAGAGATGATTTGACAACTTTTATTGGACCAACACAGATGTTACAAAAGAAAACAGGTGCGTTAGCTTTCGGACTACATTGAGTCCTTCATCAGAAACTGCCTGGGCATTAGTTTCTGATGAAGGACTCTATGTAGTCCGGAAGGTAAAGCATCTGTTTTCTTTTGTAACATCTATGCTGGTCCAACAAAAGGTATCAAATCATCTCTTTTTTGCTGAATCTTTTGCTGAAAATAGAACGTAGACTTAGAATCAATGTTTGACCATAGGTCTTCTTCAGGAATTATCCAAATGAGAAAAACAGGACTTCCAGTGATGATGTCACTGGCATGGCTGCAGCTTGAAAAATTTGTTACCGACCCTCCCCACCAATAACCTGCTGACACGCACAGTTAGAAATAGTGTTGGTCTATATTAAACGAATGTCTAATGTTACTCGGATGTCCAGCATACCAGGAAATGCAAAATCTTCAACTCCGGCAGTCAAGCTCCAAGAGATGATGACGTTAAAAACTTGCAGCACTTCTGCTGTGAAGGTCTACCTGTCGCACACTCACTCACCCACCTCAGTTTCCTCTGTAGATATGGACTGCAACAAGGATGGTTAAACAATCTCTGCAGAGAACCTGACTGTGTGCCAGGTATTGTCAGCAGTGAATAAGATATAATCGGCCTTCGTGGAACTTAAAATGCATATGAAGGCCCTAGATAAGAAGATTGCCGTGACAAACCAAAAGGTCAGCGAATTGTTAGATAAATCCAGCATTCATGACTGCCTCCTTCTTTACCTGTTACAGTGCAAGCAGGAACTGGAGCGGTGAGCCTAGGATCTGGAAAACAGGGCCCAAGAAACACCTTTCGCATCCACGATCTGCTCGAAGGGGCAGAAGATGGCTTTCCCTCCATTGTGAAATTCATTAAACAGGTCCTCACTTCAATTATGGAGCTTCCCACCGATATTCCTCTTAACAATGAGCACGCTCACAGTTCGCTGGGTCCATGATCCAAAGACCAGTTTGCCAGACCCTGTTCTATTATTGTAAGAATGCTAGACTTTCGAATCAAGGAATTTATTCTGACCATAGCCTGGAAAAAGAGGGGGATTTCATATGATAATCAGCCTATCTTTTATTGACCAGCACTTCTCTAACACCCTCCAAGAGATGAGACAGCAAGTTGGGGTATCATTAAGCAGCTCAAGGAAAAATATAACATCAAAAGACAATTACTATACCTTGCAAAGCTTAAAGAGGACTGGAAATAATTTCTAATCTGCAGCTGTTTATGACATTCCCATTTGTAGAAATTATATCCATAAGCTTAAATGATCCATATGTAACTATACCTGCATAAAAAGTGATGTGAAAAACTGCATTTTGCATTGTTTTGTTTTTATGGGCAGCATTCTGTTACAGTTCTCATCACGGAACCAGTGATCTGGAATTTTAACTATGTCACAGTTTGAGCACAGAACTCTAAGCATGGTTAAGATAGGACAATTGCTCATGTTCAGCATTCTGTACTCAAGCCAAGATGTAGTGAAACTCCAAATTACTGGTTCCGTGAAGGGAACTGTGCAGAATGTTGTTCATAAAAAGGAAACAACTGAAAACACAATTTTTCACATCAGTGGTTATTCGGATAAAGTTTAGTATGGCTCATTTGAAGGCAAGTCTTTCATTTCTGTTAGTAGTAACATTACTAACAGCTGCTAATTAGCACAGATTTCCTGTTCCCTTTAAATTATTTTTTGGACTCTGGCCCTAAAATGTTTGACACTTTAGCAGAAGCAGTCCCTCAATTAAAGAGATGGGACATAGAGTTGCCAGATTTAAGTATGGAGGAGCTGGAAGTTTTCTTACTGCAGACAGCATGGTCAACAGTTAACGGGTAGAAAGAGAGCTCAACCAGAAGATGGTCTGCCACTTCAGCTTAAAACCAATTTGCCCAGTATGCTCCTGCAGACTGTTTTGTCAGAGGATTCTCCCAAGTCCCTGAATAAGGAGATCGTTGGATCTGCATAATGCTTAGTGCCTATATACTGGTCCATTTAGCACCTAAAGGCAGCAGTTTGGCTCAGGAACCTCCTTAATGCCCCTTATTCTAGCTGCATAAATAACGACTGGTCATTTATATCCAGTTCTGTGCTCACCGTAGCAGGCTACAAACTTCCCCACTACTTCCTACAATCTTCAGCTCACTCTCCCTGTACAGTAAGGGGGCGAGGGGGCTGGCGGTTGGTGGGTGAAGTGAAATGGCGGGGAGTCTGCTGTGCGGTCTGTAGCCTCGGCTGGGCTCTCTGGCATTTATAGTGTAGAGTACGCTCTACATGGTTGATCAGCCTTTTTTTTTTTTTTTGTAATTCCTTTTCATTTGCTTCCTGCTTGTGTTTTCATGTGGTGGGAGAGGTAGCAGTGAGTAGGGGTGACAGGCGTGAGACGGCACTGTTCCGCTTGGTTAACTTTTAGTGTTCAGGCTGCAGGGCAGAAGGTGGACAGTTCTACAGAACAAAACATTTTTTTTCTTTTTTTTCTTCTGGAGGTAACAATGTAGTGGGATTTGGGGGGCTCCCAGCCTCTGTCTTTACTGAACTGTCTTTCTTTTAGTAATTCAGGTTAGGTGAAGGGGAGACTCCTCATCTTCTCTCCGGTTGGTATGTTTTTTTTTATACTTTATTTTTATTGTTTTCTTAAAGAAATATTCTTTTAATTATAAACAATGAAAAATCAAGAAACAAAACATTTTGAAATAGATTAAATCAAGAGAATTTTAACTTAATAAAGCATCCTATTTTTAGGGGGAAATAAAATTCCAACATATCAATTTAAACTAGAGCTATAACAAAGCAAATAGAAAAAAAAATTGTATGCATGCTCCAAGCTATTTACATCCCAGCGATAACAGATAAGGGAAAATTAATAAATCCAAAGTATTAAGATATTTTTTCCCCCCCCAAGTCCCAATCTATCCACTACACAAGCCGTTGTAAGAAGGAAAAAAAGGGGGAGAAAATGTTATTATTCAAACTGGATGGTACTCTGTTACTTCTATCTCCTCCTGTTCAAAATCTGAACCCAAATCTTCAGGCATCTTAATATTCTTTTCCAACAAACAGACGCGCAGCATCTTGATCCTCACAATAATAAACCTTCCCCTGGAATTGAACTCTCAGGCGAGCTGGCGCTAATAAAGCAACTGGAATTCCGGCTTCTTTGAACTCTGACGTAATAGCTAAAAACCTTTTCCGTCTTCGTTGTGTTTGCAGGAAGAAATCTGGATAAAAATGTAACCAGGTTCCCTCATATATCATCTGTTTCTTTTGTCTAGCCATCTGGAGAATCTTATTTCTTTCAGCCAATGTTAAAAAAGTAATAATAATGTACCTTGCACCTGATTCTCTCTCCGGTAGATCTTTAGAAATGTGTGAAGGACGAAACACAAATTCCAAAGAAAAGGAACATTCCAAAGCAAAAACTGCTCTAAGCGCTGTTTCCACCGCCTCCTTCAACTCTTCATTTAACACATCACCAGGAAATCCAATAAGCCTTAAATTGCGTCTCAATACATTATTCTCCAGGCGCTCAATCCTGGCTGCCTGTGCTAACTGTTCATGTAGTGCTGCATTGACCACCCCTTCTAAAGTTAATGTTCGTGCCGATACTGCCTTTATCTCCTTTTCGTTAAGCTGGACTGCTTTTTCTGTGTTCTCCAGTCTATTCTCTATAACCACACATCGAGAAGAAATTTCACTCAAGGCAGTCTCTATCCGAGACGTTGACTGTCTTACTTCGGATTGGAACCCAGATAGTAGGGCTTGTATAGACGTCAATGAAGGTTTGGTTGCCGCTTTGGATTTTACGCCCAATTCTGGGCGAATAACTGTCCCAGGAGAGCTCCCTGCTCCTTCCTCACCGAACTGTCCCGTAGGCCCTCGGGCAGTAGCACCTCTCCCAGTAAACTTCAGGGAAACAAACTTTTCCATTGTTTTCGCCAATAAAGACTGCTCAACCACCCTCGAGAATTCTTGCAAAAAGGAAAAAAGAAAAACGATAGTATAGTGTATTTAGAGCGTTTTCCAGCTTCTAAATTTGCGGAGCTCCACACAAACGCGTGTGTCGAGGAAATAGCTCAACAGCCACCCCCACCCCCATGGCTGGTGTTTTTGATGCTGGGACCTCACTTCCCTCACACAGCAAACCTCTTTTAGATCCGGAGCTACGTTATCTCTGGTGAAGTAAATGAAAGATCCACCCCCACACCCACACCCATATGCCCTCAATGCAGAAATAGCACCATTACTTATTGTTTTTTTCTGGATGTTATGTTTTGGGAAAGCTACAGGCCTTACATTGTTGTGCACAGGGCCCTACACCCTGACACAGGAATCCAAGTATTGACACCCTCCACTCCCCACACATCTCACTTGCCTGGGAATGGTGGCCTGGCCTTGATCTTCAGATGGAGAAGAGCGTCGGAGCCTCCACGACCTACCCCTGGGATGCCTCAAGTCCTCTTCCTTACTTGGGGAGGTGGCTTTATTGCTCAAATTTCCTAATGTGGCTTCTGAATGAGCATGGCACCCTTCCATTTACTTTTAGGCCCCTTTTTTTCTGTCTTCTGGATGGTTGGCACTAATTTGGTGTTTTTTTTTGGGGGGGGACAGCAGCCTGTTTCTTTCAGTAACTACTTTTTTCTTTAGGCTCAGGATCTGTTTGCTTATCTTTGTGGTCTCGCTCATCTCACCAACTTGAGCCAGAGCTCAGGGGGCATTTTAGCCCTCTGGAGTGTTAGACCTGAGGGTCAGTTGCACCTCTGGTATGAGTCTATACCTTGAAATCACAGCAATTTTTGTTGTATCCCAATTTAGAGAGTATGACATTTGGCAGTATTCATTGTTGGTTCCCCCTCTTGAAAGAGGGTGGATTTCTTGGTTTGTTCTGTACAATGTTACGAGTAGTTTTGAGTGTTTGCAGTTTTTGTTTATTGTTGCTTGCTGTACATCATTACCTTAGGACTTTGGGAAGAGTCCTCCCATGGATGTCACCTTGGGATCATTAGTAACTTCCGTGGTATGGTGAATCTGGATAAATTACATTTTATCTCAGATAATGTGAAGGGGATTAACACCACGGTGAAGTGAGCTAGGGTTTTGACTGAACTGCACAGATTATGGCTGACCTAATGTTTCTTCAGGAATCCCATTTATCAGAGCTAGAACATTTAAATTTACGCAGAATGTGGGTGGGGAAAGTATCTGCAGCCTCACACCCTAAGGCTTAGCCATATTCATTCGAAGAGGAATCCCTTTCAGGATGAACTACACAGAGGCAGATACACAGGGAAGGTTGCTCATGTCAGGTGAAATTATGTCTCTGAAAATTCATTTAGTTAATCTCTATGCTCCAAACACTAATGCAACACGTTTTACAAATCTGTACTTAACAAAACAGCAGCCTTGGGTGAAGGGGCGCACATTTTTTATGGGTGGGGGAGGACTTTAACTGTACTGTGAATCCCAATTTGAATAGAACCTCCAAAAATCCAGACACAAACAAGGCCTCCAGTAAAGTATTAAGAGATTTTATGGATTAACTTGTTTTGCTAGATATTCAATGGAGGCAACATCCAGGGGAGAAGGATTATATATTTTTGCAACTTCACCAAGAATATTCTAGAACTCACTTATTTCTGGTCAATTTAATACTTATAGGATTAACACCTGCCAAATTCACACTATAACTCAGTCAGGTCATGCCCTGTTTTACTGGACCTCTCCTTGGGAAATAAACACAGCCAGACAAGTTGGAAGTTTTACACAAGTTTATTAAATGACGCTGATTTCATTAATATACTTCACACAGAAATAACTTCTTATTTTAAATTAAATGCAAGTGGTAATGTCTCTCTTCAAATACAGCGGGATGCAAAGAAAGCAGTCCTTAGAGGTCAGATCATCAGTTGGGCAGCAGACAAAAATAAATAAATAAGAGCCTACAAGAAACCCTAGAAAAGAAACTAAAGACATTAGAAACCCAACATTAACATTCTAGAACAGCTCAACATACAAAGGAGTTGAGGCAAACAAAGGCAAATTTACTACAACTAATTAATAAAAAAGGTTAAAGATAAATTACGTTACAGGGAACATAGGTATTATGAGATTGGTGGCCGTGCAACCAAACTGTTAGCTTTCAGGCTGCAAAAGAAAGCCACTGAACGTGCCATTCCAAAACTCAGAGTGCAGGGCCAGGGTAATATTTTTTAAAATGCAGCCTGACAGAATTGTGCAGTGTTTTCTGCATCTCTTCATTCTGAGGATAAAGATCCGAACAGGCAACATGGGACACTAGGGAATTTTTACGGCCCCCATGATTACCAAATCTCACACTTGAAGAGCAACAGATGGTAGATAGTCCAAGTATGGTAAAGGAAATCATAGAAGCCATTGATTCCTTGAAGGCGGGGTAAAGCTCCAGGGTCAGATGGTTATAACGCAGATTTTTATAAACAGTTCAAAATACAATAAGCCCTAGAACTTTGTGCCCTGTTTCGTGAGTGTCAAAAGAGTGGTATCATGCCCCAAACATGGCATGAGGCTATCATGTGAAATCATCCAGAAGATGATACTCCCAATTTTTGGCTTTGGACATACAGTCTATAGCCTAAGACCACCCTTGCCAGACTGGTCACCTTATTCAACTCCTTCTGCCGCTTTGCCCTAAACTGTCCGCCACGTACTCACCACTGTGACCTCTACACTGCGCTCTCCTTCTCACCTCTTAGGGCCAGATGCCTTGCTCATTGTGCTTCACTAATTAAGTTCTGGTTTGGCACCCTTCCGCCTTACCTTAACACACTCCTTTCTACCCCCTCTTCTATCTCCCATTCCCTCTGTAACTCCACTCACTGGACTCTTGCCCTCCCTGCCCGAAACTTCAATTCAGGTAGGGCGCCTTTTCCTATCATTTTCCTAATCTCTGGAATTCACTCCCCTTAGAGATCTGCTCTGCCACTTCCTCTAGTTCATTGTCTTGTCTTCTCCAGAAATATATTTCTTCATCCTGCAACTGTTACTGACCCTTACTTCCTTCACTACTTTATCCCTTTTTCTTAGTATCTTATCCCAATTTCTTTTACCTACCCTTGCCTCCCTCCCTAATTTTCAATTCCCTTACGCTCCCTTCCCCTCTATACTGTCTTATATGGCTGTACATTTTTATGTAGGTGTACGTTTTCTATATTACATACGTGTCTGTATATGTACTATACATTTATATGTACTTACATGATTATTTGTAGGCATCAATGTGTATGGGTTCATTCTGGTTTATGCACTATTTGTTCTTTTTTTATTGTTATACCCTTTGTGCTCAACTTTATTTTGTATGATTTTGTTACATTTTTCTATTCATGGTATTTTGTACTCTGCTATGTTTACTATATCCCATTCTCCCCTTACCCCCAGGACGCTTCTGGAAATGAGCTCGCTGTGGCTCATGTTGTCTTTTCTGGGTAAATATTTCAAATAAATAAATATCCATCATCTCCAAATCTGGTAAAAATAAGGAATTATGTGAATCCTACAGAACTATTTCCTTGTTGAATCAGGATCTCAAATTGTTCACAAAAATTCTGGCTGGTTACAAAAGGCATTATCCCTTCTCATACACCCAGATCAAACTGGGTTCATCTCAAGGAAGCACTTAAGTGATAATGTCCAACAAATCTTGAACATCTTATCGGAGTGGGCTGGAACTGAAACACCACAAAACGTGATTCTGAATGATGCCAAAAAAGCCTTCAATAGGCTCAGCTGGCCTTCCTCAGAGAAGTATTGTGAAGCACGGGTTTTGGGAATAATTTTCTTTAAGTGGATCAACATGCCATACGCTCAAACTAAAGCTGCAGGTCAAGCCATTGGTACTCAGTTGGTGAGTTTCAAAATCGCTGGAGGAACCTGACAGGGTTGTTCCCTTTCACCATTGCTCTTTGCAATCAGCATGGAGGATTGGGGAGTGGTGGTGGGAGGTTGCAAGAATAGAGTGTCGCTGTGTGCAAATAATACGGTTATTTTCTTAAAAGACCGGTAAAGAATATGGTTCATTTATAGCAGCTACTAGCCCAGTGTGGTGCCATTTCAGCAATCGAGGTAAATATTTCTAAATTGGAAGTTATACAAATTAGTGGTCGTGACCTCAGGAATTTAACGATAGCTGGGATAAAGACAAAGGTAGGTATCTAGGAGTAATCCTTCCTAAGCACCTGACCTCCCTTTACTAAGTCAACTAAGGTAAGTTACATCAGGAAATTTGTACAGCCCTTAAGAGATGACTGTTGCTTCCCCCTTTCTCAAATAAACAGGACTGAAGCTATTAAAATGAACGTGTTGCCCCGACTGTTATATCTTTACGAAACACAGTCGCTCGGTTCCTAAGGAACAACTGTCCATACTTGAAAAAGCTGTCAAAAATTTGATTTGGCATGGGAAAAGGCCAAGGGTGAGATGAGAACTGTTGCAGCGATGGAAGCAAGGTGGAAGCCTGGGACTCCCTAATCTCAGAAATTATTTTAAAGCTGCACAAGCTTCTCACATAGTAGAAATACTGCGGTACTCACCAGATTCATCTTGGCTGCACATTGAAAATACCTCAGCCTTAGGTTTGCCCCTGAAACTTCAACACTGGTTGATTAGCAAACATTCTGAACTAATGAAGTTTAAGAGTAATGAGTTGTGAATGAGCATGGTACATCCAGCAGACCAGGGTTTGATTCATACAACCTCCACTTGCATACTGTGTGACCCTGAGCAAGTCACTTAACCTCCCCAGTGCTGGGCTGGCCCAGTGGTGCTGAGGGTTGAGGTGCTGGACACCATACCTCATGCCACGCTGATGACCCGGGTTTGGGAATGGACTCGGGTCATCGGGCGATGGCAGGGGCAAGGGAGGATTGAGTGTCCACAGACTGCTCTCCTCGGCGGGGAGAGGTAGTGTCGGCCACTGTAGGAGCAACCCCTAGCGGTGGCTGGAGGTACAAGGCAGTGTTGACAGCATAAGGGGTATGGGAGACATGGCTAACGTCCTGTGGGCGTGTGTGGAAGCGCGCCCGTCTCATGCTGGATGTCATTGCACGTCCGATCTCCCAGGGCAACCAAGAAAAGGGAAAAGAGCTGGTACCCAGGTAGGCAAAGTCCTGCTCTCCGCTTCCAGACACATTCAACGCCAGACTCGCCTGGGCACATCTCCTACCTTCCGACCGCCGGACTGCAGCTTGGACCCTATAGATACAGTGCCGGTGGAGTTGGCAGACCCTACCCCGGGGGTTCAGATCCAAAAAAGGATGAGTTTCTAAAGGATGTCACATGGTGCAAAGGAGTTAAGAAAAACAAGGATTATTAAAAAATTATTTTTTGCCATACAATACTTTATCCTCCTCCTGAAGGATGGGCAGCTCTTCAGCCCTGTTCCTGTCTCCTACATACAGCTTCTTCACCCCTGCTGGGTTCCTAGTAACGGTCTCCCAAAGATTAACCTCTGTGGCCGGGCTAGGAAGGAGAGGGCTTTCCCACCCCAAGACAAAGACATCCAGAGGCTCCAGTCTGCAGCTTGCTGGAGCAGGCTACAGGGAGAGATGGGCAGGGCTTCATTTAGCTCATCCTCCCATTCTCTAATTTCATCCCCTCCCCAACGCTGGGGCACATACATTGGGGCATGCGTGTGGAGGCATGTACCCTCCACAGAAATCCCACAGCAGCCATCCTTGTTTGTCGCTCTTGGCCATCCTACCACCAGGCCTTCACCTGGTGGCAGTCACACAGTGGAGTCGGCAGTCACCCTCCCCCAGGACAGGAGAACAGTCTGTCAGACACTCAGTCCTTTTCCACCTTTGCTGACCCCCCAGTGACTTGAGTCTGTTCCCAAGCCCGAGTCACCGGTGTGGAAAAAGGTAAGGTGCATACGTGTGGCATCTCAGCCCTCTTCTACACCAGCTTATTAAAAAATAATTTTTGTAATTTTTAACATTTTTAGTTGTAATACCTTAGAAAGTGTGTTTCTTATGCTGCAACAATACTGCCGCTACTGTCAGCAAACTCTTCCTAATGGAGATGTCTCCCTCAGTGGACTTGTATATACTGAATAAAAGTGCATAAATCCAGAACTATCTAATAGTTGCAGCAGTTCTGCACATTTCTGCACGTGACACGTACTGTCAAGATGCTACAACCTTAGCTCTGACTCCACAGTGATAAGGCTGGCCATAATTATAGATGTCCAACCCCAGTTGCTTTGGGGCCAGTCTCTCTATTTGAAGTAATACACATCCTTGTTGTATTAAGACCTAGGAACTCGCTGTCATGGAAGTGATTTTAACCTGATCCACAAAGTGGTTGAAGAAATATGTCTGTTATGGCAGTGTCACCACATACATGTATTGCGGAGGTTAACCACTACTACAGCTCACTTCTGGCCAAGTACTTTTAGTTTCTGCACACAAATGATATACAGCAATGAGCTTAACTAGCTGGGTTACATGATCAATACGCTGTACTGTTTACTGCATTCTGTATGTTCAGATGTTTGTTACAGTTTAATTTTTTTACTTTTTATGTACAATATTGCATTATCGATTCTCCTGGTCTTATTAGTAACAATGATTGACAGGAACTGTATCCTACTAATGCTCTGTAACATTAATTTCTATGCTCTGAAATCAAGCTATGTATGAAAGTATGTCTATGTTAAGGTAAATGAATAAAAATAAAGTTTAAAAAATGAGAAATATATATTGTACATGAGATAGTGCAACAAACCTCTGTGTCAAACAAGTGAGAAAGAGGAAAAGAGGTGGCTGAAAAAGTAAAGGCTAAAAGTGTGGGTTTCAGAAGATATAAAGAGAAGAGGCTAGGGAGGTGTATCAGAAGAAACAGAGAGAAGCAGGGAAAGCAGTAAGGAGCGCAAAATCAAAAACTGAAGAGAAAATAGCCCAAGCGGTAATGAAAGGGGACAAGACATTTTCAGGTATGTAAGTGAAAAGAAGAAGATAAGGAGAGAGATTATAAGGTTAAAAAGGGATGGAGGGAACAGCGTAGAGGGGTACCAGAAAAAACCAAACATCCAGAACACTTTTGTTCAGTGTTCACAGTGGAGGGAGAAGGGGAAGGGCCACATACATGTAACAGGAGCTCTAGAGGGAGGGAGGGAGGTGGACACTAGTCCTTTTTCAGAGA
Organism: Neoceratodus forsteri; assembly: GCA_016271365.2. NCBI lineage: Eukaryota > Metazoa > Chordata > Ceratodontiformes > Ceratodontidae > Neoceratodus > Neoceratodus forsteri. The sequence goes on along the minus strand of CM057455.1, from coordinate 1,339,442,054 downwards.
AGAGAGTCCTTAAAGGACTAGCAAATCTGAACATGGACAAAGCAGTGGGACCGGACAGGGTACATCCTAGGTTATTGAGGGAACTCAGAGACGTACTCACTGCACCTCTGGCAGTCCTATTTAACAGGTCATTCGAAACACAAGTGGTTCCTGAGGACTGGAGGAGTACAGAGGTAGTCCCACTTCATAAAAATGGTAGCAGGGAGGAGGCTGACGAAGACCAATTCAGCCTCACATCTGTGGTGGAAAGTTAATGGAATCACTGCTAAAGGAAAGGACAGCAAAATATCTTGAATCAGTTGGATGACAAGACCTGGGACAGCACAGATTTATGAGCGGGAGGGCATGTCGAATGAATCTGATAGATTTCTTTGATTGAGTGACCAAGGAATTAGAACAGGGTGGAGTGGTGAATGTGGCCTATCTAGATTTAAATAAGGCATCTGACACCATTCCATACAGAAGACTACTATGCAAGCTGAGTAGCTTAGGAATGGGTCAAAAGGTGGTAAACTGGTTAAGAAACTGGTCAGGGGATAGGAGGCAGAGTGTGGTGGTAAACAGCTATATACAGTTCAGATTCAAGCTATATTTGAGATCTCCTGATTCTTACCTGCTCATTGCACTCTCTTTGCTTTGCGGAGAAGGGCCTCCTAGTGGTTCCCGGGGCCTGGCTAAAAACTTCGGGCAGCTGTGCCTTTGAGGTGGTGGTGCTGGTCCTGTGGAACTTGTTTCCTAGGTCTCTGAGGGAGACCCCCCCTCTGTGGAAGCCTTTAAATGGTGTCTAAAGCTGCACCTTTTTAGAGAAGTCTTCGGGGTTTAATATTTTTTCCTTCTTATTTGTTATTATTTAAAGGTGATGTTTTTTCTGTTTTTAGGTTAATTCTAATCCTTTCGCATTTGCCTGTATTTAGTACAGCACCCTGAACCCCAGGGAAAGGGCACTTAAGAAATAAAACCTTGAGCGGGCCTGGTGGCGCTGAGGGTTGTCGCACTGGACGCCACACCTCACGCCATGCCGGCGACCCAGGTTCGGGAACAGTCTCGGGCTGCCAGGGGGTCGGCAGGGAAGGGAAGGGATTGAGCATCTGGAGGACTGCTCTCCCTTCCCGGGGTAGGATCCGGGACTCACTCAGCTCTCTAGTGGCCCCTAATAGAGATCAGGGGCTTTGCAGGGAACAAGCATCACTGTAACTAGGGGATGGAGCGGCGGTGGATGTCGGCATGTCTGTGCCTGGACATCATTGCACGGCCATGCTCCAGGGGGAAACCATAACTGAAAAATACCCCAGAGGACCAGGGAGGCAACAAGCGCTTCAGGGGCCTAGCCCACATCCCTAACACTGGACCATCCCTCCACTGGCTCTCCCGAGCCCCTCAACCAGGCCCAACCCTCAAATGTCAGAAAGGCTGTCAGGTAGGTGGGGCAGGCTCTCCCTTGGGGGGTGATCCGGGGGCTGGAAGGTCCTGGGTAGGGGGTGCTCAGCAATATTGTTCTTGGGCCCCCAGGGCAGGGAGAGGTAATGCTGAGAGGGCACTCTGAGAGATGCCCTGGTCCACCAGAGCCTACAAATAGAATCTAAAAAAAAAAAGAAAGAAAGAAAACCTTACTTGCTTTGAGGAGGAGAGGGTGACCAGTGTGGTGCTTCAGGGATCAGTCCTGGGAATGGTCCTCTTTAATGTCTTTATAGGTGACATTCCACAGAAACTGGGAGGGAAGGTCTGCCTCTTTTGTGGATGACACCAAGGTCTGCAATAGGGTGGATACTCCAGAGGAGGTGGAAAGGATGAGAAGAGACCTGAGAAAACTTGAGGAGTGGTCAAGAGTATGGCAGCCGGGTTTCAATGTAAAAAAAGGTGCAAAATAATGTACTTGTGACACAAACTGAAGGGCAGAGTACAAAATGGGGGAAATGTTATTAATGACTACCAAGCAGGGGAAAGACCTGGGGATTATTATCTCTGATAACCTAAAGGTGGCCAGGTATTACAATAAAGCAGTTGGGATGGCTAGCGGGATGCTGGGGGGGGGGTATAGGGAGAGGTATCACCAACAGAAAGAGGGAGGTGGTGATGCCCCTGTATAGATTGCTGGTAAGACCTCATTTAGGATACTGTGTACAGTTCTGGAAGCCACATCTCCGTGAGGGCATAACGTGAAGGCGGTCTTGAGGAGCGCAACTAAAGTGGTGCAGGGTCTGCATCAGAAGTCCTTTGAAGAGAGACTAAAGGAACTAAATATGTACATCCTGTAAAAAAGTGGGGATATGACAGAGACCTTTAAATACCTTGCTGGGGTGAATAAGGTACAGAAGGGAAGTATTTTCCAGAAAAAAAGATGCATAAGAACAAGGGGACATGCTATGATGTTGGGGGGGTGGGGTAGTTTCAAGACAGATGTGAGGAAATACTTAAAAGAAAGGGTAGTGGATTAATAGAAAAGCCTACCAGTTGAGGTAGTGGGGACAAAAACAGTGGTGAGGTTTAACAATGCATGGGACAGGTATAAGGAAATCTTAATAAAAGTGAATGTGGGGAGGAAGAAAGAGATGGAAATCAAGTAGAATCTATGCAGACACCATAGGTGAGGAAAAATGGGCAGACTGGGTAGAACAGGTGGTCCTTATCTTTTTTTAGTTGTTTTTAACCAGGTATAGCACACTAAGCTGAAAGCTTTTTTACAGGAGCGACCTGGGAGCACAAGGAGATTAAGTGACTTGCTCAAGGTCACACAGTATGCAAGTGGAAGCTGTGGGATTCAAACCCAGGTCTGGTCTGCTGGATATCACCAGATTTGCAGCTCAGAGCCTTAGACCACTGCGTTATACTGCCTCCATCTGCTGACAGATTGTATGTTTCTGTGTTTCTATGAAAACATGCACAAATGTAATTTAGGTTAGGGCATCAAGACCTTGAATGAGACAGAAATAGGTATGTCCTCATGTACCTTTTCGTTATAGGAACTTGGGGCACAGCGCCCCATATAAAATGTAAGTATTTGCTTTTGTATGTTTTCCTTACATGTGGTATGAAAAAGGATTAATGTTTCTGTAGCCAGATCAACCATTTCCACCCCACGGAAGTGACATGGGCCAAAAAACATTGGTGGGTTTGGCACGGTGGACACTTTATGAATCTAAACATTCCAACCAACTGCAATAAATATATTTGTTTAGCATATGATGAGCAGTACTCTGCAGTTCAGTTTTCTTGGTTAGTTCATTACAGTTTCAGAAAATGGGAAGCTTTCTCTCGAATTGTTTTTCCATTACAAAGGCTAGTGGCAACACTGAGCACGCTAATGTTCTAGACTTTAAGTCAGGCCATTTCATGCATATATATTATAGGGGCGCAGTAGCACACGTATAGTTTGGGTAGAAGTAGGGTTTTTAATGTTAAATCCCTAATTTTGCACCTTGATAGCTTCTCCCCTCGTTCAATGGAATTGCACTAACATTTGCATGTGCAGACTGGGTGGAAAGGTCTCTTGATCTGGCAAGTTTTACAATGGTCAGATGTCTGCATTCTGAGATCTGGACAGTTCAAAAAGTGTAAAATGGGGAGTTTCTGCTGGTTATTTTTTTGCTCCCACCTACAGCCCAGTTTGGAATTTTGTTCTGAAATTTTCAGGGTAGAAGGGGCTTGCCCAAGAAAGGTGCCTCTTTTTGGTGTGGTGAAAAAAATATTAATCCATTCCAGAGCAATAAGGATTTGAAATTTCGGTTCTGAGCATGCTCAATAGGGTCTTTCATATATATGTCTGATACAAAAGAACTCCTGGTATTTAGTTTTTTGTCACGAAAGAAGATTCCTCTTCCATGAGCTGAAATTCTTCTTTCATGAGAAAAAATCTTTCGTATGGCAGACATCTCGTTTTTTCTTTTTTTCAAAAAAATAAAAAAATTGAGAACCCATAAAAACTATGCCCTAGAGAAAGACAAATGAACCCAGCTAAACTGGAACCATTTAGCTAGATTCTTGTGTTTGTTTTTTGAAAAATGACCTTGAAATATGGTTTTGGGACATCCCTAAAATTCTAGGTAGAAGGCTCAGATAGGGGTCCTGATTCGCCAAGCTTCTTTTGTGAGTTTCACAAAAGAAGAACCAGCAATGAGCTGTCAATCCCCTAATCTGTCTCTCGCTCTAGCTATCTCTATCTATCTCTCTTTATCTATCTAATCTATCTGTCTGTCTGTCCCTCTAGCTATTTACCAAATGTATCTATATTTTTAATATTTCTTAAGTGGCTCAGGATGCCCACCTCTTGCCCCCCCCCTTCACCTCCAAGCTGCGCACTCCCTTTGCCTTAATATACAGTATATGGCAGCACCAGGGTACACACCCCCAGTACTGGCGCTGAAGATCATCCTGATACTGGGATGCCCAATCCCCAGAGTCGGCCTGTGTCCCCCGAAATCACCTTTCGGGTGGGATTTGAAAATCTTGTTCATGAGGCGGGGTCATAAAAAGGCCATATTAAAAATTTGGTGACATTTTTCAACACATGCTCAAAATATTGGTACTGTTCAATATTTTGACCCAAATTTTCAACATAGCCATTGCTTTCATACCACCTCATGAATTTGACAGCTGTCATTTCTCAAATCCTGGTTGAAACATGTTTTAACACCTGTGGCACGAAATGAAATTTTGGTCGGGATTTGAGAATTTTCACCTATCAGGTTCAAAAGGTTGGGTCATAAGAAGGCTATGTTGAAAATTTGGGATCAAAGTATAAAAAAAGAAAAACAACAAAGTTAAAAGCATACATTGAAATTTTCTATGCTCACTCACAAGTTTGGTAATCTTAGAAGCCTACACCCTATTCCAGTCTCTAGTTCTAAAGGTGATTGATGCCCACGTTCCTGTTAAAAAACACGAAGCTAGAAAGAAATCTCGCCCCTGGTTTAATAGCACCTTAAAAGCCACACTGTGACACAGAAATGCCCTCTGAAAAAAGGCCAGAAAAACCAAATCAGAAGCCGACTGGGCTGCTTTTAGAATAATTACTAATCACTGCACCAAGCTGATCAAAACAGGAAAGGCAAAATATTTCCAAAATGCACTTGAGTCCACCAGGAACAGTACCGCCAAATTCTGGCAGATCCTGAATGAAGTCGAGGGTCACAAGCCAACATCCACTTTGCCAAGCAAAATCAAATCTGGAGATAGTACCTATGTAACCCCTAGATGGCGCTATCCCAGGGGCTACTACCCCTGCCTGATTTGCCACTAACAGGTTGAGGGGCCTGGATCCAATGGCGGGTGCCTCCACCCAGAGGTCAGGGTTTGCAATAGTTAAACTAACTTGGTCACAGCCCTCTGGGACACTGCAACCCCCCTTTCTTCCCACTAGTGGCCCACACAATATATCAGAATTACCTTCACAGTATACACTTACCCCCAGGTCTGGTTCCGCACTGGGACCTCCTGTGAAATGAGATACAGTGCAACAATCACAGAACAGTACTTTAACATAGACAAATACCTCAGGCAGTATAACTTTGCTGAAACAAGCAGCTCTGATTTATTTAGGGGATATAACAAGGACAGGGGAAATCAGGTTAATTAGCTTATCACTCTAATAATCTATTTATGGCTCTGTGCACAGGCCTATCCCTATCAGTTACTGTCCCTGGGTACCCAAGCCCCTAGTGTGGCTAGTCCAAACTGTGGCAGCTGGTAGGGGCCTTTCACACAGAGAAAGGAGAATTAAACAGTCAGCAGTACAGTAATTCCATTTGGATTTAATGTGGCAATTCAACAGGGAGCGACCTGAATTAGTACTCACGACCTCCAAATAAGATAGGGTCCTTCAATGTCAGCCGGGCTCACTTGAGGTACACAAACCTCTTCACACATCCATATAAAGAAAGCACTATACCAGGCAGGCTGCATCTGTATCCCGATCGCAATTACTGCACAATACCCGGGAGAACACACAGCAGATTCAGTTCTGACAGACCGAGTGTAATTTTCAGCAATTCCTCCAGTCTTCTACAGGGTGAGCCTGGTTTCTACTCTTCAGAGATCCTTTGATTCTTTTCACAGGACGGATTCAGTCCTAACAAGCTGCAGACCGGAACTCTGGGCCTTACATACGTTTTTGACTAAAACTGCACACTGAAAAGTACAGGGCTCCTTCCTTCTTCACTGCCAAAGCTCAACTGAACTCCAACCGACAAAAAACTGGCACTTCCTTTGAGTTCCTCCCAGTTCTTGACTGGATTGGCTGTCACTCACAATAGACTGCTGCTGTTGGTCCAAAAGGCACTGAAGTCTAAACTACATCTCCCAGAGTCACTGCCCATACAATCCTCTTGTGGCTGGCTCAGATTATGAGTCCAAGTTCTGATTCGTCCAAGGCACCATTTTAGAGCTAGCTTACCCCACACTGATTGGTCCAGTTCAGCAGTTCAAAACTAGAATGGGAACTAGCAGACACAGTTCTGACTGCAAAGAAAGCAGGTTAGACAAACTGTAATTTCATTATTACTCTAAATAATTTCTGGCAAACAGTTACATCTTTCAGATAGGTTCCTTTGCACTCCTAGTGACTGCAAAAATGAAGTGAATTGGCAGCAGCTCGAGTGGTACTCAGAGAAGCACACAGTCCCCCCATACAAACTAATTATGTCTGCAAGCAGACAGCTCTTAAAGAGACAGTACCAGAGGCTCTAAAAACACTCACTGATAAATGGCTTAAATGCCAAACACCATTCAGGCTTGGAGCATTCAAGCAAGCTCCTGGAAGTCTTTTGGGAACCCCCATTTGCAGGGGGGTTACACCTATACAGACAAACACAATATCTTGGAGATACTCAATAATCACTTCGCCACCACTGGTCTAGCTTTTGACACTTCCCCTGCAAGCAAGCTGCTAGACCAGCAAAATAACCATGACACATCAAGGTCCCCAACTATTTCCCTACCTGCCTGACCAAATTTAGTTTTACTTCAGTCACATTCAAGCAGGTAGAAGATCTGTTAACCTCACTCGATAGCAAAACAAGCCCAGGGGCCGATCTAATCGACCCCTACTTCTTAAAAATAGGCTACTACCATCTGGCTTCACAAATCACCCACCTTCTCAATATGTCCCTCTCATAGGGTGCACTCCCAACCGGTGTGGAAAACAGCTCATGTTGTCCCATTGCCTAAATTTGGAGACCAGAGCAACCTAAACAACTATCGACCAATTTCCTTGCTACCTGCTCTATCAAAGCTACTTGAAAAATTGGTAAATTTCCAGCTAAGAGAATATCTGGAAACACATAATCTCTAAACCCCCTATAGTCTGGGTACAGGCCTAACCACAGCGCGATCTCTGCACTTGCCAAAGTCACTAATGACTGGCAAACTGCCCTTGACGCCAAAAATCATGTAGCCACTATATTCGTCGACATAAGTAAAGCATTCGATACGGTGGATCATGACCTACTGCTGGCTCAACTGCAAAACCTCGGCTTACACGTTGCAGCAATCAGATGATTCTCCTCCTACCTCCTTGGTAGGCAGCAACAAGTGAAACCACATGGTGACCTTTCTCCTCCTAAAATACTCCTGAGAGGGGTCCCTCAAGGCTCCATTTTGGACTCCTGTTATTTGCGGCTTACATCAATAACATCGACCACAATATCAATACAGCCAGTGTTCATCATTTCGAAGATGACACTGTACTGTATGTTGCTTTGCCTATGATCGAATCCGCATGTGTGGAGCTACAACAAGACTTCAATATATTGCAGAAAAATCTATTACAACTAAAGCTACTAAATGCAAATAAAACCAAAACTATGTTCATCTCTTCATCCACAAAATCAGCCACCAGGGTACACTTTCAGCCAACACCAATATATCAACCATGATGGGTGAAACCCTGGAAAAAGCAGATAGGTTCAAATACCTAGGCTTTTGGCTCAATTATAAACTCTCTTGTGCCACCCACGTCAAAGAGCTCTCCAAAAAGCTAAACCAGTGACTAGGACTGTTGTTTCATATTAAATGGTTGCTCACCTATGAAGCAAAAAAAAGACTCATCCAAACAACATTCCTTCCACTTCTCGACTATGCAGAACTTCTTTATTGTCACTACCCAAAAACTATCCTTGCAAAGCTGGACGTCTTGTACCATAGGGCCCTAAAGTTTATATCTGACTCTCCATTCAAAACGCATCACTGTTCACTCTATAGCCAGCTAGGCTGGACGTCACTGGCTACCAGGAGGTGGCACAATGCATCTATCTGGACATTTAAAGGCCTTATCAAGAAACTTCCTTCTTACATTGCCGACCTTTTCCAGTTTACCCCTTGTGCATACTCACTGAGGAGGTACACGTACATCCTGCTCGATACGCTCAGGGTCAGGTCCCGCTTTGGTACTTCATCTATTAGACATGCCTTACCGGTGATGTGGAATTCTCTGCAAGGCAGCCTAAAACTCATACAACTTGTGAGCCTGTCTGCTTTTAAAATGCTTCTAAAGCCCCTACTGCTAGAAAAATGCAAATGTAACTGCTAATGTAACCGCCCTCCAGCAAGAGCCTTTGTACAGCACTTATGCCTCAGAACTTGCCCTTCGGCCCCCTCCTGTCTACTCCTCCTAACCTCCACTTGTCTCTGCTCCGGTCTTCCTCCTTCCCACTCTCCCTTAACAACTGTCTTCCCTTCTCCGCTTCTATACTCCCATACCCTAGCCCATCCCTACCACATAACCCTCTGCCCTAATCCTACCCTGTACCTTTCTAGTCAACCACTTATGTTTTCACCCTGTCGCTTTAGCAAACGTGTAGACCGTCCTTATGTGTATATGATGTATATATCTACTATGTATGTACCCACCCTGAACTGTACAAATCTCCTGCTATTGTTGTACTGTATATATCTTGTGTGTCCCTCCAGAACCATCTTGTAAATGAGTACCTCAATGGTGAGCTTCCTGGTAAAAAAAATAAAATTGAATTTAATATTTTGACCCCCAAATTTTCAATACAGCCTTTTTCACACCACCTCATGAAAGTGACAGCTGTCATTTTTCAAGTCCTGGCCAAAATGTGTTTTCACATCTGTGGCATGAAAGAATAGGTTACTCACCTGTAACTGTAGTTCTAGGAGTGGTATAGGGTTCACATCCCCATTCTGGCGGTTCTGCTGATCTAGGTTATTGGCAGGAATGTCTTAAAGCTAAGCTCTTCCAACCACTGGGGCAATATATCCCCAGACTCTGTCCTGTGATGTCAGATCTCACACACTGGAAGAGGATCAAGGGCCACTTACCAGAGAAGGCCAGTTGGGTTGTGTAGATGTGAACCATGTACCACTCCTAGAAAAAAACAGTTACGTAAGAACTTACTGTAACAGTACGATTTTCCGAGGACGGTCTCTTGCAGTAAGTCTTTACTTATGGGAGTATCCACCAGGTGGTGCTGTCACACGGCAGCTTCTTCCACCAGTCTTCCGTGAGGCCCACCCACACGACATGATTTCCTGTGGATGTGTATAAGAGTGGGTGGCCCCCAGTACCCTCTGTTCAACTTCAACTTCCGCGAGCACAGCCTGGACCGAGGTAAACGAGGGCCAGAAAAACAGAGAACAGTGATCCCACCCAACATTCTGAGTTGCAGATTTGAGGCAACAAGGCAGGAGGATGGAGGGCGGGGGACTTAGTGTAAGAGACAGTCCACGGAAGATCTACTGTTACAGTAAGTTCTTACATAACTGTACTATCTTCTACGGACTGGTCTCTTGCAGTAAGTCAATAATTATGGTAAATTACTAAGCAGTAAAATCCAAATGGGAAGGAAGGCAAGGCTGGAAGCTGGGCCAGAGGGCACACCCAACAGTCGTCAAACCCATGCAAAACCTAGCTGTCCATGATGCCAAAGAAGCTAACTTCACAGCAAATATGTCAACTGCAACCGCACCCACTCTGGCAGATAGGCCAAAGGTGGGCAGGAGAACATGTATGATGTTTAGTAGAGATGTCAACTCAAACCTCTTCCATGCAGGCAGATAGGCCAATGGTTAGGCGAAGACAACTGGCATGAAATCATAGAGAAATGTCAACTCAAACCTCTTCCATGCAGGCAGATAGGACAATAGTTAGGCAAAGATAACTGGCATGAAATCGAAGAGAAATGTCAACTCAAACCACACCAGCTCAGGCAGACAGGCTCAAAGGTGGGTGAGGACAGCATGCAGGAGGCATGATGTAGAAAGAATTGTGGGTGGCCAGGGACAGTGATTCATCCTGATGAGGCAGAGGTCGACAGGCTCTGGCATTAAGACAAATCCAGTAGAAAGACAAGCAGAGCGGATCAGAAAGCAGGAGCACTGGGGAAAACACATCCCAGATGGACAGAGGAAGGAACAACTGAAGGCCTCCAGCAGGAAGAGCAGCAGGAGTTCCAATCAGATCCGCATGGAGGAGCGAAGTGTCCAGTCCAGGAGCAAGCCTCCAAGAAAACGTAAAAAGATCCCCAGGCACCTCAGAGGCCTGCAAGAGGAGACGGGGGTAACCCTGAATAGCAGTTTAAGGCACAGAAGCTGGTCCCGCCTCGTGTGAGGGTCAGGCACGCCACAGAGGATCAGACTGAGCTGCCCCCACGAGGCCCTACCGCGATCCTAAGAGGCATCCCTGTATGGGGGGGCTGGGCTTTAGGCGGCCCACCCGCAGGGGCATGAGGGTTGGACCTTGGGGCATGATATAGGTCCTGAACAGACTGGAGAGTATGCCCCGAAGCCTGAAAGGAAACCAGGATGGACTGAGCACCGGGTCCACACAGCAGGATCCCAGAAAAAGGGGCATTGGCGACTGACAGGTGAACGCCGGGTGGCAAAACCTGAAACCCGCAGCCAGGTGAAGTGCCGTACTGAAGCATGTATGGAGCAGGTGACGGGAAAGGAAGAGCATGGCAGACAGCGGCTGAGCTGATCAAGGCCACGAGGGGCAGGCTGAGCGGAAGCAGGATGAGCCCAAATATGAGAGAGTGCATAAAAATATGCAGGAATCAAAGGCGCAACAACCATGGCAGGCTCCTGGGGAACGTTGAGGTAGGCAGCCATGTCCTGACGAAAGGAGTCCTGATCTGCAGCAGGGAAGCCAAAAGCGTGCTGGATCTCCAGCATGAGCTCCGTGAAGGAGGGATCTGGGATAGAGAAGGGATCAGGGGTTCAGGTGGGGCAGCCTCCAAAAAGGAGGACGTGGATGGAGGGGGAGGACCAAGGTCCACATGGTCTGAGAGGTCCCCGCCAGGAACATCCCCCACGAAAGGATCTCTCATCCCAGAATCTCCATAAAGGGAGTCCACATAAATGGGACAACGGGGGAATAGGTCGGAAGTGCCAGATCCGGGCACAGGCGTCCTGGCGGAGGGAAGGGGGAATGGGACGAGGCCGGACCCTGGCCCATGGACCGCAGGACCTCCAGCACAATGCAGGTGGTGCCTGGCACTTGTGTTGGGAGGAGGTCTAGAAATGGAGGGTGCCCAAGGGCGGCGCTAGGAGGAGGGCAAGCTATCCTGGGAACTGCCGACCCCGAATAGCGGGGGGAAGGCACTCCAACCCTTGTGGTCCATGACAGGCAAAGGGGTAAGGGACTCAGGGTTTGGTCCTCTCAGCGGGGCCGAAGGCTCGAGAAAAGTCATGTCCAAGGGCACAAAACGGGTGGCGGGGGGGGGGACCAAGGATGCCAAAACAAGGTGCTGGGACAAGCATGGGGGCACGTTGGCAAAGCCCCAAGCAGGGGGTGTCCCGTGGTGGGAGGCCCTTATCAGCAAGGGAAGCATCCCTGTCGAGGAGGGAAGGAGGAGAGGCTCCTCTGTCGATGGTGGAATCATCCCCGTCGATAAGCGACCAGAAACAAGTCTCTCCATCGACGGTGGAAACATCTTGTCGACGAGGCATGCAAAACACACCATTCCATCGATGGGAGAGGTTTTCCCGTCGACGAGGTGTGCTCCGTCCATGGAGAATAGGTCTTTGTTGATGAGAGAACAGCAGAATCATGTCCTGTCAATGGGAGAAGAGCTCCCGTCGACGAGGGAGAGCAAAGAACATGTGTCGTCGACAGGGAAAGCATCGCCATCGACGAGGAACGTTCTGTTGATGGGGCAACACAGCCCATCGACGGGAGATGTTCAAAAACAAGCTCCATCAACGGGACGAGGCCCATCGAAGATAAAACAAGCCCCCAGCAGGCTTAGCCAACAGGAGGAGTAGCCCCGACAACGAGGAACGCTCTGTCGACAATGGAGGTGCCACCATCAATGGAGTAAGGCGGAGGGAGTGTGAGGAGTGTGAATCCTGCTCTCTCCTATGCCTGGAATGAGTGCCCTTGATCGGGGAGCCTTTAAGGAAGCCCCCCGAGGTCCATTCTGGCCTGGCTGGCTGATCAGCCATAGGCAAGTCCCAAGGCCCAGCACCATAGCCTGGGCCAGGGAGCAGCAGGGCTGCTGTGAGCAAGGAGGGATGGGGCACTGTGAGGAGTACAGGTCCGGCCTAGTGGAAGTAGAAGAGCCAGGGCCTGGGAGTAGTACACATACCCAGGACCGGCAACAGGAGCTGGGGGTGCAGCGAGTGGTGCACAGGCCTGAGTCCTGGAAACAGAAGAGCCAGGGCCTGGAAGTGTTCCACATGCCCGGCAGAGAGAAGCAAAATTGGACTGGGCTGTTAACAGCAGTCCTAGTGAATCCCCAGACCCAGCAAGAGTGCCTGGGCCAGGGAGCAGCAGGTGTACTGGCAGCTCTAATGGAACACTGGGCCTGCTGTATAAAAGCAGTCCTGGGGTACTGTGAGTAGGTCACAGGCCCAGAACAGAAGGTAGAACAATCGGTTCAAGTTCGAGTCAAAGACTGCAACCCAGGAGGTCAGGAGAGCTGACTGTGCGAGCTTAAGCTGGCAGGAAACTGAACAGAGGGTACTGTGGGCCGCCCACTCTCATACACATCCACAGGAAGTGAAGTCATGTGGGCGGCCCCCACGGAAGACTGCTGGAAGAAGCTGCCGTGTGACAGCGCCACCTGGTGGATACTCCCATAAGTACTGACTTACTAAAAGAGACCAGTCCGTAGAAGAACTACAGTTACAAGTGAGTAACCTATTCTTCTAGGGGTGTGAATATGGTTCATTTATCCACACTCTGACAGATTCTTGGCAGTTCTCCAGGAGGACGGGGCAAGGCGCACACCCTAACTTGGCAAACAGAAACTGGAGAACCAGGGTCCCAAAATTAGCATCCCAGAGAGACTCAAGGTTGATGCGGTAGTGAGAAATGAAGGTGTGTGCTGACTTCCAGGGAGCAGCCGTACAGATCTCCTGTATGGGGAGGTCACCAGAAGTAGCCACGCCGGCAGTGGTAGGTCTGGTGGAATAAGCCCTAATCCTCATGGGAGATTCCCGACCACTCATCCTATAGCAGAGATCAATACAAGATGTCATTCACTATGCAATCGTCTGCTTTGCTGCCAGTCTGCTAGGTGTGGCTTCAGTGTAGGTGACAAACAGTTAGCAAGCCTGTGCTCGAACTCCAGCCATGAGCTCTACATAATATGAGAGTGCCCTCCACAGGTCCAGGACATGAAGCCTATGGTAGGCCTCCAAGGATGGGCTGGTGAAATATACAGGTAAATTAATCACCTGGTTAAGGTGAAACTCCGATACCACCTTCGGAAGGAACTTCGGGGCTGGTGAGAAAGATGACTCTGTGTCCCTGTGGAAAGCCAGACAGGGAAAGTCCACTGAGAGCACCTGCAGCTCCCCAATCCTGGCTTGATGTAATGGCCACCAGGAAGGGCATCTTCCATAACAGGCGTGACATCTCACACCTGTGCATCGACTCGAAAGACTTGCCCATGAGCATAGCCATGACTTTCAGTAAGTTCCATGGCGGAGAGGTTCATGCACTGGAGGGCAAGTCGTCCAGGCCCTTGGAAAGGCACCCGATCACCTTCTCTTGGGCCACCATCAGCTTACCAGCCTGTACCCTGTAAGCAAAGATGGCCACCAGGTGCACCTTAAGGGCTGTTGCTCGCAATCTCTGCTGGGAAAGGGACCAGAAGTAGTCCATAATGCTAGCCACCAGACAACTAAGGAGATCGAGCCCCTTGCCTTGACACTAAATAAAGAATCTCCATTTAAAGGCACAGCATCTATGAGTCAACTCTTTTCTGAAGGCCTCCACAATGTAGAGAACCTCATCGGAGAGATCCAAGGCCTAGAACTCTAGCCATTCAGGAACCAGACTGTGAGGTGCAGGACCATCCCCTGATGTCTGGTCAGCAAGTCTGGGCAGACAGGTAGTCACCACAGAGACCTGCTGCTGAGGCTGAGGAGTCTGGGATACCAGAACTGCTGATGCCAGTCTGGAGCTATTAGGATCATCCACATCTTTTTGTTTCTGATTTCAACTACCACCTTGTGGATCAGGGGAAGGGTGGAAAGGTGTATACAAGGACTGTCGTCCAGGGCCTTGTGAAGGCATCCCCAAACAGTGTTCCAAACAGTGGGGGAGAGACAGTGGGGGAGAGAACTCAGTCTGATGTTCTCTCAGGAGGTAAACAGGTCCACCAGAGGAGTGCCCCATTGGGAGAACAGGTGATTTACTATCTCAAGATTCAGGCACCACTCGTGTGATATCTCTCCTACCCAGCTGACAGCATCTGCCAGCTAACTGTTCTCTCCCTTGACATGAATAAGCAGGGATCTACACCCAGGTTGAGCAAGGGTCCAAGTACGGAGGGCCTCCCCACACATGGGAATGGAGTGAGTTCCGCTATGCCTGTTCAGGTAGAGCGTGCTTGTGGCATTGTCTGTCTGGGCCTGCACAGCCTGATCCCTGACTAGAAACACAGAAGTTGATGGCAGATAAGGACCACAAGGCCTATCCAGTCTGCCCATTTCTTCTACCTTATGAATGTGCCATAGGCCTGTACTCTGTCAATGGCCTATCTATTCATACTCATCTGTATTGCTCCCTTATGCCTATCCCATGCCTGTTTGAGGCCCTGCACTGTATTCATATCCACCACTTCCTGAGGTAGGCCGCTCCATGTATCCACCGCCCTTTCTGTAAAAAAGAACTTCCTCACATTACCCCTTAATCGGCCTCCCTCTAATCTCATGCTGTGTCCTTTTGTCCTGCTATTTTTCTTATATTGAAACATGTTAGACTCTTTCACCTTGTTAATGCCCTTAAGATGTTTGAATGTTTCAATCATGTCACCTCTCTTTCCTCCTTTGCTCTAGGGTATACATGTTGAGCTCTGTTAATCTGTCCTCATATGTTTCCTGATGCAGTCCCTGCACCATTCTGGTTGCCCTTCTCTGGACTGCCTCCCTTTTGTTAATGTCCTTGTGCAGGTGCGGCCTCCAATATTGCATGCAGTACTCCAGATGGGGCCTAACCAATGTCTTGTAAAGAGGGATTATTACCTCCCTCTTATGACTTGCGATACCCCTACTAATACACCTCAACATCCCTCTAGCCTTACCTACTGCTTTAGTGGTCTGCTTGGATGATTTCCAGTCATCTGTGATGATGACGCCCAAGTCTCTTTCTTCCCATGTGATTGCCAGCAACTCCCCTCCCAACCTATAGGTGGCTTCAGGGTTTCTCTTCCCTATGTGCATGATCTTGTACTTCTTTGCATTAAACCCCATTTGCCACTCTTCCGACCGCTTTGCCAGTTTTTCCAGATCTCTTCTCAATTCTGCAAACCCCCATCTGGATCATCTGCTGTGTTGCAGATCTTGGTGTCACCTGCAAAAAGACAAACCTTACCCTCCAATCCATCGGCGATGCCACTGATGAAGATATTGAAGAGGACTGGCCCCAGGACTGATCTCTGAGGTTCCCCACTTGTGACTTGCATCTCTTCTGACTGTATACCGTTTACCACCACTCTCTGTTTTCTGCCTGCCAACCAATTTGCCACCCGGTTGACCAACTTCTGACCCACCATGAGCCTACCCAGCTTATTACTCAATCTTCTATGTGCAACAGTATTGAAAGCTTTGCTGAAGTCAAGGTAGGTGACATCAACTTCTCCCCCTTGGTCCACCACTCTGTTTACCCAGTCAAAGAAATCTATGAGATTAGTTTGACAGGACCTTCTTTTGTAAACCCATGCTGTCTTGGATCCTGTGCTCCTATGGATTCTAGGTGTTGCACTATCCTTTCCTTAAGGAGTGCCTCCATAATCTTGCCCACTACTGAGGTAAGACTGACTGGTCTGTAGTTCCCTGCCTCCTCCCTGCTACCACTCTTGTGGAGTGGGATCACATGAGCCCTTCTCCAGACTTCTGGGACCTATCCTGTGCTCAGAGACTCACTAAACAGTTCTGATAATGGCTCTGCTAGTTCCACCCTTAGCTCCTTTAGTACCCTGGGATGTATGCCATCAGGTCCCATTACCTTGTCCACCCTGAGCTTAGCAAGCTCTTGTAGGACCCTTTCTTTTGTGAAGGGACTAGTGCATGTGATGCTTGGCCAGCTGGTTATGATTATTGTATGATAGCTGTAATATAAAAATAAAGTATGTGATTGTCTCACATAAGACAGCCAGTGGTTCCATGGGTGCCCCCCACCCAACAGGTTTCAGTGAAGCTACAGGATATGAAAACTGACAAGGAACCATTTAATTAACTGACTTCATTCAGAATGCCATTTTATTACCGTTTATGACATGCCTAGGCTTTTTGAAGTGCAAACCAAATGTGACTTTATGACTTCAGAAACAGGACGTCATTAGGCTGATTCCTGTTAGCTTTTTAACACATTGGTGCCAGTGTGGGTTTGCTAAGTTCAAAGGAAACATGTGTAATTAAGAGAAGTTATATATAGGAAATGTCTTTTTTCTTCTGATGGCACCTTATTTAAAATACCTTCTGATAGGAAATAATTTTTTGTAATTTTATATTCTAAAAGGATGAGCTAGATGACTCACAGAAGGGGTGTGGAGACACAAGAGTTTAAACTGATACCTGTGTCTGAAATGAATGTCATATCATCTTGGGACTCTAGAGAGACACAGCTCTCTGATCTAACTTTAAAGGCACTTACAGAAGTAATACATTAGATACAAAATATCTAAATGTATTGTGGTAGGAGTTTTGTTCTGTAACTGTTTTCATTTTCTTTTGAGATTGTAAGCGCTTGATATTTGTTCTGTATTTTATTGTACTTATTTTTTTATTTTTAGTAAAATAGCTTTTTTCAGGATACTGCCTGGGTGCATCTTCCAAGTTCTTTTTGCATGTGATGTATACGTGGTTAAGTCTGACGGCGGTTTGAAGGGCTTGATGGCGTTACTAAGCTTGGTAAAAGGTAAGAATATACCTAAGGTCTCTTCTAGACTTTTAAGGGTTCATTTTGGATACCTGGTTAGGTGTCCTTAGGTGAAAGATATATTGCATCCCCAAAGAGAATATTATCTGAGCCTGTACATTTGGGTACACTAGCACAAGGTTCACAGTTTGATTCCCCCCAGAACGTGAGACTAAAGGTGATTCAGACCCAAAAGCAGACAGCAGGGTTACCCTGTCTTTTACCTGTTCACACTGCTGCGCTCTGAGGTTGGCACTGTAGGAGCAGAGGGCGTGACCTGCGGAGTGCGTCTGTGACAGATGTGGTTGACAGCCGTGCAAAAAATTTGGTAACACAAGCTTTAACAGTTCAGTGTGTCAGCTTAATGCTGTACAGCTCACCTGCAAAACAAGGCAGTGATTTTTTTTTAAAAAAGAAACAGAACTGTATCATTTTGCTTACAGTCAAAGTTCCTACCTGTTTTATTGTTCTTCTAAAGTGCAAGTTAGAGTAGCTGTAGTTAGGAAAGAAGATGGCTTCCAACTACAACAGGTACACTGCAGACTACCTGAGGCAGTTGTGCCTGGACAAAGGAGTCCAGCATGAGGGGAACGCCAACAAGCAGAACGTCATTGATGCCCTGATGGCAGCAGATGCCCAGAGTATCAAGTCACAGACTGTGACTGTAAAGGACCAAACCTTGGGTGTGAAGGAGCCAGTGCAGTGTCCAGATCCAGTGAGGAGGACAGCAGGGTCAGTGCAAGCTAACGGCCACAGCAGCAGGGGAAGGTCCCCAGCATTCTGGAGCCAGAAGCCATCAGGCTGCAGATGGAGTTGCGGAGGATGAGCTAGAGTTCCAGAGAGAAGAGAAGCGAGAGCAGCGAGCTGCAGAGGAGGAGAAGAGGGAGCGAGAACAGTGAGAAGCTGAACGTGAACAGCGAGGGACGGACCATGAAGAGCGTGAGCACCAGAGGCGACATGAACTGGAGAAGCTACAACTCCAACCACCAGCACCAGAGCAGGTAAGAGGCTTGGGTTTAACTGGAACTACAGGACTGGGTTACAAATTAAATTCAAAATTGATAGTTGAATTTAAAGAGGGGGAGGATATGGATGCCTTTTTAAATCCCTTTGAAAAAGTTTGTATTCAGGCAAAAATTCCTAGAGAGTCCTGGAGCTTCCAGCTATCTCCACTAATTACCAGGAAAGATCGGGATGCATTGGGTCAAATGCACAATGAGGACAGTAATGATCACAGCAGACTTAAAGCTGCACTTTTTTTGGTTAACTGCAGAAGCATACAGAGCTAAATTCCATAAACTCAGGAGAAGCCCTGACATGAACTACGAAGAGCTAGCCACGAAACAACATCAGTTTTTAAAATGTTGGTGGGAAGGAATTGAAGGAAACTCTGTAGATAAAATTGAAAATGCTATGTTGTTAGAGCAGTTTTTTTGGGCATGCCCAGCACAGCTGAAAACCTGGCTGGAGGATCGAGATTCCAAAACAGTGCAAGAGGCTGCTGAACTCTCGGACTGCTATGCCAAGAGCAGACCTGCTCTGAAAGTGAATTGGGCAGGTGTGGCAGCACAGAAAGGGAAAAGTGCACCTTCAGGGCAGCTAAAACCCTCACTGCCTCCACCAACCAGTTGGCCCCAGGTTTCAAAGAAAATATTTTTCTGAGAAAAGAAACGAATGTTGGGTTTGTAAAGAAACTGGGCATATTGCCAGACAGTGTCCCCAAAGGACGAGCAATATGCAAAATGGGGCTAGGAAAGAAATGAGTTGTTTGTGTGTCCCTGGAAACATCCCTGTGAACATGAGGGAACACATGCACCCAGTCACGGTTAATGGTGTAAAGACACAAGGGTTATAAGGCACAGAGACACCCCTGACGCTGGTTAAAGGGGATCTGGTAGAGCCTGGTCAGCTTATACCCAATAAATTTGTAACTGTACAAGGGTTCACTGGTGAGGAAAGAACATTGCCACTCGCTAGTGTTCTCCTAGACTGGGGTGAAACATTGGGAACTGTGCAACAGGTGGCTGTAGCCAAAACTTTAGCAGTTGACGTCATCCTGGGCAACAATCTCAAACAGGGGATGGTGTGTACAGTTACCTGTAGCCAAGTGGCAAAGGGAAAATTGTAGTTCCCTGGACCCCATAGAAGCCATTGTGGAAACCACTGGGAGGCTGGATCCCCAGCCTGTGTCTCCTGATATGGAGACTAATGAAAAGGGGGTAGAAATTTCCCCAGTAGCAGTTACCAAAACAGCTACAGAGGGTTATTCCGAAGAAGGAGGGGTGACCCACTGTCAGAGGGTTAGGGATGACAGTGATCCTGAGTGCCCTGATGCTAGTGCTAGGGACCCTAGTTTACATACTGATGGGGACCTGTCCCATGCCTTGGGGATGTGTAAGGAGTTTGCAGCTGCTCAGAAAAGTAGCCCTAGTCTAGAGAAGCTGAGGGCTTGGGCAGGCTCTGATGGAGCACAGGGGGGTGATGGAAAACAAAGTTTTTGGGGAAAATGGACTGATATATACTCAGGATGCTAAGACAGAGGGAGGGGTGATAGGCATGCAGCTTGTCGTTCCCCAGGGGTACCATGAGCAGTTGCTCAAGACTGCACAAAATATTTCTTTGTCTGGTCATCTGGGAATCGTGTGCACTATGCATCGGTTGGCCCAGAATTTCTATTGGCCCAACTTCACCCAGCAGGTGAAGGAGTACTGCAGGTCTTGTCACCGGTGCCAAGAAATAGGGAAGGCGGGGAAGAAAACCCAAGCCAACCTAATTCCATTGCCCATAGTGGAGGAGCCATTCCAGAGGGTGGAAATGGATATTGTGGGGCATTTAAATACCCTCAGCTCCTCCAGGAAGAGGTTCATCCTGACTGTGGTGGATTATGCCACCTGGTATCCAGAGGCAGTCGCCCCATCCTCACTGAGGACAGACAAAGTGGCAGGCGTCTTACATGGGATTTTCTCCTGTGTTGGGTTTCCACAGGAGGTTATCACCGATGGAGGGGGTTCCTTCATGTTGGACCTAAAGAAATGTTGGTGGGAGAAGTGTGGGGTGGTGCAGAGGTGCATGATACCTTATCATGCACAAGCCAATGGGCTTGTGGAAAGATTTAACAGTGCCCTGAAGTCAATGCTCCAAGCGCTTGCTGAACAGCAAGGGAGGGACTGGGAGAAATACCTTCCCCACCTGTTGTTTGCATACAGGGAGGTGTCCCAAGAGTCAACAGGGTTTTCCCCTTCGAACTCTTATATGGACGCTGGGTACGTGGGCCCCTAGACTTGATCTGGGAAGACTGGGAAGGCAAGCATGCCACCAAGGGAACTCCCATAGTGGATTATGTCCATAGGTTTAGGGAAAGGCGGAAGGAGCTTATGGGGACAGCCCAGAGCAACCTGGCAGCTACTCAACAGAAACAAAAAGTGTGGTACGACCACAGAGCCAGAGCTCGCTCGTACATGGTGGGTCAGGAAGTCATGGTCCTTATCCCGGTCTGGAAAGGCAAGTTGCAGGCTGAGTGGGCAGGACCAGACAAAGTAGTCAGAAAGGTAAATGACGTGAACTATATCATAGAGTTACCTGACAGAAGACCTACAGAAAGGATGTACCATGTCAACATGACGAAGTCATATACTAATAGGGCTGACATGGTGTTTGCAGTATGTAGTCCTGGAGAGGGGACGGACAAAGAAGACCCCCTTCTGGACTTGCTGGAAGAAAGCAAGCAGTAGTCCTCTGTAGAGGCAGTTAAATTGTCACTACAGCTGGTCCCGGACAAGCTCCAGGAAGTAAGGGAGGTTTTAGTAGACTTTGCCCCACTGTTTAGTGCCAAGCCTGGACCAACCCCCTTAGTGACGCACAATGTAGAGACAGGGACACAGACACCCATACGGCGTACAGTATATCAGGTGTCAGAGGTGGTCCAAAAGGACATTAGGAGGGAGGTGGAGCAAATACTAGATTTAAGGGTAATTCAGAGATCTCACAGTCCCTGGGCCTCACCTGTAGTCCTTGTGCCCAAACCAGATGGCTCTACTTGTTTCTGTATGGACTGTCGTGGACTGAATGCAGTCATGAAGTTAGACGCCAACCTGATGCCCAGAAGTGGACAAACTCCTGGACAAGTTGGAAGGGGCGACCACCCATGCGACTATTGACCTGTCAAAGGGGTACTGGCAGGTAGAGTTAACTGACAGAGCTAGGGAGAGGTCGGCCTTCATCACTCCGACGGGCTTATTTGAATTTAAAGTAATGCCTTTCGGGATGAGGAATGCCCCGGCCACTTTCCAAAGGTTGGTGAATCAGGTGTTAAATGATACTGAGGAGTATGCCGTGGCATCCCTGGATGACACTGCCATCTTTAGTGCCAGCTGGGAAGAACATCTGTCCCACCTTAGGGAAGTGCTGGGCAGTATACAGAGGGCTGGGGTCACTGTCAAAGCTGAGAAGTGCCAGGTGACCATGGCTGAAGTGGCATACCTCGGGCATGTTGTAGGCCGGAGACAGCTCCGTCCTAACCAAGTAAAAATAGAGGTGATCAAGGCATGGCCCAAACCAGAAATACAGAAGCAGGTCAGGAGTTTTCTAGGGACAGCAGGGTACTATAGGAAATTTCTACCCAATTACAATGCCCTGGCTGCTCTCCTATTTGATCTGGTAAAGAAGAGGATGCCTAAGAAAGTTACCTGGGAACCAGCCTGTGAAAAAACCTTTACCAGACTGAAGGAGGCACTGTGCAGTGCTCCTGTATTGACAAGTTCTGACTACAACAGACCCTTTATAGTCCAGACTGATGTCTCAGACATGGGTATTGGGGCAGTACTGAGTCAGACATCCAACCAAGGGGAAAGACCACCCTGTAGTGTCCCTGAATAAAAAGTTACTTCCCAGGAAGCAGGCTTACTCTACTGTGGAAAAAGAGTGTCTTGCCATAGTGTGGGCCCTAAAGAAGTTAGAGCCCTACTTATATGGGCAGCATTTTGAGGTGCAAACTGACCACAACCCCCTGATTTGGCTGACACAAATGGGAAAAACTAATAGTAGACTATTAAGATGGAGTCTTGCCTTACAAGGGTATGACATGACGATCTTACATAGGGCTGGAGCAACCAATCAGAACGCAGGTGGCTTGTCACGTCTATATGAGGAGTTAACTGACTTGGAAAGCTCATCCCATGCAGGGGATAGAGCCCCCTAAATTCAGTCTAGGTGGAGAGGATTGTGACGTCTGGCCAGCTGGTTATGATTATTGTATGATATTTGTAATATAAAAATAAAGGATGTGATTGTCTCACATAAGACAGCCAGTGGTTCCATGGGTGCCCCCCAGTGAAGCTACAGGATATGAAAACTGACCAGGAACCATTCAATTAACTGACTTCCTTTAGAATGGCATTTTATTACCGTTTATGACATGCCTAGGCTTTTTGAACTGCAAACCAAATGTGACTTTATGACTTCAGAAACAGGACATCATTGGGCTGATTCCTGTTAGCTTTTTAACACATTGGGTGTCAGAGTGGGATTGCTAAATTCAAAGGAAATGTGTAATTAAGGAGTTATATATAGGAAATGTCTTTTTTCTTCTGATGGCACCTTATTTAAAATACCTCCTGGTGTTACTAAGCTTGGTAAAAGGTAAGAATATACCTAAGGTCTCTTACAGAGTTTTAAGGGTTCATTTTGGATACATGATTAGGTGCCCTTAGGCGAAAGATATATTGCATTCCCTGAAGAGAATATTATCTGAGCCTGTACATTTGGGTACGCTAGAATAAGGTTCACAGTTTGAAACCCCCCAGAACTTGAGACTAAAGGTGATTCGGACCCAAAAGCAGACAGGAGGGTTACCCTGTCTGTTACCTGTTCACACTACTGCGCTCTGAGGTTGGCACTGTGGGAGCAGAGGGCCTGACCTGTGGAGTGCGTTTGTGACAGTGCACATCTCCCTCCCTCGTGTCCATGGTGCTGAGCTGTGGGCCCTGCCCTACCTTCTCCTCAGTAAATACTGAGCAGAAGTATCTATTTAGGATAGATGCTTTTCCTTAGTCCTCCACCTCACACTCCCCCTTATCCCCTTTGATCTTAGCAATACCCCCTTTGGACTTTCTCCTTTTACTAATGTATCTATAGAAAGTCTTGTCCCCTTCTTTTACTGTTTGTGCTAGTGTTTCCTCGGTTTGGGCCGTTGCCTGCCTTACTGCCTTTCCTGCATCCCTTGACTAGAGGAGTGAATTCCATCAGCGCAAGTTGCACTGCATGGCGTTCCAGAAGGTTTATGTGGCAACAGGATTCCCAGGGTGACCAGAACCCATGAGGTCTATGGTTTCTGCATAAGTGTCCCAGACTGTGAGGGGTAGGCACAATACAGCCTCTGTTTGGCTTCTTCCAGGAGGCAAACAGATCCACTGAGGGTGAGCCCCACAGATAGAACAGGTGATTCACCACGTCCTGATTCAGAGGCAACTCGTGTGATGTCTATTCTACCTGCCTTCCAGCTGATTGTTCTCTCCTGTGCCATGGATTGCCAAGAGACTGGCACCTGAGCTGCACATGAAGGTACAGGTGCAGAGTGCCTCCTGACACAGGGGAAGGGAGTGCGTGCCGCTCTGTTTTTTCAAGTAAAACATGGTCGTGATGTTGTCCGTCTGGACCCGAATGACCTGACCCCTGACTAGTGGAGCAAATGCAGTGTGAGCCAAGCGCACTGCACAGAGCTCCAGCAGGTTTTACATGGTGAAGATAATCCTTGGGCAACCAGAACCCATGGACCATGCAGTCTCTCAGGTAGCTCCCCACCCTATCAGAGACACATACATCATTAGTGTGATGGTCGGCTCTGAGAAGACAAACAGGATTCCATCTTCCAGGTGTTCCAGGACAAGCCACCACTGGATAACATCCCACAAAGGCTGGGTCACTGTGATCGGCTGGCTCAAGTGGCCTAGGCACTGGGACCACTGACGGCTCAGCTCCCATTAAAGGTGGTGCATCCGTCAGCGGACCCAATGAACCATGCTGGTGCAGAATGCTATGTTCCCCAGCAGCCACAGGAAACCCTGGACTAGGCACAAGAGCCCAACCTTAAATGATTGGGCAAAGTAAGAAAGATCCTGTACCTGGTGCATCGGAAGGTGGGCTTTCACCTGCAGGGAGTCTAGTTCTGCTCTGATGAATGTGATCACCTGCTTCGCTACCAGTTTGGACTTGCCTGAGTTGACCAACAGGCCCAAGTCTCAGCAGGTTGAGAGAGCAAGATCCATGGATCTCTCCATGGCCTCTCAAGATGGACCAGCTATCAGCCAGTCATCCAGGCAGGGATACACTCTGACCCCTAGATGCCACAGGTGGGCCACCACCACTGCCATGCATGTGGTGAAAACACTGGATGCAGAGGAGAGGCAGAATGATATGACTTGGAACTGATACAGGACCCCTTCCGCTCAGAACAGGAGGTACTGACGATGTGACTCACTGACAGGAATGTGGAACAACACATCCTGGAGGTCCAGAGAGCAGAAATACAGGTAACTCACCTGTAACAGGAGTTCTAGGGGTGGTATATGTTGTATATCCACACTGTCTGGCAGGTACCTTGCCACTTAAAGATGGGCTGGAAGGTCTTCAAACTGGCTCCTTCCACCCACTCGGGTGGTAAAACCCTTGGCTCTGCCCCATGATGCCAGATCTTCCTTACCGCTTGGAAGCTCAGGTTCCCTCCTTAGCGCTCCTGCGTTTTGTAGGCCCTGGATCTTCAGATTTGTTCCCAAAATTCACACACAGATTCACTTGAGTTTGGACTTCACCTCAGTCCCTCGCAGCTACGATGGAAGACAAGTCCATTCCCGGGTTCCATCGGTGCCCTTGCGGGTAGAAGATGTCTCACACCAACCCTCATGCCACGTGTGTTTACTGTCTCAGACGTGACCACAATCTGCAGGCTTGCAATCTCTGTCTGTCCTTCTCTCCTTTGGTGCTCGAGGACTGCGCTGCCCTACTTCAGCTGGGGTAACCAGAGAAACGCTACCCACCGGTAAAGTCGAAGGAGGCCTGTTGGGTGGTGTCCATGGCGGCAGGCTCCACGGAGCAACCTGAACAGCTGGAACAGCTCACAGCCAGCATAGTGGCACAGTTAGCCTGCCAGAGACCTAAAGTGATCAAAGCACACACTTTTTTTGTGTTGTGGTCAATCTTATGGTACTCCTCGTCCAGAGGCTTCTCCATGTTCCCTTAGTGTCTGGGTTGATGGAACACCGAATCCATGACTAGACCTTCCGCCAATGGATGGTCTGAAAATCCTGAAAGGGAGCCTGTGGGGACCACATACTTGTGGACCATATGAACCAAGGGTGCTGGGCAGGATGTTGGATGCTACCCAAAGCTCCAGGGTCAGCCCCAACATAGTCTCAGCCACAGGAAAGGCAATCCAGGGGGATTCAACGCAGTCCAAAATATCTGTGAGAGGGTTCTTAGCCCTCTTCTGAACTGGCTCAAGAGGGATCAAAATGGATTCCAAGATAAGTTGGTGCAACCCACCAAAGGGCACCAGGCTATACTCAATGGAAGGATCCTCGACAGAGGTAAGGTCAAAGAGCTGAGTCCCTGTGGAAGTCATGGATTCTTGATTTGAGTCATCCAATGACTCCTCAAAAATAGCCCTTAGCCACTGCTCACCACAGACCTCCTGGAAATCCTCACCCCGGATGATTCTCACCAACAACTGGCCTGGCAAACCCGTGACTGAACAGGCAGGCTCCTTGGTCGGAGCACCAACTGTTGGCTGTCATGGTTACAGCTCCACCCTAATCAGTAGAGAAGAAGGTTTTTTTTTGGGGGGGGGGCACCTGTAGAATGTGAACTGGCGGGGCAACCACCAGCAGTTGCCAGGGGACTGGAGGTCCTTGGGGTAGAGCACTACCTTGTCCCATGATGGCCCACTGTTGCCTGAGAAATTCCTCATAGCACCAGCGCATCTTGTGTTGGTGCTGCTCCTCACCCTACGATCGGGAGGTCGAGGAAAGGCGATTTCTCCTGGTCAAGTGGGATTGAGAGCGCGAGCACCTCAACAGCAACCTTGACTGTTGACCAATGGTGAGAAGAATCCTCCTGAGGTTTGCCATAAATTACTCACCTGCCAACACTGGGCAACACAGGTGTTGAAGACCCAACCCTGAGCAGATGCTGGTCCCTCAATGTATCGGCCAGGGGCACCGACCTGTTTATATCCTCCTGAGTGAAGACCAGAAGCACAGAGGCCTGGAAGACAGACACCTTGGCCTCATCTGAGAACAGGTCCAGGCTCAAGAAAGATTTCGACAGCCTGCCCAACTGGAGTCGAAGTTGGCTCACTCGACGGTGGAGCTTAGTGAGCCCTCAGCCTGCCAGACTTGCCCCTCAGCTGAGGGGTGCTCAACAGCCATCAAGTGGTTGGTTGAATCAAGCATGGATGACCTTGATCACTCCCAGTCCCATGACACACGCTGGTAGTGCTTGGATTCAAAACCACAGAGGGAAGGGCTCTCCCCCAAGGTCTGGAAGGACAGACACATACCAAGGAACTGGGCCATGAAAAACCCTCCAACGTTGGCCCCAAGGATTAGTGCCAAAACCGTGGAGGTGCCTGCCATGGCAGCTGCCGCTTCCACCTCAGGGGCCACATGTTGCTCAGCAGACCTGGTTGCAGCCAAGACCTTCTTGCAGCCCTTAGTGCAGTCCTTTTGACTGCTCTCTGAAGATGAACCCAGTGAGAGACAGAGCTTCCCATCCTCAGGGAACTCTGGAAGCGTGCTTTAGCAAAGGCCGCACCTGGCCACACTGTGTTGCCCGCCCAGGCAGTACATGCACGCATTCTGTAGATCGGTGCCCAACATCTTCTGCCGGCACCTAACACAGCATTTGAATCCTGGTCTCTTGAGTTCCATTACTGGTCTGGGGATGGAGTCAAAAGAACTGTGAAACTGTCAAAGAAATTGAAAAGTTTTCGAAAGGAAGAGGTTCGCCTATGGGGCAGAGAATCCTAAGCAGCTGCACGAAGAAGGTGACCTGTTCTTCTAGCAGAAAGTAAGAAAGATCTGACATCACAGGTCAGAGTTTGGAGATACAGTGCCCAGGTGGTGGGAGGCGATTAACTTAAAGACATTCCGGACAATAACACTGTTCCAGTTGAAATGCCAAAGTGTGGATAAGTGAATCATATCCACTCCACTAAATTGATGTTTCAGGTGGGATTTAAAGATTTTCACCCAGCGGGTTCATGAGGTGGGGTCATAAGAAGGTTATGTTGAAAATTTGGTGTAAAAATATGGTAAAATTACCAAGTTATGAGTGAATGTTGAATTTTTTTTTTCGCTTTTTGCAGTCTGATGGACTTCATATTTGGCACAGGGCCCAAACAGCTCTGTGCATCTGCATCTATAGACACACAGAAGTGCAGGGCCCCTTCCACAGCTAAATGGACTTTTCACTTGGCACAAGGCCCTCTGGTCCACGGCCGCTAGACTGAACCAGAGTTCCGGCACTGCCACTCTCCTTGATCAGGTGCTCTCCAATGCACCCCATAAAGCTACCCACATCAGGGTTTTACCTGATGCCCTGAGTGATCACTCCCCGGTGCTTTGTCACTGGTCATATATTGCAAGAAAGCCCACCCCCCAAACTATCCTCCAATGCCATCTCAAACCTGGCAAACTTCGGGCCCTTAGACAATACCTCTCAACCAGTGACTGGTCCCCCATTACAACCGCTTTGGACATTGACACCACTCTTGATCACTTCATTGACACCTTCAATTCTGCCTGGGGTCCAGTGGACCGCGTCCAGCCCAATCACGGGCGTCAGTAATACAATATCAGAAACCAAGCCATCCCTGGTGGTCCAGCGTACCCCTCCCCACCCACCCACTGAGCCCCACCACCGGTCAGCGGCGGGCGGCAGCTCCCACCCGCGCTGCCCACTGACTGACACCGTACAGTAGTTGTATGCCCATTGGTCCACAGCTGCACCAATGGGCATGCAGCCCGCACAGCATACACTACACATGGGGCTCCAGGGCAGGTGGGAGGGGGCACTGCTGGACCACCAGGGATGGCTTGGTTTCGATATTAGATACTGACGCCCGTGGATCGGGCTGGACGCGGTCCACTGGACCACCGGGATATTGAGGGGTTTTGTTTATACTGCCCGCTGACACAGGCTGTGGTCCACTGACCACCACGGATATTGGAGGGTTTTGTTTATACTCTGATGTGCAGGGGCGCCGGTCCCCGATGGCTGCAGCCAGACAGGGCGCTAGGTGCAAGTCGCCGGGGACTGGCGCACCTGCATGCAAATGGGGCCATAATGACATGCAAATGGCCCCATTAGCACCTTGCATACATTATGGCCCCATTTGCATGTGCACTTTTGAATATCACGGTTGTTGCACCTAGCGCAACGGAACTTGCGCTAGCGCATCCCCCTTGCTCCACTCTGGCCACTTGTGCTGGTGCAGTGCTACTGCACCATGCGCACTGCGGGTGGCCAAGGTGCGATATTCAACGATGCTGTGCCATGGCACAGCTCTGTTGAATATCACCCTGTCAATACCCCTGCACAGCCAAGTTGCACTGCGCCCAGGCTTGCGCCACAGCCTGGCACAGTCTGAATATCCTGCCCTTAATATCCTTCTCTGACCTTAGTAGTGTTGTCCTCCCCATTGCTTCTCCCCCACCTCTCCCCTGTTCCACTTTAAAACAATATCGCAGTGTGAAGCTGCCCCCCACCTTCTCCTCAAGGCCCTCAGCAAGTCATGATTCAGCAGTGACACACTAGATCATAAGCTGCTTAGGCTCACCTTTAATGAAGTTCTTCTCCCACTCACCATGCTCCTGAACCGCTCCCTATCGCTGGGCCAGTTCCCCTCTAAATGGAAATCAGCTCTCATTACACCCATCCTTAAGAGTGGTGACCGCACCCAGCCTGGGAACTACCGCCCCATCTCAATCCTGCCTCCCCTCGCCAAAGCTTTGGAGAAAATTGTGGCCACCCAGCTTACGGACTACCTCTCCAAATACAGCCTTCTGTGTCCTGAGCAGCATGGCTTCCAGCACAACCACAGTACTACCACAGCTCTTCTGGAGTTCACTAATGCCCTCCACACATCTCTGGACACAGGCCACACATTGCTGGTGCTGTTTTTATAGACCTTTCCAAGGCATTTGATACGGTGCACCACACACTACTATTGGATTCCTACACACAAATTGGCCTGTCCTCTGAGACCACTGGCTGGTTTGCCAGCTATCTGTCAGAGAGAACTCAGACAGTCAGACTTGCCCAAATCCAGTCCTCCCTCCTCCAAGTCAGGCCGGGAGTCCCTCAGAGCTCTATCCTTGGCCCCCTATTTTTCTCCCTGTTCCTCAACTCCCTACCCAAGAATTGCTCTGGGAAACTACTCCTGTATGCAGATGATGCTGTCCTCTACAGCTCCCACACTGATACCACTGCTCTCTGTAATGCACTCCAAAAATCTTTTACGGAAGCAGAATCTTGGTTCGTTCGGCATAGGCTAGTTCTAAACTACAAAAAAACAAAGTCTACGGTGTTTTCCCACTCCCAAAGCACGAACAGGGGGCTACCCCTGTACATACTGAACTCCCTCAATGACCCCCTTGAGCAAGTTACCTCTTTGAAGTACCTGGGTATCACCCTAGACTCCGGGCTCTACTACCATGACCACATCCAAAAACTGAGCACCGCCGTTAATGTGCATATTGGTTTACTGCACCGGTACAAGCACTGCCTCCCACCTGAAGCCCTCCACTTAGCTGCCTCAGCTTCAGTACTGTCATTCATAGATCATGGTATCATACTCTATGGGGCAGCTGACAACACACCTAAACAAAATCAGGCTGGCTCTTAATAAGGCTTGTAGACTAGCCTCCGGTTGTGCCAGACGCACACACACACCTGCACTCTGTATGCCTCCACCAACTGGCTTAACTTCAATGGGAGGCTCAAATATCAGACATGCCTCTTTGCTAAAAAAATAACTACAGGTCTACTCCCACCTGCCCTTGCCCCCCACTCCAGGCACCCTTGTCCTCCCGCCACACCCAGCAATCTACAACAACAACAACCCACTTCCGGGTACCCTTCTGCAAGACCTCCTCAGGTCAAAGAACATTTAAGCACCAGGCCCCTAGCTGGCTTAACTCCCTCCCTAACTCTCTCCTCTCAGAACCCAGACTTGGCCGGTTCAAGTCCCAACTACGTGACCTAATCTCTCAATTCTCAGCCTGCGACTGTCCTCGATTTTTTGCTCTACCCATGTCCCCCCTCGTATTTGGTCCTCACCCTGGTCCTGCCTCCCCAGGGCATGCTTATATCTGGACAATGGACACCCCCAGTCCAGCCTAGACTACTAAATAACGACCAGCGCATGGCTGGTGCCACCATCCTGCAGTGTATGTACCCTGTTAACTGATTACCGTCTTTACTCTGCAACTGTTTTTGCAACTTTCTGTAAACACTTTTGCTAATGTATAAGATTCTTTGTAACTATTGTGTCTTATTTGTTGCCATTGTATCTGATGTCTCTGTATATAATGATGTGGAACCTTTGTAAAGGAGTCTTTGACTCAAAGGTATGTTATCTGATATCTTCAATAAATAAATAAATAAATAAAAAAGAAAACGAGGAAGTGAATTCCACAGGGTTGGTTCCACAAACAAATATGTCCGGGCACCTGATGATTTCAAACATACCCTGGGAATCACAAAAAGGCCATCATTAGCTGATCGGAGGGGATGGAATGGGCAGTAGGACTGTAGAACATCTTTCAGGTATCCGGGCCCCAGTCCGTGCTGGGCTTTATAGGTCAGCAACCCGACTTGAAGGTGATCTGCCACCTAACAGGTAGCCAGTGCAGAGAGCGGAGAACAGCTATAATGTGACATGACCTTGAAAGGATAGTCAACAATGTGGCCATTGCATTCTGCACCAGCTGCAGGCAATGGAGATCAACCCCCCCCCCCCCGATAGCCCCAGGTAAAGTACATCATAGTAGACAAGCCATGAGGTCACGAAGGCATGGACCAGTGATGGCAGATCACTCGAGGGGATCAGGTGTTTAATCCTGGCGATGTTTCTGAGATAGTATAACTCACTCTTGACCATGGCCGATACCTGAGACTTAAGCATCAGGCCGTAGTCCAGCACAACACCAAGATTCCTCACCTTGACAGAGGTGAGGTGTGGGAAGTCCCTAAGCCTAAGCCCGGAAACTTGACCAGATTACACACCATCCCTCGAGCGGCCAGATTCCACCACTAGTACTTCCATCTTATCTTGATTTAACCTCAACCAGTTGACTCTCGTCTAGTCTTGGACTTCAGCAAGGCACTGATTGAACCTCAAGACTGCATTCTGCTGATCGGGCACAAAAGACAGGTATTGCTGAGTATCATCAGCATAGCAGTGAAAACTCAGCTATACCATCTTATAATGTCCCCTAATGGCCGCATATACACCACAAACAACATGGGGGACAAAATGGAACCCTGCAGGACCCCACATGGCAGGGACAGTGATGCAGACGGAAAAGTTCCTAGCACCACCCTCTGCATCCTGCCAGTGAGGAAAGAATGGAACCAGTTGAGGACTGTACCAGTCAGTCCACAACAGACCCGCAGTCGCTACAACAGCACCCCATGGTCCACAGTGTCAAATGCAGTTGAGAGATCAGGGAATAAAAGAATAGAATGCTTTCCTTGATCTCTCACCACCAGGAGATCATTATTGTGCCTTTTCCTAAAACCCAACTGGAGAAGGTCGTAGATGCCATGAGCTGACAAATAGCCCTCCAGTTGAAGAGCCACCACCTTCTCAATAACCTTTCCCACAAAGGGAAGGTTAGAGACCGGTCTGTAGTTGGTTAGGCGGTCCAGGCCTAGTGATGGTTTCTTCAAGAATGGTCTCACCACCACCTCCTTCAGGGGCTCAGGAAAGACCTCTCTCACTTTAGAGCACCAGACTATCTCAGTCTGGACCGGGCCAATGGAATCAACACACCCTATAAGAAGGTCTGTTGGACCCGGATCCAAACTATAGTGGGTAGGCCTCGATTCCCGGATGACCTTCACGACATCCACGACTGTCAGCTGGTCAAAGTCAGACCAGACAGATGGAATGCCCACAACAGAAGTACTCATGTACACTGTATGGGGTACCTCACTAGATAGCATGATCTGCTACTGCATGGTTTTCTATATGCAATTGTGTAACTGAAAACCTGCTACAACCTTGAACAATCTCTAAATCCACTGCTGAAACCATGATACCCACACTGCAACAGCTGGGTTGTTCACACGGTGAGAATGTGCATCAGTGCAGTGTTGATCGTTGTGGCCATTCTTGCTGAAACGCTGTGGAGCAGCGTTCAGACAGCATGGCCCAGGAGCACTGTAGATGCTCTCAGAGAACTTCCGAAGTTTGGAGGAGGGTTCCGGTGGGGAGGGGGGCGGTTGAGTTGGGCTGATGCCACCAGGAAGAGCGAAGATGGGTCTTCTGACCCGAATGTAGCTAAAGGTTGTTTTTGGTAGTGTAAACATAGTTGAACTCGGGGAAGCGGTTCTGTATATAAACCGGGAGCTAAAAATTGCAGAAAACAGTCTGAGTCAAGCCGTGAGCTTGACTCTCAGACTGTGTTTTCTGCAATTTTTAGCCTTCCATTTACAAAAGGAACCACTTACCCGAGTTCAGCTGTGTTTACAGTAACAAAAACAAACTTTAGCTGAAGTCGGGTTGGAAAAATTATGATGACTGCAGTCGAAACAACCACACGTGCAGGCTGGGAAAAGCCTGTCACAACATTGCAGGTGGTGTGGGCTGTTCAGACAACCAAGTAAAACAGCGTAAAATGCCTGCACTACTACATGATCCCAAAAAAAGAGGGGTCACGGTCACAATGAAACGCAACCTGCAAACGTCAAAACTGTGGTGTTTAGACGTTCACAGCAGCAACGATCTTGTACTGTGCACCACCAACAATGCCACAGAACTGGCCATGTGAAAGGGGCTAGTACTTCCGTCTGCACAGCAGCAAGCCCCATAGGGTCCTGCCCTTCTGGAGCCAGAAATCGGTGTGTTTGTCTTACACCGGTGGGTGAAGAGATGCCTGCACTTCTGCAGACAGAAGTAATGTTGCAATTTCTGTATATGAAAACTTAATCCCCTGAACAATTTCCAGATCTGCTGCTTAAACCATGATACCCACATTGTAACAGTACTTCCATCTGCGTAATGGCAGGCCCCACAGGAGCCAGATGTCAGTGTGTATACCTTACACCTGTGGCTGAAAAGATGCAGGCCCCTCAGGGGCCTTCACTTCTGCAGACAGAAGACTGCTGCAATTTTGGTGGTATAAATTTTGTGTCGCCAGCCCTTCTTCAGCCAGAGGTCAGTGTGTATGTCTTACTCCTGCAGAAGTGCAGGCCTGTCAAGTGTGTGTATGCCTTACAGTGTGCATGAGTACCTGAAGCTACAGAAGTGCTGGCCCCTTATAGCATGCACTTCTGCAGATAAAAGAACTCTTGTAATATGGGTATCACAGATTTGTATTTGTGGCTACAGGGGTCTGTGCATCTGCATACAGAGGCAGTGCTGCAATTTAAGTATTCTTACCCTGGATTTCTATCTGCAGCAACAAGTAAGTGTGTATATCTTGTGGTGTGCATTCAGTGCTACTGCATTTGTGTCATCTGGAATAAGTTGTATGTTGTTTGTTTTACGTGATGGCTGTCTGTGGTTGCTTGTGTGGGCTTGTCCTTTTGCCACATGGGGGGGGGAGTTAGGGTTGAAAACCCCAAGGCCACATTTCCCTACCTTTGTTTCTTTCAGTTGAACCTTATCTGGTGCATAGTCACACAAAAGTTCACTGGTAGCGTGGTATACCGAGTGGAGCGCAAATGCAGTACCCACTGAATACCATGTATAGCAGTACCGTGTAATGACACGCACCGCACGGTACCAGTCAGCTTTTGCATGACTACCACTACTGTGTTAATGCAAAAGTGTGCATGTGTGTATTGCCAAAAAAAAACTGTGAATGCACCAGTTAGGATTCAACTTAATACCACAAAAGTAAAGAAATGTGGCATTAGGATTTCCAGCCCTAACTCCACACTGCCACCCAAGCAACCACAGACAGCCATTATCAGGTTATGACAAAGAACATACAACAGCTTACAGAGCTACAAATGCAGTAGAATTAATGTGCTACCTTCATGGATTTGTATCTACAGCATGGACACTGCAAGACATGCACACTCATTTCTGACTGCAGACAGAAATTCACAATGCTCAAATCAAAACACTACTTCTGTCTACTGAGGCTCAGGCCCCTGCAGCCACAGATACAAATGCATAATACTCAAATTACAAGAGTTCTTTTTGTCTGCAGAAATGTAGGCCCATAAGGGGCCAGCCCTTCTGTAGCCACTGGAACGCATGCACACTGTAAGAGGTACACACACTTCTGGCTGTAGAAGCACAGGTCCTACAAAATCTATGATACCCAACCAACAACACTACTTCTGTCTGCAGAAGTGCAGGTGCCTTAATGGCCTGCGTTTCTGTAGCTGCATGTATAAGACATACAGATCAACTTCTGTGTGTGGAAATGCAGGCTGCTGTGGGGCCTGCACTTGTGGTACTGCATATAGAAATCCATGCTACCCACATTGCAACATTACTTCTGTCTGCAGAAGGGCAGCCCCTGTGGGGCCAGTACTTCTGCAGTCACAGGTGTAAGACATAGACAGGGACTTCTGTTTGCAGAAGTGCAGGCTCCAGTGAGGGCTGCACTTCTGCTGCTGCATATAGAAATCCATGATGCACAAATTGCAACACTATGTCTGCAGAAGCACATGCCCCTGTGGGGTCAGTGCTTCTGCAGCCACAGGTACTTCTGCATGCTGTAAGACATATACACACTTCTGACTAAAGACGCACAGGCTCCTGTGGGGCCTGCACTTTGTCAGCTGCAAATACAAATCTACTAGGGGTAGCACAGCAGTGCTACTGCATTTGTGTCATCTGGAAATAGCTGTATGCTGTTTGCCTATCTGATGACAGCTGTCTGGGGTTGCTTGTGTAGTCTTGTGCGCCTGCTGCTTGGGGAGGGGTGGAGAGTAAGGGCCGAAAACCCTAACAACACATTTCCCTATTTTTGTGGCATTAAATTGAACCCTAACTGATGCATTAATGCAATTTTTTGCAATGAATATACTGTATTGAGAATAATGCCTGTGCAGGTGTGTATGAGGATTTTTCACACACCTGAGGTGTGTGATAATCCATAAACCCTGAGAGCAAAGCTCGAGGGGTTTATCAGATTATCTCACACCGAGGGTGTGTGAAAAATCCTCACAACACAAACCTTGCACATGCATTACTTTTTATAATAACTGGTGCACGGTTTTGACAGAGACAAAAACTTAAGCTGTTATGTGTGAGCGAGCATGTCTCTGAGCAGCAGCCGTAGTCATACAAATACAGTGTACTTTCTCTGTGCTTCAGTGAAGTGAGTGTGTGGAAGAAAGCACTGTAATAACCCACTATTGAGTTATTACGGAACTCAGCGTGTTATTATGGCATTTTATCAGAACTGGATATACAGTCACTACAGGGGTCAGAAGGGAGGGAAAGGAAAGGAAAGGAAGAAAAAAAGAAAGAGAAATATATAATGGCAGTGAGAAAAGGAAGAATATGACTGTCTAAACCACATCATGTGACCATGCAGTAAGATCTGTCCTAATGCATGGCTGGTCAACAAACTTAAAATACTTCTTTTAGACTTTTTTGCCTAAATGAGCATTTTTATGTAACCCCCCCTGCAAATGGGGGTTCCCAAAAGACTTCCAGGAGCTTGCTTGAATGCTCCAAGCCTGAATGGTGTTTGGCATTTAAGCCATTTATCAGTGAGTGTTTTTAGAGCCTCTGGTACTGTCTCTTTAAGAGCTGTCTGCTTGCAGACATAATTAGTTTGTATGGGGGGACTGTGTGCTTCTCTGTTTGAGTACCACTCGAGCTGCTGCCAATTCACTCCATTTTGCAGTCACTAGGAGTGCAAAGGAACCTATCTGAAAGATGTAACTGTTTGCCAGAAATCATTTAGAGTAATAATGAAATTACAGTTTGTCTAACCTGCTTTCTTTGCAGTCAGAACTGTGTCTGCCTAGTTCCCCATTCTGGTTTTGAACTGCTGAACTGGACCAATCAGTGTGGGGTAAGCTAGCTCTAAAATGGTGCCTTGGACAATCAGAACTTGGACTCATAATCTAAGCCAGCCACAAGAGGATTGTATGGGCAGTGACTCTGGGAGATGTAGTTTAGACTTGGCGCCTTTTGGACCAACAGGAGCAGTCTATTGTGAGTGACAGCCAATCCAGTCAAGAACTGGGAGGAACTCAAAGGAAGTGCCCAGTTTTTGTCTGTTGGAGTTTCAGTTTTTAGCTCTGGCAGTGAAGGGGAAAGGAACCCTGTGCTCCTTCAGTGCACAGTTTAATCAAAAAACATGTGTAAGGTCCAGAGTTCCGGTCTGCAGCTTGTGTAACTGCTTGTTAGGACTGAATCCGTCCTGTGAAGAGAATCAAAGGATATTTGAAGAGTAGAAACCAGGCTCACCCAGTAGAAGACTGGAGAAATTGCTGAATTACACTCTGTCTGTCAGGAACTGAATCTGCTGTGTGTTCTCCAGGGTATTGTGCAGTAATTGCGATCGGGATAGAGAAGCAGCCTGCCTGGTATAGTACTTTCTTTTTTACCATATAAATGTGTGAGGAGGCTTGTGCAGCTCAAGTGAATCCTGCTGCCATTAAAGGACTTTTGCCTGTGACTGTTTACCATATAAATGTGTGAGGAGTCTCGTGGAGCTCAAGAGTAGCCCTGCTGACGTTGAAGGACCCTATCTTGTTTGGAGGTCGTGAGTACTAATTCAGGGTCGCTCCCTGTTGAATTGCCACATTAAATCCAAATGGAATCACTGTACTGCTGACTGTTTAAACTAATTTTTCTTTCTCTGTGTGAAAGGGCCCTACCAGCTGCCACGGTTTGGACTAGCCACTAGGGCTTGGGTACCCAGGGACAGTAACTGATAGGGATAGGCCTGTGCACAGAGCCATAAGTAGATGAGTAGAGTGATAAGCTAATTAACCTGATTTCCCCCTGTCCTTGTTATATCCCCCTAAATAAATCAGAGCTGCTTGTTTCAGCAAAGTTATACTGCCTGAGGTATTTGTCTATGTTAAAGTACTGTACTGTGAGTGTTGCACTGTATCTTATTTCACAGGCGGTCCCAGTGCCGGAACCAGTCCTGGGGGTAAGTGTATACTGTGGAGGTAATTCTGATATATTGTGTGGGCCACTAGTGGGAAGAAAGGGGGGTTGCAGTGTCCCAGAGGGCTGTGACCAAGTTAGTTTAACTATTGCAAACCCTGACCTCTGGGTGGAGGCACCCGCCATTGGATCCAGGCCCCTCAACCTGTTAGTGGCAAATCAGGCAGGGGTAGTAGCCCCTGGGATAGCGCCATCTAGGGGTTATATTTATAAGCGCAATAACCCACTCCAGGGTTTGTGGTACAACAGATTCTATCACACTTTCCAAGTGGTTGAAAGCACTTGTAACATGGCAATAAAGTGAATGGGGAAATGGGGAGGCGCGATTGGTTGAACTCGATCATGTGGACAAAGTCAGAGTGGAGATTAATCCAGCATACCCGACGTGTCCAAAACTGCAGTACCAGGACCACCCAGACAGGTATATAAGCAGCACCGGGGAGAGGTGACGAGCTGTGAGAGAGACGCCAGTCTTGGGCAGGGAGCGGGCGACAAGCTAGGCAGTGTTGGAAACGGGAAGGGGAGAAGTGGGAGCCGCGCACAACAGAAATAGATAGGAGATGGGC
Source organism: Neoceratodus forsteri (assembly GCA_016271365.2). Classification (NCBI taxonomy): domain Eukaryota; kingdom Metazoa; phylum Chordata; order Ceratodontiformes; family Ceratodontidae; genus Neoceratodus; species Neoceratodus forsteri. Next base: position 1,339,403,791 of record CM057455.1, on the reverse strand, counting down.
ACAGTAGCACCAGATGGAGCAGGAGATGGAGCAGGCGACATCGGAGCTATCTCACAGCAGCAATCAGAAGTGACGACAGAAAATACAAATTTGTCAGCGAACCGCACACCGTGGCGAGACAGCACTCCACCGCAGACCTCTAATGAGTGGTAGAAGAGTAATACCCGCGTAGACCACAAAATAACTCGTACTAGCATGTGAGGTGCACTGTTGTCTTTATGTAGCAACAGTCAATGTTTTCACCGGATCAGCATATTAAAGCTGTTCTGTAATGGGTTTTGCAAGTGCAGTAAAAACCTTATCCAAACAAACCGAGTCCCTGTGTTATGTTGTTGTACTGATGTCAAATACATTCCTCGCAAATTTGTACTCGTGCGGCCCATGTTACAAGCGCATTAAGCCACTCCGACTGTGGCATCTAATGTGACTAATGCATGGTTGGGCTGTTGTTCGCCTTTGGCCTGCGGCCTCGGGCCTCAACCGTCCCAACCATGCATTAATCCAGCATTAGATGCCACCTTCGTCGTGGCTTAATGCTTACTTGGCTGCACCTTATGCTTTCACAATCCACCTGAGGGGTGCAGTAAGATCTGTCTTACTGCATGCCCAGTAGTTGATTATTTCTTACATATATCTATATAGCTTTAGTTTATGAAATGGTCTACACTGAACTTTTGCAGACAGGAGTAAAAAGAAACTGACTCGATTTATAATTGAAGGCTAGTTTTACAAAAGCATGCTGGCTATTTCCTATCACTTTTTGTTTTAAACTCTGGCATGGAAGTGAGGGAAAGTGAATGCCATCAAGTCTACTGCAGTGCTTTCTATAAAGAACATTGTATTTTCCCAACATAATATTTCACTGAAAATGTTTCTAAATATTTGTGTTTCTGCGCTTTTACCAGCAAGCACTCAGCTCCTGACCTTCAGGAGAAGAATAAACAGCATGTGGAATAATGAAACGAGATTCTTCACAACCAATAGAATAGGCTAACATCCAGTGACCTCTCAGACTGTCGCACAAACACAACTAAAACCATCATGCATTCTCCGAAAAATGTTGAAAGCTGGAAACTTATTCCCCCAGTCCTTTACTCCTGAAATCAAGAGTCATAATTAAAGGCACAAAGCTAGAGAAGTACTGTATGACTCACACAATGATTGACAACTTAGAACATACTGTTACTGTGACTGGCATAGCAATAAATACTATTACAAGGGTACAGGGAAAAACAGTTACGTGAGGAAAGGCAAAGCAAATGGCCCAACAGACCAAGCAATATTTTTTTACAAAATGATATGTCATGCTTTAGGGAAATGAAAAAGACATTAAAACTAAAAAAACGGAAGGATAAAAGCCAGGAAGGCTTGGTAGTACCCTCAGAAACAGCACTAATGATAACACAGCTACAGCAGGATAATACCCAGCAGTGAACAACGATCCTTTCTTTTTATCTAGCTGTTGCAAAAAGCTGGTTCTACAGTTTGGGGGGGGGGGGGGAGACAGTGTTCACAAAAGTAATGCCGAGTTACTTTGTTCTAGATGCACATTAAAAGGATTAACTGCGGCATTTTCTTAGTATATAACACACTGCTCTGATTTGTTTACAAAAATGTCCTTGTTCCCCAGTTGGTCAACAGACCCTCTGCATTATACTCCATTACTGTAACTAGATCATTCTCATTAACAGTACAGTATGCCCACAGGTGGCTCCATGGGGCTGAGCAGTGAGCTGCCTGCTTGGCAAGCTGACAGTTCAGGTCTGCACTTTCAGTCCAGGACAGCAGCAGCAGAGGCTAGTGGGTAGGGTTACAGAGCATCCTTGTGGACACTCTTCTATCAGGTGACAGTTTGCCACAGCCTGCCCTTAGAGCGGCTGCTGGTGGTCAGCTCATGGTAGTGTGCACAACATGAGTGATCACACCGCAAGTGTGCTCCTCCCATCCCCAGGACACCACGGCAGGCGTAACAGGGAAGGTGGGCATCGGTCAATGCCACAGAGAAAGAAAAATGGACAGCTCAGCCTGCCAGATGACTGCCACCTCCAATCAGTACCAATGCCACCAGGCCTTTCTCTGCTCTGGCTACACCCTCCAACTGTCCTACTTTACATTCACTTGTACTTTTCTTTCCTGGTGCTATCCAGCGGTGATGGGGGTGGGGTGGACTGGCAGAGATAAGCCAGAAACCTAGAGGGAGGATGGATTACCCTGATCACCCTTGAGGTGGATGTCCAGCAGTAAAAGGTGTGTCTGGTGGGCAAAATGGGGTACTAGAAATCCCAAACGACTGTGGTGCTGAGGGGACTACAGGAGCAAATAAACAGGATGCCCGCCAAGCTAACGTAATCTTCTTTGATTAGCTACAAACTCACAGCAATACAACCATTTTAACTGACTGGCTCTTCCAAGAAAGGCTGGCCAGTTGTGCAACTGGCAGTGACAGGAAAGAACCCGTCTCTGCTGACTGCTCTCAATCTGCCTGTAATGACAAGAACCTTGCAAGCAAAGCCCCAGAAAATCCTGCATATTCTCAAAATCTATTAACTAACATCACATGATCCACCATATCAAATGCTGAGGACAGAAAATAGACACCAACCAGCACAGCCTTTCTTTCACTTTCTGTACCATCTTATTGAATGAAAGCGCAATCAGCTGTTCGCAATAGAGCTGGGGTAATGGGAAAGAGAGTTCTACTGATGTGTGGTGGGGAGGGGGAGGGTAGGATAGGTAGTAGTGGGTGAGCGAAGGTAAATTACATTATTTTTCTTTAAAACTTAGACAGCATATCAGACAATGGGGTTGGGCACCTGTTGTTGGAATAGGTGGGCGCACTGGTGAGAGTGGCAGGGAAATGTATACATGGGGCACAGTATAGGGGTGCCACTGGATGCCAGGGATTCTTGGACATGGGGCAGGGTGCAGGAGGAGGGTAATGGTGCCACTTGATGCTAGGTGTACCTGGACATGGGGCAGAGTGTGGCAGTGGGTACCACTGAAAGGGGATACTTAGACATGGGGCTGGGTGTTGGAGGTGAGTGTCACTGAACAGAAGGGACCGCTTGGTACAGGGGTAGGGTAATGGTGGGATGGGGATACCAGTGGATACCAGACTCTCCTTGGTACAGGGGTAGGGTAATGGTGGGATGGGGATACCAGTGGACACCAGACTCTCCTTGGTACAGGGGTAGGGTAATGGTGGGATGGGGATACCAGTGGATACCAGACTCTCCTTGGTACAGGGGTAGGGTAATGGTGGGATGGGGATACCAGTGGACACCAGACTCTCCTTGGTACAGGGGTAGGGTAATGGTGGGATGGGGATACCAGTGGACACCAGACTCTCCTTGGTACAGGGGTAGGGTAATGGTGGGATGGGGATACCAGTGGACACCAGACTCTCTTTGGTACAGGGGTAGGGTAATGGTGGGATGGGGATACCAGTGGACACCAGACTCTCCTTGGTACAGTGGTAGGGTAATGGTGGGATGGGGATACCAGTGGATACCAGACTCTCCTTGGTACAGGGGTAGGGTAATGGTGGGATGGGGATACCAGTGGATACCAGACCCTCCTTGGTACAGGGGTAGGGTAATGGTGGGATGGGGATACCAGTGGATACCAGACTCTCCTTGGTACAGGGGTAAGGTAATGGTGGGATGGAGATACCAGTGGACACCAGACTCTCCTTGGTAAAGGGGTGAGGTGAAGGTGGGCATGCTAATGTACTACTGGCACTGCCTGGCATAGGCTAGGATAAGGGCAGGGAGTGGTACTGTGACAAAGTATTGCCTGCGTATTACTGTCATATGATCTGCCCACAGTGGCGGATAGGAGCAAAAAGGTAAATGAAATACAAAAAAAAAAAAATAGGACAACTTCTACACTGTTTGGTTGCAAAATGCTTTTTTCCTGCAGTGATGTACCAGATGAATAACATATGCCGTGGACAATTCAGATGAAGAATTGTGAAGTGCAGTTACATAAGAACTTACCGTAACAGTAGATCTTCTGAGGTCTGTCTCTTGCAGTAAGTCATTAGTTATGGGAGTAGCCACCAGATGGTGCTGTCACACGGCAGCTTCTTCCAGCAGTCTTCTGTGGGGGCCACCCACACGACATCACTTCCTGTGAATGTGTATAAGAGAGGGCGGCCCTCTGTTCTCCAGCGACTTCGTCGAGCACAGCCTGGACCGAGGTAAACGAGGGCCAGAAAAACAGAGAACAGTGATCCCACCCAACGTCCTGAGTTGCAGATTCGAGGCAACAAGGCAGTGGGACAGAAAGCAGGGGACTTACTGCAAAAGACAGTCCTTGGAAGATCTACTGTTACGGTAAGTTCTTACATAACTGTACTATCTTCTACAGACTGGTCTCTTGCAGTAAGTCATTACTTATAGGAGATTACCAAGCAGTAAAATCCAAATAGGAGGAAAGGCAAGGCTGGAAGCTGGACCAGAGGGCAAACCCCAGCTGTCCACGATGCCAAAGAAGCTAACTTCACAGTAAATATGTCAACTGCAACCGCACCCGCTCTGGCAGACAGGCCAAAGGTGGGGAGGACAACAAGTATGATATTTAGTTGAAATGTCAACTCGAACATCTTCCGTGCAGGCAGATAGGCCAACGGTTAGGCAAAAACAAATGGCATGAAATCGAAGAGAAATGTCAACTCAAACCACACCCACTCAGGCAGATAGGCTCAAACGTAGGTGAGGACAGCATGCAGGTGGCATGATGTAGAAAGAACTGTAGGTGGCCAGGCACAGTGATTCATCCTGACGAGGCAGAGGTTGACAAGCTCTGGCATAAAGTGAAATCCAGTAGAAAGCCAAGTAGAGCAGATCAGACAGCAGAAAGAGGAGCACCGGGGGAAAAAACATTCTGGATGGTCAGAGGAAGGAACAACTGAAGGGCTCCAGCAGGGAGAGTAGCAGGAGTTCCAATCAGATCTGCATGGAGGAGTGAAGCGTCCAGTCCAGGAGCAAGCCTCCAAGAAAATGTAAAGAGATCTCCAGGCACCTCCAAGGCCTGCAAGAGGAGGTGGGGGAAACCCTGAAAAGCGGTTTAAGGCACAGAAGTGGGTCCCGCCCCACGTGAGGGGCAAGCACGCCACAGAGGGCAGACGAAAGCCACCCCTGGAGGCCCTACCGTGGGTCCCGAGAGTAGGGGGCTAGGGCATGAGGCGCGTCTGTGAGGGCATAGGGGTGGACTCTAGAGCGTGATACAGCTTCTGAACAGACCGGAGAGTATGCAACGAAGCCTGAAGGGAATCCAGGATGGACTGTGCACCAGGTCCAAACAGCAGGTTCCCAGAAAAAAGGGCATTGGTGACCGACTGCTGGACGTCGGGTGGCAAACCTGAAACCCGCAGCCAGGCAAAGCTCTGAAGGGCAACACTGGAGGCCGAGAGGCGGGCCAATGTGTCAACCGCATCAAAGCACGCATGGAGCAGGTGACGGGAAAGAGAGGGCATGGCAGACAGTGGCTGAGCTGATCAGGGCCATGAGAGAGTGCGTGAAAATACGCAGGACTCAAAGGCAGGACAACCATGGCAGGCTCGTCGGAAACGTTGAGGTAGGAAGCCATGTCCCAACAAAAGGAGTCCTGATCCAGAGCAGGGAAGCCATATGCGTGCTGGATCTGCAGCATGAGCTTCGTGAAGGAGGGATCCGGCAGAGAGGAGGGATCGGGGATTGAGGTGGGACAGCCTCCAAAAAGGAGGATGTGGATGGGGGGAACCAAGGTCCCCATGGTCTGAGAGGTCCCCGCCAGGAACATCCCCCACGAAAGGATCCCCCATCCCGGAATCTCCAGAAAGGGAGTCCACATAAATGGGAGGAAGGGGGGACCAGGAAGGAAGTGCCAGATCCAGGTGCAGGTGCCCGGGCGGAGGGAAGGGGGAATGGGACGAGGCCAGACCCTGGCCTATGGACTGTAGGACCTCCAGCACAATGCAGGCGATGCCCGGCACTTGTGTCGGGTGGAGGTCCAGAAACGGAGGGCACCCAAGGTGGCGTTAGGAGGAGGGTGAGCCATTCTGGGAACTGCTGACTCTGAATAGCGGGGGAAGGCACTCCGACCCTTGTGGTCTGGGACCAGCAAAGAGGCAAGGGACTCAGGGTTGGGTCCTCTCAGTGGGGCTGAAGGCCCAGGAAAAGTCACGTCCAAAGGGTGCAAAACAGGTGACGAATGAGTGGGGGAGGGGAGACCCCAGAGGATGCTGAAATAAGATGCTGGTGCCGGGACGAGCAGAGGGCAGGCACAGGAGCAAAGTCCCGAGCAGGGGGTGTCCCGAGGTGGGAGGCCCTTATCACCAAGGGAAGCATCTCTGTCGAGGAGGGAAGGTGAAGAGGCTCCTCCGTCGATGGTGGAATGATCCCCATCAACGAGAGACCAGAAACATGCCTCTCCGTTGACGGTGGAAGCCGTCCCGTTGACAAGGCATGCAAAACACGCCATTCCATTGATGGAAGAGGCTTCCCCATTGACGAGGAGTGTCCCATCGACAGAGAATAAGCCTCCATCAATAAGAGAACAGCAGAATCATGTCACGTTGAAAGGAGAAGAGCTCCCGTCGATGAGGGACAGCAAAGAACACGTGTCGTTGACGGGGGAAGCATCCCCATCGACGAGGAACATTCTGTTGATGGGGCAACACAGCCCATTGATGGGAGACATTCAGAAACAAGCTTTGTCGATGGGATGAGGTCCATTGAAGGAAAAACAAGCCCAGCAGGCTCAGTTGACGGGGGAGCAGCCCAGACGATGAGGAACACTCCATTGATGATGGAGGAGCCACCGTCGATGGAGTAAGGCAGAGGGAGTGTGAGGAGTGTGAATCCTGCTCCCTTCTATGCCTGGAATGAGTGCCCTTGACCGGGGAGCCTTTAAAGCGGCCCCCAAGGTCCGTTCCGGCCTGACTGGATGATCAGCCATAAGCAAGTCCCAAGGCCCAGCAAGAGAGCCTGGGCCAGGGAGCAGCAGGGGTGCTATAAGCAAGGAGGGCTGGGGGCACTGTGAGGAGCACAGACCCGGCCTAGTGGAAGTAGAAGAGTCAGGGCCTGGGAGTAGTACACATACCCAGGACCAGAAGCAGGAGCCGGGGGTGCAGTGAGTGGCGCACAGGCCCGGGTCCTGGAAGTAGAAGAGCCAGGGCCTGGGAGTGTTACACAGGCTCAAGAGAGAGAGAGAAGCAAAATTGGGCTAGGCTGTTAGCAGCCATAGTGAATCCCCAGACCCAGCAAGGGTGCCTGGGCCAGGGAGCAACAGGTGTACCAGGAGCTCTAATGGAACACCAGGCCTGCTCTATAAAAAAAGTCCAGGGGTACTGTGAGTAGGACACAGGCCTGGAACAGAAGGCAGAACAATCGGTTCAAGTTCGAGTCGAAGACTGCAACCCAGGAGGTCAGGAGAGTTGACTGTGTGAGCTGAAGCTGGCAGGAAAATGAACAGAGGGTACTGGGGGCCGCCCACTCTTACACACATCCACAGGAAGTGATGTTGTGTGGGTGGCACCCATGGAAGACTGCTGGAAGAATCTGCTGTGTGACAGAGCCACCTGGTGGATACCCCCATGAGTAATGACTTACTGCAAGAGACCAGTCCATAGATGATCTCTGGTTACCGACCATATCAAATATAGTGACCCCCCCACTCCAATTTCTCTCCCTCCCTGTGGAGGGGTTGTGGGATAACAGACGGACCAACACCGAACTTCAGGTTCAACACACAGTCTCTGTGTGGTGTTTATTCAAAATAGAAAAAATAGGCTTCTGCAATGCCATATTCCTCCTTCAGTACATCAGTTTGCAACAACAGACTACAAAAGTCTTTTCTCTGCATTTTGCCAGCACCTACTGACACTGACCCCATTCACTAGTTGAGATGTAGCTACCACCCCTATGCAGGTCCCACTTGTTTGTGTAGTGGGGCCCAAAAAGAAAAAAACAAACTATAGACAAAGAATCTCAATGCAGAATCACTGAAAGGCGGGTTCCCTCAAAGGGCATTGGCAACAAATCAAGTTTCAAAGAAATACAACATCATACAAGTGTCCATAATGCAATGCATCATGGGATATATGCAAAACACCATGACATTTCTGGCTTGTTAAGTTTACAACAATTTACTGTACATGCATTTTAAATAGCACAACTAGCTTAATTTCTATAATAGTCACCTAGTACTTTTTACCATTGTCAAAAACACCTAGCGCCATAGTATTTTCAACATTTATAAAGTTCATAAACATAAGGTATATTATGACATAGTGCTATTACATACTAAATCCAACAACGATTAACACAACCTGTTTTACATATACTTGGAGGCCACCACAATAACCTCCCTGTATGAGGACCTGAGAGGGAAAAGGAAAACCAAAGCAGACACTACAGCATAGTCAAGAAAAGGAAGGGGTTTGCCCACAGGTGGCCAACCTTATGGACTAGAAATTGTAAAGGATAGATTAGACTAAGAAATAGAAGAACTGTTGCAACAGATTTAAGAAAAGGTCGGTCCTCAAGAGTGGCAGGAGCTCCCAGTCACATATTCTCCACCTTAAAAGGGAAGCAGTTATTGCAGACTGCTTACCACCTTCCTGTCCAAGGAAGGAATGAAGCTTTCATCCATCTATCTTCAGAAGCTATGACTCAGGGACCCTATTAACGATAAACATTCCATCTTAAACATAGTGTATATCATCATTCTTTACCCTGAGGCATTAACACATTTCTAAAGAGAGACTAACAGTACCTTCCCATCTCCTTTTAGGGAAAGTCCATCATATTTCTTAACCGAAAATCTGAATGGCTGTAAAGTCCAGTACCATAGAAAAACTTTCTCTGGGGTGAGTAATTACCTGCTCCAACCCCACCAGACATGTCAGTTTTAAGCAGGGGCCCAGTCCTAGGTTCAACCCCTCTACATAAACCCACTATGTCTCTTGATTCATTTCACTTGTTACAGATATAGACACCTGAGGGTAGACACTCAAGGTGTTACCCCAGCACAGGTTCCAATCCATTTTCCACCCACTTCTCCTTTGTAGGTTTTCACTCAGAAAAGAATAAAACACACGTACCACCGCAGACTCCTTGTCTGCCCTTGGGTACCTCTTTCTTTGACATTAGGCACACCCCCTGACAAACATACTACACTTTTGCCTACAGAAAGGGACCATTGCAGAGCCACCTCTGGCCTTGCCTGCAACTAACTTGATCCCTCTGTCTTATGCAAAGTGTCTGCGGGAATATGGTAGGAGCAATAGTAGTTTCTATTCTCCTAATTCAACCTTTTATAACCTATGACCCCAAATTCTTGGTAATCTTATCCCCAGGCAGGTCTCTACAGAAACCTACAGGAACCCAGGGAACCTCCCATGCTGAACACCCTGCAATGGAAAACAGCAGGTTCCTAAACCTTTTAACTCTGGGGTGTCTTAGTAAATATCCTTCTAATCACTGTGCTATTTTCAGCTATCTGTTACCATCTAATACATTGTGACCTATGTAATAGCTTCCCTTTTTCCAAGGGTGACATTTTTTTTAAATGAACTCTACCCTCCTTAACTTTAACATACTGTAACAGTTTGGCAACATTAGCATCCTTAGCCTGCAGTATACCCCAGTCAATAATGTTAATAGATTTAGCTGCATCAATACAAGAAAAGTCCCTTCAGCCTCATAGGCTTCTTCTTGCTTGCTTGGAGTCTTCAACCCCAGCACAATATCACTAGGCACAGTCCTTACCTGGGGTCTCGCATTCAGGTTCCATACCTGCATCTCCGACCTCCAACAGGTAACATCCTGGGAACACAGGAAACAAAGAAATATTATGCTCAGTCAGGGGGTCCTCCTCAAACTGAGCCCACGAAAAATCCTCCTCCAACTCTGTATCCAGGAATCTCTTGAGCACCTGACACCAGTGTTCCACCTCTCTGCATAGTCGGTCTGCCTCCAGCCATTGCCCACTCATCCAGTGGACCATCCTCATCAGGGTCTTGTCTCTCTCACCTCCAGTCTGCCTCGACCTGCATCTCTCCATCTTTTTCAGGCTTGGCCTTCCTCCAAGCTCTCAGGTCCAGTCCAGGCAGCAGCTTCTCTCAGTCTGTCAGCCATGGTTCTGGTCAGATCTCCACGGACTTTCTTCTCCGGGTTCTCCTCTGGCAACTCCTGGTGCATCGATCCACCTGGGATATCGGGGCGATATCCACCAGAAAACGTCCCTCTTCGGCCAGTCCAGATGTTTCCAGCAAGTTATCCCACTTCTCACACCAAGTCTGTGGAGGGGTTGTGGGATAACAGACCAACACCGAATTCAGGTTTAACACACAATCTATGTGTGATGTTTATTCAAAATAGAAGAAATAGGCTTCTGCAGTGCCATATTCCTCCTTCAGTACATCAGTTTGCAACAACAGACTATGAATGTCCTTTCTCTGCACTTTGCCAGCACCTACTGACACTGATCTTTGATCCCATTCACTAGTTGAGATGTAGCCACCACCCCTATGCAGGCCCCATTTGCTTGGGTAGTGGGGCCCAAAAAAGAAAAAACAAAACAAAACAAGCTAAAGACAAAGAATCTCAATGCAGAATCACTGAAAGAAGGGTTACCTCAAAGGGCATTGGCAACAAATCAAGTTTCAAAGAAATACATCATCATATATATGTCCATAATGCAATGCAACATGGGATATATGCAAATCACCATGACATTTCTGGCTTGTTAAGTTTACAACAATTTACATGCATTTTAAATAGCAAAACTAGCTCAATTTCTTTAATTGCCACCTAGTACTTTTTACCATTATCAAAAACACCTAGTGCCATGGTATTTTCAGTATTTACAGAGTTCATAAACATAAAGCATATTATGACATAGTGCTATTACATACTAAATCCAACAATGATTAACACAACCTGTTTTACATATACTTGGGAGGTCACCACAATAACCTCCCTGTACAAGGACGAGAGAGGGAAAAGAAAAAACAAAGAGGACACTATAGCATAGTCAAGAAATGGGAGGGATTTGCCCATAGGTGGCCAACCTTACGGACTAGAAATTGTAAAGGATAGATTAGGCTAAGAAACAGAAGACCTGTTGCAACAGATTTAAGAAAAGGTCGGTCCTCAACAGTGGCAGGAGCTCCCGATCACACTCCTCTAAGTTTGAGTGTGGATTGTTTTGATGTCTGATGTTGCATTTTAGTTATGAAGTTCAGAAAAAAACAGACTCCAAAGAGCCTCCCTTATGAGGTGGCGGGGGAGCAGAAGCATGAAAGAATTCAAGTCAAAGCTAGATGAGCACTGCAGGAGGCATAAAATACTGGGCTATATCTTTTAGACTGTTGGCGAGCAGTTATGAGCCCTCGGCCTTCTTTGCTCGTGTAGTACCTATGTAACCTACTTAATTTCATTTCTTGAATAATTTATTCAAATCTTCACAAAATTACTGGCCATCTTTCACTTTAATGTTTCACCCACTGAAACTGGGCTTTATTAAGGAGACAAACCTATATCAATAAATACAGTTTATTTTATATAGATTTCATAACTGCTGAACTAGGCTAAAACATCATTAATCTCTATTTACATTTAATGTTATAACTTATTCAGTTATCCATAAAGTTTCTGTATTTCAAGCTCTGCCTCAACACAAAGTCGTTTAGTCACAAGCACTGTGATGCCATGCCAGCACCAAGGTTGACAGGCGTTCTTTCCCTCTCCTTCATGCTGTTAGTTATGGCAGACACCGATGCCAGCATGCATCACCTGGTGAAGTCACGACACCCAAAATGTCATGACATCACACATCCCCCACCGAGTATCAGAGATGCACTGTGAGGCAAGCCCCCTAGACCCTTTAACAGTCCAGGCTGACCCGAAACCTATAAAAGCTGCCCAGAATTAGATACAGTACATACGATTTTAATATTATTACCAACTGCATTAGCAGTTACCATTTCAAACAGTACTTAACCTTGGTACAGCCAAAAGGCTTCTAGGACCAGGCTAACAGGAGAGAAAGCTGCTTGCTCCGGCACAGTAACAGGAAAAGGACAGACCCAGGTTCAATACAGCAGGTGAATCTCCCAAAGATGTCAACAATAACCAAGTTCTCAACAGAGTAAATGTAATCAATCAACCAACCCATTATTAACCCTTAAACAACCTTACTAAAAATTCAAATGTCAGATTAAAAAAGGAGGTCAGTACCCTCTTGGGAGTATAAAGCTTGCCTGGAAGAGGGAAATGTCAGAGAGTATCCAAGAGGACTCATGGCTCCAGAGACTGAAGAAGGGATGGAGGGTGACATCCTCCCCTACCTGGAGGGAATTCTTTTGGAGAATTTTAGTTTATTTTCTAGTCCCAGTGGTAACTCAACACCATAATAGGACGCACACAAACCTCTGTTGGAGGGCTTGTGTCTCAGTGGACACACACTGGCATATATTTTGGGGCTGTCAGAATATAGCCCACTTCTGGCAAGACATTAGAAGGGCAACGAAGGAGATGTTGTCAGAGCGCATACCAGATACCTTTATGGATTGGGTACTGGGTTTCCCCACCATAGTGCATTTTCCCCCTTCCAAGCGGAAGCTGGCTGTGGTACTGGTAGCTGTGGCCTTGAAATGTCTGACTGCACTTTGGCTGCGCCAGGAATCCCCAGGTATTGAGGAATGGGTGTCCAGAGTTAGTAGCATAATGGATATGGAATCTATCACAGCTAGATTGCATCTTAAGGAAGAGAAATTTAGACTGGTCTGGAATCCATGGATTGCATGGGAGGCAGCTCGCCACCGGGCCCTCACGAATCCTTAGCATGCTGGATAATGGGGTGAACATTTCTTCTCGGAATGATTAACTAACATACTAAGAATGTCCTGGATAAATAAAATTCCTCAAAATTCATTTTCTAATATATTGTACTTGGGCCTAACTTTCTCTCTCTCTCACTCCCCCTTCCCCCTCGCCCCCCACGCTCCCTTCAGGAAGTATTATTTTAGTATGTTTTATAGAATGGACTATTTTACTGCACAGTTGTCATATGTTTCTCCCCCGATGATATCATTACTCTTTTTTTTTATTCTTGTAAATAGTTTGATTTCACAGAATGGAATTGTAACGTTAAATCCTAGAAAGGTCTCCTGTAGACATACACAAGTTAGGCAAATTAATGTAGTAACAGTTTTATTGTTTTTTTCTGTTTTTTAAAAAATGCCAGTATGCTGACCACATACTGTTGTAAACTGTTGTTGGTTTAATAAACTTGAGTTATAAAAAAAAAGGAGGTCAAAGGGTCATGGGCATATTATTATATACTTATGCCCATGGCTGGTGGCACAGCTAGCTTTAACAGTTGCTGTTACCCAATATACTATAATATTTGTATGTGTAATATAAGTTTAAGTACCAACAAAGCAAATGATTAAAAAATGTATTAATGCAAAGTACTGTATACTGTATATGTTATTAAATTTCCTTTTTAAAGGAAATTCATGGCAAAAAAAATACATTTAGGCATCAGTTAGGGTTGACTTGTAATGCCACAAAGGTATGAAAATGTGACATTAGGGTAAAAATAATTCCCTGAACCCTGGTGAATATGTGGTATGTTTTTTCTCGATCTTTTACCTGTTGAACTTTGGCATCCTCTCTCCAAGCCTTGCTTTGTGAGTAGTTTTCTGTGCTTGGAAACAGTGCCAAAAGTTACAGCAACACCAATGGTGCCTCTCAGGATAGTTTAAAGCCCAAGAAACACCATACCAGTGTCACCAAAAGTCTGGGTAATTTGTTTTCCACTAACACTTCCTCTTCCTTACTTTTGTGGCATTAAGCGTCAACCCTGATGCTTAAACATATTTTTTGCAATTAATATATAAAGAAATCAAATGCAATTGCACATGGTTATCTGCCTGAACAGGTATGTGCTGATAACTGCAAATTTAAACATAACTTTTTTTTAATAATGAGGTGGCAGAGCTTGTTGACTTTCAAAGTGGAGCTCGTTTTCAGCCTGTCACGGTTCACACCACAGATAGAAACATGTTTCTATGTTTGGTGTAAATTAGGAAAGCCATAGCAGATGTGAAGTTCAGAAACTTGCAGCTTTTACCACACATTATAGGCATATTTTAAAGCACACAAGAATCACACAAAGAAGCACAGAATGTGTCATCAGAAAATTACCACTTTGCCCACCCAGTCATAAGAGCAGATGATCCCGTGCATAGTCACACATAGAAAGGATGGGCTGCAGAAGGAATGGCCATGTGGCTGTTCCCGCCATGGGCTGCAGAGTTCCCTCCTCCTGACCAGAATGAAGAAAACTGTGACTTGAAAAGTGAGTATTATCTCCTTGATCAGTTTAAATAATGCAAAGTCATTTGTTCACTAAGGGCAAGACTCTCTCAACAGCATGAAAGTGAAGAAAAAAATGGGCTCTAAATCTGAGACAAAAGTTTAAAAGCAAGAGAGTAATCAAATACTGGTGGGAAAGAAAGATTTCTAAACTATACAAATATTCCAGTAAACTAGTGATTGGGTAATTGTGGAACTCAATTGAGTCTGGTAGTTCGGGCATTGAATTGTGAATAAGAAGCTCCAAGGTTCACATCCCAGCTGACAGTGACCCTGAGCAAGTCACTTGACCTCTCTGTATTGCAATCCTCCCAGCTGTATACTATTTGTTAGAAGCAGTACCACAACGAACACAAGATGTTGCATATCTGCTCGGGTATCCTGTATTAGGTGCACAACAGAAAACGTGATGAAGGAGGGTGGCTTGCAATCCAGCTAAGCAGATGCTTTTCATTTGACTCCTGGGTAGTAGCTGTATTTGCACTTAAACCTGGTTATTTGCTTTCATTTTGGAAAATGTATGTGTTCAGTAGCTGTACTTTTGACTTATGTCGGGGACTGGGGCCTTCTTTTAAGCTGGAGATTCAAAGGACAGCACCAAAAAACTGGCGATATTTTAGGATACTGTGACATGGGGGTTATGGGTCATAGAAAAGCACTAACTTACTATTTAAAATGATGCCTAGGCTGGCTCATCTTTAAACCCTCATGGAGTCTTAGTTTGTTGGGTTTCTAAGTTCATAAATGTTTTTTTAATTAAAACTGTACAACATTGCTAGGTTGCTGCTAGTATTCAGACACAGTGTTGCTCCCTAAGTGAAGATCTGTTGTGGAAGGCATGGTATAATTAGAGTATATGACTGCTAACTGGGAGCTGAAGAGATCCTCAAGGGAGGGTACTGGGCATTTGGAAGAGAAAGGGAGACCTTCTTTTCTAGAGGTATTCTTCTAGGTACATGCATAGCACACTCCTGTAGCCCTAGCTACTGGCCAATTTTATTTAATTTACACACTGCATTGGTTATTCCTTAGGGGGCTATATGCACTTTCCTAGCCATTTTGGGCTAATAGGATCTCAAGGGAGATTCAGGATCACAATATAATGATGTTACACAGCCACACAGGCCTATAAGGCTGGTAAGTTACATGTTTTATTAACACATAGTGTTGCCTGCTGTTTGCCAAACTAGGGAATGATGGTTTTCTTTAAATGTAGTAATCCCCCTTCCCCCAAAAGTCTCTTGCACTGCAAGGCACTGTTCTCATGGTGCTTTATACAATATGCTGAATGTATATTTTGGGCTGGTGCTGTCTGTAAAGATATTTGCATTATTTCAATATAAACTTAAAAATAATTAAAAGTTAAAAAGAGAAGAACAGGTGATGACTAAAGAAAACACAACTATACAATTTAAAAAATGAATTTCTTAAAAGTATGTTGTTGGTTGAAAAGTTGAGGCTTTAGGAAGTCACTTTGGACCTGGAGGCCTCAAGCAATGTTGGTTTCCTTGAGAAAGGACCTCTGTAATCTCAGCTTCTCTGTACCGGATTGAAATATACCATACTCCAACGCACCTGAAAATGTTCATGGTCAGGATACTGAAAGCCTACTACGTAATTTATACAAGAAAAATATTACCCACCAATTTGACAGCATTTGTAATACAAGATTGATAACTGATCAAAATCAATGAGGGGTAATCCCATCCCAGCCTCAAGTTTGTGCCAGGTAAGGAAGTCATCGTTGCACAATATAAGAGAAAAGACAGACTGCGAAAAGAAGGCTTTTGGTTTGCAGCAAAGGCTGCAGCTGTACATGTCCAAACAGAAAGAGAACAGGCATAGTCATCTTCCTTATGCATGGTAAGGCTATTGCCGTTGCTGTGGGAGGAGGGGCTAGAGTACCTGACATTTCAAGGGCTTTTTATGTCCTCAGCCCTATGTAAATGAGAATGTACTGAACAGGCTCAAATTGGCAATAGGTGGTCACAGTGCTAAGAGCTACTATAACCTACAGTACTGCAGTAGTAATAGTAGTATTGATACCTTACAGCTTCAGATATAAGCCATAACAAGTAAGCAATGGGACCAGAACCCCCCCACACGGGGGGGGGGAGGGATCAGGAGCTGGAAAAAAAATAAGTAAACAACAGATAAGCGCAGTAGAATACAACTGGTTAACCTGGGGTTCCCATGTCGACTTTCTATAAAATCCTCCAGCTGGGAATACTTTATATTGAAGTAAGTTGTTTGTATGGTATTACCCAACATTTTGCGTTTGAAACACAACCTGAAATGAGAAAGAACTAATTTGCTCTTAATAGTATTTGAATCATGTTTCCTGGCATAACACAGTTTTCATGCCTGATGCCCCCGACCCCGCCTCACCCTGTACTACGAAGTATGGAGCAGTCACTGAGAGATGGCATTATGTTTAACTGAACTGAACAGTCTCAAGCTGCCTGCAGCTCAATCCTGACAGCTGGAAGCATTGTTGCTAGGGTCTGGCTGCTGGACAGAAGTTACATGGGCACTGAAGCTTCCTGTCTTAGATGGATCAGTTCTTGAGCTGGACACACGCAACCTTAAAGTAATCATAGAGGATGCACGTTTACTTAAATCTTAAAAACTGACTTGCACCACTTGTGGAACACTGTATGGCTGAAGCCTTTCTTAGCAAACTGTGATCTGACCACACTAACTCGTGCATTCGTCACATCATACCCTGACTACTGTAATGCACTCTCTTTGTGTGAGCTTTCCAGTAAATCAAATCCACTGCCTGCAGATGGTAAAGAACGTGGCTGCAGGGCTTTTAACATTGATTATGAACGGAGGATCGTAAATAGAGGAATCTGATTGGCCCAGAGCTCTTTGAAGCTGTGATGATATCAGGCTACATCATCACGGCTTCAAGAAAGTTCCAGTGCCACCAGCCTTCTTGCTCTCTACTGTCTGAGAACTATTTAAGCAATAAGGTATGACCAGGGGTTAGATTAACAGTCTGTTAATCACCCCCTAGGGGTGTAATGTGGCACAAGGCGCAGCCGAGTGCCATATTGCCCCTAGGGGGGTGATTAACTGACTGTTAATCTAACTCCTGGGAGTGCCTTATTGCTATTATAAAAATGTTTTCCAAAAGAAAAGTGTTAAAAGTATCCTTTATGAATGTTTTCCTCATATAGAGGGAGATTTTTAATAAAATAGTCCTTCCACCAGCAGTTTAAGAATGCTGGTTCAAAATCAGAATGCATCATTCCACACATTCAGCTGTGCTAGAGGATGGAATGCTGACAGGAAGAATCCATGTGCCATGGTGATCAGGCTGTACATGACAGTATAACATGGATTAATGTAAGGCTGTTGGAATCCTAACAGCCAATCAGACTGCAGCATTTCTGAGAGCCTTTTTATAATTTTTCCGAAATGTACTCCTACACCACCCAAAAACCCATTCATAAAACGTTTTAAAACCTGTTTCTTTTATTTTTTATTTATAAAACTTGAAACTCAGTTCATAATAGCAATAAGTCACTCCAGGGTGTGGTATATCATGGGATATCGTCACTTCTCGAGTGGTTGGACACACTCGGCCTGCGGCCTCATGCCCAACCACCCCAGGCATAACAATATCCCATGATATACCACACCCTGTCATGCCATTGCTTAATTATAACATGGAGTAGGTAAATAGCGGTACCTGACTGGTATAGGAGCAGCATGTGACCGTTCATTAATCCACAATATATGCACAGTTACTTGTGAAGGGGCTGTGAAGAAGAGATCCCTGGGCAGATCTGCACTTGTAATGTGTGGGGAAAATTATTTTCAAATGGCAGCCATTAAAATCCACAGCAAAGTGGGTGATAGTTTTACACAAGCAGACCATATCATCCTCCCTCCATCTGCAGTCACAGAGCGGTGCAAGATGTGTCCCCAGTGTTCCCATTGCTGCCCCCTCATCCTGCATATGTCCATGCCATTGCCCACTCCTGCAGCATGTGTTCCCGCCTTTGTCTGTCGTTTTCCCTCCTGTTCCCTAGCCATGCCCCTTGTTAGCTCTTCTGTGCTGCAATCCTGTCCTGCACCATTTGTCCCCACTGTGCCCATTGGTAGTTTGCATCTGCTTTCCCCTCCTGCTGCTTCAGAGAGAGAGAGACATGGAAAGAAGGATGTGTGACCCAGCCCCTGACAATGTGCCCTCCCTGTGCGCCACTCAGCATAGTGACAGCTGGTCCCCCGCCACCGTGCTCCACAGAGACAGCAGCGGGTGCAGTGCTACCACCAACCAAAAAACAAAGCAGTGCGGGCTATACCCAAAATGGTACTCTCCCTGGCCACAGACCATGGTGCTGAGAGCAAGAGACAGCAGCTTGCCCCCTCTCGCAGAAGTTATTGGCTGCAGTGTCCGCTTCTGTCTCAACAGTTGTGCGATCCAACTGACACAGCAGCAAGAGAGAGGGACCCAAGACATTTCATACCAAATTGCACAGTATTCATCGAAAGGGAGCACATCAGAGAGTGAGACACAGAGAGAGAGAGCAGGTACAGATCAGAGAGAGAGAGAGAGAGCGGGTACAGATCAGAGAGAGAGAGAGAGAGCGGGTACAGATCAGAGAGAGAGAGAGAGAGAGAGGGTACAGATCAGAGAGTGAGAGAGAGTGGGTACAGATCAGAGAGAGAGAGAGAGAGAGAGAGCGGATACAGATCAGAGAGTGAGAGAGAGAGCGGGTACAGATCAGAGAGTGAGAGAGCGTGCCTAATGTTGTCGGCTGTCACTAAAGCAGAGCAAAGCACTGGTGGCAAAGTCATAGGGAGGTCTTGCAGCCACCAGCAAATGCAAAGACAGAGAGAGAGAGAGAGAGCAAATGAAGGACCTTGGCAAACATTATTGTTGCCCCCCCCCCATCTGGGACAACGCGACAGACACAGCATTCCTCCAGTAATGGAGGACCTAAACACCTGTGTGTTGCCAGAGAGAGAGAGAGAGAGAGAGAGAGAGAGAGTGCGATCGGGCAAGTGAGCTGCACCAGTGATCACAGGGAGAGACAAACAGAGCGATACAATGTGTAAGTGAAAGAGAAAAAGACAAGAGTGACACAGTGTTTAATTTGAAGTTCCTGCACTGTCCTCTGTGTCTGTCTGTCTCTTGCATCCCGGTGTTTTGTTCTGGATCTCACGTTTGTCTTTGTCTCACTTGTTCAATGCTGCTCAGATTTGCTGGCAGAGATTGGTCATAGCAGGAATAATTGTGCTTTTGTTCTCTGGAGAGTGTCCCTGTTGTCTGTGCACACAGGCACCCTAGTGTCCCTGTTGTCTGTGTGAGCCACACTGCAATATCTGTCAGCAGCACTGAAACAGTGGGACTACTTTGTGTGGGGGAAGGATACTTCATAAAAGCTTTCCTTTTTCATCATTTTATATGAATTGCCTATTGTTTTGTAACACTATAGTTACCAACCCAATGTTATAAGCACAATAACCCACTCCAGGGTGTGTGGTTATTGGGGATTAATCAATACCCCGGGTGCTGTGAGGGCACTCGGTTTGCAGCCTTGTGCCTCACAATGCACCCAGGGTATTGATTAATCCTCGATAACCTCACACCTTGTCATGAGTTATTGCTTACTTAGGCTATTACAGTACAGAACATCTGTGCTCTAACATTCCATGAACTACATTTGCTGTCTCCTGTAGATGATCAACTGTAAGGTATTTATTTTGTCATACTAAGCCATGAACAGTCTGAAAACAAAATGGTAATATTACTGTAAATGCATGCCAAAAATAGAAAGCAGAGTTAGAATCAACATTTTGATCATAGGTCTTCTTCAGGAATTATCTAAAAGAGAAAAAAGTAAAATGGTCTGGGTCACCTTGACCACCATGAGCTTCTGTGCCCCTACATTTCACCACAATACTTACATTGTTCTGAAGAAGTACTGGCAGTCTCACATTCTAAATGTGAAACACAGAAACATAACACAACATAGAAATTGTTGGCAGATAAGGACCACTAGACCCAACCAGTCTGCCTGTAAGCCCTACACTAGTTTGTGGCCTCTAACCCTACCTGGTCAATGGCTTTTCACCCCTCCTGCCTCGCTTTAAGGTTCCCTTATGCCTATCCCAGGCATGTTTAAATCCCTCCACTGTGCTTGCTCCCCCCACCTCCTGTGGTAGACTATGCTATGCATTCACCACCCTCTCTGTGAAGAAACAGTTCCTCACATTTCCCCTCAACTTGCTACCTTCCAATTTCATATCATGCCCCCATGTTCTTGTATTCCTCCTATATTGGAAGATATCTCCCCCTGCACTTTGTTTGTTCCCTTAAGGTACTTGAATGTTTCTATCATGTCACCCCGATCCCTCCTCTCTTCCAGCGAGTACGTATTAAGGTCCTTTAATCTCTCCTCATATGTTTTCTGGTGCAAGCCCTGTACCATCTTAGTCGCCCTTCTCTAGACTGCTTCCACCCTGTCACTGTCCTTATGAAGGAGCAGCCTCCAGAATTACACACAGCACTCTAGGTGAGGCCTCACCAGCATTTTATACAATGGCACCACTACCTCCCGCCGTCTGCTAGTGATACCTCTGCCTATGCACCCCAGCATGCCTCTGGCCCTACCTGCAGCCTTTATACTCTGCTCAGACACCTTTAGGTCGTCAGAAATGATAACTCCATGGTCAGCATCCCATTCACTGACAGCCAGAATACTGTAATTACTTGCTTACTGAAATTGTTTCACCGGGATAACATACAGAGCAACAAAAATAATCTTCTTTATAAATGCAACCCGGGGGTGGGTGAGAGGTAGAGGAACACATGACTAAGAAAACAATAGCAATTAAATGTACAGTAACTGTACAGGGATATCAATATATATACACTATTTACACAGCAATCCAACAACAGGGAGGAGGGAGCCTCCTCAGCAACGAGCACAACCAAGAATGCATGGAGTGTTGTTGATATGTCAGTTTTCACAGACGTTTCCTCTGTTACAATAAAAATGCTGCACTGAAGCATCCCTAGCCCAGTGTTATAATGGCATCATACTGGTTTTGCAGTAGCAATACATTGACTGCACAACAAGTACAATATCTTGCTTTGGTACCAATCCCTATGGCAACTGCAAGAAAGTTATTTGTGCTTTACTTCCGCAAGAAAAACAGTCATTAGAAGCTGAGAGGTTGGCATAATTTTTTGCGTCTCCATGAAGAGATTGTGTGATCTACCACAAATCGCACAGTCCAAAATGATCACAGGACCGGAAGCAATTTCATTTTCCACATGGAGCATTTCTTCAGGTTAGTCGTACTACACTGGGAATGTGGTTCACATGACTGTTATACATGGCTACATTAAGCCAATATCACACGAGCCTTATTTGATTTAAGAAGCAAACAGATGGAGGCTGTGTGCAGTACTACTAGCGATACTTGTAAGAATGCGTTTATCATCATGTTAATCCACGTGTATAGATTACTCACTAAACTGCTTTTATGCTTCTCCTGGATAAAAACTGGAAGGGCTAAATGTAATCCAGGATTTCATTGTGGCCCAGCAGAGTAATCTCCCTAAACCACCTGCTTCAGACTTTTATTGAACAGTGAATCAAGCCATTTGAGTCCACTCCCCCCCCCAAAAAAAGAGTAATACTTTACATGTGGACTAATTTACATTTAATAATCCAGAATTTTGAAGCTTAAAAAACCTGGTGGGCCTAGTTTTTGTCATCCCACATCCTCTGGTGCAATAAATCTGTGAAATCCCTTCACTGTACAGCTCAAGTTGCTGCTGCATGCACCACTGAAATACATCTCTTGTGCAGTTTTAATGTACAGAGTTGCACGTTTCTTAATATTTTTACATCTAGAGATGTCTCTAAGAAGCACAGCACTGTGCACATTCATTTACTGGGATGCATCACTCGTGGCTAACACATGCAAATCACTGTGATGAATTTAGTTTAGGCTGGCTTAGCATCAAGCAGGACTATAAGGTGCCAGAAAGCCTAAAACAATACGTAAAGATGGAAAGCGTCACACCTCAAACCCATGCTTTGTCCTGTGTGCAACTTGCCAGTGCGATATAAACTCTGTCTCAACCCAGCACAGGAGGTTAGTCAACCAAATTTGCCAATTTTGAAGGGGGGGCATGGTGAGGTTATAAAAGTTAAACCAGGCTTTTCTACCTTGACATCTTCCTTGTTCACGATGTTCTTCTCTCACCGGGAAAACCCTTAACCATGCATGGTGGCAAATGGACACTGCCACAGCCACTGCATAGGCTAACACATTGGCATGTCCAGGGCCACATGCAACCGCCCCTTACCATTGTAAACCCCAGATCATGGACCTCCCTTCAATATGGCTGATTCTTGTAGGGACGTAGGTCAGAAAGGTTGGAGAGCCTCTCAAAGAGTTTATGGCTATACTATGCCATCTAAACTGTATACTGTAGATGTTCAGCCAGATGCCCAGGGAAGTAGCTGCAAAGACCTTTTAGCCAAGGCAATCTTGACTTTTGGACTTTTTGTCCAGAAACTTGTCAAAGCATCCCCGCTCTCTCACTTTGTGGAACATCTCATCTGTTAATAGCACCTCTGATGACAGATGTTCAGAAAATTCAGACAATTCACCTAGAGGACCACAAACTTACAATCCATATGATGTGACAAGCCCTGGCAGGAGACTGGGTTCTGTCAGATACTGATTACTGGCTCGGGATGGCAAAAGTGATAGGAAAGGTGACCCCGGTGAGGATTGTCACTTGATACAGTCCAACAGCGGGCAGGACTCCTCCTTTTATATCTCTTAAAATGGCATATACCATAGCCACAGACATTTGTCAATACAATTAGAGAAAAAAATTTGTTCCCATGGGGTTGGGGGTCGACTCTTTTTTGACAGACTACCCACCTGATGATGCACAGTCAACTTGATAGACAATGCCTCTGAATCTGAGTCAAGACAGAAGAACATCAATCCACCCCAGTGTTGTGGAGGGCTGAGACACTGGTGCCTTACCTCTTGCAACACTGGTAACCTAGGTTCAGAAATGGACGCAGGTCGCTCGAGGGTTGGCATGGGGAGGGAAGATTGAGCATACATAGGACTGCTCTCCTCCCTCGAGGAGGGGAGGTGTCATTGTGACCTCTGTCAGGGGAAGGTGCCCGGTGATGGGATAGGTGTCCCTTGTCCCCTTGCTTACCTTTTACATTAAAATTATAATAAAAGGAAATAAAAAGGTGTTTTTTGGGTGGAACACACCAGTAACAGCAGTGAAACAACTGATATCTAGCTGTTACGTCTGGCTGTGCCCTGCATCATGGCAGGTTTTGGTTTAAATATATGAAAAAGTGCAACTGGTCTGCATGTAAAAGAAAGCATGGGTCGCGCTAGTTTTAAAAGAACCTGATGCCATACATATAGAGGGTTACATAAAGGAAGTACTTACCCTGTTAGTTCTCTCTCTCTCTTCTGGGGCAGGGTAAACAGAAATGGGTGGAGCGAGACTGGCAAAGTGCCAGCTTCATTGTTTCAGGACCACTCCGTGTCTCTGAGTTATTTTATTATATTTGCAGGTGTCTCTTTAATTAGAAAGAAGAAAGAGAAGGGAAGTGTAAAAGAAAAGATCCTGAAAGAGAGAGAGCAGCTTGCCTGGTGTCAGAGGAACTGCTGCAAGGTGCAGTTTAAACACAAAATAAACAGGACAAAATGTGACCGATAGGTGTGCATTGCGCTCAGTGCGGCACCTCTCTTCAGCTTGGAACAGGTTTGGCGCCATGGTGGTTTCGGAGCAGAATGATGCTCCAAAGCACAGAGAACGACCACAAGAGCGGCTTTTGTTTTTAGCATTTGCGTATTCCAATTCTTTGGATCGGAGCAGGATCAGCTCCATAGCGGCTCTGGAGCATAAGCATGCCCCGAAGCTCTAAAGTACACCACAGGTTGCAGTTGAAATGTCCCCTTTAGTAGGACTGACTGTGGGATCAACAGAGAGAAAGGAATTGAGAGAGAGAGAGAGAGAGAGAGAGAGAGAGAGAGATGGTTTTAAACTAAAATGGGATCATGTTTCTCCTAGCTCTCTCGCTCTTTAGTCTGTAGACAGAAATACATTTAAATAGTAAAAAGCACTGGTAAGAGGCGCTTGCTAAAGCATTTGCATGCATAAAGTGCTCTTGTTGCAATCTCCCAGGTGCCCTGATAATTAATCAAATAGTGGTCGTGTATATACGACAAAAAGGCTACAAATAAATACAGCTTCAAGGGAAGAATGCTTTGTTGTTTCTGGTTGCCAGAGGCAACTCAGGAATGTAAAGTTCAAACGGAGCAAGTTAGCTCCAGGTGAGCTTCCTCGCTCTCTCTGCAAAAATGCTGCGCTCAAATCAAAGCAGATTGGATGAAAAACATTCCCTTTCAGCAGACAGCCGCTCTGCGACATCAACATAAACAATTAAGTAAATTTTACTTTAGGGACAGGGAAGCCCCTTTTTTACTACTACAGAATACCCCCTGGAATAGAGGGCTAAAATGAAATTAAAGAGGGACTGGGATGTCTCTATTCTTTAAATATAAAAATAGTGCCCTCACATAGTGAGATGATAGGAGGAGCACGCCCGCTCCTCGCACTGTCTGGCTGCAGGCTGTTGTAAGGGTAGCTAGAATCCTGATTCGAATCAGGACTACCACTGTCTGTGATAAGCGAGTGGTTGCCCCGCTGACGGCTATAATTGCAGCCGTCCCGCTCCCCAGGAAATCCCTGCCAAAGACAAGCTCTCATAAAAAGGAAACAAAACCTTCAGGAGAGGAGAGAAGAGAGAGAGCTGTTGTAAACTGAAATAGGAACATGCATGCTCCTAACTCGCTCTCTCTCCGTGCTATGCTGCAGATCTAAGCAGGGTAGCCTGTCAAGCCGCCTTGCGCATGAAAGATTTCGCTGTATATATATGCTGCAGCGACTACATGTACAGGGACAAGGAAGTCCCTAGAGTAAAAGAATTAATAATTTAAAATAAAGAAGGGGTGGCCACTGTATAAACAGGACTAGCTAAAAGGGGGCCAGAAATAGGCCCAAATGAAAAGGTCAGTCGACAGGCTACAAATTCAGCCATCAGAAAGGGGAGAAACTTAAATAGAAGAAAGTGCTCCAAAGAGATAGGGGCCGCAAGAATTAAACAAATATTAAAAAGGGATAAAGCACTAATGTGAGGTATAAAGTGTTGAAGACAAATAAGAATAAAAGGAAAGCCAAATATATTTTTACCTGTTGAGCTGCAGGGGAGTTCTATAGGGCTGGCAGCCCACAGGCTGTTTGTTTATAAAGGAATTTTAAGGGGTGATGTCACTACCAAGGGGAGGGACTTGACCCTATTAAGACTAATTAATCCTGCAGACATTGCTCTATGTCTTCAATTCAAGGCTGTGGTATGATATATAATATATATTATTTCCTGTTATATGTAGATATACTTCATGATTGGAAGAGGCTAATTTATTGTAATAAGGGAACTTGACATGTTAGAATGTAAATTAAGTAAAGGGGCATATCACATGATTTGTGATGTAATGAATCCCCTCCCCAGAAATGTATAAAGTCCAACACTAGGGGCTTAAGAATACAGATGGATGAGTCAGTCTAGCACTGACAGTGAGAGAGAGAGAAGGGGCAGTCGACCTAACTGACTGAAAGGAAGAGTGATATTGCTGGGGCATCAGATTGGCCTTTCTGAGGCAACTGAAGTTGGATGGATTTTTGGAATAGCATATGAACTAATACCCGATTTTTTTTTTCTGTACCAGTTATCATTTTAAAGAAACAATAAAATGATAACTGTCGTCATGACGCTTTTTATGCACTAAATCTACATGTCCACCTTGTACACTGTATCCTGGTATACGAGCACCATTCACAGTCATGGCTCACTGCTTGACTGCCACCTGAAGGAATCCAGGGGTAGCACATGCTAATCACACTGTGTGGGAAAGACCCAAGTTCAGAGCACCAGGGGCATCTTCTCGGAGGCTGAGCTCACATATCGTACTCACTGCACGCACGTGGGCCCAGGAGAGAAAATAGTGGAAAAATGGAGGCAGGCTCCATGGAGCCCTGCCCGTCATGCTGTAGACCACTCTGCCACTCCAGTCCAGGATGATCTGGATGTGTGTCCTAGGGAGGTCTCTGGCTCCACTATGGGGGGAATCCATGGGAGATGAGGTCACTGGCTATGGAATTGGCTAGAGATGGCTGTAGCGAACGAGGATAGGGCTGAGCAGCTGCTTGCCCATCCTGCCAAGGAGGATGTAAATCTACATGGGAAAAAAAAAGATGAGGAACTTCAACCGCCAACATGGGGTATGGATGACCCTTTCTGACAGAGTGACCACCCCTCAATGGAGATGAAGAAGTCCAGACTCAGGCCTACAGTCCTTGGTAGCAGTGTTCCCCACCTGCTGTGGGAGTGGGGGCTCCATCTGAATCAGCTGCTACAGCATGGCTGGCAATACCGAAGGAGGAAGCCTTAGGTTGCATGACTGGAGTCAGTGTCAGAACAGCAAAACTAGGCCAGGATGGATATTATCTGCATCGCCAATTGGCCTTGACCCTGGGAAAATGCATCACAGGCCTACTGATGCTAGGCTCCTCTCGCCTATCTGCAGAAGGCTCAATATCAGTGTCAGGAGCCAGACGCTGACAAGGAAGAACTTGACAGTGATACCGATGTTGATGCTAAGAGCGAGATCACGAGCGTGACTGGAGTTTTGACCATCCACTCAGAGACTGATTTACTGTAGCATTGGGGATTCTGGGTCCAGATACCATAATGGAGTGACCGTGGGTACTGCACAAACAGGAGGTGATAACAGGATCGGCATGACTGGAGACTGCTGAATCAGTGAAAGCCTGAGTGGGAGCTCTGTTGGAACTAATCTACTCCATCCAGGTTGGGCTACAGGCAGCACTGGGGTCCAAGAGAGGCAGGAATCCACACACACACACACACACACGAAACAGACCTTCTGTGGTGTCAACTGTTAGAGCTACTAGCAGCTACCCAGATGGCTACTCTAAAAGAAACTGAGCAAACAGCCGGGCTCCTTGGGCAGTGCAGCCTCCCTCAAGGGTAACCGACCACATGAATCCTTGGCTGGGGACAAGACAGAGACTTGCCTTTGAAGGACAACAGAGAGAAGAAAAAATGTAAACCCTTTGTCTTCTTGAGAAGCTGCAGATCCAGTGCAAATTTCTCCAGGACCAGCACACCCTCACCAATCTCCTCCACTTCCTAGACCTGTAACTTCACTGTCAAATCCACAGCTGAGGGCGACAGGCGCACCTTCACTGGATTGCTCTGGGGCACCTGCAGTCAGTGCTTCTGAATGGCCAATGGGTGCAGAGCCTGACATCAGGTGTAATGCACCAGGTCAAGGCCCACAACCAAATAACAGATGCCAGCATCATGTCTTCCAGTCCAGAACATTGGGTACCTGTACAAAACACCCTTCTTAAAACCAAACTTTTCCTGATCCACATGAATGCAATAACACAGCAGGAAGCCAATGGTTGGAGGAAGAGAACTGAGCTGAAAACCAAAGCAAAACCTTGAGAAAAACTCTTGAAAACTAGCAGAATCCCAAATCACCAGCACGAGATGTGAAGGAGGAGACTTGTTACTTCTAGCAGCATAAAAGATCTGAGTGCGAGTCACCCAACAGTTTAGCAGCAATGTGAACTGCTACCATTCAGCTGACCCAAATTTAGGAGCACGCTCAGGATGCCATATTGGTTGGAAGGCAGGATCACAGTGGCTGCCACTCGGCATGGGTTATATGCCAACAGGGATCCAATTGGGCTCCGGTAATGCAGTTACCCCTGTTGTGAGCCAAGGCCAAGGTAGCTTGCTCCCTCGGGAGGAAGCTGTTATATGCATCCAAGACCACCCAGTAGACTATGCCCATGTCAAGGGAGGAGAGACAAACCAAGGAAAAACTGTGCAGAAAAAATAAAGACAGCCTGGGCTACAGGAATTTCACTGGGTCCAAGTGTCTGCTGACAATGAATCCTCATCCACATAGTGGACTGTTGATATCCTGAAATCTATGGCACCGTGTAACAGGGCAGCGTAGAGGGCAAACAGGATGCTAAGGTGCACTGGAAGGGAAATTATCCTTCCCACATCTGTAGAAATACCGTAATGGGGTGGAGGATGTGCAGAAGAGTGTGACCAACATGATCAATGGGCCGAGGAAGAAAGCATAAAAAGAAAGATTGAGGGATCTTTACACGTACACCCTGGAAACAAGAAGAAAGAGTAAGGACATGATAGATGCTTACACATATTTCCATGGGATTAGAAGACTAACATGCAGTGAATTATTCACCCTAAGTACTAAAGTTCAGGAGGATGCCTGCATGTACTTTTCTTTTACGGAAAAAGTGGTAGACAAGTGGAACAGGCTGCTGGAAAAGCTGATCTGGGCCAAAACAGTAAGTGGATTCAAACATGGGTGGGACTGGCACACAGGTGTGATAAGGGCAGGAGGTGGTGAAGGGGGGGCAGGAAAATGGTCACTAGGGCCATCACACGAGTAATACTATAGGCAGCGTTAGGAAGACTGGATGGGCCAGAGGGCATATTCCTGCTGTCAAGGGGAGGACCGCTCTCACCCTGAAACCACTGCCACAGACGGGGACAATGAGGGGATAGGGACTCCGAGGAGGAAAGTAATGAGCCAGAAAGGGTATATCCCTGGGGAGAAAGGTACTATATGTACCTGACAAAAATGGCCGGCGGCGGGGAGAAAATGCTAAATAAAAAATAAAACGCTTTGCAACGCCGGTGACCCGGGGTCGGGAACGGACCTGGGGAGTCAGAGGGCTGGCTGGGCCAGAAGGATTGAGCATCCCTGGAACTGCTCTCCTTCTCTGGGGGGAGGGAGAGGCTGAGTGTCCATCGCTTGAAGGACCCCTGGCGAAGGCCAGGGGCACCACAGCACTCTGCGCCTATACGTTGGGGTGCAGGGCGGACACTGGTCATCATTGCATGTCCCCGCCCCCGGGGCAGCAAGCAAAAAACAAAGATGCGGTCCCCAGCATGAAGGCCATTCCGTCCTGCTACCTGCCTCCACGACACCCCGAAGGGTCCCGCTCTCATGGTCTGACCCGGAGGTAATCAGGGCTTGCCCATGATGTTCAATCGGGAGTAGGAAACCCTAGCCAGCACCGCCAGAGGTTAAGCCTGGGCATGGCAGCGGGTGGATGGAGCCCAAGGAACAGGGGGATACGGCCACAAAAATAGAAAAAACTAAATAATTAAATAAAACATCTGAGTGCAAATAAGGCTGAGCCGGAGGATCACATGGTTGGATGGTAGGAGGAGTCTAGCTTTAACACTGTTCTGGTGACTGAGCATGCTCAGTGAAACACTGCCTAGATACGGATAGTAAACTGAGTCTTGGTGGTTAGAATGTATCTTCTTTTGACGCATTTTCTAAAAAGTTGTTCACTGCTGCCCTGAACCTACAGTGGCTTGTGCTACAATGTTGTTATTACAGAGCTCTGTTAAACAGAGAGCCATTCATTACCTCCCCCCCAACAAAGCCTCATGAACAAGATAGTTGATCAATCTTGCCGAACACGACTCAGTTGACCCTGAACATGGCAAAAAAAGTAGCAGACTCGAAGGCCTACACAAAGCAACAGCCTACAAGAGAAAGCACTTAAAATAATGAGAGGCACCAATTGCTTTTATTCTTTCTTAATTTGTGTGACCCAAATCAGTCCAAAGGCATCATTATACTAATCCCTTAGATCAGGTCAGACTCCTCATTATAATCACTTTGCCTTTAAAAAGCAAAATTTCCAGCCCTGTGATATTCTGTTATGCCGCTCACATAGCATTTCAATCACCTACAATAACAGCTGAGAGAAAAGCCTGACTGTGACAGCTGTCAGGTGGTGGTGTTTCTAAAAAGACCTTTTTTAACTGTGTCCAGTTTGATTCTGCATGCATTATAAAAGTTTGAGCAAAGCAACATTTCTGAAGATACTCCTGTACTGTTTTCTGCGCACTTAAGTGAATACAGCACACTACACTCAAGTATAGTACATGAGGTGATCAGTGGATCCTGACCTCTTAAATACTAAGGCCAAAACATATCGAGAGCAGGAGCCATTTATCCCAAATTAACCCAACTGTAGTGTGTGAGTTATGACAATTATTCAACCCAATTTTCTTTATATTTGAGTATCTTTTTTTGGGGGCGGTGGCAGGGTCTGTGAAGTTTATCGCTTTATAGCTGAACAGTGGCTGTTGCACAGAACAATTAATGAGTTCAGCTAATTAAAACTCAGAAGATAGGCAGGATTTGCGTAACTCACCTGCTGTATGGGTAGTTGGAGCTGCAGTACAGTTAACGTAAATGTATGCTAAAAGGGTCTTCTTGTAGTATAATATGCACTACATACAACACTGAATGTCATGCCATCTATAAATGGGTCAGTGGTGTAGTTTACCACCAGGTTATACCTACCAATTTACACTCTTTTACCACTGAAAGCATCTTCACACTTTACTTGGCATGCTCCCGTAGCACAGAAACACTTTACTCAGCATGCAGGGCAGGAACACTTTACTAAACATGCTCCTGTGGGGCAGGAACACTTTACTGAACATGCTACTGTGGGGCAGGAACAGTTTACTAAACATGCTCCTGTGGGGCAGGAACACTTTACTAAACATGCTCCTGTGGGGCAGGAACACTTTGCTCAGCAGTTACTGTGGGGCAGGAATACTTTACTAAACATGCTCCTGTGGGGCAGGAACACTTTACTAAACATGCTACTATGGGGCAGGAACACTTTACTAAACATGCTCCTGTGGGGCAGGAACACTTTGCTCAGCAGTTACTGTGGGGCAGGAAGACTTTACTAAACATGCTCCTGTGGGGCAGGAACACTTTACTAAACATGCTACTATGGGGCAGGAACACTTTACTAAACATGCTCCTGTGGGGCAGGAACACTTTACTAAACATGCTCCTGTGGGGCAGGAACATTTTATTCAGCATGCTCCTGTGGGGCAGGAACACTTTACTAAACATGCTCCTGTGGGGCAGGAACACTTTACTCTGCATGCTACTGTGGGGCAGGAACACTTTACTCTGCATGCTACTGTGGGGCAGGAATACTTAACTAAATATGCTCCTGTGGGGCAGGAACACTTTACTAAACGTGCTCCTGTGGGGCAGGAACAATTTACTAAACATGCTCCTGTGGGACAGGAACACTTTACTAAACATGCTCCTGTGGGACAGGAACACTGCTCAGCAGCTACTGTGGGGCAGGAACACTTTACTAAACAAGCTCCTGTGGGGCAGGAACACTTTACTAAACATGCTCCTGTGGAGCAAGAACACTTTACTAAACATGCTCCTGTGGGGCAGGAACACTTTACTAAACATGCTCGTTGGGGCAGCAACACTTTACTAAACATGCTCCTGTGGGGCAGGAACACTTTACTAAACATGTTCCTGTGGAGCAAGAACACTTACTAAACATGCTCCTGTGGGGCAGGAACACTTTACTAAACATGTTCCCTGTGGGCAAGAACCTTTACTAAACATGCTCCTGTGGGGCAGGAACACTTTACTAAACATGCTCCTGTGGGGCAGGAACACTTTACTAAACATGCTCCTGTGGGGCAGCAACACTTTACTAAACATGCTCCTGTGGGGCAGCAACACTTTACTAAACATGCTCCTGTGGGGCAGGAACACTTTGCTCAGCAGTTACTGTGGGGGCAGGAACACTTTACTCAGTATGCTCCTGTGGGGCAGGAACACTTTACTCAGCATGCTCCTGTGGGGCAGGAACACTTTACTAAACATGCTCCTGTGGGGCAGGAACACTTTATTCAGCATGCTCCTGTGGGGCAGGAACACTTTACTAAACATGCTCCTGTGGGGCAGGAACACTTTACTAAACATGCTACTGTGGGGCAGGAACACTTTACTCAGCATGCTACTGTGGCGCAGGAACACTTTACTCAGCATGCTCCTGTGGGGCAGGAACACTTTACTAAACATGCTCCTGTGGGGCAGGAACACTTTATTCAGCATGCTCCTGTGGGGCAGGAACACTTTACTAAACATGCTCCTGTGGGGCAGGAACATTACTAAACATGCTACTGTGGGGCAGGAACACTTTACTCTGCATGCTACTGTTGGCAGGAACACTTTATTCAGCATGCTCCTGGGGCAGGAACACTTTACTAAACATGCTCCTGTGGGGCAGGAACACTTTACTAAACATGCTACTGTGGGGCAGGAACACTTTACTCAGCATGCTACTGTGGGGCAGGAACACTTTACTAAACATGCTACTGTGGGGCAGGAACACTTTACTCAGCATGCTCCTGTGGAGCAGGAACACTTTACTAAACATGCTCCTGTGGGGCAGGAACACTTTACTAAACATGCTACTGTGGGGCAGGAACACTTTATTCAGCATGCTCCTGTGGGGCAGGAACACTTTACTAAACATGCTCCTGTGGGGCAGGAACACTTTACTAAACATGCTACTGTGGGGCAGGAACACTTTACTCAGCATGCTCCTGTGGAGCAGGAACACTTTACTAAACATGCTCCTGTGGGGCAGGAACACTTTATTCAGCATGCAGGGCAGGAACACTTTATTCAGCATGCTCCTGTGGGGCAGGAACACTTTACTAAACATGCTCCTGTGGGGCAGGAACACTTTACTAAACATGCTCCTGTGGAGCAAGAACACTATACTAAACATGCTCTTGTGGGGCAGGAACACTTTGCTCAGCATGCTCCTGTGGGGCAGGAACACTTTACTAAACATGCTCCTGTGGGGCAGGAACATTTTACTAAACATGCTCCTGTGGGGCAGGAACACTTTACTAAACATGCTCCTGTGGGGCAGGAACATTTACTAAACATGCTCCTGTGGGGCAGGAACATTTTACTAAACATGCTCCTGTGGGGCAGGAACACTTTACTAAACATGCTCCTGTGGAGCAGGAACATTTTACTAAACATGCTCCTGTGGGGCAGGAACACTTTACTGAACATGCTCCTGTGGGGCTGGAACACTTTATTCAGCATGCAGGGCAGGAACACTTTATTCAGCATGTTCCTGTGGGGCAGGAACACTTTACTAAACATGCTCCTGTGGGGCAGGAACACTTTACTCTGCATGCTACTGTGGGGCAGGAACACTTTACTCTGCATGCTACTGTGGGGCAGGAATACTTAACTAAATATGCTCCTGTGGGGCAGGAACACTTTACTAAACGTGCTCCTGTGGGGCAGGAACAATTTACTAAACATGCTCCTGTGGGACAGGAACACTTTACTAAACATGCTCCTGTGGGACAGGAACACTGCTCAGCAGCTACTGTGGGGCAGGAACACTTTACTAAACAAGCTCCTGTGGGGCAGGAACACTTTACTAAACATGCTCCTGTGGAGCAAGAACACTTTACTAAACATGCTCCTGTGGGGCAGGAACACTTTACTAAACATGCTCCGGTGGGGCAGCAACACTTTACTAAACATGCTCCTGTGGGGCAGGAACACTTTACTAAACATGTTCCTGTGGAGCAAGAACACTTTACTAAACATGCTCCTGTGGGGCAGGAACACTTTACTAAACATGTTCCTGTGGGGCAAGAACACTTTACTAAACATGCTCCTGTGGGGCAGGAACACTTTACTAAACATGCTCCTGTGGGGCAGGAACACTTTACTAAACATGCTCCTGTGGGGCAGCAACACTTTACTAAACATGCTCCTGTGGGGCAGCAACACTTTACTAAACATGCTCCTGTGGGGCAGGAACACTTTGCTCAGCAGTTACTGTGGGGGCAGGAACACTTTACTCAGTATGCTCCTGTGGGGCAGGAACACTTTACTCAGCATGCTCCTGTGGGGCAGGAACACTTTACTAAACATGCTCCTGTGGGGCAGGAACACTTTATTCAGCATGCTCCTGTGGGGCAGGAACACTTTACTAAACATGCTCCTGTGGGGCAGGAACACTTTACTAAACATGCTACTGTGGGGCAGGAACACTTTACTCAGCATGCTACTGTTGGCCAGGAACACTTTATTCAGCATGCTCCTGTGGGGCAGGAACACTTTACTAAACATGCTCCTGTGGGGCAGGAACACTTTATTCAGCATGCTCCTGTGGGGCAGGAACACTTTACTAAACATGCTCCTGTGGGGCAGGAACACTTTACTAAACATGCTACTGTGGGGCAGGAACACTTTACTCTGCATGCTACTGTTGGCCAGGAACACTTTATTCAGCATGCTCCTGTGGGGCAGGAACACTTTACTAAACATGCACCTGTGGGGCAGGAACACTTTACTAAACATGCTACTGTG
Source organism: Neoceratodus forsteri (assembly GCA_016271365.2). NCBI lineage: Eukaryota > Metazoa > Chordata > Ceratodontiformes > Ceratodontidae > Neoceratodus > Neoceratodus forsteri. The sequence continues at coordinate 1,339,368,992 of CM057455.1, read as the reverse complement.
GGGCAGGAACACTTTACTCAGCATGCTACTGTGGGGCAGGAACACTTTACTAAACATGCTACTGTGGGGCAGGAACACTTTACTCAGCATGCTCCTGTGGAGCAGGAACACTTTACTAAACATGCTCCTGTGGGGCAGGAACACTTTACTAAACATGCTACTGTGGGGCAGGAACACTTTATTCAGCATGCTCCTGTGGGGCAGGAACACTTTACTAAACATGCTCCTGTGGGGCAGGAACACTTTACTAAACATGCTACTGTGGGGCAGGAACACTTTACTCAGCATGCTCCTGTGGAGCAGGAACACTTTACTAAACATGCTCCTGTGGGGCAGGAACACTTTATTCAGCATGCAGGGCAGGAACACTTTATTCAGCATGCTCCTGTGGGGCAGGAACACTTTACTAAACATGCTCCTGTGGACAGGAACACTTTACTAAACATGCTCCTGTGGAGCAAGAACACTATACTAAACATGCTCTTGTGGGGCAGGAACACTTTGCTCAGCATGCTCCTGTGGGCAGGAACACTTTACTAAACATGCTCCTGTGGGGCAGGAACATTTACTAAACATGCTCCTGTGGGGCAGGAACACTTACTAAACATGCTCCTGTGGGGCAGGAACATTTTACTAAACATGCTCCTGTGGGGCAGGAACATTTACTAAACATGCTCCTGTGGGGCAGGAACACTTTACTAAACATGCTCCTGTGGAGCAGGAACATTTTACTAAACATGCTCCTGTGGGGCAGGAACACTTTACTGAACATGCTCCTGTGGGGCAGGAACACTTTATTCAGCATGCAGGGCAGGAACACTTTATTCAGCATGTTCCTGTGGGGCAGGAACACTTTACTAAACATGCTCTTGTGGGGCAGAAACACTTTACTCAGTATGCTCCTGTGGAGCAGTAACAAAAGAAAAGACAGCATCCTGTTTGCCTTCCCATATGCCTTATTGCACTAAGCCAGGAGCTTTAAAATATCTGCTTTCACTCTCGGGTCCCTTCCTTCCGATGCCTGGGCTACTCTGCCTCCCACAAGCAAATACTGGACTTTGGGGATTATTTCTGCCGATATGCATGCCTCTGCACTTTTTTAATTGAACTTGAGCTGTCAGACCCTTGTCTACTGTTCTAACCAACCTAGATAACTTTTAAAATCTGTGACACCCTCCTTGCAGACTACCCTCCTACACAGCTCAGTATCATCTGCAAATAGGCTGCTCTTGCCTGTATCCCTTCCCCTATGTTACAGAAAAACATGTTAAAACTCTTAACTACCCGGAACAGTTTTTGAAGTCCAAGCTTTCCATTGATTAACCTTGATACACAATGGTAACCCAGGCAAAACTGATAAAAAAAAAATCAAATACTATAACACCGCAGGGCATCAACTTTGAATAGAACCCAAAACATTTTACACATGACACAGGGGATCATACTACACGATAAGAGCAGTAAGAGAATGGAACTGTTTGCCTTTTGAGGTGGTTAATATTGAAACAATGGATGTATTCAAGAATAAACCTGATTTATATATGAATATACACTATTGTGATAATATTTCTTAAACAGTACATGAGACATTCTTGCTAGACAACTTGTCTTATGTTTTTATAATTAAGCAATAAACCACGACACGGTGTGGGTTATACTGGGATTTACTCATCCCTGACCAAATCCACAACAGGCGTTGAGTAAATCCCAGCATAACCCACACCTTGGAGTGGTTTATTGCAATTATACAATGGGTAGAATTTTTAAAAATGATTAAAGTGTTTTTTGTTTTTACTTGCTTTTTCTGTGCAGTATCCTTCCTCTGTGTGTAAAATAGTTCCCTGTTGCTAGGTGGACAGAAAGACACACACACACCTTGCCCCTACCTTGCTGCAGCTATGTGTTCTGACTCATCTGACAATATGCGTGCAATGCTAGCCGAGATGGACGAGCGACCCTGTACTGCTCGAAACGTGAACGAGGAGAGCTATTCCTGAAACTGCAACTGGGATCTGAATTTATTTACTTTTTATTGGAGAGCATGACAGCCGTGTACTAGGACACACGCACGCACACGCGCACACACACACACCCACCCCCCTCTGTCCCCACTTCTGGTTGCTAGAGCACTGTGTTTTCCCCAGAGAGCACAGCTGCCACACTGAGAAACGGAGGATGTACTCCAATGAAGAGTGAGTCAGCAGTTGTGTTGCTGCAGTGGAGGTTTTATATATTTTTTTTTTTTAGTTGTGGTAATGAGCTGGGATCACATGGGAGCCCTATACTGGGAACAGGGAAGTAGCGACATCATGGCACACCAAAGGAAGTTGGTGTTACAGGTGCCAGCACTGAGCAGAATGGAAACTTGTGGGAATGAGCATAGCAGGAGCTTTCAGCTGACAACATTGTGAGCACAGGACTGTGTGCAGAGAAAACCGCAGTCTCGCTTGAGTTACATCATATAATTTGGAGATGTTTGACTCTACTGTGTATTTATGACAAAAGTGGGGGTTGTAGTTTTTGAACTGGGAGTGCTGGAGTCCATTACTTCGGAAGTAATCTCACATTTTAAACTCGCACTTTTACGTGCAGCTTACTGGTTAATTTAGATGGCGGCATGTTTGTTTTGAATTTAGGGGCAGCTTGATCCGTGAGTTATGCAGAGATTTACTCACGGATAAATCATTCAGTCAGCCAATTAGATTATTACATTTATTAGTGCCACTGTATAATCAGTGTATAAACCATACGATAAAGTTGTTTCCAAGACTGATCCCTCTCCCTGGGGTACTCAGCTAGTCACTTTCTTCTTCTTCGACTGCTGGCCATTTGCCACACACACACACATATAAACCAGTTCTCAATCGACCTGAACAGGCATGTCCCCAACCCTAGATCTCCTTGTTTTTTTTCCGCCAACCTTGTATATGGTACTGAATCAAATGCCTTGCCAAATTCCAAATTCAGGATGTCGACAGCCTGTCCCTGGTCCATTTCCTGCATCACTACAAATCTCGGAGCAGGGAGACAGCGTCATCCCTGATTTTCTGAAGCAGCCTGGCCTATGAGATGATGACTATGTGTGGCCTGAGATGGAGCTGGGTCCATCTTAGGGAGCAGGCTGCAAATGTTATTATTACTCACACCGAGCCCTTTAGGGAGATGGGACCCACTGGAGGTAGGAGTGGAACCTGGAGTGTGTTCAATGGCCCTATCATGCATAAGTAGAAGGGGAAAGAAGTGCTTAGAAAGGTGAGGTTTCTCACAATGGATGGAGGCACAGAAGCCTAACGGGGATAGGGTGGGAAGGAGTGCCAGAGAGCCCCATGGTGCAGCCAGTGGGCAAGTAGCAGGCCACAGCTAATGTTCCAGTTGGCATGACAAGAATGTGGGTAATGGGAGTCTGAGGTTGAGAAGGGGAGTAGCAAGAGGGATTAGTTAAAGAGGGAAGCGGAAGGAATCGTAGGGGTGGTACTTCAGATAGGGGATGTCGTGGGGTCAAGCAGAAGAAGGTAGGGAAGAAGCATGATTAGGAAAGGGGAGCACAGGTCAGGAGTTAGATGGACAGTCCAAATAAACAAACAACACAGACACCTGTGGAGAAAAGAAGAGAAAAGGATAAAACCAGACCAGTGGCATGGAGGGCTAAAGCGTTATGCACCTTACCTCCTGCGACACATGGTTGGTGGGAGTTTGCTGGGGGGAAGGCTGGGAGAGGATCGAGTGGTTGCTTGGCAGCTCTCCTCTCCTAGACAGGGGTGGTTGGCCACCTTGGCTCTTGGCTGTTACAAGGTGGAGGACTGATCGTAGCCCATGAGAGAGCCAGGAGGCAGACTGCCATGAGGGGTAGGGGAGGGAGCCATGGTCCAAGGATGCATGTGTACATCCATGTATATGTGCCTCCCGAGTATGCCACGGCTCCAGGAATGGGACAGGAGAAAACCAGGAGGAAAGAGGAAAGGCACAGCAGGGACATATGATGCTCACACACCATGCCTCCACCCACCACGTCACTGAGAGAACCTGCTGGCAATTACTGGATTCAGGCTTCGGGGTGGGGGAGGACAGCCCTTCCTCTCCTTACCCTGCCACAGGAGATGGGAGGGGGATCTGTGGGGGTATCAGCCACCAGGTAAGCCAAGGAAGATGACAGATTGTGAGGGGAGGTGGAGCTAGGGCAGAAAGAAGCCACCACAGAAATTCTACAGAAAACCAATGCCAAAACCGTTCAGTACTATAACGGGACTTGCCACAGAACTTATACCCAAACTGCCACAGAGAAAGTACGGCCTGGCAGAACACAGCTCCTAACTGGTTACAAATTAGCTAAACAGCAGACAGTGATAAAACATGAGGTATCAGAGAAGGTATGAGTAACATTAAAGTAAGAACAACTGCAAGGAATAACGCTGTACAAAATTATGGGGTGGGGGGTTATGGGTCAGATACCCTAAATAGCAAAACAACAGCAGCATTACATACAGGACCTAAATACAGAAACATAGTGTTCCACTGTCCTTCTGCTAACCCTAATGATACCCTCCAGCTGTGTGGCCCTAACACGCCTTGCTCTTTGCTATCTGTAGTTTTTATACAGCTATTATTGATGTAAATGTTATCTCTGTTATTGATGTAATTGTTTTCCCATGTCTGTATTTTTGTAAGTTTACTAGTTTTGTTAAGATTGGCCTCACGTGAAAACAGGGATGTTCTTGCTCATTTGTTTACCAATATAATACGTAAAAAATGAAATGACATACTGGAGAAGCTAAAGACAAGAAGAGATAAAGGTCTTGAAGGTCTCTCCCTGAACAGCCTGCCTCCAACTGATCAGCAGTTGCAACAGCAAAGGTTGCCTTCCTGGGTAAACAAAGGGGAGCCCCCATAGCTCTCAATCCCATTGCCCAACTGGTCTCACAATCCTGATGGTGTCCTGGGCTGGAACTGATAGCAACATTAGCAGTAATTACTGCTCCCCAGCAATACACTGATATAGCCACTTGAGCTTTACTTGTGTGGCTTTATATGGGGAGCTCCCTCAATGGGTATATTTCCTTGTATACCATATTTAGTCAACATTTATTCATTCTCTCTCTCTCTCTCTCTTGCTCACTCCAAAAATCTCACTGAATACACTGGTTAATGTTACAAAGCTATAAAAGCAAAGAAAACATGGCACTAGAGTTTCTAACCCTAATGCCCATCTCCTACTCTTGTGACCCAAGGCCAAGCTACAGGCCCAGGGCCATACGCCACAGCTGTATTTGCTATCTGCATGAGAAGCCCAACGAGGAGCAACTGGGGGATCTTAACATGTACACCCTGGAAGAGAGTAAAGAGAGAGAGAGGGGTGAGATGATGGAGATCTACAAGTACCTCAAAGGGATGAATATGGTGAGGGATGTGGGGGAGAGGGTCTCTTTTAAATAAGAAAGAGAACCAGGACCAGGGAGCATGCAATGAAGCTGGAGGGGTGGGGGGAGTTCAAGAGAGATGTGAGAAAATATTTCTCCACGGAAAGGGTGATAGACGCCTGAACCAGACTATTGACAGAAGTGGTGGAGGCTGAAGCAGTGGGACCTATAACTTGTGACAGGTGTCTAGCAGCTATGCTGCTTCATACAGGGATCGCATAAAGTAATGTACAGCAATCTACAGGTCTAGGGGAATGCCTGAGGGGGTGCTACTCTGAGTAGAAGCAAGCTACAGGTCCAAGGCTGTGCCCCATGGATCTGCTTCTTCACAGGACCCCATATGAAGCAAGCTCTAGTCAAGCACCTCCCTCCCCATGGGACTTCTGATCTTCGTATGACCAGCGGGACCCTCAGCAAAGAAAGCACTAGGTGTTGGCTTGTTATGTAACATTTTCAAACAGTAAGGAAAGTCACTGCAAAAAAATGACGTTCATGTATCTATTTGGACCGAAGCAAAAAGCATTAAAAGTCAGAAAATGAAAAATTATGGATAGAAGTCCCTGGAACCTTGGCAAAACTGGTGTGGGGTGCGCCACTGGATTTAAACAATCATGGGAAGCAGTGTTGGCATTACCTTAATATTAGTACTGTCTTGTCTTCTCACACACAATCATGATACAGAAAATGCTTGCATAGAGAGTAGGTTGTGAGGCTCAAGGCCACAGATACCATGCTGAGTGTGTGTGTGTGGGGGGGGGGTCAAAGCACCTGCATTATTACACATACTGCACTAGACATGTAGCCAGCTGTATCATGACACACACTATACCAGAACTGTAGCGGACTTCACGAGTGGCCCGTAGTTGCATTATCACAGATCGTGCCAGACCAGTGGCGGACTTTGCAAGTGGCCTGAAGTACCTACATCATGATGCACACTGTACCAAACCCACAAGAGATTTTATGAGCAGCCTGCAGCTGTATCATCATACAGGTTGTACCAGACCTCATCTGCATTGTGACACACACTGCACCAGACCTGTATCGGACTTTGCACGGGGTTCGAAGCAGTTGTATCATCACACAGACTGCGTCTGACCTCAGCTGCATCATGACATACATTACTCCAGATATGTAGCAGATTTCACAAAACGGTCAGCAGCTGTATGTTCACAGACATGACCCTTGAAAGCCATCTAGAGTTTTCTCGTTTTGAGACTCTGTCACAAAAGTGAGGTTGTACTGCATTTCACAAAAGTGGTTTTGCGAGTCACAAAAGAAGATTCTCAAGCGATGAAGGCTGAGACTCTTTTTGTGACACACTTCTGCTTAATTTTAATATTTTAAAAACTATTGTTTTCTTAACAAAACAAACATTAAAAGAATCAACCTTACACCCTGCACTGTCGACTACACAAGATTCAGACTTAACTGCCAACAGATTTTCTTATGTTTACTGCACAAAGGTTTCTGTTCTTTTTCTTACTTTCATGACTACTAAAACCAACAAAAGTGGGTCTACGAGTCACAAAAGTGGGTTCACAAGTCATGAAAGCAGGGCTTATTTTCTTGACATACAACAGGCTAATTTCAATCATAGTCAAAAAACATTACTTTAACCAAACAAAAAAACCAAAACTGAAGAAACAATCTTACACTTTACACCACTGACCATGTGAAACAGTCGTATCGCTTGAGAGTGGGTTCTGATTGACAAAAGTGACATATGTTAGTTTCGCAAAAATCCACTTATGAAAGCCTGGTGCAAAAATGGCATTTTATTTTCTTAACAATTAAAAATCTACAAAAGTCTTAATATAGCCACCTATCAAAGAATCATCCTTGGGTCAAACTCTAATGAATGTGAAAGTTTCATGTTTCAACTCATGAGCCATTTTATTGTACTATCTGTGAGCAAAAGGGTTTTAAAAAACAAATTTGTATGTATTTTCAACATTCTAGAACTTTCCAACAGCTCAGCCAATCATTACCAAATTTACAGGATCCAGAGCTACTGCCCCAGTCCTGTCCCCCTGACGTACACAGGGACTTACCGCCAGCAGTCTTCCTCCATGTCTCTCCCCCCCCATGGCAGGATTGGCCAGGGGTCCTCAAGCCCTCAACAAGGATTGGATCCAGTTTGGGCTAGCGAGCCCGGCTAGTCAGGAGCGGGACCTGTGGGCGCCTGCCATCATCTAGCTGCTGGCATTTTCCAGTGTTCTGGTCCTCCGGAGGTGTGGCGTGCAATGATGTCTAGATTCACACCATGTGCTCCCATGTGATGACACCTGCCCACTTCCCGATCTGCTGGCCCAAGCTGCCTTCCCCACGGCTTTGGCCAAGAAACAGGCAAGTGGCGGGCTCTACCCAACCCTCCCCCCAGAGAGGAGGGCAGTCCATTGGATGCTCGTTCCTCCTCTCCCCGACCATCCCCCCCCCCGATGCCCTGAGGTTGTTCCTGATCCCGGGTCACCAGCGTGATGGCAGGTGAGGCTTGGTGCCTCAGCCCTCCGTGCCACCGGGCCAGCTTTGGGCTCGATTTTAAAAGGAATGGGACTGGCACAAGGGGACTTGTGTCAAGGAGAAGAGGCGCAAGGGGCTTCTTGCGCCGCACTTTGTGCCACTCCTGATTTTCGAACATAGCCTGTACCATGGTGGGGGGGGGAAGAATGCCTGTACCAACTGGGCTTGCATCATCCCTGCAATGGTCACACCAGTGTGCCAGGGCTGCAATATCCCCTACACTGAGATTTTCCAAGTCCCCGGGCACTTGGACCTTGCAGTTAGACCAGTCCAGAGCTGTTCTAAGCTCCCATGCACCACTGCTGCATTCCTTACTGGGTGGGGGGGTGACCCTGTGCCCCCCAGGTAAGGCACCCAGATAGCCCCCAACACCTGCCAGACCACTGTTGGAGCAGCCGGTGGTCCTTGGCAGGTGAAAGACTGCAACCCTCGTGGCACTGGTGCATTCCCCCCCATGGAACCACACTGTCCCTGTCATCCCCCGGCCAGGGGCAGTTGTCACCCCTCTCCCCAGTCAGATCCATCTCACCCCTTGTGAGCCAGGGCATCTTTCTGACAACTTGTCAGCCACTAGGGTGACTGGCCAGTGGGTCCCATCACTAGCCACCAATGCTGTAATCCTGTGCTGCAGCTTGCAGCAGTTCCCTTCCATATACCATTTGGCTGACGCACAGGTCAGCTTGCAGCAAACTCGGGGACATTGGCACCGGAACCCCTGTTGTCGTAAAGTCTGGTGCAGGGTCCCCTGTGCACCAGAGCTTGCATCAGGTGGCTGTTCACTACACACTGCGCCAATCTAAACTGGCATTGTAAAATTAAGCCCACTGACCCCAATTACTCGCTTGTCAAATTTTAAATAATCCAATCCAAGGACAGCCGCAGTATTAAGGTACAAAATTAGAGTGGTGCTTTTTGTTTTTTGCTTTTGAAATTTTTTTAATTTTTAATAGATTTTGTTAATGCTCCCCATTTGGCCTGTCCCCTTCCCCCTGGTCAGGATCAACCCTACCCTTCTGCATCCCTGCAACTAACTGTACCTCAATGACTTTTTTTCACAAAGATTTTTATTGAAGTGTGTCAGGAATTACATTTACAACATCACAGCATAAGTCATTTGCTCAATAAAATGTATAAGTACTGTAAAAGATAAACTGAAATACCTTGATGACTTTCAACCTCGCAGAACTGTCCCCCACGGTGAGTTCTGACCATGCCAGAACCAACCTCCTCCAGCCATCGGGCGAGCTTTCCCTGGGCATCACCTTGGGTGGGCAGTGATCAGAGTCCGCACCTGACTGTGCCAAAAATCATCATACTGTAGACCAGGCTTATACATTTTTTGGTCCCAGCCCCTAGGACAGTGGCATGCCAGGGGGCTTACACTGACACATGCTGAGCATGAGCATGCAGGCTGTGTCCAACGTCCCCAACTCTCACTCGTGCTGTCACTACACTACTACCTGTGATCACCCAGGTGGCAGTGTGATAGTGATAGTGATAGTGGCAATCACAGCCCTTCCTCCACTGAGAAAGAGAGCAACCCAAACATGGAATGCCAGCGTCACGTGCAGCAGCCCTACCACCGTATCAATAGGCCGGCTTCAGAATTTGAGGTTTAACATAGAAATGCCTACCTGACCCTAACTATTGGGGTGCTATCACGCCACTATTATTCCAGAGAGAGACAGAGAAAGAGAGGTGGGGAGCTAGGAATGGAGGAAGAGAAATGTATCCATGCAACAATGCAGTATAAAGCAGACTCACATGCTGGCACAAAACAAAAAAAAAGGATGCAATTTGTTAGTTTTTGTTAATAATTACTAAAACTAGTTGGGGAGGTTAAGTATTTAAGGAAGCATTCCATGCAGACCGACAAAATCCATACTATAGCTCAACAGCAACCTAAGCTGACAGAATGATAAGAGAAAAGGTGGCTTTAAGCATTTCTTAGCTGGAGCAGAAAAGGATGCCAAGATGTAATATTATTGTTTTATATTACACTGGCCAACTTCAGAAGCACCCAGTGCTGGTACCAAACAGGTCTACAGCATTTTTGTAGGCTTTCAGAACTCTTTAACTCTTCACCAAGATAATCTTTTCAAACTTGCATGAAACCACCGGATGCATGACGCAAATTAATACCCACAACAGCATATTCTGTGGGATGCAGCTTAGCTACAAACCAATAGTCAGGTCACAAAACTGCATTCAGGGTATGTAAAACATCAGCAACGACTGCTGTACACTTCTATAGCACAAGCACCCACTTGCTACACAAATCTGGAATAATGTCTGAGGAAACTCACATTCCAGAGATGCAATGTACATCCCCCAGAAATGTAGTTTGTCAGCACAGAACAAAACAGTGTCCCATAATACGACATAAAATTGCTAAGATTTCTGGGTGGGGTATAATCAGTCCTTTTTTCTTTGAAGTTCCTGTCTTTTCGGTGCCATTTTTCCTAACTTATATCTTGTGTCATTCAAGTTAGTGAAGATTTTCTTCTGTCAGTCTCTTATGCTCTTGGAAAGAAAGTAGTCATTTCTACTGTCTGTAGGAAAATGCCGATATAGACCGTTTTTCTTATACATATACAGGGGCATTGAGGAGCACTCTAATTGTTATCAGTGTTTTTTATCGTAAACCTAGGGTGAGAGAATCCCAGACTGATGGCAGGTGGTTTTAGCATCCTAAAAATGCAAGAGGAGATGCTCTTAAAGGAGAAAGGGCTGTTACGCAGCGTAAGAATAGCTCTTTGAGGGAATCTCCTCTGTTGTGTTGCATCTTCGGAAATGTAAGCTGTCAGCATCAGGATCACTCGGCATCATTTGCCAGTCTGGGGCAGCCCACGATAGCATACATCGGTGCCTATAAGACGTGGGCAGCCCCCTTGCTCCTATGTTTCTCCACTGGAGACAAGCTTGGAGGGCCTCTTACTGTGAGGAACCAGGAGATCAAACCAGTACCAGGCACATAAGGAGAGACATGGGACTGGAAACATAGGATACATAAGGGACTTATGGACACCTCCAGAGAAATCAGGGAACAAAACTTGCCAGCTTATACCTCAGACAGGGATGGAGGGTGGGTTTCTCTGTCGCTCAGTGCAGGAGATTCTCATGAAGATCTACTGATATGGCACGTAACTGTTCTACCTTCATCAAGGACATCTCCTCCATTGTGCCACATCCTGCGTGAGATGATATTGAGACTGTAGTGCTTAGTGAAAGTGTGTACAGTGCTCCATGTGGCAGCAGCACAAATGTGAGCTGCAGAAACATTCTGAAAACAGGCACCTGAAATGGCCATAACAAGGGTACAGCAGCCAAGCACAGCACCAGGAAGTCCCTTACCATGCTTCCTACAACAAAACACAATGCAGTGAGCCAGACATCTGGACATGCATTGCTTAGTGACAGGTATGTCCTCTCTCCCAGGGTGAATCAGACAAAAATATGAGAGGACTTTCTGCAGCCCTCTCTCCCGGGGCAAAAGAGACAAACAGATGAAAGGACTTTCTGCGTCCTTAGTATGCACTATCTTTTTTATACTTAACTTTATTATGATATCAAGATCGATGACAATTACAGCAGGATGACAATTTTCAGCACTGAAAGTCTCTTGGCTGACTATACAATCAAACATAAAATAAATAAAACTAAACTTTTAACATAGACTAAAACAGTCATAAAAAAGTCCTTAGTACACTCTAGACAGAAATGTAGTGTCCTATGTCGATCAAGCGTACGTTGGCGTGCTCAGGATAATACACTGGTAGGTTTATGGTCCGATTCATGGTAAAGTCAGAAACCACTGTGGGTAGGAAACGTGGACTGGTATGCAAGGCCACCCTGTCCTTGTGCAAAATCAGGTATGTGGGCTCATGCATGAGCACTTGAAGTTCAGAAATTCTTTGGGCAGAAGTTATAGCAAGCAGAAAAAGAGCCTTCCAAGAAAGGAAGTGCATCTCGCAAGTGATCTCATAAGCTGCAGAGGGCTCAAAGGGAGCCAAAGACAATTTCTCAAGAACAAAGTTAAAGTCCCAAGGCAGAACCAGTTTGCGAATTGGGGGACACATGTGCAAAACTGGCTGGCTATGAACCCAACCAAGACTGAGTTGCTAGTGGTGGGCTCAGAGAAGCAGATTTCAGCCGCCCGTGGTGGCTTGAATCTTCCCTCTCCTGGAGGGTGCATCTTCAGGCAGCAGAAGAGGTTTACAGTTTGGGAGTTGTTCTTGACAGACAGTTGACACTTGTTTCGCAGGTGCCTTCTGTGGTCAGGAACTGCTTTTACCATCTTAAGAACGTTGCCAGACTGCAACCACTGCTTGATTCTGCTGATCTAACTACACCAGTCAACGCCTTTGTTTTCTCCCAGCTCACTTACCTACGGGTCAACTGCATCACCTGCAGCTAGTTTAGAACGCAGGAGCAGGACTCCTCACAACTACACAGAGGTCAGAGCATATTACTCCCTCGCTACAGGTCCTGAGCTGGCTGCATGTTAGGTGGCACATTGATTTCTGGCTCTTGCTGGTGACGTTTAAAGCCTTGAAAGGACTGGGTCCGCAATACCTCAGTAATCTCCTGACTGCCCACGTCCTGATAGTGGGAAGTCCTCTGCTGATCGGGTTTGTCAATGGGCGCCATTACTGTAAAGGCTACCTAAACATACTTGAAATGGGGTACACAGCTGTTAAAACCCTCCCGTGGAAGCAGAGCAGACAGGGAGATGTTTTGAATGGTAGAAGCAGTTACCTTCAAATCCAACGTTTAGTGCTTTTTTGGTGAGTTGTTTTGTAACGCCAAAACCAGGAAACAGTTTCAGAGCCCCCGCCAATCTGAGCCTAAGACTGCTAGGAACGTCTAAAGTGATGATGTAATCTTAGCAACTCAGGACGTTCCCTGTAGTCAGTCCCTATGGAGCCTTATGTTCCATGTCTCAAATTAGTAATATATGTGTATCTTGAGAGCTTGATCGCTATGTAACATGTACAGTACACGGAGGTCAGCAGTTCCCATTCGTGTATCCAAGACTGGGACCAACTCTGCCTGTCCCATCAAGATGTTTTGGACACCTGGGAGAAAAAACAGCTGTCCAGTGAGGGCCATGAGAGAGTGCCCAGTACCACACTCCGATTGCTTCCTTGCACAGAGGAACAAGCTAGTGCCCCCGCTTGTTGATATAGTGTATCACACTGACGCTCTCTGTCCTTATCAACAGGGGGTCTGGACTGAGGTGTTCCGTGAATGCCTGGAGACCAAGAACAACAGACCTCCTCTCCGGAAGACTGATGTGGAGGTCAGAATCTAGGTCAGGCACCCCATCCTAATCCAGAGGCATCCATTGTGAGGCTCTGTACCGGTGCTGAGGAAAAGAATGGAGTGTCTTGCAACAAGTGCAGGGTTTCTATCCACCACAATAGTGAGTTTCGCAGACGAGACATGACGAGAACCATCTGATTTAATTCATCCATCAACTAATCGCAGTGGACCAAAGTAGCCACTGCGTGATTCACATATGGAGGCAGGCCACTGCGGTGGTTACAATGGCAGCTGCCTTAAGTCCCAGGAGGTACAGCATTGTCCTGGTGGATGCACAGTGATTCCTGTGAACCAAACATGCCTGGGCAACCAGAACCTCAGCTCAGTCTGCAGGCAGGAATGCACTGCCTACTGCCATGTCCAGTACTGTTTCAATGTACTGGAGACGTTGGCAGGGAACGAGGATGGATTTTGGTACAATGACCATGACACCCATGTCCTTGAACAACTGTTGAGTTCTAGATACTGTGTATTGGACCACTTCCCTGGACAGGCCCTGCAATAAGGAAGACATAAAGCCCTTCCTTCTGGAAGGCTGCCGCCACAGCTGTGAAGCATTTCGTAAATACCTGCAGTGTCAAGGATAAACCAAAGAGCTAATGGGGGACTTCAGTTTGCAGGGTGTAGACTAGAGCTTCCCAGCTGCAGCTTCAGCTAGGAGCAGGGACATCCTGGACTCCCTGCAGGGGGGCGTTCCTCAGGCTTAGTCAGTGAACCCACTCATGTTGGGGTAATACTGGACCTGGTACTCACTAATAGGGACACTGCCGTAGATGTCAGGTGGGAGGCCATCTGGGGACCAGTGATCAAAGTACAGTGTGGTTCAATAAAGACAGCTGCAGAATTGACCCACACAAAGGCGAGGGTCCTGGCCTTCAGGAGGGCAGATTTTATAAAGGTGGGTGAATGCCTCAGGGATGACCTGATGGGGGCATGACCTGGGTGGGGTGGAGGAACAGTGGACAAAGATAAAAGAGCTATAGTGAGGGCCACAAACCTCTGTGTCAAGTAAGTGAGCAAAAGTAAAAGGAGAAAGAGACAACTCAAAAGAGGTGGCAAAAAAGTAAAGTATAAGGAGGTACAGAGGGAGGTGGATAGGGAAGTGTGCTAGGGGAAACAAAGGGAAGCAGGGAGAGTAGTAAAACATGCCAGAAGCAGTAGCCCTGGCAGCAGCATCAGATGCATTGTATGCTGATTCTATAAATGCTTACCAGTATCAAAACCAGGACAGGCAGCTTTAATAAGTTTTGCTTTTGCAGGACTATCAGATAGAGTCTGACTAACAGTCATATCAGACTTCCAGATGCTTATTTTGATACTTATCAATATCACGTAGGCTTGATAGTTTGTAATATGAAGCCTCAAAGACCCCCACGCTAGTTACAGGGACTAGTATGAAGCATGAAAACAAACTAAAGCAACTGCATACATCTCTAAAAGCTACACAAAAAGTACAGTCTGTTGACATGGAAATAAAATGTACAAGATATGAGGGTGTATTAAATGTGGGTTGATAATTCAAGGAGTAAAGGCCCCAAATATCGCTTCCAACCTTAATCCCCAGATAAGTAAACAAGGAATCCACTGTCTTAAGTCCCCAAGTGGGTTGTGTCCTACCTGTCTGGGCTAGTCAAGTTTCAAGACTTCTGACTTGCGCAGATTTAGTCTGTAGCCTGAAAACTCTGCAAATTGGGCTATCTTTCTCAATAGGGCTGGCAACGAGTTGCGTGGGTTCATAACGATCATCAGCATACAGGGTAATATTGTGTTGATATTCTGGACGGATCCCCCCCCGTATCTCCTCTGTATTGCAGATAGCAACAGCCACTGGCTCAACTGCAAATTCAAATAAGAGGAGGGGGGGGCACCCCTGCCTTGTGTCTCTAGATAAATGTAATTCTTCTGATAAGTCCCATTAATCAATGTTCTAGCTTTGGGTTCTGCAAATAGAATCCGTATCAAGTTAATATAGTCTCCACCCCTAGGCCAAATCTCTCGAACCCCTTGAACAGTTACTCCCATTCTAGATGATCAAATGCCTTCTTGGCATCCATTGACAGCATGAGTGCAGTCTCTGGGTGCCCAGAGCCCCAGTGAACAACATTCACTAGACTACGCATGTTATGATACGACGGTCATCCTTGCACCAAACCAGTCTGGTCCAGGTGCACTACCTCAGTGGGTATCTACTCAAGCACCTAACCAGAATCTTAGCCAAAATCTTAAGATCACAATTTAACAGCAATATTGGTTGATAGGAGGCACTTTTCAAAGGGTCCTTACCAGGTCTGGGCAATACATAAATAGAGGCCATCTAGCACGAGGCTGGGAAAATACCCTCCTCCATTGCCTCCTCTAATATCTCCTGCAGTGGGGTCAGCCGGGACCCTCCCCAACTACTTGTAATACTCAGCCATGAAGCCATCTGATCCCCCTGCTTTGCCTTTCTTCAAGGAGCTAACAGCTACCCCAACCTTTGCCACTGTAATCTGTGCCTCCGGTAATTTTTTCTGTTCCTCTGACCCCGTAGGGACTGGTATCCTATCCAGAAACCTATCAACAGCATCTCCCATGTGCTGACATTTAGCAGTATACAAGGAAGCGTAACACGTCTTGAAAATGTGCTTCTTCCCTTCTGGCCTACTTTCAATTCTGACCCCTAATCCCAAAGCGCTGCCATCTTAGCCAATGCTCGCCATCCCATGACCAGTCTGACCAATAGGGACCCAGGTCTATTACCCCATTCAAACATACTTTGGCACGCAAAGAACAATGCAGATTTAGCCTCCCTCACAAATAATACATTCAGGGCCTCTCTTGTTACCGTAAGTTCCCTTAGCATGGTGGAATTTGTTTCTCCGAAGATGTGACAGGGTGGAATAGGACCCTGTCCCAGTTGTTAGAGAAAGTGTTTAAAATGCAAGGATCTCTCCTTTCCTGTCTATTTGTCATCCGGTTGCGCAACCATATTTTCCTGTGAGACTTCGGACTTGATCAACCCGACAGGCTCGCAATTCTTTGCCTCTCTCTGTCTCTCAGTCCTCTTGTGCTGTCTGTCTGTTTTTCCTCCCTTGCATAGCTGCTAGTATAAAATTATATGCAAATCATTATGTGGAAAGGAAACCAATACTGGGATCCCCTTTGTTTGGAAAATGTATAGCATTACTGGTTAAATGTATATAAAAATAATTTGAGATGATTGTAAAAAGCTAATGGAAAACTCCAGAGGTTATGTGAGTGCAAATGTTTAAGCCTTGAATGGAGCCTCTCCACTCAAGCACACTGTGTTCTAGCAGCCCTGCCTTATATTTACAAAAACAGGATGCTTGCTAATAGTGGGGGTTGAAAGGACTTATAAGAGAGCTGGGCTGCAGTTGCTAAAGAAGAGAGATGGACACACACAGACTGAAAGAAAATATTATTTTATTTTGCCTTTGTACATAGTTATACTGAACAAGTTTATTTTTTTATGTTACTGCTACTGTAAATAAATATTTTTGGTGAATTTTACAACTGCTCCTGATTTTCCTATGCTTCCTGACCTGTGCCTCGATGACAGGGGACTTTAGTTTCTCCTCTAAGTGCCACTTAATCTCCCTCTTTTCCTTCTTTACAGAGGCCATGTAGTTAATGATTATTCCCCTCATATAAGTGTAACCCCCCCTACAAATGGGGGTTCCCAAAAAGTCTTCCTTGAACTTGCCTAAATGCTCACTGCCAGGCTGGTGTCCTGCGCTTTAGCAATTTAAATGTGAATACCAGAGCCTGTATCGCCTCTGTGTAATGTCTCTTTAAGAGCCACCTGATTGCAGCATAAGTAATCTGAGAGGGAGCTCTGTTGAAAGATGTAACTATCTGCTGAAAATCATTTAGAGTGATAATGATAATGTAGTTTGTCTAACCTGCTTTCCTTGTAGCAAGGACTGTTTTGTTTGTCTCCACTTCTTGGTCCTGGACTGCAAATTGGACCAAACATTACTGGTGGGACCTAAAATGTAGCCGGACTACAGGAGCTGTCTGAAGTCAAAATCTGTAGGAACTGTAGTTTTGATCTTTTTATGCCTTTTTTGCAACTGAAGGGGGAGCTCTTGCTTTGAGTGACAGCCGAATCAGCCAACCGAACCTTTTGGATCTGAGGGAATCCCCCAAGCTGCCTGCTGTTTAGAGCAGATCTAAGCTGGAAGCTGCAGGGTAAGGAGCAGAAGTGATTCTAAGCAGCAATCCTGAGTGGATTCGCATGGGAGAACTGTGAAAAGGCTGAGTTTTTGGCCTGCATGTCTGTCTGCTGCTCCTGAGAGGGAGAGAAGAGAATTATTTTGGACTAAATCCAAGTTTGTGTGACTAAAGTAAGCTCTGAAGTGGGCCAGGCTCAACCTAAAGAAGACCGATGATTTTGCTGTATGCGATCAGCCTGTCAGGAGTTCCAGCTACCCCTAAGCTCCCGGTGTGTGCAGAGACTTTGCGAATGTGACCGGGGAGCGCTTTGCCTGGTACAGTAGAATTCCCTTACATGTAAATGTGCTATGAGCTGCTAGTGGGTAGTGAGTTAGTTTCCCACTGTGTGAACTGTGTTCTATTAGCTGGAAGCTGCATCCAGCCCAAAAGGACTGCATCAGAATTTGTCTCCATGCGGTTTGGGCTTTGCCAGACTGGCCTAGCCAGATTACCCACTGCACAGAGAAGCCATCGACGAGAGACCTTCCTGGGGATCAGCCCCCTGCTCCACGCTTGAACAGGAACGACGCCTCTGCGACTCATGTGGGCTCTGCTTCTCCTGGCATTCCAGAACAACCATCTGCAGTCTCGGATTTTCGTCCAGCCTGTGACCAGTCTTGGGTATCGTGAGTAAATACCAGGGTAGCTTCCTGCAACAACAGCTTAATCTGAGTGTGTCATCTGATTGTCTTATTGTTTCATTTCCTTTAGGAACTGAGCCCTCTGGCTCCGGATTACAAATATTGTGTACTGTGCATGTTGTGTTTTCCATCATAGGGCCCCAACCAGCTGCGACGCCGGCCAACCCAGGGCAACACTTCTGGCTAGCCCATCTCTTCTCCACCTGGGTACCCAGAGGTGTGACTGTGTGGGGGGACTCAAGGCTCATGCATAACTACTTGATTGATATAACCTTTAAGCTAATTAACCTGATTTTGCTCCTCCTTTGTTCAAGTCCCCTGAATAAATCAGATCTAACTTTTTCTGCATGTAATCTGACTATGGTTCCAGTTTGTGCTCAAAGTACTGTACTGTTGCTATTTGCTGTGCATAACCTTGCTTTACAGGGGGGTCCCCAGGGTCAAGCCAGAGGAACCAGCCCTGGTGGTAAGTGTGGGTACTTGTGCAGTGTACCAGGGGTATTGTGAAAGTGATTATTGTACAGTGTTCAGGCCACTAGAGGGGAAAGAGGGGGGTTACAGTATCCCGGAGGGCTGTGCCCAGGTTAGCTTGACCACTACCAACCCTGACCTCCGGGTGGAGGCACCCTTTTCAGAACTCAGGCCCCTTAACCTACTACTAGCCAAGCAGGCAGGGGTAGTAGCCCTTGGGATAGAGCCACCTAGGGGTTACATAAGCTTTCCGAGCTTCCCAAAGAACAGACTTAGATGGGGGTGAGGCTGCACTGATCCCCAAACAGAGCTCAACTGCTCCTTTAAGTATTTTCTAAAAGCCTCACTAGCTAAGACCTAAGACTGGAACTGCCATGATGACTCCTCCCTAGGCATCCCACCAAGCTCCATCTGAAGCAACACCATAGCATGGTCGCAGATATAAATGGGCCCATGACAGACATTTGGCACCACGTTAAAGCAATCTGTATGCACATAAATATAGTCCAGCTTGGACTAGGTTCTGTGCAGGCGAGAAAAAAAATGTATACTCCTGCAAACCTGGGTTGGCTATATGCCAAGCATCCAGCAAGTATAGGTCTGCCAGACCTTTAAGCCACCCGGCCACTGCACCTCCATGTCTGTTCACCCATCCAGACTGGTCCAAGGCTGGTTCCATTGCACAATTAAAATCAACACCCATCACTGAGTTAACAAATTGTTCCCAGAGGAGATCGAGCAGCATCAGGTAAAGTTCAGGTCAAACACAGAGGGGGCATAAACACTTCCAAACATCACCTGTTGTCCATGGAGTTCACCATTGATAAAAAAAATATACTGACCCTCGTGTGGGTCCACCACTATTCTATGCACATTCAGAGGGAGGTTGCTGTTGATGAGAATAACTATCCCTTGTTTGTGAGAGGAATACGATGCTGAATGGTAGGCACTGACCTCCCCCCACCCCCCACTGTATCTACTGTAGAAGAGCCACTGGAGCATCTTTCCTTTTATAGGCTACCAGGATTTTTTTCCTCTTAATAAGGGAGTAGAATCTGTGCATACTCCAGGAAATGATATGCCCATTAGCCATGTGGCTTATAAAACTTCTGGGACTGCACAGATACCGCTCCCCTCAAATTCCCTCCCCACTGCAATCACTCGTGACATTCTCCAAACAGTTAGCCAACCCCAACGCCTCCCATCTGGCAATGGTACACTGTAATCCCAACATAAAGTAAATTAAAACATATAACACACCAAATACATATAACAAAAACTTTTAACAAAATGGTTATATTAAATGCACGCTGAAAATAGAGTTAA
Organism: Neoceratodus forsteri; assembly: GCA_016271365.2. NCBI lineage: Eukaryota > Metazoa > Chordata > Ceratodontiformes > Ceratodontidae > Neoceratodus > Neoceratodus forsteri. The sequence continues at coordinate 1,339,349,077 of CM057455.1, read as the reverse complement.
AAATCTATGTTTCAGCCTTAGGTCTTCTTCAGGAAATATCTAAAAGTGAAAAAAACAAAGTTAGTGTCAGTAAGTGTTAGTAACAGAAACTTTGTACATTTGTTGGTGCCCCCGTATTCCCCTGAGTACCGACCCTAACACCACTAGGCATGTGTTGCACTACTGCTGACCCTTATCACCTCGGTCTGGCCAGCCAGCGAGAATAAGCAGCCCCTCTCCCACTGAGCATGTGTGAACTCCTCCCTCTGAATCCAGACCACTTAATAACTTCCGCACTTTCGAAAAGTTAACAAAAACATACCATATCAATATGAACATGATGCGGTGAAACCACCAGAATTAAACAGATTCCCTTGTTGGAGTGTGCAATCAAATCCAGGAACTATGACAGTCATGTGGGTCTCCTCTGTGCTGGCTGAGCCCCCAACACAGAGTCATCCCCTCTCCCCACTGCATTGCTTCAAATTATTACAATGCTCTTTCAGTGTGTACAGGATATCCTTGGTACACCATAAAGTCCCTTTGATGTTGGGATGTTGCCATACCCTGCACTGAGGAGGAGTTTGTGTCCCCAGCCGACTCATTCAGCAGTTAAAGAAGGTGGCAGCTCAAACACTGCTACTCCCTTCTGCAGGTCGAAACAAGCAGCCGGGCCACATTCAGCCCCCTCAAAACCACTACACAGATCCCATTCAGAAAGGCTAAGGGGACAGCTGCAGCAACATGCACAACAATGCGACTCTCCCGTCACCCCCCTTTAACCTGTCATTCATGCTGGATTGTCACAGGTTCTTCAGGACAGAAAAGTCCTGTGATCTAAGTTGCGGTATACCGCCAAGCTGTAGTACCTTGTGGCCGCCACCATCTTGCTGCCAATCGCATATGTGTGCAGCTCCAGCTCAGCGGCGCCACAGATAGTTTCAACCCTCAGGCTGAGTAAGGTATCCAAATACAAATTAAACAGTAGGTGAAGTACAAGCAGCGCCCCACCCCTACAATGTCGATAAAGTCTGAAAGCAGGTCCCTTCAGGGCAGCCCATCACTGCACCATAAAGCATCCAGGGGAAACATGAAGAGCGGTCAATCCCCGCAACCAGTACTGACATAGAGTAACACCACGACATTAATTACAAAGTTGAGTAAGTCCCAGTGTCCTGTTCAGCCATTCTTCTCTTACCAATCTCATAAAAAAGCATGCACTTTGTCTACCTCCCAGTATGTATACTTTACTCCTTTCATCTTTACTGTAACCAAGAAAAGATGAAGGCGATCTTCTCCCTCAAAGTGTCTAGGGCTGCTGCAAATGCCCGCCGCTTCTTTCACAAATGAGGAGAAAAGTCATGATATATGAAGAGTTTGCTGCCCTCAAAAAGCAACTCCTTCTTGGCCCCGTATGCTGCCAGGATTGCTTGTCGGTCTCCATAGTGGTAGAAGCAGAAGACAGTCTGTTTGGGCAGTTCTTCTCGTGGTAGTTTTGGGGCCAGTACTTGGTGGGCCCCCTCCACTTTACATTGGTCCCCCTTCGGCTTCCAGCCCCAGCAACTGGCCCTCAACAAGAGCAGTAGACATCTCAGGCAGACTAGATGGACCGCACAGTCTCCTTCTGCCAGTAAATTCTTATGTTCTTGTGTTCTAATTGGGGCAACACCTCTAAGTAAAACTTTAAGGCACCTTCTCCTTCCCTTCAGGAAACACTTTGATCGCAGGTTACTCCAGCAACTGTAATTTTCTTGGCAGTCAAGTTGGTTTCTTAATTCCTCCAGCTCCTTCTTTAACTTCTCCACTTTTTCCGGGAGTCCTCTATGACAGTCTTCATGATCAGAGACCCTCTGTTTCACCATTCTGAGTCTCTTGTCCTGCCCAACCTACTGCTTCACCAGCTCCATGAGCTTCCCAGTCACAGCATTGAGCTTCGGGGTGAGAGCCTCTAGGACTTGGTCCATAACTGTGTTCCAGCACTGCTATTTTGTTTACTGATAATGTGATGGTTCCAGGGACTGCAAACTGCAGGGCTGGTGGGCCACCACCATCTTAGTCCCAGCTTTGCTTGTTCCCCGTGACTGTTTAGCAGAAGCGTTTAGCAGAAATTCATCCTTCTTGGGTTCCAACAGCTTTTCGATCTGGTTGCAAGTGCAAATTTAAACTTTAAACAATATTTTAATTGTTAATTCTGCATGAGGGTTCACAGCTCCAAGAAACCACATCTGGCACACTAGCTGCTCATTAGTGCCTCCAGTAAAGCACATTTTTGATGCTTACATGGTGTTATAAAAAAAGGATTTGATTTCTGCACAGGTACCAGCCACTGTATTTGCAAACACTGCAGAGCTGAAAACTTTGGCAAGTTGATGAAGGCAGCTCTGCAAAGAATGTAGTCCTTACAACTCCTGTACCACATCATGCCCAATAACACTGTGTTATCCACTCCCTCCGAGCACAATCCAGCTAGCACGCCCCAGGCGGCAGTGAGGGTTTGGCTTCATATGTCAGAGCCAGGCTGTCTTCCGTGCTTTGGCTTTCCCCCATGTCCATCAGCATGCAATGGGTCAGGTGCTCATGCGTATGGAGGCACACATGCGCCATAACCCCCAACCCTCCCCCTCTATGACGTGCCTACTGTCCTGCCATCACACCTCCACGTGGTGGCAGTATAGGAACGGAGTATCAAATTCCCCTTCTGGGAAAGGAGAGTAGTCCTCCAGATGCTCAATCTTATCCCACCTCGGCCAAACCCTGGTGCCTTGAGTTTGCTTCTGAACACAGGTCTCCCACGTGATGGCAAATAAGGCATCCAGCACCTCAGTCCACTGCACCACCAGGCTGGCAGTATCACTGTTTTTAATGTTATAAATATCAATCAGCATCTGCAGGGTTGCTTGAGAGTTGGCAGGTGGTACTGTGCAGAAACAGTGCTACCCATGTTTGTGCCTCCAAAGCCTTTTAGCCTGTGGGGTCTAGCGGTTAGCTGGCAAACTGCAAAAAGACAAGCTTGTGCTAAATGATGGCTTGGACTATTGTCCAAAAACACAGAAGCAGAAGGCAGCAGTCAATCAGCAAGATGAGGCAAACACAACTGTTGCTGGAAAAAACCTCAAGGTTTATTGCAGATAGGTTCACAAACCACAAGAGAGCACAGCTCAACCACCCCCGCACTTTGGGACAGCAGTGAGTCCTTTCAGGTTTTTGAGCTGTGCTTTCTCGTCTTTTGTGAACCTATCTGCAATAAAGCATGTGTTTTTTCCAACAACTTTGCTTGTGCCTCCTCTTGCAGATTAAGTGCTGCCTTCTGTATTTTTGGCATTGGTCTGTTTCTGCATAGCACTGGCTGTAGCTTTCCAGTACGCGTGATCTGTGTTCCCCTTTGACTATTCCCGATTGTTACTCACTGAAAATACTGATTGATACGAGAGAGCCTGATATTAGGCACCACTGTACCCCCACAACTTACCCTCTGCAATTAAAGTATCTCAATCTCATTTATTCTTTATAGGTGCCTGCCTAATAGCTGCTACAGCTGTTTCATGGCTTGTAAACTACTTTTTGATACAGGGTATACAGGGTTTTAAATAACTGATTAGCAGTTTTTTTTCTTGGGACAATGCTAACTGTACAGAAAGTATTTATATAGGTTTTCTAGAAGTGTTATGTTTGTTAAACACAGTGAGGCAAGTGCTGTGCATTTTCACAATGTTTTAGCACTTTTATGAGCAAAACGCTAATCAATTTTTGGAATTAAATAAAACCCTGGTATATGTAAGGACCTATACAAAACCAGGGGACTGATTCTGAGTTTTAACTGGGGATGGTATAAAACGACTGCTTTGCACTAGCTACAGTTAGTGTCAGCACTTAACATTGCTATGCCCTGTGCGAGTGTTGCAATACCAAGGAGAAGTCCAAGTTCAAGTTTTTCATTTAAAACACACGAAGACAGCAACTAGCCAGCTGAGGTAATGCTCATTTACAATGGCCTCCCGAAATACTGCACATACCATTGAAACTTGTGCAAAGGTAAATCGTAATTAAATACCATTACAGTACAACTAACAATAGAAAAGTACTAGAATATAAATATAAAATTCTGCACACATTTTGTAAAGACCCCCTGCAAGTATGGTACAATGTGAACTACTCTGTAATGCAGTATATATATATTTTTTTTATTTATTTATTTAGTTTTTGTTAACCGGGTAAGTGCGCTAGTCAGCAAGTGACTGTTTTCAGGCACGACCCGGGAGGTACAATTACAACACACAAAGAGTACAGCCAGATTATTAAGACAACGAGTACAAAAAATGCAGAGAGAAATACATATGGCAATGTAACATACATTAGTAAACAAAAATATACTTTAGCACTTGATCATGGAACATACTCAAAATGTGAATAGTAGAAGTCAGAAAATAAGAGAGGATAGGCATCAGTAGAAAAGACACAAGGAAGGAAAAACTGGCAAAAGGGCGGGAGGGAGAGATTAAGTGGAAAGGAGGTGCCGTCAGATACGGCAACAGCGGGGTGAGGTACCAACCTGCGGCCGGGCCTATGGAGCCGAAAGACGGCAGGCGAAGAGAGGGTGGTAGGGGGGAGCGGCAGTAGACGGCAACAGCGGTAGGAGGTAGGAAAATACAGCCGGGCTGGTGGAACCGATAGACGGCAGGGCGAGAGTGAGGATGCCGGTGAGAGGGGGATAGAGGTGGAGGAGTTACGGCAATAGCGGCAAAAGTGTCAAAGTCAAGCCGAGCCAGTGGAACCAAGAGACAGCAGGGCAGGGAGGGGGTCAGTAGACGGTGGGAGTAGGCGGTAGTAGGTGGAGAGAGGTGACTAAGCACAGCCAGGAGGGTGGGGACTAAGGAGGGGCATGGATGAGGTAGGAACAGGTAAAGGTGAGTTTGGTGGGAGTGGCAAAAGGGAAGAGGATATAACAGAAGAAGGGAGAGCAGCAGTGGGGTTAAGTGAGGAGAGGCTGTGAAGTGAAGATAAGAATGTCATGGAGTAGAATAGCGACTTACAATTGTCAACAGCTAACATTAGGCTTATAAAGAAACAGGTTAAGGCAACATTAATTACAAGGCACAAAATAAAACATTAATTACAAGGCACAGCATAGAACACCCATTTGGACAGGCAAAAGTGCTAGCAATGAGGAAACAGTACAAATGCAGCGGATCAGGTAGGGTCAAAGCAAACACATTTGTCCATAGTAGTGAGGAAAGTCCTGAGTTTGCTCTTAAAAGTCACATGAGTGGAGACATCTCTAGATCCTGAGGTAGTAGGTTCCATAGGTGGGGGCAGCATGATGGAAGGAGCCCATGCCCTTTTAGTCCGACAAAGAGGATGGATAGTAAGGCCTGATCAGCCGATCTAAGATTCCTTGTGGGAATGGTCGGCCTGAGGAGATCAGACAGGATAGCAGGCTTGGACGTCCTTAGATGGAATCAACTAAATTGTACAAGTAGTACTGCCTGGTAGAGGAAGGAGAGAGCCAACCAAGGTCCTGATATAAGAGACAATGATGCTGCAGCCGAGGTGCTTTGGTTGCATACCTGCACACATTATTGAAGGTAGTATCCCATAGTTGCAGTGAAGATTTGGTGGCCAAGGACAGGATGGGACACCCATATGTAAGGGTTGGCAATAGAATGCCTCTGGCTATCGCCAATTTAGCAGCAGGGGTGAGCAGGTATTTGGTTCTGTAGGCAGCCCCCAATTTTCAGTTAATTGACTTGCAGGTTTCCTGTATATGTGCTTTCAGGTCCAAGGTTTGATCCAGGTGGATGCCAAGGTAACGAAAGGAAGTGACAGTTTCTATAGGGTCCCCATCGATATCAGAGACAGAGATGGTCAGAGGACAGGATCTAAGCTTGTGATTGGAGCCAAACATCATAACTTTTGTTTTATTTGTATTTAAAACCAGGCGTTGAGAGTTCAACCAGTGTTGTACAGCACAAAATCTGCAGTGAGGCAGCATTTAGATCCAGGACCTTATCAGAGTGATAATAAATTACCAGGTCATCCGCATAAAGAAGTGAGTGACCTGTGGTGACCAAGCTCAGGAAGTTTATTGACGAATAATGAGACTAGAAGAGGGCCAAGTATAGACCCCTGAGGGACCCCAATGTTGATAACAGCACTGTCTGACATGGATGAATTAAACTTAACAGCTTGTGTTCTGTTGGAGAGGTAGCTTTTGAACCAGGTAGTGACTGGGGGAGAGAAGCCCAAGGTACTGAGGGCGGATAGTAGCAGAGAATGGTCAACCAGATCAAAAGCTTTGGTTAAGTCAATGAAGACTGCCCTGTTAACTTTCCTCTATCCTTATTGGTAACGATATCTGAAGTGAATTTTGCAAGTGCTGTCATGGTGCTGTGATGCTTTCTAAAACCATGTTGTGCTGAGCTTAGTAAATTTAATTTCTCAAGGTATTCAGTGATTTGCATGGATACTACTTTTTCCAGGATTTATTCAGAACAGAACAAAATAGCAATAGGCCGTGAATTTGATATGTCATTTTACTGCCTTTCTTAAATACAGGAGTGACTCTGGCTGCCTTCCAGGCTTCAGGGACAATGCCATTGAGAGAGATAGGGTGAAGATGTGCTAGGGGCCAGAGATGTAGTAAGAAGCCATTTTTAGTAGTCTTGGTTCTAGGCCATCTGAGCCAGTACTGGTGTTTTCAGAGAGTGACCTGAGCAGCTTTAGGACCTGATGCATAAACACTTCCTGAAATAGAAGGGGTTGGTTAAGTTTGGGGGTCCTTCAGATGCTGGGGGTTAAACTGTGAAGCAGAGGATTGTGATGGAGGAAGCTGTGTAGGCAGATAAGTCAGAAAATTGTTGGTTAAAAGCATTTGCAATGGTAGTAGAATCATTACAGTGTACACCATGTAGGACCATATCTGAGGAGTGACATCTTTAGCAGAACCTAAGAAGGACTTAATGTGACCCCAAAACTTCGAGGTCATTGGAAGAATTAATCAGCAGGTTTTGGCAGTATTTACTTTTGGCCTGCCTGATGCATCTTTTACAGTCATTTCTGTATTGTTTATACAGAATGAGATCTGACTGCAGTCCAGTTTTGTTTGTACTTTTCCATTGATTGTCTCTAACTTTTAACTTTTGAAGCAGGTCTTTTTCAGCCACCTCGAATGCTGGCCCTTACCCTCCTTTTGACTGTAGGAGGTGCTTCTTTGGATGTTGCCAAATTCAGTCAGAAATGAATTGAGGGCAGTATCAACATTGGTTGCGGTATAATGGTTAGACCAGTCAACACAAGAGAGGTCAAATAGGAAGGCTTGTTTGTCCAGGGCAGCATAGTTTGAAAACCTAATCAGACGTGGTGGAGGAGGAGGAGGTGGACAGGATCGCCATCGACAAAGTGTGGGGAATGATCAGTGATTGAGTCAGCAAGCACTGTGGCATCTAGTACATGATCAGGTCTGGTGGTGAGGATCCAATCAAGTAGGGACCCTGAGTGCGGAGTAGTAGTTCTGGTAAAGCCTGTGATAGTTTGGTGTAGATTGTGCTTCTGTATTAGAGATTCAAGGATGCTGTGCTGTGGACCCAGCCAGTTAAGGTTCAGGTCCCCAAGGAGTAGAGCCTCATTTGATTTTACATTCTGGGAGACATACTAGCAAATTCTGAGACCACTCATCCCACTTGTAGGTGGATTGTAGACACAAATGATGTGCAGCAGTTTTGAACCCAGTGCCAGGGTAGCGTGCAGAGTTTCACAAGGTGTTAGGGAATCAGTGCAGGGTAGGATGTTCAGGGATAGATGATTTTTGTACATAATCGCAACCCCTTTGACCCAATACGGTCCTTTCCTTAGAATGCTATAACCAGGCACAAGACAAGTGGCATCAGGGCACCCAAGGCTTCAGCCAAGTCTCTGATAGGCATAAAATGTCAGGGTTAATCAGTTTAGCCCAGGCTTGAGCTCAGCCAGGTGACTCGTGAGACCCGGATATTCATGTGGGCTATAACCAGACCCTTTGTTGCAGCCGCTGCAGGGGGTGAAGCGTGAAACCATAGGGCCCGGATTGTTCAACATCTCCGCAAGCATAAGGAGCCGGGCAAGGTGAGAAAGCAGGTTGGCAGAGAGAGAGTGCCTAGCTGGCGCTTGGGTTCACGAGTAGTTCAAGAGATAGGAGTGGATAGACAGATAGATACAGCCCTTTTGATGAGGCTAGAGTGAGCAGGGTAGAATTGGTAATAGTACAGCAGGATGTTAGAAAACCTGAAGTCACTATCATTGTTAGCGCAGGGCAGGGATAAGTAGCAAGAGATGTACAAGTTGTTAGCCAGTTTAGACATAACAGGAGAGACAGGAGTATAAGTGGTGAAGTTTTAGAGGTGAGAGGAGGGTTCATTAGGGGGAGACTGGGGTGCAGCACCATATCTGAAGTGGCCAGTTTCACAGAAGAAACTATATATGAAAGGTACTACACCAAACCGGGGGTCCGATTCGGAGTTGTAGCTGGGGATGGTACACAATGGCTGGCATTCAGGAGGTAAAAGAAAGAACAAAAAGTACAGCAGATTGAATCAGACAAGGTGGTTAGGGAAGCAAAGGCATAGACAGAGGAAAGGATCACCAAAGGAGTAGCCAAAGTGGATGAAACTTTCTTCAGATACATAAGTGAGTAAAAGAAAGCAAGGGTATGATAGTAAGGAATTAGAAGAGCAGAAGAGGGTGACTGTGCAGAACAGGACCAAGAAAAATGTACACCCTAAACACATACTCAGGGTTTTATTTAACTCTAAAAATTGATTAGCGCTTTGCTCATAAAAGTCCTAAAATATTGTGAAAATGCATAGCACTTGCCTCACTGTGTTTAACAAACATAACACTTCTAGAAAACCTACATAAATACTTTCTGTACAGTTAGCATTGTCCCAAGGAAAAAACTGCTAATCAATTATTTAAAACCCTGCATACTTCTACTCCATCTTCACAGTGGAGGGAGGAGGGAGGAGGGACAGACCACCAGGGAGTAGCAGGAACAGGGGGGGGGAGTGGACACAAGTCCATTTTCAGAGGAAACAGTCCACAAGGGACTTGCAGCTCTGAAGGCAGACAAGGCTATGGGACCCGACAGGATACACCCAAGGATACTAAAAGTACCCAGTGAGGTGTCAGCTGGCCCACTGACAGCCTTGCTGAACAGCTCACTCACTAGAAAAAGGCATGGTTCCAGAGGACTGGATAAGGTCTGACATGGTCCCTCTACATAACAGCAGCAGCACAAAGGATGCTAGCAACTATCAGTCTCACTTCATTGGTGGGGAAAATAATGGAAACCCTGCTGATGGAAAGATTGGTAGGGTATCTGGAATCCAAGGGGCTGCAAGACCACAGGCAGCATGGATTCACAGGGGAAGGCCATGCCAAACGAAGCTGAGAGATTTGAGTGGGTGACCGGAAAAATACATCAGGGAAGGGGCAATGGATGTGGCCTATCTGGACTTCAGCATGGCCTTCGACACTGTACTGCAGGAGCTGATAAAGAAACGGAACTGTCTGGGGATCCAGGGTGGTGAACTGGGACAGAAACTGGTTAATGGATAGGATACAGAGGGTGGTGGTTAACAGCACTCACTCTAACGATGGGAGTGACCAGTGAGGTACCACAAGGTTCGGTACTGGAACCAGTCCTCTTCAGTGTCTTCATAAGTGACACTGTAGAGGAACTGGAAGGGAAGATATGCCTTTTTGCAGATGCACCAAAATCTGCAATAGGGGGACACTGAAGAAGGAGAGGAGAAAATGTGAAACTCATGGAACTCTTGTGAAACTCAAGGAGCGGTGAAAGGAATTGCAGCTGGGATTCTATGCCAAAAAATGCAAAATCATGCACCTAGGGCATAGGAACTCATCAGCTAATTACGGGGGGGGGGGGATATTGCAAGTCACTTAACAAGAAAGGGACAGTGGGGTTATCATATATAAGGTCCTCAGGATGACAGGAGAGTGTGACAAAGAAGTGAGTAGGACTAGTGTGATGCTGGGGAGTATAGAGAGAGATATATCTCCAGCAGGAGGAGGTCGGTGGTGTTGCCACTGTATCACTCACTAGTGAGACCCCACCTGGAGTACTGTGTCTAGTTTTGGAGATCACACCTCAGACAGGACACAGACAGGGTGGAGGCAGTCTGGAGGAGGGCAACTAAAATGGTGCAGGGTTTGTAACAGAAGCCCTATGAGGACAGTCTGAGGGATCTCAACATGTGCACCCTGGAAGAGAAGAGCCAGAGAGACAGAGAGAGAGAGAGAGAGAGAGAGAGAGACAGCATGAGGTGACATACTAGAAACCTAAATGTACCTCTCTAGGGTGAACAGGGTACAGGGAGAGAGGCTCTTTCAAATGAGAAAGAGCACCAGGGCCAGGGGGCATGCAGTAAAGCTGGAGAAGTTCAGGAGAGATGTGAGGAAATATTTCTTCCCTGACAGGATGGTAGATGTCTGGAACAGACTGCCAGCAGAACTGGTAGAAGCTAAAAATGGTGGGGGCTTCAAGCATGTGTAGGATAGACATAGCGGTACAGTATATTAGAAGGGAGGTGAGAGGGTTGCTGAAGACCAGACAGGGGCTGCAAAGGCAGATTAGGCAAGAAACACCTGGGCAGAATGACTGGGCCATGCGTTCTTTTTCTGCTAACAAATTCTATATTCCTATGCAGAATACACATGGTGTTCCTAATGTTAGTGGGTAACCTGTTAATGTTATTGGGCATAGCGCCCTCTATCATACCACTGAATCGCCACAACTATGGCAGTGCATCTTTGACGTCATAACCTCACCACCACTGTTAGGCTCTAAGTGGTCCATGCTGTCTAGCAGCAACCATTCCCCACCACCTGAAGCTGTTGTCCCCTTACAGTGATCCACCCCCCAATAATGACGCAAGCTCCCCACCCTGTAACAATGCAAAACACCTTACCTTTATTCTTTTGCTGACACGCCCTACAATCAGTGCCCCCCCGCTTCCTTCTAATCCCCCTGTCTTCGGACACTTCATCCGTCCAGCTCACAAGCCTGGGAGTACTACCTCAAGAGGACATAGCAACCTGGGGTGGGGGAAACTGCAAGGTACTGTAAATGCCGTTGTAGGCCACTTACATTGAGACATCCTCCTACTTTCCCCTGTGCTTATTGAGGACTTTGTGGGTACACGGAAACATCTGTGACCCTGTGAAACATGACATCACACATCACTGACAAGAAGGAGTATTTGCAAATACTTTGCACCCATCTTTGCATCTGATAATCAGGTCCCAAATTTCATTCCATTCCTGTATCCTACATGGCGAAGGTGCTGTCTCACATGGTACACTGATTTTATTTTATCTTCTTCCTCTCTTTTTTTTTTCTGTGCTTTACATTAGTGTTACCCATTTTCCTTTAGTACCTCCTCAACTTTTCCAGCAGTTCCTGCCTTTTGGACGGCTCCATGCTCCTGTGCTGCCCTCCCCACAGCTACCAACTGCAGCAATAAACTCCACCCTGGGAGGTAGTATCCTCAGTGGAGGATCAGGATATGTAGGTAGTGAGAAACTTGAAAGGGATGGTACACAGAGTATTCATGCTCACTGACCACACTGGGGATGGGCACACCTCTTATGTGGTTCTGGGCAACATCTATACCATAGATCAATATGCAGAGATACTCCCAGCATGACACCACAACCAGCTTGGCCATCAGGGGGCAGCCATGCATCTGCAGATGGTACCAGTTTTCTCAGGGTGCACTGTACATCTGATCGGACAGTGTTTTGCCTCCTGACAGCACAAACGGGGACTCCGCAGGGCTCAATGCACAGACACATGTAACCAACAAGGCACACTGATGCTTGAAGATCAATGCATCATAACATAGAAACATAGAAGTTGATGGCAGATAAGGACCGCAAGGCCCATCCAGTCTGCCCATTTCTTTTTCTACCTTATAAATGTGCCATTGCCCTTTGCTGTCAGTGGCTATCTATTCATACTCATCTGTATTGCTCCCTTATGCCTATCCCATGCCTGTTTGAAGCCCTGCACTATAGCCATAGCCACCACTTCCTGAGGTAGGCCATTCCATGCATCCACCACCCTTTCTGTGAAAAAGAACCTCCTCACATTACCCCTTAATCGGCCTCCCTCTAATCTCATGCTGTGTCCTCTTGTCCGGCTATTTTTCTTATATTGAAACATGTTAGACTCTTTCACCTTGTTAATGCCCTTAAGGTGTTAGAATGTTTCGATCATATCACCTCTCTCCCTCCTTTGCTCTGGGGTACACATATTGAGCTCCGAAAATCTGTTCTCATATGTCTTCTGATGCAGTTCCTGCACCATTTTGGTTGCCCTTCTCTGAACTGCCTCTTATTTGGTTAATGTCCTTGTGAAGGTGTGGCCTCCAGTACAGCACGCAGTACTCCAGATGGGGCCTAACCAGTGTCTTGTAAAGAGGGATTATTACCTCCCTCTTACGACTTGTGATACCCCTACTAATACACCCTAACATCCCCCTAGCCTTACTACTGCTTTAGAGGTCTGCTTGGATGATTTTAGGTCATCGGTGATGATGATGCTCAAGTCTCTTTCTTTCTTTGTGACTGCAAGTAACTCCCCTCCCAGCCTATAGGTGGCTTCAGGGTTTCTCTTCCCTATGTGCATGATCTTGCACTTCTTTGCATTAAATCCCAGTTGCCACTCTTCTGACCATTTTGCTAGTTTATCCAGATCTCTTCTCATTCTGCCCACCCCATTTGGATCATCTACTCTGTTGCAGATCTTGGTATTATCTGCAAACAGACAAGCCTTACCTCCAGTCCATCTGCAATGTCACTGATGAAGATATTGAAGAGGACTGGCCCCAGGACTGATTCCTGAGGTACCCCACTTGTGACTTGTATCTCTTCTGACTGCATACCATTTTACCACCACTCTCTGTTTTCTGCCCGTCAACTAGTTTGCCACCCAGTTGACCAACTTCTGACCCACCCCGAGCCTACCCAGCTTGTTTATTAATCTTCTATGTGGAACAGTGTCGAAAGCTTTGCTGAAGTCTAGGTAGGCGACATCAACTGCTCCCCTTGATCCACTATTCTGGTTACCCAGTCAAAGAAATCTATGAGATTAGTTTGACAGGACCTTCCTTTTGTAAACCCATGCTCTCTTGGATCGTGTGCCCCAATGGATTCCAGGTGTTGCACTATCCTTTCCTTAAGGAGTGCCTCCATAATCTTGCCCACTACTGAGGTAAGACTGACTGGTCTGTAGTTCCCTGCCTCCTCCCTGCTACCACTCTTGTGGAGCAGGATCACATGAGCCCTTCTCCAGTCTTCTGGGACCTCTCCTGTGCTCAGAGATTCACTAAACAGTTCAGCTAATGGCTCTGCTAGTTCCACCCTTAGCTCCTTTAGTACCCTGGGATGTATGCCATCACGTCCCATTGCCTTGTCCACCCTTAGCTTAGTAAGCTCTTGTAGGGCCCTTTCTTTTGTGAAGGAAGTAGTGCTCACCTCCCTCCTCCCTGTGTCCATGGTGCTGAGCTGTGGGCCCTGCCGTACCTTCTCTTCAGTAAATACTGAGCAAAAGTATCTATTTAGGATAGACGCTTTTACAGGGTCCTCCTCCTCACACACCCTCTTTTCTCCTTTGAACTTAGCAATACCCCCTCTGGACTGTCTCCTTTCACTAATGTAGCTACAGAACATCTTGTCACCTTCTTTTACTGTTTGTGCTAGTGTTTCCTCAGTTTGGGACTTTGCCTGCCTTACTGCCTTCCCTGCTTCCCTTAGGGCAGTTTAGTATGCCTTCCTATCTTCATCCCGCTGTGTTCCCTTATATTTCCTGAAGGCCAGCCTTTTGGCTCTGACCTTTTCTGCTACTGTATTTGAGAACCAAAGTGGTTTCCTTCTTCTTTTGCACTTCCTTTTCTGTCTAACACAATGGGATGTTGCTTCAAGTATTGCATCCTTAATGCTTGCCCACTTTACCTGTACCCCCTCACCTGTGTTTCATTTTGCCAGGGCTAGCTTAACTCTGTTGGCCATCTTATCAAAGTCAGCTCCTCTGAAGTCCCATATTTTTGCCTTGGAATGGGATGATTTAGTTGTAGTGGCCAAACTGAACCATACCATGTGATGGTCACTGGCCCCCAGGTGACCTTCTACCTGGAGATCTGTGATCCCTTCCCTGTTGGTCAGTACTAGACCTAGGATAGCCCTGTCTCTTGTGGGTTGTTGTACCAGTTGTTTGAGGCCCTCCCCCTGCAGGGAATCCACATGTCTCTAGTTCTGGCAGATGTTCCTGCTGGTATTGACCAACTGTATCCGACATGTTGAAGTCTCCCATTATCAGAACCTCCCCTTTAGCTGTCATGTTTTGTATATCTTCTAACAGTAATGTGTCTATGTCCTCCCCCTGGTCTGGGGGCCTGTAGACAACCCCAGTTCTTATGGCTGTCCCATTTTCTGTTTCCAAGGTTCACCACAGTTCTTCTAGCTCCTTATGTGTATTCTCAATTTCTATAGCTTTGATATTTTCATTGACATACAGGGCCACTCCACCCCCCTTTTTGCACCTCGGTCTCTTCTGAACAGTACATAGCCAGGTACTGAAGTCTCAAAGTGTGGTTACTGGTAAACTGGTAAGGTTTACTGCTTTTACTTTTCCTCTTTAAAATACATTTAAAATAATACTTATATCAAAATAAGCTCTATTAAGAAAGCAAAAACAGAAATAATGAAACCCTTGTAGCCTTAATTACATTGCTAAATAGCATGAAGCACTAAAAACAACAGGAAAAGGGAAGACATGAAGAAATAGACTGGCACACCCCTTTAGTTCGTCTGAGCAATCATGTTTCGATAAAATCTATTACTTTGCTACTACAGGTCACCAACAATAATGAAGTTTATCAGAAGTCTACCCCCAGCCACCAAGTAGCTCAGTAATCTCCTGAGCCCTCACGCCCGGCTAAGGTAATGATGTTCTCTGGACAGGCCTTTTAGCAAGTGCCGCTGTAACACAGATGTAGATATGTGACCCTGTTAGGGAACATTTTTGACACATTCATCAGGTGGACAGAAAGGATGAAAGGAGTGTCTTAGGAGCAGGAATAGGTTAAATTGTGCTTTTTTTAACAGGCACAACCACTCAGACCTACTAGAAAGGACCCCTGGGGTGAGCACATTTCCACTGGGAGTAGGGCCCGGAATGAACTGTGCTTGAAAGTTTGTCTTTATATTAAAAGGACTGTCTGGAGAAGATCCCTGATTCTGAGGGGCAGCGCCCACTGCAGTTTTTGGAGTCTTACCTAAACAACAGAGGCAGCTGGGTTTGTTATATGTAGCTTCAAATAAACAACTTTTATCTGGAGTTATGAGTATTAGGCTGGAAACCAGTTTGAGCCAGCTTCTTGAGAAATGGACAAAGGGAGGTCGATGCCTGTGACTGACAGGATGATGCGATATATGGACGTAAATCCTTGAGAGAGTTATTCTGGGAACACATCTTGAGCCCCTCAGATTCAGTTGGGGAGCAAAACATATCAGATGGCCACTGTAAAAATAGTGAATACCCTGTGACTGCTGAATCTCAGGCCTTACTGGAAACTTGGTGCCGATGGGAGGAAAAAACCCAATAGTTGGGCTAAGATCTTTTAAACTGTAGTCTAGGGACCAGAAAGTGTCTTCTTCCTGTAACTTTTCTTTATAACTGTTTTTATTTTGCATTCCCTAGTGTGGTATATTTATATTTAATATTCTTTGTAACTGTGTAGTGTTTTATGGTACAGGTAATATCCCTTTTTATTGAGCAACACAATGTCCGCTACAAAACATTATGACTGCCAAGAAACATAGAAACATAGATTTTGATGGCAGATAAGGACCGCTTGGCCCACCCAGTCTGCCCATTTCCCTACCTAATGGATAAGCTGCAGATCCTAGTTAACCAGCAGCCTACTTCTTCCTACCCCTACTGCCTAGAATTGCCTTATGACTGTCCCATGCATGCTTGAATTCCACCACTGTTTTCGACTCCACAACCTCTTCCGGAAGGCCATTCCGTGCATCCACAACCCTCTCTGTGAAAAAATACTTCCTTAAATTACCTCTGAGCCGCCCCCCTTCTATCTTCAAATTGTGCCCCCTTGTTCTTGCACACCTCTTTTTTTGAAAGATGTCTGTAAAAGAAGTCTGTGTTTGATGCAGAGAAGGTGAGTGGTTCCTGGTGCAATTAAAGGGGTGGTTCTGTTGCCTAGAAGTAAGGCCTTGCACTGGGTGAGCAGTGTCTAGTGGCGGGACAAGAATCAGCCTGACATATCTTAAAGGTCAGCCAGGTTGTGGCACAGTTGTAACTCTAGGAGTCATCCATGTATCATCACACACCAGTGACAGCGAGGTTGTCACAGCTACTCTCTCAATTAAAGTCTGCAGGATATCAGGCTTTTGTGATTGCAGCCCCGGTCCTTTGGAACTCTCTCCCTGCCAAGACCCACTCTTTCCATTTCTTGAATGTTTTCAAAGTTTGAGGAAACTATTGCTGTTTGCAAGCCGACCCATCTGGCTAAGTACAACAATAATTGATCTGCTCCTGCACTTTTTTCATGTATTGTACAGCACGTACGTATTTCTTGATTGAAGTTTCTTCAGTTTACTGCTTTGTGCACAGTGCTTTGAGTAAAGGAAATGTGCTTAATAACTTAAAACCTACTATTGCTACTTCTGCTTCTATGTTGCCAATGATCCTTCACCACACTCACCAAGATATGAAATCAAATGTCATAGTAATGTCTATTTCTCAGTCAGAAACACACTTTCAGAAGATGGAACGTTTTAAGTCCCACGGGGTTCTGACTTTCTGCCTGCTTTATCAATAAGCTGCCCCACATCTTGTATTCCACATCTGAGTCATAAAAGGTTGAGAGGTATGGATACAGCAGGAGTCATGCGGAGGCTGACAAAGGGTAAAACAGAAATGTAACCAGCGTGGGAGGTGACATGGCCGCACAGAGGGAGCAGTCAGAACTGGCAAGCAGAGGCAAGTACAGTCCAGAAGGCAACAAAAAAAGAAAGGCAGAAAGCAAGCAAAGGAGTTAGAGAGAATGTGAAGGAAAAAATAATACTCCAGGATGACAAACAAATCTACAAAAAGAATGGAAGGGAGGAAAATGGATGAAAAGAAAAAGATAGGGAACAAAAATCATGACTGACAACAAGTAAATGAGACTTCAGAAACCAAGAGGAAAGAATTAAAAGCAAGGAGGCAGAAGAAGAAGAATAATCAGCATTTATATAGCGCTTTTCATACATCCAAAGCACTTTACAAGCAATGCTAGACTGGTAGTGAAGTGACTGAATGTGTGGTGGTGGCCATATCGCACATCATCACCCACACACAGCCTGGATAATTGCATGAACTGGTTTATGGGAAGAGGAATGTTGGCTAGGACACCAGGAATGTTCCCTACTCTTTGAAGAGTGCCCTGGGTTCTTTTACTTCCACCTGGACAACACCAGGATGGGCAGAAGGGACCTCAGTTTAACATCTCATCCGAAGGACGGCACACCCCAGCAGTACAGCACCCCACAATACTGCACTCAGATGCCAGCGATTTTTAGGTGTAAGTCCAATCCCGGTGTGGGACAAGAACCCACGACCTTCTGGTCCAGAGGCAGATGTGCTACCAACTGAGCCACGCTGACGCTGATGATGAAGGGTTCTGCCAAAACAGAAGGCTGTAGCTGACAAGAAGGGAAAGCAAAAACGATGAGCAATAAGCTAATATAACAGTGAGAGATACAGAGTAAAGGGAGAAACAGGATTAAACAGCAGGGAGAGAAAACAAGAAGCAGAAACACTGGGATTAAAAGTGACAAGAGTTGTAATAATTGCATTACAAATAAGTGGGCCACCCCAAAAGGGTGATTATCGCTGACATGCAAGCTATCCAACAATTGTAATCATATTAGACTATCTGGTACTGTATCTGTGTACCTAAAGATCTTATGGTTTGTATTTGTAATGATGTCTTTACTTTGTTTAATAAAGCTGAATTAAAAAAAAAGTGACAAGAGTAGGCAAAGATTTTCAAATTCTTCAACATACTGGTACACTTCCCTGTATTGTACAAGACTTAGAATCATTTTAAAGGTTATAACGATAGACGTGCAGGGAATCTCCTTATATATGGGCAGTCTGTTGAACATCCACATCACTTTCGCAAAAATAAGGCTTTAATTTCTTTCATGTTACAGAAAAGCAGCCTTGTTTACGGACTTCATGTTAAATACTGGTTTGAAAATAACTAAAGGTATGGCCAACTGATGGCCCAGCCATGCTTTCGAGCTAACACCCACCACGTTTCAGGCGGCCTTGGCTGGATCTTTGCTGCCAAGTACAGTGCAATCTAGCCCAGGCAAGATGATGAGGGGTTCTGCCAAAACAGCTACCCCTCATGGTGGGCTGCAGAGCCTTCTTCCTCATGAGTGGGTGGTGCCTGTGCACGTGTGCATTGCATCGTGCGGTGCTGCTGGAGGGTTGACCTGATGATAGGAAGATGGGTGGGGTCAGAAAGCAAGGGAGAAAAACCTGTTCAACGTCAGTACGACAACCACTGACATACCCAGGTCCCACTCCACGCCGCCCTACGACCTAGCCATATTCTTGATGCCATGGGGAGGGGGGCCTTCTGAGGACCCTGTTACAGTGGTATAGCTGCAGAGGGGTTGGTGGCAGATGGGACTGGGGTACTTGCCTGGTATGGCCTGAGGTAAAGGGTCCCTAACATATGTGCAGGATGGGATAAAAAAAATTCACAGAAAAAAAAAGGAATTAACCAAAGTTTCGATGCCCATTCAATTAGAGGTGGACACTAGCCAATTATCCATGCACTATCATGTTCTAGGTGCTGCAAAGAGAAAACTTTATTTTATTTATTTAAACATTTGTTAACCGGGAAAGGCACACTGAGCCGAGGCTCGATTCCAAGTGCAACCTACGTCATTGCAGGAGCTCTACATTATGATTACAGTGTTATGAGGTTAAAGTAGCAGTTCATACTACAGTGAGAAAGTGGTACTTAGACCTTCTGTTCCATTTAAGGTCATCCACTTCCTTCTGTCTTGTAAGATCATCTTTCCCAGTTTTGCCCGTTTTAGTATTTTTGGGCTGGGAACTCTCCTTGCTTTTTAAAATGGCAGATGAGATTTGGAACAAGATTTTGGTTAACATTATCACTACTTGACAGCACGTTTTCTCTTTTTTGGTAGGTTGTTACTTTAGTTAGAGCCGAAATTACCATTTTACTTAAAATTTTGGGGGGGTGGGGCTAATTAAAATGGTTAAGCATGAAAAATAAGATCTTTGTTATAAATCTCATCTCATCCTCCATACTGCTGGAGAGGCATGCTTTAAACGTACATTGGACACACATAAGAAAATATCAGTAAACAGGGAGGAAGGGGTAAGGGTCACTGGAGACTAGTAATGTTCTGTGGAAATGGACTATGAAGGGAACATCTGGGCAGACTGGGTAGGCCAAGTGGTCCTTTTCTGCTGACAAATGCTATGTTTGTATCCACGCCAGCATTGCCTTTTGTTTTAGATTTGAAATAATTTGTGGTTAATCTTTCTATTAAAATTGTTTAAAACACAACACATAAAACATACACTAGTATGATCAATACACAGTGAATACATACCATGAAACAGGACTGATACAGTACATAAAAAAGATCTGAAACAATTAATGATAAGCATTATTTAATATGCCTCCCACAAGGTTTTCATCAATATTTTTGGCAATATTTGAACACCCATCACCTGACATCACTTTTTTGTGACTAAGTGGAACTAGCATAGCACGTAATGGAAACTGCATCCTAACCTTTTTATGGGGCAGTGAGAACCATCAGAGCTAACTCCAGGTCAAAAAAACTGACTGTAACCCCTTTACAAATGGGGGTTCCCAAAAAGTCTTCCTTGAGCTTGCCTAAATGCTCACTACCAGGCTGGTGTCTTGCGTTTTAGCAGTTTAAATGTGATTACCAGAGCTTGTATAGCCTCTGTGTACTGTCTTTTTAAGAGCTGCCTAATTGCAGCTCAAGTAATTTGAGAAGGAGCTGAAGTGTTTCTGAGCAGCAATTCTAAGTGGATTTACATGGGAAAACTCTGAAAAGGCTAAGTTTTTGGCCTGCATGCAGGTGTGCTGCTCCTGAGAGGGAGAGAAGAGAATTATTTTGGACTAAATCCAAGTTTATGTGACTAAAGTAAGCTACTGAAGTGGGCCAGGCTCAACCTGAAGAAGACCGAATATTTTTGCTGAATGCGATCGGCCTGTCAGGAGTTCCAGCTACCCCTAAGCTCCCGGTGTGTGCAGAGACTTTGTGATTGTGCCCACGGAGCTCTTTGCCTAGTACAGTACAAATCCTGTACTTGTAAATGTACTATGAGCTGCTAGTGGGTTCTGAGTTAGTTCCCCACTGTGTGAACTGTGTTCTGCTTGCTGGAAGCTGTATCCAGCCCCAAATGGACTGCTTCCGAACTTGTCTCCATGTGGTCTGGGCTTTGCCAGACTGTCCCAGCCTGACTACCCACTGCACAGAGAAGCCATTGACGAGAGACCCGCCTGAGGATCAGCCCCCTGCTCCACACTTGAACAGGAATGACACCTCTGCAACTTGCATAGGCCCAGCTTCTCCTGGCATTCCAGATCAACCACCTGCAGTCTCAATTTTCGTCCAGCCTGTGTCCAGTCTTAGGTATCATGAGTAAATACCAGAATAGCTCCCTACAACAGAAGTTTAATCTGAGTGTGTTATCTGATTGTCTTGTTGTTTCGTTTCCTTTATGAACTGAGCCCTCTGGCTGTGGATTACAAATATTGTGTACTGTGCATGTTGTGTTTTCCATCACAGGGCCCCAACCAGCTGCAACCCTGGGCAACTGTCCTGGCTAGCCCATCTCTTCTCCATCTGGGTACCCAGAGGTGAACTGTGTGTGGGGAGACTCAAAGCACAAGCATAACTGCTTGATTGATATAGCCTTTAAGCTAATTAACCTCATTTTGCCCCTCCCTTGTTCAAGTCCCCTGAATAGATTAGATCTAACTTTTTCTGCATATAATCTGACTGTGGTTCCAGTTTGTGCTCAAAGCACTGTACTGTTGCTATTTGCTGTGCTTAACCTTGTTTTACAGGGGGTCCCCAGGGTCGAGCCAGAGGAACCAGCCCCAGTAAGTGCAAACAGTGTGGGCACTTATGTGGTGTACCAGGGGTATTGTGAAAGTGATTATTGTTCAGTGTTCAGGCCACTAGAGGGAAAAGAGGGGGGTTACAACGTCCCGAAGGGCTGTGCCCAGGTTAGCTTGACCACTACCAACCCTGACCTCCTGGTGGAGGCACCTGTTTCAGAACTCAGGCCCCTTAACCTGCTACTAGCAAAGCAGGCAGGGGGTAGTAGCCCTTGGGATAGCGCCACCTAGGGGTTACATGACCATTTACTCACTGAACATAAAATGAAATGAAGCAAGGCATGGACAGACAAGGACGCAAAAACAAGCAGCATAGATCAACACTGGGGGTTGCAAAGGGGTGCAGAATTAAGTATGCTAAAAATATCTTAACATGAACTGTTCCCATCAATGGGGAATGATTCTCCCCCCTCTCCCCCTGCTATATACTAATGAGTCAGGACCAAGAGGTCCTACGAAAATAGCAAAATGAGTAAATATTTTTCAAACTTTTACTTTTTTAATTACTTACTTCAATATCTGATTTATCCTGCGAACTCCAGCTTGCCATGTTTGCTCAGAATAAATCCCAGCAATCTCCTGTGGTTGAGCCTCTAAAGGCATGAGCGAGGGTCAGCCACTGGGGTAATGTTAGCGCCAGCTGCTGTATGGGTCACATTTCAGCACTGACCCTGCTGGTGCCGATCTTCCTCCTGAAACCCTTAGGAAGGGAGCGCAGTACCAGCAAGCTCAGCAATACACTGTGCTACTGTGAACCAGCATGGCAAGCAGGGGTTCACAAGAGCATTCAGATACTGAAGTCAGTGTTTTAAAAAGTGAAAACCGTGCTCATTTTGATGTTCTTAGCTAGGATCTCCTTGGCCCTGACATATTAGTAATGAGGGGATGAGCATTCCCCTTCAACTGAAGGATAGTATTATTGAATCATAGTTGTGTACTTAGAACAGATAAAAGCAAGCAGACCTTTGCAAACAAAGTACCCCTGGAGTGGAATAGCGCATCACTTGGGGGCTAAATCTCTAGATTATTTTAACAATTTTATAAAAAAACATAAAATTCCCGCTGAACATAGCAGCTCTAGGTTTCTGTCAAGCCAAGCACTGTGCAAGCCTAAGCATGTGTGTGGGTTCAATGCTAAGAAATGTAGTGTTCAAATGTAAACGTTATTGAAATGTATGTTGTCTATATTGTGTGCCATTTTTACGGTAACATATGCCTCTTCTGCTGCTGTCCCTGGGAAGGGGACCCCATTGTAAATGGGACACCAACATCTTAGTGGGCACCATCCAGGGGGAGTAAAGCTACAAAAACACAAAAAATAGAAAATTATATCACATTGCTGTTGTTGCTTTTATAAAACTATACTTTTTACATCTAAATAAAGTTCCATTAGTCAGGAAAACAGGACTGATTTGGTAAGTTTAGAAAGAAGGGTAGTCTCTGTGGCCACACTAGAAACTGAAAATCACTTAGGAACCCAATACTTTCCTCGGCTTAAAAATAAATGTTCTGAACTCTTCTTATCAGATTAAGAGCCTACTTTAAAGCGTGCTCTAAAAGGAAAGCCTGGCGCAGCGAGTGGGTGGCAGCACAGCTCTGGCCAGGCCGATTAATAAAGAGGGCTTATTTATAGAACATTTACTCATCCACAACAGCCCCTTTGTAGCTGGCAAGTCTGCTGCAAATAACTGGGCACCATTATGAGCCCCGGCCGAGCTCACTGCACCTTTTAATCACACTCACTTGTTGCTGTCTGACTAAGTGCTGCTCCCCCCTGACCCCTATCCTTAACTCACCCCGTTCTAAAGAACTAATGGCACAGGAATGAAAGGATCACACTGCACTGGTTTCTTGCACATGCACAGCAGAAAAGGTACGGCTAAATCCAAGGAACAGTCCCTCATTCTGAGCTCTTATGAAAGCTGTGAGAAATAAAACTAGAGTGGAACACTGCTGACAGCACAGCCAATCAGCTTTGGTTAAAAAAAAATGGCCTTTATGCATCAGGTGCACATTATTATTATTATTATACTTTGCCAGCTGTTCTCAGGAACTCACTTTCCTAATAGACATTCATGTCAAATTCATATTTTCTTATGGAAGGGAACTTGAGAGTCTAACTCTCATTTGCAACTGTGTCCAAGGGAAGGGGATAATTTAATAGAAATGCATGCAATTTGAACAGTACATGACACGCTGAGTACACTTACAAATTATTTGATTAGGATAAAAATTCATGAAACAGTCTTGAGGCAAACTGTAACAATGACAAGAACTATCTGATAGGCTAGCTAGTATTGCGTTACATTTTTTTAAAAATATACCACTGGCATGGATTGCTGCAGATTATTCCATGTACGTGCAATGACATATTTAAATGTTTGCAACCCAACCTTTAAAGTAAATTTGGGCACAGAGAAAAATAAGATTAGTGAAGCAGAGACTGGGACCACATCTAGGAGAGCTGATGATAAATCTGAGATACAAAGATACCTTTTTTTTTTTTTAACAGTTTTATATACCAAGAGGTAGGAACATAATTGCCTATTAGTAAGAGAGTTCCAAGTGCACAGTGATGACGAGTTTGAAAAGGTGCTCTGGTAAGCGTGTGTAGTGCACTGGGATACAGAGGTCAGGATATATTAGAGCGTGGTTTGCACTCACAGAAAGCTTACCCCAGGAGCAAATTAATGCCAGAACCAGAAGCAAACTATAAGTAAACTGGAACATGCCTGATGTACATTCCAAGTGCTAAAAGTATGTTCCAATATAGCAGCCAAAGGAGGCAGACACTAACCTATTTCCTGCTCCTCATAAACCACAGCCTCCTACTGGCCACATAATGTATATGGCCAACATGAAACAACAGGAGCAAGTGACTATTTGGCATATTCAACCTTACCCATGTAAACAACCCCATACCACAGGCAAGGTGATATGTGGTCATTTATATCTCCTTACATCTGTATTATATGCCAGGAGCAAAAAGAGATTGAGCCCAACACCCCCCCCCCCCCATTATCATACTGCCTTGGTAGTCTAATGGTCCCCACACCTCTGACCATCAGTCCAAATATTATACATAACTTTCCTGGTAGTCCAGTGATCCAGCCCCAATCACCAGTCTCAGTATTTAAAATAATGTCCCTGGTAGTCAAGCTGTTCCCCCTCCCAATCACCATTCCCAGTAGTGTATCCCCTATCATTGGTAGTCCAGCACCCCCTCACTTCCGCACTGGCAAAACAACCTCCCTCTATAAAGGTGGCTGGCACTCACCCACCACTCACGGCCAACACCAAAAGCCACCTGCATGTGCAGCCTCTGCACATTTGACAAAGTCCCCATGCACAACTACAGCACATGCTTGCGGACTTAGTACAAATTTCACTTAAGGGATCAATCCATATCTATAGCCTCATAAGAGGGCAAGTCACCAAATCTGAGGAGGCATCCTACATACCACCCCCATAATGGACAATGAGGGGGGTGGTGTCTAAGATGCCCACCAAGTTTGGTGGTATGCCACCATACAGTATCATAGATATGACTTGATCCCCACAATCAGTTAAGTCATACTACATCCGGAAGCACACACGGTAGCTATACATGTGGACTTAATAAAGTATGAAGAGGTTGTGTGCATCAGACGGTGGCTGGCACTGAGTTCCACATGTCATTGTGGGGGGTTGCCTTGCCAATCAAGGGGGGGCGCTGGACTACTGATGACAGGTTGTATGCAACTGGGACCAGTGATAGGGGATTGGGGGGACCACTAGACTACCAGGGACATTACTAGAAATACTCAGACCAGTGATCAGGGGTTGAGTGCATAACACTGCAGCAGTACAATAAGGTTTGTGAAGGGATTACATAGCGTGACACTAAAGTCCATTTACCGCTTCCACAAACGTGAGTATGCGAGAGCGCCTATATGCAAGTGCAGTCAGGCAATTTGCGCAGGCACACTGGCATACTTCAAGCACCACTCACGTTCTTGGTGATGAGATTACCTCTTTTTGAACAGGAAGTCAGAGTTTCTACCTGGAAGCAGAAAGCCTTCCCACTGAAGTACTCATCACGGTCTTCACATGATGACAGAGACAATTATACATTCATCAGAAAGTCAAACATTCCACTCCTCGAACAGCAGTTTGCTAAAGGAATCATCAAGTTGTTTTCTAATTTTTGGAGGTACTGGCCAATCTTCAAGTTTCATTTAATTCAATTCAATTTTTATTCTACCAGGAAATACACCATTCAGAAAAACTAATTTACAAGGTGGTCCTGGACAGACTCAACAAAAGAAAGTTAAGATAACAAATACAAAATACAATTACAGATAGCATAACCATGCAGTTAACGGTGATGACAACAGATCTAGTACATGGGGTCTGAGTTAACAAAGAACATCTATGATCGACTACAGTAATAGATGCAAAGAGGTAGGTCATAGCAGTTCAGAGGTGGTATGGGGACAGAGCCAGAGTGAGAGGAAGGAATTTCAGAATGAGATAGAAAGGAAAAAGAGGGCTATCAGGAGCATATGGAGGAAGTGGAGGAGGACGAACAGACGTGACTAAGGGTAGGGGATGAGGAGGTTGGGAGAGGCATCTAAGGAGAAGACAAGGTGGGCAAGTGCCGACATATAAGTGCCATATGGTGATCCCATGGTAATGAAACCATCTGGAGCCTGTGGCAGTTTTCCTTCAGGGTATGTCTTGGAAGTGACTTGAAGGAGGGAATCCCCACCAGTTGCATCAATTTTAGGGAATTCTGGAGTGTGTTCCATAGGGTAGGTAGTACATGGCTTAGAGATGATGTACCAAAATGGGATATTATCCTGGGAACATCAAGCATAATGTATGTGTATCTTCTAAGTGAGTATGCACAGGGGGGTACAATTAAAAAGGACAGTGATGTAAGAGAGGAGGTTATTAGTGATAGCTCTGTACGCCTAGAGGGAGGCATTTCACCACCACCTAGTGGCAAGAGAGGTCCAAACTATTTGCGTATATAGGAAACAACGATGGGTGCTATATGGGTCATTGGTGATAAACCTAAGTGCTTTATGGTACAACGTATCCAACTTTGCTAAGGCTGTCTGGGGACAATGGCTATAAAGAAAGTCTGCGTAATCAATAAGATGGAGGAAAGTTGTCTGAGCCGGTCTTAATTTTGCCTCATACATTAGCAGGTGCCTGATACAGTGTCATTTAAATCACTTTCACATGTACAGGATGGCTAAACATAACAGAAGTGATAATTCTCCACAGAACAAGACCTTTCTCCTTACAATATCGTCTTGTGCCTACACCCTTAGGTCCTTATATCAGGCTGCACCAGTGGTACAAGAAGAAGAAAAATCAGCATTTCTATAGTATTTTTCATACACACTGTATCCCAAAGTGATTTACAAGCAATGCTAGACTGGTAGTGAAGTGACTGAACATGTAGTGGCAGCCATATCACATATCAATACCCATACATAGCCTTGGACAACTGCATGAATCGTTTTTTTGGTTTTTTTTAACACAGGAAAGGGAATGTTGGCCAGGACACTGGAGAAAGTCTCTACTCTTCCGTGAAGTGTCATGGGTTCTTTTGTTTCCACCTAGACACCACCAGAGATGGGTAGATAGAAGGGACCTTGGTTTAAGGTCTCAACCGAAGGATACACACTCTGACATTACAGTACCACCCAGTACTGCACTCAGGAGCCAGCATTTAGGTATGAGCCCAATCCCCAGTGTGGGACTAGAACCCATGACCTTCTGGCCCAGAGGCGGATGTGCAACCAACTGAGCCACGCTGACACCTTGTGTTGTGACTGCACACTTAACATTTATGGTACAGAAAGGGTTTAGTTGTCAGAAGGCGTTTCCCCCTGTCATAGCAAGTGCAACACCTTCTATGCACCATGGAACAGCACCACTGCTCAGAAGTCCGTGGCACAGGCACTGCCACTTAATTCACTTTAGGTGCACCCCTGCAACTGAGAATCAGGCCAATAGCTCTCAACTGTCCCTCATCATGAGGGTAATCCCTCATTCTGCCCGTAAGATTTGTTCAGTCCCACATATGTCCCACCTGGAAAAGGTGTTGCCCATACAGATGGTACTGCAAACACACACTTTAGAGCAGAAATCAGTAATACTTGACAATGATGCTAAATCTAAATGACACTTTGCACCAATAAAAGGCCCCAGTTTCATGAGAGATATGAGCTTCTATTTCTATGTTAGATGATGTGTCCCACATTTTCAGTGTCTTTTGCCCCAGCCACGTTTCAATGACAAAAGGTTTAGAGGTATGACTGTGCCTAGGGTTACCACCTTTCAAGAAGCCCAAAGTGGGACATTTCTTACTGAAACATGATTTTTTGCAAGACAGTACCTAACCTCGACCAATGCAATAGACTTGTTTTCACTATATAATCAGAATTAAGGCTAAGTATTGTAGTTTCTTAGTTGCTTCAATTGTATCTTATAATTATAAGGTATTTCAGTTTTCTGCAACATTTAGTGGAAACCTAGGAAATATCTTTTCTTCTATAAAGTCAGGACATGTAGTATTTTTCATATTTTATTGCAGGACAGAGCTGCCCAAATCAGGACTGTCCTGCGAAAATCAGGACAGGTGGTAACCCTAACTGTGCCCCTAATGTTCACTGTAAATGGAAAATAAGACCCAACTGTACAGCTAGGGCTAATGTCTAATTCAGCTCTTCTCATTACTGGCTCTCGAGATAAAATGTCTTTCCACTGTTATCTGTGATTTGTCCCTCCTCACCCGAAGCACACAGAATGGAACAGCAGCTGACGCCTATAGTGCACAGTATAGACAAGAAACACACACACACACACACACACACCGCCCTTTTACACGCAGCGTAACTGACAGAACTGCTGTTGGAATCAGCTTGCTCCGCTCCATCTGCACCACTGGTCTGTCTGATTACATTCTGCGGCCCTGCATCGCTCCGATGGCTCTTCCGGCATTTTGACAATGTTTCCGGTTGGCCAAGAGTTGACTTCTGAAAGTCCCCCTTATACACAAAATACAGCAACAGCCTCCCAAATCAGTCACCAAATTAACTAAGTAGTTTAATTTGGTGACTGATTTGGGAGGATGTTGGAGTGATGCAGGGCTGCAGAATACCTGCTAGCAGGTGTGTACTAGTCTGGAGACAGCAAACTGATGGGCAGTCATGCTTACGTGGTTAAGGAAAGGACCGTCAGTTCCTGTAGAGGGAAAACTGAGCTGACAGGTTTTTTTTTAATTCTAAGACTATATGCAGTTTCTCACTGATCACAGATACAGATACTCTTTTTTTCTTTTTTGCTTTTTGTTTTATTTTTTGCATTGGACACCTAAAAACTGGCATTTTCTGCATCCAGCAAGCACTGACATTTGTTTAGATGACGGGTCACAATGGTGCACAACACCCAAAACACACCACATACTTAAGTAAGCTGGAAATGCTCAGTGACGCAACTACGAGGGCCACAGCGGTGTGGGTCACTTTTACATTACAGAAAAGGCAATGTTCTAATTGCTCTGCATTGCTCACAATGGTGCAGAGCTCCATGCGTAAAAGGGCCTACAGATGCCTTCTGCACCACACCAAAATCATTCCCACTGAAACCCAGGCATATTGCTGCTTGTACCTGACCAGGCTCCCTTTGAGCTAGTGACTGTATGTTGTCGTTTTCATTCTTTGTCCTTGTCAGACACGGCACCACTGCAAAAGATCACTTGTGCTCAAAGGTGTTATCCAAATTACAAATAAATAAATAAACAAACTGATCCCAGGCAGCTTCACCTGCAGAAGCAGTCAGCCTGCTGGTCTCCCTTCCCCTCCCTCTAATACAGGTGAATTTACCTTGTAAAACAAAAAACATTTCTGTGACAAGTTGGAAAATGCACTTGTTTGATCTTCTCAAAGTAAGGTCAGTAGTATTTTCACTCTGTGCCCCGATACTTGCTGCCTTGCCACAGCAAAAGATTTCACTACCTTGCTGGTCATGTGGCTTCTTGCACACACCCACCCACCCCCTTAGGCTGTGCATTGAGAAAAAGAAGCCTAGCTCCTCGAAGGCCTTCATCCCAGCACATGATTTGCTAACTTGATGGTCAAGGGTCATGTGGCACATCCTTCTCTCCCTGCATGCTTAGGCTGTGCAGCTAGGGAAAAATATACAAAACTCCATGTACACCTGCAATGCAGTGCCTCCTTGTGGCTAGGGCTTATAACTGCATCATCAGTAAGTAAAAAAACATCAAGGACCAAATTTTGGTACTCCAGCACAGAAAGGGGTATTCCAGATGCATCGGACCACCACTGAATTTGACACCTGTGTACCGGCAATCTCAAAATGCCATACAAACATGGGGGAATAAACTATTTTGTGTCTAGTGCAATTATTTTGCCACCAAAAACTAAATAAACAAACTGGTCAGTCAAGCAGCCTTTGCCTATCACTCATTTCTGGAATACCTTCCCACCAGAGTATACAGACTAGACACAGAGCCCTCAAAGTCGCACTGGGCTAATGCATCACTCACAAAAAGGCCTGCTAAGTTGCCTTGCCTCACTCTCCTGCTGCTGCACCACACATATGAAGTAGAGCCAATTATTTTCTGTTTTCAAAGATGGCCAATTCAGTTTGGCAAAATCCTAAAATCCATTTTTTCCCACAATTGAGGGCAAATCAGCATGTTTTGTATAAAGTTGGCTTAAGTGGAGGGGTTTGCCCAAAATGCTGGTGAAAATAAAATTGTTTTTTTGGGTTTTTTTCATGAAAAACTGACTCCCAAGTGCTGGTTTAAAAATGATAACCGCCATTTTCTTACCAGTGTTTTTCACTGAAAAAAGGAAAATCTCTGGCCCCAATATTAAGTCATGCGCTACTCCTGCATGCAGCTGCACCTGTAAACACTGCTAGCATTTCATAGTTCCTGCATCCCCCCTCATCATAACTGGAAAGGAGCCTCTGTTTATCTCGGTTTACCTTTCCTGGACTTGAAGCATTTTAAATAAATAAGGTTGACAGTTTCCTATGAATGATTTCAACATTTTCAAAGCCTCTTTCAGGTGACTTTATTTACGTATTGATTCATTCTAACACAGACTGCCTGCAAAGCTACAAAATGAAAATCCGGATACGAGCACAAGGCAGTGTGCCAGTAAAGAGGTTTCAGCTCTCAAATCTCTGTTACTCCCTGCTTCTTAGTCAGACGGGGGACCTCATCACATTTCTCCTGAATCTTGAATGTATAAATTGGTGGGGCTGCAAGATGGCCGCAGGGCTGCCCCACTCCCTGCAGCATGTCTTTGCTCTCGGGACGCTGGATAAAATATTTATTTTTGCTGGGGGTATATGAATGAAACCCCACATATTTAGATGAATGATTTTTAAAGATATGCTACTTTTGCAGTTTGGTGGCTGCATATGCTGCACAAAACGTTCCTGTAGTCGGCGGTTGGTCAACCATTAGTTATTCGGTGTCTTGCCAGGTACGGCTGGCAGGTTTGCAGAAACATGGTTGTGAAAACAGCCGCACTTGTGGACTGGAGGTCTATTACTGTTTTTGGATGGGCTCAATGCGCAGCATACTCAGTGCTTTTTTTCAATTCTGCGAGAGACGCTCTGATTCTGAATATTGTGCGGTAATATGAAGTGGACGCTAAGGATTCGCTCAAAGAATCTGTCAGCTCTCATAGGAAAAGGTTGTCGAAGTATGCTGAAGAAGGCTGAAAATTGTGCTTACAGGCTTTTTCTAAGCCTTTAACAGGTATGCTATGGTTGCCTGAGGGCTAGAATGATCAAAATGTATCTATTTAAAGTTTGTATTTATTGCGCTTACAGGAGCACTATTTTTGTTTTGTCCCAACAGTGTCTGCCATATTAATGGAGCTGGATTGAGCAGAGGAGGAACTGTGGTTGGTCCCGGTCAAATTTTGGAATTAGGACGATACACTGGATGATACCTTGGACCTTGGACCACCACCTATGACCACCAGATAAAAGAAAACAGGAGTAAAACTCCGCATGAGACCCTTGATGGTGGCCTTCTTGGTAAAATATGCTTTTTAATGATTTCTGGAGGATTGGCTTGAAAGTATCCCCCAAGGTACCAATTAGCCTTTATTTTTAAGGTGATCGGATGGATCTGGGGTGAATTTCTTTGAAGTTGTACCTTCCTTGTTTCCCCCTTGGGTTTGAACTCACATTAAATATTGTGAGAACCTATATGGCGGTAATTAGTGAGTTGCAGGGAGGTAGGCAGTTATGAGAGTCCTTCTGAGCACTGCCAGAATGTCCTCCCAGGTTCTCTGACTGTGTGACTTTCTGGGAAAGTAAAGAAAGTAATGATACGAAATTAATGGGTTCTCTGCTTCTAACAGACTCCTTAATTGTGAGAATGGAACAACACCCCTTAATTTCGAAATGCTATGGCCCTGAATGCATAATTTTCATGGCGTGAACATTAATAGCACCATTTGTCTCTACAGATGAACTTCTGATTTTAAAAGTGGTGATGTGTTTTCTCCCATCTGTTTTGGCTGATTTTATGCATTGAAAATGGGACTCCTGTTTGGAGACGATTAGTGTGGTGTATGGAATTCAGTACTCCGGTCACCGATTCTAATAACACTGTAGAATGACACGGTCTTAATTTACAATGTTTATGATAAACCCGTGTGTTATTTAGTTCAGTGTTGAAATGGTCACAGTTTGTATTATTTCACCATTAATTTTGCAACCCTTAATCTACGCTATTTTTATTTGAAGTTATTATGGACAGAAGGACTCCAGCTAACGGAGCTGACTGTGGCGGCAATTGGTTTCATCTGGCATAAATAATACCCTGAATTCCTTATAAACGCTACTGTAAGTGATTCAAGTAAACATGTGATTACTACGGGGAAATGCTCCTTTAAAGATGCTATTGTGCTGTTTGTTTTAATATTTTAAGCATGTGCTTTGTTCCATATCTAATGGACTCCTGAACATTGGAGCCTTTGATTCTAATATCAATTAATGGACTCCTGAGTGGTTACAGCCTGAACTTTTGTTTCTAAGTAGATGTTTTTTTGATGTAAACAATGTAATGCTTATAAAAGTGTTTGTATGTTTTAATACTTAATGTTCTTTTTAAATTGTAATGGCTTATGCCGCACAATAAAATCTTGATTGCTTGATAGTCAGACAGAGACCAAACTTCCCTTTATTCCCCATGAGAAAAGGTTAACAGTTCCGATTCCTGCTCCTATGGAAGGCAAAGAGGTTACGTAACATGCCATACCAAATGCACTATGCTTGAATTCCATACAAATCTTGGCTGGAAGCGGAGAGAAAGCCCTGAAAAAAACAATAACAATGTCATAAAGGGTCCAATAGGAGCACAATGTGCTGTGAAAACTGCTGCCCCATACTTAACAGGAAGCCTTGTGCAACTCTTACCCTTTACTTACATGAAAACAGGTCCAATCATCTTTCAGTACCTTGCTGCACAGCAGCACGTTTGCAAAGGTAGACGAAACAAACTGTTCTGGAATTTTAAATCTTAAATTCCATGAAAGTTTTCTCTAAGTTCTACTTCTTCCCTAGGTTTATTTTTTTAACAGTGGTGAGCTCTCCACATTTGCTATAACTAACGAAACTGGAGTCCACTAATGAATGACTGACTTTCAATTAGTGATGTCTGAGTGTGTCACTGTAAATTGCTTCTGATCCCCACAGCGAGAGGATCTATTTGCAGATGACAGAATGACAGCTTCCAATTATGATGTTCGCAGCGCAGAATGAAATATAAAGCCCAATTGAAGACTTGCTTTCCTTCCTGTGAATGCATCCGGAAACTATTTCACACAAACGCTTAATTAATATGCCTTTCATTTTCCACAAGAAAAAAGCCTGCTCCTTGAGACGGTCTTCTAAAGAATGTTTGTTTACTCGGATATATAATAAATGTAACACTACAATGCATCACTGCTTACTCCGTGACCAAAATAAATGTTTTCATGATCTAGAACCAGGTTTTCTCTTATTTTACCATCTCTGACTTTCCCAGGAGAGGACTGTCTCACCTCAGCCCCTTCCAAGTTGAACTCCACTCAGAACTAAGGAATCTACCAAAGGAAGGACACGGCGAGTGGTGCCCTTCACCTGGGCTCCGAGTGCAATGCCTTCACCAAGAGTGGGCTTGGGAAGGGAACCAGAGTCTACTGCTTAGTAGTGTGATATGTGTTCTGCATTCAATGAGTTACTGGGCAATGACCAATGTCCTCTCTACAGTACAAGGCCTTGCAACCAGTGTTAAAGCAGAAGGGATCGACATACCACCTAAAAGTAGGCCCCCCTACAATGCTGACCCGTCCCAAAGAAGGGAAAGGTTACCTATCATACCATACAACAATCATAACTAGTGCTTTCTTAAATGCTGAGATGTAAAAGGTTATCTCATTCTGTAAAGGACACCTAAACCGCATTTTTACACATTTTGTTGTTTAAAAAAATGACTTCACAGGTTTTTAAAGGAGAGGCTGTTGTTTACATGTATACTGAAACTGCATTTATTAAAGTAGGATAAATGCAGTTTTGTAGCATTTTGAAATTGTAAACAACCTCTCTCCTAATTCAAAAATCCTACTCTAAGAATCCTAATATATCTGTCTTGATGATGTCATTCAAGAGACAGATGCCGCAGCTCTGCAGATGTATGCTAGCAGTACTGACCGTATTCAAATGTGAATAACTTTAAAACGAAAAATGATAGCATGGTACAGTGCGCATGAAATTTGTTCAGCACAAAAATATCTACAAACCAAGTGATGCTTCATTTATAAATACCTTGTAGATTTTTTATAATCAGCAAAAAATGGCAGGAAATTCAGGTTTTGTTTTTTTACTTTTTGGAGGTACTCCATGGCATAAACAGAATATGCTACCCCCTACTGGAAATATTGTTGATATTTTTTGTTCTAATGCTGATTGACCTAATAACATCACTCGTGGATTCGCCACTCGTGATATCATCGCGTAAATCAGTACTCGAACAAAAAATATCAACACTGTTCCCAGTGGGGTGGGGGGTGCATATCCCTTATATATTCTTTGCTATAAACTCCATTAATGCATCAGTCTGGGTTGCTATTAAAGTGACAAAAGCATGGAAATGTGGTGTTAAAGTTTTCAACACAAACTCTATATTCCCCCCCCAAGCAGCCAAAGTGGGGAAGGCAACACAAGCAACCACAGACATCCACCATCAAGTAAGACAAACAACTCTTTCCACATGACACAAGAGACATCCATCATCATCATCATGGTCCAGTGCTTCTGTAGCCACGGATACACATGTGCACTTGCACCCCACCTGGGAAGTGCGGTAAAAAATTCCCATAGGATCACACTGTAAATTTTAAGTACAGAATAACACATGACAGGGTGTGCAGCAATGCTAACTTACTGCACACCCCAGGTGGGTTGTGAGGCACGAGGTGCAGCCAGGTGCCTTCAACCATCTGGGAGGTGCAATATTAAATTCTCATTGGATCACATTGTAAACTGCAAGTAAGCAATAACACAACATTGTGTGTGGTAATGCTAAATTACCACATGCTCCAGGTGGGTTGTGAGTCACAAGGTGCAGCTGAGTGCCATCAACCACCTGGGAAGTGCGGATGTCTTCAATCAGGTGTCAGAGGCACCTATGCTGCCATGGAAGTGCATGCTAAGGATGTGATAGAGTCAGCAGGTGACTGCTCTGTGAAGCACCAGGTCCCTGGCTTCATCACCTGAAAACAGAGGCAACATTCCAACTTAAATGGCACACAGCTGAATGACACAAAATAAAACCAAAGAAGGGGAAACAGCAGCAGAGCGAGATATAGCTCTGGGTAGTATGGAGAAGGCAGTTTTTATGTGCACTGACTAAATGCAAGGAAGAAAAGGAAGTGTCGGTGGGTGGCTGTGTGAGAAATGCAGCATCCCCTAGATCACTTTGCCTGATAACGTAAAGTGTGAATACTATCATCTGTGGCTCACACTGTCATGGCGAGGCAGCACTGACAAAGCAGGGGAAAACAGAAATGGAAATATTAAGCGTACAACAGTTTTGCATACACACACCCACCTGTCAGGAAGGCAGGAGGTGGGAGTTATTTGAAAAAAAAATTGCAGTTTGGTTAATTGGAGGAGCGGGATCCTCAGATTGTTTCTAACACCCGTGCAAGACAAACTAGGAACAGGGATTGCAGAGTATACGCACATGAGCAAGTGCCGTAGCTACATTACACTTACAAAATAGGAATCGCCAAAATGAGGCAGGTTTATTATGCGTCTCAGTAGGGGGCCACATGGAAATATCAGTCAGACTGACACAGCCCGTAAACAGGGTTGGGACATGGTCATGGAACACTGGGGAAATGGCTAATGCTATGATAGGAGCGCAGTCCCATAACTAGACAGGCTTGGGCAGATTAGATGGGTAGGGGCAGCCAGTGCATCAGAAACTGCTTGTCAGTTCCGTCCAGTTGCAGCTGTGACTTGTACAGGGGCACGGGTGTCAGAAACAATCTGAGGGTCCCTCTGTTGTTGGTCTTACCTGATGATGGATATCTGTGGTTGCTTGTGTTGCCTTGCCCCTTTGGCTGTTTGGGAGGGGGATGCAGAGTTAGTGTTGAAAACCCTAACATTGTATTTCCATACTTTTGTCACTTTAATAGCAACCCAAACTGACACATTAACAGAGTTTTTAATTTTTTGCAAAGAATA
The DNA here is from genome assembly GCA_016271365.2 of Neoceratodus forsteri. NCBI lineage: Eukaryota > Metazoa > Chordata > Ceratodontiformes > Ceratodontidae > Neoceratodus > Neoceratodus forsteri. The sequence goes on along the minus strand of CM057455.1, from coordinate 1,339,313,045 downwards.
TATAAGGGATATGCTACCCTCCTCCTGGAAATATTGCTGATATTTTTTGTTCAAATGCCAATTGTCACGATGACATCACAAGTAGCGAAGCCACAAGTGATGTCATCAGGTCAATCGGCACGTGAACAAAAAATATCAGCAATATTTCCAGTAGGGGGGTAGCATATTCCATTTATGCCATACCTCCAAAAAAGTGAAAAAAAAAATGATTTTCCTGCCATTTTTTGCTGATTATAAAAAAATCTAAAAAGTATCTATAATTGAAACACCACTCATTTTGCACATTTCTGTGCTGAACACATTTTGTGCTCACAATATCATGCTATAATTGTTTTGTTTTAAAGTTATTTGCATTTGTTTGTTGAAAAAAGTGAAAAAAATTTAATTTTCTGCTGCTGTTTCACTAATTATAAAAAAAACCTAAAAGGTAGATATAAATGAAACACCACTCATTTTGTAGATATTTTTGTGCTGAACAAATGTGCTCACAGAACCATGCTATCGTTTTTCGTTTTAAAGTTATTTGCATTTGTTTGTTGAAAAAGTGAAACAAAATTGAATTTTCTGCTGGTTTTGTTTGCTATTTTTTTGCTAATTAAAAAAAAAACTAAAAGGTATCTGCAAATGAAACACCACTCATTTTGTCGTTATTTTTGTGCTGAACAAATTTCGTGCTGATAGTACCATGCTATTATTTTTCATTTTAAAGGTATTCACATTTGAATATGGTTAGTACTGCAAGAATACATCTACAGAGCTGGGCATCCGACTCTTAAATGACATCAAGGCAGCCATTTTAGGAGTTTTAGAGCAGGATTTGTGAAGCAGGAGAGGGTTTGTTTACAATTTTCAAATGCTTCGAAACTGCATTTATCCTACTTTAGTAAATGCAGTTTCAGTATAAATGTAAACAACCTCTCCTTTACAAACCTATGAAGTTATTTAAAAAAAAAAAAAATGTATAAAAAGACAGTTTAGGTGCCCTTTATGGAGGATCAGGTTTTAGGTTTTGCCTGCAGGTACTGAGTATTCCAGCAGGACACAGGGACGTGGCCTGAAGTTCAGAGGTCCTTAATGCAAGGGTAACGTTAGGAGGGACTGCTCCCAGAGGGTGGTGAACCTGTGAAGCAGCCTACTAGTGGAAACAGTGGACATTAAGACAGTGCAAGCCCTCAAGGCAAGACTGGACAAATTTCTGCATACCAAGGGAATCACAACATACCTTAGGTAGTACAAGTCTTGAATTCCTTAGTTGGGGGTGGGCCCTTGCTTCCCCCCAATAAGGGTAAAGGATTGGGTTGGCAGCAGACTGACCCTTGACAGCTGATAGTTTAACTGCTAAGTATGACTGATTGTGTTCTAGGCTATGCCCTGTCTCATTCTTCCATTCCAGGTTGGGAGGGATGCTGTAATAAGTAATTACTGTTCTATCTTATTTATTATGAATTCAATCCTATGATTGGTTTGTACGATAGCTCTTGTTCTTTCTGAAAACGTACACAGACGTGATCACTCACTCAGAAAAAAATGTTTCTGTTCACATTTAAGCAGAGTTCGGTGACAGGAAGTAAACAACGTATGTTAAAAGGGGGTAATTGCAGACACCAGCTTTTCCCTAGCCCCTTAGCATAGCTCCAGTCACGACAATGCTAACAGGCATTGTAGAGCACATCAGTGTTTCGATGCAGTATAAAGATGGTAAAGACATTGTAATAGCATAAAATAAAGTGCATAAGTGCACATTTTTTGACAGCATACTTACTCATCCCGCTTATGTAGCTGGAGTGGCAGACATGACTGGCCTAGAGTCCCCTTTCAACCTTAAATTACTGTTAATATATCCTGTATTAATACAATGCTAGAGTACTGTGAATATAATCAGGCACCTCTGTATTTTATGTGCTTTATTAGTAATAACTGGTACCACACTCAAACAGAGGATGGTCTAGTCCGTAGCACTGCCTTGAATGCTTATTGCAGGGTCAGAGAAGTGACACACATACCTCTGTGTGTGGTTTGCCAGCAAGCCTGACTTCGCAGCTCACATCAATGCCATCCCTGTGAAACTCGCCCTAAGCTGGGTGCCCTGGACTGTAATAAGGACCGCCTTCCCCTGCTGGTCTAGTGTGAGCTAGTCACCAAAATGGTTCTCCTGGTTTTCATCTGTGACAATGTGGTCTATGGTACCACCCCCTACACTTCCCTAGCCAGACTGGGCACCTTCTGCAATACCTTTTGCTTCATGATGAACTCCACTCCTCGTACTCGCCACTGCTTCCTCTGCTCTTCCCTACCATCATGTCACCAGTTGCACTATTCCTCCTTCATCTCCAAATACTGGTTTGGTTCCCTTCCCTCCTACCTCTCAGCAGCCCTTTCCCCAGTTATCCCAGCTCCATGCTCTTTCCATTCCAGGAACCAGCAAATCTTCTCCATGCCCCACTCCCATTCTGCTGGGCAACTGTGCACCTTCCTACACTCTGGAACCAGCTCCCCTCATCCCTCCACCATTCTACTTCCTCTGGCTCCTTCAGGCACCTGCTGAAACTCCTCTCACCCCCCACCTGCGCCTGCTTCCCATAGGAGGCCTTCCCTGTTGACACTGATAGCACACTGTTTCGGTTTCTCTGTAAACAAACTGGTCCTTAGTGCACTGCTGTGCTCATTCAGTGAACATATCTATGGCATAATTCAGTCTTATCTTGCACTTGAATTTTGGCATGACAATTGTCCGTAAACTTGCACTTTAATCCGTTCCAAGCTTGTACCTACGAAATACTGTAACTGTGCCAGCGTTTTATTTCTATATTATGTTTCACTGTTATTCCTGTTCCCTTCCCCCAGGTCACACCTGGAAACAAGCCTCAGCTAGGGCTACCACCTGTCCTGATTTTCGCAGGACAGTCCTGATTTGGGCAGTTGTGTCCTGCAAAAAATAAAAACATGAAAAATACTACATGTCCTGACATTACAGTAGAAAAAATATTTTCTGACTTTCCTCTAAATATTGCAAAACCTATAATACCTTAACTGAAATACCTTGAAATGAAAAGAAACACTGGAAACAACTAAAAAATGACAACATTTAATCTTAATTCTGATTATTTAGAGAAAACAAGTCTGTGGCAGTGGTTGAGGTGACATATTGTCCTGCAAAAAAAAATCATGTTTCAGTAAGAAATGTCCCACTTTGGGCTTCTTAAAAGGTGGTAACCCTAGCTCAGCTCAGTGTGTCCTTCCCAGTCACCAATTTTCAATAAGTAAAACAAAGAAGAAAGCTCCCCCCCCCAAAAAAACACACACTGTCAGGTTCAGACATTTCACATCACCTGCTTAAATGAAGAAACATCAAGCAGTCTGAGTACGGTCTACTGGTTGTGCAGTGGAGGGGGTGCTACATCCTTGCCCTTTGATTCTCCAGTCTTCCTGCTGAACAGCTGAACGTGTCTGAATGAGAACTAAGGGGACACTGGGAGAAGCAGATTAAAGGTTTTTTTTGCCACGTGTGACTGTCAACTATCATGTGATAAAGTGCCTCAGCTAAGACCTCTTTTATGCTTTATTTTATACAAACGAGATGCCTTTACCATCTGTAAAATGCTCTGGAACAAAAGGTGCTCTCTCCATCTCCTCCCTGTTCTGTTGATGCCCCCCTATGTACCCCTCCCTGCTTGAAAATTTTCCTTCTTACCCTAGGCTAAACTGCTCCAAATCGGTTGTTGCATCTGAAAGTGTTTTTGCACTTGTACTACCTTACTGCACCAGCACTGATCACTCCCACACCTTCACAGCCTGAGCAGCTCTAGTTTTATTTATTTATTTATTTGTATATGTCGGAATTACAAACCTTTGAGTCATAGACTCATTTCCAAAGGCTCCACGTCAGGATACAGAAACACTGGGTATAACATTAAGGCAGGGTACAGAGGGTGGAGGAGCACAGTTACATAGATAAAACACAGTAGAGACTTAAAATTATGTGGCCTATAACATATTGTTAGCTAAGCAGGGTGGAGGAGCAAAAATTACATAGATAACATATTGTAGCGACTCAGAATGATGTGGCCTATACATATTGTTAGCTAAGCAAGTCCCTGTATTTATTTATTTATTTATTTAGCTTTTGTTAACCAGGTAAGTACACTAGACAAAACATATACCTATTTTCAGGTACGATCCGGGAGAGTACAGGAGATTAAAGAACATACAGAGTACAAATTGAAGCAAGTAAGGCATGTACACTGAAGTCAGGAGAAGCATAGCACACATATAGTAGGATTAGCTGAGGATATAACAGTGGACATCGTCAAATGTGAAACAGTACAGAGTTTCAAAAGCAATTTTCCTAGCAATATATACAGATATAAACAGGATTGACACACTTTACACAGGGCCACACCCAGGCGGGCAGGCACCAACAGCAGGGCCGGAGCCAAGTACATGAGATGATGTGCGCAAATACAGTGCAGGGACCAGAGTACTCAGGGAGGTCTGCGACAGTCACATACTGATGAGAGCTTCAAGTACGTCCATAGGGAGGATCGTAGACACGCCTGGGAGGGGGAGGACCTGACCTGGACAGGAAAAGAGTTCCATAATCTCAGGGCACAGGATGTGAAATCCATGTCCCCCATTTGGGTACGCAAAACAGGAACCTTAAGGATGGCAGGGCCCATTGACCTTAGGGAGTAGGCAGTGTGGGGAGCAGGCACGAGCAGCTCCGCCAATCCAGGGGGGGTGCCAGTGCTCAGGACCTTGCCCGTGAAGCAGCCCAGGACAAAGTTCATGTGGCTGGATGGGGAAAGCCAGCTTAGCTTGCTATACAGATCACAATGGAGAGTAAGACGAGGGGCTGCAAAAGCAAAATGGCAGATGTTATTGTAAGCTACAGTCCACCTAGTGAGGTGGACCTTGGTAGTATGGGCAAACAGAAGGAGCCCATAACATAGAGATGGAAGAAACACACCCCTGGCCAATGCCAGGCGAGCAGCCGTGATAAGATTATTCTTTGCCCTGTATGCCAGACACAATTTCCAGTTAACAGCTCGACACACGGCGGATGTGGCACCCAAGGTCGAGCTGGGGGTCAAGTGTCACCCCAAGGTATTTGACAGAGTCGGTGCTGAGAACAGGAACACCATCAATACCCATGATGGACAGAGGGACTGGGGAGGCCTTTAGCTTAGCCTGGGATCCAAACAGCATGGCCTGAGTCTTTCTAAGATTAAGGACCAGCTTGTGGGACGCTATCCAGGATTGGATACTCATGAAGCCTTCACTCAATTGGTGGTTGATGACCCCAACATACCTGGCATGAGTGAGTATAACAAGGTCATCAGCATACAGGATGGCCTTGCACGAGGCAGCTGAGGAGGGAAGGTCACTGACGAATATGGAGAAGAGCAGGGGTCCGAGGACTGACCCATGGGGAACCCCTGAGGACACCGCAGTGGCATCCGAGAGCACCTTACTATACTTGGTAAGTTGCTGCCTACCCTGAAGATAATTATGGAACCAACTGAGTGCAGGCGGGGACAGGCCCAATGTCCTAAGCTGAATGCATAGCAAGGTATGATCAACTAAGTCAAAGGCCTTCGAGAGAAGAAATAAAGATGGCCCCAGAGAGTTTGCCCTGATCCATAGCAGCCCTTATCCCTGAAGTGACAGTGACTAGGGCAGAGGTTGTACTATGCCCTTTACGAAAGCCATGCTGCGAGGGAGACAGTAGCTCATGAGAATGGATATAATCCGTGAGTTGCCCTGCCACAACTTTCTTGAGAAGCTTCCCAATAGCAGACAGGATGGCAATCGGCCTATAGTTATCAAGGATCCTAGGGTTGCCCTGTTTGAGTATGGGGACAACCCTCGCCACCTTCCACAGGTCAGGGATAACCCCAGAGGCTAAGGACAGGTTGATGATATGGGCCACAGGGGAGGCAATGAAGGTAGCCACAAGGCAGAGAAGCTTTGGCTCCATACCATCATGACCAGCACTAGAAAAGGGGGAGAGACCAGAGAGCAATCTCTGCATCTCTTGCACTGTCACTGCCTTGAGGAAGAAAAGAGGTTGAGGAGAAGATGCCAATTGAGATGGAGGGGCCAGGACAGGGTTGTCACTACCACTGGGTGAGAATAGGGAGGTGAAGGCAGACAGGTCTGAGAACTGTAAGTTGAATGCACTGGCGATGGTTAGCGGATTAGTACAGCTAGCACCATCAATAAGCATGTCAGGAGCCTCACAGGTGGAGGAACCACTCACAATGTTTTTAATATTCCTCCAGAAGCTCCTAGGGTCCTTGGCTGAAGTCCATAAGGCGGCTTTGCAAAATTCACTTTTGGCAGCCCCGATAGCCTTTTTACATTCATTCCTGGGCCTCCTGTAATGCTGGAATATGGTCTGGTCCATTGAGACCTTGAACTTGGCCCAGCATTTGTCTCTAGTCCTCATGAGAGCAAGGAGGCTCCCATGCAGCCATTTCGTAGCAGCCCCCCTTACCCTCTGTCTAACAAGAGGGGCATGCTTGTCCTGTAGCACCCCAAAGATGCTACAGAAATGACAGGCTGCTGAGGAAGCATTCTGGTCATCCATCACTGCGGACCAGCCCATGAGCATAAGATCCTCCTGGAAAGCATCAAGGTCAAACCTGGAGAAATCCCTGACCTGAATGATTTTAGTGGGTATCCTAGGGACCGAGACCTTCCATATGCAGTACACAGGGACATGATCTGAAAGAGAGTCAGGGAGGGCACCAGAGAATCTAATCCTCTCAGGCCTATTGGACAGGACCCAGTCCAGAACCGTGCCAGTGCCACCCCGGTCGACCACCTGGTGGGATCCTTAATGAGTTGAGCCAGTGTGTAGCCTGCAAGTAAAGTCTCATACTGCTTGGTATTGTTTCCAAGCCAGTTTAGGTTGAGGTCCCCTAGAATTAAAAGCTCATTGTTCCTAATCCTGGTGCCAACAGAGTCAAGAAGGGAGGATAAACCCAGTACCCCACCCGTGGAAGGATTGTAGGTACACACGATGTCTAGCTTCTTCGCATTCCCAAGTAAGAGCATAGTGTGCAGCAGTTCACAGGAAGACTGCTCAGGCTGTGGGCAGGCCAGCAACGACAGGTTAAGGTGACTCCTGTAGTAGACCAGTATGCCTCCCCCCCTCCTTTTTACCTTGACAGTCATGCCTGACGAGGTCGAAGCCAGGGAGTGCACAGACTGAATCTGGGGTAGAGGGTTTGAGCCAGGTTTCAGAAACATAGGGACTAGTTATTGTAAATGGTAACAGTGCAGCCTGGAAACATTAGACTTTGTCAAAGCAGTTAAAGACTGATTTACTCCTTATCTGGTTATTTTTGCTTCAGCTTTTAGAAGCAGCAGCTGAAAGGGAGCTAACATTTATTTTTAAAAGCACTTCATTTTGGAGAGGGAAGCTAGCAACTAAAAGGGAGCTAGCATTTGCTTTTAAGAGTACCTCATTTTGGAGAGGAAGAGGGAAATCAACTAAATCGCCCCTCCCCCATCACTTAACTGCTAACAGCTACTGCTAAGTGGGAGGGGTCTGTGTCCTGTGAATAGCAGAGTCAGGTGTGCCCCAGCTCCATTTTGGTTCAGCTTTTAGAAGCAGCAGCTAGCAGCTGAAAGGGAGCTAGCCTTTACTTTTGCTTCAGCTTTTAGAAGCAGCAGTTGCAGCTGAAAGGGAGCTAGCATTTATTTTTAAAAGCATCTCATTTTGGAGAGAGAAGCTAGCAACTAAAAGGGAGCTAGCATTTAGAGTACCTCATTTTGGAGAGGAAGATGGGAATCGGCTAGGGTTACCACCTTTTAAGAAGCCCAGAGTGGGACATTTCTTCCCGAAACATGATTTTTCGCAGGACAGTACATAACCTCGACCAATGCAACAGACTGGTTTTCTGTATATAACCAGAATTAAGGCAAAGTGTTGTAGTTTCTTGATTGCTTCTGCTGTTTGTAATCATTTTAATGTATTTTAGTTAACGTATTATAGTTTTCTGCAACATTTAGTGGAAAGTTAGAAAATATTTTTTGAAATAAAAAGTCAGGACATGTAGTATTTTTTATGGTTTTTCGCAAGACACAGCTGCCCAAATCAGGACTGTCCTGCAAAAATCAGGACAGATGGTAACCCTAGAATCAGCTAAATCTCCCCTTCCCCCATCACTTAACTGCTAACAGCTACTGCTAAGGGGTGGTAATAGTACTACCCACCCAGGCTCTTTCTACATTTATAGAAGCCCAAGGGAACTTCCTGCAGGGCTCCAAAGGAAGACACCAGTGAGAACAGGAAGAGAGGACAGAGAAGACGCAGTGAATGGAGAAAGAAACGGTGCTATCTACAGGTCAGGAGGAAAACAGACATGGAGATCCAGATCTGCCAGAGCTGCAGAGAGCTGGTAGCGAGGCAGACACTCTGGAGACTGGGGTGCCCCTTCTGCAGGACAGTTGTGGAGCTATGGAGGGAGCTATGGCAGGCAAGAGAAGAGATCACGATGTTGCAGCGGAGACTGGATTGGGGATGCCCACCACCTCCCCTTACCCACCCACTCCCCCAAAGGCCCACAAGTCTTGGGGCATGGAGGGTGGTTAGAGGGGGCAGCAGGGCACCTAGAGCTAAGATGGGGCACTGCCAGCCATACGCTATCCACACACAGAATCATTTCGGGCCCCCCCCCCCAGCCAGGGGGCAGAAACCAGGTGAGGAAAATGGAAGAATCAAGCAGGAAAAATCTGATACAAGAAAGCAGGAAGGAGGTACAAGGAAGGAGAGGAAAGAATACACAGAACAACAGGAGGGTTCTGGTCATGGGAGACTATGTTGCGAGACATGGAGGCACAGTGCATCAGTGCAAAGGGAGCTGAAACCGCAGTGAAATGCGCGCCAGGAGCATCTGTAAGGAGAGCTAAGGACAGAATAGGACAGCTGATGAGAAGAGATCAGGATTTCATGAGGATCACTGTCCACCTGGGGACAAATGACATAGCAAATAGGACTGTGGAAGAAGCCAAGGCAGACATGAAGACCCTAGGGGAGAGCTTAAAGGAGTACACAACACATCTGGCCTTCTCGGAGGTGTTGCCAGTTTGGAGGAAGGGCGGAAGTGAGAACAAGATCCGGAATGAAGAGATCAGGGAATTCATCCAGTGGCTCCAGGGTTGGTGCACAGACAATGGGATGCACTACACTGGAGACTGGGGGACCTTCCGGGACAGGAAGCTCTTAAAGCATGATGGTCTGCATCTCACTGGAGAAGGAGTGAGAGCATTACAAAAAAGCGGGGGATGGTACTAAGGTTATAGCAGAGGGGGGAGGCCATGACTGGAAGGCTATGGTGACAGCTCACACCACCTCCATCGGTGGGCTTGTCACCACTCTCCATCAATCCAAGGGAGCACATACACACCCAGAAAGAGAAATGCAGAACCCGGGCATCTCGACCACAGAGGTCTCGATTGGCATTCTGCAACAAGACGGCAACCTCAAAAATCACTCGGGCACAAACAGCAAGTTGGCACTGTCCAAGAAGAGAGTGCAGCCCCATACCAAAGGGGATGCATATTCCTGGAAGGTGATGGTTGCAAACACTAGAAGCCTTGCAACCAAACTACCCAAACTTGCAGCCATCATGGTAGTAGAAAGATCGGACTGGGTCGCTATGACAGAAATGTGGTTCATGGAAAACCACTGATGAGACATGGCTATACCCGGATACAATCTGTTCAGAAAGGATAAGCAGGGGTAAAGAGGGGGAGGAGCCATTTACATTTTAGAAGACATAAAAGTCACAGAGGTGCAGAGTCACCCGGGGACACCGAGTCACTGTGGCTTACTATAGATACAGGAAACGGAAAAACCTTCAGGATTGGCGTCATTTATAGACTTCCAAATCAAGGACAGAAAGGGGACAACGACCTGATAGAAGAAATACACAAAATGACTCAGCCAGGAGAGGTGATACTGGTGGGGGACTTCAACCTTCCAGATTAAACTGGAGCACACTAATAGCAGCAACAAGAAGAAGCAGGGATTTCTTATTGACACTACAGGGAACAGGATTAAGTCAACTGATCAAAACACCAACAAGAGGAGATTCCATACTTGACCTGGTCCTCACAAACACTGAGAGGGTCAAGGAACTCGATGTGAGATGCCATATGGGCAAGGACCCCCTGAATGTATTACCTCTCCAGCAGACCTAACGTCAATTAAAGGCCTCAGTTTTTTTACATATTAATGTATACAGTATGTTGAAAAAACTTACACTGATACAAGCCTGGGTTGCCCATACCTTGCCAGACTTTCTCGTGGTATCTGAGACATGGCTCAAACCCACCACAGCAGACAGGGATGTTAACCTACCCAACTATCAGTTATTCAGAGCGGATCGCCAAACAAGGGGCGGTGGAGTAGCTATATATACAAAATCCGGTATACCTGTATCCTGTATTGCTGCAACCTCTATGCCCAAGGAATTTGAATGCCTATCCCTAAAAGTCTCTCTCCCCAATACAGCAGCTTTTCAGCTAGTTGGATGCTACAGACCCCCCTCTGCTGACCTCAAGCTCTTATCCCACCTGTGGAATCTGCTCAAGCCCAGCACTGAAGAAGTCATTATTCTAGGTGACCTGAATTTCAACTGGCTTACCCAGGCAGCTGCACCTCTGGTATCATTCTGTGATACACATGGGTTCACACAACTAATAAATGAGCCAACAAGAATTAATGCAAGGAATAGTAATAACAGCACACTACTTGATATCATGAAGTGAATAAACCCCATCTATTCACACATGCTGGAGTGCTTTTCAGCGATATAAGTGATCACTGCCCCATCGCAGGGGTAAGATCTTCCAGCAAAACAACAACCCCTGCAAAATTCCTAATGAGGAGATCCAAGAAAAACATCAATATTGAAGGATATTTGCATGATCTAACTCACTCTCCAAGCTGGCAAGAGTTTTATCTTGCTCATTCTGTGGAAAAAGCACAGCAGGTGCTAAATAGCATTATAATAAGTGCCCTTAACATCCATGCCCCAATCTCTAGTATCCAATAAAAACAAATCCTGTCATTGGTTTTCAGCTGACCTCAAAGCTGCACTGCTGGAGAGAGACAAACTCTGGAAAATGGCAAGAAAACCAAGAATGCAAATGACTGGATGATCTTTAGGAAAGCCAGGAATAGATGCACCAAGAAAGTTAGGGATGCAAAGGCTGCCTTCTACTTGGCTGAGCTTGACTCCTCCTATCATAATCTTGCTAGATTTTGGGGTACCATCAAGGGTATGGTTGGGCAGGATTCTAGCACCTCCTACCAACTCAATTACACCACAGTAATGGCCCTATCTCTGGCAAAATGGAAATTCTGGGCGGCTTCAATAACCACTTCACAGGCTGGCTTGCCTTTGACACCTCTCCAGCTAACCTGCTACGTAGCACAATTAAGCTCCCAGTACACTGGTGCTCAGAGAGCTGACTCTTCCTTCAGCTTCAAATCTGTACTGTTGAAGCAAGTAGAGGACCTACTATGGCAGCTGGATATCAAAAAAAGCGCAGGGGCAGACTATCTGGACCCCTACTTTCTAAAGATTGCATCCCATGCACTTGCAATCCCCCTAACACATCTCTTTAACCTATCTCTAAACTCTGGTTCTATTCCCACACTGTGGAAGACAGCCCAAGTGGTTCCCCTTCTAAAATCAGGGGACTCTATGGACCTTAATAATTACAGGCCCATTTCCATTCTACCAGTGCTATCCAAGATGCTGGAGAAATTAGTGAGTAGCCAGTTAAGGGAATATCTTGACGATGCTAACCTCCTGAATCCAGCTCAATCTGGATTCAGGGCCAAGTATAGCACTATCACTGCACTAGCCAAGGTCACAAATGACTGGCAAACCGAATTAAATAAAAAGAATAATGTCTGTGCAGTATTTCTTGACCTGAGCAAAGCATTCGACACTGTGGACCACGAGCTTCTACTATCATCCATGCATTCCATTGGCCTAGATCCACCTTCCCTTAAGTGGTTCAGGTGTTATCTTACCGGTAGATCACAGCAGGTAAAAGCTGAAGGTGACCTATCCCCATTAAAACCACTGCTAAGAGGATGCCATCTATATAAATAATATTGATTCAACCCTTACCAAATCCTCTGCACACCTCTTTGCTGATGACACTGTTTTGTATGTCAGCAACCCTTCTTCTGCAGCTGCCCATGAAATCCTACAAACAGAATTCTCCTTGTTACAATATCAGTTACTTGAGAAAAAGCTTCTGTTAAATGCAAAGAAAACTAAAGCAATGATGTTCACAAATCAAAGCTCCACCAGCACCTCCTCTTCAATCATTCTCCCCCAGCTATGCGCTATACTTGGAGAAAATCTGGAGTATGTAGAAAAATTCAAATACCTAGGTGTGTGGATTGACAGCAGACTCGACTTCACTCATCATTTAGAAGAACTGCTAAAAAAGCTTTGCCAAAGGCTTGTCCTTTTCTATAGATTAAAACCCTTCCTAAACAGAGATTCAAAGATGAGGTTAGTCCTGGCCATTTTTCTCTCAGTTGTTGACTATGCAGACTTCCTTTATAGTCACTGCCCCATCTCCTACCTACACAAGTTGGATACCTTATACCATAGAGCACTAAGATTCATAACAGATCTGCCATCTCATACCCATCATTGCTCTCTTTATGCTGCAGTTGGATGGGTTTCCCTACACCTCAGAAGGAACAGAAATGCAGCTCTATGGACTTACAGAGCATTATCAAAAAAACTTCCAAACTATATTCTGGACTGCTTCACCCAGACCATTCCTAGTTCCTATGCCCTAAGAAGCAACAACATCATCCTGTTCAAATTGCACAAATTCAACACCCGGCTAGGGAGGGCAGCAATCAGCTATTCTCTAGCTATAGCTTGGAACACCCTACAAAAATCCCTAAAACTGTCCAATCTTATACCATTTGCATCCTTTAAACAGCGTTGTACAGTTTTCTTCACAGAGAAATGCAGTTGCTACCGCTAGAGCTAGCTTTGTCATCTCACACTCTCCCTCCCAAAAATTCACCATATATGGCATAATCTTTGTTCTTCAGTTCTCCCTCCCAGGCAGACACCCCATCTTATGGCACCCAGTAATACCTTCCGCCATCCTAGTATTACATTATGCTGTGTGTTTGCCATGGCCCCTCCACTGGGACATGTATATTGTACATACTGTAAATATTAGCTTAACTTTCCTATAACCCATTTTATCATGTGAATTTTACTGTACATCACTGTGTTTATAAATTTTTTTCCCCCTGTATGTATAACTGTTTATATAAGTGTATTGATGTATCAACTGTTGAACCTTGACCTTATCTGGTCCATCTTGTAAATTAGCCTTGCTCAATGATGCTTGCCTGAATAAATAAAGATTTGATTGATTGATTGATTGATTTCTGTGGTTCTGCGGCTCGCGGTGATTGCCACAGAAATTATGACCTGCCACAGAATTTGGGGCCGGCCGCAAAAACTGCTCCAGTGAGATAGACAGAGACTGACACTACTTTTCAAGCAATTCCTCTGCCTGTGTGTAGCTTTATAAGAACTAAAATTCACCTCAACCCCTCAAACCTTCCCCACCCAGCCCTGCCAGCCCTCCCTAGAGTCACCCTATTTTTGTTTTTATATCGGCACCCCATATTTGGTCCAAGGTTGTATGATAATCATATGCCTTTTCCTGTCACTGACAGTGGGCCAGAATGTTTTTTTCTTATCCCAGTAGTGCTTTACAGAATCTACACAAAGCCATACTGGGGTATGAATCCAGCATTTGGGTCCAGCAGTAATAGGAAGAGATGGAGGATTGTCCTACACTGTTGGACCAAAAAAGGGTGCCAATATGAAAAACAGAGTGACTCAATGAGGCTCCGAGCGGAATGACTCTTGGGACTTAGATATACAGGATTGGTATTTCTTGTTTTATGGGTGGGGGGGGGGTAAAGTACTGTCTAAGAGAAGACTTTACAATACTTTTGAGGCAGGAAGAGGCAGAGGATCACTGCACAGCATTGGGCTGGACAATGACATACAGTACATTAAAATCTACACGGCAACTCAATGGCATTCTCAAGGCTTGTTAGGAAAGAGGTGGGGTTTACCTGTTCTAAAACCATGACAGGGTAAAGTGCTCTTTTTTTGGGGGGGGGGATTTGCTATCCTTATGGGGTTTAAAGCACAAGTGGTTGCTGTGGATGGGGCTGTGAGTTTGCCAACCTGATGGGTCAGCTCTGGTGCCTAGGAAGAAAAATGTAAATTATAAAAAATGCAAGCAAAGGGACAGCTAAGTATATAAAAAAATTGTTGGGGTAGGAAAAGAATGAGAGAATGCTGGATAGACTGAACAAATTAAAAAGATGAAATCAAGGTAAAAAAAGTGAAAAGCTAAAGATTATTTATGTAAAATGTGGAAATTAAATAAGGGAAGAGAAAAACAAATTAAGAAAACGGAGAAAGTCATAATGACATTGCAGATGAAACATTTTTAATTTTTTTACATTTATATGTTGCTTCAGGACACTGTGCAAGGGTTGGCAAGACAGATTTCAAGCTCAATGCACCACAGTTAGAACTGCCGCTGAGGGACAAGTAGATTTACCCAGAGCATCAGCGCAGCTTCTAAGTTTTGTTTCAGCACAAATAGCTTGACCATTCAATACAGTAGTCAGTTTTTTTTTCTGTTCTTTGGTAACCAGGTAAGGTTACAAAAGAATAAACCCAAAGTAGCCAACCCCCAATTTGGATAAATCAAATTATGGCTCTGTTTAAATGGCAGCCCTGTCTCTTCTACTTCCCTAGTCTGACAGCCAGCCCCCAGTGTGTTAACATTCTGTGCTACAACTGTCTGGAGAACATTGCAAATACCATCCTTTTCCTTCCTGTGTGGGTAGTGGTGCTGAGATGGGCGGAGGAGGGCTACACTGGATTTTAAAAACTGGGATCAGGCAAGGCTTTTGGAGGTAGGGTCATGTTAGGGAGAGGAGAAAATATCTTACTGTCATTAGGTCTAGGGCGGGGGTAGGTTGTAAAGAGCATTACTACGATTATGGGGAAGGGGAAGGAAACAGAGCATTGCTGCAATTAGGTCTGGGGAAGAGGAGAGATTATTGTTGCCAATATGTAGATTGTGAAAGAGATAGCATTACTGCAGTTAGGAAGGTGGGAGGTGGGTGAGGAGAAAGCTTTTCTTGTACAATGTTTTGGAGAAGGAAGAAGAGAGCAGAGGGTATTGCAGCATTTTGGTCTGGTCTGGAGTAGAGGTGGGAGCAGTGCTGCCATTTTTTTCCTCTGGGGGAAGGATACCTTGCCTGATTTAGAAACACAGACAATGAGACTACAGAGGCAGAACAAAAAGGGAAAATACAAAAAGCTAGCTGAGTCACCCTACTACGCTAGTAGTAGTGCATCGAGGTTCCAGGAGGGCAACCCATGATTAGGTGCAATATTGAGATTACCTGCTCTAGGACAGCCCATGGTCACAGGGCCTTGCAGATGCCAGGGCTTTCAGGCTAGGGAAATTAGGTGCAGATGAAAGAAAATAAAAAAAGAAGTCAATGTAAGAAAGATGACAACAAAACTAAAGATTATTAATTCAAAATGTGACAACTAAACAAGAAAAGAGTGAAACAGAGAAAAATAAATATTCCTGCTGACGTTGCTGATGTTTAATATTTTATATTTTTTAATATATGGCAGTTTTCAGGGTGGCAGTATGGGGAAGTCTCTGTATGCACCAGTAGCCTGCTATCCCCAACTATAACTGTGTATGGGGCCCCTGATAGGTGTTGACAGAGGAGGGGAGTCTTGGATGCTCCACCAGCTAGTCTGCTTCAAGCTGTCCCATGGACTATTCAGCTATTTGCTTTGTTGCAAGTATGTTGAGGCGGTGTCTCCCAGTAGCCATTAATGTTGCATGACATAGCACTAAGCCCTAAACAGATTTAGATAAATATGGAGAGCCAGGACAGCTTACGAAAAGCAAAAGAATAAAACTGAAGGTTTAAGGGAAATTATGTAGCTTTTACATTCATGTGGTGGAAGTCACAGATCCTCCTTACAGGCCATCCTTGCTGGGGTCCCCCAAAACTGTAAAGCTGGCTCTGTATTATTTATATATAAATATACCGCAGAACTTTAAACCTTGCCGCAGAATTTGACCTAACAGTGCTGCAGAATTTCAGAGTCCCTGTCACGGAATTTACATCTGTTTGTCGCAGAGAACAGTTGGCCTTGCATATGGGTAACAGTGACCATTGCATGGCTAGCTTCAAGGTAATAAAAGTACTAGATTTTAAAAAGGCGGACTTCACCCAAATGAGGACCAACATAAGAAACAACTTAATTGATCTACAAGTGGACGAGGTCAATATCATGTGGGGGAAACTTAAGAAAGCAATCCAGTCACTGACCAATGCACCAGAAGGGTTACCAAAGTGAAAAGAAAATGAAACCTCTTATGGTTTTCAAAGGAAGTGGCTAAAATACTGAAAGAAAAACAGAAGGCATTCAATCTATTCCAAGGAACAAACAAGGAAGAAGGCTGGGTGTCGTACAAGGAGAAAATGAAAGAAGTCAGCAAAAAAATAAGGCAGGCAAAAGCACAGACAGAAGCAAGTATAGCAGAGAGTGCAAACAGAGGAGACAAATCCTTCTTTAGATACATCCGAGAAAGAAGGAAGGCAAAATGGGTATAGTCAAGATTACCACTTAGGAGGGGAAAACAACAGAAGATGACCCAGAAAAAGCAGAAATCCTGAACAAGTACTTCTTCTCGGTATTTACTGAGGAGGACCGAGGTGATGGCCCAGAAATGGCAAAACGCAACACCCCTGGACAGGGGGTTGATACTAGCTCCTATACAGAAACCGAAGTACTGAAGGCACTAAATAAACTGCAAGTTGACAAGGCCAAGGGGCCAGACGAAATGCACCCCTGGGTCTTAAAAGAACTGAGATTAGAGTTGGCTGCCCCTCTGGCTAAACTATTCACTAACTCCCTAAAGAGTGGGGAGGTACCCAAAGATTGGAAAAGGGCAGCTGTGGTCCTGCTCCACAAATCAAGCAGCAGGGAGCACTCTGGAAATTATAGGCCGGTAAGCCTCACATTCGTAGTGGGGAAGTTAATGGAAACACTACTCAAACAGAGGATCATGGCATTCCTGGAAGCTAGCGGCCATCAGGACCCCAAGCAGCATGGTTTCATAGCGGGTAGGTCATGCCAGACAAACCTGATTTGAGTTTTTTGACTGTGTTACAAAGGTTATAGATGATGGTGGGTGGTAGATGTGGTCTACTTAGACTTTAGCAAGGCCTTCAACTCGGTTCCACACAGAAGGCTGGTAAAGAAGCTAGACCACACAAGAGTTGAATCAGAAATAGTTAGATGGGTTAAAATCTGGTTACATGGCAGAACCCAGAAAGTGCAGGTAAACAGAGCACTGTCATCAGAAGGTAGGGTAACCAGCGGTGTGCCCCAGGGATCAGTACTGGGGCCCCTGCTCTTCAATATTTTCATATCGGACATAGCTAACGTACTACAGGGAAAGGTGTGTCTGTTTGCAGACGACAGCAAAATATGCAACAGGGCTGACACCCAGCAGGGAGTGGACAAGATAGAAGCTGACCTCAAGAAACTTGAGGAATGGTCTGGAGCATGGCAGCTGAGATCCAATGCCAAAAATTGCAAAGTCATGCACATAGGAAAAATAAATCCAGATAAGACATATTACCTTGGAGGGGAAAGACTAGCTGCCTCCAACCAAGAGTGCTATCTGGGAATCATAATCTCAGACAGCTTGAAGGTAGGTAAACAGTGCGAGAAAGCAGCATTAAAGGCCAGCAGTATGCTGGGATACATTGGAAGGGGAAGCTCAAACAGGAAAAGGGAAGTAATCCAGCCGCTGTACAGATCACTGGTTAGGCCTCACCTGGAGTACAGCGTCCAGTTCTGGAGGCCCCACCTCAAAAAGGACACTGACCGAGTGGAGATGGTTCAGAGAAGGGCAACAAAAATGATTCAGGGACTGCATGAGATGTCCTACGGGCACAGACTAAAAGAACTGAACATGTATTCCCTGGAACAGAGAAGAGAGAGTGGTGAGATGATCGAAACATTCAAGTACATAAAAGGCATAAATCAGGTGCACAGATGATCTCTTCCAGTATAAGAAGGGCAGCAGAACTAGGGGACATGATCTAAGGCTGCAAGGAGGGCAGTTCTCCACCAACACCAGGAAGTCTTTCTTCACAGAAACAGTGGTGGATGCCTGGAACAGCCTGCCTTCAGAGGTGGTGGGGGCAAGCACAGTGGTAGGTTTCAAGAATGCTTGGGACAGATACAAGGAAGCCCTCAAACCCAAGGATAGTTAGAAGGCTAGTCTAAAAGACAAAGGGGCAGACTACATAGACCTGGTGGTCTCCTTCTGCCGTCAACGTCTCTGTTTCTATGGTGCTGCGTCAAGCACTATACCATACTGCACTTGTACCTTAATCTGCACTGCTATACATCTTCATTTTCTGTTGCCTAGGTTCTCGGTCCATATACCATGCCTGCACAACTGTAATGTACTTTCCTTTTTTTCATAATATACTTCTTATTGGATAGAAGTTTATTCAATTACTACTGCACCTTACAGTTTGTTACTTTCACCTGCACATCATGTGTTATTTGCTTTCCTGCTCCACACCCCCCCCCGGACACATCTGGAAATGGGCTGTTACCAGTTCAGTACGTCTATCCTGGTAAAATTCTTGACATAAATAAATGGTTATTAGCGTTGTCTTGTCTGGAACTACACAAAGGAGTCGGAGAAAAGATGGTGTCCCTAATTACCCCTTTTTGCCATTAAATTGTTTATTTCAGGACACTGAACTCACAGAAACATAGAAACACAAAATTTGATGATAGATAAGGACCTCTTGGCCCATCCCGTCTGCCCATTTCTCCCTACCTACACTATTACTACAGACGGTGCCCGATCTACAGTTCTTTCTCCCTCCCCCTCTTCCTTTCCACAGTGATTCCCTTGTGCTTATCCCATGCATTCTTGAACCTCATCTTTGATCTCACCCCCACTATCTCTGCTGGAAGGCCATTTCAGGTGTTCACCACTCTTTCTGTGAAGTATTTTAGCCCACCCCCCCCTCAGCTTCACTGCAAGCCTCCTTGTTCTTGAGCACCTTTTCTTCTTAAAAATGCTCCCCTCCTGTACTTTATTTACCTCCGTGAGGTATTTAAAGGTCTCTATCATATTCCCCCGCTCCAGGGTGTACATAACGAGGTCCTTTAGTCTCTCCTCACATGGCTTTTGATACAGATCCTGCACCATTTAGTTGCCTTCCTCTGACTGCCTCCACTCTGTCTTTGTCCTTCCAGAGATGAAGTCTCCAGAACTGGACACAGTACTCTAGGCGGGTCTTACCAGTGATCTATACAGAGGCAATACTACCTCCCTGTCTTTCTGCTGACGATACCCCTCCCTATGCACCCCGGCATTGCACTCACCCTCCCTGCTGCCTGGCCAACTATAGGTGATCCAATATGATAACCCACCAATCCCTTTCCTGCTCAAAAATGTCACAAGAAGCATTTTTTTTTTTTAAATCTCTGTTTGTCCGCCTTTCCAGCCTGCCATCCGCAACCCTTCGGGAGCCCCAAGGCAGACATCCCTCTACCTTCCACCCTGTCCGAGCAACCCCCAGATCCCCATGGAGCTGCGGCTTACCCCCCGAGCGGGGATGGGGCAGAGCCCCTATGCCCCATCTATCATCTTTCGTCAGTCCGGGAGCCATCGGGCGGGCAAAGGCACATTGAGGCCACATCTCCAGGGCTCCATCTTCCTGGCGATGGCAGGATCTTTTCCTTTCTTTCTCCTACCCCTACAGCGTGAGACTCAGACATCAAGGCGTTGAGCGCAGACGTCGCGCTGTATAGCGGCTGCCCATCCCCTACTGTTAGGGGCTTGTAATACTCTGAGCCTCCGCTCGGAGTCATACAAGAGCGCAGGCTATGGCCTCAACCCTCCCTGGAGTAGGTGAGCTGTCATGGGATGCTCAAGCCAATCTTTCCCCCAGACAACCCACCAGTGACCCGAGTCTGCTCCCAAACCTGGGTCACCGTTGTGGAGCAAGATGTGGCATCCAGCGCCTCAACCGTCAGCCCCACCGGGCCGGCTCACAAGAAGTATTTTTATTGCTGCTTAGCAGGGACAACCCACCAGCACAGTGGTAGCACTACTGATTGCAATGCTGACAACCCAGGTTTGGAAGTAAAACTGGGGAGTTTGATGGCTGGCCAGGGGAAGGAAAACTGCGCATTCGAAGGACTGCTCTCCTCCTCCTCGGGGGCGGTGGTGGGCAGAGCCCAGCACTTGCTTGGCCCCTGGAAGGAACAGAGGAATAAGGCAGTCCAGGTCCCAGCATGGAGGGGGATAAGAGACATTGGCACATGTCACACGGGAGCCCCTGGCGTGTGTCCTGATATCATTATACGCCACACCCTCGAGTCACTGAAAATGGGAAGAAGCCAGTGGTAGGATGGCGCTGTGCACTCACTGGCCTTCACTCAAAAAGCAGAGCACGCTGGACAGAACTGGATGCTGATCATGGCAGAGGCCGGGGATTCCCTGCTGACCCAATTGGGAGGGCAAGCCACTGGGGAAGACAACTGGAAGTAAATCCTAGTGGAAGTCGCGATGACAGGGCTGAGATGCTTGGCATATATTTTTGTCAGTGTAGTGGTGGGTGTGGCCAAAACGAGAAAAGGCAAGTTACCCAATTTTGTTTCCTCCAAGGGGTAGACTCTGCTCAGATGGCCTCTGTGCAGCTGTAATGCAAAGTTATAGAAGGTGTAGAGATCTATAGCTTTACACAGCAGGACATGCAGTGACTATCTGCAGAACAACATGCTGCTTGATCTGTAGCTGTTTTCTCTCTGCAAGGAATAGAGAAGTACCGTTCAGATAACTACTTTTCCCACAATGTTGCTTTTTTACCTACGCTTTAGCTGTAATGTATCCTGTATTACTCTAGATTTATCGGATTGTCCTGAAAACTTAATTATCCAAAAAGCCATTGTCTGTCACCTGTTAAGTGATATTTAGTTCCAAGAACAAATGTCTGTGGCCTCAACATTCTGAAGGAAACAATGGTGGCTTGATTCATGTAACATTTTAATAACAGGAAAACAGGTTTATCTGTGACAGCTTCAAACAGCGATTTTACCTTATACAAAACAAACAGTCAAGCTGTGCTTTGCTCTCATGGATTGTTATGTCACTACAAATTCTGGATGAAATTCAGGAATTAAAATTTTTTCTAAAGAAGCAGTATTTATTAGTTGGCAAAAAGTGTCATCTTATACATGTTTTTGTTAGCAAAAATGTATATTTCTAAAATCCTAGGATTCAGGCTCTGTATGTTTTGAGTTTTCTGGGATATTGTTAAAACAGCTTTTACAGCTAATTTTTTAATTAACGACTCATCATTAAAGATGGCCGCCACTCACAATTGTTTAAAATCGCTTCCCCTTAGGCTACCTGTTGAATGAATGTACATGCTAGACTGCTGCTGTAGATGTATTAGGATATGATTCCACATGTATCTGATAGTAAAAAGCATAACACTGTACCAATATATTTAATTCATTTATGGTGGGCATCAGGGATCAACAAATCTTGAAATTAAGTACTTGTCCATGGACAAGTGGCTGGCTTAAAAATAGTAGTCCCTGTGATTGAGACGATAGTCCAGTTAAAAAGTTTTACGAGAGCTCTCACACACACACACGTGCCACTGCCAAAAGTGCTGACAGACACCTGCTCTCCCCAGCTGCTGAGCCAGTTAATTCGCAATTAAACAAACAGCCAAAATAAATAATTTTTGCAAATTGTGACAAATCAGATTACTTTCTTTTTATCTTGTGGCTCCTGCGTCCCTCTGCCCATCATGCTGCTGAACTAACTCTCCTACTGTCCCCCAACCCTGTAATGAAGTGAGCGAAGGACTAAGCTGCGAGGGACATCTATGTGCCGGCACTAAGAAATACAGGTTTCTCACCTGTAACAGGAGTTCTAGGAATGGTATATGTTGTTCATCCACACTTATTGGCAGGTTCCTTGCCGCTTTAAATCTTGCCGGAAGGTCTTCAAGCTGGCTCCTCCCACCCACCCGGGTGGTAAAACTCTCGGCTCCGCCCCATGGCGCCAGATCTAGCCTGCTGGAAGCCAGGTTGTGCGTCAAAGCCAGGGAGGCTGGGTGGGTCATGTGGATGAACAACATATACCATTCCAAGAACTCCTGTTACAGGTGAGTAACCTGTATTTCTAGGGACATGGATATGTTGTTCATCCACACTTATTGGCAGACTCCTAGCAGTTCTCCGGGAGGAGGGAGGCAAGGTGCACACCCCCTACTTAGGTATAAAGACTGGAGAACCAAGGCCCCGACCAACATCCCAGCATGACCCAAGGTCGATGTGGAAGGGGAAATCGGAATATGCCTGCTTCCAGGTAGAAGCCCTACGGATATCCTGGACAGCAGTATCCTAGGAAGCAGCCACCGATGCAGCAGAAGGGCGGGTAAAATGAGCACTTATCCCTCTGGGAGGCTCCATGCCCGCCCACCTATAGCGGAGACCTATACAGGAGGTGACCCACCCGCTAGTCGTCCGCTTGGCTGCAGGTCTGCCAGGTGCGGCTTCAGCGTAGATGACAAACAGCTGGTGAACCTCTCCCGAACTTCAGCCCTACGCTCCCTGGGTAGGTGAGCATTAAATAGGGTCCCCATGGATCCTATATATGGTCTCCGAGGCGAGAATGGGGATGAACCCCGGCAGAGACAATATCCGGTTGGGGAAAGACTCCGCCACCGCCTACAGAAGGAACTTGGTGGGGCGCAGGACAACCTTGTCCCTGTGGAAGACCAGATAGGGAGATTCAAAGGAGCACCTGGAACTCTCCCCTCCTTCTGGATGGCAGAGTAGCCCCAAGAAGGTGTTCTTCCACAACAGGTGGGGAAACTCGCACCTGTGCAAAGGTTCGACGGCTTGCCCCTGAGCTAAGCCCATACCAGTGAAGATCCCATAGAAATGGGGATACTCTCCCCAAAGGGGAGGTGTGATCGAGGCCTAGAAAAGTGCCAGACCACCTTTTCTGCACCACCGACTGCCTTCCGGCCCCTGCCCGGAAGACAGGGGTGACCAACAGAAGCACCTAGAGGGTCGTCGGCCGAAGCCCTAGTTCAAAAAGAACGGACCTCAGATGGTCCGAAATGCTCGCCGAGAGACGGGAGAGGGGACCAGGCCCTATCCCAACACCAAATGGAGAACTCTTCCATTTGAAGGTGAGCATGTTTGGCTGACTTCTAGCAGGATGCCTCGAAAATGTCGAGGACCTTGCCGAAGGACCCAAGGCCTGGCCCCTAGCCGCACAGGGACCAGGACTTCAGGTGCAGGGTTTGAAGGTCCAGAAGAAAAAACCTTCCCCTGAAAACAGAGATCAGGACCGGGCGTGCTGGAAGCCGTCTCTGGAGCCTGGGGCTGAGACTGAGGAGAGCTGGATACCAGAGCTGGCAATCCAGTCTGGGGCTACCAGCATCGCCTGCACCTAATCCCTCCTCGCCTTGCCCGTGGGTCAAGGGAAACGGGGGAGAGGCGTGGAAAAAGGCCCGGGGTCCGCGGCCTCGACGTCATCCCCTACAGCAAACCTTGCTGAGGGGGAGGGCATGAGACAGTCTTGGCCTCGTATTCTCCCTGAAGGGAAAAACAAAAGTCCACCCGAGGTGTGACCTAGAGGGAGAAAGATCTTGTGCTACCTCCGGCAGGGAAACCACTCGTGAGGCGCAGCCCTAATCTGGCCTAGGGCATCGGCCAGGGTGATGGAGGCTCCTGCCATAGAATGGCTAGGAAACCACCTCCGGCTGCGCGAAATACCCAATGCGGAGAACCTCCTTACGCAGAGGCAAGGGGCTCTACTGAACCTGGTGGGGTAGGTAGCACATGGTGGTGGTGGTGCTGTTGTCCGCTTGGACCTAAACCACTAGACCCCGCACAAACGGAGCGAGCAGTGCAAGCAAGCGGACCGCCTGGAGCTCCAGTGGGTAGGAAAGACATCAGGACTCGAAAGGACCAGAGGCGAAGCACTCTGTATTCCCCTAGATGGGCACCCCCACCCATCCGAGAAGCATCGGTCGGAGAAGACCGTCGACTCAGGGCGGACGAACAGGATGTTCTCCTGCAAGAGCTGGAACGGTCCAAGGGAGAGCATTCCCCTAACTCCTGGGCTGTAGTCACAAACTGGTACGAAGGAACGCAGCACTGTGACTGCTGGCTGGCCAGTCCTACTAGGGGGACGCATGAACCAGTGGGTCCAACAGACCACGCTGGAGCCAGCCGCCGCAAGACCCAGGAGGTGCAGGAGGTCCTGGCAGGGCGCAATTGCCCAGTCATACCTGACTAGGTAAGGGAGGAAGAACCTCAGCCCTGTCCGCCAGGAGCCGAGCTCGGACTCAAGAGTCGAGCCTCATCCCGAAGAAGGATCACCCGCTAAGACACGAGTTCCAACGTGGCTCCGATAAAAGGAGACCAGTCTGAGAGCCAAAACTCTGGATCGTCCCCTTCCGCCTGGAAGGGTTGTAGTCAGGCCGCCATCCGGGTGGGGTTATGCCCAGACCCCTCAGTGCCACAGAAAGCTGCTGAGCAGAGACCAAAGGGCCTGGCCTGGAACTCGTAAGGAGATTCCCCCGCTAGGAAAGGGAGGAGTCTCCCAAGAAACGGATGGAACGAAGAGGAAGAACGTCCTGGAGGTCCAGGAAGAAGCCACACGCCTCGTTCTGAGGATGGGATATCTGAGGCAGAGAGACCATCCAGATGTGCAGAAGAATGTGGCGCAAGCCCCCATCCGTTTGGGACCAGGAATACCTGGGCACGAACCCAGGGTCGGAAGGAGGATCCGCAACCTTCCTGATCACCTCTAACTGGAGGGCCAGGCAAGTCGGCTCAGTGGGCCGACAACAAGGCTGTGGACCCCAAGACCCCCGTGGGGCAACGGCTCGAAAGGGTGGTGCCTGCTCGCAATCCCAAGGCAGGGCCATCCCCTAGCACCTCCGACACCCAGAGGTCCGGGAAGGTGGACCAGGATGAGGAGGTGCGGAGCCGTCTCACCACGGGGGAACCCAGGTAGGGACGACGGGGCCGGGGACAGTGCCCCTTAGCCCGTCACTGAGCAGGCTTAGAGGAGGAATTGGCTGAGGGAGCTCTTGGGCCTTTACCTCCCTGTTTCCTTTTAGAGGAAGACGCTGGTTTGGAGTCAGGCCGCCCAGCGCAAGACCTGCTGGACCCTCGTGCTGGGCCGAGTCGAGCCCGAGGGCCGGGAGCAAAGGGCTTACGCAAAGGCTGCCGGCTGCCCTTGACCCCTCTGGGCGGAGTGACCGAGTCTGAGTGGCATCGGACTTCTTGGTCCCCTGGAGGTGTCCTCCACCCAGGGCCGAAAGGTCAGTCCCCAAGAAGGATGTCCCCAACTTGTGCTGGGTTTCCAATGAGAAGAGGATAACCTCAGCCACACCTGTGACGCATGGCCACTGCAGCCGCCACCGACCTAGGCACAGGAATCACCTAAGTCCAGAGCAGTCTGGAGCTGCTGCTTCGCCACCGCCCTACCCTGGTCCCGCACCCGCCGGACCGTGGTCCGCAGGTCGGCCGGGAGATGAGGGAACACCTCATCCAGGGAGCCCAAAAGGGCATGGGAGAAATGTGCCATCAGTGCGGCCAAGCTGGCCTGTCGGAGGCCTAAGGAGGATGCAGCGTAAACCTTGCACCCGACACAGTCCATCCTTTTGGACTCTTTGTCGGGGGGCCTATCCACATCCCGGGCATTCCCAGAACACTGGAAAACATTGTCGGTGACTAACCCCTCAGCCGAGGGGTGCTCCGAGAAACTGGGCAAAGAACCGACAGGGACAGAGTACTTCCTGGCCATCCTGGCCAAGGCGCAGGGCAGGAGGTAGGCCGCCGCTAGAGCTCCAAGGCCAGGCCTACGATGGCCTCGGCCACCGGGAAGGCCTCCGAGGGTGAATCCCTTCGGTCTAGAATCTCCGTCAGGGGATAAGGGGCCCGTTTGGACACGGGCTCGAGCTGCATCCTGGTGAACTCCGAGATGAGCTGAAGCAGACCCATGAAGGACGATGGGCTATCATCCACAGATTGTTCCGGAGAGGACCTTCTGACTGGGGAACATAGAGGAGTCGACTTCGGACTCCGAGGCATCTGCAAAAAGCTGCCTCAGGCCTGAGTCACTCTTCGTCCGCCGAGGGTGGGCGGGAGTGACGGGGACAGACAACCTGCGAGACAGGTCATGACCCGACTGAGGTTCCACCGAGGGCGGTGGGGCAGCAAGGTTCAGACGAACAACCAGCCTGGGAGTGGGCACCTCGACTGTGGCAAGCGGTTGAGTTGGCTGATCGGGCGGCAACTGCTTGCTGGACAGGGAATGAATCGGAGTCGATTGATTCCCGGACAACAACAACTGCTGCCACATGAACTCCTCGTAATGTCGACGCCACCTGCATCGAAGCCACTCCTCATCCGAGGAGGGAGATGAGGAAGAACGGTAATGCCACTTAACTCGGTGCCCCGCCCGAGAACGCTGAAGTCGGCGTGAGCGGCTTGACCGAGAAGAGGACCGAGGGCGGGCCTGGGAAGGAGCGGGGGGGCGCCCGCTCCTGCCTCAGCTCGGAAGAAAGGGCCGAGGCCTGTCGACCCGAAGGTACAGGCAGAACCTCAGCCTCCGCCGGGGGGGCCGGCGAAGGGATGGCGGCTCCAGCAGAAGAGAGCCCAGATGACGGGTCGAGAGACTTGACAACATCGACGGGAGTCCTGGCCGGCTGACCTGATGGGGACACCATGAAGCCAGCGGCCTGAGCCGCACCCTCGACCAAGTTGAACGTCGGCCGGCAGGGGAAGGGGAACTCTCCCGCTCCCTCCAGCACCGACGATGGGACTTAGCCTGCGACTCCTTGGACTTGGGCCGAGAGGCAGGTCCCGAAGGTCCCTCTCCCTTCGAGGAAAGGGACTGGCGAAGCTCCTTGAATGAAGCTGAATGAGGAGAACTCAAGGAGAGCAGGATAAGCGCCGCGACTGAGGAGGAGGGAGGGGCAGCCGCCCCCTCCCTGGAGGAAAGAAGATCAAGCCGCTCAACCGAGACAGCCGATGCGGACATTGCCCGACGAGTCTCCAAGGAATTTTCCATAGCAGGAAAAATTTCAGGTCGCCCGAGCCCTGAATGGGCCGCACGATCCTCCAGTGAGCTGGTCGAAAGGGCACAGCAAAAATCGCAAACTTGCGGATCATGATCCAAGTCGAGGCAGTAGACGCACGTGCAGTGCGGGACTTTCCTGGAGGAATTAACTGGGCGCCTCTGAGAGCTGGAAAACGAATGATTCATCGCCGTAGCGAGAGAAGATCAAAGTTTAGAAAAACTTCCAATTAAATTCGGAGAGACCGAAAATTTCAGGAACCAGTCGAAAACGCAGAGTGCTAAGGAGGGAACCTGAGCTTCCAAGCGGTAAGGAAGATCTGGAGTCATGAGGCGGAGCCGAGAGTTTTACCACCCGGTGGGTGTGGAGGACACAAAGACCTTCCGCAAGATTTAAAGCGCAAGGAACCTGCCAATAAGTGTGGATGAACAACATATCCATGTCCCTAGAAAAGTATGTTAATACTCGGTAACAGCACATTGTTGTGCTTGGTCTACCAAGTACCAATCATGCAGACTCAGCCTGATTGGTACTGGTACACTAAGCATGAAAATGCGTGGTTACTGAGTATTAACTTACTTTTCTACATGCCGGCACATAGACATCCACTGCAGCTTAGTCTTTCGCTCACTTCATCCCAGGGCTGGCCGCAGAGGACAGTGGGAGAGTTAGTTCAGCAGCATGATGGGTAGAGGGATGCAGGATCAACCAAATATAAAGTAAGAAATCTGACCGACCTGCTGGCGCAGGGGCAGGGTGCCTACCTGCGATGCTGGTGACCCGGGTTCAGGAACGGACCCGGGACATCAGAGGGCTGGCTGGGGGAGAAAGACTGAGTGTCTAACGACTGCTCTCCTTCTCCAGGGAGGAGGGCGGTACAGTGTTCGCGCAACGCAGACACCTGTCGGAGGCTAGGTGTACCATGCGCGCCGGCACCAAAAGCAACCTCGGGGTGGGGCGGATGCTGGACGTCATTGCATGTCCCCGCCCCTGCATACCCAGAAAAAACAACGCCGCTGGTCGCACTAGATGAAGCACACCCTCAGCTTCTATCAGCCTCCAGGATGGCCCCTTCAACCTATCCTGTCATTTGCGGCACCTCGAGGGGTCGGTGCCACAGCCCCGCCCTGGGGGGTAAGCCCAGGGGCATCAAGGGGCACGCTAATGTGGAGATGGAAGCGAGGGTCCGTAACCGGGCTGAGGTACCAGGCAGCTGGCGGCACCAAAAAAGTATAATAAATAATAAAAAAATAAAGTAAGAAATCTAATGGTTCACAAATTGAAAAAAAAATATTCTTTCAGCAGTTTGCTTAATGAGGACCTCTAGGTCCCACAGTATTAAGGGAAGGGAGCTGAGAATTTTAAATGCCGGTTGTGGCTATCCACAGGACAACCAGCAGACTAACTGGTGCTTGTCCCTGTCAAAAAAGTGACAGCCCCAGATGTCGAGCTATGGGATTTGTTTACTTTATTTATTTATTTGATATATCTGTTTACAACCTTTGAGCCAGAGGCTCATTTCCAAAGGTACCTCGTCACATGTAAGACAGAAGCTACTACAGACAGGGTATAACAAAAGTTACATAGAGCATGTGCTACAGACATTTGTCAACCCCTGGTGATCATGGCACAGGAGTGGGAACTTTAAAAAACTTAATCCCATTGCTTGTTTCAGGAATGAAAGAAAATGAAAAGGAAAATAGCTTGAGAAGCAATAGGACTTACAGCAAGGCGATTAGGATGTTGAGGTGCATAGGCAGAGACTTGGACTAAAGAAGTGGGGAGGTGATCTTTTTTTTTCTCCTTCTTTTTATTCTTTTGGTAGCCAGGTAAGGCCCACTAGGCACAAGGCCCATTTATCTTGCACCTGCACATGTCTCTGGTAAGGCAACATCTCGAGTACTGCACCCAGTTCTGGACCTGCACCTGAAAAAGTACTGGACAAGCTGGAGGCCGTACAAAGGAGAACCACCAAGGGGATGGGGTGGGGGCAGCATCAGTACTCAACACTGAGAGCTGCACAGTGAGCAGACTTGATAGACCGTAAGACCTGTATCTGCTGGCATCATCGTATGTTCGTATGATCCAGGGACAGCAGGGCTGGACAAATGAGGAACATCTTGTGGAGATCAACATACTCACTAGAAGCCTGACAGAAGAGGGGGATAGGATAGAAATATACAAGTTTCTGGGGTTAGCAACTCCATATAAAGCATGAAAACTTAACCAAGAAGTGTGATGCATTAGAGAGTGCTCAGATATTGCTTAATAATTAAATTCCAATTCACCCTTCCAGGAGGTACTATACGAATAAATTAAGTAGCACTGAGATGAACAGCCAGGCTGTTATCAAGGTTATGTCACTTTCTATATGCTTTGTTTGGCGACACAGCATAAATACTGTTAGCACAGGTGCAATGTATGGCTCACATTGTATTCACAGGATCTCCACACTTGTATGACCCATGCTGTGCAGAGGGTATAACAGTTGTGTAAAAATATTTTGTTGTTCTGAATATGCTTGTGGAAAAAACAATGAATATATAATTAAAATAATAAGGTGGCTAACAGGGACCTTTTCACTAGGAACAAAAACACAGTTACAAGAGGGTATGAATACAAACTGCGGGGGAGGGAGGAGGTGAAGAGAGACATCAGTGAGTTCTTCTTTTTACTGAGAGGGTGGCGGAGCAGTGGAATAGGCTACCCAAGGTGAGGTACGGACAATGAATGGGTTACAGGCTGGAGGGGGGACAGATTCAGGGAAGTGGCAATGACAAAGGGGGTAACAGAGGGGGAGGAGAGCTAGGCTGGTAAAGTGTCAGGCCTACGGGTCATCACATAATTAACAGCTTATTAAAAGGGCAGACTGGACAGAATGTCAGTCATTTTCTGCTGTCACTTCTACGTATGGTATGGATTTAGGTAAGCATAGGAAAAACTTGCAGCTAGGAGTGCTGTGAAGTTTTACTGGGACAACAAATTGTTATCAGTGACAAATGTTGCAATATTTGTGCAAGTCACAATATGAAGTTTTTGTTTTAAAGGCTCAAAAGTCTTAAAAAGGAAGTTTCCACCTCTCCCACACTCTTGTAGCACCATAGCCCATCTTTTTATTTATTTATTTATTTTTTGTTAACTGGGTAAGTGCACTAGCCATAAAATGACTATTTTCAGGCACGACCCGGGAGAGTACAACAAAAATTACAGACAGATACATTTCATAAGTATAGGACAATTACATGTACGGCAGGTATCTTCTTCCCCAACAGCACCAACAGAAATTGATTGGGGGTGGAGGAGGCCTCTTAATTAAATACCACCAGCATAGTTTACCCCATGGGAATCATGGCAGCTGACACTACAAGTCCACTGCACTTGCAAGGAAAAAAATCATGCTTATGAAAAGGTGAGTGAGGGCAAAAGGGTGAAAAAAATCACTACTGGGGCAGAATGACAGAAGGGACTGTCACCACTCGTGTCCCCCTAGCAATTAACGCAGCAATTACACCTTAATTTCTCCAATACAGTCTGTAATTGTTGGCCACCTTAAAGGTGATAAGAAATTATTTTCACATACTGTAGTTAATTGCCCTTCCATTTTCCTTTCCTTGCCAGTTAATTTATTCTGAAATGCTTTCACCAGTTTTGGATAAATAATCTAGTTTATGGGTGCTTTCAGATCTATACAGAGTTCCACCCTCCTCACCAGTTACTGCTCTGTCTTCTCAAGCTCTGAGGCATCCCAAGACAGCATTCCATGCTACTAATTGGGGATGGCCTGGAATGGTGGTGCTGACGTCAAAGAATGTTCAAGCAGTATGAAAAGAGAGGGCAGCAACTGCTGAAGAGAGAGGGATTCTGGGTAGTTACAAAATATAAAGGCAAAACAAATCAATTGTAAATTTAACAAAAAAGGTCAAAACATTAATAGTATATGGAATAGACACTAAATGGAAAAGAGGAAAGCATTCAGAGGTGTAAAAAATTGTTTCCTATTACCTTTACGGTGGTATATCCTGCATTATAAACCAGGCAGCCTGTGGCACTGACTCTAGAAAATCAGTTTTGTCCCTGAAAACCCACTGGACATGTGATCTGTGGGTGCTTTAAGTGACCGGAACTCTATGTGAAAAACTGGTACTTAGTAAGAGGGTATGGACACAGATTGTGGGGTTTCACTATAATTGGAACAATATACTTAATTTGGTCCCAAAATAACAGACCAATTCTGTTTCTCTGTTCACTTCTCCGTTTTCACAGAATATTGTGGGCTGGGCCCTATACATGGGTCGCAACAGTCCTACACTGGACACAGCTCAAGGCCCTTATAGAGAAAGATTTCATGTCATCTATGCTCCACCTTTCACAGAAACCTGATCTGGATGCCCCGATGTGCTGGAAGCACACAAAAAAACTCCCAGTATGAGACTCAAGTAATCATGTTTGGGAGTTAAGCTAAAATATTCTTAAAGAATACAGAACCCTAATGCAGATTCATTACCCAACTCCTATGCAGTGCTCTCTGGATTCCATCACAATGCTCTGCAAACTAGGCTGCAGCCCATAAACAACTCTTAGTCAACTAACTTAAAGACAATTTTACAGTGCACTGTAATAATCAGGGGGCACGTTGGTATTCACCATTACCGCAGAATTTTTCTCCGTGGGGATTGTTAGTTTGGCACAGTTTGGCAGTGCCAAAAACAATGCACAGTAACAGCGTGCTCCCACTACTGTATATGTAGCTATGTACTCAACAAGATCTCCAACAGCCGACCCGGTGGCCCTGAGGGTTGAGGCACTGGACGCCATACCTTGCACCACGCTGGAAACCTGAGTTTGGGAACAAGCTCAGGCGCCGGGGGTGTCAGCGGGAGAGGGAATAGGATCGAGCATCCGATGGACTCCTCTCCCTGGGGAGGGATCCAGGGTGTCTCCCGTGCAGTAGTGACCCCTGGTTGAGACTGGAGGCACAGCTAGCGCATGGAGTAGTTAGGGGAGGGCCCGGCGGATGCTGATGGCATGGCCGTCGGGCATCGTGCTGCGACTGCGCTCCTAGGGGGAACCAAAGCTTGAAATAACCCCCGATCTCAGAGAGGCGATGGCTCTCCTCCGAGCCACGCCACCACATGCCCAACACCGGGCCTTGTCTCCACACCCCAGCCTGCTCCTCCGCCACCTCAGCCAGCACACTCAATTACAGACAGAGCGCCGGAGTGGAGGTGGCCCTACCCCGGGGGG
Organism: Neoceratodus forsteri; assembly: GCA_016271365.2. Classification (NCBI taxonomy): domain Eukaryota; kingdom Metazoa; phylum Chordata; order Ceratodontiformes; family Ceratodontidae; genus Neoceratodus; species Neoceratodus forsteri. Next base: position 1,339,280,494 of record CM057455.1, on the reverse strand, counting down.
CTCAGAGCTGGGGAGTGTGCCGGCTGGAGGATGGTGGAGGGCAGTCGGACATGGGGGATCAGATGGGTGGTAGAGCGGCATCAGGCCTGCAGGAGCAGCTTGAGAGAGTTCCGGAGATAGGGGTGCATAAATAGAAGATACAAAAAAAGAAAACTTGATCTACAACATCACATACACAGCACCAGATCATGAAGGGTGCTGCTAGGTAAGCCAGTCTTGGTGTGTTCCGGAGCCTGCCTCTATTCACTCAAGATGTACTGATGATACTGCATTCACATGATGGACAAATTCTGGCTAAGGAGCTCTGTCAGCAGCCAGCCAGTCACACAGCACCTGTCTACCATGGCCAATCTGACAGGTCATCTTTTGATTAACAGCAGCAGCAGCAGTAAGTGCAGGGAGGGTACTGAGCTCTGCACAGACAGAAGCATCAGTGTGATAGCAGTGTTCATGCAGGGAGGAGTTGTTTGTACAGTGCTCTTACAAGATGCATCCTGGCGGTTGTGTTCACTGAAAGAAAAAACAATTTAAACTTACAGCTGTTAACTAGACCTACTAGAAATTAAAAAAAAGCAAAAGAAAAAAAAAAAACTTTAAGTACAGCAGGCAAGACAGGAGGACTTTCTGGTGGTTGGGGGGGGTGGAGTCCTGAACAGTAACAGGCAGTTGCAACAGTCTGAACTCAGTGCCTAATTGTACAATGCAGTCACATAAATTTATAAAAGAAGGAGGCAGACCACACTGGTGGCCCCGTAGCAGCAAGTTGCACTGCTGTGTAGCCGACCCAGGTTCAGGAGTGTACTGATGTCACTGCACTGGGAGGCAGGACAGGCTGTAGGTAGCAGCTGAGAGGTAGTGTGCCTTGACTGAGGAGATTTTGTGGTGAGTTCCAGCACCACAGCAACCATTGCAGGCAGGTCATGGAGCTTCCGCCTTCCATAAGAGCATACTGTGCATGCACCAGGTCAACTGAGGCACTGGTCATGCCACGGGGGAAGGAGGAAGGATGTGGGTGCAAAACTGGGGAGAAAAATACCCAGCTGCCGTCCATGTGATGACCAACCTGAACAGGTTATATCTTGTCCACAGGGTATGTCCCTAGAAGACAACAGCAAGGCAGAGGATAAAATATATATTAGGAGGGGGTGAAAAGGAGAAAGTACAGTTACATAAGAACTTACCATAACAGCAGATCTTCGAGAGAAGCTCTTACAGCAGGCAATAACCATAAGGACTGAGCCACCAGGCACTAGGACCACACGGAAAACTTCTAGCTAGCAGTATATACGATGTTGGCATGCTGACGTCAGCCAATAGTATTTTTTAATTTTTTATTTATTTTAGTTAAACATTTGGTGACCTGGAAAGGCACACTGAGCCAAGGCTCGTTTCCAGGTGTGACCGGGGAAAACAGGGAGCATGTGAACAAGGTATACAATTACACTAGTACATAAATAAGCAGTATAATATACACAATACACCATAGGAAGCAAGATAATACATTTCAGGATAACTAATATAGGTGTGACCCGGGGGAGAAGGAGCATGAGAACAAAGTAAACAGTTACTATACTACATACTAAGAAGCATAACATACATAAAACACCATAGGAAGCAAGATAACACATTTCAGGATAGCTAACACAGCATACAGGCTAGGCTATTAGAAACGCTAAAAGGTAAGGGAGAAACCTTCATAGATAGGGGAGATACTATGTGGTACAAACATTTCAAGTGATATGTGATGTTATGGCAGCAAGCAGGGAAGGGCAGGAGGCGCAGCAGTGATTTGACAGAGAAGTGGGAAGGTGAGATGCATAGGAGGAGAGTCTGAGAGTCCCACAGAAGGGGAGACAATAACTGAAGGCAGATTTGCCCATGTTTGAAGATGGAGTGGGAAGAGAGAAGGAGCGGGAGTCCCTAGAGTGCAGAGAGTACGATGAGGATGGGGCAGGAGAGAGGAGGGAAGAGATGTAAGAGGGGAGCAGGTTAAAAAGAATTTGGAGATGAAGGATATAGAGTAAGAGAGCGGTGAGAGGTCCAAGCAGGAGAGTAGACAGCAGTGTTGAGTCCTGGAGGGAGAGTTTGAGGTGAAGCAACAAAAAACACAGTACAGGGAGTCAAGATGAGAGAGAGTGAGGTAGAGGGTGCAGTGCAGTATACAGTATCAGCGTAGTCAAAAGCTGGCATAATCATCTTTGTCAGAAGTTCCTGACATGCTGGGAGAGGGCGAGAGTCCATGTTCTGATACAGAGGATACTGAGCATAGGACAGAGTTTAGTAGCTATGTAGTCAATGTGATTTGAAAAGTTTAGGTGTGGGTCTAGCCAGACATCTATGTACTTGTAGGAGGAGACTGCCTTTAATGGGGTGCCATCTAAAGAGGTGATGGGTGGGGTGTTGAGGGCTTTGGCTATTCTTTGAGAGGTACTGAAAGTCAAAGAGACAGTTTTAGACATGTTTAGCTTGAGTTGTTTTGATTTGAACCAAGACTGGACCGAGTAGAAATCTTGTTGCAGAACAGAATGGATAGAGGCTGGGTCCGGACCAGAGGAGAACAGTAAACCTATCCCCAGTTCTCCTGCTAGAGACCCCAGCATGGGTAGAAACTGGATAACTGAGGAAGTGCCTCATAAATGAGGAAAGCAGAAAAGCTACAATGGAGAACCAGCAGTCAGGGGAGAGGAGGGAGGGAATGCAATGCCTGCTGCAAGAGCTCCTCTCGAAGGTCTGCTGGTATGGTAAGTTGTTATGTAACTGTACTATTTTACTTCGAGGGGGCTCTTGCAGCAAGCAATAACCATGAGGACTGAATCCCAAGCAGAAGAGGAACAAACTCAGTCAGTTGGGAGGAGGACTCTAGCAGTCATAGGAGCATTAGGACAGGAGATCCTGGAGGACAGCAAGGCCGAACCCGGCTCCACATCTAGAGAAAATGTCCAAACAGTAATGGTTGACAAAAATGTGGACAGAACTCCAAGTGGCAGCTGCAAAAATGTCTGCAGCACACACGTTCTTAAAGGAGGCAATGGAGGCAGCCATGCCGCTGGCAGAATGGCCTTTGGTCTGGCCTGGCCAAGGCCTGTCGTAATTGCAGTAGCAATAAACAATGCAATTAGCTAACCACTTAGATAAACACTATTTGGAAACAGAAGTCCCTTCTTTTCTGGGGGCAAACGAAACAAACAACTGGTCAGATTTTCTGAAAGACAGGTGCGGTCCAGATAAAAGCAAAGCACCCGATGAACATCTAGAGGATGAAGCAAAGCCTCCCCCCTGATCCGAATACTCAGGAACATAAACAGACAGGTAGATGGATTGATTCAAAGTTAACTCAGACACCAACTTAGGGAAAAATTTAGGATTGGTCCACAAAGATATTCTGTCCAAGTAAGTCTCTTTACACATCAGAGCCTGAAGCTTGGAAATCCTCTGAAGTAATGGCAACAAAAATAAAAACTTTCCATGACAGAAAGCACAGCTTGCAGCTCGTGGCAGGTTCAAAGTAAGAAAGAGTGAGCTTCTCCAAAATAAACCACAAATCCCATGCCGGGACTGGGACACTAATGAGAGGCTTCAAATGAAGAATGCCCCGGATGAAGGTGCGGGACAGATCCAGTTGGGCGATAATTTTGCCATCAATGGGCGCATGGTATGCAGAGATGGCAGCAAGGTTCACCTTGATAGAGGAGAACCCCAGACTGAAGTCTGAAGGAGAAAGGAGGTACTCCAGGATGAGATTTACTGGGCAGGTGAAGGGATCCAAATGGCTGGCAGTAGCCCAGATGGAAAAATGTTTCCACTTCACGGCATAAACGGCTCTGGTGGAGGGCTTCTTTGCAGCCACCAGAACATTCGAAACCCTAGAGGAAACCCCAAATAATGCAATGACTAAGTCTGAAGGAGCCACGCATGTAGATGAAGAGACTTGAGGTTCGGGTGAATCAGAGCACCCTGGTCCTGGGAGAGCAGGTCAGAACAAAGGGGGCAGAGGAAGATGAGGTTCCACTGACAGCTGTTGCAACAATGGGAACCGTATCTATCACGGCCATTAAGGGGCTATCAGAAACATGTCTGCCCCCTCTGACTGCAGCTTGAGAAGGACTCTCTGTAGAAGTGGAAAGGGAGGAAAGGCATACAGAAACCTCCATGTCGAAGAGAGGGACAATGCGACACTAGAAAACAGGCCCATTGGGCAGTTTTGCATTGAGCTGGATGCAAAGCAGTCTATCTCGGCACGACCCCACCTGTCAAAGAGATCCTCAACTACAGAGAATAGGAGCTCCCACTTGTGCGTTTTCGACCTGGAACAACTTAGGCTGTCAGCCAGGACATTTTGAACGCCCAGAATATAAACTGCCATTAGAATCAGGCCGTGATATATGGCCCAATGCCAGACTCTCATGGCCTCCCTGCATAGGGGGTATGAATGAGTGCCCCCTTGCTTGCTGATGTAATAGACAACCAACATGTTGTCCATCTGAATCAAGACAGGACCCGGAAGGAGATGAGCCTGAAAGGCAAGGAGGATTGTGAGCATCTTGAGCACACTGACATGGAGATGCTGCTCTTGCTGAGACCAGGTCCCCTGGGTCTGACAGACGGCCAAGTGAGTGCCCCAGTCCAGACAGAACATGTCTGTCGTGAGAATCTGAGTGGGAAATTCTGCCCAGAAGGGAACCCCTCTGAGAAGGTTGGAGGGGTTCATCCACCAAGACAGTGTTTGCCACACAGGGTTGGAAACTAGGACTCCCTGTTCCAAATCATCCGTGCGTTGGTCCCACTGAAGCCGTAGGGTCCACTGAGGCACCCTCATGTACAGGCGGGTCAGCAGAACAGTGACAATGGCCGCCGCCATGTGTCCCAAGAGCCTGAGGAATGATGTGGCCGAGATCTGTCACGATGAGGACACCAAGCGGGCCTGTGCTCTCAGATATTCTGCTCTGTCTGGAGGCAGAAAGGCCTTGCCCTGTGCTGAGTGTAAGATTGCAATGATGAACTGCAGTCTTTGACTTAGAGAGAGGGAGGACTTAGGTAGGTTCAGGGTGATTCCCAGCATCTGAAACAAACTGAAGGTGATCTACATGGTCTGGAGCAGCTGGCCTATGAAGGGGGTTGTAAGAAGCCAACCATCAAGACAAGGAAAGATGTAAAGACCCTGTCTCTGTAGGGCCACAGCCACTACTGCCAGGCACTTGATGAAGACTCGAGGTGTCGAGGAGAGGCCAAATGGAAGGGACCTGAACTGGTAATGTTTGTGACAGGATGACTCCTGTCTTAGGTTTATCCCCTGGGTAGGAGACTGAGGTCCCCCCCCCCCAATGCCCTAATTAACGGAAGCTGAGTTATTCCTATGGGCATAGAGAAATAAAAAATATACTGATAGAACCCTTTCATATCGCCTTGTTTTTTCAGCTATCATTGCCTTGGCACTAGAAAGAATAAAAAACTAACATGCAGTTAATTTCATCCTTTAAAGCAACTCATAAAAAAATTCCCTTCTGTGTTGTGAAGGCTTGCTGAGCTGGCAGAAGAAGGGAAATGAGGAGCACACCCTCAGTTTCCCATTCCCTGGCTAACTCAGAAACTCCTGAAAGAAAAAGGAATTAAAATAAAGCATGAGCAAGAGCTCTGGTAACCAGACCCCCCTCCTTCTCTTACTGAAACAAGGCTGTGTCCTACCCCAATCCTGATGTATCCAAACAGCTTAGAAGCTTCTAAATGCATTGCAATATAGCCAGGTAAAGAAAAAGGGCCTGCTGGCTTACCTGAACTTCAGTCATGTAATGAGATGTTTTCTCTAGGGGAGCAGCGCTCTCTGCTGTCCCCTACTTTTACCACTCCCCCTGCCACTCAAGGTATCTAAGGAGGGTTCTAAAATGGTTGCTATGCAATTAAGCATATTTTGAACTAATACAGCCCTGTGATAAACATTACAGAAGTGATGTTTCTGTCAAATCAAGCAGAATACTTTGTACAAATGCATGGTGGGTCACACAGTGATTATAGATGAACCCATATAGTCTTTATTTCTGTATGTTAGTTAAGGGTCTAGTCAGGTGACCCCACCTAGAAAATATAAAAACCTGCCACTAGGGGCGTGGCATTAGATAGGCTATAGGGTGTCAGTAGGAGACTGACAGAGGTAAGAGCATGACCTCCTGGTGGTGTGTGCTCACTCTAGCCATCTTGGCAAGGCAGAAGCGAAGCCTTGGAGTCTGCAAAGACAAAGCAGTGTTCTTTTATAGTTTTGATTTATTTTTTGAGTGACTCATCTAACTAATTTTTCTTATTTTTGTAAATATTATTGCCTTTTATGGAGAAATAAAATGATAAATGCCTTCTGGCATTTTATATGCACTGAAATATAAGTCTGCCATGGTTTTGTTATCCTGACTACCCACACCCGTCCACAATGTTTCCCCTGAAAGCAAAAGCGTAGGAACCTTCTGTGAGGCCAGAACACTTGGATGTGGAGGTAGGCATCCTGCATCTCCAAGGAGCAGAGTCAGTCTCCCTGATGAAGGAGGGGTAGAAGACCCTGAAGGGTAACCATCCTGAAGCATTTGTATTCTATAACTAGATTTAGGGTGGCGGAGATCCAAGATTGGTCTCAGATCACCGATCTTCTTTGAGACCAGGAAGAAATGGGAACAGAAACCCTTTCCCTCTGTTTTGTGTGAACAGGTTCTATGTCTTTTTTGCTCAGCAGTGCCTGTATCTCCTCCTGGATAAGGCCAATCTGATCTGGAGAATAGTGGGATTGCAAGGGAGGGTTGTCCAGGAGTATCTCTTGGAACTCGAGAGTGTGCCCCCTTTACTAGATGAAGCACCCACTGATCAGAGGTGATTCTGCGCCAACCGTCAACGTAAAGGGAGAAGCAACCCCCCACTGCCTCTCCCAAAGCCTCTGCTGGGGGAGGGGGTTCAGGCAAGGGTCATGCTGAAGAACTTGGGATGGGCAGGGTGGCAGGGGAGGCCCTATGGGCTCCTGGGGCTGAAGCTCCTGTCGTCTGGGAATTGGGCTCTATGTTTGAAGGATCCTCTGTGCTGCTGTCCCCGAGACTGCTGATGTTAGTTCCTCCAAAAGGGCTGATGCTGTTGGGGTTTAGGCTGAGACCAGTATAATGAGTGTACTGTCTTCAAGGCCTGGCCAGATTCCTGTAGGAGGGAGATGATGCTCTGGACATCTTTGCCAAACAGTACCGACCCCCTGAAAGGAGCATCAAGGATTTTAGTCTGCACATATGAGGAAAAGCCAGAAACCCTAAGCCAGGAATGGCAGCAAACACAAATGCTCGTGGCTGTCGCCCCCCCGGCCACACTGGCAGTATCGCAGGACGCTCTTAGTACATGATTTCCAACGTCAGACCCTTACTTCAGAAGTTGGGTCAACTGAGACTTAGTGGCATCATCTGGCAGGGTTTGCACCAATTCCAGAGCCTTGTCCCACAGGGCATTCTGGTACTGTACCATGTGGGCTAGGAAGTTCAAGAACTGAACGGTCTAAGGTGGCTGAGACATAGACCTTCCTACCCCAGAAATCCATCTGATGAAACTCCTTGTCTGGAGGGTGCATGCTAAGGTGTCTGGGCCTTTTAGTTTGGTCATGAGCAGCATTCATGACCACTGAGCCAGCCACGGGGTGCTCCCATAAAAAGGCTTGTCCCTATGGGCATGGTAAAGCCTGTTCGCCTTCTTGGGCAAGGCTGGGGTGGAAGACGGGTGTTTCCAGGCAGCCTTGTTGACATCCTCAAAGGAGTCAATAAGGGGAGGTATGACCATGGGCAGTGTCCTTCTTATGGAGGAAGGCTGTCAGTCGTCGGCATTTTGGGTCTAGTTCCTACGAGTTCCAGCTCATGAGGGACTGAGTGCACCTCACGATGTCCTGGAAAGTTGGATCATCAGGAGGGGATCTGGGAGTATCCCTAGGCTCCTCCATCTCTCAGGGTAATCTGGAATACTCAGTGTCCTCAGAGGAAGTGGAGGAGGAGGAGGACCCCCCCCGATGGATCGGATTCTGGGACCGACGTTGGTAGACGGCGATTCTTCTTACGCCAGTCCTCCTTGTCACTGGGAGACCGGGGAGTGGAATGAAGAACCCGGACGGGTGAGGGTGAAGGTTCCCTCAGAGGCAGGGTAGGAGGCCTTTTCTAGGGCTCCTTACTCTGCATGAACTCCCACCAGGCTGTGAACAGTGTGGTGTAGTCTAAAGGCAGTGGGAGTGGAGGCTGCGCCAGGTGGGAAGGTGAAGGATCCCCCAGCGTCGGTCCCTGAGGAACCAAATGACCGGACAATGACTCCTGATGCAAAGGGTTAGCCGATGTCGGTTTCAAAGGACCCGGCATCAGTGTAGCAGGCATCGGTTGCAGTTGTCCCAAAGGAATGACAAGCACCAGCTGAGGCTTAACCGACAACAGTAAAGGTGTCACCAGGATCGGTACCGTTGTGGCCAGCGTTGTCTGAGGAGAAGGGGGCTGACACCAGTCAGATGACACAGTCCATGCAGGAGTAGCCTGCATAGGGGAGGAAGCCCCCATCAGAGACAGTAGTGTCGCCATTGAGGGAGAGGCGAGCGAATCTCCGGGCGTCGCTTGGAAACGTCAGTCCCTGAACGCGGGACCAACATAGGCAATGCCAAGACCTGAGGATTGGAGGGCCGAGGACCACCATCCGAAGAGCCAGTCGGGCCACCTGGCTGAGAACCCACAGGGAAAAGGGGCTTAACCTGCAGGGGCTTTGGGGCTGGGGACAATATCCGAAGCCCAGAGGAGCTTTCACCCGAAATGGTGATGAGGGCAGGAAGCGAAGACATGGAAGCCCAGAAAGAGAGAGAGCTGCCGGTGATGGAAGGAGCAATCTCTTGCGGGAGGAAGATCCAGAAGCAGCCGCAGACTTGTGCAGTGACCTGGAGTGGGAAACCGACTGGGGCTGACCCTATCCTTGTGCTGGTGCTTGTACTTCCCAGCTTGACTTCTTCTCTTTGTGGGAAGAAGAAGTAGAAGCCCTGGAAGCCGGGGAGGAAGTGCCGCTTTTGCCCTGGAGCTCCTTTTACATCAACGCTAACTTCTGCTGCAGAAGGAAAGCCCGAAGAGTCTTTGAGTGGCATCTCCGTGTGGCCTGGTTAAACTCCTGGCAGTGCTGGCAGGCCTCAGTGTCGCGGTTAGGGCATAGGCAGAGCAGGCACAAGGACTGGCCATCCTTAGCGGGGATCTGCTTGCCACAGGCATACTTCGTTCACTGGTCAAAAGATGTTACTGGAGAAGAAGACATATAGGAACGTGAAGAAAATTAAAGACAAACTGTAAATTATGAAAATAACAAATCACAGTTGAAATGCAATGAAAATGGCAGTCATCTAGAAGCAGGAGTCCTTGGAGGTCTGAACTGCGCAGGTCGATGGCAAGAACAGAACTGGGGATGGGCTGGGGACTGCCCCTTTTATACCATTGGCTGACGTCGGCACACCGACGTTGTGGGCGGTCCCCCGCTATACACTGCTACCCAGAAGTTTTCCGTGTGGTCCTAGCACCTGGCAGCTCAGTCCTTATGGTTACTGCCTGCTGCAAGAGCCCCCTCGAAGTAAGATCTAGAAATACAGCACATCTGGGGCTGTCCGCAGCTCAGAAATGAGTGGGGGTCTGGCAAGAGTCCTGAATAACAGCAGGCAGCTGCAACTGTCCGAGCCCAGTGGGTAACTGTACAAGGCAGCCAGATCAATGCAAAAAAGAAAGGGGGCAGAGGTGAAATAAATTCACTGAGCATAGTATTTCAGTGATTGCAGTGGAGGGGGCAGCTGACTGTGCCCTGAACAACCTGACTGAATTTTTGACACTGGCTTTAAATCTTGTTCATTAACCAAGCCCTGCAATACGAGGCATATTTCTCATTACAAATCAGTTTAGTTTATGGCCTTCATGGGCCATAGAAGAAAAATTTATTTTGCAATTGATACTTAGCGAGTTTTACACATCTCAAAAGAAAGAACCACAACAGTACTGAACAGAATAAAGATGATATAGGACATGTGGCCACTATCGGTTCTGCTCCACCTCATTCAAAAACTGTTGCTGTTATCTCTGGAACTGTAGACACCATGCCCCCATGTGGATAACAAAACGCTGCATCTGTAGAAATCAGCACTTGTACATCAACCACTCCTCTTGTGTCCAGAAATGTTGCATCTCTAGGGATCTAATGCCTCACTTGTGTCAGTTTCTTCTTGATTTCAGAATCCGCTGAAAAAACTGCACACAGTGGGCCCAAAGAAAAGTGAAGCCAAACTCCAATGAGCCGTCCTGAATAAGTCCAAATGTGGAAGCTGTGTAAGTGTATTCAGGCCAGTTTGGAAATGTGACAGGCTGTGGTCGATGTTCAGTGCCAGACAGCAAATGATATACTGGCTGTTATGCCTTGATGCAAAATTAACAAACTCCTTCACCACAGGCTGTTCAGTCATGAAATCAGAAAGCATCATAAGGCATGACACATTAAAAACTCATTCACTCCTGTAGCATACCGAGTCAAAACATTCTATGTTTGACCTTACTCAAAACGTCTGCCCCGCGCTGAAGGAGGGTCATACTTCAGCCAAAGAATGCCACATATTGGCAGGAGTAGTGTAGCGAGGGCAGATACAGGAAGTAAAAATATCAGCGGTAGCAGTAACAGCTACTCTGAAAAAATATTTTGCAGAAAAATTAAGTCTTTTAAATACATTTGTCCCGGGGCCTATTCAGTTTTGAACAGGGAAGGATATGTGACGATCTGCTTTTATTCTTTGGGACTGTAAGGGACGATACCTTGCTAATAGAACTGGGAATGGAGCTAGGGCAAGGTGGATCAGAGGACAAGAGGGCATAGCAAACAACTACACAGGCAATTATTTAAGTGAAACAAAGGAAAGCTGCTCTTCATCCAGTGGATGGTAGGTTTATGGAACAGCCTACCAGTGGAGGTGGGTGAAACAAAGAAATTCAGCTGCTTTAAGCAAGCACTGGACAGCATCATTAAGTTGGGTAAACTGACAAAATATGACCACTGAGTAGTGGGGATGGGGAAAATGCTGACGAACAACCACACTTTCTTCACCTTAGGGTGTTAGCATGGCTCAGTTGGCAGCACAGCTACCTCTAGCCAGAAGGCTGTAGGTTCTAGTCCAACACCAGGATGTGGGCTCTTACCATAAACAGTGGCACTCGCATGCAAAATTAGGAAGATGCTGTACTGTCACGGTGTGCCGTCCTACGAATAATATATTGAACCAAGGTCCTTTCTGCGACTTCTGCCCATCTCTGGTGCTGTCCTGATGGGTATTCAAGTGGAACAAAAGGCACTTTTTTGCATGAGTGGGGGATTTGCCCTGAAGTCCAGGCCAACAATCCCCTTCCCATAAAACTGGTGTAGCCAACTGTCCAGGGCTAATGATGTGCTCTGCAGATGTAGTGTCAGTGGCTCATCAGGCTGCACAGTCGCCTCTGAGGCCAGAAGATCAGAAGGCGGTGGCTGTGACTGTGGACAACATCATCATCAACTTAAAACACAGTTCCTGCCTTAGTATTCTACTTGATGAACCCATCGGTTTTGCAAAGGAACATCAACCATTTGTCTGTGCTTTATTAATACTGACTCTGGTTTCTCTGAAGCAAGATTCTTGTCTTTGACACAACACCTCGGTGCTACCGCTGAGGATACCAAGATACAACCTCTTAAAGTATTAAAAGACAAGGACCAAATAAATAATTTGTGTTGTACTGCCACAGATGGAACAGCAACCATGATGGGTTAAATCTTGGATGGTCACTAGACTAAAGGAAAAATATCCAGTAATGTTATCATGTCACTGCATTTCATACAGTGACTCTAGTTTCAGCTGATGGTGTGGAAAGCATACCTTTCCCAAAAAGACAGTGTGGTCTACAGGTTACAGCGCTGACTTGGGAACTGGGAGATCATGGGGTCAGACCTGGCTAGAGCAAACTATTTCCTGTGTGACCTTAGGCAAGTCACTTAACCATCCAATGCTCCAGGGCACCATGTGAAATGTGCAAAAAAAATAACAGTGACACGTAATTACAATGAAGGAACTTGGACAACTGCAGATACGGCGACTTTTATATCTGTGGGGAGCTTCGCCCCGCACCCCCCAATGTGGGGGTGCTGCCCCCAACACCCCTTACTTAATATTCCACCTCCGGGGGGTGCAACTCTGGGAAGGGGGGAATCCCCAGTTGCCGTTTCTGCAGTCAACCATTTCCATCACAGTTATTGTCCTCGCTCTTTCCATTGTCGCGGTTATCACGGGTCACCATATTGTCCTCGCTCTTTTCATTGTCGTGGTTATCACGGGTCACCATGCTCCAGTACACCCAGCTGTGGAAATGGGTAGAAACAGGATCTCACTAGCAATGAGATGCTGTACCTCACTAAGTCCCCCTGGGTAAATAAAAAAAAAAAATACCAGGAAATACTTAGCAGCATTACAAAGTTGTTAGAAAATACACTTAAAATCTCCAATGCTTTAAATGAGATATAGGATGTCTTTAAAATAATGTTCTAAGATTAAGACCTTGAAAAACCTAGTGGTTTTGGAACCTATGGTGGCTTACCTGACTGTAGTGCAAGTCATTCTGAGCAGAAAGTGACATTTTTATTTTAGTACCCCTGCAGGAGAGAAGCGATCATAAACTGGCCGGATCAAGCAGCCAGCCGATCCCTTCCACTTCCCAGTCTGCCTTATGATGTCTAACTAGGGAGAGTGCGGGGGCATACTCTATATGTGTCTATGGGGCTATTTTTTTAAATACAGATTTATATAGGTTACTGCAACCTTATATTTGTGTATGTGTATATACAGTTGAGCATTGGTGTTGAGATATACTGTGTACCAGGGTGCGCTACCCCACAGACTTATGTGGTGCACCCCTGCTTTCTCCCTTGTTAGACGTCACAAAACATCTGAGTATGGGGGTGGGGTCAGTAGACCATAAAGTGGAACAGACTGGCTTGCCGCTTGCTCAGGCCAATTTACAATCCCTTTCCTCCCACATGGAGCTAAACTAAAAATGTTATTTTCTGCTCAGAATGACTCATGCTAGAGTCAGGTAAGCCACCATGGGTTCCAAAATCCCTAGTTTTTATTTAAGCTCATATAATCTTAATACATTCCTTTAATGAGAAACAAAGAAAATTCAGTTAAGTTTTTCACACAAGGTGGCTGTCTTTTGAGGGCGCAGTTGATGAACTGCTGGTTCATTTCTTTAGTCTGATGACTGTGCTTGCTGCAATTAAAACTGCCTAGCAGAAGGCTTGAGAAAGTCCATTTTCACTTACAAATTTCTGCATGACACATCTTCTGTCTTTTTTGTTTTGTACATTCTGTTTATACTCCTTACTGCTGTGCCACTGGACTCTCTCCAGTGAGGTTACTTGATCTCCGCTTTCTCCGCCCGATCTGAAGTCTTCTCTTTCCTTCCTCTGGTGACCTTGCCCTAGCCACCTGAACCACCCGACCCCCCCCCCCCGGCTCTGAGTCCCCAGGGTGGGACCACCTTATTCCCTTCTGGCGCTCTATCTAGAATTGGTTAGAGTAGCCAGATGACGTGTCACCAGAGGAGGTGAGAGACTCGATGGTGGGAGTGGGTGCGGAGTCCCTGAACCCACCTTCACCCACCAATGACAGGGCCCTTTTTCCCTTTGTTCCTCCCCTTCTGACAAGGACGTGCACTGGCATTAGCATGCCATAGGGATGCTCCCACCCCCCTCCACAAACACCTGCCACACCAGAACCCCACTGGCTACCCCTACCAGTGGTGTAATGACCCCGGCCTCTGCCAGGAGATGCCACCAGGTGGGAGATCCCCTAGAAACAACCCCAGGAGAGGAGAGCTGTCCTCTGGATGCTCAATCTTCTCCTTCCCTGCTAACCTCAACGGACCAATCTCGTTCCTGAACCTGCGTTGCCGGTGTGGCACAATGTGTGGTGTCCAGTGCCTCAATCCTCAGTGCCACCGGGCCGGCCTGATACATCTTCTGTCTTATGTGCTTCATCGACTTAGCTCTATGAGACAGATAACCAGCCAGTCCTCACCGCAGCAGAACTCCTGCTCACAATGCTGTCGACTGGGCTTCAGAAGCAGATCCTGGTCATAGAAGCGGGCATGGTAGAGAATAATTAAGTATCCCAGAGGATGCTTTCCCTCTCCAAGGAGAAAGGATGTGTGATACCACTGCTATAGCTCGACCTTGGTGGCCACTGGTGGTGTTACAGGCAAGGGTGTGCCTTTGGAGAGGAGGATGCTGGGTGACACCTCCCAGCTACACACTCCATGTGCTTGGGACAGCATCCTTATAGGAGGGGCAGAAAACACAGAAGAAACATGGCTCCCACTGCCTAAAGACAATGGACCCTGATACAGCTGGGCTCCAGGCCTTCACTCCCAACCGCCTGCTGCAGACCACTGTCAGGGTCATATCCCCCAACCTCACCTGAAGTGCTATCAAGAAGCAAGATGGACATGGTGAGAGTGTGGGCCTGTGGGGCATGATGCCTTGCAGCTACTAAGGACAGAGGTATGGGGGGAGAGGAGACAAAATTCAGGATTGAAAAAGCTTTATAGGTCAGGTTTTCCATCAGAAAACATTCCATTTTGGTAAAATTGCTGGAAAACAATATAATCAATGTCCTGTCACAGAAGGAGAAGGTGTTTTCCGTGTCTGTGAATTCTTGTTTGTGTTTTCCTAGCAATGCCAGTATCCACTGTTGATTGTGAGCTTGATTTTAGTAAGCCGAATCTCATTAAGACACATCTCAGAACTTTAAACACTGATTGTGCATTATATGATTTCCATATATTGATCTTCAGAAAATTAATTTGGGATGTCAAATCCAGCCGTATAGTATCACAAGACATCAGCGGTGAGAACTAAACCAAAGTGGTACAAAAACATTTTCGGTGGCAAGTGGTACACAAACAAAACACACAGAGCCAGCCATGATCAAGACAGCAGCACCTAAACAACTGGTTTAGCAATAGACAAGCTATGAGCTGGTGCTAGAGATTAATGAGAGAGCTTTACCCTACAATAATAATAATAATAATAATTTTTATTTATAAGGCGACTTTCTAATTTCAAGGTACTGAACAATTCAAAACCGTCAAAACCACCATTATAAAATTTCATAAAACTTAATACAGTTAAATTCAAATACAATAAACAGATCAGCTCTCTAAGAAGGTCTTTTGCTAGAGAAACATTTTCAATCCAATCTTAAAATCCACCACAGAAGTGCACTCGCGTAACTGCTGGGGTAGAGAATTCCAAAGGGTGGGAGCAGCATATGAAAAAGCTCTAGCACCAGAAGATTTCAAATTCACCCTTGGAATCTCTAGCAACCCGTTGTCGGCTGAGCGGTGCGATCGCTCAGGGCAGTAAGGGACCAGAAGTTCTTTCAGATAGACCGGACCCAGACTGTGTAGGACTTTGAAAGTCAGTAAACCGACTTTAAAGGTGATCTGCCACTGTATTGGCAGCCAGTGCAATTCACGCAGCACCAGAATAATATGGCAGAATCTGCTTGAGCATGCCAAAAGCCGGGCTGCAGCGTTCTGCTCTAGTTGCAGATGATGGATTTCAACCCCTGAAAGCCCTAGATACAGGGAGCTGCAGAAATCCAGGCACGAGGACACAAAGGCATGGACCAAAGTTGGAAGGTCATCAGACGGAACCAGATGCCTAACCCTGGCGATGCTTAAGGTGGTAAAAGGAAGTCTTGATGACAGCAGACACCTGTGACTACAGGGTCAATCTATCATCAAGAACCACCTCCATGTTACGCACTCATTCAGAGGGCAGGAGAGAAACACCGCCAAGAATAATTCCAGAGGGTGCATCAAACCCCACCCCACCCCATCCGATGACCCGGGTCCACAACCAATACCTCTGTCTTTTTTTAGTTCAACTTCAGCCAGCTAGAGTCCATCCACTCCTGGATTTCTTTCAGACAGTTGTTAAAGACCGAGAGAGCTCCATCCTGGTCGGGTGCAAGAGAAAGATATAGCTGGGTATCATCTGCATAACAGTGAAACCTCAGCCCATACCTTCTTACAATGTCTCCGATGGGTAGCATATACACTGCGAATAACATTGGTGACAGAACCGAACCCTGAGGCACCCCACACAACAAAGCAGTTGGGTCTGAGGAAAAGACCCCGGACACAACTCTTTGTGCTCTTCCTGTGAGGAATGAGGTGAACCATCTTAAGACGTTTCCTGATATTCCACATATATGCTTCAGGCAGTCTAACAACACCACGTGATCCACGGTGTCAAAAGCTGAAGACAGAGATCAAGAAGAACCAAGATGGAACTGCTCTTCTGATCTCTTGCCATCAGGAGATCATTAAGCACTCAAACCAGCACTGTCTCGGTACTATGTCTTTTACGAAAACCGGACTGGAGGGCTTCATAGATGTCATGGATGGTCAAATGGTCCTCCAGTTGAGCTGCCGCTACTTTCTCAATCACCTTTCCAACAAAGGGAAGGTTAGAGATAGGTCTGTAGTTTGTGAAACAGTCTGGGTCCAAGGTAGCTTTCTTCAAGATGCTGCCCCAACCCCCCCTTAAAGACAGGGATTACCTTACTTTCTTTCCAACCTTGAAGATATAGTTGTGTTTCATCAAGTTGTACCTACTCGGATATATACTGTACCTCTGCTGTGTTGAAAAGAAAATCATCTATTTTATCAAATAATAAAACTTGCCTAAATGTTGTCTTATGAAAGTTGGGAGGGGGGTGAGACAAGTGATTTCAAACCCTCACCCACTAAATTAAACCCACCTTAAAATGCTAAACAGCATCTTCTCCAAAAGGTACATATACTTCCTGTCCTTCAGTCACACTAATCACCTGTTTTTACTTAAAGGTTGAAAACAGCAATTGTGTATAGGCCTGAGGACAGCCACTGTCAAGTTGAACAGAATATCTAACACAGAAAACATAGAAACATAGACTTTGAAGGCAGATAAGGACCAGTTAGCTCACCCAGTCTGTCCATTTCCCTACCTATTGGTTAAGCTGCAGATCCTAGTTAATCAACAGCCTACTTCTTCCTACCCCCCACCACTATAATTGCCTTATGTCTGTCCCATGCATTCTTGAATTTCCCCACTGTTTTTGACCCCACAACCTCCTCAGGAAGGTGGTTCCGTATGTCCACCACCCTCTCCATGAAAACAATACTTCCTTGTGCTGCCCATGAGCCGTCCCCCCCTCTGTCTTCAAATTGTGCCCCCTTGTTCTTGCACATCTCTTTTTCTGAAAGATGCTACACTCTTGGACTTTGTTGATTCCCTTGAGGTACTTGAAAGTTTCTATAATGTCCCCCCTCTCCCTCCTTTCCTCGAGGGTATACATATTAAGCTTCTTTAGTCTCTTCGTATGGTTTCTGGTGCAGACCTTGCACCATTTTAGTTGCCCTCCATTGGACTGCCTCCATCCTGTCTATGTCCTTGCGGAGATGGGGTCTCCTGTACTGCATGCAGTACTCCAGATGGTGTCTCACCAACTGTCTGTACAGAGGGATATCAACTTCCTGTTTTCTACTGTTGATGCCTCTCCCTATGCATTCCAGTATCCCCCCCAGCCCTCCTTACTGCCTTCTCACATTGCCTGCCTACCTTTAGGTCATCTGATATGACTGCCCAGGTCCCTTTCCATTTTCCATGCCCCCTTGTGTATGAACCCTGTCGCAGATCTTTGTGTCATCTGCAAAGAGGCATACTTTTCCTTAGAGTCCATCCACAATGTCACTTATAAAGACATTAAAGAGGACCAGCCACAGTACCCTCGCTAGTGACCCTCCTTTCTTCAGAGTGGATTCTGTTTACTATTATCCTCTGTGTCTTGTTGTCTAGCCAATTTTTTATCTAAGCTACCACCCTGGGACTCACTCCCAGGCTGGCTAACTTGTTTATTAATCTTTTTTTATTTTATTTATTTGGATATTCGGAAGCAACCTTTCAGAAAGGAACTCTTTTACAAAGGTTCCAAGTCATGAATACAGACAAGCATTTCTTTGACAATAATTTAGGTTACAAGCATATTATTTGTACAAGTAAACATGTTCATTACAAGGTTGAAACACAAAGAAGATTACTACAACAACAAGAGAGGACTACTACTGTGACAAATGCCTTGCTAAAGTCTAGGTAGGCCATGTCCACAGCCCTTCCCTGGTCTACTACTTTGGTCACCCAGTCAAAGAAATCTATTAGATTCATCTGACATGACCTTGCTGCTGTGAACCCATGCTGTCTTGTGTCCTGTGCCCCGCTGGCCTCTAGGTACTCAACAATTCTTTCTTTCAGAAGTGATTCCATTATTTTCCCTACCACTGAGGTCAAACTAACAGGTCTGTAGTTTCCTGCCTCTGCCTTGCTCCCAGTTTTGTGAAGGAGAATCATATCCATCCTCCTCCAGTCCTCAGGTACCTCAACATCCTCCCATAATCTGTTAAAAATGGTAGTCAGTGGTGTCACTAGTTCTCCCCTTAGTTCTTTTAGAATTCTGGGGTGAATCCCATCAGGCCCCATTGCCTTATCCACCTTGAGTTTTAGGAGTTCTTTCAGGACCCTTTCTTCAGTGAATGGACTGGTATCGACCCCCCAATCCAGAGAGCTCCCATTGTTTGGTATAGGTACTGTATGTCCCCCTCCTCCTCTTTTGTGAATACGGAACAAAAGTATTCATTCAGTATCTCTGCCTTTTCACTGTCACCCTCTGCCCAACCCCCCCTCACCTTTAATAACCCTTTATTAAGCCTCACTATCCCCCCCTTGGTCTTTGTTTGCTCCCTAAGGTACCCCTTCTTAACTGAGTTGGCTATCTTTTCCTCAGTTTGGGCCTTTGCTATTCTGACTGCCTTCCCTGCTTCCTTCTGCTTTAACTGATATAGTTATCTGTCCTGCTCCTTCTGTGATTCCTTATACTTCCTGAATGCCATCTTTTTCTCCTTAACCTTCCCTGCCACCTCTTTTGAGAACTACAGTGTTTTTTTCCTTTGTTTTGTTTATCTGCTTCACATAAAGGCTTATTGCCTCTGTGATGGCAGTTTTAATTTTTCCCCATTGTTCCTCCACCCCTCCTTTCTGCCCTTTTGCTAGTGCATTCTTTAGGCACTCTCCCATTCTGCCAAAGTCAGCCCTCTGAAAGTTCAGCACCCTTGCTTTTGTATAGCTGGACTCTATGGCTGTGTTTATCGTGAACCACACTATCTGGTGGTTGCTTGTTCCCAGATGACTACCCACTTCTAAATCTGAGATCCTCTCACCGTCCCCGTTTGAGAGTACCAGGTCTAAGACTGCTCCTTCCCGAGTGGGTTCCAACACTAGCTGTCTGAGGCATGCCCCCTGTACGGCATCGAGAATGACTGCTCTTGGATGTGGCTGCAGCAAAGGTGCTCCAGTTAACATCTGGCATATTCAGGTCCTCTATCAACGATATCTCCACTTTTTCTACCATTCTAAGGATGCCTCCTATCATTTCTTTGTCCATTTCTTCCCCCTGAGATGGGGGTCTGTCTGTATACAACCCCTATGCGGGCTATGGTGCCATTTCCTGTCTCCATGGTGACCCACAGTGCCTCCTCTCCTCCATGTTTACCCTTTAGTTCTGCTGCTTTTATCCCTTCTCTTATGTAGAGAGCTACTCCTCCTCTTTTACCCTCCCTGTCCCTCCTGTAGATTGTTTACCCTGGTATGTTGACATCCCAGTCACGGTTCTCTGTGTACCATGTTCCTGTGACTGCCATAATATCCAGGCGTCCCTCTTGCATCAAGACCAGTAATTCAGGAAGCTTGTTTCCCAGACTACGGGCACTGGTACTCACTGCCCTCCATTTTTTTATGGTCTTACCCCTTTTAGACTCATCCGTGTACTTACTGTCTTTTTCTCCATTTACCCCTGCCCCATATTGACCTATCTACCTTGGTGTTAACCTCGTTAACTGCCCTGTTTTGTGGGGGGAGGTTGGGAATTCCCTGCTCCTTTTCAGTGCCTCCCCCACTTGACTAGTTTAAAAGATTGCCAATGAAGCATTTAAACCTATCACCAAGGATCCTGGTTCTCCTCCCAGACAGATGCAGACCATTGCGCCAATATAGGCCTGCATCCCTCCAGGTGGACTCCCAGTCCCCAGTGAAGCCAAAACCCTGTGCTCTGCACCGGTTTTTCAACCATTCATTGAATCCCAGGGTGTGGAGTACCCTAGCCTCACCAATGCCATAGACAGGCAGCACCTCCGAAAAGGTTACTGTGCATGCTACTTGTCTAAGGCCCCTCCCCAACTCCACAGACTCCTCTTGCACTGTTCTGATCCCATTCCCAGCTAGGTAATTTGTCCCTAGGGGGACAATGACTTCCAGCTCCCTCTCATGTGCAGCTGCTCCCGTGATCTGGAGGATTCACTTCCTGTCCCTCCAGGCCATGAAGCCAGGCAGGCACCTTACATCCATCTCCCCTCACTCCCCCAGTTCTACCCCCCTAACAACTGAGTCCCCTACCAGGAGCTGTTTCCTTCCCCATGGGGTCCCGTGCCACCCTCCTGTGGGTCTCCCTTGTGGAGGTTCCCAGCATCCTCCTTGGTCTCCACTGTGGGTGCCTCCATAGAGGAACAATGCTCTGCCAGAATGGCATACGAATTATGGAGAGGTACGACTGGAGGGATGCACCTGTGTTCTACCACCCTCACCCTCCCTGAGCCCACCGTAGTCCAACTGCTCCTTATTCCTGGCAACCTCTGAAGCAGCGGTCCTGGTTGGGGGAGGAGGCTTCCCAGTCCCCTGCCAAGTCCTGGATGGGGTAGGAGGTTTCCCTACTCCTTGCCAGGTCGGTCTGGAGATGGGCAACCTCCTCCCTCAGAGCAGAGGGGTGGTTGCAAATAGGGCAGCATCGCAGCCCCCAGAATGTCTCCCGGAAGACTGCCACCCCACAGCCAGTTATTGCACCACTCCCCCCATGTCTCTCTCCCTCCCTGTTGAAATTGTAATTTTTTTTTTTTACAATACAATCACAAGAAGATATCTTCCCAGCTTATGCAACACTATCTGTCTGCCTTCTGTGGCACTCCCCACCCTGTTTTGTGTCTGAGAAGAAAGTTGTTACACCTTCCTGCCTAACCCCAAAAAGCTAGGGTAGCCAAGGGAGGGTAGGGGTTGGGCAATCCACCTGTTTTGTTCTGTGAGGACAATCACAGCAATCCAGTCTGAGCCTCCTGACTAATACACAACTCCACTGACTGCATGAATGAAAGAACACACCAGTGAAAACTTAAATGTTTGTTGCATAAACAATCCAACCTCAACTAGCATTTGGGTGGCATAGTCATTTTAAGACAGGGTGTCTCAGTCTATCAACTAACTTAATATTTTTATCAGTTTATGTGAACATTTCTAATTCTAGATCTTGGACAAATACATTCCCCGGACTCAGTGTTAAAAAAAAAATTACTCCCCCCAACCCATCTCTCACTGTGAACTTCTGCAAATGAAACATTCTCTGTGCAATCCCCTTCACAGCTGGTCTTTATGCCCTCATAATCATGGTGTTTTTGAAGTCACTCTCTGATCTTTCATGAGTGCAAGAAGCTGCAAAGCTACCCTTGGAGTGTTCCGCCTTGCCAGAGCATAGAAGCCATTGTTCCCTGTGACAGCTGCACTCCGGCAGAACGAAAAGACTCATCCAAAAGAATGGAAGGCAGGAAGTGCCGGGCCTGTAATCAGGAAGAAATGCTGCTGGCATAAAGTTGTGCTGCTGGCAGAGTGAAAGATCTCTGGGGAAGCAGGTCAGAAGATCAGCCCTGCTGAACTATCTCTGGAAGAACTGCTGAGACACAGTTTAATACTAGCAGTGCACCTGCATACTTGTTGAATAAGAATGCATGCCGGCAGTACTCTACATACAGTGCTGCAAAGTGAAGGAAAAAAAAAAAAAGATGCTTGTAGCCATCAACTGACAAAAGATGCCAAAGGTAACCATCTGCTAACTTCAGACACACCCATATCTTGTTGACTGGCTTTGTTCATCACTGGTGAAACTGGATTTACAGTTAAGTATCTCGTTACCAGTTTCACAACCAAAACATGATGGCACACTGTGTGCTGAATGTATACTAACCACATGAATGGGGATCAGGGGTGTTCAAATCAAAACTTTTGTTACTTACCCAGCCATGACCGTAGCTGAATTTTCACTTGCCCCTATTAATTACAACTATATTGGCTGTTTTGGTACTTGCCCTTCAATGAAATTTACTTGCCCCAGACAGGGGGCAATGGGATTTGCACACCCCTGATGGGGATGCAAGAATCCTCGGAAAAGTCATCTCACTAAATTTTATATCATATTACAATTGATACAAAATATAATGATCCTCAGCAGTGGACCAATACGTCAACGCTATCTCAAAAGAAACATTCAGGTCAACCTCCTTGGCCAGAAAAAGATTTCAGAGTAGATTATTCTGTTTTGCAGACAGTTACATTTAGATCCTCTTTAAGGCACAACATTTGTTCAGTGCAGAGGACAGTGAATATAGACATCACAGTGTCCATCTATTTATGGAAATGCCCCTTTATAATTTGAACTAGCGTAAAACACTTTCCACAAATGTAGCTGCCACCCACCCCACCCCCATCCCACCCCGGTACTTATAGGACCTGCCTCAGAATGTTGGGAGCTGGCCAGAGTTCTAAATTGTGTCTGGGCACTGGGGGCTTGGAGGGGTCCCTCAACATTGCTTCCAAGTACGATAGCTGCTTACACCAATACCAATGCTATTATCCAATCAAGGAAAGTAGAGGCAAGCACAGATAATATTTATTGGCCATGCACAGATGCTCTGTTCCCAAGCGGGACACACATACTTAATAGTTTCACACCACACACATAGGGCTTGCTCTAGGAATTACAAGAAGCCTTCTGAACAGATCTTGCAGCCTGCTACAATGATATACAAGCAGTTTTATACATCTTAACTGCCACCACACAGAGCTTGATATTTAATCAGAGTCTTACAATGACACACCCTCTGGTGCACTTGGTGCCTGCTGTTATTCTCACCCCTAGGAGGCCTGTTCATATATGAGTACCTATCCCCAAGCTTCCCTGCAACCTATCTTCAGCTCAAGCTTACTGGGGGCAAACTTTCTTGAGCCTTCCAGGGCACAAGCACATACCTCAATGGACCACACCCCGAGACATATGTGACTCCAACAATCAGAGTAACTTCAAGGACTGCTGATGGAGGATTCTTCCTTAACTCCCCCATGCCTCCATATGCATGGCCTAGGGCTGCCATTCTCCACCACCTTGAAAACTGGAGTGGGTTTTCACGAACCTCCAGAGAACACCCATGAGGGGAGACCCCCACATGTCCAACTACTCTCTCCTCCTCTTGCTGGAGATCACAGGACCTCTGGATTAACCATTCTCTATACTACTATATCCTCATCTCTCTGTTCTCAGGTATCATTTGCAGGTTCTCTCACTCTCTCTTGCTCATTCCTCCTTCTCAGCTTCCCTTCTCCCGCTGGCTGGAAAGAATCCCCCATCCCAACAGAAAGAAGCTGCTGGACAGTCTGCTTTTCTCCTCTCTCTCTCTCTCTCTCTCTCTCTCTCTCTATACCTCTATGATCTTTGTACTCCTCTGAGCTGTACACCTGCATCAGCTCAGGAACTCAGAACTCAGGACAGAACTCTCAGAAGCATGTGAATGCCTCTACCATTTAATTGGGTGGCAGTGGCAAGCAATAGCCAACATAGAAACATGGAAAGTGACGGCAGAAGGAGACCAAAGGTCCATCTAGTCTGCCCAAGAGTTTCCAAGACCTAATACATGTCCTGAGATCTAGCCCCCACCCCAGCTTTTTCGTTCCTGATCCCGTGGTTTCTACCTGAGCCCTTGCTCTAGTCCACCCCCACTTAAATGCTCCCATGGTCCTTGCACCTACCACCTTAGCAAGCAGGCAATTCCATGGCTCCTCGACTCTTTCCATAAAATAATACTTCCTTATGTCCCTCCTGAAGCTCCCCCTCGTAGCTTCCACTCATGCCCTCTAGAGGTTGAGTTAGCTACCCTACTGAATAATTCTGAGTACGGCACCTTATTGATGGCTCTCAAGAACTTTAACATTTCAATCATACCCCCCCCCCCAGTCTCCAGTGAGTATATGTTTAGTGCTTTTGGGTATTCCTCACACGACAGACCTTGTATCATCTTGGTCACACTTTTCTGCATGGTCTCCAGCCTATCCCTGTCCTTGGTAAGGTGCAGACTTCAAAACAGGACACAACAACCCAGCAACTGAGCATACTGGCATGGCCTGCAAAGTGACTCAGCATGCCAGCACTACAGTAGAGACTCTTGTCTCCTCTTTAACTCTTTAATAACTAGACTCAAATATGAAGGGGTTGAGAGACAAGTTACATTTAAGCAATAAGACATGACAAGGTGTGTCATATCGTGTAATAACGTCACTCCTGGGGTGGGTTGAAGCACGAGGTAAAGCCGATTGCTTCCACCACCCCAGGAGTGACGTTATTACACATTATAAAATGGGCTAAAATATCGCAGACTCCTGACTGACTAAAACCTAGTTTTAGCCATGTCCTTACCAGCATGTATTGTGCCAACCGGCACTTTTCTCCCCTGGGCGACCTCACAACGGTGACAATTCATTCACCTACAGTATCCGAGCTACAAAATGTTTTCATTAGCAGGCACACAATGCGTAGCACTAGTGTAAAACCTCGCACTGCTATACCACCAGATAACAACCAACACGTAGCTTTCTGCCTCTGTAGGGGAAACCTAATTCAAATAAAGTCATTCAGAGACCTTTTTTGCCACATATAAAAAAAAATTAAAAAACATAAATACATCACGTACACTGTGAATGCTGAAAAAACGCTCATGCAGATCCCTTTCACTTTCTCAGCACACTGCGTCACTACCTCCAATCTTGTTGTCTTATCCCCTGCAGTTTTATCTTTCTTATTTCCACAGCCCAACAGCTCTTTACCATGGGACGGACGTTGAAAGAAAAGCACACCACTCAGTAAAACAAGCGTTTAAAAAAAAAAACGTCAACATGGAAATACCTGCATACGGCAGCTGCTACAGGACATGCTCGCTATCGTAGGGCAAAATTAACAGTATGTGCAAATCTAGAGGGCACTATGGGAATAACACTATGCAGATAATAAAAGCACAATGAGGAATTAAAATGCATGCAGAGGGACAACCTAACCAGTATCTATGTATATCTGGGTCTGGGGTACTCACATCAACCAGTACAAAACTACCTAGATAGAGGGACTATTTTGCAACTTCAGATATTAAAATCTAAAACTATTAAAACGTTTTCCTCTTTTTTCTGTTTTTTTTTCTTAATAGTTACTTAAGGAACCCATTTATAAGCCACTCAACACATTTCTAAGTGGTTATGCAGTTGATAAGAGCACGCCCAGAGTGCCGAGTGCCTTATGCCCCTGGGCTGTTTATCAGCATCGCAACCCACACCTTGAGTGTGTTATTGCTTGCATAACACACTCCTTGGAGTGCCTTACTGTAATTATACAATTGCTCGATGTTATACAAAATAAAAATAAAAAAAGAAAACATTTTTTTAGTAGTTTTTTGGGGTTTCTGAAGAGACAACAGTGATAGAAAGCTCCAATAAAACAATACAGTGATGTTATTGTGTAATAACATCACTGTCACATGCACCCACTGACCAATCAGAATACAGGAAATTTCCTTGCCACTGTATAATTATATTTAATAAGCATCATTAAATGATGTGTTTCTATACTGGAATTGGAACCAGAAGCCACAGTCAATTAATCTTCTTTCATTCAGCAGTTAGATGAACATAGTACCAAGCAAGTAACGAAATACCTATTCTGCCCCTGGGTTCTCAAGTGGAGTCAGCACAGCACGAGCCAGCTGGACACCAAACACCTTTTGTCACCCCTCTTGTATCTATAAGTCCAAAACATGTGTATATTGACTGGGGCATGACCAGAACTACTGAGAATGATGTGCCAGTGTCTAGCCACATTATGTTCACAATGTTGTACCGAACGCACCATGCATGTCAGCACTTAATCCTGTTACTACTTCTCACTTATTTCCTCCAGCTGTATGAATTGTTTTATGAATGTTCATAACACTCTACTCTCTATCCACAGTAACAATACCAACTTTATTCTCCTCTGATTTCACAGTGCCATCAAATCCTGGTTCTTAAAATAGTACATTTAGTTTTTTTCTTTAATTATTTTAACCTAGGATTATTATAAAGATATGGACCAAGACAAACTACTGCCATCCATGTACATAAAATATAGTTAATTTAGTGGCACACATTTGACAGTAGAAGCAGATATGTTTTACTAAACTAGAATCAATTTTTTTTGTCTTTCCAAAGTTGGTCACTACAATGTCAGCTTTTACTGTAAGGTATGTAAAAACATGTGGCAGAATTTAATGCCTCCAATGTACACAGCAGGAAGTGTAAGCAGAAACTTGTACTTGAAGAAGCTCATGGGTAAAAAAAGGCACTTTCTAGTGATCTGCCTAAAAAGGTAAGGGACCAGATTCTAAAATGTGGCAAATTGTGTACGTGTGGAAAAATATTACGCAACTGAGGTTTTCCTTGCGCGTCCACAAGCATGCACTCAAGTTTTCAAAAAGGTTGCATTTTTGCCACCTGTTCCACCAGTTTACAACAGTGTGCACATACTGTTTTGCTCAGCTGCAGAAAAATGCCACTCCTGGTATTCATTACCTGGCAAAACATCTTTTCGGCTGAGGAAACCGGAAAATGTTGCCTGTGTACATAAAATTCTGAAAAACGCATCTTCACATGCTGGCCCGGTGGCACTGAGGGCTGTGGCGCTGGACGCTTTACGTTGCGATGCTGGTGACCCATGTTCCGGAACGAGCGTGGGCTGCCGGGGGTCAGCAGGGGAGGAGAAGGATCAAGCATCCAATGGACTGCTCTCCTTCGCCAGGGATGGGGGTTGCCAGCAGTCAGCGGCTGACTGGCCCTTAGCAGCAGCTGGGGACAGTGTGCCGACACTGCAGAAAGCGGAGAAGACGGGCAGATGCTTGGAGGAGCATGTGTGAACGCATGCACGCTCTCTCCGTGGGCGTCATTGCATGCCTCATCTCTATAAGGAAGAAACTGGAGGAAAAAGGAGCGCGGCATATGATAGAGGGCACCTGGCAGGCCCTGCTCCCAGCTTGCCACGGTGCTGGCCACACTGGACCCGGTCTCTGGTGGGGGTTGGGGAACCCTACCAGCACCACCAGGGAGGGTAAGCCCTGGGAGTATGGGTCAGCACCAGATGGTGGACGCCAGAGGACGTGGCTGGGGCTCCCTCCTGAGGCAGGGGCCACGGCACAGGAGAATAAATCAAGAACAAAAAAAAAAAAAAAAAAGGCATCTTCACAGGTGCAAGAATTTTTCCCCACACCAGGGAATTACACACAGAGGACTTAATTCTCAAAAAATTTAGAATGCCACTAGCCCCTGGGTATGCCGAACACACAGCGCATGGGGCTTGTTCATTCCCTGGCTGGCAATCGGGATTCTTGATCCCATGTGCTACTTGCCTGGAGTTAGACCAACTTCTGCTGGTCTAACTTTGCTGACCTTTTTACAGGGTTTGCTCCAAATATTTGGCACGAGCCGCTGTAAAAAGAGTACAGTGTCGCAAATGTGTGCGACCTTTTACAATCAGGTGCAAAGTGCACCAATGTATCCAGCACAGGGTTTGACGCAGGACGTAGCCCTGTGCCAGCCTTTGAGAATCGATCCCAGAGACTTCATCCCTGGGCCATGTCAGGCCCTTTGAAAATTAGGCCCCAGGAGTGTTCAAGGACTTCTGAACAACCTCAACACAAATTCAAAAATAAAATGGAACTGAACTCTTGAAGGAAACTCAGAGGAAAGTAATAGCTTAAAGATCAAATGGAACTTCTTGTAAGCCTGAAAATGTGCTTGTTACCAGGTCCAGCTGACAGGGTAAGGGATGCCAGCCCAGTGGTGCAGTGGGCTGAGGCATCGAGTGCCACAACACCCACTACACCAACAATCCTAGTTTAGGCACATAGAAAGTGACAGCAGAAAAGTACTGCCTGGCTCACCTAGTCTGCCCAGTATGCCTAGCTAGCAGCTAGGACTTTGCTGTTTCCTACCGTCCATTGCCTCCCCCTCTCGGATCTAAAAGGCCCTTGTATCTATCCCACACTCTCACTGGTGGTCGTCCGAGGGAAGGAGTACTAAGCATCCACAGACAGCTCTCCTCCTGCAGGAAGGGCAGATACAGCAGGCTGCTGCTTGCTTGCCGTCCAACAGAGGGTGGGTGACACAATATCAGTGTCCACTTCCTAAACAGTCAGGGGGGCAGGTGCCTGCACATGCACGGCCTCTTCGCACCATAAGTCCATGCCATGGTATGCATTCGTGCCCTCAGACATTGGGGTGAAACCCCAAAAGGAGGAAAAGCCTCCGGAGCGCGAGGATGATAGCTAGCGACCCAGGAGGCTCCGCTTCACTGCTTGTGGCAACCACTCACCCACTGACGGGAGCAAGCAGTTTGGGTAAGGCCTGGGACGGTGAGAGATGGGCATGGAGTCACTGTTGGTAGGGGGGGATACTCAGTGTGTACAGGAGGATAAACAAAGGATGGGGAAAAAAATAATTAAGGTGGGCAGTTATTTTAGTTGTCACTATTACTGTGTATCTGACCCAATGCCAAATCGGAAGTATAGGGTCAAGAGTACATTGCCTGCATCCATACCACCTAGGAGAATAATCCCATCAAATATTAGAAGTTAAGCAGGGCCAGGCCTGGTCTGTTGTAGGATGGGAGACCTCCAATGAACACCAGGTAGTGCAGGAAGTAAGCTCTGCAGGGGTACTCTCTCTTTGATTATGAATGACCACAATGATGCCCCAGAACAGTGTTTGGCAAAAAATAAGTCCATGGAAAATGTGACAGACATCCTGACTCCACAACGGATCACCTGGACTGTTGCTGTTAATCTCCACTCTCTGTGTCCGAACACGGCTCCTGCTCCACTGCCTCTCTGCATGCACTGCTCTGTCTACATGCTACAGGCTGCACTCTACGCCAACGTTTTATTCAGCAGGTGTAGCCTAGCCCTAACACGGTCCAAAGAAAAAAAACAAGAAAAAGTGGGCCTAGAGTAAAGTGCCAGGTTAAAATGCCCATTTCTTTTTTGGGCTGAGTTTGCAGGGCTGACGATCATGATTGTACTGCTTCTACAAGAGTTCAGATTAGAGGCTGAGCAGATGTTAGCACTAGTCAAATAAAAAAAAACAGAAAACTGCACACAATCCAGCAGTGAAGCAACAGGAGGGCAGCTCCAATTACACCCTCCTTTACACATTACTACCAGCTGCATGCAGATAGGACTCAGCTACTCAGCTGTCTGGAAAGAGCTGTCTCTGTCAGCATTCACTTTGCTATCTTTTTTTATGGCAATGAAATGTTTCTGGTGCAGTATTAGCCACTGCTAAGCAATTTAAATCTCAAACTGTAGGGAGAAAGAAACAATGTGACCAACTGGGAACTGAACCCATGCCCCTGGAATACTGTCCCTGTGTAATTTTAGCAGTTCAGGTGTTCCATGACATTTAACACTCTTGTTACAGATAGCGAACAGCATTTAAATATTTGACTGGCCACTCCCGTTAGAGGAAGCACAAGTGAAATTATTTAAATTACCGGTTAAGCTGCTGTGTGAGATGTCTTACTAGGGGTGTGGGTGTGTGTGTGGGGGTGGTGGTGCTGCATTTAATTTTTTTAACTTCTTAGTCAGACTGGTCTCCACACCTGTGAGCGCTCACCCATACAAAACAGGTTCACAGATCCAGTAAGGCATAGCGGATGAAATCCTCGCACTCCCAGTTGACAGTACCCTTGGAGTTACACATTTTGGATTCAGGACAACAGTCGGATGTCTTTCCCTCGAAAAACCTCCAACATGAAGGCCATTCTCAGCACTTTACCAGTGGTGGCTGTAAGAGCAGCAATAGAGTGTATGACATATATTTAAAATCCTTTATGTGGCACTACTAGTGTTACATAGGTATATCATAAAAGGGGCATTTTTTTTTTACTTTTTAAAGCAAAATAGTTTTAAGTGTTCAGGTTTGTTCAAATTTTTTTTTACATTGTACCTATTTTATAAGTGCAGTTAGACACTTCAGGGTGTGCGTTTATTTTTGTAAACTGCACTTCCAGGTGGTTGAAGACACTCAGCACAAGTGCCTCATGTCTCACAACACACCTGGCATGCAGTTTACAAAAATAAACACACATGCTGTCACGCCTTAGTACTTAGAAAAGGATCTGCAAAGGACCTGGGTTGTGTTTTTATATCATACATTGCATTTTCCCCAGTAGAGAAAATAATAACTTGAAAATCAAGTTACCTTAGAATGTTGCCAGCCGTGGGGTTTGTTACGGGCAAATGGTGCACCTTTTGAAAAATGGGAAGTATTAGGAACTGCTTTAGAAGTGTTGAGCGTGCACAAACAGAAAGGAGGAAGTCTGATAATACTGGCTTCTACATTGCAGCTGGGATGAATACAGTAATAGTAACTCCATATATAATCTAGAACGGTCAGTGAACTTCTAAAAACTTGAGAAACTACAACCTGAAAGGAATTGCAAATCTGAAAATTGATAAGGTTATGGTCTGGACGAGGTGCAGTCAAGGGTAAAGAGGAAACTCAGGGAGGTACTGGCTGCTCTTCTGACAGCCCTATTCAACAACTCACTGGAGACAGGAGTGGTTCCTGAGAACTGGAGGAGGGAAAATGTAGTCCTGCTTCACAAACACGGCAGCAGGAAACAGGCTAGTAACTAAAGGCCGGTCAGACTAGCGTCAATAGTAGGGAAGTTAATGGAAACACTTTTAAAAGAAAGGCCATTGGAATATCTTGAATCCAGCAGATGATAACAGCCAAGACAGCCAAGGCAAGACAAATTCACTTTTTTTTGGGGGGGGGGGGTGTCAGACAAACCTGATCAATTTCTTTGACTGGGTGAGTAAGGAAATGGATCAGTGTGGGGTGGTGAACATGGCCTACTCATACTTCAGCAAGGCATTCAACGCTGTATCACATAGGAGGCTTATAAGGAAACTGGGCAGTTTGGGGGCAGGACCCAAGATGGTAAACTGGGTATGGAACTGGCTGATGGATAGGTGACAGAGAATGGTGGTAAATGGCACTCAATTGAATGAGGGGAGAGTGGATAGCAGCATACCTCAGTGATGGGACCAGTCCTCTTCAATGTCTTTACAGATAACTTTGCAGAGGAGCTGGAAGAGAAAGTATGCCTCTTTGCAGTTGACACCAAAATCTGTAAAAGGGTAGATACTCCGGAGGGGTTGGAGAGAGAGAGAGAGAGAGAGAATGAATGAATGAATGAATGAATGAATGAGTAGAGACCTAAGGAAACTCGTGGAGTGGTTGAGGGTATGGTAGCTTGGTTTCAATGCAAAAAAAAAAGTGCACAAATCATGCACCTCTGGCACAGAAACCCAGAGGCAGTGTATAAAATGGGTAAAGAGGTACTGTCAGTCACTAAACCGGAAAGGGACCTTGGGGTTATCATATCTGATGACCTCATGGTGGCAAGACAGCGTGACAAGGCAGTAGGCTGGGCCAGCAGGATGCTCAGGTGCACAGGAAGGGGAATCACCAGTAGAAGGAGAGAGAGGTGATGTTACCACCGTATCGACTGTTGTTGAGAACCCACCTGGAGTACCATGTCCAGTTCTGGGGACCACATCTCAGGAAGGACATGGACACAGCAGAAGCTGTCCAGAGGAGAGCAGCTAAAATGATGCAGAGGCTGCATCATAATCCCTATGAGGAAAGATTAAGGATCTCAATGTAAAGGGTGGGGGGCATGATAAAGATCTATAGGTACCTCACGGTGGGGGGGTGAATAAGATACAGGAGGAGAGTAGTTTCCGGAAAAGAAGATGCACAATAACAAGGGGGCATGTAATGAAGCCAGAAGGGGAGACATTTAGGAGGGATGTGAGGAAGTACTTCTTCACTGAAAGAGCAGAGGAGGCCTGGAACTGTCTTCCAGCAGAGGTGGTGGGGGCGAAAACAGTGGTGGGCTTCAAGCATTAATGGAATAGGCTCAAAAGAATCTTGGTAGGACAGCGTCGAGGGAGAGAAGCCAGAGATCAGGTAGGGTCTGTTGTGACAGTTTATGCTGGACAAAAATGGGCGGATCAGCTAGGCCAAGTGGTCCTTATCTGCCAACAGATTCTACGTTTCTGTGTTGCTAACCTCCACAAATGAACGACAATTATTGGTTTCAAGGTTGTCCCCTCATCCTGCAGCAAAACGTTTCGTAACAGTTATTGACAGAATTGGTACCTTAACTCCCTCACTCCTGCGTTGGTGTAAAGTACACCCTTGATGATGATCCAGGAATCCTGAATTTAAATCATGGCGCTGCAGGCCCAGTTGCAATTAATACCCATCGTGTGTGAAACAAATTTCTGGGCCACTCCTTAAATGCTCCTGTGCCTGCGGAGTGATACATTCCACTTGCTTGGTTTGTTTTTCTGGGTACCAGTCTTTTTTTTTTACATCCCCTTCTCACTGGCTAGCCCATGTAGTCATCCAAGGCTGTATGTGGGTGCTGATGTGCGAAACAGCTGCCAGTACACGTTTACAGTAACTGCACTACCAGTCTCTCATCACCTGTAAAGTGCATTACGATACAATGGTTATAAAAAGCACTATATAAATGCTGAGCCTTCTTCTAATATACCTGGGCTAATTATCCTTCGTAGCCAGGGCGGTTTCTTCAATTTTCTCCCTGTGCACCTGGGAGGTCACTACCGAGGACACCACGATGAGCAAGCATGCAGAGCATGCTAGTGTTCCAGTGCTCCACCTTCCCACAAGCGCATCAGCCACACCGCTACCTATGGTCACCCATGCAGTGGTATTGTAGCAGAGCACCCTGCCCTCTCTAACTCCCTCCCAGAGGAGGGCAGCAACCTGTCACATGCTCTGTCCGGCCCCCGGCTGACCCCCAATGACCTGGGCTTGTTCCAAACCTGGATTGCCAATGTCAGGAACGGTAGCCCTACTGCTGCATCAATGGGCCAAACCACATATCAGTCTGTGTTTAACGCAATATTTTTTTTACTTGCCTACCTACCACCTGTATCCAAAATGTAGCTTTACTGTATCCATGACTTTTTATGCAGCTTTTTTTTCTGTATGTTATGTTTGTTTTTCCTTCGTACCCTTCTCTCGGGACACACCAGGAAACAAGCTATATGCAGCTCAGCAAGTTCTCTTCTTCTTAACAATTTCAATTTTAAATAAATAACTACAAGGGCAAAGGAACAAAAACAGGTGTATGTCAGAGGATGGTGAGAGGCTCAAAGACAAAATAGAGACAGTCTAGGGCTGTTTGTTAACTGCAAGTCCTGAGGGAGCTCAGCTGCATAGATTCCTCAGTAAATGTAAGACTGCAAAGCAGATACCGTAACAAAATCTATCAGAGAAACAGCTACTGAGGCCCAACACCCACAAAGAAAAACAGCTAAAGCATTGATGAGCTTTTTTTCACCATCAGAATTTAATAAAACCTAAAATTATTGAATCCCAAGTGGAGCTACAGAGGGGGCTGCCTGAGCAGTCATCCCTCCTTGGGCCCCCTGGCTATGAAAACAGAGGACTTTGCTGATTCACAACATGATCTGAGATGATTTGTTGTAACCCTGTGCAGTGCTACTTTTGGCCACTAGATGGTGGGTGACACAGAAAACTGACCATATTTCTAAGCGAAAAACACAACAGGTGGCAGTAAAGATATAAAGTTGCGCATACAATCAATCAGTCAATCAAAATCTTTATTTATTCAGGCGAACATCATTGAGCGTAGCTCATTTACAAGATGGACCTGAGTGGTCATACAAATAAGGGTACAAGTTTTTTTACAAAGACATGAGAATAGCATAACATTGGTACAATCAAATAAGTAAGAGATATATACAAAATTTACAGATATACAAGGCACAGTAAAATAACTTAACCTGTAAAAATGAAGAGGATAATAGATATAGCAGGGATAATAATCAAATAATAGGGCTTTTGTAGGCTTTTATATGAAATGTGATAACTGACTGGGTAGAAGAAGGAAACTAAACATAGTGGATTACAGAAGGGAGGGTGTAGGTTGGATGGGAGACTAGGCCTTATGGAAGCAGTTGCACAACTCTGGAAAAGGGCGGTGTATAATCTTTTGAAGGATGATAAGGTAAGAGGGTATTCAGATTCATAGATTTTTGGAGTGAGTTCCAGACAAATGCTAGGGAATAGCTGATAGCAGCCCTCCCAAACCGGGTGCAGGTAATGGGAATCTTTAGCATAATGAGCTTATTGATCCTTAAGGTGTATGGCCTAGATGTGATTGGGTGAAACAGTCTGAGATATAGGAGGAGTTTGCCTGATAAAGCTTTAAAGATCCAGATTGCAGCATTCCTTTTCTTCTGTGCTGTAGGGATGTCCAATTGACTGCCATGTAAAGAGAGCAATGATGGGTGCTGGAGGAAGGTCTGTAATAAATCTGATGGCTCTATGATACAGGGTGTCCAGCTTATTTAAGAGGGAGAGTGAGCAATGGCCGTGAGAAAGTCAGCATAGTCAATAAGGGATAGGAATGATGCCTGGATTAATCTTTGTTTGGAGTCTCTGGTAAGGTAGTGTTTTATTCTGTAAAATAGGCCAAGCCTTTGTCTCAACTTTTTTAATAGCTCTTCAATGTGGACAGAGTAGTCAAGCTTATTGTCAATCCAGACTCCAAGATATTTGAATTTATCCACAAATTCCAGCTTTTCTCCAAATAAGGTGGATAATTGTGGGGTGATGAATGATGGGGTAGTGGCAGAGCAATTCTTTGTTGCAAAGAACATAGCTTTTGTTTTTTTGGCATTTAGAAGTAATTTTTTTTCCAATAGGTTGTGTTGTAGGATGGAGAATTTGATTGTAACAGTTCACAGGCTTTTGATGGTGAGGATTGCTGACATATAATACAGTATCATCAGCAAACAGATGAATGTTAGATTGAGAGAGGTTGGCATCAATGTTTTAATATAAATGGCAAAGAGGATGGGGCCTAGGATAGAGCCTTGTGGTACACCTTTTAGCAGTGGTTTAGAGGTAGATAGGTAATTTTCATTTTTTACCAATTGTAACCTTCCAGAGAGATAGCACCTAAACCAATTGAGTGAGAGTGAATCAAGGCCTAGGGCGGGAGAGCTAAAGAGGAGATTAATGATTCATGATCCACTGTATCAAATGCTTTACTCAAATCCAGGAACACAGCACAGGTACTATTCTTTTATCCAAGGCAGTCTGCCAATCGTTAATGACTTTGGCTAGGGCAGAGATGGTGCTTATGAGATCTAAATCCAGATTGTGCTGGATTTAGGAGGTTGTTGGTGTCCAGATAGGCCCTTAACTGTCGAATTTACTAATTTTTCAAGCATCTTGGATAGTACCGGTAGGATGGAAATGGGCCTATAATTGTTAAGGTCCATGGGATCACCTGATTTAAGTAGTGGAACTACTTGAGCTGTTTTCCATATGGAGGGATGGAACCAGTAGCTAGGGAAAGATTGAAGAGGTGAGTGAGGGGGTAGATAAGGCGTAATGCTACTTTAAGAAAGTAGGGTCCAGGAGTCTGCATCTGCACTCTTAGAAGTATCTAAATTGGATAGGAGGTCTTCTACTTCTTTTAAGGATATTGGTTCGAAGGAGAATGTTGAAGCAGCCTTTTGTCCCTGATGGACTGAAGGTTTAATGAGATCTCAAGAGATTTGCAGGTGAAGAGTCAAATGCTAGGCCAGCTGTGGTGAAATGGTCATTGAAGGTATTTAAGATTTCTTGCTTGTCAATGATTTCTATGTCACTTAGTAGCAGTTTGAGGGTAAGGCAGGGGTAGAATTTTGGCCTAGAATTCCCTTTATAGTACCCCAGAATCTGGATGGGTTAGTATAGAATGCATCCAATTCAGCTCTATAGTAGGCAGCTTTGGCATTTCTTATTTGTTTTGTGCATGAGTTTCTTGCTTTTCTGAATTGAAGCCAGTCTCTAGTATCCTTTGTTTTCTTGCCTTTTCCAGAGTTTGTCTCTGGCAACAAAGCTGATTTAAGGTCAGCAGTGAACCAACAACAAGATTTTACTTTAGTTCTGACACTGGTGATTGGTGCATGTATATTGAGGGCATTAGTGATAATGTCCTTTAAGACCTGAAGAGCTGTCTCAACTGAGGTTGTAAGGCAAAATCTTGCCAATATGTTGTATTGCACAAATCATGGAGATATCCTGAGATGTTGAAATTCTTTTTGACCTTTTATGGAGAAATTTTGCAGGATTGGATGGCTTGAGTGTAGATCTTATGCCAGCTATAGGACAATGATCACTTACATCACTGGGTAGCACTCCAGCATGAGAATATAAGTGAGGCTTGTTTACCATCATAATATCCAGGAGTGAGCTGTTGGTAGTATTTTTAGGTTAATCCTTGTTGGATCTTTGATTAATTGAGTGAATCCATAGATGTCACAGAAGGTTACTAGGGTGCAGATGCATTAGATAACCAATTTAAATTCAAATCACCAAGGATGATGGTATCTTCAGGGCCTAGACTGAGTATTGATCCTAGGTGGGATAGGAGTTTGAGGCCTGCGGAGGCCTATAGCAGCCAATCAATTTAAAGGAAGACATGTTAGGAAGGGATATTTTAATTGACAAGCATTCAAATTCCTTTGGTTCGGATGTATTGATGAGGCAGGATGCAGAGATGGTTTCCTTGACGTAGATGGCCACCCCACCACCCCTGGAAGGGTGATCTGATCTGAAGAGCTGGTAATTAGGAAGGTTTATATCACTGTCTTTTGTTGTAGATCTGAGCCAAGTTTCAGAGATAACCAGGAAGTCAGGTAGGGTATGTGCAACCCATGCCTGTATTAAGGATAACTTTTTAGAGGCTGCAGGCATTGAAGTGAAGGAAACTTAGGCCATTTATGGAGGTTAGATCAGATGGGGATAAAAAACTTTCAGTGGGGCCAGGATTGATTTCAATAGTACCAATACTGATCAGAAGGAAGAAGATTAGTTTGAGGAGGGCACCAAATGATAGGGATAGGGAGTGATCAGAGCATTTCCTCCTCTTCTTGGGGAACCACTGTGTAATGGGTGAGGGTCCTGTTATATGGGTGTGGAATTTATCACAAAGTAATAATCTGATGGACAGGCATAGTGGGTTAATGTAATGCCAAAATGGATGCAAGGCACTTGAGGAGTGATGTAAGGATAGAGAGCTTTTGTGGATACCCCAGGGATTGCAGTGCAAAATGGCAGAATATAAATAAGGAATTGGTGGGTGTCCACTGGGGATGGCAGGGTGGGCAGGCCATATTCACTGCCTTAATCACCATGGCATGGGGTATATCATAATTGTCATTTGGGATTGAGGAAGATGAGAGGCTCAGAAGCAAAAGGCAAAGTAACATTGTGGGGGAAGGTAGGGGTTAAAGTAGAGGAAGAGAAATAGCTATGGGCGTGGATTAGAGAAATGGCGGAAAAGGTGTATAAAAGAATCAACCCGGGGGCAAAATTTTGCGGCTTTGCATTACCTTTCTGCCTGCTTCTCCCGGCCTCCTGGTTCCCTGAGTCGACATGTGGTCACACGCCCACCG
Source organism: Neoceratodus forsteri (assembly GCA_016271365.2). Lineage (NCBI taxonomy): Eukaryota > Metazoa > Chordata > Ceratodontiformes > Ceratodontidae > Neoceratodus > Neoceratodus forsteri. Next base: position 1,339,242,644 of record CM057455.1, on the reverse strand, counting down.
CTGGTGGCTCAGAGCCCCTCCGGTCCCTGGGTGCTCGAGGCTGTGCGGCTGGAAGGTAGGGGACAGAGGAGAAGTAGTGAGCAAAGGCACTTTATTGCAGCAATCTGCAAAAGGTGCTAAAAAGCCTGAATCTACACAACAAAGACTGGGAGGGTATGGGGGTTGGTCGCCTAAGCGTCTAGCCCACACAGAAACACAAAAAGGCTTGCACACACGTAGGATGAGGAGGTCGCTCACTCGCAGATTGTCTAGGCTGCCTTTAGTATGAAATAAACAGGTAATGGCAAAACATGACATTTAAAATCCTACCGGCAGCCCCTTAAAGTGATTTACCAAGATTTTGCTTCTACTCACACTTTTTTTTTTTTAATTTAGTTGTTTAACCAGGAGTAGCATTCTAAGCTGAAAGCTTTTTTACAGGAGTGACCTAGGAGCACAGGGAAGTTAAGTGACTTGCTCAGGGTCACACAGTATGCAGGTGGAAGCCATGGGATTCAAAACCAGGTCTGGGCTGCTGGATGTCACCAGATCTACAGTTCAGAGCCTTAAACCACTGCACTATACTGCCTCCCATTTTCTGGTACGATGGCCAAAGACATTTTGTGCCATTTTTAATATTTTGTTTGCAGCCTGTATTTGCATGGGATTGTAGTTTGGCCTCAAGGATGTGGCCAGTCAATCCCTTCCACTTCCCGACTGATCCGTCATGCCATGTCACGTCAGGCATGTAATAGTCATTTATTTATTTAATGTAATGACATGTGGCCAGGGAGAGGGCAGGGACATGCCCTATTGAAGTCAAAATTACATTTTAATACATAATAATGGCCAGCTGGAGATTAATGAAGGGAATCGCTGACTAACAATGCCCTTGTTAGTCGAGCGGTGGTCTTCATTAATCTCCAACCAGCCACTCTTTTGCATTAAAATGCAACTGAATTTGACCTCCATTGACTTTGATGGGGCACACCCCTGCACTCTCTCTCTCTCTGGCCACAGGTCATTGCATGCCTGATAGTAAGGGTACAACAGATAACTGGGAGTGGAAGGGGTTAACTAACCACCTCGACAGGGCCAAACTACGATCCCTTCCATGGAAATACAGGCTGCAAAAAAATTTTTAAAAATGGCATGAAATGACTCACCGTCATAAGGCACCAGAAAACATGAGTGGTAGTTGATATACACAAAATTGTAAAATCCTTCTAAAGAGCTAGTGTAGTGCCTGGAATTAATATTAACTTTCAGAAGTAGTCAACTATCACTTAGTAAATCTGAAGTAGTTTTATTTTTGTTTTGTTTTGCTAATTTGAATATTTTCTATTTGCCAGGACTAGGGGTGATGTGTGGAAAGAGCACTCTACCAAGAGGCTGACAATCAGTTCTGTTCCTCCATACACATCATCGTCACTGTGACATCACTGATAACAAGGAACAGCCAATGATTTATTTATTGTGGAAAATCAATGTCATTGTAAATGATGTATTGTTGTAACTTATTTATTTGTTTTTGTTAACCAGGTAAGCACACTAGACAAGTGCCTATTTTCAGGTGCGACCCGGGGAGGTTACAATACAGAAAAACATAGTACAGTACATAGTCAAGGTAGCATACAAGCCCGCAATACAGGTGGGCCAGAGAGAATTCAGTACAGGGAACATGGTACAAAGACAGAGTGACATACTCACCCACACACAGGTGGGGCCAGAAGTACAGTATATAGACATGGTACAGAGACAGAGCTAGCAAACATGAGTACAACTCAAATACGTTAAACCCAATAAGGTAACAGGGAGGTAGGAGACTACAGGTACAGGTAACTAAGGGGGGGAGCAGGATCAGTGAACTATCCAGGTGTGTGTCAGGAAACAGGCAGGGAGGAGAGAAAACAGTGCAGTAGGGCAGCATGGAACTAGTGGGTGAGGAGAGGGGGAGGAACACAACCTGGGGGACAACGCCGACAGAGTAAGGCTCGAACTGCAGGGAGAGAACTGCCCAATCCAGTTGCATGCCCAGGGGGCAGGTAAAAAAAAATGGCGTGGGGACTTCAAGATGTTACGAGGGAGGGAGCTAATGGGTAGGGGACACCTGTCAGAGGAGAGTGGGAAGTGCTATAGTGGGGAGAGGCAGAGGCTGAATTCAGATTGTGGGAGAGGTGTCAGGCAGCTGCGAGCGTGAGAAGTGCTATAGTGAAGAGAGGCAGAGGCCGAATCATGCTTATGGGAGAGGAGTCCGGCAGCTGCTAGTGCCAGCAGCTAGTTGGCACAAAGACAGGTGGAGGCAGCTTTGAGGAACTTCCGGAGGGACGTTTTGAAGCTGGGGTGGGAAGGGGTGGCTCGGACTGGGGCAGGGAGGGAGTTCCAGAGTCTCGGGGTGTAGACGGAGAAGGCCCGATCACCAGTGAGGGAGCGGGTCCTAAGGACCTTGCAAACCAAAGTCGAGCTGGACCTTAGTTGATAGGCCGAGTGCAGTGTTTGAAGGAAGGGCAAGGGCGGGGGGCAAGCAGTATGGACTATATTATCAACCATGTTACCTAGGACAAAGGCTCTGTGTTTTTCAGGGGAAAGCCACTCCAGACGGGCATAGAGGGCACACCGATGGGTAAATCATAAGCGTTCTTTGTCAAGCGTGGCTGAAAAAGGACTATGCCCAATCCACCTCCTGTTAAAAATTAACAAAAAACTAAAAACTAAACCAATCTCTTGCTGCTTGATTGGTAACTTGTGACACACTACCAATCAGGCAGAGTGTTTGTTATTTAACAATGAGTGGTCCCAGAGATGAACCTGGTAACTGCAGACCGGTCAGCCTAACCTTGACTGTAGGCAAATTAATGGAGACCATTCTAAAAGAAAGGCTGGTACACTTTCTTGAGGGTAACGGTCTCCAGGACGATAGGCAGCATGGGTTTGTCACGGGAAGATCCTGCCAGACAAGCATTATAGAATTTTTTTGATTGGGTCACAAGGTCATTGGACAATTGCCAGGCAGTATACCTGGACTTCAGTAAGGCCTTCGACTCCAAGCCGCATGGAAGGTTGCTTAGCAAACTGAGTAACTTGGGAGCCGGTGACAAGCTGCTGGGGTGGGTCAGAAGCTGGCTGCAAGAAAGGAACCAGAGAGTAACGGTGGGTGTGGGGGGGGGGCTATCCAGCCTAGATCTATAACCAGCAGGATCCCACAGCGATCAGTACTCAGTCCAGCACTATTTAACATCTTTATTAGTGACATAGCGGATGAGGTCTGAAGTAAAACCTGCCTTTTTACGGATGATAGTAAGCTCTGTCGGAGGGTGGACATAGAGGAGGAGAGACAGGAGCTCAGGGAAGATCTGGTCAGGCTAGAGAAATGGTCTGGCATTTGGCAGTTGGGGTTCAATGCCAAGAAATGCAAGGTCATGCACCTGGGAGCTAGGAACCCAGGGGTCAGCTACTGACTGGAGAGTGTACAGGTGTCCAGCTCGGAGGAAGAAAAGGATCTAGGGGTGATAGTCAGGGTGACATGAAACACTGTGTTGTACTGTAAAGAGGCAGCCAAAGCTAATAAAATGCTGGGATGCATCGCCAGACGAATCACCACCAGGAGGGAGGAAGTCATTCTGCCCTTAACAGGTCATTGATGAGACTATACTTGGAGTACTGTGTGCAGTTCTGATGTCCTTGTAACCCCTAGGTGGCGCTATCCCAAGGGCTACTACCCCTGCCTGTATGACTAGCGACACGTAAAGAGGCCTAGGTCCAGTGACGGGTGCCCCACCCAGAGGTCAGGGTTGGTACTGGTTGAACTAGCTCAGGTATAGCCCTCTGGGACACTGTGACCCCCACCCCTTTGTTCCCACTAGTGGCCCATACAGTTCATGGGAGTTACCTTCCCAATACCCCACATATGCACACTTTTTACACATATGGTAGCACTTACCCTCAGGACTGATTCTGCAGCACGTCCCTGAGGACCCTCAGTAAAACAAGGTTAGGTAATACAACCCCAATGTAATGCTGGCACTATATGTATTGGCACCACAGACAGATTATATAATTCAACAACAACAAATCTGATTTTTGTGGGGGGCATATAACAAGAACGGGGGAAATCAGGTTAATTTGAGTAAAGCCACATAAAATAAAAGGATTATGCATGTAATCAAGGTCCAACAGTACACTCTCTGGGTACCCAGGATGGGGGGGCGGGGCTAGCCAGGTCTGTTGCCCGGGGTTGGCTGGCTGGTGCAGCTGGATGGGGCCCTGTAGAAGAGAACAGCACACACAATCTAAATTGTAATCCGGAGCCAGATGGCTCAGTTCAAGTAAAAAGAAAGCACAACAAATCAGATGGCACACTTTTGATTCATATGGTGTTGTTGGGGTTTGCCCTGAATGGTACTCACGACACCCAAGACAGTTACAAGATGGATGGTGTGGTTTCTGGGTTTCCAGCATTCAGCACACACTGCAGAGTGAGGGGAAATTAAGATCGTGATTCCCCACAAGCACCAAGCACATTCATATGTAAAGGAAATTACTATATCAGGCAGGCTGCTCCTCGATCCCGATCGCAAAACACTGCAAAATACCCGGGAGCACACACACTGCAGCTTCAATTCCTGACAGGCCGATCGCACTTTAGCAAAATCTTCAGTCTTCTACAGGGTTAGCCTGGTTTCCACACTTCTGACTTTCTTCTTCCTTCTCACATACTCGGATTCAGTCTGATTTAACTGTACTAATGGCCGCAGACCATCTTGGGGGCCTACACACGCGTCCCGAGCAAACTACTCACCGTACTAGCAACAGAGCTCCTTCTCCTTTCACAGCCACCTCGAATCTGCCTTGCCAGGAACAGTGCAGGGCATTTCCTTTAGGCTCACACAAGTTCAGTTGGTTGGTTCGGCTATCAATCACAGCAGGGCTCCCTCTGTTGGTGCAAAAAGGTGTCAAGGTCCAAACTACATTTCCCAGAGGCATCTGCCATACAGTCCCTTTACAGTAATCTCCAACTGAGAGTCCAAGCTCTGATTCGCCCACAGCAGGCTCCATTTTAAAGGTCCCCTCACACTGATTGGTCCAATTCAGCAGTTCAGGACCAAAATGAAGGGACTAATATGAAACAGTTCATAGCTGCAATAAAGACAGGTTAGACAAACTGCATTTTAACTATCACTCCAAATAACAGTTTCATCTTTCAATTAGGCTCCCTCTGCGCTCTTAGCAACTGCAGAAGCAGAGCAATTAGACAGTAGCCCAGGTGGGATTCGAGTATTAAAACACACAGTCCCCCCATACAAACTTATTAAGTCTGCAAGCAGACAGCTCTTAAAGAGACAGTACGTGGAGGCTCTGAAAGCACTCACAGTGCCCACATTTAAACGGCATTTAGCCGAACGCCACCCAGACTTGGAGCACTCAGACAAGCTCCTGGAAGACTTTTGAGAACCCCCATTTGCAGGGGGTTACATCCTTATTTGAAGAAAGACATCAAACTACTGGAGGGGGGCCAGTGAAGGGTGACCAAGATGATCCAGGGCATGGGGGACAAACCATATGATGAGAGGTTAAGGGAGTTCAATGTATATTCCCTGGAAGACAGAAGGGAAAGGGGGGATAGGATAGAAACCTTCAGGTACCAAGAAGTATAAACAAGGTTGGAGCGGAAGTTATTTTCAATTTAAAAAGGAAGGGAACCACAAGGGGGCACAGTCTGAAACTTGTGGGGGGTAGATTTAAAAAGGAAATGATGAGGCACTTTTTCACGGAAAGAGTGGTGTCAAAGTGGAATGAACTATGGGAGGAGGTGGTATCACTGAAAACAGTGGGAAGTTTTGAAGGGGGGTGGAACAGGGTAAAAAGGAGAGTGGCAATGGGGGGGGAGAGAGGGTGGGGAAGGATAACTCTGGGTGGGGGGGATCAACTCCAGTAAAACAGACTAAGCTGCACACTCAAGCAGAATTGATAAGACCACTATGGCCTGTTTCTGCTGGCAATTTTCGTATATTCGTTATGAGTGAGGCCACATACCAATGATGTAGTGAGAGGAACAGAACTAGATATGTCTGCTTGAAGGTAAACTACTGCTTTTCACATCACACTCAATATTATTATGCAGAGAACCATCTAATGAGCACATAGGGAAAACACCTTCAGCAATAAAAATTGCTACTGTTTAGCGCAAATAGCTCTTTAATACACATCTTGTGTGTTGTCACTGATAACATCATTAGTTAAGTTGTGCATGTGAAATACAGTTCTTCCAAGTTTCCAGAATGGTATGAAATGTTTGCTTTTCACATGACCGATTAAAAAAAACACTGATTAGAGACCACATCACATGTCCAAATTAGCAATCGCTTGCTGCCCTCTTGATGCCCTCTTGATGCCCTCAGTTAACCATCAGACCTGCTGTGCACGTGGGGTTGTCCAATAAAGTCCAGAGAGCAGTCAGGATCCGATATTTCAAAATTTATTAGAAGCAGAAAAAAATAAAATGGACTTAAAGCAGAACTTGTACATAACTTTCAAAAAAAACATAAGGCACAGGAAATCATATCTTTAACAAGAAAGAAAATTCCTGCCAAAAAGGCACCTAGAATCTGGCTAGGCATCTGGTAGGTTTGCCTTCCTACCACACACTGACTCAACATTTCACATTCACCTCCTTTTATACCAGTGGAGGAGCACATGACTTTGTTAGCTCCTCCCCCAACTTGCATCATAAAAGTGGGTCAACCAGGGCCGCTAGTCCTATAAGGAGTTGGACTGAGAGGGCAGAAGCACTTACCAGTGAGAGTTGTAAGTCTAAGGCATTTCTGCATCACATAAGGAGACTTTAGTCCTTTTAAGTTAAACAGTTTTATCTCTCCTTTTAACAGTGGCATGCATATGCTCCCTTTTAAAAGTACTAGTTTAACCTTTTATTTAAGGAATAAACAAACACCACTTTTCAAATGATTCTTGGTTACAATTTGATATGTACCATAATTCTAAGCTTCTCATACTAAAACTAGCACAAAGGCTGTTAATTTGTTCAGTATTCACCAGATAATGAAAACGCCATAACAAACTCTTGCTCTCGCACTCAACAGTCGCACGATCGCACAGTCGCATCGCAAAGACATCTCAGGCAGGAAAATTAATCAAACAGCTTGTACTGCAAGCACAGAACATTCTAAACATTGGGGCTTTATTATTTAGAGAAATGAGCTGGAAATAAGGAAAGGGACAGAAAGACTGCTCAAAGCTGGCCAAGCTTGAGTAGGGGAATGACAGAGAAGGAGCGATAGTAAAAGGAAGAGATTAGAAGAGCAGGAGACTGTTGCAACAGATTTTTTTAATATTTTAGCCCACAATGTTCTCAGATTACCTCCAAAACATAGGCAGGTAATTACACATGCTCTGTATCCATGAGAGCATATCCAAGTTCGGGGGTTACTGACTTACCACAGTCCTCCCCACTCAAGATGAAAACTAGTAGTTTTCACTACTTGAAATAGCATGTAGATCTCTTTGTAAAACAAAAGAGATGGAGCTTTAGCCCACCCACTCCCAAAGCTCCACCGGGGCCCTTAATATTCTCTTTTACTTAAATACAATGCATTTTCAAAATACAAATATATTCATTCCCCGAGGTCTACATTTGGTTCTAACATTATGTCTGCCCCAAATCGAGACATAAAGTCAGCATTACTATTAGCAGTTCCAGCTCTATGATTGACAGTGAATTTATATGGTTGCAATGTTAGATACCATCTCATAACCCTTGGATTACTATCTTTCATGTTATGTATCCATCGTAATGGATTATGATCTGTCCATACTGTAAATTGAGTTCCCCATAAATAATACGTGAGATTCTATGGCTCATTTGAGCTAAACACCTTCTCTCAGTCAGGAGTACTTGGTTTCTGACATGTAATTTACGGTTGATATACAGTACTGGATGTTCTTCTCCATGATGGATTTGAGATAACACAGCCCCCAAACCAACATTAAAAGCATCCGTCTGTAACAAAAATGGTTTATCAAAATCAGGACTTTTAACACTGGGGAGGAACAAAGTATTGCTTTTATGGCAAGAAATGATTCTTCACATTCTGAATTCCAGATTACTTTGAGAGTTTGTTCTTTTGGTCAATTCAATTAGAGGCTAGCTAAAGTAGCAAATTGAGGCACAAAACGTCTGTAGTAGCCTGCTAGGCCCAAAATGAACACACATGTTTTTGTGAGGGACGAGGACTCTTAGCTACGCCCATCTTCCCTACTCTCTGGTTTTACCTGCCCATTACCAATTATAAATCCCAAATACCGGGCTTCCTCCATAGCAAAGGAACATTTGTTGGGGTTGATGGTGAGACCAGCTTGTTTTATAGTCCTTAAAACAGCAGTAAGGTGTTTAACATGGTCTTCCTATGTTGGACTATAAATGATTACGCTATCTAAATAAGCTGCGCTTATATCCAACGTGAGGTCTCAGGAGTTTATCCATCAACTCTTTGAAAACTAGCTGGGGCTCCGTGGAAGTCCAAATGGCATCATTGTGAACTGAAAAGACCCCAAAGGAGTGCAAAAAGCAGTTTTCTCTTTTGATGCTTTCTCAAGCGGAATTTGCCAGTATCCTTTAGTTAAATCAAGTATACTAACATATCTCGCTTGCCCAAGTTGGTCTATGATGTCATCTATACGGGGCACTGGATATCCATCAAACTTTGATATTGCGTTGAGTTTTCGGAAGTCTAGACAAATTCTTATCCCTCCCTCTTTTTTAAGGACAAGGACCATAGGAAACGTCCATTCGCTATTAGCTTCTTCTATGATACCCATTGCTTTCATCTTTTCTATCTCTATGATGACTTCTTGTTTTAATTTCTCAGGAATCCGATAGGGCTTTACTCTAATGGGTGTGTTTTGAAATGTATGGATCTGATGACACATTTCCGTAGTTTTCCTTGGGATTGTTGTAAAAGTATCATGAAACTGACTTAGAACGTGGGCTAGTTCTTGTTTTTGACTGTCTAGTAAAGAAGGATTTATTGTCAACTCTTTAGACAATTGTTCTCCTTCCAGTCTATCATATGCCAGCTCCATCTCATTGTCCAATGGGTTGGAACATACATACGTGACTTCAGTAGGCCTATTATGCCGTCTTTTCAATAAATTGGCATGGTACACTTTTAGTTTTTGTTTTCTGTCTGGTACTTCCACCAAATACGTAGTGGGGCTAATTTGTTTCTGTATCACATAAGGCCCTTGCCATTTCATAGTTAACTTGTTTTCAGTGGATGGAAGCAACAATAAGACACGATCCCCAGAGCTAAAGTGTTTTTCACCCACCCCTGTGTCATATCTTTCTTTCTGATAGTCTTGCTTGATTTGATTCTGTTCTTGCGCAACCTGAGTATACTTAGCTATTTTTTTACGTAGCTGCGTAACATAATCAAGGGTAGTGGATTTTCAGGTGGTAATATCTCCCACTGTTCTCTAACTACGCCTAGAGACCTCTGGGATTCCTACCATATAATAGTTCAAATGGTGAGAATCCAGTCGATGCTTGAGGTACCTCACGATATGCAAAAGTAACCTGTATGGATATAGGTCCCAGTGTTTACCCTCATCTTCCACATACTTTTGTATCATTTTCTTCAGTGTTTTGTTGAAACGCTCGACCAAGCCATCAGTCTGGGGATGGTATGGAGATGTGTAGACAGCTTCTACCACCAGAGCTTGGTAGAGATGTTTCAAAATGGCTGAACAGAAATTGGTTCCCCTGTCCGTTAAAATAACTTTTGGTATGCCCACTCTGCTAAATACCTTGAGCAACTCCTCTGCTATTTTATCCGCTGTTATGCTGCATAGAGGAATAGCCTCAGGATATTTTGTAGCATAGTCACACAACACAAGGGCAAACCTGTTGCCTTTAGTACTTTTGGGGAGAGGTCCTATAATATCCATGGCCAATCTTTCAAAGGGCATAGCAACCAATGGTAAAGGTTGAAGAGGGACTTTGTCCTTTCTTGTAACCGGCGCCACCCTTTGGCACTGGCTGCAACTTTTGCAATATTCAGCCACTTGATCATGAATGCCAGGCCAAAAGAATCTATATAGTAACCTTTTTTAAAGTTCTATCCCTTCCTGCATGTCCCCCACATGGTACATCATGCGCTAAAAATATTAACTGTTCTCTATACTGACTAGGAACCACCAGTTGATCTACCATTTCTCCAGTTTTTGGATTTTGACAAACTCTATACAATTTATGCTGTTGCAATTTATACATTGGAGGTGTACCTTCCACCCCATCAGCAATAACCTGGGAAAACAAAGGGGTTAGTGTAGGGTCATTCTTTTGGTCACTGATAAAAGAGTCTGACTTTACAGTTTTTACCATGGCATCATCACAACCTAAGTCCTTTGTTTTATTCCATGTCCATTTTTCTAGTCTCTTTTGTTTTTTTGATTTAACAGTTTTTTCCAGGAACATCAAATAAGGTATCATCAAAAGGAAACAGTTCACTGTCCATTTGTTCCTGAGATGCTTGAGATCGTGTAGTCACAGCTGATATAGAAGAAGAAGCAGTCAATAAATTGTTAAATACAGGAAAGTCATGTCCCAATATCACGGGTACAGGTAGTCTAGGAACCACGCCTATCTTCAGATGATGTGCCATACCTGATGCAGTAATAGTAGCTTTCTGTACAGGATAAAAATGAGTGTCCCCATGAACACAAGTCACCCAGTTTTCTCCGAGTGTTTCTTTGTAAGAGCACCACTGAGTAAATCAGCACGTACAGGGTTTGCTTACTTCCTGAATCAATCAATGCCATCACATCCTGTCCTCCAACATTAACAGACACAGTATATTGCCCCAGTTTGCTAAGGCCAGATGAGAAGGATCAGATTTTTCTTGGGGCAGAATCTAGCGATGTGTCCCTTGGTCTGACACTCGTGGCAAATAATATCTGGGTTACATGTTCTCATACTTTTTCTTCCTCTTTTGGCTTAGTAGAAGGACTAGTGGGTGGATGTTTTATTAATACTTGGGAAGTATTTGTTCCATGAGACCCTTTCTGACGATGTGGGTGAGCTGTATATAATCTTCAGCTAAACTGACAGCTTTTTCTACTGTGTCGTCGATGTTCTCTTACCACATTTGAACCTCATAAGGTAGTATTTTACAAATTGTTCTAACACAACTGACTCAACCACTTGATGTGTGGTACGAGTTGCAGGTTGTAGCCATTTTGTGCACAAGTCTTGCAATCGAGCACAAGCTTCTTTAGGGGACTCAACAGTATGATATCTGAATGCTCGAAACCTTTGACGATAAGTCTCTGTACAGATGTCATACCTTTTTAATATTGCTTGTTTAACATGATCATAGTTAGTAACATTTGCAGGTTCTACGTGACTATAAGCTAGCTGAGCCTTGCCTGTGAGATATGGGGCTAAACGAATAACCCACTGATCCCTAGGCCACCCACAAGCTGTTGCCACTCTTTCAAATGTTGTAATGTATGCTTCAATATCATCACTGTCCATTAGTCTGGAAATTTTAATGTCCTTTGGGCCCCCACTAGGTAGAATAGGTCTAGTAGTTCCAATAGCCTGAATAGCCTTAAGAGTCTCCACCCACCTGGTCTCATTTTGTAGACGGCCCTCTCTCTCTCTGCTTCTCCAGATCGAGCTGTCTCACACATAACCATCTCAGCAAATCATGTACTGAAGGGGTTCCTCTTCCTTCTCTTTGACATCTTTGCCCCCAATAGCTTCTTCCGCTGCCTCTGGTCTCTTTCTCTTTCTCTCAGTCTCTTTCCTTCTGACATCACCCAATCCAGCTGCTAGGGGTAGTTGAAATTTGTCCACCATGGTTCTGGTCGATGTACCTTCCGGTGCAGACATTTCCGCTTTCTCCATCTTCTTCTGCTCCTCCATAATGACTCTGGACAATATCCACAAGAAAGGTGGCTCTCCTTCCCTTGTGATATCCCACTTTTGACATCAAATGTGCACATGGGGTTGTCCAATAAAGTCCAGAGAGCAGTCAGGATCCGATATTTCAAAATTTATTAGAAGCAGAAAAAAATAAAATGGACTTAAAGCAGAACTTGTACATAACTTTCAAAAAAAACATAAGGCACAGGAAATCATATCTTTGACAAGAAAGAAAATTCCTGCCAAAAAGGCACCTAGAATCTGGCTAGGCATCTGGTAGGTTTGCCTTCCTACCACACACTGACTCAACATTTCACATTCACCTCCTTTTATACCAGTGGAGGAGCACATGACTTTGTTAGCTCCTCCCCCAACTTGCATCATAAAAGTGGGTCAACCAGGGCCGCTCAGTCCTATAAGGAGTTGAACTGAGAGGGAGCTGGAAGCACTTTACCAGTGAGTTGTAAGTCTAAGGCATTTCTGCATCACATTAGGAGACTTTAGTCCTTTTAAGTTAAACAGTTTTATCTCTCTCCTTTTAACAGTGGCATGCATTGCGTTCTCCCTTATAAAAGTACTAGTTTAACCTTTTTATTTAAGGAATAAACAAACACCACTTTTCAAATGATCTCTGGTTACAATTCTGATATGTACCATAATTCTAAGCTTCTCATACTAAAACTAGCACAAAGGCTGTTAATTTGTTCAGTATTCACCAGATAATGACGCCATAACAAACTCTTTTTGGTGATCTTGGCACAATGCTTTGATCATACGTCCGCTGATATGCGTGTGCACGTTAGGTACAGGAAAATTAATCAAACAAGCTTGTACTGCAAGCACGGAACATTCTAAACATTGGGGCTTTATTATTTAGAAAATGAGCTGGAAATAAGGAAAGGGACAGAAAGACTGCTCAAAGCTGGCCAAGCTTGAGTAGGGGAATGACAGAGAAGGAGCGATAGTAAAAGGAAGAGATTAGAAGAGCAGGAGACTGTTGCAACAGATTTTTTAAATATTTTAGCCCACAATGTTCTCAGATTACCTCCAAAACATAGGCAGGTAATTACACATGCTCTGCATCCATGAGAGCATATCCAAGTTCGGGGGTCACCGACCCTACCACACCTGCCCTAGCCTCTAAACCTGGATCCACCACTGGGTTACTGGATGACTTCCTGCAACCTGTCCAAATTGTTTGGTTTCTCTGTGTTCCTCTAAGCCACATGCATGCACTCTAAAGCCTCAAATGCAGTGAGAAGCATCATGGGTAGCACTAGCATGCAAACCCTTATGCGGAGCCGGCTGACAAGGCTTCACTAGGACAACAGATGCATGATAGGAGGATTGTATATCTGTTCCACTTTAGACCGACAAAGACAAACTTCTGACATGTTTCTTCCTTTAGGGATTCCTCAGTGAAGTGCAGTCTCTATCTCCGTCAAATACCAGGTCAGCCTAAGCTATAATCGCCACATACCCTGGGTATTGTAAAGCACTCAGCCACTCACCACACACCCAGAACATGTGGCGATATAGCTTACTGCACAACCTGGCCTGTGTTATTCTTACATGACCTAGGGTGATGACATCACAGGTAAAGAAGTTGAGTTCAGTTTGGAGGAACTAACCAATAGTTTAGGCAGCGATGGAGTGGACAGAAAAATGAAAAAAAAAAAAAGAAACATTTTTCTGGCCAGACCCTGTAGCTCTGCAGTTAGGGCACTGCCACTGCTCTACCATGGCGAGACCCGAGTAGGCATCCCAAGCCCAAATATCATACACCAGGTCAGTGGAGCTTACTCCAAGAGGGGAAAGCCATTCCCACCCCTGCTCAAGTGCCTTCTTTAGTGAGGGATGGGAGCAGCTTTGACATTATGGGTGACCACACAATGAGACCTCCCCCGATGGTGGAAGGGAACCTTACAGGAGAAAACACTGGATGGAGCAAGCATACCTATCAAATTCCTGCCTCACAAATCACAGGCATGGTTTAGCAAACAGTGGCCAATGCCAAATATTCCCTTGCTTGTATTTCCTGTATAGCTGCTGCGCTTGGATAGTGCAGTAATTAAGATTAACAAATGAATAACATGAGTTATAATAGTTAAATTGTCATAGAGTTACCAGACGTCCTCTTTTACAGCTGCAAATTTTCATCCGGGTGGATTTTCACTGCAGTGCTCTTTTGTTCAGGTTTTGTCTGCAGAACGCAGTGGAACATGGTGGTGGTGATGTAAAGAGCTTTATTCTTTCTTTATCCTGTTGTCCCAGCCAGCCGTCTGTCCCAAATCCGATCCAGAGACAGTGACAGACCCCTTCTGAGCCCGGCTGTACTGTGAGCAGCTGTCAGCTAGCTGCTGTGAGTGATGAGCCACCTTCGACGAGGGGTGGTCGACCGAACGGGAGGACTGTGAGTCGCACTGCTGGTTTGATAGCCTAAAACACCATCTGGTCTTCTGGTCCACTCCTGTCTGACCTATCTTGGTGCTGGAGAAGTGTGGCAGTGACTGTCAACCAACAACTTGCTGCCCAGGGGCTCCGGAGTCCAGACTCACCGACTCGGTTATCCTGCTGCTGCGGAGTGGAGGATAGGAGGTTCTGTCCAGAACTGGTCCATGTCCAGCGTCCACATCCATCCACACACTGACAGTGTCACAGTGAATGCTTATACTTCAGCTCTCAGCACTGCAGTCAGCAATGTAATTTATAGCCACTGTATGGCTCAGTTTAGTTTATTGGTGTATCAGTTAATTAAGGCCAGGAGAGAGGGACGATCAATGATTAAACAATGACTGCCTGAAGCCTATCAGTACTGTGTTCCATCCTCCTGGCCCAGCCCAAGCAAAGAAGGGTCTCGATCCATCTCCTTAGAGCCTAGGATTATTATAATTATTATTAGCAGCTGCTGCAGCCTGCGGAATAGAGGAAGGTGAAGCCGGCTGCTGGCCTGTCATGATCCGCCAATCGCTCCGGGACCGCATAGACTGAGCCAGATTAATCGGTCAAAAATAAATTTTAACTGCTCAGTCTGGTCTGCGTGGCTGCCGCTGCATTAACTTGCGAACTGATTCTGAGAAGAACACCGAAGTTTCACAGTGTTGTTACTGAACTGAACTGTGGCAGCCTGCAACAGCACCAACCACAACTACAACCCAAGAGCAGCATAAAGTAAAGACTGAGGCTCAGAGGAGTCTGGCAGGCTGCTGATGCTGAGCCTGAAAAAAAATTGTTATACTAAATGAATTAATTAATAAGTTAACAAATAATACATTTAACATCCATCCACCCCATGAATAATGAGGATGAGGACCTATCAATCACTGTGCTGGGCTGGCAGCTGCTGTGGGTGTGTGTGTGTGTGGGGTGGGGGGGCTGACTGCATTAGTTTAAAATTTACTGACTCTGTACTGTCCTTTTTTTTTGGGGGGGGGGGGGACTACAAAAAAAATGATACAAATAATAAAGTTTGCTTAGTCCTAAAACAGTGTTCTCTTTTTGGTGTCCCAAAATCTGGTAATAAATGAAGAAGTTCACACATAACGTTGTTGTTTTCTTATATTTTGACCCTGATTTTTTCAAGATAGTATTTTATTATCCCAGGTAAGAAAACAACAGGTGTCATTTACCAAACAGCACCCAAAATGTGATTTTGTGGAATGACCGTAAAGACAGGTTTTGGAGGGGGATTTGAAAATGACACCGGCTATGTTCATGAGATGGGGTTAAAAAATGAGCATGTTGAAAATATGGATTCAAAAAGTAAAAAAAAATGCAACATTACGAGTAATCACTGAAAAAGTAAACAATTGTTCATAACTTTGTTGTTTTTTGGGAGTGTGGCCCCAAATGTCCAACTTAAGTCTTTTTATGACACTACTGTATCAACACGTCAGGAGTCATTTATGAAATCCTTGCCAAAATGCCATGTTGCAGAATGTGTGAGAAAAGAGGTTTTGGGTAGGATATGAGAATTGGCACCTGTCATGATGACCATGAGGTGGTATACAATTTGGAAAAATAAAGTTATGAGTAAATGTTGACAAATTTCACTGTTTTTCACACCTTTTTTTGCCATTTTTACCCTAAATTTTGAATACAGTCCTTTTACAACCTCACAGTATGATCAAGGCAGGAAGGATTTTTTTTGTATGATATTTTTTATTGAAATTGTAAAGTGAACCATATACAAAAACAGCAGAACATTCAGTACAAGATAATAATACTAGACAAGATAATTCCTACCCTCTTTACCTAACCATATTTTGTCCTCTAAATTATCATGCTTTGATCAGAGCATAGCTAAATCTCAAAACACTATAACAGATGCTTGATGTGTTAGTTACAAGATAAATAAAAGAAAAGAGAGAAAGGTTAAACGACACATAAATTACCACTCATCTCTCAATAAAAACGTACTAAAAACATATGTTTGATTGTCAAAGACCTTCGCCCATAGATTTCATTTTAAAACACAGATTTTTCAAGCTCCCAAGTAAGGCTAGATTGTACGACTATGTTTTCTTTCTAACATTTCATTAAAGGGTTTAGCTATCAGAATGCCCTCCACTCTTTTATCCTCCTCCTCCCCCTCTTTTAGCACTGTTGCCTCCCCTGGTATGAGGGTGCCTAAAAAGCTACTCCACTCCTCAAGAAACTTCTCCATCCTCCCTTTAAGGGCATATGTAAGGTGGCCTACTGTCAAACCTGAATAACTAATTTTCGCTACTGCTCTACAGTGGGAACTGTTTCTGACACCCAATTATTTTGTATACCCTGACGGGCTACTACCAGGAGGACCTAAATCCATCTTGGATATAGACAGCAGTCTCCATCATCTTCCCTCTCCACCCCAAAAAGAAGCGAAAGGGGAGAAACCTCCACAGCTGTTCCTTTCATCACTGTTATCTCTCTGGCTATTCCCTTCCAATATGCTGACAAGCAGGGGCATTCCCAATAATAATGAAAATAGGTCCCACGAGCCACCTTCCACCTGCCACACATTGGAGATATCCCTGGGAAAAATGTATGGACCATAAAGGTGGATAATATAGTCAATGCACAAATGTATATTGCACCTGTTTGAACTTATTTACATAGCAGCAATCCCATATGTGATCCGATTATAAGCTCCCAATTGTCCACAGAAAGCTGGAGCCCAAGGTCTATCTCCCACCACTGCTTAACCCCCGGGGATCAATCAGGAAAGAAACCCGTCTTGCCTGGTGGCTCTCCCTATAAGCCCCCTTTCTTTCAATCTTGCCCTCAAAATTTCATGCTCCAAGCATGCAAGGGTACATTCCCCAGGGGATGTTCTTCCTATCTCCTTAGTATAATTTCTAACCTGCAAAATTAAAAAAAAAAATGCGATTGCAGAAGGTCTATCTTCCTTCGAAGATCCTCATAACTCCACATCTCCCCTCTAATAAATAAATCCCCCACACAATGGATGCCTCTACCTTGCCATAGATGAAATCCCATGTCCTCCATCCCCAGTAAAAGGCCAGGGTTACCTGCCACCGGAACTAGCAGGGTATTCTCATTTTCTGCTCCTCTTCTCTTCTTGATGTGTTCTCACCCTTCTAAAACATGAATAACCAGGGGAATTGGGTTTGGTAAGTGACAGTATGCTCTCAGATCCCCCTTTGCTAAGTAGGCTGAAACTCTGCCCAGGCACCTATCCTCTTCTAAATCTAAAAGCTGCTCTACTTCCCGTTACCCAGTTATGGATATATCTATATTGAACTGCCAGGTAGTACCCCCTCACATCAGGAAAGTCCAGCCCTCCTCTTTCTTTTGCAGCCTTAAGTTTTGTTAAACTAATCCTCGGCTTTTTCCCTTGCCAAATAAACTAATATCTTTAGCAAGTGGGCCCATGGGGATCATCTGAAGAACATATAAGATCCTTGGCAACACGTTCATCTTCAATAAGTTAATTCTCTCTATCCAAGATATTGGAAGAGCCCTCCATCTGACTAAGTCCCTCCTAATTAGTTCAAAGATTGGAGTACGATTTATCCAGTATAGGCTTCCAACATCTTGTCCCACTTTGATGCCCAAATACGTAAAGGTTCTTTCCACCTTTTTCAATCCCATTGTGGTAAGTCCCCGAACATAATTTTGATTTATGTATATTGAGTTTGTAGTCGGAGAAGGAAACAAATTAATTTATAATCTGGAGGAGTGATGGCACAGATTCCTCCAGCCGGGTCACAAATAGCAAAATATTGCCAGTGTATAAAGTAATAATAGTATGGCTCTGGCCATTCTTACTCAGGACCCTGTGGACCAGAGGACTACCCTTTAACTCTCTCGCTAGTGACTCAATAGGCAAAGTGAACAGAAGAGGGGAAGGGGCCACCCCTGTCTTGTGCCAGAACTCTTCCGAGGGTGCACCATTCACCAAGACATGGGCAGATGGTGCCTGATAGAAGGTGCCAACCCTCTCCACAAACCCATCTCCCAATCCAAACCTTTGTAAAATAGCCATCAAGTAGTGCCATTCTATCCTACCAAAAGCTTTCTCTGCATCCATGGACAGTACACAGGCCTGTCCAGGATGCCGAGATCCCCACCATGTCACATTCTTTAACCTTCTCATGTTTGGTAGGACAGTCTGTATTGCACAAAACTGGTTTGATCTGGATGCAAAATTAGGGGCAACACCTTTTCCAACTGTAAGGCCAAAACATTAGTCAAAATTTTACAGTCAAAGTTGAGGAGGGAGGTGGGCCTGTAGGAGTAGCAGTCAGCACCATCCTTACCTGGCTTCAACAAAACAGATATTAGCTTCACGGCACGTTTTGGGTAGCCCCCTCTCTCCCCTGGCCTCCTCCATTAGATTTTTATTTATTTATTGAGGTCTTGGAAAGTACCTTTGAGCTGGGAGCTCTTTTACAAAGGTTCCATGTCAAAACAAGGAGAACAAGGCGTACAATTTGAAAATAGGAACAGAAATTATACATAGATTCCACATCAACAGGGCATACAGTTCAAGATATGAAACAGTTATTACCCATGGGTAGTATAACAGTTATCATACTGGATTCTAGGTCAACAGAAGAGAATAAGGCATTAAATACAACTCGGGAGTGGAGAAAAGCAGTAGAGTACATTGTTGGTCAGTAGCACAGTGCAATACGAGAGTGGACAATTACAGAGGACAATTAAGTACATAGTCAACAACAATTAAGTACAGGGCTTAAAACAAAACTAGTTGAAGCAGAGTAAATATATAATTGTCAGGCACATAGGTGGGGGGGGGGTTGAGAGGGGAGAGTGGAGGAGGAAAATAAGTGCCACAGGAGGGATAGGAGATGACTGGGGGGCAGGCTAGAATGGGTCTGGTATGGGGAGGAGGAGGAGGATGGGGCAGTTGGAGATAGGTAGGAGTAGGGTGGTAAGTGAGAGGAGTGGGAGGATCCCGCAAGTATTCAGCGAGCTCATCCTTCTATTCTTTATAATATTCCGCCCCAAAACCATCTGGACCAGCTACCTTGCCCCTCTTCAGACTCCCTATAGCCTTTAGCACCTGTTCTTTTATTACAGGGGCCTCCAGCATTTCCCTATGTTCTTCAACTAACCTGGCGATGGTAATTCCTTCCAGAAAATCCTCCATTTGTCTCCCTGAATTCCCATATTCAGTCTGATAAGAGTTTTTCATAAAATTATTTAAAACATTGCCGTATCCGGGCATCATCATGAACTAACATGCCAAATCTGTCCCTTATGTTGACAATTTTTTTTAAGTCTTCCCCCCTTTCATTAAATGAACCAGCAGTGGGCCTGGCTTGTTACCCCACTCGTATATCTTTTGTCTAACATGATTTCACATCTTCTGTAAGGAGTGATTTAGGAACTCCTAGCAGTGAACAATTCCCTCACCTTCCCCCAAACTGCAATCCTTCTCTCCAGGTCCTTTATCTTCTGCCCTAACCTGTCCACTTTCTCTCTCTCTTTTCTTTTTTAGTTTGGCCATATAACTTATAATGGCCCCAATGCATGAATGCTTTTCCTGCCTTCCAAAATTTGCCCACAGTGTCTACAATGCCCTTATTTGTCTCAACATAGCATTTCCACTGCTCCTTCAAAGAATCTCTGAATTCTTTCTTAATTAGCAGGTACATTGGAAATCTTCAGTTACCCTGACCATAAGTTCTTGACCTTGGCTGTATATCAAGCTGGATCACAGCATGGTCGGAGATAACAATGGGGCTGAGTTGCACTTCTGCTACCCTTCCTTGCCATCCCCTCGGTACATAGATATAATCTAATGTTGACCAGGAAGAATGTGGATGCAAGAAGGTACACTCCCTGGCACCAGGGTACATAGTCCTCCACAAATCCACCAAGTCAAGATCTGCCAATCCCAGTATGACACCAATAGCCCTTTATAGGGCATGCTATATTGGACTGTTTCTTGGACTTTAAGATTTTGTTTACTCATACTGCTCCTGGGCTTACAAATGCAGCCACAATCGATAATTATTTCATTCTTAAGTGCTTTTCTTTTAAGTAACACCCCCAGATGTGGTATCACAATGTTTCTGATACATAAATCCTATGATTAAGGAGGCTGTGACCTCCATTTGTTTTAATCAAAGTATCCGGCTTGTTGGAGATATGAAACTGTTATCCTGTATTAACAGATGGATAAATAATAAAAATAAAGTAAAAAAAAAAAGATCAGCCAATCCCAACCGGCACTGAGACACACATTTGGTGGCCCTATGTATCACCCCCAAATAATCTAACGTGGGGTCTACCACACAGTTAAAATCACCCCCATAATGAGGTTTGGGAACTGTTCTCTATTTAAGATGTCCAGGAGCTTCTGATAGAAGGCGGATTCAAACACTGATGGTGCACAGATGCTTCCAAAGGTGACCGTCTGACCATTAATCTCCCCCACCACAATCACAAATCTGCCTTCTATGGGATCCTTTGCTATTCTGTGGAGGGAGAATGGGAAATTCTTATGTATAAGAATAGCCATCCCTGATTTCTGGAAAGAGAAAGAAGAGGCAAAACATTCTCCCACCAAGTTCAAGTGTTCTCGTGGTGTCAGATGAGCTTCTTGCAATACAGCTACAATAGTGTTCTCGCTCCCTCTTAAGAGCCATCAGAATTTTAGCACATTTAGCAGGACTGGAGGGAGACCCACTTGACATTCCATGAGACTATTCTATCTCCTCTAGTGTTAGCCATATTTAGGCTTTGGTATGGTCCTGTCCTTCCAGTCTTTCTGTTGAACTAGGAGCAAATCCATATACGGCCTATGACACTTGAGCAGTTAGTGAGTCATAACAAGACCTATTAACTATCCAACAAACATATTTCTTTGTAAAAACTTATCTAAACAGTACAAGAACAAGCACCCCTTTTCCCTATACATACCCCCTGAACCCACAAACCCACCCTTATACAACCCATCCACCATGTCAATAAAGCAAGGAAAATACCCATCACTATTTCCTGCGATATGCCCCCTCCCTCTGCTCCACCCTCTTATAATGCAAACTAATGAGCACACTTCAATAAAAATACACTGTGCCTTGTGGTAGTGAATATTCCAGATCATGCATAAACACATTTACCTCAGAACAATAACAAAAAAAAAACAGTTCACAGATTCCACCCTCCTCATAGGCATGGAAATCCCAGCCCAGTCTGTGACCGCCCCCGTGGACTCTCCATGCCTCCCCATCCCCAGACTCCACTCCCTATCTTAACATTGTCACTGCTCATATCTCAAAAACTAGAACGCTTTACAGTTAAGCATTATGTCCCCACAATAGGAATGCCCCAGAAAATGAACCCCTAGAGCTTTTGTCCCCCCCCCATGTCCATCCGTCAATCCATTGTCTCATTTGGCTCCCATAGGACCCACTCAAACTACCCTCTCCGGGGAGCACTCATTCCCCAATCATCTAACTGATGGTGGCCATGCTATTTTTTTAAGTAATGGAAAATCAGGTCCAGGTGGGCTGGCATAAGTTACTAATGCTCATTCCCCCACCCATGAAGCCCAACACCAATATCTCACACCCAGATGAGAATCGGACCTTCACTCTCCCCATAAGATCTTTCCCATCTCTCCAGTCCCCACATTTCACCTCATAAGACCCATCTAAATCCCCTAGTCAATCTAACCATTTTCAGACAGGTCTAGGACCAGAGAAGGAAGGCAGCCAGTGCCACCTTCGCCTACATGTGCAGCCCCCACTAACCTGGATGTCATCAGTCGCTCTCCTCCTTTCCCGAAATCCCCATGCTACACTCTTTGTCTTATGATCATGACCCAGGGATATTCCAGTTCCACCACTGCTGAGCCACACGTGTCCAAAGGGAAAGGAGAAACCACAAGGGATCACTAAGGGCTCACCGAACATTCCATAGCAGCTTATATGTATCCACCAGGATCCCTTAAGGGCCTTTATCAATGGCCTCTGCAAGCTGGCATGAAGGGCATAACCTTGCTGCAGCAGTAGTCCACAGTCGAAAGCAAGGGTTCAAATTGGAAGTATTAAAAAAAAAAAGAGAGCAGTAAGAGAGCCTATCAATTAAATATCTCTAAATGCGGCTGGAACAAAACTAGAGCATCCAAGAGATCGAGAGAGTCCAGGAGGTCCCCCCAGAGCAGATGCAGGGTCACATTGTAGGAAGCACCATAAGTGGTGTTGAAAACACCTTACTGCAACATCTCAGGCCTCACTTGTCCTTGTTCTTGCGATCCCAGTCCTCCATGAACGTTTTAAGCTTTTCCGGCTCCCAAAAAGAATAAGTAACGCCTTCCCACTTCACTTTAAGGACTGCTGGATATGCCATAAAGAACTCAATGCCACGTTCTCTCAGTAAGTTCATATGTGCATGGAACTGTTACCTTTTTCGTTTAATTATTGATGAGAGGTCTTAATGAATAGTGATTCTAGCACCCTCATAAATAAGTTCTTTTTTCCTTCTGTATGCCACCAGCACAGCCTGGCAACCTCCAAAGTGGTGCAAACGGAAAATGATTTATTTAGGAGGCTGGTCCTCAGTAAGTCGTGGCACTACTGCTCGGTGGGCCCTTTAAATTTTAAGTTTCCCATTCATCGGCTCCATACCCAGCAATTTTGGTAGAGTCTCTGCACAAAAGTGTAGTGCACCATTTCCCTCTTTACCCTCTGGGAGACCTCTTATTTTTAAATTGCTCCTTCTGTTGTAGTTTTCTTGATAATCTAAGGCCTCTCAGTGCTCTTCTAACTCTTTCTCAAGCTGCGCCATTTTATCCAGGACCGGCCTCACTGAATCTTCCATGTTCAACAATCTTTGCTCCAGCTCGGAGATTCTTTTAGAGTACAGACCAAATTCTGCTGTAATGGCCTCAGTTTCAGTCTCAAACTGGTCCAGTCTAGGGTTTAACCCATTTAAGATCTGCTCCATCACTATTTTACTTAGTGCAATCTCTGATGCTGACAGGGA
Organism: Neoceratodus forsteri; assembly: GCA_016271365.2. NCBI lineage: Eukaryota > Metazoa > Chordata > Ceratodontiformes > Ceratodontidae > Neoceratodus > Neoceratodus forsteri. The sequence continues at coordinate 1,339,219,261 of CM057455.1, read as the reverse complement.
GATTGGGCCCATGCTGCCGCCGACCGCTCCTTGTTCTGCTGATTTTTTGGAGGTTTTAGAGTTCTGCCAGGCTAGTCTACCTGGTAAAAGATACTCATCCATTCTAAAGTTGTTATGGAATACTTTCTTCACTTTCACTACCACTAATGATCTAAAAAAAAAAAAAAAAATTATTACAGCATGGAGCAGAGCACCAGAGGAACAAGTGACTCGTTTAGCTGCTCATAAGTGCCCCTCAGGAAGGATTTTTTTAAATCCCCATCTGGTGATTTTACTGAGAACCTGTTATGTTTTGAAAAGGGACTTAAAAAACTAGAACTGCCTTGTTCACCAGGTGGGGTAGAAAAAGTGCTATGTTGAAAATTTGGTGAAAAAATGAAAAAAAGAAGCATTTTATGAGTTAAAGTTCAAAACGCATTAAAAAGCTATTAACTGTACCTACTGTACCTTGTTTTCCATCTGTTCTCAGTTGAGCGCCATATGGAGAGGATATTTATTTTGTTTGTTTTTGGTAACCGGGTGAGGTGCACTAGACATAGAGGTGCCTATTTTCTGGCATGACCCCGGAGGTTACAACAAGGTGAAAACATGACAAAGAATGATAGGCAATACAAACATTAGCTAAAATTGAATACAATAACAGATAATTTACAGTCAGCAAACGCTGACAACGAGGACAATAAATATCACCAGAGTTACAGCAATTCAGAATTAAGGACAAATAATAAGTGCCAGATAGTATAAATAACCTTTGTAGAATGCAAGTATAACAAACAGCAGATGGAACAGGAGAGCAAAGGGAGAAATTAGGGTGACAAAGACCTAGATTAGGAGGATAGTCTGTGAAGCGCAAGGACAGATTTTGAGACAGGAGTTGGAGATAGCGTAGATGATAGAGGAGGAGGAGGATGGGGAGTTGCCAGTCATGAGAGGATTACTTTGTGGGACCCTTCTTCAGCAAGTGAGAGTTGGTGGATGCTCAGAGGCGGAGTTGGGAGCATGGTGTCTCAGGAGTGCTAGAAGACACTGATGGACAGTTTTCAGGTTTAAAAAAAAAAAAACAGAGTAAGAGTTTTTTTTTTTGGTTAACAGGTTCTGATACTGGGGATTGATTACCCCAGTGTCAGGGGGTTGTTTGGTGGACACATCCAAAGTTATCAGCAGAACCCAATTACTTTCACAAGCTCGAAACTGCTTTTGTCATTGGGGTACTACTGGTTATGGCATACATAATTTAAAACAAAAGACCCAGTGCCCACAGTCGGCTGATCTGCAAATTTTGGATTTGTTTATGTTTGGGAGATATTTATTCATTCATTTTATTTTTATTTATGTCTTTGATAACTGAGTGGGTACACTGATCCATTGGACCATTTTCAGGCCCGACCTGGGCCATTTGCATGGCACAACAAGTAAAGCAAGTACAGGAAACATGACAATAGTTACAGGCATCAACATGGCACAGTGAGTAAAGCAAGTACAGGTAACATGACAAGAGTTATGGGCATCAACATGGCACAACGAGTAGAGCAAGTACAGGTAACATGACAATAGTTATGGGCATCAACATGGCACAGTGAGTAAAGCAAGTACAGGTAACATAACAATAGTTATGGGCATCAACATGGCACAGTGAGTAAAGCAAGTACAGGTAACATGACAATAGTTATGGGCATCAACATGGCACAGTGAGTAAAGCAAGTACAGGTAACATGACAATAGTTACGGGCATCAACATGGCACAGTGAGTAAAGCAAGTACAGGTAACATGACAATAGTTACAGGCATCAATATGGCACAGTGAGCAAAGCAAGTACAGGTAACATTACAATAGTTTACAGGCATCAACGATAAATCGGTAAAAATAGCACAGTATATAATGGCCATACATAAAACTGGATTGCAGTAAGGTCATCATTGCAGTACACAGGTCAATACACAGTTATGATACACTATCCAGGAGAGATAGTCAAACAATCAACATTGTTGTTAGGAGGCAGTATAGCGCAGTGGTTTAAGGCTCTGAGCTGCAGATCTGGAAACCCGGGTTTGAATCCCTAGGTGCATGCTGTAGGATCCTGAGCAAGTCACTTACCTTATTTGTGCTCCCAGGTCACATCTGGAAACAAGTTTTCAGCTTAGTGTGCTACTCCTGGTTAAACAATGTTTCCTTCCCTATAAAGTAAGTGCTGTAGCATAAGCAGGAGGGGGGAGAGTACAGAGCCAAAAGGGGTTTACAGCTGTTTCCATTAACTGGCTCCCCACCATTTACCAGTACGCTGGCAGGGGACTGCACCTTATTTAAAGTGAGCCAATAAAGCAGTGCAAGTACTGTGAAGCCCGCAAGGATAAAGTGTGAAGCCCGCAAGGATAAAGTGCAGTGTCACAGGTTTCCTGAATGACAAAAGGGATTAACTTCCACTGAAATTGCATTGTTTGCTGCAGTAATTCTACTGCATAATTTTGCAGAGCTGAGCTTCATCCTGGTGGGCTTCACCGTACGTTGGCTGGGGACTGTACCTTATTTAAAGTGAGATACTAAGGCAGTGCACCACATTTTAAAAGGGAGCAACTCTGGCAGTTGCATTTTAGAGTAGGACCTCGGCTGATGGGAGGCCCACCTTGCTGACTGGTGACTGAGCTTACAGTACTTTCACATCAGTGCTCTGATCTGAAAAACTAAGAGACCACAGATCACCTTTGGGATGTAATAAATGAGTAGCCATTTTAGGCAGAAAGCATATTGTAACAATTTATTGACTTGCAATTTTGGGGAAGGTGTGCACTGGGTTGTTTGGAGGCACCGGAGAATGGTACTCTAGTGTTGCATATTGTGGGGTGTTAGCAGGCACTGGAGGTTGGGCGCCTCAGTGTCAGATTTAAGAGATGGGCGGATACAGGCAGTGGAATTCAGTACCCGCCAACAGTTTTAATTAACAGATGGGTCAGACGGGGGGGGGTGTTACCAGCAGTGGGGTTGAGCACCTGCCAATGGTTTTCTGTACTGGCTAGGTTGGGCAGGAGATGGGATACCAGCTGTGAAGTTCTACATGTTTTCTGTACTGGCTGGGTCAGACAGGAGAGGGAATACCAGGGGCAGGGTTGAGAATCAGATGCTAGTTTTGTGCAGTTGCTTGGTAGAGCAGGAGATACCAGCGCTGGGATTCAGCACCCGCGGTTTTGTTGAAGGGCTCATGGATGTTGACACTGCAATCATAGACAGGAAAAAGATGTGGCTGTTGTTCAACATCTCTGCCATTCTCTGAGAAACAAAGTACTAAACAGTAGCACATAAGAAAGTAGTAAACAGTATAGCACACAATGTGGAAGGGTTGTGGGATAACAAATGGACCAGACATAGAACTACAGGTTCAACACAAAATCTCTGTGTGAAGTTTATTTAACACACAGCAGATAACCTTAAGCAATTGCATATCTCTTCTTCAAAACATCAGTTTGCAGCAACAGACTATGCATGTCCTTCCTCTGCACTTAGTCAGCACCTACTGACCCACTGAACTACTGATGTACCTCTTTAGTTAAAATTATTTCATTCCCTATGATGGTCTTGTGTGTTTGGGTGATGGGGAGCTCAAAAAAGAAAAATCCCAAAACAAGCTAAAGACAAAGAACCTCAGTGCAGAAGCACTGAAGCAAGGTTTATTCCAAAGGGCACTGGCAATAAAGCCAAGTTTCAAAGAAACACAGTGTCACACATAACCCCATAATGCAAAACATCATGGGATGTATATGCAAATCACCATGGCATTTTAGACAGGTTCAGCTTAAAGCAGGAATGCATGGTGCCAAAGGGCCTCTCAAACAAGTTGTAATTTACAAGCATACTAAATAACGCAATGGTTTTTTTTTTCTATCTCCACCACGGTAACTTAATTTTTATAATACAGTCCCCAAGTAACTTTTTATGTTTATTAAAAAAAAAAACACCTAGTGCCGTGGCATTTTTCAACATTTCGGGTTTCATACACATAGGTTATATACAGCAAGGTATTTTATGACATAGTGCCATTGCATACTAAATCCAACAATGAGGAACACAGCCTGTTGTTTTACATCAGCTCGGTGGTCACCACAATAACCTCCCTGTACAAGGGCCTGAGAGGGAAAAGGAAAATTAAAGAGGACACTATAGTATAGTCAAGAAAGGGGAGGGGGTGCCCACAGGTGGCCAGCCTTATGGACTAGAAACTGTAAAGGATAGATTAGTCTAAGAAACAGAAGAACTGTTGCAACAGATTTAAGAAAAGGTTGATCCTCAAGAGTGGCAGGATCTCCCTGTCACAAACAAAAAGCAGCAGGAAGGTTTCAAGTAGGAATTAGGAGTTGTACAAGAAAACTCACTTCCACCATGCATTTTCCAACCTTGTGACTGAGCAAGGATTTCAAATGGAAAAGAAGAAGAAAGGGAGAGACATCAAAAGTATGAAAGCAAAGCTTGAGTGCCTTCCTTATGTCACCGAACTAACGACGTGTTAAGAATCTGGCGAGTTCTCAATGAAGGGGGGTTATGTTATTTTTTTTTTATATATATAATACAATTTGAGACTACTTTTCAGAACCAGAGACCAGAAAACCAAGCTCATCTGTATTATAATGAGGCACTTTCAAGCTGTCACTGACTTCTTGGTATTCATTTTTCTTTTTTTTTATTAGACACATGACCAGTGCACTCATTGTTTCACAATTATTCATATATTTTATGAATACTGAGAATACTGACCATCTCAACCAAAGTTGTTACCCACTGTATCACCACTCCCTGCCCCGCCTGATCATCTCTCAGACCATCTGCTTCCTCTCTCTCTCCCTTCCATGAGTACCACAATAAAACTTCCCCCATACATTCAATTTTCTGTTGTAACAAGAATGTTTTACAATGGGTCAAACTGCCAATTTTGAATTGGGGCTCAATGTGGTCTGCTGCAATTACAGCTCATCTCACGCTTCCACTGAACTACTAGCAATTGCTGCTTTGACTGATGTAGGGAGCAACCTTGCTCTTTGAGACATAGAGACTTATATTGAAACATGTTAGACTCTCTCACCTTGTTACTGCCCTTAAGATATTTGAATGTTTCAATCATATCACCTCTCTCGCTCTTTTGCTCTAGGGTATACATACTGAGCTCCATTAATCTGTCCTCATATGTTTTCTGATGCTGTCCCTGTACCATTTTGGTTGCCCTTCTCTGGACTGCCCCCATTTTGTTAATGTCCTTGTTCAGGTGCGGCCTCCAGTACTGCATGCAGTACTCCAGATAGGGCCTAACCAGTGTCTTGTAAAGAGGGATTATTACCTCCCTCTTACGTCTTGTGATACCCCTGCTAATACACCCCAACATCCCTCTGCCTTATCTACTGCTTTAGTGGTCTGCTTGGATGATTTCAGGTCATTTGTGATGATGATGCCCAAGTCTCTTTCTTCCCTTGTGAGTGTCAGCAACTCGCCTCATAACCTATAGGTGGCTTCAGGGTTTCTCTTCCCTATGTGCATGATCTTGCAGTTCTTTGTGTTAAACCCCAGTTGCCACTTTTCAGACCATTTTGCCAGTTTTTCCAGATCTCTTCTCATTCTGCCCACCCCATCTAGATCATCTACCCTGTTGCAGATCTTGGTGTCATCTGCAAACAGGCAAACCTTACCCTCCAGTCCATCTGCAATGTCACTGATGAAGATATTGAAGAGGACTGGCCCCAGGACCCATCCCTGAGGTACCCGACTTGTGACCTGCATCTCTTCTGACTGTATACCATTTACCACCACTCTGTTTTCTGCCCGCCAACCAGTTTTTCACCCATTTGACCAACTTCTGACCCACCCCAAGCCTATCCAGCTTATTAATCAATCTTTTATGTGGAACAGTATTGAAAGCTTTGCTGAAGTCAAGGTAGATGACATCAACTGCACCCCCTTGGTCCACCACTCAGGTTACCCAGTCAAAGAAATCAATGAGATTAGTTTGACAGGACCTTCCTTTTGTAAACCCATGCTGTCTTGGATCCTGTGCTCCCATGGAATCTAGGTGTTGCACTATCCTTTCCTTAAGGAGTGACTCCATAATCTTGCCCACTACTGAGGTAAGACTGACTGGTCTGTAGTTCCCTGCCTCCTCCCTGCTGCCACTCTTGTGTAGCGGGATCACATGAGCCCTTCCCCAGTCTTCTGGGCCTCTCCAGTGCTCAGAGACTCATTAAACAGTTCTGCTAATGGCTCTGCTAGGTCCACCCTTAGCTCCTTTAGTACCCTGGGATGTATGCCATCAGGTCCCATTGCTTGTCCACCCTAAGCTTAGCAAGTCCTTGTAGGACCCTTTCTTTTGTGAAGGGACTTAAGTACACCTCCCTCCCCCCCTGTGTCCATGGTTCTGAGATGTGGGCCCTGCCCTACCTTTTCCTCAGTAAATACTGAGCAGAAGTATCTATTTAGGATAGTTGCTTTTCCTTGGTCCTCCTCCACACACTCCCCCTTATCCCATTTGCTCTTAGCAATACCCCCTCTGGACTTTCTCCTTTCACTAATGTATCTATAGAAAGTCTTGTCCCCTTCTTTTACTGTTCATGCTAGTGTTTCCTCGGTTTGGGCCTTTGCCTGCCTTACTGCCTTCCCTGCTTTCCTTAGGGAAGTTTGATATGCCTTCCTATCTTTGTCCCATTGCATTCCCTTATATTTCCTTAAGGCCAACCTTTTAGCTCTGACCTTTTCTGCTACTGTTTTTGAGAACCAAAGTGTTTTCCCCCTTGTTTTGCTCTTGTTTTCCTCCCCAACACAATGGGATGTTGCTTCAAGTATTGCATGCTTAATGCTTGCCCACTTTGCCTGTACCTCATCTCCTATTTAAGTTGAGTCAAATAATGCTTTTAGAATTATTTGCACACTAATGAAAGAAAAATTAAATCTGCACTTATTTGGCTCAAAATCAGACTAACATGGCTCAGTAGTTTAACTGGTGGAACTAGTATCTAGGTAACAAAGTATCAGCCTATTAGGTTTCCTTTATTTGCCGCATCTCAAAGTCCTGGTAACTGCTGAGAGAATGCCTGGGGGATGGTAATTTTATCTGGCCCAAGACTTTTATGCTCTAGCCTTGAGACACTTTGGATTTTTTGTTGTTTGGTTTTTTAAAAGAGTGCAAGCCTAAAAGTGACTTTGCTATTTTAAGCATCTGACAGCCGAGACTGGGACCCAATCGATGGTGCACAAACAATACAGAAGCTCTACAAATAACCCCGTTCAGTCAGCAATGCCTGAAAGTGATGTCACACAAGTGCTGCTCAGACACTGATGTGGCGTCAGGCTGACCATGGTGTAGCCATCAGAAAACTACTGCAATAGCAGATACAACAGAAAAACACTGTCCTCCCTTTATGTTTCCGAGAATTTATAAACCCTTGCAAAAGTTGAAGCTATTTAGAAATTACACAGTGCACACTATGCTGGGAGCTTGAAGAGTGGCTACTTTGTTAATGCTGTGCCTACCTTCAACTAATTATACAGTGAAATAAGATGCCTGCAGCATGGTGGGCAGGGACGTGAAAAGATGACTACACTTGACTGCTTACAGGAAATGCACTCTGCAGCCAGGCCCAAACAAAAAATACATATACAGTTCTTTTTTTTCACTTGGTAATGTGTTTCTTGTAAGTGGAAAATAAGTAAGTTATCATGTGGGGTCTTCTCCCTTGATGACCGCATCACAACTCTGCACATACACCACCTCAGTCTTCCATGATAACCATTTTTTTTGTGTGTGAACTCTTTTTATGCCCCCTTATTGTCGGCAGCCTGACCTCTCTCTGGCAAGGACACTTGGTGCGGTCTGTTCCCACCCGCCTGAAGCCCCAAACTCATCTCTCGGACATGGGACCCATCCCCCTGCCGCGCCATCTGGCCACCCGATCCCCTGGGTCTGAGCCCCCGGGGTGGGACTGCTGACTCCTCTGGCGCTCTACCTCAAATTTAATGGAGTGACCAAGGAGCGGAGGGAGTGCCCAAAATAGAGCAGAAGGCCTGACATTGGGCATGGGGCCCGACCACTGGTCCCACCATCGCCTATCAGGCACTGGAGTATTCCACTTTTCTGTCCCTCCCCTCAGAGCTCAGACGTGCAATGATGGCCAGTGTCCACCAAGCTCCATGCCCGGTGCCATACGGCAGCTTCGCATGTTCCTGGCTACCACTGACTACCATCAGAGGTCACTCAAGAGAGACGCATTCCCTACACCCTCCCCGGGAAGGGAGAACCGTCTGCCGGACACTCAATCCCTCCCTGCCCCTACCACCCCCGACAGCCCAGGCTCAGTCCTGAACCCAGGTCGCCAGCGCGGCGCGAGGTGAGGCATCTAACGCCTTAACCCTCAGCACCAACGAGCCGGCTCCACGACAGCCATTTTGTTAAAATGAATGAACAGACAAGTAAACAATACTGGTACCTGTTAAAAATGCTTTAAAGAAAAAACAGACCATGTTTAGAGGCCTTAAACACAGAAAGATTCTGTGTGAAGACACTTTTAACCCCCCACTTTAGAGAACTGGTCTATGGGCAGGGGTAGTAAGTGTTCCTTTATCAGGTTTAGTCGCCTTTCTCCCAAGCACCTACTCATTAGGATCATCTGCTTGCCCCTCACCACAAGTTGGCTGCAACTTCCTCCTTGTGCAGAGCCCTTTCAGGCTGCCCACTACTAGTGGTGAATGTGAGCGCCAGAGCTGAGGCTCAAAGGTCAGGGATGGGCCCGACCTTCATACTCAGCTAGGGGTACTTTTTCCCTGTGTTGCAGGCCCAGACGATTTCAGTGAACATTAATGTACAGAACACTACAATCATGTCTCCCCACCCCAATCGTCTCTTTAGGCTGAGTAATTTGAGCGTAATTATTTTTCTCTTCCTAGCTCTCCCCCTCCAAGTCACTAATGAGAATAGTGGTCCTGTGCTGGACCCTATAAATCTCCCCAATGTCTGTCCTTTACTGCACTAATAAAGACTTCAGATGCAGTCCTACCAAGGCCTTACAACTAGGGGGCACGAAGAGGGGATACCTTCCCTTGAGCTGCTTCTCACCCACTCCATATACATCCTATTAATGGGTTTGCTCTCTTGACTGTGGCAGCACACTGTCAGCCTGACGTTAGCTTTCTGTTCATAATTACCCCAGATCCATTTCCTTGGTATTGCTCTCCACGGGGAGATTTCTGCTGCGCAGAATCGACCAGCTCAACTCTTCCGGACTGTGGACAGACTGTGCAATCCAGTCTGTCTTCAGTCCGGAAGAGATTTTTCACAAATAAAGTGTGATGAGCTTGCTCAATTCTTTGCAGATAAGATTGCCAGCATTAGGCTGGGTATCAGCCCAGCTCTCTCTTTAAGGGATTGCGGAGATCGCCGAGAGGTGCCGAGCGCCCGGGCCAGCTGGTTTTACTTTAGCAGGATGGAATTCATGGACATGGTGAAGATTGTCCAGACTGTACGACCAATCAGCTGTAGTTTAGATCCGGGCCTTACACCACTATTATTAGGTTGTGTAGATGTCATCTACTCGATCATTGCCGAAATCGTCTGGAAATCTTTGGAGCAGGGGGACTTTCCTGATCCCCTAAAGGAGGCGGTCGTTCAACCACTCCTTAAAAAACCCTCCTTAGACCCAGACTGCCTAGCCAACTACAGACCTGTCTCTAACCTACCCTTTGTGGGTAAGGTTAATGAGAAGGTGGTTACGCTGCAGCTGGATAACCATCTTACAACTCACGGTGTCTATGATGTTCTCCAGTCTGGGTTTAGGAAAAGACATAGCACTGAGACCGCCCTGGTCTGGGTTTTAAATTACCTCCTAATTGCGAGAGATCAAAAGGCTCATACTATCTTAGTCCTTCTTGATCTCTCTGCAGCATTTGATACTGTGGACCATGGTGTGCGTTTGGAGTACCTGTGGCTTCTTTGTGGACTGTCTGGTACAGTTCTATGCTGGTTTTGATCCTTCCTTACAGGCAGGATGCAGAGGGTTGTCACCAGAATTTATTCCTCTGTCGCCATCTCCCTGTCCTGTGGGGTGCCGCAGGGCTCCATTTTGGCACCTATGTTGTTCTCAGTCTATATGTTGCCATTAGGAGATAGCATTAGGCAATACAGTTTGGGTTTTCACTGCTAAGCAGATGATACCCAACTGTATCTGTCCTTTATCCCAGACAGGATGGTGCGATCTCCGTGCTTAACAGCTGTCTAGCCGAGAAAGACTGGATGAGCACTAGCTGGCTGAGATTGAACCCGGATAAGAGCGAGGTGTTGGTTGTGGACCCTTGTCACCCAGAGGTGGGTCTTAGGGCTGGGCTTCCATCAGGCTTATGGCTTGATGGTGTCCAGCTCTTGACCTCAGACCGGCTACGTAACTTGGGCATTATTTTTGATGACGGTTTGACCATAAAATCGCAGGTGTCAGCTGTTGTCAAATCGTCCTTTTACCATCTTAGGAATATCGCCGGGTAAAACACCTGGTTCCTCAGGATGACCTTCCTACATTGGTTCATGCCTTCATAACCACTCGCCTAGATTACTGCAATGCCCTTTAACTAGGGCTTCCGGGGGTTGATATCCGCCGCTTGCAGCTAGTGCAGAACGTGGTGACCAGGCTTTTGACTGGTACTTTCAGGACTAATCATATTACGCCTGTCCTCCGCGAACTGCACTGGCTGCCTGTTCAGTGGCGGATCACCTTTAAGGTCGGGTTACTGACCTATAAAGCCCTACATGGACAGGGACCCCAGTATCTGCAAGATCTTCTTACTCCTTACTGCCCCTTCCACTCACTCTGATCCACCGAGGGATTGCTAGAGATTCCCAGAGTTCAGATAAAGACATCTGGGGCACGTGCATTTTCTTATGCTGCCCCTACCCTGTGGAATTCTCTGCCTCGTCAGATAAGAGAATGCCTGACTGTCCCAAGTTTTAAGTCGAAGCTCAAAACCTATTTGTTTTTTAAATGCTTTTTCGGAAGCTTCTTAAATATGTATATATATGTGATATACAATGGAGAGTTGTCAGATAATGATTTATCTACAGTAAGTGTTTTGACCTCGGTAATTTAGTGGGCGTGGCTACGCAGTGAGGTGTCCGAGGTCAAACAGTACAAGTGTAGATAAATCATTTATCTGACAGCTCACCATTGTATATTTCATTTATGCAATAGGGATGCTTCTTATCAGTGCGGGAACATCTGGTTTTGACTGTTTATCTTCTTTTTTTAAAATGATAATTTCTGGGACTTTTGGTTAACTTTCTTGGTGTATGTCCGCCTAGCGGGGTGGTTGCTATTAAATGAAACACCACTCATTTTGTAGAGAACTTCATGCTGAACAAATGTCATGGTGACAGTATCATGCTACCTTTTTTGTTTTAAAGTTATTTGCATTTGTTTGATGAAAAAGTGAAACAAAAATTTAATTTTATGCTGTTTTTTTGCTAATTATAAAAAAAAAAACTAAAAGGCATTTATTAATGAAACACCACTCATTTTGTAGATATTTTCATGCTGAACATTTTTTGTGCTCATAGTACCATGCTATCATTTTTAGTTTTAAAGTGATTCACATTTGTTTGTCGAAAAAGTGAAAAGAAAATTGAATTTTATGCTGTTTTTTGCTAATTATGAAAAAACTAAAAGGTATCTCTGAATAAAACATCACTCATTTTGTAGATATTTTTATGCTGAACATTTTTCGTGCTCACAGTACCATGCTATCATTTTTCATTTTAAAGTTATTTATATTTGTTTGTATGAAAAGTGAAAAGAAAATAGGATTTTTTGCTGTTTTTTCCTAATTATAAAAACTAAAAGGTATCTATAAATGAAACCCCACTCATTTTGTAGATAGTTTTGTCCAGAACATTTTCGTGCTCACAGTACTATGCTATCATTTTTCGTTTTAAAGTTATTCACATTTGTTTGTCAAAAAAGTGAACAAAAAAGCTTTGATTGACAGTTTGCATTTATCCCACATATGTGGGATAAATCTATGGTGGTTAGATTTATTCCACATATGTGGAAATAAATGGATTTATTCAATGGCTTTTGGTCTCACACCTATTGCATAAATATATTTATTTAACTGTTGGTTTTAATATGCTGTACAGCGCCTTGGTTTTGAAGGCGCTTTAAAAATAAAGTTTTACTTACTTACTTTCACACACTATTGCATCAGAGAGGGTGAATGTGTGACATGGATTCTTCAGCCCTAGGTGAAATATCTTACACTACCAAACATTGCACCTCAGCCCTCATTTCTTCTCCCCCCCCCCACCCAATTACATGCCGGTCCCCCTGCAGTATATTTACTGTTTTGTGCTGTATACATTCGTGGCCAATTTAGTGTCATCAGCACACTTTTGCAGCCTGCTAAATACTCCTCTTCCAGGTCACTAAAGGATATGTTAAAGAGCACTGGACCCAGCACTGACCTCTGAAGAACTCCACTAAGTGCATCCCTCCACTCTACACAGTGACCATCCAACCCTCTCTACTTCCTATCTGTGAGCCACTTTCTGTTAATCCACCTCAGAGATAATTCTTTGTCTACATATTACACTAGGCAGGGTCAAGCGGCCCTTGTCTACTGTCAGATTCTATATTTATTACTTTCACCATGATTTTTCTGTGTGGTATGGTATAAAAGCCCTTGCTGCAGTCCAGATAAGCTACATCCACTGTACAGAACCTATCCAGCTTCCTTGTTACTTCCTCAGAGAAGGCAAACAGGTTGGTTTGGCGGGATCTTCATTTTGTAAATGGCCCATTTTCATCCTCTCTGTGCTGAACCACCGCTTCTTATATAATGGACTCATTTTGCCAGGCACCATGGTAAGGCTCGAGGGTCTGTAATTACCTGCTAACAGTCTAACACCCTGGGTAAACGGGGGCACAGAAATGGTAGTTTTCCAGACATCTGGCATAGTCCTGTCACTAAAGAGTCTTGAAAGATCTCATCAAGGGGCACAGTACTACCCTCAGGTGGACACCACCTGGTCCAAGGGTGTTAAAAAAAAATTAGGACTTGTCCAACTATGAATTTAGCTGAATTCGCACTTCTCCGTATTCTTTATGATGAAATCAGCTTTATTTTTGTACTTGTCCTTCAATGAAATTTACTGGACAGGGGGCAATAGGATTTGCACACCTCTGTACCTGGACCCTGGGATTAGCACTCTTTGAATTCTGTCATGATCAGCACTGCCTCTGGCTAGGCCTCTACAACTCTACAGATGACAATTCCTCCTACTTCAGAGGAGTAGTCCCTTCTACAGATGACCAAGTCTCCCACCTGTGATTATTTTCAGTTAAACCACCGAATGAGTCGATACATTCCCTACCACAGTTATGTTTCTCCCATTCTCCCTTTTAAAGGAGCTCTAAGGGACATGGGATAACAAGAGCATATCTTAAATCTCAGGTCTTTAAACTGTAGCTTCCCTCCCCAGTGTCCAGGGGTATGATAGTGGTAATGTCCGTGGGGAAGGGGCGACCACAACCAGAAACTGAAAAGACTACATTTCCTTCTGTGGGACCGGAACAATGATTTCTCCATGGGAGTGCTGGGTTACAAGGCAATGTTGGTTAAAAGCACCTAGGAAACTGCAACAGGCAGAAGGGACTCACAACAGCAAATAATGAATAAACTAGGATCCTTTAATATTAAAGTTAACACTTCACGGCCAACACAGGATTTGATGATGAACATCCCCTTTGGGAGAACAGCATGACACGTGGACTATGAGGTCCGTTACCTCAATGTCCTTGCATTTTCCATATCAGTGTCCATTCTGGCATAGTCCATTATGGCAGAAACAGTGCATAATCTTGCTTCTCCATCACTCAGTACAATACTGTGACATACACTCTAAACAGCAGGCAACTCGATTTCCCAACACTTGATACAGTATGTGGCCAGTTCCTCTAAATGGAAGGCAGATCACTTTTCCCACACTCAGTACCATATGCGGGTAGTTACTCTAAATAGCAGGCAGTGCGCTGTTCCCTCACTTGGTACAGGCAACTTTCTCCGGTGACTGTACTCCTGTGGCAACTCTCTATCTCTCTACAGTATCTCTGTGTCTTGCTTCTCATATCCTTAGGACTGAGATCAGCCTCATACCCAGCTGACCCTCGTCCCCCTTTATCCACTTACAGCTATATTCCCCTCGGCTTATTCGGAGCACTCCTGCTCCCTAATAAATTTGGGCAACATATATTCACAGGGGCCCTCTCTCTCAGTATCCCCAAATGCCTAGTTACTCATCCCTTCATTCCTTTGCTAATTCTCCAGTCTCCAGGCCTCTGTTACCCACAGTGGCCAGAAAATGGTGGCAGATTACCCCCACCATGGATGAGAGGTTCAAGTTAAGGTTCACTCTATGGACTAAGCAGTCCATCCTCCCTGGGTTCGAATCTTTCTGGTGCCAAGTAAGAAGCTGGTCTCTCACTCTCTCTTGGGGCAGACCACCCCAAAGTGGATGCCGCCACATCCACTCTGGGCACTCTCTCTGGCCTCCCTCATCAGGAGAAACACAGAGCTCCTGAAGAAGTGGGCAATGGCCCCCTCTCCCACCTTGGGAATGACTTCTTCCCATCTGTGCTCTCCTTCAGAGGACAAATGAGTCCTGCCCTCCCAGGGTGCTCCCAGCCAATCCCAGACAGCCTCCAGGGGAAGCCAAAATTAACCCCTTAGGGGTCAGACCAAAGACCTCCAGAGGAACAACCTCCTTCCAACCAGCTTTTAAAATCCCGCCCCCCCCAAGAGGGGGTTACAAAATGTTAACTGTTCCATTTATGCTTATATCCCTTAGACAGAGATCTTTATTGTTCAGTGTAGGTAAAGGGACACTGTCAACCCCGTTAGGCCTCAAACTGTCCAAACATGTTATGATTGCTCACATTCTGTAGAGACTGATAATATAGCTGTTAGTTTGATTCCGATTCTTTTCTTCTTTTCAAAAGTAAAAAAAAAAAAAAACCTGACTGCCAACCATACTGGTGCAACCACACAAAAACATGTTTGTTTACATTATTTGATCAACTTCCACTGCATCTCTCCTGGACATGGGAATGCCCCAAATACAATCTAGACACTTGTGAGGCTGTGGGAGGAGAGGGGACTACTGCATCCTAGGAGGCTGCACTGTTTGCAGGTGTTCTTAATGTTCAGGATGTATGCAATAAGAGTAGATTAAGGATCTGAAGCAAAACAAGACTGGGTATACTTTAGGGTTGGCACTTTGGGAATGCAAGAAAAATGCCCCCCCCCCCTCGCCCTCGCCGCCACTACCACCACGGACACGGGCAGCAACTGTCAACTAAACTTATGAAATCTAGTTTTACACACCACATGATGCACCTTGCATCACTAACCTTTCGTTGACATGCCTCCTCGCTCGCTCTCCTCCCGCCACTATCACAGACCAAAGTGACACGTGCTCCTGCCAAATGAATATGCTTGCATTGTGGCGGTGTGGCACATAGGCACAGAAGTGAATAAATGCATTCTCGAGCTTCGCAGTAGTGGCAGCAAAAGACCAGCAGATTAAACTGTTTCACTGGAAGGTCTGTGGAAAAGCCGGGCATGCCGGTTGAAAATTGGCCAGGTGGCAACCCTAGTATACTTGCACCATTCCCATCATTTCAGTTCTGCTAAGCAAGGAATCTGATCAAACAACCTCAGAGTGTTTCAGAGAAGTAAGCAATCATAAAATGTGGGTTTTCAACTAGAAACAGTATGATGTAAAAAGGATCCCTTTAAAGCCTGGAATGAACTTCCTCATAATCCGAAAATCAATGATGATCCACGAAGATTCACTTTTGAATTTACAGAATACTTCACCGGTCTTTTTGTTTGTAAATGCTTTTAATCCAGTGTTTTTAGATGTATTACTGATGGACTGCTTATGTTATTTTATTTTGTTTACTTGTATTCTATTTTGTACAAGTCTAATTAATTATTCATGCGGCAAATGCATGCTCTGATTGGCTGCTGTTTGGACTGACTGGCTGCTGGTCAGGTGTTAATCCCTTTGATATGCCCCATACAGCTCAGAGCAGTGCACATTTGTCAAACTTATTTAAAAAATATACCCCCAATACTTATGCAATTAGACTTATAATCACAATAATGACCTTGCAACCTGTCATTTCCTGGGGATTAACGATCAGCTGGAGGTGTAGGCGCAGCCCTGCTCCTACCCCACTCCACCCCAACCCCCGCTGGTCGTTAATTTCCAGAAAATAACTAGCTGCTCAGTCATTATTGCTCAACTGTATCTGAGCTGAAATTAGATGTATAGCCAGTGACTACTATACAATAAAAATGTGCGTAGCACCTCATAAAGATTAAGTGGATATTTTTGGTATGCAACACAGCCAGGTTAAAATTTCCCCTGCAAGTCAACTGTGGGAACTACCAAAGAATGAACGTTTTTAAAACCACTGTAGTATAACATGGTCCAATACGACAGATGTTGCAGCAGTGTTCACCCAAGAGCAGTCCCACAGGCCTGATCAAGATTTCCATCATCTCATCTGTAGCTCTTAACAAGGCTGCAGGTGGCCATCTTAGATAATGTTCTCAATTATAATGGTGTGCAGAAGGGAGAACAATCCCCCCCCTAAAATTATGTCCATTTTGGAACTTTGTGTGTATGTGTGCATTACTGATTGACCTTTCCTTGCCACAGCAGAGGAACTGCTAGTAAGGCCAGAAAAAAAAATCAATATATTGATCCTCGGATTTTTCTTGGCATTTTCCTGGAGTAGCGAACAACAGGTTTTACATTTTGTTTCATCTCTCCACATGTTAATATTTCTCAGATGTATTGACAAAAATTCATATCTTTTGTAAAGGGGTAATGTCGTGATCAAAAACTCCAGGCTGATTTCTCATGACATGACAGTCCAATAAATAGTCATACACAGCCCCTGTAGGAGTCACTGGCAGGGTGCCACAAGGCTCAGTATTGGGGCCTACACTATCTTCCCTATACATATATATATGACTTAAACAAAGGTATTTTTAACAGTACTGTAAAGTTTACAGACAACATCAAATTAGGAGGGCCAGTAGGGACAGTTATACAACAAAATAACATGAAGCAAGATTTAAAGATTGAGGACTGGTCGGCTCAAAATGAAATGGCTTTCAGTATAAGCAAATGCACAGTTATGCATTTGGGGAGATTTAATGAGACACAAACCTATACCTTAAATGGAACTAATCTGAAGTTAACTAACCAGGAGAAAGACTGTGGTATCATAACTGATAATAAACTAGATTTTAAATCTCATAGGACATACATAATAAAAAAAGGCCAACTTTTTGATTAAGAACATTAGAAAAAGTTTTATTAATAAATCAATGGTCTGTTTATTACCATTATATAAAAAGTATGTAAGGCCTCATTTAGATGTTGGGTCCCAGTTGTGGTTTCCTTATAAAAAAGGGGAAATATACAGAATGGAAAGAATACAGTGAAAGTTTACCAAATTAATAGGTTCTGTGAAAACAGTAAACTATAATACCAGACTTAATAAAACTGGCTTTTTCTCACTGCAACAAAGAAGGGTCAGAGGGGACCTAATACTGATGTTTAAGGTCATGTCAGATCACGTGTTAAAGACCAACATGGGCATTCAGTTACGGGTTAAACCAGAATATTTAAGGGGACATAAAAGACAAATCAGATTGGATACAGCAAAAAAGAATATGGGATTCTTCTCTTTTATTCATAGAACCGGAAGATTATGGAATATTTTACCAATGGATATAGTAAATTGTACTTCAATTTCTACCTTCAAAATGAAAATAGACATCTGGTTATCGAAATATGGCTCTAAGTGGTCCCACTGAGGTGGGGAACAGTTATAATGGGCTGTATAGCCTTTTACCATTCAAATCCCAGTAAAAACACTAACTATAAACACTGTCGAGGAAAAAGAAAAGTGATTTTTTTTAAATCACGAGGCAAATCATGAGGCTCAACTTTGTTTCTGTCAGTGCTATACTTAACAGTATTTATGTTTGTTTGCATGCGCAGCAAAAAGCAAACATCCTGAGTTTACTAGGGAGAGTAGGGGCTACAGGGGCATGTCAGTGTAGTTGCATTCAATGTAGCTTGGGCTGCAGGAGGCTCACCACCAACAGCCCAATGAAGAGCAGGCTGACAGTGATGGTGTTCAGCCTGGCTGATGGCTGGAAACTCTGTGTAGTTGAAAGGAGGCAGCTGCACCTATCACAGTAAAGCTGCATCCAGCAGGCAGCTGAGCACTGTCATGCTCAGACTGCTCTTCCTCCTTCCCCCACCCAAAGATCAGCTACCTAGCAGCCCATGTTGATCCCCTGCTCATAGAAAGCTGGTACTACCCCCATACACCCAGTTTTATCATTTGCCATTGCACAACACTATTTCTTTCTTCCAATCCTTCCCCAACTACCAGTGTTGCACATTTTGGTCTCTTCCTTCACTTCTTTGTCCCTCAACTCCCCTCCCAAAATACACATGCATACACACACACTCACAGACACACAAACTACCAACACTGCTATTCCTAACTGCTATATAGCACTTTCTCTGCTGTGTAAACTCCCTTCCCCCCACACACACACACATATAAGTACCAACACTGTGTTATTCTCTGGCCCCACACAACATCACCATCCAACTACTGACATGCAGCACTTTCTCTGCTGTCTGCCCCCCCGCAACAACTACTAGCACTGATGGTTTTATTTTCTACCCCACATAACACTTCTCTGTCATCTGACTCCCCACTAACCACAATGTTATTCTTAGCTGCCATGTGTTACTTTCTCTGCCATCCGACCCTTCCATCTATGGGGCCTGGCACTGATACTCTCTCATTTCTACCCCTTAAGAGTTTCCCCTCAACCTCAGACATTTGAAAATGTCACAGACGCCAAGGAATTCATAAACTGCAGGGTGGCTGCTATGGAGGGTTGGACAAGCCAATGGAAGACATCACCAATGATCTGAGTGTATCCTGCAGCACAGAGATCATTAATGCCTGCGGCAAGGTTGGTGGTGGGACTCCCCTTTGTGCTCAGCTTTATTAGAGACTAGTATGTACTCTTTAATTGCAAACTTTTGCCTGTGTCACTTGTACAATAGTGTCACATTTAATACTGCCACCACGTTGGTGCACACCCGAACAGAGCTGAACCGGGACTGCAGGAACCACTGAGGAGTCTGGAGGGGTGTCCAAAAATTATGCTGCATCACAGCAGCCTGGCTTGCTCACCGCAGCCCATGAGAATTTCACTGTGCAGCCTGGCTGGCTCCAGGATTTTGGATAAACAAGCTATCTAAGGAAGGGTATGGTCCAAGAGCAGAATGAAAAAAAGTGTAAGACTACAGTATAAATGTAAAGAAGAGCAAATGAGCTTGTATAAGGTTGCTGGAATGTTAATGACTGGGTAACCCTGGGGCTGCTATAAAGGTTCTTAATGCCCAAAGGATGTGTACTTGTAAACTAAGAACTTCCAGCACTGTCCAGAATGACCCTGGAGTTCATCCCCTGTTGGCCCTGGTTAAAGGTAATCTGGGAATGTTAGGGTTGATGCTGGGCTTTTACCTTTCTTGCTTCATGCTGGCTTATGCGTGAAGAGTCAAGGTTGTGGTGAGGCAATCTGGGGAGAGGGACTGGTAATGTTCACTTCGGCTTGCCACAACTGAAGAACTGACTCACTCCCCATGCTGGCCAAAACAGTTCAAATAATCCAAGCACCACCTGATGGTATTAAGGCAACTGCGGTGCATCCACCCTTTATTTGTGCCCAAAGGGTCATGCAGCAACTGGAGACCTGTCTGGTGTTCTCCTGGGTAGTCTCCTGAGTACTTTATCCTGGGCCTGCTGGTTCGATTGGGTGGTGGCAGGGAAGTAGTGATGGCCTGGTTCCTTCACCTCTTTGTCTTGATGCAGCGGTAGTGTGACCATATTAGGGTGGATGGAAGTCTTAAGTGCTACACAGAAACTGCAAAGGGGGAAAGCTAGTGGACCAGATGGGTATCCTGTGGAGTATTATAAATTAATGGGAGGACAGATAGGGGAATTGCTCTGTGAGGTCTTTCAACAACAAGAGGAGCGGGGGAAGTCACTTTGCCAGACACCTGCTATGATGCCACTATTTGCCTCATTCTCAAGGTGTGGAAGGATGAAAAGGAGTGCACTTCTTACAGACCTATTTCACTGCTTAATTGTGACATTAAAATATTAGCAACAATTTTGGCTTCTAGGCTTGAGGCGGTACTCCCGGGGTTGGTTCATCCAGACCAGACCGGGTTCATTAAGGGTCGACAGTCATATCATAATATGAGGCACTTGCTTAATATTATATGGTGAGCAAACAAAGGGAAGGAGGAAATAGGGATTATCTTAATGGATGCCGAGAAAGCGTTTGACAGAGTGGAATGGGAGTACCTGTTTGAGGTGATGTCCCAGTTTGGTCTGGGTGAACCTTATATTGGGTGGGTGAAGGCTATGTATGTGGCACCTCGGGCCCGGGTGATGGTAAATGGCACCCTGTCTCAGAAATTTAATCTGGAAAGGGGCATGACACAGGGTTGCCCACTCTCCCCCCTTCTGTTCACACTGGCGATTGAACCACTTGCAGTGGCAATATGGGGTTGTGGGGAGATTGCAGGGGTTAAGGGGATACGAGGAGTACAGCATAAACTTGCTCTTTATGCGGACGACATGCTCCTGTTCCTTAAAAGTCCCAGACAGTCTGTGCCCCCTCTGCTATCCCTAGTGGAGGAGTTTGGTGCTTTTTCTGGGTACAAGATTAATCTAGGGAAATCAGAGGCAATGTGTTACTCGGGACCAGGGAATGCAGTGAGACAGTGGGGGTTGAAAATAGTTGGCACCAGCTTTACCTATTTGGGAGTGCAGGTGGGACGGACACTGGGCTCCCTATACAAATTGAATTACACCAGTTTGTTGAAGGTAATAGAAGCAGATCTTAGGAGGTGGGCACAGTTGCCGATCTCGTGGTTGGGCAGGTAGGGTGAATCTCATCAAGATGAATATCTTGCCAAGGCTCCTGTACCTATTGCAGATGCTATATGTAGGGCTGACAAGGGAGGATATTAAAAGGTTAGAGAAGGCATTCTCTACCTTTATATGGAGAGGGAAACACCTGAGGATTAGTTTGCAAAGGTTGAAAGTGGAGAGAGATAAAGGGGGCCTGAACTTCCCTGATATGGGAATTATTTTGTGGCAATACAACAAAGATATATAGCAGATTGGGTGCACAGCCCCAAAGTGGCCAGCTAGGTGGACTTAGACTAGAAAGAGGCCCAGGGAGATTTAGTGGCATACCTTCACAGCAGAGGTCTCAGAGCATACAGAACTGGAGGAAGTGGCAATCCACTAGTGTTACAAGTCCTAATAGCCTGGGGACAACTCAGGAGACAAGGGTGAAGAGAGGGGGGAAACCTTATTGTTACTGGTGGCTGGTAATCCCTTTTTTTTTACCTGGGTTGGAGGATGGGGCTTCAGGGAATGGGAATAGAAGGGAGTTCGCAGTCTAGGGAACCTTTGGTGCAAAGCCAATTTTGTACATTTAGGACCCTACAAGATATGTTGGGAGTGGGAGGCCACCATATGTTCAGATGTTTGCAGGTGAGGGCATTTATGGGTAGCCTTGCAAGAGATGAGGGAGGAGTATATAAGCTGGACTATGTGGAGAGTTTGATTTACCAGGCCCAGGCTGACCCCAAAGGTTTTATTGGGTGGGCGGTGAAAAGGGGGAAGCAGATACTCCCAGATAGGACAGTCAAGACGAGACAATTGTGGGAACAAGATTTAGGGAGGGTTATTACAGAGGAGAACTGGAGGATTCTGTTCCCAATGCATTCGGGAATTATGACCTGTAACAGATATA
Source organism: Neoceratodus forsteri (assembly GCA_016271365.2). Taxonomy (NCBI): domain Eukaryota; kingdom Metazoa; phylum Chordata; order Ceratodontiformes; family Ceratodontidae; genus Neoceratodus; species Neoceratodus forsteri. Next base: position 1,339,197,312 of record CM057455.1, on the reverse strand, counting down.
AAGCGGCATATTATAAATGTATTCATAGATTGTACTACCCACCGGTGATAGTGCACAAGGCACACCCCTCAGTGTCACCAATATGTGGAAGGTGTGGGGTGGAGAGGGGCACCTATATGCACTGCTTTTGGGCCTGTCCTTTACTGCAGGCGTTTTGGAAAACAGTAGTGGCAGAGGTGGCTAGGATAGCGGGAAGAGAGGTGGAGATGGATCCACTGGGGTGCCTTTTGGGGATAGAGGTAGGGGATGAAGAAGAGTGGCTAACACTCCCTATGTGGATGAGAGTGCTGTTCATGTTAGCTCACCACTGCATACAAAACACATGGGTTTCCCAGGCCACGCCTACTGTTCAGACTTAGAGATAGATGATAATACAAACCCTGGGGTAGAGAGGTTGATGTATATCCTCTGGGAATGGAAGGAGAGCTTTAGTAGAAGTTGGGCACCTTTCCTGGCCTCTCTCAGCTAGGAAGGGTTGATATTAAGAGAGGGTATAGTTAATTAAGATTGGGGAGATGAGGGGACACTGATTAAGTCTAGAGAATTGTCCAATGGATTGTTCCCAAGTTAGGCCTGCATGTCCAAATCAATAGAATGAGAAGAGATGAATTTGGAAATATGTATATATGATTGCACCTGTCCTTGTGTTGTTTTTGTTAAAATCTTCATATGTTAGAATGATTTAGTGTTTTCTAATGTCTTTTTACTTTTCTGCGTGACTGTTTGTTAGTTGTATGATGTTTATCAGCAAACGTTAAAATGAATAAAAATATTATTCAGAAAAAGAACTGACATTTCACGATCTGCTCAACCTCACACATCTGGGGAGCAGGACATCTGCACCTTCACTGGGTGGCACTTGGTTCACATTCAATTCAAAAGCAGGGGGCACTGCAACATGGCTTGGGCTGGGCCTCTTAGTTCAACTGGACAGGGTGGTTACCGATAGTCAGGGCAGGTACACACTGGTCCATTTAGTTCTCCTGGATGGGAGAAGGCTTGCTATTGGTTCATTATATGGCCCAAACTGTGATACAAGTGACTTCTTCCAAAAAGGTTTTGGTGCACATGGGCACCTTGCAGGGGAAGTGGGTATTATGGGACAATATGAAATGTGTGTTCTGTGAACCTGGAGCATTTTGTTAGGACTCCCTTTACCCAGACTAAGAGCTTTTGGTTACTACAGGCCTAGGCCAAGGAGCATGGCCTGGTGGACTCCTGGCATTTCCCCACATTGGGGACTAGGTCTATACCTGTTTTTTTTCTTTGCACACCCACCACTCCTATACTTGGCCGAATATAATTCTCCTCTCATGCCCCCTCCTGGCAGTGACAGATGGGGTATGCCATGACTCTACAGTCGTAACAGGGTACATCCTTGTCCACTTGTCTTTATCATTGGCCATGCCCAATTCAGATCCCATGCATGAAGGTTGGATCCCACTTTCTTGGGATAGGCCACTTTCTGGGAAAAAATAGAGCAGGCCATTCAAGCGTTTTGGCACTGTAATTCGGAAAATGACACCTTGCACTCGATGCCGAGGCAGGCCCTAAAAGTTTACCTTTCAGAGAACATTAACTCCTTTGTTGTGCACCACACTAGGAAGAAGCAGAGGTAAACAAAAGGGACAGAAATTAAAACAGCAGGGGAAATAGCAGGATATAAGATCAACTCCACCAAGATGGAGGTCCTTCAACTACACTATGCCCCCTCAGAAGAAATCAGAACAGCTTTCCCATTTAGAAGGAATCTGCAGCAGTTAAAATATCTGTGGATCCAACTCGGTTTTAATCATAAACAAATGTTTAGTCTCAACTACCCCCCACCTTACTGAATAAGTTAAAGGCAGACCTTGAGCCCCAATACATAGAGCAGAAGCAGACAGAATGGTGCTGCTGCCCAGATTTTTATATTTAACCCAATCCATACCTGTTGTAATACCAGCTGAGTTTTTTCAAGCCCTGAACAAAAAGATTTCCGGATATATTTGGGGATCGCAGAGAACGAAGATTAGATTACCCTTCTTCAATTACCAAAAAAGCTAGGAAGTTTGGCACTCCCAAATCTAAAACTTCATTACAATACAGTCCAGCTTATAACTGTCCTGTACTGGTTACATCTACAATGTGTAGCGAGGTGGAAAACCATAGAAATACAGGAAGAGGATTTGATGCAAATGAATAAAGTTTTGCTCACACAGGGAGGAACCCAAAATGTGGAATGGGAGATCAACCCCTATACGGGCACAAGCTTGAAATACTGGTATGCCATATTAAATGGGAAAAATCTGGCACAATGAAGACCACTGCTATATTCAATCCCATATCTCAACTCCTTTGCCACCTGCCAAGATGGACCTAGGGTTTCGCAGATGGGAAAGGGTGGGTTTACACTTAATTTCCCACTTTATTAAAGAGGGCACCTTTGTTATGCTGACAGAGTTGATAGCACAATATGGGATTTTAATACGGGGACAGGTTTAGATACTTACAGGTCCAGTACCATATTAAAGGCACACTGTCAACCTGATTTTCGTCATATTACTTCTAGTTAAAAACCTACATTTTATGATTGCTTACCTTCTCTAACATTCATTAATGTTGCTGTTTGTTTTATCTGTCTCTTTGTTTAGTAGAACTGAAATGCATGCTAATGTACATGTAACCTCTCTGCAAATGGGGGTTCCCAAAAGACTTCCAGGAGCTTGCTTGAATGCCCCAAGCCTGAATGGTGTTTGGCATTTAAGCCATTTATCAGTGAGTGTTTTTAGAGCCTCTGTTACTGTCTCTTTAAGAGCTGTCTGCTTGCAGACATAATTAGTTTATATGGGGGGACTGTGTGTTTCTCTGTTTGAGTACCACTCGAACTGCTGCCAATTCACTCCATTTTTGCAGTCACTAGGAGTGCAAAGGGAACCTATCTGAAAGATGTAACTGTTTGCCAGAAACCATTTAGAGTGATAATGAAATTACAGTTTGTCTAACCTGCTTTCTTTTGCAGTCAGAACTGTGTTTGCCTAGTTCCCCATTCTAGTTTTGAACTGCTGAACTGGACCAATCAGTGTGGGGTAAGCTAGCTCTAAAATGGTGCCTTGGACGAATCAGAACTTGACTCATAATCTGAGCCAGCCACAAGAGGATTGTATGGGCAGTGACTCTGGGAGATGTAGTTTAGACTTCAGTGCCTTTTGGACCAACAGCAGCAGTCTATTGTGAGTGACAGCCAATCCAGTCAAGAACTGGGAGGAACTCAAAGGAAGTGCCGGTTTTGTCGGGTTGGAGTTTCAGTTGAGCTTTGGCAGTGAAGAAGGAAGGAGCCCTGTGCTTTTTCAGTGTGCAGTTTTAGTCAAACGGTGTAAGGCCCAGAGTTCCGGTCTGCAGCTTGTGTAACAGCTTGTTAGGACTGAATCCATCCTGTGAAAAGAGTCAAAGGATCTCTGAAGAGTAGAAACCAGGCTCACCCTGTAGAAGACTGGAGGAATTGCTGAAAATTGCACTCGGTCTGTCAGGAACTGAATCTGCTGTGTGTTCTCCCGGTATTGTGCAGTAATTGCGACGGGATACAGATGCAGCCTGCCTGGTATAGTGCTTTCTTTATATGGATGTGTGAAGAGGTTTGTGTACCTCAAGTGAGCCCTGCTGACATTGAAGGACCCTATCTTATTTGGAGGTCGGAGTACTAATTCAGGGTCGCCCCTGTTGAATTGCCACATTAAATCCAAATGGAATTACTGTACTGCTGACTGTTTAATTCTCCTTTTCTCTGTGTGAAGGGCTCTCTACCAGCTGCCACGGTTTGGACTAGCCACTAGGGCTTGGGTACCCGGGACAGTAACTGATAGGGATAGGCCTGTGCACAGAGCCATAGGTAGATTATTAGAGTGATAAGCTAATTAACCTGATTTCCCTTGTCCTTGTTATATCCCCCAATAAATCAGAGCTGCTTGTTTCAGCAAAGTTATACTGCCTGAGGTATTTGTTTCATGTTAAAGTACTGTACTGTGATTGTTGCACTGTATCTCATTTCACAGGAGGTCCCAGTGCCGGAACCAGACCTGGGGGTAGTGTACTGTGAAGGTAATTCTGATATATTGTGTGGGCCACTAGTGGGAAGAGGGGGTTGCAGTGTCCCAGAGGGCTGTGACCAAGTTAGTTTAACTATTGCAAACCCTGACCTCTGGGTGGAGGCACCCGCCATTGGATCCAGGCCCCTCAACCTGTTAGTGGCAAATCAGGCAGGGGTAGTAGCCCCTGGGATAGCGCCATCTAGGGGTTACATATATTTATAAACAACCTTCTTTTATTTATGTCACCCTTAGGTGGCGCTACCCCAAGGGCTACTACCCCTGCCTGTTTGGCTAGTAGCAGGTTAAGGGGCCTGAGTTCTAAAACTGGTGCCTCCACCCGGAGGTCAGGGTTGGTAGTGGTCAAGCTAACCTGGGCACAGCCCTCCAGGACACTGTAACCCCCTCTTTCCTCTCTAGTGGCCTGAACACTATACAATAATCACTTTCACAATACCCCAGTACACCACACAAGTACCCACGCTGTTTGCACTTACCACCAGGGCTGGTTCCTCTGGCTCGACCCTGGAGACCCCCTGTAAAACAAGGTTAAGCACAGCAAATAGCAACAGTACAGTACTTTGAGCACAAACTGGAACCACATTCAGATTACATGCAGAAAAAGTTAGGTCTGATTTATTCAGGGGACTTGAACAAGGGAGGGGCAAAATCAGGTTAATTAGCTTAAAGGTTATATCAATCAAGCAGTTATGCATGCGCTTTGAATCCCCCCACACAGTCTACCTCTGGGTACCCAGGTGGAGAAGAGATGGGCTAGCCGGGACAGTTGCCCGGGGTTGCAGCTGGTTGGGGCCCTGTGATGGAAAACACAACATGCACAGTACACAATATTTGTAATCCGGAGCCAGAGGGCTCAGTTCGTAAAGGAAATGAAACAACAAGACAATCAGATGACACACTCAGATTAAGCTGTTGTTGTAGGGAGCTACCCTGGTATTTACTCACGATATCCAAGACTGGGCACAGCCGGGACGAAAATCGAGACTGCAGGTAGTTGATCTGGAATGCCAGGAGAATCAGGGTCCACACAAGTCGCAGAGGCGTCGTTCCTGTTCAAGCGTGGAGCAGAGGGCTGATCCCCAGGTAGGTCTCTCATTGATGGCTTCTCTGTGCAGTGGGTAGTCTGGCTGGGACAGTCTGGCAAAGCCCAGACTGCATGGAGACAAGTTCGGAAGTAGTCCGTTTTGGGCTGGATACAGTTTCCAGCAAGCAGAACACAGTTCACACAGTGGGCAACTAACTCACAACCCACTAGAAGCTCATAGTACATTTACATGTACGGGAATTCTACTGTACCAGGCAAAGCGCTCCCCGGGCACAATCGCAAAGTCTCTGCACACACCGGGAGCTTAGGGGTAGCTGGAACTCCTGGCAGGCTGATCGCACTCAGCAAAATTATTCGGTCTTCTTCAGGTTGAGCCTGGCCCACTTCAGTAGCTTACTTTAGTCACACAAACTTGGATTTAGTCCAAAATAATTCTCTTCTCTCCCACTCAGGAGTAGCACACCGGCATACAGGCCAAAAACTTGGCCTTTTCAGAGTTCTCCCATGCGAATCCACTCAGGATAGCTGCTCAGAAACACTTCAGCTCCTTCTTGCTCAGCTTCCAGCTTAGTTCTAACTAAAAAACTGCAAACAGCCCAAGACTTCCCCAAGATCCAAAAGATTTGGTTGGCTGATTTGGCTGTGAGTCAAAGTGAGAGCTCCCCCTTCAGTTACAAAAAAGGCGCAAAAAGTTCAAACTGCAGTTCCTATAGATTTTGAATTCAGACCACTCCTGTAGTCTGGCTACATTTTTGGTCCCACCAGAACTGATTGGTCCAATTTGCAGTCCAGGACCAAGATAGTGGAGACAAACAAAACAGTCCTTGCTACAAAGAAAGCAGGTTAGTAAATAGTTACATCTTTCAACAGAGCTCCCTCTCAGATTACTTAAACTACAATTAGGCAGCTCTTAAAGAGACAGTACACAGAGGCTGTACAAGCGCTGGTAATCACATTTAAACTGCTAAAATGCAAGACACCAGCCTGGCAGTGAGCATTTAGGCAAGCTCAAGGAAGACTTTTTGGGAACCCCCATTTGTAGGGGGGGGTTACATTTACAATCATGGATCTCTTCTTACTGCATACTTCTTGAGCATTACAAACACACAGTGTATTCACTCATGAGGAAGTAGCCTCCTAAACTCCCACTGCATCATGAGGGGCTTGACTGTATTGTGGGTGTTCCCGCAAATCCAGGAAAGATGCAGTTGGAGCTGATCAAGAAATGTAAAAAAACAGAGTTTGTGTGGTAACACCAATATGGTGGGCAGTTGGGTTTTCACTTTTTTAAAGAAAACGAGTCAAAATCAAACTACCAGCTACATCAGCAGGGTTTAAAATAGCTGGTATAACATAGCAAAACGCTACACAAAACAGGAGATAATGCTAACCATTTCCAAAAATGCGTAGCAGCAGACTGCTAACCATTTTCTTCCAGTGACTCTATGGCACAGTAGACAAAATTAATAAAAGTATATATATTTTTAAATTTTGCTAACCATTCTGTGCCAAGTGCTGTGCATTTTTTACAACTGATTGGCACTTTCATGTGTCAAACTGCTTATCAATTTTGTTGACTTAATTAATACTCTGATCAGCAATCTTTACAGAATGTTGGCAATCATAAAATGTGTTTTTTAAACTAGGGACACTTTGAGACCTAAGGGGGTTGACAGTGTCCCTTTAAAACCCTCTCCCAGGACTTCTGGGGGAATACCCCTCCTCACAGAATTATAACAATATTCCAAGCAGCATAAGAGGGGGGAGGCCCCTTTAGACCATAGGATCTCATACTTATATGCTGCACTAAACTGTTCAGAGGGAGATTCAGTGCAATCAGTGAAAGCAGCATGGAGGGCAGACCTGCGGATTCAGATCTCTGATGAGATATGGGGAAAAACATCTTTGCAGGATACATTGGGGAACAACAGCTATAAGCTGGAAAGAGTTTTTTTGGAAAGTTACTACACAATATTTTAGGACACCTGCAATTCAGGCTAAATACCAGTCAGGGAAGAGCTGCAGCTGTTGGAGAGGCTGTGGGTATCCCAAGGCCACACTGGCTCATATTTTGTGGGAATGTTCAAAACTCCGCCCTTTTTTCAGACCCTACAAGACGCTTTGGGGGAAATGCTCACACCAACTTTCAAACTAACCCCTATTTATTTTTTTCTCAGATTACCCCAAAGAATATAAAGATGCTAACACAAGTAGGTTAATAAGACTCTCCACCCTAGCAGCCCAGAAGGTTATCAACAAAAAATGGTTGTCCCGGGACCCATCAACCTCTGGTACAATAGCAGGATATTATTATGGCAGTTTACTGGATGGAACAATTAACTGCCACCCTAAACAAAAAACAGCCCCTATTTGAGTTAACTTGGAGACATCTGATAATGTATATATCTCCAATTAGACCAGATTTTTCCTTTGAAAAAAAGGGGACAGACTTTCTCAGGAGAAGGATTAGTGGCATGATTTAATCATATGAACTAATGATGAACTGATGCACCTAAAACTGGTTGGTTATGGATGCTGAACTGATTTATCCTAATATGAACTGTCAAGCACTGTTTAATTTATTTTGTCTTTTTATTATCTTTGCTGAATCTGTTGTCTTGTCTTGTTTGAGATACGTCTCATGTTGTCTAGTATTGTTCAATTTATTTGAAAATGATATCAAATAAAGTAAAAAAAAAAAAAAAAAAGAAATTAAAATAGCAGACTGCAAGTTGGTCAACAAAGCCCATCCTTCTCCTGAGCTATACCAGAGTCTCCAGAGGCTGAAAGTAGAACTTAATTCTCGTGCCAGTCAGGAGTTGAAGCATCAGATCCTACTCACCCCGGCAGGTCAATGCTTCAAGCAGCTGCAGAGTAAGTAAAGACAAAAGGCTATGTCTATTATCCACAACTGGGGCAAGAAAACATTTGATCAGCTTGAGAGTGAGGAACTTTCAGAGAGTTTTACAAGACCCTCTACACCTCTGAGGGGCGGACTCCAGTGATGAAATCTGATTTCCTAACCGTTGTGTGACTCTCTACCATATCACCAGAAATCTGGGAGACTCTGGAGGCTCAGGTCACCTGGGAGGAGGTGGACTCTGCAAACAGAGGGTTGAATACGAGAGGGCCCCCTGGTCCAGATGGCCTGCCATAGGACTTTTTAAAGGTTTTCCGAGAGATCCTGTGAATTCCACTGTTAAATATGATCCATGAGAGTCTGGAAGCTGGGGTGTTGCCCGCTCTCCATGCAGTCCACCATCACCACCATGATGGCAAAGCCAGGAAAAGATCCCTAGCTGTGTACTTCCTACTATCCTAACTAACATACTAACATACTAAAAAGCCAGCAGAATAGGCCAAATGATCTGTCTTGTCTGCTCGAAAGCCAGCAACCTAATGGCTGCCCGCCTCACCACCCCCCCCCAGCCCCCAAGAGTGTCTTCTCTAGATTCAGTTTCCCCTTGTCAGTTAAGCAGTGTCTTCCTTTACTGTCCAACTGGCCATTTTGAAGCATAAAAACGTTAGGAAAAAGAAGCCCCATTCACTTCAATGGGTGCGCCCCCATGCTCTCTCTGGCCACAGTCATTACGTGCGTGACTGCGGGGGCATGGCGGCGGAACTGCAACTCTTGGAAATAATCAGAGAGCCCAGCTAAAAACAAAATTATGAGTGATACTATGAAGATATCTGGTAGAATTTTGATTTACAGCCTGGCTACAACAATTGTCGGTGAGGGCAGCTACCACAATATGGGAGTGGTAGCTGCTTTCAGCTAGATCGGAAAATCACTTTAATGTTGAAAACCCTTCAACAAGAACAAGAATGCTGGGCTTCGTTGTCCTTATCCCTCATAGGTTGAATCAATTCTATTAAATGTTCAGGCTTCCTGTCTCCTGTACCTATTTCAATCATTACCTATCCGGATCATAAACAAATTCTTCAACTCCTTAAATGGGGTACCTCCTATTTTTGGAGATATAAGCTGTTGAGGATCTGGAGAGTTTTGCTACAGGCTTTGGGTAAAGATGGAGGTGTGGCATTCCCTATTTTTATAACTGTATTCAATTGCTGCACATCTTTTTTTTCCTGGGGGGGGGTAGACTGAGAGGGATAGCCCTGGCATGGAGGGAGTTGGAAGAAAATGACCTGGGTAGGCCACGCATTTCTAGTCTCCTATTCTCAGTGCTCCTCAGGACAGAAGGGCTACCACTTCAGAGACCATTTACCAGACACACTCTGTCACTGTGGCTTTCACTGCACACAATGGTTGGGCATGTACCTTACTTCTCTCCAACTCCAAGGGCAATGCTATCTGCAGCTTTAAGGGGCTATTGGGGATACCATGACTTGACCATGACCAGAAGATTGATTAATAATCTGGGTAGGCTCAGGGTGGGTCAGAAGTTGGTCAACTGGGTGGCAAACTGGTTGGCAGGCAGAAAATAGAGAGTGGTGGTAAATGGTATACAGTCAAAAAAGATGCAAGTCAGAAGTGGGGTACCTCAGGGATCAGTCCTGGGACCAGTCCTTTTCAATATCTTCATCAGTGACATCGCAGATGGACTGGAAGGTAAGGTTTGCCTGTTTGCAGATGACACCAAGATCTGCAACACAGTAGATGATCCAAATGGGGTGGGCAGAATGAGAAGAGATCTGGAAAAACTGGCAAAATGGTTGGAAGAGTGGCAACTGGGGTTTAACGCAAAGAAGTGCAAGATCATGCACATAGGGAAGAGAAACCCTGAAGCTACCGACATGTTGAGAGGGGAGTTGCTGGCAATCACAAGGGAAGAAAGAGACTTGTGCACCATCATCACAGATGACCTGAAATCATCCAAGCAGAACACTAAAGCAGTAGGTAAGGCTAGAGAGATGTTAGGGTGTATTAGCAGGGGTATCATAAGTCGTAAGAGGGAGGTAATAATCCCTCTTTACAAGACACTGGTTAGGCCCCATCTGGAGTACTGCATGCAGTACTGGAGGCCGCACCTGCACAAAGACATTAACAAAATGGGGGCAGTCCAGATAAGGGCAACCAAAGGGCAACCAAAATGGTGCAGGGACAGCATCAGAAAACATATGAGGACAGATTAATGGAGCTCAATATGTACACCCCAGAGCATAGGAGGGAGAGAGGTGATATGATTGAAACATTCAAACATCTTAAGGGCATTAACAAAGGTGAAAGAGTCTAATATGTTTCAATATAAGAAAAATAGCAGGACAAGAGGACACAGCATGAGATTGGAAGGAGGCTGATTAAGGGGGTAATGTGAGGAAGTTCTTTTTCACAGAAAGGGTGGTGGATGCATGGAACAGCCTACTTCAGGAAGTGGTGGATATGAATACAGTACAGGGCTTCAAACAGGCATGGGATATGCATAAGGGAGCAATGCAGATGAGTATGAATAAATAGGCCATTGACAGAGCAAAGGCCTATGGCACATTCATAAGGTAGGAAAAAAATGGGCAGACTGGATGGGCCTTGCAGTCCTTATCTGCTGTCAACTTCTATGTTTCTGTGTCTTCTTGTATCAGGAATTGTTCAGGTGGGGAAAGGCAGGGGCACACGCCAAGACATACACTGCCAGGCAACAGCTGTCTTGGCTTTGCCAGCCTCCCTATGTCTTAACTCGAGTTTGCTCCCAAATCTGAGTCATCTGCACAGCTGTGCAATGCACTACCGCTGGACCATCGGAGCAGCTGGGAGAGACTCTAGTTTGATGGGAAGATCAGGGAGATGTGAGGGCAAACCAGACCAAAATAACATGCGCAGCTGAAGGAACCATTATACACTGATGCCAGACATTTTCCCCTCTTTTAGGAGGTCTCCACCACCCAAACGTACATCCTGTTACAACACCATTCTGAAGTCCAATCAGCCAATGATGCCCAGTCACCAGTGCTACACAGTTCCCATCACAGGAGGCATTAAAGTGACGATGATGGCAATCCTCTACCTGGGGTAGAAAACTGCTACCTCCACAGTGCTCCTAGGACTAACCTAGACCACTGTCAACACCAACTTCTTAGCAAAAATGTTCTGTTTTCTAAGCCTGCTTGGTAAGGAATGGGTTACTCATTCAAGCTGTCTGAACAAAATAGTAGCTGAAAATTGGGGGCATACCAATTGGAACAGACATAAAGGAATTCTGGAGGTCAGGGGTAAGGGGCAACAGACTTCCTGGAAAACATAAACTGAACTTACAAACTTAAATGGGCAGACTGGGTGGGCCATAGGCCCTTATCTGCCGACACTGTCTATGTATCTATGTATGTACCATCTTTTTAAAAGTGTCACATGTAAACAATTGCCCATGTCTCTGCAAGAAAAAGAAATTACCTGCTCTAGACCTTGAAACCTAATATTTCTGTTCCCCATGACTGGCAAATCTGCATTGAGAAAGCCTCATTGTTCGATTCCAGCAAACAGGGCGAATTGTTCCAGTCAGCTGAAGTGTCCTTGGTATCGGAGATAAAATCAGGTGACTCAGCTGCTGAGGCTACCATTGTGCAAAGCCACTACATAGAACACAAATAGCTTTAACCTTCAGAGGCTCAGAATTTGTCTAAACACAGTTGCCAGTGAAATAGGATGATGGGGAAACTTACAGGGGATAAGTCTTGGGCTCCTCCAGAACCACGCTGTCAATGAGAGTCCAATATCCATTCATCTGCCACACAACTGCCTCAAGTATCAGCTACATGACATGCTATACTGTGCACTAACGAGGTACAGGGGAGTGGGGCACTCAAGTTATTTTTAAAGAGCATCAATCACACTTATTTGAAACCCCCCCCCGCCGCCAAAACAAAAAAAATACAGCTGGCTTACCTCATCAGGACGTCTGTTGTGTTATTGCTAGAATTTTAAAGTCTCCCCATTTAGGAAGTAAAGGGATCATAAGTTTGCTCTGAGGAGCTGGCCTCCCAATCCCTTTCCCTTGCTAGTGTGCCGGCCTAGCTCCCGCGCTCAAACGTTTATCCAAGTGTGGAGAGCACAGGTGTGTGCTCCATAAGCGTCCAAAGGGGTGCCAATTCAACTATTTTTTGTTTTATTTTACAGGTCTGTTTGGTTAAAATCAAAACCAGTGCTCATCTAATAATATCATGCTGCTCATATTACTGGTCTGCTGCTCTAACAAGTTGAGCTACCAGCACAACTGGAAACCTGGAAGTCCCACAGACACTCACCTTTCTCACTGCACAATCTAAAGATACACAAACTGTATTTCAAATATATACACACTGTACCCTTCTAAATAAAATGTAATTCAAATCTGTGTAGCTCCTGGTTGTGCATTGAGAAAAATGAGTGTTTATGGGAGCCCCAAATTTCCAGCTCTTAGTAGCTCAACTAGTTAGAACAACCTAGCAGTGTTCTGGCACTTATTTTTTTTCTGACATCTACAACTGGAATCAACTGGTACCCTGCACAGTAGAGTGAGGCGGGGATCCCTATAAATTAGTACATATTTGCACAGAATACTTTATTCATTCCGGGGTGACATGATGGATTCAATGCCCCCTCTGTGACCTAAAGTTCTTTATTTCTATTGATTTATTTAAAATGTTGGTAACCTGGGAGAGGCACACTGAGCTGAAGCTCATTTCCAGGTGTGACCCGGGGGAAGGAGGGGTGGAAACAAGTGAACAGTCAGGTTGCAATTAAATAAGACATACACATATTAAAAATAAAAGGTAATGAAATAAGCAAATGGTACACTGGCACTAATATTGCTAGATATTTGTAGCCCAGAGCTTGCACAGGAAGTCAGCTGTAAAGGGTAAACTAAAGGAGGCAGGGAATGAGACAGAAAATCTCAGGAGGATGAGGTGAGGGTTACTGCTGGGTCAGGAAAGGTGGAAACGAGGAAGAAGGCAAGTTGAGAATGTGTGGAGAGAGACAGCCTCACCCAGGTTGTTGGGATGAGGAAGGACAGGAGTAAGAGGAAGAGAGGGATTGGGAAAGGATACATTTTAGGGAGTGCAGGGAAGGAGATGAATGAAGTGAGCTTGGAAGAAGTTCCAGAGGGAGGGAGATGGTAAGAGAAGGCTGTCTGCCCTGAACTGGAATGGGGACTTGGGAGGGAGAAGGTACGAGGGTCTCTGGAGCGTACCTGATCAGAGGAAGGGGACACTGGGGAGAGGAGAGGTAGGAGGGGAGAGACCCAAACCAGATTTTGGAAATGAGGGTGGTGGCATGGTGCTGGTGGCATAGGTGAAGAGAGGGAAGCGAAAGGGAAGAGTAGAGGATGAAGTGGTGCATACGAGGCGGAAGCGTTGGTGGCAAAGCCGCAAATAGCATTAATAAAAAGTGTGTCTAGTCCGGAGAGGGATGAGGCAGAGGCGGTCGTGAGGACTACGTTACTGTGCAATCAGAACTTGCATTTTCACCTCCGCGTAGGGTGGCCACAACAGTTTTTTGATCTGAACTGTCATATGTAGGCTACCTAACTACTCCTACAATATAATTTGGAATTTGTCTAGAAATAACTGCTACACAACGAAAACTTACTTTACATCCAGCTCTACAGAGGGAGGCAAACAACAGCCTTATGCAATATACACCGTAAGTACAATACCTGCTAATTTCTCAGACCATTATTTTACTTGGTAGTGCCCCATTAAGGTCATGCTCTGTTTTTGCAGTGGTGGTCTGCATAAATGATTGCTGCTAGTAAGCCACTTAATAGCAAAATATATTTCCATCTAGTTATACTGTACAAGCAACAAACTATGAGTGGGAGCTATGCTATAATAAGTTGGAAAATGTGAACCATGTACACAGCAAAATGTATGACTGAGACACCATACTAAATTAAAATATGCTCTCAGGCAAATTTGTTTATGCATGCAACCTTCACATAGTTTGAATATGAAACTGGTAAATGCTTTTGGACCAGACATTCTCAACAGGTATTTTTTACCTCTTCATTACCTTGTGAGTCCAACCTGGCTGAAATCCACTACGTACAGTACCTCAGCAGCCATGTCTTTCTTTTTACTACAACATTACCTACCTGACTGGTACAGCAGCTCTAACCAACACTTTTTCCCATATACTTTAATTATAACTAGTTTCCACATGTTTAACACACAAAATACCATTTACATAAAAATGTACCAGTAACAGCAACAGTAGATCGTCTCCTGCATACAGCCGTAATACTCTGGATTAAAGTCGGCAGTTACTAGGACTCTGGGGAATTATCTGATTTATTTGTAAATTTTGTTATTTTTTTTTTTTATTTTACTGTTTTTAACCGCAGACTCGCTCTATCCCTCAGTCCCTTCACCGGCAACCCGCCTTGCTCTCCTATGGGGCCCCAATGCTACGTCATGCCCGTCTCCGATGGGAAAGGTGTCGGCAGTAGCCGACACTGCCTCCCTGGCTTCCCCCCCAGGGCGGAGTTTGGGGCATCAGTGGCGCTGAGGAACTAGGACTCAGTCTGTGGTGCTGTGGAGAGCCAAACAGGCTTAAGCGCCAGGGAGGCATCATCCTGAGCAGCCGGCCGAAGTTTTTCTCCCGTTTTTGTGTGGCGGGGACATGCAATGACATCCAGCGTCCATCCCACCCCCTGGAACATTCAGGTGCCGGTAACTGTGGTGCCGCTGGCCTCTGCCAGGGGTCCATCAAGCACCGGGCACTTGCCCCACCCTCCCTTCGGAGAAGGAGAGCAGTCGTCAGATGCTCCATCCTTCTCCCCCTGGCCGGCCCTTCGATGACCCAGCTCCATTCCTGAGCCTAGGTCGCCGGCAACGCAAGCAGAAATCCAACCGCTGCGCCGACGATTTATTTGTAAATTTTGACACACAAAAGGCACATTAAGCTACATTATGGTCTGTTTCCAGGTGTGTCCTGGGGGGTGGGTTGCATGGACCTGTTTTATTGACTGGGGGAATGTGGCCGTAACATCGGAGAAACTACCCTGCTCTTCTCCAATAATTTTACTTCCAGCTAAAAAATGACCACAGATGGGCAGACTGGACCTCAGTATAGCATCTCATCCGAAGGACAGCACTTCTCCAGTGCAGCACTCCCCTCATACTGGACTAAGTTAAGTTAAGTTTATTGGCAGGAAGACTCCATTGAGCACGCTTCATTTTCAAGGAGGTCCTGTAAGGCAACCTTAAACAACAGTGTACAATAAAAGTGATGACATAGCGTACAGGTACAATAATTGGTAGAAAAAAGTGCATATATGGTCAGTAAAAACAATAATAAAGCAGATCAGAATCTGGTTTCTGGGTAAGCAGTGGTGACATACCATAAGGTAACAATCATTGGTAGGAAATTCACACAGGGTAAAAGAGAAAAACAACAGTGAAGCATACAGGAACCAATTCATATTAAGAGGGAGAACAAAAATAGTACCAGTAAGAACTTAAACAACTGCTGTCAGCTAAGGGTGAGGATGGACTAGGGAGGACAGGGGCCAGGGTGGATAGGGGGACTAGGTGAAAGGGTACAAGAAGTCAGAGGATACTCAACTTGATAGCAGTGGCAGGAGACTGGCATGATATGCTAGAAGCTATGGCAGTGACAGACTACTGAGAAGAATTTGTAGGTCCGGGCTCTGGAGAAATTTAATGAGACAGTGCTGGTGAGCCTGAGTGATGTCTGGATGAGATTCCATGCTGATCGGATGGCATAGCTAATGGCACCCCTCCCGAGGGAAGTACGCATCCCGGGTACATGGAGGAGGATGTAAGCAGATTTCCTAAGGGAGTAGGAGCAATGAGAAATATTAACTAGTGAGAAGATATAGGTCGGTAATTTGTTTAGCAGACTTTTGAAGGTCCTGGTACTGAAATGGAGTAGCCACCGGGTGGCGAAGGGTTGCCAGCCAACTTTTTTATGTAAGTCGTAGTGATACATCCTGAATGGTGCTATAGTAATGAAGTGCAGAGCCCGATGGAACAGTATATTGCGCTTGCATAGGTTGGAAGCAGCGGCACAGTTGTAGATGATGTCACCGTAGTCTAAGAGTGGCAGGAATGTGGCCTATACTACTCTATGTCTAACGTCAGGGGGAAAGATCGCTCTGTTCCTGAAGAAAAAGCCATGTCTTGCTTTCAACTTACTAGAAAGGTAGTCGATGTGTGCACTGAAAGAAAGTTTGCTCTCTACCCAAACACCCAGATATTTGAATCGATCAACCACATCTAGTGATTCAACTAGGATAGTGATGATGGGTACAGGTGATACGCTGTGCCGAGGGAAGGGCCTATTGCTACTAGGTGCGAAATAAAGGACTACAATGTCAGTTATGGGTATTACCCCAAGTACCAGGTATAGGCTACAACCCACAACCTTGTGATCTGGTGGAGAGCGCTTGGACGCCATCATCTTTGGTTCATTGTAGTCTTCCAGTAACATATCAGATGCACCAGCATATCACTGGTCAGTGAATTAGACCTGCAGATTCCCACTCGCCCTGGACTACAGGGGAACAACCAATGGTGACAGATTCAACGACCACCAGCGACAACAGCTGCATCAGTGAGAAGTGAAGGTCCAAATCAGGCATGCCAGACAGGAACCAGGAATGCCAATCAAACAAGACAGGAAGGGGAAATAGATGCACAAAGAACACCCTGATGGCCAAATGGGCTACTGAAGGTAGACTGTGCAGTGAAAAAACTTCTTAAAGAGGGGGGAAGAACAGTTGGCTGGAAAAAATATGACTCTGAGGAGGAGATCCTCTCAAAGATCTACTGTAAATTGTAAGCAACAAACCTATCTTCTTCAAGGACATCTCCTACACAGAGCCATAATACACAGGAAATTTCCTGGGAAATCAGGGGACCCCAAACCGTAATAAGGAAGGAGGCTTCTGGAACAGCGAGACCATATCCAGCCCTTCCTGAAAAGAGAAGGCCAGGCCACAGGGTATAGTAAAAATATGGTCCTACTCTGGACAGCATCTTTACAGAAAGTGGACTAGGAATAAACATCTGAAGTGACCACACTCAGCAGTATGCTCAGGGAGAGTGCCAGAAAAATCCTGTCAGTAGACACAAGACGAGAGAAAAACCCCTCAGGAAGATGCTGTGTAGAGACTGCCATACTCAGTGTGCCTGAAACAACTGGGACAAACTGGGCACTTTGTCAGCTGTTGCACATTGGTGTTAGCTATTTTATCTTGCCATCCTTAGATTCTGGACAAAATAAATCCTTTCTGCACATTAAGTGGAACTGCAAGCTTGATTATTTTTGTGCTGTTTGGTAAGTGCACCTTTTGCTGTGTCATTTGTATCTACTGTGGGGCTGCTCAGCCCTCCAGCACCTATGAGTGTGGGCATGTTTCCCCGACTCATTCCAAACAACTGAGAGGACTGGCCAAAGTCCTCGGTGTGGTACAAAAATAGAGGTCTCCCCATCAAAAATCTGTAGATCCAATACCCCTTGGGCTGAGGGTGAGGCCACTGTAAACTAGTTTTACCAAACAAGAATTTAAAGTCGCTGAAAAGCAACCAGTGCATAGGGGACTCAGCCCAGGGCTCAGTCAATAGAGCCAACCCCCTACCACAACAGACATGCCAAGTGGTAGCAACATGGAAGGGAATTATAACCCACATTCAGCTTTAACGTGGGAAAAACCTAGCGAGGCAAATCTTTCACCAAGGAATAGTGAAGGCCTGCCTTGGACAGGAAACATAGGCCACCCAGCATATGCTGAGCTCTGTCCAGAGTATGGGTTAAATATTAGCAAAACATATTACGGCTCTAACACTGCAACAACAAAATTGCATAAATGAATTTTTTTTACAGTGTCGGATAGGCTGCCCAGAGGACAGCTGAATCCAAGCATGTGCTGGAAGAATGGCAGGTCTGGGCACCCACCCCTGGCCAATATCCAAGGACAGACGTCCCAGATGAATGGCAGAAGAAATGGAGGCTTACTCTGTAAATTCCCAGAGCAGAAATAACCACATCTGTCTGCACCATCAAAGGGCTACCAGGAGAAATGGGTCTGGATCTAACCGAAGTCTGACCAGGACTATCTGAAACAGGAGGAGATGAGGGAAAAAAATGGAAGAATCTTCCTGTTCTTAGCATAAAAAATGTGTATTGCCAAAAAACACCTTACCCTGGCTGATTTACATTTGGTGGAGGTGTGAAAAGAAAAGATCAAATCATGTCTGTTCTATCTGATATTCTTATTATGGTTTTGGACACTAGAATCTGGGGAGACCCTAGGTGAGCACCCCACCCAAGGGGCAAAACTGCCCAAACAGCTTCTGCAGGAAGGAGGCTCTTTACTGGAAGTGTTTACTGAATAGCCACCACTGCAGAGCATTGATCAAAATGATATAACTAGCAGGCAGACAGGTAAGGGACTGCAGGTCCTGAGATCACAGTGCCATTAGTATCCATTGTGGATTACATAACTGCAGACAAACTGATGACCAGAGCTGTCAGTACCACCAAGTCTTCTGTTGGGGACATGACTGAAAGGTAGTCCCCTGAAAGTGTCCAGGACTGCTCTGCACCGAAATCTCTGGCATTGGACTACTACAGGTTCTGCCACAGTAATCAGACTACTAAGACTGTCCAGCTGTTGTGTGGTACAAAGCAGTAAAAGTGCTGTCTAGGAAGATGGAAGGGACCCTGAAGGAGCTGACCCTTGTAATTGGAAATGTTGGTCCTCCAGGAAGAAGCGTAGGGAATGCCTGCAGTTCTGTTCAAGTGTAATGTACTGGTATGCTAGAATGCACCGCCAGTTATCCTGTATCAAAGAGAACTGAGACCCGCTGAGACCGTAGGGATAACATGTTGGCCAACAGTGTACTCCACATGCCCTGGTCAGAGGCCTTAGCCCGCAGTGGAGGTGACAGCCCTCCAACCATCTAGAGACCAGGAAACACTGGGAGTGAAATCCCTGGTCCAGTATGGCCTGCGGTACCAACATAATGGCCCTCTGCTGCAGTAATACTTGCTTCATCCCTGGAAGCAGAACGATGGGAGGCAGCTGACCAAGCATGTCCAATGACAGTTAAATAGGCACCACAATGCCCTTATTAAATCAGACATGCCTACCAGAATAACATGATACAGACCTTCAGGCCGGCCAGGGATGAATAAAAAATGGACATATCCCATGCAGCCTGCACACAGGACCTGAGTCAGTGAACAAAGGCCAAGTGTTCCCAAAGCAAAGCAAGCAAGGGAGGCCGAGGACCACCCCAGAGGGTAGTCCAAATAGAAATCCCTCCCTTTAGGTGCATCTATAAACAGCCATGCACCAGAGGTCAGAGGACACAAGTGTGTCAGAATGAAACATTCACAGAGCTTCCTTGAGCAGGCAAGAGATGACAACATGGGCATCCCACACGGTCACTCTCCAAAGTACCATCCTGATAAAGGCAGAATCCCAAAAAACAACCATGCACCAGAGGTCAGAGGATGTGATTGTATCAAAATGAATTTCCCACAGAGCTCCCTGGACTCCGCAACCAGGAGGAGAGGATAACCAGGCACCCCACAGGGACACCCACTATAAATCCCTCCCACAGGAACACAGAACCAGTACCATACAGGCGTGATGTGACATGAAATAGTAGCTAGTATACCACCCCTGACACCCCAGTCAAGCCATGAGACTTTTTTTTTTGAGTTAGTACCCTTTCTCCGGTGCCCAAGCCACCCTCCAGGTGCCGGCCACCCCAGCTCTGCTCCCTTGTTTTTCCTCCAGGACTTAACTTTATATGGAAGTGCAGTGTGGCCCGGGTATTCAGTGGGGCACAGGGCTACCAGGTGGCTGGGGTCAGTGGCAGCTCAGACATCCATCATTATTTTCCTGCTTGTCTCTCCAGAGAGGTGGTGTGCAATGCATGCTTATGTGTGTGGTGCACTGCCAGCTGCCATTCTCTCTGCCTATGCCATCAGCCCCTGCCTGCATCAATCATAGCCATCGCTAGAGGCCAGGCAAATGCTGGGCCCTGAAACCCTCCCTCCCTGGGAGAGGATGGCAGCCTCCAGATGCTCAATCCTCTCTCTCCGATGACCCCCGACAACCAGAGTCTGCATCCCAACCTGGGTTACCAGCATCATGCAAGGTATGGTGTCCAGTGCTTCAATGCTCAGTGCCACCGGACTTCTGCAAGGGCCATGGGTTTTACTTTTTTTTTCCAGAAAGTGCCCAGAGCTGAAGCATGGTTCCAGCACATGGAGAACACGTGCCTCGCACAGGCCACATGGTATTCAAGTGGAAGTGTGCACCACTGAAACTCTGATCTGCTTACAGCCTAGAAGGAACTGTCCCCCTCCACAGTAGGGCAGTGCGCAGAACATTCTGCACTCGGGGCACACAAGGACAGGCACTTACTGGTCATCCTAGCCACGCTCCCAGAGGGG
This sequence comes from Neoceratodus forsteri, assembly GCA_016271365.2. Lineage (NCBI taxonomy): Eukaryota > Metazoa > Chordata > Ceratodontiformes > Ceratodontidae > Neoceratodus > Neoceratodus forsteri. The sequence continues at coordinate 1,339,176,815 of CM057455.1, read as the reverse complement.
CAGATATGCCATGCAAAGCATCCAAACATAATGGTTAATAAAAATGTGCAAGTAGCGCAGCACCCCGAAATGTGGAAAGAAAAACTATGCTCCAATGCACCATCTTTAAAGGAAATGAAATAAAAAGCCATTGTACAAAAAGAAAAAGCCACTGTACAAAAAGAAAAAGTCATTGCAGTATTCAGACTGGCAGTGATAGGCCAGCTATGACTAAGACCCCAAGCCACACCCCCAGATGCTGCGATGTGCTCCCACTCAAAAAGGAAAATGGTAGGCATCCTCCCACGGATTTACAGTCCAGAGCACCCTCCAAATGCTGCTCAAAGGAGCCTGCAACTCATTTACATTTATTCCATTTTCTTATTCACTTTCTTCATTCTATAATATTAAAAGGGGGTTCTTAGTCTCAACATTTGACCAAACCATAATTAGCCTGAACACCAACAGCAAGGTAACCCCCCCCCCCCAATACTGTAGGTTAGGTCCATGCTCCTTCAGTTTTAACATTGTGTTTTAAGTCTATGTTTAAACAGTTCTTACTGACAAAATCAATTTGTAAATGTATTAAGTAATTGTATTTGTCTGATGTTTTTTAATTTTGCATTATGGTTATCTGGGTCAGACCTGAAAAAGGGCTTTTAGTCCAGTGTCCCTACCTGGTTAACAAATGGTTAAATAAATAAATAAAATAAAAATAAGCATGCCAATGTGAGCCGTGATACTACTGGTTTCTATATTTTTCTTATGTGGAAACCACCTTCAGGCTTCACTTGTTAAAACAGAGTGCTGGCCCATGAGGGGGTCCAAGACAAAGAAGAGGAGTGTCCCCACACTCAATATATCAAAGCAATCCCTGGTAACACAAAATAGTTTTAAACTGCATCATAAATAGCACCAGAGAAAATGTCACCAACAAAATAGCTGTAAGTCTTTTTAATTGCAACAAACCACTGATACAAAACTTGCTTGTTGATATCAAAACTGAAGTGCCATTGAATGCACATAATATCAGAACATAACTGCAGAACAAAGAAGTTACAGCTAAGCTGTGATTTCCAGTCTGTGTAAAATGGTGCAATAAGGGTGCTGTCAACGTGCAAAAAAGGCTCTATCACATGGCTATTGAAATACAACCCATAGTTGGGCAAAAGTAAAGACGGCTCTATGAGCCTACAGGTTACCAAGGATGAGCGGCCTCCTCCTAACCTAACCCAGGTTACCAGGGACGAGCGGCCTCCTCCTAACATAATCCAGGTTACCAGGGATGAACGGCCTCCTAATAACCTAACTCCAGGTTACCAGGAGGCCAGGCGGCCTCCTCTAACCTAACCCAGGTTACCAGGGGCGGCGGCCTCCTACTAACCTAGCAGGTTACCGAGACCCGGCCTCCTCCTAACCTAACCCAGGTTACACCAGGGACGAGCGGCCTCCTCCTAACCTAACCCATGTTACCAGAGACAAGTGGCCTCCCCCTAACCTAATCCAGGTTACCAGGGACGAGCGGCCTACTCCTAACCTAACCCAGGTTACCAGGGACGAGTGACCTCCTCCTAACCTAACCCAGGTTACTAGGGCCGAGCTGCCTTAGGAGAAGGCAGCTTGTTCCTGATAACCTGTAGGCTAGCATGCCGAATGTTTGCGTGTGTGGTGTGTGTGGCAGGCATGAATATGAGTACAAGTTCAAAATGCACTGAAATACATGGACCACTTACCTGATTTCCTCAGTTTCCAGTTTAGCATTGAAGAGTGAAGATGTGACTCTTGGACCCCTAGTAGGTAAGTAAGGGGTAGGCAGAGGAGGTGTGGGGTGGTGGGTGCTGAGTGGTGGAGTCAGGTGGGGGGGCATTGGCAGCAGAGGGTCGGTGGCAGTAACAGACATCGATGGACCATTTTCTTTTTCACAGGGATTAAAAATAAAGGCTGCAAGGGATGGTTTTCTTCATTTCAGGTACTAACACTTGGAACTGAGCACCCCATTGTTGGTGTAATGTTGCACAGGGGGTGGGCTCCCCGATGTCACACAGTGGAAATGGGCAGGGTGGGCGGTACCAGCTGGCAGAACTGATTGGGCACCCTGATGTCAGAAAATTCAGGAGCACCGGAAGCAACGGGAGGTGGGAGGGATACTTGGCAGTGGAAAGGATTTCATTTAACGGACAGGGCACGGGAGGTGACATAGAGGTGGGAGGGATACTCAATAGTGGAAGGGAGTTCATTTCACAGACCGGGCACAGAAGTGAGTGGGAGGTGGGTGGGATACTCGGCAGTGGGAGGGAATTAATAGACAGCAGCTTCCATTCCAGGACAGCATGGGGCAACTGACATCCAGTTGTAGATTATTAAAAAAAAACAAAGAGAGGGTTTAATTTATGCAGATGCAAGATGCCAGGCATTACGTGGAAGGAGCCCGGCAAACAGAAAAACGTCACTATCAGCCTGGCTAAGCACTAGGCTGTCACTGTCGATCCCTCTGCAGCCTGAACTGCACTGGATCTGACAGGGACACACTTCTGAAATTCTGAAATTTCTTTACAGAAAGGGTGGTGGAACCTAGAAACAGTCTGTCAGCCAAGGTGGTGGGTGAAAACACAGTCAGGAAATTCAAGTAGGCAGCATGGGATAGAATAAAGGGAACAGTGGTCACCTGGGACAACAAGACCAGGGAGGAGACTGAGGATAGGACAGGGAGGGTTAGTACACTGGAGGAACAACACGTTCCAGAGAAGGTTACAGGGATTATAGGGAATGTGGGCAGAGTGGATGGACCTCTGGTCTTTTTCTGTCATCATTGTTCATATTTCTATGTTTCTGTATTTCTATATTTCTTTGTAAGAAAATGTTTGCTGCACACATGCGCAGACAAACATAAAAAAATGGTCGTGAGTCACAAGAAAGCTGTTACGGTTAAACAAACAAAAAAAAGAAACACCACAACAAAAAATAAAACTGAAATAGTGAAGTGCAGTGATTGTCCATGGTGGGGGTCACAACAATTGTGCCTACAGACCACATACTGTAGAGCAGAAGTGAGCAAATGAGCATACAAGCAACCACGGAAAGTTGAATGAAGAAAAGCTTTGCAAAAGGAAAAACAGAAAAGACAGAAAGTCCCACCAAAAACTAGGGGAAAAAAAAAACAGGTGAAAAGCAAGAAGGAAACACCCGACAGAGACCTGATGTCTACACCGGGGAAGGGGATGAACTGATGAGGCCAGTGCACTTTATATAGGCATAGCCACAAGGGGGTGGCTCCAGCCAGCATAATGTGAGTGGCCACAGCTATGGAAAAATAACCTTGAATCCTAGTGACAGTCAGCTGTAGGCCAGTGTTTTATGGCTTTATGGAGGAGATACCCTTGAAGATCTGCTGTTAGTACCCAGACACACAAGGCACAACCATCCTCAAGAACCCTGTTATGAGCCATTATTATAGCTTACTCGAACCAGATTTGTTAACCAGCTAACCCTTTCCCAAGTTACAAATGCTGCTGCAAAGACCAGTTTGAAATATTCCTGCTGCCAGTTTACCACAGTAACTATTGCATCTTTTTAAATAGTCTGATTTAATTGAAGACTCTTGATGAGATCCTATTCTTCAAACCAGTTGCCAAATAAAGAAGATGAAGAGTTAAAAAGTTGTGCTGCCCAGGCCAGTGAGAAGCCGTTTACCCAAGGCATGCTGCAGTAGGGATGGCTTCTTGTGCTGGTGCTTGCCATCTACTTCAATGCTGTGTTGACTGTGGTACTGCCTATACAATCCAGCCCACTTGTATCGAACACCATTACAGTGGAGACTCATTTATAATGGAAAAAAGTCACTTGCCAGAAGCCTTTCTCCAGCGCTGCAGTGTTAAACAGAGCAGGTACACCGGACACTGTGCCCCTGTATAGCCAATGCATGAACATTTTGTCAGCTGGTTCCAATAACTCATCACCCGTGAAGTGTCTGAGAACCATCAGCTGTTCACGCTGATTGTCCCTCCCCCCAGCAATTCACTGTCCTGAGTTGCAAGGTAAGTTAAACCAACCTCTGCTGCCCTATCTTTTCTACTGTACTGTATCAGCTTATCTCCCTCTCCCAGCAATCTCCCTGCTCCCAGTTCCTCCTCTCTCCTCCCTGTGGCAGTTCCACCAATCAGAACCCAGCTTCCAGCTTCTCTCTCCCTCCACCAGCAATCTCTCAGGCCCTGGCTCTTCCTCTCTCCATCGCTGGCAATTTCATCAATCGGCACCCAGCTTTTGGCTTATCTCTCCATCTCCCAACAATCTCCTGGTTCCCAGTTCCTCCTCTCCCCTACTTCAGGCAGTTTCAACAATTGGCACCCAGCTCCCGATTGCCTAACTCTTACCAGCAACATTCAGAGCAAAAGTGCGAGAAGCAGAAGGGTGGGTATATGAGCAGCAGGCAGGTGTATCGGAGAATAGGTGTACTGCTTTAACAAACTTTAGAGCAGGAGTGTGAACAGCAGGTGGGCAGGCATACGAGCAGTGGGTGGGCTGGCAGGCGTATCAAAGGATGAGTGTACCAGCTTAATGGACAACAGCATTCATGGCAGGACTAAGCACTTCCAACTGAAAACTCAAAATGCACTGCACATATGAGTATTGTAAGTGTGGTGGCTAAGGAGTTTGCATGTAGGGGAACAAGTGACTTCTAGGTATTCCAGACACCCACTTATAACGGACGAAGGAGATATGTATGGAGTAGTAAGTTATAAGTGGGTCCAACTGTAATAGTAAACCTGTTACCAGAATTATTTTAACTGCACCACTTTATGATAACCAGCTGTCCCAATCCTATATATTAATAAAGCTATAAGGAAACATCTCAAAGGAAGTTCCTTCTATACCCTCTCTATCATAACAAAAATAACGTAGACCCTCTTCTGGCTGCTGCCAACCCCCAATTGCAAGCTTCCTACTGATTCTTACCTTTAGAACCAAAACCTCAACATACTACGGCGCAATGCTCCACATTCTGCAATAATCTCTAATTTATGATCAAACATATGGGGTCATACAGAAGCAGGGGGGAGAGGGTGGCTGGGGGTGCTTGACTCCCCCCCACGGACTTAACTACGCAACTTGAACTTGTACTTTTCGTCAATGCAGGTATCCCTGAATCACTTACCGGCAAGCTCTTCTACCTCGGGGTTGAGGCACCGGTAAGCAAGCGGCTTACCGCGCGGACCTCCCCCGATGACTGGGACCTTGAATTTCTTTTGCCTTCACCAACTGCTCATCTGCTCTGCTGGGGTTGTTGGCTGGGGCTGTGACTTTCGGCCCTCGGGGACCTCTGCGACCTGGAACTTCCAATTTTTTTCACCGCGCTGCGCCTCCGCTGGGTCCGACTGGAGGTGCCAATATTATTTGAAAAAGGCATCCTGCCTATTGGTGGCCCAAGCCGGTGACGCTCAAGCAGCCTGGACAAAAGGCTGCGTGCTTGAGCGCCGGCTTACTTGGGCCATACAGAAGCAGGGGAAGGAGAGGGTGGCTGGGGCTGCTTGACTCCCCCCCATGGACTTAACTACGCAACTTGAACTTGTACTTTTCGTCAATGCCGGTATCCCTGAATCACTTACCGGCAAGCTCTTCTACCTCAGGGTCGAGGCACCGGTAAGCAAGCGGCTTACTGCGCGGACCTCCCCCGATGACCGGGACCTTGAATTTCTTTTGCCTTCACCAACTGCTCGTCTGCTCTGCTGGGGTTGTGGACTGGGGCTGTGATTTTTCAGCTCTCCCACCCACCCTATTCCCTCCTCCCATTAAATGCCCCCATGCCACTCCCACTTCTTGTAGGGAGCAAATCAGGGCTGGGTCAGCTCATCCCAGGGAAACGCCCCCCCCCCGCCTTGCTGAGTAACACAGGTCATCAGGGATATAATAACCACTTGGCACTGGCCATAATTGCTCTCTCCTAGCTCTCTGCATCCTGACTACAGGATCTATCTAATACTCAGTACTAATTGCTCTGCCTGAATGATTGTCTCTTCTCCCGCCTGAATATTGTGCTAGAGTTATTTATAGGGGGGCCGAAAGCAGCTAGCTGCTGCTAAACCTGCAGCATCTAAGAGTTTGTTAAGCGCTATTGTAATCCAGTTATGCCTTGCAAATTCTGCCTGTTATTCTATCTTTCCCATGAGATGTATAAATGTGTTTTCAACTTTACCTCGGGCAAGAATTTCAATACGATTAATTGCATAGATAGGTGCACCTGTAACGGCCTGATTACCTAGTTAACACTGTATCTCCAGCTAGATTGCCTTCCCCTATTGTTTGACACGAGTGTGCCTGGCTTCGGTTCATAGATAGTTTCTGTACCCAACCCGCCTGCTGACCTAAAGGGTAGCGGCGCTCAAACTCATCCCCAGGAGGACCCTTTAGTAACAAGTGCTACTAAGACCACCTGCCCTCCAATACTCTGAAGCATCTATCCCAGGGGTAGGACGTCTGTTACCCAGTGGCCCTATAAGATTGGGTACTGCTGACTAGCGGCGCACGGAAGAAATCCTGGCCACACCCCTGATCAGGCCCGCCAGGGACTCGGTGCCCTCACGAGGCTGGTTATTACTCTTAAGTTGCGCCCCTTTGGCTCAGGGGAACATTTTCCCTGGGGCTCAACCATCCCCTCCGCCGTCCATCCCTCCTCTCCACCCTGCCTCCTTACCAGCATGATGCTCTCCATGCTTGGACCCCCCTCTCTTGGCTACCCAAATAGAGGGCTCCTCCTGTACCTCCTCTTCCTACACTGGGCAGATAGGACTACAAGCACAGGAAAACAGGACCCGCGAAGTGACCCCAAACTGGACATTCCCCATGACATTCTTGGCACTACTACACCCTCCTCTCTCATAATAACATGGAGGCACTTCTGACTGCCCATGTATTCTGCAGGAGAGGCATCTTGTACTCAACACTACTCACCGCTAAACGGAGACTCTGGACTAAGTCCTTACCCCTCAGTAGGCTCCCTTCTCTTTGCCTCCTTGCTACCCTCCTGCTCATGGCAGGGGACATCCAACCAAATCCTGGACCTCCTCCTTATGATCTCCTGGTCTCCTCCCCGCTGGACCCACACTGGGCGGCCAACAAGGGCCTGAGGATTGCGCACATGAATATATGTAGCCTAAGACCAAAGACGCAGAAACTTCAAGCCTGGCTGGACCGGTACAACCCGGACATCCTGTCCATATCGGAAACCTGGCTCAAGCCTCACATTCTCTCCCATGAGGTTGCAGCCCTTGTATACCTCTCCCATAGACAAGATAGACTGAGGAAAAGGGGTGGAGATGTCCTAATCTACACAAAAGACACCCTTAACTCAGTGCAGGTCAACCTGCAACAGTCCACTAGTACGGAAGGTGAATCGATCTTCGTTCGCATCACTCTTTGCCCATGTAAGCATCTCAATATTGGATGCGTATACAACCCAACTAATGCGCGCTCATCTCTGGAGGTGGTCCTAAGGGACATCTCCGAAGAGGTCACCTCTGAGCTAATCATCCTGGAGGACTTCAATCTTAACTGGGCCCCTCAACACAATCACTCCCTAACAGGGATGGTTCAAGAAGCTAACCTTGCACAGGTTATCACAGGGCCCACCCGAATGAACTACAAAACGGGAAACCATTCCACACTTGATTGGGTGCTTACTAGCAAACCCACCAATATAAAGGCGGCTGGCACCCTAGCGGATGCCCTGAGTGATCACTCGACAATCTTCTGCACCTGGAAAAACAGGGCCCCCAGAGTCCGCCCGTGAATACTGGTGACACAGGACTACTCAAACTTTCAACCTGAACACTTGATTGGCTGCCTAAATGGGATTGATTGGAGCTCAATCAAACTACTCCCCACACTGGAAGAGGTTGCTGCCTTCTTCCAGGGAGCCATCACTATGGTTGCTGACTGCTTGGCCCCTATGAAGAAATTCCGCACCAAGGGGAGCTGCTACAAGTGGATCACCCCTCATGTGAAATCACTTATGAAAACTAGGGACACTGGCTTGGAAAAAATACAAGCTCTCCTCCCTATCAGCTGACCTAACCCGCTATAAGACACTTAGAAATAAGTGCAAACTGGCCATTAAAGTGGCCAAACGAGACTACCTCACAGACCTACAGAAAAAGAACCTAGGCAACCCTAGATTCTTTTGGGCACACATAAACGGGCTAATAAAGGGAAGCGGGAAGACCACGCACTGCCCCATAGAGGTCAATGGCCAATTAACTAACGATGACCCTAGCATCGCCATGGCTCTCAACCACCAGTTCACAAACCTGGACCTGCTCAAAGCAGACCTACCACCCTTCCTCCCAGTCTCGAATGACCCCCTCCCCATAGCCTGGACCACCCAACCTTCCACATCCGGCTAGTAAGACCAAACGAAGTACTCCCTTTACTAAAGTCCCTCAAAATGTCAGGAGCTATGGGACCTGATGGCATCCCCCCTCGTATACTAAGGGAAAGTGCCCCCACACTCGCCAGACCCTTTACCTGGCTCCTCAATCAATCCCTTATCGCAGGTGCCATCCCTGAACAATGGAAATTGGCCCATGTAGTCCCCATCCACAAGGGAGGTTCAAGGGAGATTACCAACAATTACAGGCCTATCTCCTTGCTCTGTAGCCTTGGTAAGATCCAAGAGAGATTAATTTACGGACAACTCCGTGACTACCTAGAACTCCACCATTTACTTGCCCCTTCCCAGCACAGTTTCAGAACCAATCATGGGACTGACACCGCGCTTATCAAGTTCTCCACAGATGTTCTCAGAGAACTGGACAAGGGATCCCCCACTGGGGCAGTCTTCATTGACCTTTCCAAGGCTTTTGACCTTGTAAACCACAACCTGCTCCTTACTAAATTGAGCCAGGTTGGGTTAGACAGCCACTCCCTATTGTGGTTCAACAGCTACCTCACAGGGAGGACACAGAGGGTAAAATGGAAAGACTCCTTGTCGGAGCCTCTCCCCCTAACAGATAGGGTGCCCCAAGGATCTATCCTTGGCCCCCTTCTCTTCTCTCTTTTTACCAACGATCTCAGTAAACACTGTGGGGGTAGCTCGGTGGTACAGTATGCAGATGACGCAGTCATATACCACCTCTCCTCTAATCTGGGAGATCTCTGCTCCGGGCTACAGGATGACCTGGGTTCCCTAGAACAATGGCTTGTCACCAACAGAATGATCATTAACCCTAACAAGATCAAGGCCATGCTGTTTGGCCCAAGAACCCTCGGCCGGGACAGAAGCCCACATCTCAGGCTGATGACCAAGTCAGGTAAAAGACTTGAGGTGGTTGAATCTATAAAATACCTTGGCCTCACCCTGGATCAGTGCTTCTCCCTCAAGGATCATGTTGACCAGGTAACCAAAAATATTCACTCCAAACTCGGGACCTTGTACAGACTGAAAGACCAGCTGATACCTGCGGCCAGGGCCTCCATCACCACAAGCGTCCTGCTCCCGACCCTCTCCTATGCGGCCCCGGTGATACAGGGAACTGCCAAACAAGAGATGAACAGCTTACAAGTTCTCTATCACAAGGTGGCTCGCTTTGCCACCCTATCCGGCTCCCGGACTCACCACTGTGACACTCTGTCCCAACTAAACTGGCCCTCCTGGAAGGCCCGGCTCCAATACCCCCTACTCTGCCACACTCACAAATTACTCAGCCCATCCCCTCCTCCCAGCCTCACTGGACTCATTGCCCAAAAGAGAAACCCTAGGCTCCTCCGAACAATGGACAGAACCCTCCTCGCAGTGCCCAGGGTTAGAACCAAGGTGGGGGGTAAGTCATTCGCCATTACAGCGCCCACCCTATGGAACTCCCTGCCCCCTGGTGTTCAGTATGCTACCTCTACCCACACCTTCTGCACAAGGCTGAAGGCTCATATGATGGTCACCTCCAAATGCAACTGCTAAAGTGAGAGGCTCCTAAGTGTAAGCCAACCCCTCCCTCTCATAGGGAAATAGCGACTATCACTGCACCCCATCTGTATAGCCTACCCAGGAAATGTTACCTGTTGAAAAGCTACTATGTTTTACCTCGGAAATGTAACCTGCTAAAAAACTACCAAGTATTATGTTCCTCGCTGTCTTGTGTAATGTACTTGTGCTGTATGCAATCCCATGTATTATTCCATGTAATCCCCGGGTCGCCCCTGAAAAAGGGACCTTCGGGGCCCAGCGGGCTTACCTGGTTATCAAAATTTAATAAATAATAAATAAATCAATAACTACTCACTCCACAGAAGCTTATCATTCATTCATGTCCATTCTCCATGATCCAGACTGACAGATACGTGCATAAATGGCATAGCTCCACCTTCCTAAAGAACAAGTAGGAGGGGATATCTGCCACAACAGCCCCTATTGCTCACCTGGAAATCATAATATAGATTCTGAGCCTGACGCATCCACCTGAAACTTCAGTCATCCAAGCAAGTGTTGCCTTGCATCACTGTTTCTGGGAGAGAAGCAGGCCTGCTTTGTCCAAGAAAATCTTTCCACAAAGATCTGTCCTCTGAGAGGGCCTGGATATCCATGGCACTGTGTGATTGCCTGCCTTCTAGAATGTGAAACAAAGGTGCCCTGTGGGGTGAAATGGACCAAGCAGAAGTTCACCACAGATCATCACCGCCCACACCTTTTGTGACCAGAAAAAGCATTAGGTTTGTAACACCTCTAGCAAGATCAGCCTGCAACACCAACGTGGTGGAAATCCCCACAACAAATTACTGTGCAGCTGCTGCCTGGTAACTGTGAGTAAAGATGGATGCATAGCTCCATGAAGATTTGACAGAATGCTAAAAAGACTTCGATAACCTGGGACTGGACAATGTAATAAAAAAAAAGTGTCCACAGAAAGAGACTGCATCACCTCCTGGAGAGTCTGTTTGAATCAAACTATTGTTCAGATCCTGTACTCGCTTGTCTTGAGAGACTTTTATTTGGGATTACTATCACCTTGTATTTCACCAAACAGTACAGTACTGCTCCTCGTCTTCATCAGGCCTGCAACTGTATGTGTGCACAGCTAATGACTGTAGGAGCTCCCAAAGGGTCTTTGGGTGCTTAATGGTGTATCAGTGGGGAAAGGGTTGCTGGATTTAAGGGGATACTGTATTGTGTTTGTGGAGTTCCTTTCGCTTCCAGAGCACTGTTCCAGAATTTCTATTTTCACCTAATACAACCTGTCCTAGTTTTGTATTGCATTTACTGCCTCCCTTGTAGTCACTGTGTACAGTGTTATTGCTACACTGCATCATTAGCACTGGTTATTAGGGATACATAACACATATAATGTGTGATGTATTACATCTTGAGTCTCCGACTCCTTCTCCCTTGCAATCATTCTCTTGTCTAACTCAAGATGTTAACTTGGGGGGACACTTATTCTGCTAACTCAGACCCGTCCCCAAAGCTTTTACAAAAGCGAGCTCTGTATCTAGGTATATCTGTGTTCGTGCCAATAGAATACAAGAACTACAGTGTCTCTGTAGCTACAAGCAAGGCAGAAGAGTTTTTACTACCCCTGTTACCATAGTAGCTGAGCTTACAAACAGATCTCTTAATAACTTTTTCCCCAGAATGAAGTCTATCCCTTACAATTTCACACAGGACCACAAGATGTGTCAGCAGTTTGCCCTCTGCTCAGTACCCCTTGATGATCAAAAAGGGGGGACAAAAAGTAAATTGGGAGACAAGTTTCCACACGAACTCATTTTAAATACTAGAGGCTGTTGTACGATGAACTTCTAGCTAAATGTTTACCCACTCTTTGTCTTTGATGCAAGTGACACCAAGGATTAAGGTCATGCAGTCAGGGGCCACTGTTCACTTGGAAATAGGTTCTAGAATGAGCACTGCACCTGTGATGGACAATAAGTCCTCAATTGCTTTAAACCTGTTAACTGGGGGCAGACCTTACAAAGATCATCTCAAGGCCCTGAACATGTACTCACTGGAGACCAGGCGGGGAAGGGGGGGATATGACAGCGACCACCTTCAAGTTCCTGAAAGCAGTAAACAAGGTGAAATATGGGGAACTATTTAGCACAAGTATAGAGTCAAGAACACAAGGTCATGAGTGGAAACTGGCGGGGACAAGGTTTAAGAGGGATGTGAGAAGTTCTGTTTTATGGAAAGGGTAGCGGAGCCATGGAACAGTCTGCCAGAGGAAGTGTTGGGCACCACGACCATAAATGGTTTCAAGCGTGGGTGGGACAGAGTGAAAGGTCTGGCTGTTGCTCAGGTAGGCAGCAGGAGGGAGGAAACCAGGAGGGTGGGACAGGAGGGATAAAACCCTGCATAGACAATAGGTCCCAGGGCAGATAGGGAACCCAGGTAAACTGGATGGACCTGTGGCCTTTTTCTGCTGTCACTGTCAATGTTTCTTACTGTTTGATGAGTAAAAAGCAGTATACACTAATTGTACTGAGAGTGGAGGGGTGAATAAGGTAGAACGGGGTGCAGGTCACATGCATGGATCTCAATTTCTTCTGTCTCTGGTGCAGTATCACCTCAGCGATGTAGATTCATGAGCAATAATCATAAAGAAAGGGTGTGATCCATCCTGGCTCCCTGATCCAGAGTCCAAATTATGTTCAGCATTCCTAGCACGCACTTCTCTGCTCCTATAACCAAGGATACACTATGACAACCAAGGTTTATCCATGTCTGGCCATGAAGTGGTCATAGTCATTTGAGAAGGGCCTAGTAATAACATACTAAATAAAACTCTAAATACTTCAGAGCAATTTAACACAAAATGCTGTAATCTAAACTGGCATTCTGCCATGGTTACTCCACTAGGATCTACAGTTACAGGCCCTTGGCCAAAAACGTAATGTAATCTACATCTCAAACATAGGAAAACAGTACAGCTATGGTATGTTGAGTCAGATCGCTTTTAATATGTGGGCAGGTAGTTAGGGGATCATATAGAGGCATGTTAAAATCTGCCTGTTTTATTTTTCTACCACATTCTAGATACTGAACCTACTACACAATATTGTATCCCAAGGTTAGGAGAGACTACAGTAGGTGGGCATTTGCCTCCTTTGTTCCAGACTGTAATAATAAACTCCCACCTTCCCTCAGGGCTCTTCCAGAGGTATGGTACCCACCTTGATAAAGAACAGTTTGCTAACCTGAATGCTCCCTGCTCCTGCCTTTGTAACATTCCTGCTAAAGCGAGTGTTACCAATGTATGTTTGTTACTGTAATGTTATATTATCTTTCACCACAATCCTGCCGAGTACAGTCGGGAGTGCTGCATTAAGTGTGAGTGTACTGCCACCCCCCCTACCCTCATGAAAGCTAAACACAATATCTTAAGAGGCTATCCTGGTAACAGAAAACTAATAAATAAATTATGTTATAGCAGTTGTCCATCACAGCATGCCACTAAGGCTGATGAAAAACGTAACAAAATATAATTCAATGTGTGTAGAGAAACTATTACATTATTAAGGACACTAAGAGGCAATGCCTGTCGAGTCTGTATTCCACCCACTCAGTAGCTATAACCCATGGTACATTCTGCTTTCATGAACGCATCCAGATGTTCCACAAACACCCCCCCCCCCCACACACACACACACTCTGGGTTGCATTCCACCACCTCCACTATCATGGCATTCCCCATAATCAGGCACAGGACCCAAGGCAGCATGGATTCACGATGGGAAGGTCATGTCAGACGAATCTAATAGATCTCTTTGACTGGGTGACCAAAGTAGTAGACCAGGGAGGGGCTGTGGACATGGCCTACCTAGATTTTAGCAAGGCATTTGATACAGTCCCACACAAAAGATTAATACACAAGATAGCCAGCCTTGGAGTGGGTCCCAAGGTGGTAGCCTGGATAAAAAATTGGCTAGACAACAGGACGCAAAGGGTAGTAGTAAATGGAGTACACAGTGAAGAAAGGAGGGTTACTAGCGGGGTACCACAGGGTTCAGTACTGGGACCGGTCCTTTTTAATGTCTTTATAAGTGACATTGCAGAGGAACTGGAAGGAAAAGTATGTCTCTTTGCAGATGACACAAAGATCTGCAACAGGGTTAATACACAAGATGGAGTGGAAAGGATGAGAAGGGACTTGGCAAGGCTGGAGGAATGGTCAAATGCATGGCAGCTCAGATTCAATGCAAAGAATTGCAAGGTAATGCACATGGGAAACAAAAACCCAGGGGAAGCGTACACAATGGGGGGTGAGATACTGACAACAGTAAAAATAGAAAGGGACCTGGGGGTAATTATATCAGATGACCTAAAGGTGGGCAAGCAATGTGAGAAGGCAGTAAGGAAGGCTAGGGGGATACTGGGATGCATAGGAAGAGGCATCAATAGTGGAAAACAGGAAGTTGTTATCCCTCTGTACAGACAGTTGGTGAGACCCCATCTGGAGTACTGTGTGCAGTTCTGGAGACCCCATCTCCTCAAAGACATAGACAGAGTGGAAGCTGTCCAGAGGAGGGCAACCAAAATGGTGCAGGGTCTGCCCCAGAAGACATATGAAGAAAGACTAAAGGAGCTTAATATGTATACTCTTGAGGAAAGAAGGGAGAGAGGGGACATGACAGAAACTTTCAAGTACCTCAAGGAATTAACAAAGTCCAAGAGGTAGCATCTTCCAGAAAAGAGATGTGCAAGAACAAGGGGCACAATTTGAAGATAGAAGAGGATGGCTCAGGGGTAATGTGAGAAGTATTTTTCACTGAGAGGGTTGTGGATGCATGGAACAGCCTCCCTGAGGAGGTCGTGGAGTCAAGAACAGTGGGGAACTTCAAGAATGCATGGGACCGGCATAAGGCAGTCTTAGTGGCGGGTAAGAGGAAGTAAGCTGTTGGTTAACTAGGATCTGCAACTTATCTGTTAGGTAGGAAAATGGGCAGACTAGGTGGGCCAAGCGGTCCTTATCTGCCGTCAAATTCTATGTTTCTATCACCACCATCCAGTGAAAAAAATTCTTCCTCCAATCCAGCCTATATTCAGCTATCTAAATTTTAAATGCATTATCCCATGTTTGTCCAGAACTCCTCTCTATAAATTCCGCTAAGCCCATGCATGATCTTGTAGACAGTAATTGTATCCCACCTCAAATATCTGTACTTCAAGCAATAAACATCAAGACTGTTAATCTCTCCTGAATCCCAGTCAGCTCATATCACTGACCATTCTAGCAGCCCCATGCAGGACCCTCTCCGGTTACTCTTCATCCCTCCTTAGGTATGGAGAATAAACCTGCACACAGTGCTCCAGAAGTAGTCTCACACAGGTCCTATACAAGGGTACAATTACATCCCAGGTTCTGCTAGTGAATCTCATCCTTGCACTACCTAGTATCATATTCACTGACCACCTTATTACACTGCTTAATATACACATAAGATCACTAGTTACATACACATAAGATCACTAGTTACAATCACTCCCAAGTCCCTTATCTCCTCTGCTGACTCTAACATCCTCCCCCATACTGTACTACTAACACATATTATATAACGCACTTACCTACATTAAACTACATACCCCATCCTGCTGCCCACCAGTGTATCCTCTGATGGAACCAGGTCCCTTTGCAAACATGTCACATCCTCATATCTCACCAGAGGTCTCCCTACCCTACCATCATCTGCAGAATTTGATACCCTGCTTCCCACCCCAGTGTCTTTTATGTATAAAATGAACAGAACCGGCCCCCTAGCACTGATCACTGTGGCACATCACTACTTACTTTGCACCATTCCCTCCACATAAACCCGATGTTTCTTATTCTTAAGCCGGTTTATCACCTATTTAACTATCATATCTATATTAGAAGCACTCAAGTGGCAGAATGCCTACTACTGTTACTGAAAATATCAGGAAACTGGTGTCAAGTACATCAAGTTTGAGCCTCATCCGCACGATATGTAATTCTAGCCATTAGAGAGCTTTGGTTCCCTCGTTGATCTACTGGGCCTGTAATAGTACCTTAGTATGCCCTTTAAGAGCTCTGAATCAGCTGAGCATTGGCTAAGAGTTCTGCGGCACAGCCTGCTCCTGGATCTAAAAAGCCTGGGAAACTGAGTTTCAGTTTGAGTGGAGGAAGAAAAGCTGTATCATCTTCCTAGGATGACTGAAAGTTCCTGACTCCCCCGGCCAACGAATCGCTCCTTGTTCTATGGTATTCCTGTATATCCTAACAGCCAAAAAAAGAAATCACGAGGTTAGGGATGCAACAGCATCCTCCTACAGTGGAATCCTGGTGCCAGATTCTTAAGGATACCTATCACACAGGATGAATAGCAGCCTCCCTGTGAGACTGACTATCCCAACTTATGGACAAATGGCAGGGCTGAGTCTTCCATTATATCTGCGGATGATTCCTCTGTTCCCTGATGTTGCAGGTTTTTTTGTGGGGTTTTTTTGATGGTCTTTGGGCTACTACTCATTCTCATACTTCCTCAATGGCAAGATTAAAGCTTCTTATGGCATAGTACTAGCTATCTGAACTTACACTTTATGCCACTTATAACGGACTACTCTGTGTAAGGTCCTTTCCTCCGTTATAAGCGGCTGCCTGGGATATCCTACATTGATGTTTTATGTTGCAAACTGTGTATTGCAGTAATGTGGTAAAAGTAAAGTAAAGTTTATTTTTTTAAGGTGCCCTTCCCAAGCTCAGGGCGCCTTTACATAATTCTATAAGCAGCATTACAACCACAATAATAAATAACATTTTTGTATATAACAGCTTTAACATAATTTACATCACTGAAATGCTTGATTAAAAAGGAAGGTCTTTAGAGCTTTTTTAAAGCCCTTCACAGTCAGGCTATTTCATATATGGTGAGGTAGAGAATTCCACAGGGTAGGAGCCATAAAGGCAAAAGTTCTTCCACCAGATGTTTTTAAGGTTACCCTGGGAATCTCTAGCAATCCCTCGCCAGAGGATCAGAGAGAGCGGGAGGGGCAGTAAGAAGTCAGGAGTTCTTCCAGGTAGTGGGGTCCCAACCCGTGGAGGGCTTTATAGGTCATCAACATGACCTTGAAAGTGATCTGCCACTGTACCGGCAGCCAGTGCAACTTGCGAAGCACAGGTGTTATATGGTTGGACCTAGGGCTTCCAGTCAACAACCCAGCTGCTGTATTTTGCACCAGCTGCAAGTGGAGGATATCCACTCCCAGCAGCCCTAGATAAAGGGTGTTGCAGTAATCAAGACGACTGGTAACAAAGGCGTGGACCAGGGTAGGAAGATCCTCTGATGGAACCAGGTGTTTCACTTGTGCTATATTCCTTAGAAGGAAAAAGGATGATTTGACCACAGCCGACACCTGCGCCCTCAGTGTCAGGCCCTCATCAAATATAACACCAAGGTTACATACCTGGCCAGATGCCACAAGTGGGGTTTCCCCCAGAAATAAACCTGAGGGTTTTCCAGCCCATGAACTTGACGCCCTCACCCCCGGTTCCACCACCAATACCTCTGTTTTTCCCAGATTCAACTTCAGCCAACTGGTACTCATCCAATTCTGTATCTCCAGGAGGCAGTTGTTAAACAGTTGGCGAAGTGCTGTAATTGCGGTCAGTCTGCAAACTAAAAAAGGGTAATCAGTGCTAAACTTGATTAAATCATTATCACAGAAATAACACTACTGGGATTTTAACTTTAATGATGAACTCATGTTCTGTCGGCAACAGAAACGTGGCTCAAGCTATTACTATGCCCCTGTCTCCATCCTGACTTACCCCCAAGCCACTTCTGCTCATACTGTGTTGGCAAGCAATGTTGAGCTCACTCTCCATCCTGAATTAACCCCCCTCCCGCCCAGACTTGCACAAATGTTTAAATGTTCTGTGTCCTGTCCAACTTCTAATGCTAAACTTGCATCTGGCCGGCAACAGTCTCATGCTGAAATGTTTTGTGTCCCACCTTACCTCCTGATCGCAGAAGAAAACTGAACCAGCATTCTTTTCACAAACCAGGAAATAGGGAAGGCATAAATTTGTGTGTGGGGGGGAGGGGGGCATAAATGCAAGTATCTCACAAATCAGGAGGTAGCCAGCACTCAGATGTTCAGACACAAGAGGAAACATTAACCTATAAAAGGAGGGTGGGAGACTTACTTAAGAAAGCAGACTTGTAGATTTAGTCTTTGCTGTATTGGTCCTTGTAAGAACAGATCCAGAACAAACGATTTGATACCGTCTATTGCACCAACATAGATGTAACAAAAAGAACAAAGTGCTTTAGCTTTCGGACCGACAAGTCCTTCCTCAGAAGCTTAATGACAGTTATTTAGAAAATCCCATACTTTTAACACCAAGATCATGCAGAAAAAAACTGACATAAATTCCCACTGGTTCAAAATACTCATTTAAAAAAGTAACAGAAGAAAGTGTCAAAGAAGCTGAATAGTACCAGTTCACCTTTGATTTACAGGACCCTATAATCAACGCAACTATAAGACATGTGAACTCATTTCCACTTCGGACTGTGTGGTTGCATCACAAAACAGACAATTCAAGGTACAGGGGAATTATACATATGCATCATGGCATGTTTTTTATTGCATTCAATGAAAGAGATGTCCACAAACAGGTTATGTTGGAGAGACAAGCCAACCGCTCCGCCCTAGGATGAACTCACACAGACATGATATTAATCTGAAGATGACTGAAAAACCAGTGGGGCAGCAGGAAATCTCAAAAGTATACTACAGAGATGGACTTTTAAGATCAAACTTATTTTACTTCTCAATATGGTAGAAGATGGCATGAACAAGATTTGGGGTTTATGGAACATTATAGGACTTAACATCCACAGACCTTTTCTTCATAGGATAGACATATTATAGGACTTCAGCGTCTCCTTGTATGTGTGAGTGGGGGGGGGGTTATGTGAGTGTGGTGGGTGTGGGGTTGCTGTTACACTGAGGTTGGCTTCTATTCAGATACGTGGAGTTACAGTGTGTTTTGACTCTTAGTTCACACACATAATGAATATTAATTCCTAATCACTATTTATCTTCCCGGGGTGGGGTTAATTCCATTGGGTCTTATTCAGATTCCCTAGCCTGTTACTGTCCATACAGTAGTTTTACTACATACTTTCACATTTTTGAATTCTGAACATATTGGGGTGCAGGATCTCATTTGCATGAGGGTCCACGACAGACCAAATTACACTGGGTAATACTGTAGTGATTTGTGGAAATGAAGGTATGTTAGGACTCTGGTCTTACATACATACTGTGCATTTATTTCTAGTTATCTTACCCTGGGGAGGGTGGACGTTTTATTTCACTGTGGTTCTAGTCAGAATCCTTGGACTGTTACTTCACAGACAGCAGTATGTAAGTAATAATACCCTCCAGGGTGGGCGTTATTGGGATATAACGGACCACCCAAGAGCGTAATGAGGCCCAACGCTGCAGGCAGAGGGCCTTATAGCCCCTGGAAGGTCCATTATATCCCGTAACGCATGCCCTGGAGGGTATTATTGTACTTAGAAAATGGGATATATTTGACTTTTTTTTTTAAGAACTTAGAAGAATTAAAAAAAGTAAAAAAAAAAAATAAAAAAAACTATTAAAAGTAACTGCTGTAGTAAAGTAGTCCCTGTATTGATAGAATCAACACTGGAGGGCACTGTTTTTTTTCCTGTTAAGAGCATGTTCTCCAGGTGAAGCTTGCCTGCTGTTTTTGTCTCTTCACACCCTCTCCCCATCTTTACATACACACATACACACGCACACAAACAGAACACTTTATTTTGATTTCTTTAATCAGCGCCAGTGGGAACTGGGGAATGTATAGTGTGCTGTGCTGATCTGGAAAGTGGATGTGAAAAGAGGTACATGTGTTTTTTTTTTTTTTTTTTGTTGGGTTTCAAATGTAGAGCGATTTTCCAGTGCTCGCTTCAGAACATGCCATCAGTGATATGGAGTACGAAGTGGAACGTTTTGTGTGGTGAAGGAAAGCTGAATAATTTTAAAAAAGTAACACATTTGTGTTGGTTCTGCATTTTTTTTCTCTAGGGAAAGAGTGTAAACAGTGAGGAGCCACTGGTTATTTTATTTGTTTGTTTCTGTAGTGAAAGAGGCACCAGGCTGGATTTTGGGATGGGCTTGCATTTTTCTTTGTTATTTTTCTCAAAAAATGTCCGTTTATTCTTTATTTTTAGTGGTGCAGTTTGGCTCATGCTACACTGTGTAGCGAGGTCAATGTACAAAAATGAGTGGAGAACATGGCGGCTGGCAAGTTTTGCAATTCGGGTGGCCCCAGGATCCCATAAGTAATGGGGCACCCCAAATTGGCACTTGTTCTTTACCAGGCATTGTTAAGAAATAACAACACCAGCAGCAGGGTGTCTTAGCGAATCAGAGTGCAGCTTTTAACTTACCCATTTTCTAAGGTTATATAGTGTCACATTTTGAACTCTGTACATATTAGGATACATGAGCCCTTTTACTTGGAATTTCATGACAAGTTATATTCCTTTGGGTAACAGTTGCAGTGACTGATGTGAATAATGGTGCATTAGGACGTGTGTGTGTGTGTGTGTGTGTGTGTGTGTGTGTGTGTGTGTGTGTGTGTGTGTATGTGTCTATATCTCCTTAAAACTAGTTATCTTCCCCCTGGATATGGGTGTGTGTGGGAGGGTAAGAGTTTAATTCCTATGATTTCTTATTCAGATTCCTTAGACATTTTCAGTACATCGAGTTGTTGTATTATACACTGATAATTTATTGAAATCTGCACATATCAGGCTGCATGGTCTTAATTTCTTGGTGGTCCTTGAGAAGCAGTTTTTTGTTTGGCACTTATACTGCCAATTTAGATTATCATTTATAAACTCCCGTTACTACACTATAGGCCTTAAGATTTATGAAGCATAATAACTAGTTTGAGAGTATAGTTGGGTAATGGTTCCAGCTAAGGTTTACATTCCATATAGTGTGTAACTATTGCTCTCTTTAGGTAAACTGTACTGTTTACTCTTTGTATGCCATATACAGATACTTTTTGTAGTTCTATTTTGTGGGGCTTGTTTTTAACTTACAATTTTAGTATGTCTTTAATCCAGGTGGGTTTTGCTTTTCAGTAACTGCATTCTTATACACACTGTGACACTCATCATTGGGTTTAGGAGCGCTCTGTTTGAGTAGTTATCTTATTCTGAAAGTATCTCTAAGTCATTTTTTTTTTTTGCTTTATGTCTTTATACTCCCTCCTTTTTGCCCCCGATGTCCCCCTCCTTCCGACTGCACAATCCCCCGACGCCCCCATCGGGATCTGCCCCTAGAGTGCTCTCTTAACTCTCCTTTCTCCTCCATAGCACAGAGGGGTCTGTCCTTAGGTGGGCTCGAGATGGGGCAGTCTTCATCTAGGGACACCGAGGGCGGCGTTTTCGCTGTTCTCCCACTCCCCCCGCCCCTGGGGCGCGGCACACCTGGGGCGTACGTCCTGGAGGGCAGCGTGCTGGCGCCACGCCTCCCTCAGCACCTATGAGCATCCCCCTCCCGGACTCCTGGTTGCGGGCCCACGACTCCCACCGACATTTTCAGGTTGGAAATTCCCCCACTGAAGGAGAGCATCCTTTGGGCGCTCAATCCTCCCCTCCCCGGCCGACCCCGGCGCCGAGTCGTTCGAACCGAATTACGCCGGCGTGGCGAGGTGTGGCGTCCAGCGCCTCAACCCTCAGCGCCACCGGGCCGGCTCTAAGTCATTTTAATCGATGTGCAGTGCAGTCCCTGCATGTTGTTATGACCTAAGCACATCTGATCTTTAGGCTCTTTCAGCTGAAAGTGAACTGGTACTATTCAGTTTCTCTGACATTTTCTTCTGTTATTTTTTAAATGAGTATTTTGAACCAATGGTAATTTTGTCTTTTTTTTTCTGCATGATCTGGGTGTTAAAAGAATGGGATTTTCTAAATAATTGTCATTAACCTTCCGAGGAGGGCCTTGTTGGTCTGAAAGCTAAAGCACTCTGTTCTTTTTGTTACATCTATGTTGGTCCAATAAAAGGTATCAAATCATTTGCTTCTGGATCTGTTAAGAAAGCAGGAAATGGCAGTTTAGCAAGGGTACAGCAGTTAGCAGTTTAGAGAAGGCACAGCAATTAGCAGATTTGCGTGGGATTACTGGTGAGGCCTCACCTTGAGTACTGGTCCAGTTCTGGAGACCCCATCTCAGGGGACATAAACAGAGTGGAGGCTGTACAGAGGAGGGCAACCAAGATGGTGGGAGGCCTGCATAATAAACCCTATGGAGACAGGCTGTGGGAGCTGAACATGTACTCATTGGAGAGGGGAAGGGACATGATCGAAATATATAAATACCTCACGGGAAGAAACAGAGTGCAAGTGGATGAAATGTTCCAAAGAAAAAGTGCTCAGGAACTAGAGTGCACAACACGAAACGGGGGTGGGACACACTGAAAGGAAGCGTGAGGAAGTACTTTTACATGGAGAGGGTGGTGGATAGATGGAACAGACTGCTGGATGAGGTGGTGGGGGCAGAAACAGTTACTGGCTTCAAGAAGGCATGGGATAGGCACATAGAAAGCCTGAGGACACTACGGAAGTAACCATTAGACTAATTTGGGAGTCACTAAATACAAAACAGAGCAGACGCAGTGGGCATGTGGCCCTTATCTGCCATCAACTTCTATGTTTCTGTGTTTCCATTGCCAGTTATGCTGAAAAACTTTGCTGATTCGAGTTGCTGCATTACTCTGAACCTGTTGCTATGCTTCTTCCTGTCTGACTCAATAAAAACAACATTTAAAAAATGTTCCTGTGGAGGAGACTCACTAAAATTCTCAGAACACATGGCAGGTTGCTGACACCAGTGGCCCTGTGGGGATAAATGATAAATCCCAACCCCCCAACAGATGAAGATTCCTGGGGGACCTAAACTAAGACAGAAAAAAGAAATTAGAGACTATGCTGGAATCTACAAGGTGATCTGGGTTAGAGACTGTCCTGTTTGGCACCCAGTGCCCTTCCCTGCGATAAGGCAGAAAATGTTACATGTAAATATTTAATCTGGCTTGGGATTCAGCTGCCATGTGGGGCAAGCATGGTGGAGGGTGGAGCTGGCGAGGCCCGTGAAGCTGCTGACCACCAGTGTGCTTTCTCTCTTTAATCCACTTAAATTTGTATTGCTTTAAAGAGCAACTATCCCGGGGTTTTTCAAATCACTCCCCCATCTGAGAACCATAATGAATCCTTACCTGCCCCCAGTTCATATGCTGCAAATATCTCCAGTTGTAGTTGCCCCTATTTTGGAAGTGAAGTGATCGTATTTTGGCTCTGTGGGGCCGAGCCACACTGATCCCTTCCACTTCCTGGTACCTCCTGATACTGCAATCCGCCCCCGCACTAGCACGTTTTGTGATGTCACTAGATATCAGTTTTTCACATTTTAGATGGCGATTGCGAACAAATCAAGGGCACTGCTCAACTAACAGGGACCTTATTAGCTGAGCAGTGCCCTTGATTTTTTTGCGATGGCCATCTAAGATATGAAAAACGGACTTTAAAAAAACAGCCCCATTCATGTTTTTGCATCACGCCCCCAAGCTGTCCATCGTACTGACATCACCAAATGTGCTAGCATGGGGTGGACTGGTAACGAATCACAGTACCAGGAGGTACCAGGAAGCGGAACGACGTGCAAACAGTCACAGATTTTATTGCCACTTACTCAGTCCAGTAGCAATGTTGTGCCACTCCTAATCCTGGACAATGCAGCGAAAACTGTACAGGGCTACAGCCATTATAGATTTTACTCAGAGACTTTCTTGGGCAGCAGATGAAGCTTTAGGTTAGCTACAGAAACTAAAATTAATCAACAGTGGCTTTGAAATCAGCTGATAAACCTGCCATGTATCCCTGGGCACATTGTGTCTACCAAATCTATGCCAAGGTTTGAGACGTCAAGAGACATCAGGATCCGAATAACTACTGTACGTTTGTGACACGTGTTACCAGATGTGGCCTGTGTGGGAATTTAAAAGCCCAAGTCACAGGCAAAGTCGGTTATTGATCCTCCCAAGGGCCTTATGTAAAGACTGAAGCCCGCTGGATAAGGGGCTTATGATGATTATAAACCATCTAGCTAAACAAGCAACAAATCCTATGGAAATCCATCAAGCATTTAAAAAAAATAATTAAACTTTTAAATGTATGCTTCCTGACATTTGAAATGCAGTTGGCTTTGTCATGATAGAAGAATCAGTAATGCTACAATCTAAATAACTGTTGCTATTCCTCGTCCCTCCACAACAAAATGGAAGCTTCATTTATTTTTCCGTAGTTAAGCCAGCAAGTGCATTTTATAGTCCGTGAAAGTCTGGTTTGTTACTACCCAATGCAATGCAAGACCAGCAATACCACTTGGCAGCAGTCAGCATGACTATTCAGGAATCCCACAACCAACCCCCTTCTTACAAGGCTCACCACTGCACCAGCCCAAGTGCATGTAGTCAGTTTCTGAATTATGGGTACAACAGCACACTCGCCTCTGAGGCCGGGAGATCAGAGGGCTGTGGGTTCAGTTCCCACATCTGGCACTTGGGTTAATATCCCAGTACTGACATTGTAGTGCAGCATGAGAGGGGTGCTGTACTTCTGAGGTGCCGTCTTTCGGATGAGATGTTAAACCGAGATCCCATCTGCCTGGATTGGTGGTAGTTCAGGTGCATGTTAAAGATCCCATGGCACTTATCGAAAAGAGCAGAGGAATTTCCCCGGTGTCCTGGCCAAATTTCCCTCATTCACTAAAAATACCACCAACAGCTTAATCTGGTTCAAGGTCAGTTGGCATTCATCTGTTTCCCCTTCCCCCGGGTCGTGCCTGAAAATAGGCAGGATTTGTCTAGTGCACTTACCTGGTCAACAAAAGCTAAATAAATAAAAATAAAATAAACAGGCTTGGGGACAGGCATTACTGCCTTCAACGAGGATGCCGACAGATGCAAAATCAGAAGAAAGGGCAAAACGCAATATGATTTGATGGATCTGCCAGTTCAGCAGGCATCAGCTGTAGTGGGGTCACCCCATCTGCTCCCGGCTGCATTTACACACATGGAGTCGATTCAGGATACTGTGAGGCTTACCTAGATGGAAAGCAAGGCCCAAGAGGCAATCAAAAGTTAAACTAAGAAAATTAAGAAAGCTGCAACTCAATAGCAGTATACTGTAGCCCTAGTCTAGACAAGCCTGAGACAGACAAAACTAGATGTCTGTGTGAAAACTGTGGGTATCATCCTCCATAGGATGAAACACTGGATCCCGTGGGTGTGAAGCAGGAACAAAGTGTTTCAGGCATTCAGCCGCACCCCATTAGCTTCCCATCCTTATCCATGGAAAGAGGCAGTGGAAGAAGCAAACAACAAGGGATGTATTTTTCTATAACACACTCGGGCAGACCCCATCTATTAGACAGAGCTCCATGATTAACTAATCAAACTGGTCTTAACAAGTTTTAGTGCTTCAAGGCGCATTCCCTGATGCAGCTGACAGCTGCCTGTTTTATTCATTTAAACTGTCCCTGTACACAAATGTACCACATATGAAACACAAATAGCTTATCGATTAGCCACGCTTGATTCCTTGTTGTGTGGATAATACATTTGTTTCTGCAGAAAGAATGTAAACTATCTGGAAATCCCAACCGTGCACAAAAGTGCTATGATAGTAAGAATCAGTTAAAGGCTATGATGACTACATCAACGTACAGTAGGTCTTTTCATAGCCACCATTTCCAGAGTATTTTATTTTCACTCAGGGGCAGCAAAGTTCAAAAACTGGTAAGAAGCTGCAGGCTCTCTGCCCATACCAACTTGCGTTATTAGCTATATCACAGTATCAAACGGCTAGAGCTCCAGCCCCATGGGGCATATTTTGTGATGGTGACCCAAGTAATTGCTAATCCTACCGTATGGGTACTTGGACCCAAGAGTTTTGCCCAAGACTCTTGGTCAGTCAAGCAGGTGCTTCAAAACCGGTATATCTGATTTCACATCACCCATTTCAGTGATGCTCCTGTTCATTATTTGTGGTAATGAACTTTTTTTTTAAATGTCGAAAAATAAGAACATACAGTCATGAGGTACATAACAGTACATGGTGACGCCACCATGCAGTATGTTACAATTCAGAAAAACAAAATAGTTACTGTACATGAAACAATTCATCCAAGCATATAGCTACAGTTCTTTCAAGGTGGCCAACCTTGTACACATACATATAACCAACTTCATAACCACAACACAAAGCTTGTGTTAGCTAGTCAATTATAGTTTGTAACCGGAAAAGGACCATTAAAATAGGCAGGTACAAATGGTGCTTGTATCTACCTACAAAGGGAAGGGGATGAGCAATTAGAAAGTTCCTCTTTGGGCAGACAATTTGCACTAAGGGGAATATATATGAGGGATCAAACCTGTACAAAACTGTCAGAATTCCCCACAGTAGAATACGCAACACGCTCTGAGCTGGCACTGGTAACCATTTTTTGTCCTCACTCAGCAAATTCCGACGGGTCAGTACAAAACCAAGGCCTGAGCACTACATTCTCCTGTATATTATTTTCATATAACTCTGGTACTCGCTCTATACTTTAAGGGGGATCCTTAAAATCTGCAATTGGAATGTCCCATACATTTGGAAACAATTTTTTAGTATAAAAGCTCTAGGTGGTGTGTGGGAATGTCAAAAAGCGCAAGGCCCAGGGGGCACAAACTTCAGAAGGGGATGGCTATAGAATCCCAGCAAGTAAATAAAGCGGATCTGAGGGTTGCTTGGGAAAGGGGATCATGCAAAGAGGACTCTAGCACTTTACTCATAATTCATTTACTTCTTCATTTGTATTTTCTGTTGTTACCAGTAAATGTACATTGAGCTGTGACTGCTTGTTTCTATGTGCATCCTGGGGGATAGGATACATGGACCTGTTTTCTTTGCGAGGCGGAATGTTGGCCAGGATACCATGGAAAATCCCCTAGTCTTCTTCAGTAAGTGCCATGGAATTACTAACTTTCACCTGGACAACCACCACAGATGGCCAGCAAGTACCCTGGTTTAATGTCTCATAAAAAAGGATGGCACCTCTGTGCCACCCCCAAGCTCCACGGTACTGCACTACAGTGTCAGTATTAGGTATTAACCCAAGTTCCTGGTGAAGGATTGGAACCTGCAGCCATTCAAACCTTTCATCCCCAGAGGCAAGCATGCAACCTAATAATTAATTTAATACAAGGCATGGCTACCTTCAGACAAAAAACAAACACACAGAGACATACACTCACACTTCAAAACCAGCATAGCAAATAAACTTGCAAGACTGATCTGTTAATTGCTGTGTCAGTCACACAGCAGGCTGCACACTCACCTCTAAGGCCAGACAGTCAGAAGGTTGTGAGTTTTAGCCCCACACCAGGAACTTGGAGTAAAACCCAAAACTAACACTGTAGTGCAGAATGGGGGGGCTGCACTCTTGAGGTGCCATATTTTGGATAACTCATTAAACGGAGGTTCCGTCTGCCTGTTCTAGTGATTGCTCAGGTGGACATTTAAGATCCCATGGCATTTCTCAAAAAGAGTAGGGGTGTTTTTTATTGATAAAAGACATGTATAAACCATCACAAACATACATAAGTACAGTACAAACGCAAGCCAAAGCAGGAAAAACATGAAGAGAATAAGAAAGCAAAATAAACCCTAACCTGCAACTACCTCTAAAGGCTTCATAGCAATACGACAAATCATGACTGCCACAATCCTGAAACACATCTTCAGTCATTAAACAAAGAAAGCAAGTAATTGATAAATACATAGATAAATAAAAACAGGGAAAAAAGCACAACATCATAATCATAACCATGTGACATTCTTCGACAAGACCGCCCAGTGTGATCTTGGTAATTTTGCAAGTTCCTGACTGCACATGGTTCTTACTTAATTAATAATATTCTCTACCAGGATATGCCAAGGGATAGTTTTTTGAAGAAGTAAGAGCATCTCGATTGCAAAATCCACCACCTGATGCATCCCATAACAAAATATACTGGTCCCAATTCTCAAAGCTCAGTGCAAGGGACTTGCGTCCAAGTGACTGGCGCAAAGTGCCCCTTGCACCAAATGATGCCCCAAGAGGGATTCACAAAGGCAGCCTGTATCAATCGCAGGTTGCCTGCCACAAATAGGGCTTGCGCCACCACAACACATTGCTAGGGTCTTGCGGCAGACACAGGCTGCCACAACACCCCAAATGGTATTCTCAAAACTCACCCAGACGGCAAATTTCTAAGTACCCTTAGACCAGTCAGGGCTGGTCTAAGGGTACTTAAAGAAATGCTCCTAATGAGTTAAGCACAATACTTGATAATGTGCCCGGTCCCCTCCCAGCCCCAAAGTGCCCTGTGATTTATTAATACAAATGTTCCCCCCTACCGCCCTGATCCCCAGTGCAGCCAATATTGTATTCATAATAATTTACCCCAGTCTTTGGTGGTCTAGTGGCTCCCCCTGCCCCAATCCCCAATGCTGCCGGTGTTGTATTCATAATAATTTACCCCAGTCCTTGATGGTCTAGCGGCACCCCGCTCCGATGCTGCCTATGAATGAAAGTATAAATAATTTCCCCTTCCCTGGTGGTCTAGTAGACCCTCACTTGCCCACCCCAGCAGGTAGTGACCACCACCCTGCTCCCTCCCCCATCCTAAACCCCGAGAAGGCAACCGGCATAGCCCTCCTCTCACCACCATGGCCGGCGGCTGACTGACCTGTCAATGAGCGCGTCCTCTATAATACGTACTGTATTATCCCACATCCATGCCACACCCACCATGAAAAAAAATGTAATATTTTGTGTGGTTTATTATCAGAAACATGCAGAAGAACCATCCTAATGCACCTACAGCATGAATCTAGCATGTACATTCAGCAAATAACACCAGGGGAAGAGAGTTTTAAACATGCTGAATGGTGGCCATCTTTAATGATATGAGTCATTAATTACAAAATCAGCTCTAAAAAAGAGTTTTAGCAACATCTGAGAAACAAAAAATACATTGAGCATAAGTCTTAGGTTATCAGAAATACTTTTTTGCTAAAA
This sequence comes from Neoceratodus forsteri, assembly GCA_016271365.2. Taxonomy (NCBI): domain Eukaryota; kingdom Metazoa; phylum Chordata; order Ceratodontiformes; family Ceratodontidae; genus Neoceratodus; species Neoceratodus forsteri. The sequence continues at coordinate 1,339,147,690 of CM057455.1, read as the reverse complement.
AAACTACATGATGAGTGTTTTCGTCGACTAAAAAATACTGCTGCTACTGCACCCATTAAGTAAACAATGAGAAAAAAAAACACATATATAAAACATTACATTCACCAGTATTCATATAATAAAAATGGGTCACCAAGCCACCCAGTGGCGCTGAGGGTTAAGGCGCTGGATACCACACCTCGCTCCACTCCAGCAACCCAGATTCAGGAGTGGACTGAGCGTCCTAAGACAGCTCTCCTCTCTCTGGGGTGGGTAAGGGTTCACATCGCTCTGCAGCGGCACCTAGTGGCTGTCGCGTGCAGTGCAGTGGCGGTACACAGAAGAAGGGTTGGAGCGTGGCGGATGTCAGCCACACAAGGTGCTAAACATCACTGCCCTCCTGGCTCCAGGGAGGAAAAACATGGCGGAAAATAGCGGTGCGGTTGGGGCTGATGGCTGTGCGCTGCACCCCCGGACCTACAAGAGGTATGCCCCCAGGTATTGATTCCAGGTCCGGGGATACTGTGTGCGCCAGCCTGTGGAGGAGAGCGAGTCACTTACCAGACCGTGTCCGGGGGTGCAGGTGCCAGTAGCCGGACGATCTGACAAGCCTGGTCCGCAGAGGAGGTGAAAAGTATGATATTGAAAAAAAAAATGATTCAAAAAACACTATATAAACATTCTGATATTTGAATAAGGTTGTTTCTTTTATCACTTGACCTTCCTTAAAAGTTGTGGTAATATGGCATTTATGCTATTTACAGATATTTGGAATGGTAATTAATATGGTTTACTAATGCTCTGAAGTATACATGTAGAATAAAACAAAAAATAATATGAAAAATACCCCTTTAAATGCATTTTTTTTTGTAAACGCTAGTGTATTACAAACATATTTTGTTCAGACGATGCAGGTGCTCTTCTAACAATGTTGTAACATACATTGCCTGGTTTACATTAATTACAATATGAAACAGAAAATGAACAGTACTCTATATATAGTATTGTGTAATGCAGTAACACAGCTTACGTTAACTGCTTTTATATTATGGGCAAGAAAAATCTGGGAAAATCCAGTTTCCTGACTGGATGAAAAACACCACATGACTATGCATTGTTTACAATGACTGCATGCCTGCCCTTCTTTTCATCCCTTAGAACCTTCTGGATGTTTTATAAGACAGACAATCCACTACAGGGCATACGGTCATGCTCTGATATATGCATGCCTTGGGTGGTTGAACACACACTGCCTGCGGCCTCGTGCCTCACAACACAACAAAGGTGTGCATATATCAGGGCACAACCGCACACCCTGTAGTGGATTGTCTTATAAAATGTCCAGAAGGGTCTACGGGATGAAAAGAGGTGCAGGCATGCTGTCATTGTGGAATAATGCAGTCATATGGTATTTCTCATCCAATCCGGAAGGTTAACTGGCAAAGGCACCCAAGTGGGTCACAGATGATCTAGGAATGTTCAGTCTAGTACAGCACATAGTTTCCAAACTATTTCCAAATCGTTTACTCATGTATTTTAAAAGTTCCTTACTGGGACTGCTACATTTAGGCCCTGTCCACACTATGCCTCTGTAACGTTACAGAGGGCTCAAACCGTTACCGTAACGGTTTGCGTTTACATCTGTAACGTTACAGAAGGCATTTTCAAAACCGTTATAGAAACCTGTTTGTATGTGGTTTCTACAACGGTTATGGTAATGTTTACAGATCTGTAACGTTACAGCCTGCAGTGTGGACACGTGAGAGTGTGCCCTCCAGTCCCCTACTATACCACAATGCAGCGAGGCAGTGCAGTGGTGCAGTCTGGGACGTAAACCAGGGCAAGAACCAGGAAGTGTACAGTGCTAATCGCAAGTGCAGTGAACCTCAGCAGTCAGGCGTGGGTATTCCAATTAATGCCACCAGCTGTGTAGTAGCCCAAGAACCAGCAGTAGGAAGCATCGAAGGCTGTGTTTGTGTACAGTGCTTTGTCTGAGCATGGCCAGTATAGCCAGCAGTGAATCATCAGTGTCCCAAAAACTGCACAGGCAGTAGGCAGCATTCTAGGTAGTGGAGGTGTAGGCATGTCTGATCGTGGTGCCACATGGCCTGATGAGGCAACGAGATTACTCATTGACTACTGGACACAGGAATGGGTATAGTCAGAATTGGCTAGTGCACGTCGCAACACCAAGGTGTATCAAAAAGTGTCAGAATACCTATTTGAACATGGCATCGAAAGGAGTGCCAAACAATGCAGAGACAAAATAAAACAACTCAAAGTGCGCTATCACAAGACTCGTGACAGCAACAGGCGCTCTGGTGGTGGTCGTGTGGTGTGTCCGTTCTACGATGAATTGGACAAAATACTGGGAACAAAGCCAACAACTGAACCCCACTTTGTCCTGGAGAGTTCTGCAGTGGAGTCCGATGATGATGGTGATGGTGATGGAGGAGTCATGCCAGCCCAGCGCAATTGATGCTGACGTAGAGGCAGGTGGAGAGTCAGGTATGCGCACTATCAGTCACTATGTGGGGTGCTGGGGGGGTAAGAGGTGGGTAGCACATACTGGGTGGCATGATGCGGCTGAGAGGCATCTGGGGCGCAGTTTGGAACCAGATGCCAATGACTGCATTAATGTAGTTGGGGAGGTAGGGGTATATGTTAAGCCTTCTGCAGTGCAGTTGTATACTGTATACTGAATAGTGCTATGAAGTATTTCCAGTAGTTATAGTTGAATACTGCGGACTGCATGGGAACTGGGTATCAGAACAAATAAATGGCTGGCTGTGGTTGGGGTTCTTGGTGGGGATGGGAGGTAGCGTGGTGGTGTTTGCTGGGGGCCTGGCAGTTGTGTTGTACACTGTGTATGAACAAGCTGCTGTCATGGAGGTGGGTGGTTGCAGTGCTGCCAGTCAGCAGATGTTACCAAGAAGTACTATGCCACTTGCCTGTTGCAGCCTGAGAGTAACCATATGTGGCATGCTCATACACAACATTTGTTGTTCTGCAGATGATGAGAATGATGAGCAGACATCCTTGGATAATGACCTGCTGGAGGCATCATCATCAGTGTCATCCGCTGCATCATGTGCTGTGAATGATGAGCGCCCTGGAACATCAAGCGATACCTCTGGTGGTGGCAGGCGAGGAGCTGCCAAGCGCTCATTTGAATGACAACCACTTGTCAACCTGAGAAAGAAGAAGAAAGAATCAAGACTGGCCGACCTGATTGGAGCAGTGCTGGAGCCCACACGGCAGATGCTGCAGCAGCAGCATCGAGAGCTGCTTGAATTGGAACGGGAGAGGGCTAGGGAGGAGAGGGAGATGGAGATGGAGGAGAGATTAAGGAAGCAAGAAGCAGAGCAAAATGCACAATTCTTTAGCAACATGTTAAAACTCTTAACTATGCAGTTCCAACAGGCAGCCACAAATGTCATGGTCCAGCCACAGGGTAGTATGCCACCTGCAGACCCTGGTAACGCAGCAAGTATGTTTGCAGGCATCACCCGTACTGCAACAAGTTCCACCCAGGTCGGCAGTACTCAAGGCACTATGTCCACCACTTGTACCTCTGTCATGTCCCACAGTGCTTATCACGCAATCAGTCATGGCAACATCCAGCATGCCAATGAAGTCCCATGTGGCTCTCTGTCCTCCTATAACATGTACTAGACACCTATGCTTGGCAACCCTGGGATAGGAATGAGGGTGACTGGTGGTGGTACAGGAGTGCCACCTACTGTGTTGTGCCAGACACATTTTGATTCAAACCCACAGCACGGCAGCATCCCTCAAGTGCCCCATCCACTTTGCCTCTCGCCACCAATACGCACACACAGGGTGCCAGGAATGCTGATCCTGAACCAACATTGGCTGTTCCAAGCTTCACACATGATCTGTACAGTGAAGATTTCCAGTGGACAACACCGTAAGCTCAAGGGCTGTTCTCCCCATGTTACTTTTGGAATGTCACTTGTTCTGTGGTGGCATAATTTGTTAGAATGATACCTGTTGTTATCCCCCCCCCCCATAATGTTACTCAGGGAACCCAGTACAGATGGTAAGCTACATTGTATGAGAAGTGGTTCAGTGTGAATCAGTGGGTCTCATAGCACACTACTGGTAGTTGCTTAACAACTGCAAAAATGTTTGTTACAAATGCACAGCAGCGTATAAGCTCAGGATGACTTTATTGTACAGTTGCACTGAATGTAAAGTGCATGCATCGTATGCTACTATTAACAAATGAAACACTGTACTGGCGACATTATGTCGTTGCATCATTGTCTGTTGCACAGCTGTGCATTTCTGCCTTGTTTATTGTTGTTGCGCATCATCCACTGTTGTTGACATTGCAACCTTGGGACGGTACGGTCCAGCACTATGTTCTGTATACCTGGTGGTGGAAAGAAACACATATGAGGAATGTATGACAAAATATGCAATACTGTGAGTCCCTAAAAGGGACACAGTTTTCCTTAGCTGTGAAATACATGTAACTGCAAATGAATGACAACATCACTCACCAGACTGATGTTATATGGTATGTTTTTGTTTATTTATTCTGTTTATGTTTAATTATGTCTGTGCATGCAACAGGCGTACTACTGAGGCACTGTTACATATGATGCTCTGTCACATATGTTGTTGGTCTGCTGTGCCTAATGTTTGATCATTACTGTGCCAACGTTTGAACATCTGCATCATACGTTTAGTGTGCAGTGTAGTACTTCATACATGGAGTACACTGTGTATGGCAGGGAACCTCAACAGAATACATGTTGTGACACTGATGTGTACCAATAGGGCCTAACGCTACATTTCTGTCTGGCTGATGCTGCAATACTGGACATGGTTTGTTGTACCACCAGACATCTAACGACATACTTGCCATGCATACAGCAATAAACACAGCACTACTGAACTGAACTGACTTGTGTATCATTCATTATGCATGTTGGAAGTACATGGGTCACTGGTGGGCATGGGATGCTGTGACATGATAGGTGGTATCTTGCACAGGTATCTGTGAGTGTGTGGAAAGGTGGATGGCTACACAATTGTTACACAGTGTGTCACGGGTGTGTGCTGGTTTTTGCACTGCTGCCTGTGGACACCATTCCTTACCACTTGGTGCAATGTGCACATATGTGCAGGAACAGAACTTACCAAACCTATGCATCCATGAGGTTGTCAGCTAGGGTATCCCTGATCAGTGATGCATATCGACTCTGGCCCGTGATAGTCATTTCCTCAGTAGGTACACTGTCATGGTCTGTAGGCTGTGGATATATGTCTGTTGCACTGTCCAGTTCCCAGCTGTCCATGAATACCTCTGCCCTTGTCTCGCACAGATTGTGCAGCGCACAGCATGCCCCTATGACGTAGGGAACATTGTTGATGCTGAATTCACTTCTCTTCAACAAGCACCGCCACCTCCTTTGGGCGCAAGGCGCATTCAACCACCATGCGTGCCCTACTGAGTCTGTAATTGAAGTTGCGCTTCTTGGTGTCACCATAGTCATTGTACGGCTTCATGAGCCAGGGCAGTAGGGGATAGGCAGGGTCCCCCAAAACAACAACAGGCACAGCAATTCCAGCTATGTGTCTTGGTGGTTCCATGAACAGTGTACAATTCTGCCCAAGGGTGAACAGCTTGCTGTTTGAACCTGCTGCATCATGGACCTTGCCTGGCCATCCCAGTTAATGTCCATGAAACAATACCTGTGGTCGACAAGAGCCTGCATGATGATGGAGTAGTATGGTTTCCTATTGAAGTACTCTGTGGCATTTCTGGTGGGGGGCATATGATTGGGAATGGGTGCCATCCACTGCACCGCCACAGCTTGGGAATCCCCGGTCCTTCTCAAATCCAAGCACTATGTCATGCACATTCTGCACCCGTACAACCTTTGGCAGCAGTACTTTCACTATGGCACGGCACACTTCTATAACTATTTCCCCCACAGTGGACCGACCAACACCAAACAAATGGGACACTGTTCTATACTCTACATTTGTTGACAGCCGCCACAGTGCTATTGCAACTCTTTTGTCCACTGGTATTGCTAGACGTAGGTGTGTATCCCTCCAGGAGATGTACGGAGCCAACTCACCACAGAGGCAGTTGAATGTCTGCCTGCACATCCGGAAGTTTGATAGCCACTGCTCATCTGTCCAGGATCGCACAATGTTGTCCCACCACACAGTGCTTTTTCTGTGTGCCCACACAGCCCTGGGTATTGTGCCACTTTGAAGGATACACATCAATATGTCCTGTAATATGGACACTGTGTCAAGCACACCTTGGCAAATGCTGGCAAGCCTGCGTGAGGAACGACGTTGTGCAGCCCTCCTCTGTCTCCCACACCTGGCAGTCTGCAGGTTCACTGCATAATAGTGCATTATACCGGCCAAGGAACACACTGCTTTCGAAAACGCTGCCATGTTTCACACACCCTACTGTGTTCTGTGTGCATGGCAACCCTGCATTCTGGGACATTGATATTCAGCTCCTACTGCATCTTGGGATAGCCACTGCTTCCAAGGGGTTACACCCTTCCCAGTATTTTTCAATAGTGTGGACAGGCTGTAACGTTATCGTAACGGTTTCGACACTGTTCCTTTTGTAGTGTGGACGCACTGTAACGTTACAGGGCTGTAACGGTTTCAAACCGTTACAGCTTTTAGTGGTGTAGTGTGGACAGGGCCTTAGGTAACACAGTTTACAAGAAGATCCCCAGCAGTACAAGGCAGTTTTCTGCTTGGTGTACTTACTTGGTTAACAAAAACTAATAAATAAATAAATAAAGAAATGCTGAAAGAAATATGTTGCATCATTCATTCACACATAAACTTTTAGTGTCACTTAGTTACTTACACAAAACATCAACAAGTTTTAAATACAACATCTTGAAAGTTGAAAGGTCAGTTTTAAAATGTTACAATGGCAGCAGATGTAACATGACTAATGATCCATGAAAAGGCAAGATTCGAAAATATAACCAACCCATGTGGCATATGGGTCAACTCTACTGACATGCTCAGTCATCAGAAATAGTTTTTCTCCTACAACCTAACCCTGTGTCCTCTGGCCTCTGCTCCCACAACTCTCAGATCCAGATACTCAAAAAATAGACCCAAAGAACACATCTGACCAGAGTGAGGTTAGAAAGGTTGTGTGAATATAAACTAAATACTAGTTTTTGAACCAGTGTTATAAGTAACCGTTTCTTCTAAATGTGTACTGTACATTAAAGGAAAGCTCTCTTCATTCCAGGCTCCTGTCCCCACAAGGCTTACCCTCTGGTTAAGCCTTTTAAGTATGTTGCGGCATTTTTCTCACGCCTTTCATACTTATTTTAATTACAAAAAGTCAGCAACCGGAGTATGTGGACACTAGTGGGCTCCATTATCTGTAAGTTGCGGTGCCACCGTGCGCTTCAGTACAAATGTTAGATAAGTACGTAGTGCGGTAGCGCCTGAATAATAGTACCCTGCGTCCGCCATACTCTGGGTAGTGGACTTGTAATTGAACAGTGGCATGCAGTGACTTTTTTTAACAAGGCATGTAATCGGTGCGCAGGGCAATTATCAAAGGCCAGGGGTCTGGGGGGGCACCTAGGCCCCCAGAAAATCTTTAGAAATCGGTGCATTCTGCTGCATTTTGGGGGTCATTTTAAATATCATTGCCCGAAACCCCATTTCCCTTGCCCAATAAGTTGCACTTTAGCCCCTTCCCATGAGTCCCCACAGCCCAGAAGAGATGCAACATCTTGTTATCAGTGGCGTCCCTATTTGTTATGTTACTAGTGTATAATAAGTAGTAATATGCTTTTAACATATTTGTAACTGATTTTTAATTGTGTGTAACATGATTTTGAGTCCATGTGTGATAGGTATGTCCTTCATAAATATCTCCTTGGGTTGCCTAGTGTGTCACTGCTAGGTTGTTGAGTTGTCAGGTGGTGACAGCCCTTGCATCCAAGATTCAGAAAGGATGAGGGGGCTGTGTCTTTACTCCTTGATGAACTGGGGGCTCACGTCCTAACTCTAATAGCGTGGTGCCTCCATTCAGACAATTAAAATGGACCTGGACAGAAGAATGGCACATCCTCTTGGGATGCAGTACCATCCCAGCTCCATACTTTAGAACATTTCTCCATGACTATACAACAATGCATTTCCACACCTCCAGCTAATGACAGCTATGGAAACCAAATGTGAAACAACAACATGCATGCAGTTATTAACCAAAACCCTGTAGGAGAACATAGTGCTTAGCATACCAGTTAGGAAGTACAGTGATGTAATATGAGATTGACACAACCACCCTGGTAATATGGGCCTGTCTGTACTCTCAGCCTGCCTGTGACACCCCACAGCCCTACACTTATAGGTATCAGTCTGGGTCCTTCTCCTGCTATAGTGCTGTCTGGGTATCCAGGGTTGAAATTTGACTATGCTGCCCAGTATGTTGTACTGGTACAAGTAAATAAATAGCAGTTGAACCCCTTTCTCTGATGACCTATAAAAGCTGAACCCAAAATTGTAATCCAAGTAAAGGCCAGATGGTAATGTGAAACAACAGCAGTGAGTCAACTTTTAACTTCTCTTTAACAGGAGCATCCTGAGAACCATCCCATCAGGCTCAAAATAAATGACTGTGTGGACCCAAGGCATTTGCCTCAGGTGATGGCACTGCAGATCTGCTGGTGATGGTCTGAGCTGGTTGTAGAACTCTCTACACACCAATTCCACTGAATGAGGCACACTGGACAGTTAGTAAACCATTGACACAACTGGGGCCTCATGCAGCATGCAATAAAGCAGCTGTCGGGAGGGGGGACTCGCTAATTGCACCGCTGCATGCACTAATCATCACATGGTTTCACAACCAAAAACACTACAAATATTGGACCCTGAAGACTCTCCTAAAGGAGGTTTACCACAGCTTTAAGAGCAGTCAAATCCCCTTATGCTAAGGGGACACAATCCGATCTGCTCTGTGAGCAGCACAGACAACAGTCTGGAATTTTGCTAAAGGCTCATGATCAGATCTGCTCCATGAACAGTACAGACAACAGTCTGGAATTATGCTAAGGGGACACGAGCAGATCTGCTCTATGAGTAGTATGGACAACAGTTTGAAAAACACTCTTGCCTGGAATGAGAACAGTTAGCCCTTGCAAATAAAACATGATTTTCCTGCCTGTCATCAACAAGAACAAATGGCTCTCACGCTGACTCATGTCACACAGTAAACAAAAGTATTTGCAGTTTCTGTTGATTCCCTCAGACTGTCTGTCTCAATTCTCACACTTGCAGCATTCAGTAATGGCTGTCGCAGATCATACACTAGAACTGATGTGGTTCCCTGACTTGATCAGTTCACACATGGCTGTTAGTCGTATATGGGTCTTGTCTCAGCAGTACATGGTCCCATGATTTAATTTCTGTGATATCGCTTTGCAATTCTTCCCCATATGCAGCATGTCATCGTCTTTTATGCTGTCCTCAGCACCGGCTCCCAATTCAGCAGACTGAATTTGTCTATATTAAAGCCTGACTGCCTGAGACACAGTCAATCAGATTTTACTATAGGCAAATACGTCACCATTCATTCATGCCATTACTAGAGATGTTGCAAAGTTAAACTACGTCCACGAATTCCACGCAAAGTGCCAAAAATACATGCTTCGCAGAATTCACAGAGTTCTGGCTGAACCTTCGTAATTTGCTTTGCATATTTTTCAAAGTTTTCAGCAAAATTCGGCATCCTTAACCACAAAGTGTGACCTTCTTGGGCAAAGTGCGAAATTCATGGGCAAAATTTCAGTGAAATTCACGCAATCCATGGCCGTGAATTTCACAAAATCACTCCACAAATTTCGCGACCTCTGTGAATTAAAACATGGAGCAAATTTCACAGACTTCGTACATCTCTAGCCATTACTGTTGCTGAACTCTGAACAGAGTGGCCGCACTCTGCACCGAGGGACAGACAACCACCGGCCAGCTTTAAACAAATCTTTTTGGGTTGCTGCCGGAAGGGGGTTGGGGAAGGGGACATATATTAAACAGCATCATTGGGATCTCTGGTTGGGTGGTGGGAGGCTGGTGGAGTGTGTTTCGGTGTGCAGGGGTTGTGGGAAAGACACAAATATCAAGGTTTGTCTACTTTTCTGCACTTAAGAGGGAAATTAGGAAGTGACGTGATTTCAGGAGGCAAAATGATCAAACTCTAATTAGTTCAACAGGATACTGAGTTTCAGACTTGGTATATTGTTGAACTAATTACTCCTCCAGGTTACGTGTTGCCTCTTCCAGTATTTGCCATCCCCGGTGCCCACCAGTCCCTCTCCTCACCTCTTTGACTGTGACTTGTCTTCACTGTCTTTGTAGCTCTTTGAAACTGCCATCCATCAAGCTGATTTCACTGGACTGGTGCTCTCCTCTCAGTTTACTCTCTCTGACCATCTCTCCGGATCGCGGTACTGCTGCCAGCCACCACTGCACCACCGGGACCGAAATGTGTGCAAATAACTTCCCCTGACCCTGCTGCCTTTTGGCCTTCTGGTCCACAGAATGTTGCCAAACTTCAAGCTCTGGTGGTACCCACCTGCCCGGAAATGTGGTCTCTTCTCTCTCTTGCTGTGTCAACCCTCCAGCAGATTCATTTTGTTAAACTGCATACCTTGGCAACTTGTTACAAGGCACTCCAATGGTTCAAACGTTTAGGAATATTGCTTGTGCGCAAGGAATGGATGGGGGTGCGTCTGATAACAGGGTTACAAGGCACTGCTGGTTGGAGAGGGTCAGCTGAATGGTGTCACTGTCCCCTAGGCAGTGGGATGTAACTTGGGGCATTGCATGCCCTTGCAAGTAAGACAGCCCACATCAGCACCACTGATGCTCCTGGTCCCCATCCTGACAGACAGACTGGACAACTGACTGAACATATTGTATGTACTGAACTGAAACAAACCAAAAAATTGAACTTAAAAAAAAAAAATTAACACACTAATTTAATGCACATCACTGTAATTAAAATAAAGTATGTTATGGCACAAGAAAAATGCTGCAACATACTTAAAAGCCTTAACCAGGTAGGAGCCTGGAATGAAGAGAGCTTTCCTTTAAGTACACAGAGGTCCCAAAACCGGCATCTCAGCAGTTTTGCAGATTGATACTGCAGAGAGAAATAAACTTGTGCAAAACATACCAGGTAGCAGCCCTGCAGATCTCGGCAAAGGGGATGTTCCAGGCAGGAGCAACTGAGGTATAGCTACATGTCTGACAGAGTGAGAGTGTGTATCCCAGACTGGGCAGATCCTCACCAGCCAAGTGACAGAAGGTCACAAACCAGGGAGGGGGGGGGAGGGATAGGGAGGGTTAGGGAAGGGAGAGAGAGAGGTACCATTACTTCTAAGTTACTGGAGACTTATTTTTCATATGTATGTATGTATGTATGTTTTGGAACTTTCTCTGTATGGAAAAAGCTTAATAAATTTTTAATTAAAAAAAAAAGGTCACAAACCAGGTTGTGGTGCACTTAGCTACAGTCCTGCTTGGTCTTGATCTGTCTTGAGCAGCTTCAGTGTATGGTACATTACAAACAGCTGGCACGCGTCACCATGAAATTCCACAGTGCATTCAGTATAGAAAAGCAGGGCTCTTCACAGAATGGAACATTTGCTGTCAGACTGACAGGATGAAAAGGAAATGATCACTGTCTGTACCAGGTTTTATTATACTGTTCCAAGTACTAAACACAGTATAGTATCAGGGAGTAGCCTATGTTATACAGTATAGTCAATCCTTACGCCACTCTCCACACTGTCTGCTACATACTGTAAGTACTTAAGATCCACCGATATGCACTCCTGCATCCAATGCACTGTAATGTTCTTATATTTGGCTGTCTGCTAAATACTGAGTTTGTTTTACTTGAACTGTATTACATTGCTTGCCTTCTTCTAGAAACACTGTCAATTATCTATTGTTCATTTTTTCAAAATTGTATTTTGTAACACTTCCATTTATGTAAATGTGTTTTGACTTTGGTAATTCTCCCATGTTGTGCCTGAAAATAGGCACTGTACTGTCCAGTGCACCTATCCGGTAAACAAAAAACAAACTACTGTAAATAAAAAAAAAATTCTTTCTGTCTCGAATACCAACCTGTCATCCACTGGTGACCAATTTGTTGACTCCTATGCCCTTACACGTTGTAACAGCGTTTGTTGAGAACATACAGATGTCTATACGGACACCACGTTCAAATCTTTTTGATAAGCCTACCACACCATATTGATGGTCTTCAGCTGATGCCATGCCATTTTGCAAAGCTGACCACAATATATTAATGAGTTCCTGCACCATTCTGAAATCAAGCTGTGGGTTATTTATTTGTGCTGCTTCAAAATACCGCTTAAATCCAGAAGTCCCAGCCCACCTTTGGCTCCTATGTGCCATTATTTCCTTGGTTATTTACCCCCTTCCCCCAAATTAATTAGCTCATCACCCCTCTCAGTCCCTTCTATATCTGGTTGGGTTGGGAGCCAGAGGAAGATATTAGCATATAGGAAGAGAAATCTAGGGAGCACATTCATTCCAATGGATTCCACTCTGCCTTTAACCCTCGAACAGGCGAAAGGAAATTCCCCAAAAATCTAGAAGACACTCAAGTCTACTGAAGGTCGGCCTTTGGCCCCCTCCATCCCACCAAAGATCCTTAGCAATGGTAGGGCTGTGGAAAGCAGTTGTCAAATCCTCGAGGAAATCAACACTCATTTTGTGACTGCTGGCCTAGCTTTCGATTCTTCGCCATATGCGGCCCGTGGCCGTAACCAAGACTGTAATAACACTGCCTCCCAAACTTCGATCTGCCCATTCCAGTTGCTCCTGTTTAGCTATAAAGAAGTCTAAGATTCACTCCTTAACATAGATATTCGGAAAAGTGCCAGGGACGATGGCCTAGAACCATTTTTTTTTAAACTAGGCTATCTCCACCTCACTGCCCCTATCCTCCACATATTCAATCTTTCCATTTCCACTGCCACTGTTCCCTCCTGTTGGAAATCTGCCCACGTCCTCCCATTATTTAAGTCAGGGGACCCATACGACCTAAATAATTATAGGCCCATCTCAATCTTGCCCGTCCTCTCCAAAGTCCTCGAAAAGCTAATTTATTCCCAACTAAAGCTCCATATCGAATCATCTTCAATCCACAACCCAGCGCAATCCGACTTCCGGCCCAACCATAGTACGGTCACTGCATTAGCCAAAGTTACCAATGAATGGGTCACAGCCAGGGGCGGACTGGCCAGGGGTACCTGGGATGCTAATTGCATCCTGGCCTGTCAGTATGTGGCCTGTGCTGCGCCTGCTTGCAATGCTTTTTGTGTTTTTTACGTCCACCGCCCCTGCCCGACCGACTGACCTCAATGGTAAATTGATTTTTTCTGGAGGGGGGGTAGGTAGGGTGTAAAAAAGGCAGAAAATATTGCCACTTCTGTGCGAGTTTGCCACGGCGGCGACAGGAGTGGTGGACCAATAACAGCAGCACACGGTGGCATGGCGGAGTTAAGCCAGAAAGACTGAGCAGGAGAAGGCGGGTCAGTGGGCTGCGCGCACTGCACTTACTGCCGTAACCTTTACGTTGGTGCCAAAGCGGCAAATCCTGAGTGGTGAGGGACTGAGACTGAGCGCCATTTCCAGCAGCTGCACTACAGTCTAGAGGCGCAGTAAGAAAGGATTTAGTTGGTGGTGGAGGCGGTCATGGACTGCTTGTGGCAGATAATCAGACTCAGTCCATAAGACTGTAGTGTGGTCTGGAGTGGACTCTGGTCAGAAAGGGCGAGAGAGTGGCATCGGTGTGTCTCAAGTCGGACCCAGTCAGCCAGAGGCAGAGACAGTGCAGACTAGTGATGGTGCGTGAGAAAAACGAACTCGTCGGTTGGTGCGTGGTCTGTGTGTGGTGATGACAGGACAGGGTACAGCCAAGGTGTAAGGCTAAATTGTAAAGTAAGTACATGTGTAATTTTACTCAGTAACATGGCATGCTGTTTCAAAATGGTACTACTGCACCTCGTGTGTGTCTGGGTCAGACATGGGGTGAAAGAGGAGGAGGATGGGGATTTAGATTCTTCATTAAGAAGGACAGTTCTTGGTAGACCTGCCAGCCAGGTCCTCTTGGGTTGTTGTTCTCACCAATCATTTCACATTTGGTGTTTAATTCTCACACAGGGGAACACTGGCTTTTTAATTTTACCCATGTTCATAAGCCCTGTCTCTTGCCGCTGTAGATATTCTTTAATAATGATCCTATTCTAAACTTTAAACTCTGCACAGTATATTGGCTGAGGGGCAATATGTTAATTAGTTGAGTTTGCACTGCGGTGGTAGTGTTGCATCATTTCATTACTGCATCACTTCAAATAAAATACATGCCCTTAAGTTCAAATGTTAAAATGGTTGCTATTCTTGATGGCTTGTTTCTATGGTGGCGTATAGCCCATTCGCAACTAATTAGTTAAGGTAATTACTAGCAGTCCATTATACTCTCAAAATGCTGCATCTCTGATTCATCTTTTGAGCTGTAATTCTGGAATAATGCAGTATGCTGCTTATGTATTAAGAACCACATGACAAAGTATGTATGTGTAACTTTTTATTGTGTCTCATGAGAAAATTCAATACAGAAAGTTAAAAAAAAATGTAAAGACAAATAAGTTGCATTCACTCTTCACATTAGGGAGACCCATAGAGGTAAATGCCATGTGGCACAGCTTGCTATCTTGGGAAATCTGTGCTGGGGGGTCATGAGTTTAAGCAGTCTGGGCTCCCCCAACAGTTGCCACCTTGCCAGCCCTCTCTAGTGCAACAGCAGCTGCATGGACATTTCACCCAATCAGCACTCAGAATGCTTGATGCGCAGGAGGGACTTTTTGCGCCTTTCACTGCTGGACACCTCTGCCAGAAGTCAAAGTCAGGAAACCTATTGTGCCATTACCACATTGTTCAATCCGGCATCTTGGGACATCTGCACCAGACGGTTTGTGATTCCAAGCAGTCTGGGCTCCCCTAACAGGCATCAGCTTGCCAGCCTTCTCAGTGCAGCAGGAGCTGCACAAACCTTTCACCCAATCAGCACTCGGAGATCTTGAGTCAAGGGCAGAACTCTTGTTATTTTTAGCAATACATGCCTAGGCACTCCTAGCATGAGTGGTCACAGCATGAATGGCCAATCTGCACTGAGAGCCCTCAAGAAAATCACTGAGTGATGCACCAGGATGCAAGAAGACTGCCTCCTGTCCTCCTCTCATAGGTCTACAGGATCCGTTTGTTCATACATTACATTATGTTGTTAAAATGCCTTCGAGCTTATTTTACTATACCCCTTAAAACTGATTTGTTTTAATATGTGGTATTGCTTTAGTGCTGCACCTTGAATCCCTTATTTTGGTTGCCAGCCTAGGCAACTTGTAGCTGGTACACCTTACTTTCCCCATATAGTTTGTTTCACTGTAGTTGACCCATCGTATTTTGACCTTTCTTGCTTTGGTAGCTCTGTGGTTCATTCATGCTTGCTGTAACCAAACCACCTAATATTAATTTTCTGTTTTGCTTTGTGGTTGATTACCCAGCTGCTTTCACATTTGGACTGGTGTCAGTTTTATTCCAGTACTTAGGTCAGCCTATTCTGGGCTACCCCTGTATTTTATTTGTGGGATATATCTACTTTCCCATCTACCAAGCTCAACTCTATCTGAGGTACTTTCCGTCTAGTGAATTTGTAATGTTTTCACCACAAGAGTTCTGCCTCTCCCGGGTTGCATCTTTCTGGGTCTTCTTTTATATTCTAGTTCAAGAGAAACATTTTTGCCTTTGCATCCTCACCTCTGGTCCCTTCCTAGCTGCACCTTGTTTTACCCCAGTGCTGCTTGATTTTTGTGTTCAGTTACATCTGGGTTACCAGTACCTGCTGGTTTCGAGATTTTAACCTCATGACATTTTTGACTGTTTTATGATCCTCAAGACCTTCCCTTCTTTTGTGTGCTTCTGTAGTGCTGTTCCTAAGGGCACCCAATATGTTCCCCCACTCTTCTACCTTCTCTCCCATCCCTCCATTCTCCTCCCCCTCCTGTCATGCTTATGTATGTCCATCCCAGTCTCTTTTGGGAGTTGGTTCTTTGGAATGCCTCCCCTTCCTCCAATGAACTGCTCCAGTGTAAACTTGTCTCCCTCCTCTCCCCATCTATGTTGGGGAATCTATCTCTCCCCCCCCCAGTCTAAACAAGACATTGTCCCAGACCTTATCTCTTCTCTCCTACCCACTTGTCTTATTCTGATTCTGCACTTCTAACTATATCCACTGATACTGAGAAGGCCCTATCCTTTTCCTCTTCGCTTTTACCCAAGCCTGGGGCAAGCACATCCACCTCGAGAGAGTCAGGTGTGCAGTAATCACCCCCAGCCTCCAACCTGCAGAGCAACCTTGATTCTCCTCAGAATTTTGGCAGGTTGTCCGCTCCCTTTGGCCCCATCCTACCCTTCAGTCGTTTTCTCCAGTTCTCAAACTTGATGTCTTTCCCATTTCTCCATCCTTCTGCCTGAAGTAGCAGTTGCTCTCAAGAACTACTTCACTTCCTATGCAATTACTGCTTCTCTTATCTCTAATCGCACCTCCTACTCCACCCCTTCCTAGCCTCACTAGTTTCCTTCAGTCCTATCACTCCAACTGTGGTCCTATCTGCACTGTGTTCTTGTTCTATGCCCTTGCGGGTCTCCAGAACTGGACTTGGTTCATGGTTTTGTTTACTTTTTTTGCACTGTGCGGGCCGGCCTTCCCACTGTTGTGGCACACACATGGCGAGCCGAGAGACAGATGTTACAGTTACAGAACAGAAGTGTTGCAGTGCAGAAAGTGATCACCTGAGGATGGGGATGACATTCTGGCTGGACAGAAAGATAGATGAGTAGGCATTCCAGTCTGGCAGAAGGGTGGGGGCATTGTGGCAGGGGCAATAAGACCAGAGAACCTTCTGGTTGGGACTGTGGGACAATTCAGATGAAGAGGATATTCAAACTGGGTAAAATGGTGGAAGGTATTCCAGCTGGGACACTGAGCCAGGAGCATTCTGGTTAAGGAAGAAAGAAATAAAGAGCATCAGCTGGGCCAGTGATGTGGGGTAGTATTCTGGAAAAGTGGGGGAGGGCACTGCAGATGGACAAATAATATGGAGGGAGCTAGTATTTCAGCAGGGGAATGGGTGTGGAGGGCACTGCATATAGAAAAGGGGGGTTATGTAATATTGTGACAGAGGGAGAGGGTGGGGAGGGCATTCAGGTTGGTTGGTGCACTTGCGGATGATTGTGCATTCCAGTGCTGGTGATCCCATGTGCCCAGTGCACAGCCTGTCTGTTCCACTGTCCCAGTGTACAGTGATGGCTGTCCCATGCTGTACTAGTGATTTAGCTTACTCAAATTGGAATTCCAGTCTGAAACTAAGAGGACCCACTCATGTGGAGCTTTAAGTAAATATAGCAATTTTGGCAATGGAAAGTTTAAAATGTAATGCTGTGTGTGGTGGGTGGGGGTGTTGATGTGTGCTAGTATCTTTAGACTCTATGTTGTATGCCACAACCTAGCAGCACCCCTTAGAAGAAATGTGAATTCCAGTGTGTGAAGTAACATAAAAGGTTTGAGCATGCTATTTTTGGGGTTTTGTTTGCGTTTTTGGAGTCTGTGGTGCTCTTTCTTAGCATGCTCCCTTTGAAACACCTGTGTAAAATCCTTGATGGGAGCACAGTGCATAAAGAGAGTCAAACAGACACATTAGCAATTGAGGCACTGGAAAGTTAGGGACTAAATCGAAGGGTCCCACCTTGACAATGGTGATTTAGCTTACTCAAATTGGAATTCCAGTCTGAAACTAAGAGGACCCACTCACGTGGAGTTTGAAGTAAATATATATGGTTAGGTTTGCTAAATGTTTTCTTAGCAATCAATTACTGAAGTAAATTTTTTAAATTTATGGTCCACACCTTTTGTGTCGTGTTCATGCACCGTCAGTGTTGCATTATGAGGGCTGAAACCTGGGCACTACTGGTTTTATTCCCTTATCTCATGGAGTCAGCAGATGTTTTAGATTGTCCAGGAGTGGTTGCATCATGGTGTGGGTCTAAAATGTTAATCAGATTTAAGATGTGATGTGTTTAGGAATGGGGATGGGTTGCGGTGCCTGATGTGTCGTGGATGCTCTGGTGTTAACAGCATCCTGAGAGGACATCTGGCATTACTGGATTTGATCCCCATGGCATGGCATTAGGAATGTATTTTCGGATCTGGACAGCTGAGGGTCTTTTTTTAGTCTGCAGTGCGAACTAGTCTGTAAAATTATCAATACCACAGGGTCCTCAGTTTATTCTTAGCAATAAAATAAATGATTTTGAACAGAATTGTGTGTTTGTGTATACTGTGTATGCAGTCTGGCTGTAATATCAGCAAAACCGAGGGCTCGAAATTAAGCTTTGCAGCCACTAGCCAACAGGGCTAGTGACCAGGAAAATCCACTTTTATACTGGCTTATACAAAATGAACCAGTCTGCACATTTGGATAATGGGACTGCCAATTTCTACCCTAAGAAGTCAGCCTAACAGCAACTTCCCAGAATTTCTAGATGGTATCATAACCAGAGAATATGTGAGACTGCTTTCACCCATCAGTGACCCTCCCCAATTTTGGCTGCAGCACTAAGGAGGTGATTAGAGCAACATTTTGCTAGTAAAGACTCTCTCTTGGATCAAAATTAAGTTTTGCAGCCAGCAGGACTACTGGGCTAGTTACTGGAAAATCTTCTAGCCCTAAATAACATACTGTGTCACACCACAGTATAAAAATCTGTAGAGCTCGGCTGGTGGATTTTCCCCAGTCACTAGCCCTGCTGACTGGTGGTGGCTGCAAACTGTTTCAACGGGTGTGTACTTACTACTAGTAGGTCTTTTGTTAACTGTTATGCTAAAACAGTAGTAGAATACTACTACTACTGCTAGGTATTATGGTACTGATGTCTTAGCATAACAGTTAAAGACTACAAAAATATGGTCATTTCAAAAAATGTACTCTTTAGCCAAACAATAAACAGTAAACAAGATTAATCAGTCGTTGTGTGTGTTTACTTTTATGTTGCTGTTGAATTAACAGGTGAATGTTTAATATTGATATGTTAATATTGGGCTTAAAAATTTGGTATAAAAAGTTCAATTACTACTACTGTAAGAACAATAATTGGGTTCCATGTAGGAAGGTGCCGCGGCCCAGCAGCTTGGGCAAATGTGGCCTGTCCTCCTTATGTAGCATCCTGGCCTGTGACCCAGCCAGTCCGCCCCTGGTCACAGCCATGGATTCCAAGAAAGTTACTGGTGCAGTACTCTTAGATTAAGCCTAATCAAAGTAGGCGCCACCCCCTTGCTGCCCAGTGGTTCACCAGCTACCTATCTGGAAGGACCCAGAAAGTTAAAGCTGGTGGGCTTTTCTCTGCATCCCTTCCAATTTCCAAGGGAGTCCTGCAAGGCTCCATATTAGGTCCCATTCTTTTCTCCCTGTACATCAATAATCTTGGCACACACATATATCTAAGTCCAATCTGCATTTCTTCGCAGATGATACAGTACAGTACACATCAGGCCCTACACTGGCTACAGTGAGGGATATACTCCAAGCTGACTTTGCACAACTAGAAATTAACCTAATCAATGCCAAACTCCTCCTCAATGCTAAGAAAACCAAGGCCATGATCTCTGCTCTAAATATCTCTACCACTTCCCTTGCAAACACTCCCAAATATTTCATTACCACCTCCTTAGGAGAACCCCTCAAAGTCACCTCCAAATTCAAATATCTTGGTATGTGGCTAGACAACAAGCTTTCCTTTAACGACCACCTCAACAACCTGGCAAGGAGACTAAAAATTAGGTTAGGTTTCTTCTTCCGTAATAAGTCCCTCTTTCCAATGGAAACTAGAACTAGACGTGTAGGCCATCTTCCTGCCATTACTCGACTATGGAGACCTAATCTAGTCCTCCACAGCAGCCTCAGGACTTAGTAAACTAGACGTCCTCTATCACTGCACCATACGGTTCATGACAAACTTACCCTATCGAACCCACCATTGCGATCTGTATGTAGCCGCTGGCTAGACATCACTCTCCATTAGACACGTGCTTCATGTTGGCACCTGGACTCTTAAGCTACTCCTGAACAAGCCCCCGAACTATCTAACAACCCAATTCCCTATTTCTCACAGCGCCTACTCTCTTAGGAAAAATTATCTCCTCCTCCTCCATGAACCGAGAACTCGTACCTCCTTCGGCAAGTGGGCCATATCAAGTGTCCTCCCAACTATCTGGAACTAGCTCCAATGCACACTGAAGCTTTTGGGTACTGTCCCGGTTAACCTATTCGAAAGGTTGGCTGCAGCCAAAATAAAAGATACTTGCAGCTGCTTCTAAACCCTAGCTCTGCCATTTTCCCCCACTGCTTCCCCTTAATCACCTGGTAGTATCTGCCTCGTTATCTCCTAATCAAGCACTTTGTACCATATTTTCTGTACTTGTATTTTCCTGTGATATTGTCGTTTTATGCAACATGTTATTGTCCGTCCCATATTTCTGTACTTGTATCTTCCTGTGATATTGTCGTTTTATGCAATGTGTCATTGTCCACCCCATATTTCTGTACTTGAATTTGCACTGTCTTATTGTCAATTATTCAATTTGTAACTGCCTGTCTATGTCACAGGACCTCCTTGTGAATGAGCTTACTCAACGGAGCTTTCCTACAACAAACTTGAACTTAAACTTTAACATAAGAGAGAGTGTCAGATGGGATCATCCTGTCAGGTCCACTTTGACCTCCCTGAATAGCATTGTGCAGTCACTAACAAAAAGATCCTTCAATTTAACTGGTATCTGGATCCCAAAGGCAGTTTGTGTTGGCTGTTTGTACAGCACTAACTTGGCCAATCCTTGTGTTTTGGTGGCAGTTAATACGAGAACCTCTACTTTTATATTGTTAATCTTACAAACAGATAAATCTCCATAATTTTTTTAATATATTGTGTAGGCATGGGAATAATTGATAGGATCCCATTAGTAGGTAAGAGTGTCATCTGCATATACAGTACATACGAACATACAGAACTGCAGGCAAGACAAAACAAGGCCTTACATTCTACGGAGTCTGCTCGATACGGAGCTCATGCATCTTGTGTTACATGGCACTCTGCCCCCTCCCCAACACTTTTTATTTACCCTCCCTTTGACTCTATCCCATCTCCTCATAAATCACCCAACCATTTTGTGGTTCACTATCTCCTCCAGTATACTGTTCCACCCTACCACCATTCTCTCCATGACGAAGCGCCTCCTGGCCTCCTTCCAGAACCTTCCTCCCATCAAGTTCACATAAAACTTATTGTGCAGCCAGTCTGCAATCCACCGTCTGTGTGTGACTGCACGGAGTTCCTAGCTAGTTGGTTGTTTTTCCCCCAGCTACAAAATGTGGCTTTCAACTGAAAGTATATTAAAGGCAGCTCAATCACAGCTCAGCCAGAACCAGCTAACAACCAGCTGTCAGTGATTAAGAGACTTCCTTGTATCACGCTGGTGCTCCACAAGCAGAACTGGTTGCCAGTCAAGTAGTGCATCACCTTCAAGGTGAGTTTACTCACCTATGAGGCCCCACATGGTATGGGGCCATGTTACCTGGTCCTGCTTCTGGATCCTTACTTACAAAAGTGCCCTCTACAGCTGTCTGAGCAAGGGCTTCTCAGGGTCCCGATGTCTAAGTTAAAACAATACAGGAATAGGGTATTTACAGCTGCAACAGCGATCCTCTGGAATTCTCTGCCCCGAGATCTAAGAAAGACCACTTTGCTGATGTTGTTAAATCACAATTAAAGTGTTATGTTTTTTGTTTGGCCTACTCTGATTCATAAGGAGGATTAATTATGGTCACTGTCTGTCAATATCTGATCTTATTTGTTTGTATCTAGTATGTATTTATTCTGCTCATAATGTTGCTCTCTCTCTCTCTCTCTCTCTCGCTCTGTTTATTGTATACTGTAAGGTGCCCAGAGCCTCAGTGGATGGGCACCATATAAATAAAATTTACTACTACTATGCACAGACTTAGAGAACCTTTCTCGACTTTTGCAGAGAGCAAATTGAAGACACAGGAGGCTCGCTTATCTGACTGGGAGTTCCTCCTTAGTGTTTTTTAATTTTATATTCAAACCCCTAAGGAAGGGAAGGGATCGTAATTTGCCCCTGAATGGTTAGCCACATGGTCCCTTCCACTTTCTGATCTGTGACTCTGCCCTCGTGCTGCGATGTTTTGTGATGGAAGTACAGGAAGAGTGCAAGGGCATGCTCCATTCATTTCTATGGAGTGCCACTTTACTAGGTGCCTTTACAATGTTAATGTGACTTGGTAAAACTCAAAGCCAGGACTCAACTAACAAGAACCTTGTTAGCTGAACCCTTGCTTTGATTTTTAACATGTCACATTAAAATCATAAAATCGGCTTGTAAAATGCCGCTCCACAGACCTGAATGAAGTGCACCCCCATGCTCTCCCTAAACTCACATCACAAAACGTCGGAGCGCAGGGGCGGAGTCACAGATCTGGAAGTGGAAGGGATCAAGCGGCTAGCTCTTCGGGGGAAAATTATGACTGCTTCCCTTCCTTAGTAGGTTAAAATAAACTTTAAAAACGTTAAGGAAGGGACTCCCATTCAGGTAAGGGAGCCTCCTGTGTCTTCTTTAGTGCACCAAGAAATGTGCTCTTTAACAGCTCAAATGCTAATAGGCTCTCAAATGGCTGCACAATAAGTTTAATGTGAACTGTACTGTGAGTTGACTTTTAGCTCCATGCCTCCCCACACCCGCCATCACTCCTGAAATCTTGTCATCTTTCCTTGTTGCTTGGGATAGTGGTTCTATGTTAAGGGCAACAGCAGCGGAGAGAGTGGGCACCTCTTTTGTGTACTTCTGGTAATATTGAATGGATCTAGCACTGTGTTATTAACGTTACTCCATGCTGGAGGCTCAATGTGGACTTCAACCCAAGCGCCAAATGTGTCTCCCATTTTAAAAAGTTCTCAGTTCCCCATATAAATGCCCAGCTCGTAGATTACAGTACAAAGTGGATGCACCATGAGGTCAAGTTAAAAGTGAAGGTTGACTACAGAATAATTAAATGTACAGACACAAGGACCAACAGTATGAAAAAGAAATGAGCATTGTTTGTACCAGGACATCTTATACTGCTCTAAGTATGAAATGGAACAATCAACTAATCATTGTACTTAAAATGCAGGGACGTAAGAACAATGTATGTTATATCTGGAAACTGAAACAAACAAAAAAATAAAACAACTCTACTTGTCAAAAGCCTTCTCCATCTGCTGCCAAATGTTGAAATCTGAGCTGTGGAGGCAACGCAGAAGGCATACAACAAGGTTCTGACATTATCCCTAAGATGCCTACCCGGCACAAAGCCTTGTTGGTCTGCCTGGATCAATTTTGTCACCGCCCTTTTCAACTGTTAAGTGAACATTTTTGGAGAAGAGTTTAGCATCCTGATTGAGCAATGAGATCTGCCAATACTTTGCTGCAATATGTTTGCTCTTGGCACTCTTTAAGAATCACAGTAACCAGGGCTTCCCTTCATGTGTCTAGCATATCCAGTGAAACATGCTAACTTGCAGAAGATTAACATGCACACTTTTATTCTGGAACTACTGCTTCACATACAATTTCATTCAGGTCAGATCGAAAGTCGCCAGCCTCATTCTCGGCATGAGAGTTATACATGGCGGTATCATCCGTGAACACCATGTGCTCATCAATTGTCTGAATGTCATGGATCACAAGTCAAAACAACAGTGGACCATGTTTAGTACCCTGGGCTACTCCACCTCTTACCTCATGCCACTCTGACCGGACACAATTTAACTTAACCATCTGGGTCCTTCATCTGAAAATGGAGGCAGCACACTGAATCAAAGCAGGGTGAATTGCCAGTAGTTGTATATGACAGAGCACTATCTCTGTGTTATGGTCCACATGGTCAAAAGCTTTACTGACATCGGTTAATGCTACATAAAAGATTTGAAATTCATCCTCTGTAGAACATTAGTCAAGCAACACTTAAATTAAGAGGTCAGAGGTGCAGCACACAGCCAGGGTAATTTAAAATACATTTTTTCTATCTTTTTTCATTAGATTTTTTATTAAGTTTTAAAATAAAGGGATACTAAACATACAAGACAAGACAATAAATCAGCACGTTCAGATGACAGTTCAAATTGTACATTTTACGTTTCATATGGGCCGTATTACATGGAAACCCAAGTACTGCTTTTATATCTCGTCTATGTCAGAGGTACTGCAGTCCCACCTCCAACAGGACCCCATTAGAAATCTTTCAAGGAAGAAAATCCTCACCTGTTTCTAACTAGTACAGGACCCAATGTCGCCAGGTCTCTTCGAAGACCTAAGGACTAGAGTTCCATTTATGCGTGAAATGCTCTACTTTATAAATATCTGTTACCAATGTTCTCTGGCTTACTTTGGGTACCATATGGGTTAACCACAATCTTGTAATAAATTTTCTTGCCGCAGTAATTAAAATCAATAAAAGTTTAAAATAACTGAATCTTCTATTACTGTCTGATAATGGAATACCTAATAAAACCAACGATGACGTCATTTTTTCTTTGTTTTCTATTTTCAGTGTGTGTATAATCTAACCCTTTTGTTTTATTAATAAGAAGATAAAAGCAGAAAATACAATATTGATAACCAGATTTTTTGTTCAAATATTATGACTTTTTAAAGATTTGCTGCAGCAGAATAAGACTTGTTTAAAATCATTTGACAGAATCTGTCAGCAAATAAATTAGAAAGACATACGACATTTGCTAACTTATCCCTGGCAAGCCTAGAAAAGACTTAGTGCTACCCAGTAATTTACTAAACAAAATGCAGCTCTGGCTACTAAGATATCATAGAATTACACAGAAATAAGTCCAGACCTCAAACTCAAATTATGAGCCAGATGTTGTAGTTCTACAGATTTTTTTTTTTTTTGAAGAATAGTCATTTTTTTCCTCAGTATCATATTACCAAAAGTCAATCTGCAATCATTTAGTTGAATAGGATGTGGAAGCCTTCTCAAGGACTATATCACTTGATATAGTACAGCAGTTAGTGGTTCTGGAACTAGAAAGCAACTTCACTGTGATATCTGGATGGACATAAAAAATAGGAGGGAGATAACCAAAGGGTTCACGCCCCCAATCCCCCTTCCTCATCAGGTCTCAAGACATTGAATCGTAATCCACTGTACACCCAAATACCATCCCCTACTAAAAGATCCCCCCCCCCCACACACACACACAAACACTTCGGCCCAACTATGAGACACCACTACAGGGATGAAAGACTGTTTTTGGTCACAGTAGAAATAACCCTAGGGCTTGATGCTACTGACTGCACACAATTAAAATCGGATCAAAAAAACAACAACCCAATGGTACAGTGGCAGTGTCATGCTTTTGGTCTGGCAACTCGGTTTGAGAAGTAACATGGAATGCTGGGACAGGGCAGCCACCTGGGAAGGAATGCTGCCCATGGCAGCTCAACACAGATGGGGGAGGGTTGGCAGTGAATTCTGCCACCTTGTCCCCTGGCGGTGGCTGTGGAGCTTGCTTTTCCATCTGGAGATCACTGTACGCATGCAAACCAACAAGAGGCAAGTGTGTCACTGCAGGAAAGAGGGAGGGACAGAGAGTGCACAGGGGAAAAAATGGCTGGTGGGAATATAGCAGCCACAAAGATGATAGTGCCAGCATATTCATGCCCCGCATACACCCACCACCCAGTCCACTGACTGTATCCCAGTAAGGAGAACTGCCTCTCTATCAGTTCTGCCATTAAGGAACTGTGAGCCGTGGAGTACGGAGGGGCGAGGTGAGTGAGTGAGTGAGTGAAGAGGGAAACTTATTACCTTGTCTTTCACAGGAAGCACAGGGCCTACAATACTACTGTTAATACCAACAAAAACATACCTTAAATGTGTAAGCACCATCCCCCATAGGAAGAGAACCTACAGTGGGGTTAGTATCCCTTTAAGATCCTTGGGCTTAAACCCATCACTGGAAAAATTTCCTTCCTCCCTCTGGAGAGGCTGTCAGCTAGTGGCTGAGAGTACCCCATGAGGGTGGATCTCGCTGAAGATGGGCAGACGAGCACATGCTCAGTAGGGAGTTCTAGGGAGGGCATGGGGGAGATTGCCCACTTCTGTGGTAATCCCATTTTTAGTGTTGAGGAGCCCATCCAAACCCTTGCTGAGGATATGGCAGTGGCCATTTTGTAAATAACACCCCTTCGGGTGGTTCGTACCCCTTGAGAAGCTGAAGGAGGTAGCAGCCTGCCTTGACAGTCATGGGGATCAATCCTTCAGAGTGGAGAAGCACGCAACAGCATGAGAATTTGACTGGAGTAGAAGGGCAAAAAGAGTCTGCACGACCACGGTGGGAATTTACACCCTTGTCAAATCTCCTGGGAGCAATGGAGGACAGAGTTTGAACCTGTAGGAGAGGAAAGAAGGGATTGCATGTCCACAGTGGGTATTACCACCATTTCACAACCAGGCAAATGGGAGCATTGGTGAGGATGGTCTCCGTGGGTTCCATGCCGCCATATTCAGAGGAATGAAGTAGTTCCACTGGGACCATAGTGGATATGAAGTGAGTACCGCGAGGGGTCTGGAGCCATGAGAGTTTAGTAACTGCAGTCCGGAAATAGGACTCAAACATGTGGAGTTGTAGCCACCAGTGGGTACTGCCAGAGAACCCTGCTGGATAGAAAGAAGTGAGCCAGAGAAGCAGTACAGATGCAGTAGGATCCTGCCACAATTATCAGAATAGGCAGCAGAAGGAAGCTGGTTCAAGTCTGTCGGGGGGGGGGGGGTAGTGAAAGCTGCAAATGTGTATTACAGCAGAAGCTGCCACAGGGGGTTATATTGTGTTTGGAGACTTGGTCAAGAGTAAGGGGAATGATTTTCAGTACAGAATGTGGACTTTGCACTAATGGACATTGAGCTATGGACAATGCAAGAACTGAGAGCTAGGGACCCTGTAGTCTGGTGCCCAGTGTTTCCCAATGGGATATCATGTTTCTTTAAATGCTCGATGGAGTAATCAAGTTTATTGAATCAAGATTCATTAAATGTTTTCTATGTTTCCCAATGGGATATCATGCTTCTTTAAATGCTCCATGGAGTAATCAAGTTTACTTAATCAGGATTCATCAAATGTTTTCTACTGTTCTTAACAGCATTTGGATTTATTAATGCCTGCATTTGGTTATGCTACTAACCTTGTTGCCTTCTAGCCCCTACATGCCGTGATGGAAGCCTGCCCCCAGTCCAGAAAAACAAAAACTAAGTCAGCATTTAAAGTTTCCATTGTGGTTGCCCCCTCCCCATGGACTTAGCACCATCATACCCCTAGATACTGGAGAGGGGAGCTAGAGATGCACAGTGCAGGTCACACACACTGGGTAACATGGTCATCATAAGGCACGGTTTTCCACAGAAAATTCAAAACAGCAAGACTTCTGCTGACAATTCGGAAAGATGTGAATGCCTGTGAACTGAACTGACTTACTTACTCCACAGTGGTTTTTAGAATGTAATGGAATTGCTGGATCTACTGTCTGTGAGATCTGTGGAAAAACTTTTATTTCATAGGAAGGAAGGTAGGTAGGATGGTTGGTTTACAAATTATGAACAGCTGCAGAAGCAATCTGATGTGCAGAGAGAAAAAAATGAGATTGAGGGCTAAGAAATGCACAGGGAGGGAAAGCACAGTGAAAAAGGGGAAGAAGGTAATAAATCAAATTATTTGAACAAAATATTTGATTCCTCATGAAATTTTCTGAAAGCAATTTATTGCCACATTTGACCATTACACAGCAGGTCCAGAACAATAGTTTAGATAGCACAAAAGCACACTTTTCATATCAAGTGCAGGTCAAGTCTTTGTTCTGTAGTTGCTGAATTTTATCCAGAGAAAATCTAAGGCAAAAGGACTTTAGTGAAACATAGAAACATAGAAGTTGGCTGCAGATAAGGACCGCAAGGCCCATCCAGTCTGCCCATTTGTTCTACCTTATGAATGTGCCATAGGCCTTTACTCTGTCAGTGGCCTATCTATTCATAACTCATCTGTATTGCTTCCTTATGCCTATCCCATGCCTGTCTGAAGCCCTGCACTGTATTCATAGCCACCACTTCCTGAGGTAGGCCGTTCCATGCATCCACCACCCTTTCTGTGAAAAAGAACTTCCTTACATTACCCCTTAATCGGTCTATAGCAGGACAAGAGGACACAGCTTGAGATTAAAGGGAGGCCGATTAAGTGGTAATGAGAGGAAGTTCTTTTTCACAAAAAAGGTGGTGGATGCATGGAACGGCATACCTCAGGAAGTGGTGGATATGAATACAATGCAGGGCTTCAGATAGGCATGGGATAGGCATAAGGATGCAATACAGATGAGTATGAATAGATAGGCCATTGACAGAGTACAGGCCTATGGCACATCCATAAGGTAGAAAAAAATGGGCAGACCGGATGGGTCTTGCAGTCCTTATCTGCCGTCAACTTCTATGTTTCTATATTTCACTAAAGTCCTTTTGCCTTAGATTTTCTCTGCATAAAGTTCAGCAACTACAGAACCAAGACTTGACCTGCACTTGATATGAAAGGTGTACTTTTGTGCTATCTAAACTATTGTTCTGGACCTGCTCTGTAATGGTCAAATGTGGCAATAAATTGCTTTCAGAAAATTTCATGAGGAATCAAATATTTTAGATTACTTTGATATGAGGGTAACACAAGTGCTGAGTCACATGGCTGTTCGAGCCTTGTTGGGCACCACACCACCAATTCACCAGGTTCCAGGTACTTTTTAAACAGTCCAGGGAGAGTATGCCCTCACTGGTGCAGGATCAAGGTGCAGCCACAGGGAAAAGCACTCCCTTCAAATGGGACAAACCAAGAAGTGGCTGCACTCCAACCACGCTGGTAGCTTTCTCCAAGAATATACTTACAAGTGCAAATCGCTCATAGTTGCTCTATGTGCTTGAACTTCAAGTACAAACATAAATCACCAATTCAGTGAACAGGAGACAGTGTACAGATGACCAACAAATATGGTACAGGTGCCCCTTTTATACCCTGGTTTACATTTCCCTACTGTGGGCACTTAGTGCTTCAACCATGGTAGATGCACTGATGTAGTGTTTGCAGTTTGTTTCCTTACTGTTTGAAAAAACAAACATAACAACTAAAATCTGCAGCTGTTGCCTTTCTTACACCCTATGACGAACACTGTATAGTGATACTCATTGCACCAGACCTGTGTCTTGCTCCGCCTCTGGCCCTGTGCACCCTTCACAAAACAGCAGCATATGTAGCATGCTTCAGCTGCACGTTCAGAGACATGGCCCTACAAAGCCATCCAGATTTTCTGCTTTTTTGAGACTGATTTTCATGACTGCTACGGGATTGCTAAGCCTCACTAAAGTTGGTTTGTGAGTCACAAAAGCAGGGCCTGCCTGGGAAAGCTGGAGAAATGGGCTAAGGTCTGAAACTGGAATTTTTATGTAAAAATGTGTCAGGTAATGAACATTAGGTCCAGGAACCCTAGAATTCGGTACATGACGGGGCTATAAAGACTGAAGAAACTACTGAGGAGAGAGAGATTTTTGGGTGATAGTTACAGACAAACTGAAACATTCAGCACAGTGTAAGACGGCAGAAGAGTGGGTCAATAGAATATTGGGGTGCAGAGGCATCAGCAGTAGAAGAAGGGAGGTGATTCTGCCTCTGTATAGATCCCAGATGTAGCCAAATTTGAAGTACTGTGCACACAGTTCTGGAGGCTGCACTTTAGAAGAGACAGCAGTGAGACTGAGGTGGTACACAGAAGTGCTACCAAAATGATTCAGCATGAACAACGAAAGTCCTATGAGGAAAGGCTTGTGGACCTCAAGATGCACATGCTTGAGGCTAGAAAGAGAGGGCTGATGTAATAGAGACTTATGAGTTTATACATTGGATGAACAGGACAGACATCATGGAATCATTCACAATGAGTGCAAACATTTTCACAAGGAGAAATCAGTTAAAACTGGCAGGGATGATTTAAAAAGGATGTCCGAAAGCATTTCTTTATAGAGAAGGTGGTAGAAAAGTGATGTACATTACAAAAGTGAAGTATGTTACCAAAGGAAGTGGTGTATGACAAATCAATACTGGAATTTAAACATGGATGGGACAGGCACATGGGGATGGTGGGAACGATAGCACGAGGGAGAGGGGAGTGAGTAAGTAAGCACGAGGGTACTTGCTACATACAACAGGTAGGCTTGGGCAGACTAGGCAGATCATGAGGCTGTTTTCTGCCTTCATTACCTACGTCTCTATGTTGACTGGGTAAGCTCACTGGAACAAGCTTCTTTTTCAGGAGTGACCTAGACTAAAATAACAGCACAGGTAACAAGATAATAATACATTTGAAGATGAGAGCAGTACTAGATACAATTACAAATGAGCAGATATGTCTGAAGTATGAATCCAAATGGTTGTAAAAGCATTAGTTTAAAACAGGTAAACACACTATTACAACCATTAACCTCGGTGTGAAAATTCAAGCATCAAAATCTTCTGTTTTTTGCTACACTTGTGTATGGAATCACTTATGCTTTGTATCTAGTAAGTATGTAGAGAATGGGTTAAAGACTAATATAGGACCAGCCCGGTGGCACTGAGGGTTGAGGCGCTGGACATCACACCTCGCACCATGCTGGCAACCCAGGTTTGGAAGCAAGCCTGGGCCACCAGGGGTCGGCAGGGGAGGGATAGGATCGAGCGTCCAGAGGACTGCTCTCCTATCCCAGGGAGGGATCTGTGGGCTTCACCGCTCTGTAGCGGCTCCTGGTGATGACTAGGGGCATTACCAGAGCGGTGACAGCAAGGGGCGGAGCACAGCGGACGTCGGCACGTAGTGCCCGGATGTCATTGCTCGCCCACGCTCTGAGGGGAAAAAGTTAATGGAGGAAACATTGGGAGGCAATCTCGGCGACTCATAGCCACTCCCTGCACCCCCTGACCCGAGAGAGGCGCCTGTCCAGGGCACAGCGCAATGTTGGCCCATCTCTGGTTCTGTGGGTTCATGTGGCCTGCGTCCACGACCGGGTCGGGAGGGGCAGGCAACTACAGCTGGAGATCGTGGGGGTCAGCTCCGCCGAAAAAGCATAGAAAGTGTTAAATGATAAAGAAAAAGAAAAAAGACTAATATAGTAAACATGGAAACCAAAAGCACTGGTCTCTGATACGTGTTTATATTATTTGTTGTAAAAATTACTTAAGGAGTATCTCCAACAAAAATTAATTAAGGGCCTCCCCGATGGCCCAATGGGAAGGAACTGGGTGGATGTTTTAGAAAATGTAAATAAATAAGTAAGTAAGTACTGTAGTAAGTAAGTAAGTAAAGTTTATTTATAATGGCACCCTTCCCCAGATGCCCAGTGCGCCTTACAATAATGGCAGAAATAGAACATAAAGATAAATAAATACTTAAGTACATGCACAGACATAAATTTAGAGCAGCAAAAAACTGATAACAGAAATATAGACACATAGAATTTAACAACAGAAAAGGACCAGCTGGCCCAGTGGCGCTGAGGGTTGAGGTGCTGGATGCCACACCTCGCACCATGCCAGTGACCCGGGGTCGGGAGCAACTTCGGGTGCTGGGCTGGCCAGGGAGGAGAATCGAGTCCCAAGGACTGCTCTCCTCCTCCTCCAGGAGGGTGGGAGGGATGATCGCGGCAGTACTGGCTCCTGGCGGTGGCTGCAGGCTGGTGCAGGGCGCAGTCCGCAGTGGGGCCGATGCAGGCTAACACTGGATGCGCTGGGCGTGGATGCAGACACAGAGAGTCCTTGGCATCATTGCATGCCTGCGTCGTGGGGTGGAAACAGGAAAAAACTGTACCAGTCCCTACGAGTATGAGGACGGCGGGATCTGGCGCCGTGGCGACAAGACGCACCCATGTAGCTCCCTTGGGGTGCCTGTCCCCTTGACCCTATCTGGTCACCCGCATCCCTCCTGCCTCCCTCTCCTCTACTTATGATACCTGTGTGCCTATCCTACACATGTTTGAAGCTCCATACTGTTTTTCCCCCACCGCCTCTTCTGGCAGGCCATTCCAGACATCCACTCCTCCTTTCTGTGAAGAAGTAGTTCCTTACATCCTCTCTTCAACTCCGCTGCCAACCCCCACAGCTTCACTGCATGCCCCAGTGATCTGGTGTTTTTTTCCTCTGAAAGAGATTTCCCGCATGCACCCTGCTTGCCCCTGTGAGGTACTTATGTCTCAGTCATGCCCCCTCTCACTCTCCTCTTCTCCACGGAGTACATCTGAGATCCTGCATCTTCTAATACAAATCCCACACCATTCTGGTAGCGCTCCTCTGGAATTATTCTACCCTATCAATGTCCTTGCAGAGGAGCAGCCTCCCAGAACCGGACATATTACTATAGGTGGGATCTCACTAGTGAGCATTACAGTGGCAACACCACATTCTATGTTTTTCATTTCATTCATTAAAACGAGAGTCTATGGCCAAAAATTGCCCGTTTTCATAGGCAACTGTGGTCAGGCTGTACAGACAAGATTACATAAGAGACAATAACAAACAGTAATACATAAAGCAAACAGACAAATTATCAGTCATAACATTTGCAGATGTTAATAGTTCTAACATGATTTTTTAAACCAGTTACAAAAGATTTGTACTTGATCCAAATCCTAATGTTCTGAGGTAACAAATCCAAACGCTACACATTTGATAGTAAAAAGATGCTTGTACAATATTTTTGCAATACCTTGGAGATTTAAAAAACATAAATCACCCACAGGCCTAGTTTTTATATTTAACAAATATGTTTTTGTCACCATAAGTTTTAGATTGGTTGGTACTTGTCCGTTAGTCATCTTCCATGCCCAACAGCCGAAGTGTTGGTCAATTCTTTGTTGTAATGATTGCCAATTTGATACACTATATAATAAGCAGGTATGGTAATCCAGGGGAAAATCAAATCCTAACCTACATGCTTTGTCCACCAGAAGTTTAATTCTGTGCAAGGATGTTTTGCATGCAGATGAATAAATGACAAGCCCATAATCTATAAGTGATAAAAATATGTGTTAAGACGACCATTTCTTGGCATCAGAAGTAAAACTGGACCTCTTTCTACATGACATGCCATATCTTTGACTTTTGATATGCTGATGGTAGGTGAGACAACTGTCCAGAATCAAGCCAAGGTAGGAACATAGGAAAGTGACGGCAGAAAAGGACCTCCAGGCCCACCTAGTCTGCCCGTTTGCCTAGCTACCCCTAGGCCTGCCCCCGACCCCCCTCCTTTCAAACAGGCCTCTGTGTCTGTCCCACGCACTTTTGAACCCCCACCACTTGATTCATGCCCACCACCTCCCTCGGCAGCCCATTCCAGGAGTCCACCACCCTCTCCGTAAAGACGTTTTTCCTGATGTTGCCCCTAAACCTGCCCCCAACTGGAAATTATGACCTCTTTTTCTGGGACACTTCTTCATCTGGAAGGGGTTCTCAGTAGCCACCTTGTCTATCCCTTTTAGGTACTTGAAGGTAAGGACTCTATCATGTCCCCTCTCTCCCTCCTCAACTCCAGAGGGTACATGTCCAGGGCTCCCAGCCTCTCCTCATATGGCAGGTGGCTAAGTACCTTCACCATCTTCGTTGCCTTCCCCTGTACCCGCTCCACATCCTTCTTTTGCTAAGGCCTCCAAAACTGGACCCCATATTCCAGATGAGGCCTGATCAACTGGGTATATAGGGGAATCAGGATCTCTTTCCTCCTGCTGGTGATCCCCCTCCCAATACAACCCAGCACCCTACTGGCTTTTGCCACTGCCCTACCGCACTGCCCAGCCACCTTCAAGTCCTGAGTGATGATTATGCCCAGGTCCCTCTCCTCCATGGTAACCTCTAGCGGCTTGTCCCCCAAGTCTGTACTCCGATCTCCCATTTCTTATATACATTTAGGGTTTCCGGTTTTAACCGATAAAACCCGATAAAACACCACCAACGTGTTTTTCATCATTTTGGTTTAAACTGAAAAGCACCAAAATAAGTCCCCTCGTCTCAATCACGTCATACACATTTTATCATAACAGCACTCAGTTACAGCTACACATTGAATAAAACAAGCTAACCCAGTCTGCCCATTATGTTAATTCTTTTAACCTGCATCTGCATGTTTCATTCTCATTACAGCACCTCTCAGTTACCGCTACACATTGTAGAAAACGAGCTAATGTAGCTGCAATCAAGTACCACTGATACTGCCCCTACATACTTAAATTGAAATGCCGTTCCTTCATTCTCATAAAGATCAATCAATTCGATTTGATTAGATTAATAGAAGTGTACGTAGCCAGTACTTGATCGACCTTACTTAGTTCAGTTGTGTAGTTGTGCAGTTAGCCTCACACACTGACTAACCTCTGGTGATTGTGATCTTTTTCTGAAGGGCTGAGCTTTTCATTTGTTCTTGCCGGGTCGCGCCAGATTCAAAGTAAAAATGCCTCGACGATAAAAGACGGCAGAGCAGTATGCCGCTGAACATAAAGATTTCATGGTCGAGCTTCTCCATGGCAAGCAAACCCTAATTTGTAAGTTCTGCAGAGTTACGGTGCCACTTGTCCCCGGTAAAACTGTGAGTCGGCTCGCTGAGCATGCGCTTTCTAAGACTCACATTAAGCAGAAGCAGCCCCTTGAGAATGAAGAGCATTAATTAAGACAAATTTCACTTAGTGAAACCATTACTAGGTTCAAGCGCAAAAGAGAGAACTAGCGGGACATCTTTCATGAGTTTGCCAGAGCAATGATACAGTTGGGTGTCAGCCTACATCAAACTGACAGTCCTCTGGGAGATCTTTTTAGAAAAAGGGCACCTGCTGCACGAACTATGCCTAAATTTGGCCAAATGTTTGAAAAATATCTACCCGAGGTCTTCGATTCCGACATGGAGCACATTCTTGATTTGCTCAATGGCACACAGATTTCAGTGACAATTGATGAAACACCTGAGATGCACGGCGACCCAGCAGTGGCTGTTCTGTTTACTTTTGCCGACAGATTAAAGGGTTGGGGTCAGCGTACCATTATGGCAGACCTCGAGGTAACTGAGTGTTGTAATGCAGTGTCAATTGCAGCATTAACTCATTGCCTCCACAGGCTCACTCTGAGATTACACCACTTGTCTCCTGAATCTCCTGTATACTTTTAACAGTGAATCCTGGGCCTTTCTAAGCAAAATCAAGCCATAGTCAGCATGTTGCAAACAAATGCTAATAGCTCAATAACTGTATATGCTAGACACAAAGTATGAGTGGCAGAGTTATTCAGCACAAAATTACCTTTCCAATGGTGGCATGCATGTAATAATAAGTAATTTAGTTTTTTTTCTATGCTGGTCGAAAGAGCAAACTAAATATTTTTTTCACTAAAAAAGTGCAACATGAGCCATTTTTTGTTGGAAAATATATAAAATATAAACACCAAATTAAGCATACAGACATTAGATGGTGTTTTAATATTATGTTAGTTAAAAAAAAGATATCTTTTTACTATAAAATGTAATTTTTCCCCATTTTAGTCAAGGTGCTTTGGCGAGATTTGAGGGCTGAATCTCAACCACACACACCATATCATAAACAAATGCGTATAACTCCAAAAGTATACATGATACACACAAAGTATCAGCATGAAAGTTGATTAGCACAAAAATGCCTTTCCAATGGTGCTATGCAACCAGTTGTAATCAATACGGTTTTTATTTTATACCTGCTGAAGTGCCAAAAAAAGTGAATTTTATTCAAGCTGCTTAGGTGAATCTTGATGGAAAACATATCAGCCATACACACCATACCATAAACAAATGTGAATAACTCCTAAAGTATACATGATATACACAAAATATCAGTGGCAAAGTTGTTCAGCACAACATTATCTTTCCAATGGTGGTGTGCAAATAATAATATGTAATTTTGTTTTGTTATTTTTAAACTGGTTGAAACAGCAAAAAAAATATTTTTTTCACTAAATCAGGCAACATAAGCCATACACACCATACCATAAACAAATGCAAATAACTCCTAAAGTATGCATGATGTGCAGAAAATATCAGTGACAGAGTTGTTCAGCATAACATTACCTTTCCAATGGTGCTATGCAGTCAAATATATTTTATATTCTGTTACACTATATATTAAAATATATAAGTGACTTCTCCAGACGTTGCTTGGGCACACTGGGAGTCAGTAGCCGACTTCTGCAGACGTACTCAGGACACACCAGTGTTTTTTTACTGACGACTACAGGTGTCGGCTAGGAGACAATGAGTTAACACAAAAGGTTCTGGATATCTATGGGAAGAACTGGGAGGATGTTGCATGCATATGCAGTGACAGTGCCAGCTATATGAAAAAATTGTGTGACGATTTACGGAGAGCTCACCCACAGTTCAAGGCATTCCCAGTTCGAGATCCGTGTCACCTGCTGGATGGTGTACTGAAGGCAGCAATCACCTCATCAAGCGTCATAAAAAAGGTAGTTGACTTTATTTTGCACTCTGTAGCACTATTTAAATATGCACGAGAGCTTAAAAGAAAGTACTGTGCAGTGTGCTCACGCCTAGGGGTAAAACAAAAGGTGATCCGCAGCGTCACACAAAGCCGGTGGTATTCTGTGATAGAGGCTGTAGAAAGCTTGCTTGTCATGTGGAGACTGTTTACTCTATTTATATTAAGTGCAGATGCTGAAGGGAAGAAATGTGATGAAATTAGAAAGCATGTAGACACTGACATCAAAAAGAACACTGTGTATTGTGTTTTAAACTTTCTTACAGAGAATATGAGACCTCTGATTGATATTATGAAAAAACTGGAGTCTGAACACATGCAAGTCCATCAAGTGTTTAACATAGTTGGAGTGAGCATTACAATTCTGTTAGAGAGTAAAATTGATGGAGGCAGCTCTGAGTATGGACCTGCTGCAAGTGCACTTCTTGGATGTCTGCCACTGGAAAGTCAGCAAGTACTAGAAGAAACCTTTAACATTTTCTACACAGCCATGTATGACAAATGGTAGGCTGTAATGGTCAGAAATATCCCAAATCCAACAATGGGATTTGAATTAAATGAAGTCTCTCTCGTACTCCGTTCAAGTGTTTGATCCATTTAGAAAAAATAAATTCTCTTCTAACTTTGAAAATTATGTATCTATTTTTGATACTTTTAACAAACATGATACTGAATTACTATGTGTACAGTTTGACGAGTACTTTGCAGAACCATTGCCAACTAACATAGAATTACAAGTGCACAGATTTTGGAGGGGTAAAATGAAGCAATGGCCAGAACTGAGTGAATGTGTTCTGTCAATTCTTCCACTGCCTGTCTCTAGTGCTAATGCAGAGAGGGCTTTTTCAGAGATCAGGGCATTTACTGCCAGGAAAGAGAGAGGGAAAATGTCAAAACAAGCGCTGAAAATGCATTGCATGATTTATTACAACAAATTTAGCATTTAAAGTTATTCAATGTTAATCTGGATTGTAAGGTGCTACTAATATGTACAGTATGTTTTGGTGCTAACAATAGGGGATATGGTGCTAATAATGGGGTTACGTACAATTCTAATTACTTTTGCTACTTCTTGAACTTGAACATCAATGTACACTGTGCTTTTTTAAAGAAAAAAATTATTACAATAAACACAGATAACTACTGAAATTGTATAATGATTGTTTGATTTACACCGAAATACACAGAATTTTACTACTTGAAACGGGAGCGAGAAAAGCTGAAAAATAAACACCCTTTTTAATGAATAATAAACACCTAAAACCAGAAACCCTATATATATATATTATAGGTATTTATATTCATCGACTTATTCAAAGACAGTTCCATCTATAGTTTTTATAGCAAACAATTGTGCATATGGTTGTTTCCTACATTGAAAAAGCATAACGTTTGGCTTTTATTTTTAATTTTAACTTAACTTACTGTTAATGAGCCAATTTTTGAACTAAAAAAAAAAAACTAACTGCAAAGTATTCACTAGGTTACCAAATCTTTGTTTTGGAAAAGGTTTCCTGCATCATCCACGTACACCAGGAGCTTCGAAGACTGAACAACACTAAGTATATTATTCTAAAAAAGACTTCCCTCCTCCTGCTAGAAATCCCCATCACTATGCACCGCAGCATCCCACTAGCCTTGCCTACTGCCTTGTCGCACTGCCCTGCAACCTTGAGATCATCAGATATGATTACCCTAAGATCCCTGTCTTGCTTGGTGACTGTCAATACCCCCCCCTCGAATCTTATACACAGCTTCCAGGTTTCCTTGCCACAGGTGTATAACTTTGCACTTTTTGGCACTGAAACCCAGTTGCCATACCCTAGACCACACCTCTAGTTTCTCCAGATCCCTCTGCATTCTCTCCACCTCTTCCTGAGTGTCCAACCTGTTGCAGGTTTGTGTTATCCACAAAGATACACACCTTCTCCTTCAGTTCCTCAGCAACGTCACTTATGAAGACACTGAAGAGGACCGGGTCCCAGTACTGATCCCTGTGGCACCGAGCTAGTCACTACCCTGTTCCCCTAGTGTCTGCTGTTTACCGCCGCCCTCTGCCCCCTATCCTTCAACCAGTTCGATATCCAGCTTACTACTTTCTCCCCAACCTCCAGGCTGGTTGGTTTCTTTGCTAACCTCCTGTGCGGCACAGTGTTGAAGGCCTTGCTGAAGTCCAGATAGATCGCTGTGACCAAGCTGTGTGGGTGGGGTAAATGAGTGACTCAAGGCCTCGGTTTAAGGTTAACACACCTTTGCTCAGTGTGATGTTTATTAGTCCTGAGGACTGCTTTTTTGTAAAAGATATATACAAAAATAAAAGAACATCCATAAACAACCTTAAACAATAATAAGTCTTAAACTTCAGACAATAAAATAAGAAGAAAAGAAATAAAAAGAAATAGCTCTTCCTCGAGCTCCAGAATTACCCTACCTTCGTAGTTCTGTCACAGAGTAGATACATTTCTTTGAACATAATTTACTACAACCTTCTGTGTTATGAGACCACCTCTCTCTACTCATTCCAAGGTTGATCTGCCATTTCTGAGCACTAAGGCAGCTTTTATACTCTTCCCTAGTGTGTCATCAGGTCAGCTGATCCGCCCCTAATCTGAATTACCATGATTCCTGCCCTAATATATACAGGTTGGAGGATCAGCTGGACCATTTGCTCAGATATTAATACTATGGTTCATTATAACCATTCTTTGCCCTCCTTTTGGCAGTACAGGACAAAATATAAACACATAACTACTAATCGACTGTAATTTGCGTAGCTCCTCCCCAACTCAAATTGAGTGACAGCTGTCGTTTCTTATATAACAGCCTCATCATGGGGCTGCTGTCTCCTAAGGGCTCATTTTTTCCAAACTCCCAGCACTCAGGTAGGAACTCACTTTATTTCTTCAAATAGAAAGCAGACATGTATTCAGTTCATATGGCCAATGATTCTTCTGTGCACACATACAATAATAATACCCTTAACACCTTACAGCAGCTTCTAAACCCAGCATCTGAAAAGGTAAGCCATCGGTAAAACAATTCAGTTCTGCTGTTTTCTCAGTGTCTATTTCACAAGGGGTTCCTTTTATTTAGCAAGAATACATTGTTTCTTTAAGGCCCGCGTCAAGGAAAGTGACAGCCTTGCACTTTCAGGGCACTGAGGCGCCATGAGCAATCTCCCGGACTGTTTAAACATGGTCTCTCACTGTTTTACAATGGGGAAGCCTTCCTATGCTACAGGCTTCTCTCCCGTGGCAGATCTCACTTCTCTGAGATCTTATTCGGCTCCTTCATCCTCCATAACCAGCAGCAGCCATTTCTCTCTCACAACAAACCTAAACACGTCTCCTTTCAAGGAACAGACGTCCCTGTCTTTACCAGATCCCCACAGGAGCTGGACTATAGTGCAAACGCACATCGGGGCATAATACATAATGAAAAATATCGCACTCTGTTTTTCCTGACTGGAACTAATGTTTTCCACAGAGCATATTCAATAACCAGCTCTTTTTTACTGGTTCCTTGGTTTCTTAACTTGCAGGCATAAGGCAGGGATTAAAAATGAATATATAGAGGGAACAGCCAAGTGAGTCAAGATACTATAATGGGTGGCTTACCCATAATAATAGAAAAGATATACTTAGATAGATAGAAGTGCTACTGCAGTAGACTTTAGGGGGAAAAGAAATGCCAAAGCCTGCTTTCGGACGGGGGCAGGGTCAAACTACCACAACCATATCAACTGCCCTCCTCTGATCCACCTCCCTAGTCACCCAGTGAAAGAGATCTATGAGATTTGTTTGGCATGTCCTACCCCCCCCCCCCGGTGAAACCACGCTGCGGTGGTCCTGCAGCCCCATATGCCTCAGGTACTCCATCAGCCTCCTCTTCAGCAGGGTCTCCATTAATTTCCCCATCACTGATGCGAGGCTGATTGGCCTACAGTTTCTAGCCTCCTCCTTGCTGCCACTCTTTTGCAGAAGGATAACATCAGCCCTCCTCCAATCCTCTGTAACTACCTCCACCTCCAATGAGGTGCAGAAAAGTGTTGCCAGAGGGGCAGCTAGCATGGTGCTCAGTTCTTTTAGAACCCTAGAGTGAATCCTATCCGGTCCCGTTGCCTTGTTCTCCTTTAGGGCTTTCTCTCTGGACTCTCTCCTCTGAAAACAGACTTGTGTCAGCCCATGCCTGTTGATACATGTTGGTCTCTACCCCTCCCCAACTGTGAAGACCGAGCAGAACTCATTTAAAATTTGAGCTGTTTCTTGATCTTGATCTGCACAGTCCCCCTGCCCTCCTGATTTTTACTATCCCACCCCTTGCTTTTCTCTTTTCACTCATGTACCCGAAAAAAGTCATCCCTTTTTTTGACCACCTTGGTGATCCTCTCTTCTGTTTGTGCCTTAGCTGCCCTCACCCTCTTTCCTGCCTCCCTCTGCTTTCCCAAAAATGCCTACCTGCTTGCCTTCATTTGGGTCTCCTTGTACTTCCTAAATGCTGTTTTTGTCCTCCTTTAATGTCTAGCTACCTCCTCTGAGAACCATGGCAGACTCTTCCTACTCCTTCCCTTGCTTACTTCCTTCAAATAGCATGCCACTGCCTTAGATATTCAATCCTTGATCTTTTCCACTGGGCCTATGCCCCCCCCCCCCAGTCATCCCTCCTTGAGGTATTTAATGAGGCCATCACCCATTTCTTTAAAATCTGCCCTCCTGAAATCCAAGACCCATCATCTTAGTGTGATTTTTCTCTTATCCAATCTGTATGCCAAACCATATACTACAATGATCGCTTGTACCCATGGGACTACCCACTGTGACGTCTGCCATGCTGTCCCTGTTCATAAATACCAGATCCAGCACTGCCATCTCTCTAGTGGATTCTGTAACCTGCTGTTGGAGAAATTTCCCCCTGTATGGAGTCAAGGATGACCCTGCTTCTTGTAGCTGTGGACAGAATGCTCCAGTCTACATCTGGCAGATTAAAGTCCCCCAAAATTGTGACCGGCCCGGTGGCACTGAGGGTTGAGGCGCTGGATGCCACACCTCGCGCTATGTTGGCGACCCAGGTTCGGGAACGCATCTGGGCCGTCGGGGGTCAGCCGGGGAGGGAGAGGATTGAACGTCCGATGGACTGCTCTCCTATCCCTGGAGACCGTAAGGGGCTTACATTGCTCTGCGGCAGCCCCGACGGAAGTCGAGACACTGCAGGTGCGGTGTGTTCAGGGGGAAGTACAGCAGACATCAGCACACTGTGCCTGGACATCACTGCACGTCCACACTTCAGGGAAAAAAGCTCGTAGGAAAATGGTGGTCAGTCGTGGTGGCTTGATGGCCATGCCTCTCCACAGAGGGGATCTGACAGAAATTGTGCTCGAGTATTAGATCCAGGCCCGGCGGAGGGAGTGGGGACCCCTCTGTGGGTACTGTGCATGCTAACCGGATGCGAGCGAGCTGTCGGGTTGAATGGGCATGAGAGAGGACGGCGGCCGGACAACAGGCAGACCAAGCTGCAGGAGTAAGAAATAAATTCAATATATAAAAAAAAAGTTCCCCATAATCAATACTTCCCACTTGCTTGCCATTCTACCAGTGTCCTCCCCCAAAACCCTGTCTAACTCCTCCTCCTCTGTGTTGATGGTCTGTACTACACCACCCCCATGTGGATAAAGACCCTACATCCTGTCTCTGAGTTGACACATAGTCCCTCCAGCCCTTCCTTATTACCTTATCTCCCTGGTGTCCCTGTATCTCTATAGCATTTTTACTTTCCCTCACATGTGAAACAACCCCCCACCAACCTTTCCTCCCTGTCCTGTCCTTCCGGAACATGGTGTAGCCAAGTACAGCCCCTTCCCAGCTGTGGTAGTCGATGCACCATGAGTGCGTTATGACCACCAGATCCAGGTCTGCCTCTGCAATGACCGCTTCCAGGTCAGGAATTTTATTTGCTGGGCTCCTTGTGTTGCCACACATGTCTCTCCACTCCTTTTGTGTGTATGGAAATGAAAGGAACATAATTGTGAACTTTGACCTTTGTGCCCAGGTCACATGGAAGCAATTAATGGATACCACACTGAATGCCTTCTGTAGGGTATGCAGGGACCAAATATGAAGGGAGTCTAATCAACAGTTCCCCATCCAGGTGACACTTGAGCCTTATTCTTTCCTGAAGGCCTTTTTGAATAATGGTTGAGCGATGCAACATTTCGATGTCTTGAAGCAACAATGAAAGGAACAGATTCTGTTCACAGGCAGATACTGAAAGTGGTGATATGACCCTCCACTTTATGGGAACAGCATTCAAAAAAATCTTTCTTACACTGGTACCTCCATGCAGCTAATTATTATTCAAAAGTTTCTGATATTTCTGTTTCATAATTAATTAACAATGAAGCCTCAAGGGTGTGCAGCAAGGCCACAGTGGAGATAAATATGTGTGTGTGTGTGGGGGGGGGGGGCAACTTTCAC
Source organism: Neoceratodus forsteri (assembly GCA_016271365.2). Classification (NCBI taxonomy): domain Eukaryota; kingdom Metazoa; phylum Chordata; order Ceratodontiformes; family Ceratodontidae; genus Neoceratodus; species Neoceratodus forsteri. Next base: position 1,339,104,408 of record CM057455.1, on the reverse strand, counting down.
ATGATCTCACTGTTTTACTATTTTCCTGTAAATCATATTAAACTCCCTTGTTACTATGAATAGAATACTCCTTACTGGAAATCAAGACTGAAGTTTGGCTAGACAGGTTTGGCAAAGTTTACTAGAAAAGAAATGTTAAGAGTGTCAGTCACAAATATCCGAGCAGACTGCTTCACAAAAATTCACTAAATCATATGTCCTCACTGTAAACACAGCACGAGGAACATGAAAAAACCTTGACAAGGCATATAATAAATAATACTGTAACCCCCAGGTGGCGCTATCCCAAGGGCTACTACCCCTGCCTGCTTGACTTCTGACAGGTTGAGGGGCCTAGGTTCTATGGTGGGTGCCTCCACCCAGAGGTCAGGGTTTGTAATGGTTGGTCTAGTTTGGTCACAGCCCTCTGGGACACTGAGACCCCCTTCTAATCCCTCTAATGGCCCACACGATGCACAGGAGTTACAGTACCAATACCCCACATGTACACACTGTTCATTCATAAGGTACCACTTACCCTCAAGACTGATTCGCAGGTTCGTCTCTGAGGACCCCCTGAAAAATAAGGTTAAGCAGCATACACAAACCAATACAGTGCTTGGCATGAAGGTACTGACACTTCAGACAGTTTAAAGTTTAACAACAACAACAAATCTGATTTATTTAGGGGGCAGTAATAAGGGAGGGGGAAATTAGGTTAATTAGTGGCATTAAATCACAGTACTGTGCACACATACAGGGTCTGAAAAGTCACACTCTGGGTATCCAGGTTGGGGGGGCTTGCCAGGTCCGTTGCCCGGGGTTGGCCGGCAGGTGCAAATGGATAGGGCCCTGTAGAAGAAAATATATACACAACACCCAATTGTAATTCGGAGCCTGATGGCTCAGTCCATGAAGCAAAGAACAACAAGAATTAGATGACACACTTGTGATTGAAAACAGGCTGCAGGGGAATACCCTGATTTGTACTCACAATACCCAAGCTGAGAACCAGATGGTGGATGTTCTTCTGGATTGTCAGAAATAGCAGGGCATGGAGACAAGGTCCTTGTGACTGGACCCCAGTGCAGTTTATAGCAAACGGTTTTAGTTCGAGACAAGCTGGGGTTTGCTTCCAGCTTCAACACACAGCATAGGGGATTGGAAATAGTGATTCCCCACAAGCACTATGCACATTCATATGTAAAAGGAAAGTACTATACCAGGCAGGCTGTTCCTCGATCCCGATCGCAATTACTGCAAAATACCCGGGAGCACACACAGCAGCTTCAGTTCCTTACAGACCGAGCACGATTCAGCAATTTCTCCAGTCTTCCACAGGGTCAGCCTGGTTTCCACTCTTCAGATTTCCTTCTTTCTCCTCACAACTCGGATTCAGTCCAAACTGGCACTCACAAAGGCTGCAGACCGAATCCCAGGGGCCTCTGCAGCTGCGAAACTATACCATCGAAGCACACAGCTCCTTCTTTCTTCACTGCCACAACTGATCTGATCTTTCCAGTCACAGAGCAGGGCATTTCATTTAGCTCCACACTATCCTGTTGGCTGATTTAGCCGTCACTCACAATAAGACTCCCTCTGTTGGTAGAAAAAGGCGCCAAGGTCAAAACTACATTTCCCAGAGTCACTACCCATACAATCCCCTTGTGGCTGGCTCAAATTAAGAGTCCAAGTTCTGATTCGTCCACAGGCTCCATTTGAGGGCTCCCTTTACCCAATTGGCCCAGCACAGCAGTTTAGGTCCAAAATGGAGAGGTAACACACACAGAGTCCCAGCTGCAATAAAGGCAGATTAGACAAACTACAATTTTGCTAATGATTTAAATGATTACAGGCAAACAGTTACAGCTTTCAGATGGGCTCCCTTTGCACCTTCAGCGACCGCAAATTGGAGCGATTACTCCGCAGCTCAGGCGGGATTCAAGCATTAAATACACAGTCCCCCCATACAAACTAATTAAGTCTGCAAGCAGACAGCTCTTAAAGAGACAGTATGTGGAGGCTCAAATAGCACTCACTCGCAACCACAGTTAAGCAGCTCAGACACCCAACACTACCCAGGCTTGGAGCATTCAGACAAGCTCCTAGAAGACTTTTGGGAACCCCCATTTGCAGGGGGGTTACAATACTATTACAGCTATTGCCCTTACTCAACAGCAATTGATAATCCCCAGTTAGTGTCAGCCCATTGGCCCCGCAAAGGTATGAGTTGAATATTATTTTAAATACTTCACTGCCAATAGTTCATACGTAAAACACTACTGTACATGGTCAGACTGCAGTCATAACTTACTGAATTCTTGTGCACGCCTTTTATAAATTTAACTAACAATGTAGATATTTGCCCATTATAGGTAGGCTACTTACCTGTAACCATTGTTCTAGCAGTGCTATACAGTTCATATTCACACACAGGCAGGTTCACTGAAGTGCTGATTCATCAGACATCTTTAAGCTATGCTCCTCCCACCACCCAGGTGGTATGATCTCCAGCTCCGCCCCATGACGTCAGACCTCTGCACGCTGGAAGCAGGGATCTGGGTGCCACATTGCCAGGGAAGGCTAGGTGAGATGTGTGGATGAGAACTGTATACCACTCCTAGAACAACGGTTATAGGCGAGTAACCTATCTTTCTGGGGCAGGGATATAGTTCACTAGCTACACACTGGCAGACTCCATTTTGCAAAGAGACTGGAGAACCAAGGTCCCAAAAGCAGCATCCCAGCATGAGCTGAGGTTGATGCTGCAGAGGGAAATGAAGGTGTGTGCTGACTTGCAGCTACCAAGGCAGCAGTATGTCTGTTGGAATGAGTCCTAACCCCTGTGGAGGCTCCCTTTCGGCCAACCTATCGCACAGGTTGATGCAGGATACTACCCACCCGCCAATTGTTCACTTTGCTGCCAGTTTGCCAAATGTGACTTCAGCATATGTTACAAACAACTAGCAATCCTCACCTCAAACTTAAGATATGCACTTGTTATAATAAGAGAGCACCATATATAGATCCAGAGTATGAAGCCTATGGTCGGCCTCCGAAGATGGATTACTAAAGTATTCCAGAAGGTTCATCATCTGGTTAAGGTGGAACTCTAATACAACTTTCGGAAGGAACTTTGAGTGGGAGTGAAGGATGACTCTGTCCCTGTGGAAGATCGGCTATGGAGCCTCCATCAAGAGCACCTGGAGCTCACTAAAACTTCCAGCTGATGTAATGGCCACAAAGAAGACTGTCTTCTATGACAGGTGTGACATCTCACACCTGTGCACAGGCTCAAATGGCTTGCCCATATGCACAGCAGAGCAGCACCAGCAGTATGTGTCATGGTGATTGTGGTGGTTCTCAAATCGGAGGTGACAGGCAGTCAAGACCCTTGGAAACGTACCTGACCACCTTCTCCTGGGCCACTTTCAGGTGCACCTTAAGGGTCATCGGTCGCAGCCCCAACTGAGAGAGGTGCCATAGGTACTCCAGGATACTAGCTACAGGGCAGGCAAGGGGACTGTGCTCTTTGCCCTTACACCAAGTAGAAAACCTCTTCCATTTAAAGACATAGTACCAGCAAGTTGATGCCTTTCAAGAGGCTGCTACAGTGTGGCGCACAGCTTTTGAAAGTCCCAAGGCTTGGAATTCTAGCCACTCATGAACCTGGCCGTGAGGTGCAGAGACTGAAGGTTCTGTTGTCTGGTCTGCAAGTATGGGTGAAGAGGCAACTGCCATGGAGACTTGCTGCTGAGGCTGAGGACATCCAGATAACAGAACTGCCTGGGCCAGTCTGAAGCTATCAGAATCATCTACGCCTTGTCCTTCCAGGCCATGATCATCACCTTGTGGATCAAGGGGAAGGGAGGGAAGGTGTATATGAGGCCTGGGGTCTAGAGCTTTGCAAAGGCATCACCCAATGGTGTCCTGGACTGTGGTGTGGGGGGGGGGCACAAAACAGCCTCAGCTTTCTGCTCTCCCAGGAGGGAAACAGATCCACCAGAGGGGTCCCACCTGGGAGAACAAGTGGCTTACCATTTCGTGATGCAGGGACCATTTGCGTGACATCACTCCCACCTGGCTGAGAGTATCTAGCAGCTGACTGTTCACTACTGCAACATGTATCGCCTGGAGACTGGTACCCAGACTGCGCATAAGGGTTCAGGTGTGGAGGGACTCCCGACACAAGGGAAGGGCGTGAGTTCCATCCTGCCTGTACAGATACAACATGATCATGGTGTCATTCATCTGAACCTGCATGATCTGACGCCTGACCAGAGGGGCAAATTTCTTGAGGGCCAGCTGCTGCATGGAGCTCCAGCAGGCTGAAGTGGTGACAGGACTCCCTGGGTGATCAGAACCTGTGGACTCTGTGGCTCCCTAAGTGACTTCCCCAGAGATGCGTCCATTGTAAGAGAGACTGTTGACTCTGGGAGGACAAACAGGACTCCTTCCTCCAGATGTTGAGGGATAAGCCTCCACTGGATGGCATCTGACACTGGCTGGATCACAAAGACAAGCTGGTCCAGGTGACCTAGGTGCTGAGATCACTGGTGGCCCAGTTCCCTCTGCAAGTAGGCATCTGCCAGCCTGCCCAACAGACCATGCTGGTGGTGGATACCATGTACCCTGGCAGTCTGATGAAATCCAGGGCAGGGTGCGAGCGCCCATCCTGAAATGATAAGGCACAAGAGGAAAAGTCCTGAGCCCAGTCCACAGTGAGATGGGCATTGGTCTGCAGGGAGTCTTGTTCTGCCCCGATGAACTTGATAACCTGTGAGGGTATCAGTTCAGACTTCTCTGAGTTGACCGGCAGGCCCACATCTCTGCAAGTCTGGCGGGCCAGATGTTAGACCACTCTATAGCCCCTTGGACAGCTCAGCTACCACCAATGGGCAGACTAGGTGGGCCAAGCGGTCCTTATCTGCCATCAAAGTCTATGTTTCTATGTTTCTACCATGCACTTGGTGAAGACCCTGGGTGTGGATGGGAGGCCGAATGGCATGATCTGGAACTTAAAGAGAACTCCCTCTGTGTGGAACTGAGGGTACCACCCAAGGGAGAGACTGGAATGTGGAACAACACATCCTGGAGATCCACACAGCAAAACAAAAAGTCCTTCTCCAGGGATCATATGATTTGGCTCAGAGTGACCATCCTGAACTTGCGCTTCTGCATGAACTGGTTCAGATCATGCAGGTCCCAGGATACGGCACCAGCCCTTCATCTGTTTCAGAACCAGGATATACCTGGACATGTACCTCTTACTTGCCAGGGTGTCAGGGACAGGGGCTAAGGCTACTTTTGCAAGAAGCAGAGCAATGTCCTCCCTTAGGGCAGACAGTGTGTCCTGTGACACCAAGGACTCCCAAGGAGCATGGGGTCAGCAAGGTAGACAGCCTCAAAACTGAGGGTTAATCCTTTTCCTAATATCTCCTGTACCTACTTGTCCGTAGTAATGATGAACCAATGTGGCCAGAAATGGTGTAGCCAACCCCCCACATCAGCTGGGTCACAAACTGGACAGGTGTGAGGATGACACTCCCCACATCAGCTGGGTCACGAACTGGACAGGAGTGAGAATGACACTCCCCATACCCATCAATGGACAGCTTTGAAGGGGGCACTGGTTGCTGGGGCACCACTCCTCCAACTCCCTCCCTCTTTTTGGCCCCCGACCATAGAACTTGGCCTTGCAATGCCAGGCTTGGTATTGCCCCTGCTGGGGCTACTGCCAAGGCTGCTGTGGCTAAAAGTACCTACACTGAAAGGTCTTGTTAGGCTTCTGAGACTTAGGGTCCTCTTAGGATGAAGCCACAGAATCCAGGGTGGTGCTGGACTTCTTAGTCTTGGCGAGATGTCCTTCCACACCAGACCAAAAAGGTCGGTGCCCAGGAAAGTGACATCAGCCAGCTTGAGCTAAGTGTCTGCCATGAAGGTGGAGAGCCTCGGCCAAGTCCTGTGACGCACTGCAACATCTGTCACCATGGCACCAGCACAAGAGTCACCCATGCCTAAGGGCATTAGCCAGCCTTGACCAACTTCACCAGCAACTGTTTGTCAGCAGGAAGGTGAGGGAGGAGTTCTTCCAACACTCCCAATAGGGAGTGACCAAAGTAGGCCATCAAAATAGCACAGCTGGCCTGACACAGACCCAAGGAGGAAGCAGCACAGATCTTACTGGCTGCATGGTCAAGCTTATTCGATTCCTTGTTGGGGGGCTTGTACACATCCCATTGGTTCCAGATGTTTGGAATGCCAAATCCAAGACCAACTGCTTGGCTGAAGGGTGGTCTGAGAACCCATAAAGGGACCCCATAGGGACTGCATAGTTGCAGACCATACAAGTGGAGGGTGCTGGGCAACATGCCGGATACTGCCAGGGCTCCAGGGCTGGTCCCAAGATGGTCTCAGCCATGGGAAAGGCAACCTCAAGGGAGTCATCCTTGCCCAAAATGTCTGTGAAGGGGTATTTAGCCCTCTTCTGGACTGGATCCAAGGATATGTTCATGGACTCCGACATCAGGTGGAGGACAGCCCCAAACGACACAGGCGCATGGTTGGTAGTCAGTTCTTTGACTGACACCTGGGCAAAGGTGTGGGTCCTTAACAACAACATGGATGACTCACCGAGTCGTCAAAAGGAGCCTTGGAAAATGACCCATGACCATTTGCTGCCAAGGACCACCTGAGTATGTTACGATTTCCGACTGGGTGAATTCTGCCAACAGCAGGCCTGGCAGAGGGAGGCAACTCCACCAGCAGGGGTGAAGAGGCAAATGCCAGGGACATCTGTTGAGAGTGAACCAGTGTAGGCATCACTGGTGCCTGCCAGTTGATCGTAGGTCCAGGAATATGGCCCTAACCCACCCCGTAATTTTCCACTGATGCGAAAGGAGTTCTTCGTAGTGCTAACACATCATGCAGCACTGCCTCTCCTCACCAGAGAATGAAGAGGTCAAGGAATGTTGGTGGTGGTGTCTCCCATTTGAACAGGATTGAGAGGGTGAACAGCACCTCAACCATGACCGTCAACCAAAGGGCTAATGTCAAAAAGCCACTGCAGAGTCGGTGTAGCTCACATGCTGAGCCACACTTACCAGTATCAGCTTTGGCAGCAAAACCACCAGTGAAGGCTTGTCCCAAGTAGAACCAGTTGAGGACACTGACCGGCTCACATCCTCCTGGGAGAGGACTAGAAGAATCGGGATCTGAGAGAGCAGATCCTTGTCTATCTCCTCCAGCAACTGGTTAACAGGGTTGAGAAAAATCTCAACAGCCTGCTTGACCAGTGCTGAAGCTGAAAAGTACTATGGGGGCACCATGGAGCTGTTGACCAACGCCTCAACCAAAAGTAGCGTGACCAGAGTCCAGTGGTCAGGGGAAGCCAAGGGAATGGGAGGACCACAATCTCTCCCGATCCCAGGACCAGCACTAGCAGTGCTTGTGTTTCTTACCAAGGTGGACAGGGCTCTCCCTGAAGACCTGGAGGACCCGATACATATGGCAGAACCCATCTGAGAAGGAACCCCTGCTACTAGCCCCAGCCAGGAGCAGCACTAAGGCTGATGAAGTGCCCACTATCACAGCTGCTGCTGCTGCTTCCAGGGCTCCAAGCTGAGCAGCCAACCCTCTCACAGCAAAGGCCTTCTTGCAACCCTTAGGTCAGATTTTTGGATCCCTACTTGCCAGCCAACTGAGAAGCAGCCGTGCTTCGCGATCTTCTAACAATGATGGAAGCATCACCTGGCACAGGCCATAGCCAGTAACATTGTGTTGTGCCCCAAGCAGTAGAGGCAAAATACATGTGGGTCCATGTTTGACATTTTCTGATGACACATGATACAGAACTTGAAGCTGCAAGACAGCTTTGCTTCCTCCGTGTCCATATTCTGTCGACGAGGCAGAACTGGGACGAAGGAGAATAGTGAATGATCTAAAACTCAATCTGGAAGTAGTTGTTCGAAGAGGAAAATCACCAAAGCACTAACTGGAAACCTCAAAGGCTGCAGAGCTGTGAAGGAGGAGACCTGCCCCTTCCAGTGGAAAGAAAGATGTAACATCACGGGGCGCAGCCAGAGGATATACTGCCTTGGTAGTGGGAAGAGCTTAGTTTAAAGACGTCCAATGAACCAGCATTGATTTCCCCTGGTTTCCCCTGCCAGTGATCACAACCACCATGGCTGTACTCCTCCTCCAGCGTTGAGGGCAGTCAAGCAGCTGTCTTCACAGCGGATATCAATGCCACTCTCTGATCGGCCATCAGAGGGTGTGCAGTTGCCGAGTGGCCTGTACCCTCCCTCTCCAAGGAGTCAAGTACCTCCACTCCACAGCACTAAAACAAGAGCAATTCATACCTAATGCTGACAGTACAGTGCATATTAGATGGTGCTGTGGTGCTGGGAGGTGCCATCCTAGGTACTACATATTAAACCAAGGTCTCTTGTGCTCGTTTCTGGTGCTTGTCCATTTGGAAGGTAAATTCCCTTTTGTTTTATTTTTTATTCTGTTTCTAGCACCTTGGACTTGACCTGCGATCTTGCTTCCATCTCCAGCAATATCTCTTTCCTGCTCTTGGAACCCCCTGGAGAAGAGACTTCCTTTCCTGCCTTCACTCACTCCAGCTGGCACCAGACATCCTGGGCTTGGGGAGCAAATACGAGTCATCTGGATGGTAAGTGGCAGCACTCTGTTCCCTAACTCTGGCCACTGATACAGCAACCAGTAACCTGAGGCTTCTCCCCCACAGGTGGGACACTGGAGGGAGACCAAGCCTACCAGAGTATGTTGCTTGGCTGAATTGGAGACCAAAAGGTGAAGTCAATAAGGGGATGGCGAGCAAGGCATACAGGTAAGCGTGCTGGAATGAGGAACCTTCATCTGTCTAATGTTTGCCCTTCATATCTCCCCAGTTAAAGACATAGGCCCTTTTAAGCAGCATTTGGGGGTGGATGCACTGGACACTGTTTGCTTCATTATTCTGCCGTAACTCCCCATATCTCTCACACTGCATGCTCCTGTGGAGCAACCTGGCATTGTGACTGTCAAAGCCATTGGAAGGGCAGGTGAGTCACACCCCTGCCTTGTGACTCCCCTGCTGGTTCTGCTCTAGGCCATGACACCTTTGTTTCACATGCTAGGCAAATTGGTGTGAGCAGAGGTAAGGCAGCTCCATAAGAGACCATTAAGCTCCTCCCTGCATGACATCCCTCTACCCCTGGGGCCTGAGCCACCAGGCGGCAGTCATGCAGCAGAAGGAGGTACTCTCCCTCCTCAAGGCAAAAGGCATCCAAGATGAATGCCAGGATCCTGCCTTACAGCTGGCATTAGACGTCCCAGGTGAGGAGTGTAAACCCAGGTCATCTAGATGGCAAGCAGTTGCACTAGTACTTCATAAGCCCACAAACTGCAAGGTAAAGGTCCAACTGAACATCTCTAAAAGGGTTGGGAATTTACCCCCACAGATTGGTCTATAAAGAACATTTACTCACTGTAACAGTAGATCTTTGTGAGAATGTCCTCCACTGGGCCACACACCTTTGGAACTGTAAACTGTCAGAATCAGGAATACTCAGAAACTTTAGCTAGCTAGGGGCCACCCATGACGATGTATAACATCAGCACCTATACAATCGTGGGCAGCCACGTTGCTCCTCAGTTTCCCGCCAGAGACAAGTCCGGAGGGCTTCTTACCATGAAGAACCAGAAGAGCAAACCAGTACCAAGCACACAAGGAGAGGCATGAGGCTGGAAATAACATATGCATAAGGCACTTATGGACACCTCCAAACAATGCAGTGCTCAAATCTGCTAGACGATATGTAAGCAAGGGTGAAGCAGGGTAGGTGTGCTGTGGCTCAATATAAGAGATTTGCTCGAAGACCTGCTGTTATGGTGCACAACTGTTTTATCTTCATTGAAGGTATCTCCTCTATTGGGCCACATCTTTGGAAAGATTTCCAAGCAGTACACAAGGTACCCAGGGAAGATGGCAAAGTCCAATATGCAATCAGGCCAGAAGGCCTTGTGACACCGTAAGACCAAACTCAGGATGTCTGTGGCAGACAATGTCTAGACTATGGTGGTCATTGAAAGAATGCACAATGCTCCACGTGCAAAAGCACATATGTCAGCTGCAGAAGCATTCTGAAAGCAAGCAACAGAAGTGGCCACAGCTCGTGTAGAGTGGTCCTGTACAGCATCAGGAAGTTCCTTACTGTACTTCCTATGAAAAAATTCAATGCAGTTAGCCAGACATTAGAACGGGCATTGTTTAGACACAGGGGCACCTTCTTTCCTCGGTGCGAATTAAATCAAAGGCTGAGTGGACTTCCTGTAGTCCTTAGTGCAATCAAGATAGAAACACAATGTTCTATATACATCAAGTATAAGGATCAATGCCTTGTGCTTATTAATGTGCTCTGGATAATACACAGGAAGGGGTATGGTCTGGAGTCAATATAAAATCAGACAGCACCTTAAACAGAAAAAGAGGACTGACCTGCAAAAACACTCTGTCCCTGTGGAAAATAAAATAAGAAGGCTCATGTATAAGAGCCTGAAGCTCTGAAATCCTATGAGCAGAAGTCATGGTGATAAAAACAGTGTCTTCTATGAAAGGACACACCTCTCACAGATCACAGCAGGCTCACATGGAACCAGAGTTAGTTTTTCAAGTATGAAACTGAGGTGTAAAGGCAGAACTGGTGTTATGAATCAGAGGATGCGTGTGCAGAATATCCTTCAAAAATGTACAGGACACCTCTAGTTGTGCATCTGTGCACCTATCAACAAGGTAATGGAAAACCAAAATGGCTGCCAAGTGCAGCTTAATGGATAAGTACTGGAGACCGGAGCCAGACAGGGACAAAAAGAAGTGCAGTACAGTATTGACAGGATACGTAAATGGGTTCACTGAGTGAAGCACGCCACATCTGTTTTGTTTTATTTTTATTCTTTGGTATCCAGGTAAGGTCCACTATGCATAGGTGCCGGTTTTCAGGGGCAACCCGGGAGCACTGGAGAGGTTAAGTGACTTGCTCAGAGTCACACAGTATGCAAGGGGAGGTTGTGGGAATCAAACCCAGGTCTGTTTGCTGGATGTATCAAAGCTAATTCACAGCTCGTTACTCTAACCTCTAGGCTATACTGCCAACACATGGAGAAACCCTTCCATTTCAAAGAATATGAGTGTCTAGCAGAAGGCTTTCTAGCCACAAGCCAGACACCTGGGGAGAAATCCCCAAATACACAATGGCTATGTCTTCAGGAGTCAGGCATACAGATGGACCAGGGACCCCTGAGCCTGCTACAGCATGCCCCAACAAAAGGGAAGCTCAGCAGGAGGCTCCACAGCCAGATGCTGCAGAAACAGAAACCAAATCTGGCAAGGCCAGAAGGTAGACACTACACAGAAACATAGACTCTGTTGGCAGATAAGGACCATACAGCCCACCTAGTCTGCCCAATTCCCTACTTGGTTTGGCAATCCCCACTCTTATCTGGACTGCCTTTCCCCGCTCTGCTGTACAGCAGGGTGCATTTATGCTTATCCAATGCAGTTTTGAATCCCCGTACTGTTTTCGCTTCCACCACCTCAGCTGGTAGGCTGTTCCATGGATCCACCACCCTCTCTGTGAAAAAATACTTCCTAGCATTCCCCCTAAGCCTCCCTCCCTCCCTCCAGCCTCATGTTATGTCCCCTTGTCCCTGTGCACTTTCTTCTCTGAAATATGCTCCCCTCCTGTACCCTGTTTATTCCTCTAAGGTATTTGAAAGTCTCTATCACATCCCCTCTCTCCCTTCTCTCTTCCAGTAAATAGATGTTTAGTTCCTTGAGTCTTTCCTCATAAGGCTTGTGGTGCAGTTCATGTAACATTTTTGTTGCTCTTCTCTGGACTGCTTCCATTCTGTCTATGTCCTTCCTGAGATGTGGTCTCCAGAACTGGACACACTATTCCAGATGAGGACTCACCAGTGATCTATACAGTGGCATCACCACTTCACTCCTCCTTCTGGTTATGCCCCTTCCTATGCACCCCAGCATTCTGTTTGCCTTCCCCATTGTTTTTTCGCATATTTTGGCCGACTTCAGGCCATCAGATATGATAACCCTCAGATCTCTCTTCTGACTTGTGGTGGCTAGAACCTGCCCCCCCCCCCATCCTGTATTCCTCTCTTGGGTTTCTGTGTCCCAGGTGCATTATCTTACACTTCTTAACGTTGAAACCCAACTACCAAACCCCTGACCATTTCTCAAGTAGTCTTAGGTCATTTCTCATTTTATCTAGCCCCTCCTGCATGTCAACTCTGTTACAGATCTTGCTGTAATCTGCAAACAGGCATACTTTCCCTTCCAGTCCCTCTGCAATGTAGCTTATGAAGACACTGAATAGAACTGGACCCAGTACCGATCCCTGTGGAACACCGCTGGTCACCGTCCCCTTTTCTGATTTAATGCCATTTACTACCTCCCTCTGGGTCCTGCCTTTTAGCCAGTTTGCAACCCGTTTTACCTCTTTAGAGCCCACACCCAGATTCCCTGATTTGTTAAGCAACCTTCTATGAGGAATGGTGTTGAATGCCTTATCTAGTATTAGGATGGCATTCTATGCCCACAGACTGAGCAAAACCCTCTAAATGACAGGGGTCAGGAGAAAGGCATAAAGAAACCTCCCTTTCCAGGAGAGGGGCAATGCATTTTGCCAAAATACTCCATGCCTTTGAGCAAGTGAGCAGAAACACATCAGTTTTGCATTGTGTGGGGATGCGAAAAGGTTCATTTCTGGATAACCCTATCTTGTGAAGAGGCTGTTCACCCCAGAGATGGGCAAAGGGAACTTGTACTATGGCAGCAGCCATCAATCCCAGGAGATGTACCATCATCCTAGCGGACACATAACTACTTCTGTGTGTTATCAGCTGGTCCTGGGCAACAGTGCTGCTGCCTTGACCAATTCCTTTGAGTGCTTTTGCATGAGCACCAAGAGAAAGGAGACCCAGAAGGGGACCAACTCCACAGTTTTGTGCATAAAACTGCTGATGGAAAGCATGGCCACCATGCCCCAAAGGTCTGACAAATAAGCCCCTACCATGCCTCCTGGAAAGTTAAGGGATCAGAGATTTAAGAACCCTTAATGTTATTCTGTAGGACTGAAGCTCACATAGAGCATTTTCAACACTACTCCCAAATGGCCTGGAACCTCTAAAAGGGGAATTTTTCATTTCATTTTTTTTTTTATACTTGGCAAGAAGAGCTAAAAGCCCGTTTTCACAGGCGACAAGTTAACATATGAAACATTTTGTTAAACAAGACATAATAACAAATATTACAATATACAGACACATACATATCATAAATATATACCCTAAAACATACAACAGTCAATTACTTTTGAAAACAAGTGCACTCTGAGAGAGAATCAAGCCATTGAGCAAGTTGATGCTTAAAAGACCTAACAGTTCTAGCATTCAGCACAGCTTGTTGTTCATCAGTAGCAAATCCAGCTACCCTAAGCCAGAAATATCTCTCGAAGAGCATAACAGATGTCTTCCAGTATCCACAACAGCTGATATGGCTTTAAGAAGTCAGACCTGGCAGGACCATCAGGCAGAGCCTGAATGGTAGACATAGCATATTTCCACAGGCTGTTCTAATATTTAATCATGTATGCCTGGTAGTCAGCATTTCTTAAGCCTAAGGATGCAGAGGCATACATTATTTTGCCCATAACATCTAGCCTTGTGGATTGTTTGTCAGGAAACAAAGTGCCTATGTGTGTCTAGGGGCCCTAGACAGATCATGACCAACCATGATAACCACGAAATCAGTTTCAGGCTGGAAAGCATAATAAGGCTTAACAGATGGAGCAGAGTACTGTTTATCAGTCTTCCTAGGCACTGGAGGCAAGGTAGGCCTATGCCAGGCAGCAATGGTAGCATCTTCTAAGGTAAGATATACAGGGGGAACTACAATGAAGGGTGCAATGGGAACCTTGAATAACTCAGATTTTTCTTACTGGTGTCCTCCTCCTCAGTATCAAATTTCAAGACAGTTTGGATTTGTCTGAGGAAAGCTTGAAAAACAGGAGGGTCTTCAGGAGGAGACCTGGGAGTATAAACCATAATACCCTCACTACACAAGGAGAGGGTAGAGCTGAAAGGCAACCCTCCCAGGGATCATATCCCTTTATTCATCCTCCAAATTCTCTGCCATATTAAGGAGATCAGGATATAGTCCACCTCATCTTCTGGTATGATGACAGTGGCAATCAATGAAGCCAGCGGATGTGATGAAGGAACAAAAGGTGTGTTTCTGGATCCTATCAATGACAATGCTAAAGGAGGAGGCCCAGTCAATGGAAAGTACAGTTACGTAGGAACTTACTGTAACAGTAGATCTTCGAGAGAGGTTCCTTCAGTAGGACATCACATACAGCACTGATGTCTCCTGGCGTCGGGCCACACGACAGACTTTTCTAGCAATACCTGACGGGGGACCACCCACCCGACATCATGTGACTGACGTCAGCGTGACTGTATACAGTGGGCGGTCCCCACGCCTGCCTTCCAGTTCTCCCGCCAGAGCCAGGAAGAGGCCATACAGCAGGAGCGAACAGGAATTGGAGTCCCTGTAAAACATAAAATGAGGGGAAGGAGGGAGGGAAAAATATGACCTACTGAAGGAACCTCTCTCGAAGATCTACTGTTACGGTAAGTTCCTACGTAACTGTACTATCTTACAACGAGAGGGTTCCTTCAGTAGGTCATCACATATAGGACAGAGTCCCAAGCAGTCTCTCCAGAGAGAGACCAAGAGAAACTAGGGAGGAGAAAGCAAACTCCAACAGAACAACTGAAGTCCAGCATGGACCCAGCCTAGGGCAAAAGGCCCTGCAGGACAGCTAAGCCGGCCCTCCGCCTAGAAGCAATGTCCAGACTGTAATGTTTGGTAAAGATGTGGACAGAACTCCAAGTAGCGGCAGCACAAATGTCCACTGTGGAAACGTTCCGAAGGAAGGCTGAGGAGGCAGCCATGCCCCTAGTAGAATGACCTCTTATGGAACCCAGAAGAGGCTTATCGTACTTCTAGTGACAGTACCGGATGCAGTTTCCCAACCATTTGGAAAGGCCCTGCCTAGAAACCGGTTGGCCCCTCAACCTGAGGGCAAAAGAAACGAATAACTGATCACAAGAGCGGAGCTCTTTAGTCTGGTGAGTATAACACCGGAGGATCTGATGGACATCCATCGTATGAAGGAGTGCCTCACCCTTATTAGAAGGGGACGGGTAATAAACTGGAAGCTCTACTGATTGGTTCAGTCTGGATTCCAACACCACCTTGGGAAGGAACCTCGGGTGCATCCTAAGGACCACCCAGTCTCTATGGAAAATCAAGTAGGGCTCCTTGCAGACTAGAGCGTGAAGCTCCGAAATCCTTAGGGCGGAGGTGATAGCCACCAGAAAAAGCACCTTCCAAGAAAGGAAGCGCAGATCACAGCTCATATCTGGCTCGAAAGGAGGAAGGGTGAGCTTTTCCAGGATGAAGTTCAGATCCCAAGGTGGAGTGGGCTGCGGATGGGGGGTTTCAAATGGAGGATGCCTTTCAGAAAGGTCTTTGAGACCTCCAACTGAGCCACGGGTTCACCATCCACTAGCTCGTGGTACGCTGAAATGGACGAGATATGGACTTTCAAAGAAGAATAGGACAGACCGGAATCTGATAAATGAAGGAGGTATTCCATGACTTCAGAGGCTGAACAGGAGAAAGGGTCCCAACCCTGAGCGGAAGCCCAGATTAAAAACCGTTTCCACTTCATAGCATAAGTGGAACGGACGGACGGTTTCTTGGCCTCGATGAGGACCTAAGCTACTCTAGAGGAGACCCCAAAGCGAGAAATCGCTATGTCTGAAGGAGCCACGCATGAAGATGCAGTGTCCTGAGCCCCAGATGGACCAACCTGCCCTGATCCTGAGTCAGGAGGTCGTGAGTCAGTGGAAGTGGAACCGGTGGTTCCCTGGAGAGCTGCTGTAACAGCAGGAACCAAATTTGTCTCAGCCAGAGAGAAGCAATGAGGATCATTCTTGCTCCCTTGGCCTGAAGTTTGAGGAGAACTCTCTGCAGAATAGGAAAAGGAGGGAAAGCGTACCAAAATTTCCCTGTCCATGATAGAGATAATGTGTTGTTCTAGAAAGCACCGTGCTCTGGAATGAGCGAGCAAAACTTGGGAAGTTTTATGTTGGATTGGGAGGTGAAGAGGTCAATCTCCGGACGCCCCCAATTCTGGAAGATGGAGTCCGCCACTTTCTGACGCAGTTCCCACTCATGGGCGAGGGTTCGAGTTCTGCTGAGACTGTCCGCCAGGATGTTTAGAACACCTGAAACATGCACGGCCACCAGGACCAGAAGCTGCTGGACTGCCCAGTTCCACACCCGGGTCGCTTCTCTGCAAAGAGGGTACAATCGGGTTCCTCCTTGTTTGTTGATGTACCAAACTACTGACATGTTGTCCATTTGGATCAGCAGTGTTCCCTTTGGTAACAGGGTCTGAAAGGCATGTAAGGCATACAGAACCACCCTGAGCTCCAGAACATTGATGTGGAGAGAAGTCTCCAGGCCTGTCCAAAGGCCTTGAGCTTAATGATCTCCCAGATGGGCCCCCCCCACCCCATATTCAAGGAATCCGTGGTGAGGGTAGCTACTGGTGCAAGGTTTCTGAACAGTAGTCCCAGGGAAAGGTTGTGGAGATCCTCCCACCACTGTAAATCCCTTTGGACTGCTGAAGAAACCAAGACCGGATGGTCCAGGTCATCTAGAAGCTGACCCCACTGCACCCTTAATGACCACTGAGTGATTCTCATGCATAGCCTTGCTAGGGGAACTGTCGTGATGGAGGCTGCCATGAGTCCCAACAGCCGAAGGACCTCCCGGGCAGGAATGGTCCTGAGAGAGGCTACTTTGCGAGCCTGGCTGATTAAAGTCTCCAGCCTGTGTGGAGGAAGGAAGGCTCTGCACTGGACTGTATCCAGAATTGCCCCCAATGAACTGTAGTCTCTGGGACGGAACTAGGGACGACTTGGGAACATTGACCGTAATCCCCAGTCGGTTGAAGAGGTCCAGTGTGAAAGACAGAGTTTCCAAAAGAAGATCCCTGGACGGAGTTGAGATTAGCCAGTCGTCCAGGTAAGGGAACACCGCAAACCCCCTGCAGCATAGAAATGCCACAACCACCACCAGGCACTTGGTAAAAACCCGAGGTGCCGAACACAGACCAAAGGGGAGCGCCCGGAACTGGAAATGTTCCCCTTGGAAACAAAAACGCAGGAAACGGCAGTGGCTGGGCAAGATAGGGATGTGCAGGTAGGCATCCTGCATGTCCAGGGCACAGAGCCAATGGTTCTCCAACAGAAGTGGAAGAAGGCTCTGGAGCGTCAGCATGCAGAACTTCTTGTATTCTACATACTGATTGAGTTGACTCAAGTTGAGAATGGGTCTGAATTTCCCAGTCTTGTTTGGAACAAGGAAGAAATGGGAGTAAAACCCTTTTCCTCTTTGCCCGAGGGGAACTGGCTCGATTGCTTCTTTGAGCAAGAGCGCATTGACCTCCTCGCGAATGAGGTGGGCCTGGTCCCAGGAATAAGAGGACCTCCACGGAGGAGTATCTGGAGGAATCTCCAGAAACTCGATGGTGTGTCCGACAGACACTAATTGCAGGACCCACTCGTCTGAAGTGATCGCTCTCCACTCCTGTGCGTGACGGGTGAATCTTCCCCCCCACCTGCTCCCAGTCACGAGACTGAGGGTGCAGTGGGGCCGGGGAGTCAAGAAGTGGCAGGGCGCTCGGCAGGAGGTCCCCCTGAATGTCGCTTGTTCTTGGGAGCTGGGGGGTAGCAGTACCCGTGGCCTTACGCTTACCTTGGCATCTCGCCTGAGCGTTTTTCCTCTGCCTCCCGGTCCTTTTCTGAAAGGGCTGCTGCTGTTGTTGAGTGCCTGATCAGTACATGGACCTAACAGATTTAAGGACCCCACCTCTGTCTTGTAAATCTGTTAAAATGTCCTTGGTATCCCCTCCAAAAAGGACAGAGTCCCTGAAGGGGGCGTCCTGAATCGCCAACTGGACTTCGTTGGTGAGCCCAGAAAGACAGAGCCAGAAATGCCACCTAAGATCAACGGCAGTTACCAAGGTACAGGCCACCGAATCGATGGAGTTGTAGGTGTCTCAAAGAGCGTGCCTACAGGAGATATTGGAGAGGTGGAGATCCTTAGCAAGTTCCTCCTTAAGGGGCGAAGGGTCCATGGACTGGACCCTCGCCTCCAGCCTGGCCATGGTCTGTTTTTGGTGAGATACCATGTGGGCCAAGTAACTGAGGGACCTAAGGGTGCACGTGGCCGACGAGTAGACCTTTCTCCCGAACTGGTCCATCAGCCTCGACTCTTTGTCTGGAAGTGTGCTCATGTGCTTGGGAGCTGTGGAGCGGTCATGAGCAGCCGAGATGACAACAGAGTCTGCCTTAGGATGAACCTTCAACAAAGGTGCATCCTTAGGCACCTGGTAGAGCCTGTCCGCCCTCTTGGGGACAGCTGGGATCGAATGAGGCATCTGCCAGACGGTGGTGGTGAGGTCTTGGTGAGGACCCATCCACGGGGGGGGGGGGCCAGAATGGATGGCAGAGACTCTAAGTCCAGATGCTCCACGAGTCTTTGCCACATAGGATTCTGGTCCTCCGACTCCCAGTTGAAGTGATCTCTCAAGGTCCTCAAGAGGTCCGAAAAAGAAGGATCCTCCGGAGGGGATTTTGGCGAGGTCCTTCCTTTCGTATCCTTGGGGTCCTCCCCAGGTTCCTCCTCCTCGGAGTCCTCCCTCCCATCGGAACTGTCTTCCGCCTCCTCAACAGGACGATGATGAAAATCCCGTAAGTGAACGTCCTGTTGAGTCTTCCCCGAGATGTGGATGGTGGAGATGGAACTGCTCGGGGAAGGAGATCTAGGAAGCTACGGCTGTGGCAGTCTGGCTTCCAGATCAGTAACCAGCTCTGACCTGGCCCTCTGCCACCAAGACTGGATTAAGGTCTTGAAATCCAGGACCACCAGAGGAGGGGCAGGGGCCGGTTGAGGCTGGGGGGGGGAGGAGGAG
Source organism: Neoceratodus forsteri (assembly GCA_016271365.2). Classification (NCBI taxonomy): domain Eukaryota; kingdom Metazoa; phylum Chordata; order Ceratodontiformes; family Ceratodontidae; genus Neoceratodus; species Neoceratodus forsteri. Next base: position 1,339,085,293 of record CM057455.1, on the reverse strand, counting down.
GAGGATGACTGGAGGATAAAACCCATGGTAACCCACATAAGAGAAATATGGGTTTGTAACCAAGAAATGTCCCAAATGGCTCAATCGGAGTGGAACCCCAGGTAGGGATCCCCAGGATACCCAAAGGGGTAATGGGGGACAGTTGGGGTCTAGAATAGATTCCCGATGATGGATCAGGTGTCGAGGGAACCCACGTTGGGGACTGACATCGGCACTGGCACAACCCAATCGGCACTGGATGAGGATCCGGCGTCGGAACTGGATGAGGGAGCTCCGGCGTAGGGGTTGGGTCCGGTGTTGGGGCCAGAGGTAAGGGCCTGTCAACTGGACCCGGCTGAGGGACTGTTGTCAGGATCACTGGCGTCACCGACGTCCAACCGGAAAGTGAAGGGGCCTCCACAGTAAGGCCAGATGGCCGTGGAGGAGCCTCCTGATCTGGGACCCCTAAGGGGGAGTGCAGAGAGGTACCCACAGTGACGAGAGGCTTGAGGGGCTCTCCAAGACTATCCCCAGATGCGTCCAGAGAGGAATGGGAGGACGTGTGCGAAGTAGGAGGAGGGAGAGGGACCTTCTCCCTTTGGTCCTGCTGGCCGTCGGGTGGGGTGCCGTTAGGCCCCGACGGGAGAACCATGCCCGTGCGGTCGTCAGAGACGGCCAACTTACCGGGAGGGGCCATGCGGTCAGGGGAGGAGCCCCAGCCCAGCTTATCAGCCGTGGTTGGGCGACTGCCCCCAGCCAGGGGAGTCGACTTAGCGACCGCTGAGCGGTCCCCGGAGGAGCCGGGAGCCAACTTACCGGCTGGAGCAGTGTGATCGCCAGAAGAGCCGGCGGACGACTTACCCGCTGAAGTCTTGTCCGACTTACCGTCTGTCTTCGCCGGTAAATGGGCCATGCTTGTGGATGGCCTGGGATCGTCCGCGGAGCAAGCCCGCTCCCTAGTCTTCTCCTTATGCTTTTTTGATGGGGAAGATTTTTCACACGAATCCCTAAGGCACTCCATCTTTTTCTCCAGGGAGGCCAGATAAGTTTTAAGGAGGTGGGCCTCCAATGCCTGCTGTCTCCGTTTTTTAGTGGCCTGGTTGAAAAACTGGCAATCAGGGCAGGAGGAGATAGGATGGTTTGGGCCTAAGCAGAGAACGTACTTCTGGTGACCGTCCTTGCACGGGATCTGCGTGCCACAAGTGGAGCACTTTTTCTTCGGAGAAGACATCAAAAAAATTTGAAAAATTGAAGAGAATTGCAAGGGAAAACACCCGACGCGAATGAACTTTCTCGAAGAACGCTACTGGAAGTCTGCGATGCGACTGATCACGAGGCGACGGCAGCGGACTGCTCACTATATACAGTCACGCTGACATCAGTCACGTGACGTCGGGTGGGCGGTCCCCCGTCAGCTATTACTAGAAAAGTCTGCAGTGCAGCCCGACGCCAGGTGATGTCAGTCCTGCATGTGATGACCTATTGAAGGAACCCTCTCGAAGTAATATCTGCTGTCATCATCGGCAGAAGCAACAGCAACAGGCAATTAAAGTTCAGAGAATGACACCAGCACTACCTGAGAGATGACGACACCCTGTAAAGGACCAGGGACTACCAATGATGAAAGGTTAAAACCCAATGAAGGGGGCTGCATACCAGCTATAATAATTATGGCAGCACTGGAACCAGACTGTGACTCATCAACAGTCGGGGCCATAGCCATCATGGCTGGAGCAGACTACGATGAGGACTAAACCCCCCCCTTTAATGCAGACCTTGACCTCAATGATACAGCAGAAAAATTACCCGTATGCTTGTGGTTATTGCGAGAACAGGAGGACTTCGACAATGACTTATCCTTGTTTTGCCTTAGTCTTCGACGACTGTGCCGGTGATAGCATTGCCGAACTCTGAGGAGTTCTCTTCTTGGAGGTCGTTGAGTGAGAGGGAGAAGCTGGCTTGATGCCCATGGCCTTGGTGGCAGCTTCCATTGCCTTCATAGCACTGAAGGTTTCTAGAGCCCTCTTTCGTCATCTGCTTGTCACCTGGTTAAATCCCTAGCAGATCTTGCAGGTTCTGACATTGTGGGACAGTTCCCAAACAGCAAACACAAACCATATGAGCAGGTTCTTGTAGATCTTGTTGCCACAGGTACAAAACCTAAATAAAGTTTTTTTTTGATAGCGGCATAAAAGGACAACATTGAGAAGTCTAAGAATTAAAGAATAATAAAGTCAAAGAAACAACAGCATTGTTTCTCTGCAAGTCCAACAAGCGGTGAATAGTGCAAGAAAGAACTGGGGAGCAATGGGGCCACCCATGATTATATATGCACCAAACCTGCAAGCCATCATGGGCAACCCCCAGCTCGCAAACGTTTTTGAGTGGTCCTGACACCAATGGCTTACAGTTCCAAGGGTGTGGCCCAATGGAGGTAATCTCCTCAGTGAAGATCTGTGCTATCCCTCGTGATGCCGGTGACTGTGTTGGGGAATGAGCCTGAGTTGTTGGGGGATGACCAGGGGAGGATCGAGTATCCAAGCGGATGCTCTCCTTCTGTGGGAAGAAAGGGCGGTCAGCTCCGTTACAACATTACCATTCAGATGAGCCTGGAGTGGCTTGGGGACGGGAATGCAGGCTGGTGCCACACTATGCACACTTCTGTGCGAATGCGTACCCTCACCATCTGCATCCCGAGGGCTGGGGCATGTAATAACAGGAAAAAGACCCAGCCAGAGCAGGATGACACTCCAGCCTCCTGCAGGCTCCGCACTGGCGACAATGCACTCTCCCGTGTCTGGTTCTGCGTCTGCGGCGTGGATTAGGAAGTCCCACTGCCCAGGGGGTAAGCCATAAGTCCAGGCGAAGCCAGGTGACGGTGCTGGGGAGGCCAGCAAAATGGAGGCATGGCCAGAGAAGGAGGCATAAAGGGAGAATTTAAAAAAAGTATTTAGAAATAAAGAAAGGGTTATTTTAAAGTGATTTTCTAGTTTCCTGCAAAAACAATAACTGTTAGCATCTGCAAGGTTCAATTCTCATAACACCCCACCCTCCAAAAAATGAATACACTCTATTCTTAATTACTTGTGACATCTGAATATAAATGTGTTCTTTGTTCTAAGAATTCACCTGTCCGTGTCACTTTCCCGCCTTGAAGTCATAATCCTCCACCTGTACTATCAAAATTATTTTTTTGGCAAAGGTCTGTGATACCATTACCAGAGGATTATGACATCATGGCAGGATTAAGCTAGAAGAACAGATGAAGTCTGCAAGAAAAGTGAGTAAAGGTCTCTTCAGTACATCATTAAAGTTGTTCAGATTGTGAAGGCATTTTATGTAACCAAATTCTGCTGACGTTATCTGTTTTTTTTTTCTAGAAACCAGAAAATCAATATAAATTACAATAAATAAAAAGACCTAACTCTAAAAGTAGTAAATGTCACTCTTTTAGAATCTAACCAAGACCAACAGCAAATCATCAGTGACAGTGACCAATTCTGGCTGCCCAAATTTGCATGAAAAAAGTGGGTGATTTGATACTTCTTATTGGAGCAACAAGAAATTTACAAAACACAAGTTTTCAGGCTACACAGAGCCCTTCATCAAGTGAATAAGTGCCTTTATTTTGTATAGTGCACTCCACTGATAAATAACATGGGTATAAATTCTGTTGATAAGGAAGTATAGAGAGGTTAAAAAAAAAGTCTTTAAAATACTAGGCGGTTGAAAATCAGACTGGTCAAGCAGACTCTTCTCCCGGGATATGTGACAGAAGGAGGTCTATAAATTGTTAGATGTGAAGATTCCAAGAGCCCCCCTGAAAACTGTGTGTGTGCGTGTGTGAGACAGACTATAATGTTAGTGTATAAAGCACACAAAAATATATATATTCAGTGTAAGATAATGTATATAAATATCCGCATAGGAATTGCATATGCACCTGAACCAAGGAAAAGGCAGATGTCAGTTAAAAATCTGTAATGGGTCATGAAACCAAGGTCTATATTCCTTCCATTATTTTTAGTATCAAGAAGGTGAATATGTTTAAGCTTGCAAGTTCACTGTTCTTGTGTATTTTTGACGTGTCCTTTGAGAACCTGGACAGAGAAGTCAGAGATGAAGTGATCTGATTGAGAAATGCTGTCCCACTGGTGTTTTGGTCTTTTTGCACTTTACGCTGTGCCTGTGTGAGTTCATTTGGAAATATGAAACATTATTAAATTATAAATAATAAATTATTATAAACAATTAAAATAACCAATAAGTATAACAACAATAATAAGACTATAATAACAATTAATACAATAGTACCTGTAATGATTAATAATCATGCATTATTATAAATGATAAATTATTAAATAATAATTTGATAATTTAAATTATTGAAAACATACAGCTAACATTCAATGAGGATGACACCCTGAAATATATTTTCCAGGAACCACCTTTACTGTCTTAAACAAACAACCACCTAACTTATCCAACCTGATTATCAAGAGCAAACTTATACCTGACCAAAACAGTACAACACTAGGAAGCACTAAACCCTGCAATACTGTATTCCTAAATGCAGTGGTGGCGTTGGCCCCGTAGAAGGGGCAGGGACCATACAAAGCTCAATGCCGGGGCCCCTACCAGTGTTGTCTGCCCTGTTTTTCCCTGGCTATTCTGACTCCTCAGACCCTATTTGATTACTGGTGTCCCTCCCACCTCCCTTTTCTCTACTTACTATGCATGCCTGTGTGCCTATCCCACACATGCTTGAAGCTCCCTGCTGTTTTGGCCCCCACCATCTCTTCTGACAGGCTGTTCAAGGCATCCACCACCCTTTCTGTGAAGAAGTATTTCCTCACAACCTCTTAAACTTTTTCCTCACATCCCTCTTAAACTTCCCCCCTCTAGCTTCATTGAAGGCCCCTGTGTTCTTCCTCCTCTGAAAGAGACTCCCCACCTGCAGCTTGTTCATCCCTGTGAGGTATAGGTCTACCTCAAGGGAGTACATGTTACGATCCTGCAGCCTCCCCTCATATGGCTCCCTGTGAACCCCTGCACTATTCTGGTAGCCCTCCAACTCTATGATGCCGGTTCAACACTTTCGTCGACCAGCATCACAGCAACAGGATTTATGTCGACTGCAAGTTGCAGTCGACATAAATCCCAATAGTCTCCCGGTCCATTTTTTTTTTTTTTTTTATCAGGGGGCCTTCACCCCCAAACCCTCCATGTGCCCCCCACACCCCCATACTACAGATTATCAAGTCCGAGTTGGAGTTGATTCAGGGAGGGGGTGCAGGACCAGTAGACAGTGTGCCCCTGTGTCAGGCACACCAACACAGCGACCTGTCGGCAAACTGTCGATTTTGTTGACAGGGCTGTAGGTCTCTGTGTTGGTATCGTTGACAATGGCACTTACCCATCCCACCCCTGGATTGCTTCCACCCTTTCAATGTCCTTGCAGAGGTGCAGCTTCCACAGCTGGACACAGCACTCTAGGTGGTGTCTCACTAGTGAGCAATACAGGGGCAACACCACCTCCCTTCTTCTGCTAGAAATCCCCTACCTATGCACCCCAGCATCCCATTAGCCTTGCTTATTGCCTTGTCACACTGTCCAGCCACCTTGAGATCATCAGATATGATTACCCTGAGGTCTTTTTCTTGCTTGGTGACTGTCAGTACCTCCCCCATCTTATACACAACCCCTCGATTTCCCTATTTCAGGTGTATAACTTTGCACTTTTTGGCACTGAAACCCAGCTGCCACATCCTAGACCACTCCTCTAATTTCTCCAGGTCCCTTTGCATTCCCTCCACCCCTTCCTGAGTGTCCACCCAGTTGCAGATTTTTGTGTCAACCACAAAGTGACACACATTCCCTTCCAGTTTCTCAGCAACGTCATGTATGAAGACACTGAAGAGGATCAGTCCCAGTACCGATCCCTGTGGCACCCCGCTAGTCACTCTCCCATCCCCCCGGGTATCTGCCTTTTACTACCACCACCACCACCCCCCTCTGCCTCCTATCCTTCAACCAGTTTGATACCGAGCTTACCACTTTATCCGCAACCACCAGGCTGTTTCGTTTCTTAACTAGCCTCCTGTACGGCATGGTGTTGAAGGTCTTGCAAGTCAAGATAGGCCACATACACTGCCCTCCCTGATCAACCTCCTTAGTCACCCAGTCAAAGAAAGCTATGAGATTGGTTTGGCATGACCTCCCCCCTCTGAAACCATGCTGTCAGTGGTCCTGCAGCCAATATGCCTCTAGGTAGTCCATCGGCCTCTCCTTCAGCAGGGTCTCCATTAATTTCCCCCATCACTGATGTGAGACTGAATGGCCTATTGTTGCTAGCCTCCTCCCTGCTGCCCCCTTGTGCAGAGGGATCACATCGGTCTTCCGCTAGTCCTCTGAAACTACCTCAGTCTTCAGTAATGTGCTGAAAAGTGTTGCCAGAGGGGCAGCTAGCACAGTGCTCAGTTCTTTTAGAACCCTTGGGTGAATTCCTTCCAATCACTTCGCCTTGTTCTCCTTTTAAGCATCCAACTTTTGCTCTCTGCTCTGAAACGGATTTGTGTCCTAATTCCCTACCCCCGGTACCTGCTAATACATGTTGGTCCACCCACCCCCAATGAGCAGAAGTACTTATTTAAAATTTGAGCTTTTTTCCGATCCAAACATTTTCTTTGAATTGGAATTGAACCAACAACTTAAGGATGACTTTGATACCACTACAGTCCTCCACTCTACTAGCTAAGCTATCAAAGGGATTCCTCATTTCCTCATTCTGGAGACTGAGGTGCTTCTCCCCCTGCATGTACCTCTCTGGGTTGAGGGCGAAGGTCACTAATCTCTGTGCTGAGCTGGCTAGGATCCAGACAACCTCTTGCTCCACCAAGGGGCCACCATGTCTGCTGCTGATTCCCCAGAAGATGTTTAGATAGAAGAGGGTCTGCTGGACCATGGTGGGCTCCAGGCAGGCCGAGGCATATTCCTTAGCCTGTGCCACTACAGAATTCCTTTGCCATTTTAGTGGGAAAGGGCTACCAAGAGGAGGTACCCGTTTTGGTGCCAAAGGAGGACGTGGTGATCCTTCGAAGAAATGGACAGCAGATCCTAAGGATTGCAAGGCAGCCAGACGGGATGGGGAGTCAGATGCCACTGTCCCCCTAGGGACAAATGACCCAATGAGGGATGGGGCTGGGGTAGTTCAGGAAGAATTTAGGGAAACGAGGAGAGGCACAAGTAAAGTAGCATGAATGAGGGCATTCGCCGAGGTGCTACCTGTCAATGGCCGAGGATAGGTTACTCTGCACTAGGAGCTTCAACACTTGGCTGAAAGAATGGTGCAGAGAGTAGGGGTTCGGCTTCACTGAGGGCTTGGGGCTGGCCTTGGAGGACATGAGTCTATACAGAGGTGATGGCCTGCATCCATCTGGGAGGGGGACCTTAGTCCTCAGTGGAAGGTTTAGATGTTATTTTGATGAACATTTAAACTAGCTGAGGGGGGAGGTGGTAATACAAGGCAGGTATAAACTGCCCCCAAGTAGCAGAAGACAGGGCCCAAGAGGAGAAAACTCCACCAAGGCAGATGATAAAGGAAGTAGAAGCATAGTAGGGGGCAAGGGGGGCAAGAACAGAAGAGGAGGAAAGGGAGATGTTGAAGAGGCAAGGCATGAAGTTAGTAGTGAGGGGTTGGGGGAGAAAGGAAGCTTCAACTGGCAACAAAGGCAGGAAGGGGGGAAGACAGAGTGGGAGCAAGGTGTGGAGACCCATGTGTACCAATGCAAGGGGTCTTGGAAATAAAATTCCAGACCTATGCAGCGCAGTTGCATGAAGGGCTGAGGTGCTCAGCGACTCACCTCCTGCCATACCAGCTACCCAGGTTCAGGAACGGACTCAAGTTGTTCAGGGGGTTGACGGGGTGAGGAAGGATTGAGCATATATAGGACTGCTCTCCTTCTTCAGGGTTATGTTACCCACTGGTTGTCTGCCACCTGGAGGTGTCCTGGTGGTAGCGCAGTCTGGGCACGCAAGAAGAAAGTTGCGCAAAAGCATCTGAGAATGTCTCCATGGAGGCAGAGCTTGCCCGTTACGCCACTGCACGTATCTGATCTAGAAAACCATGGAGGAAAAACACCTCTGGCCACAGGATCGACTGGGCACTCCACCACAGTCCTGCAAGCTGAGAATGTCAGCAAGAATAAGTCCCAGGAAAGTCGGGTGATGGAGCTGGGGAAAACAGACAAAAGAAAGCAGGCCAGGGGTAATCAGGGTATAAACAGAGGATGGGAAAACAAAACTGCAGACCCTGGAGGCCATCATGGTGGAGGCAGATCTGGATCTTGTGGCCACTACTGAGTCGTGGCGCATAGGGAGCCATGACTGGGACATGACCATACCAGGTTACACTCAATTCATGAAGGACAGGAAGGAAGGGAGGAGGGGTTGTGCTTTATGTGAGGGAGGGTTCTAGAGTGACTCAAATGCAAGGGAGCCTGGGCAAAGGATAGGTTGAGGTTGTGTGGGTCGCCCTGGAGACAGGAAAGCCACTGTTTGCACTGGGGTGCCATAGAGACCTCCAAGACAAGGGGAATAATTGGATAAGGCTCTTGGGGATGCCATCAGCACAATGGCAAAAAAGGGGGAGGTGCTGCTGGTGGGGAATTTCAATCTTCCTGATGTAGACTGGAGCATCCCAACTAGCAGCCTTGGCCTTGGCTAGAAACAGAGCCATCCTAGACTCCCTGCAGGCAGTGTTTCGCAGGCAACTAGTCAGGGAAGTCACTCAAGCTGGGGCAATACTGGACCTGGTGCTCAAAAATAGGGACAGTGTTGCTGACTTCAAGCTGGGATGCCACCTGAGGACCAGAGACCACTGTATAGTAGCCACCTGAGGACCAGAGACCACTGTATAGTAGCCACCTGAGGACCAGAGATCACTATATAGTAGCCACCTGAGGACCAGAGATCACTGTATAGTAGCTACCTGAGGACCAGCGATCACTGTATAGTATCCACCTGAGGACCAGAGATCACTGTATAGTATCCACCTGAGGACCAGAGATCACTGTATAGTATCCACCTGAGGACCAGAGATCACTGTATAGTATCCACCTGAGGACCAGAGACCGCTGTATAGTATCCACCTGAGGACCAGAGATCGCTGTATAGTATCCACCTGAGGACCAGAGATCACTGTATAGTATCCACCTGAGGACCAGAGACCACTGTATAGTACGGTTTAGCATAAGGATAGCAGCAGAGACAAATCAAACAAGGACAAAGGTCCTGGAGTTCAGGAGGGCAGATATTTAAAAAATGGGTGAATGCCTCAGAGATGCCCTAATTGGAAGGGGGAGCCTGGGTGGGATGGAGGAACTGTGGCCCAAAATAAGGAATGGGGCAACAAGCCTCTGCATGAAAAAAGTGGGCAAAAACAGAAGGAAAACAGACCACTATAGTTCTCGAGGGAAGTGGCTGTGAAGGTAAAAGCTAAGGGAGTGGCATTCTGGAAGTACATGGAGACAGACGGAAAGGACAGCTAAGGGGGTAGCTAAAGGCGACGAGACCTTTTTCAGATACATAATCGAAAAGAGGAAGATAATGGGAGGGACTGTGAGGTAAAGAAGGGCAGGGGGAGATTATGCAAAGGAGGATCAGGAAAAAGATATCCTGAACAGATACTTCTGTTCTGTCTTCACCGTGGAGCGAGAAGGGTACTGACAACATTGAAACAGCAGGAACACTGAGAGGAGAGAGGTATACACAAGTTCATTCATAGAGGAAAGAGTCATAGATACACAGGTGCTGTCAGCACATAAGGACCGCTAGGCCCATTCAGTCTGCGCATTTAAGTTGCCTAACGAAGTGCCCAGTGACCCTACCTGGTCATTGGCTTTAGCTTTTTCTTCCTATCCCTATTATTCCTTTGTTTCTGTCCCATGCATGTTTGAAGTCTGCCACCGTACGGGCTGCCACCACCTCCTGGGGCAGGCTATTCCATGCATCCACCACCCTTTCCATAAAAAAAGAACTTCATGACATTTCCCCTTATGCGGCCACCCCTCAGTCTCATGTCGTGTCCTTTTGCCCTGGCACTACTATTAGTCTGGAATATGTTGTCCCTTTCCACCTTGTTAATGCCCTTGAGGTACTTGAATGTTTCTATCATGTCACCTCTCTCCTTCCTTTGTTCCGGCATGTACAAATTGAGGTCCCTCACTTCTCCTCGTAAGGCTTATGATGGAATCCCTTCATCATTTTGGTCACCCTCCTCTGCACCATCTCTCAATGTCCTTTTGAAGGTGTGGTCTCCAGAACTGTACACAGTACTCAAGATGAGATCTCACCAGAGTCTTGTACAGTGTAACTATTACCTCCCTCCTTCAGCTTGTGAGTCCCCTTCCAATACACCCCAACATCCCACTGGCCTTTACTAGCACCTTTTCCATCTGCCTAGCGGCCTTCAAGTCATCTGCAATTATGATCCCCAGGTTCCACTCCTCCTTAGTTACTGCCAGCAGCTCCCCTCCAACCTATAGTTCGCCCCTATAGCTCACCTCAGGGTTCCTGTTCTCCACATGCATGATGCTGCACTTCTTTGCATTAAACCTTAGCTACCATGCTCCTGATCATCTGTCCAGCAGTTCCAGTCTTTTCTCATCTTTTCCACCCCTCCGGAGTATCCACCCTGTTGCAGATCTTGGTGTCATCCAAAAAGAGGCAAACTTTTCCCTCCAGCCCATCTGCAATGTCACTGATGAAGACACTGAAGAGGACTGGCCCCAGAACTGACCCTTGAGGTACCCCACTGGTCACCTCCCTTTCGTCTGATTGGGTTCCATTCACCACCACCCACTACCCTCTGTTTTCTGTCCCTTAACCAGTTTCCAATCCAGTTCACCACCTTGCGTCCCAACCCCAGGCTGCCTGGCTTGTTGACCAGTCTCCTATGTGGGACCATATCAAAGGCTTTGCTGAAATCAAGGTAGGCAATATCTACCCCCCTCCCCCCTGGTCTACTGCCTTCGTCACCCAGTCAAAGAAATCTAACAGATTAGTTTGACAGGATCGTCCTGCAGAAAATCCATGTTGCCTGGGATCCACCAGTCCATTTGCTTCCAGGTGTTCCACTATTCTTTCCTAACACTGAGCTTAGACTAACTGGCCTGTAGTTCCCCGCTTCTTCTTTTCTACTGCTCCAGTGTCTAAGGACTCCCTGAACAGGGCTGCCAGAGGGACTGACAGTTCAGTTCTCAGTTCCTTTAGGACCCTGGGATGTGTGCCATCTGGACCCATGACTTTTTTCACCTTTAGCTACGCCAGTTCTTCTAGGACCCTCTCCTCTGTGAATGGACCGGTGCTTACCTCCTTATCCTTATCTCCTTTGAAGTCTAGCTGTGGGCCCTGCTCATCCCTTTCCACAGTGAAGACTGAACATAAATATTCATTCAGAATCGCTGCTTTTTCCCTGTCTCCCTCCATTATCTCCCCTCGAGCCCTCTATGCTTTGCTACTCCCCCCTTTGCCTTCCTTCTCTCGCTATTGTACCTGAAGAATGTCTATCTCCTTTTTTAACCGACTGAGCTATTCTCTCCTCTGTTTGTGCTTTAGCGCTCCTCACTGCCGTTTCTGCCTCTCTCAGACACTTCTGGTACATTTCCTTGTCCTCATCCTTATACTTCCTGAAGGTTATCTTCTTGGCCCTTACTTTTTCTGCCACCCCCCCCCCCCCCAAAGAACCAAAGTGGTTTTCTTCTCCTTTTACCCTTGTCTATTGACCTAACGCATTGTTTTGTTTTCTCTGCTATAGCCTCCTTGATGTGTGCCCATTTCTCTTCAACATCCCCACCTATCTCCCTCTTTTCCAGGGTTTCCTTTAGCTGTAGTCCTGTACCGGTAAAGTCCACCCTTCTAAAGTCTAAGACTCTAGCCTTCGTATGGGTTGACTGGATTCCTGTATCCACTTTGAACCACACCATATTGTGGTCGCTGGACCCTAAGTGACCTTCCATCCTAAGATCTGCTACCCTGTCCCCGTTGATCATCACCAGATCCAGGATTGCCCAGTCCCTGGTAGGTTTCTGAACCAGTTGCCTAAGGCCAGCCCCTCAAGGGAGTCCACCAAGTCCTGTGTCCTAGCTGAGGCCCCTGCTGGGATGAACCAGTCTACCTCCAGCATATTAAAGTCTACCATTAGAAGTACCTCCCCCTTTGCTGCCATTTCATGCATGTTTTCTAGCAGATGCTTGTTAATTTCTTCAGCCTGAGCCAGGGGTCTGTAAATGACCCCTGTGCGAATGGCTGTTCCATTGCCTAGCTCAAGGGTGACCTACACTTTCTCCATTTGCTCATGCCTGTTTTGAATTTCAATCACCTTTATGCGCTCTTTGATGTAGAGGGCAAACCCTCCCTCCCCCTTTTACATTCCCTGTCTTTTCTGAATAGGTCATAACACGGTACACTTATGTCCCAGCTGTGGCTGTTGGTGGGCCATGTTTTGGTTATCACCACCATGTGTAGATCAGCCTCCCTCTTTGCAGCCACCAGGTCTGGGATCTTGTTCCCCAGACTGTGGGCATTTGTGTGCATGACCTTCCGTGAAATGTGGCCTCTTTTTGTTCCCGCCTTGTGTTCCTTGCTTCAACCTATTTTTTCTGGAGCATTCTATGTGGTGCTTCCTTTTTATTACCTTACTGGTTGCTTGTGGTCCAGGTCCTTTTATTTGTGGTGATATCATTATGTCCTGAGCACAGCCTATCCTGCCCTGCAGTTCCTGTGCATCTGCCCCCGGGTTGACATCCTGGTCTTGCTTGATGTGTGCACTACCCTGTAGGGGTGGGCTGCCTGAATCTCCCCGCTCCTGACACCCCCCAAGTGGCTAGTTTAAATGCTTGCTCAGGAAGCATGTAAACCTCTCATTGAGGACAGACATACCCTCCTCAGAAGGATGCAGGCCGTCTTTTTTGTACAGGCATGCATCATCCCAGGTGGTGCCCCAGCCCCCAACGTAGCTGAGGTTGTTTTCCCTGTACCAGTCTTTCAACCACTTGTTGAAGGTTTTGATGAGTTTCTTTCCCACCTCCTTCCCCTGACTGGTAGCACCTCTGAGAATATAACAGATTATGACACCCCCCCCCCCCACACACCCCAGGCTCCTACCAAATTCCCTAAAATTCTCCTGAACCTTCTCTATACTTGCTGTTTCTTTGGCTAGGTTGTTTGTCCCCAGAGGGACAACTACGTCCAGCTCCCCCTTCCTAGTCCTCCTGAGAGGACTTGCAAATCTGAAAGCAGATAAAGCTATGGGGCTGAAAGGGGTTCCTCTAAGGGTGCTGAGGGAGCTCAGGGAGATACTGGCTGCACCTCTGATAGCCCTATTCAATAACTCACTGGAAACAGGTGTGGTTCCACAGAAATGGAGATGTAGTCCTGCTTCATAAAAGTGTTAGCAGGGAGGAGGCTAGCAACTATAACTGGTTAGTCTAACGTCAGAAGTGGGGAAGTTGCAGCCGGCCCGCCAGCACAGCGGTAGCACTACTGCTCACGACACCAGCGACCCGAGTTTGGGAATGAGCTCGAGTAGTCGGAGGGCCGGCCGGGGGAGGAGGCTTGAGCATCCTAGGGACAGCTCACTTCCTCCAGGGGGGGTAGGGGAGTGTACTGACTCGGTGCAGGTCTGGCCCCTGGCGGTAACCAGAGGAACAGTCTGCCCAAGTCCAACAAGAGGGGGACAAAAGCATGACCGACGCCGGCTTACGCTTTGTGTCAAGCACACGTCATGCTTGGGGGGGGGGGGCGTACACCACAGAATACTTCGCCTGGCATGACACCAACAGATAGGGTGGATACTAGCCCTCTCCCGCTGGCATCTCGGCCCGAGGATGAACCCCGATGCGGATTAAGGTACGGTTGGGTGACAGCGCCATGGTCGAGAGGGGATAAAAAGAAATACACAAAAAAAAAGTGGGGAAGTTAATGGAAACACTATTTTTTTCTTAAACTTTAGTATTTATTGCATTTTTGATGGCACATGTGGACATATATCACAGGTAATTCTCTTTGGATATCATTATCAACTGAAGCATATACAGTACATCCAAGCAAATGATCAGGAAAACAATATAAATGCACTATATATCTCAGTAGAGGATACCAGAGTCATAGAAGGGGGAGTCAACACCTATATTTAATATAATTCCTAAAACAATTAAGAGATGGGTTAACCGGACGTAAACCATATCCCCCTCCAGCGAATATCACTAAGGGACCAGCTCTGGTCTATGTTCTGCTATATATAAAAACCAAGTGGTCCATCTATTCATAAGTAGAGGTGTTGTATCCTGGAGTCTCACTGTGAGGCTTTCCAGTTTATAAATATCATATATAGTATCTTCTCAGTTTCTGAGTGTCAGAGGGATAGGCTGTAGTCATAATCTGGTAATTACCTTTTAGCTGCAGTGAAGAGTATGTTTAATGGAAACACTACTGAAAGAAAGGCTAGTGAAGTACCTTGAATTCAGTGGATTGCAAGACCCAAGGCAGCATGGATTCACAAGAGGAGGTCATGTAAGAAAAACCAGATATATGTTTTTGACAAGTAACCAGGGAACTATGTCAGGGTAGGGCAGTGGATGTGGCCTGCTTAGATTTCAGCAAGGCTTTCAACATCGCACCCCACTGAATGCTTATAAGGAAACTGGACAATTTGAGAGCGAGAGCCAAAGAAGTAAACTGGGCATGGAACTGGTTGATGGATAGGTGACAGAGGGTGGTGGTAAATGGCACTCACTCTAATGAGGGGAAGTGACCAGCAGGGTACCTTGCTGGGACCAGTTCTCTTCACTGTCTTTATAGGCAACACTGAAGAAGAGCTGGAAGGAAAGATATGCCTCTTTGTAGTCGACACCAAAATCAGCAATAGGGTAGACACTCTGGAGGAAGTGCAGAGAATTAGTAGGGACCTGAGAAAACTGGAGGAGTGGTCGAGGGTATGGCAGCTGCGTTTCAATGCAAAAAAGTGCAAACTTATGCACCTAGAGCACAGAACACCAGAGGCAGTGCACAAAATGGGGGAGAGGTACTGATGGTCCCAAAGCAGGTAAGAGACCTTGGGCTTATCATACTGGATGACCTCAAGGTGGCAGGGAAGTGTGACAAGGCAGTAGGCAGGACCAGTGCGATGCTGGAGTGCAAAGGGAGGAGAATCAACAGCAGAAGGACAGAGGTGGTGTTACCACTGTATCAATCACTGTTGAGATCCTAACTGGAGTACTCTGCCCAGATCTGAAAACAACATCACAGGAAGAACATAGAAAGGGTGGAGGCTGTCCAGACGAGGGCAACTAAAATGGTGCAGGGGTTGCATCATAAGCCCTACGAGGAGAGACTGAGGGATCTCAATATGTACACCCTGGAAGACTGGAGGGAGAGGGGGGACATGACAGAGACCTATAAGTATCTCACGGGGGTGAACAAGGTGCAGGAAGGGAGCATTTTTCAGAAGAGAAGGTGTACCAGGACAATAGGGCATGCAATGAAGTTGGAACTGGGGAAATTTAGGATGGGTGTAATGAAGTACTTCTTCACTGAAAGAGTGGTGGGTGCCCGGAATGGTCTTCCAACAGAGGAGGTGGGAGCAAAAACAGTGGAGGGTTTCAAGCATGTGTGGGATAGGCATAAAGGAATCTTAGTAGGACGGGGGTGGGGGCAGTACCCAGAGGGTCTCCTGTGACAGTATAGACAAGAACAAACTGTGCAGACTGGATGGGCCAAGCAGTCCTTATCTACTGACAAATTCTGTGTCTCTACATACATTTTAAAAGCCCCCCCCAGCCATGAAGAATGGAATATGTCACTTGCTCAAAATCAGTATGACACAATCGCTTACTATCATGTCTCACTTGGGCAAATCTTTAGCACTGATTGGTTGAATCCATGAGAATAATGTGGTGGTTAGAGTAGAGATATTCAATCACAGATTCAAATCCTGCCATACCTACTGGCTCACTGAGGGAACTTGAGCAAATCACTTAACTTCCCTGTTTCAGTCATCACAGCTAGGAAACTGGGTAAAAACAGAGCATCACATTGGTTGCATATCAGTCAGGTTAGAAGTCTGCATGGAACTCAAGCCTAATTCAGAATGTTATGAATAGCGACATTCATAATTCAGATCTGAAGCCAGCCTGATGGCGCTGAGGGTTGAGGCACTGGACACCACACCTCACTCCACGCCGGTGACCCGGGTTCAGGAGTGGACTCGGGTCGCTGGTGGGTCAGCTGGGAGGAGTATGGATTGAGCGTCCCGACAGCTTGCCATCTCCGGGAGGGTCGGGTGGGAGGGCCGTTGCCCATCACATTTGCGCGACTCCGGGCGGAGACTCGGGGGACTGCAAGCTCCCATTAGAAGGGAGACAGGCGGCCCAACATGCAGCAGACGTCGGCGACTAGCGCCATGACGTTGGGGGGGGGGTTGGAAGCTGCGTGGGGGAGGAAGGAAGACGGAATAAATGCCTGTCAGCTCTGGGAAGATGGGCTTCCCGGGGTGTGCCTTCAATGTACCCCCTGCTCGCCAACTACTTCCGGACCTGGCGAAAAGTTGATTTATGGGGAGTCCCCTCTCCACCGTCCCCGCCGGGGTGTTTGCCACATGGGGGATCCAGAGGTAAGCACTGGTGAGCAGGGTGGCAGAAGGATGCCCCTTGGATGCACTGAAGGGTTGGGGCCGACAGGTAGTGGGAGAAGACAAAAAGTATAATTTAAAAAAATAAAAAATTCAGATTTGAACCCGAATGCCAGTTAAACAGAGATCAAACACAAGAAGTGGGGACAGATATTCCGTTTGAATACGTCATGGCAAATACCAATGTTCATCTCTCTGACAGGGATTAAACAGCACTATATAAAAAGTGCTATATTAAACCAATTCTATGAATTTAAAGGAAAGCTGTCATCAGTGTAGTCCCCAAAGCCTTACTCCCTGATTAGGGTTTCACAAACAAAACACCTTTTGTAGGTGTTTTAACTTATTTTTTATTTTTAAGTGTATTGGAGCTGAGCGGTGTGGTGCCGCTTTTTTCCTTTTTAACCCCTAGATGGCGCTATCCCAGGGGCTACTACCCCTGCCTGATTTGCCACTAACAGGTTGAGGGGCCTGGATCCAATGGCGGGTGCCTCCACCCAGAGGTCAGGGTTTGCAATAGTTAAACTAACTTGGTCACAGCCCTCTGGGACACTGCAACCCCCTTTCTTCCCACTAGTGGCCCACAATATATCAGAATTACCTTCACAGTATACACTTACCCCCAGGTCTGGTTCCGCACTGGGACCTCCTGTGAAATGAGATACAGTGCAACAATCACAGTACAGTACTTTAACATAGACAAATACCTCAGGCAGTATAACTTTGCTGAAACAAGCAGCTCTGATTTATTTAGGGGATATAACAAGGACAGGGAAATCAAGGTTAATTAGCTTATCACTCTAATAATCTACCTATGGCTCTGTGCACAGGCCTATCCCTATCAGTTACTGTCCTGGGTACCCAAGCCCTAGTGGCTAGTCCAAACCGTGGCAGCTGGTAGGGGCCCTTTCACACAGAGAAAAGGAGAATTAAACAGTCAGCAGTACAGTAATTCCATTTGGATTTAATGTGGCAATTCAACAGGAGCGACCCTGAATTAGTACTCACGACCTCCAAATAAGATAGGGTCCTTCAATGTCAGCAGGGCTCACTTGAGGTACACAAACCTCTTCACACATCCATATAAAAGAAAGCACTATACCAGGCAGGCTGCATCTGTATCCCATCGAATTACTGCACAATACCCAGGAGAACACACAGCAGATTCAGTTCCTGACAGACCGAGGGCAAATTTCAGCAATTCCTCCAGTCTTCTACAGGGTGAGCCTGGTTTCTACTCTTCAGAGATCCTTTGATTCTTTTCACAGGACGGATTCAGTCCTAACAAACTGTTACACAAGCTGCAGACCGGAACTCTGGGCCTTACACACGTTTTTTGACTAAAACTGCACACTGAAAAAGCACAGGGCTCCTTCCTTCTTCACTGCCAAAGCTCAACTCAAACTCCAACCGACAAAACCGGGCACTTCCTTTGAGTTCCTCCCAGTTCTTGACTGGATTGGCTGTCACTCACAATAGACTGCTGCTGTTGGTCCAAAAGGCACTGAAGTCTAAACTACATCTCCCAGAGTCACTGCCCATACAATCCTCTTGTGGCTGGCTCAGATTATGAGTCCAAGTTCTGATTCGTCCAAGGCACCATTTTAGAGCCTAACCCCACACTGATTGGTCCAGTTCAGCAGTTCAAAACTAGAATGGGAACTAGCAGACACAGTTCTGACTGCAAAGAAAGCAGGTTAGACAAACTCTAATTTCATTATTACTCTAAATAATTTCTGGCAAACAGTTACATCTTTCAGATAGGTTCCTTTGCACTCTAGTGACTGCAAAAATGAAGTGAATTGGCAGCAGCTCGAGTGGTACTCAGAGAAGCACACAGTCCCCCCATACAAACTAATTATGTCTGCAAGCAGACAGCTCTTAAAGAGACAATACCAGAGGCTCTAAAAACACTCACTGATAAATGGCTTAAATGCCAAACACCATTCAGGCTTGGAGCATTCAAGCAAGCTCCTGGAAGTCTTTTGGGAACCCCCATTTGCAGGGGGGTTACACCTTGAAATGGAAGCGCACAGTGTGCGCCATTTTGTGGAACCCCGGATTTAAAAAAAATTAAAAAAGTAAGTTAAAACACCTGAAAAAAGGTGTTTATTTGCGAAACCCCTAATTGGGGTAATACTTTCAGGGTGGAAACTACAATGATGACAGGGTTCCTTTAAAAAACAACCAAGCTTCCCTTGTAGACATGCCCATATGTCATATGTCACAGAGTGAACTGTCACATTTGTGTAGATACACTAAATGGTCTGTAACATCAAGAATTAAGATCTACAACAGATCTAGGGCCTAGGAGGCTGTGGGTTCTAGTTGTCAGAGCACCAGCTGGGGAACCAGGAGATTACAGAGTCATACCCATAGGGAGGCAGTATAGCGCAGTGGGTTAAGGCTCTGAGCTGCAGATCTGGAGACCTGGGTTTGAATCCCACAGCCGTCTAGGTGCACACTGCGTGATCCTGAGCAAGAAACTTAACTTCCTCGTGCTCCCAGGTCCCATCTGGAAACAAGCTTCAACCTAGCGTGCTACTCCTGGTTAAACAATGTTCCCTTCCCTTCCCTTCCTTACTCTGCCAGAGCCAATATACTCCTTGTGTAGGCTTGAGCAAGTCACTTAACCTCCCAATGTTTCAGTCAACCCAACTGCAAAAGCAGGACCCCCACCAAAAATGAGATGTTGCATCTCAGCTGGGCTATCCAGGGCAAATAAACTGTTAAAAAAAAGACATACTTATAATCATGGGCTTATGGTATTCAGTGTCATTGCTGGGAGAACAAATGGTTAAAGGGTCACCTATCAGCAGCAATCATACTCTGCTCTATAATGTAACTCCAGAGTCCACCCCAACCCCATGCTCAAGGATGCAAAGGAGGAACAGAAGGAAAAGCTACAGCTCAGAAATCAGCTTTGTACAGATTAAAGCAGTAGTGCATGTTAATGGTGAAAATTCTGACCTATACTTTATTCTAGGTTGCCCCATATCTCCTGACTTGTAAGATATCCTTCGTCCCCATTTTGAGTCTGCTTCACCACTTTTTTACAGTTCAAATAATTAAAGGAGCACGCCTTTTAATATGGCTCAGACCATGTTTTCATCACCACTCTCTGTTGTTTCTGAACACCCATTGTTTAAGATCACTTTTCTTGTGTGACAATAATAAACTAGCATGCAGCAAACACTGCTTCCTGATCTTAAGGAACAACACGTGTACAAAAACAGCGGAGAATATGCATAAAAACCTCGTTCAAGTCATGTTAATGGAATATTCTTATTATTTCAAATGTGAAAAAAATTACTAAAGCAGACTCAAAGTGGAGAAGGAAGGGTATTATACAAGTCAGGAGATAAGGGCCAAACTAAAATAAAATAAAAAATTACAGGTCAAGATGGTCACTGCTATCATGCACTTCGCTTTAAGGTAACTTTTAGTGCTTGTGAAAGGTGCCAGACTGGTACAGGCAGCCGACACTGCCTCACCAACATGCCTAAAGCCTGAGAGGGACCAACTTTAGTGGATAAAATGGGGGTCCAGACTCCTTGCCCATTCAGCTCTTGGGTATTCATATTATTGTCAACAAGGGGGTCTATCAGTGTCAGCTGTGTATTTTTCTGTCTTGTGGACACATGTCTACCACAGTGGCCAATCTAGGGGAGCGAAGGGGACGGCCGCATCCCCCCCCAATTGTAATTTACTTGCTTGCTTGCTGTTGCATTTCACTTTGTTGAAGAAGTCTAATACATTGATTACAGGAAAATATACATTCAAACTAGAGATAATATTTGTATTTTCTTTCAAAAATATAATGAAAAAGAAATAACAGACAAGATACAGGATTAACAAAATTTAAAAAATTGTATATCAGTATGCATACCACCCAAGCACCCCCCTCCTCCCCCACTGTAAAATCCTGGATCCGACTCTGGTCCACTAGTAAATGGATGGCGTCCTCCACAACTCATTTCACACAGGCCACAAAGCAGCCACTGGATGATAATGATGTTTGGCTGCTACTAACATGTGGCTCTACCTACAAAAAGGTTCTTCCCATATTGTGGCTTGGGGAAAAATCTTTTGTAGATAAGGTCCTTGGTCTAAATTTACCCAATGCTCTGGAGAAGAAAAACGCCATAACTAACTGCCAGTCTATAACACCACAGTAAAGGGGGGGCCTAGTCCGATTCCGCAGTTTTCACTCCGGAGGTGTGTAGTGTTTAAGAAGGAAAAAATCCACTCCCTGAACATTATGCTCTGCCACTTGAAGACATACTGCTGATGACTCCTGTAAATCTGATGAGATGAATTTGTTTCTCTTGTCTTTTTTGTGTCTCTTTATAGGCTCCACAGCTGTGGCACGGAGAGAGACATTCCATGCATAATGTTATGTTGGACATAATGAAGTGTCATGTTACCACCATATTTCACTACAAGGTCCCACCGAATCATACAGAAATGCAAGGAACATAACTACAGTTTCCCCCAACTTACATTTCGCTTACTGGGTCCAATGGGGACAATTGAGTTGAAATGAGATGCTTGTCAGTCAGCTGAAGCTTAAGCCCCCATCTCCACCCCACCAGCAGACCACCCCAATGGCAGTAGTGTTTGGTGAGAGGGAAGCTGGTCATCTGCCTTCCTAGACAGAGGCAAAGGTGCAACCAAAGCTGCAGGGCACCAAAGGTAAAGGTGAGAGCAGAGCACATAAGGAATGCTATACTCCAGAAAGACAGAAGAGCTACAGTCTCTATTCGAGGTACCTGAAGTGATGCCCACCAGCAGAAAACTGTGGCAGGAATGAGGAGGTGGCATTTTCCTAACAGAAAACAGACACACACTGATTGTATTGCTGCTTTTCTCAATAAAAATATTTTACAAAAAAAAAAGAAAACAGACACACACCTGTAGCATTCCCACACTGTTGATATCCCTTTAACAGGCTTTTAGATTAAACTCATACCTCTCAAGTGTCCCTCATTTTCAGGGACATCCCTGATTTTGCCTCAAAATTTTACTTTGTCCCTCCTAAAATGTGTGTTTTTGTGGCTAAACAGTGGGGACTGTAAGCACAAAACAATGTCAAGCATTAAAGTTACAGACTTTTTCTTCTTTAGAAAATGCATTTTGCACTAAGCCCCATATTCTACCAGCTTTCTGGGTGGATATCTCTAATTTTGAAGATGTGTCCCTGATTTTGGTCCTTTGTCCCTGATTTTTTTAAGCCTTGTCCCTGATTTATGAGGCAGGAGGTTGAGAGGTATGAGAACTGACTGGTACAGAGTATGGCAGAGGGTAGCAGTCCAAGAGCTCGGGTGCCATGCAGTAACTTTAGTACTCCAATTTCAATTTAGGACCCAAAGTGCAACGGCTGCCCAGAGAGGTATAGAGGAGAGGTCATCTGCAGGCACTGTCTCTTCTGATAAATCCTGAAGAGGCCTTCAACAGAATCATGTCCTGCAGAAATAACTTTATCAGGTACGTACACAGTGAAATTCTCTTACTGTCAACACTGGCATACTGAATTTTTGTTTATAAGGAAGTTATTTTAATGCCACAGTCTCTCTCCACTGTCCCAGTGGCCTGTCACTCCATGCCATACTGTGCTATAGCAAACGTTTTAAGCTCTACAGTGCATGGAATGGAATGGAATTTTATAAAGCGCCCTTCAATATCTCAATGTGCTGAACAAAATGACAACTATTAAATACATCAACAAATTAAAAGAAAATGAAACAGCAGCAGCAGTAACATTAAAGAAAAGATAACAGTACTGATTAAGTAACAGGGACCGAGTAGGCCAGATTGAAGTCACTTCTTAACCTCCACCCTGTAGAGACTCTCCCAGCGGATCACTAGAGCACAGAAGCAGAGAAAGAAGGACAGAAAAAGTCCTAAAAGTTCCATCTAGTCTTCTGCAATATTAATTATTTTCCTCATTCCCCCATCCTTTCTACATTTTCTTGTACTATAGCTCCCTTAAATGCATCCCATTTTCTTTTGAACCCTGATATTGTCTCCACCTCCATAACCTTGTCTAGAAGTTATTTTCCACCAATCCACCACCCTTTCCGTGAAATAGTACTTTCTAATGTCTTCCTCTCCCTTTCAGCTTAAACACTAGACCATTTATGGACCAACTGTTTCTCAGGTTAAATAAACTTGCTTTATCTACTCCATGAAACCGCTTCATGAACCTGAAAATCTCCATTACGTACCCCTTTCTCTTCCATCCTCTGAAGCGTGCATGCTACGACTTTTCAGTCGTTCTTCATACATTTTGCCTTGAGATGGATCATCGTTTCCCTTCTCTTCACTGTCTTTAATCTATACTTATCCTTCCCTAGATATGGACCACAGAAATGCAGGTGTTGCCTGACGTGATCAATACAAGAGCAGTAATCACCTCCCTCCTGCTAGTAATTCCTCTCCCTATTCACCCATGCATCTTGTTAGCCCTCCTGTGTGCCTTAGTGTACTGATAAGATGGATTTAGATCATTTTGTATCACTCCCAGGTCCTCTCTTCCTCTGATCTCCATGGCATTCCATCACTATAGTAAACTTTACCTGGCTTTTTCACCCATGTTAAAACCTTGCACTTTTTGGTACTGAATTTCCACTGCCAAATACCGAACCATTTCACCAGTCTTCTCACATCCTGTTCATGCAGTCAACTCCTTCTTCAGTGTCACCCCTTCCACAGAGCTTTGTATCATCTGCGAATATACTTACCTTGCCCTGAATACCGCTGTATAGGTCACACATATACATACTGAACAGTAGTGGTTCTAGGACTAAACTCTGTATGGTGGAGGGGGGAGTTTCAGAGAATTGGGGCCTCACAGAAAACACTCAGTCCCCTGATGATTTTAATTTACAGCAGGGGGACACAGTCCCAGATGCCTAAAACAAAGGGCTCTTCTAGGGTGGTGAAGGAGAATCACAAGCTCCTAAAGGTAGGCTGGACCCAGTCTGTTAAGGCCTTAAAAGCCAGCAAAAGAACCTGTGGTCAAACCTCTGTGCCTAACTTACAGTCAGTGCAACTCGTGTAGTGTCTAGTAGGTAAAGGATAATATATTCTAACCTTCTAACTTTGCATAGAAGCCCTTGCTACATTCTGCACTAGCTGCAGGCATCAGATCTGACCACAATGTGGCCGTAATATAGCACATTACAGTGGTCAAGGCACAAACCGAATGCTTGTACCAGCATCTTCAGATCAGCAGGTTCTAGCAAGGAGTGTAACCTGACAACAGACTTCCCATGCTACAAGCTGCCCTTGACGATGGATGACACCTGGAACTCCTGGGTCAGCCTTTCATCAAGGGTTACTCCCAGATTTTTATTTTGGTGTTCATTCTCTTCAGCCAACTTACTCATTTTACACCAACAACCCCAGCCCCAAATTCTGCCTTCTCCAGGCCTTTCCCTGGGTCTGTCATGGCTCACCCCCAACCCACTGACGTGCGTCTATTTTCCTCCACACCTCCAGTGTCTGGAATACAGGGAGAGACAGAAGCCATGGTTGCCTGTGTGGAGCCTGCGGGGCACTGGCTCTTCATCCTAACACGGCTGGTTATTTCTGTTATTTTCTTCCCATCTGCTCTCCCCAGAGGCACCCAGATGCATGCAACATGCACCTGCCAGGAAAGCACGCTATCCGTCCCACCAGCATGAGCTGCAGCAGTGTCAGAGCATGCTACCCCCCTTCACCTGGCTGGGATCCACTGCCAGCAGCAACGTGTACTCCCAGCCAGGCCACCCGCTAGCTGGCTCCTGAGTTTACTTCTGAATGGGTCACCACCATGGAAGCACAACATGCTTACTCTAGGCCACTGGGCAGCTACTCCCAGATAACTAACCATCTTCCTACCTCAAGCTGAACACAATTAAAGTCAGAAGAGGCCCACTGATCCAAACCCATCAGTACTAGGGTTTAGAGCCGGTCAGTCTGAGGTCATCTAGTCCTCTACTTCTGCAAAGCGACATTCTACTACCTCTACAGAGCAATCGCTTCATTAAAAAAAAAAAAAACAAAAAAAAAACAGTACTGTGTCCCTGCATCAGCAGCAAATTAAACAAAAGTGTTGGATTAAAGACATGCTGAAAATAGAGATTTAGTACACTTAGAGGTAGCATATCGAAGTGGCAGAATGCAAGATGAGTAGAGCGTAAGATCTAAAAACTGAGGCGAGAAGAAATATGCAAGTTATTTTGTTTCTGTGCATCTTTCCAAACCGCATTCATACAAACCTCAAACCAAGTGTACAGTATGACATCATGGGTATGCAAATCCTTGTGATGGGCAGGCTACAAGGTACCATCTACTAAATGTAAGGGTTACATTAAATAGAGTTGGAATTAACATTTGAACCACAGGTCTTCTTCAGGAACTATATATAATAAGCAACGTTAGCAAGCTAACTGCATAATTTTTCTTCATAGATAATTCCTGAAGAAGACCAGAGCCGAAACATCAATTATAACTTGATTTTCTACTTTCATCATGTATTTACTGTAAAAAGTATGCACACACTATTTGCACACTTCTGGGCTACAGATATTCATGTTTTATGAGCATTCATTTTTTTCTCATTTTATATCTGTCTAAAAAAAGAAACTGATGTTTCACCATTCACTTTTATTCAGTGTTATACTGTACTGAAAATAATATTTGTACTTATAAGTAATATGATCCATTCAGTTTAAAAAACAAACTTTTGTTAGCATGAAACTCACAGAGCGAAGTATATTTATTTATTTGTAATGTGTTAACTGGCTAGGATATGGGAGCATTAGATGCCCATTTTTAAAGGGGACCCGGAGATGTACAGAACAGCAACAATGCAGAATAAATATGCAATACAGAATAAATATGCAATGCATCCGTGTACACAGTAATCAGGTGTCATTACACTTGCATATAGACAAGTCCAAACAGTATTTTTTTAACACCATTTTAAACTATTTAGTGCTACCACTTGATATGTATTTATCACTACCACTTGAGATGTATTCGGTGTTATCACTCGCGATGTATTCAGCGCCATGACTTACGATGTATTCAGCGCTACCACTCACTAAGTATTTAGCACCACAGCTTGCTACATATTTAGCACTACAACTTGTGATGTATATAGTGCCATTGCGTGCTGTGTATTTAGCGCCACGACTTATACTGTACTTAGCACTACGGCTCTCAATGTATTCAGCGCTACCACTCGTGATGTATTTAGTGCTACAACGTACGATGTATTTGTCACCATGTCTCATGATGTATTTAGTGCTATGGCTCTCAATGTATTTAGCAGTACAATTCTTGATGTATTTATCACCACAACTCATGATGTATTTAGTACTACAACTCGTGATGTATTTAGTGGCACAACTCGCTATGTATTTAGCGCTATGACTCACGATGTATTTAGTGTTACCACTCATGATTAATTTAGTGCTATTACTTGATGTATTTAGTGCCATGACTCGCTATGTATTTAGCGCCACAACTTACGATGTAATTAGTACTACAGCTCACGATGTATTCAGTGCTACCAATCATGATGTATTTAGTGCTATGACTCATGATGTATTTGCCACCATGACTCACGATGTATTTAGCTCTACAGCTCGCAATGTATTTAGCACTATGACTCGTGAAGTATTTGGCACTACCACTCACTGTGTATTTAGCCCCACAACTCGCTATGTATTTAACGCTATGACTTGCAATCCATTTAGTGCTACCACTCGTCATGTATTTAGCATGATCTATTCGGCGTTATCACTTGTGATGTACTCAGCACCACCACTTGCTATGTAATTAGTGCTACAACTCACAATGTATTTAGCACTACAACTCATGATTATTTAGTGCTACAACGCACTATGTATTTAGCACTACCACTCGAGAAGTATTTTGTGCTACGACTCACTATGTATTTAGCACTGCAATTGCTATGCCAGCCACCCAGGTTTCAGGAATGGCCTCTGGTAACTTGAGCACCATCCGGAAGAGGGAGTAGTGTGCATCCTATGGATGGCGTTCCTATCTTGAGGAAGCGGGGTATAGTGCCCCACTTATAAACTGTCACCCGGTGGAGGCCAGGTGGCAGTACACTGGGAAGGCACAGAAGGGGAAAGGGGCAGTTGCCAGATGCTGGCATGCATACAACCACTCCACTGTGTGCTGGTACCCTCTGGGGAGAAACCAAGAGGAGAAAATCTCCAGTCTGCAGAGGTCAAGATCATCAACACCTGCAAGCTCTTGCACTACAGACAGGGCAGGCCACTGACCAAAACTGTGGTCCTAGGGATACTGCTGGGACATTAAGTCCCTAAGAGGGTTCATGAGGGGGTGAGGTGTCACCAGCACGGCAGACTGGAAGCCACGAAAATGTGTGATGTATAAAAAAGGAGAAAGTCTTGATAAAGGGAACATTTTTGTGAGAAAACAGAGAAGAAGACTTCACTATTTATTTATTTTATTTATTTATTAAATTTTGATAACCAGGTAGGCTCTCTGAGCCCCAAAGGTCCCTTTTTCAGGGGCGACCCGGACAGAACATTACATGTGGCTATACATACAGCGAGTAGGTTACAGAGAATATACATGTCACACAGAAAGTAGGTTACATAGAATATACATATCAGTGGGACAGGTTACAGTCATTCAGTGCATTGATAGCTAGCCTAGGTCTTAGATGTTAGCTATTTGTACTGTAACCAAACAGAATCCCTTAGGCGAAGGTTATCCGATGGGTTTCTGTGGGTTACTGTAAGAGAGTACTTTCTACTGCAGGTGCACATTTCCATCAGTCTAGTGTTCCATGGCAGGGCTGAGATCGGTATGTCAAACAATGGTACCACAAACAGCTATATAAATGGTTTCTTTAAAAAAAAAAAAAAAAAAAAAACGTGACATGAACAGCTGTGCTAAAAAAGAAAATTCTGTTGAACACAAAACAGATATTAGTAGCTTAACCTTTATCCCTTAAGAACCCCCCAAATCCCTTCAGTAGGAACTCCTACGCCACTGCTGGCAGTAAAAAGCCTTCCAGTTAACACAGCCTCCTACAGATATATTATGATCATCCTTAGCAAGGGACAGTTGGCCAATAAAAACCTGCCAAAGGGGGAAGCTAAAAGGAAGCCATCACAGCCAATAATTATTCACAAAGCAAAACTTAAAGTTGCAGGTCATGTTAGCTAGGTTAACAAATGGCACTGCTTTTATTTAGCTCAGGAAGGATGCAACTAGGTTTCCTGACTTAGGTGAGCTTGTCTAAGCTAGAAACAAATAAAGTAATACAGTCTATTGTGACATTGTTGTTTTTTTCTTTGACTTCTAAGAAAATCTGGCTTCAGTCCACTACTGCCCAGTCAGGACCAATAATGCTACGCATCCTTTTCAGACGTCTTTCACAAATGATCTACAATGGGTGGAAGCAGGCCACACGCATATGTTCTGAGACTTGGAGGAGAATAACTAAGGGAAAAAAACAACTAATTTCATCTTGGCTATTTTTTTAATTTAAATTTGTGCAATTCAGTACAGGAGTCTAGTTGCTCCATTACTGAATCAGAAGATAAATGCCATTTTTAATACAGCTCACATGAACTGCTGCTGCCTTTAATAGACATCCTTAACCCTGTTGAGGCCTAAAAAGGCTTTTTATATGTATTTAACAAATAATGATCTGTCAGTGTTCACATCCTTGTACTCATTTTCAATTTGGTAGCATAACAGTGGATTCCTGGGCTCTTTTTCTGTAAATATTTCCATGAAAATAATCTAAAAAAAAACAAATACTCAGTATTCCATGGGGCTCAAAGCTGTGTTTTGCTAAACATGTGTTTTTTGGCCTAGTTGAGATGGTGGTATCCAGCCGGTCTGGCAGCACTGAGGGTTGAGGCGCTGGATGCCACACCTCGCGCCACACCAGTGACCCGAGTTCAGGAATGAGCTTGGGTGCCTGGGGTCGGAAGGGGAGGGAGAGGATTGAGCGTCTGATGGACTGCTCTCCTCTCCCTGGGGAGGGATCCAGGGTGTCTCCAGTGCAGTAAAGACCCCTAATGGAGAGCGGGGTTACAACTAACGTGGCACTGTTAAAGCGGAGGAGCACAGCAGACGCCTATGGCACAGCAGTGTTGGCATCACTGCATGCCCGCGCTTCTCGGTGGAACCACAAGCATAAAAATCCCTGTTCCTGGATAGGCGATGGCTCCCCTCTGGGCCACATCGCCACATGCCCAATACTGAGCCCTGTCTCCACCCTCTCTGTCCTTTCCACCACCTTGGCTGGCACACTAGATTTAAGACAGAGCGTCAAGAGTGGAGGCGGCCCTACCTCAGGGGCTCAGAGCTGGGGGGGTCTGCCAGCAGGAGGTTTGTGGAGGGCAGCTACTTCTGAGGAGGCAGGGGATCAGGTGGGTGGTAGAGCAGTGGTAGGTGAGCAGGACAACCAGAGAGAGAGTTCCATTAGCGGTGAATAAATGGAAGTTAAAAAAAAAAAAAAAAATAGATGGTGGTGTCCCCTTAAATGATGTTAAAATCCTTTAGTAACGGATCCAATAGCAAAGAAAATGAGAACCAAATGACATAATATGCAGGGACTGCTTTACTGTTATAAAATGCAAAAAAAAATTAATGAATTATGTATTAATGCGTTGTGATAACCAGAATGAATGACAAAAACATAAATGGAAAGTACCAGAGTTACTCTGAGTTTTTTTTTTGCAATTTGTTTGGCCTGCTTTTGATAGAATCTCTACAACACCTGCTTCAGACAATCAACAGTCATTTATATGAGACATTAAACCAAAGCCCCTTCTGCCCATCTCTGGTCACCTTTCAGGTCAAAGTTTTAAGATCTCATGGCACTTATCGAACAAGAGTATGTGGTATGGGCAGCAGGCCCAGATTAATGGATGTGGGGGCCCTATTCCAAGTTATATTTTGTGGCCCGGGGGGCCCCCTAAATGCCAACATCCCACTGTTCCTCAGTGCCATGCCAGCAAGGCTGCAACAACCAGGGTATTCAAGCAGAACGTCAATTACAATAACCTCACCCCCACAGAACACATCTGGAAATGAGCTGTTAGCAGCTCAGCTTGCCTTTCCTTGTAAAACTTTTGAAGTAAGAAAAGAAACAAAAAGAAAACAATGAAAGAGGGAAAGAGAGAGAGGGGAAGGATAAGGAAGGAAGGAAGGAAGGAAGGAAGGAAGATTTAGATTTTACCAGGGGAACAAGCTTGCTGTGGCCTGTGGTTGTGTAGGCTTAATCTTTTTTGGCATACAGATCATTTTGTTCCCTTCCCTTTATCACACCTGCTAGTAGGTTATATCCAGCCAGCCACTGATTCTGACTGCCTTGTCTTTCTGACAGCTAATACTAGCCTAATTTCATTAAAATACTTCAGTCTTCTTGTCTGTAGTTTTATGCCCCAAGTCCACCATGCACCACCATTGTACTTTTTTTCTACTTTTTATTTATTTTCTCTAGTCTGTGCTGTCTGTGCACCAATGCCATGATTGTACTTTAGTTAATAGTTCTTTAGTACTTTAGTTCTTAATTTATTTGTACAACATACCTCAGCTCCTCTGTCTGAGATGGCTGGCTGTCGTTGATCTTGACCCTCACCCTCAAGATCACGTTGCAGCAGGCGGCGGCACAATGACTCAGGTGATTGGTCTCAGCCCACCGGGCCCAGCGGCACCATAGGACTCCTCCTCGACTTGTCCTCACACCAGCCAGTCAGCAGCAGCAAAGCAAGCATGCATGCGACTGGCTGCTCTGCACATCAGGAGGGTGGTAGTGGTGTCGACAGGTGAAGGGCAGCAACTTAAGTGAAGCAACTAGGGGCTGCTGAAAAATCTGATTCCACGGCCTGCTCTAGTCTCTCTCTCGTAGGCGCTCGAGTCACAGGCAGCTCAGCTGAGCTTACTTTTGCTAGTGTTTAATGTCTCGATTAGATCGAGAGACGAGACCACAAACATCACGGTCACGGACCAACCTGACTACCTCCACCGATGAGGAGTACGACTCAGTCCCACCACCGTCGACGACAATCTCCTTGTCGTCTCTTGGCTGATCCTCATCGAATCCATCGAGAGAGACAGCTTGGCTCACTGCACGGCCCTGACCCTGAAGCAACACATGCACAATGTCTGCCACACTGATTCCCACTCCTCAGTAGCCATACCTCCAGAGGACAGTAGGAACTAGTCTGATTGGTGTGTGGCCAGTGCAGAGGTGGAGCCGGAGCCGAGAGGCATGCTCGCTGAGCGGGGGGGGGGGTTTCGGACTGTGGTGATTGGTGCTTTTTTGGGGGAGGCAATTTGGCCGGTCGGCAACCATGGCATGGTCACACACAGCAGGGCGAGGGAAGAAGAAATTAGAGAAGAAAAAAATTACAACTAACTTAAGTTGCTAGAGTGGCTGGCGTGTGGCGGGGGCCCTCCTGAACCATGGGGCCCGATACCATGGTGTCATTTGTGTATATTTTAATCCAGCCATGATGGGCAGCATTCCCCCATCAGTAAAACTGGTAAGCAATAAGCCGCAACAGGGTGTACATTGAAATATCTGCACTGCACGCCCCAGGGACAAGGACAAAGGGAGAGTGTCCTTATGCCCCTTGAAGTGCATCAGATATTCTTAAATGCTTACCCTGGAGTGGATAAATTTCCTTATAAAATGGGTGGAAAAAAAATCAGTGAAAATAGGGGTCACTAATTGGATAAAATACACCACATGACTGTGCAATATCTGATAATATCCGCACACCTCCAACTACGACCGCACATCTGCACTACTTTCCGTCCCTCAGAACCTTCTCACCAGCAGTGAGATCACTCCATGCCTGGCACAGACAGTCTGCCCCCACTCCTAAACACACACACACACACACACACACACCTGGAACACACAGGCTGCCACCCACAACCATAAGTAAATCTATACAGCTGTCCCACACTGAATACAATTATCTGGTTGATCCGGACATAATTTTTATAGGTCAAAAGTAACAAAATAAAAAACTTACCTGGTTGATCCTGCCATTTTCAGACTGTCTTACATTTAAACACCTTCATTGTCTAATTCTATCATAGCGTGATCGACTGGTGTTCATCACGGCATAGGACATGCTGGCAAAGCTTTAAAATAAAGCACGTTTTGCTCAAAAACTATGTAAAGTCCATTTTTTATGGTACGGTTACTGAGGTTTTTGTAAAAGAACCTGCCAACAGTAGAGCAAGGAGAACAAGTGAGTTGGTGGCTTCAGAAGTGTAAATGCAAGTCCGAGCCAGTGTTGCTATAGCAACAGGCACTCACGTTTGTGTCTACATTTCTGAAGCCACCGACTTGCTTGCTCTCCTCGCTCTACAGTCGGTGGCTTCTTTTACAAAAAACATTAGTAACCTTATCATAAAAAACAGACTTTACATTATTTTTTGTTCATACCCATAAAAATCATGGCAGGATTAACCAGATCACTTACTGTAAATTAAACACTAATTTGTATAAGACAGGGACTACTTTTTGTCCCTTCCCCCCAATATTTGTGGCTATTGTTGGCAAGGTGTTAGTATGGCTCAGTTGGTAGTACATATGCCTCCGGGCTAGAAGGTCATGGGTTCTTGTCCCACACAAGAATTGGGCTCACACCTTAATGCTGGTAACCGAGTGTATTTACAGAATTATATTAAATACCAAGGCTTTGTAGGGTGTCACACCTGGGACGCAGCATTTCCACCCGACTGCCACCCAACACTGCCGCCCACACTATGACACTCTTAAGCTATGGCCCTTCAGCTAAAGGACCACAGCAGAGAACCACTAGCAGGTTGAAGCTGAAAAAGGGAGAGATGCCCCGCCCCAGAGACAACACACCTCCCAATTTGAGGATGGGGCAGTGGGCACCAGGAAACACGGACTGCTGCTTCTGCTGGAAAACTCAGTCCTGACAGTCAATGCAATGCACAGAGCCTGACTGGCTCTAAAATCCACTACAGCTCACAGTCCTGGAGAAGTGGTAGAAACAGCTGATTGTTTTCAACCTAATAATCAGGATAGTCTTTTTTTTCCCATACAGATTTTTATGGTATTTTTTTGCCTTTTTCTCCCTACCTAGGCAGCGCGTATTGCAGTGGACACCCGTCTCAGGTGTCCTCCCTTCGTCACACCCACCGCGTACGCTAACCACCAGACCTCCACCCGGTGACAGGTCCCGGCAATGGGACTGGTGGGGGGGCGGCGACCTCCCCCAGGAGAGGAGAGCTGCCTTCTGACTTGCTCAATCCTGCTCCAATCCTCTCCCCCCTCGTGCTGGCACCTGACTACCCAAGTGATTCCCGAACCCAAGTCACCGGTGTACCATGAGGTAAGGCGTCCAGCACCTCAGCCCTCAGTGCCACCGGGCTGGCATTAATCAGGATTTTTATAGGCTGTTCTGATATCTAATCATATAGGCCTGGTGACTGGTAATATGCAGACAATATATGTCCATTTGCCCAAAATGTCCAATTTTCTTGAGTCTTTGTCAGGAGGCAAAGAGTTCATACGGTGGGCAGTCCTGGACCGGTCATGATGAGCAGCCATAATCACCTCCAAGTCAATTTCAGGCTGAGTGGTATAAAAAGCCTTGGCTAAAGGGACCGAATAAAGTGTATCCACCTTTCAAAGGAGAGCTGGTAATGTATTAGGCCTGTGCCAGGCAGCCACAGTTGGCATCCTCCAAAGCAGGGTAAACTGGAGGCATGATCATGAAAGAAGATGTGGAGACCTCCAGGAATTCACACAGATCCTTTTAGTGGAGTCCTCTTCCTCAACATAAAAGCCCAGCTTGCCCTTCCTGAGGTGTAGCAGAGCCTGAAATGAGGCATCCTCAGTAGGAGACCTGCAAGTATATACCACAGTGCCTTCACTACAGGAGGAGACAGTGAAGCTAGATTCAACTACATAAACGGGTTGCTCATCCTCTTTATCACATTCCTCCACATCCAAGACGCCTGGATTGTACTCGTCTTCCTACCATCAGGCTGAGGAGGGTGTAGGACCATAGAGGCACAGGTTGATGAGGCAGTAGCGAGGTGACACACTGACAGGAAATGTAGATCCAGAAGCAACCATAGCCAACTTCAAAAGGCGTGACAGTAAAAGCTGTCCTGCCGACAAAGTAATCGTTGACGGCATGGAAGCCAAGATTCTCTGAAATACTGTAGTTCAGAGACAAGGCCAGCGCAACAGCACTAGCCTTGACAGTGCCAGCTGGGAAAGTCAACACAGAAAACGACAACAGGACAGTGCCCATTGACAATGTGCTGAAGTACTGTGTGCTGCCAACAGCAGCCAAGCCAGAGCCTGTGCCCAAACCTGGCCCTTGTAAAATAGTCGCGTTGACAAAGGAGACTGAAGAAGCATTCTGAAACTTACCCTCAGCGATGATCTGGACCAGAAGAAAGACTTAGGATGTTTGCAGTGATGCTGTGACGATTGCTCAGGGTACCATACAATAGATTTAGCAATAAAAGTAACATCCAGCAACATCAGCTATATCATAAAATACAACATAAAACACCATTAGCAGATAGCTCAGCGGAACATTACATTTTAAAGGTCTCGGTCAATGGCGGCCTCTCTAGGAGCTCTTGGGAGCGCATTCCAAAGTACTGGGACCACCACCACGAATGCCCAATCACCCAAAGATGTCAATCATGCCTTCAGTATCTTCAACAGGCCCACCGCAGCAGAGCAGAGGGGGCAGCAGGACGAGTAAGAAGACAGAAGTTCAAACAGGTATTCCCAGCCCATACTGTGTGGCGTTTAATACAGCAAGTTAGCAACCCAACCTTGAAGGTTAGACACCACCTCACCAGCAGACAGTGTAGTTTGCACAGCACAGGGGTCACATGACCTAAATACACCCATCAGTTACCAAGCTGCAGGTCTTTGCACCAGTTGCAGGAGATGTGGCAAACCTCCATTTACCTTGAAGTGTAGAACACTGAAGCAGTCGAGCCAGGATGTCACAAAAGCATGCACCAGTGTCTTCAGGTCTTTTAAAAAAATAAACACAAAACACTGTCTGACCACCCTATTAGTAAAACTTACACCACATAAAAATGACTTCAGACAACACGTGTGGTCAATATTATCCCATGACATACCTGATTCACAAGATAGCTTGCTATCTCATGACTTGGGTTCATCACAAATGCTATCTCTATAGACTGGCTCATCACAATGGGCTACTGTACTGCCCTTAAGAACTGGACCTACTTTCAGTGCAAATCGCCACTGGGAACAGAAAAAGAATAACACAAACTGGCAGAGTAAACATAAACACGACCCTCTACTACAGAGCTTTGCTACGTCAGTACCATCTGACAGCTGTAAATAAATATGTTTTTTTATAGTACAGTACTTGAACTACTCACACTGCACGCAGTACTTCCTAACTTTATGAACTCCCCCCAACCCCCCACAGTCTAGTCACTCGTGATGGAGTTGGAGGAGACGGCTACACCATGAATAGCTAGATGGCATGTAGGGGTTCTTAAAGATGTCAGCGTGACTTAGCAGCACATCCACCTCAGGGCCACAAGGTCACTGGCACTAGTCCCACCCTGGAACTTGGGCTCACACCATAAATGCTGACACCCAAGTGCAGTATTACACAGATACAGTACTGCTGGGGTGTGCTGTCCCTTGGATGAGACATTAAAGTAAGAAGGCCCTTCGGTCCATCTCTAGTGCTGTCCTGGTGCTTTTTTGTTTATTTGTTTCTTATTCATAAAAGGTTTTTATCGTCCTTAGGCAGATTGGGCGGCTTCTCAGCCCTGTTCCTGCACACTGGCGTCAGACTCTTACCTCCTCTTAATCAGAGACTCCATGTCCCGCAGGTCTCCCCGGCCCAGGTCACACGTCCAGATCCATCAGGAATGGAACAGCAGAGCCGTCCTCCATTTTCCCTCCTGTTTTCTCCCTGGGGCTACAGACATGCAATGAGCGTCCAGATCCATCAGGGAATGGAACGGCAGAGCCCGTCCTCCATTTTCCCTCCTGTTTTCTCCCTGGGGCTACAGACATGCAATGAGCGTCCAGATCCATCAGGGAATGGAACGGCAGAGCCCGGCCTCCATTTTCCCTCTTGTTTTCTCCCTGGGGCTACAGACATGCAATGAGCGTCCAGATCCATCAGGGAATGGAACGCCAGAGCCTGGCCTCCATTTTCCCTCCTGTTTTCTCCCTGGGGCTACAGACATGCAATGAGCATGATGGGCATGCTCTGCAGCCACGGAGACACCCCCAGCACTCCGTACGTGGCATCCCTTAACACTGTGTGACTCACTTGTGCTGCCACCAGATATCTCCATGAGGCAGTCAACGGTCAGACATAGCAACCTGCTCCCCCAGAGAGGAGAGGAGTCCTATCTGGCCAGCCCCCAAGTGACCCGCTCCCATTTCTGAGCCCGGACTGTCGGTGTGGCAGGATGTGAGACGCTCTGCATCTGAGGTCTCCATGCCACTGGGCCAGCTGCCCAGGTGGGTTTTGAGGTGGAATTAAAAGAACCCAAGGCACTTTCTGCAAAAGTACGGGACTTTCCCAGTGTTCTGGCCAGCATTCCCCTTCCCATAAAACTGGTTCAGGTAATTGTCCAAGGCTGTGTGTGGGTGCTGATGTTTGAAATGGCTGCCACTACATATTTGCAGTCACTTTACTACTAGTCTGGTTGTTTGCAAAAGCACTCTGGGATACAATGCATCTGAAAAGGGCTATATGAATGCAAATTCTTCTTCTTCTTCCACAGTTCAGGAAGTACACAGTGAGATGTGATTAAGGATTTGAAACAAAAGTTTGATACGACTACACTAAGTCATTGTTTCTCCTATACTAAGAAAAAAGAAGCAGATAAAAATAACCAGTGACACCAACAAATTCTACAGCAGGTGAGCAATGATAACGTGTTCGAGTGGCAGTTTGGTTTACTGGGTACCACTGGGCACCAGAGACATTCCGCACAAGACTGGTGAGCGAGGGAGGTGTCACTAGATACCAGGAACTCCTCTGACATGGGACAGTGTGGGAGGGGTGCCACTGCCTCTGGACATGGGATGAGGAGAGGGGGTGCCCAGGAATGAATCCAATTGTTACATTTTTAGTTGATCCAAGACTAGATGGGGATGGAATTTAAGTGTAACATCCAATGATCATGAAATTAAAAAAATCTGACAAATTCGTTTTTTTTTTTTAATTCTATCTAAACACTTTTAGTTCATTGCATATATTGCTTTATAATAACTGTTGACCCCCTATAATGGCTGGAAAAGCATTCCTGATAAAACGTCACAATAACCCGCTGAATTCTGTGCTAACTCGATAGTGAGTTATTACGGTGTTTTCCTACTCACACTGTACTTATGCGGCTGCTCAAGGACATGTTCACTTGCACAAAATACAGCTTAGTTTTTCTCCCTGTTGAAATCTTGCAGTTATTATAAAAATAATGACTTTGCAAAGTTTGTTTTATGATGATTCTTCACACACACACACACACACTGGGCATGTGAACAATCCTCATAACACACACCTGCACAGGCATTATTCTTTATGTACCTACCCCACGAATAGCTAAAAAGATATTAAAAAGATATTACTTCATCTGGCCTACCTTTCCCAGTAGACCAAATAAATACAGGTTACTCACCTGTAACAGGAGTTCTAGGAATGGTATATGTTGTTCATCCACACTTATTGGCAGGTTCCTTGCCGCTTTAAATCTTGCCGGAAGGTCTTCAAGCTAGCTCCTCCCACCCACCCGGGTGGTAAAACTCTCGGCTCCGCCCCATGACGCCAGATCTGGCCCGCTGGAAGCTCAGGTTGTGCGTCGAAGCCGGGGAGGTCGGGGGTTCGTGTGGATGAACAACATATACCATTCCTAGAACTCCTGTTACAGGTGAGTAACCTGTATTTCTAGGGACATGGATATGTTGTTCAGCCACACTTATTGGCAGACTCCTAGCAGTTCTCCGGGAGGAGGAGAGCAGCGCACACCCTAATACTTACTTGGGGAACAAGATTGGAGAACCGAGGCCCCAAAACCAGCATCGGCGTGACTCAAGGTCGATGTGGTAGTGGGAAATAAGGTGTGTGCTGACTTCCAGGTAGCAGCCCTGCAGATCTCCTGGATAGGGACATCCCTGGAAGCAGCCACCGATGCAGCAGTATGGCGGTAGAATGAGCTCTTATCCTCTGGGAGGCTCCATGCCCGCTAACTCATAGCAGAGATTTATGCAGGAGGTGACCCATCTGCCTATCGTCCGCTTGGCTGCAGGTCTGCCAGGTGCGGCTTCAGCGTGAGGGTGACAAACAGCTGGCAACCTCTCCCGAATTTCAGCCATCGCTCCTTATAATAAGCGCGCCTTCTAGGGTCCAGAGTATGGAGCCTATATTGCGCCTCCGAGGTGTGATTGGGGTAGAACACCAGCAGAGTCAATACCTGATTAAGGTGAAACTCCGACACCACCTGGAAGGAATTTGGTGAGGCGTGAGGACAACCTTGTCCCTGTGGAAGACCAGGTAAGGAGACCGATGCTCAGCGCCTGGAGTTCTCCCATCCTTCTGGCTGACGGATAGCCACCAAGAAGGCGAGCCTACCCACAGGTGGGGAGACCACACCTGTACATTGGTTGAATGGCTTTGCCCATGAGCTTTGCCAGTACCAGCAGTAAATCCCACGGAGGTGGGGGTTCCCGCACTGGAGGAAATGTGATCAAGGCCTTTGAAAAGCGCCCGACCACTTTTCCTGCGCCACTGACTGCTGACCGCCCGCGCCCGTAAGCAGAAATGGCTGCCAGGCACCTTAAGGGTTGTCGCACCTAAGCCCTTGACTAGATGGGACCATAGATAGTCCAAAATGCTCACACAGGACACGAGAAAGGGTCCAACCCTTTTACCGACACCAAATGGAGAACCTCTTCCATTTGAAGACATAGCATTTTCTGGTCGACTCCTTACGGGACGCCTCAACGACGTTGAGGACCTCGTCGGAAAGACCCAAGGCCTGGAACTCTAGCCGCTCAGGAACCAGGCCGTCAGGTGCAGGGATTGAAGGTCCGGATGGAACACCTTCCCCTGATTGACTGAGAGCAGGTCCGGGCGAGCTGGAAGCTGCCGCGGAGTCCTGGAGCTGAGACTGAGGAGATCTGGGTACCAGAACTGGCGAGGCCAATCTGGGGCTATCAGAATCACCTGCGCCTTGTCCCTCCTCGCTTTCAGCAGGACCCTGTGAATCAGGGGAACGGGGGGAAAGGCGTAAAAGAGGCCCGGGGTCCACGGCCTCGAAAAGGCATCCCCCTGCAGCGAGCCCTGCTGAGGGGGGCGGGCATGAAACAGCCTCAGCTTCGCGTTCTCCCTGGAGGCAAACAGATCCACCAGAGTGTGCCCCAGCGGAGAACAGGTCTTGTACTATCTCCGGCAGGAGAGACCACTTCGTGCGATGCAGCCCTATCGGCTCAGGGCATCGGCCAGGGTGTTGGAGGCTCCTGCCACATGAATGGCCAGGAGATCCGCCCAGGCTGCCACTAGTGACCAGATGCGAGAGCTTCCTTGCATAGAGGCAAGGAGCGCGTGCCCCCTCTGGGCGGTTTAGATAGTACATGGTCGCGGTATTGTCCGTCTGGACCGGGACCACTTGACCCCAGAGAAACGGAGCAAAGGCGGTGAGAGCTAGGCAGACCGCACGGAGCTCCAGCAGGTTGATATGGCATCGGGACTCCCGTGGGGACCAGAGGCCGTGCGCTCGGTGTTCCCCAGATGGGCACCCCAACCCATCAAAGAGGCGCCGGTCGACAGAGAGACCGCTCGTCGCTCAGGTGACAAACGGGATACCTCCTGCAGATGGGACGGAACGTGTCCACCACTGGAGAGCGCTCCACATCTCCTGGGTCGCCCACACGCGCTGGTCCAGAGGGTCGCAACGCCAGTGACCACTGGCCGCCAGACCCACTGGAGGGGCGCATGTGCCAGCGCGCCCAACGGACCACGCTGGTACAGGCCGCCATAAGACCCAGGAGTCGAGGAAGTCCCGGGTGGAAAGCGATTGCCCAACCAGAAATGATTGGGCAAAGGAGGTAAGAACCCCGCCCTGTCCACCGGGAGCCGTGCTCTGGCTCGAAGAGAGTCGAGCTCTGCCCGATGAAGGATATCACCTGCTTCAGCTCGAGTTCCGACTTGGCCTCGTTGACCAGGAGGCCCAGTTGAG
The DNA here is from genome assembly GCA_016271365.2 of Neoceratodus forsteri. Taxonomy (NCBI): domain Eukaryota; kingdom Metazoa; phylum Chordata; order Ceratodontiformes; family Ceratodontidae; genus Neoceratodus; species Neoceratodus forsteri. Next base: position 1,339,045,350 of record CM057455.1, on the reverse strand, counting down.
AGCAAACCCGGAGGGCCAGATTTCTGGACCGCTCCACCTCCAACCTGGAGGGGGCTGCTATCTGCCAATCGTCCAGGTAAGGGTACACCCGGACCCCTCGGCGCCAAGAAAGCTGTCACCGCTGCAATGCATTTGGTGAAGACCCTGGAGCTGAAGAAAGGCCAAGGGCATGGCCTGGAACCGAAGAGGGATCCCTCCGCTCTGAAGCGGAGGAATCTCTGATGAGACGGACGGATAGGGACGTGGAAGAACGCGGCCTGGAAGTCCAGAGAACAGAACCACACCGTGTTCCAGATGGTATTATCTGAGCCAGAGTGACCATTCTGAAGGTTCGAGACCTTAGGAACTTGTTCAGGTCGTGTAGGTCTAAGATGGGGCGCCAGCCCCTCGTCCGTTTCGGGACCAGGAAGTACCTGGACACGAACCCTGGTTCTGGTGAAGGGTCCTCTATCTCTTTTATCACCCTTTTCTGAAGGAGGAGGGCGATGTCGGCTCAACGAGCCTGTAGAGATTCTGGGGACCCCAAAGCCCCCCGCGGGTGACGGCTCTGAAGGGTGGAGCCTGCTCGAATTCCAGAGGCAGGCCTCTTCCCACCACCTCCAAAACCCACCTGTCCGTGGTAACAGCGGACCAGGCGGAAAGGAAGTGTCGGAGCCGTCCCTCCACGGGGAACCAGGCGCAGGTGACGGGATGGGGTGACACCCCTCAGCCCGCTCACTTAGCAGGCTTGGAGGAAGGACCGCCTGGGACCACCAGGGCCTTTTCCTCCTTGCTTCCTATTAGAGGAAGCTGATGGCTTGGGCTTGGAATACCAAGGTCTAGCCTGCTGGCCCTGAGTGTGTTGTTGGGCCGGGCGTGTGGGCGGGGTTGAGGGACGAAAGGGCTTAGGCTGGGGCTTATGACCCTTGTCCCTCTGTGCGGACGAGACCGAATCCAAGGTGGCATTGGATTTTTCGATCCTCTGGAGGTGGCCTTCCACTCCAGGGCCGAACAGGTCTGTTCCCAGGAAAGGAACGTCCGCCAGCTTGTGCTGGGTATCCACGGTAAAGGTGGATATTCGCAGCCACGCCCGCCGACGCATGGCCACAGCGCCCACTGACCGGGCACATGAGTCTCCTATATCCAGAGCAGTCTGGAGCTGTTGTTTGGCTACTGCCCTGCCCTGATCCCGCACCTGCTTGACCGTAGTCTGCAGGTCCAGCGGAAAGATGAGAGACACGCCTCATCCAGGGACCCAAAGGGCATGGGAGGAAATGTGCCGCCAGGAGGCGGCGAACTGGCCCTGGCGAAGGCCGAGAGAAGAGGCAGCATACACTTTCCGCCCGAGTAGTCCAATTTCTTGGACTCTTGTCGGGCGGTTTGTCCACGCCCCTGGCATTACCGCACGCCGGAAAACACTGTCGCGACCAGCCCTTCAGCCGAGGGGTGTTCAGAAAACCGGACAGAGAGCCAGTAGGGACCGCGATACTTCCTGGCCATCCTGGCCGGGCGCAGGACAGGAAGCCGGACGCTGCCAAAGTTCCAGGGCCGGCCCGACAATGGCTTCGGCCACTGGAAAGGCCTCCGTGGGAGAATCCCCTCGGTCCAGAATCTTGGTGAGAGGATATCTGGCCCGTTTGGATACGGGTTCAAGCTTCATCCCAGTGGATTCTGAGATGAGCCTAAGAAGTCCTAGGAAGGACGAAGGGCTATCGTCCACTGACTGCCCCCCAGAGGACTCCAAGTCAAGGCGCTTGGAGAACAGGGAGGAGTCATCCGACCGACGAGTTGTCGAATAGCTGCCTGGAGCCTGAGCCACCCTCCACTTGCCGAGGCTTGTCAGGTGTGAGAGTGACCGACAGCCTACGGGGAAGGCCTTGGGCCAACCGCGATTCTTTCGTCGGAGCCCCAGCTGTCAGCTGAGGTGGAGGCGGTTCCACCACAATTGGTGGGGCAGCCGGAATAGGTCGGACAACTGGCCTGGAAACAGGCTCCTCGACCACTACCTGGTCCAGTGGCAACAACTTAATGGCCGGAGAAGAGGCCTGAGCCTGCTTATTGGCCAGAACAAATTGTTGCCACATGAGGTCCTCGTATATTCGGCGTAGCTTACGCCGAAGCCTTCCCTCCTCGGCCGAGGAGGAAGAAGAGGAAGAGCGGCGACGCCACTTGCCGCGGTGCCGAGACCGAGACCGTCTGTGTCGACAGGAACGGCTGGACCGCGAAGATGTCCGAGACCGAGACCAAGAAACTCGGCTAGGCTGAGGTCGGTGAGGGGGGGAGCCGAGGATCGGCGATCCCCTCGGTTCGGTCGGCAAAACCGACGGCTCCTGATTCACCGGTACGGGAGAGCCGACGATATCCTCAGCCCTCACCGGGGGAACCGGGGAGGAGGGAATCTCGGCTTCTCCAGCCGACAACCCGTCTAACGGGTCGAGAAAAATCTCAACCTCGTCGGGGAGTCTCAGTCACCTGCCTGACGGGGCACCGTGGAAGCCAGTGGTCAAGCCAAGAATTAGACCAAGTCCGATTGTCGATTTAGGGAGGGGATCTTTCCCGCCTCCCAAGAGCGCCGATCGATGAGATTATTCTTAGACTTCTTCGACCGATGAAACGGATCAAGAAGTAGGACCTCGCCTTTAGTTGAGAGGGTCAAGCAAAGCTCATAAGGAAGCTGAATATGAGGTCCCGAGCGATAGAGGACAAAAGGCCGCAGAAGAGGAAGCCGCGGCCTGAGCCGCCTGCTCTTCGAAGGCGACCAACCTCTCTAGTTGTTCGGGCGGATCCCGCCGGCCAAGGAAACCGCCAGTCGGGCCTCTTTGGATTTGACCGGAGGAAATCTTCTTTCGGGACGCCCCAGAAGTAAGCGGGCAGCGCGGTCCTCGAGGACGTAGACCGAGAAGGAGGAACACAGGTCGCAAGCCTGCGGGTCGTGCTCCTGGCCAAGGCAATAAACGCACGTGGAGTGCGGGTCCGTCCGAGACATCTTCTGCCCACAGGGACATCTCCGAAATCCGGGAGTCGATTTGTCCATCGCAGCCGCGAAGGAAGAAGACCGAGAAAGATATAAAGTTTTTTCTCTCTTTTTTAAACCGAAGGATTTTAGGCCCAAAACTTAATCGCAGAGCGTTAAGGAGGGAACCTGAGCTTCCAAGCGGTAAGGAAGATCTGGCGTCATGGGGCGGAGCCGAGAGTTTTACCACCCGGGTGGGTGGGAGGAGCTAGCTTGAAGACCTTCCGGCAAGATTTAAAGCGGCAAGGAACCTGCCAATAAGTGTGGATGAACAACATATCCATGTCCCTAGAAATAAACTTTTCCACGGCTTCCTTGTGCTACATTTTATGTTCTTGGACACTCATAAATACTGCTGGAGCTACATTCACTAAGTATTCCTGGTGGTGCCATAAAGAATCCATAACAACCAGAGTGGAAAGGCTGCCGCTCGTGATGCTGGTGACGTGCTCAGGAATGAATGCTGGAAATCTGTGGCTGACTCAGAAGAGGAGGATCTAGCACTACATAGGATGTTCTTCTGTTCTGGTTAAGGAGGCTAACTTGCTCCACTGCTATACCACCACCTGGGTGACCAAATATGGTGGTACAGACAGCCCATCAGCGCAGCAGTAGTGCTACTGGCCGTGACACTGGTGGCAGAGTTTGAACGTGAACTCGAGTCATCCAGAGTCAGCGGGGTTGAGTGTCTCAGGGGATGCTCTTCTCTTCCCAAGAGGGACGGCAATCAGTTCTGCTGCTATACTGCCACTTGGGTGTCCAGAGGTGACAGTGCAGTCAGAGTGGCAAGTGGGTGGGAGGACATCAGCTAGTGTTGCGCATGCTTACGCACCCATGCCACCAACATTCTAAGGAGTACTGGGAGCAAATTATGAAAACCCCTAACCAACTAGACGATGCTAGCCACTCGCAGGCCTCACACCTGGCTACCAGGCACTGAATCCCAACTGGATCCATTCAGCGATGGGAGTTGGAAGCCCCACCGTCCCCACCATGAGGGAAAGCTCTGGGGAAAAACAGAGTCGAAGGAAAGTTCTGGAGGACACCATGATGATGGGGCTGGAGCGACCGAGCAAAAGCAGCTGGCAAGAGAGAAATGTGAAAAAAAAAGATGGTGGTGCAGTTGGAGCTGTTTGTGGGAGAGCGAATGCTGGTAGATGCACAAGTGAGAGCACCCTTTATGCATGCATGTGCTCCATGGCGTCCTTGCTGCTAGCATCTGAAGGGAAAGAAGAAACCAAAGAGGAAAACACCAGAGCATGTAATATGATGCCAACGCTCTCCCTCGAGCCTCACTGACCCGAATGGCCTCCCTACTCAGACCTGAAGGGGACCATTGTCCGCCCCCCCCGAAGAAATCCACCACAGCTGCAGGAGCTGCTGTGCAGTCCGCCTTTAAGGTGGGAGGCAGAAACATAGAATTTGTCAGCAGAAAAGGACCACTTGGCCCACCCACTCTGCAGGTAAGTAGTGCCAGAGAAGTAAAGGATGGGACTGGAGGTGTGGATAGCTGAGGCAGAACCGTGATTTGGGGGGAATATAAACAAGAATTCATAATAACATCACTGAACCCCTGCCACCTGCTCGGCAGAGCTCCTTTTCCTTAGATGTGGAGCATGCCAGAGTCAAACATAACCTGGAATGTTAACGACATTCTCTCCTGTTTTGTCCTCTATGGCGTAGCATTTTGCAGCAGCAGCACACTCTGGGCATGTGCACGGGTTCAAGCCTGAACTGCAAGTTTGCTTATGGCTACATATTTCTTTCAATGCTTCACATTCAACCAGTGTACTGCAAGTTCTAGCACTTTCTAAACTAACATATCTTAAGTCCAAATATTTAATCAGATAAGGGGCTAAAGCAATTTTTCATGCACATGTCCTTAGCAAAAAAGAATATGGGGGATAAACAGAGAAATGCAATGAAATACAAGCTGAATTGTGACTGAGTATTATACTTTGAAATCTTTTGCTGGATTCTGCAGAATCACTTTAAGTTTTGCTCCTTCCTATGTACCGTTTTGGGTTACACCATGAAGACTGTTTTCTGTGGCTGTCTAACAGAACAGCCACAAAGGAAGCTGGGTGGATCTCAGAATGTAAGGTAATTCACTCCTGTGTCAAACGTATGTGCCAACTGACTGGAAGCAGCACATGGATTTCCAGAAACGGATGCTTCCAGTAAACACAAACTAAATCTCACTAGGAAAAACGGAAACTGTTCCTTTAGTCTGTCACAGAGTTCAGCAGCCAGCTGCCATCTGGCAAATGAGTAGAGAAGACAACGGGAAAGAGCACAGTCAGATGGGCACGTCTCTCAGTACTGCTCATACTGTTCTCAGGTGTCAGGGAAGGAAATGCCCTTGTTCACTTTACATTTTTAGTGTGTATTTACCAACAGTTAGCTATACAAACAGGAGGCACAGTAACTACTGCTGTCTGAAACAGTTTTTCCCTGCTTCTCAGATACTACTACCATCTGTGATGAACTACACTTCACCAGTTCTCAACTTCCACTTTGGGCATTTTGTCCTTCTGGCAAACTCTCTTAACTCACTATCCACATGGGACTTACCATACATACGAGAAATATCAAAACCATTTAAGTATGAACTTGAAAGAACAGTTATTTACTTTCCATAACAGTAGATCTTCAAGAGAATCTCCTCCGCTAGTCCACACCTTTTGGAAATATAGTCGTCAGGCACTAGGATCACATGGAAACGTCTGCTAGTCGGAGGCCACCCACGACAATGTCATGTGTCAGCTTCTATATAAACGTGGGAGCCCCATCACTCCTCAGTTCCCCACCCGAGATTAGACTCGGAGGACCTCCAACCAGGGGGAACCAGGAGATAAAACCCGCTCAGGCATACCAGGTGAGGTATAGGGCTGGATATTTACAGCATTTATTATGGTGAGGCACACTCTCTGATGCAGCCCTCACTGAAGAGGAAGGATGATGGAGGGAGGGAGGGACAGCATGGAGTAATGCAGGAAATTCTCTCCAAGATCTACTGCTATGGAAGCAGGTAACTCTTCCATCTTCTTCAAGGATATCTCCTCCATTAGTCTACATCTTTGGAATGATTCCCAAGCAGTCCCAAATGCCAACTGGGAGGTGGTTTACAGTCTGATAGCTATTCAGGATAGCAGGCCCTGCAGTATAGCAAGCCCAAAACCAGCACGTCTACGAGAGACTATGTCCAAACTGTAATGTTTAGTGAAGGTGTGGACAGTGCTCCATGTGGCTGCAGGACAAATGTCAGCTGCAGAAACATTTCTGAAACAGGCAACAGAAATGGCCATTCTGGCAGTGGAGTACTCACAAACTGCACCAGGAAGCTCCTTACCGAACTTCCTATAACAGAACCTAATACAATGCGCCAGCCATTTGGACAGACACTGTTTGGGGACAGGAGCACCCTCTTTCCCAGTGGCAACTGAAATAGAAAGCAGAGAGGACTTTCTGCAGTCCTTGGAGTGATTTACATAATATCTGAGGATTCTATGTACATCTGAAGTATGGAGCAGTGCCTCACCCCGACTGGCATGTTCAGGGTAATAAACAGTCTCAAGCAACAGTGACAGAGCACTCACAGCAAGGAAGACCACAGATACAGTATACTGAAAAATGTGACTCACCGTTTATTAACTCAATGCAAAAAACAGGACAAAAGCACAGGTGTCAAGTGCATTAGACTCAAAGGCAACGGGCTGATCACGTCATAGTGTGACGCCTAACGTTTCACTTGGTGATGCTCAAGCTTCGTCAGAGACAGTGTCTCAGGATCCAGGGTGCAATTTTGTAGTGTACCATCGCCATGCCAACCATTTTAATTAATTGGAAAGGGACCTGGGGGTAGTCATATCAGATGACCTAAAGGTGAGCAAGCAATGTGAGAGGGCAGTAAGTAGGGCTGGTGGGATACTGGGATGCATAGGGAGAGGCATCACCAGTAGAAAACCGGAAGTTGTTATCCCTCTGTACAGACAGCTGGTGAGACCCCATCTGGAGTACTGCGTGCAGTTCTGGAGATCCAATTTCCGCAAAGACATAGACAGGATGGAGGCAGTCCAGAGGAGGGCAACTAAAATGGTGCAGGGTCTGCACCAGAAGACATATTAAGACAGACATAAGGATCTTAATATGTATAGCCTCAAGGAGAGGAGAAACATGATTGAAACTTTCAAACACCTCAAGGGAGTCAACAAAGTCCAAGAGGGTAGCATCTTTCAGAAAAAGAGGTGTGCAAGAACAAGGGGGCACAATTTGAAGCTAGAGGGGGGAGACGGCTCAGAGGTAATGTGAGGAAATATTTTTTCACGGAGAGGGTTGTGGATGCATGGAACAGCCTTCCTGAGGAGGCTGTGGAGTCAAAAACAGTGGTGGAATTCAAGAATATGATGGGACAGACAGAAGGCAATTCTAGGGGGTGGGGGTAGGAAGAAGTAGGCTGTTGGTTAGTTAGGATCTGCAGCTTATCCATTAGGTAGGGAAATGGGCAGACTGAGTGGGCCAAGCAGTCCTTATCTGCCATCAAATTCTATGTTTCTATGTTTTCTACGTTTCTATATATGTCCCATGGCAGGAAAGCACATCCCTTCTTTATGTCCAAGACTGCCCATATGTACTGCAGTCTTTTAGCAGGGAATCAGTATAGATTTTGGCCCATTCAATGTGATCCCTAATTTCTTGAACAAACTGCATGGTCAGAGATAAAGTATGCAGGAGAGCTTCCCTGGAGCTGACTTTCAAGAGCCAGTTGTCCAGATACGGGAAGACCTATAGGCCTTCCCTGCGAAAGGCTGCTGCCAATACTGCCAAGGATTTAGTAAAGACCTTGGAGCAAAAGACAAACCAACGGGCGATACTCTGAACTGGTAATGTTCCCCCTCCAGCACAAAGCGAAGGTATTGACTGTGTGATTTTCTGATCTTGACATGACAGTAGTCATCTTTCATACCCAGAGAACAAATTGAGTCCCTTGTTTACAGAAGGGGAATAAGAACTTGCAGGGATACCATTCGAAACATTTTGTATTTGATGTAAACTTTGAGATCACTGAGATTCAACACAGGAAACAGATCCCTTGTCTATTTTAGGACCAGGAAGTATCTGGATAGAACCCTTTATTTCTCTGTCACAGAGGAAATGGTTCTATAGCTAGTTTTTGGACTAATGACTGAATTTCTTCCTTCAGAAGGGACAAATGGTCAACAGGATAACTGGAAAGAGGTGGAGGATGATCTGAAGGGATCTCTAGCAGCTCCAGAGCATGCCCACTTACAATTATTTCCAATACCCACTCGTCTGTTGTGATTTCCCTCCACTGTTTGAGACATAGGGAGATTCAGGCCCCCACAACCACCCCTGGACGTAACAATGGAGGTGGGGGTATCTCTGGAAGAGAATGACGAAGAGCTGGCAGTGGAAGTGCCACCGGTACAGACTGCCTTGGGTGCTTTTGCATGTACTCCTTTAGGGGAGGGGTCCCGGCAATGGGCCACCTCCTATGCCATGGGCTTGCTGACAGTAGGCATGGCCACCTCTGGTAGCAGGCTGACAAAAGGATCTCCTCCCCATGCCCCTGCAGGAGTGGGATACAAGGATCTGACAAACCTTAGGGTCATTTTTGAGTTCTGAAGCCCTCTTAAGGCCTCTTCAGCATCGTAGCCAAACAGTTTTGTCCCTCTGAAAGGGGCATTCAAAACTTACTGTTGCACATCATTGGAAAATCCAGCAACTCTGAGCCAACAATATCTTCTCACACAAATGCCAGAAGAATCTGAGACATCATATGCTGAACATTGCAAATTCTTGCCAACCTCAGCCCCAGAGGGTAAGGTTTTAACTAAATAATTCCTGGAAGAACCATCAGGCAAAGCCTGTGCTGCAGTTTTGGCAGCTTTACAGGGGCTGTTCTGATATTTTGTCATATGGGTCTGGTAGTCTGCAATTCTAAGGCCCAGTGAGGCAGAGGAATGTGTATACTTGCCCATCACATCCAGCCTCCTAGATTCTTTATCAGGAGGCAAAGTACTCATGTATCTAGGTGCTTTGGACCTATTATGAGCAGCATAATGACTACAGGGTCAGTTTCTGGCTGGTTGGCTTAATAAGGTTAAGCAGATGGAGCAGGATACTGCTTGTCAGCCTTTCTAGGAACTGCAGGCAGTGAGTTTGGCCTGTACCATGCAGCAAAGGTGGCATCTTCCAATGCAGGGTATACAGGTGGAATTATTAAGGAGGGTGCTCAAGGGACCTCCAAAAATTCCATCACATTTCTGTTTGAGGAATATTTCTCTTCCACAGCAAAGCCTGTAGCAGTTTGCATTTGCTGCATAATGGCTTGAAAAGGAGGAGACCTTGGGGTGTAAACCGCTGAGTCCTCACTGCAGGATGAGAGGGCAGAACTAGAGCATGGTGCTACATGTTGCTCACCCTCATATTCCTCTTCTAAATCCTCCTCTAACACCATGAGGTCAGGAATATACTGTAAAACTTGAAATTTTCACTGTCAAATAATTTTTGCTATATTCGCTGAAGCAAATTTATTATTTTCCCATTATAATGTATGTGTTCCTAACGACTTAGCGTTAAATTTATTTTATGCAATTATGGTTGCAGTTGTGGTTGTGCTAAAATTACTTTGCATCAAAATAACTTGTTTTACAGTATTCAACCTCATTGTTGACATCTTTATCGATGACAGGCACTGCAGAATGCACCAGTGACATGGTGACACTGGGGGGTGACAGAGGCAGGAATCTGTGTTGTGCTTGAAGAAGCCATGGAAGAGGGCTCTGTTGCAGGAGGCCTCGTCAATGGCATACCTACCTGTACTGGTAGATGAGGCAGAATGCTTCGTATCATTTCTGAGATCTAAGTCAGCGCAGACCGAGAGTTGATGACTTCCTGTAAAGGGGCATGGACTACTTGCATCGACAGGCTTTGGCTCAACGATGTTGGCGCTGTACCATCCATTACAGATATGGCAGCACCTGAGCCAAGCCCTGACCTTGGTGTCTCATCGACAGTTGGGGGGTGGCTGTTATCAATGCTGCCAGAGTAGGCAATGATGCAACTGAATTACCTTGTCTTGCCGGGGATCGGGACCTCGACAATAAAGATTATTTCTCTTTGTCCCTATGCTTGTGCTTGTGGCCCAACGATGATGAGGGCTGCAACGCCAACCATTCCCTTTCCTGGTCCTTTGATTTCGGCAGCCGTTTCTTGGCCGACAGTGAGGAAGCCATGGATTTTGGGCCCTGTTCCTTCTCCATGGCTCTTAAAGTATGTATGTTCTATTATCAAGTTGTACATTTGCTACATTTTTTGTGTGCTTTTTTATATGTATCTTATACTTTATCCTTGGAATTCGACTGGTTGTATATAATTTGTCTTGTCTGTATTTTTAACTGTTACATGTCCTCAGGATCTCCTTGTGAATGAGCTTGCTCAATGGAGTTATTCCTGCAATAAACTTCAAAACTTCAAACAAAGTTTTAAGGAGAAGGTAATTTTCTATACTTTTCTTGTGGTGTTGCCTTGTAGCCTGGTTGAAGCTCTAGCAAATCTCACAAGTCCTCACACTGTGAGAAAGGCCCAAGCAGCATACACAAACCGTGTGTCTGTGTCTTCTTTGCGCACATACAGCACCAAAACAAAGGCTCTTTTGACTCTGGCAGCATGCAGAGATGACGAAATACAGTTATAATAAAAGTAAAATGATAAACAGTAATGGCTAGTTGATGTCATTTCCTTCAGTAGGTCCAACAAAGATGATCAACAGCGGGAAAAGAACTGAGGAGTGATGAAGTTGCCCTCCTTTAAACAGACACCGACGCATAACATCATCGTGGGGTGGCCCTCAGCAAGCAAACGTTTCCATGTGGTCTTAGTGCCTGGCAGCTACAGGTCCAAAAGTGTGAACTAATGGAGGAGATATTCTCGAAGAAGATCTTGTTTTACCATTAAGTGGGTCCATTCACTCACAATGCAACTCCTTTTTTCATTCCTATCCAGTTTAATTTGAAATTTAGTATGTCCCAGGTGTGTCCATTTCAGCTTTCCCTTTCAAAAGGACAACAGCACAACGGAACCCACCCCCCTCAAACAAATGTACCTCAACCTGTTGCACATTCTGAATGGTTGGAAAAGCAGTGTTCAATTTCAAAGAATGTGGATCTTGGAGGAGGAAAGCCATCAAAACTAAAACCATCCCAGAGAGCACTCCTTACCCCACTTTGGTTACTGTCTAACAGAGGTGGGCAGTAGTCAATCTAGAGGGGGAGAGAGGGAGTGGCTTACTTCTCTTGGAGACTTAGCTTAGTTACTGTTATTCTTTAAAGCAAAAAAGGCATCTTACGATACAAATACCAGGGCCAGTGCACGCTAAAATGAGGGCGGCCAGCCCCACATATAAAGTACATCAAAAGAAAAGCAGAACCAACAGTGTGTTTTATCCGCAAAAAAAGTTTACTAAGGTACTGAATGATACAGAAATAAAAAACACACAGTAGCAGCACAGTCAGCCTAGACTCCCAGTGCTTTGACTCTTAACTAATCTTCATCAGGGGGTTACTGCTATTCTTCTCTTCCCTGGTGGCCACTTCTCAAACCATACCAAAGCTGCAAGATTTGTACTTTTTATTAAAAATGTAATAAAAAAGTAACAGCAGCGTATGTAAAGAATTTAAAACCCACTAAAAAAATTCGCATACCAACTCCTCCACCCCCAAACCCCAAGTTTCAAGCCCTGCAGGCCCCATAGTAAATCCTAGCTCCGCTACTGGAAGTGGAGGTAAATAAGCCTACAAAGCAATGCTCTCGAAGCTACTGGCAATGTGAGTAACTGAGGCAGACATCTGTGGTTGCTGCTGTCAATATAAATGAGACAAGAAGTCTGCTCTACTCCCTTGGATTAATGACTGCAGCTCAGTGTCATCTGCTTTTCCAGCCATCTGATACTAAGGCTGAACGATTTCAACATAAAAATATATTTTTCCAGGCCTAGAAGAGAAACCAAAGGCAGTGTTTTAACTTGCTTATTCCTTTAACAGATTGTACAGAGGAATCAACTGCCTGTAAACTCCCATTTTCAGTCCAGGAGCTGAATTCAGAATGGAGTCAATCACTCAGCACTCAGGCACAGTCAGAGGTGGTGGGGTACCTTTTCTCTACATTTGATGAACTGGCACAGTTTAGAAAGACTAGCAAAGACCACCCTTAAAGAAATGCTATCTATCTCTTTTGCCACATAGGATAAACAGTGTGGGCAGTTTCAGTTTAAAGCTTTTAACACCTCTGACCACAACAGCATACGCATTATTAAAGGGGAACCGTCAGCAGTACTTAGATCTCCACAACCAGGTGTGGGGCTTGTCCCAAATTGCATTTTATTAAAAAAAACTGGCTTACTGCACTACAGTAGATCATAAATGGCTGAGCCTGCTGACTCTCAAGCTGCCATCTGCAGTAACCAGAAATCCCAGAATCCCCTGCAGCTGATGTCAGAGCTGGGCTGTAGCAGTGGGAAATTCAATAGCCTGCAGTGCATGTTAGAGCTTTCATAAGCTCTGATCTTTTGTTTGCTTGTCCCAATGTCCTCCCACAGTGAAGCACAGTCACAGAGCTATTTAGAACAAGATAAATGGAAGGAGACACAAAACAAAACCCTGGGGAACCCCAAAGCTAACTGGGTTTAAACTGGAAATTGTTTCTTTATTTTAACCATTTGGAATCTATTGGTTAAATAGTTTTCTATCCAATTAAGAGCAGGTATAGAAGTACCCAAAGAACCAAGTTTTGTTAGTAATTTGGTGTGGTCCACTATGTCAAAAGCCTTCAACAAATCAATACAGACTGTCCTTGTTCAGCTTCCTCTGTCCAATACACTGTTTACATAGTTGGTTAATTCAATTAAGAATGTAATGTTACTATGGACTTTACGAAAGTCGTGCTCTGTAGGAATCTGTACATTCTATTTCTTTTTATAGTCCGACAACTGGTCAGGTACTATTCACTCTAGTGCCGGGGAGACTGGTATGTAATTACCCATTTCATGCACACTATTATCCTTGCATACAGGAACCATCACAGCATGCTTCCATAGATCTTTACTTCTTGTGTCACAAGGAAAGATACAAAGTTTAGTAAGGGGTCCACTAGTTTTGTATAGCTAGTTTAATAAGTTTAAAGTCAAGGCCATTACTGGCAACTTTTTTTGTTAATCTGTTTATCCTTCTCCACTGCCAACCAGGCCTCTTTCTGGCGCCTGGAGCCTTGTCGCCTGGCTTCCTGCAGACCTACCAGCCCACCCCTGTGTCTCCAGGTCTTTCCACCATGGTAGGAGCGCAGGATCCCCAACTGCCACAGAACCAGATCTCACGTCAGGAGAGGACCACATGACCAGTGTGGGGCTTGCGAGGGTGCTGGACCATCATTCTGTCATGGTAAATGATTCACCAATGTTCACCTGATCCCGTGAGAGGAAGAGTTTGAGGACTGTGCAAGCTCTGACGTATGCCAGCATGCGGAGCATGTCACCATCAGTGCCCCTCCCTCCACCCAGTATGCCTCGGTGTGCACTGCCGCTTTGTGGTCACACAGAAGTCAGTACAGCACTGGAGTCAACTGCCCTCCTTCCCCATAGGAGGAAAGCATACCCTAGGATGCTCAATCCTACACCCCGGCCAGCCCCCGATAACCGAGGATCAGTCTCAAACCCAGGGTGCATGCATCACGAGCAGCAGCACTACAGCTACGCCAACAGGCTGGCTTAGTTTTTAATTTTATTAAGTTATTCAGTCCCTCAAGCACTGTGACTTTTCTAAAATATAATGGATACCTAGATTCAGATGCCATATATAGCACAACTTGATCGTTTTATTACTCCTTGATTGTGCAACTTGTACTTTTAGTTTTGTTACCTGTTTGTTGTAACTTACTGCTGTACTCTCCCTGTCCCACCCCGGGACGCATCTGGACACGGGCTGATCCAGCTCAGTAATGAATAAATACGTAAATGAATCTCAGCCACTACACTATTGCTAGAACAACTGTTAGTAGTCTGGCAGTCTGTTTACATTGCTACTGTTACTGAAATGCTCAATAAATAGTTTGACAATCCCTACAGGCCACCAAGTGCAGACTTTTTACCATGACAGTACCAAGTGAATTACTTATGTAAGTCCAACAGCTCAGAGAGTTACTAAGTGTATCTGTCAGTAGTTTTCAATGGAAATCAGACTTACATTCTCTGACCATAAGTTTACGTTTGTTCCTTAATGTTTTATATCTAATTAAGTCAATGGGCAACACAGAATTTTTATATCTAAACCAGGAGCGGTCTGTTTCTTTCTTGAGTCATAAACGAGGTACTAAGATGCATTTTTACAAATTCCCTCAAATCTGGACAGTTCTAGGAGGGGGATGGAAGGGGAAATTGTTTAACCAGGAAAGGCACACTAAGCCACAGCTTGTTTCCAGGTGCAACCTGGGAGCACAAGGAAGTTAAGTGACTTGCTCAGGGCCACACAGTATGCAAAGTGGGGGCTAATGTGATTCAAACCCAGGTTCCAGGCTTGCAGCTCAGTGCCCATAACCACTACGCTAAGAGGTGCAAATATAGCACAACTCTTTAAGAATTCTGTGATATATGTATAAGTCTAGTTGGGAGTGAAAAGTATTATTTTCCTCTTTGGTCTTCTGAAATAAATGATAACAATTTCTTCCTTCTTTCACTTAACTTGTCCTTTAACTTTCCTAAATTCTCCATATAACATGCTTCTTATCTCCACAGTATGTTTAGGTCTCTCTTCAAATGTTTTCAAGCCTCAGTACTTTACCTTTTATCATCCCCCATGCAACAAAAGGCATAGTCCACTATTAAATATTATCCTGTGAAGAGTTTCTCATCCCCTACCCCTTGGCTCTTTTCTTTCCCTCTGCCCTTCCTATCCCAGCTCCCACTGCCCCTCCCTACCTCACCCTAACAGTCTGCCTCTGCCTCTCTCTTCCGCAGGGCGCTGGCATACCATGTACTATGCTTTAGCACAATTTGTGTAACTGTTTGTCATTGCAACCCATGTATTGTCGAATTTTTTTGTACTCTGCATGTATAATTTACTATAACTATATTGTGTTTTCTTGTGTTAATTTATCTGACATGGAACCTCTCAACGAGCATCCGCTCACAGGTATCATCCAAGATTTCAGTAAATAAATAAAAACGAATGCCCTTGCCATGGTTTTATAATAGTATATTAACACATTCACCTGCAAACTCAATCTTTTCTTACATGAAAGGAAATACAGTGCAGGACTTGTTCCATAACTAGTCAACCAATGCAGCCCAAAAGAAAGCTGAGAGGGGACATGTTCTCAGCCTTCTGCTTGCTCAAGGATACTGACAAGACAAGAGCAAACAGAGCATCTGATTTGGTGTCCACTAACAGAACACTGGCACATGCCCCCAGGCTCATAGCCGGTAAACTCAGGGGCATATTAGAAAGCCCTTTTTCTCCCAGATGGTAACAAACCTATGGTACTGCATACCACTGCAAGCCATGGCTATTAAAACAATACATGCCTACAAGGTAAACCTGAACTAGTGTTCATAAGCCAAATGAATTGCGGGGCAACCTGAGTAGTTGAGCTAGTATGGAACTGCCTGCATAGCATACTTATTCATCTTTGCTAATGAAGCTGGGGGGGGGGAACATGACCGTAAATTACTATATTATTATGTTATTGCTACTCATCAAACAATATTTCTACCTTAGATACCACCTCAGTCGTATCACCTCCAAAAACCAACTATAGCAGTGACTGACTGGTCTTCACTTTACCGTTATAGATCGAGGGAATGCTCCCGACCAATCGCAGCACTCCTTTCCTCTGCACACGAAACATTATCCTGTGAAAAGTTTCTCACACTCAGCTGCCCTAGAAATGGCAGGTTGGTGGTATGTTTTTTTTTTAATTAATATATATTATTGATCAAGCTTGATCAATAATAGTACTATCACTGCTGAGACCACTCTTACAGTTGTAAGAGTGGTCTTACATTCTTAGGGTATCAGAACTGCTCACCTTCGGTTCTCTCACTCTAAGAATGAGCGTAAGAGTGGTCTCAGCTGTGTTACTGACATACAAATCATATGCCAGCCCTTGCCTCATATTGTGGCCCCCCCTCCGTAACCCGGCGTGTCCCTTCACCGGATGGGTCCTCCTCCGAGAGGGAAGGCACCGTGGGAGACGAAGCGATTCTAATTGGGCGGGGTGTCGCTGAGGTGGGTCGGTCATGGGACTAGGCGGCAGTGGGAGCCGGAGACCATCATCTGACCAGACAGGGAGCTGTTTCTTGGTTTTGTCCCTGAGGGGGAGTGGTGTACCACAGATGTCAAGGTGCACGCCGATGTCCGCCACTCCCCTAGTGCTCTCAGGCCTGATGTCCTGCTGTTCTCCCGGCCTCCTCCAGGGGCCAACAGGTGCCGGGTCTCAACCCAACCCTCCCCCTGGAGAAGGCGAGCCATCCCTAGACGTTCCCTCCTTCTCCCCCTGGCCGGCCCTCCAGCAACTGGAGTCCGTTCCCGAACCTGGGTCGCTGGCATCACAGATGGAAATCCAACCACTGCGCCGACAGGCCGGCTCTTATCTCCTTTTTTAAGGTAAATCTACATTCAATTTATGTTGACCAAAGGTCAACATATCAAAATGTTTTGTCCCTCACATGCTGTGCATTGTCTTCAGATAAGCCGAATCCCATATTTAATACATTCACTTTTGGGTTTACAAATTATTAATGATGATAAAAAGGAAAAAAAATGGAACCAGCCTGGTACCCTGCAGGAAGCCCCCCTTTAACCATTTACAACTTGCCACTTGTTTTTCAATGTTGACCCACTGTTGTCTGTTACAATGTGTAATATAATACATTTAGTTGCAGTTCTTTTATTGATCTGGGGTGTTGAAAGGTCATATTTCAGTCCCTCTGTGAAGCGTTTTTGAAGCACTTGGGCATGAAAGACACTATACAAAAACAAACCAAGCTGCATTAATTAGTCAGCCCTTGTACCACCCCTGTAATCTGGGTAGCAACACTGTTGAGGTTTTTTTTAGCAGATTATGACTGTTCTAAATCATCTCAGTCCATGTTCAACTAAGACATTGTAGAATAATGTGTAGGTCACAGTATATTCCCCTTCAATAATATAAGTCAAGTACAGCAATGCATGAGTAAGATATCTGCCTAAAAGTCAATAAGAGATGCATACCATTACACAGCAATGCCATCTCTCCCACGTTATTTGATGTATTTTTTGGCCCCTTGCTGTGCCTTTTTTTTTTTTAACCAGCATTCTTTTTTGACTACTGGAGCACACTGGGCAAAATGACGCTGAACTGTCTGCAGTCAGCAGGGCAGTGTGCGGATGCAGGATGATGGAAATACGGCAAAAAGTGTGTTAGCATATCCTGGCATCAGGAATGTGCAGTTTATTGGACTCTGTTTCCATGCCAACACAGAATATTGTTATTCTGTACAACATGTAAAGCACTTTGAACAAGCTATCTAACAGAGAACAGAGTGTGTAAAAAAGAAAAGACTTTCTTACTAAGCAACACATCTGACGTTAAGAACATTGTTCCCCACAGTACTTACCGACAGTGGTGTATTGCCTACGCTCGATTTAAATTGGTCAGCTTGACTCCTTAATGTTGATAAATGGGCTAAAACTGGTATTTCTGTACCTTAGAATTCTAAAAGCAAAGTGGCATCAATTATTTTTTTGTCTGATAGTTCCTCCAGAGGCCTGCTTGCCAGTGGAGTACAAGATAAACTTCATTCCACCAACATATGTGCCAGATAAATCTGTGTCTATGTCGGGGCTAACAAAAATCAGTCACTCCCTCTTCAGAGATGGGTAGGAAATGCTTCTGCTGTCATCAAGTACAGTGAACTGGAATAGTAACTCTATCATCATGATCAGGTGCCAAGTACAGACTAAAAAGAAGGGCCATCCATTTCTACATTCTTAACACTTTGCCACTACTACCATCGGCCTCACAATGTTCATGCTACAACTCCCTCTAACCCAAGGCAATGTAACAAACATCGTTAATGATTTCCCAGTATTACGCCCAAGGTCTGATCTCATTGCCACTGCCACATACACACAGCGGCACTTTTTCAATATGTCAAGTTATTCAGTCAGCTTCTGCCCTACCTCCATAGTGGACAGGGATTTCTATCTTTGGCCCAATTACATAATGGCCCTCCTCCAGACTGTGGGCTGTGATGGTTGTCCACTGTCGACATGAGTGAATCAGAAGGCAGTCATTCTCTCGCAGGCCTTCCAGTGACTCTCCTGTGGGGAAAAAAAACACATCTCTTTACATCTGAGCTGGCATGGGACTGGCTTACTCTGTTGTAGCCAACACATGAAAACACTGCCCTGCCCTCCATAACACTGCTGTTGCAAAATTCCTACAAAATGAAGGTTACAACTGTATGCAAAATAACGGATTTGTAAAGAAACAAGTTATTGTACATGTCAGTGACTAATCAGAAAGCCTTTAGAATGTTCTTTACACATAACCAATGGAGATGCTGAGTACCATCATATAAATGCCCTTCTCTCTCCTGCTGTAATCTTATTAGTTCAAGAGGCACAGGTACTGTAAGTAATACTGCCACAGCTCTCATTCTTACTCTCACTCACTTCACTTGAAGTCTTATGTTTTAGAAAACTGAAGTAGGGTACCCACAGAAGAAACAGAGCTGTATTGTTTAAAAGAAACTTTTAAACAAAAGCGCTCAGGAGTATAATCAGCTAATTTTTATTACATACTTACCACGAATGTTTTTTATATCATGCCCATCCATTTTGAACACTATGGAATTAACAAGAAAGGGCTCACACACACACACACACACACACACACACACACTCTCTCTCTCTTTCTCTTCTGTCTATTGTTTAGTATGCATATTTTCATATATCTCTCTTCCTTGTA
Organism: Neoceratodus forsteri; assembly: GCA_016271365.2. Taxonomy (NCBI): domain Eukaryota; kingdom Metazoa; phylum Chordata; order Ceratodontiformes; family Ceratodontidae; genus Neoceratodus; species Neoceratodus forsteri. The sequence goes on along the minus strand of CM057455.1, from coordinate 1,339,026,335 downwards.
AAGCATCCAGAGCCTCCAGGGCTTGACATTTAGAAATAAATATTTACTTAATTTTTAATCACATGGGTGCAATGTGCATATTTATGGAAAACATACAAACAGAGGAAAGAAGTAAGTGCCTCACTTGAGACTTAAACCCAGGCTACCCAGAATACCATTCCGGTCAAACTAACCAACTGCGTCACCAAGGCAACTGGAACCTGGGCAGTCCCAGAGCACACATTGCTGTTTCTCCAATGCACAACCTGGTGCAGCACAAATAATTACTTCATGTTCAATCACATGGGTGCGGTGTGCATATTTTATGGAACAGATACAAACAGAGGAGAGAAAGAAGGAAGTGCCTCAGCTGGGACTTGAACCAGTCTTGAACATGGTCTTAAATGGTGTAAACTGTAACAACTTCACCACAGCCAGTGCTTTCAACCACTACTTCTCTGCCCTCTCCTCATACACCCAAGCCTTCCCAGTTCAGTCCTCCTGTCCACCACATGGTGACTCCATCAATCAATCTTTATTTTACCAGGCGAAACACCTTTGAACAAGCTCATTTACAAGATGGACCTGGGCAAATACACATGGTCAGTACAACAGTATAAAAGGGTACAATATAATGATAAAATATCACCAGTAAGGTGAGGGTACAGTACAGCCATCATCAATTAACACATTATACACAACATAAACAGCATAGTAACGGCAGGGTATTAAATAAGCTGAAAAAATTAATTACAGTAGCAGGTTTATGAAAGTGCTACTCAGCTATGAAAATGCATAGCACTTCTTAGCACAGAATAATTAGCAGAATTTTCAAACAATATGTATAGTTTTATTACTGTTGTCAACTATGCCATGAACCCATTCAAAAAATGGTTAGCAGTCTACTGTTACACATGTCTGGAAATGGTTAGTATTATCTCCTGTTTTGCGTAGCATTTTGCTATGCTATACCAGCTATTTAATACCCTGTAATGGGAGCCTGTAACTCAGTCAACTCCATGTTCAGTGTCTCCTATAAAATGGGCTGTAACCTAACCTCCCAAGCTCACCTCTCCCATTGCCCATGGGATGCTTCTCCCCATACTTCTTTATGGAGCCTTAGTCTTTTTCAAATGCCTCAAAAACCATGCTACTTAGGTGGGATGTCACTTACAGCAATATCTGTCGATTCACACTGGCATCACACTGGCTTACCGACCACTGCTCCGTCTATGACAGGCTTAGCTGGCTTCCCTCATCCTCTCTGGATGCCCACACTTTTGGACATGTGATTTTTAGTATTATGCAAAATTACCTGCCCTCATCCCTTGCCTGTTTGCTCAAACCTGTGAATGGTGCTTACCCTCTCAGGTCTGAAGATAACGCCGTACTGACTATCCCTAAGCTTAGAACTTTGATGAATCCTTTTTTGCATACGCAGTCCCAATGCTATGAACTCCATACTCTCTGACACTCACCTCTATGACTACATTCCATCATAGGTACTGTGTACATCTACTTAGCTTAGCATACTGCTCTTGCCACTGACTCAAACAACCTCTGACCTGTATGAAGTTGAAAAGCAGGCCCTGCACCCAGTGACTCAGGTACCGCCTAGAATCTGGATCTGGTCCTGGTGGATCGAGGGACTCCCTGCCACAGAGGACATGTCATGGGGTACTATGGGAGAGGTCAGCCCTGGGGGAAGCGGGGGTGATGGAGCTGGGAGGACTGGAGGGAAGGTGGGCCAGCCAGGACAGGGGAGTTAAGAAGAGGAAAAAAAAAAGTTAAAAAGCCTGCCATGTGCTGCTATGTGCTGCCATGTGCTGCTTTGCTGCATTAAACTTCCTGGGAAAATGGAGTTCCTGTAACTTAATTAATGCATTTTTATTTTTATTTCTTACAAAAATGTAATGTCTTGTTAATCTTGTTCCAACTTCATTATTCACTGTATCTCATTGTTATCATACTGTATGAACTGCCATGTTTTTCTGGGTGTAATCTCCTGTGTGTACCTAAAAATGGGTATTTGTTTGCCTAATGTACTTCCCTCATTAACAAAAATGACATAAATAAATAAACTTCTGTATTAAGAGACCTAGGAGTCATCATTGGTGACTCGCTTAAATAATCTAGCCAGTGTAACAAAACTAACAGTATGGCAGACAGGATGCTGGGGAACACAAGAAGAGGTACTGACAGCAGGAGAAAAGGGGTATTACTACCACTTTATAGACCACTGGTGAGGCTGCACCTGGAGTCCTCACCTAAAAAAAGATAAGGACTGGCTGGAGTTGGTGCAGCGTAGGGTAACCAAAATGATTCAGGGACAGCAAGGCAAATCTCAAGAGGATTGGCTTAAGAAACTGAACATGTACTCACTGGAGGCCAGACAGGAGAGGGAAGATATGATAGAGACCTTCAAGTTCCTGAAGGAAATGAACAAGACAAACTACGAGGAACTATTTACCATGAATAGCAGATCAAGGACACGAGGACATGAGTGGAAACTAGTAGGGGGGAGAGTCAGGAGGTACGTGAGAATTTTTATTTTACAGAAAGGGTGTTTTCGCCATGGAGCTGTCTGCCAGTTGATATGGTGGGCGTCAAAACCTTTAATGGCTTCGAGCATGGCTGAGACAGAGTGAAGGGCTTGCTAGCTACTCAGGGCAGCAGCAGTAAAATGGGGAGCATGGGGATGGATAATGTAAGCTAAACCTTGTACAGACAACAGGGCTCTGTGTTTGACAGGGTATTATGGGCATACTGAAAGGACCAATGGTCTTTTCTGCCATCACTGTCTGTGTTTCTATTAGTTGCTCAGTCAGAGTCGGACAAATCAGTTCCCCCTTCTCCTGCAGATCTCTCTGCATCTTTTATTTTCCGTACCAGCTTTTCAGTGTTACAAGGGTCACTAAAAAGATAACCCTTGGCATCCCAAGTGATCTTCACTTTTGCTGATGGTAGTAGTGAGTGCTGTACCTGCATTGATCTTAGTGTAGAGTGGACATCAAATGCCTTCCTCCTGAGTGGTGCACTATGAATCACCATACCATCAAGATCATGGAAGGAAGGGGAGGGGTAAGAGTCTGGCCACCTCTGCCTAGTGCCAAAGGCCACAGAGACCATTTTCATGATGCAAGGATTAGATTATCCTGGAAGTGATGCTGGATGATGCAGAAATCCATCTGGAGCCAAGCAGCCAGGTTAGGGGAAGAAGCACCACGGGTACAGAGCACTGTATCATCCACGTACATGTGGATGGAGACAGAAGTACAGGCATTTGGGAGGTCAAATAAGAAAATGGAGAAAAGGATCAGGCACAGGAGCGAGCCTTGGGGCATACCAGAGTAGATGGGGGTGAAAGAGTGTGTTTCCCATGTGGACAGCCTGGGAAAATGCCCTGAAGATAGGAGCAGAACCAACCAACTGCAAGGTAAGAAAGACCCATCTTAAAGAGCTAGTGTACAGAATTGCCTGTTTTGACTGCCTGACCTGGTGTACATAGTCACAACACTATTATACAATGCAACTTGTAAATACAGGAATGTGATTGGCTGACTGGCACCTTTCAAGCACGGTAAATCCTAGCAAAACCCAGGCAAAAGGTGCCAGTCAGCTGCATCTGAAGTCATACGATTTTCAAATTACTCCGACCCCAAAAACACACGTGAAAAAGCCACCATACTGCCCTCTTGCTAAACTGCCTGAAATAACTAGTCCGCCCACGAAAGTACCTCTGAGAATAAACAAACTGTTGTTTCCATTTTTTTTAAAACATCAGCAGCAATGCCTACCTCCTGCTCCAGTCCCAGAACTGAAAAAAAACACAGACCAGTAGAGCACTCACCGTAGTACACCTTCCCCAAATCATCGCGACTATTCAAACCACTCCGGGAACCGCAGACTCTACCGTGATCAAGGAATGATTCCTCACTTAGAAAGACACATTGTGCCACACATATTTCAAACAGTTTGAGGAATCCTGAAGATAGCAAACTCATTTGTAATTTTAAACGAGTGCTAAAACATACAAAAACGTTGTCCAAAATGCCGAGCTGTGATATTTATTAGGCATGCGCTCATGCATATGCATATTCCAGAAATCATGCATCTGCATAAGTGCAGGCACAGTATCAGGACACTGCATTTAGACAGGGATTTCTGTAACTATTACCACTCATTTTTTTTATAAACACTTTCCCCAGTTCAGCAGTCATCGAAGTATTAAAATATTTGTTTAGCTGAACGGGGATGGTGTCATGCGAGCACAGGGGTCCCAAGTCTACAGCGCTGTGGAGCCAACACGGTATCATTCTCTCAATGGAACAACAGTAAATAAAAGGAAAAAGATGCTGGCTGAAATCAGATCTGTAACATGGAGTGGCTGTGGTACTGACTCAGTTACAGGGAATTTGGGGGCTGGCTTAAAGAAAATTAACCTCGCATCCTCTTCTCTTTTGTGAAACACAGGTGGGTGATTACCTAGCAACAGGGAACTATTTTTGTGGTGCAAGAAAATAAAATATAAAAAATGTTTTTAAATGATAAAAAACAAAAAAAAGCAAACAGCCATCATTTTTTTTATGTTAGAAAAAGTCAAGGGAGCCATTAGAGAATATTAAATTACTCAGGGTATGGTTATGTTGGGATTTACCCACACCTGACTAGGTTTGGCCACTCGACCTGCAGCCTCGTACCTGAACCACACCAGGCGTGGGTAAATCCCAGCATAACCCACACCCTGTCGTGGTTTATTGCTAATTGTTTTATGTGTTTAAGCATTAAATAAACTTTTTGCTGCTGTTTTGTGTGAGTTTTTTTTATCCTTAAGCTACGGGACTTTCTGAAGCCATCTGTTCTCCACCATTCACTTGCTCATGTTGCGGGAGTGACATGCTGGGGGGAATGGCATCAATCATCTTTCTCTGTAGTCAGCTGTAAAGTGAGGCATGCCGCAAACTGATAGCGATTTTCTCCTCTCAGATTTTACAGAGTGGCACACTGAATGACTCGTTATGTAGTCAAGTGCTGCTCTGTTATGTACTTTAGATTTCAAACCTTGTATTTCATTTATTCAAAAATGATGACCTGTGGCTGTCACAGTTTAAAATTTATTTTCATTGAATGCGGTCACTCAAGGCGAAAAATCATGCAGAGACATTTTTAGGGCTATCAGTTTTTGAATGCTCAGACTGGCATGATGTTATAAACTAGATTATTTCTTTCGTATTTTCAGCCTGTAATTTTATTTTACAAATGCCCAAGAGATGTGCTGTTTACCGCTAGAGTAATACTGCAGCTGACATAGAAACATAGAATTTGACGGCAGATAAGGACAGCTTGGCCCACTTAGTCTGCCCATTTTCCTACCTAACAGATAAGCTGCAAATCCTAGTTAACCAACAGCTTACTTCCTCCTACCCCCCACTAGGACTGCCTTATGTCTGTCCTATGCATTCTTGAATTCCCCCACTGTTCTTGACTCCAAGACTTCCTCAGGGAGGCTGTTCCATGCATCCACAACCCTCTCCATGAAAAAATACTTCCTCACATTACCTCTGAGCCGTCCCCCCTCTATCTTCAAATTGTGCCCCCTTGTTCTTGCACATCTCTTTTCTGAAAGATGCTACCTCTTGACTTTGTTAATTCCTTGAGGTACTTGAAAGTTTCTATCATGTCCCTCTCTCCCACCTTCTTTCCTCAAGGGTATACATATTAAGCTCCTTAGTCTTTCTTCAGAGGTCTGCTGGTGCAGACCCTGCACCATTTTGATTGCCCTCCTCTGGGCAGCCTCCACTCTGTCTATGTCCTTGCAGAGATGGGGGTCTCCAGAACTGCACACAGTACTCCAGATGGGGTATCACCAACTGTCTGTACAGAGGGATAACAACTTCCTGTTTTCTACTATTAATGCCTCTCCCTATGCATCCCAGTATCCCCCAGCCTTCCTTACTGCCTTCTCACATTGCTTGCCCACCTTTAGGTCATCTGATAATTACCCCAGGTCCTTTCTATTTTTACTGTTGTCAGTATCTCACCCCCATTGTGTACTCTTCCCTGGGTTTTTGTTTCCCAGGTGCATTACCTTGCACTTCTTTGCACTGAATCTGAGCTGCCATACATTTGACCATTCCTCCAACCTTGCCAAGTCCCTTCTCATCCTTTCCACTCCATCTTGTGTATCAACCTTGTTGCAGATCTTTGTGCTGTCTGCAAAGAGACATACTTTTCCTTCCAGTTCCTCTGCAATGTCACTTATAAAGACATTAAAAAGGACCGGTCCCAGTACTGAACCCTGCAGTACCCCGCTAGTAACCCTCCTTTCTTTACTGTGGACTCCATTTACTACTACCCTTCTGTCCTGTTGTCTAGCCAATTTTTATCCAGGCTACCACCTTGGGACCCACTCCAAGGCTGGCTAACTTGTGTATTAATCTTGTGTGGGACTGTATCAATGCCTTGCTAAAATCTAGGTAGGCCATGTCCACAGCCCTCCCTGGTCTACTACTTTGGTCACCCAGTCAAAGAAATCTATTAGATTCGCTCGACATGACCTTCCCATCGTGAGTCCATGCTGTCTTGGGTTCTGTGCCCCACTGGCCTCTAGGTACTCAACAATTCTTTCCTTCAGAAGTGATTCCATCATTTTCCCTACCACTGAGGTCAAATTAACTGGTCTGTAGTTTCCTGCCTCTGTCCTGCTCCCACTTTTGTGAAGAGGAATCACATCTGCCCTCCTCCAGCCCTCAGGTACCACCCCATCCTCCCATGATTTCATGATTTGTTAAAGAGAGTAATCAGCGGTGTCACTAGTTCTGCCCTTAGTTCTTTTAGAATTCTTCAGTGAATCCCATCAGGCCCCATTGCTTTGTCCACCTTCAATTTTATCAGTTCTTTCAGAACCCTTTCTTCTGCAAATGGACTGGTATCGACCCCCGTCTTCAGAGTGTTTCTCTTGTTTGGTTTAGGTACCTCCCCTTCCTCTTCCTTTGTGAATACTGAGCAGAAATATTCATTCAGCATCCCTGCTTTTTCACTGTCACCCTCTTCCTACATTCCTTCCCCTTTATTAAGCCTCAGTATCCCTCCTTTGGTCTTTCTTTGCTCCCTAATGTACCTATAAAAGGTCTTATCCCCCTTCTTAACAGAGTTGGCTATCCTTTCCTTGGTTTGGGCCTTTGCTATTCTGACTGCCTTCCCAGCCTCTTTCTGCTTTAACTGATAAAGTTCTCTGTCCTGTTCCTCCTGTGTTTCCTTATATTTCCTGAATGCTATCCTTTTCTCCTTAACTTTCCCTGCCACCACTTTTGAGGACCATAGCATTTTTTTCCTTCGTTGTGTTTTGTTGATTTACTTTACACAAAGGCTTGTTGCCTCTGTGATGGCTGTTTTGATTACTCCCCATTGTTCCTCCACCCCTCCTTCTTGCCTGTTTGCTAGTGCTTTTCTGAGGCACTCTCTCATTTTCCCAAAGTCAGCCCTCCTAAAGTCCTATACTCTTGCTTTTGTATGGCTTTCTTGTATGGCTGTGTTTATCGTGAACCACACTGTTTGGTGGTCACTTGTTCCTAGATGGCTACCCACTTCTAAATCTGAGATTCTTTCTCTGTCCCCATTTGAGAGTACCAGATCTAAGATTGCTATCTTCTGAGTGGGTTCCAATACTAGCTGTCTGAGGCATGCCCCTTGTAGGGCATCAAGAATGACCATGCTCTTGGATGTGTCTGCAGCAAAGGTGCTCCAGTTAACATCTGGCATATTCAGGTCCCCCATCAACAATATCTCCCCTTTTTCTGCCATTCTAAGGATGCCTTCTATCATTTCCTTGTCCATTCCTTCCCCCTGAGATGGGGGTCTATATAAACCCCCATGCAGATTGTGGTGCCATTTCCTGTCTCTAGGGTGACCCAGAGTGCCTCATCTGCTCCCTGTTTACTCTTTAGTTCTGTTGCTTTGATTCCTTCCTTTACATAGAGAGCTACTCCTCCTCCTCCTCCTCTTTTACCCTCCCTGTCCCTCCTGTAGATTGTGTATCCTGGTATGTTGACATCCCAGTCATGGTTCTCTGTGTACCATGTTTCTGTGACTGCCACAATATCCAGGCAACCCTCTTCCATGAATGAAACTAGTTCAGGGAGCTTGTTACACAGACTATGGGCATTGGTACTCATCACCCTCCACTTTTTGATGGCCTTACCCCTTTTAGCCCCATTCCTGTCCTTACTGCCTTTGCCTTTTTTTACATTTACCTCTGTCCTGCTCCCTAATGACTTCTCTACCTTGGTGTTTACCTCACTAATTAATGTGCTTTTTGGGGGGAGGCTGGGATTTCCCTGCTCCTTTTCAGTGCCTCACCCCTTGGCTAGTTTAAATGCTTGCCAATGAAGCATTTAAACCTCTCACCTGGGATCCTGGTTCCCCCACCTGGACAGAGGCAGACCATCGTGCCAGTATAGGTCTGCATCCCTCCAGGTGGCTCCCCAGTCCCCAGTGAAGCCAAAATCCTGAGCTCCACACCAGTTTTCCAACCATTCATTGAATTCCCTGGTGAGGAGTACCCTAGTATCACCCTTGCCATAGACAGGCAGCACCTCCGAGAAGGTTACCGTATGCGCTACTTATCTAAGGCCCCTCCCCAACTCTATAAACTCCTCTTGCACTGCTCTGATCCCATTCCTAGCCAGGTAATTTGTCGCTAGGTGGACAATGACATCCAGCTCCCTCCCTTGTGCAGCTGCTCCCACGATCCTGAGGATTCGCTTCCTGTCCCTCCAAGCTGTGGCGCCGGGCAGGCACCTTACCTCCCTCTCCCCTTCCTCCCCCATTTCTACCCCCTTAATGATCGAGTCCCCCACCAGGAGTTGTTTCCTTCCCTGTGGGGTCCCAGCCCTCCTGTGGGTCTCCTTGTGAAGGTTCCCAGCATCCTCCATAGTCTCACTGCAGGTGACTCTATGAGGAACCACTATCCACCAGAAGAGTGTATGAATTGTGAGAGGTACAGCTGGAGGGATGCAACTCTGTTCCACCACCCTCTCCTCCCTGAGCCCACCCTGGTCCAACCTCTCCTCTTTCTTGGCAACCTCTGAGGCAGTGGCATTGGCCCTGGTGGTCCCTGGGTGGGGAGGAGGTTTCACGAATCCTAGCCAGGTCAGCCAGGAGACGGGCAACCTCCTCCCTCAGACCAGAGAGGTGCCTGCAAATAGGACAGCATCGCAGCCTCCAGAATGTCTACCAGAACACTGCCGCCCTACAGCAACTGCATTGCACCACTCCTACCATGTCTTATTTTGTGTCCCCTCTCCTGTTTCTCTGTATGCTTACTCTCTCATCTCCTTACAACTCTCACCCTTCCTGTTCTGGGACAGCAACTTCCTATATCCTTCAGTAGTCTCCTTCCTCCTTGTTCAGTGTCAGACCACCAGCAGCTGGGGGGGAGAGCGAGCTACTTTTTTCCTTTAGGGTTGACAAAACCAATGTTTCTCTATGATCCTTCCCTTCCTACTGCCAAACAGGAAGTTATCATTGTCAGTCAAATCCAGTGGCTATAGAAGTAGAACTGGCTTAGGGTGGGTGGGATGGAGGGCAATTAGTAAGAAAAAAGGCTAGCAACAGGAAGTTGTAATTTGAGTCACCTGCTTTTATATTGTCTAAGCCACACCCCCAATTAAGCTCTCTCTCCTCCTACTGATTTAGAAAAGTAAGTTGATACAGTACCCTTCCCAGCACAGAACACACACTGACTTTCTTTCTTTTCTTTTTTAACCCTAAATAAGACCCATTCTACTTCTAATAAAGTATCTGTCTGCTTAATCTCAACAGACACGGAGTCCTGCTGAGATAGAAGTGTTGAATTAGTAAGAAATTGGTAGCTTCTTTTAATTAGCTGCTTTCTGCTCTACAAGCAAGGCTAGCAACAGGAAGTTGTAATTTGAGTCACCTGCTTTTATATTGTCTAAGCCACACCCCCAATTAAGCTCTCTCTCCTCCTACTGACAATGTTTCTTTGCAATTTTTTCCTATTAATGTTAAAGTGAAAGAAAAATAGATTACATTTGTGAACAAAACCATTACATTTTACTTGGCCGTGCCACAATATGACATAATATTAATGCTGGAGACTGATGCCAACACAACCAATAACATGCAGTCTTGTAACAGTACAATAAATACTTGGAGTGGGAGTTAGTGTGTGGGGAGGATGAGGTGGGGGCTTACCAGTCCACTAGACATGGTGAGTGGCAAGGTCAGTTTGGGCAATGTAGAGAATGTATGGCAAAAGGAATCCCTTTTATAAGGAATCCAAGTGAGACAAGTGGGAGCACTGAGCACACATGTCGGCACAGAGACTTGAAAAGACATAAAGAAAAAAAACAACATAAACTTACTAGCTAAAGTACTGTAATAAAGAAGAAACTGTCAGGTAAGGGGGGTGTAGTCAGGGGGAGGCGAGACAGTCACTTGTCTCGCTTGCTCTCTAATCCTCGCCCACCTTTTCATCCTCATTTGGTCACCAGCACTACAGCACATCCAAACCAGAGGAAACAAACACAGGTAAACTTACAAATCCTGTGAAAGCATTATAGTACAGTGTCAAGTGATTTTTTTGAGTTTTCATGCTGTCATGAAATTGCATACCATGCCTACGTAATCCACAACAAATTCCGTGTGTGCGGACACTGCACGACTTCAGTGCTTTTTTACTTAATTTTATTTACTATGCTTTTTCTGCCCTCCAGGCGCCCAGTACTTCAGCCTGGTCACAGACCCTTCGGCTTCCTCATTCTCATACTGGCCACAACTCCCTGATACCCCCCAGCTTGCCCCCCAGGGTAGCGGCACTGGCCAAAGTGCCACATCCGATAGAATGGGTCAGGGAGCCGGCCTGAGAGAGCCAATTGAAGCCAAGGGCAGGCCTTCATCAAGGACAGCTGGCAACTACGCTCTAGGCTGCCGCAGGGGTGGGGATGTGCAATGACATCCAGTGTCTGTCCCACCCCTCTTGCGTGTTGGCACCAGTCACCTCTGGTTCCTCCAGCCTCCGCCTGGGGTCCCTCGGGCACCAGATATTCTACCCCCCCCACCCGGAGAAGGAGAACAGTCCATGGGACACTCAATCCTTCTCCCCCGGCCAGCCCTCCCACTCCCTGGGTCCGTTCCCGAACCTGGGTCACTGGCATCGCCAACAGAAATCCAACCGTTGTGCCAGCAGACCAGCTTAACTTCAGTGCTTTGTTAACATGTTGTAATTCTCTTCATCCTCAAAAGTATCAACGCAACAAATAAATGTAGAAAACGACTGTACAGTTCAACGCACTGGTCTGCATAGCCAACAAATAACATTAGCAAATCGCTAACCAAATTACCAGAAACACTGGGTAAGAGTTATAAATTGCTGTGCTGCAATGGGACCACTTAGAGCGCATTTCATGTGATACAAATTAGTATGTACTTCACTCAGTCTGAAATCCTTCAGGTTTTATTTCGGTGTTCCGAAAACAGAAAAAAAAAGTTGTAAATTTGCATTTTTGCCATTTTAATGTACTGTCGCAATATAACATATCATGTTATAGTGAGAATTATTTTACTACTGTCGTTAACAGAGTAGCTCACCTAACAGTCCTATGACAGTCAGTGTCCTGGCTAACATATGACATAACACAGCAGTCCTCCCACATCGTCACTTCCGTCTCAGTGGCCAGGAGCATGCGACAAAACAGTCAAGATCAAGCCATGGCAGAAGCCAGCCAGCATAGTGAATTTTAAACAAAAAAAACAAGGTATTTAACCGCAGGAAAGTGAACTATTGTTTGCAAGACTGTGATGCTCCACGGAGTCTAGTGTTCACTGCCTAGCTAAACCGACATGGTACACTAGCTCTTTAAGCGTGTCCAGGAGAAGAGGGTGTGCAGCAGCCATGGTAGGTTGACAAAGACTGTGAATGTAATTAGATCCTGATTCATTCCAGTTATGATGGACTCAGTGAGCTGGAGAAAGGAAGTGGAGTGGGACTTTCGGAAGCCAGACTGGAGAGGGGAAAGGAAGGAAGGTGGAGTCAAGGAAAGGGAAGACTTGGGAGTGGACTAGGTGTTCCTGGAGCTTGGTCAGAGGTGGGGAAAAGGGAGATTGACCAGTAGTTCCTAGGAGAGTCAGGGTCTCCCCCTTCGAGAAGGGGGAAAACTGTTGCCCATTTCCAACCATCAGGGACAGTGGACAAGGAGAAAGAAGGTTGAGGATAGTAGTGATAACATGGCAATGGCAGAAGAGAGGTGAAGAAGCTTAGGATCAAAGTCATTGCGTCTCAGACTTCTGAAGGGGTTCAGAGCTAAAAGGGCCTTAAGCAGACAGCCAGAGTGGTAGGGCAGAAGGGGGTGGGGGGGGCGAGAATGGGAGGAGAAGCAGCAGCAGTGGAGAGGAGGGAGCGCAGGAGGTGAAGAACAGGGTCAGAGATGGGAGAGTGATCCAACTTGTGGACTGGGGAAGAAGACTGGGTCAGTGGTGAGACTGGGGAATGGCTAACCTTCTAGAAGTTAGATGTTGACTTGGGTTGTTCTGGTGTGAATGCAAAGTATTTGGACTTTGCAAACTTGGTAGCACGGAGCCACTGTGCAGATCTTTGGCAATTCCTCAAGTGCTCACCCATCTCTCTACACTTGCATATGAATTCCAGCAGTCTAGTTTTCCCCTACACACTCTGACCCTTGTTGCAAAATTAGATAACCCTGAAGTGAAGTGGTACCCCAACCCCCACCAGATCTCTGTTGTTAAATGAAACTGCTCTGGTAGTACAGTGGTTCCACCCACCACAATTCCTACTGTAAAACGATGCCCCCCCAGGAACTTTGTAGAAGGAGAATCCCATGGGAAATGTGATGCTGCATCTCAGTTGGGCTATTTTAGGTAAATACATTGTAGGAAAAAAAATTGTCAGCAGTTCCTGGCCTTTTACCCCCCACCCCACCCCATGTCTGAGCAGGCAGTGGAAAGAGTGTGTTCTAGTCATAAGATTACTGTTGGGAACCAGGAGATCACAGGTTCAAGCCATGCTAGAGCCCAGTACCCACTGTATGATACCCTGAGATCTTGTCAGACTAACCTGGTTGAATTTTTTGACTGGGTGACAAGATTCCTGGATGGTGGGTGGCCTGTCAATGTCCTGTATCTGGACTTCAGCAAGGCGTTTGACTCAGTGCCACATGGGAGACTACTAGGCAAGCTAAAGAACTTGGAGGTGAGGGTAAAGATAGTACAGTGGATTACGAACTGGCTGAGTAACAGACAGCAGCGGTTAGTGGTGGGGCAGGGGGGAGCTTTTGACACCCAGAAGGGTCATTAGCGGAGTACCGCAAGGATCTGTCTTGGGTCCACTCTTATTTAACACATTCATAGCGGACATTGAGGAGGGAGTTTGGAGCAAAATGAGCTTGTTCGCCGATGACTCCAAGCTAGGAGCTGTTGTGGACAGCAAGGAGGGAAGGAGGACACTCCAGAAAGACCTGGAAAGACTGGAACAGTGGTCACACACATGGCAGCTGGAGTGTAATGCTTGAAATGTAGTATACTGCATTTGGGGTCTAGAAATCTAGGGTACAGCTCCATTTTGGGGGGGGGCCAGCTAATGGTCTCAAAGGAGGAAAAAGACCTGGGGATGGTGATCTATGCCAAAATGAATCACTCAGAACAGTGCAGGAGAGCGGCGGCAAAGGTAAACTGAATGCTGGGGTGCACAGCCAGGGGGATCACTTCAAGGAGGAAGGCGGTTATCGAGTCATTGTACAATTCCTTGGTTAGATCACACTTGGAGTACTGTGTGCAGTTCTGCTGGCTTTATCTAAAGAGCGATTGTCATGCTCTTGCAGAAGGTCCAGAGGAGGGCATCTAAGATGATCCACGGAATGGGGGAAAAGTCCTATGAGGAGAGACTTGGGGAGCTAAACATGTACTCCCTAGAGGACAGAAGGGACAGAGGAGATATGATAGAGACCTTTAAATACCTGAAGGGGATCAATAAAGTGAACACTGAGGGTTTGTTCAGATTAAAGGGGGAGGGGACTATGAGGAGACATAGCCTGAAGCTGGTTGGGGGTTAAATATAGAAGAGAACTGAGGAAACACTACTTCACGGAGAGGGTGGTGGCTCCCTGGAACACGCTACCAGAGGATCTGATTTCAATGGAATCACTGGAAAGCTTCAAGAAAGGATGGGACAGATACATGGGTAGGGTGCAGGTCGGGCGAGTGGCAATCGGTAGGGGTAATCAGGGGGGATACCTTGGAGCGAGGGAAGGAAAATGGGAGGGGGGCAGCAGCTGTGACTGTACTGTGAGTTGCATCTGGAGTAGATGCAATAGATTATTGGAACTAATCTGCTGGCATCTTCGTATGTTCATATGAGCAAGTCCCTTAACTTCAGAGTGCTCCTGTCCATCAAGCTACAGAGACGGGTACAAGAAGGACCCCAGTGGAAATGCAGTGTTGCATCTTAGCTGAACTATCCTTGGAAAATGTATTGTAAAAATGGATAAAAGCAAGACACCAGTGGAAACAAGATCTTGCATCCTATCTGGGACATTTATATGAGAATGAATTTTGAAAAATAAATCAATACACCACCGTAGAGACAGTGTGGCCTACGGCTAACACACTGTTGGGAAATGGTGGTTCACAATTGCCATATACTCACTGTGTGACCCTAAGAAAGTAATTTAACCTCCCAGTGGTCCTGTCCACCCAGTAGCAGAAATGGGTAAAATTAGGACCCCACTGGAAATGTAGTGCGGCATCTTGGATTAAGATAAAATGGAAAAAGGGAATCGGAAACACCCAATCTAGAGCAGGATGTTAAAGGAAGCAGCTGAAAGGGACTGTATTACACTGTATGAAGGAGGTATTGCGTATTGAAGGAGTAATAACAGGCAGTATAGAGTACAGGATCAGCGGGGAGATCCTGGTAATCATCTGTATGGACTGTGTGGCACTAATCTCCTGGGTTATGCTCTGCAGGGTGGGACACTGCCCCATGTGCAGGTTAGTGGAGCTCCAGACACAGCTGTTAGCATCATGGGAAGAGATACCCATGCTGCATCACCAGCTGGGCTGGTATATATACACACACACACACACACACACACACACACACACACCCTGCAACCCCACCAAAGGCCCACAGGCACTAGGGGTCTGTAATGTTGTGGGGAAGGGGATGGATGGAAGGGGCAGTCACAAGGAAGTCATCCAAACTTACCAAACCCCGACAGCAAATCTCTTTATACCACTGGAGAAAGTGTGGGTACCTGGGGGGGCTCTGAGCTGGCTGGGAAGCATGAACAGGAAGACTTGGTGGCACCCAGGAGATAACAGGAAAAAGGCTGCAAGGAGTATCCTAGTAGTAGGGGACTCTACGATTAGACGGGTGGAGAAGGGGAGGAGAGGGGAAAAGGGGAAAAGAGTGGTCAGAGGCCTTCGAGGAGTATCAGCCAGTAGGGATATAGACAGGACAGGATAGGATAGGGCAGGCCAGGAAAAGACAGGACAAGGAGGATGGTAGAAGAGGGGGAGGGGTAGTGTGGGGTGCTGGTACACTTGGTATCAACAATCTAGCAAACCATCCTACTGAGACAGTGAAGTGCAATTTTCAAAGGCTGGGGGACAGATTGAATGCACGCTCCACTTCCCTGGCCTTTTCTGAAGTCCTCCCTGTGTGAGATAGGGAACATGGGGAGGACAGGGTGAGAAATAATGGGTGGCTTGAAGGGATTTGTCAGGAGGAGAGGTGTCATTCTGTGGGAAACTAGGAGGGGCTTCTGGACAGGGGTCTATTCAAAGGTCACGACCTTCACCTAACAAGAAAGGGACCAGTGAGCTTGGGGAGAAGTCTGATATCTACATAGGTGGACATTTAAACTGGGGGAACTGAGGCTGGGGGCTCAACAAAGGATGGACAGGAAAAAGGGAACCTAACTAGGACTCCCCCAGAAATGGGGTTTAGGAGCAGTGGGGATGAAAGTGGCAAAGCAGGGGTCCATAATAAATTAAGTAAAGGTACTAGGGGAGGGGGTCTAATAAAGCCAGCAGGGAGCAGGAAACCCACAATGCTAAGGAGGGAGGAGGAGGACGATGACAAAGGGAGAGGCGCTTACAAGAGAGGGAATGGTATAGGCACAAGCTGTAAGGCAGTCTGCCTAAATGCCAGAAGCCTAGGAAACAAAATTAGTGAGCTCCAGGTGATGGCGACGGATGCGGGGATTAGAACTCGTAACAATTACTGAGACATGGGACACTGGGAATAATGACTGGGACTTGGCAGGGCTATACAATATATTGGAGACACAGCAGTAAGGGAAAAAGAGGTGGAGTAGCCCTCTATCACAAAGAAGCATAATGACAGTAGAGGATGTGTCCATCAGAGGAAGAAATGGGGAGCAAGAATCCCTGTGGGTACTGCTTACAGCAGCATCGGGAAAGACACTGTGCATGGGGGTGATCTATAGACCACTGGGACAGGTAAATGGAGGGGGCACAGGGAACTAGGGACAGAAACTGAGAAGGGGGGCCAAATGGGGGAGGTAGGAGTTGTGGGGGATCTCAATTTACCAGACATACACTGAGACATGCCACCAGAAATCAAGCCCTGCTAGATATGTTGCAGGGCTGCCTGCTTGTGCAGCCAGTCAGGGACCTGCAAGACAGGCTGCCATTCTCGACATGGTACTTACCAACTCAAAAATGGTAGGTGGAGTGTGGGTTGGGAACCACTGAGGTCCAGTGATCATAACACCATATGGTTTGAACTGGCTCTGGGTATCAGTATACCTCACTAAAGGCTGTGGTTCTAGATTTCAGACAAACAGACTTTGATCAGATGAGGGAATTAGTCAAGGGTAATTTGGGTGGAGCGGACACCATCAGGGAGGTCGAAAAGAGGTGAGGAGAAATTGAAGGGCCAATTCACAAAGCAACCAAACAGCGCTTGAGAACAGTTACCAAGAGTAAGAAGCACAAAAGACCAATATGGTTCTGCAAGGTCAGGGAGGCAGTGAAGACCTAAAAAAAGAGCCTTAACTTGCTACAAGGAGAATCAGGGTGACGAGGAATGGAGCAAATACCAGGTAAACATGAAGGAGGTCAAGAAGGCATTCAGGGTTGCAAAAGCAGGCACAGAACCACATATTGTGGAGAGGGATCAGGGGGAAAAACAGTTGGAAGACGAGAAGGGGAACTGTTAGGCTTAAGGAGGGGAAGCAGGGTAGTAGAGGAGGATGAAAAAAGGCAACCGTTATAACCAATTACTTCTGCTCAGTATTCACAGTGGTGAATAGAGGGCTTCTGCTGGAAGCAGCATACAGGCTGCTACAAGGGGCATCCTAGAAATGCGGTGGGTGGTGATTACAGGAGAAAGGATTAGAAAAGGGCTTGCAGCCCTGAAAATAAATAATGCTCCAAGGCAAGATGGGATGCACCCAAAGGTGCTCAGGGAACTGGGATAGGAACCAGCCTAACACCTGGCAGGGCTATTCAATAGCTCATTACAACCAGGAGTGGTTCAGAGAGACTGGAGAATAATAGATGTGGTGCCGCTCCACAAGGAAGGGGACAGGGAGAAACTCGGAAATTATAGGCCTGTCAGTCTTACCTTCATTGTAAGTAAACAGATGGAGACACTAGTCAAAGAGGACCTTGTAGACTACCTGTAGAGAAATGAGCTCCAGGATCGTAAGCAGCATGGGAAGGTCTTGTCAGACCAACTTGATAGCATTCTTTAACTGAGTAACAAGGTCGGAGGATCGGGGCAAGCAGTAGAGCTATTATATTTCGACTTCAGCAAGGCATCTGACTTGGTACCACACAGAAGGTGGCTAAAGAAATTAGAAGATCTAAGAGCAGCAAAGTACCTCGTCAGATGGACTGGAAGTTGGTTTGGGGGGGAGACAGCAGAGGGTGGTGGTAAACGGGGTCAAGTCAGGGGAAAAGGGAGGCCATGACTGAGGTACCGCAGGGGTCAGTCCTGGGATCAGCCTTTTTCAATATGTTCATCAGCGATGTAGAAGGAATACAGGGCAAGATGTGTCTCTTTGCAGATTACTCTAAGCTCTGTGGCAGGGTAGACAGTGAAGAAGGGGTAAGGGAGTTGCAGAGGGACCTGCACAGGTTTAGAGAGGTGGTCCAATGTCTGGCTGTTGCAATTCAATGCCAAAAAGTTTATGTTGACATTCGGCCGTTATCATGCCAGGTGCTATACAAAACCTTGATTAGGGATTTTAGCCATAAACAAAAGCTTTCAGTTACCTGCTTGTTAGAAAACTCCATAATATAATATCGCTGCAACTCCCAATAGCCAGGGATGGCCACAGCCATCCCACGCACAGAAGCCGGCTTCCTGTGCACTCGATAAGCTAATGGTAGTTTACTCACCGGGTAAAGGTGATTGTGGGGGAATGGATCTCTGAGGCACTCCACCTACCTGACATCATGGGTTGTATACACCTGATAGGTTGCCTGATGCACATGTGACTGAAATTGAAAATGTCCCTTCTGAGGGTCACTGGTCACTTCTATTCAGTTCGATGTTTTCCAAAGCTGTATCTGAAATTATAAAAAGTTATATTGCCCCCCACTTGTACCTTGAATAATAGTAAGGTGATGTATCTGCTGATTGTAATGATAAGTTTTAATTGTCATATACTGTACATGTGTTTCGGAAAAGTAATTGTATGTTGTTATAGCATTTTGTCCATAGTGTTATTGTGATTATCATTTTCACATCAGTTGTAGGGTGAGGTGTGGAGTGCCTCAGAGATCCATTCCCCCACAATCACCTTTACCAGGTGAGTAAACTACCATTGTGGGGGATGGTCTCTGAGGCACTCCACCTACCTGACATCATGGGTTAGTCAAAAGCAGTGATCAATCTTTAGGGTGGGTTAGACGTGATAATGTTATTGTGTTCTGTGCGTGCTGCTAGTAGCACTGCCCTGGCAAAGTTTGTCTTGGTGCCTTTAGACACGTCCAATCTGTAATGTCTTGTGAAAGTGTGGATAGTCAACCAAGTGGCTGCAGCGCAAATTTCTTCTTCGGTGGCCATGTTCCTTTCCACCCATGAAGTTGCGATAGCTCTGGTTGAGTGAGCCTTTAATGATGTTGGTACCTGTGTGTTATTTGCTTTGCAAGCTTCTGAGATGGCTTTTCTGAGATATCCTGCTATGGATGCTTTGAAGGCAGGTAGACCTTTTCGACGTCCCTGTATGATGATGAAGAGCCTGTCGGTTTTTCGAATATCAGCCGTTCTATTGATGTAGGTTGTTAGCAGTCGTGTCATTCCTAGCAGTCTAAGTTGGGGGTCGGCCTGTACTTCTTCTGGTGGAAGTTGGCCTGGAATCTCGATAGTTTGGTTGAGGTGTTACTTAGATGCGATCTTTGGTCTGAATGAAGAGATTGGTCTCATAGACATCCTGTCATGATAGAATTGAAGGAATGGTTCTTTATATGAAGGTGCCTGTAGTTCGCCTACTCTTCTGGCTGATGCGATGGCCGTTAAGAAAACTGCCTTGAGCTGTATCCATTTTAAGTGGATAGATTCTATAGGTTCGAATGGTGGTTTAGTCATCGCTGTCAGTACTGAGGGTAGATCCCATGGTGCTAGTAGTGGTTTATGGCTGGGACGTATGTTGGCTGCTGCCTTCAGGAAGTGGACGACGTCTTGGTGGGATCCCGGCGTCGTGCCTTGTATTTGTCCTCTTGCTGCCCCGATAGCTGCAACCTGTACCTTTAAAGATGATGGTGAGAGTTCCAGTTGTAGTCCCTCCTGGAGGAACAGTAGTATCTGAGGTATGGTGCATGCGGTGGAGTCTATTTTGTGGTGATTACACCATTTGCTGAATATGTCCCACTGGCGTTGGTAAGTGGTAATCGTGGATTGTTGACATGATGAGGCCATAGTGTCTATGACTGAAGGGTGGTATCCTGCTTTTAGCAGTCTCTCCCTTTCAGGAGCCATGCCTAAGTTCCAGTTGTTGAGGGTTTGGATGTATAATAGGGCCTTGTGATAGAAGGTCTGGTCTGTGCGGTAGTTTCAAGGGATCGGCAAATGCCATTGAAACTACTGTCACGAACCATGAGCGCCTTGGCCATTGTGGTGCTATTAGTATGACTCGTGCTCTGGAGATGCGAATCTTCTTTAGTACTTGAGCAATCAGTGCTATGGGACGAAAGACGTAAGCTATTTGGAATGTCCAAGTGGCTGAGAGTGCGTCTACTCCTATAGCTCTGTGGTCCTTGAATCACGACCAGTATTTTATGCATTGATGATTCTTGTGTGATGCCATGAGGTCTATCTCGATTGGACCCCATCTCTGGTTGAGTTGCAGGAAGACTTGCGTGTGGAGTTTCCACTCTCCTGGATGAATCATTTGTCGGCTGAGCCAGTCTGCCGTGATGTTGAGTTTCCCCTGCCAGGTGGATTGCTGATATTGATTTTAAGTGTGTTTGTGACCATGCCATTATCTTGGATGTTTCTGACATCATTGCTTTGCTTCTTATGCCTCTCTGCTTGTTTATGTATGATACTGTGGTCTGATTGTCTGACTTAATCTGCACATGTTTATGCTGGGATAGTTGGGAAAAATGCAGTAGTGCCTTGAACACTGCTTTATTTCTAGGACGTTGATAGTTTGTTTTGCCTCTAATAGAGACCATTTTCCTTGTGCTATATGATTTCCCAGTACAGCTCCCCAGCCAGATAGGCTTATATCTGTCTCTATTATTATGGCTGGGGTTATGTCTAGCGACATGCCTTGTGTCAGTTTGCGTCTGTTTTTCCACCGTGTGAGGCTTGATCTCACCCCGGGTGGTAGTTTGACCTGTTTTGTGAGGTTGAGATTGTGTGTGTGCCCTTGAGTTAGGAGGAAGGACATAAGGGGTCTGGCATGCCATCTTGCCCTGGGAACCGTGTCTATTGTTGAGGACATTAGTCCTAACACTTGAGAAATGTCCCACAGCATGGGATGCTTTACGTTCTTTAGTCTGTGGGCGCGGTTGATACTATGGTATGAATTCTTAAGTGTGATGGGGTTACTAGGCCTCTTTCTGTGTCTATGAGAGTTCCTAGGTGTTCTATGGTGTGACTGGGAACTAGTTGGCTTGTCTTGTGGTTGAGTACCCAGCCGTGTTGCTGTAAACAATGTACCACTGTTTGCGTCTCCCTGGCAGATTGTTGCTGTGATCTTGCCCTGATGAGCCAGTCGTCTAAGTATGGGATGACGTGGATGCCCTGTTGTCGGACTTTTGCTGCGAGAACTATTGATACATTCGTGAATACTCGTGGGGCTGATGCCAGGCCGAATGGTAGGATCTGGTACTGATAGTGTTGGTCGAGAATGCAGAAACGTAGGAATTGATAGTGTCTGGGTCTCATCGGTACATGGAGGTAAGCGTCTTTTAGATCTTTGGATGTGAGGAAGTCTCCCTGTCGGAGTACTTTGAGGGTTGACCTTATTGTCTCCATCTTGAATGGGATGTATCACACTGATTTGTTGATGTACTTTAGGTCCAGTACCGGTCTGTATCCTCCTGTCTTTTTTGGAACCATGAAGAATATGGAGTAGATTCCTGTACCTTCTTCTTGCCTTGGGACAGGAACAATAGCATTGTTTTCTCATAGCTCTTGTATAGCTGTAGTAATGTGCGTTGTGTATTTGTGCTTGGAAGAGGGGGAGTGTATCATTCTGTGTCCTCGTGGCGTCTTTGTGAATTGTATTGCATATCCTTGTCTTATTATTTCCAGCACCCATTTGTCTGAAGTGAAATTTTCCCAGTGTTCCAAGAATAGTGTCAGTCTTGCGCCCACTGGTGTGTGGCTTCGCACTGAATGTGAGTAGTCAGGACCTAGAATTGTTGCGGCAGTGGTAGTTTCCTCTGCCTTTTTGCATTGTGCCCCTACCTCTGTATCTGTTGTAGTGGTAGGGTGTGGTACAGTTTTGTCTGAAGTTAGTGCCTCTGAAGATGTGGCTTCCTCTTCTCTTGTCTCAAAAGGAATGGTATCTGCCTCTGGGACGAGCCGGTAGGTATGTGGATCTGGTTTGTTCTCTAGCTAGACTCTTTCCTTCCTCTTTGCCCTTGAGATATTTCTCTAGTCCTTGTCCGAATATCATGTTGCCCTTAAATGGAAGTCATTGTAGAGTGGCCTTCGATTCTTTGTCGGCATCCCATAGTTTCATCCACAGTGATCTGCGAGCTCTGTTGGTGATTGCTGTCGATCTGGCATTTATTTTTACTGAGTCTACCGCCATGTCTGCCAGATATTTGGTGGAAAGTATGGCGTTTTCCAAGAGTATGGACACGTGACTTTGCTGGTATAGTTTTTTGGAGTTCCTGGAGCCAGGTTAGCTGTGCTCTTGTGGTGTATATAGCGGTGGTGGCTGCTCTGCTTCCCAAGCCTGCTAATTCGGCATTCTTCTTTACGTTGTCTTCGAGTTTTCTGTCAATTGGGTCCCTTAATCCTGAGGAAAACTCTGTGGGGAGCACCGCCTTTTTATTGAGGGCCGCTATTTGGGAGTCCACTGTGGGATGTGTACACCACAGGGTTAGTTTCTCCTCCTGCAGTGGGTGCATTCTGTCCCATGATTTTCTCTCTGGAATTCTGGCTGGTTCAGAGGAGGACCATTCCTTTAGGACAATCTCCTCTATGGCCTCACAGACTGGGAAGGCATCTGCTTGTTTAGCAATAGGTTGGAGGGACAGGAGTAGTTTGGACGTGGGTGTTGGTATTACGGTTTCGAAGCCCACTGTTTCCATGATTTGGCGTACTAGAGCAGGGATTTGGTCGGGAAAGCACCACTTAGCCGTGAGGGTTTGCAGTTCTTGTTTGAGACCTCCCTCTTCCTCATCTGAGGAGTCACTGAGTCAGCAGGCACTGGGGTTTGGTCGTTTGTGAGATCGTCTGAAGGTCTAGATAGGGAGTTAGTGTTCTTTTTCTTTGCCGGTGGTGAATTGATATGTTGTTGTTTTGAAAGCTCTGTTAATTGCTGTAGCATTGCTGTTAATACCTCTTGTTGTGCTTGCATAAGTTGATTATTCTGGAGTAGTGCTTTTTGTGGTATCTGATTGTTGGTGACTTTCTTGACTAGTTGTAGGAGGAGGGAAATCATCCTCCGTTTCCTGAACCTCATTGTGTAAAGTGGATTCTTCAATGCAGGAAGCACATAGCCTTCCTATTTGTTGGTGTGGGAGTGGTACATTGCACTGCCTGCAGCTTTTTTGCTTTGGGCATGGTAACCTGTTAATCAGAAAGAAATGATATACTAAGTATGTGATCTACTCATCTGTTTGTAATGTGTCTTGTTATGATGATCTTAAAACAGTATTGAAAAGCAGGCTGTACTGGTGTGGAATTGCATTTTCTGAATATCATATTGAGCTGCAGGCTTATGTGTTGTGAGGCTGCCAGGTAGTGTGTCTTCTTAGGGAGCCACCATCAATGCTATAAATATATGCTGCTCAAAAGTGCTCATGTGCCTTTAAGAGGAGGGGTGGTGGGGTGCTTGGTAGTCTACCAGGAGTGTACAATGCTTGTACATTGTACTATGTCAGCTGTCTCTTCTGATAGGGCTTGATATTTTTATTGTTCTGTGCCCCTTTCGAAATGGAGTTGCTATTGTATTTGAGCCTACAGTATATGTATATGCTTGGCAGGTAGTGAACAGTATGCTTTGTTTTTCAATTCGTGATGCACTCCGTGTTGTAGTGCCCTAGGGGGTGAACGTCATTGCATTGTAGCGTGGCAAGACCTCTCGTGAGATTTTGCGCGCCAATGGTAAGGCGCGTACCATGTCCTGCATTGAAGAGGACCGGGAAGAAGAGCTAGCAGAAGCATGGAGGCGAGGGAGTAGGGGGGCAATAAAAAACATTATGGCTGCTCCATTTTGGAATCCAGCGAGGTCCAGCGTGAGCTAGCAAGCAGGGAGGAAGTAAATGCTGCTCGACTTGAAACCTTGTTATGAGCCATACTGCGAGCGTCTGAAACCGCAGGTAGGGCTGTACAGAGCAGTCAGGATCTTGTATTTTTGGTCATTCAGGCATTATGCGATGTGTTGCGTCTAAGACCGCTGAAGGAGGGGTGTCCAGAGTGCTGTAACCAGAGAGGAAAAAGGTCAGGGAGTGACAGCTCTGGTAGATTAATGCATTAAGAGTCTTAATTGTACTTGTGATGGGTAGCGTCTGGGACCGCTGAAATAGGGGTGTCCAGAGCGCTGAAGCCAGGGAGGTAAAACTTTAGGAAGTGAGAGCTCCTGTAGCCATTTTGCTCTTGATTGTGGAGTGCAGCGTCTGGGACCACTGAAATAGGGGTGTCCAGAGCGTTGTAATCGTGGAGGCAAACTTCAGCGAGTGAATGAATTAAGCCTTGTAAGTTATGTGCCGCGATATGCAGTGCACCTGGCTGCCTGCTTTAGCTTGTTTACGACTGTTTGTTGGTGAATGGAAGGGAAAGTTGCTGGCAGGCTGTTAGGGTCTGTTGTGTGCAGATTCTGTTGCTAAGTGAGCTGAATCTTGAGAAAAAAAGTTTGCTAATGAGAAAGGGGTAACTAGTTTCACTGCTAATATAAAAGTATTCCTGAGTTAGACCGATGTAAAAGGTAGACGCAAAACTTGCTGTGCTGCCTATATCTAAATCCTAACCTTGTAATATTATATAGTGATTATCTGAGCAATAGGGGTAATATATATACGGATTTTCTCCTACCTTGTGAAGAATTGTTTTAATGTTCTGTAGTCTGGAGCTCTGGAGTACTGCGACAACCTTTTTCAGATGCACAATTTGAACTGAATAGAAGTGACCAGTGACCCTCAGAAGGGACGTTTCCAATTTCAGTCACATGTGCATCAGACAACCTATCAGGTGTATACAACCCATGATGTCAGGTAGGTGGAGTGCCCCAGAGACCATCCCCCACAATCTGTGCTGCTGACCTCTGCCATTATTTCTCAGCAAAATTAGCATATCAAATGCACAAGTAGTCAGCTTCTGTGCACAGGATAGCCATGGCCATCCATGGGTATCAGACGTTGTAGTGGTATATTTAATGGAACTTACTTACAAGCAGGTAACTAAAACTTTTCATTTAGGGCTAAAACCTCTAATCTGAGGTTTGTACAGCACTTGGCACAATAACGGTCGCGTGTCCTATTTTCCTTTAACAGCTTATATGTATCGCTACAGAACAGTGTCTGAATGGGCAAGTCAACAATATTTAATTTATCCCGTAGTCTTACTTGACAAGGACAAGTACACAAGCCTTAGCAGTTGCTCAAGTGGTTTACAGTGATTTCACAAAATTAAGGTTCAACTCCACATCTGGTGGGAAGTGGGCATGTTTCTTCCTTTAGGTTTTCATTTTATTGTGCACTCCTCAAAAGAAGAGGGGTATTAGCTCTTGTATCCTTCATTTAGCCTTTAATTACTGTCACACAACACTGCAAATGACAAAGTCTTGCTGGCTTCAGTGCTGTTAAAATAACCAGTACAGCCTTTTTTAATAAGGCATTATGTTTACATGCCAGTAAGGTTGTCAAAGAGTCATCTATAGTTTCACTTCTTGTTCCTGCTGCTGCTGCCATAGGGTTTTCACCGCTGCATTCACACTCCTACACAACAGGGTGGGTCCACTCACCGTTTCAGGAGAGGAAGTGACAAGTCCAAAGGACCTGGTGAAATAACCACAGTTAACAATCTCGCTGCTCATGCAACGAAAATAGAAAGTGTAGTGCCAACTAATTGGTTTCAGTGTTTTTTTACTAGCTTGCAACTGATTTTTATACAGCACAAATTCTGAATTTCATAACCACATGACAGTAGAAACATAGAAACATAGAATCTGATGGCAGATAAGGACCGCTTTGCCCACCTAGTCTGCCCATTTCCCTAAGTAATGGATAAGCTGCAGATCTGAGTTAATCAACAGCCTACTTTCTCCTACCCCCCACTAGAATTGCCTTATGTCTGTTCCATGCATTCTTGAATTCCCCCACTGTTCTTGACTCCACTACCTCCTCAGGAATGCTGTTCCATTGATCCACAACCCTCTCCATGAAAAAATACTTCCTCACATTATCTCTGAGCCGTCCCCCCTCTATCTTCAAATTGTGCCCCCTTGTTCTCGTACATCTCTTTTTCTGAAAGATGCTACCCACTTGGACTTTGTTGATTCCCTTGAGGTACTTGAAAGTTTCTATCATGTCCCCCCTCTCCCTCCTTGAGGGTATACATATTAAGCTCCTTTAATTTCTCTTCGTATGTCTTCTGGTGCAGACCCTGCAACATTTTAGTTGCCCTCCTCTGGACAGCCTCCATCCTGTCTATGTCCTTGCAGAGATGGGGTCACCAGAACTGCATGCAGTACTCCAGATGGGGTCTCACCAACTGTCTGTACAGAGGGATAACAACTTCCGGTTTTCTACTGGTGATGCTTCTCCCTCTGCATCCCAGTATCTCACCAGCCCTCCTTTCTGCCTTCTCACATTGCTTGCCCACCTTAAGGTCATCTAATATGACTACCCCCAGGTCCCTTTCCACTTTTGTTGTCGTTAGTATCTCACCCCCCATTGTGTACTCTTCTCCTGGGTTTTTGTTTCCCAGGTACATTACTTTGCACTTCTTTGCATTGAATCTAAGCTGAATATATTTGACCATTCCTCCAACTCTGCCAAGTCCCTTTGTGTCCTTTCCATCCCACCTTCTGTATCAACCCTGTTGCAGATCTTTGTGTCGTCTGCAAAGAGACACACTTTTCCTTCCAGTCACTCTGCCATGTCACTCATAAAGACATTAAAGAGGACTGGCCCCAGTACTGAACCCTGCGGTACCCCGCTAGTAACCCCCCTTTCTTCAGAGTTAACTCCGTTTACTATTACCCTCTGCGTCCTGTTGTCCAGCCAATTTTTTACCCAGGCTACCACTTTGAGACCCACTCCAAGGCTGGCTAACTTGGATATTGATCTTTTGTGAGAGACTGTGTCAAATGCCTTGCCAAAGTCTAGGTAGGCCATGTCCACAGCTCCTCCCTGGTCTATTACTCTGGTCACCCAGTCAAAGAAATCTATTATATTTGTCTGACATGACCTTCCCACTGTAAATCTATGCTGCCTTGGGTCCTGTGGCACACTGGCCTCTAGGAACTCAACAGTTCTTTCCTTCAGAAGTGATTCCATCATTTTCCATTACACTGAGGTCAAACTAACAGGTCTGTAGTTTCCTGCCTCTGTCTTGCTCCCACTTTTGTGAAGAGGAATCACATCTGCCCACTTTCAGTCCTCAGGTACTTCACCATCCTCCCATGATTTGTTAAAAAGGGTAGACAGTGGTGTCACTAGTTCTACCCTTCATTATTTTAGAATTCTTGAGTGAATTCCGTCAGGCCCCATTGCTTTGTCCACCTTCAGTTTTAAGAGTTCTTTCAGAACCCTTTCTTCTGTGAATGGACTGGTATCGACCTCCCTATCCAGAGTGCTTCTATTCTTTGATTTAGGTACCGCCCCCTCCTCTTCTTCTGTGAATACTAAGCAGAAGTACTCATTCAGTATCCCTGCTTTTTCACTGTCATCCTCTGCCCACCCTCCCTTCCCTGTATTAAGTCTCACTATCCTTCCCCTGGTCTTTCTTCACTCCCTAATGTATCTATAAAAGGTTTTAGCCCCCTTCTTAACTGAGTTGACTATCTTTTCCTCAGTTTGGGCCTTTTCTATTCTGACTGCCTTCCCCGCTTCCTTCTGCTTTAACTGGTACAGTTCTCTGTCCTGTTCCTTCTGTGTTTCCTTATACTTCTTGAATTCTACCTTTTTCTCATTAACCTTCCCTGCCACCTCTTTTGAGAACCACAGTGTTTTTTTCCTTCGTTTTGCTTTGTTGATTGCTTCACACAAAGGCTTGCTGTCTCCGTGATAGCTGTTTTGATTTCTCCCCACTGTTCCTCCACCCCTCCTTCTTACCTGTTTGCTAGTGCTTTTCTGAGGCACTCTCCCATTTTCCCAAAGTCAGCCCTCCTAAAGTCCAATACTCTTGCTTTTGTATGGCTTGACTCTATGGCTGTGTTTATCGTGAACCACACTGTTTGGTTGTCACTTGTTCCCAGATAGCTACCCACTTCTAAATCTTAGATCCTTTCTCCATCCCCATTTGACAGTGCCAGGTCTAAGACTGCTCCCTCCTGAGTGGGTTCCACCACTAGCTGTCTGAGGCGTGACCCCTGTAGGGCATCGAGAATAACCCTGCTCTTGGATGTGGCTGCAACAAATGTGCTCCAGTTAACATCTGGCATATTCAGGTCCCCCATCAACAATATCTCCCCTTTTTCTGCCATCTTAAGGATGCCTTCTATCATTTTCTTGTCCATTTCCTCCCCCTGAGATGGGGGTCTGTGTACAACCCCCATGCGGATTGTGGTGTCATATCCTGTCTCCAGGGTGACCCACAATGCCTCCTCTACTCCCTGTTTATCCTTTAGTTCCATTGCTTTGATCCTTTCCCTTACATAGACAGCTACTCCTCCTCCACTTTTACCTTCCCTGTCCCTCCTGTAGCTTGTGTACCTTGGTATGTTGACATCCCAGTCATGGTTCTCAGTGTACCATGTTTCTGTGACTGCCATGATATCCTGGTGTCCCTCTTCCATCAAGGCCACTAGTTCAGGGAGCTTGTTACACGGACTACGGGCATTGGTACTCGTCACCCTCCATTTTTTGATGGCCGTACCCCTTTTAGCCCCATCTCTGTCCTTATTGCCTTTTTCTGCATTTACCCCAGTCCACTTCCTATTGACTTCTCTACCTTGGTGTTTACCTAACTACTGTGTTTTGTGGGGAAGGCTGGGTTTTCCCTGCTCCTTTTCAGTGCCTTCCCCTTGGCTAGTTTCAGGGAGGCAGTATAACGCAGTGGTCTAAGGCTCTAAGCTGCAAATCTGGGGACCTGGGTTTGAATCCCACAGCCCCCACTTGCATACTGTGTGACCCTGAGCAAGTCACGTAACTTCCCTGTGCTCCCAGGTCGTACCTGTAAACAAGCTTTCAGCTTAGTGTGCTACTCCTGGTTAAACAATTGGGGGAAAAAAAAAAGCTTGCCAATGAAGCATTTAAACCTATCACCTAGGATCCTGGTTCCCCTCCCGGACAGATACAGACTATCACGCCAGTATAGGCCTGTATTCCTCCAGGTGGACCCCCAGTCCCCAATGAAGCCAAAACCCTGAGCTCCGCACAAGTTTTTCAACCATTCATTGAATCCCATGGTGCGGAGTACCCTAATATCACCCTTTCCAAAGACAGGCAGCACCTCCGAGAAGATTACAGTACATGCTACTTGTCTAAGGCCCCTCCCCAACTCTTCAAACTCCTCTTGCACTGCCCTGATCCCATTCCCAGCCAGGTCATTTGTCTCTAGGTGGACAATGACATCCAGCTCCCTCATGCAGCTGCTCCCGCAATCCTGAGGATTCGCTCCCTGTCACTCCAAGCTGTGGCGCCAGGCAGGCACCTTACCTCCCCTTCCCCTTCCTCCCCCAGTTCTACCCCCTAACAATTGAGTCCCCCACCAGGAGTTGTTTCCTTCCCCTGTGGGGACTCATGCCACCCTCCCGTGGGTCTCATTTGTGGAGGTTTCCCAGCATCCTCCTTGGTCTCCACTGCAGGTGCCTCCATAGAGGAACCACTCTCTGCCAGAAGAGCATATGAATTGTGAAGAGGTACAACTGGAGGAATGCGCCTCTGTTCCAACACCCTCTCCCTCCCTGAGCCCACCTTAGTCCAGCCGCTCCTCTTTCTTGGCAACCTCTGAGGTAGCGATCATGGTGGTCCCTGGATGGGGAAGGAGGTTTCACGAATCCTAGCCAAGCCAGCCTGGAGACAAGCAACCTCCCCCCTCAGACCAGACAGGTGCCTACAAATAGGGTAGCATCGCAGCCTCCAAAATGTCTCCTGGAAGACTGCCGCCCCATAGCCACTGCACTGCACCACTCCCATCACGTCTTATTTTGTGTCCCCTCTCCTGTTGCTTTGTATGCTTACTCTCTCCTGTTTTTTTTTTCTCCTACTGCCTATGTGTCCTTACAGCTCTCTCCCTTCCTGTTCTGGGACAGGAACTTCCTGTATTCTTCAGAAGTCTCCTTCTTCCTTGTTCAGAGTCAGCCCCCCAGCAGCTAAGGGTAGAGGGAGAGCTACTTTTTTCCTTCAAGGATGATGAAACCTACGTGACTCAGTGATCCTTCCTTTCCTACTGCCAAACAGGAAGTTCCTGTTGTCAGTCAAATACAGTGCCTATAAAAGTAGAACTGGCTGAGGGTGGAGTGGAGGGAAGGAGGGCAATTAGTAATAGAACTTCTAGTTTTGTAGTCAGCTGCTCCTTGCTCTGAATGCAAGATTCCTGTCTGCAAAAAGTCAGCAGTAGGGAACTGTAATTGAAGACGCATGATTTTATACTCCTAAGCCACACCTCCAATTAACTTCTCCCCTTCTGACTTAAAAAAACTCCCTTTCCCTAACACAGGAAAACACACTGACTTTCTTTTTTTTTTACCCTAAATGAGACCCCCCACTTCTAATAAAGTATTTTTCTTAATCCCAAGAGGCACTGACTCCTGCTGAAATAGAAGTATTCTATTAGTAATAAAAGTTATATTTTTGTAGTCAGCTGCTCCTTGCTCTGAAAGCAAGATTCCTGTCTGCAAAAAGCTAGCAGTATCAAAAATATAAAATCAGCTGGCGACCCAGGTCCGGGAACGGACTCGGGGCACTGGGGACTGGCAGGGAAAGGAGAGGATTGAGCACCCAGAGGACTGCTCTCCTCTCCTGGGGTGGGTTGGGTGGGCAGCCCCACTCTGTCAGTGACCCCGATGGATGACCGGGAGATACTACAAGCAGCGAGCCACATGAGGGACCAGAAAAGCATGAAAATGCATGCATGCCGTCCAGATGATGGCAGCCGCCTCCCTCTGCGCTCCCAGCCGAGATACCTCTAGGCTGCATTTTGCCCTGTAAAGGCAAGGAGCGGGCACGTAAGGCCCCGGCCCCTCCTCCCAAGGGCCCCGGCAGGATATGGGAGAGCCCCCCCCCCCGGTCAAGGGATACGACCGGGACAACCGGGGCATCAGAGCAGCTGAAAGGTGGATCGGCAGAGGAGGCAACAGCAGGACTTGGCCACCTGAAGGAGAGGATGACAGTGGGCGCATCGGAGGAGGTAAATAAATAATGCAAACAAAATATATATAAAATCACTGAGACTAGAAACATCACCGTAATCTCTGTTTCTATATCAGCTTTTTCCACTTAGTGTCCCTGGAACCTTTTCACTTCCCTTTTTATCCCTCTAGCAGTCTAGTACAGGGGACCCATAGTAACACCTTCGGTGCTGTGTAGCCAGAATGCCAATACGTTTCCTAACATAAATGCCTTACTGGCATGAAAACATAATGGAAAAGTGGATCAGGAAGGGGCGGTGGACATTGTGTACCTAGACTTCAGCAAGGCCTTTGACACTGTACCATATAGAACGCTTATGAATAAGCTAGAGAATGCAGGACTTAGTCAGAAGACAGTCAACTGGACTGCAAACTGGCTCAAGGATAGGACACAGAGGGTCATAGTTAATGGAGCTCAGTCAGGGGAGGGCAAGGTGACCAGTGGAGTGCCACAGCAGTCAGTATTAGGCCCCATCCTTTCAGCTGGAGGGGAAAGTATGCCTGTTTGTGGATACAAACTTTGCGACTGGGTGGACACCCAAGAGGGAGTCTTGAAGATGGAAAAGGATCTGAATAGGCTGGAAGGATGCTCCAAAAATTGGCAACTGAAGTTCGATGCCAAAAAATGCAAGGTCATGCATCTGGGTAAAAGAAACCCCAGGAAGGAATACATGCTGCTAGGACACCAGCTTGAAGTAACACAGGTGGAGAGGGATCTTGGCGTAATCATTACAGATGACCTTAGGACGAGCAAGCAATGTGAAAGGGCAGCGCAGAAGGCAGATGGCATCCTTGGATGTATTGTAAGGGGTATAACTAGCGGAAAAAGAGAAGTGATAATGCCACTCTACTGATCACTTGTCAGGCCACACATGGAATACTGCATCCAGTTTTGGAGGCCGCACCTGAAGAAGGATATCAACAGACTGGAGGCGGTGCAGAGAAGGGCTACAAAGATGGTGCAGGGTTTGCACCAGGAGCCATATGAAACCAGACTAGCTGACTTACAGCTGTGCTCACTTGAGCAGAGAAGAGACGGGGGGACATGATAGAAACGTTTAAGTATATGAAGGGGAATAACATGGCGCGGAAGGAAAACCTGTTTCAGATGAAATTAAGAGAGTCATACAAGAGGCCACAATCTAAGACTGGCAGTGGGTAAATTTAGGGGAAACATCAGGAAGTATTTTTTTTTCTGAGAGAGTGGTTGACCCTTGCACTAGCCTACCGCAAGAGACAGTAGACTCAAAAAATGTAAGGGAATTCAAACTTGCATGGGATAAACACTATGTGCAAAAAAGAAAATAGTCTAAGAGAAGGGGGTAGGTATTCTGAGCAGACTAGATGGATCAAATCGGCAAATTCTTATGTCCTAAATGTATTTATTTCCATTTTTCTGTTAGCAACAAAGCACCCAAGGTGTGTATAGGAGCCTCAGGTTTATTCATAGTTGTGCAAACAAACTGTGCAAAACAAGGAAAGTAGTAAGGCATGGAGTTTCACTCCTCCTACTAGGACCTTGGTCAGAGGATGATGAAGGCCCTGATAGGAGGAGCAAAATATTAGGTCAGCATTACTCCATGCCTGGCTACTCCGCTTGTTTTATATGGTTTGTTTGCACAACTGTGAATAAACCCGAGGCTACTGTACTGCTCTCGAAGGCTTTCTTGCAGATAGAAAAACAGGGGTGAGTGCTGATCCTAAGCATTTTTGTACTGCATCAAGAGTGGCGCGAGGCACCACCACTCCCCCAGAGCAAGCCATTTCTGTTTCAGTTGTATTTATTTATTTATTTATTTCAAAAGTTTTACCAGGAAAAACATACTGAGCTGGGAAAGGCTTGTTTCCAGATGCAGTCTGTGAGAGGGGAGTAGAGTACAATTCAGAACAAGAAGGTACAATACAATAAATAAGTTACAGGTTCAAAGAATGACTGTTTCAGCACTAGAATGAAAGGGCAAAACCCAGAGGCTAAGTTGTGGATATAGAAGGGTGATGGGGGGGGGACGCTGTATGCCAAGGGTGCACTTGCAGGGTCAATGACAATTACAGAAATGAGTTGAGAAGTCTCGAAGAAGAGATTTAAGGGAATAGAGGGATGAGGTGGAGCAGATAGCAGGAGAAGGCAAGACTAGAGCTTAGGGAAACAGAAGACAAAAGCAGCTTGGCCTGCAGCAGATTTCAAGGGGGGGAGGAGGTTGGTATTACAAAGAAGAAAACAGGGGCAGAGGGGAAGGAAAGGAGATAAGGAGAGAGGAAGCCAAGCCAGAAGTTGAAGATATAGGAAGCACAGTGGGAGAGGCACCTGACATCAAGTGAGAGGAGGGAGAGGGTGAAATGGAGGGAGCAACGGTGGGTGCAAGGAGGACAGTCCATGGAAAACAGCAGAAGGAGTGAAAGAAGAGGTCCAGTCTGGCCAGTTTGGATTTGGAAGCAGCAATGCACACAGCGTCACCATAATCAAACACTGAGAGGATCATCTTCAAGAGGATTTCTCTGCGAGCAGGAAGGGGCATTAACTCTTTATTCCTGTACAGAGCCCTAAGTTTAGGGTGGGGCTTCTGGTGGATAGTGTCCACATCCAAGAAAAAATTGAGGTGATGGTCCAACCATACCCCAAGGTATGTGAAGGAGGTGACATCCTCAATCACCACACCATCGAGATTAAGGAAGGAGGGGAAGGATGAGATTCTGGCCAACCTCTGCCTGGTGCCAAAGGTTATAGAGACCATTTTCTTAGCACTGAGGGACAGTCGATTAGCCTAGAACCAATGTTGGATGTTGGAGAAGTCCAGTTGGAGTTGAGCAGCCAGGGATATAAAGCACTACATTGTCCGTGTACATGTGGCGGCTGCAGAGGTACAGGCATCTGGGAGGTCACTGTATGACCCAACATACCACAGTGCTTCCCATAAAATGGATTATCTTTCTGTAAGGCATGAAATCTCCTGGCTGTCACATCAAAGCTTTGGAACCTCCTGCCAGGCACCTCGAGATCGCAGAACCTCCTGCATCATGCTTCAAGATCAAAGACTTCAGGGAAAGGACTGAAACCACCTCCCAAACACTTGAGATCACAGACCTCGGCCCAAGGCGAGAAATCTCCTAACTGGCACAACAAGACCCAAGATCTCACTTCAAGGACCAAGACCTCTTGTCTGGCACAATGAGATCTCTGAATCACCTGGCACTATGAGATTTCAGTCATCAGTGCAAACATCAAGACTATTCTGATCCAGTGTGCACTGTCAGAATTCAAGCTCCAGAGTCCAGATCCAAAAAATAACCAATAAGCAGAGGCTCTAACATGCCAGACCATTTGTGGGTGAAGCATCACACTACCATCACTGTAACACTGCCACCAAAGATACTGTTCAACAATATTTTTAGAGTGCATATAGGAAACTTGTTCCGCATGGATTTTCATCCTAAACAGAGTGCTGCTGTGTCACAGTACAAAGGTCATGGAACATGGTTGTATCATTCTACACAGGTGAACACAATGTCCACGCAGCCATCTCTAACGAAAGAAGAGCTGAAAAAAGAAACACCTCTCTCCCAACAGATACCACAAAATCGAACATGATAATGTGGACCTTTGCTAGCTTGCTCTGTTCTTCCACAGAAGTCTGAAAAAGTAAACCTTTTTATGGAAGTGGACATTAACTTAATCTTATTTTTTATTTTTAAAAAGCATCTGCTTCTCTGTATTAGCTATCGCTTGTAATTCACAACAGAAGAACGGCTGAGAATGGGCCATGACAATGGCAGAATAGCCGAGAACGGACACAACAGTTTAAACAGTTTAAAAAACAGAAACAAAAAAAATTTCTTTTTTTTGATCCCTATACACTACAAAAAATACTGACTGGGCAAAATCTGAACCTCTTGGTGGCAGCACAGGCTGGTTGCTCATGGTTATACAGTATATGGTTAGGGCTTACTGTGTATGGAATTCAGTGGCTCTCAAAAAGTTGTTGTGCACAGCTGAAAAGTTGCTGTGCACATCCTAAAGGTGTTGTGCACGTGTTCTAACATCAGCTTTACCTGTGTCCCTGCTTGCGCTGACTCTTGCCTGCCAGCCCACTTTTAATATCACTGAGCACGCTCTCTCCCTCTGTGTACCAGTGCTCGATGCTGCTCACAGCTCCTGCTCACTGCTTCCCTCTACAAAACCACATACTATGAAAAATAAACTGGGGTAGGGGGAGGGATGGCCAGCAGCCAACACTATAGGACACCTTTTGAGGAGCCCCTGCACTGCAGAGAAAAATCTATTGAAATCCCCTTCAGACTGAGTCCAACAAAACAACATCAACAACAATCAAGAGAGGGGGCGTGGCCACCTGCCAAGTTTGAAGCAGCAACTTTGCAGTGCTCCATAGATAACAGCTTTTAATAGCAATTTTAATCTTTTAAACTCCATTTAACAAGTTCCAGTTTAGTTCACTTGAAAGTAGAAGATCAGCAGAGGTGGAAGAACCTTTTTTGGGAGCCTCTACTATACACCATTGTGGAATTATGGGCAGAGGAAATAAGCTAGGAGCCAGCGAAGAAGGAGCCCGACCCAGGGATCCCAAACCAGGCACGAGTAAAGAAGCTATCCCAGGAGTCAAGGAGGAGCTTGTGAAGCAACCTTCAAATGGACAAAAAAGTTGAAAATTTTGCTACCCAGCTTCACACGCTGGATACGAAAACGGGACTTTTGAAGGGGGACAAGAAGAAAACCAATAAAATGGCTGAGACAACTTTATCGGTGTCATCGGGACTTACCAAGGAGAACACAGTGCTTCGTGGGAGACTTGAAAACTTGGAAAATGCCACCTGATCTACCCACATCCAGATCCTAGGACTACCTGAAGGAGTAAAAGTAGAAAACCCGAAGGACTTTGTTATCACTTTTCTATGAGATGCCCTAAGTGTGGCCGAGCCGGTTACTGTTTTGAAAATATATCATATTAGTCCTCGTGGAGGGAGAAGCCAATCAACCACAAATGAGATTCCCCCACATACCTTACTAGTGGTGCTGAGCAATGTTTTAGAAAGAAACACTACTCTGCTTCCTGCCAAACAAAATGGCCCTCTGGAGTGGCAGAGTAACAGGATTCATATATTCCCCGACTTAAGTTATGCCACTTGCCAGCGTTGAAAGTGCTTTGATGAGGTATGAGCCTGACTGAGGCAATTCGGAGTCCATCACATTTTATTAATGCCAGCCAGTTTGAAGATCGTGTATGGGGAGAAAACGTACCAATCTGCTGACGCTGGAGAGACTGCTAAATGTGTAGAATGGATAGCGCAAGCCTCCGATAACAATGTTGAAGACTGTGACTGAACTGTAATGGGTTTCAGATGTAAGTTATACCCATAGCATTTACTTTGCCTGATTGCCATGTCCCCCTTCTGCCATTGGCCAGGATAATATATTTCACTGTAAGTACACTGATAAAATTTTATACGTGGAGATTTGGCTAAGAGGGTAAAGGTCAGGAAGGGAAGACGGGATCAAAATGGTGCTCCTTGATAGTGCACTTACGTTAATGAATATTGTGCCTGTCTTCTACACCAGGACAGCAACTTTTGGCGCCGTGCTTTTCTTTGGACATGCGCATATGCTGCGGATTAGACTTATGTTGGATGGCCACTACCTTCTGATGAAAAAGTGTCTGGATGGTTTCCGTTCTCTGAACTAAAGTTCTGAAATTTTCACTGTTAACAGCTGTGTTTGCTTTCATAGGGTTTAGTCTGCTTTTTTTGTAGGCAGACAAACCATTGTTAATATTTGGACATCTTACTTTCTCACTGGAACGACAGTCTAATACTGTTATCTTCTTTTTCTCATTTATATCAAGACACAACTTTAAAAATACATGTTAGTTAAATAATATT
Source organism: Neoceratodus forsteri (assembly GCA_016271365.2). Taxonomy (NCBI): domain Eukaryota; kingdom Metazoa; phylum Chordata; order Ceratodontiformes; family Ceratodontidae; genus Neoceratodus; species Neoceratodus forsteri. The sequence goes on along the minus strand of CM057455.1, from coordinate 1,338,989,253 downwards.
GCTGCAACTAATAGTTTAAGTTAGTTTGATGGTTAGAGCACTGCATAATTAAACATGATGTTCACTCCTATGATTGGATTGGGGAAGCTATACCCGCATCAAAGGGTGCATGATCTTAAACTAATATTTGTGCTTGGTTATCCCTGCTCATGGCACTAAAGGGCTCTTTTAATACTCTTATGTTGGAAATGTATATTAAATAATGTTAGTGACCCCCAGTGATGTAACAAATGGTAGGAGCATATACAATCCTTACTGTGACAATGTAGTATTTACTTTGCATTGTAATGTCTGATACATTTAGCGTGCCTACCTATAGGCTTTGTGTACTGTGCTGCATACAGTTAAATTAATAAAGATAAAGTTTAAAAAAAACACCAATCAAGAGAATACAAAAAACTAAATAGCTCGATAATGAATCTGAGCAGATTAACCATGGGGAAACACCGGCAGACCACTACACAAGACAGCAGGAAAGGAAAATCAGGAAAGCAAGAACAGATTGCTGCTGGAAGCTTCCCAAGCTACGAGGCCACGGGAAGAGTGGAGCCAAACGAACGCAGTGAAGCTTAACGCGATTAGGGACCTTGACAAAAAAAAATTTAACCTGCTGGACAATAAAATGAACTCGGTCTCCAACGAAGCAAAGACTGCCACTGAATTGGCACAGACTGGTAGCCATGTACAAGCGGATGAGGCTAAGACTGGAATACCTGAAAAACAATGCTAGGATAGGGAACATATGTGTACAGAGAGTCCCAAAGGAATCAGAGAGTCCAGACCTGCTTCATTTTGTTAAATATAGAATAATGCATGGGATAGTGTGTTTAACGAGATTTTTCACACACCTGAGGTGTTGGATGCTACATAAACCCCGGCAGCGAAGCTCGAGGGGTTTATTTAAGCATCCAACACCGAAGGTGCGTGTAAATTCTTGAGTTAAACACACTACCCCATGTTTTATTTTATATAAATTGCTGGGGAGCATTTTTTCACCACAGCAATTTTATAAAATAAACACACATCCATGTGCAGCACAGTCCGGCTGGGTTTCAGCATGGTCACGCAGTCCGAGGCAGATGGCAAAAGGAACGGTTTCCCTTTATTTATTTTTTGATGCTTCAGGGTAATACTAGATAGAGCCATTTCATGTTTAAGACCAGCCAGGTAATGTTTTTAAAAGAACTTACCGATGAGTGGTGGTCTGGTGTCTGATGGTAACGAATGGCACAGAAGTAAGCGAAGAGCGGCAACTGGCACATGTGTGATCCTAGGGAAACCCGGTGCGTGTTTGTCGTTATATCCTGCAGGTTATAATGGTGAATTATAACCAGGTTTGCCTTAGGGAAAAAACACTCACCAGTTATTATAGAGATAATAAAAGCCAGTTTGGGACTTGAAGTAGCTGCGGACATAATCAAAACTTATAGAATCACCCCCAGGCGCAGACCAGCAGATATGGAACAACACTGTACCATATTAGTACAGGTCCTCACATAAAAGACTCAATTTTGACAGCAGCAAAGGGAAAAAGCCAAGTATTCACTGCAGAAGGCACACAGATCCATTATTTCCTGGACTTGAGCTTTGCACACTCAGCAAAGACGGGAACGTTTTGATGCTGTCCATGCCGGCCTGAGAACCCTCAGTGTCTGTCATGCACTTCAATTTCCCGCTCAGCTAAGGATTAGCTATGCGGAGAAAGTGTATTTATACTCAGATCCCTCAGAGGCAGGAAAAAGACTGAACTTACTAAAGCAAGACTTTCTTCAACACGAGCAGGAGGAAGCCTCTTAAGGGAGAGAGAACTGTCTTCTGTTCTCCATAATAATAAATATATGAGGTACAAACTGTGCTGAAAATACTTAAGTTACGGTGTTAGTGTTTTCTCTAAAAGCCAATATCTTGTTTTATATTGTAAATATGTCATTGGGTATAGATGCAGGAGTCTGCTTGCTCTAACAGAATTAAAAGACAATTTAGTGAATCTCCACATGGAGGCGATTGGGACAGAAGAGGCACCGAATATCTTAAGATGGCTTCCACCTTGTGGCATGGACAGTGCACTATATGTACATCCAGCAGATTCCTTAGCAAGCAGCCATGAAGGTAAAGGCTTAGAGTCAGTCTGATACTGTTTGTTGTTCCTTACAGCGAATTACTAAGTCTTAAAAAACAAAGCTAACTCCCAATTTTTCCATGTTTGTCTATTTTAGACTCAGAATTCTGCTCTTAAAGGGACACTAAACATTCCAGGGGTCACCCAAACTATGAAAGCCAATGAAACGATCTTTCAAATGAGGTATTGGGTTTACATGTAGGTGACAGGGGTCTTGAGATATGCATAGCTAAGTAATGTGTAAATCAACTCATAGCAACAGCCATTTCATGCAGTCTTGAAAACAGGAAGTGATGTCACTGAAGGGCTAGCTCTATGTTGTTAATTACAACTTGCCCCTCAGTGACATCACTTTCTGTTGTAAGACTGCATGAAATGGCTGATGTCTTGTTTTGATTTTCAGATGATTTAAATATTCATATCTTGGGACATTTGACACCTACAAGGAAGCCAAATACCTCGTTCAGCATAACTTTTCATGAGCTTTCACAGTTTGAGAAATCCCTGCAATGTTTACTGTCCCTTTAAGAAACGGCTATAAATGTCTGCTCACATGTTCCTGTTAAGTTTAGACATAAAATGTTAAATGTTGAGATTTGCAGTGTATATTTATTTATTTAAAAGTTTTACCAGGAAGGCATACTAAGCGGAATAACACTCGATTCCAGATGTGTCCTGGGGGAAGGGGGTAGTGGAGAAGTATACAATAGAGATTTATATGGAACATATACAGGTATACCAGCTAAGCATAGCCATCAGAGGAATTTACTACATTAAACAGCTGAGGGTAGAGGACAGTAAACGCTTGAAGTGGAGCCAGTATGCAACTTAACAGGTGGTCAGGATTTTGTAGAAATGCGAGACGTATAGCCCTCAGTGGGGCTAGGTGCAAGTGCAGGAGGTGGAGAAATGCTCCTTGAGGACAGAGTGGAGGTGCTGGGTATTGGTGGTGTGTAAAATGTCCGCTGGCAAGGAGTTCCATAGTTTAGGCATGTGGTATTTGAAGGCAGCCTGGCCTGAAGTGGTGGACATATGTGGGACATAGAGGAGCCAGAAGTCAGTGTTCCTGTGGGTTGAGTTGTTAGGGCTGCTGCAAGATAAGGGGTAAGGGACTGGTCCCAGAATTTTGCTGTCATCCTAGCACAGTGGACCTGTCTCCTGTCATGAAGCGATGGGAGATCCAATGTCCTGTAGAGGATGCAGTGATGGGTCGTGGGGGGCAGTCCAGGGTGAACCAGCAGAAGGAGTGGAAGAGAGGATCCAGTCTAGGGAGGACTTAGGAGCAGTGCTGTAGATGACGTCCCCATAACTGAATATTGTGAGGATCATTTTCTGTACAATTGCCTTGAGAGTTGGCAGAGAGATGCAGTCCTTGTTACGATATAGGATGCCCAGCTTGGGATGCAGTTTCTTGCAGATCACGTCTATATGAGCAGAAAAATCAAGGTGCTGATCGAGCCAGACCCCAAGGTACCTGAATGAGGTACAAGCCTCCAGGGGAATCCCCTCAATGGTGTGGAAGGTGGGGATGGCGGGGAGATGGGAGAGTCTCTGCCTCGTGACGAAGGTTAGGGAGACCGCTTTCTTGGGATTAAGAAAAAGTTGATTTGACCTAAACCAGAGCTGGACATTATTGAAGTCCTGCTGTCGTCTAGAAGTCACTTCAGAGGAGTTGGGACCTGATGCGTACAGTACTGTGTCGTCTGCGTACATGTGAATGGATGTGTATGGACAGGCCGAGGGCAGATCATTTAGGAAGATGGAAAACAGAATCGGTCCAAGGACCAAGCCTTGGGGGCGCCTGTGGTAACTTGGAGGGGGACCGAAGTGTGAGAGCCAATTCTTACTGATTGTGACCTACCCACCAGGTAGGAGTGGAACCAGCTGTTGGCAGCTCCTGAGAGTCCAGCGAGGGAGAGCTTGGATAAAAGGAGGGCATGTGATACAGTGTTGAAGGCTTTTGCAAGGTCGACAAAGATGGCTGAAGTGGTGTGCCCACTATCCATACCTGTGAGGATGGCATCAGTGAGTCGAAAAAAGGAGGTGATGGTGGAGTGTGATTTCCTAAATCCTGACTGGTAGAGTGGAAAAAAGGAGGAGGAGTCGAGAAAGGAGGAGAGTTGGGAGAGAATGAGGTGCTCCTGGATTTTGGCTAGTATGGGAGAAGAGAGATGGGGCGGTAGCTGCCCTGGGAGGAGGGATCACCTCCTTTAGGAAGGGGGATGATTGTGGCATGTTTCCAGTCAGGGGGGATCGATGCTAGCGAGAAAGAGAGATTAAACAGATCGGCCAGAGGACTGGCGATGGCAGGTGCAGATAGGTGGAGCATTTTGCTGTCCAGTCTCGATGGGCATTTTCCTTTGGTAGGGCTCAGTGCTTTTAGTACTTCGGATGGGGTAACCGGGCGAAAGGAAAAGTGTGAGGATCTTGGAGAGGTGGAAGGGGGTGGGCGCATGGGGAGGCCAGGAGAGAGAACAAGAGGGAGGATGAGTAGCTTGTAAAGAAGGTGTTGAAAACTGAGGCCACTGCATTTGGTTCCATGATGATAGTGTCCTTTACCTCCAGGGCTGGAGTAAGGGGCTGAGCAGGAGGAGTGAGGAGTGATTTGATTGTCTTCCAAAACTTTGCTGGGTAGTTTATGTTGGAGTGGAAGGAGGGTTTAAAGTAGTTCACTTTGGCTTGTCGCGTAAGCCTAGTGCAGGCATTCCGAAGTGAACAGTAATGTTGGAGTGCCGCGTAGGTGCCTACTGCCTTGTAAGTTTTCCAGGCCCGGTCCCTGTCACGGAGATGCTCTATGAGATTGGCTGTGATCCAGGGCAAGTGGGCTCCCCTAACTCAAGCCCTTCTGATAGGACATAGTAGTCCCAGACAGCTAGGAATCTAGACTTGAAGATTTCTAGGGCAGCGTCAATGGTGGCTGCCCTGGGGATGAAGGACCAGTCTATATTTGCCAGGTCATTTAAGAGGGCTGCGAGGTCAAGGGATTTGTAGGACCTAGTGAGCAGAGTACGAGGGGGAGGTGCCTTGGGTCTGAATATTTTCCTCACCATGTAAATCATGTGGTGATCACTTAGGGAGTCTGGCAGGAGTACAGCGTCAAGTATCCGGTGAGGGTGCGTGGTCAGGGCCCAGTCCAAGAGGGAGTGGTTCTGGAATTTGTGGTCCGGGTGTGTGGGTTCAGAGATTTGTTGGGTCATGTTTAGTGCAATCACTTGGCTTTGGAGCTTAGCACTGGCACTAGAAAGCCAATTTAGGTTGAAGTCCCCAAGGATATGTAACTTGTCCCCCAACGCAAGGGTCTTTAGGGTGCCCAGGTGGTCTAGGACAATGGGCAGAGGGGTGTCAGGGGAGCAGTAGGACCCTGCTACAAACACGGGAATTGGTCACCATAGGCTCAGGAAGCCGGACTGAGGTGAACTGAAGCTGGGAGGAGATGAACATGGCAATGCCCCCACCCTTTTTATTGCCCGGGCGGTCATGCTGGATGATGGAGTACCCAGGGATATGAAGTTCTGTGTCCAGGTTGTGTAGTTTAAGCCAGATCTCGGTGATTATCAGAATATCAGGGCGCAGAGATAGAACACATAGTTTTAATCCATCGAGCTCGTTTAGGATGCTGCAGATATTTAAGTGTATTATTTTAAAACCCCGAGGTAATTGGAGAGATGGGGAGGGGTGGTGGCTGCTGGGGACGGTAGGGCCAGGGTTTAACTCGACATCACCAGCTAGGAGGAGCAGGTGAATAGGTGTTTGGTTATGAGCCTGTCCCATTGTGACTTTCGGGGGGGGCCAATAGATGCTGGGAGGTTTGTGAGGAGCTGCCTGGGGTGGATAAATTTAAGGCCATCAGTCCAGCTTGAAAGGAGGGTGGGAGGATGGAAGCTCCGAGCTCCCACTTGTATAGGCAAACTATTGTGGGCTGCCCGCTAGTGGAGGTGGTATCATGTGGTGTTAGAGCATCCATGAAATCTATGATTAGGGAGCTAGGCTGCGGATTTGGAGAGCAGGCAGGAGGAAGGGACGCAAGAGGTGCAGCAGGCATAGTATAGTTAAGTATAGGAGCAGCATATTGTTTGCTGTGTTTAGGTAGCTGTGAAGGCTTCGGGTAGCCACTAGTGGTGGCTGCAGATAAACTGCTAATGGAACAGTGAGTTGATTGTTTTTGCACTCACGTGATGCTGGCTATATAAATGACAGCTCACCTAAGGTGGTGGTGGGGCAGCTGGCGCCAGAGCACCAGTGGGGGCAAGCAATGCAGAGCAGGAATAATGTGCTGGTGTTCTAAGCAGCCCTGTGCCATCATACCTGAGCTGTCCGAGTGATCCAGCGCATCGGGGCTTGGGGGAGGGCTGCAGCAGCGTTTGCCCTCACGACCACTGGGGATCTGGAGAGAAGAGAACAAAGGGTATGGTTATATATCAGGTAGGAAGGAGATGGGACTGCCTGGCAGAATGAAGAACACTCAGACCTAATTCGAATTAAGGCTGGCCCCAAACTGCATTACTGCACGCTTGTACAAATTACAGTACACACTACTTATGGGTACAACTAACTACTTGCTCTGCTAGAAAATTAATTTAACGTAGGCAGACACTCTGGGGAGTTGCACAATTAATTAATACAGCAGAGATGCGGCAATTTAAGTTTAAAAGTAGCCAGGCACACTAGGGAAGTTACACAAATAATACAGCAGAGTTGCTGCAGCTTACTTAAAGCCCCAAAACGTGGCAAACACAGCAGAGAATGTTTTATCTATGTAGTAGTTCCAACAGTTAGGCAGTGGTTCCTTATTTAAAGTTTTAGAATTAATATTTAAAGCAAAAATTGGCGCCCAAAATCCCAGTCTTTTGGCAATTGCAGCTTTACTTGTGTTAGGCAGGTTAGGATTTTAAATCAGCTGCTTGCCCGGCCGACAGATACAGCAGGGGGCCATTATTCAAAATTGGTACCTAAAATCTTAGTCCTTTGTCCAAGCAATGCAGAGCAGGAATAATGTGCTGGCATTCTAAGCAGCCCTGTGCCGTCGTACCTGAGCCGTCCAGGTGATCCAGCACGTCGGGGCTTGGGGCAGGGCTGCACCAGCGTTTGCCCTCTATATTAATGAGTAAACACTATGTAGGAATTAATTTTTCTGCCATGTGGAGTTCCACAGAAGGTGCATTGAACCGCTGGACTGAAGCAAAAGCTGTATTTTCATTTGACACAGACTGTAACACCATGCATACTGGTGTCATTGGTGCACTTCACACCTGCTGAACCTTTCGATCTCCTCCTCTTCAATCTGTGGTCACTGCTGCAAGGCGAGTTTATTGGATTATAATGGACTTCATTTTTATTTAACAGCAACACTGCTTTTCTCTGGATGAAAGTAACAGTAATCCTGTGTATGAAATGTAGTATCTGCTCCTACACTTGGAACCAATTATGATTTTCTCATGTACTTTGCATATCTGAAAGTCAATGAAAATAAAATAAAAAAATAAACTAACTATGGGAGAGCATACAAAGCTTGTCTTGTGTTTCCATCTCGGGGTTGAGATAGCAGCTTCGTTTCAAGGTCCATATGCTGCTTATGTCTACCCCTCAGTGAAAACACAGGCTTGTTATGTATGGTCACCCATACATCTTTCCTCATATAGAGCCCTATTCACAAAGGCTGTGTGGGGCTACGCAAAGCACAGAGGCCCATTGCGTAGTTTACGCGGCACTCAAGTACGCGCCAGCCGTGCAGCATGCATAAACCGGGCATAGTAGGCCACGCACGGCCATGCCATGAACATGCATGCACCAAGGGACCTGCAGGTGTGTAGGGGCATGGCTGCATAGGCCAGCTGCAGCACGAGGGGTAAGCACATGCACGAAGTGGCCATACTGGCATGATGCGCAGTGTGGCCACGGCCTGCCTATGTGACTTGGGCACGGAAGGGCCGCACCAAGGGCCTCCAAAGGGAGACACAAATGTGGCACACCACAGGGTGCCAGGTAAAGGCAGACTGCCCCCAGCAGGGGAATGGCGTACGGCATGCTGTCCGCCACACAACACATGGCCACCACGTGCATGCCGTCACTGCTGGCAACAGTGCAGGATGGTGCCCACAGCATGCCCTACCGAAGCGCAGCACTGACGCCCACATGTCATGGCTGACATGGCACGGGCCAGCATGCACCATGGCCAGCGTGTAAACAGGCCTACAGCATGCCATGGTGTGAGGCAGAGACAGACACCACCAAAGCACAAACCACACAGTGCAGCACGGAACACATACACACCCTGCAGCACAGTGGCAGGGTGAATAAGGGACCTGACACAGAGAGTCTGGAAAAGCAACAATATTTATTACACGTTCAGGATGGGGGGGTGCAAGGGGGATAGCACATGCCAACACAATACAGACACAGAATAGCTGTGAAACCCGAACACTGTCCAATGCACTGTGTGTGTGTGTGTGTTGGAGGAGGGAATTCACAAGGGAAGGCAGAACAGGGCTCAGAAGTCCAACATGCATGGGGCTGCCAGGCACCTAGTCAGACTCCTTGGACTCAGACTTGGACATCTCCGAGGATGGCGCTGTACTGCTGTAGGGCCTCTCCTTCAATACGAGCCTCCACACTAGTCCCTAATAATGCTGGAATGAGAAGAACAGAGGGGACCTGCCATCAGTGTCCGTGGTAACATAGTAACATAGGTAGTACAGAGCTTAAAAGACTAATGTCCATGATGCTCACAGGTATTAATTGTAGCCCGTTATAAAATTTTGACCTAAATGTTTGTCCAGACGAATTTTAAAGGTATCCATGCTCTCACTAGCTACCACATCCAGTGGCAAATTGTTCCAAATTTTGGATACTCTGAGAACCATGAACTCCTTTTTTTTGTTTTACAACGATCTACTGTAAGTTGTAGTGGATGTGCCCTAGTGTCATAAACTGTTTTCCTGAGTCCGAAACCCAGCAGTTCCCATAGTTGGTCATCATACAGGTGTAACCCCCTTGTTACCCGGGGTTACTAGAATCCCAGTAAGACCTAGTGGTAGGCAGGGAAGGCAGCTTGTGAAACTCCAGTTAAATGGATTTCACACTGTCTCACTCTGTTCTCAGTCTCAGCTGAGACTGAGGGATGACATCACCATAGAACTGTCGCAGCTGCAAGAGCCACAATAGAATCTGCAGCAGGGAGTTGGAGTAGAATGTTGGGAGGTTTGAACAGTCAGTCTGTAGTCAGTTGGAGTTTGGAGCTTGTTGTGAGAGGAGCACAGCAGCTCTGTGCTTAGGCTCTTGGAGCCTCAGCCCTGAAATAGGGCTACAGTTAGGGAAAGGTGTGTGTTTCCACCTAAAGAGAGACACAGTGAGCTATGTTTAAAGTGATGGAGACCGCTGATTTGTGTCTCTGTGCCCCATCCCTCAGGGGATGGGGCAGGAAGGTTTACCTGCATTTCCAGGGGAACCCCCTGGCTACTGCTAGTGAAGAAGCTGCCTTATTTTGTCCAAGAGTCTGGGAAACAAGAAGATTTTGTGATCCGCCTGTGGGGCACCTGCAACCGGAGGGTGAGTTCTGCTCTTTCAAAAGGGCCCATGTTTCACCCTGGACTTGTGTTAAAGTGGGGATTGGACTACTGAAGTAGTGGGAGGCCTAGAGTAACAGGCTTAGCCAAAAGTAAAAGTATGTTCAAGTCCAGCACATAGTGGAAGTCAAGACATGTACAGGAGATGTGATATACATCTACCCAGTAATCTACATTGCCAAGCTTTCAAAAAAGAGTTGTTTAGTTTCCAGAGAAATGGCCGGGTATGGATTGTGGGAGCTGGAGGTGGGGAACCCCCCCATCTTTAGTAACCAGGTCCACCTCTACGGATTTGCTCTGTGGATTTCTACTTTGCCTCATGCACTTGGCCAGTGATGATGGAAGTACCCAGACATGGGATTGGAAGGAAAATTTCCCTCTAGGAGTCGAAGGCTCTAAGGTGGTTTGGGGAGCCACCAATTGGAAAACTGGTTCACTCCCATAATGGACCTCGGATCAAGTGGCCGGCGGGGGAGCCGGGCCAGTGGGGAAAACCCAAGTAGTGTACAAGTCGGGCTGTGTACCCAAAGCTGCGTGCAAGTCCAGGCTGTGTGCCTGGTGGGTTTAGAGCCTGAGGGCTGGAAATGTGAAGAAGTGTTCTGTTGTCTCTAATCTGCATTACCAGGAATGTAGCCCCGTGGAGGGTCCATCTATGCTTTGTTTGCTCAGTTCAGATGTGAATAAAAGCCACACTGTAGAATCCCATTCATGGTTTTGGACATTACAGTTATTGCTTCCTGTGTTCGTATTTATTTGGGTGCCCCTGTGCAGAGTAGCCAAACCTAGGCCCCCTGTGCCAAGTAACCTAATCCTCCCCGAACCCAGTCCCCACCAGGTACTGCTGTCAGCTTCAACAGCATGCCACCTGTCGTTTTGCAAAAAGGCAGGGGTTGGGGGTTACACAGGGCTTTAAATACCATACATAAGTCCCCTCTCATTCTACGGTATTCCAATGTATACAGTCCAAGTTTTCTCAATCTAGCTGTGTAATCCAAGCCCTTCACCTCCTCCATTTTTCTAGTGGCCCTCTTCTGAATTTTTTCAAGAGCAGTTATAGAGCCCCTATCTCCTGGCACCCAAAACTGGGTGCAATATTCTAAATGGGGCCTTTCCAAGGAGGAGTATAATGGCAACAAAACCTCACAACTTCTACTTTTAATATGTTTATTTATACAATGTAATATGCCTGCAGCCTTCTTAATTACCTGGTGACAATGAAGTTTAGGACTTAAATCATTTGTTACTCTAACCCCAAATCCCATTCGTCTTCGACCGCCTTTAATACTTTGCCACATAATTTATAATTAGTCTACTGATTATTTCTCCCAAAGTGCATCACTGTACACTTGTCTGCATTAAAAGTTAATTTCTTATTGTTTGCCCAATTTTCTAATTCCCCAAGGGCATACTGTAGGGTATTTATAGCTTCAGAGTTGTTAACTGGAAATCCTAAGCAGGTGTCATCTGCGAATTTGGTTAACCAAGCACTGGTCAAAGTATTAAGTGACGAAATATAAATGTTAAAAAGACAAGGACCCAGCACCAATCCCTGAGGGACCCCACTGGTCACATGATCCCATCTGGAATAAGAGCCTTTTATACAGACTCGCTGTGTTCGATCTAGCAACCATGAATCCACCCATCGTGTTATATTGCCCTCTATTCCCAAATTAATAATGTCATCAATGAGTTCTCCGTGGGGGACCTTATCAAAGACCTTTGAGAAATCAAGGAGGATAACATCCTCTGCCTCAACCCTATCTAGAGCCCTACTTACTCCACCATAGAATCCCAACAGATTGGTCTGGCATGATCTTGCCTTGACAAAACCATGTTGTGTAGGGTCAGACTGAATCAATTTTCCGATATGATCTTTTATGATACCTTCGAGGATTTTACCCAGGACAGACGTCAGACTGATGGGTCTATAATTGATCACATCTTGTCTGGATCCCTTCTTGAAAATAGGGACCACTGTAGCCTGTCTCCATACATCAATAACCTGTCCATCCTGTATGGATTTAGTGAACAGGGCAGCAACAGGGCCTGATAGGGGAATAGCCAGTTCTTTGAGAATGCGTGGGTGAAAACCATCAGGGCCTGCTGATTAATGCGGATCCTATCCCTGTAATAGTTTCTGTACTCTGATTGCATCCAGAGTGAGTTGCCCAGTCCTAATATAATCATTATGGATTTTTTTAGTGACCGTTTTAGGGTTAAAAACTGAAGAAAATTGTTGGTTACAAATTGAAGCTATTTGTAACATATCAGTTACTAATTTTCCTGAATTATCTTTTAATGGACCAATAGTGGGTGTACCTCCCCTTTTATTATTAATATATTCGTAAAAGGATTTATGACTGTCTCTTACTTTATTAACCAATCTTGCTTCATAATCCTTTTTTGCTTTTCTAATGCTAAATTTAGTCACCCTCAATTGGTATTTATAATTCTCCCAGCTTTACCGAGTCCCACTGAATTTAGCCCTCTGAAATGCCCTGTTCTTATATTTAATATGTTTCTTAATAGTTGCATTCATCCATGGCACTTTTAACCTAACTCTGTCAGCTTTTTTAATAGAAGGAATAAGTTTATTTGTAACTACAATAAGTTTATCAACTAGAATCTGCCACATATCGGAAAGAGATTTATCCAAAAAATCCTGTTTCCAGTTCCAGGTTAACATATCATTTACCAAACCCCAAAAATTCCCTTTTTTAAAATGATAAACAACCGTACTTCCAATATCATGCCCTAAATTATCATTGTAAGTAAATTTGACCATGGAATGGTCACTTGACCCAAGTGGATGGATAACCATACAGTTGGTAATCTTACTACCCAAGTTGTTTAAGATCAGATCCAGGATGTTATTTCTCCTAGTACATTGTTTAACTATTTGTTCCATATTAGACAACAAAAGGGTCTCTAGGTATGCATTTTCTACAGGGGTTACAGAATGTAAGGTATTCCAGTTAATTCCTGGGGGGTTGAAATCTCCCACAAGTAAAGCACTATTAGTAGAAGATAATCTCTTCACAAAATCTAACAAATGAGAATCCTCACCATGTTAGACTGATGAGGGCCTACAGACCACTCCCATACCGATACATGCTAAAGACCTTGGGAATATTTTTATCCATAGGGCTTCAATGTTTGGCCATTGGGTTATTTCAATGTTCTCAGTATTAATATTATTGGACATATACAACACCACCCCACCCCCTCTAGTAATGCTCCTATCTTTATGAAACAATGTATAACCTGGGATATTATCCCAAGAATCATTTTCGCACCACCAGGTCTCTGTAATTGTGCATATATGAATGTTCTGTTTATCCAAGGTATAAATGAGCTCATCAAACTTATTATTAAGACTTCTAGCATTAATAAGTAGACAATTCCATTCTGAGGGGCTTATGGGGGTAGTTTTTTTATTTGTGTTTTCTGCAAGGATAGAGAATCCCCCCCCCACCTACTAGTTTAAACTTTGATCTAGTTGGTGCCTTAATTTAGTAGCAAAGGTCCGCTTACCCTGTTTATTTAAAAGCAAGCCATCTCTGGCAAATAGTCCCTGATTTAAAAACCCATCCCAGTTTTCCAAAAAGGTAAACCCTTCTCTAAAACACCACCATTTAAACCATCCATTTAGTGTCATGATGTCTTTTCTTTTTGTATGGTTTGCTCTAGGGACGGGTAAGAGCCCAGATACAATTAAATCGCCCCCTTGGTTTTTAATCCTGTCCCCTATTTCTTCAAAGTCTCTTTGGATATCTAATATTGATCTTCTGCCCAAGTCATTTATTCCTGCATGAATAAGGGTAAGTGGAGATTGTGTGTGCTCCTGTAACCCAGGAAACAGTTGTTTAATATTATCTATGCCTGCTCCGGGTAAGGTACTAACAGTAGTATACATATTTCTGTTCCTACATAAAATGTGGTCTGTGTAGCGTATCGTCGAATCACCTATGACCAAGACATCTCTAGGAATATCTGGATATCTGTTTAAACTCGTGCTTGGTGTAGCCTGAATTTGGGGGGGGTAGAGTGGGTGCCGTTGGTTCAGATATATCTGAAGCAAGGGAGCAGTTTCTACATACACACACACACACACACACATGGCACGACCCATGCAGCACCTATCTTGGACAGCTCACAGATGGCCCACAGATCCATGATGTCACAGCATGTCCCTTGTGGACTGGTGCAGTGTGAAGTACGGTGGCACGTCAAACGGGAGATGTCTCCTTGGTGCCACCACCTGTCCTGTGTGATCCAACCCCAGAGCCAGCCTCTCCAGGACCAGCCATGAGGGCTGTCCCTTCTCACCTGCAAAACTCGACACAGCACAACAGGTCACTACAGGCCATAGTGGCAACCGCCCCCACACACCTGCACACCCGTCCCACAACACACAACTTCCTGTTTTCCATCACCTCCCAGATGGCACCCATAGGCACATCATCCTGGAAACAGACGGTTGAGACGTGGATCAAATACCTTGGCAGGCCATGCCCACCACCAATGCAGCAGGCATGGACAACCGTCCCCGCCATTGTCAATGCCAGGAATGTGGCATTCTGTCAGGCGACACACCCACAGCACATGATCAGGCCACGCCCATATAAGGCTGTTCGGTGCGTCGCCCTTCCTGCATCCTACGCACCGTGGACCTGGATGGTGGTGGTGCATGCTGACTGCACTGAGCAGAGGAACAAACTGACGAGGCATGTGCCCTGGCGCATTGATGCACGTGATCCTCCTGAAGGAAGCCACTGCAGAGCATCATGCCTGCAGGTGGAAATGGCACCCTTGTGTCTTCAGGCTCAGGCTGGAGGCACACACTCTGTGGACACAGAATGCCTCCAGCGATACTGTGTCGACAATGACACTCTGCAGTATATCTGTGCCCTTGTACACTACGCGGTTCAACCATGCACATGGCGCTCCACGGCCATAACCGTGGAGACCAAGGTACTCTGCACCCTGCAATATTATGCCACAGGGAGCTTCCAGAGGGTCACTGGTGATGCCACGGGTGTGAGCCAGTCTTCTGTGTCACAGGCACTGCATCAGATGACAGACGCGTTGGTGTGCCACTGGGCACGCCACATCTGGTTCCCCACAACACCGGGTGACATCAGGGCGGCCAAGGGGGCGTTCTATGACATGTATGGCATGCCAAACATAGTGGGCACAATAGACTATATGCATGTGCCTGTCCTAACACCATCAGTTAACAAGGATGCATACCAGAAACATAAGGAGTACCACAGTATCAATTGTCAGGTCGTCTGTGATGCGACTGGAATCCTGATGAATGTGTTTGCGAAGTACCCTGGTGCTTGCCACAATGCCTATATATTCAACAACAGCGAGCTGAAACGCCACCTTGCACGCTGCCCAGAGGGGTACAGCTGGCCATTAATAAGCAGGTGTCATGGCCTGCGCTGCAAAATGAATCTCTGTGTGTCTGTGCCACTGTACTAATTGTTCCCCCATTCCCCCCACAGGAGACAGTGGCTACCCACTGCAGCCATACCTCCTGACACCCTACCTGGCACCATAGCATCCTGCGGAGCAGGCCTACTATGTGGCACACACGTGGGCATGCAACATCGTAGAGCGTACCATAGGACTACTGAAGATGCATTTCTGCTGTCTGGATCACAGCGGTGGCACGATGATGCTGGCACCAGGCATGGCGTGCAGAGTGTCCACTGCCACTGCCATGCTGCACAACATCTGCATGCGCAACAGGCTATCTGCGCCCCCCCAACGAGCAGCCACCTGCAAACCCTGGAAGCCCATCACCACCACATGGCCCAGGGCCCGTGGAGCCTCACGGCACAGGGGTGGCCAAGAGAGGCCCCTGGGACCCCCTTATGCTGACTGCATGGTGGCATGGGCAGTGCAATACTGCATGACACATGGCACCTTTGGATGCTAGGGCAGGGCCCCTGTGTGCGATGAAGAGACTGACGGACTGAGAATACCTGTGCAACTGGTGGCACGCCACAGGACCCACGGCCCAGGTGTGTGCCCAGCATTCGCCATGTGGTCCTGCAAGGGGGGGCTTGCGGGGTCCACAACATGGCATGGCCGTCATGTCCATGACTGTGTGTCCCAGGCCGTGTCTGCTGTGGTGTCACTGCCAGATGTGTGCATGCCACAGCATGCTAATGGTGGTGTGTGTGGAATGGCGGGTATGGTGTGAGTGGGAGGTGCTTATATGTGTGTGTGTGTGTGTGTGGACTGTGCGTCTGTGGTACCGCGCCAACAAGGGGGTCCAGGCTACTGGCTGTGTCAGGCACGGTCCCTACCGCCCGCTGCACCAGTGCTTATGGAGGGGGTGCAGCCAGGGGCCGTGTGGTACTCTATCTCCGCTGCACACCACTAGTGTGTGCATCACCTTGCTGGTCGCAGGGTGGTCCGCTGTCATCGGCCTGCATGTCCCTGGGCTGGGTGACCTGTGCTTCACCTACTGTGGCGGGTGCCACTATTGCCTGTCCCTGCACAACTCCAGCCATGTGTGTGGGCAGCACGGATGTATGTCTGTCAGGTGTGCAGAAATGGCCACAAGGGCATTGGCCACACGTTCCTGAGCACGTACACCTGCAGCCACCTCATCCGCCACACGTTGCTGCGCATTGGCGCAGGCAGCAACCTCCTCAGCCAGCCTCTCCTGGGCCCTGACACCAGCGGTCACATGTGTGGCAATCTGCTCCTGAGCATGTACGGCATCCTGGACCATCTCTGTGAGCCAGCCCATGGCCGCCATATTGTCCCTGGTTGCCTGCAGTTGCTCCCGCTCAAACCTCTGCAGGTCGGGGTAGTGCGTGGTGAACAGGCCACCTGGTGTCATTTGGTATGCATGCCGTGCGGGCGGTGGCCACTCCGCTGTCCCCCTATCATCATCCTGGTCAAGTGTGAGGGTGCCCGATGTGGCAGTGTCCTCGCTGGGTGGTGTGCCGTCGTCCGGATGTCCGGCCTTTATGTCACTGTGGTTATCAGATGGTGTTGCTTCCTCTCCTGCCGCCTCCATGCCCTCCAATGTCCGTGCTTCCACTGTTGTGGGTTTCTGGGTGTACGTGTCCCCAGCACGTCCGGTACCCTGTTGACGATGGTCGCGTCTCTGTGGTGTCTCCATTCCCAGCTCATTATCAGGCTGTTCTGGCCACTGTGTGGCATCCTCCTGAGTGCTGTCCGTGTCCTGCCGCTGAGTCCCTATGGGGGTGAGTGAGTTGGACACAACAGTTAACAATGCGTTGTAGCAGGCATGGTGCATGGCTCAGCATGGGTCATGGAAATCACCATCATCAGGTGCTGTCTGCGTTGCACCTCTGCGGCCTAATGAGGGTCCCTCATCGGGGCTGTCTTTGTCCTGCACTGTGGGGGGGGAGACTGGTGGTCAGTTCATGGTGTGTTTGTGTTGAGGGGGGGCTTGTGTGTGTGCCCCTGTGTGTCCGGATCACCTGGCATGCTGTCCAGTCCTTCGGGCTCGCCGTCTGTCAGCACGTCACTGATGGTATCAGCAACCAGTTTCTCAATTGGTGTCCGGGGTGGTACTGGCAGGCGCCCTGTGACTGCTACACCCTGCTCAGTTTCTTTTTCACTTGTGACTGGAGGTCCCGCCACTTGTGCTTGATCGTAGCAAATGTGTGGGCCTCCGGTCCCGCGGTGTTGATTGCCGCCTGGAGGCTCAGCCATATCTGGGCCTTAGTCTCAGCAGGGGTTAACAGGGACCGTCTCCTGTACAGCACATCGTAGTTCATCTGTATGTCTGTGACCAGTACGGCGACCTTTGCTGAAGTTCGCAGAATGTGACCGACTACATGTGCCACTGGCTGGTGCGGGGACATTCTATGCTTCTTCGTACATGTCATGTATGCAGCGGCTGCGGCCACTCTTTACATTGCACACATGCATAACTATGCCCCCTTCGCGAATTGGCACCATGGTGTTTGGTTAGCTCCTATTATGTATGATTTTCATGCACTCCAAAATGCTGTTGTTGGCTGTCGTGGTATGGTTCAAAGGTCATGAAAAGTTGCTCTGGTATTGTTCTGACAACACAACAATACCACAACAACTTTTCAGTCTTGTCGTGCCACCTGACTAGATGAAGACATGATATGAACAAAGAAGTCAGAGCAAAAAAGCGGCGCCGCTTAGCGAGTGGTTGACCAAGACAATTTGGACTCAGACAGCCATACATGACTCCTTGGTTACAAACACTATTCATTTGTCAGCTGTTGTTTTTTTTAAATAAACAGTGTGGCCATGGATTTTATGTTTACATAGATGGAGGATCAGGAGCAGAAAAGATGGATAGTTAGCAGGATGGCAGTAACGCGGTTGCAGACAGAGGTGCAGGAGCGAGCAGGAGCATGGACTCAAGGTATGAAACCTTGTAAAAATAACCTTTTACATATGGGGGAAACCATATACTATATAAAACAACGTATGGGTGACCACACGCAACTAAAGCTGTGTTTCCATCTCGGACATATGATGACATCACTGAGACCTATCAAGCTTCGCTCTCAAGGTCTGTATGACGTCATCACATGTCTTTGATGGAAAATAGCATTGTTGTGTATGATCATCCATACACTATTCTGTATCTGTTTTCAGCAGAGAGACTTCGTGAACAGACTGATTAGTAAATCAGCTGAACATCCAGCAGCAACAGCAGATCTACAGACATCCTCGCAAACATGCAATTAGAATCTAAAAGGCAAAAACATTCTTTTGCAAGTCCACAGCTGTTGTGACAACCTAACAGACACAGCTGGACTTAAAGGCTTAAGAGCCCACGTCCCAGACTCTACCACAATAACCACCATGAAGCATGCACTGAGAGCAAGGAGATAAAAAAAAAAGAAAAAATGATTCACTCAGTCAGCCAGGGCAGACATCAAGTCTTTATTGCCAAGGGCCAATCAATGCACTTTCAGCCTTAGATGACCTTCTGGAATGTTAGTGATGTCTCATCCTTATTATGTAGCCTATAGCTCTGTCACTATGGCAACATTTACTTGGTAAAACATACCAATTTTTAAGTTGATCTCTGTGCCATTGCACTGTTTAAACTTTATTTATGCCAGTTTTCAGTTATGCTCCATTTCCCTAATTATACCCAACAGAAAAAGAAAGTATCACTGCACAATTCTTCTCCAACAGAATAATGTGTGCAGGTGTTTGGGCCACTCAGTGGCACCCTCTGCTCCATTCTGCACTAGCCGCACTGCTCACACCAGTAGGAATCCAAGACACAGGGTGCACGGGTACCACTGACCGTCATCCTGGCAACAATGGGGTTTTAACTCTCGTTTTTTCCTGCTCTTCCACCCATACCCACTAGAAGGGACAAGAAACCCTAGTGAGATGCAGAGGTGGTCGGTCATCACAGACACAACAGTAGACGCATGGGGGTAAAGTGGAACAAGCTCCCAGACTCGCCTCAAGAGTCGCTGTGGTGCTAACAAGGTACACCTTCCAAGGCTAAGCCCAGCTGCCATCAGCAGCACTGCATCACAGCCCCGGTTGCCCACCGGAATATCATGTGTCTGCTCCCAACCCCCTTTCACCAGTATGGCAGCGCATCTCTGCCTCTAGGTCACTAGGTGGCCCATTGGGAATTTTTTTTTTTTTAGGTATTCTAACTAAAACAAAAAGAGATGTCTATGTGCAGTTGAAATGTAACATACAAATGTATCCTGCTGCCCCCAGGACACTCTAGAAAATGACAAGCTGCAGTACTTCTCAATTGGGGATGGGGTACAGTGGGGGGGAGTACAACTCAAGGAGGAATGGGGGGGCAGCTACTTGGTATAACTAGCTGTGCAGTCAAGCAGACTCGATAGACCATTATGGCCTGTATCTGCTGGCAATTTCGTATGTTCATACCCTGGTGAGAGAAATTTAAATAAATACAATAAACTACTGTACATAAACTGTGCCTTTACAATACCATCCAGACTTAAAGATTAAATGCAATGCCTTAAAAATGTGCTATTTGCCCTCCATATGTTACAAATAAAGTTTAGAGATTGCAATTACTGTATTTATGCACAAATGCTATTTTGTTTGCCACAGACACACTGGATGGTTTTACAAAATAGCCCTCAGATTTCTTCAAACCAGCCAGCAGAATCTTGGGTTAGTGCTGATGTCATTCAAGCAACAATGACATCATTTTCCTCCAGGACTTGTCATCTTATTACACACAGTACATCAAATTGTGAAATGGCAAAACTCCATTTTGCTGCCAGTTTTACGATGGGGTCTTTTATTAACTAACTTTTACCAGTAAAACAAAATGGTAAATATCTTGCAAGTTGCCTAGGTTTATCAACAAACTTTTGAACATTGTATCAAGTCTCCCCCCCCACACAAAATAAAAACCTCTTATAATCTTAAAATGCAAATTTTAGTTTCCTCTGTTCCCTTTCCAGTTCTGAATACAACCACAGCTCCCTCTTTTTTTAGTCTTTTCAGATTCACGCCCTTTCCTTAGGCTTCACAGCACTCACAAGTATACTACTACTCCAGTACCTCTCTCCAAATATATAATTCCACAAACATGTACACCTCTAACTTGACCCTCCCTTGTAATTGTTCCAAAAGATGACAACACCCTTCTCCCAAGCTTCTAACTCTACCTTTCACCACTGTTTTAACCTATACCCCTTCTGCCACACACCTCCTAAAATTTGAACCGCTCTGCAGCTCTAAAAAATTATGTATGCCTCCTTAAATTTATTCACTCAGCCTTGATATTTGTACTCCTACCCTTCACCCATACCAATATCTGCACAATCATCCCGTCTAGATCCGCACTCCCACCCTACCCCAACAACATTTGTACACTATCCCCACTCACCCAAGATGTGTGTCCATCTTTGTATGCCCCAGATCTATACCATACATACATCTCCAACCATTTGCACTATCCATACCCCATGTCTCCCAAAACACGTGCCTCCCCTGCACAGCTCTCCCAAACCCGCAACCTTCAACATTCCCCCCTACCCAACACAAAATGCGTACCTACTACCCTCTCCCTTCCCAAAATGTGTGCCCCTGCCCCTGTAACCTTTAGTTTTACCCCTACCCCAGACTCTGCCAACTATTTACTGATTCCTCCATTCTCCCCAAGATTTCTACCCCTTCTCATGTACTCCTCCCAAAATTCATTCCACAGTGCACATACTTTCCCAAACTTTTTATCTGATTCCCCGAACAAATAGCAAAATTTGCAAGATTGTCAAAAATATGCATCCCTCCTCTTGCAACCCACACACAATTTTTTTATTTTTTTTTTATTTAGTTTTTGTTGACCGGGTAAGTGCACTAGACAAATCCTGCCTATTTTCAGGCACGACCCGGGGAAGGGGGATACAGATGAATGCCAACTGACCTTGAACCAGATTAAGCTGTTGGTGATATTTTCAGTGAATTTGCACACCTAATATTACATCCTTCCACAAATTAGCACATTTGCCCCCAAAAACTCCAAAATATTTGCTGCACTGTTCACACACTACCCCCAAATCAATGCAGATGTGAGAGGGTAGGGAAAAACAGGTTACTCACCTGTAATAGTAGTTCTAGGAGTGGTATATGATGTATATGCACACTTCTACCAGTGTCCGTTCCTCTTTAAGGTTTGCTGGAAAGTCTTCAAGCTGGCTCCTCCCACCCACCTGGGTGGTTACTCCCTTGGCACCACCTTGTGACATCAGATTTTACCTGCTAGAAGCAAGAATCGGTGTGCCACTTGCCAGGAGAGGTTGGTGGGTCAGTGTGGATGTACAACATATACCGCTCCTAGAACTACTGTTACAGGTGAGTAACCTGTTTTTGTAGGGATGTGGATATGATGTACAGTCCACACTTCTGGCCGACTCCTAGCAATTCTCTGGGAGGAGGGGGCAAGGCACACGCACCCTATTTAGGGAATGGAGATTGGAGAACTGAGGCCCCAAAACCAGCATCCCGGCGTGATTTAAGGTGGAAGTGTTAGTGGGAAATGAAGGTGTGTGCTGACCTCCAGGTAGCAGCCCTGCAGATTTCCTGGATAGGACATCCCTGGAAGCAGCCACCGAGGCAGCAGTATGATGGGTGGAATGAGCCCTTAGCCCTATGGGAGGCTCCCTACCCGCCAACCTATAGCAGAGGTCGATGCAGGATACAATTCACCTGCCAATTGTCCGCTTAGCTGTCGGTCTGCTGAGTGTGGCTTCAATGTAGGTGGCAAATAGCTGGCAAACCTCTCCCGACCGCCAGCTGTGCGCTCCTTGTAGTAAGCTAGCGCTCGTCACAGGTCCAAAATATGGAGCCTGTGCTCAGCCCCCAAGGTGTGGCTGGTGAAGTACACTGGGAGATTAATCACCTGGTTAAGGTGGAAATCAGACACAACCTTCGGGAGTAACTTCAGGTTGGGGCGAAGGACAACCTTGCCCCTGTGGAAGACCAGGTAAGCACACTCTACCGAGAGTGTCTGGAGTCCACTGATCCTTCTGGCTGATGTAGAAGGTGGTCTTCCATGACAGGTGAGACATTTCACACCTATGCATTGGTTTGAATAGCTTGCTCATGAGCTTTGTCAATACCAGCAACAAGTCCCAAGGTGGTGGGAGGTTCATGCACCGGAGCGGAAATATGGTCAAGGCCTTTGGAAAAGCATCAGACTACCTTCTTCTGCACCACCAACTGCATACCAGCAGATGCTTGGTAAGCAGAGATGGCAGCCAGGAGCACCTTGAGGGTTATCAACCAGAAGCTTGACTGACAGAGGGACCAGAGATAGTCAAGAATGCCAGTCACCGGACAAGATAAGGAGTAAGGGCCCTTGCCATGGCACCAAATGGAAAACCTCTTCCATCTGAAGGCATAGCATTTTTGGGTCAACTCCTTCCGAGAAGTCTTGACCACAGTGAGAACATCTTCAGAGAGACCCAAAGCCTGGAACTCTAGCCGCTCAGGAACCAGGCTGTCAGGAGCAAGGACTGAAGGTGTGGATGGAGTATCTTCCCCTGAGAGCAAGAGAGCAGGTCCAAGAATAGAGGAAGATGCCTCAGGAGCCTGCTGCTGAGGCTGAGGAGATTGGGATACCAAAACTGTTGGGGCCAGCCAGGAGCCACTAGGATCATCCATGCCTTGTCCCTCCTGGCCTTAAGCAATACTTTGTGGATCAAGGGGAAATGGGGGAAAGGCATAGAGAAGTCCTGTGATCCAGGGCTTACCTCAAAAAGGCATCCCCCTGCAGTGTTCCCTGCTGAGGGAGATGGGCACAATACAGCCTCAGCTTTGCGTTCTCCCTGGAGGTGAACAAGTCCACCAGAGGGGTGCCCCACTGGGAGAGCAGGCTGTGTACCACCTCTAGATGGACAGACCACTCATTAGATGCCTCACCCACACAACTGAGGGTGTCCACCAGCTGGTTGGGGATGCCGGCCACATGGATGGCCAGGAGATCGGCGTCTAGGCTGAGCATGAGGGTCCAGATGCAGAGTGCTTCCCTGCACAGAGGAAAGGAGTGCATCCCACCCTGTTTGTTGAGGTAGTACATGGTTGTGGTGTTGTCCGTCTGGACCTGAATGACCTGACAATGGAAGTGTGGAGCAAAGACTGTCAGTGAGCCGAAATGTCCAAAGCTCCAGCAGGTTGATATGGCATCAGGAATCCTCGGGGGTCCAGAGCCTGTGGACTCTGTGTGGTCCCCCAGGTGGGCACGCCAGTACATCAGGGAGGCATCAGTCATCAGGATGACCATCGGCTTTGGGTGACAAATGGGATCCCTTCCTGCAGATGTTCTGGGACTAAGCACCACTGGAGAGCATCCCACATCAGCTGGGTCACAATGACCAGCTGGTCGAAGTGGCCCTTGTGCTGAGACCACTGGTAGGCAATCCCCCATTGCAGAGAACGCATTCTCCACTGGGTCAAAAGCACCATGCTGGTGCATGCCGCCATGTATTCCAAGAGGTGCAGGAAGTCCCAAGCAGGGTGCAACTGCCCAACCCGAAATGACTGGGCAAAGGAGGAGAGAGCCTCTGCCGGTCCACCGGAAGCCAAGCCTAGGCTCTGCAAGAGTCGAGCTCGGCCCCAATGAAGAGTATCACCTGTGAAGGTATGAGTTCTGATTTGGACTCTTATCAGGAGACCAAGGGACATGCAGGTCTGGAGGGCCAGATCCCTGGACTGTTCCACCTCCTCCCTGGTGAGACACGCTATGTGCCAGTCGTCCAGGTAGGGGTATACCCAGACCCCTCTGCACCTCAGGTAGGCTGCCACCACTGCAATACATTTGATGAAGACCCTGTCAGCTGAGGAGAGGTTGAAGGGCATGATGTGGAACTTGTAAAGAATCCCCTCCACATGGAACCAGAGGAACTGGCAGTGGGATGGATGGATTGGAATGTGGAAGAATGCATCCTGAAGATCCAGAGAGCAGAACCACATGTTCTGCTCGAGATGATATGATCTGAAACAAAGTGGACATCCTGAAAGTGCACGACAGAAGTAATCTGTTCAGGTCATGCAGATCAAAGATGGGGCACTAGCCCCCATCTGTTTTGGAACCAGGAGTACCTGGAGAAAAACATGGGTGTACTGGAGGGTTCAAGACAGGAGCCACAACCTTCTTCTGAAGTAACTGGGCAATGTCTTCCCAAAGGGTTGACAGAATGTTGGTGCACATCTTGTCCTCCTGTGGGGCATGGGCTCGGCTAGGAGAGTAAGCCTCGAATTCCAGAAACAGACCCTGATGACCACCTCCAGGACCTGCCTGTCTGTAGTAACAGCGGACCAGGTGGAAAGGAAGTGGCGGCAGCAGTCCCCCCCCACGGGAGGATCCAGAGGAGTCAGGATGGGCGTGGGGAAGGCACCCCCCATCCAATCACTGGGCAGACTTGGAGGAGGAGGAGAGACGGGCTGAGAAACCAGTGGGACCTTGACCTCCTGGTTTCCAGACAACCAAAGCAACTAACTTTAGCAGGGGATGCCAAGCCTGGGCCTGCTGCCCAGCTGTTGACTAGGACAGCCTGGCTGCAGGAGTAGAGCGACTCTGAAAGGGCTTCTTCTTCTTCTTTTGAGCCTAAGAGCCCTTGGGATCCCTGTGGGTGGAGATCACAGAGTCCAGGGTGGCACTGGACCTCTCAATGCGAGTAAGGTAGGCATTAGGGAGGCAGTATAGCGCAGTGGTTTAAGGCTCTGAGCTGCAAATCTGGTGACATCCAGCAGACCAGACCTGGGTTTGAATCCCACAGCTTCCACCTGCATACTGTGTGACCCTGAGCAAGTCACTTAACTTCCCTGTGCTCCCAGGTCGCTCCTGTAAAAAAAGCTTTCAGCTTAGTGTGCTACTCCTGGTTAAACAACTAAAAAAAAAAAAAGTGCCTTTCTTTTCTTTATTGATTATATTACCTATAAACATTCTGTTTAGTTCACAGAGCATAAAAGAAGTACTCCAATTAACTAATCAACATGAGTACAATCAGCTTAGACAAAGCAAAGAATAGTCAATTTCTTGGCTGTTTCCTACATCAGCCTTCTTCACTGTTCGTTTCAGACAAGGGTAAACAGTTAATTCCAATCTTTTTGCAAAGCAAGTGTAGGAAGTCACAAATCATGGAATATTGGTGATCGGGACTCATTTTCATTATAAAAAGTAAACCAAAATAAAACAATAGAGAATAAAAGCTAAACCAAACTTTAAGGTCATTGCTTTTTTGAGAGACATTCATTTTTAAACAATCAGAACTGATGAATATAGTAGGCGAGTGTATGCTAGCTTAAGGTTATCCCCTCTCTGAGGTTCCCTGAGCAATAGAGTTTCGCTATCCCTCCCCCATCATAAGCACACAGCATCGCCTGTCCTTGGGGGAACCAAAGTTTCACCATCCTGAAAGGAATGCCATCGCTACATTATTTTTAATTATCTTGACCCCTCCAGATCTCCCATCTTGTCCAACGGTTCTGGAAAGCCGAGGTTCTCTGCTGGAGTTTAAAGGTAATCTCCTCGAGTTGTTGTATCTGAGAGACCACCTCAAGCCACTCCAGGTTTGTCGGTTGGTTGGCCTGCAGCCACTTTCTAGTTATAGTTTTCAGTGCCGCCACCATCAGTACCTGCCAAAGGTAGGCAGCTTCCCGTCCTCTAACCTCCCCAGGAATCTCTCCCAGCATGAGAACCTCAGGACCCAGCTGACCCTGTACCTGGGATAGTTGTTTTAAAGAATTGTTAACATCTAACCAGAACTGTTGAAGATTTGGGCAAGCCCAGAAGATATGGGTGTGGGTGGCTTTGGGTTTGCCACACTTCCTCCAACAATGTGTGAATGTACCCAGTTACTGTCTGGAAACCATCAGAGGTACCCTAACGTACCTGGTCTTCAATTTCCAAAGAAACTCCTGCTACAGGGGAGAAGAGGTAGCCCTCCAAGTATTCTTCCAGCCCTTTTCTCACTGTCTCTCTGGAATAACTACATTCATTTCTTGTTCCCACTCATGTCTAATATACTCAGAGTTGGAATTAAACTGCTGTATATATCTCTTGTAGAGGAGGGTTACTGCACCTAAGGCAAGCTCCAATTTCCAGAGTTGTTCAAAAATATCCTCTCTGGTCCCCAGGCCCCCAGTGAGCAACTGCAGATTTGGCAGTATCTCATTTTGTCGGATGGTGAAAGATTAAAACATCTCTGAGCCACCTCCAAGGGGAGCAGTCCTCCCTCTTGTAGTAGCTGCCAGGGTGCCTGGAAATCCACTTTGGCCTTAGTGCGGAACCAGGAATCCAGAGTCACCAGACCAAATTCAGGGTCCGTTGCCCACCATTGGTACCTCCAGATCCTGTCCCCATATGCTCTGCCCATAGTCCCCCTTTTCCATCCTTCCAGTGTGGTCTGAGTGGCTGTAGGCCTGCTTTGCCCAGTTTTCGATTGTTCCCAGGGTTGAAAAATAAGGGCTGACAAGGGGGGGGGGGGGCCATGCATCCCCATCTCAGTCTCTTTCCATGTAGTCTTATAAGTTGGGTGACCCCACAGTAGCGCAATCCTCATCTGAGTAGCCACCCAATATCCTTCTAAAAGGGGTACTGCCATACCCCCTTGTGCCTTAGGAAGAAACACTGTTTCCGGATTCTGGGTTTCTTATTTGCCCATATGTATCCCATAAGTATTCTTTGTCAGGCCTCCAATTCCTTCTTTGGAATAATGCATGGGGTTCCCTGAAAAAGATACAAAAAACGAGGCAGTGCATTCATCTTAACTGTTTGTATTTGGGCAGGTAATGGGAGTGGCAGGACACTCTATTGTTGGATGTCTAATTTCAGTTGGTTCAGCAGGGGGACAAAATTGAGTTGGAATAGCTGTGAAGGTACAGGCCTAATATTAATCCCCTGGTATTTCATCTGCTTTAAATCCCATCTCATGGAATAAGCAGCCTTCAAATGGGGAGGGGAGGTATAGTGGATGGAAAGTATTTCTGTTTTTGAAGTGTTTAAGGAGTAGCCAGCTAGGGAGGGAAAAGTGTGTTAATTTGTCCATCATCTGGGCCAGAGAATGTTTGGGGCCTTCCAAATATAATAAGATGTCATCAGCATATAAGGAGAGCTTGTGCTGATGCCCATCAATCTGCACTCCCTGGATTCCCTCATCCTGTCTAATACTCTGGGCTAGGGGTTCGATGTACAGAGCAAACAGGAGGGGTGAGAGAGGGCACCCCTGCCTAGTTTCTCATTCCAGGGGGAAACCCCGTGCATGGTGTCCATTGGCTCAGACATAGGCCATCGGGGCTTGATATATTTTGGAAATCAAAGCCAGGACAGGGGTCCCCAATCCAAAGCGGGCCAAAGTCTCTTCTAGGTAAGTCCAGGACACTTTATCAAATGCTTTTTCTGCGTCAATACTCACCAAAAGGGCAGTTTTTTTTTGTAGAGTTTAAATGGTCAATTATGTGGAAGATTTTTCGTAGGTTATCCTGGGCTTGACGCCCTGGAATAAAGCCTGTCCGGTCTAGGTTGATCAAGTTCGGTATCAGTACTTGAAGCCTTTTAGTCAAGACAGATGTCAGTATTTTATAATCAATATTCAGTATAAAAATAGGGCGCTAGGAGGAACAGGCGAAGGGATCCTTCCCCGATTTGGGGATTACAGATACAATGGCCTGTGTCCATAATGGGGGGACATGGCCTTCCTCTCCCTGTAAGGCTCGCAATACCCTTCCCAGCAGGGGGACAAGATCCAGGTGGAATTTCTTGTAAAACTCCCCTGGTAGCCCATCAGTACCAGGACATTTAAAGGTATTTAATCCTCTAATAGTAGTGTCTGTTTCCCCATCCACTATGGGTCGATTTAAATGGTCAGCCTCTTCTTTTGAAAGGGAGGGGAGATGTAGATCTCAGAGAAAGTCCGTAATGTGATCTCTTGGGAGTTGTGGTTCCTGTTTATATAAGGTGGTGTAGTATTCCGGAAAGGCCTCTGCAATCTGTACCACCGCCTTCTCTATCTTATGTGTAACAGGGTGCTGGACAGCCTGAATAGTTGATCTAGCTCGTTGTGCTCGTAACCGCCCGGCCAAAAGCCGTAAAGATCTTGGCCCACCCTCATAGTACTTCTGTTTTAAAAACAGAAGTTTTTGTTCTATTGCATAGTCCAGCATGATAGAGAGTTTGGCTTTCAGTTGTTTTAGATACCTTGTTCTCTCCTTATCTGCTTTAATTTTCTGTAATACCTCTTGTTGTTGGATTTGGGCCAGTAGATCAGATTTCTTTGCCTCCCTCTCTCTCTTACTCCTAACAGACCACTCTATGAATTTCCCTCTAATAACCGCCTTAGTGGTGTCCCACAGGATGGCTGGGGATGTCCCAGGAAGGTCATTATCCTTCAGAGTGTATTCAACCATTGTCGTATTGAGTCTAACACTTCTTTATCTTGAAGTAAGGAAAGGTTTAGCTGCCAAAAGGTATTCTTCTTGACCTCCCTCAGCTTCATTGACAGGGCATGGTCAGATAAAACAAAGTCTCCATCGAGACTTCCCATATCTGACCTACTACCTCCTTGGGGACCAGAAAGTAGTCCAGTCTGGTATACGTTTGGTGCACCTCTGAATAAAATGTGTAATCCCACTTTTTACCCTCTAGGTGGTGCCAGATGTCTATATAACCTAGTTCCCCCAACATTCTCTTCACCCTTTTAGCTGTGCGGTGTTCCTTGTGAGGCATCTGTGCCGAGGAATCCAAGGTGGGGTTTAGCATCAAATTTAGGTCACCCCCCCCCATATCACATCACCCTGTGCCCAATCCTGCAGAGTTGTTAGGAATTTTAAATAGAAAGATGAGTCCGACCCTGGGGGGAAATACACCGACACCAGAGTCAAGGGCCTACCCTGTAAGGTCCCTTTCATCAGGACATACCTTCCCTCCCGGTCAGCCAGAACGGCCAATTTTTCAAACAGGACCTGTCTGGGAACCAGGATCGCAACTCCTCTTCGACGCCCCTTTTTATAAGAGGCTGTAGCAGCACATCCAAAGCCCATAGAACCCAATGTAACATGTTCCTGGGGGTATAAGTGGGTTTCTTGAAGAAAAATAAAATCCACTGCTGCCTTTCTAAGGTAGCTTAATACTTTACTTCTTTTAACTGGACTAGATAGCCCATGGACATTGTAAGAACAAAATTTCATATATCTAGCCATCTGTAGAGACCTTTAGAGCCATTCTATTCCCTTTCCATTCATCAGTTGTACCAAATGTTCCAGTGTCCCCATATAAAGGACACCCACCAGTATACAACTCTTTCATCAGCTTTTGAACTTGTAACCAGATAAAAACTTCTGCCTACAGAGCAGTAACTTTAACTATATATTGAAATTTTATTGTTTGCTTCCAAGGTAGGAAACCTGAAGTGTCAGATTTCTGTTCTCCGCCCCCGTCCTTTCAGGGAGGGGGTGAGAAGAGGAGGTAGTGAAACACCCCACGTGAATGGGGCCCTCCCCTGAGGTCATAGGTATTGCTCATGATCTCTATGTAAATCAGTAAATCATGTCATGGCAGCCCCCATCTAAACCAAAGCAGCAGTATCGAATGTCAAAGGGTGTGGGTGCAATGACGGACACTGAGACCACAGTAAGGTGGCAAGGCCAATGTTACCAAGCCAAATCTTTTATTAAGTAGAGACAAGTAAATAACCAAATAAAACTTGCGAACTTGCAACGTCAAAAGAAATACAAAAGATACAAAAACAAAACAATACTCCAGTCTTCCAAGGACTATTCCAGCAATGAGCTGTCCTGGATTCAAAAGAATCTTAGTCTGAAGAGTTGCAGACTAACACTTTGGACCAGCACCTACTGATCCTCCAACGAAATCTGACTGTTCCACAGGGTGAGTTCCTTTTATACAGGAACCCATCAGGTGACCACATCAGACTCCACCCTTCCTACACTTACACACAGCATAAAATGGAGTGGAGAGGGATGGCTGGCTCCCTAGCAGAACATAGCAGGGATCTGAACAGGTCCCAAACAGACCCACCTCTGTTACCAGGCTTGGATTTCTCATTATTTGGGTAAGAACTGCTTACTTCATGTCTTAGAAATGAGACCAAACACTTGTTACTAAGGCAGGTGACTTACACATTTTCAACCTGTTTGAACTTCTGTTTACAATTGTCTGAATTTCTAACTTGAACTAGTAAAGAGGGCAGGGCAAGGCTAGCAAGTAGCACACACAGCAGTAGTTACATGGCTCACTTCACTCAGCCTCAGTCACAATATATTAAAGAAAATACTTAATGTTGCATTTGTTTGTTTAGTAGCATTGCTACGAAAAGCACTGGACTTAGCAGCAAAACCTTTTTGGATTGGACAACCAACCTAGTCTGGTACTAAACTGTTAGTGCACTACATCTTATACCTTTCTTCTTCTTTATAGAAACAAAAAAATATAAACAAACTGGAAAAACAAAAGCAAAATAGCAGCAGACATTCCTGTGCCTCAATAAATAAATGTTTTAAGGCTGCAGACTGCTGCACCAGCATTATTTATGGTTTGTTGCTTGGGGGGGGGGGTCGAGTACCACAATTCCACATCTGCAGAAAGACAGTGAAGGATTTAGCAAGAAAGGAGATGTCCCATTCCAGGTGGCCAGTCTGGAATAAGGAACGAGGGGATAGACCAGAAAGAAAAGGAATAGCATGGTCACACACATATGCTACTGCAGTAGGCTTCACACATACAAAGTGAGCAGAATTATGGAAGGGTACTAGTGCTCTCTCACACCGAATAACTACCCTCTCCTCCCCCCGAGAATTGTCCCAATTCCATACAGACTTTCCCAGAGGAGTTTAGGCATTACAGAGCACACCAGCACTTATATAATCTGTTTAAATATACCCACTCACTGTATCCTCCCCCACAGCCCCCAGCAAGCCCACCCCACGACTCCCCAAATATAGCCTCTGTACCCGATAGCCCCTCAACATCGTCCCCTTCAAACAATGTTGCATCCTCCTACCTTCCCAACCACAAATGTCCAGAGTTCAAATGAAGATCCTTTGCTCCACAGGCTTTGTCTGTCTGTGGCCTAACGGGAGTCCGCTTGGTAGACCATTTCATGCAACTCCGGGCAAGGCATGGTGGGAGATAGCAGGGAACCCCCTCCCCTCAGCCATGACCTCCGCGACTACCAACACGAGAATCCTGCCCCTTCCATGTAGTCAAAAAAAAGGGGGGGGTATAGGCAGAGCCACAAGGAGTGCAATGTCACCAGACTTGCGTGAAAAAATGGAGAGAAGTATGATAACTGGGTCCTCCCTTGACAAACTGAAGCAACTTTGGCAGTCTGGCCATCCGGCCTTCAGGAGATTTCAAATGGCACATACCGTGATGTGGGATCAGGCCTGATAGATATTTCCCTGTGTGATGAGTCCTTCTTCAAAAAAAAGACCAAAGAGGAGAGGACAAAGAGACCTGGGCATCGGGAGGTCTTTCAGAGCAGCCCAGTAGGAGTGTATAACAGCTGTTACAATGCTGAAGGTGGGGCTGGGGATGAGTCTAAGCCCCTCAATCAGAGCATACTTGGGAAAAAAGAAGCTCAGTTACCTTTCAGGTAGCGACTCAGCCCAACACATTCAAGGGTTCTTGCTGCTGGCCCAGTTCCTTCTTCTTTTGCAGGGCAGTGACTTGTTCAAGGAGTATGCGTGTCGACTCCAGTGCAGAGCTCGTTTTCTTCCAACTGGTAACCTGGTGCCAGTCCACGCTCACCAGTTGTTTCCGCTTCATGCATTCCGGGGTCCGAAATCGAATCTGGTGTTCCTGGAGAGACTTGAAGAAGGGAACCCACCGCTGTCTTGCCTGTTGTATCTCTGGGGGATAGTCTTGGTCCAGGGACAGACGGGAATCAGTGTACTTTAGTTCTTTTTTCTGCCATGCCTGTTTAAGGATATCTTCCTTAACACTATAACTTGAAAACTTCATTATTATGGACCTGGGTCTAGCGGCGGGGTCCGATGGTTTAGGGACCAGTGATCCATGGGCACTCTCAATACGGATCTGATAACCTTCGGGCAGTTCAAGTATATCTCTCAGGAGGTCCTCTATGAAGGAAGCCATAGGATGAATTTCAGCGCCCGCCGCCAAGCTGTAGAGGTGGAGGTTATCCCTCCTGGATCTGCTTTCCAAGTCAGTGCACTTTTCCTGTAAAGCCAGGGTTTGCTGATAAAGTGAGACCACTACCTCTCCGAGGAGCTCCCCAATGCTTTCAATGTAGGCTATT
The DNA here is from genome assembly GCA_016271365.2 of Neoceratodus forsteri. Lineage (NCBI taxonomy): Eukaryota > Metazoa > Chordata > Ceratodontiformes > Ceratodontidae > Neoceratodus > Neoceratodus forsteri. The sequence continues at coordinate 1,338,956,794 of CM057455.1, read as the reverse complement.
CTTTGCTGTGCTTGCTCAATCTGCTGCTCCATTTTGTTGAGCTTCTGCAAGAGGTTTTTAAATTCCCTTTTATTGTCAGTACGAGACTCCTGAATCTCTTTTAGGAGGGTCTCTAAGTGTGATCTAAACAGGATCTCCGATTCACCCTCCGTATCATAATCAGAGCCATGCGGGCTGTGGGGAGAGGTGCTCTGGCTATGGGCTTGTAGCTTATCTCAAGATCGGTTGCCATCAGGTTTTTTTATCCATCCCCTTCTGCCAATATTTGTCTCCTCTGTCATTTCCAGTACCTCCTGATGGCATTCTAAGTGAGATTTTGTAGAATCAGAGATTTTTGGAGGTTTTAGATTTTTCTCGAATAGAGAGCCCAGTCTCTAGGCTGCTGCAGGCGCCATGACATCACCGGAAGTCATCAGTAAGGTGCCCTTCAACCCCTGGCTCAAACAAGTTGATGCCCAAGAAGAGGAAGTCCGCCATCTTGTGCTGGATACCTGCCATAAAGGTCGAGATCCTCAGCCAAGCCCTACGGTACATTGTCATCACAGTGGCCACAGACCGGGTGCAGGAGTCGCCAATGTCCATGGCTGTCTGGAGCTGCTGCTTAGCCACCACTTGGCCATGGTCCCAGACCTGCTTGACCATGGTCTCCAGGTCTGCAGGGGAGATGAGGAAGCTCCTCATCAAAGGTGCCCAGGAGGGCATGAGCAAAGTGGTACATTAAAAGGGACGAACTCACTTGCTGAAGGCCGAGGGAGGAGGCCGCATAAACCTTCTTGGCCATATGATACAATTTCTTGGATTCATTGTCGGGAGGTTTATCCATGTCCCTGACATTGCCTGTATGCCAAAAGACTGCGTCAGCCACCAGACCCTTGGCCGAGGGGTGTTCAGTGAAACCCAACAGGGAACCAGTAAGGAATGCATACTTGTGGGGCATCCAGGCCGAGGGTACAGGGCAAGAGGCAGGATGCTGCCAAAGCTCCAGAGCGGGGCCAAAAATGGCCTCAGTGACCAGGAAGGCCTCCCCAGAGCAGTCACCCCAATTGAGAATCTTGGTCAGGGGGTATTTAGTCCATTTCTGGATGAGTTCAATCTGAAGACTCATAGACTCCAAGATTAAACAGGAGCAGACCTGCAAAAGAAACTGGACCGTGCTCCGTCGACAAGTCTTCTCCCAACTCAACATCCAATGGACGGAAGTGTAGGGAGGAGCCCTCAGACTCTGAGGACTCATCGAATAAAGGTCAATCGCCTGAGTTCCCACAGGCACTATGGGGTCTGTTGGGAGTCACAGTGACTGACAGCCAATGAGGAATCCCTGAAGAGGTGTGGGCATCCTTAGGAGGGAGGTCCTCCTTCTGCCGTTTAGGTGGCGGCTCCACCTGAATAGGTGGGGAAGTCAGGGGAGGCCGAGCCAGGGTAGGCTGAGGCCTTAGTGGAGGGAGCCACATGATAGCTGAGCTGGGGGCCAGCATCGGCTTAACACTAGTGAACGTGAGCTGGTACCACATAAGCTCCTCGTAGTGCTGACTCATTCTGCAATGAGCCTCTCCTCATCCAAGGAAGAAAAAAAGGAGGAGCAGCAATGCCACTTGCCCAAATGTCGAGAGTGAGACAACGTCAATGCCAATATGGGTTGCTCAACTCAGGGCTTCAGGATCGGGACCTTGACCATCGAAGCCACCAATGGCATGTCTTGGAGGTAGCCAGCAAAAGCCAAGGATCCTCCAGGATCTCTGGATCCTGAGGAGTAGGGACCGGATCAGCAGGCTAGTCCGACCTCCTGGGGGTAAGCCAGGCAGGACCGAGTCCCAGAGAGGGAGATATCGGCTTCATCTGGTGACAACGGGAAGATCGGTTCGAGAACTATCTCAACAGGTTGGTCAATGGGTATCTCTACCAACTGACCCGACAGGAACCGTGAAGCCTGCGGCCAGGGCCAAAGGATTGACCATAACAGCATAGGAATCCAAGGCCCGAGAGTGCTCGAGATCCCACAATCAATGGAGAGACTTATTTTTAGTCTCCTTTTTCAAAGATTTAGATATAGTGCCCAAAGAAGGACCCTGCCCAAAGGTGGGAAGGGACTGGCACAAATCACAGAATGCCACTGAAAGGGTGGCACCTAGGGAAGCAGCAGAAAGGATGAAGCTGAAGAGGCATGCTCAGTGGCCTAAGCTGCAGCCCCCTCAAAAGTCACAAGCTGTTCAGCGGACACTGCAGCCACACAGACTGCCTGATGGGCAAATGCACCTACCTAGTTAAGTGCAAAAAAGTTACTGATGCTAAAGGACTCCTGGGGTAAGAAGAAAAAAATTACTCATTGCAGTAATCCATCATTGATTTCACTGGTTATTTTTATTGTTGTAGATAGTGTGTGTGTGCTGTAAGGGTGTGGTTAGTAGAGTGAGTCTCTGAGAGTTGTAGAATTTGGGGTTTTATTTGTCTTCTGCTGTGAAGTTGGAATGTGTTGGGAGGGTTTAAAGATGGGCAAGAAGTATTCTCCAACCAGGCTCCGGGATCTATGCCCCTTTGACGTCCCCCTTTATCATCAGAGATGTATAAGAGGTGTTGAGCTCTGGGGATAGTCAGGAGCCGAGTGAAGAAGGGGAGAGCTGGACCTGGTGGGGGTAGGGAGAGGGGTGGATGGAAAGGGGTTGTGGGGACTAGGAGATGCCCTGGGGTGAAATGGGGCCAGGAGAGGGGTGTTCCCTATCTGGTTCCCATACCCAAGGGCTCCACAATAAGTGGGCAGGTCCCAGGATCTTCCTCAACAACCCATCCAACCCGGGCGGTGTTGTGCAATGCCAGATCTATCAGGAACAAGACAGTTATTATAGCTGATCTTGTCGGGACATCAGATCTGGCATGCATTACCGAGATCTGGCTAGACGAGAATACAGGTCCCATATTAGCTTCTGCTGTTCCAGCTGGATTCTCGGTGATACATCGCCCGAGACTGGATCCTAGGGGCAGGGGTGTAGCCATTATTTTCAAAACAGAACTGGGCCTTGTGGATGTGCCAGTGGGGTCCACCAGATCCTTTCAGTGTATCCTGGAAGTGGATGTAGGGTGCAGGATACTCCTCATCTACTGTCCACCCGGCGATGGTGGAGAACTCCTGAAGGAGTTTGCGGACTTCACTGTCGACATGTCATTGGAGTCCCCCAGATGGTTAATTCTGGGGGACTTCAATGCCTGGGTTGACAATGAACACTCGCAATTTGGTTAAAATCTCCTCCAGCTCATGACTATGCTGGGCCTTACACAGGTGGTTACCTCTGCTACCCATACACAGGGTCACTCATTGGATCTCGTGTTCCTCCTGGGGATGGAGATCATGGACTTGGAGGTGGAATCAGTAGGTTGGTCAGACCATCACACCATAAGGTTCAGTTCTGGGGTTCCCCCAATGGGTCTGCTCCTATGGAGATGGTCCAATACCACCCTTAAAGGAGAGTTACCCCAGAGGGTCTATCAGCGGTCCTGGACCAATAGGGTTTGTCGAGTGAATGCATGAGTCCAGGGATCTGGTACTTGCCTATAATAAGACGGTGGAGGATGTCCTGGACTCAATTGCTCCTGTTCGCATTCAACCACTCACTCTTCACCCAAAGACCCCCCTGATTTGATGGATCCTTGAAGGAGTTGAGTAGAACAGGTCGAAGGCTAGAGATAGCCTGGCGGAAGTCCGGCCTGGAGGTTGACAGACTTAAGATTGATGGAACATTATGAGGGCTATCAATCAGCAATCACCTGTAAGAAGGCAGAATTCCTATCCTGGGAGATAGCTGCTGTGAAGAATCGACCAGCTCAGCTCTTCCGGACTGTAGACGGATTGTGCAATCAGGTCTGGAAGAGATTTTTCACAGATTAAGTGTGATGAGCTTGCTCGATTCTTCACAAATAAGGTTAACCAACATCAGGTCGGGTATCAGCCTGACTCTCCCTATGAGAGATTGTGAAGGTCGTCGAGAGGTGACGAGCACCTGTTCTGTCTGGGCTGACTTTAACAGGCCGGAATTTGTGGACATTGTGAGGACTGTCCAGACTTTGCGACCAACCAGCTGTAGTTTGGATCCAGGCCCTACACCCCTCTTGGTAGATTGCGTAGATGTCATCTGCCTGATCCTTGCTGAAATTGTTTGGAGTTCCTTGGAGAAGGGTGTCTTTCCTGATCCCCTAAAGGAGGGGGTAGTACAGCCACTTCTAAAAAAATCCTCCTTGGATCCAGACTGTCTAGTTAACAATAGGCCTGTCTCTAACTTAACTCTTTGTGGGTAAGGTTATTGAGAAGGTGGTTGCACTGCAGCTGGATGACCACCTTATAACCCACAATGTCTATGATGCTCTCCAGTCTGGGTTTAGGAAGAGACATAGCACCGAGACTGCCCTGGTCTGGGTTTTAAATGACCTCCTAATTCCTTCTTGATCTCTCGATGGCATTTGACACTGTGGACCATGGTGTGCTTTAGAAGTGCCTATGGCTCCTCTGTGGACTGCCTGGGATGATCTTAAGATGGTTTCAATCATTCCTTGCGGACAGGTCTCAGAGGGTTGTCACTGGAATTTATTCCTCTGATGCCCTCTCCCTGTCCTGCGGGGTGCCGCAGAGGGTTGGAAGAACAATGGGGAATAACAAAAACTGCCATCACAGAGGTAAAAAGGCTTTGTGTGACGCAAATAAAACAAAACGATGTAAGAAACCTCTATGGTTCTCAAAGGAGGTGGCAGTGAAGGTTCAAGAGAAAAAGAAAGCATTCAGAAAGTACAAGGAATCACAGAAGGAGCAAGACAGAGAATTGTATCAGTTAAAGCAAAAGGAAGCTGGGAAGGCAGTCAGAACAGCAAAGGCCCGAACCGAGGAAAAGATAGCCAACTCAGTTAAGAAGGGGGATAAAACCTTTTATAGGTACATCAGGAGCAAGGAAGACTAAGGGAGGGATAGTGAGGCTTAATAAAGGGAAGTGGGTGGGCAGAGGGTGACGGTGAAAAGGCAGAGATACTAAACAAATATTTTTGCTCAGTATTTACAAATGAAGAGGGGGAGGTACCTAAAACAAACAATAGAAACACTCTGGATACAGAAGTTGATACCAGCCCATTTATAGAAGAAAGAGTTCTGAAAGAACTCTTAAAACTGAAGGTGGACAAAGCAATGGGGCCTGATTGGATTCATCCCAGAATTCTAAAAGAACTAAGGGTAGAACTAGTGACACCACTGACTACCCTCTTTAACAAATCATGGGAGGATGGGGTGGTACCTGAGGACTGGAGGAGGGCAGATGTGATTCCCCTTCACAAACATGGGAGCAGGGCAGAAGCAGGAAACTACAGACCTGTTAGTTTAACCTCAGTGATAGGGAAAATGATGGAATCACTTCTGAAGGAAAGAACTGTCGAGTACCTAGAGGCCAGAGGGGGCACAGGACCCAAGGCAGCATGGATTCACAGCGGAAAGGTCATGCCAGACGAATCTAATAGATTTCTTTGACTGGGTGACCAAAGTAGTAGATCAGGGAGGGGCTGTGGACATGGCCTACCTAGACTTTAGCAAGGCATTTGACTCAGTCCCACACAAAAGATTAATATACAAATTAACCAGCCTGGGAGTGGGTCCCAAGATGATAGCCTGGGTAAAGAATTGGCTGGAGAATAGGACACAGAGGGTAATAGTAAATGGAGCCCACTCTGAAGAAAGGGAGGTTACTAGTGCGGTACCGCAGGGTTCAGTATTAGGACCGGTCCTCTTCGATATCTTTATAAAGCGACATTGCAGAGGGACTGGAAGGAAAAGTATGTCTCTTTACAGATGACACAAAGATCTGCAACAGAGTTGATGCTCAAGGTGGGGTGGAAAGGATGAGAAGGGACATGGCAAGGTTAGAGGAATGGTCAAATGTATGGCAGCTTAGATTCAATGCTAAGAAGTGCAAGGTAATGCACCTGGGAAACAAAAACCCAGGGGAGGAGTACACAATGGGGGGTGAGATACTAACAACAACAAAAATGGAAAGGGACCTGGGGGTAGTCATATCAGATGACTTAAAGGTGGGCGAGCAATGTGAGAGGGCAGTAAGGAGGGCTGGGGGGATACTGGGATGCATAGGGAGAGGCATCACCAGTAGAAAACAGGAAGTTGTTATCCCTCTGTACAGACAGCTGGTGAGACCCCATCTGGAGTACTGTGTGCAGTTCTGGAGACCCAATCTCCGCAAGGACATAGACAAGATGGAAGCTGTCCAGAGGAGGGCAACTAAAATGGTGCAGGGTCTGCACCAGAATGTATATGAAGAGAGGCTAAAGGAGCTTAATATGTATAGCCTCAGGGAAAGGAGGGAGAGGGGGCATGATAGAAACTTCCAGGCACCTCAGGGAATCAACAATGTCCAAGACAGTAGCATCTTTCAAAAAAGAGGTGTGCAAGAACAAGGGCACAATTTGAAGATAGAGGGGTGGCTCAGAGGTAATGTAGGAGTATTTTTCACAGAGAGGGTTGTGGATGCATGGAACGGCCTTCCGGAGGAGGTTGTGGAGTCAAAAACAGTGGTTGAATTCAAGCATGCATGGGAGAGTCATAAGGCAATTCTAGGGGTTGGGGGTAGAAAGAAGTAGGCTGCTGGTTAACTAGGATCTGCAGTGTATGCATTAGGTAGGGAAATGGGCAGACTAGGTGGGCCAAGCGGTCCTTATCTGCCGTCAAATTCTATGTTTCTATATTGTCACTCATGTTGTTTGCAGTGTATATGCTGCCATTAGAAGACATCATCAGGTGATACAGTTTGAGTTTTTACTACTATGCAGATGATACTCAACTGTATATGTTCTTTATGCCTGGACAGGATGATGTGGTCTCTGTGCTTAACAACTGTCTGGCCGAGATCAAGACCTGGGTAAGCACTAGCTGGCTGAGGTTGAATCTGAATAAGACTGAGGTGCTGGTTGTGGACCTGGGTCATCCTGAGGCGGGTTTGGGGGCTGGGCAGGCCTCAGGCTTATGGCTCGATGGTGTCCAGCTCACAACCTCAAACTGGGTGTGTAACCTGGGTGTGATTTTTGACAATGGTTTGACCCTGAAATCTCAGGTGTCTGCCATTATCAAATCCTTGTTTTATCATCTGAGGAATATCACCCAGGTGAAACACCTAGTTTCTCTGGATGACCTTCCTACACTAGTCCATGCCTTCGTGACCACCCACCTTGATTACTGCAATGACCTCTATGTAGGGCTTCTGGGGGTTGATATCTGTCGCTTGCAGCTAGTGCAAAATGCGGCAGCCAGGCTTTTGACTGGTACAGCTAGGACTAGTCACGCCTGTGCTGCGCAAACTGCACTGATTGCCTGTACAGTGGCAGATCACCTTTAAGGTCGGTTTACTGACCTATAAAGCCCTATATGAACTGGTACCTGCAAGATCTTCTGATTCCCTACTGCCCCTCCCACCCACTCCGATCCACCGATGAGGGATTGCTAGAGATTCCCAGGGTTTGGTTAAGAACATTGGGTGCACGTGCTTTTTCTTTTGCTGCCCCTACCCTGTGGAATTCTCTACCTCATCGGTTAAGGGAATGCCTGACCATCTCAAGTTTTAAGTCTGAGTTTAAAACCTACCTGTTTCATTTAGCATTTCCTGATGGCTTTTAAAGTCTGCAGCTGTCTATGGATGTTATCTGTTTTAAATTGTTTTAAAGTGATATGATTGTATGATTGTACAGTGCCTTGGTTTTGTAAAGGCGCTCTATAAATACAGTTTTACTTTACTTTACCTAAATTTATGCTCCTCCCACCACCCAGGCAGTATATCCCTGACTCCGCTCCATGACATCAGATCTTTGCACACTGAAAAAATGGACCCATGTAACACTTGCCACAGGAGGCTGGGTGAGTTGGGTTGATGTGAACTATATATCACTCCTAGAACTACAATTAAAGGGGAGTAACCTATTTTTCAAGGCATGTGGATATAGTTTATTATCCACACTCTGGCAGACTCCTAGCAGTTCTCCGGGGCGAAAGAGCAAGGTGTACACCCCTACCTGGCAGAGACTGGAGAAATGAGGTCCCAAAAGCAGCATTCCGATGAGACTTAAGGTCGATGTTGTGATGGGAAATGAGCGTGTGTGCCAACTTTCAGGTAGCAGTCCTGCAGCTCTCCTTGAGTAAGGACATCCCTGGAAGCAGCCATTGAGGCAGTGGTATGTCTGGTGGAACAAGCCCTAAGCTCCACAGGAGGCCCCCCTATCAGGCAACCTATAGCAGAGATCAATGCAGGATGTGATCCACCTGCCAATCATCTGCTTTGCTGCTGGTCTGCTAGGCGTGGCTTTAACATATGTTACAAACAGCTGGCAAGCCACTCCTCAAACTTCAGCCGTGCGCTCCCTGTAACAGGAGAGTGCCCCTCACTTGTCCAGAAAATGAGGCCTGCAGTCAGCCTCCGAAGAAGGGTTAGTGAAATATACCAGTACGTTTATCGCCTGGATAAGGTGAAATTCTAATATTACATTCAGAAGGAACTTCGGGTTGGGGTGAAGGACAACTTTGTCCCTGTGAAAGTTCATGAAGGCAGACTCCATCAAAAGCACCTGGAACTCCCTGATCCTTCTGGCTGACATAATGGCCACCAGGAAGGCCATCTTGCATGACAGGTGTGATATCTCACACCTCTGCATAAGCTCAAATGGCTTGTCTATGAGCACTGCCAGCAACAGCAGTGAGTCCCATGGTGGTGATGGTTCATGCACCAGACAGGACAGGTGGTCCAGGCCTTTGAAAAAGCATCCGACCACTTTCTCCTATGCTGTCGGCATACCAATCTGCTCCTGGTAAGCAAAGATGACTGCCAGCTGCATCTTAAGGGTTGTTGCACACAGTCCTGACTGAGAAAGGGATCCAAGGTATTTCAGGATTTTCACAACAGGAAAGGCAAGGGGATCAAGCTCCACACCCTGGCACCAGATGGAAAACCTCTTCCATCTGAATGCATAGCATCAGCAAGTCGACTCCTTCCAGGAGGCCTCCACAATGTGTATCGCATGTTCCAAGAGACCTGGAACTCCAGCTGCTCAGGAACCAGGCCGAGAAATGCAGAGATTTCAGGTCTGGACGCAAGACCGTCCCCTGTTGTCTGGACAGCAAATCCAGGTGAAGAGGCAGCCACCACAGAGGTCTGCTGCTGAGGCTGAGGAAATCCGGGTACCAGAACATCTTTGGCCAGTCTGGAGCAATCAGGAACATCCATGCCTTGCCCTTCTGGGCCTTGATCATCACCTTGTGGATCAAGGGGAAGGGATGAAAGGCATATACAAGGCCTGGGGTCCAGGGCCTCATGAAGGCATCCCCAACAGTGTCCCAGACTGTGAAGGGTGGGCACAAAACAGCCTCCTTAGCTTTCTCCCAGGAGGCAAACAAATCCACCACAAGTGTACCCCACAGGAATAACAGGTGGTTCACCACCTCCTCATTCAGAGACCACTCATACAACATCTCTGCTGCCCGTCTTAGAGTGTCTACCAGTGGATTGTTCTCTCCTATGACATGGACCACCAGGAGATCTGCACTGAGGCTGAGCTTGAGGGTCCAGGTGCAGAGGGCATCTTGAAACAGAGGAAAGGAATGTGTTCTGCCCTGCCTGTTCAGACGAAACATGGTCGTGGTGTTGTCCATGTGGACCTGCATGACTTGACCCTGACTAGATGAGCAAATTCTGTCAGAACCAGCCACACTGCATGGAGCTCCAGCAGGTTTATGTGGTGAAAGGACTCCCAGGACTGTGGTCTCCTAAGTGTGCTACCCACTCTATCAGAGACGCGTTCATAGTTACTGTGATGGTTGGCTCTGGGCGAACAAGAGGGACTCCTTCCTCCAGATGTTTGGGCATCAGCCACCACTAGATGGCATCCCACATTGACTGAGTCACTGTGACCAGCTGGTCCAAGTGTCCTAGGTGCTGGGACCACTGACAACCCAACTCCCACTGGAGGTGGTGTATCTGCCAGCTTGTTCAAAGGACCACTATAGTGCAGGATAATCTGTACCCAGCAGCTGCAGAAAATCCCAGGCAAAGTGCGAGAACTCAAAAATGATCAGGCAAAGGAGGTAAGATCCAGTGCCCGGTCTGCAGGGTGGCAGGCACTGACCTGCAGGGAGTCAAGTTCTCCCCGATATACTTGATCACCTGTGAGGGTACCAGCTCGGACTTGTCCAAGTTGATCTATCTTTCTATGGTCACTATGGATGAGCAGGCTATCAGCCAGTCATCCAGGAAGGGGTACACCCAGATGCCTCGGTGCCACAGAAAGGCTGCCACCACTGCCATCCACTTAGTAAAGACCCTGGGCACTAAGGAGAGATTGAAGGGCATGATCTGGAACTGGTACAGGTCCCCTTCTGCTTGAACACCCACTTGTCCGGTTTTGCTGGCGACCACTTTACGCTTTGAGACACACGTGGCTATCAATACTTAAAACTATGAAAAAAATATAATTTGCCTGCAGATGCCAGCCCGGTGGCACCGCTGGCTGAGGTGGATGCCACACCTTGCGCCATGCCGGCGACCCGTGTTTGGGAACGAGCATGGACCATCGGGGGTTGGCAGAGGAAAGAGAAGATCAATTGTCTGGAGGACTGCTCTCCTCTACTGGGAAGGGAGGACTGGCACTCCCGCCAAATGACTACCCCCAGGTAGTGCGGGTCAGAGGGGCCAGACATAGGGAGGGTGCTGCGGGACTTCTGCGGATGTGTGCACACCTCTATATGTCCACATCCTGCATGGGCACCCGAGCAATGGGGAAGGGAGAAAATGTGGAAATACCCCCCAGCTGCAGGATGACGACCGACCCCCCACAGGCTCTGAACCTGGCGACTGGGCAGGAGTAAGTCCCAGTGATACCAGGGTGACGGGGCTGGGGGGGGGGGTCAGTCAGAAGGGAGGCAGCCGGAGGCAGAAGGAGTGTAAAGAACTTATTAAAAAAAAAAATGCCTGCAGATAAGCAGGGAATTATCTAGATACTAAAAGGTGTTAAATGGAATAATATAGCTTTCCCATGAGCATACCAGCCTAGATCCTCCTCCCTCAAGAAGGCCAGAAGGATGAAACATTGGGCTTGCTGTGAGGAGCTTTGTTTGATACAGTGCATGAATAAAGTTCATATGAAAATACACAATCAAGGTGTGACTGGTTTCTAGAATTCTCTTTCTTGGAACATTCGCCTTGCCAGCCCACAAATTAAGGATACTAAGAGCAGCTTTGAAGGGGACCCACTCGGTACTGCTTACCTTGACTGCTGCTTGCCACAGACCACCGGAGTATCCTCATCTGGGGTGATATGCACCAACAACTGGCCTGGCAACCCTGTGGCTAAACAGGCATCCTTGGTTGGTGCAGCCACCTTCAGTTATGGTGGTGGCGGCTCCACCTTAAGGGATGGGGAAGCAGCTGTGGGAAGAACCTGCATGGTGCTGACTTTCAAGGGTACCACTGGCAGCAGTAAAGTGACCACAGGTCCCATGGGTATAACCCTACCCGTCATGCAATGGCCCACTGTTACCAGAAGAACTCCTCATAACACTGGTGTGTCTCACGGTGGTGCCTTTCCTCTCCCGAGAATGAGGAGCACTGACAGTGACACCTATTGGTCAAGCAGGATCAACATCACGAGTGCCTCGATTGACAACTCAACCTCAAGTGTCAACTCGAGGATTGACGATTAAGTGAGCCCTCCGGCTGGCTGGCTGCAGTAGACCACAAGGCTGGTCATGATAATCAGAAAAGGCTTGGAAGGCTCAATAGCCAGCGGAAGCTGCTCCCGAATGGAAGCTGTTGGGTATACAGACTGATCTACATTCTCCTGAGTGAGGACTGGGAGCATTGGGGTCTGCGAGATCGACTCCTTGATCTTGTCCGACAACTGGTCAACAGGCTTGGGGAAAATATCCACAGCCTGCTTGGCCAGAGTGTAGGTCAACATGCGTGACAAAGGTACCGAGGAGATCTCGGCCTTCCCCTCAACCGGAGAGATCTTGACCAAAGTTGACCAGTCAGGGGAGTCGAGAGAGCAGGATCACCTCAATCTCTCCTGGTCCCACAACCTGTACCGGTGGCACTTCTGCCTGGAGGGACAACACACGTCATGGAATTCCCCCATGAACAACCTCCCTGATGTTGGCTCCAACTAGGAACAGCACCAAAACTGAGAAGGTGCCCGCCGCAACAGCCATCACCTCCTTTTAGAGGGCCACAAGCTGGTGAGCCACTGAGGCCTTCTTGCGACCCTTGGGACAGCCTTTGGGATCCCACTCTGAAGGCCGTCCGAGGGTAAGTCCATGCCTCCTATCTTCCAAGGATTCCAGCAGCACTGACTTGCAGAGACCGCACCCTGCCATGTCATGCTGCCCTACTACATAATACATGCACGTATCATGTGGATTGGTAACCAACATCTGACGGCACCAAACGCAGAATTTAAACCCCGGCTTCTGATGTTCCATCCTTGATCATAGACAGGAGTCGAAGGAATCAAGGAAAACAATTGCTAAAGTTAGAAAACTTTGAAAAGAAAAGGTTCACCTATGGCGCACGCATCCTACGTGGGAACTGAAAAGCAAGTGACCTGTTCTTCCAGCAGAAATAAAGATCTGACATCATGGAGTGGAGTTGGTGGATTTACCACCCAAGTGGTGGGAGAAGCTGAGCTTCAAGAGGTCTGACAAATCAGCAATACATGTGGAACTGCTAGAGTGTGAACAGTGAACTATATCCACGCCCCTAGAAATCAATGTTTGGGAGGGATGCCTTTTTTACAGCACGATGAAATGTAAACATTTTAGGTGGGGTGCAAGTACAAATTTGGGGAGGTGTGTTATAAATTCTGGGAGGGGTCCAGGGGTACTAGTACAAATTGTGAGAGGAGTGCAAGTACACATTTTGGGAGGTATGCAGGGGTACAAGTACAAATTATGGGAGGTGTGCAGGGAAACAAGATCAAATTTTGGGAGGTGTACAAGGGTACAAGTACAAATTATGGGTGGAGTGCATAAGTGCAAAGTACAAATTTTGGGTGGACTGCAGGGGTACAAGTACAAATTATGGGTGGAGTGCAGGGGTACAAGTACAAATTACAGGTGGAGTGCAGGGCTGTAGGTAAAAATATTGGAATGGGTAGAAAAACAAGTTCAAATTAGGAAGGCGTGCAGGGGAAAAAGTACAAATTTTGGGAGGGGTGTTGGGGTAGACGTACAAATTCTAGGAGGGTTACAAGTACAACTTTTGGGAAATGTACATGGGTACAAGTACAGATTGTGGTAGGCATGTAGGGCACAAGTAAAATGTTAAGAGGTATGCAGGGGTATTATTAAAAATTTTGGGAGATGCATGGGGTAGGGTGTACAAGTGCAAACTTTGGGAGGTGTGCAAGGATACAACTACAAATTTTGGTAGGTATGTAGGGGCACAAGTACAATTTTGAGAGGTATGCAGAGGTACAAGTACAAATTTTGGGAGGTATGCAGGGGTAAGGGGGTACAAGTACAAATTTTGGGAGGTGTAAAAAGTTCAAATTTTGAGAGTTGTGCAGGGATACGTGAACAAATTTTGGGAAGGGTGCAGGGGGTGAGTAGAGATTTTGGGAGGCAAGCGGGAGTACATGTACAAATTTTGGAAAGGGTGTAGGAGTGCAAGTACAAATTTGGGAAGGATTACATGGATGAAAGTACACATTTCAGAAGGGCTATAGGTATATAAGTACAAATTTTGGGAGGGATGCTGGGGCAAGTATAATTTTGCGGGAGGGATGCAGTGGTGTAAGTACAAATTGTAGGATGGGTACAGGGGTACAAATGCAAATTCTGCAGGGTACAGGTTCAAATTTAAGAAGGGTTGCAGGGGAGCAAGTACAAATTTTGGGAAGGGTATAAATACAAATTTGGAAAAGGGTGCAAGTGGTGTCATTTGAGAGGAGTGCAGGAGTAAAGGCACACATTTACTACAGTGTGGGATAAAGTACTAATTTAGAGAGATGGGGTGCAGAAGATGTGGTTCATGTTTGGATGGGTGCAGTGGTAAAAAGTGCAAATTTTGAGAGAGGAGGGGTAAAGGGTAAAAATGCTGTGAGGATGCAATAAAAGAGGTGCACATTGGGGAAAGATGAATAAAGGTCTAACATTAGTAGAGGACAGGGTAGAAACACAAATTAGGAAGAGGTGCAGCACACAAGTAAATATTCTGGAAGGATTACAAGGGTAGCAATACATGTCCTGGAAGGAGGAGTACCAATTACAGAGAAAATACTGTACATAATTACTGAAGGTGTGGTACAACCTCAGCAAATGGGGTGAATCAAAACAGAACTGCATTCAGGTAGGTTGGTTAGTCAGGAAAATGGAATAAATGACATGACCTGATGATGTCTGAACACTCCTTCTAATGTTTAATACCGTCCCAAAGTTTAACTGATTGGCCTGTAAAAGTTACTAAATATTAAATATTGTATAGTACATTTAATACTGTTTGAAGTGACACCTGATTTTTGCTATCAGCTGGTATACTGTGGCCCGGATATTCAAACTGCACCAGGCTGTGGCGTGAGCCTGGGTGCAGCTCAACTTTGTTGCGCTGGGGTGTGGCCTGGGCGATATTCAACGGAGCTGCGCTACGGCGCAGCAGCTTTGGATCTCGCACTCAGGCCACCATGCTACACCAGCATAAATGGCCAGAGTGGAGCATGGAGATGCGCTTCAGCGCCAAGTGCCATGCCATGCACAGCCCTCGATATTCAAGGGACATGGAAATGGGGCCATAATTTATGCAAAGGCGTACAGGGGCCATTGCATCTCATTATATTCATTTGCATGCCATTAGCATGCAGGTGCGCAACCCTGGGACTCTGGCGCCTGGCGCCTGCTAGGCAGCAGCCATCGGGGCCGACACCCCTGCAGCCTGATCGCGGGCATTCGTAAAAAAAACTCCTATATCCCTGGTGGTCCAGTGGACCTCTGTGCCCGATCGCGGCATTTGTCCTGAAGAGTAAACCCCCAAGTCCAATATCCTGGTGGTCCAGTGGACCGCTACTGAGCCCGATCGCGGGCATCAGTAATAGAACCCCCCAAAGTCCAATATCCCTGGTGGTCCAGTGGACGCACTGAGCCCGATCACGGGCATCAGTAATAGAACCCCCCCAAGTCCAAAATCCCTGGTGGTCCAGTGGACCGACTGCTGCCTGATCGCGGGCATCTGTACCTCATCAAATACCCCTACTACCCTGGTGGTCTAGTGTACCCCCGCATGCATGACTCTGCACATCACGGGCTGAATAAGGGTGTGCAGGTTATGCATAAAGCCCCCCCTACCTGTGCCTTCATACATTACTGATGCGCTCCGGTAGCATAGAGTTGTCATGTGACACACTTTTCCCCTTTTGAATATCGGCTGGGGGCGCATCAGTGGGATTGTGAGGCGCCCTGTTGCGCCATGCGCAACCCTTTTGAATATCCTCGGCCTGTGTATATACTAAGCTGTCAGAACCTCGAGTAAAATGATGCCATTCTTTCTTAAATGACATCACCATCCACCCAAGATTCCACCAGCTGGTCTGAATAAGTCTGAGGGTCTTTCTGTGAGGCTATCAGAGAGGCAATAAAACAGCATTTATTCATGTGAAACTGCAATTCCTGCAGTTTATTTGTAATACAGTAAAGTCTGGCTGTCCTCATATTAGTAAAAAGAGTTAATTTAAAATCACCCAGCACCTGAGCACTACTCAACCAGCGGATCATGAAGATAGAAATTCTGACTATGAAGGCAGCCACTGTTCTGACCCCTCTGCAGGTTGTGTACAAATTCTTCATCTATCTGCACTGCAAAATCATCAAATTCCTATTGCAGATGGCAAACATGGACTGCTTTGCCCTTTGCAATCGTTAGAACTTTAAATATTCTACTTTTCAGTGCCCAATTGCTTCCCGAGAGTGGAGAGGATTTGGCAGTCTATTTCTTACTGTCATTAAAAATAAAAAATATATTAATTTCTGCGGTTCAGTGACAGCCTGACATGCTGCCACTTACAAGAGCAGGGGCTGTGCTTGAAACTAGGGTTCTTGTACCATCCCAGAATCCCATACTGGGGGCTGGATGCATTACAGAGGTGAGGCATCCAGCCCTAGGTGTGAAAAGACACAAGCTACTGGATATTCGTTTGCCACCTGCTGGCTAACCAAGAAGCATCATGGCGTGGCTACAAGCATAGGAGCTGACTTTTATTTTTCCCGGGGGGGCTCAACAAATGACCCTCTCACTGTTACTGTGCCTCCATAGTACCCCCATGGTACTCCCACCATTGCCCCCGGTCCCCACCTTGATATACCTGTACAGAGAGTAAAACAGCAATTAAACCAAATTAACTCAGACTCAAGGTGGACAAAGCAATGGGGCCAGATGGCATGCACCTGAGGATATTAAGAGAGCTGCGAAGGGAGCTAGCAGCACCTCTGGCAGCCACATTAACCGATTCACTCAGCACATGTAGTCCCTCTTCACAAAAGTGGTAGTAGAGAGGAGGCAGGGAACTATAGACCGGTCAGCCTCACCTCAGTGTAGGTAGGATCATGGAGGCTCTGCTTAAAGAAAGAATAGTGGCATACTTAGAAGCCGTCAATGCCCAGGATCCAAGACAGCATGGATTCACTATGGGAAGCTCGTGTCAGACTAATCTGGTTAAGATTTCTTTGACTGGGTGACAAAGGAGGTTGATCGGTGTGGGGGGGGGGGCATGGACACCGCCTACCTCAATTTCAGCAAGGCCTTCAAAACTGTCCCACATAGACGACTGGGTAATCTGATCATGGGGCAAATGGTGGTAAACTGGGTGAGAAACTGGCTAACAGACAGGAGGCAGAGAGTAGTGGTAAATGGGACCCAATCTGGGGAAGAGGGGAGTGACCAGTGGGGTACCTGTCTGTACACATTCAAAATGTCTGCAGGGCACCAAATATCAAGCTTGGACTTGCATATCGGGTTCGTTGGTCCCTTACTGCTGCTGCACAGCTTGCCCTTGCTAAAGGTTTATTCCTTCCCTCTCTCAGCTATGGGCTGACAACCTTTACCCTCGCCACAATAACTAGCCTCGCTAAACGGGATGTGGCCTCTAATAATATTTGCCGCTTTGCCCTTGCCATCCCTCAACTTACCCATCACTGTGATTTATACAGTCACCTACACTGGTTGTCCCCGGGTAGAGGTCACGATCCAGACATAGCACCTCTATGGTGCAAGAAGCCTGATCCACCCACCCCCCAAAGAGATAGATAAGGTGCCACTTGCCCCCATGGGCAGCGGTCACGATCCAGCCATAGCACCTCTATGGTGCAAGAAGCCTCATCCACTCACCCCCCAAAGAGACAGATTAAGTGCCAACTGCCCCCATGGGCAGCGGTCACGATCCAGCCACAGCACCTCTTCGGTTCAAGAAGCCTGATCCACCCACCGCCCCAAAGAGATAAATAAGGTACCACTTGCCCCCACAGGCAGCGGTCACGATCCAGCCATAGCACCTCTACGGTGCAAGAAGCCTGATCCACCCACCCCCCAAAGAGATAGATAAGGTACGACACTTGAAAAATTGCCATGATTTCTCTGGGCTGTGTGAACACTGAACCGGATCATCACTTGCAACTTGCTGCTTTCAATTTCAACGCCTTCTCAGGGTAGTGCTATTGGCTCCATGCCTGTGTAGAGCTCCCTGATTAGCTGGTCTCACTCATAGAATTTGACGGCAGATAAGGACCGCTTGGCCCACCCAGTCTGCCCATTTCCCTACCTTATGGCTAAGCTGCAGATCCTAGTTAACCAGCAGCCTACTTCTTTCTACTCCCACCCCCTAGAATTGCCTTATGACTGTCCCATGCATGCTTGCACCTGAGACAGGAGCACCCGAGAAGTGTGGCTTAATGTAAGCCTGCATCCCTGTACTCTACTTCTAATTTATATATTTTAATTTAGCCTGTGTAAAGTAACTTACCATTCCCCCTCTGCTACAGTTTCTGTCCAACTGCATGTGCACTGATTCAGTGCTAGCTCTGCATACTTCCCCTTGATTTTTCCCCAATTAAGCTCTCACTCTGTACACTGCCTTGAACTGAGTTTGTAAAAAAATTTTACTGTCTTTGTTAATATACTTTTTTTTAATCCTATTTAAGACTGTACTGGGTTTACATGCTTACTGCTATGAACTTGGTTACAAAATTCAGTGAACTGTAAAATCTGTGTAGCCTCTGTCTTGAGCCTAAGGTTCCTGCCCTTGACTTTCGTTCTTAATCATCTTCCTTTTTCCCCCTGTCCTCCTCTGTCTCTGTTCTGTCCCTCCTGCCCTCCCCCATCAGTCTGGTCTTTTGTGTTTGTTTTGGATTCCCGAGTTAGCTGGCACCTTGCCTCTGTCTGAGACCGCCCCCTGACTTGTCTTTCAAGTTGGTGCTCAGCTCTCTTTGTGTCTCTGTTTAGACCCCCCATCTGCTCCTATTTAATCTGCTGTCTCCTTCCTTACAGGTGGCCACTTGCCCTTTACAGATAAGCGGTCACGATCCAGCCATAGCACCTCTACGGTGCAAGAAGCCTGATCCACCACCCCCCAAAAGAGACAGATAAGGTACGACACCTGAAAAATTGCCACAATTTCTCTGGGCTGTGTGAACACTGAACCGGATCATCACTTGCAATTTGCTGTTTTCAATTTCAGCGCCTTCTCAGGGTAGCACTATTGGCTCCACGCCTGTGTAGGGCTCCCTAATTGGCATGTCTCTCTAACCTGAGACAGGCGCACCCGAGAGGTGTGGCTTAATGTTAGCCTGCATCCCTGTACTCGGCTTCTAATTTATTTTAATTTAGCCTGTTCTGCCCGGCCTGTGTAAAGTAACTTACCATTCCCCGCCCCCCACTGCAGTTTCTCTCCAACTATATGTGCACTGATTCAGTGCTAGCTCTTCAAACTTCCCCTTGATTTTTCCCCAATTAAGCTTTCACTCTGTACACTGCCTTGAACTGAGTTTGTAAACAAGTTTTACTGGCTTTGTTAATATCCTTTTTTTTAGTCCTATTTAAGACTGTACTGGGTTACATGCTTACTGCTATGGACTTAGAAAATTCAGTGAATTGTAAAATCTGTGTAGCCTCTGTCTAGAGCCTAAGGCTCCTGCCCTTGACTTTCATTCTTAATTATCCTCCTTCATCCCCCTGTCCTCCTCTGTCTCTGTTCTGTCCCTCCTGCCCTCCCCCACCAGTCTGTTCTTTTGTGCTTGTTTTGGATTCCCGAGTTAGCTGGCACCTTGCCTCTGGCTGAGACCACCCCCTGACTTGTCTTTCAAGTTGGTGCTCAGCTCTCTTTGTGTGTCTCTGTTTAGACACCCCCCCATCTGCTCCTATTTAATCTGCTGTCTCCTTGCTCCCACGGGCAGCGGTCACGATCCAGCCATAGCACCTCCGCGGTGCAAGAAGCCTGATCCACCCACCCCCAAAGAGATAGATAAGGTACGACGCTTGAAAAATTGCCACGATTTCTCTGGGCTGTGTGAACGCTGAACTGGATCATCACTTGCAATTTGCTGTTTTCAATTTCAATGCCTTCTCAGGGTAGCACTATTGGCTCCATGCCTGTGTAGAGCTCCCTGATTGGCTGGTCTCTTTCACCTGAGACAGGAGCACCCGAGACGTGTGGCTTAATGTTAGCCTGCATCCCTGTACTCGGCTTTTAATTTACATATTTTAATTTAGCCTGTTCTGCTCGGCCTGTGTAAAGTAACTTACCATCCCCCCCACTGCAGTTTCTCTCCAACTGTATGTGCACTGATTCAGTGCTAGCTCTGCAAACTTCCCCTTGATTTTTTGTTCCACCCCTGCTCCCCCTCCCAGGCCTCCTTTAAATGCACACAGTCTCCGCCCACTCCTATCTAATGTTTCAATTTACTGGTTACTTACTGTCAACAACTGCAATTCCTCCCATCCCCTTTTTGCAACTAAGCCTTATCTCATTCTGTCTTGCTGAGGCATATCATTTTGGTACTTTAGGTTTGCTTATTGCTCACTAGCATATCCTATCCTGTCTTGCTAAGACAGTTGATTTAGGTCAGGTGATCTCTCTAGTACTTAGTCTGTTCCAGAGTAGTAGCTAAGAAATTTGCTTCAAAGCCTCTCTGCCCCTAGTACTACTCTATAGTCAGGTGAACTCTTTTCTTATAGCCTGACTAGGAGCTGTACTTAAGGATTACTGCTTCAGGATCCACTGATTATAGTAGTATTCTGCAGGGATTAAGAAATCCTCCTCCATTGAGAATCCCTTCTCTTGCCCGCACTTGTAGTGCCCATTGTGTGACAGTCTCATAATGAGGGCATATTACCTGCTTCTATGCTTGTCTCTGCTCATCTTACATGTTTTGGACCTGAACGTGAATCAAAAAATAACTCCTAGAGTGGAGAATGGCTCTCTTTTTACAATTGTCCGACCGGGCCTTTCCCTATCAAATAGAAGAACTTGTATGTGCTCTAACTTCCCCAAGCCCACTGCTGGTCCTTCACCTGCACCGGCATACAGAAACTCTCCTAGAGCCTGCTCACAGGGCTACACCACCTTCTGCATACTCCCCCCTACTCTCATTGACTCTCTTGGTCAGGGTATTATTGTATGCAGCATCAGGAAAACTGGGAACTAGCCTCAGAACTCCCTATACTGCCGCAGACAAATCACGTAACCGAAAGAAGACCAAGCCGCCCACACTTCTCCTAGGACTCTGCAGGAAACTCTTGTTCCTCCTTTTACTATGCTCAGGAAATGTTGAGCTTAATCCAGGCCTTCTGGTACCCATGGAATCCCCAGCAGAGCTACAAAACCTCAAGTGGCTTATATTCTTGCATGTTAATGTATGTAGCCTATTAAAAAAAAATCACTTCTGTTCAGACCTGGGTATGTCATACTGCTCCTGATGTTCTGGTGATTACGGAGTCCTGGCTCCGACCGGCGACCAGTAACAATGGAGTTAACATCCCCTACTACTCTTTGTTCAGAGCCGACAGGCAAACCAGAGGTGGTGGGGTAGTTATTTACATCAAGGATAAATTCCCTGCCTCCATAATTGACTCAACCTCTGTCCCAAAAGAATTTGAAAGCTTGTCATTAAAGATTGAAATTGCCACCGGTGTCTCACTATGTATAATAGGATGCTGCAGACCCCCATCAGCTGGACTACAGTTGTTAAAACATCTCGAAAACATCCTGGGTTTGGCATCTTCAGAGTGTATCATACTAGGGGACTTCAACTTAGACTGGCTCTCCAGTGCATCCACCCCACTTAAAATGTTCTGTGATTCCCCTGGGTTGTCACAGCTAATAAACGAATCTATTCGTCCTAACAAGCTCAACCATAATAACAGTACTCTCTTGGATATCATTTTAGTTAACAAACTCCATTTATTCTCCCATGCTGACATCTTTTTCTCTGATATTAGTGACCATTGCTTCATCGCGTGTGTAAGACCCACTCTTAAAACCACAACTGTACCAAAATTCTCCTTTAAAAGGTGCATACACAACTTTGATCTCCATGGGTATATATCAGACCTAAGAGACTCCATGCGATGGCAGAACTTCTATCTAGCCAAATCCCTGACTACGGCTTTTGATATTTTCTCAGAAATTGTGCTAGGGGCTGTCAACAAGTATGCTTCCATAGTAAAAGTTTGTGCTAGAAACAAATCCTGTCAGTGGTTTACAGAAGACTTGAAAGATACTTTGTGGAGTAGAGATGTACTCTGGAGAACTGTTAGGAAAACTAATTTAATAAATGATTGGAATTCTTTCCGGAGGGCAAGGAACCTCTGCACCAAAATGGTCAGAGAAGCCAAAGCTAATATCTACCACTCTCAGCTGGAGAGCTCCTCAAGAAATGCCTCCAAATTCTGGAGGACTATCAATGACATTGAAGGTCGCACCACTGTAAATTCCCTACCTGCTAAATTACTGATTGACAATACTGTCATCTCTGACAGACCGTCTGTCCTCGATGCTCTCAATAATCATTTTGCTACTGCAGGGCTAGCCTTTGACTCCTCTCCTGCGAATATCCTCCGTCAACAACTTAGATTGGATACACAAGAAAAAAACATCCCCAGTCCATCCTTCTCTCTGCAGCCTACCTCCCTGAAAGAAATCGAAGATCTTCTTCTTCAGCTGGACACTAGGAAAAGTGCTGGGGCCAACCTCATTGACCCATACTTCTTAAAGGTCAGCTACCGTGTCCTCACAGTCCCAATTACTCATCTCTTCAATTTATCCTTGTCCCAGGGTGACCTACTGCCCATTTGGAAAAATGCACTTGTGGTCCTTTTGTTTAAGTCAGGAGATCCTACTGACCTCAGTAACTACAGGCCAGTCTCCCTACTTCCAATCCTGTCAAAGATGCTGGAGAAAACAGTGAACTCCCAGCTTCGGAAGTACCTGGAATCAGAAAAATTGCTCAACCCATTACAATCCGGTTTTAGAGCACAGCACAGTACAATCTCTGCTCTAGCCAAGGTGACAAATGACTGGCAGCTTGAATTAGACAAAAAAAAACTTTGTGCAGTTTTCTTGGACCTAAGCAAGGCGTTCGATAATGTTGATCACAGATTGCTTCTGTCATCCCTCCGGAATATTGGTTTGGATTCCCTATCCCTTAAATGGTTCTCCAACTACCTCTCAGGATGACTTCGACAAGTAAAGGCAGAAGGGGGAATTTCTCCACCAAAACCCCTATTGAGGGGTGTAGCGCAAGGTTCCATTCTTGGTCCCTTGCTCTTCACCATTTATATTAACAACGTAGATGCCCCCATCAAAGAAGCACAAATACACCTATTCACGGATAATACAGTACTCTATGCTAGTAGCCCCACACCTGAAGCGGCCTGTAAAGCCCTTCAAAATGAATTTAATCTGCTGCAACAGCATCTTATAAACCAGAAACTGCTCTTAAATGCAAAAAAAAACAAAGCAATGTTCCTCTCGCCCCTTCAAAATGCAATAAATCCTGCAATTGCTGGGACACTCCCGCAGATCACTACCATTCTAGGTGAGCAGTTGGACTACGTACTCAAAGTTCAAGTACCTGGGAGTCTGGTTAGACCATAGACTTACTTTCAGATCACTTAGAAGAACTGGCAAAGAAACTTAGACAAAGACTTGGTCTGTTCTTTAGGATTAATAATCTCCTCACAAGAGATGCTAAACTGAAACTGGTTCAAACTACCTTTCTTTCCCTATTGGATTACGCAGACTTTCTATATAGTCAGGGACCTGCAGGTACCCTAGCCAAACTCGATACACTTTATCACAGAGCCATAAGATTTATCACAGATCTTCCATACTCAACCCACCACTGTGCATTGTACACAGCAGTGGGATGGTCATCCCTTGCCTACAGACAGCAAAAAAATGCTGCGGTGTGGACATACAAAGCTATCTCAAATAAACTGCCCCAGTATATCTCTGTCTGTTTACCTTTGTGCACTCTGGGGAAGTATGCCCTGAGAAGCACCTCATATATCTACCTTCATGTTTACAAAGCAAATCTCGCATTGGCAGAGCAGCCATCAGCTTTGTGCTCCCTCAACTTGTGGAACAAGCTGCAAAAACTTTGAAATTAACTCACCCATCAGCCTAGCAGGTTTTAAATCTCTATATCTGCATCATAATAAGGAGTCCTGTGCCTGTCTACCCTAAATAGTGACTCCTATAAGTCCAAGCACACTCTAATCACTACTGTTAAAGACTGATCACATCTATAATCGACTCTTCCCCCTCCCTTTTCTGCCCCATATCTGTCCCTTCACATTCCTGTGACCCTGGTTCCAGCTCTAAATTCTCCATACCGTATCACTATATACCTTTTATATTAGGTTTTATTTGTGTTCGGTGCACCTGATATGTATATTTCTTTACTTTTATGAAAAATTGTGTATTACCCAAAACTAGCTGTATCTTCTGTTCTAAACATATACTACTGTCAATGCTATCTGCTGATACTCTGTATATACTGTATAATTGTATCTCACTTTATTTGTATTATTACTATTTTCTTGTGTGTTGCATCCCATGTATATTGTCCCTTGTTCCTTGTTAACAAACCCAGGTCCACCTCGAAAATGAGCTTGCTCAATGGTGATCGCCTGGTTAAATAAAGACTTTGATTGATTGATTGATTATTGTTCATTTGTCTTGGGCTGCTTCACAGACAATGCCACCCCACCTGCCCTATCCAAACTCCTTCAGCTGGCTCTACTATCATACCGGCTAAGGTCAGCTGACTTGAAACCCCTCCTTGTCCCAAAATCTCATATACTGTCACATGATCCTGCCTTTGCTGTTTGTGCCCCTAGATCCTGGAATACCCTACCTGCAACCACCAGATGTACCCCCACCCATCCCATCTTTAAGAGCTCCCTCTGGCTGCACCCGAAGTCTGCCTCAGCCTGTAACTGTTCAAATGCTGCTTGATGTCCCCTATCCCTGCTTGGACCCTGGTGTGCAACTTCCACTTCCCTGGTTCCCCTACCCCTCTAAGCTCTAGTAAGGGGAATTATCTACCCTGCATGCCCTTCACCTCAGCACTTACCATCCTCAACATGGGACAAATTGTGCTTGTATTATTTCCACGAAATGTAACTATTGTTTGCTTGTTCTTACCCTTGACTTATCTGCATATCTGTTCATCCTGTACCTGTTTATTTGTATCACCCTGCTCATTGCTTGTATTTCACATTGTTGTAATTCCCTCACACTGTTTTGTAAACCATGCTCTTGTAATCGCCCGGGTTGTACCTGAAAATAGGCATAACTTGTCTAGTGAGCTTACCCGCTAAACAAAAGCTAATAAATAAATAAATCTGCAGAGATGCTAGAAAAGTACTGGCACAAAAAAAGAAAAAGTCGACCTTGAGGTTTTGAGACCACTACTGTGCAGTTCAGCTGCTATCTCCAAACATTCATTTAAAAAAACCTGACATTTGTCACCTTTTTGTACACTTATTTACCCAGGATAGCCGGGCTGAGACAAAACATCTTGCTTCCACTAGGATCCTGCTTGTACCCGTTTCTGCAACTGCATGAAGTGGAGCCCTGGCAGGTCAGTGACTTGCTCAAGGTCACGGTGAATGAGTATTTGTCTCTAGTGGGTTCTGAACTTGTGTGATCCCATGGCTCAAAAGTCAGTACTCTTACCGAACCACACTGCCATTCTACTGTGATACTATCCTTCCTTGGGTAAATGTATAGTATCACTGCTATTTTCTATTGCCCCTTCTTATCAGTAATGATGAGGGCAGACTAAATGCAGCTTCAAAATCAAAACAGTCATTACCCTACCTCCGCACCCCCACTGCCTCTTCAGTTTGCAGAAGGACTAAGCAGTTCTTCCTACTGCAGATTTTCAAGAAAAATATCCAGGATATGTGTTCCCTCAGATTAGAGACACTGTAACAAAGTCTGGCTTTGAATAAGTAGAAATAAATCACCGCAAATCTCAGAAACCTATTTTAAAAAGTGTGTTTGAAACAAAGCCCTGTCTTCTTCCTCAATCTTTTGATCATTTTAAAGTTCAGCCTTTTGTTATTTACTTCCTTATTGTGCCTGTCTGACAGCACCTATTTATAAACCCAACAACTAACTGCCTGCTGTGTGCCCTTTGTTCTTATACACCCCCATTCTGACTGTCCACACCTGTGCAGTTAGGAACCCCCATTTGCTCCATTTAAGAAATTACAAGCAGTCTGACAGCCTTCAAGTCAGTGCCTGGCCGGCTAAGAAATGGAGATAATTTCACCACAATTTCCATTAGCATGAGTAAAATCAATTAAATGCACAACAAAAACGTGTTCTCCATTAAGGTTTCCTGTTCTTACCGTACTCTCTTTGTCTCTCTTGCAAGTTACTACATGTCTAGTTCAGCATCCAGCTCAGTTCTGAATCACTCCTCCCTTAATGTTATTCCAGGTACACAATGACTGCTTTTCAGCCTTCACGCTTGTGCTTTTTTGACTGCTGCAAGAGAGGGGAACTCTACAGACAAGTTTTGATCTTGGCTGCCTACATCTAGCCCTGCTGGAATTCAGTCAAAAATTAAACAGATGCTCACAAACCATTGTACTGGGCATGTTTCACTTACCAGTTTTATGACACCAACCCAGATTTCAACAATAAGTGTCCTGCAAATTGCACTTTGCGCCATACCTCTCAACTGTACCACATTACAAGGAAAGTTCCTCATTTTACTTCACAAAAGCTCCCTGTTCCACATTGTGAGGACTTGTCCCACATTCAGTGTTAACATTTTAAAGCAAAACTCCATAGTAAATGATGCAAAATATATAATTTTAATTAATAGCAGACTTTCTGAACATAAATGCAAACATTTTCACAGTGTTGTGAGCTTCTAATGTAAAGATTTGATTAAGTATTCCACATTTTGCCCATTCTTTCCACATTTTGGGAGGCAATGTTCCACATTTGGGGGACAAAAGGTTGAGAGGTATGCTTTGCGCGCTGAAGAGGTAGTTATCTCACCAAGTGTGATATTCAAAGCCACTGTTAGTGGGGCACAAAGTTGTTGGCACATGAGCCAGTGCTAATGAGACACAGAGTCCAGCATGCAGAAGGCACTGATATACTGGAAGCTCTTTTGAAAGCATCAACAGCCTGCTTGTGAAGTGCTAGTTAATGCTTCCAAAAACATGCTTTAACAATGAGCAAATAGTGTGGACCACACCCCTCTCCCTGTCACCATGTAAATTTCCATGGTGTCCGGTGGCACCCTCCCCCATACCCCAATAAATTTCACTAGAATCCGGTGGGTCAACACAAACCCTCCGCTCATCTCCTTGGATGGCTTCTGGTCGACTTGTGCACTGGCACCCACTCTATTACTATACCAACATGAATATCTATACAGTAGTTGCAAGACATCTCTAGAAGATCAACATTTTTAAGCAATCATGTGTTCTGACTCCCCTGGAATCATCAGCAGCATATTCATAATTCCATCAGATATTTTTAAAACTATTTTTATTACTAGCACTGAAGTGAATAATGTCATGTGTGCTGTACTATGACATTTCATCTGATGCTAATTTGTACTTCTAATGTTTTAATATTGTTGATGCATTTTTTGTGCGTATACTTAGGCCATAGTTGCCTAGTGAAACTATGCATTTGTATCCAGAGGCTGCTGTTATCAATAAAATTGAACTGAAGTATGACTGCCACTAGCAATTTTTTAAAATCTTTCTTCCGTTGAGGTTACTCTAACTCTACATGCTAGATTCCCACATTGCATGTATTTGGATGGTACTAGCACACGTTTCTGCAGCTAAACAGCTCAGCGCCGCACCTAGATATTTCATTTTCTTCATGATGAGTGTGGCAAGAGATCAGGAACATGTAGAAATTTCTAATCCACATATCTCAGCACAGAAATGAATAAAAAGAACAGAAAAAGTAGGCATAAATGTGAGCATGGCTAGCCAGTGGCCAAGATGACAGGCTAATTCTACAGCTCTCTCTCTGCCCCCCCCCCCCCAACTATCACCATTCATCCTCAATCTAGACAGCATTTCAATATTAAAACTTTAGCGGATATGATTGTGTAGCCCACCAGTTATCTGTGTGTTTGCTTATTTTCTGTCCTGGTGTGTTTGGCAGTGTGCAGCAGCCATCACTCTCCCTTCGGGTCCCCACGTGGTGTAGACCCTGGAATACAGTGCTCTCCTTCTTCAGAGGGCTCTGTTCCTCCACCATGGCATGATTGGGGAACTCCGCATTGACCATGGAAAATATTACAGCCATGCTTACTAGGGTTTCTACAGGATACTAATGCCCTTAAGCAGATAGGGCAGCAAACAGCACAGGACCTTAAAAATCTTGGCCGTTGGGTGGAGCAGATGAAGATCCTCATTGCAGAGGTGGGTCAATAAACAGTCAAGCACCAGGAAGTCTTATGGGAGCAGGGTGCCTCCATTTGATATCTTCTTCAAAAGGTTGATTATAAGGAAAAATGAGACTGACAGAACAATATCCATTTCGTCAGGTCCTGGAGGGAGTCGAAGGAGATGATGTGGCCTGTTTCCTGCAATGTGTCATCCCGGAGTTGCTCAATGCCCCAGACTGCCCTCCAGAAGAAACAGAGCAAGCTCTAGGCTATCTGGCTCCAAAGCTGCAGCCTGTAGCATGACCACATCCAATTTTAGCCAAACTGCTCTGCTACCCTGTGAAAGAAAACAATTAGCACTCCTTCAACTGGGAGGACCACCCCATACAGCATTTCCAGAACTTTTCTACTCAGCTTTCCCAAAGCCACAGGGCCTTTGTGGAGATCCACAAGCAGCTAACTCCCTGTGAGCAAGCCAGCCCGATGGCACGGAGGGTTGAGGCGCTGGACGCCACACGTCATGGCATGCCAGCAACCCAGGGTCAGGAATGGACTCAGGCAACTGGGGGTCGGCAGGGGAGGGAAAGAATTGAGCGTCCGGAGGACTGCTCTCCCTTCCTTGGGGAGGGTTCCATGCTTTGCACCGCTCCTTGGCAGCTCCTGATGGAGATCAGAGACAGCACAAGGAACTTGCAGTGCCGTAACTTGGGGGAGGAGCGGCAGTGGACATCGGCATGTCTGTGCCAGGACGTGGTTGCATGTCCGTGCTCCTGAAGGGACACCACAAGACTAAAGTCCCTGATGGGACAGGGAGATGACAAGGGCCCCAGTGACCAAGCCCACATCCCCAGTGCCGGTCCGTCCCTCCTCCGGTCCTCCAGGGCCTTTACCGGGACGATAGGCCAGCAGGTAGGTGGACGGACCCCCCCGGGGGGGGTGATCGGGGGGCTGGAAAGTCCTGGAGGGGGGTCTCGGCAGGGAGCAAGTGTAGGTCGAGTAAGCACCACTGGGAGATGCCCTGCCCTACGGAGCATAAATAAAGTATACCAAAAAAAAACACCTCCCTGTGGGCTAAACTTTTCATTGCAATACTCTGCTATGCTCCTGGTGATGGTCAATGGGGTCCCACAAGGTTTTGGCTCTCCACCAGCAGCAGCAACAGCTTTTGTGACCTCTCTCTACCAGCCCGGTACTAAGACCCACCCTACCCAGCTCACCAATGAGCACCCACCCCAGTCACACCAAGGGACGCAGCGGCACTGTGTCAGGCGGTTGTGCCCTGGATCCTCATGAAGATCGCCCAGTCACACACTGCCATGGAGGCTGCATGGCAGATGAATATACAAGAGTCATACCATGAAGATGGATGACCCTTCCCACTCCCGCAGCCACAGCAGAAGTGCGCACTCACCAGTTTCCTCATCGGGCTATACTGAGATACTGACTACATCCAACAAGTATCATGCCCTTCAACTCCAGTAGCCTCAGGTGCCATCTACTGTTCTTCCAACCATCTACTGTTCCTCCACCCACCCTGCCATTGCCTGCTCCCACAGTCCCCTCTCCTCAGAAGTTTTGGGCAGCGGTGCCTGCCTCCACCCAACTCTCACCTAGTGTCTCCTCAGGCCCGGAAGATGGAGTGGCTTCCCCTCAGAAACAGAAATTGGGTAAAAGCAGCACAGGTCTGGGATGAGTTTTATCCCTTTGGCCATGAGAAGGTACTGGACAGTATCACAATGTGGTGGGTGGTGACCTACTTGATTTCAGTATACTCACTTTGACCAGTTTCCTGGGCCTTGGGCAGGACTCAAACTGCTGTTCCTGATGGGTCTGGGAATGTGGACATTCCGATCTGCATTGTCAGCTCTTCACAATGAGAGACCTTTATTCCTGGTCTGTACTCACTCCTTTATGTGTCCTGCAGCCGGATATTGAAAAAAAGCACAAAAGTGGGCCACAAAGGTGTGTGCTGTGCTTGTGCCCAACCCAGAGGGGGCTAAGTTCTGTCGGACAGTGCACCGGCACTATCCAACTGAATATCGACCCATGTCAGTGCAGTGCTAGATCAGTGTGCACTGTCCCGACATGGACCTGGGCTGTATCCA
This sequence comes from Neoceratodus forsteri, assembly GCA_016271365.2. Taxonomy (NCBI): domain Eukaryota; kingdom Metazoa; phylum Chordata; order Ceratodontiformes; family Ceratodontidae; genus Neoceratodus; species Neoceratodus forsteri. The sequence continues at coordinate 1,338,926,758 of CM057455.1, read as the reverse complement.
GCCCATAATGAATTGTGTTCCTAGACCAGATAGCACCAAGAGCCATGGCGCGACATTCAGCTGCAAAATGCAAATGAGTCCACTAGGCATGCAAGGTGCTAAGGGACCATATCCATGCCCATTATGGGCTCACCTACATGGGACATGGCGGGAGGTTTGTGATAGCCTGCCACCTCACACCCTGTGGTTACCAGCACTTCCCACTCCTCCCCAAATGCCCATCCACCAGATGAAAATGTGATCCCTGGTGCCCTAGTGGCACCTCCCACCCCCAAACACCCCACCCTATATGTCATTGTCTGCCCTGGTTTCGAGTGGCACTATCCCCCCAATCCACTGATCACCTACTGCAGTATGACATACTGCATTCCCTGATGGCTAGTGGCACCCCCAGTGATCACAAATCCTGGTATGACGCACTATGTTTCCCGGTGGCAAGTGGCATTCCCTCCCTCCCAAGCGATCATCGCTCCCGATGCTACTGAAGAATCCCTGGTAGCTAGTGGCCCCCACCTTGTCTAATGGCCTATACAGTGCCCTGCATACATGGTGTCGTGGCAAACCCTGCCCTGAGCACCCGGCTCATGAGTCCAAACGATCCCTGGCATTCAGTGGTACTCCTTCTGACTGCCAGTCACCAAACCGACCAGCAAACACTGGCGGTTTAGCAGCCCCAACCCATTTCACCCACATCCAGCACACCACCCAGCCAATACCCACCTTTTTACTCGTGCTAGCAAGGCCATGCGGGGAGCCTGACACAATGACCAGCACAGCCCTCCTGTCACCTCCTCAGCCGGCCACGGTATGGGATGACAGCGAGCACATATACACTATCATCCCTTAGGGCGGCCAGCCACAGAGGTGAGAGTACAGTTGTGCCAGCCATTGTTGCGGGCCCACACATGGCCCCACCAGCATAGGTATGGGTGTGGGGTTGTCTGGGTGTGGGATGAGCCCTGCGGAATCAACACTGTGCGCTGGTCTGTGTAGTGACCAGCAGTCATGGGGAAGTTCTACTGGATGTCAGGGATAGGCTCGGGTATCTGGGCCGTGAATTCGGGGTAGGGATGCCATTGGACACCAAGGAGGCAGGGAACTATATGGACCAGATGGATGCAGGGTGGTGGTTCCACTAGCAACCAAGGCCTCCGTGATCACACTGGAATGGGTGCTTGGTGGGTGGGGTGGTACCACTGGGCACCAGGTCATCCATACGCATGTTGGGGGCAGGAGTTCAGGGTTGGGGGGTGCCACTAGACACCAAGGCATGCATTCGCATATAGGGGATGAGAATTTGGGGGGAGGGTGCTACTAGACACCAGGGCATGCCTTCATAAATGGGGATGGTTGTTCAAGGGGGCCACAAGACAACAGGGATTACAATACATGTGCCGGGATGGGTGACTGGCAGGTAGCGGGGTGCCACTAGACACCAGGGCATTGTTTACATGGACCAGGATGGGGTTCAGAGGGTGGGGTGCCAGTAAACAGCAGGGAGCCATCTGCCTGTCAAAGGATGGGTAAACATGGACGGACAGCTATAGTACAGACATCCCCCCACCACAGCTTTGTGCCCTGTTAAGACTTGGTTTGCAAAGGCAGTTAAATAGCACCCGTTTGGGTGAGATTTACGGTTGACGCAAACTGCTGAATTTGCCACTGTGCCCGTATGCAGGAGGGGACAGCCTCATTTTCATGGGTGCAGCATTACGTTAGAGACTTGGTGCTAACAGGTTCTGTCTGCACTACAGGGCTCTCTGAATATAGACCCCACCCACAAACCAGATGCAAAACCCAGTTAGCATGGGCAAATGCCCCTTAGCGCCCGCACTAGCATTTCAATATCTGGCCCCGATGTTAAATTTGCTGGGCACGTTCTTGTTGTAAGAATGTTCTTTGTTTGCCATTTTGTGGGTTTGAGGACATTGTGTGGTGAGGGGGTGGTTTGGGGCTCTAAGGGATGCCTGTGGTTCTGGGGGGGTTACAAGCTCCTACGTTTGACCCTCAGCTGAGATCAATGGTGCCCCACCTCATCAGTCCTCTCTCTCCGGTGGTGGAGTTGCAGCCCTGCCCTGCCTAGTGTTTTTTTTCCTGGCACCTCTCAACTTCCTGGGTAATGCTGTTGGGCGGGGATGTATCCTTTTGCTGGCTTACACTGCAATCAGCGAGGCTGAGGGGTCAATGTAATGCATGCCCACCCCACCATCTCTTCCCAGCGGTATACAGGGAGCTGGGCAGGTATTTTTAGACCCTTGGAAGGGCTATGGTTTCCGTGTAGAATACGTCTTGCAGACTGCAGGCTCTGTTACTGAACGAGATGCCCACCCCCATTTGGAGGCATGCTGTCAGCTGCCGGTTATGTGGTGCACTGTTCTCATTCATAAATAAATAAATAAATAAATAAATAAATAAATAAATAAATAAATACCGGGTTGAGTTGGGATAGCTATTCCTTGGGAATAGCTCTTTGCAAGCCCTGGAGGTCACTCAGTTCAAATAAGGGGGTTGGGACAGCCTGTAAAAGTGCCAAGGCGAGAGCTATATCCCCTGGTGCCATCAGGCTGGGGCACACTGTACCATCAACTTGCTCTGACGGAGGATGGCGACCTGGGTCTCATTGTTTGAGGGCCGGACATACATTCTGGCTGGCCTGACAGATGCGACCTGGTGTTTTCTGGGGTAGAACCCTTCTTCTGCATCAACTTGGATTTCTCCTTAAGAGATGTCCCTCATCTTCTGGCTCTCTTAAGGTTTCAGGCTTGACTGGCAGGGTGTTGTTGGGGGAGCACAGTTGTTCTAGTGCTGTGCTCTCCCCTTCCCCTTTCTGTTTCTATCTACACCCCCTCCCCCACCAAGCTGCCCTTGGGGCGGATTTGAGTGTTGCTCCTTCACCCCCAACCCCCAACTCCCTTTTTTTTCTCTTTCACTGCTGGGTTGCAGGGGAAATCTGGTCCTTCTGTGCTCCCCCATCCCCAAGTTTCAAGGAGCAGGTTTGTGATTGGTTAAAACTACAGAGGGGAGTGGTCGCTCTATAATGGTGTCCTTTTCACCTTTGTTCAGCCTAATGTTGTTATCTCTTTTTGATGTCAGGTTGCTGTTTTAGATCTTATATTGTGGTTAATATGTTGCTGTTGGAGGCGTGGAGGGCTCTATGGATCTGGTTCTTGACAGTATGCCATTGCACCTCCGAATGGGGTGTCAGAGACTGGATTTCTGGTTTAGGATAAAGCATCCACTCCTTTGTAAATATATGTTTATTAATTTTTACAGTAACAAAGGCACATTGTGTTCATCGGACGTACAAGTACAGTACGGCTTTCCATCAGATACAGTACAAAAAAAATTTGTCGATGTTACAATCTGACATGCCATAGATCTGCAGGGGCCCGACGAAGCAATGCGCCCCACATGGGTCCTAGTAAAAAACTGAATTCTCTCAGATTTATGGTTGCATCCAAGTAGCAGAGGCAAAGGAGAGCCCTTGGGTAGCTTTCTTGTACCCCTAACTCAACCTCTCTCCCAATCCACACAGGTACCCCGCTAAAGTCTCTCTAAGGGACAAATGCAGAATCGCACTGCATCACATACAACATCAAAGCTTTTGAGCAGTTTTTAAAGATCTCAAACTTATCATTCAAACTAAAAGCAATATGCCTCACTTTGCAGAGGTGATTGTGGAGGTACTGCATCAAGATAGCAGGTAAATATAAGTGAGTCAATAACAGCGCATGAAAAACAGCAGACGTAATAGCGGCATAGTCTTTTTTTAGCGCTTGCTGATTTCAGTGATATAGGCAGTAATTTAAGCCGGCGGGTGGGTAATGGAAGCAGTACTGATAATGTAGCACCCCACACACACACACATACACCCGCACAGCTGGAGATCCGGTCAGTGATTAGGGTCACTGGAGATTGGGTCGGTGGTTTCGATTTTTTGGTCATGTTTTTTCTTTCCATTGTTTTTCCCCTCGCTGTTCTTCGTCCGTGACATTTTGCCAGTACTGTTTTGACACAGAACCATTGAGAATAGCTTGTGTTTTATGAAACACATAGGTCATGCCTGTAAACAGACCTTTTGGTCAGGCGTACTTACCTGAGAAACAAATACACTAAATTGAACTGAACAGTCCCCTGCTACTGGGTCATCCCTACAGCCTTATCTGTTAACCAAATTCTGGTCATACATTTCTTAGCTGCTAATAAAAGGATGCCCAGAAAATACTGTATGGGGTCTGAGAATATTAAATGGAGTAAGCATATTTCTGGAGTCAGGATGAAGCCTGGGGTAAAGACGCCTCTGAGCTCCTGCTCCAATTCCCCAAGAAAGTCTAATAATTTGGGGCATGCCCACATTATATGCATATGCATAGCCATTCCCTCTCCACAATATCTCTGGCACGCTGCCATTTGTCCTTGAATACATTTGGCCATGATTACTGGGGTTCAGAAATAGCAGACTATATGCTTCCAAGCGTATGCACGTCAGATGTGGAATGAGGCAACATTACCAGCTTCAGAACACTTTAGTTCCCACTTTTTCAGCTGCTGTTCCCACCCAATTTCTGCCGCCCATTATCTGCAATATAAGATGTGTTGTATGGTTGGGATCCTTGTATAGCCTGACGCAGAAAGGAGCTCAGATGTGTGGTAGTCTGGAATTGGACATGGAGGAGGATAGCCTTGCTCAGGGGAGACCCCTGCTGGCTGATATTCCAGGTAATGTCTCACCTGGAGATAAAAATCTCTGCAGTCAAGCCTAAACTGCATTTGGAGGTCTGTAAAAGACAGTGTTGCAGGACATGCACAAAACTGCAATAGATAAACTAATCCCAGGCATCTCCAGCAGTGAAATATGGGATTAATTCTTGCTGCTTGGAAGCAGAGGATTTGGGCTATAGGACAAAGCCAGATCAGGTAAGAGCCAGATTCAGCTCCTTGATCAATGTACGCCAGATAGTTTGGTCAGTGCAATCAAGGGATTCTGTGGCTGCTGGGGTTGTCATGTCTCTGGTAGTGTTGTGCCAGAGTGTCACTAGCCTCACTTGGGTTGCCTGAAAATAAGTGTAACCCCCCCCCCATAAATGGGGGTTCCCAAAAAGTCTTCCTTGAGCTTGCCTAAATGCTCACTGCCAGGCTGGTGTCCTGTGTTTTAGCAGTTTAAATGTGATTACCAGAGCCTGTATAGCCTCTGTGTACTGTCTCTTTAAGAGCTGCCTGATTGCAGCCTAAGTAATCTGACAGGGAGCTCTGTTGAAAGACATAACTATTTGCTGAAAATCATTTAGAGTGATAATGATAATGTAGTTTGTCTAACCTGCCTTCTTTATAGCAAGGACTGTTTTGTTTGTCTCCACAATCCTGGTCCTGGACTGCAAATTGGACCAGTCGGTTCTGGTGGGACCTAAAATGTAGCCCGACTACAGGTGCTGTCTGAAGTCAAAATCTATAGGAACTGTAGTTTTGAACTTTCTGTGCCTTTTTTGCAACTGAAGGGGGAGCTCTTGCTTTGACTGACAGCCAAATCTGCCAACCAAATCTTTTGGATCTTTGGGAAGTCCTGGGCTGCTGGCAGTTTTCAGTTAGTTCTGAGCTGGGAAGTGAAATGAGAACAGCTCAAGTGTATTTTGGGCAGCAATTCTGAATGGATTTGCATGGGAAAACTGTGAAAGGGCTGAGTTTTTGGCTTGCATGTCTGCTGCTGCTCCTGAGAGGGAGAGAAGAGAATTATTTTGGACTAAATCCAAGTTTGTGTGACTAAAGCAAGCTACTGAAGTGGGCCAGGCTCAACCTGAAGAAGACCGAAGATTTTGTTGAATGCGATTGGCCTGTCAGGAGTTCCAGCTACCCCTAAGCTCCCGGTGTGTGCAGAGACTTTGCGATTGTGACCGGGGAGCGCTTTGCCTGGTGCAGTAGAATTCCCGTACATGTAAATGTGCTATGAGCTGCTAGTGGGTTGTGAGTTAGTTCCCCACTGTGTGAACTGTGTTCTGCTTGCTGAAGCTGTATCCAGCCCAAAACGGACTGCATCCGAATTTGTCTCCATGCGGTCTGGGCCTTGCCAGACTGGCCCAGCCAGACTACCCGCTGCACAGAGAAGCCATCGACGAGAGACCTGCCTGGGGATCAGCCCCCTGCTCCACGCTTGAACAGGAACGACGCCTCTCCAACTCGTGTGGGCCCTGCTTCTCCTGCCATTCCAGATTAACCACCTGCAGTCTCAATTTTCATCCAGCCTGTGTCCAGTCTTGGGTATCGTGAGTAAATACCTGAGTAGCTCCCTGCAACAACAGCTTAATCTGAGTGTGTCATCTGTCTTGTTGTTTCGTTTCCTTTATGAATTGAGCCCTCTGGCTCTGGATTACAAATATTGTGTACTGTGCATGTTGTATTTTCCATCACAGGGCCCCAACCAGCTGCAACCCTGGGCAACAGTCCTGGCTAGCCCATCTCTTCTCCGCCTGGGTACCCAGAGGTGTGACTGTGTGGGGGGACTCAAAGTGCATGCATAATTGCTAGATTGATATAATCTTTAAGATAACTAACCTGATTTTGCCCCTTCCTTGTTCAAGTCCCTTGAAAAAAATAATTTTCTGCATGTAATCTGACTGTGGTTCCATTTTGTGCTCAAAGTGCTGTACTGTTGCTATTTGCTGTGCATAACCTTGTTTTACAGGAGGTTCCCAGGGTCGAGTCAGAGGAACCAGCCCTGGTGGTAAGTGCAAACAGTGTGGGTACTTTTGTGGTGTACCAGGGGTATTGTGAAAGTGATTATTGTACAGTGTTTATGCCACTAGAGGGGAAAGAGGGAGGTTACAGTGTCCCAGAGGGCTGTGTCCAGGTTAGCTTGACCACTACCAACCCTGACCTCTAGGTGGAGGCACCCGTTTCAGAACTCAGATCCCTTAACCTACTAGCCAAGCAGGCAGGGGGTAGTAGCCCTTGGGATAGCGCCACCTAGGGGTTACATAAGAATGAAGGTCTGGTAAGGCTAAGCATCCCTGCGCTTTAGGGACCATCAACATGCGGAGTCTGATCCATGGTCTGTTGCCATTCCTGATAAATCTGGAAAATGCAGTTTTCCACTGCTGCCAGTTTGTGCGAGGAGAGGGACATACTAAAATATATAAAGACACCGCGGGAGGATCACCATGCGAATGGTAGCCACTCTTCGTATGCGGCTCAGAGGCAAAATGTGCCAATGCTTCAGGTCTGAGATTAATTGCAAAGCCAGAGGGGCGTCACTGGCTTCATAAAATCTATGTAATTGTAGTGGGATTCTGATGCCCAGGTATTTAATTTTCTGCAGTCCTCACTGGAAGGGGGAACTGTGCCTGTAATCCTACCAAAGGTTGCCAGCTAAATCAACATCACCTCAGTTTTTGTAGTATTCAGTTTGTAAGTAGAGATCTCCCCAAATCTCTCGAGAATGTTAAACATTTCTCCAAGGGATGCATCCAGATTGGCAAAATAAAAGAGGAAGGACATTGTCTGCATATAAAGTGGCACAATGCTCCTTGCCTCCAAAGTGTAATCCCTGCACTGTGGGGCTTTCCCTGATGGCCTGGACCAAAGTCTCTATATACAGGGCAAAGAGGAGGTGAGACAAGGGACAACCTTGCTGGGTGCCCCGAGCCAAAGGGAAAAACTGCGAGACATGTCCATTCACTTTAATAAAGGCCTGAGGCATGGAACAGATCCACTGCAGTAGGGTAACAAAGTCTGCTGAGAAGGCCATTTTCTGTAAGGCTGCAAATGGAAACACAGAAACATACAAGCTGTCAGCAGAATAGGACCTCCTGGCCCACCTAGTCTGCTCTAAAACAAGAGACCCTATCAAAGGCCTTCTCTGTGTCTAAGCTAACGAGAAGGATATAGGATACAGAGCATGCGATAGGTGTTGTTGCTTGCCTGGCTGGCGTAAATGAACCTCATTTGATCCTAGTGCATCAATTTGGGCAACAGAGTGTCCAACCAGTTTGCCAGCACCATCATGAATAATTCATAATCCGTGTTCAAGACCGATGTCGGTATATATACATGGCACTCTGTGGGGTTCTTTCCCTTCTTTTGGGATTACAGAAATGGTTGCATGTTACCATGTTCCAGGGATTGTTTCACCTGCTAATACTTCACTGCACATCCTTCTCAGTTGAGGGAGAAGTATATCTTTCTGAAATTTGTAAAATTCAGTAATATACCTGTTAGGGCCTGAGGTCTTCTGGGTGTTCATTTGTTGGAGGGTGAGGAGCAGTTCCTTATTAGTCACAGAGTGACTAAGACCTTCAGACTGTTCTGGGGTGAGCGGCGGCAGCGATAGAGGTGCTAGGAATGCCTTCATCTGCTCTGGTCTATGAGGATCATCTGAGGAGTAGCGAGAGAGGCAGAACAAGCAAAAAAGGCTTCTGCAATGTCAGCCATTTTTCAGAGTTCCTGGGTAGTGGGGCGTTGCATCTTAGCCACAGTCTCTGGTTTTCTGCTGTCGGACCTGGTGGGCCAGGAGGCAATTCGGACTAGGCCCTACCTCATAGTACTTATGATGTAGGTAACTTAGTGTTACCACAATCTTATGCTGGGTAATAGTGTCCAACTCACTCTTCGTTTTACCCAGCTGAGGATTTACAAAGGTGCCACCCTGCACATTAGCCTGCTGCAGGAAATGCACGGTATCCTGCAACTCCTCCATATGTTGCTGATGCTCCTTGTGTTTTCAAGCTGTAGAGCTGCTTATAGATTCCTGAAGGATCATTGTCAAAGTGTTCCAGATAACAGCCTCTGAATGCCCTCCCCACTGGCTGAACTCCAGAACCTCAGGTATTTGTTTGGCCAAAAACGTCCGAAATTCCTCAGAATGGAGGAAGAACACATTTAAGCACCAGTGAGTGTGGAGGAGTGGAGCACGAGCCAATAAGAAGATGTCTCCCATCCTGCATTCTCAGACATAATGCACATGCTCCTGTGGAACGCTACTATAGACAATTCCACTACAGGTAGAGTGCACCACTAAGAAATGGGAGTTTTGTCTAATCTGTGGGCACCGAGCCATCCAGACATCTGTCCACTTGTTTGTACAAAGGATGGTAACCCTTGTTTTATGAGCTGCCGGCTAAAGTGGCAGGTTCCAGTTGGAGGTGTCCCAAGCATACTGAATTCTCTAGCAAGGAGTAAAACTCCTACCATGTTTATTAGGATCAGATCTAGAAGTTGCCTAACTGTAGCCGAATTAGATCCCAGTGTGATATACAAAATAGCTGGGGTGACTGGGACCTGATATAGTTCACCCTTCATCCCACAGAATACTGTGGAATGCGGGATAAGTATAGCTATCCACCTACACTTGCCCAGTGGCATCCCAGAAGTATAGGCCCCCTGGAGCCAAGACTTATGGAGTTTTCCATACTCCAAAGCACTCTGATGTGTCTCCTGTAAATACATGAGTTCTGGGTGCTTAATTCTAGACAGCACATTCGCCCTCTTCACTGGATTGTGGAGCCCATTAATGTTCAAAGAATACCACAGTACATCACTTCCCATGATGTAACAGTAGTACTGTAATCATCTCCGGAACTCCCAACCCCCACCCCTCAAGCCATATCACAAAGCTGTACTATATGAAATGCAGAGATATAAGCATACTGTCTACAAACCAGGGCACACTAGAGAAACTGAAGGTGGGACCAACTGGGCCCCCAGAATGTATATATCGGAGCATAAGTAACAGGGAAAAGTAACTGGAAGGAGTGCCAATTGGGCAATCCAATCCAACAATTGGTGAAATGGGATTCCAAGGTTGGGACTCCAATGGGAGCCCTATGCCAGCGGAAAGTTCACTGCTAGGGGATGTCCCTCCCAGATAGAGGGGCCCTAGTAGCAGAATGCTATCCTAAGGTTGTGAGTTTGGAAACGTGGATGTCACACAGCTGCTGGCTGACAGCACCCCTCTGGTGTGACTGAACCTTATACAGCAGGGGGCAGAATCAGAGGGAAGCCCTTCGACTGGATAGAGATGTGGACCCCCAAATATGGGGCCTGGCAATGCTCATATTCTCAGGAGCATAAGAACCCCAGGTTATGGTACTCAGGGTGGGAGAACGAGAGAAAGGGCATACAGCTACATTAGTCCAACAATGTAGACCAGAAGGAACAAAGTCAAAGTTCAACAGGAGTCCAAAAATCCTTGGACAGAGAAACAGGTGCCAGTGGTAACCATAAGGCAAAAATCTGCATAAACTGGAATCTGCAAACCCTAAAAATGAGGGTAACAATCAATAAATGATGAAATATCAAGTCTCTTTCAAGGTTAGTAAAAACCTAGAATAACATGTCGAACTGTCCGGAGAGGTCACCATGCACAGCAGGAACTAGCTCCCATAATCATGGAGTACCATTTGTACAAGGGAGCAGTCCAGGGCAAAGACTGAAATAAAAGAAGGCTGTGCCAAAAATAAGCGGTCCATGCAGAAAGAGTTGTGAAGTTGTGAATGTTCAGGAATCGGACCCAATATCTGAAGTCTCTGAAAGAGTAGAGACAATGTCACTCTGGCCACAGCGCCACCACAGGAGTCTGTAGCAGCCAGTCAGCCTGCCCCCCACCACCACCCTGGCAGCCCCCCTACAATACACTCCCCCAGCCCAGCGCTCCCTTAGGGGATACAGCTCCCCCAGCACATCAAACCGCCAGAGCATCAGTCTGAGAAGGGTCAAGATGCCACCCTCCCTGGCAAAATCCAGGCTCTTGGCTTAGCAAGCTGCAGTAACCAGCCAGTGAAAAACTGCTGCTCACATGTGAGTGGCTTCCCTTCCCCCTAATCAGCACCAGGTAGAAAGCGTCCCCATTTCAGAAAGAAATGCCATTCTTAGATCCCATCAGGTGGATTCCCCATCTCAGTGGCCCCAGACCACCCAACCTTAGCCCACCTGGTGCCCCCCACAAAACAAGGAAGTAGGCAGGTTACAAGCGCCAAGCATTTATGACATTAGTGAGTATGCCTAGGGATGGTGGTCAAACTGAGTCATGAAAGCTGCTGTACTAGTACTCTGGCAAGGCACAAGGCCACTGACAGGAGACCACGTGACCCAGAAGCTAGGAGAGTACACCTGGAGAGAGAAAGATCTGGGGGCAAGGCAAACAAAGGGGAGGTCTAACCAGTGTAGGAGGAAAGGGGCTTACCCAGACTGCTGAAGTCTCTCTGCTAGGAAACCATGAAGTGACACCTGCAGTCTCTTGATTCAAAACAAAGTTTTATGTTCATGGTATCACACCCCAGATAAACTTCATCAGATGGGCCTGCTCTCAGCTGACAGCTGTTGGCACTACCAGCAACAGGTGGGACCCTTTTTCACATTCTCTGGAGCTGTAAGGCACTGCAGCCCTTTTGGTGGCAAGTTCTCAAAGATTGTACCACAGTCCTAGATGTCATACTAACATACTATTTGCCAGCAGATTAGGCCTTACGATCTATCGAGTCTGCTCGAACCTTAGATCCTTAGTTGGGTGCCAAGGCCCTCCCATCCCTTGTGCTCCAGAAACCCCTATCATCCATCCCAACCCCCTGGGACAGGCCATCATCTGATACATCCACTTTCTGTGTCTGTCCCACCCTCTCTTGAAGCCCTCCACTGTAGATCTCTGAACCAGCTCGCCAGGCAGTACATTCCAAGGGTCCACCACCCTCTCAATGAAAAACCTCCTCCTCTTTCCCTCCCCTCACCCTTCCACCTTCCAACTTCAAACCATGCCCTCTGGTGATACCTCCCTGTTTAAGTCTAAAGATCCCCTCCATGTTTACCCTATTTATTCCCTTGAGGTACTTGAAGACCTCAATCATGTCCCCCCTGTCTCTCCTCTCCTCCAATGAAAACAGGCAGAGCTCCTCAAGTCTGTCCTCATACGTCAAATCCCCTAGCCCTCGTATCATCTTAGTTGCCCTCCTCTGTACCCTCTCGAGGAGCTGTATGTCCCTCTTCAAGTGTGGTCTCCAGTATTGTACACAGTACTCAAGGTGTGGTCTAACCAGTCCATTGTACAGCGGCAGAATCACTTCCTTGCTCCTAGAGGTGATCCCCCTTACGATGCATCCCAACATCCTGTTTGCCTTACTAGCCGCTCTCCTGCACTACTCAGAGTTATTCATACATGCATCCACCATGACCCCTAGGTCTTTTTCCCCCTATTGAGGCTTCCAGCATCTCCCCTCCCAGGGTGTACCTGTGTTTAGGGTTTCCCCGACCAAGATGCAACACCTTGCACTTGGTGATATTGAAATTTAATTTCCATGTGTGAGCCCAGCTTTCCAGGGTGTCCAGGTCCCCTTGCAGGGCCAACCTCCCCTCTTCTCCCTCAACTACTGCTTCCATCTTGGAGTCATCAGCGAAGAGACTCATTTCACACCTATACCCTCCTGATGTCCGATATGTATGCATTAAACAGGATCGGACCCAGGACCGAGCTCTGCGGTACCCACCAACCTCTCTAGGTTTCGAGGCTCCCCACAGACCACTACTCTCTGGGTGCGTCCAGCTAGCCAGTTTTCAATCCATCTGACCATCAAAGGGCCTACTCCTAACCCCATCAGTTTCTCCACCAGACCATTGTGGGGGACAGAGTCATACGCCTTGCTGAAGTCCAAGAATAATACATCCACAGGCTTTCCCCTGTCCAGTTCTGATGTTACCCATTCGTAGAACTCCACAAGATTGGTTTGACATGATCTACCTGGCACAAACCCATGTTGCCGACTATCCAGACCTCCCACCTCCTCCTAGTACACCCCAATCGTTCCTTTAGTATACTCTCCATTAATTTTCCCACCACCGAGGTCAAACTGATGGGTCTATAGTTTCCTGGTACTTCCTCGACCCCTTTATGGATTGGCACCACATCGCCTCTCGCCAATCCTAGGTACCCTCCCTGTCTCAAGTGACCTGTTGAAGAGCTCCAGGAAGTGCAGCCAGTATGTCCGCTAATTCCATAGTACTCTGGATGAATGCCATCCAGCCCAAGAGATTTGTCTTTCTTTAGGGCCTTGAGGGCTAACCACACCCTTTTGGCGGAGATACATCATCCGTCCACTCCACCTTACTGGCCTTTTTATCCTTATCCAGATGTGACACCCTGGGGTACCTCTCCCTCCCTCTTGCTCCATTTCTGTTGCTCCCCTGATCCCACTCACTGCCGCTTCTATCCCCTTCGTGCCTTGCTTTGTAGATATCCCATCCCCCCCTAGTGAACACAGAGGCAAAGTACTCATTAAATACCTCTGCCTGGTCCCTCGCCTCTTCCACCCACCCTCCTTCTGATCTCAATCTGCTGAGATGGCCCTTAGTTTTCTCCGCTCCCCAATGTACGGAAGAACTCCTTTCCCCTCCATGTATCCCTGTGCCAGCCGCTGCTCTTTACTGGACTTTGCTCCCCTCACTCTCAGGTGACTTTTCTAGATGCAAGATGGTACATTTCCTTATCCCTATCCCCTCTTGTTGTTTTATATTTTTTGTAGGCGCTTCTTTTCTCTGACTGCTACCTGTACCTCACTGGACCACCAGCATGGTTTATGTGACCTTGCTCCCTCCGTTTCAACTTAGCGCAGATCCTGACTGCCTCATGAAGTCCCGTTTATGACTTCCATCTCCTTTCCACACTTGTCATTGATGTAATCCCTTCAAGTGATCCTTGAGAATATTTCCTTGCCCACAAAGTCTGCCCCTGAAGTCCACTGCCAGTGTCCTAGATCTCCCCCTCCCCATGCTTATTTGAAACCAGACAGTATTGTGGTCGCTCCCAGTCAGGGGTCCTGTACAACTAAGTCCCTTACCAGATCCCCATCTGCAGAACCACGTCCAGGACATGCCCATCCCTTGTGGGCTCCATCACATGCTGTGTTAAGAACACATCCTGGAAGCCGTCCAGCAGCCTCTGCTCCTTGGCCACCTTAGAGGACATGGTTCCCCAGTTTATACCTGGCATATTAAGGTCCCCCATCAACACCACTCCTTCCCCTTTTGGTCCACACTGGGCAATGATGTTGTCCAGCAAACCATCCTCTAGAACATCACTCATCCCGGGGGGCCTATATACTACACCCAGCTTGACCTTATCTCCTGCTGGGGATTGTAAGGTGACCCATAAGGCCTCCACGTTTCCCTCTGCCTCTTCTACCCTAGCAATTTCTATGTCATCTCTAATAAACATAGCCACTCCACCCCCTCTGCCCTCCTTTCTATCCTTCCTAAGTATAGTGTACCCCCGTACGTTTAGGTCCCAGTCATGGTTTTTGTTGTCCCACGTCTCCGTGACCACCGTCACATCACTGTCCCATCACTCTTAACTCCGGAGAGTAAGCTGCTTGGGGTCCCACTCATGGGTTGGTTGCTTTGCGACTCTCACCTGTTTTGGCTTATTTTAGTGAGTACAGAAGCCAAGCTTCTGGTGCTCAAGCACTGGAGAACAGTGGACATCCCCGCGGTAGGCAAATGGAGGAAGCAGTGGTGACTTCAGCATCCCTGTCCAGCATGGCACACATGGGCCAAGGCTCCCTTGCCAGACATTAGCGCTGTTGGGAGGCTTATATGTGTTCAGCTTTGTGCCGGTTTACCCCGGCACCCACTTCAGAGAAAGAGAACAATGGCTCTGGCCTCCAGGAACTTTTGGGTGCGGGAAGTCTGGTGCCACCATGTGTCAAATTATAGGTGGGTGGCTGTTTCATTCTCTGTTTTGATGTCTGCTTGGAGATGGACTGAAGGGTACTGTATTGTGAAGTTATTTGTTGTTTTACAGTTATATGTTGTGTGTCTGCTGTTTTTGTGCTTATTATTGCAGTACATATACTTCAGTGCCGTATTTACCATAAATTTTAATTTTTTTATTTTATTCATTTAAATGGGTAAGGGACACTGGACCAATGGCCCTTTTTCAGGTCCGACCCAGGAAACAACAAATATGTGACTAACATTACACAATCAAACAAATGTTACACAGAACATTTACATGTAGATTTCAATAATAAATACTGTTTCAACTTCATCTTAAAACCTAAGTTAAAGGTTGCCTGATGGATTGCTATGGGTAAGGCATTCCAGTACAGAGAGGCAGCTATCGAAAAAGCATGTGACCCAACCTTAAATCTACACTGAACAACGTTAAGCAAAACACCATTTGAGGAATGTAACTTAGGTAATACAGAGCGAAGCTCAAATCAAATCAGACAATGGGAGCAGTGCCTTAAAAAAAACAACATTTAAATATAACACATCCAAAGAAGTATTCGATTCTAGAGGCAAAAAAAACCCAGCCTAGCTGGGAATACAAGTCACAGTGATGGGTTCGCACCGGCGCAGATAAAACAAATCGGCAAATACTATTATATTTACAAGTAACAGTTAAGGTATGTAATTCTTTTACTCCTAGGTTGAGAAAAATATTAGAAACATAATCAAAATGTGGAAGAAGTGATCCTATGGCAATACATTTCTGAACCTCAGGAGAGAAATAAGAGTTAAATTTATAAAGCAAACCAAGCTTTTGATTAATGGTACTTTAACAGAGTAGACCTATAAAGAAAAAGCCAACCCAGGATCCAATAGGACTCTTAAATATTTTAATTGATGAATCTGCTCTATCATGATACCCTTGTAATCCAGGAAAAGTAAACTAGGGTGATCTCATAGAAACATAGAATTTGACGGCAGATAAGGACCGCTTGGCCCACCCAGTCTGCCCAGTTCCCTACCTAATGGATAAGCTACAGATCCTAGTTAACCAGCAGCCTACTTCTTCCTACCCCCACCCCCTAGAATGGCCTTATGACTGTCCCATGCATGTTTGAATTCCACCACTGTTTTTGACTCCACAACCTCCTCCGGAAGGCCGTTCCATGCATCCACAACCCTCTCTGTGAAAAAATACTTCCTTAAATTACCTCTGAGCCCCCCCCACCTCTATCTTCAAATTGTGCCCCTTGTTCTTGCACACCTCTTTTTTTGAAAGATGCTACCCTCTTGGACTTTGTTGATTCCCTTGAGGTACTTGAAAGTTTCTATCATGTCCCCCTCTCCCTCCTTTCCTCGAGGCTATACATATTAAGCTCCTTAAGTCTCTCTTCATATGTCTTCGGTACAGATCCTGCACCATTTTAGTTGCCCTCCTCTGGACAGCTTCCATCCTGTCTATGTCTTTGCGGAGATTGGGTCTCCAGAACTGCACACAGTACTCCAGATGGGGTCTCAGCAGCTGTCTGTACAGAGGGATAATAACTTCCTGTTTTCTACTGGTGATGCATCTCCCTATGCATCCCAGTTTCCCCCCAGCCCTCCTTGCTGCCCTCTCACATTGCTTGCCCACCTTTAAGTCATCTGATATGACTACCCCAGGTCCCTTTCCATTTTTGTTGTTGTTAGTATCTCACCCCCATTGTGTACTCTTCCCCTGGGTTTTTGTTTCCCAGGTGCATTACCTTGCACTTCTTAGCATTGAATCTAAACTGCCATACATTTGACCATTCCTCTAACCTTGCCAAGTCCCTTCTCATTCTCTCTACCCCACCTTGTGCATCAACTCTGTTGCAGACCTTTGTGTCATCTGCAAAGAGACATACTTTTCCTTCCAGTCCCTCTGCAATGTCGCCTATAAAGACATTGAAGAGGACCGGATCTAATACTGAACCTAGGTACTCCACTAGTAACCCCTCTTTCTTCAGAGTGGACTCCATTTACTATTACTCTCTGTGTCCTATTCTCCAGCCAATTCTTTACCCAGTCTGTCATCTTGGGACCCACTCCCAGGCTGGCTAACTGTATATTAATCTTTTGTGTGGGACTATGTCAAATGCCTTGCTAAAGTCTAGACAGGCCATGTCCACAGCCCTCCTGATCTACTACTTTGGTCACCCGTCAAAGAAATCTATCAGATTAGGTCTGGCATGACCTTCCCGCTGTGAATCCATGCTGCCTTGGGTCCTGTGCCCTCTGGCCTCTAGATACTCGACAATTCTTTCCTTCAGAAGTGATTCCATCATTTTCCCCATCACTGAGGTTAAACTAACAGGTCTGTAGTTTCCTGCTTCTGCCTTGCTCCCACTTTTGTGAAGGGAAATCACATCTGCCCTCCTCCAGTCCTCGGGTACCACCCCATCCTCCCATGATTTGTTAAAGAGGCTAGTCAGTGGTGTCACTAGTTCTACCTTTAGTTCTTTTAGAATTCTGGGATGAATCCCATCAGGCCCCACTGCTTTGTCCACCTTCAGTTTTAAGAGTTCTTTCAGAATCCTTTCTTCTGTAAATGGACTGGTATCAACTTCTGTATCCAGAGTGTTTCTACCATTTGTTTTAGGTACCTCCCCCTCTTCATTTGTAAATACTGAGCAAAAATATTTGTTTAGTATCTCTGCCTTTTACAGTCACCCTCTGCCCACCCTCCCTCTCCTTTATTAAGCCTCACTATCCCTCCTTGATCTTCCTTCACTCCCTGATGTACCTATAAAGGTTTTATCCCCTTCTTAACTGAGTTGGCTATCTTTCCTCGGTTTGGGCCTTTGCTGTTCTGACTGCCTTCCCAGCTTCCTTTTGCTTTAACTGATACAGTTCTCTGTCCTGCTCCTTCTGTGATTCCTTGTACTTCCTGAATACTTTCTTTTCTCTTGAACCTTCACCACTTCCTTTGAGAACCATAGTGGTTTCTTACATCGTTTCGTTTTGTTTATTTGCTTCACCTCATATAGAAGGCATGCCGGAAGCAGATTTTTTCCAGCAGGAAAAGGGAGGTCATAATTCTATATACAAGACACTAGTGAGGCCCCACCTGGAGTACAGTGTACAGTTCTGGAGACCTTACCTATGTAAGGACATAGACGGGTAGAGAAGGTTCAGAGAAGGGCAACAAAGATGCTGCATGGATTGCATCACAAGTCCTATGAAGACAGGTTGAAGGAACTGAACATGTACTCCCTGGAGGAGAGGAGGAGAGAGGATATGATAGAGACATACAAGTATCTCACAGGAGGAACAGGGTGCAGGAATACACTATTTTAAGTGAAATAGATGTTCCAGGACTAGAGGGCATGGGATGAAGTTGGAGGAGGACGATTCAGAGGAAACATGAGGAAGAACTTCTCACAGAGCGGGTGGTGGACAGTGGAACACCCTGCCAGAGGAAGTGGTGGGGGCTGAAACAATCACGGGATTTAAGAATGCATGGGATAGACATAAAGGAATTCTGGAGGTCAGGGGTAAGGGGCAACAGACTTCTAGGAAAACATAAACTGAACTTACAAGCTCAAATGGGCAGACTGGGTGGGCCATAGGCCCTTATCTGCTGACACTGTCTATGTATCTATGTATCTATGTATTTTTAGTTTGGCACCATAGAGTTAGTAATAAACCGATGGCAAACATCCCCAAAATCTTGTTTCAAGGCCACTGTTAACTCAGAGAGGGACTTAGATTGAAAAAAAGAGAATCAAATCATCAGCATAGAGAATGGTTTCACAAGATTTATATAGTTGAGGCAATTGGTTAACAAATAACGAAAACAATACGGGGTCTAAGATGGTCCCCTATGGAACAGCACATTTAATTAGCAAAATACCAGAGACAACTGACCCAATATTAACAACCTGTGACCGATGTCATAAATAGTTCCCAATACAAGAAACAGAGGCTTCTGAAAACCCAAGATTCACTCAACTTAGAGCATGCCAAATCATACTCTATACAGTCAAATGCCTTGGTCAGGTCCACAGGCACCACCCCAGTCATTAGACCCTTATCAGATCCCCTCAGGACGGTGTCTGTGAACCTGACCAAGGCAGTCCCGGTTCCATGATACCTATGGAAACCATGCTGTTGTGGAGCGAGTACACCATTCGTATCTAGATAGTCACTGATCTGTCTAGCCACAATCTTTTCAAGCATTTTGCTCAAGGGATTCAGGATGGATATTGGTCTAAAATCATTAAGGGAAACTGCATGTGATTTTTTAGGGATCAGTACCACCCTGGCTAGTTTCCAATCAGAAGGAAACTGACATAACTCCAAAGATAGATTAAAAAGATAGCAAAGGGGGTTTACTATAAAATGGGTTGCCAGCTTCAAGAAGCGGCCATTTAACCCACCCCTACAGTTACTAAATCTATCAGGAATAGTGCATGTAAGTTTATACACATCCAAATCCGTAACTTTCTTAAAATAGAACCTAGGCCTACCTGCCACAAAGGTGTTGAGATTGACACCCACATTTCCTGTTTCTGACCCATCACAGTGAAAGTTGGACAGATCAGTACATTTCTTATTGAAAAGATTAACAATTTCAGTGGGTTCTGTAATTTCAGCATCCTTAACAATTAAATTCCGAATAACAGTTTTAGACTTGGGTGATAACAAGGAATTAACACTGTCCCAAAATTTCTTTGGATTAGACCAACTGAATGAAATTTGTCCTTATAAAAATCCTATTTTGCCTTCATAACTATATCGGAAACCCTATTCCTAAGGCAACAATAGATATTTAGAAGCATGATGGATGGATTATTTTTATAAACTGCCCAAGCAGAGTTACGTTCTTTAACCAATTTCTTAACAACAGGAGTAAACCATGGATTGGGAACACTCCTTATTCTTAAGGTGCACAGAGGGAATAGGGCATCCCGAATTAGGAATAATTCACTATAAAAATTGTCCAATGCAAAATCAACCTCAGAACTACATTCTAGGTACGACCAATCAATAAAGGATAAATGAGCATATAAAAAAACATCAGTATTAACATTTTTAAAGGATCGATTCTTGAACCAGCCGAGGAGGAATTTTAGGATGACCAAAATTCAAAATTGCAAATACAGCCATATGACCACTCACTGCATCAGCTAGCACCACAAAAGCAGCTACACAACCCAACTTGTTGGTAATGACCCAGTCCAAAACAGAATGATTTAAGGTATGTGAGTTGAGGCGAGTAGGTTCGTTAATACACTGAAACAAATCATAAGTATGCAACAGAGAATCCAGCCTCAAACTCACCCCTGAAAACCAATTCAGGCTCATAATTTCAACAAGGATATCATATCGTTTTATACAAGGGGCAACAATTTCCAGATAACTCTTCAGCCCCTCAAGACGGCACAGAGGATTATATAGACATCCCATTATTAGATGTTTCTTGCCGCCCAGCATAGTATGCAATAACAACCAATCTGTTTCGAAATCATCCTCACTTCTAGTATTCAAAATACTTAACTGAAGATGCTCTTTGTGATAGACAACCCCCCCCCCCCTTTTTTCTACCTTTCCGATCAGCCCTAAGCATATCATGACCAGAAATTTTACATACATTATCAGGGACAGAGGGTTTAAACCAGTTCTGAGAAAGTGCTAATATATCAGGCTAATAATTAACAAATTGTTCAATTTCTGTTAACTTGGGAACCAAACTTCGTACATTTAAGTGCATTATTTCAAACCCACGAGTAGTAGAGAACATACTAGAGGTAGAATTACATTGGGTGCTAGTTACATTGTTGTAAGCTATAGGGCCTGGATTCCTTTCTATGTCATCCGCTTGTAGAAATAACAAAATGAGCTTTAGCCCATAGGCCAATTTCCACAGGAAGGTTTGAACATGCCATGAGGTACCCTGATACCCCCAATATCCACATATTCTAACTTCATATCTATAATGATATAATAAATATGATGATTCCACTGGTACTCTGGCACCTACCAGCAGGTTAGACATAACCAAATACCCTGGGGCATAATTTTCACCCACTACTCCAGGATCATTACATGGTACTAGGCTATCATAGCACATTTGTCCACCTACCAGCATAAAAAAAGAGAAAAAGTAGGTATACTATATTGATGTTTTTGCCAGAGATACATAATTAAAAAAAATATTACATTAAATGTTTTGTTGAGTAGCAAATAATGCTGTTATAAAAAGCATGCATAAATTAACCACTGTTTTTTGTAATACTGTTATGACTAGTCACTAGTTCCCATACTACACAGCAGTGTATTAGAGAGAAAAAATATGTTTTATGGTTTCTAAATGTGATGGTAGCCATGTTAATAAACAGGATCACGAGTAAATATGACACATTACAAGAAATATAAAATCACACATACCCCATAATGCAAATTATCATAGTATGTATATGCAAATCACCATAAAGTTTTAGGCTGATTCTGCTTTAAGTAGGAATGCATGACGCAACAGGAACTCTCGTACTATCTGTAAAAGCTGAGAACAGATTTTTGCAGATTGTGTGAGAGGCCCTTTGGCAACATGCATTCCTGCTTAAAGCAGAATCCACCTAAAACGTCATGATGATTTGCATATACATACCATGATGCTTTACATTATGGGAGTATTGTGATTTTTGTATTGCTTTGAAACTTGGCTTTGTTGCCAATGCCCTTTGTGGGTAACACTTGCCGTAGTGCTTTTGTGCTGAGGTTCTTTGTCTTTTTAACATATCATAACCCTTTCGACCACTTTGCAAATATTATATGTGTACTAATCCACTCCAGGTGTGTGTCAATGCTATATTATGCAATGGCAAGGAAAGAATCCTAGGCTCTGATTGGTCAGTGTGTGCCTGGGACAGTGATGTTATCCCAATATAACATCACTAGGGATGTAAGTTTGTCATGGCAGTCATACACGTCATTGATTCCATGACGTTTGATCTTTATTCAGGACTTCCATGACTTTCACTACTGTCATCAGAATGTAGCAATGAGGACAGTGCCAAAACATTTACTACTGTTTACTAATGATTTCATGAACAAACAATGAGTCATTAAAACCTCATCCATGACAAACTTACATCCCTAAACATCACTGTATCAAGTCCAGGCATACACATGACCAAATATCATCAGTAAAAAAAAAAAAAATCACTCCACATGCAGATTAGGGAAATAAAAAAATTAGCTATTCACTGTACCCACAATTCCTCACTATGTAAATCAGTATACAAGCTATTATATTTCTGTATCACAACAGAAATAGGAGAGTACATCTCTCAGTAGAGAAATCTTCTCAGCTATCAGTGTGTGCACAATGCTTCATTTTGAAAATAAATATCTAAGATCTTATATTGTTGTAACCACTAAAAGGGACACTGCACCTCCAAGTAAGGAAAAATGCAAGACAGCTTCATATTGCACCCACAATGCATTGTCATATATATTTACACATTAGGTGCTATACTGTAGTAACCAGTACCAAAACATGAGACTGCACTGTTAAGTAAGGAAAAATTAAGTTACATTTATAATCTACCCAGGATTCCTTTTTGTATGTACATAAGCATTATCGCTGTTATACTGCTATAACCATTATATTAAGGCACTATACTGCAGTCACCACTACTAAAACAAGCATTTGTCAATGCCAAATGTTGTCACGCTGGCAGTGGCAGAGCTAGAGACACATAGCGCTGTAACTTTGTTAATGTGTCCCAGAAGGTGATTTTGCACAGTGAGCACGCCATTGTGCACCACAGCTGCAGAAACGCGTTTTGGGCAGGCTGTGAAAAATGGCAGCTGGACTGTTGATAAGGAGCTATGCACAAATGCCAGTGGTGAAAATGTGGCATGAAAGTATTGCAGATTGATGAAGTTACAAGGGTGCGTGGAAACTGCGCAATGCACACTTGCAACACAGTTATTTTAGGGACTTTCGGCACCAAATTTTCAACATAGACGTTTTAGGACCTCTGCTCATAAACAGTGTCATCATCATTTCCTCAAACTGTCCCGAAAACTGATTTCGCACAGCGACCGTGCAATTCTGCACCGGACGTGCGAAAACACATTTCAGCCAGCTGTACTGTTCATAAGGAGGTATGGAAAAATGCCAATGATGAGCAGCTGGAGTGAAACTATTACAAATTCACAAAGTCACAAGCGTGCGTGCAAACTGCGCAACACACGCTCGTAAAACACTCATTTTATTGACTTTCGTCCCCAAATTTTCAACATAGGCATTTTAGGACATCTTCTAATTAACAGTGTCACTGTCATTTTCATAATATGTCTCAAATATGGACTTTCCACAGCGACTGTGCTATTCTGCGCCGGAACTGCGAAAACAGATTTTGGTCAGGATGTGACAAATTATAGCTGTACTGTTCATTAGGAGGTGCAGAACAATGGCACTGTTGAAAATCTGGAGCGAAAATATTATCAGTTTGCAAATTTACGAGCGTGCGTGCAAACTGTGCAACGCACGCTCGTAACACAGTCATTTTATGGAGTATTGTCACCAAATGTTCAACACAGGCATTTTAGCACCTCTGCTCATGAACAGTGTCACTGTCATTTTCGTAATGTGTCCTGAACGCTGATTTCGCTGGCGACCGCACTATTCTGCGCTTGGTCTGAAAAACACATTCGACCAGGATGTGAAAAATGACAGCTATGCAGTTCACAGGAAGGTATGGTAAAATGCCAATGTTGAGAATCTGGCATGAAAATATTGCGAGATTCGCTAACTTCTGACGTGCATAGCAACTGCACAACCTGCATTCGTAAGTCATTTTGGATTTTCCCGCAAATTTGCAACATAGGCTTTTGAGAGGCCCCTCACGAACAGTGACACTGTCATTTAGATTACCGGTCCTGAAAAAGTGATTCCACGGGTGACTACGAAATCACCTTTTGGGACCGAATAAAACCGTGACAGTGCAAGAATTCATGAGGAGGGGTCCCAAAAACCCCATGTTAAAATTTGGGCCAAATTTCCCCAAAATGCCTGAGATATGCATCAAAGTTGAAAAAACCCTATTTATTCCATTATACAACTTATCGGCATTCCCTCAGTTCGCAGTCGGCTTTGAGGAGTGCAGACGTGTTCAGGTCCACCAAGATCGTCGCGCCGGACTTGGAGGTAAGTATGGGGTGGGGGTGTGGGAGGCAGGCTGCACAGAGGGTGGGTGCGGGTGGGGGCAGGGAGACTACGAGGGACCATTTTCGTTTTACAGGTGAACAACAAAAAAAAAAAAAAGCATCGCGGGACAGTTTTGTTTTGGGGAATTTGGCATGCTGGGGTGGGCTCCCAGCATGCCACCTAACTGTTGGGGGGTCTGTGGCCGGCAGGGATTGGGCACCCTCGTCGGCACCTAGCAGAAATTTATGCTGCGGGGACTGGGCACCCTGTCGGCACACAATGAAAGTGGGGGCACCGAGCCAAAGGGATTAGCTACCCCCTCGGCATTTAACAATGGGGTTCTTTATGCCGGCCGGGAAGTGGGCGCCCGTCAGCACACAAAGTCTGTGAGGTTAGAGCCGGTTGGCACCTCGGCATATAACATATAGGGGATTTATGTCGATGGGGAGTGGGCTCCCGGCCGGCAGTACAGAGGGGCAGGGTTAACCAACCGGGGATTGGGCACCCCAAGTCGGCAGTTTGGCAGCCACTGTGCCACCATGCTCATAATGTCGGCGAGCACGTCCAGGGAAGGTCCGCTGCGTCTGACGAGCTTTGCTTGGATTGCAGCAGACCTTTTCTTAGACGTGCTCACCACATTATGTATGCCTGGTGTGGCGCCGGCATGCTGGCTGATTGGGGAATGAGGGACGCACCTACTGGTGCATGCCCTGCATTCGCCCAACAGCGACCGCGCCTCCAAAGCTGCACTGCCGCAAGATGTTGGCTGCGCAAGTGCGCCAGCATAAAAAGGAGACTGTACTGCTGAATATGGAAAATGTAACTTAACTTTATAATCTACCCAGAATTCTTTGTTGCTGTATGCAAATTAACATACTACATGTTGTACTGTTCTTTTACTTCACTCCAGCCTAATCTGTTTATCCTTTCAATCCTTAATTTAATAACCCCTGCCCATGGTACTTCACCACCCCCCCAGCTCGCACCCAAGGTCTTGGACGCTTTCATAGCGCTAAATAGGTACACCCTCTTCAGGCTCGACAGGACTGGGAAAAGGAGTGGTGGGTGTGCTATCTATATCAAAGATCTCATTAGATGCCATGCCCTCCCTCTAGTTGACACTGGGAACTCTGCACAGGCCTTAGCTGTTAGACTACTGTTAGGTTCTCAATTATAGCCTCGGTTTACATTCCCCCTAGAGATCAATCAACTGGTTTCCACAAAATTGTTGAATTCATTAAAGGCCTTAAGCAAAACTGAGAGGTGGTAGTCCTAGGGAACTTTAATATAAACTGGTTATCCCCTGAGGCCGCCAGTACAATTATGCCCTGTCTTGAATTAACCTCTCACAAATGGTTGATTCACCTACCAGGTTTAACTACCGAACAGGCTCCAGTTCCCTACTTGACTGGATCATCATGAACCAACCGGACAGGACCTCCAACACTGCAGTTCTTGCAGACTCGCTTAGCGATCACTCCTCGGTCACTTGCCACTGAGCCAACAAGGCCGCTAAGCCCCCCCCAAATCATTTCAAGTCATACCCAGGGCCGCTGGTGCTCTGCGGCAGAATTTTCTGATTTCTGTGGCAGGGCTCCTTGACTTCTGCGGCAGCATTTTCTGATTTCTGCGGCATGATTTATTCATTTCTCTGGCAGAATGCAGTCCTGTCATTGGCTAAATATGATGTGATGTCATCGATGACATCATATGCTGAGCATAGAGGAGGGGCTTCAGGATAAACGAGGTGGGAAAGAAAGCCTGCAACTATGGAAAAACAGTATATTTATCTAAAATTCACCAAAAACAATGAATTCTGCGGCACTATATATATTCTGCGACACGATGCAAATTCTGCGGCAAATTCTGCAACCACAGAACCGCAGAATTCCAGGGGCCTTGGTCATACCCTCAAACGTGGGCAGCTGAACTTGCTCAAGGCTTACTTTAGGCGCATTGACTGGTCCTCACTAATATACTCTGCAGTAGACACAGACCAGGCATTAGATTTTTTTATTGCTAAGTTTAATGATGCCTGTAACATCTATGCTCCAATTAAAAAGTGTAAAATTAAAGGAATCCATAACTCTTGGGTCACCTCTGCTTTCCTGTAGCTTATGATCACCAGAGACCATCTTTGGCACAGTCAAGGCCACTGGCACAAAGGAAGACATGCAAAATTATAGATCTGCCAGAAACATCTGCACCCACAAGATCAGACTCGCGAAATCTCAATATTTTAAAGACTACCTCACCCATTCCTGGGGTGATAGCAGAAGACTTTGGGAAAATATGAAGGACCTTACTGGCAAAAATAGACAAACCTCACCCTCCATGCTGCTGGTGAATGGTGAGATCACACATAACCCTAACACCATTTCCATAGGTGCCGACTACGGGAAGGGGGGCGCTGAGGGGCTTAAGCCCCCTCCGGGAAGATTAGATAGGGGCTTTGCCCCCCCCCCCCGAATTTCCAGAGTTGCAGCGGGGGTTAAATCGAGGCAGAACAGTCCAGTATGACATTCCACCTTATCAGACAGCCACCCACACTCTGTACTTTAATTTTAACTCCCCTGTCAGCCCAGCCAATGTTTCTGCACCAATACATTATGAGCCAGAGAACGAGCAAGGTGAGGACCAATCATGGGTGGCACTGGGTCTGGGAGTACACTGGCGGTCACCAGTCACTTGACATGGTCACATGATGCCATTTTGAATTCAGTGGGACTGGCGGCGGAGCCGATGCGCCATGGTTGGTTTCCTTGCTCCCTTCACTCACTCAGCTTTAGCGGACAAGTGCAGTTCCTTTTTGTGGGCTTGTGGCGGAGTCGGGTCCCTCGCTCGCAGTCGCTCCCTCTTCTACACTCTTGGGAGTCAGGACAGCATGGACTTTTGACCCTGTCAGCCCCAAGCACAAGTCTGAGATGCTTCCCAGGCAAGGGCAAGGAGTGCAAGCAGTATGGCGTGGAACGGACCAGGAGTTGGACATGGGCAGCAGGGCGGCAGAGACGAGGGGAGCATCAGCAGCTAGTTTCGATGCTTCAGATGCCTGGGACCAGGAGGCGGTCAGAATGCCAAGGAGAAAGGAATCAGTAGAGGAGAAAAGCTAAAATACTTCCTAAAGGTAGGACATGTGGGGAGCACTGGAGAAGTAGTGAGGAATAATGAGTGAGTCCACAGACTTGTATTGGCTGGTGGCCAGTTACTTGATGAATGGAAACAACAAGCATTATAAGGAAGGGGTCAGGAGACTGAAATAAAGCAAAGCTCTTAGGCTTGTATTCAAGCTGGTTAAGGCCTTGATTACTGTTTTCTGTTTACTTACTGTTTAATACTCATATTCATAAAACAGTAGTCCCAAAACAGACTGTTTTGTGACTATGAGCTGACTTGATTAACTAGTCATTTGGGATTGGGAAAGGAAAGAGAAAAGGAAAGAATAGGTCTTGGCTAAAATCTGAATATAAGAAGTGCCACTTCCTAAAGAAGAATGTACTTTACATTACTGACTGAGCTATAATCAGGGCCCCTGGTGTTCTGCGGCAGAATTTTCTGATTTCTTCGGCAGGGCTCCTTGACTTCTGTGGCAGCATTTTCTGATTTCTGCAGCATGATTTATTCACTTCTGTGGCAGAATGCAGTCCTGTCATTGGCTACATATGATGTGATGTCATCGATGACATCATATGCTGAGCATAGAGGAGGGGCTTCAGGATAAACGAGGTGAGAAAGAAAGCCTGAAACTATGGAAAAACAGTATATTTATCTAAAATTCACCAAAAACAATGAATTCCGCGGCACTATATATATTCTACGACATGATGCAAATTCTGCGGCAAATTCCGCAACCGCAGAATCGCAGAATTCCAGGGGCCTTGGCTATAATACACAGCAGCCAGCTGAGTGAGTGCTAAATGATTAGTGACTGGGTAGGTAAGAAGATGGAGAAAAGAATGGGGTAATAAGAGGAGGGCAGGAATGAGGAAAGGAGAGGGATGGTCATAAGGGAGCATAGTTGTAGATTATCACATAAAGTGCATGGAAGTATGTAGAACAGGCAGAACAGAAGTGATTTTTTTTCAAACTATAAACTTGTGGTAACGTAGAGCTTGTCTGTAGTCATCACACAGGAGTGTGGCATGTGTATTTATGAAACACATACAAACAGAGGGGAGAAAGAAGTAAGTGACTCAGCAGGGGACTTGAACCCAGGCCATCTGGAATACCGTGCCAATTGCACTAACCAGCTGCGTCACTGAGACAACTGGAACCTGGGCTGTCCCCAAGCTTTCTCACTTGTTTGTATGTATTCCATAAATATGCACACCACACTCCTGTGTGATTGTTACAGGTAAATATTTGCATTGCCATTGGGTTGTGCATTTGAGAAAGAATAATGTGCTTGGGGACAGCCCAGGTTCCAGCTGTCTCAGTGGTGCAGCTGGTTAGCTCAATCGGAACAGTATTCTGGGCAGCCTGGGTTCAAGTCCCAGCTAAGGCACTAACTTCTTTCTCACCTATGCTTGTCTCTAGTCTGTCAGCCATTTAGATATGGGGGACAGTGGTGATGTGGGACTTGACAGCAGACTCAGCATTCCGATCTGGGGAGCACTTGTGATGAGGACCATGGAAGTCATATATCTGGGGAAGGTGGAACTACACTGTGAGGCTTTTCATTCACACCAATGTGGGGCCACTGGTTATATGTGGCTTGTCTAGCATGGTAGGGCATACTGTATGGGGCACTACTAATGTGTGACTTGTCAATTACTAACTGTGGTTATCTGCCTTTTTTGAAAAATAAAGTTACAGCTCCCAAACTGCTGGTTTAAAATCCTAAAGTTGCTATACTGGTAAGATCTATCACAAAAGGTTTTGCCACCAGATTAAGTTGAAATGTGCTTCGGTATTAAGAAAAGCTTCATTTTCATAACAGGGCAGGAGGATGCATCTTCATTTTTGCATAGCAACCTCTGCCACCCCTTACTGTATGTCAGAGGGCTTTTGACAGTACACATTACATGTGTTTTATTAAAATGCCACCCACTTTCCACAGACCAGGGATAGGACAGGAAAAGATTTCCCTGGCCTGCGGGAAGTGGGCAACATTTTAACAAAACAGCAGACAATAGTTTTGGCAAATTCATTTTACTGAGAAAACATCTGGGTAGACTGCAGAAAATGTCACCAGGTGAGGGACACCACTAGTATCAGCAACACTTGCTAGGGAGTGGGTCAAGGTGGTGATTGACAACACCAGAGGATATGCCAGTACTGGGAAGGGGATAAGGGTGGGTGAGTGACACCCCTAGTGTCTGCAACACTTACTGGGGAGTGGGTCAAGGTGGGTGAGGGACACCATCAGAAGCTCCGCCAGTTGCTGGGGAGGGAGCAAGGTAGGTGAGTGACACCATCACTTGCTGGGCAGTAGGTAAAGGTGGTGAGTAACAACAAAAAACAGGCAAATTTGGGTAATGTGCTAGCACTGAACTGGTGTTTGTTATGCTGTGCTAGCTCATCATAAACCCCCAAAATGCACCACAGAGCACCAAAAACCCAGAGCTTCTGGAGGCCCTGATGGCTCCAGACCCCCAGCCATTTCTTTAGCCCCCCCCCCCGGGGAAAATAAAAGGCGGCTCCTATGACCAACTGACACCATCTGGCCAAAAGTGCTTCATTGCAGAATTAGAATAAGCATACCCTCAGTAAATCTCATACCAAAACCTAGATTTCTACTTTACTTCATTTTAAAGAGGAACTTCAGTGATGGTCCAAAAAATGATAGCTTGTAGTCGTTATATGCAGTACTAGACCTCAAAGGGTGTGTGCATTTGTGATTTTTGGCCAAGTTTTACTCTGCCTTCCATAATTCGGATTTGTTTTTGAGCCCTACTGCACTTGCCATTGATGTTTAGCTGCTGGGCCGCTTGCTCCTGCTGACATCATTGTAGGATAGGGGAATGACTCACACTGTGCAGTACCAAGCAGTTGCAACAATGATGCAAGGGAAACCTACCAGTACTCAGTATACATACTGTGTTCCCCTTCCCCCAAGACACCCTGTTAGCAATGCATTATGCCAAAATCCAAATACCTTGTTAATATGTTTTTTTGCTTTTTGTGAAATTGACTCTGCCCTACAGTGATGTCAGCAGTACAACCCCAGGTCTACAGAAACACCAGGCTTGCTATAAAAGCCCTGGTACACCCTGCAGTTTTTAGCAGCTCAGAATGCAAAAACTAACTGCAGCAGACAGTAATGAAATACAATTCCAGAATCAATGCAAGAAGGGGTAATTTATGCATGAAAGTCAAAAGAACTGGTGAAGGTCCTCTTTAAAGTTATGAGCCATTTTGTAACCCTGATTTCACTACCTGTTCAAAAAAGCCTGTTTCAGTGAAGAGCTGCTAGCCATCTAGGGGACTCACAGCCTAGTACTCCCGGTCAGCGAGCTTAGAGGACCTGTTTCTCCAAAGTTGTAAAGATCATGTGACTTTCACAAGTAAACCAGACAGCACCAATCAGTAAACATTGCTTTACAAACTCTGTGTGTTTCAGGTTTTGTAACAAAGCTGACAATATTTTGTTTGCGTGCCTTTTTGTTGTGGTCCTTTTTCCCAGGGTTGCTGGATTCTGGGTCATTCATAGCACACTGTTGCAAGGTTTGTTGCCTGAATACGTTTCCGATGTGCTGAAAGGCTGAGATCATTCACACCTATCATTCAATGGAGGTGATTTCTAAGAATGGCACTTTAAAACAATTATTCTATCGCCTTGTAAATGGGAATGGGAGAGGTTTGTATTTTGACCTACAGTACATTCAGGCTCATCTATGTTCTATTATGCATTACAATTATCATTTTACCAGAGCCAACACTTCCACCCCAGTAGGAATTCACACATATAAGGCTCCTATTAAAACATACTGTAAAGGACTTCCGGTGTGAGCACCAATATGGTTGCAACCTAAGCCACGAACTCCACATCACCGCAGACTTAAATCCACCAGAGTCTGCGGGTATTTAAACCCATCCAGCACCCAAATGGAGAGAAACTACCAGAAATGGCAGCAAGACATAGAACAAAAGAGAAATCAGGCGACCAAACATCAAAATTCCAGAAAAAGCTGCTAGATTATGCGCAACCTACCTCGGCCACATCAACCATGGCTCTGACGTGCATAGGCCCTGACTCAGATAGCACCGGAGATTCTGACTGCACAATATCGTCCAAACAACTTTGTGCCACTTTGCAAAAAATGAGTGCAACCCTAGAACGTCTTGAAGCCAGGGCAGTGAAAGACCACCAACAGCTAAAAACCCTGACCCAGAAAACAGCCCAGATTGAAACAAGCCTTACGGACTGTACCACCATGGTGGACGTACATAATTCAGCCCTGCTGGACCTTCATTGAAGAAAGCAGCAATTAGAGAAGAGACTGGAGGAGTTAGAGAACAGAAATAGGTGGAATAATATCCACAGACATGGTTTACCCGAAGGAACTGAAACCGCACCAATACCAGCATTCATGGAGTCATTTCTGGGGGAAATACTCAACTGGCCAGCAGACAAGCCCCTCAATATAATCAGGGCACATCACTCTTTAGTGCCCCGACCAAAAGACACTAAAGCGTGACCTATGTCAATGGTGCTTGCCTTCCTGGACTTCTGTGTGAAGGAGGAAATCCTCCGTTTAGCCTGGGGAAAAAAAGAAGTAATTATGGGGATACATGACTGTTTTTCAAGCACGACCACATGCCACAACTGTTGGCCCGAGAGAAGAAAAGTGTTAGTGGTGGTTCGTGCACTGCAAGCAAAAGGACTCAAGGCATTTATCGAGTACCCAGCAAAGTTACGAGTACTCACAAAAAAATGGTCAGTGGAGGTTCCCAGACCTGACAGCAGCAAAAATGTCCTTCAATCCTTGGACATCACTATACCGCAGGATCATACCAGGCAGCAGAGGGCTCGTGTAGCAGGGAGGTCCTAGCAGACAGTAGGAGCTAAAATGATGAGACAGCAGGGTGATTCGGACACTTCCTTTGTGTGGGAAACAGTCAAACAGTACCAGGAATCATAGCCCCACAGCATCCGTGCCGCAGAGGAAAGTGCTGCTCTCAAAGTGGCAGAAGACTCTAACAATGGATGATTGGTCTGAGGACAATACACTAACGTGGAGAGGGACTGGCTCACGGTAGCCGTAAGTGCAACTTCAAGGCAGGTCCACCAATGTGGCTTGGTATAGATTTGCTTCGATATGGGGTGTGGGGGGTTGGAATCCTAAGCCTGAACAGTAGGTCCTGGGTATTTCCAGGTTTTCTTTTCTTTTCCAGAACGGGTGGATAAAATCATCTGTTATTAGTATCTTTTTGGTGGCCCGGGGGGAAGCAAATCTTGAATAAGCAGATAGAAGGGGTCGGGGTGGGGCGGCTGGCTTGCTCTGCTCAGGCGCCTCCTGCATTGGTGGGGAGGGTGAGTCCTGGCGGTTGGCCTAGCAGTATGTGACCTGGTGGGAAACCTGGGGGCACGTGGAGATTCGAGCCTGAGAGAGAATCAAGGAGCTGTAAGGGTAGGATACTCTTATCTTGGGCAATAGTAATGCCACACAGTGGTTCCAGAAAGACAATATAGGCACTGGAGGTCAGGTTGGTGCTCCACCACGGGGTGTAGCCAGAAATTTCCATTTTGTACACAGTCTCCAACAGTTGCACCCCCCCAATTAAAAAATGTACACATCCTCTCCAAATGGTACCCCCTTCCAAACAAGTCAGATTGTTGTCAGATGATTCTTCTAATCTCTAAAGTGGTTAGACATGTATCTGTCTCCTAAACAACAGAAATTTGAACAGAGACACTCCTCAGTGGCCTAAACTAACCCAAATAACACAGACTGGAATGAAAATGTTAGCAGAAAGGCATATGGTTTGTGACAGGCATGCAACAAAACTGTACTCAAATGTGTACAGTGAGTATGCCTGCCTATACCCTTGGCCGGTTGCCACTGACGAAGAGCCTTAACTTAATCAATAATATTTCCTATGTGGACAAGACTGGAGTGAACCCAAACATTCCACCATTTACCATTTAGGTAGCAGAGAACTAGAGTGATTTTCCTTGGACTCGGGAGCCGGGTGTGCTCCTAAATTGACCCCACCTGAGAAAAAGTAAAGATTTATTGACAGGGTTCCTTGCCATGTATGCTAGGCCACTTGAGTCATCCCGGGGGGGCCCCTGTCCTGATGGGGGGGGTGCCCAAGGGGAGGTGGGCGGGGGCTGCCTTTCCCACCCCTCAGACAGAATAGGAGGGGCTGGGTTCCCTAGCTCACCACGAACACAGTTCGATCAGAGCATCCCCTCTGGGGTCACCAGGGGAAGATTATTCATCAGCTGTGGAAAGGGGAGATGTTCGACCAGGGGCAACGACTGTCCGACATCGACAGACCACCATATTCATTGGTGCTAGTCTTGATAACTGCCCTTCCAGCTAGAGGGCTCAGTGGTGGCCCGCACCGGGGTGAGAACCTAATTGTAGTGGGTGAATCGACCACACCTCAAAAAGTCAACAATACATAGTGTGTGGGACAAGGGCACATACACCTTGAAGGGTTTCAAAAAATGTTTGATAATTTACAGTTACGGTTTAAAGTTTCATTGTTATTTGTTGTACTGAATATACATTTGTTTGTTTGTAAGAGTAGATGGCACATAACTCTGACCCCCCCCCATGAAATGAACATCTGATTCCCCCTGAGTGAGAATGGCTGACCTTACCATAATATCCTTTAATGTGAGGGGTATCAATAATCCAGCTAAGAGAGCTAAGATATTGCAGGACCTACAAAGGAAGAAGACTACAACCGCCTTTTTACAAGAGATGCATTTGACAGCCCAGGAGCACCTCAAGCTGAGGAAGTCGTGGGTGGGGCAGGTATTCTCATCACACTATGAAGCGGCCCCACGCAGAAGGGGGGTAGCGATCTTGGTCAGACGAGATGCCCCCCTCTAGATTGCCAAAGTCCGCACTGACCCAGAGGGTAGGTTCATACAGCTGCAGGGTACATATGGGGGGCAGATCTGCACATTGTTGAATATATATGCTCCAAATGAGGAGTCCCCCCATGTGTCTTTCCTGGAGAAAGTAATTAAGGAGAGTGTTACAGATGCTCACAGTCTTATTATAATAGGGGGAGATTTTAATGAGGTGATTCATATGGGGGGGGCGTTCTGGGAGACACCAAGGGGGTATCACGAGAACAAGTAAACTTATCACAAGACTAAACCAAGAGCTGGGCTTAACAGAAAGCTGGAGGTTCCTACACCCAAGAGGTAGGGACTTTACATATTATTCCCCCTGCCACAAGGGGTACTCTAGAATAGACTATTTTTTTAGTGTCAACGAACTGGATCCCGAAAGTGAATACCTGTGAGATAGGCTATATAGCCCTCTCCGATCATGCCCTGGTCACCCTTGGTCTCTCTATGGTGGTCGCCCCCTCTGAATTTTGCTGGAGGCTAAACACCAGTTTCCTCACAAGGGAAGATTTTAAGGAAATGATCAACAACATGATACAAAGTTATGAGCAAGATAATCCCAGGGGAGATACGAGAGAGCGCATTAGGTGGGATGCCATGAAATGCTGCCTGAGAGGGGAAATCATCAGGTATTCAGCCAGGGTCCAACGGGAAAGAGCACATTAAAGAGTGCAGCTAGAGCATAACATTGTGGAACTGGCGACACGTCACCAGGAAAAGCCAGATGACAATACCAAGAGGGAGCGTGATCAGTCTAGAAGGGAACTAAACAAATTGCTAGACATACAGATAGCGGGCCAGTTTAGATTTGCAGGCAAAACATTTTATGAGAATGGGAATAAAACAGGGTGATTACTGGCGTGGCAACTACGTAAAGTAAGAGGTAGCAGACTGGTGATGCATATACGGGAGGGAAGAGGTACACACCCCATCACGTCCCCTGCAAGCATAGTGAAACAGTTTGCTCAGTTTTACCAAGAACTCTATAACACGTCAGTCCCTCAAGACCACCAGACCAACATACAGCATTTCCTGGATTCCCTAGAGATCCCTTCCCTTGATGAACCAACTAAAACAGCTTTAAACTCCCCAATCACAAAAGGTGAAGTACTAACCAAGATTAAACATCTTAAAAATGGTAAAGCCCCTGGCCTAGACAGCTTTTCAGCACAGTTCTTTGAAGAATTCCACCCTCGTATAATGGATTCTCTGCTGGCAACCTACAATGACATCCTAACAGATCAAGGACAGGTCCCTCCTGCCTGGAACTTAGCGCAGATCCCGGTAATCCCCAAGCCTGACAAAGATGTGAAACATTGTAGTTCATATCGTCCCATATCCATTCTTCCCATGGATATGAAAATATTCACAGGTATCCCGGCAGACAAACTCCAAACGTGTATAGCCAGGCTAGTACATTATAACCAAACAGGTTTCATTGCAGGACGTTTTTTACAAGATAATATCAGGAGGTTGCTTAATATTATCTCAGGCCAATGCCACTCCACCAGGTTTCAAACAGCCATCAGTATGGACGCAGAAAAAGCTTTTGATAGGGTGGATTGGACTTTCGTATCGTTAACCCTGTCTAAATTTGGACTAGGAGAAAAATTTATCTCAGCCATCTCAGCACTCTACCAGAATCCGGAGGCTCGGGTTAAGGTTAATGGGTATCTCTCCAACTGCATACCTTTGAAAAGGGGCACTAGACAAGGGTGTCTTCTCTCACCCCTGCTCTTTGTCTTTACCTTGGAGCCTTTGGCTATAGGGACTCGTAATAATCCAAACATTAGAGGGGTAGAAGTGGGAGGGACTGAACAGAAGATTGCCCTCTATGCAGATGATTCGCTGTTCTTTTTGAGGGACCCCCAGCACACACTGCCCCACCTGCTGGGGATACTGCGAGAATTTAGAAAGCTGGCCAGATACAAGATAAATATAGCAAAATCAGAGGCCATGGTGTTAAGTGGCACCCCCTCCAGGAAATTTAGGGAGGACATCCCCCTTTGCCTGAGCTAAAAAAATACTTTCAGATATCTTGCGGTACAAATATCTGCTGACACCTCCAGACTTTTCCAGAACAATTATGACAAATTGTTTAACATTTTACAGGCTGACCTGGCCCGCTAGAGATTGCTTCCCCTCACGTTATATGGGAGAATTCACACAGTTAAGATAAACATACTCCCAAGATTCTATTCTTGTTCCAAACTCTTCCTATTAGTGTCCCAATACATTTCTGGAACAAACTAAATAAATCCCTCCTGAAATTTATATGGGATGGGAAAGGTCCCAGAATATCAATAAACATTCTGCAATGCTCCGGAGGTGGCCTTGGTCTATCCCACCTACATTATTATTACTTGGCAGCCCAGGGAACTCAATTGTGTACGAGGGCCAAAAGGAGGACTGAGTTGGGTTGGTATCACCTGGAGGCAAACTCACTAAAGGGTGAGAAGCTATGGACCTTGCCCACAAGTGTCATTAACCTTCACATTTGGTCCTCCACCTCCATCCCCTGGGTGAAACATTCCATAAGAACATTATATAAATTGCGAAAGGTAATGCACACTCCAAACACCTTAGGCCCCCTTTCACTTATCTGACATGAGGGACAGTTTGCCCTGGCAAAGACAGATTTAGGCTACCAATATTGGGAAAGTAAGGGCCTCATGACATTTGCCCTGCTTCTGGAAGGAGAGGGCTGCCACACCTTTGCCGCTCTCCAGGAGAGATTCTCCCTCCGAAGGGAGGACTTCTTCAGAAACCTACAAGTCAGACACTTTATCAATATAGCTGACAACCTCCAGAAGATCTGCAGGGACAGGACAACCCTGGAAGACTATTGGTGGGACTCTATTAGGATTAGAGACAAACTGAATTACATATCAATGTTATACAGGGAATTGTTGCCTCCTATAAACCCATCTATACTAGAGGAAATAAGAATTAGATGGATGGAGGACAGTGGGGATAGAATACCCCGGGAAGGATGGACCCATAGGTTTAAGCGAGGGTGGCAGGTAGCTTCCTCTTCAGTTTGGAGAGAATTTAACTTGAAAACCATCACTCGATTGTTTAGAACCCCAGTGATCACCATGCATTTTCTTCCCCAGGCCTCTCAAGTATGTTGGCGCCTCTGTGGCACACCCAGAGCGACAAACTATCATATTTTTTGGGGATGCCCTGAGTTGTTACAATTCTGGACACAGATACATGAAGCCATGGTACTAGGTCTCCCGACCCTTCCCTCTAAGAAAAGAAAACAAGCTGAACTGGGTCAGACTCTCAGGGTGGTAGCATTGAAATGCATCACAGCCCAATGGCTTAAACCAGATCCCCCCACATTGGGGCAATGGGTAGCAAGGACAGACGACTTAGAGAGGATAGAAAATACCACCTTTGTGGTCCACCTAGAGAAACAGAAGTTTGGAGAAATCTGGCTCCCATGGTACACATGGAGAGAATCTTGGAAAGGAGGGGAGGGACAGGGAAAAGGGGGTTTCAAGGAAGGGCGTGCGCCCCAGAAGGGGAGTGAGGAGAGCAGACATACATCAGATTATGAAATGAATAATCTCAACGCTGGATAGAACTTATTATAATAGCTAGAATGTGGTCATAAAGGGGAAAATGCAAATGGAAAGGAGAAAAAGGAGTATGTACCAAATATTGGAAAAAGTTATACCTATATAGTGTATAGTGGAACGTCGTTCTCCACCGAAATCCATCGTTCTCGAAACCTTGTAGTCACACAATAGTGATCATTGCAGAGCAGCAGAACGATTTGTCTCACTGCACTGTGCACGTCACAAACCATGTCCTCGAGCACCATTTGACAGTTAAGGCTCATTCTCTTGACAGGACACGTAGCGTTAGCAGCAATGTCGGCGGCGGTACCTCAAAACCACTTTCGGCGGATACATTCATCCTCGGCAGGAGAATAAAAACGGCCAAAAAACGAGAAATGACATGCGGCAGATACATAGCTTCCTCAGAGACAACGACGAGCACAGGGCAATACATGACATTCCTCAACAGAGATAGACCCACTGCTAGCAATGATTTTACCTTTTCTGCTCTCCCCACAGATTTGTGAATTGCTGTTCCGGTGCTGCTGTATGTGAGTGTTTCAAAATTAAAATGTTAATCGTTAAAAGTTTAAAATCTAAAGTGATAAAACAGTAAGCGTGAAGCGTGAAAGCGCAAAGAATGTAAAGTTAAGTTTTTCCTTCCAGTAACCAAGTAAACATTTTCAAGCAGCAATATGATGCAGTGATTTTTTTCAGAGAACGACGCTCCGCCATACACTATAGGTGTATAACGGTTGACAACAGGGCATTCACTGCTACACCATGACAGATTACCTTCTCGAGCCGCCTCGAGGTAATCCGTCATCATAGTGCCAACTCGCTGGAAGAATAGCCCTGTTGTCAACCATTCCCCATGCACTATCCTATATGTAGATAATAGTGACTTTCTTGTTTTGTTATATATTACTTGGAGAAAATGTTAATAGACACCGCCAAACATGTGGCTGGCCTGATCTTTGGAGTAATAAACGACTGTTTGGTTTCCTTTGTATCTTGTGATGAACATACAGCAGACAGCATGGACACAGACACTACTGCACAAGACTGTTCCCATCCCATGAAGCTTTGGACTTCTTTCTCGCAGTAGGATATTTTAGACTTTTCTTTATCCACTCTGTTCAGGAACAGGAAAGACTATAATCAAAACAAAGGAACTCCATTTCCAGTGTTCCAAGTTAGTTTCATGTATAACTGAATAAGATATATGATATGAATGTAAATCCATTGTTCCATATCCAAATAGTTGGATATATTTTTATTTTACCAATAAAAGTTATCTGAGTTAAAAAAAAAAAAACATACTGTAAAGCAGACACTGACACACAGCAGTGAAGTTACCAATATTACAATACTCGCAGCAGGGCAACTTCATGAAAAGGGGTTACCAAAGTGTGACATAAGTGTAAATTTTTAAAACCCAAAGTAGATTAATTTTATTATGTGTTTTATGACCCTGCGCCCAACCACTTATTAAGTGAATATAGTGGGAGATAACTCCCTGATCGGTACATGAGAAAATGGGTCATGAAAGTTGCACACTTAACAAGGGACACCAAAGAATTGTGACATGCATGTGTTTTTTTTGTAACTCATATTAGGAAACATTTGTTAGTAGGTTTGACGTGTGCTCTACCAGTGAATATGGGGTGTGGTATTTGGTAACTCCCTTATATGGGCATGAGGTTAATGCATCTTTAAGGTTGCACATGTAACATGGACACCAAAGACCTTTTCGAGGGGAAAAAGTTTTACTAAAGCTACCATTCATTACATAATACTAACACTATCCATTACACAATACAAACCAACCAACATCAAGCAACAGAAATATGAAAAATGTCCAAGATCTGTTTCAATCATCCTTCCCTGCCCTGCAGTGCATTTAAGTCCATTGTGTATGGCTGGAAAACAAACTATTCTTGTCCTCCAAGCAAGTGAGAATTATTTCAGTGCATTTTAGCTAAGTGTGTTTCATTTAATTTGTACAAGATTGTTAATTGTTCTGGTCAACAGACATGTCTTTCAACTCTTGTGACAAGCTCCAATACACTCCTAATTCCATTTCTGCCTCAGTCTGGAATACTTTCCTCATATTTCTTCCATACTTCAGTGCTGATTTTAAAGTTTCTATCTCCCTGAAGCTGTAGTGGCCCATAAAATATTCATGTACGTTTTACATTGTTGTAGTGATGAAGCCATTGCCATGTAAATGTTGAATCCCCACACTGGTGCAGGAATTTGAAGGTGCACAGCTGTTTACATGCTGCCGTGACCTCACCAATGTAGAATGCATTTGAATAATAAACAGCATACAGTTTGTTGACTTCAATAGGGCCTGAGGGCATGATTCTTGTTTTTGCTGGCTGCACACTGTGTGTGGTAGTCTCAGGTAGCAGAACACATGGGTCCTCGGGGAGATCAGTTTGGGCGCTTGTTGTAGGGGCTGCATCATTCGAGGCAACGTCACTCTGATTAGTACAAACGGCCACTGATGTAGGGATGCTGGAAGTAGTTTCAGCTGAGTGACCACTGGTTTTCGGAAGATTCTGGTGTTGGCTTATGTGACTCTTCAGTGTGCTGCAGGCAAACAGAGGTCTTTTGTGAAGTGGGCACAGAAGCCACTGTTAAATGCTTAACTGTCCACTGTCCTACATACCTTCTGTTGTCACATGGTAGCTCTCCTTGACATTGTCAGCAGAAGCATATTAAGTCTCTAACTGCAACTACTCCTGCTTTCACTGACTTTACACTTTGTATTTGGCAGGTCCCTGGTATTGTTTTGATGTTACCAAGCATGTTTTGTTTAATGTCATTACTGCCAACCCAGAAGATAGTGCGAATGGAATGGCTACACTCATCACTGGCTGGTTCTTTGGTTAGGTAGTTCTTGCAGTATGTATACAGGACTTCTGCATTAGCAATGACAACACACAGTTAAGGAGGAGACAACACTACATTTTGTTAAGAACTGTTACAAGACGCACATGCAAGAAAGTGGCAATGCTTCTCTACTTGAACAACACACAGGTAAGGAGGAGCAAACACAACATTTTGTTAAAAACTGCAATAAGGCGCGCATGCAAGAAAGTGGCAATGGATTCATACTTGGCGAACACACAGTTAAGGAGGAAACTGCACATCTGTTAAAAACCATTACAAGATGCGCATGCGAGAACGTGGTGAGGGTTTTCCACCCGAAGACAAAAAGGTAAAGAGCTTCTGGAGCCAAAACAGGCAGACAGGAAAACACAAATTTGAACTAGTAGTCCACAGTAACTTTCTATTCTCTGAAGTATATTTCTTTTCTCATCAGAAAGTCGTATTGTAATAATACTGTGCTGGATGTCTTTAACAGCTGCTAGCCTGGCAGTTGACAACGCTATTGCCCCACAATACATCAGCAGCATTATGATCTCAGCGACTTCACAGGTGAGTGCCGTGGCAGTCATTTGCTTGCTGTTCCTGAGTAGCACTGATGTCACAGTCAGCGAGGTCATATTTCTAAAGTACTGTGAAGCAGGAGATCATCAGCTACCATGCTAACCACTGTTCCACACATTTTGAAGTCCAAGTATTCCCCCAGCCAACCCCACACCTTGGGCAATGTGGGGCAAATGTGTGTGGTTACCTGCACATTTCGGCAGCTTGTCACACCAGATGCAGGGATGTCATGCTATTTCACACATAAAGCATAAACCATTTATAGTAAACCCATGCCCTCCTTCCCTCCCTTCTCAGGGAATATTGTGCCAGTTCAAGAATGAATGGCACCAAACCACTCACAAGCCTCACCTTGTTTGTGTGCAAGCCATGGCATGAATACCATAATAAATTATAATGGGTCACAGAAGAAGGGTGGTGCTGTGAAAATAGCATTAAACAACACTCCCTGTGAGCAGAAAGATGGCAAAATACCACGGCAGTCCACACATTAGCAAAACATTCCTAAATAAATCCTGGCAACTGCTCCTTAGTGCTAACCACCTAACCTACACCTGTAACCTCTATGCGCAAACTAACTGGCTAAACCTTCAAGGCAGAGTACAATATCACGTATGTCTACTCAGGGGGCATAGTCCTGTCTAGGACTATGCCCACCAGCCATCCAGAAGCTCCTCATTACAGCCCCCAACCCCCACTGCACAAGAAGCAATACCAGACAATCTCTTATTGTCCCCTTCTTTCGCACCTCGCAGGCGCAAAGGACATTCACGTACTTGCCCCATTTTGGCTTAATGAACTCACCACTGGACATAACCAAGGAGTCCAAGCTGGGATCATTTACAAGAAAACTCCACCAACATCTCACCAATCGGAGCAGCTGTGATTGCTGGCCAACCTGAGCAACTGTGCCTGCTTACCCTCTTTCCTTCTTTTCCTTATCCTCCCCCTTCACCCCCGTGAGCCCTCTCTTATCCCCACCTATTCTCCTCCTTGTACAAATCTTATCTACTCCTTGATGCACTTATTTCCATCCCTACATCTCTCCTCCCTCCCTGTCCCTCCCTATACTTTGACAATGAAATATTATTCTGCTTAATAGTTCAAGTATTGCAGCTCTATTCTCGCATAGTATGCAACCCTATAGTCACCTGTATTATTTAACTGTTTAAGATTGCAACTGCACTTATATTTTTGTACAGTCCTATTGTTTGAAATTCATGTACTGTCATATGTTTCTGTTTGCATTGTCTGTAATTGTTACTTTATACTGACGTGGAACCTTTGTAAATGAGCTTCCAGCTCAAAGGTGTAATCCTAGATATCAATAAATAAATAAATACTGCTGTAACCACTACCAAAATAAGACTTCATTGATTTAAGAGAAAGGGACTACTTTGTCTAAATGTTGAAATGTAAGGGAGCCATTGTATAATAGCAGTAATGCACTCCAGGGTGTGTGTCGTGCTGGGATAACATCACTTCTCGGGTTTTGGATGCACTCAGCCTGCAGCCTTGTGCCCAACCACCTGAGGTATGACATTATCCCAGCACGACACACACCCTGTCATGCATTACTGCCTAAATAACCTCACTTCCTTGGTAGCTGAAGGCCCTCGGCTGTTTTTTGGGCCTCACAATCCACCCAGGTCATTCGATTACAACAATAATGCTACACACCAGATCTTTGATTATTCCTTACACATTCTTTACAACAGCAGTGCAATAGAAAATGATTTCCAGAAAAAGCCAGTTTCAGCTACAATTAATAAAAATATTAGCATATCTGTCAAATCCACTTTTCCAGGTACCTCCTATGCTGCGCACCATGAGATTTTTTTTTTTATTTTCTTGATTTTAACCCTTGCCAGGTGGTGTTCAAGAATGCACAGGATAACCACAAGGGACCTGTACTGTAAGGGAAGGGGGAAGGGAGAAAGAGTTGTAGATCAAGTGGGATCTGTGGTGATAATATAGGTTGGGAAAAAATGGGTAGACTGGGTTGGCCAAGTGGTCCTTCTCTGCCATCAAATTCTATGTTCCTTTGTTTCAGGTCTACAATACTAGTTCTAAGTCAGTGGTGACCATCTTTGTTTCTTGAGAAAACACTAAATTAAATCATTTATAAAATACATAAACTTTGGTGGAACTTGAACATTTTACCACCACATAAAACTGGAAGATTCCTGGAATCATGTATTGTGAAAAAATGAAGGTAACATGTTTAGTCAAATGTCACTGCACTGCCAGCTCTGTGGCACCAAGCAATGTGTGATCACTTCGCATGCTGGCGACCTGGGTTCGCACCTGAGGCTGGGATGGCAGAAGTGGAGTCCAGCGAGGACGGTTAAGAGCATCTGTTGGACGCTCTCCTCCCGGGGGGGGGGGTGTGACCACACTCTGCAGTGCGCTCAGTCAGGCCACCATGAGCATGCGGCCGCTTTGTGGGCGGGGGCATGAACCTTGCAAAAATGGCTGCTCAGTCAACTGGATGATGGTTGCCAGGTTCCCCTCTGCCACAAAGACTGGCAGATGTCTCTCTGGCTGTCCCCGTAGCCCGCATGCCCCAGACAAGGTTGAACCACAGTCTCCCCTCCCCTATGAGGCCCAGGGGAGGGGGGCCCCCCAATGAAGGGCTATGTCGGGTGTACTCAGTACATGGGAATCAGGGGATTAAGAGGCAGGATGGCAGGAGGGGACTACTTTGCTGGTCTGGGGCCCCTAGGCAGGCCTAAAGGAGTGGACGGCAGAGTGGTAGGGGAATAAAAAGATAGGACGACAAAAAAAAATTTTATTGCTCTGCTGCTTTCAGTATCTGTACCTATCCCCCTCATTCTTCATTACAAAGAACATCTGCATAGCCAGCCCGGTGGCGCTGAGGGTTGAGGCGCTGAATGCCACACCTCTTGCCATGCCTGCAACCTGGTTTCGGGAATGACCTCAGGTTGTCAGGGTGCTGGCACGGGGGGGGGGGCAGAGCAGGATCGAGTACCTAATGGCAGCTCTCCTCTCCTGGAGTGGTTGTCGCCCCCTCCCCCCATAGTTCCGCTACCACCGGGTGGAGGTCCGGTGGGAGCACAGGTGGGAGGGGGCGGCAAGTCAGGAGGGCATCTTGGAACACGGTGCACGTGTATTTGGGACTGGGGATGGGCAAAAATGGGAAAAAACACAAACAATGGAAAAAAAAATGAATATCTGCATAAAAACAAGGTCTCTGTGTCTTAGACGGCATCATCTCAGTCTCCTATGTTTCCTTCCAATGAAACTAGAACTCCCTGTCTGTGATGTCACAATTTGTTGCTGTGGAGAGGCTTGTCTCACAAACAGAGGATTAAGATTTCAGCAGAGGTGAAAGTGGGAGGGCAGAAGAAAGGAGACACAAAGAGCCTCTTTTTAAGCAAGTGCCATCAGTAATAAAAGATGAGAGGTGATTAATTTAAATCAACTAATGAAACATAAGCTGAATTCTGTCTGAATGCTATATATTTAAAAGTTAAACTGGATAATGGAAAATGCTTTATGCCCAGAAAAAATCAGTATGTTGATCCTTGGATTTGTCCAGGCATTTTTCTAAAGCAGTGAGCAAAATTATCTTCTTGCCA
Source organism: Neoceratodus forsteri (assembly GCA_016271365.2). NCBI lineage: Eukaryota > Metazoa > Chordata > Ceratodontiformes > Ceratodontidae > Neoceratodus > Neoceratodus forsteri. The sequence continues at coordinate 1,338,882,208 of CM057455.1, read as the reverse complement.
CAGGATAAAATGTGTTAAGTTATTATAATAAAAACAACTTGTATCTCTTGGTCAGGGGGAATATTGGAGTCAAAGACTTCAAAGTTACCTACCAGGACATGATCATCTGGTAAATATAAAATAAAAACATGTGTGTGTGTGTGTGTGTGTGTGTGTGTGTGTGTGTGTGTGTCTGTGTAACTAAGAGGCGAATCCTGAGGATAAACTCATTTTTCATGTTTGCTTGCTGTGCATGCGCAAACTAACATCTTTTTAGAAGAACAGCATTTCAGAGGTGTGCCATCAGATCTAATTCAGCTCAGGCTTCAGTGGGCTCGACAGTAACAGAACAACTGCCAGCCAGGCTGATCATAACACAGTTCTTGGTTCTCTGGGCACAAGCTTCCTGTAATTGAATGGAAAGAGCCGCTCCAGTCCAGAGCAGCTCCATCCTTCCATCTGTGTGATACCCCCCAGCAACAAGCAGAACAGCGTCATGATCAGCCTGTTGGTTGTCTTCCTCCCCAACCTAAAAACAATCCCACCTCTACCAAGTATCTGCTCTGTGCACCTTTCAAATAGTTCTCACCCTCTGCTAAGTATCCCTCCAACCTCCCTGTCAAGTCCCGTAACTTGTGCCTCTTTCTAATAGATCTCACCATCTGCCAAGTATCCCTCCCACTTCCCTGTCGCCTCCCATACCCCGGTAAATATAAAACCGACACTGGGGTGTCCAGTCCTCAGTTGGTACCTTAAATAATGAAAACTGTCCTTCAAAGTATTTTTTTATTTATTTTACACCCTGTAAAAAGAAATGGTCCACCGATGTCTGTTGCTGCTGCTGCTGCCCGCGGTGCTGCCACTCCCCCACCCTACCCACCCACTCACTCACTCACTCACACACCCCACCCACCATCACCCCTTACTTAACAACCAGGGTCCAATGCTGTAATCATCTCTGGACCAGAGACATGCCTACACAATTCAACGCCGCAGCAGGAAATGAGGAAATCAGGTCCGCACATCAATATATTTCAATAGGTTTTGAACCTGTACTCACAACTTAGTCATTTTTTAAAATTCTCCACAAATTTTTAAACATGGTCTTTTGGGGACTCCACTTCATGAACAAGGTAGGTGCAATGTTTCACATCTGGCATGAAAGATGATTTTACAGTGGTTCAATGAAGTCACTTTCCAAGCAGGATTTGAACACTTTCAACTACCGGATTCATGAGGTGGGGTGACAAGACTGTGTTGAATATCTGGGGTGAAAATATTAAAGAGCACCTTTCCCAAGTGTAAAACCATTAAACAGGGTGCTCCCTCACCTCATTGGGTGCTCTTCCAGGCTACGTTCACTTTTTTTAATACAGCTCCAAAAGGAAGGGAAGGGAATCACAATCCCCCACCCACCCCGAGGCTGGCCATATGATCCTCTCCACTTCCTGAATTGCCAATCCACCCCGGTGCTCTGTTTTGTGATGTCATTATAGGTTGAGCACGGCGGTACACTCACTTTATTCACTTGAAGGGAATGTCTTTTTCAAATGTCATTTCCCTATTGTAAATCAGGTTTTGGCACCTGTTAACACCAGTGTTCAACTAACAAAGCTCTTGTTAGTTAAACACTGGCATCAATAAGTGCCAAAACCCGATTTACAATCAGGAAACTGCATTTGAAAAAGATGCTCCATTCATGAATGTAGCACCTTCGCACTCGACCAATATGACATCACAAACGAAAAGGTGTGGCGGATCGCTAATCAGAAAGTGAGAGGGATCATGCGGCTAGCCCTCAGGAGCAAATTTTGGACCCCTTCCCTTCCTTTTGGAGCTGTATTAAAAAAGTGAAAGCAGCCTGGATGAGCTCCCGATGAGGTAAGAGAGTTCCCTGTTTAATGGTTTTACAATTGAAAAAGATTGAGAAAGGTACATTTGGAAAAAAGAAAAAAAAAAGTTATGAAGGTACATTGACATTTTTTAACGCTCGCTCATACATTTGGCTATTTTTAATATGTTGATCCCAAACTTTCAGCATAGCCATTTTTTTCACACAACCTCATGAATGTGACAGGTGTCGTTTTTCAAATATGGGCCAAAATGTGTTTTTGCACTTGTGATGTAAAATGACACTGCGGCCAGTATTTTATAAATGGCAACTGTTATGTTCAGGGTCATAAAAAGACAATGTTGAAAATGTGTGGTCAAAATATCACAAAACAATAACGTTATGAAAAAAAATAATTTTTTTCAATGTTTACTCATAACATTGTGATGTGTGCACATTTTGGCCTCCAATTCAGAACAGAGCCCTTTTGTTTTACCCTTCCTCATGAACAGGGCAGATGCCATTTTTCAAATCTCCCCTGAAACATGTTTTTCTATTTGCTCCGCAAAGTCATCTTTTAAACAGGATTTTAAAAACTCCAACTGCCATGATTATAAGGAGGGGCCATAAAAAGACAGTGTTGAAAATTTAGGGAAAAATGTCACAGAACAACAAAATTATGAGGAAACATTACATTTTTTTCAGTTTTTCGGTGTTTACTCATAAATGTGTGATTTTTGCAGGTTTGGGTTCTAAATGTGCACAAAGCCCTTTTGTCATCCCACCTGGTGAACATGACAGGTTTCATTTTTCAAATCCACTTCGAAACATGTTTTCACAGTCCCTCTGTGAAACCATCTTTCAGACAGGAGTTAAATAAATCCCCCTGGGGGGTGCTAGAGAGCCAAGCATGCGACAAGACGTGGTTTACTTTAGCTCTAACAAAACCATGCCTTTTGGGTCAAATTTGATTGATATTTTTTGGCTTTAAGTTGGAACTTTCATTAGATCTCAATTCTTGAGCCTTAGAGCTACAATTTGATATTAGTTTTGAGCACAGGACGTACTAAAGGAGCGGCAGGAGGTCCAACTTAAAAAACTGGGCCTCCGTCGCACTAAGTTACATAGCTACCAGGCCCTAGCCATTCAAGTGATGATGGAGACCTGCCACCATGGGACCGCATCTTGAAAGCGGTTGGAGATTTTGATAAAAAAAATGGAAAGTGTTCTGGAACAACTAGGTTCCCAGGATGCTAGAACAGAGGTCGCAATGGCTATGGCAAAAGATGCAGACGATCGTTCCATGCGGATGCAAGCAACTATGGCCCAGCTCACTATGGAGAACTCCCACCTTCAGAATAGGTTGGAAACGCTTGAAAATGGAGCACAGGCTATGAATTAGCGGCTGACTGGATTGCTGGAAGGTGTCGAAAAAGAGGACCTTCTTACCTTCATTCGAACCTGGTTGTCCGGAGCGATGGTCAAAGAGAGTGGAGTGGAGTTTCAGGACATTCTCAGGGCCTACTGAGTGAACTTTCGGGCCAGACAGATAAATCAAGAAACCTCTTGAACAGTCTTAATTGTTACTACCAGGATGGAAATTTGGGATCGGATTTTGCAGTGGGCTAGGAAGAATCATCCAATACAGCTGGATGGTATGGATAGGAGGCTTTGCCTGGACTGGTCGTTTGCTACTTGAACCAAGAGAAAGCAGTTTGACCCGTTGTGCCAGCAATTGTGAGCCCTTGGTGTGGCGCATCCGCTTCTCGCTGCAGCACGGCTCAGAATTATTTACAGAGGCAAAACGTATCAATTTTCGGATCCGAGTGAAGTGAGGAAGAGAGTCGATAAAATAATAACTGAATTTAGAGCAGCGGTGCCTGGGAAGACGCAGGAAGAGGTGGACTCTGAGGCAGAAACATAAGGTCTCGGGGGGGCGGGGTCAAATTTCTAAGTTACAAGATGGCTAGTCCTTAGATTCTCCTGTTACTAGTTCCAGTTTATGAGGATTATTCCCCATAGTGAGAGTGGACTTCTGATGATGCCAATAATCTGGTAACAAAGTTTTCTTTTCAACCCCTAGACTCTTGGACTTTTGGGAGTAAGGTTGTAATAATTTGTTTGTAGCGGGGACTTTTATTTAAACTGAATCGTTTTGTTCGGACATAACCACACGCTTGGGGAAGCGCTTTTTGCCTAATTTAATTTGGTCCCGATGTAAGGAATGGTATTTTGTGGGGTGAGCTATGCAAACCCTCTTTTCTTCCTCTTATTGCCTATATTGCGCATAAGTGGACATAGTGACTGGAGAATGGTTACTTTCATTGTTTATTTTTAAGTTACTAATTGCTTTGAGTCCACAAGTCATGACTTGGTGAGCATATGAGCAATTGTATGGCTTTATATATTTAGAATTGAAATCCCCCATACAGTATGCTGTATTATATTTAATAGGCTCTTCAATGTTGGTACTGACATATGTATAGTTCTTTATTTTTTATGTAAGGTACCATCTGAGAGATATTATGGTATTTTTTGTATCTGCTGGTTCAGTGCTAAAATGTAATAAAAAATATAATTAAAAAAATCCACCTGTCTTGATAACATGGAGTCAAAAAAAGACTATGTTGAAAATTTGAGGTAAGAAAGTGAAAAACAAGTGATGAATAAACATTGAATTGTTCTAACGTTTATTCATAACTTTATTTTTGGCACATTTTGGACCCTAATGTTCAACATATCCCTAGTGTTACCCCACTTCATGAACATGACAGACGTCAATTTTCAAATTCCCTCCTAAACATGTTTTTGCAGTCACACTGTGAAATGACCATTTGGATTAAATTTTAAAAAAATTCCACCTGTCTTGATTATAACATCAGGTCATTAAAAAAAAAAAAAAACTATGTTGGAAATCTGTGGTCAAAATGTGGGAGCACACTGAAAATTAGATACTGCCTGTAAGCTGGCCTATCCTCGGTAAACGCAACCGAAAAATGTGTAAAAGCAGGACACCACTGAAAATGAGATACTGCATCTCATCTGGTCTATCCTGAGAAAATACATAGTAAAAATGTGTAAAAGCAGTAAAAATGTATAAAATCGGACCCCAGTACAGCAGAGCCCCTAATAAACTACACATCCATGCTGCACTATCCCAGGGAAAATACACTGTAAAAGCTGGGCTCCTCTACAGATGTAACTTGCCTTTCTGCTGGGTTATCCTGGGTAAATCTTCAAGTACTTGAAAGGGATAAATAAGGTTGATAAGGAGAGTCTCTTTAAGCTGAGTGGCAACCATAACACGAGTAGACACAGTCTTAAGCTGGAGGGTGGGAGGTTTAGGAGGGAGATCAGAAAGTACTTCTTCACAGAGAGGGTGGTGGACACTTGGAATGTGCTGCCAGAAGAGGTAATCTTGTTGAAGACAGTGGGCAGCTTTAACAGAGGCTGGGATAGGCATAGGGGGAGGGTAAGGGTCATGGGTAGGGAGGATGGAAGGAGTGGGGAGGGAGGACAGGGACATTAGCTCAAGCTATGGATCCCGCAATATGAGCAGACTTTTTTTTTTTTTTAAACTTTATTTATTCCTCTCATACCCCAGGCATCCTTCAGGAGTGCCCACATGGAACTCCTCCTCTACTCCCAACCTGAACCCTCCGCATCTCCCCGACTGCCTCCCTGATCAATCCCAGGCAGACCCAACCCCCGGTACCATCTCCGGGGCTGATTCCGCTCTCCCTTCAGGGGTGGCTCCTAAGTATGAGGGGCCTTCCTAAACGTCGTCGGGTCCTCCGGAGGCAGTTCGTGGGTGCCTCTGGGCCGGTATTTTGGATGTGGGAGGATCCACCGGGACCGCCACCATCTCACCGGTGCATAGGAGGCGTTTTTTCGCCTCTTTGTTCCCACCCCCTCGGAGCCAGGCTAGCACGGCAGCGTGGCACGTATCTCCGCCTCCCTGGCATGCTTACACGCTGCTCAGTCGGCCCGAACCCCTAGCTGCCGCCAGAGGTGCGCTCCATAGCGGCGTATCCCACCCCTACCCCTGGGAAGAGAGAGCAGTCCTCCGGACGTTCGATCTCTTCCCCTCCCGCCGACCCCAGGCGACTCCCAGCTCGTTCCTGAACCCGGGTCGCCGGCATGGCGTGAGGTGTGGCGTCCAGCGCCTCAACCCTCAGCACCACTGGGCCGACTCAATATGAGCAGACTTGATAGACCAGATGGTCTTCTTCTGCTGGCATCTTCATATGTTCGCATGTTCGTAAAAACAGTATAAAAATGGGTAAAAGCAGAGTCCCATCGAAAATGAGATAGATACATAGATACATAGATACATAGACAGTGTCAGCAGATAAGGGCCTATGGCCCACCCAGTCTGCCCATTTAAGCTTGTAAGTTCAGTTTGTTTTCCTAGAAGTCTGTTGCCCCTTACCCCTGACCTCCAGAATTCCTTTATGTCTATCCCTTGCATTCTTAAATCCGTGATTGTTTCAGCCCCACCACTTCCTCTGGCAGGGTGTTCCACTTGTCCACCACCCGTTCTGTGAAGAAATTCTTTCTCATGTTTCCTCTGAATCGTCCTCCTCCAACTTCATCCATGCCCTCTTGTCCTGGAACATCTTTTTCGCTTAAAAATAGTGTTTTCCTGCACCCTGTTCCTCCCTGTAAGATACTTGTATGTCTCTATCATATCCCTCTCTCCTCCTCTCCTCCAGGGAGTACATGTTCAGTTCCTTCAACCTGTCTTCATAGGACTTGTGATGCAATCCATGCACCATCTTTGTTGCCCTCCTCTGAACCTTCTCTACCCTGTCTTATGTCTCTACGTAGGTATGGTCTCCAGAACTGTACACTGTACTCAGGTGGGGCCTTACTAGTGTCTTGTATAGCGGAATTATGACCTCCTTTTCCTGCTGGTGATGCCCCTGCCTATACATCCCAGCATCCTATTTGCTTTACCTGCTGCCTTGTCACACTGTTTCCCTACCTTGAGGTCATCAGAGATGACAACCCCAAGATCCCTTTCCTGCTTGGTGCATGCTATATCCTCACCCCCAACTGATATATTGTGCCAGGGTTTTGTGCCCATATGCATTATCTTGCACTTCTTTGCATTGAATTTCAACTGCCAAACCCCTGACCATTCTTCAAGTTTCTGCAGGTCGCTTCTCATTCTGTCTACACCCTCTGGTGTGTCTACTCTGTTACAGAGCTTTGTGTCATCAGCGAACAGTGAAATTCTGCCTTCTAGGTCCTGCGCAATGTCACTGATGAAGATGTTGAATAGGACCAGTCCCAGCACTGATCCCTGTGGTACCCCACTGGTCACTCTTCCCTCTGTGGAGTGACAGCCATTTACCACCACCCTCTGTGTTCTGCCACCCAGCCAGTTACCTACCCACCACACTACTGTCCTGCCCACACCCATATTCCCCAGTTTGTGTAATAGTCTTCTATGTGGCACAGTGTCAAAGGCCTTGCTGAAGTCCAGATAGGCCATGTCCACTGCCCTCCCCTGATCCACCTCCTAGTCACCCAGTCAAAAAATTCAACGAGGTTGGTCTGACATGACCTCCCCCTGGTGAAACCATGCTGCCTTGGGTCCTTTAGTCCATTGACAACCAGATGTTCCACCAATCTCTCCTTCAGTAGTGCTTCCATGATCTTCCCCACTACCGAGGTGAAAAAGATTGTATTGCCCTTAGATAAATGTTTCCACCCAGTTTCGAACTGGGGACCTTTCGTGTGTTAGGCGAACGTGATAACCACTACACTATGGAAACACCGTATTGTATCTCAGCTATGCTATCCTGGGTAAATACAGTGCAGAAATTGGGAAAAGCAGGATCCCACTGAAAACAAGACACCATCTGAGCTGTGCTAGCCTGGGTAAGTATGGTACAAAAATGTGTCAAAGCAGAGCCCCACTGAAAATGAGATACAATAGCTCAGCTGGGTTATCTAGGTAAATATACTGCAACACTGTGTAAAAACAGGACTCTACAGCAGAGCCCAACTGAAAAGGAAATGTTGCATCAAAAACAATGTATCCTGGAAAAATACATTATAAAAGCAGGACCACACTAAAAACAAGATATTACATCTCACCTCTACTATCCTGGGTAAACAGAGTATAAAAATCTGTCTGTCTTGGGTAAATAAATGTGTACAAGCAGGACCCAGTAAAACAGCATGCAAGCAAATATTCAGCATTGACAAATGTTCGCTCATATGGCCTAAGGTACAGTTTTGTTGTATCTGCACACATACGCTTCAATTGTTTCCTGTCTTCTAGGACATGACTGTAAACAAACCTTGGTTTAAAGAAGGAAGCAATACGCGTTTCATCTTTTTGCCAAGAGAAATCCTGGACTGTAATACATAAATACAACAATACATCAATAAGGGGGGGGATGGCGGGGTAAGGCTCCACAACTACACAGCCCAAAACCTGCAGAGATCTGCACCGGTAAATATAAATGGCATCTGGATGGACAAACTAGTGTCAACTGTGAACAGTGTCAATGAGTGAATCACTGGCAACACCAAGAGCATGCCAATTTTGGCCTAAAAATCAGGATGCTGAAAAGATATACAGCACAGTATTAAACTGTGGGTTTCTTTAGTTTTTAGCAACACTTCTCATCTTTTAAATTTGTAAAAGTAATGTAGTATTGTGTAAGACCCAGTGTACATCCTCCCCCTCCACAAAACTGGCAAGTCAATAAATTGTTACAATATGCTTTCTGCCTCAAACGGCTATTCACGTGTTACATCCCAAAGGAGAGTGGGGGGTCTCTCAGTTTTTCAGGTCAGAGCTCTGGTGTGAAACTAAGTTCGGCCACCGGTCGGCAAGGTGGAACTCCCATCGGCTGAGGCCCTATTCTAAAATGCAACTGTCAAAGTTGCTCCCTTTTAAAATGTGGTGCACTGCCTTATTGGGTCACTTTAAAATAAGGTTCAGTCCCTGGCCAAAGTACTTGCACTGCTTTATTGGCTCATTTTAAATAAGGTGCAGTCTGCAGCCAGTGTAGTAGTAAATGGTGGGGAGCTGGCTAATGTGACCAATCCAAAACTAGCAGCTCAACCCATCACTTTCACAAACTGGAAAGTACCTTTCTCATCGGGGTGCACCAATGAGAAAAGCAATTTAGAGTTTGTGAAAGTGATTGGGTTGAGCTGCTGAGTTTGCGCTGACTCCCGCTTGTCACCTGCTTTCACTTTCCCTGAGCCCAACTTGTGCAGACCATAGCCTCCATTCAAGACTGCACTAGCAGTTTGTGATGCACACCCTCAGAGGGCTCTACTACAAGATCCCCGACTTACACTTGCCTGATAGGTAACTGCCTGACACTTTTTGTCCAACATGCAGCTGCCTGACAGGTGTACAATCCTGACAAGGGACTGCCCAACATTCGGAAAGTCAGCGACCTGGAGTTAGTTATATTAAGTCAGGGAGTGCGGGATCACAAAACTCACTATGATACAAGGGGCTCTGCCTCTCGCACACCCCACTGGACTTAATTTAACTAACTCCAGGCTGCTTACATTCTGAATGTTGGGCAATCCCTTATCAGGATTGTACACCTGTCAGGCAACTGCAGGTCGGGCAAGAAAGGTCGGGCAGTTGCCTCTCAGGCAAGTGTATGTCAGGCAATCATAGGACTCCTCACTCGGGGTGTGTGAAGGCATTACCCTCAGAGCACAGCAACGCTTAGTAGACAGAGACACTCCTCAGCTCACTTACTCTTTCTCTCTCTCTCTCTGCTGGCACTCATTCACTCTCTTTGTACTGGATGTAAAATTTTTTTGATGTAAAGTAAAATATGTACTGGAAGCGCTTACTGGGCAGAGCCGCTCCTCGGCTCTCTCTCTCTCTCTCTGCACTGGTACTTGGTGCTGCTCACTAATTCCATCAACAGAACTATATACTGTAAAAGATCAAATATGGGTGACCACATGCAACTCGCCTTGTGTTTTCACCTCGGGGTCGAGGTGATAGCATGGACCTCTCCTGCTTTGCTCTTGAGGTTCATATGCTGTTATCTCGACCCCTCAATGGAAACAGTGTTGTTGTTCATGGTCACCCATACATTATTCCTTATATTGTAGCAGTATCGTTTACACAATGGTAGTGGAAGAATTCAAGGGGTGCTGTATTGTATGGCAGCACACTGTAGCATTGGCTTTTCTTTGTGATGTGTTAATCAACAAACCCTGGTCTTACTTAAAAGGATCCCTAATTAGGCCACCACTGCCCTGGTGGTAGGCAGGTTGCAAACTCAGAAAAACGAGGCAGCACCAGCAACCACAGTTAATATGTTTTAATTCTTGAACAGTTAGTCCATACAGCTCATCAGGTTTCACAATGCAAGTGCAGAGTGCACCCCTCCTCAACCGTTCAAGAATTAAAACAGATTAACTGTGGTTGCTGATATCTCATTTTTCTAAGTTTATTGCCCTTTTTGGCACTGCACAGCAGTGATGGAGCTGCCTTTCTTTGTTTAACTGGTAAGCAGGTTGTACCAACTATGAAACAGTCAAGTCCCCTACACCCACACATCCCCAACGTAGCACATGCGCGCACGCCATTTGGGATGACCTCCTTCCAGTTGCGCCATTAACCACTCCGCGCCAGCACGAACCTCCATTCGGTGACAGCAGAACTATGGAAAGGCGATCCCACCCCTTAGCTGGGAGAGGAGAGCCAGCAGCACCGATCCTGCTCCCACCCTCCCACAAGCCAGCACCCCGGCAATCCGAGGTCGTTCCCGAACCCAGGTCGCCGGTGTAGCACGAGGTGTGGCGTCCAGTGCCTCAACCCTCAGTGCCACTGGGCCAGCGCAGTCATGAATTTTTAATTTCATTCTGTCTTCCACCAATGAGACATCGAACAATGTTTCATGGTAATGCCACTTTGTTAAGCAAGGTGGCCATATTATCAAGCAGATGTGTGCAGATGAAGTTTCTGGACCACCATGTCCACAGAAGGGCCAGCCAGGTGCTGCCTCCTCTGAACTGATGCCTTGGACAGTTGTGTTCTTTGGAGAATTGGTTAGGGATCCAGTGCTTTGCCACAGGCGTCAGTGGATGGGGTTGAGAGCAGGCACACAGGGAACAGTAGCACTACTGGTAGAACTTCATGTTCAGGATGAGGGCTTAGGATAAAGGAAGGAGGCTCAAACCTTGTTTTAAAAAGATCAATGAAACTGAAGAGAAACAGAAAGCATAAAAAAAAAATCAGTTTAATTCACTTTTCCATGTACTGAGGGCCTGCTGTGAACTGACTGTAATATTGACTGCAGTGATGAGACTGCTTTCTATTAAACCTACACACCTTGGAGTGATGGTAGGGTGCCATAAGTCACTGTTGTTTGGATGACTGTGGTAACTACATTTTATTTATTTTTTCTGTGTACATTTTATGCTCCCAGTGGAGCAGGCAGGTGGCTCCGGCCCATCCCTCGGAGGGGCTCACTCTTCGGTCCCTGACTCTACCACGCCCAACCCTCCCAGCAATCCCTCACAGGTTAAACCCCCCCCCCACCCCGTGACAGGGCCGGGCGAGGTGTCGACTCCCCCGCCTGAGACCAACATCCAGACTCTGGGAGGCTGATGCAGGTGCTCTTGAGGCCATCATGGAGCCTGCCAGCTCCATTTTCTGCCCCTCCCCTTGCTGCGGTTGCTCGTGTGTGGAGGCACATGCATTCAGCGATCCGCAGCACTGCAGCACCCTCACTATGGTAGCCGCTGTTGTCTGCACTACCCTCGGGCCTCCACCCAGGGGCAGCCTTGCAGCGGTTGCGACTGGGTCCCCTACCCAGGAGAGGAGAGCTGCCTACGCCCGCTCAATCCATCTCCCGGCCTCCCCCCTACCAACCTCCAACATTCCAGGCTCATTCCCTATTCCGAGTTGCCGGCATGGCGCAAGGTGTGGCATCCAGCGCCTCAACCCTCAGCACCACCGGGCCGGCCAGTAAATACATTTTAGTGGGGAAAAATTTGCAACTGGGCATTTCCAAAGGCTTAATGCCCTTGCTGGGGTAAATGGCCTGGGGCTGCACCTTGTGCCATCAACACCCTCCAACACTCCCTCAGTCTTGGAAGATTGCAAAGGTTCTTCCCTCCACAAAAGGGGTAATCCCTCCACTCCTGGCAACTTCCACTCTATCTCTTTTCTCCTTTCTCTTGCAAAGCTGCAGGAGAAACTGGTTTACTCATGGCTTGCAGACTTCTTCCATTCCTCCAAGTTCTTCTCCCCCTTCCAGTCAGGTTTTAGGAAGGATCATTCCACCATCTCCTCCCTACTAAGGGTCTCTGATTCCATCCTTTCAGGGATGGATCAGGGGCTCATCTGAGCAACCATTTTCATCAATCTGGTCAGAACTTATGATATGGTGTCCCATTCAGTCCTCCTGGATAAGCTGAGCTCTGCTGGCCTCTCAGCCATGGCTGTCGATTGGTTCCATTCCTCTCTCTTCGGCTGTCAACAGTCAGTACAGGTATGAGGTGCCCTCTCCCCACCTCTCCCTATCCAGGCTGAGGTCCTACAGAGCTCCAATCTGGGTCAAGTCTTTTTCTCCAGCTTCCTAAATGACCTCCCTCTGCCTCTGCCAACTAGCATATTGACATGCATGTAGATGATGCAGTTCTCTACACTTCTGGTCCCTCAACTTTATCCATGGAAGTCTCGCTCCCTATGCTGGTTCAAATCCAACCAACTTTGGGTCAACAAAAACCTGTGTTTATGACCTTTGGTACCAGCCAGAAACTGGCACAGCTAGGCCTCTCTCCATCTTCTCTATGCTGGATGGCACCCTGCTTGAAGCAGGCCCAGCTTTCAGTATCTCTATGTGTGGTTAGATACCAGGCTTGACTTCTCTTCTTACATCAATGCCATCCATGCCAAACTCCATCCCAAACTTGGGTCCTTGTACCACAATAAATGCCGCCTTTCTCCACAGGTCCACAGGGAGTTGGACACCAAAATGGTTCTCCCAGTTTTTAACTATGCAGCTGTGGTCCATGGCACCATTCCCTTCACCTCTGTTGCTAGACTGGACACCCTTTGCAATGCCCTGTGCTGCTCTGCTGCCAACTCCCCATCTCATACCTAGCACTGCTCCCTGTACTCCTCCCTAGCCATCCTCCCTCTCCCCTCACAGCACCAGTCTCACTGTGCTTCTCTCAACTCTAAATACTGGATCGGGTCCTCTCCCCCATCCCCTCCTACTACTACTCCCTGTGCTCTAGGGACCCGCACACCTTCTCCCTTCCCCACCCATAGTCCTCAGCTAGGAAATATGCTTTCTCTTACTGCCTCCTCTCCCTCTGGAACCATCTACCCTCTTCCATCCGTCTCTCCCCCCCACTTCTCTCCTTTAGATGGCAGCTAAAACTTCTCCCCCCCGCTGCTTCCGACCCTTTTGCAGAACCCTTCCTTTCCATCCCTGTGCACCTGACCACCCTTTACCTTTTTCATCTAGTAATCTCATAGTACTGACAACTTCTGTGAAGTTTATCAGCCTGTTTTGACTTCTCCTCTCAGCACCAGCACAGCCTCCTTTCATACTGGCACTGTGCACATTTTGAGCGTGCCAGATTTGCACAGATGAGTTGTATGCTAATTTATTTGTCCTACATATGTGATTTTTTGCCATATTGTCTGTACCACACTCAACCTATGCTCTTTATGTTATCATCCTTGTAACCACATCACCTGACTTGCTGTATTTCTTTGTAACTGTGTTCTCCCCTTCCCCTTTCCTCCGGGGTCACACCTGGAAAATTGAAATTTACATACCTGTAAATTTTCTTTCTCCGACTGCTAGTCTCCAGGCTCATGACTAGAGGGAGGTACTTCCTGGAATGAAGTGACAGGCAGGAAAAAGATCTCCGCAGGGGGACCAGATCCTCCCCTCTGCATCCTGTAGCTCTCAGTTTGTTCCAGAGCATGTCCCCTGCAGTAAAACATCACTGAGAAACAACAAGAAAAAATGTTAATATGTACTTGCGGCCCGGAAGAGCCGGCCTAAAACCCTCAGGCCAGATGGCCAACGTCCAACATTCTGGGAGGGGAGGAGCCCAGAGACCAGCAGTCAGAGAAAGAAAATTTATAGGTATTTAAATTTAAATGTTTGCCTCCTAAGCTGGTCTCCAGGCTCATGACTAGTGGGATCTACTAAAGCAGTACATCCCTTAGCTTCACGGGTGGGAAGAATGTTGGCAGATATTTATGGCTCCCCCGCTGATGGAGGGACCAATTAACCAAGGGATGCCTCAACAGACCAGTTAACCAAAGGGTGCCTCAGCTGAGGCAGACACAACCAATCTGTAGAGCTTTGCCAAGGAATGGATGGATGCCCAAGTGGTCACTCTGTGAAAGACTGCTAGAAGGTTTCTCTGAATTCCTCCCAGGAGGTAGCCACTGCTTGAAGTAAAGGTGTCCTCCATGGGCCCAGCAGAGAAAACCCCTACCTTTTAGAAGGTGATTGAGAAGGGAATATATTCATCTGGCCCGAGAGACTTTTCAGGCTTTTTTGCCCAAATACGGCACTGAAGGTGATGATGAATAGACTTGAAGAGTCATATAATTACTTCCGCGCTCCTCTAGCCCAGAAGGAGAAGTTATCTGTCCTTCTCACTCTTAGGGCAGAGAGGCTCGATTCTGGTGAGCCGAGGAAAGGAGATAACCCCTTCTGCCAAAAAGATGGATATGTTTGTAGAATCACTGAGTTCTGTACAGCATGGTGTATGGTTCCTTGGAAAACAGAGCTCCTATCTGCTGATACCATGGGCTGAAGTGCGTGCTGCAAGAAGACGACCTTCATTGTGAGAAGGATGACGGACAATTCCTTAATGAGCGCCAAAGGGGTCTTGGTGAGGGTTCCGAGGACCAGGATGATTTTCCAATGTCTGAGGATAGCTCCACCTAATCCAGGGTGATCTTGTGCAGGAGATTTGGCTCCATCTTGTGTGGGCACCTTGGGATTAGAACTGGATTCTTGGAAAAGTTGTACAGGGGATTGCAGGGTCCCTAGCCTATGGAGAATGCATCCTGTGCTATGGTCAGCTCGACCCTGATTAGAGAGCAGGACTGGGGAACTTTGACGCTTCACCAACCAGTGAAGAACTACCTGCAGGAGGCTCCACCATGGAACAAGGAGGAGGAAGGCGCTGACCTTTATATCCCATTCACCTGGGAGGACATCCTGACTTAGCCAATCTTCCATGATGTTCTCCTGACCTGGGATGTATCCGACCACTAAGCTCACCAGGCGATGCTCTGTCCGCTAGAAGAGCAACAGGGCTTTCTTGTATCATCCAAGAGCTCATGTACCTCCCTGGTGAGGGGTGCAGGCCCTTGTGGCTCGACTGAGGAGGAGGAGGGCATCCTGGTTGGAGAACTGTGCTCTGAAACTTTGAAATGTCAGGAGGAAACTCCAGTACGTTGATGTTGTAGTGGGTCTCTGCCGTTGACTACTTGCCAGTCCTGAAGGCTGGTATTGGTAGTAATTCTCCCCTGGTGAGGATGCCCCTGCTTGAGACCCTTCATGAGGTTGGAGCAAAGAATCCCCTAATTCAGAGATGCTTCCACCTGAAAATAGTCTTGAATTCGCTGGCTCAGACTGACCCTTGGCTGGTCCCGATGGGAGTAGTTTAACTGGCTACATGCTTGAATGTGCTGGCCCGGACTGACCTTTGACTGGGACCCTTGATGTAGTAGGGTCGGCTGTTAGGGACACATGAGAATAAGAGCCCAGGGAGCTGAGACTGCCAGGGGGATCATCCTCCCCGTAAGCTGCATGAGGGTGTGGTCTGAAAGGCATTGGGCCATTTGGTCTTTGCTGAAAGAAACCCAGTGGTCCCTGAGCTTAGAATCCATAGGAAAACCCTTAATTTGGGATGTGCAGAAGATTACTCCTCAATGATTCGGATTTTTAGATGGCGGAAGAGAGCTGATTCGATGATCAGGAATCCTATAGGGGAGAGGCATTGGGTGACCTCAGCCACTGCCAGAAATGACTGCTCGCACTGTGGGGTATTGACCAGAGTGACGCCCATATAGGATATGTGAAAATGCCCCTGCAAATCTGCTGAGACCAGCTGAACTCCCAGATGGAATTCCCCTGAAGATAGATGCCAGGGTACTCATCTGCAATGTCCCATAGTGGATGAATTTGATACAACATTCTAGGACCCATGGTGCCGAAAACCAGGGATCGACAAATTTCAAAATAAAATACTTGTCCAAGACAACTGGCCTTACCAAAGATGGTAGTCCCATTGTTGGGAGTGGTAGTCCAAGGTCAGAAGGCTATATTTTGAGAGAAATTACAAAGACTTAACATAGCAATAAAAGACTTGGTGTGGGGATTGTATTATTAATACTAGGCAGCTACAGAACATTAGGAAACAGGAAAAATAATTTATGAATGAAATATTTTAATATATTCTTTTGCCCCGTTTCCTTCTCTCACTCACCATACTACACAATCCATCCCACACCCTTTTCCAGAGATAGCAGTGAAGTAAATAGGTTTTTATATCGTATATATCTATTTTCAATTATTTTGTTTTCAATTTTCAACTTTGCTGCATTCTATATGGTCGAATTGATCCGACATAACCCTACAGCCTGAACCCCGCCCCCCAAGATCTCCTCATCCCCTCCTCTTAGAGTCCCTTTTCTTTTCTTTTTTAAATTAAATCTGTTTGTGCTTGCTTCTTTTTTTAAGTTCTGCTACACTTGTCACTGAGGACAAACTAAAATAAAGGTAGAGATCTGCTCCCTAAATGTACCTTTCTGGTTTAAAAATTTAATTAGTCACTTCAGTAGTGTGGTGCGAGACAAGTCCACTCTCTACATGACTACCCACTGACAAGCTGTCTTCACATGTACCACTCCCACAGAGTGCAGTTTCACCCGTGGACAGCTCACCACCGCGATCAACTGCCATGAAACTGGTGAAATACCTTTGAGTTACAGGCAGTCTAGTTTGCAATATGCAGACTGATCTGTCACTCCAAGTAGTGCGGCCGCTGTGATGGCTGGGTGGGAGGTACTGGGAAGGCTGAGACCCTGTCTAAACCGCGCTCACTTCCAGTGCTGCTCCAGAATGGCAGCTCCCTGAAAAACATGTGGTGCATGTCTTCTCCAGCTTGTCGCTCATGTGAACTCCGTGGCAGCAAGCAACCCAACTCCCTGCCTGATGACACCTAGTGGCAACAACTGAACACTCCAGAACCTGTAGCTAGAAACAGAAAAACAAAAACAACAGCCTAAATTAATTTGGTTGTCCATGGGACAACCTCTGGCTCAGTGGATGCTTGTCCCTGTCAGGAGACTGGTAGCCCCGGACAAGGGACTACTGGATTTGTCGATCCCTGCCAAAAACTCCATATCGGTTTGGGTCTGAGATGGATAGACTGTATATGTCCAAGTACCTTTCTGTGTGGGGCACTCTCTGCTTGTTGCCACTTGTAAGTGATCTGTGTTTGGAGAGCCGACCTATACTGTGCCGATAAGGATGAGGGTACCACATGCAGTTCCTCTGTTGGATGCAAGAGATGCCCCAGGATGGTCTGCCGAAGGCTGACTTAATGTGTGCCCTGAGTAAGTATGGGTTTGAACACCCTGTACTGGATCCCTGTGACCAGGGTCTGTACCTGCTCCTGGATTGCGGTAGTTAGGTTTTTGTTGTCTCTCTCTGGATTCCCTTTAGAGACTATCCGAACGTGAGATATCCCCCGCAGGGGGCATTCCCCTAGTGTGCCTTGGTGACCTGTCTGCCTGTCATGCCTGTAGCCTTAGATATGTCAAGGCAAGGTGGGTTAAAGCATGGCCCTTGCTGCGCATATGGCAGCCTCCTTCCAGACCTCAGCTGTGAATGTTAAAGCATGGCCCTTGCTGTGCATCTGGCAGCCTCCTTCCAGACCTCAGCTGTGAATGTTAAAGCATGGCCCTTGCTGTGCATCTGGCAGCCTCCTTCCAGACCTCAGCTGTGAATGTTAAAGCATGGCCCTTGCTGTGCATCTGGCAGCCTCCTTCTAGACCTCAGCTGAGAATGTAGAGAACAGTCCCGAGCTATAGTTGCTGCAGGGTGGGCTTGTTTACATCTGGCTCATCAGCACACTGGAATGCCAGGTCATTGGCCCATGATAATGCAGCTCATGCTGAAACCGCTTAGCTGGGCTTGCTTACATCTGGCTTGTCAGTACGCAGTGCAGCTCATGCAGGCCTATGGTAGGGCGGCTCATGCTGACAACAGGTTGCCTGCAGCTGCCTTAAAAGAACAGGTCGGCTGCAGCTGCCTTAAGGGAGGTTGCAGAGGACTAAAGCGTCCTTGTGAGGGGAGCATCCCCCTTCGTATCCCCTGGGTCCCACAGAGAAGCCCCATCCCACCTCTGGTGGGATATATATATATTCTCTGTTTTGCTTGGCAGCCGATGCGCGTCTGAATGCTGGTTGGTGGTTTGGGAGTTGACGAGAGAGACTTCCAGGGAAACTCCTCACTTAGGTGCCTAATGAAGAAATCTAGGTCGTCCAGGACTAAGTTTCTGGATGGAGAGCCGTCCGAGGTAGAAACACCACCCATTAGCCCCCCTTCCTCTAGGGGGACTAATTGACCTCAGGCAGACTTGGGGGTCTGTCCCGTTGGATGTTTTTCACTGTGGATATCCTCGATTCTGCTACTGATATGTGACCTCTTCCCCTCCTATGGTACTGAGGGGGGGGGATCCCTCAGGTCTGAAGATTTGGAGTAGGCTTCCCGTGGATCCTACGATCTATGAAGAATTGAGGCATGATGAGAAGGGCTGATGGGTCTGCACTGCCCAGGACTGGTTCCTGTGATAGCAGGGTGGATGTCTCCGGACCACCTCTGACCTTGTAGGTGTCTCATTTAAGCATAGCAAGCCGGATAAGGTGACCTGGGTGAGGGAGAGAAACTACGTCTGTGGCCTTTTCCACCCCAAGAGAATTTGTGCTATGCTCCCGACCGCCCTTGGTACTGGAGGGTGGCTTGGGCCCCTTTATATCCTATTAGTGTTGCCGCCTGGAGTAAGGGTTTATCTGTTGAAATGGGCTAGAAGACGTTGCCTAGGCAAGTGTTAGCACAAGTCGACCACGCCAGAGCTGCGCTTCCGCTGTTCGACCGTCCATGGCGAACATGTTGAGGTCAGCCGATAACCACCAGCTGGATTGCAAGGGGGGGCGCTGTCATTCCTCCTGGTGGGCGATGGGGGGCTGTAGCGCTGCTCTTCCTGGGCTGAAATGAAGCCCCTGTTAGTGAAATGAAGCAACTGATACTGTGGAGTGCTCCCGCTACAAGAGGCCAGCAATGAGATGTTGTAGCATGGCTCTTCTGAAATGAAGCCCCCTGCTGCTGTGAAGTGCCACCTTTGCGATAAAGCCCCCTGCTGCTGTGAAGCGCTACCTTTGTGAGAAAGCCCCTGCTGCTGTGAAGTGCTACCTGTTCGACGGGGAGCTGGTGTAGCGTGGCTCTTCCTGAGCCGAAACAAAGGCCCTGCTATTGTGGAGCGCTCCCGCCTCCAAGAGCCTGTCGATGAGGTGCTGTAGCATGGCTCATCCTGAGCCGAAATGGAGCCCCCTGTGCTGGGAGGTGCTACCACTCCCATATGATTCCTCTATCAAACGATGGCGAGCCCAAGGCCGGGGGCTCATCTACAGAAAACCACTTCTAGTTGAGACCACTAGTTCATTGATGAGGGGCTGCTGCTCGGCTCCACCTGAGCAGAAATGAAGGGCCTGTTCCTTGCCGGTGAGCCAGGGCTGTAGTGCAGCTCACGCTGAGCTGAAATGGAGCACCTGCTGCCAAGGAGTAATCTGGCGACTTCCCCCTGGTAGTCAATGAGCCTGCAGACCATGGGGCTCATTGACAGAATGCAGCATCGGCAGCCTGAGCAGCAGAGCCACCGATAAGGAGAATACTGCGCAGCTCTTGAAGTTCCTGCTGCCGCATGGTGTTTTAGTGGCTTCCCCCTGTTGGTCAACGGGCCTGCAGACTGGGGGGCCCGTTGACGTGGCGCTGCATCGGCGGCCTGGTGTTGCCTTTTCGTCGCTGTCCTAAAAATGACCGTTTGGGGGGGGGGAGAAAGCGTGCCTCAAAGCACGGGAAGAGACAGAATAGAAGGGGTCCAGTCTGTGCAGCATGCATGTCTGAGACTGGGGCCCTAGACACTCTGTGAGGCAACGCTGGAGCTCCTGCTCCTGTGATGCTTCCCCCTTGAAAGTCCTCTTCTAATGAGAGGTAAAAAATAAACATGGCGCTTGAGGTGTCGTCCCAGTAATGATCGTTGGGGGTGGGAGAGAATGCATGCCTCAAAGTGTGAGAAAAAACAGGAGAGAAGGAGCCCAGTCTGTACAGCATGCATGGCTGAGACTGGGGGCCCTAGACGATCTGTGAGGCAACTCTGGAGCTCCTGCTCCTGCTCCTGTGCTAATGAGAAGTAAACTGCACTTACAGTTAGATGTCTTCAGCTCTGCCCCACAGTGGCAGAGCCTCTGCTCAGAACCTGCCTCATGGCAGGCAGGAAGTAAACTGAGAGCTACAGGATGCAGAGGGGAGGATCTGTTCCCCCTGCAGAGATCTTTTTCCCTGCCTGTCACGTGGTTCCAGGAAGTACTTCCCACTAGTCATGAGCCCAGAGACCAGCTTAGGAGAGAGAGAGAATTAACCTTGGCTCAGTGTGCCTCTCCCAGTTACCATTTTTAAATAAATAAATCAGTCAATGGGAATTAATCCTATGAAATTCCTGGTTGTTTGGGCATTATTGCTTAAATAACATACAGTTATATCTCTTAAAGGGTATAGATACACACTATGAAACAATACAATTACCTTCAGTTTACTTATTTTTTATTTATTTTAATTTTCGGATACAGCCTTTGAGCTCAGAGCTCATTTACAAAGGCTACACGTCAAGCAGAACAATACAATGGCAGATAAGCATATTGGGTATACAGCAGCAAGTATGAATTTACAGAGCACATAATATCAGTAGTCAAACCAAGTACAAGTAACGCTATACAACAAGATAAAAATATGACAAACAGATGAACTATAAAAAAAATAAGGGAGGGTATGGCGATCCATAGGCCAGCACCCAGAGATGTGGGATTGTCACAACTCTATCAGTAAAGTGAGGACAGGAGGCCAGAAAGTGAGAGACAGGAACAGATGGTCGGGGGGGGGGAGGTTCCATTGGGAGAGTACAGGGTTAAAGGTGTGCTGTGGAGGTTGGGTAGGCACTGGGGAAGAGGAAGTAGAAAGAGGAGGCTAGGGTTGTGAAAATACCTTTTTTCGAATATTCAGTATTCAGGGCCAGCACGACCGAACAGTCAGTCGAATATTCGTATTCGGCAAAAAAATATAACCCCCTTCCCCTCCACCCTCAGACAGCACCAAAACCCCTCCCCCAAGTTCCCCAACCACTATTACAATATTAAAAAAAAAAAAAGACAGCAGATTCTTTTTGGGGTGGCTGGCACAACCCCACCCACCTCCATGGCCGACCACCGTTTTCATTACTAAATTAAAAGTTAACAGTCCTCCCTGTGGTCCTCCTCCACCCCCCCCCCAGTAGCCAGCAGCAGCCCCCACCTCCCCCCGCACCCTGCCTGCACCTAAACAAGATATATAAATGTAAGAAAAAGGCAGCTGGCACAGCCCTCCCTCCTCCACGGCTGGCTGCCTTCTTGTGAATGAAACTGTGCCTGCTTTTGCTTAGATAGAGAATGAGCTGATCACGTGATCAGCCTGCTCTCTATATAAGTGCAAGCAGGTGCGGTTTCATTCACAAGAAGGCAACTGGTCAGGAGGAGGGCAGGTGTGCCAGCTGCCTTTTTCTTACATTTATATATCTTGTTTAGGTGCATGCGTGGCTACTGGTGTGTGTGTGTGTGTGTGTGTGTGTGTGTGTGTGTGTGTGTGTGTGTGGAGGAGGACCATGGGAAGGACTGTTAACTTTAATTTAGTAATGAAAACTGGTGGCGGACGTGAGGCGGGTGGTCACCTCAAAAAGAATCTGCTGCCTTTTTTTTTTAAATATTGTAATAGTGGTTGGGAAACTTGGGGGTTTGGGTGCTATCTGAGGGTGGGGGAAGGGGTTATATTATTCCCCAAATACGGATGAATAGTGAGCAATTTGTTATTCGGATTCCGAATAACGAATAGCACATTATTCGTGGTATTCAGGAAATAATATTTGTTATTCGCACTGCCCTAGAGAAGGCTGGTGGCAGGGAGATGAGGAGGATGTAAAAGGGTCAATTAAAGGTCTCTGAGATAAGGACAGGGTGAAGTCAGCTTTGCTAAAGCAAAGGGGAAAAAGCAGTCTCAAGGGCAAAGAGTGCAAGGTCGTTTAGCACTCAGCTGCCGGAGGTAGTTAGGCAGTACTTCAATTCTTTTTTAAAAGAGCTGATGTTGTTGGAGTTGGCTAGATCAGCAGGGAGTTCACTAATCCAATGTGGGGCTCTGTATGCAAAAAAGTGCTGAGCGAGGGAGGTTCTCCTGAATGGTGCAGACAGTGAGCATCGTACAGTGCCCCTGGTGCAGTGCTGGGTTTTCGTGAATTGCAGTAGGTTGCAGATGGCAGGTGGGGCGAGACCAAGAAGTGCTTTCTTTCCCATGAGGAATACTTGGTACTTTACTCACCCTGGTAGGTTTAGCCATTGTGTTTCAGCATACAGCTTGCACGTGTGGGTGAGCCTGTCAGCACCCAGGACAAGTTAGCAGGCTTTGTTGAGTGCTGTTCTGACACGCTTTAGGGCTGTGTCGGTGGCAGCATTATATACAATCAGCCCACAGTCAATAACTGACAGAACTGAGCTAGTGACGGCGAGGTGCAGGGAGGTGGGGGTTAGGTGGCTCCTGTGCTTACACAGGACTCCAAGTTTTGATGCTGACAGGCCTGACTACGCTGACAGAGTCGTCAACATGTACTCCAAGGTACTTGAATGATCTTACTTGTCCAAGGGCTTAGTTTTTTTTTATTGACTATGTTAAGACTGAGGTTTTTCTTTTTGGAGTGTGGGCACAGCACTATTTTAGTTTTTTTATAGCTGAGCAGCAATTTTTGCCTGGTGAACCAGTCCTCTAAATGGTTGAAACTGTTTTGCAGGCCCTGGGAGAGAGGGCCTAGTTGTGGGCTGCGATTAATGAGTACAGTATCGTCCATGTAGAGGATAATTTTGGATGTGCAAGCTTCAGGAAGGGTATGGAGAAACAGACTGAACATCAAGGGTCCCAGGATGGACTCTTGGGGAACCCCTAGTGAGAACTTCCTGGGGCTGGACAGCACAGAGCCTATCTTCACGCACTGTGTTCTGTCTGGGATGTATTTAGAAAACCAACTGACAGAGGCAGGGACAGACAGAGTTGTAGTAACTTTTCTAGCAGTAGGTGGTGGTTTACTGTATCAAAAGCTTTTGTGAGGTCAATGAAAATTTGCCCCACTAGGTGGCCACTGTCAACTGCATTGTGTAGGAGGCTTGAGAACTCGATTAAGGTGGTGTTAGTACTATGGCATTTGCAGAACCCATGTTGTTGGGGGCATTGCAGGTTGTATTTATGTAGATACTCATTCAATTGGTCTGCTGCTATCCTCTCTAGGGCCTTTGACAATGGTGATAGGAATGGATGGAGAGAGGCCGGAAATTGAAGGTACTTGTGTGGTCCCCGCTCTTGTCTATTGGTGTGACAAGAGCCACTTTTCAGAGGTTCGGGAAGTTACCAAGTGTGAGGGACTTATTACAGATTTTGGTAACTGGGACTATTACCTTATCAAGTGCGAGCGCCACTATTTTCGTATTTATGTTGTCGCTGGCCTTATTTCACCCCCTGATTGTGGCAAATTAGGTATTTGGGGTGGGATATCATTGACTAAATACTCATTCAGAAAACAACATAATGAACTGCTAGCGATTCCACAGACTTGTCTTGGAATTATGTATTCGGGATCGCACTAAACCTGGATCATAGACCTTTTTTTGTTTCACATTCCATTTTTCCTCTTCTCCTTCACACCGTCCACAAGCCAAGATTCCTACTGTGTGCATTAACTCCCTGTGTGATACAGTCACGCAGGCCTCAATTTTTGAAGGAATAAAAAGTCAGCTACACGCCTTTGAGCTCAGTCAAAAGTGTACAGTTGCCATACATAGTTGGCTCAACTATAAAATCTTTAAAACCTAAAGAAAGCATCTCGTGCTGGACTTCCTAGGTGAATTTATGAGGTTTACTATGGAATAGGAGAATGTGGTGATTGATTGTTGCTGACTAACAGTCATCAAGATGGGGGTGGTGGAAGGTCAGGAGGACCTTGTCACAGAAGCCAGGAGGACAAAATGGGGAGCAAGGGCAGGCATTAGGCAGGTCACTTTATTACTTATTTTTCTTTTGATTCTTAGTCCTTACACAGTGTGCAGGTACTAAACTCCCAGCCAGTCAACACCACAAGACCACCCTGCTGCCACAGTCTTTATTTGTTCCTTCTGTAGCAGAAGTGAAACACCGTCGGGATTTTGGTAATGGACTGTGGGGGTAGCACCGTAACCAGCACTCTGATTATCTTACATATAGTGTATGAGTATACATATACATATATATATATTTATAAAATGGTGTGGTAAAATCATAAAAATCCCAGTGATACAATTGGCCAAACACGTCACATGACCGTGCATTATTTCCCAACGACCGCACACCTTCCACTACGACCGCACACCTGAACTACTTTCCAGTCCTCAAAACCTTTTCACCAGCAGCAAGACCACTCCACACCTGGTGCAGCTAGACACCCACACTAACACATATGTGCAACTGACACCCACACCCATAAGTAAATATACCAGTAGTAGCCCAACACTGTAGAAACAGATCTCTTCATCCTACCATTAATGTTTACTGAAAATTTAATTTAAAAATCAAATCCTGCCATGTTCACAGTGTCACAGTGTACAACCACTTTTATTACTGTAACCACTGTGACCAGTCTGATTAACGGAAACCTAACTGTATATATAAAACTATAACATATATTCTTTTGTAGTCTTCTCTTCATTTCTTTAAAAAGATGCCTTTCCACGACAATACGCGATCCTGCAGACAGTACTTTCACTTTCAATAGCGAAATATGCGTGACCGGAGTGCTCATTTTAGAAAGTGAGAGCTGTTCGAGGTCAAAGTAAGGCGTGCTCTGTTTAAAAATCAGAAAAGTGACTGCCTTTTATTGGTTTCTCTTAGTTTTCCGTAATAGTAGCTCCATATCGCGATCGAGCAGGCGGCGATAGGCGGCGGTCGGTAATTTTAGAAGCGTGAGCGGAAGCCAGGCGGGTGTTGCCGCCCAGCAACTGGCTCTGTCCGGATGCGTTCTAAATTACCGACTCACTCGATCTATCCTCGCTGCTTCGCGTACAATATGGAACTACTATTAAGGAAAACCGAGAAAACTAATAAAAAGCGATCACCCTGACCTCAAACACAGCACTCTTACTTTCACCACATAACAGCTTCTCACTTTCTAAAATGAGCACCACTCTCACGCTACATTTGGGCAATTAAAGTGACAGTCCTTTAACATACTTTTTCACACCAAAAGGACTACTAAAAGTTAAATTCATTTACAAATACAGTTTTTCACACCAAAAGTGTCACCTCTGCCAACATATCATTTAATTACCAACTACACAGAAGGACTACTCCCCAAAAAAATCTATAGCCATTTTATAAGATAGATATACCACTCTGAGGTGTGCGGTCCGCTTCTGATATACGCGCCTTGTGCGTGTTGACTTACTCGCCCTGCGGCCTGTAGTACAACGCACACCAAGGCGATGATATCAGAGCGGACCACACACCTCAGAGTGGTATATCTATTACATATATATATATATATATATATATACATACACACACACACACACACACACAATGGTGGTGAGTGGTAAATGAGTGTGATAATCTATGTTATTTTCAACAGGGTGTGATAAATATAAGACCTGACATTTATCACACCCACAAAAAGCCGCGCAAATGGTACATTTTGCAACAATGAGGCCCCCATTGTATATATCGGATACATGATGGGCACTCGTGTGATATGGGAAATATGTTCAGTCCTGTACAGTGACCTCTGAAACCTCACTCATGGCTTTGCAACTCGTGAGTTCAGAGGTCACTCTAGAGGAGTGAAAATATTTTTCATATCACTCTCTTGCCCATCATATATCCCATATATATATATATATATATATCTGTAAAGAAATTCTGTCCTTTTCTACACACCTGGTACTTTTGTGCCTCATTTTGCATGTGCAGAGTCTTTTTGGGGGGTGAGCTGTGAGGCTGTGCTGTTTTAACTTGAAAATATTATCCTAAATCCTCCCCTCCCACTGGGGCATTCCAGAAATGGCTTTGTCCCATGGGAAAACTGATACCTCAGGGTTCAGCCTCCATCATTCTAGAGAGGCCCTTTCCCACCTCACACTGGATGCCACCACCTCTGTGATGATGTCAGGAGCATGTGTACATGTTGCACCTTGAAGCACTCTGGAACATGGTATCCAATGAGTATAGTGAACAAATATGAGCGACCATCAAAACGATGACTCATATTGGGCACTATACTCACGGGCTACCCTGCAAGGGTAGTGACCCTAAGTGAAGGCAAGGGTAAGTAACAGCGACCAGAAGGGGGGGGATTGTGAGGGGAAAGGGAGAGACAGGGAAGGGTTTGTAGGGGACTGGTATGCCTGCTGCCACCGAGCTAGTCGTGTGGTGTGGTGGTGGTGAGGGTGGCTAGCTCTAGGAAAGCAGGCACCACGTTCAACGCTGGGGACCAGCACAAGAATTTTTGCTGCTGCCTTTTATTTTGCTGCGACAACCAGAGTGTCGCCTCCCTGACATGCACCCCTGAGTTAGCAGGGACAAAGCCCCGCAAAACTCTTTTTGCTGTCGGATGTTGGGTCAATGTGATGTGTATATCACGATTTGCTTTTTGGCAATACACATTCGCCATAATAGCGATCGCTATTTTGCAATCACTATTATAACATAAAACCCTGGAACATAGATCACTGTATACCGGACCCCCTTCCCATGCACCAGCAGGAGCATCCCCTCTTGAGACAGTTACCAGTGTCAGTGGCTCAGTAGGCAGCACACTTGCCTCTGAGGCTGGGAGATCAGAGGGCTGTGGGTTGAGTTCCCACATCTGGCACTTCAGTTAATATCCCAAAACACTGTAGTGCAGCATGAGGGGGATGCTGCACTTCTGAGGTGCCGTCTTTCGGATGAGACGTTAAACTGAGGTCCCATCTGCCTGGATTGGTAGTAGTTCAGGGGGATGTTAAAGATCCCATGGCACCTCTCGAAAAGAGTAGGGGAATTTTTATTGAAAACAGAATACATAACATCAGGCAAAAAAGAAGCTGAAAAGGAAAACAAAATTAGATCAGCAATAATCACATTTGAAAAAACAGATATACACTCAAAATTAAAAAAATCAAACAAATAAGAAAAATATAAACAAACTCAAAAGTATCTTTCAGAAGCTTTTTAGAACATGCATAATTACCCCAACCAATTTACATGTCTCCAGAGATCATTAAACTTCCCCCTATCAAAAACTCTACCCTTTGTTTAAGCTGGGTCAGTGAAGCCTCAACGCTGGCTAATAATACTAATGATAAGGTATTAATGGGCTGTAATGAGAATTTGCATCGGGCTTGCCATAAATGGTATTTAAGGCAGGCGAATATAACATTCAAAGTGCTTGGATGGTTCTTCCTATAAAAGACTTTATATTCACCTAAAATTAAACATTCATATTGAAAATATTGTATAGGACCCCAATTCCACCTGATGGAGCAGTCTTCCCAAAATTGTTTCACATAAGTGCATAAAAGAAAAAATGTTCTATTGTTTCCTCCTGCCCCTTGAAATCAGGCCTCAAACATTGCCTTTCCGTCAAAGGTTTGTGTTTCCAATTACCCTTTACCCCCAGTCTACCATGGCAGCTCAGCCACTGCACGTCCCGCATGTGTTGTGGGATTCTCTTATCTCTTAAAAGTTTCAAGGCCAAATCTAATTTGGTGGGAAGACATCTAGTAAAGTCCACCCTAGGGGTATGAAATTTTGTCATTATTGTGACATATAGAGCCTTCCTTTGTGAGTTAAAATAATCAAACTTGGTAAGTCCCCATAATCTAAACTTTTTAATCGTAGTGGTAGCATAACCTGGAACTGCAATTGCCCCACAAAGTTTAGGAACCTCTGTAACCCAGGCTTCCTCAAATGTCTGAAAAAGACCCCTAGTCCAAGGGTCCCATAGTGAGGCAACATTTGTAACTGAAGAACCAAAAGTTGAAAATATGAACAAAGAATGAAGAAACACTACTGGGTTAATCATGCTTAAACCTCCCTGTGAGACCGGAAGGTATGTAAAATCTCTTTTAATGGGATTTAGCCGACTACCCCAAATCATCTGAAAAAACACACTGAAAAGCCTTGTTTCCAAACTGTTAGGAACTGGGTTCACAAAAGCTAAATATAAAAACAGTGGAAGTAAAAACTATTTAATAATCTGGACTCTTTAGTTTTCCAAATGCCCAAGACTTCCATCGTGACACTTTTTGCTCTCCCAAGAGCAATTTAGTGTTCTAATTATGGAAAGCCATGTCTCCAGCCCCCAAAAAAACTCCTACAATCTTCAGAGGCCCCTTCTGCACTGTTATCCCAACAATAGAATCAATTAGAGTAGAGCTGCCAATCTGTACCGCATTACTTTTACTATAATTCAAACTAGTCCCAGACAGCTGGGCAAAATTAACAAATAGCTGTAAGGCACGAACTCCAGAGTGCGCATTAGCCACAAAAAGACACACATCATCTGCATAAGCAGAAAGTTTCAGAATAGGGATAGATCTCGAGGGAGATAAACCCACAATATCAGTATTATTCAAAATTACTCTAACCAGGGTGTTGAGACTAAAAATATACAACGGGGGCTAAGGGGGCACCCTTGCCTAACCCCTTTTTGTAATAAAACTGGAGTACCTAAAACATTTCTCACCGACGGATAAGTATAAGCCTGGGTGTATAAAAGTTTAATCCAAGCATCCAATTCTGGGGGAAGACCATACCTAAATAATACCTCAAATAAGAAATCATGTGAAACAGTATCAAAGGCCTTGGCTTGATCAAGTGCCAAGACAAAACCATTTAATTTACCCTGGGATCCATATTCAAAGACCTCCCATAACAACCTTAAATTTAATTGGATGTTACTACTAGGCACTGAACACGTTTGCACTGGATGAATAAGTTCCTCAGCAGCTTTCTGTATTCGTTTACATAAAACATATGACAACATTTTTTGTTTAATAGCCTAATCGGCCTCCAATTGATAAGGAGTTTTCTATCACCTCCTTTATATAAGTAGATCAAAATGGCATTAGTAAAACCATGTGGTGTAGTGCCAGATATTACCATGTCATTATAAGTAGCCACCAATATTTCACCCAACACATCTTTAAATGTTTTGAAAAATTCATTTGTGAGTCCATCATCCCCAGGGGAAACTCCATCCTTTAAACTAGAGATAGTCTCTAAGACTTCATGAAGCGAAATAGGTCCATTTATAGTGGAAACAATGTGATCTGAAAGCTGAGGAATAGGACAGGTTACCACCTGATCCCAAACCAGCGGTGAACAAAAACCACGCCCTAAAGAATCCATTAGAGCTTCTTTAATGATTTCCAGAATTTCAACTACTGAAGTTTTTAGAACCCCAGCTGAATCAAATAACCCTTCCATTACTTTATGTCCAGTTTTACTTTTAACTGCTTCAAAAGGGTCAGAAAATGGTTGGAGGGACCTACCAAACTTAAATTCAGCGGTTAAAAAAGCAGCCCCGGAAAAATGATATGTCCTCATTTTCTCTTTAATATTGTCAATTTGAGATTTAATCCTACAATCACTAACATTCGGGAGGGATGTTAATTTATATAACTGGTCCCTATAATACAAATACTGGATGTATGCAGCATTTCCAGTGTGTTTCCCCAATTTAAAAAAAAGACTTTTAAGGTCAGCCTTAGTGTCCATCCTCCAACTACCCCAATCCTCATACATATCTGCTACAGATTTTCGAAACAGAAGGCACCTAGAAACCTGTAACTTAATATTAATATCCAATAGTACTGAGGAGTTCAATTTCCAACGGCGTGGGATGGCAGGAAAACACGGTGGAACATTCCCCAAACCCAGTGTGCAATGCAAAAGATTGTGGTTAGTAAATTCACTTAATGTTACAAATGTTTTCAGGACCTGCAAAAATCTAGAAATGAAAAAGTAATCAATCCTAGTAAAATATGCGCTTCTTCGATAAGTAGTACCCCCTTGCTTATACAAAGAACGATAGGCGTCCTTTAATATAGCTGTGTCTAATATACCTTTTAATGCGTGAGAATCACAATAGTTTTTTTTTTCTATAACATCTTAAAATTTAACATCCAGACTGCAGTTCATCTCCCCTCCCCTCATGACAGATCTAGATGTAAATAAAAAAGGTTTAATGTGATTAAACAACTCGATCCTAGTACTCTTGCTCTGGGGAGTATATGTATTAATAAGGCGTATATAAAAAAACCCTTGAAAAATACAATCCAAAACCATAGCCCCTCCTGGTACTAAATCAATAAATTTTTGTACCCTGATGTCATAAGTATGAAAAAGGATACCCAGACCATCTGCTACATCAGTCCCAAAAGACCAAAAAGAAGGTCCCCAGGGCCAGAAGTGTTTAGATTGTATAATGTCAGTAATAGAATTAAATCTGGTTTCTTGCAAAAATATTATATCTGCCTGTAAGGTAGTAAGACAATTAAACCATGCTAACCGTCGTTTAGCATTTTTTATGCTGCATGTATTGCAAGACCCAGATGTACAGATGCCAGGTTATAGGTGGAGAAAAAAAAAACTATCCCATTTCAGGAAATGTTTTCCTTTTCTTCCCTTTTTTTTTTTTCCCTGACTGAAGCCCAGCCACTTCCTCTTCATAGTCCATTTCTGACACAGCCCCAGAAACAGAAGTATCAGACTCCAAATCACCTTCAGCTTCTAGTAATACATCAAATGGGTTTTTAGTGGGCAGAGGTATTGGAGAAGGAGGCATTTTACTAGAAGATCTAGTAATACGCTTGGCAGGATATTCAAAATCCGCTGAAAGGGGAGGCATGTTAGACCCACCTTCCCCGTCCTCCATTTTATTTGTGGGTTTCACAGAACTGACTTTAGGAGGGGGTTTACCTATGCCTGTCCTGGATCAGAATCTGTCTGCCCTACAGTTGAAGATGCTGGAGACGAATGTAACCCCTAGATGGCGCTATCCCAGGGGCTACTACCCCTGCCTGATTTGCCACTAACAGGTTGAGGGGCCTGGATCCAATGGCGGGTGCCTCCACCCAGAGGTCAGGGTTTGCAATAGTTAAACTAACTTGGTCACAGCCCTCTGGGACACTGCAACCCCCCTTTCTTCCCACTAGTGGCCCACACAATATATCAGAATTACCTTCACAGTATACACTTACCCCAGGTCTGGTTCCGCACTGGGACCTCCTGTGAAATGAGATACAGTGCAACAATCACAGTACAGTACTTTAACATAGACAAATACCTCAGGCAGTATAACTTTGCTGAAACAAGCAGCTCTGATTTATTTAGGGGATATAACAAGGACAGGGGAAATCAGGTTAATTAGCTTATCACTCTAATAATCTACCTATGGCTCTGTGCACAGGCCTATCCCTATCAGTTACTGTCCCTGGGTACCCAAGCCCTGAGTAAGCTGGTCAAACCGTGGCAGCTGGTAGGGGCCTTCTGACAAAGGAGAATTAAACAGTCAGCAGTACAGTAATTCCATTTGGATTTAATGTGGCAATTCAACAGGAGCAACCCTGAATTAGTACTACGACCTCCAAATAAGATAGGGTCCTTCAATGTCAGCAGGGCTCACTTGAGGTACACAAACCTCTTCACACATCCATATAAAAGAAAGTACTATACCAGGCAGGCTGCATCTGTATCCCGATCGCAATTACTGCACAATACCCGGGAGAACACACAGCAGATTCAGTTCCTGACAGACCGAGTGCAATTTTCAGCAATTCTTCCAGTCTTCTACAGGGTGAGCCTGGTTTCTACTCTTCAGAGATCCTTTGATTCTTTTCACAGGACGGATTCAGTCCTAACAAGCTGTTACACAAGCTGCAGACCGGAACTCTGGGCCTTACACACGCTTTTTGGACTAAACTGCACACTGAAAAGCACAGGGCTCCTTCCTTCTTCACTGCCAAAGCTCAACTGAACTCCAACTGACGAGAACGGCACTTCCTTTGAGTTCCTCCCAGTTCTTGACTGGATTGGCTGTCACTCACAACAGACTGCTGCTGTTGGTCCAAAAGGCACTGAAGTCTAAACTACATCTCCCAGAGTCACTGCCCATACAATCCTCTTGTGGCTGGCTCAGATTATGAGTCCAAGTTCTGATTAGTCCAAGGCATCATTTGAGAGAAGCTACCCCACACTGATTGGTCCAGTTCAGCAGTTCAAAACTAGAATGGGAACTAGCAGACACAGTTCTGACTACAAAGCAGGTTAGACAAACTGTAATTTCATTATTACTCTAAATAATTTCTGGCAAACAGTTACATCTTTCAGATAGGTTCCTTTGCACTCTAGTGACTGCAAAATGAAGTGAATTGGCAGCAGCTCGGTGGTACTCAGAGAAGCACACAGTCCCCCATACAAACTAATTATGTCTGCAAGCAGACAGCTCTTAAAGAGACAGTACCAGAGGCTCTAAAACACTCACTGATAAATGGCTTAAATGCCAAACACCATTCAGGCTTGGAGCATTCAAGCAAGCTCCTGAAGTCTTTTGGGAACCCCCATTTGCAGGGTTACACCCTTCCTAGTGGGAAAGCTTGACGTCCGCGCGTCAGCAAGTACCATAAGTTTCAACTGCAACCATATACATTTGCATTGGGCTGCACATGTAATCATCAGTCAATATATCATTTTACCAAGAACACATTTCTGAAACATTGCAGTACGTCACTCTTTCACAGTATTACATACACATTGTACCATAACTCAAGTTATTACCTCTTGTACATGAAACCTGAAGAGGGGCCCTTCCTTATCAGTTACCTTGGGGCTGGATGGGGCAAGGGCACCATACTAGGGGCAACACAAGTAACTTGGAGTTAGCACTGATGCTCAGTTTGGGCAATGAGCTCGGGGACACATACACTCCTTTATGGACAACATTGAGAGGCAAGTCCACAGGCCTCCCAAGTGAATCATAACTGAGGTGCACCACAGGCTTTACAGCTCGACCAGTCTTTCTAGGGAACTGTTATAGTCTCTGCACTCTGAGCCTCATTTTCAGCATTGTCCTCACTTGTCAGGAGTCTCCATGGGGTAGAGAGGCTAGAACCTGGGGCACTTTCAGCTCCAGGAGTTACAGTTTCTGAGTCCACAACATTTGGCTCGCATGGAGCTTTCGGACACTGGCAGTGGACTGTCAGGGCACTCAAAATACTCTTCTTGTTCGGGTGTATCACCAGTCTGCCCCAATTTATCATTTTCCTCCTGAAGCTCAAACAGTTCAACCATGCACAATGATTCCATTTCATCTGATCTGATGCTTTGCACTTCACTTTCTGGGAGCATTGGCTCCAGGGATGAAGCGGGCTTGGACAGTCCAGAAGGCCCAGCTTTGTCTCCAGTATTGACTAGGGATTGCCCGAAACAATTGACTCAGTTAATGAAGGATAGTATTCAAAGTCACTCTCACTTTCTTCCGATATGGACTGACAGTCATGCTCAACTGGGACTTGTGGAGGGAACACTTTAACTTTGCTTCTGTAGGTGCAGACTTTCTTGATCTTTTCTTAGCAGCAGCTCTAGTCACTGGTCCAGAGGGGCATCTTCTAGGGGCTCAGACTCAATTAAGATTTGTCCAATGGGCAGTAAATGATTTCTATGCATTGTTTTTACATCTTTTGAATTATTCTCAGGCCTTACTTTGACACTGGCAGATCATCTAGTTTGCCCACTACAATGTGAGGAGATGGTGCCATCTGTCAGCAATCTTGTGCTTGCCATGCAGTCCCAGATTTCTTAGCAATACCCGATCTCCCTCCTGGAGTTCCTAGTGCTTTCACCTTTTATCATACCTTTCTTTGTTGGCCAGATTTCTTTTGGCAGCCATGGTTTGAGCCAGTTAGTACGCATGAGTTAGCTGGGCCTTTAACTTTTGCACATACTGTAAATAGTTGTCAGCTTGAACCCCATCAGGAGAGACCCCAAAACACACATCTACTGGTAGTCGAGCTTCTCTTCCAAACATCAGGCGGTGGGGGAGAATCCAGTGGCATCACTTTTGGTGCAGTTATAAGCATGTACCAGGGTGCTAATTTGTTGGCTCCATCTAGGCTTGTCCTTTGGGTGCAGGTGCCTAGCATATCTAGCAAAGTGCGGTTGAAACGTTCAGGCTGTGGGTCCCCTGGGGTGGTAGGAGTGGTTCTGGACTTCTGCACTCCCCACAGAGAAAGCATCTCTTTGATCAGACGACTTCAAAGTCTCTCCTTGATCAGAATGGATTCTTTGTGGAGCCATAGTGAACAAAAAAGTTTTCTACAAGTACTTTGGCTACAGTGGATGCTTTCTGGTCTTTGGTGGGGAAAGCTTGGGCATATCTCGTGAAATGGTCAGTGACCACCAGCACATTACTGATATTTCTTTGATCTGACTCCAAACTTAGAAAATCAATACAGACCAGCTCCATGGGTGCACTGGTGGTTATGTTAACAAGGGGGCAGCCCTCTGGGAACAAAGCTTTCCTCTGTAAGTAGCGACTACAAGTTCGAATGTGTTGCTCCACATCAGCCCCATCTTAGGCCAATAGAATCTGGATCTCACCAAGTCAAGTGTTCTGTCTATCCAAGGTGCCCCATGTGGTTGTGCAAGGACCTCAATACTGAGTCTCGAAAGGCAGTGGGCAGCACTAGTTGTTGTTTGTCTACTTGTCCCCTCTGTCTACTGTTTCTCTGTATAACAGTTTATTGATCAGTTTCAACTTAGGACCTTCTTTGTATAACAGTGCAGTTCTCAAATCAGTGGGCGTAATTTGGACACATCTTTTCCTGCATAGAGGGCTTCTAAAGCTGCTTGATCATGGGATCGTGAGTTGAGCCCGCCGAATACTGTCATTGTCCAGCTGAGGCAGTGCACCAATGTCTATTGCAGAAAAGTGGCAATAAGCAACAGGTATGCAATTCTCAGAGGCTCCCAAGCAATCACCATGCAGTCCACTCGTCCGTGGACATTTGTTCCTCCCTGTCAAACTTCCGGCAGAGTGCCCGAATGTCAGGTTCTGCCAGTCGGACCCAATCATTCTGGGGAACAGGCCTCCGGAGAGACATCAGCATCTATGTGGTTCAGACCTGCTATTCGAGAGCATAGTCATATGTAGATAATGCAGAAAGCCACCTATGGCCAGTGGCATCCAACAGCTGAGGTCTGCACATAGGTCAAAGGATTATTGTCAGTTTTACTAGTATTTGGCCCCATATACAAGTACTCATGGAATTGGTCAACAATAGCCCACTTCAAAGCTAGGAACTCTAACTTATGTACAGGATAGTTCTTTTCGGATGGGGTCAGGCTTCTACTGGCAAAGGCCACTGGTCTCAGGCCATTCTCGTGCTCTTGGTACAACACAGCCCCAACCCTTGCAAGCTAGCATCAGTGTGCAGGACGTAGGTTTTCTTGGATCGGCATAGGCCAGCACTGGAGCATGGGTAAGTTGATATATGATCTCAAAAAGCAGTCTCACAATCAGGAGTCCAGCGGCCCCAAATACTTCACTCGGATGAAAATACACTCTTTCAGTCTTGAGGATGCTGACTTTGGTATTTTTGTGGGTTGGGGATACCCTTGAGTAAGGTTAAGTAAGGCGGATCACTCTTGAATAGTCCTTGATGAGCGCCGATAATAACCACAGAATCCAGGAATCTTTGCAGTTCTTTTAGATTTTTGGGCTGTGGCCAGGTGGTCAAGGCCTCAACTTTACTTGGGTCAGGTCTCTATTCCCTCGTGGATACTATGTGTCCCACATACTTTACTGATGTTTGAAAAAATTGACACTTATCAATGGACAGTTTAAGGCCAAAGTCCTCCAGTCGGTCCAATACCTTAAATAATCTGCTCTCATGTTCCTCCAGTGAGCTGCCAAACACAATAACATCATCTAGGTATACCAGGCACTCTAGTAAGTTCATGTCCCCACTGCGCTCCATCAATCGTTGAAAAGTGGCTGGGGCACCTGAAATCCTTGAGGCATCCTCATGAATTCATAGAAGCCAAGCGGACAGATAAAGGCTGTCTTTTCACGGTCCTCTGGGGCCAGGGATCTGATAGTACCCACTGCGGAGATCCAGCACAGAGAACCACTTGCTCCCGTTTAGGCAGTCCAAAGCATCCTGAATGCGGGGCATTGTGTACTGATCAGGGATAGTCCGCCCGGTTTAAGGTGCGATAATCCACACACATCCTTACTGTTCCATTCTTTTCCTCACTACCACAATGGGGAAGCATAAGGGCTTCTGGATTCTTGTATTACACCAGCAGCTAACATCTCTTGCAGATGCGTCTCACATCATCTATGTCAGCAGGTGCCAGGCGTCGAGACCTCTCACGAAATGGTCTTTCGTCATGCAGCCGGATATTGTGCTCAGCTCCTTGCACGCATCCTACATCCCATTCCTTTAAAGAAAACACCTGGTCTCTCTGGGCAAGCTTCTCACTGATCTTCACTTTCCATTCAGCTGGCAGCGGGGGTCGCGAAATCAAACAAAGTCAGGCGTTACTCTGTCATTCTTCCTTGAACTCTTGCTGCTGGGTAGCACTGCAGTGTCTGCACAATGCACATTAGCCAGGATGCAACCTCTGTTTACTCGAATGTCTCTTTCAGACACATTATGAACTTGGACCATTACCTTCTGGCATAAGCATGGGCTCTAGCGGGCAAAATACTAGGCTTGACCAGCAGTCCCTCTGGCAATTTTCCATCGCCTGGTGCATCCAACATTAATATTTTATTCTTAACATCCTTTCTGATACGGACCTCTCCCTGTAAGGTACACTGGGCATTTGGCGCCAGGATCAGAGACTCAGGATCCTTCTTCCATACAATTCCGACCGGTTCCTCTGGTTCTGTTTTCAGCATCTCTCTGTGCCTCATAGGCCTTCTTAATTAAAGCCGGAACTCTTAAAGCTCTACTAGTCTTTGACCCTGTTTTCATAACACAACTGTGCCAGCCTTCGAACATATGAGCATTTGTTCCAATCAACAAAGGGACACCATCATACAGTCCAGTGGGGGACACACTAAGGCTAGGGTCTCTACTTGTTCGCCACTCCAGCCACGGAGGTGGGAAAGACAGCCAAATTCGGATATACCCGGAATAGGGGTAGGCCTTCTCACTTAACCCCATACATGCAGTCCTTCTAATGGTTGTAAGAGTACGTCTGACAAATGCTTCTGATACCAATCTTGGAACATAATTGTCACTTGGGAGCCACTGTCTAATATAGCTCTTGTAGACACTCCGTTCACCTTTACAGTGGTCTCCATGGAGGGACCCACTATTCTGGACCAGTCTGGAGAGGCGTAGTGGGGGCCTGGGCAACTGACCTTGCCACAAAGGGCGTGAATTAGCATTTTGGTGCCCTCACTGGGATCATGTATTGCCTCACCTTAACCACTGATTTCTTCTCCGAAGCTCTCCTTGTAGCCTATATGCAACTTTGTCAGTGTCTTTGGGGACTGGCATTCCCTTTTCATGTGCCCATCTTTCCACAATTATAGCAAAACATACTTTCTGGAGTTTGAGCTGGCCAGGCGCCACACTGGGAGCCAGGGCGGGGTATTACTAACTGGAAACCTGGTGCCATCTCTGTCTGCGGCGTGATAAGCATTTGGAGACATCTCGTCAGTTCTCCACTTCCATGGTCAAGGAATCGAGTTCGGAGCCGTTATCAGCAGGAGATACATGGTGGGTACCCCACCCCCATAGCAGATGCAGTCGGATATAGGTCAGGGCCCGTACTTGCAGGCGTGGCCTTCATAAAGGACTGTTTTTGAATTCGGATCTCTCTCAACAGTTCGCCCCATTGTGACATATCTTTTCCTTGTCAGAGCACTCATTGACTGCCAACCTCTGCCCTGAACTTCACTTGATGGGTCACCCTCAGTCACTCGGGTCGTGACGCAGCTATTGGTGCAGGTCCTCCCGAGGTCGTCTTTTCTCAACTCCTCGAATTTCTCTCATTAACTCATCATAGGAGGGTGGGATTCCAGTCGATCTGCCAGGTGTAACTGAAGCAACAGCAGTTCTGAGAAGGGGCAGACTTAAGGATCCTGTCCAGCCTGGTTCGGTCCAGTTCAATCGCTGGCAAACTACCTTTTCTGAGGCATTCTTGCAACAATTTTTCCAGCCGAGATACATACACAGACAACAACTCCCTTGGTACTGTTGTGCATCTCTTACTCTCCACCATAGGTCCTCATCAGAATCTGGGCTCCCATACACATTCTCCAAGGCCTCAAGATAGGCCTGTGCAGTCGCTTCAGGGTTACTGGCCCGTTTGCACGGATGGTAGCCAGGGCAGGACCTCGGAGGCTCTCACTAACCCTCTTTCGCTTTTCACCTTCCGAGCATTGCCATTCTAGCACTTGGGGGGCAACATAGTCTATCCAGGTCTCCCAGTCATCCTCCCTTTGGGGGGTGGGGAGGGTGCCAGAAAAGATCCTCAACCTTCGGTAAGAGTCGTGACTAATGGCAGGTGCAGAAATAGGAGTCTGCATTGGTTCAGCCACCATTACGGGCACTGGAGCAGGAGAGGGTGTTGGGGGAGGAACACCCCCAGGTGGCAAGAATAGTTTCTTCAAGTCCTCCACAGTTTCCTCTCCCAGCAACCATTCAGCAAATTTCTCCTCAAAGTTTCAGATAGTGGTGGGGGCTGATCCCCGGTCTTTACTGTCCTTAGTTATCACTCTCCAAGCAGTGAGGGCTCCTCTGGGGTAATGGTCTGTGGCACTTTGGAGCTATCTATGGGATCCTTAAACTCTACTAGGGCCAGGAAAGTGTGGGTGAGCAGATTAGCATGCCGACCCACCACCACAGGGTTTTGTAAACCTTCCACCTTGGAAAGTACTCCTGCACAGTGTCCGTGATTGATACCCAGGGGATGTCCAGGATAAGCATAGCATTTTGGGGTCGATCTCTCCCGAGTACACCATCCACCAGCCGGTGCACAGCCACTTCTGTCGGGTACCCATTTTTCTTAACAGTGGTTAGTAATATGGCCACTAGAGGACACACAATCCCAGCGGTGAGCCTCCAAGATGTAACCCCTAGATGGCGCTATCCAGGGCTACTACCCCTGCCTGATTTGCCACTAACAGGTTGAGGGGCCTGGATCCAATGGCGGGTGCCTCCACCCAGAGGTCAGGGTTTGCAATAGTTAAACTAACTTGGTCACAGCCCTCTGGGACACTGCAACCCCTTTCTTCCCACTAGTGGCCCACACAATATATCAGAATTACCTTCACAGTATACACTTACCCCAGGTCTGGTTCCGCACTGGGACCTCCTGTGAAATGAGATACAGTGCAACAATCACAGTACAGTACTTTAACATAGACAAATACCTCAGGCAGTATAACTTTGCTGAAACAAGCAGCTCTGATTTATTTAGGGGATATAACAAGGACAGGGAAATCAGGTTAATTAGCTTATCCCTCTAATAATCTACCTATGGCTCTGTGCAAGGCCTATCCCTATCAGTTACTGTCCCTGGGTACCCAAGCCCTAGTGGCTAGTCCAAACCGTGGCAGCTGGTAGGGGCCCTTTCACACAGAGAAAAGGAGAATTAAACAGTCAGCAGTACAGTAATTCCATTTGGATTTAATGTGGCAATTCAACAGGAGCAACCCTGAATTAGTACTCACGACCTCCAAATAAGATAGGGTCCTTCAATGTCAGCAGGGCTCACTTGAGGTACACAAACCTCTTCACACATCCATATAAAAGAAAGTACTATACCAGGCAGGCTGCATCTGTATCCCGATCGCAATTACTGCACAATACCCGGGAGAACACACAGCAGATTCAGTTCCTGACAGACCGAGTGCAATTTTCAGCAATTCTTCCAGTCTTCTACAGGGTGAGCCTGGTTTCTACTCTTCAGAGATCCTTTGATTCTTTTCACAGGACTGATTCAGTCCTAACAAGCTGTTACACAAGCTGCAGACCAGAACTCTGGGCCTTACACACGTTTTTTGACTAAAACTGCACACTGAAAAAGCACAGGGCTCCTTCCTTCTCACTGCCAAAGCTCAACTGAACTCCAACTGACGAAACTGGCACTTCCTTTGAGTTCCTCCCAGTTCTTGACTGGATTGGCTGTCACTCACAATAGACTGCTGCTGTTGGTCCAAAAGGCACTGAAGTCTAAACTACATCTCCCAGAGTCACTGCCCATACAATCCTCTTGTGGCTGGCTCAGATTATGAGTCCAAGTTCTGATTCGTCCAAGGCATCATTTTAGAGCTAGCTTACCCCACACTGATTGGTCCAGTTCAGCAGTTCAAAACTAGAATGGGGAACTAGCAGACACAGTTCTGACTACAAAGAAAGCAGGTTAGACAAACTGTAATTTCATTATTACTCTAAATAATTTCTGGCAAACAGTTACATCTTTCAGATAGGTTCCCTTTGCACTCCTAGTGACTGCAAAAATGAAGTGAATTGGCAGCAGCTCTAGTGGTACTCAGAGAAGCACACAGTCCCCCATACAACTAATTATGTCTGCAAGCAGACAGCTCTTAAAGAGACAGTACCAGAGGCTCTAAAACACTCACTGATAAATGGCTTAAATGCCAAACACCATTCAGGCTTGGAGCATTCAAGCAAGCTCCTGGAAGTCTTTTGGGAACCCCCATTTGCAGGGGTTACGAAGAAGGGGTGGGTTGGGGTGGGGTCAGGCCTAGAAGGCCTACATTTATCCTGTGCGTCTGAGACCAAATCATCCTTGTTTAGGCCACCCTGCCTATTTTGGCCTGCCCAGGGACACTGATGGTACGCATGACCCCTTTCCTCACAAAGATTACATTTGTACACATTCCTACATACATTACTAGTGTGGTCATAGTCCCCACAAAGTGCACAAATCACTCTATGGCAAGTACTGCTTAAATGGCTGCGATTCCCACACTTATAACAGGCCTTGGGTTGTCCTGGGTAGAAAATCACCCTCTATCTTTCCCTAGGAAGAAACTATTTGGGATATGCTCGATATCTTCCCCTATCATTTGTAACTTTACTTAAAAACGCCAGCTGCCCGTCCAAATCCCTTCCGAATCAATGATAGCTGAAGGGGGACCCAAAACCTGACATTTTTTCTCTAACTAAAAATAAATGTCCCTCACATTTACCCCTTCGTTCCTGAACATAATGTTTATAGTTTTGTAAAGGGGTTTAGTCAATGGAATAGCAAAAAATGGGGTCCAGAGAGGTAGAAATTTCACAGTCTCACACTTTCTCCAGAAGGAGTCCAAGCCTGAAAAATTCCAAAAACTGAAGTCAAAAGTATCTTTACCTCAAATGTTGATAAGAGCATAAATGTCAGAAGCAATAAAACCCATTGATTCTTTCAATAAATGTTTTGCAACATATTGTCTGTCTGGGTGATCTTGCAGCCTGCCCCTGTAACGGAGACAAACTGCATTTCTCCTCGGTGCTTGATCCACTCTGTTATTTTTAAATAAATCAGAAAAGTTTGGGCCCCTCCGTTGATATTCCTGTCTGGGAGAGGGAGGGGGGTCCCCATCAGGAATAGAAGCAGGTTGAGGAGTGTCAAAAATCCCTTGCACACTGTCCATTTGGACTAGGGAAACAGTCTCAGGTGCTGGTTTGTTGGACAAACTGTCAGGGCCATCCGACGGCTTACTAAACTGGGCAGGAATGCTTTGCTCACCTGAAAAAGACGTCCAGTCTGGGTCAGGTACCCATCTTCCTTCTGATGTTCTCATCCAGCCACCAGTCTTCAGCAGCAACGGGATCGCTCGGTTCGACTAGACGAAAAGACTTCCGCATTCTCTCCACTGTGGTAGCGCTGACGTCAGCCCGAAACAGCTGAGGTACTACCCGTGGATTGTCAGAGCCTAAAGCAGGAGCTGTCAAGGGAGAATCTACTGCAGGTCCCTGAGCAGCAGGACCATCTGCACACTCCCGGTCGGTGTCCTGCGCCTGAAACTCGACTTTCTCTATTGTCTGCTCTACAGATACACTTGGTACCACTAGTGCAGAATTGCCAGATATAAAAAGTCCACCAATAGGAGTATCTTGATGCTTTATTCCGACATCTTGCACTGTTTCCATCGCGAAAGCTCCCTAATTCTCCATAGGTTCGAAACGAGCCTCAGACTGTGGCTCCATCTCTAAATGGCAACCATTCCCTTCGGTTGCCAGCCTTAGACTGACTGTGGTTAGTCTGTGCAACAGCAAGCACCCCTGCAGGAGAATAGGGGAATTTCCCTGGTGTCCTGGCCAAATTTCCCCATTCACTAAAAATAACACCAACAGCTTAATCTGGTTCAATTTCAGTTGGTTACCATCTGTATCCTCAGTTGCCCCTGAAAAAAGGGACTTCTAGGCCCAGTGGGCTTACCAGGTCAACAAAATTCAATAAATAAATAAATATGTGCATCAATATGCTCCCCACTTCAACCAGTCAACTCTGAACTGCCCCAGGTTCAGGATCCAAGCCAGAACTGCCTGTATGGGAAGCAGCTCTCCAACTGCTATCTTGCAGAGCTAGGCTGCACAATTTTACATGTTCTACAAAACTATGGGACATTAACAGCCAGTACATTTTTTTCCACATGTCTAAGTACTGCAGACTGCTAGCTAGTATGATGAAGCAAAGAGTACAGTATATTTGGAAAAAAAAAATGAAAAGAAAATAGAAAGGCACTTCAACCACATGAGGCTGTCTGCTAAAATAATCTATAATAAAGGAAGAAGTAAATTTACATTGCCCTTTACAGATCATTTATGAACAATGCCTCATGGTCAAAATGTCATTCTTTTTTTATCATGTCATATTTTCTGCCTTCATTGCATCCCCATCTAATCAATTCTACCCCCAGCCCTTCTCGGAATTACTGGGGGCTTACCTTATGCCCAGAGCCCAAGAGTGGTGCCTGTGGGGAGCGGGTACACATGCGTGTGGAGGCATGCATTAGTCCCACGGCCCCAGTAACAGCCCTTTTCCTCCCACCCCATTGGCCTAGCACCCTGGCTCCTCTCCGGCCTGTGCTGTCCCCAGCCTCCACCAGGTGGCAGCCATCAGCCGAGAGAGGAGACATCCCACCTCCCCGGAGAGGACAGCATGCTTATCGACAGCTCCATCCAGCTCTGCCCTGCCCCCCGCTGCCGACCTCCGACGGCCCAGGCTCATTCCCGAACCTGGGTGACCAGCGTGACATGAGGTATGGCATCCAGCGCCTTAGCCCTCAGCACCACCGGGCTGGATGAGTAAAATGCCCATTCTAACATATTGTATTGGTATTGTCCATTCAATATAACCTGACTGTTCCATTTACAATCCTCACAATGTG
This sequence comes from Neoceratodus forsteri, assembly GCA_016271365.2. Classification (NCBI taxonomy): domain Eukaryota; kingdom Metazoa; phylum Chordata; order Ceratodontiformes; family Ceratodontidae; genus Neoceratodus; species Neoceratodus forsteri. Next base: position 1,338,838,620 of record CM057455.1, on the reverse strand, counting down.
CATTCACGCTTATCGTTCTGCTGTTTTGGGTTCAGAAAAATGCTGGTGACCTGGCAGTATAGACACTGACAACAAAGTAATTTTGTACATTCTGGGCTGCTGGCATGAGTCAAATCCAGGTGAAGTCTAGTTGGGCTGTACCAGTGGTACAGAGACACTGACCCAAAAGTGCAGGATAGGTCCAATCAAGGAGGGTTACCTAGCACCAGGCACCCAGCGGCCAGAGATACGTTGCTTCAGAGAGAAGAGCTACTGAAAAAAATAGGGACAAAAATGCCAAACTGCATACAAATAAAAGACCGGTGCTGCTGTCACACAGACACAACCTGTGTCTACAGCTGTCCACTCCATGGAGGCAGGAAGAAGGGTGGCACAGTCCACAGGGAGAGGAGCCTGTGCACCTTTCTAAAAGTCTACTTCCTGCCTCTACTGAAGTCCAGGAGGGAAGTTCCCAGATGTATCACAGCCCAGTGAGCAGCACCAGCAGAGATAAAAAGATAATTACAATCTTTCAAACTAGAGCTCTGCATATATTTTAAAAATATTTTAAAATGCCACCTGACAAAACCTTCACTGCAGAAATGAAAACATTTCACCTCCCACTGTAGCATTTTAGCTTCCTCAGAGACAGCCAAGTTGTAAGATGAAGGAAGGCGGGGTAGAGATCTAGGACAGGACAGACAAGGAATCTGGCTTTCTGTATTGCCTTCATACAGACTGCATCCCAAAGTGTTCAACAATCCAGGAAAGTATGCCGTTTCCTTTTCAGGCACACAGATTTAAACAGTGAAGATATACTATACATTAGAGAGAAATTAGACACAAGAAGGTCACATAACATGCTCAGTGTCAAGACAGTATAAAGTGGCAATTTGTGTTTTGTGGGATTTGAACCTTGGTGTCCAGGTTCACAGTTCTGGGCTCCAAACACTAGGTCAAGTTGCAGCAGTGTAGAGGTAAAACCGATCCAAGACCAGTCTGTAGGTCCAAAAACAAAGTTTTCTGACATGCAGCAGGGTCAACATCTGGATAACAAACTCTTCCCTCAACGTGCCTCTGCCATGCTCTGTTATAAGGAAAGGTACAGGGAAAGTTCTACATCCTCGAGATATGCTTGGTTTCCAGGGACCTCTGTACTTATGGATTCCCCCTCCTGCTTCACAGTTTGCCAGAGTCAAGTTTCTTTTCGTTATCACCAAAACCAATTTCAGATGCAGCTATTTTCACCCTGACTAGACACTGTATAGCAGACTGTGGTCCTTCAAAATGTTGTTGGAGGTCCTCAAGTGGCCCATGGTCAGCTATCTGTGCACCAGTGATGTTAAGGTACAAACCATCCATATCGATCATGCAGAATTCCTGACTCTTTACTCTTTTAAATTCTACATTACACCTGGTTATCAAATGAAGCCCCAAATCAATGCTTCCTTTTAGATTACATACCAGCCATTTACACCAAATGTCAACTATAATCAGTGCTTACTATCACCTGAAAAATCTCTTTCACCCAAGATCTATCCTCTGCAAACCAGACAGTGCCATTTTAGTTCAATCTTTCATCAGCTCCCATTTACTGTTGCTACATTTCTTTTATCTTTTCTTGAATTAGCTGCATCATCTAGCAGCTTTCTAAACATGATGCAAAACAAATCCTTCTCCTGGATGATGGCAACCCTAACTGGAATAAGATGAACTGTAGATGTAGAAGCCACCTTGAGAGCTTGAACTTGAAACAAGTGATCTGAGCTACCAGACTAAATTACAATGTTGGTTCTGAGTCCATAATAGACTGGTTAGCCACCTCAAGACCTGATCATATCCATCAAGCCCATTCTTCACCCGATAGTTTACATGACCATTCTCCAGTTATTTGCTATCGGAGGGCTCGTAGGCCTTGGTCCCCTGCTATACTGTACATGCAACCTCCAGATCCATTCAAAATCTGAACATTACTGAATTCAGAAACGCTGCTGCACAGACTGAGTGCTCCTTCCTGCACAGTGTCCTACCAGCTGATTTGATGTTGGATTATACTGAGCATGGATTTACCAAGGCCTGCAATCTTTTTGCCTCTATCCATCACTTATGTATTAAAAATAAAAGTCAGGAACGGATCACCCCTTGTCTGATAATTGATGGAGGCCTGGAGAGCTTTTAGGAAGCAATGTACAAATTCTACTTGAATATAAAAACAAAAAAACAACAACTAAGGAATAAATCTAAGCAACTGGCTGGAAAGACAACATTTGAATATTTAAACTCCTAGTTTCAGATCAACAAGCAAACTGGCAAACATTTAATCAAATGGGAAAAACCAGCACTACAGCAATACCACTTCTGACTAGTGAACAAGGTAATTTGACGGATCCGAATGATATTGCCACAGAGTGCAACACTACCTTTTGTGGAATCACATAAATTGCTCCCTTGGTTAATCTATTGCATCTTGAGCAACCTGTGTCTAGTTATGGTGGATCTAGTGCTGTTTTTTTAAATTCTGGTCACTAATAAGAGATGAAACTCTAATGTACCTTATGAACATGAGCGTAAAAACAAGAAAAAGGCTGAAAAATATGGACATAAAACTCATTTCCTTTGTAACTGATGTACTGGTCCATCCTCTGTGCACTTTATATAATCAATCGTTAGCTACCAGTGAGGTCCTGAGGTCTTAGGAGCAGGCTACCATGGTCACTATTCTTAAACCCGTAGTGCGTACCCTGACCAAAAATTACTGACCTAGTTCCATACTTGCTTCATTGTCTAAGGTCCTTGAGTGGCTTGTTTCTGACCAATTTAAGGAGTTCCTACAGTAGATACTGGCTATTTACTAATGTCTTACCAGCGTGGTTTTCAAGATAATCACAGCATGCTCACAGCTGTGCCTGAAGTCACTAATGATCTTCACAGGGCCTTGGACAATGGGGACATGGTTGGTGAAATTTTCTTGGATCTTTCCAAAGCATTCGATTTGGTGCACCATGGTCACCTGCTCGCCAAGCTATGGGCCCTTAGTCTATCCATATCTGCTATCTCCTGGTTCCAGAATTACCTGACTGGCAGATCTCAGTCAGTCTCTTTGAATCCCATTTCCTGTCCACTTCTTAAAATTACTTCCAAAGTAACCTCAAGGATCAATCCTGGTGCCTATACTGTTTAGTGACTTTTTGAACAAACCAGCTGATATACTGCATAGCTCTGAATCCCATATTATCATGTACGTGAATGATATTACTCTGTACAGAAGGTCATCTAATGCCAGTGACAAGACCAGACACTTGAAGCCTGACTATGATCTGGTATTAAAATGATTGTTAAAAATGGCCTTTTACTGAATATTGGTAAAATCAAGTATATACACTTTGGAAGTGAACGAAAACTAAATACTTTACTTTCCTCTAACTTAAAGATTTAAGTGGCACATATGTGGAGACAGTGGAACATATCAAGTATCTCGATTTTATTATAGACCAGACTCCCTCTTTGAAACAGCACATCTCCATGCTGGTTAAATCAGTTCATACTCGCCTTGGTCAGCTTTACAGGCTAAACATTTGTTTGTCCATTCACTCTAAGAATGTCCTAGCTAAGTCCATTCTCCTGTCTTTGATGGACTATGGGCTTCCAGCCTATGTCACTACCAATGTCATGGACTTTGCAAAGAGTTAAAGGTGATAGAGGTGGCTGAAGGTGTGGTGCCAGAGGAGTGGAGAAGGGCATACATGGGGCCAATTTACAAGAAGGGAAAAAGAGATCAGGCAGTAAATTACAGACCTGTGAGTCTGACGTCGGTGGTGGGGAAGATAATTGAGGGTAATATTAGAGAGGCAATAAAGGACAGTATGGGAAAAATGGAAAAAAAAGATCAGTTCCAGCACGGATTTGTCGCAGGCAGGTCATGGGAGATAAATCTCAGTATTTTTTATGAATATATACATAAATGGGTGGATGAAGAAAAAAGTGTGGATGTGGTGTTACAGGACTTTAGTCGAGCTTTTGACACTGTACCCCACAACAAGATTAATAAGAAAATGATTAAATTGGAGATATATTCTAGTATTATTAAATGGGTAAAACAGTGGTTGACAAATAGAAAGCAGCAGGTAAGGATTAGGGGTGTGTTATCTGAACCACAAGAGGTAGGGAGCGGTGTTCTACAGGGGTCGGTATTAGGACCATTATTGTTTGCTTTATTTATTAGTGATTTGGATATAGGATGTGGGAATAAGTTGGTGAAATTTGCTGATTATGTAAAAATTGGAGGGGTAGTAGATACTTTTGATGATAGGTTGATATTTGGAAGGGATATAATACAAATTTTGGAATGGGCAGATGTAAATGGAATGAATTTTAACGAGGAGAAATGCATTATAATGCACTTAGGGAAGGAGAATGTTCACCAAAATTATTATATGAGGAGTATAAAACTAAAAGTATCAAAATGCGAGAGGGACCGAGGAATCTATATCCAGGGAGATTTGAAGAACGATTTACAGTGCAGAAACATATCAAATAAGGCTATGTTTTTGGTAAATAGTATTAGACGAGGCTTCTACTCTAGAAGCAAGGAGGTTATGATGCCATTGTATATGACCCTGGTGAGGCCCCTACTGGATAACTGTTCAACGGTATGGAGTCCTTATTTAGTTAAAGATGTCAAAATGGTGGAGAGGCCACAGCGAACATACACAAGGATGATTTCAGGATGTGAGGGGTTGGATTATGAGGGGAGATTAGGGATGTTGGGTTTGTGAACTCTGAGGAATAAGAGAGAGAGGGGGGGATATGCTGCTTTTATTTAAAATCTTAAAGGACAAGAGTATGAGGAAAGAGTTGGAGATGGAATTTAAGGATCAAAAATATCTGTTGAGAGGGCATAATAAGCAGTTAAAGGAAACAGTATGTAGGACGAAAATAAGAAGAAATGGGTTTAAGAATACAGGAATTAGAATGTGGACTAGATTACAGCAGAAAATAGTAGATGCAGACAATATTTAGATTTTTAAGATCAGAATAGACAAGTATATAAATGAAGCTGGTAACTTAGGTTACCGCCACTGAATTGTGGGGAAAGCTTATATGGGCTCTGCCTTCTTGACTTTCCTATATTCCAGTATGAAATCCAGTATAGGAAACAGTTTTTACACATCTAGATGTCCTCCAGTTGTTCTTTTATTGGCTACCTAATATTCTGATATGTTTTTGACCTTTCTGTTAAATTAATAATCTAATGTTGTTGCCTTTTTTACTACTCTGAATCCCTCTCTCCTCAACAGTTGCTGCTCACTCTTTTCATACTGCCTGAACATTCTATGACATCACAAACTCCCATTCCAGACCATTCCGATGGACAGCATCGAATGGGAGTTTCTGATGTCATAGCACGTCTCAGAAATATGAAAATCAAGAGCAGTAGCTGGTGAGGAGAGTGCAACTCAGTCTAAATCTGATGGCACCCCAAAGCTAGATTATTCATCAAAAAAACATCAAAGTATATCAGAATAAATACCTGGCATGGAAAGGAAGATTGAAGGGCAGTTAACTGTAAAAATCATTTCCTATCTCCTTTAATACCCAATACAACTCCATATGCAGATTTGTAGACTCCAGTCCCTACATTTTCACAACACTGCACTCTCTACAAACACCTTGCTGGCCTTCTTTTGATTCACCCACTACTTATTTCATCCTCATCAGTTTTAAATGTTTCCTAAAAGGTCCTATTAGATTCTTATTCTAGGCTGATGCAGGCCCCAGCACTGGTTCCCAGTGTATTACATCTGCTCAGTCAATTCGTAAGACCCCACTCTTTCATTCCTCCCTTGGCCAACACTCTTTTATATATAGAGCCATTACGTGCTGAAATAATTTACCTGATTCACTACAGTCTATCAATTCCCAGAAAACATTTAAAATGGTTTTAAAAACATACTGTACGGATTTGTCAGTGTACTGTACAAGTATAATGCTACCTGATTACTATGTAGAGTAACATACTATATTGTCAATGTACTGTACAAGTATAATGCTACCTGATTACTATGTAGAGTAACATACTATATTGTCAATGTACTGTACAGGCCAGATATTCAAAAGGGTTGCGCCATGCGCAACAGGGTTGCGCATGCTCAAGTCCTAAATTGCACCATTCTGCGATATTCAGGAGGAGGCAGTTGCACCACTGAAAACAGGCTGAGCAACAGCGCAATGCAAATGAATGCATGCTCAACTGGAGGGGGAGGAACCATGCATAAACTGCACAGCCCGATATTCAGCTGGGCTGTGCAGAGTTGTGCAGGCGCAACCCCCAACCTGCGCCTGCAGGACTTTGAGCCAAAAAAAAAGGCTTAAGTGGAGGGCCACCCACAGGTGAGCTGCTGTATTGCAGAGGCGCACAGCACTGCCACCTGTTGCTGGCCTAACTCAGTCCCTGTGCCCCCCCGCGGCCTGATCGCGGGCATAGTGTACTCCCCGCAGCCCGATCGGGCATAGTGACTCCCCACCAGCCCGATCGCGGGCATCAGTAGGCTCCCCCTCCCGTTCACATCCCTGGTGGTCAGTGGACCGAAATGCCCGATCGCCAGGCGGTATGTTTAATAACTCCCCCCTCCCGTTCACATCCCTGGTGGTCAGTGGACGAAATGCCCGATCGGGCAGAGAAGTAAAACGGAACCCCGAACATCTCCCTTGTGCCCGATCGCGGGCAGTAAGTAATTGAACCCCCAAAACATCTCCCTGGTGGCTAGTGTCCCCCCACCACCACGAAGCCCCACCCCCGCTCCCCGGCAGCCGGCGGGCGGCAGCATCCACCGCCTGCCGCCCGCCGCCCGCCGACTGACTGCCCGGTAGGGCTCAGCACTGTGGTGCAGAGCTAGCCAATGGGCGTGCCATACCGATACATGACAGTCCAGATTTGTGAATGAATCATTCACAATCTGGACTGTCATATCTTGTTATAGACTGCACTCCCATGGCTCTTGCTCTGCACCGGTAGGCGTTGCAGCTTCGAGACAGTCAGTCGTCGGCGGCGGCGGCAAAATGGTGGCTGCTGAGGTGGTGGGGCTTCTGGTATGCTCACCAGGGAATATTTGAAGTTTCGAGCCCACTTTTGCCGTGATGGGCATTCAGTCACTGGACCACCAGGGAGATGTTCGGGGTGAGTTCAATTACTGCCCGTGATCGGGCACAAGGAAGATGTTCGGGGGTTCCGTTACTTTCTCCGCGATCGGGCACAGGGAGAATGTTCGGGGTCCGTTTACTTTCTGCCCACGATCGGGCATTTTGGTCCACTGGACCACCAGGGATGTGAACGGGGGAGTTATTAAACATACCGCCCGCGATCGGGCATTTCGGTCCACTGGACCACCAGAGATATGTACGGGAGGAGGTGGGGGAGCCACATTGCTGCCCGCGATTGGGCTGCAGGGTGTGTCGGTCCCCAACAGCTGCTGCCTGGCAGGGCGCCAGGCGCAAGTCCTCAGGGATCGGCGCACCTACATGCTAATGGCATGCAAATGGGGCCATAATCAGATGCAAATGGCCCCCCCGCGCCTTGCATGAATTATGGCCCCATTTGCATGTCAGCTTTTGAATATCGTGATTTTGCGCATGGCGCAATGCTACTTGCGCCACCGCAAGTTGAATGCTCCACTCTGACAACTTGCGGTGGTGCAAGTTCCACTGCACTACGCACAGTGGCGGTTGGGTGAGACTGTGCCACGCCCACGCAACTCCTGAACATCGCCTCGGCCACACCCCTGTGCAACTATTTTGCACAGCACAAGGGCTTGCACCTCAGAATGGCGCAGTTTGAATATCCAGCCCTACAAGTATAATGCTACCTGATTACTATGTAGAGTAACATACTATATTGTCAATGTGTAAGTGTAGAGCAACCTGATTACTGTGTACTCTGATTTACTGCATATTTATCCTGTACTGTTGCTTTTGTATACATCTCCAGGTCACCCTTGAAAATGGGAATCTAATGCTCTTGGGTCCTAATAAAAAAAAATCTCCAGCAACTTTAAAATGCTACTGGAAGGCTCATTACTTCCAACAGCAACCCTACAGAGAACATGTCCCCAATATTATAAACCTCATGGAAAAACCAGCCTACTGGTAATGCTGCCACTCCCAACACCAGTGACCCATGTTCTGTAACTAGCATTGGTCACCGGCGGGCCAACTGGGAAGGGGAGGACGGAGTGTGCCACAGGACAGTCTCCTCATCTGGGGATGGAGGAGGGAGGCTCTGCCACATGACTGCCTCTTGAGTGATTACAGGTGGCTGTGCATGTTGGAGGTAGTTCAGATTGGGGAAGAGATGCCTACTGGCTGGAGTAGGCCCCAGTGCACAACATGAACACATCTCTGTCTCAGCCAGAGTCTCTTTGGAATGGGAGAAAACAGGAAAACAACAGACCATCGCAGCATTATGGCCTTCTGCTGCCTGCAGGCCCTGCACCTGCCCACCTGGGCTCCCCACAGGGCTGTACACTACCTGTATGATCCAAAGAGACCTGGCCCAGCCTGACAGCCTCCTTTGTAGGAAGGGGATACCATGAGCAGAAATGACTGGAGGTTGGTAAGTTCCGGGAGATGGCAGGGTGATGGGGTTGGGGCTGTGCAGAGGTCCTGAGAGTCGGAGATCCAGCACACAAAAGCAAAGTTAAAAAAAATTAAACCTCATGGAATGTTCAGTGGGGACTTCCACATTCTGACTGGTCCACTAATGGTCCTTATTCTACTGGTAATGTACGACATGTAATGCTACAACTATTTTAAAATTAAAATAAGGCTTACCTAGCTTTCTTTTGATTTAGAAGATGAGTTGAGAGGTGTATAATAGCAGTAATAGCCAACTGAGAGGAACAGCTCACTATCGGTTCCATTCATGGACATGGCTGATCAAGCGTGGCCCCACAAGACCTTGTGAGATCTGGAATGCTTGTGAGTCCTTCTATGAGGTGAATGTGACTCTGAACTAGAAACCATGGGGCCATGTTATCCCCCCCTACCCCTTCTGCTTCATATTCCCAGATAGCTTCAGTTGGCGAGATAGGTACCCAAGGAGGCTGTCATGTGGGAAGTTGGTGACCAGCAGTGAAGGGATGAGGCCTCATAAACTCCTTCTGAAACAAGCGGAGGGATATGCTTCAAAGACCCTGCCTGTTCAGGAAATTAGCTAAGTCCTGGCCATATATGGACTGTAGTAAAAGGATTAGCCCGTTGCCCCCTAGTTACTACTTTAGTATTTTTTTCAGATTGAAATAACTAAAGGAATGCTGTTTTAAGTATGGCTATACTCAGGTTTCCATCGGTTCCCAGCTATTTCTCCACAGTTTCCCACAAAATCTGAACATGTATTTCTTAGAGGCCAGAAGGGAAAGGGGGGCAATGACAGAAACCTTCACGTTTCTTTATGAGATCTATAGGGTGGAACACACTGAGCTGTTCACGAGGTAATAAAAAAAAGCTCATACACCAGAGGGCACAACTACAAGATGCTGGGGGACAGTTTCAGTAGGAACATGAGGGAGTACTTCTTCAATGAGCAGATAAGTGGTGATCAAATGCAATGACTTGCCTAGGGGTATGGTTAAAACTAAATGTGTAGCTGGATAGGTCAGATTTAAGGGGCAGGCAATGGTGGCAGATGCGGAGCATGAAGAAGGAGCATGAATCTATGATGGAGGATCCTTAGGCTGCTTCAACCAGTGGGGCATGTAACTCCTCTTAGGGTCTTCAGGCAGACTGGATGGACCCCAGGCCCTTTTTTTTGCCTGTAAATTTCTGTTTTTCTATATAACACCCACTGTCCCATAAAGTCAGTGAGCAGTATCTGTTGCGCAGTAGTTCAACCTGGTCACAAGAAAAGTGATGTTAAACAAATAGTGTTCGGAAACTGCTGAGAACCTTTATTTTTTTTTTATCTAAACAAATGTTAAAGTAGACTCAAAGCAGGGAAAAAAGGCATATTACAAGACAGCAGAAAAAAGGGGTGATCTATAATGGTATACAAAGGTATAGGTTCACAATTTTCAACTATTTGATTTATTATTTAGTTACTGGTTAGTGTAAATGATAAACTAAAAGAAGCACTTTCAAACTCCGTAATACATGAGTGTGCATTAGGACCCATGTATTACAGTGTGTGTCATGGTAACACATCAATACCAAATATAAAACTCAGCGCATCAATTAGCCTGTGTCCATTTCAGCACATGTAAACATAGCGCACAGACCTTTCTGACGCGGTTCAAATACAGCACATAGCCGACACAGAACAACTTGGGCTGCAGAGGGAGAGGGAGTTGTTGATCCATTAAAAACACTCGTTATAATAGTCATTGTGCTATTCCAGACTATTTCATACATATGCAAATAAAGAAACAGAGCAACAACACAGTTCATTATTTTTATTTAGTTTTTGTTGACTGGGTAAGTGCACTAGACAAATTCTGCCTATTTTCAGGCACGACCCGGGGGAGGGGGATACAGATGAATGTCAACTAACTTTGAACCAGATTAAGCTGTTGGTGGTATTTTTAGTGAATGGGGGAAATTTGGCCAAGGCACCGGGGAAATTCCCCTACTCTTTTCGAGAAGTGCCATGGGATCTTTAACATCCACCTGAACTACCACCAGAACAGGCAGATGGGATCTCAGTTTAATGTCTCATCCGAAAGACGGCACCTCAGGAGTGCAGCACCCCCCTCATGCTGCACTACAGTGTCAATATTGGGATATTAACCCAAGTGCCTGGTGTGGAGATAGAACCCACAGCCTTGTGATCTCCCAGCCTCAGAGGCGAGTGTGCTACCTGCTGAGCCACTGAAACTAAGTCCAGCTGGTAGAGTCAGATCCATTATAAAGTGACTGCTATAAATAAAGTGCTTCACTCTGTAAACTAAAATAAGTTCCTACAGCACAGAAGAATGGATCTAATAGAAATTCAGGCTCATAAAAAGGAGCATACCTCTTAGGGGAGATTTTCCCCAACTACCAAACTCCACTGTCCTCCGAGACAGCCTCTCCGTAGATCAAAACACACAAACAATCGGCCGTAAAATTTTTAAAAATATGAAAGTCTATATCAAAAGTTTAGCCTCCATAATGAGAGTTCGGGCTCCACAGAAAAAGTAAAAAGACAGTAAAAGACACTAAGACAGTGCCTAAGATTGAGTGTTAGAACATCAGCTAAACAAGTTAGAAAGCAGTACCTCTTAGAGGGAATTGACTCAAATCTATCCTCCTCCAATCACTGTAGCAGCAGCTTTGTAGGAGTCAATTATGAGGGTCATCACAGGTAGAGTGTGATCAAACTTTGCTATGTGCCACTTGCATCTATGTTATTCGCTGTTCTAGTCTGTGAGCGATTTTCTAAGCGTGCTATTGATATACGACGAAATTACCATGCATAATTGGTTGCACTGAGTTGACATGGAACCGTGTGCCACAGCTATATCCTTTCCCCCGCTATACTATAAACAGGGCCTCCGAGGGATGTCTCTTAAGGTATGAGACTCCAAGCCTGAGGTTTGGGCAAGAGGATCGCTCAGTGAAGCTGAACAGTTCTGTCTGCCCAAAGCTCACGAGAGGAGTCTGCTTATACCATAAGAGACAACCCTCTGAATCCTTATTATCTTATTATAAATCACTCAAGTTTAGTTCAAGTGATTAAAAATGTTTAGATTTTTATTTTTTTATTTTATTGTGCCGTCTTCTCCCCAGTGCTGAAGTGGAGAGCTGCCTCCTAACTCTCCTGCATGAGAGTACACTGTACACTGGATAAGGGGTACAGTGACTTTGTGCACTGATTGGCTGAAATTACGCTAGTGATTTATAATAGTTTATTGAGCAACACACACCTCATATATTTGCATTTCAGTACATCTGAGAAAAAACTAACACTATTAGATAAAACAGTCAACAGCATTGTCAATGCAATGTATTTCGTGTTCCTTTTAATCCCTCATGCACTTCCATTCAGATGGCCATGAGGAAGTGGGATTTACGTCCCAGTGGAAAAGGCACCAATAAGTGGAGCCCTGGCATTGCTTCGTTTTAGTAAGCCACAGGATCATGAGAGGAGGCCATAGTCTCACAATCTCCCAGGTCCTGAGCAAAACAGATGTCAAGTGATTGCAAAACACAATGCAGTCATGCAGACAGTCTGCTTTCTGTGGAGACAGTGTAGCAGGACAGATGGATAGGGCCAGAGCTCTGTACTGTAACAGCTGAAGTTCCAAAAACATTCTAAACATTGCTAAAAGTAGCAAATGTGGGACTTCAGTGTCCAGAAAGAAATTACTTAATGTTTGGGGCTCGTGTTACGTATTCTGAAATTATTTTGTTAAAAAAGTAAAATGTAGTTTCTTTTTTTAATAAGTCGGTGATTTTTTTTTTCCCGAACTCTCTTTTTTCACCCCTTACCTCCGAACTGTCTCTGGAACCTCCTAATCCACAGTCTCCACCTCCCAATGTAGCTCGGTCGACTTGGGCTCCTCTCCGGTACCGGGCATCCCCCGGGTCTACCCTCCGGGGAAGGGCCGCCCCCACCCAGGGCGCACTTTCTTTTAGTGTTGAGACACCAGCCGGAGAGGACAGGGGAAGCCCGAGGGCCGAGTCCGTGTGTGGGAGTGTGGTCTGTGGAGGGAGGTGCCTTCGCCTATCGGGGATGAGGGGGGTTTTCCTCCTTAGTTCTTTTAGTCCCTGTGGAGCCTGGCCCAGCAAGGCAATGCATGCCGTGGCTCCACCCCCCTGGCTTACGCTGCGACGCTCGTTCGGCTACCCTCCAGCCTCCGCCAGAGGTTGCTCGTTGAGCGTTAGCTACCCCAACCCTCCCCGGGGAAGAGAGAGCAGTCCTCCGGACACTCGATCTTTATCCCCCCTGCCGACCCCCAGCCACCCGGGTCCACTCCCAAACCCAGGTCGCTGATATGACACAAGGTGTGCGTCCACGCCTCAGCCCTCTGCGCCACTGAGCTGGCCCAAGTCGATGTCTTTTATTCTGTCCATTTATTATTTTTTTTTTTTTTTGCAGAACATAGTTCTGTTAAGTCCCTCCACCCCCTTTACATTTTATAAACTGTTGTATGGAGCACTGGAAAGAATTTTGGTTTTATACTATGCCTTTCAATCACACTGTTCCAAAATGCTTTACAACCCAGGACAGAGAAGAGTGTCACGGCCATTTATGAGCACAGGGAGCTACAAATAGTAAAGGTATAGAATAGTGAGCTTTCACAGAGTGGTTAATCCCATAATTGCACAATCACTTTCTGAGTAGGTGACAAGTTTGATTCAAACTCAGGGCTTCAGATTCTTGACTTGTGCACTCTAACTACTAGGCCCAAACTATGGTTTTATATTATGCCTTTCATACAAACTGTCCCAAAATGATTAAATATCCAGTGGGGGAGTAAACAGTGTTTGCATTTTTTTGCCCAGAGATTCAAACAGCAAAACGACAGATTGGTGCGGTATTATGGAGAAGTTAAGGCCAGATTTGCTCAGTCACACTGTACGGTAAATTATTTATTTATTTTTATTTTAGTTGACCGGGTAAGTGCACTAGACAAATCCTGCCTATTTTCAGGCATGACCAAGGGGAGGGGGATACAGATGAATACCAACTGACCTTGAACCAGATTAAGCTGTTGGTGGTATTTTTAGTGAATGAGGGAAATTTGGCCAGGACACCGGGGAAATTCCCCTACTCTTTTCGATAAGTGCCATGGGATCTTTAACATCCACCTGAACTACCACCAATCCAGGCAGATGGGACCTCGGTTTAACGTCTCATCCGAAAGACGGCACCTCAGAAGTGCAGCACCCCTCTCATGCTGCACTACAGTGTCAGTACTGGGATATTAACCCAAGTGCCAGATGTGGGAACTGAACCCACAGCCGTCTGATCTCCTGGCCTCAGAGGCGAGTGTGCTACCTACTGAGCCACTGACACTGATGGCAGTAGTGGGATTCAAACCTGGGGTTCCCAGTTCACAGCTCTGCACTCTAGTCTGCCTTTTAACCATGGCACAGAAGTACACAGAGGAGGACCTCTTAGAAAGACATATTAGTTCTGGATTTTTGCGATCCAGAGTTTGGGAGGAGTAGCTACTGCCCAAGCAGCAGCCCCGTCTGATGAAACAATACTGAACCATGCTGTGGAGGACGTCCAGTGCAGCACAGCCCCAAGGTTAATCCCAAGTCCCCAAGAAGATATGAGAGCACAGATTTGCCCTTCTGAATGCCCCAGCCCAAGCAAAGTTCTGTGCCTAAAAATAGGAAGCAGAAAAACAGGTGGAACTGGGCGTGGGGTCCTGCACAGCAGAAGCAGGAACTTAAGCCTAGAAAGCAGAAGTGTAGACTTCTGTTGAAGCCAGGAACTGTACAATAGTTTGAGATCCTGCCACAGAAGGAGGACCCACAGGAGTCTTTGACTAAGATGAAGGCCACAGTGCGGACTGAGGGGAGGCGCAAAAAGTACATACGCAAGCATCTGCCCAGTTTTGAGACCCTGCTCGAGCAAGAAGGCCCTCGTTTGTCTGCATATGCACTTCATGATACAAGCAGCTATGCAGGATGAGGGCAGTGGCAAAAATGGCAAGTACAAGCATCTGCTCAAGCCAGATACCCTGCTCGAGCCTGAGACTTTACCCAAGGCTGAGAAAAGTTATATTTTGAGCCTGCATCTGAAATTGAGATTAAGCATAAAAAACAGAAATATAAATCCAAGCATATGACTGAGCCAGAGACGCTGCCCTCAGAAAAAAATAATCCATTGTGAGCCTGCAACTGAGGGCACTCACTGAAAAACAAACATGAAAAGGTATCCACCCAAGCTTGTGACCACCCTGCTCCAGCTCCAGATCCTGCCGGTGCAACAGGCCCCCTGGGAGTCATCTTCAAATGAGATGGTGCCTGCAATGCAAGCTGAGGGAGTTGCATTGCAGAACTTGCACAAGTAACTGTCAATGCCTAAACCACAACCCCAGTCAGATCAGGAGCTCCAAAATAAAAAAAAAAGCCTGACAATATTCCTGAATCCGCCACCCTACCTGAGCCTGAAAATATGCCTGAATCCGCCACCCTACCTGAGCCTGACAATATGCCTGAATCCGCCACCCTACCTGAGCCTGAAAATATGCATGAATCCGCCACCCTACCTGAGCCTGACAATATGCCTGAATCCGCCACCCTACCTGAGCCTGACGATATGCCTGAATCCGCCACCCTACCTGAGCCTGACGATATGCCTGAATCCGCCACCCTACCTGAGCCTGACAATATGCATGAATCCGCCCACCCCTACCTGAGCCTGACAATATGCATGAACTGCCACCCTACCTGAGCTCTGACAATATGCCTGAATCCGCCACCCTACCTGAGCCTGACAATATGCCTGAATCTGCCACCCTACCTGAGCCTGACAATATGCCTGAATCCGCCACCCTGTCTGAGCCTGACAATATGCCTGAATCCGCCACCCTACCTGAGCCTGACAATATGCCTGAATCCGCCACCCTACCTGAGCCTGACGATATGCCTGAATCCGCCACCCTACCTGAGCCTGACGATATGCCTGAATCCGCCACCCTACCTGAGCCTGACAATATGCCTGAATCCGCCACCCTACCTGAGCCTGACAATATGCCTGAATCCGCCACCCTACCCGAGCCTGACGCCCTATCTGAGCACGACACTCTGCCTGAGAGTCCCTGCCCATTTCAGCCTGATGTCCTGCCCAAGCCTGATGCCCTACTACAGCAGGACACCCAGGCAAATGCCCTGCCAAAGTGTGATGTAATATTCAAGCCTGACATCCTACTACAGTACGAGTCCTTGTTCAAGTGTAGTGCTGCATTCCTGCAGGAATCTGATCCTTTGACAAAGTCTGACTCTTGAGAGGCAGGTCCCAGTGGAAGCTGCTGGCTGACGCACATACCACACTGCATACATTCCACTACATCAATAAAGTCCCCCAAATATGGGCAAACCAGGTATTCCTTCATTTACTGGTAATGCAGGTGCTTATCTGGACACTAGTAACTTTACCCACATACAGTATTTTCAGTTATTTTTTTAGTGATGGAATAAATCATATGGTGGTTCGAATACATCTGTATGCAGATCAGTTTTTGGCTCAGTATGAGGACTATTTAAAATCATATGCAAGGGCTTGCCGATGAACTCCCACAAACTGGAAGGAAATGTATAGACTCTGGGGTCTGATGTTGGAAACAGAGATAGTGAAAAACTACAGTATCAGTATGTATCTGTCCACCCACACTGCTTATTCTAACCTGATTCCCAGCTAAAATGAGGAGGATCAAGTTTCCACTGCTGCAAAGGGTTATGCACTACAGTCTTTGCCAAGGGACCATCCAAAGGATGACAAGCATTGTAAATTAAAGCTTATTATTGATCATCTCTTTAAAATGTTTTCTGAGATGCAAATCCCATCACAGAAAATACTTAAACAGTACCTTCCTCTGTAATGTGCCTGATAATGAATCACAGTGTAAGAACTCAGTGAAAGTTCCACAGGGTAATACAGAAAAATAGAATATGTCAGCAGATAAGGACCACTTGACCCACCCAGTCTGCTCATTTTTCCATACCTACAGTATCACTATAGACCCTACCTGATTTCCAGCTTTTTTCCCTCCCCCATTTCTTTTCACTAAAATGCCCTTATGCATATCCCAAACATTCTTGTACCTTATTTACCAGGTTTCTAGCATGTCCCCCCTTCTCTCTTCCAGGGTGTATATACCGTGTTTCTTCAGTCTCTCCTCATATAGCTTGTGATGCAGACCCTGCACCATTTTAGATGCTCTCCTCTGGACTGCCTCCACACTGTCGATATCCTTCCAGAGATGTGGCCTCCAAAACTGCACACAGTATTCTAAGTGAGATTTTACCAGTGATCTATACAGAGGCAGCACTACCTTCCTCCTTCTGCTGGTGATACCTCTCCCTATGCACCCCAGCATCACACTAGCCTTCCCACATGCTTGGTCACATTGCCTGGCCACCTTTCGATCAGTTTCAGCAAGCAATAACACACGACGAGGTGTGGGTTATCTCCTGATAATACCATGCCCAGATGCATTATTAGGCACGAGGCGCTTATGCCGAGTGCCTTATGCACCTGGGTGTGCTCTTACCAGGTGATAACCCACACCTCGGAGTGTGTTACTGCACTTATAAAATGGGCCCCACCCCTAGGTAATTATTTTACTAAAAAAAAAAAATTATAAAATAAAAGTTTATAATATATGTATGAAAATTGGTTTTAATAGGTGAAATGTTGAAAAATAGTCCCCTGTCATATTTGTATAAGTTCCCTCACAGCCTTCCCTAGAAGGACCAATGGCAGAGATAGGATACTTTATTTTGTATTTGATTATTTTTTTATTTAATTTATAATGTATTTTGTGGTTTTAGGAAGAGTGATAGCATCATCATTCGTGAGTCACTGTATGTGTGGTTTTTTGATCGTTTCCCCCCCCGCCGACACACACACACACACACAAACACAAACACACATACACACATCCACACACACACAGAAGGTCCTCCACAAAAAGCTTTTGGTTTTTTGCGTGTGTGCATGTTTTTGAATAAAGGAGGCAACGCAGAGCGAGTTTCCTCCGAAGAGTGGGAACGAGTGTGTCCCTCGCTAGTTGCCACATTTAGGCTCCCGTTATACAGCTTCCATCATCGCGGTTTTGGCAGGTTGCTCAGAAATGGGAAAGTACTTCAAATACATTAATAAATAAGTAAATGTTTTGCAAAACGAGGTGGAGAAGCGGGAAAGGATCATGTCTGGTGACTCCTGGAGGACCAGGTATGTGTTTCATTTAAAAGGCGCGCCGCTATGTGCGAGTTGCTACGCTCACCAGATGTTGTTGCTGAGGTCAGTTTGATATTTTTATATGAGGCAAAGCAAAGTAATAAAAAAAGGTTTTTGTGGTGATGTGCAGTGGGAATTGTGGCTCAAATAATGGACGTTGCTTTTCGGATAGTGGGAGGAACGGGCACAGTTATATAGTGGGTTCTGCTTGGTGTATTTGCCTGTAAAAGCAGGTGGGACAGTGGAGATTTCAAGCCACATATTTTTTGTTACCATCGAGGAGGAGAAGTTAGGGTTTGTTTGTGGTTCAGTATACTTTGAGCTTGGTCGGGGGGGAGCATTATAACAGGAATTTTTTTTTTTTCAGAGAGGCTGCCGTTTCCCTGCTGCGATCTGTGCCAGCCGTTGTGTTGAATTGCTGCCGCTTCAGTGAGCTCTGTGAGTTAGCGTTTCTGTTTACGCTTGGCAGAACTCAATGATTCCTTGTTGTCATAGGACATCCTGGTGAGCAGTAGTCCCAGTTGGCTACTATATCATCTGATAAGGACACGGCTCAGATGATGTAGTAACCAATCAGAGACTAGGGTTTCTTAAGCCCATTTTATAAGTTTATTTATTATACTGGAAAGGCATGTCATAAGTTGCCCGTTTTCACAAGCATCCAGTTTTGTACAGATACAACAGGTTATATAATAAGGCAGTATAATAAAAGGGTTACAATTGGGGAACCAGGAGACAAGACGTGGGACAATGGAGCAGTGACATGTTGCTTAACATTATGAGAATATATTTAAAAGTGCATAGGTAGAATAGATGCTAAACTAGACTTAAGACAACTGAGCAAAAAGGACACAAAACAAGAAAATATAAACATTTACACGTGCATCAGTGGGAAAGTGCTAGGCATTGTCAGACCAGGAGATCCTGCCTCAGTTATATGGGTGAGGTTCAGTTGTGGAGGCAGAAGAGAGAAAGAGCACCATAGAGTATTACCCCTAGGTCTCTCTCCTGCTTGGTGGTTGCTAATAACACTCTCTCCATTTTGTACTCTGCCCCTGGGTTTCTGTCCCCCAAGTGCATTATTTTCCACTTTCTCACATTAAAACCCAGCTGCCACTTGTGACCACTACAGTTTTCTCAGATCTCAGTTCCTCCTTTCCACACATGCCCAGAGTTACCACTCTATTGCAGATTTTGGTGTCATCCATAAATAGGCAGATCTTCCTCTCCAGATCCTCTGCAATGTCACTTATAAAGACATTAAAGAGGACTAGTCCTAGCACCGATCCCCAAGGCACCCCAATACCCAACCCTCACTCCCCCGGAGTGAAATGATGTGATGTGGAAGGTATACATACCATTTCAGAATCCAGACAGGAATGGATGCCACATAAGAAGTTTCAGGCTGCCCTCAATGTCTTAACATCAGTGAGAAAACTGTGTGAGGCCTAATTCTTCCCTTGCTGAGCTCTGGCTACAACCTCTTCGAAGATAACCTCTACACTGGGATTCCTCCGTTTACTGTCCTGTATCAGTTAGATGCAGTAGCTTATGACACTATCACGTCCAACAGGCAAGGATCTCCAAAAGAATTGGTAACAAGAAAGCAGAAATGTGGTGAGACCAGGGACCAGTACTCTCTAATGTGAGGAACTGCTGGCTGTAGAATTCACAAATAAAAAGGCTGGGTATCTCCTAAGTACATTTCATGATACAGCTACAGTAGCAGTTCCAGTTTGTGGTCAGAACAAATTGATAAGCAAGCCTCTATGTGTCCTAGACTACAACAAGCACATGGATGGGTGGACAAGACAGACCAGCTGCTGAATCCCTATAATGTCACTTGAAAAACATGGCCTGGTGTGAAAATTATGCAGATTTCGATTATCTTATATAGTTTCACCAAATGTAGAGGAGTATTGTGGGTAGCAAACCATTGCTTGGGAGTTGTGCTACCGATGCCTGAAACCAATATTGTATACAGCTTTAAGTAAATATACATTTTTCCTTTGCTAACATAATGTCCTGGGATGCTGTGCATTTTCCATTATGGACCAAATGTATCTCCTTCAGAATACACTTAGTACTCTATGAGTGTAAGGGCTTTGTCTGCTACAGCTCTGTGGTGTTACTGATGCAACCAATACTCTCTGCAGAATACAAAAAAAACTTATTTGTTTTGCATAATATCTTTATTGAGTTTTTTCAGCAATACAATCAGAATAACAATATATCACATGTTCTTGCTTACATCCACATCATATCTGTCTTTCTTTTGTTTTTACAAACAAATATCTTTAAGTTAATAGAGCAAGATATCACTTTTCTAATTTAAAATTAATAATGGAAACAGATATATAAGCAGATAGAAAATACAGTGATAGGTAGTTAAAACATTTCATGAGAGTCTAAATTATAACAACTGCGGTGGATAAAAAGAACGCATATATAGCACTTATATCTCTTACCCTTGTGAGAGACAGAACCTTCTGTAGTATATGTGTGTGGTTCTCTCAGATTCAGCCAATGAGGGTAGTTAAGCATGAGGCATCTCCCACCTGTTGCTGCCATGTCCAGATGCCACTCATGGCCATTTTGTTTTAATAAGTCAGTGTAGCCCCTGATGCAGGGCACTGTGTTCTACTGGTGTCAGGGAGGCCAGAAATGGGCCCCAATCTTGGTCAAATCGTTCCACCCTACCTCGTAAGGCATAAGTTAATCTCTCTGGAGCCAACCTGACCAAGAACAGATTTCTCCACATCTGCACAGTAGGTGTCACACAGGAGACCCAGGTATTAAGGATAACTTGCCTAGCTATTGGCAGCATTACTATTATTCTCCTGTGATACAGGTTCCAGTCACCTCCCTCCTCTTCCATCCCAAAAAGCAGGGACGCAGGTGAGCTCAGCAATTTTACCCCCCATATGCCTTCAAGGTTTACAGCAACCTCCTTCCAACAAGCCTATGATTTTACATTTATTTTTATTTAGTTTTTGTTTACCGGGTAGGTGCGCTAGCCAAACAGGTGACTATTTTCAGGCACGACCCGGGAGGTACAGTGACAATACAGAGTTCATTTACATAATACAGGGAAGCAGTAACAATACATAGATCCCCAGAGGGCATTGATATATGTTCCCCTTTCGACTTTGCATCTCCCACAGTTTGGGGATATTGTAGGGTGAAATTTATGTACCCCGCTAGGTGGGTAGAAGAGCCTGTGTAAAAATTTGAACTGTGCTTCCTTATATCTGTTACACAGCAGGAAATTCATATGTGATTCAATCAGTAGTGCACAAGTCTCATCTGTAATGGACAGTCCTAGGTCTTTTTCCCACTTCTCCCTTACCAGAAGCGTGTTTTCCTGTAAAAAAAATACTGTCTATCTTTGCTGCCCTCCCTATCAGTCCCTTCTCCTGTTTGTGGCTCCCAGGATTTCCTTCTTCACTATGTCAAAGGGGGAGTCTTTCTGTGCCTTCCTCATGATCTGTTCCCCAAAGTGCCTTACCTGGAAGAATCTAAAGAGGTGTGAACGGGAAAGTCCAAGGCCTCTCCCGATATCCTCAAAGGGTAACATTTCCCCCTTGTCCCATAGATCTCTTAAACACCTTACCCCCCAGTCTCCCATTTGATAAAACCCTGATCATCCATCCCTGGTAGGAAACCTGGGTTCCTAGCAATCAGAACGAGGGCCATTTCCCTGCCCCCCCTCCATACCTTTGAATAATACTCCTCCATGCTAAAAGCACTGATTCTACCATCGGGTTTGGGTCGTGTTAGTCTATACGTTCTCTCTCCGCCTTTCACTAAAATGTGGTATTTATAATAGTAGTAATAGTAGGAGACTTTTATTGTAGAACCACATGGTGCCGAATTAATACAAATGACAAAAAACAGATTAAAATTTGAAAACATAACATACTGTATTATCCATAACATGTGATACCTATACATTTGGTTTGCCAAAGTATAAAAATCATATAATTTACACAGTTTTGCAAACCAAATATGTAGGTAATGCAAATACAGCCCCCCACCCCACCCCTACACAGACCTATTTCTAACAAATGTCTCTCCTTTCCTGACCCCTGATCTGTGGTTTGGGAGGCCCCCTCAAAAAGTTACATTCCAGAAACCAATCCATAGAGTGCCTTTTCTCTATTAATCATCTGCCTGTGGTAGCAGCACATGCACCCAGAAGTCTTTTGTGACACTGATGGCACTAGGTCACTCTGCCAAGTGCCATCAATAATGCAGACTGGTCTTCTTTCACCCACTTCCATGAAGTAAAACCCCTCCTATAGCTGCAGACTGATAAGATCCAACTTTGCAAATATGCGTCTTGGTGAAGGCAACAGACTGGCTAGTCAGTATTTGCCTTCTACGTGCCCCACCATATCATGGATTTGGGGGGGGGGTCAGGAAGAGGCCCACTGGAGTGAAATGTCCCTTTATAGACTGGGGTTGATAGGTAGGGAGGAGGGTTCGCTAACTACATTCTGGAAGATTACTGGAGCAGGGAAGAGGGTCCCCACGGGAACAGCCCTCAACCTCTTGAGAGGGCTAGGGTGTTATCATTTATTTTTATTTTTTTATTTATTTTCATCTTTTTGCTGCCGGTCGCCTATACACCTTCCTGCACACCACTTACTCACTCAGCTCCCCCAACTGATACCCCCTGACCTACCCCTCCAGGGTGGGGCCGATGCCTATATCCAGCCCATCTCCATCGGGAACGGTGCCAGTGACCGGCATTACCTCCCTGGCTTACCCCCCAGGGCGAGGTTCCAGGTTGGATGGCACATTAGAGCTGTGACTGGTCACCGGGTGAGGCTTGAGCAATGAAGGCCGTGGTACCAGGTTCGCGTGCATCATTTAGGGTGGCCAGCGAGGTTTTCTGGACTTGCCCCAGGGGCGAGGATGTGCAATGTTGTCCTGCATCCACCCTGCCCCTCTTGTACTAGGCGCAGCGCTTCCCCCAAGCCTCTGCCAGGAGTCCTCCATGCGCCAGACACACATCCAATCCCCCCCCCAGAGAAGGAGAGCAGCCCTAGGGGTGCTCAATCCTTCTCCCCCGGCTGGCCCTCTGGCTCCCATAGGTCTGTTCCTGAACCCGGGTCACCGGCGTTGCAAGCGAAAATCCACCAGCAGGCAGGTGTATGTTATCATTTCTATGTTCAGTGTTTGGGTTGAATACCTAGTACCTGAGGATACAAAGGTATGAATACTTGCCAAGTATTCAAAAAAGGTACTTACACACCCCTAACAAGCATCTCCTCTCTATGGCTTGTCTGGCCACCAGAAGGCCCACCACCACACCAATATGCATTGTACAGTAACATATATTAAACACTGTCCAGCTCTGTTGGTGCTCCCTCCCCTTCAACACACATGCTGGTGAGTCTTTACTCTTCTGCAGCTTCTTTGCTCAGACTGCACAACCACACAAGCCAGTCAGCTACAGCCAACTCAGTTAAAATCAATAGGCATGACAGACAATCACACCAACATACAGTATGCCTGATTTGTGCAGCTCCACACCTAGATGCTGATCTGTACCAAAAGGCATCTGCAGTCCCTGACAATGCCTGTCCATGTGGATGGAGCCATGTGAGCACAGGAAGATGTCCAGGCTGGATCTGTGCCAAACACCAGGTTACCAACAGGACACCTGTGTTGACCAAGGAATATATCCCTGGCTCGGTATCCCTGGCTTTGTATGAACAGGGAATTTTGGGATGTCATATCCCATTTTCAACAAATTCGTTTGCCAAATTAAAAGAAAACAAATGTACAGTGATGCCTCCCAGCCCTCTAGTTGGTTTATGGGCTGGGGCAGTTTCTTAAGGGGTGGGGGGCATTCAGGATACTGAACGGTCCAGAGCAGCTGGTCTGTGAAGCACAGAGGACTTATGGTAGGGGTTCCCCTGGCATAGCCTCCTTATATTCCCCAGTCCTCTGCAACATGCCTCTTATGTTGAGGGAGCGTGACTTCACCCCCAAACTGGCCACCCACACATCTCTGCAGGCAGTATGGGATCAGATCTCTGGGCACTAATGAGTATGCAGGGTGCTTACATGTGTGGAGAGGTAGTAAAGTATCATACAGGGCCATGTTTTTTTTTCTTTAAATCAAAAACTCAGTCTACAGAGCCAGTGATGCACTACTGATACTTGTCAATCTGAAATGGTCGACAGGGTCATGGAAAGAGCTGAACAAAAACTCAGAGTTAAAGCCTCAAAGTGCATCAATACTGCTGCATAAATGATAATGATAAGGCCTTTGACTTGGGTTAGCCACGACCTCCTACTTGTAAAGCTCCAGAAGATGGGCCTGTCTGCTGAGATTGCTGCATGGTTCTCAGATTACCTATCCAACAGAACTAAAACAAAACAAAAAGAAAAAAAACAGATGCGGAGAAGTGTTTTCCAGCCTGCAACCTTCTGTCATTGGAGTCCTGCAAGGCTCAATTCTTGGACCTCTATTGTTCAACCTTTTCATCAACAAGGTCCCTGAAGTATGTGTCCACTCCAAAGCATTAATGTACACTGATGACATAATCATCCTCACATCCCACTGTGACCTGGAGTCTCTGGAAGGCAACCAGACTTCAACAGGGTCTACACAGAACATAGACTTTGACAGCAGATAAGGACCGCTTAGCCCATCCAGTCTGCCCATTTCCCTACCTATTGGATATGCATGCTGCAGATCCTAGTTAACCAAAAAACTACTTCCTCCTACCCCCCCACTAGAAATGCTTTATGTCTGCCCCATGCATTCTTGAATTACCCTACTGTTTTTGACCCCACAACCTCTTCAGGAAGGCCGCTGCATGCATCCACCACCCTCTCCGTGAAAAAAATACCTCCTCATGTTGCCCCTGAGCTATCCCCCCTCTATCTTCAAATTATGCCCCCTTGTTCTTGCACTGCAGGGTTCTTGGTCTGCAACTGGTTCACCACAAACCAGCTAGTCATTAACGTCAAGAAAACAAAATCACTACTGTTCAAGAGCACCTGTGCTCTGAAGGGTGGCCCCAAGCTGCACACCACAACACCATCTGTGGACCCTATTGAACAGGTCCAGGTCTTCAAGTACCCAGGCATACATCTGGATGTGACTCTGTCCTTCACATCTTATGTCGATTATCTGGTGATAAACATCCACCAACACCTTGGCTTGTTATGCAGAAACAAGACCAGCCTCACCCCCGATGTGAAAAAACTACTTGTCATCATCTTGGTGATTGACTATGGTGCAATCATCTACTCTGCCACTACTAACACTGTTCTCAGAAGAATTTCAGCTGCTGTCAGTCATGCCTGCAGACTTACACTCAATATGAAACATGAATCCCAAAGCTGCAACCTTTACATTACCTCTAACTGGCTTCCTTTCCCCCTCCAATTAAACCTTAATGAAGCCCTTTTATGCAAGAGAGCTCTTCTTGGTTTTGGCCAAATGCCACAAGGTGTCCAAAACCATGCCTCTCTTGGCAGAAACAGCTATGGTACTCAATCCATGGGGGACCAAAAATTGCTTCTGCCCTTCAAGAAAACAACACTTGGCCAGTGTTTTTTTGTGTCAAGAGCAGTCAAAGCCTGGAACTCCTTGCCCATGGCTATTAACGCTTTCCTCAGCCTCCCCTCTTCAAGGCCCAACTCACCACCCACCTTTTCCCGAAACTCCACTGCATGTGTGCTTAGACCATATCAGCCAGAATCTTGCCTCCTCTGCCCAAGACCCTATCTGCTATAGAGTCCCCCGCTGATGTAAATGTCTTATGTTTTAACTCATTGCTAAAAGCTTCTGTAATACGTTAATGCTCGTTGTTACCTGTTGTTTACTGTACTGGCCTGACATCGTATGTAACTTGCTTGACTTGGACACCTTTGAAAAAGTGCTCTTGAGCTCAAAGGGCTTTCGAATTCAATAAAATAAATAAGGAACTCCTTTAAATTATCCCATGTTTGTACAGCATACTTATTAATCCCTGCTTACGAAGCAGGAGGGTAGACATGATGGACCCAGTGTCCCTTCTGACCCTAAATTACTATGTTAGTTTGTTGGCTCTAGCCAACTACTGTTGCGTTTGGAATTAACTTGTTTTGTGTGAACCCTATTAGTACCTTACCACTGTTGCTCTGAGTCAATGACGTCTGAGTTGTCATTAGCAATAAATTTGTCATGGCAGACATACACATCATGGATTCCATGACGTTTGGTCTTTATTCAGGACTTCCATGACTTTCACTATTGTCATCAAAACACAGCAATGATGACAGTGCCACAAAGTTTATTAATGTTTACTAATGATTTCATGAACAACCAATCAGTTATTAAAACCTCATCCATGACAAACTTACATCTTAAGCAACGGTGACAGGGCTGGAGCTAGCCAGTGGATCGAGTGGATGCATCTCGTATAAGTTCACACTGCAGATCATTCAATTTTATTACTTTTACAGCAAATACATTTTGTGCAAATCCTGACTGTGTGCCTGCCAAATATGACTGGAACAGGCAAACAAAAGGTTCAATCACACAAGTCACAATTTGCAGATTTCTTCAAACACCCTCAAGGGACTGGTGGTTCTGCACCTCAGGATAGTGGATAATCAAGTGTGTCTAACCCAGAAAGTAAGATAACAGATAATAAGAACTCCCTGTAGACACTGTGCTGCTTTATATAAAAAAAGAAAAGAAACTGAATTAATTTTCACTTGCTTGATCATGGTGGAGCAAATCTTTTTTTCTTGAGGAAACCAGTCCATGTCATACAGGCTGCATCCCAGGTAACATCTGGAAATGAGCCGTTTAGCTTGGAATGTTTCTCCTAGTGAAATTCTGGAAATAAATATAGAGAATACTGGTTGGGTAGTATAGCGCAGTGGGTTAAGGCTCTGAGCTACAGATCTAGAGACCTGGGTTTGAATCCCATAGGTGCATACTGTGTGATCCTGAGCAAGTCACTTAACTTCCTTGTGCTACCAGGTCACATCTGGAAACAAGCTTCGGCTTAGTGTGCTATTCCTGGTCAAACAATGTTCCCTTTCCCAGGGCCTATGTATAACTAACCTGTGCTCCCAAAAAGGGGTTCTGATTACATCAGACCTTGAGAGTGAAGGCTGATAGGTACAATGTAATCAGAAGCCCGAGATGGCAGCGCTGGTTGGGCACATGGTTGCCCAATCAGTAATTTTTATAGTGTATAGTTGTTTTTACCTTTTTTTTTTTTATGTGGTTAATGAAAGTGGTCTCACAGCACTTTGCGGCTGCAGCCAATGGTTTCAGTTCAGGACCTGAACTGATTGCTATGCGTGCGGCTCAAAACAGCAGATGCCATGAGGACTTCCGATCAGCTGCAATGTTGCTGGATGACAGATGGGTACAGTGATGTTCCATGACCTTTGAACTGTGGTACAACAACATTTTAGTTGAGATGGCAATCCATACAGAACAAGGACCAATTATACACTCTAAATAAACAACCCACGGTGGGTCTGTTAACTCAAAAGAGTAATGCCTTGGATCAGGCTGAGTATGGCACTAGCTGAGTGAAGCAAACTAGTTACAGATAATAAAACTTTAAAACCGAGTCTTGAACGGCTGGAGAACATGAGCAAGAAGAGGAACCTGTAGCTGGTAAGGTATGAAACTGAGAACACTGGTTTTTATTGAAAATTGCCCCACTTGAACTTCTCAAAGTGGATGTCAGTCCACTGGCAGGTTTTGTCAACGGAGTCTACAGTGTCACAAAGAAGCGAGCTCTCCAAGATGCACATACCCAACATGTGGTCCTGATTCAACCTACCAAATAGCACTCAGAGGTCATCAGGGAGGAAACTCAGAGGGCTACTGGCAGGAGACATTCAGATCCATCATCCAGCTCTAGCCAGACACCCTCACATCACTTGGGTTTGGTACAAGACCTTCAATGGGGTGTGGCATTGCCTAGGAAATTTAGGCCTCCCCTTTGCCCTATTATGGCAGGCATTGGAGGAATGACCTACATGCTTTCCAGTGGTAGTAGCAGAAGTAGTAAAATGATTAATTTTTCAACAGTAATTACACCATTAGGATTGTAACCTCGATTTACAAGGCAGTCCTGCATGATTACATAAGTTATATGTTACATTAAAATTTGGTATCTGACATTACATGTACATAAAATGCTATATATTACAATTTGGTATTTGTCATTACATATACATAAAATGCACAAGTGAGTAGATACTAAACATAAGAAACTATTTACATGGCTGGCCCTATGGTGCGGAAGGTTGAGGCTCAGATGCATCCTCGCGCCACATGGCAACCCAGTTTGGAAGCGAGGCCTGGGCCCATCGAGAAGTCGGCAGGGGAGAGAGGATTCAGCATCTGGAAAACTGCTCTCCTCTCTCGGGGGGGATCCAGGGTTAAGCCAGGCATCGCAGGAGCCCTGGTGGAGACCAGAGGCACTGCAACGCTTAGGGCTCAAACAGCGGGGCGCAGAGCCGTGACGGACGTCCCTGGCATCATTGCATGCTCGGGCTCTGCTGGGGAGGAGGGGGAGAGGGCGTAACACATGAGCATAAAAATACCTTCCACCTCCTGATAGATAAAGGAGGGTCCAGGAATGCCAGCCAACCACACCCAATGTTGGGCTCGACTCTCGTCTCCTCTGTTCTCCTCCGCTCCCGGTCGCCTATCTGGATTATAGATAGAGTGCCAGGAGCAGTAATCTGGCAGTCCCACCTCGGGGGACTCATAGCCGGGGGGGCTGGGTGGCCGAGGAAGCGGATGGACAGCGGGTTGGGGAGGAGGGAGAGCGAGAGCTTCAGGAGGGCAGGATCACGGCGGGGACTGGGAGACCTCTCCTGAGAAAGTTCAGGAGGTGTGAGTGATAAAGAAAGTTAAAAAAAGAAAAAAAAAGAAACTATTTACATTAGTACATCAACTATACATCACATTTACAGTTCACTCAGGATAAAGGAGTTGTATAAAATAATTGTATCTATGTATTAATTTGTGTTTTACTGCCATGCTGTAAGTATTGGGAGACATACAAGGCATAGATGGCAGTTTTAAAATTTCGACTACATAATGCCTAGTGTTTGATACAGTGTAAACAATTACCATTTCACCATACAGTGCCTTTGCCTCTGGTATTTGAAAATCTCATGCCCCATTCTTCCAAACTGTATATTCATGATAATTTCTAATCAGTTTATTTGCAAGATGTTGTGGACTATTTTGTTTCAATAAACAACAATTATGCAGCTGGCATGACGGCGCCGAGGGTTGAGGCGCTAGACGCCACACCTCGCTCCACACTGGCGGCCCGGGTTTGGGATTGGACTCGAGTTGCCAGGGGTCAGCCGGGGAGGAAAGGATTGAGCGTACAGAGGACTGCTCTCCTCTCCTGGGGAGGGAGGGTGGTGCACCTGGCAGTTCTAGTGGTTCCCTGTGAAGCCGGGGGGCATCGCAGCTAGCAGTGGCACATACAAAAGGTAGGGGGGTGTTGGTGGACATCCTGCGTATGGATGCAGGAGTGTGCCCGTCACGTCCTGGACGTCAATGCATGTCCACACCTCCGGGGAAACGGGAAGTGGAAAAAGCCCTGGCACTCGGGTAGGTAATGGCGGGATTCCGATAATGGCACCCACGCTCACAGCCGGATTCTTCCGGCCAGCCTCTGGCTATCGCCCTCAATCCGGCCACTATCTAGATTCTAGATAGAGCTCCAGAGGAGTTGGTGGTCCCACCTCGGGGAACTCAGAGCCGGGGGGCTGGTAGGTAGGGATGATGCATGACAGCACCCTGCGATGGAGGTTAGACTGGAGGATCTCAGGCAGAGCGGGAGAATGCCATGGCCAGTGGTCCATGCTAAAGAGACCGATGCGGCCAGTGAGTAAGAGGCATAAACAGAGTTGGAAAAAAAAGAACAGTTATGTAAGAACTTACCATAACAGTAGATCTTCATCATCAGGTTACACCATAGGAACCTTCACTGCTGGAGACAGAAAATCCACACACAAGATTTTCAGCAGCATATCTGGGGCCTCCCATGCCGTCGATATCCGTCAACGTCACCAACTCTATATAGACGTGGGCAGCCACACTCCCTCCTCAGTTCTTTCCCTCCAGATACGAAGGGAGCAAGGCTGATGCCCTGGGGAACCAAGGAGAGACCGAGGAACCTGACTCTAGATAAAAATGATGGAATACAGCAGATAGCCAGGTCCTGAAAAGAAGCCCACAAAAAGTGGGACAGTGGGAGGAAAATCATACCTGATGACTGAGATCCCCTTGAAGATCTACTGTTACAGTAAGTTCTTACTGTACAAACTCCTCATGTTGTACTCTCCCGGGTCGTTCCTGAAAATAGGCATAATACTTGTCTAGTGTACTTACCCGGTAAACAAAAGCTAAATAAATAAATAAACTGTTCTGTCTTCTTCGGAGGTATCTCAGTCATCAGGTTACACCACAGGAATGAGTACCAAGCAGTGGCAAGTGAAGAAACAGTCAGAGAGTCCTTGTAGCAGAGCCCTGCCAAATCCTACATGGGCTCTAGATGCAATGTTCAGACTGTAATGCTTGGTGAAAGTATGGACAGTACTCCAGGTGGCAGTCGCACAAATGTCAGGGGCGGAGACACCTTTGAAATAAGCCACTGAAGTAGCCATGCCTCTGGTGGAATGAGCTTTGACAGCACCAGGCAATTCTTTGCCGTGCTTGCTGTAGAAAACACTATGCAATTTGTCAACCATTTGTATATAAACATTGCTTAGAAACTGAACCGCCCTCTCTACCTAGGGCAAAGCTTTGACTTTTGGGACTCTTTAGTCCGAAGCAGATAGTACTTCAAAGTTCTACACACATTTAACATAGGGAGCAGTGCTTCCCCTGGATTGGCACATTCCGGAAAATAAACAGGAAGATGGACAGACTGATTGAGTGTAAACTCTGAAACCACCTGAGGCAAAAACTTAGGATTTGTGCACAAAGACACCCTGTCTTTGTGAAAAATCAAATAAGGCTCCTCTCACCAGAGGGCATGAAACTCTGAAATTCTTCGAGCAGAAGTGATTGCAACTAAACATAATGCTTTCCAAGAGAGAAAGAGCAAGTTGCAACTGGCTCAAAAGGAGACAGGGTCAACTTTTCCAAAATAAAATTCAAGTCCCAAGATTGGGACAGAGGAACGGATTAGAGGTTTCAGATGCAGGATGCCCCTAGTGAAGGTACGGGAAACATCAAGCTGAGCAATCGTGCGGTCACCCATGGGCTCATGAAAGGCCAAAATAGCTGGAAGGTGGACCCTGAGAGTGGAACACTGGAGGCCTGAGTCAGACAAAGAAATAAGGTAGTCCAGGACATGCTTCGCAGGACAGGTGAAAGGGTTTAGGAAATGCTTGGCAGCCAGATGGCAAACCACTTCCATTTCATGGCATAAGTGGCGTGGGTGTAAGGCTTGCAGACAGCCACCAGGACATCAGTCACCCTGTTAGAAACCCCAAACCTGGTGATGGCTACATCTTCAGGAGCCACGCATGCAGATGGAGGAACCTGATGTTGGGATGGACCAAGGTCCCCCAATCCTGGGACAGAAGATTACTGCAAAGGGGCAGAGGAACTGGAGGTTCCTCTGCCAGCTGCTGAAGCAGAAGAAACCATATCTGGCGAGGTCTGATTGGGGCTACCAGAATCATGCAGGCCCCCTCCATTTGCAGTTTGATCAGCACCCTCTGTATTAGTGGAAACAGAGGTAATGCATACAGAAATCTCCCGCTCATAGAGAGGGAAAACATGTCTCACCAGAAAACTCCAGGCCCTGGATCTAGCGAGCAGGAAATGGGCAATTTCATGTTGAGTGGGGACGCAAAAAGGTCCAACTCTGGATGACCCCATCTGTCAAACAGATCTTCTGCTATGGATGAAAGAAGCTCCCATTCATGCATGCTGGACTGAGTCCTGCTGAGACTGTCTGCCAAGGTGTTTAGAATGCCTGACACGTGAACTGCAGAGACTGTCAGATTGCGCCCTTGTGCCCAATACCATACTCTCATGGCCTCCCTGCAATGGGGGTACGAGTAAGTCCTGCCCAGCTTGTTGATGTAGTAGACAACATTCAGGTTGTCCGAATGCACCAGCAGCTGGCCTGGAGCCAGATGCTCCTTAAAAGTCTGCAAGGCATAGAGCACCGCTTTCATCTCCAGGACACTGATATGCTGGGTGGCTTCCCACTGGAACCAGAAGCCCTGGGTTTGGAAAGGACTCAGGTGTGCTCCCCAATATAGCTCTGAAGCATCCGTGGTTAGAACCTGATGTGGGGAGGAGATCTGAAGGGTCTAAACGACCACTGCAGTACATTGCGAACTGGGGAGAAGACCATGACTTGTTATTCTAACTCGTCCATACGCTGGTCCCATTGTACCCTGAGGGTCTACTGAAGGGTACACATATGAAACCTGGCTAGAGGAACGGTGGGAATGGCCGCAGCCATTAGCCTCAACAGCCTGAGGTACACTCTGGCAGGAACGTACCGACTCTGGACAAACTCTTGAGTCTGGATGATAAGGCATTCTGCTCTGTTTTGGGGTAAGAAGGCCTTCCCCTGCTTAATGTCCAGAACTGCCTGATGTACTGCAGTCTTTGGGATGGAATTAGTACTGATTTGGGGAGAATGACTGTTATGCCCAGGGAGTGGAAGAGCTGTAGAGTGCACTCCAGAGTCAGCAAGAGCTACTCCCTGGACGGGGCCTTGAGAAGCCAGTCGTCCAGGTAAGGGAAGAGATACAGTCCCTCTCATCTGAGAACTGCTGCGTCGCTGCTAAGCATTTGGTAAAGACATGTGGTGCAGAGGGTACGCCAAAGGGCAACACTTTGAACTGGTAATGCTCACCCTGAAAGGCAAAGCAGTGAAACATCGTGTGAGGAGGAAAGACTGAAATGTGCAGGTAGGTGTCCTGCATGTCCAGTGAACATAGCCAGTCCCCGGTCTTGAAAAGGGGCATGAGGCCTGACAAAGTCACCATCTGGAACTTTTTCCACTGGACAAAGAGACTGAGGTCCTTCAGATCTAAAATGGGTCTCAGATTTCCAGTCTTTTTGGGAACCAGGAAGAACCTTGAATAAAACCCATGGTTTCTCTCCTGCCTTGGCACCAATTCGATTGCCTGCTTGTACAGAAGAGACTGTACTTCCTCCCGGAGAACAGACAAGTGGGCCGGGGGATAGCTGGAGGGTGGGGGAGGGGTATCTGGAGGCTTCTGGATGAGCTCTATGACCCGTCTCTATGATCTGCAGGATCCATGCATCTAAAGTTATGGTTCTCCACTGATTTAAATGGCGGGAGAACCGACCTCCGACCACCACCTCCTGGGTTTGGGCCAGAAGAGAGGGGTCTGGCAAGGAGTCAAGTTTAGGAGGGACCGGCAGAGGAGTCTGGCCCATCATTTCTGGGATGCTTTGCTGCTGCTCCAGCATTGGAGGGGGCGGGCAATGATGTCTGGGCTCTACGCTTACCCTGGTTATGGGGGCCCGAGCATGGCCTATTAGCCTGTCTACAAAAAGTAGGCCACGTTCTACCATGGGACTGAGTGTGGTGGAGAGAATGCACAGACTTATTGGCTGTGCTAGAGGTCTGCAGATTATTAATAAGGCCCTGGACATCAGAGCCAAAGAGCTTGGTACTACTGAAAGGGGCATTAAGCACCTTGTTTTGCACATTGGCTGCAAATCCAGAGACCCTTAGCCATGATTGCCTATGAAGGCATATGCCCATGGCAGGTGCCCTGGCCACTGTGTCGGTTAAGTTGTACAGGGCCCAGAGGAGATGTTTGCTGACATCCTACATAGATACATAGACAGTGTCAGCAGATAAGGGCCTATGGCCCACCCAGTCTGCTCATTTGAGCTTGTAAGTTCAGTTTATGTTTTCCTAGATAGGATGTAAACACTGAAGCAATTCCTGTTTCTGAGAACCATCTAGAAGGGCCTGAGCGGCAGCCTTGCCCATTTCTCCAGTTGGCGTTCTGGAATTTAACCATATGGGATAGATAGTTTACAATCCTTAGGCCCAAAGTGGAGAAGGCATAAATTATTTTACCCCGGAGGTCAATCCTGCTGGATTCCTTATCTGAGTGAAGGGATCTAAGGTGCTTAGGTGCCTTAAACTTGTCATGGGCTGCCTTGATGAGCACTGAATCAGTTTCAGCCTAGACAGCAAAATAAGGAAGGCCCTGGGGGGCATTGTAAAGCTTGTCTACTCTCCGTGGCATAGCTGGCACCATGTCTGGTCTGTGTCAGGCTGCCATGGTCACATT
Organism: Neoceratodus forsteri; assembly: GCA_016271365.2. Lineage (NCBI taxonomy): Eukaryota > Metazoa > Chordata > Ceratodontiformes > Ceratodontidae > Neoceratodus > Neoceratodus forsteri. The sequence continues at coordinate 1,338,804,434 of CM057455.1, read as the reverse complement.
CTTTAAAGCTGGCAACATAGGAGGGATAATCTTAGGAGGAGATTCAGGAACCTCCAGGAAGTCCACCAGGTCTTTCCTGGTGACATCCTCTTCCTTAGTCTGGAAGCCCATAGTGAAAGACAATTGCTTCATGACATTAAAAAAGGTAGCATCCTCAAGAGGAGACCTTGGGGTATGCTTCACTGAGTCCTCACTAACTGAAGAGGTAGTGGACCTGTCAGAAATGAGGATTTCCTCCTCTTCCTCTATATCATCTGAGAGGGTGAGCTCAAGATGATATTCCTCCTCAATGTCGACCTCATCGTCCGGGTCAGGTGTCAGAGTGGTCACTAGAGGTCCACAGGGAGCCTCCCATGGACGACGAACAGGTGTCAATGACGGGGTCAGCGGCGGCAGTGCCAGCGATAATGGCCTATTAAAGGCAGAGAACTGCTGAGTGTGTACATTAATGAATTTGCCAAGTACTTCATTCAGATCCATAGTTGTCATTGCCGGAGGGGGGTAGATGGTACAGAAGTCAATGGCCCTCCACCTGGAGAGCTTGATGAGCCTTAGCCCTGGGACAGGAAGGGATAGGCCTCAATAGGGTAACCATAGATGATTAGCCTGTTGTCGACGGAGGAGGGGCCGACGACCCAGAGGTCGGACTGGGCACCCTGGGAGTCGGGCAGCGAAGCTGTCAGTATGGTCTGGAAGAAATAGAGACCTGGACAGCCTGTCTCTTCACTGGGGAAGCTGCCGCTGATTAAGAGCCTCCCTGAAGAAGGAGAGGCCGATGGGGAGTGGGATGGTTGACAGGGGGAGCAGTCACAATCCTGGTCTTTCTTGTGACTTTTCTCCTCTGAGGACTTGTCTTGGGCCTTGGAGGCCTAGCAGCTCATAGATCCGGTGGACGACTGAGCTGCTAGAGCCCCAGAGGACTCCTGCCTGGAGATGGCTAACTGCTGATCCAGCAGACATTTTTTGAGTGCCTTCTTGCATCACCTAAGGGTTGTCTGGTTAAACTTCTGGCAGAGCTCAAAGTCAGAGACGTCATGGTCAGGCCCAAGACAGCAGACACAAACGGAGTGTTCGTCTGTAGAGTCAATCTTCTTCCCACAGCAGCAGCACCAGAAAAGAGAAGAAGATGGATTAACTCTCGACATAAACAAACAAAAAATAAATAAAAAATCTCCAAAAGAGAGTTTTGCAAACAGGGAAAAAAAAAAAAAGACGACAGTAGGCCGAAAAGGCAAGAAAACACTGTGACGGCTCTTCTGCAGAAACTGTGCTTGCAAGTCAATGGTGGGAAAGAACTGAGGAGGGAGTGGGGCCACCCATACCTGTATAGGGTTGGTGACGTCGGTGGACGTCGACAGTGTTAGCGGCCCCAGTTGTACTGCTCAAAATCTTCCGAGTGCATTCCCTGTTTCCGATGGCAAAGGTTCCTACAGTGTAACCTGATGACTGAGATACCCTCAAAGAAAATCCTGTAAACCTCAATCACCGATAGCAGTGTCTGCCTTTCGTCCTAGATCAAGCCAATCCATATCATACAGACTACATCAGTGTGTTTTATAATTACATAATAGAGCAAATCTTGCTATCCTATTATAAACAATGTCTACTCCGTTAGGTTTTCTTTGTATGACCATGAATGTGACAACCATAGTAACTGGTAAAATAATTTGATTTGCTATTGTCTACGGATTTCTTTAGAAATATAAAATGCAGTACACTGTAATGCTCCCAAGTGGTTATTTTGCTTTTTTGACATATTGTTTATATGGAAATCGAGTTTCAAATGTTGGCCAATCCAAATTCCTTAGTACTCGTACTCTGTTACTTGAGTTAAATATCCCCCTTTACTGGTTTTGATCTTTAGTTTTGGATCTTCATTTCTTTTATTAATATCCTCATGAAGCAGGACAGCAAGAATCAGAGATGGAACAACTTTCTTCAGGCAGATCCTCAGATTACAGGCTCAACACGAGGTAAGGGGCTGGTTTACTACGTATGATCTCAGCTCATGAAGTGACAGAAACGGGATCTGTAAAGTTTCCTTTACTGGATTATTTTTGTGGTAACTAACTATGTGTGGACAGGATCATTCAGGGGCACCAAAGGAAGGTATACAGTGACTGTGTTTATTACAGTACAGCATCTGTTTTAATAAACTCATACCTCCAGTTGCTTGAAACCTTTTTGATGACATGATGATGAGCGAGATCCCTTTTTTACATTTACATGTCGGTGAAGAACATCAAAATAGCCGGGGGGGGGAGAAAATGGGAGAAACTCTCCCCCCACACACACACACACACATACACAGAGGCTGAGATAGAGAGTAGGGAGATCCCAAGGGGAGAAAGTCCCACCAGGGTGCAAGTTAATCAGAGAAAGCAGATGGTTAGGAAAGAAGGAAGGGGGAAAAAGAGACAGACAGAACAGAAGGGGAACGAAGGCGGAACAAAAGGAAAAAGAGGAAGTGACAAGCAAAGAGCTAACAAAATCTGGAAGGTCATGTCTGCTAATGCTAGAAGTCTGGGAAATAAGGTGCCAGACCTAGAGGCTATCATGGCAGAGGCCAAACTGGATACTGTGGCAATTACCGAGTCATGGTGGAGCAACAATGGACATGGTGCTTACAAATGGGGAGAGTACTGCAGACATCAAATGGGAAGCCATCTGGAGACCACTGATCATCACACAGTGTGGTTCAACATAAGAACAACAGCGGAATCCAACCACACAGTGGTGAGAGTCCTGAATTTCAGAAGGGCTAATTTTATAAAGATGGGTGAATGCCTGAGGAACGAGCTGGTAGGGGGAAGATGACCTGGGGGATGGAGGAACTGTGGGACAAACTAAAAGTGTGCACAGTGAAGGCAACAAACCTCTGCATCAAGCAAGTAAGCAAGAGGAAGAGGAGACCACTATGGTTCTCAAAAGAGGTGGTAGAAAAAGTAAAGGCTAAAAGAGTGGCATTCAGAAGGTATAAGGAGACCCAGAGAGAGGATAGGAAAGTGTACCAGGCAAAACACAGGGAGGCAAGGAAAGCTGTAAGGAGTGCAAAACCACAAACTAAAGAAGGAATAGCTCAGGCAGCATCAAAAGGGAACAAGATATTTTTAGGTATGTTAGCAAAAAAAGGAAGACAAAAGGAGGGATTGTATGGTTCGGGGGATGACTTATGGAGCGGGACAAAGTAAAAGGCAGACATCTTGAACAAATACTTCTGCTCAGTGATTACAGCAGAGTGGGAAGGGGAGGAACCACAAAAAAGCACCAGGGGCTTTGATGGAGGGAAACAGACACTAGTCCTTTTTCTCAGGAAACAGTCTGGAAGGCACTCACTAACCTAAAAGTGAACAAAGCAATGGGACCAGATGGGGTACATTCAAGGGTGCTGAGAGAGCTCAGGGAGCTAGTAGCTGCACCTCTGATAGACCTGTTTAACAGATCACTGGAGACCGGAGTGATCCTGGAGGACTGTGGAAGGGCAGATGTAGTCACACTTCTCAAAAGTGGTAGCAAGGAAGAGGCAGGCAATTACAGGCCTGTCAGCCTGACATCGGTGGTGGGTAAGTTAATGGAAACCCTACTAAAGGAAAGGACTGTGGAATATCTTGAATCAAACGTGTTACAGGATCCGAGGCAACATGGATTCACAGGGGAAACATCATGCCGAAGAAATCTGATAGATTTCTTTGACTGGGTGGCCAAGAAGTTAGATCAGGGAGGAGCGGTGAACATGGCCTACCTGGATTTCAGCAAGGCTTTCAACACTGTTCCACATAGGACCTGGTAGGCAAGTTGGGTAGCTTGGGGGCAGGCATGTGCAAATCCCATTACCCCTATCCAGGGCAAGTAAATTTCCCTGAAGGGCAAGTACAAAAAGAGAGCTAATTTCATTGTAATGAATAGGGGTGAATGAAAATTCAGCTACAGTCACTGCTGGGCAAGTCCTAAAAGTTTTGATTTGAACACCCCTGGCTTGGGGGTGGGCAATAAGGTGGTAACCTGGGTAAGAAACGAGTTAGGGGATAGGAGACAGAGGGTAGTGGTAAACAGAGTTTGCAACAAGGGAGGGGGGGACCAGCAGGGTACCTCAGGGTTCAGTGCTGGGACCGGTCCTCTTTAATGTCTTTAAAAGTGACATAATAGAGGAGCTGGAAGGGAAGGTCTGCCCCTTTGTAGATGACACCCCGATCTGCAACAGAGTGGGCACTCTGGGGTGTGTGTGGAAATGATGAGCAGGTATCTGAAAAAAACTGAAGATTGGTCAAGGGTATGGCAACCGAGTTTTAATGGCTAAAGGAGATCAATATGTTCACCCTGGAGGAGAGAAGCGGGGATATGATAGAGACCTTTAAGATACCTCACGGGGGTTAATAAGGAGCAGGTGAGGGGTATCTTTCAGAGAAAAAGGTCCTCTAGAACAAGGGAACATGCAGCTGGAGAGGGGTAGATTCAGAAGAGATGTGAGGCAGTACTTCTTTACAGAAAGGGTGGTGGATTCCTGGAACAGCCTTCCAGTGGTGGTAGTGTGGGTGAAAACAGTGGTGGGTTTCAAACATTACTGGGATAGACACAAGGGAATGTAGGGGTAAGGGGGGAGTAGTCAGTGCTGTAGATTAAGGAGGGTCTGCAGCAAAAATGAAGGTAAAATAAATGGGAAGACTGGGTGGGCCAGTCAGTTTCTACGTTTCTAAGACAGGCTGCTTGGCAGGAACACCAAGAAAACTCATAGCACCATAAAAGCATATTGCTTTTAAGCCACAAATTGTTTACTTCACTTCCTAATGTGTTTTTTTACTTCAGTATTGCTTACAGCTGCACCCAGTTACTGTGCTCAAATGGTAACAACCAAGTTTCAGTTATTTCTAATCAACAAGACTTGTATCTCACAGAGTTGTAGGTAGGTAGGAAGGAAGGCAGAGAAAGAAAGGAAGGAAGGAAGGAAGGAAGGAGGGAGGAAAGTCAGTCAGACAGAGTCAGGAAGAAGTATTTTAATGCAGTTATTTTTATTTATGCCAGTTTACAATTTTGGGGCAGCAAAGGTTCACTGAACCTAAGCTTATTTCTACATGCATTTCTGGAGCACAGGAAGGTTATGTGACTTGCTCAGGGTCCCACAGTATGCAGGTGGTGGTTGTAGGATTGAAACCCAAGTCTGCTATGTCTGCAGGTTCACCACTTGCTGCTCTGACCTCCAAGTTGTAATACTCCCTGTTACTGCCATGCTCCTTACTGGCGTTACACTCATGGGATTCTAGCAGGATTCTGTGTACATTTTTTCTCTTGTATCCCGTCTAATTAACCTGGTGTGTAACAAAGTATAGAGGGACATGAATGCCTGTATTAACGTCTTCCACGACTGTCTCACACCTACTATCTTGGCAGTCCAAATAGAACATTGTATTGTGTTTGATACATAATGCAGGAATATTACATAAATAAATAATGGTGTTTCAGCATATAGGTAGATTTGTGTGTCTATAGTACCCTATACATATTGTGTGCAGCTCACTAACGAAGAGAAAATGAGGGAGTCCAAAACTGAGCCTCGGGATACAAGCATGTTGATGTTTAATGATTAGTATGGGGCATCTGATCTGGCCTGTTGGTGCAGTGGTAGAGCTGCTACTCACAATGCCAGCAATCCACGTTCAGGAATGGAGGATGGTTGATCGTCCTAGCAGACCCTCACCTCCTGGGGGAGGGAGGGTTCCTGGTCTCTGCCACAGTATCGCTGCCTGGGTGAACTCAGGTGGTGGTGCAGGCCACAGCCAGTACTAAGGGAGGGGGATGTCGGGCTTTAATGCTTCAGTGTTAGACACAACCTCCACAACATCTGAGGGGTGCAGAAGCAGAAATAGGAAAAAATAAATGCGCAGTATGTCATCCACAGACAGCTGCAGGCTTTGCAATGCCGATCGGGTTCTAGCTCCCTCACTGACTCTCAAATATCTAGCTGAAGGTGAGGGGTGGCCACATGGGAACACGGCAGCACCAGGTAAGTCTCAAAGATGGTGGCTGATGGGGCTGGATGAAGCAACGGACTGAAGTGGGCCATTTGGGAGCGAAGGTGGAAAAGTGTATTAAATTCAACAAAGTAAGGGTTATCCGATAAAGTCACAACTTGTTTTCTAGTTGACAGATAATCCATTATCCAGGCTAGTAAAGCTGTACCGATATTTACCTTTTATTTTTAAAGAGATTTATCAGTCTCAGCATGTGCACCTGATGTATTGGTGCCTTACCTCAGGGAAACAATGTTAATGTGTAGATGCCCCAAAATATTTTGGTAGTTAAAATGCAGTAACACTTGTAAAATTAGATTTACCAGGTTGCTCCTACTTCCCGGTCTTAAGAGCTGCCCACATTCCGCCCCCATGCTCAGCCAAGTTATGATGCGATCCTAGGGAGAGCACGGGAACACGTTCCATTATAATCTACGGGGGGCAGCTTTCACATCAATTTTATATATTGTAATGGTCATTTGGTGACGAATCAAGAGCACAGGTCGACTAACGAGGGCCTTAAGCTCCCACGTGGTGCTGCGCTGCACCACCAGTCTGTGCCACCAGGGTGAATTATTAAAGATTTAAAACATTACCAATAAATTTTTTTAATTAATGCTTATTCAGTTTCACAGTGCAAAACACAATTAAAAATGTCCTTGGTGCAAAGCTTAGAAAGGTTTAAACAAGAAATATAATGGTGCAATTTGATACTGATTTTCCGTAGTTGTACATAATGGGGGGTTAAACCCAAAAGGGTCCAGGAAAGGATTTCAATGTAGAAACTGTGTCTGTTAGTGGTTGTTGCAGCATGCTCATGGATATGTCCAATTATTTCTGAAGCAAGAGTCCTCCTGGGTGTCCGGCACCACTAATGCCGCTACATCATTTTACAATCCATGTTAAGCTTCAAAATCGTTATCAAGTCCATAACTCAATAGGAAATGCTGAGTCCTGCACATGGGGCTGAAAAAATCTCCCCTTAACAGAGAATATAAGTCAAACAAAACCACATTTAAAAAACAAAAAACATCTCACATTAGGAACATTGTTAAACTGGGAACAATAAACAAAACCGCTCACTTTGTATGGACAGAAATGGGAGATTAAAACTGCTCCCAGCAAAATGCAGAACTTGTCATAAATGATCTAAGGCTGCAACAGTAAGCTTCTTGACTTGCTACAGTATTTTACGAGAAAGCTAAGAGAAGCAAAAAAAAAAAAAAAAAAGGAGGGGCTCCCAGTCTACAGGCTATGTGCTGGAAAATGGACCACGTGGTGCATATAACATGCATTCTCCTGACCAGACCTGGAAGTGGTTGCCATGATGTATTCATAGGGCTCTCTCCCATTAAAGAACTACCAGGAGATGCAAAGCCCTGACTGCTGCAGAGATCGGAGCTTCACCTCTCTGATTCCCCCATAGGCACCATAAGCAATTAATACTTTTATTACCTGAACACTCGCAAAAATGTCCTCAACCCCCGATGTGCCCGGCATTTTAATTATGGTGCTCCTCCACCCCCGTGAGCTTGCTGGTAATACCAGGACCCTTGCGCAGGTCCTGCTGATGCATCCTGCATGCTTGGGTTCTGTTCTGTATATAATGTATTTACTCTCTGTTTCAGGCGATACTTTGACTGCAGCTGTGCTTTTGGGGCTCTGAGCTGTATAGAACTGTATAATGCACTGTTCATAGCCTTGGTGACTATATATTTAGTTCCTATTCCAACTGTGTTTACTGACAGCCTGTGTTATGTTCATCTGGTTCTACCTGATTCTGTGTAATGCCTAACTTGCGTCATGTTGTCCTCTGTATGAACCTGTATTTCATGTACTCACCAGGGTTGTACCTGAAAATAGGCAAATGTCTTGTCTAGTGTACTTAGCTGGTCAACAAAAGCTAAATAAATAAAATAACGCTGCACTGTCCATCCTGTAATACTGCCCTTATGTATGGAAAGTTTCCAATGTGTATATCACCAATGCTCAGTGCTGTTTTTATAGAATTTGCCTAAATCCCGTGGGTATGCTGTTATACCATAAATGGAGCGCCATAATTAAAATGCTGGGCACACTGGGGTTGAGGAGATTTTTACGAGTGCTCAGGTAATAAAAATATTAATTGCTTATGGTGCCTACGGGGGGGATCGGAGAGGTGAAGCCGTGATCTGCGCAGTGGTCGGGGCTTCACGTCTCCCAGTAGAACTTCTTTAAACTGCACTCCGCTCCTTGAATAGGTTTTAAAAGTTAGATCCAATAAGTGTATATATTGATCCAGTCCTATCATCTATGACATGGCACCAGATGAAGAGACAACACCGTGATACACGCCCACCTCAGAACTGAAATGGCAGAGGCCCAACATTTATACAGCATAATTCAATTGATGATAGCACATTACAGAACAGGATAACACAGTTCAAACGGTAAAGTCCCACTCACTCGTCCACTTCAGAATCTGTAACAGAGGCTGGTGACTATGGAGCAAAGTCCTATTTCTTCTAAGTTTTAAACACCTGACAGCCTCCTGGGATCAGATTAAATTAGGTTTTACCTGCATAATGGCTTCTCAGTCTAGCAGGCAAATAAAGTGGGTGGGTGATTCCAAGTGTGCACACTGCACAGGCTGGTTCAAACCAAGTCGAGCCCCTTATGTCTGCTGATTCACACAACTCAAATTGGGAAATCAAAAGAATAGAATCCTGTAATTTCAAAGGGCCCTTAGATTTGGCTACATGCAAAAGCACCTCTTGAACACACAGCCCACTGATTACCTCCATGGTGGTATGTAGCAGATTCTCCAGAAGTTTCTGCTGAGCAGCAAGTCTGAAGGTTTTATGTAGAAGTCCTTGCAAATTCTAAATACTTTTTCAGGAGACCCACAATAAAAAGTGTCAGGTCTGGTCCCTCAGCATCCTCTGGAATTCTCAGAAGGCGAATACTGTTAGCCTGAGTACCATTTTCAAGGTATTCTAGGTGAAGACACAAGAGTTTATTTTCTATGATAATTCCTGCAACAGCTGCAAACGATTTATTAGCAGTGCCTGTCACTAATTTCGTGCTGGTAGACAGAAGGTCCATTTTTTGTTTCCATATTAGTACATCTGGTGTCGAGATTCATCTACCTTTCGATCAAGGTCTCATATTGCTTGTTACAGTATAGCTGTTTGAGGGTTCAGGCTGCCTGTTTCCCTGAGTCCTGTCTCTCCATCATGTGCTTGGTCCTACGGCTTCTGTTCCTTTCCCTTGCTGGGCTCCAGCAGTGGAGTTTGATTTTTAGGCTTTCCCTTCATCAGAGTTGTATAAAATCTGGTTATCAGGAATCTGCAGCACTGTCTTGCTCTATCAATGTGAAGAGTTTGTTAAAGTTACCAGTTTTCGAATAGTTTTTAAATGCTTTGTGCAGTAAATGTACAGGAGTGCTAGCCAGACACGTCTTCTCGTGCAGGCTGCTGACTCCGCCCCCAATTATAGTATTTTAAAGTATCATTTACTCTAACATGTATCAATATAATTTATGATTTCCAGACTCCAATTTTTCATTTAAAAAAAGGGTTGCAGTCCTAACTTTTCAAAAGTAACCCATTTCTAAGGATAATTTCTTTAAATATTGCTAAGGTTTCAAGTCTTAGGACTAGAAAATCAATTTTTGTTTTCAAATAAATGCTTGGAGCTTTGCAGTGTTTTATTTTCATGTCAATACAGTTTGAAACATGTCAATATACATTAATACACTTTAAACATAACATTACGGTTACACATGCACTGGTGTACTGTATGTACCATTCACTCTGCCCCTCCCTTCTCTGTTCTGAACTGCTTCCTTCATGAGTTCTTTTTTCACTCCTGCAGTTGTTTCTGATATTGGGGTGAATTTTCTTTTCACCTGCCTTCCACAAACATGGACACCAGCACTGCCCTCCCCTAGTTCAGTAAAGTCTCTCAGTATCTTTTTGCTGCTGCTTCTGTTTAATGTTCTTTTGCCTGTTTCCACAATTTACTTTTTGGAATTTTACAGTTTGACAATTTATTCTTTAAGTGTTCTTAGTTGTATATTTTGATTTATTATTTCTAATTTACTGCATTTTTTTTATACAATGTATACGTTCTCTTCTCCTCTCTTCCCTCTCCCCCAAGACGCATCTGTAAGTGAGACGTTACCAGCTCAGTATGTCTTTTCTGGTGAAACTTTTGAAATAAATAAATACTGACGTACACTTACATGTATTCTTATGAAGTGATCCTATAACTATCACCACTTGGAACGTTTCATGATCCTTTGCCAAAATGGGAAAATAAAAGTTCCTTAAATAGCTGGAGTCAAGTATGCTTAAGATACTAGTGGTGTTCATCAAGATGAATCATGCAATTTTATTAGTTGTAATTTGAACTGTCTGCAGTGTCTCCAATTTAATAACCTGATCATCAAAGAATACACCCAGCATGAGGCCCTAATAAGTAAAGGAAAATAACGGCATGACGTTGTAAAGGAATGTATGCATGCCTTGAGTGGTTGATAACACTGAGTGCCTTTAACCACCCACAAATGTAGATATTTCATAGGACAGCACAACTTCCCTGAAGTGTGTTATCCTGCTTATGAAATGGCCGCTAGCATAATGTTACTATAAATAAATGTTATGTACAGTAGTTCAGGAAAGGTGTGTAGTCATAAGAACACAATACTGCACACAATTGTACAAGGTCTCCTAACTAATGTGGTTACAGGATGTCTGTAGTCCATTTTGCAAAGATGATAACAGATGTTGGTGGTGCAGAATAGTGCTGTTGCAGATTCAAAGAGAAATGGTTGCCACAGTAACCCTCGAGACCAACTATGACTTGAGAACCTGCAACCAGTACAATTCTGTACTCCCTGACCATCTTTGGTTATGCATGCTGCATGGAGGAGAACACTGTAGTTGCAAGTGTTCTTTTCTCTCTAAACATTTTGTTTTTGCTTAAACAGCATAAGGAGTTCCTAACTGGAACACAACGGTAGCATGAGCTCTATGACACTAGAAGCAGCCAGAAGCAAAGCTGTGACACTGGTGAAACAGTGGCACAATAAAGCCAGCAGGAGAGGAGCAATGGAGCTGAACAAGAACCTAAGTAAGCATAGTATTCTTCTTCCTACATTATGGCAGTTTCAACTATGTCTGGTCTCTGCCTAAGTAACAGAATATTCTTCCTAAATTCTAAACTAAAAAATAAGCAACCCCTAGGAAGGTCAGAAATGGACTGACATCAACAGAACGTACAATTAACAGAAGTAATGACGTCTAATATTTACCAGCAAAGGTCTGAGAAAGCCAGGAAGGCCTGGTTTTATCACTTCATGATTTGGGGCAAGTCATTTGAGATCCCTTTTCCGCACTGTACCCAACTGACAAACTGAGAAAAGACACCACTTGTTGCAACTCAGTTGGACTACCCAAGGTAAATAAAACTCCATGAATAAATAAAATACAGCAACTGCGTTCTTGCAATATACTGTTAATATAAAGACCACTGACCTTATGTAATGGCATTGGTGTCTTGTTTTCATTGATAAAATGGCTGAAACCTTGAAAAACAGACTGGTTCAGATGGTCAGAATCACAAAATCCCACTTGAATGATAATTGGAAATACAGAAACGTTAAAATCCCAGATTCCCATGTTTTAAAGCTGGATTTTGAATTTTACAGTCAGCATAAACCAGTGTCATTTACTTTGTGCCTTCTCATGCTAAAGATCATGGGTCCGTTAAGATCAAGTTCCGTAAGCTATGATCCATAACTAAGAAGGATAGATTACAGACAGTGCAGAGAAGAGAAACAAAGACAATCCATGGACAAGTCAAACCGTATGCGGAAAGACAGAAAAGGCTTAACGTACTCAAAGTAGGATAGAAGGAAAGAGTAGGGCCATGATAGAGACTTTCGGGTTCATAAAAGAGGCCCAGGAGAGTTACAGAGGACTACTGCTAACAGTAAAAGTAAATTAAAACAAATGTTATATCCCCAGCTGCTACAGGAACGGAGAAAGACTGGTGACAAGAAAACAGATGATATTTACAATATGTGAGGATTACAGTGCTCCTCTAAGCTGGAAGGGAGGAGGTTCAAAAAGGCATTAGAATGTACTATTTCACAAAGAATGGTGGATGGTTGGAGCAAACATTCAGACGTAGTTGTGACGCAGAACCAATATTAGGGTTCAAGAGACACTGGGGTGCATTAAGGGAGTTAAAAGAAGGGATAATGTAGAAAGGAGTGGGGAACATGAGGGAAATAAATAATGTTAGACAAATTACAAGTATGGAATCTTGGGACGGACTAGATGCACTAAGATCTTTTTTCTGTACTTCTGTTTTCTAGTTTCTCCTATCTTACATAGAAACACAGAATTTATGGCAGATAAGGGCAGCTTGGCCCATCCAGTCTGCCCATTTCTCCCTACCTACACTATTACAGCAGACCATGCTCAATCTTCTCTACCCCTTCCTTTCCACTGTGATTCCTTTGTGCTTGTCCCATGCATTCTTGAACCCCACCATTGTTTTCGTCCCCACCACCTCTGCTGGAAGGCTGTTCCAGGAATCCACTACTCTTTCTATGAAGAAGTATTGCCTCATATCTCTCCTGAATCTACCCCCTCCTCCAGTTTTATAGCATGTCCCCTTGTTCTTGAGTACCTTTTCCTTAGAAAAATACTCCCCTCCTGTACCTTATTTACCCCCATGAGGTATTTAAAGGTCTGTATTATATCTCCCCTCTCCCTCTTATGTTCTAGGGTGTATGTATTGAGGTCCTTTAGTCTCTCCTCATGGGGCTTTTGATGCAGACCCTGCACCATTTTAGTTGCCCTCCTCCGGACTGTCTCCACTCTATGACCTTGCAGAGACGTGGTCTCCAGAACTGTACATAATATTCTAGGTGGTGTCTTACTGGCAGTCTATACAGAGGCAATACCACCTCCCTCTTTCTGCTAGTGATACCCCTCCCTATGCAACCCAGCATCCCACTCGCCCTGCCTACTACCTTATTGCACTGCCTGGCCACCTTTAGGTCATCCGATATAACTACCCCCAGGTCTCTTTCCTGCTTGCTGGTCATCAATATCACTCCACTCATTTTGTACTCCACCCCTGGGTTTCTGTGCCCCAAGTGCATTATTTTGCACTTTGTCGCATTGAAAACCCACTGCCATACCCTTGACCACTTCTCTAGTTTTCTGAGATTTCTTCTCATCCTTTTCACACACACACACACACACACACACCCGGAGTGTCCACCCTATTACAGATTTTGGTATTATCCACAAAGAGGCAGACCTTCCCTTCTAGCTCCTCTGCAATGTCACTTATAAACATTAAAGAGGACCATTCCCAGCACTGATCCCTGAGGCACCCTGCTAGTCACCTTACCTTCCTTGCAGAGAACTTTGTTTAATACCACCCTCTGTTGCCTATCCCCTAACTAATTTCTCATCCACTTTACCACCTTTGGACCCACTCCTAAGCTACCCAGCTTACTTACTAGTCTCCTTTGTGGGAAGGTGTTGTACGCCTTCTGAAATCTAGGCAGGCCACATCCACCACTCCACCCTGATCTAGTTCCTTGGTCACCCAGTCAAAGAAATGTATCAGATTCATTTGAAATGCCCCCTCCCCCCCGTGAAACCATGCTGCCTTGGGTCATGTAGCCCCCTGGATTCAAGACATTCCACAATTCGTTCCTTCAGCAGTGATTCCATTATGTTTCTCACCACTGATGACAGACTGACTGGCCTATAATTGCTAGTGTAGTGGGACTTCATCTGCCCTCCTCCAGAACCTCTGCTGTTTATAGTGAGCTGTTAAATAGAACTGTTAGAAATGCAGCCATTATTTCCCTGAGCTCCCTCAGTACCCTTGCATGTAGCCCATCTGGCCCCACTGCTCTGTCCACTTTCAGATTAGTAAGACCCTTCAGGACACTCACCTCCTAAAAAGGACTAGTGTCCGCCTCACTCCCTCCAAAGCTTTTGTTACATTTTGGTGGCCCCTCTCCATCTCCTTCCTCTGTGAACGCCGAACAAAGTATTTATTAGGATGATTGCCTTTTCCTGGTCCCACTCTGCACAGCCCCCCACCACTTCCCTTTTTAGCCTTACAGTCCTAATTCTGGTCTTTCTCTTTTCACGTACAAACCTAAAAAAAAGCCTTGTCTCCTTTTGTTACCTCCTGGGCTATTCTCTCTTCAGTTTGTGTCTTTGCAACCCTTACTGCTTTGCCTGGTTCCTGTGGTTTCCCCTGATACAGCTCCCCATCCTCCTCCCTCTGTACCTCCTTATACCTTCTGAAAGCTACAATTTTAGCTTTTACTTTTTCAGCCACCTCTTTTGAGAACCATAGCAGTCTCTTTTTCCCTCTTACTTTTGCTCATTTGTTTGATGTACAGGTTTGCTGCCTTTACTATGCTCCCTTTTATCTTCACCCAGTGTTCCTCCACTCCACTTGGGTCACCCATCCCTACTACTGTAGGTCATCCCTGAGGCATTTACTTATTCAGACTAGCTTTTAATATCTGATGTTTTGAGAATATTAAATTGATCTGGATGTATTTATGTGAAGTGATATATTTATGAGTATTTTTAATTGGAAGTTGATTTATATATGTGATTTGTTCAATATGTTTTATTTTATTATTTTTATTTTAGTCTTTTGGTAACCAGGTAAGGCCCACTAGGCACAAGTGCCTGTTTTCAGGGGCGTCCTGGGAGCACTGGGCGGTTAAGTGACTTGCTCAGAGTTACACAGTATGCAAGTGGAGGATGTGAGAATCAAACTCTGGTCTGGTCTGCTGGATGTATCAAGCTTGTTCAGTTCACACCTCGTTCCTCTAACCTCTAGGCTATATTGCCAGCCCTTTTTTATGTAAAGCACTTTGATATCTCAAATTGAGCCACATAAATAAAAATTATTATTATTATCATCTTTTTAAAATCTGCCCTCCTGAAGTCCAGGACCCTCCCTTTGTGCAGTTCGCTTCTGCAGCATCCTTATATTGCACCACACTGTATGGTGATCACTGGTCCCTGAGTGGTCTCCCACCTTGACATTTGCAACACTGGCCCGGTTAGTGAGTACCAGGTCCAATACTGCCCATCATGAGAAGGTCCCCTGACTAGCTGCCTGAGGTATGCCCCTGCAGAGAGTCCAGGATGTCCCTGCTTCAAGCTGGAGCCACTGTTGGGAGGCTCCAATCTACATCTGGCTGGCTGAAACCTCCAACCTGCAGCATCTCCCCCTTTTCTGCCATCCTGCCATGGGCTTCCACCAGTACCTTATCTAATTCCTCTCCTGGAGGTGTGTAGATCACTCTAGTGCAAACAGTGGCTCCATCCCCTGCCTCCAGGGTGCCGCAGTGCCCCTGCCTCCTAATGAATTCCCTGCATCTCTGTGGCTTTTATGCTTTCCCTCACATAAAGCAGCACACCCCCTCCTTTCCTACACAACCAGTCCTTTCTGAACAGAGTATAGCCCGGTATGACTGTATCGCAGTCATTATTAAGAAGAAAAAAGTAATCAAGAGATTGTGGATTCAAGTCAGGAACATGTTTAACTTAGACTGCTGTAAACCTGATAACCCAGACAAGGTTTTATTTATTTTTTAATTTGCACAGGACAGCCTAGTTTAGACACAGCATCTTATTTTTGAGCCCAGCTTCTGCAGATTTTAAAACTGGTTGGACTGAAGCACTGGAGAGTTAAGTGCCTTGCTCAAGGTCACACAATGAGTAAGTTGCACTGGTGGGAGTACAGCATGGGTTTTCTGAATCACACCTATTTGCCCTAACCACTAGTCATGGGCCACTTGATAACAGGCGTGACAAAAAGACATTGAGTCCCACAATTTTATATACTTGCGTACAGGTAGGTCTTGGACTACAGCATGAATCTGAGTCATCAACTGCTGATACTATACTAACTGGCACTCACGTGTAGATATACTGTATACACACACACACACACACACACACCCCGACCAATGAAGACTATGATGTTTTCTGTTTTCGACAATGTAGCTTTGTGATGTGTACAAACTATCTCCTACAAATAAATCTAAACTAAAGTACCAAGGCCAGACACTCAAGAACATGAATTACGTCAGCTATTATATCTGTAGCAAACCTGGTTGCACATATATTGACATTATCTTTATGAACTGGTAAATGACCTTTGTTTCTACAACCGTGCCAAGGTCATCCTGTAGGTGGTTGTAAAACAAGCTTAAATCACTACAGCCCAATTTTAGTCTTATCAGTTTTTATCTAAATTGCTGGGGGAAGTCTGTACCCACCCAAGTCTTAGACTTCTTGAATCCATGCAATGTGCAGTTACCAGTTCAATCTGGCTTCACAGCATGTCACTCTGCTACTAGCACTGCCTCACTAAAAGTGACTGATGATGCCCTACTGTATGCACATGGGTGCAACAATGGCTAAAAGGTTGGAGGGGCATGGATCTATCAAGTCTTTCATGCTGATGCCAACATTACTGGCCATTTTGCAGGGCCTAAACAGTTGATGTGCAATGAACTCTCATATCCTCCTCTGGTGGCTGCACCAGGGACCAAGTCAATTATATCAGAGACATTTACATAGACTTGTCCAAAACCTTTGACCATCAGTTAGCTACACATTTGCTATAAAAACATAATATTGTTATGGGATGGCTAATCTGACAATACATTAGATCTGCCCTGTCCCTTTTAACAATGTCAGCTCAGATTTGACGGGTATTTCAGGGGTGGGAATAACTCAGGGATTCATCTTAGGCCTTCTTAAATTGGCTGTCTTTCACAATCCTACCAGGCAGTGTGGTTATTGAGCCATACAGATGTGCACAGACAATAAGGCTAGTCATCTCTGAAAAAAATGACAGGTAACTTTGAATATGATTCTGGTTAAATGGGAGTTGTGGTACACACAAACAAAGGGTCTAGGAGCACCCTAATAGTAAAAAAGTTCACAGATTAAGACCACCGGCAATGTGATGGTTGACTACTTCGGCAACTAGGGGTAAGGCTAAATACACAGTAAAAGGTACACAGACTATTATAAACACTTTCCACAATTTAGTCAAGACTCAAACACTGCAAAAGACTTAACTACTTCTTCAGTGCTATTACAAAAACAACTGTCGTGCACAGAGCTCTCAGGGATGCAGACACTTTTATTTGTAATCTCTGATGAGGAAAGGCACACTAGGCTATGATAGGTTCCAGGTGCATTCTAAGGCAAGCAAGCAAAAAAATTTTGTTTCTAAAGTGTTCATCCCTGGAGGCTCTAGGCACTGAACATACAAAATATAAATTAAAATCAACAACATTATACAGGCGCGGTTGCACCTGTATATTAAGGTTCAACAGTCACTTCTATGTTAAACCCCAACTTGTGAACTTTAATAACTTTGTAACTATTTGACTGATTCACATGAAATGTTGCATGCTCTTTGGGGACCAACGATCTCTTGAAGAGGAAAGTTTAGTTCTGGTGGGATGTGCGGGTGTGGAGATATGCAGTGTCACAAAATGTGAAAAATTACTACTTTTGTCAAATTCTTTGTCACACCACTGCACAGAAACAGCTTGGGGTTTTGGTATGAAATTCTCAGAGTAGATAGGTCTTGCGTTACAGATATGTATTTTGAAGGTTTGATGAAAAAATGTTAATTTGTTCAAAAGTTATTAAATTTCAAAGTTTTCCATTATTTCCTATGGGAAAAGTTAGATGTGCCATGCAAAATAGGATTTCTTGATCATGAAACAGGATTCTTTGATCGCAAAACAGGATTCTTGATTGCAATTTGCGAAAAAATAAATTTTATATAGCTGTTTCTTTGTTACCTCATAGCAAAGAAACGGTTTGGAATTTTGGACTGAAATGTTCAGGGTAGAAAGAGCTTGCTCCACAGATGTGCATTTTGCTGGTTTTGTGAAAATATATTACTTTGCTTGGAGTTCTGTGGATTTGAATTTTGGTTGATTTCCCATAGGATGACACTGTACTGGGAGGTTTACAGAGCCATTTCTTTGTCACTATGGTGTTAAGAAACGGTTTGCAATTTTGCTCTGAAATTGTCAGGGTACTGAGGGATTGCCTCACAGATGTGTCTTTTGCTGGTTTGGTGAAAATATATTACTTTGCTCTGGAGTTCTGTGGCTTTACATTTTGCTTAATTTCTCATAGGATAATACTGTTATGTGAGGTGTACGCAAGCGTTTCTTTGTCACTTCATGCATGGAGGGCCTATGAATACTATTAAGGAGTAATGCACGGATGGCAGTGCAGGGCCCTCTGGGCCTTGCAGTCCCAAAGAGAAATATGAATACTACATGGGACTGATGGATAGACAGCAGGTTGAGTCCAAAGTGCCCTGTGCTCCCACACACAACTACGCAGAGGAGTATGGGCTGATGGGAGTGCAGAGGAAATAAGGATACAATTACCATCTCTTAAGAAAATGATGGAGGGTTAAGGGAAATGTGTGTACACTTAGGAAAGCTTAGGAGGAGGACTTTCCCCCTTCCACTTTGTGCGGCTTGATGCACAGAGTAACATACTGTATATGCTGACACTTAACTCCTGGTAGTTTAGGAATTGGGGTTAAGGTTAGGCAGTATAGCGCAGTGGTTTAAGGCTCTCAGGTGAAAATCTGGTGACATCTAGCAGACCAGACCTGAGTTTGAATCCCACAGCTTCCACCTGCATACTGTGTGACCCTGAGCAAGTCACTTAACTTCCCTGTGCTCCCAGGTCACACCTGTGAAAAAGCTTTCAGCTCAGTGTGCTACTCCTGGTTAAACAACTTAAAAAAAAAAAAGAATAATTAGGATTACTGTTATGGTTAAAGGAAATGTGTACATGCAAGAAAGGGCAGAAGGGGGCCTTTAACCCCTCCTGTCTATGGGGATCACCCCAAAGAGTAACATAAATTTAGGTTTACACTTAACTTCCAGTGGTTTAGGAATTATGGGTAAAAATCTGGTTTGGAGTTTTTAGGGTATAACTCCGTCAATTTTTAAGGAAGTTGTCTGAAACTTGATGAACTTGTAGTCCAAGAGGAGGTACACGTGTTAGACATTTTCTGAAGATAGCCTTGATTTCTGTATTTGTCGCCATGTTTAATTTCAGTGGAAATATCAGGGTGACGTGTGTACCCTGTGATGACTGTCCTTGGTATGATGTGTTAATGTTGTAGTACTCAGTGAGATCTTTCATTTTATATATAGTATTACAGTTAACTCCAAATATTGAGCGGGCTACGGCCTGTGAAAGTTCTAATGTTATTCAATAGGAATTTTTGCATTTGCACGGGTTCGGGATAGGTTATATATCTGTTGGAGTTAATAGGGGGCACATATCCGATATTGTTCAGGCTGCCAAGGTACACCTTCTGTTGTGTGTGCCCCCGATTAAATAAAACTTGTTTGGGAGTTAGATTAGGGTTAGGTTATGTATCTGTTGGAGTTCACTGTGGGCACGTACTGTATGTGATATTGTTTAGGGTGCTGAGGTACACTTTCTGTCATGTGTGCCCCCGATTAAATATTATTTGTTCCAGGGTTAGGTTATGCATCTGTTGGAGTTAATAGTGTTAATGTGTGGCCCCCATTAAATATTGCTTGTTCCAGAGTTAGGATTAGAGACAGCTATTTGGGTTAGTGTTAGAAAGATGTTTGTGATTTAGGGTATGAATACTACTAAGGACTGCTGCATTGATGGAAGTGGGCCCTGTGCCCCCACACACTCATATGCAAAGGAGTATGGAGTGATGGGAGTGCAGGACCCAAAGGGCCCTGCGCTCCCATACAGAAATATGATTACAATTACAATCTCTTAAAAAGATTATGGAGGGTTGGAAGCGCAGGGCCCAGAGAGCCCTGCACTCTCACAAGCAAATATGCCTTTGATTGTATTTTCTCAAAAAGTAAGGAAATTCTCTGCAAAAAAATTCATTAATGCACCATTTGGGTTCCGTATGATTATACTTTCTCAAAAAGTAGGGAAATTCTCTGCAAAAAAACCTCATTAATGGACCATTAGGATTCCAGCATCAAAAGTAGGGGAATGACATCTTAGGGGTCCCAACCCCAAGACCCCATCCCCATCCTCGGTTTTCAACCCTAACACATAACCCCCACCCTGCATGCAGGAACATTTCTGAGGGGTGTGCCTTGGGGTTGGGAACACTAATGACACTGGAACCCTAATGTCCATTAACAAAGTCTTTTTGCAGAGAATTTCCCTACTTTTTGAGACAGTATAATCATAAGGAACCCTAATGGTGCATTAATGAAGTCAATGACGTTTTTTGCAGAGAATTTCCTTACTTTTTGAGAAAATATAATCAAAGGTGTATTTGCTTGTGGGAGTGCAGGGCGCTCTGGGCCCTGCGCTCTCAACCCTCCATAATTTTTTAAGAGATTGTAATGGTAACCATATTTCTATGTGGAACTCTTACTTTTTCCCAGGACCCCCACTGTTTTCTTACATGGAGTCTATGAACCTCAAAAAGGTGTCACACTTCTGGGCAACAACTGGGGAGTAGCAGGCAACAGTGAACTCTGTCCCCCAGTTGTACAGCCTCTACTGGGTTCCTACTAACTCTACAATTGCTCCAGCGTTCCTTTAAGTGTTACTGCTATTTTGGTGCTGTATTCTTCATGGTAGCTACCTCAGTGTACTGCTTCCTATAGAAGCTCATTGCTTCATTGCCTATGTCTACCTTACTAGCATGGACCCCCTGTTGTTAATCTCCTGGTATTATTTATCCAAACCATGTTGCTCCTGCATCTGCTTATTCAGGAACCTGGCCCAGAGCTGAATTTTGTTCACAGCTTACTAGCTTAGCACCAGTTTTATTGTATTTACCTGGCTGCACCCCTGCATCAGCTCACTGTTTGTGTTAGCCACTTACATAATCTGTATTCCATAGTTTAAATTATTCTGGTTACCTTCTGAATTAGTTCATTTAAACTGCTTAAATTTATGCATAATTAGAGACACAGAAAATGTCAGCAGAAAAATGCCACTGGTCTATCAAGTCTGCCCTGTTTTACCCCATCCTACCCCAGGAACTAATGTCTAGTTAGGTTTTTTGCCCTCACCCCCTTTTGCCTTACTGCTTTCCCCCGTGTAACTATTAAGCCTTTTACACAGTCACAATCGTGTTTGAAGCCATTAATGGTTCTTATTCATAGAATACGTAGAATTTAATATCAGTGGTTAGGACAATGGGAAGGGTGGGGCATTAGGAGGAAACGCGCCTAAGTTTATTGTGTTTTATTCAATGTTAAATAGTTTACTATGAGATCCAGTTTAATGAAGTAGTTGCTTAAGCTATGTTATAGTACTTGTTCTCATGTGAGCATTTGGTACAAGTCTGTACACTATTATAAGAGCAGCTCTCTTGGTGTTAGTAGTTAGTACATCGAATTGCTGTGCTGATTTATTTGGACTCTTGGGGCCGGATATTCAAAAGGGTTGCGCCATGCGCAATAGGGTTGTGCATGTGCAAGTCCGAAATTGCACCATTCTGCGATATTCAGCAGGAGGCAGTTGCGCTACTGAAAACAGGCTGAGCAACAGCGCAATGCAAATGAATGCATGCTCAACTGAAGGGGGAGGAACCATGCATAAACTGCACAGCCCGATATTCAGCCAGGCTGTGCAGAGTTGTGCAGGCGCAACCCCCAACCTGCGCCTGCACGACTTTGAGCCAAAAAAAAGGCTTAAGTCAAGACCACCCACAGGTGACTGCTGTATTGCAGGCGCAACACAGCAGCTGCCACCGTAGCTGGCCCTAACCCAATCCCTATGCCCCCGCAGCCGATGCGGGCAGCCGACTGTAAATCCCCCTCCACCCCAGTGGCCCGATCGTGGGCATAGTGTACTCCCCCACCAGCCCGATCGCGGGCGGCAATGTACCCCCAAGCGTATCCCTGGTGGTCCAGTGGACGAAATGCCCGATCGCGGCGGTAAGTTTAATAAACCCCTTCCCCAACACCAGCCCTGGTGGCTAGTGCCCCCCCCCCACGAAGCCCCCCCGCTCCCCGCGGCCAGCGGCGGCAGCATCCACCCGCCTGCGCCCGCGCCGCCGACTGACTGCCGGTGAGCTGCCGCCCATTGGTGCAGAGCAGAGCCAATGGGCGTGACAGTATACCGATTACATGACAGTCAGAGTTGTGAATGAGTCATTCACAAATCTGGACTATCATCATACAATATCATTTCACCGCCCGTGGCTCTTACTCTGCGCAATCGGGCACCAGGCGAATCGCGGCGGCGGCGGGATAGCGCCGAACTCCGCGCTGAATCGAGAGCCTACGTGGTAATGGCTTAAATGAGGTGGGTGGGGTGGGGGCACACTAGCCACCAGGGCTATGTTCGGGGGTTGATAAACTTACTGCGCGATGGGCATAACGATTCACTGGACCACCTAAAGATACGCTGGAGGTTTTATTAAACTTACTGCCCGATCGGGCATTTCGGTCCACTGGACCACCAGGGATACGCTCGGGGTTTTATTAAACTTACTGCAGCGATCGGGCATTTTGGTCCACTGGACCACCAGGGATACGTTAGGGGCCACACTGCCGCTACGATCGGGCTGGGAGTACACTATGCCCTTGATCGGGCCACTGGGGGTGGTGGTGGGATTGTACACTGATTCCCGTGATCGGGCTGCAGGGGCGTCGGTCCCCAATGGCTGCTGCCTGGCAGGGCGTCAGGCGCAAGTCCTCAGGGATCGGCGCACCTACATGCTAATGGCACGCAAATGGGGCCATAATCAGATGCAAATGGCCCCCGCGCCTTGCATGTATTAGCTTCCATTGCATGTCACCTTTTGAATATTGGGATTTTGCGCGCCAGCGCAGGTACTTGCGCAACCGCAAGTTGAATGCTCCACTCTGTCAACTTGCGGTGGCACAAGTTACACTGCGCCATGCACAGTGGCTGTGGCTGGGGGGTGATATTCAAAGGAGTTGCTCAATAGTGCAACTCCTTTGAATATTGCCCTCGACACACCCCTGCGCAACTATTTTGCGCAGCGCAAGGGCTTGCGCCGTTGAATGGCGCAGTTTGAATATCCAGCCCTTGGTATCTAATAACTGTAGGACATTAAAGACATTGGTCAGCAACCTTTTTTACTGAACATTTCACTGTTGTCCTTTCATTATGATATATGTAATAATACAATTTACCAAGATATGATTAGTAAAGCTGTAGCTAGAAATATTGTTTATTATATAACTATTGGAAAAGTGTACTTCTATTTTTTCTTCTAATAAAAAAATTAAAGTTAAAAAGAAAACAAAATAATGGTTCTTGATCAACCACCTCAACTGGTAGGCTGCTCCTTGACCCATCCACACTCTCTGTAAAATGAAAAACTTCTCACATTCCTTCTACATCTCCCCCACTGCAGCTTCCACTTATGTCCCTGTGTTTTTGATTTACTAGTCCTGCCAAATATTTCCCCACAATCTACCTAGTTCATTCGTTTCACGAACTTCATGATCTCTACCATATCTCCCCTCTCTTTTCTGGTCTCCAGTGAGTAAAGTTCAGCATCTCAAAGGGATGTATTTATGTCCAGTGTCCATCATACTTTGAAAGCTAATGAAAAACTCTTTCAAATAAGGTACTGTGTTCATCTCTAGTTGGACACACTCCAGTGATAAAGATGACAGAGTCCGTTCAATATTAACACCATATTACTGCCACTTTTAGAACACTGTGATGTTGCTGAGGAACAAGATGTGCCTAACTAGACAAAGTCAAGCACAGCTTGTTCCTCGATGACATCACAGTGTTCTACAAATGCCTGTAATGTAGTATTAATATTGAACAGATTCAGCCATCTATATCTCTGTAGTGCTTCCAGCTATAAGTGAGCCCAATACCTCATTTGAAAGAGCTTTCTATGGGTGTTCAAACAACTGTATATCAGCCATAGTACATGAATGCTTCCCTTTAAGCTTATCCTCATGGGAGCTAACCTTCTGGCGCTGAATCATTTTGGTTACCCTATATTGTATCATCTCTCTTGCCTTTCTTTATCTCATCTTAGGTTGGGGCTCCGGAACTGGGCAAGTATTACAAATGCAGCTTCACCAGTCTATAGAGAGGCAGTAACACATACTTCCTCCTGCTGTCAACTCCCCTTCTGATACACTCCAACATCCCAATTGCCTTGCCGTAGGCCTTATTATATTGGCTACACTGTTTTAGGGTGTCACTTATGGTGACTTACAGGTCCCTTTCCTCAGTGGTAGTGTCCAACTTAACCCCTCCCCTTCCAATATTCCTCCTTGGGGTTCTTGTTCCCTATGTGCATCATCTTGCACTTTCTGGTGTTGAATTTCAATTGCTGAACTCTGGACCACCTCTCTAATCTGTGCAGGTCCCTCTGCAGCTCCCTATACCATCCTCTCTGTCTATCCTGCCAATGAGCTTAGTGTCATCTGCCTCGTATTCCTTCTCCTATACATATTGAAAAGAAGATAGCTGTAGTTAATAGAGTCAGATCAGAAGAGAGGAGGTTACCAGTGGGGGACCACAAGGATCAGTCCTGAGTCCATTCCACTTCAGTACGTTCGCCAGCGACATGGGAGGAGGAATCCAGGGTAAGATGCACGTCTCTTCACAGATGATGCTAAGCTCTGTGGCAGGGTAGATAGTGAGGAAGGGGTTAGGGAGATGCAGATAGACTTACAAAAGCTAGAGACGTGGTCAAAGGTTTGGCAGTTGAAATTCACTGCAAAAAGTGCAAGGTGATGCAAACATGAAACAAGAACCCCAGGACAAAGTACTGGATGGGGGGGAGGAGTAAAGCTAGACACAACCTCTGAGGAAAGAGACCTGGGGTCATCATCAGTGTCTCCCCTAAAACAATCAATCCAATGTAACAATGCCTAGAGTAAGGCAAACAGGATGCTGTGGTCTATAGGAAGGAGTACTGACAGCAGAAGGAAGGAGGTACTACTTCTCTACAGAGCAGTAGTGAGGCCTCAGCTGGAGTACTGTGGTCAGTTCTGGAGTCCTCACCGGAGGAAAGATAAGGGTAGGCTGGAGATAGTGCAACAAAGGCTGAACAAAATGCTTTAAGGCCAGAAGGGCAGATCTTATGAAAATCAGCTAGAGGCACAGAAAATGTACCCGTTGGAGGCCAGACACCAGAGTGAAGATAGAAGAGACCTTCAAGTTCCTGAAAGGAATAAGCAAAGTAAACTGCGAGGAACTGTTTAGCATGACTATTTTCTTCAAATTACTGCTCCATTATGTGGGACTCAGTCATGCAACCTTTAATTAGTAAACTGCCTAAAGACATGAAAAGTGCACTCCCCTCCCACCTTCTCAGTCATGCACTATGTGCTACGAAAGTTGCTGCAGTCATTTAGCAAAAAGTACCAACATTTTATAGTACTAAAGTTAAAAATTTGTGCTTAGACAAACAGCATAGGCAGCACTTGAAACAGACATAGTTGGATGAAGCAACCACCTGGATCTGGACCTGAACTGACATTTCGCCAGTATTGAGGCAAGCTTCTTCAGAGTCTATACTGTTTGTCTTAGCACAAATTTTTAACTTTGGTACAATAAAATGTAGTTATTTTTTTGCTAAATGATGACTGCAGAAACTTTCTTAGCACATAGTTTGTGACTGAGTGGGTAGAAGTGGAGGTCAGTCCACTATTTAGCAAGAGTTGTGGATCAAGAACATGGGGGCATAAGAGGAAACTGATGGGGGGAGTTCAAGAGGAATGCAAGAAAGTTTTATTTTTTATAGAAAGGGTGGTGGAGCCGTGGAACAATCTGCCACCTGATGTGGTGGGTAACAAAACTATCACTGGTTTCAGACACAGCTCATACAGAGTGAAGGGCTTAGTAGTTGCTCAGGGTGGGAGTGATAGGATGGGGAGCACTAGGTGGATCATGTGGGTTGGAACCATGTATGGACAACAGATCCGGTATGGCTGGCACCAGAACTGAACCCTGTGGCACCCCACTCGTGACCTGAATCTCCCTTGACTAGACCCCATTTACCATCACTCTCTGTTGTCTTCCCCTCCAGCCAGCTTTCCACCATTCCCAGATCCTCTAATTTCTTCAGCAATGTTCTGTGTGACAGAGTCAAATGCCTTGCTGAAATCAAAGTAGAGCAAATCTGCAGCTTGTCCTTTGTCCACTGCCCTAGTTAACCAAAAAATATTATCAGGCTGGTCTGGCAGGACCTCCCTGCCACAGACCCATGATGGAGTCCATTTCTCTCCCGGTAGTTCACTGGGTCCTCTTGGACTAGTGTCTGTATTAGTTTACCTGCTACGAAGGTCTGTAGTTTCCGGATTGCTCTTTGTCTCCTCCCCTGTAAAGTGCGACTACGTCCACTACCCTCTAATCTGTCGGAAACATCCCTAGGCCTGCCACCAGTTCAGCCAGGTCCAAACGCCAGTTCCCTGAACACTCTCAAGTGCATCTCATCTGGTCCTGGAACCTTGTCTATTTTCAGGCCTTTTTCTGACTCTGTCTCCTGTCAATATCACCTGCCCCATTTTATGATCGCTTTTGCAGCAGCCTTTACAGCCCATTATCCTCTACTGTGAACAAACAGCAAACAGTCATTCTGAATGGCTGCCTTCTGCTCATCCTCCTCTTTTACCCTGCTGCCACCCATCAGCCTAATAATTCCTGCTCATCTTCCTTCTCTTCCCAATGTAGCTAAAGAACTGTTCCTCCACCCCCATATGTGATTCTGTGTCTGCTTTTGTTTCCCAGATGACTTTCTTGGCCTCCCTCACCCTTAAGCCTATATTCACCCCATTCCTTGTCTACGTGTTTATCTATGTATGTAACAAAGGCACTTTTTTATTAGCACTCGCTGCTTCACTGATCTTCTTTAAGAACCAGACTGGTCTCTTGGGCCTGTTATTTTTGGTAACCGTTCTCAGGCATGAGTTAACTGCATCTGGAATAGCCCCTTTAATTACTCCCCACCTGTCCTCCACCCTCATGATTTTGTCCACTCCCCCTCAGCATACCCTTGACTAGTTTCCTCATCTGGTCAAAGTTTGCTCTTCTGAAATCCAGAATCACAGCCTTTGACAAGGGTATATTTTTACCAAGGACCAGTTTAATCCATATGGTGTTATGGTCACTGGACCCCAGAGGCTCCCCAGTTCTCACCCACCTACTATTTCGGAGTTGGAGAGGACCGCACCAAAATGGCAGTTTGCCTTGCGGGTTCTCTGACCAGCTGCACCAGCAGGCAGTCCTGCGACATATTTAGCAGGGTCTGACTCCTGGCACTCTTAGCTGCTGGTATGTCCCAATGATTTGATTTTCCATATAATCTTCTTAAAGTCTGGCTATCTATATATCCGAATCTAAGTTTAGTAAATCTCTTTCTTAGAACAGGGTTTTGCATTATATATAAATATTTTTTTATCCCATACACTCTCATATTATTAGTTGAGAGCCAAGCACTTACTTTGTAATTCTTAAGGCCATTTCTCTCTGAACATAAATATCCATAATTCTAGTTTTAACTTCCTGCTTGATTTCTATATCTGGTTTTACCAAGCCATCGGCTATGCTCTGAAGGAGCCCATATGGTTTAAGGAGTTCCTGTAGTGCATATAAGCCTGGGCACTTATATCCTAATTGGTTATAATATAGTACCTCCTCCATGCATGCCCTGGGTAATCTTTGACTTGGCATATTGTATACATTTAACCAGTATGTACATAATCTTTCTTATTGGAAACTGTCCAATTTCAAGTCTGACTAGTGCAGATGCTGCACTATTTATTAATCCTAATGGATTTTTATAAAATTTATTCATGCCAGATTCAAGTCTATCACTATCATATTGTCCCCAAATTTCAGATCCATAAAGAATTTGTGACTTTATCTTTGCATTAAAGACCCTTAGCGAGCCTTTAGTAGACTGGCCTCCATATTTATAAGAAAAAGACTCAATTGTCGGGGTTATTCGTTTAATCTTCTGAGTTAAAGTAGATATATGTTCTTGCCACCCCAGATTATATTTAAATACTAAACCCAGGTAACAGAATTTTTCTACATATTCAATCTTATTATTTATACAATACAAATCTGGTATGTTATTCAGTCTCAAATGGTTTCTATTAAATAGCATACATTTTGTTTTGTCATAGTTAATTGTTAAGTGAACTTCAGCAGATTTTTCATAAAATTTCAAACAACTTCTTTTGATACCCAGAAAGCTAGTTGCCATTAAAACGACATCATCAGCATATGCCAGGTACGGCCACCGCTTGGATACCAACCTGGGCATGTGCAGCCCTGGGTCATCCAAAACTTCCAATACTTCATTTAAAAATAAATTAAAGAGTACATGTGACAAAACACAACCTTGTTTCAGGCCAATGTTAGATGGGAATTTGAGGGTAGTATCACCTACCTTATTATATCTTACAATAGTATGATT
The DNA here is from genome assembly GCA_016271365.2 of Neoceratodus forsteri. Taxonomy (NCBI): domain Eukaryota; kingdom Metazoa; phylum Chordata; order Ceratodontiformes; family Ceratodontidae; genus Neoceratodus; species Neoceratodus forsteri. The sequence goes on along the minus strand of CM057455.1, from coordinate 1,338,775,923 downwards.
ATTACTGTATAACAATTTAAGCAAATAATTGACTCATCTAGCTTATATTTTCTCAAGGTATTCCATAATTTTTCCATAGTAACTCTATCAAATGCTGATTTGAGGTTGATAAACACACAAAAGAATTTTTGTTTCTTAATATAAATATATTTGTGAACCAAGTGTGATAATACAAAACATTGATTTAATGTAGAATGATCTGGTTGAAAACCTACTTGTCCTTCATTCAGAATTTCTTTTTTAGCCAACCATGTCATTATTCTGGTATGAATTATCTTAGTGAATAACTTTTGTGTTGTATCTAAAAGACTTGTGGGTCTATAATTACTTGGATTAGATTTATCACCCTTTTTATAAATTGGAGTACTAATATGTTCTTTCCATGTTAATGGGATCCTTCCTGTTTCAATTATAAGATTGAACAATCTTTTAAGGGTTGGGATCCAAAGTTCTGGGTCATCTTTTATAATGTCAACAGGAATTCCATCCGGTCCTGGAGCTTTATATCTTTTAGCTATATCAATAGCCAAAATAATTTCTTCTTCAGATATTTTATCTTCCAGTGATCTCCAACTTCCCTTATATATTGACTCATTCTGAACATCCGTATTCTAGAAAAGATTTTTGTAATGACTATACCACAAAGTAGGCTCTATGTGATTCTCTATTGTATAGGGTATGTTATCCCAACCATAGGTTACCATTTGCCAATATTTTCTATTATCTTTTGCCCACACAGCCTTCTCGAATTGTTCCCATAATCTTTTTCTATAAAACTGTTTCTTTTTTTCCAAAAGTTTTTTATATTCTCTTCTTAATCTATTTAAGGTATATTTATTAATTTTGGTTGGGTTTTTAACAGTATACCTTGCATATTGATTTACATTCTTTTTTTGAACCTTGCACTCCCCATCATACTATTTACTACCTGTTTTTTCCTTAAGTGTCGTAGCTTTAATTATAATCTTAGAGATTTTTGCCATAATCATTATGTATAAGTCTAAAAATTGATCTCAGGGCACATGCTGTAAATTAACTATAATGTCATTCCTTATCCCATTATCTTTTAATAATGATATTGATTTGTAGTTTTCTATCAAATCCCATTTTATCCCTTTCTTAACTCTATGAATATTTTGATTTTGATTGTTTCTATCTTTTTCCCCTTGATTCATTCTAATTTTGATCTCTAGTGGGTTGTGCTCGCTCTCTGAGTGTTTACCTAAGGAAAGATCCACAAAATATTTCACTAAGGTTAAAGTTATCCAACAAAGATCAATTATAGAGACACCCCTCACCCCCAAATAAATAAATTCTCCGAGGGGGTCTCCATTAGAACATCCATTGATCAAAAGCATATTATTATCTTCCAAACCTAGTACAACTTGTTTTCCTCTTTTATAACTCTTCTTGTCTTTTGTCATCCTACTCATTTTTAGTTTCTGTGATCCCAGGGCTGCATAAGCCTCTCGGATTTCACTAGTGGGCTCCAGGCTGTGTCCCACCCTGGCATTAAAATGTACATTTGGTAGACTGAGATCACCCCACCACTACCTTCCCCTTTGCTGTCCCCTTCTAAATCTCTGCCCCTAGTTCCCCATCTCCCTCTTCCCCGTCCCAGTGGTATGAAGACCACTATGATATACAGCTTCTTAGAAAATGTGGTTGTGAGCTGCACCCCCCGTGATTCTGTTCGTCTTCCCTCCCCACATTGGCTCCTCAACTGCCTCCATCTTCTTTGACGTAAAAGGCTGCCCTACCCCCTTTTCCTGTACCCCCAGGTTGCTCAGCTGCCTCAATCTTCTCTGACATAAAAGGCTACCCTACCCCCTTTTCCTGCACCCCTATCTCATCTATTCATGGTGTATCGTATAATTACTAAGCCCCAGCCATTATTCCTCGTGGCCCATGTTTCTGTGATGGCTACAAGGTGTAATCCTATATCTTCCACGATCGCCTGGAGCAGAATGTTTTTGCTTCCCAGGCTTCTGGCATTCAGGAAGACTATCTTCCAGCATGTACATATAACCCTTCCCTTAATGGTAGCACCCTGCTCCTTGTCATCCACTTCCCCTTTAATTTCCTGACCCTTGCTCATTCTATGAGCCCCTACCCTCTGACATCTTTTCTTATTTTATTATGGAATCTGTCCAGATGTCTACATCCCCTCTTTTTCTAGCCTCCATTTCCGGAGAAGTCCTTGCTTAGTTTCCCTTATTTCCTCCTTCCTCTGTGGTGCCTGCAGTCTCTTCCACTTAGTTAAACATCCACTAACTTAGACATACTGTTATACATAGTCTTCCCATCTCTTACTTCTTCACTTACTCTATTTTTTGGTGTTAAAGTCAATTCCCTTTAACTGCCATTGGTTTGATTTGATATTCTAGCAGCACTGAATACTGATTGTGTTGCCCTCTTCATTAAGCTGTACACCAGGTTAGTGTTTCTATTCCACAGGATTTGCACTGCTATTTTGTTACATACCATAAGACAGAAGTCCTCAAGGTGTCTAGTCAGTGTGGTAAAGCAGTGGGTAAGGCAAGCAGGATGCTGGGATGCATTGGGAGTAGAATAACAAGTAGAAAGAGGGAAGTAATTTTGCCCCTATATAGGTCACTGTTGAGACCACACCTCGAGTACTGTGTCCACTTCTGGAGGCCCATCTCAGAAGATATATCAACCAGGTGGAGGTAGTGCAAAGAAGAGCTACCGTAATGGTCCAGGGCATGCATCAAAGAAATTATGAGGAAAGGCTCAGGTAATTAAATATGTACTCACTGGAGGTAAGAAGGGACGGGGGGGCATGACAGAAACATTCAAGTATGCCAGAGGAATAAATAAGGTAGGGGAGACCAGCTATCCGAAGAAAAGAATGAGCACTAGGACCAGGGGGTCACAATATGTGGCTAGAAGGGGGAAGACTCAGAGGCAATGTGAGTAAGTACTCCTTCACAGAGAGGGCAGTTGAACCCTGGAACAGGCTACCAGAGGAAGTGGTGGGGCCAAAAAGTGTGGGGTATTCAAGCATGCATGGGATAGACACAGGGAACTAGTGAGACTAGGACAGAAGGGAAGAATGGAGACAGGTCCAGCAGGATCTGACGGAATGAAGCGAGACATTTCTTAAAGCTAAACCAGGGCAGACTGGATGGACCTGGAGGTCCTTTTCTGCTGACAACTATGTAACTATGTACCACAATACTGTATTTACAGTGTTATTTTTTTGTTACTGCTCTGTACAGTCCCCACCGGCTCATTTTCTACCCTTCTGCTCCCTCCTGCTTATGTTGGCAGGTGATGCTGAACCCAACCAGAGTCCAACCATTCCTCTAGTGCCCCTCTACTATGCCCAAAGGGCTCAGGGTAGATAATCTAAATATCCATAGCCTGCTCCCCAAACTAGATGCTTTCCATCCTTGGTGCCTTCAACTTAGGCCTGACATGACTGGTATATTAGAAATATGGCTACCTACAAAAAAAAAATCATTGGACAATGCATCTCTAGTTCACGCTATCATGTCTATACAGAAGACCAGGGCAAGCACAGGATGGCACTGCCATTTATACTCTTCTTCGGCTACATCTTTCTACGGTTCATGCCTCATTTGTTCCCAGGTCCGATGAAATACTTCTTATTACAATCTCCTTTCCTCACATGCATTCTCCCCATTTTCAATAGTGGCATCTGTGACATAGACAGCCAGTTCTGAGTGCTGTATCAATTTTTTTTATTATATATGAAATATGTAATGGGAAGGTCAGTTTGAGGAAACTACAGTCTTGCTGAACTGGCACATCAAAACCCCCCAGGGATAAGTTCAAAGGACAGGAGGTATTTTAAACTACAGAGATCTGAGGTTAAATAGCATGTTAAATTTGCTTTGATCCCAGGAAATAAAATTAGCTATTCATGGCATCCCCGGGGAACTCCTCTGATTTTTGTCTAGGTGTCATAATGGAAAGAGCATGCATGTGTTTGGTATCAGCCCAGGAAACCAGCTTATTTCATCAAAGAGGTTGATGTCTGGGCCAAGCAGGACCCAGACGAATTTGGAAGGTCCAATTTCCATTCCTGGGAAACCCTTGAATTACATCAGAGAGACCTCTGATGTGTAGATACCAAGGCCCAGACGGGATTAAAGAGTCAGATACACTTTTGCTTTGAATACAGTGACTTATATCAAAGAAACTTTTGACATGTATGTGTAGCAGAGCACAAACCAGTTTTGTCTGGTTAACCTGAGGAGAGGAAAGTCAGTGAGGTCACCTATTATGTTTTTTTAAATATTTTATTTAGACATCCTGTGTTATAACAAATTTAGATTTTGTTACACCAAGGTGGAGTTTGGTGACTTCAGAGAAGGCCGGCTCAGAACTGTGTTGAATTGCTGAGAGAACCTTGACAGTCACACTTTCATATTATCTTACTGAGAAAGAAACATCACAGCACTGAAAAAAAGTAAGCATATATTAGATTAGTCCATTCTGAATGTATGTATTGTAGAAACTTGCACTTTAAACCTGTTTGTTTTAAGGCTGTATGTGTTGGGATATTTTGTTCTGTAATATTTTCTGTTTTCCTATTTTAAAGTAAAGATATATATTTTAAAACGGAAACTGCCTGGAGTGCCTTGACATTTCTTTTTATTTAAGTGAAGCTTTTAAAGGTTACAGTTAACACTGTGTATGGGCTTACTGATATACCAAACTGGGAAACGGATAGAGTTCTAAAGGTTTATTTTGTAGACCTGGTTAGTGCCCGTAGGCAAAGATATCTGGCCCCCTGAAGACAGAATTATCTGAGCCTGATAACTGGGTGCACTAACAAGAGGTTATCAGTTTGAATCCCTCCAGAACTTGAGACTAAGATGATTCGAACCCACAAAACAGACAAGAGGGTTACCTTGTTCTGTTCACTGTCCACAAATCATACGCTCAGAGGTTGTCACTTTGGGACTAGAGGGCTGACCGGTTGCGCGAATGTGTGACAGACTGGTTGGCAGCGGTGGCATAAAAAGTTTGGTGGTATAAGCTTCATTGTACAGTGGGTCAGCTTGAGACTGTTCAGCTCACTTGGGAAAAAGAAAGACAGTGATTTTTTATTTAAAAAGGAAACAAAACTATATCCCTTGACTTACAGTCAAAGTTCCTATGCATTTTATTTTTTTTTCCTAAAGTGCCAGTCAGATTAGCAGTAGTTAGGAAAGATGGCATCCAACTACAGCAGGCACGCTGTAGAACAGTTAAAACAGTTGTGCGAGGACATAGGAGTCCTGTTCGAGGTGACAGCCAAAAAGCAGAACCTCATAGAGGCCCTGATGGTTGCAGATACCGAGAGCAGGGAGTCACAGACCATGACTGAAAGGGACCAGACCTCGAGTGTGGCAGGACTAGAGGCCAGTGAGGGGTCCCGAGCCGATGACTAGGACAGCAGGGCCACTGTCAGTGAAGGGCCACAGCAGCAGGGGAACGTCACCAGTATCCTGAATCCAGAGCAGGGTTTTAAATAACTGATTAGCAGTTTTTTTCTTGGGACAATGCTAACTGTACAGAAAGTATTTATATAGGTTTTCTAGAAGTGTTATGTTTGTTAAACACAGTGAAACAAGTGCTATGCATTTTCACAATGTTTTAGCACTTTTATGAGCAAAAATGCTAATCAATTTTTGGAGTTAAATAAATCCCTGCAGAGGTACTCAAACTGCAAATTAAGTTGCGCAGGATGGAACTGGAGGCACAGCGAGAACAGAGGGAGGCGGACCGTAAGGTAGAGCGACAACAGAGGGAGTTGGACCGTGAGAAGCGTGAGCGCCAGCGAGCTGCAGAGGAGCAGAGGGAGTGAGAGAGATGAGAGGCAGAGCGAGAACAGCAAGCTGCGGAGGAAAAGAGAGAGGAGTGCCAGTGGCAACACGAACTGTCAAAGCTACAACTCCAACCAGCAGCACCAGGGCAGGTAAGTGGCTTGGGTTTAACTGGGACTGCAGGATTGGGTTACAAATTTAACTCCAAATTAATAGCTGAGTTTAAGGAAGGGGACATTGATGCCTTTTTAAATTCTTTTGAAAAAGTTTGTATTCAGGCTAAAATTCCTTTAGAGTCCTGGAGCTTCCAGCTATCCCCGCTACTTACCAGGAAAGATCGGGATGCATTGGGTCAAATGAACAATGAGGACAGTGACGATTACAGCAAGTTAAAAGCTGCACTGATAAAAAGGTTTGAATTAACTGCTGAATCATACAGAGCTAAATTCCATAAGCTCAGGAGAAGCCCTGATAGGAGCTATGAGGAGCTAACCACGAAATAACGTCAGTTTTTAAAATGTTGGTGGGAAGGAGTTGAGGTAAACTCTGTTGATAAAATTGAAAATGTGATTTTATTAGAACAGTTTTATTGGGCATGCCCAGCAGAGCTAAAAACCTGGCTAGAGGCCCGAGATCCAAAAACAGTGCAAGAGGCTGCTGAACTCTCGGACCGCTATGCCAAGAGCAGACCTGCTCTGAGAGCAAATGGGGCGGGCATGGCAGTGCAGAAAGGGAAAAGTGCGCCATCAGGGCAGATAAAACCCTCACTGCCTCCACTGAAACCAGTTAGCCCCAGGTTTCAATGAAAAGATTCATCTGAAGTAAGAAATGCCTGTTGGCTGTGTAAGGAAACTGGGCATATTGCCAGACAGTACCCCAAAAAGGCAAGCCATAATACACAACAGGGTGCTAGAAAAGAAGTGGGTTGTTTGTGTGTCCCTGGGAGCATGCCAGTGAACATGAGGGAATACATGGCACCCAGTTATAGTAAATGGTGTACAGACACAGGGGTTAAGGGACACAGGGGCATCCCAGACATTGGTAAAGGGGGATCTGGTACAGCCTGGTCAGCTTATACCCAATAAATATGTAACTGTACAAGGGTTTACTGGTGAAGAGAAAACATTGCTACTTGCTAGTGTTCTCCTGGACCGGGGTGAAACAGGAGGAACTGTGCAACAGGTGGCTGTAGCCAACACACTAGCAGTGGATGCGATCCTGGGTAACACTCTCCAGCAGGGGATGGTATGTGCAGTTACCTGTAGCCAAGCGGCAAGGGAAAACAGTAGTTCCCTGAACCCCACAGAAACCAGTGTGGAAACCACTGAGAGGCTGGTTCTTCAGCCTGTGTCTCCAGATAGGGAGACTGATAAAAAGGGGGTAGAAATCTCCTCAGTAGAAAGTAACCACACAGCTACAGAGGGTTACTCCAAAGAGGGAGGGATGACCCCTTGTCAGAGGGTTGGGATTGACAGTGATCCTGAGGGCCCTGACGCTTGTGCTAGGGACCCTAGTTTAGCAACGGAAGGGGACCTGTCCCATGCCATGGGACTGTGTGAGGGGTTTGCAGCTGCTCAGAGGAGTGACCCTAGTTTAGAGAAGCTGCGGACTTGGGCAGACTTGGAGGGCACACAGGGAGGTGACGGCAGACATAAGGTTTATTGGGAAAATGGACTTATGTATACACAGGCAGTATAGACAGAGGGAGGGATGCTAGGCAGACAGCTTGTCATTCCCCAGGGATATCGTGAGCAGTTGCTCAAGGTTGCCCATGATATTCCCTTGTCTGGTCATCTGGGAATCGCACGCACAATGCAGCGGTTGACCCAGAATTTCTACTGGCCTAACTTCACCCAGCAGGTGAAGGAGTACTGAAGGTCTTGTCACCAGTGCCAAAAAATAGGGAAGGCGGACAAGAAAACCCAAGCCACCTTGATCTCCTTGCCCATAGTGGAGGAGCCATTCCAGAGGGTGGGAATGGATATTGTGGGGTCTTTAAATACCCCCAGCTCCTCAGGGAAGAGATTCATCCTGACTGTGGTGGATTATGCCACCCGGTACCCAGAGGCAGTCGCCCTATCCTCTCTGAGGACAGACAAAGTGGCAGATGCCTTACTTGGGATTTTCTCCCGTGTTGGGTTTCCTCAGGAGGTAATCACCGATCGAGGGGGTTCCTTCATGTCAGACCTGATAAAAAGTTTATGGGAGAAGCGTAGGGTGGTGCAGAGATGGAATGGCACGACACCGTATCACCCACAAGACAATGGACTTGTGGCACGATTCAATGGTACCCTAAAGTCAATGCTCCGGCATTTGCTGAACAGTATGGGAGGGACTGGGAGAAACACCTTCCCCACCTGTTGTTTGCATACAGGAAGGTGCCCCAAGAGTCAACAGGATTTTCCCCCTTAGAACTCTTGTATGGACGCCGGGTACATGGGCCCCTAGACTTGATTCGGGAGGACTGGAAAGGCAAGCACACCACCCAGGGAACTCCCATGGTGGATTATGTCCTAAGGTTTAGGGAAAGGCTGAAGGAGCTTATGGGGACAGCATAGAGCAACCTAGCAGCTGCCCAACAGAAATAAAAGGTATGGTACGACTGCAGAGCCAGAGCTCGCTTGTACATGGTGGGTCAAGAAGTCATGGTCCTTATTCCAGTCCGGAAAGACAAGCTACAAGCTGAGTGGGCAGGACCGTACAGAGTGGTTAAGAAGGTAAATGACATAAACTACATTGCGGAGTTATCTGACCGTAGATAGACAGAAAGGATGTACCATGTCAACATGATGAAGCCATATGCAAACAGGGTTGACATGGTGTTCGCAGTGTGTAGTCATGGGGAGGAGACGGATGAAGGAGACTCCCTTCTGGACTTGCTGGAGGAAAGTAAGCGGGAGTCCTCTGTGGAGGCAGTAAAATTGTCTCCCCAGCTCACCCCGGGCCAGATCCAGAAAGTGAGGGAGGTTTTAGCAGACTTTGCCCCCTTGTTTAGCACCAAGCCTGCACTAACCCCCTTAGCAACACACGATGTGGAGACAGGGACACAGATGCCCATACGACAGACAGCATACCGAGTGTCAGAGGCTATCCAAAAGGACATTAGGAGGGAAGTGGAGGAGATGCTGGATTTAGGAGTAATCCAGAGATCCCACAGTCCCTGGGCCTCACCCGTAGTCCTTGTACCCAAGCCAAATGGCTCAACTCGTTTCTGTGTAGACTATCATGGACTGAATGCAGTCACAAAGTCAGACGCCCACCCGATGCCCTGGACGGACGAACTCCTGGACAAGTTTTTTTTGGGGGGGGCGACCTACCTTACGATCACTGACCTGACGAAGGGGTATTGGCGGGTAGAGTTGACGGACAGAGCTAGGGAGAGGTCGGCTTTCATCACTCCGATAAGCTTATTTGAGTTCAAAGTAATGCCTTTCGGAATGAAGAACGCCCCAGCCACTTTCCAAAGGTTGGTGAACCAGGTGTTAAATGATACTGAGGAGTATGCCGTGGCGTACCTGTATGACACTGCCATCTTCCGTACCAGCTGGGAGGAACACCTGTCACACCTTAGGGAAGTGCTGGGCAGAATACAGAGGGCCGGGCTCACTGTCAAAACCAAGAAGTGCCAGGTGGCCATGGGAGAAGTGGCATACCTCGGGCATGTGGTAGGCCGGGGACAGCTCCGTCCTAACCAGATAAAAATAGAGGTAATACAGGCATGGCCCAGACCAGAAACTCAGAAGCAGATCAGGAGTTTTCTCAGGACAGCAGGGTACTATCAAAAATTTGTACCAAATTACAGTGCCCTGGCCTATCTGATCTGACAAAGAAACGGATGCCAAGAAAATTACCTGGGGTCCAGCCTGTAAGGAAGCCTTTTCCAAACAAAAGGAGGTACTGTGCAGTGCTCCTGTTTTGACAAGTCCCAACTATAGCAAACCTTTTATAGTTCAGACAGACGCCTCAGATGTGGGTATTGGGGCAGTCCTGAGTCAGGTTTCCAGCCAAGGGACCGAACACCCTATTGCATACCTGAGCCGGAAGCTGCTCCCCAGGGAACAAGCATACTCCATGGTGGAAAAGGAGTGTCTTGCCCTAGTGTGGGCCCTAAAAAAACTGGAGCCATACTTGTATGGGCAGCATTTGTGGTGCAGACTGACCACAACCCCCGGTTTGGTTGATGCAGATGGGGAAAAACAATGGCAGACTGCTCAGATGGAGTCTTGTTTTACAAGGGTATGATCTGAAAATCATACATAGGGCCGGAGCCAAGAATCAGAACTCAGATGGGCTGTCTAGGGTCTATGAGGAGTGAACTGATTTGGGAAGCTCATCCAATGTAGGGGATAGAGACCCCAAATTCAGTCTAGGTGGGGAGGAAGTGTGACGTAGACAGCCAGTTCTAAATGCTGTATTAATTTTTTTATTACATATAAATGATGTAATGGGAAGGTCAGTTTGAGGAAACTACAGTCTTGCTGAACTGACACATCAAAACCCCCAGGGATAAGTTCAAAGGACAGGAGGTATTTTAAACTACAGAGATCTGAGGTTCAATTAGCATGTTAAATTTGCTTTGATCCCAGGAAATGAAACTAGCCATTCATGGCATCCCCAGGGAAATCCTCTGATGTCTAGGTGTCATAATGGAAAGAGCATGCATGTGTTCGGTATCAGCCCAGGAAACCAGCTTATTTTATCAAAGAGGTTGATGTCTGGGCCAAGCAGGCCCCAGACGAATTTGGAAGGTCCAATATCCATTCCTGGGAAACCCTTCAATTATATCAGAGAGACCTCTGATGTGTAGATACCAAGGCCCAGACAGGATTAAAGAGTCAAATACACTTTTGCTTTGAATACAGTGACTTATATCAAAGAAACTTTTGACATGTATGTGTAGCAGAGCACAAACCAGTTTTGTCTGGTTAACCTGAGGAGAAGAAAGTCAGTGAGGTCACCTATTATGTTTTTTTACATATTTTATTTAGACATCCTGTGTTATAACAAATATAGATTTTGTTACACCAAGGCGGAGTTTGGTGACCTCAGAGAAGGCCGGCTCAGAACTGTGTTGAATTGCTGAGAGAATCTTGACAGTCACACTTTCATATTATCTGACTGAGGATAAAACATCATAGCACTGAAAGAAAGTAAGCATATATTAGATTAGACCAGTCTGAATGTATGTACTGTAGAAACTTGCACTTTAAACCTGTTTGTTTTAAGGCTGTATGTGTTGGGATATTTTGTTCTGTAATAGTTTCTGTTTTCCTATTTTAAAGTAAAGATATATATTTTAAAACGGAAACTGCCTGGAGTGCCTTGACATTTCTTTTTATTTAAGTGAAGCTTTTAAAGGTTACAGTTAACACTGTGTATGGGCTTACTGATATACCAAACTGGGAAACGGATAGAGTTCTAAGGGTTCATTTTGTAGACCTGGTTAGTGCCAGTAGGCAAAGATATCTGGCCCCCCAAAGATAGAATTATCTGAGTCTGATAATTGGGTACACTAATAAGAGGCTATCAGTTTGAATCCCTCCAGAACTTGAGACTAAGGTGACTCGAACCCACAAAACAGACAAGAGGGTTAGCTTGTTCTGTTCACTGTCCACAGATCATACGCTCAGAGGTTGGCACTTTGGGAGTAGAGGGCTGAGCGAATTTGTGACAGATTTACTGCCATTTAGTGTGATTTAGGATGTCCGCCTGGCTATCATTTCCACCTCTGCCTGTACAGCCACCTCTGGCAAGTTCCTGCTTTTGGATGGCCTGAACACTAAAAGGATCTGCCTTTTCTTAATGAAACTCAGTGGGGACATCCACCTCTCCCAGTGTATCACCAGTCTGACCCTAAATCCACAAATCATTTATTTTAATTGACTGGCTCTTCACTTCCCAGCCTTATAAGATAGTTGCTGCATGTTTCTTGCCTGACATTTTCTGTGACCATCACACTATACTCTGTGTGAGGTCAATTTATAGGCCTAACGCTCCTGCCAGAAATCCCAGTCTTAATCTCCACTTCTTACTGGCTAGCCTCCTCCATATTTACTAGTCTCCAACATCACAGGCCCTCAGTGTTGACTGGTGCTCCAGAACACTTCTGCAGAAATTTCCTCTTGGTCTGGGACCCCTATGGCCTCCCTCCATAAATCTACAGTGAAGGGATTCCATCTCCCTTGGGTATCAGCTAACCTTGTTGCACTGGGTAAGAAGCCTGATCTGGCCTGGGCTCTCATAAAACCTCGGGCTCACCCACTGACCTCCTTCACTAGATGCAACACTGCAATGCTTGCCTTAAAGAGCCCCTAATATCATTAGGACAACTATCAAAAAACATAATATTCTGACACAAATAAGCTTATATTTCACATTTTTTCTGTAGTTATCACACTTATTTTTTTTATTACTGAGAACATTTGCAAAAAACAGGATATCTTCCTGTCTGTCTTTGCTACTTGCCTACACATAACATCACAGTTCTGTTTACGACATCACAATCTGTTGCTGTGGAGATAATTATGATGTCATAAACAGCTGACTATGACATCAGGTGTAGACAGGCAGCCAAAGCGTAGCCTGTGGGACAGTTGCCTTTTGTTCATGTGACTGTCCTCAGTAATAAAGAAAAAAGGGGAAAAGCATTATAGAAAATATACGGAATACAACCTGTACTGTGTGTAACCCCTTGTTCCTCAGGGTTACTAGAATCCCAGTTAGATCAGTGGCAGGCAGGGAAGGCAGCTTGTGAAATGCCAGGTAAATGGGTTTCATACTGTCACACACTGTTTTTCAGTCTCAGCTGAGCTGGAGTGGTGTTGTCACTTTGGAACTCTCGCAGCAGTATAAGCCACATTTGTCCAGCTGGCTTAGAGAGTGAATTGGAATGTTCAGTAAGTGTTAGGGGTCAGTCTGCAGTAGGAGTTCTAGGAGGAGGAGGAGGAGGAGGCTGCAGCTGCTGGACAGCTCCTCACCTAGCTCTGATAAAGAGCTACTCCCTTTTCTATGGTGGTTGTTTGTTCTCACCCTAGAAGAAGAACAAAAGAAGATACTGGTAGTAGCTGAAGTGGTGGAGACCTTGTTTTTGGTTTTCCCAGTGCCCCATCCCAGGAGGGATGGGGGTGAACTCCAGGATTCAGGAGCAATCCCCTTGACCCCTTTCTCTTTGGTGAAGCTGCCATGGACATCTTCATTTGGTTGTGAGTACAAACCTTCTGTTTTGTGAAAGCCCAGGGGCATCTGCAAACCAGCTGGATGAATTTATCTGATCATGGGAACAATCACCCAGTTTTAATCTAAAAGTTTCTGCCTATGTTGGAGTCCAAGGATGTGACTGTCCAAGTACAGAATCTTTTAGTTGGACACCCAGAAGTGTGTCAGTAGTATGTTAAGTATGGAAAACATTTCAAGATAGCACCTACACGTTTCTTCTGTGAGGGTGTTATTAACCAGATGAATGGCTGAGTATAAACTTGGAAGCAAAAGGTGGGAGACCCCTCATCTGGAGTAACCAGTTTACCTTTCCGGGTTCAGTTTGGGCACCAGTACATTTTCATTCAGTGCACATGGCAGTGCCTAATGGAAATAGTTACCCCGAGATGTGGGTTTGGATTCTCTGTTCTTCAGTTCACCCCAGTATAGTAGGTGCTGGAAGATTTTGAACCTAGATGTGCTCAGTGTGGTCATAAGTATCACTTCCATCCCTGTGGGAAATGGGGACAGTACTAGTTTAGACAGTTGTGCCAGCCTTTAGTTTCAGAACCAGAGAGTTCGCTGTTTTGTGTCTTCACCCTATGCTAAATGGGAATGTCGGGAATTTCTGTACTCTGGTGAATCTGCAGTACCAGTATGTGTAAGCCTGTGGGGGTCCATCTTTGCTTTGTGATTATTCCTACTCTGTTACGAGAATAAAAGCCACACTCTAGAATCCCAGCCTGGTTTGGACAGTATTGTTATTGCTTCTGTGTGTGTGGATTTACTTGGGTGCCCCTGTCCAGAAATGCAAACCTAGGATGACTTTGAGCAAACGTTTTCTCCCAGGGACCCAGGTTGCTGGCCATGGCAAATGGTCCCACCAGGTGTGTGCCAGGTAGTAGCCACACTTGGCTGACTGTTCCTTTAAATAACAGTCTGGTCCACTGAGTTTAATGGTGGCCACCTTCTCTATTCCAAAAAAGTGTAATATTAACTTATGTAAACCCCCATCCCCTCTCTTCTACCCCTAGACGCTTGAGGTGAGAGAAGCGGCCCTGCTAGTTAAACAAGGGGGGCCAGTGGAGGGGGCGGTTTACATGTGTCTAAATCATACATAGTTCAGTGTTCTACCAATGGCGTCAGGAGCTCTTTATGCTACTGTGAACTGCCAATGCTAGATATTTTCAGGCCATCTTTCAATCAAACATAAACTGCCCATCCAAATTCTAGAAGGTGATACACAATCTCTTTGACCATCTTTCCACTCCCCCACTCAGCCACACCACTCCCTGCAAGTAGCTGATTTCTCTCACTCTGGCCCCCCAGAAGGCTGCTGCCATATTTAATAAGTGCTTCACTAGCTGTGCTAAATCACTTACCATACAGCCTATATCTACCGCCCCCCTTCCTGTCCTGTAACATATCCTCTCACAACCTCTCATGCTCCTCCCTCTTTTTCTACTCCCCTGCCTCTCCTACTGAAACCCTCAAATCCTTGCAGGTTCTGGATCCCACAAAATGCTACTGCCCGGATGCTCTGGATCAGGCCCTCCTCTCTCATGCTGCTCATGCAACTGTCATCCTAATCTCCTCCCCTCTAAACCTCTAATTTTCCTTGTTCACATTTCCCCATGCCTGGAAAGTGACAAGATTAATCCCTTTCCACAAAGGAGGGAGGGGGAGGCAACCATGCCTGACAACGACAGACATGTCTCCTTCCTCCTTGCCTTTGCAAAACTGTAAAAAGCTTTTTATTCACTCTCAAGTTACAGTCTTCCTCTCCTCCTCTGCTTTTCTCAGACTTATCCAGTTTGGCTTCCGGGCAAATCAATCTACCATCAAGGTCCTCTCTGTTAAGGTTAACTGATTACATCCTTACTGGGGTACATCAGGGCCTCCTAGCAGCTGCAGTGTTTATAGACTTCTCTAAGGCCTTTGACACAGTCTTCATCCCTTACTACTAAACAAGGTGTCCTGTGCTGAGTTATCTGCACAGGTCATTTCCTAGTTTAGTGCTTACCTGTCCAACTGGGTTCCATCTGCACTTGTTGGGGGGGGGGGGTCCACCTCCCCCCCCTCCACTATGACATGGGGGTCCCTCAAGGTTCTTTCCTTGGACCCATTCTCTTTTCAGTATTCCTAGATGACCTGCTCTCAGCCAGCCCATTGTCCCTCATACACATGTATGCAGAAAATACAGTTCTGTTTCCCAGCAGCCACAATATTCCTTCCCTTGAAACCAGTCTGCAGTCAAATTTAGAGGCAGTTCAGTTACAGGTTCAATCAAATCAGCGGACACTGATTAAAAAAAAAAAAAAAACCTGTGACCATAACCTTTGTACCAAACCTAAGCTGGCACTTTTGTCATCCCATCCGACAGCTCCCCCTGAACCATGCCACCTATTTCAAATAACTGGGCATGTAGCTAAACCAATCTCTATAATTCTCTACCTACACTGATACCATCACCTATAAGTTTCTCCCTAAGCTCTGCGCCCTTCACAGGAACTAAGCTTTCATTCCTTATGGAGGCAGACTGGACAGCATTCAGAAAATGATCCTCCCTGTCTTCAACTATGGTGACACTGGTCTATGGCACTGCCTCCAAGACCCTGTTAGCAATACTGGATCTCCAGGACCATGCTTTCTGCTGATTTGCCTTCAACCACCCACCTTGCACTCATTACAGCGACTGCTATTCTGCCCTTGGATAGGCCTCCCTTGACAGCCACCATCACACGTACTCTGCCGTTCTGATCTCCAAGTACTGGTCTGACAGCCTCCCCTAACACCTCTCCACTCTGGGGACCCCCACCTTCAACCTTTCTCATGAGACACTCAAACCACTCACTCCAACCACCACTCCTTCCTTATACCCCGGTGTTCAGGTCACTTTAGGAAACAGCTTTCTTGTGGAGGCTCCCTTCGATATGGAATTCCCACCTTCCCATCATTCAAGCCTCCTCCTAACATTGGTCACTGAAGAGGCACTTATTTATTTCCTCACCAGGTGGGTGCACTAGTCCCAGGAATGGATTTAAAAGTGAGCGGCTCCCAACATCATGTGTCTGCTCCTCCGTGCACCCCCAGACTGGTATCTGCTTGCTTGGACTCTGTTCCCAACATCTACTGCAATGGTCCCCTTTAGTGCGTTTGTTTCTTTGATTACAATGATCCACTTTATGGGATCTGTTTCATTCATGGATATTCTGTTCTTATTAACCTGTACCAACTCTGTGGACTTTGTTTTGCACACCCACTGTTTTTTCTATTGTGATATAGTTTCTGTATTTTCTTGTGTATTTGTATCATTCCATTGTTCCTTCCCAAAGGGCATACCTGGAAACTGGCTACATAACTCAGTGTGCCTCCCTGGCCAACTCTTTTAAATCAATCTATCAAATAAACAATTAATTAATTAATTAATTAATGAAATTAATAAAATGATAATCCTACTGAAAGCCCGGCAATTTCTATTGCTTCTTATTCACTGCAGATATACTGTGCCTGGTAAAACATTTGTAAGAACAATATGGTTGCTTGTTCAAATTAAAAAATACCTGTTTAGCAGAAAAATGCCTACTCAGACAATAATGTGTTATCACATGAATTTACAATAGTGGCATGTTCTGGTGCTGTCCTTGGGACCTTTGTGAAGAGATTTCTCCACCCCAAAAAGTATGCTCCGTCTTGCACATGCAACCACATGGCTTGGTCAGAAGTTTAGATGGGCCCATTATTGCTTTGCATCTTCAATTTTGGTACTGCAGAACTCTGACATATTACATGATATGCTTTGCACACATACGGCATCAAGTGATGTGTTATACTTACTAACACACTAATATACACTGTATAAGAAAGTGAATTGGTTAAACCCTCGGTTGCACAGACACATACCATTGGTTACACTTGTTCCAAAAGTGAGTATGTGGTAGTGCACCTGGTTACCCATTACACACATTCTTTTTTTTTTAAATATTTATATTTTATTCATTTTACAGTAAAAATGCAAAATTACAAATTTGTCCATACAAGAAACAATCAATTATACATTAGTCGGGTGGATGTAAGCACCCAAAGTTAGACATAGAAATGTATCCTTATACTCCTCTGCCCTGTTGGGCTGTAGATGCCATGCATGTACAAGATGTTAACTATATCAATAAAAAATAATAATAGCTATATTTACTAACCCCCCCCCCCGGTTCATACAACATTACAGATGGACCTAAGGCACTATACACCTTAGGATCTAGTTGAACAAAACAACATATTACTGTTTTAACATGATAAACGGACTACATCAGAATGGATT
Source organism: Neoceratodus forsteri (assembly GCA_016271365.2). Classification (NCBI taxonomy): domain Eukaryota; kingdom Metazoa; phylum Chordata; order Ceratodontiformes; family Ceratodontidae; genus Neoceratodus; species Neoceratodus forsteri. The sequence continues at coordinate 1,338,758,607 of CM057455.1, read as the reverse complement.
CACATAAGCAGCGTACTATTTTAAGCAGAACGGGAGTACAGAGAAAGTCTAAATGTGAAGTAGATAAGCTGCTGCTTTCTATATGCTGATAGACAAGTGCTAGCGTAAGTTAATAACAATATGCACTTACCATTCTAAAACAGAAAACAAAGATCTTTTAAAATTTGACTCAGCAAGCATGAATTATGCAATAACATACCTATGGTACATTTGTGGTAAGCAGGCAGAAAAAGAATGGCCCCTGGCTGAGTCAACTAAGTGAGGCTTAGAAGCACTTAGAGTTAGTACTGTCTCTCAGGTCTCCTCCTCCTCTCTTGTTGCCATGTCCGTGGATTTCTTTGTGGCCTCCATTTGCGATGCCCATTTTACTGCATCGTGGGGTCTGTGAATATGTAGACTTCACTGTCAAGTACAATGCAGAGTTTTACAGGAAACTGGATACTGTCTGGGATATTTAAGTCCCTCAAAGTGTTGCGGACCCCATGGAACATTTTCCTCCTTTATCTGGTAGCCGTTTGCTTGGTTCTGGGTTGAATTCTGTATGACTTCACTATATGAACCTCGAGATCTGGGATCCTTGATTTAAACTGTTCTTTCAGCCTTACTTAACGTGTGTTTGTATTTTGCGCACGGTTGTTTAAACAGCCTTTTCACCTTCTTACCAAGCTAACTAGCACTAATCTGTCTCATTTGCACTGTGATTCCTATTTCCCATAACCTATTCAATCTTGACTGAAGAAAAAAAAAAAAACAGCACACACAGCTCTTTTTCAACAGCTACATACCAGTGTCATACACTTTAAAGTAACAATTTTCACCTGCAATCAAGCTTCGTGTACACAACTTTTGTTTGTTTTTTTGCAATCATGTGGAGTTGTGGTTCCTTCCCTGACATCTTCAGTGGCAGTATCGATCTGGAGTTGCATGCCTTTTTCTTGCACACCATGAATTCATCAATTATTTGGGGTTTTAGATTCACTCTTTTGAGATTATTGTTCCAAAGAAACATTGGATTTTAGGGTGCTCAAAGTGAAAGAGAGAACATGGGAGACAGGCCTTTATCTATTTCACCATCAATTGTTGGAACAACCTGGCCAGCTTAAAGAAGACCTGCATCATCAGAGCCAGATTGTCCATGCGGCCAGCAGCCATTTTAGTCACCTCAGGGGTCATGAGACCGTGATTCCAGGGGCTCCCCTGCAACCAGTCCATTCACCAGCTGTACGTAACAGCAGGAGCTGCTATATACTTTCTGACTCTGTGTTTCAGCCAGTCCTTGTCCGCAGTGCCTTGTGTGGGGGCAGAACAAGCCCCATTCCAGGTGGGACAGTCTCCTCTATGGCTCACTCAGAGCCACATCGCCCACGTGGTCAGCAGCCACTTTGGATCACCTCAGGGGGTCATGAGCCCGGGATTCCAGGGGCTCCCCTGCAACCAGTCAATTCACCAGCTGTACTTAGTAGCAGAAGCTGCTATAGTCTTTCTGACTTTATTTTCCAGCCAATCCTCGGCTGCAGTGCCTTGTGTAGGGGCGGGACATGCACCATTCCGGGTGGGACAGTCTCTTCTATGGCTCAGTTGGAGCCAGATCGCCCATTCGGCCTGCAGCCATTTTGGGCCACTTCAGGGGTCATACGCCTATGATTTCAGGGGGCTCCTCTGCAACCAGTCCGTTCACCAGTTGTACTTAGCAGCAGTAGGGGCTACAGACTTTCTGACTTTGTGTTTCAGCCAATCTTCGGTCGCAGCAACTTGTGGGTGGGGTGGGACAAGCCCTGTCCCAGTTGCTCTTTAGGCTCGCTGGCCTATGCAGTCCTGTGTGAGTGGTCCCAGCATCAGTGGCACAGCAGGAGTGGGAGACCTCGAGGGGAGTCACCAGAGGGAAGACACCAGGATGCCAAGAGAGTCTGCCCAACTTCCCCCTTCTAGTGTTGATACTGTGAATAGATAATCATTTGTTTAAGCCTCCTACCTAATCTGCACTGTTGTAATCCTGAATACTGTAAACCTAAACTGAATTGCACCCCTGCCATCATGAAGGGGGCCTACCTGGGTAATTACTCACTCACCTCTATCTACTTACTTAACGTGTGTTTGCATTTTGCCCACGGTTGTTTAAACAGTCTTTTCGCCTTCTTACCGAGCTAACTAGCACTAAAATAAGATTTGTAATTTGTTTGAGGAGAACTCTGTATTAATGAAAGGCAGAATAGAATGATATCTTATGGGGGATTATACATATATATGAACTAGAGGTACTTCTATAATAGACTTAATTTGGTCAATATTTAATTTACTTCCCTCTTTCAAGAAACTTAGACTAAGTAACAAAGCTGATAGTGAACATAGGTCAATAGAAATACAACTAGATATATGGCCCAAAAATAAGACAGATAATAGAACAAGCATTTGTCAATGCCGAATGTTTGCTTGCTGGTATTTGCACTGGAAATGTAGGAGTTGGACAGATGCAGAATAGGAATGGCAGTGAAGTACTGAACTTCACGCCAACCCCACCTCCCCTCTGCAGAGACAGACATGCACTGGGGTATGCGTTTGGGTCGTCGCCCATAACGTTCATGCCACTTCCCCTCACCCTATCCTGCAGACACCGGCAAATGTTGAGGTGTGCTTTGGGGTGTTCGGCTTTATAGTCACCCCATTCCATAAGGACATACACTGAAATGGGTGCAGTATAGGAGAATGGTGTGAGCTCTGGAGCCAAAGAGTCCAAAGCACACCTCGATGCCTGTCACTGGCTGCAGGGTGGGGGGGTGTGGAATGGCATAAGCATTACATTCGGCAATCCAAAGGCACACCCCTGATGCCTGTCAGTCTGTACAGGGTGGGACGTTACGGTTAGAAACCCTAACGCCCTGGGCGTTTGTTGGTATTTGCACTACAAATTTTCAACATGGCCTTTTTGTGCCCCTCACCTTATGAAAGCATTTGGGACCTCTTCTCATGAACAGTGGCACTGTGATTTTGTTAATGTGTCCCAAACTTTGAGTTCCCACAGCGACTGTGCCATTTTGCGCCAGATGTATGAAAACACAGATCGGGCAGGATGTGAAGAATGACAGCTGTACCATTCATAGGGAGGTGTGAAGAGATGGCAATGCTGAAAATCTGTAGTGAAAATATTAAAAATGCTCGAACTTCGGAGCGTATGTGGAAACTACGCAATGCATGCACGTCATTTAGTGGAATTATTTCACCAAATTTTCAACATAGGCGTTTTGTGACCTCTGCTCATGAACACTGTCACTACGATTTTCTTAATCTGTCCCGAACATTGATTTCCCACAGCAACCGCACTATCCTGCGCCACATGTGTAAATGCATTTTTCAGGCAGGATATGAAAAATTACAGCTGTACTGTTCATAAAGAGGTGTGAAAAAATGCCAATGTTGAAAATCTGAAGTGAAGATATTACAAATGTGCAAAATTACGAGGGTGCGTGGAAACTGCACAACGTACGCTCATAACACAGTCATTTTATGGACTTTTGTCACTACATTTTCAACATAGGCATTTTAGGACCTCTGCTCATAAACAGTGTCACTGTGATTTTTTTTTTTTCTTTTTCTTTTTTTTTTTTTTTATTCTTCTATTTATGCCTCTTTCGCCCCCTCGGCTCTGGTCTTCCTCGGGAGCACATGGAGTCATCCCCTTACGGCTCACCCTACCCGGCCATCCTCTCTCGCCCATGTAGCCTCGGTTATACCCCCAGGCGGGGATGGGTTGGGCCCCAGTGCCCCGACACAGCCGTCACGTCGGTCGGATGCCAGGTGGGCAGCCGTAAATCAGGGACAAGCTCCTAGTGCTCCGACTGTGATTTTCTTAATCTGTCCCGAACACTGACTTCCCTCAGCGACCACGCTATTGTGTGCCGGAAGTGCGAAAACACATTTCGGCCAGGATGTGAAAAATGACAGCTGTACTGTTCATAAGGAGGAGTGACAAAATGCCAATGCTGAAAATCTGGAGTGAAAATATTACAAATTTGTGAAGTTATGAGGGTGCATGGAAACTGCGCAATGCACGCTCGTAACACAGTCATTTTATAGACTTTTGTCACCAAATTTTAAACCTAGGCATTTTAGGACCTCTGCTCATGAACAGTGTCACTGTGATTGTCTTAATCTGTCCCAAACACTGATTTCCCACAGCGACCATGCTATTCTGTGCCGGAAGTGCGAAAACACATTTCGGCCAGGATATGAAAAATGACAGCTATACTGTTCATAAGGAGGTGTGGAAAAATGCCAATGTTGAAAATCTGGAGTGAAAATATTACAAATTCGCAAAGTTACAAGTGTGCGTGGAAACTGCGCAATGCACTCTCGTAAAAAAGTCACTTTTTAGATTTTTTTTTCACCAAATTTGCAACATAGGCTTTTTGAGAGTCCATCTCATGAACAGTGGCACTGTCATTTCATTAATCAGTCCCGAAAGGTGATTCCGTGCAGGCACAAGCAATCAGGGTCTCCGCTGTGGTCTCCGTCATCTAGGAGACTGGGCACTGTTTTTTCTGGTGTTTTGGGGGACTGGGGTGCACCGGACGTCATGGCATCGCCACTAACATCACCACTCCCCAACCCCCCGAGTCAGCTACAACGTCTGCTATGCCTCCAGCTTCCGCTAGAGGCCAGGCAAGCACCAAGCAAAGCCCCCCCTCCCTCCCTCCCTCCCTCCCGGGAGAGGAGAGTTGTCAATCGGATGCTCAATCCTCTCCCACCCCTGCTGACCCACAACAGCCCAGGCTCATTCCAGAACCCGGGTCGCCAGTGTAGCACGAGGTGTGGCGTCCATCGCCTCAACCCTCAGCACCACCGGGCTGGCAGAATACCAGTTTTAATAGTAAGGGTAGCTCTTGTGTCAAAAAAGAGGGGTGCTAAGTGGTTTGACAAAGAGTGTAGACAGGCAAAAAAATACATCAATAAATTATTAAAATGAATAAGAATAACAAATTCTATAGAAAGTAAAAAAGAATTAAAAAATGAAGAAAATATAAATGTATGTTAACTAGAAAAAGAGAAGAATACAGAAAAAGTTTATGAAAAGATTTTGAAAGTGCAGTATGGGAGAAAGATAAAAAAATTTGGAGAAGGGTAGCAAATGGATGGGATAAGGTAACTAAGGAGATAGAAAACTATATAAACCCTGACACTTGGGAAGAATATTTTAAGACATTGTATTATGACCTATCTGTTGCATATCTATAAACTAATATAAGGGAATGAATTCCAATAGATAAAGAAATCACAAAAGAAGAAATATACAGAGCTATTGACTGATTAGTAAGCTGGGTAGGCTCGGGGTGGGTCAGAAGGTGGAAACTGCACAACGCACATTCGTAATACAGTCATTTTATGGACGGTTGTCACCAAATTTTCAACATAGGCATTTTAGGATCTCTGCTCATGAACAGAGGCACTGTGATTTTCTTAATCTGTCCCAAACACTGATTTCCCACAGCGACTGCGCTATTCTGCGCGGGAAGTGCGAAAACACATTTCGGCCAGGATGTGAAAAATGGCAGCTGTACTGTTCATAAGGAGGTGTGAAAAAATGCCAATGTTGAAAATCTGGAGTGAAAATCTTACAAATATGCGAAGTTATGAGGGTGCGTGGGAACTGCGCAACACACACTCGTAACACAGTCATTTTATGCACTTTTGTCACCAAATTTTCAACCTAGGCATTTTAGGACCTCTGCTCATGAACAGTGTCACTGTGATTTTCTTAATCCGTCCCGAACACTGATTTCCCACAGCGACCGCACGATTCTGTGCCGGAAGTGTGAAAACACATTTCGGCCAGGATGTGAAAAATGACAGCTGTACTGTTCATACGGAGGTGTGGAGCCAGCCCAGTGTGCTGAGGGTTGAGGTGCTGGACGCTACAACTCATGCAACGCCGACGACCCAGGTTCGGGAACAAGCTCGGGTCGTTGGGGGTCAGGTCAGCAGGGGGAGGATTAGGATTGAGCGTTGGGAGACAGCTCTCCTAGTCCTGGGGTGGGCTGGGGAAACCACACCACGCTGCGGCTGCCCCTGGAGATGCCCGGAGGCACTGCATGCGCTGGTGCTACTAGGGGAGGAGTGCGGCTGATGTCTGCACGTATATGTAAGGACGTCATTGCACGTCCGTGCTCCCAATGGAGAGGAAAATGGCTGGGCGCGACCAAGCAGCCTGATGGCCGTGCCCTGTGGTGCCAGGAGAACTGTCGTGGAATCACGCTGGGGGGGGATCCGGGGCCGGCCTGACATAGTAGGGTTAGGGGAGCCCTCCAGCAGGCCGGTGATGGCCGTACTGGTACTGTACTGGTACCCCCAATCATGCGAGTGAGCCTGCTGCTCTCGCGGCGGGCAGGGCTGACAGCTGGATGCTGCCAGTTAGATGCCGCAGCAGGCATAAGTAGTGACATGATAAAAAAATAAGGAGGTGTGGAAAAATGCCAATGTTGACAAATTCGCAAAGTTACGAGTGTGCGTGGAAACTACGCAATGCACTTTCGTAAAACAGTCACTTTTTGGATTTTTTTTTCCATCAAATTTTCAACACAGACTTTTTGAGAGCCCATCTCATCAACAGTGGCACTGTCATTTCGTTAAATCGGTCCTGAAAGGTGATTCCATGCAGTGACTGCAAAATCACCTTTGGGACCGAATAACGCCATAACAGTGACTGAATTCATATGGAGGGGTCCCAATAAACCCATGTTGAAAATTTGGTGCCAAAGGTTGAAAAAATGGCCGAGATATCCACATAAGTTGAAAAAACCCTATTTATGCCATTATACAGCTTACCGGCATTTCTTCAGTTCATGGTCGGCTTTGAAGAGTGCAGACATGTTCCCGGTCTACCAAAGATCATCGCGCCAGGCTCCGGAGGTAAGTATGGGGTGAGGGGGTATGTGGGGAGGTAGGGTGTGCAGACGATGGCTGTGGGTTGGGGGAGGAGGCATGAGACACTGTGAGGGACCGTTTTCTTGGTTTTAGGGACAACAAAATAAACAAAAGACGTCGCGGGAAGCTTTTTTTTTTGCAGACTTGCTTTGGTCACACTGGGGTGGGCTCCCAGTGTGCCACCTGTGTTTTGGGGAAGGGGGGACATAAGCTGATGGGGATTGGGCCCCCCGTCGGCAAAGAAAGACTGTTTGGGGGGGGCATGATGCTGAGGGGGATTGCGCACCCCCTCTTACACACAACAAATGGGGGGGACATTATGCCGATAGGGAGTGGGCTCCCCTGTCTGCAAATGAACTGGGTCGCGGGCATGCTGACAGGGGGATTGGGCACCCCCATCAACTTTCATGGGGCTCTGTTCATGGAAATGTTACACCAGGCAAGGTACCACCCCGCAATGACAGGTCGCTCCCTCATTGCAGCTTAATGACTGACGCTGCAATGACAAGGTGGCTCCTGATTGTGGTGGCCAAATCGTTTCAAGTTGGTGGCACTTCTGGAGAACCAGTGTCATCAGGACAGTGGGCCTGCATTGGTTGAACACTGCCAAGCCCACAAATGCAGTGCCAGCACTGGCCGCCGCAGTGCCAGCACTGGCCGCCACAGTGCCACACCTCCACAACCCGCTTCTCTCCTAAGCTGCCACATAATGTTTCCTGCGCATGCACGCAAGCAAATATAAAAAATGATGGGATAATTAGAGTAAGAAAAGGAGTGAAATGGGAACTAATAGATAAAAGTAGATCATGCAAGTTATTAAAAGAATCCAGAATTTTAGAGGATACATATAAACTTGTGGATGATACTAAGCAGGGAAATTATATACAACTATTGGGAAATATTCCGAATAGAATAACACTTTTTTTTTTTTTAATTACTATTTATGCCTCCTCCTCTCATGCCCAGTCTCCACTCCTTCTGGAGACACATATAGCGGTCTCCTCGCATCGTGACCTGCCCGATTCTACCCCGGTGAGTCCCCATCGAGCCATGGCTGTACTCCCCAAGTGGGTACGGGGTGGGGCTACTGCACCCTGACAATTTTGCAGTGTTGGACTAAGTAGGGACATCAGGCAGGAGCAAGCAATCAGGGTCTCTGCTGTGGTCTTCATCATCTAGGAGACCGGGCACTGGTTTTTCCGGTGTTCTGGGGGAGTGGTGTGCACCGGACGTCATGGCATCACCGCCAACGTCGCCACTCCCAAACCCCTCGAGTCAGCTACAATGCTTGCTGTGCCTCCAGCTTCCGTTAGAGGCCAGGCAAGCACCGAGCAAGGCCCCCCTCCCTCCAGGGAGAGGAGAGCTGTCAATCGGACACTCGATTCTCTCCCCTCAATGCCGAACCCCAACGGCCCGGGCTCGTTCCAGAACCTGGGTCACTGGCGTAGCACGAGGTGTGGCATCCAGTGCCTCAACCCTCAGCACCACCAGGCCAGCAGAATAGCAGTTTTAATAGTAAGGGTAGCGCTTGTGTCAGAAAAGAGGGGTGCCAAGTGGTTTGACAAAGAGTGTAGACAGGCAAAAAATACATCAATAAATTATTAAAACGAATAAGAATAACAAATTCTATAGAAAGTAAAAAAAGAATTAAACAAAAAACAAAGACAATATAAATGCATGTTAACTAGAAAAAGAGAAGAATACAGAAAAAGTTTATGAAAAGATTTTGAAAGTGCAGTATGGGAGAAAGATGAAAAAAAAATCTGGAGAAGGGTAACAAATGGATGGGATAAGGTAACTAAGGAGATAGAATGCTATATAAACCCTGACACTTGGGAAGAATATTTTAAGACATTGTTTTATGACCCAGCTGTTGCAGATCTATAAACTAATATAAGGGAATGGATTCCAATAGATAAAGAAATCACAAAAGAAGAAATATACAGAGCTACTGACTGATTAATAAGTTGGGTGGGCTAGGGGTGGGTCAGAAGTTGGTCAACTGGGTGGCAGACTGGTTGACGGGCAGAAAACAGAGAGTGGTGGTAAATGGTATACAGTCAGAAGAGATGCAAGTCACAAGTGGGGTATCTCAGGGATCAGTCCTGGGGCCAGTCCTCTTCAATATCTTCATCAATGACATTGCAGATGGACTGGAGGGTAAGGTTTGTCTGTTTGCAGATGACACCAAGATCTGCAACAGAGTACATGATTCAGATGAGGTGGGCAGAATGAGAAGAGATCTGGATAAACTGGCAAAATGATCAGAAGAGTGGCAACTGGGGTTTAACGCAAAGAAGTGCAAGATCATGCACGCAGGGAAAAGAAACCCTGAAGCCACCTACAGGTTGGGAGGGGAGTTCCTAGCAATCACAACGGAAGAAAGAGACTTGGGCATCATCATCACAGATGACCTGAAATCATCCAAACAGACCACTAAAGCAGTAGGTAAGGCTAGAGGGATGTTGGAGTGTATTAGCAGGGGTATCACAAGTCGTAAGAGGGAGGTAATAATCCCTCATTACAAGATACTGGTTAGGCCCCATCTGGAGTACTGCGTGCAGTACTGGAGGCTGCACCTGCACAAGCCAAGGACATTAACAAAATGGAGGCAGTCCAGAGAAGGGCAACCAAAATGGTGCAGGGACTACATCAGAAAACATATGAAGACAGATTAACAGAGCTCAATATGTATACCCTAGAGCAAAGGAGGGAGAGAAGTGATATGATTGAAACATTCAAACATCTTAAGGGCATTAACAAGGTGAAAGAGTGTAACGTGTTTCAATATAAGAAAAATAACAGGACAAGAGGACACAGCATGAGATTACAGGGAGGCTGATTAAGTGGTAATGTGAGGAAGTTCTTTTTCACAGAAGGGGTGGTGGTTGCATGGAACGGCCTACCTCAGGAAGTGGTGGATATGAATACAGTGCAGGGCTCAAATAGGCATAGGATAGGCATAAGGGAGCAGTACAGATGAGTATGAATAGATAGGCCATTGACAGAGTACAGGCCTATGGAACATTCATAAGGCAGAAAAAATGGGCAGACTGGATGGGCCTTGTGGTCCTTATCTGCCGTCAACTTCTATGTTTCTCTGTGCAAAAAGACATAAGGCCCCTGGCCCAGATGGGGTGCCTATAGATATTATAAAAAGTGATATAAACATCTGGGTTCCCTGCTTTTATAAAATTTATAATTATATTTGCAATACAGAACAAACTCCTCTCTCGTGGATAGAAAATACAGGTTACTCACCTGTAACAGGAGTTCTAGGAATGGTATATGTTGTTCATCCACACTCATTGGCAGTATCCTTGCCGCTTTAAATCTTGCCGGAAGGTCTTCAAGCTTGCTCCTCCCACCCACCCGGGTGGTATAACTCTCGGCTCCGCCCCATGACGCCAGATCTGGCCCGCTGGAAGCTCAGGTTGTGCGTCAGCCGGGAGGTCGGTATCGGTGGATGAACAACATATACCATTCCTAGAACTCCTGTTACAGGTGAGTAACCTGTATTTCTAGGGACATGGATATGTTGTTCATCCACACTCATTGGCAGACTCCTAGCAGTTCTCCGGGAGGAGGGAGGCAAGACGCACACCCCACATACTTACTTGGGAAAGAGAGACTGAGAACCGAGGCCCCAAAACCAGCATCCCGGCGTGACTCAAGGTCGATGTGGTAGTGGGTAATGAAGGTGTTTGCTGACTTCCAGGTAGCAGCCCTGCAGATTTCCTGGATAGGGACGTCCTGGAAGCAGCCACCGTTGCAGCAGTATGGCGGTAGAATGAGCTCTTATCCTCTGGGAGGCTCCATGCCCGCCAACTTATAGCAGAGATCTATGCAGGAGGTTACCACCTGCTTATCGTCCGCTTGGCTGCAGGTCTGCCAGATGCGGCTTCAGCGTGAGGTGACAAACAGCTGGTAACCTCTCCCGAATTTCAGCCGTCATCCTTATAATAAGCGGCGCCTCTAGGGTCCAGAGTATGAGCCTATATCGCCCCTCCGAGGTGGGATTGGGGTAGAACACCGGCAGAGTCAACACCTGGTTAAGGTGAAACTCCGACACCACCTTCGGAAGGAATTTCGGGTGGGGGGCGCAGGACAACCTTGTCCCTGTGGAAGACCAGGTAAGGAGACTCGATGGAAAGCGCCTGGAGCTCTCCCATCCTTCTGGCTGACGTGATAGCCACCAAGAAGGCGGTCTTCCACGACAGGTGAGAGAAAGCACACCTGTGCATAGGTTCGAATGGCTTGCCCATGAGCTTTGCCAGTACCAGCAGTAGATCCCACGGAGGTGGGGGTTCCCGTGACTGGAGGAAATGTGATCAAGGCCTTGAAAAGCGCAGACCACCTTCTCCCTGCGCCACCGACTGCTTCCCGGCCCGCGCCCGGTAAGCAGAGATGGCTGCCAGGTGCACCCTTAGAGGTCGCCGACCTAAGCCCTTGACTAGAAAGGGACCATAAATAGTCCAAGATGCTTGCCAAGGAACAGGAGGAAGGGTCCAAGCCTCTTCCTCGACACCAAATGGAAAACCTTTTCCATTTGAAGGCATAGCATTTTCTGGTCGACTCCTTACGGACGCCTCAACTACATTGAGGACCTCGCCGGAAAGACCCAAGGCCTGGAACTCTAGCCGCCAGGAACCAGGCCGTCCAGGTGCAGGGATTGAAGGTCCGGATGGAACACCTTCCCTGATTGACTGAGAGCAGGTCCGGCGAGCTGGAAGCTGCCGCGAGTCCTGGAGCTGAGACTGAGGAGATCTGGTACCAGAACTGGCGAGGCCAGTCTGGGGCTATCAGAATCACCCTGCGCCTTGTCCCTCCCTCGCCTTGAGAAGCACCTTGTGGATCAAGGGAAATGGGGAAAGGCGAAAAGAGGCCCGGGGTCCATTGCCTCGAGAAGGCATCCCCTGCAGCGAGCCCTGCTGAGGGGGCGGCATGGAACAGACTCAGCCCTGCTCTCCATGGAGGCAAACAGGTCCACCTGAGGTGTGCCCCAAAGGGAGAACAGATGCTGTACTACCTCGGCAGGAGAGACCACTCGTGGGATGCAGCCCCTATCCGGCTCAGGGCATCGGCCAGGGTGTTGGAGGCCCTGCCACGTGAATGGCTAGGAGATCCGCCTCCAGGCTGCGACGCGAGTGACCAAATGCGGAGAGCTTCCTTGCATAGAAGCATGGAGCGCGCCCGCCCTGGCGGTTTAGATAGTACATGAGTCGTGGTATTGTCCGTCTGGACTCGGACCACTTGACCCGGAGGAACGGAGCAAAGGCGGTGAGAGCTAGGCGGACCGCGGAGCTCCAGCAGGTTGATGTGGCATCGACTCCCGCGGGACCAGAGGCCATGAGCCCGTGTTCCCCCAGATGGGCACCCCAACCCATCAGAGAGGCATCGGTCGACAGAGAGACCGCCGGCTCGGGCGGACGAACGGATGCCTCCCTGCAAATGATCTGGAACGGTCCACCACTGGAGAGCTGCCACATCCCTGTGTCACCGACACAAGCTGGTCCAAGGGATCGCAGCTGCTGGACCACTGGCTGGCCAGTCCCCACTGAAGGAGCGATATGTCCAGCCGGGCCCAACGGACCACGCTGGTACAGGCCGCCATGAGACCCAGGAGGCGCAGGAAGTCCGGCAGGCGCAATTGCCCAACCAGAAATGATCGGGCAAAGGAGGAAAGAACCTCGCCCTGTCCGGCGGGAGCCGCGCCTGGCTCAAGAGAGTCGAGCTGCGCCCGATGAATAGAATCACCTGCTTCGCTCGAGTTCCACTTGGCCTCGCTTGATAAGGAGGCCCAGTTGAGAGCAGACCTGGAGGGCCAGATCTCTGGACCACCCGCCTCCTTCCTGGAGGGAGCTGCTATCAGCCAGTCGTCCAGGTAAGGGTACACCCGACCCCCGCGCCCGCAAGGAATGCTGTCACCACTGCCATGCATTTGGTGAAGACCCTGGGAGCTGGAGACAAGCCGAAGGGCATGGCTTGAACTCAGAGAGATCCTTCCGCTCGAAGCGAAGGAATTCTGGTGAGACGGACGATAGGACGTGAAAAACGCGGCCCTGCAAGTCCAGAGAGCAGAACCACCGCTGCTGCTCCAAGGATGGTATTATCTGAGCCAGAGTGACCATCCTGAAGGTTCGAGACCTTAGGAACTTGTTTAGGTCGTGTAGGTCGAGAATGGGGCGCCAGCCCCCCGTCCGTTTCGGAACCAGGAAGTACCTGGACACAAACCCTGGGTCTGAAGGAGGGTCCACCACCTCTCTTACCACCTCCTTCTGGAGGAGGAGAGCGATGTCGGCTCGACGAGCCGCCAGTGAGGCTGGGGATCCCGAGCCCCGAGGGGCGACGGCTCTGAAGGGTGGTGCCTGCTCGAATTCCAGAGGCAGGCTCTTCCCACCACCTCAAGACCCACCTGTCCGTGGTAACAGCGGACCAGGTGGAACGGAAGTGCTGGAGCCGCCCTCACGGGGACCCAGGGAAAGGTGGACGGGATGGGCGAACACCTCAGCCCGCCACTGGGCGAGCTTGGAGGAGGGACCGCCGACGGACCTCCTGGGCCTTCCTACCTCCTGTTAGAGGAAGCCGGCGGCTTGGGTTAAGAATGCAAGGTCAGCCTGCAGGCCCCGGATGCTGGGCCGGGCGCGCCGAGGACGACTAGAAGGACGAAAGGGCTTAGGCTGTGGTTTTGCGGCCTTGTCCCTCTGGAGCGAGAAGAGACCCGAGTCCAAGGTGGCATTGACTCTCGATCCTCGCAGGTGACCTTCCACCCCAGGGTCAAGAGGTCAGTCCCAGTAAGGGGAACATCCGCCAACTGTAAAGGTATCCAGCAAAGGTGGATATCTCAGCCAAGCCCGCCGACACATAGCCACTCGCGGCCGCCACCGATCTGGCACATGAGTCCCCTATATCCAAAGCAGTCTGAGCTGTTGTTTGCCACTGCCTTGCCCCTGGTCCCGCACCTGCTAAACCGTAGTCTGCAGATCGGCGGAAGATGAGGATGACCTCATCCAGGGAGCCCAACAGGGCATGAGAAAATGTGCCATGAGGACGACCGAACTGGCCTGACGAAGGCCGAGAGAGGACTGAGCGATGACTTTTACGCCGACGTTTAGTCCAATTTCTTGGACTCTTGTCAGGAGGTTTGTCCACATCCCTGGCGCCGGCGCCGAAAACGCTGTCGGTAACCAACCCCTCAGCAGAGGGTGTTCAAAACCGGACAAGGAACCGGTAGGGACCAAGATACTTCCTGGCCATCCTGGCCCAAGGCGCAGGGCAGGAAGCAGGGCGCTGCCAAAGTTCCAGTGCCGGACCCACTCATGGCCTCTGCCACCGGAAAGCCTCCGCCGGAGAATCCCTCGGTCCAGAATCTCCGTGAGGGGATACCTGGCCTGCTGGAACGGGTTGAGCTCCATCCCGTAGACTCGAGATGAGCCGAAGAAGTCCTAGGAAGGACTGACAGGCTATCGTCCATTGACTGACCTCCTGAAGACCTCCAAGTCCAGTCGCTGAGAAGAAGGAGGAATCATCTCAGACCTCGAAGAGTCCTCAAGAGCTGCCTCTGGCCTGAGCCACCCTTCACCCGCCGAGGTCGGTCGGGAGTGAGGGTAACTGACAGCCCATGGGGTAAACCCTTCGACGACCGAGAATCTTGGTCGGCCCCAATTGGTGGCTGTGGAGGCGGAGGTTCCACCGAATCGGTGGAGCAGCTGGGTTTCACGAACAACCCGCCTGGTATAGCTCCTCGGATGATAGAGGGGTTGTGTCGGCTACCCGTGACAGCGACAACAATAATGGTTGGAAGGCGCCGGAGTCGGGCTTATTCTCGCCAGGAGGAGTTGTTATGGAAGACAAGGTCTCGCATCGGCCGACGTAATTTACCGAAGCCTCCCTCATCCGAGGAGGAGGGGCACGAGACCGAGCGCGACGCAGCTCACCAGCAGTGCCGAGACAGGCGACCGCCTATGACATGTGGGAACGGCTGACCGAAGAGGTCCAGACCGAATCGAGACCCAGAATTCCCGGGTCGGTACGGGAGGTGTCGGCCGGAACCGCACTCCTTCGCCTCGGAAGGTCCATCCGGGGCTCCGGAACCGGAGGCACAGACGAGCCCACGGGATCTCAACTCCTCCCGGGGAACCGGGAGAGGGAATCTCGGCTGCTAAAGGCGATAGCCTGTCCAATGGGTCGAGAAAATCTCGACTTCATCAGTGGGAGTCCCGTCAACTGACCTGACGGGACACCGTGAGGCCAGTGGTCAAGCCGAAAGGTCGGATCAAGCCGACGGACCACGGCCCGGGAGAGGGACCTTCTCATCCCAAGAGCGCCGACGAGGGATTCTACCCTTGTCCCTCTTTTGGACCGAGAATAAGGTCCAGCAGACGCAGGCCCTTCTCCTTTAGTGGAGAGGGACAGACAAAGCTCCTTAAAAGAAGCCTGTAGGAAGAACCCAGAGAGAGCGGATAAATGCCACTGCGAGAAGATACGGCCTGCGCTGGCTCCTCTTCGAGGGCGCACCATCCGCCGAGCTGATCCGCCGAAAGCTCACCGTCATGCGACACCGCCAACCGGCCTCCCTTTGACTTCACCGAGGGAAACGCTTCGGGACGGCCCAGTTGCAATCGGGCAGCACGGTCTTCGAGGACGAGGCCGAGAAAGATGAGCACAGGTCGCAAGTCATGGGTCGTGTTTAAGGCCTACAGTAGACACACGGAGTGTGGATCCGTCTCGAGACATCTTCGACCGCATGGGCATCTCCCAAACTGGGAGTCGATTTGTCCATCGCAGCCGCGAGGGATCAAGACCGAAGTCTTTTGCAAATTTTTATTTTAAATCCGCAAACGGAGAAATAGGAACCAGTCGCAAACGCAGAGCGTTAAGGAGGGAACCTGAGCTTCCAAGCGGTAAGGAAGATCTGGCGTCATGGGGCGGAGCCGAGAGTTATACCACCCGGGTGGGTGGGAGGAGCAAGCTTGAAGACCTTCCGGCAAGATTTAAAGCGGCAAGGATACTGCCAATGAGTGTGGATGAACAACATATCCATGTCCCTAGAAATATTATTATTCCAGTATTTAAAAAGGGGGGAAAGGACAATCCTAGCAACTATAGACCAATAAGTCTATTAGATACAACTCAGAACATTTTTACAAAAATAACAAATGAAAGAATAATGGAATGGGTTTTAGATAAAAAAAATAATAGATGAAGCACAAGCAAGGTTTTTACCAAACCACTCCACAACTGACCAGTGTTTTATACTTTCTCACTTAGTGTATAAATATACCAGAGTTAAAAATCAAAGGTTATATTGTGTGTTTATTGACCTTCATGCCGCATTTCATAGAGTGAGAAGAGATAAGCTAATGGGAGACTTTGAGGAGTTATAGCATGGATAAAACACTATTAAATATCATAATAACATTATATACAAATAAAGCTAGTGTTAGATATAATATAGAAGGTGACAGAACATAAAAAATTACAACAAACTGTGGGGAGAGACAGGGATGTGTACATTGCCTCATATTGTTTAATCTGTTCATAAATAAAATTTCAATTGAGTTGTATGATGTTGAGCTCCGCATGCCAAGGGTGGGTTCCAGATGCTGCCCTCACCTGGCATACGCCGACAATGTGATACTCATGACAACAAGTTTGGTGGGAATAAGGAGAAGTGTGATGAAATTTCAAAGATTATGTACAGAGGCGTACTTAGAAATAAACTATGACAAAACAAAGTTTATGATTTTTAATAAAAATAAAGAACAGGGGAAAAAGATAGCCAACTTAAAATGTAGTAATCATAAAAAAGAAGGAGTAAATACATTTTACTACTTATACATAGTTTTTATGAATAATTCTAGTTGGAGGGAACAGAAAAAGATGACTGAACAAAAGATAAAAAAATTCATACCTGCTATGTAAGGATTTGCTTATAAGTACCGATGGGGAGGGGGGGGATTCTATAAAAGGATATCTTCAAACGTTAAATGCAAAATTTAAAAGTCAATAATTATACAGGGCCAAGATTTGGGGACTGGAAAATAATGACATATTAGAAACTTTAATGACTATCTTCTACAAAAGACTTTTGGGATTACCTAAAGGAGCACCAACAACTTTAGTAAGGTCAGAATTAGGACAAATCCCGGTACAATGTAATATTGAACAAACAGCAGCTTTATAATGGGTTAAAGCTATATGAATGTAGATAGACTCCCTTGAGCATGTATTGATGAATCTATTGAATACATGGAGAAGAAATGTTTCTTCCCAAGCTTACATATCATTGAGTCAATTTTATAACCTTATGGCCTAGCCGGGCTGGTGGCGCTGAGGCGCTGGACGCCACACCTTGCTCCACGCTGGCGACCCAGGTTCAGGAACGGACTCAGGCTGCCAGGGGTCAGCAGGGGCAGAGAGGGATTGAGCGTCCGTAGACTGCTCTCCCTCTCTGGGAAGGGGGGGGACTTCAGCTGTCGGCGCATTAGCAACCTCTGGCAAAGGCTGGGGATCGGTCCATTGGCATTGTACAGTAAAAGGGGTGGACTTGAGGCATGACGCCGGGAGGGAGCATGTGCGGACACATGCACGCCACTCCATTGGCATCATTACACACCCTAGGCTAACGCTAGGGACAGAAAAGTGGGGAAAAAATGGCTCCAGTCGTGGTGGCATGATGGCCATCTCAGGGGACCGTTCGGCTCTTAAGGTGCGCGGCACATACTGGATCCTGATCTTGGTGGAGGGCATGGTGAGGGGGGCTCTCCTCCACCCCGCCGCAGGGGGCAAGCAGCACGGGTAACTGCCTCGAGACCTGAAATGGAGCTAAAGGGATCTTCGGGACGGCAGCCTGAGGACTGAAGGGATGCCAGGATGTCAAGTTAGGCAGACTAGGCCAGAGGGAAAAAAGTACTAACAAAAAAAAAAACCTATGGCCTACGTAATTGCCTTACTGGGAGTTATATTAGACCCTGGAAGGAAATTCAATATCAAATAAGGGGAAGAATCTGAGATATTTATATACAGAGAGATCTAGAATTAGGAAGAAATTCTAAAATTAGTAAATGGCTCTCAGAAAAGAAACAATTCGGATTGGAACCTTATTTAATAATGGTTAAAGAGCCAATCAAAAGGAAAATCCCTACAAGATTGCAGTTCGAGTATTACGATAGTGAAAGGCTCAGGAATTTTTATAAACTTGAGAATAACAAATGCAAATGTAAGCTTTGGGAGGATGATCCGACCCATTTATTACTGCTGTGTCCATTTTATAATTATGAACGGAAGTTATACTTGGGAGACATTTTGTCTGAAATGTAGATAGAGCCTAAGTATACAGTTACACAAATCCAAAAACAGGTGTATTAGAAAAACTAGCCTCTTTTGTAAGAAAATTTAGGTAAAAAAATGACATATTAATAATCAAACAAATATCCCTGCTGGAAAAGGAAATTGAATATGAAAATTAATAACTGTCTGAATAATATACATAGAGTGCAATATGATAGTAACACTGTAACTTATAAAATATATGTGTGGCGAACAAAATGGACTTATGGTCTTTGTAAAGCTCAGCTTCACCTATGAAACCTATGCAGATATTTTCTAATATTGTTATAAGAAATGATGTGCAATACGATTACTAGAATTTGATGCATGTGTATGCAATCTTAACATCTGTAAAACTGTTTTTATGAATTTACTGTGTAAAGACAATATTATTGTCGAACAATAAAAACACTGAATTGAACTAGTACTAATCTGACTCATTTGCATTGTGCTTCCTATTTCCCATAACCTATTGCACCGTTTCTATATCTTCTTGAATGTAATCTTTTTAGGCTCTGTAAATTACTGCCTGGTTTCAGGTCCTAAGCGGTTTGAATTTATCCTTACTGTTTCGTTGCATATTACTTGATTATTTACCTGAACCCTGTTTTAACAAACTGGCATATGTATTTAGCAATAACATAAGATTTGTTCTGTTCCTGTGTGTAATTACTGTATGTAAATATTGTTCTGATATTTTTTATGTTTTGCCTCCCATTGCCCTGTCTCCCCAGGATGCATCTCGAAACGAGCTACTACTCAACTCAGTATGTCTTTCCTGGTGAAACTTTTGAAATAAATAAACAAAATGAACACTACAGCGAAAATTCTGAACCTGAAATAAACTACTGTAAATTGCCCTTTTTCCACCATCTTATAAGATGCCATTTTTTCCTCATTTTGAATATACGTTAGCAATTTTTTTAGATTGAAAATGATTAAAATGAGTGCTTGTTTAATGTGCCCATCCTCAGGCTTTCATCTGCGTTTTTAGTTGTTTTGAAACAACAATCATTTAACATAATTTTTCTTCTGACGAAGGTGAACTAACATGCAACAAACTGCCACTTCACCTTATGGGATGAATGGTGTTCAATGACAGTTGAGAATACTGATGAAGTAATAAGGACAGCTATATTAAAAAGGAACACACCTAGGGCTGCCTCGATAGCCCAGCAACAGCGCTACCATGGAGGTGACCCAGGTTCGGAAGCATACTCAGGTAGATGTACCGGGAGGCAGACCAGGCGGTAGGAAGCTGTCAAGAGGCAGCATGCCTTGGACAGGAAGGGCTTGTGACAGGTTCCAGTGCCATGTTGAGTCAGCGGGTGGGCTAGTCAGCATGCTTTTCGGCAGGGCTCACCATGCACAAGGCCCCAGACACAGCCCACACAATGGGGAAGAGGAGAACTGCAGGAAAAATTGGGGAGAAAATACACCTCACTGCTGTCTCTGGGGTGGCTACTATATAAAAAGGATGTATCCCCGATAACAGGATACATCCATGGACAACAGCAGGATGGGGGATTAAAAAAAGAAATTTTGCAAAAACAAAAAAATAAAACTGCTCACAGTTTTTAATGATTTCTTTTTTTTTATTTATTTTTATTATTAAGAAGTTTTCGTCATACAGCATGTGACAAGTGCAAATCACCATACAGCTGTAAGAACATTATAACGTAGCAACAAATCAGAAGAGGTACAATGTAAGTACGTGGATGCCTCCTTTTCCTCTTTGTAAGTTGTAAATGAGTAAATTTACTAGGTTTATGCCATGTATAGTCCAAAAAAAAAGAGAACCTGTAGCCTAACGCTATAAATATTAAGGAACAAAATCATCTTTCCTGGCCATAACATAGATTAACGCATCTTCTCCATAGCAATTTAAATTTAGGTAAAGATTGAGAGACCTTAGCTGCAATTTTTGCCATTTCATAGATGGAAATCATAATATTCTGCCACAGGGCCATAGTGGGTATAGGGATGGGCCAATTTTTTGTTATTGTTTTTCTAGCTGTTAGAATACAAATGTACAGTAGTTTTTTTAGTTGAAGAGACCCTAAAGTCCCCCAGTAGGTCAAGAGATAAGAAAGTGCATGAAGTTAGAGCAAAATAAGGGTCAAATAATGCTTGCAACTCTATTTGCAGCTGGTCCCAGAATGGCTGTAATTTGGGGCACCTCCAAAAAATAAGAGCATTCAAAGCCCTGGGTGAAATGCAGTGCCTCCAACATCGACCCCCATATTGTAGGGCATATTTATCCTGATGTACAGGGGTACAAAAGTAACATATAATCCCTTTCCACGAGAATTATTTCCATATATATGAAGAGGTGGGTATGTGGGTGTATGTATTATATTTTATTCCATTGAGCTGGAGGGATTTCAATGGACAAGTCCTGTTCCCAACATACTCTTATACAGTCATGTAGTTTTTTAGTTGCAGAGACCCTAAAGCCCTCTGGCAGGTTAAGAAATAATAAAGTGTATAAAGTTAGATCAAAGAGGGGTCAAAAAATGCTTGTAACTCTATTTGCAGCTGGTCCCAGAATGGCTAAAATTTGGTAGCTCTGCCAACAAATATTAGCATTCAAAGCCCTGGGTGAACAGCAGTGCCTGCAACAGTAACCCCCATATTGTGAGGCATAGTTATCCTGCTGCAGAGGGGTACAATAACAGTGTATAATCTCTTTCCAGGAGAATTCTTTCCTTATATATGAACAAATGGGTTTGTGGGTGTATGTATTATATTTATCCCATTGAGCTAGAGGGATTTCAATGGCCAAGTGCGTTCTCAACGTACTCTTAAGTAGTTGGTCGCATGACCTGAAAGGGAGATCAAAGCTGCATAGGTGTGGGAAATGAGTGATTCGACTGTCTCCAAGGTGACTGTTTGTAGGATTAAGGAACTCAGTGGAAGGATAGGATGATCTTTAGGGACAGCTTTTTGTCATTGTTACAGATAAGATTTGAACTGCAGGTGATGAAAAAAGTCAGATTGTCGGAGGTTAAATCTGTTTGCCAGAATGGGAAATTCTTCAATGGTTTCTCCACACTGGCAAATGGCAGGAAGAAAAAAGCTCCTCTTCTCCCACCGTTGATAAGTATGATCAAGAATGGCTGGGAGAAAAAAAGGGCTTCCAGCGAATGGGGTAATTAGGTACTGGAATGGTTGAAGTAAGGTATGTTTGAGAATTCTGTACTCAGATTGTAAGCAAAGTATTTATAAATGGGTTTTCACTTGAGGAGAATGGGGGGTTGAAAGACATAAAAGCGACTGGGTGAGCGGGGCCAAGTCTTCTTCAATGGTTTCGACTGTTTTCCAGAATGCCTCATATTAGGGGGGGAAAAAGCAATATAAGACTGTGCAGATCAGCCGTCTCCATGGCACCGAGTGAAGGGGGATCACTCAGCACCCTGGCGACCCAGGTTCATGCCCCAGCCCAGGTGTCAGGAGAGGAGACCAGCGGGGGAGGATTAAGAGTGTCCATTGGACGCTTCCCTCCTGAGGGGGGGAGGCATGGCCTTGACACCTGGAGGTAGATTGGGCTGTGTGCAAGAAGCATGAAGCCTCGACAAGCCCCTGCATGTCCACATAGGCCCAATCAGGGGTGAGTGGAAGGGCCAGAAAATGGAACCCCCTCCCGACTGACCAGATGACAGCCTCCAGTTCCCGTCACCACAAAGCCACAGATCGCACGGACCGATCCCCACAGCACCCAGGTCAATAGAGCTGCGCCTACTGGTGCTTCTCCCATGGAAGGTGGGGACCCATCCGGGATACACTGGGTTTCCCAGGGAATCTTCCAATATGGGGGTGGTGGATGGTGACAGGGGTGAAGGAGTGGCGGGGTCCACTAGGAGGCCTGAAGGAGTGGCTGGTCGGGGGTGCTCGGGAGGAGCAAAAAATAAAGAAATAAATAAGACTGCTGATCTGAGCTGCTTGATGATATAATCTTAAATTAGGTAATGCCATTCCTCCCTGTGACTTTGGGAGTTCTAAGGTTGTGTACTTGACCCTGGGTTTTTGTTTCCCCCAGAGATACTGAGAAATCATTCTGTCCCAGGTTCTAAACTTAAGGCAGATGGGGAGATTGAAAGGGTTTGAGCAAGCACGGCTGGGACCTGAACCTGGAGGGTTACACCATGTTCAGCACGACTGGGACCCGAACCTGGAGGGTTACACCATGTTCAGCACAACTGGGACCTGAGCCTGGAAGGTTACACCATGTTCCAGGAAGGACAGGGGAGGGAAGGGGGAGGGTGGCAATAATAATCAAAAACTGCAGGCCGGCCCGGTAGTGCTGACGGTCGAGGCACTGGGCACCGCACCTTACGCAACACTGGCGACCCGTGTTCGGGAACAGACTCGGGCCGTTGGGGGGCGGAGGAGGATCAAGCATCCCAATGGATGCTCTCCTCCTCCAGGGGTGGATTCCTGGGGTGCCTTGAGCACCAGTTGCACCGGTGCCTGTGGAAGCACAGGTATTGGGGCACAGGCGGTTCTTCAGAACCAGGGAGAGGAGGACGTTGTGGGCACTTGGCAATGACGTGCGTCAGCACGTCATCTGCCCGGACGTCAGTCCTGCATGCCAACGTCCTCAGGAGTAGTGGGACCTAAGAGGGAGAAAAATGCAGGAAAAATATCCCGCTCTACCCCAAGATAACAGCTGACCTAATCCCAGACCAACTACCATGGGCAGACCCCAATGTGTGCAGGAGCTTCAGAAAAAGGAAGGCAAGGGGGAGGAAGGCCGACACTCTAGGGGCAAACTCTGTGGTAGAATTGCCGGGGGTGATCAAGTCTGAAGGAGTGGGGTGGGTGGGTAGTAAGGTGCGATAAAAAGAAAGTGCAAAAAAAACCCAAAAAACTGCATTGACATAGGAGGAGTGGAGGAGACGGAAGGAACTGCGGAGGTGATTTGGGTCACCTTGATAACAAGGAGGGGGCAAGAGAGTAAAAATAGGAGTGGTGTACAGACCCCCTGCGCTGGTGGAGGAACTGGAGGAGAGTCTGGTGGCAGATGTTGGGAGACACTGCAGATTGGGTAGAGGAAGGATGGTGGTACTGGGGGATTTAAACATGCCAGGAAGGGACTGGGGGTCTATGACTTCCTCGGTGGCCAGGGAACAGAGGTTGTTGGATGTCTTTCAGGATGCGTTCCTAACCCAGCAATGGGGGAACCGACCAGGGAGGAGTGGATACTGGATGTGGTCCTGGCAGACAGTGACCAAATTGGAGGCCTGGAGGTAAGGGACCCGTTGGCAGGGTGCAGCCATGCCAAGGTCTGGTTCTGCCTGGACCTAGGAGGGGTAGAAGGCTGCACAAAGATGGAGGTAATTGACTTTAGGGGGGGCGGACTTCAAAGAAATGAGAAGGATCTTTAAGGAGCATTTGGATGGGATTGGGCCAGACATGGATGCTGACAGTAGGTGTGAAATCATCAGAAGTGGGGTGCAGGATGCTACCAGCACCAGTGCAAGAGTAAGACGCAAATGCGGTAGGGCCTGAAAACCCTACTGGTGGACCAGGGAGCTTCAGGAGGCGGTGAGGGGAAAGAAGGCGGCCTATAGACATTTATTTTTCTTTTAAACTCAGCTTTATTGCTATGTCACAGCATAACTGATACATGTATATTGATAGGCATCTTAAAGAAATACATGAGTACCTGGTTAACAGGTGTACATATTCAGGTTAACAAGCGTGTACAGGTTTATTTGACATTTAAGGCCATAAATGCCTCCTATAACAAGTATCTAAATCAGTTTGGTAGTGCAGCTATGACTTCCAAGACTCCGAATATTAGTGTCTTGTCTGATACCTTTTATGCATACAGTATGTATTATGAGCTAAGTGACATGGAGAGGTGTCAACTCACACCTTTACTTGATGGTCAACTGCTAAACAGGAACCGGACCAATATGAACCAATAACTAGCCTGGAAGACCATGCTACAAGACCATAAGGCTTTACCCTATAAATATCCCAGGTATATAATTCCGAGAAATATCCTGTTAGGGGGCAGCTAAAGAGAGAGGGGGGTAATCCCATCCACATCCAGAGACCTGCTCTGTTGGCCCAGCCCCACAGGATCACTGAGTCAGTTCCACAGGGTATCCCAGGTTTTCCAGATCTCAGTGTGGGACTCCAGGGAAAGCCTCAGTTTTGCTGTGAGCTCTTCCATTCTCCTGATGTTATCCACTCAGGATTTCCAGGATGCTATTACCGGGGGGGAAGTTCCCAGCCAGTTTGACGTGATTTCTTTTTGGGCCGCTAGGCATAGGATTCTGAAAAGATTTTTCTGTCTACCCGAATCCAGCACAGGGTGTCCACATCCTAGCACCAGTATCTGAAAGGTTTTAGGAAGCTGAGGCCTCCACCCCCCTGCAGTCTACTGTGAACCCTGTTCCAAAATTCCTGCACCTGCGGACAGGCCCAGAATATATGAAAGTGGGTACCCACCTGCCTGCATCCACGCCAGCAAAGGTCTGATGTGGCTCCTTTAAAATATTTTGTGATTGCTGGGGTATGAAAAAAGCAAGATAGGCATTTCCAGCAGAATTCCCTCCACCATGGAGAGGATGTGGTCCTCCAGCCCCTTTCCCAAGTCTTGATCCATAGTGCTTTTGGCAGAGGGGGGCACCACTCTCGGCCTCCCACTTTTGTCGGAGGTCCTCAAATTGAACATTGCCCTCGCCCTGCAACATCTTATAGGCTCCAGAAATGAATTTTCTACTCCCTGCTTGGCGTACTGACCAGTAGAGAAAATTCTCTAGGGCGGTCCAATCTCTGGTCACTCCTGCAATCAAGTTATTAGAAATCAAATAACGTCTAACCTGTAGATACCTATGGAAATCCATTTTCGTAAGGGAGTATATGGATTTAAGTAACGCAAATGAGATCACCAAATTGCCCCAGGTAAAGTCCACAAAGTGTACTAGAGAATTTTCACCATTGAAATCTGGTGTCCGTACGGGGGGAGGGGGGGTGCGAAGTTAGGGTCTCTCAAAATAGAAGTAAGGGGGCCAGTACCTTCAGATGTCTGGGTAAGTTTCCTAGCCCTTACTAATACCGCGAGGGTGTGCCTTGTCCAAGGATTGTGTATAGCTTTCCAGAGTTCCACCGTGAGTGGGGCATGTGGGAGAGATGCCAAGGAGATCAGTTGCAAATGGTGGGCTTCTATCTCTCTCTCCAGCCTGTATCTCCCCGCTCCTTTACCCATGTCACCACCGGGGCCAGCTGGGCTGCAAGATAGTGCAGTCTAATATCAGGTAGGGCCAAACCTCCCCACCCCGTGGGTTGTGTGAGAAGGTTGTGGCTAATTCATCTCCTACCCTGTTGCCAAAGAAAGGCCAGGAGGGTCGAATTAACTGTCTTAAAAAAAGAGTTGGGAACATGGATAGGGGGGGCCTGAAACAAAAACAATAACCTCAGGAGAATGCTCATTTTAACTGAATCCACCCTACCTCTTAGCGATAGTGGAAGTAGGTCCCACCTGGCCAAATCAGACTTTATTTCTCCCCACAATTTACCATAATTAAGTCAGAAAAGCGAAGACAAATTTGGTGTTATTTTAACCCCCAAGTATCTCACGGTATTATTCACCGCCCATCTAAAGGTAAAGGTTTCTGCCCGACCTCTGGTAAACGCCCCTCCAAACTTAATTGCCTCCGATTTGTCCCAATTAATTTGGTAGCTTGACACCTGCCCATAATCCTTGAGGAGCCCTGTTAAAGCCAGGAGGGTGGTCTCAGGGGAAGTCACAAAGAACAGGGAGTCATCGGCATACAAGGAAATTTTGTGCTCCTTCCCTCCCACCTGAATGCCTTTGATATCTGTGTTGCATCTAACTGCCCTGGCCAGGGGTTCTATGCACAAAGCGAAGAGGAGGGGAGAGAGAGTGGGCACCCCTGCCTGGTCCCTCTGGTGAGTGCGAACCTTTGAGTGGTGAAGCCATTCACTCTCACTGTGGCTTGTGGGGCCACGTAGAGTGCCCGGATCTCATCCCGGAACCTAGGGCCCATTCCTACCTCCTCCAGGGTCCTGTGCAGGAACCTCCAGTCCACCCAGTCAAAGGCCTTCTCCGCATCCATAAAAATTGCTAAAGATGGGTCTCCTTTATGTTGTTGGTATGTTAAAAGGTTTAATAGGCATCTAATGTCATGGATCAGCCTCCCATTAATAAAACCAGTTTGATCCAGGTGGACCAGAGTCCCCACACACCCTTGCAATCTATGGGCCAATGTCATTGTAAAGATTTTTAGGTCTACATTTAGGAGGGAAATGGGCCTGTAAGACCCACAAAGCTCAGGGTCCTTCCCCTCTCTGGGGATGACCGAGATTTGGGCATATTGCCAACTCGGTGGGATGGGTTCACCATCTCTCACTTCTTGGCAGACTCTGCTTAACAAGGGGACCAGGCTCTAGAGCCTTATATAATTCCCCTGGTATCCCATCTGGTCCCAGGGCCTTCCTTGTTTTCAGTTCTCTAAAACTCTTCAGGAGTTTGTCTTCTGTTATAGGGGCCTCGAGTCTCTCCTTGTCCTCCATAGATAATTTCTGTATTTTTACCTTTTTAAAAAATGTTTCCAGTTTGAGTAATCTGTTATATGTTTCTGGCAATACAGTGATTTGTAAAATTGCTGAAACTGTGCCGCTATGGCTTCTGGAGCTGTGATGTACTGACCCTGCTTGGTTGAGGTCCTCAAACGAAGGCTATTCCGAGCAGCAGCCTCTTTCCTTAGTTGCCATGTCAGTAAACTATCTGCTCGACTGCCTGCCTCAAAAAACCTCTGGCGGGAGTATCTAAGTTGTCCCTCGACCTTCTCATCTAGAAGTCTATTTAACTTCCCTCTTGTCCCTTCTATTCATCTCCTGACCTGCTCGTCTAGGCAGATTTTATGTTCGGCCTCCAGGTCATAGAGACGGTTCTCAAGCTCCAGAATCTCTTTTTGCTGCCTCTTTTCATGATTAGAGGCATACCCGATGGTGGCCCCCGTTAAGACCATCTTAAGACCGTCCCACCAGATGGCTGCCGTAGTGTCCCGGGTGGGGCTGTCATTCTCATATTGTTTTATTGACTCTTTTATTTATTTATTTATTTATTTATTTGTACATCAGGTTACAAACCTTTGAGCCATGGGCTTATTTTCAAAGGTACCTCGTCACAAAAAGGACAAATACAGTACAACCAGTTTGTTACAACAATGTGGTTTACAACAAATTAGTACAACAAGTATGTTTCAACAATATAGTATACAACAAATTAGTAAAATCAAGCTGTCTTCTATAGAAATTTTAGGTATCAGGTTCAGTAGAGAGGTAGGTACAGATATTTAGTACTTGATGGGCAAAACAATGGTGTGAGTTTACATGCATGGAGGGTTCAGAAAAGTGGGGGCGATGATTGAAGACGCAACGGGTGGTGGTTGGTAGCAGGTTGGGTGCAGCCACTCAGGGAGCTTTGTCATAGCATTTAAGCAAGACCAACTTAGTAACAGTCACAGCTTCATGTATTAAGTAGATGATTTCGAAGGGAGGTTTTGAAACTGGAGATCGTGAGAGCATCAGAGATAGAGGGGGGAAGCATGTTGAACCAGGATGGGGCTCTGTAGCAATAGGCCTTTTGACCATGCGAGGTCTTAGCCCTGGGGATTGACAGGGTGGTTTTGCAGGAGGTTCGAGTTTGTACTAGGGATTTTGTATGGTGGATGGAGGCTGTCAATCCTGGTGCGGATAGACCAAGGAGAGTTTTTTTTGTTATGATACAGGTTTGATATCTGAGACGTTCATTTTAATAGGTCTTTGTACTCCCCTCTATTTAAGAGGGATACATTTAACCTCTAAGTGGAGCTTTTAAGTCGAAGGTGTGGCCATAGAAGCATTGACACCATGCTGTGGTCTGATATGGTCTGGGGATGGATCTGAGAATCCTCCACCCTGTGAAACCAGTCTGTAGAAAGCCAAAGCATATCAAGCCTTGAGTAGGCATTATGTGGTGCAGACCAGCAGGTATAATCCCGTACCTTCGGGTGGTGGTGACGCCAGACCTCTACTAGGCCCAGCTCTCTCCACAGCCTAATTAGTGTTTGAGCTGCTCGTGCAGGAGGGTCCAATGGCACACCCGATCTATCCACCTTAGGGCTCAGGACTGTGTTAAAATCCCCCCCCACAATGAACATCTCTCCCGGAGGGGACACTGCCCGAAGGAGCACCTCCTTCAGGAAATCACTGTTCTCCCAAACATGACTGGGAGCATAGATGTTTAAAATGGAACATGGGACCCCCTATATTTACCCCTCAGCCATAAGAATCTCCCCTCCTGGTCCTCCTGTATGCTAGAAAGCTGGAAGGGGCAGTTTTTGTGAATTAGTGTGGCAACCCCCCTTCTGTGGGGGTGTTTCCTATAAGTAGAGTAATATACTTGACCTACCCAAGCACGTTTAAGCTTACTACTTTCCTTCCGATCCAGGTGGGTCTCCTGGAGGAGCGCTATTTCCACGTGAGCCTTGTGCAGCTCGTTCAAAACTCTCTTCCCCTTGATAGGGTTACCTAAACCCCTCACATTGTATGTAGCTATCTTTCCCTCTGCCATTCTCTCTATTTAGCCCTCCACTTTCCTGATATTCCCAGTAGCACAGTCTTCCAATGCCCAACCAACAATGTGAGCCTCTTAACAAAAAAACAGTTAAACTTTGTACAACAGTAAACTTGATAACTTCCAAGGTTATATAACTCCAGCCGGTAGGTAATTTGAGTGACACTAGCCCACGGATAGGGCACCCCAATGAGGGAGCCCTCAGCTAAACTTATGCTTAAAGGGTGAGCAGGCCTGTACCTCTGGTGTCAGCCCATTACTCCCGACAATCTGATATGGGGTTAGTCATTCGAATAATTCCAAAGCCGCCTGTTTTCAGCATGAGACCCCCCGGGAGACAGACATATGCAAGGGGTGGAAAAATAATGCCCTGGATGGGTCTAGATCAGTCTGTGATCCACCTTCATGGAGAGGATTGAAGCCCTCCAGTGATCGATTAAAGTCCCTCATCACCAAATGGCTACCAAAATTCCCCAACTGGTCATTGTAAGAATCGACCGAGATTTCCCTGTGGGAGTAATTTAATTTTGAGTCTGCTGTCCCACTCAGGGAACAGCTGATCAATTCCTGCCATGGCCAGGGATCTGAGGGTGATTAGAGCCATCTTCCTTGTCCTCCCTCTTCTCTAGGATCCCCCGTCTATCCCTCTTACCTAGCGCAGGGAGCTCTCAGTGAAGGGAGAAAAGTTCTTAGAATAAGATAACAGAGGGCTCTTAGTTATGATATATTCTCTGCTCCCCCTGCTGCTGAAATAATAGGCAAGAACTCCCCCCTTCAAGCATCTCAGTCCCAGGCCACATTTAACTTCCCCTTGCACTACATTAAGTGCATGCAGGGTATGTAGTAAATCAAAACCTTCCCCGCAGCCTTGAGGCGCAAGTCAAACAGTTGGGCATCTGACCTCAAGCTCGCCATAATGACTTATCAGCTCGCTGGTCTCCAGACCCCCACTTATCCGAGGAGTTTCATCTGTAACCAGAACACTTCTATTAAACCTCATTAAAGAACTAGGCATTCCTGAATTACATTACCAAAACCTTTTCTGGTTGTAGGATGGTGTAAGACCACATCCCATGTATATTATTGCTGTCACTGTTTGATGTGGAACCTTTGTAAAAGAGCTCTGAGCTCAAAGGTATGATCCAAAACTCTCTAAATAAATAATAAAAAAAAATATCAATCAGGTCTCGTAAAGAGTGCACCAAAATGTCAATGAGGGGGGCCGAAATGTCCACTTGTAAAGTCCGCCCTTTCGTGGCAACTGAAGAATCAGTCTCTAAGGGGTCGCGGGACAGTGATCAACCTCTCTTCCGTGCACCTCCTACCCTGGACCAGGGCTCTTCTCCATTTGGATAGTCTCTTTCCAGTCCTGATGGCCTAGTCAGCATATCCTAGGGAATCCCCAACTGTAGCAGGGTGCTTTACACTACCCCAAGTGATCGAAAGAATTGTGGGCCATCTGGGAGAAACTTTTTTAATTGTGCTGGCGCAATTAAGTGCATTTGAATATTCTTGGAGGCTAGGCATTTCTTAATTTCCAGAAGCACCCTTCGTTATTGTTGAGTGATAGGCGTATAATCATTGTCAAAGTACAGGCGTTTATCTCCAAATATAACTTCTCTTTTCGCCCAAGCAGCTTGCAGTATTCTGGTCTTGATCCTGTAATCCAGAAACTTTAACACTATGGACCTTGGAGTTGCATATGGGCTGGTGGGCTTTTTGGCCAGAGCTTGATGTGCCCGAACAATATTCAGGGGGAGGTCAGCAGGCAAGTCCAGCAATTCTTTTAAAAAAAATTAAGAAAGTCCTCCATCTTGCCCCGTTCCATATCTTCTGGCACTCCATAAATACGTATATTGACCCGTCTGGATCGGAGTTCAAGATCATCCAGTTTATCTGATAACTCCCTTTCCCTGCTCATTAGGTGATGTAACATGTTTTCATGGCGATCCACTTTTTTGTCTGTACTTGTTAGGCCTTCCTCCAAATCGGTTGCTCGTTTTTCCACAGAGAGTATA
The DNA here is from genome assembly GCA_016271365.2 of Neoceratodus forsteri. Taxonomy (NCBI): domain Eukaryota; kingdom Metazoa; phylum Chordata; order Ceratodontiformes; family Ceratodontidae; genus Neoceratodus; species Neoceratodus forsteri. The sequence goes on along the minus strand of CM057455.1, from coordinate 1,338,727,746 downwards.
CTTTTTTATTTTCAGTTGTGGAGTGCTCAATCTTGCCCAAAGTATCGGTCAGTTTAGCTAACTCCTAAAATAATCTCTTTGATGTGATCGTAAATTCTTCCTCAGGAGGCTCCCCGGCCTGATCGCCCACCTGTTGTGGAGTCACAGAGTGAGGCTTATTTTGGGTCTTTGGGTCGCGCTGATCCAGAGCCACACTCGGTTTTCAAAATTCCATTAATGTGTCCTTCGCCCTTGATTTAGGAGGCATTGTGAAGCGAGCGGGTCAGATCCACAACCCATGGTGTTGAAGACGTTCCTCGGTGCCGGGAGGCAAGCTCTATCGTATATTTTATTCTTCCGGGGGATCGGAGCACTCACATCTAGTGACTGCACAGCATGGAGGCAGAACCGGAAGCCGGCCTGTAGACATTTCAAGTGCTCAAGGAGTGCAAGGGATAGAGGGGAGTATGAGCTGATGGCCAAAAGGACCACTAGGGCGGTGAGGGCGGCCAAGGCAAGGAAGGAGCAGAACCTGGCCAAGGAAATTAGGAGAGGGAACAAGGGGTTCTATAGATACACTGGGGAAAAACGAAGGGTGAAGGGGCAGATTAGCAGGATTAAAACAGAAGAGGGATGGGACAAGACCTGGGGGAGCAGGCTAAGGTACTAAATGAGTACTTTGCCTCAGTTTTCATCAAGGAAAATGGAGGGGGTGCCTCATACAGGGGAGGAGACGGTAAAACTGAGGAGTGGGGGATCCTTACCGATCGGGGGGTGTGGGGATAGGTGGGCATCACTGGCAGAAGGGGGAAGGCAATGCAGGGGGACGAGGTAGCAGAGGCGGAAATCATGGCAGAGAGTGAGGGAAGCCCTCCGGTCCCTGAAGACAGAGAAAGCACCAGGGCTGGATAAAATTCATCCCAGAATGCTAAAGGAACTGGCGGATGTCCTGGCCAAACCCCTGGCGGAGCTTTTCAGCATCTCCCTGAGGACAGGGTGGGTGCCCCAGGACTGGAAGGTGGCGCATATAGTGCCTATCCACAAGGGTGGTCAAGGGAGGTGGCAGGAGACTACAGGCCCGTCAGCCTGACCGCGATGGTGGGCCAGGTGATAGAGGGCATCATAAAGGAGAGGCTGGGGGGGGAACTGGAAAAGTCAGGGTGCTAGGACGATAGACAGCATGGCTTTGTCCCGGGGAAATCGTGTCAGACAAACCTTGTGGAGTTCTATGATTGGGTGATGAGTGCCTTGGACCTGGGTAGGCCGGTGGACGTCCTCTTTCTTGACTTCAGCAAGGCGTTTGACTCTGTTCCCCCACAGGGGCCTGTTGGATAAGCTGGGGGAAATCGGGGTGGGAAACAAGATGATCAGATGGCTAGGGAACTGGCTCCAGGACCGGACCCAGAGGGTCGTGGTTGGCAGGATGGTCTCATCCTCAAGGAGGGTCATTAGTGGGGTCCCTGAGGGATCAGTCCTTGGGCCCCTCCTGTTCAACGCCTACATCTCTGACATAAGGAAGGGCATCAGGAGTGAGATGAGTCTCTCTGCGGATGACTCAAAGCTGGGGGCGGTGGTGGATGGGGAGGAGGGAAGGGCAGCCCTTCAGGGGGACCTGGAGGCTCTGGAAGGGTGGTCTAGAAAGTGGAAACTGAGGTTCAATGCAGAAAAATGCAAGGTACTGCACCTGGGAGCCAGAAACCTGGGCCAAGTGTACACCCTGCGGGAGGGGGGAAACGCTACAAGTCTCGATGGCTGAGAGGGACCTGGGGGTGGTGGTGGATGTCAAGATGAACAACTCGGAGACTTGTAGGAGGGCAGTGGCCAAGTCCAACAGGATGCTGGGATGCATCGCTAGGGGGATCACCTCCAGAAGGAGGGAGGTGATACTACCTCTGTACAACTGCTTGGTGAGGCCGCACCTCGAGTACTGCGTGCAGTTCTGGAGGCCACACTTAAAGAGGGACACTGAACTCCTGGAGAGGATCCAGAGGAGGGCAACCAAAATGATCTGGGGCTTGAGGGACAGGACCTATGGGGAGAGGCTCAAGGAGCTAAATATGCACACATTGGAAGAGAGAAGAGACCGGGGGGACATGATAGAGGTCTTTAGGTACATGAGGTGGGTGAATGGGGAGGCGAAGTCAGGGTGCTCCAGAGGAGGGGGCAACTAGAGGCATGGGTGGAAGCTGAGAGGGAGTTCAGGGGAGAAAGGAGGAGGTGCTACTTCACTGAGAGGGTGGTGGAGCCATGGAATGCGCTGCCCGCGGAGCTGGTGGAGGCAGAGATGGTGGAGGGGTTTAAGAGGGGGTGCGACAGATACAGGGGAAGGGTTCTGGAAGCAAAGTCCGGTGCAGAGAGAATATCCAGGACTGGGAAGGGAGAAGCTCGAGAGGGCTAGGGGGGTAGCAAGGTCAGTTCCCAGGGTGGCGGCTGACCAAATTAGCAGATGCGAAAGACCAACAGGCCTATTCTGCTGGCATTTTAGTATGTTAAGGTATAAGATTCTCAGCACAACATTCATTCTGATCGAATCAGTTTTGTGTATAAAGGGGAGATTAATAGTCTGCCATTGCCTTAGATCTGCCTGTATAACCTGTGTCAAGGGGTCATAGTTAAGAGAATTAAGAGAATCAGAAAGGTTGACACCTAGATACTTAAGGGACCACATGTCCCAGTTAAATTTAAATGACCTCCTGATCTGCTCCATGGGAGTATATAGAAGGCAAATTTATAACCAGCAATATGACCTAATTGGTTGAGAAGGTTCCACAGCTGAGGCAAGGAGTCATCTGGGGTGGTCATGTAAATAAGTAGGTCATTAACATAGAGGACAAATTTCTGTTGCCAGGCTCAGTCCATGGATTTGGTCGTCCCGTCATGCTGCCTGCACTACGGGTTCCAAGTACAATGCAAATAATAGTAGGGAGAGAGGACAACCCTGTCAGGTGCCTCTAAAAAGAGGGAAAGGAGAGGAGATCTGCCCATTAATTTTGACATATGCCTGTGGGGCTTCATAGAGGGCTTTTATAATATCTATAAAGGGGTTTGAAAAATTTAATTTTGTGAGGGTGGCAAAGAGAAAATCCCATGCCTTGTAGTTGAAGGTCTTCTCCACATCCAGGCTTAGGAGCAAAAAATGGGTTTTCAATCAGGCAGCATTGTGGAGGATATGTCGAGTTTTCTTTATGTTGTCTTGGGTTTGCCGAGAACGAAGAAACCCAGTCTGATCCAACTGTATGAGTTCAGGGAGGAGATTATCTAAATGTTTAGCAACTACGGAAGAAAATATTTTGTAATCTAGGTTTAGAACTGATATTCGTAGGGACAGGGTGATTGGGAAGGGGGGGGCACTATATGTGAAGGAAGGACTGAAGTGTGTAAGGGAGGAAGGGGAGGAGGAGGGTAGCATGGAGTCACTTTGGATGCAAATCCAGGATTCCAAGAATAGGATTCTCAGAATGGGAGTGGTGTACAGGCCGCCATCTCAGACGGAGGAGTTAGACAGGGAACTAGCGGGACAGATCAGGAGGATCTGCAAGAAGGGTAGTGTGGTGATTGTGGGAGACTTCAACATGCCAGCAGTGAACTGAAGTACTCCAACAACCAGGAATAGAAGGGAGCAGGTACTGCTGGATGCCTTCTAGGACAGCGTCCTGCTGCAAATGGTTAGTGACCCAACCAGGTTAGGGAATACCCTTAACCTTGTGCTGGCAAATGGGGACTTTGTGAGAGAACTTACGGTGGAAGAAAAGCTGTCAGGGAGTGACCACCACTCAGTATGGCTCACACTGGATATTGTTTTCCAATTGTTTAACCAGGTGAGACACAATAAGCTGAAAGCTTGTTTACAGGTGCAACCTGGAAGCACAGGGAAGTTAAGTGACTTGCTCAGCGTCACACAGTATGCAAGTGGGGGTGTGGGATTCAAACCCATGTCTCCAGATTTGCAGCTCAGAGCCTTAAACCACTGTGCTATACTGCCTCCCAATATGGGCAAGGAAGGAGTGAAATCCGGCACAAGAGTACTGGACTTCAGGAGGGCCAACTTTGGGGGGATGGGGGAAGTGGTAAAAGGGTACCTGGCCAGAACTCAACCTAGTATTGGCACTAACAAAGCTGGGGACAGTGGAGGCAACCAATACCTGCTGCAAGGCCCACAGCAAGAAGGCTAGGGCTAAGAAACCGAGCTGGTTGAGCAAGGAGGTCATGGGAAAGGTAAGGAGAAAAAGAGCTGCCTTTAGGAAGTACAAGAAAACAGGGAGGGGGGAGGACAGGGAGGAGTACTCGACAGAATCGAAGGAGGTGACCTGGGCAGTAAGGGGAGCCAAGGCATCTATGGAGCTCAGGCTGGCACAAGGCATTAAGAAGGGGAGAATGACTTCTTTAGGTACATCAGGGAGAAAAGGAGCTGTAAGGACCACATGGTATGGATTAGGAAGGAGGGGGTTGGGTGGAAGCAGGGTGCGATAAGGCAGAAGCGCTAAATGATTACTTCTGCTCGGTATTTACTAAGGAGAAGAGGGGGTGATACCCAGTTCACTATTCTGGGTCCCACCCTTAGGCTGCTCAATTCCTTTATCAGTCACCGGTGTGGCACAGTGTCGAAGACCCTGCTAAAGTCCAGACAGGCCACGTCCACTGCCCTCCCCGATCTACTTCCCTGGACACAGAGTCAAGAAACATTAATCATATTCATCTAGCATGACCCCCACCCCCACCCCCCAAATCCATGCTGCCTGTGCTACTGCAGCCCAATGGATTCAAGTTTATCCACCAACCATTCAATTTTTATTGATTTTATTAATTTTTATTAATTTTCCCACCACTGTGGTAAGACCAGCTAGCCCTACAGCTGCTAGCCTCCTCCCTGCTGCCACTCTTATGTAGCGGGACCACTTCTGCCCCCCTCCAATCCTACAGAACCACACCTGCTTCCAGAGAGCTGTTTAATAAGACAGTCAGTGGGCCAGCTAGCACATCCCTGGGTTTCTTCAGTACCCTTGGGTGCATCCTGTCCCATCCATAGCCGTGTCCTCTTTCAGAGCTGCAAGTGCCTTCAGTACTCTTTCCTCTGAAAATGGACTTGTGTCAACCCCCTCTATTCCTGCTGCTCCCTGGTAGTCCTTCCCCCATCCCTCTACTATGAAGACAGAGCAGAATTATCTGTTCAGGATGTCTGCTTTTTCCTGGTCCTCTTCCATGCAGTCACCCCCCGACACCCTCCTTATCCTCACTAGCCCTCCTCTTGCCTTCCTTTTATCACTTATGTACCTGAAGAAAGTCTTATCCTTTACCTACCTCACAAGGCTGTTGGCTTTACAAGGTTCATAGTAAGGTGCTCTAACCACTACTAAGCCAGTCTCCTTCCCTCTTCCTGATGCAACAGATGATTGGGTACTTGCTGTTCACAGGATACTGATGCCAAATGGATAACGTTTCATGCATCTCAGGAGGCTAGACTGCAAAGCAAGATTTAACTTTTTTTTTGTTTGTTAATTCTTTGGTAACCAGGTAAGGCCCACTAAGCATAAGTGCCTGTTTTCAGAGGTGACCTGGGGAGCACAGGGGATGGGGAGTTATGTGACTTGCTCAGAGTCACACAGTATGCAAATGGAGGTTGTGGGACTTGAACCCAGGTCTGCAGGATGCCCCAAGCTTACTCATAGCTTGTTACTCCAACCTCCAGGCAATGCTACCAGCTCCAATGAACAGATTAATTGTGTCAGGGAAAATCAGTTCAATAATTCTTCTATACACAAACTAAAATGTAACCAGTCAGTGAAAGCTACAGTTGTTACTGAAATGCCACTGGTTCAGCTCATTTGAAAAGCAGAAGTGACCTGTATGACCTAGCATAACTACCACCTACTGGGAACAAAGGAAAAGGAGTACCACATAGTTGGTCCCAGCAGAGATCTTATGGTGTTTAATAGCAGGAAAGGTTGTTCACAGTCCAAAGCGTAATGTTCTTTAGTTTGCTGTCACCAGGCCTGCCTTCCTGCATGCTGTTCCCACTGCAGTGTGTGGAGGCAAAGGCTGCTGCCAGTCAGCAACAGGGGTCCTGCTAATTAGCAATAAGGCCCCTCAAAGGGGGTTGTCAGGAGAGAATCAAGAGCAAATCGTGCTCAAGGAGTGGATCTTTCATGTTGTCACTCTAATCCCTTGGGGTGTGATTAGAAACACAGAAACATAGACGTTGATGGCAGATAAGAACCACTTGGCTACCCAGTCTGTCCATTTTTTCCTTACTTACATTATCATCGCAGACCCTACTCGATCTACAGCCCTTTCTCCCTCTCCCCTTCCCTTCCACTATGATTCCCTTGTGCCTATCCTATGCATTATTGAACCCCACCACTGTTTTTGCCCCTACACGCTTTCTGTGAAGACGCTTATTCACAGCTCTCCAGAATCTACCCCCTCAAGCTTCAGAGCATGTCCCCTTGCTCTTGAGCACCTTTTTTTCCCCAAAAATACTTCCCTCCTGCACTTTATTTACCCTTGTGAGGTACTTAGTGGTCTTTACCATATCCCCCTCTCTCATCTCTTCCAGGGTGTACGTACTGGGGTCCTTTAGTCTCTCCTCATAAGGCTTTCGATGCAGACCCTGCACCATTTTAGCTGCCATCCTATAGACCACCTCCACTCTACGTCCTTCCAAAGATGTGGTCTCCAGAACTGGACACCGTACTCTAGGTGGGGTCTTACCAGCAATTTATACAGAGGCAGCACCGCCTCCCAAATTCTACCAGTGATATCCCTACTTCTGCACCCCAGCATCCCACTAGCTCTCCTGATTGTCTTGTCACACTGCCTGGCCACCTTTAGGTCATCAGATATGATTACCCTTCAGGTCTCATTCCTGCTTGGTAATCATCATTGCCATCCCACCCAGTTTGTGCTCTGCCCCTTGGTTTTTGTGCCCTAAGTGCTTTATTCTGCACTTTTTCACAGTGAAACCTAGCTGCCGTACCCTTGATCACTCCTCTTAGTTTTCCCAGCTCATCCTTTCCATCCCCAATGGAATGTCCACCATATCGCAGATTTTGGTGTCATCCGTAAAGAGGCAGAACTTCCCTTCCAGCTCCTCTGCAATGTCACTTACAAAGACACTAAAGAGGACTGGTCCCAGCACTGATCCCTGAGGCACCCCGCTGGTCAACCTCCCTTCCTCAGACTACCACAGGGCATTCACATGTTTAGCAATGCTCACGATGCTCTATTGACCCTTTGTAAAATCCTTGGTAAAAAAACAAAATATTTATATATATATATATATATATATTTATACATATATAGTTTTTACTATATTTTTGTAATCACATTTCAGCCGTGTGTGTATATGTATGTGCTCAAGACTCTTGGACACCAATCAGGTTTGATACTGCAAAGGTATCTACTTGTTCACTCTGCCAGCCAGAGGATAAGGTATAGTCACGGCAACCACAACATGGGGGGAGGAGGTGGGGCCCATGGAGTGCACAGGCCAACAAATAAAAATAAAAACAGAAAGAGAACAGTGTAGCTGCAAGGCGCACGAAGAAAAGTGATACTGCAGTGTATTAAACAGCTGGTATAGCATAGCAAAATGCTATGTGGAATGAGGTAATGCTGACCATTTGAAGAAATAAATAGCAGTAGACTGTTAACCATTTTTTCAGTGAGCCCATGGCACAGTAGACAAAATTAATATAACTATATATTTTAAATTTTGCTAACCATTCTGTGCCAAATGCTATGCATTTTCACAGATAAGCACTTTAGTATGCAAATTGCTAATCATTTTTTCAGCTCATTTAATACCCTGTACTGTACCAGTAACAAAATTGAATGGCTAGGAGAGCAAGAGCCACTAAATCCTTGCAGTCCAGAATTCAAATATGCTCTAACTTTGTTGGCAGCCCAAGGGTTAAAAATCATCACAGCTACTAAGAAATATGATTAGATGACCATTTGGCTACTTAATCATGGCTGCTTTCAATGCAATTATTATAGTGGCCTGGTAGTGCCACTTTAGTTAGGGTCACTGTACAGTTCTATGTTGAACACATTTTCAACTCCCATTCAACAGTGGATCAAGGATTGTGCTGAAAGTTTTAGGGTTTGGTAAGACTGCCAGGATATGCAATCCATATTTAACAGGTTAGTGTAGCTCTAACCATGTTGGCACCACACTAGCCAGGAATAGCATGAATGAATGTGGTTGAAGCCATATTCATATTCAAAGTGCCCGGTGCACAGCGCTTACCAGATAGCGCAATCATGCAGAATATACTGTTGTGCGAATGCAAATGAGGGATCCGTTTTGCATACAGGTCACAGTGGTATCCTCCCAGGTTTTGACAGCATTGCACATCCTCTGTTGCAACATTGTTTAATGCTCTCAAAACCCTACTCTTATCATTATGCACATTGGTGCGTGAACCCCCCCCAGCCAAGTGCCATGTAGAGGACTGTCCCTGTCAGCATCCTCCACCATCTGCCGGTTCGCTGTATGTACTCCCAGACCAATGGTGTGAAACCATCCCTGGCACTAATGCTTCCCTCCGCCCCATCCTCCCCCAATCACCAATCCTGAAGGAGTACACATTGGACAGTCCCCTTCTCTGATGTCCAGTGGTTCCCCCCTCCCCTGATCTGCATATACATTAACCTATTCTCTGGTGTGCAGTAGTCCCCCACACCCCTTGGTCACTGTACTGCTCACAGGGCTATCAGTCAAACCCCATCCCTGTCTCTGGTGTCCCTCCCTCCTGAATGCACAGTATAACTTGCCCTCACAGTCCCAATCACTCAAGTCCCTCCATCACTTCCCCCTTTGACCCCATCCCTACCCCTGCAGGCATCGAACACCCTCATAGACAGCGACTGGCATTGCCCCTCCTGTCACCAACCCTGTCGGCTGCCATCTGATTTACAGTGAGCAAGCATGCACGTACTGTAGAAACAGTTGCTTCTACAGTAGCTGCACTCTTGCTTTTGGTCAGTCAGATGGTAGCTGGGCAAGGTGGTGAGCAGAGGTGCTGTGCCGTTCACTGTCTCTGGAGCAGACAGTGTCTGTAGGGGTAGGTAGAGTGACCTGAAAGAGTGAGGCTAGGGGGGGTCTGTACTGTAGAATCAGAGAACAGGTTAATGTATTTGAAGATTGGTGAGCAGAGGAAAGATTAACCATGGGACACTAGGAAACAGGTTAATGTATGTGTAGATCATGGATCAGGGGAGCACAGCTCCACACGATTGTGTGGCATGCTAATAAGCCCATAATGGTCATGCAAATGAACCCTTAGCACCTTGCATGTCTGGGACAGGAAAGGGGACCAGGTTCTTTTGAATCATTTATTACTTTTCTGTTATAAATCTGCATCCATTTATCTATTATAGTGCCAGTGGCTCAGCAGGTAGCACACTTGCCTCTGAGGCTGGGAGATCAGAAGGCTGTGGGTTCTATCCCCACACCAGGCACTTGGGTTAATATCCCAATACTGACATTGAAGTGCAGCATGGGGGGGGGGGCTGCACTCCTGAGGTGCCGTCTTTCGGTTGAGACATTAAACCGAGGTCCATCTGCCTGTTCTGGTGGTAGTTCAGGTGGATGTTAAAGATCCCATGGTACTTCTCGAAAAGAGTAAGGAATTTTCCCGGTGCCCTGGCCAAATTTCCCCCCATTCACAAAAATACCACCAACAGCTTAATCTGGTTCAAGGTCAGTTGGTATTCATCTGTATCCCCCTCCCTGGGGTCGTGCCTGAAAATAGGCAGAATCTGTCTAGTGCACTTACCTGGTCAATAAAACCTAAATAAATCTGTTACAGGTTCTGTTTGGACTGGGCACAAGATGGCTGCCAGGTCACATGTACAGGCAGCTTATGACAGCTTACATCACCCACTGTGGAGGCGCTGATGTTCTCCTGGGAAAGTTAGCAGTAACAGCTGACAGGAAGAGCTGGGAGGAGGCAATGAAGCCATAATCCCAGTGGGAAGGATATGTTCCCATGTCAGACAGTGGACCCAGGTGCATGTCGTAAAACCTTACAGCTATCGAGGAAGTGCTAAAGAAGATGAGGTCAGACACAGACACACATGGGTGGGGGTCTGTGGGGAACTGTCACTCAAAGGGTGAGAGCACTCCCCATAGCCAGAAGGGTATAAATCTCTCTCACACTCCCCCTCTCAGATTTCCATCATCTGAAGAAGAAGCAAGCTGAATGGTGAGTGGAGCATAGCCTAGGGAAAGTGCCTTTGTAGCTAGTGACAGATAACAGATAAAAGCTCCGTTTACACTACCCGATTTGCAGCGCATCAACCCATGCGTAACAGCTGATGTGCTGCAAATCCCACCATGTGGACACTCACCAGTATGCCGTAGGATGCCTCCGAATCTGCTTTTTTGATCCGATGCCAGAGAGGGAACATCCAGCAGATCGAGCATGTTACAATGTGGTGTAAACCCTCTTCTGCACTTCATCTGCTGTGTTGGCCAATTTTCCCATCCTGTACCATGCTGACACCAACAAACTAAGCATGCCCCACAGAAGGAACAGCTCCACTGCAGCGCATACTGCAGCGCTGCACGGAGAGTTGTGTAAACAGTTTATTATGGGCTCAGCTGGCAGCGCACCAGAAAAAAGCAGCAGAGATTCAGGAGTGATGCAATAATGTAAATACAGCTAAAGAGGCTTTAGCTAAGGTACGTACGGATTTTTCTAAACATCGACTGTTTATTTAACATACTTTATTTTTCAGTCCTTAGTAAACATGTAAACCTTTTGTCTGACTGTAAATATATCCTGTTTGTAAATAAGTGTAATATCTTCTAGTAAATAATCTATTTTTGATAGAACCGGTGACTGCCTCATTTTATTATTTCTGCTGGACTCTGTTTGCAGTCCATCTCCAAAGTGCACTCTACCAATAGTTATTGTGTTGACCTTCCTGACCCCAAGCATAGAGGACATAAAGCAGTTTCCTGATTCCTGGTAAAAATCAGGTGGTGACAGAGAATTAGAGTTCCCCTGACAAAACTGCCCTATAAGTTGGGATGGCCCAAGGGGGAGTTTTTGTCACAATGCCTATGGCCTTATTAGCATCCCCTGGCTAAACATGGCTCCCTGGAACAATGGCACTATTCCGTTTGAGACGAGTTATCTCTACTTCCTCCTGTGAGCTATATTCCAGTAGGGGGCTGTGTGAGTGCAGCACTTGGTCACTATGCTCTGTGCTGACACAGCCCCATATTCAGACATACTCCGCTGGAGCGTGCTTACTGTCTGAATACTGCCCTCAAGCTGGCTGTGCAAAATCTCACACGCAGGGCTAATGGGTGTACGGTGCACATGGCTGGCTGTGCATATGGGCCTTTTTAATCGCTAAAGCTTGGACTTTTATTTCAAAACAGAAATTATTTTCAACATTTAAGTATGGTAGCCACGTACTATATTGAGAACCTGGACCGCATGTTCATTATTATGCGACAGCTTCTAACAGCTTCTGTCTTTCTGCTCTTTCTAAACCTTATAAAACCCCATATGCACTGTATTTTGATTTGAAAGTTCTTTCAGCAACAAACAGGATTTTATGAAATGTACTTACTGTTGCTAACAAAACCTGCAGAATGTTATATCCCATCAAGCTGGCACAAGCACTCAGTCTGTATCATTCCAAAGACACTGACAGAGCCTTTTAGGTAAACATATTTGGTGAACGATATTTATCTTCATACAGCCCAACATTATTAAATACCCACTCTAAAAGCCCACTGTCGCTTGGGGCCAAGGCGCTGGATGCCTTACTACTACGGCGACCCGTGTCCAGGAATGAGCACGCATACCAGGGGTCGGCAGGGAGGAGAAGGATCGGCATCTGTTGGACTGCTCTCTTCTCTGGGGGTGGCCTTGACAGTCTACACCTGCTCACCTGGCTGGAGGCCGTGGGACAGGGCACTGTACCTTGGGGAGGAGTTTGGGGCAGACGCCTGGAGGCAGTACATGTGGACATGTGCACGCTCCCCTCCACCGCGTTACTGCACGCCCTAAGCTCTGGGGAAAGAAACACAGAAAAACTGAGGAGTGTGCATCCCTGGGCAAGCGGCTTGATGGCCGTCCTCAGGCGCCGACTCTGGGGGTGCCAGATCTGCATCCATTAGGGCTGGTGAGTTGGGGGCTCCCTGTTACCCCGCTGCAGGGGTTAAGCCGCAGGGGACATGGTGTGACCTTAGTGAAGTGCGGAAGCTCGGACAGCGGCTGGAGTCTGAGGGTGGTTGCCAAGAATAACGGAGCAGCCCAGGTATGACAGGGAGGTAAAAAGGAATAGCAGAAAATAAAAAAAATACCCACCCTAAAGGTGTTCCCTTTGATGAAGACATAAATACACTGAAAACAGATTTATTGTGTTTTATCAGCTCTGACTCTAACTGCACTAGTTTTAATGTATAATCAGTATTATCTTACACTTTTGTATGTAATTTGTTACTGATATTTGCACCAAAGCAGATATGGCAGTAAATGGATCTTTTATCCAGTCCACTTCTGCATTAACAAATAAAATGATAAATCTGATCAGATATACAGTCATTTCTTTTTTTTTTTGTCAGTTCTAACATTGTTATTGGGAGTTGTTTTCTAAGCTCCCAGGAGGAATATTGTTAACATGATTCAGTAGACTGGTATTCTGTAATTAAAAAAAAAACTTTGGAATTTTTCCTCATAGATAAAATAGTTTTGTCAAGCACAGAACTGGTTGTCCTACTGTCTTGCAGTTTTCAGCTTTAGAATCTTTCTGTTTTGACAGATACTATTGAAGCAGTAGGTTAACTAACATGCTGTCGGTCCTGAGCTGGTGGCTAGAGTTTGTCCTGGACTCCTGTTCGGAAGAGTTATTGCTCTTCCAGACGGCCGAACCAGACGAGGTCATCTTGATTCTTCTACAAAGCTACATCGCTTTTTCTCTGCTTTTGTTGATTCTGATACACGGCTGAGTGGTATGGCTAGGGGTTACTGTCATTATCATTATTATGATTATTTTATTATTATTGTGGTTGTACTGCATGACAAGATGCATGGGCTGATCCATTAGAGGCCGTGGATGACTGATGCCACCAACATTCAGTGCTGTCATAGCTGTGATAGTTTGTCCCTAGCAGGGGTGCAAGTCACCTATATGTTATGACTTTCCAGTAACAACGAAGAGCACTATAGAAGATATATATTTTTTTTCTATACAACTTCTTCTGCTGGCCATGCTTGCCTTCCAGGGACATACTCTGATCCCAAGGATACACCCTGTTCTGGCCTGTAGATCCCCAGTTTCTGCCGGGTCCAATGACCCCCAATGCTTCCCACAACTTCCGATTCATATCAGAGGCTTCGGGGCAGGAGGATATTCTCCACCCAATGCAGCCCACTGTGTGGTCTAGGGTCAGGTAGGCAGCAGGACTCAGGTGAATCTAGTTCATATAGGCAGTACTTTTCTTTTTTTTTTTTTGCTTTTGTTTTGTTTTTTAATTCTTTGGTAACAAGGTAAGGCCCTCTGGGCACAAGGCCATTTACAGCAGCGACCTGGAAGCACTGGTGAGGTTAAGTGACTTGCTCAGAGTCACATAGTATGCAAGTGGAGGTTGTGGGACTCAAACCCAGATGTGCTGCCTGTACCAGGCTTGCTCACAGCATGTTTCTCTACCCTTTAGGCTACACTGCCAGCCCAAGGAGTTTTCATGCTGGTTTTCTCCCTGCCCTCCTTACTCCCCTTCGCAGCTGCATAGCCCTCTAGGTCTCAGATGCACACAGCAACACCTACTAGAGAATGCAAGCTCCCCTGATCCATGGCAGGGGTCACTGCAACACTGGGTGCCCAGCGCCATCCCTCCCCGACTGCAACAAACTGCTGAGTGGCAGCTACCATGGTCAAGCCTGCCTCGGGTGTGTACTAAGCCTTAAACTCACGCTTTTTTGGTGGAGGGTGGTAAGTTATTGGCAGTTGGGCCATGTTTAATATGAACTATTAAATGTTTGCAACTTTTAATATTTTTTAGAAAGACAGGAACAATCGTTTGACATTTCTCACATTCATGCAAAAATGGACACTAGCTTTGGTTTAATAGAAGGAGCAGGCCTTAACGGGATGCCCAAGCTTCTCCCATTACAAAAGCGTTCTAGGTTCCAATTAAGGTATACCCAAATGAATGTCCATTTCATTTAAATTGACTTTTAATTACTTTTCTATCTCTGTATGTGCTTCTTTTCACCTATTTCTTAAACAAAGCATTCACAAAGCTGCTGCACCAATAGTATACTAAACTAGTGTCTGTGCCGACACCCTGCAGCTAGGAGTGTTCTCCAAAAGTACAAAATTATGACTCTGTAATGACAGTTTTCAGATCTCATCACTCTTTGCAGGGGATAGCTTTTTGAAATAGCTATGCAAGGGGGATGGAAGGGGTTTGTTGTGCAACCAAGCTTTCCCATGTCACCGTAGCATGCTCCACAGAACTTCCAGCTGTATGAAGCTCACAAAGGTGTCATAGTTCCACTGGTCCTGGCAAAGGAGGGTGGGCACAGCATACAGTTCGATCATGTCTACTGCTGAAAAAAAAAAAAAAAACTGTTCCATTCACCCGAGGTTCCTCTTGATGTTTTTTTTTTTTTTTTGTCATCAACTTGTTATACTGATTTGGCTACTTTACTGGACCAGATCATCTAAAAAATAAGCTTGGAGCCATGCATAAAAGAAAAGCTTAGTCGTGCTCAATACAGTAGACAGCATTCCTAAGTTATGAAAATGAAAACCAAAAAAAAAGAGCACCTGGTCACAAAAAGATGGTCTAGTTTCAGTACTGAAGTATGTCTATGTGTGATTCAATCTGAATGCGACCTTTCTTGTTGGAAGCAATTCTTTAACAGTATGTGTAACTGACAGGGCAGTTCCTGAAAAAGGGTTTTGCCCAGTGATCCCTGTCCTGCACAAAAATTTAATTTGATTATTGGCTGATTGCTTGAAGAAACCAGCGTTTTTTTTTTTGGCTATGGGTTGCCTTGTCAGTAAGCAGACGAGACACTGCCCCTGTGACAACTTTATTCGCTGATTATCTAAGTGTACTTGACAGGGTCAGACTGAGAAGCAGGTTTTACAGGCAGACCAACCCACAAACCAGTTAAATATGTACATGAGTAAGAATTACAGCAGCAATTCAACCGGTTCTCTGATCATAGATACACATGGGGCAGAAAAACATAACACACTTCCTGTTACTGAACCAAATTATGCACAAAGATTCTTACTTACTTGCCAGTAAATACAGGCCACATGGTATATTAAGTCTGCTCGAGTGTGCAGCTAGCACCCCG
Source organism: Neoceratodus forsteri (assembly GCA_016271365.2). Classification (NCBI taxonomy): domain Eukaryota; kingdom Metazoa; phylum Chordata; order Ceratodontiformes; family Ceratodontidae; genus Neoceratodus; species Neoceratodus forsteri. Next base: position 1,338,712,429 of record CM057455.1, on the reverse strand, counting down.
CTTTGCAGCTGCCCCTCCCCCCTTCACAGTCTCACACAGATGAATGCCAAGTGAGACTGAACCAGATTACGCTGTTTATGGCATTTCCAGTGACTTTCTGATGTTAACATTTCACCAATTCCAAATGTGAAAAATCCCCAGCCACGCCATATGCACACAGACTCTGTGCAGTAGTGATCACCTGCACAGCAGCCTCTTTCTCTCCTTCCAGTGTAAAGCTGATAGATGCATCGTATCACAGAGCTACTTGCCTTCTTACTGATGCTTCGACTGTAACCCACAGATGCTGTCTTAGTGTATTACGTTTCATTAATTTAAAGATGCCAACCACTAACGTCTACCTTGTGTATGCTATGTAACAGTTCCAATGGAGCAACAGTTCATTTAATTAAATTTGTTATAATCAAATTTTCATCAAGGTTCAACACTCAATGACACGACATCACAACAACAAAGACAACTCCCCAACACAATATTCATGTAGAGTACATTAAAAAGTTCATCAGGAAGTCTTAGACACGCTGGCCCAGTGACATGGAGGGCTGAGGCATTGGGGCCTCACCTCCTACCACGCCAGCGACCCATGTTCACGGTGCGAGTGGGTTGCTGGGGGTTGGCTGGGGAGGGAGAGGATCAAGCGTTCAGGGGACAGCTCTCCTTTCCCGGGGAGGGTGGTTTGTTGATCCTGTCGAATGACTACCCCCAGGTGGAGGCCTGAGGGAAGTGCAGGTCAGGTATGCCAATGAAGGGAGGGCGCTGCAGGACCCAGCAGCGTGCACACACCTCCATGCACAAATGCTTATGTGTATGCCCCAGCAAAGAGGGAGGGACAAGAAAAATTGGAAAACTGGGGGATGCTGAAGGCTATATGAAGCCCGAGCTGCGCTCTCGACCTACAGCCCCAACTAGCCAAACTGGATTTGTGTGTACCGGAGGGGGGATTCGTCAGTATTGGGCTGGGGTTAGGAGAAGAGCAACGCAGCTAGGAAGGAGGATGTGAGCTCTTTCATGGAGAGAGAGACGAAGCCTGCCTAACGGCAGGAGCCCCGGGAAGAAAAGAAAAGCATAAAAAAAAAAAAAAAAAAAAAGAGAGAATTCTTAAACACTACATTTTAACTGTAGGCTTCCTGCTGGTGACATGGTTGCCGGATCCGCCCCTCCCCCACTGCAATCAATAATTTCAGAATACAAAGGATGGGTTCTTACTCATAATGTATAGGAGCCACCTATTCCATCTATTACATCCCCTTCCACCTGTTGCCTCACTGCATAGGTCAAATTTACCATTTTGTATGTCAGGGCTTGAAATTCTCCATCATTTGGTGATCTGCACATATCAAAATTCAAGCCCAAAACACCAAAATCAACCTGCCGGTAACCCGCATGGTATACCTAATTTTGTGAAATAGTTCGACTGTCACTGCCATTTTGCGGTTCAGCAGATAGAAACATTTTTTTGTTTGTTTTTTGGTAACCAGTTTGCAGGGGCCAATTCCCGGGTGCTGATTTTGTGCCTTTCTTCAACAAGGAGCACATTTTCCTGCCAATGATGTCACTCTGTTGTCTGCTCTGCCTAGAGACTGATGGAAATCTTGCAGTGCCATGTGAAATTTGGCATCAGGCTGAGTCTTGTAGAGTGTGCAGCAGTTTCTCTTTGCATGCCACAACCATGCTAACATCTCCTGGCAGGACTCTCTCGGACAGAATCGTGGCATTCCAACTCCAGTCATCACTGCTGCTCTAAGATGGCTTCTGTTAATTGGTGGGGTTGGGGGGAGTTACAATGGGAACTATAAAGAGAGAGAGATTTAGCAAGGGGAGAAAATAAATATTTAAGCAATTTCCCCCTTCTTGGGTGTGGGTATACTGGTGGATTTACCATGCCTGGTGTGGTATGGTCATGAGGCACAGCCAAGTAACTTAACCACACCAGAAGTGGTAAATCCACCAGTATACCCACTCCCTGGAGGAGTATACTGCTATTATGCAATGTCCATTTTTTGTGTGTGTTAAAAATAACTGAAAGTAATGTTTTCTACGTTTTAAATTATTTTTGTTCTTATCTGGTGCGTGATAAAAAAAAAAAAAAAAAAGCTGCCTGTTGGTCAGTTTGCAGTACCTGAAAATGTTCAGTTTCGAAATCCTGTGGTGCTGGTGTAGACAGAACCGTTTAATATGATGGTGTCGCTTGTAGAAGACACTGTGGAGCAGGAATGAAAAGGTTTTTTTGGTACGTGTTTTCTGCGTGTGAAAAATTGAGGCTGACTGGTGCACACGGCTAACTGTCACAGTTGTGAAGTGTGGAGCTTCCGTAGGGTTTCGGTGGTTTGGGGCTGTGAGAGGAAGTGTTCAGGACACGGAGGACGAGGGACAGTTCTGGTAAGATAGGGGCTCTTAAAAATATATATATTTTTAGTGGGAATAAAAATAGAAGAAGCCGGGGTAGTTTTTGTATGTGGGGTCAGGTTAATTGGGGCTGCTGGACTGAAGAGGGAGTGGCACTGGAGTAGTTTCTTACTGTGGGTGGGTACTGTGACGGAGCCTCTTGCTGTCGGTCACTGTCTTTGCTAGGATTGCACTGGCATGTCCTGAGTGATTTTGGGGCCAGTTCATGATGCGGCTGACTGGTGGCTAGCACCCTTTCCTGTGGGTACACTGGAGGATTTATCATGATGAAAAGGTACCAGCCAACCAATCAGGTTGCAGGGATTGGGCTCTTGGATTTAGCCCATTGTATAATTGTAGTTTGTCTGCAAGACAGGTGACGTCGGTGAGCTTGATAGAAAAAAAAAAATTAATTGTAAACTACCCTGGGATCGTGCTGCATTTTCAACAGGTAATTCTTCTTCATAGGTTTTAACACCTCTGGTAACATTACTGAGTTGAAATGTAAAACACCTGTCTCTCTTTTTTTTTTTTTTTTTATTTCTAAACAGATGCAACATGGGAGATCCTGAAGGAACCAAGCAGAGAAGGCCAAAGGGTTTCTTAATATAATGCAGACCTGGAGATGCTACATCCATCTTCTGGTGGATATCCTGGAAGAGTTCACCAAAGTCAGCCTGCTTCTACAAGCAAATGATACTTTAGTATGAGAGGTGTTTTAATCTGTTTAGGACCTGAGGGACTGCCTTTTAAAACTGAAAACAAGGTAAATTTTATGTTGAATGGGAAACAGTAAACACTGCTTTGCCCTTCTTCATATTGGTTCCATTTGGCATCACTGATCATTTTCACCTTGGATCATTCCTGACAGATCAGTATCTGCACAAAAAAGGTCGGGGAAATCTTTTTTTTTTTCTTTTTTTGTTGTTATTTTTACTGGAGGCAATATAGCATTGTGGTTAAGGGCACTGAACTGCAAACCTCGAGACCTGAGTTTGAATCGCATCAGCCCCAACTTAAATATTGTGTGACCCTGGGCAAGTCACTTAACTTCCTTGTGCTCCCAGGTTGCACCTGGAAATAAGTTCCAGCTTAGTGTGCCTTTCCTGGTTAAACAATTTCCCCTTTCCTATTATTTGTTTCTATTTAGACCTGGAAAGCACTTACAAAATCTCAGCACTTTGGAGGGGAAAAATGTCATGGGCACACCCTAACCGAAGATGATTTGGACCAGTTCTCACATGACAGTTTTGACAGCTACAGGTTTCATAGTTATACAGAGCTTTAAAAGACAAAGTCCATAGTTTGAGTACCCCAATATATTATTATTAATTAGGAAAGTATCTAACTCTTTCTTAAACCTTTCAATATTACTACTGACATTTATTTCTACTGGCAATTTATTCCAGATCCTAGCTGCTCTCACTGTCAACCAGCGCTTCCTTATATTTGAACGAAAGCTATGACCTTAAATTTCACAAACAGATTTGAAGACGTGCGCTGACCAGAATGCAGGATGGTGGCTAGCTATGACTCACACTATGAACTTTAAACAGTGGCCAACAAGCCATAAAGGCCCTGTCCACACTACACCTCTGTAACATTACAGAGGATGTAAAACGTTACCGTAACAGGTCACGTTTACACCTGTAACGTTACAGGAGGCGTTTTCGTAACCGTTGTTGAAATTACATATGAGGTGGTTTCAACAGCGGTTATCAACTCACTCCACCCTAATGCGTTACCGGTGGTAGTGTGGAGTGACCTAATGGTCCTCTGAGGGCATGAAGCGCAGCGCAAGCTGCATTGTGGATCAGGCCACAGAACGGTCGCCTGCCCCGACTGTGTGGATTGGCAGTGCCGGTCCCAGACGGACACCACCGAGGTGTGGACGTACTGCACCACTCCCCGGCCGTAACAGATTGCATCCGTTACCGGGTGCGAGCGGTGTAGTGTGGACAGGGCCTTAGACTTGACAGGTAGATTAGGGTAGGTTTTCTTTTTAGAGTAAGTGGGGAAAAATAAGTAAATAGAAGGTAGGACAGCATTTTTATTCCAGTTTGTTTCAGAGTACTCAGAGGAGAAGGAGATAGCTGCTGTTGTAGACAAGTTCAGAACAGTCCTAACTGAACTGAAAATAGACATAGACTTGTGGTAGGAGAATGGACCAAAGTAAAAAAAAAAAAAAAATCATATAAAGAGAAGGTAAACTGTGCCACGATGAAAATCAGTCTAATTCTCAATGTACTGTGAGGCAGAAGGTAGTCATATTTTCGTGAACAGGCTGTAAGAGCTAAGTGGACAGATATTCATCAGGCATGTCACAAAATATTGGGACTAATATTTTAATTTAGAAAATGGTTAAAATGATTTCAGCCTTCTGATTGGCTGAGGGTCTTCTCTAGCTGGGCATCTATCAGACAACAGATGCCCAGCTATTAAAAGTACCAGCCCAGCCAACCCCATCACCACAATCACGCTGCCCAGCCTGCCATGTAATTGGTTGAAAACCCTCATTTTGTATTTAAATGTCTGCCATTTTTTTCTCTCGTTTAGCGAGACACGAAACGCTCCCCCCTCCCGTCACTGATTGCGTCACCAATTCCCGCAAAACAGCAGCCAGCAAAGCCTACGAGAATGTACCTGCTCTTTGGTTTACTTTCTCTTTCTGCCACCTCATTTCCGTCCTCCCACAAAATCTACGGACCTTCCTAGCGTCCGTTCTCGGCTGCTATGCAAGCGCTGCCACCTGCACCGCCACCTTAGCTCCTCTCATACAGAAGACTCCACTCCCGTTCTGCTCCCCATTTCATATTCGCTGCACAGCAAAGAAAACTGCAGTCTTGCAGTGTTGCCAGTCTCTCCAACAAAACTTATTTGATCTCTGCTTCTGTTTCATCTCCATGGCAGCACAACGTTCCACCAGTTTGCAATCGCTCTGCCCTGAAAATGAGGTAGAAAAAATAACTGGGGAATGCGAATACACTGCTCTATACGCGACCCCCACTCGCATACTTCGGGCTCATGCAGTCAGCATCTGCTCACACTCACAGAGCACAGGGATAAATGACAATCTGAATGGCAAGCATCAGTTTTATTCTAAAATAAAAAATAGTTAGCATTCTGCTGCCTCTCTGCGTCCCTCCGTTCAGTAGTTTAGAGGTCAACATGGCCAAGACGTCGGCGTAACGGCTGGATCTCCCATAGAACTGCACATCAATAAAGAAAGAAACAAAACAACCAAGCGGCACAACAAAGAAAAAAAAAGGCTGCAGATATGCTCAGTACATGGGACCGTGTGTGTGTGTGTGGGGGGGGGACTTCTGAATTCAGCAGAATGGCTAGCTACAGCCCAATACTGCACTTCCTGATTTACATAACAAGTCAAATAAATGGCACACAGGTAACAGCCGCAACTTTAAAACTGCAAAAAAAAAACTCCTTCATGTGGGGCAGAAAACGGTTTTGTGGTGGTTATTTATTTTTTAGGGGAAGGGGATTGTATGTTTTTTTTTTTTTGTTTTTAGAAGACTGCTCATGAGAAAAAAATGCAATGTCATGTTTTGGGGGGGATACCAGAATGGCACTGTAGTGGGAGTGTAAACAAAAGATAGAATAGTACAGAAAGGAAGGGACTACTTTAACAGCAAAACACTTAAAAGTAACTCTTAGTACGTTTTTCTAATTATTTCTTTAATTTTGTAAAAACCCACACAAAACTGCCAACAGTAGCCCATTTTCTAAGCGCAATAATACCCTCCAGGGTGGGCGGTATTGTGCTATACGGACCTTCAGGGGCTATAAGGCTCATTCGCCCTGGGCGTCCGGTGCACAATACCGCCCACCCTGTTGGGTATTATTGCTTACTCAGACTCTCCCAGCAAGTACAGCTGTTTGTGAAAGAGGCGTTAGCCTAATGAAAAGAATAAAATCTAATTGGTGAAGTTCATCAGGAAGGGACAGTCTGACAGACTTCATCAGGATATCCATGTGAACAGGAATTTGATCAAACTGTAGTAGTTGCATATTGGTTAAAAAGTGGTAGAAAGAAAAAAAAAAAAAAGGCCTTCTTTACAGCCACATCATCCACAGAACAAAAAGCAAAGTACTGACGTGGAAGAGGGAGAGGGACAGGGACAGGGACAGCTGCTCAGATTCAGAAGCATAACTTGACAAATCCTTTTTAATACCTAAAACGAATTCTGAAAAAATGTCTGATGATGAATCTTCTCATATTATATCAGATAAAGAAGGGATGATATCATGAACTCCCTCACTGCTGTTAAGGTGCTGTTGTGCCCATCTGGTAACAAACAAATGAAAAGTTTTGAATTTAACGACTTTGGGGGGGGACAACAAGAAGTAATCCTGTCAATTATCTACTTATAACTGTAACCCCCCCTACAAATCGGGGTTCCTGAAGCCTCCTAGGAGCTTGCCTAAGTGTTTCCCTGCCTGCTGGCGTTTGGCGTTTAAGCCGTTTGAATGGCACTGTGAGTGCTTGTAGAGCCTCCACATACTGTCTCTTTAAGAGCGTCTGCTTGCAGACATAATTAATGCTGATACAGGGGGACTGGTGTTTCCCTGCTTGAATCCCGCCTGAGCTGTGGTGTAATCACTCCATTTTGCAGTCGCTGAAAGTGCAAAGGGAGCCCATCCGAAAGATGTAACTGTTTGCCTGTAATCATTTAAAGCGTTAGTGAAATTGCAGTTTGTCTAACCTGCCTTTATTGCAGCTGGGACTCTGTGTGTGTTGCCCCTCCATTTTGGACTTGAACTGCTGTCCTGGGCCAATTGGGTTTAAGTGAGCCCTAAAATGGAGACTGCTTGGGCCAACCAGAATCGGGACTCTCACTGGAGCTGGATTACAAGAGGAATGTATGGCTAGTGCTTATGGGAATTGTAGTTTGGACCTTGGCACCTTTTTGCACCAACAGAGGGAGCTCTGGAGTGATTGACAGTCGAATCCTCCAACTGGACCTGTTGGACCCTAAGGGAAATGCCCTGAACTGAAGTTGGAGAGGCAGATCGCTGTGTGGCAGTGAAAGAAGTAGGAGCTCTGTATTTTCTGCGGTGTACAGTTCGCGCAGGAAGCGCATGAGAGGGTCTTTTGAAGCCGCCTGGCCAGCCGTTGTGTTTATAGATGGACTGAATCCTGAATTCCTGAGGAAAAGGAAGGCTGAAGAGTGGAAACCAGGCCCACCCCGTAGAAGACTGGAGATATTGCTGAATCGCGCTCGGTCTGTCAAGAACTGAAGCTGCTGTGCGTGCTCCTGGGTATTTTGCAGTAAACTGCGATCGGGATCGAGGAGCAGCCTGCCTGGTATAGTACTTTCCTTTTATATATGAATGTGCGTAGTGCTTGCAGGGAATCGCTATTTCCTGTCCCCTGTACTGTGTGCTGTGTGTTGAAGCTGGAAGAAAACCCCTGCTTGTCTCGGACTAAATCCGTTTGCCATCAACCGCCTTGGGGTCCAGTCACAAGGACCTTGTCACCATGCCCTGTTGTTTCTGGCAATCTGGAAGAACATCCACCATTCAGTTCTCAGCTTGGGTATTGTGAGTACAGATCAGGGTATTCCCCAGCAGCTGGTTATCAATTACAAGTGTGTCATCTAATTCTTGTTGTTTCACTTCTTTATGGGCTGGGCATCCGGCTCCGGATTACAACTGGGTGTTGTGCATATATTTTCTTCTACAGGGCCCCATCCATCTGCACCACTACCAGCCAACCCAGAACAGGACTGGCTAGCCCCCAACCTGGGTACCCAGAGTGTGACTTTTCAGACCCTGTGCATGTGCACAGTACTGTGATTTTAATACTGCAAATTAACCTGATTTCCCCTTCCCGTGTTTCATTCCCCTAAATAAACCAGATTTGATGTTACTGAACTTTATATTGTCTGAAGTGTCGGTACTTATAGAACAAGCACTGTATTGGGTTGTGGATGTTGATTAACCTTGTTTTACAGGGGGTCCTCAGAGACGTGCTGCAGAATCAGTCTCGAGGGTAAGTGGTACCTTATGAGTGAACAGTGTGTATATGTGGGGTATTGGGACTGTAGCTCCTGTGTACTGTGTGAGCCATTAGAGGGGGTAAAAGGGTGTCTCAGTGTCCCAGAGGGCTGTGACCAAGCTAGTCTAACCACTACAGACCCTGACCTCTGGGTGGAGGCACCCGTCATAGAACTTAGGCCCCTCAACTTGTCTGTAGTCAAACAGGCAGGGGCAGTAGCCCTTGGGATAGCGCAACCTGGGGGTTACATAACCTTACTTTTTTTTTTTTTTTTTAATTATTAGCTTTTTCCCTGCTTTTTAATCATTGTTAAAACCAATTACCGTCATTCGCCAAGTCAAGTCTGGCATGGCCAAGTGACTTGTATTCTAAAATGTTCCCTGCAAATTTCTGAAGTCCCCTGAAATACCTATAAGCCTACATTCTGCAGTCTGCGGTTTTCATCCATGTTTGCATGGAGCGCAACAGATTTTATGGTGCAGACATCTCCAGGTATTCTTTTAGTGATGGTCAAAGAAGTTTACAGCACTGTCAGTGTCTGCCTGGATCCTGACTTTTAATAACAGGTAGATTTTACAGAAGTTCATTTAATGCTCTTATCATAGAGAGACTGAATCTGTTTACTGTTATTGTACCCACTTTGAAAATCACTTTTACAAATCTGTTAAAATTTTAAGCTTATAGGTTCTAACTGCAGTGTTTTATGTGACAGTGAGATGGTCATTCAGTTTCTGCTTGAGCGGCAGCAAAGATCATCATGTAACTTCTAAAATTCAGTCAGTGCTAACACCCATCATAGACAAACCTGCATGCATCCGGTGAGCCCAAAAATGAACACCTAAGGTACTGTTTTATTTTTAGTTTTTATTACTGTAATGTGGAAGGATGAGGACCACAGGCTCCACAAAAAATAAAAGTCCTGACCGTGGGTATATGTGGATTTTATTTGTACAAAACTGTTCAAATAAAGCGATGTAACATCAAGTTGTTGTTATTCTGTCTTCACATTACTTCCACGGCAGACTAAAATGGTCCCAGCACCCTGAGCGACCACTGAATTGCAGTGGCAATGCACTTTAGTAGGATATTGTGTCTGTGCACAATAAAGCAGTCAATGCACTCAACTAAGAGACCACCGCATGGCAGTGGCACAGAAAACATGACCCAGTGCCCTACAGACCAACTACAGTGCAGTGGCAAAGCAGTGGTGGCAGTGAAGGAATCCAGAAGTATTCTCACAATAGAAACAAGTGGTTCCTTTGTACAAATTTGGCCAACTTGGACATATAAATTAGTTTTTAAACTAATTTTTTTTCCTAGTCTGCAGGTGGTTTTGGTCAAGACATAAAATACAGAACTGAATACTAAAAAACAATATTTTTGCCACATCAGAGCTGCTTGTAAATGTTCTATTTTACTCAACTGCATGGTCTTAAGAAAGCCTACTGCCTTTGCTGCTTGTGCCATGTAACTGTTTTTGAAACACTGCTGCATTGCAGCTGCATAGTGATACCAACTGAACAATACTAACACTTACGTAGCATTATCAAGTTCGTCTTTGCCTGTGCATCTGACATTTTTTCTGCAAAGATGCACGGAAAAAAAAAAAGAATTTAATGCTGCAGATGATAGGAAAAAGTGAAAGGAAATGAATATAATGAAGGACTAAACTAGGCGTACTTTGCTTTTTATTGATGAAAGTGACGTACATGATGATTCACCATTTTAATAGCACTAAACAAAAAAAAAAAAAAAGGGTTGTATACCAGTTTTCATGATGGAATATCAAATCTTGGCTAATGGTATTCCATGTTTAACACCACTTTTGAAAATTAACTTCTAGGCCTGTCTGTGCTATTCCCTGAGGTGGTCCAGTCCTCTATTGTTGGGGTCTCCGCAGTAAGCCAATGTTTTGTTATACACTTCTTGGCTACTGTAATGAGGATCCCCAATAAGTATTTATTGGTCGGGTCACACATGCCTTGTGGGTATAGTGTGAAGAGAAACAAGGGTTTGGTTAGGAAGAATTGTGGGGAGAACATTTCATTTAGTGCTTCCTCATTTGCTGTGAGGAAGAGGGCTAGCTGTGGGCATGCTCAGAAGATGTGGCGATGTTCCACTTGTTCCTCTCCACAACATCTCCAGCAGATGCTGTTCCGCGCCATGGCTCTATGCACCTGTTGTTCCGTAATCAAGAAATAGTGGACATCACATTTCCAACCGAATTCCCTCCAAACCATGGAGAAGGAGGAGAAGGAGATTCTGGAAGTGTTGGTGCAGGCCAATTGCCACTGTTCTGGCAACAGTGGTTGCAAGATCTTTTGGGTCCATCTGTCCAGCACTTTAAGAGGGGGGAACTTGTTTGAAGTGGAGAAGTGTGGCATATAACTGTGAGATGAGTTGACATACCAGGGATTTATTTAACTCTAAAAATTAATTAGCGTTTTGCTCATAAAACTGCTAAATCTTTGTGAAAATACATAGTTCTTGCCTCACTGTGTTTAACAAACACAGCACTTCTAGAAAATCTATAGAAATACTTTCTGTACAGTTAGTAAAGTCCCAGGAAAAAAACTGCTAATCAATTATTTAGAACCCTGCATACAGTGTCTCCTGCTAGAGTCAAGGACTCAAGGACCAGCTAATCCCCGAGGCAAGGCTATCCAGTGCCACATGTATCCTGCTCCCTACCTTGACCTATGCCGCACCTATAATACAAGGCATGGCAAAACAAGAGGTCTCAATGATACAAATCCTCTACAATAAAGTGGCTTGTTTCGCCACTCAGGACCATCCGCGATGCCACCACTGTGATACACTGGCCCAGCTACACTGGCCCTCCTTCACCGCCCACCTGCAATACCCACTGCTCGTCCAAGCATACAAACTACTAAACCTGCCTGCCCCTCCCAGCATAGCAGGTACTAAAGCACAACCCCAGGAGGCTAAGGACGTCGGAATGAAGGCTACACACAGTCCTCAGAGTAAAAACAAGTGCAGGTGGCAGATCGTTCTCCTCCCTAGCACCCAACCTATGGAACAACCTCCCACCTCCAGTGCAGGAGGCCTCCTCGCTCATGAACTTCCGCACCAGACTAAAAGCACATACGATTGCTACGAGCATGTGCCTCTGCCATGGCACATAACCGCCTCCGCTCAAAAAAGCGAGTAATGGAGGAAACCTCTCCCAACAACCAGGGTGCCCAGGTTCCCTAAAACCCCAACCACCATCCCTGGCATGGGAATCTCTTTCCTACCAAAACCTTTTCAACAACTTGCCATGCTTAACACTAGGTCTAGCAGCATTGTAATTAAAACTGTATCATGATGATAACCATGTAAGCAAACTGCAAAACTATGCCTGTATAATACTGTAACCATGACTTACCGCTGTATTAGAAATGTACTGTATTGTTATCCTGGGTCGCCCTTGAAAAAGGGACCTCCGGGGCCCAGTGGGTCTACCCGGTCACCAAAATTAAATAAATAAATAAAGAGTGGAAATCATTAAGAAAATAAGGGGGTTTTTGGAGTTTAGTATGGGGCCCCTATGTAATATCCAGCTCATGACACAGGCCTGGGCCGGGACGTATCAACAGAAATCAGTCCGTGGGAGTCCCAAGCTGTCAGTTTGCAAGTTCTTCAACTCCTGTCCTTGTAGAAACTGATATGGGTATTTGAGACCTTGGAGATTCCAGGTCTTATAACCTTAATTCAACCTGTCTGGGACAAAGTCCCTGTGGAGATGAAGTGGCAGCAGCCATAACAGTTGGTCTCTTAGGTTTGGCTGGGTCATCCACAGTCTCCATATTCTACGAGTGGTGGAGACGAAGGGGAATTAACGGTTCATTATTTCAATAATGTCTTTGTTCCTCAGATGTTTCAGCTTTTCCTCTTAGAAGTGTAGATCAGGCCCTAGTGGTAATTCCACGAAATAAATCCGTGACTGGTTCCAGATCATTTGCCTCATCTGTCTCCAAACTCAGGAAGGAAATACCACTGAACTCTAACTAATACTGCTTCTGCTTTTTCCAATGAAATATGGAAGCTGAAAGAAAAAAAAAAAGCTTTGCAGCCCATCCAGTCTGCCTTATTACACCTATTGTTGGATGCAAGGGCCTTAGTGGCCTTCACTCCTCTTCCCAATTGCCCTTTTCCTGATGTCCCTACCAGTCACTTGAGTCTACAGTATCTCACCCTATTTGAATCCCTCCACTAATTTGACACAGATGACAACAGTTTGTTCAAATTGCAGCATGTATCAACACTTTCCAGATGTCTTTCCTAATCCCTCCCCAACCAGCCAACTTCACTGACTTCTCCAGTGCCTGCATTTCACCCAGTGTGAAACCTGCCTGCTACAGTATCTACCTTGATTACCTCAAGAATGTATTTATACATCTCTTTCAAAGCCCCTCTCCCCCGCTCACTTTGTGCCTCCAGCGGGTAAATCTTGAGGTCCATCAACACATTTTAAAACTCGGCATAACTGGTCAAATAGATAAACAGAATTTATACAGTTAACTTTCAAAGTCTCCATACAACACAATGTAGTTAGTGCAAATGTCTGAATGGCATGAATTCAGCCCTCAGAGTCAGTGTCCCAGATTCCCAGTGGGCCACAAAATCTGGTGTAGTGTTTCCACTAGTTTCCCTGCCTCATTGGGGTCCCCAGAAAGGAAAGGTTTACCTGCGTAGGTTAGTCTCAGTTTGGCTGGGAGAAGAAGTGTGCATGATCCCGAGCTGCCTCGTGCTGCTCTCATGAGTCAAAGCTTCTTCTACGCATCCTCACAGCATAGCAGAGGTTGGGAAAGATGCAGGGGGTCCCCAGAGTGCAAAGACAGCTTCCTCATTTCCTTGACCGCCAGCAGGGCCCAGTCCCAATGTAGCACCCTGCCTCTAACAATCAGCTCCATCTGGGGCTGGTTCTCCGCATCCTGTTGTCTTCTTGGGAAGATCCAGTAGGCCCTCTGGATCAGAAATGGTTCTTTGAGGTGCAGCAAACCGGTGAAAAACTGACCCAGAAAAGCCAATGAGGTCTGATTCTTCCAGCCCCTTGGACAAGCCTATAACACACAGATTTAGAGCACGAGCTGCATTTTCCAAAAGTTCCAGGTATGAGCACAGGAGGCTGTTCCCTTTGGTGATTCCCATTGCTGCTGTCAGGAAATTTTGTGCTATATGACTGGCTTCCTTGGATTCGCCCGTGACTAAGTCCACTTTAGTCCCTAACATTGTAACCCTGGTGTTAAACTCCACAACTTTGTCAATTCCACATATGGCTTGTAGCACTGCCTTGATTGTTGGCTCCTGCTCCCCAGAGGTAGAATCTCCTTTCCTGCTCCCTTCCAAACCACCTCCCCCAGCCATTGAAGCACAGGATTTTGTCTTTCAGGGCTCAGTCTCTCAGACAACACTGCTTTGAGACAGCCTATGATGGCAGATCTGTTCCAAGCTATGCACAACAGCATCCACCAATACTCCTGTTATCTGGAGGGATGTTGATGTTTTGTGTAGTGCTATTGTGCCATCTCCCTTTTAACCCCCCAAGGATGCCTATGGAAACAAACTATTATGGTTTAGTACACCTTCCTAGTAAAGCGCTTTTAATAAATAAGTCCAAAGTAAGGCATCTAAATTTGCATCACCCAAGTGGTCGCACTAAACACTTTCAAACTGGCAATTATACTGTAGCAATTGTGCCTACACAGCTTAACACATATACATCTGTCCCAGCCAGCCACTGGTCCCACTCTCTCTCAACAGACTGACTCCTGACAGTCCAGTGTTGGACCCACCATCTTACCTGTCCCCCTGACCATGGAGGAGTCCTAAATAACCTGTGCCTCCTTCTATCCCCCTCTGGGGCCCCTTCCCTCCTTGACTCATCACTAGTGGATGGTACCTCCATTTCTGGGGTGCTGGTCCCCTCCACTTTGATGGAGCCTCTAGACTTATTTTAGAACTAAGCCTCCCTGTCATCGCTAAACAGTTAACTTAACACTTTCTGTTGTCATTTGCACTACAACTATGATTTTGCATTGTTACATTTTCTTGTTCTACAGCTGAACTGCAGAAATGAAATACCATACATTTGTCAATTTTTTGCTTTATTAGGGACCTGCTTTTCCTTTCTGTATGATCAGATACTTTACTTGACTGTATTTTGACAATTACTGTAATATCTGTGATTGTCTGTCTCATGTTCTGGGACCTCGCTGTAAATGAGACTCTGCCTCAATTGGTCAGATCACTAGGTCATGGATTATAAATAAATTCACTGGCAGGGCAGTACAGCCTAGCAGTTAAAGCACAGAGCTGTGATCCTGGAGACTTAGTAGATCTGGGCTTGAAATCTACAGCTTCCGCTTTAGGGGTCAAAATTAAGCCATGTAGCCATCTGCAGCTGTCACTTTAGGGGTCAAAATTAAGCTTTGCAGCCAATAGCCAGCAGGGCCAGTAAATGAGAAAATCCTCTGGTCCCATAGAAATGTCACTGGCCCTACTGGTCTTCTTACTGAAAGTTTTCTTCCTCCAGCACTGGCCAGTGGACCAGTACCAATTTCGAACCCTCCACTACCCTACGCAAATCACTTAACCTCACTGTGCTTAATTATCTCCCTGGCCATCCCTGGAAACTAGATTTGGCTTAGTGTGCCTTCCCAGCCAAACATTCTAAATAAATAAAGGTCTTGCAGGTGTGCTGCTCCGATCGGTTCAGGCTCTTTTTATAATGAACTGGGTGAGGAAAAGGTCAGTCAGTCACTACAGCCCCGTACTTTTTCCAGAACAATGTATCCATCAGTCAGATGGCTGGGTTATACTGAATACTGAGACTGGTGGAAAGCACTATAGGGTAACTGAAAACCTCTCATTGAAACAAAGTGCAGAGTAATTACTATGTGCCAGGAAGACAAAAAATAACAGAAGCATAAATGGAGGCTAAAGAGCAACACTTACTGTCAGTCCTTCCCTATCAACGGGCCGGGCATGAAAAGCTATGACATCTGAAGACAAAATACAAAATAAATGACGAACAGCTAAACCTCATCTACTCCCCCCTCCCACACACAAGCAGTAATAACGGAAGCGAACAAAAGCTGCGGAAAAAATGATAACTCCAATGCAGATTTTTCAGTGGAACAGCACTGAGCAAATAAACAGCAGTTACGAGGACACTACTAATCGAGCTTTAATCCAAGCAGCAAAATACAGGTTTTGGAGCAAATGGGCTTCTGCTTACATTACATATTCTGTGCAGTGGTTACTTAACCCTTTATCACCCTTGCTGGATGGTATGTTGAATCCTAATATTTGACCATCTAGACTTTGTACTGGGTCCCCTGTTGCACTGGGTGTTCCCCACGGATCAATCCTGGGCCCCCTCTTATTTAGTTTATTTTTGAACATGTTAACTTCCACTTGAAGCAACACCAAGATGTTTCTTTTATGCCGATGACACAGTGATCCTCACGAGCAGGTCTAGCCTTCCCGACTTAAGGGAACGATTGTTATCTCACTTTGGGGAGGGTAGCAGGTTCCAGAAGGAGGGGAGGTGGTAGAAGAAGGCAACTTGGCCAGCACAACAGTAAGGGAGGGGAATGGAGAAAGTGTGGGAATTTCTGGAGCAAGGTAAGCAGGAAGAGTAGGGAGCGGGGGAGATCGGGGAAGAAAGGTAGGTAGGGAGGGACCCAAACCAGTATTTGCTGATGAAGGCAGTGCAGTGGGCCTGGTGATGTGACAGCAGGGGGAGGATGAAGAGGGAAGAGTAGAAGGCGCAGTGATGGGTATGGAGGTGAGAGCTGGTGGTGAAACGGCAGCAGGCATTGCACAGGGTATTCAATCTGGCAAGGGAGGAGGTGGGGGGCAACTGCATAATCAAAGGCTCTGAAACCATTTTGGTTACTAGTTCCCTATAGACCTGGAGCGAGAGGCAGTCTTTACTGCAGTATAGGGCACCTAGTTTGGGACAGAGTTTGGCATGTGTGGCATCTATGTGGACACACAAATCAAGCTTGCTGTCAAGCCACATGCCAAGGTACTGGAAAGCATGGACCACTTCCACAGGGGGCGCTATCTTGAGTGGTGAAAACGGGGGGGGGGTGGGATTAGAGCCTGGCCAGTTTCTGGAAGGTACCAAAGGTGATGGACACTGTCTTCTTGGTTTTGACCCTGAGTTGGTTGTTGTGGAACCAGCACAGTACATTGTGGAAGTCCTACTGGAGTGGCCCAAACATGGCAGAGGCCATGGGGCCAGAACTGTCGATGACTGTGTCATCTGTGTACATGTGGAAGTGCGAGGAGACACACATGGCGGGGGGGGGCATTGAAGAAAATGGAGAGCAGGATGAGACTCAGGATGGAGCCCTGTGGGACTCCAGCTAGGATGGCGGGGAGGGAGACAGGACACCTACTTGTACTGACTGTTGTTGGCCCAATAGGTATGAATGGAACCAGTCAACAACATCGGCTGAGAGGCTGGCAGAGCACAGTTTGTTAAGAAGGAGAGGATGGGACACCGAGTCAAAGGCTTTGGCCAGGTTGACGAATATAGCTGAGGTGATGTGGCCCTGACCCATCCTAGAGAGAGAGGATAGAGTGAGTAACATACAGTAGGGAGAAGATGGTGGAATGGTGCTTCCTAAAGCCAGACTGAAGGAGGGAGAGGAAGTCAGAGCGGAGTGAAGCAAATTAGAGAGCCTGGAGCAGACGAGGGTCTCCTGCAGCTTAGCAAGGGAAGGAAGAAGAGAGAGATGGGTCAGAAGTTTCCAGAGGAGGTCACCCCTGAATGCAGTGAGAGTACCTTAGCAACTTTCCAAGTCTAGGGGACTGCGCAAAGGGAGAAGGAAATGTTGAGAATGTGAGCTAGTGGGGAGGCAATGGCTGGGGCTGAGATATGTGGGAGTTTGGGGTTCATCCCATCACGGCTGGACTTAGAGGGGTTAAGTAAGGTTGGGGCGAGGAAAACTTCATAGGGGAGATGAGGGAATGGAATGCTTTGGGTGATAGCAGAGTAAGGGAGATAGAGGGAGACAGTGCAGGCTAGATGAAGAGGGGAAGGGTAGTGCACAGGTGGTGAAGAAATTATTAAGATTAGCTGTGACAAAGGAAGGGTCAGAGACTGGTACCTGTCCACCACGAGGATGGGGGGGGTGTCAAAGATGCAGTGGATTACTTTCTAGAATTCTGCAGGGAAATTGAGGTTGAACTGCAGATTAGATTTGAAATAGAGGGCCTTAGCAAAGCAGATAGACTTGGTGCAAGAATTCTTAAGAGACTTACAGAAAAGGAGTTCAGGTAGGGATAAGGAAGATTTAAATTGGACAGTGGACCCATACTTGGTCACAGGATCTACACAAGGCAGTAAAATCAAGGGTGATCCATGGATGGCAGACATGCTTGTGCCTTGATTTTCTTAGGCAGCATGAAAGTTCCAGGTGTGAGTAAGTATGGCTTGGAAGTGGGATATGGCAGTATCAACGTCAAGAGCATGCCAGTATGGCAGACTGGAGACCAGTCAAAGGCAGCAAGGTTGTGTAGTAGAGCATGAGTGTTGAGAGACATGAGTGATCTAGACCATATGTATTTGTTGGTGCAGTGGGTAAGTCTCCCTTTCCTGACACAGTAGATCATGCTGTGGTCATTGATGGCATCTGGCAAAGTGCTTGCTGAGATGCGGTGGGGGTGGGAGGCAAGTACCCAGTCCAGAAGGTAGTGACTGGGGGAGTGAGGGTTGATTTGGGTGGGTTCAGAAATTAATTTGGTGAGGTTTAGGGACTCAATCCTTTGGAATGAGGTCTGGAGGTGGGGGAAAGCAAATAAGTTGAAGTCTCAGCAAGGGAAACAAGGGAAGACAGCAGTCCTTTTGCAGTAGATTCAGTCCATCACCGGGAGGAGGGGGCTCACTTTCTAAACCTATGAAATGGAAGTCTGACAGGGTACTTCCATGCCTTTCCTCAAACTGTCAAGTGACCTCATGTTTCCTGTTTATGTGTAAGATATTTCTGTTATACAGTGATTGTGAGAACACAATCTTGCAAATAAATGCAATTATTTTCATGTGTGACAGGCCTGAAGTGGAAATAAATTGTTTATTTCAATCTTAGGTGGGTCATCACTCACATTTATTTCCACTTTAGGCTGGTCACAACTCTTAACCAATGGGAGAACAGCTTGGGCAATGTCTGATGACATCACAGTGGCGTCTGCTGCATTTAAAAACAGAGCACTGAAATCAAATAGAGTAAAATCTGCAATGAAAGAACTGATTCTGCCAGAGAGGCACTGTCACTGTATAAATGGTATCTACTATAGGCTAACTAAAAATGTCACATTTATTTTTATCTGCAGGGTTGGACCTCTACAGACCTCATGCCACTCGTGAGGTCCTAAGAGGTCAAACCCTGCTGATAAAAATAAATGTGATATTTTTAGTCAGTCAATGGCATACATACATTCTTTGAGCTTTCCATTTGTTTGCCCTATCTAATAAATCCTGCATGAGCACCAAAGAACTTCTATTACAAAATAAGTGGGCACAGGTGAGAAACATACCAACGTCCATTACAATATCATCTTTTCTGGACTGTCACCAAGAAGAAGCAAACTTACAAATGGAACACACTCCACACTTAAACATTCAGTTTGAGGGGAAGCCGATTCAGGGTGCCACTGTCTGGTTTTCTTTGTATCTAATGACTAGAGGTCAGGATATCCTTTTTTTTGCTCTAGAAAATGCTACTCTGGGCTTCTCTGGCAAAATAACCCTGATCCTCTCGTCTGCTGTTAGTAAGGGCCATAACCTATGTACCACATTACTAATTTTATAGGTTAGATGAATGAATTCTGTTATGAAAGTGACAGGAGGTTCATTAACTGGCTGGTGGTCTACTTTTGATCTTGGTATGAGGAGTTGTTCCTTGTTCTGTGACCCTTCTTCATGCATGCTGAAGAACGGACTCCTCACAGCCTTGTTTCCTAAAGCATTCTAGCATTTCAGTTGCTTGCTTGCCAAAGGATCCTGCATCAGAACTACTGTGTTTGACTCACAACAACGGCTCATACAGGACTGAATTTGAGTTTTCTGGGGTGGGCCTAGTGGAGTGGAGGACTGTATTAGCTGCTGTGAGCTTCCTACAGCCCTCTGCAGCCACTACTATGCCTGGGGTTCCAATGGGGGGTGTCCAGGATATCAACTGGTATGATCCTCCACCCTATGGGTAAATTTCAAATTCTTCTCATTTGAATAAGGTACTCAATAAAAACCTAGATATCACCGTCCCTCTGCCACACACACAAAACATCATCAACAAGACACAGAGAAGGACATTCCAGGAAAATGGATTAAGTGTAACATCATAAATATGTTCTTCACAGGCCCATATACAAATCTGCATAGGAGGGGGCGACATTCTCTCCCACAGAAGTTCCTAAACTGCTGCAAGTAAAAAAAAAAATGTTGTCGAAACAAAACAGCTTCTATGAAAAATGAAATTGAGGGCCTGTACTCTGGCTGTATTTGGGCCAATAAAGTACTCCACTGCATCCAGACCCTTCTGGTGTGGGATTTCATCATACAGAGTCATGACATCTATGGTCAGCCACTTGAAGCTTTTCTCCTAAACAAAATCCTTCAATTTCCCATGCAGGTCCACAGCGGACAGTAGGATTTGCACACCCCTATCCCTTTGAGACTAAGTCACAGTGTAAGTGTGGCCCACCAGATGTCTGAGCCTGCAAAACATGACCGCAGAGACTGGATTTGCACATGCAAATACTTGGGCTTGGCAGTGCAAGAGTCACATGCATGCTGCCATGTCCGAGTGTCTGTGCCAAGAGGTGCTACTGCCTCAGTTGTCCCTCCAGTCTCAATACCTTATGGCCCACTTATAGGCTAAGCTTATTTGTAATTATCCATTACGCTGGGGTTCCTCCCTGGAGGTCCTGTGGCACCCTGAAGTACAACATGTTGTCAAAAACACAACAGTTTCTATGCTTAATAAAATCAAGGGCCTGTAGAAGAAAGAACCCAGGAATGGCTGTGTTTGTGTCAATAAAGTACTCCACTGCATCCAACCCTTTCTGGTACGGGATTATAGCATACAGACTTGTGACATCTACGGTCAGCCACTTGGAAGCTTTTATCCCAAACAAAATCCTTCAAATTTTCCAAGCAGGTCCAGAGCAGACAATAGGATTTACATCTCTGCCCACCCAGGCAATTGAGCTGCAGTGTTCATGTGGCTCACCAGACATATGAGGTCACAAAACATGACTGCAGACACTGGGCTTGTGGCATGTGCAAATATTAGGGCATGGCAGTGAAAAAGTCACATTCATGCTGCCACATTCAAGTGTCTGTGCTAAGAGGCGCTACTGCCTCATTCATCCCTCCAACCCCATACCTTACGGCCCACTTATGGGCCAAGCTGATCTGTAATTATCCTGTACCTCACCATTCCTCCCTGAAGGTCCTGTGGCCCCCTCAGCAATCGCCATTAAGTACTGCTGCCCTGATGTCCAGCGTTATGCCCTCCATATCCCTGCTCCCCTGCGCATTGCTAAAATACGTGGTCCCACATCACCACCTTGGTGAAGTCTCTCTCCCCTGCAGCAGCCCTGTGGAACTTTCCTCAGTTCTACAGAGGTGCTACGCTTTGCAGCATGTGGCAGCAGATTTAGGAGTCTGAAAGCAACTGTGCACAGAACAGCACTTCATTAGCATACTTGTCCCCGTCCCCTTCCCTGTGCCAGTGCATGGAAAAAGAACAGTTGGGTAAGAATTTACTGTAACAGTAGATCTTAAAGAGAATCTCCCCCATTAGGTCACATCCTTGGAACTATAAGCCATCAGCGTTAGAACAGCATGGAAACATTTGCTACCTGGGGGATGTCCACAATGATGTGCAGCATCTACATGTATATAAACATGGGCAGTCCTATCACTTCTCAGTTCCCTGCTGGAGATTAGCTTCCGAGGACCTCCAACCGTGGGGAACCATATAACATATAAAAACAGTCACAGAGGTGGTTGAGGATACCATCTAGAATACACATAACAATTCTCCAACTAAGCTGCAAATATGAGGAGACTCTTACACTAAACCTCAACCCACTCCAGTTTTGGGGGCAACATAATTCAGGTAGGGCTGCCAGCAGATATGACAGAATGCAAAAGCATCTGCTGTTATGTGGGATAATTTGTCCAGGGTAGAAAGGGGTGTGTGTGAAGGATGCTAGTAGTTCCTGCTGGAATTAACATCTTGACTTGCATACTGAGAAAAGCCAGCCATCTGTGTTTGGCTCGGGTGAAGTGAGGGGCTTTTGATGTGAGGCCTACAATCATGACGGCAGCAGATTTAGGGACCTGCCTACGCAGGACTGTGGTACCTAGTTGACATATCTGCTGCCAAAAGGGTTGCAGGACTGCACAGAACCAAAGAATATGATGCAGTTCTCCACTCTGGGTCCCATATCGCCAACAGTGTTCATTAGGAATTTGTTTCAGTTTATGTAGTACAGCTGGGGTTCTATACCAGGAGTGGAGAATTTTATTTTGTATTGGCCTGCTCCCAGCTTCCTATTTTTTTTTGTAAATTTTATTTATAAGTTTACCAAGTACAATCTTACAAATAAATTGCACAGGTAGATAACTCATTCCCTTTCACAGACAATCTCAGACTTTAAAAAGGATTATCGTATGACACTACCTCAATAGGTACAACATGGAGGGGAGGGATCCTAAAAAAGATTTATACAATAATACAATAGAGCTGATAACTGCAGCCCAGGACATCTGTGGGGATTAATAAGAGATACCAACCTTTAACATATTGACCAAAACAGTCTACACAATCCCCAATGATAAAGGGGGAAAAAAGTACTTCATTATTTATCCACCCAAGCCCTCAGGAAGAATTAACAGTTTCGTCTAAAAAGGTGCAAATAGCATGCACTATAAACAAGGCATGAACACATATGCTGATGGTAACTGCAGGAGTGGCAGCCAGTGAAAAAAACATATGGTACAACAAGTAACTAGCACCAGCATATAGGAGATCAGGACTATGAAAAAAAAAAAAAAAAAACTTTTAGGTAATGCAGCTGTTCACAATTAATTGCCGTACATAAATGATACGGATGGATTTCTTTAGAAAATAAATTGAGTCGGCTGGGTGCGGTATAGTAACAGAGTCAGAGTATGCGTAGGGTCTCCTGCCCAGTCCAAATGCTAATGCTCAACTGGCGGTGAGTGTCGGAGGCAATGAGGCAGGCAACTGCCATCTTCCAGAAAGACGGGTACGCTATCGAGAGTTCTCTTCCCTAAAACAAAAAGAACAGACATGCCCCCAGCATTACAGAACATCCATAAAATGAACCTCGTATTGTGCCCAGTCCTGACCCAAGCTACTCCCAAAGCAATTCATGAGAAGAAAATGTCAGTCTGCTTCAAACTCAGCCGATTCTCCATCTACCAGTAACTGGTACCCTATCCCTCTCGATTCTACAGGTAAACTTCTCTGCCTCTTTCAGTTCATTAAAGAGGTACGACTGCTCTTTCCAGACCAGACGCAACTTCGGCGGCAGTAGTAACTGGTGTTGAATTTTCTGCCGTCGGAGTCGACTCCTAACCCCATCAAACATCTTTTGGTGCTGCCTTGTACTGTATGACAGATCCAGAAGCAAGAAAATGTCATCTTCTTCTTCTCCACAGCTCAATCATCGGTGTCGTTTTGCTGCATTGTGTACCTGGTCTCTGTCTCCCATGCCCGTGCAGATGATCAAGAAGGTTCTTGGGGCCAAAGGCATGGCTGCCACCCATCTCAGAGAAATTCTATAGGCTTTTTCCAACACTATAGGTGGGTCAGACTCCACAAAACCCAACAGAGTGGGTAACAGCATTCGAGCAAAACCCAAGCTGTCCTCCCCTTCTGCTCCTTCTGCCAAACCAATAACTCTGATATTTTTTTCTTCGAGATTGATTTTCAACTGTCTCAAGTCTTTGGTGGAGGAGACCATTTTCCTCGATGAGCTTTGTAACAGCATCGGTGTTCCAGACACTGGCAGTCTCCACACGTCCCACAGCCTGTTCTACAAGTTTAGCCTCCAGAGATGAGACTCGAGGATCTAGAGAGTCAAATGTTGTGTCCAAGGCCTGTACAGTTTGCATTAAATGTCTCCGAGTATTATTAACGGTGGCTAATGTCACTTGTCCCCAGCCATATCACCCACGGTCCCTGCTTTAGCCTGAGGCGCAAGCTGAAAAAAAATCTGCCAAGGCCGCAGCTGTTCCCTTTGGTTTGCCCATTGTATCCTTTACACTACTCTTCACACAATTAAGCAGATTTAGAAGGATAAACCATGCCAAAAATAATGTTTAAATCATATAGAAAAAGTTCTTCCAAGAGCTCGAAGTAAATAGCTGTTTCCTGCTGGGCTGCTCAACAGCACCCCCCCCTCCCAGCATCCTTGATGGCCCTATGCCCAAATTTCCAGCAGTTTTCCAATCCTGTTCTGACAGTGTGATCTGTAAGGACTTGTCCCATTTAATCTTAGAAAGCAGAGACTGGCTGGGGATATACGTTCTGAAGGCTGAACAGATTTCCCCTGCAAGCCCCCGTTGTGGAGCAGCCATTGTGACAGGTTATTGGGTTTGGAGTTGTGAGTTGCTGAGGCTCGGAGGGTGGGCTGCATAGCCCTGCCGATTTCCAGATATCTCCAAAAGTAAGTGTGAGGGAGGTTCTATTTAGCTTGCA
This sequence comes from Neoceratodus forsteri, assembly GCA_016271365.2. Taxonomy (NCBI): domain Eukaryota; kingdom Metazoa; phylum Chordata; order Ceratodontiformes; family Ceratodontidae; genus Neoceratodus; species Neoceratodus forsteri. The sequence goes on along the minus strand of CM057455.1, from coordinate 1,338,688,273 downwards.
GTGATTGGTAGGTGTCTACAACTGAGAAGCCCTTGGTTAAGAGATCACTTGAAAACAGGAGACCCTTGCATTCTTAGAAAGGCCATCTAAGGGGTTTGTCGTCTACTTTAATGGCCGGGTTGGCCCAGAGGAGAGTGAAATGCGCAGGTGTTGGGTTGGTGCCTAACCATTTATGCATCTGGAACCTCTATTTGACTCCAGGCCCCACAGCGGGGTGAGATTTCAACCTTTAAGGAATGGCCAAATATAGGAGCAGGAGAGAAAACTGAGACTCACAATGTTCTGATTCTATGGCCACCCACTGGTGAGTCTCCGACCCAAGGGGACAACAACCCCCTTAGATGGCCCTTCTGAGAATGCAAGAGTATCCTTTTTTCAAGTGATCTCTTAACCAAGAGCTCCTCAGTTGTAGACACCTACCATCCTACACCTTGGCTGGCAGTATAGCCTAGAAGTGAGAGTAACGAGCTGTGAATGAGCTTGGTAAAACCAGCAGACCTGGGTTTGATTCTTGCAACCTCCATTTGCATACTGTGTGACTGAGCAAGTCAATTAACCACCCAGTGCTCCAAGATCGCCCCTAAAAACAGGCACTTGTGCCTAGTGGGCCTTACCTGGTTACCAAAGAATGAAAAATAAAAAGAACCAATGCAGTGTTTGGACTGCTCTGAAAGCCAACAGGTATTCTGTAAACCAGGGTAGGCAACAACCACCAGTTGACCAGTGAGTCCGGAGTTTATTGTGGCTATGCCTGGGCTGGGCCCCTTCCTAGATGAAATTACCTATCAGTTTATTCTGGTGACACAGACCAGGGTTATCTCGTATAGTAGGTGGGAAAGGCTGTAAAAAACTTTGGAGCTGTCAATGGCTGCAATTGTTTTTGGCCACAGTGAGCTGCAGCAGTTTCCACTGCTCGCAATCTGTTTTAATCTCAGCCAGTACAGGGCCCAAGTTGGTGACACACATCCTGGAGAGATCAGAGGTGGCCATAATGCCAGATGTGTTATTCTGTCTGGGGCCCATTTGAGATCCATGGGTTCCACCAGGGGGGCTGTGCAGTCGATTTAATGGAAGGACCTCGGCTTTTAACTGGTTGACCTTCAACCCTGAGAGCTCTGTAAAGCTGTTGAGAAGGTACACAAGGTTTGTGACAGACTGGCTAAGAAGATCCCCTAAAAGGACCAGGAGGTCATTCACATACATGAGTGTGGGGTACTGGGTGGGGTCTACCTGAATACTAGTAATGTCCTTGTGTTGCCTGATAGCTGCTGCCAGTGTCTCAACAGCCAGAACAAAAAGGAAAGGGGACAAGGGGCACCCTTGTCTCGTTCCTCTAGCAAGGAGAAACGAGTCTGAGAAAAGGGAGTGTAGCACCTTGCATCAAGTCTCACCACACCTGTTCAGCTTCTACTGAGGCTTGTTTCCATCGTCTGGAGGAGTCCCATTACCTTGACCAGCTCAGTGTCATCCACAAACTAACGCAGCCTACTAGAGACCCACGCAGATCCAGATCATTGATGAAAATGCTGAACAGCAGTGGTCCTAGCACTGATCCCTGAGGGACACCACTCGGTGCCCCTTTTTTACATGGAGTACTGCCAATCCACCATAACTGTTTCCTGGCCCAAAACCAGTCTCCCACACAGCGTTAGCTGAGGGCCTGTAAGACAGTCAGTGTTGTTGTGCATGGTGCTTGAGGGAGCAAGGGGAAAAACAAAGGTTAAACACTGTGCATCTTACAGTTGCCAGTAGTATCCGGCTCTGTGCCACAGAAATACCCTGCATAGAAGTGTTAGGACTGGAAGGTTGCCGGTGGTCAGAGGAAGAAGACAGCCATAGGGGGCGGGGTGGATAGTATATCCTAAAAAAATGCATCATACTGTCCAGCCTGCCTAGTATTCCAAGTAAGCAATAAGGCATGATGGGGTGTGCGTGTAACATTTTACCTCATGGCCAGGGGCGTAATAAGGTACGGGCGAAGGCAGGTGACTTTAATACCACTGGCGTGAAAAAATGTTCCACACATCAGCGTGCCTTATTGCACTTGTAAAATGGGCTCCTTTTTTAAAACTTTTTACAGTTGAGAAAAGCATGTTTATATGTAGAAACAATAGATTTACTTGTGTGTATTTATGATCAAATAGTCCTTCCGCTCACTACAATTGATGTCATTGATAATGTAATTGTATTGCTGCCTACTTTTTTCTTCCTGTTTTTTTTTTCTGTTTTCCCCACATTCAAGATATGGAATGTTTGTCATTGAATGTTAACCATGGAATACATGGATTCAAAATTCTGCTCAGTTCTACTGCTAGAATGTTACTCTCCTAACATACTATACACACACACAACAAAGGTCTCTGTTACAGCCAGAGACTCAATTATCTCACTGTCAGGGCAAGGAGAAGAGATTTCACTGATGAGCAGGTAAAGACAGAAGGGGGATCCTTCATTGTCAGCAGATAAACAATTGTAATGAAAACTATAAACAATACTTAATGTTTCCTAATTTGTTTATGTGTGTAAGGAGAATGTGATGATCAGGAAAACATTTAATCTGTTTTATTTTGTATTTAAGGTAGTTTTATGTTTAGGGCCCAGTGCAAGTAAATGTGATGCTTACAGTTACTGGGCAAAAAAAACAATGGCTGCCAGTTGAATTCTTAACATTCTATTAGCGTAATGATTCCAATGATGATCAGTGCACATTTGGCAGCACTTTTTATTTTCTATGCGTGGAACATAATTGCTTCATGAACAACAGCCAATCAGATTTCTGGATTTTCTCTTACCATTTTATAAGGATCAATAACTCTGTAAGCATTGTTTACAGTTCAAGTCAAGCCACCCCAGATGTTCCCATTACAACTCAGATTATTTTTGTGGGGAAAGGCATGGTCTGGAAGGAAAGGGTTAAAGCAATCATCCTTCCTCTGGCCTTGCATGAATCCAGCATCTCCCTACCATCTCAACTGCACAACACACCACCTCAAGGGTGGGTGTGCAGTGCAACCTTAAACTCACATTATCCAGCTTTGCCATGGAGCACAGCAGAGGATTAGCCAAATGTACAATGAAACTCAAGTTCAACACCTGGTACAGTTTATGCCATCCGATTACAAAGCCAGTAGTGTCAACAAACACCCAAATGTCCCCTGTCTGGCAACAGGGCAGCAGTTCAGCTGCAGGATGGCTCCTCTATGCTTAATGTTGAATCCCTGAGCTGCAGGGGGGTGAACTCTGAGAAGAAAAGTCCTAGAATATCCAAAATTTTGAGATAAAGGATTCCCTGCTGAGCAGGGATCTGTCTCCAGTTTATGACAGATTGAAAAGTCTGGGGGGTTGTAGTTAAAGGGTGTGCCTTAACCTCTTAGACTTTTCAATCTGCCATAAGAACCAACACACAAACACAACCACTTAGAATGTTTTATTTCAAAACACTTTTAGTATTTCTCCTATGACAGGCAAGCTTCATTCACAGTGGGTCTAACCAACCCGCTTCTACCTAATACTATAGCTGAGAGGACTGTAACACAGGAAGGTTTAGTGACTTTTTCAAGTTCACACGAGTCAGCAGCTGCAGTAGGATTCAAACCTGGAATCTACTCTTACACAGTTCAGTGCCCTGAATAACTAGATACCAACACTTTTTTTTTTTTTTAATTATTGTTTACGTTCCCGTATCCAACAGCCCTAATAAGCCCTACTCCCCCAGCCAGTCACCTGTCTTCCCCAGGACAGACTTAATGAGCCTCTGGGACCCCCCCCCCCCCAAAACGAGGACACAGGGAGTGGACCATCGCTCCAGTGGAGACCGAATTTAGCATGGAGGCCTTCAGCCTGGTGGTTGCTGCATGTCCAGCGAGGAGCGGGCTTCATCCTGCTGCAGATGATTTTCCCTCTTTCCAAGACACTGGCATTTACTGTGAGGTAAGCAAGCAAAAGGCATGCACATCACAGAGCCCTGCATCTCCCCCCTCTGTGTCTTCACCCTGCTGTTTCCCCCACCTGTGGTCCCCCAGATAACTCCTATACAGTGGGGTGCCGGCAAACATCCACCGTTAGGAGGTGAGCATCTTACAGGATGCTCATATTATCCTCCCTGATAGTCTTGCAGTGCCCTGGGCTTGTTCCAAAACCTGGGTCATGGAGCCAACAGGCCAACATTATACTCAACACATTTCTAATGTATTCCATCACTACATACAGCTTCACCCACCATGACACAGCACTCTGACAAAAATGTCACACTTCCCTGCATGACAAACTGGAGTAATTGCCACTGGATTGCATTTCTGTTCCTGCAAGATATCACTGGTAGAAACTGTGATTACAGCACTTCATCCTGGCGAGTGGCACTGTAGTGATCCTCGCTATACCGTTCATCACGCAAAATGTTGGACACTGACCCTCAAGCATGCAGGGGGCACAGACTGTAACAATAAGGATTTGAGACCCTAATCCTGTTACACTGTGTATGATTGTGCTCGTGCAGACTGTTGGACTGTTCCATTCCACACCACCAAAAAAGTGGGGGGGATTAAAATAATGACCTTTTTTTCAATAAATGTTTGTAATTTAAGTCTGATGTAAAAATAAAGTTATTTCTTTCTTGGGTCACTGAGATGTGGCTCATGATAAGAGTATTAACAAGTTTAGGCAGCCAGCATGACTGAGCTTTGCAATCCTCACACCTACACTTGCACAGTGCCCTATTAACTTTTAGTGGATTTCTGCTATTTACAGAGCATCACAGCTGGAGCTATGCAGTTCTTCATGCTTTCACTGCACAGTGTTGGACAGCACCTCCTTGGTACTGAACAGACACAGCTCTGAGCTGATAAAGATAAAAATACAGCAAGTGCCACAAAATGAGAGGGGAACAGGGCACAGGGTTTATTAGACCAGTTTTTGACCATCTTTTTACCAGTTAATTTTATTAACTCTGTTAAGTGCCAATCTTATAGCTCAAACATACTACCAGACACAATGCACACCTTCTGGTTATCACTGAAGTTCGGTAAAATGGACTTTTGACACATTTCAAAATGAAGGAAATGTTGAACCGACTATTAGAATTTCACCTGGTGGTCCAGTCACGACCTACAGATTAAACTGGCATGTGCCCAAAATCTAACACTGTACTGAGCTAACCACTAGGCTTCTGTACTAGCCTGGAGGTGTGGACCTGGATACCTAGGTTTGAATTCTACAATCATCACACTCAGTATGTGGCCCTGAGCTGTGCTACCTGAATATCTTAGTGTATCTACAATGGTAGCAACCTTCTTTCTTCTACCTCTCTGGGACTGCAGGATAAAAATGATCATAGAATTGTAGTGCACCCAGCTCTGTGGTGACCTGGATTCATGCCCATCCCTGGAACAGCAGGAGCAGAGTCCAGCATGGAGGGTAATAGTCTCCTCTCCAGAGAGGCTGGAGCTGCACACTTCTTGGAGAGCAGTTCCAGGAGATGGTGTGGTGATGGTGACCATGTGCTAGCCAGAACCCCCAGGATTTTGATGAGGGCACACTCCCGCAGGATGTGGTTGAGGTGGGGGAGGACAGAAATGCAGCCAGACCTGGCATGCCAGATGACAGCACCACATTCCCCATTGCCAGATTGACCCCCACCATGTCAGCCGTCACCTCAGCTGATGCAGCAGAATAGCACCTTCCCCCTCCAAGTGAGGATGGTGGGGACCCCAGGTGGGATACGCTGGACTTCATGGATGGAGTAGGAACCCAAAGATAAACTAACAGCAACAGTGGCGAGTCAGGTGGGTAGCAACAGGTGCCAAGGGTGCCTAACTGAGAGGGGTGCCAGGGGCCATGGCAGGAGCATAAAAAATACCAGTGTGGCTGAAAGAATATCCAACCTCAACATTTGGTATTCCACCTACACCTCTGGTATACTGCCAGCTAAAAAACGACCGTGTTAAATGTGTTTACAGTGAATCTGGAGAACAGCTGTGAGACAGAACAGAATTCACATTATTTAAACAGTATTATGGGGAAGCAAGATGGCCACAGACTGAGCAGTTGCACTGTGAGGGAGCTCTCTCACAGTGCATTAATCCATTCTCAAAAACCAAGTTAATTTTGAATATTTTAGTACGGTTTCAGACAGATGTCTGAAAAGAGAAAGGCTAGAGCTATGTTTTCATTCAGTGAGTTTGCCTCACCATTGGTTCTCCACCTAGTAAAGAAGTTTATCTAGCCAGGACTCCGCCCACGGAGCGCAGGTTTGCCCAGTTCGGCAGCCTCCCCAACTGTTACAATAAAAGGGTCAACTTCAAAGACACTGACGGGTCTGCCAGCATCTTCTTCTAACACCACGCTCAGACAACAAGAGTTTCTCTACTCGACCGCAAGGAAAGGGGTAAAAACCAGACTCTTTCTCAATCACATGCTGTGAAAAGCAAGGTGAATAGTGCGCAATTTGAATCACAAACTGTGGTTCCTGATAATTCAACCAAATTGACTAAACTAATTCTACCCTTGGAAACCGGGATAGTGACTGCAGGAATGACAGCACTGCCTGATATTAAATGTTTCGTGCCTCTCTCCTGAAGGAAATGCTAATGTTTAACAACTTTGAATGGCAGCTACACCTGTATGTACAGAACCTCTCTGGCCCACAATACTCACTGGACTCAATCGTCAGACCTATAGATCAAGTGTTTGCGATATTCAAGTGGCAAGAATGCAAACAAGATGCCCTTAGTGCAAAGCTTGATTTCTTATAAAAAGAAAGAATAGCTACTGAAGTGAACAGAATACTACAGAAATCAAAAAGCACTCGGAGAAATTATCTACATTAGGAAACAGACTTCAAGCTCTCGAAGCCACAAACATTGCAATTATAAAACAAAATTAGAACTTACATAGAAAAACAGAAAACTTGAAAATCAAGTGTAAACTCAACGTGGGGGCTTACCCTATGTGCCCGTTTCTCCTGCTTGCCTTCTGTTTGCCTGGTGTTTCCCCGGCTCATCCCCCTTTGATGTACCGCCTCTTTGGCCTGTGTCCCGATGTGCCCCTGGGCCCACGAATGGCCCCTGTATTTAATATTTGCCAACAATGGATTTGAGGAGCAGTTGCTGAACTGCCGCCTTCCCTCCCATACATGTCCTGGTGGGCAGATGGCTTGCACATGTGCAGAAGCACTGATTCATTTTTCTATTGCCATAGCAGTAAACCATGTTGTCCTTTGGTAGTTCCGGTCCCCATAGGCAGCTGGTCAGGGATCAGAGACCTGAAAAGGGACCCAGAAAGGCCTCTTGATGTTACACATGAACATACAAAGAAGCCAGCAGAAGAAAGCCATATGGTCTATCAAGTCTGCTCGTACTGCATGTTTTGAATGGGAAGCGCTAATCACGCTGTGTGTTTTTTCGCCAGCTTCGTGAATATTAATGAGGCACAGTTAAATATTGATGAGCTGCCTGTCTAGTGCCTGGGAATGCATATTTCAGCACTAGCGACAGGCACCGGGTTTTTCCTACATGTAAAATAATGAAGGCACTTTGTAGGGCACAGTGACTGCTCTTGAACAGTGGGGCTTTCGAAAATAAAAAGTATCTCTGCTGGCTGCACTGAAACTTTAAAGTGGGGACACTGTTGGACTGCAGGGGGACAGTATTTAATCGCAGCCATGTTTGCGACCTTTGACCTTACAGCACCCAATAGGGAAGCTAGGATTTTGGGCAAAGACTTTTGGGATTGTGCCATGGCTTGTGGGGGGAAAAAACAGGGACAAATATTGGCACCTAAACAAGGAACCTATCAGGCATCGAGGGAGCCTGATGACTATTAATTTTTGAGAGAGACAATGGAATCAGCCAATCAGGAGCTTCAAGTGATCTCCCAAAACCCCAGAGACTTTTCAGTTTGAGTCAGTTCAGCATGAGCCCCTCCACAGAGAGGTCCCTTTGCCAAAAAAAATGGTTCTGAGTCAGTTCAGTGGGAGCCCCCCTCCGTAGGGAGGAAGGCTCTGGCCCCTTGCTAGAGAAATGTGGCTGCAAGGATTTTGGAGTTGCTGGCCTGGGGGTTGCCAGTTACTGACCCCCAGGGCTACCATTTGCCTTCCCACATTGGAGAGGATTTTGTGGGGAATTCCTGATTTAGCTTCAGCTATGAGAGAGCTGCATGAATTCCTGCCTGCAGTTGTGAGAGAGCTGCAAGAATGTTTCTACCTCAGCAGTAAGAGTGCTGATGAAACCTGTGACTTCAGTTAATAGAAAGCTGCATGCTAGATCCTGAGTGAGTAGACTTCTACTTAAAAGCATAAGTGAATCGGAGACCTGCTTTGGGGGGGAGGGCAAAGAAGCCACAAAAGCCAAGAGGTGCTCAAGTTCTATCTGCACCCTGTGCCTGATCAACGCCTAGTATAGGGTGGACACCTGTCTGAATGACCCGTTTGGGTGGACCTATGATAAGAATGCTTGATGTGACTGTTTAGTGTGCCTACAGGAATGGAAGGAAAGTATCCCAAGGTTGGAGCTTGCCAGAAATTGTCTGAGAGGGTACTGTGAGGTGTTCTATTTGGAGCTGCAGACCGCCAGCTGGCCAAAAGGAACTATTCTCTTGTGATTTGGCTTGTGAGAAGCCAGTGTTTGAGCTTGTGAAATGCTACCGTGAACAAGATTTGCTAACAAGTGAAATGTCTAACTTGGTTCGGAGCCATGCCTTAAGCTCCGTCTGCTATCTTGGTTGGGAGTCATGCCTTAAGCTCTATTTCTGCAAAGAATCTGGCTACTGCAATGGACTGTGCAAGAATTGGGTCCTCCTTAGCCCAAGGGGATGCACCCACATTTTGAGACTGTATCCTTTGTGTTGAAAGGACCATGTCTGCTATGCTGGCAGAATGGCTGAAATCATTAAAATAAGTGCAAGCAACTGAATGTCTAACTTTTGAACAAGTGATTGTCTTAGGTCAGCCTAGGAGTCAGCCTGGTAGTGTGCCAGCCTTGGAGCTGCCTTATGCATTTCCCCCCAAGGGGCATAGCCTAGACATGGGGGTCTGAGGCGTGCTGGCCCTGGTCCCAGCCTGGTCTGTTTCCAGAATAATCTAGAATGTGACTTCAAGCCCAAGAAGAGCAGCATCCGCTTTGAAGCTGAGAGAGAGTGTCAGCCTGCAAGCTGCAAGAGCTGCTTGAAAAGGGGGTCAGCACAAGCTCCTGTCTGCAACTCAGCTAAAGCTACTGCACGAATTACGTCTACTTTTCTGCACCTGACGATGACTTCAAAACTGTGAGTACGCAGACTCAGTTCTACCAAACCAAAAGGGGACTGTAAATAGTTGGAAGAATATTTTCCAAGTTCAGTATCTAAAGCCCCAGCTACCACAGTGTGGGAACTACCTGTTTAACTACAGAGTCAAGGTTTAGAGAATGCAACCAAGGGATACAGAACCAAATCTGCTTTTCTTTTAAAGGCTCCAATGCCAGCCAACCAGCTGGAACAGTACCAGGCCTGCAACTAATAATTTAGTACTGGGAACCCAGAGTTTAGAATTGTGGGGTTCTATAACAGACTGAGAACTTGACCACATTGATACTCTAGCCTCCACTGCAAATACACGGCTAGGTATCCTTTATCGCTACAAGCACTGCCTCCCCCCCGAGGCCCTCCGACTAGCAGTCACCTCCTCAGTCCTGTCCCTTGTTGATTATGGCCTGCCTGTCTATGGTGCCACGGATACGACTGCCCTCAATAAACTTCGACACACCTTGAACAAGGCCTGTAGGTTAATCACAGGAGCCACCAGATTAACCCATACCTGCCAGCTATATGACTTTGCAAAGCTGCTCAACCTGGATGAATGGCTCAGATATCAAACTTGCCCTAAGAAAAAACACTCCTTGGTCTATCCCTCCGGTCTGACAGCCTCTATTCACCTAGCTCAACCCTTAGTCCAAACTCGTAGCTCCTCCAAGGCCACCCTGTCCATCCCTAGAACCAGGACCACACATGGTCAACGGTCCTTCTACTACAGAGCCCCTACCTGGTACAATATTCTCCCCAGTTCCATCACCGATATCCGTTCAATCTCCAGTTTTAAAACCGCACTTAGAAGTCAGCTATTTAACATGCGTAGCTGTGCCTGTCCCGGCCGTAGGTGTTTCAAGCTCATTGTACCCGACAAAACTCTCTGAGTAGCTTCTCAATCAACAACTGACAAAACTCCTAGAGTGGCTTGCCCCCAATCTATCACCTGCCCTGTCCCAAAGCTACCTGTTCTTACTAACCTAGCAGTCCCAGGTCAAGACTAATTTTGTCTGCTCAACCAAAGTTTGCTTTCCTCTCAATCTTATCCGAATAACTGTTACACTGTTACTGTAAACAGTCATGTACAGTATATATCTGCCATACTGTTGCCTGCTAAGATGTAAAAAAAAAAAAAAAAAATTTGTCACCTACAATGATGTAATGAAATGTTGTGCTTTGTATTGTTCTCTTTGTGACGAGGTACCTTTGGAAACGAGCCTCTGGCTCAAAGGTTGTAAACTGATGTATAAATAAACTAGTACCAGTGTGAGCATTTAATGTGTATTTGTCATCTATGCAGCTAGACAGATAGAAAGAAATATGACCTGAATCCATCAGAAGGTTGGTGGGTGGCCAATTATGATAAAGGGGTTGGAATTTGAAATGCAATATGATTATTTTGATGCCATGCTAAATCAGTACAATCAAGCTGTTGTTTAACCTCTGCTTTCAATTTACCCATCCTAACCCTCAACCCACTGTAAATTGGTTAACTGTTTTTTCATAAACCTGGTGTGTAAGCATATTATTAGAGTGACCCTTTAATTCCAAAATATGTTTTGGGGTTTGCTGTTTATCCATGCGTGGGGTGACAAAATGGTTTTGTGGGTGGGTACAGCATTCCAGGGGGTTGTACCAGTGTTTTATCAGACCCACTTAAAATTATACTCTGGCTGGAAGCACTGCGCAATAATGTTGCCTGTGGGAAGGAACCAGTTTAATATTCAAAATAGGAACCCAGGTCCCTCAACCTGGTTTGTGGCCACCCAGGCGGGGTAGTAGCCCTTACATACCCAGCACCAGGGTTACACAAATAAGGGCCTTTACGTAGAAGTGTCTGAACTGCCACCTGAGAATCTGCCCTTCACAACAAAGACATTCCAGCTACATAAAAGAGTCAAAGAAAGGCTGCAAGGAAATAAAAATCTACCAATGGAGGAGGCTCAGGTGTTGGACAACAGCATAAAATGCCACCATACTAATCAGTTTTGCATTTGATTCAGACTGAGACTTGCTTATCAAACTCTCACGCAACAAGGGTTACAGATTTTACATTTACCCAATCTTTTCCTTTCAAACTCAGCAGTGCAGGAGAAAATCCCTCACTTATTGTAGAGAGATTCTAGAGATAGGAGGGACTTTTCATGCTGGAACCTGTAAATGTGCACTTGTTTTTGAAATGTAAACAGTATACATTCTTCAAAGTTGACCAGCTAGTCGCTTTTATGAGGAAGACTCATCCAAGAAAGGTGACTCTCCCACGGATTCAGATATGTCCCCAGCACTACATGACATACATGGAGTAATCTGAGGAAAAGACAAGAAATAGACTGAAACATTTTTTAATTTTATTATTGTAAAGCTAATAAACTGATTACTCAATAAGATCATCATAGTCCTGTCCTAAAGCCCGAGATGGGAACTTAACTGATTATCTTGTGTTTACTCGACTTTTCCTTTTAAATATCTAATGCTTCTGTTCCAGAAAGAGAGTACAGCTACCCATCGTTTTAAAAGGACTATTATTGAGGCATGTTTAAATATATACATGTGTGCATGTTGCTTTATGAGTAAATCGAAATAATTTGTAAATAATTATTTGATCTTTCTCTCTATAAATCTCCTGGACTAAATACCATCATATGTTTAAGTAATTTTGTAAAATTTATATTGATTTTTCTAGTGTTTATTTATTAATTTATTGAGAGTATCAGAATTACAATCCTTTGAGTCAGAGACTCCTTTTCAAAGGCTCAACGTCAAGTAGACATCATTCGTACATACAGGTAGCTGGAATACAATAGTGGAATAAACATTTGACAAGACATACCACTGGGGGTTACCACGGTGGGTACAATAAGTATAAATACAGTGTACATACAATCAAATGGATAGTTGGGTTGTTCAATAAACAACAAGAGTGGGTGGGCAAGGAGACAGGCAAACAAGTAACATGGATGGTATTTCATTGATAGGGTCAAAGAGTCACATAGGAGAGCAAGCAGGATAAAGGTCCTTTGTCAGATATAAGCAGTGATAAGGTAGAGGCCAGCATAAGACAGAGGGTGGGGAGTGAGCTGGACAGAGTCCATTGTTGGTGGGGGCGGGGGGTTAAAGGCAGTTGCATAAGCTTGAAGAGAGGTGGTGGGATTGGAGCAAGGATTTGAAATGACAGAGCCTGGTTTCCAGGGTTATGCATGGGGGAAGGGAGTTGAACCAGGAAGGGGCTCTATAGTAGAAAGAGCGTTGGCCAAGAGAGGTTCTGAGCCGTGGAACTAGGAAGGTAGATTCAAGCGAGCTCTGGGTGGCCTTGGAGGAAGGAGCAAGAGGTAGGAAGGGGGAGCAGCTGGGGCGGTAAGGCCATCTAGTATTTTTCTGGCGAGGAGGCAAGTTTGGTATTTTAGTCTGCCTTCAAAGTCTAGCCAGTTTGTGTGGCTGTAGAGAGTGCAGGTGTGGATGGATATTGGGCAACCTAGGGCAAGGCGACAGGCCTTGCTTAGGGTAGTTTTTACTCTCAGTAAGGCAGTGTTATCAGCAGCCCTGTAGATCAGGATGCCATGTATAATTGTATAACGTAAGCATTAAAAAAAACAAATAAAACTAAAAAAGTATTGTGTCCCATTCATTATGAGGACATTACACAAGAGCTCTGGGGTAAATAAAAGATCAGAATAAAACCTTAAGGTAGGCGCAGACAGAGCAAGTACCTCTTTGGGGTGTTCGACACCTAGAAACCTGTTGCACAGCCGGGTTTCTGAGTGTGGGCCTTTGGAATGAAGGCAGCTGCATGTTGCTGTAGAAATGTTGATGACTGAAGAAAATAGTGTAACATGGATGATTCAGTTGTAAAATGTTAACTTTTCAGTGATAACAAATGCTTATGTAATCAAGTTGCCGCTTTGTTAAATTATAGTCTACTATAAAATATGTATCCCTAACACATCACTGCTCGTGAGAAGATATTTATTTACCCAGCGCAGCCTGAGATCAGTGCTCACTATGTTAGAGAAATGTGCAGTCAAATTTGTTGCAGTTAAATTTTATTTGTAGAAGCCACTGAAACAGTTGTGCAAAACCGAATATGCTCTAACCAGAATTTTAAGAAAGTCAATGCACTCAACGTGTTAATGGTTTCTTCACGTTTTATTACTTACCCACGGCTGCAAAGGTACAGAACTGACTAGATTACATTGCTAACACATCATATCACCGTGTACATAACTAACCTTTCTTGTTTTGTTTTTTTAACCCATACACATGTACAGTATAGGTATTTAGCATCCAGCCAGTTTCCCCACCCCCCAAGCCTGGACACATCCAAACCCCAAGACCCCAAATTACCTTCATCCAGTGCCATGGGGATCCAGTAGGGGAGCGGTGTCTGAGTGTGCCACCCTACCATCCTGATGTCTACCATTTTCCCATCGGCTATTTCTGACCAGGTTACCCCAGTTCTCTTTCTCTCTCTCTACCCCACTGAGCTGTGTATGTCATGACAGCCTTGCACCTACATAGGGTAGCCTGCAGAGGAAGTAATTCTTTGGCCCACCACAGGCGGTACTATGATAGTGGCAGAAAGTGACCTCCAGGCTAGGATGTGCTACCAAAGGAAACGTATCTGTAGCCCTAGTCACCTGACCGGACTCCTACAACTGCTGTCTGCTCCCAAATCCAGGTCACTGGCCCAGTAGCCCGTTGTGCTACTGCTGTATCATTGGTTGGCCTATTCCTTTATCAGTGTTAGTGGCTCAGCAGTTGGTAGCACTCTTGCCTTTAGGCCACGAAAATCGAACAACAGTGGGTTCTAGACCCATGCCAGTCATCTGGGTCAACACCCAACATGGACAAGGCAGCACTGCATGGGGGGGTGATGCACTGTTAGAGGTAGCTCTCTTTGGACAAGATGTTTAACCAAGGCTTCTTCTACATGTCTTGGTGTCTGTTCGGATTGAAGCCCCCATGGCACTCTGCAAAACAGTAAAGCTGTCCCTAGAGCTATAGCCAACACTCCCTCTCTCAAATAACACGTTCTAATGCAGTGACGGTACTGCAGGGTTTAAAACATGGGTCAAATCGGATCCACTGGTGTAAAACGTCTGTGTCTAAAGGGGAACCTACTAGGTGAAGATGTAATCAATGGCAGATTTTGAACCGTTGATGTCCCCCCCCTTCAGATATTGTTACAGAGTAGGTGCATCAATTTGGACCCACTGACAAAAGGAAGAAGGGCTATTTCTGGGTAGGATGCAACTTTCACCTTTTGGATGCATGTTAGCACTGTCCCTAATCTACTGCAGTATGTGTGTATGTATGTATGTATGTGTGTGTATGTATGTATGTGTGTGTGTGTGTATGCGTGTGTGTGTGTGTGTGTGTGTATCTGCTGTCCCCCACATCAAGTACCTTAGTGTGGCTGGACCGCAACCTTGATTTCTTCTACCATATCAATGCCATCCATAAGAAGCTCCTTTTCAAACCTAACACACTGAATTGCAACACGTCTTATATCCCATTCCTGATCTGCCATGAGATTACCCTTAAGAAGCTCCTACATGGTTTGAATGCATGGACATGGGTTAGTGCCGCTCCTAAAAATACCCTAGTGAGGCTGGACCCCCTCTTACATGCCTTCTGTGGATCTGCCCTTGACTACTGGCCACGCACTCATTACTGCTCCCTCTACTTGAAGTTCGTCCTCCCCTCACATGAGGGCAGGTGCCACTCCCATTGCGCTTCTTTCTTAGCTAAATTCTGTTCGAGCTCCCTTCCCTTTTGCCTCTCCCTACTGTCCACCTCTCTCACTCCTCTAACTCCTTCTGTTCCTCTGACTCCTACTCATGCCCTATCCCCCATTTTAAACCCTCAGCTGTCAATCTGCTTTTACCTTTTGCTTACCCCAGTCCTCTGAACAGCATCCCATTCCTCTTTCTCCTCCATCAATGCTCTCCTCTGGGATCTTTCTGACCATTAGGTCAAAACTAAACAAGCTTCTCCTCAGTGTGCTATTCCTGGTCAAAGATTCTATATGTATAAAAGGTACTACACAGCAACACAATTCTATTCTACTTCATTCAGAATACCAGAGCAACGGAAATGATATCTGTACTTGAAATCCAGTAAGCAAAATGCACAGGAATACCCTTAATAATTGACAGAAGCAAATACGTTTCTCTGGGGGTATCAACAAGGTGAATAGCGAGGACCTATTTGTAAGAAATAGGTAGCCAATCACTAGGAACATGACTGGAGGTTGCTGAGGGGGAGGTTCAGGAGATGCATGCAGAAGTTCTACTTTACAGAGAGGTGGAAACATGGAACAGACTTGTCAGTGGAAATGGTGGGAGTAGGTGCCCTAAATGGTTTTAAACACAGCCGGGTCAGGGCAAGGGAATCACAGTCCCGCCACTGGGCGGGCAATATGTGACTGAGGGGGATGGAGAAGAGGAAGAGAGAAACAAACCACCAAGACAGTAGGTCGGTGGGATGAGGTAATTTAGTGAGGGCAGACTTGATGGACTTTTGGTCTCCTTCTGCCATCAAATTCTAATTTCAAGTTTTGGATTACAAAGCACTTTGAGACAGAGTTAGTATGAATGGAACCATTTATTTTTATTTTAAAACTCAGCTTTATTAAGAGTCACTGCAGCATTACAAGTTAATACACTGCCAAAACTTTAGAGTAACAGATGTATCCATGAAGTCCATTGTACTGTTACTACAAAGCAGTCATGTACTACTGTCCGTATCTTTAATACATGACCAACATCTTGTAAATTAGTATCTGGTGTTGTTTCTTCCGTGAATGAAGCTAATTAAACCCAAATTCCTTTCCTTCACACTTTCACAGTGGGTACCAGTTGTGTACAGCTGTTTTTGAATCTAGCTGCTTATCTCGTAAAATGGGTCAGAGCAGTGAAGTAACATGTAAGGCATCTCTCAGGAAAGTTTCTTAAAAAGAAAGGCAGTCAACCGGCTTTGTTACACAGAGCGGTGTTGGGGGGGGGGGCACAGGTTTTCGCTCCAATCCCAGGCCAGCATGGAGGGCTACCTGGTGTTCTTTTAATACCCTCCTCCCAGGAGAAAGTAAAACACTGCACTGTTCCCCTAACACCCCTGTTGGAGGTGTGTTGTGGTGACCCTGGCAGCACAGTTGACCAGGCACAGTTGGGCACCTACCTCCTAGACTGCCACTGTATGTGTACTCACAGAGGTGGGGGTGGGGAGAGAGGGACATACATACAACAGGAGCAAACTGGAGGGTTTGTTCAGGTACTCACTGGATGACACATGCCGCATTCCTCCCACGCCACTCAGCTCCCTAGACATGCCGTGCCTCTCCCACTGCCACAGCTGTCATCCTAGATGCTGCTTTCTTCCTCTGTTAGTAAGACAGAGAGTTTCTCAGGAAGAGACAGACCCACACTTGCAGTGTGTGGAAGGCCAGTGAATGATGACAGTAGGTGTCGAGAGGCTGAAGAGTGACTCCAGCGTGCAGCAGGTCACTAAGCATTCTTCATGGAGATGAGCGCTTGACATCTATGGAAAAAAATAGACGTACACAAAAAAAAAAAAAAAAGGACAGACACACCAACCTGCAGTGTTCCCAAAATCTCAAAAATTGTTTGTCAGTTGTATCATCTTCAAAGACTTTCAATTTACCTAAACTAGGCAATTTAAAAGCCTGATACTGTATCTCACAGGAGACTGAAAAAAAGAGAACATTTAGACATTTCCATTAATAATGAAGTCATATTCTGTATTTTAGTTTTCCTTTTGTCTTTATAATGATGCACATTAACTGGAAAGCAGGATTACTGGCCTTTAGACTTCATCATTTGCTCTGACTGCTTGTCTACACTAGACATCCCTGGTCTCCATTTATGACACCATCATTTTTTGCTGTGGCAATGATACGATGTCACAGGCAAAGGATAATGATGATGACCAGAACAGGCAAGTTGTAACAGATAGTGATGCTGTTTTCATTTTAATGTACATAATGTTAAAAGTGTGTGTGTGTGTGTGTGTGTGTGTGTGTGTGGTGGTGGGCGATAAAGACAGAAGTGTTTTTATGGTTGTGTATTTCATGCCATGCAGGGAATCCAAGCACTGGATGGGCACCTTAATATAAACCAAAACTACTATTTACAACAACCACAAAAACATCTGAAATGTAAGCTGAATTGTCTGTAAAGATAATGTTTTTTTTTTTCTAAATGTTCACCCTGAAATGTTGGGGGCTCTTTAAGGAGCAGACAAACAATGCTGGAACGTACAGGCATCTGCTAAAGTGACCTCTGAAAGTCACCACTTCTTATCGATTCATATGCTGTGTCAGCAAAGGCTGGGGAAAAATCTGCAGTCTGCCTGATCTGTCCTGTACTGTGGTGTGGTGTGCTGCTCTGTGCTGGTCCGGTACTTACCTTCTCACATGGCATTCACAAGGAGAGAAGGCATTTAAAGAGCTACTTATGGAAATCTGAAAATGCTAAAGATGCTTCAGCTTAGATTTCATACATTCTCTAAGCAGTCTCCCACATGGTGATAAACAGAATTGTAACATGAACTCTGGAGTCTTTTCTGGGGGTGCAGCGTAGTCAGCAGGGGACGCAGGCCTTAAAATTCACTTTTATGTCACTGGGGCATTCCCCCTAGGGTTCTATAAGAGAGAATGTGTGTGTTTCTTCTGTTTCTCCACTCCTGTTTCATTTCAGGCTTTTCTTGTGTTGCCTTGTTTTATATTCTCTGTTCCAGCACTGTACTAGTCACAGTGCTGCCATTTGCTGATCTTCTGCGATATTCACAGTTTATTTTGTCTGAAGTGTCAAATAATACGACTCAGGCAACAAAAGCAATCCAGCTTCGCGGCACTACCAGTGCTTCAGGAAACAGCACTAATTGTGCTTAACTCAGTAGTGGGGAGAAAAATAAAAATCAGCTGATTTTGTAAAGGGGGCCCCACAATGGTAAGACTGAGTTTGAAAATGCAAGAATCCCACAATCACAGAACCCATCCCCCCAATGTTTTAAGCCTTGGGGAGAGAAGCAGAGGAGGTCTTACAGGGCAGTGTGGGACAAAAGATGGTAACAGGGAACTATTTAGCTACAGAGTGATTCATGTCACCCCCGATTCCTTTCATAGGGAGCTGGAAACTGTTACATCTCTTGCAGCTAGGACTGCCACTAGAATGGCAACTAAGAGGAACATAGAGACCATGGGTAAGAGAACAGCTAAGAAGGTACCCATGACAGGGGACTCCACTAACAGGGGGACAAAAAGGACAGTGTGTACAGAGAACTGTAGTGGAAGGATGATCAGATGCCACCTGGGTGCATCGGCAAGAAGGGATACACTCAGGATAAAGAGGATAGTAAGGCGTGTGGGGGGGCAGATGTAATTCTCCACCTAAGGACAAATTATCTGGCGAGTAGGTCACAGGGGGAAATTATGGACAGCTTTAAGGAGTTAGGCAGGAGACTAAAGCTGGCAGCCCATTCAGCAACATTTCTGGAGGTCCTGCCAATGTGTCTCAGAAGTGACGCTAGGCTTCTCCTTATCACTCATTTTAAATCATGGTCAAAGAAGGATTTAGCTTTGTGGGGGACTAGACAGTTCTACAGAGATAGAAGTTGGTTTAAGACAGAGTATGAGAGAAAGAGACGGCCTCTGCCCCAACACTGTGGGTACTAATGCTTCGTCACAAAGATTTGATGCTTTTTATCACTGGCTATTTAAACTGTTAGGTGGGAGACCGCAGTGGGGGTTAGCCAGGGTGCAGTACCGGCCATATGAGGCCCAGAAGGCACTCCCCTGAGTAACAAGAATAAGCAAGTACCTAAGCAAGGAAGTTGGGAAGGTGCAATAATAAAGAAGGCTGAGCGGGGATTTGGCGGGCAGGAAGAACTGGCTGGTGGGGCTAGCCGAACAACTTAATGGAAAGTAGCGAAGTTAAATGCAAGGAGCCTGGGAAAAAGATCGGGGACATCCAAGCAATGTTGGAGGAGGGGCAGCTGAACATCACAGTAGTCACTAAAACATAGGCAACATTCAACCACGATTGGGATACGTCAGTCCCAGGCTATGCCATTTTCAGAAATGCCAGGGAGATAGAGAATGGGATGGCTCTGCAGCTGATAGTGGAAAAGGGTAGTAACATCAGGTTTAGGGAGCTCTAGAATCCCCAAACCAACCAGAGGAAGGGAACAGGTTCCCATGGCAGGAAATAAAAAAGGCAGTTGTACTAGGGAACATAATCCTGGCAGGCAATTTTTTTTTGTTTTGTTAAATTAGTACGCTTTTAACCCCCTGTCTCTGACCGGCCTTTCATCAGTCCTGACACCTCACCCAGCCCCATCACCCACCTTCCCCATTCGCCGTGTTTCTCCCTGGCTTACCACCCAAGACAGGGCTGCCGGAGGTGGACCCAATTCCTCCAGCACAGTTGAAGCTCAGTGCTGGTGATGGAGACCAGTTGGCAGTGCGGGACCTGTGGTGAGGGGCAGGAAGGCATGCTGCAGTGGCTGGAGTTTTTCTGCATGCCCTCACCTGCCCACGGATGCTGATGAAAGCATTTGACTAATGCACACACAATGTGCAGTGTGCATCAGAGCATGTTGACGTTCTCCTCATGGAGTTGATCGGCTCCAGTTTCCACCGCCACCTATAGTCACCCAGGTGACGATACTGCAGCGGAGACCAAGAATGCTCCATCCCACCCAGAGGAGGCGAGCATCAACTGGGATGCCACACCATCCTTCCTCAGTCAGCCCGCCAATGACCAGGGTTCACTCCCGAACCAGGGTTGCTGGCGTTGTGAGCGACAGTGCTACTGCTGCGCCATCTGGACAGCCACCACAGAGTTTTTTTTTTCTTTTTTGCCTTCATCTGTGCCTCCAGAATCCTCATTCTTTCTGGCCCCACAATGTGCTACTCCTCGGTCTGACAGACTTGCTCTTGTCGGCAGCATCTACCACCAGATCCTAGAGTGCCCCTCTGGTACCCGGGTTGGTTCTATCCTTCCTTGTGGTGCCTTCTCTACTGTGGGGCAAAGGAGGAAAGTGAAAAGTGCTCAACTGAAGTCAATGTTAAGGCACCCAGGTCCGAGTACTGGATGTGTCACCAATGAGGGCCTGGTGGTATGGGTGGAGCACAGGGAGGCCATCACAGAGGATGCCATGGACAGGTATTTTTTTCTCCTTGTTTTAACCGCAACTCCCTGCCTCACCAGATGGAGCATTCCTGCTTGCTGGCATGTGGTCATCCACAGCGGTTTCAGTTCAGTTCAGTTTCAGTTTAATAGAAAAAGAGTGTATAAAACAACAGTTTGTTACACCTTATAAATTACACAGCAATGTCCACAATATATAAAATTTTGCACATTAATAAATAGAAATTTACAATCAAACATCATTTAACAAAAAAATAATTTTGCCAGTCCAAACATTAGTTTTATAGAGTCCATTTTTAAAATATGGCTTTTATACAGCTCATCAAACTTAACCATATACTGAGGAAAGAGGACCTCGAGACACTTTTCCCTTTGTTCTGACCAGCTTTTGCAATCAAATAATATATGCATAATATCTGGTTTTGGAATGATCTGGCAAGAGCAGCCTACATTTCGTATTTTATAATGACATTTATTAAGATTATAGTAAATGTTTCCCATACATGCTAGCCTTACCTTACATAACATATTTCTATGCAACTTATTCTCACACATAGCTAAGTATTTTTCTTGCCCCCAATTCAGTTTGACCCTTGAATATAAACCTAATAAGTCCAGCTCATGGGTATTACTAAAATCTGTTTGCATAGCTATGTCTTTAATTCTTTGACTGGCACTATTTAAATAAAATTGAGGCATCTCTAGTGTTGTAGACACCACAGGTCTCCGCAGCCTATATTTTTTAAGATTTCATTAAATTTAAAAAAAAAAACATTTCCTTGAACCCGGGTTAAATATGTTGTTAGAAAACTCGACCCAGCACATCTTAGGTAATCTATCACTGTTCATTTGCATCATCCTACTCCAATAATTTATCACCCTTAAAAAAAATGGTGGTATTAACGGGAAGCATACCTGATTCCAATCTGAGGATGGAAGATAGGGTATCCCAAGGCAAGTTCAGTGTTACTCTTAAAAATCTGATTTTGAACATATTCTGTATTTGACTTTCCTAATGATAAACCCCAAATTTCTCTGCCATAAAGGATTTGGGTCATTAATTTGGTCTCAAAAGTTCTCTGTAGGGCAATAAAAGAATTATTTGCAAATTTATTAGCAAAATTTCTTTCTTATTACACCCATAGATTTGTACAAGTTGTTTTTAAGATCTATTAAATGTGAATTCCATGACCACTTAGAGTTAATCTTTATCCCAAGATATTTAAATTCTGTAACTACTTCAAAACAATTCCCATTAATATTCCAAATTTCCCCTTTTTTCTTGGCCTTTCCTAAAATTAATAATTTGGATTTATCTATATTCAGATCTAAGTCCAACTCAGATAATGAGTCCAAAACATTAGTCAAACCCCTTCTAAGTCCCAGAGGAGTCTGGGAAATAATAATTGCGCCATCCGCATATAACAGTAGTTAGAGTTTCTCTATTTTTATAACTGGGGCAAAAGTATCAATTTTAGAAATGTTGATAAGTTTTTCTATATATAGATTAAACAAGATAGGGGCCAATAAACAGCCCCGTTTTACTCCGCTGTTTATAGATAGTTCCTTAGACAGAGTACCATCTCTCCTATACCGTACCTTAGCGGCTGTATCCTGGTGCGTAAGTTTTAGGATAGCCAACAGATGAGGGGCAATGTTTAATTTAACTAATATATCCCACAACTTTCCTCTGTTCACTGAGTCAAAGGCAGCCTTTATATCCAAAAAGGCTATATAAAGGGTGCCTTTTTTATAATGGACATACTTCTCCACCAGGAAATTCAGGGTAAACAGTAGATCCAAAGTACTATACCCTTTTTTGAACCCATACTGGAATTTAGAAATCAATTTATTATCATCTACCCATAACTGTAATCTTGATAAAATTAACCTGGAAAACACTTTTTGACCATCTCCCCTCAGCAGCCAAAATAAGTGCCCTAGGACGGGAAGATATGCAACAAGTATTAGTGGCCCTCGAACCCCAACTGACCAGCCTGGCACCTAATTTCAACCGAAAACTTCAGGAGTTGGTGGACTTGCATGCTGCTCATGCCACTCACCTCACAGAAGTGGAACAGCGAATCTCCGATGTTGAGGATGCCACTGCTACGGTCCCTGATCAGACTGCCACCTTGCAGAGAGAGCTGGAGGATTTCAGTGACCAATTTGAATACCAGGAAAACTACCAATGGAGGCTGAATCTACGGCTCTGGGGGCTCCCGGAGCGGCTAGAGGGAACCAGTGCACTTGAATTCTGCACAAAGACCCTGCCAGAAATCCTGGGTCTCTCCTCTAAGAACGTCCGCCTTAAACTTGAATGGGCCCACAGAGCTGTCCTGCCCAGGCCATCACCGAATCAGCCAGATAGTGCTAAGGTTTTATCATTTTCAGGATAGGGAACTGGTCCTGAAAGCCTATAGAAACACACCCTCACTGCAATATGAAGGCCACAAGCTTTATTTGTCACAAGATCATTCTGCTCGCCTGCTTAAAAAGCGCCGCGCCTTTAATTCTGTGATGGCGCAACTTCGAGAAGCACAAGTTGAATGCTTCATGATTTATTCTGCGACCTTAAAAATCAAACATGAAGGTGTCACATATTCTTTCTAGGATGTGTAAAAAGCAGAAACCTTCGTAAAGGATCTCAAGAAAAAAGTGGGGTGAAGGGATTCACTACTGGATGGCCACGTACCCAAATTTTCCATGGCAGATACAGGCCTGGTGCTGGGTCTAGATTATTTTTGGACTGTTTAACTCAAGGTACTGTTATGTTAGATTTATGTCCTGGATGGAGCGATTATTTGAACAATGGACAGTTGCGGGACTTGCTGCTGTTTTGTTATGAGCATTTTCTGTTTCCTTTTTAAGATGAACCCCTGTATCCCTCCTTCTTTTAGCTACAAGTGAATTAACTTGCTGGGACCAAGCGGCTGTCTGCACGTGGACTGTGAACTTGTTTTGTCTTATCGAGGGCACACAACACGAAGGAGCTACTTCTTTCCCCTTTTATTTTCAGGAGCTGTTTATTATGGACTGCTGTTGCCCTGACTATGCTTAGGAGATAAATTAATGTTTTCTTTTTTCACTTGCTGAAGCCTCTTTGCTGATCTCAATGAGGGCTTATATACTTAAGTGGTATGTCTGGATAGAGACTGGGATGCTGGAGGGACTGAAGAAATAAAGCTATTGCTTATACTTAACTTTTTTGAGAGAACCGTAGCTCGAAACATTTAAATTGTTTGTGGTGGGGCATGGAGGGGGGGGGCCTTACTAAACCATGGGTTGGGACTGTAAAATTTTTGCTAGATGCAACTCTTGTTACAACGGGGAGGGATATTCAATTATACGAATGAACTGGGAGTTGGGGGGTTGGGGGGATTATATATAGTTACTGTTTGCCGTTTGTTAATTTTATTGCTGTTATCTATCAGAACCAAACTTATTATGCGATGTTATATGTGCACCATTTACCAGTGAGAGAGGAATGGACCTGGCTAGCTGGGGCTGTGAGGGAGGGTTATGGCACAGCTTATGGCTAGTATATCAGAACTAGTTGTAGCCTCATGGAATGTGCGAAGGATTGCCACCCCTGTTAAGCACACTATGCTACTAACTGCCCTCAAACAGCAGTTTGTGAATGTTGCCCTATTGCAGGAGACCCTCCTTACGAAACAAAAGCACAACAAATTAAAAAAAAAAAAAGGGTAGGTGGGGGATTGTTATGCAGCGGGAGTGGCCATTCTATTACACAAGCGGTTGCAGTTCATGCTTGAGAGAGTGGTGGCTGACCCTGACAATGGCCGCTATATCTTTGTGACAGGTGACCTCCTTGGGGAAAAGATAACCTTCAGAGGCGTATATGTGCCTGCAGTGCATGACCCTGAGTTTTATAAGTCCATCCTAGTGCTCCTAATGGCAGAACAATTTCCAGGGCTGATACTAGGTGGTGACTTGAACTGCTTGATGAATCTTATGACAGATCACTCTGAGGGAAGGGGAAACACTAGAGGGGCACTTCGCAGTTGGCAAATAAGGATGGTTGACTTAGACCTAATAGACAGTTGGAGGATGGCCAACCCCACACTTTGGGAATACAAATTTTTCTCCCATCCACACCGGACATGGTCTCGAATGGATTATGTGTATATCCCTAGATCCTGGTTCTTTCAGGCGACTCAGACTAAACATGGCCCAATATATTTTTCTGACCATAAAATGGTGCTTATTGCATTGTCACTCAGAGGGGAAAGCGTAGAACCCTGCACGTGGAAGTTTCCTAACTACCTACTGGCTAATAAAGAATTTAAAGAGCGCCTGCAGGGTCAGTGGAGGCAGTATGTACAGACTAATTCGGAGTCGGCCCCATCTAAAGCTGTTTTCTGTGATGCTGGAAAGGTGGTTATGAGGGGCTCCATTATTAGTTATGTGGCATATCACAAAAGGAGGGGTAAGGAATGGAGGATAAACTTTGAAAATCATCTTAAGGTATTGGAGAGGCGAGTGGCCCAAGGGGAAGGAGGGGATGATACCCCTCGCCTGTTGGTGGTGACTAGAGAAGCACTAAATAACTTGTTGGAGGAGGCCAGGAAAACTTGTTTATTTGTTCAGAAGCACTTTTACGAATGGGGGAACAAACCTAGCACCATGGTGGCTCAAATAATACGAGGGAAAAAAATGTCACACTTGATTTCCGCAATTAAAGGCCCGGACGGCACACTATATAGGGATAAAGGTCATAACAGTTTTTAAACCTATCCCTGATATCAAGAACTGTATAGAACACAATCTGGGGATGTGAGGAGCAGTATGGTGGATTTTTTAAATGGCTTGGATCTCCCCAAGTTATCCACTGCCCAGCGAGAGTGGTTGGGTTCTAAGATAACCAGGAAAGAAGTCGCCAGGGCAATAGCAGGGTTGAAGGAAGGGAAATCTAGTGGACCGGATGGTTTTACTGCAGAATACTATAAGGCTATGCAACCTTGCCTTCTAGAACATTTAGAAGCAATGTTCAGTGCAGTAAAAGAACAGGATGGAATACAGCCTCACACTTGGAGAGAGGCGATGATCTGCCTCATACCTAAGGAGGCCAAAGACCTCCTTGAGTGTGCGTCTTTCAGGCCTATCTCCCTTCTTAATTGCAATTCCAAAATACTTGCTAAGGTCCTGGCAAGTTGTCTGGATAGGCTCTTGCCGGAGCTGATCCACCCAGACCAAACCGGGTTCATTAGAAATAAATATTCCTATCATAATATGCGAACCCTACTGAATGTACTCTGGGGAGCCACAAATGGATATGAGCCCATCCGTATACTCTCAATGGATGCGGAAAAAGCATTTGACCGGGTTGAATGGCCCTACTTAATGGAAGTACTAACCCGGTTTGGTCTGGGTGAGGAGTTCGTGGGATTGGTTTGCCTGATGTATAATGCTCCCACAGCCTGTGTCCTGGTTAACGGAACACCAACTGAAAGCTTTGCCCTCGAGAGGGGGACTAGGCAGAGCTGCCCTTTGTCACCCCTCCTATTTGCCCTGGTGCTGGAACCCCTTGCAGTGGCAATTAGAATGCACCCTGAGATCAGAGGCATCCTTGACTAGTTGGGTGGGGCTCATAAGCTCTCCCTCTATGCAGATGGCATGTTGTTATATGTGACCAGACCCACCCAGTCCATGCCTCCACTTCTGGACTTGATTAACCGGTTCTCTCAATTCTCTGGCTATAAACTGAACTTAAGTAAGTCAGAGGAACTACGGCTGGGGGAACCTTGGGATGGGGAAGGTGAGCGGGGTCAGGATTGGGGGTTTCGGAGAGTCCAGGACTATTTTGTATATATGGGTGTTAGGGTTGGACTAAATATTAGGACCCTATATGACTTGAACTATACCGCCTTACTGCAGACAACTGATAGCTGATCTGGGAAGATGGGGTAAATTGCCAATTACATGGCTGGGCCGGATAAACCTGCTTAAAATGAATGTCTTGCCCAGGATCTTACATATTATGCAAATGCTGCATGTGGGGTTAACAAGCAATTAGAAAAATATTTCTCGGACTTCCTGTGGCAGGGGAAGCGCCCTTGAGTGAGCCTTTCACGTCTAAAGATCCTCATTGAGAGGGGGGGACTACAGTTCCCTGACCTGAGTATCTATCATCTTGCTATACAGTGTCGCTACCTGCAGGACTGGGTGGGTAGGCCCCGAGAAGCAAGTTGGCTAGATCTTGAGGAGAGGGGTTGTCCTGGTAGGGTCTCAGCGTACCTGTCTGGGATGGGTGGGAGAGCATATGCAGGGCTGTCCAAGCCGAACCCATTGGTTAGGTCAGTGCAGGACTGCTGGGTTCGAATGATCCACCAAAATAGTAAGGTACAGGAGGAAACCCTACTCCTACCGGTAGTGGAGAATCCCTTTTTTATTCCTAGCCTGGCGGATTCTGGCTTTAAAGACTGGGAAGCTAGTGGTATAAAATGCCTGTGCGATCTATATACTAGAGAGGGACTTATCTCTTCTGAGGATCTCCGAGCCAAGACTGGATTGGGACATTAGCAATTTTTTTTGCTATCTACTGGTTCAGGCATATTGCAAAACCCTAGGGAGAACACTTGACACAGATTCAGTACTGGGCCAATTTGAACAACTGATTCAAGATGGGTGGAGAAACCCTAAGTGTACTATACGAAGGGCTGCCACAGTGAGTAGGCAACTGCTTCCAGATATGACACAAAAACAGACAGCTTTGGGCAGGGGACATGGGGGTTCCTATTACAGAGGTCTCTTGGAGAGTTATGACACAGCTACATCAGGGTATCTTGATATGTAATAAGTATAAAGAATCCTTCTACAAGTTCTGTCATAGGTTACACTGTCCTCCATTAATGGTTAATAAATTTAACCCTGAGGTTTCCCCCTTTATGCTCCAGATGTGGTGGCAGTATAACCTCTTACTACCATTATTTCAGGCCCTGCCCTATTTTGCAGGAGTTCTGGAGGGAGGTGAACCAAGAAGTCCAGGTTTATGCCTGTAGATCAATTCCCCTACTGCTAATGGTGATGCTGTTTGGGATGGAGGATATAGGAGAGGAACAATGGACCCCATTACCACAGTGGCTGAGAGTGACACCCGTTATGGCAAGACACTGCATCCTCAATACGTGGGTGTCAGCAATCAGACCCACTATACATCAATGGAAGACACTGAAGCTGCAAGCTCTTGCCCTGGAAAGGCTTACATATGTTATGCAGGATGGGGGGAGCAATTATATAACACCTGGCAGCCATATTTGGTGGCTCTCTCGCCTGAAGAGACCCTAACACTTGGGGAGGGTTGGGTAGGACAGATGGGAATGTAATAATCTAAAGGGAATAGTGTTCTGCTCCTTGATTATAGATGGTGCACACCTGAGATGAGTGAAAACAAATTAATTTCTAGTCTTCTATAATTTCCCAAACTTGTATAAGTGACTTGACAATTTGTTTTATTTATCTGATTGTATTGCATAGGGACTTGGATCTGTATGTACATACATTATGTATTACTATTGTCTGTCTTTGTCCTGTGCTCAGTTTAACTGTGATGTTTGTATTTTCTCTTTATTGAAAAACTGAATGAACATATGATGCAAAAAAAAAAAAAAAGAAATGCTACAAATTATCAGGATACTCAGTGTATTGTGATTTTATAAATACATATATTTTTGTTACACAAGTATCACAATGCTCAAACTCTGATATTGCAACATCCTTACCTGAATGACACCTTTCAGGATGGTTTCCTCTACCAGCATATGAGGGAACCAACTAGGTAGGAGGCTATCCTGTACCTCATTCTCTCAAACAATGACCTCATTGAGGATATTTCTATTGAAGCTCCCTTGGAGTAAGTGACCACAGCTCCAGGTGGTTCAAAATACCCCTTAGAAGTAGGCACCAGAAATCTAAGATGATGGTTCTAGACTTCAGTAATCAGACTTTAAGAAGACAGAAAAGATCCTTGAGGCTAGACTCTGAAAGGTAGATAAGATAGAGGGAGTACAGGAAAAATGGGAGACTGTTAAAAGGGATGCACTAGAGTAAAGATGCAGCAAAGTTGCCTCAAACATAGAAACATAGAATTTGATGGCAGCTAAGGACCACTTGGCCCACCCAGTCTGCCCATTTCCCTGCCTACTGGATAAGCTGCAGATCCTAGTTAACCAGCAGCCTACTTCTTCCTACCCCAACCCCCTAGAATTGCCTTATGACTGTCCCATGCATGCTTGAATTCCACCACTGTTTTTGACTCCATGACCTCCTCCGGAAGGCCGTTCCATGCATCCACAACCCTCTCTGTGAAAAAATACTTCCTTAAATTACCTCTGAGCCGCCCCCCCTCTATCTTCAAATTGTGCCCCCTTGTTCTTGCACACCTCTTTTTTTTGAAAGACACCTTTCAGGATGGTTTCCTCTACCAGCATATGAGGGAATCAACTAGGAAGGAGGCTATCCTGTACCTCATTCTCTCAAACAATGACCTCATTGAGGATATGTCTATTGAAGCTCCCTTGGAGTAAGTGACCAAAGTGGCTGAAACTTGCCTTCGTGAACTTTGTTACCCTCAGCAACTTCGACTTTGCTGAAATTCACATAGTTTCACTGCAAAGTGGGTAAACTGGCTACTTTGCAGGCGAACTGCACACACTTTGCCTATAATCTGCACTTCGTGAACTGCAACCTTCATGAATTTGCACTTCATGAATTTTGTGAACTTTATAAATTACTTTGCGAAGCAACTTTCAGCAACTTTGCCCAACTCTATACTGGTGGCCACTAAATGCTGTTTGAGGCACATCAGAAAGAGACAAAAAAGATTGGTGGTTTTCCAGGAAAGTGAGGAAGGAAGTGAAGGAAAAAGGTTGCCTTTAGGATGTATAAGAAATAACTCATGGCAAGGAGCTGCCTACCTGAGGGACTAAATCAGGTATAATTTGATTTTCTTTACGACAGTCTTTATGGAAATATTTAATGTACCATATTGTCTATTACCATTCCACGTTTGAGCGAGCATAGCGCCGCTGCTATATACAGCATTTTGATGGCACTAAGTAAGGAAGGGATTAGAGAACTACTAACAGGGATACAGCACTGTCAGAAACAGTGATAACCTTCACATGCATTGTTGTACTTTGCATGCACCTGTACATGATAATGGGTGCAGTATTACATATATGTACCAAGTTAACACGTACTAGTGCCTGCAAGGTAAAATAACTGTATGTAATGGTCGTCTGTACTCCGGATCATGATCCATTCCTATTAGTAACCCTGCAGCCCTTCCCTGCTTAGCACTGTCAAAATGCTATTACAAATGCTCTTGCAATTTATTTACTCAGGATAGCCCAACAAAGAAGAAATATCTACTTTTCAGTGGGATTCTGCTTTTACCTATTTCCACAGCTGGATGTACTGAAATAGAGCTAAAAGAAAATCCTATAACTTTAGTTACTGAATGTAACCATATCTCACAACAGGTTTCAGAGATCATGCACACTGGTGTGTTCTTACATAGAAACATAGAAGTTGACGGCAGATAAGGACCGCAGGGCCCATCCAGTCTGCCCATTTCTTTTTCTACCTTATGAATATGCCATTGGCCTTTGCTCTGTCAATGGCCTATCTAGTCATATTCATCTTTATTGCTCCCTTATGCCTATCCCATGCCTGTTTGAAGCCCTGCACTGTATTCATATCCACCACTTCTGAGGTAGGCCATTCGCATACATCCACCACTCTTTCTGTGAAAAATAACTTCCTCACATTACCCCTTAATCGGCCTCCCTCTAATCTCATGCTGTGTCCTTTTGTCCTGCTATTTTTCTTATACTGAAACATGTTAGACTCTTTCACCTTGTTAATGCCCTTAAGGTGTTTGAATGTTTCGATCATGTCACCTCTCTCCCTCCTTTGCTCTAGGGTATACATATTGAGCTCAGTTAATCTGTCCACATATTTTTTCTGATGCCGTCCCTGCACCATTTTGATTGCCCTTCTCTGGACTGCCTCAATTTGGTTAATGTCCTTGTGAAGGTGTGGCCTCCAGTACTGCACGCAGTACTCCAGATGGGGCCTAACCAGTGACTTGTAAAGAGGGATTATAACCTCCCTCTTCCGACTTGTGATACCCCTACTAATACACCCCAACATACCACTAGTCTTACCTACTGCTTTAGTGGTCTGCTTGGATGATTTCAGGTCATCGGTGATGATGACGCCCAAGTCTCTTTTTTCCCTTGTGACTGCCAGCAACTCCCCTCCCAGCCTATAGGTGGCTTCAGGGTTTCTCTTCCCTATGTGCATGATCTTGTACTTCTTTGCGTTAAACCCCAGATGCCACTCTTCCGACCATTTTGCTGGTTTATCCAGATCTCTTCTCATTCTACCCACCCCATCTGGATCATCTACTCTGTTGCAGATCTTGGTGTCATCTGCAAACAGACAAACCTTATCCTCCAGTCCATCTGCAATGTCACTGATGAAGATATGGAAGAGGACCGGCCCCAGGACTGATCCCTGAGGTACCCCACTTGTGACTTGCATCTCTTCTAACTGTATATCATTTACCACCACTCTCTATTTTCTGCCAGTCAACCAGTTTGCCACCCAGTTGACCAATGTCTGACCCACCCGGAGCCTACCTAGCTTATTAATCAATCTTCTATGTGGAACAGCATCGAAAGCTTTGCTGAAGTCAAGGTAGGTGACATCAACTGCTCCCCCTTGGCCCACCACTCTGGTTACCCAGTCAAAGAAATCTATGAGATTAGTTTGACAGGACCTTCCTTTTGTAAACCCATGCTGTCTTGGATCCTGTGCTCCTATGGATTCCAGATGTTGCACTATCCTTTCCTTAAGGAGTGTCTCCATAATCTTGCCCATTACTGAGGTAAGACTGACTGGTCTGTAGTTCCCTGCCTCCTCCCTGCTACCACTCTTGTGGAGCGGGATCACATGAGCCCTTCTCCAGTCTTTTGGGACCTCTCCTGTGCTCAGAGACTCTCACTAAACAGTTCTGATAATGGCTCTACTAGTTCCACCCTTAGCCCCTTTAGTACCCTGGGATGTATGCCAACAGGTCCCATTGCCATGTCCACCCTGAGCTTATCGAGCTCTTGTAGGACCCTTTCTTTTGTGAAGGGACTAGTGCACACCTCCCTCCCCCATTTGTCCATGGTGCTGAGCTGTGGGCCCTGCCCTACCTTCTCTTCAGTAAATACTGAGCAGAAGTATCTATTTAGGACAGATGCTTTTACATGGTTGTCCTCCTCACACGCCCCCTTATCTCCTTTGATCTTAGCAATACCCTCTCTGGACTTTCTCCTTTCACTAATGTATCTATAGAAAGTCTTGATGGTGATCTCTTACTGAAAGAAGCAGTAGGAGACAAACCTAGAATTTATACAGACGAGGGAATACTGGTGACTCAGTGACACAGCTTATACAAAATAAATAAAAACAGAAGTTGAGATTAAACCTAACTGGCTTCCCAACAAACCAGTGGGCTTCTACAAATTCGGCCATGATAATATTTACAACTTCTGTACTCAAGACAAAACATTCAAACATCCCTCAGTCGCCAAAACTGTGGACATAAGACAATTCATCAACTGTCACATGCCATTTGTTGTTCATGTTTCATTTTGTCTCTGTCCAGGAATTTATGTTGGTCGAACTACCAACGTTTTGCAGGAGCGTATTCAAGAGCATGTATGTTCCATTTTAAAAGCTACTCCAGACACAACGCTAGGAGCACACTTTGCCGAGCATTACAATAGAGACACAAGTGGGTTCAAGTTTATGGGCATAGAACATGTGTCTAGAAGTATGTGAGGAGGAGACAGGAAAAAGTAACTTTCAAAGTAAGAATCAAATCTGGATCTTCACATTAAAAGCATTGCTTCCACGTGGTTTGAATGATGCAGTTGATATGTTACCATTTCTATAAGCCTATGGGACATTTGCAGTGATCCTCTGTTGAAATGTTTCTATGTTTGTATATTTATCATGGTATATATCTATATATGTATGTATGTATGTACGTATATTAGATGGTCAATCTTTTCTTTATTTTCTGTCACTTTCTTTCCCCACTTCTGCCCCCCCTCCCCAAAAACCAT
The DNA here is from genome assembly GCA_016271365.2 of Neoceratodus forsteri. Classification (NCBI taxonomy): domain Eukaryota; kingdom Metazoa; phylum Chordata; order Ceratodontiformes; family Ceratodontidae; genus Neoceratodus; species Neoceratodus forsteri. Next base: position 1,338,655,686 of record CM057455.1, on the reverse strand, counting down.
CTTTTTTGACACATGGTTATTATAATTAGTGTAAGGATATGAAACCACAAGGAGCAATTTTATGCTGAGTACATACACACTTACATAAGCAATTTGGACCATGAGCACTTTTAACAGCGAATACAGTCCTTATTTAACATCAGATATGTTGGTTTGAGCCTTCTTTCATTTTTTTTGTCCCTCCTTTTTTTTTTTCTTTCTAATCTCAAGTCTTCTGTTTTGGTTAAGTCATAATGATCTTGTGATTTTTTCACTGTGATCAATGCAGTTTCCAAATATGTTTAGAATGAATTTGATATGGCTCTCACTCATTGTATTTTTCGCTAGCAGCTGCTTTAAGTCATTTTTGTACAAGGTCTGTTGCACAGCTTGTTATTTAGTACTTACTGGTTTGGGTGCATGAACTCATATTTCACTGAAAAACTGTTTGAGCTCATACTTTTAATTATGGTTGTTCAAACTGATGAGTTGTCACAGTGGTTCCTGCACTTTTTGGTAACTGCACCTTAAAGAATTTGGCTTTAAAATGTATGCAGCTTTGTGAAGCTACACCACCTGACAAAGCCTCATGCACGTGAGGTGAAGTGCTGGGGCCGAGTGCTGTGTTTCCTTTTTGTCTTATAAATCTTTTGGCTTTACTAGCTGCCTATCTTTTCTTTATTTTCTGCAGAATGCTTCCATTTGTTTTTGTTCTCTTGTTGGCTGTTTGGCAGGGCACCTCTTCTACATCAGAAGCACACTGCGTTCATGCTCACACTGGAGATACTGAAGCACAGGGAGGTTAAGTGACTTTCTCAAGGTCACCCGGCTATCTGGCTCAAGCAGCAGTGCTCTACATGGCAACCATTTTGGAATTTATAGCAATCTGCATTTAAGTTTGACCAGTGGACTGGAGACATTGTCAGACTGTCACATGGGCAATCTCATTTATTTTTAATTGTACATTTTCAAATTGTGGAAAATTAACTCAGTCACAATGGCTTTTCCCACAATTTGTATACTAAGACTCAATTGTGAGGAAAAAAAAAGTAATTTGGAGACTTCAGAAGTCAGCTATTGCACCAGATATACCTAGATAGTTTGGCCATCTGAAATTTCAATTTGGCTAATAAGACTTTTGACTGCTGGCCTCATGGCAAACACTTTGACAAAAAGCACTGCCCAAGTAGGGCTTAATCCTGTGACCTAGTTCCCAAGATGGTGCTCAAGCACTAGATCCCAGCCTAATCCCATCAATCCTTCATAACTACTATGGATGACTGTGCAAGGATTGGCAGAGAATACACGGAATATGTGGGGGAAGGAGAAGTGTGAAGATAGGGCCACTAGACTACCAAGTAACACTTGGAACAATGGAGCAGAGTATGGAGAGTAAACTGCTTTACTTCAGGAAATGCTTAAAAGAATGGGAAGGGGGACCACTAGACCACCAGAGAATACCTGGAACAGCAGGTGGCTGCAGGATGGCAGTTCGCTAGGCACCAGGGAATGTTTGGAATAACTGGAGGCATACAGGAGTGGCAGAGAACAGCAAGAGGAAGGAGCTGCTGTTAGAACGTTACTGTGTCTATATTGCCCTTCATCTGTCCTCTCCACCCTTAGCCGGTTCTACTTTTATAGGCACAGGATCTGACTGAAAACAGGAACTTCCTGTTTGGGAGTAGGAAGGGAATGATCACAGAGGCACAAAGGACTCACCATCCTAGAAAGAAAAAAGTAGCTCTCCACCCCCCCCTGCCCCCTTGCTGCTGGAGGTCTGACTCTGAGCAAGTAAGAAGGAGACTACTGAGGAATACAGGAACTTACTGTCCCAGAACAGGAAGATCATGAGCTTTAAGGGCACAGAGGCACTAGGGAGAAAAAAAAAATTATGTAAAAAATAAACAGAGAAAGGAAAGAGTAATTATACAAAACAACAGTTAAGAGGCCACAAATAATAATACATGATGGGAGTGGTGCAGTGCAGTGGCTGTGGAGCAGCAGTCTTCCGGGAGACGTTCTAGAGGATGCGGTGCTGTCCCATCTGCAGGCACCTCTCTGGGTTGAGGGCGGAGGTTGCTCATCTCCAGGCTGAGTGGGCCAGGTTTTAGGGGACCTTCCTTCCCACCCAGGGACCACCAGGGCCACCGCCGCTGCCTCAGAGGTTGCCAAGAAAGAGGTGTGGTTGGACCAGAGTGGGCTCAGGGAGGGTGAGGATGGTGGAACAGAGGCGCATCCCTCTAGTTGTACCTCTCCACAATTCATATGCCGTTCTGGCACAGTGTGGTTCCTCTATGGAGGCACCCGTAGTGGAGACCAAGGAGTGTGCTGGGAACCTCCACAAAGGAGACCCACAGGAGGGTGGCATGGGACCCCACAGGGGAAGGAAACAACTCCTGGTGGGGACTCCATTGTTAAGAGGATAGAACTGGGGAGGGGAGGGAGGAGGGGACAGGGACGAAGGTGCCTGTCTGGCACCATGGCTTGAGGGACAGGGAGCTGCACGGGGGGAGCTGGATGTCATTGTCCACCTAGGGAGAAATGACCTGGCTGGGAAAGAGATCAGAGCAGTGCAGGAGGAGTTTGTGCAGTTGGGAAGGGGCCTTAGACAAGTAGCATGCACGGTAACCTTCTCGAAGTTGCTGCTTGTCTATGGTATGGGTGAGGTTAGGGTGCTCTGCACCATGGGATTCAATCAGTGGTTGAAAAACTGATGCAGAGCTCAGGGTTTTGGCTTCACTGGGGACTGGGGGTCCACCTGGAGAGATGCAGGCCTATACTGGCGCGATGGTCTGCATCTCTCCAGAAGGGAAACCAGGATTCTAGGTGATAGGTTTAAATGCTTCATTGGCAAACATTTAAACTAGCCAGGGGGGGGAGGTAGGCACTGAAAAGGAGAAGCAAATCCTAGACCCACCCCCAAAAAAATCAGGGTAATAAGTGAGGTAAACCCCAAGATAGAGAAGTCAACAGGGAGAAGGGCAGGAGTAAATGGAGAAAAAGACAAAGGCAGTAAGGACAGGGATGGGGCAAAAAGGGTTAAGGCCATCAAAAAATGGAGGGTATGACTACCAATGCCCATAGTCTAGGTAACCAGCTCCCTGAACTGGTGGCCTTGATGGAAGAGGGATGCCTGGATATTGTGGCAGTCACAAAAACATGGTACACAGAGAACCATGACTGAGATGTCAACATACCAGGGTACACAATCTGCAGGAGGGACAGAGAGGGTAGAAGAGGAGGAGTAGCTCTCTATGTAAGGGAAGGGATCAAAGCAATAGAACTAAAGGGTAAACAGGGAGGCAAGGAGGCACTGTGGGTCACCCTGGAGACTGGAATTGGCACCACAATCTGCACAGGGGTTACAGACCCCCGTCTTGGGGAAGAAATGGAGAAGGAAATTATAGAAAGCACCCTTAGGATGGCAGAGAAAGGGGAGATATTGCTGATGGGGGACCTGACTATGCCTGATGTTAACTGGAGCACCTCTGCTGCAGCCACATTCAAGAGCAGGGCCATTCTTGATACCCTATAGGGGGCATGCCTCGGACAGCTAGTGTTGGAACCCACTCGGAAGGGAGCAATCTTAGACCTGCTACTCTCAAATGGGGATGGAGAGAGGATCTCAGATCTAGAAGTGGGTAGCCTTCTGGGAACAAGTGACCACCAAACAGTGTGGTTCACGATAAACTCAGCCGTACAGTCAAGCCATACAAAGTGAAGTACCAGATCCCCTACACTTTAAGTGGCCCAGCTCTGCTTGGCTGATGAGGGGTGCTAGAGATTACAAGGATATCATTAAAATCTTCAGGAGCCGGGCCATTTTATATGCGATACCCAGCCCTTTGGAATTCTCTACCCGTCAATAGCTATGGAGTGTGCTTAATTCTGGGGCGCAAACAGGCACTGAAAACGTATCTTTGGGGACAAGCATTTGCTAATTAAGTGTATTTAACAACAAATTTTACTGACTTTGTTAAATTGTTGTTTTATATTATTGCTTTTAGCCATTTCTGTAAAGCGCTTTGGCAATTTAAAAGGTGCTAAATTAAATAAAGATTTATTTATTATTATTATTGGACTTCAGGAGGGCTGATTTTGTCAAAATGGGAGAGTGCCTCAGAAAAGCACTAGCAAACAGGCAAAAAGGAGGGGTGGAGCAACAATGGGGAAACATCAAAATTGCCATCACGAGGCTACAAGCCTTTGTGTGAAGCAAATAAACAAGTCAAAACAAAAGAAAAAAACAGTGGTTCTGAAAAGTGGTGGCAGGGAAGGTTAGGGAGAAAAAAGATTGCATTCAGGAAGTATAAAGAAACACAGAAGGAGCAGGACAGAGAACTGTACCAGTTAAAGCAGAAGGAGGTGGGGAAGGCAGTCAGAATAGTAAAGGCCCAAACCGAGAAAAAGATAGCCACCTCAGTTAAGAAGGGGGACAAAACCTTTTATATGTACATTAGGGTGCGAAGAAAGACAAAAGGAGGGATACTGAGGCTGAATAAAGAGGAGGGTAGGTGGCCAGAGAGGAACAGTGAAAAAGCAGGGATACTGAATGAATACTTCTGCTCAATATTCACAAACGAAGAGGAGGTAGAGGTACCTAATCCAGTCAATAGAAGCACTCTGGATTGGGGGGGGGGGGTTGATATCAGTCCTTTCACAGAAGAAAGGGTTCTGAAAGAACTCCTAAAACTGAAAGTGGACAAAACAATGTGGCCAGATGGGATTCACCCCAGAATTCTAAATGAACTAAGGGGAGAACTAGTAACACCATTGACTACCCTTTTTAACAAATCATGGGAGGATGGTGTGGTACCTGAGGACTGGAGGAGGGCGGATGTGATTTCCCTTCACAAAAGTGGGAGCAAGACAGAGGCAGGAAACTACAGACCTGTCAGTTTGACCTCAGTGGTAGGGAAAATTATGGAATCACTTCTGAAGGAAAGAACTTTTAAGTACCTAGAGGCCAGTGAGGAACAAGACCCAAGGCAGCATTGATTCACAGTGGAAAGGTCCTGTCAGACGAATCTAATCGATTTCTCTGACTGGGTGACCAAAGTAGTAGACCAGGAAGGGGCTGTGGACATGGCCTACCTAGTCTTTAGCAAGACATTTGACACAGTCCCTCACAAAAGATTAATACACAAATTATCCAGCCTGGCAGTGGGCCCCAGAATGGTAGCCTGGGTAAAACACTGGCTAGACAATAGGACACAGGGAGTAATAGTAAACGGAATCCACAGTGAAGAAAGGGGGGTTACTAGTGGGGTACCACAGGATTCAGTACTGGTCCGGTCCTCTTCAATGTCTTTATAAGGGATATTGCAGAGGGACTAGAAGGAAAAGTATGTGTCTCTTTGCAGACGACACAAAGATCTGCAACAGGGTTGATGCACAAAGTGGGGTGGAAAGGATGAGAAAGGGACTTGGCAAGGTTGGAGGAATGGTCAAATGTATGGCAGCTTAGATTCAATGCAAAGAAGTGCAAAGTAATGTACCTGGGAAACAAAAACCCAGGGGAAGCGTACACAATGGGGGGGTGAGATACTGACAACAACAAAAATGGAATGGGACCTAGGGGTAGTTATATCAGATGACCTAAAGGTGGGCAAGCAATGTGAGAAGGCAGTAAGGAGGGCTGGGGGGATACCGGGATGCATAGGGAGGGGCATCATCAGTAGAAAACAGGAAGTTGTTATCCCTCCAGCAGACAGCTGATGAGACCCCATCTGGAGTACTGCATGCAGTTCCGAGACCCAACTCTGCAAAGACATAGACAGGGTGGAGGCTGTCCAGAGGAGGGCAACCAAAATGGTGCAGGGTCTGCACCAGAAGACATCTAAGGGGAGACTAAAGGAGCTTAATATGTATACCCTTGAGGAAAGGAGGGAGAGGATGGACATGATAGAAACTTTCAAGTACCTCAAGGGAATCAACAAAGTCCAAGAGGGTAGCATCTTTCAGAAAAAGAGATGTGCAAGAACAAGGGGACACAATTTGAAGATAGAGGGGGGATGGCTCAGAGGTAATGTGAAGAAGTATTTTTTCATGGAGAGGGTTGTGGATGCATGAAACAGCCTTCCTGTGGAGGTCGTGGAGTCAAAAACAGTGGGGGAATTCAAGAATGCATGGGACAGACATAAGGGCATTCTAGTGGGGGTAGGAGGAAGTAGGCTGTTGGTTAACTAGGATCTGCAGCTCATCCATTAGGTAGGGAAATGGGCAGACTAGGTGTGCCAAATGGTCCTTATCTGCCATAAAAAAAAAAAAAAAATCAAATTCAAATTCTATGGACTGCTAGACACCAGGAATGAAGTCAAATACAACACATATGTGAAAGGGGACATCACTAGACTGGCTTGATATCCATGTTCTTGGGGCCGCAGACAAGGCATTACATAGTAGCATAACAACATGCACACAGCATGTATCACAATGCTACACAGTGATCTGTTTACCATCTGCTCAATCTGGATCAGATACTTTCACTGCACTGCATCTACAGTGCTGAGTGTGCCAAGCTCTGGAGTGATTGCAATTGCAGGTGGTAGTGCAAAGAGCATCACCCCAAGTGTGACTTAGCATCAAGTCCCTGCTGTGTAGACAGATAACAGCAACCACTACATCTAAGGAACAGAGGCCCATATTCATACAACAGTTTTTTAATAATGATAAATGAAAAAATTATATAAAATATAAGCAAATTTGTGGCTAAACATTATACATTTCCATGTTTTCCCTGGGTGTTATTAGCGCTAAGATTATTTCCTGTAGCTGTCAAGTGGTATGGCGGGCTGAGGCAATGGCTGATTTCACCGTTTGCCTCACTGGTAAGCCAAGTTCAGGAATGGACCAGGATCACTCAGGGGCTGGGCAGGGAGGGAGGACTGAGTATCCGTACGACAGCTCTCCTCTTTCAGGAAAGGGGTAAATTCACATCACATGGACCGACTGTTACCTAGAGGAATCTAAGGGTCAATGATGTGAGACAGCAAAAGGAGGGGGATCTCATGCCCAGAAGCTGATGACATCTCCACAGAGGCGAAGCCCCTCAAGTCACTGCACACACATGTGCCACAAAGGAAGAAAAGAGAGAAAAAAAACACCTCTGATCACAGCGTGGTGATGGCGTGCACCATTGTAGGCCCTGCACCGGATACTACTGGTCACATCTGGCTAGGTCCTGTGACAAGGCATCAGCAAAGCTCGGTAAGCCCCAGTTATGTTGGCTGACGGGGCCAGTCAGAGCTACAAGAACAGAAAAACATAGTGGGAGGAAAAAAAAAAAAAGATTACTTCCTTTTAAATGTAGGCTAAGCCCAAATCACAAGCCACATCAGCTCAGATAAACAAGCAGATGTACAGGTCCAGTTTACAGGCTCCATCCACAATTTTCTAGTTACAATATCTCTCCACGTCTAAACCATACAAACACAAGGAAACAAGTATCGTACACAAAACTTCCTTAACAACAATAATACAGGAGTGGCATACACGCAACATACTCATAAAAAAAGAGTTCTCTGTCTTTCTGTTACTGCTGCACTCCTTCATTTGGCACTTGCAGACAGCAGTGGGCAACTGAAACACTCCACTCCTCCACTGTCTAAAGCCAGCCATAGCACTGGTCAGCTGTGTGGCAGGCAGGCAGACTGAGAGACCACGGAGGAGCTGCCCAGCACAACTTGGTGGGAGATGCATGTAGTAGTAGCCATCCACTTACATTATGCAGGAGCACAGATTGCGATTTGACATTCCTGGGCTCTGTCTGTCTGCCAAGCACTGGAGCAAAGTCCTTCCACAGCAATGCCAACAGAAGAGCAAACCGGAGCTCCAGATTTGTCCATGAACAACAGGTCTTTTGTAGTCTACTGCTTTTCCCTGGATGACTTTTTTACACCTCATATACATTTTTGTTTCTATTTGTTTTTCTATTACACAGAAAGGATAATGCTGTAACACAGAACAAAAGCTGGATGGGAGAAATTATCCAGCTGTAGGTTATTCATACAGCCCTGTTACCACATTCCTTCAAAGCCACCCTCACTCAAATGTTCTGTAAAAGGAAAGAGATCATTATCATTTGTTTTGCTCTCAGGACACCAAATGCCTTTCCTCAGTTATGAATGGAAAACACACAAAAGCAAATTGTCTTTGAGGAAAATTCCTCTAAGTTCTGCAACCAAAGGCTTCAACTGACTGCGACACCTGTCAGGGCAGCAGGTAAAGAAGAGTAGCCAACTGATTAAAAAACGAAAAGGAGTTGTAGCACAAAATACCTTCAACTTTCAGTTACATAATCTAAATGAGTGAGAACAGTTTTGTTCAGACTCCAAGACTCTCATGGACACTGGATTTGCACTAAACAGCAGCAAGTTTTCGCAAGCACCAGTGAAGGGTTAACCTGTTGCGCAAACCAACAATTTAACTGTAGCATTACATTATTAACTTCATTGCAATGCTATAAAACCACAACACAGATAGTTAAAGGCATCCTTCAAGAGGTACTGTATGTCTGAGAAACCTTCGAACCACTAAGTATTAATACACAATTCAGCTCATATACATTATTTTCTCTTAATACTTCTTCCAAGGCTACAAATGTTGTTGTATTTATTTAGTTTTTTATTGACCAGATAAGCACACTAGACAAGTACATGCCTATTTTCAGGCACGGCCTGGGAGATTACAAAGGTATGGAGAGGCATTCACATACAGTTTTAGCACACAAAACTACAACAAAATAGTAAACATTGGGACTACTGTACATGTTGTATGAACACCAGACAAGTGAAAACAGGAGACAAATCAAAAATAAATGTGGCATTCCAGACAATTTTGTCCATAAATCTGGTATACTGTTAGGATAGATACTGGTTTACTGGTGTTCTATATACATAAATAAATCTCATTTTCTACACTGAATTACCAGCAGACAGAAATCTGGAACACTTTTTGGTGTACCTGAAAACTAAATGGATGTAGCTTTCTAGGTTTGTAGTCCCTCATTGTTTATGTCCAAGTACTCTTGTATAAAAGCAGAGTATTTCTGTCTCTGAATTTTGTTTGCTCCTGTTGCCCGTTCATGCCTGCATTCATAAACTGGTTTCTCAAATTACAATCTGCTTCTGCAGAGACCAGCTCTGCTTTCACTGGCCTGATGAAGAAACAGTAACTCTCAAAAGCTGGTCTTGAAAAATTGTTGTCGGATAAACATTATCACTTGCGACATACTGTATCTGTTTGGTTTTTCCCCTTGACATCGAATTTACAACAATTTGCTGACGGCTCTGACAAACAGCAAGAGTTAAAGGTAACAACAAACCATTTTAAACTGTCTTGTATCTTCCTCTGAAATGTAGTCACTATTCTGTTTTGTTTTTAACCTCAGAAAAGGATTTGTGTTATTCTGCCAGCATCTTATGGACAATATATACTGTAACTGCACCGGAAAGTATGTGTGACTCTGCCAGCACCTTATAGACAATATGCACTGTAACTGCACCGAACTTTGTCTGCGCTGTGTCTACTGCCTGTAATTTGTATTACTTGCAATGTGCCTGTAAATTGTGTGACCTTCCTTATACTGTGTTGTACTGTATTGTTACACTCTCTACAAGTGGCCACTTGTGAAGGTGGACTTTACAGCTCATCTTGCTCTCCAGTGTAATAAATACAGGAAAAATTTAATTTTTAATTACCACCAAGTGTATCTTAGCTTCACACCCTCTGCTGGTTATAACGTTTATGTTCCATTGTTACCTGGACACAGTATGATATGTCAGTTCCCACGGTTCCACACTGATTAATTACACTGTGGAGCAGTGTAGCCAGCCATCAGAGTATGGCGGGGCATCCTAGAAACAGAGTAAACAATGCAGAGGCAAAATTCCAAGCTTACTGTACTGCAGTGTGTGTGTATGTGTGTGTGTGTATGTATATATATATATATATATATATATATATATATACACACACACACACACACATTTTTGAAAAAAAAAATAAAGTGTATCAGAAAACTAACTCTGATTAGAAACCAGAGTGAAGTGTTCAAAAGTAAAAATGTAAAACTGTCTCCTATCACCTTTAAAGAACGCCTGTCTTGTTCTCATACAAATATCCTCTTTTATAAGCTAGACCCAGTCAGAAAATACATCAAATATCCATAAGCTGAGTTGTGCCAGCTCACACCACATGAAATGTGCCAGTTTTGCCCCAGGCCCCAGCATCATACAGTAGTGTCCAATCCATGATTTAGTATTTCTGTGACCAAACATACAACAAAATCTATTTTACAGCCCCCACACACACACACACACACACACTCACTAATAACTAGACGCTGCACATTTTGCTCCTGGGATGGATTTCTCTCTGAATATTTCAGGGGGTAAGAGAAATCAACTTCCTTGCACCTATGAATGCCCCGGTTGGTAAAGCGACTCATATAAACGTCCTAAACTTAATCTGATGTATACTGTAGATACTGTACAAATTCCGCGAGAATATTTTTCTCAAACTTTCGGTGTCAACCGAGACCCGGGTCTAGTGAGTGGATCCCGTCCCCCTCCACCGACCATTTAACTTTGAGATCGCAACACACTGGACCTGCTTATCTTCGCATGGCTCCCAGATCTACAAAGATTCCTGTATCTTACAGGGAAATGGAGCCGTCTACAGAGACACTGGTCTTACAGACTTGCATTGGTTATACAGGACAACACAGCAAGTCAGCTCCATAGGATATATAATCTACGGGGAAACTGCTCTGGAGTTGAAGGGAAAATGCCAAATCGATCTGAAATCCCTTAACAGTCCTGCTCTCTGGACCTCTGGAAATATCTCGAGTCAAAGCTGCTGGTTATTTACACGCTAGTCCAGGACTGAAACAGATCACTGCATGCCCCGTACAGTATTCATTAAGGGGGAGTTGAAGTTCAATTCCCAGTGTCTACTCCATACCATACTACCCCCGCCTCCCAGGTGGGAACCTCTGTCCTTACCGGTGTCCAGTTTAGCAATCAGCGGCAGCCGATACGAACTGACCAGCAGATCCAGAGGCAGCGATAGGGAGCTCCAAGTAAGATCCTTCGCATTCCCAAACAGCCCTGCTCCCGGTGGCGGATCCATGCTCGGCTATGATGGGAGCAGGGTGAACCGACCGACTGCTCGGAGTCTCAGCTACGGCGGCGGCGAGACATGGCACGACCAGGGACTGCACGACGCTGCTGCCTGCCCTGATCCACTTGCCCAATCGCCCCAGCTACTCTGCAACTGTAGGAAGTGGGAACTGAAGGAAGCGCCATACCAGAGCAAAGAGCCCAGTAACGTGAAGCGAGGAGAGACGCCTGCGCAGCAACGAGAGACGCCGCCTCCCTCTAGCAAAGCACAAACGTGGTCTGCTCTCACGCCACTGACACTTGGGGCTGTGTTCCTCTGAGCTCCCCTGCTCTCCCCCTTACTGTCACTTTGGCTGTGGCCCATATACCTCTCAACTGTCCCTGATTATGAGGGACTTCCCTTATTTAACCCCGTCCCTCACGGGAAATGTGCTGTCCACACAGAGAATGTGCTATAAATTAAGACTTTAAAGCTGAGTTTCATAATATTCTAAGATGCTAATTTAAAAAAAAAAAAAACTCTGTAAAGTAAATAAAATGGTTTCCTCAGTGTTCTGAGCTTGCAGCTTCATGTTTGAGGATGTGTCCCTCAGTCTGATGGTCTGGGTCCCTCACTGACCCTACTTTTGAGTGTCCAAAAATGTACATGTCCCTCATTTCAGTAACAAAAGGTTGAGAGGTATGGGTTGTGCTACACTCCAGATTACTCCATTTACTAATACATTCATTGTGCTGCTCTGAGCACTCTCTTCCTCCGCTGACATAGCTGATCTCTTGGCTTGGCAATCATCTTCAGCTCCCCGTCATGGCCATTCCCTTCACTGACACATTGGACTATTATCCTCACCCTGAGCACTCCTTGAGGTTTGCCTCTCGAGGAGCCAGCTTGCGATTGGCAAACTCATTCTAAAAATTCACCTTAGGTCAAACCCAGCCACCCCTAAGATCAAAAAGCCAACCTCAACAATTCATTGTCTGTTTTAGTTGGATGCAGATCTTGAACCAACTGAATTGATGTGTTGCTGTCACTTCAAATCGAATAGATCAGACTCAACTTCTGCCTGCTTCTTGCTCCTCTTTTCACCATAAAACTGTCCTTCTATTACCAACAAGGCTCTCGGCATCAATCAACACCTGCATGACCTAAATTTTGAACCTAGTTTGTCTTACAGAACACTGACTCCTCATAGAAACATAGAATTTAACAGCAAATAAGGACCACCGGGTCTGCTCATTTTTTCCTGCCAATGGTGTCACTGCAGACCCTGTTGATCTTCAGCTCCCCCCCTTATATCCTACTAAGATTCCCTTGTGCCTATCCCATGCAAGCTTGAAGCCCACTGTTTTCACCCCCACCACCTCCACTGGAAAACTGTTCCAGGCATCCAGCACTCTTTCAGTGAAGAAGTACTTCCTTACATCTCTCTTGAATTTACCCCCTTCCAGCTTCATTGCATTTCCCCTTGTTCTACTGCATCTTTTCCTCTGAAAAATACTCTCCTCCTGTACATTATTTACCCCATGAGATATTTATAGGTCTTCATCATATCCCACCTCTCCCTTCTTTCTTCTAGGGTGTACATATTAAGGTCCTTCATTCTCTCCTCATAGGGTTTTTGATGTGGACCTTGCACAATTTTAGTAACCTTTCTCTGGACTGCCTCCACCATTTATGTCCTTCCTGAGATGTGGTCTCCAGAATGGGACACGGTACTCCAGGTGGGGTCTCACCAGCGATATATACAGTGGCAACATCACCCCCTCATTCTGCTGGTGATACCCCTCCCTATGCACCCCAACATACTACTGGCCCTACACACTGCATTGTCACACTACCTTGACACCCTGAGATCATCAGATATGATTACTTCCATGTCCCCTTCCTGTTTGGTGACCGTCAATACCTTTTCTCCCATATTGTACTCTGCCTCTGGGTTTCTGGGCCCTAAGTGCATGATTTAGCACTTTTTGTTGCATTGAAACCCAGCTGCCATGCCCTTAACTACTCCTTGAGTTTTCTCAGGTCTCTGTATATTTTTTCCAACCCCACTGGAGTGTCCATCCTATTGTAGATTTTGGTGTCATTTGCAAAGAGACAACTTTCCTTTCCAGCTCATTTGCAATGCCGTTTATAAAGACACTAAAGAGGACTAAAGCCCATCTCTTCAAGTGGTGCAACAGGGTGTGCTTTGAAACAACTGAGAAGCTGCATGGGATAGACTGTATTGGACTAGAAATCTGCAACAGATCTCTTACCTACATCTGAGGGAATTTTTCCTTACTTTACAGTCTTATATTGGTATTGCTTTGTGTTTAATTATTTCCGTTTTTAAATCCGGAGGGGGGTTTTCAAAACTACTTATCTTGTCAGCAACTTCAGAAGGGTTGAAATAACTGCATATTTGATTTTCCTTTGTGGGTAACTGGACTGTCTACTAGTATTCTGTGACAGTTTGCATCAATATATTTGGAAATAATTTACTGGCAGTGGCTGTGTACTTTGAATAGCAAAAGCTGCAGTTTGTAATTTGATGCCAGACACAGCCTCAGGTGGGGGAAATTGTCTTTACTAGTCAGGGAGACCTTGCATCATAGCCAATTGTTTTGGGTGGAGGAGCATTCCAGCATTGATCAATTACTATAAACTACTGGTGTGATCCTGTTTCAGACAGAAGCTCATCTCTTCAAGTGGTGTAACAGGGTGTGCTTTGAAACAACTGAGAAGCTGCGTGGGATATATTATATTGGACTAGAAATCTGCAACAGATCTCTTACTTACATCTGAGGGAAGTTTTCCTTACTTTACAGTCTTACATTGGTATTGCTTTGTGTTTAATTATTTCCATTTTTAAATAAGGAAGGGGGCTTTCAAAACTATTTATCTTGTGAGCAACTTCAGGAGGGTTGAAATAACTGCATATTTGATTTTCCTTTGTGATTAACTGGACTGTCTACTAGTATTCTGTAACAGTTTGCATCAAATTACTTTTAAATAGTTGACAAATCAGTTACTGGAGGTTAGCTGAATTACTATAAAGGGCAGTACTCACCAGGGTGGTGGAGCAGTGGTGTATTTGATTGTTTCTAACAGTCACCAGTGGTTGTGGACTACCCTCCACCCTTCCCCACCCCCCACCCCCCAGGCGTGACGTTTCCTTTCTAGCCAGTTCTGACATCACTTCCTCAACAGGTCTTGGGGCAGAACTGTCATATTCTTAATAACCCAGCACAGTGCATAAAGAGTAAGAACACACCAAAAAAAGGAAGAAAAAAAATATATTATATATATATTACATATTGTATATTATAAGGGAGAGGGACATGTGGGGAGTGGTGCAATGCACTGGCTGTGGGGCAGCAGTTTTCCGAGAGACATTCTGGAAACTGCGTTGCTGTCCTATCTGCAGTCAACTGTCAGCTCTGAGGGAGAAGGTTGCCCACCTCCAGGCTGAACTGGCAAGGACTAAGGAGGCCTCCCCCACCCAAAGAGCACCACTGCCACAGAGGCTGCCAAGTATGAAGAGCAGTTGGACCACAGTGGGTTCTGGGGGGGGTATGGGTGGTGGAACAGAGGCGAAGCCCCCTAGTTGTACCTCTACACAAACCATATGCCAGTCTGGCAGAACAAGGTTCCTCTATGATGGCACCCTCAGTGGAGACCAAGAAGAATGTTGAGGACACCCACAAGGGAGACCCACAGAAGGGTGGCAAGGGACACCACAGGGGAAGGAAACAGCTTCTGATAGGGGACTCAGTTGTTAGAGGGGTAGACCTGGGGAAGGGAGAGGAGAGGGAAGTAAGGTGCCTGCCTGGTGCCATGGCTTGAAGGGACAAGAAGTGAATCCTCAGGATTGTAGCAGCAGCATCACAGGAGAGGGAACTAGATATCATTGTCCACCTTGGGACAAATGACCTAGCTAGGCATGGGATCAGTGCAGGATGAAATTGTGGAGTTGGGAAGGGGCCTCAGACAGGTAGCAAGCATGGTTACCTTCTCAGAGGTGCTGCCAGTCCATGGCAGGGGTGAGGCTAGGGTACTAAACACCATGCAGTTTAATGAATGGTTGCAAAACTGGTGCAGAGCACAGGGCTTTGGCTTCATTCGGGACTGGGGGTACACCTGGAGAGATGAAGGTTTATACTGGCATGATGGTCTGCATCTGTCCATGAAGGGGACCAAGATCCTAAGTGACAGGTTTAAATGCTTCCTTGGCAAGCTTTTAAACTAGCCATGGGGGAGGTGCTAATAAGAGGCAGGAAATTTCAAGCCTCCCCCCACAAAACATGACAGGTAGTAAGATAAACACTGAGGTACAGTGCTCAACAGAGGGCAGGACAGGGGTAAATGGAAAAATAGACAAGGGCAAAAGAGGAGGCATAGGGGAAAAAAGGATAAAGCCAACATTAAATGGAGGGCAATGAGTACCAATGCCCGTAGTCTGGGAAACAAGCTTCCTGAGCTAGTAGCCTTGATGGAAGATAAACACTTGGATATTGTGGCAGTCACAGAAACATGGTACACAGGGCACCATGATTGGGATGTCAACATACTGGGGTACACAGTCTACAGAAGGGACAGGGAGGGGAAAAGAGGAGGTGGAGTAGCTCTATACATAAGGGAAGGGATCAAAGCTACAGAACTAAAAAGTAAAGGGGGAGGACAAGAAGCACTCTGGGTCACCTTGGAGACAGGGAATGGCATCACAATCTGCACAGGGGTTGTATACAGACCCCCATCTCAAGGGGAGGAAATGGACATGAAAATGATAGAGGACATTCTCAAAATGGCTGAAAAAGGGGAGCTACTGTTGATGGGGGACCTGAATATGCCAGATGTTAACTGGATGACATGTACTGCAGCCACATCCAAGAGCAGGGTCATTCTCGATGCCCTGCAGGGGGCAGGCCTTAGACAGCTAGTGTTGGAACCCACTCGGGAGGAAGCAATACTAGACCTGGTACTCTCAAATGGAGAGAGAGTCACAAATTTAGAAGTCAGTAGACATCTGGGAACAAGCGACCACTGCACAGTGTGCTTCACAATAAGCACAACCATGGAGACAAGCCATACAAAAACAAGCATACTGGACTTTAGAAGGGCTGACTTTGGCAAAATGGGTGAATACCTGAGGAATACACTAGCAAATGGCCAAAAAGGAGGGGTGGAAGAACAATGGAGAAAAATCAAAACTGCCATCATAGAGGCAACAAGCCTTTGTGTGAAACAGATAAAGAAAACAAAGCAGAGTAAAAAACACTATGGTTCTCAAAAGAGGTGTCAGGGAAGGTTAAGGAGAAAAAGGCTGCATTCAAAAAGTATAAGGCATCACAGAAGGAGTATGACAGGAACTGTATCAATTAAAGCAGAAAGAAGTGGGAAGGCAGTCAGAATAGCAAAGCCCAAATTGAGAAAAAATAGCAAGTCAGTTAAGAAGGGATAAAACCTTCTATAGGTACATTAGGGAGCATAGAAAGGTTAAGGGAGGAATAGTGAAGATTAATAAGGGAGAGGGAGGTGGGCAGAGGAGACAGTGAAAAGGTAGAGATACTGAATGAATACTTTTGCTCAGTATTCACAAAAGAAGATGAGGAGGAGTTACCTAAACCAGACAATAGAAGCACTCTGGGTAGGGGAGTTGACACCAGTCCATTTACAGAAGAAAGAGTCCTGAAAGAACTCCTAAAACTCAAGGTGGACAAAGCAATGGGGCCTGATGGGATTCACCCCAGAATCCTAAAAGAACTAAGGGAGGACCTAGTGACACCACTGACCACACTTTTTAACAAATCATGGGAGGATGGGGTGGTACCTGAGGACTGGAGGAGGGCAGATGTGATTCCCCTTCACAAAAGTGGGAGCAAGGCAGAAGCAGAAACTACAGACCTGTAAGTTTGACCTCAGTGGTAGGGAAAATGATGGAATCACTTCTGAAAGAAAGAATTGTTGAATACCTAGAGGCCAGCGGGCACAGGACCCAAAGCAGCATGGATTTACAGCAGGAAGGTCATGTCAGGCAGATCTAATAGATTTCTTTGACTGGGTGACCAAAGTAATAGACCAGGAGGGGCTGTGGATATGGCCTACCTAGACTTTAGCAAGGCATTTGACACAGTCCCACACAAAGATTAATAATCAAGTTAGCCAGCCTGGGGTGGGTCCCAGGGTGGTAGCCTGGAGTTGCAAACTGGCTGCACAACAGGACACAGAAGGTAATAGTGAGTGGAACACATTCCGAAGAAAGGGGGGGTCACTAGTGGAGTACCTCAGGGCTCAGTACTGGGTCCAGTCCTCTTTAACATCTTTATAGGTGACATTGCAGAGGGTCTGGAGGGAAAGGTATGCCTCTTTGCAGATGATACAAAGATCTGTAACAGAGTTGATACACAAGGGGTGTAGAAAGGATGAGAAGGGACTTGGCAAGGTTGGAGGAATGGTCAGACATATGGCAACTTAGATTCAATGCAAAGAAGTGCAAAGTAATGCACCTGGGAAACAAAAACCCAGGAGAAGAGTACACAATAGCAGGGGAGGCACTAACAACAACAAAAATGGAACGGGACTTGGGGTTAGTCATATCAGATGATCTAAAGTTGAGTAAGCAATGTGAGAAGTCAGTAAGGAGAGCCAGGGGGATACTGGGATGCATAGGAAGGGACATCACAAGTAGAAAAAGGGAAGTGGTTATCCCTCTGTACAGACAGTTGGTGAGACCCCATCTGGAGTACTGTGTGCAGCTTTGGAGACCTCATCTACGCAAGGACATAGACAAGATGGAAGCAGTCCAGAGGAGGACAACTAAAATGGTGCAGGGTCTGCATCAGAAATCATATGAAGAGAGACTGAGAGAGCTTAATATGTATACCCTTGATGAAAGGAGGGACAGGGGACGGATAGAAATGTTCAAGTACCTCAAGGGAATCAACAAAGTCCAGGAAGGTAGCATCTTTCAGAAAAATAGATGTGTAAGAACAAGGGGACACAATTTAAAGATGGGGGAAACGGCTCAGGGGTAATGTGAGGAAATCTTTTTTCATGGAGAGAGTGGTGGATGCGTGGAACTGCCTTCCTGGGGAGGTTGTTGGGGCTAAAACAGTGGGGGAATTCAAACATGCATGGGACAGACACAATGCAATTGTAGTGGGGGGGGGTGGGTGGCAGAAAGTAGGCTGTTGGTTAACTAGAATCTGCAGCTTATCCAGTAGGTAGGTAGGGAAATGGGCAGACTGGGTGGGCCAAGTGTTCCTTATCTGCCGTCAGTCTATGTTTCTATGTTTCTATGACCTGTTCCACTAGCGAGCCCTTTGGCACCCCACTGCTCACCCTCCCTTCCTCTGAGTGAGTTCCATTTACCAACACCCTTTTTCGCCTGTCCCTTAACCAACTTGTTACCCAGTCTTTACCACCTTGGAGCAGGTTTGCTCAGTTTCCTCATGAGCCTGCTATGAGGAATGTTGTTGAAAGCCTTACTGAAATTTAAGTAGAGCAAGGAGTACTCAGATCATCTCTAGGCATAAAAGTCAAAAATGAAGGAGTAGTCTGTTCTCATGTAGGTCCAAGACATGCAGACAAAGTGCATTGGAAGAACTATATACCACTCATTGGCTGTGTATAAGATTTCAAGCATTTATTATGTACATTTGCCAGAAGTAGTAAAAAAAAAACACCCTACAAAACCATCTGGTTTTGCAGGGTTTGTTTTTTTTTACTTCTGGCAATATGAACACAAGAAATGCTTGAAATCTCGTATACAAGTGGTTAGTGGTCCAAAGGGGACAAGACATTTTTTAGGTACATAAATGAAAAAACAGAAGACCTGAGGTGGGACTGCAAGATTAGGAAGGGGGGGAGCCAGCCCGTTGGCGCAGTGGTTGGATTTCCGCTTGTGACGCAGGTGACCCAGGTTCGGGAATTGACCTGGGGCTTCAGAGAGCCGGCCAGGAGGAAAAGGATGGAGCATCCTGTGGACTACTCTCCTTCTTCGGGAGGGAGGGTGGGAGTGTGTCCGGCGAATGACGGACCCTTGGGGGAGGCCGGGGGGTACCGCAAGCAACTGGCCCCAGTATGTTCAGGGGGCAGGACAGACGCTGGTCATCACTGCACGTTCCTGCCCCCATTACAGTGGGAAAAACACCGCTGCCCATCACCTTGATGACATCCACCCTACTGCCTTCATCACCCCCAGGCTGACTCCTGACCTATCCCGTCGTTCATGGCACTATGGGCCAGGTGCCGCATCCCCACCCTGGGGGGAAAGCCAGGGGGTATCGGGAGTGTGGCTTATGTGGGGGTGAGGCAGTAGGGGTCTGTGACCAGACCAAGGGTTCTGCCGTGGGCGGTGGCCAAAAAGATGAAAAAAAAAAAAAGGAAGGGAAGGGGGTGACTGTGCAGAGGGGGACCAGGAAAAGGTAGACATCCTGAGCAAATGATTTTGTTCAGTGTTCACAGAAGAAAGAGACAGGGAGCTGCCACAAAAATGTAAATGTAACAGAAGCATTGGAGGGAGGGAGGTAGACACTAATCCGTTTTTGAAAGAAAGAGACCTGAAGAGATTTGCAAATCTGAAAGTGGACAAAACAATGGGGCCAGATGGGATCCACCCAAGAGTATTGAGGAAACTCAGGGAGGTACTGACTTCACTTCTAATGGTCCTGTTTAACATTTATCTAAATGGTAGAACACATGGTGATCTCTAGGGAAATCTTACTTATTCAACAAAATATGGGGGCTCAGTTATTGACGTAGCTTTTATTGATGTTTATTCATTTTATTTTGTACATGAATTAGAGATTGTTCTAGAATGTGATGGTGATTATCAGCCACTGATCCTGACATTAGGTATAAAGCTGGACAAGTCAGATAATGATTTGCATGCGAAGCCACAAAATCTTCAAAAGATAGTTGTAACCAATAAAAGGAGAATTAAGTAGGCTTCCTTGTTAAATACCAAAGTGGTGGAACTGTTACTCAGTTTGAACATTGAATTATGTGAGCTACCCACCAGTGCTCATACACCGGTGGATACCACCTCCGATAAACACTATATTGTAATGCATGAGAAACTAATTGTTGCTCTTTTTGATGCTATAAGTGAAATACCTAGAATGGACTGTAATGGGGATTTAAAAGCATTCAAGATGGTTTGACAAAGAATGCATACAGATTAGGTGTTCCCTAAGGAAGAAAGGGAGACTTATTACAAAAGATTATCATGTAATATATTTGAGTGCTCTAGTGCATCTTAAAAAACAATATAGGCATCTTCTTAAAGAGGAAAAAGGAAAACTGTAAGAAGGAGCTATTGGGAACCTCCAACAAGCCATTAAGGAAAAATATATCAAGACATTTTGAGCACTAGTTGCTTTTGACACAGACAGTAGCTCAACTGATATTGATTGTAATATTCATGCCATCAAGTGGCATGAATATTTTAGTTAACTTTACAGTGTGAATTCAGACAATGCAGAAATAGTCCTGGACAACCCCTGAATGGCCCCCAGTTTCACCTCAAGAAGTAATTATATCAGTTAATGCCCAGAAAAATAATAAAGCCTCCAGGGTGGACAATGTTCGTGCAGAGGTATACATGGTAGATCCGGCCTGGTGGGCACCAATCCTAGCTCAGCTTTTTACTGCTGTTAATAGAAATTATGTGTTGCTCAATCAATGGAGAATAGAGGAAATTGTGCCCATCTTTAAGAAAGGATAATTCAAAATAAATTGGAAAATTGGGTGTTCAACAATAAATTAATCTCCCCTCATCAGGCTGGTTTTCATAACAAGTATAGCACAATAGATACTTGTAACAATCACACAGGGGTGTGGTGTGTATATTTATGGAACACATACAAACAGAGGTGAGAAAGAAGTAAGTGCCTTAACTGTGACTTGAACCCAGGCTGCCTGGAATACTGTTGTAATTGCGCTAACCAGCTGTGCCACTGAGACAACTGGAACCTGGGTTGTCCCCAAGCATATTACTTAGATACATAGACAGTGTCGGCAGATAAGGGCCTATGGCCCACCTAGTCTGCCCATTTGAGCTTGTAAGTTCAGTTTGTTTCCCTAGAAGTCTATTTCCCCTTACCCCTGACCTCTAGAATTCCTTTATGTCTATCCCATGCATTCTTAAATCCCGTGATTGTTTCAGCCCCCACCACTTCCTCTGGCAGGGTGTTCCACTTGTCCACCACCGTTCTGTGAAGAAATTCTTTCTCATGTTTCCTCTGAATCGTCCCTCCCTCCAACTTCATCCCATGCCCTCTAGTCCTGAAACATCTTTTCGCTTAAAATAGTGTTTTCCTGCACCCTGTTCCTCCCTGTAAGATACTTGTATGTCTCTATCATATCCCTCTCTCCTCCTCTCCTCCAGGGAGTACATGTTCAGTTCCTTCAACCTGTCTTCATAGGACTTGTGATGCAACCCATGCACCATCTTTGTTGCCCTCCTCTGAACCTTCTCTACCATGTCTATGTCCTTACGTAGGTATGGTCTCCAGAACTGTATACTGTACTCCAGGTGGGGCCTCACTAGTGTCTTGTATAGCGGAATTATGACCTCCCTTTTCCTGCTGGTGATGCTCCTGCCTATACATCCCAGCATCCTATTTGCTTTACCTGATGCCTTGTCACACTGTTTCCCTACCTTGAGGTCATCAGAGATGACAACCCCAAGATCCTTTTCCTGCTTGGTGCATGCTATATCCTCACCCCAACTGATATATTGTGCCAGGGTTTTGTGCCTCATATGCATTATCTTGCACTTCTTTGCATTGAATTTCAACTGCCAAACCCTTTGACCATTCTTCAAGTTTCTGCAGGTCCTTCTCATTCTGTCTACACCCTCTGGTGTGTCTACTCTGTTACAGAGCTTTGTGTCATCAGCGAACAGTGAAATTCTGCCTTCTATATCCTGTGCAATGTCACTGATGAAGATGTTGAATAGGACCGTCCCAGCACTGATCCCTGTGGTACCCCACTGGTCACTCTTCCCTCTGTGGAGTGACAGCCATTTACCACCACCCTCTGTGTCCTGCCACCCAGCCAGTTACCTACCCACCACACTACTGTCCTGCCCACACCCATATTCCCCAGTTTGTGTAATAGTCTTCTATGGCACAGTGTCAAGGCCTTGCTGAAGTCCAGATAGGCCATGTCCACTGCCTCCCTATCCACCTCCCTAGTCACCCAGTCAAAAAATTCAATGAGGTTGGTCTGACATGACCTCCCCCTGGTGAAACCATGCTGCCTTGGGTCCTGTAGTCCATTGACAACCAGATGTTCCACCAATCTCTCCTTCAGTAGTGCTTCCATGATCTTTCCCACTACCGAGGTGAGGCTGACTGGTCTGTAGTTCCCTGCTTCCTCTTTGTTCCCACTTTGTATAAGGGGACTACATCTGCTGTCCTCCAGTCTTTGGGTACCTCCCCTGTTTCCAGTGATTGGCTGAACAGGATAGCCAGAGGTTCAGCCACCACCTCTTAGTTCTTAAGGACCCTGGGTGCATCCCATCTGGCCCCATTGCTTTATCAGCTCTTATTACTTCCAGTTCCTTCAGGACCCTTTCTCGTAAAGGGACTTGTGTCCATTTCTGCACCATTCTCACCCTTGTACTCCCTTCAGACCCATTACCCCTCTTCCTTAGTAAAGACTGAGCAGAAATACCTGTTCAATATGTCAGCTTTACTGTAGTCCTCCTCCATGGCTCCCATCCTCCCCTTCAGTCTCACTATCCCTCCCTTTGTCCTTCTTTTTCACTTATGTACCTGTAAAGGTTTTGTCCCCTTTAACCACTGATTTTGCAATGTGTTCTTCTGTCTGACTTTGGCTTCCCTACTGACTTCCCTGCCTCCTTTGTTTCTCCTGGTACTTCTCCCTATCCCCTTCTGCCTGTGTCTTTTGTATTGCCTGAATGCAATCTTTTTGGCTTTCACTTTCTTTGCTACCTCTTTGGAAAACCATAATGGTCTCCTCTTTCTTTTCTCTTGCTAACCTGCTTAATGCATAATTCTGTTGTTCTTATAATCCCCATTTTAAATACTGCCCACTGTTCCTCAATCCCTGATTCCTGTCCCATTCCCTTAATGCCTCTTTCAAGCATCTCCCCATTTTCCCAAAGTCTGCCCCTAAAATCCAGGATACGTGTTTTGTGTGGTTGGTTCTGCTCTTTCTGTGATTTCAAACCACAATGACTGGTGGTCACTGTTGCCCAGGTGCTCCCCACTGTTACCCCCATCACCACTGTCCCTGTTTGTGAGCACAAGGTCCAGTATTGCCTTCTGCCGAGTTGGTTCCATGACCAGTTGCTTGAGAAGGCACCCTGAAGGAGTCCAGGATAAATCTGCTCCTAGTTGATGCTGCTGCTGGGATGCTCCAGTCCACGCCTGGTATATTGAAGTCTCCAACCAGTACTACCTCACCCTTGTCTGCCATCCTTTGGATGGCTAGCATCAACTCCCTATCTGTTTCTTCCTCCTG
This sequence comes from Neoceratodus forsteri, assembly GCA_016271365.2. Lineage (NCBI taxonomy): Eukaryota > Metazoa > Chordata > Ceratodontiformes > Ceratodontidae > Neoceratodus > Neoceratodus forsteri. Next base: position 1,338,632,109 of record CM057455.1, on the reverse strand, counting down.
GGCTGGTGGTCTATAGACCACACCTTGCGGATGGCTGGCCCCATTTTCCTTTCCAGCTTAACCCACAGTATCTCCCCCATTTTGTTCCTCCTGGATCTGTGTGGCCCTTATGTCATTTTTCACATACAGTGCCACCTCCTCCCTTCCTGCCTGCTCTGTCTCTTCTGAATATGTTGTAGCCAGGTATGGCCATCTCCCAGTCATGGTTATCATTACACCAGGTTTCAGTGATGGCCACAATGTCCAGGTCTGACTGTACCATGACAGCCTCCAGATCTTCCATCTTGTTGCTAAGGCTCCTGGCATTTGCACACATGGCTTCCATGATTTGACCTCCTAGACTGCTTCACTGTTCTACTCCAGCCCTTTCTTGGTTGTCATTTATCCCTGGTTCTCCTTGCTGTCTGCCCTTCTGCTGAATTTTGCCCCTTTTCTGCTTATCCACCTTTGGACACTAATCTCCATCTTTGCACACTGCTTTGCAGAGATAGCCACTCCTCTGGTTCACTGGTTCCATTACTAGCTGTGGGGTGAGCAAGTAGGTATCATCCTTGCTGGCCTGCCACCCCTTTGCTAGTTTAAATGCTTGTCAATGTAGCATTTAAACTTATCATTGAGTGCTTGATTCCCTCCAGGATGGATGCAGGCCGTCCAGGCTTGAACAAACTCCATCCCTCCAGATGGGTCCCCAGTCACCAATGAATCCAAACCTTCTCACAGCACCAGTTCTTCAACCATGAGTTAAAGTTCCTGGTGCATGCACTCTATGCTTCCCTTGCCTCTCACAGGTAGTACTCTGAGAAAGTGACAGAAGTATGCCTTGCTTGAGACCCTCCCCAGTTTCCTAAACTCTTCCTGAACTTCCTTTGGCTCCCCATTTGCCAAGTCATTAGTACCTAGGTGGATAATGACATCCAGCTCACCCTCCCGTCTTGCCTTCCCAGTGATCCCCAGTATCTTCCTTCCATCCCTCCATGCCGTGGCACCTGGTAGGCACCTCACCTCCCTGTCCTCCCCTCCTGTGTTCCTAGCTGGATCCCTCTTACGATGGAGTCCCCCATCAGGATTCGCTTCCTCCTCCTTTGGGGTCCACTGCTTTCCCCACTGAGGTCACCTCCTTGGCTAACCTCACATCCTTTCCTTCCACTTCCCTGGGTACCTCTATTTGGTTGTCCTCATTTGCCAGTGTGGCATATGAGTTCTTGAGAGGAATAGGATCTGGGATGTGCCTCTGCCTGACTGCTCTAACCTCCCTGAGCCCACTGTCATCCAAGTGCCCTCGTCTCGGCATCCTTTGAGGCAGCTGCATTGGACTGGGTGGTTCCTGGACAGGGTGATGGTACTCCTGACCCAGTTTACTTTTTGCTCTGAGTCTGGCTACCTCATCCCGCAGTCCCAAGAGATGCATGCAGATAGGGCAGCACCTCAGTGTCCAGAAGGTCTGCCTGAATATGATGCCCCACAGCCACTGCATTGCACCACTCACATTATACTGCAATTCCACTACTTATGTGCTACTGAAGCTCTCTTAGTTCTCTTTTATTTATTTACAGTACTAAAATCCTGTAACTGATCCTCAGATATATATTTTTAAGGAAAAGAAACCAATAAATAAATAAATGAGTCAAAAACTTGTCGTGCTGAGGGTGTCTTCTTCCCCTTATGCCCCTCCTACTTCACACCTCTTACTATACCCTGTGTTTAGCTCCCGTCAATCAGATTTATCAGGGCATATAATTAAGAGTTGGGGAAGGGTGGAAGGAAAATTTGCAGCAATTAAAGACAGCACAGAATTACACCACCACTATTTTTAAAATTTTCAACAGCCCAAAACAATTATAAGTAAAGACAACACAGAAAGAAAGTATAGTGTCACTACAAGCCTACAATCTAAGTTTAAAAGAAAAATACCAGTTACCAGTTACTCTGAAGCACTGAATTGAATATGTTTCCTTCCTTCACCTTCTGGCTTCTTCTGAGAAGATGAACTTCTGTTTGCTGCTACTCTTTCTCAGTTGCACAACCCAACCGAGGAAACACTAGCACAAACAGTAAAAGCAGGGGACAAGACTTTCTATAGATACAGTAGTGAAAGAAGAAAGTCCAGAGGGGGTATTGCTAAGATCAAGGAGGATAAGGGGGAGTGTGTGAAGGAGAACCAAGGAAAAGCATCTATCCTAAATAGATACTTTTGCTCAGTATTTACTGAGGAGAAGGTAGGGCAGGACCCACAGCACAGCACCATGGACACGAGGGAGGGAGGTGTGCACAAGTCGCTTCACAAAAGAAAGAGTCCTACAAGAGCCCGCTAAGCTCAGGGTGGACAAGGCAATGGGACTTGATGGCATGCATCCCAGTGTACTATAGGAGCTAAGGGTGGAACTAGCAGAGCCATTATCAGAACTGTTTAGTGAGTCTCTGAGCACAGGAGAGGTCCCAGAAAGCTGGAGAAGGGCTCATGTGATCCTGCTCCACAAGAGTGGTAGCAGGGAGGAGGCAGGAAACTACAGACCAGTCAGTCTTACCTCAGTAGTTGGCAAGATTATGGAGACACTCCTTAAGGAAAGGATAGTGCAACAGCTGGAATCCATAGGAGCACAGGATCCAAGACAGCATGGGTTTACAACAGGAATGTCCTGTCAAACTAATCTCATAGATTTCTTTGACTGGGTAACCAGAGTGGTGGACCAAGGGGGTGCAATTGAAGTCGCCTATCTTTACTTCAGCTGTAGCAAAGCTTTTGATACTGTTCCACATAGAAGATTGATTAATAAGCTGGGTAGGCTCGGGGTGGGTCAGAAGTTGGTCAGCTGGCTGGCAAACTGGTTGGTGGGCAGAAAATAGAGAATGGTGGTAAACGGTATACAGTCAGAAGAGATGCAAATCACAAGTGGAGTATCTCAGGGATCAGTCCTGGGGCCAGTCCTCTTCAATACCTTCGTCAGTGACATTGCAGTTGGACTGGAGGGTAAGGTTTTTCTGTTTGAAGATAACACCAAGATCTGCAACAGAGTAGATGATCCAGATGGGGTGGGCAGAATGAGAAGAGATCTGGATAAACTGGCAAAATCGTGGGAAGAGTGGCAACTGGGGTTTAACACAAAGAAGTGCAAGATCATGCACATAGGGAAGAGAAACCCTGAAGCCACCTATAGGTTGGGAGGGGAGTTGCTAGCAATCACAAGGGAAGAAAGAGACTTGGGCATCATCATCACAGATGACCTGAAATCATCCAAGCAGACCACTAAGGTAGTAGGTAAGGCTAGAGGGATGTTGGGGTGCATTAGTAGGGGTAACACAAGTCATAAGAGGAAGGTAATAATCCCTCTTAACAAGACACTGGTTAGGCCCCATCTGCAGTACTGGAGGCCGTACCTGCACAACGACATTAACAAAATGGAGGCAGTCCAGAGAAGGGCAACCAAAATAGTGCAGGGACTGCATCAGAAAACATATGAGGAAAGATTAATGGAGCTCAATATGTATACCCTAGAGCAGAGGAAGGAGAGAGGTGTTATGATCGAAACATTCAAACATCTTAAAGGCATTAACAAGGTGAAAGAGTCTAACATGTTTCAATATAAGAAAAACAGCAGGACAGGAGGACACAACATGAGATTAGAAGGAGGCCAAATAAGGGTTAATGTGAGGAAGTTCTTTTTCACAGAAAGGGTGGTGGATGCATGGAACGGCCTACCTCAGGAAGTGGGGGATATGAATACAGTGTAGGGCTTCAAACAGGCATAGGATTGGCATAAGGGAGCAGTACAGATGAGTATGACTAGACAGGCCATTGACAGAGTACAGGCCTATGGCACATTCATAACTTAAAAAAATTGGGCCGACTGGATGGGCCTTGTGGTCCTTATCTGCCATCAACTTCTATGTTTCTATGTTCTATGTTGGCAACACAAATATTTACTTGTAACACATTACTCTTTCTCAAATGCACAGCCCAATGGCAACACAAATATTTACTTGTAATAATCACACAGGAGTGTGGTGTGCATATTTATGGAACACATACAAACAGAGGTGAGAAAGAAGGAAATGCCTCACTTACTTCTTTCTCACCTCTGTTTGTATACAGCACCATAAACCATATTTTTTGTGGTTAATTATTTTATTAATAAATAGGTCCTCCCAAAAAATGAAAAATTATTCATAATGTTTGTTGATGTTAAAGGGGCATTCGACCATGTGTAATATAACTAAATTATGGGATACCCTTAGGAAAAAGAGTATTGAGCTGCATCTGTTAAACATCCTTAAGATGCTGCATAATGACACATCTGTTCGAATGAGATATAGCAGAGGAAGTGTACTTACTGACCAGCTTCCAGCTTATAAAGGAGTTAAGCAAGAGTGCCTGTTAGTCCTGTTTTATTTAATCTTTATTTGGAGTCCTTACTTGAAACTGTGATCTAACTGGATGTACATTCTCCAACAGTTTTTGGATACAGGGGCCCACATATTCAAAGGAGATGCACAGCCCAAAATGGAGATGCTTGGCACATCTCAGAAAATGCGCAAAGGTGCGATATTCAAAAGGGGGAGATGCGTAGAAATAATTATGTGGTGCAGAAAAAGGTGGTGGGCACCTAAATGTGCCGCACAACTGTATATTCAGTCAGAATGTGCGGCGCATGTGTTGCGCATCACAGAAATGTGCCACGCACAGTTAGGTACGAAAGGGGATGGCCTAAATCAGCCAGACACCTACAGGCAGGCTGCAGAACAGCAGACAGGCGACCCTGAGACAGCCCTGGGAGCTGCACCAGGATGTGCTCCAGGCACCCACACACAGCAGTCATGCCTGGACAGTAGTACCCAAAGCCACAGCCGTGCTGTGCCTGTTGGTCGGCAACTGCCGGGTGCTGGTGGTTGACACCACCAACACCACCCACTCAGCCACCCCCACCACACCCAGGTCAGGGGACGCTCAGCTGCCACATGCCAGTCAGGTGCCCCCCCAGCACACCAGTGCATCAGACAGCTACAATGCAGCACATGCACCAGGTGCCATGGCCTGTACCCATGTGGCCGCAGAGTGCCACCCTGTGGACGCATGCACCCATGGTAGTGTCTGGGACAACAGTGAGCAGGATGCATGGCAGTAATGGTGGTAACACATGGCATGGGTCAGGGACAGCCCAGTGGCACACACCCATGGTGGAACACCATAGGTGCACACTGCATGCCTGTGCCAGACCTATGCCACTAGGAACCACATACATGTCATCGGTGCCATCCCTGCAGTGTGACAATGCCACAGGGGCCGTGGGTTTGGGTCACTGTGGTGTACTGGTGGTGGACAGTGCGTAGCTGTGAGCAGCAAAGGGCCGGAGTGGCACCATCTGTGGCCTGAAAACGGTAGGGGCATGCCCCAAGGACACCGGACCCTGCCAGTGTTGTGCATGAGGACACCTAGGGAATGGACATGGCCATGCAAAGTGGCACTGCAAACCTCCCAACTGTCTCACAGTACAGGGTATGACACTCATGTTATCCCCTCAGTCACCCTCTGACCCACATAGAGTGGGTGACATTACACGCTGACCACCGAGATTGTTCTGCTGCATTGTTTGATACTATGGGATGCTAGGTTCTAAGCATACAGTAGCAACATTAGTGCACTTATTTCCACAATCTTCCAAGCATGTACTGTCATGTTTGATGCTGTGTCACACATTCTGACCATATGGCCAACACCCAGGCACATGTTTGGGTACTACAGGGTTGGGTATTGTGAAGCACTGTACTCATGCCAGTGCAGTCCACCAGCACATAACCTTGCATTCCCACCTGCCTGTTAGGCTGCAGTACTTCCTGATCACCTTTGTGGAGTGGTGGTGCTGCACTGAAATGCATTGTCTGTGCACGCCAATGGTATGCAGATGGCCTGCATACATTCCAGTAATAAGATGCAAATGTGCTGTTTGGGTGCTGACTGTGCAGTGAGGCCATTTGTATTTCCTGGCTGAATATTGCAAATCTGCATGCTGTGCAACTTGCTTTGCATTGTGCACTTCTGTATGCACCGCACTGGTCTCTGGGCACCTGTCACACCGTGCATCTCCCACTGTGCAATCACGCATGTTCAGGATATTCAGCGGCACATGTGTGATTGCAGTTTACAGTGCACCTTCTAAATATGCCATTGTTTTGTGCCAGCACAGTTGAGTTGCATGGCACGTGCACTTGTGCGATATAGTCTAACAAATTTGAATGGGGCACAGGGTGGGCATCCTAGCTTACGCAGATGACACCATACTTATTAGCTGGACTAAACTAGGTACTACCAGGGCCATGCATGCAACTATTCAGCATTTACAAAATCTGAATTTAGAACTTAATGCCCAAAAGACCAAAATTATGGTCTTTGGAAGGCAAGCAACTCCACATAACTGGAAATTTGATAACATATTAATTGAGGAGGTACAATATTATAAATATTTAGGGACTATAGTTGACAAATCCCTTAATTGGAACAGACACTGAACAACAATAGGTGAATCTGTGCTCTGTACCGTAAAAGGGATAATGAACCTGGGCATGAGCCTCGGCTCAATGAACCAATCCCAGTAGCCACATTTTAAATAAATAACAACAAGATACATTCAGAAAAAACTTTTCCTCAGATTCTTCTGTGGCCATGACTAAAATTTTTAAAGCAAAGCTTAATGCCCATCTTTATGTAGTGCCGAGGTATGGGAACCTTTAGTAAATTCTAAAACTCTGGAAAAAAGTCAAAATGCTTTTCTAAGAAGCCTGCTAGGTCTTCCTAAGGATACAACAACAGCTGTTTTAAGGCTGGAATCGAATATGTGCTCATTAAGTACACTTATAATAAATAGAGCAATCACATATTGGAAAAGGATAACAGAAATGGAAGATGATCATTTGCTAAAGCTATGCTGGCTGGAATTTTTAAAGAATAACTCACAAGCTAATAATACACTGCATAGGTTTGGGTTGGAGTTCCTATGGGCCTCATATAAAATGACAAATGTACGCACTTATATTGTATATAGGAAGCAAAACAACGAGTACATGAAAATGACTACTGTGACACTCAGACAGCTGGTTCTGATTAATCTATGATTTTTGTAGTATAAAAATGTGTTATTGAGTGTCTCTCATGAGACATGCTGAGCCAGCCTGTGGAATGACCCCCCCAAGGTTTTAGCTACAAGGTGTTACCTGGAAGGCCAGAAGATAATTACAGGCTAGAAGATACCTAAATTAAAGATCTCCTGTTTATCTGGCTTAATTGTAGCTGGCCAGCTGGCAGGATAGAAAATATCCACTTTATGACATTTAGAGGAAGAAACCAGGTTATGGCACACTGGTGTGAAGTCATAAATGCTTTGATGTCTATAAAAGCAGGATGCTGCTCATGGATGAAGGGAAAGACTTAATTAAGAAGTCATATTGAGAAAATGAGTTTTGCTGATGTTACATAATTAATTTACCTTCTGAATGATAAGACATCCTGTTTTGTATAATTTTTTTATATTCTGACAGGGAGGAGCTAGGTGACCTCATGCAAAGAGGTTGGTAAAGCCAGTTTTAAACAGTTTTCTGTTTTCCACTAAGACACACACATGTTTGGACTCTGAACCTACAACATCTGTCTATCAGCACTGTTAGAAGAAATACCTTAGGTAGACAACTAAGTGTATGGTTGGTAGGAAATTGCACTTTTTAACATTATTGTTTTAAGTGATTGTATGGTTTTGTGATATATTGTTCTGTATTTTCATTTTACATTTTTATCTATTTTTTAGTAAACCTCTATTTAAAGAGACTACTTGTTGTGCCTTTGAAATTCTTTATTTGCCAAGAGAAGCATATATAGTTAACGTTGACACTGTGCAAAAGCTTCCTGGTTTACCAATTTGGGAAAAGGTGAGCGTTTTTCCTACAGTCTTTCATAGAGTTTGTAAGGGTTCATTTTGTACTTGGTTAAGTGCCCTAGGTGAAAGATATCTGGCATCCCCCAAAGAGCAGACTTATCTGAGCCTGTACATTGGGTATGCTAGCAAGAGGTATACAGTTTGAATCCCTCCAGAGCTTGAGACCAAAGGTTGATTTGAACCCACAAAACAGACAGGAGGGTTACCCTGTTCTGTTCCTGTTCACAATACTACGCTCGGAGGTTGGCATTTTGGGAGCAGAGGTCCTGACCTGCTGAGTGGGGTTGTGACAGATTGGTTGGCAGCGTGTGCATAAGTTTGGTATTACAAACTTTTATTATTCAGTGTGTCAGTGGATACTGTCAGCTCACTTGCAAAGAAAGAAAAAGGCAGTTATTTATTTTTTTAAAAAGGAAACAGAACTATATCACTTAGCTTACAGTCAAGTGCCTACCTGTTTTATTTTTTTTCTAAGTGCAAGTAGAGTAGCCGTAGTTAGGGAAGAAGATGTCTTCCAACTACAGTGGGCACACTGTAGACTACTTAAAGCAGTTGTGTAGGGACAGAGCAGTCCTGTTCGAGGTGAAAGCCACCAAGCAGAACCTCGTGGATGCCCTGATGGTAGCAGATACCCAGAGCAACGAGTCACAGACAGTGACTGTAAGGGACCGAACCTTGAATGTGGAAAGGCCAGCGGCAGGTGCAGTGTCCAGATCCAATGAGGAGGGCAGCAGAGCCAGTGCCAGTGAAGGGCCACAGCAGCAGGGGAAGGTCACCAGTATTCTGGATCCAGAAGTACTCAGGCTGCAAATTGAGTTGTGCAGAATGGAGCTGGAGTTCCAGGAGAAGAGGGAGTGAGAACAGTGAGCTGCAGAGGAGAAGAGGGAGTGAGAATGCTGAGAAGCAGAGTGGGAACAGCGGGAAGGTGAGCGTCAAGAGCGTGAGTGCCAGCGAGCTGCAGAGGAGAAGAGGGAGTGAGAGAAGCAGAGGCAGACCATGAACAGTGTGAGGTGGACTGTGAGGAGTGTGAGCACCAGAGGCAACATGAAATGGAGAAGCTACGGCTCCAACCACCAGCACCAGAGCAGGTAAGTGGCTTGGGTTTAACTGGGAGTACAGGACTGCATTACAAATTGAATTCCAAATTGATAGCCGAATTTAAAGAGGGGGAGGATATGGATGCCTTTTTAAATTCTTTTGAAAAAGTTTGTATTCAGGCCCAAACTCCTAGGGAGTCCTGGAGCTTCCAGCTATCCCCGCTACTTACCGGGAAAGCTCGGGATGCATTGGGTCAAATGGACAACGAAGACAGTGATGATTACAGCAAACTTAAAGCTGCACTGTTAAAGAAATTTGAATTAACTGCTGAATCATACAGAGCTAAATTTCGTAAGCTCAGGAGAAGCCCTGACATGGGCTATGAGGAGCTAGCCATGAAACAACGTCAGTTTTTAAAAAGTTGGTGGGAAGGAATTGAAGCAAACTCTGTTGATAAAATTAAAAATGTGATTTTGTTAGAACTGTTTTTCTGGGTATGTCCAGCCGAGCTAAAAACCTGGCTGGAGGACTGAGATCCCAAAACAGTGCAAGAGACTGCTGAACTCTTGGACCGCTATGCCAAGAGCAGACTTGCTCTGAGAGTGAATGGGGCAGGCATGGCAGGGCAGAAAGGGAAAAGCGCGCCTTCAGGGCAGCTAAAACCCTCACTACCTCCACCTAAACCAGTTAACCCCAGGTTTCAGAGAAAAGGTTTCTCTGAGAAAAAAGGTGAATGTTGGTTGTGTAAAGAAACTGGCCATATTTCCAGACAGTGTCCCAAAAAGGCGAGCAATACACAACTTAGGGGCAAGGAAAGAAGTGGGTTGTTTGTGTATCCCTGGAAGCATGCCTGTGAACATGAGAGAACACGTGCACCCAGTCATGGTGAATGGTGTACAGACGCAAGGGTTAAAGGACACAGGGGCATCCCTGACACTGGTAAAAGGGGATCTGGTAGAGCCTGGTCAGCTTATACCCAATAAATACGTAATTATACAGGACTTTACTGGTGAAGAGAAAACATTGCCCCTCACTAGTGTTCTCCCAGACTGGGGTGAAACAGGGGGAACTGTACAACAGGTAGCTGTAGCAAAAATGTTAGCAGTGGAGGTCATCCTGGGCAACAATCTCAAACAGGGGATGGTGTGTGCAGTTACCCATAGCCAAGCGGCAAAGTAAAATTGTAGTTCTCTGAACCCCACAGAAGCCATTGTGGAAAACACTGGGAGGCTGGTTCCCCAACCTGTGTCTCCAGATGGGGAGGATAATGAAAAGGGGGTAGAAATTTTCCTAGTAGCAATTAACCACATTGCTACAGATTGTTACTCCGAAGAGGGAGGGGTGACCCATGGTCAGAGGGTTGGGATTGACAGTGATCCTGAGTGCCCTGATGCTAGTGCTAGGGGCCCTAGTTTAGCGACTAAAGGGGACCTGTCCCATGCCTTGGGAATGTGTGAGGGGTTTGCTGCTGCTCAGAGAAGTGACCCTAGTCTAGAGAAGCTGAGGTCTTGGGCAGACTGTCATGGAGCACAAGGAGGTGATGGCAAATATAAGGTTTATTGGGAAAGTGGACTGATGTATACTCAGGCTGTGCAGACAGAGGAAGGGGTGCTAGGCAGGCAGCTTGTCGTTCCCCAGGGGTATCGTGAGCAGTTGCTCAAGATTGCACATGATATTCCCTTGTCTGGTCATCTGGGAATCATGCACACTATGCAGCAGTTGGCCCAGAATTTCTATTGGCCCAGCTTCACCCAGCAGGTGAAGGAGTATTGCAGGTCTTGTCACCGGTGCCAAGAAATAGGGAAGGCAGGCAAGAAAACCCAAGTCACCCTGATTCCATTTCCCATAGTGGAAGAGCCATTCCAGAGGGTGGGAATGGATATTGTGGAGCCTTTAAATACACCCAACTCCTCAGGGAAGAGATTCATCCTGACTGTGGAGGATTGTGCCACCTGGTACCCAGAGGCAGTTGCCCTAGCCTCGCTGAGGACAGACAAAGTGGCAGATGCCTTACTTGGGATTTTCTCCCGTGTTGGGTTTCTGCAGGAGGTTATCACCGATCGAGGAGGTTCCTTCATGTCGGACTTGATGAAATGTTTATGGGAGAAGTGTGGGGTGGTGCAGAGATGCACAACACCATATCACCCACAAGCCAATGGGCTTGTGGAAAGATTCAATGGTACACTGAAGTCAATGCTCTGGGCGTTTGCTGAACAGCATGGGAGGGACTGGGAGAAATACCTTCCCTACCTGTTGTTTGCATACAGGGAGGTGCCTCAAGAGTCGACAGGATTTTCCCCCTTCTAACTCTTATATGGATGCCGGGTACATGGGCCCCTAGAATTGACCCGGGAGGACTGGGAAGGCAAGCACGCCACCCAGGGAACTCCCATAGTAGATTACATCCTTAGGTTTAGGGAAAGGCTGAAGGAGCTTATGGGGACAGCCCAGCGCAACCTGGCAACTGCCCAACAGAAACAAAAAGTGTGGTACAACCGCAGAGCCAGAGCTCGCCCATACATGGTGGGTCAGGAAGTCATGGTCCTTATTCCAGTCCAGAAAGACAAGCTGCAGGCTGAGTGGGCAGGACTGTACAAAGTGGTTAGGAAGGTAAATGACGTGAACTATATTATAGAGTTACCTGACCGAAGACAGACAGAAAGGATGTACCATGTCAACATGATGAAGCCACATGCTAATAGGGCTGACCTGGTGTTTGCAGTGTGTAGTCCCGGGAAGGGGACGGATGAAGGAGACCCCCTTCTGGACTTGCTGGAAGAAAGTAAGCGGGAGTCCTCTGTGGAGGCAGTTAAATTTTCTCCCCAGCTGACCCCGGATAAGATCCAGGAAGTAACGGAGGTTTTAGCAGACTTTGCCCCATTGTTTAGCCCGAAGCCTGGACTAACCCCCTTAGCGACACACGATGTGGAGACAGGGACACAGACGCCCATACGGTGGACAGCATATGGGGTGTCAGAGGCTGTTCAAAAGGACATTAGGAGGGAAATGGAGGAGATACTGGATTTAGGGGTAATCCAGAGATCCCACAGCACCTGGGCTTCACCCGTAGTCCTTGTGCCCAAACCAGATGGCTCTACTCATTTCTGTGTGGACTATAGTGGACTGAATACAGTCACAAAGTCAGACACCCACCCGATGCCCCGGATGGATGAACTCCTGGACAAGTTGGGAGGGGTGACCTACCTTACGACCATTGACCTGACCAAGGGGTATTGGCAGGTAGAGTTGACGGACAGAGCTAGGGAGAGGTCAGCCTTTCTTTACTCTGATAGGCTCATTTGAATTTGAAGTAATGCCTTTTGGAATGAAGAATTCCCTGGCCACTTTCCAAAGGTTGGTGAACCAGGTGTTAAATGGTGCTGAGGAGTACGCTGTGGTGTACCTGGATGACATTGCCATCTTTAGTGTCAGCTGGGAGGAACACCTGTCACACCTTAGGGAAGTGGTGGGCAGGATACAGAGGGCCGAGCTCACTGTCAAAGCTGGGAAGTGCCAGATGGCCATGGGAGAAGTGGCATACCTTGGGCATGTGGTAGGCTGGGGACAGCTCTGTCCTAACCACATAAAAATAGAGGTAATCCAGGAGTGGCCCAGACCAGAAATGCAGAAGCAGGTCAGGAGTTTTCTTCAGACAGCATGGTACTATAGAACATTTTTACCCAATTACAGTGCTCTGGCTGCTCTCCTATCTGACCTGGTAAAGAAAAGGATGCCAAAGAAAATTACCTGGGACCCAGCCTGTGAAAAAGCCTTTACCAGATTGAATGAGGCACTGTACAGTGCTCCTGTTTTGACAAGTCCTGACTATAGCAAACCCTTTATAGTTCAGACTGATGCCTCAGACTTGGGTATTGGGGCAGTACTGAGTCAGACCTCCAGCCAAGGGAAAGATCACCCGATAGCATATCTGAGTAAAAAGTAACTTCCCAGGGAGCAGGCATACTCCACTGTGGAAAAGGAGTGTCTTGCCATAGTGTGGGCCCTAAAGAAGTTAGAGCCATACTTATATGGGCAGCATTTTGTGGTACAGACTGACCATAGCCCCCTGGTTTGGCTGATGCAGATGGGAAAAAACAATGCTAGATTGCTAAGATGGAGTCTTGCTTTGCAAGGGTATGACATGACAATTCTACAAAGGGCTGGAGCGACCAATCAGAACTCAGATGGTTTGTCTCGTGTCTATGAGGAGTGAACTGATTTGGGAAGCTCATCCCATGCAGGGGATAGAGCCCCCAAATTCAGTCTAGGTGGGGAGGAACTGTGACACTCAGACAGCTGGTTCTGATTAATCTATGATTTTCGTAATATAAAAATGTGTTATTGAGTGTCTCTCATGAGACATGCTGAGGTAGCCTGTGGAATGACACCCCCCCCCAGGTTTTAGCTACAAGGTGTTACCTGGAAGGACAGGAGATAATTACAGGCTAGAAGATACCTAAATTAAGGATCTCCTGTTTATCTGGCTTAATTGCAGCTGGCCAGCTGGCAAGATAGAAAATATGCATTTTATGATGTTTAGAGGAAGAAACCAGGTTATGGCACACTGGTGCGAAGTCATAAATACTTTGATGTCTATAAAAGCAGGATGCTGCTCATGGATGAAAGGAAAGACTTAATTAAGAAGTCATATTGAGAAAATGAGTTTTGCTGATGTAACATAATTAATTTACCTTCTGAATGATAAGACTTCCTGTTTTGTAAAATTTTTTATATTCAGACAGGGAGGAGCTAGGTGACCTAATGCAAAGAGGTTGGCAAAGCCAGTTTTAAACAGTTTTCTGTTTTCCACTAAGACACACATGTTTGGACTCTGAACCTACAACCTGTCTATCAGCACTGTTAGAAGAAATACCTTAGGTAGACAACTAAGTGTATGGTTGGTAGGAAATTGCACTTTTTAACCTTATTATTTTAAGTGATTGTATGGTTTTGTGATATATTGTTCTGTATTTTCATTTTACATTTTTATCTATTTTTTAGTAAACCTCTATTTAAAGAGACTACTTGTTGCGCCTTTGAAATTCTTTATTTGCTAAGTGAAGCATATATGATCAAAGCTGACACTGTGCAAAAGCTTACTGGTTTGCCAATTTGGGAAAAGGTCAGAATTTTTCCTATGGTCTTTCATAGAGTTTGTAAGGGTTCATTTTGTACCTGATTAGGTGCCGTAGGTGAAAGATATCTGGCATCCCCCAAAGAGCAGATTTATCTGAGCCTGTACATTGGGTATGCTAGCAAGAGGTTCACAGTTTGAATCCCTCCAGAACTTGAGACCAAAGGTTGATTCGAACCCACAAAACAGACAGGAGGGTTACCCTGTTCTGTTCCTGTTCACAATACTGTGCTCGGAGGTTGGCAATGTGGGAGCAGAGGGTCTGACCTGCTGAGTGGGATTGTGACAATTACTACAAGGATTTGGCCAAAATAGCAGATCCAACTATGTAAGCCCATTATGAGGTACTACAAACACCAAACTCACTTAGATAGCTTGCTATATATGAAAGAACCCAAAGGAAGGCTTTGGAAAGGCTTTGACTGGACATGGTAAGTAATCTGGCAAATAACTGGAGTTTTTGGACAATGTCTTCTACCTTTACTTTTTACGTATGTGGTGATAATATTCACATTACTGTTGGATGGTTAATTATGAAATGCTCCATTTTTGAGAAAGAAGGGGAAAATGGATTCAACCAATCATTCACAAATTTCGTTCAGAAATGGATTTGGCTACTTGCAATAATCTAGTCTTTAGCCAGTTCTTGAGCACTTTCTTTGCTGTGGCTAATTTTACACGTATGTTTTTAAAATGATATTAATTACTATCTGCTAAAGTATCATAAGATTGTTACTGTGTCCATTGTATTTTATTTTCTTTTAACATGTCATAAACTTTGTTTTAGACATGTTTCTATGAATAAAATAAACTGAACTGAATCAAGTCTCGATGGCTGAGAGGGACCTGGGGGTGGTGGTGGATGTCAAAATGAACAACTCGGAGACTTGTAGGAGAGCAGCAGCCAAGGCCAACAGGATGCTGGGATGCATCGCTAGGGGGATCACCTCCAGAAGGAGGGAAGTGATGCTCCCTCTGTATAACTGCTTGGTGAGGCCACACCTTGAGTACTGCGTGCAGTTTTGGAGGCCACACTTAAAGAGGGACATTAAACTCCTGGAGAGGGTCCAGAGGAGGGCAACCAAAATGATTTGGGCCTTGGGGACAGGACCTATAAGGAGAGCTCAAAGAGCTAAATATGTACACATTGGAAGAGAAGAAGGACAGGGGAGACATGATAGAGGTCTTCAAGTACATGAAGAGGGTAAATAGGGGAGGAACAGTCGGGGTGCTCCGAAGGAAGGAGGAGGGGGGGCCACTAGAGGGCATGGGTGGAAACTGGAGGGAGGAAGATTCAGGGGAGAAAGGAGGAGGTGCTACTTCACTGAGAGGGTGGTGGAGCCATGGAATGCACTGCCTAGGGGGCTGGTAGAGGCAGAGATGGTGGAGGGGTTCAAGAGGGGCTGGGGCAGGTATAGGGGAAGGGTTCTGGAAGCAAAATCCAATGCAGCAAGAATATCCGGAACTGGGAAGGGAGAAGCCAGAGAAGGCAAGGGGGGCAGCAAGGTCAGCACCCAGGGTGGGGGCTGACCAATAGAGCAGACTCGAAAGACCGTTAGGCCTATTCTACTGGCATTTTAGTATGTTAGTATTTAATGGCTGATTGGAAACAGAAGTGGTCCCAGAGGACTGCGGGAGGACAGATGTAGTTCCACTTCAGAAAAGTGGTAACAGGGAATAGGCAGCCAATTGCAAGCCAGTCAGCCTGACTTTGGTGGTGGGAAAGTTGGGGGGGGGGGGTCATGCCAAATTAATCTGATTGATTGCTTTGACTGGGTGACCAAGGAATTAGATCAGGGTGGAGCAGAGGACATGGCCAACCTAGATTTCAGTAATGTGTTTAACATCGTTCCACATAGGAGAATAGTAAGCAAGCTGGGTAGTTTAGGAGTGGGTGCATAGGTGGTAAACTGGATAAGAAATTGGTTAAGGGATAGGCAGCAGAGGGTGGTGGTAAATAGAGTTCACTACAAGGAAGGGAGGGTGACCAGTGGGGTGCCTCAGGGATCAGTCTAGTATCAGTCTTCTTTAATGTCTTTATAAGTGACATTGCAGAGGATCTGGAAGGGAAGCTCTACCTCTTTTCGGATGACACAAAGCTATGCAATAAGGTAGACACTCAAGAGGGGGTGGAGAGAATGTGTAGAGACCTGAGAAAACTCAAAGAATGGTCAAGGGTATGGCAGGTGCAATATGAAAATGTGCAAAATAGTACATTTGAGGCACAAACACCTAGGGGCAAAGTACAAGTAGTAATAGTAGTAATGATTTTTATTCATCAAGAAAATGAACATGGTAAAATTCCCATTGAGTGGAAAGCTCATTTACAAGGGGTACCATATATACAATCATCCTGGTTACATACATTGGAAGAAAAATACAAAACATTAATATATACATAGTTTCATACTTTAAAAAATACACTATACATTAAGGTGCACTACAACACTAGGACCGTACCAAGGCAATCAAATGGTAATATCCCAGGGGATGTTTATCCTGAATCTATGGCTGGATAACAATCTCTGGGACGGTCTGCTTGAGACAAAAAAACAATTAAATTTTTTGCCAACTAATTTTAGTGCCTTGTGGTCTAAGATAATTAGACAAATTATTCCATACCTTTGGCGCCAGGTATGAAATAGTACAAGAACAAGCTCTTGTCCTCTTGTTTGGGATCTCAAACTCTAAGTAATGAGTTGACCTCAGTCCTGGTTTTGTGTGTTTAATTTTTATATTATCAGTAATATATTCTAGCAAGGTATTGTTAACACTGTTATACATTATTTTGGTTATATGTAGAGTCCATCTGAGATCAAGATGTAACCAATGTAACTCTCTATAAAGTTGGCAATGATGTGTGCACCAGTGGGCATCAAGCATCAAGCACGTACCTTGCCAGCTGATTGTACATTGTGTCGCTTTTTCTTAGGTCAGTGTTTGAGGCCCCACCATACACCACATCCACATAATCTGTCACAGGCATGTATCCCTCCTGTGCAGCTCTGCACCCACGGGAGAGCCAAGCATGGACTACATTCACAAACGACAGTCCTTGCTCCGCTCCCTTACACATTCCCACCCCACGGTGCGCAGGTTCGTGCGGTGGTCTGGTGCAGGGCTATGGACCCAGCCGCTCAGCCAGTTGGCTGCCCGGACTGGGTCCTGCTGTGGGTCCCTTGGCCAGGATGGTCCCAGCACACAGAGTGCCAGGCACGATGTTGGGGGGTGATGATACCGACCAACCACCCCCAGTCCACTCAGTGTGCCCCGATGGCAGGGGCATCCCTATTGGGGGGGACAATGCCCCTGCTGTGTCCTCTGCGGCTGGTGGCTCCATCCCCAGAGGGTGCATAACCGGGTACACAGGGGTTATGGCTGACCCCAGATTAGTGTAGCAGACGCGCACAGCACTCTGCGGTTTTGTGAATCTCACAGAGTGCTGCCACGGCCCTCACCCTGCCCCCTACCCACACCGGTGCAGAGCTGTGCACTCAGCCGGGGATGTTGGAGGTGATGATACCGACCAACCACCCCCAGTCCACTCAGTGTGCCCCGATGGCAGGGGCATCCCTATTGTGGGGGGGCAATGCCCCCGCTGTGTCCTCTGCAGCTGGTGGCTCCATCCCCAGAGAGTGCATAACCGGCTACCCAGGGGTTATGGCTGACCCTAGATTAATGTAGCAGACGGCGCACAGCAGTCCACGGTTTCATGAATCTCGGAGTGCTGCCGCGGCCCCCACCCTGCCCCCTACCCACACCAGTGCAGAGCTGTGTGCTCAGACGAGGAATGGGCATTTAGGCAATGGGTGGAACTGCATGGTGAATACCATGGATGGGGTGCAGTGGCTGCAGGAAGGTGAAGGGTGGGTTATGCGCCCCAGTTATGCAGCATGTACCCACTCTGCACCTTCATGAATTGGGCCCACAGAGTACAAAATGGTGAGGGTAATACCGATGACCACCAAGCAGGAAAGAGACCTAGGGATGATCATATCAGATGACCTAAAGGTAGCCAGGCAGTGGGAGAGTGAGTGGGATGCTGGGGTGTATACAGGGGGGGTATCACCAGCAGAAAGAGGGAGGTGGTGTTGCCTCTGTATAGATCACTGGTAAGACCCCGCCTAGAGTACTGTGTTCAGTTCTGAAGACCACATCTCCAGACAGGCATAGATAGCGTGGATGCCATCCAGGGGAAGGCAACTAAAATGATGGAGGGTCAGCATCAGAAGCCCTGCAAGGAGAGACTTAAGGATCTAAATATGTATACCTTGGAAGAGAAGAGAGAGAGGGGGATATGATAGAGACCTTTAAATACCTCACCGGTGTAAATAAGGTATATGAGGGAAGTAGTTTTCAGAAAAAAGTGTTCAAGGACTAGGGGGCATGATAAGAAGTTGGAGGATGGTAGATTCAGAAGAGATACAAAGAAGTATTTCTTCACAGAAATAGTGGCGGATTTCTGGAACAGTCTTCCAGCAGAAGTGGTGGGGCCAAAAACAGTGGTGGGGTTCAAGAATGCATAGGGTAGACATAAGGGAATCTTAAGGAAAGAGAAGGGGAGCATACATAGGCTGGTGATCAAGTAGGCTCTGCAGTGATACTAAAGGCAGGAAAAATGGGCAGAGTAGGTGGACCAAGAAATCTTTATCTGCCAGCAAATTCTATGTTTTTATGTTTCTATGTTAATGCTCTAATAAGGGAGACTGACTTGACTGTGTTCGCTGCTTACTTTTTCTGTTTGCTCCTTCATGCCCTGTAGCAGCAACACTGACCTTCTCTGCAGTGAGCACACAAGTTTGTGTTTTTTTTTGTTTCTTTTCTTGCCTTGGAAAATCCTTCCTGGCACATCAAGGTCAGTGTTGCCCCATTGAAAAGACACCCTGGTGAAAGGTTGGAGCAAGTCATTGAAAACTGAGCCTGATGTTTGGGGTGGGAGTGCAGTACCCAACATTGCAGTTTTACAAGGCTGTGGGTCAGCAGCACAGGAAATAAAATACTGAAAAAGAAAGAATGTTAAAGCTAGGGCCACCTTGAGAGTCCAGAGGTATCGCATCATGCTGCCATACAGACAACTCCGGTTTGGGACCAGACTCAGATTGTTGCATCGGGGCTGGAGGCAGGCCAGGGCAAGATACTGGTAACTGCTGTGCGGTAGTGCATCTTCACTGCGAAGGGCATGTAGCAGGCTCCAGCGCAAAAAACAACATCTATGGCTGGATCAGGGAGCTTGCTCATGCTGCATGCACATGATGTGCATGCACAAGGCCAGACAAGAAGGCTGTGCCTGTGACTTGGGAGCTGGGAGAGGTCAGGAAGAAAAGCAAGCAAGAAAATCCCAGGCGTCACTGTAGATGATGGTTGTCATCACGTTCTGTCCCCACACCATGTAGCTCTGCCATCCGCAACTGGATCCAGACCTGAGAGGGAGGAAGGCAGATTCCCATTGGCAGGATGATCAGGCCAGTGAAAGTCCGCATCCAAGAACAAATGAGAGCATCTTTAAATAGAAAGCACAAAAGTGCACACTTTGATCAGACACATAGCGCCAATCCAAATTAATTCAGTTTTGTGGCAATTGACCATGCCCCAGTGCCACACAGGGGAGATGATAGGCTGTGCACTTTACTGCAAAAGGAGATTAAATGGATTGTCACCTTAGACACTGCTATCCAAAGGGTCTTAATGTAGAAGTAGATTTTGTCCTCTTTTTGAAATTATTCATATTGGTGCCTATGCACAAAAATAGGTTGCCAACATGCCAAGTATCTGGGGCACGAAGGCAACAGTATGCATGACTGTCATGCAGTGGGGGACCCACCGCGTTCACTAGCAATGCGGAGTCCAGATACGTATCCGATTCCCATACCGGGTGGGCAGCTGCGTGCCAGGGTGGTCAAGGGGAGAGATGGAGGCATGCCAACACTATGTGCCTATCACAAAGGCTCATAGTGCTGTGCACGGGGGCACAGGAGGGCACTGGATATGGCAGGGGGGACCCTGCCATAACTGCTGTATGCGCCAAGCCGTGCACACACAGAACCCCCCACCCAGTCCTGGCATCAAGTTGTAACCCCCCACATCAGAATCCCCACCCAGTCCCGGCATCAAGTTGTAATCCCCCCACATCACAACCCCTGCCTAGTCCCAACATCTAGTTGTAAATCCCCCCATCAGAACCCTGTCCGGTCCTGGCTGCAGATGTCATTCCTCCCCTCCCCAGCAGAGCCCTGTCCTGGCGACCCCTGTCCATTATTGCACAGCATGACTACCCCAGATTCTGGCTTCCCTGCCCCCTCACTGGTGGTTAGTGTCTCACCCCTCCCGCGGCACCTACAACACCAACTGTGTTCCTCATACCTGCACATTAGTGCTGCAGTGACGGATGGCGAGCTGCACTTCCCTCTGCACACCACCTTAGCCATCTGCTGTCCCACTGATGCTGGGAGCGCACTTCCTATTTATTGAGGACAAACACAAATATTTTTATGCTATGTCATCTTCTTCTGTAGTTTGCTCTTTTCTTTCCTTTTTTCTCTCTCTTTTTACTTTTCATATTTTATTATCATAGAGTATGTATTTATAGATAGAGTTTGTACATGTAAATGAGGAACTGAAATGACTGGAATTTTTGATGTATTTTTCTAGGAAGGTATGCCTTTTTGTAGTGCTTTTTTACACATGATTGTCTTTGCACAGTTGTTGGTGTTAATTCATGATACTGTATCTTAAGGCATGAATTTAAAAGCCCCTGTTTCCTTACACCACCTAGACCTGCCCCCAATGAAGACCTTGTGTAGGTAGAAACGCGGGGGCAAAGGGCTTGACCAGTGATTTTCTAAGTTTGCTTGCAATAAACCATTTATGGCTACATAGCTTGGTTTGTTATTTTTTGACAGGCTCCAGGAGTGCAGGATGTCTCTTGTTCCTGACACTTTGAGGTCTTCAGTTATGATAACCCTAAGGTCTCTTTCCTGCTTTGTGACTGTCAGTAGGTTCAGCAGCCCGGCCAACTCTGTGGGTGTCGACATGTTGGTGTCACTGTAACAGCATCACTGTAAGAGCATCCCTGTTCCAAAAATATACCCTGTCAGTACCCCACCTCATCTTATACTCCACTCCTGGGTTTCTGTGACTTTGGTGCATGATTTTGCACTTCTTTTCATTGAACCCCAATTGCTATGCTCTTGACCACTCCTCCAGTTTCCCAGGATCCCTTTGCATTTTCTCCACCCCCTTCTGACTGTCTACCCCATTACAGATTTTGGTATCATCTGCAAAAAGTGGATCTATGTGATAATGGTGATTGCCAATGGGCGATCGGCATTAGGGCGATGTCAGATGGCGGAAAAAAGATTTCGTCGATGTACTCCCGGGCACGCAGCAAAATGGTGCCAGGAAGTTTTTTTGTTTTATCCGTGGGGCAGCTGGCACCTCCCCGAGTTCCTTTAGTACCCTTGGGTGTATTCTACCTGGTCCCATAGCCTTGTCCACCTTCAGAGCTGCAAGTTCCTTCAGGATTCTTTGCTCTGAAAATGGATTTGTGTGCACCCCCCAGTTGTTCCTGCTTCTAAGTGGTGGTCCCCCCTTCCTCCACTGTGAAAAGTGAGCAGAGGTAGCTGTTCAGTTTGGCAGCTTTTGCTTGGTCCTCCCTATGCAGTCTTCCCCTGCAGCCCTCCTAATCCTCATTATCCCTCCCCTTGCTTTCTGAAGAAAGTCACAATCCCTTTAGCAACCCCTTTGGCTATCCATTTCTCTGTCTGCACCTGTGCTCCTCTCACCACATTCCCTGCTTTCCTCTGTTTTACTCTGTATACCTCTCTGTCCTCCCTCTTTGTTCACTGATACCCCCTGAATGTCTTCCCCCCCCCCTTTTTTCCTCCACTACACTGGTTGATTTCCTGGAGAACCAAAATGGTCTCTTCTCCCTCCTACTTTTACTCAGTTCCTTCATGTAGAGGCTGGTGGTTACATTAATTGAGCCCTCTTTTATCTTTCTTCACTGTGCCTCTACCCCTCCCTGGCAATTCACCCTATAAGGCAGTTTCTGAGACAGTCTCCCATTTCTTTAAAATATGCCCTCTTAAAATCCAGGACCCTTGTCCTTGTGTGGGTTGTCTTTATTCCTGTCTTTGTATCAAACCACACTGTATGGTGATCACTGGTACCCAAGAGAATGCCCACTGTAATGTCTGCAAGTCTGTCCCTGTTTGTAAGCACCAGGTCCAGCACTGCCCCATCCCTACTGGGTTCTTTGATTAGCTGCCTGAGAAAAAAACCTTTGCAGGGAGTCAAGGATGACCCTGCTCCTTGCTGAAGCTGCCATTTGAGGGATCCATGCCACGTCAGGCAGATTGAAGTCACAAACTAGCAGCACCTTCCCCTCACTACAAATTTGCTTATTTCTTTGTCTGCCAGATTTTTCAGGCAGTCCATGCAAAATCCTACTTCCCTTTTTCCGATTTGATTGTCATCAGATCTTGTTTGGAAAATCTGAGGTCTACTTCTGGTGTGTTGTTAAACCTTCCATTGCATAAATCTAAATCAGGCAGCCACTCATTTTCTATTGCAGCCGCACTCTTTTGGAACGCGTTGCCTTGCTGGCTTAATAAAAGTATGTCATTAAGTGCATTTAAATCTAATTTTAAAATGTATTTAAAGTCTTTGCATATTTGTAAATGTCATTTGTAACTGCGAATGTTTATTGTTGATTGTATTATGTCTGTTCTGTAAGTTGGGTCGAGCCTGAAAAAGAACCTTTGGTCCAGTGTTTCTACCCAGTTAACAAATAAAACAAACTAACAAACTTTCCATTTTGATGATAGCTCCACCAAGTGCCTTATCCAACTCCTCTCCATGTGCAAAAGGTCTGTACACTACCCTGATACAGATATCGGCCCCAGGAACTGTCTCCAGGATGATCCAAAGTACCTCCAGCCCTTCCTTTTTGACCGGGTAATCCTGTACATTCATGGCTTTGATTCCTTCCCTCACATACTGTATAGTGCAACCCTCTCCCCTCCTTGCTGCCCTGTCTCTCCTGAACAGAGTAGCCAGGTATGGTCAAGTCCCAGTCGTGGTAGTCAGTGGACCATGACTCCATTATGGCCATCAAATCCAAGCTAGCCTCCACCATAATGGCTTCCAGGTCCAGAATTTTATTTCCTAGACTCCTTGCATTGGCGCACATGACTCTATACCTTCCTCCTTCCCTGCTTCCCCCCTCTTTCCTGCCTGTGCTGTCCCCTGATTCACCTCCTGACCCACCTCTTCCCTTTTTATGTCATTCCTTCCCTGCCTCCTTTACTTCTTTATTTTTACTTACCTGATTTATATCCCACTTATCCTCTGCCTTGTACCTCCACATGTCTTCTTGTGCCCCTGCCCTAGGGGAGTTTACTCACCTCATGCCCACCCTCCCTAATGTGCCATCATTGGGGGGGGCAATAGCTGCCTTCCTTGGTTTTACAGCCTTCTCCCCAGCTAGTTTAAATGCTCATTTAAGTAGCATTTAAATTGGGTCTGGCCCGGTGGCACTGAGGGTTGAGGTGCTGGACACCACACTTCGTGCCATGCCGGCAACCTGGGTTCGTGAGTGGACTTGGGCAACCGGGGGTCGGCGGGGGTGTGTGTGGATTTTGATTGAGCTGCCGGCAGGGAGCTCTCTTTTCCTGGGGAGGATGTGCCAGCACTGCACAGCTTTGGTGGTCCCTAGTGAAGATTAGGGACTTGACTGCGCAGTGCATGTCTCACTGGGGTAGGATGGCAGTGGTGGACATCCTGCAGGCAGGTGCAGGAGCACGCCTATGCTGCGCTGGATATCATTCCACGTCTGTGCCATCAGGAACACTTAAGAGAAACCCCCTTCCACTGATACGCGAAGGCAGACCCAGTGGTTGTTTCCCCATGTCCAATGCCGGGCGACAAGATGTCCACTCCGGGTTCCTCCTCCTGCACTAGCAAGCATGCCAGCACTATAGTTAGAGTGCTGGTAGGAGTGGGTGGTCCTTCCTTGTGGGACTCAGAGCTGAGGGGTTTGGGTGAACTGTGCAGGAGGAGGGGGGGTCCCCAACTAGGAGCATGGATGGTTGTTTCAGGTGGACAGGCAGAGCCAGCAGTTGAGTGACCACGCTGGAGAGATGTCAGTGGCAGGGGAGCAGAAAAAGAATTAAAAAAAAAAAAGTAGCATTTAAGCCTCTTGCTAAGGACTGTGGTCCCCTTCCTAAAAGGATGCAGGCCATTTCCCCTATAGATGTCCATATTCTTCGAGGTTGGCCACCAGTCCCCATTCTAGCCAGAGCCCTCCTCAATGCACCATGCCTTCAACCAATTGTTACGTGTCCTGTTGCAGAGTACGCTTTCCTCTCCTGGACTGTACACAGGTAACACCTTGGGAAAGGCCACTGCGTGTGTCACCTGCTTTAGGCCCCTCCCCAGCTCCCTGAAATTATCCTGCTCTGCCCCTACCCTGTCCCATGCCAGGTCATTTGTTCCCAGGTGACAATGATGTCTAGCTCCCTCTCATCTCCTGCTGCCCTAGCGATCCTCTGGATACACTCTGCATCCCTTCAAGCTGAAGCACCTCTCATTACTTCATCACCCTCTTCCTCTCCCCCAACTCCTAAGTCTATACCTTTAACAATAAAGTCCCCCTCCAGCAGCTCTATCCTCATATGCTGGGGATCTTTTCCACCCTCATTGGAGCCTCCCCTTCTGAGGACTCCCACTTCCTCCCTTCCCACTGCTACAGGTGCCCCCTCTTGGCTGCCCTGTCCCACTAGTACAGCAAAGGAATTCTGCAGTGGCACAGGCTGAGGAATGTACACCCTTCCAGCCACGCCCACTGTCCCAGAGCCCACTAATGTTTAACTGCTTTGCTTCTGCCTAGGAATCCTCTGGGGAGCATTGGCAGACTTGGTGGCCCCTGGGCAGGGCAGAAGGTCCTCTGTACCATGGCCAGTTCAGCTCAGAGTCCAGCAACCTAAGCCTTCAACCCAGAGAGGTGAGTACAAATAGGGCAGCATCTCAATCTCCAAATTCCTGCTGCACTGGACCACCGTGTGATCTTTCCTTCCTTTACATAGTATCTGTTGAAACTTCTCAGTACCCTACTGTCTCCTTTATACTCCTGTTGTATTCCCGCCTATCCCTTTTACTTGCCTGAGACTTATCTGTTACCCTACCCAAGACAGGATGTCTCGTCTTCCCTTTTCTAACCCACCTTCTTGTACCTAAGTTGCCCTGGTGTCTACCAATCCCTACCCAGTTGCCTGAACTTTATTTGTTACCCTACCCTAGCATTGTAGTTATATTGGTGCTTGTAGATAAAGCAGGTGACTTGATACCTTTTAATGGACCAGCACATACTGTAAGTAAGAGGACACATGCTTTCAGGTCTACATATGCCCTTCTTCAAGTATTGCCAGTACAGTACTTATGACAGCATATCTTATATATGGTATTTTGAGCTAAATTTGGGCTGTGCTTACCTGTTAACATGAATTTGCAGCTACAAAAGAATGGTGTTTAACTGTATGACAGGATTGTTATTAGCAGGTGTTAGGGGCCTCTTATATTTCATGTAATGGAGGCTTGGACAGTGTAGAGTCAGGTGTAAGAAAGGAAACAAAATTCTACTGTATGTTTATGAGGTGGTTCAGGAGAATACATTTGAGGGAACAAGTATAACACAATCTACATAATGCAAACACAGTCTACATAATGCATAACACAATCTACATAATGCACAGGCACAGCAGGAGAGGAAAGAATAACTAAGTGGGTGCTCAAGATTCATCTAGATGCATACAATAGCAAAGACCACCCCCCAATAATGGAAGCAATAAGCCATTGTTACATTGACAGGGATGATGGATAGATTTCAGTGTGATGCCTGGAAAGGAGACACCCTTCTTTCAATTTTAAGACAGGTGCTCAGCACTGTATAACTCTACAGCATCAAGTCATTATTAGATCAGATTCCAAGACAGCAGGAATATGGAAGTTGTTCCCCAAAGATCATGCCATGAGCAGGGACTTCATTTTCAGAACGTACGACTGCATAATTTGGTTGTTTCAGCAAATTTTAAAACCCATTTTTTGGCAGTAAACTGACAACCACAAATTTCTAGGGACGCAACCATAATTTACTAAAGTTATGCATTCTGCTGATGTTTCTTGAAATTTTGAGCAGGCAATTTTCTAAAAAAAAAAAGAAAATACAGAAAATATGTTTTACATCTGGAGCGATCAAATTACATGATCAAATGTTTTCAAGATCTTGCCAGAGTTCATCCTCATCAAGGATAATTGAAAGGAACATTAAATTTTAAAAGCCTACAAATCTGAATTTTCCTCCCAGTCAGTTACCTTAGTCCTCCGCCAGGGCAGTTCTACCATCATGAACCTTTTGGAGGTAGCCTGCACCTGCAACGTATTCATCTCTGCCTGTACCCAATTACTGTAACCATCTTCACTATCCCATCCCCCTCTTCCCATTGTACTTCTGTACTTCCAGTCTCCCTACCTTGTGCCCCCTTCCTCTACTATCCCCTCCCTCGTCCCACTCCTTCTTCTTACCCCACTTTCTTTTTTTTTGTGTACTTTGTTTATCTCTGCACTGCAGATGGGAATTTACCCCATCATAGTCCCAGTACCCCTCAACTGTCATCCCTGGACAGCTGCCTGGGATGGAGACCCTGTAGCTTACACCCCATGGTGAGGCTCCTGAAGGAGAGACACTGATATTCACCTTTGTTCCATCTGTGACTTAGGCTGTGGTGTCATTCAGCTGAGGAGAAGAGGGCATTACTCTGCTGCTGCCGCACAGTGTTTTCCCTTGTGTTGGTTCGCCCAAAAGAGTGGACATGCAATGTTAGGGTGTGGGCATGTGTTCTTCCACGTATCCCCTGCAAACATCTGCCACTGCCTTCTCTACTTTATGTGGTGCCTGGTTGGACGTACACAAAGCCGCCGTTAGATGACACCCAAATGCCAGGTGCTACCAACCCTCACCCCTGGAGGTGGTGAGCTGTCCCTAGGATGCTTAACCAACCCCCCTTAACTAGCCCTCTGGTGCTCTGGGCTTGCTTCTGAACCCGGGTTGTCAACATCACTAACAATAGCTCTACTGCTGTGCTGACGGATTCTTACCCCACTCCTTTACCACAATCTGTTCTGCTGCTAACCTCGGCACTGCTTTCCCTTAACTCAGGTAACAGCACCAGCATAGAAGGGATTACATAGAAACATAGACTTTGACGGCAGATAAGGACCACTTGGCCCACCCAGTCTGCCCATTTCCCTACTTATTAGATAAGCTGCAGATTCTAGTTAACCAACAGCCTACTTCCTGCAACCCCCACTATAATTGCCTTATGTCTGTCCCATGCATGTTTGAATTCCCCCACTGTTTTAGACCCCACAACCTCTCAGGAAGGTGGTTCCATGCGTCCATCACTCTCTCTCTCTCTCTGTGAAAAAAATTTTCTACATTACCCTGAGCTGTCCCCCATTATCTTCAAATTGTGCCCCTTGTTCTTACACATCTCTTTTCTGAAAGATGCTACCCTCCTGGACTTTGTTGATTCCCTTGAGGTACTTGAAAGTTTCTATCATGCCCCCCCCGTCCCTCCTTTCATCAAGGGTATACATATTTAAGCTCTCTCAGTTTCTCTTCATATGGTTTCTGATGTAGACCCTGCACCATTTTTGTTGTCATCCTCTGGACTGCTTCCATCCTGTCTATGTCACTGCATAGATGAGGTCTCCAAAACTGCATGCAGTACTTCAGATGGGGTCTCACCAATTGTCTGTACAGAGGGATAACCACTTCCCTTTTTCTACTTGTGATGCCCCTCCCTATGCATCCCAGTATCCCCATGGCTCTCCTTACCAACTTCTCACATTGCTTACCCACCTTTAGGTCATCTGATATGACTACTCCCAGGTCCCTTTCTATTATTTTTGTTGTTAGTACCACCCCTGCTATTGTGTACTCTTCTCCTGGATTTTTATTTCCCAGGTGCATTACTTTGCACTTCTTTGCATTGAATCTAAGTTGCCATACGTCTGACCATTCCTCCAACCTTGCCAAGTCCCTTCTCATCCTTTCTACCCTCCTTGTGTATCAATTCTGTTACAGATCTTTGTGTCATCTGCAAAGAGGCATACCTTTCCTTCCAGACCCTCTGCAATGTCACCTATAAAGATGTTAAAGAGGACTGAACCCAGTACTGAGCACTGAGGTACTCCACTAGTAACCCCCCTTTCTTCAGAATGTGTTCCATTCACTATTACCTTCTGTGTCCTGTTGTGCAGCCAGTTTGCTACCCAGGCTACCATCCTGGGACCCACTCCCAGGCTGGCTAACTTGATTATTAATCTTTTAATGGGAGGCTAGTAATTGTCTCAGGCACATTATTTACTCAAAAACTCTATCTTACCAATATATATATATGCCCCGAATACGGACTGTCCTGATTTTTTTTTTTAAGAGGGTGTTTTCTAAAATTGCTGGCCTGGGAGAGGTCCCAATCCTACTGGGAAGTAATTTTAACTGTGTCCCAATCCCTT
Source organism: Neoceratodus forsteri (assembly GCA_016271365.2). NCBI lineage: Eukaryota > Metazoa > Chordata > Ceratodontiformes > Ceratodontidae > Neoceratodus > Neoceratodus forsteri. Next base: position 1,338,603,444 of record CM057455.1, on the reverse strand, counting down.
CTTGGGACCGCTCTTCACAGTCGTTAACAACTAAAGTTTATGGGGCGGGATGTTCAAGTTGGGATACAAGAATTAGCTCCAGTAGATATTTGGAGGGAACTCCATAACTCTGTGAAGAACTATACATTGTATTCTAATTTACATAGATCATACTCGAGGTTGGATTACTTCTTGGGGAGCGAACCAGACCTTTATAAAATAAAACCATGTACTACACACCCAGAGTTAACTCCAATCACCCAGCAGTCACAGCTGAGCTCCAGCTTGGTGACTGGACAAAACCTTCTTTATGGAGAATGAACACATCATTGTTAGTCAAGAAGATTTCCAACAACTAATTCGGGATACAAGAACACCTTAGGTAAATCAGGTCCCAGAGGTTAAACCAAAGTGGCAATGGGATACTCTAAAGGCAACTCTTCAAGGTGTTATTTCCTATGCTTCCCACCTCAAAAAGCAACGTATGGAACAGCAAACCAAATTAGAAAATTGCCTAAGGGAGCCAGAGCAGCAACATAAACAAAACTGAAATTTAAATCCCTGTAAATTTTCTTTCTCCGACGGCTGGTCTCCGGGCTTCCCCACTCATGAGCTGTACCTCCCGATGCTGACAGACAGGCAGGAATCAGACCTCTACAGCAGGGGACACCCAGCCCTCCACCTCCCGTCTCCCTCAGCTCTTCCTAAAGCAGTCCAATGTGGCAATACTACAAGAACTCGGAAACAAAAAAAAGAATTTTAAAACATATGTGGCTGAGAGGTCAGCCGACTATATACATTCTGGGAGGGAATCCGAAGCCCGGAGACCAGCCATCAGAGAAAGAAAATTTACAGGTATTTAAATTTCAATTTCTCTCTCCTAAGCTGGTCTCCAGGCTTCCATACTCATGGGATATACAAAAGCAGTACATTCCCAGATGCCCCAGGTGAGAAGAATGTCTAGAGCCCTTAAGGGTCTGCCACCGCCGGAAGTACTCTGTGGCCAAAAGATGCCTCCACCGAGGAAATCACCTCCAGCGAATAACATTTAGAAAATGTGTAAATGGATGATCAAGTAGCTGCGCTGCCCAAGCGTGCTGTAGATGCTTCTCTGAAGTACGCCCCATGAAGGTGCCATTGCTCTGGTGGAATGGGCTCTCACTGGGCCAGGCAAGTTACTCTGGCCTGATTGTAAGCCATGGAGGTGATGGACAGAATCAGGCTATTGAGCCTTTTGAATCCTTGTTGCCCATAATTTTGGCCCATAGCTGACATGAACCAACTTGAAGTGTTGTGAATAGCTTCCTCTCTCTTAATATACATTTTCATCACTTTTCCCAGATCTAGTGGATGAAATTCCCCTTCCCCATTGCTTTTAGGGAGTGGGCAGAAGGAAGGAAGGAAGGAAGAATGCACCCTTGATTGTAATGGAAGGGAGACATGACTCTTGGCAAAAAATCTGGAACTGTTAGAGTCTGATGAAATACAGTGTACGGCTCTTGGGTAAACAATGCTTTTTGTTTGCTGATTCTTCTGGCTGAAGAAATAGCTATGAGGAAAAAGTGACCTTTATTTTGAGATGTATGATGGATGACTCCTTTAGAGGCTCTAAAGGGGACCTTGATCACAGCCTTGAGAACCAGATTAAGACTCCAAAGCGGTAGCTTTGGTGGATTGGGAGGCATTTTAATATTGCTGCCTTCAGAAACCTCCAGACCTGTGGATATGAGCCCAATGAATCCCCTGAATCCGTCAACCAGAGTGCCCCCAGTGCAAAAACCTAAACATGTAAGGTAGCTGGTTGCAGTCCTTTGTCCTTCTATCTTAAGGAATTGCAGCAGTACAGGCAATTATATTTGATAGTTCCATATGTGCTGGGAATGAAGCCAGAACCAGAATTTCCTTCAGATTCAATAATACTTTTTGAAGGAAGGAGGGGGACATGAGTCCATTATTTCAACAACAGGAGTCATGTAGCCAAGCTCCTTGAAAGTTTTTCCGCTCAATTACCTGGCCTAGAGAGACAATTTGTTTAAATGGGATGCAAAACCAGACCTTGATGGAGAAGGTCTGGGCTGAACTTGAAGGATACAGATGGCCGCCTCGACAGATGAAAGATAATCGGGAACCATGGGCAGAAAAGCCATATGGGACAGACTGGAATCAAGGCTGTCCTGTACAGAGCCACTTGAGCAGGACTCATGACAGAAATGGCATTGGAGGAAAGGCATATAGGAGACCAAACTGATCCCAGATTAGGGGAAAGGTGTCCTGAGCCACCGCTGGTTCATCCTTGGCCAGGGAGCAGAATTGCTTTATCTTAGAGTTCTGCCAGCCGGTGAAGAGATCTGTCTGAGGATTGCCCCACTATTCTGTTAGGATGTGGGAGGCACTGTCCTTTGGCTCCCCTTCCCCTGGTCGAATAACCTTGCGACTGAGGCCGACTGCTGTGACATCTCCCTGTCCTGGAATATACATTGCTCAGTGGTGCTCAGCCCTTGATCCTAAACTTCTTCACCTCTCTGCTCCTGCTATTTTCTTCCAAGCCTCTAACCATCTAAGCCTTTCTTTCCACACCTACACTATCCCTATATCATGGAAAATTGCTAAAGTTCTCCCCTTCACAAGGGTAGGGACCCTTCTGTACCCGGTAACTGCTGCCCATCTCTTTTGCCACTGCTCAAACTAAACTTCAGGAAAAGTTTTTCTCTTTCAACTCTTTCTGCTGCATGACTCCTCTTTTTTTTTTTCTCAGTCTCTTCCAGACTGGTTTCAGAAAACTCCACACTACATCATGTAACTTCTCAGGCTCACTGACCCTATCCTGAAAGGAAAGGTTCAGGGTATGCTTACCATTGTCATCTTTGCCAACCTAGCCGTGACCTTTGAGATGGTTTCCCACATACTCCTGCTTGACAAACTCACTAAGGCTGTGAGCCAGTGGTCAGTTGATTTAGTTCTGACCTGGCAGACAGGTCTCAGGTGGTTTCTGTAGGAGATTCCCTCTCCCCTATGGATTTAGGGGTCGATTATTCTAAATGACCACCCTAAAGCAGCTGCCTCCTCATGCAGACATATCTATGTGGATGATGCAGTGCTTTTTGCCTGTGGCTTCTCAGCCTCTGAGTTGGCAGCATAGCTCCAGAACAACTGTAACAGTGTCAAGCACTGGTTCTGCACTAACCAGCTCACTTCAGATGCCAAAAAGCACTCTTTAGGACCACTTACACCAGGCAACTTTGGCCAGATTCCAGTCCCCTGATCTTCAAGACCCCAGATGTCTCCCCTCTGGTGGTTGTTCCTACTTTTTAGTACCTAGGATTATGGATTGATAGTAATCTGTTTCTGGATGGCATAGGTTTACTCCCACCCACTCGTCCCCTCACCCCACCTGCCCCAAGTGCATAACTTCCTTTATAGCAGGGGCTCTGACATCACTTAGCCAAAACTGCTAACAACATACACCTGTTCATATCCTTAAAGGCACAGCACACTGAATAGGGTGTAGAGACACTCACAAGCTTGCACACACTAAAACAAGAACAAAAAAACAAAAAAGCTTCTGTATCTGGAAGGGACACAGATATGTGGGGATGGTGCAATGCACTGGCTGTGGAGCAGCCAGCAGTCTTCCGGGAGACATTCTGGAGACTGCGTTGCTGCCCTATTTGCAGGCACCTCTCTGGTCTGAGGGAGGAGGTTGTTCGTCTCCATGCTGACCTGGCAAGGATTCAGGAATCCTGCTCCTCCACCCAGGGACCACCCAGGCCACCTCCACTACCTCAGAGGTTGCCAAGAAAGACAAGTGGTTGGACCACGGTGGGCTTAAGGAGGGTGAGGGTGGTGGAACAGAGGAACATCTCTCCAGTTGTGCCTCTCCACAATTTATTTGTCACTCTGGCGAAGCATGGTTCCTCTATGGAGGCACCTGCAGTGTAGACCAAGGAGGATGCCAGGAACCTCCACAATGGAGACCCACAGGAGGGTGGCCTAGGATCCACAGGGGAAGGAAACAACTCCTGGTAGGGGACTCAATTGCTAGGGGGATAGAACTGGGGGAGGGAGGGGAAAAGGAGGTAAGGTGCCTGCCCAGTGCCAAGGTTTGGAGGGACAGGAAACGAATCTTCAGGATCGTGGGAGCAGCGGCAAGGGGGAGGGAGCTGGATGTCATTATCTACCTAGGGACGAATGACCTGGCTGAGAATGGGATCAGAGCAGTGCAACAGGAGTTTGTGGAGTTGGGGAGGGGTCTTAGACAAGTAGCACACACGGTAACTTTCTCGAAAGTGCTACCTGTCAATGGCATGGATGAGGCCAGGGTACTCCACACCATGGGATTCAATGATTGGTTGAAAAGCTGGTGCAGAGCTCAGGGATTTGGCTTCATTGGGGACTGGGGCTCCACCTGGAGGGATGCAGGCCTATACAGGTGCGATGGTCTGCATCTATCCTGGAGGGGAACCAGGATCCTAGGTGATAGGTTTAAATGCTTCGATGGTAAGCATTTAAACTAGTGAATGGGGGAGGCACTGAAGAGGAGAAGGGAAATCCTAGCCCCCCCAAAAAAAAATCAGGGTAAGTAGTGAGGTAAACACCAAGACAGAGCAGTTGAGAGGGAAAAGGGCAGGGGCAAATGGAGAAAAAGACAAAGGCAGTAGGGACAGGGATGGGGCAAAAAGAAATAAAGCCATAAAAAAATGGAGGGTAATGAGTACCAATGCCCATAGTCTAGGTAAAAAGCTCCCTGCAACGGTGGCCTTGATGGAAGAGGGATGCCTGGATTTTGTGGCAGTCACAGAAACATGGTACACAGAGAACCATGACTGGGATGTCAACATACCAGGGTACACAATCTACAGGAGGGACAGGGAGGGAAGAAGAGGAGGAGGAGTAGCTGTCTATGTAAGGGAAGGTATCAAAGCAACAGAATTAAACAGGGAGGAGAGGGGGCACTGTGGGTCACCCTGGAGACTGGGAAATGGCTCCACAATCTGCACAGGAGTTGTATACAAACCCCCATCCCAGGGGGAGGAAATGGACAAGGAAATGATAGAAGGCATCCTTGGAATGGCAGAGAAAGGGGAGATATTACTGACGGGGGATCTGAATATGCCAGATGTTGACTGGAGCACCTTTGCTGCAGCTACATCCAAGAGCAGGGCCATTCTCGATGCCCTACAGGGGGGCATGCCTCAGACAGCTAGTTTTGGAACCCACTTGGGAGAGAGCAATTTTAGACCAGGTACTCTCAAATGGGGACAGAGAGAGAGGATCTCTGATCTTGAAGTGGGTAGCCATCTGGGAACAAGTGACCACCAAACAGTGTAGTTCACGATAAACTTAGCTGTAGAGTCAAGCCACACAAAAGTGAAGGTACTGGACTTCAGGAGGGCCGATTTTGTCAAAATGGGAGAGTGCCTCAGAAAAGCACTAGCAAACAGGCAAGAAGGTGGGGGTGGAGCAACAATGGGAAACATCAAAATCGCCATCACAGAGGCAACAAGCCTTTGTGTGAAGCAAATAAACAAATCAAAATGAAAGAAAAAACACTATGGTTCTCAAAAGAAGTGGCGGGGAAGATAAGGGAGAAAAAGATAGCATTCAGGAAGTATAAGGAAACACAGAAGGAGCAGGACAAAGAACTGTACCAGTCAAAGCAGAAGGAAGCGTGTAAGGCAGTCAGAATAGCAAAGGCCCAAACCGAGGAAAAGATAGCCAACTCAGTTAAGAAGGGGGATACAACCTTTTATAGGTACATTAGGGAGCAAAGAAAGACTAAGGCAGGGATACTGAGGCTGAACAAAGAGGAAGGTGGTTGGTCAGAGAGCAACAGTGAAAAAACAGGGATACTGAATGAATACTTCTGCTCAGTATTCACAATGGAAAAGCAGGGGGAAATACCTAATCCAGTCAATAGAAGCACTCTGGATAGGGGGGTTGATATTAGTCCTTTCACAGAAGAGAGGGTTCTGAAAGAACTCTTAAAAACTGAAGGTGGATAAAGCAATGGGGCCTGATGGGATTCACCCCAGAATTCTAAAAGAACTAAGGGAAGAACTAGTAACACCACTGACTACCCTTTTTAATAACTCATGGGAGGATGGTGTGGCACCTGAGAACTGGAGGAGGACGAATGTGATTCCCCTTCACAAAAGTGGGAGCAAGACAGAAGCAGGAAACTATAGACCAGTCAGTTTGACCTCAGTGGTAGGAAAAATTATGGAATCACTTCTGAAGGAAAGAATTGTTTTGTTTTTGTTTTTATACCCCCTACGTGCTCCACGGCAGCCACTCCTTCGGGTTTACCAAGGCTGTCCTCTGACCCATCCGTCCTCCTAGATTCCGCCTCAGATCGCAGCCGACCCCCAGGGTGACTTGGTGTAACCCTTTGCTGGATGGGTCCCCCTCCTCTGAAGGGGAAGGCACCAGCCAAGGGGGGCAGACCAGCACACCACTTTAGCCCCAGGGATGCTGCTGAGACAGAGAGCTCGGTAGGACCTTGATGGCCTCAGAGCACCAGGCAGCCATCATCCGGCTGCCGTGAAGTGGTATTTCTGCTTTTCTAGTTACTCCCTCCTGTGTGCATCAGAAGTGCTCCTGGTCTCCACCAGAGACTGCTACAGTGCGATGACAACCCACTACCTACCCCCAGGAGAGGAGAGCAGTCCTGTGGACGCTCGATCCTCTCCCGCCCCTGCCAGCCCCCGACCTCCTGAGTCTGTTCCCCAACCCGGGTCATCAGTGTGGGATGAGGTAAGGTGCCAGCGCCTCAACCCTCTGCGCCACTGGGCCAGCTAGAAAAAAAATGTTGAGTACCTAGAGGCCAGTGGGGCACAGGTCCCAAGGAAGCATGGATTCACGGTGGGAAGGTCATGTCAGACAAATCTAATTAATTTCTTTGACTGGGTAACCAAAGCAGTAGACCAGGGAGGGGCTGTGGACATGGCCTACCTAGACTTTAGCAAGGCATTTAACACAGTCCCACACAACATATTAATAAACAAATTAGCCATCCTGGGAGTGGGTCCTAGGATGATAGCCTGGGTAAAACACTGGTTGGACAACAGGACACAGTGGGTAATATTAAATGGAGTCCACAATGAAGAAAGGAGGGTTACTAGTGGGGTACCGCAGGGTTCAGTATTAGGGCCGGTCCTTTTTAATGTCTTTATAAGTGACATTGCAGAGGGACTGGAAGGGAAAGTATGTCTCTTTGCAGATGACACAAAGATCTGCAACAGGGTTGATACACAAGGTGGGGTGGAAAGGATGAAAAGGGACTTGGCAAGGTTGGAGGAATGGTCAGATGTATGGCAGCTTAGATTCAATACAAAGAAGTGCAAAGTAATGCACCTGGGAAACAAAAACCCAGGGAAGAGTACACAATGGGGTGAGATACTGACAACAACAAAAATGGAAAGGGACCTGGGGTAGTCATATCAGGACGACCTAAAGGTGGGCCAGCAATGAGAAGGCAGTAAGGAGGGCTGGGGGATACTGGGATGCATAGGGAGAGGCATCACCAGTAGAAAACAGGAAGTTGTTGGCCCTCTGTACAGACAGTTGGTAAGACCACATCTGGAGTACTATGTACAGTTCTGGAGACCCCATCTCCACAAAGACATAGACAGGGTGGAGGCTGTCCAGAGGAGGGCAACAAAATGATGCAGGGTCTGCATCAGAAGACATATGAAGAAAGACTAAAGGAACTAAAGATGTATAGCCTCGAGGAAAGGAGGGGGGGACATTAGAAACTTTCAAATACCTCAAGGAATCAACAAAGTCCAAGAGGGAGCATCTTTCAGAAAAAGAGATGTGCAAAAACAAGGGGCACAATTTGAAGATAGAGGGGATGGCTCAGAGGTAACGTGAGGTATTTCTTCACAGAGAGGTTTTGGATACATGGAACAGCCTTCCTGAGGAGGTCGTACAGTCAAAAACAGTGTGGGAATTCAAGAATATATGGGACAGACATAAAGCAATTATAGTGGGGGGCTGGAGGAAGTAGGCTGTTGGTTAACTAGGATCTGCAGCTTATCCATTAGTTAGGGAAATGGGCAGACTAGGTGGGCCAAGCAGCCCTTACCTGCCGTCAAATTCAAATTTCTATGTTTGTGTGTTGACTTTTGCACTCACACAGATGCCATCCACAGAAAAACCCTCCTTGAACTTGGAGTACTTCATAACCCCTGCCAGTCTGGCAGATGTTATGGCTGGAACCTTAACCCCTAGAACAGATGGACCTGGGGTCATGGATGGTTTATATGGTCTGATATGTTTGTATCCATATAGAGTGTACATGATAGCATCCTTCCGACAACAAGGTACCAGGCTACGTACACAGTAATGCAGTTTTACACAAATGAACAATGCAAAAGGTATTAGGTTTATTAAGGGAAAACAAGATCATGAAAACAAGGATCTGAAACTGGAATTGGTGTAAGGTAAGTAATACACATTACATTCAGTAACCCAAAGGTTCAACTCCTACCCCCTCCAAACCTAATCCCCAAAGACAATACCAGTAACACAGTCCCAAGCAACCCCTCACTCTGATGCACAGGTATCCCAAATCTCATTCAAGAACTCCCACAGTCTGTACGTACACACTACACATGTTGCAAGCCTGGTGGCGGAGAGCAGTGCAGTACTGATGGAGATATGTACTGGGGAACATGGATCCCAAATAGTGTCCCAACTGAAGCAATTGAGAATTCAAAAACATCTCATAAGCTGAAGAAGTATCCTGTCTCTGGGCACTTCTAAGATTTGTACACGTCTTGCCCAATCTTAATAATAATACATTTTGTTTCACACAAGCACCTTTCAGGCCATCAAGGTGCTTTACAAAAAGATAAGAGCAATCATGATAAAAACAGTAAACATAATAATAAAATAAATAACAGAAGATCCGAATTATTTGGTACCACCAAAAGCATGGCATAATAAAAAGGTTTTCAGCACCTGTTTAAACCCTCCCACAGTCGTGCACTCCCGAAGCTAACGGGGTAGAGAATTCCAAAGGGTTGGGCCACATGCATGAATGCACAGGCCCCTGAAGATTTCAAAGACACCCTTAGAATCTCCAGCAACCCCTCGTCAGCTGAAAGCAACTGTCACATTGAGCAGTAAGGCACAAGAACCTCTTTCAAGTAGTCAGGGCCCAGTCCGTGTAAGGCTGCATAAGTCAGTAAACCAACTTTAAAGGTGATCTGCCACCCAATTGGCAGCCAGTACAGATCACGCAGCACAGGAGTAATATGGGAAGCTCGAGAAGCCCCTGTCAACAATCATGCTGCTGCGTTCTGCATGAGCTGCAGGTGGTGGATATCAACCCCAGGCAGCCCTAAGTACAGGGATTTGCAATAATCAAGGCGTGAGGTCACAAAAGCATGGACCAATGTAGGCAAGTCCCCGGACGGAACCAGATGCTTAATCCTGGAGATATTCCTAAGATGATAAAAGGAAGTCTTGATGACAGCCCACACCTGAGCTCGTAAAGTCAGCCCGTCATCAAGCACTACCCCCAGGTTTCGCACCCATTCAGAGGATAGGATCTGAGAGCCTCTGAGAAAAAGTCCAGAGGGCTAATCAGCCCACAACCCCTCTATCCGGTGACCCGGGTCCACTACCATCATCTCCGTCTTTCTGGTGTTCAACTTTAACCAGCTCGAGTTCATCCAGTCCTGGATTTCAGCAAGGCAGGTATTAAATACCGAGACAGCTCTATCCTGGTCGGGGCCAAAAGACAGGTAGAGCTGGGTATCATCAGCATAGCAGTGAAACCTCAGCCCATACCATCTTACAATGTCTCCAAGGGGCAGCATATACACTGCCAACAACATGGGGGACAGCACTGAACCCTGAGGTACCCCACATGGCATGGAGAACGGGTCCGAGGAAAAAATCTCCAGATACAACTCTCTGACACCTGCCCGTGAGGAAGGATATAAACCACCTGAGGACCATACTTGTCAGTCCACAGATGGACCTCAGATGTCCAAGCAGCACTCCATGGTCTACAGTGTCAAAGGCTGAGGAGAGATCAAGGAGCACCAAGATGGAATGGCTTATCCGATCTCTCGCCATCAGGAGATCATTGAGCACCCAAACCAGCACCGTCTCAGTACTGTGCCTTTTTCAAAAACCAGACTGGAGAGGTTTGTAGATGTTATGGATGGTCAGGTGGTCATCCAGCTGTACCGCTACTACTTTTTCAATCACCTTCCCTATAAAGGGAAGGTTTGAGATTGGTCTGTAGTTGGCCAGAGAATCCGGGTCCAAAGAAGCTTTCTTTAGAAGGGGGGGTTACCACCGCCTCCTTCAGGGAGCTTGGAAACTCACCAGATTCCAGGGCACACGGGACTATCTGCACCAGTACTGGGCCGATCATATCCCAACAACCCATAATCAAGGAAGCTGGGCCCGGGTCCAAACTACAGCACATAGGGCACATACCCTGGACAATCCCCATGACATCCATGATCTCGGGCAAGACAAAGGAACTCCAGGAAGCTCAAGGTGAGGTGACCACACAGTGATCATCAGCGGCCCCCATAGAGCGAGTCGAAAGAATTTCTGACCTGATGTCGGCCATCTTATTCGCAAAGAACCAAGCAAATTCATTGCACTCCACTTGCGAAAAAGGTCTTCAGAGCAGCAGACAGGTTGGGTTGCACAACCTGTCGACAGTTCAGAAGAGCTGAGCTGGTTGGTTCTGAGTGGCAGCGATCTCCCCGGACAGGAATTCTGCCTTCTTATGGGAGATCGCTGATTGGTAAGTCTGATAATGCTCAACCAATCTAAGGTGGTCGGCCTCCAGGGTGGATTTCTGTCAACACCGCTCTAACATATGTCCTACTCACTACAACGCCCTCAAAGACCCATCAAGCCAAGAGGCCTGAGGGCGAAGGGGGAGAGGACGAACATGGATGGGAGCAATCAAGTCCAGCGCTACAGAAATGGCCTTATTATAGGCCACAATTAAAGTCTCTGGACTTGAGCTGGTCACAGGAAACTCCGAGAGATCAATCACTGCCGCTAGGCCTCTAGGGCTCACCTCCCATAAAGGGCGATAACTGACCATCTCCACAGGGGTAGGCCTTCGAAGGGGAGTGCAAAGGTTGAACCTCACGGTGTAGTGATCAGACCAACTGACAGGTTCAACCTCCAAGTTGGAGGCCTCGATCCCCAGGAGAAAAACCAAATCAAGAGAGTGACCGTGTTTATGGGTGGCAGAGGTAACAACCTGTGTAAGGCCCTGAGATGTCATAAGCTGGAGGAAGTGTTGTCCAAACTGTGAGAGTTCATCATCGACCCAGGTATTGAAGTCACCCAAAACCATCAATCTGGGTGACTCCAATGCCATGTAGGCGACGAAATCTGCTACTTCCAGCAGAAATCGCATCTCGTCCCCCGGTGGACAGTAAACGAGGGCTAACTTGCAACCTACACCAGCCACCACGGTACACTCAAATGATTCAGCTTTCTCAACTGGTACACTCATGAGGCCCAACTCGGTCTTAAAACAGACCGCCACTCCCCTCCCCCGCGATCCAATCTCGAGTGGTGTATCACCGAGTACCCTGCCGGAATTGCAGCATCCAAGAACCTAAGAACCCCTCCTCAGACGTTTATGGAGAATTTCAACACCCATGAAGGGATGTGTAGGGAGGATGTGGGTGCACAGATGTACCACTAACTCAATGCAGTGTCCTCTGTGCATCCAGTCCCCAATGTGCCCTCAACAGAAGTCTACCCTGACCCAATGTGCGCCAATATGCATGCGGCCAGGTTAAAGGCTGTCTTGGAGTATGGATGTGCTTCCATGTGATTACCAAAAGTAACCTGCAGTAGAGGGGGCTGCAGTAATGCTTGTGTACCCTCCACCTGCATGACCTACTGTGCTCACTGGACCTTCCTGAGGTCCAATTCTGACCGGTCCTAGTTGCCCCAAGATTTATATTTGTAAATATATAATGTTCTTTTTAAGGGAGACGGCAGTCCTAATGGACTGCCACATCCTATGGTATCCCGCTCTGCATGGGGAGCGGGAACCACTCTAGTGCCAGGCCAGTATCCAACTGGATGCTCACTTTCCAGCCCCACTCAACCACCAAATGGCCCAAGCCCCTCTGTGCTCTGACACACTTGTGTAGTAAGAAGGCCAGGGGCTATGGATACTACTATAACTGTTGACATCAGTAGGTGGAGGGGTGGTCTGTGCCTATGTACATGTGTTTTGGCTCATATCTAGCTGCTTTTTGTGGGTTGCGCCATAAATCCCTAACTACTTAAAAAAGTTGCAGGGCCAGGCACTGATCTGTCCTCACAACTTTGCAATGATGCACTGGTCTGTCCTTACAACTTTCCAATGATTCACTGTCATGATCTACAAACCTCTAGAACAGGGGAGGAGTTAGATAAAGTACTGGTAAAAGCCATTAGCAAAATGGCAGAAAAGGGGGAGGTACAGCTGGTGGGGGACTTTAATCTGCCAGATGTAGATTGGAGCCAGAAGGCTAGAAGCAAGGACATCCTGAACTCCCTGCAGGGGGTGTTCCTCAGGTAACTAGTCAGTGAACCCACTCATGATGGGGCAATACTGGACCTGGTACTCACTAACAGGGAAAGTGTTGCTGACATCAAGGTGGAAGGCTACCTGGGGACTAGTGATCACTGTACAGTGGGAAAAAAAGGTGGTCAAAACACAAGTGCGTGTTTCTCCGCCTGGTAGAGGACAGCAATGTTTGTGAGTGGAATCTTTCTATTCATTTTTTTGATGCTTTCTAAAAGCTTGCCAAGTTGCACAAGCACCTTTGAATGTATTAGCCGCCTCTTGTAAATTTTCATCTGCAACTCACATAGTGAGCAGTATAAATTTGGTCGAACTGCTGTTACGTGGCAACTACCACTCCTGTTCCTGTTGCTTTGTTCCTGAAGTTCTACATGTGCGTGAGCCTGCCATTTTGATTTTACTAATTTTTGATACACAATAAGAGCTATTTCATGAGGCATTAGTTCATAGGTTTGATGGTGCTGACTTTTGTTCCACTGAGTGGAACACCTGGTTTACTTTGATCGCTGTACAGTGTGGATCAATGTAAGGATGGCTGCGGAATCAAAGCACACGAGAGCGAGAGTCCTGGACTTCAGGATGGCAGATTCTATAAAGATGGATGAATTCCTCAGGGATGCCCTGGTGGGTGGGAATGACCTGGGGGGGTGCAGGAAAGTGGGTGAAGCTAAAAGGGAGCAGAGTTAAGGCGACAAACCTCTGCATGATGCAAGTGAGCAAGAGGAAAAAGAGACCACTATGGTTCTTGAAAGAAGTGGTGGAAAAGGTAAATGCTTAAAGGGTTGCATTTAGAAGGTAAAAGGAAAGAGGGAGGAGGATAGGGAAGTGTATCAGGGAAAACAGAGGGAAGCAGGGAAAGCAGTAAGGAGCACAAAGGCACAAACTGGAGGATAACCCAGGCAGTAACAAAAGGGGACAAGACATTTTTTAGGTACGGTATGTAAGCGAAAAGAGGAAGAACAGGTGTGGGATTGCAAGGTTAAAAAGGGAAGGAGGGGACTGTGTGGAGGGGGACCAGGAAAAGGCAGACATCCTGAACAAATACTTCTGCTTGGTGTTCACAGAGGAAAAAGAAAGGAGAGGGAACACAAGTAAGTAACCGGAGCTATGGGGGGGATGGTGGACACTAGTACTTTTTCAGAGGAGTGAGTTCTGAAGTGACTCACTAATGAGATAATGGACAAGGCAATGGGACCAGATGGAGTGCATCCAAGGGTACTGAGGGAGCTCAGGGTGTGCTGGCTGCATCTCTGACAATCCTATTTAACAGTTTGCTGGAAACAGGAGTGGTTCTGAAGGACTGGAGGAGGGCAGATGTAGTCCCACGTCGCAAAAGTGGTAGCAGCGAGGAGGCTGGCAATTATAGGCCAGTAAGCTTGACACCAGTGCTGGGAAAGTTAGTGGAAATACTGCTGAAGGAAAGCAGTGTGGAATATCTTGAATTCAATGGACAACAAGACTCAAGACAGCATGAATTCATTGGGGGGTGGGGGGGCATGATTGATTTCTTTGACTGAGTGACCAAGGAATTAGATAAGGGTGCAGTGGTGGACGTGGCCTACCTAGATTTCAGAAAGGCTTTTGATAGCGGTTCACATAAGCAGGCCCTAGTCACATCTGTGGACATGGGAGGCAACCAATTTATTGGTAGCCAACTATAGACCCATCTCAATATTTTCTCCACTGTCCAAAGCACTGGAAAAGATTTTGACTGGTCAACTCATCAACTACCTCAACAAATATAATCTGCTCTGCCCTAACCAGCATGGTTTCAGACAAAGCCACAGCACAACCACTGCTCTGCTGAACTTTACGAACTATGCACAGAAGGCCTTGGATAAAGGCAAACTGGTGGGGTCTATCTTCATAGACCTCACCAAAGCCTTCGACACAGTCAATCACCTCTGTTACTGACCAAAATGTCTAACATGGGTGTGGCACCTAGTGCACTATGCTGGTTCCAAGACTACCTTACAAGCAGAACTCAATGTGTCAAAATTGGGCATACAGTTTCCGGTGCAAGAGAGGTATCACTAGGGGTGCCCGAGGGATAAATCCTGGGGCCTCTACTCTTCAGTATCTTCCTAAATGACCTCCGCATTGCCTGCGATACCAAATTGATACTCTACACTGATGATGCAGTGCTCCTGGGCAGCAGCACATCCCTTACTGATCTGCAAATAGAGCTTCAACCATCTTTCTCCTCTTCAGAGATCTGGTTCTGCAGTCATAAGCTGCTACTTAACTATAAGAAGACTAAGGCCATGCTTATTACCAACCCACACAAAAAAATCAAGCAAAACCCCCTCATCATCACTAATTCCCGCAGTGAGCCACTGGATCAAGTCCACATGTTCAAGTATCCGGGGATCACACTGGATGAAACCCTCACATTTGCTCAACATATTGACTCTGTGGTCAAGACAGTCAACATTAAGATTAGTGTCCTTTACAGGCATAGGCAATACCTCTCTCCCAAGGCCCTCCGCCTTGCAGTACACAGCTCCATATTATCACATATTGACTATGGAATAGTGGTATACGGGGCAGCAATGGATACTGCATTGAAATGGGTCCAAGTGGCACTAAACAAGGTCTGTAGGCTAGCTCTTGATGTGGAGCATGATACGCACACCTGTATGTTGTATGAGCTTACAAACTGGTGATCCCTTAGGAACAGGGTCATACATCAGACGTGCACCCTAGGGAAGAAACGCTCATGGGGAAAATACTGTCATGAATTGGCAATCTGTCAGTGGCATCAAACATGCCACAGGCCACCAGGGGGAGGACAAGAGGGGCCCTGTCCATCCCCTTCAGTCATACCTCGCTTGGGCAATGGGCATTTGCCTACCGTGCCCCCCTGTGGATGAATGAATTACCTGAACACCACCTTGCCACCACCTGCCTAGTCAAATTCAAAACTGACCTCAAACAACACCTAACTACAATCTCTAGAGGCTCCTGCAACTAACCTCGGGCATCTCAATTCTCCGTCAATTTATGACTGGTGCAGCACTTGTCTCACCTCATGTCCTCCTGGCTGCACTTGGTCACGACATGTGGCCCCCACGGTGTACCTTTCACACGACCCCCCCCACCTATTGCTATACAATTCCCCTCAACCATACCCCTCCCCCCGTTCTTTTATTTATTTTTATTTATCAAGTCTAGGATTACAAATACCTTTGAGCCTTGGCTCTTTTACTAAGGTTCCACGTCAGAGAAATCCAAATTACGGGGAACATCAAGACAGACATTACGACAATGTGGACATTGCAAACAGAGTACAGATTAATACAATTCAAGGGTAGCATTGTAATAAGGCAGCCAGCGGCATTTGTCAGAGAAAACAGACAACAGATAAGAAGTGCCAGAGTCATAGGGAGAGGGAAGAGGGCAGCGGGGGAGAACGAATGTTGGAAGGGTGAGGAGAGGGTGAAAAGTGCAGCATTGGGTATACCAAGATGTGAGGTGGAATCCAGTGGGGGCAACTAGAGCAGAAAGGGAAGTGGAGAAACAAGGTTAAGTTGGGCAGTCACAGGAGCTGTTGGTAGTGAGATAGTTCCGGAGCCTAGTTTTAAACATACCAATTGTTGGGGCAGAGGAGATGGTTGGGCTGAAGCCATTGAACCAGAGTGGCGCTCGATAAGCAAAAGAGCGTTGTCCCTGTGAAGTGTGACAGTGGGGGACTTTCATTAGCTGTAGCATGGATCACCTAAAGCACCATTTGTTAATTCGGTGTTGTAACAGAGTTGAGACCCCAGAAGGTGCAAGGCCAAGGTAGATTTTTTCACCATGGAGCAGGTGAGAAACTTTATGCGGTTTGATAGTTGGAGCCAGCCGGTCTGAGTGTACAGGTCACATGTGTGGGTGAGACGGTGAGCACCAGTGATGTGCCGACATGCTTTATTTAAGGCAGTTGAGAGGCAATTATTCTGTTGACAAGGCTCCTAGATGCTGCACTATTTTCTGCCTTTATAACCATGTTCATGCAATACATTGTTCTTGCCGTCTTTCGGATGAGACATTAAACTGAGGTCCCATCTGTCTGGCTTGATGATAGTTCAGGTGGATGTTAAAGATCCCATGGCACTTATCAAAAAGAGTAGGCGAATTTCCCTCATTCACTAAAAATACCACCAATAGCTTAATCTGGTTCAAGGTCTGTTGGCATTCATCTGTATCGCACTCCCCCGGGTCGTGCCTGAAAATAGGCAGGATTTGTCTAGTGCACTTACCCGGTCAACAAAAACTAAATAAATAAAATAAATAAATAATCTGTAACCATGATGTCTTTGTGTACATGTCCAAACTGGTTGTTGTTTTTTATGTTTTTACTTTGTAACTTGCCTAATTCACTGATGTGGAACCTTTGTAAAACAGCTTGCGTTCAAAGGTATCTTTCGAATCAATTAAATATTATATTAATATATTATTATATTAACATAGCAGACTAGTAAGAAAGCTGGGTAGCTTAGGCATGTGTCCAAAGGTGGTAAACTGGGTAAGAAATTGGTTAGAAGCAAGGCAACAGAGGGTGGTGGTAAACTGAGTTCACTCTGAGAAAGGGAGGGTGACCAGCAGGGTGCTTCAGGGATCAGTGTTGGGACTGGTCCTCTTTAATGTCTTCTTAAGTGACACTGAAGAGGAGCTGGAAGGGAAGGTCTGCATCTTTGCAGATGACACCTAAATTTGCAACAGGGTGGACAGTCCGGGGATGGAAAAGATGAGCAGAGACCTGAGAAAATTTGTGGAGTGCTCAAGGGTATGGCAACTGAGTTTGAATGCGAAAAAGTGCAAAAAAATTAATTTACGAACATACGAAGAAGCCAGCAGAAGGCCATTCAGTCTATCAAGTCTGATCATATTGCAGAGTCCACAGCTTGAGCTAATGTCCATACCCTCCTTCCCCACTCCTTCCCTCCTCCCTACTCATGACCCTTACTTTCCCCCTATGCCTATCCCAGCCTCTCTTAAAGCTGACCACTGTCTTCAATGAGATGACCTCTTCCAGCAGTGCATTCCAAGTGTCCACCACCCTCTCTGTGAAGAAATGCTTCCTGACCTCCCTCCTAAACCTCCCACCCTTCATCTTAAGACTGTACCCCCTAGTGTTATGGTTGCCACTCAGTTTAATGACTCTCCTTATCAACCTTATTTATCCCTTTCAAGTACTAGAAGGTCCCAATCATGTCCCTTCTCTGTAGCCCTCCTCTGGACTTTCTCCAGCAGGTTAATGTCCTTTTTGAGGTGTGGGCTCCAGTAGTGAACTCCATACTCTAGATGCGGCCTTACCAGTGATCTGTACAAGGGCAGTGTAACCTCCTCTCTCCTACTACTGATCTCCTTAGATATGCATCCCAGCAGCTTGTTTGCTTTTACTGCTGCTTTCTTGCACTGCGTGGAGTGCTTCAGGCCACTAGTGATCATCACTCCCAGGTCCTTCTCCTCCTCTGATGCAGATACTCAGATTCCACCCAGGTTGTACTCTGTCCTGGGATTCTTGGCTCCATTATGCATAAGTTTGTATTTCTTGGCATTGGCGCCAAGCTACCAGATCCTGGACCACATTTAGGGCACAGAAACCCTGGGGTGGAGTACAAGATGGGTGGAGCAGTATTGACGACCACCAAGCAGGAAAGAGACATGGCGGGTAATCATATCAGATGACATAAAGGTGGTTAAACAATGCAACAAAGTGATTCGGAGGGCTAGTGGGATGCTGGGGTGTATAGGAAGGGGTATCACCAGCAGAAGGACGGAGATGGTGTTGCCCCTGTATAGATTGCTGGTAAGGCACCACCTTGAGTACTGTGTGCAGTTCTGGAGACCACATCTCTGGAAGGACATAGACAGAGTGGAGGCAGTCCAGAGGAGGGCAACTAAAATGGTGCAGGGTCTGCATCAAAAGCCCTTTGACAAGAGACTAAAGGACTTCATTATGTACACCCTTGAAGGGGGGGAGGGGGTATGATGGAGACCTTTAAATAACTCATGGGGTAAATAAGGTACAGGATGAAGTATTTTTCAGAGAAAAAGGAGCTCAAGAAAAAGGAGACATGCTACGAAGCTGGAGGGGGGCAGATTCAGGAGAGATGTGAGAAAGTACTTCTTTACAGAAAGAGCGGTGGATACCTGGAACAGCCTTCCACCAGAGGTGGTGGAGATGAAGACAGTGATGGGGTTCAAGAATGCATGGGATAGACATAAGAGTATCATAGTAAAAGGAAAAGGGGGACCGAGAAAGAGACAGAGAATAATTAGGATCTGTGGCGATACTGTAGGTAGGGAAAAACAATGGGCAGACTGAGTGGGCCAAGCAGTCTTTATCTGCCATCAAATTCTGTTTCTATGCAGCTGAACAGCGGTCTCTGTGAGACATCTTCCATGTGGATTCAGCAGGTAAGCTTGGTTAGAGGTGCAGCAGACCTCAGTGCCTCTGGTGGCAAAGGGTGTGGGTCATGCTTAAATTCTAGTTGATCCTTATTTGTCCACTTTGTCTTTTGAAGGAATTCCTGTTCACAGCCAAAGGCAGACAGTCACTCAGGGTCATGTGTGGCAGGTCCCGTTTACAGGGATGAATCCCTGCAGCAGGAATGAGGAAAAAAAGAAGCTTTCTTCTTTCACACAGAATCGTAGATTTTTGTAAGGCAACATTTGCTCTGAAATCTGAAGTCCAGGTCAGGCACTTTAGTACTGAGACTCTGAAATAGTTTTTGATTCCTAAGGAGGAACTTTGATAGCCTAGCTCACTAGGGGCTGAGCTGAAGGAATCACGTTTCATCTTTTTGTTGGTCAGGCATATCTGAGTTGGCTGGACATTCTGTACATGCCATACTGTACTTCTCCCAGTTCCTGTGTTCAATGGCCGATCAAGTCACTTGGGTACACAGGAGACTTCTGAGTGTTCCATTTTCAGAAGCTTTGTCTCTGTGGACCATAATTCCCAGAAGCTTTACCTTCGTCTTTCTGTTGTCCATAACATTCCAAAAGTGAAGGATGCTAAATTTAGATGTATCCTTGAGGCTTTGACAGCCTTCTGAATGGGTCCCCGCAGGGTGGCAAATTAGTGACTTCTTCCCCCTTTCCACTGTCCTGCGTGGCCAGAGGGATAACAATGATGGCAGTGCCAATGCCAGTATGGGCTTTGTTATTTATTTAAAACATTTTCTGTCCCTTATAGTGGCTTCAAGCCATGCGTTTGGTGCCTGAGGTCACCCATCAGCATTTGAGCACCATCTCTGTTGCCTTGATCACTTTTGAGGTTACAGAGGTGAAAAGAAGGGTGGAGGAGCATCCACAAGTACTTCATATGTACTGTGTGTCAGCAGACTGGTAGTTCTCCACTTGCTTCTTAACAGATAGCCAACTTTACTTTAAAATTTGCAGTCCCTCATCAGTGGTACAGTGGCCATGGTACAACTGTGCTCCCAAGGAGTGTGAAGAAAAGACGCATCTACTTCCATGATGTCTTGCCCCCTGTAGTCCTTGGGCTGGGTGATGAAAGCTACAGTGTGGCTGAAAGAGCCACTGTGTAGAACTATGGGCATGCTGTGTGGTCTGTGGATGGGGTGAGGGGTATTTCTACATGGCTTGGAGCATAAAGTAGGCGGAAGACAAAAATAAGCCTAGACTTGCACACCAAAGAAGCTTTGTGAGTTAATTGGTCAGTGGTGAGTTTTTGTTCCAGTTCTTTTTGCACCTACAATTGCACTTTAATAAATTAACTTGTGTAGCAAAGCTTCTTTGGTATGCAAGGCGTCTTTTTGGCTACCACTTGTGAATTCATGCAGGCTGCACCCGTTATGACAAGCAGTGCTGGATCACGTCCTGTAAGTTAAGCTGCCTTGAGGGAGTTCCACTTTCCCTTTACTGAAATTGGAACATTCTCATCAAAGGGCGTGTAACAAAGCACAATGTGGCATACAGTACCATTCTACCTAACGCCTGATGTCCGTCTAACCAAAAATATAGTGCAGAACCATGGCTATTTGGTTAGCAAATACCTACTTTCTAGAGCATATTCATTATTCAGGCATAACACATGAAGTAGAAGCAATAGTTATTCTCCTGCAATTTTTTATTTTGGCTATTTTTGGCCAGAAAAGGCATGTTGAGGTGAAACTAATTTCCAATTGTGACCTTTGACCACTAGGGGGTTAAGTGACTTGTTTAGGGTCACACAGTGTGCCAGTAGTCATTCTAAGATTCAACACCAGGTCTGCTGGGTCTGTAGGTTCACAGCTTGGTGCTCTAGCCACTAGATTATAAGAGCACAACTACAAGCCTGCTTCCCAAAAAATACCCTGGGGGATGCATGAGGGGTTTCTGCTAGTGGGACATGGTACCACTGTTATTTTTTTTTTTTATGCACTATATACATGGGACTGTTGGTGGAGGTATCAGGGGAATCAATTTAACTACTCATTTTTTTCTTAATTCACATTTTTTATGCTCCTGTTACTCCATCTCCACTCCAATGGAATCCTCCCAGTACCTTCCTCCCATTCCCATCTGCCTTCCTCCCATCTATCCCTATGGAGTCCAGTTTACCCCCAGGCAGGGTACAGAGATATACCCCAGATCATTTAAGTCATCGTACAGTGGTGGAAGAGGTGGTGACCATCCCAGATGTATCAGGATCCCTTGGGAGCTTGCTCTGGGGTTGAGCTTTATCACTGTTATTGTTTCCATGAAGACAGCACACATGATGGACCAAATGCATGTGTGCACACAATGTGTGCACAGTGTGGGTCCCAGGCCAATGTTTTCCCCTCCCATAATGCCCTTAACTGCACTGCCACCTGTGGTCACCCAGTTGGCAGTGTCATAGCAAGGATGGCAGCCCTCCCTATCTGAAGAAGGAAAGCATCCTCTGGGATGTCCAATCCTGCTTCCCCTGGCTGGTCCCCGATGATCCAGGTTCATTCCAAAACCTCATTCATTGGTGTTGGCAGCAATGGCCCTACCGCTGATTTAATGACTGCTTGTCTTCTCTACCAGAGCGTCTGGGCCCACAGTCTCTTCCTCAGGGTCACCTTCTGGATCACTGTCCTTATGCTCAGTGTCCACCACTGGAGCTTCAACAGGAAGTACTGGGTCCCCAACATCTGCTTCACCTTCCCCTGTCTCCTCTGTCCTGTTCA
Source organism: Neoceratodus forsteri (assembly GCA_016271365.2). Taxonomy (NCBI): domain Eukaryota; kingdom Metazoa; phylum Chordata; order Ceratodontiformes; family Ceratodontidae; genus Neoceratodus; species Neoceratodus forsteri. The sequence goes on along the minus strand of CM057455.1, from coordinate 1,338,581,739 downwards.
TGTGATCTTCCTTAGTTACCTGTCCATAGTCCAGTGGGACACAGGGTTTGTTCCCGGATATGCTTGTAATGGGTGTAGTGATTAGTTACTACCAGGATGTTGCTGATGCCTTGGCGATTAGGGTCATGGGACAAGAACACCATGCAAACCAGGTCTGATAGCTCACTGGTGGAGATGTTGATAAGCAGGGCTGCCCTTTTTGGCATGGTCTTTCATGGGAAGCAATGGCAACATTACTTGCAATGACTCTTTACCTTGGGGGCCATGCAAGGCCTGTAGAATTGTGCTTTTACCTGATTTATGGTCTTGCTGATTCCTCGGTATCCTCATCTTCATGCAATGCCCTCATGCCAGTTTTCTGGTAATTGGCTTTTTCCATGGGAAAGGTGCTTGTCCCTAGATCACCCTGTACAACACTCTATGCTTGATGACAAACTTATTCTATTCTCCCTCAACAGGAGAGACAGGTTGGGGTATCAGAGGTGAAATGGGATTTGGCAAATGGTTCCACCATCAGAACATGCCTGTCTGAGTGCGTCCATCATTAGGGTGCCAGGATTTAAATCCGCTACCCGGTATTTATGCAGGGGGATGTGCCCCCCACATCCCCCCATGTGCGGGGCTGTGCCCACCATGCCCCCCCCCTAACTTAGTATTCTAACTCCGGGGGGGCAGACCTCAGGGAAGGGGCAGTGAATTTTGAATTTTGGCACCCTATTGACGGATGCACTCGGACCGCGCACAGATGGTCGGATGGGTTTGTGCTAAGGTGAAGCAGGCAAGTACTGCTCAGAGTGTTAAATTATGCATACACTTCTGGAATGGCATCTGGGTGAACTTCAGGCAAGTCCACAACTCTGTCCTTGTTAGTCAGGCATTGATAGTTGACATACAACCTTCACTCTTGGCTTAGGAACATATGCCCATAGCCTCACTATTGATGGTGTGGGATAAGGGCATCTGGGCAGAGCATATGCCTAAATATTGTTGCAGCCAGGGTGATACTATATGTAGGCTAATTGAGTAGGTGGACAGAGCTAAGAGTTAATAATGCTCAGTACAGCATGCAACTTGGCTGTAGTTAGGACATACATGAGAGGGTTGTCTGTATGTACCAAGAAGAGATACATAGAGATAATTGTGGAATTAGTTCACTACTGCCCACTTTATGAGGAATTCTAATTTATGGATGGGACAGTTTCACACAGATGGATTCAGACTTTGGCTGGTAGAGGTAACAGATCTCATCCCAGTCTCATGTTCCAGGTATAATACAGCCATAATCCTTCCAGTGTGTCTTCAGTATGAATGATGCATGACTTTGTTAGGTTGGCAGAAGCCAGCACACGTGCCAGGATTAGGTGCATATTGATCTGTCTGAAGGCCAGTTCACATTTGTCAGTCCAGCAGGCACCAAATGGTTCACTGATGTTGTATTCCTGGATAGGCCTATCTTTCTTTTTCACATCAGCTTCTTTGCCAGTGGGCCGAAATCCTTTAGTCAGATTGTACAATGATCTCACAATTGATGAGAAATCCTTTGCAAACCTTGTGTAGCATCCACAGGAAACAGGAAAAGAATGCAGAGTTTTCAGATTATAAGATTTGGCCCAGGTGGTATGGGTTTCAACCTTGGCATGAGCACTACTTACTCTGTACTCAGAGACAATGTGATCCACATACTTCACTGATGTCTGACAGAACTGGCACTTGTCCAGGGTCAGCTTTGGACCGTGCTCTGCCAAATGATCCAATGCTTTCATCGAGTGGGCCTCATGCACTTCCAGTGCTGTCCGAACACAATGAGATCATCCAGGTACACAAGAACTTCCAAGAAATTCATGTCTCCCACTGCCTTCTCCATCAGGCTTTGAAATGTAAAAGATTTACCTGAAATTTCTTTGCACATGCCAAAAAACTGGCAAAATCTCAGAGGACAAATGAATGCTGTTTTCTCCTTGTCTTCATCAGTCATGGGGATTTGGCAGTCGCTACTGCGCAAGCCTAGGACAGAACTGCTTGCTTCCTGTAAGATAGGTTAGTGCATCCTCTGCCCTAGGCATCATGTACTGATCTAGTATAGCTCTTTTGTTCAAAGTCCAGTAATTAATACATACTGTAAATTGGGATGGTTGCAGCTCATGAAATGCATATATGTTTGTTTTTGTTGTACACAAGGTCCCAATTTCTCTGCAACAATTTGAGGTCTATGTTCTGTGGTGGGTGTCCAGGTTGTCACAGAACTTCTGTGGCGATGTTTTCTGTGGAACCTTTGTGGTACCTGCTGGGGCCTTTAGTGGCAGCACAGATGCACTTCTGTGGTTCTATTCCACGCAGTTCCTGCCCTGTGACTCACTTAATCAGTTAGTATTAATTGACAGATACACACATCTCTTAGTCCACAAATGAAGTTTTTTTTCAGTACAGTAATACAATCAAGACATAATAAAAAGAAAAAAATCTTGGCAAAAACCCTGGCCAGTGGTGCTGTGGTTTGAGGTGCTGGACACCACACCTTGTGCCATGCTGTGACCTGGGATCGGTGACGGCCTGTGGTCATCAGTAGTTGGCCAGGAGGTAGAGGATTGAGCATCTAGAGGATTACTGTCCTCTCCTGGGGTGGGGGTGGGGGGAGCTGGGATTGTCCAGTTTTTGACTGCCACCAGGTGGAGGCCTGGTGGTAGTGCAGGCTATGGGTGGCACAATAAGGGAGGGCTGTGGTCAGGTGAGCTGCGCATACCTCCACGTGCATGCTCATGATGACTGCAGAGGGAGTGGTAGAAAACAGAAAAAGAGAGGACTGGGGCTCCATGAAGCACTGTCTGCCAGCTTGCTGACCCTCACTGCCACCCGGAGATGATCCACATTGGATTATGTGTTTGGGGGAGGATGTCCCTCCCTCCCTGGCCCCACCACAGCGGGGATTTCATGGGGGTACCTGACCACTCTGGAAGAGGCAGGCACTGGTTTGTGGGTGGAGGAACAGGGGTATCTATAGAAAAATTATTCATTTAACAAGTCTGTTCTTTCAACACATTTAAACATCCTTACTGTATATTCAACCTTTCTGGGCATAGTTCTTTTTAATTTTTTAAAATAAAAGTTAATTCTTTTTACCAGATATTAATTTCAGAGAGCTTCCCTATACCTAAAAGGCACAAATGAACATGTATGCAGTAAAGTATTCATAAACAGGTCTATGCTATTGTCAAGTGTTCATTTAAGTTGGCTCCAGTATTATACTGTAACTTTGGAACCGAAAACTTTATTAGGTAGTAATACAGGTTGATTGAATATCACAGTACCTGCTGTGTGTACAACATCCTCAGGGAGTAGAGAAGTAGTAGATAAATGACTATTATATAAAGTCCCCAACTGCCTGTGATTTAATGTGACCCAATGTGGACTGGCCTGCTGGCACAGCTATGGAACATAAAAACATAAGAAGTAGACAGCAGATAGGGACTGTAAGATCCATCTAGTCTGCCCAAAACATTTCTATCCCCCCTACCTGGTTTTGTTATCCCCAATGTGCCCACATTGTCTGTCCCATGCTAGCTTTAAGTCCCGTACCGTCTTTGATGCCACCACCTCTGGGTGCAGGCTGTTCCATGGTTCCACCATCTTCTCTGTGAAAAAGTATTTTCTCACATTGGTTCTAAATCTGCCTCCCACTAGGTGCAGATTGTGGCCCCTAGTATGCGTTGCTTTGTTCTCTTGGAATAGGTTTCCAGTCTGGCCTGTGTTGATTCCCTTTACATATTTGAATGTCTCTATCATGTCCCCCCTATTTCTTCTCTGCTCTAGCGAGTGTAAGTTTAGTTCACTGAGTCTTGTTTTGTACTGTTCTTGATGCAGGCCCTGAACCATTTTGGTTGCCCTCCTCTGAACCCTTTACAAGTGGTCAATGTCCTTTCTTAGGTGTGGTTTCCAGAAATGCACGCAGTACGCCAGATGCGGCCTGACCAAGGTCCTGTACAGTGGGATAATTACCTTGCATTTCCTGCTTGTAATCCCTCTTCCTGTACAGCCGAGAATGCCACAGGCCTTCTGCGCAGCTTTCTCACAATGTTTGCCCACTTTTAGATTCTCAGTAACAATTACTTCGAGGGCCCTTTCCATACTGGTTTCTTCGAGTTGATGCCCATTCATAGTGTACGTCTTCCTTGGGCTACGTCTACCCATGTGCATCACTTTGCACTTTTTGGTGCTAAATTTGAACTGCCATGTCCCTGACCAGTATTCTAACTTCTTCAGGTCAGCTACCATCCTAGAGGTATCTTCATCTGTGTTCATTCTGTTGCAGAGTTTTCTATCATCTGTGAACAGAATGACCTTCCCCTCCAGTCCCTCAACAATGTTGCTGATGAATATGTTGAAGAGGACTGGGCCAAGTACTGACTCCTGTGGAATGCCACTGGTAACTCTACCCTCCTCTGATAATGTCTCATTGACTAGGACTCTCTGGGACCTACCCTTAAGCCAGTTCTTAATCCAACTGATTATTTTATGGTCTATGCCTGTGTTCTTCAGCTTGTTTACTAATAGCCTGTGGGGAACAGTGTCAAAGGCTTTGCTAAAGTCTAAGTAAATCACGTCCTCTGTGCCACCCTGGTCTACTGCTTTGGTTACCCAGTCGAAGAAATCGACCATATTTGTTAGACACTAGCGGCCGGCTGTGAATCCATTCTGCTTTGGGTTGAGTCTTTCGTTATCCTTCAGGTGTTCTACTATCCTCTCATTTAGCAATGTTTCCATAATTTTACCTACCACTGAGGTAAGGCTGACAGGGTGATAGTTCCCCGGTTCCACTCTGCTTTCACTCTTGTGTAAGGGTACAACTGTTGCCCTTTTCCAGTCATCTGGTACTACACCGCTTTCTAGTAACTTATTGAACTGTTCAGCCAGCAGACCGTAAATCTCTTCCTTGAGTTCATTTAGGAATGCAGATGGATCCCATTTGGACCCATAGCCTTATCTATTTTCAACTAACTTAGCTCCTGTATGACTCTTTCTCTTGTGAAGGTGCCTGGGTTGGTCTCATTCCCATTTTGCCCCTCGTTACTTAACACTGAACCTTTACTGCTGTCTTCTATAGTGAAAACTGAGCAGAAGTCATTCAGTACCTCCGCCTTGTCTTTGTTCCCCTCCACTAGCTGTCCCTCTTTTGATTCTAAGTGGGCTTCCCCTCCCCTTGGTCTTCCTTTTCTCTTTTATGTAATGATAAGAGGCTACCACTAGTGATGTCCCAAGTTGGAAAATTAGCTCAGGACATTGGAGGACTGTCTAGGGGAAACGGGGATTGAGCATCCATCAGATAGCTCTCTTCCATTTGGTTGGGTGGGTCTTATGCTTCCTAGTGTGATTGCTGCTTAGCAGAGGCTAGGTGGTCTCACAGTTGAAGCCAACAGCAAGGTGAGGGATGCCTCCAGATTTGTGAATGTCCGCTCATATGCTTATGCATCATTGCACAGTTGGTGTCCCAGGTAGAAAATAGGGAAATGCTTCCAGATGACTGAGGTGGATGTTGGCATGCTTCCTCCCTCAGGCCTGTGCACTACCCATGTGGCTGTCCAGCCAACATTGGTTGGTCCTGGGTAAGCAGGGGGTATGTGTAAACTCACAAGAAGATGGATGATGGGGCTATGGGGGAGTGCCACTGAGACATGGATGAAGGCAGAGAAAAAGCTTGATTAAAAAAAATAAATTAAAAGATACTTTTCCTGACACCTGGTGGCATAAAGTAGTAAAACGAAATAAAACAGAACAGAGTTTATATTGCAGCTGTGAGCACTTGAATAGGTCTAACACAGAAGTTTCACCATTATGTTTGTGGAAGGAAGGCCCATGCAGATGTAAGGCTGCTCAGTGGTGAATAAGGCCCTACATTGGATAAAAGCCAGCTACTCATCCGCCGTGATGTAGTTAGGTCTGGGTGTTACCACTGGAGGATCAGCACTGGGGGACAGCCATCAAGCCACCACGACCAGCCACCAGGGTCTTTTCCTCCTAGATTTTCTCCCCTTGCGGCGCTCGGTGTGCAATGATGCCAGCGGTGGGCACCCACATACTCACATGCACGTTCCCACCAAGCGTCTGCCGAGCATCTACGCTCCTTGCTTATGGCAGTGCTGCTTCAACTGTCAGCCTCCACCAGGGGTCAGATGAGCGCTGACCATGTCTTGCCCCCCTCCTTGGAAATGGAGAGCAGTCCATCAGATGCTCAATCCATCCCCTCTCTGTTGACCTCCGATGACCTGCACTCATTCCCGAACACGGGTCGCCGGCGTGGCTCAAGGTGCAGTGACCAGTGCCTTAGCCCTCAGCGCTACTGGGCCTATAAAAGTCATTTTCAAAAGCTCTTTTAAGCAAAGCATGAATCATTAATTTCTGCAGCAAAATGCAACCCTGTCATAAGCTAAAATATGATGTCATTGATAACATCACATGCTAAGCATAAAGACGAGGTTTGGGATAAAGAAAGGTGGGGAAGTGAACTAGGTGCTATGGAAAAACCATAAATGTTAATGAAGAATCACTAAAACAATTAATTTTGTGGTACTATACATAGTCTGTGGTATGTAGCAAATTCTGTGGAAAATTTCATGGCCACAGAACTGTAGAATTCCAGGGCTTGGTTATGCTGGAAAATATACATATCAGCATCTTCATTTTGCATTTATGGGCAAAATAAGAATTTGCATAGAAAATATACATTGTGCACTGAAGAAATTCCATTCCTTTGCAGGACTTCAATAAGTACAATATGTATAGCGCTTATGGTGCTTACAAATAAATACCTACTTGGAATTCTCTGAATGTTAAAGTTATATGGGAAAACATGTACAAAAACATAGTTAATGATGGTTGCTTTATCCTGTTATATATGGCTGTACCATATAGCATGACAGCTATCTATCCCTAATTACTAATGGCACCTTTGACTGTATTTATAGTTTATTTATTTAGTTTTTGTTTACCGGGTAAGGTGCACTAGACATAGAGATGACTATTTTCAGACATGATCCTGGAGGTTACAATAGAGAGTATACAATACAGAGAGAGAGAGATAGATAGACTATTACAAAAGAGGTAGGTAAATACAATATCACTTCAATAAATAAAATATCACTTGATGACAGAGACAAAAATATGATATACTGTCAGAGACTTAGTTACACAAACTAGTACCTATAGAAGAAAAGAAAAATGCAGACACACAAAGCATTTGAAAGTAGCATTTAGGGGTATGATATTGGGTGGTAACAAATAGTTGCAGGCGACAAAAGGGTTGGGAGTAAAGAGTAGACAGTCAGTTGGTTAAAATATGAAGGTAAGTGCAGACGTAATAATGGACAAAAAGGAAAGGGGGAGTAGATTAACAGTGGAAGGGGAAAGCAATCAAGGGAGAGACGCACAGTGGAGCAGAAACAAGGTAAGTGCAATCAAATAGAGAATGAGCAGAGCGATAGAGAGAGACGGGGGCCACTACTGGCAAGGTCACAGCAATGGAGAGACAAGCAAGGAGAGTAGTTCAGAGAGGCAGGAGTTTGTCTGGGGAGGATAGGTAGGGGTAGGGTAATAGTGGTAGGATACAATAGGGGAGGACTAGATAGGATCGAAGCATGTACAAGTGGCAACTTTAGTTAGGAAATGCACCAGCTCCTTCTTGAAATGCAGCATGAGTTGCTGAGTGATGGCTAGCAAGGGGAAAGGAGTTCCAGTGCATTGGGGCAATATGAGAGTAAGTGTAGGTACTCTTAGAGATTTTACATCTTGGGACACGTAGAACAGATAGGTCACCCGAGCGTAGATCATAGCAGGAGTATTGAGGGAGCAGTAAGGAGACTAGAGATGAGGGTGTTTGCGATCTGATGACAGCATCTCTCAGAGAGCCAAGGGAGAGAAGCCTGAGGGCAGAAGGGGAGAGCCAGTTAAGGTCAGCATAGAGCTGACAGTGGTGCTTATGCCAATGGGATGAGGAGGCATACTGGCAAATGTTATTGTAGGTGATATCCCATTTGCAAAGAGTAGACTTAGCCACAGCAGTATAGGTGGCGACCCCATAAGTAAGGTAAGGGAGCAGGATGCCCCTGGCAATGGTCACTCTGGCAGATGGGGTTAACGAATAACTAGTTTTGTATGCAATCCCTAGTTTGGTGTTAGTAGATTTACAGATGGACTGGATGTGGACGTCAAAATCGAAGGACTCGTCAAGTAGAATACCCAGATATTTGAAGGAATTTACTTTTTCTATAAGAGAACCATCAGAGCCTGACACCTTGAGCGGGAATTGGCAGGACCTGAGTTTAGCAGTGGTGCCAAAGAGCATGGCTTGTGTTTTTCCCACATTTAGGACAAGCCTGTGTGCAAAGATCCATGCTTAAATTTATGAGAAAGCTGAAGAGAGGTTGAGATTTATGTCTGGGGCATTCTTTGAGCTAGTATAAAGTACAAGATCATCTGTGTAGAGGAGGGAAGAGCAGGAGGCAGTATCAACGGTGATGTTGATAAAAATGGAGAAAAGGAGGGGGCCTGGTATAGAGCCTTGTGGAACTCTAATGTTGAATGTGTTAGGATCGGAGAGTGCAGAGTTGAATTTCACTACTTGTGTATGATTGGATAGATAGCTACTAAACCAGGTGATGACAGGTGGTGAAAAGCCCTTTACATTTTCCTGGCATTTTTTCATTCCCTCTTTATTAATTTAACATTTTCTGAAAACCCATATGCCTCAGAATCCCAGCACTCACAAGTTCTATTAAGATTAATCCATTAACACATTACTGTGATTCAGAAAGGTTATTAATTAGTCTAAAAAAAAAAGAGCACATATATCAGATATATATCACATTGCTTGAAGACAGAACTCAGGGTGCAATGCATAAACTATCACTGCTGTGCAGTGCTGTTTGGAGGCATCTGGAATGTTTCTGACATGTCAACCTTTTTTTTTTTGCTTATGGGATTGCACATCTGTATTTCTTTTTAATGCTGTATAGCAAGAGCTATGAAAGATATTGCTAACAAAAGGAGAGGGAGCAGAGCAGAGGAAGCACACAACAGGAAATGATGCATTTTACCTTCTGCTTTCACAGAGGAATCTCATCATCTCCTTGATTTGCATGAGATCCCTGCTGTTCGGTGTCTGTCTGTGCCCACTCCCCATCACCCCCTTCCTCCTATCAAATCTACTTTATTCATAAATCAATAGTTGTTGCACTTTGTTTCTGTTTTCTGTGCCACCTTTACATTTGGAAGAGTGCTGCTGACTACACAAAATACTTAACATGGTAGAGGCAAGTGTCAGTGACTGAATAACAATTCTGTCATGGCTAAATGCCAAAATAGATGATTCTAACTTGGGGATTCAAGGATACAATTTTTAAGGGCAGACAGAAATAAATGTGGGGAAGATCAATAATTTATTATGCAGATGAACTTACTATAATTAAAATATACTTGGAAATAATCCCTGGATGATGTGAATATTTAGCTGTGGAATTAAATTTAAATGTTGGCAAACCTGTTCTTTTACTTTGGTGTTATGGGACACCCACCCCAAATTGTCCCTTTCAAATATAACTCAGCTTTCTAAAGCCCTAGCAGTTTATGTAGGCTCACATGCATTGCTACAGCTAGGAGACTTTAATATGGATTCAAAGACCCCTTAGAAATCTCAGTACAGCAAAATGTTGCAGTTGACCTGGGGTTACAAAAGGTCAGCTCATATTAGGAAACACACTAGTTTTATAATAGTTTATCTATAGTTGACTTGACCCTCATAAACCACCCACGTAATTATAGGGATGCAGGAGTTCTGGCTGATCTTTTCAGCAATCATAATCTAGTATAATGCATCAGGAGAAGAGAGAAACCTATCGGTTCTCCTAAACCTGTTAGTTACAGGTCCTTCATAAAATCTGACTTTTTTTTGGAATTTGTTAAAGATCCAGAAGCTATACAGTAGAAAAAACTAAAATTAATCCCTGATTTGGATACCACTTGGGCATATTTTGCAGAAGAACTGAAATCAATATACAATAAATATCTTCCAATAAAAAACAAGAAGCATAACAAAATTTAGCCTGGTTTTCCTCTTCCTTAGCTAAACTAAGGCAGGTAAAAAATAAACAATGGAGAAAAGCTCAAGATTCAAAAGCATGCAGAGACTGGGAAGTCTATGGAGAAGCTTGTAATGAGTACGTAGAGGAAGTCATTCAAGCAAAAGTAAATTATTTTAAAAATGAAACCACTGAGGAGGTAAATGACATAGAAGATTCTGGGATACAATAAAACACATAAGTGGGAAACAACCTGTCAAGACACATACTGTATCAACTTTAAAAATGAGGAGGGGGAATTATTAAGGGGAAAGGAGATGGCTGAAGAGCTAAATTATTTTTTTTTGTTGATTCTGGGATTTTTTTTTATTCCAAAAATGATGGTAATAAAGTCAGAGGCGAGACACTGAACAGCAATACAGGGTCTTTTAAATTTTCTAAAATTGAAAGTATGAGGGACTACAATTGTTGTTAAAATTAAAAGAGAATAAGAGTGGAGGACCCAATGTTCTTGCCCCTTGTTTGCTAAGAATATCAGCGTGCCAAATTGTTGAGTCACCAACACACATGTTCAATTGGTCCTTGGAATGCGGGTACCTTTCAGAGGAATGGAGTTGGCCAAAGGAGTCCCCATCTTTAAAGGTGGTGACCCAAATCAAATGACAAATTACAGACCAATTTTCCTCCTCCAAGTAATTTCCAAAATGCTAGTGAGTTCAGTCTCAGAACAACTTCAGGATTATATGAAGGATAACAAACTCCAAGACCCAGCCAGTCTGGATTCAGCAAAACCACAGCACCAACTCCGCTGTGTTGAAGGTCTTTGATGATGTCAGCAAAGCTGTGGACTCTGGACGTTACACCGGGAACCTCTCCAAGGACTTCAGTACAGTGGACCATAGTATGTTGGTAAATAAACTAACAAATACTGTGTTGGACCATGGAGCCATTATTTGGCTCTCCTCATATTTTCATACAAATATTCATAAATTCAAGACAGAGACATTATCATCTGTGCCTTTGGGGGTCCCTCTTGGATGTCCAGACAGCCCAACAAAGTGGTTTTGATGAGCTTGACTTTTTTTTACTGAGTCCAAATTGAAACTAAACACAGACAAAACTGAATTGCTGCTATTGGGATCCCAAGCTAAACTAAAGGTACAAAACCATTTGTTCATGGTTCCTACTTTGGATGGCCAGTCTCTTGAACTAATCGACTGCTATAAATATTTAGGGTTAGGGCTTCAACCAAGCAACACAGGTAACAATCTTGTGGACTGCATTGTTAAAGAAACTGGTACACATGTTGGATTACTGTACAGATACAAAAAAAATTTAACTAAATATTTACAGCAAAAGATTGCCCAGACACAAATAATTCTCCTTTTTGACTATGCAGATATCATTTAAGACTACTCTTCTGCTGAAGAATTGAGCAGACTCAATGTTCTGTACAATAGACTTGCCAGACTGATTTTTAGATGGCCCCAAAACTACTCATCACTGTGAGTTATACAAAAGATTGGGTTTGTTGTCCTTAAAAAAAATAGCAGAAAGCAGCATAACATTGTTTTTGCAGTAAACAGTGTTTATGAGCAAGTTCCAAACTGCCTAAAGGATTATTTATCAGGTAGGGCTAAATCAGTGTCACTGAGAACAGCTGAGTAGTATGAGCTGCCAGTTCTGAGAGTTTAGATTTAAAAGTCAAGTCATTTCATCAGCTTTATGTCACCCATCTCTGGAACTCCTTTACCAGTTGGATTTAAGGTGATCTAGAGCAGGAAGCCCCAAACAAAAGCACTATCAAACTGGTTTCATGACACTAACCCCTTATTTGGTCCTTGTTGTTCAGGGGAGAAAGATATACCATAGTAAAACAAACAAACAAACAAGTAAAATGATACAGGTACTGTATAAGATAATGTTGCCCAAAAAGTCATTGCATTATTTGCAGTGTCATTACTTGTGTATTATGATATCTTTAGACTGTACTGGTGTTTTCTTTACTTTTTATTTTCTATTTTTTATGTAACCGTTGTAACTTGAACTTGTATGCACAACTACCAGGTGGGATACCATTGCAAATGAACTTGCCTCAATGGATAATTTCTCTAAATAAAATTGAAATTGAAGTTATCCATTAATGTAGATCTAACATAACAGGAACATTTTTTTACCTTAGTAGAATGTATTGAGAGAACAGACAAATGGTGGAGAAAGGGGAAAGACACGGGCAGTCATTACTGTGATAGTAAAAAACAAACTAACAAAAAAAAAAAAAAAAAAAGCCAAGCACATCATTACAGCCAAAGCAGCCAAAAGTTGAAATGACTTCAAATAACAAAAAGGCACACACACAGCCAATAAAGCCTCTAGCCCTGAGGAAGCCTCAGTGTTGGAGGCACTCTGTAGGGGTATTCGCCCCACTATGTTTTTTGAATAAAATTAGTGGCTTTACTTGCTGTGTGTGCACCTTTTGGTTATTGGCAGTTATTATGGTGATAATGGCTCCAATTTAAATAGGTATGCAGAGAGTGGCATTGTAAACTGAAACCTGAGTTCTGAGTTGGACTCTTCCACTGCTGCTTTTAGCCAGCAGCAGCATCGCAATCATAAAGAGACTCTGCTACTTTGTTACCAAGGTCAGTCAGTTGTAGGCATAGGTGGAGATGCAGCATGAATCAGGTCCCTAACAGCAAAAAACTTGCTACCCAAGTCAGCTGGTTGAAGCTGTGGATGTAGCACGGATAAAGTCCAAACACCAAGGAACTCGACCACTTTACAACTAAGACTGATCAGTTAGAACTGTGATTGCAGCATGTCAGATCCCTATCATCAAGGAACTATACCACTTCAAGACCACAGTATAATTAATTAGATTGCTTTACATCAGAATAGATGAAGAAAATAAGACATATATTGCAGGAGATACTTTTTATTGGACTAATAAATTGGTTTTGAGACTTGCTTTCAAGAGTTAAACTACCATTAGTACATCAGTGGTCACTGACTTGATAAAAGGAGTTTAACTCTCAAGAGCTAGTCTCAAAAACAATTTGGTTAGTGCAATAAAGGTATCACCTACAACGTATCGGTTGTTGTTTTTCTCCTGCATCATAGACTGGACTAACCCGACTGCCACATTTCTCCATCAGAATAGATCAAACTGTTTTGATCTGCTTACATTAAGATACTAATGCTGAAGTCACACCTTTACTTGGATCCACATTGTCATGCACAATATCTTTTGCAGAAATCAGTGGTTGTGGGGGAGGGGCATAGAAAGGATAAAAAGTGGGTACCTGTACATTAGTTTTGTTGGGAAAGTGCACTTCAGCATCTGTTTCTTTATTGAAACAGAGCAAAACCTGTTGAAAAACACCGTGCTTCCTGATATCTCATGAACCTCGCTCTTACACTTTGAGCTACTCTGCTTGCTCAGGGTAACAGTGAGTAAGTGGCTCTGGTGGGACCTGAACCTGAACTTGCGATTCCTAAGTCTGTGATCTAACCACTAGACCCTAGATGCTATCCCTCTGGCATATTTGAAGGCTGTTTAGCAAAGCTCAAAGCATAATGTAGAGGAAATGGGATGGGGTCTGGTGGAACTCAGTTCTGGGAGTGAAATTAGTAGTCTGACTCAGTTCCAGGAGTAAAATGAGGAGAGACTGCTTCTATGTAAAATATATACCCTATAGGCATAACATTGACTAAATAAACTGCAAAAGTGAAACATATAATGAAACAACATATTAGACCCCTGTCTGATATGCACAATACTAGACCAAAGGTGATATTCCACTCATGAATTCTTTCCATTTCCATCAAGCAGACTTCTTATTAACGGTCCACTGGGCATTGCCAAAACAGGAAAAGGTGAACTTTGCTGTTTTAGCTCCCCTGAGGGAAAATGTCAATGTCAGTGGCGTGCTGACCACAGCATAGCTGTAATGCAGTGCTACAGATTGTGTAGGAATCTGTAGTATTACATACCAGCTGCTTGACCCCCCCATCTCAAGTAACTCTCAACATGTAGCAGAAGGTGAGACCCATAAACATTCACCCTCTTGTCCAGTAAATGTAGGATCTTTACATTACATTAATACAACTAGTGAATTACAACTAAGCCACACGTTATTCTATTGCCTTCATCAGGCTCATATTAGCAGCTGTATTGGCTCTGACCAGACTTTGTTTCAAGTGCTGCAACCAGATTCCAGCTGCCTTTTTACTTTTTTTGGGGAGGGGGGGCACAAAGAAAATATAATCTCTTCCTGCTTCTCTATTTTTTTTTTTTGTTTGTTTCACTGGGCCTTAGATAGCCAACCACAAACATCACACTAACGTGACCCTCTTTTCCTTGATTTAGAATTGTCACCAGTAGAGTGGGTGCTTAACCGCGATCATCAGACCAACTGCTGTCCATAATGTGTGGCTATTTATCTTCACCGGCAGGTCGGGATGGAGAAGGGTTCACTTGCTTTATTCTGATTTACTCGGCCACTACCTGTTACTGTTCTTGGCTGGAGGTTGGCAATGCACCACTGGCCACTGGACTTACCCTGACCTCCCTTGGCCCATTTTCTCATCTCCTTTTGGGGAGGGTCTCTTCAGTTTTTTTTATAGTTCTGCATGCTTCAGAGATCTCCCAGTTCCCTCCTGGACCAAACTTCATGATTGGGAGGCATCTGTCTTCATGTGGGAATTTAGAAAAGAAATACAGGTAATTTGGCTTTATTGTCACAACTGATCCTACTCCTCAGACATGGATCACTCTTAAGCCAAACAACCACTTTAACATCAATCCCTGCCAGTCGGCCCAGTGGTACAGAGGGCTGAGGTGCTGTGCTGGCACCTCACCTGCTGATATGCCAGTAAACTGGGTTCAGGAATGGACTGGGGTTGCATGGGAGTCGACAGGGGAGGAGGATTGAGCATACCACAGGATGCTCTCCTCCTCCAGGGAGGGAGGCCTGCTGGCTCCGCTGTGATACTGCCACCTAGGTAACCACAGGTGATATTGCAGGGGAAGGGGGAGCACCTCCTGACTGTGATGCATGCACCTGTGTACATCCACTCGGTCCTCACCCATGGGGAGGGAAGAAAATGGTGGGAAAATGCAAGGCCATTGCAGGATGATGCTGTGCTCCTCCACAGGCTCTGCACCTCTAGTAGGCTGCCTGCTGCTGCATCCATTACCTAATTTGCTCCCGGGCTTTGGGAACCTGGGAGGTTCCACCGTGGGGTGAGAATCTATGGTACACTACAAAGCAGTGAGGCTGTAAGTCCCAGAGATGGCAGGTGGCAGAGCTGGGGGGGTAGTAAGGTGGAAGGTGGCTGACTGAGGAGGGAGGGAAAATAGAAAACAAAAGAAAAACTGTTCACCAAATTTTGTGCTGCATGCCCTCAGCTTTTTTCATTGGGACTCAATGATACAGTGCTACCCCTCCCCCTTCAGCCCGCCTGCCGAGTACTGCCTCTGCCCTGATGGGGTAGTCATGGCCCAGGGTGATTCCCGTGTCAAGGAGTATAAGAGGATATGGCTTGCGGGTGCTCTCTTGCAAACTTTGGCACCTCTTAGCCATTATCCTCCTTCACCTTCAGACATTTAAAGTAGGCAAGATGGTATCAAATAATCACACAGCATACAGAGTGACAGTTCATATGAGGACCCTTTACCAAGGGGTTAGGTTCAAGTGATAGTTCATTTCACAAATTTGACTCATTTCATTACTTAGGGGCATGTGCTCCAAACACAGTTCATCACTTCAAAGTTCGATTACGTATTCAGTTTCTTTAAATGCTAGGTTCGCATGACCCTATTTTGTTTTTTTATTCTTTGGTAACTGGGTAAGGCCCACTAGGCACAATGTCTGTTTTCAGGAGTGATCCAAGAGCACTGGGGAGGTTAAGTGATTTGCTCAGGGTCGCACAGTATGCAAGTGGAGGTTGTTGGACTCAAACTCAGGACTACTAGATGTGCTAAATTCATTCACAGCTCTTTAATCTCTAAGATATAATCTCTAAACTATACTGCCTGCCCATTTCAGGTTCTTCTTGTGGACTCTCACATCAGTTACTAGTCTGCATATCTGGCAAAGCACCAGTCAATATGGAAACTAGCCTTACCCCACCATTGGATAATGTTTCCGAATACTACACTTGGATGTTTTGTTGCAGTATCTCTACTATAAAGCCCCCTGCCTCACAGTTCCTCTTTGCATTACAAAGCATTAATGACACATGCTCTTTAACTTAAAGTTGCAGAACTTGTGGGTAGTTACCAGCTCAGAGTCCCCAGATCTCGGTCTCTTTTCTTTTTCCCTCCTGTCTGTTCAGGTTTTCAGACAATCCTTCAAGGCCTAAAATCCATTGATGCACATCCCTTGTGGGTATGCACACCCTGGAAACCTACTCTTGCCTCCATCTGTCCCTTTTCCCTCAGCTACCCTGTGCCATCTACCTGGAAGTATCTGAATCCAAAGCCAGCTGCCCAAGTGACTCATCAGCTTGACCTGAGGGGCAGACCTGACATCAGGGAAACCCACATTTTGATCCCCTGATGCCCCGTAATGTGACACCTGTGCCAGGTAACCACTGCTTCTCAGGACTACTTCTAGAGGTTCCAAACTGACTTCACCCAGTGTCATGCATGACTGTCAAATCCCTCTCAGACCAACCAGTGAGGCTCCTCCATGTCATAGGATGTGAGTATAATGATAAATAATGGAGACAGAAATAAGGTACAACACGCAGCTGCGTGGTTTTATTCAGAAAGTTCTTCAAAATAGTAAAAATAAAAAAAAATGAAAACAAAAATTCAATACTTTTATCAGGATAGCACAGTCAGAGTCTCACAATAGCTCTTGGATCCTTGTTTCCTCTGTGTTTCAACTGGTTATAGGACCATGAACCCTTGCACGTCCTTCTCTTACCCAGACTTTGGGTAGAATGAGTCTCAGATCAAACCCAATCTCTAATCTTATCTAATTTTACCCCTGCTTTCAGGGGTTTTAATAGCCCTCACAGCGGTCATGTAATCTGTCCACATTATTACATCAGGTTTTAGCTTTTATACAATGGATATAACAATATAAAAACATGAATTTGCATTTGTTTGTTGTCAGGATTTTACACAATCACACTAATAAGTGTTTATATACCAGCATTCATGATTTAAAACAATATGTTTACGAAATGGGGCTTAACGAACTCTTTCTGGGATTTTACTTTGTACAACAATATAAATTACCAGACCTGGAGACCACTGGCTCCTAAAGGAGTCCATGAATTTCTGACTCTCTCAGGTAGGCTCATTTTGTACCATTGGTATATATGAAAACACACAAAATAAAGTAACCTTTACCATTTAAACATCCTTTGAATGCAAGAAAAAACATTGTGGCTGTTTCCCTGATAATTGGCTTTGGGAGAGGGAGAAAACAAAAGGAGAGAAAAAAACAACTGTTTGTGCATTTTACACATTTTATGCAGTGAAAGCAAAGCAGTTTTACTGGGACAGGCAGGTTTTTATGGAGGAGAATCCACTTTCCCGATCCTGCCACACTGTCCCTATAATTGGGTGAGGAGGAGGGAGGGATGGAGAGAGAGTGAGAGAGAGAGAGAGAGAGAGAGAGGGGCTTTCCTTAGTGCTGACTTGCAGTTTTCTCCCCTCGCTTCCCTCAGTTCCCACAGCAGTACAGTAAGTTTTTTTTGCAAATTTTTTTCTGCAAAAGGTAGCATTTTGGAAGGCTTTCTGAGCCCAAGGAGAACATAAGAAATATTAACAAAATTGCATTTCAAGCTCCCAAAATGGGGTGGCGGCCTGCTTTTTCAGCAGCTCTGAGAGGCTTTGCTTTTTGGGAGTGCCAGTCAGACAAATATTTAACTTTTTACTTTTTAATTCTTGTAGCAACTCTTGTTTAGAGTTCTTAAGCCGAAAAAATAAAATAACATGTCACCCCTTTCTTTTTACTAGGGGAAGGGCAGTTTTCTGAAATGGAGCGGCTGTTTGCATTGCAAACATGTTCATTTCAAAGCCACTCCATTTTCTGCAGTTGGACATTCTTTTAAAGAGCCTTTAGGCTTATTTTGGGCTGCATTTCAACTGTAATAAATTAAACAAAGTACACTAAACTATTTTCCCAATGAAAGAAGAAAGAAAATCACTTTCTGTTTTTCACTTAATTCAGAAGCATGGAAGAAACGGCTTTTTAAAGTCCCCTGCCATCACTTCTACCTCTGGGAAACATTTACAGTTTTAAATTAAAGTGTCTGCATTCATGTCAGTCAACAAGCTGCACAGAATATAAGTATTTTAAACTTTCTTGAAGCACTATACATGATTTTTAAGTCTTCTGAGGTAAACCATCATATTTTAACATTAAATGCAATAAAACAGTATACTAAAACAAAAAGTAAGGTTCATACATTAATTTCGATGTGCCCCATGTTAACAACCATGTCTCAGCATTTGCACTTAATAACAGGGCACTTATGCTGGCTAGCTTATTTCTTTTATTTCTTTTGAGCCATTTCAGGAACAACAAGGCAATGGAGAGGACTGAAAAGAAAAAAACAAGCAATTGTCGATGCCGAATGTTTGCTTGCTGGCATTGACATTGGTAGTGTAGAAGTTACAGAGCTGCATAATAGGAATAGCAGTGAAGTATTGAACTGAAGCCAACCCCACCACCACCCTGCAGAGAGTGACAGGCATTGGGGTGTGCCTTTGGATCGTCAGGCATAACGGCCATGCCATTTCACCACACCCTACCCTGCAGACACTGACAAGTGCCACGGTGTGCCTTGGGGTCTTTGGCCTTTATGTGCACCCCATTCCATCAGGAAATATGGTGAGATGGGTGCGGTATAGGAGAATGGGGTGAACTTTGGGGCCAAGAGTCCAAGGCATACCTCGATGCCTCTCACTGGCTGCAGGGTGGAATGGTATGAGCATTACAGGCAAGAATCCCAAGTCACACCCCTGATGCCTGTCATTCTCTACAGGGTGGGGTGTTATGGTTGGAAACCCTAACACCTCAGGCATTCATTGGTATTTTCACTCCAAATTTTCAATATGTTTTTTTTGTGACCCCCACCTCATGAACAGCGGCAGTATCAGTTTGTTAGCCGAAAGCTGCTTATGCACAGCGACTACGGCATTTAGAACCACAGGTGCAAAAACACATTCCGAACAGGATGTGAAACATGACAGCCGTACTGTTCATGGGGAGGTGTAAAAAATGGCAATGTTGCAAATCTGCAGTAAAAATATTAAAACAACTGGTGAAGTCACGAGCGTGCATAGAAACTGTGCAACGCACACCCATAATGTAATTAGTTTTGGGATTTTTTACAGCAGATTGTCAACATAGGCATTTTGGGACCTCCGATCATGAACAATGTCACTGTGATTTCCTTTATCTGTCCCGAACAATGATTTCCCACAGCGACCACGTATCTCTGCGCTGAAAGTGTGAAAACGCATTTCGGCCATGTTGTGAAAAATGACAGCTGTACTGTTCATAAGGAAGTGTGGAAAAATGCCACTGGTGAAAATCTGGACTGAAAATATTACAAAGTCATGAACTTACGAGGGTGCATGGAAACTGCGCAATGCTCACTCGTAACACAGTCATTTTATGGACTTTTGTCACCAAATTTTCAACATAGCCATTTTAAGACCTCTGCTCATGAACAGTGCAACTGTGATTTTCTTAATCTGTCCCAAACATTGCTTTCGCACACAGACTGCACCACTGTGTGCTACATGTACAGAAACCATTTTGGGTGACATGTGAAAAATGGCAGCTGTACCGTTCATAAGGAAGTGTAATAAAATGGCAATGTTGAAAATCTGGAGTGAAAATATTGAAAATTCGCAAACTTACGAGCGTGCATAGGAACTGCGCAACGCACGCTCATAAAACAGTAATTTTTAGGAATTATTTCACCAAATTTTCAACATAGCCATTTTAAGACCTCTGCTCATGAACAGTCACTGTGATTTTCTTAATGTGTCCCATACATTGATTTCGCACACAGTCTGCGCCATTGTGCGCTACATGTATGGAAACACACTTTGGGCAAGATGTGAAGAATGACAGCTGTATTGCTCATAAGGAAGTGTAATAAAATGGCAATGTTGAAAATCTGGAGTGAAAATATTGAAAATTCACGTACTTACGAGCGTGCGTAGGAACTGCTCAACGCACGCTCATAAAACAGTCATTTTTAGGAATTTTTCCTCCAAATTTTTAACATATGCTTTTTGAGAGCCCACCTTATGAACAGTAGCAGTGTCATTCCGTTACTCAGTCCCAAAAGGTGATTTCACACAGTGACTGCGAAATCACCCTTCGGGCCCAATTAACGCCTTGACAGTGAGAGCATTCATGAGAAGGGGTCCCAAAAACCCCATGTTGAAAATTTGGTGCAAAAATTCCAAAAAATGCCTGAGATATGCAGCAAAGTTGAAAAAACCCTATCTATCCCATTATACAGCTTACCGGCATTTCCTCAGTTCGGTCAGCTTTGAAGAGTGCAGACGTGTTCCTGGTCCACGAAGATCATCGCACGGAGTCCAGAGGTAAATATGGGGTGAGGGGTGGGGAGGCAGGGTGCACAGTGGGTGGGCGGGTGGGGGCAAAGACAGTGAGGGACCGCTTTTGTGTTTCAGGGTTTTTTTTTAAAAGGACAATGGCAAGGATGCTACACACTGGGGTGGGCTCCAGCATGGCACAAGGATGGCTGTTTGGGGGGCGGCCGATGGGGATTGAGCACCCGTTGGTGATAGCATCTGTTGTCATGCTGTGGTGGGCTCCCAGTGTGGCACCCTGTACTCTCTGGGGGGACAGTGGAGCCGATGGGGACTGGGCACCCCCATCAGCTATACGATGTGTAGCCATGCTGGGGTGGGTACCCAGCGTGGCATGTGGAACTTTGTTTGGGGGGAAGCGCAGCACAGCTGATGGGGGATTGGGCACCCCCGTCGGCTATACAGTGTGTGCGTGGGGGGGCGAGCATGCAGTATACGTGCATATGTGTGTGTGTGTGTAGGGAGAGCGTGCATGAGCAGGTGATAACTTGTCGCTGCTCACTGAAGCATAGCTCCCCCTTTCAACTGTACTCCATTGCCTTTTTGACTGCTGTCATAGACAGCTCCAGCTGCCATTGGAGAATTGCGACCGCACCAGCAAATACACTGACTGAATCGGAAGGGGGCTGCCACACCTCCGAAAACTCGGATGATGGCACAATGTTTCTTGCACATGCGTGCAAGCAAACATAAAAATGGAAGTTTACAGAGCTAGATAGCGAGGGAGGGGGGTGTTCTGTAGGTGGCTATCCTAACAGAAAAGGATAAAACAGGATAGTGAAACAATATGCTGTTGAATCAGACTTAAAAAAAAGATATAGGAAAGAGTCCCTCTGATGTCGAGGTAGGATGTAACCCTACCATACATCCCCCTCCATTCAAGAGGAAACCAGTGATCTACAGCTAACTGGCTTTCAAATTTTCAAGCTTTCATGCCATAATTCCAAGCATCATGGAGTGATGGGAGCTTCCTTCCACCCTCTACAGAAGCTTCAACCCAGGGTCCCTTAATAATTAAACAATAGCACTGTATATATTATAGTGGTACAGCAGCACCACTATAGTTAGGGTTGAGCAGGGGGTTCTATGTTAAACTTCAAACTTTGCACTTTAATAACTTTGTAACTGGTCAATGGATTTGCACAAAATTTTGCATGCACAGTCTTGTGTAGTAGATCTCTTGACATGCCAAGTTTTGTTTCAGTTGTATTTTGGATTTCTGGGCTGCACATAGTGGTAAAACATTAAAAACGTCACTTCTTTGTGCTTTTTTTGTCATTTCGCTGCATCCAGATGGATTAGAATTTTGGTCTGACATTTTTAGGATAGAAAGGGCTTACCTCACAGAACTGCCTTTCACTGGTTTGGTGAAAAAATGTTAATCCATTCCAAAGTTATTTCATTTTAAAGTTTTGAGTTCTGAGCATGCTCAGTTCAATTTTTTGGATAGCTTCCTGGAATGGCAAAATAATTTGGTCTCCCAAAAAATGACTCTTTATTGTGAGGGGCCAATCCTTTTTTTGTGAGAAAAAAAAAATCCTTTTTCATGAGACACCATCTTTGCACTTTTAATATCTTCGCAATTGTTCAATGGATTTTCATGAAATGTCGCATACATGGTCTTGGAGGGTAGATCTCATGATTTGTCAAGTTTCCTTCTATCCACATGTGCAGAGTCAAGATCCAAATAGCAAGCAAAGTTAAAAAAATCACAATTCTTTTGCTGTTTTTGTCATCATCTAGCACCCAGACAGATTGGAATTTGGTCTGAAATTTTTAGGGTAGAAAGAGCTTGGCCCTCAGATGTGCCTTTTGCTGGTTTTCAGAAGAAATATTAACCCATTGCCAGGTTGTATGGATTTAAAATGTTGGTTCTGAGCATGCTCAGTACAGTTTTTTTTTAAATAGACATTTGATATCCTGCTGAGCATGCTCAGAACCAAAATTTCAAATGCTTATAACTTGGGAATGGAGCAATATGTTTTCACCAAGCCAATGAAAGGCACCATTCTGTGGCATACCCTTCCTATCCTGAAATTTTCAGACCAAAATTCCAAACCATCTGGGCTGTAGGTGGCAACAAGCCCCCACATTTTTCCTGAAAAAGCACTATCAGATCTTGAAATCCTCTTATCTGACTGGAACAAAACTTGGCAAATCGAGGCACCTTGCCCCCCAGGCTGTGCATGCAAAATATAATGCAATTTCATTGAACGGGGTGAAGCAATTGATATATTTATATGCAGTGTATATCTATATACAGTATATATTATAATGGTGCGGCAGTGCCACTATAGTTAGGATTGAGCAGGGATTTCTATGTTAAACCTTTGCAACAATTCAACAGATTTGCACAACATTTTGCATGTATGGTATCAGGGGGTGGTTCTCTTGACTTGCAAAGTTTCATTCCAGTTGGATGTGTGGATTCCAAGAACTGGATAGCAAAAATAGTAACACTTTTTTTTGCTGTTTTTTGTTATTGACTAGCACCCAGATGGTTTGGAATTTTTTTCTGAAATTTTCAGGGTAGGAAGGGTTTGGCCAACAGATGTGCCTTTTTCTGGTTTGGTGAAAAAAATATTTATCCATTCCAATGTTATAAGGATTATAAATTTCAGTTCTGAGCAAGCTCAGTAGGATCTTTTGGATAGACATTTGATACCCTACTGATCATGCGCAGAACCAACATTTGTAATGCTTATAACTTGGGAGCAGATTATTATATTTTTACCAAACCAACAAAAGTCATGATTCTGGGGCCTAACCTTTCTACTCTGAAATTTTCAGACCAAAATTACAAACTGTCTGGGCTGTTGAAAAAAAAAACATAAATAAAATCTGACTCTTTGTAAAGACACACTATCCAGGTCTTGAAATCCACACTTCTGACTGGATCGAAATTTGGCAAATAAAGAAACCATGCCCCCAGACTGTACATGCAATTTTTGTGCAGTTCTTTTGAATGGGAACAAATCAAGTTTCAAGTTTATTGTTTGGCTTTTGGCCTTTACAAGAAACTTTCAAAACATTTAAAATATGGTATCCGGTCAGAAGAGTGCAGCAATATGAGTGCAGTAAAAACCATGAAGGGAAAACAGCGTGAATGAATACAGCGACAGGGAAATAATAGCGCTGAACATTACAGTGCTTACCTGCAGCTGTGTTCACTCAGGCTGAGTACTGCAAGTATACAACTGTGAGTGGAATCAGCATGCTGCTGTCATGGCTCAGAGGATAGAGCCACAGTCCAGAAAGGCAAAGTATATCAGAGTGTCAGGGGTTCAAGTCCTACCTCTGCTCAGAATGTCTAGTTTTTTTTTTGCTCTTATGTTTTCTGTTTAGTGTTTTTCTTTGCTCTTGCTCCCAGCCCTCTCTGTACCAATTTTGTCCTCCTGCCCGAGTGTAACTCCCTTTGGAATTGATTATATTTATTATGGGGGGATGCGGGGGCTGTGCCCCCTGCATTAAAAATGTTATTCAGTATTGTGTGCTGTGTGGTTTGTGGTGTTGGGGAGTGCTGGATCATGAGGTTGTTTGTCTTGCTGTTTTTCTGTGACATGGTCTTTTACAACGTGTTTTGCTTACTCTGTGTTCGACCGTGCTCTTAAATTTTAGTGGTTCTTGACCTGATCCTTAAACTACAAGGTTCATAAAAAGCACCAACTTGCACAGTTATATCAGAAGTTTTAAAATACATATTATATCTCATTACAAGACATCATAGAATCAGCAATAGGTTCTGTTTATATAATAACTTATCTCTAAGGATCACTCTCAAATACGCACACTCTCAAGTCCATTACCAGTTAGCACATAACATCGAATAATTTGAATATGCAGAAAGGTCAGCAATATTACAATCAAGATATAGGTAAATGTAATTTTAGATCATTATTTTAAAAGTATATATGATAATGATGTAAAGATAAGGGAAACAACTGTCTGCCATAATGTGTGACTAATCAGCTAGACATAAAATTCACAGAAAAAGGGACATCTCAGTCATATACAACAACATCTGAAGAGTTAAGCATTTATCCATAAATGCCACAAATGATCTAATTATACCAATGCAATATTTAGAAAAAAGAAGTAGGAAATAAGCAGACAGAGGAGGCAACAGTCTTTAGTAATCCTGAAACAGGAGTAAACATGCCTTGGATAGGTTCGAGTCTGGTTGTCTAGACCCCCATCCAAGTATCAAGCCTGTAATCTCAAAATTCCAAAATCAAAAAACTATTGAATATTTGAAAAAAAGCCAATGTGGGGCAAAAAAAGAAGCATGTTTCCTATGTTCCCTAGAGAATATAATTGTCTAAATTATTATTATTTATCGTTTCAGAGATGACAAAAAGACAGATAACCTGCATAAAATTGACACATCTCAACTACTTTAATCAGTTTTGCTCCCTGCAAACAATAAGGGACAAGAAAATCATAGAACCATCCAGAGGAAAACTACAAAAAAAGGTTAAAAGAATGAAGTATGTAAGTTACAATGAGAGACTAAATAAACTGGGACTGTTCTCTATGAGATGCAAAAGACTGCAAGGTGACCTATGTCTGGCTTTCAAAGCTATGAATAACCAATTTTTAAAAGAGACTATTGGTATTACTAGTCAAGTTAAAATTAAACATACTAGATTGCATACGCAACAAATGAAAGGTGATAAAAATATATCAGTTAAAAGGACAAAATGGTTTTCTCAAAGAATCATAAACAGATGGAACACTTTACTCCAGGAAATAATAAAAAGTGACACAATAACCACATTTAAGAATAGACTTGATGAATATATGGGAAGCTATGAATATGAATACCACCCATAAATTGGGTGGCAAGTTCTGTAAGGGCTAATGCCCGCTGAGCTTGTAAGTTACAATATGAACCTATGAACCTATTGTTCAACACTGGGATTAATTGATCAAAGGGAAGACAAAGGTCAGCAAGTATAGGGCCTAATAAATCACCTTATTTCTTTGAATACAAGGGGCATATGAATGTAATATGCTTAAGGTCATCTTCAACCTTCATCCCACATTTACAGTGGGGAGTTTTAATACCAGCTTGTCTCTGTTTGAAATGTATATAATTTGCATCATAAAGCTCTATTCTAAACCTAGTAAGCAGTTTCTGATCTAAAGGATTAGATAGGTTAAGTAAGATTCAAGATAGTGTACAGTTTTAAGCTGCTCATACAATTTGAAATTTTGAAGAGAAGAAACCCAGAGAAAGTCCCTGGAAATGGCTGTATCTCTAACCCTTTTCTAGATTTGAGAAGTAACTTCAAAATTTGGTCTATAATAAATGACCCAAACCCAGCAGAAATAAATTCTCTTTGATAGTTTTAACCATTAGACAAATGAAACCTTTTCTCAACTATTCAATTTCTTCTTCCAGACATTACCAAGGAAGCCTCTCCTCAGGCAATTGGAAAAGACTGAAAAGAAAAATCAGATGCCTCTCTGTGACAAGAGTAGAGACTGAGAATTGGCCAAGTTCCAATCTTAAGACCTCTGCAGGAACTGACTAGCAAAATATCTTATTTAATATAATCTCCAATGAGTTTATATTATAGAAGGCTCAGATTTCAGTTGCATATAGTGCACTAGTTTTTATTTTGGCATTAATAACTGTGAGTATACCCTGCACTGTACCTTTTCCCAACCTACAATTAAATGACTAGCGAAATATCTTATTTAATATAATCTCCAATGAGTTTATATTATAGAAGGCTCAGATTTCAGCTGCATATAGTGCACTAGTTTTTATTTTGGCATTAATAACTGTGAGTATACCCTGAACTGTAGCTTTTCCCAACCTACAATTAAATCTTTTAAACACATTAAATGACATTTTTAACTAGCTTTGATCAATGAAAGATGCCTATTTCAGCAAAACTGTCTGAAAATCTTACTCCCAGATAGTCCTAAAAATTTTGAGTTTCGATCTTTGAATTTTACATAAATAACCTTGGAGTCTGTCTATTTTTATTACCAAAAACTATTAATTTGGTTTTATCTATATTAATAACCAGTCTTCTATCCTTGCATAATGCACAACATGATTCATTTTCCTTTGTAGGCCAAGTAATGTTGCAGAAATCAGTACTATATCATGTGCATACACTATGCAGCTTACCTTCCTATTTGACACACTTGGAGAATGAAAATCAGGAATATCCCACTATTCTATATATTAATATACAAGTTAAATAAAGTGGGGCCAAGAATACATTCCTGTCAGACTCCAAGCTTAGTTCTAACAACACATATTAATCCTCAAGACTGGTTGTATTGTGCTCTTACCCAGGTGTTTTGATGTAACCTTATTTTAATATCCAACAGGAAGGGGTCTATATTATAAGCTTGCAATTTCTGCCATAATAATGTATGGCTAATACTGTCAAAGGCAGACCTGAGGTCCACAAAACAACAAAAAAGTTTTGATTTCTTAATACATGTGTATTTATAAATAAGATGTGACAAAACGTAACAGTGTTGAATAGTAGATCGTCCACTCCTAAAGCCATTCTGTGTCTCATTCAATAGCTGATTTTCATGGATCCAGGACTGCAACCTCTGCAATATTATTTTACAAAATACCTTCTGAGATGTATCAAGGAGACTAATGGATCTCTACATACTAGGATCAGAAGCTTGACCCTTTTTATATATAGGAAAAATGATACTTCCCTTCCAGCTATCTGGAAATATTTCTCCTTGGACAAATCTATTAAATACTACTAAAAAGATAGGAATCCCCAATCAAGAAACCTTTCTAAATGTCAGATAGAATTTACTGTGGACCCAGAGCTTTATTGGATGTAATTGATGACAAACCTTGCTTAATTTCATCCTAATATATACAGAAAGGCCTTGGTGAGAAATGTAAAAGAGTTTCAGACCTCAGCTCATTGGCATTAACATTTCCAATATGTTCTGTATAGGAGAAGTAAAGAGACTGAAAATGCTCCTCCCATAACTGTGATGTATTATCACATATGCTTCACTTGCCTTGAATACTGGTTATAGCCATGGCTAACCAAAGACCAGAAAGCTCTGATGTCTTTGGCTATAACTGTTCTTAATTTGTTCCACACACTTTTCTGGTATTTTTCCTTCTCAAGGTTCAATAATTGCTCTCCAAGATAGCAAGGGTGAGGAGTGGAGTGCCACAGCAGTCAGTTTAGGGTCCGCTCCTCTTCAACATCTACATCAGTGATATTGCAGAGGGTTTGAGAGGGAGGGTGTGCCTATTTGCTGATGATACAAAAATCTGCAATAGAGTGGACACCCTGGAGGGGGTGGAAGGCATGAGGAGGGACCTCAAGACACTTGAGGAGTGGGTCGGGAAATGGCAACTGAGGTTTAATGCCAAGAAGTGTGCTGTGATGCACCTAGGGAGGAAAAACACAAAAGTGGGGTACACGCTGGAAGGGGGAGGAAATCAAAGAATCAGAACAGGAATGGGATCTGGGGATCATAGTCTCCTCAAACCTTAAGGTAGGTTTCCAATATAGTAGGGCAGTGGGAAA
Organism: Neoceratodus forsteri; assembly: GCA_016271365.2. Classification (NCBI taxonomy): domain Eukaryota; kingdom Metazoa; phylum Chordata; order Ceratodontiformes; family Ceratodontidae; genus Neoceratodus; species Neoceratodus forsteri. The sequence goes on along the minus strand of CM057455.1, from coordinate 1,338,553,534 downwards.
GGCCAATGGAATGCTGCCTTGCATAGGCAGGGGCATTACTAGCAGAAGGAGGGAGATTACAATGTCCCTGTACAAAGCCATGGTGAGGCTACAGTTAGAGTTTGGGGTTCAGTTCTGGAGACCACACCTCTGCAAAGATATAGATGCATTAGAGAGGGTTCAGAGAAGGGCAACAAAGATGGTGCAAGGTATGCAGAGGAAGACATATGAGCAGAGGTGTAAGGAGCTGAATCTATACATGCTGGAAATGAAGAGGGAAAGGGAGGACATGATTGAAACCTTTAAATATGTAAAGGGACTCAATAAAGTAAGTGAAGGGGTCAGCTGAGGAGGAAGGAGGGAGCCAGAACTACAGGGCACAGCCTCAGATTGCAAGGAAATAGGTTCAGGGGCAATGTGAGGGGACACTTCTTCACAGAGAGGATGGTGGAGCCCTGGAACTGACTCCAAGATGGAGTGGTGGGGATGAGATGGTAGAGGAATTTAAGATGGCATGGGACAGGCATATGGGACAGAGTATTGGGGAGGGTGGGGCAGGTGGGGAGGGTATGTGAAAGGGAGGGTTGGGCAGAATAGATGGGATAGAAGGGCCCTTTTCTGCCATCAAATTTCTATGATTCTATGAATTTCCTATATTCCTTCCTTGCTTTGTTAAGAGAATTAAGATCTTTCCTAGATTTATGTTTTTTTACAGTCTCTAATGTGTTTATTTAATTTATGTTTAGGTATCCAGAAAGTCTTATTGAACCATGTTGGACAAAAGTGTTTTCTTATCCAATTGGTTCTAAATAAGGGGTTAATGTAATTATTAATTTCCAGCCATTTATTGATAATTTAGTTATTATCTGAGGCGGAAACTATTTTGTTGCATAAAGATATTGTATTAAGGGATCAACATAAAACAGGTTTGAAAATAGATTGATAGCTTCATTTTGCCATCTAATTCTTTTAGAATTAATTATTTCCAGATTACTCTCATTACCAGCAAACTGGGTAAAGTTACAGCCCCTTCTTGATGTTTGAAAAGTTATAAGTAATAGTGAATGAGCATAATCAGGATGATCTTGGACCTTGGAAAGAGTGGTAAACGTGTAAAACAACCTTCTGGAGGAGAAACACTTACGGCATTCAAGAAAGCATGGGATAGACACAGGGAGCTCTTGGAAGTAAAAAGGGGGGGGGGCAATGGGTCAGATAAGTCAAGGAGATACAATAGATAGTAGATAGGGAATGGATAGAGTAACTAGAGAAGACTTGCTGGGCCAAAAGGCCCTTATCTGCTGACACCTTCTATGTTTTCTCAAAGTCAAACAGAAATTTTATGGCATCCTGATTAACCCAGGTTAGATCAATAACAGAAGATCCCATATGCCCCATACATGTACTGTATATTCACCCTCCAGATCACCAGGCAAACTACCATTTACCAAACATAAACTCAAGCCTGACATTATTTTATACACTATCTTACCCTGTTTTTTTTATCCTTGGAATTTCTAACATTTATTACTTTAGAGTTAATCATGTTCAGGCCCTGAAAAAACTCACAATAAGAGTTTTCCATCTGATTATTGACATGGGTTCTGGCATTAAAGTCACCAATAACAAGGAAAGCATAAGTTTCATATTTGGTTGTTAAATCATCTAATAATTCAGAAAATTGTGGCCAAATAGTAGGTGATTAAAAGTAGAACTAGCTGTAGGGAGAAAATAAACATTAAGAAGAATTATTTTATTATTACTGCTCTCCAATTTCAGAGGACGTATTAATGATAATTGACAATCCAGAATAGTAATCTTGTAGTTTAGGGAATTCTTAAGAAACATAGCTATACCATATTTCTTGTTTTTTTATGCCTGGAACAGCAAAGGTTATGTATCTAGGGGTCGGTGGAGGCGTGACATCCTGCCATCATGTTTTATGTAGACACAAAATATTAAAGGTCATTAGAAACTCTTTAATTTCATCATCAGCCATTTTATATGCTAAGCCCTCAATGTTCCAGGATATATTAGCATTCCCAGTGATTTATCAGACATCTGAACAATACTTAAACTAGATTCTTGTTATTGAGAGGTAAGATTTTGAAGTACCAAAAAATAACTGCTAATCACTATTTCTGAATGGTCCTTATTTACTAATGTATGTCTATTTATAGTTTTTGCTTGCAAACTCTTCTGCAAGCTAGTTCTGGATGCAGCTTGTATATTAAACCCAATAGTATTTATATCAGTTAGAAGGAACATCCAATGCTGGGGAAGCATCTAACACTGATGCTGCCAATCTAGGGTCACTAAATGTAACTTCAATTTGTGGACTATCCGTAATCTTGCTATGTATTGTGATCCACTCAATTCCACTTTGTTTTAAGTCTATTCTAAGGGTATGGGACAAAAAGGAAGCAAAATCACATTTAATCAGACCAACTGGCCCATTTTTAGAGACTTTCCAACCAAAAAGTGAAAGAGTTTTACTTTCCCAAGTTTATGATTGAGACCCTGTAAATTTAGAAATGACCTCAGAGACCCTTCTTGCCCTTCTAATATCCTCCTCCTCACGGTCCCTGTTGCATATTGTAGATGGCTGACTCACATATTTAGCTGGAGCTTTCTGAGGGGGTAAATATTAATGCCATTTAATTTAAGCAGTGCTTCTTGGGACCAAATACAAGATGCTGTTCTAAAGGATCTACAGCAAAGCAAAACATGACCAGGAAAATGTACATTAGATGGACATGTAATAAAAATACAGTCAGACGTAGAAGGAATATGTAATAGATAACTAGGCTTGGCAGTATTAGATTTAAATTGATAAATGTTGATAAATGTCGATTTCACTGCACACACACAAACTGACAAAAAAAATTTCCATGGATAATAATCTAAATTTACAGATAGGCAAAGTAAGTTCTATTGCTATTTTGACATGTTATGATAACAATCTATGTTTTTTATCCATTTGTAAATTCTCAGCATTTACTGTTATTAACTGCAACTGTGAAAATGAAATTGATACAAATCAAAATATATGCTTAAAACCCCATACTTTCATGCAACTGTGAAAATTTAAATTGATGAAACTTGGGAAAAAGGTTCGAAAATAAAAATAGATATTTTTCATTGAAATTATAAAAAAATAAAAATTGAATTCTACCAATCCTATGGATAACAAAATCCATTTTGTCAATTTTTCAGAAGTTTTGGCATCTAATCTATTAATGCCGTACATTTCAATTTAAAACTCTAACTCTATCTCAGGCTGATTATCAAATCCCAAAAAAGTAAGAGGATAATCCCCAGGCTTATCAGGAACACCTCTATTATGAGGAGATTGCTCCTCAGTCTTCCCTTGGATCATTTCTGGCATATTAGCCTCAGAGAAAAAAGGAGACCATTGTTCTTTATTTATTTATGCTGTAGTTGAATGAGCTGATAAATTCATATGAGGTTGTACTGATTCCATATTACTACTCCCTTCCAAATCAAATTTGTCAGACCCAGGGAATTTGTCCCTGGATTTAGTGCCCTGTTTTTATATTATATTTTTCTTTTAATTCTCCTAGGATTAAATGTTTTGTTTTCTTTCAGATTCTGGTTTGATTTTGAATCTAAAATTATAATAGAATTTTCCTTTGATAATGGAGAAGGAAATTTAATCAGAATACCTTTATTTTCTCTAGAGACATTTGGCGCTACCTGACAATCTTCAGTAAAGCTCTCAGTTTATGCCTGAAACGTATTCCTAAATTGTGTTAACAGGGCTTGATTATGAAATACATCTGCTCTGATGCTCACTATTTCATCCTTCAAAGCCCACATATTCTCCAATATTACTATGTTAGCATAATATGGATTTTTTATAATTTCCAAAATTTGCTTAGATAAAGAACAGGATGATATAAAATCTCCCTCATTTGAGAAATGCTCCTAATTGTATTCCACTGAATTCTGAGGTGAAGTAAGGATTCATCATGCTGGCACTAGCTCAGAAGTTAGCGACAGGTTGTTTCTGTCCCCAGGTCCAGATTCTATTATATCAAGCAAGTTGGCAGGCACCAATTTCTTAAGTCCCTCAGTAGTGTTATTGAGCTCTTGCATTACTGAAGTTAAATTATCTGGATATGAAGATAAAAGCTAATTTCCCCTTCACCCAAGATCCTGGGGGTGGGGGGTGTGAGGTGGGGAGGATGTCTGTCTCATAGAAAGGTAGGACCGTGAATAATCTGGTGAAGATTCTTGAGAAGAAAAATGTATTAAGTTTGACTCTGAATTTTCTACCAATACTGAAGAGCTATAATCATGTAGCTCGATAGAGAGTTCTATCAGAAGGTAATATAGATATTCCTTCCACTAAAGAGGAGCTAGGGAGGCTCATTTGGGACCTCACTTTCCACAGATTTTTAGATATATTAGTTGATTCCTGTGAATTAACAATAGGAGTTGAGAGGGCAGCTGGAATGGGAGTCAGACCCCCCTGGGTTGAGTTGAATCTCACTCAACCAGCCCCTCATTAGTATTTTGTAGCTTTTTACCCCTTTGAGTTTTACTACTTTGAGGAGAACTGATTATCAAAGGTGGAGAACTGTTTTTCCCACTTCTAGTGCTGACCATTGTGATCTCTAGTAGGGTTAGCTCCAAAAATAAAACCTATAGGTATTGTCTAAGGTACTGGTTGGAGTGTCCTTGATTAATTAATTAACTTAAACAAGGGAGGTCAGCTGTATAACAATATGCCAAACTTCTTACATGCATGGGAAGAACATTTTCAAATTTTATTTTTTGAAAAAGGGGTAATCCACTGTACTATATGCTGAGGAAGGTCAACTGGGTAGAACTAAGGCAAGAAACATCTAGGAAAGAAATAAATCAGGCAATTTTGTCTTCTCATAGACATAAAGCACCAGGCCATGATGGGGTTCCAATTGATGTGATAATGAATAGAGGGGAACTATGGATCCCATGCTTACACAAAGTATGTAAGTACATAGCAGAAACAGGTCAGATCCCAGATACATGGAAGGAAAACATTACAGTTTCATTATTAAAAAAAAGGAAATAAAAAGAACCCCAGTTACTACAGGCCTATTAGCCTTCTAGACAATACATTAAAGATATTTACTAAAATCTTAAATGAAAGAATTTTATAATGGATATTACAGAATAATATAATAGATGACACACATGCTGGCTTTATGCCAGGTCATTCAACTATAGCTCAATGCTTTACCTTATCACATTTGATTCATAAATATATGAAGGTTAAAAAACAATTTTTTTTTTATATTTATCGATCTGAGGGCTGCCTTCGACAGAGTAAACAGAATTAAGTTATGGGAGACAAGAGAATATAATATGGATGAAGTTATCTTAAATATCATAGTTGCATTAAATACAGCTAATAAAACTAGTATACGGTATAATAATGCAGGAGATATAACAGCAAAATTTGAAACAAGTTGTGGAGTGAGACAAGGCTGCATTCTGTCCCCTATTTTGTTCAATCTTTTTTTTTAAATAAAATATTAACAACATTGTATGATGCAGAGTTACACATGCCAAGAGTGCTTTCCAGATGCTGCCCTTATCTGGCATATGCAGATGATGTGGTTTTGTTATCTACTAGCTTTCTGGGAACAAACAGAGGTTTAGTAAAATTCCAAAGAGAGTGCACAGAGCTTTGTCTGGAAATTAACTATGATAAAACCAAATTTATGGCATGTGAAAATAAGAGTAGGAATAAGCTGAATAAATATAAATTGAAATGTAATAATAGGAGGATAGAAATAGTAAATGATTTCTGTTATTTAGGGATCATATTTATGCATAATATAAATAGGAATAAACATAAAAAATGATAAACAAAAAAACTAAAAGATTTTTACCAGTGGTAGTGGGAGAAATTCGGTTAAGGGATGCTTGAAAGTACTGAATGCTAATATACAAAGCCAGTTATTATATGGAGCAGAAATTTGGGGAATAGGAAATAATGCAAAAATGGACTCCATAATGAATACATTTTACAAAAAATTATTAGGTCTTCCAAAAGGAGCTCCCTCTACATTGGTTAGAATGGAATTAGGACAATTACTGAACCTGTAAAGTTTAAAATTGAGACAAGACTAGCAAAGTACTAGTTAAAAGCATACAGTATGAAGGGGAGCAGACTCCCACAGATCTGTACAGAAGAAACAATTACATAGATGAGCCTCTAGACATTCTTCCCAAATCTGTGAGTCATTGGAAAAATTATAAAACTTTATGGGATACTATACTGTTTAGCTGAGATATTTGTGAGACATCCTCCAGAAGTAGAGGAAATAAGAGAAAGAATTAAAGAGATTCATGTTCAAAATGAGATGGAATTACAAAAAAGGTACAAAATCAGCAGATGGTTATCGATTAATAAAAGACAGTTTGGTTTTGAAACTTATCCGAACATAATTAAAGATTATAGAAGGAGCAGGATATTTACCATGTTCAGATCTGAATATTATGATAGTCAATGAATTAGAATGTTTTTTGGGAATGGTGAAGATAATGGATGTAAATGTAACTTAGGGGAGGATGATGTCATGCATCTGCTGATTCTGTGTCCTAATGGACATAGAATCAGCAGATGCATGACATCATCCTCCCTTAAGTACAAGATCATCCTCCCCTAAGTACAAGAAACAAAGGAAATATTATTTGGGGGAAATTATGGCAGGACTGGATATGGAACCCAGATATCAAGTTGTCTGTTTATGAAGATCTAGGTCTCCTTTGGTCTTGGAAAAAAGTTATTTCTTACTGTAACGTTATAAATACCCTAAAACTTTATAGTATATGGTTATGGCTTATTGTGACTAGAAAGCAGTGGCTTTCAAATTCTTGTTGTAGGACAGTTCAAAGGTCAAAAAAGTTGTTGTACTATCGTTCTGATGTCACATCGATAGTACAACAACTTTTCTGACTTGCCCTACCACCTGACTGGTTGATTTACACTGGGAATTCAAAAAACGCTGGAGAAAATGGCAGCTTCACTTAGCGGTGGTCAGGCGGCAGCTCACAAGTACAGTTTGAACCACGGCGGACTATATTGTCGGCTCAGTGCCAAACTGTCAGTTTCATTTTTATGTGTTTAAATCTAGTGGCACAGTTACCGATGCCAAAGCAGAGGGATTTTCAGCGAAGAGTCGGAGAACTGTAACTTCTGTGGCAGGACCGCATCGCTGGAGGACTGCAACTTTAGGTAGGAACTGCAAGAATGACAAAATGCCAAGTTTTAATGCGGGAATGTGAATATTGAGGAACCATATACTATATAAAATAGTGGATGGTTGACCATCCACAATGAAAGCCGTGTTTCCATCTACAAAGGGAGTCGATGGCGTCATAGAAACCTCTCAAGCTTCGCTCTCGAGGTTTCTGTGATGCCATCGACTCCCTCGATGGAAACACAGCCTTGTTGTGGATAGTCAACCATCCACTATTCTATATGTGTGGATAACTAAAACCAATATTTCTTTTGATAAAAGCAAGCCCTTTGTTTCTAAAAACTTTAAGTGCAATAATGGATATAATAATGGGTCATTAAATGTATGATATTTTAAAGTGCCATTTTTAAAATATTTGTAATATTTAGAGCAGTGTTTAATTTGTAAATGTTATTTGAAGATAACAGTGTTTTATGGCATAATTGTAATGACATGTAAAATGTTGATCAATAAACTGAACTGAACTACCAAACTTCTTTCTTTTAAAATCCTGTAGTCACTCTATTAGTTATAACCAAATGAGTGGCACAAAAAGGAGACACTTAGGGCCACTCTTCCCTTTCATAAATAATATTACAAAAGTAAAAAATGTTGGTGAAATATTTAGAAAGCCAAACAGCTCAGCATCTCTACTTACATCTTACGTAAATTCAAAACATTTTAAAATAAAAAAATTACAAAGCTTACTTTTTAAAAGTGTATTTTGTGATCCCAGGAACTAGTGTTCTCATTGAACAGAAGGAAGCTGAAGCTTCTGTAGTAGGGTGATAAGCTTACTTGTTTAAGTGCTTAGTGGCAATCAGTTTATTGATGCTGAAACCTGCCATTGAGTCTCTGGTTAAATCAAACAGGGTCTCCAATATTAAAAAGTAAAAAGAACCTTTTATAATCATTTAGCGTTTGGTTGAAGCCACATAAAAAGCTGGTGAACTTAGCCCTCATAATACTTGCGGCTTGGCCACAACCCGCTTTGAAATGAATGAGGGAAGGAATATTACCCACCCCTTTATTTCTGGGAAAAGAAATCACACTAATTAAGTTAACAAAGTTAAATTAGGTTTTAATTGATTTCAGGTGCTAAAAAGCACAAGAGTGCATGTTCCACATCTAATTGAGCAAATACCTGTGTATCAGTACATGAAAGTCCACAGTTAATAAGACCACCCCAATCAAGTTGAATCAGTCAAGCAATCAAATGAAGTGACAGTCTTGTGGATACACATACAATGGGTAAAGTAAATCCCTCCAGATCACACAATTTCCAATCTATAACAGTCACAATAAAAAGTATATATTTTTAGAAATAAAAACAAAAAGAAAAGAAAAAATAAAATCACACAAAAGGACAAGTGGTACTAATGCCTTACAGTTCCAGAGTCAACTTTGTGAAATTTTTTTTTATGTAAGTGTTTATCCTCCTTGGCCTGCTGGCAAATATCTATCCTCCTCCAGTCCCCAGTTGCCGCCTCACCCCTCCAGCATCTCCCATGCCCTGCATCCTCCATGGATTACCCCCATGGTGGGGTGGAAGGAAGGAGGGCCATCCTCCCCACCCTCATGAATACATATCCAGAGCGGGCCTGGGAGTTCCTGGGGCAGTGGTGCCAGAGTACTGGAGGGGCTTCCATAGAGCCAACAACCATGTTTTTCATTCTTTACTTAGTCCCTTCCCCTCGTGGACATGATTCAATGCATGTGGAGGTGTGTGCACATCATGAAGCCGTGCTACTTGTCTCCCTAGCTCTGGTGCTACCCCCATCCTCCACCGGGAGGCAGCCAAGGAGTGGGATGACATACCCACCCATCCCCAGGAGAGGAGAGCAGTCATCAGATGCTCGATCCTCTCCCTCCCCTCTCTACCCCGGTGGCCCATGCTTGCTCCTGAACACAGCTCGCTAGTGTGGCATCCAGCACCTCAACCCTCTGTACTACCGGGCTGGCCAACTTTGTGAAGTTTTTAACACAAGTTTTAGCAGTGCCGAGGCTGAGGGGACAAACACAGAGCAATAGACCCCAAGCACCAACTAAGCACTCTGTGAGCTGGCCTGAAAGAAATTTAAAAGACAGATATAAATCCATTGCAAAAAACTTTGTTAATGCATCAGTTAGGGTTGAAGTGACAAAAGTAGGGAAATGAGGCATTAGAGTTGACACCCTAGCACTCCTCACCCTACCACCCCCAACCCTCCACAGACCAACAGGTGATGGGGTGTGCCTTGGGGTCATTGGCCCTAACTCTCACTCGTCAGTTTTTGGGAGCACAGGGTCCATCTATCCATAAGTGCACAGACATTGTAATGAACTGTCATCTCCCTAGGGTCCTGCACTCCCAGTATTGCATAATGGATGGCTCAGCAGTATAATTACTGCATAATGTTATCCATATGCAGCACAGCCCTAGACGTATTCCAAGAAAACCTTGTACTACAAATGGTGCAATATCTCAGTAATCGTAGCAACTTTGGAAAAAATTCCACTGCAGTTGTAATGATGGACTGGTAACCTGTATGCATGCTTACTATACCTTAAGGTGTACTAAGCTATGCTTAGCAAAAGATTCATATCTTGAACCGTTTTCAAGATATAGGCACCTAAAAGGTGCCACATTCGCCACAGTGTTATCCTATGGGAAATTTCTCAACTTTGGAATGCCATAACTACTGTATGTAACCAATGCACATTTTTACATCAAACCAGCATAAGTCACATCTCTGGGACACTTCCATTCTACCCTGCAAATTTCAAGACAGAAGTCCTAACCGTTTCTTCGCAGTGAAGTGGCAAATAAACAGCAACCTTTAAAAACCACTGTTCATGAGCGGTCAAAATCCTTGTTCGTGAGCTGAATCCCTGTTCATGAGGTGTCAGAATCCCTGTTTGTGAGCCAGTCCCTCTTCACAAGGTAGGGCCATGTGGTCATCCTCTCATGAACAGGGATTTTGACAGCTCACGAACAGGGATTTTTAGGACAATCTGGCCATCCCCTCACAAACAGGGATTTTGACAGCTCATGAACAAGGATTTCTCACAAACAAGGATTTTGACAGCTCATGAAAAGGGATTCTGACAGCTCATGAACAGGGATTTCTTTTTAGAATCCCTGTTCATGAGCTGTCAAAATCCCTGTTCGTGAGTCGAATCCCTGCTTATGAGGTGTTAGAATCCCTGTTCATTAACCAACCCCTGTTTGCAAGATAGTGCCATCTGATTGTCCACATACAAACAAGGATTTTGACAGCTCACGAACAGGTGTCAGCTTGCGAACAGGGATTTTGACACCTCACAAACAAGGATCAGAAGTGAGTGATGAACAGGGATCTTTGAATTAAAAAATGGCTGTTTTTTGGCTAAACTAAATGAAACCAAAGCCATGGGTTTGTAGAGAGCATCACCCTGAACAAAACCCATTCTTCAGCCTACACAAAAGGCAACTGTGGGGCAAGTTACAATGTTTAGTATTTTGGAAAATTGAAAACAAGATGGCGACTCGCAAACATGGATTTTTTTCATACGAACAAGGATTTAATGAATCCCTGTTCATGAGCTGTCAAAATCCCTGTTTGTGAACCCAAATCCTTGTTCAAAGCTGTGCAGCTATCCAAAAAACTGAACTGAACTGAACATGCTCAGAACCTGAAATTTCAAAATTAGATAACTTTGGAACATATTAATATTTTTCAGAAAACCAATGCTGACTTATTCTTTGCAGCAAGCTCTTTCTTACCTGAAAATGTCAGACCAAAATTCCAAATGGTGTGGCTGCAATGTGAGGAGGAAAAATCAGCAAACATGGGCAAAAAAAAAAGCGACCTTTACACTTTTTTTCACTATGTACTGCACAAAATCTGCACATCCAATCAAAATAAAACTAGGCAGATCAAGAGATCTACCCCACGGAACCACACATACCAAATTTCATGCATATCCGTTGAATGGTTGCAAAGTTATTAAGGTGCAAAATTTGGGGTTTAACATGCAACCGCTTACTTAACCCTAACTATAGTGGTGCTACCGCACTACTATAATATAAATATGTCTGAACTAGAAATCAGAATATGAATGATAGTTAAACTGACCTGCAGATATAAAAGATAGAAGACAACAGTAGTGGGAAGGGGGTGCACAAAATTATAGAGCAAAATACTCTCCTCTAGTATCACAAACTGCTCCAGGTGCCAAACATGCTGTCCCAAGCTGAAATCTCCACTCACCAGATTACATCTAAAATATTCTTCTCTGTTTTCACAGGACCATTTCTAACTTTGGTTGCAACTGCAGGTCTCTGCTTTCTTTTCCTTTATTTCCCCCCTTCTATGCTCCAGTTCATGGCTAAAGACTCCCCATCACCTTAAAGAATCCACTGGGGAATTCAGAGCTTCTGTACACCCCCATCATCCCTCTCTTAAGCTTCTATGGGCAAAAAAAGACCAAGAGCTTCAAGTGCAGGCAACACTAAAATATAGCATAGCTAAACACAAAATAGCAAATGGTAAATTTAGCAGCGTACCAGAATGCAGTAAACTACAGCAGACAATGCAGTGTGCCCATGGGTCACTCACAGCTCCTCAAGCTCCTCATCAGTTCTGCTCAACTCACTCAAGATGTCTAATGACATCAACAAGCAAGGTCTGCACAATATGCATGGGACGAAGCTATTAACCTGTAGGCTGCCAACAGAATTAGAAATGAATATGTGTATATCTATACACAGTATTATTGTGGCATGGTAGCACCACTATACTTAGGGTTGAACAGGGGTTTCTATGTTAAACCTCAAACTTTGCACTTTAATAACTTTGCAACTGTTCAATGGATTTGCATGAAAGTCTGCATGTGCAGTCGTGTGTAGTAGATCTCGTTTCATGCCAAGTTTCGTTTTTGTCGGCTTTGCGAATTCTGAGCTGTGCATTGTGCTAAAACATTTAAAATTGCTGTTTTTTGTGTGCTTTTTTGGGTCATCTCGTTGCACCCAGATGGTTTGTATTTTACTAGAAGAAATAAATCAACAAAATCTAGACTTAACAGATAATCTGTTCATCACTTTGGATGTTAAAAGTTTATGTACAAGTATTCCACATGAAGAAGGCATAAAATCACTGGACTTTTTTCTATCAACAAGACCACAAAATCAACTAAAGAATTTCTTTTGAAATTAACAAGGATAGTATTAGAAAAGAATTATTTCTCATTTGAAAATCACACATATCTACAAAAAATAGGTACAGCCATGAGAGCCACTCTAGCCCCAACTTATGCCAATCTATATATGGCACATTCTGAGAAAGAATTCATACAATCAGAAGAAAATAGATTCAAATCAAAACTGATTCTCTATAAATGATTTATTGATGATATTTTAATTATATGGAATGGAACCATACAAGAAGCAAAATAGTTTAATGAATATATAGAATCAGTAAATCATAATTTGTCATTCACAATGGAAATTCTGAGATAATCAGTTTTTTGGATTTAAAAATAATAAAAGAAAATGGGAAAATCATAACAGATCTTTACAGGAAAGAAACATCGACCAATACTATCCTACACGCTAAAAGTTTTTACCCAAAAAAACTTAAAGACAGCATTCCTTACAGCCAAATGTTGAGAGTAAAATGAAATAGTGGTAACAATGAAAAATATGATAACAACATTGCGGATTTAACTCAAAGATTTAAAAAAAGAGGTTACACAGATTCGGTTTTGAAATGATCCAAAGAAAAATGTGATTCTAGAGATGGAACAGTTCTGTTACAGAATAAAACGGATGCTGATATAAGGAGTGAATCAAAGATTACCATGTCCACACAATACTCAGAAAGTTTTGGAAAAATCAAACATGTTATTCTATCCAATTGGAATATTTTAAAACAAATGATTTGGGACAACAGATTTTCCATAATAAACCTTGGGTGACAGCTAAAAAAAACACTACCATCGGAAATAAAATAAATAAGACTCAACACTGGACACCAGAAGACAAACCCACAACTTGGCTTAAAAGTGAATTCATAGGCTTTTTTCCATGTGGCAATTGTGTTCATTGTAACAATGGACAAAAAATGAAATACATAAAAAGCACATGGGATGATAAGGAATATGCTATAAGAGATTTCATCACTTGCAGATCAGAATATGTGGTATACTGTATTATTTGCCCCTGCTCATTGTACTACATTGGTGAAACAACCAGAGCATTAAAACAATGGCTATCTGAACATAAAAGCAACATCAGAAGAGGTGATATCAGGTCACCATTAGCAAGACATTTCTCTGAATACCATCACCCTATATCAAGTCTGAGATTTTTTGGACTAGAAAAAATAACAGCACATCCACGGGGAGGAAACAGGGAAATGGTTTTGTTACAGAGAGAAGCATGGTGGATTTATACATTAAGGACCTATATACACAGATATGGACTCGAAAACTTGATCTGGTCCACTTTTAACTAACTATATCTTTAGTTCATCTGATTTTACATAACAAAGCATTATATATTAATTTACCATAGAAACAATAAAAATAGTTAATAATTTTTTTATATTTAGTTCCATTATTATTATAGGATGTTTTTACATCTTTAAATTTAATTTTTAAACCCTCCCCTTCCCTCTCCTTCTGTTAACACTCCTCTCCTTTTCCTCCTTCCCCTTACTCCCTCTCTTCCCCTTCCCTACTCTTCCCTCCTCCCTCCACCCCTTTTTCCTTTCCCTCCCTACCCCCACCCTCCCTTCCCATTCTCCTCTTTTATAAATGAAATGATAGCATCCCAATATTTCCTTTCAGTTTATTCTCCTTCCCATAATAGTGACTACCACATATTATATAGTTATAGTTTGTCCTTAGATTCCATTTCCTTCTAAATTTATCAGGATTATAAATCAGATATTGTCTAGTCCCTCTAAAGATAAATCATCCTAATTCACAATATAGAAATGTATAAATCCTTTTTCACATCTTAGTAGACTCATATTTTTGTAATTTGAAATATTAGACAAATATTGGTCTTGTTATAAGGACCTTTAGATATTTCAGTAAGCATAGTTGAAGATTTGGGGATTCATGTGATCCATGCGATCGGTATTTTTCTTATACAAAGGGAGGCCTTTTTAGCAACCTGTGTTAAAATATAAATAGTACTCCTGTATAAATTTCATTAGATATTTAAAAACATGCCGAAGTTTGCAGGGGTCAAATGGACTTAGCTGTCTCTAGCTTAACATTTATAGACATTTGGGTAATAATCTAACATGTTTAAAAATCTTTAAGAAGGGGACTTAATGGAGTCATATTTATTGTATACAAAGGAAGGCTTTTTCAGTAATCTATGTTAAAAAATAAATAGCAGTCATGTAAAAAGTTTATCAGATTCTTAAAAGTTTGCCAAAGAGTCTGGAGTTAAATGGCCAAAGTTATATCTGGATTAATACCCATAGGCATTTGGCCATGATTTAACACATTTAAAAATCTAAGAAGGGGACTTAATGGAGTTATATAATCCATTAAGTTTCATTATTGACCGGGCCACTCAGGTGACGTCATCCATGATGTCAACATGCCAACAGGTGTGTTTTTGTTTGGTCTAGCCCTTCTTGTTCACCTGAGAGGTGAAGACAGTTTGTTTCAGCATGTAATGGCGCCGGGAGCATCAGCGCATTTGTCGTTCATTTTTTGGATTAAATCAAAGGAAGTTCCTTAAATCAGCAGTTAAGGTGAAACTGTCAAGCCCTTTGGATGTTTGACTCTTTGGACATAAAAACTTTCAACCTTCAATATAAATATTTTTTAAAATACTACATTCTTTCTTATAGCGTCCAATTAGTACCTGTACAAAACACTTAAGGCCTCAAGATAAGATTTAAATGGTTCGGGACTTGAAGTAAGTTAAAATATAGAACTACAAGTGAACATTTGTTCTAGACTTTTAGCTGAAATGTAGAACTAATTCAGGTTTTATCATCATTTATTGACAGAAATCCCAAGGGCATTCTAATATAGCAAAGAGAAAGCACAGCATCCCGGCTCTACATTACGCTTATTTGAATCAGAATATAACACAAATAGGTCCAAAGTCAGGTTTGTTCCACCTGAATTCAAATTATACACATCATCTACATTAAGATTTACTTATTACATTATGAATTAATTATGATATTATCATAATAATTTTTGTTTCTCATTTTTAACAGTTAAAAATAACAAAGCTTCAAGTCTGATGAAGGAACAAATTCAAAGTTCTGAAATGTTACTTATTGAAAAGAATTTCAGGAGCATGTGAACTTAAAATCTTGTGTGTGTGTATATATATATCTATATATATATATATATATATATATATATATATATATATATAAAAGAAAACACAGGATTAAATGGATTTGAATAAAGGACATTAAGACACGAAGCATATATATTTTTTGGGTCGAGTGAGACTTATTTTTTGAACTGCTACTTTCATCTGTTGAGTCTTACTCCCGATTTTTTTCTTTAAAATCAAAAAGGAACCTTGAGAGACTTTTAAGTGGATTTGTATTTTGATCTGACATTTTCAAGATAGAAAGGGCTTACCTCACAGAAGTGCCTTTTGCTAGTTTGGTGAAAAGCATTAAATTGGTTCCAAAGGTATTTAATTTTAAAGTTTTGAGTTCAGAGCATGCTCAGTTCAGTCTTTTGGATAGCTTTTTGGAATGGCAAAAAGATTTGGTCTCACAAAAAGGGATTCTTTGTTGTGAGGGGCCAATCATTTTCTGTAAGAAAAAAATCCTTTTTCGTAAGATGCCATCTTTGCACTTTTTAAATCTTCGCAACCATTCAATGGATTTGCATGAAATGTTGCATGCACTGTCTCAGAGAGAATATCTCTTGACTTGCCAAGTTTATTTCTTGCTACGTGTGCAGATTCCGAGATCCAGATAGTGAAAAAAGTTTTTTTTTTTTTTTTTAAATCACCGTTGTTTGCTGTTTCTTGTCATCATCCAGTACACAGACAGTTTGGGAACTTGGCCTGAAATGTTCAGGGTAGAAAGAGCTTAGAGCACAGATGTGTCTTTCACTGGTTTGGTGAAGAAATATTAATCCATTCCCAAGTTATAAGCATTGCTCAATAGGGTCTTTTGGATGCATGCTTGATACCCTACTGAGCATGCCCAGAACCGAAATTTCAAATGCTTCTAGCCTGGAAATGGATTAATATGTTTTCACCAAACCAATGAAAGGCAGTATTCTGCAGCATATTCTTTCTCTTCTGAAAATTTAGACCAAAATTCCAAACCATCTGCGCTGTAGGTGATAACAAAATAACAGCAACCCCCCCCCCCCCATTTTTCTTAAAAATGCACTATCTGGATCTTGGAATCAGCACATCTGACTTGAATAAAACTTGGCAAATCAGGACACCTTGCCCTCCAGACTGTGCATGCAAAATGTAGTGCAATTCTATTGAATGGGGTGAAGCTGATGTACCATGTTTCATTCTGGTGGGATGTGTGGATTCTGAGATGCAGATAGTGAAAACGTAAAAAACAAATCACTGTTTATTGCAGTTTGTTTTTGTCATTGCCTTACGCCCAGATGGTTTAGAATTATGGTCTGAAATTTTCAGAGTAGAAAGGGCTTGGCCCACAGATGTGCCTTTCACTGGTTTGATGGAAAATATGAATCTGTTCCAGAGTTATTGAATGTTAAAAGCTCCGGTTCTGAGCATGCTCAATAAGCAACACAATGAGACACAATCTGATGTGTCTGAGGTCAGCACTTAATGGTCAGTTCTCTGGCAGATTGTCCTGTTATCTGATTTCGTTGTGTGTGCAAGCACGGACAAACTCGTTGAAATGAGAGTTGCTATACAGGGGTGTGAGGGTGTGTGTCCACTGGACAGCTCAGTTCCAAGGGGCAGGACAGCAGCAGGCAAATCAGTAGACAGGCTGGCGATGACTCACTTTTTGTTTTTGGGGCGGAGTTGGCAAACCTTTCAAAGGACAGAGCCAAACCAATAGTGGCGTGGCTTGGTCCTTTGATGTGTAAAGACCTGCATTACATTGACTTCCTGGTTGCACATTCACACTGCTGTAGCACTTAAAGTGTGAATGTGCTGAGCCTGCCCACTGCTTCTGTCCTCCCTCCATTCCCATTCAAGCCCCCTGCCAGCAAATCACTCCCTCCCACCTCCTCCCACTGCTGCTATCCTCCCAACAGCCTCATTGTGTTTGAGCCCCTGCCAGAAAATCGATCCCTCCCTCTCCCTCTCACTGCTGCTGCCCTCCTCACACCCTCATTCTGTTTGAGGCCCCCCCACACACAAAGCAAATCCCTTCCTCTCCCTCCCACTGCTGCTGTCCTCCTCGCACCCTCTGTTCCCCGTCCCCCTGGACACTGGGGAGCACACCCCCAGTGTCAAGAAATGTTCATATCCTTTCCTATACAAAAAAAAGGAAAACCATCCCCAATGTATTTATTTCTTTAAACCTGAAAAACAAAAAAGTCCGTCATTGTCTCCCCATCCTCCTTCTCCCCCATCTCGACCTTTCCACTGCGCACCCACCTCCCCACAGCCCCTTACCCATACTTACCTCTGGAGTTTGGCAGCAATGATCCTCTGTGGACTGGGACATGTCTGCACTCTTCAAAGCTGACTGGCAAAGTGAAGATTTCAAGGTAAGCCATATAATGGGAATCAATGGGCGGGGGTTCAACTTAGGTTTATATCTCAGCCATTTTTATGAATTTTGGCCCCAAATTTTCAACATGGGGTTCTTGGGACCCCACCTCCTGAACAATGTCACTGTCATTTCATTACTCAGTCCTAAAAGGTGATTTTGTGTTCATTCTGAGGAATCACCTTTTGCGACCGATTAATAAAATGACAGTGCCACTTGTAACTGAAGTGATGAATCACTCTCTCAATTTCTTGTTGGAACTGCACAGAAGGAAGAGACAACAGACAAGTAGTTTATTACAGATCAGTAATACAGGCTTACTACCATTGCAGTGTGATCACAGGGAGAACACCATTTTTCCTTACCTAGGTAAATGCAGTCTCTCATCTTTTCTCGAGAAGCTACGGCTACAAAGGGTCTTATACCCTGATAATTACTATGGCAACAGCTACAGAAGATACATAAAATGTATATAATTGGACAGAAACAGGTGGTCTAGCAACTGTCCTAACTAGTGTAAAACTTGCATAGCTTGCAGAAGATAACAATACAATGGACCTCTGTAGTACAAGGTTGGTTGTAGTGGTGTACAAGTACTAAAGATGGCACTGTTGCCTTACATATAAAAGTGCAGTAAAAACTGAGTAAAAAGCATTTCCCATAACTAATATATCAGTGAAGCATAATAGAACATAATATGTATCAGTAGAACATAGTAGAACACAGATCCTGACACTTATGCTTATAAGTGTCTTCACCCTAAGGTTAGTACATATCCCTACATAAGTTGCTGCCTGTGAGGTGGGGGCACCATCAGGGGTGTTGGACCATGGATAACACACTGGTCTTGAGGTGGGGTCCCAAAAAGTCCATGTTGCAAATTTGGTGAAATAATTCCCCAAAATGACTGCGTTGGCAAGGTTGGAGGAATGGTCAAATGTATGGCAGCTCAGATTCAATGCAAAGAAGTGCAAGGTAATGTACCTGGGAAACAAAAACCCAGGGGAAGAGTACACAGTTGGGGAAGAGATACTGACAAGAGTAAAAATGGAAAGGTACCTGGGGGTAATTATATCAGATGACCTAAAGGTGGGCAAGCAATGTGAGAAGGCAGTAAGGAAGGCTGGGGGGGATACTGGGATGCATAGGGAGAGGCATCAATAGTAGAAAACAGGAAGTCATTATCCCTCTTTACAGACAGTTGGTGAGACCCCATCTGGAGTACTGTGTGCAGTTCTGGAGACCCCATCTCTGCAAAGACGTAGACAGAGTGGAGGCTGTCCAGAGGAAGGCAACCAAAATAGTGCAGGGTCTGCACCAGAAGATATACAAAGAAAGACTAATGGAACTTAATATGTATACCCTTGAGGAAAGAAGGGAGAGAGGGGACATGATAGAAACTTTCAAATACCTCAAGGGAATCAACAAAGTCCAAGAGGGTAGCATCATTCAGAAAAAGAGATGTGCAAGAACAAGGGGGCACAATTTGAAGACAGAGGGGGGACGGCTCAGAGGTAATGTGAGGAAGTATTTTTTCATGGAGAAGGTTGTGGATGCATGGAAAAGCCTCCCTGAGGAGGTCGTGGAGTCAAGAACAGTGGAGGAATTCAAGAATGCATGGGACAGACAAAAGGCAGTCCTAGTGGGGGGTAGGAGGAAGTAAGCTGTTGATTAACTAGGATCTACAGCTTATCTGTTAGGTAGGAAAATGGGCAGACTAGGTGGGCCAAGCGGTCCTTATCTGCTGTCAAATTTTATGTTTCTATGCATTATGTGCATGTATTGCACAGTTTCTATGCATGCTCCTAACTCCACCAGTTTTTAATATTTTCATCCCAGATTTTCAACATTGCCATTATTTCACACCTCCTTATGAACAGTATAGCTACCATTTTTCATATCCTGCCTGAAACATGTTTTCACACCTGCGGCACAGAATGGCATGATGGCTCTGTGAAATCACCTTTCATTATGAGTGAACGAAATGACACTGGCACTTTTCATGAGGTGGGGTAGTAAGAATGCTACATGGAAAATTTGATGTGAAAATATTAACAAACAACAAAGTTACGAGCATGTACTTAAACTAATACATGCAAGCTCATACCTTTGGTACTTTTCAATATTTTGACCCAAAATTTTCATCATAGCCATCTCTTCACTGCACCTCATGAATGTGACAGCTGCCATTTTCCAGATCCTGGGTAAAATTTTTTTTGCATCCCAAAAGGTGATTTCGCAGCCACTGCAATTAAGTACCTTTTGGACAGGAGTTAAATTGTACTCTTCCTTTCTTCATGAGGTGGTATAATAAGGATGGCAAGGTTGAAAATGTGGTGTAAAAATATTGAAAAACAATGAAGTTATGAACTTGTGTTGAAATTTGCCAACACGGGCTTGTAAGCCCCCCCCCCCCAAATGGCAGCAGTGCACACAACGAACCTTTGGCATTGACAAATGCTTGTTGTTGTTTCCTAATGGTTGTTTTTTGCTGAACACAAGACCTGCAGTCTGTCAGTGAATTGACCATAAGTGCTGACCTCTGACACACCACGTCATGTCTCCTTTTTTTTGCTACACTAGCTACACGTTCCTAGGTATGTGCATGCCTTGCTTTGTACAGAGCCCCCAAACGACCTTGATTTTTGTCTCCATGCTCAGTAAGCAAAATAGCTATATGAAGGGGTATGGCTTGGGTGCTTTGAGTCACCTTATAGCTCATGGGTAATCATGAGGTTATTTGCATACCCATTTTTTTTTTAATTGAGGGAATTGGAAAAATCAGGTGAAAACTACAAACTATCCCTCTTTGGGAAGCTTAGTCTGTTCAAAATCACCATTTACAACAATTTCATTTTGGTTTCCCCTGTTCACATTGCAAGAAGAACAGTTCCTTATGTGCCCCATGTTTTTAACATGTCAGTGTAACCGTAGCTCATGAATAATCATGAGCTGATTTGCATACCTGTTTTAAAAAATTGAGGGGATTCAAACAGGGTGAAAACTACAAGCTACCCCTTTTTGGGAAGCTTGGTCTGTTCAAAGCCAGTGTTTATAACAATTTTTTTTTGGTTTACTTTTTGGATACTGACAGACTGAAAATGCAAATTGTTTTGAAACATGGGCTACAAGTCAGTATGTTAAATATTAGGACTATAGAAGGAAAGCAGTCATTTTTAATTTATGTTAAAATACACATTAGAGTATTGATTTTGTGTTCTTGTGAACTGGAAAGGTTTCAGTCAATTCAACAGCTTTGAAATATGCAAAGTAAAAAAAAAAAGACTTTTTGCAATATAGAGAAACAGGAAAATATTATTGGCCGTGTTAGTTTGGAATTGTCTTGACTTTGGATAACAGAACGCTGACACAGTGCTATCAAGGGAGACAATATAGTGTAGTGGCTAAGGCTCTGGGCTATGTGCCTGGACATCTGAGTCTGAATCTCACAGCCCCCACTGAATATGGTCAAACATTTTTTTTATTGTAAATCGTGCGTTTTTAAAAACTAATTATAGAAAGACACTCATTCGTTTATAAAAACTAATTACAGAAAAAGTACAATCTCATAAAGTAAGGAAATTCATTGCAATTAAACTTTCTTAATGCTCTATTTAGGATTAAAGTGACAAAAGTAGGGAAATGTGGCATAAGGGTTTCCAACCCTAACACCCCATCCCCACCCTGGAGGCAGCAACAGTTGTGGGATGTGCCTTGGAGTTGTCAACCCTAACGCTCATCCCATTCCGTGAGTATGTACACTGAGATGGGGTGAGTGGGTTGACAACCGCAAGGCACATCCCACGTTTGTTCCTGCCTGCAGCACGGAAATGGGGTGTTTGGATTGGAAACCCTAATGCTACATTTCCCTACTTTTATTGCTTTAACCCTAACTAGTGCATTAACAAATTTATTTGCAATAAATATATGCTATAAGCTATGCATATGTTTGTTTATATATATATATATATATATATATATATATATATTGCAAAAAACTTTGTTAATGCATCAGTTAGGGTTGAAGCAACAAAAGAAGGGAAATGAGATGTTAGGGCTAAGCTCCTAACCCCCACTCTACCACCCCACCCCAATCTCCACACACCAACAGGCATTGGGGTGTGTCATGGGGTCATTAGGCCTCTCACCCCATTCTCCTATGCTGTACCATGTCAGCCTGTTTACACATGGCATGGGGTGAGAGTTGGGTCTAATGACCCCATGGCCTAATGCCTGTTAATGTAATGAAAGATGGGGAAGTATGGGAGTTAGAGCTCAAACCTTAACATCTCATTTCCCCTTTCTTTACTTCAACTTAATTGATGCATTAACAAAGTTTTTGGTAATGAATATATATATATATATTTTCCTTGCAAAAAACTTAGTTAATGCATCGGTTAGGTTTGTTTCCACAGTGACAAAATTGTGGAAATTCAATGTTAGGGTTACCACCCCCCACCCCACTCCCATGCCCCATCCTCAAAACCCTAACTCCGCATTCCCCTCACCCACCCCCCACACACACACATGCAAGCAGGGGAAGGGCCAAGGCAACACAGCCGATCAGAGACAATCAGCATTAGGTAACAGAAGTAACACAGAACTCTCTAAATGTACTACATGACACATCCATCAAGCTGGACCAGTGGCACTGAGGGTTGAGGCACTGGACACCACACCTCGCACCATGCCGGCGACTGGGGTTCAGGAGCGAGCTCGGGCCACCAGGTGTCGGCAGGGGTGGGTGAGGATTGAGCACCTGTTGGGCTGCTCTCCTTCCTGGGGGAGAGGTTGGGAATCTCCTGGTGTGCCAGTGGCTTCTGTTGGAGACCAGGGGCACTGCAGCATGCTCGGCTGCATGTAATCAATGTTCCCTGACACTGGCAGGGGTTGCCGTGTGCCTAACATTGAGGATGTGAACATGCATGGGAGGGTGGAGAGATCACCTGAACAAGGAAAAGCCCAATCTGTGGGGTAGGCAATGGCACCTGCCCCATGCCCACAGCTGGGTCCATCCTGCCTGGCCTTCCAGGTTCCTCCACCCAGGTCCTTTCCCACGTCGGAGTCTGAATTAAAAAAAGTGTGCCCAAGATGAGGGGCAGCCCCACCCTGGAGGGGTTAAGCCGGGGGGTGCCAACCATGGACAGAGGAGGAAGGAGAGAGGAGGCACAGGTAGGAGGACTTCAGGCAGGGTAGGAGCAGGCAGGATGCCTGAGAGAAGCCCCCCAGACCGCGACCATAGGGAAAAGGAAATTAAAAAAAAAGACACATCCATCATCATGGTCCACCAACTGTATGAGTTCTGCTGCCATCAGAATACCTTGGGAGTACATACGCATGCTGGGCAGCCATGGGAGATGGCCCACAGTAAGCATTTTTCTGTTACAAACATCAATAACAAGATTTAAGCAGATGCCTATATTTCAATGGTTAACAAATGATGAACCACACAGTATGTCATCTATAGACAGCTATATTGGAAGTAAGAGTTTGGATAACCCTAGCAGTAGTCATTGGATGTTTGCATATTTTTTCTGATAGAGAAAGTCAGTACTAATAACAAATGGTAGTGATAATAAAAGTGATGTTTTGTAGTATAGTTTACAAGTAACATGTGACAGCAACAGTTGTAACATCCAAAGCTAACCATAACATGCTGCTAATGAGTATTTCCAGGTAATGCAGCAGTATAAGAACATGTGATGGTGCTAGTTTCATACCTGAGCAGTATCTGAAAAGTACTATGTATGTGTCAGCTCTTGTCAGCTCTATCTTTCCTGCTACCACATGCCTATGTGGTAGCAGCGATACCTGCAGCAAGCCAATTGTTGAATTATGACACATAAAAATCAATATTTAGAAAATTTGGACAGACTAAGTTTCATTGTATGAAAAAGATATGCCAGCTATAATGTGTCATCATACTGTGCTGGCAGTATAGCGTCGATCATACTGTATTTGTTTTTTCATTACATAGTGTTATGTGAAATGAGTACAGTGTAGTGATTATTGTGCTTACGGATGTGACTGACTCGTAGTGTCTTACAATCTTGCATGTGTCTTGCATGTGTGTATATATATGTGTGTGTGTGTGTGTGTGTGTGTGTGGCAGGGAATGCGGAGTTAGGGTTTTGAGGATGGGGGTATGGTGGTGGGGTGGCAACCCTAACATTGAATTTCCACACTTTTGTCACCATGGAAACAACCCTAACTGATGCATTAATGAAGTTTTTTGTAAAGAATTGCCTTTCTTTTGGAAAAAGTGTAATATAAGTAGTAAATGGTATGTGTGGTGGGAGTGCTCCCACCAAGCTGCCCATTTGTGCATAATGATATGTGTCTGTGAGAGCATGGACCCTCCAGGCTCTGTGCTCCCACTTACACATAACTATGGAGCCATACAGCAGCCCTATAAGGCAAGGAAGCCTTGTAACACATATTTGCCAATATCTCAGGAACCATAGCAGCTAGGAAACAAATTTAAGTGTTGTAATTGTGACAATTATGTCCATGCAACATAAATCAACCTAATCTGTATCTCACATTGTTTATGAGATATGTGCACTGAAAAGCACTGTGAATGTTAACTCTGTGGGTGTAATAGTGGCCCACGGACATGAAAATGAGCAATTGGAATACTAATTTCCAAATATCTCAGTAACCGTACAAGGTAGAAAAAAAATCAAAATTCATGGTATATATGGTTTTCCAACCTACTTCTGTACTTAGTCCCCTATATTCATTTTTGCGATGAAAAATCCATATCTTGAACCGTTTTCGAGATGCAGGCACTGAAAGGTGTCATGGGCACTGCAATGTTATCCTATGGGAAACTTTCTCAACTTCAGAATGCTGCAACTATGGGCCTGTTCAAT
The DNA here is from genome assembly GCA_016271365.2 of Neoceratodus forsteri. Classification (NCBI taxonomy): domain Eukaryota; kingdom Metazoa; phylum Chordata; order Ceratodontiformes; family Ceratodontidae; genus Neoceratodus; species Neoceratodus forsteri. The sequence continues at coordinate 1,338,528,745 of CM057455.1, read as the reverse complement.
GTTTTTGTACCAAACCACCAAAAGGCACAGCTATGGGACTGGGGCTTGCCACCCTGAAAATTTCAGGCCAATAGCACAATCCACCTTGCCATAATGAAGTGACAAAGAAAACAACACATAGCAAAATGTGTTCAAGCAGTGTTACTGCGAATACTTTAATGTTTTCATAACACTCCTACCTCTATAATGGGAATGTTGCTGCACACACAAAAATGTTGCCACAGTTACTTTTTCTCCGAGCGCGACTGTTTTTGTGGCAACAAAAACTGTTGCTACAATCAAAAATTGGCAACAGTTTAAAAAAACATATTTGCAGACCACCTACTAAAAAACTAATGCCAGGGTTGTGTTCCTCAGGGCCTGATTAGGTAAACACAACTGTTTGTGTTTACCAAAGTGCATTATTTTTTGAGTTACAATGTTTTTCTCTGTAACTAACTGAAAAACAAGATGGCAATAGCATGAAAACAATTTTGAGGAGCTCAACAACAAAAACGTAACCGTGAAAGTTTTCGCAGTACACATATAAATTTTCCCATAGGCTATAATGGGACATGAAAAAAATGGAATAACTTCTTAACAGAGCAATATTTTTTCACCAAATCTTCAAAAGGCACCAGTTCAACCCAGGCCACATGTAGACAACTAAATTTGAAGCCACCCAAACGCATTCTTCAGTCCATTATGACCTACCGAAAAAAGCGCAAAAAAAGCATGAGTTTTCACTTTTTGAGCACCCCATGGTTCTACAACTGTACATTCAACTGGAACAAAACTTTCCAGATCCAGAGATCTATGGTAGGCAGTTGTGCATTCCAAATGTCAGGCAAATCGGGCAAACAGTTGCAAAGTTATTAAAGTGTAAACTTTGAGGTTTAATATAGAAGTGACCGTGAAACCCTAACTATACAGACCCTACCAGGCCGGTATAATATAGATATATTCATTGCAAAAAACTTAATAACACACATTTAGTGTGAAGTGTCAAAAATAAGGAAATGTGACCTTAGGGTTCCCAAGCCTAAGACCCCACCCTACTGTGCATGTTGGAACAGGCATGAGGGGGTGTGTTTTGGGGTTGTGAACACTAATGCTCACCCCATTCCATGAGTAAGTAAGGTAAGGTGGGTACAGCATAGGAGAATAGGGTGAGCATTAGGGTTCAAAACCCCAAAACACATCCCTCATGCCTGTTCCTCCATGCACAGTGGGGGTAGAGTCTTATGCTTGGGGACCCTAAGATTGCATTTCCCTACTTTTTATGCTTCTCCCTAATGGTGCATTAACAACATTTTTTGCAATGAATTTTCTTACTTTTTCAGATAGTTTACTTTTATTCTTATTTGTCTGTGGGGGCCCTGCCCTCCCACCCTCCTTAACAGTCCTTATGTCACAGTGGGAACTCAGGGCCCTTCAGGCCCTGGGCTCCCATGCTCTGAGATTTTCCTTATTTTACTGTGAGAGTGCAGGGTCCTTAGGACCCTGCATACCCATCTCTTCATAGATGCATAGCCAAATTAGAAACATAGCCATTTGATTACCCCAGCACATGTACCCAGTACAGAAAATGTTCAAATCCCCACCAAAACACAACTTCAATGCCATTCTGCACCACAGGTGTGAAAACACATTTTGGACAGGATTTGAAAAATGACAGCTGTGACATACATGACGTCGGGTAATAAGAAGGCTATGTTGAAAATCTGAGGTTAAAATATTCAAAATTTCCAAAGCTGCAATTGTACGTACCGAAATAACAATAAATGTTCATAACTTTGGTATTTTTTCTTATTTTCACCCCAAACATTTAATCTAGTCTTCTTATCAACCTACCTCACAAACCCCATAGGTGAAAATTTTTTAAATCCATGCCAAAACACCATTTCATGCCACAGGTGCGAAAGTACATTTTGGGCAGGATGTGAAAAATGACAGCCATACTGTTTATCAGGTGGTGTAAAAATGGCTATGTTGAAAATTTGGAGTCAAAATATAAAAAAATTACAAAATTTACATGCATACATAGAACATTTTTAATGATCATGCTTAACTCAGTCATTTTTAGGATTTTTTTCACCAAATTCTCAATATGGGCTTTTTTGGACCCCGCTACATGAACATTGGAACTGTCATTTCGTTAATCAGTTCCAAAAGGGAATTTTGCACAGCAACTGCAAAATCACCTTCTGGGTCCAATTAATGAAACAGAATTCACGGTGTTCATGAGGTGGGGTCTCAAAAACCCGTGTTGAAAATTTGGTGAAAAACTACAAATAAATGGCAAAGTTATGAACATAAGTTCAAAATGTCATTGAAATACATTATTCAACACATATCTTGATTCCTCAGTTTATGGCTCAGCTTTGAAGAGTACAGACATGTCTCAGTCCACAAAAAGATGACAGCAGAAACCCTCCAGAGGTAAGTATAGGGTAAGGAGGGGATATGGGGTGGGTCCTCAGTGGGAGGGTCAGGGTAGGGGGAGTTGATGAGGAACCATTTTCTTTTTTAAGATTTAAAAATTAAAAAGACGGGGACTGTTTTCTTTGCCTACAGGTGGGCAGTAAAACACACATTTTGGGACACTGGGAGTGGGCTCCCCAGTGTCCCACAGTGCTGGAGAAGTGGGGGGAGGGAACTTGCAGACATGCAACTGTCAGTATGCATGTTTGGTCACAAGTAGATGCTTAATGTTCGAAAGGATGGTATGTGCAAAAATAGGCATACCCTATTTTCACACATACCACATTTTCAAACATCAAGCATCCAGTTGCAGCCAACCATGCATATACAGTAATTGACAACATTGAAAAATATACAAAAAGCACATCTGTGGTTGTGCTTATCCTTTGTCGCAGAGGACAAAGCACAAGACTAGAGCATGCAGTGGTCTTGGGGCTAAAATCCAGACTGACTACATTTTTTTCTCCTTCATAGTTGGTGGAAACATTTTTTTACAGAGATTGGATTCAAACCCAAGATCCTTGCTATTCTGACTCTGTGCCTTAGCATCTGCACCACAGGAGAAACACACCAGTGTTGCATTTCCTATACTTATGAAATCTGTCAATCAACTGACAGCTCCTACGATCACAAAAGTACTTTATTTGTACAACTTCTATTTGCACAAATACAGGTTCCAATTGGCATAAATACTCATAGGTAGGTACAGAACTTTAATAGACAAAAGTCCTTTTGCTCACCATATCAAGAATATCCTGCTATTTTATGCTCAATGAGATAGTTGTCCAATCTGCTCTTAAATGTGTTCATGCTATCACTAGCCACTACCTCCAATGGGAGCATGCCCCAAATATTAGTTATTCTCAGAGTTAGCCAGGATTTTCTTTTCCTTAATCTTGGACATCCCACTTCTAGTTGGAGGGGATGGGCCATTGTGCTGTATGTTAATTTCCTAAAGTTCAGCCCCAGTAGTTCCCATAACCCAGGGTCTATAAGGGATTTAAAAATCAAGCACATATCACCCCTTAGTCATCTATATTCCAATGAATAAAGGCCCAAAATATTTAATCTAGTTTTGTAGTCCTGTCCTTTTGCCTCCACTATATTATGAGTAGCCCTACACTGTACTCTCTCAAGTGCATCTATTTCGGTTTTCCCATCAGGAGACCAAAACTGGGTGCAATACTCCAAATGTGGTCTCACCAAGGAGGTATACAGGGACAACATCACATCCCTATTTCTACATTTTATATGTTTAATAATACAGTGTAGAATACCACTGGATTTCTTAATGACCTGGTTACAATGTGTCTTAAAGGATAAGTCTTTTGTTATCATGATACCCAGATCGCTTTTTTGCTCCTCTGTGTTTAGCGTCTGTCCACCAAGTGCATATGTCATGTTACCATTTGATCTCCCAAAATGCATAACACAACATTTATCATTATTAAGTCAGTTTTTTATCCAATGCCCACTTTTCCAGATCACCCAAGGCTTCCTGAAGATTTGCTACAACTTCCAGGCTATCAACTATACTACCTACTCCGGTGTCGTCTGCGAATTTGGATACCCATACTCCCGTCTCCATTTTCATTGTGGCAGTATACACAATAAATAAACAAGGCCCCAAAATGGAGCCTTTTTGTGCAAACACAAAATTATTTTTGTGCCTGACATGTAAATTTCCCCATAGGAAATAATGGGAAATTTAAAAATTTAACAACCTTTGAACGGATTAATATTTTGTCACCAAACCTTCAAAAGACATATCTGTGAGGCAAAGTCTTTCTACCGTGAAAATTTTAGACTACAGCATAAAGCTGTTTCTGAGATCCAGGTGGACAAAGAAATGGCAAAAAACACAGATTTTTCTGTTTTTTCAGCACTCTGTATCTCAAAAACCACTCAACAGATTCACACGCAAAATTGACAAGTCAGGGGACCAGCCCCTAGAGATTATGTATGCCAAATTTGGTGCAAATTCATTTAACAGTTCCAAGGTTCAAAATGTGGCTATATATATATATATATATATATACTGTGTGTATATATATACTGTGTGTAATATATATATATATATATATATATATGTATATATATATATATATATATATATTTATACAGCACGTGTTTTGGGATAAATTTGGAGATAAAAGTGATATCTCAGCTAGGCAGTGAAGATATCACTGATATCTCCATGTTCCTATACGCCACTGTGATATCTCCACACTCCTATACGCCATACTGAAACTGAAACTGTCATTCTCACAGTCACAACTTTCACTTTTGTTCCCCAGTGTAGCGTGACAGAGCGCTATTACTACTGCTAATCTGCTGCCATACATTTAAAAAATGTCCAATCTCAATAAACAGTGACACTTATCTTGCTGGACGCTGCCGCTCTGCTCCTTAGTAGCACACTCACTTTACCAAAATGGCGTGGCCGAGCAGAAGATTCCTAACTCGCCCCAGAGCCAGAGAAGTAGTATCCATGAGCTTAGTTAGAAAATGTGAGTTTGTCTTTTATTGAATTTCTCCCACAAAGCTGCCGACTGTACCAAGAATAGAGAGAGCGAGTCATGAGCTTCTGAGCAGCAGAAGGAAGAGTGAGCATGTGTTGCTATAGCAACAAACACTCACGCTACCTTCTGCTGCTCAGAAGCTCGTGACTCACTCTCTCTATTCTCGATACAGTTGGCGGCTTTTTCTGGAGAAATTCAATAAAAATGACCAGAACTCCACATTTTTTTCTAACTTAGCTCATGGACACTGCTTTACTACGAAGGTCTGGGAGCAAGTTATGGGAGTGTTTTACTAGCGCTCTGCCACGCTACATTTCTGGGAGAAAGTGAAAGTCCTCGTATGTTTGCCGAAGTGCAATGTAGCAGGATCAACCAGATAAGTGTTTAAAATCAATATTTAGCTAAACAAATACGGCAGGATCAATTTAAATTTTTTAATGCAACATGTCATCAGTTCTGTTGAAGGGGAATAATTCAGGAAAACAGTGAAATTACTAATATGGCTACTAGTGGCTAACAAAACTCACGGGACAGGCTCAACCAGTCACATTCTAAATCCTTATTTAAATGATTATTTATGTAAAATAATGGCAGGATCAACCAGATAAATGTCTTTAAAACTACAAAATCCACCAAATAATTTTTTTCTCAAACACATACTGTAGCTCATCTTTGTGTTGGAGCCTCTTGGAGGGTTTTGAGAATTGTGTTTAAAGACATTCTATCACGATAATGACCCAAAACACATATTGTATAAACAGAATATGACATGGTCGACTGAAGATATGTTATTTATCTTCACTGTGGGGCCAATGACATCAAGATATCTCCACGGTGGCAAAGCCACTCGTAGATATCATGATATCATTGGCCTCGAAGATAAATATGATATCTTCAGTTGGGCCATGTCATATCCTATATATATATATATATATATATATATATATATATATATATATATATATAATATAACACTGACATTTCTGTTGTGTCAACACTTGTATCTCAAAACCCAAAATGGGTTCACAGGAAATTTGGCAAGTCAGGACATCTTCCAGTAGAGATTATGCATGCCAACCTTTCTGGAAATCCATTGAACTGTTCTAAACTTATTAAGGTTTAAACATTCAGGTTTAACATAGAAGTTACCTTTCACCCTAATGTACAGGCACTACCACACCAATATAATATGTCTACATGTATATGTGTGTGTGTGTGTGTGTATATATATATATATATATATATATATATATTATAAGGGCGCAGTCACACCCCTATACTGTAGTTAGGGTTGAGTAGGCAGTTTAATGTTAAACCCCAAACTTTGCACCTTAATAACGTTGCAACTGTTCAGCAGATTTGCATGAAATTTGGTGTGTGTTGTCCCATTGGCTCCTGATGTGCCAAGTTTAGTTTTGATCAGCTGTGCAGTTTTTGTGCAGCGTATAGTGAAAAAAAGTGTGTGTTTGCTTTTTTTTGCCAGTTTTTGATGATTTGTGCCCATTGCACTGTGGCCACACCATTTTGAATTTTGGCCTGAAATAGTCAGGGTGAAAGAGGTTGCCCCAAGGAACAAGCCAGCATTGGTTTGGTGAAAAAATATTAAACTGTTCCAAAGTTATTCAGTTTTGAAATGTTGCATTCTGAGCATGCTCAGTTCAGTCTTTTAGATAGGGGTATTTTTTGCGAACAAGGATTTGCCTTACAAACAGGGACTTTGACAGCTCACGAATGGGAATCCCTGTTCGTGAGAAAAAATACCCGTTTGTGAGCCGCCATCTTGTTTTTACTTTTTGCCCAAAACAAACCCTTGTATCTTGCCCCACGGATGAATTTGTTGTGAACAACTGTATGGGTTTTGTTCAGGGCAATGCCCTCCACAAACCCATGTCTTTGGTTTCCCTCACTGTATTAAAAAGGCAATTTTTTGATATGGGAAATCCCTGTTTGTCACTCGCTTCCGATCCCCTTTCATGAGCTGTCAAAATCCCAGTTCGTGAGATAAGGACCAGGTGGCCCTATCTCACAAACAGGGATCGGCAGACAAACAGATTTTGACACCTCATGAACGGGGATGCGGCTGATGAATGGGGATTTTGACACTTCACAAATGGGGATTATACAAACAAAATCCCAGTTTGTGAGGTGTAAAAATCCCTGTTTGTCAGCTGATCTCTGTTCGTGAGGTGTCAAAATTCCCATTCATGAGATGAAGATCAGGTGGTCAGATATAGCCATCCGTTTATGAGATGAAGACCAGATAGTCAGATAAGACCATCTGGTCCTCATCCCACCTCGCAAATGGGGATTAGCTGATGAACGGGGATGAACGGGGATCCACAATGGTGGATTTCCCTTAACAAAAAATTACCATGGCACTTATTTTTTAAATGCCAACATCAGGGTGCTCAATCCCCATGTCTGCATGTATCCCCCCCACTTATATGGCACACTGGGAGCTCACTCCAGTGTTCCCAATATGTATGATTTTTTTTTATTTAATTTTAATGCTTCTGACACCGGAATGCCCACTCCACGGTTGGATGATGCCCTTCCCCAAAGCTGGTAGTCTTCAGTTGCCGACATGGGGTGACCAATCCCCATGTTGCCATGTATCCACCCCTCCACTAATATGGCACACTGGGAGCCCATCCCAGTGTGCCAAAATATGTATTAATATTTTGAAATACCTGTAAATAAAGAAAACCATCCCCCGATGTCCCTCATCATCTCCCCAGTCCCCTCTCCCCCATCCTCACCCTTCCTTTGTGCACCCACCTCCCCGCGACCCCCTTACCCATACTTACCTCCAGAGGTGGGGAACAGTGATCTTCTCTGAACCAGGACACATCTGCACTCTTCAAAGCTGAACCGTAAACTGAAGAATCAAAGGTAAACTCTGTATAATGGCAGTCAACGGGGGTTTCAACTTAGGTTGATACCTAAGCCATTATTAGGAATTTAGGCCCCAAATTTTCAACAGAGGGTTCTTGGGACTCTACCTCATGAACATTGGCACTGTCATTTCATTTCTTGATCTTAAAAGATGATTTTGAGATCGTGGCTTGGAATCACCTTTTGGGACCAATTAATTTAACAGCAGTGTCACTGTTCATGAGGTGGGGTCCCAAAAAGCCCATGATGTAAATTTATTTAAAAAAATTCCCCAAAATGACTGCATTACGAACGTGCTTGCACAGTTTCTATGCACGCTCGTAACTTTGCCAATTTTTAATATTTTCACTCCAGACTTTCAACATTGCCATTTTTTCACATCTCCTTATGAACAGTACAGCTGTCATTTTTCACATCCTGCCTGAAATATGTTTTTGCACCTATGGCGCAGAATGGCGCAGTCACTGTACAAAATCAACTTTAGGGATGGATTAACAAAATCACAGTGCCACTGTTCATGAGGGGAGGTCCCAAAAAGCCCATGTTGAAAATTAGGTGAAGACATTTCAACAAATGTCTGTGTTATGAGCGTGTGTTGTGCATTTTCTACGCATGCTTGTAACTTTGCCAGTTTTTCAAGTTTTCAATCCAGATTTTCAACATTCCCATTTTTTCACACCATTTCATGAATAGTACAGCTGTAATTTTTTAATTCCTGCCAAAAATGATTTTCTGCACCTGTGGCGCAAAACAGCATTACAGTTGTGCAGAATTACATTTCGACAGGGATTTGAAAGTTTTCTGTACTGGGTACATGTGGTGAGGTGATAAGAAGGTTATGTTGAACATCTGGGGTGAAAATTATTTAAGATGGCACAGTTACGACTATTTATTGTAATTTTGCTACGCCTGCTCGTAACTTAATGTGTGGATGCGCAGGGGACCGAGACCCCTGTGTGTACACAGCCACATACATATGTGCATCTGTGGAAGGATAGTAGTGCAGGGTATGAAAGACCTTGTGCTCCCATTGTGACATATGGATACTGTTTTACTATCTCGATGGAGGGCTCCCATCATGACATATGGATACTGATGTACTATCTGGATGGAGTGGACCCTAAGCTCCCTGCATGACATATGGATGCTGTTGTACTATTTGGATGGAGGGATGGCAGCTCAGAGTCCAAGGGACCCTGTGCTTCCTCCATGACATAAATATATTGTTGTACAATCTGGATTGAGGGATGGACCCTGCTTTCCCACAGTAAAATAAAGATACTATAGATACTATTATACTATCTCAAAAAGTGAGGAAATAAATTGCAAACAACTTTGTTAATGCATCAGTTTGGGTTGAAGTGACAAAAGTATGGAAATGAGGCATTAGGGCTGAGCCCCTAACCCCCACCCTATCACCCCACCCACCATCCACCACACACCAACAGGCATCATGGTGTGCCATGAGGTCATTAGGCCTAACTCTCACCCCGTTCTCCTATTCTGTACCATGTCAGCCTGTTTACACATGGAATGGGGTGAGAGTTGGGCCTAATGACCCCATGGCACACCAGGTAGGGTGCGGGGGGGTTAGAGGCTCTACCCCAATGCCTCATTTCCATACTTTTGTCACTTCAACCCAAACTGATGCATTAACAACATCTTTTGCAATATCTATCTATCTATCTATCTATCTATAGATCTATCTATCTATCTATCCATCCATCTGTATCTATAAGGGATATGCTATGGAGCCTCAGAAATATCTGTGAGAGGGTGAGAGTTAGGACTGATGACCCCAATGCACACCCAGTCATCTGCTGGTCTGTAGAGGGTGGAGGTGGGGTGGGGTGGTAGGGTGGGGGTTGTTAGGGTGTCAACCCTAACACCTCATTTCCCTACTTTTGTCACTTTGACCCTAACTGATGCATTAACACCAACGTTTTTTGCAATGAATATGTGTATGTATTATATGTGTGTCTGTGTGTGTGTGTATGTGTATATATATATATATATATATATATATATATATATATATATGTGTGTGTATATATATATATATATATATATATATATATATATATGTGTGTATATATATATATATATATATATATATACAATAGAGGTGGTTGATAAACGTTATAAATAAAAAGCCATATTCTCACTGCAGTGAGATAAATGTCAGTGACATAGCAACTGTGTGATTATTTAGATTTACATACACAGTTGCTACGTCACAAACTGATATTCTCACTGAAGCCTCAGGAAAAAAACAAGTGCAGGCAGTATCTAATAGGCAGCATTAACAAACACTACATTCCCCTGTAAAAAGATATCATTTGTAGTTAGAAATCCTCCACATACTTGTGCTACCAATCTTACAGCTGTTCACAATCAAATCACAGGTAAAAAACACAGGAACTGCAAGGTCAGTAAATGATAGAAGCTGAGCTGCCACACACAGCATTAGACCCACGAACCTATGGCACTACAAATTAAAACAAGACCTATACAGCAGAAGAAAGTATTATTAGACTAGTAACAAAATATGTTAAATGCTGGGAAAACTGTTATTAGTATAGCTGATGAAGAAGAAATTATGGAAAGTTGCTCACAATTCGAGCTAGACAAGGAGCCGCTTGTAGATCCTGCTGCATTTGAAAAGGGAAACACGACTCTAAATACAGAACAACTAAAAGCCACTGGACAACAGAAATACCAACTAGACAGTAAATTCATTGATGATTACATAGAGTCAACAATAAATGAGAACACTAAAAGAAAAACTGACTTGGACATCAATAACTTGCACCAGTTCATGAAAGAGCAATTAAATATGCCAGCATTGATTCAAACCTTGTCTCCAGCTCAATTAAACACAGTGTTGTGTAATTACTTTATTTATATCACAAGAAAAGATGGTACTGCTTACGAACCACTAACCCTGAGAGCAAAATTCCAAAGTTTTGAGCGATAATTAAAGAAACATCAGTATCCAGCAACTTTAGCTACATCAGCATAATTTTTAAAGAGATTCACCAATGTGCATAAGAATAGCTCTGCACCTGACATACAGGTGCCTCACCATCACAGGAGTCTGGAATTCTGAAGATTTCCTAATATAATTCATGTAGAAAACAACGGCATCACTCGTAAAATTGTTGAAACAGGGTCCCACGGACTTCCCTGTTATAAGTGCTGCCCCGCACTCACTTGGGAAGCTCATTATAATCATCGGCATCATTTTTTCTATCAGTTTATAATATCATGGTTACTTGTAATGAACATGGGCACTGTCAACTAATCAGCTCCTTCTTAGTCGACCAGTGCCCATGTTTCATTACAGAGTGGCCTTGATAACATATAAAACTGATAGAAAAGATGACGCCCATTGATTATAATGGAGCATGCCCCCACGCTCTCACTGGCATCTTGTCATAACGTTAGTGAGCATGGGGGCGGAGCGAGGGTGGCACTTATAACAGGGAAGTCTGTGGGACCCTTTGTTTCAACAATTTTATAAGTGATACGGTTGTTTTCTACATGAATTATATTAGGAAATCTTCAGAATTCCGGACTCCTGTGGCGGTAAGGCACCTACATTTCAGGTGCATGCCCTTTGATTGGTGAATAGCTTTAAAGTGCAGGGAAGTGCTTTTGTCAAAACAAGAAAAATTGAAAGAAGAAGGAAAGGATAATAAACCGTTTGCTGCTGACGAATTAACAGATGACCTTATACAGGAACTGTATGAAAAAGACCTATTAGGTCCAAGAACACCACAATCTCTATTAAATATGATGTGGTTAAATGTTACCATGTTTTTGGGGATTCGGGGGAACACAAAATGTAGAAATTTAAAGTGGGGTGATATTAAGTTATGCACTGATTATAAAGGGGATAAGTTCATTGAATTTCACAAAGAAAGACAAACTAAAATGAGGAGTGGCACTGATCCAAAAGATACATGACTGCTGAAGCCCCGTGCATACCCCATTGCTAACTGAAAAAAATGTCCTGTGGCAAACTTTATGCTTTATGCTGATAAAAGATCTTCTAAGTTAAATTACGACAGTGCTCCTTTTTTCTTAGCCAACAACTATCAATATAAATCATCCAATGGCAATTCATGGTTTAAAAATCAAGCACTCGGCATGAATACAATTGGTACCATATTAAAATCCATGATTCAAAGTGCTGGCATAGAAACTGACAGGCGTTTAACAAATCATTCAATTCACAAACACCTGTTACAAAAACTGATTGACCACAATGTACTCCCTACAGACATAATTCAAATATCAGGACACAAACAAATTCAGTCAATTAATGACTACTCAAAAATGAATGAAGAAAAACAGAAAGAGATTTCAAAGCTATTAAGTTCCAAATCAGAACCAGAGCCATCGACATCAGCAGAACGTAACATGGAGCTGCAGAATCGGAAAGTCATCGTATTTAATGCAAAATTGCCATATTGTGAAAGTGAAGCAAGCAGTTCCAAACAGAAAGATACTTCCACACAGCAGCAGAAATCGCTCACAGTGGATAAACTCATGTCAGCTTGTTTTACCAACACCACCATCACTGCTGAAAATATAACATTCAATGTGTACCAGAGTAAGTATTGCTGTAGTTACTTTTGTAATATTTCAGTACTCAACACAAAGAAACGTATAACGTACTATTTTGTTTTCTGTAGGTTACGACGAACACAAACATCCCTGGAAAAAAACAAAGCAGATTGCCTCGGACAGCGACAGCAACTGAACAAGAAATACCTGAGAAGCAGCAGACATTTGGAGAATCAGAGGCAGTAATCCGTGAACGCCATTGCATTAAATGCCATGCAGTTACTAAAGCACAACCTAAAAAAAATTAAAGTCCCATGAAGCACAAAGAAATAAATGTAAATAAAAATAAATGTCCAAAAAATTAAAAATAACATTATAAAACACACAACCTTTCCGGAACACTTTGTAAGCAAAATGCTACACCCACTACACATCCACAACCAATCAAAACACAGTTGATAATAAGTGTCATACCAAACAATCAATCATATTACAGAATTAACCACCTATCCTACAGATTTGTTCCACAAGCACAACCAATTAAAATCCACAACCACACAACATCAGCCAATCACATCACACAAACCAGTTCCATTCATAAAAAACACAGTCCTCATTCACAACAGAGACTAATAACAGCGCAGGTACACAGAGAAACAAAATAACACTGTCCTTTACAGTCAATTTCAGCAGTCTCTCAACTTAATAACCATAAACCTGCACTCCTACCCTATTGCATAATGAAATGATAGCAGTGAGATATGGAAAATAATACTCCTCACGATCGCGGAGGTATGGATATCTCACGTGTTTCAGCACTCGTGAGCTATCCATACCTCACCAGGAGTGAGATTATTTTCCATATCTCACTGCTGCCCATCATGTATCCCATATATATATATATATTATTATTATTATGATAGCACGCTAGTCCTACCATAGTTAGGGTTGAGGAGCCATTTACATGTTAAATCTAAAATTTTGCACCTTAATAACTTTGCAACTGTTCAACAGATTTGCCTGAAATTTGGAATACCTGATCAAGATCCATACACCTTGGGATCTGCCAAGTTTCGTACCAGTCGGATATATGGTTGCGGAGTTATTAAGCGTGATCTGCATGCACATTTACGCTTTTTTGGAATTCTACGGTCACGCCTACAGGTCGCACGGTTTGCGCGACCGGTCCAAAATCTTCAGGGAACATGTGGCCAGGGTCCCTGATGTGCCTTTTGAAGATTTCGTGAAAAAATATTGAACGGTTCAAAAGTTATTCAAAAACAAGTTCCCATTATAAGTCAATAGGAAAAGTTAACAAAAAGTTCGACACTGTCGCAAATGCAGTTTTTACTTTGGCAAATGGCCCTTTTAATGTCGCAAATCTGCCATTTTGTTTTCAGTTGCTGATCAGAAAAATGCTTGGCATTTAAATTTGGGACGCTCTAGCAACCAAATTTTTTTTGTATTCACCTAGTCGGACCCTGAGGATGCTAGCCATGTCTTTATTTTGGGGTAAAACAGCCCAAAAATATGTTTTTCAAATTTCTAGAAAAAGTACTTTCACAAAGTACTTTCACACTTGCGACACTGTAGAATGAATTTGCTAAAGCTTTTGCAAATTGCGACAGTACTTTTCTAGGCTGTAGGAAAATGACAGCAATTCTTTGGCACCCCGCTGCAAAAGAACGGTTTGGTGTTTTGGGCTGAAATTTGGAGGGAATGCAGCCGACATCTCACAGATGTGCCTTTCAGTATTTTGTTGAAAAAATATTACATGGCGGAAAAGCTACGGCACTCCAAATTTGACACTTTTTCCCATAGGATAACATTACGGTGTCCGACGCATTGCAGCAATACTTTGGCGTCCTGCTGCAAAATAACGGTTTGGTCTTTTGGGCTGAAATTTGGAGGGAAGACAGCCAACATCCCACAGATGTGCCTTTCAGTGGTTTGGTGAAAAAAATATTACAGGGAGGCAACGTTATGGTACTCTGAACTTCTCTTTTTTCCCCATAGGATAACATTACGGCGGTTATGGGGTGAGGGTTAGGGCCGACGACCCCAATCGCACCCCAATGCCAGTTGGGGTGGGCTGGGGTCCAAGGGGTTTTCAACCCTAACACTGAATTTCCTCACTTTTGTCACTGTGGACAACTCTAACTGATGCATTAAATGGAGTTTTTTGCCTCTAATATATATATATATATATATATATATATATATATATATATATATATATATAGATATAGATATATATATATATATATAGATATAGATATATATATACATATATATATATATATATATTATATCTATGTATATATATATTATATATATATATATATATATATGTATGTATATATATATACATATACTGCATAAAACTTCATTAATGCATCAGTTAGGGTTGAAGTGACAAAAGTAGGGAAATGACATGCTAGGGTTGAGCTCATAACACCTCTCACCCACAACCCCTTTTCCCCACCACCCAACCCACCAGACCACCCCCCCCCCACTCTCTACAGATCAGGGTTTGCCTTGGGGTCATCGGGCCTTACTCTCACTCCATTCTCCTATATTATACCATGTCAACTTTCTTACACATGGAATGGGGAGAGAGTTAGCCCGATGACTCCAAGGCACACCCTGATACCTGTTGGTCTGTGGAGAGTGGGGTGGTCTGGTGGGGCTATGGTGGGGGAAGGGGTTGGGGTTGGGGGTGGGGGTGTTAGGGGCTCAGCTCTAACCTGTCATTTCCCTACTTTTGTCACTTTAGCAGGAATTTTCTCATGAAAATGGATTTTCCAAGATTTCCAAATCCCTTTTTGCAATCCTTGTTGGCCTGCCGTTCGAGACCAAGAATCCTTGATCAAAACTGTGCAGCTATCCAAAAGACTGAACTGAGCATGCTCAGAACCCGAAATTTCTAAATATAATAACTTTGGAAAGGAGTAATATTTGTTCACCAAATCAATGCTGGATTGTTCCTTTGGATAACCTGTTTCTACCCTGAACATTTCAGGCCAGAATTCCAAATGGTGTGGGCACAGCATCATGTCAAAAACTGACCCTAATATTTGCCAAAAAAGATGATAAATGCACTTTTTGGCACTTCACTGCATGAAAACTGCAAATCCAATTGAAATGTAACTTAGCAAATCAAAAGATCTACCATCCAAGATCATATATTCCAAATTTCATATAAATCAGTTGAACAGTTGTGATGTTATTAATGTGCAAAATTTGGGGTTAACCATTAAACTGCCTACTCAACCCTAACTACAGAGGTGCGACTGCGCCTCTATAATATATATATATATATATATATTCATTGGAAAAAACTGCATTAATGCACCATTAGGGTTGCAACATCAAAAGTAGAGAAATTCAATCTTAGGGTTGACAAGGGTAACACCCCACTCCCACTGTGCATGCAGGAACAGGCACGACGGATGTGTTTTGGCATTTTGAAACCCAGTGCTCACCCCATTGTCCTATACTATACCTATCTTAAGATACTCATGGAATAGGGTGAGCATTAGGGTTCAAAATGCCAAAACACAACTGCCATGCCTGTTTCTGCATGCACAGTGGGGGTGTGGTGTTACCCTTGTCAACCCTAAGGTTGAAGTTCCCTACTTTTCATGTTGCAACCCTAATGGTGCATTAATGCAGTTTTTTGCAGTGAATTTCCCTTCTTTCTGAGAATATATAATGTAAGTGGCATGCCCTCTGGGCCCTGTGCTCCCTTCACGCTGCCATGAATAAGTAATGCTATCCATTTCTTTAGAGCACAGGGCCCTATTGGCCCTACACTACCATATATCCATACTGTAGTGTTATTGTGAGGAACCCTCATGTCCCCATGGGAGTGCAGGGCCCTTTGTGTCCTACACTTCTAGCACTGCATAATGGTATGTTCTCCTACTCCCATTTTAGCATAATGGTATGCATATGTGGGAGCATGGGCCCTCTGGGAAATTTTTCAACTTTGGAGTGCTGTAACTTTGTAACCATTTTACCAAACCACTGAAAGGCACATCTGTGGGGCCAGGGCTTGCCACCCTGCAAATTTCAGCCAAAAAGCCCTAACCATTTAGGTGCAGTGGTGGGGTAAAGAAATGGTACTTTTTGGTGCATTAGTGTCACAAATTGCGACAGTACAGATGCAACAGTGTCATGATTTGTGACAGTATCACAAATGTACTGTCGTGATTTCTGACACTATGGGGGACCCAATTTTAAAAAAGGTAATTTCTAGAGGTCCTAGAAAAGGTAAAAAAAGGTATTTCTAGAGGTCCTAGAAAATAACTGATGGCACAATTGTGTTCCTCAGGTCCTGTTTATGTAAACACAACTGTCAGTGTTTACCTAGGGGCAGTAGAATTTGAATAACAGATATTTTCCTTCACCACTAACTGAAACAAAATAGCTGCCATTTGAAACAGTAAAATGTACTGGTGGCAGCTTTTGTGATGCACATATATTTTTTTCCCCTTTGACTATAATGAGAAAATTAAAATTTGAATAACTTTTGAACTGATTAATATTTTTTCACCAAATCTTCAAAAGGCACATCCGTGACCCAGACTGCATCTTCCCTGAAGATTTCAGACCAAATGGACAAATCATTTGGGCTGCAGCCCTGAGCAAAGAAACTTGCAAAAACCCTGTTTTTGCACATTATTTGGCACTCCGCAGCTCTGTAACTGCTCATCCAACCATTATGCAACTTGCCAGATCCAGAGATCTATGGTGCCACAACGCACATGCAAAATGTCAGGCAGATCCATAATACAGTTGCAAAGTTATTAAAGTGCAAACTTTGGGATTTAACATAGAAGTGGCAGGGTGACCCTAACTATAGCTGCACTACCGTAAGAGTTAGGC
Source organism: Neoceratodus forsteri (assembly GCA_016271365.2). Lineage (NCBI taxonomy): Eukaryota > Metazoa > Chordata > Ceratodontiformes > Ceratodontidae > Neoceratodus > Neoceratodus forsteri. The sequence continues at coordinate 1,338,511,403 of CM057455.1, read as the reverse complement.
CTAATGACCCCATGGCACACCCCAATGCTTGTCAGTTTGTGGAGGATGGAGGGGGTGGGGTGGTAGCGAGGTGGGGGTTAGGAGCTCAACCCTAATGTCTCATTTCCCTATTTTTGTCACTTCAACCCTAACTGATGCAATAACAAAGTTTTTTTACAATTAATTTCCTTACTTTTTGAGGAAGTGCAATGTAACTGGTAACTGGTATGTATCGGTGGGAGCATAGGCCTTCTGGGCCCCACACTCCCACCAAACTGCCCATTTGTGCATAACGATATGTGTCTGTGATAGTGCAGGCCCATACAGTAGCCCTATAGGGCTGAAAAAGAATCCTTGTAACACTAATTTGCCAATATCTCAGTAATGGTGTAAGCTATGAAATTTTTTTTTACTGGAGTTGTAATCATGACTTCGAAACCTCCATGCGTGCTCAGTCCACCTAAGGTGGACTAAGCTGTGGATAGCGAAAAATCCTTATGTTGCATCATTTCCAATATATGGCCACTGAAAGTCACTGTTATCCTATTGGTAAAATCTCTACTTTGTGATGGCATATCTATGGAACTGATTAACTTTTTTAGACCTAAACAGTATAATTCACATGTCTGGGACCCCCCATACCCTGCAAATTTCAGGCCAAAAGACCAAACCATTTATTTACAGTACACTGGCAAAGTTTTTAAATTCCTAGTTCATGAGGTGGCAAAATCCCCGTTCACGAGGTCAATCCCCGTTTGCGAGCTGTCAAAATTGCTGTTCACGAGAAACCTTTGATCGTCAGATTTTGGCCAACTGGTCTGGAAGTTGTGATCAAGGATTTTGTCAGCTGAGGAAAGGGGAGCAGTTCACAAATGGGAATTTTGACATCTTGCAAACAGGGATTTTGTCACCTCATGAACGAGGAATTAAAAAAACAATCCCCTTTTGCGAGCTGTCAAAATTCCCTATCGTGAGTTGATCTCCTTTCGCAAGGTGTCAAAATTGCCATTCACGAGCCAATCCTTGTTTGCGAGAATGGCCAACTGGTCGGGAAATGATAAGCAAGGATTTTGTCACCTTGCAAAAGGGGATTGGCTTGCGAAAGGGGATTTGGTCAGCTCACGAAAGGGGATTCAAAAACCCAATCCTGTTTCACGAGCTGACAAAATCCCCTTTAGCGAGCTGATCCCCTTTCGTGAGCTGACAAAATCCCCTTTCCCAAGCTGATCCTTGTTTGTGAGATAGGCCCATCTGGTCCCTAAGTCGCGATCAAGGATTTTGTTACCTCGCGAAAGGGAATCAGTTCACAAAATGGGATTTTGTCAGCTCGTGAAAGAGGATTGGAAGCAAGTCACGAATGAAGAATTTCTAACTTTAAAACTGGCTTTTTTTGCAAAAACGAAGGAAACCAAAGGCATGGGTTTGTAGAGGGTGTCAGCCTGAATAAAACCCATGCTTCATTTGCAAAAGAAGTCAGACGTGGGGCAAGCTACAACATTTTGTTTTGGGGGAAAAATGAAAACAAGATGGTGGCTCGCAAATGAGGAATTTTTTCTCAGAAAAGAGGATTTTATAAATCCCGTTTTGCGAGGTGACAAAATCATTGTTCACAAACTCAATCCCCTTACGCAAAACATACATATAAATCTTAGACTGAACTGAGCATGCTCAGAACCTGAAAATTCTAAATTAAATAACTTTGGAATAGATTAATATTGTTTCACCAAACCAAAGCTGAATTGTTCTATGACCAAACCTCTTTCTATCCTCAAAATGTCAGACCAAAATACCAAACAGTGTGGCTGCAGCACGATGGGCAATAATCAGCAAAAAGTGCAAAAAAAGAAAACGTGTTTTTTGGCACTTCACTGCACGAAAACCACAAGTCTGATCGAAACACAACTTGGCAGATCAAGAGATTTACTATATAAGACCACACATTCCAAATTTTGTGCAAGTCCATTAAAAAGTTACAAAGTTATTAAGGTGCACAATTTGGGGTTTAACATTAAACTGCCTACTCAACCCTAACTATACTGGAGTGACTGCAGCGGTATAATATATAACATACATACACACACACACATAAATATATATATATATATATATATATATATACAGTATATATATATATATATATATATATTATGGTAGCACGGTAGTGCTACCATAGTTAGGGTTGAGGAGCCATTTCTATGTTAAACCCCAAAACTTTGCATCTTAATAACTTTGCAACTGTTTAATGGATTTGCCTGAAATTTGGAATTTATGATCAAGAACCATAGGCCTTAGGATCTGCCAAGTTTTGTACGGGTCGGATATACATGCGGAGTTATTAAGTGTGATCTGTGCGCCGTTTACGCTTTTCTGGAATTCTGTGGTCGCGCCTACAGGTCGTACGGTTTGCGTGACCGGCCCGAAATCTTCAGGGAATGTGCAGCCAGGGTCCCCGATGTGCCTTTCAAAGATTTCATGAAAAAATATTAAACGGTTCAAAAGTTATTCAAAAAACAGTTTCCCATTATAAGTCAATGGGAAAAGTTAACAAAAAGTTCAACACTTTCGCAAATGCATTTTTACTTTTGCAAATGGGCCTGTTACTGCAAATTGGCCATTTTGTTTTCAGTTGGTGATCAGAAAATGGTTGGCATTTAAATTTGGGACCTCTAGCAACCTAATTTTTTTGTATTCACCTAGTCGGGCCCTGATGATGCTTGCTATGTCTTTATTTTGTGGTAAAACACCCCAGAAATATGTTTTCAAATTTCTGGAAAAATCTTAGAAATTACTTTCAGTGCTCACGAAAAGTGTCGCAATTTTGCAAAGCTTTCGCAATTGCGACAGTAATTTTCTAGTCTGTGGGAAAATGACAGCAATTCTTTGGCACTGCACTGCAAAATAACCATTGGGAGTTTTGGGCTAAAATTTGAAGGGAATGCAGCCGACATCTCACAGATGTGCCTTTCAGTGTTGTATTGAAAACATATTACATGGTGTCAAAGTTATGGCACTCAAAAGTTGACAGTTTTTCCCATAGGATAACATTACGGCGCCCGAAGCATTACAGGAATCCTTTGGCACCCTGCTGCAAAATAACGGTTTGGTCTTTTTCCTGAAATTTGAGGAAGACAGCCAACAGTACACAGATGTGCCTTTCAGTAGTTTGGTGAAAAACATTACAGGGAGGCAAAGTTATGGCGCTCAAACTTTTCTTTTTTCCCATAGGATAACATTCACGGCGTCATTGCCAGGGGCCCGGGATCTCGAAACGGTGCGAGATAATGGACTTTTCATTGTAAAAGTTCTAGCCCCTAATGGAGCTAAGACTCAAATTAGCTGGACAGTTGTAAATAATATGACTTTTAAATTTTTTTTCACGTCAGACGGTTCCTGAGATATAATGTATTTAGTATTCCAAGATCTCATTTTCTGCGCCGATACTCATTATTTTGCATACATTATTTGTACTCACTGTCTTTCTCAATGCAGGTTTTGGGGAAAACCAGCCTGTGCGCTTACATACTGTTGCCCTTTCCGCTATGGATCCATACCCGCTTCACTTACCATTGATGTCTGCACCACCATGTGCTATCCTTTATGCTTTCATTTGCGCTTATGCTTGTTATTTTTGCCATTCCTGTTCAAGTACTGTTTATCTTACTGTTTCACTTTACATCACCATGCCCATTGACATTTCTGTTTGCAGGCACCATGTTACTATGTGACAACACATCACGCGGGCAGACCATTCTCGCCACGCCACCATGTGCGTACCCTTTTCTGTTCTCATTCGTGCTTGTGTTACCATGTGCGCCACTGTTAGCATTTCTGTTTATGCTGTTGTCCCTGTTAGTATGCCACACATCATGCAGCGGGAGGCGAGCCCAAAGGGTCCCGTGCTCCCCGCTGCATTACATTCACTATTTCTCATTATCATTCTCAAAAGAAGGAAATTAGAGGCAAAAACTCCATTTAATGCATTAGTTAGGTTGTTCCTGGCGACAAAAGTGAGGAAATTTGCTGTTAGGTTGAAAACCCCTTGACCCCCACCCACCCTCTAACCGCATTAGGTGATTGGACTCGGCAGCCCTAACTCTCACCCCATGACATGTGTAAAGCAGCAGAAGTATAGGAGAATGGGGTGAGTTAGGACCCACGATCCCAATGCGCACCCCAATGCCCGGTTGGGGGTGGTAGGTCCAAGGCTTTTCAACCCTAACAGCTAATTTCCTCACTTTTTGCTGTGGAATAACTCTAACTGATGATAAATTGAGTTTTTTGTTTCATATACATATATATATATATATGTATATTAGAGGCAAAAAACTCCATTTAATGCATCAGTTAGGGTTGTTCCACAGCAACAAAAGTGAGGAATTCCGCTGTTAGTTGAAACCCCTCTTGCACCCTTCCAGCCCACCCCAACCATCATTGGGGTGCGTGATTGGGGTCATTGGCCCTAACTCTCACCCCATCACATGGAAAGAAGCTGAGGAATAAGAGAATGGGTGAGAGTTAGGACCGACGATCCCAATGCGCACCCCGATGCTGGTGGCGGGGTGGGCTGGAGGGGTGCAAGGGGAGTTTCAACCCTAACATCGAATTTCCTCACTTTTGTCACTGTGGAACAACCCTAACTGATGCATTAAATGGAGTTTTTTGACTCTAATATATATATACACACACACACACACACACACACACACACACTGGGGTTATAAAGTATCTGTCACCTTTTGCTACTGTTTACATATTTACATTTCTACATATTCCTATCTAGGACTGACATCTGCTCCATGCCTGGATAAGAAATCAGTATTTTTATGCGGAATACCATGTCTGTGTTTTACAGTAAACCTATACATTGTAGAGCCAGGTACCATCTCATGATCCTCAGGTTTTTATCCTTCATTTGATGCAACCAACAAAGAGGTTTGTGATCTGTTACTAAACTGAATTCAGTACCCTACAAATAAAAGCAAAAAGCTTCAATGGCCCATCTTACTGCCGGACACTCCTTTTCTATTGTAGAGTACTTCTGCTCTCTATCATACAGTTTTCTACTGCTATAGATCACTGGGTGTTCTTCACCTTGTATCATCTGGCTAAGGACTGCTCCGATACCTGTCTCAGAGGCATCTGTCTGTACCTCAAATGGCATATTAAAATCCAAACATTTCAAAACGGGGGCAGAGCAAAGTGCAGCTTTAATCAACCTAAATGCCTCTTCACACTCTGGGCTCCATTTAACTTTGTTTGCACATCTTTTCTGGGTTAGGTCAGTTAAAGGAGTAGCTATAGAGGCAAAATTAGGGATGAATCTTCTGCAATACCCTGTTAAACCTAAAGAAGATTGTACGTGTTTTTTTGTTTGGGGGATTGGACACTTGGCTACTGCTTTCACTTTTTCAATTTCGGGTCTAACTTGCCCATTACCGAGCAGAAAACCTAAATACCTGGTTTCAGTTATGGCAATGGCACATTTTGCTGGATTGATAGTCAACCCTGCCCTTTTTATAGATTGTATGATGGCTATTAAGTGTGATAAATGTGTATTCCAATTCGGACTGTACACCACAACATCATCCAGATAAGCTGAATGGTATTCAAAGTCTGGTCCATGAATTTCTGAAAAGTTGCAGGGGCACCATGGAAACCAAAGGGCATGGTCACAGACTGGAATAGGCCTTCTGGGGTTATGAAAGCTGTCTTTTCTTTAGAATGCTGTTCTAGAGGAATCTGCCAGTACCCTTTTGTCAAGTCTAGGGTGGTGATATACCTGGCATTACCTATTCATAGAAACACAGAAACAGAAACATAGAAGTTGTTGGCAGATGGGGACCGTATGATCCATCAAGTCTGCCCTTGGTTTCCAAACCCCCCCTTAAGCTGCCTGCTTGAGTATCCCACGCTGTCCATCCCATGCCCGCTTGAATTCCACCACCATCTTGGCTTCCACCATCCCCTCCAGCAGGCTATTCCATGGTTCCACAACGTGCTCTGTGAAGAAGAATTTCCTCATATTGCTCCTGAACTTTCCTCCCTTAAGTCTAAGGTCTTGTCCTCTAGTCCTGTTGTAGTCTTTTAACTGAAAGAGGTTCTGCACATGTACCCTGTTGTTGCCCTTAAGGAATTTAAATGTTTCAGTCATGTCCTCACGATTACTGCGTTGCTCTAGGGAGTATAATTTGAGGTCATCTAGTCTTGCCTTGTATGGTTTCTGATGCAAGCCCTGTACCATCTTTGTTGCTCTTCTCTGTACTGTCTCCAGCCTATCTACATCCTCCCTGAGGAGTGGTCTCCAGAGCTGGACACAGTACTCCAGGTGAGGTCTTACCAGGGACTGATAATAGGGACATGATTACTTCATGCCTTCTGCTTGTGATGCCCCTCCCTATGCACCCCAGGATGTCACTAGATTTTAGTGCTGCCTTTTCACATTGTTTACTGACCTTGAGGTCATCTGATATGATCACCCCCAGGTCTTGCTTCTGCCTAGTAGCCACCAGCTTCTCTCCTCCCATTGAGTACAGTTTCCCTGGGTTACGTTTTCCCAGGTGCATGACCTTACATTTTTTGGCATTGAATTTCAGTTACCAGGTTCTGGATCACTCCTCCAGTTTTCAGAGATCAGCTTCCATGCTATGCTGTCCCTCTGGTGTGTCCACCCTGTTGCTGATTTTGGTGTCATCTACAAACAGGCACATCTTTCCCTTCAGTTCATCTGCAATGTTGCTGAGGAATATGTTGAAGAGGATCGACCCCAGAACTGAGCCCTGTGGGACCCCGCTAGTCACTCTCCCCTCTTCTGACAGAGTGCCATTCACTAATACTCTCTGAGTTCTTCCACATAGCCAGTTTCTGACCTAGTTCGTTGCCTCAGGCCTGACTCCCATGTTCTCCAGTTTTTTGACTAGTCTCCTGTGCAGAACAGAGTCAAAAGCTTTGCTGAAGTCCAGGTAAACCACATCCACTGCTCCACCCCGATCCACTGTTTTGATGACTCAATTGAAAAAATCAATCATGTTGATTTTTGTCGAGCTGACCAGTTTGCTCCAAAAAAGCTACAATTCTTTCCTTCAGCAGGGACTCCATCAGTTTTAGAAACAGAAACATAGAAGTTGATGGCAGATAAGGACCACAAGGCCCATCCAGTCTGCCCATTTCCCATGACTGACGTTAGACTAACCAGACGGTAGTTTCCTGGCTGTTCCTTGCTTCCACTCTTGTGGAGTGGTACTACTGTTGCTCTCTTCCAATCCTCCGGCACCTCCCCACTCCTCAACGATTTGTTGAAGAGCTCTGCTAAGGGGGCTGCCAGTACTCTCCCAAGTTCTTTAAGTATTCTTGGGTGTATCCCATCTGGCTCCATAGCTTTATCTACCTTTAACTTGTCTATTTCCTCTAGGGCCCTTTCCTCTGAAAAGAGGCCTGTGTCTATTCCTTCAATTGGACACTTCTTTATGCCTATTGTTGGTCCGTTTCCATCTGCTTCCGATGTGAAGACTGAGCAGAGGTACTCATTGAGTGCTTCTGCCTTCTCCCCGTCTTGCTCTGTGGGTTGTCTGTCCTTTTTTGTGATTCTAACAATGCCCCCTTTGGTCTTCGTTTTTTCTCCTGTGTATCTGTAGAAGGTTTTGTTACCCCTTTTTACTTCCTGAGCTAGCCTAACATCTGTCTGAGCCTTTGCATTTCTTATCATTTTTCCTGTCTCTTTTAGTTTCTGTTTGTATTCTGTTTTGTCCGTCTCGGGGTGTTGGCTGCACACTCGAGCAGACTTAGATAGACCGGGTGGTCTGTTTCTGCTGGTACATTCGTATGTTTGTATGTTTGTTACCTGACTCCTTGTACTTTCTGAAGGCTATGCACTTCTCATTCACCACGGTTGCCACCTTCTTGGAAAACCATAGTGGGTTTTTCCTCCTTTTGTTCTTACTAACCTGATGGGCACACTGTGATGTGACCATAGTTATTGCATCCTTCAGCTTTGTCCAACATTCCTCAACATTCCCTTCTGTTGTGTTACTAAGGCAGGTCTTCATTTTTGTGAAGTCTGCCTTCCTGAAGTCAAGGACCTTCAGTTTGGAGTGTGTGGAGTCTTCAATCCTTTTTACACTGAACCATACCATGTTATGGTCACTGTTGCCTAGGTGGTTCCCTACTTCGACGCCCACAACCCTATTGTTATTTGTGAATATCAAATCTAGAATCATGTTACTCCTTGTGGGTGATGTCACCAGTTGACTTAGGCCTGCTTCCTGTAGTGTGACTAGGAATTCCCTGCTTTTTTGTGATGCCCGCTGTGTGGGTACTCCAATCTATATCTGGTAGATTGAAATCCCCGGCCAGCACCCTGACATCTGGAGGATGGTTTCCAGGATTTCCTTATCCCTAGCTTCCTCCTGATTTGGGGTTCTGTAGATTATTCCTACCCAAATGGGTTTCCAGATTCCAGCCCTGACTGTGATCCCTAGATCCTGTTTCCCCTTGTGCCTGCTGCATTTCTGTAGCATTGATGGTATCCTTAACATAAATAGCTAGCCCCCTCCCTTTTTCCCCAGTCCTATCTCTCCTGAATAAGTTATATCCCGGGATAGTCACCTCCCAACTATGATTATTTGTGAACCATGTTTTGATCAAGGCAAGCCAGTCTAGTCCTGCCTCAGCTATTGTGACAGTGAGGGCAGTCATCTTGTTAGCCAGACTGCGTGCATTGAGGCATAGCGCTGACCATTCTTGATGTGTCACTTTGTTTGTCATGACCCCCTTGATCTTATTGTTTGTTCCTTTGCCTTTTTTATGTTTTTGTTTCCTCCCTTTCCTTTGCTCTGGTCATCTGCAGAGTTGGAAAGGGTTTCATGTTTCCTGCTGTCTGCTTTTGCTATCCTGGAGTGTATGGATATGGTGCTAGCTGGAAGGGGAGAGACGGCAGGTGATCTCTATTGTATTCGATCTATAATGTCATCGACCTGTGGCAAAGGGTACCCATCAAAGTGTGAGACAGCATTTAATTTCCTAAAATCCAGACAAAGTCTAATATCACCATCTTTTTTAGCTACTACCATGATTGGTGAAGCCCAAGCACTAGTGGACGGTTCTATAATCCCTTACTGTTCCAACTTTCTTATTTCATTTATGACATCAGTTTCTACCATCTCAGGAAGCCTATATGGTTTCTGTCCAATAGGTAGAGCTTGGGTTATCATCTGGTATTCTACTCCCTCTGCTTTTCCTGGACTACTAGTAAAGGCATTCTGAAAAGTCTGTATTAGTTTTTGGATCTCCTCCCTTTGTGTGCTCTGCAGTGCAGTGTGCATGAGTACTTTCTCTAACCTACCTGGATTTTCTAGTCTCTCATAGGTTAGGTCCATGTCTGAGTCCTCCCTCTCAGGAATGACTATCATGCTAACATCAGTGACCTCTACCTTTTCATGCCAATTTTTAGCAAATTGGCATGGTATACTTTTCTATCCTGTCATTTCTCTGGGGTCTCTACTTCATATGTTACTGGTCATATTTGTCGAAGGACCTTGTAAGGCCCCTGCCATTTCATTAACAATTTGTTGTCAGAGTAAGGTAACAACAACAATATCTTGTATACCTTCTTTAAATTCCTTACTCATGACCCTCTAGTCATAAATGTGTTTCTGTTTTTCCTGGTCCTATACACATAGGAGCCAGGTTTGTAAAACTTTTGGTGGGGTCCAGGGGTCAGGGTTAAAAGTCCCCAGGGATCCTACCACAGCCATGCGGGAATCCATTTTGCAAAGAAGTACCTCCCCCACAACAATGCCCCGGCCCCATACCCCAACAGTGATTTGTGCCACCCCAGCCAATCCCTCATGGTGGTTAGTTTCCCCCCTCCCAGCCACGGCATCGACAATATCTGCCCGGTCCCCCTTGACCTGACTGTCAATGTTGCGGTAAATCGACAGTGAGTGACACAGCCCACCTTGGCACATCTCCATCCAGCAGTAGCACAGAACATAGCTTATTTATAGGGCATGGCATGTCACCCATGCCCTGTAAATAAGTCACACTCCCTGTTACTGTTACATGGAGTTGGCAGGTGGCCTAGGTGGTATGTCAGTCACCATCACGTCACTGTAGCACTGACAGTCAGATCAGAGGGGATGGAGGTGTTGCCAATGTTGCAGCTTGGGGGGACATTAACTACCACCGAGAGATGGGCAGGTATGGTGCAAATCACTGTTGGGGTAAGGGATCTGGGCATTGTTGTGAGGAGGGACTTCCTTGCAAATGGATTCCCCCATGGCTGTGGCCATGGCTGTTAGCAATAATGTGCGTCTGGCAAAAAATATCAAGATACACATTTTTTCTTGTTGTTTTCTTTCATTCCTTAACTATGATATGGGATGTTGACATTTTTAAAAGTTCCCACTCCCGTGCCATGCCCGCCGTGAAAAATTAAATATCCTGGTACAGTGTTGTGCTGTTTACCATCAGAAGTGCAGCACCATCCTAATACATCCACAGTATGAATCTAGCATGTACATTTAACAGGTAACCTCAGCGGAAGAGATCTTTAATAATAATTTGCAAGTGGTGGCCATCTTTAATGGACGTGAGTCATTAATTACTAAATTATTTGCAAAAGCTGTTTAAAGAATGTCTGAGAACACTACAAACATACTGAACATGAATCTTGGGATGTCAGAAATACATTGTTGCTGAAAAACCATATGATGATTTTTTTGCCAACAAACAAATTCTGCTGCTTACTAATAGGCCATTTGTTCCCAAATACTTCATAGCTTCCCTCAGCAAAACACACATCTTAATTTCAAAACAGTTTCATTAAATGCATTTCTCATTTTCACCTTGCAAATGAATTTAAATAATCTGATATGAGCTGCTTAGAAGGGAACACTAAAGTAATTAGTTCAACTGTTAAGTTAAAAGTCAATAAATCTGGAGAGAGAGTATGTAAGAAAATAAGCAGAAATGTGAAGATATGCAGTTAGTTCACAAGTTCTTAACACCTTTCCTGACTCAGCCACCAGCCCACCACATCACCCACCCTCCAGCCAGGGTGACTAACTTGGACTTCCCTCCTCATGATCATTTTTATGCTGATTGTGTGCAGCACAAGAAACATATTGGGACAGCTTTCTCAGAAGCAGGCTGTGGAGACGCGGCACTGTTGTGGCCAATGCACCCACAGCCTGCAAAGGCTTGTCCCGCTTCCCCCAATGCCGTTGCAGGCTGCTGGTGACAGTAGTTTGGAATGTTGGCACCAAGTTCTGACAATTTCACTGCTGCAATCAGGGACCACCTCATCATTGCAGTGTCAGCCATCTGATGCAATGAGGGAGTGACCCATCATTGCAGGGCAGAACTTGCAAACCCTGATATTGTTTATGAACATGGCGGTGGCTTCCCGCCATGTTCACAAACATTATAACCCTCCCCACCATGTTTATTTGTTGACGGGAGCCCCAATCCTCTTCGGCTTCTGTGCCTCAGTGTTGATTGTGCCGTCGGGGAAGCCCACTCCCGCCGGCATTCTGCAACACCCCGCTTCATTGATCGTCTGCCGAGGGTGCCCAATCTCGCCAGCATAATCGAGCCCCTTTGTTGTGTCCTGACGGGGTGCCCAATCCCCCATCAGCTACTGCTGCCCCCGCCCAAACAAAGAGTCCTTTGGCATGCTGGGAGCCCACCCCAGTGTGCCACACTGCCCTGTAAGGGAAAAAACGGTCCTGCGACTTTTTTTTTTTTTTTTACCTGAAAAAAAGGAAACTCTCCCTCGGAGGTCTCCCTACCCCCCTCCCGCAACCCGTGCCCACCCACTGCGCACCCTGCCTCCCCATACCCCCCTTGCCCCACACTTACCTCCGGAGTCCAGCGCGATGATCTTCGGTGGATCAGGAACATGTCTGCACTCTTCAAAGCTGACCACGAACTGAGGAAATGCCGGTAAGCTGTATAATGGAATAAATAGGGTTTTTCCAACTTTAATGTATATCTCAGTCATTTTTTGGAATTTTGGCACCAAATTTTCAACATGGGGTTTTTGGGACCCCTCCTCATGAATTCTTGAACTGTCATGACGTTAATCAGCCCCAAAAGGTGATTTTGTGGTTACTGCGTGGAATCACCTTCCGGGGCTGATTAACAAAATGACAGTGCCACTGTTCATGAGGTGGGCTCTCAAAAAGCCTATGTTGCAAATTTGGTGGAAAAATCCCAAAAATTACTGTTTTACGAGCGTGCGCTGTGCAGCTGCTACGCACACTCATAACTTTATGAATTTGCAATATTTTCATGCCAGATTTTCAACATTGGCATTTTGTCACACCTCCTTGTGAACAGTACAGCTGTCATTGTTCACATCCTGGCGGAAATGAGTTTACGCCCTTCCAGTGCAGAATAGTGCATTTGGTGTGGGAAATCAGTGTTCAGGACAGCTTAAGAAAATGACAGTGACACTATTAATGAGTAGAAGTCCTAAAATGCCTATGTTGAAAATTTGGTAGCGATACTCCATAAAATGACTGTTACGAATGTGCATTGCGCAGTTTGCATGCACGCTCGTAACTTTGCGAAATTATAATATTTTCACTCCAGATTTCCAACATTGCCATTTTCACACACCTACTTATGAACAGTACAGCTGCCATTTTTCCCATCCTGGCCAAAATGTGGTTTCGCACTTCCGGTGCAGAATAGAGCGGTCGCTGTGGGAAATCACTGTCTGGGACAGATTAGGAAAATGACAGTGATACTATTCATGAGCAGAGGTCCTAAAAAGCCTATGTTGAAAATTTGGTGATGATAGCCCATTGAATGTCTGTGTTACAAGTGTTGAAAATTTGGTGACGAAACTCCATAACATGACTGTGTTAGAAGCATGCATTGAACTGTTTCCATGCACCCTTGTAACTTCGGAATTTTGTAATATTTTCACGCCACATTTTCAACAGTGGCATTTTTCCACACCTTCTTATGAACAGTACAGCTGCCATTTTTCACATACTGGCTAAAATATGTTTTTGCACTCCTGCCAGAGAATAGCACGGTCACTGTGGGAAATCACTGTTTGGGACAGATTAAGATCGAACGAGTGAGAGGGGGGAGTGACCCAGCTCAACTGAGCTCTGTCGGGACTGCTGCGGATTTGTTTGTGGGCATAAAAAGGCCCCAATGCAAGAGCCCAGTACAAAAGGGCAGCCTGCAGCACTGGGAGAAACAGAATGAGAGAGCGAGTGATGGAGGGGGAGTGAGCGAACTCACCGGAGTGCTGCCAGGACTGCTGTGGATTTCTTTGTGGGCAGAAAAGAGCATCAATGCAGGCAGGGGCCCAGTACAAAAGGCCAGCCTGCAGCGGTGGGAGAAACAGTATGAGCGAATGAGACAGGGGGACTGAGTGAGCTCAGCAGAGCTCTATCAGGACTGCTGCAGATTTCTTTGTGGGCAGAAAAAGGCACCAATGCAGGTAGGAGCCCTGTACAAAAGGGCCACTTGCAGCGCCAGGACATACAGAATGAATGCATGAGAGAGGGAGACTGAGCGACCTCAACGGAGCTCTGCCAAGACGGCTGCGGATTTCTTTGTGGACAGACAAAGGTGCCAATGCAGCCAGGAGCCCTGTGCACAAGCGCAGCCTGCAGTGTCAAGAGAAACAGATTAAGCGAGTGACAGAGCGGTAGTGAGCAAGCTCAACGGAGCTCTATTATGACTGCTGTGGATTTCTTTGTGGGCAGAAAATGCAGCAACGCAGGCACAAGCCCAGTACAAAAGGCCAGCTTGCAGCAGCGGCAGAAACGGAATGAGTGAGTGAGAGAGGGGGAATGACCGAGCTCAATGGAGCTGTGTTGGGACTGCTTCAGATTTCTTTCTGGCCAGAACAAGTCGCCAATGCAGGCAGGAGCCCAGTACACAAGGGCAGCCTGTAGTGGCAGGAGACACAGAACAAGCAAGTGAGGGAGGGGGAGTGAGCGAGCTCAACGGAGCTTTGTCGGGACTGCTGCAGATTTCTTTGTGGGCAGAAAAAGGTGCCAACAGAGGCAGGAGCCCAGTACAAAAGGGCAGCCTGCAGCGCCAGGAGAAACAGAATGAGTGAGTGACACGGGGGAGTGAGTGACCTCAACGGATCTCTGTCGGGACAGCTGTGGATTTCTTTGTGGGCAGAAAAAGGTGCCACTGCAGGCAGGAGCCCAGTACAAAAGGGCAGCCTGCAGCGTTGGGAGAAACCCAACGAGCGAGTGAGAGAGGGGGAGTGAGCAAGCTCAATGGAGCTCTATCGTGACTGCTGCAGATTTCTTTGTTGGCAGAAAAAGGCGGCAATGCAGGCAGGAGCCCAGTACAAAAGGCCAGCCTGCAGCGCCGGCAGAAACTGAATGAGTGAGTGAGAGAGGGGGAGTCAGCAGGCTCAACAGACCTGTGTCAGGACTGCTGCAGATTTCTTTGTGGGCAGAAAAAAGCCACCAACAGAGGCAGGAGCCCAGTACAAAAGGGTAGCCTGCAGTGCCAGGAGAAACAGAATGAGCGACTGAGAGAGGGGGACTGAGCCACCTGAACGTAGCTCTGTCGGGTCAGCTGCGGATTTCTTAGTGGGCAGAACAAGGTGCCAACGCAGGCAGGAGCCCAGTATAAAAGAGCAGCTGGCAGCACCGGGAGAAACAGACTGAGCAAATGACAGAGGGGCAGTGAGCGAGCTCAACATGCCAACACAATCAACATTCGGCATTGACAAATGCTTGTTTTTTCTCTCATAACTTCCAAATTAAGTTCTGTCCAACAACTTTTAGTCTGAAAGTTCCCCTTGGACCCTTCCCCATTCTGTCACTGGCAGCCTGGAGCCTACCATGGCACACCATACAGACCACACTGACCACAATGAATATGGCAGATTGATTGCTCCAGAGGAGTGATCACCATTTGTGAGCAGTAGCACTTACAACCAGACTGCTCCTGCAAGCCTCATAGTACCCTACTGGTCACATACCTTCTGCAGCCTGTATTGTGCTGGTGTTTGCTGGTACAATTGGGATAAAGCCTGGCTGATATATTGAAAACTGCCATTAGCGCTTGCAATGAGCTTTGGTATGTTCCCATATACGTGGGGTTTACTCCAGGGGCAGGAACTAATTTGCTCTGGGAGCAAACATTTAGCAGGCCCAATCCAGGACCTTTGATTATCCTGGTCACAGTCTAGTAAAATTAGATGTATGTCATAAAATGAAACCTCCAGAACATCAAATTAAGTATTTTAATGCTTGATCCTACAAAGCCTCTTCTCTTCTAATTGATAAGGGGACAGACCAGTTTGTAGCAGTGCTTAAACATCTGATGGCTATCTTATAGAATGAATTTGCTGGTTGTTTTGAAGAGGGAGAAGTGTAATAATGCTTTTCCTTTGTTTTTCCTTCCCTCTGTTTAAGAGACTAGTTGGATAAGACTCATTGCACAAAGATAAGAGGACAGGGGAACACTCAGTGTCACAAAAGAAAAGACTGAGATTCAAGGGACACAAACTAAGCTGCATGCTTCCGACTGTAATATGTCTCAAGGACACTTGCAGCCCTCTCCAGTGACATCAACAACAATGCATAGGGAGCATTATCAGTCAAAGTATATTGTTAATGTTTTGTATATGGTGGCAGTTTGAACTTTAAATATTGATTTTAAGTTATTAAACATGATCTGTCTCCTTTACATTGGTGTCTTGGAGGACAGAGACAGGCAGTAACACTTGTTATTACTAATGTGTGGCCAGGCAAAAGGAGGTTGCTATCTATTTTGTACAAGTAACCTGGCTAAAAGGCATCAATACAATCTACATAGACAACAGACATCTGTACAACCAGAATACAAATGAAGGGACACAAGTCCCTTTATGTGAGAAAGGGTCCTGAAGGAACTGAAAGTAATAAGAGTTGATAAAGCAATGGGGCCAGATGGGGTGCACCACAGGGTCCTTAAAGAACTAAGAGAGGTGGTGGCTGAACCTCTGGCAATCCTGTTTAGCCAATCACTGGAAACAAGGGAGGTACCCAAAAACTGGAGGACAATAGATGTAGTCCCCTTATACAAAAGTGGGAACAAAGAGGAAGTGGGGAACTACAGACCAGTCAGCCTCACCTTGGTAGTGGCGAAGATCATGGAAGCACTACTGAAGGAGAGATTGGTGGAACATCTGGTTGTCAATGGACTACAGGACCCAAGGCAGCATGGTTTCACCAGGGGGAGGTCATGTCAGACCAAGCTCGTTGAATTTTTCGACTGGGTGACTAGGGAGGTGGATCAGGAGGACAGTGGACATGGCCTATCTGGACTTCAGCAAGGCCTTTGACAACTGTGCCACATAGAAGACTATTACACAAACTGGGGAATATGGTGTGGGCAGGACAGTAGTGTGGGGTAGGTAACTGGCTGGGTGGCAGGACACAGAGGGTGGTGGTAAATGGCTGTCACTCCACAGAGGGAAGAGTAACCAGTGAGGTACCACAGGGATCAGTGCTGGGACTGGTCTTATTCAACATCTTCATCAGTGACATTGCGCAGGACCTAGAAGGCAGAATTTCCCTGTTCGTTGATGACACAAAGCTCTGTAACAGAGTAGACACACCAGAGGGTGTAGACAGAATGAGAAGGGACCTGCAGAAACTTGAAGAATGGTCAGGGGTTTGGCAGTTGAAATTCAATGCAAAGAAGTGCAAGATGATACATATACGGCACAAAAACCCTGGCACAATATATCAGTTGGGGGGTGAGGATATAGCATGCACCAAACAGAAAAGAGATCTTGGGGTTATCATCTCTGATGACCTCAAGGCAGGGAAATAGTGTGACAAGGCAGCAGGTTTGCTGGGATGCATAGGCAGGGGCATCACCAGCAAGAAAAGGGAGGTCATAATTCCACTATACAAGACACTAGTGAGGCCCCACCTGGAGTACAGTGTACAGTTCTGGAGACCTTACTTATGTAAGGACATAGACAGGGTAGAGAAGGGTCAGAGGAGGGCAACAAAGATGGTACATGGATTGCATCATGAGTCCTATGAGGACAGGTTGAAGGAATTGAATATGTACTCCCTGGAGGAGAGGAGGGAGAGAGGGAATATGATAGAGAGACATGCAAGTATCTTACAGGGAGGAAAAGGGTGCAGGAATACACTTTTTTGTAACCGAAAAAGATGTTCCAGGACTGGAGGGCATGGGATGAATTTGGAGGGAGGATGATTCAGAGGAAACGTGAGGAAGAATTTCTTCACAGAACGGGTGGTGGACAAGTGGAACACCCTGCCAGAGGAAGTGGTGGGGGCTGAAACAATAATGGGATTTAAGAATGCATGGGATAGACATAAAGGAATTCTTGAGGTCCGGAGTAAGGGGCAACAGACTTCTAGGAAAACATAAAGTGAACTTACAAGTTCAAATGGGCAGACTGGTGGGCTGTAGGCCCTTATCTGCCGACACTGTCTATGTATCTATGTATATTTTATCAGAAACAGAATTATTCAGTGCAAGGCTTATGGAGGTATTCTTCTAATTTTACTTTAAATAAAGACTGTCTGTGAATTGTTTCATGTTCCCTGTATAGCTGAGAAAGGATCAGAAGAAAAAAGGGTGCATTGGGGCAATGAATTTAGTTTTGTTTGATGGTCTTGAGTGTCCAAATTGTTATATTATTAAAAAAATTCCCACTAGTGCTGAAGATCCACCTAGGAATGTATCAGGAGTGGCAAGTTCCCTTCCTATAGCCGCACTAGGCATATCAGGTACTTCTTAGGGGACTGAATGCTGCCACAACAAACAGGAGGGCAGGGTCCACTCTGTCCATAGGAGGCCAGGTCCACTTCAAATTCTTCAATTGTGCCCACTGACCTCCATGTGCTGTGCTGGCCTGGAACAGTGTAGTCCGCTACTCAGCCCCTTGATCTCCCTCCTGCCTGCTGCTGGGGCTATGCGTTGGCTAAAATGACTGAAACATCTCTCGAGCCTCAGCTCAGCTTCCTCCCCTTGCTTCCCTGACCTTATCTGCTGCTGGCTCAGTCTCGGTTCTTGACTTCAGGGACCATACTTTACCTTTAGGGTGGTCGACACGACACACTGCTGCTGACCTGGGCTGGCTCATTGTCAACCCCTGGTCCTCCTGGCTGGCCCTCCTCATCCTCCATCCAACTCCTTCAGATCAGACATCCCATCCTCCTCAACAGCTTCCTGCAGCCTGCCCAACCTCGTTGGTGTGACGACCAACACAGTGAGTCGTGGACTCACACTGCCTGGCCGCTCACAGCCTATAATGATGAGTCAACTCCTCTGAGGACACACTGTCACCCCCACATGGCATGTTAAGCATCTGCATGCTGCTGCTGCCAGCTGGGCCTGCCTGGCTCATTCCCTTGCCCTGCTCTTCTGTTTCCTGCCCACCTCAGTAGATGTCCTCCAGTCCTCAGTCCTCACTCTCTCCTCCTGGAGTCCTGCCATGGCTTGTTCTTACACTGTCCCAGACTGGATGGTTGCTGGTGGCACTGTCTGCTGCCTTACACCATCTGTAGATCATGCCTGGTTCAGTCAAAATCGATCTTGTGCTCGCCCGTCACCAACCCTTGTGCTCACTCCTCTCTTGGGCACTTGTGCATTGGAATATGTGTACAAAAAGGTGGCCACCAATGAATGTGGAGGATTTCAAATGTGCCAGGAACGCTTCTTCTGGGGCGCCACAGCAGATCACAGAGGGCGCATGAACATGCTTAGGTCACTTGCACCCAAAAGAAAAAAATGGAAAAAAGCCTTTTAATGTTAAAAACTATTGCTGGGTCTTGGCCTGCTTCAAAAAATATTGCTGGAGCCCGTCCCCCACGGGCCCATATAACCCAGAGCCTATGCCTGTACACTGTTCTTACTATATGTGCCGACTCAGTGTATGTAATCAGTCGTTTATGGAATTGCAATGTATTCAGCTATATTTGTTCACCTAGTTTCTCTTTCTTCCTCCCAAAACTCTTTAACAACATCCAATGGGCCTTGGGGGTTTGTACCATACAACAGAGAGAAGGAGAACTAGCTTATTGAATCCTGGGGCACCTCACAATATACAAACAACAAAAACAGCAAGTATTTATCCCAGTCTTTACCTTCATCATGTACAAACCATCTGTTTGGGGATGGAAGAGAGATGTTCGTACTGCAATTACCCCTAGCAGGTGATACAATTCTTTTAGTAAAGTGGCATTAAAATTGCTCCCTTGATCTGCTAAGATCTCTATCAGGATGCCTAACCCGCTAAACACTTTAACCAATTCCTCTGCAATTTGGAGAGTACTGTAGTTATAATGCACAAAGATATGGCCTCAGGGTATTTGGTAGCGTAATCACAGATGACCAAAATGAATCTGATACCTTGGGAGCTTTTTCCATGGGGCTTACAATGTCCATTGTAATCCTCTCAAAGGGTGTAGCTATTATAGGCAGGGGCATCAGGGGCACCATGTCTTTTCTTCCTATCTGTGCCACTTTCTGCCAATCTAAAAGAGGCGGAGGAGTAGCTCTTTATGTAAGGGAAGGGATCAAAGCAACATAACTAAAGAGTAAACAAGGAGCAGATGAGGCACTCTGGGTCACCCTGGAGACAAGAAATGGCACCACAATCTACATGGGGGTTGTATACAGACTCTCATCTTGGGGAAGGAATGGAAAAGGAAATGATAGAAGGCATCCTTAGAATGGCAGAAAAAGGGGAGATATTGTTGATGGGGGACCTGAATATGCCAGATGTTAACTGGAGCACCTTTCCTGCAGGCACATCCAAGAGCAGGGTCATTCTTGATGACCTACAAGGGGCATGCCTCATACAGATAGTATTGGAACCCACTCAGGAGGGAGCAGTCTTAGACCTGGTACTCTCAAACAGGGATGGAGAAAGAATCTCAGATTTAAAAGTGGTTAGCCATCTGGGAACAAGCGACCACCAAACAGTGTGGTTCATGATAAACACAGCCATAGAGTCCAGCCATACAAAAATAACAGTATTGGACTTTAGGAGGGCTGACTTTGGAAAAATGAGAGAGTGCCTCAGAAAAGCACTAGCAAACAGCAAGAAGGAGGGGTGGAGGAACAATGGGGAGTAATCAAAACAGCCATCACAGAGGCAACAAGCCTTTGTGGAAAGCAAATCAACAAAACACAACGAAGGAAAAAAACGCTATGGTTCTCAAAAGAGGTGGCAGGGAAGGTTAAGGAGAAAAGGCTAGCATTCAGGAAATGTAAGGAAACACAGAAAAAGCAGGACAGAGAACTTTATCAGTTAAAGCAGAAAGAGGCAGGGAAGACAGTCAGAATAGCAAAGGCCCAAACCGAGGAAAGGATAGCCAACTCTGTTAAGAAGGGGAATAAGACCTTTTATAGGTACATTAGGGAGTGAAGAAAGGCCAAGAGAGGGATACTGAGGCTTAATAAAGGAGAGGGAACGTGGGCAGAGGGTGACAGTGAAAAAGCAGGAATACTGAATGAATATTTCTGCTCAGTATTCACAAAGGAAGAGGAGGGGGAGGTGCCTATACCAAACAAGAGAAACACTCCGAAGATGAGGGTCAGTACCAGTCCATTTACAGAAGAAAGGGTTCTGAAAGAACTAGTAAAATTGAAGGTGGACAATGCAATGGGGCCTGATGGGATTCACCCAAGAATTCTAAAAGAACTAAGGGAAGAACTAGTGACACTGCTGACTACTCTCTTTAACAAATCATAGGAGGATGGGGTAGTACCTGAGGACTGGAGGAGGGTGGATGTGATTCCTCTTCACAAAAGTGGGAGCAGGGCAGAGACAGGAAACTACAGACCAGTTAGTTTGACCTCAGTGGTAGGGAAAATGATGGAATCACTTCTGAAGGAAAGAATTGTTGAGTACCTAGTGGCCAGTGGGGCACAGGACCCAAGGCAGCATGGATTCACAGTGAGAAGGTTGTGTCAGATGAATCTAATAGATTTCTTTGACTGGGTGACCAAAGTAGTAGACCAGGGAGGGGCTGTGGACATGGCCTACCTAGATTCTAGCAAGGCATTTGATACAGTCCCATACAAAAGATCAATACACAAGTTAGCCAGCCTTGGAGTGGGTCTCAAGGTGGTAGCCTGGATAAAAAATTGGCTGGACAACAGGACACAAAGGGTAGTAGTAAACGGAGTCCACAGTGAAGAAAGGAGGGTTACTAGCGGGGTACCGCAGGGTTCAGTACTGGGACCGGTCCTTCTTAATGTCTTTATAAGTGACATTGCAGAGGAACTGGAAGGAAAAGTATGTCTCTTTGCAGACGACACAAAGATCTGCAACAGGGTTGATACAAAGATGGAGTGAAAAGGATGAGAAGGAACTTGGCAAGGTTGGAGGAATGGTCAAATGTATGGCAGCTTAGATTCAATGCAAAGAAGTGCAAGGTAATGCACCTGGGAAACAAAAACCCAGGAGAAGAGAACACAATTGGGGGTGAGATACTGACAACAGTACAAATGGAACGGGACCTGGGGGGTAATCATATCAGATGACCTAAAAGTGGGCAAGCAATGTGAGAAGGCAGTAAGGAAGGCTGAGGGGATACTGGGATGCGTAGGGAGAGGCATCAATAGTAGAAAACAGGAAGTTGTTATCCCTCTGTACAGAGAGTTGGTGAGACCCCATCTGGAGTACTGTGTGCAGTTCTGGAGACCCCATCTCCGCAAATACATAGACAGAGTAGAGGCTGTCCAGAGGAGGGCAACCAAAATGGTGCAGGGTCTGTACCAGAAGACATATCAAGAGAGATACTTAAGGAGCTTAATATGTATAGCCTCAAGGAGAGAAGGGTGAGGGGGGACATGATAGAAACTTTCAAATACCTCAAGGGAGTCAACAAAGTCCAAGAGGGTAGTATCTTTCAGAAAAAGAGATGTGCAAGAACAAGGGGGCACAATTTGAGGATAGAGGGGGGATGGCTCAGAGGTAATGTGAGGAAGTATTTTTTCATGGAGAGGGTTGTGGATGCATGGAACATCCTTCCTGAGGAGGTTGTGGAGTCAAGAACAGTGGGGGAATTCAAGAATGCATGGGACAGACACAAGGCAGTCCTAGTAGGGGGTAGGAGGAAGTAGGCTATTGGTTAACTAGGATCTGCAGCTTATCCGTTAGGTAGGAAAATGGGCAGACTAGGTGGGCCAATCAAACCTTTTCTGCTGTCAAATTCTATGTTTCTATACAAGCTGTACAAAAAGCAGTTACCGGGTCATGAAAGTTTGACCAGAAGAATCTTTGTAGTATTTGAGTCAGAGTACGATCTCTCTCCCTGCATGACCTGGAAATGGCAAATTGTGGGCCAGATATAACTGAGGGTGAAATTTTTCAGGGACTAACATCTGTTCTACTAACTACTCCATATTGGGATTGGCACAGACCCTGTATAAAATGTTTCTTTTTCTATATACACAGGAGTCCCTTGACTCTGACTTTTTCCCACCTGTTGAAAAAAAGATATTAATGTTTTGTCCTTTCTTTATCTCCAATATTACAGTTTGCAAATATATTGTCCAGTGTATCCCCAGATAGTCCATTTTGGTCCCTGTTCCACTTTCTCTTTAGATGTTTCTTCTCCTTTCTAGACCGCTTATCCTTTCCAGGAACCCCTATAACCTCCCCTTCAAAAGGAAGGGTATTACCAATAGTCCTTTCTTCTTTAGTTTGGGCCCTGGTAGTCACTGCAGATACCTTCTCATTCAGGGTAATTAATGAGCCCAAATCAGGCAAATCATGCCCAGTCATTACTGGTACAGGAAGTTTATCTACAAGTCCTGCAGTTATCTTGGCCATTTTATCCTGTACAACCATATCTACCATAGTGGTGGGGTAGTGGTGTGTATCCCCTTGGATGCAAACAACACCAGCACAAGGGCCTGTCATGGGTACAAAGTCTAGGAAGTCTGGTCGAATTAGTGTCTGTTTACTCCCAGAGTCTATCAACCCCATCACATGTTTATGGTTAATATCAACATCAGTCATATAATAGCCCCAGTTAGATAAGGCCAAATGTGTTGGCTCCATTTTCTTTTTGGTGCAAAATTGGGCTATATGGCCCATCCCTTGACAGTTATGGCATACAATGTCTGGTGGGAAAACTCTCCTTCCTTTTCCCGTCTTCCTTTAAGGTTTCCCTAAGGTTCTTACTGGAGCATGGGTAGGTGTAAAAGAGGTTTGTCTTGCTATATGGGAAATATTGGTGTTTGGAAAAATGGTCCATTTGCAGCCTCTTGTGCTGGGTTGTCGGGCAGCCAGAAAATCCTCAGTTAACGTGATGGCTAACTCGCTGAATCAGGATGATGTTCTTTTACCCATATCTGGACATCTTGCGGCAGGAGGTGAAGAAATTACTCAATCACCAGGATCTCCATGCTGTTTGCAACTATCTTCCCTTCTGGTTGTAGTCACTTTGTGTACCGTTCCTTCAGTCAGGTGAAAACTTCTCTAAGAGTATCCGTCACTTGATATTGCAGGGAATGGAGCCTTTGCCTGTAAGTCTCTGTGTTGATGTCGAATCTCCTCAGGATTTCTCTCTTGGCCAAATCGTAGTTGTCTGCATTTCTGCTGTCCATGTTGCTATAAGCCAGCTGGGCAGGACCAGTTAGGTAACGGGCCAGTCGTACCACCTACTGTGTCTGAGGCCATCCACAGGCTCTTGCAATCCTCTCAAACATAGTTAAGTAGGCCCAGTGGTGCTGAGGGCTGAGGCGCTGGACACCTTACCTCACACCACACCGATGACCTATGTTCGGGAACGAGCATGGGCCATCGGAGGCTGGTGGGGGGGTGCGGAGTTGGATGGAGCAGCTGACAGGCAGCTCTCCTCTCCAGGGTGGTATGGTTGCATCCCTCAGCTCTTGTCTGCCTCCTGGTGGTGGTGAGCTTGCAGTACAAGCTAGAGGGTGCACCAGCACTAGGCCAATGGGTGGGCGGAAGGGGCTGTTACCAGGGTTGTAGAGTGCATGCATGCCTCCATGCACATGCGTCTCTACTCCTGGGGCCTTGGGTAAATGGGGAAAAAATGGAGGAGAAAATAATCTAGCAGGCAGGATGATGCCTGACCCTCTGCAGGCACCACTCCCGGGCCAGGCATAAGGTAAGCCCCAGTAATTCCAGGTGTCGGGGCTCGGGGGGGGGTGGTCAGGCTGAATGGAGCATGCCAGTGGAGAAAAACAGTAATATGATAAAAAAAAATATATAGTTAAGTAGGCCTCTACATATGTCATCAGTGCTAGTCATTGTGAAACTTGGACAGCTGGTTCTGATTGCTCTATGATTTTGTAATATAAAAATGTGTTATTGAGTGTCTCTCATGAGATATCCTGTGCTCCTGGGATACCCCCCCCCCAGGTTTCAGTTCAAAGGACAGTATATGTTAAACAGAAGATCTCTGTGTTGTGATTAACTTCCAAGAACTCACATTTTATAGCCTTGTTTAAGATATATGTCAACCTGAAAGCCAGGAGATAATTAAAGACTAGAGAGACATAATTAAGGGTCTCCTGTTTATCTGATTTAATTGTAGCTGACCAGCTGCAAGGAGGGATCGTAAACTTTTACGACGTTTCAGAGGAGTTGCAATTTATGACCTCCTGCCTTTGAAGTGTGGAAATAGGAACTGCTGAAAGATCAAAGAGGAGCAGGAAACTACTCAAGATCAAATAAGTCATTGGGGAAATGAGTTTTTGCTGATGTCACCTTATTTAATATACCTCCTGAGTGATGGGACATCCTGGGAGTATTAATTTTATATTTTACAGGGAGGAGCTAAGTAACATCATGGAAGGGGCAGGTTCAGAGACAGTTTTAACTGTATTCTGTATTTCCACTTAGAGACATTCCTTTTTGGACTCTCTGAAACAACAACAGCTACCTAAAGCACTGTAAGAAGGTATATATTAGATAGAAAAGTCTAACTGTATGTTGGTAGGAAATTTCACTTTAAACCTTGTTCTTTTAAGTGATTGTATGCTTTGTGATATATTATTCTGTGGTTACATTTTACATATTTTATTCATTTTAAGTAAAACCTCTTATTTTAAAGAGACTGCCTGTGTCTTTCAAAATTCTTTTTCCTGTGATGCATGGATGGTTAAGATTTTGACAACACTGTTCATAAGCTTAATGGTATACCAAACTGGGAAAAGGGAAGAATTTATCTAAGGTCTTTCATAGAGTTTTTAAGGGTTCATTTTGTATACCTGGTTAGGTACCCTTGGTGAAAGATATCTGCCATTTCCCTGAGGAGCAGAATTATCTGAGCCTGTACATTTGGGGTACGCTATCAGAAGGTTCACAGTTTGAATCCCTCCAGAACTTGAGACCAAAAGTGATTCAGACCCACAAAACAGACAGGAGGGTTACCCTGTTCTGTTACCCTGTTCACAATAATGCACTCAGAGAGTGGCACTGTGGGAGCAGAGGGCCTCACCTGCTGAGTGGGGTTGTGACAGATTGGTTGGCAGCTGTGTGCATAATTTTGGTAATACAAGCTTTTATTGTTCAGTGTGTCAGCTTAATACTGTCGGCTCACTTGTAAAACAAGGCAGTGATTTATTTTTTTTAAAAAAGGACGCAGAACTATATTACTTAGCTTACAGTCAAGTTCCTACCTGTTTTATTTTTTTTAAGTGCAAGTTAGAGTAGCCGTAGTTAGGGAAGAAGATGGCTTCCAACTACAGCGGGCACACTGTAGACTACTTAAAGCAGTTGTGCAGGGACAGAGGAGTCCTGTATGAGGTGAAAGCCACCAAGCAGAATCTTGTGGATGCCCTGATGGTAGCAGATACCCAGAGCATCGAGTCACAGACACTGACTGTAAGGGACTGAACCTTGAGTGTGGAAGGGCTAGAGGCCAGTGCAGTGTCCAGATCCGATGAGGAGGGCAGCAGGGCCGGTGCCAATGAAGGGCCACAGCAGCAGGGGAAAGTCACCAGCATTCTGGAGCAAGAACTACTCAGGCTGCAGACTGAGTTGTGCAGAATGGAGCTGGAGTTCCAGGAGAAGAGGGAGTGAGAACAGCAAGCTGCAGAGGAGAAGAGGGAGCGAGAGGTGGACCGTGAACAGCGAGAGGCAGGCAGTGAGGAGCAAGAGCATCAGAGGCGACATGAACTGGAGATGCTACGACTCCAACCACTAGCACCAGAGCAGGTAAGTGGCTTGGGTTTAAATTGGACTACAGGACTGGGCTGCAAATTGAATTCCAAATTGATAGCTGAATTTAAAGAGGGGGAGGATATGGGTGCCTTTTTAAATTCTTTTGAAAAAGTTTGTATTCAGGCTAAAATTTCTAGGGAGTCCTGGAGCTTCCAGCTATCCTTGCTGCTTACCGGGAAAGCTCGGGATGCATTGGGTCAAATGGACAATAAGGACAGTAATGATTACAGCAAACTTAAAGCTGCACTGCCAAAAAAATTTGAATTAACTGCTGAATCATACAGAGCTAAATTCTGTAAGCTCAGGAGAAGCCCTGACATGAGCTATGAGGAGCTAGTCATGAAACGTCAGTTTTTAAAATGTTGGTGGGAAGGAATTGAAGCCAACTCTCTAGATAAAATTGAAAATGTGATTCTGTTATGAACAGTTTTTCTGGGCATGCCCAGCAGAGCTGAAAACCTGGCTGGAGGACCAAGATCCCAAAACAGTGCAAGAGGCTGCTGAACTCTCGGACCACTATGCCAAAAGCAGACCTACTCTGAGAGTGAATGGGGTGGGCGTGGAAGTGCAGAAAGGGAAAAGCGTGCCTTCAGGGCAGCTAAAACCCTCACTGCCTCCACTAAAACCAGTTAGCCTCAGGTTTCAGAGAAAAGATTTCTCTGAGAAAAGAAATGAATGTTGGCTGTGTAAAGAAACTGGGCACATTGCCAGACAGTGTCCCAAAAGGGTGAGCAATACACCACTGGGGGCTAGGAAAGAAGTAGGTTGTTTGTGTATCCCTGGAAGCATGCCTGTGAACATGAGGGAACACATGCACCCAGTCATGATGAATGGTGTACAGATGCAAGGGTTAAGGGACACAGGGGCATCCCTGACATTGGTAAAAGGGGATCTGGTACAGTCTGGTCAGCTTATACCCAATAAATATGTCACTGTACAAGACATTATTGGTGGGGAGAAAACATTGCCCCTCACTAGTGTTTTTCTAGACTGGGGTGAAACAGGGGGGAACTGTGCAACAGGTGGCTGCAGCCAAAATGTTAGCAGTGGGCATCATCCTTGACAGCAATCTCCAATGGGGGATGTTGTGTGCAGTTACCCATAGCCAAGCGGCAAGGGGAAATTGTAGTTCCCTGAACCCCACAGAAGCCATTGTGGATACCACTGGAAGGCTGGTTCACCAACCTGTGTCTCCTGATATGGAGACTAATGAAAAGGGGTAGAAATTTCCCCAGCAGCAGTTAACCACACAGCTACAGAGGGTTACTCCAAAGAGGGAGGGGTGACTCATTATCAGAGGGTTAGGAATGACAGTGGTTCTGAGTGCCCTGACACTTGTGCTAGGGATCCTAGTTTAGAGACTGAAGGGGAACCTGTCCCATACCTTGGGAATGTATAAGGAGTTTGCAGCTGCTCAGAAAAGTGACACCAGTCTAGAGAAGCTGAGGTCTTGGGTAGACTCTGACAGAGCACAAGGAGGTGACGGTAGACATAAGGTTTATTGGGAAAATGGACTGATGTATACTCAGGTTGTGCAGACAGAGGGAGGGGTGCTAGGCAGCCAGCTTGTTGTTCCCAGGGGTATAGTGAGCAGTTGCTCAAGATTGCACATGATATTCCCTTGTCTGGTCATCTGGGAATCATGCGCATTATGCAGCGGTTGGCCCAAAATTTCTATTGGCCCAACTTCACCCAGCAGGTGAAGGAGTATTGCAGGTATTGTCACCGGTGCCAAAAAAATAGTGAAGGCGGGCAAGAAAACCCAAGCCACCCTAATTCTAATGCCCATAGTGGAGGAGCCATTCCAGAGGGTGGGAATGGATATTGTGGGGCCTTTAAATACCCCAAGCTCCTCAGGGAAGAGATTCATCCTGACTGTGGAGGATTGTGCCACCTGGTACCCAGAGGCAGTCGCCCTGTCCTCACTGAGGACAGACAAAGTGGCAGATGCCTTATTTGGGATTTTCTTCCATGTTGGGTTTCCACAGGAGGTTATCACAGATCGAGGGGGTTTCTTCATGTCGGACCTGATAAAATGTTTGTGGGAGAAGTGTGGGGTGGTGCAGAGATGCATGACACTGTATCACCCACAAGCCAATGGACTTGTGGAAAGATTTAATGGTACCCTGAAGTAAATGCTCCGGGCATTTGCTGAACAGCATGGGAGGGACTGGGAGAAATACCTGCCCCACCTGTTGTTTGCATACAGGGAGGTGCCCCAAGAGACGACAGGATTTTCACCCTTCAAACTCTTATATGGACGCTGGGTACATGGGCCCCTAGACTTGATCTGGGAGGAGTGGGAAGGCAAGCATGCCACCCAGGGAACTCCCATAGTGGATTACATCCTTAGGTTTAGGGAAAGGCTGAAGTAGCTTATGGGGACAGTCCAGAGCAACCTGGCAGCTGCCCAACAGATACAAAAAGTGTGGTACAACCGCAGAGCCAGAGCTCGCTCGTACATGGTGGGTCCTTATTCCATAGTCCTTATTCCAGTCCCGAAAGACCACCTGCAGGCTGAGTGGGCAGGACCGTACAAAGTAGTTAGGAAGGTAAATGATGTGAACAATATTATAGAGTTACATGACAGAAGATAGACAGAAAGGATGTACAATGTCAACATGGTACACCAGGCACTTGGGTTAATATCCCAATACTGACAGTGTAGTGCAGCATGAGGGGAGTGCTGCACTCCTGAGGTGCTTCTTTTCGGATGAGATGTTAAACCGAGGTCCCATCTGCCTGTTCTGGTGGTGCTTCAGGTGGATGTTAAAGATCCCATGGCACTTCTTGAAAAGAGTAGGGGAATTTTTTATTCAAAATCTCAAAGCAAAATACACAAAATTGTATTACGTCATACAAAATCATAATGGGAAAAAAAACATAAATAAGTATTGTATCATACATTAAATTGAAACATAAGTAAACCCCCTCCTTCGATTAAAGGGTAGGGAAAATATATTATTAAAACTTGAAAGAAAAATATAATCATAATTGTGTTGCTTCACACAAAATCATAATGCAAAAAGGAATAAGCAAACATAAATAAGCATTCCATCATTCCTAGAATACAAATAATTATTAACAAAACCAACACTCTTCCCCTCCGCCCCACTAGAAGAGTAGGGGTATTTTTTATTTAAAAACTTGAAACAGTGGGATGGATATTCAAACTGCGCTATTCTGTGGCGCAAGCCCTTGCGCTGCACAAAATAGTTGCACAGAGGTGTGGCTGGGGTGATATTCAACAGAGTGCGCTATTGAGCAACCCTTGAATATCACCCCCCGGCCACAGCCACTGTGCATGGTGCAGTGGAACTTGCACCACTGCAAGTGGTCAGAGTGGAGCATCTGTTGCGGTGGCGCAAGTACCATTGCGCCATGTGCAAATTTCCCATATTCAAAAGGTGACATGCAAATGGGGCCATAATTCATGCAAGGCATGGGGGGGCCATTTGCATCTATTTATGGCTCCATTTGCATGCCATTAGCATGCAGGTGCGCCGATCCCCAAGGACTTGTGCCTGGCGCCCTGCCAGGCAGCAGCCGTTGGGGACCGACACCCCCTGCAGCCTGATCGCGGGCAAAAGTGTAAAATCAAACCCCCCCCACCAGCCCGATTGCGGGCAGCAAAGTGTTCACCCCTCCCAGAACATATCCCTGGTGGTCCAGTGGACCTCGAAGCCCGATCATGGGCTGCAAGTGTTCAACCCCCAAGAACATATCCCTGGTGGTCCAGTGGACCTCAAGCCCAATCGCAGGCTGCAAAGTGTTCAAACCCCCCAAGGACCACCTACCCTGGTGATCTAGTGCCCTCACCCCACCCACTCCACGAAGCCCCACCACCCCGCCTCCCCATCAGCCAGCGGGCTGCAGCATCCCACCCGCCTGCTGCTCCTGTCGCTCATCAACTGATCAGCTCGGGGGCTGCATGCCCATTGGTGCAGAGCAAGAGCCATGGGCGTGCAGCCCATACCGCATAAGGCAGTCCAGATATGTGAATGAATTAATTGTTCTTGGGGGTTGAACACTTTGCAGCCCGCGATCAGGCTGGTGGGGGGTTATTTTACACTTTGCCTGTGATCGGGCTAGTGTGGGTGGGGTTTATTTAACCTTATGCCCGCGATCGGGCCAGTCAGGGGAGAGGGATTTTTACACTTTGCCCGCGATCAGGCCAGTCGGGGAGGGGATTTTTACACTTTTGCCCGCGATCGGGCCAGTCG
The DNA here is from genome assembly GCA_016271365.2 of Neoceratodus forsteri. Taxonomy (NCBI): domain Eukaryota; kingdom Metazoa; phylum Chordata; order Ceratodontiformes; family Ceratodontidae; genus Neoceratodus; species Neoceratodus forsteri. The sequence goes on along the minus strand of CM057455.1, from coordinate 1,338,481,031 downwards.
GAGGGAGGGGGTTACATGCGCCCGCGATCAGGGCTGCGGGGCACAGGGAGACGCTGGAGGCCATCGACAGGTGGCAGCTGCTGTGTTGCACCCCTGCAGTGCTGCAGCTCACCTGTGGGTGGCCCTCGACTTACTACTTTTTTTTGGCTCAAAGTTGTGCAGGCGAGGTTGGGGTTGCACTGCATAGCTTCCTGCACAGCCCGCTGAATACCGGCTGTGCAGTTTATGCATGGTTCCTCCCCCTCCGGTTCAGCATGCCTTCATTAGCATTGTGCTGTTGCTCACCTTGACTTGGGGGGTGCAACTGCATCCTGCTGAATATGGCAGAATGGCACAATTTCGGACTTGCGCAGGCGCAACCCTATTGCGCGTGGCGCAACCCTTTTGAATATCCAGCCCAGAATATACAAACTGAAATATCACATACAAAATCATAGTATAAAGAACAAAAAATAAGTATTATGGCATACAATGAAGAATATAGTGAAAAGTTCACATATACAAGTTGACACAAAACTTTCCTTTCTCTTCTTACTGCCATTGCAAGGATATAAGATTTGTACATTCAAAAAACCCATAACATAGTCCATGAAACCAGTCTTACTTTAAGCTCCCACATAATGAAAAGAATTATAAACTGAAATATTGTACAAAATTGTATTTCTTCATACAAAATCATAAATAAATTTAATAGAACAAAACTCATAAGACAAAATAAAATTTCCTCATAGAATTTATAAATTAGTATGAGGGGAAACACAGAAGATATGTTTTAAAATTGTATAAAGTCAATACAAAAGAAAAATACATTAATATAATCTTCAAGGGGGTAAACCTAAGAAACAATACAGTATCTTTTATTTACCCTGTATCTAACCAATTTAAATGTTTCCAATACATCTGAAACCGAACTTCTGGAACTTGAAGTCGTTCAAAATGTTTGATCTTTAAAATTGTGGTTTGTATTTTCCAGAATAACTGTACTGGGGTCAAATAATGTTGTTTCAAGGACCACACACAGCGTTCTTGCCAAATGTGATGCTTAATACAGGACAGGATTACATGAATCGTATCAGGAAAGTATTTACTCCAAGAGTGAGGCAAAATTCCAAAAAACAACACTTCTTCAGTTAGTTGTTGCAAAGGCATATCTTTCCACTGGTTTACAGCATAGGACCAAAATTCAACCACATATGGGCAATCAAAAAACAAATGCTGAACAGTCTCAACTGGAGCATGGCATAAGTGTCGTCTTGGGCAACCTCTATCTAAAACACCTTTATGTTTTAGATTCCCCTTAACATTCAACTTCAGGTGTGCACTAAGCCATGCTACATCCCACATGTAGGCAGGGATCTGTTTAGATGTCAACATACTACTAATTTGTGAAAGTTTTGGGGGTGAATATTCAGCAAAAGCGGGGGGAATCAAAAATTTCTCCATAATATTTGCATATAATATTTTTCTCTGATATGTTTCTAGGTGGATTTTTAGAACTCCCCAGACTTTAATTTCGAAAAACAAGATTTAAAATACTTAGGAAGACCTGTCAGAGATTTTTGTTTGGGGATGCATTTAGAAGATTCCCAACCTAAAATCCAGGGGGAGATGGCATCCCACACCCAACCCCTCCCAGATTTTCCCAACTTTGTGTAATAATGGACAAATGTTTTTAGTGACAAACAGAGAAAAAAAGAACACTATTGGATTTACCATTCGAATCCCTCCCAACTTAAAATCCTGATATAATATCCCTCTTTTAATAGGGTTTAATCTACTTCCCCATATTGCAGAGAAGAATAATTCATAAATAACTGTATCTAAGGATACTGGAGGGGGAAAGATCACCCCCAAAAACATACTTAATAAAAAGGTCTTAACCATATAGACCCTCTTTTTTTTTTTTTACATTCTCCATTTATTCCATCTTAAAACTTTAGACTGAGCAACTAACAAAAGAAGATCCCAATTATATCTAGCTGGGTTCTCCATACCCCAAAAGATTCCTAAAATTTTACCGGGACCTGTACATACAGGAATGTTTGGAGAATCCATAACCACCAATGGATCTAGATTGAGAGAAAAATATTTACTTTTTGATAGATTTAATTGTGATCCTGTGCCCTCCGCATATGCCATCAGCAAGGCCGCACTAGCATGGCACTATGGGAGATCCGCCAACGTAATACAAAGGGCATCAGCATAAGCAATCGTTCTAATTTCTGCACAAGTACTGTTTATTGATAGACCCCTAATACTATCAGTAACATTAATTAGAGCAAGAAGGGGTTCTAAAGACAGAATATATAATAGGGGGCTTAAAGGGCACCCCGTCTAACTCCTCTAGTAACTGATACTGGATTTCCTAACCAGCCATTCTCAAATGGCATTGCCAAAGCTGTACGATAACAGATTTTTACCAGTCTATAAATAGTGATGGGAAACTCATAAGTGCAAGACAGGCCCACATATAATTGTGTGAGATGTTATCAAAAGCTTGTTTCTGGTTTAAACTAAGAATAAAGCCCATAAGCTCACCCGAAAGGCCTCTTGAAAATATTTCTCTTAATAAAATAAGGCCATCTGAGATTGATCTATCTGGTACTGAACAAAACTGGGTAGGATGGATTACATCCTCTAGTCTAAACAGATGGATAAACGATTACTAAGAATTTTTGTAAGCAATTTATAGTCACTGTTCAGGAGAGTAATTGGTCTCCAGTTATTTAAACAATCCCTGTCACCTTGTTTATAAATTAATATCACCAAACCTATATACATACTTGAAGGTAGTATTTCAGTATGCAAACTACTTGAAAAAAGACAGGCTAATTCGTCTGTCAACCAAGGTACCAAAAGTTTGTGTAGTTCATTTGGGAGACCATCTGAACCCGATGTCTTCCCTACTGGAGAATGGGCAATTATGTCTCTAACTTCCTGTACTGAAATGGGTTGTATTAGGGTTGGAATTAAATATTCAGGAACCATTTTAATGGGACATGAAGACAACCACTCCTGTATACTGGAATCTGTAAGCCTTGAGTTCTCACTAAATAATGATTTAAACTGCCTCTCTACTTCTTCCACTATGTCATTTTTTTATGAATCACCTCTCAGGTGGGTCTTTTTAATGTTTTAATATCTTTTCTTTGTCAAGAAGCGTTACAAAAATCAAATGAATTAGTATGTGCTCTAGTGCCACTTATTCCGAACCTTTATTCCAGCCTTAGAGAGGACATATGATCATATTGAAGTTTTGTAAGTTTTTCTTTTAGGTTTCAAATTTCTTGATCATCACATTTGAGACCTTTTAATATAAGCTCCTGGAATATGAGTAAGGATCATCTGGTTGTGGAGTATTCCTGTGTTTTGTATCTACTCAATAATCTACCTATTGTTTGAAAGAAAATCTGAAATTCCTGTTTTGTGTCTTCCCACCACAGTTGCTTACTATCATATAAACAAAATACTGATTTTCTGGCCATAACAGTGGCCTGGAAAGCTTCCATAACCTCTGGGATATCTAATAAGGACAAATTTAATTTCCCGTACCTTGACCCCCTAGAGGTTTAAAGACAATTTGAAAGCGCAACACTGAGAAGTACGTGGTCTGATGTGGCTACTGGCAGAATTTTTGGGTCCCTGGTCTGCAGGGAGGAAGAGACAAACCAGTAGTCAATACGGGAAGATTTTTTCCTTGAAAAAAAGTATGAGGGACCATTGTTTGGAGTGAATATACATCAGTTAAGCCAGATTGAATAAGTAAAGAATTTAAAAAATGAGTATCACAGTATACCTTTGAGGTGGTGAAATGTCTGTCCTGGGTCATATGGTTAATGTTGAAATCACCCCCAAACAAAACATTCCTACTAGTAAAAAGAAAAGGATGTATTTGTTTCAATAAAGAAATTCTACCAGTTTTGGTTTGTGGACCCTATATGTTAACTAACCTAAAATCTATGGAAGCCAAAGTGACATCTAACAAAAGAGCATGACCAGGGAAGATATCTACCATATGTGTAACTTTTACATGAGGGGTAGTAAAGCAAATCCCTAAACCTGAACAAAGGTCTTCTCCCCCTGACCAATAACTAGGACCCCATATCCTTGCTACAGAGGCTGTAGCAAAATCTTGTAAGGAATACAATCTGGTATCCTGAAAAAATATTATTTCATACATAAGAGTGGAAAATAAATCAAAAGTGGCTAACGTTCGTACCTCAGAATGGATACTATTTGTATTAAGGCTAGCTATTTTTAAATCATAGCTAGCACAATCATTAGCTGAAGCAGTAATTTAGGTGGTAGCTATGGATAATCTTGTGCTTTTTCTGGTACCTTGCCTAGGTTTAGAGCCACATTTCTTCTTCACTTTACTAGGTACATTTCTACCAATGTCAGGATGTGACGCAATCTCCATCTGAGAAGAAGCCATGGAGGCTGAAACAGAATCCAGATCTGCCCCATCAGTATCAACTGATAAAGCCGAGTATTGATTTTCATTAACAGGCATACCCATTACTGTTTGTGAAGAAAATTGTAAAGAAGGCTGAGAAAAAGGGACCTCCATTTGTTGTGAAACAGAGGAAACTGAGATCACCAAAGGTGAAGGAGGAGGGGGCATAGACCCTTTGGTATCCTGGCCCACTTGGGGTTTGGAAAACTTGGGTGTAGGCACCACCATTATTTCTTCTGGCAAAGCCTGAACTGTTTTTTCTGCCCTAGATCCTTCAGAGGGAGTAACAGTGGTAGGGTCTGTTAAAGTACGGTGTATTGTATGACCCTGTTGTCTCCTCTGTGGATGGGGTTCAGATACAAAAGAAGGAGGTATGGGAATATGGGTTGGTTTAGTGGCTTTGTGCATATAGAAATCCTGGATACCATAATCTGCTTCTCCAGTATTGTATGCAGCCCATGGACACTCCGTAAAGTTGTGACCTCCTTCATCACAAAAGTTACACTTTGGAGTGTTTACACAGTGGACTTGTAGCTCCACAATATGTGCATTGTTGGATAGTCCAAGTGGAACTAAGATGTCTGGGAGAGCCACATTTAAAACATCTTTTTGACTGTCCAGGGTAAAAAAGAAATCCCTTATCTCTACCTATATAAAAACAATTTGGTAGATGTTCTAAACCATCAGCAGTCTGATTTAACTTAATTTTCATTTTCCACCCTCATTTCAGAAACCCTCTGTATCTAAAATAGGATCAGGGGTACCTTGTATATCACAATGTTTTTCCAGCCAGTAAAGAATGTCTGAGATATTAACTCCTCATTTCAAAATAAAACCGTAATAAGTCTAAATGGCTGTTTTGTTAAAGGGATCACCTGAAATGGTGTCCGTAAAGGATTGGTTTTAACAGACGTGTTTAATCCAAAAACGTTCTAAAAGTTCAGGAGTTCTAAAACTGATATCAAAAGAATGTTCTCCAGGGGCATGGATCAAAGCATAGACTTCAGATGGCGTGAAGCCTAAGGATTATTTTAATAAAATACGCCCCACAAAGTATCTATCTGGGGCAGGATCCATGCCCCCCAAATACCTGAGTCTTATAGCGTTCCTTCTTTTGGCCAGTTCAACTGGTTTTCTAAATAAATCAGCATAGGAAGGACGTTGAGTATTGTCTGGCTTCTGGGCCTGATCAAGTTCTTGTAAGTGTAAATTCACAGGCCCAGTATTTAAAATTCTTTCTGGTGTCTTATTCTGATCAGAAACCTCTGATAAATCAATAGATATGTCCAAAGGGTGGGGAGTATCCGGGTTCAAAATTTTGTTACCTGAGTCCGTTGTTTTGCCCTTCTCTGGTGCAGGCCATTCCTGAGGCTCCGATGTAGATTTCACTGCCTCCGATGATAATGAGGCTGAGGAATCTATGGTATGATCAAGGATCAAAATGTCTTCTAAAGCAGGGTTTTCTGTCAGAACAGGGTCTGCGCTCCATTCTCCATTCGTTTTTTGGTGCCATCCGGCGTCTCATAGAGCTCAATCTGGGGACCATCCTGGATCTCCTGGAACCTCGTATAGTTCCTTATTTGACCAATTGCCATCTTCCGATGAGACTGAACCCACCACAAACACTTTGGGTAAATGAGAAGAGGCGTTTTCTGGACTCCGTTTCCTTTTTTTTTTCCATCTCTATGTTTAGTTGCTTCTGACATAATTCAGCCTCTAGAAGAAGCAGTTGTTGTTGTAAATAGGTGCGTTTCTCCTCTAAGGTTTGATTTTGGTACAACTGGGAAGCCACTGAGTCTGTGCATGCTTCATTAATGATTGGCATAGCTGATAGCCGAATTTCGTCCACCTTGGTTTCCTCCAGAGTGTCTATTGCAGGGGAGGTATCATGCCGAGTTTCTCCAAAGGCTAAAATCGCATCCTCCCTGCCAGCACTTCCATCTCCTTCAGCCACCAGCTCCGAAGTGAGCTCAGCCATCCCTGCAGACAGATGGACAGTGCCACCCATCTACAGAGTAGGAGGAATTTCCCCACTGCCCTGGAAAATGTCCCCCTATTCACAAAAATACCACTAAGAGCTTAATCTGGTTCAAGGTCAGTTGGCACTCTTCTGTATCCCCTTCCCCCTGATCATGCCTGAAAATAGGCAGAATTTGCCTAGTGCACTTACCCGGTCAACAAAAGCTAAATGCAATAAAATAAATGATGAAGCCATATGCTAATAGGGCTGACATGGTTTTTGCAGTGTGTTGTGCTGGGGACGAAGGAGACCCCCTTCTGGACTCGCTGGTAGAAAGCAAGACAGGAGTCCTCTGTAGAGGCAGTAAAATTGTCTCCCCAGCTGGCCCCGGACAAGATCCAGGAAGTAAGGGAGGTTTTAGCAGACTTTGCCCCATTGTTTAGTGCCAAGCCTGGACTAATCCCCTTAGTGACACATGATGTGGAGACAGGGACACAGATGCCCATATGGCGGACAGCATATCAGGTGTCAGAGGCTGTCCAAAAGGACATTAGGAGGGAAGTGGAGGAGATGCTGGATTTAGGGTAATCCAGAGATCCCACAGCCCCTGGGCCTTACCCATAGTCCTTGTGCCCAAGCCAGAAGGCTCTACTCATTTCTGTGTGGACTATCATGGACTGAATGCAGTCACAAAGTCAGATGCCCACCCGATGCCCCAGATGGATGAACTCCTGGATAAGTTGGGAGGGGCGACATACCTTATGACCATAGACCTGACCAAGGGGTACTGGCAGGTAGAGTTAATGGACAGAGCTAGGGAGAGGTTGGCCTTCATCACTCCGATAGGCTTATTTGAATTTAAAGTAATGCCTTTTGGAATGAAGAATGCCCCTGCCACTTTCCAAAGGTTGGTGAACCAGATGTTAAATGGTGCTGAGGAGTATGCTGTGGTGTACCTGGATGACATTGCCATCTTTAGTGCCAGCTGGGAGGAACACCTGTCCCACCTTAGGGAAGTGCTGGGTAGGATACAGAGGGCTGGGCTCACTGTCAAAGCTGAGAAGTGCCAGATGGCCATGGGAGACGTGGCACACCTTGGGCATGTGGTAGGCTGGGGACAGCTCCGTCCTAACAAAATAAAAATAGAGGTGATCCAGGCGTGGCCCAGATCAGAAACACAGAAGCAGGTAAGGAGTTTTTAGGGACAGCAGGGCACTATAGGAAATTTGTACCAAATTACGGTGCCCTGGCTGCTCCCCTATCTGACCTAGTAAAGAAAAGGATGCCAAAGAAAATTACATGGGAACCAGCCTATGAGGAAGCCTTTACCAGACTGAAGGAGGCACTGTGCAGTGCTCCTATTTTGACAAGTCCTGACTATAGCAAACCCTTCATAGTTGAGACTGATGCCTCAGACGTGGGTATTGAGGCAGTACTGAGTCAGACATCCAACTAAGGGGAAGTTAGAGCCATACTTATATGGGCAGCATTTTGTGGTACAAACTGACCACAACCCCCTGATTTGGCTGACACAAATGGGAAAAACTAATGGTAGATTGTTAAGATGGAGTCTTGCTTTGCAAGGGTATGATATGACAATCTTACATATGGCTGGAGTGACCAATCAGAACTCAGATGACTTGTCTCGTGTCTATGAGGAGTGAACTGATTTGGGAAGCTCATCCCATGCAGGGGCTAGAGCCCCCAAATTCAATCTAGGTGCGCAGGATTGTGACATTTGGACAGCTGGTTCTGACTGCTCTATGATTTTGTAATATAAAAATTTGTTATTGAGTGTCTCTTATGAGACATCCTGTGCTCCTGGGATAACCCCCCCAAAGGTTTCAGTTCAAAGGACAGGATATGTTAAACAGAAGATCTCTGTGATGTGATTAACTTCCAAGAACTCACATTTTATAGCCTTGTTTAGGATATATGTTAACCTGAAAGCCAGGAGATAATTAAAGACTAGAGAGACATAATTAAGGGTCTCCTGTTTATCTGACTTACTTGTAGCTGACCAGCTGCAAGGAGGAATCATAAACTTTTATGACATTTCAGAGGAGTTGCAATTTATGAACTCCTGCCTTTGAAGTGTGGAGATAGGAACTGCTGAAAGATCAAAGAGGAGCAGGAAACCACTCAAGATCAAACAAGCGTTTTGCACTCTCCCTATGCTGTGAGACAGTACAGGAGGGTTGCAGCATTTGTTGGAGCTGAATTACGAGTATTTTTAACTAAATATACTGCACTATTCACCTGTCTGTCATCTGGGAAGGTTGCAGGAAGTTCCTCCCAGTTGTAGTTTTTAAGGGGGTTTGCTAGAACTACAAACAGGTTCCTGTGTGATTTATTTTAGACATTTAGCAACTAGGTCACTGCACATCAATGTGTAGCAGGGTGTTATACCTTTACAATACTTTTTTGGGTCTAAATTCTTGATTTGGGGCATTGAAGGACTCGTGACCCGCTATAGCACTTCTGGGTCCAGAGCTATATCTGCTTGTGTCTCTGCCAGTGTTTTTTTACATTTAACAAACGTTTTGCACTCTCCCTATGCTGTGAGACACCTTGTGTGTGAGACAGTACAGGAGGGTTACAGCATTTGTTGGAGCTGAATTACGAGTATTTTTAATTGAATATACTGCACTATTCACCTGTCTGTCATCTGGGAAGGTTGCAGGAAGTTCCTCCCAGTTGTAGTTTTTTAGGCGGTTTGCTAGAACTACAAACAGGTTCCTGTATGATTTATTTTAGACATTTAGCAACAGGGTCACTGCTCATCAGTGTGTAGCAGGGTGTTAAACCTTTACAATACTTTTTTGGGTCTAAATTGTTGATTTGGGACATTGAAGGACTCGCAACCTGCGATAGCACTTCTGGGTCCAGAGCTATATCTGCTCACGTCTCTGCGAGTGTTTTTTTTACATTTAACAAGCGTTTTGCACTCTCCCTATGCTGTGAGACACCTTGTGTGTGAGACAGTATAGGAGGGTTACAGCATTTGTCGGAGCTGAATTACGAGTATTTTTAATCGAATATACTGCACTATTCACCTGTCTGTCATCTGGGAAGGTTGCAGGAAGTTCCTCCTAGTTGTAGTTTTTAAGGGGGTTTGCTAGAACTACAAACAGGTTCCTGTGTGATTTATTTTAGACATTTAGCAACTGGGTCACTGCACATCAGTGTGTAGCAGGGTGTTATACCTTTACAATACTTTTTTGGGTCTAAATTCTTGATTTGGGGCATTGAAGGACTCGTGACCTGCGATAGCACTACTGGGTCCAGAGCTATATCTGCTCGCATCTCTACAAGCGGGTCGAGCGCCATGGCTCCACGCGGCTCTGTGCGCTGAGACACATGCATCAGCACATGTCTAGAGTGTCCAGAGTGGCTAGAGGGATAGAAGGGCATAAAATTCTGTATAATCTAGTTCAATTAAATATACTGTAAGTTCTTATTTTCTAGAGCTATAAGACTATTTTGTGTCTGAAATAAAGTGAATTGCAATATGGCTTCACCTGATTTAATTGATTTAGAACATTCAGATTTGATAACTCATTTAGGTGTTTTAGGAACACAATGTATATTGTGTAAAATGTTTACTGGTGTCATGGAAAATCCTCCAAAGGAGCGCTATCAATGTAATAAATGTTCTGAGAATATTGAGTTGAGGCATGAGATAAACTCATTTTCTCTGAGATTGAAACAACTAGAAATCAATCAATATAATATGACTGAACGGTTTAATAGTTTTAAAAATTCTAATCCATTTTTTGATCCAAACATTATCAATAATACCCAGTGTCCTATTGACACCACTTTACAACATGAGGTAGTAAATGATCAGCAATTGGGTAATGACTTATTATTTCCTTTAGTATCCTCTAAAAGTGTAGCTATTCTACAACATGAATTAGTAAATGGTCAGCAATTGGGTTATGAATTATTATCTCCCATAGTACCCTCTATATCTACATCTCCTAAAAATGTAGTTTCAAATAAGAAAAGAGTTAGGGAGGTTGATGAAAATGATGAAGAAAATGATTGTTGTTGGTATAATGTCCAAAAATCTAGAAGAACAAAAAAGGGGAGAAAGGCTGATTATTTTTCAGTTCCATTATCAAACAGATTTGAGTGTTTGTAGTCTGTGCATTGCCAGTTATCTGAGGGCAATGATTTGCCTCATTGCTCGGTTAACAATAATGATAGACATGATTCCCTACTAACAAGTGGTGCCACTTCTTTGGAATTGATGTCACTTGTTTTTGATCATCCCCTTATTGACTTTTCAATGGATAATGGTTTACATGCACCTAATGCTAATTGTGTGACTTTTCCCACAAATCATTCCAATAAACAGATTTTAGTCATTGGTGATTCTATGATCAAGTATCTAGATAGAGCAATTTGTAATCCGGATAAGAATAATAGAACATGTACAAGTTTCAGTGGTGCCAAGATTTGTGACATTTCTAGAATGTTAGATAATATCCTGAATAATTGTGGTGATAATCCTTTAGTAATTATACATGTGGGTGTCAATAATATTCTTCATGATTCAATTCAGGATATTAAGTCAGCCTTTGTTGGATTAGTAAACAAACTGATGGATATTGGTTGTCAAATCAATATATCCGAAATTCTTCCTGTACCCTGTTATTCATATCATCTAAATCATAAAATCAAGATTATTAATAACTGGCTTCATTATTGGTGCCTTCAACAAGAGATAAATTGCATCAATCATTGGGAAATATTTGATGGTAGAAATTATCTGTTTGGGAGAGATGGATTGCATTTGAGTCGGAAGGGAAATGCTGCTCTGAGCAACCAATTTTTGTCACTAATTGAAGGTTGTTTAAACTAGTCTGTGGGGTGAGGGGACAGATTAAACAACTGTCACCCCCCACTAAAACAATTGGTACTTTGTTATTGCAAAGAAAAATAAATGTCCGCAATTTTAATGTGAGGGGACTAACAAAAAAAATGGATGAGTTACAGATAAAAGCCATAGATCATAATGTAGATATTATCTCAATATGTGAAACATGGGGCGATGATCAATCCTCATGGGAAAGATGTCTAAGTAATTATAAAGTATATAGATTAAATCGACAAAATAGAAGGGGAGGTGGTGTAGCCTTGTTTTTTAAAACCAATTTAAATACAGTTGATATTACTAATTACATAAAAGTACATAATGTATTTACTGAAACAATTTGGGTTAAATTCTACTTAAATCAAAATGAGTTTCTTATTTTTGGCTGTTATTATCATCCTCCCAATTCTCCTGCCTACGTAATAAATGCAATTATTACAGAATTTGAATTGGTGTGTGAAATGGGACAAGTTGTAATTGTTGGTGATTTCAACCTTGGAAATACTGACTGGTCTAAATATACTGCAATAGGTGGGAAGGAAAATAAATTCCTCTCCACTTGTATTGAACTTAATTTAATACAACATGTTACTGGGTCAACTAGGGAAAATAATATTTTGGATCTTGTGATTGGTACCGATTCAGTGCCAATTAATGACCTGAGTATTCAAGATCCAATAGCAGGTAGTGACCATAATACTATCAGTTTTTCCATAGAGAAAGTATCCTCCGTTACTAATAACAAGTCTATTATTTATTTTTATAATAAAATGGATTTGAATTCTGTTGATAAGGTTATGGAGGAAATTGATTGGTACTCTATATTATTTCATTTAAGTCCTGGAAATTGTTGGCTTGCATTTAAATCCATTATTTCAAATATAAGAGACAACTATATTCCTTCTAAGTTTAAAGATCAGACTAGAAAAAGGTCTCCAAAATGGCTTAATACATCTATAAAAAAGTTATTAAAAGGAAAAAAGAAATTATATAATGTTTACTCAAGGACTAAATCTAATACTGCCCGGGAAGCATATAAAAAGATACAGTCCAAATGTAAATTCTGTATAAAGAGAGCTAAATCATCCTGGGAAATTAGATTGGCAGAATCTGCAAGTAAGAATAATACAAAATAATTTTATTCTTATGTTAATTCTTTAAGGAAACCAGGTTGTCAGGTTGGTCCTATTGTACATAATGGCGATATTGTGCATGATCCTGTCAAGATGGTGGATGTATTTAATATAGAATTTTGTAAAATATTTACAGATTTGGATACATCCCCAGTAAATGTTAATAGTGAGAATGATTCTATCATTATTTTTGATGAAAAACATATTTATGATAAATTAGTCTCCCTAAAGGGTAAATATTGTTCAGGTCCTGATAGATTGGCAGGACACTTATTATTTTTAGTAGCCAAGCATATTGTAAGGCCATTAAACATTATATTTGAAAAATTTTTGTTGGTAAATTATGTCCCAGAAGATTGGAAAAAAGCAAATGTTACACCAATTTATAAAAAGGGTTTAAAAGATAACTGTGAAAATTATCGTCCTATTAGTTTGACCTCCACAGTTTGTAAGGTACTAGAAAGTTTAATAAAAGATATTATTACACCAGTCTTGAATATTAAAGATACTGAACAGCATGGGTTTAGGAAGGGAAGAAGTTGCCTCACAAATTTGCTCTCATTTTATGAGAATATTAGTGAGTACTTAGATCATAACATACCTTGTGATATTATTTACATCAATTTTAGTAGAGCATTTGACATTATGCCACATATGGCGTTGATTTCTAAATTAATTGAAATTAATATTAACCGCTATATTATAAATTGGATCAGCAATTGATTACGAGATAGAACACAATGTATTCTTATCGATGGATTTAGTTCAAGGGAAGGATATATTTCTAGCGGAGTCCCGCAGGGTTCTGTGTTGGGACCTTGTCTCTTCCAGGCATTTTTTGCAGATTTGACGGATAAATGCCAAGCTATCTCTATCAAATATGCTGATGATGTGAAAATTGACGGACCATGTTTAGAAACTATGTATTCTATTATTATACAAAATGATTTGAATAATATTACCTTTTGGGTTAATAAATGGGGCATGAAACTAAATTTAAATAAATGCAAAGTTATGCATTTGGGACCTAATAACCCAGATTATACATATCAGTTAAATAATACAGACCTAGTTAGTTCTGTTGATGAAAAAGATCTGGGTATCAGTATCTCGAATGATATGTCATATAATAAGCACATTCAAGAGATTATTAATAAGTCTAATAGAGTTATGTGGTCAATTTTGCGTAATATCAGATCACGTAAAAGTGAGGTTCTTGTGCCTTTGTTTAGATCTTATGTAAGGCCCCATTTGGAATATGCTGCCCAGTTATGGTCCCCTTATAAGAAAATGACTAGTAATTCCTTGGAAAATGTTCAAAGATGGTTTACTAAGAAAATTTCAGGATTAAAGAACAATATGTATAATGACAGGTTAAAAAAATTAAAATTAATGTCTTTATCAACTCGTCGGTTTAGAGGCAATTTGCTCCTTCTTTTTGATATAATTAAAGATCCTGTCATTTTGACTGAATTAAATCTTCAATTTAAGGACAATGCTTATAATACTAGAGGTCATCCATTACAATTAATTAGGAATAAATTTAGGCATAAAAACTGACAATATTTTTTTACATTAACAGTTGTGGGTCCCCGGAACAATTTGCCTAATAGTATTGTTATTAGTGAAAAATAAGAAAATATTTAAGTATAGAGTGTATCAGTTAATTTGTAGTGATTTCATTTTATCATATTGCCCCTTGGTTTAGTATAAGAGCGTTATGGGCTAACTGCCCTCTTGCTCTTTACACAACCTTAGTATGAACCTTAGTATAAGTCATTGGGGAAATGAGTTTTTACTGATGTCACCTTATTTAATATACTTCCTGAGTGATGGGACATCCTGGGTGTATTAATTTTTATATTTTACAAGGAGGAGCTAGGTGACATCATGGAAGGGGCAGGTTTAGAGACAGTTTTAACTGTATTCTGTATTTCCACTTAGAGACATTCCTTTTTGGACTCTCTGAAACAACAACAGCTACCTAAAGCACTGTAAGAAAGTATACATTAGATAGAAAAGTCTAACTGTATGTTGGTAGGAAATTTCACTTTAAACCTTGTTCTTTTAAGTGATTGTATGTTTTGTGATATATTGTTCTGTGGTTACATTTTACATGTTTTATTCATTTTAAGTAAAACCTTTTATTTTAAAGAGATTGCCTGTGTCTTTCAAAATTCTTTTGCCTGTGATGCATGGATGGTTAAGATTTTGACAACACTATTCATAAGCTTAATGGTATACCAAACTGGGAAAAGGTAAGAATTTATCTAAGGTCTTTTATAGAGTTTTTAAGGGTTCATTTTGTATACCTGGTTAGATGCCCTTGGTGAAAGATATCTGGCATTTCCCCGAAGAGCAGAATTATCTGAGCCTGTACATTTGGGGTATGCTAGCAGAAGGTTCACAGTTTGAATCTCTCCAAAACTTGAGACCAAAGGTGATTTAGACCCACAAAACAGACAGGAGGGTTACCCTGTTCTGTTACCCTTTCCACAATACTGCGCTCGGAGGTTGCCACTGTGGGAGCAGAGGACCTGACCTGCTGAGTGGGGTTGTGACAGTCATCTTATTTAGTTTTATGTCTTTTGGGGATGTACCAGCCCCATCAGTGGTTTGACTAGTCCCAATGACTTGGAGCACTTTCATGGTGTCTGCCCACCTCTGATCTTGTCTCCTCCACTCCATCTTTCTCTCCTGACTCGCTCTTTCTCTTTGTCTTTCCTTTTCTATTTGCTTAACAACTAACCACCTCAACAGTTCATTAATGTTTTCTGGAGGTTAGTCTGCCAGTTCCTCACCTATTTCCATCATGCTGGCATCAAAAATGGGATCTGGCTTTGTCCTTCATCTGGCCCCAGGTTCTAGACCAGGAAGTGTCTTCTCTCCCCCAGTTCCTCAGCCATGGCTCTTGTCAACGCATCTCTGGTGTGTTCAATCTTTTTCAGATTGGCTGGTTGTTCATCAGACATGCAACTTTCAGTTTTATCCACATACCAGGGCTGGTATCAGCTGATTGAAGTCCCCCTGACCACCTGGACAATAAAACAACTCCGGCTTCTGACACCACAGTGTTGTAGGGTGTGGGTATAATGATAGACACTGATGACAGAAATGAGGTACAACACGCAGTTGTGTGGTTTTATTCAGAAAGTTCTCCAATATAGAAAAAAAAACAGCTCGATATTACTTGGTATTACTCGGTTTCCAAAGGTGGAAGAAAGTGTTAGCTCATCGAGACCACCTTCCCCACACTTGCGGGGTGTATTTAAATTCCATGGTTAAGGATGTAGGCATCCAAGGCATGTTTGAAGGCATCACATTGTTTTTTTGTCTACCAGATTTGAGGGCAGTAAGTTCCATAACCTACTTGTTTTAACTGTGAAATAATTTTTCCTTCTATTGGTTCTAAGCTTAGGAACTTTAAGTTGTCTATTGGGACACCTCAAGCCCTTAGGTTTTGTCACCCATTCCAATCCACATTCCTCAGAAAGATAGGGGTCATTTACAATATTAAAGAGCATTAGCAGATCTCCCCTTAATCTGAGAGTCCTTAGATCATAAAGTTTAAGCTTGCTTAATCTACCAGGGTAGGTTAACATACATAGGGGTGATATCAATTTTGTAGCCTTTCTTTGTACCAAGTCTATGATTTGTATATCTTTGTTTAGATATGGGGATCAAAATGCTGCAGTGAAATCCACATGAGGTCCTATATACAATCTGTATAGCGGTAGAATACAGGCTTGATTTCTGTTGACAAATGCTTTTCTAATTGATATTAAGATACAATTTGCTCTATGGGAGACCCGTCTACATTGATCTGTATTAGAGAACTCTTTGTTGATAATAATTCCCAGATCACTATCAGATTCTACCACTTTTATATGGCATGCAGTAATACTATAAGCTATATACAGATTTTTTGTTCCAAAATGAATTGTACATTTATCAGTATTGTACCCCATTTTGTTGTTTTTTTTGCCCAATTATCTAACTTAATTAGACCTTGTTTAAAGACATCAATCTTAAGTAGTGTAGCAACCTTTGAAAAGATTTTTGTATCATTTGCAAATTTGACTAGTTTGCAATTTAGGTCATCGTTTATGTCTCTAATAAAAATCTTAAACAAGATTGAACAAGACTAGAAAATAGGCTAGAAGGAGGGGTGGAGCAACAATGGGGAAACTTCAAAACTGCCATCACAGAGGCAACAAGCCTTTGTGTGAAGCAAATAAACAAATCAAAACAAAAGAAAAAGCCACTATGGTTCTCAAAAGAGGTGGTGGGAAGGTCAGGGAGAAAAAGATAGCATTCAGGAAGTATAAGGAAACACAGAAGGAGCAGGACAGAGAGCTGTACCAGTTAAGGCAGAAAGAAGCAGGGAGGGAAGTCAGAATAGCAAAGGCCCAAACTGAGGAAAATATAGCCAACTCGGTTAAGAAGGGGGATAAAACCTTTTATAGGTACATCAGGGAGCATAGAAAGACAAAGGGAGGGATAGTGAGGCTGAACAGAATGGATGGTGGGTGGGCAGAGAGGGACAGTGAAAAAGCAGGGATACTGAATGAATATTTCTGCTTAGTATCCACAAAAGAGAAGGAGGGGGAGGTACCTAATCCAATTAACAGAAGCACTCTTGATAGGGGGGTCGATCCCAGTCCTTTCACAGAAGAAAGGGTTCTGAAAGAACTCCTAAAACTGAAGGTGGACAAAGCAATGGGGCCTGATGGAATTTGCCCCAGAATTCTAAAAGATTTAAGGGGAGAACTAGTGAAACCACTGACTACCCTTTCTAACAAATCATGGGAGGATGGTGTGGTACCTGAGAACTGGAGGAAGGCGGATGTGATTCCCCTTCACAAAAGTGGGAACAGGACAGAGGCAGGAAACTACAGACCTGTCAGTTTGACCTCTATGGTAGGGAAAGTGATGGAATCACTTCTGAAGGAAAAAATTGTTGTGTACCTAGAGGCCAGTGGGGCACAGGACCCAAGGCAGCATGGGTTCACAGCAGGAAGGTCATGTCAGATGAATCTAATTGATTTCATTGACTGGGTGACAAAAGTAGTAGATCAGGGAGGGGCGGTGGACATGGCCTACCTAGACTTTAGCAAGATATTTGACACAGTCCCACACAAAAGATTAATAGTCAAATTAACCAGCCTGGGAGTGGGTCCCAGGGTGGTAGCCTAAATAAAACATTGGCTGGACAACAGGACACAGAAGGTAATTGTAAATGGAGTCCACTCTGAAGAAAGAGGGGGTTACTAGTGGAGTACCGAGGGTTCAGTACTGGTTCAGTCCTTTTAATGTCTTTATAAGTGACATTGCAGAGGGAATGGAAGGAAAGATGCCTCTTTGCAGATGACACAAAGATCTGCAACAGGATTGATACACAAGGAGGTGTGGAAAGGATGAGAAGGGACTTGGCGAGGTTGGAGGAATGGTCAGAAGTATGGCAGCTTGGATTCATGCAAAAAGTGCAAAATAATGCACCTGGAAACAAAAACACAGGGAAAATTACATATGGGGGGAGGTAACAACAACAAAAATGGAAAGGGATCTGGGGATAATCATATCAGATGACCTTAAGATTAGCAAGCAATGTGAGAAGGCAGTAGGGAGGGCTGGGGGGATACTGGGATGTATAGGGAGAGGCATCACAAGCAGAAAACAGGAAGTTGTTATCCCTCTGTACAGACAGTTGGTGAGACCAGATCTGGAGTACTGCATCCAGTTCTGGAGACCCTATCTCTGCAAGGACATAGACAGGATAGAGGCAGTCCAGCGGAGGGCAAGTAAAGTGGTGCAGGGTCTGCAAGAGAAGCCATACGAGGAGAGACTAAAGGAGCTTAATATGTATACCCTTGAGGAAAGGGGGGGGACATGATAGAAACTTTTAAGTACCTTAGTGGAATCAACAAAGTCCAAGAGGGCAGCATCTTTCAGAAAAAGAGATGTGCAAGAACAAGGAGACACAATTTAAAGATAGAGGGGTGGCGGTTCAGGGGCAATGTGAGGAAGTATTTTTTCACAGAGAGAAAGTGGTGGATGCATGGAACAGCCTTCCTGAGGAGGCTGTGGGGTCTAAAACTGTGGAAGAATTCAAGAATGCATGGGACAGACATAAGGCAATTTTTGTAGGGTGTAGGAAGAAATAGGCTGTTGGTTAACTAGGATCTGCAGCTTATCCTGTAGGTAGGGAAATGGGAAGACTAGGTGGGCCAAGTGGTCCTTATCTGCCGTCAAAGTCTGTGTTTCTGAGTTTCTATGGGTCCCAAAACTCAGCCCTGAGGGACTCCGCTAGTAACCTTAATTACATCTGACAGTTTGTCTGCCACTCCAACTTGCTGGGTTCTATTAGACAGCCATGAAGATATCCATTTAACAATAAAGGGGTTTAGGCCTAGTGTTATCATTTCTTTAAGAGTAAGTGGTGAGGGACCTTATCAAATGCTTTTTTGAAGTCAAGCAATACCATGTCCACTGGAACTCCCCTATCTAAACTTCCACTAATATTTTCATAAAAGGAGATCAAATTTGTGGAACAGGATCTGCCTTTTAAAAAGCCATGTTGTTTCTGATCATTTAGGTTCCTCTCCTCAATCTCCTTATTTAGCCTTTGCTTCAAAAGTTTCTCCATGCACTTACATACAATTGATGTAAGGCTAATTGGCCTATAATTACCAGCTGTCTTCCTACTCCCCTTTTTATATATTGCTACTACTGTAGCACCTCTCCATTCCATTGGTACTTCTCCTGATCTAAGTGATTTATTAAAAAGTATAGTAAGGGGTACTGATATTTCCTCTGCTGTCTCTTTCAAAAATTTACTATTAATGCAATCCGGGCCTGTGGAAGAATTATGCTTAAGTTCATGCAACACAGTGCTAACTTCACCTATTGAAATGTCATCAAATATTGTATTATATGGGATTATATCAACACTATAGGCCTCTCCCATGGAGAATACTGTACTGAATAATTTATTTAGTGTGTTGGCAATATCCTTTGCATCTTCCAGTTAATTTCAATTTTCTACAAGTGGTCCTACCTTATTATTTTGTCTAGAAGTATTTCTAATATAAGCATAAAATGCTTTGGGGTCTTTATTTAAACATAATTTAAATTATTTTTTTTCCTTTCTGCTTTTATCACTTGTTTTGCTTTTCTTAGTTCCATTTTGTATATCTTTTTATGTTCACTTTGATCCTTTTTATACTCGGTGAATGCTTTTTCCTTTACTCTGATTTGTTTTTTCACTGTATGTGTTAGCCATTATGGTATTTTACTGTTAGAATTGGAGACTTTTTTTTTTTTACTAGGGATGAATAATTCTTCCATATTGTGTATAATATATTTAATTGTCTCCCAACTTCCTTCAGTAGTGCTATCTTCCAAGACATATTGCCAGTCTATTAATTTAATAAAACTCTGTATTTTGATATAGTTTCCTTTATTGTACTGTAATTTATATTGGGAATGACTGTGAACCTGAAGTTGCTGGTTAATATTAAAGATTATGCTATTATGGTCACTATTCAATAATGGTGTGGCAATATTAATATTTGAGATTTCCAAATGGATGTTAGTAAGAATAATATCCAAAATGTTGACACCTCTAGTAGGTTCAGAAACTAATTGTTCAATCCCTGCTTCAACTGTAGCATCTGATATTGTAGTTTCATTTGATGATACGCTTTTAAGAGAGTTCCATTGTATTCCTGGTAAGTTAAGATCACCTACAATAATCAAGTTGTCATTTTCTGATAAATCTAAAATAGTAGTACATAGTTCTTGATCGTACAAGCTATCTGCAGTTGGGGGTCTGTAAAAATTGGCTATAATGATATTTTTGTCATTCATAGGTTTGATTTGTATACACACTCCTTCTACTAAATCTGTTTTTATAGAAAGTTCTACTGACTCCAGTACGTTTTTAATATATAAACACCCCCCTCCTTTTTTATTGATACTATTTCTTTTGTAAAATGTGAAGCCTGGAATAGAATTATGCCACAAAGAATTTTCATCCCACCAGTCTCACATACGGCAATTATATCCAGATCCTGTTGATGAATGAGGGCTTGAAGTTCACAGCTTTTAACTAAATTTAAACTTCTTGCATTTGTTGTATAAACCCGTATTCCCTTTTTGATATTAGTTGATAGCGAATTTAGTGGAAAGTCCCCCTTATGCCCCCTTCTGTTAGTTTAAATGTTTATGTATGCATTGAAGAATACTTTTGACCAGTATGACATTGCCCCTTTTACTAAGATGGAGTCTGTCCCAGCTATAGAAGATGAAATTGTCAGAAAACTGCTCCCAATGGGTTAGACATCCCATCCCTTCCTTTAATGTCCATTTTCTTATCCATTCGTTTATCATTTTTATTTTACCATTTTTAACTACAGTTGATCTTGGGGCAGGTAAAATTTCTGATATACATATCTGGGCCCCATACAGTTTTAAGTAAGTGACCATGGATATATACTCTTTTTTAATATCCTCGATGGTGGAGGAATTAATATTATTGGTTCCCACGTGTACCACCACTACAGGGTTAGGGCCAGAGTTCTTCAGGATATATTTGGCCATTCTTTCTAGGTCATCTATTTTTTACCTCCTAAAACTTGAACAAGTCTGATTTGCTTTATCTTCGTTACATAATATACCATCTGTATATTTAATGATGGAGTCACCAAGGACTATCACCTGTCTAGGACTATCCTTATTGGCATTAGTGTTTTTTTGGGACAGATCTATGACCTCTGTTTCCATCGGGACTGAATTCCATATTTCTATGGTCAAATTACCACAGTTTTCAGTCTAGTTAGTTTCCTTTAAGGTGACATCTTGTCGTTCTAAATTTGGGTTACCTGTTCTACATTGATCGGGGGTTGGGAGCTTTAGCCATTCTCTTGAATTGTTGGTATGGTGTTATCATTACTTAACATGAGTGTAGATAGGCAATTTTCAGGATTGACCCCCCCATGCATTAAAGTATTCTCAATATTATTTATACCCTGTACACAGGCTTCTCCCACTGGAGAATTATCTTCCGGGTTCAAGGTATTTAATATATCAAATTTGTTCTGTTGTGGAAGTATAAAATTCATTGCTCTTCTTCCCTTTTTTGGAATGTTTTTCCTAACAAAACAAAACAAAAAAAATTCAATACTGTACTTTCATCAGGATGGCAATGTCAGGATCTCACAATAGCTTCTGGATCCTTCTTTCCTCTGTGTTTCAACTGGTTATAGGACCGTGCATCCTTGCATGTCCTTCTCTCACCCTGGCTCTGGGTAGAATGAGACTTAGATCAGATCCAGTCTCTCATCTAATCTAACTTACCCTTGCTTTCAGGTGGTTTTATACTCCTGTCAGCAGCCAAGTGATCTGCCCACATTATTATAAACATCAAGCTTTTATACAATGGGTATAACAATATAAAAACATGAATTTGCATTGTTTGTTGTCAGGATTTTACACAATCACACTAATTTCTCCTCCCCCTGGTCGTGCCTGAAAATAGGCAGAATTTGTCTAGTGCACTTACCCATCAACAAAAACTAAATAAATAATAAGGTTTTATAGCAGTTTTCATAATTTAAAACAATATGTTTATGAAATGGGGCTCAATGAACTTAAGTTCCTCTGCTTTTTCCTGGGATTTTACTTTGGACAGCATTATAAATTACCAGACCTGGAGACCACTGGTTGCTGAAGGAGTCCATGAATTTCTGGCTCTCTCAGGTATGCTCATTTTTTACCTTTAGTATATTCAAAAACACACACAAAAATGTAGCCTTTACCATTTAAACATCCTTTAAAGAGCAACGTTCATGGTCCTTTAGACTTTCATGCATACATGATCCCTTCTTGCATTGATTCTGGAATTGTATTTCATTATGGTCTGCTGCAGTTAGTTTTTGCATTTTGAGGTGCTAAAAATTGCAGGGTATACCAGAGTTTCTATAGCAAGCCTGGTGTTGCTGTGGATCCAGGGTCGTACTGCTGACATCACTACAGGGCAAAGTCAATTTAACAAAAAAGAAGCAAACTAACAAGGCATTTAGATTTCGGCATAATGCATTGCTTGGGTAAGGAGGAACACAGTATGTACACCGAGTACTGGTAGTTATCCCTTGCAACACTGTTGCAACGGCATGGTACTGCACAGTGTGAGTCAATCCTCTACCTTATAGTGATGTCATCAGGAGCTAGCTGCCCAGCAGTTGAACAGCAAAGGCAAGTGCTGCAGGGCTCCAAAACAAATCCAAATAATGGAAGCCAGAGTAAATCTTGGCCAAAAAAAACAAATGCACACATTCTCTCAGGTCTAGTACTGCATATAATGACTACAAGCTGACATTTTTGGACAATCAGGAAAGTTGCTCTTTAAATGCAAGGTAAAACATTGTGACTGTTTACCTCATAACTGGTTTTGGGAGAGGGAGAAAATGAAAGGAGAGATAAAACTATTGTTTGTGCTTTTTACACCTTTTATACAGTGAAAGCAGGGCAGTTTTACAGGGACAGGCAGGCTTTTATACAGGAGAATCTAGTTTCCCGATCCTGCTATGCTGTCCCTAACTTTGAGTGCTGTGACACAGGAGAGAGAGAGAGAGAGAGAGAGAGATTTTTAACATTTTATTGCAAAAGGTAGCATTTTGGAGGGCTTTCTGAGCCCAAGCAGAACATAACAAATATTAACAAAGTTTTATTTCATGCTCACAGAACAGAGTGGTTGTCTGTTTTTTCTGCAGCTCTGTGTGAGACACTTTTCTTTTGGGAGCGTCAGTCAGACAAATATTTAACTTTTAACTTTTAATTCTTGTGGCAACTCTTGTTTAGGGTTCTTAAGCCCAAATAATAAATAATCTCACCGCATTCTTTTTACAAGGGGAAGGGCGGTTTTCTGAAACAGAGTGACTGTTTGCATTAGAAACATGTAAATTTCAGAGGCCCTCCGTTTTCCGCAGTCTGACATTCTTCAAAAGAGCTGTCAGGCTTATTTCGGGCTGCATTTCAACTGTAATACAATAAAAAAAAGTACACTAAAGTATTTTCTCTGTGGAAGGAGAAAGAAACTCACTTTTTGTTTTCACTTATTACAGAAGCCTGGAGACAATGGCTTTTTAATGTTCCCTGCCAGCACTTCTTGTGAAAGTCTTCTGAGGTAAACCATCATATTTTAACATTAAATGCTATAAAACAGTACACTAAAATAAAAAGTGTGGCTCATACATTAATGTCGATGTGCCCCATGTTAACAACCATGTCTCAGCATTTGCACTCAATAGCTGAGCACTTGTGCTGGCTAGCTTATTTCTTTTGAGCCATTTCAGGAGCAACAAGTCAATGGAGAGGAACTGAAAAGAAAAAATGGAAGTTTACAGAGATAGATAGCTGGGGGGGGGGGTGTTCTGTAGGTGACCATTCTAGCAGAACAGAAAAGGATAGAATAGCATATCAAATGACAGTGTGACAGTATGTTGTTGCAACAGATATATAAAAAAAAAAGATATAGGAAAGACTCCCTTCGATGTCTAGGTAGGATGTAGGCCTACCACACTCATAACAACCAAATATCAAGCCTCTCCACCCCTGCTGTTAACAGAAAGGGCCCACCAAGAGATTCCCTGTCACCCTGGATTAGGTGCCCTGCCACCGAACCAGGTCCAGTGGACCCCCAATGACCACCAACGGTGCCTCAGGATGCCTGACAGTGCCCATGTTGCCCCCAAGCCTGGCACTCTGTTACAGTTACAGTTCTGAGAGGCTTCCTCCAGCCACCGCAAGGCCTATACTCACATGTGCCAGAACTGGATACTGATGCTATCTTTTCTGAAACACCTCCTAGACTTCAAGCTCCCTTACTCAAACTCTTGGAAGAGATCTTATTCTCACCAAAACCTCTTCTTATGTCTTCCTGTCCCTGGTCTTTTCCCCTCCCACTACAGAAGTGAGAAATTGGTGCACTGGCACCCATTGCTCTAAGGGACACTGTAGTAACAACCCTGCCTCCCCCCCACTGGGGAAGGGGTTGCTATGAAAGTTTTTGTTTCCTTCACATGACAGCACTCTGTTGTTCCCTTCAGAATACCCTCTCTAGAACATCTTCAGTGTCTTGAATCCAGTGGGCTGAAAAACCACAGGCAGCATGGATTCACTTCGGGGGAAGGTCATGTCAGACAAATCTGACCGATTTCTTTCACTGGGTAACCAGGGAAATAAATTGGGGAGGGCAATGGATGTGTCTTATCTGGGCTTTAGCAAGGCCTCTGACACTGCCATACAGGAGACTGATAAAGAAATTAAGCAGCCTAAAGGTGGAATCCAAAGTGGTGAATTGGGTTTGAAATTGGTTAACAGATAGACAACAGAGGGTGGTGGATATCGGCAGTTACTCTAAAGATGGGACAGTGATGAGTGGAGTGCTACATGGTTCAGTAGTGGGACCAGTCCACTTCAATGTCTTCATAAGTGACATTCCAGAAGAACTAGAAGAGGAGGTAAGCATTTTTGCAGATGACACCAAAATCTGCAATAGGGTGGACACTCAGGAGGAGGTGTAGAAAATATGTAGAGCTCAGTTAAGATTTAAGTATACAAGCCCCCCAAATCTGGGGCTTACCTTAGCCCTTCTCTGGTGCCTGGATCTTGCTTTGTCCTCCAGCTACACAGGACTGCTGAAGGGGGGCCCCACAGGGCACTCGTGCAGATAGCCAGGAGCCCTGGTGGGATGTAAACCAAGGGCTCCAGTCCAAGGACATTGCAGCTGTTACTGCATATCCCCTCTGTCCTCAGGCCCCTGTAGTGTTTTCTGGGCTGAGGCAGATGGCAGAATAGCAGGAGTAGTAGCTGGATTTGGTTCCCCCTGCCCAGGAGTGAAGAAGGCCGGGGAATGGGACATGGAGGAGCATTGCAGCTGGGCTGCTGTGCATGCACAGAAGTGCACAAAATGAAGCTAGAGCTCCATGAATGAAACAGGGCAGTGTGCCTGCTTCAAGTGTGGATCCTGGCTCGATGGAGACAAGTGGAGCTGGGATCAAAGCTAATCATGCTGTGGGGTGCATTAAAAAGGGTTTCCCGGCCCAGGGCAGGCAACAGGTTGAGAACCGAAAACAAAAACCATGTGCTCATGACAAAACAGGGGGAAAGCAGCAGGGACTGTCACCTCCCAAACAAAAGCTCCTGACTCTGAAATGGGTAAAGTGTCCTGGGCGAAGTGCCCAACTACTTAGGCACATCTCTGGCACTAGGACTTGACGCGAGACCAGAAAGCTACAAAAGCAGCACTGTGGGACTTTTAACAGAGTGGCTGCACTCTGCTGAAGTTACAGACCAAATATAAACAAAGATGGCAGTCCTCATGAGTGAACTGAGCAGCAAAGCACCTTGGGAGGGAGTCAAAAGCCAGGTCTCCTTTGCCCCAACATTTTGGCCAATGAGAAGTCAGCTTTTGCCCAAGATTGTTTGCCTGTTAACAAGCCTGGTCAATCAGGCATTAAATTTCACCTTGCATAAGAGGGATTGTTTTCCAAAGTTCAAGGCAGTTCAGTCAGACCTCAGGGAAGTAACTGTGTGTCAAAGTTTTGGCTGGTTTGCCACTGTTTGCCCGGGCCTGTCCTGCCTGGCAGACTACTAGTGTTTGGGATCCTAAAGTAAAGTATTTGTGAGAAGGCAAGATGTTTTCAGCAAAACTACTGTTTAAAAGACAAGCTGGAGCTATGGGTTTCAGACCCTCCTCAGATTTTTCCCTCTGGGTGGGGAGGGGGCGGCTTCACCTATAGTGTCTCTAGTCCAAAAACGTACAAGCCTTGTTCCAGGTTTGAGCCTCAGTGAGATAGCAAGAATGAAAATTGAAGTGAAGAAGAGGCACCAGCATGGCTGTGGAAGCCAGTGCCACAGCCAGGAGCACAGCATCCAGTCAGCCTGTTCTAGCCACCTGTACAAGAGGTATCGTTTGAGGCCTCAGGACCATGAGTAAAACCCAGGGTTCAACCCTGCAACTGAGGAAAAAATTTGTTTTGACAGGATTTAATGGAGAATTCCTGGGCAGGACTGTGACAGTGTGAAAAGCTCAGGCAGAAGTCCTGTTGAGACCAGCCAGCCACCAAATCCCATTTGGTTTACAAACAGGGGCTCCTTTTCTGTTTGTTGTATCTATTTAGAGTTTGTTCAGCTACCGTGCATTTCAGAAACCAAAAGCATTTTATCTGCCACAGTTAAAGTACAACACCAAGTTTCACCTGCTAGCAGTATAAGAGTGCCTAGTGTGAAACCCACTACAACTATTGGGAGATCTCTCACCCATGGCCTTAGGGGAAAATTAAGATGGGTGAGCCCGCATTAGGGTTTGAGAATTGCCGGTGGTGGGCAGCATTTGTGGGGCAAAGTATTGAATTCTTTATTGCATTTAAGTCTGCTCAGAGTATAGACTTATTGCTACCCCATTGCTTCCATTTTACCTTTACTGCCCCTTGTTCTTTCCATACCTTCCCTTTTAAATAAATTATTTGTTTGAATTGCATTTTATGGTATGGAGATTATGTAAGCATTAATCACCAATGAAGGTGGCATCTAATGGGGAGTTAATGCATGGTTGGGACCGTGAGTGGCCTGCGGTCCAGAGGCCGGCGGTTATCGACCAACATGCATTAACTCCCCATTAGATGCCACCTTCATCGGTGATTAATGCACTTGTAACATGACAAGTGCAATGCAAGTATTAATTAGATTATGTTTTACTTGCTATCAAACACACATGAGCAGCTGGACTGCTATCACTGACAGATTTATGGTTCACGTCACTTACTTTGTAAGTCTGTGTCTCACGGGAGGCATGCACGTGCACGTTTTGGTGGCCACATCGAGTACAATAGTGTGTACCACTTTTGCAGATGTTAAGTGTGCTTTACGTAGGAACAGACAGAAAAATTAGCGATTACAGTTCAAAACTTTGTTCTTCTGATGGCCTCTTCTACTGCTGTGTGTCCGTTTCTGCGTGTGATTCCTGCCGTCATGGCTTCTGGGAAACATTTACTAGGTGCATAGTTTTATATGGCCTAACATTGACTGAAGTTGTGTGAGGTGACTCTACACCGTGCCACTGACTATTCTGACCAATAGGTGGCGCTTTCATAAATGCACACCGCTTCTGATGTGTTTCTACCTCATCTCTTTGCTACGGTCAGTCTCTGTGCTTGCCATTGTCTTGTGACTAGTACTCTGTGAATCAGGTCCCTTACTGCGCGACAAGCAGCAGATTTTTAGGGTCAACACATTTGCTGCACACCGCTCTGTGGAATAATTCACTTTTCCACGACTACCTAACACAGCACCTTTCGGCTACAGCTTTGCTCATTGTTCCGACCACTAGGTGGTGCTTTGTAGGACGAATGACACTTTCGCTGTCTATTACTGACTTGTGGTTCCCAGTCATGTTTTTCATTCTGGGTCAGTTCCTCAACTATCTACTGGGTGGGTGCGTGGTGACCAGCACTCTTTCCCCTTCATTGCTCTTTGCCCCACTTCCACATTGCACAGCCGACGCTCTCTCCCACTGAGAAAACTGTTCGTCTGTTTCATGGTTCTGTGTTACTCCCTTCTACTTCCCAGGGTTGTCTTGAACTATTCTGCTACATGTGCGCTATTCAGTCACTAGCTGCCTAAGAAACCCCTGACTTTCCCATTGTTTGCCACCTGCATTACTTGTCACTTGGAGACCCGGGCAACTCAGTCCTCCACTACCTTTCTTAGGGCTCTCGGTACCGTTTTGTGTTCTATGTTAGTTGCGCCACCTATTGGTCAGACTGCACCTACTTCATACATTGCTCGACTCTTGTAAGCGCGTTCACGAGCTCAACACGGCATTATCGTCTCATAATGCCGTGTTGCTCTTCTACCAGCTGACTCCCTTCCACCTATCATCTTTCTTCCCTTGAGTCCTGGTATTTGTGCCATGTTACAACATTGCTTAATGCATCACTTGCTTTGGGGGAGGGACTGTGTGGGCAATTTATGCATTGTTTTATAGGGGGTGATCGTCTTGTGTTTCAGCACCCAGGCACCCCATATCACTACCCCAGGTGGTGGCACCAAGCCACTTTAGGCCAGTATAGCACATCCTCAGGGAACCCAGGCTGGTTTCCTCAGGAGAGATGGAGTGGTGAACCCCGAGATGACCCACTTACAAGTACAAAGCCTAAAATGTAAGGAAATGAGAAATGCAATGTTTGGTTGAAAAAAAAACAGAGTTTTAGTGAATGACCAGCGGTGAACCACAAGGTTCCATACTGGGACCAGTCCTTTTCAATGTCTTCCTAGGGGACATTGTAGAAGAACTGCAGGGGCAGGTATGCCTTTTTGCAGATGACACTAAAATATATGATAGAGTTGGCACTCAAAAAGGGGTAGAGAAAATGTGTAGGGATCTAGGCAGTGTTGGGTAGTAACACGTTACTGTAATCTGATTACTTGTGTGTGTAACAGATATCAATAATGAATTACTTAGTAGAAAATATAATATAGGGTAGTTACTGATTACATTTTCCGTTAAGTAATGTGTTACCTCATCATTACTTCTGCATATTACTTTGCCGACTTTGCAAATCTGCTTTTTTCCCCCACAGAAGCATTTCCCTCTGAATCCTGAGGGGCGTGGGGGGGCGGCTGGCAAGTGGATGGCTGCATGCTGCTGATGTGTGCTGCACTTTGATTGGCCAGAATGATTAGCTTCACAACTCCTGATTGCAGGAGTAAGTAAAGGAGGTGGAATCTCAGGGTGTAGCTGAAGCACATGACCTGGCTGGTTGTGCACCATTCACCATTTTGTGAACAGAGAGCTAGCTGTGAAACCGTGCTCCATACATCAGCACTTCATCGAGGTCGCTTCAGTAAGCCTTTCAGTGCAATTTTGTACAAATTCTGGCCACAGTGAGTTTAGAGTATCCCGCTTAACCTGTTAGAAGTTGGAGGTCAAGCGATCAATTTTGTGTTGCTCAGACAGTGATTCAGGGCTGGGGTGGCCCAACTTTGCAGTCAGGACCAGGACAAGGATGGAACTCAAGTAAAGCCAAGCAGAAGTCAAGAGAAGAAGAGTCGAAGAGCCATCATTGTGGCACTAGGTCCAGACCAGTGCAGTCCACCAGCCAGAGCCAGAAGAGTATTAGGTAAGGGCCTTTTAAGGCACCATTCCAGCTCTTTTCACATCTGTTTTTATTAATGTATTTTATCATGTTTTTGCCATCTTATGGTCCTTGGCCTGTGAACTCAGCATCCTGTTTGTGTGGCTGGGGTTCTCGGGGTAGCAGGCAGTAAGCACTGTCTGGCAGCAGGGACAGCTGGGAGGAGCAGAGGTTTCCATTTGCTGTTTGGGATGCTTGAAATTGACTTGAGGTTGCCAGTTTGCTACATCCAACAGGCCAGGGTTTAATTCCCAAAACCTCCCCACTAGTGGTAGTTGTGTTGCATACTGTGTGTGACTCTGAGCAAGTCTTCACCACCCCATGCTGTCTGCTGCTGGAAAAAACAGGAACTTGACTGGGGGCTGGGGGGAGGGAGGCACTGGGTTACAGAAACAACAATGGCCAGCAACATTGCTTTATTTAAAATTTTACAGGCTGTGAGATTTGGGGCTGGCAGACTGGCAATAGAGATCAATGCGATGATGTGAGTGAGCTTAGTACACCCTCCAACAGACCTGGGTTTGATTCCCATAACCCTCACTTGCGTAGTCTGTGTGTCTCTAAGCAAGAATGTTTTTAAACACTGCAGTGCTCCCATGTTGCCCCTGAAAACAGGCACTTGTGCTGAGAGGGTGGGGTTTGGGGCGGGGAGGTTACAGAAACAATGGACAGCAACATTTATTTATGTGTTTTTTTAGTTTAAAGTCTGTGAGATTTGGTGCTGGCAGTGGTGACTGCAGTTAGAGCTGTGATGTGAATGAGCTTGGTACAGATCCAGCAGACCTGAATTTGATTCCCATAACCTCCCAGTGCATAATGCGCATCTTTGAGCAAGTCTTTAACCACTGCAGTGCTTCCAGGTGAGGTCGTGGTCCCTAAAAAACAGGCACTTGTGCTGGGGTATAGAAACAATGGAGAGTAACATTTATGTAATTTTTTTTTTCTTATAGTCTGTGAGATTTGGTGCTGGCAGTAGAGGTTAGAGTAATGAGATGTGATGTGAATGAGCTTGTTGGTACAGATCCCATCCAGCAGACTCCTGGTCCTGGGTTTGATTCTTATAAACTGCACTGGCATGCTACTGTGTTTGAATCTGAGCAAGTCAACTGTTAAACACCTTAGTGCTCCTGGGTCGCCCCTGAAAACAGGCACTTGTGCCTAGTGGGGATTACTGGCATTACCAAAGAATAAATAAACAGAGTTGCTCAGTGAAGAAAAGAGATAGGCAGGCAGACACCAACATTTGATTTATTTACTGTTTATTATTTCGATTTGCTCTGTGTTACTAACTTTCATTGAAGAATGAGAAGTGAAGTGATCAGATTTCTGTCGGTTTTTGGGATTCACAATATCAAGTTGTCTGTGCTGTGTAGACTGTGTCCTTTAGTTGGAGTACTAAGTACAGTGTTTGTACTGGTGGCCTGCCTGGGTGCAGATTTTACTCATTCTTGTCACCCTTGAGCAGCCAGGGTCCGAAGCACCAGAATATGAAGTGACTTGCTCAATGTCACATTCACCAATTCATAAAGTAATTTATGAATAAACATTTTACTTACTTACTTACATTTATCTGCCACTGGGGAGTTACATTGAACCCTGGGATTTCATTACTTTCACATGTTTGGACCCTCAATGGAGATAAAAAGCTTTATGAATATCATACAGAGGGGTTGACATTAAGTAGCCCAGCTAGTGGCTGTAGCCCAGTGGCCTAGCCTGCCATCAGTGCCAGTGACCAGGAAAATCTAGTGCAACTGGTGTGCCCATAGAGATTTCACATCCTGCAGGGGAAGCACCCACACAGCCTAGGGGCTGGTCAGGTAGGTAAATGAAAATATTAGTAGCCTGATATAAAATGTTAGTAGCCTGATATAAAATTGGCAAGATCTTTCCTAGTGGGGCTGTCAGTTTTGACCCGTTTCATGTTGCTGTTCACTTGTTGTCCATTTCCAGACTGTGGATCTTACTGCTGCTTTACTTTTGGTTTTTAACTCTAGGTTGCTGATTGCAAAGTGTGCTGTGGCATGGGCCATTGGGCAACATTTATTATTTATTTATTGAAAAGTTTCACCAGGTAAGGTACATTGAACAAAAAGTTGCTCGTCTCCTGGTACGACCTGGGGGAAAGGGTGATGAGAGTTACATAGTATCAATGAGTACGCACACATTACATAATAACATAAAAAACATAGGTTGTAAGTGAACAACATATTAGCAAGAAAGCAAATAAGTAGCAGGTAACGTAACAGCAAAGGGGACCCATGGCCTTGCACGCTTCAGATTAAAAATTAAAAATGGCACTGAGCAGACAAGTGATGGAGAGGTATCAAAGTGGTAGAGAGGTGAGCCAGGGCCTAGCGCTAGGTCAGCAGGCTAACGAGATTAGACCAATATACAGCAAGAGAGAGAGAGAGAGAGAGAGAGATGTTAAGAAGCAGCCATGCACAACTGGAGCCAGGGTAGACTCCGAGACTATAAGTGCATCGATTTGGTTGTAGCTAGGCAGACAGGGCCACAGACAGGGTGTGAGACAAGAAAAGGGGGGGGGAGCTAGGGGCAAGTGCAATTTACAGAGAAGAAGTTATATAGAGCTTGATTTAATGAGCCAGGCGAGGAAGAGGATCGGATTTGTGTAGGAAGCACATTCCACAGTTTAAGGAGATGGTAGGAGAAGGAGGCCTGCCCACTAGCGGTGGATCTCCAGGGAACAGTCAGAGTTCTGTGGTTGTGGGATCTTAGAAGTCGAGAGGGAGTGGGTTGGGGGAAGATTAGGGAATTTAGATAGGGAGGGAGTGTTCCAAGCCAGCACTTAGAGATGAAATTTGCGCAGTGATGCAGTCGTCTATTTGTTAGGGAAGGGAAGGCTAGAGCTTGGTACAGGCAACAGTGGTGGGTAAGGGGAGGGGCATCCAGAACAAACTGACAGAAGGAGTTAAAAAGAGTACCTAGGTGAGCTAGGAAGGTGGCAGGAGCAGAGCAATAGACGATATCACAATAGTCAAAAATCGGAAGGATCATTTTTTGATCAGTTCACGTCTGGCCTGGGGCGGGAGGCAGAAGCAGTTTCTATACAGGGCACCGAGCTTGGGGCGAAGCTTTTTCATAATGGCATCTATGTAGGCTGAGAAAGTGAGGTGTTGATCCAGCCATACGCCCAGATACCTAAACGACTCGGTGACAAGTATAGATGCTCCGTCAAGGGTAGTGAAAGAGGGGGCAGATTGGAGCCTGACAGTTTCTGACACATGCCGAATGTCATGGACACAGTTTCCTTGGCATTTAGGAAGAGTTGGTGAGATTGAAACCAGCTCTGGACATTATTGAAATCACATTGGAGCCTGGAGGCGACATCTGCAGGTGAGGACCCTGTGGAGAAAAGAACCGTGTCATCAGCATACATATGTATGGAAGATGAGGTGCAGATGGATGGCAGGTCATTTAGGAAAATGGAGAAGAGAATCAGGCCAATTATGGACCCTTGAAGGACCCCAGAGCGTATGGGTAGAGGAAGGGAGATGCGGTCAGATATTTTTACAGACTGTGAGCAGTCATTAAGGTACACGCTGAACCATTTTATAGCGTGTTCCGACAACCCGGCAGATGAAAGGGAGCAGAGCAGGAGGGAGTGGGATACTGTGTCAAAAGCTTTAGCTAGATCAATAAAAATGGAAGTGGTGATGTGACCGCAGTCCATGCCTGTCAAAATGGCACCGGTGAGTCGGAGTAGTGAGGTAGTAGTGGAGTGGTGATAACGGAACCCAGATTGATATTGAGTGAAGAAATTAATGTCAGAGAGGTATGAGGATAGTTGGTCAAGGACTAGATGTTCTTGCAGTTTGGCTAAAATTGGGAGGAGTGATATAGGGCGGTAGTTCTCGGGGGAGGAGGAGTCGCCACCCTTTGGGAGAGAGAGGATGATAGCATGCTTCCAATCAAGGAGAATTTCTGCCAATTGAAATGAGAGATTGAGAAGGGCAGTCAGTGGGGGAGCAATGGCCGAGGCAGACAGATTTAGTAACTTTGGGTCCAAACCATCGGGGGAGCTGCCTTTGTTCGGATTAAGGGCTTCCAAGGCCATAAGCATGTCAGTTGTCAGGATTTTTGAGAAGGAAAACCCAAGCAGGGGGGTGGTGAGCTTCTAGTAGATGCTGAGGTTGACTGGTAAATGTTCGGGAGGGAGTCTAACAGGGCAGAAGCGCAGGAGGTAAAATGCGAGTTGAAAGATACAGCAATGCTAGGGTGGTCAGAGAAGACAGTATTGTTTATTTGGAGGAGGGGGGAGGGAGGGGGAGCCTGAGGGGAGAAAAGAGAGTGAATTACCTTCCAGAATTTGGATGGGTTATTTATATACTCATGCTAAAGTTAGAGCTGAAGTACTCAGCCTTGGCCAGTCGAGTGGCTTTTGTGCATTTGTTTCTGAGGGCACAGTAGGCCTCATAATCTTTAAGAAGCATTGTGCTTTTATGGAGCTTCCAGGCTGCATCACATGCCCTTTGGCAAGCAATGAGTTCTGGAAAGATCCAGGGGAGGTGATTTCCACGGACACGAACCTGGCATAACTGTGCATGTTGATTCCAGACTTCAAGGAAACGGTCTCTGAAGTATTTGGCTGCATCATCTAGGTTGCTGGCAGCAGATATGGGTGCCCAATTTGTGATGGTCAGGTCATATAGAAGTGGGGCAATGTTCAGGGATTTGTAAGAATGGATTTGTAGAGTCTTATAGGGGACTTTGACTTTGTGAACTCTGCGCACCAGGAAAGTCATGCAATGGTCACTGAAGGCATCTGCTAGGGTACCCGATTTTATGACCCTATGGCAGGGATCGACAAATTTCAAATTTATCTGCTAGTCCAGGACAACTGGCCTAGCCAAAAATGGTAGTCCTAGTGTTGCAAGTGGTAGTCCATGGTTGGAAGGCTATATTTTAAGGAACATTTTTATAAATTACATAGCAACAAAGTAAATGATGTTGGGCTCTGTATTATTAATGCTACATAGATGCAAACTATTGAAAACAATAATGTATTTGTAAATGTTATTGTTAAATTAGTATAGGTTGGGAGAGTTAAAGTCTAAGTGAACTGCAAGACCCAGAACAAAGCAAAGAATAATTACAAGGACAACTCAGAAAAATTAAAAATCAGGTGTACAAAAGTACAAAAAACAGCCCACAGCACAACAGTGTGTGTACAAGTGGTCACCTGGCCCTTCCCCTCTGGGTGTCAGTCAGCTAGGGTAGAGTGCTTTTTTAAGAGCAACTTTTTATTATGTTACATACACTTTAGCTTAACTATGCATAACAAGGATTTTATTTTCTTTTTTCTCCTCATCTTTTTCTCTGACTTAAGGTAACACAACACTCCTCACTCCTCTCCCGAACTGCCCAAGACAAGAATAGTCCCATACTTCACCACACTAGACTAACATACAAGTCCAGTTGGTTACTGTGCTGTTGTTTCTATCCTCTACTAAAATTAGGTACAGCACTCCTGTGTCACACCGAACTGCCCAACCCGACTCCCCTCACACTACAAAACCCAGTCCCATTTCCTGCTGAACCGTCATATTCCTTTTTTTACGAAATTACAAGCAACCACTTCTGAATCTTTTTGGCTGCCTACCTGGTTGTTGACTCGAGGTCCTTAGTCAGTGACTTTTTTTTTTTTCCTTCTCACCCTTTTTTTATTGATATGCCAAAAAGAAAATGTTGTTAGTGCCCCAATTCATTGATCGCGTGAGCTCAGTCGACTCACTACAGAGACAGTCGTCTGGTCACCGACTGGCCTAAGCCTCCCCCATCTCCTCCCTTCTCGGTTTCAGTCGGTTTTATTTTTCACAGAAATTAATTCTTGAGCTGCACTCCCCCCCCCCCCAAAAAAAGCACCATACAGCACAGGAGGAGTACGGTTGAAAGTAACTACACTGAAGACATCCCACACCTGATTCCGACTTAGACAATCTGCTTCACTCTCAAGCTTGCAACTCATGGTGCTTCCTCGTAACGTCCTCCTCGGCCTGCACAAACCCACCCTACTCCATTAATCCAGGACTGACCTGCATGCACACTTAAACAAACCCATTTACAGAATAATCTGTCCATCCTGTGGATCGCACACTGGCAGTGGGTGCAGATATTCTGATGGCTGGGTGGAGGGCGGGCGAGGGAGGTCCCCATTGATGCAGGCATGCTTGTACACCTCAGAGCACAGCAAATACATGTGAGTGAGTAAGCGGGACAGACTCACGGTCATGTGACCAGCACTACGCAATACTGCCCCCCCCCAAAAAGCTGAGCGAGGGACATCTAATGATGGAAGCAATGAAGAACAGATAAAAAAAAAAAGCAATGATGTGGTTGTCCATGGGACAACTGAGTGCTGTGAATCTGCTTGTCCGGTGGCTGAAAGTTATAGCCCGGGACGTTGGGCTATGGGATTTGTCGATCCCTGCCCTATGGGTGTGAGTAGTAAGGGCCCAGTGGATGAGGGAGTGGTTTTCCGTCTTGTGGTTTAGCCTAGTCGGATCTTGGATAATTTGGGTAAGGTTGAGCGCATGTATAGCATTTAGCACTTTGCTAGGTATTGTGGACAAGTTTATGTTGAAGTCGCCCATAATATATAATTCACCAGCAGAAGAGTGATTAGCTAGGGTGGCTATGAGGTCAGTAGCAATTTTAGGTTGTGAGCCAGGACAGCAGTAGGCACCTGCTACAAAGATAGGTTTAGAGAAGGGGAGAGAGATTTGCAACAGCAAAGCCTCGTAAGCTTTAGGTATTGCACTAGAAAAGATGGAAGTGAATTGGATGGAAGAGGAGACATAGATAGCTACTCCGCCTCCTCACCCAAGCCAGTCCTGATGTGATATGATGAGGCCAGGGAGAGTCAGAGACGAATTGCAGATATTTTTATTTAGCCAGGATTCAGAGATAATTATTATATCTGGGTTGAGCGTAGCCACCAGTGGCTGTAGCAGGACTACTTTAGGGAGGAGGCTACATATGTTAATGTATATTATTTTAAGGCCCGTTGGAAGAACTGTGAGATATGGTTCAGGTCTATCCACAGGAAATGGTTGAGCAGGGCCAGGGTTAGAGTTTATGTCACCAGCCGATAAGAGTAGGAGGGTAATAATAATATAATGCAGTTTTGCATTCTTGAACCAGGAGGGGCTGCGTGACAGACTGGGGCTGGGGCATTGACTGATAGCTAAGGGGGGCCAGGAGCTAAGCAGCCTTATAAGAGTAATGTATTTAGGCAGCGGGGCAAGAGAGGGGCAGGGGCGAATGAGTGAGTGAGACCAGGAACTAGTTATGGGAGAGGGGGAGTTAGCCTGGGTGTATGCAGGATGAGCAATATCGTTAAGTTTCAGCAGCGGGAATGAGGGATTATGGGGAGGGGAGAGCAAGTGCAGCGAACATCAGAATGACGAAGTATAAAGTCGATGACAGCATCTTGGTTAAATTAAATGATAACTTTATATTTAGTAGGTGGATTGTTACAGGTGCAGGATAAACCTGAGTGGCAGGTTAGCCAGCCAAGCAGCCCGTAGACAATGGAGTGGTGTGGTGGGGGGTAGTTGGCAGGGATGGAGAGGCTAAGACAGAAGAAAATTAGCTGTACTGTCTCTGGAAGACAGCTGAGCAGTAGGTTTCTGAGAGAGCCAATGGAGATAGGGAACAGTAGGAGGAAGGAGGGCATATGTCTATTTAAAGGAGGCCTGGGAAGGGTTGGGGGGAGGGCCAGAAAATCAGAGCAAGAAATAGTGTAGCTGGCTAAGGCGCCTAGCTGTTAGTCCAAACTTGAAAAGGCGCACCAATCGGGTGAGCCGTGATGGCTGGCCAACCAATCGGGAGCCAGTGCCTGAGGAGCAGAAGCCAATCATAGCACAGTCGGTGTGCGCTTGAGGCAACAGTGAATACCTTAGAAGCTGGTCCGGGGGCGGGTTCCAGGAGGGTGGCAGGAGCTGAAGGGTCCTGTCAGTGGTGGCTGAGAAAAGCGTTGCCTTTCAGAGAGCAAAAATCATCCCAGGCAGCCAAAGGAAAGGCAAATACAGTGGGATCATATATAACAATAACAAGTGGGTTGGACCTTGTGAACATGTGCTGACTTCAAAAAATTCATTGATACAGAATATTGTAGAAAAACTCACTAGTTTAAGCAGTTAGCGGCCCTGACAGCAAATGACCGTGACTGCTGGTGCCTTCTGAGCTGAGTATAAAGACAGGAGACTTAAGGCCATTCCTGCCCATGGTCCTGGTGTTATATTGTATTGGTTGGTAACAGTGTGGAATGGAAGCTGGGGGGTGTTTGGCCCAAGAGTGTCTTTTGGGTAGTAATTTGGCAAACAGGTCTGGAGGTTTAGGCTTTAAAGGTGCCCTAAATGCCTACCTAGATAAGTGCGTAAAGGGTACCACCATGAGTGCAGTTATCTGCACTATCCAAGTACAAAGTGGCAGAGGCATGCCTTACAAACAGATCAGCTTTACTGTGTTTAGCAGCACCGTGCCACAGGCAGCAAGATAGGGAGACAGCCCCGAGCCCATACCATAAACTATAAGAGACGGAATGTAGCTGAGCTGGCCCAAGGCATCTAGCACTGTACCAAGTGAGACTGTTCCTGTTTACAGTAAGGTACCCATTCTTAACCTCATGTTGCAATAGGGGAGGGGGCCTGCATCATAGGGTAAGGGTTGGTCTGGACCATGTGGCCCCCTCAGCCCCTCATGGGGCTTGTGCTCCAGGGGAAGCCAGGGTAGAAAGTAGATCAAAGATCGTCTACCCTTCCCCCCTGAGCACCAGCCTGTGAGGGCAACATCTTCCAGACCAGACATATCCTCTGATGCAGCTCCCCCCCCATTGTAACCTGATATTAAGAATGGGTGCCTTACTGTAATAGGAACAATTGTGGCTAGGCCAGCCTCACCATTCCATCACTTATAGATAATGATATGGGCTCCTTTTGTATCCCTATCCTGCTGCCTGTGACATGGTGCTGCTTAGCAGAGTAAGACTGATCTGGATGTGGTGCTGCTAGGCTGGGGGGGGGGACACGCATTGGGAATGGGATTGTGATTCTTCATATGTCATTACCTCCTAGTCCCATAAGACGTGTCACACATCCTATGGAACTAGGAGGTAGTGAGGGAGTCTCTGTCAACACTGTCATTACTATTACTGTCCCCCATTCTGAGTGTCACTGTGTCCTTCATTTCAGTTGCAGAAGCTGTGGAACCGCGAGTAGGGTAGCAGTCTGTACCTGAGAGGGAGCAGAGGTTGGAGCACTCCACTGGTTAACTTGTCCACTTATCCACTACTGCCATCATTGGATTCGCCATCTTCTTCAA
Source organism: Neoceratodus forsteri (assembly GCA_016271365.2). Classification (NCBI taxonomy): domain Eukaryota; kingdom Metazoa; phylum Chordata; order Ceratodontiformes; family Ceratodontidae; genus Neoceratodus; species Neoceratodus forsteri. The sequence goes on along the minus strand of CM057455.1, from coordinate 1,338,442,057 downwards.
GGTAGATGAGACAGCAACAGAAGAAATAATGTTTATACAGTCAGCCCATCAGGCCAGGATGTCCAGGGTCCAGGCCAGTTAAAAATTAAATGACACAGTGGACTTTCTTTTCCAAATCTATTCTAGTGTTGCAATACAGTCTTGCATACTGAGACTTTCACTTTACATCCTGTGAAAATAATTTTGATAGAGCGAAGGTTTAGTCAGTCTATTTGAAGCATTTGGAGTAGCAGCACATCTCTGTGCTGGAACCATTCCATTGCTTAGTTTGAGCATCTCTGCAGGTGTTTCTGTGTTGCACATTTTGTCTTCACTTTCACTGCAAGTACTGAATATTTCTTCTTCATTGGTGTAATTCACATCTGTGACTTCCTGTGCGCATTAATGTGACCCACCTATCAACAAATGTTGCCTGTACTGAACTTATTATGATGGTCTTCTAACTTAAGTTACAGTCAGTGTGCAGTACAGTCTGTCACCCTGTTGTCAGGTTGGTCATTGTCCACCCTACCCCACTGCAGCTCCAGATACTAGTAATGTCTAATGTATTTAAGGAAAATTTACATCAGTAGTCCTGGCTAGCCCTGCAACCCCAAATTGTACTTACTTCAACACACTCTGCCGGGCCTGGATCATAAATTCCAATCCAGTTAGTACAAGAAACACTGCTGTCGATAAACACACCACAAGCAAAACTTCCTGAACCACATTTAATCGTCACATTTGTCAACACTGACATGTTCCTTAAAGATGTCTGAGAAAGAAAAAGAAACAGAAGCCAATGGTGCTGTTCAAGTTCTTCAACCTGAAACAAGTCAAAATGGATCCTCCTGTTCACCTTCCACCCTGCCCACTTCACCTACTACTACTAGTACTTCTAGGGGTCCTACTAAGTCATGATACAATGCATCTGTTTTTTAAAAGTGGTACTTGAGGGAGTATTTTGAGGTCAAAGATGAGAAGGGCAAAAATATTTCAGTTCAGCATAAAATATGTATGGCAAAAGTAAAGCTTCTTTGAACATCAAAAAATAGTACACCCAACTTAAAAAAAAGACATATGGAACGCATCATCCTGCATCTTTGGAGAAGTTAAAAAAAATTGGTTCACAGTGCGGTAGTGAATGATAAGCCAGTGACCCCGCCCCCAGTTAGAAAAAGATACGTGACGAGGAAGAAGAGGTGGAAGATGACTTGTTGTCTAGCTCAAACAGCAGTGGGCATTCATTGTCATCTTTTCTATCATTGTTTAAAATGAAGAAATGTCTTCTACAGCAACAATTATTCAACTCTACAAAGACTGCACTTGTCATTCAATCTCATGTAGACATGCTCATTATTCGGTTTGTAGTTGAAGATCTATAGTCATTTAGTGTAGTTGAACTGCCTACATTTGTGGAATTAGTGACTGGTCGACAGCCCAATAAAATAGTCAAAATGTGGCTTGGGTGTGCATCCGGGCCTGGTGGATTTTGAATGAAGGGAATTAAGGAGATGGACCAAGGAGCAGCTTGGGTGTGCATCCGAGACAGTGTAATATGAATGAGAAGGTGGAAAAGATTATTGAATGAAGTGTGCAGTATATGTGTAAATAAAGTTTGAATTATGTAATATGAGTATGAGAATACTGGATTGTAAAACAGAGACACATTGTTGTAAATAAACATGAAGCCGACTGAGCATGCAAGATATATGATGTGGTGTGGATTACTTTGGGCTGGTGATTTAGTGACCAATGTAGGGGGGGAAGAAATACAATGTTCTCACTGTTCTGGTTCTGCAGCAGATCTGCTGCTACTAAGGTCACTCACATTTGGCTTTAACATTCTTTAAAACCACTCAAGGGTCATAGGGAGAACAGTCAACAGCACTAAAAGAGCCACACTCCCTTGTTCCCAGTCTGCCCTATTTGTGTGCATTGCGAAAACATTACTTCTACGTTACTGTCTACTGCAGCCATGCGACAATTGTATCACACTGATTCTGCTGACTTGCAAGCTGACATTTTCTGTAACCATTGCACAATCTTGAAATCCCCCACCGCTAACATCAGAAGAGAGCAAGGCTGGCCTGCAGCAGTGTGAGATAACAACAGACTGTCTGCTGCAAATGTTTTAGAGTAATAAATAAGCTATGATCACAGATGTTGGCATGTCCTACTCTTCTCCCCGGAGACCTGGGCTATATACACCCTTCTGTGACTGTACATAGCTCAGTGAGGACAGTGAGAGAGCAGCAAACAAAGGATCGGTGCTTTACAAAAACTCTTAATATGCAGTGCCTATCGGATATTGAATTTCACACTGCTGCAGCCCTCTTCTGATATTACCGTAAAATTTAAAGATTGCAGTTTGGTTACAAAAAATGTCAGCTTGCAAACCAGCAGAATCAATGTGATACAGTCTACTATGCTGAAGCAGATGACACTAAGTGAACAGCATGTTTCTTGCAGTACACACATTGAAGTGAAAATTGAGAGAATGAACCCACAACTGGATTTGGGGCTCTGCTGCTCTTACTAGTTGGTTCACATAAAATGTCACAAGCACAGTGCTTAGTACTGCAGTACTAGGTAGGATGGCAGTGTCACTCACTGTGGCACTTCACCAGGGTGACAGATAGCCTCCTCACCTAGTGAACTGCCTGACAACAATTTCGCCAGGCGCAGATGAAGGGTCTAAGCCAAAATTCTCACATACCTCACAAAAGTATGGCTACTTCACTTTATGTAGGGTGTTACGTGCTGTGTCCTTGGGTGCGTACTTTTAAAATATTTGCATTACATTGCAGTGTGCATCAATGTGCATTCTTGTACAGCTGTATTTCTGGCTGCTCAGTGCACTCTGCTGACTAACCCCCAAATACAAAAAAAAGCCCAAAACAAAAACAGGCACTTAGTAGGGTACTGTACTTGTACCTGTAACAAAAACAAGCACTTTGTAGGGTACGGTACTTGTACCTGTAACAAAAACAAGCACTTTGTAGGGTACGGTACTTGTACCTGTAACAAAAACAAGAACTTTGTAGGGTACGGTACTTGTACCTGTAACCAAAACAAGCACTTTGTAGGGTACGGTACTTGTACCTGTAACCAAAACAAGCACTTTGTAGGGTACTGTACTTGTACCTGTAACAAAAACAAACACTTTGTAGGGTGCTGTACTTGTACCTGTAACAAAAACAAGCACTTTGTAGGGTACGGTACTTGTACCTGTAACCAAAACAAGCACTTTGTAGGGTACTGTACTTGTACCTGTAACAAAAACAAGCACTTAGTAGGGTACGGTACTTGTACCTGTAACAAAAACAAGCACTTTGTAGGGTACGGTACTTGTACCTGTTACAAAAACAAGCACTTTGTAGGGTACAATACTTGCACCTGTCTTTTATTTAACCTGCAAACACAAAGCACTTCCTGGGGTGCTACTGTACTTATTTAGTTTTTATTTAAACCACAAAGACAAAGAATGCATAATAATGAGGTGAGGTACTGTCATACTGACTGTACTTGTTGTACGTGTGTTATTTTCAGCCTTCCACGCATGACAATGGCAAAAGCAAATAAAGAAAAAATATAAGTCATAATAGATAATATGGGATCTGGTCTGAAGGAAAATGTCATCCTGTCATGATGTGATGTGCTTTATATTGAACATTCTATGCAAAGCCAACAAAGCAATATGAATATCAGTTGGACAAGGTTTTCATATTTTCCTTTGAAAACATGAAATAAAATAACATTCAAACTCATTCCTTGCCTGAGAATCTCTTTCAATTCTTTTTAATGAATTATTGGAGTTTCCTGACCTTATCAATATGTTTCACGACTAAAAATGTTTGACTTCTCAGAAGTAATATAAAGTAATATGAAAAGTAATATGCATTACAGTTTCAGTTATTGATTACTTTTTATGTCAGAGTAATCAGTAACTGTAACTGAATACTTTTTGGAAGTAACTTATCCAGCACTGGATCTCGGGAAACTTGAGGAGTGGTCAAAGACATGGCAGTTGGGATTCAATGCCAACAAGTGCAAAATCATGCACCTAGAGAGGTATTGACAACCACTAAGCTGAAATGAGACCAGGGGTTCTCATAACTGAGAACCTCAACATGGCAGGGCAGTGTATCAAAGTAGGGGTAGGGCTAGTGGGGTGCTGGGATGCATAGTACATGGTATCTCCAGCAGGAGGAGGGAGGTGTTGTTGCTTCCACGGTATCATTCATTGGTAAGACCCCACCTGGTGTACTGTGTCCAGTTTTGGAGGCCGCACCTTAGAAAGGACATAGACAGGGTGGAGGCAGTCCAGAGGAGGGCGACTAAAATGGTCCAAGGATTGCATGAGAAGCCTTAGGAGGAGAGACTGAGGGATCTTAACATGTATACCCTGGAATAAAGGAAAGCAAGAAGTGACATGATAGATACCTACAAGTACCTCACATGGGTGAGCACGGTGCAGAAGGGGAGTCCCTTTCAAATGAGAAAGAGCACCAGTAGCAGGGGACATGCGATGAAGTTGGAGGAAGTGACATTTAAGAAAGATGTGGGGAAATACTACTTCACTGAAAAGGTGGTAGACACCTGGAACGGACTGAAAGTAGAAGTGCTGGAGGCAATAACAGTGGGGGCCTTCAAGCATCTGGGGTATAGATATGGCGGTATATTAGTAAATAGGCAAGGAGGAGGGAGGGTTGCCGGAGACCAGTTAGGGTCTGTGGAGACAGATTTGGCAGGGAACATCTGGGCAGGCTGGGTGGGCAAAGTAGTCCTTTCCTGCTGACAAATTCTGTATTTCTACATTTCTATATTTCTATACAGGAAATAGGCTTATGCACAGAAAGTGATACAAACAAAACTTTGCACCACACAGCATTTTAAGCATATTGAGCTGCTCTAAATATGTAAGAAGTAACCGATGGCTAAGCTACAACTTTAGCTTCTTGGCATTATCAGGCATAATAAGTATTACATACAGGTTCACTTTTGTCACTATTAGAAAGAAGGGTGGGGGTCACAGCATTCAGATCTTAAGATGGGGGTGGGGCTGGAAATAGAAACACTACTGCACAGCTTAGTTCGCAAGGGTATGTTGGAGGGGCTTTAGGCCTTTTCCTGCAGCACCATTTTCTAGTTCTTGTGTAGAGGGTCTTAGGCCAAGGAGGCCAGGAAAGTGGACCATGTTTCATAGAATCTGTCCAAGTTTATGTATGCTACATGTGAAATTTCTTCACATTCTACCAATTTGGAGAGTGCTACTATCCATTCCCCACATGATGGCAAGTGCTGTGTCCTCCAGTGAAGGAGAGTTTGTTTCTTTGCTTCCAAGGAAGCAGGGAAGAGGCAGGCTAATGCATAATGTACCTTCTCAGTCTCAGCTGGCCAGTGTTAACCCCAAATATTCACCATCTCAGGTCCAAAAGGTGATAACATTGTTCCAGTAGTCCGCCAGTATAGGACATTTTGGTTTATCATTTTTCCTCGATTTGCTTATTTTTCAGCATATGGTATACAATGCCACAGCCCACACATTTAAAAGGGAGATAGGGAATATGCAATGGCCTGACTCAAGATATGCAATTTATCTTCAAGTGTGAGGGGGCAGGACCATAACTCATGAATGGCAGAGCAACTGGCGAGATGTAAATGTCCTGCTTCCTCACAAGTAATGCTAAACTGCATATTTTAAGTCAGATAGTTGCATAGTAAATTTAGATAATGTTGGTTAAATAGTTATAACTTTAAAATCATCTGTTTTTATGAAGATGTAACTGTTTCTGTTTGTTTCCAACTGCTGGTTTCAGTACAGCACATAGAGGATAATGTATGGGCAACAGTTAACCATGCTGTGTACACTTCGAGAGGTTGCCATGACAACCTGATGGTCCTCAAGAGTGTAGCTCGTGAGTTTTATGGTTATCATGGCAACCTCGAGAAGTGTACAAAGTATGGTTGCTAACTGCTGCCCATACATTGTCTTATATAGTGTATGGGGCAACAAGTATTATTTGTTAGGGTGAACAAGTTTTGAAACATCAAGAATTATGCAGTTTCTGTGATACTGTTCGAGCCGTCTCCACCCCCCCCCAACCACACACCACACCCTTTACTTTACATACAGAAACGAGGAGATGGTTGGTCATTTTCATTAACTGTTTATTTCAATGCTTAAAATAATGCCACTCAACACAACAACTTAACTTTATAACTGAACACTATCCAAATATTTTGTAAACACACACAAAAAAAAGTAGCTGTAACGGGAGAAACAGTTAGTGTCGAGTCATTTGGCCAGGTCATCTGACATGCAGGGGTGAAGTGTCGTGATGATGCTGCATTCAGTTCAGTTTAATGAGCTGTTCAGTTAGAACAAATGTTTGCCACTCTGTAACATCAGTTTTATTTAAAACTACGGCTGCTATCGCGATCGCCCATTTCTGCTCACAGCTAACTGTTAAGTGATTTTAAAAGTGGTAGGCAAGAAATGAGTGATCACTGATGGATTTGGACTCAGTGGTATGAGATGGCATTCTAAGCTGTTGTACCATCATTATGACATACTCAGGATGGTACAACCACATCCTGACATCACATTGATGGTACAACAAGCCTGTCTTTTCATTGAAATCAGTTAACAATAACCCTCACCCATACACTATATGGATATTGTGATGTCATTAGCATTGTGCAAGCTGCTGTCTGACTGGTTCAGTATTCCTTAGTGATATACCCAACTTTGCTAGATATCAATTATGGCATACCCCAACATGCAAGATATCATGAGTTAAACAATGGGGGTGAGACAAAAATGTGCAGATTAATGAAATAGTTACTTAACAGTAGGACTTGGAGTGATGATACATCATTTAATAGTGTATGGGAGAGGGCTATTATGTATGGAATTTGATGAATCCCTAACCTTGTTTTACCATTAATGTGACGTCAAAGACTGGCCTGGTGGCACTGAGGGCTGAGGCACTGGTTGCCTAACCTTGCGCCACGCCGGTGACCCATGTTTGGGAACAAGCATGGGTCGCCAGGAGTCAGCAGTGGAGGAGAAGGATCGAGCATCTGCAGGACTGCTCTCCTTTTCCGGGGAGGGGGACCATGACAGTCAGCGCCTGATTGCCCCCCCTGGTGGAGGCTGGAGAGCAAGGCACTGCACTGTAAATTTGGGAGAAGTTGGGGCAGATGCCAGGAGGAAGCCATGCGGATGCGTGTGCCCTCCCCTCCAGCAGCATCATGGCATGCCTCTGTTCTGGGGAGAAAAGGTGAAAATAGAAGTCCTCCTGGTCGGGTGGCTTGATGGCCATCCACCAGTGCACCGGCTCTGGGGGAAGTTGCCTATCTGGATTCAGACAATGTGGATGAGTTAGGGGGCTCCCCACCACCCCACTGCGGGGGTGAGTAAGCCACAGGGGAAAAGGCAAGGACCCTGACGGAACCCGGGAGTTGTTGGATGGCAGCTGGAGTCCCTAAGAGTTGCCAGGAATGGGAGCAGACTAGGTATGGACAAGCAGAAAGAGATAGCAAAAAAAAAATGTGACATCAAAGTGTTGTACCATCTTGAGAATGTCACATTGATGGTACAACAAGTTGTAACATCCTTGTGCTCCTTTACCCTGGTAGTATCTGTGATCGTCCTTTTTTTTAAGTGTTCATTTAGTTGTGAAAGTTAGTTTTGAAAGAAATGAGTGATCATGATGTGGCAGAAGTGTTTCTTTTTCCTTCTCTCAACTCCTACTGTCCCTCTCACGCCTTTTCTCACAGGTCCATGTTCCCCAATGCCTCCTTCAAAATTTTGTGGCACTTCCTGCTTGTACATTCAGTTGACTTGGATGCACGCCGATGGCTGATGTCAGAATAGCATGGCAGATGACGTTTTCTCTATCCTGAATTAATTAATTAATTAATTCCACGTTAATCCTACATTTACAAGTTCATGTTTATCCATTTTATTAATTCAGTAAAAATCTTTCCTGACAGCGACTGTATTCTTTTTTAGTGTCTTGGATCAAGGCAAGCATGTGCTACTACTATATTATGTCTCAGGGCAGACTCTCGTTTTTTGTTGTTGTTTTTTTTTGTTCTTTGTTTGGCATGCTCAGTCACTGAAGTGCTCATTCACTGTTAACTGTTGTCCATACACTATAAAAGACAATGGATGGGCAACAGTTAACAATAGCTACACTTCTTGAGGTTGTCATGACAATGGTAAACCTCTTGCGCTACACTTTAGAGGTTTACTAGGTTGTCATAACAACCTCTCAAAGTGAACACAGCACTGTTGTTCACTGTTGTTCACTGTTGCCCATCCATTGTCCTCTATATCATCACTACAGGTGGGTCATCACCATTCATCATCGCTTGAGGTTAGTCACAAAGGAGCTCTTAACCAATAGGACAGCAGCTTGAACAATGCCTGATAACATCACAGTGACCTCTGCTGCACTCAGAACAGAGCAGTGAAATCAAACAGTAAGCTTATTCTTCATTAAATGAACTAAGGTGAAAGCTCTACAGTTTAAAATAACATTGTATAAACTGGACACACAATGGCTTCACTCACAATATGACATTTATAATCACTTGTGAGGGGACAGGACTGTCATAACTCACTTGTGGCTCTGCCTGTCATGAGTTATGGTTCTGCCCCCTCACTCATGATGATAAATGCCATATTCTGAGACTGGCCATTGTGTGTCCCATATATCTTGGAATATGGGTCCAAGAATAAGAGTTTTATTCTGTGGTATTTCTCTCCACACCTTTTGTATTATGGGGGATAACTTTGATTCATTTGAATAGATATCATCATAGAAACATAGAAAGTGTCAGCAGGAAAGGACCAGTAGGGCCATCCAATCTGCCTTTTTTTCCCCCTGCCTAACACCACACCCTGGACTCTGCTCTGTGGGCTAGCTGTAAACTATTTTCTAAGAAGGAAGGGCTTCTCTGTGTTCAGAATGTATCTAACAAGATTACATGCGGCTCAACAAAAACAAAAAACAAACTCACTACTGCCCTGTGCACAAAATAGCTGTCAGCTTGAATTTATCTCATAGAAGAACTTACAGGTACTCCCTGAAAACCGGCAAAATAAAATGTATCACATACTAATTTCAAGTGATTATTTCTGCATTTTATTCACAGAAAAACAACACAATGACAAGAACACATGTGGAATCGGAACAAACAATCCAGCACTTCAGCCTCTTCCAGGTCTTTGTCAGGGGGCGGTGTTTGTCATTAGAATCTACTATTTATTCAAGTGGCAGGTGATATAAATTAACCAGAACAATTGCAAAATTAAAAAGCCACCCATGCACTAAAGTAACAAAATTCAAACAGAGTTCTTGGGGTAGAAAACAAGTCCTATTGGCATCATATAAATGCAGTACACATATAATCAATATAACGCCCATAACTGATAAATATTTAAATAGTATGGTGCATATTAATAGTGCAAATTCTTGTCTGAGAAACTGCATTTGAACTTTTTCCTAATGCAGGTAATTTTTGCTATAAGATTGCATGTGGCCAGCTTGAAAGGGAAGGACTGCTATCTTCTGTTGGTGGGTTATTGACTAGTAACCTCTCAACCTCCGGCCTCATAAAACAGGGATAAGGCTTAGAAGGGACAGCGGACCAGAATCAGAGACACAGCTTCAAAATTGATGACATACACTAAGCAAGCTGGTAGAATAAAGGTTTAGTGTAAAATGCATCTTCTAAAGAAGAAGAACACGTCTGTAACTTTAATAGTTAACTTTATTTTGGACTTACAATGCCCACTGTTTAGTCACGGAAACTCAAATTGTAGGAGGGACAGAGTCATATTTTGAGGCAAAATCAGGGACAGTTGAGAGGTATGCATTTATTCATTTACAGACAAAGCGTTTGGCTTTGATACTGGATCATGAATGAATAGACTAGTCCAGGAAGCTATGGCTAGCAATAGACTTCCTGTTGTGGCTTTAACTAGATCTTACAAAAAAGACTAGTTTCAGTCAAAGAAGACATCAATCAATAACAAGCATTTGTCAGTGCTGAATGTTCACTGTTTGTATTGCTGTTGTACTGGGTCTTGCTAGTACACATGTTTACTATATATCTTTTACCCAAGATAGAGCAGATGAGATGCAATGTCTCATTTTCAGCGGTGTCCTGCTTTTACACATTGTTAGATTGTAATTAACCAGGATAAGGAAGCTCAGAGGCAATATTTACTTTTAAGTGGGCTCTGAAATTTTGATCCCAAATTACCAACAGTTCTTTTATGACCTGACGTCATGATGAAGACAAGTGGAATTTTTAAAATCCCATCCAAAAGGCAATCTCACTGTATGACTGTGGAAATAAGTTTCGGAGGGGATTTGAAAAATGACACCTGCCATGTTCAGGAGGTGGCATAACACAAGAGATATGTTGAACATTGGGGGCCAAAATCTGCAAAATTAAAGCTATGAGTAAATGTTGGAACAACTCAACATTTCCTCATAGGCTAGTTGCTTTTTCACATTTTTATCCCAAATGTTTAACGTAATCTTTTTATGACCACTCATTCTAAGTGTGACAGGTGTCACTTATAAAACAATGGCTGAAATGTAATTTTATGCCACAAGTGTGAAAACACATTTTGGGTAGGGTTTGAGAAATGTCATCTGTCATGTTCATGAGGTGGTATGAGAAAAATGACTGTTAAAAATCTGGGGTCAAAATACTGACAATTACCACACTTACAAATGTGTGTTAAAAAATGTCAATGCACACTCATAACTTAGTTGCATTTATAATATTTTTACTGCCAACTTTCAACACAGTATTCTTGTGAACCCACATAGCCTTCTTATGACCCTACTTCATGAACAAGGGTGGGGAATATTTTCAAATTGTGTCCAAAAGGTGATTTTGCACCGCAAGTTTGCAAACATATTTTGGCTAGGATCTGAAAAATGACAGCTGTCACATTCATGAGGTGGCATGAAAAAATGGCTATGTTGAAGGCTGGGGTAAAAATATTCCAAATTACCACAGCTGCGAACAAGCTTTGAAAAATTTCAATGTAGGCTCATAATTTTGGTATTTTCTCATATTTTTACCACAAATTTTTACCACAAATTTTCAACATAGCCTTCTTATAATCCCACGTAGCCTGCTCATGACCCTACGTTATGAACAAGGGTGGAAAAAATGTTTAAATCCTGCCCAAAAGGTGATTTCACGTCACAAGTGTAAAAAAATATTTTGGCCAGGATTTGAAAAATGACAGCTATCACAACCATGAGGTGCTGTGAAGTAATGGCAATGTTCAAAATTTGAGGTCAGAATATTGAAAATTACCAAAGTTATGAGCCTGGGTTCATACATTTCAATATAGCCTCATAACTTTGTTATTTTAAAATATTTTAACCCACAATTGTCAACATAGCCTTCTTATAACCCTACCTCATGAACAAAGGTGGAGAAAATGTTCAAACCCTGTTCAAAAGGAGATTTCACACAGTGACTGCAAAATCAGCTTTTGGGACAGATTTTCATAATTTCACTGCATTGTTCATGAGATAGAGTCCCAAAAAAGGGCATGTTGAAAATGTGGGGCAAAAATGACCAAGTTATGATGACAAGTTCAAAACCCACTGAAATACATTAAACCACACACCTGATTTCCTCAGTTTGCAGTCTGGCATTGAAGAGTGAAGGCGTGTCTCCAGTCCAGAGAGAATTACAGTATTAGACCCCCGGTAGGTAAGTAAGGGCTTTGGTGGTGGGGTGGGTGCTGAGTGAGAGGGTCGGGTGGGAGGATAGTAACAGTGATGGCAACAGACATCAATGGATGTTTTTCTTTCTTTCTTACAGGGTGTATTTTACATTAAAAAAAACAATGAGGGATAGTTTTCTTTATTTCAGATACCGACACTGGGGATCAGGCACCTCAGTGTTGGTATTATGTTTGGCGGCACTGGGCATGGGCTCCCCGATATCACACAATCAAAATGGGCAGGGTGGGGTGTAGCAACTGGCACAGGGGATCGGGCACCCCTGTGCTGGAATATTAACATAAGGCGGTGGGAGAAACTGAGGGAGGGTGTTTGTTTTGTTTGGCAGCAGCAGTGGTGGGCTCCCTGATGTCACACAATAAAAATGGGTGGTGTAAGAGTTGTAGCCAGCACCAGAGATGACGTTGGGGGAGGTCACAGCAGGCTGATCATGACAGATCAGCTGGGCTTACTGGGCAGCATTATGTAGATCAAAGGAAAGAGCCGCCCTATGCTCTCCTTTGAACTACACAAAGTTTCCGCCCAGCAGTCCACAACAGTGTCATGATCAGCCTGGCTGGTGATTGTTGTGATGCTGATGAAGCCCTAGCAGACTGCCCTGTATTGACCACAGTGACATATCTCTCAAATCCCACTCTCCTAATAATATGTTCACTTGTTCCTGTGCTCGGTGAACATAAAAATGAGAACTGCTGTTGTCCAAAAACTGCTCTCAGCCAGATTCAGGGAGATGGGGTGATGGTTTTCTCTAGAAAGTTCTGAACTGAGAGAGGAAGGGCTGAACCAAGAAGAATGGGATGGGCAAAAGCCTGGGAACTGGGGCTACTTCTACATGAAGCCCGGTATCTGAATTGTGAGTCAATCAGACCAAGACCTGAAAGCAGAGTCCTGACTCAGAAGAGAGCAAACCTATTCTTCTAAGGCATTACTGTAAGAACTTGGAATTTAGCAGGGTCAGTAAGTGTTTTTCTGTTTGTACTTCTGTTGTTAAAACCAGGCTATTTTAATTGTCCTAGTGTGTTTGTATTTCCCATTAGTTTGCAATGTAGCTTGTTAATTTTGTGAAAATGTTAAATATTTTGTATTCAATACTATTCAATATGTAATTGCAAAAATGTTAATGTATCAATTAGGATTTAAGAACAAAGCATAGAAAGTAAGGAAATGTAATGTTAGGTAACAAAAAAAAAAACTGAGCCTTGTTGAATGATCACTGATGTACCTCAGGGTTTGGTACTGGGACCAGTCCTTTTCAATCTTCATAGGGGACATTGCAGAAGAACTAGATGGGAAGATATGCCTTTTTGCAGATGACACCAAAATCTGCAATGGGGTGGACGCTTGGAAGGAGATGGAAGAAATGCTTTGGGATCTAGGGAAACTTGAGGAGTGGTCAAAGACAAGGCTGTTGGGGTTCAGTGCCAAAAAGTTCAAAATTATGCACCTAGGGCATAGAAACCCCAATGCTGGATACAGGACGTGGGGAGGGGCACTGATGGTCATCAGTCCTAGACAGTAAAGTGACCTTGGGGTTATTATATCAGAGGACCTTAAGGTGGCAGCACAGTGTGACAGGACCATGGGCAGGACTAGTGGAATGCTGACATGGATAGGGATGGGTGTCTCCAGCAGTTGGTGCTGCCACTATGTGGCTTCCTGGTACGTCCTCACCTGGAGTAACATATCCAGTTTTGGAGACCATACCTTGGAAAAGATATTGACAGTGTGGAGGCAGTCCAGAGGAGGGCAACTAAGATGGTGCAGGGTTTGCAAGGAAGCCTTACCAGGAGAGACTGAGGGTTTTCAACATATACACCCTGGTAGAGAGGAGAGAGAGAGAGAGAGAGAGAGAGATGACATCACTGAGACCTACAAATACCTCACAGGGGTAAATGGGATGCAGGTAGAGAGCCTCCTTCAAATGCAGATCAGCAGCAGAAGCAGAGGGCATGTTGCTGGGGGGGGGGGGGGTCTGGAAAGATATGAGGAATTTTTTTTTCACTGAAAGGGTAGTAGACACCTGGAAATGATTATCAGCCAAAGTGGTGGAGGTTGGAACACTGGGGGCTTCAAGCATGCATAGAATAGGACTTCCGGTGATGTCAGCACTGTGATGGCAGCCTGATCGTGGAGCTCTCCTCTCTCCCTGACTAAACATCCAGAGACATCAGCTGCTAAATAATGCAATCGCCCGCTAAAAGCACCAGATCGAAGGGCCAAACAACTGAAAATCTAAATACACTGGTACAAAAGCTTAGGGGGCTGATACAGCAAGAGATGCCAAGATCACCACTGGAGCCTGGAGCCAAAGAGGGCTACATGTCGGCCGCCCTAACCAAAGATGTGCAGCAGCCAGATGTAATTCAATGTATCCTGCAAACGGCCAAGCCCGTGGCCAAAATTGATCAAACCCTGACAGAACTTTGTACTGATATTAACAAGATAGAGCATAAAACTGACCAGCTAGAACTGTGTCTCACCCAGGAATCGGAACAGATGGACAGACAAGCCTGCCTCCTCCTATTCTTATTTGCCCAGGACAGAGAACTTACCCGATGGCTGGATGACCTAGCGGGGTGATCCTGACGACAGAACATCCGCATCTACGGAATACCTGAGGGTGCTGAGGACAAACACAAAGATGTAACCACCTTAACCTCATGGTCCTGCCAGACGATCTAGACATCTTGATGGACTGGGCCCACAGATCACTCGGCCCAAAACCCTGAGACCCAGGAGCCAGACCATGTTCCTTCATCGCCAGAATGACCTCTTACAAAGCTAAAGAGGAATTGTTACGGGTGGTATGGCAACAAAGTGATCTATAGTACCAGGGCCACAGAATTACGTTAGACAATGACCACACAAGCTCAGTACAAGAGAGACAGAAGGCCCTTTGGCCCATTATTAAACAGCTCCAATCAAAAAATATCAAGGTCCAGCTTCTCTTCCTCACCAAGCTGAAGGTAACTACCGACCAGGGAACAAAAACTTTCCCGGATCTCCTCTCTGCCACAAATTTCCTAGAGGGTTTAGGCATATCTACTCTGCCACTGATGAAGGAGAAACTTAAGAGGGACCTCCTGGCCTCTGCGTGGTCTGTGGCTCAGAAAGGTGCCATCTGGCCAGGCACATCTTAGAGATCACCCCACACTAACCTTTGAGCAGACATATCAGCAATTCTGCACACACATGGTGACTCCTTGACATTAAATAAGAAGGCTGCTCATCTCAGAGAAGGACTGGAGGAACCTGAAGGATCAGAAGGTCAAGGTACACCTGACTCCAGAAGGATGTCATCTCCTTGTTTTCCACCCGCCTTAACATCGCTCCATCTCAACTCCGCTCGACCCCCCCCCCGCCTGCACTCCCACTGCATTGTTTGCCTCGCACCCCTCCGAGACCTCCATGGAAATAAATAAAACCCTGCGCAATTGCCACAACTGCTCCGTAAGTTCGGAAACTCGAGGAAGGTCAATATAAGTACATTTTATTTAACTATCTACAATGGCATAGTAAGGGCTAAGACCATCCTAACTGAGCAGCTCTGTTCAATACGATTGCCCTTTCCTCTTCAGTAAGTCATAGAGGGGAGCCTTGCTGGGTAAATACAATGATGGCTGGGGGATGAGGCAGAAGATGAGTGGACGTTGAGCACCTGCACCCCGAGATCGGCTCTACTTCACGGGGGCAGGCCTCATGGGTAAAAACACTTATATGATGGCCCATAAAGGAAACCTGACCTGACCTTGTGGACCTATTCTTCTTCGATTTCAAACACAACAAAGGAACATAACTTGTACTGTCACCATAAAAAACCTACAGCTATGTAGTGAACGATGTCTAAGGTTAAAGGAAAGGCGGGAAAAAAATGGAAAAGGAGGAAAAAAAAAGGAAAAGAATTTTTTTTTTTTTTTTAAGCTCGCTTTGATTCTTGGGGGCACCCATTCATAGTGCTTGACTGGCCTCCATGTCACTACAGCTCCCTGGAGGGCATGGCTCGCTGTTCACCCACCGCTGGTCGCACTTGTGGATGGCCTTGATCTGACCCCGGTGAGTTACTGTGAGACCTGATTAGCAGACATCTTTGCTTTTATTGCAGCCTGTTATGTATCTCTTTACTGCTCCTGTTAATCAAGTTGTCTAAAGAAAGCCGAGATGGTCATCAGGATCATTACAGGACCTGGTTTGATCTAGTACTCTGCTTGGTTTCCCAGCCCATGACCCGAAGCCCTTTGAGAGAGGAACCCCTCTCATTTCTACTTTTTGGTATATATATTACATACTTTGGGGGGAAGGGTGGTGGAGAGAGAGAGATCCCTGGGGGAGCCTGGCCCCTGCTTGCCCCTGAAATCATTTAACATCGACAGATAGCACCTCATGTTCCCCCACGAGCTATCTCTAAGACACCTTAAAGGGCCCTCTCTCTGTTTACGACGACTTCGGTCGCTTTTGACTATGGGGCACCCAGGGCGGAATCCTACAGTTGTCTGATGGAACCCATACGCATACAGGGTCCAGTCTGGCATGCGACTGACAGTTGAGTACACTCAGCATTCCTTACAACAAATTTTAACTTGAGCCCTTCCTCACGAGCCTTACATCTGCTATGTGGCTGCTACTTAATAAGGGCTCTTTACCCCTTTCTTTATATATCTATAGCAGCTGTCAATCTGTTACATAGCATTTACTCTGGTGGGGGGACTCTGGATATGGATTGCTACAGCTAAGCAAACGTCCGTCTATACAGCCACACCGGAGAGAAACCCCTGAAGTGACCTAGGCTGGTTCATGCTCCTGATTAGCATGACCAGACTCATTGCCGAGGCAATGAACCGTGAGCTGAATGACTCATAGCAGCTCGACCTTGGAAGCCAATTTGCGACTCCTCTTATATTTGGGTTTAACAACCCCCCACCCCTTAAAAGATGGGGCAAGGTAGCCCGCATGTTTTTAAAAGGTTTAAGTAAAAAACAAGTTCAGCAGAAAAGTTACACCTGTTGGTCTCTCCCATTTGGGACTTTAACAGTTACTGTAATTTTGGATTGTTTTAGAAGTTTATTGTTACAAGTTCATGTTATACTGAGGTACAATGACAGGAAGACAGAGAGTGCCAGAGTTACATCACATAAAACTAGTGGACAGGGGGTACAATCAGAATTTGCAATGATACTCATAAACAATGGTTACCAAGAATATTAAGGTTGAGCCAGAGGGCGCTGTGCTGAAGATGGCTGCTTGATTCTTCATCTCCCTGGATTCACCAAATATCATCATCCATCCTACAGATTCCAGACTTCCTACCTTCACCAACATCTGAGATCTTACAATATGTACATTGCAGAACAGCTCTGGTACAGTATTTTATTGCCTCATAATTACTGACGAGTTATCTACAGCTTTCAATTTCTCTATGGGCCTACAATAATGGCAGACCAATCTCCACATAACAGTTCTCTTAATAGTAGAGGCAATGTTTCAGCAACTAATTAGTGAAATCAATGTATTAAAATTGCATCTCAACAAAATATCAATAATATGCAGGCACTTGATCAAAAATCAGCGCTGCTGATGTTAAAGCATCTCAAAATGAAGATTCCATTAACACATTACAGGCTACCATCAGGAGCAGGACAGAGTTATTAGGAACCTTCAGGACAAAATAGATGATATTGAAAATAGAAACAGACGTAACAACCTTAGATTTCTTGGATTTCCTGAAGGTGTTGAACTAGGGAGACACCAGTGCTCTTCTAACTCATGTACTTCCTTCTCTTGCTTAAATTACCAGCCGCCAAGACCTAATCATCGAGAGATCTCACCGCACCTTAAATCCGAGGCCTGGACCCGACCAGAAACCCAGGCCCATCATTGCCAGATTTCTAAACCACGCACATACTGAACTGATTCTTCAAAAAGCGAGGCAATTAGGTGCACTTACTTGGCAAGAAAACAGAATCCTAATTTTCAGAGACTATTCTAAAGAATTATCTAACAAACGAAAAGCTTACAACCCCATTAAAACAATCCTTCATCAGCGTGGAATTAAGTTTGCACTGCGTTACCCTGCAACAATGCGCCTTTTTTTGAATGATTCTACCAGAGATTTCAGTACCCCAGAATCTCTCTCTGAATTTCTGAATTGGACACAGCCCGCACTTACATTGCCTTGCGATGCTAATGCAGCTCGTTCCTGCTCCAGCACAAGCACTTCGCAATTACAATGTCTTGCCCTTCCTGCTGAAACTGTCCTTCAGGTCCCTGAGAAATCTGCAGCCATCATATCTGCCACTGTAGCTCCTGCCAGAAGCTCTGCACGCATACAAGAAGAAAAAGCATCTGGTTCTTCTCTAAATAATAATACCTGCTGTTTAAATAATATTTCCACCTCTCAGCTTCCCATGTGGAATGTCACATCAGTTTTTCTACCCTCTTACCTTGTCTAACAAATTCTCCCCACTCCAAGAAGATCTGCTCCAAGAAGATCTGCACTCATCTACGGAGGATCTGAGACAAACTGTATCCAACCCCTTTACTCAAGACCAGAAGAAGCTCTCAATGGGTAATGACTCTTCCGATTCTTCCTGGGCTGATCTTGTGTCCAGCTCTCCCTTTAAATCATCTGAACCACCCAAAAAGAAAAGGAGAAGAAAATCGAAGAGCAAGGCTACCTGAGGCTTTTCCCACTAAAAAAAAAAAAAAAATTGTAATAAATACTATGGCCCATAATTAGATGTGATATAGCAGTTTCTCACCAGAATCCTCTCTGTTCACACCCCTCACTCGATTCCTTGGTACATTTACCGCAGTGCAGTCTCTATCGCACTCCAACAGGTTTGGAGCACTTAAATGCAGTAAATCACTATCGCTGCTGAGAAGCCTGTATCTGTCTGTGGGAGGTGAGCTAATTGACACGGAGGTATTTAATCGCGGAGTTACTCTCAATGTATTCAATGGAAAAAAATAAATGAGAGAAAGAATAAATATTACAATGTTTGTAAGATCTCTTCTAATTAATCCTTGTGTGGTGCCAGACATTAGTATATATAATTGCTATTTACACTCTAATTTTTCATAAGCTTTGGTGCCACCATGTGGTCAGATGCATACATACATATATAGAGTTCTGTATTTCATATCAATGTGCCCTTAACCCCTACTATTATAGCATTTTTCCACATAAATCCTCATTTGGAATGTGGAGGATGATTAGACAAATACTCTAAAATCATTTACTTATTTAATATTTATTTTGCATCACTTCTGGTATGTAGTATCAGGTGCATCCATTATATCTCACAGATTTTGCACCAAAGTATGCTTCCAATTGTATTTCTATACATTGAGTTTTTCCGCCTTTTCACATTATTCTTCATCCCATTTTCTTCCAAATCATTGGAACTTATAAAATGATTCCAAATACACTGATGCACTATGAACCTATAGTATATACTGCATTCCCTAACCTAAGCTTATGTGGATTAATACACATCAGGCATCCTTTTATCTGGCTCACACTGTGTTATCATTATCTGCCATCATGTTGGTATACTTTATTTAATATTGGACTTATTGCTAGGTCCAAGCTAATTCATTATGTTTGGAATTTAACACTATTACATAATTATCCTTTTTTATTTGGTAGAATGATGTTTTGTTTTTTTCCAGGGTAATGCTTTAATTACCTCAGCACAAATCTCAATTACACTTCATTAATATACTGTTATATAAAGTTTAGTATCTTAAGATTATAGGGTAAACCGTATCTTGAGATTCACTAGTTACTCTACACGCCTAGTAGTGTAGAGTGAGAGTCCTGGTATATTTACCGACTCTTATTGCTCTGCATTTCATAAAAGTTTCAAATTAATATTCTTGTTACTGAGTTTATACTAACGTTTGTTGGTTCTAATGTTTAATTACTTGATATTCTTATTCTATACTCTCCTCTCAGAGACAAAATGAATACAAATACTCAATCATCTCGAACCCATACAAGTTAAGGGCCCTGCATACATTTGTTTATTATATATATTTACCTTTGAATCTGTGACATCCTCCAAATTAATGGTATTGAGTCCCTCATTCCTATTTGTAACTAATTACCTTATATCCTAGTACCATGAGTGATCTAATCTTACATTCATGGAATGTCAGGGACTCGACTTGCCTTTGTAAACATAAGCAAGTACTTACCTATCTTAAAAAGCATAAAACACATATTGCTTTCTTACAAGAAACTAAACTTTTATCAGAGGATGTCGACAGACTTAAAAGGGACTCAATGGTCAAGTATATCGTCATCTTCTCCATCCAAAAACATGGGGTTGCTATCTTAATACATAAATCTTTAATTGGCCCCCATAAAATCATTAGAGACCCGGATGGTAGGTGGATTATAACCCTATTAAACACCACAGCAGGTCTGCTTATGTTTGTGAATGTATATGCACCCAACTTTGATTCACCCATTTTCTTCCATAATCTATCCCAACAAATTATGATTAATAATAAAATAATTCACCTATTCTTATTGGTGGTGACTTTAACTTAGCACTACAAGCATATTTAGACAGAAGTAACTCATCACATGATGCCCACCCCCGTAGTATTAATGCTCTATCAATGCTTATGAAGGATTTAGGTCTCTGACATTTGGAGACTACATCATCCCAGACAACGAGATTACACCTTTTATTCCTCTTTACATAAATCATATAGTAGGATTGATTATTGGTTCTCTTCTCCCTCAT
This sequence comes from Neoceratodus forsteri, assembly GCA_016271365.2. Classification (NCBI taxonomy): domain Eukaryota; kingdom Metazoa; phylum Chordata; order Ceratodontiformes; family Ceratodontidae; genus Neoceratodus; species Neoceratodus forsteri. The sequence continues at coordinate 1,338,421,527 of CM057455.1, read as the reverse complement.
TACTGAAAAATTATTGATACATCGATTCTCCCTATTGTTATATCTGATCATTCCCTATCAGTTTGCATTTACTCTGGGGTCCACCTTCTTCTAAATCCCCATCTTGTCATTTAGACCCACTTTTACTCAGAGACCCTGAATTCGTTCCTTGGATTAAAACCCAGATTCAAGATTTTCTTTCTATTAACGATACTCCAGATATGTCTCAAGGTACTATCTGGGAAGCATTAAAAGCCACTATTAGAGGTAAAATTATTAGTTATGCAGCGCATAGAAAGAAATTAAAGAACAACAATTAGCTAATTTAGAAAATCCTTAAAGAAAAGAAACCCAATACTATAAATTAAATAAACCTAATCATAATTCACAGCTTCATCTGGAAATTCTACAATTAAGAATTAAAATTAACGAGTTGATATCCAGGAAAGCTGAACTTATCCTTTTTAGGATTAAACATGGTTATTGGGAACAAGGGATAAATGCAGAAAGTTGCTCTCTTACCAGCTAAAAACTCAACAGATGCAGAGAACATATAGCAGGTCTAAAAGATCCATCAGGTCAGACACACACAGACAACCTTTCAATCAATCGATATGCAATCCTTTACCATCAACTATACCGCAACCTAATACTACAAATCCCAACCCTAATACAACATTTTCTGGAAAAATTGAATCTACCCCACCTATCCCCTCAGGACAAAGCTGTGCTTGATAAACCAATCACTTTACAGGAATCCAAACTGCTTTATCATCATTAAAAACGGTAAAGCACCTGGCAGTGATGGGTTCCCTATTGATTTTATAAAACCCTATCTGACACTCTTTGTCCTGTATTAGTCAATGTATTCCAAGAAGCAACCTTAATAAAGAAACTCCCATGCACAATGACCGAAGCCATCATAACAGTCTTACCAAAAAAGACAAAGACCTTTACTTCCTTCAAACTATAGACCGATCTCACTTCTTAATACTGATGGAAAAATCTTTGCCAAATTATTAACTCTCCACTTAGAATCTTTAGTGACTAAACTCATCCATACTTCTCAATCAGGATTGATCAAAAATAGAAACAGTTCCGATCATCTTCACTCATTACTCAATTTAATTCACAAAGCAAAAACTCTTAAAACTCCTGCAGCTGCAATAGCCATTGACTTTGAGAAAGCATTTGCCTCTCTCAATTGGGAATATCTATATCAGATGCTGTCTCATTTTGGCTTTACAAATAATTTTTGTGCTTGTATTCAATTATTGTATACCTCCCCTTCAGCTCGAGTTCTCACAAACTCTATTTTGTCCCCCTCCTTTTACTTAGCAAGAGGCACCAGACAAGGATGCCCCTTATCGCCTTCATTGTTTATACTTGCCATGGAACCTCTTTCTGTGTCCCTACGTCAATCGGTACAATTAAAGGCATTACTATTGGTAACTTTCACTATACTTCACTCTCATATGCAGATGATCTCCTTATTTTACTTGAAAACCTCGAAAGTTCTGGGCAACCTTCAGTTAAACTACTGAATGACTTCACCTCCCACTCTGGACTAACTCTAAACCTTAACAAATCTGAAACGCTACCACTGAATACCCTTTGTAGTCCCCTCATGAACAACTCATTAGGCTTTCGTTGGGCCCCCCAAGGTATATCTTATCTTGGCATTCGGATCACCCCAACATTGAATAAATTATGGGATGCTAATCTTTCCCCTCTGTTAAACAGTATCCAAACAACACTTGATAGATGGAAGCTACTTAAACTTTCTTTTAATGGTAAAATTTCCGCCATTAAAATGTCAATAACTCCTAAAATATTATACCTATTTTCCAATATCCCTTTGATACTTCCCTCTAGTTTTCTTACCAAAATAGACAAAATTATCGGCAGCTTCATTTGGGAAGGCAAAATACCTAGATTTAGTCATAATAAACTTAGATCCCATTGGTCAAAAGGTGGCTTTGGCCTTCCTTGGTTCCAAGCCTACTTATGGGCTTTCCGTGACATCTCAAACAATTAAATGGTTTAACAAACCCAACATCCAGTCTCCTTTATGGGTCAATATGGAAACATCCTTATGTCCTGGTAATGTGGCGACTTCTTTCCTTTATAACACCCTTACCTCTTCTTTTAAAGTCTCACCCTACCATAGCTGCTTCTATATTCTATTGGAAAATCATTCACAAGCATATTAAATCTAACCCCAAACCTTTAGCTTACACCCCCATCTGGGGTAACCACCATATATCTCTTGATAATCACCCCATTTTTTGTCGTACCTGGAAAAATAAGGGTATTTTCTTTTTGCAGGATATACTTGAACCCAAGTCATTAAAGTTAAAATCTTACACTCACCTACGAGGCATATGGAATCTTCCCCACCAGGATTTTTGGAAATATCTACAGCTTCGTATCGCATGCAACTCTTACCTCACACCCTTCTCTATCAATTCTCTGTATGATAAGCACATCTCTAAATGGATAAAAACAACATCCAATTTAAATAGCACTGTTTACAAAGATATTTGTGATATCCTTGCTGACTACTCTGTCAATGCTAAAAACAGATGGAGTACTTTGCTACAATATAATATCACCAATGCACAATGGCCCAGATGTTGGCTCTCCTGTCACAAATCTTTTAATGATAAACGCAGTTCCCTCATTCAAACCAAGATCCTTCATTTGTGGTACAGAACTCCTGTTGTATTACAAAAAATGGGTTTATTGAACAATAACAATTGCTGGCGCTGCAGTTCCCCCAATGGGGATTTATTGCATATCTTATGGCACTGTCCCCTCATACAAAAGATTTGGCACTGTACTCACAGATTTGCAATGAAAGTGGTAGGTCAACCTTTTACACTAGACCCTAAACATTGCATTCTTGGTATTTTTAATCACCGTTCTTATAAAATTTCATATTCATAGAGCAGATGGTTAAATATACTCTTCCTTCAAGTTAACGCACAATCCTCATGCATTGGAGATCCAACATAATCCCTACCTTCCGGTATCATTAACCAACTATTGCAATATGCCTCTGGACCGTATGACATATATCTTGTCTGACCGACTCATGTTATATAACAGTTGTTGGCAGGGCTTTTTTAATTTTTTGGAATCAACTATATCTTCCAACACCTATGTATGGACTTAATATATATGGATTTTCCCCTTTTACTGATACATCATTGTAGTCTCGCTTTTTTCCCCTTTTTTTATAGTTTCCCTCTCTCTCTTCTTAACTTTCTTATATATCTTTTCTTTCTTATACTCTGTTCTCAATCATTCTTTATTACCCCACAATCCTTTTACGAAAGTACTTTTTTCCCTTTTGCAGCATCATATATAATTATGTAACATTTTAATATAAACCGTATCTAATCATACTATCCGCTTTAAGTTCACTACAAATGTCAAGTATATGCTAATTACATGACCTGTATTGTTTACTATATTTTAAACCAAAAGCTCCTTGTATTATTGTACCAATGTTATTATATGCTGCCTCAATTTCTTTAAAAAAAAAAAATCCTCACATTGTACTGTACTGTAAGAGGTTTGTCTGTATATCTTATGAAAAATTAATAAAAAAGTTGAACTGCAAAAAAAAAAGAATATTAAGGTTCTGCCACTTAACATAAATGGAATCACCAATCCCATCAAGAGGAAACAAGTGCTGAGGTTTCTTACAGCTCAAAATGTGAAGTAAACTTCCTACAAGAAACCCATTTTTCTTCCTCCGAGGCCCTAAAGCTAAACTCCAGGAATTTCCCTCATCTGTTCCACACCTCCCGCCAAATAGGGAGAAAACTGGGAGTAGCAATACTCCTCTCAGCCTCTCTCCCATTCGAACAAGAAGAGATCATAGAAGACCCCGGGGCCAGATATGTAATAGTAGTGGGCAGAGTTCAAGACACGATGGTAACATTTGCAAACATCTAGGCCCCCTCCCCCGGCTCTCCCTTATCCTTCTACACATCCCTAGTTCAACTCATAGCTGAAAAGGTGAAGGGCCTTCTAGTTATAGGAGGAGACTGGAACTTGATATTCGATAGAAAACTGGATACAACCTCACAGATTCCTAATCCCAAGGTTCAGAAGGCTCGCTCTTTTAAAAGCGTCCTCACAGAAATAGGTCTATCAGACGTCTGGAGGACCAAATACCTCACAGCAAGGAACTACACATACTATTCCCCGAGATTTAAAATCTACTCTAGGCTAGACATTTTCATCACCTTTTCAAAGGACATGCCCGCCATCTCGTCTATGTGGGTAGGAGTCTCCACCCTATCGGATCATCATCCCATTTTCCTTGAGGTAGAATTGGGGCTTCCCAAAAAAAACACACATTGGAGGCTAAACATCTCCTTGCTGTGGGACAAAGTGGTAGCAACAGAAATAAAAGAACTTATCAAAAAATCACTAGAGGAGAACACTCAAACAGATACAACGCCCCAGATCTTATGGGACACAGTGAAGGCTGTGGTGAGGGGTAAGCTAATATCAGTGGCTACTTATAAAAAGAAGCTATCTCAGCAAGAACAAGCGGACCTCCTCTCCCAACTCAAGACCCTGGAAAAAGCCCAAAAAACTCAATGGGTTCAGGGAAGGGAACTCGAAATAAAAAAAACTTAGAGATAAAATTCAAAACCTACAGCAAACTGAAATTGAGAAGGCACTCTGGTACTTAAAGCAGAAGTACTACGAAGGAAGGCTCAGGGCCACTAAACTCCTTGCATTCACCTTAAGCAACAGGCTGCCAGAGCTACTATAACCCAAATTAGACATCCAATCTCCTGCACACTCTCTCACCAGAATAAGCAAATCATGGAGGCATTTGTCTCTTACTATTCCAAATTATACCAATCCCCACAGACTCCCCACCAGAGGATAAAGTGACGTTCCTCTGGTCCCTGGTGCTACTAAATATCTCTCTGGAACAGAGTCAAACTCTGATTAGCCCAAGTACCTAAGCTGAAATATCAACTACAATTAAAAATTTCAAAACTGGGAAGTGCCCGGGACCAGATGGATTTGGGGTAGAGTTCTATAAAATGTTCATAAAGGGAACAGTCCCCTTACTTTACAACGTCTTCACAGAGATTTGGCAGGAAGGTAACCCCATGCCCCCATCATGGCAGTATGCCACAATATCACTTATTCATAAACAAGGTAAGAACCCCACAGAATGCGGATCATACCGCCCCATCTCCCTCCTCAGTTCGGATTATAAAACCTTTACCTCAATTATTGCCTCCAGGCTCAACTCCCTCCTCCCACAAATCATAAAACTAGACCAGACGGGCTTTATTCCAGGCTGCCAGGCCCCGGATCGTGTAAGATGCACAATCAATGTAATTGATACCATACACAAGACCCGTAACCCTGTCTGTCTCATGAGTTTGGACGTGGAGAAGGCATTTGATTAAATCTCTTGGAGTTTCCTCTTCACACTCCTGGAACACATGGCCTTCCCGCGTCCATTCATAGATAGTATCAAAATCCTATACACATCTCCACGGGCATACGCCTGGGTGAATGGAGGGATCTCAGATAGATTTAGAGTAGGCAGGGGCACCCGCCAAGGTTGTCCTCTGTCACCCCTGCTCTTTGCCCTATACATTGAGCCTCTCGCCAAAGCTATCCGCATGGCCCAAGAGGTTAGGGGAGTTGAGGTGGGAGGGGTGAATCATAAGATTTCCTTGTACGTGGACAATGTCCTGCTGTGCATCTCACAACCAGAACAATCAATCCCCGCAGTCTGGTCTATACTGGAAGAATTTGGCAGGCATGCGAGATATACACTTAATAAAACCAAAACCGAGGTCCTAAGCTTCTATTATAAACCCTCACAATCCATTACACTAATATTCCCTCTTGACTGGAAGGCCTCCAAAATTAAGTATTTAGGAACAATCATTACCAAAAATATATTCCACCTATTTAAAGATAATTACATCCCACTGATTAACCATGTACAAAGTGACTTAGAAAAGTGGTCCTTAATTAACCTTCCCATGTACTCTAGAATAAATTCAATTACAATGGACATACTACCAAGATTTTTATACCTGTTCCAATGTCTCCCCACCTATATCCCTAAAACCCAGTTCCAGAACTGCCACAGATTGCTCTCCAGGTATATCTGGCACAAAAAAAAACAGGATAAAACTTCAGATCCTCTAGACACATAGATGCAAGGGTGGTAGGTCCCTCCCAAATCTGGGGATTATTATCTGGCTGCGCAACTGAAAACAGCTCTCCTGTGATCAGTCCCTTCATACCAGGCCAACTGGAAAACAGTGAAGCAGGGGGAGGTAGAAGGGGGGTCCCCCCCCAGGAGCCAGAGTAATGAACCTAGACAACAAAGATGGCTACTTGAACCTTTCCTGGACAGCGACCTGGGACACCCTCAAAGCAGTCCGGAGGGTGTGGCAAAAATATAAACTGGCCACCTCACTATGGCCTTTGTGACAGTTTGCCTGGGATCCATCTTTCCTACCCACTAAGCTCAACCACACATTTCACACCTGGGATAGGCAGGGCCTGACATTATTAGGCCAGCTAGTCCCGGCCAGCACAACATTGGACTTTGGGACACTGAAGGAATCCTTTGCGCTTCGCAACTCTGACCATTTTAGATACTTACAGCTGCGCACACACATAACCTACTGTCAAAAACTAGATCAGGGCCAGATCAGGGCAGTCCCCATCCTAGAGGCTCTCCAGAAAATACTCAGTGCTCAGACTCAAAGGGGACTAATACACTAATGAATATTAAGAACAAGTGGCAACGGGAAGAGGACTTAACCTTATCTGAATTCAATTGGTGTAAAATCTTACAGGTAACTTCTAAAATCACTCTGTCACCTCTGTGGCAAGAGTTTGTGTGGAGGACTAGGGTGCGCTTTTTCATTGCACCAATGCTACAGCACAGAATTGACCCCTTACTACCCCAGATCTGCTGGAAAGGTTGTTGAGAACAACCCGAGCACCACACCCACATTTTCTGGGGGTGCCCCATCCTCCAGCCCTTCTGGCAGGAAATAAACACCATTTTAACTGACTTTTTCTCCCTGGTCTCCCCACTAGAACTGTCGAATGGGGTCCTGGGTCTCCCTCCTCAGGGACTGAGGGGCCCAGACTCACTATACATATGGGGCATACTAACTGCAGCCATTCATAAAACTATCACTCGCAACTGGCTCAGAGCTGTACCCCTTACGATCCATCACTGGGTAAAAATAATTCAAGGGATTTCAGAAACGGAGAAAATAACATACAAAGTGATTAAAAAAACCCATGTATATATTCATAGATGGACTAAATAGCAACTATGGCTGGACACACATCCAGAACTAGATCCCAGACTTTCAACTAAATTAACTCCCTTGACATATTCTGCAGAATTGCCTTGGCTGCAGTGGCATGGCCCCCCCCCACCCCCGAGACTGGTTCACTCCTTTATGAGTGCCTGACTACTCTTTTTGGTAATGAATTGATAAACTATGTGACAATTTAGCTGTAATGACTTGATGCACTTATGTGAGATCTCTGTACTGCGACCTCTTCCTGATTCACTGTTCTGTACCTGTAGGCGGAAGACTCACCTGGAAGTTGACAGGCTTAGACTGCTAGATCATTATAAAATCTACCAGTTAGCAATCTCCCATAAGAAGGCAGAGTTCCTGTCCAGGGAGATTGCTACAGCAAAGAATAGACCGGCCCAGCTCTTCCAGACTGTGGACAGACTGTGCAATCCAGTCTGTCTTCATGCCGTTCGAGCATTATCACAGTTACAGTGTGAGGAGTTCACGACGTTCTTTGCTGATAAGGTGTCTGCTATCAGAGATGAGGTCAGCCAGGGCCTCCCCATTGGGTCTTGCAGAGATCAATCGAGGGACACAAATGCCCATTTGACTTGGTTCACGTTCAGTCAACCGGTAGTCTTGGACATAGTGAGAATCGTCCAGACTTTGCGTCCAACTTGCTGTGGTTTGGATCCGGGTCCTACTCACCTACTTGTGGGGTGTGTAGAGGTTATTGGCCCAATCCTTACTGGGATAGTAGTGGCATCATTGTAGAGAGGGATCTTTCCTGATCCTTTGAAGAAGGCAATAGTACGTCCCCTCCTGAAAAAGCCCTCCCTTGATCCCGACTGCCCAGGAAACTACAGACCGATCTCGAATCTTCTCTTTTTGGGGAAGATTATTGAGAAGGTGGTCACCTTGCAGCTGGAAGATCATTTAAACATCCACAATATCTATGACCCTCTCCAGTCTGGCTTCAGGAAACGGCATAGTACTGAGACGGCTCTTGTTTGGGTACTGAAAGATCTCCTGATGGCAAGAGATCGGAGAACTCGTTCTATCTTGATTCTCCTCGATCTTTCAGCAGCATTTGACACCGTGGATCATGGGGTGCTGCTCGAATGCCTGTGGTCTCTCTGTGGACTAAGGGGGGTGGTCCACAGTTGGTTTAAATCTTTTCTGCAGGGTAGGACTCAGAGAGTAGTGTCGGGGATTTATTTCTCGACCTCTCACTGCCTACACTGTGGAGTGCCACAGGGTTCGGTGTTGTCCCCCATGTTATTTGCGGTGTACATGCTTCCATTAGGGGACATTATAAGACATTATGGTTTGAGTTTTCATTGCTATGCCGATGATTCTCAACTCTATATGTCTTTTGTGCCCGAGCAGGAGTCTGAGTCAAGTACATTGTTTAACAACTGCCTCCTGGAGATACAGAACTGGATGAGTACCAATTGGCTGAGGTTGAACCCAGGAGAAACAGAGGTATTGGTGGTGGAACTGGGGATGAGGATATCAAGTCCATGGGTGGGAAAACCCTCAGGTTTATTTCTGGGAGGAACCCTGCTCATGGCATCTGGTCAGGTGCGTAACCTTGGTGTTATATTTGATGAGGGCTTGACCCTGAGGGCGCAGGTGTCAGCCGTAGTCAAATCATCCTTTTTTTCATCTAAGGAATATAGCACGGGTGAAACACTTGATTCCATCAGAGGATCTTCCTACCCTGGTCCATGCCTTTGTTGCCAATCGTCTTTATTACTGCAATGCCCTTTATCTAGGGCTGCTGGGAGTGGATATCCGCCACTTACAGCTGGTGCAAAACGCGGCACCTAGGTTGTTGACTGGAAGCCCGAGGTCCAACCATATAACACCTGTGCTTCGCGAATTGCACTGGCTGCCTGTACAGTGGCGGATCACTTTCAAGGTCATGTTGATGACCTATAAAGCCCTACACGGTTTGGAACCTCGCTACCTGAAAGAACTCCTGACTTCTTACTGTCCTTCCTGCTCCCTCCGATCCTCTGGTGAGGGATTGCTGGAGATTCCCAGGGTAACTTTAAAAACATCTGGTGGAAGAACATTTGCCTTTATGGCCCCTACCCCTGTGGAATTCTCTACCTTGCCAGATACACAATAGCCTGACTGTGGAGAGCTTTATAAAAGCTTTAAAGACCTTCCTTTTTAACCAAGCATTTTCAGTGACTTGAATTATGTTGGATTGTGTTTTGAATTTAATGTTGTTCATAATTATGTTTTTTAATACTGTATGAAGGATATTGTAAAGGCGCCCTGAGCTTTGGAAGGGCGCCTTATAGAAATAAATATTTACTTACTTACTTACTTACCTCATTTTGTCAATAAAGATGAATTTTAAAAAAAAGCATGCATAGAATAAACATAGGGGTATGTTAAGAACAGCGGTAGGGAGGGTGTGTGTCGCTGGAGAGCAGATATAGTCTCCAGATTTAGAACAGGCTGGAAATACTTGGACAGACTTGATGGGCCAAGTGGTCCTTTTCTGCCAACAAATTCTATGTTTCTGTGAATCTGTGTAGTAGTGTTTCTTGGCATTTGAGCAATCACATGACATAGCATTGGCATTGCCCTAACTTGGGCCTTGTCTGTCCGGACGCAGAAAAAGTTTTGTTACTTACCAGTAGCAATAGATCTGCATCTGAAAAATCAAGGAATAGGTGTGTTTTATAGAATTCAAATCACAGGTGAGTGCCTCAGCATTTATTGCAATTAGGGTTGCATTTTGGCCTGGTTTGGAGGCTTCTGAACAGCAATCTGTTTATAAAAGGGGAGGGTTGGGGATGGTCTATCTTGAGGGCCAGCCAGGAGAAGAAATTGGCTTCAGTCCGTGTATGAGGAATTGATTCCTTTTTTCCCCTATTTTTAATTGTTGTTGTTGCAGTTAGGGCTTTTTCCCTCCTGATCCTGAGTATCCCTACAGATGACAGCCACCTTAGCCCCATCTTCCCAATTTCTCCCCCACATCTTGCAAGCACATGAATGTAGCATGGTCTGGGTACTCCTTGGGTATGGGGCCTGCGGGTGGCTAGGAGTCAGCAGTAGCCCATTTTTCCCCCGTTTTCCTCTCTTGCTCGAGGAGTGGGTGTGCAATGTTACCCAGACGGCTCCACATACACTACCATATATGGGACGTTGGCAGCTACCGCTCTGCCCTCTTCCCTATCCTGACAGTCCCTGGCTGCCATACCCCCGGCCAATGTGATGGGCCAGGCTAATGCAGAGTGCTCCCTGGGAGAGGAGAGCAGTCCTCTGGATGCTCTGTACTCTCCAACCCAGGCCAAACCTGGAGACCCTGGTCCGTTCTTGAACCAGGGTGGCTGTCATGGCAGCAGGTGAGAAGCAAGTGTCTTAACCTTCCATGCCACTGGGCTGGTATGAGGAATGGATTTTGACCATACAGGCAACTCTCGGGACAAATCCAGATCCTGCTCCAAATATTTTTATGGTATATGGGTTCCACCAATTTAGGCAGTTAATCTTCCCTCCCCCTACGGAATTTTACTCCCAAACCCTAGTTGGCACCAATTTCGAGCCAGCACAGAGCCCTGTACACTGGGCTTGCACATAGCCAGCAGCACATAGCAAGACTGAAAGCTGTGGGCTGGAGAGAAATGGTCTGTGATGGTGGCAGTATTGAACAGGGGCAAAGGTGGAGAGCTAGAGTCATGATAGTGGTAAGCAGGCAGGCCAGAGTTACAGGGCAGGCCAGGAGGGTGGACAAGACCATTGTGCAGGGAACTAGGATGGAGTGAGCGAAGAAGAGACTGGGCGGGGGAGAGAGTAGGGAGCCAGGGCCAAGAGGAAACTGAAAACTATGTGGCTGCTAGGCTGTAAGAATGGATGGAGAGATTCTGGGAGTAACATGTATACCACAGCAATTCAAGCCCAATACGTTCTAATTCTGTCTGCAGCCTAAGAGTCAAGGCAATGGGTAACTTTTGGATGTTCACTGCTACAGTTGTCTATTGTTCCTTAATTTGGTCCAAAACTGCTGAAACTGACATGTTAAGTCGTACTGAAAGTATTGTACTGATCATTCTTCCTGGCTGTTCCTCCTGCCATGGTGACACCCATTCTGATGATTGTTTCAGTAAAAATACAGGAATAAATTTCTGGTTTTGCAAGATATTTTTAAAGGCTGTTGCAGTGGCTATGAAAATGTATTTTCTAAGGGTCCAACTTGCTTACTGGTCAGTATTTTAATTTTTTTTTATTTGTTTAGTTAATTGATATGGGTGTGTTTATGCTACCTGGTACCTGTGGCATAGAAATCATTCATTCTCCATCATTGTAGACCAATGTGAAGAATCTTGTTAGGGTTTCTTTTTTTCACAAATGAGCAACAACAGTCCATAAGTTTAGAGTTTCTAGGTTTAGTTTATTGTGGACCCATGGTAATGTCCCACCTCCTGTTATGTGTGACAATGGCTTATGTAACACGTCTGGAGCAAGGAATGTAGCCTGGGAATGAAGCCCCCCTCCTGTAAAGTCTCAGCATTTTGTCAAGTTCTGTGTTAGCCCTTGCACTTGCCACTGCATGTTGTACTCAGAGTAATAAGACAGCAACACTGAAAAAAGTGGTAGCATGAATGCAGTTTTAATGCAGATGTTGCAAATAACAGTACAGTATCTTGACTTGTAAGCATGTAATTACCTCTGCACACTCCAGAGTTGTACATGTTGTCAGGCTGATTTGCAATTGAAATTGTCACTCAATCAATGAAAACAAAAAATATGGGTATTACTTTACAGATGACAATTACACATTTTGGAAGAAGTATTAGCCACTACTTAGCAATTAAATCACAAATTGTAGTGAAAAAAAAAAATAACATGACCTACTGGGATTGAACCCAGCCCCCAGAATACCATCCTAGAGCTTTAACCAATGAGCTACAGGCTCACATGGTTTGCTCTGGGTATCCCAGACACACTTCCTTGATCTGACATTGCAAATTCTGCAGTATTACTTTACAAAAAAAATTCACACAGGTAATGAAACTTATTTGCCCAAATTTCCTTGATTTTAAAATATTTAGTAAAGCTGACAAATTGGAGAAAGCTAGCTTGCAGTGCGATGGGGGAAGCTCATTTCCTCAGGCCCCTTTCCTTGCCCACCCTCCGAGAAATAAATTTCTTCATCAATGCAATACTCTCCACCTCAGAGGAACACACGTTTTCAGAGTTTGAGCCCCCGGTGTTATAAACAGTTATGCAAGTGTTGTTGTTGACTGTAGTTGTATGTATTACACCTCAGTACAACGGTTGTCAGTCACTGAAGTCTATCACTCCTGAAGATGCCAAATAACACTGTACATTAGTTGTGGTAATTGAATGCTGTGCATAACTGGACTGATGATTTGCCATATAACATTGTAAACTGTACATCTTGCCATGAAATAAAGCAGAGTTTTAATGAAAATAACGCTGCTATGAATAATATTAGTGCAGGCAGGTTTTTAAAACTATTGAACCGCTACAGATTTTCCTTGTATCCTACAGACACCACAAATTAAACAAACCCTTTTTTTATTTCCATTGCAAAATTAAATATTGCAGCCATCTTTTTGAGGGGGAGCATAAAATGAATGAACAACAGAGCTTGTGATCTTGAAATTGACTGTGGCTTACAAGGCTGTAAGGAGTTTTGTAAAGTGCAGTCCTAAAAAAGTATGTATAGTTAATTCTGTATCAATTATTTTATGTCTTTATATATTTATGTTTTCTTTTCAGTGTTCATATTCATACTTAATATTATGTTTTTTGGCTAACATGTTCATAAGACTCATCATCATTACCCCCCCCCATCCACCTTTGTTATGTCACATTGCTACACCTATTACTACCTTGCCTTGTTGTGTATGCCCATCACCCTATTTATTACAATAATGCCTAAATGCACGTGTATCTTTGGTTATATCTGAATACTCTTTCTCATACTCCTGCTGATGACTGCTTCATATTCTTTCTCCTAAATGTAATTTCATCCTAATAAAGTATATACAAGATTCCAAATATTGTTGTATATAATGATTTGGTCTAATATTCTCAAGATTCATATCTTGTAGAAAAGGTTTTTTTCCATAGCAAATAGCCCTGGTGGTTCTTTGTTTTCCAGTATCTCGCTATACTTCTTACATCAACTGAGACTATATTAAGTAGTTTTCTTAGATGACCTTTGGGTAGTTTTTGTATGGTTGCCAGTAGGCATAACTCCAGGTCAAATTTAATGCTTATGTCTGGAATATTAGTTAAGGTATTAAAGACTTTAATCCATAGGGAAAAAAATATTCTTACACATCGTTATGATATGTAACAATATTCCCTGTTAAGTTCCATATTATATTGCACATTAGAGAGCTCATTTGGCTTATCTTATTCAATAAGTGGAGAGTATAAATATATGCTAAGAAATATGTTAAATGATACCTGTTTTTTTTTGTTAAAACTGCATTCTTCATACATACCTTACTGTTATAACATGTTGACAACCTATAATATAGTTTCTCTGTGATCTCTCACTTTTATGTTAAAGGTTATAACATATGTCTCCTTGTCTTTGAATTTACAGGGGGTGAAATGTGTAGAAAAAACTAGAGAAAGGCAGTATTTCTGAAAAGTGCATGTGAGTATGGGTATCACTTTTTATAGTGCGGGACATGAGGATTTTGTTCCTCATTCTGTAAGGTTGCAGAGTCTGGTGTTTTTGTGGGGTCCAATACAGCTGTCAGGCCCTAGTTGTTTGAATTTTTAATGCAACAATAAGGGTCTATCTCTGACGCCTGAGATTTTCTGCATAAACCAACTGTTTATCTGGGCTGCTGCCATACTTGGCTGGTGATCCTGACAAGAATGCCAATAAAGCTGTGTTTCAGAAGAGCTGCAGTCATCACCTAGTCACTTCCCATGGGTCTTCACTCACAGATGGTGTAAGGGGTGGGATGAGTGATGTGAGTCAAAGCTTGCACACAGCAACAAAGAAGACATCATAACTCATGTATGTAGGCTAAGTCCTGGGGCAGTGGTTATCCAGAGAAGACTGCAAAGAGAGGCAGAGCTGACTGATGTACAGTAAAATGGGGTTGAAGAGAACATTTCAGTGGTTAACTTGGCAACCTGACTTAAAGGTGGCCAAGCACAGTGCAAAGGCTGTAGGGAGGGCCACTGGCATGTTGGGTTGCATAGGGAGGGGTATCACTAGCAGAAGGAGGGAGGCGGTGATACCACTGTACAAAACACTGGTGAGGCCTCATGTGGAATACTGTGTGCAGTTCTGGAGGCCACATCTTCGTAAGGACATAGACAGGGTGGAGGCAGTTCAAAGAAGGCTGACAAAGATGGTACAGAGCTTGCAACAGAAGACATATGAGAAGAGATTGAAAGACCTCAATATGTACACACTGGAAGAGAGGAGGGAAAGGGGAGACATGATTGAAACCTTCAAGTGTCTTCAGGGCATAAACAAGGTGCAAGGTGCAACATCTTTCAACATAGGAGAGACAATAGAATTAGGGGACATGATATTAGATTGGAAGGAGCAGGATAAGGGGAAATGTGAGGACGTTTTTCTTCACAGAAAGTGTGGTGGATGCATGAACTAGCCTGCCCCAGGAAGTGGTGGGGACAAGCACAGTGGGAGCATTTAAGCATGCATAGGATAGGCACAAGGGAAACCTAGAGGAGGAAGGAGTGGTTAAAGCTGATGACCAAGTAGGGTCAGTGGCAGCTGATAAAGGTAGGGTATACGGGCAGACTGGATGGACCTAGCATTCCTTATCTGCTGTCAATTACTATGTCACTACTGTATGTTACTATGTTTTGACACCTTAGAAGAAGAAGCAAAGCATAAAGCAGATTTGACAACTGGTTGGAGGCCCAGCTGGTACGGCAGCCATGCCAGATGATATAGCTGGTCTCCTGTACTGGTCAACCACTTAGCATTCAGAAGCCATGAGATGGAGTGTGCAAGGCTCATCACAGAGCAGAACTCTGAAGACAGAAGGAAACGTGGCAGGTGGCCTTGCAAGCTCTTTTGAGAAGTGGAGGGATGATAAGAGAAATGCAGAACTCCCATAAGAAAATACTGAAGAAGGGATGCTCAGTGGTCCAGAGGTTAGCACTGTGTGATCCCACATTGGTGACATAAGTCCAGAAGTGAGCCTTGGAAGTGGGTCAGGTGACCTCAAGGGCTGGGAAGGCACAGTTGTGTGGCAGTGCTCCCAACTGGGGAGGGATGATGTCAGGTCCTGCCACTCTAGTGACCTTTGTGGTGGGCCAGGGAACTTGCCTCTCCTGCAGGGGCATGCAAGAGTGTGCAAGGCCGCCTCAGGCCTAGTCCTGACATCAGGGAGGAGGGCAGGGCCAGAACACAGAAAAACACCCACATTAGCAGCAGGATGATTCTCCAGTCGTTGCAGCCTTGTACCACATACAGGGTCCTGGAAACTTCTGGGCTGTGCTTCTGGGGTGGAGAGGATGGCCCTCCTGACTTGGATCCCACCATGGAGGGTAGATTCGTGACGGACCTTTCCTAGGGGACTTCCTGAGATAATGGGTGACAGCAGTGGGTGATCTGAGAGGAAGGAAAGGGCTAGATGGAAGGGAAAAAAGCTTGATAAAAAAAAAGAAAAACGAAAATGCTGAGGAGGCTAAGAGAGGTTCTCACAGCAGTTTCAGTGGTCAAGGACTTAAAACTCACAAAACTGAGCCCAGAAGGTGACATCAAAACCAATTCGACTACCTATGAGAGAGTGGATTGAGTCTGTCAGGGTTCAGTAGCTCATTTGGTCATAAGACGTATACCCTACTTGATGGGAAGGACACAACATGGCCTACAGCAGTCTGGATGTCCAAGATATCAAATATTACAATTGAGAGAAGAAAGCCATATTACATTGCTATGATATTAGAGAAGAGACTTAACAACAGAGGTTTAGGAGGCATCAGTTGCAACTCATAGAGAATACCTAACAGGCTTACATCCAACTCAGTGACGTGTTCTGAAATGGATCCGACTGGAGGCCTAGATGGTAAAGCAGATTATGTGGAGGAGCTAGTGTTGGAATAGTTTATCCAGCTCTTGCCCAAGAGTGTCCATACCTGCATCCAGAGCACAGACCGGAGACAGGATCTTGAGAGGTGGCTCTGGTGGAGGATTACATACTGGCAAAGAAAGATGCAGGACTCTGATCAATGCTAAAGGCAGGTTAAACCTTTTGAGTAAAGGCACTCTGAGAATGGGCAGCTTAAAATTCCCAAGACTAGGGTGAAACAGGAAACATCAGACTTTACCTGCAATGTCTGTGGGGAAGCCGGGAATATAGCCCAGAAAATACAGAACAAAAAGGACTAGCAATTTCATCTGGTGTTAGGCAGTTGGGGGCATTGTCTATAAAACATTTGGCTTGGTGACCAGCAGGTGGAAGCTTTAATTGACTACGGCAGTCAACAGACTATGTTATGCTCTGAGGTGGTGTGAGGCAAGCCAAGGAAAATGCTCACAGAAAAGTGACTTGTGTGCATGGATAAACAAAATCATACCCGATGGTGTGTCACTCTGGGGCTGGAAAGACAGTCACAGTCTATGCTGGGGGGAAGTATACTGCTTCTGTCTATGGTGATTGCCATGATATGATAGACCAGATAACAGCAGTCACCAACAGAGCTCAAGCCAGAAGACAGGAAGAGATCTGGGGGAACATTTTCCCATACAAGGAAATGTATGGAACCTAGTGTCAGGTGAGGATGTCGTCCCATAAGAAACAAAGGGAGGCCCAGAAAAAGAAAGTCCTGAGGGTAATGCCTTGAAGGAGCAGGACAAACTTCCCTTGTGCAAGATTGATTAGATCAGATTTTGAACAGAAAAAGGACATTACATTAAAATCTTAGCATGGTGAAAAAAAGTGATATTAAGAAGGTTGAAGTAAATTAATGTTCTTTATGTTTATTTGAATGCAAATGATATCCTATGCAGGGCATGTGAGGACCCCAATCCAGGGGAACAATCAATTGTCCCCAAGAGATTTTAGCAAGAGATCTTACATTTGGCACATTGGATCCCCTTTGCATGACACCTAGAAAGGGGCAAAACCCTCAGCTGGATCCTGCATCACTTTTACTGACCCAGAATACGTACTGAGTTTGCTGAGTTTTGCCAAACCTGCCCTGAGTGTCGAATGACAGAAGCCATCAGAGGAGAAAGACTGGGTGAGGTCCCCTTGGACTGCATGACCATGGACATAGTGGTAGCAGTGGGGAAAAGTTCAAAGGGGAACCAGTACATTCTGGTGGTATGTGACCATGCAACTCGCTACCCAGAGGTTGTTTCTATGAATTATTATGGCCCCGAGGGTTGAGAAGAACTTGCTAATGTCTTCAGCAGGGTGGGGCTAACACATGAGAGCCTTATGGATCAGGGGACAAAAAGAAAGGACTGTATAGGTTGCTAGGTGTTGAAGTGGTTAAGACCTCTCCATACTATTCACAAACCAATTGATTGTTCAAGAGATTTAACCAGACCCTAAAAAGAATGCTTAGGAGGTATGTGAAGCAGGACCCCTGGAAGTGGGACCAGTATCTCCCCTTACTTGTTATTTGCTTATGGGGAGGTGCCGCAGTCTTCCACAGTCTGTTTACTGTTCGAGCTTCAGTACAGCAGGTGGCCAAGGGGACCATTGGGTGTAATTAAGATGTTTAAGAGGCCCCATTGGCACCCTTGCAGAAAGTGATTTAATATGTTCTGAACTCTGGGAAAAGGTGGATCAGGTAACTCAGTTTGGATGAGTGGGCAGCAAACCCAAGCCAACAGAAAGGTCTAGCATGCACGAGAAAGGCACTTGCGACCTGGGGACTGGGTATTTCTGTTGATGCCAAGCAGTAAAAACACACTTCTGGCATAATGATAGGCTTTTTATGAAGTGCTGAGAAGACTGGGCTGGCAAATTATGAAGTGGCTACTTCAGGAAAGCAAAAGGGAGAAAAAGGTACTGTATATCATATGAACAAAATGTTGAATAGAACTGAAACCTGAAATTGCCAGACCATTTTTGTGAATGAGGTGAAAGATGCTGCTGAAGAAACCTATGGCAGATTAAATGACCAGGGTGGAGCCCAGCAGTTGACCAAGGGACATGGGTTAAGGAATAAACAAAAGAGAGATCTGGATAGACTAATCCAAGAGTTTAGCTAGAAATTGAAGAATACCGCAGAGGAAAACTACGTTTGTGAGCTTCATATAGAAACAGGTGATCATCCTCCAATCAGGCAAAAGCCATACTGCCTAGCAGAGGGGGCTCTAGTCTGTGGTCTCTAAGGCAAGTCATCAGATGAAGAAACCAGGAGAGATTTAGGAGATATGTATTAGAAACATAGAATTTGATGGCAGATAAGGACTGTTTGGCCCACCTAGTCTGCCCATTTCCCTACCTACTGTAACACTGTAGACCCTACTTGATCTCCGGCTTAGTCCTCCCTTCCCTAATGAGTAAGGTTTCTTTATGTCTATCCCATGCATTCTTGAATGCTGCTACAGTTTTTGCCCCCACCACCTCCTCTGGAAGGCTATTCCAGGTATCCACCACTCTTTTTGTGAAGAAGTACTTCCTTATGTTTCCCCTGAGTTTACCTTCCTCCAGCTTCACAGCATGCCCTCTTATTCTTGAACATCTTCTTTTTCTGAAAAATACTTCCCTCTTGTACCTTGTTTATACCCATGAGGTATTTGAAAGTCTCTATCATATCTCCCCTTTCCTTCAGGGTGCACATATTGAGGTCCTTAAGTCTCTCCAGGGTCTGAGGTGCAGACTCTGCACTATTTTAGTTGCCCTCCTCTGGACTGCCTCTATTCTGTCTATGTCCTTCCAGACATGTGGTCTCCAGAACTGAACACAGTACTCTAGGTGAAGTCTCACCAATGATTTATACAGCGGTATCACCACCTCCTTCTTTCTGCTGGTGATACCCTTCCCTATACACCTTAGCTTCCTACTGGCTCTCCCTAAAGCCTTGTCACACTGTTTGGCCACCTTTAGATCATCAGATATGATTACCCCCAGGTCTCTTTCCTGTTTGGTGGTCATCAGTACCACTGATGGTATACTTGAATTGTGATAGTGCCCCATAACAATTGTCAAATCAGATTGTGTATTGATTTTTGGAAAGTCAATTTAATTTTGAAATTTGATAGTTTTCCAGTACCTTGCACTGATGAGCTGCCTGATCAACTGGGGGAGTCAAGTACTGTATATATCTGGCAAAAGGCTACTGACAAATCCTCCTTAGCCAGGTAACCTGTGAGAAAACAAATGTTTCCATTTCACAGGGGTTATAGCACTTTATCACCATGCCATTTGGACTTCATGGTGCACTGGCCTCATTCCTGAGAATGATGTACAAGTTGCTGAGTCAACATGGGTGTGGGTTATTACTGTGCTGCATATCTGGATAATGTGGTGTTTTTTAGCGCACATAGTCATGCATGTGCAATAGAGTTCAGTGGCCATCTTGCACATGGTGGACAGTGCCATGTTTCGCTGTGACTACCATGGACGAGCCTGTCTTGTTTTCTATTTTATATTATAGAGGCGTAGTCACGCCTCTATAGTTAGGTTGAGTAGGTAGTTTAATGTTAAACCCGAAATTTTGCATATTAATAACTTCGCAACCGTTCAGCAGATTTGCACAAAATTTGGAATGCATGGATGGCAGATCTCTTGATCTGCCAAGTTGTGTTTCGATCAAATTTGCAGTTTTCTTGCAGCGAAGCACCAAAAACGCATTTTTCGCCTTTTTTGGCAAATGTCGGGGTCATTTTTCAACATCATACCGCACCCATATCTTTTGACATTTTGGCCAGACATTTTCAGGGTAGAAAGAGGTTATCTGAAGGAACAACTCAGCATTGGTTTGGTGAAAAATATTAATCCTTTCCAAAGTTATTAAATTTAGAAATTTTGGGTTCTGAGCATGCTCAGTTCAGTCTTTGGGATAGAAGCACAGTTTTGAACAAGGATTCCTGATTGTGAGCAGCTCACAAACAGAGATTGTGAAAGGGGATTCAGAAATCTTGGAAAATCCCTTTTCACAAGAAAATCCATTTGTCGGCCACCATTTTGTTTTCTTGCTTAGCAAGGGGAGAAAACAAAATGTCCTAACTTGCCACAGGGATGTGTTTTGTGAAAACCAAGGCATGGGTTTTGGTGAAGGGGGTGTCGTCTACCCGCTAATGCCTTTGCTCTTTTTTACTTAGTTCAAAAACAGCAGTTTTACAATTTAAATACGCTTTTACGGTCCTTTTTGCCATGTAATCCCTTTTGCAAGATCGGCTTGCTAAAAGGATTGCTAAAAGGGATTTTAAAAGGTTACTGGCAGTTTTGTGCTGACATTGAGGGCACAAACCGTGTCTTGGCCTTTACTTATGAATCCCCCCAGTAGTATGGGACACTGGGGAGCCCACCACCATTGTCCCGAAATCTGTTTTTTTTTCCTGTAAAAAGCAAACAGCCCCCCAATGTCTTTTTTTGTTCAATGCAGAATTCTGCATTCAACTGCCATTTTTGATGCAGAATCTTGCATCAAACTGCAATTTTTGATGCAGAATTCTGCATCAAACTGCCCCCTTAAGCCCATTTGTTCACGAACATCAGGGTGCCCAATCCCCATGTTGGCATTTATCCACCCCTCCACTACTGTGGCACACTGGGGAGCCCATCCCCAGTGTACTGAAATAATTACATTATTTAAAGCATCTTTCTGACGCCAGGATGCCCACTCCTGGTGTCAGATGATCCCTCCACCACCACAGCCCCTTCTTTTAATATTGTGCCAGAAACTAACCCTCCTGCTCCCTCCCTCTGTGTGCAGTCCCACCTGCTACCCTCATTCCCTGGTCCCCGTAGCAGAAAATAACACTCCTGCTCCCTTCCCCTGTGTGCAGTCCCACCTGCCACTCACATTTCCCCAGTCCCTGTAGTGGAAAATAATCCTCCTGTTCCCTCCCTCTGTGTGCAATCCCATCCACCACCCTCATTCCCTGGTCCCCGTAGGAGGAAAAAACTCTCCTGCTCACTCCCTCTGTGTGCACTCCTGCCCACCACCCTTGTTCCGCAGTCCCTGTAAATAGGAAAAAAATAACCCTCCCACTCCTCCTGCATTTCCACAGCTGTATACATATGTGCATCTGTGGAGGGATGGGAGGCGCAGAGATCAAAGGACCCTGCAGCTCAATAAATAAAGGCACTATTATACTATCAAGAAAGTAAGGAAATAAATTGCAAAAAACTTTGTTAATGCATCACTTAGGGTTAAAGCATCAAAAATAGGGAAAGGTGGTGTTAAGATTTCCAACCCTAACATCCCCCCCACTGACACCCAACCCGACCATTCCACCCCTACCCTCCACATACCAGCAGGCATTGGGGTGTGCCTTGGGGTAGCCAGGCCTAACTCTCACCCCATTCTCCTATACTGTACCATCTCAGCTTCCTTAAAATTGGAATGGGGTGAGAGTTAGGCCCTATGATCCCACTGCACACCCCAACGCCTATTGATCTGTGGAGGGTAGGGTTGGGGTGGTTGGGTTGGGTGTCAGTGGGGGGAGGTGTTAGGGTTGGAAACACTAATGCCACGTTTTCCTACTTTTGACACTTTAACCCTAACTGATGCATTAACAAATTTTTGCAATATATATAAATGGGTAGGGAAATTGCTGCTCTTTTATTGGATGATGAGCATCTCATGACTGTGTGTATATCACAGCGCGACGGCACACCAGCACTTTTACCCCCTTCCAAAACAATTTTGCTATTTTATAAGATAGATAACCCACTCTGAGGCGTGCAGTTATGCTCTGATATATGCATGCCTTGGGTGGTTGCCAACGCACACCAAGGTCTGTGTATATCAGAGCGCTACCACACACCTCAGAGTAGGTTATCTATCTATCTATCTATCTATATATTCCCCCCCCACCTGACCCTCTCTCTCAGAACCCCCACCCCACTAAAATATAACAGTGGCACTGGGGTGCCTTAATCCCCAATGTCGCGATCAGGACTCCTCTGGTTTTTTCCCCTCAATCCTGAAATTATATATATTTTCCCTTCCCCCACCTGACCCCTCTCTCTCAGCATCCATCCCCCCAAGAAACATAACAGTGACAGACACTGGGGTGCCCAATCCCCCAGTATCACGATCAGGACTCTTCTGTTTTTGGTTTTTTTTACTGAACCCTGTGAAATGAAAACCATTCATTGATGTCTTTTGCGGCCATTACTGTCTCCCCACCTGACCCTTCCACTCAGCACCAACCACCCACCACCCCACACCCCTCCAAGCCTTTACTTCCTCATTGGGGGTCCAACACTATAATCCTCTCTGGACCACAGACACATTTCACTCATCAAAGCCAGACCGCGAACTGAAGAAACAGGTACGTGGTTCAATGCATTTCAATGATGTTTTGAACTTCGTGGCATAACTTAGCCATTTTTGCATATTTTTTTCCCAAATGTTCAACACGTCTTTTTGGGACCCTGCCTCATGAACAATTGCACTGACGTTAGGCAAATCTGTCCCAAAAGGTGATTTCACGGTCCCTGCATGAAAGCACCTTTTGGGCAGGAATTGAAAATTTTCTCTATGCCACTCGGTAGGGAAAATCTGCTGGACAATTTCATCTCATAAGTGAGTACCTGCCACACATACTGCTCAAATTTTAAGCAAGTTAGATTGTGAATTTAGATACTTAATATGGCTCAATGGTATGCAAATAACGTTTTGATTCTAGGCCTTTTAATTGTATTAATATGCCTTGATAGTTTAGGCTCAGGACCTAATGGAGACCAAGCTGGTGGGTGGGATATACCTAGTCTGGGTAAGTACACAAATGCTGAAAGCAAATGAGGGGGGGGAGGGGGGACTTACAGGCAAAATAATTATTGGGCTGGACTCCAACATACTTTTCAAAAAAGCACTTTTATCAATTGCAGTGTTCACTTCTTGGTCCCTGGTTCATATGGGCAAAATGATAAAGGGCCTTAGGCCAGGAACCTTTTTAAGGATAAAGAACAGTAAAATTATTCATTATTGCTTAATGTTGTTGTTAATTTAAGCCAGGGATGTGGAATTAAATCCTGGGCCTTTGGCAAGCCAGGTCCACCTTGGGGAAAAAGGGGTAACGGGTTTACAAATAGCGTGCCTGAATATAAGGAGCTTTTAGCCACATTTGGATGAATTGAGGGTGTGGATTGAGCAGCATAACTATGATGTAATTGGTATATGTGAAACATGGTTAAAACCACATACTTCTTTAAACCAGATCTTGATTAAAGGTTACTCAATACATAGACAGGATAGGGAAGGTAAAAAAAAGAGAAGTGGGGTAATGTTTTATATTAAGGACAAAATTATTGCAGAAGATAATGCTAAAGGCTCCTTGGATGGTTAAATTGATTACATAACAGAATTAGGTTGGGAGTTACAGGGTGTAAACACCTATGCATTACCTGCTTTTATTGTCCCCCTAAATATAAACTAGCTGATTACCTGATATTTGACCTTTGGACTGAATTACATCCGAACAGAAGGGAGCGCATTATTATAGGTGATGCAAACTCTGACTAAAGACAAGAATGGATTGTGGGGAAGTTAAAAATAAAAATGGATGCCACCCATTTTGTTCAATTAATAGAGACACCTACCCATTTTAATTATAAAACTGCTAATCACTCTATAATAGATTGGATAATAACTAACCATCCAGGTAATCTCTTCAACTTAAATGTTCTTTCTGATTCAATATCAGATCACTGTCCAGTGTCTTGCATATGTAAAATGTTCAAACAGACTTCCCCTTCAAAATTTATATGTAAAAGATGCATTAATAGACTTAATGTGGACGCATACAAAAGGGAATTAGAGCAGAATGACTGGGCAAAGATACCGGACTCACCTCTCTTGGATCAAAAAGTGCTACAGTTTAGTGACTATATAAAAAACCTATTTAATAAACATATCTTGATTACTAGGTGGAGGGTGAAAGGGTCCTTTTCACCATGGTTAAACAAAGATTTGTGGGACTTAATTAAATCCTGGAAAGTAAAAAAGAAGCAGTATTTAAAAACTAAGGATGCTGATTGTTTAAGGCAGTATAGAACTCTCAGAAATAAGGTAAAAAAAAAACATTACTGAGGCCAAATCTAAGTACTTTAAACAATGCCAACACAAACATTTAAATGATCCAAGAACATTCTGGCAATCTTTTAGGCTCATATACAGTCCTCAAGAAGATAGATGTATAAAAAGTGTAAAAGTTGGTGAAGACCTGATTTTAAGTAGTACAGTCATGGCAGATTGTTTTAATAATTTTTTTATTTCTAAAACATCTTGTGCCAGAAGTGCAGAAATGGATAGAAAGGGAGAGGGCTCTGCTAGTGATAAATCTATTCCTCGGGATGGAGAGATGTCCTAATTTAAATTTTCTAAGATAGATGAACAGGAGGTTTTAAAACTACTATTGAACTTGAAGGACGGAAGGGGAGAGGGGACAGATAAAATAATTTCTACTTTACTCAGACTATTTGCTCCTTACTTAAAGGGCATGTTAACTAGTTTGTTTAATCTTTCTTTAGAACAAAGAAGAGTACCTGCTATATAGAAGGAATCTACTGTAATACCTGTCTATAAGGGGGGAGATGGACTTGCTTGTCTAATTACAGGCCTAGTCCCATACTGTCCGAGGTTAGGAAGCTTCTGGAAAAATGTGTTCTTCAACAATTGCTTGTATTATCTGGAAGAGCATAATTTGCTCATTGATCAACAACATGGTTTCAGAAGTGGCCGATCTGCTGTGATGGCACTGTCCAGGTTCACGGACACTGTGCTGGTGGCTGCAGAAGCTGGGAGAGCCACCAGTACAGTCTTTGTGGACCTGACTGGTGCCTTTGTTACAGTGGAACATGAAATACTACTTTATAAGCTGGGGGAGCTTGGGAATTACAGATGTTCAACATGATTAGTTAAGGAGTTATTTGTTAAATTGCATTCAAAGAACAAAAATTGATTGTTTTACATCACAACCAAGGGAGGTTAAGGCAGGGGTCCCTCAAGGATCTGTGCTAAGCCCTCTTTTGTTTCAATTTTTTGTAAATGATTTACCTTACCCCTTTACTTTAAAAACAGTATACTATAGGCTGATGATACTGTTATTTGGGATTCAAGAATAAATAGTCATGATATTCAGGTTTCTCTTCAGAGTAAATATTCTGTTTTTGTAAACTGGATTCTGTCAAATAGAATGGTGATAAATGAAACTAAAACAAATGTAATGTTATTTGGTTCTCCACAGAGGCTTCAGAAATTAGATCCCATACAGAGAGTGGGACTTAGTGGCCTTCCCCTCCCTTTGGTTACATCATTTAAATATTTGGGCATTTATCTAGATCCAAATCTTAGTATGATCTCTCATATAGAGAAGTTGAGTAATAACATAAATCAGAAACTTGGTTTCCTTTATAGACATATTAATTCTTTGACAGATGAGGCCTGGTATACCATAGCTAAACAAGTCTTACTTCCAACTATGGACGATGGCAGTATTACATTTGTGCACAGTAACCATTTATTTGAGTCCAAATTTAGAATTCTTTATAACAACATTTGCAGGTTTGCTCTCCATGACCCATTTAGAACCCATCATTGTCAGTTATATGCAAATCTAGGGGTACTCTTTCAGGAGAGACATCTAAAGGGTTTGGTAGCAAATTTTGCTTTCTGTATTATTAATTCTGAAGTTCCTCTAGTTCTATCAAGTTCAATAGTTACTAATAAATGTCATTGGAACACAAGATGCAATGGTTTGATCCCCTACACTGTCCCAGCTTCTAAACTTCAGATGAGTAGGAAAACATTTACTTGGTATGCTCCCTCTATTTTAAATGAGTATGGAGAGTTGATTCAGAAAGCACAATCTGCAATGCACTTTAAACACTTGTAGTTAAATATTTTGTATTGTGATAATGTATGTAAATGTGATTAATTGCGTTGTTTAAGTGAATTTGTTTTTGTAGCGTTCAATGTCAGGCATGGCTGAAAAAGGGCTGCGCCCAGTCCATCTCCTGGATAAAAATAAAAAATGAAAAACAAAAATGAAATTGTACATGAGGTGGGGTCATAAGAAGACTATGTTATAAATTTGGTGTAGAAATATTAAAAAACAACAGTTATGAGGCTATGTTGAATTTTGCAAACACAGTCTCATAAGTTTGCAAAATTTAATATTTTACCCTGAATTTTCAACATAGCCAATTCTTTACAGCTCCTCATGAATGTGACTGCTGTCATTTTCAACTCCTGCCAAAAATGTGTTTTTGCTTCTCAAAAGTTGATTTTGCAGTCCCTATACAAAATCACCTTTAGGCCAGGAACTGAACATTTTCTCTGCCCTTCTTTATGAGGCAGGGTCACAATGGTAACCCGTGAAGTGGGTGCATGAGGAAGGGCGCCGTCCATTACGGCGATACCTTCCTCGCGCAATCCACTCATGGCGACCGATGGGTAGGGCGACTGGATGAGGGGGTGGGTGAACTAGGCGACAGGATGTTGCTATATATACGCATGGGGTGGTGGGATCGAGCATGGTGAGTGTGGGCTGGGGGGTGGAGAGGCTGTAGGGGGTAGCACTGCAGTCATCGGTCGAGCTGTGGCATGGTGTCAGGGATTGGGCAATGGCTGGGGTGGCTGAAGTACTGGGTTTGGGTCTGGGCTCTGGTGCGATTTTTATTGTGCCCGGCCTGAACCTTTTCATTTTTACTACTTTCACCCCCCCTCGACATGCACCCCCCCTGGAGTTGAGAATCCTTACGTAGGGGGGTGCGGG
This sequence comes from Neoceratodus forsteri, assembly GCA_016271365.2. Taxonomy (NCBI): domain Eukaryota; kingdom Metazoa; phylum Chordata; order Ceratodontiformes; family Ceratodontidae; genus Neoceratodus; species Neoceratodus forsteri. The sequence continues at coordinate 1,338,394,305 of CM057455.1, read as the reverse complement.
TAATAAAAATATGTCCTTGCACCATTGTGCTGGTGCGCCAAGGTTGTCAGAGTGCCAAAAATGTGTTTGGCACTCTGACTGAGCGATAACAGTGATTGCCTTTAGGTGTTTACCGTTATCACATACAGTAGACTCAGTCATAACAAGGCCATGTTGAAAATTTGGTGTAAAAATATTACAAACCATTAAATTTATGAGCCTACGTTATATTTTGCAATTGCAGGTTCATAACTTTGGTAATTTTCAATATTTTTACCCTAAATTCCTCGGCTGCAGCCCTATCCACTCTGGCCAAACTTGTTTGAATTAGGTGAAGTAGCCTGATGGGGCATCCCACTAAATGTACTTGAGAATGTTAGAAACTAGGTACCTTGGGTTAATCCTTGAAAATGGACAGCCCAAGGTCTCGAAAGCGCAGATGGTAGCAGACTGTGTGGTGCCCAGAACCAAGAAACACATTAGATCTTTGCTAGGATTGGTGGGTTATTACTGCCAGTTTGCATCTGGATTTTCAAAATTGGTAACCCCACTTATGGAGTTATTGAAAAAGAATGAACTCCATTAGGTAGTTTGGACAGAGCTTTTCAGGTTATTAAAGCCCAGCTGTATTCTGATCCAGTCCTGAAAAATCTCCTTTTCCTCACAAACATTTTATACAAACTGACACATCAGATGTGTTGCTGGGAGCAGTTCCTATCCAGGGGTGGGAGAAGAGGAGCATCCAGTGCTTTATACTAGGCATGAGCTACAGTGTTTCCTCAAGGAAAGAAGTACTTAGCTACTGAAAAAAGAATGCTTCATAGTCATGTGGACCAGGGAAACATTGTGGTACTATTTACTGGGAAAGGATTTAATCCTTGTCACAGATCATAGTCTGTTAGTCTGGTTAAACCAGATGAAGAATAAAAATATAAGAGTGACACGTTGGTACCGGGTTTTTCAGCCTTGTAGGTTTAGAGTGATACAAAAGCCTGGTAGCCTGCACAAATATGCAGATTTTCTGTCCTATTATAACGAAGGGGTGGACCAGGAGGAACAGAGCTCTTCCTCTGGGGAGAACCTGTAGGTTAGATTTTGAAAAAGGGTTTTCCTCTTAGTTTGGTGATATTTGAGAAGGTCCCTTTAGACATCTATCCCTGGATTTATTTTTGATGAGTCAGTGATGTGGAAGTGTTGGTGGGAAGTTGGGCCTCTGGGACAAGGCCTTTGCCCATCCCATCAGGTTAAAATACTGAAGTAAACCAAAAAAAAAAGACTTACTTTTTGGGATTGGCCCCAAATTGTTGTCCTTTCTAGTGGACAGAATCTGGGATCCTGAAGTGCTTTGTGGGATCCTGGCTCAGATGCTGGTTGGGGGGGGGTTGTCTTGGTGGCCCTCTTGAAGGGGTAGGTGGCCAGAGGCTGGCTGGGCTCAAAGAGGGCCCATGGTTACAAGCCCTGGCATTCCTAGGAGCAACCTTGCTGGACAGGGTTGATATTTTTTTTGACGGTTTTTGTTTTATTCTTTTGCTTGTTGTGTTTGTTCCCCCCCCCACACACACACTGTTTTGAGGCCTTTTGGCATGCCTGGTAAAGAGGCTCTCTCCTTCCGACTTCAGTGGGAGAATAAGAGGCCCAGAAGGGAATGCAGTTAATTTTTGTTTTTCTCTGTAGTCTGCCATTTGGCTTCTTAGTGGGGCAGCACAAGAAAGACTGGCAGCAGCAGCAGCAGCAGCAGCAGCAGCAGCATGCATCAATGGCCACTTTGGTGTGCTGACCGAGTTGAGAGAGAGAGGGAGAGAGAGAGAGAGAGAGAGAGAGAGAGGAGCCACAGAGATGGGCTTGGTGGTTGCACTTGCGGCTGCTTCTGTGCTGTACAGAACATGCTCCAATGTAAGATCATCGACATGTAAGGCAGTATTGGTGGACCAAGGAAAACAGGTGCTCAGCCCATCAGTTTGTACTCCACCCACCAAATGCTGTTTACAATGGCAGCCAGGCAATGCTGGTCTGTCAGGAGCTAGAGAATTGGATGGGGGTGGCAGAACAAAGGAGCCGATGGGCTGTTCCATGACAGAGCCAGAAGCAGCTCAGTTGTTAAAATAAACAACAAAACTGGTCTGAGGATGTGGTGTAGGAGAAAGGAATCCACCCAGACACATAAAATGAAGGGCCTGCTGTGGAGGCCTGGGATTAGACTGGGACAGGCAGGGGGAGCGAGCTGTGTAGCATAGCTGCAGCCGCTGGGGGCCAGATACTTCTTAGTTTCCTAGGCAACCATGTAGCCCGCTCTCCCTGCATTGATCTGTACTTGCTTAACTGCAGTCCCTGCATTCCAGTTCCATGGCAGGAAAACCAGTTAAGGCTGTGTGCTACTTTTTCTCTTTTCTAAATACTTTTTATATCTGTTTTTTTAGTATTTTGTTGGTTGACATTGTGACGTAGATAGACAGCTCTGAGTGCTCGAGTGCTGTATTAATTTTTTTTATTACATATAAAATATGGTATGGGAAAACTCAGTTTGAAGAAACTACTGTCTTACTGGAACTGACACATCAAGACCCCCAAGGGATAAGTTCAAAGGACAGGAGGTATTTTAAACTGCAGAGATCTGGGGTACAATTACCTTGACAATTTACTTTCATCCCAGGAAATAAGATTAGCCATTCATAATGTCCTCAGGGAGATCCTTTGACTTGCATAATTGCCAGGGAAGTACTTGTGGGAAGGGGTGTCAAAGAGAGGCCAGAATGGACATTGAAGAGGTTTAATGTCTGAGCCAGGGAGGACCCAGACGATTCTGGAAGGTCCAATATACATTTCCAGGGAACCCTTGAATTACATCAGAAAGACCTGAGGTGTAGATTCCAAGGTCCAGACAGGATTAAAGAGGCCAATACACTTTAGTTTTGAATACAGTGCCTTAGATCAAAGAAAACTTTTGAGATGTATGTGTAGCAGAGCAAAAACCAGTTCTGACCAGTTAACCTGTGGAGAGGAATGTCAGTGTGGTCATCTCATATATTTTTTAAATATTTTTTTGGGAGACCCTGAATTGTAAAATATAGAGTTTGATACACCAAGGCGGAGTTAGTGACCTCATGAGAAGGCCGGCTCAGAAGTGTGTTTAACTGCTGAGAGAACTTGACAGAGACACACAAAAAAATATTTCTGACTGGCACAAGAGAATATTATCTGACTGAGGGAGAATCATCACAACACTGCAAAAGAGTAAGATAAGACCAGTCTAAATGTATGTATTGTAGGAACTGTACTTTTTCCTGTTTGTTTTAAGGCTGCATGTGTTGGGTATATATATATATATATATATATATATATATATATATATATATATATATTTTTTTTGTTCTGTAATTATTGTTCTGTTTTGATATTTTTAAAGCAAAGATATTTTTTCACAAACAAAACTGCTGGAGTGCCTGGACATTTCTTTTTATTTTAAGTGGAGCTCTTAAAGGTTATGGTAACACTGTGTATGGGCTTATTGTATACCAAACTGGGAAATGGATAGAGTTCTCTAAAGTCTTGCATAGAGTTCTAAGGGTTCATTTGAAAGACCTGGTTGGGTGCCGGTAGGCAAAGATATCTGGCCCCCCGAAGACTGAATTATCTGAGTCTGATAATTGGGTATGCTAACAAGAGGTTATCAGCTTGAATCCTTCCAGAGCTTGAGACTAAGGTGACTTGAACCCACAAAACAGACAAGAGGGTTACCTTGTCTGTTCACTGTACACAAATCATATGCTCAGAGGTTGGCACTTTGGGAGTAGAGGGTTGACCGGCTGAGCGAGTTTGTGACAGATTTGGTTGGCAGCGGTGGCATAAAAGTTTGGTGGTATAAGCTTCATTGTTCAGTGTGTTAGCTTGAAACCATTTAGCTCACTTGGAAAAAAAGAAAAGCAGTGTTTTATTTCAAAAGGAAACAGAACTATATCCCTTGACTTACAGTTAAGTTCCCACCCATTTTATTTTTTTTTCTGAAGTGCCAGTCAGTATAGTATTAGTAGTGAGAGAAGAAGAAAATGTCTTCCGACTACATCAAGCACACTGTAGATTTCTTAAAGCAGTTGTGTGGGGATAGGGGAGTCCCGTTTGGGGTGAAAGCCAGTAAGCAGAACCTCATAGAGGCCCTGATGGTAGCAGATACCCAGAGCAGCGAGTCATCAACTGTGACTGAAAGGGACCAAACCTCAAGTGTGGCAGAACTAGTGGCCAGTGAGGGGTCCCAAGCTGATAAGGCAGACAGCAGGGCCACTGCCAGTGAAGGGCCACAGCAGCAGGGGAAGGTCACCAGTATCCTGAATCCAGAGGTACTCAAGCTGCAAATCAAGTTGTGGAGGCTAGAACTAGAGGCAGAGCGACAACAGAGGGAGGCAGACCATGAGGAACGTGAGCGCCAGCAAGAGGCAGAGGAGAAGAGAGAGCAAGAATGCAGAGCTGCAGAGGAGAGGAGAGGAGAGAGGAGCGCCAGTGGCAACATGAACTGGAGAAGCTACGACTCCAACCAGTGGCACCAGGGCAGGTAAGTGGCTTGGGTTTAACTGGGACTGCAGGGCTGGGTTACAAATTGAACTCTAAATTAATAGCTGAGTTTAAGGATGGGGAGGATATAGACACCTTTTTAAATTCTTTTGAAAAAGTTTGTATTCAGGCTAAAATTCCTAGAGAGTCCTGGAGCTTCCAGCTATCCCTGCTACTTACCGGAAAAGCTCGGGATGCATTGGGTCACATGGACAATAAAGACAGTGATGATTACAGCAAGTTAAAAGCAGCACTACTAAAAAAGTTTGAATTAACTGCTGGATCATACAGAGCTAAATTCTGTAAGCTCAGAAGTCCTGATATGAGCTATGAGGAGCTAGCCACGAAACAATGTCAGTTTTTAAAACGTTGGTGGGAAGGAATTGAGGCAAACACTGTTGATACAATTGAAAACGTGATTTTATTAAAACAGTTTTATTGGGCATGCCCAACAGAGTTAAAAACCTGGCTAGAGGACCGAGATCCAAAAACAGTGCAAGAGGCTGCTGAACTCTCAGACCGCTATGCCAAGAGCAGACCTGCTCTGAAAGCGAATGGGGCTAGTGTGGCAGTGCAGAAAGGGAAAAACACACCTTCAGGGCAGCTAAAACCCTCACTGCCTCCACCAAAACCAGTTAGCCCCAGGTTTCAAAGAAAAGATTTCTCTGAAGTAAGAAATGTTTGTTGGTTATGTAAAGAAACTGGGCACATTGCAAGACAGTGTCCAAGAAGGGCAAACAATAATATGCAAAGTAGTACCAGAAAGGAAGTGGGTTGTTTGTGTGTCCAGGAAGCATGCCAGTGAACATGAGGGAACACATGCACCCAGTCATGGTAAATGGCTTAAAGACGCAGGGGTTAAGGGACACAGGGGCATCCCTGACATTGGTAAAAGAGGATCTGGTACAGCCTGGTCAGTTTATACCCAATAAATATGTGACTGTACAGGACTTTGCGGGAGTAGAGGAAACATTGCCATTGGCCAGTGTTCTCCTGGACTGGGGTGAAACAGGGGGAACTGTGCAACAGTTGGCTGTAGCTAACACATTAGCAGTGGATGTGATCCTGGGTAACAATCTCCAGCAGGGGGTGGTATGCGTAGTTACCCGTAGCTAAGCGGCCAGGGTAAATTGTAGTCCCCTGAGCCCCCCAGAAGCCATTGGGGAAGATACTGAGAGGCTGGTTCCCCAGCTTTTCTCTCCGGAGGGGGAGACTGATAAAAAGGGGGCAGAAATTTCCCCAGTAGCAAATAACCACATGGCTACAGAGGGTTACTCCAAAGAGGGAGGGGTGACCCCTTGTCAGAGGGTAGGGATTGACCATGATCCTGAGGGCCCTGACTCTAGTTCTAGGGGCCCTAGTTTAGCGACTGAAGGGGAACTGTCCCATGCCTTGGGAAGGTGTGAGGGGTTCACAGCTGCTCAGAGAAGTGACCCTAGTTTAGAGAAGCTGAGGGCTTGGGCAGACTCGGATGGTGCACAGGGAGGTGACAGAAGACATAGGGTTTATTGGGAAAATGGACTTATGTATACACAGGCAGTACAGACAGAGGGAGGGATGCTGGGCAGGCAGCTTGTCATTCCCCAGGGATATCGTGAGCAGTTGCTCAAGGTTGCCCATGATATTCCCTTATCTGGTCATCTGGAAATCACACGCACAATGCAGTGATTGGCCCAGAATTTCTACTGGCCTAACCTCACCCAGCAGGTGAAGGAGTATTGCAGGTCTTGTCACCGGTGCCAAGAAATAGGGAAGGTGGGCAAGAAAACCCTAGCTGCCCTGATCCCCTTGCCCATAGTAGAGGAGCCATTCCAAAGGGTGGGAATGGATATTGTGGGGCCTTTAAATACCCCCAGTTCCTCAGGGAAAAGGTTCATCCTGACTGTGGTGTATTATGCCACCTGGTACCCAGAGGCAGTTGCCCTTTCCTCACTGAGGACAGACAAAGTGGCAGATGCCTTGCTTGGGATTTTCTCATGTGTTGGGTTTCCACAGGAGGTAATCACCGATCGAGGGGGTTCCTTTATGTCAGACCTAATGAAATGTCTATGGAAGAAGTGTGGTGTGGTGCAGAGATGCACGACACTGTATCACCCAATGGTACCCTAAAGTCAATGCTCCGGGAGTTTGCTGAACAGCATGGGAGGGACTGGGAGAAATACCTTCCCCACCTGTTGTTCGCATACAGGGAGGTGCCTCAAGAGTTGACAGGATTTTCCCCCTTTGAACTCTTGTATGGACGTTGGGTACTTGGGCCTCTAGACTTGATCCGGGAGGACTGAGAAGGCAAGCATGCCACCCAGGGAACTCCCATTGTGGATTAAGCCTAAGGTTTAGGGAAAGGCTGAAGGAGATTATGGGGACAGCCCAGAGCAACCTGGCAGCTTCCCAACAGAAACAAAAGGTATGGTACGACTGCAGAGCCAGAGCTTGCTCCTACATGGTGGGTCAGGAAGTCATGGTCCTTATTCTGGCCCAGAAAGACAAGCTGCAAGCTGAGAGGGCAGGACTGTACAAAGTGGTTAGGAAGGTAAATGACATAAACTACATTGTGGAGTTACCTGACCGTAGACAGACAGAAAGGAAGTACCATGTCAACATGAGGAAGCCGTATGCAAATAGGGCTGACATGGTGTTCGCAGTGTGTAGTCATGGGGAGGGGACGGACGAAGGAGACCCCCTTCTGGACTTGCTGGAAGACAGTAAGCGGGAGTCCTCTGTGGAGGCAGTAAAATTGTCTCCCCAGCTTACCCCGGGCCAGATCCAGAAAGTGAGGGAGGTTTTAGCAGACTTCACCCTCTTGTTTAGCACCAAGCCTGGACTAACCCCTTTAGCAACACACAATGTGGAGACAGGGACACAGACGCCCATATGGTGGACAGCATATTGTGTTTCGGAGGCTGTCCAAAAGGACATTAGGAGGGAAGTGGAGGTGATGCTGGATTTAGGGGTAATCCAGAGATCCCACAGTCCCTGGGCCTCACCCGTAGTCCTTGTATCCAAGTCAGATGGCTCAACTCATTTCTGTGTAGATTATCATGGACTAAATGCAGTCACAAAGTCAGATGCCCACCCAATGCCCCTGACGGACGAACTCCTGTACAAGTTGGGGGGGGCAACCTACCTTACGACCACTGACCTGACCAAGAGGTACTGGCAGGTAGATTGATGGACAGAGCTAGGGAGAGTTGGCCTTCATCACTCCAATAGGCTTATTTGAGTTCAAAGTAATGTCTTTCGGAATGAAGAACACCCTGGCCACTTTTCAAAGGTTGGTGAATCAGGTGTTAAATGGTGCTGAGGAGTACGCCGTGGCGTACCTGGATGGCATTGCAATCTTCAGTACCAGCTGGGAGGAACACCTGTCACACCTTAGGGAAGTGCTGGGCAGAATACAGAGGGCTGGGCTCACTGTCAAAGCTGAGAAGTGCCAGGTGGCCATGGGAGAAGTGGCATACCTCGGGCATGTGGTAGGCTGGGGGCAACTCCGTCCTAACCAGATAAAAATAGAGGGAATACAGGCATGGCCCAGACCAGAAACTCAGAAGCAGGTAAGGAGTTTTCTTGGGACAGCAGGGTATTACAGAAAGTTTGTACCTAATTACAGTGCCCTGGTTGCTCCCCTATCTGACCTGACAAAGAAACAGATGCCCAAGAAAATCACCTGGGGTCCAGCCTGTGAGGAAGCCTTTACCAACCTTAAGGAGGCACTGTGCAGTGCTCCTGTTTTGACAAGTTCGGACTATAGCAAAACTTTTGTAGTTCGGATGGACGCCTCAGACGTGGGTATTAGGGCAGTACTAAGCCAGACATCCAGCAAAGGGAGGGACCACCTGATAGCCTACCTGAGCTGAAAACTGCTCCCCAGGGAACAAGCATACTCCACGGTGGAAAAGGAGTATCTTGCCCTAGTGTGGGCCCTAAAGAAATTAGAGCCATACTTGTATGGGCAGCCTTTTGTGGTGCAGACTGACTACAACCCCCTGGTTTGGTTGTCACAGATGGGGAAAAACAATGGCAGACTGCTCATATGGAGTCTTGCTTTACAAGGGTATGATTTGAAAATCATACATAGGGCCAGAGCCAAAAATAAGAATTCAGATGGACTGTCTAGGGTCTATGAGGTGTGAACTGATTTGGGAAGCTCATCCCATGTAGGGGATGGATCCCCCAAATTCAGTCTAGGTGGGGAGGAGGAGTGTGACATAGACAGCCAGCTCTGAGTGCTCAAGTGCTGTATTAATTTTTTTTATTACATATAAAATATGTGATGGGAAAACTCAGTTTGAGGAAACTACTGTCTTACTGGAACTGACACATCAACACCCCCCCCAGGGATAAGTTCAAAGGACAGGAGGTATTTTAAACTGCAGAGATCTGGGGTGCAATTACCTTGTTAATTTGCTTGCATCCCAGGAAATAAGATTAACTATTCATAATGCCCTCAGGGAGATCCTTTGACTTGCATAGTTGCCAGGGAAGGACTTGTGGGGAGAGGTGTTGAAGAGAGGCCAGAATGGACATTGAAGAGGTTTGATGTCTGAGCCAGGGAGGACCCAGATGATTCTGGAAGGTCCAATATACATTTCCAGGGAACCCTTGAATTACATCAGAAAGACCTGAGGTGTAGATTCCAAGGTCCAGACAGGATTAAAGAGGCCAATACACTTTTGTTTTGAATACAGTGAGTTAGATCAAAGAACATTTTTGAGATGTATGTGTAGCAGAGCAAAAACTAGTTCTGACCAGTTAACCTGTGGAGAGGAAAGTCAGTGAGGTCATCTCATATGTTTTTTTTTTAAATATTTTATTGGGAGACTCTATATTGTAAAATATAGAGTTTGATACACCAAGGCGGAGTTAGTGACCTCATGAGAAGGCCGGCTCAGAAGTGTGTTTAACTGCTGAGAGAACCTGACAGAGACACACAAGAAAATATTTCTGACTGACACAAGAGAATATTATCTGACTGAGGGAGAATCATCACAACACTGAAAAGAGTAAGATTAGACCAGTCTAAATGTATGTATTGTAGGAACTGTACTTTTTCCTGTTTGTTTTAAGGCAGTATGTGTTGGATATAGTATATATATATATATATATATATATATATATATTTTGTTCTGTAATTATTGTTCTGTTTTGATATTTTTAAAGTAAAGATATTTTTTTCACAAACGAAACTGATGGAGTGCCTGGACATCTCTTTTTATTTTAAGTGGAGCTTTTAAAGGTTATAGTAGCAGAATTATCTGAGCCTGATAATTGGGTACGCTAACAAGAGGTTATCAGTTTGAATCCTTCCAGATCTTGAGACTAAGGTGACTTGAACCCACAAAATAGACAAGAGGGTTACCTTGTCTGTTCACTGTACACAAATCATAAGCTCAGAGGTTGGCACTTTGGGAGTAGAGGGTTGACTGACAGAGCGAGTTTATGACTGACATCTGGGAAGGGTTTATAATATCCAGCTGATTTTACAATGCCTGTTTTGCGTCCTTTTTGGGGATGCAGTCATTCACTAGTCACTTCCCAGGGCCCTCTGCCCACAGTTGGACCTAAAGTGTGCTTTGCAAGTGGCCCAGGGCATGCAGCAATCACATACAGCACTGGGACCACATGTGCACTATCTGTGATGCCTTATACTCCATCCCTAGCCTCATGACCCCATCCCAAACATTTGACAAAATAAACATAAACAGCTTTTTTATCCTTCGCTCCATCCACTGGCAGTCAGTTCAACCCGTATCCCCTTTAGAAAGACTTAAGAATATACCCCCTTTCCTCCAGCCTAATAAAACCCAATCATATCCTCCTCAAACCCCTCGTAACACTTATGAATACACCCCCTTCCTCTCAGCCCAATAGCATTCATCAGGGGAGTGGATGGAGAGACAGAATCACTGTGGGTAGAGGTTATAATGATGTCTGGGAAAGGATTATGCATGGTGGTGGTCAATATACTGCCCGAACAGGGGTTGAGGGGGACAGAGAGCTAAGGAAAGAAACTGAGAAGGGGGCTGCAAAGGGGGAGGTAGGGGTTGTGGGGGAGCTCAATCTACCAGACATAAACTGGGACATTCCAGCAGCTAGGTGCACTGAAAGTCAAGCCCTGCTAGATACACTGCAGGACTGCCTAATGGTGCAGCTGGTTAGGGAATCTAGAAGGCAGGCTGTCATTCTCGATGTGGTGCTCACCAACTCGGAAATGGTGGGCGGAGTGTTCTCCCTCATCAAAAACTGGTTCTGGATTTGAGATGAGCATATTGTGACTAGATGAGGGAATTAGTCAGGGGAAAGCTGGTAGGAGTGGATGAGGTCAGGGAAGTGGAGGAACAGTGGGAGAAATTAGAGGGGTAGTTCTTAAAGCAACTAATTCATGTTTGAGAATGGTTACCAGGAATTGCAAATACAAGAGACTAATCTGGTTCTCCAAGAAGTTAAGGGAGGAAATAATGGCCAAAAAAAAAGGAGCTTTCATTAACTACAAGAAGAACCCAGGGGATGAGGAGTGGAATGAAAGTCATGTTAAGATAAAGAAGGCCAAGAGGGCAGTCAGAGACACAAAGGCAGACAGAGAGTTGCAAATTCTGGAGGGAGTCAAGGGAGGGGGAAAAGAGTTCTTCTGGTATATCAAGGAAAAAAGGAACATGAGAGGGGAAATTGTAAAGCTGGCAAAGGGGGGAGAGGGTGCTAGAGGATGACAAGCAGAAGGCAATCATTTTGCACAACTACTTCTGGTCCATAATCACAGTGGAGGACAATTGAAAGTGGCATAAAGGTAGCAGCAATGGGCAGATGGAGATAACAGTAGAAAGACTAATAAAGGGGTATGCAGCCTTGAAAGTAGATAAGGCACCGGGACCAGATGGGATGTACCCAAGGGGGTTCAGAGAATAGGCATTGCAACTGGCTGAGCTTCTTGTAGGGCTATTTAATAGCTCACTGCAGTCAGTGGTGGTTCAGAGAGATTGGAGGATAGCAGATGTGGTTTTGTTCCACAAGGAAGGAGGCACGGAAGACCCAGGAAATCATAGGACCATCAGTCTTATCTTTCTTGAGGGTAAACAGATGGAGATGCTAGTTAAAGAGAACTGGGTGACCTACCTAGAAAGCAGTGTGCTCCATGACAGTAAACAGCATGGGTTCAAAGGAGGTCTTATCAGACCAACCTGATAGTATTCTGTTACTGGGTTACAAGGGCAGTGGATAAAGGTCGAGCAGTAAATATACTCAACTTCCTCTTCAGCAAGGCAGTCGACTCAGTGCCACATAAAAGGCTACTAAAGAAGTCCGAGGATCTGGGGTGCTGTGAATTACTAGTTAAATGGGAGGGAAGCGGGCTGGGGGGAGGCAGCAGAGGGTGATGGTTTACAGGGTCAAAATGGGTGAAAGGAAGTGCACAAGTGAGATGCCACATGGATCAGTCCTGGCATCTGTTGTTTTGAAGATGTTTAGCAGCGACCCAAGGGAAGTATACAGGGCAAGATATGTCTCTTTGTAGATGACATTAACCTCTATAGCAGGGTAGACAGTGAAGAGGGGGTGGGTTAGTTGCAGAGGGATGTGCTTAGGTTGGAGAGATGGTCTAAGGTTTGATAGTTGAGATTCAAAGCCAAAAGTTACAAGGTGATGCATACAGGGAGTATGCATCCAGTTATGGAATACTGGATGGTAGGGGTTAGGTTGCCCACTATATCAGAAGCAAGGGACCTGGGAGTCATTATAAGTGTCTCCCTGAAACAAACTAGCCAATGCAATAACTACTACAGCAAGGCAACTGGAATCTTTGGGTGTTTCGGGAGGTGTTTCAATAGAAGGAGGAAAGAGATATTACTGCCTTTATACAGATCACTGTGAGGCCACACCTGCAATACTGTGTCCAGTTATGGAGTCACTACCTAAGAAAAGACAGAGACAGACTGCAGACAGTGCAGCAAAGGGTAAACAAGATGATCCAGGGCCAAATTGGCAGATCCTATCAGGAATGGCTAATGACATTGAACATGTACTTGCTGGAGGCTAGAAGGGAGAGAGTGACATGATGGTGACCTTTAAGTTCCTGAAAGGAATGAACAGGGAAAACTGTGAGGAACTATCCAGTGTGAACAGTGGATCAATAACAAGGGGCATGAATGGAATCTGGTGGAGGGAAGATTCTGGAGAGCTGTAAGAAAATATTACTTCACAGAGAGAGAGGTTGAGCTGTGGAACAGCCTACCAGCTGAGGTGGTACGAGCAAAAACCATAAATGGGTTCAAATATGGTTGGAATGGAGTAAGGGGTCTGATAGTTATTCAGGTGAGTAGCAGTACAGTGGAGAACAAGTTGGGGAAACAAGAGAAAAAAAACCCTAGATATTAGGTCATGAGGTATGGAGGGGGTAACAAAATAGGGCAGACTGGATGGACTGATGATCTTTTAATACTGACAATGTCTATGTTTCTATGTGTCTAATTCCGCCCATCCCGGCACCTATTATTAAGAAAAATGAGATAGCTACTGGAACAATTCTCATCTCATTAACTTAGCTGGTCACTGTCTTACAAAACTGCTAGACATGGATTGCTGAGAGACATATACAGTATACTGAGTGTGTTTCAGAGATCCCAGTATGTAATTAGTGCAAACTGTGATTTCTAAAAATACACACTGTATGCATGTATTTAAAGGGCCACTGATGCCTCAAGACAAACTTTGAATAACATGATATTGGGACACAAAGCAGCTTATATTTCTCATTAGCTCTGTATTTCTCACCTCCATTATTTATTACTGAGGTCAGATGCATGAAAACAGAAGAGTTGTTCCCTGAGGGTTCATCAGCTCCTATTGCTTCTTCCCAACCTGATGTCATAATACTGTGCTTGTGACATCACAGTTATTCCCACAGCAACAGACTCTGATGTCACAACAGAGCATTATGAAGTCAAGTAGGAGGCAGTAGGGTACAGTGGTAAGAGGCAGTATGGTACAGTGGTTTAAGGCTCTGAACTGCAAGTTTGGAGAGACCTGGGTTTGAATCCCACAGCCCCCACTTGCATGCTGTGTGACCCTTAACAAGTCATTTAACTTCCTCGTACTCCCAGGTTGCACCTGTAAATAAGCTTTCAGTTTAGTGTGTCTCACCCTGTTAAATAATTGGAAAACAAGGAGTAAGTTATAGAGGCAGATGAGCTGTAAGGGATAAAGATTCTGTTTTTGTGGGAATTTCTTCAGTAACAAATAATGAAGAGGAGAAATCTATAGAAGATACGAGAAATACAAGCTGAATTGTATCCAACTATTATGGTATCCAAAGTTTTTTTTAAAGGCATCAGCTGCTGTTTAAGTAATCATAGTCTAACATTTTCATCAGATGACAGACAGTCTAGGGAGTGAGAGGGGGTCCGTGTTGGTTGCTTTCTCATTTTAATTACAAAGGTTGTCTTGGGGGTTCTTAAAGGTTGCAGAGTGGAATTGTGTTCCAGTGGGTGGAGAATGGGAATTTGGTTTTTTTTGTATACGAAACAAATGTCCAACACTGTGGTGGGGTCCTGATGTTGGAGAAGGTATAAAAAATGAAAACCTGCACTGGGGTGGGCTCTCAGTGTTTGGGTAAAAAATAAGATATATATAAAAAAAAATGGCACCGTGATGGGTTCCAAAACAACAAAAAAATGTGAATCAGAAAGTAAAAAATGTGTTCGCACATCCACAGATGATTTTATACTTCCTGGTTTAATCTGTGGGCACAGTAAAATCTCTGCATGCACTGTGAGCATTTACTGTGGCATGAAAATTAGAATTATGAAAAATTCGTTTTTTTTAACTACGCATTTACAGCAGATGCCATTTCATTAGCTTATCAGTTTTCATTACCATAACACCCAAAGTGAATGCCTTGGGATGAAATCTAATGAACCTGAAATTTTCAGACTTCAAAAGTAAGTATTTTTGTTCATACTAATGTCCAGAAAAAGTCTTAAAGACACATACCAGTAATTTTATGTGTGTGTGGAGTTTCACACCCAATATTTCAGAAACTACCAATCTGGTTTTATCTTTTTGAGAATGTCAGGATCCGGAGATCTTTGCATGGGTATTGTGCATGCCAAATCATTTGGTCCTAGGTTAATAAACAGCCAAGATATTAACAGTTGAAAACTGAAGTTTAGCATGAAAATGCCTTCTCAACCCTAACTGCAATATATATATATACATTACGTCTGAGATTGTGCAGTGTTTTTTAGGTACATGTAATATAGTTTATTGAAGTTATTGAATGTGCTATTGATCCACCTCTCAGAAGACGTACTAACGTGACAGTAAATATGCATCCACTGCAGAGCTGGGATGGGGGAGGGAAGAGTCCTGATGTCCATGAGGCTTTGTACTATGTGAAAACAAGAGGCAGGCCTTTTACTGTATGGTGTGTAGCAAGAGTTGATGGTAGGATAAGAAGGAGCAGCCCCAAGGGAGTCATGACAAGGTTGGTTGCAGCATTGGTAAAGTAAGCAAGCCAATTAGTTACTCAGTATTTGGAGTGGTTTTGCGATGTGGGTCACAAAGCCTTTTTTCCCCCTTGGCCACGCTGTTTGGATATCTCAGCCAATCTCATATAGAATACTTGGGCAGAAATTAGACAGCAATGCAGTCACTCAACAAATGTGCCCAGTAACACACAAATACTGTAACAGCAAGCACAAAGTATTGGCACCAGTAGCAGATATGATTCACCAAGATTTATTGTGCGAACAGTAGCATCTGTGCTACAGTTAGTAGCATCTTTGAAGAAAACAAAGTGAAGTAAAGTGACTCACATCCACAGCCACAGGTCGAGAACGCCAACACAGAAATTCCTGACCAGTTTCATACTAGGCTTCATCAGAAGGGACCCGTATGTTGCTGCTGGAACCATTTTCAGTAGTTGCTTTAAAGTGACAGTGTGCAAAATGTGCTAAGTAAAAAGGTGCAAAATAAAAGGGGACTTAATGATATGCAGAACCAGGATGTAATACAGATAACACTAAAGATAATAATATTAGATACACACATCAAAACCTATTCTGTAGTTCAGAACACATGCAATAAATATTGTTTCAAACGTGGAAAAAATCCCTATTAAAATATGGGAAACCATGAATTGGAAGCTACTTAGACTTAAAAAAAAAAAGAATGAAAATACACAACCAAATTATAGACAGCCATATAAAAGATATGATCATTGCCATGACATCCCATGTTCATGACACTGGCCACATGTTAAAGATCCAGGGTGAAATGCAGATAGAACCTCAGTGGTGACTCATCTCCCTAGATGTTGAGGCACTCTATACCAACATCCCTCATGAAGAGGGGGGTCGGATGACCTCCATCACTTGTGAGGTGAAAAACTAATTTATGTCAGGAATTTAAAGATTTCTTTTTGGAAGGTGCACACTGGGAGCTATGCACTACTGTTCTGTGCAGCACCCCCCAAGAGATGCACATTGGCTTGCTGGCCACAGCTGGGCACATGTCTGTGGCCCCACCTCCCCAAGCATGAAGATCACGGGTGGCAGGTCAGAAGACACAGACAGGCATCCAATCAGATGCCTGTCCTGATCTCATAGTGGATCCCCTGCTCTGCACAGAGTATGGGATTGTGGAATGACAAGGGACTGCACAGATTAAATCTGACAAGCATGTGCCCGAATGGCTGTCCCCAGCCCTCCCTGCCTACCCAGAGGGCTGGGGCAGCATGATAAGGGGATTGATTCATTCTGTTGCAGCCGGTGGGTCTAATTTGAGGGAATACATAACAGATGTGGCAAGGTTCCTGCAGATGAATCTTGCACCCCCCCCATTCTCTGACACTCTACGTCTTTGTGGATGGTGCGGAGTACGGGCATGCCCCTCACAGTCCCCCAGACCATCCACACAGGTAGCTGTGCCAACAGCCAAGGGATTGAATGTGGAAGGGGGCATTTCCCCTTCTGTGAATGCCACCAGGGTCTATGGGACCCCCTGGTGCGTAACATTCTAACTTAGACTTGCCTACGTGCTGAAGTTCCATGATGTGTAGGCAATCTGCCCTTTAATGCATAGGGACTAATATGTATTAACCTCCAATTGCTTTGTCTTTCAGGATGAATTCTGGCTACAAATAAAAGGAACTGCTATGGGTGTGAGTTTAACGCCCAATTATGCAAATCTTTACTTGGAGAAGTTGGAGGCAGAAGTAGTCTATAACAGTGAGGTTAATTCTTTTTACAGTAAGTTTGACCCCTCGAAACTATATAGATGACATCCATTTAGTGTGGAAGGGTGACAGGCGGGAGTTGTATGACTTTGTTTCCTACCTTCAAATGAGTAACTCAAATCTGAAATTTACAGTACAGGCATGCAAAATGGTAATAGTTGTTTGGATCTGATGATCACAAAATGAGCAGAAGGGACTATTTGCACTGACCTGTATCAAAAGAGTACTGGCATAACACGTTGTTATTCTCCTTGAGCTGTAACCCTAGATACATTGTGGATAATATTCCCAGTACCCAGTTTCAATGTATATGACGCAACTGTAGTGAGGATATTAGTTTTTAAATCTATAGTGAGGAACCACAACAAAGGTTCCTTAATAGGGGGTACAATGAGGCAGTTGTTACCAGTGCCAGAGATATAGCTAGGTGCAAGACTAGAGGGGAGCTGCTATAATTAAGGCACTTATTCAAAAGGATTCTAGCAGCAACATATGAGTCCCTTTTGACAAAACATTGTTAACATTCTTGACCCACTGCTGTGGATGTAAGTCACTTATCAAGTAGGGTCTGTGGTATTATAGTAGGTAGTCAAAATGGGCAGACTAGGTGGGCCAAGCGGTCTTTATCTGCTGTAAGTTTCTATGTTTCTATGTTTACTTTACTGTTCCTTGGTTTTTGCACAGATAATGCATTCAGTGTCAGTGGCTCAGTAGGTAGCACATTCGCCACTGAGAGATCAGAGAGCTGTGGGTTCAGTTCCCACATCTGGCACTTGGGTTCATATCCCAGTACTGACACTGTAGTACAGCACGAGAGGGGTGCTGTGCTTCTGAGGTGCTGTCTTTTGGATGAGACATTAAACTGAGGTCCCATCTGCCTGGATTGGTGGTAGTTCAGGTGGATGTTAAAGATTCCATGGCACTTATTGAAAAGAGTAGGGGAATTTCCCTGGTGTCCTGGCCAAATTTCCCTCATTCACTCAAAATACCACCAACAGCTTAATCTGGTTCAAGGTCAGTTGGCATTTATCTGTAGCCCCCTCCCCCGGGTCGTGCCTGAAAATAGGAAGGATTTGTCTAGTGCACTTACCCGGTCAACAAATAAAAAATAAAATGCTAATTTTTGTACACATGCTATTGTTTGCACAATAAATCTGTGTGAATTATATTTCTTTATTTATTTAGTTTTTATTTACCAGGTAAGTACACTAGACAATAACAGTTGTCTATATTCAGGCATGACCTTGGAATAATAATATGAGGAAGAGACATCTGGTTTGATACCAATACAATGTACAGTAAAGCACAGACTAGAAAATAATGCTAACAGCAAAAATGGATTACAGGAACAGTTAAGTATACAGTGTGTAAGGCATAAGCCATATAACACCTATTGTATATATCCAGTACTGGTGCCAGTATTTTTTGCTTGATGCTATTTGGGCAGAAATGATCATCTTCTGCTGCTGTGAAAAATGGTTCTTAAACAGATGATCTTGCTTGCAAAGATTACTAACGAATAAATCAATCTTTCTTTGTGTGCTTTCTCCCCTAGCCCTGGATCATCTTGGTCACCTTTCTCTGCACAGCCACCACCTAATCACAGTCCTTCCACAGGTGTGGGCTCCAGAACCTTGCACAGTACTCCAGGTGAGGGTGAACCAGAGACCTATGCAGGGGAAGGATCGCCTCCCTGCTTCTACTTCTGATCCCCCTTCCTATCCACCCTATCATTCTGTTTGCCCTACCCACTGCTCTGCTGCACTGTGCCGTGGATTTCAAGCTTTCCAATAGTATCATCCCCAGTCCCTTTTCTCAGTTGTGCTCTCTAATATCTCTCCCCCATCAGGTATTGTGTTTTGGGGTTCGCGTTTCTGATGTGCATTACCCTAGATTTATTGCCATTGAATCTCAGCTGCCATATCCTGGACCTCTTTTTAAGTATGGTCAGGCCTTCCCTCCTTGCTCTGATCCCATCCTCACTGTTCTCCCTCCTGTACAGTATCATCTGCGAAGACACAGATCTTTGCTTGAACCCCTACCCCTATGTCACATATGAATATGTTAAAGAGGACGAGCCCCAGGGCTGAGCCCTGTCGTACTTGGCTTGTTACCTCCTTAAAGAGCTACAAACGCCTCAAAGAAAACTAAAAAACACAGTAAGTAGGTACAATTCTTCTTACATTCCATTTATATTTTATACATTTCTTTTCCACATTATTTATTACTAAGGAAATTTGCATGAATATATGATCTTTATCCCTTAGAGTTTCTTTAGCATTCATCTGCCTCTATAGCTTGCTACCTACTTGAAGTCATAATCCTCTGATGTGACATCACAATCTATTGCCATGGGACCAAGTGTGATATCACAAGCAGTGCTCTGTGACCTCAGGTAGGGAGGGAGCAGCAGGAATAGACAAACTCTTCAGAAGCAAAGATCCTGTTTTCAGACAAATGACCTAAGTTATAAATAATGGGGAGGAGGGATACAGCACTAATGGGAAATACAAGCCAGACCTTGTCCAAACATTAGGTTTTGTTAAAGTTCTCCTGGACATGTTACCAGCTCTTTAACCTCAGACTACTCCCCCTTCACTACCACCCTCTGTGTCTACCCCATTAGCAAGTCTTCTACCCATTGCGTTACCCTTTCGTCCACCCCTAGATCTTTCTGTTTCTTGACTAGTCTCCTGTGGGGGGCCGAGTCAAGGGCCTTACTGAAGTTCAAGGTACAGTAGGTCTGCTCACTGTCCTTTGTCAGCCACTCTAGTTCTCCAGTCAAAGAATTCAATTAGGTTAATCTGGCATAACCTCTCCCATAAGAACCCATGCTGCCTATCGTGTTATAGATTTTTACCTTCTAAAAGTCTACCAGCCTTTCTTTTTGTATAACCTCCAGGCATTTCCCCACCATAGAGGTCAGTCTTAAAGGTGATAGGAAGCAGTTTTTAGACCTCTAGATGCCCTCTAGTTGTTCTTTTATTGGCTACCCAGTATTCTGATATGTTTTTGACCTTTTCTGTTAATCTAATTTTGTTGCCTTTGTAACTACCCTGAATCCCTCTGTGCTCAGCAGTTGCTGCTGTCTGTTTTCATGCTGCCTGAGCATTCTATGACATCAGAAACACCCATTCCAGGCCATTCAGATGAATGGAATGGGATTTTCTGATGTCATAGAATGTCTTAGGAGTATGAAAATCAGGAGCAGTAGCTGCTGTAGAGAGTGGAACTCATATAGATCTTTTTTTTATTTTTTTTATCATGACATTATTTTGTCCCCACCTCCACAGACCTGGCAGGGGCTATGACCCCCCCTCCAGAGGGGACGTCCTCCAGCCTGTCGGGGCCATCATGGGTCCTGCCGGGTCCTGGTATTTATTCCTCCATTTTTCTCTCCTGCGCCCATGCCCGTGCAATGGGCACAGCAGCTGTTTCCGCCCATGGAGTTGGCCAAGCATTCCCAGCGGGATTTAACCTCTTGTTGTGCTGATGCACGAGCACAAACTCCCCCACCCTGAGGAAGGAAAGCAGTCCTCCAGACACTCAATCCCTCAATCCTTATGTCCCTGGCTGACCCCTGAACCCGGGTTGCCAGCGTGGCATGAGGTGTGGTGTCCAGCACCTCAACCCTCAGTGCCACCGAGCCAGAACACATGTAGATCTGAAGGCACCCCAAAGCTAGATAATTTATTTATCAAAAAATCATCAAAGCATATCAGAATACATAACTGGCATGGAAAGGAAGATGGAAGGGCAGTTTACTGTGTAAAATTCATCTCATATCTTCTTTAAAGGGCTATAGTTACCCAGATGACTCTTACTACCACTTTCATGCAGGGGCCTGTCCTCCAATTCCTGGGGACTACCTCAGTGTTCAATGAACAATTGAATATGTCTGCTAGTGGAGCTGTAAGCACCTGCACAATTTCCCTTAGTATTCTTAGAAGCATAGAATGTGGCGGCAGATAAGGGCCACCGAGCCCACCCATGGTATGTCTCCCTTCCTTCCTTCCTTCCTTCCTTCCTTCCTTCCTTCCTTCCTTCCTTCCTTCCTTCCTTTCCATTGTTCATGCTGCAGACCTCAACTGATTTACAGCACCATCTCTACCCTTCCCTTTCTCACCCCTGCAGTTCCCCCTCTCCTCCTCTTTCTTCTTCCTACAATTCCTTTGTGTTTGTCCCAGGCGTTTTTGAACCCTGCCACTGTTTTCACTCCCACTACCTCTGCCAGAAGGCTGTGTTAGGGGTCCACTACTCTTTCCTGTGAAGAAGTACTTCCTCATATCCCTCTTGAAATTACTCCCCCAGCTTCATAGCATGCACCTTTATTCTAGAGCACCTTTTTCTCTGCAAAGTATTCCCCTCATGTACCTTATTTACCCCCACTAGGTATTTAAATGTTTCTATCATATCCCCCCTCCCTCCTGTCCCCCAGGGTGTACATGTTTAGCTCCCTTAGCCTCTTCTTGTAGGCCTTATAATGCAGACCCTGCACTATTTTGGTGGCCCTCCGCTGGACCACCTCCAGTATGTTTATGTCTTTCCAGAGGTGTGATCTCCAGAACTGGACACAGAATTCAAGGTATGGTTTCACCAGTAATCAATACAGGGGCAACATCATCTCCCTCTTTCTACTTACCCCTTCCTATGCAGCCCAGCATCCCACTTGCCTTACCAACTGACTTATTGCACTGCCTGGCAACCTTTAGGTCATCCGATATGATTACCCATGATCTCTTTTCTGCTTTGTCTTTGTTAGTATCATTCCATCCATTTTGTACTCTGCTCCTGGGTTATTATGGCCCAAGTGCATTATCTTACACTTTTTCATATTGAACCCCAGCTGTCATACCCTTGACCACTCCTCTAGTCTTTTCAGGTCCCTCTCCATTCTTTCCACCCCCCCCCCCCAGCAGAGTCTCTACTCCATTGCAGATCTTGGTGTCATCGGCATAGAGACAGACCTTTCCTTCCATTATGAACATATGAACATACAAGTATGCCAGATGATCTAGGCCAGAAGGTCTATCGTGTCTTCTCGAGCTCAGCTCATGGCTGAGACACTGCTGCTGCCCCCCTCCCCCATATCTCCCTTCCTATTTAGGTTGCCCTCTTGAGTTCTCACACTGCTCCCCACCCCCTCACCATTACCTTGCCCATATGTCTGTCCCATTCCTTCTTAAAGCTCCCCACTGAATCCCTTGAGATCACATCCTCTGGCAGCGTATTCCGCGGTGCCACCACCCTTTCTGTAAAGTAGTGCCTGCTCAGTCCCCTTCTAAATCCCCCCCGTCAATTTCACACTATGTCTCCTTGTAGTCCCTTCACCCTTCAAACTCAACAATCTCTCAGATTAAACCCTGTTGATACCCTTCAAGTACTTGAACATCTCAATCATGTCCACCTGATCCCTTCTGTCTTCTTGGGAGTGCATGTTGAGCCCCTCAGTTTTTCCTCATAAGTCTTATCCCCATGCCTTGGATCAGGCTAGTCACCCTCCTCTGAACCCCCTCCAGTAGTATGACATCCCTCTATAAGTACAGGTGCCAGAACTGCACACAACTATCTCCTTTTCTTCCCCACACTAGCGGTCCCCTTTATGCCAGTCCCATGCATGTTTAAAGCCCCCCACTGTGTTTGCGCCCACCACCTCCCATGGCAGATTGTTCCATGAATCCACCACCCTTTCTTGGAAGAAAAACTTTATCAAATTACCCCTTATCCTGCCCTTCTCAATTCTCATAATGTGCCCCCTTGTTCTCATCCTTCTCCAATATTGAAAGATACTACCCACCTGCACCTTGTTTATGTCTTTAAGGTAAATGAAGGTCTCTATAATTTCTCCCAGCTCCCTCCTCCCCTCCAGTGAGTACATATTGAGATCCTTCAATCTCTCTTCATATGTTTTCTGGTGCAAGCTGTGTACCATCTTTGTCACCCTTCTGTGGACTACCTCCACCCTGTCAATGTCCTTATGAAGATCCAGCCTCCAGAATTGTACACCACATTCTAGGTGAGGCCTCACTAGTGTTTTATACTGCGGAATCACTACCTCCTTCCTTTTGCTAGTGATACCTCTGCCTATGCACCGTAGCATGCCACTGGCCTTTGCTGTAGCCTCTGTACTCTGCTTTGACATATTTAAGTCATCAGAGATGATAATCTTGAGATCCCTTTCCTCCCTGGTAGCTGTCAGTAACTCCCTCCCCAACCTTTAGCTCTCACCTAGGTTCCTGCATCCTAGATGCATTATTTTGCAGTTCTTAGAACTGAACCTCAATTTCCACACCTCGGACCAGTTTTCCTTAGGTCTCTCCTCATTTTCTCCACCCCTTCTGGAGTATCTACCCTGTTGCAGATCTTGGTGTCATCTGCAAACAGGCAAACCTTTCCCTCCAGCCCTTCTGCTATGTCACTAATGTAGACATTAAACAGTACTGGCCCAAGGACTGATCCCTGAGGTACCTCACTTGTTACCCCCTTTCCTTGGATTGGATCCCATTTACCACCACCCTCTACCTCCTGCCAGTTAACCAGCTTCTGACCCAATTTACCACCTTGTGGTCTATGCCCAGACTACCCAGCTTGTTGACCAGCCTTTTATGTGGGATGGTGTCAATCAATCAATCAATCAAACTTTGTTTAACCAGGCTATACACCTTTGAGCAAGCTCATTTGCAAGATGGTCCTGGATGACATAGTGAACATATACAATACAGTGGTAATGAGAGCAAGACAGACAAGGCATATACACAGCATTGCATCTAAACAAGTAAAAAGGCACCACATGGCAGCACCTGACAACATACACATACATTGTACAGAGTACAGATATTGCATCACAGCATGGATACAAAGTTACTAATAATACAGCTGTATAGACATAGTAACCAGAAAATATATATGCAGTGCAATACACTGAAAGGTGGGGGAATGTGGAGAGGCAGGGAAAGGGGTAGTAGAAGGGATGTAGGAGAAGTTCTAGAGACTGGATAACCGGCCAAGTGCGGGGAGTTGCCAACTGTAGGATTTGAGCAATTAACAATGACAGGTGGAATTTTCTTTCAGGGCAGATGACAGCAAGGACTTAAGGGTAGATATACCTGGGATGGTGATAAGCTTTAGAGACTTCTGCAGAGCGTGCCAAAGGGATGGAAGAGCAAAAGTGATAGTTGCAGCACCATGTCAAGTTCTGACATTAGGGACTTTGAACATTACAAGTGAGTAGCGCCTCAAGGCACATGACCCTGAACTTTGCTTAAAGAGATTGGAGATATACAAGGGTAGTTTTTAGTAATTGCTCTTTGAATTTAAAGACACACATTTCTCTGCCTCCTAGCAGTAAGGGAGGTCCAGCCCATCATCACATAGAGCAAGCAATGGTGGGTGTTTAGAGGAGCATTAGAGGTGAATCTCAAAGCCCGATGGTAAAGGGTGTCAGGTTTAGTTAGAGTCGACTTAGGAAAGTGGTTATAGAGAATGTCTGCATAATCTAAGAGGGGGAGAAATGTAGATTGGACTAGGTTCCTCTAAGCCTCGTAAGTGAGAAGGTGTCTAATGAGGTAAAAGACACCCAGGCGCTGTCTCAGTTTTTTAGCCAATTTGTCCAAATGAAATATAAAATTAAGCTTACTGTCTAGCCAAAATCCCAAGTATTTAAACTTGTCCACTGTTTCGAGTGGTTTCACCAAGTAAGATGTGGATCATAAGGTTTTGTATAGACGCGGCTGGTGAATGCGTTTGGGAGGAGATAAGCATAGCTTTCATTTTCTTAGCATTAAGGAGCAGTTTAACATGTAGAAGGTTATGTTGCAGAATGTAAAATCATTCTGAAACTCCTTATATGCAAGCTCAGGGGAGGAACTAGTGGTGTAAAGCACAGTGTCATTTGCAAAGAGATGCACCTTTGCCATATGAACCTTGGAGTCTAAATTATTGATGTAAATTGCAAAAAGAATAGGACCCAGGATAGATCCTTTCGGCACTCCTTGTGGAAGAATTTTAAGTGGGGAAAGGTCCCCTTGAGCTTTGATTTGTTGCATTCTGTTAGTAAGGTAACAACTGAACCACTTCATAGCGGTAAGGTCAAGACCGAGGTAATGCAAGGTGGACAAAAGTAGGCAGTGAGCGATGGTATCAAAAGCCTTGCTTAAGTCTAGAAACATTGCATAGATATACTTTGTGTGAGTCCAGTGAGTTTTGCCAATCACTAGTTACTTTGGCTAGGGTGGATACCATGCTATGCTTTGGTCTGAAGCCTTACTGTACAGTGTTAAGCAAATCTTCAGCTTCCAGGAAATCTCTCAATTGATTATTAACTAATTTTTTCAATAGTTTTGATAAGATGGGAAGTAGAGAAATTGGCTGATAGTTGTTCAGATCACATGTATCTCCAGACTTAAAAAGGGGGATAATATGTGCAATTTTCCAGATTGCTGGTAGGTCACGTAGTGCTATGGATAGATTGAAGAGATGTGTAATAGGGGCGGTCAAATGGTAGTAACCTATTTTCAAGAATAGGGGTTCTAGGAGATCAGCGCTGGCACTTTTCTTAATGTCCAGTGACAGTAGTAGGTCCTCAACCTGTTTAAAGGTTACTGGACTGAAGAGGAGGATTTCTGACTCTTCGCACTGTCAAGGCATGGGGTGACCTTAGTATTGGATTGAGTCAGAAGTCAACTAGCTGGTGAGACGTTGAACGCTAGGACCGCAGTGGCAAAATGGTTATTAAGTTGTTCCAGGACGTCCGCCTTGTTTGTGTATGTATTATCTCCAACAATGATCTTAGAAGACAGTGGAGAGAATGGAGTGCAGCCGTCAATCTCTCTAAGTATATTTCAGAATTTGTCGGAATTATTTTTGGATTCTTTGAGAGATGTTTGGAAGTAGTGGGCTTTTTCTACTCTAACAAGTTTAGTGCAGGAATTCCTTGCAACATGGAAAGCCAGCCAGTCTGAGTCAGATTTAGTTTTTCGGGCCCTTTTCCACAACCTGTCTCTGTCCTTTAGAGCTACTTTGAGGGTGGGTTTAAACCAGGGTAATGATCTTTTTCTAGTCTTAATTTTGACAAGTGGGGCATGCTTGTCCACCACACCCAAAACAAGGTTTTGGAAGATGTTGTAAGCTTCGGAAAGTGAGGGAGCCAAGTAAAAGTCATGCCATCTAATCTTACTTAAGTCTGTCAGGAAGGCAGGTTGACTAAAGTTTTTTAGGCATCTTTTTATTTTAAACGAAGATATTGAGGTAAGTTTAGGTGTACATCGTATACAGGCGATAGCACTGTGATCACTTAAGTCGTTATGGAATACTCCTGAGTTGGAGATGTTGTGCGGCTTGTTGACAAGTATTAGGTCCAGGAGGGTACTGTGACTTGGGATTTTGCTGTTTGGAGCTGGTGATGTGAGGGGTAATTTGTGAAAGGCCATGCCCATCACAAAAATCCTTCAGGGGTTTGGAGCAGGCATCTCTTCGATTCAGATTTAAGTCCCCCATTATAATGCACTCAGAGTTAGCTTTCACCAAGATGTTATGAAGATGGGATAGAATTCCTAAACCACCTGACTGTGTCGAAGGCCTTGCTGAAATCAAGGTAGGCCACGTTCACTGCTCCCCCTGATCTACCTCCTTTGTAACCCAGTCAAAAAAATCTATCAGATTTGTTTGACACAACCTCACTGCTGTGAGTCCATGCTGCCTTGGGTCTTGGGCACCATTGGATTCCAAGTGCCCCACTATTCTTTCTTTAAGCAGTGCCTCCATGATTTTACCCCCCACGGAGGTAAGGCTGACCAGCCTTTAGTTTCCTGCCTCCTCCCTACTACCGCTATTGTGAAGAGGGACTACATGTGCCTTCCTCCAGTCCTGTGGCATCACTCCGGTGTTGAATGACTCTATGAACAGGGTTGCCAGATGCTGTGCCAGGTCCCTTTGTAGTTCCTTTAGTATTCTCAGGTGTATGCCATCAGGTCCCATTGATTTGTCCACCTTTAGTTTTGCGAGCTCCTCCAGGACTCTCTCCACCGTAACCAGTTCCAACTAACCACTGCAAGCATTGAATAGAGAAGTGTGCAGGGAAAAGGGTTGCCAGCCCAAATTATACAATGCACAGCTCAAAATATTCAACAGTGCTCCATAAGACAGCAAGTGATTTAAACAAAAATGTTTATTTATTGAGTTTGGTGAAATACCAAACTACTCAATAGCCACCTTTTGCCCCTTCAGGAAGAAGGATTTAAGGATTACAAATTGAACACAGAGAAGAATTTAGACAAATATGGAAAAAGAAATAATTGAAAGAAAGAAAACAAAATTATACAGAGATGTGGAGGATTACAATAAAGGCAAGATTCTTAAATGGGGCAAGAAGAGATCAAAAAGCCATGGCAGGAGCAATAGCCAAGTCCGTTTCAACTTACAAAGAAACCAGAACGATAACTCAAGTACAGATCATAGCGCTGAACCAGGAACTAGCACAGGAGACACTATGCCCAGTAACACAGATGGTGATACAGCTTGTCAGAATACAAATAGAAAGGGACATGGCCCTTTTTTAGAGAAGAGAGGATGCCAACAACCAAATGGAGGAGGAAAAAATCAAGATGGGGTAAACAAGGAAGTGGGAACCGAAAGACTGCTGAGGTCAGGCAAGAAAACAGCTTGCAAACCCTAAGTCTTTCTGGGTATAACGTTACTGAAGATCAGGAATCAGTTCTAAAGAAAGGTTTGCCCTTCATACCTACCCTGAAGATAAATAAATTTCAAATAGCTCTGGACTTAAGGAATTTCTATAGAAAAATTAGATTAAAGCTATTTTTTGAAAATAAAAGACAAACGACATCCTTTGACATCCTGGGCCACACAGAAACGAGTCTGGTAAGATCGGGGGAAAATCTAGTTTTTGTAGTGAACACAGTGATGCTATACCACATGAAATGACAAACATAGATCTTGATAACGTAAGTAATGAAATGCTGGGTCACCTTCTAGAAGCACCCGAGGATTTTATGAACACTAGCAGCATGGACCTGAACTTGAGGAATTTAGATCTAGGAGAGCCAGCACAGAGGTACACTAATTTCAGAAGTAAATCTACTTTCTGCCCTATTACTAACAATGCATCTGTAATTGCCTTTGAAAAAACAGTGACCAGACAAGCTGAAGACATCCTGAATAACAGCTCTGTTTCTAAACATTTGAACATCTCTAAAAAAGAGGAATTAGCATTAAAAGAACTTTCTGGTAATTCAGATAGGGTGATCAAAGGAGTCATACTAGGAGTAAATAGATGTACAGAAGGCAAGGGCCCATTATGGTACATCTCCCTCAAGCGGGTCCTTTAGTTCCCCTAGTAGTTAGTAAGTGTTTATCTACTTTTAACTTAAAGGTATTAAATGAATCCACTTCCACCATGTCCCTGGGGAGAGAATTCCACATGGGAACTATCCTTTGGGTAAAGAAAAATCATCTACTGCGGCAACAGGTGACAAAGGTGGTAACATTGTGCTAATGAATAAAGCACAGTATGTTAAAATGGTAAATAATCAGCTGGCCCGGTGGTGCAGAGGGCTGAGGCACTGGACGCTTTACCTTGCGCTATGCCGGCAACCTGTGTACGAAAGTGAGCGTGGGCCCCTGGTGGTCGGCAGGGGGGGCGGGCACAGAGATGGATTAAGCTGCCCAGAGGCAGCTCTCCTCTCCAGGGAGGGATATGGATTTCCCTTGGCTCTTGGCTGCCTCACGGTGGAGGTTAGGGGGCAGCGCAGGCCGAGAAGGAGCCAGGCATTAGGCTAGGAGGGAGGGAGGAAGAGGCTTTTACTGGGGCAGCGGGGTGCATGTGCACCTCCATGTGCATGCATGTTTGCATCTGGGGCCTCAGGTGTAAGGGGAAGAAAAACAAGAAATACCTCCCCTGGACAGGATGGTAGCCAGCCCCTCCAAGGCTCCTACCAGTGACTGAGCACCCGTCGCAAGAATGAGACAGTGGAAGGTAAGTCCTGGGTTGCTGGAGGCCAGAGAGGGGGTGGCCAGAATGGGGGTCCAGGGGAGAGAGGTGCATCAACATAAGATGAAAAAAAAAAATTTAATAATCTTTTGGAAAATGAGGCTAATTATGCATGTTTACAAAGAGATCCTAAGCAGCAATTTAAAAAGGAATTGTATCAGATTTTAAATTTGGCTGTGTCATGTGGGGACATCATGGAAAATGAGTATAAGTTTATTTGGAAGGAGCACCCAATTACGCCAGGCTTTTATGCATTACCTAAAGTGCAGAAAAACACTGAAAATGCCCTAGGCAGACCCACTGTGTCTGGAAATGGATCTGTTACAGAGAACCTGGGACACTTTGTTGTTCATTGTTTACAAAAATGTTTGAAATTGCTTCCCTCTTATCTAAAGGATACAGGGGATGTTCTGAAAAAGGTTTGCAGATTAATTTGGACAAAAAATAGTGTTTGGAGATAGGTGTAGACATAAAGTCACATTACACATGTATTCAGTACAAACAAGGGATACAGGCATGCAAATTCTATTTAGAAAATCTTAGAGGGTCAGAGACACTACCCATAGAATTTATCATAACAGCACTAGAATTTATTTTGGACCAACATTCTTTTCAATTTGAGGCAAAACACTATCTCTAAAAGTGTGGGACTGCTACGAGTGCCTGCATGGCACCTGGTTATGCTAATTTGTTCTTGGGGAAGTGGGAGATGCTGAAAATTGAGAACAGAGACAATGATCCACATTGTTGCCATATAAAATCTTGGCATCAATACACTGATGATTGTACATGTGGGACGGAGACACCAGTATGATTCTAGAGTTAATGGATTTGTTGAATGACAATGAATACAATCTGAAATTTACATTCACTACCAGTAAAGAAAAACTAGCATTTCTGGACCTGGAACTGATTGGGACCCCCAGGGAACTGGCGATTACTAAATGTTTTAGAAAACAAAGAGAGACTAATAGTCTATTAAGAGCTGATAGCACACACCCCAAGAAACTCAAACAACCATTATAAGATGGGTAGAGAAATCCTATCACCTGATTGGTCAGAGGTTAGCCAGAGCAGTGTGGTTAATGACCATTAACCGCACTGCTCTGCCCAGGTTAACTTCACTGCTCTGTCCAGCACCCTGAAAGTGCAGGTTCTTGACTCTCAGTCTGACCCCAGTGCACCAGGATATCACTACATTGTCTTGGAACACTGAGGTATTGTGGCAGTTTGAACCAACAGTGTAAGCACTGTAAAAAACAACATTTCAAGAACAGAACTCTTACAATGAGTGACCTACCTGCCAGTCAGTTTGACCTGTTAGATGGTGTCCATCCACAAGATTGATGTGAGACTCGATTCAACCAGATAGATGATGGTGCTGTCCCTAAAAAAAAGCAGAGAAAAACAAAATTAAACAGACATGCCTCAATAAGTGCCACAGAACTTGATGTCATAGAGGCTAACAAGAATGAGAAGAACACCATGAAAGTGACAACCTGGGGTGTTACCATCTTCAATAGTTGGGTCGTAGGAAAAAACTGACCATAGATCTAAAAACTATACCAATAGAGGATCTGAATCAACTTTTAAGGGAATTCTACGCCACAGTAAGAAATAGTGAGGGTGAAAGGTACAGCATATGAAGCTTCATTGGAATAAGAGCAGCCTTAAACAGGTATATAAACAGCAAAGAAATTGGGAGACAAGTAATCATAATGGCAGCTGAAGACCTTTCCTCAGCAAACAATGTGTTTGTCTCAATGGTGAATGACCACAGACGTCAGGGTAAAGATGTCCAAAGCCAGCACCCACACATAACTGATGCAGATTTGGACAAGTTGAAATCATCAAACTTGGTGTCCCCAAATACTCTGGCTGGACTAGTGAGAAAGGTGTGGCTGGATGTCCAGCTGTAGCTGGCTAGGCGAGGGTGTGAAGGTGTACGTGGAGTGAAACCAGATTCCTTTGTCATTAAGCATGATGAGAATAACATTGAGTATGCCTCCTTAAGTTTCCATGAGGAGACAAAAAAAACACAAGAATCTGAATGAGACAAATAAAGAAAAACTGCAAGGATTCATGTTCGCTCACCCTGGTGACCCATTATGTCCAGTCTACAGTTTTAAAAAATATATTACAAAGCAGCTGGAAGATCCACTGGGTTTCTATTACCATTCAAGATGGCTGAAGGAAGAGCAATTTCAAATGGAGGAGGTATGGTACACCAAGGAGCCTATGGGCGTCAACTACCTCTCACAAATGATGCCACGGCTATCCAAGGAAGTTAGACGTAGGTAAGTCAATAATTCAAAAAACAGAAATTGATTTTTTTTCCGGAATTTAAATTTAAATCCAATAACGCACTTACTGATTATTTGTTTTTTAATTTCCCCTAGGTACACAAATCACAATATCAGGAGCACTGTGGTATACCTACTAACCGAAGGAGGTCTATCATCCAGGGAAATAATGTCTGTGACTGGTCACAGAGGTGAATGCAGTCTAAAAACTATTGGACTGCATCTCTCACAGACAGGCAAAACTGGAGTAATATCCTAGCCAGAACAAACACAGAAACCAGAATAGCCAATCGGCAGAAAACTGAGGATCACTCTATAAATGAGCATATACAGTTGTCTAAATTTTGTGGCCACCCTTCAACAACTCCACCTGTGTCATTACCACAGAACACAATCATGAGT
The DNA here is from genome assembly GCA_016271365.2 of Neoceratodus forsteri. Classification (NCBI taxonomy): domain Eukaryota; kingdom Metazoa; phylum Chordata; order Ceratodontiformes; family Ceratodontidae; genus Neoceratodus; species Neoceratodus forsteri. The sequence goes on along the minus strand of CM057455.1, from coordinate 1,338,362,852 downwards.
GAGGTAATGTTTCCATCTAACACTGAAATCGATGACACGGAAATAGCACCCAGTTTGTACCCAGTAGAAGAAAATGCCCCACCTACTGACTGTACAATAATTCAAAATCAACTGTCAACAGTTCCCCAAGTCCCTGATAGTAACCAGCAGGGACGAACAAACTCTATGCCACTTCTGCACCAACTGTTAGCAATCAAAATATGCGTAAATTTCAAAATGCCATACCTATAATACCTTTTGCAGATCCTCAAAACTTGAGAGCACATAGCATCAGCACGATGCTATAGCACAAGTGCTGCTACCGGTAATTAACTCCATCTGCACCCGGTAACAGCAGCCACCACAGTGGGTCCTTTCCTCAATCGAGCAGCGTCGGGGGAGAAAAAATGTCAGTGGCTAACGAAATGTTGCAGTCGCATGTAAAACAAACTTGATCGTTGTCCATCGGAACTGCCCAAGAAGACGCTGGATGTACAAGCAAGGGGGTCACACGAATAGTTCATGTCCCAAACTTACATGTGATGTCTTCATTGAAAATGGGCCTCAACTACCTTGGGAACTCTCCAGTGACCATTGCAAAGGGCTGGAAGGTGCAATGCAGCAGTGTAACTCCATAACACATCCTGCAAGTGCTTCAAATCACCTTGTTGGCTTGTCAATGAACTGGCATAATTTCACAATAAACGGCAATTTCCAAATCAATAAAAATATCACCTTTGATAACCACAGTAGAAATCTATAATAAATAAGCACTGTAATGTATGTAATTTTGAAAGATTACAATTCAAGGGGATTATTTTTTCTCCAAAGGTATATGTGGTAAAGTAAATGTGGTAAATGGTAAAGTGATGTTTGTCACATTTAAATAGCAAATAAAAAATGAATTATTAGTATTTATTTAAAATATTACATGTTGTTCATTTGTCATAAATAAAAATGTTGTTTTACTTCACTAAACCAGTTGTGTTTTCTTTTTACCCCATCTTATAAGCGCAATAATGCACTTCTGGGTGTGTGGTTATCGCATTAATTACCGCACTCCCCACTCTGGTTGAAGGGCACTCGGCTGGCGCCTCGTGCCTCCACCCAGAGTTGGGTGTGCAGTAATTCACTGATAACTGCACACCCAGTCGTGTATTATTGCTTACATACCAGACAGTCAGATAATTACACTTAGATGGAACTATTCTAACGAAGAAACTTTCCATGATCAGGCAGAAGAACTTGACTTGGTTCAGGGAAAGGAGGTATGACAATAAGCTTTTAGAAGATGCAAAGGCAAAAGCTCTTAGAAAGGAAAGGTCAGAACTTTTGAAAGAGAGAGACAATACAAAAGATGAGGATCTGAACATAGTGACCTTTGTGACAAGAGTTCAACCACTTAGCTGGTAGAATAAGAAATGTTGTACACAAGAACTGGTCAATACTGACAAGTGGTGAAAATGCTAAAGAAGCAGTAGGAAGTAAACCAAGGGTATTGTTCAAGAAAGTGCAAAACATCAAAGACAGGGTAGTCCATAGTAGATAGACTCAGACCAATACCCTCACAGAATGTAGAGGAGGCATGTGGTTACAAAAAAAGCCAGAGGGGGTTCTTTAAATGTCACCAATGTAACATTTATGACCATGGTGTGGTTGAGAGAGAATGTGAGTACCCCCATTTTGAAGGAATAGATCTAAAAATTGAGGAAACCATTACTTGCGACATACCCTTTGTTGTTTATGTGCTGTGGTATTCATGCAAGAAACTATGTAGGCTGCACTGTCATGCCGTTGAAACAAAGAATACAGGAGCATGTATGCTCTATGAAGAATGAGAGACAAGATACCCATGTAGGTATGCATTTCTATTCCCATCACAGGTCTAAAACGTAAACATTGAAGTTTATGGGAATAGAAGAAAAAATTACTCACCTTAGTAATGTTGTTTCTTCTAACGGAGTCTTGTTATATTATGACATATGCAGTGAGTCCCAACCTTCGAACTGCTCCGGAGGTGAAAGAGTTAACTTTCCATGCCAGGCATGGAACGCTGAGCTCGAGCTCTGTTGAAACTCTGTCTGTTGTTCTTCAAACTCAAACCGTCAGATCTTTACGAGCTAAACTCACTGAGGTCCTGTGTGGAAGCTATAAACCTATACTAGCCAACTGGCTACTAAAATATAAGAACACATTTTTTGGTCCCAAAACAAAGACTCAAGTCAGGAGACCCAAAAAATGAAAAAACACAACACCAAGTCACCCCAAGAAAGGAGGGGTGAAAAACAACAAGGTGGGCAACTACTAAGTGCCAACACTGCACTGCCCACCCACATCCCAAAAACAGAGGTTCTGGGTGGGGCAGGCAGGGGAGGGAGGTCAGAATATAGCAAGACTCAATTAGAAGAAACAGCATTACTAAGGTGAGTAATTTTTTCTTCAAACAACATGAAGTCTTGCTATATTCTGACATATGCAGACTACAAAGAGGTACCTCCATGGAGGAGGGACAGAACCTACTTAGGAAATAGGCTCTGAAGTGCAGCTGTGCCAAACCGAGCATCACTCCTAGCCTGGATGTCCAGGGAGTAATGCTTGGTAAAAGTGTGAACTGTTTTCCAGGTAGCTGCTTGACATATCTGTAGAACAGGGATGACCCTGGCAGCAGCCAGGGAAGCAGCTGTACCACTGGTAGAGTGAGCCCTCAGGCCTGAGGGAGGAACCTTATCCAGTTTTTCATAGCAAAATTGGATACAAGAGACAATTCACCTGGCAATGGATCTTTTAGTGGCAGGTTTCCCTTTACCAACCTCACCATAAGTGAGGAACAGTTGGAGGGAGTCAAACCTGTGACCCTTAGTACGCTCTATGTAGTAACTATGGCTCTTCACATCTGTTGTGTAACCTCCTCCTCGCCAGAGGAGGAATGGTCAGTGAAGTACACTGGAAGAGATATGGATTGATTAAGGTGGAAATCTGAAACCACCTTAGGCAAGAACTTCCTATTAGTCCTGAGGACCACCTTATCTCTATGAAAGGAGATAAAATCAGGCTCCACTGACAAAGCTTGCAATTCACTTTGATGCTGGCAGAAGTGATGGCTACCAGAAACACAGTCTTCCAAGTCAAGTACTTAAGTTCTTCTGAAGACAAAGGTTCAAAGGGAGGTTGCATAAGCTGAGCAATGCAAACATTAAGATCCCAGGCAGGGGCAGGGTCCCTGAAAGGAGGGTTGGTATGAAGCAATCCCTTGAAAAACTTGGAGAAGACAGGATGAGCTGAAAGAAAAGAGGGCTTACCTGCTGAAATCAAAGCAGACACAGCTGCCAAATGCACTTTTAGAGTAGCTGGTCTCAGCCCCAAGGTATTTAAGTGGACCATATAATCCAGGACTGTGGGTAAATCAGCAGATTCTGGGGAAATATGCTTTCCAGTGCACCAGATGGAAAACCTTTTCCATTTGGAATTATAAGTAGCCCTGGTGGAAGGTTTCCTAGAAGCCTTCAGGATATCTATTACACCTTGGGAGAGGTGTAGATCAGCAAACTCTAACTCTTCAAGAGCCAGGCGTTGAGATTGAGAGATTTGAGGTTCGGATACCAAACCCTCCCCTGAGCACATGTTAACAGGTTGTGCTTCCTGGGAAGACACAGGGGAAGATGGACTGCTAAGGACAGTAGGAGTGGATACCAGGGTTGTCTGGCCCAATCTGGAGCAATCAGGATCATCTTGCAGGGCTGAGATCTAATTTTGACTAGCACTTTGAACAGTAGAGGGAAGGGAGGAAAAGCATAGAGAAACTTCCCTTCCCAATTGAGGACTAAGGCATCCAGAGGGACTGAGCCCAACACTGGGGGCTTGCAGCAAAAAAGAGGAAGTTGATGATTGTCTGGGGCTGCAAAAAGATCTATCTGTGGGGTGCCCCATCTGGCAAAGATCACTTCCAAAACCAGGGGGTTCAGTGACCATTCGTGATGGTCCTGGGAAATCCTGCTGAGAGCATCTGCCAGGACATTGTCCTTGCCTGGGAGGTAAACTGCCGTAAGGGAGGTGATAAGGGAGTAAGCCAGAGACCACAACTTCATTGCTTCGGTGCACAAGGCCGTAGACCGAGTGCCCCCTTGCTTGTTGATGTACCACATTGTGGTGGTATTGTCTGTTCTGACCTGTACAACTTTGTTCTGAACAGATTTGGAAAAAGCTTGAAGTGCTAGAAAAACTGCTCTGAGTTTCAACAGATTGATGTGGAGCAGAGATTCCTGAGGGGACCACAACCCCTGGGTAGTGAGGTCGCCCATGTGAGCTCCCCACCCCAAGAGGGATGCATCTGTAGTAAGGATTAAGGAGTGAGACTGAGTGACAAAGGGAGTCCCTTGTCTCAGATTGCTCTGATCCTGCCACCACTGTAGGGCCTGGATCAGGGTTCGAGTCACTGGGATCAATTTGGTTAGAGGGTCTTTCCTTTGAGACCAAAAGGCTGTCAAATGGAACTGGATGTCCCTCATCTGAAATCTTGCTCCCTGCACTACTGCCGTGGAGGCAGCCATGTGCCCCAGGAGCTGTAGAAAATGTCTTGCTGGTCGAGAGACCTGCAGGGTGAATGAGGAGGCCAGAGAGACCAGGGTCCTTGCCCTGTCCAAAGGAAGGAAGGCTCTGGCTTTCTCTCTGTTCAGCTCTGCACCTATGAAGGTGAGGAGCTGTACAGGCTCTAGAACTGACTTTGAAAGATTCATAAGGAAACCTAGAGAGGTGAGCAGTTGCTGAGTTATCTGTAGGTGTAACCTGACCTGGTCTGGGGACTGGCCTACTAAGAGCCAATCATCCAGGTAAGGGAAGATGGCAATTTTTTGCCTTCTAAGGGAAGCAACTGCTACTGCCAGGCATTTTGTGAATACCCTTGGAGCAGAGGTGAGGACAAAGGGCATTGCTGTGAACTGGTAATGGCCTGAGGGCAGCTTGAACCTGAGGTACTTTCGATGGGAGCTTCTGATGAGAATATGGAAGTAGGCATCCTTGAGGTCCAGGGACGCTAGCCAGTCCCCTGGCCTTAGAGAGGGTAGAATAATTCCCAGAGTTACCATTTTGAATTTTGGTTTTAAAAGGTGCTTGTTTAGGTATCTGAGATCCAGGATGAGCTGCCATTCTCCCGTCTTTTTTGGGGTAAGGAAGTGCCTGGAGTACAACCCTTCGCCCTGGTGTAGGGGTGGAACCCTTTCCACAGCTCTGAGAGCCAGGAGGGAAGAGACCTCTGCCTCGAGGGCAAGTGCCTCAGGTGGATTTGCAGGTGGAAAGGATCTGGTTCTCATCTTTGGAAACTTTTTGAAGCTGAGAACCAGTCCCTGGCTTACTACTTCCAGGACCCACTTGTCTGATGTCAGAGACTCCCAGTCCTGGACAAAGTAAGCCAGCCTGCCCCCTACAGGTAGGTGAGAATCAGCCCTGGTAACCCCATCAGGGTGCCTGCTTGGCAGGGGCTTTGGGCTGAGGGGTGGAAGCAGGCTTGCTTGTACCCCATCTGCCTCTCCCTCTAAAGAACCCCCTCTGGGCATAAGCAGAAGAGGAGGCCTGGGCTTGGTAAAAAGGCCTATGAAAAGGCCTGCTCCTGCCCCTGGGAAGCTGCCTTTGAGGAGTGGCCTGCCTTTCCTTGGCCTGTGCACTCCTATAGGTGGTCCTATACTCATCCATTTTTTTCATGTAATTCTCGTCTGCTCCCCAAACAGAGAATTACCCACAACAGGAAAATCCATGGCCTTAGTCTGGGTATCCCAGACAGGCTAGTACATCTGAGCCATGCCATTCTGCGAAGTGCCACAGATGTAGCCATGACTCTTGATGACACATCATTTGAGTCCACTGCAGCATGGAATTGCACCTTGGATGCCTCAATACCATCAGCAGCCACCTGCTCCAGCTCCTTGGCAGCTGGCTAGGACCTGTTTTGCTAGAGCCAAAACAGTATCCCATCTGGATTTCTGATATCTAGCAACATAAGCCATATAATTTGCCTGTCTGAGTCCCAGGGATGCTGCCATGTACTGTTTCTTTGCCATGGCATCAATCCTCCTGGAGTCCTTGTCCCGGGGTGAAGCCAAGGGAATATTTGCCTTGTCACAGGCTGCAGCCTGCACTACCCCAACATGGCTGCATTGTTGTGTAAGGAACTCCGTATCAGAGCCTGACAGTGTGTACCTCTTGTCCATTCTCTTATCCACAGGATGTATAGTGTGAGGAGTTTTTAGAATTTTAAATGTCTGTTTCCCAAAAGATTTATGCAAGGAATAGACAGTCTCCTAGACTCTGGGATATCCATCATTTCCACATAGTCAGGCTCCTTGATCATCCACAGCTTCCTCCATAGGGAGCTGGAGGGTTTCAGCCACTTTTTATAAAAATAAAATGAGAAGGGACTCAGAAAGCCTTAGAGGAGACACTCCTGAAGGTCTGTCTGGGGAGATGTCCGTTCAATGGGCACATCCAGACTCTCAAATCACATTCACTCTTCTCATACTCCTTTTCCCCCTCCTCCGGTTCATAATATTCCTCTAAATCATAATCTTGAACCGGTGGAACCGGCCGAACTGAGCGCTTACCTGAGGGTGCCAGTTCAGTCGGAACCGGGGAAAGCGACTGGACAATTTTAATCGCTTTGGCTATTTCTTCAGCGGTCGGAGAGGAAAGTTTTGGCTCCACACCAGCTGACTTCCTAGTCCTTTTTGCTGGAACCGACTCCTCAGAGTTGGTTCTCCTTTTGCCCGAGGAAGTCTCGCCCTGGTCAGAGGGCACTCCCTCTGGTTCGGTTCGAACCGAACCGGGCTGGCCATCCGGTTCAGTGGACTTTTTGGCCTCCCTTTCCCTAAGCCTACCAACTCTCTTTTCCAGGGTAGCTGTAGGAAAATTTTTACAAATCTGGCAGTCTGCATTGAGGTGGTCAAACCCCAGACAATAAACACAGGTGGTGTGGGGGTCAGCCTTGGCAAAGACTTCCCCACACACACTGCAGTGTTAAAACTCAGTGGGTCTGGTTTTTCTTTTGGGTTTCTCAGACATAGTGCCAGTCCTAACCAAACTTACCCGTTTATAGCAATCCACCAGGTAAGACTCTCTTATCAGTTCCCAACCATGTCACGGGTCGTGGAAAAAAACGTAATAAAATCCGTTTTTTTTAGAACCGATAAGAACCGGTAACCACACTCTAAATCACAGATTAAGATATTTTAGACAACCTGATCGGTTCAAACCGAACCGATGAACCGTTTACAACCTATCTAATACTCACAATACCACAGACAGAGCTTGAACTGACCGGTTGCGTCGAAAACCGAGAAAAACAATACTTTAACTGACAAAATGAACCGAGCAGAAGGAGAAATCTCCAGAGCGACTGTTCAGTGAGGTGGAGTAAAGAATCTGACGGTTTGAGTTTGAAGAACAACAGACAGAGTTTCAACCGAGCTCGAGCTCAGCGTTCCATGCCTGGCATGGAAAGTTAACTCTTTCACCTCTAGAGCAGTTCGAAGGTTGGGACTCACTGCATATGTCAGAATATAGCAAGACAGAAAGGTGGCAACATATCCAATCAGCTCTTAAAAGAGAGAGCTATTGGATATACACATTGAAAAATGTGAAACTTCGAGGACTTAATGACCAGTGGAATATTAAGCCTTATCCAGGGGAATAACATTTTTTCATGTATGATTAAAAGCTGATGGCTCTGGATTCTGGAAATAACTCAGTGTCTGAACATGTTGATGAAATCGATTACTGTCAAGTCTATTTTCATGTTTTGAAAATTGCTTTAAATATTGTTAAATAAGACCGATATTTTTCAAAAAACCTCTGCAAGTTATATTATAAACAAATATCCTTACTATAATGTCTTTAGGCATTGTTATATTTTAGCAGCCTTGATAATGCTGTATTTTATGTTTGTTATAACTTTCTTACTTTAGTTCTTTTGTAGGTCACCTCTTGACTCCCTCTGGGGACTTGGTGTGTGTGCATGAATTGGACCCAGGATGCTAGGTCACAACACTTAATCTTCTCTTATTTGTAAACCTTTTTGACACTGTTATGCCTCCTTCTCCCCATTTCAGGTATTCTTTGAATTAAAATAGTATTTGGATTAAATTAGGTTTGAATGCAGCAATATGCTGATAAATATCAAATGTTTCGATCATACTACAAGGATAAAAATGAAATGTGCAATAAGGGGTTTAAATGCAAAGTGTTTGAATATCTGGTCAGAGACATTTTTGTAAACAGGTAGCACATTTGTATTAGTTAATAGTAATCACCTGGTTGTTATAATCGTATGCTGATTGGCGGTAATATAAAAACAGTACATGTCATCTTCCACTCACCACGCTTCCTGATGAAGGGCTGCTTTTACCCGAAAGGGGCTAAAGGTGGCCAGTGAGTAGTTTGGTACTTCACCAAAATCAATAAATATGCATTTTTGCTTTAAAATCATTTGCTGTCTTGTGGAGTGCTTTGGAATATTTTTAACTCTCTCCTCTGTAAATGGACTAGTGTTGACCTCACCCCCGCCTTCGTATCTGTGCCCAGCTGTGGTCCTTGACCCTCCTCCTCTTCAGTGAATACTGAGCAGAAGTATTTATTCAGTATTTCTGCCTTTTCTAGGTCCCTCTTATTACACTCCCCCTCATCCCCTCTGAGCATTACAATCCCACTCCTAGCCTTCCTTCTCTCCCTGATGTACCTAAAGAAAGTCTTGTCCCCTTCCTTCAGAAGTCTGTGCTAATCTTTCCTCAGTCTGCACCTTTGTGCTCCTAACAGCCTTCCCTGCTTCCCTTAGACACTTTAGGTACACCTCCCTGTCTTCTTCCTTTTGAGTCCCCTTATACTTCCTGAATTCCACCCTTTCGGCCCTTACTTTCTCTGCCACATCTTTAGAGAATCATAGTGGTTTCCTCCGTCTCTTGCCTTTGGTTATCACCTTAGTGCATTGGTTTGTTACCTTCCCTATGGCTTTTTTATGTGTTCCCACTGGGTCTCAACCTCCCCTCCTTTCTGCCCCCTCACCAGTGCCTCCTTGATATACCTCCCCATCTTTCAAAGTCTGCCCTCTTGAAATCTAAGACTTTAGCCTTTGTGTGACTTGACTGTGTCCCTGTCCCCAAGCTAAACCACACTATATGGTGGTTGCTGGACCCCAGATGGCCTTCTACCCAGACTTCTGTGATTTTGTCATTATTTGTTAGTAGGTCCAGAATTGCCCTGTTCCTGGTGGGATCAAGCACTAGCTGCCTGGGGCTTGCCTCCTGTAGGGAATCCAAGATGTCTCTGCTCCTGGACTAAGCTGCTGATGGGATGGTCCAATCCATGTCTGGCTGATTGGAATCACCCAGCAGTAGTACTTCTGCTTTTTCTGCCATCCCATGTATTTCTTCCACTAGCTGCCTGTTCACCTCCTCCCCTTGTGCTGGAGGCCTGTAGACCACCCCTGTGTGGATTGCTGTGGGCCTTGCTCGACTCGAGGTGAGCCACAGGACCTTGTCCTCCCCATGACTACCTTGTATTTCTGTTGCTTTTATACCCTCCTTGATGTACATGGCCACCCCCTCACCCTTTTTTACCCTCCATCCCTCCTGAACAGAGCATACCCTGGTACATTTATGTCCCAATCATGATTTGAAGTCTACCATGTCTCTTTTATTGCTGCTATGTCCGGTCTGCCTCTACCAGCAGTGCCTCTAGATCTGGGATTTTGTTTCCCAGGCTGCAAGCATTTGTCACCATGCCTTCCATGTTCTGCTGCCTATGTTCCCACTATTTGTGTCTTTGCTTTGCTATTCTGCCCTTCCCCCCAGTGCTGGTCCCTGCCTTCTGCTGCTTACTTAGTGCTGCCGTGCCCTTTATGTCTGTTTTGGGTGGTTCTGCCTGCTTATTGCTTCCCTGTTTATCCTTCCTGTCTACTCTGACTTGTGGGGGGTGGGCTGCTAGAGTCTTCCTGCTCCTGTTGACCCCCACCCCCGGCTAGTTTGAATGCTCAGCAAGGAAGCCCTTAAACCATTTATTTAGGACTGATTTCCCTTTCCTGGACAGATGCAGCCCATCCTCAGAGTATAAGGCCACATCGCTCCAGGTGGGTCTCCAGTCCCCAATGAAGCCATATCCCTTTTCACTGCACTAGCCCGTCAACCACTCATTGAAGGTTCTGATATGGAGATTCCTAGCTGCCCCTCTGCTGTGGACTGGTTGCACCTCAGAAAATGTTATGGAGTCTGCTACCTGTCCAAGGCTCCCTCCCAATTGCCTGGATTCCCTCTCACTGGATAGGTAATTTGTTCCTAGGTGGACAACAACCTCCAGCTCCCCCCTCCTGGCCACTGCCTTAGTGATCATCAGGATCCACTCTCCCTCCTTTCTAGCAGTGCCTCCTGGAAGACACTTTATCTCCCTCTCCTCTCCTGCTCCAGTACCAAGTTCCATGCCCCAGACGATTGAGTCCCCCACCAGGAGTAGCTTCCTTCTCCTCTTGGGTTGCCTTTTACCTCTCCCGTCTCCCTCCTGGATGACCTGCATGTCCTCCTTGGTATCAACTCTGGGTTCCCTTTCATGACTCTCCCTCTCCTGTAGGACTTCATATGAGTTTCTGAGTTGGACCAGATTGGGGATGTGCCTTGGACCCCCCCCCCGAGCCTCTCCGAGCCGACTGTAGTTCATCCTGCCCCGGCTGAGGAACCCTTTGGGGTGCTGGCTGGGGACATGATGCACTCTGGGTGGGGCCAAAGGTCCTCAGTATTCTTGCCAGCTCAGCCCGGAAACTGGCCACCTCCGCCCTCAGACTAGAGAGGTGCTTGTATATGGGACAGCACCACAGTTTCCAGAATGTTCCCCTGCATACTGCTGCCCCACACCCACTGCACTGCACCGCTCCAAACATCCTGCTTGAGTACTGTAATTCACCTCCTTTTTCCTGCCTGTTGCTATGCCCTTGTTATTTTTTTAACTTATATATAGGAGTTGGCTCTTTGTTATGTCTCCAGATAACCCTAAAACGTGTAGGGGTTTAACAGCACACATTATGTATGCTTCAGTTCATCTCAGGACATATCAATTAATCTGCAGCCTATAAAGGCGAATGTGCCGGGGGTGGGAGGGAATGGGGAGAGTGGGTGGGCCCTTCCCTTGTTGGTGTTCGAGTGGAGGAGAACAATCAGCCCAGTTCCCAAAACACCCCACAGATAAGCAAAAAGACAAAGCGTCCCATGGAGAAAGATGAAGAGATAACATGCAAATTAAAACTACAAGATGAAGAGATAACCTGCAAAATTAAAACTTCAAATATGAACCTGTAAATAAACGTTTCTCTCCCCAGAAACCAGTACTGCAACAGTAACCTGAGAAGCTGTGTCTCCCTCTGCTATGTGTGCTCATGTAGTAAGCATCCCTTTTAAAACATCAAATGCTTCCCCTCCTCCTGATGCTTTGTATGAACTGAAATATTAAACACCAAACACTGGTCACCCTCCCTTCCTCAGAAAGAACTCTGTTTACCACTATCCTTTGTGTCCTGTCTGCTAACCATTTTTTTACCTAGGTTATTCCTTATTACCCATCCCTAAGCCCTCCAACTTGCTTACCAGTCTCCTATGTGAAACCATGTTGAAAGCCTTGCTGAAATCCAGGTAGGCCACATCCACTGCCCCACTCTGATCCAACTCCTTGGCTACCCAGTTAAAGAAGTCTGTTAGATTTGTTTGGCATTACCTTCCTTCCATGACTCCATGCTGCTCTGGATCCTGCAATCCATTTGATACAAGATATTCCACTATCATTTCTTTGAGTAGTGTTTCCATCAACTTACCTACCACTGACATTAGGCTGACAGGCCTATAGTTGCCTGCCTTCTCCTTGCTGCCACATTTGCGAAGTGGGACTACCTCTGCCCTTTTCCAGTCCCCTGGGAACACGCCAGTCTCCAGTGATCTATTGAATAGATCTGTTGTAGGTACAGCCAGCACTGTCCTGAGTTCCCTCAGCACCCTTAGATGTATCTCACCTGGCCCCATAGCCTTGTCTACCTTCAGGTTAGCCAGTGCCTTTCAAAAGTCCTCCTCAGAGAATGGGCTTTTGTCTACTTCACTCCCCCAAAGTCCCTGATGCCTTTTAGAGGTCCCTCCCCTCCGCTTCAACTGTGAATACTGTGCAGAAATATTTATTCAAGATGTCTGCCTTTTCTCGATCCCCTTCTGTACAACCACCCCCCCTTCCCTCTTTAACCATGCAATCCTTCCCTTTGTCTTGCTTTTCTAATTCTCATGCCTGAAAAATGTCTTGTCCCCTTTTGATATTCCCTGAACTGTTCTTTCCTCAGTCTGCACCTTTGCACTCCTCACAGCTTTGCCTGCGTCCCTTTGTTTTACCAGATACACCTCCCTAACCTCCTCCCTCAGGGTCCCCTTATATCTTCTGAATGCTATTCTTTTAACCTTTACTTTTTCTGCCACCTCTTTGGAGAACCACAGTGGTCTCCTCTTTCTGTTACTTTTGCTTACCTGCTAGACAAATAGGTTTGTTGCCCTTACTATCTCCTCTTTAAATTTGGTCCACATCTCTTCCACCCTGTCCAGCCCCCCCTGCCAGATTATTCCTCAGCCTCTCTCCCCATCTTCAAGAAATCTGACCCTCTGAAGTCTGGGACTCTTGCCATTGTGTGGTTGGATTCTGTAGCAGTTCTTATGTGAAACCACACTGTACGATAATCAATGATCCTCAGATGGCTTCCCACCTTGACCTCCTCAATCCTATCCAGTTCGTAAGCACCAGATCTAGTACTGCCCCATCACAAGTGGGTTCACTTACCAGCTGCCTGAGGAATGCCTCTTGCAAGGATTCCAGAATGTCCCTGCTCCTAGCTGAAGCTGCTGCAGGAAGGCTTCAATCTACCTCTGGCATATTGAAGTCTCCAACCAGCAACTATTCCCCCTTGTTAGCTACAGTATCTTGCTAATTGCTTCTAACATATATCTGTCTAGGTACTCCCCCTGTGCTGGAAGCCTGTAGATCACCCCCATCTGAATAGCAGGGTCATTACTCAGCTCAAGGGTAACACATAACATCTTTGCCTTCCCCTGAATCCCCTGTATTTTAGCCATTTCTATGCTATCTTTCACATAAAGCACCACACCCTACCATTCCTTTCTACCCTGTCCCTCCTGAACAATGTGTAGCCTGATATTACCATGTCCCAGTCATGGCTCATTGTGCACCATGACTCAGTAATGGCCATGATATCCAGGCCGGCTTTTGCCATGATGGCCTCTAGGTCCTGGATCTTATTTCCCAGACTTTCAGCATTGGTGCACATGGCCTTCCAGAATTTGTCAGTACACTGCTTGCTGGTTCCCCCTTTTTCCCTTTGTGCGCCTTTTTTCTCTCCTCTACTCTGTCCCTTTTTCCCCTTTACTAAACCTCTTTCATCTTGACCTACTTACTCTGTGGTGGGGCTCACATCCCTTGGGCTTCCTAAACACCCTACCTCAGCTTGTGGGAGGGGGCAGATTCAGTCTCCCTCTCTTTCTCCGTCTCCCCTGTCAGCTAGTTTAAATGTTCATTGAAGTAAGGCTTAAACTGACCACTGAGGACTGTGGTTCCCCTCCTGGAAGGATGCAGGCCATCCTCACTGTATAGGCTCTTATCCTTCCATGTGAGCCCCCCAGTCCCCAATGTAGCCATACCCCTTCACTCTGCACCATTCTTTCAATTCTTTCAACCATGAGTTGAAGGTGCTGATGTGGAGCTCCCTCCCCTTCCCCCTGTCATAGACAGGCAGTACCTCTGCTAAGTCTATAGAGTGTGCTACCCACCTTAGACTTCTTCCCAGCTCCTTGTACAACCCCCTGGACTGCGGTTATCCCTAGCCAGATAATTTGTCCCCAGGTAGACAACAACATCTAGCTCCACTCCCTTCCTACTGCCATAGCGATCCTTCAGATATACTTCCCATCTCTCCTTGCCATTGTGCCAGGTAGGCACCTGACCTCCCTTTCTTCCCCCTTTCCTACTCTCTGCTCAGTCCCCCTGACTACTGAGTCCCCCAACCGAAGTTGCTTCCTCCTTCTCCATGGTCCTCCTTCAACCACCTTGGGGCCACCACCTGGGAGGGCCCTCACATCCTTCTCAGCCACATCCATGGGTGCTTCTTGGCCATCCCACTCTGCCAGTGCAGCGTAGGAATTTTTCAGTGGAACCAGTTGGGGAATGTGCCTGTGACTCCTCCCCAGCCTTTCAGATCCCTCCACCCTCTCCCTCCTCGAGCCCACTGTAGTTAAGTCGCTCCGCAAGAAAGAGGAGACCATTATGGTTTTCCAAAGAGGTAGCAAAGAAAGTGAAAGCCAAAAAGACTGCATTCAGGCAATACAAAAAGACACAGGCAGAAGGGGATAGGGAGAAGTACCAGGAGAAACAAAGGGAGGCAGGGAAGTCAGTAAGGGAAGCCAAAGCTCAGACAGAAGAACACATTGCAAAATCAGTGGTTAAAGGGGACAAAACCTTTTACAGGTACATAAGTGAAAAAAGAAGGACAAAGGGAGGGATAGTGAGACTGAAGGAGGAGGATGGGAGCGCGTGGAGGATGACAACAGTAAAGCTGACACATTGAACAGGTATTTCTGCTCAGTCTTACTAAGGAAGAGGGGGTAATGGTGTGAAGGGAGTACAAGGGTGAGAATGGTGCAGAAATGGACACAAGTCCCTTTACACGAGAAAGGGTCCTGAAGGAACTGGAAGTATTAAGAGCTGATAAAGCAATGGGGCCAGATGGGGTGCACCCCAGGGTCCTTAAAGAACTAAGAGAGGTGGTGGCTGAACCTCTGGCTATCCTGTTCAGCCAATCACTGGAAACAGGGGAGGTACCCAAAGACTGGAGGACAGCAGATGTAGTCCCCTTATACAAAAGTGGGAAAAAAGAGGAAGCAGGGAACTACAGACCAGTCAGCCTCACCTCGGTAGTGGGAAAGATCATGGAAGCACTACTGAAGGAGAGATTGGTGGAACATCTGGTTGTCAATGGACTACAGGACCCAAGGCAGCATGGTTTCACCAGGGGGAGGTCATGTCAGACCAACCTCATTGAATTTTTTGACTGGGTGACTAGGGAGGTGGATCAGGGGAGGGCAGTGGACATGGCCCTATCTGGACTTCAACAAGCCTTTGACACTGTGCCACATAGAAGACTATTACACAAACTGGGGAATATGGGTGTGGGCAGGACAGTAGTGTGGTGGGTAGGTAACTGGCTGGGTGGCAGGACACAGAGGGTGGTGGTAAATGGCTGTCACCCACAGAGGGAAGAGTGACCAGTGGGTACCACAGGGATCAGTGCTGGGACTGGGTCCTATTCAACATCTTCATCAGTGACATTGCACAGGATATAGAAGGCAGAATTTCACTGTTCACTGATGACACAAAGCTCTGTAACAGAGTAGACACACCAGAGGGTGTAGACAGAATGAGAAGGACCTGCAGAAACTTGAAGAATGGTCAAGGGTTTGGCAGTTGAAATTCAATGCAAAGAAGTGCAAGATAATGCATATGGGGCACAAAAACCCTGGCACAATATATCAGTTGGGGGTGAGGATATAGCATGCACCAAGCAGGAAAGGGATCTTGGGGTTGTCATCTCTGATGACCTCAAGGTAGGGAAACAGTGTGACAAGGCATCAGGTAAAGCAAATAGGATGCTGGGATGTATAGGCAGGGCATCACCAGCAGGAAAGGGAGGTCATAATTCCGCTATACAAGACACTAGTGAGGCCCCACCTGGAGTACAGTGTACAGTTCTGGAGACCATACCTACGTAAGGACATAGACAGGGTAGAGAAGGTTCAGAGGAGGGCAACAAAGATGGTGCATGGGTTGCATCACAAATCCTATGAAGACAGGTTGAAGGAACTGAACATGTACTCCTGGAGGAGAGGAGGGAGAGAGGGGATATGATAGAGACATACAAGTATCTTACAGGGAGGAACAGGGTGCAGGAAAACACTATTTTTAAGCGAAAAAGATGTTTCAGGACTAGAGGGCATGGGATGAAGTTGGAGGGAGGACATTCAGAGGAAACATGAGAAAGAATTTCTTCACAGAACGGGTGGTGGACAAGTGGAACACCCTGTCAGAGGAAGTGGTGGGGGCTGAAACAATCACGGGATTTAAGAATGCATGGGATAGACATAAAGGAATTCTAGAGGTCAGGAGTAAGGAGAAATAGACTTCTAGGAAAACAAACTGAACTTTCAAGCTCAAATGGGCAGACTAGGTGGGCCATAGGCCCTTATCTGCCGACACTGTCTATGTATCTATGTATCCTCCTATCTGGCAACCTACAAGGTAACGTTGGTGGACCAGGTGCTCCCTGGGTGGGGAGAAGGTCCTCTGAATTCCAGCCAAGGTGGCCATGAGTTTAGTGACCTCCTCCTGGCTCAAAGCCAATGCAGCCTTGAGCCTAGATATCCTCTTTTCCAACCAAAAGAGTCGTGCACAGATGGGGCAGCACCACAGTTTACAGAGGGTCTCCCTGAAGACTGATACTCCATAACCACTGCACTGTACCACTCCCCACATTTTCCACTCCTGCACTCCCTATGCTTTCTGTCCAAAGAGACTAAGGTGTCCCCTGCACCAGTTTACAAAAGAACTATACACCTGTTTAACCCAACACAACTTTTTTTTTTGTTTGTTAGTTTGTTGGCTCAGCACTCTCCCTACCAGACCTACAGAGTAGTCACAAGCCACCAAACTTTTCTGGCAACAGATACCAGTGAGTACCCCCACCTACAGCACAACTCCTACCCCAAAACTTTATCCAGCAAACCCTTACACCCACAGCACCAGGTTTTACCTTGAAACAGTAGCTAATGAGCCCTCTCACCCAAAACACACTATTACCCAGAAACAGTTTTCAGGAAGCCCCCACTCCCCCAACTCAATAGTATCCCTATAGCAGTTACTTTACAAGCCCCCCCACCCAACAACACACTATTTAGGTCCAGTAGTTGCAGATGCAATGAGGTCCCACTGCCCCCACCCCAGAACAACCCAGCAAGTTGTACCTGTGATCCAATGGACATGGTTTCTGGCTGTCGGCTGTCTCCTGGGCTGTCTCCCGGCAGACTCCACTCATTGCTGTCTTTGGCACAGGTCCTTTGCACTATGGTCACAAGTGGATGGCTGCTTGGCAGGAAGGAGCTTTATACAGTGGGCAGACTCCAACAGCTCTGCCCCCCCACTACTCTGAGGTGCCCGATTGGCACTTGTAAGTGTTGTTGCCCTAGCAACGGCCTGCAGCTGACTTCTGGAACTCTGAGGGAAGAGATTCTCTTCTCCCACCTAACCTCTTCCACTGCTACTCCTCCAGCATCCCGATCCCCACTCCTCTTCATCTGTATGTGCTCTGGCTCACTACCAGAGCACTTCAGTCTCAGCAGGCTCCTGCAGCTCCAGCCCCACACTCCTCTGAGGTGCACAGTTGGTTCTCCTAAGTGCCGATGCCCCAGCAATGGCCCATGGCTGTCTTCTGGAGCCCCAAGGGGAGAGGCTCTTCTCCCACCTAACCTCCTCTCCCACTACTCCTCCGGTGTCCCAAGCCCTGCTGCACTTCTTCTGTGTGTGTGTTCTAGTTCACTACTGGAGCCCTTTAATCTCAGCAGGTTCCCGCAGCTCTTGGGTGCATCTCATCTGGACCCATTGATTTGTCCACTTCTAGTACGCTTAGCCCCTCCAGCGACCTTTATTCTGTGATGTGAGTGTCAGTGGTCCCCCCTCCCAAATCTGTCCTGACTGCACAGTCCAGCAGTGGACATTCTGCCTCCTTAGTAAAAACTGAACAAACACATTGGTTCACTGTATCAGCCTTATTCTTATCCTCTTCTCCCCTTCCTTCTATCCTTTCCCCATTCCTCAGCCTCACTATTCCCGCCTTAGTTTTGAACTTCTCACACACACACACATGTATATATGTGTGTGTGTATATATATATATATATATATATATGTAGCACTACCTGTACATAAAATATATATATATATATATATATATATATATGAAGAACACCTGATCTTGCTGCTTCACCTCCTCTATCATTCTTAGCTCTGCTTTGGCTTTTGCTTTGTTTCATTACCTTACTGGTTTCCCTTGTTGACCTGAAGTATGTTTCCCTGTCTTCTTCCCTCTGGCTCTCTTTGTATTTCTTCAATGCATTCTTTTCACCCCTCACTGAGACTCTTATCTCTGTTATGAACCACAATGGTTTCTTTGCCTTCCAGCAATTACTTAGCTTCCCACACAGCATCCCACAGCTTCTGCCACTCCTGACTTAAATGCTTTCTATTTCTTAACCTGGCAGCTGTGAAACTGAGATGGCAGTACTCAACTGGGGGCTGCTTCCAGTTGCAATAAAGTATAGAACAGCAGACAAGGATGTAATTCACTAAACAAAGTGCTCATTTCTCTTCCTGTTCCCCCGTTACTCCAGGAAGAGAAACATGCACTCTGTTTAGTGAATTATATCCTTGTCTGCCATTCTGGTTATGCATCAAGCACATTGGTAAGCATGGGTTTAATAAAGAAAAGCACTTTGGATGATCATACAAGGTATGCTTGCTCTACACTTTATTGTAAGTTGAAGCAGCTCTCAATCAAGTACTGCCGTCTCAGTTTCACAGGTACTAGCTACCTCATATGCAAGGGTTCCTATTGAAATGTAGCATGGCACTGTGTCTGTACAAGTGTGGCCCCAAACACCCCCTCTTGACTGCCATTTCTTAACCTATATGTAACCCCTAGGTGGCACTATCCCAAGGGCTACTACCCCTGCCTGTATGGCTAGCGACAGGTTAAGGGGCCTAGGTCTAGTGACGGGTGCCTCCATCCAGAGGTCAGGGTTGGTAGTGGTTAAACTAGCTCGGGCACAGACCTCTGGAACACTGTAACCCCCCCTTTGTTCCTGCTAATGGCCCACACAGTACACGGGAGTTACCTTCCCAATACCCCACATATGCACACTTTTTACACATACAGTACTCACTTACCCTCTGTAAAATAAGGTTAAGAAATACCACAACCACTATGCAATATTCTCTGTTATATATATGGACACCACTAGTAGGATATACTTCAACAAACATAAATCTGATTTATTCAGGGGAAGTAACAAGGAAGGAGAATCAGGTTAATTTTGCAGTATGACATATAAATCACAGTTCTATGCATGAAACTTAAGGTCCAAATGTCACACTCACTGGGTACCCAGAGTGGTGGGGGCTAGCCAGGTCCGATGCCTGGGGTTGGCCGGCTGATGCAGCTGGTTGGGGCCCTAAGAGAAAGAAAAGGCATGCACAGCAAAATTGTAATCCAGAGCAGAGGCTCAGTTCCAGAATAAGAAAACACAAGTAAATCAGACGGTACACTTTTGATTCATAAATTGTTGCAGGGGGTTGTCCTGAATTGTACTCACGATACCCAATACAGATTACAGGATGGAGAGTGTTGTTTCTGGGTTTCCAACATTCAGCACACACTGCAGAGTGAGGGAAATTAAGATTGCAATCTCCCTCCAACTTAATGCACATTTATATGTAAAGGAAAGTACTGTACCAAGCAGACTGCTCCACGATCCCGATCGCAATTACTGCAAAATACCCGAGAACACACACAGCATCAGCAGTCCCTGACAGGCCGATCGCGTTCAGCAAACTTTTGGTTTTCTTCAGGTTAAGCCTGGTTCCCACACTTCTGCTTCTTCTTCCTCCTCAAATACTCAGATTCAGTCCGAACTACGACTACCAACGGCCAGAGACCGACTTTGGGGCCTACACATCAGCTTCCCACGTGAACTACTCACGGCTTGGACAACATGACTCCTTCTTTCTTCACTGTCACCACGGATCTGGCTTGCCAGAAACAGTACAGGGCATTTCCCTTAGATCCACTCGAGTCCGGTTGGCTGATGAAACTGTCAGTCACAGCAGGGCTCCCTCTATCAGTGTAAAAAAGGCACCTTTGGACCAGAACTGCACTTCCCAGGGGCTCCTTCCATTTAGCCCCCTTGTAATAAGCTCCAGCTTAGAGTCCCTTTTCTGATTGGCAAAAGCAATCTCCATTTTAGGGCTCCCTTAACTCAATTGTTCCAGTTCGGCAGTCCAAAACCAAAATGGTGGGGCTTCACAGAACAGTTCGTGCTGCAAAAAGGCAGGTTAGAATAAACTACATTTTCATATTTTATCTAACTAATAATCAGCAAACAATTACATCCTTCAGAAGAACTCCCACTGCACCACTAGCAACGGCAGAATCGGAACGATTGCTCAGAAGCTCAGGCGGGGATTCGAGCAATGAACAGACAGTCCCCCCAGTGCAAACTAATTGTGTCTGCGAGCAGGCAGACCTTAAAGAAACAGCACTCATAGGCTTTGAGGTGCGAGCAGCACCCACAACTAAATGGCATTTCGCCGAATGCCAGCTAGGCAGGGAGCACTTAGGCAAGCTTCTGGAAGGCTTTTAGGAATCCCCATTTGCAGGGGGGGTTACATATATTTTAAGTGTTCAATGAATTTTAAGGTAGTTATGCCTGCTGCTGGGGGAGAGTGAGGGTAGTCTATTAGATGAAATCATTCAGTACAGTATATGGAGTATAAAAATGTGTTTTATATATGTTGGAAATATTCCAACATAGATCTTCAGAAAGTGTCAAAGATTTTTGTATTGCTTTTACAGCAGAATGTGAGTTGAATTGGATACCATAGAGATGCTTTAGTGTAGGATGTGTCGGAATGATCTTATTTTTATTTATTTTGAATTTGGTGACCAGGAAAGGCACGTTGAACCAAGACTCGTTTCCAGGTGCAACCTGGATGAAAGGGAAACACGAGTAACAGGAAACTAATTATGTGCAAATTCAAGTTCACATCACCTCGGCCATCTTTATCGACCTGGCCAAGGCATTCAACACCGTCTCCCATACCCTGTTCCTATCTAAACTAAAAGCTGCTGGCCTCTCCAAACTGGCTTCCAGCTGGTTTCATGACTACCTGGTAGGTAGGCACCATTCTGTTAAAATCACCTCCCACATCTCTAGCCCCCTACCAGTTACTACTGGCATCCCCCAAGGCTCAGTCTTGGGTCCACTGCTCTTCTCCATATTCTTAAATGATCTTCCATCAGCCTGCCTACACTCATCCATCCATATGTACATGAATGACACAGTGCTGTTTGCCATAGACCCTTCCACAAGCGATGTAGCTAATCTACTACAGCTGGATTTCAACGCCATCCAGCACTGGTTCCACTCCAACCAGCTGTTCCTGAACCCCAAGAAGACTGTTTCGCTAACCTTCAGTTCACAGCCAAGACTCTCCCACAAATCCAAGTGCCCCTCCTTCCAAACTCTGGATGGGACCCCTCTGGAAGCATGCACCACAATCAGGTACCTAGGTGTCTGTCTTGACCAGCACCTAGATTTCTCCATTCATATTGATTCCATCCACAAGAAACTACTCCCTAAACTCAGTGCCCTATATAGGAACAAAGGTTGCCTCCCCCCTCCAGCCCGGAAGGCTATTGTCCAAACAATGACTCTCCCAATATTCGATTATGGCGACGTAGTCTACTGCACTGCTCCCTTTTTCTCCCTAACCAGCCTGGACACACTTTTTCACTCCTTCTGTTGCTTTATCCTGGACTGCCTGCAAGCTACCCACCACTGCGCCTCATACAGCTCCCTAGCCCTGCCATCCCTTCAAGACTGCAGACTGGTCCACTGTGCTAGGACCACAGCCAAATTCTGGTCCCAGTCCCTTCCCTCTTACCTGGCCTCTGTCCTCTCACCACAACCTCCTCCGGCCTACTCCTTCAGAAGCATGGACTACAGGCTCCTCTGTGTCCCTTTCATGCGCACAACCAAAGGCCAGGCTGCCCTCAAATACCATATCCCAAGCTCTGGAACACCTCGCCTGACGATATTAGACACACAACTAACTCCCATCACCTCAACCTCCTCCTTCTCAGCACACACTTCTCCTCCAGCTGCTCTTGCTTTAGCTACCCCCCTTTCTGTGCTTACCTCTGTGGGCCTCTGCATACCTACCATTCTGTGGCCTCAAATGAGTTCCTGTGTAAATGCATTCAAGTGTATTTCCCGTCCCCTTTGTATCCCACCTGCCTATTGCCTGTAATGTCCAGGTCTTCCGCCACATGTATGTACAACTATTGTGATCTGTGATGTATTAAATATTGGGACTTGTCCCCCAGGACGCATCTGGAATCGAGCAACCTCTGCTCAGTATGCCCTCCTGGTTAAACTCTTAAATAAATAAACAAATAAGTTACAGCAGTAAAGTGCAGTCACAATACAAAATATTTAACAAAATAAAGACACAGGCACACAATGGAAAATTATAAAGTACAATTATGCAAAAACCAGGTTGAGCCAAGTGCCCTTGATAAGTCCAAAGAAACTCGGCTGCAACAGTGTTAACTAAAAATGAACTGGTGATACATGTTTTAATAAATTTGGATGGAGGAAAAATCAAAGATTCAAGCTGCTGTGATCGTAGAGCCTGGAAGGCTTATTAGGGTTGGGGATGGAAGGAGTTTCAGCAGATGCCTGAAGGAGCCTGCAGTGGTGTTGTGATAGAGGGATGAGGGGAGCTGGTTCCAGAGAGTTGGGAATTGACAAGAGAAAGCAGATTTTCCAGCAGAGGAATGAGGATGAGGGAAGGAGAAAGTATGCTGGTCCATGGAACAGAGTAAGCATGGGACAGGTGTGGCTGGAGACAGACGTGATGAGAGGTAGGAGGGAAGTGAACCAAGGCAGTATGTACAGATAAAGGAGGAACAGTGTAACTGATGATGATAAGTGATGAGAGGTAGGAGGGTAGTGAACCAAACCAGCATTTAGAGATAATAAAGGAGGAACAGTGTAACTGATGACGATATGTAAGGGGGGAATGGACAGAGGGGGAGTATCAGGAGCAATGGTGTGTATGAAGAGGTGAGTTAGTTGCAAACTGGTAAAAAGCATTGCAGAGGGAGTCCAGTCGGGTGAGAGATGTGGAGGGGGCTGAACTAAAGACCATGTCAGCATAGGAAAAAACTGGAAGCACCATTTGGATGACCAACTCATGGTGGACCTGCAGGGGAAGACAGTCTTTATTACAGTACAGGGCACCCAACTTGGGCTGAAGTTTCACATGGATAGCATCTATGTGGGCAGAGAAATTGAACTTATTGTCTAGCCACACACCAAGGTACTTGAAGGATTTCACAGCTCTGAGTAGGGAGTCATCCAGCTTGCAGAAAACAGGAAGTCTTGACAGCCTGGCCAATTTCTGGCTAATACCAAAGTTCATGGATGCTGTTGTTTTGGTGTTGACCTGGAGATGGTTGGTGTGAAACCTGCACAGGGTGTTGTGAAAATCATGCTGAAGCCAGTTTTCCACAGATGCGGTCAATGGACCAGAGGCAAAGATAACTGTATTGTCTGTATACATGTGTATTTGTGAGTTGGCATAGACAGAAGAGAGGTTGTTTAGTAAAATGGAAAACAGGATAGGGCCTAAAATGGAACCTTTTGAGACCTCAGCCTTGACGGAGAATGGTGATGATAAGGTATTTCCAACCTGAACTAACTGTTGATGGCCCATTAGGTAGGAACAGAACCATTGAACAGCAGTAACTGAGAGGCCTGCAGAACTCTGTTTGTCCAGGAGGAGCAGGTGGGACACTGAGTCAAAGACTTTTGCCAGATCAATGAAAATGGCAGCTGTTATATGACCCTGATCCATCCCTGAGACGATAAAATCAGTGACATGAAGCAATAAGGAAACAGTAGAATGGTGTTTCCAAAAGCCAGATTGGAAAGGGAAGAGGGAATTGGAAGAGGTAAGGTACTCTAGGAGTCTAGGGTAGACTAGCCTCTCTTGCAGCTTGGCAAGGGAGAAGGGAGATGGGTTGGTAGTTTCCTGGGGAGGAAGGGTACTTCCTTTGTGTAGTGGAAGGCCTTTTGAAATGTTCTAGGACTGAGGAATGGAACAGAGGGAGAAAGAGAGGTTGAGCAGGTAGCAAAGTGAGGCTGCAATAGCAGGAGCAGAGTTGGAGGAGTTTGGGATTGATCCAGTCAGGGCTGGACTATGACAGGCTGAGGGATGACAGAGCATGCAGTGTTTCATGTATAGTGATAGGAGGAAAATGGAAACCAGAGGAGCAATGGGGGAGGGGAGAGGAGAGGAGGGGACTGTAGGAGAGTCAGTAGCAGGAGGGGGTAAAGAACATGACCATCTATAAGACTGTAGACAGATATGCACCATTAATATGGACATAGTCCAAGAAAAAATATTTGAGTGGTATTAGAGTGGACATGTAATGGTGACCTGATAGACTGAAGATTAATCTAGATTATTTTCTTATCCAAAAGTTTATGAGTTGCTATATCAGTATGACTAACTAGTATGATACCCTCGAACAGGAGAGTTACAAAATGGACCTTTGGAAAATCTTTTATTCCCTTCTTTTTTTCAATAGAGCTTCAACTTCTTCAGGGTCTTTCAACCCAATGCCAGGTTCTTACAAACACAAGAATACATAGTAATAACTTAAAACTAGTTTCAAAGCCATGGCATAATCTGTTCAGGAGGTATGCAAAGAAGACTTTGTTTGGATGACATGATAAGTGAATTGATAATTTGAAAATGTCCACAGAGATCATTGGATGTGTAAACAATGATAAATGGTAGGAAGATGTTTTTGATTTAGACAGTTTATGACAGATGGACTGTGAGTGGGCATTACCACAATAGCTGCAAATATAGAGAAAGCAGTTGGAGGAATACGGGCATTCAGAATTATTGAGATTACTGCAGATTTGTCTACCTAAAGACAGAAGTATACAGTGACCCTTATCATCATTAAAGATGTCGTGGGGAAAAGAAACTGTAATCATAGAAGGTCCAGGCTTGGAGGCAATCTGTGAAGGCACTTGAGTGGTCAAATGGAATAAGGAAGAAAAGTTAGAAAAGAAGCAGCATATTAAAAAGGATAGGGTAATTGGGCTTATGAAACATCTACAAAATAGATCACTATCAAGCAAGGCCCAGTTAATACTGATGCTACATTTATGAAGTAGGCAGCTTCTTTGGTAGAAAAGGCTCTGTGGTAATGGTAAAATGTGGTACCACTATATCTGATGGCAGGATCCTTAATGAGAGATTCATAAGCATCTAGCTCCTCTCAGCAGCATAGAAAAGCCTTACAGAGAATGTCCAGATAGACCAGAAGACACCAACAAATTCAGAAACTGTCCATTTCTTCAGGCGTTGGGTCTTCTTGCCTTTTAGAATAAAATAAACTGTGTAATAATTCTGTTCTTGATGGAATCATGATAGGAAACCAAAAGGCTAACTAAATTAACATCATTACCATTGAAGTATGTCGTTTATCAAATGATGGCTTACAGTGTGATTAGGAGGAATGGAGTGTGAATGTGGAGATGAATGAAAAGACAATAAAAGTATAGGGTGCTATAGAAGCAATTGGATTCAGAGTCTGCATGGGTATATTACCTGAGTTTAGCGGTTGCACAGGAGTTGAAAGCAGTGGCAGCAGTGGAGGTGATACTATGGGAAGAACAGGAAGTAGAAGCTGGGGAGGCTGAAATGGGTTAAAAGGGAGAAACATGGCATTGTAACTGGGCTGAGTAAAATAAACAGGTTGAGGCATGGAATCTAGATTGGGTTATCTTGTATTGGAGGAAGTCACTATTCCAGGGCATAGACTAGGCATAGTAAAACAGATTAGAAGGGATTGAGAGAAGTACAGAGCATGAAATTCATAAAAAGTTACCTGCCCACTCGGGCATGTATGTTTTATAAATCCATGCCCTAATAATTATTTACATGCAGCCCTATGTTTTTAAATGTAACATTGCTATTTTGTCAACAGTGTATCTGTATTTTAATTTTGTCAATAAATAAAATTTATTAAAATGGAATTGTGTCTGTGGCTAGTTATTTGGTCCCTGCTCTTCAGCCTGCCGTCAGCCCCAGGCCCTTAAAAGGACAACTGCTTTAGCCCCTCAACTCTCAAAAGCACATTAAAATAGATGATCTTTGTCCTTAAAAGGACTAAACATCTAGCTAGCTCCCCCAGTAGCATTCAACTGTCCCTGATAATAAGGGATGTCCCTCATTTTACCCCTCAGAATTGCTCTGTACTTCATCTATTCCTCATAGAAAAGGTGCTGCCCACAAAGAGAATGTGCTATAAATTTAGACTTTAGAGCTAGACTTCTAGACTAATTCAACCCCTACCTGTATCCTGGCTTTATATCTTTGAACCCTCCTTTTAGGATATAGCTGTTCCTCTGCAGCAGTTCTCAAACTTTTTTGGAGAGTATGTCTCCCCTGTAGCAATTTACAAATTTCTCTGGACTGTAAACTATTCACATTCCTAACCTTTCCAGTTTTGGGTACACGTGGGGTCTGATTTTTAATAATCCGCTTTTCTGCTATTTTATTTTCATAGAGCCATTTATTATTATGTTCACCGTGCGCACTAGTGCAAGTCGAACATTTTGCTATATACAGGGTTTTGAGAGGTGTCTCATGGTGGTCCAATGCAGGAGACTCTACAAGGGGCTTGACCAATAATCAGCAAGCCTGATCATGACACTATTCAGGCATGAAAGTGCGGGGACTTCAAACAATGTGCCAACAGACACATTCATAAATCAACACTTACAGCAAGCACAGCTGATCTCATCATGTGCTCTTAGCCTTCCTGTTCCCTTCTTCCTCAACATTACAGCAATGGAAACTGAAACAGCGTGTTAAATATTCGTTGCCTATTAAACTGGAGACTAGTTTACCCCCTTCAAAATGCAACAACTTGCACATTTAAATACTTAGCATGTAAACATTTTTTTGTTACTAGCTTCAGTTGGGCAGATATTCTCTTTCAAGAAAGATTTATACCTCATAAATGTCACCCTTTCCCAACAAGGAATCTCCTAAAAAGAGTTACACTGTTTTTTAACCTTTTAAGACACTATCTGCTAAGCACTGTCTCAGCCATATGCCACATCTTCTGTGAACTGTCCAGGCTAAATATACAGCAATCAGCAGACATTTTTTACCATGCTTTTTGGGAAAAAATATTTATATTGAGCTACAGTCAACACACACACACACGCGCGCGCGCGCACACACACACACACACACACACACACACACACACATATTGTACACACCATCCTTTTGGCCACAACATTCAAAATAAATACTGCAATCTAATATGTTATAAAACAATAAAGAAACTGTTTGTTTATGTCAGTCTTGGTTATGTGGAACACAGTGAAATTCAGTTTACAGTAGATTTCCTTTAAATATTTCTTATCCTATATTTTGTATCCTGGATAGTACAGGGGAGATGCTACATCTCATTCTCATAGGGATCTTCATTTTGCACATTCTTGCACTGTATTTACTCAGGATGTCCCAGATTAGATGCAATATCTTGTTTTCAGTGCGTCATAATGTTACCATTTTTATAATGTATTTATTTATTCAGGGTAGCCTAGTCCAGATGTAAAATATTGTTTTCAGCGTGTTCTGATTTTATACAATGCAGCATAGTATTGTGTAGATGTAGAGCCCCACTGAAAATAAGATGCCACGTCTTCTGTGAACTATCCAGGCTAAATACAGTGTATAGCAATCAGCAGGCATATTCTTGGAAAACACATTGTAAAAATGTGTAAAAGGAAGACCACATTGAAACTGCCTCTCAGCAGATCTGCATTGTGCAAATTCATTAGAAATAATGGGTAAAAACATGACCAAACTGTAAGTGATATTTTACAGGATATGCCAGTTGATATTCAATATATCATATATTGAATCTCAGCTGGCATATCCTGTAAAAATTCAATATTTAAAATGGTTTAAATGCTTTATCCAAATGAAATAAATATTTTAAATATCAGCTTGGCTAGTCTTTCCTCATAGGTCTTATCCCATATGCCCTGCACTATTGTAGTTGCCCTCCACTGCACCGCCTCAACCTTGTATGTTTTTTCTCAGATGGGGCCTCAAGAACTGGATACAGTATTCCAGGTGTAGTCTCATAAGTGTCTTATATAGGGGCAAGATGACCTTCCTCTTTATTCTCCTGATACCCCTCCCAGTGCATCCAAGCATCTGGCTAGCTTTTACAGCCACTTTATCACACTGCCTCATTTCCTTTAGGTCCTGCAAGATGATAACTCCCAAGTCACTTTCCTACTTTGTGACTGTCAGTACCTCCCCACATAGTTTGTACTTTGCCCCTGGGTTCTTGTGCCCTATCTGCATGATCCTATGCTTATTTGCACTGAATTCCAGCTGCCATTCTTCCGACCATTTCTCCAGTTTTTTTTATTCTGTTTATGCCGCCTTGTTTCCCCCTGTTTTCACCTGACTCCCCTGCTGTGGCCATGCAGGCACATGTGGAGGCATGCACATGCTGTGGTTCTGCAGCACCCTCCCTCTGCTAGCCACCTGCCTGCCTGTGCTACCCTCAGGCCTCCATCTGGGGGCAGTTGGACTGTGGGGGGGGTGACAGGGTCCCTTCCTGGGAGAGAAGAGTTGCCTTGTAGCTGCTCAGTCCTGTTCCTCCCTCCCTCCCTAGTTGTCCTTCAGTGACCCAGACTCACTCCCAACCTGGGTCACCAGCATAGCACGAGGTGTGGCATCCAGCGGCTCAACCTTCAGTGCCACCAGAATGGCTCTCCAGTTTTTTAAGGTCTTCCATCATTCTTTCAACACCCCCTGGTATGTCCACCCTATTGCACACCTTTGTATCCTCTATGAAGAGAAATGCCTTCCCCTCTAGTCCTTCTGCAATGTCCCCAACAAAGACATTGAAGAGGCCCAGCCTCAACACCAACCCCTGTGGCACCCTGCTCATCACCTCTTCTTTTCCAGAGTACTCCCTGTTTACCGCAACCCTCTGACTCCTGCCATTCAGCCAGTTCTCCACCCACAGAACTATTTTAGGATCCACCATTAGGCTATGCAGTTTGTTAATCAGCCTTCTATGGGGGAAGGCGTCAGAGGCCTTTCTGAAGTCCAGATAGGCCACATCCACCACACCTCCCTGGTTCTATCTTAGTCACCCAGTCATATAGTAGATTAGTACAATGAGTTAGTGCAAAACACAGTGCTTATCCAAAATACAGTAAAAGTTAGGCTTAGACGTATAAGTAAATAAATGCCATATAATGGCTCCAC
This sequence comes from Neoceratodus forsteri, assembly GCA_016271365.2. Lineage (NCBI taxonomy): Eukaryota > Metazoa > Chordata > Ceratodontiformes > Ceratodontidae > Neoceratodus > Neoceratodus forsteri. Next base: position 1,338,333,591 of record CM057455.1, on the reverse strand, counting down.
CAAGCCACAGCAATGGAAATTTCATCACAATCCTTCACATCGATGCAATCAGGCTGACATCACTGATGCGTCCCAACAATGACCTTCAACACGCCGCCACTGACCGCCACACTTAACTGTATCAATGCAGGGGGGCTATGCCCCTGCCTCCCTCCTACTTTAAATATCTAGCTTCACATCGCAAAGACAGTGGAGTTAGGTGCTAACCTCCATCAACGTAAAATCTCTCTGTCAATGCAAAGTCTGTTGATATTGGGGTTTCCATGTCTGGGAGTCGATGTCAAAACTTTGATGTTTGAACGTATATACCCCATATAAGGCAGTGTATGTGTGTAAGTGAGTGCGTGTGTGTGTGTGTGTGTGTGTGTGTGTGTGTGCGTGGCAGTGCTCTATGTATGCAGACAGTGCACTGCTATGTTATACTGTAATATACATGCATATACAGTACGTGTGTTTGTATAAGTCAGTGTGTATGTATATCACAACAATTAGAAAGTGCAGTTAGGATGCTCTTTTGTTAGTGCAAAAAGTGCTAGTCTACATTTCTTCACTATCTAGATCAGTTTCAGCCTCCTGTATGTCATTGCTTATGTAACTGAGGTGTCTAGTGGCAACTCTCCACCCTCGGATGTCCCGCAGAGCCTGAAAAGAAGAAAACAATCCCTTGATGTCTTTTCTTTTAATTTATAAACATGTGTGTAGATGGTGCACTGCTATTTTATACTCACTGGAATATATATGCATATATGTGTATGTGTATTAGTTAGTGTGTGTGTGTGTATCACAGCAAATAGAAAGTGAAGCGAAGTGGCTCAGTGGTTAGTGCAAACATTGCTAGTCTACATTCCCCTGCTGGCTAGAACAGTTTCAGCCTTATACATGTCCTTTCTGATTTAAATGACAGTCTGTTGCTGCCCCACCATAGCTGCCCCCCATGCCCATCCCATCCCAAGCCCAGCCCATATTAGTCTTCTGGCATGGGGATCTGCTCCTAGACCTAGTACAATATCAATACCAGCAGAGAACATCTAGCATTGACAAATGCTTGTTTTTATTTTTATGTTTATTTGTTTTACTAGGTTGTATCTTAGAATGATTACTTATTCTGCAATGTTTTTAATGTCTATTAGGTCAAATCCTATTGTGTGGAAAATTGATACTTCAATTTCTGAACACTGTAATTCTCTGGATATTATAAAGAAGACATACCGAGGAAGAAGAAGGAGAAATCTATATAGGTGATTAACAGAGTCTTTCATTCAAACTAGAATAAATACATGCACTGTATAAATTATTCTTTATTTCTTTTATTGTATGATTGAATGATTCAACTAGAGGTATTTGTTAAACCTGAGTCAGTTGTCTTCTCTTAAGAATAATGAAAATACAGGTTCTGTAAATGGTGCTTTATTGAATGTAGGATCATTGTCATCTAAATCTTTATTGAGTTTTGACTTAGTTCAGCAACATTCTCTTTACTTGTTACTTCTAATTGGAGCATAGCAAAGTGAAAATTATGATGTGGCATTGATAAAATCATGTCCCCCAGTTTTAACATTGTAGCCAAAGCAAGAGCAAATAGGAAAGATGGGGAACTGCTTTATTAGCTAGATCCTTTCTGACTGGCCATTACACATCACTGGACTTAATAAAATCTTTTGATGGCCTGATGATTAGCCATTCTGAAGGTGTGAAACTTGCAATCGACTATCGCTCTCCAAGGTATACTATTGGGTTCTTGGAAGAATTTTCTAACTTTGTTTTTGAGGCATTCAAAGATATGAAGAAAACATTAATTGTAGGTGATTTTAACTTTCATGTAGATGACACTGAAAATAAGCAAACTGCAGATTTTCTTGGTTTTTTAGACTCTCATGGATTTGGGCAACATGCTACTAGCATGACTCATTATGCAGACCAGACTCATAGCTCAGATTAATTTTTTCCCAGGGGTTTACTAATTAATTAGACTGATAATTTTGAAATTTCTTTTTCAGATCACAACTTGTTAAGGTTCAATATGGGTTCTCCTTCTAATTTTCCAATAGAAAGTTTTTTTGTGTCTTGAGCTTTGAGGTCAGTTGATCTTCAGAAGTTCTTTTCTGATCATCTCTCTCTCTCTCTAGAAATCTTAGCATGACACTCGCTCTGTCTGTGGATGCTTTTAATGATACTCTTTCTAAACAATTAGATGCCTTTGCCCCTGAAAAACTCTGTAAATCCAGTAGATTTGTGTTCTTCCCCTGATTTTCCTCTGACCTCTCCCAGCTCAAGCAGATGAATCACAGGCTGGAAAGGGTTTGGAGAAAGTCCAGATTGAAAACTGGCAGCTCAATTTTTAGAGGTCATACATTGTTGTATAAACAAAGTATGTAAAATGCCAACTGTACTTATTATTCAAATCTCATTTCTGGAAATATGAACTTTTTCATACAAGGTATGGGTACTGTAGGTTGTTTTTTCAAGGTAATAAAAATCTAGGTCCCCCACTGTTGCACCTGGGTTAGACCCCCTTATCATCCCACATATACCTCGCATACACCTCACACTGTTTTCCTGGTCTATTATACTGTGATACTGCTATTTTGCACTAACATATAGATATAGGCACCCATCGTATAAGCATGAGTGCCAGGAATGTGCTTTGCTGCTCATATATGCCAATGTTTACATCCCTTCATAAGATTAGATCATGCATGACTATTATACCTCACTATAATGCATTATGTTTGTATTTTGCATATATTCCATATATAATCTACCTAGTCACTGATAAGATGACTCTGAGGGATCATCCGTGATTATTGTATACCTATATTCTCATATAATTATATGTAGTGTGTGTTTTACACTCAGGCAGTTATGCCACCTGTAATAGAGCCCTGTCAGCACTTCTCTTTGTCTAAGTAAGCTGACAGAGAGAAATTGTTTGTTATGTCTTATATTATACATAAGCAAGAAATACCACATGTAATAGAGCCCAGTCAGCATTTATTTTGTCCAAGCTATAATGCTAATGGAAGCATATTATTTGTCTCATATGATACTCATTAGTAATTCTGTCTCCTAAGTCATCATCCAATGGAGAATGACTTAGGACCAATACATATTGTTTCTCATATGTGTAACTGTGAGGTAATCTCTGTTGCTATGCTGTTATCTGTAGTATTTAGCCTTCTGCAACCCAGTTCCACAGGGAGAGAGACCGGGATCTTGGAGAACCTGAGATCCTGCAATCCTGGAGATTATGTACATTCTTCAGGAGAGTGGTGAGAAACCCATCTCCCTTGTGATTTTCTCTGTCACATGCTTGGCATAAGTAGTCTAATAAACATTTATTAGTACTCTTGCTTGTTTACGAATGTTTCATGGCAGACTCTGAAGACACAAGAATCTATATTATTAGCATTATTATTATTTACTCTACTATCTGAAATTGTTTATGTAATACCACCTTCCCAGGAAAGATGTGAGCTTTTAATGAAATACTTCTTAGATAAGGTTTTCAATATAAGGTTTAGAATTTTTTTTTAAACTTTAATATTTTGCTAAAGCACACAAGAGAAAGTAAAAAAAGGCTTCCAAACAGTACTAGATTATATCTTCTGTACAGGAGTGATGACAGAGCAAGACAAATTTGCAATGAAGGCATTTCATCAGTCTATGGCTGTAGATGGTTCTAGCCTACATACCAATCTTTAGTATATAGTACAATGTAGCAAATATTCCATATTTACTTGCTTGACTGTCCAGGCTCAGCCAGCTATGCCAGAGTTCATACCCATCACCTCTCCCCTTCCCCCAAAAAATGTTTTTTAGGAGTCCCATCCCCTCCTCAGTCCACCCAAGTTACTCAAGGAATAAACTAATCATCCTTCTCTGAAATGTAGAACACCCAGGATCGCCATCTGATCTCGAGCTGGGAAACTCTTTTGTTGCACCTTACTATGAGGTGCTCTAGGACATAAATGTCATTTATTATAGGTTGAGGCTTTTTTGAGTATCAGGGCTGATGCAAATAATTAAAAAAAGACTTTACATAGAAGGATAGGAACAGCATCAGTATGGGCAGGCGGGGCAGTGTAAAGCCCAGGGCAGATTATTTGCCTGCCATTGATCCTTTACCCCAGTAAGAAGGATGGGGGAGTGAGAGGAGTGGCAGCGGCAGTAAGAAGAGAGCCGGAGGGAAGAGGAGATTGAGGATCTCTTTCACAGAAAAGTGGATGTTGCTAAAGCAAGGAATGGAAAGCCAGTGAACTTCAACGCTTGCAAGAACTGAAGGGGTTTAATAAGGCCCCCATAAACTGTGCATACCTGTGTGGGCATAAGTCTAAAATGAGCTTTAAGCAATGCAGATCATGGAGAAAGGGTTGGTGGTGCTGTGGGTCTCCCCTGAAGATGGGAGCCAGAGCTACCATCCACACTGGGGCAATATACAGACCTCCAACACACGGGGAAGACTTGGATAAGGAAATGGGGGAAGCCATAAATACAATGGCAAAAAAGGAAGGTGCTGCTGGTGGGGGATTTCAATCTGCTAAATGTAGATTTGAACATCCCAGTCACAGTTTTGGCTAGACGCAGGGCCATCCTAGACTCACCACAGGGGATGCTCTCAGGCAACTAGTCAGATAGCCCATTCGAGATGGGGCAATACTGGACCTGCTGTTCACACACAGGAACAGTATTCCAGGCATCAAGGTGGGATGATATGTGGGAAACAGCAATCACTGTACAATGTGGTTTAACATAAGGACAGCGACAGAGACACACCACACAAGGACAAGGGTCCTGGACTTCAGAAGAGCAGATTTTAAACAAATTGGTGAATGCCTCAGGAATTACCTGGGGAGGGGGCTTGACTGGGTTGGGTGGAGAAACAGTGGGCCAGATTAAGGGATGGCATAGTGAAGGTAACAAACCTCTGTGAAAAGAAGTGAGCAAAATCAGGGGGAAAAGAGGCCACTATGGTTCTTGAGGGAAGTGGCTGCAGATGTAAAGGATAAATGGGGTGGCATTCTGGAGCTACAGGGAGACACAGAGGTAACAGGACAGGGAGGTGTACCAGGAAAAGCAATGGGAAGCAGGGAAAGGCAGTGAGGGGTGCAATGGTGCAGACAGAAGAAAGGATAGTCAAAGGGATATCTAAAATTGGCAAGACATTTTTCAGATACATAAGTGAGAAGTGGAAGACAAGGGGAGGGTTTGTGAGGTTAAGAAAGGCAGGGAGAGACTGTGCAGGCATGGATAATGAAAAATCAGGATCCATCCTAAATCCCGCCCCAAAAAATCCTGCATTGTAAAATCCTGAAAAAAAAATCCCGACTAGTTGAAATACAGACAAACCAAAATACCGAATGACTGAACATAGAAAAATCAATATCCCGACTTATTATAAAACAAGACTTAAATGAATGCAGAGAGAAGCATGGTCCAACCTTAGGTGAGAGGAACTTCAATGGAGATCCCAAGTTGTTTGACTGACACACACACACACACACACACACAGTCTCTCTGCTTCCCTCCGGTTATGGGATTAAAATGCGATTGCGCTTACCCCATTCAGCCAGAGAGCCTTACATGGTGGCAGTTGATTTTTTTTGAGGTGACCGAAAAAGCAGGATCACCCAGATCTCTGATAGATTTTGTACAGGCAGCGCTATTTTATTAAAATGAAAATGGCAGGACTTTCGCTTTGGCTTCAGGAGCATTATATACAGGACTTTTTTTTTTACATGCAAAATCTAGTATTGTAAACCTGAATTTGAACTGTAGCACCATACCTTGCTTACTGTTACCTGATATCAGACTCCCTCAGAATCAGTTCCAGCCTGCCTCTTTCTACAGGTCTTTTGTTTCATTATTTACTGCAGTATTAACGGTACCAGAATCACTTCTAGCCAGATACTTTCTACATGTTTTTTGTTGTGAGTATGTACCTGTAAAAGGTGCCATTTTTAAAAATAGAAACACGTGAATTCAGTACTCTCGTGCCACTTTGCCTCTCTGATACAAATTACATACTAACATACTAAAATGCCAGCAGAATAGGCCTAACGGTCTTTCATGTCTGCTCGTTTGGTCAGCCCCCACCCTGGGTGCTGACCTTGCTGTCCCCCTCGCCTTCTCCGGCTTCTTCCTTCCCAGTTCCGGATATTCTTGCTGCATTGGATTTTGCTTCCAGAACCCTTCCCCTGTACCTGTCCCACCCCCTCTTGAACCCCTCCACTGTCTCTGCCTCCACCAGCCCCCTAGGCAGTGCATTCCATGGCTCCACCACTCTCTCAGTGAAGTAGCACCTCCTCCTTTCTCCCCTGAATCTTCCCCCCTCCAGCATCCACCCATGCCCTCTAGTGGCCCCTTCCTCCTTCCTTCAAGCACCCTGACTGTTCCTCCCCTATTTACCCTCTTCATGTACCTGAAGACCTCTATCATGTCCCCCCGGTCCCTTCTCTCTTCCAATGTGTACATATTTAGCTCTTCGAGTCTCCTCATAGGTCCTGTCCCCAAGCCCCAAATCATTTTGGTTGCCCTCCTCTGGACCCTCTCCAGGAGGTTAATGTCCTCTTTAAGTGTGGCCTCCAAAATGCATGCAGTACTCAAGGTGCGGCCTCACCAAGCAGTTATACAGAGGAGTATCACTTCCTCCTTCTGGAGGTGATCCCCTAGCGATGCATCCCAGCATCCTGTTGGCCTTGGCTGCTGCCCTCCTACAAGTCTCAGAGTTGTTCATCTTGACATCCACCACCACCCCCAGGTCCCTCTCAGCCACTCGAGACTTGTAGCATTTCCCCAGGGGTACACTTGGCCTGGGTTTCTGGCCCCCAGGTGGAGTACCTTGCACTTCCTGCATTGAACCTCAGCTTCCACTTTCTAGACCATCTTTCCAGAGCCTCCAGGTCCCCTGTAGGGCCACCCCTCCTCCCCATCCACCACCGCCCCCAGTTTGAGTCATCTGCAAAGAGACTCATCTCACTCCTGATTCCTGTCCTTATGTCAGATATGTAGGCGTTGAACAGAAGGGGCCCAAGGACTGATCCCTGTGGGACCCCACTAATGACCCTCCTTGGGGATGAGACTATCCCACCAACTTCTGGTCCTGGAGCCAATTGCCTATCCATCTGATCATCTGGTTCCCCACCCCCATTTCTCCCAGCTTATCCAACAGGCCCACATGAGGAACAGAGTCAAATGCCTTGCTGAAGTCTAGAAAGAGGACATCCACTGATCTACCCAGGTCCAAGGCACTTGTCACCCAGTCATAGAACTCCACCAGGTTTGTCTGACACGATTTCCCCGGGATGAATCCATGCTGTCTATCGTCCAGGCACCCTGACTTATCCAGGTCCCCCCTAGCCTCTCCTTGACAATGCCCTCCATCACCTTGCCCACCACTGATGTCAGGCTGACAGGCCTGTAGTTCTCTGCCACCTCCCTTGATCCCCCCTTGTGGATAGGCACTATATGTGCCACCTTCCAGTCTTGGGGCACCCACCCTGTCCTCAGAGAGATGGTGAAAAGCTCTGCCAGGGGTTTTGCCAGGACATCTGCAAGTTCCTTCAGCACTCTGGGATGTAATTTATCCAGCCCAGGTGCTTTCTCCGTCTTAAGTGAGCTGAGGGCTTCCCTCATTCTCTCTGCTGTGATTTCCACTTCCGGTACCTCTTCTCCCTGCTTAGCCCTCCCCCCACCTGCCAGTGATGCCTCCCCCTCTCCCCAGACCTGCCGATCGGTAGGCCCCCTCAGTATCTCTGTCTCCTGCCATGTATGATGCAGCACCCCCATTTTCCCTGGTGAAAACTGAGGTGAAGTACTCATTTAGTACCTCAGCCTGCTCCCCCAGGTCTTGTGCCCATCTTTCCCCTGATTTAATCCTGCTAATCTGCCCCTTCACCCTTCGTTTTTCCCCAACGTATCTAAAGAACCCCTTGTTCCCTCTCCTAATTTCCCTGGCCAGGTTCTGCTCCTTCCTTGCCTTAGCTGCCCTCACCACTCTAGTGGCCCTTCTAGCCATCAGCTCATACTCCCCTCGATCCCTTTCACTCCTTGAGCACTTGAATTGCTTATAGGCTGCTTTCTTTTCCTGCACCACCTCCTGGACCTCTCTGGTCCACCAGCAGGGATTTTGGGCCCCTACCGCATTTTCGTCTACTCTTGCACAGGTGCTGGTAGCATCCTGCACCCCTCTCCTGATGATTTCCCACCTACTATCAGCGTCCATGTCTGACCCAATCCCATCCAAATGCTCCTTAAGGATCCTAACCATTTCCTTAAAATCCACCCCCCTGAAGTAGGTTACTTCCGTCTTTGTGCAGCCTTCTACCTCTCCTAGGTCCAGGCAAGGAACTTTATTTACTTAATACTGCTTCATTATTTATGGCAGTATTATGGTACCTGAATCAATTCTAGCCTGATACTTTCTACAGGTGTGTTGTTGCATGTACCAGTGCCTGTCGCCAAAGTACATTATTACACTATTACACACGGGTGGTATTTCGGCACTCGGGATTACCAGCAGTCGGTAACATTTTAATTCGGGAAATTGTCGTTGATCTTTTTGTGTTCGATCTTTTATCAGGTGGGACTTAGTACCTAACCCTGAAAAATCAGATATCCTGAACAGATACTTCTGCTCAGTCTTTACAGTGGAGGGGAAGGGGGATGGACCACATAGAATCAGTAGGAATACTGGGTGCAGGGAGGTGGACACAAGTCCATTCACAGAGGAAAGGGTCCTGAGGAGACTTGCTATTCTGAAAGTAGACATGGTTATGGGACTGGATAGCATACACTCAAGGAATCTGAGGGCAGTCAGGGAGGTACCAGCTGCATGTTAGACAGCCCTATTCAACAACTCACTGGACACAGGTGTGGTTCCACAAGACAGGAGAAGGGTAGATGTAATCTCGCTTCATAAAAGTAGCAGCTGGGACAAGGCTGGCAACTATAGGTTGGTTAGTCTAATGTCAGTGGTGGGGAAGGTAATGGAGACAGTATTGAAAGAAATGCTAGTGGAGTATCTTGAATCCAGTGGGTTAAAAGACATGAGGCAAAACAGATTCATGGGGGGGAGGTCATGTCAGATGAACCTGATCTATTTCTTCGACTGGGTGACCAGGGAAATAGATCAGAGTGTGGAAGTGAATGTGCTCCACTTAGATTTCAGCAAGGCCTTCAACACTGTACCACACAGCAGGCTTATAAGGAAACTAAATAGTTTGGTGGCCGGATTCATGGTGGAAAACTGGGTACATAACTGGTTGATTGATAGGAGACAGTGGGTTGGGGTAACTAGCACTTACTTTAATAAGGGGAGAGTGAGCAGAGGGCTACCACAGGGATCAGTATTGGGATCAGTCCTCTTCAGTGTCTTCCTAAGTGACATTTCAGAAGAACTAGAAGGGAATGCATGCCTCTTTGCTGAGGACATCAAAATCTGCAAGAAGGTAGATACTCTGGAAGGGGTGGAAGGAATGAGGAGAGACCTGAGAAGACTCAAGGAATGGTCAAGGATGTGGCAGCTGGGTTTTAATGCAAAAAAAGTGCAAATGATGCACCTAGGGCACAGAAACCCAGGAGTAGTGTATAAAACAGGGGAAGAGGTATTGACAGTCACCATGCAGGAAACGGACCTTGGGGTTATAATATCTGATTTCCTCAAAGTGGCAAGACAGTGTGACAAGGCTGTAGGCAGGGCGAGAGGGATGCAGGGGGGCATAGAGAGGGGAATCACCAGCAGAAGGCGAGAGGTGGTGTTACAACCACGTCGACTGTTGGTGAGACCCCACCTGGAGTACTATGTCCTGTTCTGGAGACCATATCTCAGAAAGGACATAGATATGGGATAGAGGCTGTCCAAAGGAGGGAAACTAAAATGATGCAGGAGAAGGGGGACATAATAGAGACCTATATGTACCACATGGGGGTGGATAAGGTAAGGAGTGAAGTATTTTTTAGAAGAGAAGGTGTTAAAGAACAAGGGGGCATTGATTGAAGCTGAAGGGAGGGAATTTAGGATTGATATGAGAAAGTACTTTATCACTGAAAGAGTGGTAGACACCTTGAACAGTCTTTCAGTGGAGGTGGTTGGAGCAAAAACAGTGGTGGGCTTCAAGCCTGCATGGGATAGGCACTATGAAATCTTGATAGGAAAGCAGGGGGGAGGGGGATAGCTGGAGATCAGGTAGAGTCTGCGATAAAAGTATAGTCATTGCCAAAAAATAGGCAGACTGAATGAGTCAAGCTGTCCTTATCTGCTGACTAATTCTTTATTTCTAGGTTTCCATGTTTCTATTACACAAATTCCTAACAGTAAATCAATGGTGCAAATCCCCCTTTGTTTAAACGAGAGGCTAGGTTTCAGTTTATCTAAAATTTCTTATGACACTGTTGAAGGGTTACCCATGCTCTTGACACCCTGCCCACTTGTTTGTTTTTTCCCTATCTCCCAGATGTGATGGAGAGCATTTTGGGTATAACAAATGAATCAAATCAAGGAAACTGGCTGGCAGTATAGCCTAGAGGTTAGCATAACAAACTATGAATGTGGATGTTACTTCAAGCAGATCTGGGTTTAATTCCCCCAACCTCCACTTGCATATTGGGCCCTATGCATGATGCCAATGCGCTGTGGAAACTGGGCACATTGGCATCGATACACTTGAATGCCATGGATTGGGGTCCCATGTACCCCATGTGGCATTCACGAACCGGGTGCAAGACAATTGTGCACCCGATCCCCATGCCACATGGACAGCAATGCACCGGGGGCAGGCCGGAGGTGGTGTGCCACATTATACACCATGCACTACAGCGCATAGTGCTGCCCATGGGGGTGCGGAGGAGAGTGCAGCATATGGCAGGGGAGACCCTGCCGTAACTCACACCATGCCCCCTCATAAGTGCCCTGCTGATTATGGCGCCCCCAGGCAAATATCCTCCATGCCGCTCCAGCCCACTAGGATGACGGCGAGGATTGGGGCTTCTGGGCAGGTGGGCATCCATACAGCGCTGCCCCCCCAAGGACATGGCAGCTCATCCCCCTCTATCCAGGCACAGCCCCATAACACGTGGTAGTGTCTGGGACCCCAGCACACACAGGTGTAGGCATTGCCCCCCCACTCCATGTCACCAACATGCCGGTGGCAGGGGTGGAGGTTGTCAGTATCGCAGTAGGTGGGGGGGGGTCAATGCCCATGGATGTGGTGGCAGGTGTACTGGGGGCAACCTGTGGCCTGTCATCAAAGGGGCTTCTGTGTGCGTGGGGGGAGGGTGGTTCACAGAATGCTTTTGGGGCTCAGGGGTGCCAGGGTCTGGGGGGTTATGCAGCAGTGGGGTTGGGGCACATCTGAGCTGGGGGGGTCTGCCGGACAGGGATGTGGTACCACAGCCAGGTGTCCTTTTGTGCTGTGGGAGGGTGCCATGCAGTTTGGGCTGGTGGGGGTGTCCACTGGACATCAGGGACATTCCATGTGGGTCCAAGTGCCTGTGGTGGGCATTCATGCACCTGGACCCACACTGTGGCACAAGGGATCCACTGTGGGACCCATGCCAGGCATCCGATTGGATGCTTGGATGGGTCCGCTACTCCGCCCATGGCTGCCCTGTGCGCCGGGGGGGCAGAGCTGTGGACAGGTGGTGGCCATTAATGAATAACAGCCAGTGTGCACCTGTCCACAGGTGCGGAGCTACACAGGTGGGTTACATGCTTTTGGTGCATAACTTGTGCCCATTAGTGCATATGGGGCCGTTGTGTGACTCTGAGCAAGTCACCTAACCACTGCACTGCTCCTGAGGTGTCCCTGAAAACACTTGTGCCTAGTGGGCCTTGCCTGGTTACCAAAGAATAAATTAAAAAAAAAGAACATGAAACGTGTTCAGATTCAATTTTTCAAATGAAGTCCCAGGATATGCTGAGTCTGCAAGTCCATTACAGAAAAGGTCTAGTAAGTGTAAACTTAATGCAATGCAAGACAGGAAACTAGAGTTCAGATTTTAAACATTTTATGCATTTTGGGGAAATCTCTTGTTATAGAAAATGACAGTAGTTCATGACACCAGGAACCGTAACACTGGATGAAACCAAGTTCATAGACCCGCTATAGCTTGAACAACCTAGAAGAAAGTGCTAGTGTGAAATGTCTTTCCTGGAAAGTAAAAAGTCATTTCAAATTTGTCCAGGCTTTTTCTTCATTTTCTGATTGTTCAGAGTTCCCATGAGTATTAGATGCTGCAGACTGTCTTATTTGTTTGTTTACAGTTTTATCAAGCAGTCCGTGTACATGTTGAGGTTTAGTGTAGATATGAACTTTGCCTCCCACCCAGGGGTGTAGCCAGAAATTTCTGTTTTGTACACAATCTCCAACAGTTACACACCCCCATTAAAATATGTACACATCCTTTCCAAATGGCACCCCCTTCCAAACAAGTCAGATTGTTGTCAGATGATTCCTCTAGTCTCTAAAGAGGTTATACATGCATCTGTCTCCTAACAACAGAAGTTTAAACAGAGCGACTCCTCAGTGGCCTACACCAACCCAAATATTACAAATTAGAATGAAAATGTTAACAGAAAGGCATATGGTTTGTGACAGGTACTCAACAAAACTGTACACAAATGTGTACAATGAGTATGCCTGTCTACACCCATGCTCCCACCTCAACTTGCAATCTAGCTGGGAACAGTAAAGCATACTGGATGGAGAGGGCTTGCAGTCTCTACTTGGCCTCATCAAACTCTTTCTGATTCTGGCAAGTGGCAAAAGACAAGTCCAGGTAACAGTCTAAGTCCCTCACTCACCATCAGTTCTCCCAATTGTATCGCTATGTTTGGTACCTTGTCCCACATACTTATCTTGGTAAAAGCAATCAGTATTGTCTGTGGGGTATATTCTATTACCTCCCATTGTGGGTTAATCCAATTTATAAAATGGGCAATAGAAATCCTGACTCCTGATTGGCTGAAAGCCGTTTTCAGCCGTGTCATTATCAGGACTTAACCTGTCAACTGGCACTAATTGTGTCAGACAATGCCCAATCATAGTAAGTATCAGTGTACCAACTTGTCCTGAATTCCACTGAGCACAGACGACTGTGATCTCCTGGTATCGGATGCGACCCCCCCACACAAACTGTCTCACTTGGTATTTCTCTGTAATATTTTGTTTGTAAAATTAAATCTGATCTGCAGTGCTCTCATTAATGCCAATCACAAACAAGTGAAGGAAACACAAGTTACTTTTCAAATCCTGCTACAGTGAGCGTGTCAGCAGCTGGGGGGTAACGGCTTTCAAAACAAAACCCAGACCCATTCCTTGGCCGCTACTGGATTCAAGGTCCCCCTTCCTGCAGATGCCGTAAATGTTTACTCTGTCAACTACATTATTTTATTTGACTCCACTTCCAGTCCCTCATCGCATGTCCAGCTCTGGATACCACCGCTGAAGACACTGACCATTTCTGGCATCTGCAGACTCCATCTTCACTCCCCCCCCCAATCCAGCGTCCTCTTGTATAATTGCCGGCTGCAACAATCCAGAAATAAAAAGTGCACCCATTATTAAGAGATGAAAAATGAAGCAAGTATGCTGTTGTACCTCACTGAAGCTTGTGGCTTCACAACCTACGGCAGCTGCTGAGGGAATATGCTTACTCCCAGTAAAGATAGGAGTTTCATAAAAAAGAAACCACTTATGTAAGGAGAGAAAGATAAAATAATAGTAATGATAAAACTACACTCAAATGCTAATAATCCTTTGTGTATCTTGGGGGGGGCAAGAAACACCACAGTAAATGCGTCACCCAATATGGGACACGATGGCTCCCCGTGGCTGTAATTCAAACTGGGTAGGGTAAAGTAAGAAATATAGAAAAACAAAATAAAAAATGATTTTGAGTGTTTGTGTGTGGGTGTGTGTGTGTGTGGGGGGGGGAGGGGGTGGCTGAGGAGTGTAGACACAGACAGACACCAACCTCCTCTACTAGTACCTCCTCTACTAGGTTTTCATTTAAGATGTCCAGTCAAACACAATGACAGGGACTACTTTTTTATTATTCTCCAGTGATCATATTTTTAGGTTTTTTTTATGTACACATTGTATGTGCATTTTTTTAAATTAACTTCTTTACTGGGGTCCATTTTATAAGTGCAAAAAGACACTCGGAGGTGTGGGTTATGGCCTGATAAGAGCACTTCCCAGGTGCTAAAGGCACTCGGCGCAAGTGCCTCATGCCTCATAACGCACATGGGGTGTGCTCTTATCAGGCCATAACCCACATCTCCTCATGTCTTATTGCTTGCATAATCTATCAATGTACTCAGGCTGTGGTGTAGAGTCCCATTTAAGTAAAGTTGGCAGCTCTCCAGAAAAGAATTTGAGTCTTCCATGTTGAAGGCTTCCGGCATTTCGACAGCCCTGACATGACATTCTCTGAGGGTGCTTTCTGTGTGCTTGAGCTGCAGCTCTAAGTGCATGTTTTCTTGAATCAATGTGTTCACTGACACCATGGCCTTGGCTGCATGTCCCACAACCTCTCCCAACTTGTCCTGCATGCCCGAGACAGAGTGCTCAAACTTTCACCAGTCAGGAAAGTCACTGATTTTTTTCTTTTCTTCTGTTTGGAAAGACTTTCATAGGGTTTTGAGGGAGTTTTCTTTTTTATTTCAGTCAGCTAATTTGCTGTGATGGCCTCCAACTGTTGCAGCCTGATTGTTGATAGTGCCGTTGTGGGCTGTTTCTATTTAAAGAAGTCCGTGGGGGTTTGTTGGAGTGTAGCAGATCAAGGTTTCTCAATTTTCACCTAATTCAGAGGTCAGGAATCCAATGCTCTATAAGATGAACCTCTCAGACTTATTTTGACAGGTGAAAAATACATTTAGCAGCATGCAACAGAAGCGCTCTCAGAACACGTTTCCTCACTCCAGCAGCTAGCTCGCGTATGGTGACTTTTGACACCATTGGTCATCAGGTAATGTTAGACCACCTTCTTTCAGTAGGGCTGTCTGAGGCTGCAGTGAAATGGTTTGGCTTCTGTCTTCTTGTGTTGTTATTGCACAAATGAAACATTTTCAATCTTCCCCTAAAGTAGTGACATCTGGTATTTCCCCAAGGATCCTTATGGCCTGTTTTGTTGAACATTTATGTGTTGCCTTTGGGAAATATCATTAGGAAGTACAATCTTTTTTTTTTTACTTAGAGTTTATTGTTTTCAGAAAGAAACAATTACATACAAGTTATCTCATGTCCGAGATCCCATAGCAAATAAGAAAAATACATAGGATACATTCAATGTAATAGGCTTTGTCAGTCTAGACATTCTTATTTATGGATAAGGGGGTATTTCTTCATTTGTCAGTCCATAGAAAACCCCGAGAAAAGCTGCACCCCACAAGACTTTGAGCGGTCATTTAAAAAAAAATAACGTTTTACCATACATTTGTAACACAACAACCTGTGTTGTTATGACCATCTACCAAACATGAAATCCAACAGATGGTAGCAAACAGCATTAGAGCCCTCCAATCCCACTATATCAATACATGGGTACAAAAGATATTCCATTATTTAACTAAACTAGTCATCCCAATGATCTCAAATCAAGAATGTGGGAAAACTACCGTGGCTATTATAAGGAGCTGATTTACTCATCAAGAGTGTAATATTATACTAGATTAGCCATATACCAAAACTGCAGCTCCCAAATCAACAAGATTAACATCGACATTTTTATTATATAAAGAGCAACAGTCCCTTTTTATCTTTAGCCATAACTTGGATACAGTTTATATAAGAAAACCTGTAGCTTTTCAGGTTTCATTCTCTGATTCAGAGTCAGTCTCCGCCATCTTTCTTGATCGATCGAACTCCTGTGAAAGGGCCTCTGCCTTCCTACCAACTTCTTCGGGGTCTGTGTACTGATAGACATGGCCTCCATACTGGATCCTCAAGTGAGTGGGCATCAAAAAAGTGCGTTACTCCCAGACTGTGCAACTTGGCTCGCACACCATCAAAACTTTTCCTCCTCACCCTGGTGGCAAATGAGAAGTCCGGAAACATGTGGACGTGGATCCTTGAAAATTAAGCTGTTCGGTATTCCTGCCTGCTTGAAGAATAGTGTCCCAGATTATTGGGCTCATTGTGACCAGGATGACTGTTCTAGGTAGCTCGCTCTGATCCGACGCCACTCTGCGTGATATCCGGGAAGCCCGAACAAACTGAACAGTGATTTGGGTATCAAGCTGTAGGGCTCCTGGCAACAATTCCTTGAGCAAATAAAGTAAGTTGTCTCCCTCGATATTTTCAGGTAGGCCCACAATTTGAGTATCTGATGCCCTTTGAGAGTTCTCTAGAGCTTTCAACCGATACTTCAGCTGAGTGTTTTCTTGTTGGATTTTATTCGTGGCAGTTAGGGCTTTCGTTGCTATAGATTCAGCCGTAGTCGCTGCATTGGATATGGCTGCTATTTTTGCATCCTGTTCTTCAAATTTTGTAAGGATCGATTCTACCTTAGAATCTATCACCTGTATAGACTTTTGCAGAGCCTGCCATGGTGGTTCAGAGTCCGGAAAAGCAGGCCCCGAAGCCTCCACTGGCATGGTTTGAACAGGTGGTCTCTTAGGATTGCTTGCTGGTGCTGGTGCTGGTGCAGCTAAGAAAGCAACCACGAAATTATGGTTAACTGATAAAGCACCAACAATGAGTGACTGGTGGCAGATAACCAAACAACTATACCAATTAGAACGAATCACTTATAAGTTAAATGGGAGAAGAAAGTTTCACTGCCAAATGGACACGATGGGTGCTGTACTATATGTTGCAGGACCCAACATTTGTCCCAAAAGAATGAAGGACTTTGAGATACCTTATCTGCAGGACATGCACGATTCAGAAAGTCTATCCATCCATCACATACATAGACTGAATCTTCCACTGCCAGCAGAATGTCCTTAGGCAGAAATAAGACTAAACTAAATGAACGGGGGTGGGGAGAGGGTAGGAAACCTAAAAACCCAAACATAAAGCCAGGAACTTTGGGAGCATTCATGTAGCTGGGGTCCACTTTACACCAATAATACAACCTAGAAAGGTCTTAAATACTGAACTGTTTAAAATTAAATGGAATAATAGACTACCTAAATAAGATCTCTGTATTAGGAATGCACTGTAGAAATGTTACCTGCTTTCCATGATCAAATGCCTAATGACCTGATTTAATGAGCACTGTGAATTAATTGTTAACTACCTGTCAATAGTTGTTTTATATACATGTAAATAAGTTATTATTTTACATAAAATCAATAAAAAGTGAATTAAAAAAAAAAAGGGTTGGTAAGTGTCTTACCCCTGGTGGGAGAGAATTCCAAGCATTAGAGGCAATATAATCAAATCTTGCTTTGCCATGTTTTGTTTTTATATATGGAACTTTTAAACCTCTTCCTTTTATGTCTCGTAAGGTAAACCGTAAGTTTTCTAAAACCAAGTTATCAATTAAATAATTAGGGAGCAGACCTATGAAGGCATTTATATACAAAATTGCTCAGAATTCTGCCCCTTCTAACATCTAAGGGGACCCATCTCAATAGGGAGAGTAAATCACAGCGGTGAAAATAATGATATGGACCCTTAACTCCTAATACAAATTGAGCTAATTTATAGTGCAACCTATCCAGTTTAAGAAGATTATGTTTACTGGTATTTGAATATAACATACTACTGTAATCGATTAATGGGAAAATTACAGATTGGACTAGTTTTCTTCTAGCATCTAGGGACATACTTTCTTTATGCCTTCTCAATGCTCTTAATTTCTGAGAAACCTTGGTGCATAACTGGTTGATATGGAAATTGTATTTTAATTGGGAGTCAATATAGACTGCCAGATACTTAAGCAATAGGGCATGTTCGCCTCGTGCTTCAACCCACCCCAGGAGTGATGTTATTACACAACAACACACACCTTGGAGTACCTTATTGCAATTATACAATGGCTCGATGTTATACAAAACAAAAATAAAAATGTTTTTAGTAGATTTTTAGTGAGGCAGTATAACTTTGTTTCTAAAAAAAAAAAAATCCATATCATCCTCCAAAAAATCAACACAGTGCTGTTATTGTGTAATATCATCACTGTCTCAGGCACACACTGACCAATCAGAGTCCAGAAAATGTTCTTGCCCTTGTATAATTGTATGTATTCACCCGAACCAGAGGGTTACCCTGTACTGTTTTTATAGTGATATTTGCAGTCTCTTTATCACACCTTTTTTAATGTTCTCCTAGCACTAAACATAATTATTTTTTGTTTTCTTTATATTCATAATAAATTTATTTTGACTGAACCAAGCCTCCAACACTAAGAATTCTTGTTGCAGGACATTCTGTACTTCAATATAATCTTTACCTGAGCACAGTAATGCAGCGTCGTCTGCATATAGTTTAATGATGTTATTTGTGCAAACCTTTGGAAACCCATCAATAAAAGAAATGAAAAGGAGGGACCCCAGGATCGAGCCCTGGGGAAACCCCCTGTTCACCTCTCGAGCTCCTGATAACATCCCATGTACACTAACTATTTGATTTCAACCCTGCAAGTATGAGTTAAACCAATTTAGCAGATCAAATATTATCTTGATAAAGTGAACATTATTTCCCCGGTGCAATCAGGCTTTCTTTTTTTCACTTTCTTTTTGTCCCCTATTTTTGCTCCCTGCTGCCAGGACCTCATTCCACCTACCCAAGCCCTTATACCTACTGCAGCAGTCCTCTGGTGGTCCTACCCACCACCAACCTTTGGTCAACAACCTTTCCTGGATACCACGACCATAACCCATGGCTTATCCCCTGCTGACGGGACCCCCTGGTTCCCCCAAACAAGAAAGAGATTTCACTCGATGGTTGGGGCCCGTGAGGAGGAGCTGGTGAGGTGTGGGAGGAATCAAAGTGACTCTGTTGTGCCATGGGGGGATGGGGTGGCTTAATTTGCCTGGTGCTGCTCGGGGGTATTTTATCCCCTGCTAAGCCCTCCCCGTATTCCACCCCAGGGTGTGGTCCTGATAGGTGACCCAGAATCTGCCTATTAGGGCTATTGGAAGGATGGGAAAGCCCCTCCCTACCTTTGGAACTCCCCTGCTGGCCTCACTTAGGTCAGACAATGCTTCTGCAGCACTTGCCAGGTGAGTGTATGTGTGCCAACTTGAGGTCACCCCAGAAGGACCACTTATTCCTTCCCACATGACATCCCCCCCTCCCCCAGGTCACCAGGTGGTGGTCATGCAATGGAAGGAGGTGCCCTCCCTCCCCAAGGCAATAGGCATCCAAGGGACACCCGACCTTGTCTTGCTGGTCAGCACCAGATGTCTTGGCAATCAATCTTTCATGTTCAACACAGTATGACATTTGCTTTAGTTAAAGTTGCTAATCACTGGTTTACTGTCATTGATCAAAAACGTACTAATGTGGTAGTATTCCTAGACTTCAGTAAAGCATTCAATACTGTGAACCATAATATTCTATGGAGTAAACATACGCATACTGGCATCGGCCCAGATGCAGTGGCGTGGTTCAGGAAGTACCTTGTTGGAAGACAACAGATGATTAAGATGGAAAGTTTGGCATCCTCCTGTACCCACATCTCCAAAGGAGTGCTGCAAGGATCTATATTAGGACAACTTTTATTTATGATTTATGCCAATGACCTAGGTATTAATATTGTAAAGACAAAGTTACATGTATATGTTGATAACACTGTCTTGTATGTCTCTAGCCGTACCCCTAATGTAGCTTTGAATGTTCTGCAGGAAGAGTCTGCTGAACTCCAAACTAATCTTTGTGTGTCAGAACTTCTGCTTAGTGCCTCAATAACCAAGTATTTGATTTTCATTTAGATTTTTTCATTTTTATGTTGCTTGCACGCATGTGCAAGAAACATAGTGCCATCATCCGAGTTTTCGGAGGGGTGGCAGCCCTCTTCCAATTCAGTCAGTGTGTTTGCAGGCACGGCTGCAGTTCTCCAATCAATGCTGCAGCTGTCTATGTCAGCAGTTGAAATGCAGTGGCCATACAGTTGAAAGGGAGAGCTCCGCTTCAGTGAGCAGCAATAAGATTACATGCTCATGCACGCTCTTGCCCCCACACACACACACACACATACTTGCTTCCCCACGCATTATTATTGTATAGCCGACGGGTGCCTAACTCGTCGGCTGTGCTACGCTCCCCAACAGAGTTCCAGGTGCCACACTGGGAACCCACCCCAGTGCAGCAGCGGTCTGTGGCCGACAGGTGCCCAATCCCCATCGGCTCTACTGTCCCCGAGACTATCGAAAGTGCCACGCTGGGAGCCCAGCCCAGCATGGCAACAGGGTCCTATGGCTGACAGTGGTGCCAAATCCCCTGTCAGCTCCACTGACCCCACCCGCAAACAGCCTTCCAGCTGCCATGCTGGGAACCCACCCCAGTGTGGCACATGTCCAGCGTCGTCCAAGTAAAAAAAAAAAAAAAACACCTAAAAGAAAAAAACCTTCCCTCGCAGACTGTTCTGACCCCTCCCCCACCCACAGCCCTCTTTGCATCTACCTCCCACATCTCCACCTCACCCCATACTTACCTCCGGAGTCTGGCGCGATGATCTTCTGTGGACTGGAACACGCCTGCATCCTTCAAAGCCGATCAGAACTGAGGAAATGCCGAGTAAGCTGTATCATGGAATAAATAGGGTTTTTTCAACTTTACTGTATATCTCGGCATTTGGGAATTTTTCACCAAATTTTCATGGGTTTTACTTGTGAACCCACCTCATGAATTATGTCACTGTCATGGCGGACCAGCCCTGAAAGGTGATTTCGCGTCACTTTGTGGAACCACCTTCGACTGATTTACAAAATGACAGTGTCACAGTTCATGAGGTAGGCCCCAAAACCCTATGTTGAAAATTTGTGAAAAAATTCTCAAAAATGACTGTTTTACGAGCATGCATTGCTCTGTTCCTACGCACTCTCGTAAGTTCGTGAATTTTCAATATGTTCACTCCAGATTTTCAACATTGCCATTTTACCACACCTCCACATGAGAAGTACAGCTGTCATTTCTCACATCTCGCCCAAAATGTGTTTCCACACATGTAGCGCACAATGGCGCAGTCGGTATGCAAAATCAATGTTTGGGACAGATTAAGAAAATCACAGGGACACTGTTCATGAGCAGAGGTGTTAAAAAGGCTATGTTAAAAATTTGGTGAAAAGATTCCCAAAAATGACTGTTTTACGAGCATGCGTTGCACTGTTCCTACACACGCTCGTAAGTTCACGAATTTTCAATATTTTCACTCCAGATTTTCAACATTGCCATTTTACCACACCTCCTGATAAGCAGTACAGCTGTCATTTTTCACATGTCACCCAAAATGTGTTTCCGTGCATGTAGCGCACAATGGCAGTCGGTGTGTGCAATCAATGTTTGGGACAGATTAAGAAAATCACAGTGACACTGTTCATGAGCAGAGGTTTTAAAATGGCCATGTTGAAAATTTGGTGAAAAAATTCCCTTCAGCCATTCTGCAATGCTACTAATGAAGACATTGAACAGGACTGGCCCCAGGACCAATCCCTGCAGCACCCCACTGGTCACCCCCTCTCCCTAGACTGCACCCCATTTACCAGCACTCTCTGCCTCCTGTCTGTTAGCCAGTTTCTAACCCAGTTTACCATCCTTTCCCCCATGCTCAGCCTACCCAGCTAGTTTATCAGCCCCCTATGTGGGATGGTGTCAAAGGCTTTGCTGAAATCAAGGTAAGCGTTGTTCACTGCCCCACCCTGATTCACTTCCTTTGTCACCCAGTCAAAGAAATCAACCAGATTTGTCTGACATGATGTCCCCACTGTGAATCCATGTTGTCTATGGTCCTGGGCTCCGATGGTTTCTAGATGCCTCACTATCCTTTCTTTAGGCAATGTCTCCATAATCTTTCCCACTACTCAGGTGAGGCTGAACGGCCTATTGTTCCCCGCCACCTCCCTGCTGCCAGACTTGTGTAGAGGGACCACATATGCCCCTCCTCCAATTCACTCACGTTGAATGACTCCATGAACATGGCTGCCAGAGGTACTGCTATCTCCCTTCGCAATTCTCTTAATATCCTTGGGTGTATGCCAGCTGGTTCCATTGCTTTGTCCACCTTCAATTTAGTGAGCTCCTGCAGGACTCTTTTGCCTTTGAATGGACTATTGTCCACCTCTTCACCCCCCCTTGGCAACTGCTGTACTGCTGTGGCCCTTGCCCCTCCCACTCTTCTGTGAATACTGAATGGAAAGACACAGTGGATGTCTTGGGAGGAAGGCATGGAACTATCACTTCCAAATACCTAAACAGCACATACAAGCAAGCAACATTCGGCATTGACACATGCTTGTTAACCATGAGGTGAACTGGGCACAGCCCTTTTCAGTCATGCTTGACATTAAACACTTAACAATAATGAGCATACAGTAAGTACAAATACAGTCAAACAAAACAGAGACATTTAACATTTTCACTATACAACTTCTTTAAAAGGTATTTAAATGTGAGACATTTTGTGCAGTTTTAACCAGCTGAGACAAATCATTCAAAATGCAGGGACTGAACCATTAAAGGGACACTGTCAACCATGAAATTATGTCTGTCAGTTCGTGTATAGTATATGTTTTTTTAAAAATAGGATGGCATTCTTGTCTCACCCATATGTGTCCTCAGTAGAATAGGTTGTGAATAATATGCAGTGATGAAAGTGAACAGGAACATACAGGAACTCAGGTCCTGTACCTTTTTTGCAGCAGTAATGGAGTTTCTGTACTTCTTCCCACTGACACGGGAACTGAAATTCTTAAACCAGCAACATAATGACAGTTTCTGGGCCTGTGACCTGAGATCAGGGTTTCCATAACAACATTTGACTTGAACAACAATGCTGTTTTCCTAGAAATACTTCAATATCTCTAACTGTAACTACTAGTGTGGAAACAGGTAGGTAAGTCTTGACACGGCTATCCTTCAGACTGAGGATCTTCATTCTGCATTTCATATTTGCCAATGCCTGAGTTCCTGTACTTCTTGCCTACCACTTGCACCACTGATAATATGGAATTCCTTAATCCATTTTCCATGTTTACTTGTGTGGTTGTCATGGTTTGCAGTCCCCGATGTTGTCCCTGAAGTGAATGTTTGTTTTCATTTTCCCTCGGTGTCAGTATGCATGGTGCTCATTGTCGTGCTCATGCAAACTGTTTACAGTGTGAAGATGGATGCACAATATAGGGCGCAGTCATGAGCCGTCAGATTGCTGCCTACCTTGTCTATTGAGTGTAGCGTGATCCTGACAGTCAGCTAACATGTCCTTTTCTGAGGGTTTTTTGGCTGGGATCTTCCGTTTGTAGGGCCAGATAAGGGCATTAGATCTTTGTTCTTAGTAAACTTAGTCAGTCACTCATAACAAGTAGATTCCTGATTGGGTTACTGTGTTCAAATCCCCCTTGCTCTTCGCTCACCTCCCCTGTTATTCACGCTGACTGAAACACTTGCATGTCTTTGATTTTATGAACTTTGTTAATACTGGCAGTAGAGCTGGCATGTGAGCATGTTGAGTTCATTCCCGCTATGTAGAGATACTTTTGAGCTGATCATCAAACTGCTCTGCCAACTCATTGAGCCATCACCCTCTTTTACAAAACATTTCCTCTGTTTAAGCCCTTTACTGCACGGCACCAAAGTCCTCCCACTGTGGCATGTGGGGACATCGGGGAGTGATGTTGTTTTTTTTTTTTTTTGTGTGAAGGGCAGAGTGGGGTTCATCAGCTAGGTATTGGGAGGGGACATTTGGGGGTGGAATAACGCTATTGGGGATCTATTTGAGAGGCTGAATACTCACCTCACAAGAAGCAGTATCACCAGTTCCTGTAGCCAACCTTATATGTACTCTGCTCTACTGGCATCTTTTTTTTAATCTTTTTTAGTGAAACAGCATTGGAGCTAGGGTTTGTGCACTGTGGTCTTTGCCAGAGGATAGTGTTTTAGTAGCATAAAGTCAGGCGGGGGGAGGTGGGTCCAATAATGAGATAGCAATGTTTGCCCAACGGCAAAACTGGCCCGACGCAATCTGAGTTTCACAACTCTGGCAAAACCAAAATTTGAACCCACAACATCTTTTACACATTATTCAAACTTTGCTTTAAAACGGGCAGGCAATTCGATGAATGAAATACAGGAGACATGGGGATGCACTGAACACCCAGTTACTGTACCTCAACAGAGAAATGACATTGACAGCATGGGAAAAAACAACTGACAGGTAACATTCAACTCCTCACATCGATGCACACTTCAAACACGGGAGTGTGTACGTTACACCTGAGGCTGAACAAACAACTGACAATATAAACAATGCATGGCACAAAGTGTGGTAACACCAATATGGTGGGAAATGTTTATTTCAGTCAAAAAAGGATATAAGGAACACTTGTTCAGCAAAATAAACCACACACCAACACATTTTGCTCCTCACGCAAACCCTATCACAACAACAACAACAACAAAAAATGCTGTTCAAAAATTTCATAAAAAGGGGTTGGCAGTGTCCCTTTAAAAGGATTTTTCCCCAAAGTTAATTTTGTAGGGTTTACTGAAAAAAGAGTATTAGTGTTGCTCACTGAAATGTAAGATTTCAGGTGCAGACTGAAAGAGGAAAAAAGAATGCCAGGTCCAAGGTTTTTGTAGATATGAAAAACAAATACTGCCACATTAAAGTCAGTTCTTAACTGGGGAGTCCCATCCCATCCCATCCCATCCCATCCCATCCCATCCCATCCCATCCCTTCATAAAGACTACAATGATGTGTTTTGAATGGTGCTTTGAGAACAAAATGGCAAATGATTTTTAAAATAAGTTGATACTTCCTTGAGAAAACATTTGTTTTGATTCACATACAGTACAAAACATTCTCATAGTTGAGGTTAAGAATTAACACTTGTTTTATTATTAACATTTGTGCTTCATCTGTCATTGAATCAGTTACAATACGGATATCCTAACTTTTGGTTTGTCTTTTTGGCAATATTTTCAATATGTGATACCATGCTAAAGCATGAATCTAATAGCACCCCTAAGTATTTAAAGTTGGAAACCACTGAAAGTATTTGCCCATGTCTCCCTGCAATTTGTAAGCCATCCCTGACTTGGACCAATCTTTGCGCAGAGCCAAAGAGCATTACTTTGGTTTTACTTTCATTCAATTTCAATTTATTCTTTGACAACCATGAGGCCAAGTTATAGTAACTTACTTGCAGAAAAGCTTGCAAAACAGGTATAGAAGGGGCGATGTCAAGGACAACTTTGTCATCAGCGTACAGTATACCATTACCACTAGGAAAAATTCTTGGCAGATCATTAATGACTACTGAAAATAGCAAAGGGTCCAATATTGAACCTTTGGGTACCCCCACCTTGACTTCCCTCAGTGCTGATAAAACATCCCCAGTTCTAACCCTCTGAGTCTGTTGCCCTAGGTAGTCTGCAAACCATAGTAAATTAGTGCCCTTTATTTAAATCCCTTCTAATTTCTCTAATAGCCTATGGTCCACAAAATTGAAGACCCTAGATAAGTCAACAAACACCACACCCATCAACAATCCTTCATCACTAGCTGGCCTGGCTCAGTAGTGCTGAGGGCTGAGGTGCTGGTCGCCTTACCTTGCGCTATGCCAGTGACCCATGTTCAGGAATGAACACAGGCCACCAGGGGTCGGCAGGGGAGGAGAGGGATTGAGCATCCTTAGGACTTCTTTCCTTCTCCGGGTTGGGGGGACACCAGCAGTTCGGTGCACGACTAGCCCCTGGAGAAGGCTAAGAGGTGGGCACACCGAAAGCTACTGAGTGGGGGTAGATAAGGCAGACATTTGGAGGAGCGCATACGAGAGTGTGCATGCTCGCTCCTTGGGTGTCACTGCATGCCTCGTCTAGGAGAACCAATTACAGGAGGAAAACTGGGTACTGTCATGGCAGAGTGATGGTCAGTCCCCGCAGGCGCCACCCCCGTGATGGGCAGTAACCCTTCCAGCACTAAATCTGGAGTTAGGCGGGTTGAGGGGATCCCTGCCACCCCACCATGGGGGGAAAGCTATGGCACAGCTGTAAAGGTAGGCTGTGAGTGGGGGACGGGGCTGAGGGAAATTAACAGAAAAAAAATCCTTCATCACTAGCTGTTAGTATGGTGTTTGCTAAGCCAGCCAGGGCCATCATCGTGGACTGCCCCTTCCTGAATCCATGTTGATGATCATTCAGTAGATTGCTATCCTCTATATAATCCACCAACTGCCAAAATACACACTTCTACAGCACCATACCTAAGGTAGACAGTAAGGATATTGGCCTGTAGTTCACTGCACTTAGTCTACCCCTGCCTTGAACATAGGAGCAATGATAGACTCCTTCCACAGGGAGGGAGGGAATGACACTAGTCCCCACTGGAAGGTTAACTCATTTTGTCACAGATTCTGAAATTATTTGTGCCAATACCTTTAAAAACCTAGGGAACAAATTATCTGGACCGCAGCCCTTACCCTCGTCTAAACCTGTTAAAATATCAAGTACCTCCTTTACTTCAGTCTTGACAAATTTAAAATTAGTACTACTTTCCCCACTTTCCTTGTACCTGTCGGGTACTGGAGCACAAGAAAGACTGTCTTGATTATTACTATTATCCTGCTTGGTATGATCGAGAAACATTTATTAAGCATATCGGCCATCTCCTTCTCGCTCTGAATGAGACTGTCCCACTCCCAACGGCATTTAATACTGGATCTATCCTGTAGACTACGTAATGGGTTGTTCATATACTTTGTTTGCTTCTGACAGTAGTATAAAGATTTTTACTTTATCCCTATCTGTTTGTACTGTTTTAAAATGATTATATCCCTGCTTTTGTAATACTGATGCTTTAATTTGTCACTCCTTTTCATAAGTTGCCTAAGATTTTTATTTAACCATTGTGAATATTTAACTTTGACATGCTGCTTTGTGAATGGTGTATTTGCCTCAAATGTGCTTACTAACAAACTAGTTAATTGTTCAACCACTGTTTCCAGACTGACATCCTTACCAAATTGCTGCCACATAATCTGTCCAATTTCTGAAAGAAAACCATCTACATTTAGTCTAGTAATACATATTTTAGTAGTCATCCTAGGTAGAGCAGTCTATCTTTTCAACTTCCTCAGATAAAAAATTGGACAATGGTCTGAAATTGAGTCAGACAGAGTGCCTTATTGGTAAATATTAACAGGCTGATTTGTAATTAGCAAGTCAATGGTGGAATGGTTCCCAGTTTTATAATTAAAGTGGGTGGGGGATTCAATTAGTTGAAACAAATTTAGGCCAGCTATTTTTTTTATCTTACTTTCATTCACCTTATTGCTCCAATCAACATTAATGTCCCCAAACATTATATGTTCCTGTCTATTATCTATCATAAGTATATGGTATTCTCTTCTAAACCTTTCCTACCCTTCCCCTCAGTAAGCATTACAACTTTATCAAGGTGATAGTCTGGAATGGGTAGATTCTTTGAAGTGTTTGGGCATATGGTTAGATAGCAATTTATCCTTTAGTATGTGTATTAACAGTCTCTGTAAAACGTTGTGACAGAGACTTGGGTTCTAGTATCAGAACAAATTCTGACTTAACCTGAAGACTAGGAAAAGACTTGTTCAGGCAACCTTCCTATCTTTAGTAGACTATGGCAATGTCATATAGAGAAGGGTTGCAGTTACCTCTCCAAATTAGATGTATTGTACCACAGAGCCCTCTGGTTTATCTCTAGCCTACATGACAGAACACATCACTGTAACCTCAACACAGAAGTGGGCTAGTCCTCATGATCAGAAGGCTCAGAAACTTACACATGTGGTCTTTCAAGCTATGTGGAACCCCCTGCCACTTTATATATCAAATCTCCTTCAGAAATCAACAGGTTTGTACAACCTCTGGAAACAAGTTTTGTATTTAAATATCTGCTATTCTTTGCCTTTTTATTTAGTTTCTATCTCTTAACCAGTGATCAAAAACTGTTTCTTATGTGTCCTGTACTATGTAAATTACATCTTTATGTATTGAATGTAACCAGTCCCAACCAGGGCCTCCTTGTAAATGAGGTTTGCTCAATGGAATTTTTCAGGTTAAATAAATACAAATACATTGATATATTCTTAATGCTGCAGCGAGGCTTGTTTTAGAGGTGGATATCCATGATCATATCACTCCAATACTCAGAGATCTACATTCATTACCTATTAAACTTAGGATTGACTGCAAGGCATTTTTTGCTACATACAAATGTCTGTTTTATCAGTTACTGTATTGTTTGTTCATTGTACCATGTATGATATGTACTGTATGTTTGATGTTTCCATGCTTTATGTATATAAAATTATGTATATTGTTTTAAATTCTTTACAGTGGTTAGAGCTATTTTGGGTGGGTGCTAAATGAAAAATAAAGATGGATTTGACCAGGTTGAGCAAAAATTGATAGTATTCTAAGATTCTAAGATGCTAAATCATAAATAAACATTGTACAAGTAAGCACAATGGTTTCCAAAGTGTTCTGAACATGTATTTTTATGTTTGAGGATGTGTACTTCACTATGATGGCCACTGTCCCTCATTGTTCCTCATTTTGAGTGTCTGTGTCCCTTATTTCAGTGTGAAAAGGTTGAGAGGTATGGCTCTCCTGCCCTCACATGGGCTTTAAAAAACATATTTCCTGGTCATGATTGTAGTTATTTTTCTAGATTATTTAGCAAGTATGAGGTATCAATTCTAAGTTAAGTAATCATTGCAATAAAATATATGTTGAGACAGTCTGTCAAACTTTAAATTGCAGTAACTGTGATCATGGAATAGGTCAGAAAGCATATAGGAAAACCAGAAACAGTTATAAAATTCACAAGTAGCATTTTATTATTTCCAATAACAATAAAATAAAATAAAAATTGTACAGAATGATTTTGAAACATAGGCAGTTCAAACAGAACAAAGTCCTTCCTCTGAGGGTATCTCTGATTCTAAATTTCATTCTCTCCCTCTAACAAAAGAGTGCTTTCTTTTTATAAGAAGACTGCCTGGCAATTAACTTCTGCATTCTGAGCTCATTAACATATATCCTGTTTTTCTCAACATGTACCAGAACGTTGTGAATTTTTTTCCTTGCAGGTGCAACAAAATAGAACAGTGTGTCCCAGAAATAATCTCCTGTTGACAGCTCTGCAAAAGAGTTCATGGAGGTCAAAATGCATCTCTAAGTAACCTCCCCAAGTTCCAGATAGCTTTTTGCAATCATTTCAACAGTACAACTATATACATATTCAAGCCAAGGGATCTCAATTTCACATAAAGATTCACATATATTTTTATAACCACAGACAAGCAAGGGGGCAGAAAAGACAGAAACAGCAAGTAAAGGCAGAGAGATGGTGGGAGGCAGAAAATCATGAGACTGTCAGAATGATAAGTTCCTAGGTCTCACAAGAAAATTTGATTGGGCAATCAGACAGACAAGAGACAGAAAAGGAGAGGATAGAACAGAGCCTTGCTTTTAACTCTTTCTACACAACAAATGAGGCAGGGTCTTATTGAACTCTATCACAGTGACTGCACACAAAATCTGCTTATTTCATTTCATACAGAGCCTAAATAAATCACTGAGCACTTAGTGACATTGATACATCCTAAAAAATGAAATCATGATGATGGAGGAATTGACGCCTTTAATCTTCCATCACTCATTTCCCTTGCAAAAAAAAATCAAAAACAGGCTGGGGAGAAGAAACTAAGAAAGAGATGATGGGGAAAAAACACTATTCCTAGGTGCTACTGCCTCTTAGTTTGTCTTCAGATTTTTAATTGTTTGTTCTGCCTTCTCAGTCAGTGACTCTCCTGTCATCTAGCAAGTTTCAGCCACCTCCTGCCTAAAGCCTGTCTGGGCAGTAATACCAACATTGTATACTAAATAAAAAGTCTCTAGCTTACTTGTTGGCATAAGTGTTACTGTCAGTGGAAAAAAACACCCCCTTGCAGATAGTACCCTGTGCAGGAGCTGCATTAGATACACAAGAAACATGCAGCTGCTTGGGGGTGCCAGCACAGCCAGGGCACATGAGCCCGTGGTCCCCAGTCTCCTGAATATGTGTGTTTATTTTTTTTCTTCCTGGACCTGAGTGAAAAATAAAGGCGGTCAAATCTGGTGTCTTTTTTTGGGGGGGCTGAAAACTTGTACCCCACATTCTGCCTCCCTGGCCCACCGCCTGCAAAACAGATGGTTTCTCTCATTTGTATTAGCTCTCATCTCATTCTGTTTCTCTGCTCTGACTGCGCCCCCCCACTGCTGTGCATCCGCTACCTCCTGCATCTACAGTATTGGTTCAGGGTTTTGGCATCAAGCAGCTGGAGTGTATGCACAGAGTCATGCAGAGCAGTTGTTTTGGTGGCAGACAGCGCAGTAGCAAGTGAGGTGACTGGAGATCAGAGAGCAAAGCACCAGGTTTTGCTGAGAGAGAAAAAGAGTCAAGCAGCATCAGGAGAGAGAGTCAGAGCAAGCAAAAGCTTTGAGCAGCTGTATAGTCTGCCTGTGCTGGTGCCCTTGCTTGGTACTGTGCAAGGAGGCTGGTGGCCCTGGGTTCTTTTCTGTTCTGCTGCTGCTGAGTGGGAGTATTGCCATCAGTGTTGCTGCTCTGGGTGAGCAGGGTCTGCAGGACGAGTGCCTGAATGGAGGACTGATTGACTGAGTCAGCCATTGTGAGAAGCATGGTGGAGGTAAGGTGAAGGAAGGTTACAACATGTCCCTGCCAGGGGTTTTGGGGGTGTGGGTGGAGGCTGGCAGTTGCAAGCCTGGGAACAGACCCAAAAGGGAGGAATGATGTGGGTGGTGGGGGCAGTAGCAGTGTGATGAGGCCAGGGAAATGATAGAAAAATCATCTGATTGCTGTCTTGATGATTTAGCTGTTATATCAGGACACATGGAGAGTTGGGGACCAGTAGTAAAAGAAATGGAAAATCTACTGATTGCTGGGTGGAAGGAGGATTGGGGAGCAATGTTACTAATATTCAAGGTCACATACATGAGACCAAAAGAAATCAGGGGTTGAGGAAAGTCCCTTTTCTATGGATATGGAGAGGTAGGACAGAGTGGTAGGAGGAGGGCAGGGTTGTCTTGAAAACTGTCAAAATTGAGACTGATTTTTCAAGTTTCTGAATCAATCTAGACCTGTTAAATGGCACATATTAAACTTGAAGATACTCATAAAATGGAACAAATTTTAACAAACGCATACATTAGCACCTGTATGGAAACGTGCTGCTTTCATTAAAAGTTTTGGTTTGGTGTTGGTGGAGATGTTTAAGCAGGGTCTGAAGGCACATCTTTTTAGACAGGCATTTGGAAATTGTCTTTGAATTCCCAAAAGAGCAGACTGCTGATTTGTTGATGGGTATCGTAGACCATATTTGTTTTGTGTATTGTCTATTTTATTTGTAACCCCCTTGCAAATGGGGGTTCCTGACCGTTTTTGGAGCTCGTTTCCATCCCCCATGCCTGGATGGTGATTGGCATAAAGCCGTTTGAACGGGTAGCCTGTGAGCGTTTTGAAAAGAAAAAAAAAACCTCCGTAACCTGTTTCTTTAAGGGCTGCCTGTTGCAGCTGTAAGTGATTGAAATGAAGGGGAGCTGTGTGGTTGTATGCCCGAGTCCCGCCCGGGACACTGAAAGAATGACTCCTTTTGATCATCGCTAGTGGTACAGGGGGAGTTTTGCTGGAAGCTGTAATTGTTTGCTGAATATAACATAGGGTAATAATAATAATAAAGCTGTTCTAACCTGCCTTCCTTTGTAGCAACAGACTGTGTCGACTGCCTCCTCCATGTTGGACCAGAACTGCTGAATGGGACCAATCAGTGCCTTGGGACCTTACAGGGCTGACTGATCAATAGAGGGACTGCTTTTATTTTGGGAAAGGCATTATGGGCTATGGCGCTTTTTCACACCACTGAAGGCAACAGGAAATGACTGGCATGTGCAGCCAGCCAATGAAAGCGGGTAGCGCCCGAACTGAAGGAAGAGCCCCTTGCTGTTGGGGGTTAGATGTGTTGTGGCTGGTGAGGAGTGAGGAGCTCTGTGCTTCTGCACTGGAGAGTGTTCGCCCGGGAAGCGCATGAAGGCCGAAGGCGGCCATTTGTTCAGTGAATTCAAATCAGACTAAATCCATTAGCGGGCAGTCGGAGGAGGCTGGTTCCAGCCCAGCTACCTACCAGGCTTGACCTGAGAGGACTGGAGAGGATTGCTGAAGTGCGCTCAGTCCATCCGTGAGTTTGAAGCTGCAATCTGCTGCCTGAGTTTTCTAGAAGTTGGTATAAGTCTGAAAGCAGCTGCCTGGTATGGTACCCCTCTGTTATTTGCCATATAAATGTGTGAGGAGGCTGGTGAAATGCAGGCTCAGTCCTGTCAGGGCGATGAAATCGTTATCTACTGGAGTAGTGAGTACTGAATCAGGGTAGCTCCCTGCCAAGTGTGCCACAGTGTTTTCAATTGTATGAATCCATCTCTAACTGCAAAATTAAACCCCTGCCTATCCGGATTTCTCAGGATCGTATCTGTTATCTGTGACAGAGCCCCAACCAGCTGCCACGTTGGACTAGCCGCTAGGGCTTGGGTACCCAGGGACAGCAAATCTTAGGGTTAGGTCTGTGCACAGATCCTTAGGTAGATAATCATAGTGATAAGCCAATTAACCTGATTCTCCCCTTTTCTTGTTAATCCCCCCTTTAATAAATCAGATTGGTGTGTTGCAACTACACCCTGGCTGGTTTGTGCATCTCTGTTGAATTGCTGTACAGTGACTGTGATATAACTGTATCTTATTTTACAGGGGGTCCCCAGAGTGGGCTGAGAGATACTACCCGGGGGGGGTAAGTGTATTGGTGAAAAGAATTGTTGGTACCCAGCGTGAGCCACTAGCGGGAAAAACGGGGGTTGCGGTAACCCAGAGGACTGTGACCGAGGCAATCTCAACCGTATTAACCCCGACCTCTGGATGGAGGCACCCGTCAACAGATCTGGGCCCCTCACCCTGTCTCAGTGTAGGCAGGCAGGGGTAGTAGCCCTAAGGGTAGCACCCTTGGGGGTTGCAAATTGGAGGCACCGCTGGGATCAGCGTCCCCTAGTGGCCAAGTGGGGAAGCACATAAGAAATGGAAAAAATGGAAGGGGATATGCTGGGAAAAATTCAACTGGGACCAATCAAGACCATGGTACACAGACTGATGGGATGGGGTGAAGCCGAAGAGCTAGACTCTCAGAAGATTGTGTTATTGCTAGATGTGCCTTTGGGGACCCCAACTGCTGATATCATTTCTGCTGCAGAGCAAGTAAAGTGTTTGGGCAAAGTGGAGGTGAAAGGGCGCATGGCTGATTTGCTTGACCAGACGTTGCAGGTGTTACTTCTATGCAGTGTGGCCATCGACCCTGAGAAGGTACCTCCTGTGATTTACCCAGAGGGTGCTTCACTGGGCTGGAGGTTAATTCATATTCGAAGTGGGTCAGTCACCCCG
The DNA here is from genome assembly GCA_016271365.2 of Neoceratodus forsteri. Lineage (NCBI taxonomy): Eukaryota > Metazoa > Chordata > Ceratodontiformes > Ceratodontidae > Neoceratodus > Neoceratodus forsteri. The sequence continues at coordinate 1,338,299,969 of CM057455.1, read as the reverse complement.
GGGGGTCTCCTCAAATGAGCAGTTTTAAAGACAAACTGCTTAAATTGTTGGCTGTGGAGGGGAGAACTACCCAGGAGTTGCTACAGCCTTAGATTTGTCCAGTGATGTTACCCCTCAGGGCTCCCCGGGTACCTCCCCTTGCCCACCCAAGAGTTCTGTGCTGGCTTCCTTGCCCTTGGTAGTCCCACCCATACAGCTTGATTCCTACCGTAAGTTAAAACTTTTCTCTGGTACGGTGCCGGTGCCTCCCGGGGAGGATGACCTGGAGGCTTGGATGGACTATACCACCCCTTTAGTTCAGGAATGGCAATGTTCTGAGGGGGAGAAAAGGAAGAGGCTGATGGAGAGTTTGCGGGGTCCTGCTTTAGAAGCTATTAGATTCTTACGGGCCACCCATCCGGAAGCCACTGCTGCAGAGTATCTCTCTGCTTTGGAAGGGGTTTTTGGGAGTACAGAGACTGGTGAAGACTTATTATGGAAATTCAGGTCTGCTAAGCAGTGGAGAAATGAAAAACTGTCTGCTTTTGTCACTAGAGTGGAGCGGGCCTTGCAGAAGGCCTATAGAAAAGGGAGAATCACTGCTGCAGCCCTGAATCATGTTCGGTTAGAACATGTTTTAAAATCTGCCAGATTTTCTAGTGTAATGCTGCTGAAACTTAAGTTACATGATCGGCGGGCCACCCCGCTTGAATATTGTCAATTAATGAGGGAAATTAGGGAGGTGGAGACTGATGAAGAGGGGTGGGAACCCTGTGTGGGGGCAGTAAACCCTAGTGGGACCCCTGAACCTAATACCCCTGAGGAGACTGGCCTGTCCGGAGGGTCTGAGGGATCTCCCGATTTTCCAGATACTGTGGGAATGCAAGTTATTTCCTCCGACCCCCATGTAGAGAGTGAGTTGAGGGCCGAGGTCAGGAATTTACGGGAACTGGTGAGGGACTTGAAGCAATCTACCATATACCCTATTAGGACCGGGGCCCCTGAGTCTGGTAGAAGCCCGAGCCCTGGCCAAGGAGAGCTCTCTCACCCCTCTCAGAGCCCCCTACAGATAAGGTGCCCCTCGCAGAATAGTGACCCCCGGGACTCCAAGTTCTGTTACCGTTGCGGGGAAGATGGGCATTTCCAACCTGAGTACCAGAGGCCCGAGAATTTAAGGAAAGTTAACAACAGACTGATCACCCGACATCGCCAGGCCCAGTCTCAGGCTCCTAGGAAAAGTTTTGTGACTCAGGCCCATGCCCAGGCGACTATCAATGCTGTGGCCCCCAACTGGTCTGATGTGGTCGGGCCTTCAATGGAGACCCCAGTGCGGGTAAATGGAATTCCCACTCGAGCTGTATTAGACAGTGGCTCTCAGGTAACCATCATGTTTCAGGACTGGTACCAGGCACATTTACCTGAGGTGCCCCTGCAACCCCTTGAACGGTCTACATGTGGGGGTTGAGCGACAAGGCCTCATCCATATTTGGGGGTACATCCGAGTCTGGTTATCTTTCTGCAACTGTGGCTGGAATGGATGAGCAGGTGGAGACCCTAGCTTTAGTTTGCCCACCCACTGGACTGTATGATGGGGTGCCTTTGTTGATTGGGACGAATGCTCACATGTTCGGACGATTGGCTCCACATATGTTCAGAAAACAAGCCTTCCAGACTGGCGAGCTTTCAGCATACCTGCTGTAATTCAACGGGCAAGTGCCACCCCAAGAAGGCTAGTCCAGAGGAACCTGAAGACCCGGTGGGTGTGGTGTGGAAGAAGGATCCGGCCCCAGTGATACTTGCCCCGAATGCCCAATGTGTCCTGCATGGAGAAATACGACTGAAAACCGATGTTAAGAATAAGTTGTTGATGTTGGATGCACCTGTGGAGGGAAGATTACCTGAGGGACTGTTGGTCAAACCCAGCATCTTGCCGGCTAGAGCTCATGCTTATGTTAAGAGGGTGATGGTTCAAGTGCATAATGTGTCTGACAAAGAGGTTCAAATAAGAAGAGGGTGCATCTTGGCAAGTGTACATTGTGCGGATACTGCAGTATTGCCCCACAGCAAGGATTCCAGGACAGAGGATAGAGTTACTCCTGATTTGTTCGACTTCGGTGACTCCCCTCTGCCAGTTGAGTGGAAACAAAGGGTCAGTGAGAGGCTTGCCAATAGAGATCAGGTTTTCTCCCTGAAAGAGTGGGATGTGGGATGTGTATGAGGGGCTGAGCATCACATTCGGCTGCATGATGAAAGGCCTTTCCGAGAGAGATCCCGGCGCTTGGCCCCCGCTGATATAGATGATGTAAGGCGGCATCTACAAGAAATGTTGGCTGCTGGTGTAATACAAGAGTCCAGGAGCCCCTATGCCTCCCCCATAGTAGTAGTAAGGAAAAAGAATGGGGCAGTTTGGATGTGTGTAGACTATCGTACTTTGAATCAGCGGACCATTCCGGACCAGTATACCATGCCACGCATACAGGATGCCTTGGATTGTTTAAATGGTAGCAAGTGGTTCTCTGTGTTGGATCTTCGCAGTGGATACTACCAGATCCCGATGGCCCCAGATGACAGGGAGAAGACTGCCTTCATTTGCCCCCTGGGCTTCTATGAGTTTGTCTGGATGCCTCAAGGGATCTCGGGTGCCCCAGTCACTTTTCAGCGCCTGATGGAATGGGCTGTGGGGGACATGAATCTACTCGAATGTCTGGTCTATTTGGATGACGTCATAGGGTTTGGCCGATCGTTGGAAGATCATGAGCAACGATTATTCAAGGTCTTGGATCGGTTGGAGGATTTCAGCCTCAAGCTGTCTATTGACAAGTGTCAATTCTTCCAGACTTCCGTGAAGTATGTGGGCCATATAGTGTCCACTGAAGGCATAGAAACTGACCCTAGCAAAGTGGAGGCATTGACCACTTGGCCTCAACCCAGGAATTTGAAAGAGCTGCAATGATTCTTGGGGTTTTGTGGCTACTATAGGTGGTTTGTTAAAGACTATTCACGGGTGATTCACCCCCTCCTCAACCTCACTCAGGGGTATCCGCCTACTCACAAAAGGTATAAGAAGGGTGTGCACGCTGACACAGAAAAGAAGTATTTCCGGCCGAACTATATGTTCGGGGATCGTTGGACTGCTGAGTGTAAGGAAGCTATCTATGACATCATATATCAACTTACCCATGCCCCAGTGCTGGCCTATGCTGACCTGGCCAAGCCATACATTCTTCATACCGAGCTAGTCTACAAGGATTGGGGGCTGTGTTATACCAGGAGCACTCGAATGGGTTGAGACCTGTAGTGTTTGCCAGCCGAAGTCTGACGCCTTCAGAAAAAAATTATCCAGTGCACAAACTAGAGTTTTTGGCTCTGAAGTGGGCCATTGTTGATCAGTTTCCTAACTACTTGTATGGTGCTAAGATATTGGTAAAGACTGATAACAACCCTCTGACTTATGTACAGACCTCTGCCAAGTTGGATGCCACTGGCCATAGGTGGCTCTCTGCCTTGGCCACCTACGACTATGCTGTGGAATACCAGGCGGGCCTGAACCATATAGATGCGGACGCGCTCTCTCAGAGGCCTGTGCCACAGACTGATTGGGTCAGGTTGTCTGAACCTGGCATAAGAGCTGTCTGCCAGAAATTTGACAAAGAGGAACAGGTGTCTTCTGACACGGTGGATTGTGTGGTAGATTGTTTGGGGCCATCTGAAAACTGCATACCTGCTGCCTACTGTCATTTCTCTGCATTAGATACTAGCTCCCTGCCACAACTCAACAATGATAGTTTCCAACAGGCTCAATACTGTGATCCTATGATAAGAATGGCCGTGGAGGCTTTGCAGGCCGGGAGGGACGTATCCAAGATAGGTTCCACTGATCTAAGGTCCACCTTGTTGTATAAAGAAGGGCCCAAATTGAAGCTGGTCAACCAACTACTATATAGAGAGAGACTGTGCCTAAGGAGGGCCGGGTAAACAAACAGCAACTGGTGCTACCATCAGCTTTTAAAGAACTAGTCCTACAGTCCCTGTGTAAATCAAATGGGGCATCTCGGCATAGGCCGAACACTTGATCTGGTACGGGCTCAATTCTATTGGCCGAAAATGAGTACAGATGTAGAGCAATATGTCAAGACCTGTAGTCGCTATTTGCAAAGAAAAGCTTTACCCCAGAGAGCTGCTCCCCTGGTCAACATTACCACTAGTGCCCCTATGGAACTGGTCTGTATTGATTTCTTAAGTTTAGAGCCCGATCTGAAAAGTGTCAGCAACATATTGGTGGTCACTGATCATTTCACCCGGTATGCACAGGCTTTCCCGACCAAGGATCAGAAAGCAACCACGGTGGCTAAGATACTTGTTGAGAACTTTTTCGTTCACTATGGGGCCCTGCAGCGGATCCATTCCAACCAGGGAAGGGACTTTGAGAGTCAGTTGATTAAAGAGATGCTATCTTTGTGGGGGGTATGAAAGCCAAGAACCACCCCCTATCATCCACAGGGAGATCCTCAGCCTGAAAGGTTGAACCGCACCTTGCTTGACATGTTGGGCACATTGCAGCCAAAGGATAAACCAAGATGGAACCAGCAGATTAGCACCTTAGTTCACGCTTACAATTGTACGAAAAGTGACGCCACAGGATTTTCCCCGTACCGACTGATGTTTTGGAGACAGGCTAGACTGTCAGTTGATGTGTGTTTTGGGGTTTCTCCTGATGGAGTGCAATCAGAGAACCATCTACAATATGTACAGAAATTAAAGGCCCAATTAAACCATGCCTACCAACTGGCCTAGACTATGGCGGCTAAACGAAACCTGGCCAACAAAGAACGATACGATAAGAAAGTAAAAGCAATGGAGTTAAAAGAAGGGGACAGAGTGTTATTGAGGAATCTGGGACTACCTGGGAAACATAAAATTGCTGACAGATGGCATCACCTCCTCACATTGTTGTGGAAAATTGACAGACCTGCCTGTATATAAGTGCGGCCTGAAAACAATTCTAAAGATGTGAAAACTATGCACAGAAATCATCTGCTGCCAATCGGGCAAATACTGATTGAAGCTGAATCTCCAAATGCCCCCCCCCAGGCCTATGACTAGATCTACTGCCCGGAAAAGCACCAAACCCGTTGATTCTTCAACAGGCCCACCCAAAGGGCCTTGCCCACTGTCTGCAGAAGGAAATTATCAACCACTATTGTCAGAAGACGATGAAGATGATAATGAATACTATCCCTCTTATGAACTAAGTCAGTTATTTCGGGGCAATCCCCTTGTTAACTCTGGAGATAAGGCTGGGCCTTTTGGACTGTCTGAGCCCCCAGCTTTTTCTCCAGAACCCATGTCTTCAGAGCTTGAATTAAGTAACAGCAATGCCCAGGGGGTGGGGTCCTTGAGCATGGCTGAATTGTCTGACTTTTCAGAGGAAGAGAGTGAGATGGGGGAGCAAGCAAGTGGTATACCTGAACCGGAAGAATATTTTGAATGCCCTGATGGTTCCTCACCTGTATCTAGACAGCCACCAGTTGAGCCCAGTGGGGTGGGTCCGGGGATAGAGGGTCAGGCCCCCAATAGTACTAGGAGTGCTGAGCCCTTTTCCCCCGTAGAGATTCCCGTCACTAATGTCAAGGAGACTGAAATGGAATCAGGGCCTGTTTCAAGGTCCCCCGAGACCCCTAGGTGATCCAGCCAAGAAATACGGCCGGTAATAAAGTTGAGTTATGAGTCTTTTCTGTCAGCCGGTGGACCTACCCTTAAATGTGGTCCACAAAGGGGTGTATGTGTCCCCGAGTTCCTTGCCTAAGTTAGCTTTGGGGGATAACTCCCGACTGTTAGTATTACCTTTTGAGTGTGGTGCCCCTGCTTTAGGTAACCCACCAGTAACTGAGAGGGAGGAGTCCCCCAGTCCTGGTATCATGAGCAGGAACTAATGACCTGATTTAAAAAAGGGAACAAGAGTTTGCGTGTATAATGTTGTATAAACCATAGTACGCTATAAATCTAATATTCATGTATGTAATGCAAAGTGTGATATAGTGTTAACTAAGATATTTGCCTTAAAGAAATTCAAGGGTCACTACTTGACACGGACGCCAAGTTTTTCCAGGCCAGGAAGGGTGTAACCCCCTTGCAAATGGGGGTTCCTGACCGTTTTTGGAGCTCGTTTCCATCCCCTGTGCCTGGATGGTAATCGGCATAAAGCCGTTTGAACGGGTAGCCTGTGAGCATTTTGAAAAAAAAAACCCTCCGTAACCTGTTTCTTTAAGGGCTGCCTGTTGCAGCTGTAAGTGATTGAAATGGAGGGGGGCTGCGTGGTTGTATGCCCGAGTCCCTCCCGGGGCACTGAAAGAATGACTCCTTTCGATCATCGCTAGTGGTACAGGGGGAGTTTTGCTGGAAGCTGTAATTGTTTGCTGAATATAACGTAGGGTAATAATAATAATGCAGCTGTTCTAACCTGCCTTCCTTTGCAGCAACAGACTGTGTCGACTGCCTCCTCCATGTTGGACCAGAACTGCTGAATGGGACCAATCAGTGCCTTGGGACCTTACAGGGCTGACTGACCAATAGAGGGACTGCTTGTATTTTGGGAAAGGCATTATGGGCTATGGCGCTTTTTCACACCACTGAAGGCAAGAGGAAATGACTGGCATATGCAGCCAGCCAATGAAAGCGGGTAGAGTCCAAACTGAAGGAAGAGCCCCTTGCTGTTGGGGGTTAGATGCGTTGTGGCTGGTGAGGAGCTCTGTGCTTCTGCACTAGAGAGTGTTCACGCGGGAAGCGCGTGAAGGCCGAAGGCGGCCGTTTGTTCAGTGAATTCAAATCGGACTAAATCCATCGGTGGGTGGTCGGAGGAGGCTGGTTCCAGCCCAGCTACGTACCAGGCTTGATCTGAGAGGACTGGAGAGGATTGCTGAAGTGCGCTCGGTCCATCCGTGAGTTTGAAGCTGCAGTCTGCTGCCTGAGTTTTCTACAGGTTGGTATAAGTCTGAAAGCAGCTGCCTGGTATGGTACCCTCTGTTATTTGCCATATAAATGTGTGAGGAGGCTGGTGAAATGCAGGCTCAGTCCTGTCAAGGCGATGAAATCGTTATCTACTGGAGTAGTGAGTACTGAATCAGGTAGCTCCTGCCAAGTGTGCCACAGTGTTTTCAATTGTATGAATCCATCTCTAACTGCAAAATTAAACCCCTGCCTATCCGGATTTCTCAGGATCGTATCTGTTATCTGTGACAGAGCCCCAACCAGCTGCCACGTTGGACTAGCCGCTAGGGCTTGGGTACCCAGGGACAGCAAATCTTAGGTTAGCCTGTGCACAGAGCCTTAGGTAGATAATCATAGTGATAAGCCATTAACCTGATTCTCCCTTTCTTGTTAATCCCCTTTAATAAATCAGATTGGTGTGTTGCAACTACACCCTGGCTGGTTGTGCATCTCTGTTGAATTGCTGTACAGTGACTGTGATATAACTGTATCTTATTTTACAGGGGGTCCCTGGAGTGGGCTGAGAGATACTACCCGGGGGGTAAGTGTATTGGTGAAAAGAATTGTTGGTACCCAGTGTGAGCCACTAGTGGGAAAAACGGGGGGTTGCGGTAACCCAGAGGGCTGTGACCGAGGCAATCTCGACCGTACTAACCCCGACCTCTGGATGGAGGCACCCGTCAACGGATCTGGGCCCCTCACCCTGTCTCAGTGGAGGCAGGCAGGGGTAGTAGCCCTAAGGGTAGTGCCCCTGGGGGTTACATATTGTTTAAATGTTTTTAACTTTGGATCTTATTTAATGTAACTACTGCCTGTCCTGTACTGTGCCCAGAGCCTCTGGAATGGGTGCTGAATAAATAAAGTTTATCATTATTTTTATATTAAAATGGTAAGTAGTTTGAGGGAATGCTAAGGATCAATCAAAGTGCTACATTCTCTGCATGTAGGATACTATTATTCTGCAAAGGTTGCCTCATGTGCATCTACCTTGGAAATGGGCAGGTTCACATTTTTATTTAAAACAAAAATGTTTATGCTACTCAACCTATGATCCATCAAACAGTATGAAAAAAACATACAAGGTTTTGGAGCTAAAAGGGACAAGTCCAAGGAAAACACAGTGCACACTGCTGAAGATTCCACAGTTGTTATTTATTAACGTGCATGAACAGACAACATGCTCTTGTGCTTCAAGTTGCCTTGCCTCTTCCCAGCTCCCTAAGGAAGAAGCAGTGCAACTTGAAGTGCAGGACCATTTTGTCTTTTTGTGCTTTTTAATAAAATAGAAGCTGATTCTTTACCAGTGTGTGCTGTGTTTGTCTTGGACTGGTTCCTTTCAGCTCAGACCCTTGTATTTTTTCCTACTAGATTCTCTTTTGCCATACTGTTTGATCTGTTAAAGTTTGCAAATGTATAGTACCATGCAAGCTGTTCTATTCTCACTGTACTGCAACTTCCTTAGTGCTCATCTGTGAGTGATTTTACTCATTGCATCTTATGTTATTTGCTTTTTGCATCTTGGTCATGTATAATTTATGTTGAATAAAGTTGACTGATTGATTGATGTGTATTTCGATTAAGAGTGTTACCAGGAAGAACATACTGAGCTGGGAGAAGGGGGTTGGGGACCAATATAATGTTTGAGGAAGGCTTCCCTGGACATTACTCTTTACTTTGTTGTAAAGAGGGGGAGTAGGGGTTATAACTAATTACTCATACACTATCTCACTCTACATTTTAAACTGGTAGATATTTGGCATGGATGACGTTGAATTTCTGAAGCAAGGGGAGGTGATAAAAACTAAAACAAGGAGGGTTCTAACCTACTGCCACGCTGTTTAATCTGGGAGAGGAATTCTAGGGAAAAGCAAATTGCAAACAGACTGTATGGAAGCATATCTCCCACCCAAACAGACATTTCCATCAGCTCTGGACCAAAGCAGAACCTCCCAAGCATGTATTTGAAAGAAAGGACACAAACTGATTCGTACGGTAATTTTATTACAATGACTGCAATGTATTCCTGACATATGTCTGCACTGATTTGTCATCATGCTATCAGCACAGGGAGAGGTGTTGGATAAAGCACCGGGGTGGATAAGGCACTAAGGGAAGCCATCATCAGGATAGGGGAAAGTGCTGCTAGTTGGTGTCTTCAATCTGCCAGATGTGGAGTGGAGTAGTGTAACTGTTTTTACAGTATTCTTACAACTGTTATGGCATGAGTGCAAGTGAGCAGGGCATGGGTGAATATGTGTGTGTGGGGAGGGGGCAGGAGAGTGCAAAGGTGAAGGGGGTACCACAAGTTTGTTTGCTTGGGTTGCCATCAAGTCTAACATCAGCCATGACCCCATGCAGTACCGACGATCATCACAATATTAATTGCTTTTAGCACTAGCGTGACTCTTCACTCAGAACACTCACCCTCTTCTGCACAGTTGATTTCATAACACTGACCTAACATACGATCTTGACCACAAGTTTACTTGTGCATTCATGTAACACATTGGGAACTTCCTTTGGCAGGCTCTTTGCCTTGTGGGCACTGTGGATACGTGGGACAAGGAGTTCATGCAGTGCATCTCTGGTGTGATCCCATAGCCTGAAGTGGACATGGGGTGGGGTTGGGGGGTCAGAGAAGAAGGTGCAGCAGCAGTCTTAGGTGCCCCATTGGGCATACACTGGAAAAATGTATATGGCCCCACCTAAAAGTGCCTGCTCTTGGGCACCTAAGGTGTAGGAATTTCACACCCTGGAGGAGATGTTACTCAATTCACTGACTGAATTTGGAGGTCCTGGATTACAGGGAGTGTCATCTGGATTTCTAAAGTGGAGGAGAGTAGCTGAAAAACATTTTGATTCCTGGCAGGAGGGCGTGGGTGCAGCAAATTGCCTGCTGCCCCAGAACTACAGGCATAGCCTGTAAATTATGGGCTGATTATACAATGGGAACCAAAAATTCTATGATGTAATTGGCTGGCTGGGGTCTTTAACCATGAGTAAATCCCAGCATAACCAATGGGTAAAGTCCCAGCCATCCCAGCTGACCAATGCACACATCAATAAATCACTACACTTTTTATGTTGGCGTGTGCATGCACAGCCAACATATTGTGGTAGTAGCAGAACTGGAGGCGCGGTCACTGTTGGGCGAATGCAGGGCACGCACCAGTGGGTGTGTCCCTCATTCTCCAATAAGCCTGCATGCCTGCACCACACCATGAATACCTAATGTGGTGAGCACATCTAAGGAAAGGTCCGCTGCAATGCGAGCAAAGCTCGTCCTATGCAGAAGACCTCCTGACGTTCTTGCCCTGGTTAAAAAGTAAAAACATGGCGGCACACTGCCTGCCATAATGCAGACTTCAGAGGTGCCCAATCCCCCTGTTGGCATGTCCTGACGCAATGTGTGTGCTGACGGGGGAGCCCACTCCCCATCGGCATCATCCACCCCCCCCATTTGTTATGTGGTGAGGGGGGTGCCCAGTCCCCCTCGGCTCATGTCCCCCCACTTTCGTTGTGTGCCGACAGGGGTGCCCAATCCCCCATTGGCTAAAGCATCCCCCCTGCTTTCATTGTGTGCCAATGAGGGTGCCCAATCCTCCATCAGCTAAAGCATCCCCCCTTCAGTAAATGCTGATGGGGGTGCCCAATCCCCCATTGGCTAAAGCATCCCCCCCCAAAACACTGAGGTGGCATGCTGGGAGCCCATCCCAATATCCCAGATCACCTGAAAATGGAAAACCATCCCACAATGTTTTTTTTAAACCCCTGTAAAAAAGAAAATGGTCCCTCGCAGTCTCTCTGCCCCCCACAACCCTCTCTAACCCTATGTGCACCCTGCCTCCCCATACTCCCCCCACCCCATACTTACCTCTGGAGTCTGGCGCAATGATGTAAGGTGGACCGGGAACACGTCTGCACTCTTCAAAGCCAACCACGAACTGAAGAAATGCTGGTAAGCTGTATAATGGCATAAATAGGGTATTTTCAACTTTGGTGCATATCTCAGCCATTTTGGGGAATTTTGGCACCAAATTTTCAACATGGGGTTTTTGGACACTGTCATGGCATTATTCAGTCCAGAAAGGTGATTTAGTGGTCACTGCGCAGAATCACCTTTCGGGACTGATTAACGAAACGATAGTGCCACTTTTCATGGGAGGGGGCTCTCAAAAACCTATGTTGCAAGTTTGGTGGAAAAAATCCAAAAAAATGACTGTTTTACGAGCATGCATTGCACAGTTTCCACGCACACTCGTAACTTCGTGAATTTGTAATATTTTCACTCCAAATTTTCAAAATTGGCATTTTTCCACACCTCCTTATGAACAGTAAAGCTGTCATTTTACATATCCTGGCTGAAATGTGTTTTCACGTGTCCGGCGCAGAATAACGCGGTTGCTGTGCGAAATCAGTTTTTGGGACATTTTGAGGACATGACAGTGACACTGTTCATGAGCAGAGGTCCTAAAATGCCTATGTTGAAAATTTGGTGATGAAATTCCATAAAATGACTGTTACAAGTGTGCGTTGAGCAGTTTGCACACACCCTTGTAACCTCTCAAATTTACAATATTTTCATGCCAGATTTTCAGCACTGGCATTTTTTCACATCTCCTTATGAACAATACAGCTGTCATTTTTCACATCCTGCCCTAAATGTGTTTCTGCACCTGTGCCGCACAATGGCATGGTCAATGTGGGAAATCAACTTGTGGGACTGATTAACAAAATCACAGTGCCACTGTTCATGAGGGGAGGTCCCAAAATGCCTATGTTAAAAATGTGGTTAAAAAAATCCCATAAATAATTGGATTATGGACGTGTGTTCCACAGTTTCTATGCATGCTGATGACTTCACCAATTTTTCATATTTTCACTCCAGATTTTCAACATTGCCATTTTTTTACGCCTCCTCATGAACAACATAGATGTCATTTTCCACATCCTGCCCAAAATGTGTTTTTGTCCCTGTGTCACCAAATGGCATAGCCACTGTGCAAAACCACCTTTCAGCTAACAAACTGATAGTGCCACTTTTCATGAAGTGGGCTCACAAACAGCCCATGTTGAAAATTTGGAGTGAAAATACCAACACACGCCTACAGTGTTACGGTTTTCAACTGTAACACCCCACCCTGTAGAGACTGACATGCATCAGGGGTGTGACTTGGGATCATTGACTGTAATGCTCACACCATTCCACCCCCCACCCCCACCCTGCAGCCAGTGACAGGCATCGTGGTTTGCCTTGCACTGTTCGGCCACAAAGTTCACCCTATTCTCCTATACTGCACCCACCTCAGCCTATTTCCTTATGGAATGGGGTAAGTATAATGCCCAAACAACCCAAAGCACACCATGACACTTGTCAGTCTCTACAGGGTAGGGTGAGGTACAATGGCATGAGCGTTATAGCTGATAACCCAAAGGCACACCCCAATGCCTGTCGCTCTCTACAGGGTGGGGATGGGGTTGGAGTCACTTCAGTACTTCACTGCCATTCCTATTATGCATCTCTAACTCTAGCACTACCAATGCCAATGCCAGCGAACCAACATTTGGCATTGACTAATTCTTGTTTTTTAAAGAACAACTCTGTACTTCAGCATGTACTTTTATAAGTATGTTTCAGCTATTACAGTTTACTTGAAAGTACTTTTTTCATTTTCAGTGTTCCTTTCCAAAGTTTACAATTCACATTAGAAGCCTATCCAAAAATATCTGTATAAAAAGCAGTTGTCTCCCCCCAATTAACCTCATAGTGCATTTATTTATGATGATATATTGCTCCTTGAGACAACAGACTGTGATGTTATGAACAGAAATTGTGAGGTAAGCAGGGAAGAGTCAGATACATTTTAAAAGACACAGTAAACTAAGTACTTCTTTATTGGCAATATTTTGTAGACCAACAAAAGACAAAAGTAAAAGAAAAATAAAAAATTAGAAAACATTAAAGTTAAAACCAAACTGGTGTAAATCTAGTGGTTTTAAGGTTTTTATTATAGTAATGAGTAGCTCTTTAAATATGAATTTCTAAAATCTGCCTATAAAAAAGGCACTTCCTTGAACAAATTATATACAAAAAAACACTAAAAACACTTTCTGTGGTACAATACCAAGATGTATTCAAAAATGAACTGCTCACTTGTTTCCCTGACTGCTTGCACCCATCTCACCTCTGCCTCACCGCTGGCTCCATTCTCACTCTTTCCACACATGTAAATGATCTGCAGCTGGCTCCCAGCTTTCTGTAAGAATTGCCCAATTGCAAAAGCCACACATTACAAACATATCTTCCATCAGCTCCTGATTGTGCTGCATTAATCGCCTGTCACTCCTTTCAACCGTGCTCCTAGTGACACTCAGCCTGTCTTTTTTGGGCCTCACTCTTCCAGCACTGTCTGCTCCTTCATGCTCTCTTTGCCCCAAACCTTCCTTTTTCAGTACCAGTCACTCTTCTCTCTACTGGCAGCAGTGCTGTCTCTCTCCAGGTGCTAGAGACAAATACAGCCCAAAATAAAAACAGTAGATGGCACACAAATACCACAAAGAAAAACCTTTGCCTTCTTCAACTACATTCTACCCAGCAATACGGCATTATTTAATGCAGTACAGAAGAATATGACATGAGAATGTGGGTGGAAAATTTGTTGGATAACAGGACACAGAAGGTGGTGGTAAATGGCAATCACTCCACAGAGGGAAAAGTAACCGGGGGGTACCACAGGGATTAGTGCTGGGTCCAGTCCTCTTCAATATCTTTATCAGCAACATCACAGAGGGCCTAGAAGGAAAACAAATTTGCCTGTTCGTTGATGACACAAAGTTCTGCAACAGGTTGGACACACCAGAGGGTATAGATAGAATGAGGAGAGATCTGCAGAAGCTTGAGTACTGGTCAATGGATTGGCAGTTGAGATTTAACACACACTATTATAAGATAAGGCACATTGGGCACAAAAACTCAGGATTAACTTATCAGTGGGGGGGGTATAGAATGCTCCAAGCAGGAAAAGGACCTAGGGGTTATTACCTCTGATGACCTCAAGGTAGGAATTCAGTGCAACAAGGCAGCAGGTAAAGCAAACAGGATACTAGGATGCATAGGCAGGGGTATTACCAGCAGGAAGAAGGAGGTTGTAATTCCACTATACTGGACATTAGTGAGGCCACACCTCGAGTACAGTGTTCAGTTCTGGAGACCTTACCTATGTAAGGACATAGATAGGGTGGAGGCTGTCCAGAAGAGGGCACCCAAAATTGTGCAGGGATTACATTACAAACCCTATGAGGTCAGGCTGAAGGGTCTAAGTATGTACTCCCTGGAGGAGAGGAGAGAGAGGAGTGATATATTATTACGACATTTAAGTACCTCATGGGGAAGAACAAAGTGCAGGGAAATACAATTTTTCAAAGAAAAAGATTATTTATTTATTTATTTAGCTTTTGTTTACTGAGTAAGTACACTAGACAAGTATTATGCATATTTTCAGGAACGACCCAGGAGAATACAACATGAGGAACAACAGTCAAGGAGACATGGCAAAGAGAGTACAGTTTTTTGTCACAGTAAACAAACATGGGAAATACATCATTTGACGCTGGGGAAACATACAGTAGTAAGCACATCTCAGATTATACACTCTAGACTAGCTAGTTCAACTGACAGATATATACAGGTCATCATACATAGGAGTGGAGCATGGCTCAAGAACTGGATTGGTCATAATATAACTTATAACATTGTCTTATACACCCCCTAGGCTAGTTGGATTGTGGACAGGTATATACAGCTCATCACATTTTTGTAAATATGGACATGTTAGACAGAAACAGAAACACTTGGTAGTACAAGTTTCTACCAAGTGACCAAGGTGCAATATGTCACGGTTAGCCTATGACCGTGGAGCAATAATGGGTGTAAAAATGCCCAAGGCTTTTTAGGCAGGAGTAGTCAGAAGTCATTGATACAGTGGGGAAAATATCTCCAGGAATTCAATGGAGACACCCTGGGGAGGTTCAGACAAAACAATTTGACACTTTACTCTAGGGAGGTTTGGGGCATCAGGACAAGGGGGCATAGGATGTAACTAGAGGGAGGGAGGTTCAGAGGGAATGTGAGGAAGTACTTCTTCATAGAGTGGGTAGTTGACAAATGGAACAGCTTGCCAGTGGAGGTGGTGGAGGCAGAAATGATTACAGGATTTAAGAATGCATGGGATAGGCATAAGGGGATCCTGGTAGTTGGGGGAAGGGGAAAACCTAGTTCCAAGGCAGCCTGAAGAAGCACAGGTACTAGCGTTCAAGGGCAGACTTGGTGGGCAAAAGGCCCTTATCTGCCAATAACATCTATGTATCTATGTAATATTTCTATACAATTACTTAAAAAAAACTTAAATGCAATTTTTTTGTTTTAAAAAAATCATTATTTTACTAATTTTCACATTGTCCCCAATTTTATGTGTTCAGTCAAGAGATTATTACAGTATGACAGATGCAAAACATACACACATATTTGCATGTCACAAAATAAAACACATAAAAGATAATTTAGTACAGTATTAAAATTGTTTTTGACTTAGATGTGCATTATAAAATCACCTGTGCATAAAGATAGCATATACCTTATTATTTTAATTTCAAGTACTGTTTTACAGATAACTCCCATAAAAGGCACACTAAGGAGCAATAAACAAACAAGGTCAATAAAACAGGAATGACAGTTTTGTCTTTCTAATTTTAGTTACAGCTGTCAACAATTTGCAACTCTAGCAATATAGCACCCATCTGCAGTAGTTGTAAGTATATTTAGCAATTCCGTTCTCTAATTTGTTAACTCATAATATCGGACCTGACCTGAATTTTCTCATTTCTTCATACCAAGGGTATTCCAAAACGATATGTTATAAATTATCAGTCCTACCACTCCTACAATTACATTATCTAGCTTCAGCTTTTTGATTTATTATATTGTGACAGTAATAATTTACTTGGAAAAGTTTCAAATTTAAAACTCAGGAATAGCTTCCTTTTATTAGGATCCATAAGCTCAAATAAGCAGTACCATAGCTTTTTCTATTACTGTTAGAAATCAACCAGGGTGAATATTGTGATTTGCTTATTAATTCTAAGTCACTACAAGCCTCAGCACCCTGGATTGTGTTACTTACATATGTTTTATATTTCACACTAACCATCATATTTTTTTTTATTATACTTCCATTATAATGCAAGATCAAATTTGTGAAGCATAGCTTTTAGGTGCCTTTTTATTTATTTATTTATTTGCTTATTTATTTATTGAAAACTTCAGAGATTACCTTTAAGCACAAGTGCTCATTTGCAAAGGTGCCACATCAAATACGTGGTCACAAAAAGGAAAAAACAAAACAAAACAAAAAATTACAAGTACAAGTACAATAAGCAGTTCCAGAGGGAGAATTCAAGAATGCATGGGACAGACATAAGGCAATTTTTTTTTGGGGGGGGGGGGGTAGGAAGAAATAGGCTGTTGGTTAAATAGGATCTGCAGCTTATCCTCTAGGTAGGGAAATGGGCAGACTAGGTGGGCCAAGCGGTCCTTATCTGCCATCAAAATCTATGTTTCTATGTTTCTAAATGCAGTTGAGTCAGGCTCAAAGCACTTAAGACAGAACAATTACATACAGTTTTGAAAAAATCCATACTGATCATTGTATAAAAAAATCACAGGTTATATGCAGAGAGAACCCAAATAAAAGTGTTTAACAGTTACAGTTGTATCGAACTGCAAAGGCAGACAGCAATGATCTCTTAAACTGATTAAACTTGGAGTGATTCAGCAGTGTATCAGGCAGTTTGTTTAATCAGTTAGCAGCCCTGACAGTAAATGACCACTAGCCCAATTGAGTACACCAGAAAGGAGGTTTATGGGCATTCCTGGACATATTCCTTGTGTTGTATTGGTTAGAGATGGTGCAGAAACCTTAGCCAAGAGGACTGTAGGCTCCCATTTGCCTCCCAGTATATTTCTCTTTCAAACATTTTTTGATAATCTATCACAGGGCATGCTTGAAAGCATTATCCAGTAATGTATTCTCCTAATAATTGCCAGTACCAAGATAATATGGTATGGTATAGTTTATTGTTCAAGCAATCAATACAAATGATCATTACAATAATACGATTGCCACAAAAATTAAAATTGCATAAAATAAGAGATGTTACAATGAGGCTTTGGGCAATTAAACTAAGCAATTAAACTTCACCATCCTTTTTCTAACTTTCTGTGTGGTAACCAGATATTTTGCCATTCTCTGTATGATATAATCATCTTCTGTGCTTAAAAGAAAACTTAATATGATGTTATCATCAGCTTGCTGTAAATATTAGGTTATAGGATAAATCCACTTCATTCTTGCCCTTTGATACCATGTGCAATATAATATTACATGATACAAATCTTCTTTGTCCTTTTTATTACAATGGCAATAAAAATAATTTGGATCAGAAGATCTTCTAAACCTAGCAGATAAGATATTTGATTCAAAGCACTCCATTTTATATCTAACATAAGTTTTTCAGCAATTTTGATCATCTAGAATGTCCAGATAATACCTGGACATATGCCTGCAATCATTTATGCTGTACCATTTTGCATACCTGAATGATTGAATGAATTCAAATCTTTAGCTTTAAAATAAGCTATAATTATCTTTTTAATGTAAGGTTTATATTGTTTACTAATCATAATATTCCTGCTAAAGTAACCAGAAAGGTCCTCTAATCCATAAACATGTGATAATTTTTTTAAGGTGACATAGCCATTGGGATTTTTTACAGCCCATGAGTTCCCATGACTTTTTTTCCTTTAGACAGTGCTTCACTAACCTGCACTGTGGTAGTTTATTTGTTCTTATCCAATAATTAATAACTGTAGCATCCACCAGCACTTGTAGGCTTACAAATCCCAACTCTGCTCTGACAAAGCAGGCTGGAGTAGATTTTAAAAAGCCCAGGGCTAGATGAAGTGCCTGTATAACAGGCTTTTCTAAACTATACACACATGATTGTGCCCATAATTCAGCTCCATAGAGGATTTGCATGTTATATTTGGCCTCTAAAGCCCTAAGCAGAGGTCTAATTGTGGCACCACTGTAAAGTTTGTTGAATCTTTTTAAACTCTGAACAGTTGATTTAACTTTAATTAAAAGTGTATTGAAGTGTGATTTCCAGCAGAAATTTCGAGAAAAAGTAAGATCTAGGTAAGTGTAGTTTTTTTACAACCTCAAGAGTTAGGGAATCAATACTCCATTTATATTTAGTGCATGAACCACCAAATACCCTGATTTTAGATTTCTGAGTATTTATTTTCAATGTTAATTTCTCTGAATAATGTGCTGAAATGTTAAGTTTCTTTTGCAATCCATTTGGGGATAATGAGAAAAGAACCAGATTGTTCACGTAAGCTAATGCAGGACAGGGAATGGATTTAATTTTGGGAGAATCTGAATCTGAATCTGAGAATGTTATCAATAAACTGTTAAAATAAATTGGAAATAATAATGGGGCTAGTATACAGCCTTGTCTTACCCCTTTATCGGTATACAATTTTTCTGATAGATGAGTTCCTATCCCTACCTTTACCTGAGCCCATGTCTCAGTGTTTAAGTTCCTAATACTATTACTCAATATTGGGCAAATACCCCAATAAGACATTAAGGACCACAAGATCTCTCTATTAGTAGTATCAAATGCTAAGCTAAAATTAGTGAATGCAGTGTAGACCTTCCGATGTCGTAGTCTTACATATTTCTCAAGGAGATGCTGTAATGTAAAACAATTGTCCAAGCTTGAATGATCTTCCCTGAGTCCAGCCTAAAGAGGAGCAAAGACTGCTTAGCCTTTGAATTTCAAATTTTAGTCTGCTCAGTAGAATTCTGGCAAAGATCTTTTCCATGATGTCAATAAGGCTTATTGGTCTGTATGTTTTTGTATCTGTTTTGTCTCCCTTTTTGTGTATTGCAACAATCCCTTATCCTCTCCATGAAGAAGAAATAACGTTTTCTTGTTTGAATTTATTGAAGAAAAAAGTCAGAGTATCTGCCCAATCAGTGATCATACAAAAATAGATCTCAGAGGGTATCCTGTCAGGCCCTGGGGCTTTATTTAGTTTTATGTTTTTTTTATGGCTAAAATAACTTCCTTTTTCAGTAATTAACTCAAAGTTTGCTTTTATTACATTTGGTTCCAGGGGAATCTAGACTGGACTCAATGCTGGGCCATATAAGATTCCACTAAAGTGCTGTACACAACAATCCTTGGGAATAAAATTATCCAGTTCAATCTTACTGCCCTTAAATCCCTTAGCTACTAAGGTTACAAAGACTTTCTGATTCCTATCAACTATAGGTAATAACATACAATCCCACTGGGCTTTAAAAAACACCTTTTTTAAAAATTAAGAAAAATGTTATATTGTTTCCTAGCAGTTTTTAATTTCTGTGCAATTTCCTTATCTGCCATTGTCTTAGCAGATCTAAATACTGCCATGAGTCTCTTTTTCTGTAACTTACACTCATGATCAAACCAACCACTGCACAATGGTGGATTCTTTTTAAACATTTTCTCTACATATAAATATACTCTTATTACTTGAAAAAAAAGGTCCTGTAGGCCGTTATCCATAAAAGCAAGGCTTGTTTCTGATACCAGGTTGGAGGATCAGTTCTGCAAAGATGTATTGATTTCACTTTTAATGCTACTTTCCAGTGATTCTGAACTTATTAATTTCTTGGAGTATCTCATTTCCATTACATCAGGGGGCATATTAACATTAGGCAGCTGTTTATTTAATATCACTTTATCTCCATGAAGATTGATTGGGAAATGATCACTCTCAGTTCTAGGACAAATTATTAATTTATTCCAGAATTCTGGGGGTCCCTTCCAAACAACTAAATCAAGGACAGATAAACATGTTGTGTGAAGGAAGTGGGACAACCACCTCAATCTCATTTTAACCTCCCATTTAAGGGAAACTTGAGATTAGCTTTCAACAATTCTAGTAATTGATGACCGTGATGATTTATCTTATGGTCTATTGTAGGTCTTTTATCTACTAGGGGATACAGACAGTTCAATATTGTACTATTACAAAAAACCATCAAGGAGCCAATGCATGTGTTAAGATCTCCTAATAGCAGAAGATGAGCATCTGGATATCTCAATTGGAGAGCTTAGATTATATTGGTTATCCTTTTCCAGATATTGTTGGATTAAAATTTAGATCTAGTTGGTGGTATATAACAATTAAACAAAATTATTGTGTAGTGTGACCCTTTTATTCTAACCCCCCCAAAACAGTCATCCTTTTTTAATTTTTTTCCACAGAATCAAATATTCCAAGCGTGATGTAAATTACTAGACCCCCTGTACTTCTACCTGATTTAGCTTTTTTTTTTAACCCTGGTCTTTGGAAACTAAGATCCCCATTTAGCTCAATATTATCAAATAAGTCATGCCAGGTTTCTTGCAGGCAAATGCTAGTAAAAATGTTTATAAATCTGAGCCAGTCTGTATCTTGCTGCTTTGAACTGATGCCTGCAATATTCCAAGAAATTATTGCATCATTAAGGAATGATGAATTTCCCAGGGAGAGGGAACTATCAGAATTCTCCATATCATTTCTTCAGAAAAAAATTTCAGAGGAAGGTTGCAGTAGTCAGCCTTCATAGCCTGCTAAGGTCAAAAATCTATTTTGTATGGGGATTTGGTATAATCAGGGTCCCTGGCATTCTGTGATTCCACGGCTGTGGTAACAACTGCAGACATTTCCCCTATCCACAGAAATTGGATCCTGCTGCAGAAATTGGGCTTCATGTAGCTTCTACCACAAAATGGCTGCTGAGTGCAAAATGGCACCTGCAAACAGGATTGCATTTTTTTTCTTTCTAGAATTTGCTCTACCCACTGGCTGTTATGTTCCTAAACAGAACACTCAAGATACACAAGTTTTACAGCTGGTTGGTGGGAAGGATTCCATCAGTAGCTCACAAACAGACTGACTGACATCACATAAATAAATCATGAAGAAATATACACGACTCCCCCTCAAAACTCTATGGACACGCAGCCCCTGCCCATCCAAATCAAGCAGTTGCTAGAAAGCAGCTGTGAGAAACTGAATTATTTAATGTAATGTCCCCTTGTCCAAGCAAATCGGCGACCGTACTGAAAAAGCATCTATGCCATCAGATTCATGCCCCACCTTACACCTGAGATGGAATCCAGCCCGCTAGCCGTAACTCTCAGCCTCAGAGTCAGCCTGTTAAACACCAGAGCATTGCAGCTGACAGGCAAGTAAGCAATAATGTAAAACAAACAAACAAAAAAATAGCTATCATGTTTCTAGACACCATTGCTCAATTCAGGTGCCCTTGAGAATGGGAATGAGCCACAGCCAGCCAGCAAACAAACCAAACTCCAAACTACATAAAGTGCAGTAGTGAGAAAATGTTTGCACTTATTCTTGGGATATTTGTACTTATCACTGCCAACACATAAATGAATCATGTCTTTATATCTACCACTCTCAGGATGGACTTAGACTCACTCAATACCACATACTCAATAATATGTGTTATACCCCTATGAGACTGGCTAAACTGGGCAGGACACCAGACACCACTTGTACCAGGTGTGGCAGGGAAGAAGGGAACATGGTACACATTTTTTGGCATTGTGAGAAGGTATCTTCCCTCTGGCGGGAAATCAGCTCTAAACTTGACCCCTGGCTGGGGTTAGAAGACCTTTTCACAATCGAGGTTGTATCCTAGGACAATATGAGGGTATTACTGTTAAGGAGTGTAGATATCATATGGCCTTAATCGCCATCATTGTTAAAAAATTGATTCTGAAGCACTGGATGGACCAGCTAACAATATCTTATAGTGAATGGCTAAAGGATATATCTAACTTTTTTAGATCTGAATGACTGATAGCAGGTTTTAGGAATAACATAGCAAGCTTTGACAAGAAATGGGGCAAGCTATATGCATTATACTTGTAATGAGCGTCTGACAATCCAGCTGGATGAACACTTGTCTTAATATAAGGCATGTCTCTTCTCCTCCTTCAGGGGACATAGACAGGCACACTCCAGGGGTGGGAAGATGGGTGGGGGGCTAGGGAGGAGGGGTGGTTTTGGAGGGACTTAGTTGTTTTATGTATAGTTAGAAGGTTTAGATTACCATTGTACTTGACATACAATATACCTGGCTTATTTGTAACTGCCTTTTGGTAAAATGAATAAACTTTGAATTTAAAAAAATAAATGAATCATGAAATATACACAACCCCCAAAGCTCAATGGATATGTAGCCCCTGACCATTCAAATCAAGCAGTTGCCAGAACGCAGATGCCAGAAACTGAATTATTTAATGTTCCCCTGCCCTGGCAAGTCAGTGACCTTACTGAAAAAGCATCCACCCCATGAGATTCATGCCTCACCATACACCTGAGATAGAATCCTGCCCACTGGCAGTAACTGTTTTAACTTAGAGTCAGCCTGTTAAATGCCAGAACATAACAACTGGTGGGCAGGGAAGCAATAATTTAAAGCAAAAACCAAAAAAACAACAATTGCATTTCCAGGTGCCCTTGCTCAATTCAGGCACACTCGGGAGTGGGAATGAGCCTTGGCAAAACAAATCAAACTCCAAACCACATAATGAGAAAATAAAAATAACATACTTAATTACATACACCCACAGCATCATGCCACATGTGTGCCCATGGCATCCGTTCCTTCCTCCCTCCTCGAAATTGATAAGGTCAGAACCATGCTGTTTTGTGGTGAGAGACAGTGGGATTTCACTAGCCACCCTGCTCCCCTACCTTTCTGTGCCACTCCAGGGCTCCAGCTGCCCGGCTCTTCTAAGGAGGCTGGTCAGTGTTCTGAATAGGTGCTGCTGTTCACTGAGCAGAATACTCAGCTGGCTCCATTCCTTGTTTTCCCACCCTACCGAAGCAAAACTTTAAACTCTGTATAGTCTGAGTTTATCGAGTTTGCAAACAGCTGATTGGTTGCTGCATGTAGCCAATCAGCTCAGTGCTTCACATTGGCAGCAAATCCGAAGTTCCTCAATTTTTAATTCTCCAACTGGCAGCAAAGTCTGCAGTAATCACGGGGTGGAGATATGTGATTACTGGGCATACATGGATGAATTTCTGTAGTTTTTCCCCAACACTTCCTGGACTATGAGAGAAAGAGAAAGCACCAAGAAGAGGGGGAAGAAGACACTGCCGGCTGAAGGAAGAAGATCATTCATTGTTATTGTTCATGACATCTTGCTGATAGGAAGAGGTACTGCCATATTTTTCTGTTTTTTAAATATTGGGCTTTGTAATTGTTCCTGTTTTACTTGGTTGCTTAGTGTTTGCAGCTGGCAGCTTTAAATTTTGTGATACAGTCCAGATTAAGATGTTGGATCGTATTTCAGTGAATTGTGGAAATGTGTCTTTTTAAATGTATTTTTGGTTGACTGAGAAAGGGCGTCTCTGGGTGGATGTGGGTTGGGGGGGTGCCAACCTGTGTTGTTGTCCCTTATTATTTCAATGTCCACACTAAAATATTTTCTGTGCTGGTGGTCATCTGTTCCAAGTACAGCCTCTGGGTGGCTGGAGAGGCATCCGACCTAGGTTGTTGTTGTTGTTGTTGTTGTTGTTGCCCCCCCACACCACCCAGAGGCTGCACTTGCAGGGGAGGGATGCTATCATGACTGCGGCTACTGTAACCTTCCCTTTTTAATTATTTTTGTGCTATGTCCATGGGTAACTTTGCTTGATTGTGATTGTGATGTTTTCACTGGTTCACATCAAGTCTTGTATCAGGCAGCAAGGTGGTAAGTAAGGATTAAAAAGCATAAAATAAAAATAATACTGGATGTTTGTTTGCCTTTTACACCAAGCCATGGCAGAATGTTTCTAGATGAGGATGTGAGGGAGGGTGTGACGGGGCACTACCACCACTACTACTACCATTACGACCACTAGCAGGTCCAGATATATGGTGAATATGTAGTGAAGCAGCACCGTTTTTCTGCCTAAGCATTTTGTAGAGGAACTGTCTGAATTTTACTGGGAAAGTGGTACAGCTACTCACTTGACAGAATTGGTGACCCCCTGCAAAAGTTCTAGATCTGCCTGACCGGGATATGCACTGGCTGGCTAATAAAATGTACCAGGATGGAGAGCACAGTTAAATGGTAGAGAGGTTGAGATTGCCCTGGAAAGCAGTGCATCCAGGCTGCACCAGGTAGGGAGAAAAATCTGAAACGTGTGCTAAATTGTTTTGCAAGTTTTGTATGCCTATGTTGCCAAGTTCTCACCATATTTTCTGCTTTGTTCCCCTTGGGGCACTGCAGTGGCCCAAGAAAAATGTTACGTAACTTTTGAACCAGAACCTGATTCCATGCTATTGTCTCACTCTCTGCCTCAGTGATGTATTATCTAACACTTTATTTTTTCAATTAGTAGAATGGACAAATTTGTGCAGAAGTCCACACCATCCAGCAAAAACAGATCCAAAACTGCAATGTATGTGATTGCAAAAGATCTCTGCAAGCAATTTCTGAATCAGCCACTTAATGAGGATGGCGAGAAGTTGTTCTGCAGCAAAATAATCCTTGATCACATCTGCAAATCAACTGTCTCAGACCACCTTTCATCTAAGACTCATGGGAAAATAATCATTGAGATGATTTTAGAAAATGCCTGGAAGAGACAAAAAACTCTTTTGACGTCCCTCCAGAAAAATACAATTGCACAGGTGGAGTGCATGAAAGTTGTGCAAGATTTCACCAAAACATTCATGGAAGCAGATTTTCCACTGGAGAAAGCTGACTACCCAGCAATGCATTCCTTCATTGCCACCTATGTACAGAATGCTGGAGCAATACCAAGAGCTGACCAGCTGAGAGCCTCCTATATTCCAGACATTTATACCAGTGAATGAAATGAAATAAAACAAAAATTGGTGGAAAAAAAGGTGGAATCATCACGGATGAGACCAGTGACATAGAGCAGAGGAGCATTCTCAATATCCTGGCCACTCCACTTGAAAACAATGCCACAGGATGGGTACAGCCCTATCTTCTGGACACTAGGGGCCCAATTCTGGAAGGGCACAAGTTGCCACGGAACGTAACTTGTGCCACCTGCAACTGTGACATTGACCCTGCACCCTATTCTAGAAGGAGCAGGGTCATCGCAGCTAAGTCCTGCAACTTACAAAATGCGGCCAGGTACGTTGAACTTCGGGCGTACCTGGAGAGCATGTTGTAAGCCGCAACAGTGGGGCAGCGTGGTCAACCCTCCCCACCCATGCCCTGACCCCTTAGTCGCCAGCCGTAAATGCGGCAGATGGGTAGTCCTGGTAGTCTAGTGCCTCCCCAACTGTACCTATATAAATTAATTATCCCCTTTCCCTGGTAGTCTAGTGCCCCCAAACCTGTACAAATATAAAAGTAATTCCATCCCCGATTCCCTGGTAGTCTAGTGTTCCCCCCCACCCCGAACTGTACAAAAATAAAATTAATTCCATCCCCGATTCCCTAGTAGTCTAGTGTTCCACCCCAACCCTGAACTGTACAAAAATAAAATTAATTTCATCCTCAATTCCCTGGTGGTCTAGTGCCCCCCCACCCAAACTGTACAATAATAAAATAAATCCAATCCTGAGTCCCTGGTAGTCTAGTGTTTCCCACTCCCCACCACCATGCCAGCCCACCCAGCACCCCCACCCATCCCCAGCCAGCGACTGGCACAGCCCACTCTCTCCTCCACGCCAGCCACCCACTGGAGTGCAGTATTAGCGCTATTGCACAGACATGCTCAATCTGAGGGCCTCAGCAGTAGCTTACTGCGGTACCTAGTTGGTGGCTGGCCATGGAGGGAGAGGTGAGCTGTGCTGCTGCTGGCTGGTGACGGGTGGGGGGGTTCTGGGTGGGCTGGCATGTCAGGGTGGGGGAACACTAGACTACCAGGGACTCGGGATTGGATTTATTTTATTGTTGTACAGTTCGGGTGTGGGAGCACTAGACTACCAGGGAATCAGAGGTGGAATTAATTTTATTTTTGTACAGTTCAGGGTTGGGGGGGACACTGGACTACCAGAGAATTGGGGATGGAATTAATTTTATATTTGTACAGTTTGAGGGGAACACTAGACTACTAGGGCTGTTGTGTGCTGCATATGCTGCAGGCGACTCATGGTTTGGGGCATGGGTGGGGGATGGCAGCGCCGCCATGCGGGGCTTCCTGTCTACTGCTGTTTCAGGGGTCTGGGGGTATGGGCAGCCTGTGGGGCCCAGCTCGAGTGTGCTGGGCATGATGGGGGTGGGTCATAGTGCACATTCCACAGGACAGCTGATGGGTCTAAAGGACCCCTGGGGGCATCGGTAAGTTATACCAGCTAAATGCTGGTATAACTTACATTGCTGGATCTCCTCCGGGGGTTCTTGTAGAATCCCGATGTGGGCACTTTATGGCTGCCCTTCTGGAATGGGGTGCAACTGCTGCCGTAAACCCCCTAGCGCCATGTCTCACGGGGTTTATGCGGTGTAACTGCTGTTTGGAACAAGTGGCCTGCACCATGTCGCAGGCCACTATGTAGAATCACGCATGTCACAACTGCTGGTGTAAGTTGCTACATGCGCCATTCTACATGGTGCAACTGCAGTTATGCCAGGTGTATCCCTTCTAGAATCGGGTCCTAAATATTTGCCTTCTGTTTAGCATAGCACTGTTGCACAGGCAGTTGTACAAACTGTCAGTGAATATGGTATTTGTTTTTGATGATGTGTGGACATGACACAGACAATGCAACATTTTTAAAAAAAAAGCTTCACTGACATTCTGCAGGGCATGTTCCCAAACTGCACCCATATCACTTGCCTGCCCACATTATTGACTTGGTTGCAGGGGCATTCAAGAAGCCATTTGCCCTGACAATGAAATATATGAAACTATTTGGAAAACTATTTTCATTGCCAAGTGGAAGGAAGAATCACTACCTGCAACATCTTACAGCAGTTGCACCTGACAGCCATGCCACAATGCCAGCAGACCCCTGCGCAGCCAGATGGACTTCCTATTTCCAGGCTGCAAGATATCACCACAATCATATTGTTCATCACAAGTCCTTTGTGGAAAAGGAACTGGCCCTGTCAAAACACCCATGCAGCACCCTTCTTGCATTAAAAGTAAGTTTTAATAATTAAAAAAAAAATGTAAATTCAATAACAAAACCAATGTATTGCCTTTGCAACAATTGCTTGTAATTGTTATTAATGCTTCATTACTTTTATACACATGGTAACACAATGCAACAAAAATACTGTATTTAAAATATTTGTTTTTATTATTGTGCCTCCATAGGATATTCTCTTCAATGAAGCAGTAGTGAAAAAACTGAAGATTGATCTGGCATTTCTGGAAAACAAGTCCATGAAACTGTGCACTTTGCTTGATCGTTTCCAGTCTCAAGTACCAGTTACAACCAATACTGTAGACATCCTAGAGGAGCTGCACATTTATCTGGAGTTGCATTAACAGCTGACCATTGACAGCTGCAGTTTGTTCTTTGAATCCGTAGATGCAGATGTTCCACTTTGTGTCAAAAGAGAGTTTCTAAAAATGTTCAAAGAAGCCTGCAATGCCACAACAAAGCTCCATAAATACATGCCAGAGGCTGGTCAGCAAGGGATACATTTTCTGAAGGCCATCAGAATCTTTGACCCTGCTAAGGCCGTGTTCTTGTGTGACACAGAAAATGATCTTTCACTTATTCCAGGGTGGGCTGAAGTACCAGAAAAGGAGTTTACCCTGTACAAAAAGATCCTGGCACCTGCCTACATGGACAGCACTGTACAAGGAGAAAAAAACATTGACATGTTTTGGAAATCTGCTGCAGCCTATACAGCAAAACTGGCAGAATTGGCTCTTCCATGAATTAACTATGTCACAAACTCAACAGATGCTGAGCATAGCTTTAGGGTCCATAACTCTATCTATATTGAACGATGCAAGGGCCTCTCAGAAGAGAGTATGAAGCAAATGGTATTTCTGTGTTACAACACGAAACAAAACTATCAAATGACAAAGTAGTTTGAAACTGTGGGCCTGATGTTAAAATGACCGAGAGGGATGCAAGGGACTTGTGTCAAAGGTGTGTGACACAAGTTGTAAGTTGCGTCACAACTTGAAGTAAATGCGATTTTATAACATGGTCTACATCTGATCCAGATATAGCTGTGTCAAAGCCCACTTGCACCAAGGTTGCAACCAACAACGCAGTGCGCCAAGATGCAAGTGGGCTTGCACCATGGCGGGGCTGCCACATCCCCTTGTTTTGGATTTTGGAAGCCCCACCATGGATGCACGATGGTCCGTCACTTAGACCAGCCTGGAAATGGACTATATGGCTTGCAATATGCAGAGGCCATGAAACAAATGACTTGTGGAGGATCACCAGGGGCATAGGAGCCAGTAGTGTGGTGTGGAGAAGGTAACAGTTGCTGTGGTCCCGTAAGGCTGTGGCATGGGGCAGTTTGCCCCCATAGGGCACTGTCCCAGTACTGTTGGGGCACCTGTGTGCCACCACTGTGGAATTTCTGCCTTGGTAGGCTATTGCAAACCCCTGTAAATCAGGTGTGGGGTGTGCCTTGGGGTTGTCAACCCTAACGGTCACCCCATTCCATCAGTAAAGAAGTAGAGATGGGTACAGTATATGAGAAAGGGGTGAGCGTTAGGGTTGACATCTCCAAGGCACACACCATGCCTGATTTGTGAAGATGCAAAAGAGGTGAAACTGTAATTTTTTTTCCTGTTTTTTCTGTTACTGCCTGCAGGGTGAGGGTGGGGAGTTAGGGTTGGAAACCCTAACACCACATTTCCTAACTTTTTTGGCATTAAGATAGCCTAACTGGTGCATTAACATAGTTTTTTTGCAAAGAATTTCCTTTCTTTTTGAGACAGTAGAATTGTATCCTCGTTCACACTGGACCCTTTGGGACCTGTGTGAACAGACGCAGACATGCAGAGGCTTTTGAGCCCTGTGCCAAGGGATTACTCTGCCCACCTACAGATGTGCAGCAATGGATATGAGGAATTCATGGGGTTGTCTGGTGGGCTTCAGAACCACAGGGCCTTTTACTCCCTGTGCTTCTATGTGGCCAGAGATACAAACACACAAGCCAAACAGTTCATCTGTCAGCTACTGTACAGGCCCTCTACCACCCATAGGTACAGAGGTACAAGGCCCTATGCCAACAGAAGAGCTGTCTTCACTATGTGGTACCTGGGCATATACTTTAAGTATGGTTTTATTGTTCGGCTTAATGCCTTTACAATATACTAACATACAACCATACTAAAATATAAGCACTTCTGCTTACAGTATACAGATTAAATTATCTTATTCACACTGTATTCATATTAGAATTCAGTTCCATTAAAAAAAATACATATTATTCTTCCAGTTTCCACTTTCCCACAGGATAAATGTTCCACCAACATTTTCCTATACAATTCAGCATTAAATCCATTACAGAATTAGGTTAACTAATCAGAATATGAAACATGTATTATCAGCCATATCTGTAAATAATTAGATATAATTTTTATTTTGCAGCTAGTTGCCATCCAATGGGACCTGATTTGACTCCCATAAGACAGCCAATCAGAACATCCACCAGACATCCCACTAAAAAAAACAACAACAACAAAAAAAAAAAACTGTCTCCCATCCCCACATATGCCCAACACTTAGCCAACATGTTTGGGCCAGTCACAGTTAGGATCCTACTCTTGAAGCTACTATGTAAGAAGATTATCCAAAGATGGCTGCTCACCAGACCAAAATTAAGAAAACCTGAGCTGCCAGCAACACCCGTCCAATTGGAGAGCTATCAAAGGAGCTTCCCACTGCGTATGCAGTCCCATGCTCCTACTGCACCCAGGTATAATGGGATTTATATGCCAGTTGCTTCTGTAACCAGCTATTAGTCTTTTAGAGACTGAGTTTTTCCCCAGAAAAAGTCCCCACATTTCTCTCCATTTTTGAGCCCAGTACTGTGGGACTGAATCCCACCAATGCAGGCTTAATTGAGCCTAAATGGAGTTATAGAGAAGTTCCCTCGGGGAGCAAAGCGGAAAATCCACCAGCTGATTTCCATGGCCATCTGCCATTATCATTCAACTCAGAACATCACAATAAACAAGTATACATAGTATTAGGGTCCACTACAGGTAGGGAATCTTACTCCTGAAGATACATGCTACAGGCTTTCTGGGGAGGTCAACTCAACAGACCCAATTTAGGGCAATTCAAGCTATCCACAAGACCCATCATTTTATGGTACTATCCAGGAGTATCCTACTGCGCATATAGTTCCATACCCCAACTGTCCCCCTTTATGAAGGGAATTATATGCTGACTGCCTTTTATACCCAGATATGGGTCTCTAGAATTAGGCCTACCCCGAAAAGCTCTCTCACTTTTCTCCATCTTCAGCTCCATTTTCAGCTCCAAAACTTTAAAACTGGACCCATAACCACACTAGATTTAACTTACACCAAAAATAGCAAAGAATTAAAACAAATCCTTTAGTTACTCAGTTTATTTGTCAAATATCAAGTACCAACAAACACTGCTGGGAAAGATAAAATATCTTAACAAGAGCACAAAACAATATATCTCCAGCTTTCATTTCCCTTTAAACATTGGAAATAGAATTTTCCAAAAATACAGCTCTTGTTATTAGCACCAGCACGTGCTGAGAACAGCGTCCTTCTTATAGTAAATTTTCTGTCCAAATTTAATTGGGAGTCCGTGGAAGCAGTGTGGAAAAACAAAATAGTACCTCATGGGAGGTTACCCCTTAGTTCTAGCAGTCATCAAACAGTGTATTTCATGAGCTTTCTAAGAATAAAAAGCAACCCCACCCCAACAGTTTACATCACACAGTCTCATTTTCCAGTTTGCTTCTAATTAGGTGTTTCAAGTAAGCCGAAACCAAGCATCCTCCAGTCATCCTTTCACAAGAAACTCTCCATTAGCAGGCCTGACTTTCACCTCCTGAGTGAAACATACTCTAGGACATCTAGATAATGAAATAGAAAACAGAAACTTCGCTTTTCTGAGCACAGTAAAAATCATCTGTTTAAAAAAATTTCTCCCAGTCCTATGACAAAGACGGCACACATTTTGTAGATTTAAATTAGGCACTTTAGCACTGATAGCACATTTGTTATCTTTTGGCTGCACCTCCAGGCGCTCACCTCCAAACAGGATTACCAATATCTCGACTCCTCATTAACCCCTCAACAAGGCGCTAGGCAAGGACCCCTCAAGTCAATTCAATTCAGGCTAAGCGACAACTGAGGCATCAACAAATGCATCGGATAAAATCATGCAGCACCATAAAAGTGCCAAGAAAGCACCAGGCTAAACACTCGAGCCTATGCAGGGGAATCACTGGGGGTTTACCTGGTGTTTACCAGTGAAACTAATTCAACAAGTATAGCCCATCAAAAAAATTAGGCGGGGTTTCATTCATCGGAGCTTTTTTCTTAGTAAAGTAACAAAATGAGCATATTAAAATGCCGTTAGCTGACAGTGAGGAGCAGAGCAAAACAGCTTAGCAGCCATCTTGCTGCTAGCCCCGCCCAGCTCCTCTTCTGGGCATGTTCAGGTAACCCTGCAACTTTCATTCTTAGGCTGTGATGGGGATGTCGCATAACAGTGCCATCCCAGCACCCTCACCTCATGTAGCTGAGTCACTGACCTCACCCACAAACTCAGTTCACTGTCACAGGATCACAAAGCATAGCCACTGGGATGAAGATTATATTACTAAAGTAGTACTATGATTCCACTTCTGTAATAAGTACAAGCACTGTGGAGCTCAATACATGAAGTATTGCCAGTTTGGTGCATGTAGCCAGGGAAATACGCAGAAAAAAGGAAGGAAGCAAACTAGCCTCCTAAGTGCTACTGCACTGACCCATGCCCATTTGTTTCTACAAACTATAAGAAGCACACAGCTTACCTTGCTGTATCCAAGTGACTTTATTTGTGAAAAACAGATGCAAGTAAACATCGCAGTTTTAAAAATTCACTTCATAAATAGGTGGACAAACACTCGATTGAAAAACTACAAACAAATCAGACGCTGGCACTCACTGAGTGCTCCTGCAGCCATTGCTTGCTAGCAGCAACACGCTCAATGCGTATGCTAATCAGCTGACATTTCACCGTAACGCTTCCTCAGAGCTGATTGGCTCAAACACACACATTCACTCTCACTCAGTTAATTCATGCATATTCATAAGGTGGGAGTCACCATCACTTATGCACAGAGACTGATTCAAGCACTCTTTCACACTACTCATAGTCCTCTCATATTGAAATCCACACTATAAATAGCACTGAAGTGGTAGTTCCTCATTAATTCCCTTAGGGAATACAGTCTCCAGTTTAAAAATCCAAAAAGATTTGCTGGTGACCCATGGTTTGCTGCACAAAAATGTCTGGCCACTGCACTGGTTTCAATTTTATTACAAATTGCCGATTTATGTTTGCATATCCTTTCCCTTAGTGTCCATTTTATTTAGCCAACATATCCTAAGCCACACGGGCATGTCACAAGATAGATTACCCCGGTAGTTGAACAGTTTATAAAGGACGCTATGGAGAATTTCTTCCCAGATCGTGGATGTTTAAATTCTGCCGAATCAGTTGTATTGTGGCACTGTGCACAGTGCCCACAATGAAAGTTCCCTTGGAGGGGGTAACCAAGTACTATTTGGGCTATTTACTTATTCATGTAGACTGTGTACAAGCTTGTCTTTAATATTAGTACCTCTCCAATGTGTTATCCTTAGTGCTTTATTTTCAAAAGTAGCACAGCTTTGTATAACCTTCCAGTTTTTCTTTATAATGTTCGATATTTCTCCACTACCCTGAACATGTAGTGCAGATGTTGTTACCATCTTTATAAATAGTTAACTACAAGAAATGTATAGATGTCTCACTGCTTTCCATACTGAATTTTAAATTCACATTTGCCTGATTCATAAACTGATACAGTAGATTTAACTCTTCCATGGGACCTCTCCAGAATATAATGCAATCGTCTATATATGTTCAGGAAACCAACTGATCAAAACAGTTTGCTGCACTATATGAGTAGTCATCCTAAATCGCTGAAGGACAATATACCAGTGGGGCAGATGTATAGAGTGAAATATATGCAGCAGAGAAGGAGCATTTCAGAAACATGCTAAGGGTATGTCACAGAGATTTGTGGAAAGGGGGTATCCACCAGAAAAAGTATTGCAGGAGATGGAAAGAGCAAATTCACAAGACAGAAGCCTTTTTACACCTAAAAAGAAAGAAAATGTGGCACAGCAAATCACTTTTGTTACAGCGTATAACAACCAAAGTGGAGAAATATCGAACATTATAAAGAAAAACTGGAAGGTTACACAAAGCTGTGCTACTTTTGAAAATATAGCAGTAAGGATAACACATTGGAGAGGTACTAATATTAAGGACAAACTTGTACACAGTCTACATGAACAAGTAAATAGTCCAAATAGTACTTGGTTACTCCCTCCCAAAAAGGGAACTTTCGTTGTGGGCACTGTGCGCAGTGCCACAATACAACTGATTCAGCAGAATTTTTAAACATCCACAATCTGGGAAGAAATTCTCTATAGCGTCCTTTATAAAGTGTTCATCTACTGGGGTAATGTATCTTGTGACATGCCCGTGCGGCTTAGGATATGTTGGCCAAATGAAACAGACACTAAGGGAAAGGATATGCGAATGTAAATCGGCAATTCATAATAAAATTGAAACAAGTGCAGTGGCCAGACATTTTTGTACAGCAAACCATGGGTCACCAGCAAATCTTTGTTTCACAGGAATAGAAAAAGTGGAATTGGGAGCAAGAGGAGGACACTTTCAAAATAAACTGTCTAAACTAGAGTCTTTTTGGATTTTTAAACTGGAGACTGTATTCCCTAAGGGAATTAATGAGGAACTACCAATTCAGTGCTAGTAATAGTGTGGATGTCAATATGAAAGGACTATGAGTAGTGTGAAAGAGTGTATGAATCAGTCTCTGTGCATAAGTGAGGGTGACTCCCACCTTATGAATATGCATGAATTAACTGAATAAGAGTGAATGTGTGTGCTTGAGCCAATCAGCTCTGAGGAAGCCTTATGGCGAAATGTCAGCTGATTAGCATACGCATTGAGCGTGTTGCTGCTGGCAAGCAATGGCTGCGGGAACACTCAGTGAGTGCCAGTGTGTGATTTGTTTGTAGTTTTTCAATTGAGTGTTTGTCCGCCTATTTATGTAGTGAATTTTTAAAACTGCGACATTTACTTGCACCTGTTTTTCACAAATAAAACCATTTGGATACAGCAAGGTAAGCTGTGTGCTTCTTATAATTTGTAGAAATAATTGGGACATGGGTCAGTGCGGTAGCACTTTGGAGGCTAGTTTGCTTCCTTCCTTTTTTCCACTTCTCTAATAATATTAGAAAGAACTGGTGTTCTATATAAAATATTATGTATGGCGTCAGATAGGATTCTGGATATTGGGAACCATTCTTGGAAACAGTTCTCTGTGTATTACAGAGAAATGTTTCCAAGAATGGTTTCTGATGTCTGAAATCATATCAGATAAGATTTCAGGTACGATTTCAGATATTGGGAACCATTCTCGGAAACAGTTCTCTATAATATACAGGGAACTGCTTCCCAGAATGGTTCCCAATGTTTGAAATGATATGTGACACCCTACCTGATATTATATAAAGGAAACCAGTTTGTTCTAATGTTATTAAAGAAGTGAAATCATATTATTACTTTAATAATGTATATACACCTATGTATGCTCATATATTACCTTAACTTAAAACAACAAAAGCTATAACTTAAGATATCAAAGCATCCAGAAGGTTGTTTTTCTCTAGCAGTATATTTTTTGAGAAAATGACTAATGTTATTTCTTTGTGTGGAAGCCATGACCTTCCACAATAGATGATCTCAAAGATTTCCAATTTGATTTACTCATATTTTATTTTAGTCTTTGGTAACTGGGTAAGGCCCACTAGGCACAAGTGCCTGTTTTCAGGGGTGACCTGGGAGCACTGGGCGGCTAAGTGACTTGCTCAGAGTCACACAGTATGCAAGTGGTGTTGTGAGAATCAAATCTAGTTCTCGTCTGCTGGATGTACCAAGCTTGTTCACAGCTCGTTACTCTAACCTCTTGGCTATACTGCCAGCCCTTATCTAGGCTCTTTGATGTCCTAAAGGACCATTATTGGTTAAAATGTCCATGTAGCACATTTCCATCTTCATCACACAGTCATGATACAGACTGTAGAATCAGGGGTGAGTTTGATGACTTGTACATGTCCGAAGTATTAGGGCAGAAGCCACTCTCAGAAAATCATGATCCATCTTGGTACACGAGAGATGGTACTATCTGAAATAAAGAGCTTTAAAATGGTAGTGCAGTTTCAAGGAGAATCATGATGTTATGCCAGACAGCAGCATTCCTCCCATACTGGCACTCCATACAGTTCACAAGCAACTCTCATAATTTTTTAAAATACAGAACAGTGATGTTTCCAAGCTCCCAGGGAAACAAGACAAGTGCACCATGTACCAGACGGATCCTCACAGAACAAAAACAGGCTCTACCACCCTCCAAAAGCCTGCAGTATTAAAAGCACTATGTCTAATATAGGTGGTATCAAAAATCACTCAGAGATATGTCAAAATATGAACATATGAAATTTGCCAGCAGATAAAGGCCTAGAGGTCTATCAAGTCTGCTCGAATGTGCAGCTAGTGCCCCTTATTCTGCAGCTGCCCCTCCCTTCCACCCTTCCCCTCCATTGACCCTCCCCCTTGTTCTGTCCCACCCCCTTTTGAAGTAGTCCACTGTTCTACTGGATCCCAGTTCTGCAGGTAATGCATTCCACCCAGCTACCACCCTCTCTGTAAAAAATATTGGAATACAGATGAATAATAGAGGCATGTCCCACTTCCAGTTCACAAAGAGATTTTTTTGTTTTTAATTTATTTGGTACATTGGTAGAACCAAGAAATTGCACATTTCCTGAAATCCAAAATAACTGTATCTTTCTTTGAATTAAATTTATAACACCAAGAATTGCACATTAATTTTTATTTATTATTACTAAGAATTGAATATCTATAAGCTAAAAGCTCATTTACATAGGTTCCACATCAGGGACAAAAATACAGACATAGTACATTACAGTTTGTAAACAACAGAGAGAGCAAACAGAGAACCAGTATGGTACATTTAGGTGGACATTTTTGTTTTACATACAGTCGTGTTTTTTTTTATTTTTTTTATTTTACAACACAGTCCTTGTACTTGCATATATTGGTATTTGGGCAAAACATAAGAGTCCTATTAGCAGGTCGAGGACACCTAGGAAAAACAAGGTACACTAGTGTCCTAGAGGAAAGCAAGAGAAAAAGGTGACCTAGTGGAGTGCAAAGATGGAGGTAGGGGTGGGGGTGGGGATAATAGGAGAAAGAAGATAAAGGAAGAAACAGGAAGAGGGAGGGTGCTAGGCATTAGAAAGAAGGGGGACAGGCAGTAGAGGGTAGCAATGGGTGCAGGGTGGGCTAGAAAGGGTGCTATGGGGGGGAGATTAGCGGCGAGGTAGCCTTTTCAGTGGAGGAGCTAGGAGGAAGGTAGTGGAACAGAAGGTTGCAAGGTGGAGGGTGGGGGACTGGAAAAAGTGGCAAAGAAGCCTTGTTTGGGGTGAGGGTAGGATAGGGAGGGGCCAGAATTGTACGGGTGTGGGGAGAAAAAGCAGCTCAAGGTCTTGTTGGGGTGAAGATGGGAGAGGAAGAGAAAGGAGGTTAGAGAAGCATGTGAATGGGGGTGATAAGTGCTAGAAGCATCTTAGTAGAATATGGCAGGAGAGATTCGCAAGGAAGTAACGCAAGGATGGAGTTTGGGTGGAGAAGGATGAGCACCCACAATCGTAGTTTGAATTGTTTGCTAAGAGGTGGGTTCTTAGAAAGGTTTTGAATTGCCCAAGTTTGGTAGTGGACTCGGACATTTTCCAAATCCAGAATGACTGTATATTTCTTCTTAAAAACATTTTATCCAGCTTGTATAATGCACTTGTTTGTTAAAAAAGATTCAAAAAAATGTTCCTGTATGCCTTTAAACAAATGATATATCTCACAACATGTTCCTTCACATCTCTTCTTATATAATTCTATCCAGCATTCACAATGTACTGTTTTATTGCAAAATTCCTCAATAGTATTCCTGTGTGCGTTTTGTCAAGTGGTATGTTAAACAGGACAGAAAGCTGGAAATTGCTAAACGTATTCACTAGCTAGAAGTGTTGGTTACCACTCAGTGCAGGTGACTGTGACAGTTGATAAAGTGCTATGTGCAAATAATAAATGAAAAAAATCTGAAAAAATATCCTGAAAGTTAACAAAAAAAAAAGTGGAAGATAACCAAGAATGTTTCTTTCACTCATTTCAAAAATCCAATTATAAAAGTTAATGTACAGGGAGATAGATGTGCATTAAATCTTGAAATACCAGTGCTGTAGACCTCCAGTCTTCATAGTATTTTAGTAGCTGTAGTCCTTTCCTGCATTTCCCTTCTAGGGAGGTTGTGGTGATGGTGGTGGTGGTGGGGGGGCTCCCAAATACCCCACTACAATGGCTTCAGTCAATTTTCAGTTGTTCTCACTGATATTGTATCACTCTCCCTTCATTTATAACATTGGAATCATTAATTAGTAAAGGTTTTTTTTTTGCTCTTATACATGTCCATCTTTAACTTATTCAGCAGTAGTCAGGTACTTTGCTCAACTCCAATCTACTATCTGGCAAGCTCAGAGGTCATACATGTTCACCTTATTGCAATTTGATGTTCAAAAGACTGATACATTTAAACAAAGGGATTCCCTTATCTGAGTATAGGTAGTTGTCTCCATATTCAGAAGTAAAAAAGTGTAATTCCAAATAGAATGTAGCCCCGATGGGCAAAGTTGAGCAAAGTACCTGACTACTGCTGAAATAAGTTGACAACTACCTACATTCAGATAAGGGAATCCTTTTGTTTAAATGCAGCAGTCTTTTGAACACTGCAGTGCAGTAAGGTGAGCAGGTACAACCTCTGTGCCTGCCAGGTGGTAGAACAGAGTTAAGCAAAGTACCTGACTATTGCTGAAATAAGTTAAAGACGGACATGTATAAAAGCAAAAAAACAAACAAAAAAACTTCTTAAATTAGTGATTCCAATGTTATAAACAAAGGGAGATTGGTACAATATCGCTGAGAGCAAGTGAAATTTGACTGCAAGCAGGAGTCGCTGTAGTGGGGTATTTGGAGCAGATTCTCCCCCCTGAAAAGGGAAATGCAGGAAAGAACTACAGCTACTAAAATACTATGAAGACTGGAGGTCTACAGCACTGGTATTTCAAGATTTAATGCACATTTATCTCTCTGCACATTAACTTTTATAATTGGATTTTTGAAAAGAGTGAAAGAAACGCTCTTGGTGGACTTCCATGTTTTTTTTTTTTTTTTAAATAACTTTCAGGATATTTTTTCAGATAATTTTTTCGCAAATACTATTTGCACACAGCACTTTATCAACTATCACAATCATCCGCACTGAGTGGTAACCAATGGCAAACTCCATCTTAGAAATATACCAGTCATGTTGTGGACATGTTTGAAAAGAGACACTGTGCTTCTAACTGGCAAAAACGTAAGCCCCATTCGATGGAACGATGCCTGGATCCACTTGTTCCCAGATCTAAAACGTTTTGCAGTAAGATCAAGGAGAAAGAGCCTTGACAGCATCCGAGCTTGTTTCCTGATGTCAGCCAGCCTGAGTATCCTCTATGATGGAAAAACATTCTGGTTCTTGGAAGGGGAATTGCTTTCCACAATCACAATAAAAAGATGGCTAAATATAGCATGTGGTATCCATGACAACCTATTCTGCTCACAGTGCTTCTACTGTATAAGACATTGAATTTGTATCCCCTAAATTACATGGTTTCCGCTGGTCTGACTTTTTTTGTGCCAGTTTGAATTAGTGCAAGTGTAAATCTGAATGTGTCTGTTTCAAAGATAGTCAGCAACATTTCTGAAAGATTTAGTTAAAGTGACTCATTTTGTTTAAAAGGTGTTACCAGTGAATCTTTCTACGTGTGGAGTTTCTACACCGATAATATTTTAGGTTGGAAAAGGAAACCATGCCTGTACTACAAAAGGAGTTGTTAGTTACCTACATTGTACTTTACTAATTAGTTGGAAAGCAAAATGTTACATAACTTGTTACTTAACTATTTTCAAATGCATGGAACAACTTAAGACTTTTTCTATATAAATTTATGTGGAGACGGGTTTATTACTGTATGTTTTGTTAAGAATGGAAAGATGCAAACGTGTTTTCTTGCTTTTATAGTATAACTCTCAGAACAGCCCTGAATAAGCAGAAAACTCATTGTGTCACTGCCAGCATCCCCTTTCGGCATTCTGTGTACAGTTTTATCACTATTATTAACTGGCACCTCTGCTGTCACTAGCACCCCTAAGATGTCAGCCAACATACGTAAAGGAGAACTCCTAGAGACAGGTGAAGTAGCCTTTCAAATGGGGGGTGGGGGGAGCCAACAAAAAACTCAAGTCTCTCTCAATCACTGGGGCTAGAAACTGGTCGAAAATATTTTTCCAGTGGAATATTTTAGGGGACAAATACTGCTCAGACTATGTAATTATATGGTCCTTATGCTGTCCAGACATTTATAATAGATTTATTGATACTTAAATTATTTTCAAAAAGGCATGGGGACAGAATGGGTTTGCAGGGAAGTAAACAATGATGGACACCATAAATAATGAATGTTTTAACTCAATGGATGCCTCAACACAGTCCATTCACAACCGTTTATTAAAATAGATCCATAACGCTAGCTCCCGTTCTCATCATCGACTCATAGATGACTAATAACTGGGCACCATGGTTACAGGGCTTAGGAATAATTATAAACACAATTGAAAAAGTACCGATACTGATCTGAATCCCCAGTAAACTGCTAATTGTGACTTTCATTTTCTTGAGCCTCATTCAGTCCTCTGCACATGTGGTACTTTAACTGCAACCTGACTCATTTCACTTTCCTGATCCCCACTCAACAGCATTGAAACACACATGCAGTATGTTATCTCCAAGCCTGATTGTGGAGCCCACTGGGAAACGATAAAAACTACAGCACTCCCAAGCATCAAACCCACCTAGGAAGTCCTTCCCCCATCAACCTACACAACCTTACAAAATTTCTCTATTTAAAGATGCATTGTTCTTGTCTAGGCAAGAGCAAAAATTCAGGACAAAAACCCACCATTGAAGTCAATGGGAAAACGTATTTTGTCACAATTTAATATCTCTAAAAATACTAAACAGATTTACATAAGACTTTTGGGAATTGTGGATGTTGTCATCTAGAACTAATCCTGAACATCCTGTTATGCACAACAAATCCTGAAAGTTTCATGTATATCTGTAAAACTGTCTTTCTGCAAGCAGCAAACAACAAAAGTTGAGTTTAACATAGAACTAATCAGCCACCCTAACTATAGCGCCGCAACTGCACCGCTAGAATGTGGGTTTTACCTAAAACTTTATTAGTTACTTCAAAATTTCAAAAGAGAGCCGGCCTGGTAGTGCTGAGGGTTGAGGCGCTAGATGCCACATCTCACGCCACGCTGGCAACCTGAGTTCAGGAGCGAGCTCTGGCACCGGGGGCCGGCAGGGACAGGGCGAGGATTGAGTGCTGGCTGCTCTCTTCCCTTGGGGGGAGAGTGGGGGATAGCTCGGTGACCCAGCAGCTTCTGGTGGAGATCAGGGGCACTGCAGCACATTGCGTCAATCAGCATAGATGACGTGGGCAGGATTGTCGTGCACCAGCATGTCATGGGTGCACCACACAGGGGGAGAGGCACCAAGAACATGGAAGAAAACAGGCTCCGCAGGGCAATCAATGGCACCTGACCCCCATGACCACCACCGGATCTACCCTGCCTGGCCTCCCAGGTCCTCCACCCGGGCCCCACTCCCACAGCCAAAGTCTATGTGTAAGAGCACCCAAAGAGGAGGGGTGGCCCCACCCTGGAGGGATTAAGCTGGGGTGCTGGCTGTGGGGGGGAGAGGAGACACAGGATCAGGGGACCTCAGGTGGGCAGAATCAGGCAGGATGCCCGAGAGAAGCTCCGCCAGCCATGACCGGAGGGAAATCGATTAAAAAAAAAAATTCTAAAGAGAATATCAACTTGTCCATCACCCCTCAAATTCTTCTATCTAAAAGCTTTCAATATACCCTTTCTACCTAGCCTGATCTGTAATATACTGCATTATATGAGTTAGTTTAAAATCTGTCTCCTTGTAAATTTTTTGAAATCCAAATAAACTGAGTGTAACAGGTTTATGCTGCCCTCTGTCTACAGAGGTACCTCGAGGTATACCTCAGCACTTCCAAACTTTTATGCGATCACCACTGTAAGTACATATTTGTTAGAGTACAGTTCTTGTCCATTAGGTCTGCTCTTAAGTTAAACTTTTCTAATAAATGGCAGTTCATCCGTAAGTAATTTGTTACTCTTGGGCAGGTACAGTATATGTACATATTCTGCATAATCATTCCCTGGTATACAGTGCAAGCCGCTTATATCGGGCACATCTGTGTAACAGATTCTGCCCGTTATAGCGATTGGGTGCTATAACCAAAAAATGATGTTTGACAAATCCTGGTACAGTACTGTTGATGTCTGGATTGGCTGGTGAAGCTATCTCAGTGGAGTGCCTGGCAGATGCCTGTTTGCAGCACGAGGGGGTAGTGTTGCTCTATCCGGTCGGCGAGCTGAGTAAACCGCGGGATTGGTTACAGCATTAGGGTCGTGAATTGAAGTACAGTATTGTGGCTGAGTGACCCCATCTGAGTGACCTGTGTACCTGCAGCAACCCATATAAAGAAAGAGATAGAGAGTCTGAGTCACAGGGAGATATTTAATTCCTGTCCTGCTGTGCTGTTCTGCCCTGCCCTGCCATGTCGTGCTGTCAGCTGGTGAAACTGCGATTTGGAACCGAGACTGTGGAAGACCGGTCGGCAGTGAAAGGAGACAGAGGGGGCTGCTGGAGTTAGTGCTTCATTCTGAACAGCACAGTCAGTAAGTAAACTGACCTGTAGTAGAGCATTATTCAACCCTCCTTGTCCACCAGAAGTGTCACTAATCTGTTAATTGGCCTATTTAGTTTAATCTCTACCGCAGCGGAGATGATATCGCTGGTGACACACCTTTAATTGCTGCAGACATGAGGTGTTAATTGGTCCAATTATCATGCAAGATCACTGCCAGCTGCCCGAAGTAGCAGGCGTTACTTAGTCATTATAACCATACAATCTAAACAGTGACCCTATGGGAGTGGCAAATGGTAAACAGAAACTGCCCGCAATAACCGACTGCCCATCATTACAGAGGACAGTATAAGTGCAGTGGACTGTATTATTCGATCTGAAAATCCTAGAAATGTCATCATCCTCAATAGGAAGACCCATCTCTGTCCTTAAGAGATGCATAATCTTTATTTTTAAGAGATTGTGAAGTTTCACCTTAACTTTTTTAGGCCATACTGTATATCCTTATGAATGGGTGCTTATCTGTACAGTTTACAAGTAAGTTATTTAAATCTGCTGTTTTATTGTTATTTACATCATGGATAAAATGTTGACCCATAATCTCAGAGGCTCTAGGGAGATCATTATTTATAATTTCCTTCTCTTGTGACCAGGGTTCTTCTGATTTGCTAGTTGTTAGGGCAGCTTCTCATGTCCTTTAACAAGGTCTGTTTTACTTTATTTACTTTTTTGTCTGTAAAATTCTATGGATTGGGGTTACACGAGTCTTACTTTTTCACTTTTCCCTTCCCTTTTTCTTTCTTTGCCCCTTATTAGGATTTTCAGCTGGACTCTGAATTATTAATGAGGAAAAATCAGGTCTGCATGCAGCTGCATCATCATCATCACTTTCTATTAAAGGGATGGATGAGGATTCTCTAGGAGGATATATGCTATGTAAGATTCTTAAAACATTGTCCATCCTTGCACCATTGATAGCATAGCAATGTTCTTCTTTAATGTCTCAGTTTCATTCCTTGCTATCACCACTTGTTCCATCACCATTAAATTAGCTGCATATTAATTTTTTATGACTTGTATGATATCCTAAGATGTGAGGGAAAATAGGTAAATG
The DNA here is from genome assembly GCA_016271365.2 of Neoceratodus forsteri. Taxonomy (NCBI): domain Eukaryota; kingdom Metazoa; phylum Chordata; order Ceratodontiformes; family Ceratodontidae; genus Neoceratodus; species Neoceratodus forsteri. Next base: position 1,338,256,599 of record CM057455.1, on the reverse strand, counting down.
ACTCATTAAATAGCATCTCCTCCTTGCTCTGACTTAAGTCACATGGAATGTTACTGCCATTTCCTGAGTTAGCGATTAGCTAGTCATTCAAATTTTGCCTATCATTAGAGCCGAGCAGTGTTCTGCTTTTGTGTAGGTTATCTAAATCTTTAAATCCCTGAATGGTATTCTGTAGATCAGTAATAACCTCCTTAAGATCTGAATCGGTGTTAAATTTTCCCACTGCAGCTGTTTCATTTACTTTAGTTAATGTACAATTAGCACAGGAGTTTATTAAGGGTAGAGAGGGCAAAGAAGAGTAGCTTTGCAGTGAAGCCCACCCTATCAGATCTAGATTAATAGTATGGTCAACCTTACCCACATCCATACCAGAGGAAACACTATGAATCATTTCCTTGCAATTTAAGGTTGCCCCATTTCTGGACTCTGGAGTTTCAAATATATTTGGGGTTAAACTTTCACTCCTTCTTTGAAGCGGCCAAGTGACTTGTAGTTTAGGGCTGGAGGTAGAATATTGACTGTTAGGTAAGGCTTCACTTAGTTCCTCTCTTTTATCAGAGTTTTTCTTAAGAACAGATTTTGGCTTTATTTGAACTAGAAGAAGGGACATTCTAGTTTGGATTTTGTCTGATGGTCCCTCTTTACTCTTTTTTGGTTTGGACTTAGTGTTTTTTCCTTCTTGCTACCTTGCTTAGCAGCTACATCCTTCTTTTTTCCCATGGCTATTTCTTTTGCCCTGTTTTACCTTAGTACTCCTCTTTTCAATATCCCCTGTCAAGTGCGACAAAGGAGGCACAGAGGCTAGTTCATGTTATTCATATTATGTACTTGCCCTGTAGTAGTAATCATTGTTTATGTGTATATAAAAGGAAGACATACTTTATCAACTGGCAATGAAGTGCAATAAAATCAATCTAGTCAGAAAATATATAATTATAATCAGCTTGTGATGAAAGTCCTGTTATTTATCAATATTTGTAAGTTGTTTATCAATTCAAAAGTGCATAAAGTTCATGAATTGGGTAGAGCAGTTAAGCTTTAATTAACTTGCTTGATGTGACCAGTAGATAAAGGTCCCATAATATGAAAGAACAAAGAGCATCTTCCTGGATTGACGTTTTGTAGAAAAAATAGATCTGGGTGGTTAAAAACTAGACAATCAGTTAGGAAGATATGTGCAGTGATACAGTTCAAAAGTTCTCCGGTCTCCCACAATAAATGATCCTGGAGGGTCAGCTCTCAGCGATCCCAAGTGCCTTTATTTGTAGCAGTATAATCTTAAATGGAGAGAAAAAGGAATAAGAGAACTAAGATATTTTTAGAGTAATAGTTTAGAAATAGCAATGGATTTCCAATGAACTGCAGCAGTTTCAGTATTTAGTTTGACTTCCTAAGATAAGGAGTCCAAACATTTGTACCCTTTTAAATGTTATTAAAATATTGGATATTATGTTAAGCAGTGACGAAATAAGTCGCCACTAGCAGTTAAGACTGCAATATAGAGTAACTCCAAATGTACTGATTCTAAAAAACTCTGGTGGATTACTTCCTAAGTAAATGCCTGTCTATATGTATACATTGAATTACTAGAAGCAGGTACTTTTCTAAATAAAAAGTAAAAGACCAGAGGATGACAGCATGGAAGTGTAAAACTTCTAAAATCCTGTGTGCTCAGAAAGTCTGTTGTGAGTTAAATCGCTGTGTCTTGAAATGCAGCATGGCTGTAAATAAATGACATGTTACGTTGTTGCAAATTAAACAGTGCCACTTCTGTATGCACGTCTAGCAGACAGACAAAAAAGGAAGCCAAGAATTTCCAATCATAAAATTGTAGAAATCCCACTATGCTTTCCTGTGGGGTTCCGCTGCTATCACAGACTTCACTGCTGCTTATCTGGTGCAAAATGACAATACTGACTGCAGAATGCCAACGCATGCACTGTATACTAGCTAACCACATGACCAGTGGTGCCAAATTTTAAGTTATTTAAAAGTAAAAAAAAACAACTATTTTTATGTCTGTTTTATTTTAAAACCTCAGTGTCTGGCTACACGTTTACTTTTAATCAAGTTGACTCAGTCATACAATACACCATTCAGTTAGGTGGATGGCTAGAAAGTTCAAACAGAGAAGAGACCAAAATGAAACAAAAACCCCAAGTACATGGAAGAGTTTAAAACAGAAGATTCAAAACTAAAAAAAATGCAGTCTCAGAATTTCTCTTAAAAAGAAGATATACTTCTCAGTGCACTTTCAGGTAATGTTCAAACACAGGAAAAGACTCAAAGAAGCAGTTAGGAAGAATTTTCTTTAAGGGGGATACAACCACGTCCCCAGTGAACTGCTTTCCTTGTGGTCAGCTCTCTGCAGAGCTCCCTGCAATCCTCCTCCTACCAGGCGAGCTCCTCAGCCACCTTTAGGACTCCAGACTCCTGGAAGGAGAAAAGCAACGGCAAGAAAAACAACCCAGACAACAAGCTACAGAAGTTGGACTGGAAAGAGAACCGGAATAAAATCTTAGGTTGTAGGCAATGGTGTCATACCTTAACTAAGAGATAACAGCGTGTTTCCAGTTCTCCTGCTTGTGGCACTTCTCCCCAGCAACACAGCATGCAGTGGCTCTGCTTCCCAAAGAGGGTAGTACATCCCAGTTCAGCCCCGAAATAAACAGCAGGCACTGATTTTGAATCACCCAAAAAGAAACAAAGAAATTATGCCACTGGTTTATCCAAGATGTTATTTAATTTATCAGCCCATACTTCTGCTCCATACAGAGCTTGTGCATTATATTTTGGCTTTCAATGCCATTAGAGCAAGAAAAACTGAAAACCACCAGACCCATAATACATTTTTAAGCCATTATTGTTTACTTCAATTTTGCCTCCACATTCCTTATATGCTTGACCCATAAACAATTTGATGAAAAAGCCATACCCAGCTAAACATACTTTCGGACCATACCCAGAGTTTCTTTTCTTGCTCTCCATTTATAACGTATCTTTTCTGATCCAAATATCATTGCTTTACTTTTTTAGGATTAATTTTTAACTTTACATTCACTAAAGTACCGGTCAATATATCACATTTCTCGGTAATCTAGAGCAAGACAATGAGAATAACACCAAATCATTGACATACACTAGCACCAAACAGGATTGTTGACAAATTTTGGGGGAGTCAGCAGCTGGATCATCCAGGTTTACAAGAAGATTATGTGAATACAAAACAAGGTAGGGGCCAGAACATAGCCCTGTCTCACCCATGATTTGTACGGAAATGTACTTGAGAGCTGCCATCTGGCCCCATCCTTACCCTTGCTTGTGTTTCAGAATATAAATCCTTTATGGCACCTATTAAATCAGGCTCAGTGCCCCACTCACACATGGTTTTCCACAGCAAACCTAGTGATATTAAATCAAAGGTAGAACTGTAATCAATATAAGTGGCAAATACTTTGCTTCCATAGAAAAGAAGATGATGAAAAACAAAGCAGTTATCTATAGTTAACTCCTCCCACTCCTAAAACCTTCCTGAAATTGAGAGAGCTGCCCTAAATTATCTATCTGTTCCAGGAGCCTTCCAAGAAGAACTTTTGAAAAAAACTTAATGGTGCCTCCCCCCACCGATGGCCCACTCAACAGACATAAATAACTTTTCCCTGGTGTCCAGTGGTCCCTCCCCCCACCCAATCACCCACCTGACTTGAATAGCATATTCCCTGGTGTCCAGTGTAAACCCCCCATCCTGATCCCCTGTACAGCAAAAGCACATGTTTACCTGGTATCTAGTGGACTGCCCTCCCTATCCGTAATCCCCTGTAACATACCCAAACATCTAGTGGACCCCTCCACCCCCCACCACAGCATGTAGTATATACAGTACATACTCATGAAATGACAGCTCACTCTGAGCTGTCAATGAATGTCAGTGTGCATATACTGTATACAGTATGAGCTCATTGACAGCTTAATCGGTGGCCAGCTGTGGTGTAGAGAGGAGGGCTGTGCTGGTTGATAGCTTGGTTTCAGGATGGGGGGAGTGGGGTGGTGGGACATTACCTGCAAGGATGGGGTGTGGGGGGTCCACTAGATGTCAGGGAAGGGACATTTGTGTATGCTGCAGGGGATCAGGGATAGGGAGTGGGTCTGCTAGACATCAGAGAAATGTGTACTTTTCCTATACAGGGGATCAGGATGGGGGGTTACATTGGACACCATGTAACATGCTATCCATGTTGGGCTGGTGATCGGGTGGGGGGAGCAACCACTGGAACCAGAGAGGGGTAATTTATGTCTATCAGGTGAGCAAATGGCAGGGGACACCACTAGACACCAGGTATACTACAAACAGAGTGGACAAGGGATTGGGTGGGGAGGGACCACTAGCCACCAGGGATACATCTTTGTTTTATAATCAGGCCAGTGATCGGTGATCATGGGGTGAACCACTGGCACCAGGGATACATCTTTTGTTTTATAATCATGCTGGCGATCGGTGATCATGGGGGCACTGGCACTAGGGGTAGATCTTTTTATTATTCTCAGGTTGGTGATCGGCAAGCATGTGGGGAGGAACCACTGGCACCAGGGACTATTCCTTTCTTTTTCTTGGGTGGGTGATCGGGTGGGGAGAGGGACCGCTAGCCTCCAGGGAAATATTTTTATACATCGGGAAGGTGATCAGGTAGGGGAGGGACCACTGGACACCAGGAAATATGTTTTATATATTGGGCAGGTGATTGGGTGGGGGAAGGGACCACTGGACACCAGGGCAAACTTATAATTTCAATAGTGATCTGTAGGGTGGGGGGGCACTAACCACCAGGTTTGAGGCTGCCTATGGGGTGGGTGCCACAGTACTCTCTGATAATGAGCATGCATGTATATGGTTAGCTAGTGCCTTGCATGCCCAATGGGCTCATTTGCATGATTGCCTTTGTGAACTGGAAATAGCACACCTGTGCTATTCATTGAGGGGCCATTCTCCTGGCTGCAAGTCAGGGCTGTGCTAGTGGGATAGCGCTAGAGGTACTGGGGATACCACTGCCTCAGTCTAGCCCTATTCATAGTTGGATAGTGTGGTGTACATTCTGACTGTGAATAGCAACTTTTGGCACCTGCCCAATCGCAAGACGCAGCGCAAACGTTTGTGCTGTACTTTATGACTTTTTGTGAATCTGGCCCTTGGTGTCTAAGGTGTTTTTTTGGAAGCTGAAAGAGCTGACAAAAGAGAACAGTGCTTATGGAGCAGAAAACATCTGAATAATGAGACATCTGCTAGTAAAGATGAGGAATGACTGTTATCTATACTAAAAATAGTGAGACTGACAGCTAAATATGGATTGCGACTGTGCAACATAATGTCTTTAGGATTCATTTGTAACACTTTCTGGAGATGTCTGTTGTACATATGCTCTGGCACATAATGTTCTTGTCTTCAGTAAACTAGTAATGCAACTAGAGTATACCCATTTTATTTTTGCTTCATGTCTCCTGATAGACAGAACTAGGAAACATGATTAGCGTTTGGGTAATGTGCATTATACTAGTTTCACTACATATATAGCGATTCCTTAAATTGCTCCCCATATTGTACTGCCTATTTATTAGTTTCTTTAAGATTTACTCTATGTGCAATATACTCATATTCACTATTTCTTAGATGATAATTTTAACATCAGTTATGTAGGTTATGCACTGATCTGTACATATAAGTATAGCATTTGTAAGTTTGTTAAACAAGTGCAGTATTCTGTAGCCATGGTAACATCTAATTACTTTGCCTATAAAATGGCTACCATGGCTAGTGTGTAACTGACTCTGAGGAAGCCCTGTGATGTTCAGGCGAAAAATCTGTTATTTTGTGCCATGGCTTCTCCATGGCAGAGGTGCCATTATGACCGAACATTTAATACTGATGATTTTTGCACTCCAAAATTGTGTGTCTTTGCCTGTATCAACAGAACAAGTGTGTATAAAGTTTTTCTTATTTATTATGGAATAAGACTTTTTTTTACAAACTTATTCCTGACTTACACATTGACACTTGGTTGCAACAGTGCACAGAGGGGCATGTTAGCATTTAGAGGGAGAGGTGGGGGCTGCAGAATTGTTCTGCCCCTAACAAGAATAATGGGTGCATGATCACTTTCTCCACAATTTAATACATAGAGTCACACCAGTCAATTTTTCCATCCCATAAAAATACATCAATAACTGAAGCACCACAATGAGAAAAATATGTAAACTGACCTTCCCTTTCCCTTTTTAATCTCCCATTCAATGGGTATAACATGAATTCCTCAAGGATATCTATTAACTGAATACCTGCTTGTTTGATCTTACTGTCCTGTGAAGCTCTATTCTGATTAATAGCTTCCTCTGAAATCAAATTGACAATAGAACAATACACAAATCTGCCATAAGACCCCATCCTAGCACTTAGGCCTCCAACAGAAAGGTAGTTGCTTGAGAAAAGGTATCTTGATACATTATAATTATAGTTCTCAGCTACAGTATAATATGTAGACGTATGGGACGGGATATAGCACTTGATTAAAATAATGGTCATTACTTTCAACCTCAATTTTATGGCTATAAAATAATCATCAGCAGCTTTTCCAAATTGTATCCCTGACTCCACTTTTAGGGAAACAGCTAGACCCCCTATCCTTTTACACAAATGTGCAATCTTTTTACCTGGTCTCTGAAAGAACTCAAACCCATTAATGTAAATACCTTGATTCTGAGAATGCAGGTTTCCTGTAGACAAACAACACAATACCTTGAAACAAGAAGCTTCCAGTCATTGTTGAGCAGTTTATTATCTATACCAGGTATAGTCCATATCACAAGAGCTGTATCTGCTTTATCCAGAATATACTTATCAAAAGCAGTCAAATTATTAGCTAAAACTATAATATTCTGAGTTGGAATAGGTGATGACTGTTCTAAAAATAATAATTTCACAAGTCAATTGTTCTCATCCATTGATGCTAGGGGAAGAATCTACTCTGAACAGGCCTTGCTGGAGGTACTCTAGAACTGTCTCCTGGTACTGCTAGTTAAGGAACCCACCAGGCAGACTCCTATTCTTGATTTGATGTTTACTGACTTGGAATTGGTAGAACAGGAGGTCCTGTCAGACTAACCTGGTAGTTTTCTTTGATTGGGTGATGAGGGAATTGGATAGGGCCTATGCTGTGGATTTTCTCTATTTCAACTTTAGCAAGACTTTCAACTTGGTGCCTCACAGACACTCGCTGAAGAAGATGGAGGAGCTGGGTGCAGCTAAGGACATAGTTAACTAGATAGGCAACTGGTTAAAAGGTAGACAGCATAAGACTCTTGTCAATGGGGTCAAATCAGACGAGAGGGAGGTCATGAGTGGGGTGCCACAGGGATCTGTCCTGGGACCATTCCTCTTTAATATGTTCATCAGCGTCACTGAAAAAGGCATCTGGGGCCTTTGCAGATGACACTAAGCTCTGTGGGAGGGTGGATAGTGATGAGGGAATCAGAGAAATGCAGAGTGACTTACAAAAGCTAGAGGGGTGGTCTAAGGTTTGGCAGTTGAAATCCAACACCAAAAAAGAGTAAAGTGATGCACCTAGGGAATAAGAACCCCAGGACAGAGTACTGAATAGGTGGGGTGAGACTTAGCACTATGGCTGAGGAACATGACCTAGAAGTTATCATCTGTGACACCCTAAAGCAACCAAGCCAGTGCAAGAAGGCCTATGATAAGGCAAGTAGGATGCTTGGGTGTGTAGGGAGTGGTATTGATAGAAACATAACATAGAAACATAGAATTTGCTGGCAGATAAGGACCGCTTGGCTCACCTAGTCTGCCCATTTCCCTACCTAACGGATAAGCTGCAGATCCTAGTTAACCAACAGCCTACTTCCTCCTACCCCCCACTAGAATTGCTTTATGTCTGTCCCATGCATTCTTGAATTTCCCCACTGTTTTTGACTCTACGATCTCCTCAGGAAGGCCGTTCCATGTATCCACAACCCTCTCTGTGAAGAAATACTTCCTCACATTACCTCTGAGCCAATCCCCCCTCTATCTTCAAATTGTGCCCCCTTGTTCTTGCACATCTCTTTTTCTGAAAATGCTACCCTCTTGGACTTTGTTGATTCCCTTGAGGTATTTGAAAGTTTCTAACATGTCCCTCCTCTCCCTCCTTTCCTCGAGGCTATACATCTTTAGTTCCTTTAGTCTTTCTTCATATGTCTTCTGATGCAGACCCTGCATCATTTTGGTTGCCCTCCTCTGGACAGCCTCCACCCTGTCTATGTCTTTGCGGAGGTGAGGTCTCCAGAACTGTACACAGTACTCCAGATGCGGTCTTACCAACTGTCTGTAGAGAGGGCCAGCACCTTCCTGTTTTCTACTGGTGATGCCTCTTCCTATGCATCCCAGTATCCCCCAGCCCTCTTTACTGCCTTCTCATATTGCTGGCCCACCTTTAGGTTGTCAGATATGACTACCCCCAGATCCCTTTCCATTTTTGTTGTTGTCAGTATCTCATCCCCCATTGTGTATTCTTCCCCTGGGTTTTTGTTTCCCAGGTGCATTAGTTTGCACTTCTTTGCATTGAATCTAAGCTGCCATACATTTAACCATTCCTCCAACCTTGCCAAGTCCCTTTTCATCCTTTCCACCCCACCTTGTGTATCAACCCTGTTGCAGATCTTTGTGTCATCTGCAAAGAGACATACTTTCCCTTCCAGTCCCTCTGCAATGTCACTTAAAAAGACATTAAAAAGGACCAGCCACAGTACTGAACCCTGCGGTACCCCACTAGTAGCCCTCCTTTCTTCGCTGTGGACTCCATTTACTATTACCTGCTGTGTCCTGTTGTCCAACCAGTGTTTTAACCAGGCTACCACCCTAGGACCCACTACCAGGCTGGCTAATTTGTTTATTAATCTTTTTTGCGGGACTGTGTCAAATGCCTTGCTAAAGTCTAGGTAGGCCATGTCCACAGCCCCTCCCTGGTCTACTGCTTTGGTCACCCAGTCAGAGAAATCAATTAGATTTGTCTGACATGACCTTCCTGCTGTGAATCCATGCTGCCTAGGGTCCTGTGCCCCACTGGCCTCTAGGTACTCAACAATTCTTTCCTTCAGAAGTGATTCCATCATTTTCCCTACCATTGAGGTGAAACTGACAGGTCTGTAGTTTCCTGCCTCTGTCTGGCTCCCACTTCTGTGAAGGGGAATCACATCCACCCTCCTCCAGTCCTCAGGTACCACCCCACCCTCCCATTATTTATTAAAAAGGGTTGTCAGTGGTTTTACTAGTTCTTCCCTTAGTTCTTTTAAAATCCTGGGGTGAATCCCATAAGGCCACATTGCTTTATCCACCTTTAGTTTTAAGAGTTCTTTCAGAACCCTTTCTTCTGTGAAAGGACTAATATCAACCCCCCTATCCAGAGTGCTTCTATTGACCGGATTAGGTATTTCCCCCTGCTTTTCCATTGTGAATACTGAGTAGAAGTATTCGTTCAGTATCCCTGCTTTTTCACTGTCGCTATCTGCCCAACCACCTTCCTCTTTGTTCAGCCTCAGTATCCCTGCCTTAGTCTTTCTTTACTCCCTAATGTACCTATAAAAGGTTTTATCCCCATTCTTAACTGAGTTGGCTATCTTTTCCTCGGTTTGGGCCTTTGCTATTCTGACTGCCTTACCCGCTTTCTTCTGCTTTAACTGGTACAGTCCTCTGTCCTGCTCCTTCTGTGTTTCCTTATACTTCCTGAATGTTATCTTTTTTCCCTTACCTTCCCCGACACTTATTTTGAGAACCATAGTGTTTTTTTCTTTCATTTTGATTTGTTTATTTGCTTCACACAAAGACTTGTTGCCTCTGTGATGGCGGTTTTGACGTTTCCCCATTGTTGCTCCACCCCACCTTCTTGCCTGTTTGCTAGTGCTTTTCTGAGGCACTCTCCCATTTTGACAAAATCAGCCCTCCTGAAGTCCAGTACCTTCACTTTTGTGTGGCTGTACACTGTTTGGTTCTCGCATGTTCCCAGATGGCTACCCACTTCAAGATCAGAGATCCTCTCTCCATCCCCATTTGAGAGTTACCAGGTCTAAGATTGCTCTCTCCTCAGTGGGTTCCAAAACTATCTGTCTGAGGCATGCCCCCTGTAGGGCATCGAGAATGGCCCTGCTCTTGGATGTGCCTGCATCTAAGGTGCTCTAGTCAACACCTGGCATATTCAGGTCCCCCATCAGCAATATCTCCCCTTTCTCTGCCATCCCAAGGATGCCTTCTATCATTTCCTTGTCCATTTCCTCCCCCTGAGATGGGGGTCTGTATACAACCCATGTGCAGATTGTGGAGCCATTTCCAGTCTCTGGGGTGATCCAAAGGGCCACCTCTCCTCCCTGTTTACCCTTTAGTTCTGTTGCTTTGATCCCTTCCCTTACACAGAGAGCTACTCCTCCTCCTCCTCTTCTTCCCTCCCTGTCCCTCCTGTAGATTGTGTACTCTGGTATGCTGACATCCCAGTCATGGTTCTCTGTGTACCATGTTTCTGTGACTGCCACAATATCCAGGCATGCCTCTTCCATCAAGGCCACCATTTCAGGGAGCTTTTTACCTAGATTATGGGCATTGGTACTCATTACCCTCCATTTTTTTATGGCTTTATTTGTTTTGGCCCCATCCCTGTCCCTACTGCCTTTGTCTTTTTCTCCGTTTACCACTGCCCTTCTCCCTATTGACTGCTCTATCTTGGTGTTTACCTCACTAATTACCCTGATTTTTTGGGGGGGGCTAGGATTTCCCTTCTCCTCTTCAGTGCCTCCCCCTTTGGCTAGTTTAAATGCTTGCCACTGAAGCATTTAAACCTATCACCTAGGATCCTGCTTCCCCTCCAGGATAGATGCAGACCATCACACATGTATATGCCTGCATCCCTCTAGGTGGAGCCCCAGTCCCCAATGAAGCCAAATCCCTGAGCTCTACACCAGCTTTTCAACCAGTCATTGAATCCCATGGAGCAGGAGGAAGGAGGTAATACTACGCCTTTATAGATCTTTAGTGAGGCCACACCTGGAGTACTGTGCCCAGTTCTGCAGCACTCACCTCAGGAAGGATAGAGGCAGGCTGTAGATGGTACAGCACAGGGTAACAAAAATGATTCAGAGCCAAAAGGGAAGGTATTACAAGGAGCACCTCAAGGCACTGAACACGTACTCACTGGTGACCAGAAAGGAGAGGGGGAGATATGATAGAGACATTCAGGTTCCTAAAAGGATTAAAGAAGGTGAACTGTGAGGAACTATTTAACTTGAATGCTAGTTTGAGGTCATGAGAACATGAGTGAAAACTGACAGTAGGGAGGTTCAGGAGGGACATGAAGAAGTATGATTTTACAGAAAGGGTGGTAGAGCCATGGAACAGTCTACCAGCCAAAGAGGTGGGTGCTGAAACAGCTGATGATTTCAAGCACAGTTGAGTCAGAGTGAAGAGTATAGTCACTCTGGGTGATAAAATTGGGGAGGAGGGGGAGGGCCAAGACCCTGGAGGGACAGTAGGTCCCAGGGTTAAATAGGGAACTCGGTCAGACTGGATGGACCATTGGTCTATTTCTGCTGTCATTGTATATGTTTCTTTGTTTCTGTGTTTCTATATCCTTAATGAACTGCAAATATGAATAGTGATGAAGATTATCAGTAGGCATGTTACTGTCATTAGATCTAACACCTACAATATAAACATTTTTCACAGGATAAATGCCCAGAGTATCCAAAGCAGAAGCCTTATCCATAATCTTGTTTGCCAAGTCTTTATTTTTTACAATGCCAGTTTGACCTTCCTCTGTCCACACATCTCTCACATGGGTGCCTCTGCTGCTGCAAGCAGCCTGGCAGGTCCCCTCTGTCCGCCGGCTGCCTTCCTCATTGTACTGCCCACTGATCACCAGACTGAAGCTTCACCATTGACACAGGTGCCTCTGCTGGGTCCCCTCTGTCTGCCGGCTGCCTTCCTTGCTGTACTGCCCGCTGATCACCAGACTGAAGCTTCATCCTTGACATGGGTGCCTCTGCTGCTGCAAGCAGCCCGGCAGGTCCCCTCTGTCCGCTGGCTGCCTTCCTCGCTGTACTGCCCGTTAATCACCAGATCGAAGGTATGCTGCTGAAAAGTCTGGTGTCTCCACGCCAACTGGCTGGAACCATTGGCTCTGCCTGCTGATTGGCTGCTTCACTTTTCAAATTATTTGCTACTCCTTTTGGACGTTAAGCTAATTTTATTTACTGATACTAGTACTGGTTAAGTTTCTCGAAATTGTCCTGTGAATGCTAACTGAAATGTGAATCTAAGCCTGTTTACTGCAATTTTGCACTTGAAGGGCTGTTTGAAGTGCAAGGTCCTTTAGAGTGCAGGTTGTTTAGGTTTTTAAAGTATTACAGTTGTCTGTGTAGAGAAGGTTTCGTTTGTGCCACAGTTGTAAGCTACGCCCTGCAAATAATCCCATTTTTGTTTCACTTTCTCTGCTTCACTTTCGCTGCTTCCTGCTTGAATTTTTCACCCACTGCCCCATCCTCCACCCCCAGCCTTTATTAAATACTCTCCTTCCCCTCTTGGCACTGCTCCTAGGCAATCTTCATCCTCCTCTCTCACTAATATTGCAACTCTGCTTAAAGATACAGAATGCAGTTATAGGGACTAACGCTTGCTGGTGTTAACCTTAGCTCTTTAAGTTAGAAGACACCACACTGAACTCTAAACCATCCTAATTTCTCCCCATTCTAAAGGCGTCCCTGCGTCTACTAACTTTCTACTCTTGGAAGACACCACACTGAACTCTAAACAGCAGATCGTTCCCTCACTTCTGGCAGGCACCCACGCAGCCTTGTACCTGTACCTTGTACCCCAACGCTCACTGACAACCATGACCACTTGTTTATGCACAGCCAGTCCAGCCCTGCTTGTGACACTACTACTACTACTTATTCTGCCCATATGCTCGCTGAAGCCTCCCGCGCTTAACATGTTAGATGTATCCCTCGGACCTCCCTCCACCCACCTCTCCCACCCCTGACAACCCCTCAGCCCCCATCTCCCTGCTCCCTCCCCACGATGCTTCTCTCCCTCACCCCCGCCCTTGTTTCACTCGCTTCCCAGCCTCCACCCTGCCCATCCCCTGCTCACTCCACATAAAGTCCACCGACAGTCATCATCCAGCAATTAATAAATGCCTCTCAGCTCTCCTCAGGATAATCTCCCTTCTACTCTTGCTGTATAGTAACATCCATCCCAACCTAGGCCCTGCTATCTCCAATCAGCTACTGACCCCCCCCCAGGGCTACAAATCACCTCCATGAACATCTGCAGCCTCCTGAAGAAGACTGCATCCCTCCAATGCTGCTAGAGCAACACACACTGGACGTACTGGCATTGGTGGAAACTTGGCTCTCTAAAATGACCCCTGACTCCTTCATCACTCTTCCTGGCTACTCCCTCTTCAGGGAGGATAGAGTGGGAAAGCATGGTGGTGATTGTGCTTTCTACATCTGAGACTCCTTGCTGTACCAAGCACTCCCACCCCTACGCTGGACCATGGGACACAAGCCCTCTCCCTAAAACTCACTCCTGATCCTGCCAGGGCTCCCCTTATTATCACCGTGGTTTATATCCCACTGCAGAACCAAACCCCTGCAATCCCATCCCTCTCTGATTACCTCTCCAGCCTCCCCCACAAAGTAGAACAGATATTGTTGGGTGATCTCAATGTAAACTGGCTCACCAGCTCAGCAGCCCATGCCAAGGACACTTTTGTGTACCTAGTCCTAACTCAATTGGTAACACAATCCACTAGGTCTAGCCCCTCAAGCGGCTCACACACCCTGCTGGACATCCTTCTAACCAATCGCCCGCACAGAATCATGGATGTTGTGGTCCTCCCTAACTCACTGAGTGACCAGTCTCAAATACTCTTCACCTGGTCCTGTCGGCTACCCAAACCACCACCCAGCTTTTTTTCCCGTCGCCGTCTACCACCTGGCAGCCTCAGTAAACTCGAACACTACCTGGCCTACTGGGATTGGTCCCCCATAAAACTGGCCCAGAACACAGAGAGGCCCTCAATTACTTCATTAGCACCCTCAACAAGGCCTGTGATATATTTGCCCCATTTATCAAAACCCACACTAAGAAGCGTAATGTGCCTTGGGTCACTCCCATGCTTCTTTAACAACTGCAACTGAGGGACAACCTCTGGCACAAAGCCGCTGCCTCTGGCAAACAGACAGGTAGACAAGCCTATAATGCCGAGCAAAACAGATGCACCTGGGCCATAAGTAAAGCCAAGGCAGATCCTCTCTGGCTGCCTCCTGGGGGAGCGCCCACAAGTTCTGGGACAATATAAAAGAACTTAATGGGAAATCCTGCTCTCCACCCTTGTCCCAACTTGACATTAACAGCACCACCTCTATAGACCCAAAAAGCATCACTGACTGCCTCAGCACAGCCTTTTCTGATCTCAGTGCAGTCCTCCCCGGCAACTTTTTCAAACTAGCTCCACCCTCTCTGGTGCCTAATCTCCACCACCCACAATTCCACTTATGGGTCATTAGTCTGCAAGAAGCCAAACCTTACCTAACCAAAGCACTCAGTGGCACTAGCCCCTGCAATGACCCCCTTGACATGATACTCCTTTGACTGGTCCTTGACTCCATCCTTGCCCCACTCACAGACTTACTCAACTGCTCTCTGTGTCTTGGACAGTTCCCAACCACCTGGAAAATAGCAGTCATTACCCCCATACTGAAAGGTGGGGATAGCCCTTCCCCCAACAATTATTGACCAATCTCCATCCTCCCTCTGCTCTCCAAATCTCTCGAAAAAATACTGGCCGATCAACTCAAAGAGTACCTTGACACCCACGGACTGCTATGCAGGGAGCAGCATGGCTTCCGATCTGCCCATAGCATGATCACTGCCCTCACAGAATTCTCTAACTTCCTCCATTCTGCCCTAGACAAGGGCCACCTCGCAGGTGCCATTTTTATCAACCTCTCCAAGGCCTCTGACACGGTCTCACACCCCCCCCCCCTTACTGAACACAATCCACCAACTCGGCTTCTCTTGTGGACCCCTCTCCTGATTCTCTAGCTACCTTCCTCAAGGTCCCAATGATTAAAAATTCACACCACCCTCTCCAGTACCCAGCCAGTATGCTCTGGTGTCTCCCAGGGCTCCATCCTGGGCCCATTGCTCTTTAGTCTTTATCTAAATGCCCTGCCTAGCTTCTGTTCAGGCAGGGTTCTTCTTTATGCTCATGATGCGGTCCTCTTCAAATCCCTATCTGAACCCTCTGCACTCCAGTCCTCCCTCCAGCACTCCTTCAGTCAAATTGAGAACTGGTTCATGGACCGCCGACTTATTGTAAATATAAAAAAAAAAAAATCCATGCTTTTCGTTCATTGCCAAAGCAAAGCCAAGGACTCCTCCCTCCAGATCCTCTCCAGCTCGCTCCATCCACTGGACCAAGTCCTCACCTACAAATATCTGGGCATCACTTTTGACTCTATCCTTTCATTTCACTCTCACATCAATACGCTCACCTCAGCCACCAATGCACGCATTGACCTGTTACACAAACATAAGGACTACCTGCCACCCGAAGCCCTCTGCCTGGCAGTCACCTCCTCTGTACTGTCCCTAGTGGACTACGGACTCATAGTATACGCCGCAGCTGATGCCACCGCTCTAAAAAATATCAAAATTTCCATTAACAAGGCATGCCGGCTCCTGTTTGGAGCTGCTAAATGGACACATACCTGCACCCTTTATTCCTTAACCAACGTACTCACACTCAAGGACAGACTTCAATAATAGTCCTGCCTCCTTGCCAAAAAAATGCAACAGGGTATGTCCCCCCCCCAGGGTCTCCATGTCCCTTCTCCCTGCCACCCCTACTGTTGCCACTCGCAGTACCTCCAAGATTATATTGCAGATCCCTAGGGTCAGGACTGCACTAGCACAAAGATCCTTTCCCCTTCAGAGCACCTTCCTGGTACAATGCTCTCCCCCCACCATCACCTCTCTCACCAAAATAAGGCCTTTCAAAGTTGCACTCAAAAATCACATTCTGTACACCCGCAACTGTGAGTGTCTTCTTCCAAAACCACCCTAGGCCTCTAGGTGCCTCTCTTCGGGGGCCGAAGCCTAGCCAGCCTTGACAATGTCTCTCTTGATACAGCACATTTTGTACCTCATAAGAAGTTACTGTGCTTGTACGATAGCAACTGCCTAGCTACTGATTGTATAGGACTCCATCTCATTCTGCTAATGAACATGTTTACAACTGCCTAGTAACTATTTGTATAGGACTGAAGTTCATCTGCTGAATGACACCATCACCCTGCTAATTGTATTCAGTGTTCTCCATCGTATGTATTACCTGTTCCTTCAATTTTCATTACCATCTGTATTTTTATCTTTGTATCATGATGTGGAGCCTTTGGAAATGAGTTTATGACTCAAAGGGTTGTAAATCCCGATGTGCTTAAAAATAAATAAATAAATAAAAAGACTTTTACTACACCCCCCTACACAAATTAATTTGTGGAAAATGATTAAACATATTACAAATGGCATTAACCAGTTTTGTTTCATTCTCATTTTGAGACCAAACATACACAACATAGTGCAAAAAATCATGATGGGCTTTTTGTGATATTCTTTGCAAAAAACTTTCTATGACACTTGACAGATTATCCTGAAGCAACTCATTTCCCCAGTCTGGACTTTCCTACCCCTCCTCATTCTCCTTACCCGGTTGGGAGATATAGAGCTCAACCCAGGCCCCACTTGCCACTTATTCATACCCTCCCCCACAACAGCCCAACGTCAATTACCCAAAGGGCTGAAAATTGCCCACATAAATGCTGAAGTCTGCACCCCAAGATTGCTGAACTTGAGGTGTGGATTACTCAACACACCCCAGACATACTAGGCATCTCAGAGTACTAGCTAAAGCCTAGCATCAAACAACATGAGGTGGCACTGCATGGCTACAACTGCTTCAGGAAGGATCAGCTGGGAAAATGGGGTGGAGGTGTCCTCATGTATGTCAGGACTGGCTTAGATGCCACTGAAATCCCCACCCCAGCCACTGGACGCCCAGTGGTGGAATCACTGTTTCTCTCCCTGACTCTTGATTCAGTCAAAACACTAATACAGGTGGGCTGCATCTATCTGCCCCACAAAGAGGTCTCTGTCTGCCTCCCCCCTTTTATAGCCTCCCTTGCCAATCTCCCTCACCATGACTTCATACTTTGCAGTGACTTTAACTTGCACTGGCTGACCCCCAGCACTGACAAGATATGTACTACCCTTGCTGATTGTAATCTTGCACAACTCGTCACCAACCCCACAAGAATAAACACAAAATCTGGCAACCACTCCTTACTTGACTGGATGGTCATCAACTGTGCCCTCAAGGTAAAATCTGGAGGTGTTCTTCCTGACTGTATCAGTTATCACTCCCCTACCTTCTGTATATGGTGAAATAACTTCCCCAACTCCCCCACCCAAGGTCACCCTGGTCCAGGATATGTCCCAGCTTGATCACAATTCCTTTCTCATCTCAATATCGGATGTCAACTGGGAGCCCATAAACACTCTCCCTGATATCAACCAGGCCCTCGACTTTTTCATGACCACCTTCACCAATATAGTAAACCACCATGCCCCCTGAGGAGGTGCTGATCAAAATGACTCCAAGACCCCTGGCTTTCGAAGGAGTTAAGGAAGCTCATGACTGCACGTGATTGGGCTTGAAAACCTTCAAATGCAGTGGACTGCCTACTGACTGACAAGCCTACAGGCAGCTCAGGAACAAGTGTAAAAATTCACTTCAGAAAGCCAAGTATACCCATTTCACGGCACTCCAAACCAAGCACCTCTGCAACCCCAAAGAATTCAGGAGGCAGAAAAGTATGTCTCTTTGCAGATGACACAAAGATCTGCAACAGGGTTGATACACAAGATGGAGTGGAAAGGATGAGAAGGGACTTGGCAAGGTTGGAGGAATGGTCAAATGTATGGAAGCTCAGATTCAATGCGAAGAAGTGCAAGGTAATGCACATGGGAAACAAAACCCAGGGAAGGTATATAGTGGGGGGTGAGATACTGGACAACAGTAAAATAGGAAGGGACCTGGGGTAATTATATCAGATGACCTAAAGGTGGGCAAGCAATGTGAGAAGGCAGTCAGGAAGGCTGGGGGATACTGGGATGCATAGGAAGAGGCATCAATAGTAGAAAACAGGAAGTTGTTATCCTCTGTACAGACAGTTGGTGAGACCCCATCTGAGTACTGTGTGCAGTTCTGGAGACCCCATCTCCAGCAAAGACATAGACAGAGTGGAGGCTGTCCAGAGGAGGGCAACAAAATGGTGCATGGTCTGCACCAGAAGACATAATAAGAAAGACTAAAGGAGCTTAATATGTATACTTGAGGAAAGAAGGGAGAGAGGGGACATGATAGAAAATTTCAAGTACCTCAAGGGAATTAACACAGTCCAAGAGGGTAGCATCTTCCAGAAAAAGAGATGTGCAAGAACAAGGGGGCACAATTTGAAGATAGAGGGGGGACGGCTCAGGGGTAATGTGAGGAAGTATTTTTTCACTGAGAGGGTTGTGGATGCATGGAACAGCCTCCCTAAGGAGGTTGTGGAGTCAAGAACAGTGGGGGACTTCAAGAATGCATGGGACAGGCATAAGGCAGTCCTGGGGCGGGTAAGAGGAAGTGAGCTGTTGGTTAACTAGGATCTGCAGCTTATCTGTTAGGTAGGAAAATGGGCAGACTGGGTGGGCCAAGCGGTCCTTATCTGCCATCAAATTCTATATTTCTATGTTTCTATGTTTCAGGTGAACTCCCTCATTAAAGGCAAGTCTCTGAGGCTCCCAGCTCCCTCAATGTCCAAAGCCCCATCTTTTCTGACCACCCAACCATCGCCACTAGATTTAATGAGTTCTTTACTGGCCTGCATAGATATACAGAGCTCTTTTCCAATTCGCCCTCCTCCCTCCCCACCCCCACCAGTGGACGCTGGTGATTGCCTAGCCTTCCACCTTAAACTTGCCAAATATGGTACTTCAAAGGAGCTCACTTTGATAAGATAGCCAACAGAGTTAAGCTAGCCCTGGCAAGACGAGATACAGGTGAGGGGATACAGGCAAAGTGGGCAAGCATTAAGGATGCAATACTTGAAGCAACATCCCATTGTGTTAGGGAGAAAAGCATGAGCAAATGAAGGAAGAAGCCACTTTGTTTCTCAAAAACAGTAGCAGAAAAGATTAGAGCCAAAAGGTTGGCCTTCAGGAAATATAAGGGAACACAGCGTGACGAAGATAGGGAAACATACCAAACTTCCTAAGGGAAGCAGGAAGGCAGTAAGGCAGGCAAAGGCCCAAACTGAAGAAACACTAGCATGAATAGTAAAAGAAGGGGACAATGGTTTTCTATAGCTACATTAGTGAAAGGAGAAAAGTCCAGAGGGGTATGCTAAGATCAAAGGGATAAAGGGTGTGTGGAGGAGGACCAAGGAAAAGCATCTATCCTAAATAGATATTTCTGCTCAGTATTTACTGAGGAGAAGGTAGGGCAGGGTCCACAGCTCAGCACCTTGGACACAGGGGAAGGGAGGTGTGCACAAGTCTCTTCACAAAAGAAAGGGTCCTACAAGAGCTCACTAAGCTCAGGGTGGACAAGGCAATGGGACCTGATGGCATACATCCCAGGGTACTAAAGGAGCTAAGGGTGGAACTAGCAGAGCCATTGGCAGAACTGTTTAGTGAGTTTTTGAGCACAGGAGAGGTCCCAGAAGACTGGAGAAGGGCACATGTGATCTCACTCCACAAGAGTGGTAGCAGGGAGGAGTCAGGAACTACAGACCAGTCAGTCTTACCACAGTAGTGGGCAAGATTATGGAGGTACTCCTTAAGGAAAGGATAGTGCAACATGGGAATGGGAACATTGTTTACCCAGGAAAGGCACACTAAGCTGAAGCTTGTTTCCAGGTGTGACCTGGGGGCACAAGGAAGTTAAGTGACTTGCTCAGGTTCACACAGTATGCACCTAGGCAGTTGTGGGACTCAAACCCAGGTCTCCAGATCTGCAACTCAGAGCCTAACCCACTGTACTATACCTCCACCTAACACCTAACGCCTAACACCTGGAATCCATAGGAGCACAGGGTCCAAGACAGCATGGGTTTACAACAAGAAGGTCCTGTCAAACTAATCTCATAGATTTCTTTGACTGGGTAACCAGAGTGATGGACCAAGGGGTTGCAGTTGATGTCGCCTACCTTGACTTCAGCAAAGCTTTTGATACTGTTCCACATAGAAGATTGATTAATAAGCTGGATAGGCTTGGGGTGGGTCAGAAGTTGTTCAACTGGGTGGCAAACTGGTTGGCAGGCAGAAAACAGAGAGTTGTGGTCAATGGTATACAGTCAGAAGAGACGCAAGTCATAAGTGGGGTACCTCAGGGATCAATTCATCAGTGACATTGCAGATGGACTGGACGGTAAGGTTTGCCTGTTTGCAGATGACACCAAGATCTGCAAGAGAGTAGATGATCCAGATAGAGTGGGCAGAATGAGAAGAGATCTGGAAAAACTGGCAAAATGGTCTGAAGAGTGGCAATTGGGGTTTAACGCAAAGAAGTGCAAGATCATGCACATAGGGACGAGAAACCCTGAAGCTACCTATAGGTTGGTAGGGGAGTTGCTGGCAATCACAAGGGAAGAAAGAGACTTGGGCATCATCATCATAGATGACCTGAAATCATCCAAGCAGACCACTAAAGCAGTAGGTATGGCTAGAGGGATGTTGGGGTGTATTAGTAGGGGTATCTCAAGTTGTAAGAGAGAGGTAATAATCCCTCTTTACAAGACACTGGTTAGGCCCCAACTGGAGTACTGCGTGCAGTACTGGAGGCTGCACCTGGACAAGGACATTAACAAAATGGAGGTAGTTCAGAGAAGGGCAACCAAAATGGTACAGGGACTGCATCAGAAAACATATGAGGACAGATTAATGGAGCTCAATATGTATACCCTAGAGCAAAGGAGGGAGAGAGGTGATATGATCGAAACATTCAAACATCTTAAGAGCATTAACAAGGTGAAAGAGTCTAACATGTTTCAATATAAGAAAATAGCAGGACAAGAGGACACAGCATGAGATTAGAAGGAGGCCGATTAAGAGGTAATGTGAGGATGTTCTTTTTCACAGAAAGCGTGATGGATGCATGGAACGGCCTACCTCAGGAAGTGGTGGATATGAATACGTGCAGGGCTTCAAACAGGCATGGGATAGGCATAAGGGAGCAATACAGATGAGTATGAATAAATAGGCCATTGACAGAGTAGAGGCCTATGGCACATTCATAAGGTAGAAAAAATGGGCCTTTCGGTCCTTATCTGCCGTCAACTTCTATGTTTCTATGTTTCTATCCTCAAAGAAGTACACTGGCTTATCACTAACCTAAAAGCTGTTAGCTCTCCAGGACATGACACCCTCAAACCCAAGTTTCTCAAATTAGGGGCTGCAGCCCTTGCCCTTCCAATTTGTGACCTGTTTAACTGGTCCTTCCTCACGGGATCCATCCCTGATAAATGGAAGGTAGCTGTAGTCATTCAAATTCACAAGGGAGGACCTAACACAGCTGTCGAGAATTATAGACCTATGTCTATCCTCTGTCATCTGACTAAAAACCAGGAGCGAATACTCTACAGTCACCTACAGGATGACTTGGACCTCCACCACCTCCTCTCACTTTTCCAGCATTTGTTCACGAAAAACCACAGTACCCTCACAGCCTTAATAAAAGTTTCATCTGACCTGCCCCATGCTATGGACCAAGGTCTTGCCACCATTGCAATCTTTGTTGATCTGACGAAGGCATTTGACTTGGTTAACCACAACCTCCTGCTACGGAAGTTATACTCCCTTGGCCTTGACACTAGTGCCTTAAGTTAGCTCCAAAATTAACTTACAGGCCGCACACAAAGAGTCAAGTGGTCTGGGTCTCTAACGGACTTCAGACCTATAACCCATGGTATACCTCAGGGCTCCATTTTGGGTCTGTTACTATTCTCCCTATTTATTAATGAACTACCAAATAACTATGGGGGGGGGAGGGCACTGTGCACCTCTATGCAGATGATGCCATTGTTTACCTATCCTCCTCAGACATCAGCTGGCTCAACAGTATGCTCACATCAGATTTCCGAACTCTAGAGGGCTGGTTCCTAGAAAACCAACTAGTCCTCATCACTAAAAAAAACAAATGCATGCTGTTCTCCAACCCCTCCACCACACCTCATCCCTACCCCTCTCTTGTGATACACTCCCATAATGGTGATGCTCTTGAATCCGTCCAATCTTTTAAAGGTGATCTACAAACTAATTGTAGCAGCCTGCTCCCATTCTACATACCTTTCTACAGTGCTCTGGGAGTCCGTGGCTGCTACAATGAAGATTTTTGAATAAAAGTAATATTTTATAAAAGTGCTGAAACTTTTCAGTGAACACGGAAGTGCCCAGCGGGTCCCGATCAAGCGGCGCCAGTTATTATGGGAATTTAATCTTAGTTTAGACGCGGCAAACACTACTGTTATAATGAAATAGTAGTGGTCAGTTCAATATTATTTATTTTATTGTTTATGGATCTTGATGCATAAAATCATATGTGCAGCAACATCTGGACAGGTCCTTGCTGTACGTATGATTTTATGCATCAAGATCCATGTAGAAGTAATACAATAAATAATATTAAACTGCAGCCACTGCTGTTCATTCATTAGTGGTGTTTGCCATGTCACAAACTGGTGGAATACCCATAGTAATTTGCGCCTGCTTGATCGGGACCCACCGGGCACTTCTGCATTCACTGAAAAGTTTCGGTGCTTTTTTAAATATTACTTTTATTCAAAAAAATCATCATCGTAGCAGCCACAGACTCCCGCAGCACTGTAAAAAGGTATGCGGGATGGAAGCGGGCTGCTACAATTAGTTTGCAGGTCACCTTTAAATATCTGGGCATCACCTGAGACACCTCCCTTTCACTGGATACCCATATCACCCTCCTAACTAAGGTACTAAACCAGAAGCTGGGCCTGCTTTATTGCCTCCGTCCCTTCCTCTCTTCGGATTCCTGCCATAAGATCACTGCCACCACCCTCCTCCCCCCCCCTTACTTATGGCCCCCCCTACTACTCTCTACCAACTCAAACATTCTCTCTCACCTGAAATAGGCTTATCATAGGGTTGGAAGGTTTGCCTTAGGAGCCAGTGCCCGTCACCACCACTGTGATGTCCTCTTTTCCCTGGGCTGGCTTTCATATGAATCAAAACTCCAGTATGTCACATTGAGTTCAGTGTTCAAACTGGCGCACTGTTACACCCCCCCCTTGCTTTGGTGAACTTATTCAGCTCCGGCACCCCCTGCGTACTCTAAGGTCTGCCTCCCTCCCACTTCTTGTTATGCTCAAACCCCCGTTATCTGCAGGCAGGAGATCATTTGCCTTCTTGGCAGTGTCTTGCTGGTACTCCCTACCACATTCTGCTTCGTCCTGCTCCTCTCTCCCTCAATTCCAGTCCTCCCTATTACTCCACCTCTCTGCCTCTCCACTGTGTTTCTGCTTCCGATGACTCATAGCTCTGCATTCCTAACATCATGTATAGGTATTCACACTCTCTGAACTTCCTATGTACGTGTATATGTAATGTGTAAGTGTAACTGTAAATGATGTCACTGTAAATGTAACCATTGTACCTGCCATGTCATTATCGTTGTACTGCATTTTCCGGGTCGCCCCTGAAAAAAGGACTGCACTGTCTCAGTGGGCTCACCTGGTTACCAAAATTCAAATAAATAAATTATAAATTAATGCACAAGTTAGGGTAACTCAGTGTCACAATAGTAGGGAACTGTGGCATCAGGGTTTCCTGCTCTAACTCCCAACCCCCACCCCAAGCAGCAAAAGGAAACAATATTAGGGTTTTGGGTCTGTGGAGTCTTGGCAAACTAGTGGTGGGGTCTTTCTTGGGGTTGTCAGCCCTAATGTCGACCCCATTACCTGAGTGAACAACATCACACATGATCTTCTTCCTTCAAACAGGGCCCGGCATGAAGAAAACTACAACAAATTGTGTTCGCAACACATACGTCTCTACCTTTGAAGAGTGTTATCACTTTGAAAGGGAACATTGTTTAACCAGGAGTAGCACACTAAGCAGAAAGCTTGTTTCCAGATGCAACCTGGGAGCACAAGGAAGTTAAGTGACTTGCTCAGGATCACACAGTATGCACCTAGGCGGCTGAGGGATTCAAACCCACGTCTCCAGCTCAGAGCCTTAACCCACTGTGCTATACTGCCTCCGATGAGGCACTACCTTGGACCTGTACCTTATGCATTGGACTGGAGGCCACGGGTTGGGTGGGAGATGTGAGCATTACAGTTGATAACCCCAAGAAAAACCCCATCACTGACCTGAAGACTCTGGAGACCCAAAACCACAATATTTTTTGCTTAACTGGTGCATTAACAAAGTTTTTTGCAAAGAATTTCCTTTCTTTTTGAACTAGTGGAATCGCATCCTCATTCACACACTTCGGGACCTGCGTGAAGAAGTGCAGATGTGAAGGGTCCTTTGGGCCGTGTGCTATGGGAAGACTCTGACCATCTACAGAAGTGCAGGGCATGGCACATTCACTCTTTACACATTCACTCTTCACACATTCAGTACACATTCAGTCTTCACACATTCACTCTACGCATTCGGTACACAGTCACTCTTTACACATTCACTGTTTACACATTCAGAGCCCGATTCTCAAACAGGGCTGCTTTCGGGACAAGCTGTGGTAAACAGCAGCATGCGCCGAAGCCCCATACACCAGGGACCCTGCACCAGATTCAGGTACAGGAGGGGTCCCAGCGTTTAAGACCCCACACTTGCGCCATTCCATCCCTTGTGACGAACACCTGACGCATGGGAGGTGTCCGACGCAAGCCTGGTGTGGCAAGGGAAATGGCACCTACTGTACATATGTGCACAGTGACTGCTACCAGTCTCAGACACTGTTTCCATATGTACAGTATGGTGCCAATGCAGACCACAGTCAGCGGATGGCCATACACCAAGGGGTGGGTTCTACTAGACCACCAGGTAGTGGGCACTGCAGTGATCAGGCACATGCCCATGCCACATGCAGGTGGCCGGGCAGCATCGGGGATGGGGATGGGTGACAGGGCCTGGCAGAATGGGGCACCATCAGCGAACCGGGGGGCAACCGCAGCATACAGTGGCACATAGGTTGAATGCCCCAGTGGAACATATTCTAAGTCCCACTACGCCAGCTTTGGCTGGTCTAAGGGCACTTAGAATATCTCCCACTGGGTGATGTCTGAGAATAGCAAGCTGCAGCTTGTGTCGGCACAGTCCACCTAGCGCCATGTCGCAGCACTGTATAGGGTGCAGGGCTGGTGCAGGAACCTATTTGTGGCAGACAGCCTGCGGTCAACGCAGGCCACCTTCATGAATTGCACAAAGGCAGCCCTGGATCCAAGGTGCACCTTGCACCATCTCTGTTTGGTGCAAGCACCTTGCGTCAGACGCAGAGCTTTGAGAATCAAGCTCTCACTCTTCACACATTCCCTCTTTTTTATTTAATTTTGACTCAACATTTTCAAGATAGTCATTTTATGACTGCCCTTATAAACATGACGTGTCATTTATAGCATATTGGCTGACATGTCATTTCACACCACAAGTGCGAAAACACATTTTGTCCTGGATTTAAGAAATGATACTGGACACGTTTATGAGGTGGTGTAGAAAAATGGGTATGTTGAAAGTTTGGAATCAAAATATTGAAAATTAGAGAAATTTTGAGTGAAACGTTGAAATACTGGAATGTTAGGTCATAACCTGGGAATTTTACCATGTTTGTACACCAGATTTCCAGCACAGCCTTCTTATTACTCCAGCTTATGAACCCGGTAGGTGAAAATGTTCAAATTTCCACAAAAACGTCATTCTGCACCACTGAAAACATCATTCCGTGCCACAGGTGCGAAAACACATTTTGGCCAGGATTTGAAAAAAATGACAGCTGTCACGTTTGTGAGGTGGTGTGAAAAAATGGCAGTTGAGGTCAAAATATTAAAACTACCACAGTTAAAATTGAACATATAAAAATTTCAACATATGTGCATAACTTTGCCATTTTTACTAATTTTGACCCCAAATTTTCAACATACTCTTCTTATGATCCACCTCATGAACAAGGGTAATGAAATTTTTCAAATACTGCCATCCTGCCCCAAAGGTGATTTCACCAAGCAACTGCAAAATTGTCTTTCAGGCTGATTTATATAATTCCACTGCCACTGGTCATGAGGTGGGGTCCCAAGAAGGTCATGTTGAAAATATGGAGTCAAAATATACAAAAATGACAACGTTATGCTTCAAAGTTCAAAACCACATTGAAATACATTGAACCACACTTGCCTTAGTTTCTCATATTGCAGTCGGTGTTTCCAGTAGCAAGATGCGTCTTGGATTGGAGAGTGGATCTTTGCCATGGGGCTTGTTCAGGCAAGTGAGGGTGTGTGGGGGTGTGGATGGTGGGTACTGAGTGGGAGGTCAGGTTGGGGGGGGCTCAGATCGGCAAGGAGACATTTTCTTTTCTTTATTTCAGCTTATTCCGACACTAGTGATTGTGCACCCTAGTGTCAGGCTACAGTTTGGGGACCAGGTGCTCAGTGTGGTTCTTCCTCAACACAGGGAGGGAGTTGGCTAAGATCAGGAAAAGAGTGGTAGACTTCAGGAATGCAGATTTTGCCAGGATGGGCAGCATCCTAGAGGGGTATTTAGCTGGAATTAGCCCAGGGATGGATGCTGAACAAAAGTGGGCATCATTAAGAAAGGCCTGAATGAGGCCACAAACACATGTGTCAAGTCTCAGAGTAAGCAGTCCAGGTAAAAAACCTAGCTGGCTCAGCAAGGAAGTGGAGGGGAAGGTGAGGGGAAAAGAGACTGGCTTTCACCAGGTTCAAAAAATCTTGGTGTGAGGAAGACAGGGAGGTGTACACAAAGTCATTTAGGGAAGTGAGCCGGACAGTCAGGGCAGCCAAGGCAGCAAAGGAGCTGAAATTGTCTCAGGGGATCAGAGAGGGGGAGAAGGAGTTCTTCAGATACATAATGGAGAAGAGGAGTTGTAGGGACAAGATCGCTAGAATCAAGAAGGAGGGGGTGGGCAGAAAAAGGGGAAGACCAGGCGGAGGCACTCAATGAGTACTTCTGCTCAGTATTTACGAAGGAAAAGGATGACCCAATACTACTAGGGAAAATGGGGAAGGGTGGGGGGAGAGAGAGACAACAGATGGGGTCATCCAAGAGGATTGAGTGCTGAAAGGCCTTAAAGCCTTACGGGTGGACAAGGCACCAGGACCGGACAGTGTACATCCAAGGGTCCTGAAGGAACTGACAGAGGTGTTGGCAGGTCCTCTGGCAGACCTGTTTAACACCTCTTTGGAGGCAGGGAATGTGCCCAGAGACTGTAGGATGGCTCACATGGTGCCCTTCCACAAGAGTGGGCCCAAGGACGAACCAGTGAGCTTTGACTTCTACAGTGGGGAAGTTGATGGAGACCATTCTGAAGGAGAGGTTGATAACCGTTCTCGATAGTAATGGACTGCAGGATGAGAGACAGCATGGGTTTGTCTTGGGAAGATCTTGCCAGAATACCCTAATTGACTTCTTCGACTGGGTCACTAGGGTGGTTGATGAAGGCTATGCTGTAGATGTCCTGTATCTGGACTTCAGCAAGGCTTTCAACTCAGTGTCACACGGGAGGCTACTAAGCAATCTGAGAGGCCTGGGGATGTGAGAGAAACTGGTGGGGTGGGTTGAGAGCTGGCTTCAGGGCAGACAGCAGAGGGTAGTTGTAAAGGGGGAGACATGCAAGTCAAGGCCAGTAACTAGTGGGGTACTGCAGAGTTTGGTGCTGGGCCCTGTTTTGTTCAATGTCTTCATTGGGGACACTGCAGAAGGGGTCAAGAGTAAGATCAGCTTGTTTGCCGATGACACAAAGAGTTGTGCAAAAGTGGACAGCGAGGAAGGGAGGCAGGCACTCAGGGAAGATCTAGCTAAACTTGAACACTGGTCAGAGGAGTGGCAGTTGGGGTTTAATGCTAAGAAGTGCAAGGTCATTCACCTCGGAGCCAGAAATCCCAGGATCAGCTACCAGTTTGGGGGGAGTGCAGTTAGCAGCTTCAGAGGAGGAGAGGGACCTGGGGTACTAGTCACAGGGGACACAAAGGTATCAGCACATTGTAGGAGGGCAGCAGCAAGGGAAAATCAGATGCTGGGGTGCATTGCCAGGGGGATCACCTCCAGAAAAGAGGAGATCATCCTGCCCTTGTATAGACCACTGGTGAGGCTGCACTTTGAGTACTGTGTACAGAACTGGTGCCCATACCTCAAGAAGGATGTGAGATTGCTGGAGGGGGTGCAGCACAGGGCGACAAAAATTATCAGTGGGCTAGGGGAGTTACCTTATGAGGAAAGACTGAGGGAGCTCAACATGTACTTGTTGGAGGACAGAAGGGAAAGAGGGGACATGATAGAGACCTTTAAATACTTGAAAGGCATAAACAAAGTCAGAGCAGGAGGATTGTTCCACTTAAAGGGGGAAGGGTCACTAGGAGGCACAGTCTGAAGTTGTAATGGGGGAGGTTCAGAAGGAAGATGAGGAGGCCCTACTTCACAGAGAGAGTGATGGCCGGATGGAACGCACTGCCAGAGGAGTTAATCAAACTGAGGACAATGGATAGCTTTAAGCAGGGATGGGATAGAGTCAGGGGTAGGGTAAGTACAGACAAGAACATAATGGAGGTTAGGCCTGGGAGAGGGGGGTGGAGGGAGGGGATTTGGTGGGGGAGCCAGCTGCAGTGGTATTAAAGTGCAAGCTGCACACTCAGGCAGACTTGATATATCTATGAGCCTTTTCTGCCAGCTATTTCGTATGTTCATAGGTGTGGGTGACCTGAAGGGGAGGCGGGTCTCGAGAAGCAGTTCCGGGTGGGCACCCAAGGTCCACTTATAATTTAAAAAAAATTGGGAATGGGGGGCAGGGAAACTGAAAGGAAGGGGGAGAAAGAAGTGGTAATGGGGGTGGGCTCCCCCATTCGCTAAATAAATAGGTAGGTAGATAGATAGATAGATAGAGAGACAGACAAACAGACAGACACAGACAGACAGACAGACAGGGACAGACACTGAAAGACATACACAGAGGCAGACAGACAGAAGAAGGGATTGGCAGCTCACTCCTGTCACTGCAGCCCGCAGCATGAGTTCCAGCTGTGGCTGCAATGTCAAGAAAGTCACACTGTTCTCATACAGAGAACATGGGTGAATGGCTCCTCTCGCTAACCTAGGCACGCTCAATTTTGGGGTGCCCAGAAAAGTTATTTCTGACAACTTCTTAAAAAAAACAAACACCAGACTCCTGTTTAGCTAGGTTCAACATAGAAACATAGAAACATAGAATTTGACGGCAGATAAGGACCGCTTGGCCCACCCAGTCTGCCCATTTCCCTACCTGATGGATAAGCTGCAGATCCTAGTTAACCAGCAGCCTACTTCTTCCTACCTCCACCCCCTAGAATTGCCTTATGACTGTCCCATGCATGCTTGAATTCCACCACTGTTTTTGACTCCACAACCTTCTCTGGAAGGCCATTCCATACATCCACAACCCTCTCTGTGAAAAAATACTTCCTTAAATTACCTCTGAGCCGCCCCCCTTCTATCTTCAAATTGTGCCCCCTTGTTCTTGCACTCCTATTTTTTTGAAAGATGCTACCCTCTTGGACTTTGTTGAGTCTCCTGAGGTACTTGAAAGTTTCTATCATGTCCCCCCTCTCCCTCCTTTCCTCGAGGCTGTACATATTAAGCTCCTTAAGTCTCTCTTCATATGTCTTCCGGTGCAGACCCTGCACCATTTTAGTTGCCCTTCTCTGGACAGCTTCCATCCTGTCTATGTCTTTGCGGAGATTGGGTCTCCAGAACTGCACGCAGTACTCCAGATAGGGTCTCACTAGCTGCCTGTACAGAGGAATAATAACTTCCTGTTTTCTACTGGTGATGCCTCTCCCTATGCATCCCAGTATCCCCTCAGCCCTCCTTGCTGCCCTCTCACATTGCTTTCCCACCTTTAGGTCATCTGATATGACTACCCCCAGGTCCCTTTCCATTTTTGTTGCTGTTAGTATCTCACCCCCCATTGTGTACTCTTCCCCTGGGTTTTTGTTTCCCAGGTGCATTACCTTGCACTTCTTAGCATTGAATCTAAGCTGCCATACATTTGACCATTCCTCTAACCTTGCCAAGTCCCTTCTCATCCTTTCCACTCCACCTTGTGCATCAACTCTGTTGCAGATCTTTGTGTCATCTGCAAAGAGACATACTTTTCCTTCCAGTCCCTCTGCAATGTCACTTATAAAGACATTGAAGAGGACCGGTCCTAATACTGAACCCTGCAGTACCCCACTACTAACCCCCCTTTTTTCAGAGTGGACTCCATTTACTATTACTCTCTGTGTCCTATTCTCCAGCCAATTTTTTACCCAGGCTGTCATCTTGGGACCCACTCCCAGGCTGGCTAACTTGTATATTAATCTTTGTGTGGGACTGTGTCAATGCCTTGCTAAAGTCTAGGTAGGCCATGTACACAGCCCTCCCTGATCAACTACTTTGGTCACCCAGTCAAAGAAATCTATCAGATTTGTCTGGCATGACCTTCCCGCTGTGAATCCATGCTGCCTTGGGTCCTGTGCCCCTCTGGCCTCTAGATACTCAACAATTCTTTCCTTCAGAAGTGATTCCATCATTTTCCCTACCACTGAGGTTAAACTAACAGGTCTGTAGTTTCCTGCTTCTGCCTTGCTCCCACTTTTGTGAAGGGGAATCACATCTGCCCTCCTCCAGTCCTCGGGTACCACCCCATCCTCCCATGATTTGTTAAAGAGGGTAGTCAGTGGTGTCACTAGTTCTACCCCTTAGTTCTTTTAGAATTCTGGGATGAATCCCATCAGGCCCCATTGCTTTGTCCACCTTCAGTTTTAAGAGTTCTTTCAGAACCCTTTCTTCTGTAAATGGGCTGGTATCAACTTCTGTATCCAGAGTGTTTCTACTGTTTGTTTTAGGTACCTCCCCCTCTTCATTTGTAAATACTGAGCAAAAATATTTGTTTAGTATCTCTGCCTTTTCACAGTCACCCTCTGCCTACCCTCCTCCCCTTTATTAAGCCTCACTATCCCTCCCTTGGTCTTCCTTCGCTCCCTGATGTACCTATAAAAGGTTTTATCCCCCTTCTTAACTGAGTTGGCTATCTTTTCCTCGGTTTGGGCCTTTGCTGTTCTGACTGCCATCCCAGCTTCCTTTTGCTTTAACTGATACAGTTCTCTGTCCTGTTCCTTCTGTGATTCCTTGTACTTCCTGAATGCTTTCTTTTTCTCTTGAACCTTCACTGCCACTTCCTTTGAGAACCATAGTGGTTTCTTACCCGTTCGTTTTGTTTATTTGCCTTTACACAAAGGCTTGTTACCTCTGTTATGGCAGTTTTTATTATTCCCCATTGTTCTTCCACCCTCCTTCCTGCCCATTTGCTAGTACATTCCTTAGGCACTCACCTATTCTGACAAAGTCAGCCCTCCTAAAATCCAGTACCTTTGTCTTTGTATGGCTTGACTTATTGCTGTGTTTATTGTGAACCATACTGTTCGATGGTCGCTAGTTCCCAGATGGCTACCCACTTCTACATCTGTGATCCTCTCTCATCTCCGTTTGAGAGAACCAGGTCTAAGATTGCTCCCTCTCGAGTGGGCTCCAATTCTAGTTGTCTAAGGCATGCCCCCTGTAGGGCATCTAGTATAACCCCACTCTTAGAACTGGCTGCTGCAACTGCACTCCAGTTAACATCTGGCATATTCAGATCACCCATCAGCAATATCTCCCTTTTTCTGCCATTCTAAGTATACTTTCTATCATTTCTTTTCCATTTCCTCCCCCTGAGAAGAGGGTCTGTATACAACCCCTGTGCAGATTGTGGTGCCATTGCCGGTCTCCAAATTTACCCACAGTGCTTCTTCTCCTCCCTGTTTACCCTTTTGTTCTGTTGCTTTGATTCCTTCCTTATGTAAAGAGCTACTCCTCCTCCTCTTTACCCTCCTGTCCCTCCTGTAGATAGTGTATCCTGATATGTTTACATCCCAGTCATGGTTTTGTGTGTACCATGTTTCTGTGACTGCCACGATATCCAGATGTTCCTCCTCCATCAAGGCCACTAATTCAGGAAGCTTGTTACTCAGACTACGGGCATTGGTACTCATTGTCTCCATTTTTGATGGCTTTACCTTCTGTTGCAGCATCCCCCACTGTCCTTTCTACCTCGGTCTTTTTCTCATTTAGTACTGTTTTGTAGGGAGAGGCTGGGATTTTTCTGCTGCTTATCAGTGCTTCCCCCCTTGACTAGTTTAAAAGCTTGCCAATGAAGCATTCAAACCGATTGCTCAAAAGACTTGTTCCCTTCCTGGACAGATGCAGACCATCCTGCCAGTATAGGCTGGTGTCCTCCAGGTGGAACCCCAGTCCCCAATGAAGCCAAACCCCTGTGCTCCACACCATTTTTCAACCATTCATTAAACTGCATGGTAAAGTAACCTCGCTCACTCATGCCATTGACAGGCAGCACCTCTGAGAAGGATACTGTGTGTGCTACTTGTCTTAGGCCCCTCCCAATTCTACAAAGTCCTTCTGCACTGCTCTAATCTCATGATGAGCCAGTCATTTGTCCCTAGGTGGACAATGACGCTCCAGCTCAGACTCCCATGCAGCTGTTCCTGTGATCCTGAGGATGCGCTCCTGTCCCTCCAAGCCATGGCACCAGGCAGGCACCTTACTTCAGTTTTCCCAGCTACCCCCAGTTCTATCCCCCTAATAATTGAGTCCCCCACCAGGAGCTGCTTCCTTTCCTTGTGGTGTCCTCTGTCTCCTTCCTGTGGGCCTCCCTTGTGACAGCTGTCCTCAGCCTCCTTAGTCTCCTCTGCGGGTGCATCCATAGGGGAGCTATGCTCCCCCAGAATGGTGTATGGATTGTGGAGTGGAACAACTGACTGGGTGTGCCTCTGTTCCACCATCCTCACCCTTCCTGAGCCCACTGTGGTCCAACTGCTGTGTTTTCTTCGCAACCTCTGAGGTAGTGGTGGTGGCTCTGGTGCTCCCTGGAGCAAGTGTTTCTTTTTTTTAAAAGAGATAATTTGCCAGCCTGGTGGCACAGAGGACTGAGGCACCAAGCCTCACCTGCCACCACGAAAGTGACCTGGGGTTGGGAGTGATCTCAGGGAGTCAGGGGTCAGCCGGGGAGAGGAAAATCAAGTGTCTGAAAGACAGCTCTCCTTCTATGGGGGTAGGGGGTGGACACCAGCCATGGCATTCACCTGACCACTAGCAGTGTCTGGGGGTGCAGGCAGCTGGAACCACAATGTATGGAATGGGGGAGCAGCAGCTGTGGATGTCCTATGCACGGGAGCATGCGTAGGCACAACTAGACAGCATTGCATGTCCTCTCCTCCAGTGAAAAATGTCCAGCAGTGGGGCAGGATGAAACTGACCCCTGGCAGGCTCCACATCCAGGCTATAGGGCCCTCTCCCTGAAACTGGTTCTGTTCCATTGGCAGGCGGGAGCCACATCGACCCTCTCCTGGGGCTTTATCAAGGACTTGATAAAGCTCCAGGAGAGGGAGAGAAACGCTGTTGGACTTTTTCTGTGGGGGTGGCACTGTTCAAGCTCTCATATGTGTTTTCTGTGAAGATACAGGAAGTCAATAAATTGTTACACTTTTTCTACACATTGGTGCTGGTTTACACTCTTTTTGACTTAATACTGGGGTGAGTTGCAAGGCTTTTTTGCTTTACATTGATTGGTTCTAGACTTACACAACCACAGCCAGTGAGCGACCTTTCTTTTGATTTGGGTATTGGTGGATATCTGCACTTCCAAAGGCTTTAAGGCCCAATGCTTCCCCTGGGCGTGTAGGTATTCACCAATACCCCCACACCCTCTCAGGTCCTTTTGCTGCTTGCTGGCACTGTGAGTGGTAGCAGTACTGCTGTGCGGGTGGGACAGCTTCCTGTCGGCTCTTATTGCTTATGTACAACTGTAAGAGATCATAGTTGGAGTACTTAATTATCCCTCTAGGATCTACGTATGTACTGAGGTTTAAGAAAGCAGTTTGTCCCTGTTGAAGGTAGAACATATGGGGATATTTGCCTCAGTGGATTGTGAATACCATACTCCTGTACCCCTGTCCACTCTGCCTCCATTGATGTTTACTGAGAGTTAGTTATGCTGCAGAACTCCTAAATGCAGTACATGTTTAGTTTCAGACATACTGCTTTCTATCCTCCCAGGTGACCTATTGCTCTGTAAACTATTCACTCTATAGTGGCATTATTTATTAGTTTGTTCAACCAAATCTCATAAGTAGGAGGTTCAGGGCTTTTCCAGTTAGATAGGATACACTGCTTGGCTGTAATTATTACCAATTATACAATGGCAGGAAAAATCCCTGGGCTCTGATTGGTCACTCTGGGGCTAGACCCATGATGTTATCCCAGCACATCACGGATCTAGTCCCAACACACATACGATTGCAGGAAATGTTAAACGAATCACTGCGCATCCCATGTCCTAAGTGCTCACACTTGGCATGGCTACTCTGGTTTATGCCAGTATTTACTGTTTTTTATAGGAAATTACTCTTTCCCACAGCACACAAATTGGCTGTGCCCTGCACCAAGACCTTGCCACATTCCCCAAATGCATTTACTAAAGTGAATTCCTTGACATTTTCTGACTAAAATAAAAAAAAAAGGAATCTATAACAAGGCTGTCAGTCTGATTGGCTTCACTGTCGGCAGTCCCCTGCACCCTGCATCAGCACATCTGTTTTAAACTAAGCACAAACTATACTTTTCTATTAAAAATTTAAAAAAAAGAATGTGAAACAAAGTTGTGACTCCGATCAGCTTCACTGTCAGCAGTCCCACACTCTGCCCCTTACATCAGTGCATGAGCACCTCTATTTTTGGCAGAATATCCTAGAGGTTAGAGTAATGAGCTTTGTACATCCAGCAGCCCTGGGTTTGACTCCCACAACTGCCACTTATACACTGTGTGACTCTGTATCAAGTCACTTAACCACCCCAGTGCTCCTGGGTTGCCTCTGAAAGCAGGCACTTGCCCCTAGTGGGCCTTGCCTGGTTACCAAATGAATAAAAAAAAAAACAACACGAGCTGTACTTACTGATCAGGCAGCTTCAGTCTGTTACTTTTACTTCTCCTGGTACAAACAGTAAATGCGCTGACTGTTTATTTATTTATTTAGCTTTTGTTAACCAGGTAAGTACACTAGACAAGACATTTGCCTATTTTCAGGTACAACCCGGGAGACTACAAGGAAATACGAGTTCAATACAGAGGACAACATGATACAAGTTAGGCAGTTACACAGAGTCAGGAGAAACATATAATCAGTCAGTACACACAGTTAAAATTCTGGACAGAAAATATACATAGAGTCACCAAGGCTATGAGCAGTGCGGTATATACAATTATATACAGTTCCGGACCCCAAAAGTATAGCCACAGTCAAAGCATCACCTGAACAGCAAGTGGAAACATTATATACTGTATACTGTACTTGGAGAAGCAGAACTGTCACTGACTGCAACCTTGACCAACGGTGGGGGGGGGGGGCAAGTAACCATACTTAAGTGGTAGTAAGTGGGACAGTGATCGACAGGAAAATGCCAGGATCTACTGCACGATCTGCATATGGACAGAGAGCGGGGGGAGGGGGGGGGCCATAGAGAGCTAAATACAGGCATCCAAATAAAAGAGAGAAAGATGGATAGCAGAGGCTGAGCATGAGACCCAGATAACAAAAAAAAAAAAAAAAGATTGAGAAGAGAGGTGAGACAGCTAGTAGCACCATCAGCTGGCCAAAGTTATACATCAGCAGCTCAGCACTGATGAGAGTGAGACCCAGATAACAAAAAAAAAAAAAAAAGACTGAGGAGACAGGTGAGAGAGCCAGTAGCACCATCTACTGGCCAAAGCTATACATCAGCAGCTCAGCACTGTTTATTTCCTATGTATTCTTACCAATTGAAAAATGTATTTCTAAGTCTGGTTTTAAATACAGTTTTTATTATTTTTCTTTTTTTTTCCTTCACAAATGAGCCACTATATAATAGCATCAATGCACTCCATGTTGCGTGTTGTGCCTGGATAACGTCACTTCTTGGGTGTTGGACACACTCAGCCTGCAGCCTCATATCCAACCACCTGATGCATGACATTATTCAAGTACAACACACATCCTGTAATGCATTATTGCTTAAGTAAAGAAGTTTTATCTCCCCATGGGGGACATGCTTTATTTCTGACACATCCCCTATGGTGATAAGTTTATCTGAGAACATGGTCTCAGATTATAGAATGTTCCCCACTACTGCTTCTACATGCAAACAGCATGGTGTTAATTTGGAGCAGGCCAAAACATATGTAGGTGGTTGGCTTCTGGAGCTTGACATCTGTGTAGTTGTTATTAATGTTTGGGGACATTGTTGAGTGCAACCTGTCATCCTGGGTGTTATCTCCTATGAGGGAGGGTTAACAGTGACTCCATTTCTCATCAGATGGAACTAGGATCAGGTGAACATTTGGAGGAAGTAATAGTTATGGGAGGCGCCAGTGTCAGGCTGAAGTCCCTTTGGTACTGGTTACAGGTGCAGCCATTTTAAGTGTTGGGCACTGCACACTGAGAAGTGCTGGAGCTCATGTGGACTTGGTAAAGTTCAAAAAGAACAGAGCTACTTAAAGAGCAGCTGGCACCTTTGGGGAAATATTTTGACACAGTTCAGCTTGTATTTCATATACCTAATATAGATTTCACCTCTGAATTATTTATTACTAAAGGAATACCTATAGAAACAAGATCTTTATTCCTCAGAGTTCATCTGCCTCAGTAGCTTATTCCCTACTTGAAAACATAGTGCTCTGTTGTGACATCACAGTCTTTTGTCATGGAAATAACTGTGATGTCACAAGCAGAGTATTATGACATCAGGTTGGGAAGAAGCAATAGGAGCTGATGAACCCTCAAGGAACAACTATCCTGCTTTCATGCATTTGACCCCAGTAATAACCAATGGGGAAATGAAATGCAGAGCTTCTGAGAAACATAAGCTTCTTTGTGTCCAAATGTTATGCATTTCAAAGTTCTTCTCAAGGCGTTTGTGGCTCTTTAAAGTGCACAGCTGTGCTCAGTACAAAACCAGAAACATATACAAGACAAAGCATGGAGCCAGAAAACCTTAAATATGCAAGAAAGGCAAATATGGATAATTACTATAAAATCATTTTTTCATAATGAAAAAAGGCACAAACAGCTAGTGCTAAGCGGAATAAGGGTGCTCCACGAACATTTAGTATAGGGCCTAGGTGTGAGAGTCACAGTTCCTTCATGAAAGTGGCAGCTTTTGCTGACAGGTTCACATCCTTATGTCTATATACTGCATAGATATGGCCTAGCATGGAAGCAGAGTGGGGGGACTGTATCCTATAGCACTGTGCCCACTCTGACAGGAAACCATCCTGGGTATAAATAACTGTATAGGACTCTAAGGAGTGTGCAAGGGCTAAAGAACTTGTTTAGAGGGTTCCCCATACATCTGGGAATGTATGTGGAAGCCAGCAGTATGGGCTTTATGTCTGTAAATATGCAGTGTCCCCCTACAGAGATGAAAGTGGGTCAGTGTAGGTAATACAGTTAAGATAAGTTTGACTCTACTGCCCTCTTGTGGACAATGACATTTTTACATGTATAAAAATTATTGCAGTTAGCAGCAGCATTAAAGAGCCAACATTAGACCCCACTGTTTGGACACTTCTAAGAACTCTTGTCTGGTTTCTTATCTTGTGAGGTAGGGCCCATAGTACCCGGAGCTTGAGGTATTGGCTATACATGTTCTACAGCTTCCATATATCAACATATAAAAATGCAAAATAGTTTAAAAAATGTTTAAATCAAGGTCGTGTGTGAACTGGTTCAAAATGGCTGCTTAACTGTTTTGCTCTTGGTACCTCCCTTGACAGCCCTCCTTCATTTTTTCTTAATTTCCAGAGGAGCCTGAACAGGCTTTCTCAGTGGGCTATGTGTGGGAAGTGTAAGCAACTTGATTGGGAGACTTTGGACCTACCAAGACTGTGTTTAAAAGAAAAAGGATATTGGAGTGTCCCCTCCCCAGCTGTCCCTACTACTGCAGATAAAGGCTGACTTCAGAGACCTGCAACTCTCCCTTGACAGTGTTCACGAGGCATTACTGTTGAAATTTATTGGCACTGAATGCAGAACTTATTAAAGAAATGATGCATGATACCTAAGATGCTATTGCCATAGTTACCAGTCAGGTTGTAAAAATGAAGCAGCAGCTGCTGGCAGTAATGGAGATTTTGGCTGAACATCAGGGCTGGATTTCCAAAGGGACGAAAATGACCCAGGGAGTAAGTACTGTGTCACAGTCCGCCAGTGTGGGGAAAAAAATCTCTGCACCAGCCTACATTCCCATATTCAGCCTGTGATGCACACGAGTGGAGGGCGCAGCTGCTGAGGATGTTACACCTGATACTACTAGGCATAGTACTAGATATAGTATTCCAATGCAGCTACACATGGAAAACATCCGCAAGCTGTCGTAAATCATGGAGCCGGTCACAAGCAAGCTCTGTGTATGACAATATGGAGCATGGGGCAAAACCTGTGGGTATACAAGTGAAGCCCCCCTTGCGCACAGTTTTTGCCACATGTGTGCCAATTTGTAAGTTTTTGAAAAATTTTCAAAATGTGGCCCCATAAGCATCTGCAAGGCATGGTGCTTCAGCTCCAATGGCTCTAACACAAGGTTAGCAACCTTAAAGGCTGTGGGAGATGGAAGAACATCAGCATCACTGGCCTTGCAGAGGGACTTGAGAAGAAATATCCAGTTAAATTTTTGCAGCAGCAGTTGCAAATGTGGCTCCTCCAGTAGTCTGAGGACTTTGATTTCAAATAGCAAGGACCCACCAATTTCATTTGGGTAAAGCTCCTGTGGAGCTTTACTGACCATGGTTGTTCATTTTACAATTCTAAATTTCAGGACAAGGAGATCATTCTACAAAAGACTGAGAGTTAACAAATGTTTATTTGCAAGGTAAAAAGCTTTCATTTCATCCTGACTACTCATTTTATCCTAGAGAGATGCGTGGTGTTCAATAAAGTTAAGTTGGGTAAGTTGGGTCTCAGAAATGGTGATCCCCATTATCTACTTTTTCCAGCCATGCTGGTTACAACATTTTGGGGTGAAACACATTCCTTTGTAACCCCTACAGCAGCTGATGCCTTTTTTCTGTAGGCGTTTAACAGCGGGAACATCCAGAACAGTTTGTCAGTTTCAAATCCAGGTCTGTTAAAACAGATGGGTACAGATGCCAGTGCTGGGTCTAGGACAGCCCCTTGATTTTCTTGTGGTGCAGTGAGTAAATTCTGTCTTTACTGCATGGGATGTCAGCCTTGGGGGGTGTCTTGGTCTCCCTAACTGCTACATCTTGGTGTCATACTTGTTTGGGCCCCTTCAGGACATGGCCTGAGAATGCTTACTTTTGCACCTCTCTGTAGGGGCTACATGTTGTTATTATGGCTTTTTTTCTTTCTGGCCTTTTGCCACTGTGTTTTGAACCTGATTAGCCAGATGAAGCGACTTCCTGCTCTATGGCCTCTCAACGTTTCTAGTAATACCAGGATCCCCTCAGCTGCCGGCAGGTTTTCTACTACTTCAGGACTCCTGGACTTGGTG
Organism: Neoceratodus forsteri; assembly: GCA_016271365.2. Lineage (NCBI taxonomy): Eukaryota > Metazoa > Chordata > Ceratodontiformes > Ceratodontidae > Neoceratodus > Neoceratodus forsteri. The sequence continues at coordinate 1,338,216,584 of CM057455.1, read as the reverse complement.
CCTTTCTGCAGTTAACTCCCTGACTTTTTCCCAGCTGATTACAGGTGGAGGTTGCTAATCCATTTCTCCACCTCATTTGTGTGGTCTCTCCGCTGCTCTGTGGAACACACAAGCAGGGATTTTGAAAGGCAATCTTGTTATCCCCTGGCAGTATAATACTACAAATTGTTTCTTTTGCTCTGGCCAGAACAGTTGAAACATTTGACTTTTTGCTCTTTGTAATCTGGACATTATCACCATAAATTATAACAAAACCAAGGGGTGTGCACTGGAATGGTGGTGCTCACGATAAGGCAGTCAATAATAAACACTAGGATCAGGCAGTCACCAGCCTCTTTAGATAGGACTCCACAGCCTGACTATGGATTCAAAACATTTTTAGTCAAAAACATCCATTTCAGACACACAGAACCTTCTGTGCATGCCTTACACATTTGAGATTATACAATCCTTTATCACCATAAACTATGTTTTTTGTGACGTGGTCTGTTTCTCAGATTAACCTATGTTTTGCTGGTTTTTTCTTTGGGAGGTGGTGGGTTGAGGGGAGCAAACAGAAAAAAAATTTCTGCTTCTAGGGTATTCTGTGCCTGGAACACTACAGCATACAGATAGCAAAAAGTGGCATTCGCAAAGGACTGCTAAGTGATGCACTTATTTTGTGCTACAAAAGCATTAATTTAGGTGCCACACAATGTGAAAATGATAAAAAGGCTCACAAATGTCAGCTGAGCATATCTGTAAAAACTACTTGAATGCAGTCTCAAAAGCCCAGCGTTTGATAAGCTGTCTGGTGGTGCTTAATCCTATGGCTTATTTAGGTCGACCACCCAGGTCAATAGAACCACGGAAGTTTGGGAATGATAGGGGGAAACTGGAGAACCTGGCAAACGGCAGTGGCTTGTGATTATGCTTGCTTACTTTTAATCTAGCTGGCTGTAGGATTGCGAAGGTGGTGTGGGGTGTGCAGGCTGGTGTCCCTCTGTCTCCTTTCTCTTTCTCAGGGTACTATGTGGAGGGGCCTTGCTAATGGATGAGCACATACTGTTTTTAGTGGACTGCACTGTTGGAGGAGTCAGGACTCTCTGGGGCTGGGTGAAGGAATCACACCGGGGGTAGAGGACAATTTTCTGGAGGAGTTTAGCTACTGCCACCTCCATCTACACAATTGCACACCATCTTGCTGTGACTGACCACAACCACCAATGTTGATGGCAGCCATAAGACTCCCAGCATTGGTGTAAGGTAAGAGGAAAGGAATCCAAGGGTGGCGGAAGGGGAAGGGCTTTTTCCTTGTCCACAAAGGGTAATAGTCATTAGGTGGGGGGGGGGGGATTTACTAGTGTGCCACTGTAAAACTCCAGATTATAAGCTTGGCCAAAAAAATGATTTTATCCCCCTTTTGAATTACACTACTGATGAGGCATTACTCAGTTGAGAGGGGAGAGGAGGTCTTCCCAGCCCACAAAGGGTAACAGTTACTAGGTGGGGGGAGTTACTAGTGTGTCACTGTAGAACTCCAGATTATAAGCTTGGGCAAATACATTGGTTTTTAGCCCCCTTTTGAACCACTCCACTGATGAGGTATTCCTCAGTTGACAGCGGAGAAAGTTTCATAAATTGAGCAGCTACTGAGTAAGCCCTCTGCCCAGAAAGTTTCAAGCGCACCCCAGGAATAACTTGGAGTCTACCCATATTGGAGCAGGCGGGCACTCAAGAGCATTCCTGACAAAGAGGTCTTTTAGGTAGTCTGGCCCCAAGCTGTGTAGGGCCTTATATGTTGCCATCAAGATCTTGAAAGTGGTGCTCCACCTGCTTGTCGTAGCATAGGCTAATGTTCCGAGTATGTTGATCTTGTGTTCAGCCTAGCTGTAACATTCTGCACCAGTTGCAAGTGACACACCAACTTCCCTGATAGCCCTAGGCACAGTACAGAGCATTACAGTAATCCAGACTGAGGTCATGAATGCGTGCACCAGGGTCACCAGGTCATCTAGTCCCAGATAGGGTTTGATCTGGGAAATATTCCTCTATTGGAAAAATCCACTGCGGACCACAGACAACACAGGATGCCCAAGTGTCAAGTCTGAGTTCACAGTAACTCCCAGATTCTTCACCCAATTCATGGCCTCCAGTGGGGAGGCATTCAACAATGGCATCAAAACAGCTGTCCAACCTGCTGCCACCTCATGAGGGGCAAGTTCCACTAGTAGCACCTCTGTCTTAGTTGGATTTAGGCTCAGCCACTAGAGGCCATCCAGTCCGAAATTTCTTGAAGGCATCATTTCAGGATGGAGACAGCAGCAAGCCCCCCCCCAGTTGGAAATGAGAGGTACAGCTGAGTATCATCTGCATAGTAGTAAAAACTCAGGCCATCCAGTCTAATGACCCATCCCAATGGTAGCATGTACACCATGAATAACACAAGTGACAAAACCAACCTTTGCAGAACCCCACAGCTGGCCACCCTCATAAGGTTAGGCTACACTAAATGTAGTTTGGAAGTGGATTAAAATGAAGAAACAACCCGTCTGTCTTTTCACTTAAGATGCGGACAATAAATTTCTACTGTATGGAGTGGGGGCTCATGTTCCTTATCTTAAAAAAAAATTTGGATTTGAATCACAAATATGTTCATGGTTCCATACTTTGTATCAGGACTCACACAGAGTGGGGGGGGGGAGATACCACCAGTGAGTAGCAGAAACAAAGGGGGGAGGGGTGGACACAAGTTCATTTTCAGAGGAAAGAGTCCTGATGGGACTTGCAGCTCTGAAGGTGGACAAGACTATGGAACTGGATGGTACACACTCAGGGGTACTAGAGGAACTCAGGGAGGTGCTAGCTGCCCCACTGACAGCCTCATTTAACATTTCACTGGGAAAGCAGGCATGTACAGTAGGTCTGCAGGAGACCAGCGTGGTCCCTCCATAACAGTGGCAGCAGGTAGGAGGCTGGCCACTGTAGGTCATTAGTCTCACTTCTGTGGTGGGTAAATTAATGGAAACCCTGCTAAAGGAAAGACTGGCAGAGTATCTTGAATCTGATAGGCTGCAAGGCCATTGGCATTATGGATTCAGGGGAGAAGGTCATGACAAATGAACCTGACTGATTTCTTTGACTGGGTGAGCAGGGAATAGATCAGGGGAAGGCAGTGGACATGGCCTGTCTGGACTTTAGCAAGCTCTTTGATACCATGCCGCACAGGAGATTAATAAAGAAATTGAGTAATCTAGAGGTGGGATTCAGAGTGGTGAACTGGGTTAGAAACTGGTTAACGGACAGGTGACAGAGAGTGATGGTTAATGGCGCTCACTCTAACGAAGGAGGAGTGACCAGTGGGGTGTTGCAGGACTCTGTACTGGGACTGATCCTCTTCAATGTCTTCATAAGTGTCACTGCAGATAAATGGAAGGGAAGGCATACCTTTTTGCAGATGACACCAAAATCTGTAAAAGGGAAGGACACTCAGGAAGGTGTGTAGAGAATGCAAAGGAATTTTGGAAAACTTGAAAACAGCATAGTAGTTGAGGTTCATGTCCAAAAGTGCAAAATCATGCACCTAGGGCATAGGAACCCTGAGCTGAGTATAGGATGTGGAGGAGTACAGATGGCCACAAAGCAGGAAAGGGACCTTGGGGTTATAACTGATGACCTCAAAGTGGCATGGCAGTGAGACAAAGCAGTGGGTAGAGCCAGTGGGATGCTGGGATGTATTGGGAGGGATGTCTGCAGTAGGAAGAGGAGGGTGGGTGTTGCCACTGTATTGCTCGCTGGTGAGGCTCCGCCTGGAGTATGGTGTTTAGTTCTGAAAATCACACCTCAGACAGGACATAGACAAGATAGTGGTAGTACAGAGGAGGGTAACCAAAATGGTCCAGGGGTTGCACCATGAAGAGAGACTGAGGGATCTTAGCATGAACATCATGGAGGAGAGGAGAGTGAGAGGGGACATGATGGAGACCTACAAGTACCTCACAGTGGTGAAGAGGGTGCAGAAGCAGAGTCTCATTCAAATGAGAAAACACACCAGGCCAGGGAACATGTGATAAAGCTGGGGGTGGAGGGGGTTAAAGAGAGATGTGAGGAAGTACTACTTCACTGAAAAGGTGGTAGATGCCTGGAATAGACTGCCAGAGGAAGCGGTGGAAATAAAAACAATGGGGGGCTTCACGCATGCATAGAAAAGCCATGGGGAATATTAGTAAATAGGCAGGGAGGAGGGAGAGTCACCAGAGACCAGTTAGGGTCTGCAGGGACAAACTAAGCAGGGATCATGTGGGCAGATTGGTGGGCCAATTGGTCCTTTTATGCTGACAAAGTCTCTGTTTCTGTTTCTAGGCCCAGATCTTTAAAAGTTCAAGTCTATCTTCTTCATTTCACCTGTCTTAGGGGACCAGGCAGATATGTCTCTTACCCCTCTGCTGTACATGTCTGTTGAACCCCATGCAGCCCCCATCAGAGGACACCCCCTCAAACAGGGTTTGCAGATGGAATAGGCTCATCATATGATTTCCCTTTTTGCCAGTAATGTTATGCCACATATAAAAAAGCAGCTGTCACTAACCCAACTCTGGTATCAATATTTGTAGAGCATGGCCATTTGTCTAGACACAGGATTAACTGTCAGAAAAAGTAAAATTTTACCTTTAGGTGTCCAGCCAAGTACTCTGCCCACATTATTTAGTATACCACTCAGAGGCACTAATAGCACCAAGTATTTAGGAATTAATATCTCTAGCCAGATCTCAGAAATGCATGATTTGATTTATGAACCATTTTAAAACTCCATTAACAAAACTTTGAGAAATGGGCAACCCTCCCCTGACACTTATTGGTAGGGCTAACACAATTAAGCTCTGCATATTTACCTGAATTGCTTTATCTTTTCCAGGCACTCCCTATCAGAATTCCCAAGAAAACTTTAAAAGCCCTGGATGGTGTGACTTCTAGTATAACTATACTGAGAAAGGGAGTGCTAACTCTACCAAACGTTAAGATATACTACTATGCTGCCCAGGTAACATTTTTTGCCCACCAGTGTGGATATATGGACACCTCCTATTTAACTAGCTATGGAAGAACACTTGAGGGGTGCAAATATAATGGAACACTGAACACTGCATTCTATTAGGGGTGCGTTAAAACACTGCTAACACTCTGACATCCACCATGATAGCCATCTGGCTGGAGACTCAAAAGCTTATTAGCCATCTTTTGGGGGGGTTACCTGCTGGATCCTTGAGTAGAGTACTAGCTGACATAACTTACTTTTCCCCTCAGCTGGCAAGATGAAAGGTTGTACACAGATGGGGGATATAAGAGATGGAGGGGTCCTGAGTTCATTCACGAGTCTCAAATAAAGTGACCAGTAGAAGCCTGGGAGACTTTTTGCCTACTTGCAGTCGAGGCAAATTGCAACTACAGTCATTGGTGGCCCTACTATTACTCCTCATCTTTCACATTTGGAGAAGACATTATAAACCCTTCCCCCGCTGTAAGCCTCTTTTGATGTATTGTACTTCACAATGCTGCTAAAATCAGCCGCAGACACAGCAGGTCATTACAGGAGAAAATGCAGGACCAATTTAGACACGGAGATCACTGAAGAAGTATGGGCCAATGCCATTAAGTTTTTTATCACCTGCTCCAAAAGCAACGGGCTCAGACAGATATAATATCATTTTTACGTTCGCTTGCGCGCATGTGCAAGGAACGTTTTGGGAGAGTAGCACACTTAGAGGTGTGCCTCTCCCACCCAATGCACTGCTCCCTTGAGCAGGCATGGCGGTCCTGCACCAATGGGTGCAGCAGCTCAGTATGACAGCGGTGTTCCTCTGCTTCAAAGAAAAACACCGCTGCCATACTGAGCGCCGCCCCGCCAGCGCGCCACCTCCCCCGCCGCGTCCGTCCACTCCGCTGCTTTCATGCCACGCTGGGAGCCCACTCCAGCATGGCAAACATTGTTTGCCAACGGGGTGCCCAATCCCCGCTGGCTCCACGCCCCCTAAAGTTATCTCTGCTGCCACGCTGGGAGCCCACCCCAGCGTGGCAAACGCTTGCTTTATTTCTACCGACGGGGTGCCCAACTCCTGTCGGCTCCTTTGACCCCCCAGCCATCTTCTGCCATGCTGGGAGCCCACCCAGCGTGGCAAACGTTCCACGCGTGCTTTTTTTTTCAAACCTGTAAACAAAAACTGTCCTTAGGCGTGTCTCCAACCCTCCCACAACTTGCACCCACCCACTGCGCACCCAGCTTTCCCACACCCCCACCCCATACTTACCTCCGACTCTGGCGCGACTATCTTCGGTGGACCGGGAACACATCTGCACTCTTCAAAGGTGACCGTGAACTGAGGAAATACCGGTAAGCTGTATAATGGGCTAGATGGGGGTTCAACTTTATTGCATATCTCAGTCATTTTTTGGAATTTTTGCACCAAATTTTCAACATGGGGTTTTTGGGACCCCTTCTCATGAATGATGTCACTGTCATGGTGTTATTCGGGCCCAAAGGGTGATTTCGCAGGCACTGTGCAGTCACTGTGCAAAATCACCCTTTGGCCTTGAGTAACACCATGACAGTGACATTATTCATGAAAAGGGGTCCCAAAAACCCCATGTTGAAAATTTGGTACAAAAATTCCAAAAAATGACTGTTTTACGAGCGTGCGTTGTGCAGTTCCTACGCAGGCTCGTAAGTTCGCGAATTTTCAATATTTTCACTCCAGATTTTCAACATTGCCATTTTATAACACCTTCTTATGAGTTGTATAGCTGTCATTTTTCACATCTCACCTAAAATGTGTTTCTGCCCATGTAGCGCACAATGGCGCAGTCGGTGTGTGAAATCAATGTATGGAACACGTTAAGAAAATCACAGTAACACCGTTCATGAGCAGAGGTCTTAAAATGGCTATGTTGAAAATTTGGTGAAAAATTCCTAAATGACTGTTTTACTTGAAAGGTATGCTATGCAGTTCCTATGCACGCCGTATGTTTCTGAATTTCAATATTTGCACTCAGATTTTCAACATTTCCATTTTACCACACCTCCTCATGAGCAGTACAGCTGTCATTTGTCAAATCCTGCCCAAAATGTGTTTCTGCCCATGTAGCGACAATGGCGCAGTCGGTGTATGCGAACTCAATGTATGGGACACATTAAGAAAATCACAGTGTCACTGTTCATTAGCAGAGGTTTTAAACTGCCAATGTTGACAATTTGGTGAAAAAATTCCTAACAATCACTGTTTTACCAGCGTGCATTGCACAGTTCCCACGCACGCTCCTAGGTTTGTGAATTTTCAATATTTCCACTCCAGATTTTCAACATTGCCATTTTACCACACTTCCTTATGAGCAGTACAGCTGTCATTTTTCACATCCTGCCCAAAACGTGTTTCCGCCTATGTAGCGCACAATGGGGGTAACAAAAAGGTCATGCTGACAATTTATTGTGCAAATACCAGCAATCGCACAGGGCATTAGGGTAAAGCACCATACATGCCAAACACCACTGCAAACACCTGCAAGTGAACGTTCGGCATTGACAAATGCTTGTTATATATAGTATTTATATCAGACCAGTGAGACTGCACCACATGAAACAGGACCATGGCAGCCTCTCCTAGAAGTGTAAGACAGAGGATGAGCCTGTATACTTCTGGCCCATTCTGGCAATCAGTACATAGCATTATGGAAACAGTAATTGATCAACCACTTCAAACCTCAAACATATGTATGAACATACGACAAGCCTGCAGAAGAAGGCCTTATGATCTATCGAGTCTGCTCGATGCAGCGCTCATGTAGTTTGTGTTGTGGGTGTGGGTGAGGATGAGCGTGTATTGGGCGTGGATGAGGAATTTTTTAGTTAGAATATGTATATGTGGTATCTATGGTTTAGGGTTGTTATTTTAGTGTATGTCTGTGGTGTATGTGGTTATATAGTGAGTATTGTGGCCCGGGACTTTTTAGTCAGGCAGGATGTGTCTCGGGAAGGATATGGGCCTGGGGCGGGCTAGGATAGTGTACGGGGCATACCAGCTGCTCAATCTGCGGCCTTTTTCTGAACTCCCAGTTTCTTCCACCACAGCAAGATGCTGTCAGGAGGTCGGGATTAAGAGGAGCCACATTGATCGTCTGTGGAGGGATGCCCTGTACACTGTGGTAGAGGGCAGGATTGAGTTTGTTAGGTACAGAAGGCACCCTGGACTTCGACCAGCCCCAGAGAGAGGCCAGACGTGGTTGGTGCCTGTCACCAGGGTTCCCACCAGACCAAGTGGGCAGGCAGCCAGAGGGGCTGCACTGTCCACAAATCCCCTGAGGGCAGTGCTTTGTAATGCCAGATCGATCAGAAACAAGACCGCAATTATAGCGGACTTGATTTCTTCGGTCTATCTGGTTTGCATTACAGAGACCTGGGTGGGTGACGATGCTGGCCCAGTTTTAGAGGCTACCATCCCAACCAGGTATACCATATTGCACTGCCCCAGAGTGCAACGCGGGGGGGGGGGTAGCCATCTGTTTTAGATCCAAACTGGGTTTCACCCTGCACCAAGTGGGAACACCGGGTTCATTTGAATGTGTGGCAGTTCGTGGGGTTTGGGCACTGGCTGCAGGATTCCCCTAATTTACTGCCCCCCTGGGGTTGCAGGAGAATTCCTGCAGGAAGTAGTCACTTTCATCGTTGGTGAAACATTGGAGGCCCCCAGATGTTTAGTGCTGGGGGACTTTAATGTTTGGGACAACGACGAATCATCTCGGCTTGGTTATAACTTCCTCCAGGCAATGTAATCTCTGGGCCTGTCGCAAGAAGTTTCCTCTGTGACCCACCAGGGCGGCCACATGTTGGACCTGGTGTTCTCTCTGGGGCTTGAGATAAATAATCTCAAGACTGATTGGGTTGTTTGGTCCAATCACTGCATGGTAGAGTTCCAGTTCAGGCCCCCCGAGAGCCCTCCCCCTGTGGAGATGGTTACCTATTGCCCTTTGAGGGGTTTGACCCCTGAGGGCTTTCTGGTGATGGCTGATCTATCTAGCGTGGACAGTGCACACGATGGGGGTTTGTGCTCTGCAGCTGCAACCTATAATAATGTGTTAACTGATGTGCTCGACTCTCTTGCACTGGTTCGTGTATGACCCAAATCTTATCACTTGAGGTCCCCTGGGCTGGAGGTGGACAAACTGGCCCTGCGTGCACATTATGGTGTGTACCAGGGGACAGTCAACCGTAAGAAGGCAGAGTTCCTGTCCAGGGAGATTGCTGCCGGGAGGAACCGACCAACTGTGCTTTTTTGGACTGTGGACAGGCTTCTTTGTCCAGCCTGTCTACAGCTGAAAAAAGATTTTTCAGACACTTTATGCAAAGAGTTTGCTCAGTTCTTCTCGGACAGGGTGTCTGCGATCCGGCAAGGAATTGCACCAGTGAGCCACACTGTGGCCAACAGTGGCTGCCGTAGGCATCCAGAGTGCATCCCACCTTGCTGGGATGAGTTTAGACTGGTGGAGGTGGCTGAGGTCATTAGGGTGGCTTCTCGACTGAGGCACAAATTTTATGAATTGGACCCGGTGCCAACAAGTTTCTTGATGGGATGTGTTCACTCCATTGGCCCGGTGTTTGCCTTGATGGTCCAGTGTTCTTTATTGGAGGGGGTCTTCCCCAATGTCTTGAAGGAGGCATTGGTGAGACCCCTTCTGAAGAAACCAAACCATCTTTAGACCCGGACATCAAGGCAAGTTACCGTCCCAACTCCAGTCTTCCATTTTGGGGTAAGATTGTAGAGAAGGTTGTAGCATTTCAGCTTGAGGAACACCTCATGGTCTATGATCTATATGAGCCCCTCCAATCTGGGTTTCATGCGAGGCACAGCACTGAAACTGCATTAGTTCAGGTGCATAATGACCTCCTTAGGGAGAGAGATCGAGGGGATGGGACAATTCTTGTTCTTGATCTCTCCACAGCATTTGACACGGTGGACCATCGTGTGTTGTTTGACCGCCTGAGGGAATTCTGTGGACTTGCTGGCACTGTTATCTGCTGGTTTGAGTCTTTTCTCATCAACAGGAGGCAAAGGGTAATGATGGGGAATTTCTCTTTCTCCCCTAGCCTCCTGTCATGTGGAGTACCCCAGGGTTTGGTCTTGCCACCAACGTTGTTCGCCATGTACGTGCTGCCTCGGGGAGAGCTCATTCGGAAGTACAGCTTGGGTTTTCATTGCTATGCCAATGATACCCAGCTGTATCTTTCCTTTGCCCCTGGGACATCCAATGCTGTGGATGTGCTAAACACCTGCCTTGCTGAGATCAATGATTGGATGACTTCCAGCTGGTTGCGACTCAATAAGATGAGATAGGATGGAGGTTCTGGTGGTGGAGTCGAACAGAGGGTGTGATAAGATGGCCTCTGGTGCAGAGACAGCACTTTTCCTTGGATCTGTACCATTGAAGGCCTCCTCTAGGGTGTGGAATTTTGGCGTTATTCTTGATAGCAGATTGACGCTTGAATCTCAGGTATCGTCCATTGTCCGTACCAGTTTTTAGCATCTGAAGAATATTGCCAGGATTAAGCCCCTAGTTCAGCCCCTGACCTCCCCACATTGCTGCATGCCTTTGTGCTGTCTAGGCTTGACTACTGTAATGTGCTCTATCTCAGGGTCTCTGGAGGTACCCTCTGCTGGCTGCAACTGGTTCAGAATGCAGCTGCTAGGTTGTAGATGGGGCAGTCTAGGTACTGCCACATCACCATAGTGCTGTGTGAACTCTACTGGTTGCCAGTCAGGTGGAGGGTCCTCTTCAAGGTGGGTTTACTCACCTTTAAAGCCCTATGTGACCTGGGCCCTGGCCACCTAAAGGACCTTCTAACACCTACTCTCTCGGTCCGCTCCTCCTCTAGGGGCCTCCTTGCGATTCTCAGGACGAGGTTGAAAACTGCCGGCAACAGGGCATTTAGCGTCGCTGGCCTTGTCCTGTGGAATTCGCAACCTCAAACTGTAAGAGAGGCCCCATCAGTAGAGGTATTTAAAGCGCACCTCAAGGCCTTTCTTTATAATCAGGCCTTCCCAGACTTCATTTTATGAGCTTTCTTGTCCTGACTTCTGAGATTATTTCTCACCTTTTTAGCTATTTGTTTACTAGTTATTTTAGTCATTCTGATTTATTTAATTGTGTTGATTTAATATGTAGTATTTATTATGTGGTTGTATTGTGGGTTTTTTTTTATTGTTATTGTTTTATTTATTGTACAGTGCCCAGAACCTCTGGGATGGGCATCTTTTAAACAACATTTTCCTTTGCCTTGCCTACATGGTGCTCCACTCCCTTTCCCTATCAGCTAGTACTCTGCTCAAGGATTCAGTAGGTGAAAACCCCAAAAGATGGCTAATAGGTTTTTGAACCTCTAGCCAGATGGCTATTATAACATATGTCAGAGGGTTAGCTATTTTTTTATACTTTTTATTTATAATGTTGCACAGTACAGCACAAAATACAGTCCAGAAGCAGGAGTTAATACAAAGGTTAGAAATAACAGTGTAAACCCCCTGTGGGTGACTTACCTTAAATTGCCCCCGTTTCTCCTGTCTGCCCTTTCCTCCTGTGGTGTTCCCCCATTTTCCTGCCCATAGGCACCGCCACAGCCCGAGTCCTTTTGTGTGCCCCAGGGCCCCATGCAGCCCCCTGCATCTGTTTCAGCCCATAATGGCTATGGGAGCTGAGTTGCAAGCCGCTGTGTTCCTTCTCTGCTCCCCTGAGCAGCCAGCAGCTCACGCATGCACAAAGGAGCGTTTTACTTTCTGAACTCGATTACAGTCAAACGGAAGACATTCTGGCAGTCCAGGTCACCCAGTTCACTTAATCAGGGGCCGGTGACCTAAACAAGGAAGCTGAGGAGCCTTGTCAAATTGTAAAAATTAAGTTTAGAACAGGACATGTCTTGGGCTACTGAACAGTAATAAGTGTCCCATGAATATTAATGAGGAAGTTGCCTGCCACCTAGGGGGACTGTATTTCGGCAGCAGCGACAGGAAAAGTATTGCAAATAAATGTAAAATATTGTGATCATTTGAGAGGGCACTGTAGTGGCTACAAAAATGTGGGGCTAATGTAAATAAAAAGTGCTTACTCTGGCTGCACCAGAGCTTTATTTGTGAGGACATTGTATAGACTGCTTGGGTACTGTTCAAAAGCAGCCATGTTTGCAGCCTTTTAGCCAATCGGGAGCCAGGATTTATCATGGAGACTTTTGGGACTGTGCCAGAGACTTTTGGGGGAAAAATCAGGGACAATTCTTGGCGCCCAACTTTTAATCAATTAAAGTGCTAGAACTGTGACTAACAGCTTGAGCAGCCAATCAGATTTCAGAAACCTGTGATTCAGTTGAGAGAGACTGAACTGAGTCAGTCTGGAGAGAGTTTCCAAAGGGTAAGGAGGCGGCACTAGGTCAGAACAGCGAACGCAACAATAATGCTCGCTAACACAGCATTGCAACAACATCACCTGCAGTATTGGCACATGGTAGCGGTCCCAACACACAGGCAGGACCGCTACCACACAAAAACTAAAGTTATGTTTTTGCAGGGGGCCTCGTCCCCCAGCGCCCCCCGACATGGGGGCTCTGCCCCCTCGCACATGCCATAACTAAAATAATCAACTCCAAGACAGAGTTAGATTATGGGAAAAATTGTAAATTTGGTGGTGGGGGGGATTGGTCTGTGAGACGGGACTCAGTAAAATCTGACACCTGCCTTGGGGAAAAAAAAAAAGATTGGAAACCAGGATTAGAACCCTGGTTTCCAACACCATTCTGGCTAAATTGCTTCTTGCTTCGGCCCTCTCCACCACAGGAGCAGCTCAGCCAGCCTCTGACTTTTCACAGCCTTTGTCCAGCCCTTTCCTGACTTCCAGTTCTGCGGACAGCTACATGGGTAGCGCTTATTGCACTATGCTATTCTACCCGTGTCACTGTCCATGATACGCTATTTATACAGCGGTCTTCTTACATGTGCTGCAATTGATGCAGTATTCTAACCGGGTACCAAGGAGTCTCTGTACACAGCTCGGGGAATTTGGGGAGAGGCCTGCTCTACCTCTCCTTGGTCTAAACTCTTGCTGAGTCTTTGGGACTGCCAAGTCTGCAGATGGAACTGCAACTCTCCAAAAAATGGAGAAAAGAAGTAATTTACTCAGGGCTAATTTCCAGACTGAAAGAGGATAAGAGTGCCTGAAAGACCCTCAAGCTGTGTGTTCATGAGAGACCTGTTTGCCCCAGGGACTGTGCCTGAACCTTAAGCTTGGGGCCACCGGAATTGTCTCCATCCTGTTTGCCAAAGTGGGAGACCAGCATTCCAACTGTGCCAGCTTACACTCCAAGTACTGCAGTTTACAAGTGAGTAAGCTGTGCGGCCTATGCCAGACTGGGCCAGAAGTTAAACTTGTGGTGCCAAACAACTTTCCAGAGAGATTGTTGCTGCCTGTTTCACCAAAGCTGCTGAGAGCCCGTTTTGGGGAGTCGGCTCCTTAGGAGAAGATCATTGCAGATTGCGGCCACCCTTGGGAAAGAGGCCTTGACGTGGGGGTGAGTCATGATAGCCCTGGTCCCTGTATCGTAGTCCTTGCCAGAAAAAACGAAGTCCTGCAGCCTGCAGCCACATGCCAGAGAGCCAATTCCTGCCTCGAGGGGAGACAGCCTGGAAATCAGCCCAGATTCCGAGGTCCTGGTACAGTGAGTACAACAGGGTTTAATCTCACAACACAAAATAAAAGTGTTTTACCATCTGATTTGCTTGCTCGGTTCTCATGGTTTAAACTGACTTTGCAGGCCATCAGGCCTGAGGATTACAATTTTCTTGGGTTTTAAAGTGCTTGTGAATATTGCAATAGCCAAAGGTGAAAGCATTAATAATCGTTTATTTGTTTAAGAGCCCCAACCAGCAGCAACACTGGCCAACCTGTGGCAACGCCTCAGACCTGCACCTAATAAGACTCCGGGTACCCAGCAGCTGTATTTGGACTGTCTAGGGGGTTAAATGTATTTATGTGTTTACCAAAATCTAATACAGTACTTCAAAGAAAACTTGATTCACGTCCCCTTCCCCTCTTCAAATCCCCCAATAAGTCAGTTATTTGTTTGAATGTTATATTGGCTCCTGAGCATATTATTACTGAGTGCTGGGTTAATGCAAGTAACTGCAAAGTACAGTGTTGTTGTTGATAACCTTTTATTGCAGGTGCACAGGGTGTATACCAGAAGCCACTGTGAGCATATTATTAGCACTCACCATTAATTGTGCCATTGAATGTCAAGTAAAGAGGTTCATGTTTCTCCATGTGTAGGGATACTGGTTCAAGTTGTGGGTAGGTACATCTTCCCAGAGGGTTGTGCTAGATTGACATTTAACCCACTTGAAAATCACTCTGGGTGGAGGCACCGCACAAATAGCATTATTGTTAGTCCTGAGCCCCTTGTGCTAGGTAAATCAGAACCCAGGCTCCTCAACCTGCATTTAGGAAGGCAGGCAGGGGTAGTAGCCTGTTGGGAGGTGGCGCCCGGGGTTACATATTTGGAGGCACCACTGAGTCATCGCCCTCTAGTGGCCAAACCACAAAGTTCCAGTTGGATCTCACATAGAGGTTGGCACTAAAATGGAGAAGGTCACTGATCCTAGTGTTGAAATCCCTGCTAATAAAATGTCTGTACACCATCTGATTGGTTGGTGTGAGGTTGAAGAGGTTAACCCCTTAAAAGCTTTGTTGCTCCTAGATATACCCCTGGGTATGGACAAAGGTGCTATTGAGGGAGCCCTTGCCAAAGACAAATGCCTCGGTCAAGCTGTTGTGAAAGGCCATCTGGCTGATTTGATTGCCTGGACACTAATGGCCCTGGTGGAATGCAGTAACCCGGTGGACAGTGAAAGAGTGCCCAATGCCATTGTCCCTGATGAGTTCCCGGTGGGTTGGAAAGTAGTTACCTTGCATAGTGTGACATCTACACCCATGGAGTCACCTAAATCTGAAGGACTAAAAGTCAAGCTTGATAAACTGTTACAGGCTGAGGGTCAAACCCTTGAGGACTTGAAAAAATTGTTTGAGACTCCTGGGGGTACCCCTCCCTCTGGGCCTGCACCAGCCCCTGCACCTGCACCAGCTCCTGTGCCTGCATCAGTACTGGCACCCATGCCTATCCCTGTGCCTGTGTCCTCAATCAGTCATGACTCTTATCACAAGCTGCAAATGTTTTCTGGCACCCTTCCCATGTCTAATGGCTGGGGAGGATGACCTGGAGACCTGGATGGACTCATCCACTACGTTGGTGCAGGACTGGCAATGCTCCGAGGCTGAAAAATGAAAACACCTGGGGGAAAGTCTCCGAGGACCTACCTTAGATGTTATTCATTCATTGAGGGCCACTAACCTAGATGCTGGTGCGCAGATGCATTTGACCACTCTGGAGTATGTATTTGGGAGTACTGGTACTGCTGAAGACTTGCTGTGGAAGTTTAAAGCTGTCAGGCAAAGGAAGGGAGAACCATTATCACCTTACTTAACCAGGCTAGAAAAATTGTTACAGAAAATCTTCAATAAAGGGTGTGTGTTCTTCAGCGAGCTAAACCAAGTGAAATTGGATCAGGTACTCAAGTCTGCTCAGTACTCCAGTTGGATATTGCTTAAATTGCGGCTGCATGACTTCAGAGCTAATCCCCTGTCCTTCTATGTGTTGGTGAAGGACGTATGAGGGGCTGAGGAAGAAGAAGACTACTAGGACCCCTGTGCTGCTGTAGCAACTGCAACTCCTGTCCCTGAGAGAGGCCCTGCCAATGATGGTCCTGGACTCCAAGAGATACTTAAAGAAATTTTGAGAACTGAAAACTAGTGCTACCACTAAGGCCACCTCAGGTAAAGGCCAAGATATCCGTCAGAACTCATCTGCCATTGGAGTAGGAGTGCACGCCCAGGCACTCCCTGTGGATGGAGGTTTGGAGACCCAAATAAATGAATTCTCTGCCCTGGTAAAAGAAATGATGGGGTGTAGTGTGCAGCCCCAGGCTTGGCAAGGAGGGAGGGAGACCGAACAAGGACCCTCTTCTGTCAGTGCCCCAGACCAAGTTTCAAGCACGTGTTCAGCACAATCCCCTAGCCATGAATGGAGACCCACTTCAGATGTAACAACGTAGCCAAGGTAGACCAGAGAAGATGTGTTCTGCTACAAGTGTGGGAAGGATGGTCACCTTAAGAGGGAGTGCCAATTCCGAGAGGACCCAGTCCAGGTGAGACATAGATTACTTGAGGAAAACACCAGAAGCAGGGAAACACGCATGGGGTCCCATTACAGTTCCATTCCAACTTGTCTGTTGCAAAGTCATTTGTTAGAGCT
This sequence comes from Neoceratodus forsteri, assembly GCA_016271365.2. Lineage (NCBI taxonomy): Eukaryota > Metazoa > Chordata > Ceratodontiformes > Ceratodontidae > Neoceratodus > Neoceratodus forsteri. The sequence goes on along the minus strand of CM057455.1, from coordinate 1,338,200,212 downwards.
CCTACAAATACCTCACTGGACTGGTCAAATTTGGTAGGCCCTTCCATGGAAACTACAATGCATATAGAAGGAATTCCTGCTAGAGCAGTACTAGACGGTGGGTCCCTCCTGACACTACTCTCACTGGCATATGCCTTCCTTGTGCTTCTTTTCCTTCCCCTCTCTCCACCCTCCTTCCCCTCCCCTGCCATACTCCTCCTCCACTGTTCTAACCTCACCTTTTCCCCTGTTCCTGATCCCCTCCCACCATCCCTCTCCCCCTCATGACAAAGGCACCTCAGCCTGCAACTTCTCTTGGGCAATCTCCTATACAATATCAGGCCGATAGTCCCCTTTCTTCTTAATTCCCTTACTCTGCTGCATCACCTATCTGCCTATTCATGTTGCTCCCTACTAATAACCATTATCTCTAAAGTGATCTTCAGCTGCAAAGATATGTCAGCCTTGTCTATACTATTTCTGTTTACCATTACCAACCTTTGTTTGTATGTTTCCCCATTCCTTTGACGTGGAACCTTTGTAAATGAGCAGCTCCTGCTCAAAGGTACTTGTAATCCCAGAGTTTAATAAAATAAATAAAAATAAAATAAAAGTAACCATAATTTTCAAAGACTGGTATGACTAGCATTTGTCTAACTACCTAATGCAACTGCTCGATCGCCTTCATGTCTGGGGACTGAGTGATAAATCATATCCATATCTCAGTTACCTTAAAGTCTGCGTTGTCTTTTCCCTCTTCCATTGCTGGTGTGGGAGATCCTGTAGAGACTCTAGCTTCAGTGTGTTCTCCCTCTGGTCTGTATGATGTTATTCCAGTGTTAATTGGCACTAAAGCTCACATGTTTGGCCACCTAACTCAGTTATGTCAAGAAAGACAGCAGAAAAGGACTAGTAGGGCCTTGCGCATCCATGCTATGGTGAAGAAAGCCTATGAGTTGCAACTGCATCCCGAGGAGGATGACAAAGATGAGCCTGTGGGTATTGTATGGAAGAAGGATCCCTCTGCTATCATATTCACTCCCAGTGCTGAGACCGGTATCAGTAGAGAAGTGTAACTGTGAAAAGATGTGACCAACCAAATACTGATGCTGGATGCCCCAAAAGAGGGCAAATTGCCTGAAGGACTGCTGGTTAAGCCCAGTGTACTTCCTATTCATGCTCACGCTTATGCCCGAAGAGTGGTGGTCCAGCTCCAAAATGTTACAGATCAAGATATCAAGGTGTACCGAGGCTACACCCTGGTTAAAGTCTACTGTGCTGACACTGTTGTACTGCTATCCAAGTGCCAGACTAGAGAAGAATGTGAAGTATTGCCTGACATGTTTGACTTTGGAGATTCACCCATCCTGAGTGGTTGGAGAAATAATTAGTAAGAAGCTGGTACAGTGAACTAAGGTACTCTCCCTCAAGGAGTGGGATGCTGGATGTGTTAATGATGCTGAACACCACATACAGCTGAATGATGAGTGACCCTTCTATGAAAGATCAAGGTGCCCAGCTCCTGCTGACACAGACAATGTGAGGCATCATCTGCAAGAGATGCTAGCAGCTGGTATAATACAAGAGTCACAGAGTCCATATGCCTCTCCATTTCTTGTAGTGCGAAAGAAAAACGGTTCTGTCAGAATGTGTGAGGACTACAGAACACTCAGTAAAAGAACTGTACCCAATCAATACACTGTGCCATGCATATAGGATGCATTGGATTGCTTGAATGGGAGTAAGTGGTTTTCTGTCCTCTATCTATGCAGCGGATGTTATCAGATCTTGAGAATTCCAGAAGATAGGGAGAAAACAGCATTTATCTGAACCCTGGGATTCTACGACTTCTTCTTTATGCCTCAAGAAATTTTGGGTGCACCCAACACATTTCAGAGACTTATGGAGCATGCAGTGGGCTACATGAACCTCCTTGAATGCCTGGTGTACCTTGATGATGTTATTGTCTTTGGAAAGACCCTTGAAGAACATATGAATTTGCCAGCAGATAAAGGTCTTATGGTCTATCGAGTCTGCTCGAGTGTGCAGCTAGCAACCCTTATACTGCAGCTGCCCCTCCCTCCCTCCCTGGACCCTCCCTTTTACCCGATCCCATCCCCTTTTGAAGCAGTACACTGTTTTACAGGATATCACTTCTGCAGACAACGCGTTCCACCCAGACACCACTCTCCATAAAAAAGTGTCTTCTCATTTCCCTCCTGAACCTTCTCCCTTCCAATATGAGATTGTGACCTTGAGTGTCCCTACCCCCCTTAACTTGAATAGCCCTCCGTGCCTGTCTTGTTTATTCCCTTCATGTACTTGAAGGTTTCAATCATATCACCCCTGTCTCTGCTCTCCTCCAGTGAGTACATGTCAACTCCGTCAGCCTGTCCCCTAGTCCCTAGATCATCTTTGTTGCCCTGTGCTGCACCCCCTCCAGTAACTTAATGTCCCTCTTCAGATATGGTTGCCAGTACTGCACACAGTACTCCAGGTGTGGCCTAACCAGTGACATATACAATGGCAGGATCACCTCCGCCTCCTTGGAGATATTCCTCTGACAATACAACTCAGCATTTTGTTGGCCTTTGCAGCTGCCTTCCTGCATTGTGCTGAGTTGTTCATTGAGCCTGTTATAATCACCCCCAGGTCCTTTTCCTCCTCTGTCATGGCTAACTGAAGCCCCCTCCCCCCAAGCTGGTAGCTCCTTCTTGGGTATTTTGCCCCGAAATGTAGCACCTTGCACTTTTTGGCATTGAACCCCAACTGCCAGGTTGGGGTTCAATGCCAGATCATCCTGCAACCCATGCCACCCTCCTAGGTCATCCACTACTGCTCCAATCTTGGTGTCATCTGAAAACAAACTGATCTTGCTCTTGATGCCCATTGAGATGTCTGATATGAACAACCCAAACAACACCGATCCCAGCACTGAGCCCTATGGTACTCCGCTTGTCACTGTCCTCAGAGATGAGAGTTCCCCTCCCAGCACCACCCTCTGCTGCCTTCCCTGTAACCAGTATACTACCCATCCACAAGTCGTAAGAGGGAGGTAATAATCCCTCTGTACAAGACATTGGTTAGGCCCCATCTGGAGTACTGCGTGCAGTATTGGAGGCCACACCTTCACAAGGACATTAACCAAATTGAGGCAGTCCAGAGAAGGGCAACCAAAATGGTGCAGGGACTGCATCAGAAGACATATGAGGACAGATTAACGGAGCTCAATATGTATACCCTTGAGCAAAGGAGGGAGAGAGGTGATATGATCGAGACATTTAAACACCTTAAGGGCATAAACAAGGTGAAAGAGTCTAACATGTTTAAATATAAGAAAAATAGCAGGACAAGAGGACACAGCATGAGATTAGAGGAGGCCGATTAAGGGGAATGTGAGAAATTCTTTTTCACAGAAAGGGTGGTAGATGCATGGAATGGCTTACCACAAGAAGTGGTGGCTATGAATACAGTGCAGGGCTTCAAACAGGCATGGGATAGGCATAAGGGAGCAATACAAATGACTATGAATAGATAGGTCACTGACAGAGCAAAGGCCGATGGCACATTTATAAGGTAGAAAAAGAAATGGGCAGACTGGATGGGCCTTGCAGTCCTTATCTGCCATCAACTTCTATGTTTCTATGTTTCTATGTTTCATCCCACCATTTTCGCCCCTGCACCTGTACCTGCCAGCTTACTACCCAGCCCCCCATGTGGCACTGAGTTGAATGCCTTACTGAAGTCAAGAAACAGGACATCCACTGCATGGTCCTTGTCCAACTGTCTAGTTACCCAGTCATAGTAATCCACCAGGTTGGTCTGACAGGATCTGCCCCTGACAAACCCATGCTGCCTAACGTCCTGCAGCCCACTGGTCTCCAGAAGGGACACCAGCCTCTCCTTCAGGATTATCTCCATCAGTTTTCCCTCAATGGATGTGAGGCTTACCGGCCTGTAGTTTCCTGGTTCATCTTTCGGACCGCTCTTATGGAGGGGTACCACTTGAGCCATCCTCCAGTCCTGAGGTAAACATTCTGAGATCAGGGAGGCATTGAACAGGTCTGCCAAAGGGCCATGCCAGGATTTCTGACAGCTCTTTCAGTACCCTGGGGTGAATGCCATCTGGCCCTGGTGCCTTGTCCACCCTCAGTGCCCTCAGACCCTCCAGTACCCTGCTCTGTGTGATTCCGCCATCTGTCACCTCCTCCCCCCCTCAGCCTGACCTCCCAGCCCCCTTGGTAGCACCCCTCCTTTCTCCTTAGTAAACACTGAGCAGAAGTATTCATTAAGCGTTTCTGCCTGCTCTGCTCCTGTTTCCACCCACCCCATCCCTCTTAATCCTTACTATTTTGTTCCTACAAATCATTTTCTCCCTGATGTACCTGAAGAATTCCTTCTCCCCTTTCTTGATGCCTTGTGCCAGCCTGAGCTCCTTAGACACCTTGGCTGCCCTTACTGCCTTCATCACCTCCTTTGATTCCTTCAGGTAATCCTCTCTGTTCTCCCCGTCCCTGTTTTTTTGAACCTCCTAAAGGCAGCTCTTTTATTTCTTTTTTTTTTTTGCAGTTGATCTTTTTATTGCAGTATTTAAAAGAAACAAACAAGTATATCCTATAACAATACTATATAAGGTTACATAAATGATAAACTAAGTAGCATAACATCTAACAAAGGAGGAAAAAAAGACTATTCAATGGTAATAGAATAATTATGGGTTAACTACCTCAACTAGAACAGTTACAATATTATAATGAAAAAAAAAGGCTTAGCACTACATAATATACAGTAAAAATAGAAGTATAAGGTAAAAGAGGAGATATGAATAGTCGTAGTTGAGCTCTTTTATTTCTTACTTTCTCCATGACCTCCTTGCTCAATCAGCTAGGCTTCTTGGCCCTAGCTTTTTCACTCTGGACCCTGATGCAGGTTTTGGTTGCCTCCTCAGTCCCCAGTTGTATGACCTCCCACCTCTGGTTAGTGTCCATATGAGTTTGGATTCTGGCTAGATATCCTTTAACTATCTCCCCCAAAATCCCGAAGTTGGCCCTCCTGAAATCCAACACTCTTGTACCTGTTTCTACTCCCTCCTTACCCATTTTCAATGTGAACCACACTGAGTGGTGGTTGCTCCCTGCCAGCAATTCTTCCACCCCCAGCTCCCTCACAAACTCCCCATTTGCCAGTACAAGGTCTAGGATGTTCCCTAACCTGGTTGGCTCACTGACCATTTGCATTAGGAAGCTGTCCTGGAATGCCTCCAGAAGTATCTGCTCCCTTCTATTCATGAAGATGAAGCCTGTCTGTTTAAAGTGCTTGATAGACTTGAGGAATTCAGCTTAAAGCTATCCATAGACAAATGACAATTCTTCCAAAGCTCTGTGAAATATATGGGTCACATCGTGTCCCCCCCCAGAGTATAAAAACATACCCTAGCAAGGTGGAAGCTTTAACCGACTGGCCAAAGCCCAACAACCTGAAAGTGTTCCAGAGGTTTCCTGGATTTTGCTGATATTTGTATTTATTTTATTTATTTAGTATTCTTTAGGATTTACAACCTTTGAGTCAGAGACTCATTTACAAAGGCTCTGCGTCATAAGACAATACAGACACACAATATACAGTCACAGAAAATAAAGAGTTACAGGCAGTAATAGCTCAGAGTATTACATGTTCTTTACAATATTACAGCTTGGTTGTATAATACAATCTGCAGATAGTCTGCAGTTTACAGTGGAACACCAATGCACAGCTATGCAACAGGAAGTAACAACTTTGAGTATACTAAGGAGTGGAGAAACTAGCATAGGTAACAAGCATGTGCTGCCAACAGAGGCATTGTCAAGTGATTAAATTCAGCAGCCGTGAGAACTAGGTCTGCTGAGTAGGTTCCTAAACTAGGTGGTGCATTGACAGCATCATGAGGCAAGTATGTGTTCTTTGAGAGCTAGCTTAAAGGAACCTAGATTGTAGATGGAGGAGACATCAAAGGGGAGTTCATTGTACCAGACTGGAGCTCTGTAAAGGAAAGACCTTGGGGCTAATGAGGTTTTGACCCCCGGTATAGACCATACCTGTTTGTTGGCGGTGCGGGTGTTCACTGAGGTGTGGGGGGACTGGAGAGAGGCAGACACTCCCAGGGGGGTTAGCCCCAAGTGAATTTTTTAGTGAGGAGACATGTTTGATAGCATATTCTTTCATCCAGGGTGAGGAGATTTGCCTGGGTATACAGGGTACATGTGTGGGTACGCTTATCCGCCCCAGAGAGGAGTCTATATGCTTTGTTGATGACCAGATGGATTTTGTTCAGAGCCGTGGGATTGGCAGCTGAGTAAACTGTGAGCCCATAATAAACTAGAGAGAGGACCGAGCAGGTGACGGCCAGGTTAAGGGCTTCCGGTGGTAGGCAATTTTGGTGCCTGCACAGTAATCCTATACAGGTGTTCATGGCTGTGGATAGATTTTTAATGTGTGAGTGGTATGAGAGACATGAGTCAAAGGTTAGGCCCAGGTATTTATAGGTAGGGACCTGCTCTAATGGAAGGAGAGAGGATTGTTAGTTGCACATCCTTGGACTTGTTCTGACGATGGGCAAAGATCATGGTCTTTGTCTGCCGCTTTGTCAAAGACTACACCAAGGTAGTGCGGGCTTTGCTAAACTTAAGTCAAGGGTACCCGCCCAATCATAAAAAGTTCAAGGAAGGTACCGTCAAAGAGATTGAAAAGACTTATCTCAGATCCCATTAGCCGTTTGGTCAGAGATGGACTCCTGACTGTGACACTGCTTTCAAAGAAATCATCTACCGATTTACTCACGCTCCTGTTGTTGCTTATGCTGATCCTTCAAAACCTTATGCGTTACATACAGATGCCAGCCTGAGTGGCTTAGGGGCTGTACTTTATCAAGAGTACTCCGAGGGATTTTACCCAGTAGCTTTTGCTAGTAGAAGTTTGTTGCCTTCAGAGAAAAACTATCCTGTCCACATACTAGAATTCCTCGCCCTGAAGTAGGCCACAGTGGAGCAGTTCCATGAGTATTTGTATGGGGCAAAGACCATGGTGAAGACTGACAACAACCTGTTGACATATGTCCAAACTTCTGCTAAGTTAGATGCCACCGGGCACAGATGGCTCTCTGTTCTTTCTGCCTATGACTATGCTGTAGAGTATCGACCAGGCCTGAATCACATTGATGCAGACACTCTTTCTCGTAGCCCTACCTCTAATCAGCAATGGATGTGCATTCCTGAACAATCAGTAAAAGATGGGCCTTCATCCTTGGAGAATGTTAACTCACTGGTGGAATGCTTGGGACCCTTAGATACTTGCATACCGGTGGCTTACTGTCATTTTGCAGCTTTAGATTAAAGCTCACTACCACAGCTAACTCTGGCTGACATTCAAAGAGAACAGAACTGTGGTCCAATGATGGGAAAAGTCATTAATGCCCTAAAAAGGGGAGAGGATGTCTCTAAAATGCGGTCCACTGACCCTACCACTGCTTTGTTTTTGTGAGAGGGGCCCAAACTCATATTGCGTGAGCAGTTATTGTATCGAGAACTGACTGACAGTCAAGGAAAGCTTGTTAAAAAACAGATAGTGTTGCCAACCAAATTCAAGACTGTTGTGCTAAAGGCTTTACACAATGATATGGGACATTTGGGGAATGAGAGAACCCTAGACCTGGCCTGATCATGTTTTTATTGACCTAGAATGGGCATAGACATTGAACAATATTGTAAATCTTGCAGCAGAAGCATTCAAAGGAAGGCCCCACCTCAAAGAGCAGCACTACTGGTCAATATAACAACAAGTGCCCCAATGGAACTTGTATGCATTGATTTTCTTAGCTTAGAGCCAGACTCAAAGAACATTGCTAATGTACTGGTAGTAACAGATCATTTCACAAGATACATGCAGGCCTACCCTATCAGGGACCACAAGGCCTCTACAGTGGCAAAAGTTCTTGCAGAAAAATTTTTTTGTGAACTATGGCACCCCTCAGCGCATTCATTCTGATCAAGGCAGAGATCTTGAGAGTCGACTAATCAAAGAACTGTTATCTATCTGGGGTGTCAGAAAACCCACAACTACCCCCATCACCCTCAAGAAGATCCTCAACTGGAGAGATTCAACCATATCTTATTAGATATGCTTGGCACCCTGAACCCAAAAGACAAGTTTAGATGGAGCCAACATATAAGTGCTTTGGCATATGCCTACAATTGTAGAATGACTCTACTGGTTTTTACCATATCACCTTATGTTTGGTAGAGAAGTTAGTCTCCCTGTGGATGCATGTGTTTTGTTTATCACCTGATAGTACCAAATCAGAAAGCTAACTCCAGTATGTTAGAAAACTCAAAGAACAACTGAACCATGCATACCAGTTAGCTAACACTATGGCTGTGAAAAGAAATCTAGCAAATAAAGTTTGTCTTGACAAGCGAGTTAAAGCGCAAGAACTAAAGCCAGGTAATCATGTACTAATACGCAATCTTGGATTTCAAGGCAAGCACAAAATAGCTGACCATTGAGGATTCACCCCTTATACTGTAACTGCCAAACTGGATGATCTCTTAGTATATAAGGTGCGCTCAGAAAAAGACTCTCGTATCACGAAAACCATCCATAGAAATCACCTTTTGCCTATAGGTCAGATAGTACTCAATGAAGTTCAAGAGTTCGAGGCACCAGATGCCCTGAAACCAGATCTGATACCAAAGCTAAGCAACAAAGCCAGCAAACATCTGCTTCTCAGCCTTTTGCTCCTGTCAGTGGTGTCTCCAACACTGCAAATACTGAAAACACTGATTCTGAAAGCGATGATGAGGAATTTTGTAGTGTCTATAACCCATCCTCTGAACTGACAAGATTGTTCCAGGGATTTCCCCTCTTCTGGTCCTAGCAATGCCTCTGATCATGGTAATGCCTCTGAAAGTCCAGTGGTTTCAACTAACCCCAATCTTTCAGTTGCACCTGAACCTACACATGAACCTATAGATAGTGATATCAGCAGCACAAGTCCTGAATTAAATGATTCTCTCTGTATGGTAGAGTTAACCGAAACAAGTCCAAACCTCAGTGAAAATGATAGCGCATCCAAGAGTACAACTGCATTAAGTTGGCTAAATGAACTGTTCCATTCTAGAGAAAGTATTGCTGTCACTGAGACTGCTGTGTGTTGGATGATTCCAGCTTTGCAACTGTACCCCTCATCGACAAGGATGAGCCTTTGGAGTCTAAGAGTGATAATGGTGTTCAAGACAAAGGGCCTAAAAGTACTATATTATGACAACCAAGAAAGTGTAATGGTACCCATTTCTACAGAAGCTGCTTCACTGGTGGACAATGAACCGGGGGTCACTACCTTGAAAGCTGAAGAAGAAGTGCCAGTGCCAACTTTGCCACATCACTCAGAAAGGTCTGTAAAACCTGTGTTAAGGCTCACGTATGATACTCTAGGAGAACCTGTTAATCTGCCCATGAATATTGTGCACAAAGGAGTGTATGTTATGGTCAACTCCTTGCCCAGAATTGTGTTCACTGTCTCCACCAAAACCAAAGTTTCCATTGAGTATAACAAGGGGTCTATATGTAAAAAGAGGGGAATAAGGTGAAATGCACTGGTAAAATGTACTAAATGATGATTTAACTGAAAAATGTGGTTTCTAAACTGTTGATGTGTACTATGGTATATTCCAAAGTGTCATGACAATGTAAGCAAATGTAATGTAATGTGATAGCATGCCGTACTGTAGATAGTTATTATGTGTCTGGCCAGACTTGTATATAGTATAATGCTATCCAAATGTTGTACATAACAGATCTTGTACATAGCCAATGGTGTGTATATTCAAGTGTCATTATTATGGTTACCAGTCTATTATAGACTTGGCGTGGATGCCAAGCTTTCTCAGGCAGGGGAGAGTGTAAACCCCCTGTGGGGGGCTTACCTTAAATTGACCCTATTTCTCCTGTCTGCCCTTTCCTCCTGTGGTGTTCCCCCATTTTCACCCAATAGGCACCACCACAGCACAAGTTCTTTTGTGTGCCCCAGGCTCCATACAGACCCCTGCATCTGTTTCAGTCCATGATGGGCTTTGGGAGCTGAGTTGCAAGCTGCCACATTCCTTTTCTGCTGTCCTGAGCAGCTGGAAGCTTGCGCAAGTGCAAAGGAGCGCTTTACTTTCTGACCATGATTGCAGTCAAATGGGGGACATTCCGGTAGTCCTGGTCACCCAGTTCACTTAATTGGGGGCTGGTGACCTAAGCAAGACAGCTGAGGAGCCTTGTCATATAGTAAAAATTAAGTTTAGAATGGGACATGTCTTGGGCTCATGGATAGTAATAAGTGTCCCTTAAATATTAATGAGAAAGCTGCCTGCCACCTAGGGGGACTATATTTCAGCAGCAGTGACAGAAGAAGTATTGCAAATAAATGTAAAATATTATGATCGTTTGAGAGGGCACTGTAGTGGCTACAAAAACGTGGAGCTAATGTAAATAAAAAATGCTTACTCTGGCTGCACCAGAGCATTATTTGTGGGGACATTGTACAGACTACTTGGGGACTGTTCAAAAGTAGCCATGTTTGCAGCCTTTTAGCCAATTGGAAGCCAGGATTTATCCTGGAGACTCTTGGGACTGTGCCAGAAACTTTTGGGGGAAAATACAGGGACAATTTTTGGCACCCACTTTTTAACCAATCAGAGTGCTAGAACTGTGACTAACAGCTTGGGCAGCAAATTGGATTTTAGAAACCCTGTGACTGAGTTGAGAGGGACTGTTTGAATTGAGTCAGTCTGAAGAGAGTTTCCAAAGGGTAAGGAGGCTTTGCTCACAGCTTAGTAAATTTGGGAAGAGGCCTGCTCTACCTCTTCTCGGCCTAAACTCTTGCTGAGTCTTTGGGACTGCCAAGTCTGCAGATGGAACTGCAACTCCCCAAAAAAAAGAGAAAAGAAGTAATTTCCTCAGGGCTAATTTCCAGACTGAAAGAGGATCAGAGTGCCTGAAAGACCCTCAAGCTGTGTGTCCCTGAGAGACCTGTTTGCCCCCGGGACAGTACCTAAACCTTAAGCCTAGGGCCACCGGAATTGTCTCCATCCTGTTTGCCAAAGTGGGAGACCAGCATTTCAACTGTGCCAGCTGACACTCCAAGGATTGTAGTTTGCAAGCTGGTAAGCTGTACAGCCTATGCCAGACTGGACCAGAAGTTAAACTTGTGGTGCCAAACAACTTTCTGGAGAGACCGTTGCTGCCTGTTTCACCAAAGCTGCTGAGGGACCAGTTTGAGGAGTCAGCTCCTGTGGAAAAGATCATTGCAGGTTGCGGCCACACATGGGAGAGAGGCCTTGATGTGCGGGTGAGTCATGATAGCCCTGGTCCCTGTATCCTGGTTCTTGCCAGAAAGGATGAAGTCCTGCAGCCTGCTGCCACATGCCAGAGAGCCAAATCCTGCCTCGAGGGGAGACAGCTTGGAAATCAACCCAGATCCCGGTACAGTGAGTACAACAGGGTTTACCCTTACAACACAAAATAAAAGAGTTTTACCATCTGATTTGCTTGCCAAGTTCTTGTTGTGGTTTAAACTGTCTTTGCAGGCCAATAAGACCTGAGGATTACAATTTTCTTGGGTATTAAAGTGCTTGAGAATGTTGCAATAGCCAAAGGTGAAAGCATTAATAATCATTTATTTGTTTAAGGGCCCCAACCAGCTGCAACGCTGGCCAACCAATGGCAACGCTTCAGGTCTGCACCTAATAAGACTCTGGATACCCAGCAGCTGTATTTGGACTGTCCAGGGGGTTAAATGTATTTATGTGTTTACCAAAATCTAATACAGTACTTCAAAGAAAACTAGATTCACGTCCCCTACCCCTGTTCAAATCCCCCAATAAATCAGTTATTTGTTTGAATGTTGAATGGGCCTCTGAGCATATTATTACTGAGTGCTAGGTTAATGCCAATAACTGAAAGGTACAGTGTTGTTGTTGAAACCCTTTTATTGCAGATACACAGGTGTATACCAGAAGCCAGAACCTTGTTGGTAAGTGTGGTCATTGTGAGCATGTCATTAGCACTCACCATTAATTGTGTCATTGAATGTCAAGTAAAGAGGTTAATGTGTCTCTATGTATGGGGCCACTGGTTGGGGCTCTGGGTAGGTACAATTTCCTAGAGGGTTGCGGTAGCTTGACATCTAACCCACTTGAAAATCACGCTGGGTAGAGGCACCGTGCAAATAGCATTATTGTTAGTACTGAGCCTCTTGTTCTAGGTAAATCAGAACCCAGGCCCCTCAACCTGCATTTAGGATGGAAGGAAGGCAGAGGCAGTAGCCTGTTGGGAGGTGGCACCTGGATTACAACTATGGTAGATTACGAAGTCCCATTTCTTTCACAACAGCCATGGGGGGCACCCAGGGAGTGGTTTACATAACCACACTCTATCAAAGTCAAAAATAAAAAAAATAAAAAAAAAAACAGTTAAGGAGCAAATGCAGCTGATAGGCTAGCGCTTGTCCTGAAACCAGTAATGTATACATATAATAGGTCTCCCAAATTGTAGCATAAATGCTTTGCGGGCCCACCTATCTGGCACTACTGTGCCAAAGAGATAGGATAAATTGCAAGACAGTAAAATTTAATTCCACCTATGCTAAAGACAGACTGCATAACTCTAATGGAAACAGCAATTCCAGAGTCCCTGAGATCAGCTTCATATAGTACAATAAACTGTTGCAAATAAAATGTGTTCCAGTATCCATTGCCAATCCCTCCCTATACCACCAAAAACAAACCTCGCAACCCATACATTATTAATTCTTAAACCTCAAAAATACAAGAGACAAAAATGAACCAGCTTGAGTTGCGGTATAGAAAACAATGGTACAAGGCACAGTAGAGTCACATAAGAATGTCCGGTATTATCCTTGGGAGGAAAGAAGTGAAAATGGAGCACCATAGTACCATCTTAAATGGAAATAGGGATCACAACATTTAACACAGAAGTCATAGAGTCCCTGTTGAAGCAAACAATGGGCTGTTAGGTAGGACAATGTCCGCACTGAGTTAAAAAGCCATGATCACATCCAAGCCTGGATTGGCTCAGGCAGTGTCCCAACAAACAAATCAGGGTACTAACACCATGACATAAAGCGTCCAGGCACTGATTAGGAGTCCTCCTGAGATTCGTCCTCAGTATTCCTTGACTGGTCCTGTTCAGTTTTCACAATTAATTTGTTCAAGTCCCTGGGGTCATTATAAACATATGTCTGGCCCTTGTAGTGTACACGGAGCTTGGCAGGGAATAAAGAACTAAATAGGATGCCAAGTTGCTGGAGTTTGCATTTCCCTCCATCAAAGTTTTTCCGTCTCTGATGGGTGGTAAATCTCAGTTCTAGAAACATTTGTATGCTGTTACTATCCACATTAAAGTCCTTTGTAGTCCAAGCTGCTTTTAACAGTAAATCACATTGGCGGACTGCACTGTTTCAAAAAGGGAGTGTGAAGGGTCATAGGGTTTGCTGACTGCTGAGGAGTAATTCTACAGCATTTGACAATGTCAAGATGAGCTGCTTCAGAGTCTGGGGTAATGCTTCCATGAGCAAAGCCAGGATTGGTGGTATAGGGTCAGGTCCCTCAAATTGTCCAGGCAGGCCATTCACTCGAACATTAGATTCCCAGGGGAGGTTTTCTGCATGTTCCTGGCAGATGCAGAGTAGCTGATTTTCTTTCACCAAGTCCACTGAGATGGACAGTGCCTTTCCCGCTGTACTCGTTGCTTCCACCGTCTCCGCACCCTGAATTTCAATCCGCTGCTCCACCACCAGCAGTCATTGAGAGGAGTCGAATTTTTCATTTAATAACTCAATAGATTTATGCATCTTTTCCATCATTGCATGTAGCGAAGCTAAGGTGATTGCCGACTCCTCAGCAGTTGAGGTATCTCCCAATGGGCCTTGGCATCACCGCGGCTGCCTAGGCTTAAAAAATCTTGTGTCACCTTTGTGCATATTTCAGTTTACCCATTGCTCAATCTGCACAAAATTAGAACCGCACAACCAGAATTAGGTGCAGATCAGAATTCACCGTTAAAACTAACACTTAGTATAGAAAAATCCTAATTTAATCACTTTTAAAATGTGTAGTTGCAGGAGCTGGTGGAAAACATGTCTGGACACCCGGGCTGCTGGTTCTGGTTAGCTATTTTTAACAAGCCTTTTATACAGCGCAGTGTCAGAATTCTATTACAGTTCTACTCCAAAAATTGCAATCCCTAGGTCTTCTTCCTCACACACTGTAATCAACATTTGTTTCAGTCTGTACTTGGCCCAGGGGTTCCTATCCTACTCCTGGTGTGCATGACCTTGCGTTTTTTCATATTGAACCCCAGCTGCAAGATTCCACACCACCTTTCTAACTTTGCCAAGTTCCACCTTGGATCCTGCCCTCCCACCTCTGTGTTCACCCTCCCACATAGCTTAGTGTCATCTGTGAATAGGCCTATTTTGCATTTTATGCCATCTCCTATGTCATTTATGGACACTCTTAAGAACACTGAGCCGAACACTGACCCCTGTGGGACCCCACTGATGATTCCCCTCATTCCTGTGCATTTCCTCCTCACCACCATCCTTTGGGTCCTCTCTCTCAGCCAATTTTCAACCTACCTCTTCAGTTTGTCCCCTGCCCCCAGGTCCTCCAATTTATTGATCAGCCTTTCATGGGGACCTGAGCTAAAGGCCTTGCTGAAGTCCAGGTACAGTTGGCCCACTGTATGGCCCCTGTCCACCGACCTTGTAACCAAGTCAAAAAAATTGGTCAAGTTGGTTTTGCATGACTTCCCACCCATAAACCTGCATTGCCTAGTGTAGTGTGGCCCATTTGCCTCAAGGAACTCTAGCAATCTGTCTTTCTTTGAGAATGGTCTCCAACAGCCTTTTTTTTTTTTTTTTTAAACCAGGAGAGACACACTAAGCTGAAAGCTTGTTTACAGGTGTGACCTGGGAGCACAAGGAAGTTAAGTGACTTGCTCAGGGTCACACAGTATGCAGGTGGGTGCTGTGGGATTCAAATCCAGGTCTCCAAGTTTGCAGCTCAGAGCCTTAAACCACTGCGCTATACTGCCTCCCAGCTTGCCAACTATCAGTGTCAGGCTAACTGATCTATAGTTCTTCGGCTCATCCCTTACCTCACTCTTATTCAGGGGCACCTCATTTTCTGTCCTCCATTCTCATAGTACCATTCATGTGACTAGGGAGCTGTTGAGAAGTTTAGCCAGAGTGGTGCCAGAATGTCTGCCAGTTCACAAAGCACCCAAAAGTGTATACCATCCAACCCTTGAGACCTATCAACCTTATGGGCCCTGAACCCTTAAGGACCCTGTCCACTGTAATTACTTCCTTGCACATTTTCATTATGTCCCCTTCCCCACTGCTCTCCTTCTCTGTGGGACTAGTTCATCCTTCTCCTTCATGAATACTCAGTAGAAACATTCATTCAATACCTCTTCCTTTTCTTCACCTACTCAGGCCTTGCCTTTTGTTTTTGCTTGATAATACCTTCCTTCATCATCCATTTTTCTCTGACATAACGAAAGAAGGCCTTATCCCCTTTCTTGCCCCCTCCACTGTCCTCAGCTGCATCCCTGCCTTGGCCTTCTTTATCACTTTGCAGGTTGCTTTTAGTTTTTCCAGGTAGTCTACCCTGTCCTCTTCCCTCTGGGTTCTTTTTAATAGCTTAAAGAAAGCTCTTTTTTTCCTTTCTGGCTTGGTCCACTTCTCCTGAAAACCAGAGAAGTTTCCTGAGCTTGCTTATTCCCACCTTCTGCTTGAGGCAGGTATTTGAGACTTCCTGGCCTCCATTCTGGGTTAAAAACTATTTTTCTTCCACCACCATGATTGCCCTAAGCTTGGCCATGTGTTACCTCATACTTGTCCCCAGTTGGGTAAAATCAGGCCTCCTGATGTCCAGGACATGAGTTCTCGGTGTTCATCACTTCTTTCCCCATGTCATGGTGAGACCATATTCTCCATTAGAACTTCTCCTAGGGGCAGATAGAGCACAATCACCAATATTATTGGCACATTAGCTCTCTGAAATGTTGCCCTTGCCACAGCAAAGAAGACTGTCACACAAAACTGGATGGCTACACCCCCCCCCCACTATAGAGCAATGATCAACAAACTTTTTTTTACATATCTTACAGTAGTCTGGAGAAGAAATAATGTTGGACAACAAAACTCATGGACCAATATGAACGTATTAGACCCACATTAATTAATGCAATAGAAAGTAACAACCTTTCTATATAACTTTCAAAAATGGTTTGCATAGTACTGAGTTTTAGATAGGTAAACATGAATACCTTATGGAGAGAGTCCCCTGAAGTAAAAGTATGGTAATCCTATAACGTGATGTTGGTATTACAACCTGAGAACTTGCATATAACTTTGCAAATTTGCAATATTGTCTCTGAATAATGTTCCTCTGAACTGCAGTGTGTATCCTCAAATGAGATGGTACTGTACACTTTAAAAGCTTAATAAAAAATTATTATACAAAAATGTCTGCGTCACTAGGAGTCTTGAATGTTTGTGTAAGTAATATTTTTGTAAGCACAATAAAGGGATCAGGCAGGATTTTCAAAAGAGCAGATGAGAACACAAATGTATGTTGTACCTACATCTCCATTCGCAGATTGTGTTCAAGCAAAATATATGTCAGTTTGTGGCAAAAAGTCATAATTTGAAGTAAAAAAATGATGCAAATGTGGGTTGCATCATTTTCTGCCATAACTGCGTGTCTTTTTGTCAAAGAAATAGACACTAATGGATCACCTCATGGATGGTCTAACAATTTGGGTACATTATTATTTTAAAAATAATGGCAGACACATCTTGCATGTATTCTTTTTAAAATCCTCCCATCATGTCTACAAAACAAGCAAACAAAAAAATAACGTTTTGTTTTTCTTGTGGGCTAACGTGGCAGCCCCTATCATTTTGTCTGTACAACTCGAAAGTTGAAATAGAATAAATACAAGGACTGGATGGTTTGCATCAGTGAGTAGTCAGGAAGGTAAAGGATGTAACAGCGGGTACTCTGGCAACGATTTCCAGATGTCATTGAAAGCAGGTGAGATGCTGAAGGGAAGGGAGAACATGTGACTTGTCTGTTCAAGAATGGAGTTAGAAGTGACCCATGTACTGTAACTATAGATCAATGAGACTGACCCTGATTGCTGGAAATACTAGAGACTATTAGCAAAGATCAAATTATAGAATATATAGACAAATCCTAGCTGTTAAAGGAGAATCACTATGGGGTCACTAAGGGGTAGGGGTATGTGATTATCCTAAGTCAGATACCTGGAGAGTATTTATACTCCCACCCCAAGATACTTGGTATTCACTGCATTCAATATGTGGAACCAAAATTAAAAAATAAATAAATAAAAGAAAAGTAAACTAAATCTCTATCCTTCCTCAGATGGCCAGGGCTAGTCCCTGCCCCCCAGCCACTCCAGTCATTTCCTGCCACTCCTATTCTCCCACATGAACTTGGTAAGAGAAGCAAAAATATTGTACCTGTTGCTTGCACTGTGCTGGGAACTGACCATGTCTTTAAGGACATACCCCTTCCTAGCCTGGCTCCAAAGTCCCCCAAATAGTTATACAGTATTTGCCAACTGGGCCACCTGCTAACCACCAATTCATAATTCCAGGAGGCCAATAGTGTCCATAGATCTAGGCTACTCACTTATCTGGCTTCCCACAGCACACCCTCTCTCACTGAAGTGACTGGGATGTGTGAGCAGGAGCTAGTCTGTCATCATGCATTAAACCCCTTAGAATTATATTCTAGTTAATTCTGGTAAATATGACTTAAAGGTTATGTGTGTGCCATCAGTTTTAGCCATGAGCTAAACCTTTTTTATGTCATACAGTACAAAATCTAGACTAGAAAAAGGACTGGGGTTCTCCTTGTCAGGCTACTACTAGTATCATCCAATGCGTGATACATCACATTTCGTAATGTATATGTAGTTGAATTCCTCTTGCTATTTATAATTATGTAAATAACCATTATTAATAACATGTTGATTTATTAGTTATTACACTTCAGATTGTTTCAATGTTTTTATATCATTTATTTAATTGTGTAAGTATATTACTAGTATATCAATATAAGAAAATTTATACTATACTGATGTACTGAAACCACTTCTTTCTGTAAATTTAGAGGAAATGCATTATTAGTAAGTAAGCCAATTTAGTAAAAATGCACTTCTTGTACATAAATGCATTGACCATCCATCATTGTAATGTATCAGTGTTGACCTAACTCCAAACTTTAGTTTTACAAAACTAAGTTTCTAGATCTAATGGTTCCAAAGTAAGTCTTTTTCGAAACATAATTTCTTTGAAAAGGTCCAACTTTAGAACTGTAAGTGCCGGAAATGCCATCTAATTTTAAATGGATCATTTCTGGGTACATTACAATAATGCACTTGAAATGCATTGCTGTACTGGAAATGCACTATTATTAAATCAACTTACTAATAATGCAGTTCCACTGAACTGACAAAAAGGAGTTGTTACATTCATTGATATAGTGGAAACATAACCTACTGTTTTTAAACATTTTCAGAGTTTTGGTTAATATAGAAGCAAAACAAATAATGTTAGCATGATTTTTATCTGAGAGACGAGTCTGACACAGAGCCAACCAATTAAAAACTATGAAAACAAGAGAGGGAAAAAACTGTGTATAGCTCAGAAAATGAAAGACTTATGTTTATATCCTAAAACAGATCTATCCCAGAAAAGCAAAAGTTGCGCTGTTGTATTGCTTCTTTGTTCAGCCATGCTTGAGAGTTCTGAGACCTCTGCAGTGGCAGCTATGGCAGCTATGTCGGCAAAGAATCAATAACTACTTCAAAATCTCAAAATGAGATTAATGACTTTGTTCAAGTTAAGGCATCTTTGGATCCATGCTTGAGTACCTGATTTCAGGTTTTGATGATATTATGAACTGCACTAGGGCCCCATATTCAGAGCCAGTCAGCTGCGCACACACACAGGTACATCACGTGAAAAAATAGAGCCGACCCGCTCTGGAGCAATATTCAATATTCAATGAGCCATGCTACCAGAGCATGGGGCTGAAGACCACCCATAGGGGTAACGCGTGGCACACACTGGTTAGTGCCATGGCCCCTATTGGCGATATTCAGTCCAAACATGCAGATAAGCCCACTGGGCATGCATTGCACTAATGGGCCATTTGCATGCCCATTATGGGCTCATCTGCATCCTGTACATCGTCCAAATGCATTGGGCCAGGGCCCTCTTCCCAAACACCAATCCCCTCTAGTGAAATAGAACAGTACTCCTTTGTGGTCCAGTGGTCTCTCCCAAGCCCCAATCCCCTATCACTATATATGACAGTACTCTCTGCTGATCTAGCAGCCCCTCCCTAGCCCTGATTCCCTTTCACTATATATGACAGTACTCCCTGGTGCTCTAGCAGTCCACCCCTCTCTAATCTTGTTTGCCATAGCATACATATGTATGTCTCTAGTGGTCTAGTTGACCCCACCACCACCCCAACCCAGCAGGTACTGTCCCATTACCCTGATCCCCCCATCCCAACCCCAAGAGATGGCAACCAGCACAGTCCTCTGTTCACCACCATGGCCGGCTGCAGGCTGAGCTCTCAAAGCATGTACTGTGCGATCAGCTGAAAAGCTCAAAAGATCTGTCTGCCATGAACTTCCCCTAATAAACCTGTGCTGTGTTACATCCTGCAAGTTATTTGTGTGTATACACTTTTCAAGTTAATCTTTCACTGTTTTTTCCAGTTCCTTTCCTAGGACCGAGATCATGCTCACTGGTCTGTAATTATTACAATTTGCCTTACCCTCTTTCTTATATATTGGGATAACCATTGTCTTTCTCCAACTAGATACAAGCTTGCCATTGTCTAAGGAAACTTATAATATTATAGACACCAGTCCAGCCAATTCATCTCTCAGTTATTTAAGTAGTTGTGGATGCAGGTCATCTGGGTCAGGTGCTTTATTCAGTTTTATACTTTTTAATCTTGCCTTAATATTTTCTTCATCAGTCATTATTCTTATGTATTTACTCTCCTTAAGTTTCTGTATCAGTTTGTTGTTCTTCGGTCTGAATACTGTACTAAAGTAACTATTCAGAATCTGTGCCATTTGTTTACTGTTTGCCACCATATTTCCATTTATATCCACTAGTTGTCCTACTTGTTACGAACTGTCTCTTTTATAATTAACATAATCATAAAATGATTTTTTATCTTTACCCTTGCTAGCTCAAAGTTCATGCTCCCTGTTTTCCCTCCTTATGTACTTTTTTTTTTCATTTTTTTGTTTTGTCCCTATAATCATCCCAAAACTGCTCTGGTATTGACTTTATGAGACTTTTTATATGCCTTTTTCTCTTCCTCATCATCCTTTTAACCCCTTTGTTAAGACATCCAGGTATCCTTCCTTTTTTATTATACTTCATCTTTCTGGGATGTACTTAGCTATGATTTCATTTAGTTTGAGTATTATTAGTTCATCCCACATTCTGTTGAGTGATTTATTCTCAAACATCAACTCACAGTCCCACATTCGTAATGCTACATGCATCTTGTCAAAATCTGTGAGGTTAGAACATTTAATTTTGGTGCTTCCTCCTATTTTGCAGTTCATTCCTAATATGTTAAACATAATTACCTTATGATCACTGGCGCTTAGTGGTTCTAGTATCTTGCAGTTGCTAATTTGATCCTGTAAGTTATTTAAAACCAGATCTAAAATATGCTGTCCCCTTGTTTCTGATTTAACAAACTGTTCCAAACCTAATGTATTTATTATATGCACAA
This sequence comes from Neoceratodus forsteri, assembly GCA_016271365.2. Taxonomy (NCBI): domain Eukaryota; kingdom Metazoa; phylum Chordata; order Ceratodontiformes; family Ceratodontidae; genus Neoceratodus; species Neoceratodus forsteri. The sequence continues at coordinate 1,338,179,321 of CM057455.1, read as the reverse complement.
AGTTCCTTTCCAAGGGTGTCCCACCTTTTTTAGTATTCCAGTGTATACTGGGCATATTAAAATCCCCCATAAGAACAATACTGTCTTGTATGCTTAGAATGTTTAAAAAATCCAGTGTCTTAATATTGGGTTCACTTCTTTGTGAGGGTGGCCTGTAAACTAATCCTAATGGGACTTTTTCCTTTTTCCAGAATCATTTTCAACCAATGTTGTTCCAGTCCACTTTCCTCCTCTTGTTCAATCAACTCCGCTGTTATGTCTCCCAAAACATATATTGCCACCTCCTTCTCTCTTTCCCTTCCTATCCCTACTGTACAGTGTGTAATCCTGAATATTTCTATCTCACTTGTCACCCTTGTTCCACCTTGTCTCCACAATGGCAGAAAATTGCACCCCTTCTTTCTTTAACATGTGATCTAACTCTTCCTTTTATTTAACCAAGTTCCTTGCATTTGTTAATAAAACTTTCAAGTGCTGATTTTTTTCTTATCTTATTTTTCTGAAGTCCTCTTGCATGTTTCATTTTAGTGGTCTTACCTCACCCCCCACTTCCTCCAACCATCAGCTTAAACACATCTTGACCGATCTGTTTACTCTGTTTCCAAGGAACCTTGAACCTTCCCTATTTACAGTTTACAAATGTATCCCATAGCTTCAATACAATTCTGGGTTTCTCTTGAAGTTATCCCAATTTCTCCGAAATATAACCCCGTTTGTCACACCACCTGCATAGCCACCTATTTAAATTTTTGATGTCATGTGTTTTTCCCCTGCCTGATCTTAGTATGGGAAGAATTTTTGATGTAATAGCATTGCATTCTTTTTCCGTTAAAATCTTTGCAGCTTCCTCAAAGTCTCTGCAATACAGTTATTGGCTTTTGTGCACCCTTAATGAATCCTTCCAGATTATTTTTAATATCCACAATTTTTGCCCCGGACAGGCAGCTTACCATTGTAGCCTCTTTCCTAACTTTGTAAATATGTTTGTCTGTAAACTTAATGATAGAATCTTCTAGAACCACAAAATCTCTTTCATAGGAGGTATTTTTCTCAATTTGACCCATAGGTGATAGTCTGTCTGTTGTTCAGTTGTGAAATATGTTCACCTCTGTTAGCGTCTGAGTTTCCACTTTCCAGCTGTGTTGGGTCTTGGTTTTCTCCAGATGTTCTAAGCTAAGATACAAAATTTCATTTTGAAAAAAATTAATATCATGCATTTTGACTTTGTTTTACTTAAAGTTAAATTGATTTGGCTTTCTGCTTTTACATTTATTTCAGTTTAATGTGACTTTCTTTGCTTGACCACACAGTTTCAAGCTTCGTGTTTTCAGAGATAGACTGTTGTTAAATAAAATAGTTTTAGTTTTGTCTTTTTATATTAGGCATTTTAAGATTCAATGGAGATGAACTTTTAATGTACCTATTGAACACCAGGGGCCCAATTCTCAAAGTCCTAAGATTGATGCAAGTGGCACCTTACATCAAACGATGAGGCTTTCCCTATTCTGAAATGTGGTCTACGTCAGAATCGGGAGTGGCTATGCTGAAGTGGCACTGTGGCACCCTTGTGACCTACTTCAGGGTGCACCAGGTCACAAGGGGGCTTGCTCCATGGCAGGGCTGCAACATCCCCTATTTTGGGATTCTACAAGCACTGCCATGTCCGCAGGGCAAGGCGCCACTTAGACCAGCCAGGAGGGGAGGTGGCAGAGGCTGATTGGGGGATAGCTGTGACTGCTTATGAGTGACGTGGCACCTGGTGGGGTGTGAGTACAGCATAATACATATCGTAATACAACAAGCCACCCAACTGTACAGTGATACAGACATCACTGTACAATTGGGTGGCCTATTGTCTTATGGTGCACTATGATGCCCCATTCTGTTGCTGTATTGCTGGTTCCTCCTTTATTATGTTTCATTAGGGCTGGCACCGTACCTACTGTATGGGTACTATTCACTGTACATTATAGTACAGTACCTGGACATGCTGGCATTTACGATATGTACTACACTGTACTCGCACCCACTGGGTGCCACTCCACTCATAAGAAGTCACAGCTCTCTCCCAATCAGCCTCTGCCACCCTCCATCCCTTATGCCATCTGCTCCCCCTCCTGGTGAGCAGTTTAACTGCCACCCTCATCGTGGCTTCGCTACTGTTGTGCTGGGTGGGGGGGATCCCTGTGGCAATTCCCCAGGTGTGCCAACTGTTTGGTGCTGTAAGTGATGCATAGCATACCCAGGAACTTTGGTACTGGGACCCTGATTTTTACAGAATCAAGCACGGGGTCCCTGGTGCACCCTGAACTTGACACATCCTTAGAGTGACATAACTTGCCAAGGGATCTTTGAGAATCTGTCCCTTTGAATTTAATCAAATCAAATCTTTCTAAAAAGTCTTGACTGTGGGTTGGGGCTGAGGAGGAGGTGAGGGTCAGGGGCCCAAAAATACATAAGGTGTGATTTTAGAACTGTATCCGAGTATCACGGAAGAAATGGTAGGGCAGCACAGAGGGAGGGGCAATTAAGGAAGGGGGATCTTTGGCAGGGTGGTGGGGTGCAGTGGCTGTGGAATGGCTATGATCCTAAATTGGGCTTGGAGGATGGGGGGGTTGTATGATGTGTAAGCAGATCACTCAGCTGAGGGAAGAAGTGGTGAGGCTAAGGTGGGGGTTAAATGGAGGGGAGCTGGGAAAAGGGGGTAGAAAGACAAGGACAGTATAAGCTAAGGAAGGAGTGGGAAGGGCTGAGTGGATTCACTGGGGGATCCGATACACTGTTCCGGAAGTCAAGGGCTTGGGAGAGAGAGGATGGAAGAGGATCCAGGGGGGGATAGACCAGAGGTGGTAACAGACAGCAGCAAGTCCAGAGTTGGGACAGGGATGCCTGAGACAGGAGGAAAGGGTCAGTGGGAACTGACAGCAGAAGATCTAGAGGCACAAAAATTATGCTTGTAGCTAGAGAAAAGGGGTCAGGTGGGGATCAGGAGGAGTGGAAGACAGTAGGCTCAGGAAAAGGCAGACAGAACCCCAGAATGAAGGATGACATAGACATAGGTGAAATGGGCCAGAGGGTGGAAGTAACAAATAGTTTTTCCCCCCTAGGTATCCTAGTTGAGGACATTTTGGAGGAAGGGGTCTGGCTGGAGCCATCAGAGAAGGGGTGGTCAGAGCGTCTGGGGGACATGGGGGGAAAGATCTCAGGTGCAGTGGAAGGGGGAAAGGAGGGGGCAGGCACATTGCATGCAGGGGAAGGGGTGGAGGAGGGGACAGGCACATTAGGAACACACCAGAGGGTGGCACTAGGGGAACAGTGGCATAAGAAAAGGGGCAGGACGGAAGCACTGGAAGAGCTGGAGTTGAGCTCCTGGGAGGCTGAAAATAAATGTGAGGAAACCCTGCAGGGCAGGAGCTGCAGTAGGAGGCTGGGGCATGCACCGGGCAGTGTGAAGGAGAGAGGAAATATGCAGACAGGGCAGGTGGTAAGGAGGAAGACTTCCCCAAGTGGGATACGGTGCTCCAAACCTTCTGCAAAGATGGGCGGGACAGGAACAGTCGGAGGGGGATCAAGCACAGCTGGCACAGTCTCACACAGTGATGCAGATGGGGGAAGGCCAGGAGCAGATGGAGGGGGTTTAGGTGATGTTAGCTCATGCTCAAGCAGTGATACAGAGGGGTTTGCAGGGATGAAGGAAGCCAGGCAGAAGTAAAAGGGATGAAGAGATACAGTGATGCAGATGAGGAAGGCCAGGAACAGATAGAGGGGGGGCAGGTGAAGTTAGCTCATGCTCAAGCAGTGATGCAGGAGGGGTTTGCAGGGATGAAGGAAGCCAGGTGGAAGTACATGGGATGAAGAGGTACAGGAGGGGGGAGTCTGAGGAAAGGCTACAGGGAGAGGGTGAAGAATGACAGATGCTGGGTGTGGGTAAAAATCAGAATAGGTTAGGTGATGGGGAACAAAAGATGAGAGAGGGCAGAAACCACGTCAGGATGGAACATGAGGAGGAGTCCAAAGGGAGCCAAACCCCACGACACAAAGCTAGAGGCCAAAAGGACACCCAGGAAGCAGGGGGCAGTAGGGTGGCACTCTTGGGGGACTCAATAATTAAGGGGCTAAAATCGGGAAGGAAGGGAGCAAAAAACAATGCACTATGGGTACAGTGCATGCCAGGGATGACGTGCTGGAGGTGAGGCATCATATTCCTTCCTGGGGTACACAGCAGGATGAAAGGACACATCTAGTGTTTCACCTGGGCACAAATGACATGGAGGAGAACAGTCTGATGGAGGTACAGGCAAGGTTCGAGGAACTCACTAGGTTCTGTAGGAGCAACACTGTTTTTTCTTCCAGTTCCTTCTCTGAAGTGTTGCCAGTACCAAGAAAGAGCACACCCAGAAAGGAGAAGATAAGGGCATTCAACAATTGGCTGCAAGGTTGGTGCAGTCAGACGGGGTTCACCTGGATAGGTGACTGGGGCTGTACATGGGAGGAGGAGGGGCTGTATGTCCAAGACAGGCTGCACCTGAACTCTTCAGGGGCAGCTGCACTAAAGAGTAAACTGGAGGACTTCTTGGCAAGGAAGTTCAATTTAAACTAAATAAGGGGGGGCTAAGGACAGGGCCATCCTTACATGAGGCAGAGCAGAGAGGCTATCAACCCCCCCAAGTCACAACACTCATCAAGGGAACAGTTAGCAACAGGGAAGGACGGGGTGGGGCTACATGTTGGAGGGCTTGGGTTGCAAATGCCAGGAGCCTGGGGAACGAAATGGGAGAACTGGAGGCCACCATGATGGAGGAGAACCTAGATATTGTAGAAGTGAGTCAGACTTGGTGGAACGAGCCCCATGCCTGGGAGATGTTGATCCCAGGGTGTCATTTGTTTAGGAAGGATCAGGAGGGGAAGAGGGGGGAGGGGTGGTATTATATGTCAGGGAAGGGATTGGGGCCATGGAAGAGCAGGATGAGGAGGGGGAAACAGAGATAATGTGGGTCACCCTAGACAGGGGACAGGGGGAAAACTTGCGCATTGGGGTAGTCTATAGGCCTCCTATGTAGGAGGGGAGGAAGGGAATAGACACTTTGTGGAATCCGTAGTGAGGATGGCACAAAAAGGGGAAATTGTGCTAGTTGGGGACTTAAACCTTCTGGACATCAACTGAGAGGCCCAGACAGCAATCTGTTCAAGGAGCAGGGGCATCTTAGAGGCTCTTCAGGGCATATTCCTGCAGCAAAGGGTCAGTGAGCCCACTAGGGGTGTAAACCTGTTGGATGTGGTCCTCACAAATGGGGACAGTGTGGAGGAGGAGGTGGAGGTGGGGGGAATAGCTTGGCACCAGTGACCACAGGGCTGTCAGGTTCAGGGTGAGAGCAGGCAGGGTGAGGGTTAGGATGAGAACCAAGGTAATGGACTTCAGGAAGGCTGACTTTCATGGAATGAGGAAAGTAGTTAGGGGAGAAATGTTGAGGATAGGGAATGTGCAGAGGGTGGAGGAATTATGGGCAGCCATCAAGATAGGGGTATTTAAAGCCATTGACTCATGTATAAGATGGGTAAGAAAGAACTTAAGACAGAAAAGACCTCTATGGTTCACAAGAGAGGTGGCGTTAGGGGTCAAGGAGAAGACCAGAGCATTCAAGAGATACAGGAGGACACAAAAGAATGAGGAGAGGGAAACCTACAAGGAAAAAAGAAAGGAGGCAGGGCAAAAGATAAGGAGGGATAAGGAGGCCACTTAGGAGAGGATAGCGAAGCAGGCAAGGAAAGGGGACAAAACCTTCTTTAGGTACATTGGAGAAAGGAGGGAGGGCACAGCATGGGATTGGGAGGATAAGGGGGGAAAGTGGAACATTACTGGAAGAGGATTTAAAAAAAATAGAGGCATTAAATAGCTATTTCGCCTCAATCTTCATGAAGGAAAGAGAGGGCAGGGGACCAGGACAGGCTGGGGAAGGTAACAGCCACAGGCAGGTGGGTGTGGCAGAATTCACAGCTGAAGGAGTAAGGGAAGAGCTGGGTAGACTCAGGGTGGACAAGGCAATGGGGCCTGTGGAATACACCCAAGGGTTCTCAAGGAGGTGAAGGATGAACTGGCGCTGCATCTGGTGAGGCTGTTTAACTTGTCCTTGGTCACAGGGGTGGTGCCAACAGACTGGAAGAGGGCAGGGGTGGTCACACTTCATAAGGGGGGGCGGAAGGACGAGGTCAAAAACTACTGTCCCATTAGTCTTTCCTCGGTGGTGGGGAAGGTAATGGAAACACTACTTAAGATCAGGTTGACAGAATACTTGGGGATAAATGGCATGCAAGATGACAGGCAGCATGGCTTCACCAAGGGAAGAGCCTGTCAGATTAACCTGATAGAGTTTTTCGATGGGGTGACACAGATAGTGGACCAGGGAGGAGCGGTGGACGTGGCCTATCTGGATTTCAATAAGGTCTTTGGCACCATTCCACGTGGTGGAATGGTGCATAAGCTGGACAGACTAGGGGTGGACCTCAGGATCCCCAAGTGGGTGGAAAACTGGTTGAAGGGAAGGAGTCAGACGGTAGTGGTAAATGGGACACATTCCAGGGAATGGGCAGTGACCAGTGGGGTACCACAGGGGTCCGTGCTAGGACCAATACCTTTTAACATCTATGTTAGTGACCTAGCAGAGGGCCTGGAGGGATGGGTGTGCCTGTTCGCAGATGATACAAAGGTCTGCAATAGGGTGGATTCACCTAGTGGGGTGCAAGCCACGAGGCGGGACCTGGAGAGGCTGGAGAGGTGGTCTGACACCTGGAAATTGAAGTTTAATGCACAAAAGTGTTCGCTTATGCACCTGGCGAGGAGGAATAGGAGGGAAACTTACTCCCTTGGGGGGGTGATTAAGGAGAAGGAAACAGAAAGGGACCTGGGGATTATGGTATCGCGTAACCTCAAGGTGGGCAGCCAGTGTAGCAGGGCAGTGGGAAAGGCAAATGGAATATTGGCATGCGATGTGAGAGGTTTTAATAACAGGATGAGGGAGGTGCTAATGCCATTATACAGAACCATGGTCAGGCCGCATCTCGATTATGGGGTGCAGTTCTGGAGGCCTCACCTATGAAGAGATGTTGAGTTGATGGGGAGGGTACAGAGAAGGACAACCAAAATGGTACAAGGGATGCAGGATCTACCCTATGAGAGAAGATTGAGAGGGCTGAATTTGCATCCTTTGGAGACTAGGAGGGAGAGGGGGGACAAGAATGAGACCTTTAAGTATCTGAAGGGAATAAATAAGGTGGAGGGTGATAGCTTGTTCAAATTGAAGAAGGGAGTGAACACGAGGGGACATAGCCTCAAACTGGAATGTGGGCAATACAGAGGTAATGTCAGGGAGCAGTTTTTCATGGAGAGGGTGGTGGAGGCCTGGAACAAGCTGCCGGAGGTGGTAGTGGCAGCTGAAACAGTGAAGAGGTTCAAGATGGCTTGGGATAGATTTAAGGGGTTGGGAAAAAAAGGTGGAAGCACAACAGAAGGGGGGAGGTAGGGCATTGGGCAGACTAGATGAGCCATGGGGCCTTTCTCTGCCATCACATTTTTGTGTATCTGTGTGTAAATCAAATCAACTTTATATCTAAAAAAGGTGCTATTCCAGAGATCATAGCGCACATTACAATAAATACATAAAAACACATATAAAACCTAAGTCATCACATTATACATGATTCGTATATCATTACCAAAGGCAAGCTCAGATAAGTGTGTTTTTAAAGCAGTTTGGAAACTCTCCACTGTCAGGCACTCTCTTATCTGATGAGGTAGAGAGTTCCACAGGTAGGGGCTGCAAACGTTAAATGCCCGTGACCCAAATGTCTTCAGACGAACCCTGGGAACCTCTAGCAATCCCTCGTTGGCTGAGTAGAGTGGTCAGAGGGGGCAATAGGGACACAGATGATCTTGCTGGAAGCCTGGACCATGTCCATGTAGGGTGTTGTAGGTCTGCAAGCTGATCTTCAAGGTGATCCGCCACTGAACTGGCAGCCAGTACAGTTCGCACAGCACAGTAGTAATATGGCTCAACTGAGAAAGCCCAGTCAACAACCTGGCGTTGTGTTCTGCACCAGCTACAGGTGGTAGATATCAACCCCTGGAAGCCCTAGGTACAGTAGTTACAGTAGTCAATACGCGAGGTCACAAAGGCATGGCTCAACATTGGAAGGTCGCAGGACAGAACCAGGTGCTTAATCTGGGCAACATTCCTCAGATGGTAAAAAGAGGCTTTGATGATGGCTGACACCTGTGAATGAAGCATCAGTTCATCATCAATATAACATCCAGATTCCACACTCGTTCAGAGGTCAGTAGCTGGCCACCCTCAAGCCAAAGCCCGGAGGGACAGCCAGCCACTGACTTCTCTGTCCTGTGACCCAGATCCACCACCAGTACCTCAGTCTTGCCAGGATTCAACTTCAGCCAGCTGGCATTCATCCAGTCCTGTATCTTGGCGAGGCAGTTGTTACACTGAGACCGCACTATCCTGGTCGGGCACAAAAGACAAGTAAAGCTGGTTATCATCTGCATAACAGTGAAATCCCAGCCAATCCTTCCTTACAATGTCCACCAGTGGTAGCATATACACCACAAACAACATGGGGGACAGCGCAGAGCCCTGAGGTACCCCACATGGCAGAGAGAATGACTCGGAGGAATAAATCCCCCAAACCACTCTCTGAGACCTGCCAGTGAGGAATGAATGGAACCATCTGAGGACAATTTCAGACAGGCCACAGATGAACCACAGGTGTTCCAGCAGCACCCCATGGTCCACGGTGTCAAATGGAGCCGAGAGATCAAGGAGGACCAAGATGGAATGTGTCTGATCTCTCTTAATCAGGAGGTCATTGAGCACCCAAACAAGGGCAGTCTCAGTGCTATGCCTCTTCTGAAACCCTGACTGGAGAGGATCATAGATATCATGGTTAGTAAGATGAATCTCCAGTTGCAGTGCAACCACCTTCTCAACAAACCTCCCTACAAATGGGAGGTTAGAGACCCGTCTTTAGTTAGCAGGGCAATCCGGGTCGAGAAAAGTTTTCTTAAGGAGCGGCGTCACAACCGCTACCTTCATGCAATCTGGAAACTCACCTGACTCTAACGAATGGCTTTATGAACATAATGATACAAACAAAAAATTCAATTGTAATTGACTAAGGGATTAGATTATTAGAGGATTTGGACTTACTTTTCTATTTATCTAATCCTTTTCTGTAAGTTATTAACTGTGAAGACTAGTAGATTGTTTTTTTAAGATGATCTCGATAATCTCTTTTAACCACTTGTAATTTTACATATTTTAAATTATTTAGTTATCCACTTGCATACTGTGTGACTCTAAGCAAGTTACTTAACCTCCCTGACAACAGGCAATTATGCCTAGTGGGCCTTAACCGGTTACCGAAGAATAATAATAATTATTATTTTTAGATTTATTATTCTATTAAATAAGGTTTCTTTTATTTGCTATCCAGGTATGCAATTTATGGAGAACCAATACTGTAACTTCAATTTGAGGCTTTTTTTTATTCCGATGAAACTGTAAAATTCAATCAAGAATTACTATTTTTATTTATTTATTTATTAAACTCTAGGATTACAAATACCTTTGAGCAAGAACTGCTCATTTACAAAGGTTCCACTTCAAAGGATGGAAGGTTAACATACAAACAAAGGTAAACATTAATACAGCGTCTCAAAAAACAAAACACTGTATTTCAAGCGGAGAGACAGCAAAAGGATAGTGAGGCCAGATGAGCAACCGGTAAGGGTGGGAGGGTGGGTCGGGGGTAAGGAAGGAGTGGGCAGGTTGAAGGGCCATTGTCTGGGGGTGGTGGTTGGTATGAGAAGTGCAAGATAGAGGGGACAGAAGTCTGAAGTGCTAAAAGATGGGAGGTTGTGGGTGAGGTAGGGGAGGAATGGAGGAGGGTTAAGGTGAGAGGGAGGAAAGTGGAGGACAAGAATAATTGGCCAGAGGGAGTTTAGGGCCACACAATGCCACATGTGAGTGTAGAGGTTGACCAATTAGGAGAAGCAGTCACATTGGCTGGTGGTAGAGAGGTGAAGTTGTAGTTGCCTTTTAAATGGGCTGAGCATAGTAGCTGAAAGGGATTCCTTGTTGAGTGAATTAAACTACTGGGAGGCCCTGTGGGTGAATGACCTCTGGCCCATAGTGGTCCAGCATCTGGGAACCTGGAAGATTTGACTCAGCATACTTCGGGTGTGTTGGGTGCTGCAATGGGCAGTCAGAAACTTTATAACCCCAGGTGGCATGATACCCAAGGAGAACATTTTTGGTTAAGAGACAGGTCTGTTATTTGATCCTGCTGATGAGAGGGAGCCACCCAGACTGGGCGTACAAGTCATAAGTATGTGTTAGGTGGGCAGTGCCCATAAGATATCTACATGCGTTGTTGAGTGCCACAGATATCCTGCAGAGGGTTGTAGGAGAAGCGGAGCCATAGATGACGAGCCCATAGTCTATGATGGAGGTGACAAAACTGTAGATAACCAGTCTAAGGGCCTCTGTGGTCATACAGTGTTTGTGCCTGTGGAGCAGGCCAATCCGTATGTTAGCAGCCTTTGTAACATTGTCAATATGCTGAGTGTAGGAGAAGGAACAGTCCAGAGTAATGGCGAGGTATTTAAACTGAGGAACCTGCCCCAGTGTAACCCCAGAATGGTTAGTGATGATGAAGGGTAGAAAATTATGTTTGCTCCTTGCATTGCAGAAAGTCATAACTTTTGTCTTGCTGTAGTTCATGACAAGTTTATGCGAGCTGAACCATTCCTCAAAGCGTTTGAAGTCATGCTGTAGCTGCCTTTCTAGATGCTTGGTGTCGCGATGGCTAGAAAACAGGACTGTATCATCTGTGTAGAGAAGTATTTTCTGATGGAAGATGCTAGAGACGCTATTCAGGAAGAGACTAAAGAGTAGGGGTCCTAGGATGGACCCCTGCAGTACTCCTGAGAGGACTGGTTTCTTATCAGAGGTGACATCAGCAATCTTAACTCACTGAACCCTTCTCTCAAGGTAGCTTGTTATCCAGAGCAGGGCATCCTTGGAGAGCCCGATAGCTGACAGTTGTCTGAGTAGGAGTGGATAATTAATGGTATCAAATGCCTTTGTAAGGTCAATGAATATTGCACCCACACATTTTCTTTGGTCAAAGGTGGTGTGGATGAATCCCATAAATTCCAGTAGTGCAGTGGTAGTGCTGTGCCCTTTTCTAAATCCATGTTGTTCAGGGCACTGGATATCATATTTTACCAGATACTCGGTTAGCTGGTCCAATATGATTCATTCCATGGCATTAGATAAGGGGGGAGGATGGAGATGGGTCAGTGGTTGGTATACAGTGACCTATCACTGCTTTTGTGAACAGGTGTAATGGTTGCCTGTTTCCAGAGAGATTGGAATTGGGTCAGCCTTAGAGAGAGGTTGAAGATCTTTGTCAGGGGTTCAAGGATTTCATCTAGGACAAGTGCAATCAGCTTGAAGTTGAGGGAGTCACCGCTAGGACAAGGACTTTTTATCTTTACAGGATTGAATAGGGGTTACAATTAAGTGTAATGTTCGTGAAAGTTTCTAATTGACTGCTCTGTACTCAACATTTTATAAATATTTTGTTTTAGGGGGTCTCTTCCGCTTACAACAAGAGCAACCTATGCTTTCACATAGCTCCTGTAAGTGAACCAGAACTTTACAGACTGATTTAAATCATTTGTGTCTTGTTTTAGCATTTTCACCATCCTTGTTGGTCAATTGACTGAGTTCCTGGTAACTCAGCACAGGATCTTACAAAATTAATTTGATGAGATTACAGGAGCAAGATAGCTTTTGCTGACAATGACAGGTAAAGCAACCCTGACACTCTCCTGCACTCCAGTGGGAGTTGTGGGAGTTGGTACCCCACCCATATTATGCTCTGGTTTGGAAACCTGTACAAAGCTGAATGAAATAAAGGAGAATAAAATTACCTTGACATCCATTTACAGCCTTTTGTCAGATTTCTAGGCTGAGACACAAGCTACAAACAAGAGTTAAAAACCCAAATATCTGAATTTTCCCTTTGGATCAGTGAGTTGGAGATGAAACAGGAATCTATTGTGGAGAGGGTTCTGGCTATGGAGAGTGATGATATAGCCTTTATTATACAATGGCAGGAAAGAGTCCTGACCTCTGATTGATCAGTCCAGTCACACACCCATGATATTAACCCAGCATGACATCACAGATCTAGTCCCAGCAACATGGAAATCTCATTAAAAAATGCTTAAAAGACGTAAACAGATATCGCTACCCCACCCCTGTCAGATCTGACATATAAGCCTGACAAAGCAAATAATAAATGACACAGTATCCATGAATACATTTTACCTTGTTCAAAATGTCATCTGTGGAAGCCTGATTAAGAAGTGATTCAGTTAATCCTGCACCAAAAACATCTGCAAGTGGAAACAAAACTGATATAAAGAGACACTTAAGAAAAAATCTAATGCAAATAAAAGACAAAACTTCTTTACTATTAGAACTCCTAGGTTATGGAATACACTACCTCAAGATATTGTTGATTCACCTACTGTTATGATTTTCAAAAACAAACTTGATAAATGGTTATTAAAATAGTATCATAAATAATGATCCACACATGTGGACTACAATCTCGATAGGCTATGGCCTTATTTTGTCCATCAAACCAAGTAACCAAGTAACCCATTCTAAAGAACTGGATAGGCTGGAATGTGACAGAAATGAAGCATCAACCAAACGACAGACAAACTGGTCAACAAAATTCTTACAGGATTGGGTGAGTGAAACAAAGACAGAAATATACTTAAAATCTGTTCAAACTCTATAGTGTACGGAGACATTTCTATCTTTCTGCAAGAAACACATCAGGGGAGCCCAATGAAATCAGTAGCTAAGTAGGACTCAGGGTTGATATCAATAGGTACCTCAATGAACTGCCCCTAATCAGAAACATGAACATCTGAACCAACCCTGACTTTAACGCAGCAAACAGTGTCCTTACAACTCATATAAGAAACCTCCAGTGAGAAGGTTGCAACAAGACTCAGCACCACCCAACACTCTCGTACTCCGAGTTGTAGCACTTGAGACAATCAGAGGTCCTAAGCCCTGACACAGCCGAGGGGGTCCTCTGCTGCTTCTGGCTAGAAATACAATTCCATTTTACCAGACATGGATACGAAGGTCAATGACAACAAAAACTGGAGTTCTTTGAACTAAAAAAAAAAATGAAAATAGCTAGCAGTTTGTAACACTCACTTTCAACAACAACAACAAAAAACCCTCTCAAAAACAAATATGAAAGACCAGGATCAGTACAAAGGGTGCATGTTCAAACTTGCAGGACACCCATTATTTCCAGCAATGGCCGTAAACAAATACCTCAGCAAACTCCCATCCCTAAACACACTCACAAGTTAAGAGAGGTGAGGCATGGAGAATACACCATCCCAAAAATATTTAAATCCTAGGGAAGGTTTAAAACCAAATGGTGGGCAGGGAAAGCATGACACTCTCTCTCTCCCCCCAGAGCTCAGAAAAGCAACAACAATAAACAGTTTCAAATCTGTGTTGAATAAAACCCAAATAGTCACATGTAACTGTGTTTGACCATTATCATGATTCCAGGGGTTACCCACATTAGACCAGAAAGCATCTTATCAAATGACAGCATAGCAGTGGCAATAAGTCAGCAGTATAAGGAACAACCAACAATAACACCGCGAGTTAGGTATATTGCCAACGGAGAGAAAAATCACTGTAATGTATCGCAAACCATCTCTATACAACCAAAGTACCTGACTACAGCAAACTGAGCAAATGACCCCGCACCCCCCTAACTAAATATGACCAACTCCAGACCACACTTATACTGAAGGATGGCAGCCTAGTGAGAGACAGCAAAAAAATGGACCATAGAAGATTGCAATTCAACAGACATAGTTCCGGATGGAACCACGCCACACTAGGACTCATGCAATGCGTACCGGACCCTTTTGTCTACTCGCCAGTCGCCACTCAATGTACTAACAACAGAAAGCAAGATAAAACAGAGGAAAAAAAACAGTACAAGACACCCAGCACAATGTTCACCAGAGCAGCAATTGCCCACTAACATGACACACACCTGTGTCTCTGTACCCTTCAGCTTGAGCAGAACACCTTCGCTCTAAGGCCTGACCCACACATATATGGTTAGCCCTCCTTCCCACACCCTAATGTCCTCATCCCATGCACTCCACACTATTGTTCCTTTGGGTTCTCTATAACTACCAATTTAACTATGACTTTAGATTCCTGTCAATCTACAACTATCAATTTATGTATAACTTTGATTCCTATTCATCTGCTCCCCTCCCAGCCTCGATACCATTCTACCTCAGCTGTTACTCCCTATCCATCCCTTCCTTTCAGGTTAAATGACACCATCATCATGAATTTAAGGTGTTATCCTAATGTAATGCACTTGACCTGTCCATTGTGACCTCTGTAAACAATTGTACTCATATGCTGCACTTAACATGTTCTTTCTGTTATTTGCAATTCACTGCTGCCAATACTGTTGTAATTATGTTTACTGTTGTATGCATGTACAATACGTATTTCCACTACCATTTCCCCCAGGACACACCGTGAGATGAGCACCTGCTGTTCAGTGTGCCTTTCCTGGTGAAACGTTTCAATAAATAAATAAATAAATAAACAAATAAATAATTGTTGAGATACCTGATTCCAGCACTACAAGGGAGAACCCACACATCAAACAATGCTGCAAAAAACAGATAACTGGGACTGCATAAAACTTGCTAGTGCTGTGTGACTATCAAATGTGCACACTTTGTATGTAATTGTATTGTATTCACTTTTGCACTGCACATTGTACTATTGCTCGGAACAGTCATTACACTGTCTTTTTGTATTTGTAATGTTTGAAATAGTAATCTTAGAAAGTATGTAACTCAACTATGCACTTAGACTACACCTGCACGTAGCAGGGTAACTTTGTAAACAGGACTGCTAAAGTCCTAACAGTTCAATCCTGTTTAAAAATAAAGAAAGAAATAAAACAAATACATACATTGCCCCAACTCATACATGCATACATGCACCCTTGTTGAAAGCCTGCAAAGTCGTGGCCCGAAGAAACATATGGCATACCCTAGAACAAGTCGGAATCAACTACCTGGCCATCATGATACCACACATCCACAAAGCTGCCTCCCCAGAAAACATGTATACAGATCACAGTTTAAGAACCACCGTAATCCAGCTGCTCAGTAATGCAGGACTAGAATCCAGACAAGTAATGACAGTAACTGAACACAAACAGGAATCATCCTTATGTAGTTACTGGGGACCATCTCTGTCTGACCGCAGCAGATGGAGCTCCATCTTATCCAGCAGCACTGAAAGCTGCAATGTCAGGATTCGGAACCACTTCACTTCCTGCCTGCCATGCCACAGAGTCAGATATGACATCTCTCTCCAGTATGTCAAATGACCCTGCATACCTCCAAATCAACCCCAGTAACTGAACAACTAACAACAATGGCAGCACAAGCATAGCACAAAACATCACATCAACCAAAATGCAGCAGCGCAGATGAAGAAGGAACTGAACGAATCATCGCTTCATCAACAGCGCCCAGTAGCAAGTACAGCATGCAAATGGTCAAACAAGGCAACTCAATGTGTGTTTTTAACATTTATAAAAGTTAAAAGAAGTTCATCAAATTTATGAATCAGAAATATAACTTTTTGTAGCAACAGAGTAAAAAAAAGTTACATTTTAAATTGTTCACAATTGTTGGCATTTTAATAGTATGTATTCAGTCATTATTCAGTTAAATTATTTAATCTATTTAAAGAACAAAACAGCTTTAAAAATGTTATAAAGTTGTACTCACACATACATCTGGAATAACCTAAAAAAAAGTTCAAACTGCATTGCAGAACATGGACTACTTTATGTGGCGGAATGTTATTTATTAATGTTATTAATTAAATGCATTGAAAACACTTAAATCCTGTGTCTTTCATGCCTATTTTGTTATGAGCCTTGGTATAGTAGGAATAATGTGCTCCATGGTGTGTGTCATGCTGGGATAACATCACTTCTCTGCTGTTGGATGCACTTGGCCTGCGGCCTTGTACCCTGCCATCCAAGGCATGATGTTATTCCAGTATGACACATAGACACCCCATCATGCAATATTTCTGTAACCAGAGAGTCCTGACTACTGAGGCTGCTACAAAAGCTCTCATGCATGACCAAATTATTTTAAGAAGTAGGACTGAGAAACTGGAAAATGCTCTGTTATCTAAACATTTACATCTAATAGGTTATTCTTCTCATTTAATGGAGTTCAGATGTTAATATGTTATGAAGGTACTACAGTCTGTATTCACACTCACTGAGCTAGTCAATCTTGAATCTGTGTATCAAGTAAAATCAAAACGAAGGCAGACTACTGAAGGACCATTAGCATTGATGCCAGAAAATGCCAGAGTTACAGCTCCTGTGATAACTAACTTTTTGCTTATTGTCTGAAAGGAACACGATCTTGCAGTTAGCCAGAAACATGAAACAGATGTTTTCTGAAAGTAAGAGGCTATATCTGTACCTTGATGTTAGTTATCTACTCAGAAGTGGAGAAAGAAACTTTTAATCTATGCAATCTGAATTTCATGAGGAAGATGCAGCAGCCTCAGTTCTGTTTCCAGCAGCTCTTAAAGTTACCTTTCAAGTGAAGCCCTATTACCTCGATGATTGTGACATGGCAAAGCTATTTTTTGATAATAATGTTAGACTTCCTTCATAGCTCAGTTCTGAAGATGTGCAAGAAGAGGTGGATGATAATGGAGTATCTGCCAGTTAATTATGTAGAAAATTAAATTAACTTAAATGTCCTGGACTGTTTGATTTGATTTTTTTATTATAAACTGATATTAGAGGGCAATTCTTTATTGAATACCTTAATCTTAACATAAGTCTTAATCAGCTTGGTAGATGAATTTCTGATAAAGGCATATGGAGGGGGCCTTATAAACATAGATTATCTTCATTTGTCTTTCTCTTTTATTAAAATTATGTTATTAGTATGGCTATAAATGCACTGGAGCATGTGAATGTTAAAGAACTATTTTTCTTCATAATGTCACAGCTTGTTCAAGATGAATGCTTATTTAATGCTAATATTTTTTAACCCACCAAAATATGTATTTATTATGATATAACTTCCTATGAATGTACTGTATGTAATGCTGTAGTTAATAAAATATGTGCACAAAAGTTATAAAAGTTTTTAGAATGTATTATGTTTCTTTCTATTTGCTGTCTAACTATATCTGGTATATATTCGATTATAAAATGCATAATAAGAATTAAAAAAAGAAAATGTGTTTCCAAAGGGGTCTCATCACGTTACATATATTGTATACCAGGAAATATTCACTATCATTTTATATTCGCTATTTTAGCGTTTTATAAAAAAGCATGACTTTAAAGGGATAGTGAATATTTCTGAAAAAAATGTAGACCTCCGTGACGTGCTGTTGCAATTGCCCAACAATACCAGAAATACCATAAAGCTGTACACTTTTCGCCTTTATTCAATCAACAACAAACTCATAAAATGCACAGCAAATTTGTAATAATTCTGCATTTGTGCAAAGACACCACAGTAAGCCATACAATAGACCTCATGCGATCTTAATTCTCCAGTTGATCTGCTGACAAGTTACCAGTATCCGAAAAACATGACAAGGTAAAACACACTTAAAAAAACATTAAAAATTATTCACTGAAATGTTACAATGAACTAACAGCATAGGATGGAATGGAAAGGATGACAGCTCTCACCGATTGGTCCATCAAGGCTTTTTTCATGCGCTTCTTTAATACCCACTTCTACAAATCCATGGATACAATCATCTCCTTTCTCTTTCAGTTTGTTAAAACTAGATTCCAGCCAGCGTGCATGCTTCTCTTTGATGACTGACATCTTCAGATCTACTTGTACATTTTCGGCTCCTTCAGAAATCTGTGTGGAGATTATGCCAGCATACCAGTCTGTAAAGCAGTGCCTTCAACGCACCCTTGAACAATTTATTCAGTGTTATGCCCAGCAGTTGAAGTAAGTCTGTACAGGATGCAGGCATGAAAACAGGGATGTACCCTGCCTCTTCAAGATGTCGAATTACTGTTCCCGTAGTGTGCGCCCTAAATAAATCCATAATTAGAAGACCCTTTTGATTGCGTGGCAGCCCAAGAGAAAGCTTTGTTTTATCCAGATGGGGGGCGAGTACTGACTCTATGTACCCTAATGTAGTTAGCTCATTTGCCCAGTGGTTTGGTGAGTGGGTGATAGACCAGTCCTTGGGGAATTTATAAACTGGGTGGCAAGCAGGAGTTTTGCCGCAGTAAATGACTTGAGGCGGTAGCAGATCTTCTGAAAGGGTGCATGCGAGGACGATCGACACTTGCCGTTTATCACCGAGACCTGTTAAAGCCACTTGTTGTGACCCAGTCTCTACCATTGTCCATTGTGATACTGGGACAATATTGACCCCAGTCTCATCTAAATTTACAACCAACTCGTAGGTATCAGTTCCTGTGCTGTGGCCCTGGCAATTCTAGCAAGGAAACCTTGTTTCAGTTTTACAATGTCTAATGGGGTTTTATGAGCAGCCTTGGTGCCCTTCCTTTTGCAAAACCCCATATGGTTAAGAAATCCCCAAGCCCATTTTGTGGTTATGTATACACTATCACCGTTCTCTGTTAGTATCTGGGGACAGTTTGATTTTACTATGCCAATTGCTAAGGCATGCACCACCCGTGCATTGATTACTGCACCCTCAGCCCTCTGGCTTTGAATAATACTTTTCAATTTCTCCTCCACATCCTCTATTAACAAAGTTGGCCTGCTCCTATGTTTTGTTGGCAGTGAGGGTGGGAGAGTACTTGTATTTTGGGTCTGCAGTAATCATTTCCTGAGTCAGTTTTAAAATTGCGCACAGTAGATTCATTTATGGTGCTGTGATACTTTGCCTGATAGTAACGCACAGCAGACATTACACCATTGTCACTTGCATATCTCCCAATTTCAAATCGGACTTCACCTGTGTAACCCCTAGATGGCGCTATCCCAGGGGCTACTACCCCTGCCTGATTTGCCACTAACAGGTTGAGGGGCCTGGATCCAATGGCGGGTGCCTCCACCCAGAGGTCAGGGTTTGCAATAGTTAAACTAACTTGGTCACAGCCCTCTGGGACACTGCAACCCCTTTCTTCCCACTGGTGGCCCACACAATATATCAGAATTACCTTCACAGTATACACTTACCCCAGGTCTGGTTCCGCACTGGGACCTCCTGTGAAATGAGATACAGTGCAACAATCACAGTACAGTACTTTAACATAGACAAATACCTCAGGCAGTATAACTTTGCTGAAACGAGCAGCTCTGATTTATTTAGGGGATATAACAAGGACAGGGGAAATCAGGTTAATTAGCTTATCACTCTAATAATCTACTCTATGGCTCTGTGCACAGGCCTATCCCTATCAGTTACTGGTCCCTGGGTACCCAAGCCCTAGTGGCTAGTCCAAACCGTGGCAGCTGGTAGGGCCCTTCACACAGAGAAAAGGAGAATTAAACAGTCAGCAGTACAGTAATTCCATTTGGATTTAATGTGGCAATTCAACAGGGCGACCCTGAATTAGTACTCACGACCTCCAAATAAGATAGGGTCCTTCAATGTCAGCAGGGCTCACTTGAGGTACACAAACCTCTTCACACATCCATATAAAAGAAAGCACTATACCAGGCAGGCTGCATCTGTATCCCATCGCAATTACTGCACAATACCGGGAGAACACACAGCAGATTCAGTTCCTGACAGACCGAGTGCAATTTTCAGGAATTCCTCCAGTCTTCTACAGGTGAGCCTGGTTTCTACTCTTCAGAGATCCTTGATTCTTTTCACAGGACGGATTCAGTCCTAACAAGCTGTTACACAAGCTGCAGACCGAACTCTGGGCCTTACACGTTTTTGACTAAAACTGCACACTGAAAAAGCACAGGGCTCCTTCCTTCTTCACTGCCAAAGCTCAACTGACACTCCAACTGAAAAACCGGCACTTCCTTTGAGTTCCTCCCAGTTCTTGACTGGATTGGCTGTCACTCACAATAGACTGCTGTTGGTCCAAAAGGCACTGAAGTCTAAACTACATCTCCCAGAGTCACTGCCCATACAATCCTCTTGTGGCTGGCTTAGATTATGAGTCCAAGTTCTGATTCGTCCAAGGCACCATTTTAGAGCTAGCTTACCCCACACTGATTGGTCCAGTTCAGCAGTTCAAAACTAGAATGGGAACTAGCAGACACAGTTCTGACTGCAAAGAAAGCAGGTTAGACAAACTGTAATTTCATTATTACTCTAAATAATTTCTGGCAAACAGTTACATCTTTCAGATAGGTTCCTTTGCACTCTAGTGACTGCAAAAATGAAGTAAATTGGCAGCAGTTCGAGTGGTACTCAAACAGAAGCACACAGTCCCCATACAAACTAATTATGTCTGCAAGCAGACAGCTCTTAAAGAGACAGTACCAGAGGCTCTAAAACACTCACTGATAAATGGCTTAAACGCCAAACACCATTCAGGCTTGGAGCATTCAAGCAAGCTCCTGAAGTCTTTTGGGAACCCCCATTTGCAGGGGTTACACCCTTCCTGGTCCTGGGAAAGCTTGGCGTCCGCTCAAGAGTACCCTAAGTTTCAACTGCAACCATATACATTTTGCATTAGGCTCGCACATGTAATCATCAGTCAATATATCATTTTACCAAGAACACATTTCTGAAACATTGCAGTACGTCACTCTTTACACAGTATTACATACACATTGTACCATAACTCAAGTTATTACCTCTTGTACATGAAACCTGAAGAGAGGGCCCTTCCTATCAGTTACCTTGGGGCTGGATGGGGGCAAGGGCACCATACTTAGAGGGCAACACAAGTAACTTGAGTTAGCACTGATGCTCAGTTTGGGCAATGAGCTCGGGACACATACACTCTTTATGGACAACATTGAGAGGCAAGTCCACAGGCCTCCCAAGTGAATCATAACTGAGGTGCACCACAGGCTTTACAGCTCGACCAGTCTTTCTAGGGGAACTGTTATAGTCTCTGCACTCTGAGCCTCATTTTCAGCATTGTCCTCACTTGTCAGGAGTCTCCATGGGGGTAGAGAGGCTAGAACTTGGGGCACTTTCAGCTCCAGGAGTTACAGTTTCTGAGTCCACAACATTTGGCTCGCATGGAGAGCTTTCGGACACTGGCAGTGGACTGTCAGGGCACTCAAAATACTCTTCTTGTTCGGGTGTATCACCAGTCTGCCCCAATCTATCATTTTCTCCCTGAAAGCTCAAACAGTTCAACCATGCACAATGATTCCATTTCATCTGATCTGATGCTTTGCACTTCACTTTCTGGGAGCATTGGCTCCAGGGACGAGCTGGGGGCTTGACAGTCCAGAAGGCCCAGCTTCATCTCCAGTATTGACTAGGGATTGCCCCAAATAATTGACTCAGTTCAGAAGAAGGATAGTATTCAAAGTCACTCTCACTTTCTTCTGATATGGACTGACAGTCATGCTCAACTGGGAATTGTGCAGGGGAACACTTTAACTCTGCTTCTGTAGGTGCAGACTTCTTGGTCTTTTCTTAGCAGCAGCTCTAGTCACTGGTCCAGAGGGGCATCTTCTGGGGCTCAGACTCAATCAGGATTTGTCCAATGGGCAGTAAATGATTTCTATGCATTGTTTTACATCTTTGAATTATTCTCAGGCCTTACTTTGTACACTGGCAGATCATCTAGTTTGCCCACTACAATGTGAGGGAGATGGTGCCATCTGTCAGCAATCTTGTGCTTGCCATGCAGTCCCAGATTTCTTAGCAATACCCGATCTCCCTCCTGGAGTTCCTGTGCTTTCACCTTTTTATCATACCTTTCTTTGTTGCTGGTTTCTTTTGGCAGCCATGGTTTGAGCCAGTTAGTACGCATGAGTTAGCTGGGCCTTTAACTTTTGCACATACTGTAAATAGTTGTCAGCTTGAACCCCATCAGAGAGACCCAAACACACATCTACTGGTAGTCGAGCTTCTTCCAAACATCAGGCGGTAGGGGAGAATCCAGTGGCATCACTTTTGGTGCAGTTATAAGCATGTACCAGGGTGCTAATTTGTTGGCTCCATCTAGGCTTGTCCTTTGGGTGCAGGGTGCCTAGCATATCTAGCAAAGTGCGGTTGAAACGTTCAGGCTGTGGGTCCCCTGGGGGTGGTAAGGAGTGGTTCTGGACTTTCGCGACTCCCACAGAGAAAGCATCTTTGATCAGACGACTCTCAAAGTCTCTCCTTGATCAGAATGGATCTTTGTGGAGCCCCATAGTGAACAAAAAATGTTTCTACAAGTACTTTGGCTACAGTGGATGCTTTCTGGTCTTTGGTGGGAAAGCTTGGGCATATCTCGTGAAATGGTCAGTGACCACCAGCACATTACTGATATTTCTTTGATCTGACTCCAAACTCAGAAAATCAATACAGACCAGCTCCATGGGTGCACTGGTGGTGATGTTAACAAGGGGGCAGCCCTCTGGGGCAAAGCTTTCCTCTGTAAGCAGCGACTACAAGTTCAATGTGTTGCTCCACATCAGCCCCCATCTTAGGCCAATAGAATCTGGATCTCACCAAGTCAAGTGTTCTATCTATACCAAGGTGCCCCATGTGGTTGTGCAAGGACCTCAGTACTGAGTCTCGAAAGGCAGGGCAGCACTAGTTGTTGTTTGTCTACTTGTCCCCTCTGTCTACTGTTTCTCTGTATAACAGTTTATTGATCAGTTTCAACTTAGGACCTTCTTTGTATAACAGTGCAGTTCTCAAATCAGTGGAGCGTAATTTGGACACATCTTTTCCTGCATAGAGGGCTTCTAAAGCTGCTTTGATCATGGGATCAGGATTGAGCCCGCCAATACTGTCATTGTCCAGCTGAGGCAGTGCACCAATGTCTATTGCAGAAAAGTGGCAATAAGCAGCAGGTATGCAATTCTCAGAGGCTCCCAAGCAATCCACCATGCAGTCCACTGCGTCCGTGGACATTTGTTCCTCCCTGTCAAACTTCTCGGCAGAGTGCCCGAATGTCAGGTTCTGCCAATCGGACCCAATCATTCTGGGGAACAGGCCTCCGGAGAGAGCATCAGCATCTATGTGGTTCAGACCTGCTCGGTATTCGAGAGCATAGTCATATGTAGATAATGCAGAAAGCCACCTATGGCCAGTGGCATCCAACTTAGCTGAGGTCTGCACATAGGTCAAAGGATTATTGTCAGTTTTACTAGTATTTTAGCCCCATACAAGTACTCATGGAATTGGTCAACAATAGCCCACTTCAAAGCTAGGAACTCTAACTTATGTACAGGATAGTTCTTTTCGGATGGGGTCAGGCTTCTACTGGCAAAGGCCACTGGTCTCAGGCCATTCTCGTGCTCTTGGTACAACACAGCCCCAACCCTTGCAAGCTAGCATCAGTGTGCAGGACGTAAGGTTTTCTTGGATCGGCATAGGCCAGCACTGGAGCATGGGTAAGTTGATATATGATCTCATGAAAGCAGTCTCACAATCAGGAGTCCAGCGGCCCCAAATACTTCACTGGATGAAAATACACTCTTTCAGTCTTGAGGGCGCTGACTTTTGGTATTTTTGTGGGTTGGGGACACCTTGAGTAAGATTAAGTAAAGGGCGGATCACTTTTGAATAGTCCTTATGAAGCGTCGATAATAACCACAGAATCCCAGGAATCTTTGCAGTTCTTTAGATTTTGGGTGTGGCCAGGTGGTCAAGGCCTCAACTTTACTTGGGTCGGTCTCTATTCCTCGGTGGATACTATGTGTCCCACATACTTTACTGATGTTTGAAAGAATTGACACTTATCAATGGACAGTTTAAGGCCAAAGTCTCCAGTCGGTCCAATACCTTAAATAATCTGCTCTCATGTTCCTCCAGTGAGCTGCCAAACACAATAACATCATCTAGGTATACCAGGCACTCTAGTAGTTCATGTCCCCCATGCACGCTTCCATCAATCGCTGAAAAGTGGCTGGGGCACCTGAAATCCTTGAGGCATCCTCATGAATTCATAGAAGCCAAGCGGACAGATAAAGGCCGTCTTCTCACGGTCCTCTGGGGCCATCGGGATCTGGTAGTACCCACTGCGGAGATCCAGCACAGAGAACCACTTGCTCCCGCTTAGGCAGTCCAAAGCATCCTGAATGCGGGCATTGTGTACTGATCAGGATAGTCCCCGGTTTAGGTGCATAATCCACACACATCCTTACTGTTCCATTCTTTTTCCTCACTACCACAATGGGGAAGCATAAGGGCTTCTGATTCTTGTATTACACCAGCAGCTAACATCTCTTGCAGATGCCGCCTCACATCATCTATGTCAGCAGGTGCCAGGCGTCGAGACCTCTCACGAAATGGTCTTTCGTCATGCAGCCGGATATTGTGCTCAGCTCCTTGCACGCATCCTACATCCCATTCCTTTAAAGAAAACACCTGGTCTCTGGGCAAGCTTCTCACTGATCCTCACTTTCCATTCAGCTGGCAGCGGGAGTCGCAAATCAAACAAGTCAGGCGTTACTCTGTCATTCTTCCTTGAACTCTGCTGCTGGGTAGCACTGCAGTGTCTGCACAATGCACATTAGCCAGGATGCAACCTCTGTTTACTCGAATGTCTCTTTCAGACACATTATGAACTTGGACCATTACCCTTCTGGCATAAGCATGGGCTCTAGCGGCAAAATACTAGGCTTGACCAGCAGTCCCTCTGGCAATTCTCCATCGCCTGGTGCATCCAACATTAATATTTTATTCTTAACATCCTTTCTGATACGGACCTCCCTGTAAGGTACACTGGGCATTTGCCAGGATCAGAGACTCAGGATCCTTCTTCCATACAATTCGACCGGTTCCTCTGGTTCTGTTTTTTCAGCATCTCTCTGTGCCTCATAGGCCTTCTTAATTAAAGCCGGAACTCTTAAAGCTCTACTAGTCTTTGACCCCTGTTTTCATAACACAACTGTGCCAGCCTTCCAACATATGAGCATTTGTTCCAATCAACAAAGGACACCATCATACAGTCCAGTGGGGACACACTAAGGCTAGGGTCTCTACTTGTTCGGCCACTCCAGCCACGGAGGTGGGGAAAGACAGCCAAATTGATATACCCGAATAGGGGTAGGCCTTCTCACTTAACCCCATACATGCAGTCCTTCTAATGGTTGTAAGGGCACGTCTGACAAATGCTTCTGATACCAATCCTGGAACATAATTGTCACTTGGGAGCCACTGTCTAATACAGCTCTTGTAGACACTCCATTCACCTTTACAGTGGTCTCCATGGAGGGACCCACTATTCTGGACCAGTCTGGAGAGGCGGTAGTGGGGGCCTGGGCAACTGAACTTGCCACAGAAGGACGTGAATTAGCATTTTTGGTGCCCTCACTGGGATCATGTCGCACCTCTTAACCACTGATTTCTTCTCCGAAGCTCTCTTGTAGCCTATATGCAACTTTGTCAGTGTCTTTTGGGGACTGGCATTCCTTTTCATGTGCCCATCTTTCCCACAATTATAGCAAAACATACTTTCTGGAGTTTGAGCTGGCTGGGCCACTGGAGCCAGGGCGGGGTATTACTAACTGGAAACCTGGGTGCCATCTCTGTCTGCGGCGTGATAAGCATTTGGAGACATCTCGTCAGTTTCTCCACTTCCATGGTCAAGGAATTGAGTTTGGAGCTGTTATCAACCAGGAGATACATGGGTGGGTACCCCCCACCCCCATAACGAATGCAGTCGGATATAGGTCAGGGGCCTTATTTCAGGCGTGGCCTTCATAAAGGGACTGTTTTTGAATTCCGGATCTCTCTCAACAGTTCGCCCCATTGTGGCATATCTTTTTCCTTGTCAGAGCACTCATTGACTGTCAACCTCTGCCCCTGAACTTCACTTGATGGGTCACCCTCAGTCACTCGGGTCGTAGCCACAGCTGTTGGTGCAGGTACCTCCCGAGGTCGCCTTTTCTCAACTCCTCGATTTTCTCTCATTAACTCATCATAGGAGGGTGGGGATTCCAGTCAATTTGCCAGGCGTAACTGAAGCAACAGCAGTTCTGAGAAGGGGGCAGACTTAAGGATTCTGTCCAGTCTGGTTCGGTCCAGTTCAATCGCTGGCAAACTACCCTTTCTGAGGCATTCTTGCAACAATTTTTCCAGCCGAGAGACATACACAGACAACAACCCCTTGGTACTGTTGTGCATTTCTTACTCTCCACCATAGGTCCTCATCAGAATCTGGGCTCCCTACACATTCTCCAAGGCCTCAAGATAGGCCTGTGCAGTCGCTTCAGGGTTACTGGCCCGTTTAGCACGGATGGTAGCCAGGGCAGGACCTCGAGGCCTCTCACTAACCCTCTTCGCCGCCTTCCCGAGTATTGCCATTCTAGCACTTGGGGGCAACATACTATCCAGGTCTCCCAGTCATCCTCCCTTGGGGGTGGGAGGGTGCCAGAGAAAATCCTCAACCTCTCGTAAGAGTCGGGACTAATGGCAGGTGCAGAAATAGGAGTCTGCATTGGTTCAGCCACCATTACGGGCACTGGAGCAGGAGAGGGTGTTGGGGGAGGAACACCCCCAGGTGGCAAGAATAGTTTCTTCAAGTCCTCCACAGTTTTCCCCTCTCCCAGCAACCATTCAGCAAATTTCTCCTCAAAAGTTTCAGATAGTGGTGGGGCTGATTCCCCGGTCTCTTACTGTCCTTAGTTATCACTCCAAGCAGTGAGGGCTCCCTCTGGGGTAATGGTCTGTGGCACTTTGAGCTATCTATGGGATCCTTAAACTCTACTAGGGCAGGAAAGTGTGGGTGAGCAGATTAGCATGCCGACCCACCACCACAGGGTTTTGTAAACCTTCCACCTTGAAAGTACTCCCTGCACAGTGTCCGTGATTGATACCCAGGGGATGTCCAGGATAAGCATAGCATTTTGGGGTCGATCTCCTCCCAGTACACCACTCCACCAGCCGGTGCACAGCCACTTCTGTCGGGTACCCATTTTTCTTAACAGTGGTTCGTGAATATGGCCACTAGAGGACACACAATCCCAGCGGTGAGCCTCCAAGATGTAACCCCTAGATGGCGCTATCCCAGGGGCTACTACCCCTGCCTGATTTGCCACTAACAGGTTGAGGGGCCTGGATCCAATGGCGGGTGCCTCCACCCAGAGGTCAGGGTTTGCAATAGTTAAACTAACTTGGTCACAGCCCTCTGGGACACTGCAACCCCCTTCTTCCCATTAGTGGCCCACACAATATATCAGAATTACCTTCACAGTATACACTTACCCCCAGGTCTGGTTCCGGCACTGGGACCTCCTGTGAAATGAGATACAGTGCAACAATCACAGTACAGTACTTTAACATAGACAAATACCTCAGGCAGTATAACTTTGCTGAAACGAGCAGCTCTGATTTATTTAGGGGATATAACAAGGACAGGGGAAATCAGGTTAATTAGCTTATCACTCTAATAATCTACTTGGCTCTGTGCACAGGCCTATCCCTATCAGTTACTGTCCCTGGTACCCAAGCCCAGTGGCTAGTCCAAACCGTGGCAGCTGGTAGGGCCCTTTCACACAGAGAAAAGGAGAATTAAACAGTCAGCAGTACAGTAATTCCATTTGGATTTAATGTGGCAATTCAACAGGGAGCGACCCTGAATTAGTACTCACGACCTCCAAATAAGATAGGGTCCTTCAATGTCAGCAGGGCTCACTTGAGGTACACAAACTCTTCACACATCCATATAAAAGAAAGCACTATACCAGGCAGGCTGCATCTGTATCCCCATCGCAATTACTGCACAACACCCGGAGAACACACAGCAGATTCAGTTCCTGACAGACCGAGTGCAATTTTCAGGAATTCCTCCAGTCTTCTACAGGGTGAGCCTGGTTTCTACTCTTCAGAGATCCTTTGATTCTTTTCAGGACGGATTCAGTCCTAACAAGCTGTTACACAAGCTGCAGACCGAACTCTGGGCCTTACACACGTTTTTGACTAAAACTGCACACTGAAAAGCACAGGGCTCCTTCTTCTTCACTGCCAAAGCTCAACTGACACTCCAACTGAAAAAATGGGCACTTCCTTTGAGTTCCTCCCAGTTCTTGACTGGATTGGCTGTCACTCACAATAGACTGCTGCTGTTGGTCCAAAGGCACTGAAGTCTAAACTACATCTCCCAGAGTCACTGCCCATACAATCCTCTTGTGGCTGGCTTAGATTATGAGTCCAAGTTCTGATTCGGCCCAAGGCACCATTTAGAGCTAGCTTACCCACACTGATTGGTCCAGTTCAGCAGTTCAAAACTAGAATGGGGAACTAGCAGACACAGTTCTGACTGCAAAGAAAGCAGGTTAGACAAACTGTAATTTCATTATTACTCTAAATAATTTCTGGCAAACAGTTACATCTTTCAGATAGGGTCCCTTTGCACCTAGTGACTGCAAAATGAAGTAAATTGGCAGCAGTTCGAGTGGTACTCAAACAGAGAAGCACACAGTCCCCCCATACAAACTAATTATGTCTGCAAGCAGACAGCTCTTAAAGAGACAGTACCAGAGGCTCTAAAAACACTCACTGATAAATGGCTTAAACGCCAAACACCATTCAGGCTTGGAGCATTCAAGCAAGCTCCTGGAAGTCTTTTGGGAACCCCCATTTGCAGGGGGGTTACACCTGCATAAGTGGTGTAGGTAGATGGACGGCGTTTTTTTTTGCAGTGGTGGATTACATGCTTTTAGTTCTGCAACGATGCTGTTTGCTGTATCATTATCTAACCTAGACCACATAAGTTGCTCACTCGAGACATCCCCTACATCTACAGGATATTCTCGTTTTGCAGCTTTGTTTGAATTAATCCACTGATAAATTAACATTATGTCAGCGTGCTATAAGCTGCAAGAATGCACTATCTGAACTGCAGAGTGGAACTACAAACACAAAAACTGCTTGATTAAGGTAGGGTAGAACTACAAATACAAAAACTGCTTGATTAAGTTAGGGTAGTAATGTAGTCATGTTAGCAGACTGATTGCTGTAATTGACAGTGCTGACACCAGCAGATTAGTTTTAGCCGGTCACTGTAGTCATGACAGCAGATTGATTAATGTAATTGCCAGTGATCTACAGAAGTGCTACCAGCAAGGAGAACTTACTGTCTAAATTCTGGGCATCTTATTCTTTCACTCCTTTTAATTTTAGCGCATGGTGAAAACCACGAACAATAGCGGGCATGAATAAGTTTATGGAACTCAATGCGCTAATATTAGGGGACGCGAATATATTCTGTTATACAGTATGTAATCCTTATTTATAACCAGTTACCCCAAATCTGCCTTTGTCTTCACAAGATAAGGCAGAAGATAACACATGCTAACCTAACTGCATCCCTACTAGACATCAATTTGTGCATGCTTTTGGAATGGGAGGGCTTTAAGCCCGAGGTTCAATGGGTGGAGCAACTACGTCACTCTCCCATTGAGCTCAAACAGTCACTACATCCTGGGCTTGGCAGGATTCTTTTTCATTGCAGCCAGAGGTGCTGCCCTCCCTCGCTTTGGGCTGTTGCCTGTTTGCTTTTGTGCCTCTGGCTGATATTTTCTGCTGCTAGCCTTGCCTCATAGCCATTTTCTATCTGACCCTCGGGGGCTACCTCCAGTGCTCTTGTCTCAGGAGGCATGCCCCTATATCTGCAATTCCTTGGCTCTTGGGGACTGCCCCCTCCTCCTGTCTTGTGTTACCTCCTCTTTACCTCCGTTCTTCTCCCCTTCCTGTACCTGCAGTTTGGTGCCGCCACTCCTGTGCAGCTTCACCCCGCGCCTCCTCAGCCCCTTCCATTCTTTGGCAATGGGAGCCTCCTCATAGCTGGTTGGCGCCTACGTCTCTGCCATTCCCTGGATTCCATCACCTCTTGGCACCCGTGTCTCTACAGCAACTCACACTGGTGTATGGTCCGGTCTGCCTCACTGCCACATTGGTAATCAAGCAGCTTCAGCACCGTGCAGCACTCTGTCGCTCACTCTGGATTAGAACTTTCAGTCAGGCTGATCCTGGCAGTGTACTTCCAGTTCCGTGCCACTACTGTTCAGTTCACTTTAATATGTTTTCTCCTGCTGCTCTGCAGCATGTTTCATTCTTTACCTTACATTTCAAGGCAGCACTTTTAGCCCTGGGCCATGCTCGGCACTTGTAACAGGCACTAGCAAGTCGTGATGGCGTTTTCTCGTCCTGGTCTCAACTGTTGACTACAACTCCCTCTCTCTCTACGGCCACTTCTGATGACCATGCAGTACGTTTGCACTCTGTCGCAGTCTGCCTGTCAAACAGTTGTGGGCTCCACTCTACTATTGATTTGGCTCTTCGCTGGCTACGTTTTCTGTTTGTAACACTGCATTTAGCTTCTGTATTGCAGATGTCTATCTTTCTTGATCTTTTGTCACACTGGGACCTCTGAGTGCAGGTATTTTTTCAGGGTCCTCCTGTATGTTACAGATATAGGTATACCAATACATTGTCTACCACCTATTGCAATAGACCTTTAGTACCTCAGTGGTACTTTTCACCTCCGATCTGTTCTCTGCCTGGACTTCATCTTCCTTTCTCTTCCCCTATGCCCTTTTTGGGGACAGTCTGGGATTATTTCTATTGTATTGTTTCAGGGCTTCCCTCTTTCATTGCACCTGGTACTCTCTGTTCCTCTCTATCTTGCCTTGCCCTACTCATCCATTTCAATCCCTACCATTCTACAACCTTTCCTACCTCGCTTTCCAGTATCTGCATTCATGACGTTAATCCATCATTCTACTTCATCCGTTCCTCTGTTTCCTTCCTCAGCTGCATTCAATGTTTCTTTTTGGGCTTAACTATCCTTACTCAAGTGCCCGCCTCATTAATCCATGGCTGGATCCTATACTACCCCATTGACCTCCCTCCGTCCTTTGTCCTTTCATACCTCGCTTTCCATAACAGCCTCCTTGACTTCAATCCCTCATTGTACCTCATCTGTTTCCTAAATTTACCTTCCTCATCCTAGCGCCTTTTCTAGTACCAGCCATCATGGCTTCACTCCACTCTTAGCTTCACTCCTCATCATACATCGTCCAATTTTGCTCACTCCTCCTCATATCGTGCCAGTTTTCTTCCTTGATTGCTCATCCTGAGTTGCCTCTATTTCCAGATCTCCCTTCTTGGGCTCAGAGTCTACATCCTTTCAAGGAGCCTACTTCTTTTCGCTTCCTTCATACAAGTTAATTTTCAAGTTCATTCCTGTCTCCTCTTCCAATTCCGTACTGGACAGCCAGGATTCACTCCACTCATGGCCTGCTATCAATATTCTTTTTTGGCTTCCCTAACATAATTCTTATGCCACCTACCAACCGTGGCCATCTTGCCACATGTATCGAGTTCATAACTCCAGTCATATCGAGTTCATAAATCCAGTCATTATTCACTCAGCATTACCTCAAGGTTTATCTATTTACATCGCTTAATGACTCTAACTGGCTGGGTTCTATGCTACCCATTGACCTTCCTATCGTCAGTCACAGCCTTACATCGAGGTTCATCTATTTACATCACTTACTCGAACATTCCTATCATTGAATCCTATGCAACCTTACCGACTACAACCTCAGGGTCTAATTGTTCAGAGTCATCTCATTCATGGAATCTCCTCATGAGCAAATCTGGATACCCCTTGCTCCTCCAACTTGTACACAGATCTACTTCCTCCCATCCTTGCTCCTCCAACTTGTACACAG
Source organism: Neoceratodus forsteri (assembly GCA_016271365.2). Lineage (NCBI taxonomy): Eukaryota > Metazoa > Chordata > Ceratodontiformes > Ceratodontidae > Neoceratodus > Neoceratodus forsteri. The sequence continues at coordinate 1,338,147,331 of CM057455.1, read as the reverse complement.
ATCTACTTCCTCCCATCCTTGCTCCTCCAACTTGTACACGGATCTACTTCCTCCCATCCTTGCTCCTCCAACTTGTACACAGATCTACTTCCTCCCATCCTTGCTCCTCTGATATACTCTCTTCCATCGATTACTCGAGCATATCCTCCTTGGGTCCCGGCTACCTGATGTTCCTTATTTCTCTGTGCTTCTTTGGGTTTTTTCCCTATCCCATCGTCATCCTCCCTACTTACATCCCTCATCTATAAACCATTCTCTTTACTGACATACGTCCTCAAATCAAACATTGTCAGCCTGGAGGGAAGGCGACCTAGGCCTTGGATCCCTAGAGGTTTCCTCCTCAAAGGTTTTTTTTCCCTCTCCTCCATGCCAATGGTCATAATATTAAAGTTAGTAATTTCTTCTTGTTAGTTAGTTAGGTTCCGCTGTTGGATGGAGGATGATGGTGGCACGGCTTTCCCCTCTCTCCTTAGGAAGTTAGCCCTTCTCGTCACAGAAATTATTCGTCATCCTCCCCTCTTCAATGCTTGACATCTGTAGGTATTCTTTTTGGCCTTCTTCCTACCCTACCTTTAGCCGACGCATTCATTCTTGGCACCTGTAGGGCGGGAACCCTCCTCTAGGGTTCCTTCCTTGTACTCCTACAGGGTGGTATATCCCATGGAGAGAGAGGTGGAAAGCCACAAAGAACTCATTACACAAGCATTATCTCATATTATCTCATTCAGTTGCATAAGTACATGAATGGGAGGGCTTTAAACTTGAGGTTCAATGGGTGGAGTAACTACGTCACTCCCCATTGAGCTCAAATGGTCACTATATCCTGGGCTTGCTAGGATTCTTTTTCATTGCCCACCATCCACCCCTTCTCCTCCAGTGGCTCATCCCTCTTCCCTGTGGGCTTCTTCCTACCCTACCTTTAGCCAACGCATTCATTCCCAGCACCTGTAAGGGGGGAACCCTCCTCTAGGGTTCCTTGTGTCATACTCTTACAGGGTGGTATATACCATGGATAGAGAGATGGAAAGCCACAAAGAACTCATTACACAAGCATTGTTTCATATTATCTCATTTGGTTGTGTAACCAAATTGAACTATAAAAAACAGTAAATGTATTGCCTCATTATTATGATTAAGAGCAATTTTCCATATGTTTTTGACTAGCTGCCCTTCAATCAAAATTCAGCCTCCAAATTATTTTATAATAAATGTGTAAATGAAGGGGATATGTTCCTCCTTACACTGTTCAGTGAGGGCAACACCTTTAACCCCCTCTCGAACACCAGCACTTTTATTCCATATAGGGACTGGGAAGACAGTAATGTCTAGAGGATAGAGCACCATGCTGTGAATCTGGGGACCAAGTGAACCTGGGTTTGAATTCCACAGCCAGCACCTGTCTACTGAGTGACCCTCAGCAAACCACTTAACCTCCCTGAGCTCTTGGGTCATACCTGGAAATGATCTTCTGCTCAGTGTGCTTTTACCAACAAAAATTCTATGAATAAATATAGAGCTTGGATCTACATGGAGAATGCTTACTGTACAGAGGGGCCTATAAAGTTAACACAGGGGAGCTACTGATTACAAGCTTGATGGGAAGAATATTTGTTTAAATTGTGAAAAATTGCTTAGTCATGTTAGAGATGTAAACAAGTCTATGCTCTGTCCGGCCCTTGGGCAAGCTGCAGCAATGGCTTCTTGTTTTGAACCTTCTTAAACAATTGTTCTTTGCTTCCTTTCTTGTTTGCAGTTTTTTTTGTAGTGTTCTTTCCTCTGTGTCTTCACAACGTTCTTGGTAATGTGCTACTTCTCCGTACTCTACATATGCCCCACCCATCTCGGGATCCTCTTGCAGGGAGAAGATCAGGACAGGGTGATGCTGCAGGATATTGAGAGGATGGCCCTCAAGGGAGATATATTTCTGGTAGGTGACCTAAACTTACCAGATGTGGAATGGACGATCCCAGAAGCAGCTTCAGCAAGAAGTAGGGAGTTAGTAGATGGGCTAAGTGGGGTGTTTCTGAGACAGCTGGTCGTGGAGCTTACCAGGGTAACAACCTGCTAGATGTGGTCTTGACAAATGAGGAGAATGTGGAGGAGGTGGTGGTAGGAGAAAAACTAGGGAAAAGTGACCACAGGACTGTCGGGTTTAGGGTGAGGGAAGGCAGGACAGGGACCCAAACCAGCACGATGGTGCTGACTTTAGGTGGGAAGACTTTGACAAATTAAGAAGACTGGTGAGGGAGGTGATGGGAGGACTAGGGGATATAAATGTTGCAGAAGAACTGTGGGTAGTTATCAGGAGTCAGATCCAGGAGGCCACACAAGCATCCAACAAAAGTGTCAGGAAGGGGGCTAGAAACAGGAAGCTGCTTTGGTTCAGTAAGAAAGTGGCAAGGGCAGTAAGGGGTAGGCAGAGGGTGTTCAGGAGATACAAGAGTACCCAGGGGGATGGGGGCAGGGAGGCTTTCAGGGAGGCGAGGCAACTAGTGGAAAAGGTCATAAGAAGGGCTAAGGCAGACACGGAAGAAAGGATAGCAAAACAGGCCAGGAGAAGGAAAAAGACATTCTTTATATACGTAGGGGAGAGGTGGAAGGCTGGTCAGTGGATTGAAAGGCTGGGGGGGTAGGAGGGGAGCACTTGGAGGCAGATGGGAAGAAGGCAGAAGACCTGAACAGGTATTTCTGCTCTGTATTTATGGAGGAAGGGGGTGTAGAGGGCCAGAGTTGGAAAGGAGGGGTGGGCACAGGAGTGGTATCTGATCCCTTCACTATGGAGAGAATTAGGGAGGAATTAGCCAGGGTGAAGGTGGACAAGGCCATGGGGCCAGATGGCCTGCATCCAGGGGTGATTTGGGAACTAAGAGAGGAGATGGCTGCCCCTCTGGCGAGGCTGTTCAACCAGTCCCTAGACATCGGTAGAATACCAGAGGACTGGAAAAAGGTGACGGTGGTACCGATTCAGAAGGGGGGGAAGCAGGCAGCTGAGGGAAAGCTACTGCCCCTTCTGCCTAACCGGTGTGGTGGGGAAGGTCATGGAGGCACTCATCGGTGAAAGGGTAACGAAGTACCTGGAGGTGAATTGACTGCTGGATGACAGACAGCATGGGTTCACTAGGGGCAAGTCATGCTGGTCCAATTTGATCTCATTTTTTGACTGGGTGACGCAGGTCATGGGGGTGCAGTGGATGTGGCCAGTCTGGATTTCAATAAGGCCTTCAACACCATACCCCATAGGAGGCTGGTAAACAAATTGGATAGCATAGTAGTAGGGATCAAAATAACAAGATGGGTAGAAAACTGGTTGGCAGATAGGAGTCAGAGGGTGGTGGCGAATGGGGTGTTCTCAGGGATTGGGCAGGTGAGAAGTGGATTTCCCAGGGATCAGTGTTGGGACCTCTCCTGTTCAATATCTATGTACAAGACATTGCAGATGGACTGAAAGGGAGGGTGTCCCTCTTTGCAAATGACGCAAAAATCTGTAACAAGGTCAACTCTCCTGGGGGGGGGTGGAGGACATGAGAAGGGACCTGAGAGTATTGGAGGAGTGGTTGGAGACCTGGAAGCTAACATACAACATCAAGAAGTGTGCTGCTTTACACCTGGGACACAGAAATCAAAGGGCTGAGTACATGCTGGGAGGTGAGAGAGAGAGTCAGGGTGACATAGGACGAGAGGGATCTGGGGGTAACTGTCTCCAGCAACCTCAAGGTAGGTAAGATATGCTCATGGGTGGTGGGGAGGGCATATGGTATGCTGAAAAGTATAGGCAGGGGGATCACCAGTAGGTGAAGGGAGATCCTGGTGCCCCTGTATCAAGTCCTGGTGAGGCCACACCTTGAATACAGTGCCCAGTTTTGGAGGTCTTACCTGAACAAGGGTAAAGACTCAATTGAAAGGGTCCCGTGAAGGACAACCAAGATGGTGCAGGGGACGAGAGGCAAACCATATGATCAAAGATGCAGGGAGTTGGGGCTATACACAATGGAGACCAGGAGGGAGAGGGGGGACATGCTCGAGACCTTTAAATATATCAAAGGGATGAAACAAGGAGGCCCAGGAAAGTTGCTTCATAGAAAGGAAGGAAATATAACAAGGGGGTATGGACTGAGACTCCAGGGGAGGCACTTTAAGAGCAATGTGAGAGGTCAGTTTTTCATGGAGAGAGTGGTGGAGAACTGGAATGGGCTTCCAGAAGAGGTGGTGAATTCAGATACCATAGAGGGATTCAAGACCGCTTGGGACAGACACATGGGGCTAAGGGGAAGGGGGGGTAACACAAGATATAGTAGGTTGGGCTGGGGAGGCAAGGGGGTAAGGGGAAGACTAAATGGGCTGGGAAGTCCTTTTCTGCCATCACCCTCTATGATTCTATGATTCTGTCTTTGGTCATCTCACAGTCTCGTCTTCCTCTTGCATTCATTAACCACTGATCCTTTTTAGCATACACTATCAACATTTACTATCAAAACCATCCAAGCCCTGATTAATCCATTGTTAAGTGTCGAGTTTTTCAATCCTTACTGTGGAACTGTATATGTCTGGCATGCTGTGTCCAAAATCTGCACCTTTTTTTAAATTAGAAAAATCATCAGGATGCAAGAGATTTGATGTCATCAGTACAACATGATGGAGTTTGGGTTATACTGCAAACACCGCATGACTCAATGCGTACACCATGCACCTCTACCACCACCTTGATGTGCAATTACTACAATAAAACGCACACCTTGAAGGTCTTATTTTAGTTTTATAAAGGGGTTATGGAAATAATGTATACTTAATAAAAAAAAATAACACAAAAATAAAGTATGTCTTTGCAGAGAAAAAAATGTCTTTCTTTTGTTCCCCATGCATTCCTCCCCGCTGCACACATTTTTTTTTCATGAGACAATATTTTCCCCACTCCACCACATAACTGGTAGCTTATGCTCATGCGTCATGCCTCACAACTCATCTTGGCATGCCAGGTTTACAGTACTACCTTTTTATGGCGTTGAGTTTAAGAATTTTGGACAGACTGAAGTCAAATGTGCGGAAAGCTTGAAGAATATATTATTTTACATAAAAAGATAGAAGTCTTGGACTGAGAATTTCAAGCCCTGGGTGGAATGATGGAGCATCTGTTTTATGAAATAACAAAACTCTGCTTAGGGGATGGTGTACACTTCTTTTTGTGGGGAAAAAATGGCTGCCAGTTTGATTTAGTCAGTTTTAAAGGCTGGCACAAGGATCTGTGTCAGGTGATGTATCTTGGCAAAACAAAATCTAAATTGTGGGTTGAGCCGATGTAAACACAATGGTTTAAAATCACGCCATTTTATAAGTGCAAATTAAAACAGTGATTTTAATATTAAGAAAACATAGAATAAAAATAAATCAGTGTTGAGGGTTCACCACTGAAAAGCCCAAAATCCATCACAATGGCATAATTATAAAATGCTCAGATTTCAAACCCATGAGTTTATGTCAGTAGATCCATAATTTGGATCTCATTTTACTAACCAGGATGAAACGACAACAGTACAGTGAAAGCATTTTTTTACCTGTGTTATGAAAGATAGACAGTGTGACAAGACCTATAGGATGCTGAGTATATCAGAAGGGATATTGACAGCAGGGCAAAGGAGATACTACCACCTCTATATGTCACTGGTGAGTCCACACCTAGAATGCTGTGCTCAGTTCTAGAATTCTCACCTAAGGAAGAACAGGGACAGGCTGGACACAGTGCAATGCAGGGTGACCAAGATGATTCAGGGCCAACAGAGCTTTTCTTATGAAGATCATCCCAAGGCACTGAACATGTACTCACCGGGTACCAAAGTAGAAAGGGTGAATATGGTGGAGAGCTTCAGGGTCCTGAAGGGAATAAACAAAGTAAACTGCGGGGAACTATTTAGAGAATTACAGAGTTAGGAACTCAGGGGTGTGGGGTGGGGGGAGGGAAGGTTTAAGAAGAATGTGAGGAAGTTCTATTTTATGGAAAGGGTGGTGGCGCTATGGAACAGTCTGCCAGCAGAGGTGGTGGGTTCCAAGACTGTAAATGGTTTCAAGGATGGCTGAGACAGAGGGAAGGGTGTGGTGGTTGCTCAGGTTGGTAGCAGTTGGGAGGGGGAGAAGGTGGGGTGGAGCAGGAGGGGTAAAACCCCATATGGGCCCTAGGTCCTGGGGCATATGGAGAACTCCTGGTAGACTGAATGGACCCTTGGTCTTTTCTGCCTTCATTATCTAGGTTTCTATGTAGCCACTCTTGGAAGTGGAATGGTCACACAATTGCTGTTTCTCTGACTTTTCTAGCAATAAAAATAATGTTCTAATTCCCATATCTAACTTGGTGTGCCCTAATATTTTTTGAATGGATTTTTATGTTTAACTGTTTGGCACAGCTATAGATCAGGAGGCACATTACCTAATTTCGATAGGCTATTTTAAACAACTTTTAAAGCAAAAAGCACATCTATAGTTTAACTCCTAACAGTAGGTAATACAGGTCTATAGCTTTTGTGAAATACATTTTTCCACCTGTTCAGATGTAGTATATCAGAGAGATTGCTCGTTCATTAGGCAACTAAGTATGTATAAGGTGCTTGTGTAAGGTAAGTAGAATACTTAGTAAGAGATTAGAGCACTTTTGCAACATAGATTTGGCTGTTCACTCTTTCTGCCCCCCTGACATGGAGAAACAACTTTGAAAAGCAACACAGATTGTGAGCCAAGGAAACCTCTTATAGAAGGTTCTACCCCTAGAGGTGTCAGAGGGACAAGATCCCCTTGGACTGAATGTACTTTAGGGAAGAATGGATGAATTTCTGTAAAGAGGGAATGGCTTATGAATAGACACAGAGAACATCTAGACCTGGATGAAGATATCATCCAGACCAAACTCATGGGGAAATTTTATGACCTTTGGCACAGTGGAGTGCAAAACCCCTGTGAAGGAAACCTCTGGAGATCCAAAGTCCTATTTCACCATCTCTCCAGGTATATAATGTTATGTTTTTAAATTCAACACCAAAGACAAGGCAGATCATAAATAAAGCCCCAACATGTTGTTTTGTTGGTGATAGTGTAGGATATTAGGTACACCTAGGAAGCTTGTTGTAAAAGTTTAATAGAATACAGTGCTGCTTTGGTCATGTACCATACTTGGTTGTGAGTTTATTTAAGTTGGGGGGGCTTCATTCCCCACACCCCTTCTTTTTTTACAGGGTGGTGTGGGGGTGGACCTCAAGCCAAATAAACTAATAAAAAGTAAAGGAACGTGCGACTGTACCAAATGGCATAACGAGAGCTCTACACTAATAGTGTAGGTCCTACATGTACCTGGCATTCTACACTATCACCGTTTTGTCAATAGGGAATGACTATTGTCCTCGCTCGATGCCATATGGCTGAGGCTTCTACCCTCATGAAGTTTCCACAGAGCATGGCTCTGCCATTAAAGGAAACACAGCTTACTGAGGGTTCCACCTTTGAGATGCCAGGGCTTGGTTGAGCCAATGGAAAACTGGAAAATGAATGGCCAAAGGAGAAAGAGAAGACACAGTTAAAGGCTGCTGCAAGTGACATAGTTGACCAGCTTCTCTCCTACAAAGTGCGGGCCCCAAATAGTTATTATTGGGATGCCAGGCCCTTGATGGATAACAAGCCCTTGATGGGAAGTGAATCACTGTTGCTGATGGCTGTTGCTACCCTGTGGTGATGTGTTGTTGATGCCTGGAGAAGAAAGTATGGTTGAAGAGGTCAAGGTCCTGAATAAACATATGGTAGTTTGAGTGTAAGTGGCATGAGCATAGAGTCCCAGAGGAGAAATGCCAGACAGTCACCAGAGCAGACTGACAGGACATCAGCTAAGGGAGGAAAGCAGTATATTAAAGATGGTAGCCAAAGAGGAAAGAGCCCTAAAAAAGTAGAAGTAAAAAACTGAAGGTCAAAGCATGGGTCAACATGGCAGGAAAAGTAGAGGCACCCCAAGAGGAGAAGGACACTGAATGAGCCACCCAGCAAATACAGAAAAACATGGATGCCATGAAAGCAATGAAGGGAGCAGCCAGAAGAAACAGAGCTACAAGAAGGAACCTAAGGTTGGCATGAGCCGAAAGCAGCATCACAGCCCTAAGGAGGGTGACTGTAGGACAAAGGAACCAGGCTACAAGAGCAATGCAAATGGTAGGGGAGGACAAGAAGCCAGAAGGTTCAACCGCAGGTAGGCAGCAGCCGTTACGTTTCACAGGTGCAGAGCATTAGTGGTTAGTGAATATGGAACCCAGAGAAGTGGATAAGGATCTTAAGCTGGTTGAGAGTAGAGGCAGCCAGTTGGTTAGTGGGGAATGGAGCACAGCATTAGTGCAGTGAAAAATGCAAGAGTTATGACAGGCAGATGCCTAGATCAAATTCAGAAAAGTAGGTAGAGGAAGAGCAGCAAATGGGCAGGTGACCAGCAGCATATCAAGTCAGGTGACTGGTGTGATAGGAGAGACAGAAGCATAGTGATGAAGCTGGTAACTGGGAGCAATCCCGACACGAGAGGCTGGGAAAACACAAACAGGCAAGAAAGCAGGCAGCAGTGCCAGACAGGTAATAGAGTACGCAGGCAGTTCAAGTTCAAGTTTATTGCAGGAAAAAAAAACTCCATTGAGCAAGCTCATTCACAAGGACGTCCTGTAAAACATATACTAAGGGACAAACAGAGACATACAATAAATGCACTCAACGAGAATACAAGTGCTGATAGAATACATATGTAGTAGGTATACAGGCATCACTCGATAACTCATAAGTCACCACACTCATACACAAAGTGCTGGTAGAACACGGAGGAAAGCCTGAAAAGGCCAACCAACAGGTAACTGGCTCACAGCACAGTCAGATGAAGTGCAATGCACAAGTTAGTAAGGAAAACAGGCACCCAAGGCATTCTTGGTGCTTGTGTTATAAATAGTGGCTGGTGGGGCAGAGCATGAGTCGTCTGCTGCCTCACGAGCACTTACAGTCTTTCTCATATATTGTATATGTTAACATGTATGGTTTCTGTGTCTCTTGTAGTCATTCATAAGAGTGCCATTTGTGAGTTCTCTTGGTAAGAGAACTGCAAAGTCTGATTAGGGTGTGCTTGAGTTGAGAATTGGGCCATTTCTGCAATACACAGACACTTGTGCGGTGGAGAGAGGGAAAGGTTTCCTGCTCAGTGAACATGTATTCAAGTCAGCAAATCCAGCTGTGCTCCTGCACAGTCAGTGATTTTCATGAGCAGAGGGATGCTACAGTATATTTATTTGGACATGTCAGCTGTGTCCTTTCTTTTGAAAATGGGGTCTTCTATACCCAGTGCAATAACACTTCTGCATGTGTGGCTGTGCTGTGACAAGGGAAGAAATTCCAAAGTGCTTCACAGTTCAGGAGAGGGAGGGGGCAAAGAATGTTTTTGCAATTTCAGGTGTACGTAGATATTCAGACTTCACAGGGATAGCTGAATGTATATAGAGAGATTAGAGAGCAGTTAAGCACAAGGAGGTTAAGCCATGCACTTAGGGTCACACAGTGAGTGAGTGAGTAAATGGTAGTTGTAGGATACAAGCCTGTTTTTTTTTCAGGTTCACAGTTCTTCAAGCTAGCCAGTAGGATAAACTGCTATTCTATATTTATAACAGAGAATAAGTGCACCTCATTGATCATTCAGAGGTCATTCACTGGTTGGGCATTTGGCTTCACCTCTTGCCTCGCAGCCCATCTAGAGCGTGAGCTCCTTACAACATAAGCGCACATCCTGTTGTGTGCTATCACTTAACTAAACATTCTGTTTTACTGATTTCAATTGGCCAAAATGTATTTGCTAATGTTTTATGTGTTTTCATTCAAAGAAAAATAACTTATTCTTATGACCATAGTAATAGCATTGATAGGTAATATAGATGGGGGCTAATAAATTTTTTTTTTATTATTCTCTTTTTTGCCACCAGACTCCAGCCCCACTAACAGGCTCACCCCAGCCCCAGTGACCCAACCCTCAACCCGGGAAGCCCCCCCAGAGTGGGGCCACCAAATCGGACGTGTCATGGCTGGAGGGTCAGGCACCAGGCCTGGTTCATACACGGGGGCTGGCAATTTTGAGATTGCATTCACCATGGAGCTAGGACGTGCAATGATGCTAGGGTTTGAGCATCTGTCCTAGCTCCACCCCACATTGTGGTGTGGCGCTGTGTCCCCTCAGCCTCCGCCAGAGGGCAACCGACGATGACACTCGGGAACCCCTCTTCCCGGAGAAGGAGAGCAGTCCTCCGGACATGTGGTCCTTCTCCGCCCCTGCCAACCCACGACAGCCTGTGCCCATTCCCAAACATGGGTCGCAGACGTGGTGTGAGGTGTGGTGTCCAGCACCTCAACCCTCAGCGCCACCAGGCCAGCTGGGGGCTAATTCATTTGATTAATCTGTTCAGATGTTAGATGATTTCAGAGCAAATCATGAATCTCAAACTGCACCGAACACTCTGCTGACCAAGGTAATTCAAACTTCAGACTTTAAATTTCTTCTGAGCTTTAAAAGGGAACTGAGCCATGCACATTCCACTTTATATTTTTTTAACATTTTTATCCTGTTATCTTATCAATTTATGGGAGAAATCTATCTATGTTCCACAGTGTCAGCTTTGTATTATTTTTTGGTTATTTCTCCCTGATATACCTAGTCCGTTATTCCAATGTTTAGGGTCACCTAGGCAGCCCCCTTCCTCCAGCTGGAAGGTAGGTTGGGTGAGCTGCTGCCTTCACAACCAATGCCAGTGTCACTCTGTGATGGAGTGGCAGGGGGTGTGGGAATGCTGAGCGGCCAGCACCCACCCTCCTTCGGTCTGTCCCCAGGAGCCAAGCGCCTCATCTCAGTGATACACTTGGCCTCCAGCCAGCATCACAGTAGCCTTCTGGGCATGGCACCTACAGTAGATCCTAATCTCCCAGGTGGCAGAGTGATAGTTTTCCATTGTTCACCACTAGGTCCACTCTAAGTTCCCCCCACCCCACTGCAGCAGTGCTGTGGGGAGGGCTACTAGGGTTCTGGGAGGTAAGTGAGAGGGATTAGCAGCCAGAGGAGTGAAGTACTTCTGCCACTGTAAAGGTCCCTGATTTATCCTCACCCGGAGTATTGTGTGCAGCTCTGGAATCCACACTGGAAGGAAGATAGGGACAGGGTGGAAGAGGTGCAGATAAGGATTACCAGAATGGTCCAGGGCCCACAGGGTAAGACTTACATGGAAAAGTTATCAGATCTCAACATATACATGCTAGAGGCAAGAATAGGAAGGGGGCAGGTTAGAGACATACAAATACCTCCATGGGACTAACAGGGTAGAGAGTGGAGGGTTGTTTATGCTGAGTGGGAACACCAGCACCAGGTGGAACTTAATGAAACTGACTGGGGGGAGATTTAAGAAGGACATCAGAAAACATTTCATTATGGAAAGGGTGGTGAAGTGGTGAAATAGGCTGCCTGGGGAGGTAGTCTGTTCACAATTGGTGATGGGATTCAAGCATGGGTGAGCTACATATAGGGGGCTGGTGAAGACCGTGGCAAAAAGGGGAGGGAGGAATGGGGGAGTGATAAACAACTACGGCCCTCACAAAATCAACATTACACAGGCAGGGTTGGGCAGACTGGATGTGCCACAGGACCTTTTTCTGCCAACAAAGCACAGTATATGTTTTGATGTAAGTTATTTAATATATAATCTCCAAATGAATGATTATTTTCAAGATGTATGCATACAGAATAAATTCTTGCAAAGTGTATTGTACAAGGAAATAATGCTATTGGGGGGGGCTAATCAATTAATAAACCAATTGACCAAAGGGTCAGGGGATTTATGAGGTCTTTAGCCCCTGAGATAGGATTATTTCACAAGTACATAGCACCTTCCTAGCATTTTTTCTACAATGCATTTTTTTTAGCTACAAAATTGCTGGATTTAAAGTTTTTTTGAAAGATGTTAAAACATTTCCAGCAGTTATGGCACTAAGCTTCTTAAGTTCTAATGACTAGCTCAATGTCTCCATAGTTGTTTATTTAAAAGAGTTGGAGGAAGAACTTCTGTTTGTTAACTCTTGTCATGGTTGTTGATTGTGAACATGTAGGAACTGTTCTAGTTAATCTTGTGGCATGGAATTGCTGTCACAAGAAGAAAGATGGTGTCTACCAGCCTCTGAGTGTTTGAAACTGGGCTGCTTTTTCAACTTTGGAAGTTTGGTCTTCAGAAGGTTGCTGTCTTTTTTCTGTCAAACTAAGTTTTTATTTAATAAATAAGTTTCATTTCAATTTCCAGTAGTACAAGGAACAAAAAAACAATATCAACAAAGTGTTAACATAAGGAGAGGAAAAAGGAAACCTGGTCAGGGGAAATCTTTGAAATACAACACTAAATCAAAAACATTTAACTACAGGTCTCCCACAGATGACGAGTGAAAGATCAATATAGTCATACTATCAATACTCTAGTATAATTTCCAACCTATAGATTTCGATGCAGATTGCTTTAATAATATGTGAAAAAGAAGAGAAAAGTCTAACATAAATCCCTTCCAGTCTCAGAGTATGACCGAACTGGTAACATTAAAGTACTAGTGTAGATACAATAGGATTGAGCTGTCCATAATTCCAGGTGTTACTGCAGGTGTTAACAACTTCTTGATGATCTTCATGAGTATCAGTAGAGATGTCATACTGGTATACTTGGACCAGAAAAAGTCCATCCTGCGTTGCGGTATAGTAGTCTGTGAGACAAGCAAATGAGGAGAGCCAAATGTGTTATACATATCTGGTAGCAGCTATGAGGACTAACGGGGGATATGCAGCAGAAAAGGAAAGAGACAGGTTGAAAAGAAAAAGCAGCAGAGACCGAGCCTTTGGGAGCCCTTTTGGGGGGGATTACCTGGGAATATCTGTTCCTAAGTCCTTGAACCACAGGTCCCATGTACCTTGGAATTTTCCTAGCAAGCCTCTGTGGCAATGCAGGACGTGGAAGTAGCAGGCAGTTTTTTGTCATCCATAATTTTTAGTTCTTTATTGCAAGGCCATCAATCTGTGGCTAGCACATCAGGATCTGGCATTTTGCCTCCATGGCTGCTGTCACTAGGAGGTACTTGTATGGTCTGGCAGGTGGCATAAGTACCTCTGGGTTTCCTAGGATCCAGAATATTGGACTCGTAGACTGGGCCATTCACAAAAGCTGTTCCACCATGACTGGATTTACTGGCAGGACCACAGGGATGTGGTATAATGTTCCCAGGGAGGTTCAACACCACCAACAGTAATTTTTGATGTTCCGGCCCATGTGTACCAATTTGTCTGGTGTTCTATGCCACCATCCCAAGATCTTCTTCTGTTAGAGTTGATACTTTGGGTCTGGGGTGGTTCTGTGGACCTCTTTCCAGCACTGGGTGCAGAAATTGGCATCCAACTGACAGCCAAGATTTGCTGCCCATGTTTGCCTAGGTATGTCCCAGTCTGGGAGATGATAGGCTTGAATATGCTTATACATGAGCCCTATCTTTCCCCTTGACTGTGCAGAGCATGCTGCAACTGGAGATATTCCCAGTGGTCTTGCTTAGGTAGGTGGTAATGCTCTTAAAGCTGTGTAAATGACCTAAGGGAATTTGTGATGGGGTACAAAAGGTGTTTTAAGTAAAGAATGTGCTTATTTGCCCAGGAATTCCAGCAGATGGGAGTACCTGCTATCCTAAGATGCAGATTGTACCAAAGTAGTTCTAGGTGGCCAAGGGAGGGATCCTTCCATCTACTCTTATGAATTACTATCCTCCACGCTTTAAGGGAAAAACAATATGGCACCTGTTGGCATTGTGCCTGAGAGGTTCCCCCTGTCAGGGAGACTGCAAGCTTGGTTGTGCCCACTACTCCTTGTTCAATTTCAACTGATAGAGGGGAATGATCTGAGTCTTTAGGTAGCCAATGCAGGATCTGTGCTATTACTCCATTAATGTAGTAAGCTCAGGGCCACGGTCTTTTTACAACCCCATTCCCCAGAGGCACCATCAGAGTGTGTTTACTGAATCTCAGGCACTGGGTGCCCCAGAGGAACACTGTAAAGAGGGAGTCTATCTTTTTCACATTTTGGGGTAGATATTGAGAGGTATGTTGTTAAGACAGTAAGCGAGTCTAGACATTACCATCATTTTGAGGGCTGCAACCTTTTCTGTTAGGGATAGATTGAGCTTAGTCCACCGTTGCATATCCTGCCATAGATTTTCTAGGAGCGGAGGTAGGTTTTTAGTTATTAAAGTATGTATCATGGGAGTGATAGTCATCCTAAGGTAATTAACACCATCTGGGACTCATTTCATGTGGTGTGAATCCATACTGGCCCAAGTTTGGTTCTCTGCTTTTATTGGAAGAATCTCTGTGTTGGACCAGTTTATTCTTAGTCCCACGATAGTCCCATACTGTTCAAGGGTGGATAGGGCCACTGGTAAGGTTTTGACTTCTGATAAAAGAAGAAAATCATTGGCATACAGCAGTGTGCTATATGACTGGTCTCCTACCTTAATCACTTTGATATTCTAATTTGCTATAAAGTGGTTCCATAGCAAACAGGAAAATTAAAGGGCTGAGAGCGCACCTCTGGCATGTGCCTCGATGGAGTAGGAATAATTCAGATAGAATACCATTTGTGAGAACTCTCACAAGAGAACTAGCATACAGCGTTTTGATCCAGGTAAGAAATGTGTATCCAGTCCCCAGCTTTTGTAAAGTATACCAAATATGTTCCCAATTTCACTGAGTCAAATACCTTTTCCATGTCAATGGTTATTAGAGCCATTGATTCAGAGGACCTATGGGCCACTTGGATTAAATCCAGCACCACTCTGGTATTATCAGAACCTTGCTTCTCTTTCATAAAGCCTGATTGGGATTTATGAACCAAGTACAGAAGAGCTTTCTCCAGACGTGTGGCCACAACCTTAGCAAGAATCTTCACATCGATGTTTAGAAGTGAGATGGGTCTATAACTAGAGCAATTCATCTTGTCCTTGCCTGGCTTGTGCAAAACAGTAATGCCTGTCTCTCTCATACTGGGTGGTAGAGATCCATGCTGATAAGCATGGAGAAACAAATTAAGGAGATGAGACAAGAGCATGGATTCAAATACTTGTTAGAAGTTGGCACTAAGGCCATCCAGCCCTGGCGCCTTCCCTTTCACTAGATCATGAATAGCTTGGGTAGTTTCAGCTTGAGAAAGCCCCTTATCTAAAGCTCTTTCTATGTCACTTGGGAGTCTGGCCAAAGTGAGTTTGAAGAAAAAAATTCTCTTGGTTGTCCAGGGTACCTGTAAATTGGGATGCATATAGAGCTGAATAATACTCCACAAAAGCCCCACTGATATCCTTAGGGTGTGTTAGAAGTTTCCCCTCAGATGTTCTAAGGTGGGGTATTTGGATATATGCCTGCTTCTTCTCAAGCCTACACGTTAACAACTTACTGATCCTTTCACCATGTTGCCTGTAACTCTGCTTGAGGAAGAAGAGTGATCTTTCTGTTTGCTGATGTAAATTCCTATTGAGATGATATTTGGCCATTATGACCTCATGGAGTTCCCCTGTGGAGGGGGAATCTGATGCATAGAGTTTGGACTCTAGTGCCTTTACTTGAGTTGTGAGGCAGTGAAGCTCTTGTTTATGTTTCTTATATTTTTGTGCCAAAGAACTGATAATGCTCCCTCTAATGAAAGCCTTAAAGGCTTCCCAGAGGAGGTCTGGCGGGGTGTTCGGTTGAGCATTAATGGTAAAATATGTTTGTATCTCTGCTGAAAACCTGTTTTTAAAGTCTGTAGAACGCAGCAGAGACTGACTGAACCACCATCTAGGAGTTTTTGCTACCATGCTCTGGGGAATTACCATTAGAGAGATGGGGGCATGGTCCAATAGGATGATAGGGTGAATGGACTTGTCCAGTACTTCTGATAGTACATGGGAGCTATACAAAAAATAGTCCAGTCTATTACTGGAGGGGGATCTGGAGAGTCTGAAGGTAAAGTTTCTGGCTGAGGGGTGTTGGATTCATAGAAACATAGAAACTTAGAAGTTGTCAGCAGATAAGGACCTCATTGCCCACCCAGTCTGCCCCATTTCCCCTACCCACTGTTCCACAGCAGACCTGACTTGATCTCCAGTGTTTCCCCCAATTGCCTTATTTCTAAGGTCCCCTTGTGCCTGTCCCAAGCATGCTTGAATCCTATTACCATTTTAGCATCCATCACCTCCACTGGGAGACTGTTCTAGGCATCCACCACCCTTTCTATGAAGAAGTATTTCCTGACATCTCCTCTGAGTCCTCCCTCAGTTTCATAGCATGATCCCTTGTTCTCAAGCATCTTTTTCTATGTAAAATGCTACCTTCATGTACCTTATTAATACCTGTGAGGTTTTTGAATGTTTCTATCATGTTCCCCCTTTCCCTCCTTTCCTCTAGAGAGTACATATTTAATTCCTTGAGTCTTTCCTCATAGGGCTTTTGATGCAGGCCCTGCACCATTTTAGTTGACTTCTTCTGTACCGCCTCTACCCTATCTATGTCCTTTTGGAGATGGGGCCTCCAGAACTGGATACAGTACTCAATGTGGGGCCTCACCAACAATCTATATAGGGGGAACACCACCTCTCTCTTTCTGCTGGTGATGCCCCTCCCAATGCATCCAAGCATCCTGCTAGCTTTCCCCACTGCCTTATCACACTGCTTTGCTACCTTCAGGTCATCAGAAATGATTACCCCCATGTCCTTTTCCCATTTTTTGGTTGCCAATACCTCCCCACCCAATTGGTAATTTGCTCCCATGTTTCTGTGCCCCAGTTGCATGATTTTGCACTTTTTTGCATTGAAACCCAGTTGCCAAACCCTTGACCAGTCTTGCAGCTTTTTCAGATCATCCCTCATTTTTTTCCACCCCCTCCCCAGTGTGTCCACTCTGTTGCAGATTTTTGTGTCATCTGTGAACAGGCATACTTTCCCTTCCAGCCCTCCTGCAATGTCACTAATAAAGACATTGAAGATAACCAGGCTTAGTACTGACCCCTGTGGCACCCCACTGGTCTCCTTGCCTTCTTCAGAGTGAACACCATTTACCACCACCCTCTGCCTCATGTTGCTTAGCTAACTTCTTACTCATTTTACTACTTTTGGACCTACTCCTAGGCTGCACAGCTTGCTCAACAGTCTACTGTATGGAACAGTGTTGAAGGTCTTACTGAAATACATGTAGACCACATCCACCGCTCCACCCTGATCCACTTCCCTGGTCACCCAGTCAAAGAACTTGATCAGGATTGTCTGGCAAGATATTTCCCCTGTGAAACCATGCTGTCTTGGATCCTATAATTCACTGGCCACAAGGTATTCCCCAATCCTTTCCTTCATTAGTGATTCCATTACTTTAACTATCACCAAAGTCAAGCTGACAGGTCTGTAATTTCCTGCCTCTTCCTCATTACCACTTTTGTGAAGTGGGACCACATCTGCCCTCCTCCAGTTCCCCAGAACTTCCCTCGTATCTAGTGATAGGTTGAAAAAAGCTGTCAGATGTGCAGCCAGCACTTCCTTGAGCTCCCACAGTATCATAGAGTGTACCTTGTCAGGTCCCATTGCCTTGCCACTTTTAGTGGTACTAGTTCCTTGAGGACTCTCTCCTCTGTAAAATGACTAGTGTCTACCTCCCTTCCTTAAATGCCTTTGTCCCTTTTCTGTGGCCTGTCACCTATCCCTTCCTCCATAAATACTGAGCAAAAGTATTTGTTCAATATGTCTGCTTTTTTTGTCCTCTTCCACCCAAACCCCTCCTTAACCCTTTAAGCCTTACTAGCTCCCCTTTGATCTTCCTCTTTTCACTTACTGTATATATCTAAATAATGTTGTATCCCCCTTTTTTACTGACTTGGCAATATTCTCCTCCAACTGGGCCTTTGCATTCCTAACTGCTTTCCCTGCCTCCTTTTATTTCTCCTGATATCTCTCTCTATCCTTCTCCTTCTGTGTGTCTTGTGCCTTCTGAATGCTAACTTTTTTGCCCTATCTTTCTCTGCTACTTCTTTAGAGAACCATAACAGTCTTTTTTTTTCTCTTGCCCTTGTTAACCTGCCTAACACAGAGGTGTGTTGCTTTCTCAATGCTCTCCTTTATTTTTGCTCACTATTCCTTGACTCCACCCAGTTTTCCTATCCCTGCTAGGGCGTCCCTGAGGCATTTCTCCTATTTTCTTAAAATCGTCCCTCCTGAAATCCAGGACCCTCATTTTAGTGTGGTTTGATTCTGGCCCAGTTCTTATATTGAACCACTCTGTACGATGATCACTGGTCCCCAGGTGGCTACCCACCATTACATCAGCAACACTGTCCCCGTTTGTCAGTATTAGGTCCAGTATTGCACCCCCATGAGTAGATTTCTTAACTAGTTGCCTGAGGATCACCCCCTGAAGAGAGTCCAGGATGTCCCTACTTCTTACTGTTGCCACCGCTAGAAGGCTCCAATCCATGTCCGGCACACTAAATTTCCCCACCAGCAATACCTCCCCCATTGCTTATTATCCTTTGGATTGCTTCAAACATATCCTTCTCTACCTCTCCCCCCTGTGCTGGAGGTCTGTAGATTACTCCTGTATGAATAGCAGCCCCCTACCTTGTCTCCAGGGTGACCCACAGTACTTCTGCTCCTTCTGGCTCCCCCGTATTTCCATAACTATTATGTTTTCCCTCATATAAAGAGCCACTCCTTCCCCCTTTTTACCTACCCTGTCCCTTCTGAATAGAGGATAACCTGGTATGGCTACATCTCAGTCCTGGTTTTCTTTGCACCAGAACTCAGTAATTGCAACTATGTCCAGGTCCGTTGCTGCCATGGTGGCCTCTAGGTCTGTAATCTTATTGCCCAGACCTCGATCATTTGCACAAGTGGCTCTCCAGATTGTACTGCCATCCTCCCTCGTTTTACCCATTTGACCTCCCTTATTTCCTCCACTATTATTTTTACTGTCTCCCTTTCCTTCTATCCTCTGGATTCTTATGTTAATTGGTTCCCTTTGAGATTTCTCTTCCTCCAGATTCCCACTACTGACATTGTAAAACTGTAGGGGGTGTAGTTTATGTCTCCCTGCCTCATTTCACCTCTCCCCTCAGCTAGTTTAAACACTCACCAATGTAGCTTTTAAACTGTTCACTGAAGACCACTGTTCCCCTCGTGGATGGATGCAGGCTGTCATTCTGTACCAGTGCCATGGACAGTGATGTGTGGAGTCTACCTAGAGTCAGCCCAGGAGACAGCCAACAACCAGGGACCCTGTCCATGGGACCTCAGATAAGGACTATATCGCTGGAGGGAGATAAAGAGGTTGGGATAGGAACTTGCAAGATACCTGAGTCTGGGTAATGCTCAGTTCATGGGACTAGGGGCCTGCTGGATAGTTTTGTTGTGTAATTGAGAGTACGAAGGCTTGCCGGTAAATAACCCTAGAAAGTAATGAGTGCGGAGAGGGACTTGCTTGGAATTACTGTTGTAAAACTGTAAGTACAGGGGTGGGATAACAACAGTGTGTGGGGGAAGGGGGCTTGCTGGAAAGTGTTGTGTACAGTAAGTGTGAAGGTGAAGATTGGCTGTTAAGTAATTCTAAAAAGCAGTGTGAGTGTGAGAGGGTAAGTGGAAACTCATAGCTGTGTAACAGTGGGTGAGGAGACAAGCTAGAAATTCTCTTTGGGTAACAGTGAGTTGGGCAAGGGGGCTTGCTTGAAAGAGTTGTTGAGGAAGGGGGAGTATGGGAGTTTTCTAGATATTCTTTTTAGGTAATGCATTAAAAGCCCTATGAGAAGAGGCTAATGGAGCTCAATATGTACATCCTAGAGGAGAGGCGGGAGAGTGGGCTATGATAAGAGCCCTTTGTCACACATTCACTCAACCAGTCAGCCCTCTACTCCCAAAGTGCTAACCTCTGAGTGTATGATTTGTGGACAGTGAACAGAACAAGGTAACCCTCTTGTCTGTTTTGTGGGTTCAAGTTACCTTAGTCTCAAGTTCTGGAGGGATTCAAACTGATAACATCTTGTTAGCGTACCCAATTATCAGGCTCAGATAATTCTGTCTTCGGGGGGCCAGATATCTTTGCCTACGGGCACCTAATCAGGTATTTCAAATGAACCCTTAGAACTCTATGCAAGACTTTAGAGAACTCTATCCGTTTCCCAGTTTGGTATATCAATAAGCCAATACACAGTGTTAACTGTAACCTTTAAAAGCTTCAATTAAATAAAAAAAATGTCAAGGCACTCCAGGCAGTTTTTGTTTTAAAATATATATATTTTTACTATAAAATAGGAAAACAGAAAATATTACAGAACAAAATATCCCGACACATACAGCCTTAAAAACAAACAGGTTTAAAGTGCAAGTTTCTACAATACGTACATTCAGACTGGTCTAATCTTACTCTCTTTCAGTGCTGTGATGTTTCTTCCTCAGTCAGATAATATGAAAAAAGGTGACTGTCAAGGTTCTCTCAGCAATTAAACACAGTTCTGAGACGGCATTCTCTGAGGTACCAAACTCCGCCTTGGTGTAACAAAAATATGTATTTATTATAACACAGAATGTCTAAATAACATATTTAAAAAAACATAATGGGTGACCTCACTGACTTTCCTCTCCTCAGGTTAACCAGACAAAACCAGTTTGTGCTCTGCTACACATACAGATCAAAATTTACTTTGATATAAGTCACTGTATTCAAAGCAAAAGTGTATTTGACTATTTAATCCCATCTGGGCCTTGGTATCTACATAGCAAAGGTCTCTCTGATGTAATTCAAGGGTTTCCCGGGAATGGATATTGGACCTTCCATATTCGTCTGGGTCCTGTTTGGCCCAGGCATCAACCTCTTTGATGAAATAAGCTGGTTTCCTGGGTTGATACCAAAAACACATGCATGCTCTTTCCATTTGACACCTAGAGCAAAATTAATGGATTTCACTGGGGATGCCATGAATGGCTAATTTCATTTCCTGGGATCAAAGCAAATTTAACATGCTAATTGAACCTCAGATCTCTGTAGTTTAAAATACCTCCTGTCCTTTGAACTTATTCCTGGAGGGTTTTGGTGTGTCAGTTCAGCAAGACTGTAGTTTCCTCAAACTGACCTTCCCATTACGTATTTTATATGTAATAAAAAAAATTGATACAGCACTCAGAACTGGCTGACTACGTCACACCCATTACCTCATGGGGGGTTAACAAGATACAGGTGGGGGTATTTTTCTGAGAAAAAGGTGCTCTAGAACAAGAGGACATGCTATGAAGCTGGAGGGGGTTAGATTCAGGAGAGATGTGAGGAAGCACATCTTCACAGAAAGGGTGGTGGAGTCCTGGAACAGCCTTCCAGTGGAGATAGTGGGGACAAAAACAGTGGTGGGGTTCAAAAATGCCTGGGATAGGCACAAGGGAAACACTGGGGTAAGGAAGAAGGGGAAAGAGACAGCGCCATATATCAATTAGGGTCTGCAGCAAAAATGTAGATAATAATAATGGGAAGACTGAGTGTGCCCAGCAACCCTCATTTGCCATCAATTTCTATGTTTCTATGTTTCTATGAGAGACTCACCCCTCTGAGTTTGTTGAGTATGGCAGGAGGGGTCATAGTGTTGAAAGTCTTGGAAGGTTAATAAAGATGGCAGAGGTAAGCAGGCTTTATCTATCCCTTTCAGGTTGGAATCGGTAAGCCATAGTAGTGATGAAAAAGTGGGATCAGATTTATGGAAGCCAGAATGAAAAGGGCAGACAGAAAAAATGAGGAGTGAGAAAGGTGGAAAATCAGGAGAGCACATTTTCTCTATACACTGGCCAGCATATGGAGTAGAGAAATGGGGCATGTATTTCTCAGGGAAAAGGGAGCTCCCCTTTGTGAGAGGAAAAACTTCAGCATGCTTCCATGGCTGAGGAACCTTGCAAAGTTGAAAAGAAAGGTTTGGAAGGGAGGAGTTAGGGACAGCAATTGCAGGAGTTGAGAGGTGCAAGATTTTAGGGTGAAGGCCATCAGGACTGTGACCCTTGACTGGGTTAAATGATAGCAGCATAGACAGGGTAGCAGCAGGGGGAATGTTGAAGGACAATTGGGAAAAGGAGGAGAAGAAGGGTAATAGAGGTCAGCAGGGGGTGTGGTGGGGAGAGGGGAGGAGGGGATGCAGCACGAGGAGAATATGTGAGAGTGAAGAGAGGGAGCAGTGAAGCAGTGAGAAGTACAGTAGGTAAGAGGAGGTGACCTCAGCAGGGTCTAAAATTGGGGAATCCATTACATTAAGTATAATGAGTAATAGACTGGGGAGGGTAGCAAAAACAAAATAAATTACCTTCCAGAATTTGAATGGGGAACTAAGGTTATTCTGGATGGTGTGTTAATTAATATCACTCAGTGTCATGAGTTGTTAGGCAAGCAGTTAGGTCTGCAGAGGTCTAGGTAAATAAGTCTTATACACATGTCCTCTGGAGGGTCTAGAGTGGAAGTAAGAAAGGGTGACCTCCATGCCAGCAGACATAGAGATGAGAAACCAATTGGTATGGTAAAAATCACTGAACATGAAGGTCAGGTCAACAGGTCTAAGCAACTGGCTCAGGTGCATTGGGGGGATCAGAGTATTATTATTTTAGGCACTTAATAAATCACATTGTTGGGTGACCAATACTGCAGTTTGGAATCTCAAATACATGACTGTGAAAAGTAGACTTCATACAGCAGTGAGTTTGCTCTTCGAATTGGCACTTGCCATCTACTAGCCTGGGGTTGCTATTGCTTTGGAAGCAATAGCATAGATTAAAATATGTAGCTGAGTTTTTTTGTTTTTTTTGAAAGAGGTTCATTAGAAGATCTGGTCCTCATTTGTAGCTGGATTCTGCTTTATTATAGAATTATTCTGCTTTTTGGCTCTGACAACTTGACTCCCTCGAACATTCATTTTTCAATTTTCTTCGAGAGCAATAATATTTTTCTGGAAACTGCTGTAAAAATATTGGCAAAGGCTAACTTTAAACTTTTTTCCCATTTTGTTTTGTACCGGAG
Organism: Neoceratodus forsteri; assembly: GCA_016271365.2. NCBI lineage: Eukaryota > Metazoa > Chordata > Ceratodontiformes > Ceratodontidae > Neoceratodus > Neoceratodus forsteri. The sequence goes on along the minus strand of CM057455.1, from coordinate 1,338,124,241 downwards.
CTTAGCATATCAAGTAAGAATTCATTTTTTACTACATTAAGAAAATCAACACACTAGTGTAACAACCCCTTCCTACCAGTAGACAGAGGAAGTTTTTCACCTTGTGTATCCAGCCTGAGACTGCCACTCTGGCACCAGATCTCAGGATGTAGCTTTATGGGAGGAGTTTAGGAATAAAATGGCATCATCGGTCTGGACTAGTTTGGGTCAGTTAAGGGTAGGCTGAAGGAGCAGCCTTTCAGACCTGCAGGGATCCAGGAGAGGCCTAGATCTAATTCTTCATTGGGAATCTGGAGACATTTTTGGTGAATTCACCAATAGAAGTGAAGTATGTAATGGGGCCACTGGTAGGGTATGGATACCCTGAGGGGGGGCCCTCAATGGAGACAACTTCATTGCCCTTGGGTCTGTGGTGGGTTCCCTGGAAGATATCTAGGAAGTCCCCTTCTGGGGGCAAGTCTGGAGGAAGGTCTGTGCAGATGACACAGCAACTGAAGAACTAGGTGAGGTTTCAGCAGGAAGACATGCTGTCAGACAAGGTAGAAAATGTGTCTTTAGCAAGTACAAGTTGTTCCAAGGGAGAAAGCCCCTTGGTGCAAGGGATTAAGCAGGCATGAGGTATGTCAGAGCCTCTGGGCACACACCGCTAAGTGTTGCTACTAACTGGGTTACACCTTGCCTGAGCTAGGGAAGGGAGGTATCACTGGGTGGCCGTGCAAGCAGACAGGTAATGGGTCCCAAATCACCTACCCTGGAATCATCCAGTGAAATGTCGTATTGTGAGAAACCAGAGAACGGTGACTAGATTCTTCACAGTAAAAGAGTAATACGAACATACGAATTTACCAGCAGATAAAGGCCTTATGGTCTATTGAGTCTGCTTGAGTGTACAGCTAGCAACCCTTATACTGCAGCTGCCCCTCCCTTCCCTCCCTCCCCTCCCTCTTACCCTATCCCATCCCATTTTGAAGCAGTCACTGTTCTACAGGATACCACTTCCACAGGCAATGCGTTCCACACAGACACCACTTTCTCCATAAAAAGTGTCTTCTCATTTCTCCTGAACCTCCCTCCAATCTGAGATCGTGACCTCGAGTGTCCCTGCCCACCCTTAACTTGAATAGTCCCTCTGTGCCTGTCTTGTTTATTCCCTTCATGTACTTGAAGGTTTCAATCATATCCCGTCTCGTCTCCTCCTCTCCTCTCCTCTCCTCTCCTCTCCTCTCCTCTCTCCTCTCCTCTCCTCTCCTCTCCTCTCCCTCCAGTGAGTACATGTTCAACTCCCTCAGCCTGTCCCCTAGTCCCTGGATCATCTTTGTTGCCCTGCACTGCACCCCCTCCAGTAACTTAATGTCCCTCTTCAGGTATGGGTGCCAGTACTGCATGCAGTACTACAGGTGTGGCCTAACCATTGACCTATACATTGGGAGTATCACCTCCCCTCTCCTTGAAGCTATACCCCTGGCAATACAACTGAGCATTGAGTCAGACCATTAATTGGAGACAGACTAAATCACTGAACAAGAATTGCATGCAGTGTGGGACCCCTGTTAGGACAGTGGGAGAAAAGCTAAAGTACAGCTATGTAGCACCAGATCAGAGAAAAGGGACTGTCACGATCATAACTTATGTAACTAAAGAAAGAACAGGCAGAGTCGATCTGTTAGGTACAAAGTACAGCTTCTGCAATGTGCAAACAACGGTAATTGCTGAAACGAGACAGGGTGAACATGCATCCCAGTAAGAGGCTGTCTTGGGATATTGGCTCAGCTGAAACCAGATGACAAACAGGGTTTGGAGACAATCTGGGATCCTGAGAAGAGAAATAATGTCAGCTCTGAAAGAGGGTCTGGAATACTGTTGTAATTCCTGGTTGGCTCCAGCCAACCAGTAGGTTCATGGTTCTCAAAGAGGTAACTCTAGCCAGTATGTAGACTCCCTGCTGGCTGGATTGGCTGGGAGTTTTCAGGGAGTGTGACCAGCTCCTGGTGACTGGTGAGTCATTGGGTGTTGTTGTTTGCTCAGTTCTAGGAGAGAAGTGGATAGAGCCGCAGTGTGCAGCTGAAGGAGTAGAGGCCTGCTAGAAGTGGAATCCACTGAAGTTTTGAGATTATGGTGGTGGCTTGCAACATGGATCCTCCAGTGGCATGTCACTCCACCATATGCAGGTCCTCAAAGGAAGTTATTTTGGTTCCATGTTGACGTAGTGACAGGAAATTCACCGACCATCACTACAGCTATGGCACAACATCGTCAACTGGCATTGTGCCGTTAGTGTACAAAAGTGTGTTTTTTGGGAGGCTTTGCCCCACACACCCCCCTCATGTGGGGGGCTCTGCCCCCCCACTTTAGATAACCAACTCCGGGTCGGAGTTGCTTTGGGGAAGGGGGCGAACTCCCCAGAGATGACAGCAGTGTTGGGAAACCAGCAGACAATCACAGCAAACTGTCAATTTTGGCACTGTGATGGACTTTGCTGTGTTCTTATCACTGTAGGAATGGTATACCAGCTATTTTACACTAAAAACTAAGTTTACAACCTATGTGATAGAAAATGTGATTATTCTTAGTGGCTGGAGTGTTGGGAGGCAAAGCCAATGGAGGATATGGGACATCCACCTACTTGAATAGCAGAGCCACTTAAGCAGTGCTCCATGTGAGTGGCTTCCGCCAGAGTGACAGGAGCCACCTGCGGGAGTCCACGGCAGAAAGTTACTTTATAAAAATCTTTTACCAGTCCAGAAAAACACACTCTCCACTTCTGTGGTGCCTGTGGTTCAACGAACATGCAGAGAACCAGAAAACCACAGCACTTACCACACTCGAGACATTCAAAGATTGCTGCTCGGAACAAATAGATGTTGTGTCCAAAAACTTTATTATAAAGATAAAAAACATGGTACACCATCAAGAATGTGACAGAATACATGCATGGTCAAAAGCCACGTGGTGAAAACAGTAAGCATGGTTTGGAGTTGGTTTATTTAATCAAGCGTGGTTTTCAACAATGTGCCTTTTGGGGGTCTGCACAGTGCTGTTTTTGACCACGTGGTTAATCTACAAAACTTAAAAAAACAGTACCTAGGTTGAAACACAGCCCAATTTCTTCACCTGAAATCTTACAGAAGTTCCACCTAGGTCCAGTGCACATCTTCAAGATCTTCCAGTTGAGACACCTTCTGCTCCAGGTATTGGGGCCCTCTTTTGATGATACTGATCAATCTTCCTTTCTTGTCTCCTTGCAGGAATTGGCTCTGAAACCTCACGGCATAGCCAAAATATACTCCCTCATTCTGGATAAAATCTCACCATCCTCTCCTAGTTGTTCCAGAACCTGGGATACTCTTCTTACTTCTTCCAGTCTCAACTGGGGACATATTTGGAGAGATCTCTATAGGTATACCTCTCAAGATAGACTCCGTCTCACTCAGTTCCACATCCTCAACAACTTATACTACACCCCAGTCAAGCTGGCTAAGATGGGATGTCTTACTTCTATTTTCACTAGATGTGGCCAGGAAGAAGGTACTCTCCTCCATAGTTTTTGGTCGTGTGACAAGGTAGCCCCTCTTTGGAACCTCATAGAGCTTAGAGCCGACACATTAGCAGGTCTAACAGGGTTTTTTTATACCAGAAATTTGCATTATTGCGGATTATAGTCAGATTCCTGTTAAAGGAAGAAGATACCATATGGCTTTAATCTCCCTTTCTGTTAAGAAAATGGTCCTTAGACACTGGCTGGATCAGACTCTTCTCTTCTACCAGGAATGGCTACAAGAACTGTTTTTCTCTTTATGGACTGAATGTATTCACCACAAACCTTCCCTGTTCGACAGGAGGTGGGGTAAGCTACATGCATTGTAATTGAATTTACATAACCTCCTTATATTTCACCTGCTCCTCAGTAGCCATACTGCTTCGTTAAGTTACCCGGGGAGGGTTTCAAGCATTACTTTGTTTGTTGTCATTTATAAAATAAATAAAGTGGATTACATTTAAAAAAAACACACACAGCCCAGGAACACACCTCAATGTTTTACACTTACACACTTTTTTTCAAGATGTTGCTGTGCCCTCTGTTGGTACCCCTTATATACAAAAAATCCTTAAAGAAACTGATACATTTAGGGCAGCACATGCAATGAATTTGTCAGTGCTCCTACATATCTACAGTAAAACAGGAAAAACACCATATCAGTAAATAGAGTATACACACACAAACAATGATAACAGTCATTATAAAATGGGTAGTCAAAATCCTTCTTCCTGATTGGTGAGGACCCGTGTCCTTATAGAACAACAACAACCCTGCGACTGGCACTTTTAATGCCCACTAGGTGCGAAGTGCCAACCATATCAGTACCCATAGTTCCTCTGCCTATCTAGTGATTCTCACACAGCTCACCTTTCTACTGCCTGCCTGTGTGTCTCAGCACCCGCCCCTGGCTCATGTCCTGTACCTGGGCATAAAAATAACAAAAAGATCAGATAGTCAATGTCTCACAACAGAGGCAATGTAATTTTTTTTTCTGATTATGACAGCACAGTAGGAGCGCTGATCCCGACTGGTAGTGTAACGCATGAAATCAAGATCCAGCGCCATTGCTCGTGCAGCAAATAAAAACAAACTGCATCATTTTAAAACTTATTTCCACATAGAAATATAGAACAGTGTTGGAGGAAAAGGACTGCATCGATCCATCTAGTCTGCCCCTAATTCCTCCCCCCTTGTATCTTTGTTCTTTCCTTTCACTCTATTTCATCCCCCTAGGGCCTGCCCCCCAAGCAGCCACCCCTCCCCACTCTTCCCTCCAAGTACTTTTCCCTCCCTTTATTATTCAATCCCATGTAGTTATCCCATGCTGTCCTGAACTCCCCCACTGATTGTACCTTCATCACCACCTCTGGTAGTTTATTCCATGGGGCCACCACCTCTCGGTAAAGTAGTACCCCCTCCTACTTCCTTTGAACTTGCCACCATCCAGTTTTAAGCTATGTCCTCTAGTTTTTGTATTTTTTTGCATCTTAAAGATGTTCCCTTTTCCCACCTTATTTATTCCATTCAGATACTTAAACGTTTCTATCATATCCCCTCTCTCCCTCTTTGTTTCCAGCAAGTATAGGTTTAGCTCCTCCATTCTCTCTTCATATGACCTCTTATGCATGCCCTGCACCATTTTGGTCACCCTCCTGTGGACTCTCTCCACCCACCCTATCAATATATTTTCTTTTATTTATTTATTTATTGAATTGTTTCACCAGGAAAGATACACTGAGCACTCAATGCTCGTCTCACGGTACGTCCTGGGGGAATGGGGAGAGGGATGTACAGCGTAAGAGTTTAAATACATTCGTAACAGATGGTGAACACAGACATACAGCTACAAAACAGGTTCATGGCAGTTGAGTACATAATAGGCTGATGCAAGAGTTACTGTATTGGCAGTTCATAGGTGCAGCATACATATAGAATCAATACAGGGACCAAGCATAGGATGCAAGGTTGACAATGCATACATTACAGGCAGGTCACTAGTGATGCAGATGCAGCAGGGTGAAAACATAGGATCCAGTCACCCTTTTTAAGAGCTAGTCTATAAAGGGGTAGCATAAGTGCAGGTGGAGTAGAGGGGGATGAGAAAGAGGAGAGCGAGAGGGAGAGAAAAAAGTTAGAGGGAGACGGAGGCAGGTATGCAAGGAGATGGTCAGAAGCAGGTGCAGGTAAGTGTAAGGTAATTGTGCAGAGCAGAGGTAAGAGAATATAGGGAGGAGGAGTGGCGAATTTGTGGAGGGAGTGCATTCCACATTTTAGGCAGGTGGTAAGAGAAGGCTTTTTGGCCAGAGGCAGTAGTTCTGCAGGGGACTGAGAGGTTATGGGTGTCAGCCTGAGATTTCAGGGAATAGAGGGAGTGGGTAGGGGTGCCAAGACAGGAGGAGATATATGAGGGGAGAGATCCAAGCCAGAATTTAGAGATGAACTTAACACCATGTAGCACACACTGGGAGTGTAGGGGAAGGAGGTTCACAGAGTGGTAGAAGTCACAATGATGGGTGCAGGGATGGGCATCAAAAGCAAAATGACAGAAGGAATTGAAGAGAGAGTCCAGTCTAGATAGGTGGGACTGTGGGGCAGCATCGTAGACTATGTCACAGTAGTTGAAAATGGGCATGATCATCTTCTGTACCAGCTCGCGCCTGGCGGCAAGCAGGATGCAACTGCGGTTTCTGTAAAGTGCCCCAAGCTTGGGCCTTAGTTTTTTCAGAACGGCATCAATGTGTACAGAGAAGTCAAGGTGTCTGTCCAGCCAGATGCCGAGATACCTGAAAGAGGTGGAGTCCCCAAGAGCAGTCCCATCAAGGGTGTGAAAGGTGGGGAGGTGACTTAGCCTAGCGAGTCTCTGCCTTGTGCCAAAGGACACAAAGACTGTCTTCTTGGCATTTAGAAAGAGTTGATGAGAACTAAACCAGAGTTGGACTTTAGTGAAGTCAGACTGTAGCCTGGTAGTGACATCAGCAACAGTACTGCCAGAGGTAAACAATACTGTATCATCCGCATACATGTGGATGCTGGATGCAGTGCAAACCAGAGGGAGGTCATTTAAAAAGATGGAGAACAGAATGGGGCCTAGCACTGAGCCTTGGGGGACTCCAGTGGTTATAGGCTGGGTGGGGTAGAGATAGCATCAGCTATTCTTACTGATTGTGGCCTGCAGACAGGTAGGCACCGAACCATCCTGCAACAGAAGGGGATAGTCCAGCAGCTGAAAGGCTGTGAAGGAGGAGGGGGTGAGAGACAGTGTCAAAGACTTTGGCCAGGTCTACAAAGATAGCTGAGGCAATGTGTCCTTTTTCAAAGCCTGAGGAGATGGTGTCAGTTAACCTTAGGAGAGAAGTGGTAGTAGAGTGGGATGTCCTGAAGCCAGACTGGAAGGGGGTGAAAGAAGCGGAGTCAGAGAGAAACAAGGAGAGTTGGTTGAGAGCTATATGTTCTTGTAATTTAGCTAAGGTTGGGAGTAGAGAGAGAGGACAATAGTTCCCAGGAGAGTATGGGTCACCCCCCTTCAGGAGGGGGAGGACAACAGCAGGTTTCCAGACAGAAGACACAGTGGCAGTCTCAAAGGAGAGGTTTAGTAACAGGGAGAGTGGCAAGGCTATGGCAGGAGCAGAGAGGTAAAGGAGCCTAGGGTCAAGGTCATCAGGCGAAGAGGTAGGGTTGAGTGCCAGGAGAGCTTGAAAGGTAGTGTCAAGAGAGACAGGAGAGAAGGAGAACAGGGAGGGAGGTGTAAGGGGTTCAGAGGGACATGGCAGCGGAGGGGGACAGGATGTGGGGGCAGGAGGAAGAGCAGTGGGGGGTGTCAGTGTATAGGGCATAAAAGGGGGCCACTGGGGCAGGGGATGGGCTTGGGAGGGTGCTTAGCAAAGAAGAGGCACAGGTGGTGAAGTGGGAGTTGAAGCATTCAGCAATGGCGATAGGTTTGGAGAGAACAGAGTGATTGTACCTGAGGATGGGAGGCGGAGGGGTAGAGGATGGCAAGAAAAGTGAGTGAACAACCTTCCAGAATTTAGAAGGGTTGTTTGTATTAGTTTGGAAATTAGACTTGAAATGCTCTGTTTTGGCAAGGCGGATTGCTTTGGTGCAGCCATTCCGAAGGTCTCGGTAACGTTGGTGATCACCAGGGCAGTTGGAGACTTTGGCTTTGCACCACACAAGGTCGTGAGCATGTTGGCAGGCCAGAAGCTCAGGAGTGACCCAGGGGAGGTGCCCGCCATGGACCCTCATTTTACTGGGCAGATCATGGAAGTTCCAAGCCTGAAGAAACTTAGAGGAGAAGTAGGCAAGGGTCTTGTCAGCTGAAACTGCAGTGATAAGGGGGGACCAGTCAGCTTGTGCAAGGTCGTGGAGCAAGGATTGCAGATCAAGTGATGCGAAGGGTCTAGTGAGAATAGTTTTAGTTGGGAGTATAGGTCTAGGTATTTTCCACACTACAAAGGTCATGTGATGGTCACTGATAGAGTCTGGTAGTAGCCCTGAGGCCTCTACTCGATGGGGATGGGAAGTGAGGACCAGGTCCAGCAGGGAGTGGTTTAGTGTTTTAAGGTTTAGACAAGTGGGTTACAGAATCAGCTGATGGAGGTTTAGGGCTTCGATAATGGAGCAGATACTAGCCAGCGATGGGGCCAGCCAGTTTAGATTTAGGTCACCCAGGATGAATAGTTCACCACCGCTGGCAAGCGAGGGAGAGCTTTAAGACCAAGTCAGTGACATTGGAATGTGGCTGACCAGGGTGACAGTAAACTCCAGTGATGAAGATGTGGACTGTGTGAGGACAGGAGATTTTTAAAAGGAGAGCCTCATGGGATGACTGAACAGAAGTTGTGAAGGAGGGCGTGATCTGGGGGTAGAGGAGGTATAGATAGCCACACCGTCACCTCACCCGGTCCTGTCCTATCTAGTTATAGTAAAGCCAGGGATAGCGATAGAATGGTCAGGAATGGTTTTGGACAGCCAGGTTTCAGTGATCACAATGATGTCAGGGGGCGTAGGCATGGACCAAGGGTTGCAATAGGGAGATTTTGGGAACAAGACTTCTTATGTTTAGGTGGATGATTTTAAGACCATTTGGTAGTGAAAGTGGATTTGCAGCTGGGTGGGCAGCGGCTGGTGGATGGGCAAGTGCAGGACCAGGGTTTGGGTGGATATCACCAGATGCTAGAAGGAGCAAGAGAATAAGGAGCTGGGGTAGCTTGCATCTCTTGGGTGAGTGATAGAGTAATCGTTTACTAGTTTTAGGGGGCAGAGAAAGAATGATAGGCGAGGATACTATCTTAAGGAGGGTAATAAACTGAGTGGGCGCCAAAGTGATCGTGGCACAGGGAAGAGTAGAGCAGTGGGGGAGTTAAGTAGCAACTGGGTGGAGCATTGTTCCAGTGGGGCAGGCTGGGCTGTCAACCACCGTCGGGGGCGCTAGCAGACTAGGTTGGTTTACTGGCAGCTCAGTACAGCGTGAAAGAAGTATGAATGGTATGAACCAAATTTTAGAAGTCAGACAGGACTCCATAGTATGCGCAGTGAGGGTGAGAGAACAGTGGAAGATGAATGTAAAGAGTTAGAGAGCTCCAGCTCTTGTGGGGAGAGCCACAACCAGATGCCTCTAGTGGCAGAGAAATATAAGTAGCCAATGGGAAATTGGGTAGATAGAAAAAAGCCGATAAGGTGATCAGTGTTGATTATAAATATAAGTGTCAACAACAGGTGGGTGGGCAGGGGGCAGGTGGGGAGCTGACGCGGTGAGGTCTCTAAAACTGTACCCCCATACTCCAGATGTGGGTGAACCATGGAACTGTATAGGGGCATGATCACCTCTCTTCTCCTACTAGTAATTCTCCTCCCATTGCAAGCCAGCTTTTTGTTTGCCTTACCCACCGCTTTATGACACTGATTCATCTCCTTTAAGTTATCTGTTATGATAATCCCTAGATCCCGGTCCTGCAGCATTACCTGAACCTCCTCCCCTCCCAGAGTGCAGGTGGCCTTTGGATTGTTGTACCCTATGTGCATTATTTTGCATTTCTTTGTATTAAATCTCAACTGCCAACTCTCCGACCATCTTTCCAGTTTTTTCGGGTCCTCTCTCGTATGTTCTACCCCTTCTGGTGTGTCCAACCTATTGCAGATTTTTGTATCATCTGCAAAGAGACACACCTTCCATTTAGTCCCTCTGCAATATCCTCAATGTATCCTCAATGTAAATGTTAAACAGTATCGGTCCCAATACTGACCCCTGGGGTATCCCTCTTGTCACCCTTTCTTCCCTTGAGTGAACCCCATTTATAACTATCCTTTGATATCTGCCTTCAAGCCAATTTTCCCACCCAGGTTGTTATTTTCTTCCCCACCCCCAAACTGTCCAACTTGCTCACCAGTCTCCTGTGAGGGATGGTGTCAAAGACCTTGCTGAAGTCCAGATAGGCCATGTCCACCGCTCCTCCCTGATTGTTCACCCAAGTCATCCAGTCAAAGAATTCAATCAGGTTTGTCTGGCATTATCTTCCCTCCATGAACCTGTGTTGTCTGTTGCCCTGAAGATCACATTCCACCAGGTATCATACCAACTTTTCTTTAATGAGTGTCTCCATAAGCTTCCCCACCACTGAGGGAAAACTAACCAGGCGATAACTGCCCAGCTCCTCCTTCCCTCCGCTCTTGTGCAATGGCACCATGTCCACTCTTTTCTAGTTCCCTGGAACTATACTCCTTCCCAGAGACAAGTTAAATAGTCTCATTAAAGGTAACACCAGCTCTTCTCTAAGCTCTTGGAGCACCCTGGGATGTATGGCATCCAGCCCCATTACCTTGCCTACCTTTAACTTACTCAATTCCTCCAATATTATGCTCTCCATGAAACGGCTAGTGTCCACCTCCCTAGCTTCTATTCCCTTGCCCCTCAATTTTGGTTCTCTCCCCTCTTTTTCTACTGTGAAAACTGAGCAGAAGTACCTATTTAGTAAGTCTGCCTTGTCCTTGTCCTTCTCCACCACTGCCCCCCTCCTCTTTAAGTTTCATTATGCTCTACTTATTTTTTCTCCTTTCGCTTATATATCTGAAGAACGTTTTGTTCCCCTTTTTGCCTCTTTCATAATCTTCTCCTCTGCCTCCCCCTTTGCCCCCCTGATTGTCTGTCCTGCCTCCCTAAGCTTTTCCCTGTATTCCTCCCTTTCCTTCTTTCCTTGTGTTTTCTTAAATGCCCTGAAAGCCCTCTTTTTCTCCCCTATTGCCCTTCTCAACTCTTTAGAGAACCAAAGTGGCCTCCTTCCTCTTTTGTTCTTTCCCACCTCTCTAATGTGCACTCAGACTTCCTCCTTTTATTGCTCCTCACAATTCTTGTACATCCTCCAGCTTTTCCTTGCCCTAGTTGTCCTTACAGGACCTCCTTGAAAATGAACATGCTCAATGGAGTCTTCCTGCAAATAAACTTAACTTAACTTATAGAAATCCACCCTCCTAAAGTCTAACATCTTAACGGTGGTTTGACCTCCTTCAGTCCCTGTCCTCAGGCTAAACCTAACTGCTCTGTGGTAACTTGCCCCCAAATGTTCCCTCACTGTGACCCCTGCTACACTGTCCCCATTTGTCAGGGTTAAGTCCAATGTAGCCCCACTCCTAGTCAGTTACTTGACCAGTTGCTGCAGGAGTGCTTCCTGTATTTCTTCCAGCATTACCCTACTCCTTGCCGATGATGCCATTGGAATCAAATCTCCAACCAGTAGCAGTTCTCCATTGTTAGCCATCATTTGAATCTCTCTCATTAACTCCTTGTCCACATCCTCCACTTGATTTGGCAGCCTGTAGACCACTCCCAGGCATATTATCCCACCATTTCTCTTAACTAATGTGACCCAGAGGACATCTGCTGATCCCAGCCTATTTTGCTCTTCTGAGACCTTTATCCCATCCCTTACCTAAAGTGCCACCCCTCCCATTTTTTTCCCTGACCTATCCTTCCTAAACAGGCTGTACCCTGGAATGACCACTTGCCAGATGTGATTTTCCATCCACCTTGTCTCCATTACGGCAATCAGGTCCAACCACTCCTCCACCATTGTGGCTTCTAGCTCCCCCAATTTATTTCCCATACTTCTAGCATTCACCAACATACCCCTCCATCAGTTTCCTTCCCTCTCCCTGCCACCTCCTTCGGGGAGTGGTAACTAGGCTAGACCCTCCATGCCTTACCTCCTCTCCTATCCTAGTCATGTACTCCTCCTCTCCTAGTTTAAATCTTTTCCTAGGACCTCATCTATGTACCCCTGCAATTTTCCCCTTAACACCTTAGCACCCCCATTATTTAAGTGTAACCTATCCTTCATGTAGAGATTTTCCCTGCCCAAGTGTTCCCCCATTCCCCTAAGCAGGTGAATCCATCCCCTTAACACCAATCCCTGAGCCAGTGGTTAAAGTCCCTTATTCTCAGCTGCCTAGCAGTGATTGCGCAGTGCAACAGCAAGACCTCCAAGAAAGTCAGAGAGCTAACCTCCTCCCTGCAACCCCTAGCTAGCTCTCTGAACCTTCTTTGTTCTTCTTCTACTTCGTCTCCTGCCAGGTCGTTCATCCCTAGGTGTAGGACTAGGTGAACTAACACTTTTGTCCAGTGCTGCTTTTTTCATTGTGTGAATCAACTATTCTGAGCACTGCCCAATCTCTTGTCAGTGAAAGCGGAAGTACTGGTTTCTCAACTGACGAAAGCCATAAGTACTGCTACATCCTTAAATATCAACTGCTCCCCCCAAAAGCTCCACATCAGCTCCACAGAGCTCTTTCAGCCTGATTTTGGCTCCATTTATTCCTTGGTGCTTCTAAACTAAAGAGCACTTTCCAAACATAGCAACAAGCCCCTCTACAGGCATACGAGTCTTCAACTGGCATCAACTGCTATGTCTTCAAAAATCAACTGCTCCCCTCAAAAGCTCCACATCCACTCCACAGAGCTCTTTCAGCCTGATTTTGACTCTGTTTATTCCCCAGTGCTCCTAAACTGAAGAACACTTTCCAAATGGGAAGGGGGACTTTACATAGTAGCAAGCCCCGCTACAGGCATACAAGCCTTCAACTGGCATCAACACATCAGAATAGGGACTGTTTTACAACAAAAATACTTTTAAAATCTTTTAATTTTTGTTTATTTAATTTTAGTTTTCATATTATTTTTGTTTGTGAAACCCTGGTGTGTGCTGTTGCCAGATAAGGGCACTTCCCAGGAGCTGAAGGTACTTGGCGAAAGCCCCTCATGCCTCACTACGCACCTGGGTTATGCTCTTATCAGGCAACATCCCACACCCCAATAGTGTTTTATTGCTTTCTTAATTGAATGTTATTTTGCACAAACATTCCTAAAAGAGTGTACTCCTTGTTGATACTGTGATACCTGCATTGTTTAAAGTGATTACAGCCATTCCTGAATATTTTCTGTCTCGGGAACCAGACTTAGCGCCCAAACTAACTGCTTTCTTTGTCTTCTAAATCTGTCCCCTGCTGTGCTGTCTGCCCCTTTGTCCAACAGCCAGCATTTAATCCTCTTCTCTCTGTTTTCCAGCAGCTTGGACCCCTCTCCACAGGGCTCCCCCAACTCCGTTGTGGCTCCCCGGATGGCCGGCACCTCTCAGGCCGCCGCCCAAGACCTCCTGCCCAGATACAAGGCCAGCAAGGTATAGCTCCTGCCGCCAGCCAATCAGAATGCGAGCACTGATTTCTGGCCCGCTCCGATTGGTCAAAACCTTCTCCTCAAGCTTTCCCCTGCTTCCTGCACTAAAACCTGCTCTCTAGGCTCCTAATTGAATGTTATTTTGCACAAATATTCCTAAAAGAGTGTAATTCTTGTTGATATTGTGATACCTGCATTGTTTAAAGTGATTACAGCCTTTCCTGAATATTTTCTCTCTCGGGAACCCGACTTGGGGCCCAAACTAACTGCTCCCTTTGTCTTCTAAATCTGTCCCCTGCTGTGCTGTGTGCCCCTTTGTCCCACAGCCAGCATTTAATCCTCACCTCTTTCTGTTTTCCAGCAGCCGGGACCCCCCTCCACAGGACTCCCCCAGCTACACTGCAGCTCCCCAGATGGCGGGCACATCTCAGGCCGCCACCCGAGACCTCCTGCCCGGATACAAGGCCAGTAAGGTACGGCTCCTGCCGCCTAGGAGCAACCCCGCTGGTGCTGGGTTGTTGCGCGGCTCCCCACCTACTCCCCACCCTCCCACCCCTATCTCAACACTTTGCTTTATAGGGTAGAGTGATCACGAGGTCTTGTAAATTACTAAGTATCAACTTTCCTATCTGCAGCTTATATCGTATCACCACTAGGGGCTCTGCAACTGTTTTACTCTTACTGTCTGGTCTCCTAGTCAAACACAAACATATTGCTAAGTGGTCACTTTATCTGGCTACCCAGGCTATAAAACATGACCCATCTCTGCACCCTGCTGCAGCAGCTCATCCTCCTAGCAATCCTATGCCATGGCCATATTTCTAGTTGTCATAAGGCTCCCCAGCTACCAACATACCCAGGCACAAATATCCACTATGAATCCTACTGTGTCACTGGGCGCTACTTCCTGATTGCTAAGGAAGCCTGGTCCGCTCACTGGCTCCTGCTACTGCTGCAATGGTGGCTGACACTGAGGACCTGCAACCTACACCCTAACCAAATTCCACGCACCAAACCATCTGGGCTCTCAACGTCCCACACACAGTCTACGTGTAAGAAGAAAAACAGCTGCCTCTATAATAAGTTGTGTGGCTACCGGCTATTTGCCCACCAACTCCTATTGCTTAGGGCTGGGGATGTGCACCCAAACCCTGGCCCATCTAGCCCACTTCACCCCCTAAAACACCCAACCCATGGAACAATCAAGATAGCATCAATAAACATCCGGAGCCTCCCAAGCAAGCTGGATCAACCTCAAGCCTGGACCGCACAGCACAACTCCAACATTCTGTCAGTAGTGGAAACCTGGCTCTCTCCCAAGATCACTGATAATGAAGTTGCTCTCCCTGGCTTCGACGTTTTCAGGCTTGACAGGGCTACCAAGAGAGGAGGTGGTTGTGCGATCTACATCAAGGACTCCATCAAAGGGCACGTCCTCCCCATGCGGATCTCGGACCTAATGCCCAGGTGCTAGCAATCAAAGCCTTGCTTGGGGCACACAACAAAGCCCTAACTATCGTCTCTGTCTATGTTCCCCCTAATGAACACAAAGGGGGCTTCAAGAATATCATGGACTTCTTCCGTGGCCTGTCCTCTAACTGTGAGATCATTTTACTAGGTGACTTCAACGTCCACTGGCTTTTACCTGATGCAGACACATACAGGAACGATATCTCCACAGTCCTCCTCACCCAGCTTGTCTCCTCCCCCACCAGGGTTAATTAGAAAATGGGCACCAGCACCCTCCTAGACTGGATTCTTTCAAGAAACCCAGAATGACTCAACAATGTGACAGTGCACCAGGACGCTATTAGTGACCACTCCCCGTCTCTTGTTGCTGGACAAACAAATTCCTCAAGCCACCTCTCCGCTTCACCTTTAGTAGGGTACTTAAGTGTGGGCATCTTGAGTCCCTGAAACATGATCTTGCCAACACCAACTGGTCACAAATTGACTGCACTACTGACATCAATACTGCCTTGGATTACTTTATCAAACAGTTCACGAAAGTCTGTGACTTGCATGCACCCCACAAAAAGGTCAAAGCATGGGGGACTGTTAACCCATGGTTATCATCTGACCTCATAGGCAAATTGAAGAAGCGTGATCACCTAAGGCACCTAGCCAGAGAATCGGGTAAACCCTCAGCCATACTAGCCTACAAGCAAGCCAGAAAGGCCTGCACTCAGGAAATACACCAGGCTAAATCAAATTGCCACAAGGAGTCACTTACTGCCTCCTGGGGTGACGGAAAAAACTTCTGGACCAACATGAAGGAAGTCCTAGGGAAGGATGTAAAGTTGGCACCTAACCTAATCAACATACAGGGTACCCCTACCCAGGACCCCCTAACCTTAGCCAATGCCTTCAATGAAACTTTCTCGGACCTCTCTGGGACACTTCCCCCAGACTTTTTCATGGACCCACAAAGCTCCAACACCTCTACTACTGATGCTCACCATCAGTCTGCAGCCCCTTTTTACTTCAAGAAGCTTACCCCCTCGCTAGTCAGAAAATACCTTCACAAAGTGCTTGGGAAATCACGACAAAGTGCAGACACACTAGACCTCAAACTTGTTGCACTCACTATTGAAGAAGTTCTCCGCCCCATAACTAAGATCCTGAACCTGTCACTCTGCCAATCACAATTCCCACAGCTGTGGAAATCGGCCATTGTGACTCCTGTGCACAAGAATGGTGACAGGGCATCACTGTCAAACTACCAGCCCATCTCAATTTTGCCACTGCTCTCCAAAGCACTTGAATGCATAGTGGCTGACCAGCTGGTCAAATACCTTGTAAAATACTTAATCCAATGCCCAGAACAGCATGGTTTCTGTAAAGGACATAGTACCTCCACGGCACTACTGGAACTCACTGGTTTTATTCACCGGGCTTTGGACCAAGGAACCCTAGCAGGGGCAGTATTCATTGACCTCTCAAAGGCCTTTGATACTGTCCACCACTCCCTCCTCCTAAACCAACTAACCTCCATAGGCCTCTCTGGTTCAAAAGCTACCTCGGACAATGTGCACAAAGAGTGAAAATCAACAATGTCCTCTCTGACCATCTGCCTGTAAAATCTGGTGTCCCCCAAGGCTCCATATTGGGATCGCTCCTTTTCGCATCTTTCTTAACAATCTACCATGCCACTGCCCACAGTAGATGCTACTCTATGCAGATGATGCAGTAAACTTCACAAGCTGCCCAGTCCCAGAGCAACTTGAGGGCAACCTGCAATATAGCTTTGGGATTGTTGAGGAATGGTTCTAAAACCATAAACTTATGCTAACAGCAAAAAAACCAAAACCATGATGTTCTGCAGCACTCGGAACAAGTAAAAGTCCCACACTCTCAAAATCAGTACCTGATGTGGAGCTCTTCTCGAACACACCCAGCACTTTAAATATCTTGGGGTCACACTTGTCAGCAGTCTGACCTATGACCAGCACGTCAGCAATGTTTCTAGGACGGTCAACCACAAAATCAGTCTCCTCCACAGCCACAAGCACTGTTTCACTTCAGACACCCTTAGACTAGCCATCAACAGCTCCATACTCTCTGTCATAGACTATGGCTTGGTTATCTATGGTGCTGCTTGCCACACCGCCCTCCACATAATATCAGATGCACTGAACAAAGCCTGCAGACTGCTCACAGGAGCTGAACGTCTCACCCATACATGTGACCTCTATGCTCAAACAGACTGGCTCCAACTCAGTGGGAGGTTACACTTCCAAACCTGTTTGCTGGCCAAAAAGACTCTACTTGGTATTCTTCCCCATGGCACAGCAAACGTACTTCAACCACACAGCAGCAACTCGCAACGGACAAGAAGTGCCGGCACTCATCTCTTCCATGTTCCTCATCTTTGAATGACACAGGGTCAATGCACCTTTGCCTACAGAGCACCCCTCTGGTTCAATGCCCTTAGCCAGGACATCTCCAACCAACCTACTCTGGGCCCTTTCAAGAGACTGCTACGCCAATATCTTCCCACATCCAGGACCTGTGACTGCTTCCACTAGTCCCCCTTACCAGTAGTTTCTGTTCTGCCTCATAGTGGCTTCCTGCATTGGCATGGTCCCTTGCCACCTCTACCCTCCCCCTACACTCCCTCCCTCACCCTACTACCCCACCACCTAGTGGCTCGCTGCTCTGGCTTGGCCACTCACCACCTTCCAACCTCCTCCCATCCCCCCACACCCTCTCCCTTGACAAAGTCCATGACTGCTGCAACTCTATTTCTCACCTCATCACCCTCCCTCACCTACTACCACCTTACCCCCCCCTCTAACCTCCTTTTTCCCTACCTCCAACTATTCTCTCTGCTATCTACTATATACGCAAACTGAGGGTATCTCACCATCTATTGTTATGACTTGTATTTACAAACCTGCTTGTTTAAACTGCTGTAATTATTGTCCATGTTTTATACTCCCTGTTGTCTTACCCTTTATAATACTGTCTTCCCTCCCACTGACGCGGAACCTTTGTAAACGAGTTTCCAGCTCAAAGGTGTTAATCCTAGTTATCAATAAATAAATAAAATAAAACATGTCAGCCTAGTTATAGATATATATCAAATACTTAGATTTATAGTTGTTCATCAGAGAAATGGCACCACCTCAGTTTTGTCATTTAAACCAGGTCTAGTAGTGCCTCAGAGCTTAAAGATCCCAAAAGCCTCACGTCTTGCTAGAATCAAATCCACCCCCAGGTTTTAAGACCAAATTATTGTTATAAAGCATTTTCATTAATAGTGGTGTTCAGTAAGTCTCCATTATCCAACAAAATAGTAAAGTGGCTTTGTAAGTATAAGGTCATCATAGGTATATTTTAATTTATTGTATGGTTTAGTATTATTTTTTAGATCAGAAATGCTGCTATTAGAATTGTCTTCACTGATAGTGTAGTGTAACATACAGTTTATAGTATATGGCTAACTCTTATTATAGACTGAAATCAGTAGCTTTCTAAATGTTGTGGAACAGTTCAAAGGTCAACAAAGATGCACTATCGTTCTGATGTCACCTTGATAGTACGACAACTTTTTAGCCTTGTCCTGCCATCTGATTGGCTCACCCGATGAGGACCCACCGGGAAACACACAGCAAACATGGTGACACAATTTAGCAAGCGCCAAGCTGTAGACCCACATAATGACGCACAAAGAGATGCACACGACTTTGTGTCACAAAACAAAATTACTTTTTTTTACTTTAAAAATGAAACTGTGCAGCAACAGTGGGATGAGGCTACCACAAGGAGTTTTCTTGGACTGACATGGTCCGGCTGAGAAGATGGAGCAAGCAGGAGCAGCAGAAGCTGGAGCAAGCGGGACAGGGAGTGGCACCAGAAAACAAGAAAAAAAAAAAAAGGTAAACATTTAGTAAGTCACTGATTTCTGACCACAATAAGGGCTAACCACATACTATATAAAATAATAGATGGGTGACCATCCACAGCATTGGCTGTGTTTCCATCTTGGAAGTTGATGACATCATACAGACTTCTCAAACTTTGCTCTTGAGGTCTCTATGATGTCATTAACTCTCTCAATGGAAACACAGCCTTGTTGTGGATGGTCACCCATCCACTAATCTATATGTTTTATAAATTTTCTTAAAGTGAATGCATTTTGCACTATTCTAAAATATTTCTTTGATTTTTATTTTAAAATTTAGTTATGAGCCTGGCCCAGTGGCGCTGAGGGTTGAGGCACTGGACACCACACCTCGCGCCACGCCAGCAACCCAAGTTCAGGAGCGAGCTCGGATGCCAGGGGTCAGCAGGGGTGGGATTGGATCGAGCGCCTGGCAGGTAGCTCTCCTGTCTTGGGTGGAGGGCACAGGGATGTTCAGAGCTCCAGCAACCCCTGGTGGAGACCTGGGGTGCTGCAGAAGCATGGGCAGCATGTTACAGTGTGCCTGACACTGGCAGGGTTGCCCTGCGCCAAGTGTAAGGAGGTGCGCATGCAAGGGAGGGCGGGGGAAGGACAGAAAATGGAAAACCCCCAGCCTGTGGGGATAGGCGTCGGCACCTCTCTTCCATGTCCAGCACCGGATCTGCCTGATCTGAGCCTCATCACTCCTCACCCGGATCCTGATTGCCTGCCGGAGTCTGTCTCTTAAGAAGCCCAAGTAAGTGATCGGGATACCCTCCCTGGGTGGGTTAAACCGGGGGTGCTGGCAGCGGGGGGGGGAGAGAAGGGCACAAGACCGCAGCGGATGTCAGGCGGCCAGGCACAGGGAGACAATGCCTGAGAGAGTTCCCCCAAGCCATGACAGGAGGAAATAGAGTTGAAAAAAAAATTTAGTTATGAGGTGTTTTGGGGGGAGGAAGATTTGTGGACATTGAGTTTTGTTTGCTCCTACTGAGACTGTCTTATAGATCTGTACATACCTATACAGTCTCTGTTCTTTAATTAAGAAGTGAATGAAGTATGAAAGTAGAATGTTAAGGGCAGGATTCACAAACATGCCAGAAGGACCTGCAGCTGTGGGAAAACCTCGGCACTAGTGGAAATCCACCTGCGAAGCCACAGGTTGCCCGCAGCTGTGGGTATTCATTAAGGTGGAGCCGGAGTACCACTGGCTCCATGGAATATGGCAGCTTGAGGATGCTGTTGTCATAGACAGCACCACGGCTGCAGGACGCTGCTACGGGCATCGGAACCCACTATAGCAACCTCCACAACTGCTGTGGCTGTGAATCACTACCACCGCAGCTTCGGGTGATTCCAGTCTGCAACAGCAGTTGCGGAGGGGAACTTGGATAAATTCCCTTTGTGAATCCTGCCCTAAGTCTTTAACTTGTGGGGTTCCAGCAGTATGCTTAGTACAGTGCAAATAATTTATTTATTTATTTATTTATGATGTTGTTAACTGGGTAGGTGCACTGAGTAGAAACATCAGCATAACAAGAACATAACAAGAGCAGGTTATACATATTGAAAGGTTACAGTTGTTAAATTTGTTAATATATGGTGGCAGTAGCCCAGGGACAACAAATAACAAAGCAAAATAAGGCTCATGGTGATACAGTTTCAGTATATAAGAGAACCTATTTGGCCCTACCTCTGGAACCTATAGAGGGAGGGCTAGTCCTTAAAGCAGTGACAGGTGGATGCCAACAGGAGCCAGTCTTTTAAGGCGAGTCTTGAACTGGCAGTGAGTGTTTATGGTGTGCAGTTCAGTGGGCAGCTTGTTCCATAGTGTAGGGGCAGCTACAGACAGGGCTCTAGCACTTATGTTCATGGCTACCCTGGGGATTTTCAGGGAGGGGAAACTGGAGGAGCATAGGCAGTGGTGTGAGGTTTGGAAGGTGAGAAGGGGAGCAAGAGGGGATTTCTGGCCAATATGGATGGCAGAATCAATAAAATTGTACAGTGCAAGGTCAAAGTGGGAGCCACCTCAGTGTAGTGTAGAGTGCACAGAGGTTTGTGGAGAAAGGGGCCAGCAGGGAGAAGCGGCAGGCACTGTTGTATGCTACTGATAGTTTTGCGATGGTGGATGCAGAGGTCCTGGAGTAGATGGGAGAGCAGTAGTCCAGGATGGGTAGTAGGTTTCCCTGGATGATGGCATGGTGGGCCTCAGGGGTGAGATATTGCCGGTATCTGTAGACAGACCCTAGTTTTTGGTGAAATCTTAGAACTAGGGAGTTTACGTGCTCTGTAAAGGAAAAGGAGGGGTCAAGCACAACTCCGAGATATTTGAAATGTTTAATTTCCTCTAGGGCATGGCCATCGGGGACGTGATGATTAGGGGTGGGTTAGATTTGCATTTCGTTAGGAAGGGCTTAGATCCGAACAACATTGTTTTGGTTTTTTTGGCATTGACCAGAAGGAGATTGTCAGAGAACCAGTTGTGGGCTGTTGTGTAGTTTTGTGAAAGGGCTGCAGAGATGAGAGCAAGAGACTTTCCACTGGAGAAGAGCACAAGGTTGTCGGCATAAAGGATTGAGTGACAGTTGAGACTATCCACCGGAAGGGAGTTAATGGATAAGGAGAAAAGGAGGGGTCCTATGATAGAGCCTTGGGGGACCCCAGTAGAGACAGGCAGGGTGGGTGAGTGAGCTGGGCCAATGCACACAAACTGGGAGTACCCTGTAAGGTAGCTTCTGAACCAGGTGGTGACCTCCAGAGAGCAGCCAAGGTAAAGTAATTTGGAGAGAAAAAATGAGTGATTGACCAGGTCAAAGGCTTTGCAAGGCATCTTATCTTATATACTGTAGTTTACTTCAAAAACATGATCATTTAATCACAGATGCACAGATCCGTGCTTCTTTTTTATGGCTAGCATATCCCCTTGATAGCTCAGCTGGTAGAGCAGAGGACTTTAATAAAGTTAAAGTAATCCTTAGATAGCTGGTTCAGTTCTGGCTTACAGAAGAAATTTATTTATCTGGTGTGCCAATTTAAAATGCTGGCTTGTTCAATTCTGTCTTGAAGGAGAAATTTTCCTGCCCTGGTTTGCTAATTTAAAATGCTGTGTTTTCAACATCTGGAAACACAGATACTCAACATAACAACAAAGGAATTAAAAACAAAAGTAGAGCATTATAGCCAATGAGACCGTATGCCAATATTTCATGAGTAAAATCCATACAAGTTACACTCCTTAAGTACCAACTTTATAGCAGTCTACTGAAATATTGCTAGGATATGCTTGGGAGTTTGAATGAGGCCCACCTGTAGTATTTCAGCCAGTGGCTTGGAGATCTGTAATAAAAAATGGTGCCCACTTTAGACTGCGTCATTTCTTGCTCCAAGGTGAATTTTTCCACTTCTTAGATCAGTTTTAACTTTTGTAATATTTCAAGTGCCATTATTGCTCAAGCTGACACACGCCTGTAATCTAGGGAGCTTTTGAAGAGAAACATGGTTGTCATCTCTTGATGTCTACTTACATTTTTTAGAGACATTAGGAATGAAATTTTCTTGTACATATCAAGAAAAGCCATTCAGTTTCATCACAGATGCATAGATCAGTGCCTCTTTTTTACTGTCAGTGCATACATTCAATAGCTCAGATGGTAGAGTGGAGGACTGTAATGAAAGTTAAAGTAATCCTTAGGTCAGTGGATCAAAGGAGAAAGTTTTTGCCCTGGTGTGTCAATTTAAAATGTTGTGTTTCAACAATTTTAAACACAGATATCGACTATAACAACAAAGGAAGTTAAAATGAAAGTAGGGAATTGTAGTCAGATAAGACTGTATGCCAACATTTCTGCAATAAAATGCATGTATATTACTATACATTCCTTAAGTACCAACTTTACAGCAGTCTGCTGAAATATTACTAAGATAAGGCTCAGATTTTGAAGGAGTCACAGCTGTAATATTTCAGTCAGTAACTTGGAGAGCTGTAATAAAAAATGGTGCCCATCTTAGACTGTTGAGAAAGTTAAAATAATCCTTAGGTCACTGGTTCAATTCTGGCTCAAAGAATAATTTTTTTTGCCCTGGTGTGCCAATTTAAAATGCTGTGTTTCCACAATTTGAAACACAGATACTGACTATAACAACAAAGGAAATAAAAATTAAAGTAGGGAATTACAGCCAAATAAGACCACATGCCAACATTTCTGCAGTAAAATCCATGTATGTTACATACCGTAAGTATCATTTTTATAACAGTCTTTTGAAATATTGAAAAGATATTTCTGAGATTTTGAAGGAGGCACACCTGTACTAATTTAACCAGTAGCATTGAGATCTGTAATAAAAAAATGATGCCCACTTTAGATTGCTTCATCATTTCTTGCTCCATGGTGTATTTTTCCATTTGCTGGATCACGTTTAAGTTTTTTAATATTTAAAATGCCCTTGTTGCTCAAGCTGACATGCCTGTGATCCAGGGAGCTCATGAAGAGTAATATGGTTGTCATCTCCTAGCATCCACTTCAATTTTTAGGGACATGAGGGATGATATTTGCTTGTACAGATGATGAAAAGCCAACCAGTTGGGAAGAACAACAGTGTTTTGCTGCAATAATCCTCTTCCTGCATGGTTTTTCATTAGCAATAAGATGCAGCATGGAGAAGAAGAGAAACACACAGTAGTATATTGATCTCCCTGCATTACTTCTGGAACAAGATTGTGATGCATTGCTGCATCATTTTGGGGGATTTACAAAGCTGAAATAGAAACAAATATAGTACATAAATGGATTTTAGACATTTTCTCAGAGGTGAGCACCTTTTGTTTCCAGATATGCTTGTTTTGCATCAAGAGAAAAGTAGTTCTATCTTGTTAGACTGAATGACTAAGAACATAGGAGGTAGATTTGTGGACATTGAGTTATGTTTGCTCCTACTGAGCTTGTCTAACAGATGTGTCCATACCTATACCATCTCTGCACTGTTCGGGCATACCTTCATACTTTGTTTAGAGAAATATTTTCTAAAAAGCAAACTCATCATATTCCAAGTCTTTAGTTTTGATTTTGAGTCCCAGATCATTACTTTTTCAGCAAGATACATAACAAATCTGGATTACTATTAGCCATTTATTTTGGAAAAATTCTTTAATTAAGTAGAGAATGAAGTATGAAAGTAGAAAATTAAGTCTTTAATGTATGGGGTTTCAGCAATATGCTTAGTACAGTGCAAATAATTCATCTTATCTTATATAGCTCACATCCAAAACATGATAGTTTCATCATAGGTGCTCAGATCTGTGTATCTTTTTTTGGCTAGCATGTCCCCTTTATACCTCAGCTGGTAGAGCAGAAGACTGTAGTAAGGTTAAAGTAATCATTAGTTAGCTGGTTCAGTTCTGGCTCACAGGATAAATTTATTTAGCTGGTGTGCCACTTTAAAATGCTGTTTCCATTATTTGGAAACACAGATACTCAACACAAGAACAAAGTGAGTCAAAACAAAAGTAGAGAATTATAGCCAAATGAGTCTGTATGCCAACATTTCTAGAGTAAAATCCATGCAAGTTACATTCCTTAAGTACCAGCTTTATAGCACTCTGCTAAAATATTGCTAGGATACGGCTGAGATTTTTGAAGGGGGCACACATGTAGTATTTCAGTCAGTGGCTTGGAGATCAGTAATAAAAAATAGTGCCCACTTTAGACTGCATCATCATTTCTTGCTCCAATGTGAATTTTTCCATTTATTAGATCAGTTTTAACTTTTGTAATATTTCAAGTGCCCTTGTTGCTCAAGCTGACACATACCTGTCATCCAGGGAGCTTTTGAAGAGAAACATGGTTGTCATCTCCTAATGTCCACTTAAATTTTTTAGTGCTGTTGGGAATGAGATTTGCTTGTACACATCAAGAAAAGCCATCCACTGGAGAACAACCATTTCTTGCTGCAGTAAACCACTTCCAGCTTGGCTTCTCATTAGCATTAGGATGTGGCATTTAGAAGAAGAGAAAAACACAGTAGTACATTGATCTCGCTGCATTACGTCTGGAACAAGATTGTGATGCATTCCTGTATCATTTTGTGGACTTTACAAACCTGAATTTAAAACTCATAAACAGATTTTACACATTTTCTCAGGTGAGCACCTTATGTTTTCAGATGTATTTTTTCAGAGCTAGGGGAAAAGTGTTTTACCCTTGTTAGACATAATGACTAAGAGTACAAGAGGTAGATCAATGGATACTGAATTTAGTTTCCTCCTTTTGTGCCAGTCTGCTAGCTGTGTACATACTAATACAGTCTCTGTGCTGTTTTGGTGCACTTTCGTTCTTTGTTTAAAGAAATATTTTCTAGAAAACTAAGTCATGACATTCATGTCTTCTGTTTTGATTTTCAGTCCTAGATCATTACTTTCTCAGTAAAATACTGTACATGACAAATCTGGATATTATTAGACTTTTCTTCAGGAAATATTGTTTAAGTGAAGAATGAAGCATGAAAGTAGAATGTTAAGTCTTTCAACTTATGTGGTTCCAGTAGTAGTTTTAGTACACTGCAAAGAATGAATCTTATCCTACATAATTTACATCTAAAACACAATAGTTTTATCACAGATGCATGGATCTTTGCATCTTTTTAACAGCTAGTATATCTCTTTGATAGCTCAGCTGGTAAAGTGGAGGACTGTAGTGAAAATTAAAGTAATCCATAGATCACTGGGTCAATTCCGGCTCAAAGTTTTGGTCCCGCTGTTATAATTTAAAATGCTATGTTTCCATAATTTGGAACACAAATACTGAATATTTTAACAACAGAACAAATCAACATGAAAGTAGGGAATTATGGCCAAATTAGACTGTATGTCAACATTTGTGCAGTAAAATGCATGTATGTTACACTCCTTAAGTACCAACTTTAAAGCAGTCTGCTGAAATATTGTAAAGATAAGACTGAGATTTTGAAGGAGGCACAGCTATAATATTTCAGCCAGTAGCTTGGAGATCTGTAATAAAAAAATGATGCCTACCTTAGACTGTTGTGAAAGTTAGAGTAATCATTAGGTCGCTGGTTCAATTCCTGCTTGAAGGAGAACATTTTCACCCTGGTGTTCCAATTTAAAATGCTGTGTTTCCACAATTTGAAACACAGATAGTGACCATAACAACAAAGGACATCAAAACGAAAGTTGGGAATTATAGCCAAATAAGACCATATGTCAACATTTCTGCAGTAAAATCCATGTATGTTACATACCTTAAGTACCAATCTCATAGCAGTCTGTTGAAATATTGCTTAGATATGGCTGAGATTTTGAAGGAGGCACACCTGTAATATTTCAACCAGTAGCACTGAGAGCTGTAATAAAAAATGATGCCCACTTTAGATTGCTTCATCTTTTCTTGATCCATGGTATTTTTCCATTTGCTGGATCACTTTTAAAATGTTTAATATTTAAAATGCCATTGTTGCTCATGCTGACACATGCCTGGGATCCAGGGAGCTCTTGAAGAGTAATATGGTTGTCATCTCCTAACATCCACACTGATTTTTTAGGGACATGAGCAGAGATGCAGTGAAGTTTTACTATGCACATGAAGCTGATGCAAAGTTCCCAAATTTGCATTGACAGATATTTATGCGAAGTTTCCTTAAAAGGTTGAAATCCACCCTTAATGGACTTCATGTTATTAACTTTGCGTTAGCTTCGGGTAACATTTTGAGAAAGGTGAAGTTTGTGAGAAACAGCACAGCCCACAGTCCACATGACTGACAGTCTGCAGGTCACATGTTGCAGGCAGGAAGTTAATCAGGCAAGACAGTTAATTAGTTTCACGTTACCTTGCCCTGTGCTAGAGAAGGAGCTTTTTGTGAGTGTCTGCATATTATTAGTTAGAGATTTACTCAGTGTTTCTATTTACTGCCCTATTTCTACTTTTGAATTTTGCCCCTTTTGTTATCAGATTCCTGAGTCCTGATTTTACTCTATTTTCCTTTTTTGTTTACTTCTGACTACTTGTATTAATTTTTTTCCCAAATGGAATGAGGTGGTTTTCCTGTTGGGACTGGTGGTCATCTTGGCCTAAGGAAGCATGGCAGTGGTGTTTGCATGAATTGTGGGAACTTGTTCCCATCCTGTGCTCCCCTCCCAGTAAATGTTGTGTCCACTGGCAGTGTAGTTAGTGGTGCCAGTGAAACAGCACCAGTGGCACCTAGCACTGCCCCCCCCACTGCTGGCCAAGGCTCAAGAACAGCAGCAGTAGCAGGAACAGCAGCTGCAGGAATGACAACAACAGCAGAAGCAGGTTGTTCCCCACCAACTGTACAGCAGCCTACAACATCTGCCTCTCCCCCACTGCCTGTGCTTGGTCCTCCACACAGCTCAGCAGTGTGCCATTTTTTCACCACAATGCCAGGTGACCCTAGTGTGGTTAAATGTAAGATCTGTGGCATGCAGGTGCAGCGTGGATGGAAGGGTATGCATCTGGGAACAGGTGGCCAGAGAACTCACCTGACTGTCCACCACTGTGAAGAGTGGGAGGCCAAGGTGGCTGAAGTAGCAGGAAATACTCCTGCAGTGCAAGAGGTGGCAGCACAACATCAGCCTGTATGACATGATAAGCACAGCAGAAGGGAGAGGGAACAAGTGCTGGCTCCCACACCTGCACACGAGCACAACTAGCCGAAAGCTCGGCCACACTGGCAGATCTTGGCCTACTGTGGAGTGAGGTTGACCACCTCGATAATGTAGTCGACACAATGCAGCAGCAGGTGGACTGAATGGAGGGTCATCAGCTGCAGATAATGGCTATGATCCAACTGCTGATTAGTCAGAACCAGGCCCACTAATATTTTTGTTTTCTTTCTAACTTGTATTGTGTGTTCTGTATTTATTTTTCCTAACTTTCTTTCCCCAAAAAAATATTCAAAACACACCCAAAAAAATTATACAGGTTAAAAACAAAAAAATCCTGTCCTGCGCTTTCCTATTTTTCCTACTTAATAATCTTTTTACATGTAGAAAAAAATACTAAATTTTTTTTGCAGTAATGTTTTCTTCCTGTTGTATTGTGTTAAAGCAGCAGTGTAATAAATATGTTAACAATTTTGACCTATACTGTTTTATTTTATTTTCAGTTGTCCCTTATCTATTGACTTGCATGATACCATTCCTTCCACAATTAATGTGATTCTGCATTACAAAACAGTCATTATCGAAAGGTCAAATGTGATGACTTGCCATTGGGTGAAAAGTGTTACCTGACCATTCTTTAACGTCCTGGTAGACTAACAGTTGGCATGCTGATTGCAAAAAGCTTTTTATTTTTTGCTTTTTACAGTTAGGTAGCCTGTTTTATAAGCACGATAGCCCACTCCAGGCCATGGGTGTGTCAAGGCATTAATGCACTTCCCAGCTGGTTTAAGTCACTCGGACAAGCCCTCATGCCTCACAACACACCCAGGGTGTGTATTAATGCCCTGATACACCCATTGTCTGTCGACGGTTATAGCATACTTACTCCCTATTTTTAGATATGAAATAATAAAAGTAGTGTTACTTTTAATATTGTTCAGATCTAGGTTTCATCAGTATGCCCAGCTGTTTTTGAACACCTGCTGCTCCATAAGGACATGGTGGTGGACCACGTCCTGTTGGATTGCATGCTAGTTCATTTTAGTCACAACAGAAATTATTTTAAATAATAGATATACAAAAACAGGTGGCAACGCTGATAGAAACCAGCTGCAAGCCAGATCAAAAGTAACACTCAGTGTATTATTTCAGATGTGAAAAAAAGGAGTACAGCAGCCATAAATTGTGGGAAGAAGGGTATCATATAAACAAGTCAGTAGATAAGTACTAATCGAAAATCTAATTCAAAATTATAGGTAAAAATTGCCACCTGATTATTGCACTGTTGCTGTACTTGACATGCTACTGTATATTACTTTTTTGTTACTGTTGACTGTTAAGTTTTCAGAGCACACCCACAAGTACAATAAAAATACCCTACCATCACATACAATTACAATCCCTCTAAAAAAATGTACTATCTTATGTGAATGTAGCATGCTTATACTGCTACCTTACTATATCATTCAGTATACAGTATTAGTGTCCCAATGAAGAATAATCACATGGGAAACTGTTCAGAAAAGTCACAAGTATTTCTTGATGCACTGCTAAAAGCATGCACCTAGAGCCAGAACTCTGCATAAGTGTCCCAAGTGAGAAAATGGCTTGCTGGCGCCTGCTGCTGCTGCTCTTTAAATGTCATGAAAAGTCCCAATGAAGAATAATCACATGAGAAACTGTTCAGAAAAGTGACACATATTTCTTGATGCACTGCTAAAAGCATGCACCTAGAGCCAGAATTCTTCATCAGTGTTCAAAGTGAGAAAATGGCTTGCTGGCACCTGCTGCTGCTGCTGTTGTCCTGCTGTTTTCTGCTGCTGCTGATGTCCCGCTGTTTTCTGCTGCTGCTGTTTTCTGCTGCTGCTGCTACTGTTGTCCTGCTGTTTTCTGTTGTTGCTGTACAGTGTGTTGCTAAATGATGATAGCCACAGATGACCATGGGTTCAACTATAATGTGATATTCTAGAAAATTCTTCTGCTGTGCTCACTGAAACATGCTGCCTTATGTGTGTGTATTCATGTCAACAATGGTAAGTTATTGTACGTCACTGTCATGTTTTTTCAGAGACACTGCCATTTAATTTGTATTGAATCTTGTTTTTTGTTGTAAGCAGTCATTCATGTTGTTCCTTTGCAGGGAATAATCATTATTATACTTATTGAATGTTTCCCCTTCATTGGTGTATTGGCCATGGTCACATTCACATGCTATACATACCTGCCACCATCTAATGTGTTACTGTAAAATTAAAAATTTTTCGGATGGGGTACTGCTGTGAGTGAGTGAATTATAAGCACTTATCATTACTGTTCTTTTATTTTACATTCTCAGGTTACAGCATACAGATTCATGACCGTAGTGATGAAACCATGTTGCCACTGCACATGTGTTCCATATGTGTCTGATTGTTGACTTTGGCTGTACGAACAATTTCAATCCATGAAAGGCAATTTTTTTTTGGGGGGGGTTGCATGTGTCATTTGGAAAACAATTTTTATTAATATTTTTGTCTTCCTTCCAGATCTTCAGTGTATCCAAACTGTTGTCGGTCTTCAGATTGGAACATACCACCAGTCCACAATACTTCGATGCCACCTGCAAACAGATGAAGAAGAAATTATTCTGAGTTAATTCCAGTACTCTATTCAGTATCAGTACCCCGTGGAGCTGTTTCTGTCTTTTGTTATATTGATCATCTGTCCTGTATGTCATCACTGTTAAATACTTTACACTTGTGGAAAACAAGGGAAACAAAGAACAAAAATGAAAGCAGCCTTCACAATCCTCAGTGCTGGAGTTGCACCCACTTGGAAATTCTTCTTCCATGACTGCAGCAACCTCAATGGTACACCGTCTTACACTGCCACCAGGATGGTCTGCTTTGCCTGCATTATTCAGCACCACTATCACTGTGACTGGGTACAAACACTGATGTGATTATTCTGCTTGGTATTTTGGACAGAAAAAAGTTGAAGTTGTGTGATTCGTGACAGTGAAGATGAAGAACGTGATTTGTCTCATGACTCGGGATCGTGACATGATATGAATACAGTGCTTGCACTGAGATAATATGCACCACACCACTGGTACTCTGAACACTACTGGAACAATCAAAGTCATCCTCCTCATGCCTGTAGTAAACCTCCAGTGTTACGTCACAACATTTACCTACCCGGCTACTTGCTGTTACTTGATGACTGGCTGGCAGACTTTTATTTCAGACACACACATACGGAAATTATTTTAGACACCACCTATGCTAAGGTCTCGTGACTCATGATTGTGACATGATGTGAGTTATGATGAACTTCCTGGAACTGTGCAATGTTTGCACTGAGATAATATCTACAAGATTAAATAGGGCTGGCTTCTTGTGAGGAGAGAGATTTGAGTAGGGCATCCTACAGAATGTGAACACAAACAGAAGCATCGTACTAGACTAAGGATCTTAAGTGATGTGACATGATAACTGGGTGCCCTCTAGTCCTGATTCATGATGAAACTGAAGATTTAAAAAAAAAAAACAGAGTTGGATCAAAAAAAGTTAAAGTGGTGTGATTCGTGATCATGAAGATGAAGAACGTGATTTGTCACATGACTCGTGATCGTGAGATGACATGAGTTTAATGTTCACACTGAGATAATATGCACCACACCACTGGTACTCTGAACACTACTGGAACATTCAAAGTTATTCTCCTCATTCCTGTAGTAAACCTCTGGTGTTAATTCACAATGTTTACATGCATGGTTACTGCTGTTACTTGATGACTGGCTGGCAGATTTTATTTCAGACACCACCTACACTAAGCATGATGCTGCAGGCACTGCTGCTACCCACAGAGATTCAGGGACCTTACCTGGCCTCTTACCTTCTGACACAGTACTTTTTCCCCTTCAAGGATTTTTCCTTTTTTTTATTTATTCCACATGATGTGCCAGAATGCCCTGCTCACAAAGCCACAGCTTATACCCCACTGACTTTTTACTTACTTGATATGAAAGAACAGAAGAAGGCCAGAGCCCATCGAGACTGTTCCCCACACTATGTGGGACATTATTTATCTGTTATCCCTCAACCAAACATCTAATTTGTTTTTAAAGACAGTGGCACTAGTTGCCTCTACCAATTCTTGTGGCAAGGTGTTCCATACAATGGATGCTCTTATTGGAAAACAGTTTCCCCTTTTGCTGGTTTTATAAGTTTTTACTGCAAGCTGTTTATTATGCAGTCTCAGAACATGTCTCCTTTTGAAAAGTGTTAGACCACATTTTTCCATTAGATCTGGTGAAGTTATTAAATTAAAAAACATAAGCATACCACCTCTTAATCTTCTAGTTTGAAGAGAGAAGAAACCAGTAGCTTTTAATCTGTTCAGATAATCCAAGTTTGTTAATCTTGGAATTATTCTAGTTACTCTCCTTTGAACCTGTTCAAGAATTGCTATGTCTTTTTTTTGGTTAGGATTCCAGAAAGGGGAGCCATAGTCTAGAAATGGTCTAATGTATGCCCTATACAATGGAATAAGGCATTGTTCAGTGCGATTAACAAAAGTGCATTTTATTTGCCTCAAAAGTCTGTTGGTCATGCAAGCAGTTCTAACACAGTGATCATTTGATGTAAGTTTATTATTAACATATATCCCTAGATATTTTTCACAGTTTGATGAGTGAAGTGGTAGTCTGTTTATACAATATATAGTTATTGGATTATTTACATCGAAATGCACTACTAAACATTTGTCTTGATTAAACTGCATATGATTTTCATTTGCCCAAAGTGTTAATTTTTCCAAATCCTTCTTTAATGCAGAAATAGTTTCTTGATTATTAACCTTGCCCCCCAATTTAGTATCATCTGCAAATTGATGAAGTTATTTGGCCCTGTTTGTAAATCACTGATAAAGAGATTAAACAATGTTGGTCCCAAGACCGACCCCTGTGGTACATCACTTGTCACACTACCCGAATCAGGCAAGATATCATTAATTCTGACTCTCTGAGAATGATTTGTCAACCAGTTTAAAGTCCTGTTGACAATATCAGGTGACAAACCTAGATTGCACATTTTAGTAATGAGTTTTTCATATGAGACTTTATCGAAAGCTCTACTAAAGTCCAAAAGAATTACATCAGTAGGGATACCCACATCTACTAGAGTACTTATATTATTGTAAAAAGATATCAGATTGGTGGTGCAGGAATACTTGGGAGTAAACCCATGCTGATTTTAATCATAAATTCCTAATTTTTTTATAATATTGATCTATTAGAGACTTCATTACTCGTTCCATTAATTTACCAGCCACTGAGGTCAGGCTAATTGGATGATAATTTTGCACAGAACCTCTATTGCCTTTTTTAAATATGGGAATAACTATTGCTGAATGCCAATCATTTGGTACAATGTTTTCTTGTAAGGATTTGTTGAAGATAGTTGACAAAGGTATGGAAATATTTATAGAGGTTTTGATCAGAAACCGTGGATGAATACTGTCTGGGCCCGGACTAGTATTTTTTTTTTAGTTTTTTGATAGCCTGTATAATATCAGTTGGATAGAACCTATGATAATCTATGTGGTGCACTTTAAATGTACTAATAGGTGATTTTTGAGAGAAGACAGAACAAAAGTACTTATTAAAGAGAGCTGAGGTTTCTATATCAGATAGAGAAAAGCCATTGGTTATAATGGGACCAATGGTCCTTGATACACCTTATTTTACTATTTATATAGGAGAAAAGAGATTTGTGGCAGTCTTTTGTGTGAGCTAGTTTAAATTCTAGCTTATTTTTTTGCCAATTTAATAGACTTTTTAAGTTTTTCACAGATAGTATGCATTTATGTAATAGAGTAGTTTTAAGTGGAACAGAACTATTCTTAAGTTTCCTAAAAAGTGTAATTTTTATTTTAATCTGATTTTTAATTGTCTTGTTGAACCAAGGGGGAAGTTTTCCTTTATTATTCAGTTTTCTCTTAGATGGAATAAAGGTATTTTCCAAATAATGTACAATGTTTTTAAAAAAGTCCTAAGCTTGTTGTGTTGTACAATTAAGAAGATTAGATTCCCAGTTTATGTTTTGTAAGTATTCATTGATTTTAGAAAAATTTGCTTTATTATAATTTTTGTAAAGTATAACTTCCTTTGTGTAGTTTTAAACTGTTGAATTTCAAAAAGAATAGATGAATGATCACTGGTCCCAAGTGGATCCCAAATTTGTAAATTGCTGATGTGTTGCTCTATGTTAGTAAATAATAGATCCAAAATATTAGGACCTCAAGTGGGTATAGTAACAAGTTGTTGTAATCCAGTACTAACTACCACATCTATTAGTCCTTTCTCGGCATAGGACTGTCCTGAGAATGAGTCCCAGTTAATATGAGGGAGGTTAAAGTCACCAATTATTACAGTATCTTGAGATTCTGAAAAATGTGTAACTTCTTTAAACATATCAGTTGTGTAATCTGAATTTGCAGATGGAGGTCGATAGATGTTACCAATAGTTATATAGGACTGCTCCTTCAATAAGATTTTAACCCATATAATTTCCAAAGGAAAAGAAGAACACACTTCAAAAGAAGGAATATCATTTCATATGTACATACAAACTCCACCGCCTTGCTTATCTAATCTGTTTTTATGATATAACTTATAACCTGGAATTTCTCTGGACCAAATTGACGATGCGTCCCACCAAGTTTCAGTTACTCCCACCACACCTATATTTGAAGTTTTATATTTGGCTTCGAGTTCTGCTAATTTGAATTGGTTTAAAGATCTTGCATTCAAAGCTAGGTATTTACATTTAGTTGTAATAATATTTTGGTAAGTATTCAGAGACTTGGGAATAGACCCATTCTCCCCCATTGTTTTTAGTTTAAACAGTGATTTATGATTTTAGTGATACTTTTCCCCATAAGTGTACTACCCCTATGACTGAGATGTAAACTGTCCCAGCAAAACAAGGAAGAACGATCTGAAAATGATTCCCAGTGGGTAATACAGGGTATATATCCTGCTTAAAACACCACTTTCTCAGCCATTCATTTAGGGCTTTGATTTTCTGCATCATGGTAGATGTTGCTCTAGGGACAGGTAGAATTTAAGATATACTCATGTGGCTCGTATGCCACAGTCAGAAACACCTTTGCCTGACCGTGTCTTTGTGGGCATTTTTTTTTAGATTACACAGAGTCACCAAGAAAAGAAACACATTTATTGCAAACAGTGATTTTTATAATTTTATGGGTTGCTAACAAATGCAAGAGAATTCACAATCACAAGACAGCACAAGGACAAAAATACTGCAATAGGTATGTTTATTTATTATGACTTTTTCTTTCAGTTAAATGGTATAATATGCAATGAGGGACAGTATTCAATCATGGTACTATGGGGAAACACATGATAGTGGTACAGCAACAACAGTTTCAACAGACTGATCACAGACAATTAACAGAAATGTTATATTTATTCAGTTCTTGGTGGATGGGAAGCCAAAAAACAACAACAGTGACTTCCAGATGGAAATAGAGCACTAAACAGATGTAGCCACACAGGCACAACAAGACCTTAACCAGTCTTCAGAAATCCTACAGTGGGACAACAATACCTTATTTTGTGGGGGGGGGGGGAGATTTACAGCAGTAGCTAGATAGAAGCAGTAAAAAATACCACAAACAGGCTAAAAAATTAACAGTACCGCTATTACCGTGGTGCAATAAAATGCATCTGACGTGACGGCATGCACACAGACTAAAGCTAATGCACAGAAACTTAAACAGTTTAGTAAACTACAACACAGTCTTTTAAACAGACTGAAAAATGCACAGCAACAGAGCAAACAGCAAAAATGAATAAAAACTTATTAGAGGTATAATTGTGTGTACCTGAACACAAAAATACTGAAACACTAGCCAGCAACAGTTGGAAAAACTGCCTTTCTCACCTTTCAATCTGCACCACAGACCCACCCCTCCCTTGAAGCTCACTTCTACAGTGTCAGTCAGTAGAGAGACAGAATGTACTAAATTAACATTTAATATTCACACAAAATCAATAACTGCTCGGTGATAAAAACACAAAAGGGTTTACTACAATCGATGTACTAAATTTTGATGCAAAATGTTGTGGCAAAAATTCATTTTTAAATGTTTTTTGATGGTTTGATTCTCAGAGCTCCAGGAGCAAACTGTCTCAACTTTCCACTACATACACTATGCTGAAATGAGTCTGTGCATGTCAATATAGAGCCCATGTGACCGTATATCACATGACTCACTGCAAAATTCACCTTAAAGAGTAAAAAAAAAAGTGAAGTAATGCGAAGTCCATAGAGAACAATGGGAACTTCACATTACTTCCAGATGTGAAGTTATTCAATTCGCGGAATATTACACGAAATTTGGGTTCTATATGAAATAGTATGTGTAGTGAATTTTAGGCACTTTGCCCACCTCTAGACATGAGGAATGATATTTGCTTGTAGACTTGGTAAAAAAACAACCAATTGGGAAGAACGACGGTGTCTTGCTGCAATAATCCTCTCTCTGCATGGTTTTTCATTAGCGATAGGATGTACAACAGCACAGAGAAGAAGAAAAGCACACAGTAGTACATTGATCTCCCTGCAATACTTCAGGAACAAGATTGTGATGCATTACTGCATAATTTTGGGGATTCACAAAACTGAATTAGAAACAAATCTAGTACTTAAACAGATTTTAAAAATTTTCTCAGAAGTGAGCACCACGTTTCCAGATATGCTTGTTTCACATCTAGAGAAAAGTAATTTTAGCTTCTTAGGCCTAATGACTAAGAATATAAGAGTGAGATCTGTGGACATTGAGGTTTGTTTGCTACTACTGAGCCTGTCTAATAGACGTATGCATATCTATACAGTCTCTGTGCTGTTCTGGCATATCTTCATACTTTGTTTAGAGAAATATTTTCTAAAAAACTAACTCATCACATTCCAAGTCTTCTGTTTTGATTTTGAGTCCCAGATTGCTACTTTCTCCATAAAATACATGGCAAATCTGATTACTATTAGCCATTTCTTCTGGAAAAATCCTTTAATTAAGTAGAGAATAAAGTATGAAAGTAGAATGTTAAATCTTGAACGTATAGGGTTCCAGCAATATGCTTAGTGCAGTGCAAATAAGTAATCTTACCTTATGTAGTTTATATCCAAAACATGATGGTTTCATCACAGATGCACAGATCTGTGTATCTTTTTTTTGGCTAGCATGTCCCCTTGATACCTCAGCTGGTAGAGCAGAAGACTGTAGTAAGGTTAAAGTAATCATTAGGTAACTGGTTCAGTTCTGATTCACAGGATAAATTAATTTAGCTGGTTTGCCAACTTAAAATGCTGTGTTTTTATTATCTGGAAACACAGATACTCAACATAATAACAAAGGAAGTCAAAACAAAAGTAGAGAATTACAGCCAAATCAGACTCCATGCCAACATTTCATGAATAAATTCCATACAAGTTATACTCCTTAAATACCAACTTTATAGCAGTCTGCTGAAATATTGCTAGGATACTCCTTAGATTTTGAAGGAGGCACTCCTGTAGTATTTTAATCAGTGGCTTGGAGATCTGTAATAAAAAAAAATAATGCCCACTTTAGACTGTGTCATCATTTCGTGCTCCAAGGTGAATCTTTCCATTTCTTAGTTCCGTTTTAACTTTTATAATATTTCAAGTGTCCTTGTTGCTCAAGCTGATACATGCCTGTTATCCGGGGAGCTTTTGAAGAGAAACATGGTTGTCATCTCCTGATGTTCACTTAAATTTTTTAGAGACATTAGGAATGAGATTTTCTTGTACACATCAAGAAAAGCCATCCAGTGGGGAAGAACAACAGTTTCTTGCTACAGTAATCCTCTTCCAGCTTGGTTTCTCAATAGCATTAGGATGTAGAATTTTGAAGAAGACAAAAACACAGAAGACTTTGATCTTCCTGCATTACTTCTGAAACAAGACTGTGATACATTCCACCATTTCTTGCTCCATGATGTATTTTTCCATTTGCTAGATAACGTTTACATTTTTTAATATTTAAAATGCCCTTGTTGCTCAAGCTGACACATTCCTGTCATCCAGGGAGCTCTTGAAGAGAAATATTGTTGTCATCTCCTAACAACCACTTAAAATGTTTAGGGATGTGAGGGATGATAATTGCTTGTACACATGATGAAAAGCCAACCAGTCAGGAAGAAGGACAGTGCCTTGCTGCAATAATCCTTTTCCTTTCATGGTTTTTCATTAGCATTAGGATGTAATATGGAGTGGAAGGCAAACACACAGTAGTACATTGCTCTAATTACATTCCTTGTGGAACAAGATTGTGATGCATGAGTGCATCATTCTGTGGGATTTACAAAACTGAATAAAAAATAAATACAGTACTTAAATTTTACACATTTTGTCAGAGGTGAGCATCATATGTTTTCAGATATGTTTTTTCTGATCAAGAGGAAAGTAGTTCTCAGTTGTTAGACATAATGGATAATAGTATCGGAGCTAGATTAGTGGACACTGAGTTTAGTTTCCTTGTTTTGTGCCTGTCTACTAGCCATATACATAACAATACAGGCTCTGTGCTTTTCTGGCATACCTGCATACTTTGTTTAGAGAAATATTTTCTAAAAAACTAAGTCATCACATTCCAAGTCTTCTGTTTTGATTTGGAGTCCAAAATCATTATTTTCTCAATAAAATACATGATAAATCTGGAGTACTATTAGCCATTTCTTCTGGAAAAATTCTTTAATTAAGTAGAGAAAGAATTAAAAAAGTATAACCTTAAGTTTTTAACTTATTTTGTTCCAAATTTGTATCAAAAACATGATAGTTTAATCACAGATGCACAGATCTGTGCATCTTTTTAGCAACTAGCATATCCCCTTGATAGCTCAACTGGTAGAGCAGAGGACATGGCAGCTAAACAGCTGCCAAGCTGACCACCAGGCCCAGGATGCAGAGGGCTTTGTGGAGCACACCAGGACTCCAGGAGTGGATGTGGGGCAGCCAAGAGGTAAAGGCACCCCTCCTCCTATGCACTTCTGACTGTGAGTGTTTACCCGTTGATGCTTTGCGTTGACTCCCCACCCTTCCAAGCCATTCCCACCGCCATCCAAGGCTGAGTCCTCTTTTATTGATGTCATCCAGTCACATGACATACTAATTAGAGTGTTTGTCTCTTCCTTTGCAGATTACACTAACCTACTGCCGGGGGTCAGTACTGAGCACCACTTCAACTGTTCCTGAAGCTGCTAGTGCACCTCTCCTCTGTGTTTCTCAGCCATTTCTATCCAGTCACAGCACCTGCACTGGGCACCTTTTCTTGGCCTTTCCACATACCAGGCATTCACCCTGCCCAAGAATTGAACTCTGCACCCATTGCTCCATAAGCAGGCACACTACAGCTGTGCTACTATGACTGCCCTACTCTCAACTACACACTAACTCACTTCAACCTACATAACCCATCCTCAGCCCAATCATGGGGCTGCTTTGGTTACTCCTCCTCACCACTGGTACCATGCCCCCCTCCCCCTTCATCAACCCACTACCCCAACCTACCATTACCACTGCCCACCCAACCACCCTTGCATGTAATGCAAGGCACCTCTTGCCCAGCATACCCCCACCTGTTGTCAGACCATCTCAAGTCCAAGTCTTCCTCTGATCACTTGGCTAGCTCTTGATCTTAGAACCTTTCCCATCCCTACAGTAATGCATAACACCCCCCCAGCTTTAACCATTGTACACTGAAATTCCCAAAATATGTCCTCCTACAGTATACACTCCCTCTTCTACTCCTCTCTGGTAATGTCCACCCCAACCCTGGTTCTCCAAATTGACACACCCCCTATAGTGTCAAACAAAATGGGCTCCTAATAGCCTCACTTAATATCTGCAGCTTGCAATAGAAATTCTCCTCCCTCCAGGGCTGGATTGCACAGCACTCCTTTGCTATCCTGGCACTAACAGAAAGCTGGCTGGCCAAGGGCACCCCCGACTCAGCAGTGGCCATAGATGGCTACTCAATAGTCCATGCAGACTGACTCACAAAAAGGGGTGGCGGCTGCACCCTTTATATGAAAAACACAATACAAGCCACCCAAGAAACCATATCCTCCCCAGACCAAGAAGCACAAATTTTCATTGTCAAATTGCTCCTTGGAAACCCTGGGAAAACCCTCTACCTCTCAGTGGTCTATATTCCACTCCATAACCAAAGTCTTGCATTTGAATCCATCTTAGGCTACATCTTGCAACTCCCCCCACCAAAAAACCGAAGTCATCCTCATTGGTGGCTTCAACATAAACTGGCTAGTGCCCTCCTCCTCCTCTCATTTCAATGACTCAGCCTTAGCCCTCGACCTCACCCAAGTAGTTTGATCCCCTACCAGGCTAAATGACAAGGCAGGCAGCGGAACCCTACTTGACCTCATTTTTACCAATTGACCCAAAAAAATCACACAGGTCAAGCTGCATCCAGACGCCCTGAGTGGCCACTCACCAGTTGCCTTCTGGTGGTTTAACAAGACTCCCCACCCACCACCAGTTCCCTCCTACCAGTAACAACTGAAAAAAGGCTCCCTCACTAGGCTCAAGTCCCCACCTCCAGGCTTGTGATTGGACCCAAATTGATAAAGCCAAGTGCATTGACATTGCACTATCCCATTTCATCACCCCTTTCAATAATGCCTGTGACATGTATGACCCCTTCAAAATGTTATGCCCAAAACTGGGACACCCCCTGTATCTCTCAGGCCCTCCTAGATATGATGCGACACCATGACAATCTCTGGCACAAAGCCACCGAAACTCGACACCCATGGGATAAGCAGCTCCACAGAGAGGCTAGAAACAAGTGCACCTGGGCCATCTGCCAGGCCAAGGCAGCCCACTGCAAAGAAACCCTTACCTCCTCTTGGGGCTCTGAGCAGGACTTTTGTAAAAACATCAAAGAACTCAGTGGAAAGATGATATGCCCACCCCCCTGCTCAACTATCAGCTGGAGGAGCCAGTATCCAAGACCCTCAGGCCATAGCAAACATATACTGTATGTATTTTTTTTTATTTTAGTTTTTGTTGACCTGGTAAGTGCACTAGACAAATCCTGCCTATTTTCAGGCATGACTCGGGGGAGGGGGATACAGATGAATGCCAACTGACCTTGAACCAGATTAAGCTGTTGGTGGTATTTTTAGTGAATGAGGGAAATTTGGCCAGGACACTGGGGAAATTCCCCTACTCTTTTCGATAAGTGCCATGGGATCTTTAACATCCACCTGAACTACCACCAATCCAGGCAGATGGGACCTCAGTTTAATGTCTCATCCAAAAGACGACATCTCAGAAGTGCAGCACCCCTCTCATGCTGCACCACAGTGTCAGTACTGTGATACTAACCCTAGTGCCAGGTATGGGAACTGAACCCACAGCCCTCTGATCTCCCAGCCTCAGAGGCGAGTGTGCTACCAACTGAGCCACTGACACTGATCCAACACCTTCTCTGACCTCAGTGAAGTTCTACCCCCAATTTCTTTGACCCTCCTTCTGCTTACACCCCCCTTCCCTCCAACAGATACACCACCCTTTCATCTTTGTACCCTGTCACCTAGTCAAGTCAGGAAAAACTTATCCAAAGTCTTGGTCAAGTCCCATCACAGTAATGACACCCTGGATTTAAAGCTCCTATGACTCACGCTTGATGAAATGCTTCACCCATTGACCAAAATCCTTACGAAAACTCTTTGCCTCAGCCAATTCCCATCTCCATGGAAACAGGCTGTTATTACCCCCATCCTGAAAAGTGGGGATAGTACCTCCCCCAATAACTACAGGCCCTTCTCTATACATCCCCCACTCTCGAAAGCATTAGAGAAAATCATAGCCAATAAACTCACGGGCTACCTATCTGAGAACAATCTCCTTTGCCCCAAGCAGCATGGCTTTAGGAGGGGGCCACAGCACAACCACCACTCTTGTGGAGTACATCTCCTATATAAACCATGCCCTTGACTGTGGGCATGTGGTCGGCTCTATGTATATTGACCTCACAAAGGCTTTCAACAAGGTCAGTCATGCCTTATTCCTTTACTACCTACCTGCCCTGGACCTCTCATAAGAAACAATCTCCTGGCTCACAGACTACCTCTCTGGCAGGACTCAACGTGTCAAAACTGGCTCTACTCTATCTGACTGCTGCCCCATCCTTTCTGGTGTCCAACAAGGCTCCATACTTGGCCCCCTCCTCTTTAGCCTATTTCTTAACTCACTTACCAGTGCTTGCTCAGGTAAAATTGTCTCATATGCTGACAATGCTGTCATTTACATCAGTCATCTACACCCCCCCTCACCCTCCAGAACAACTTCATGGAAGCTGAATCCTGGTTTGGGGACCCTAGACTTATACTTAACCACAAAAAAACAAAAACAATGATTTTCACCCACCTCCAGAGCCCTAATTCTGGATCACGCCTTACCATAGTCAACTCACTGGGTGTTCTGCTAGAGCAAGTAAACCCATTTAAATACCTGGACATAACCCTAGACACATCCCTCTCCTTCCACAAGCATATTCAGCTCCTATCCACCTCTCTCAACACCCAGCTAAGTCTACTCTACTGAATCAAGCACTGTTTCCCCCCAGAAGCCATTCATCTGGCTGTATCCTCCTCAGTACTCTCCCTAATTGATTATGACATAGTAATATATGGCTCTGCAGACCCGACTGCCCTTAACCACATCAAAATCATCCTAAACAAAGCATGCCATCTGATTATGGGCTGTGACAAATATAACCACACTTGTGACTAATATAGGCTTATAAAGTGGCTAAACTGTGATGGGAGACTTAGATATCACACCTGTCTCCTGGCCAAGAAAATCCTACTCAGTCTTGCCCTGCCAGGACTTCACCTGCTTATCCAGCTGGCCCCTCTGAACAGGCCCACCAAAAGTACTGCTAAGTCCCTCATAGGTGTCCCTCACTGTAGGTGCTTCCCTGGGCCAAAGAACTTTTCTATATCAGGCCCCTAAATGGCTCAATGAGCTTCCCACCTCCATCCCACTTGAACCTAAGCTAGGCCCCTTCAAAACCAACCTCAAAAAATCAGCTCCTTATGTGCTCATCCTGTGACTGTCCATAGTCCCCCCTACCTCCTCCCCTGAGACCCTCTGCTGTCCATCCTTGGTATGTCACTGTATGTTGCTCACACTGCACTAAATGTCGGGTCTGGCTACCTGACCCTCGGAATCTTGCTCTGCTTTTGTTACACCTTAACACTTTGATGCTGGGCGTGTGCTGCCCTATACTGTGTTTTAATCTTAGTTAACTAACTTCAATGTACATATGTTACTCACTGTATCTACCTATGTTGTGCTCTGTATCTATGACATGGAACATTCGCAAAGGAGTCCTTGACTCCAAGGTCTATTTCCAATTATTATAATAAATAAATAAATTAAAGTTAAAGTAATCCTTAGGTAGCTGTTTCAATTTTAATTTAAACTGTGGTGTTTTCATTATCTGGAAACACAGATACACAACATAACAACAAATGAAATCTAAACAAAAGTAGGGAATTATAGCCAAATGAGACCATAGGCCAACATTTAATTAGTAAAATCCTTGTATGATACATCGCTTAAGTACCAGCTTTACAGCAGTCTGCTGAAATATTGCTAGGATATAGCTTAGATTTTGAAGGAGGAACACCTGTAATATTTCAGCCAGTAGCTTGGAGATCTGTAATAAAAAGTGCTACTCACTTTAGATTGTGTTATAATTTCTTGCTCCAAGGTGAATTTTTCCATTTCTTAGATCAGTTTTAACTTTTGTAATATTTCAAGTGCCTTGTTGCTCAAGCTGACAGATGTCAGTGATCCGGGGAACTTCTGAGGAGAAATATGGTCATCATCTCCTAACATCCACGTTAATTTTTTAGAGACATTAGGAATGAGATTTGCTTGTACACATCAAGAAAAGCCATCCAGTGGGAAGAACAACAGTTTCCTTTTCCTGCTTGGTTTCTCATTGGCATTAGGAAGTAGCATTTAGGAGAAGACCAACACACAGTAGTACATTGATCTCCCTGCATTACTTCTGGAACAAGATTGTGATACATTCCTTCAGCATTTTGTGGGCTTTACAAAACTGAATTTAAAACAAATACATTACTGAAACAGATTTTACACATTTTGTCAGAGATGAGCAACTGATGTTTTCAGATATGTTTCTTCAGATCTAGAGGAAAGTAATTCTCAGTAGTTAGGCATAATGACAAATATTATAGTGTATGAGCTAGATCAGTGGACACCAGGTTTAGTTTCCTGCTTTTGTGCCTGTCTACTAGCCATGTACATACCAATATACAGTCTTTTTTTCTGTTCTAGTGTACCTTCATACTTCATTTAGAGACATATTTTCTAAAAAACTAAGTCATGACATTCCAAGTCTTCTGTTTTGATTTTGAGTACAGACCATTATCTTCTCAGTAAACTACATGACAAATCTGGATTATTATTAGGCTTTTCTTCAGGAAATATTCTTTAATTAGGTGAAGAATGAAGCATAAAAGTAGAATGTTAAGTGTTTAAAGTCATGGGGCACAATTGGTAGTTTTAGTACAGTGCACCAAATTCATCTTATACAATATGATTTACATCCAAAACACAATAGTTTCATCACAGGCACAGAGATCTGTGCATCTTTTTTTTCAGTCAATACATCCTTTCAATAGCTGAGCTGGTACAATGGAGGACTGAAGTGCAAGTTAAAGTAATCCTTAGTTTGCTGGTTCAATTCTGGTTCAAAGGAAACATTTTTTGCCCTGGACTGACAATTTAAAAAGCTGTGTTTCCACAACTTGAAACACAGATACTGACTATAACAACAAAGGAAGTCAAAATGAAAGAAGTGAATTATAGCCAAGCAAGGCTGTATGACAAGATTTCTGCAGTAAAATGCATGTATGTTACATTTCTTTAGTACCAGCTGTATAGCAGTCTGCTGAAATGTTGCTAAGATATGGCTGAGATTTTGACGGAAGCACACCTGTAATATTTCAGCCAGTAGCATTGAGATCTGTAAAAAAAAATGATGTTCACTTTAATTGCTTTGTCGTTTCTTGCTCCACAGTGTATTTTTCCTTCTGATAGATGACTTAAAATGTTTTAAATATTTAAAATGC
This sequence comes from Neoceratodus forsteri, assembly GCA_016271365.2. NCBI lineage: Eukaryota > Metazoa > Chordata > Ceratodontiformes > Ceratodontidae > Neoceratodus > Neoceratodus forsteri. Next base: position 1,338,079,800 of record CM057455.1, on the reverse strand, counting down.
CATTGTTGCTCAAGCTGACACATGTCTAAGATCAAGGGAGCTCTTGAAGAGAAATATGATTGTCATCTCCTAACATCCATGTTAATTTTTTTAGGGACATCAGGGATGATATTTGCTTCTACACATGATGAAAAGCCAACCGGTTGAGAAGAACAACAGTGTCTTGTTACAATAATCCTCTTCCTGCATGGTTTCTCATTAGTGTTAGGTTGTAGCATGGAGACGAAGACAAACACACAGTAGTACCCTGATCTCCCTGCATTACTTCTGGAACAAGATTGTGATGCATTACTGCATAATTTGGGAGGATTTACAAAACTGAATTAATAACAAATACGGTACTTAAACAGATTTTACAATTTTTCTCAAAGGTGAGCACCTTTTGTTTTCAGTAATGCTTGTTTCAGATCTGGAGAAAAGTAATTTTCTCTTGTTAGACCAAATGACTATGAACATAGGAGGTAGATGTGTGGACTCTGAGTTTTTTTTTTTGCTCCTCCTGGGCCTGTCTAAGAGATTTGTACATACCTATACAGTGTCTGTGCTGTTCTGGCATACCTTCATACTTTGTTTAGAGACTTGTTTTTTAAAAAAACTAAGTCATCACGTTCCAAGTCTTCTGTTTTGATTTTGAATCCCAGATCATTACCTTCTCTATAAAATACATGACAAATTAGGATTACTATTAGCCGTTTCTTCTGGAATAATTCTTTAATTAAGTAGAGAAGGAAGTATGAAAGTGAAATGTTAAGTCTTTAACTTATGGGGTTCCAGTAAAATGCTTTGTACAGTGAAAGGAATTCATCTTATCTCATACAATTTACATAAAAAAACATGATTGTTTCATCACAGATGCACAGATCTATGCATCTTGTTAGCAACCAGCACATCCCTTTGATAGCTTAGCTAGGAGAACGGAGGACTATAGGAAAGTTAAAGTACTCCTTAGGTCACTGGTTCAAAGGAAAATTTATTGAGCTGGTGTGTCAATTTAATATGCTGTGATTTTCATTATTTGGAAACACAGGTATTCAGCATAACAACAAAGGAGGTCAAAACAAAAGTAGAGAACTATAGCCAACTGAGACCGTATGTCATTTCATCAGTAAAATCCTTGTATGTTACAATCCTTAAAGCAGCAGTGCCATAAAAAATGTTTTTCCAAAAAAAGCTAGTTTCAGCTACAGTTAAGAAAAATATTAGTATACTTGTAAAACTGTGTGAGAGGCCTTTCGGCACCATGCAATTCTGCTTAAAGTTGGACCAGCATAACATTCTGTGATGATTTGCATATGCAGTCCATGATGCTTTGCATTGTGGGGGCATGTGTGATTTTGTATTTTCTTGAAACTTGGCTTACCAGCCAAATGCCCTTTGGGGTAACCCTTGCCTCAGTGTTTATGCACAGAGGTTCTTTGTCTTTTAAATAGTTTTTTATTTTAATGGGTTCACCACAATATATCCCAGGCATGCTGCCTTAGGGGTAGCTGGTCCATTCCACTGGGGTGTCAAACAGACGAGGCATACTGATGAGTCCTGGTAGGATGAAACACGTGTCTATGTCTTCTGTTAGCACCCTTTGCAAACTGTGTGAGAGGCCTTTTGGCACCATGCAATTCTGCTTAAAGTTGGACCAGCATAACATTCTGTGGTGATTTGCATATGCAGCCCATGATGCTTTGCATTGTGGGGGCATGTGTGATTTTGTATTTTCTTGAAACTTGGCTTCCCAGCCAAATGCCCTTTGGGGTAACCCTTGCCTCAGTGTTTGTGCACAGAGGTTCTTTGTCTTTTACTTGTAAAATGTACTTGTCTATGTACCTCCTATGCTGTGCACCATGAGTCTTTTTTATTTTTTCAATTCTTACCCTTGCCAGGCCCATAATGTTATTTCTATGCAAAATGTGGTGTCCAACTTTTTTTCTTAAGAAAACAAAACTCAATTCAGACATTTGTAAAATACTCACATTTTGGTGGAATTAGGAAATTATACAACCAAATAAAACTGGAAGATGCCTGGAATCCTTTATAGTTAAAAAATGGATAGGGTAAAAATGTTTTGCTCAATTTCTTTGCACTGCTGTTTAAGTACCAACTTTATAACAGTCTGCTGAAATATTTCTACGATATGGCTGAGATTGTGAAGGGGCACCCCTGTAATATTTCAGCCAGTGGCTTGGAGATCTCTAATAAAAAAAAAAGATGCCCACTTCAGATTGCATGATCATTTCATGCTCCAAGGTGTGTGTTTCCATTTGTAAGATCACTTTTAAATTTTGTTACATTTAAAGTGCCCTTGTTGCTTTACTATTTCAGTAAAATACATGATAAAGCTGGATTACTATTATCTATTTATTCTGGAAAAAATAAATTAGTGGAGAATAATGTATACAGTTATGGGGCCAGATATTCAAACTGCACCATTCTGTGGCACAAGCCCTTGCACTGCTCAAAAAAGTTGTGCAGGGGTGTGGCCAGGGTGATATTCAACGGAGTTGCGCTATTGAGCAACTTCTTTAAATATCGCCCCTTGTCCACAGCCACTGTGCATGGCACAGTAGAACTTGTGCCACTGCAAATGGTCAGAGTGGAGCATTCAGATGCAGTGGTGCAAGTTCTATTGCGCCATGCGCAAACCTGCGATATTCAAAAGGTGACATGCAAATGGGGCCATCATTTATGCAAGGCACAGGGGGACCATTTGCATCTAATTACGGCCCATTTGCATGCTATTAGCATGCAGGTGTGCCAATCCCTGATGACTTGCACCTGGTGCTCAGCCAGGCAGCAGCCGTCGTGGAGCGATGCCCCCTTCAGCCCGATTGCGGGCATAACCAAAAAGGCCTGATCATGGGCATAATAGTGTTCCCCCATTAGCCTGATTGTGAGCAGAATGTTCCATTCCCCCCTTTAGCCCAATCACAGGCAGAACGTTATTTCCAACCCCCCATTAGCCCGATCGTGGGCAGAACATTCTGTTCCCCCCCATTAGCCCAATCGCGGGCAGAATGTTATTTCCACCCCCTCATTAGTCCGATCATGGGCAGAACATTATTTCCACCCCATTAGCCCGATCGTGGGCAGGCGTTGTCCCCCGCCGATCGTGGGCATCGGGCGTCTCCTCCCCAAAATCCAATATCCCTGGTGGTCCAGTGGACCGTGAAGCCCGATCGCAGGCATAACATCAAACCCACCCTCAATGTCCAATATCCCTGGTGATCTAGTGGCCCCAATCCCACCCACCACGGAGCCCCACCACACCACTCCCCATCAGCCCGGCGAGCGGCACCCCACCCGCCTGCTGCCCCACGCCCACTGACTGACAGTTTGGTAGGGCTGTATGCCCATTGGTTCAGAGCAAGAGCCAATGGGCATGCAGCCATCCTACCCCTTGGCAGTCAGATATGTGAATGAATTCATTCCTATGTTTTGAATTCATTCATTCACATATCTGGACTGCCTTGTACAATATGGGCTGCGCCCAGTGGCTCTTGCTCTGAACCAATGGGCATGCAGCCCTACCAAGCTGTCAGTTGGTGGGCGGCAGAGTAACAGGCAGGTGGGTGCTGCCACCCGCCAGCTGATGGAGGGAGCGGGTGGTGGGGCTCCGTGAAGTGGTGGTAGAGCCACCAGATCACCAAGATATTGGACATTGGGGGTGGTTTGATGTTATGCCCATGATTGGGCTTGCAGTCCACGGACCACCAGGGATATTGGACATTGGGGAGGGGACATCTGATGCCCATGATCGGGCTGCTCCGGGGACATAATGTTCTGCCCGTGATTGGGCTAATGGGGTGGAAATAACGTTCTGCCCATGATCGGACAGCTTGGGGACATAACATTCTGCCTGCAATCAGGCTAATGGGGGGACACCTTCAGCCCACGATCGGGGAATGGGGTGGCACCACTGGGAATGAGTGGAGGGCCGCCCACAGATGGCAGCTGCTGTGTTGTGCCCTGCAATGCGGCAGCTCACCTGTGGGTGGCCCTCGACTCTATCCTTTTTTTTTGCCTTAAAGTTGTGCAGGCGCAGGTAGGGGGTTGCGTCTGCATAACTCTGCACAGCCCAGCTGAATATCGGGCTGTTCAGTTTATGCATGGTTCCTCCCCCTTCGGTTGCACATGCCTTCATTAGCATTGCGCTGTTGCTCAGCATGATTTGGGGGTGCAACTGCCTCCTGCTGAATATCGCAGAATGGCACATTTTGGACTTACGCAGGTGCAACCCTATTGCGCATGGCTCAACTCTTTCGAATATCTGGCCCATAATGTTCAGTCTTTAACTTATTGGGTTCCACTAATAAGCTTACTACAGTGCAAGGAATTCATATTATCTTATATAATTTACATCCAAAACATGATAGTTTCATCACAGATGCACAGATCTGTGCATCTTTTTTTACAGCCAGTACAATCCTTTGATAGCTCAGCTAGGGGAGTGGAGGACTGTAGGAAAGGTATGAGAACACTTAGCTCGCTGGTTCAATTCAGGTTCAAAGGAGAAATTAATTGCATTGCTGTGGCAGTTTTAAATGCTGTGTTTTCATTATTTTGAAACACAGATACTCAGCATAACAACAAAGCAAGTCAATACAAAAGTAGGGAATTTTAGCCAAATGAGACATTAGGCCAACATTTCTGCAGTAAAATCCATGTATGCTACACTTCTTAAGTACCAATGTTATAGCAGTCTGCTGAAATATTGGTAAGATATGGCTGAGATTTTGAAGGAGGAACACCTGTAATATTTCAGCCAGTGGCTTGGAGACCTGTAACAAAAAAATGATGCTCGCTTTAGATTGCGTCATCATTTCTTGCTCCAAGGTGTGTTTTTCCATTTCTTAGATCACTTTTTAATTTTATAATATTTAAACTGCCCTTGCCTTGTTGCTTAAGCTGACACATGCCTATGATCCAGGAAGCTATTGAAGAGAGTTATGGTTGTCATCTCCTAGCAACCACTTACATTTTTTTTAGAGAGATGAGGAATGAGATTTGCTTGTATGCATTAAGAAAAGCCAATCAGTGGGGAAGAACAACAGTTTCTTGCTGTAATAATCCACTTCCAGCATGGTTTCTCCTTAGCATTAGGATGTAGTATTTAGGGGAAGACCAAAACACAGTAGTACATTGATCTCCCTGCGTAATTACTGGAACTAGATTGTGATGCATTCCTGCATCATTTGGGGGGACTTACAAAACTGAATTTAAAGCAAATGCAGTACACAGACTCCACACATTTTCTCAGTGGTGAGCATCTTATGTTTTCATATATACTTTTTTCAGATATAGAGAAAGTGTTTTTCTCTTGTTAGACATGATGACAAAGAGTATAGCTGGTAAATTAGTAGACACTGAGTTTAGTCTTCTCCTTTTGTGCCTCTTCTAGCCATGTACACACCTATATGGTCTCAGTGCTGTTCTGGTGTACCTTCATACTTCGTTTAGAGAAATATTTTCTAATAAAATAAGTCATCACTTTCCAAGTCTTCTGTTTTGATTTTGAGTCCTAGATCATTTCTCAGTAAAATACATGACAAATCTGGATTATTATTAGACTTTTCCTTCAGGAAAAATTATTTTATGAAGTAGAGAATGAAGCATGAAAGTAGAATGTTAAGTCTTTAAACTGATGGGGTTCCAGTATCAGGTTTTTTTTTTTGTTATATATTTTTACCTCCTTATGTGGCTGGGGGGGTGTTACCAATGGTTCCCCCCCAATCCGGCCTGACAGGCAGCCCCCAGACCTTCCCCCCATCCCAAGCTCAACCCCTCACCTTCAACCTATGCCATGATCTGTTTGCCGTGGTGGGCACATAACCACCGCCATGGGATCCGAGGTGGTTGATCTGCACAGAGGGAGCATCCAAGCAGAGACCGGCGGGGGCTGCCCATCCAACCATCATGCAGCCCGAGATATTTTCTTCCTCCGTTTCTTCCCTTACATCTGTGGCATGCAATGACGTCAAGGGACCAGAGTGCACGCGCTCCCGCACGCGCTCTCTCCCAATGTCTTGCCACAGTACGTCCCTCTAGTTTGCCCTTTGACCTGTCATAGCCCCCAGCCACCGCTAGGAGCCGACAGGACAGCGAGGCATTCCCTCTCCCACCCCCAGAGAAGGAGAGCAGTCAACGGACGCTCAATCCTTCTCTGCCCCCGCCGACCCCCGACGGCCCAGGCTCATTCCCGAACCCGGGTCGCCGGCGCAGCGCGAGGTGTGGCATCCAGCACCTCAACCCTCAGCGCCACCGGGCCAGCCAGTATTAGTTTTAGTACTGTGGAAATAATTAATCTTATCTTATATAATTTATGTCCAAAACATGATAGTTTCAACACAGACGCACAGATCTGTGCATCTTTTATTTACAGCAAGCACATCCCTTTGATGGCTCAGCTGGTAGAGCAGAGTACTGTAGAGAGCGTTAAAGTGACCAAGGGAACTCTTTTAAGAGAAATATGGTTGTCATCTCTTAACATCTACTTTAATTTTTCAGGGACATGAGGAATGGTATTTGCTTGTGGACATCAAGAAAAGCTGACCAGTGGGACAAATGACAGTTTCTTGCTGTAATTATCATCTTCCTGTATTTTTTTCCATTGGTGTTAGGATGTAACATGGAGAAGAAGAGAAACACATAGTAGTACACAGATCTCCCTACATTACTTCTTAAACAAGGCTATGATGCATTACTGCATCATTTTGGGGGGATTTACAAAACTGAATTAGAAACAAATACTGTACTTAAACTGATTTCACATGTTTTGTCAGAAGTAAGCACCTTTAGTTTTCAGATATGATTGTTTCAGATCTAGAGAAAAGTAGTTTTCTGTTGTAAGAAATAATCACTAAGAATATAGGAGGTAGATGAGTGGATACTGAGTTTTGTTACCTCCTATTGATCCTGTCTAATAGATGTGTACACACCTATAGATTTTCTGTGTGGTTTTGGTGTACTTCATACTTTGATTAGAGAAATATTTTCTAAAAAACTAAGCCATCATATTCCATGTCTTCTGTTTTGATTTTGAGTCCTATATCATTACCTTGTCAGTAAAATACATGACAAGTCAGGATTAATATTAACCATTTCTTCTGGAAAAATGATTTAATTAAGTAGAGAATGATGTATGAAAGTAGAATGTTAAGTCTTTAACTAATGGGGTTCCAGTAATATGCTTAGTACAGTGAAAAGAATTCATCTTATCTTATATGATTTACATAAAAAACATAATAATGTCATCACAGATGCACAGATCTGAGCATCGTTTTTAGAGGCAACACATCACTTTGATAGCTCAGCTAGGAGAGCAGAGGACTGTAGGAAAGTTACAGCAATCCTTAAGTCACTGGTTTGAGTCTGGCTCAAAGGAGAAATTTATTGAGCTTGTGTGCCAATTTAAAATGCTGTTATTTTCATTATTTGGAAACACAGATACTCAGCATAACGACAAAGGAGGTTGAAACAAAAGTAGGAAACTATAGCTAAATGAGACTGTAATGCCAACATTTTATCAATAAGATCCATGTATGTTACAATCCTTAAGTACCAACTTTATAGCAGTCTGCTGAAACATTGCTAGGATATGGCTAAGATTTTAAAGGAGGCACACCTGTAATATTACAACCAGTAGCTTGGAGATCGGTAATGAAGAATGATGCCCACATTAGATTGCTTCATTATTTCTTGCTCCATGTTGTATTTTTCCATTTGTTAGATGACTTTTCAATTTTATATTATTTAAAATGTACTTCTTGCTCCAGTTGACACATACCTGTGATCCAGGGAGCTCTTGGAGAGAAATATGGTTGTCATCTCCTAACATCCACTTTTCATTTTTTAGGGACAGGAGGAATGATATTTGCTTGTACGCATGAAGAAAAGGCAACCAGTGGTGAAGAATGACAGTTTCTTGTTGCAATAATCCTCTTCCTGCATGGTTTTTCATTAGAGTTAGAATGCAGCATGCAGAAGACAAACACCCAGTAGTACATTAATCTCCCTGCATTACTTCTGGAACAAGATTGTGATGCATTATTGCATAAATTTGGGATATTTACAAAACTGAATTAGAAACAAATGCAATTCTTACACAGGTTTCACACATTTCTCAGAGGTGAGCACCTCTTGTTTTCAGATATGTTTGTTTGAGATCTAGAGAAAAGTAATTTTCTCTTGTTAGCCATAATGACTAAGAATATAGGAGGTAGATTTGTGGACATTTAATTTTGTTTCCTCCTATTGAGCCTGTGTAATAGATTTGTACATACCTACGCATTCAATATGTGGTTCTGGTGTACTTCATAATTTGCTTAGAGAAATATTTTCTAAAAAACTTTGTCATTATATTCCAATTCTTCTGTTTTGATTTTGACACATATATCTTTACTTTCTCAGTAAAATACATATCAAGTCTGGATTACTATTAGCTATTTCTTCTCGAAAACACCCACTTTAATTTTTTAGTGACATGAGGAAAGATATTTGCTGCTACACATCAAGAAAAGTCAGCCAGTGAGGAAGAACAACAGTTTATACTGGACTTTATACTGGGAAGTGAATGGAAGAAGGCAATATGCCCATGTAAACCGTTCACCCACATCAGCGGGTCCAACTTTTCCCTTATGTTAATAATACTTTATCTAATTACTTCTTTAATCACTCCAACTTTTTGGTGTCTACCATTTCCTCGGGAAATCTATTCCTTATCCTACCTGTGCATTGCAAGAAGAAGTAATATATACCATTTTTGTAACAGTATCTAACTGTATCTGAATTCTGTTATCTTAAGGACTTTTTTTTTGCCTGGATATGAACACCTAATTCTGATTTTAGTTCATCATCATTCATAATTTTAAATATTTGTTCCAGATGTAGAGAAAAGTAGTTTTCTCTTGTTAGAAATATCGACTTTGGCCCCCATATTCAAAAGTCCCCTTGAAAATCGTTCAGGTGCCTACGTCGCTCATCTGAGATGCTCAATCCCCAAAAAATGCAATATTCAGAAGATGCACTGGAAGATGCGCTGGCGCATCTCAGACTGAATATACCAAATATGCACCATTGCACATCTGGACACGGACGGTGTATCAGGGCAGGTTTGAATATGGGAAATTGAGCAAGGCAGCCTGGGACAGTGAAGCACAAACAGGGAGAGCAGCCCACAGCAATGGTGCATGTCAGATGGTCGTAGCTGCAACAGAACAGCATCCCAAGTCACAGGGGAGGACAGTGGCACAGAAACAGTGCAAACATGGGCACAGGCATGGCCGCCGGAGGCACAGTATGAAGCACCACACACAGACCACCAACCAAGGGGAGTATCATCCACACTGTGCACAGCATACAGACGGGCATGGATGTGGTGGCACAGCACCTGAAGTGTCAATGGAGAGTGTGGAATGGCCAGGCACCATGATTAGAGGGCCTATGTGCCGAGCAGGGCAGACATGCCAGCCAGAGCAGTGGCATAGTGTGCCACCATTACAGTGCCACACAGGCCGGGAGCCACAGGCCACACAGGGGGCAGACACCAACAGTGACACAAGACCGCCAACAGCACAACACACCAGCACAGGGATCATGACAACAGCAGAGCAAGGCAGAGCAGCAGCACAGGGGACCATTGCAAGGGAAAACAAGGGGCACCGTCATAGAACCCCCACAGGCAGGGCAGGGGAAACCATGACAAACAAAGTGGGGGTAACACCTGGGATACACAGCGTAAGGGTCTGCAATGGCAGGAACACAAATGGGCAGTGAGAAGCAAGTGGTAGTGGGCAACCCATGCCACACAGCAGGTGGCAGCAACTACCATCAAAAGAAGGACTACAAACACAGGCACAGTCAAAATGGAATCAACTTTACTGAACACAACAGGCATAAAACCAACAGATACAAACAACAACAGCACTAAAAGCAACAGGAAGCAGGAACACCATAAATAACCATATACGAGAACAAAGGGACTGAGGGGCAGAGTGGGACAGGGAACAGGTGACGCAGGGGGTGAACTATATACAGGTGGAGGGCAAGGTAGTGAGTGTGGGGGTGGGGTAATAGGGGTGATTTACAAGACAGACAGTCCAGCATGGCCACACAAGCCTAGTACCCACTGCTGAGGTGTGACCGCCCCCTGCGAGGGCACCTGGTGTGTTGCAGAGCCCTCAGTTTGGCATGTGCCACCCTGAGGATGGCTCCCTGGTGACGGTACATCACATGGAGTAGTTTTTGGCTGGTAACAATCCACACCCACAGAACCATCTGTCCCTGGGTCCATCTACAGTGATCCTCCCCTGCATGGGCATCCTGTTGACCTATGGGGAAACACAGAACATGGGCTCAGTACCACAGCCCACACAGGCACACACAGCCCCCACTGGGATGGAGTGGACGTGCAAGCCAGAGGTTGGTGGGCACTGCACAGGGCTGTGCAATGCCAAGCATACGACAGATTGGCAAAATGCTGTGCAGCAGTGCTACACAGAGCATGGAAGGGGAACAGGCAATGACAACCTGTGCATGCACTGGACATCACCAAGGGACATGTGGCCATGTCCCCCACAGCATGTGAACCTTACATCCACATGCCCATTGTGTGTAGGCCCAGTGGTGACCCTGTGTGGCCACTGATGAGCATCCACGGTTTTGTATAGACACACTGGACAGGGACCAACACCCAGGAGCCAGGCGCACAGCAGAGATGCCACACGATACAGCAACACCAATTCATGTGTGCGAGGCAGGAACCACATGGGCATGCACAACAAACAGGCCATGAAGCTGCAGAGGGCTATACAAACCCCCCCAAACCCACTGAATAGCAACATGCAACAATAGAAGCACACTTACCTGCAGTACGGTGTGACACACCCCAGTGTGTGCCATGGCCATCCCCACTTGCTACTGCACCATCACGGGCCTGGCTGCTGATGAGGCACTGGGTCTGTTGCCGCTCCTCCCAACTTGCAAGGGGAACACAATGGTAAAGGCACAGTGAGCATCATGCAGAATTCACGGCCCCCCTAGCACCCATGTACCCGACAGTGACATGACGCAGCATGGCACAGCACAGGCAGTGTACAAAAGGGGATCACCATGGATACGGCAACACCACCGTAGCCTGCCATGGCCCCCAGGGCCAGACAGTGGCAAGCACGGTTGCATGGCACTGGCCTTGCGACCATGGCCATGACACCCATGTGGGTGATGGCACCTGCCCTGGCCACACACCCGCAAACCCCCCAGTAGCAGACAAGAAAAGCATGCACACAGGACCTATGTACTTGGGTATGGCACCGCCCTCCTGTGGGCCTGGTCTCACAGGCGGTCCAGCCAGCCTGGGTCTCTCTTGCGTAGGTTCCCAAACTGGTGCAGGCATTGCTCACCAGTCCTAGTGATGCCTGTCCTCCAGGCGAGGCACTCTGCTACGCTGGCCCACACCTGCTCCTCCAGGGGCACCACAAGGTCCACTAGGTTGGCTAGCACCACATCCCCCCTAGTTCAGAGCATGGGGCCTAGTCGCCTGTGAGCTGCCAGCATGTGCCATACTGCTAGAGAACAGCTGCTGCAAGTGTGGCTCACTGGAAGTCCTATTAGGTATGCATCTAGGCCACACCAGTTGCGCGATAGATCAAGCATGCATGGCCCCACGAGGCATGCACATGTGCCATAGAGATGCACGATAGCTGCAGCATGGCGCATTACCACACATGCGCAGTAATGCACAGCTGGGATCATGCCCCAATGATACACGCATGCACGGCTGCAAGCGAAGCCATGTTGGGGAGGTCAGGCAGTGCTGCCACGGCTGTAGCCATCCACGTGGTGCACATTGGTGGCTATGCACCGTACACGTCATCCTCGCATTAGGGCAATGTGATGGGGTATGTGCGATGCATCTGCCATGACATCACACATCCACGGCCGTGCAAATCAGTGATGTTACGGCCTATCACACATGCATCAGAAATGTGCTGTGTGGAAATGCGCTACCCAACTAGATGGGCCAGGCTCAAATGTTCAATATTCAGCCAGGATATGCAAATTGCCTCATTGCCCAATCCTGGCCCAAGGCCATTTGCATCTCATTACAGGCTGCACAGTCCCTCATTTGCATGAGCTGAGCCATAAATGGGCTTCCCTGCACCACCACTCCACACAGGTGACTGACAGGAACTGCAGCCTTGGAAGTATGTTTTTACATTTTGACTGTTACAATGTTTGTTGCACTGCATTCAGCAAGCCCTGCACACCATGCCACTGATGCTGTGCATGTACTGATATCCATCTGTTTCTGTCCACAGGAACCAGTATGGCAGCTGAGGAGGGGAAGAAAAGAAGGTGGCCAAACTTCACTAAAGATGAAATGCAGGCTCTCATAGAGGCCTACCTCATGTGGGAGGACATCCTAACCTGCAAGACAGGTACTCAGCAGGAGCAGGTAAAGGGCTGGAAGGAGATGGCACAGACGGTCAATGCCCATGGGGTGTACAATCATACACTCCAGGAATGTATTAAATGCATTACCAGCAAATGCACAAGGGCCAAGGAGCAGCTGACCCTGTTCAGGGCATCCCAGAGTACCACTGGGGGTGGTCCCTACACAGTGCCTGCCCTGTCAGCATGGGAGGCGATGCTTGCCACATCCCTCAGCTGTGCCGCTGTGGAGGGTGTCCCTGGTAGTGGCTTCCAGATGGGAGGTGGCCCATCACAGCACTGTGAGTATGTATGACAGTTACGGGGGAGGGTTGCATGTGGTTGTCATGGGTGTGATTGTTGTGCCATGCAGGCCTGGCCACTGTGTTCCCACGGTGTCCTGCTGACATGCCATCATTTCCCAGCCCTGTTGTAGGCTGCCACATTCTATGGTGTTATGTGGTCTAGGCCCAGTTGTGTGCTACACACTGGTGGTATTAGGCCTGTCAGGTGCATAGCCCATCTTTGGGCACCCTACCCATTGGGCCATGGGTGGTGTATGCATGTGCACCACTGTGACAACAGTGGGGTACTGCAACGGCTGGCCCCTGAGGGCAGGTGTGCTACATGCTGCCAGCTGCAGATGTGACCCAGACAGTGCAGGGGGATGGAGGCCTGTCATTACTGGGTCCTGGTCTGGCCATCGTGGCCATGCTCCAGAATTTACCCTGTTGGTGCATGCATACACAACCTCACAGCACTCGTGCTCCAGTGGCTTGTGTGTGTTACTAGCCACAGTGGTGGCACATGGGCCATGTGTCACCACCTGCACACATGACAACCTCCATGTGTCCAGTTGTCTCCCAACAACATGGACACACAGCCCGGACCATGCTCTCTTATTCTGCCTTACAGCTCCATCGCACCTCAGGGGTGCTGTAGGATCTTGGGCCTGTCCAGTGGGCCAAGAGGTGAATGAACCCACCCAATCCACATCTGCCGCAGCCATGGCCAATGCAGTGGGTGATGCTGCACATGTGGTGGTGGACATTCTGGGGCTGGCTGATCTCACCCCCCTGCCCTGCATTGACATCCTTGATGACCTCACTGTGCAGGCAATGGCCATGGACAAAGATGATGATGACAATGCCACCCAGCTGGGGTACCTACCGCATGCACGATACTATCACAGCCAATGTAGTCCCAGTTGCCACACGGACAGCAACGGGTAGCTGTGGCCGTCACAGGCCCTTACATGCCCCTCCTCAACCCCACCATATGCCATCTTCTGCTACGATTGCGATGGTTGGCCAGGGGCAGGCTGTTGCTGTGGAGCCCGGATGCGGTGCCACCATACAGCAGGGTGTTGCGGACCAGCAACAGCCTGCACAGGCACATGGTGCAGCTGGCCCTGAGGCCACTATGTCTGCCCGTGCACAGTCCCCAGCCCAACAGCAGCATGTTGTGTGGTGTCCACAGATGATGAATGTGGCATTGCAGGCCAGTACCCCCTGCCCACCAGCCCCCCCAAGACATGTCCCCAGCTGACAGACTGGATGCGCACACCTGGCTCCTGCGGTCATCCGTGGAGTGGCAGGTGGTGCTCAGGGATGCTCTTCATGGCCTGTGGGTGCAGGTGGGTCTCATGGATGAGCATGCAGCCATGAGGCATACCCAGGTCTTTGGTGAGCTGCACCAACTGTGTACAGACTTGGTGGCAGAAATGCACCTCACGCAGGCAGACACGACCGTGAGTCTTGACAAGATTGCACAGGCCATTGAGGTCCTCGTGCCCACAGAAGTTTCTGCCACATGACACGCAGAACCACCAGCACTCCCACATCATGGTGGCATGTGACCCCCTTATTGGAGATGCCCTCTTCTGCCAAACTTATCACCAACATCCCTGGATCCAGTTTGGAATTCGGTACCCCAATCACCACATGCACCCATTTATGGTCTTGTGGATTGATAACCTCAGGGCTGGAGAATTTTCCCCTTGTGTCAGATGGGCACCCAGTGGGGTTTACCTTTCCTGTGCATGGCCGCCCACATGTTCGCAGTGGCCATTGTGGCAGACAGTGACATCATCTGGGTGCAGTCAGCCTGTCATGTCGCCTCGGCCGTTGCTGCTTACACACCTACCTGGCACTGCCCAGGACTGTGTGCTATGGCACACACGCACACACATGCCTGTGGCGACCCTGTCCCTACTGCCTGTCTGGTATCTGGGCTATGGGTGTGGGCCATGGTGTCATATCATGTGGCATGGGCGTGATGAGGATGGCCTTGGCTGACCACTGTGCATGTGTGCCAGCAGTGTCTCTCTGATCCATGCCATTCCCTCACATGCACCTGTGTTCCCCCTTGGCACTGCTGCCTCCACAGTGGATGCCTGTGCATGGTGGTGTTTTCACGTCCTTGCACACCTCTGCGTCTATGCAGTGGCTGCCTACCTGCCCATGGGGGTATCCTTGGGCCCCCTCCTGCATGTGTGTCTGACTGCCCTGTCTGGTCTCCCTCTATCACTCACCTGCAGTCTCCAAAGTGCTCCTTCATGATTGTGTCCCTGTGTCGCCGTGCCCTAGCAGCCAACTGTGGGTCCCTCCTGTCCAGAATCTGCTGCTCACCCTCTGCCTGCAGCTCCACATCCTCAGAATTGTTGCCCTCCTGTGCCTGGATAACTATTCCATGGTCAATGGCCATGTTGTGTAGCATGCAACAGGCCAGAAATATGCCACAGCTAAAAGGGGGTTGCTATATAAGATGACCTAAAGGTGGGCAAGCAATGTGAGAAGGCAGTAAGGAGGGCCAGGGAGAATACTGGGATGCATAGGGAGAGGCATCACCAGTAGAAAACAGGAAGTCTTTGTCCCTCTGTACAGACAGTTGGTAAGACCACATTTGGAGTACTGTGTGCAGTTCTGGAGACCCCATCTCCACAAAGACATAGACAGGGTGGAGGCTGTCCAGAGGAGGGCAACCAAAATGGTGCAGGGTCTGCACCAGAAAACATATGAAGAAAGACTAAAGGAGCTTAATATGTATAGCCTTGAGGGAAGGAGGGATAGGGGGGACATGATAGAAACTTTCAAGTACCTCAAGGGAATCAACAAAGTCCAAGAGGGTAGCATTTTTCAGAAAATGAGATGTGCAAGAACACAGGGGCACAATTTGAAGATAGAGAGGGATGGCTCAGAGGTAACGTGAGGAAGTATTTCTTCACAGAGAGGGTTGTAGATGCATGGAACAGCCTTTCTGAGGAGGTCATGGAGTCAAAAACAGTGGGGAATTTAACAATGCATGGGACAGAAATAAGGCAATTCTAGTGGGGGGTAGGAGGAAGTAGGCTGTTGGTTAACTAGGATCAGCAGCTTATCCATTAGGTAGGGAAATGGGCAGACTAGGTGGGCCAAGCGGTCCTTCTCTGCCATCAAATTCTATGTTTCTATGTTTAGATCTTGTCAGGGCTGTATTGTAGGGCACCACTGGACCTGTCCAGGCATTTGAATCTCATTTTGAGTATGCCGAACACACGTGCAATAATGTTGCGTGTAGTGATGTATGCCTCATTGTATCTCTCCTCAGCCTTGGATGAGATCCGCAGTATGGTGGTGAGCAGCCATGGGTGCAGTGGGCACTGTCACCTGTGTTGGGGGGGATGCAATTTGTTAGTCACCAGCAAGCATCCACTCTACCCCGAAGGCCCCACCCTGGCCTGTGTTTGCTGCCTGTGTCTGTCCACCCCATTGCAATGTCTCTGCACCCCATCTGCACACGCCCTGTCACACCTCTCTGTGCTCTCCCAGCTGTTGGTCATGCACTATTGGTACATGCATGGTGTGCCTACCCTCTGTCCTGTGCTGCACAGCCTCAGCTCAGCCTGTTCGTTCACCTTGACACTGTCCTGTTCGACTGTGGTACTCTGCCCTGCCCCAGGTGCTCTTCTGGCCTTGGGGTGTGTATTGCTACATGCCCTGTCACCTGTGCTTGCTGTGTATCTACCCCTGCCCTGCCACACCTCTGGCACCCCCCCATCTCTCTGTCTGTAGGCCTCACTCCAGCAGGCTCCCCTGATCCAGTGTTCCCTATGCCTGTTGGCCGGTGTATCGGTCCTGTCACTGTCCCTTCCCTGTACTGCCACCTGCAGTGCTGTGGGCCACAGTGTGTGCTCTGTAGGTATGGGGTTCAGCCCCACTCACCCACTAACCCACTAGGTGGCCGCTGGGTAACTGCTCAGTCTCAAACAAGTGGCACAGGACCGACTGATGCCAGATGTAGGCATCATGTACGCTCCCAGGGAAACTGGTGCAGACATTGCTGATGCATCCTGCAGCATTGCACACCACCTAGCAGTTAACAGAATGGTATCCCTTTCTGTTTATGTACGTGTCACTGTTTGGGCCAGGTGGTGACCTGATTGCCACATGGGTGCAGTCAATGGCCCCTAGCACACCTGGCATGCTTGTCACCCTTTGGAAGTGCTGCATTGTTAATGTCTGCTCTGCAGGTGTGCTAGGGAACATGATGAACTCCATCATGGGGCAGCAGGGTGGTGAGGAATTGTGCGAGAAGATGGGACATGGTGGATTGTAATGTCAGTGGTGCCACCCACTGGTATCTGGAAGGTACCCGAGGTGAGCAGGCACAGTGCTGCTATCACCTTTGTCTCTACTGACATGGCGTGACTCCTGTGTGTTGATGCCTGCAGGTCATCATGGAGCAGCTCACAGAGTTGTCTCAGAATTGCCCTGTTGAGATGGTACCGGCTCACTAATCTGTGTCAGTGAATTGTTCGAATGTGACATAGGCCTGGTACTGTTTGTGTTGTGCATACTACCTAAGGGCCCTTCCTGGCCCACATGTTGTTGTTCTGCCAATTTCCTGTTCTCATGGACATATCTCCCAGGAATGCAGACCCATCCATGGCTATGTTGTTCAGCTTGCGCGTTAGTGGTTCTGTTAGTCACCTCTCATCTGTAACTCTTCCAAAGGGTCTTGAAAAGTCTTTCTTGGGAGTTGTCACTGCTGGCTGGTGTCACATTTTAGCAGTTTAAATGTGATTGCCAGAGAGTGCCTGTATAGCCTCTGTGTACTGTCTCTCTTTAAGAGCTGCCTGGATTGCAGTCATAAGTAATCTGAGAGGGAGCTCTGTTGAAAGATGTAACTATTTGCTGAAAATCATTTAGTGATAATGATAATGTAGTTTGTCTAACCTGCCTTCTTTGCAGCAAGGACTGTTTTGTTTATCTCCACTATCTTGGTCCTGGACTGTGAATTGGACCAATCAGTACCAGTGGGACCTAAAATGGAGCCGGACTACAGGAGCTGTCTCAAGTCAAAATCTGTAGGAATTGTAGTTTGGGGCTTTTTGCCCCTTTTTGTACCTGAAGGGGGACCCTTTGTTGTGACTGACAGGAGGGTCAACCAACTAAACCTATTGGGTCTTGGGGAATTTCCCAGGCTGCTGCAGCTAGTTTCAATTTTGAGCTGAGAAGTGAAGAAGTAACAGCTCAAGTGATTTTTGAGCAGCAGTTCTGTGTAGTTTTGCATGGGAGAACTGTGAGAGGGCTGAGTTTTGGCCTGCCTGTCTGCCTGCTGTCCCTGAGAGGGAAAATAGAGTTTATTCGGACTGAATCCAAGCTGTGAGGACTATTTAAGCCACTGGACTGTGACCAGGCTTTAACCTGAAGAAGACCAAAGATTTGCTGAATGCGATCAGCCTCTCCGGATTCCCAGCTGCTTTTGAATACCCGGTTTGTGCAGAGACTTTGCAATCGTGACCGGAGAGCGGTTTGCCTGGTACAGTAGAATTTCCTTACATGTAAATGTGCTGTGTATTGAAAGTGGGTCATGATTTGGTTCCGCACTGTGTGAACTGTGTTCTGCTTGCTGTTACCATAGAATCCTTTACATGTAAATGTGCTGTGTATTGAAAGTGGGTCATGATTTGGTTCCCCATTGTGTGAACTGTGTTCTGCTTGCTGGAAGCTTTATCCAGCCTAATCAGACTGAATCTGCGTTCACCTCCATTTGGCCTGGGCTATGCCATGCTGGCTCTGCCAGACTACTCCACTGCACAGAGAAAGCCAGTGACGAGAGACCTGCCTGGAGATCAGTCCTCTGCTCCATGCTTGAACAGGAATGATGCCTCGGCAAATCGTGTGGGCCCTGCTTCTCCTGCACTCCAGATTAACCACCTACTGTCTTGATTTTCATCCATCCTGTGTCCAGTCTTGGGTATCATGAGTAATCATCAGGGTAGCTCCCTGCAACAACAACCTAATCTAAAAGTGTGTCATCTGATTGTCTTGTTGTTTTCTTTTCACGAACTGAGACCTCCGGCTCCGGATTACAAATAGTGTGTGTTGTGCATGTTATTTTCTTCCATCACAGGGCCCCAACCAGCTGCAATGTTCCTGGCTAGCCCACCATTCTCCATCTAGGTACCCAGAGTGTGTGACTGTTTATGGACCATGAAGTGCATGCATAACTGTTTGATTGATAGAGCCTTTAAGCAAATTAACATGATTACGTCATCCCTTGTTCAAGCCCCTTAAATAAATCAGATCTAACTCTATTTTGCATTTACCCTGACTGTGGTTCCAGTTTGTGCAAGAGTACTGTACTGCTGTTATTTGCTGTGTATAACCTTGTTTTACAGGGGGTCCCCAGGGCCGGACCAGAGAAAACCCTGGTGGTAAGTGCAAACAGTGTGGGTACTTGTGTGGTGTATCAGGGGTATTGTGAAAGTGATTATTGTGTATTGTTCTGGCCACTAGTAAGGAAAGAGGGGGGTTACAGAGTCCAGGAGGGCTGTGCCCAGGTTAGCTTTACCACTACCAACCCTGACCTCTGGGTGGAGACACTAGTTTCAGAACTCAGGCCCCCTTAACCTGCTACTAGCCAAGCAGGCAGGATAGTAGCCCTTGGGATACTGCCATCCAGGGGTTACATTTTGGAGGCTCACCGCTGGGATGTTGTGCCTTCTAGTGGCCAAAAAGTTACGAATTATTGTTAAAGATCAACGGCTACCAAAGTAGAAATGGCTGTACACCAGTTGGTGGGTTGGTGTACTGGGCAGGAGATTGACCCCCCAAATGCTCTACTTATACTGGGTATTCCCCTGGGTTCCAATAAAGACACTGTAGAGGGAGCACTCTCCAAAGTTGAATGTTTAAAAAACCCTGTGGTGGTGGGTCAACAGGCTGATTTCATCGCCCAAACTTTCAGGACCTTGGTAGAGTGTAGTGACCTCATGGACAGCTCTAAAGTGCCACAGACTATTGCCCCAGAAGGGGCTCCAGCTGCTTGGTGAGTGATAACAAAAGACAGTAAAGACCCCAGGGAGGATGAGCTCCCACCATTATCTAAGACTTTTGAGGAGAAATTTGCAAAGTTGTTTCTGGAGGAAGAGAAAACCGTAGAGGACTTTAAGAAACTATTCCTGCCACCTGGAGGTGTTTCTTCCCCAACACCCCCTCCCACTCCAGCACCTGTTACTGCCCCACCTTCTGTGCTCGTGCCAAAGCTGGCCCCTATATCTGTACCTGCCATTAGTCACGACTCCTACCGAAGGCTGAGAATCTTCACGTGCACCCTCCCCACTCCCCAAGGGGGAGGATGACTGGGAGACCTAGATAAACTATGCTGCCCCTTTAGTACTTGAATGGCAATGCTCAGAAGCAGAGAAATTAAAGAGGTTGAGTGAGAGTCTCCAAGGTCCTGCCCTGGCTACTATCCATGCCAAGTGGGCCAATAACCCCGAAGCAACTGCACAGGACTATCTTGATGCATTGGAAAATGTGTATGGGAGCTCAGATTCAAATGAGAATCTGTGGTGGAGAGTAAGAAACACTCAGCAGTACCCAGGAGAACCATTGTCTGTGTATATACCTCGCCTTGAAAATCTGCTACAAGAGTGCCTCAGAAAGGGT
The DNA here is from genome assembly GCA_016271365.2 of Neoceratodus forsteri. Lineage (NCBI taxonomy): Eukaryota > Metazoa > Chordata > Ceratodontiformes > Ceratodontidae > Neoceratodus > Neoceratodus forsteri. The sequence continues at coordinate 1,338,059,443 of CM057455.1, read as the reverse complement.
AGTTTGCTGTCAAATGAATTAGATCAAACTATGCTGGACCGGATCCTTAAGTCTGCTCCTTTTTCAGCATTGTTACTGCTTTAGTTGTGCCTTGCCACCCAACTGGAATCGCTCCCCTCCTATGACAAGCTAATGAAAGAAATTCAGGGGGTTGAGCAAAGGTGACCCCGTGGGGGAACTGCACCCATATTTGCTGCTGCTACGCAAGTGACCAAGAGTGAGCAGCCAAGTGAGGCTCAGGGGCAAAAGTCGGCATTTAGTGAGCACTCTGAGAATGCAAAGGACTTCCCGCCCTGGGCCCAGCACTGGAAAGATGAGCTACTAAAGGAAGTCCGAGAGTTGAAGACAGGTGCCTCTGCAAGGGTTTCCCCCATGGAACAAGATTCTGGTCCCTTTCAGGATGTGACTGCCATGAGGGTGGAGGTGCACCCTCAGGCATCCGCTACTGAGGGTGGCTCCAAGGCCGAGATCACCGGATTGACTGTCACTCTAAAGGAACTGTTAAGACATGTTGTACCACTCTCACTGCTGCAAGTAGATACTAGACCCCAATCTCTTACTACTGCTTCAGTTCCTCATACGATGTTCTCTCCCAGGATGACCCAGGAGTCTATAATTTGTCACAACTGTGGAAAGGATGGCCATATGAAAAGAGAATGCTGGTCTCAGAAGGACTTAGAAAGAGTAGTAAACAGACTCCAAGGGGAGGTCCGAAAAGCAAATCAATGGCAAGAGGTGCCAAAATGACTGCAGTGAGGGTTCGAGAAGCCCTAACTCAAATTTCTTTGTGGCTAAATTGTCTGTCCAGGCCTCTGCTACTGCCTCTCCAGACTGGTCTAAAATAGTGGGCCCTCCAATGGAGAATACAGTGACTGTGAATGGTATTCATACTTGGGCTGTGCTTGACAGTGGATTGCAAATGACCATTGTATTCCAGGACTGGTATGACAAACACTTATCTGATGTGCCTTTGCAATCCCTGGAAGGCCTACATGTGTGGGGCCTCAGCGACAAGTCTTATCCCTACCTAGGGTATGTCCGCCTCTGGTTGTCTTTTCCTGCGACTGTAATGGGTGTAGAGGAGTGAGTAGAGACATTGGTCCTAGTGTGTCCCCCCCACCGGACTGTATGATGGGGTCCCCCATTAACTGGGACAAACGCCCATATGTTTGGGAGAGTGGTGCAACTCTGTCATGAGAAACAAGGGCGACAGACTGGGAGGGCCCTGAGAATTCCAGCTCTGATCAAGAGGGCCTATGATTTGCAACAGAAACCCGAGGAAGTAGACCAGGATGAACCGGTGGGGATTGTATGGAAGAAGGATACTGATTCAGTGGTACTGGCCACTAACACCCAGTGTACCATTCAAGATATCAAGAACAAAATACTGATGTTGGATGCGTCAGGTGAGGGAAAATTGCCAGAAGGATTGTTGGTCAAGCCCAGCATCTTGCCTGCTCATGCCCATGGCTATGCATGATGAGCGATGGTCCAGATTCATAATGTGTCAGATCGGGAGATACGGGTGAACAGAGGGTGCACTCTAGCTATGGTACACTGTACAGACACTGCAGTACTTCCCAGCAACAAGCACCCTGGTGAGAAGGAGAGAGTGGCCCCAGACGTGTTTGACTTTGGCGACTCCCCGTTGCCAGCTGAATGGAAGGCTAGAATTAGCAAGAGACTTGCCCAGAGAGACAAAGTGTTTTCGTTGAAGGAATTGGATGTGGGATGTGTCCAGGGTGCGGAGCATCACATACGCCTGCACGATGAATGGCCATTTCGAGAGAGGTCCTGTGGTAGGGTGCAGGTGTACGTGGGCAATCATAGAACAACATACATCACCAATTCTTTTCAAAGTTCCAGTTTTAATTAATTCTTCTTCAGAAATTGTTTACATCAGGACAAATTCAGTACAACAGAATAATCTGGCAGCTTAATCTTCCATTTGGAGCAGCAAATATTCACTTCGTAACTCCACAAAGCACCTTCAATAATGTCCTGGAGTGTACCCCCAGACCCACAAGCAAATCTGATTACCAAACTCAATGTTCAGCATTTATACACTGCAGGGGTCAGGTGACATCTTAACCCCACCCTGATACTTTATTTCAAATATTATCTCTTTATTTACAACATTTATATTTTATATGGTATGTCTAAACATCTTCTATTTGACCTAACAACTCACTCTCACACATAAAAGTGAAATACAGTCTTTCTGTGACATGTTTAATTCAATCTCTAATCCCAGAAAGCACCACCCCTTGTTATTCAGTATAAAGGCAGTCAGAAAACGGACGGCTGACTCCTAAGGAAACTACTGCAGCTGAGAAAGAGTCCACTCTGGGCTATGAAACACCAAAAGAGAAACAACAAAAACCCTCACTTTCAAGAGGTCCCAACTGCAGCACCAATCCTCCTTATTCCACCTTCAGAAGGTTTGTAGAACTCAAAATGTTATGTATTATTTAGTAAATTTCATATTAGGGGAAACCCAAAGGTAAAATGCCTTTGCGATAATGCGAACGCTCAAATGGCTAATTGTACCGGCACTCGCAGTATCGCACTATCGAGAAGGTACTCAGTGGCATATCGCTAAGAACGAACGCTGCATTTCAACAAAGCTCTTTGTAAGACAGGCATAACAAGGACAAATAGGGCTGTAACAGAATTAGCAGCCTCTTACAATATGAAGGGCTATTTCTTCACAAAAGAGAAACCCTCACTACTATACAAGCAAGTAGCCTGCGCGATTGGAAACAACTTTTAATATAGAACAAACCGGGAGATTCTATTCATTACTAACTAACCAGATTAATTTCCCAGACGGCTAACATATCAGCCCATCAATATTTATAGCATTTAAAGCCTTACAGTTTTCTTATTTATTTCCTTCCCATATCATTTCTGTTCCTTTAAATTACTTTAGAAATGCAACACCTAAAGTGCTCACTTCTATTCTAAGCACTAACTTCCTATTTTTATAATGCAGAAAAAGGGGGGAGGGGAGAATTATTCTACATTACGGCAAACCATTAAGAAATGTCATTCTATAGTCATAACGCCTTCACTCATTATTTTTAATTTTTTAAACACTAAGTTATAAGGTTATAACAAGTTTAAGGCTCAGCTGCTAGGTTCCCTTATTTTATTATTTCAAAGGACGCCCCCTAGAATAGCAGTTGCCTTAAAACAACCATGAGCACATAAATCCAGCAACCCAAAGACGTACATCAGGCTGAACTAAACAGCCTGACTGTGTGACGATGCGCACTGTCGCAGCACCTTTAGGGCAGTAGACAGTCGGATCTTCAGGTATCCAGCATTTATACAAATATAATATTGGGGCCCTCAACCCTTCACAGGAGCACCCTGTGACACTCCTCCCTGCCTAAGAGGGCAACCATTTATTTGGTTGTCCTAAGACTTCAGATGTCATATGACAGGAGGGAAATGGGGCCTGTGGAGCTCCGGCCGACCCACGCCTAGAGCTCCAGCCCAGGGTCCCTGAGCAAGACAATCTTATAGCATATACCGAGATTTTAACATAACAATACCCTGGGGCTTCGTTTTATAGTACCACTCAATAACCCATGTTCAAATTCTGTAACCTACTGTTAACTTCTAAATACATGCTAGGTAGTCCGATTTTTGGACAATCCCCAACACCATCAGATGTCATATCTAAAGCATTTTATGTAAATTATTTTCTTTACCCACGTTGACTATTTTTATCACTAACATCTGAGGGACACATTAATGTTTTGTTTGTGAAACATTTTCACCCTATAAATGGAAAATCATTTTCAAGCTAACAATCATATTCACTAAACTGTTATTTTGATTTGTCTCATATTACCACATCCAGCTTCATTACTGACAGCAATATGATGGCAGTCAAAATAACATTTCTAACCATCTCCCTTCTAGACAGTTGTGTTTAGCGCAAAAAAAATAAAAATTTCACAAAATAGTACAGCTAGAAATAGTTAGCTTACTTTGTCAGCTTCATTTCCCCCAAATGCTAAATAACATCCCTTTAAGCAAGCAGATATTACCTTTTCCATCTTAAAATTAAAATTCAAGATAATGAAATCAAACCCAGCAAAAACATAAAAATAATGGAATAGAATAAAGACGGCTGCAGGTGGCCAACCCCTCAGTCGTTAAAAGATTAGAAAAAAACATATCGCTTAGCTCTTAGATGTTTTGACCAAAGCAGGCTGAAATATAAGTATTGAAATGAGATCAGGTCTTTACCTTCATCAAAAATAATCCCAAATAATTACCCTGAACAAGGAATAATGGTAACCCACATCTGTATTCAGGCAGCATTCCTTAACTTGGGTGTTCTCTTTGTAAACAATTCATCTCCACTGTCCCATTTACTTTTCTCCCCAGTAAAAGGGTCAAACTTGTACTACTCAGGTTAGGATACCCCAAGCTACCCCAGCCTAGTACAGCTCTTTTGGGGGCACCTACCATCTAATACATCTAGTACCCTTGTTCCTATAGGAAAGTTTCCCCTTTCTCCAGGGTAATCACTTATTGTGATTATCATCCCTTTGGGTTACATCTTTCCCACATTTTCCAATATGCCTCCCGCATTCCCATAAATACACTGCCACTTGTCGGTACATCCCAGACCAGTGGTAATATGGAATTAGACATTGCAACACTTCCCCACGATCTAAATACCTAGTTTTCTTACAAATTTCATCAAGTACCCATTTCCTATACTTATGAGGTATTACCACCCTTGAATCCACCTGCTTAGTATGGGAGTTTGGTCTCATGTGGTACAATACATCATCTTTTACTTCGTACCACCATAACTGCCCTTTCCTCCCATCCACACTTATACCTTTATTCTGTTGAATGGCGTATTTACTGAGGTGTATAATCTCAGGATCCCCAGCCAGTAACACATCCCAGTTAACAGTAAATAATTCATTTGTGGGTGCATGACAAAATGTACTAAGAGTCTTTCTAGATATCGCTTCCTCTGTTATGATCATTGGCTTCACCCCACAGTCCAAAACAGTCTCACATGGGGACTTATTCGGAATGTGCCATCCTTCATCAAAAGGCAAATCAGAACTTTCAAAACATGTTGTACAATGGTTCTCTACCTTCACCCCAAAGTCCAGAACAGTCACACCTGGGGACTTATTAGGAACTTGCTTCTCATCTTCTATCTAATACAGTCCTTCAAACATAGGTAAATCAGGAAGTTCATTACCTACTCAAATTAGTTTCTTTTCCTCCTCTCTGATAGGATCCAAAACAGCAGTCTCTTCTTCAGACACTACCAGACATCTCAATATTTCTTGGTACCGTAACTCAGCCCTCCTGTATCGACTCTCTGCCTCCATACAGCACTCAAACAGCCATCGCAAAACATTCAGGTGGTCACTGCTCTGCTCTGCTTAGCCTGTTCACAAAAGGCCTCACCATCTTTCCAGTGCTCCATTGTCTCCATCACCAGAACACTTCCTCTCAGCAGCAGCAAACAACGGGATATCAAACCTGCTGTACTGTCCTGTTAAAGGGAAACAATGGAAAAGACAAAGCTTTCCTCAGACACTACAGAAACTCTCAATTAGTGCTTTCAGACAGTAGCAACTTTATTTAATGATTTAGAACAGCTACCCACAACGTCCACTTCCTGTTGCTGGCAGCAGCCATTTCATGAGCAGCAGTGAGCTTCCTGAGCTCACTGTATGCTAATATGCCTGTTTCACCTCAGCTATTGGTTGGCAGGACATATTAGCATAAAATGAGCTCAGGAAGCTCTCTGCTACTCATGAAATGGTGGCTGCCAGCAACAGAAAGTGAAAGTTGAAGGCCACTGTTTAAATCACTAAAAAATCAGTTAGAGTAATTTGATAAAAAAATGTTACTGTCTGAAAGCACTAATCAGGCATTTTTGTAGTGCCTGGGTGAAACTGTACCTTTTCCACTGTTTCCCTTTAAGTTCACTGCCCACCAGACCTTACACAGGCCACACTACATCCCACTTCTGACACCATATGTGGTAGGGTGCTGGTGTAAGTGGGCAATCATAGAACAACATACATCACCAATTCTTTTCAAAGTTCCAGTTTTAATTAATTCTTCTTCAGAAGTTGTTTACATCAGGACAAATTCAGTACAACAGAATAATCTAGCAGCTTAATCTTCCACTTGGAGCAGCAAATATTCACTTCGTAACTCCACAGAGCACCTTTAATAACATCCTGGAGTGTACCCCCAGACCCACAAGCAAATCTGATTACCAAACTCAATGTTCAGCATTTATACACTGCAGGGGTCAGGTGACATATTAACCCCACCCTGATACTTTATTTCAAATATTATCTCTTTATTTACAACATTTATATTTTATATGGTATGTCTAAATATTTTCTATTTGACATAACAACTCACTCTCGCACATAGAAGTGAAATACAGTCTTTCTGTGACATGTTTAATTCAATCTCTAATCCCAGAAAGCACCACCCCTTGTTATTCAGTATAAAGGCAGTCAGAAAACGGACGGCTGACTCCTAAGGAAACTACTGCAGCTGAGAAAGAGTCCACTCTGGGCTATGAAACACCAAAAGAGAAACAACAAAAACCCTCGCTTTCAAGAGGTCCCAACTGCAGCACCAATCCTCCTTATTCCACCTTCAGAAGTTTTGTAGAACTCAAAATGTTATGTATTATTTAATAAATTTCATTTTAGGGGAAACCCAAAGGTAAAATGCCTTCGCGATAGTGCGAATGCTCAAATGGCTAATTGTACCGGCACTCGCAGTATCGCACTATCGAGAAGGAACTCAGTGGCATATCGCTAAGAACGAACGCTGCATTTCAGCAAAGCTCTTTGTAAGACAGGCATAACAAGGACAAATAGGGCTGTAACAGAATTAGCAGCCTCTTACAATACGAAGGGCTATTTCCTCACAAAAGAGAAACCCTCACTACTATACAAGCAAGTAGCCTGCGCTATTGGAAACAACTTTTAATATAGAACAAACCAGGAGATTCTATTCATTACTAACTAATCAGATTAATTTCCCTGACGACTAATATCAATCCATATCAGTCCATCAATATTTATAGCATTTAAAGCCTTACAGTTTTCTTATTTATTTCCTTCCCATATCATTTCTGTTCCTTTAAATTACTTTAGAAATGCAACACCTAAAGTGCTCACTTCTATTCTAAGTGCTAACTTCCTATTTTTATAATGCAGAAAAAGGGGGGGGGGGGGAGAATTATTCTACGTTACGGCAAACCATTAAGAAATGCCGTTCTATACCCATAGCTCTTTCACTCATTATTTTTAATTTTTTAAACACTAAGTTATAAGGTTATAACAAGTTTAAGGCTCAGCTACTAGGTTCCCTTATTTTATTATTTCAAAGGATGCCCCCTAGAATAGCGGTTGCCTTAAAACAACCATGAGCACATAAATCCAGCAACCCAAAGATGTACATCAGGCTGAACTAAACAGCCTGACTGTGCGACGATGCGCACTGTCGCAGCACCTTTAGGGCAGTAGACAGCTGGACCTTCAGGTATCCAGCATTTATACAAATATAATATCGGGACCCTCAACCCTTCACAGAAGCACCCTGTGACAGGTCCTGATGCCTAGCCCCAGCAGACATAGATGATGTGAGAAGACACCTGCAGGAAATGCTCACTGCTGGCGTGATACAAGAATCCAGGAGCCCATACGTCTCCCCCATTGTGGTTATGCGTAAGAAGAATAGGTTTGTGAGGATGTGTGTTGATTATCGAACCCTGAACTGGCGGACCATCCCAGACCAATACAGTATGCCTCATATACAAGATGCCCTGGACTGCTTGAATGAGAGCAAATGTTTCTCAGTGTTGGATCTTCGCAGCAGATACTGACAGATCCTGATGGCCTGGAAGACCGTGAGAAAACAGCTTTCATCTGTCCATTGGGGTTCTACGAGTTTCTAAGGATGCCACAGAGGATATCAGGTGCCCTGGCCACCTTTCAGCGACTGATGGAATGTGCGGTGGGAGATATGAATTTGCTGGAATGCCTGGTGTACTTGGATGATGTCATTGCATTTAGGAGCACCTTAGAGGAGCATGAGAACCGACTGTTTAAAGTCCTAGACTGACTGGAAGACTTCGGCCTCAAGCTGTCCATTAACAAGTGCCAGTTTTTCCAAACCTCTGTGAAGTATGTGGGGCACATAATATCTACAAAAGGGATAGAGACTGATCCCAGTAAGGTTGAAGTACTGACTACTTGGCCCCAGCCCCATATTCTGAAAGAACTACAACATTTTCTGGGGTTCTGTGGCTACTACCGCAGGTTCATAAAAGACTATTTCAAGGTGATTCACCCACTGTTGAACCTTACCCAGGGTTACCCTCTTTCCAATCATAAATACAAAAAAGGGGCTGTTAAAGAACCAGAAAAAGTACACTTCCACCCAGGTGAACTCTTCGGGTGCCGCTGGACGCCCGACTGTGAAGCAGCCTTCCATGAGATCATATACCCGCTCACCCACACCCCCATCCTCACCTATGCTGACCCCACCAAACCCTACGTGCTGCATATGGATGCTAGTCTGCAGGGTCTAGGAGCAGTGCTGTATCAAGACCATGAGGATGGCCTGAGACCAGTAGCTTTCGCCAGTAGGAGCTTGATCCCATCCAAACGAAACTACCCTGTGCATAAGTTGGAGTTCCTTGCGCTAAAATGGGTCATCATTGACCAGTTTCATGAATACCTCTATGGGGCAAAGATATTGGTGAAGACTGACAATAACCCATTGACCTATGTACAGACTTCAGTTAAGTTAGACGCCACTGGGCACCGGTGACTTTCTGCATTATCAACCTATGATTATGCTGTTGAATACAGACCGGGCCTGAACCATATTGATGCTGATGTCCTAGCACGAAGGCCCACTTCCAAGAGTGATTGGGTCAGGCTGTCTGAACCTGACATTTGAGCACTGTGCCAAAAGTTTGATAGAGATGAACAGATGTCTGCGGACACAGTGGACTGTTTAGTAGATTACTTGGGCCCTTCTGACATCTGCATACCAGCTGCTTATTGCCACTTCTCTGCACTAGATATTAGTGCACTACCTCAATTTGACAATGACAGCATTCAGTGGGTTCAGTCCCAAGATCCTATGATTCAACCAGCACTTGATGCCCTGCGTGCGGGAAAAGATGTGCCTAAGTTATGTTCCACTGACTTGCAAACTGCTCTATTGTTTAAAGAAGGCCCCAGACTGAAGTTGCTCAATCAGTTGTCGTATAGAGAGACAGTAGATTGTACTGGCAAAGTAGACAAGCAACAATTGGTCCTGCCCACGGCCTTTAAAGATTTGGTACTGAGGTCCCTCCACAATCACATAGGGCACCTCGGTATTGACAGAACCCATGACCTGGTATGATCCCGCTTCTACTGGCCCAAAATGGGGGCCGATGTTGAGCACCATGTGAAGACTTGTAGTCGCTGCCTGCAAAGAAAAGCCCTGCCTCAGAGTGCTGCCCCCCTTGTTAATATTACTACCAGCACCCCCATGGAACTAGTCTGCTTAGACTTCTTGTGTTTAGAACCTGATCAGCGGAACATTGGCAATGTGTTAATGGTTATGGATCATTTCACACCGTATGCACAAGCTTTTCCCACCAAAGATCCAAAGGCAACTACCGTGGCCAAGGTGCTAGTGGAAAATTTCTTTGTCCACTGTGGTGCCCCCAGCGGATTCATTCTGATCAACGCAGAGACTTTGAGAGTTGGCTAATCAAAGAAATGCTCTCTCTATGGGGAAGGGGGTGTGAAAGTCAAGAACCACCCCCTATCACCCACAGGGAGACTCTCAACCAGAATGTTTTAACTGCACCCTTCTAGACATGCTGGGCACCCTCCACTCAAAAGACAAACATAAATGGAGCCAGCAGATTAGCACCTTGGTACACACATACAATTGCATGAAAAATGATGCTACTGGGTTCTCCCCCTACTGCTTCATGTTTGGGAGAGAGGCCCAGCTGCCAGTTGATGTCTGTTTTGGGGTCTGTCCAGATGGAGTTCGAGCCAAAAACTACTTGCAGTATGTACAAAAACTGAAAGCTCAATTGAACCATGCCTATCAACTGGCCCAGACAATGACCACCAAGAGAAATCTAGCCAACAAAGAGAGGCATGATAAAAAAGTATAGGCTCAAGAGCTTCAACCTGGAGACCGTGTGTTGTTATGCAATTTGGGACTGCATAGTAAATGCAAAATTGCTGATCAGTGGCACCATCTTCCCCATGTAGTAGTTGGAAAGTTGGATGATTTACCTGTGTACAAGGTGCGCCCAGAGAACAACTCCAAAGCTGTCAAGACCATGCACCGTAACCACTTGCTACTTATCGGCCAAGTCATGATTGAGGCTGAACCCCCAGAAATTGAGCCCCCTGGGCTGGTGACTCATACTGGTGCAAGAAAGAGACAGAATCAACCTACCCCAGAGGTCACAGATTTAAGGTTTCCTCCACAGCAGGCCCAGAATGATAGTGACTGTCAGTCCACTTCTGACGAAAGTGAATACGACCGTGCCTATTACCCCTCTTATGAACTGAGCCAGCTGTTTCGAGGTAATCCCCTGATAAATTGTGGGGATGAAGCTGGTCCTTCTAGACTACTTTACCCCCCAGCTTCATCCTTGGAGCCAACGCTTCCAGAAAGTGAAGTGCAAAGTATCACATCTGAAGATGTTGAGTCTGTGTGTATTGTGGAACTGTATGATTTGCCTGAAGAAGGGGCTGAGGGTTTGAGTCTTTCTGGTGACATACAAGAACTTTAAGAACACTATGAGAGTGCTGACCCTCCCTTCAGTGCCTCAAAGCTTGATTGTGCCTGAGTCTTCTCAAAATGAGTCAAGTGTTGTAGAAACAGAGCCCAAAGCAAGGAGATGACAGTGCCCCAAGTTTGGACATTCCCACCCAGGCAGAGGCACCCCTCACAAGTGATGAGAGTCCCCAGACCAGTGCTGAGAGTACAGAGACTGTGGTTGTCCCCCTCAGAAAGACTGGCCAAGCTGTCAAGCCAGTAGTACACCTCAATTATGATTCTCCCGGGAGGCCAGTGGATTTGCCTCTCAATGTGGTGCACAAAGGTGTTTATGTCTCACCAAGCTCACTGCCCAAATTGAGCTTGACAGCCAATTCCAGGTTACTTGTCTTTTTCTCTCACCATGGTGCCCCGTCCCCTCTAGCCCCAAGTTAGCTGATAGGGAAGGGCCCCTCTTGCATTGTTTAAGGTACAAGAAATTATTACCTGATTCAGTACAGTAAAGTTCAATTTACCTGTGTGAAATATGCACAATGTGTTGTCAGAATGGATATAGTATCATGAAGTGTAGTGAATATGAATAGTATTACTGCAGTTTATGTTAACTGATGCAGGATGGTACGGACTTGACATGGACACCAAGTTTTCTCCAGGCAGGGAAGGGTGTAACCCCCTACAAATGGGAGTTCCCAAAAAGTCTTCCTTGAGCTTGCCTAAATGCTCACTGTCAGGCTGGTGTCCTGTGTTTTAGCAGTTTAAATGTGATTGCCAGAGAGTGCGTGTATAGCCTATGTGTACTGCCTTTTTAAGAGCTGCCTAGATTGCAGTCATAAGTAATCTGAGAGGGAGCTCTGTTGAAAGATGTAACTATTTGCTGAAAATCATTTAGAGTAATAATGATAATGTAGTTTGTCTAACCTGCCTTCTTTGCAGCAAGGGTTGTTTTGTTTATCTCCACTATCTTGGTCCTGGACTGTGAATTGGACCAATCACTACTGGTGGGAGCTAAAATGGAGCTGGACTACAGGAGCTGTCTCAAGTCAAAATCTGTAGGAACTGTAGTTTAGGGCTTTTTGTGCCTTTTTGCACCTGAAGGGGGACCCTTTGTTGTGACTGACAGGAGGGTCAGCCAACCGAACCTTTTGGATCTTGGGGAATTTCCCATGCTGCTGCAGCTAGTTTCAATTTTGAGCTGAGAAGTGAAGAAGTAACAGCTCAAGTGATTTTTGAGCAGCAGTTCTGTGTAGTTTTGCATGGGAGAACTGTGAAAGGGCTGAGTTTTGGCCTGCCTGTCTGCCTGCTGTCCCTGAGAGGTAAAATAGAGTTTATTCGGACTGAATCCGAGTCGTGAGGACTATTTAAGCCACTGGACTGTGACCAGGCTTTAACCTGAAAAAGACTAAAGATTTGCTGAATGTGATCAGCCTGTCAGGATTTCCAGCTGCTTTTGAATCCCCGGTTTGTGCAGAGACTTTGCGATTGTGACTGGAGAGCGGTTTGCCTGGTACAGTAGAATTTCCTTACATGTAAATGTGCTGTGTGTTGAAAGTGGGTCATGATTTGGTTCCCCACTGTGTGAACTGTGTTCTGCTTGCTGTTACCATAGAATCCTTTACATGTAAATGTGCTGTGTATTGAAAGTGGGTCGTGATTTGGTTCTCCACTGTGTGAACTGTGTTCTGCTTGCTGGAAGCTTTATCCAGGCTAATCGGATTGAATCTGCATTCATCTCCATTCGGCCTGAGCTATGCCATGCTGGCCCTGCCAGACTACCCCACTGCACAGAGAAAGCCACTGATGATAGATTTGCCTGGGGATCAGCCTCCTGTTCCACGCTTGAACAGGAACGGCGCCTCAGTGAATCATGTGGGCCCTGCTTCTCCTGGCACTCCAGATTAACCACCTGCTGTCTTGATTTTCGTCCAGCCTGTGTCCAGTTTTGGGTATCGTGAGTAATCATCAGGGTAGCTCCCTGCAACAACAGCCTAACCTAAAAGTGTGTCATCTGATTGTCTTGTTTTCTTTTCATGAACTGAGCCCTCAGGCTCTGGATTGTAAATAGTGTGTGTTGTGCATGTTGTTTTCTTCCATCACAGGGTCCCAACCAGCTGCAACATTCCTGGCTAGCCCACCATTCTCCATCTGGGTACCCAGAGTGTGTGACTGTTTATGGACCATGAAGTGCATGCATAACTGATAGAGTATTTAAGCAAATTAACCTGATTACACCCCTTTCTTGTTCAAGCCCCTTAAATAAATCAGATCTAACTCTTTTTTGCATTTACCCTGACTGTGGTTCCAGTTTGTGCAAGAGTACTGTACTGCTGTTATTTGCTATGTATAACTTTGCTTTACAGGGGGTCCCTAGGGCAAGGCCAGAGGAAAGCCCTGGTGGTAAGTGCAAACAGTGTGGGTACTTGTGTGGTGTATCAGGGGTATTGTGAAAGTAATTATTTTGTATTGTTCCGGCCACTAGTAAGGAAAGAGAGGGTTACAGTGTCCCGGAGGGCTGTTCCCAGGTTAGCTTTACCACTACCAACCCTGACCTCTGGGTGGAGGCACCTGTTTCAGAACTCAGGCCCCTTAACCTGCTACTAGCCAAGCAGGCAGGGGTAGTAGCCCTTGGGATAGCACCACCTAGGGGTTACACCTATCTTTGGGCAGCGCATCTTTGAGTTGTGCTGCACTTGCACCGCTCATGTTGAATGAATATGCTGATGTGCTGAACATTTGTGGGAACGCCCCCTCTACATGCGCCGCATACATTATATTTGCACTTCGGCTCATCCCAAGATGTGCGCCACATCTCTGTCCTTTGAATGGTGCACTTTGGTGCATTTTTTGGGATGGGTGGCACATCTCTACTTTGTGCCGTGCATCTCCTTTAAACATGTGGGCCAAAGAATATAGGTGGCTAGAGTAGTGGATATTGGGTTTTGTTTCTTGCTGTCGGGCATGTCTACTGTATGTGTATGTACAGTACCTAGGCAGTCTCTGTGCTGTTCTGGTTTACCTCCATACTTTGTTTAGACAAATATTTTCTAAAAAATAAGTCATCACATTCCAAAGTCTTCCATTTTTATTTTGAGTCCTAGATGATTACTGTCTCAATAAAATACAATCCAATGGGGATTATTAGCTTTTTCTTCTGTACATTCTATAGTTTATTTCTGTACATTTGTTTTCTGCCAGGTCGGTGGAGTTTGAGTTTGAGCAGATGGGACTTTTGCTTAGCCGGTGGGTTCTTTTGAGGGACTGTCTCCCTGTTTTGGTCCTTGGAGACACGGACTGTTGTTTCTGCCTGCTGGGTGCAGGCTTCCTGGTTCCTGACTCTGACCTTTACTCCTAGCAGCCACTCGGGAGTGTCTTGTGTCTGAGGGGGTTGGTCTTTGTCTATTTGTTTTTAAGTCAGTTTCTCAAGTGGTCCTTTGCAGTGGTCCTCATTAAAGGGACGCAGCTTAAGGGCATTATATTGTGGGCATCAGCACAAGGCAGCAGCTGGCAGCAGACTCTGTACCCACAGTAATTCACTGGCATTCTGCAGATACAGGATTCCTTGGTTCTACTTCCCATTGTCTTTCAGTAGCATGTATAGACCATTCCTATGCTTAACTACTATGGTTTACCCTTGTGATGCTTCATTTAGGAGAGGGATTGTGATTTATCTATGTAAATGTTTTCTGTTAACTAGAGGTCTGAGTGTATTGTATTTAGTTTCACCATTCTGTTGGGTAATGTGCTTATTCTAATACCATAGTTACTTAACACTGTTGTCTTACTTTACTGCGGCTACTATAGCTAGGTTCATATTGACCTTGTTGTTTATTAAGGTTGCATTCATTTGGCTGCTGCCTCAATTTCCCAAAACTGCCTTTGCTGCTTAGTCTAGAAGGTACAGTTATTACTGCTTAATTTAAAAGGCATGTTATATTACTGCAGTTTGTTAATATTGCAACTCATTATACAGTATCTTTGCACTTAATCTTAAAGCTGTATTGTCATAACTGCTACAGTTTACTGTATGTAACTCCCCTACAAATGGGGGTTCTTAAAAGCCTTCCCAGAGCTTGCCTAAATGCTCCATGCCTGGCTGGTGTTCAGCGTAAGGCCACTAAATGCGGGCGTTGTGAGTGCTTTTAAAGCCTCCCGTACTGTCTCTTTAAGAGCTGCCTGCTCGCAGTCTTTAGTGGATTATAAAGGGGGGGGCTGGGGTTTCTCTGCTCGAATCCCACCCTGGACTGCTGTCTGATTGCTCCATTTCTGCAGTTGCTAGGAGCGGTGGGGGAGCCCATCTGAAAGATGTAGTTGTTCCCCTGAGAACATGTATAGTATTGGTAAAATTGTAGTTTGTCTAACTTTATTTTATTGCAGCTAGGACTTTGTGCTGTGCCCCTCCATTTTGGACCAGGACTGTGCTGAAAGGTCCAATAGTAGCCAGGGGGCATCTAAAATGGTGTAGAAGTGACCAACCAGAAATCAGGACTCTAGATGGAGCCGGCTGACCAATGGGGACACAGCTTGTAATACTGGGAAGTGGAATTCTGGGCCATGGCGCCTTTTTGCACCAAAGAGGGCAGTATTGAATGACAAGCATCTGCAGCCCTCCAATGGGATCGGGTGGCGCCCGAATAGAGAGACTTGCCCTAACTGCCAAAGGGCAGAGATGCTGTGGCTGTGAGTGAGGAAGGAGCCCAGGGCTTCTGCGCCATTAAGTCTTCACGCGGGAAGTGCGTGTGTGTGGTGAAGGCCAATTTCGGGTGGCTCGGTCTCCAGTAGAGTCAGACTAAATCCGCAAGGCAGTGGTCAGAGGAGGCTGTGTACAAGCACAGCTACCTACCAGGCTCAACCTGAAGAGGACTGGAGATTCTGCTGAATCGCACTCGGTCTGTCAGGAAAGTTGAAGCTGCAGTGAGACTTCCAATAGCTGTGAGTTCGGTTGGGCCACAGAAGCAGCTGCCTGGTATGGTACCCCTCTGTTGTCTTTCATATAAATGTGTGGAGAAGTATCTGAAGTTAAGGCTCAGCCCTGTGAGTGATGTGAGAGCACTTTTCCTTCTGGAGTTGTGAGTACTAAATCTGGGTAGCTCCCTGTTAAACGTTGCTACCAGGGCAAGATTTTCTGGTTACCTTGCTGACTACATTAGCTGAGCCGGCTGGCTCCATCAAATTGTAGTAGGAATTAAATGCTTATCTGTGTCAGGGCCCCAACCAGCTGCATCGAGGAACTAGCCTTTAGGGCTTGGGTACCCATGGACAGTAACTTATAGGTGAGGCCTGTGCACAGAGCCCTAGGTGAACATTCTTATATTGTAGTGGTAAGCTAATTAACCTGATTCCCCCCGGTACTTGTTGTCTCCCTTTGAATAA
This sequence comes from Neoceratodus forsteri, assembly GCA_016271365.2. Lineage (NCBI taxonomy): Eukaryota > Metazoa > Chordata > Ceratodontiformes > Ceratodontidae > Neoceratodus > Neoceratodus forsteri. Next base: position 1,338,043,240 of record CM057455.1, on the reverse strand, counting down.
ATCCGATTGCTTGTTTTGCAAAAGTACACTGGCTAGTTTGTATATTAATGGGAAAATATTGCACAGTGGATGTGGTGTAACTGTACCTTGCTTTCCGGGGGATCCCCGGAGTGAGCTGATTGGTCCGAGCAGGGGGGTAAGTGTATATGGTAAGGACACTGAAATTGAACTGTGTGGGCCACTAGTGGGAAGAAAGGGGAGTTGCTGCAACCCAGAGGGCTGTGACCGAGTCAATCTTGACTGTTCTAACCCCGATCTCTGGGTGGAGGCACCCACCAATGTATCTGGGCCCCTCACCCTGTCACAGTTAGGGCAGGCAGGAGTAGTAGCCCTTAGGATAGCACCCCCTAGGGGTTACAAATTGGAGGCACCGCTGGGATCAGCATCCCCTAGTGGCCGAGTGGGTGAAGTGCATAACTGTGGATAAATTAAAGGATATACTGGAAGGGGATATCATGGCTAAAATTAAGCTGGACCTTATTAAGACGATGGTACATAAACTGATGGGGTGGGGTGAAGCCGAAGAGCTGGACTCTCAGAGAATTGTGTTACTACTCAATGTACCTCTGGGGGCAACGACCGCTGACATTACCTCTGCTGTGGAGCGTGTTAAGTGTTTAGGCAAGGTGGAGGTGAAGGGGTGTATGGCTGACCTACTCAATCAGACTTTGCAGGTGCTACTCTTGTGTAGCATAGCCATTGACCCTGAGAGGGTGCCCCCAGTGATATACCTGGAAGGTCCCCAACCAGGGTGGAGGGTCATTCACATACGGAGTGGGTCAGTCACCCTCGGGGGGTCTCCATAGACTAATAGTTTCAAAGATAAGCTACTTAAATTGTTGGCTGTAGAAGGGAGAACTACCCAGGAGTTAATGCAGGCCTTAGACCTTTCCGGTGAACCCACACCTCAGGCCTCCCCTGGTGCCTCTCCGGAGCCCTCCAAGAGTTCTATTTTGGCTCCACCACCCCTAGTGGTTCCCTCTATACAGCTGGATTCTTACCGTAGGCTAAAACTTTTTCTGGCACAGTGCCAGTGCCTTCAGGGGAGGATGATTTGGAGGTGTGGATGGACTACGCCACCTCCTTAGCTCAGGAGTGGCAATGCTCTGAGGGGGTGAAATGAAAGAGACTGATGGAGAGCCTGCGGGGTCCGGCTTTGGAAGCCATTCGGTTTTTGCTGGCCACTAGCCTGGAAGCTACCGCCACAGAGTATCTTTCCACTCTAGAGGGAGTGTTTGGGAGCACAGAAACTGGGGAAGACTTATTATGGAAATTCAAGTCTGCTGAGCAGTGGAGGAATGAGAAGCTTTCCGCCTTTGTCACCAGGGTGGAAAGGGCTTTACAGAAGGCCTACCGAAAAAGGGGGGGTCACCGCATCAGCCTTGAACCAGGTCAGGTTGGAACATGTTTTAAAGTCTGCTAAATTTTCCAGTGTGATACTGTTAAAACTTAAGTTACATGATCGGCGAGCTGCCCAACCTGAATACTGTCAATTGATGAGGGAGATTAGAGAAGTAGAGACTGATGAAGAGGGGTTGGAACCCTATGTGGGGGCTGTGAATTTGAGCCAAACCCTTGAGTCTAGTGACCCTGATGAGACCCACCCTTCAGGAGGGCCTGATGCATCCCCAGAATTACAAGGAGTGGTAGGGGTGCATGCCATTTCCTCTGATCCCCAAGTAGAAAGTGAATTGAAGGCTGAGGTCAGGAATTTATGAGAACTGCTGAGGGACTTGAAGCAATCAACTACCCACCCTGTTAGACCTGGGGAACCTGAGTTATCTAGAAACCCATGCCCTGGCCTAGGGGAATCCCCTCGTCCCCCAGAGGGCACCCAGCAAATGAAGTATCTCCCTCCCAATAGAGATCCCTGGGACCCCAAGTTCTGCTACCATTGTGGGTAAGATGGACACTTTCAGACTGAGTGCCAGTTGCCGGAGAATGTAAGGAAGGTTAACAGCAGACTAATCATTTGGCATCGTAGGGCCCACGTCCAACCCCCAAGAAAGAGTTTTGTGACCCGGGCCAATGCCCAAGCAACTGTTAATGCTCTGCCCCCGAGTGGTCTGATGTGGTCGGGCCCTCGATGGAGGCTCTGGTGCAGGTAAATGGGATTCCCACCTGAACTGTATTGGATAGTGGCTCTTAGGTGACCATTATGTTTCAGGACTGGTATCAGGCGCATCTACCTGATATGCCACTACAACCCTTGGATGGCCTAAATGTATGGGGGCTGAGTAACAAAGCTTATCCATATTTGGGGTATATCCAGATCTGGTTGTTGTTTCCTACTTCTGTGGCTGGAGTGGATGAACAGGTGGAAACTTTGGCTTTAGTCTGCCCCCCCACTGGACTGTATGATGGGGTGCCCTTGTTGATTGGGACCAATGCTCATGTTTGGCCGATTAGCTCAGCTGTGTACTGAAAAGCAGGTGTCCAGGACTGGGCAAGCCCTCAGGATACCCATCTTGATCCAGAAGGCCTATGAGGCTCAGAGAAAAGCTAGTCAGGAGGAGCCTAAAGGCCCGGTGGGTGTTGTCTGAAGGAAGGATCCAGAGCCATTCATATTAGCTCCAAATGCCCAGTGTGTCTTGCAAGGGGAGGTTCGGCTTAAAAAAGATGTCAAAAATAAACTGCACCTTGGCTAGTGTGCATTGTGTGGATACTGCAGTGCTCCCTCACCGCAAGGGTTTGGGGAAAGATGACAGAGTCACGCTAGACTTGTTTGATTTCGGTGACTCCTCATTGCCTGCTGAATGGAAAGTAAAAGTCAGTGAGAAGCTTGCCCAAAGAGACCAGGTTTTTTCCCTGAAGGAGTGGGATGTGGGTTGTGTGTGGGGGGCCAAGCACCGCATTCGCCTGCATGATGAAAGGCCTTTCCGAGAGAGGTCTCAGCGCTTAGCCCCTGCTGATACAGACGATGAGAGACAGCATCTGCAAGAGATGCTTGCTGCTGGTGTGATACAAGAATCCAGGAGCCCTTATGCTTCCCCCATTGTCGTAGTGAGGAAAAAGAATGGGGCTGTTCGGATGTGTGTGGACTACCGTACTCTGAACCGACGGACTAGCCCTGACCAGTATACCATGCCACGCATACAGGATGCCTTGGACTGTCTGAATGGCAGCAAGTGGTTCTCTGTGTTAGATCTTCCGCAGTGGGTACTATCAGATCCCAATGGCTCCTGAGGACCGAGAGAAGACTGTGTCATTTGCCCCCTAGGTTTTTATGAGTTTATCTGGATGCCTCAAGGGATCTCAGGTGCCCCAGCTACTTTTCAGCACCTGATGGAATGAGCTGTGGGGGATATGAACTTGCTCGAGTGTTTGGTTTACTTGGATGATGTCACAGTGTTTGGCAGCTCGTTGCAAGAACATGAACGTCGATTGTTCAAGGTCCTGGATCGGTTGGAGGATTTTGGTCTTAAGCTATCTATAGACAAGTGCCAATTCTTTCAAACCTCTGTGAAGTATGTGGGCCACATAGTAGCCACTGAAGGCATAGAGACTGACCCCAGCAAGGTGGAGGCATTGACTACTTGGCCTCAGCCAAAGAATTTGAAAGAACTGCAATGGTTCTTGGGGTTTTGTGGATATTATAGGTGGTTTATTAAAGACTATTCTCGAGTGATCCGCCCCCTCCTAAACCTCACTCAGGGGTACCCTCCCACCCACAAAAAGTATAAAAAAGTTGTACTCTCTGGAATGGAAAGACAGTATTTACGTCCGAATGATGTGTTTGGAAACTGCTGGACTACTGAGTGTGAGAAAACTTTCTATGATATTATATATCAACTTACCCATGCCCCAGTGCTGGTCTATGCTGACCCAGCCAAGCCATACGTTCTCCACACTGATGCTAGTCTACAAGGATTAGGGGCTGTCTTGTATCAGGAGCACCAAAACGGGCTGAGACCTGTAGCTTTTGCTAGCAGAAGTCTGACTCCCTCAGAAAAAAACTATTCAGTGCACAAATTAGAGTTCCTGGCCCTGAAGTGGGCCATTGTTGATCAATTTCATGACTACTTTTATGGTGCCAAGATATTGGTGAAGACTGATAACAATCCTTTGACATATGTGCAGACCTCAGCCAAGTTGGATGCCACTGGCCATAGGTGGCTCTCTGCATTGGCCACCTACGACTATGCTGTTGAGTACAGAGCCAACCTAAACCATATAGATGCGGATGCTCTCTCTCGGAGGCCTGTGCCCTGGACTGACTGGGTCAGGTTGTCAGAACCTGACATAAAAGGCCTTTACCAAAAATTTGACAAGGAGGAACAGGTGTCTCCTGATGCTGTGGACTGCATGGTGGATTGCTTGGGGCCATCCAAGAACTGCATACCTGCTGCTTACTGTAATTTTTCTGCCTTAGACACTAGTGCACTGCCCAAATTCAACAATGATAGTCTCTAATGGGCTCAAGTCCTGAGATTCCATGATAAAAACTGCTTTGGAGGCTCTGCAAGCAGGGAGAGACGTGTCCCAACTGCGGTCTGCTGAATTGAGAACTGCCCTGTTATACAAAGAAGGTCCAAAATTGAAGTTGAACAATAGACTGTTATATAGGGAGACCATAGACAAAGAGGGGTGAATAGACAAACAATAACTGGTGTTGTCCACCACTTTTAGACGACTAGTGTTGAGGTCCCTGCATGACCACATGGGGCATCTTGGCATAGACGGAACTCTTGACCTGGTACGGACCCGTTCTACTGGCAAAAAATGAGTGCAGACGTAGAGCAGTATGTCAAGACCTATGGCCGCTGTTTGCAGAGAAAAGCCCTACCTCAGAGAGCTGCCCCCATGGTCAATATCACTACCAGTGCCCCCATGGAGTTGGTCTGCATTGATTTCCTGAGCTTAGAACCCGATCTGAAAAATATCAGCAACATATTGGTGGTCACTGATCATTTTACCTGGCATGCACAGGCTTTTCCTACTAAAGATCAGAAAGCAACCACGGTGGCTAAAGTTCTTGTTGTAAACTTCTTTGTCCACTATGGGGCTCCTCAGAGAATCCATTCTGACCAGGGGAGGGACTTTGAGAGCCGGCTGATTAAAGAAATGCTATCCTTGTGGAGAGTTCGAAAGTCAAGAACCACCCCGTATCATCCCCAGGGAGATCCTCAACCTGAAAGGTTTAACCGCACATTGCTTGATATGTTGGGCACACTGCAACCTAAGGACAAGCCTAGATGGAGCCAGCAGATTAGCACCTTGGTACATGCTTACAACTGCACCAAAAGTGATGCCACTGGATTTTCCCCGTACCAACTGATGTTTGGGAGAGAGGCTAGACTGCCAGTGGATGTGTGTTTTGGGGTCTTCCCTGATGGAGTACAAGCAGCAAATCATCTACAGTATGTACAGAAGTTGAAGGCCCAATTAAACCATGCCAACCAACTGGCCCAGACCATGGCTGCTAAACGAAACCTGGCCAATAAGGAGAGGTATGATAAGAAAGTGAAAGCGATGGAACTGAGAGAAGGGGATAGTGTGCTACTGAGGAATTTGGGACTGCATGGTAAACATAAGATTGCTGACAGATGGCATCACCTCCCTCATATTGTTTTGGGAAAACTGGCAGATTTACCCGTACATAAAGTGCGGCATGAAAACAATTCAAAAGCTGTGAAAACTATACACAGAAATCATCTGCTGCCAATCAGGCAAATCTTGTTAGAAGCTGAACCTCCAAATGCCCCACCATCCAGGCCTATAACTAGAGCTGCTGCCAATCAAAAAAACAGACCACTTGATTCTTCAGCAAGCAAACTAAGAGAGCCTTCTACAACCCCCTTTGATGAAGATGATTATCAGTCTGTGTCTGAAGACAGTGAGAATAATATTGAATACTATCCCTCTTATGAACTTCGGGGCAATCCCCTAATTAACTCTGGAGACGAAGTTGGGCTTTCTGGACTGTCTGAGCCCCCAGCTTTGTCTCTGGAGCCAATGCTCCCAGAGGATGATGTGAGTGGCCTCCAAGCTGAGGGGGTGGGGTCCTTGAGCCTGGCTAAACTGTCTGGCGTGGCTGAACTATCTGACTTTTCTGAAGAAGGAAGTGATGTGGGGGCAAGCCAGTGATATGCCAGAACCTGAGGAATATTTTGCGTGCCCTGATGGTTCCTTGCCAGTACCCGAACTGTCCCCAGCTGAGGCAAGTAGTGTGGGTCCTGATATAGAGGGTCATGTCCCCGAAGGTACCATGGGCACGGGGTCTCCTTCTCCTGTGGGGGTTCCCTCTACTAATCACAATGAGGCGGAAATGGAGCCAGGGCCTGTAGCTGATTTTAATGGGACCCCTAGACGCACTGGCAGAGAAGTATGGCCTGTAGTAAGGTTAAGTTATGAGTCCCTGGGTCAGTCTGTGGACCTGCCTTTAAATGTAGTCCATAAAGGGGTGTATGTGTCCCCAAGCTCCTTGCCCAAGTTAGCTTTGGGAAATGACTCCAGACTGTTAGTATTGCCCTCTGAGTATGGTACCCCTACCCCAGTTAGCCTTCCAGTAGTTGATAGGGAAGGGCCCCCTCTTTCCAGGTGTCATGGGCAGGAAGTGACGACCTGATTTAAAAGGGAGAAAAAGGTTATCTGTGTGTGTAATGTTGCATAAATAGTAGTAAACTGGGACTACAGTAACAATGCATGTAATCTAAAGTGTGATATAATGTTAATTAAGCTGTTTGCCTTAAAGTGATTTAAGGGTAACTACCTGACGCGGATGCCAAGTTCTTTCCAATTTGTAACCCCTAGGGGGCGCTATCCTAAGGGCTACTACCCTGCCTGCCCTAACTGTGACAGGGTGAGGGGCCCAGATCGATGGGGTGCCTCCACCCAGAGGTCGGGGTTAGAACAGACGAGATTGACTCGGTCACAGCCCTCTGGGTTGCTGCAACCCCCCTTTCTTCCCACTAGTGGCCCACACAGTTCAATTTCAGTGTCCTTACCATATACACTTACCCCCCGGCTCGGACCAATCTGCTCACTCCGGGGATCCCCTGAAAAGCAAGGTACAGTTACACCACATCCACTGTGCAATATTTTCCCATTAATACGCAAACTAGCCAGTGCACTTTTGCAAAACAAGTGATCTGATTTATTCAAGGGGAGACAACAAGGACTGGGGCGAATCAGGTTGATTAGCTTACCACTACGATATAAGAATGTTCACCTAGGGCTCTGTGCACAGGCCTCACCTATAAGTTACTGTCCATGGGTACCCAAGCCCTAAAGGCTAGTTCCTCGATGCAGCTGGTTGGGGCCCTGGCACAGATAAGCATTTAATTCCTACTACGATTTTATGGAGCCAGCCGGCTCAGCTAATGTAGTCAGCAAGTTGACCAGAAAATCTTGCCCTGGCTAGCAATGTTTAACAGGGAGTTACCCAGATTTAGTACTCACAATTCCAGAAGGAAAAGCGCTCTCACATCACTCACAGGGCTGAGCCTGAACTTCAGATACTTCTCCACACATTTATATGAAAGACAACAGAGGGGTACCATACCAGGCAGCTGCTCCTATGGCCTGACCGAACTCACAGCTATCGGGAGTCTCACTGCAGCTTCAACTTTCCTGACAGACTGAATGCGATTCAGCAGATTCTCCAGTCCTCTTCAGGTTGAGCCTGGTAGGTAGCTGTGCTTGTACACAGCCTCCTCTGACCGCTGCCTTGCGGATTTAGTCCTACTCTACCGACAGCGAGCCACCGAGGTGGCCTTCACTACACACGCTGCGCTTCCGCCTGAAGACTTAACGGTGCAGAAGCCCTGGGCTCCTTCCTCGCTCACAGCCACAGCGTCTCTGCCCTTTGGCAGTTAGGGCAAGTCTCTCTATTCGGGTGCCACCTGATCCCATTGGAGGGCTGCAGATGCCTGTCATTCAATACTGATCTCATTGGTGCAAAAAGGCACCATGGCCCAGAATTCCACTTCCCAGTATTACAAGCTGTGTCCCCATTGGTCAGCCGGCTCCATCTAGAGTCCTGATTTCTGGTTGGTCACTTCTACACCATTTTAGATGCCCCCTGGCCACTATTGGACCCTTCAGCACAGTCCTGGTCCAAAATGGAAGGGCACAGCACAAAGTCCTAGCTGCAATAAAATAAAGTTAGACAAACTACAATTTTACCAATACTATACATGTTCTCAGGGGAACAACTACATCTTTCAGATGGGCTCCCCCACCGCTCCTAGTGACTGCAGAAACAGAGCAATCAGACAGCAGTCCAGGGCGTGATTCAAGCAGAGAAACCCCAGCCCCCCTTTATAATCCACTAAAGCCTGCGAGCAGGCAGCTCTTAAAGAGACAGTACGGGAGGCTTTAAAAGCACTCACAACGCCCGCATTTATCGGCCTTACGCCAAACACCAGCCAGGCATGGAGCATTTAGGCAAGCTCCGGGAAGGCTTTTAAGAACCCCCATTTGTAGGGGGGTTACATGTAGTTTCATATTCTGCTACTTATCCGATATTATAACTTTGCATCTATACACTGCTTCCACTCCCTCCCCTTACCATTCTTCTCTGACCTCATTTCTCCCTTCTGCCCTCCCCCTATTTTTTAAGTGCTAAAAATCCCTCTCCAGGATCTCCTACCCTAATTTCTCTGCATCTCCCCCCACCTCGCCACTACTCCCTATATACTGTAGACCTCCCTTCCTGTGTTTCACAGTGCTGCTCACCTTCTGGCTCCCATTCTCTGCTTGGTTGTCTCTCTCATGCCACTTGTTCCTCCTTACTTCTTCTGCACTTGCATCCTTCACCTACTCCTCTCTCAACTTTACCCTACTCCTCTTCTCCTTGTTCTCCTCCTCTCCCAGCAAAGTCTTGTCCCTCGTCTTACCCCATTATTACTCCCCTGTAGTCTATACCCCTCCCCCACTATTGCGCAAACTCAACCCCCTCCTTCTACCAACTTCTCCTTTCCTTTGAACTTCCTATCAAACATGTTTCATGTGTCCCTCTTTCTCCTTCCACTCATGTTTACTTGTGCTTCCCTCCCTTCTACATGTTTTCCCTCCTCACTCCCTCCTTCCCTATCCTTCACTCCCCCTTCTCCAACCCTCCCCTCCTCCAGTCTTTCCCCTCTTCTCCATGGCTCCTTGGGCCCTCACTCTTCCCTTCATCCTGTCTCCATCTTTTATCTCTTAGATCCAGGCTTCTTACCTGCCACCTCCCTCCCTCCCTCCCTCCTCTACTCTCCCTCACAAGTGCCACATAGACACTGCTCTGTCCCAGTTAAGCTGCTCATCTAATTGCTGCTATTGGTTGTAGGAGCCATTGAGTCCAATCCTGGTCCTTTTCACTCCTCCACCACCTGCCTCCCCAAAGAACTGAGAGTGGCACACCTCAATGGCAGAAGCCTCCTTCCAAATGGGGAACTGCTGCAACCGCTCATGATTAGCCTTCACCCTAACATGCTAATTACCTCCAAATCTTGGCTTTCCCCCTAGATTCCTGATACTGTGGTCACCATACCTGGGTATTCCATTACTTGCCAGGATCATACCCATAAGGGTGGTGGTGTTGCCATTTACCTATCTTCTGCCATCCAGTTTACCTCTATACTCTCTATCTCTTCTCCACCGGCCTACAAACTTTTACTCCTCAAACTCTCCCTCCCTTACTCTATTCCCATCTTCATGGCTGGCGCCTACTGCTGCCTAGGTCTCTCCCCCTCTTCCATCACTGACCTCCTTACTACTATCTCTACTCATGCCTCATCCGGTGAATTACTCGTCCTTGGGGACTTCAATTTAAATTAGCTCTCCCCGTCTCATTCCAAATTTTGCCTAAACATTAAGTCCCTTAATCTTTCCTTTTTTTTAGAAAAGGAACAACCTGAAAACTTTATTTTTGTTATTTGAAAACCAAATGATGATATAACAAACAGTCCCAAAAATGAATGCAATATTTATGGAATATTATAAAAATGCAATATTTATAGAATATTATAAAAACATATGAGTTGGCCAGTCCTGAGACATTAGATGTAGAACATTATCTTGACCATCTCAAAATAACAAATTTCAATGGAACAGTCTCATAGTCTAAACAGTGGAATTAAACTGGAAGACGTCCACACTGCAGTAGTACCTTTTTCACCAAGTAGATCTCCAAGCCCAAATGAATATCCTGCAGAGTTTTTAAAACATTTCAGGACCTTGTGACTCAGAATTATGTAAACTCTATAATTAATTCTTTTTTTATATATTTTAATGTTTTATTGTTTTATAATACATACATACACAAGACAATGCAAGTATAACAGTGTACATATAGGTATGATATTCACGTTACAGCATTGTATTTTTAATGGATATAGTCACACAAATTACCTTACAGTGATATGCACATTACATGTGGTTCTCATATGTGGTAGGGCTTGAAATGGGTGGAAAGTAGGAATTCATCTACCTACCTAGATCTCATTGAAGGACAAAGTATGCAGTGTTCCTATCAGCTGGGTATTCAATTGTTTTTTGTCCATATCTGGTATGATTTTCTGGGAATTATTTTCCCATATCTATATTAGTTAGGTTTCTGTTGCTGTTTGAATAAACATTTCTATTCTATGACACCAGCTTTTGTTGCTAGCATCTATCCCTTTATGTCAGTATACCATTTATCTTATCCCATCAAGTATTATATCTTGGGAAACAAGGCTCCTGTCATTTTGGGCATATTTATTTATTTATTTATTTAGTTTTTGTTGACCGGGTAAGTGAACTAGACATATCCTGCCTATTTTCAGGCACGATCCGGGGGAGGGAGATACAGATGAATGCCAACTGACCTTGAACCAGATTAAGCTGTTGGTGGTATTTTTGGTGAATGAGGGAAATTTGGCCATGACATCAGGGAAATTCCCCTACTCTGCTGGTGCTCTGTGGCCAGTAGAGGGCTGTGCTGTGTCTGCAGGATGGCAGACAAAGTGCAGCCTTGTATGGAGCAGGACATTTGTTTGAAGGCTCCTGTTGTTTGTGATACAGCTTTACTGCTAGCAGAATTAAATGTTGTCCCTATGAGTGGGACATCTGACTACGCTCTTTCAGGTTTCAACGGAGAAGATACTGGCAGGACGCCAGTACGGGAGATCGTAAATGAATGTGCCGATTCTACGGCTTGCCCTGTTATCCCTGTATCTGCAATTTGCAGCCTGAGCACCTCTTCTGACTCGGGTCTGGTTGTCAGCACGGACCCATTTTCATCGATGGAACTTCTGGGTGCGGAGTCTGGTTGCGTTGAGGGCCCAGTCGGAATTTCAGCAGCAGAAATAGCTCCTTCTACCTCCTAAGTCATTCAGTGGCAATTTGGACTACATACAACTTCCACCGACTTTTTTGGGGACTGGTCAGCTGATGCCTCACTTTTTAGATCTGGATGGCTTGGTACAGCTTCAGGGACATGGATACCTGACCCTGACTGGGTAGACAGCGGGCCTACATCGTCTGCTCTTATGCATGCCAACAAACTGAGCTCAGATACACATTCTGGACATACTTCTTTTTCTATTAATACTACAAATTGTGCGCTCCTTGTTCAAGAGGATTCTGAGGCTGTTTCTGGCCCTAGCACATCCTCGGGGTGTGGGGGTGGGAGGCACTGGTCAAAAGTTTACAAAAACAGGAGCTTCAGACAACAACAAACGTATTCCTATGGCTGATTTATTTAAAAATAAATTAGAACAAGCTCCTAGGAGAAATGCTGTGAGACTGCGTTATAAGGGTGAGCTTTCTACTCATCCTGACAGATAATATATTGCTAATCATTTGCTTAAAGGCTCTATGCATTTTTTTCCCTCTGACTTATATGCCTTAATCCATGTATCTGAGGAGGACTCTTTTGACGTCAGTTTCCGACTTAATAGTAGCTTAGAAAAATTCTGGGAAAAATATTCTACCCTTAAGTGTTCTCCCTTACGGACCCCCTTTTTTGCTATTCCCTTCACTAGACCACAAATTCGGTATATAACTGTCATGTTCCATAATGAAGGGGTGAACATTAATGATATTTATCACTAGTTACAAAACTGATGTGACATTCTCGGCCCTTCTGATGCTCTTTTGGATTTAGAAGGTATTTGGACTGGGGGTTGGAAATTTAAAGTAAAGTTATCTCAGGTTAACTCTGATATTATTCATCTACTCAATAGTTTTTTTTGGATAAATACAGAGGTGTTTGTTTTTACAGTGGGCAACCCAGGCCCTGCTATAAATGTGGCTCACAGACACATATCAGCAGTTCTTGTGATATGTTAAAATGCTCTCTGTGTGGGGGATATGGCCACTCCGTGGATTTATGTGAGAACATTTTTCAGTGTAACCTGTGCGATGAGAAGGGGCATGCTTTTCATCAGTGCCCTTGGGCCAAACGAAATAGGGCTGAACGTTGGGATCATGACGATTTAGTTTATAAGGCTCAAGAAAAACACCAGGATTTTCCTCCTTCTGATCCTTCTAATTCACGCTCTGAGTCTACCCCTTCTAGAGGCCCTCCTTTGGTACCCACTTCTGATCCTCTCCCCCCTAGAGCTCGGCCTTCTCTGCCACCTGAGCAAGGCCCTGCTCCTACTTCAAACCTAGGCCCTGATCCTGCTGTCAGTGTGCCTGCTTTACCTAGTGAGACTGCCATGCCCCCCCATTTGAAACTGTTAAGGGACGTAGATTTACTAGGTCCTCTCTTAAAAAACCCTCGCCTTGCCCTATCTTTACAACAAACAGTTTTTCCTCCCTTCAGGATGACCTGGGGGACTCTGATTTGGAGTCAGACACCTCGCACAGGTCTGAGCTGGCTACTGAAGATGAAGAAAGCAGATCTACTGAACTTTCTAAGAAAAAAAAGGGAACAAAGGAAAAAAAAGAAAAGCTAGTAGCAGTTCAAAGGGAGGGCCTTGAACATTTCTATGTAATAGATGGCTACTTTGAAGCTGGTGTCTTTCAATGTCTGCAGCTTAAAGACCTATAAAAAACAGATATCCCTGTTTTCTTTTTTTGACTCCCTTGATGTTGATGTTTTTTTTGTTCAAGAAACACGCCTCTCCTCTCTTGCTGAGGTAGAACAAATTAAAAAACGATGGCATTGGGGTCCTTCCTTTTGGACTTTTGGTTTAGAAGCTGCAGATGGGATTGACATTCTCTTTAAATCCACTAAATTTCATGTTACCAGGCTTATTGATGTTAAGCCAGGGAGGGCTTTGGTGCTTGATTGCTCTCTTGGGGACTTCTCGTTTCGTTTTATTAATCTTTATGCCCCTCAGCTTAAAACAGCTAGAATTGAGCTATTTGATGAAATTAAGCCTTTCTTATATACAAAAAAAACATATTATTTGGGGAGGAGACTTTAATTGTACCTTGGACACTAAGCTTACAGGGGTCACACAGAAGAAGATATATTGTGATTCCAATGCCTTACTACATATTATTTCTGGAGCCAGTATACGGGATGCTTTTGGAAGTTTACATACCACAGGCACTGGAGCTACTTACCGTAGGCACGTCTATGCTACACGTATTGATATGTTTTTTGTTTCTAAGTATTTGATTCCTACTTGGTGTATATCTCAGCCCTTGGAATTTTCAGATCGTAATATTTTATGTTGTACTTTAAGTTTGTCTACTATTCCTCCAAAAATGTTTTCCCCACATAATCGCTGGCGATTTAATATGTCCCTTTGAGACTCCCCTTCCCTTTTTTCTCGTATTGATGTACAGAAAATTGTTTTATTATTTCCGGAATGTGTACCCACTAAAATGATGTTTTCTTTACACAAATTGATGGATTTTAGGATTCCTCCTCGTATTTGGGATGTTGTGTGGATCTCTATTCAGGGAAGACTGGGAGTTCGGGGTAATTTAAAATATAAGCCCCTGACTGAGAGATTCTGTCTGAGACCTACTTGCAGTAATAGTAAGGAAACTATGTTGCATTTTTTTATTAATTGCCCCCATAGTCAATTTTTTTGGCAGGACGCTGCTACACATTGGCATTTACCTTTTCTAAATCATATTTCTTATCACACCATTGTTTTAGGGGATTATACGGGGATCTGGAGGTCTTATTATAAAAGTACTTTGAATGTTTTTTTTTCCTTTGTTCATTATTTTTTATGGCAGGCTTGTTGTCATTTTGTATTACAGCAACAGTTAGTTTTAAACAGTACCATTTTTTCACAGATTGAAGATGGTTTATTATCTGTTAAAGACAATGATGTTTGTAGATTCTCTAAAGCTAAAGTAGATACTTTATGGAAACATTTTTTCTTTTGAAATATGTTATATTGATTGTTTTTGTTCCTTATGGATTTATTTTCTTGTGTACACCTGAATAATTCTGATGCTTTATTGTTTCTTTTGTGATGTTATGATTTCTTATCAATAAATTTCCCCTACTCTTTTCGATAAGTGCCATGGGATCTTTAACATCCACCTGAACTACCACAAATACAGGCAGATGGGACCTCGGTTTAACGTCTCATCTGAAAGACGGCACCTGAGAAGTGCAGCACCCCTCTCATGCTGCACTACAGTGTCAGTACTGGGATATTAACCCAAGTGCCAGATGTGGAAACTGAACCCACAGCCCTCTGATCTCCTGGTCTCAGAAGCGAGTGTGCTACCTACTGAGCCACTGACACTCGGTCAGCCCCAGAACCCCATCCGACTGAAGTGATGTTATGCAATGCCAGGTCTGTCTATCAGAAACAAGACGGCTATTATTGCTGATCTTGTTGGGACAACTGACCTGGCATGCATCACCGAAACCTGGCTCGATGACAGTGCGGGCCCAATTTTGGAAGCAGTGGTCCCAGCCAGGTTTTCAGTGATACACCACTCGAGATCGGACTGCAGGAGCGGGGCAGGGGGTGGCTATCTGTTTTAGATCGGAATTGGGACTTGCTAGTGTACCAGCAGAAGTGGCCAGATCATTTAAGTCTACCATAGTAGCAGATGTGGGCTGCAGGATCATTCTCATCTACCGTCCACCCAGGGGTGAGAAATTGTTCCTGCAGGAAGTGGCAGACATCGTCACCGATGCAGCATTGGAGTTGCCCAGGCTTATGGTCCTGGGCGACTTCAATGCCTGGGTCAATGATGAACTCTCGCAGTTTGGTCAAGACTTCCTCCAACTTATGTCTTCATTGGGGTTCACACAGGTAGTTGCCTATGCTACTCATAATCAGGGTCACTCACTTGATCTGGTCTTTCTCCTGGGGATCGAGTCCTTTGATTTGGTAGTGGAGCCAGTCAAATGGTCCAATCACTACACAGTAAGATTCAAATTCCATCCCCCCCATAGGCCTGCCCCTGTGGAGATGGTCAGATACCACCCATTGCAGCACTTACCCCAGAGGGTCTCTCAGCAGTGTTAGACCTATTGGGAGCTCTGAGAGCAGGCGGGGATCCAGAGAATCTAGTCTTGGCCTATAATAAGGCTATCACTGAGGCTCTGAATGCTATTGCCCCAGTCTGTATTCATCCCCCCTCTCTCTCCAACCTCGGTCCCCTTGGTTTGATGGGACCTTGAGGGAGTTGAGGCAGGTGGGACAAAGGTTAGAGCGTTGCTGGAGGAGAACGGACCTTGATGCTGACCACTTTAGACTATGGATCATTATCAAAGCTATCAATCAGCAATCTCATGTAAGAAGGCAGAGTTCCTGTCCAGTGAGATAACTGTTGCTCAGAACTGACTGGCTCAGCTCTTTCGAACCATGGACAGGCTGTGCAACCCAGCCTGTCTACAAGTCCGAGGAGCATTTTCACAAGGTAAGTGTGATGAGTTTGCTCACTTCTTTGCAGATATGGTGGCCGACATCAGGGCTGAAATCTGCTCAGCATCCTCTATGGGGGTTAGTGATGGTCGGTGCGAGGTCATCATCCCTCGGTCCTCCTGGATATCTTTTGACCAACCAGAGATAGGGACATCATGCAGATTGTCCAGAATGTGTGGCCAACTTGCTGTAGTCTGGATCCGGGCCCTACTCATCTATTATTAGGGTGTATGGAGGCCATTGGCCTGATCCTTGCAGAGATTGTTTGGTGCTCTTTAGATTCGAGAGAGTTCCCTAGCTCCCTGAAAGAGGCAGTGGTGACACCGCTTCTGAAGAAAGCTTCTTTAGACCCAGGCATCTGTGCAAACTACAGACCCATCTCTAACCTTCCCTTTGTTGGGAAGGTGATCGAGAAAGTAATTGCGCTGCAACTGAAGAACCATCTTACCATCCATGATGTCTTTGATCCTCTCCAGTCTGGTTTTCGGAAAAGATACAGCACCGAGACCGCTCTGGTTAGGGTGCTGAATGATCTCTTGATTGCAAGAGACCAGAAGCTCCATTCCATCTTGTTGCTTCTGGATCTCCCTTCAGCATTCAGCACTGTGGACCATGGGGTTCTGCTCGAGCATCTGAGGGTCATCTGTGGACTGGCTGGTCTAGTTCTTAGATGGATCCATTCTTTCCTAACTGGCAGGTTTCAGAGGGTGGCATCGGGGATTTTTCCTCTGAGCCATTCTCTATGCCATGTGGGGTACCTCAGGGCTCAGTGCTGACCCCCATGTTGTTTGCAGTGTATCTGCTGCCCCTCGGAGACATTGTAAGATGATATGGGCTGAGTTTTCACTGCTATGCAGATGATACACAGCTCTGTCTTTTGCACCCAACCAGGATAGTGCAATCTTGATGTTTAACAGCTGTCTGGAAGAAATCCATGGCTGGATGAAGTCTAGCTGGTTGAAATTGGATTCTGAGAAAACTGAGGTGTTGGTGGTGGATCTGGGACACAGGATAGAGAGGTCAGTGGTGGGGTTACCGTCTGAACTTTGGATCGACGGTGTACAGCTGCCTACCTCTGAACAGGTGCAAAACCTGGGGGTGGTATTTGATGATGGGCTGACACTGCGGGTACAGGTGTCGCCAGTCATCAAATCTTTCTTTTATTATCTTAGGAACATCGTCAGAATTAAGCACCTTGTTCCGTCCAATGATTTGCCCACATTGATCCATGCCTTTATGACCCTGTGCCTTGAATACTGGAACTCCCTATACCTAGGGCTTCGGGGGGTTGATGTCCACCATTTGTAGCTGGTGCAGAATGTGGCGGCATGACTATTGACTGGGACTTCTCGTTCCAGTCATATTACGCTCGTGCTGCGTGATCTGCACTGGCTGCCTATACAGTGGCGGACCACCTATTAGGTCGGTCTTTTGATATACAAAGCCCTACATGGACTGGGACTGGGTTACCTGCAAGAGCTCCTGGTTCCTTACAGCCCTGGCCGACCTCTCTGCTGTACTGATGAGGGGTTGTTAGAGGTTCCCAGGGTGTGGTTGAAGACATCTGGTGCAAGGGCTTTTATGTTCATGGCACCATCCCTGTGGAACTCTCTACCTCGTCTGATCGGAGAGTGTGGGACCGTGAAGAGTTTCAAGACCAATTTAAAGATGTATTTATTTAAACAGGCTTTTAATATTTGAAGTACTGTGAAATTGGAAGTTTTTAATTGAAGTTGTTGTGTATGTTTTTATGTGATTTTATTGAATTGTTTTAAAATGTTGTATGTAAAGCACTTTGATACTTGAATTGTGCTATACAAATAAAATCATTATTTTTATTATAAATAAGTAGCTAAAAGGTGTATTGGACATGTTATAATTAACACGTTACCTTATTTCTTGAGCTCCTGTATATCCCATTTGTAGTACGTCCTGAGATGTAAGTTACACACCATTCTAGATCTGGACAATGCCTAATAGAAGGTAGTATAGGGTTACTTACATGGTCGAGGCTTCAGGAAGGTCAAATCACTTAGGTTTATTTATTTATTTCTCAGATTACAATACCTTTGAGCCAGAGGCTCTTTTACAAAGGTTCCACATCAGGTAAAAGACAAATATAGATACATAGTAAGTTACAAAAAACAGGTAAGGTGAACAGTGCATGATAGACAAAATAAAGTGCAAACTTAAGGAAAATTCAGAATAACAATGAAGCCAGACAAAGGCTATGTCATGATAGAGGGGGGAGGTATAATAGGAGCAAGGGTATGGGAAGGGGGGGATAAGACAGACAGAATAGGGAAGCTTAGATCACTGGGAATGGGGATAGAGGAAGGGGAGGAGAAAAAGAGGTCAGGGGCAGTTTCACAATAAATGGGGGGGATAGCTTAGGTCAGACAATCATACCTGCGCTGTGTTGCGAGGTGCTGGAGAAATTAATTTTTAAAGGAGCAAATCATGGACTGATCATGGACCGATGGGGGAGGTCATTTAGCCAGTTTGGTGCCCAGTACTTGAAGGAGCACTGTGCCACAGAGGTGCAACAGAATGGGACTTGGTAGGCCAGGTTAGACATTTCATGGGTGTGGTGAGGGTTAGTTACCTAGTTAAGAAGCTTTAGGAAGACTGGAGAGGTTAGACCAAGACAGATTGTTTTCACAAACAGACAGGTCTGATACTTTATATGGCCCTTAAGGTGTAGCCAGTTAAATTGAGCATACAACTCTCAAGTATCAGTGAGTCTATGTGCCCTAGTAGCTAGTCTGCAGGTTTTATTAACGGCTATGCTGATTCTTTTAAGTGTGGTATCTGTGGCAGTACCATAAATAATTAACCCATAATCAATTAAGGAGAATACTGAACTAGTGATTGCTATGCGGAGGGCATCAGAGGTGAGACAGTGCCTATATAAGAGCCCAATCCTGGTGTTTACTGCCTTAGTTAAATGGTCCACGTGGGTGACAAATGACATGGAGGTATCTAGGGTTATACCAAGGTAGTTGAACTGCTGGACCTGTTCAAGGGGTGAGTTAAGATTGTTAAGGATGGTCAGCTGGTGTAGTTTGTTCCTATTGTGAGGACTGGTGAAAAGCATAGATTTCATTTGTTTGTAATTAAGGAGTTTGTGGTCAGAGAACCATTCCTCGACAGCAGGGAAGTTGTCCTGTAGTTGTTTTTCAAGGGGGGGGGGTCAGGGTGACTTCAGAAAATGATACCATCATCTACATAGAGAAGTAGGTTAGAAGAGTCAACCTGAGGAAGGGTGTTGAGGAATAGACTAAAGAGCAGGGGACCTGGGATCGATACTTGTGGGACCCCAGATCATACATAGCGGCTGTTGGAGAGTGCATTACTTATTTAGAATTTTATTTTGATTTTCTGCGATCAGCCACTAAGGTAGCTCTCAATCAAACCCATTATGTCAGCTGAGAGTCCCAGGGCATGGAGTGAGTCAAGTAATAATTACAGTAATAGTAATGTACTGTTACATATAATGTTATTTGTATTATTGTGTAACGTGACTGTAGGGTTGGATCGTGCCTGAAAAAGGGCCTCGGCCTATGGCACTTACCTGATAAACAAAAGTTAAAAAATAAAAAAATAAGTTTAAAAAAAAAAATAATAGGGTGTGATTGTGAGGATACTTACTTAAATTTGAAGGGAGGGTTAAGTAGTAGTCTAAATGGCAAACCTAGGGTGAGAACAGAGAATTATCCAGATAGATACTACTTGTGCTGCTTCTTGTTTTTACTGAGCCAGCTGATTGTAGTTTTCTTTATCATTTCATTTTGGTAACTTTCCTTTTGTCTAGTACCATAAGCTTAGTATAGTACCCATGCAGGTTATAAAGAGTAGAGAAATGGTAAGACAGAAGGGGAGGGAGGCATAATGGGAAAAAGACCATCTAACTATTTACATACTGGGAGTCTCTCTCTTGAACAAGGTAATACCATGGACCATGACTCAGAGCTCTCCAAGGGGGGAGGATCTTGGCTCAAGGAACAAAGTCCGAGTAGTTCTCCAATTGATATAGGACCCATTTTTGCCATTTAAGCTCAAAGAAGGAGCCATGATTTTACATTCGTGCTGACATCCTCTCCAATGTATATATTTCTAAGGTAAGTTCTCACTCGCTATCTTTTGTGGGTATCTTTATGGTATGACATAATCTAGTGATTGATTTTTTGGCTGCCAGGACAAGTAAAGTGACTAGTTTGTATTGGGCAAGATTTAGGTTTCTGTCTTCTGGCGGGATGGCATTCAATACCAGCGTGGGGTTGATTGTACCAGCACAATCAAAGATGGTTTTGAGCTCTTGGATTACTTCTTGCCAGTAGGGTTGGAGTGTTGGGCACGCTCAGAGGATATGAGATATGTCCGCCTGTTGGTGTCCGCATTGGTGCCAACAGCATCTGTCTATTGGGCCTGAGAATCTGGCTACAATTGCTCATGTATGGAAGAATCTGTCACGACATTTCCAGTATTCCCTCCAGTAATTAGTGGAAGCTACTTTATATGAGGGAAGGGAATATTTGTACCAGGTTTCTATAGATAGGGTGGTGTCTAATTCAGAATTCCATTTTTGAAGGGCTGTTGCAGTGGAGTCTGTGGGTTGGACATGTAATGCTTTGTACAGCTGACTTTTAAGGTGTGTCTGGGTAAGGCCTTGTATATAAGACATGAGGAGATGCACTAGCTTGGAGGGTTTTTCTACTGTTTGGATTAGTGCTTCCTCTCTGGGTTGGAGGTAGGAGCGGAGCTGGAGGTATTTGTAGAATTCAGGTTTTGAAAGTTGAAAGGATGCCTGGAGGGAAACAAAGGGTAGTCATCCCATAGTGCCTAGTAGCTGGAATGTATGTCTGATACCATATTCCTGCCATCATCTCAGAGCTCCATCTATTTTGTTAGGGGGGAAAGGCAGCACCATATGCAAAAGCCTGCAAGTAGAGCCTTTCTGTCGATGTGAGGTATCTTTTTTGGATAAGTGTCTACTGGCAAATGGTTTCTGTCATACATTGGGAGAATTTATTATATGGGGTACATCTTGGGGGGTTGTCAGATAGGTATGGGGTAGTATCATTGAGGGTTTGCTCGATGTGTTTCCAATGTGGGTGGTATGATACTGCCATCCAAGTCTGACACAGTACGTAGGTGGGAAGTCATTGCGTATTTTTCCATGTTAGGGAGATTTACTCCTCCTTTGTCTCAGGGGAGTTGCAGAATTGAGTATCTAACCCTAGGTGGTTTAGCCTGCCAAATAAATCTCGAGATAAGTTTGTCCCAGGCTTGGAAATAGGTTCTGTTTGGTTTAATTGGGAAGGTTTGAAGAAAATAAAGGATACGAGGAAGTACAATCTGTTGTATTGCCTCTATTTGGTTGAATAGCCCTGATGAAAGCTATGATCAAAGTGAGATATCATCAATCAGCTGCTGAGTTAGTGGCTTGTAGTTCAAAAACTCTAAATGTTTGAGGTTTTTGGTAAATTTTATTCCGAGGGATCTGATCAGCATCCTTTACCACTTAAATTGATAATTTCTTTCAATCTGTGGGGATGGGGCATAGTGATAAAGGAGGAGCGCCTCTGTTTTTTGGTCATTTAATTTATAGCCGGAGAGTTTACCATACCTTTGGAGTAGATTCCAGATCTCAGGGATAGATTGTTTTGGGGAGGTTATGGTTAGTAGGATATTGTCAGCAAATAGTGAGATTTTAAACTGTCTCTCTGCTATGGGTATTCCTTCTATCTTGGGGTTGGTTCTAATTGCTCCTGCTAGCGGTCCTAGGTATAGCTTGAAAAGGAGCGGCAGGAGTGGGCAACCCTGTCGGGTGCCTCTGGTTAGGGAAAATGCCTCAGAGATAGAGCCATCTAGCTTTAAATAAGCTCAAGATGAGTTGTATATTGTTTGGAGGGTTTGTATAAATTTGGTCAGAAGTCCGAATTGTGCCAGTGTGGCCCACAGATATGGCCAGACCACTCTGTCGAAGGCGTTCTCTACATCTAGACTCAACAGCGCCAGGGGGGGATTTGTCTTCTGGCTGCATATTCTATTAGGGTTAGGTTATGTCTGACACTATCATGTGCCTGATGCTGCCTGATGAAACCCACTTGGTCTGGGTCTACTAAGTGAGGCATGAGGTGTTCAAGCCTTCGTGCCATAATAGACATAAGGATCTTATAGTCACAGTTAAGCATTGAGATAGGGCGGTAGGAGGCCGGTTGTCTATAGTCCTTCCAGGGTTTCAGAACTGCCGATATAACAGCATACTTCCAGGAGGAAGGGGGCTGGTCTCCCTCCTGTATCGTATGGTAGGTTTGGGTTAAGAGAGGAAGTAAGGGCTCCCCAAATATTTTATAGTATTCTATGGGACAGCCATCTGGGCCTGGTGCTTTCTGGGTTTTAAATGTCTGTAGGGCCTCTCTTATTTCTGAAAGTGCTTTTAGGTTTAGGAGGTCCTGCTCTTGCTCCTGTGTTAGTTTGGGAAGAGTGAGACTTTGAAGGTATGTCTCAATTGAGCCCTGTTTTTAGGGGGGAGGGGTACTGCCATGTACAATTGGTGATAGTAGTTGGTTACATCCTATCGAATCTCTGTGTGTCAGTTCAATAACCATCCCATGCTTGGGTCATATAGATGAGTAACAAAGGCCTGAGCTTTGGACACTGAGTTTTCAGGCTAGGTTTCTTGCTCTCTTGGCCCTCCTTCATATCAAGTGTGTCTTAGGTACAAGAGCTGCTGCTCTATTTTTTGGTCCTGCAGTTTCTGAAGCTTCTGCTTAACTAGTTTTATCTGGGGTTGATGTTGTTGTCTCCTCAGTACAGGAAGGTCAGAAGAGTGACCAGTGTTTCTTGCAGTTCTCTGATTTTCCCTTCCCTTTCCTTTTTTTTTTCTGGGCCGAATATGCCACAATTTCACCTCTCACCACAGCTTTAATTGTATCCCATTTGATGGAGGGGGTAATGGTGGGGGCCTGATTTTAATTTTTTATCCTTGGGATGACTTCTTCTATTAATTGTTTAAAATCTGGGTCTCTTAAATGTGTGAGGTTTAGCCTCCAGCAGGAGGAGCGATCGGGTTTTCCCAGTCAGAACTTAGCACAGAACGGTGAATGGTCAGAGTGCATAGACGCACCATGATGAAGGTCTATAGCCATATCAAGGTGTTCCGCCGCAGTAAACAGATAGTTCAGCTGGGAGGCTGTGCCTGTTCTGGGGGGCAAAATGAGTATATTCCCTTCCTGTTGGAAAAAAATGCCTCCACAGATTAACAAGGACCAAGTGTGCTAGTGTCTGCTGGATGGAATTTCAGTACAGACCTGTTGAAGATTTTCAGTAATTCTTTTACATCCTGGAGTGTTGTGAGTCCTTGCTGCTTTCTCTTTCTTCATTCTGTGGTGGTGTCCCAAGCTGTTTCTCAGAGGGCCTAATCATCTTGGATAGCTGTGGTTCTTCTCGGTGTCAGTATGGTGATGCCCTTGGTTTTGAGGAATTGTATGGTGTCATCTAGTGTGTCGAAGTTTTTTGAGCCCTCCTTAAGCATTATGACTAATCGGATGGACAGGGTGTTTGAAACTTTAGCTGCTGCGCTTTAAGGGTCCAGAGGATTGGTGCGTATGATCTCTGCCGTGCTGCAATGGAGGCCGAGTAGTCAATATCAAAAAAGATCCTCGTGTTTTTGTAGGTGATAGTTTTCAGTTGCCATGCATGGAGTAGGGTTTGTTGTTTGGTGGCATAACTGAGGAACATAATTACAATTGATCATAGCTTCTGTTCTCTGGCCTGCAGTTTTGGTGTGAGCACCCTGTGTGCTTGTTTGATGTCCAGAGGGAAACTTGGGTTTAGTTGGAGGAGTTCCCTCAGCATGCCATCTAGGAAAATGGGTATGTCTCGGCCCTCATTGTCTTCCGGAACACTGTAAATGTGGAGGCTGCTCCTTTGGGAGCGGTTGTCTAGATGTTCACATTTATCAGCTAGATCTTTATGCTCATTTAGGAGGTGTACCACAATTCTTTCAAGTCTGTCAGTCTGCATATCCAGTTGATGTTGCTGGGTTTCGATTTTGGTTACTTGTTTATTTAATTTTGTTATTTCTGTTGTGAGTTCTGTTCGGAATGTGCAAACCTCTGTCCGAAACTCTTTTAATTCAGTTAGTATGGTTGAGTTGAAAAGTTGATTGGGAGTTTCAGCATTGTCTGCCATGGCTTGGTGGTTATTTTGAGCTTGCAGTCCTGTAGTTACGGATTTGAGGTCATCCAACACTGTTTTGTTGTGAGTTTTCTTTTTTCTGCCACCCATCAGTTAGAATAGCCCCTTTCTATTATGTTTCTTTGTAAATGTTCTTATTTGCTGTAGTTTAGGAGCTATTAGGATGGGGATGATTGGAACTCGATGTTCGGTACTGCATTCCCCTAGGTGACTTCACGGAAAGTTGTCCCTTAATCTTTCTTAACTGATCACTGACCCTACCCGCCACAACCATAAATCCTTCAATCACTCTCTGCTAAACTGGGTTCTTGCCTCCCACTCCCACTGGATTATTGATGCTAGCACCCTTCCAGATGCCCTCAGTAACTATCATCTGGTCTACTGTGTCTGCAAACTACACAGCCACAAGGCCCCTCCTAAGCTTTTTCAGATCTAGTCTTTGTGGTCACTGGATTTATCCTCCCTCCACATGGACTTGGCAGCTACTGACTGACGCCTATCTCCTTTGCCAACTCCATTGATTCTGACCTCCATTATTTCATGTCCAAATTCCAGCCTATCTAGGACCATCACGCTCCTCTCAGAATTACCATGGTCTGTGGATCCAGCCTCCCCTGGATCTCTGCAGAATTACTGGCCTGCCACCATGCTCAATATCTTACCTGGAAGGTCCACAAGTCCTCTGGCTCTACAACTGATTTATTTATGTATTGCGCCCTTTGTAACGCTGCTACCAAAACCACTAGGCTTGCCAAGGCGGAGTACTTTGCCTCCACTTTCCAGACCAACATTAACCACCTCTCAAAGTTCTGGAAGGTCATCCATGCCCCCCCCCAATCCAGTCCTCCACCCCATTCCTCCAGATATGTGATGTCACCATTTCTGATCCCCTCTTGGTTGCCTCTGAGTCCAACACTTTTTTCACCACAGAAGAAATAAGAGCCACTCTGAAGTGTAGGTGCCAGTGACAAATAATCAGATACCTTAGAACAAAGTCACAACACACTGACTTACCCTTCTACTGCAAAGTGGAAGAACGAAGCAGGCAGGCAGATGTGAAGTTTACTCCAATTTATTGGAGTTCAGGCAGACAAAATCACCAACATAGTGGTGGTCAGTAAATCATGACATTTCACCAGAAGGCTTTATCAAACAAATAGTGCCCCTTGGGGCACAGCATCCCTTTATACTGTTTAGACCAGGTGTAGACAATCAGCTGTTTCAGTCAACATACTGTACATGACAACCCCAGTGCCTTTGTATTATTTATTTTTCTGCCCCGTGCTCGCTGGTCCTCCACTCCTTCAGGCTCTTGACAAGTTCCCCTGGACCTTTTCTGTCCTTGCCCAGCCCTCCTCTAGTCCCCAGATTGCAGCCAACCCCCGGGATATCCCAGTGTATCCCTTCACTGGGCAGGTCCCTCTCCTCCGAGGGGGAAGGCACCGGGGGGGGGAGGATAGCCCCAGCACATCCTTCTAGGGCCCGGGGATGCTGCTGGGGAACAGGAGGCACCGGGAAGGCACTGGAGGCCCTTAGGAACAGGGAGCCATCATCCAGTGGGCCAGTGAGTGAGTTTTCCTGGCTTTCTGTTGGGGGCAGCATAGTGACGTCACGGCATACACTGATGTCCGCTCCTCCCTCAGTTAGTATTGGGCCGTGCGTTCTGTGATACTCCCAGCCTCCGCTAGGAGCCAGCAGGTGCCGGACCAGTTCCCTACCCCCCCCGGAGAAGGAGAGCTGTCCCTGGGATGCTCAATCCTTCTCCCCCTGGCCGGTCCTCCAGTGACCCAGGCTCATTCCTGAATCCTGGCTGCTGGCGTCGCAAGTGGAAATCCAACCACTGCGCCGGCAGGTCGGCCTCCAGTGCCTTTAATCAGTAAGTACTGTACCCATCATTAAAACCTACATAGACACATGTAATGTTTAACAGACACATTAAAAACTCCTCTGTTGATTTTCAGTTCACTTTTCATGCTAAATTAATGCATCTTTATTTTAAATAATTACTAGTGAACAAATCTATGGGAAGGCCAGAGAGCAGACATGGTCAGACCCATACAAACAACACTTTCAGTATTATTTAAATTTTAAATATTTTTAGTTGTTACAGGTACTGACCAACAAAAGTGTGTGTGGGGGGGAGAGAAACAACTAAGAAAATACAGGGAACACATCCTATATGGTTTACACAGGAACCATGACTAAGCCATAAACCTTTAGGAGTTATACTTAGAGGGTCAAACATATTGCAAAAGGTTATGTAAAAGCATTTTGAAGGGGGCATGGCCACGCTGGAGAACATGGTGGAGGTCTAAATCAAGAACTCCACAAGGATCCACTCAATATCTCCTCCACCCCGTGGCAAAGCGCATTTAAAACCTCATCACTTACTTGACAATATTGAACAGATACCCTCTTCATACAAATCTGGCAAGAAGCAGACTAAACTTTGCTTCAGCCCACCTCAGCAGAAGCCTGACACACTGGGCCTGATCGGGCCTCCCACGCAGTCAAATCCTGGACCTGACTCTGCATCCCACAGCGAAGACTCGCCGACAATTGCCAATTCTGCTTCAGGGTATCAAACCCTAGAGGGTCTAATACGAGGTTTAAAATACGATTTGGACACCAGGATGCAGTTGGGTTTCGATAACCTCACAGCCCAAATGCAGCACCTGCAACAGATGGCAAATACAATTTCAGGCACAGCAGATACTCATGAAAATCATTTCACCGAGCTGGAATCTCACATAAGCGCATAAGAAGACAATAACTCTACCATGTCTTCCGACCTCCAGATGGCTCTAAAAGAAATAGCTACTTTAAAAGAAGTGATCGATGATCATGAAAACCAAGAAAGAAGAAATAACATTAACATAGTGGATCTGCTGTAAGGGCAGGAAGGCAGGGACTGTGCTACATTTATTCAAAAATGGCTTTCTCAAACTCTATTGCTACCTCAAGAGATGACCCTTGAAATCCAAATCCAAGATCACATCGAGCCCGTGGCATAAAACCGCCACTAGAACAACTTCCCAGGCACCTGCTGGTTAAGTTCCTTCACTATCAAGATCGACAGAGGATCCTGGAAGCTGCGCGGAAGTGAGACCCCATCATGATGCAGAACGCCTGCATCAGCATTTTCTTCGACTACTCCAGACTTCTTCAAACCCGCAGGCAGGCCTTCAATGCAGTAAAGAAAAAGCTTCATGAACTAGATTGCCACTTTACACTGGACTACCCTACCAGACTGATTTGCAGTATTTGCATATTACTTTATAAAGTGTGTAATTTTGTCATTAAATGGGCACAATATTGTTTGTCTAGTAGGATCGTAGAGTCTAATCTCCATTGGGGGGGGGGAGAACCCAACCTGGGCCATGGAGACAACCAAAGGTGCATGGTCGGAAATAATCATGGGACCATAGGAAGCTGATAGGTCATCATTTACATGGCAGGACGACAGGAATACATAGTCAGTCTCATATAAATTTGGTGAGCATGCGAAAAGAAAGAGTATTTCCTTTCTGTGGGATGACAGTGTCTCCAGGCTTCGATCAGTGCCCTCTACCCTATCATTCCCCTCAAGGCATGGACTCCATGTGGGATCAGTTTGGTTTTCTCCTTGGAGTGGTCTAATGCAGGGTCTAGATATGTGTTAAAATCATCCAATCCCAGCAGCAATCAAGCAAGGCCTCTCATACTGGTATTGACAGGGTCTTTTTAAAATACAACAGCTTAGAAAAGGAGATAGGATAATTAGCTTTCAAGAACTCAGAGATAGCTTTAACCTAGACTTATCCAAATATTTCACATATATGAAACTCGGATCAAAACTGGGAGCTATACTGGAGAAGGATGATACTGAAATTAAATTAAGGTACTCCTCCTTGGAGGAGATTTTCAGGAAATTTTCTCATAGCCCCTCCTTTAAGCCCCTGGCCAGATGTTATAAACTACTGCTTGAGGCTAGGCCACACCCCTTCGAAAACCTCAAGGGAAAGTGGGAAACAGATTTCTATCCTGATGGATTTGTGGGGGGAACTGGACCCTTATCTTAAAAAATGCTCTTCACTGTTCGGTTAGCAACAGATTAAGAGCAGTTCAGTTCAGTTTAATGTTCTCACGTGGGCCTACTTCACCCCAAGTCTGGCTTACAGAATTGACCCCCTTTCATCACAGTTCTGTCCCAAGTGTTTGGCACAGGAGGGATCCTTTTTCCACTTGATCTGGGAATGTCCCAAGGTTCAGCAATTTTGGTTGGGAATAGTGAACATCTTGGCGGGGACCCTTTGTATCCCTCCCAGAATGGACCCAGCAGAAGTTCTCTTGGGCCTTCCAGGGTTTAGAGGAGCAAGCCACGTGTGGGGGAACAGACTAAGGTGGCTGGGTCTGGTGGTGGGTTTGAGAGAACTAGCAATATATTGGAGAAGTAGCCAGAACCCCACTATTGCTTCTTGGCTGAATTCACTTTTATCAACAATGAAACTTGAAAGGACACAATGTATAGTTAGAGATCAAGTAGAAAAATATGAGGAGACAGGGCTCCCCTTGGAGAATGCCTTGGGTGAGTCCTGATTCCCACTCTTTTGATTGACTAACACCGGTGGGCCCATTGACAATTCCATATTGTTCACAGAGCAAGTTGTCAAATGTTGCCTATGAGACAAAAAGTTGTCTTTATTGTATAAAATTAAATCTCTGCACCTTACTTCATTTTATCTAAGTTACATGAGAACTGAGCTACAGTGTGTTTATGCAATATTCTGAAGTAATATGCAAATACTGTTATGTCATATTATCAGTTGTCACCATAATGTTTTTCTTTTAATTGACCATCCCCCAAATAAGAGAAGGGGAGCTATTGTATCTGAGATTTTTCCAAAGTTAAATAGAGTTTACAAAAAAAAAGCATTTTGAGGGGGGAAGCTTAGTTAGATGTGGTAGAAGGGTAGGACTAGAAACTAAGAAAGTCATAACCAGTAGAGAATAATAGCCATGATAGGGGATCCCTAACATGGATGTTATAGTCTCCTAATACAGTTCGGGATACAAAATTCATAATCTTTGATGGGCAGAAAAAATATCTCCATAAATTGATAATCAGTACCAGCTGGTCTCTGATTCCAAAGGAGCTCTCACTCAAGGTGCTAAGGGAGCCTTCAGTTTCTGACCTGCAGTGAGCAAGAAAATATATGGGTCAGTAGACCTGTTATCTTCTGTCCATCAGATAGGGTAACGACTCAATGTGTTCACTACACCCTTCTTTTGTATTATGGGCACTAACCTGGTACATCCAAAATAATTCCCTTTTACTCAGAGCCAAATCTCTGTTGCCACCTCTTGGTCCCATTTTACATGTCCCAACCCTATGAATTTAATGGCGTGTTTCTCTTTTCTTGCAATTGTTTTTATATGTAATGCTAAAGTATATTCCAAATCCTCATTTTTAATGGCTCTTACATATTCTCCCATTCTTTCTTTAAATTTTATTTTTGTTTTACCAACATAATACTTTCCACATGTGAACATAGCCATTTAGATCACATGTGTGGTATCACAGTTGATAAAAGAGTGGGATACCAATAGTTTGCTTGGTTTTCAGATTTTGGACTTCTCTGCATTCGTGTACATGTGTGCAGTATTTACACCTACCACTTCATACAGGCCTTTGGTGATGGTGGCAACCACATATTTTGTCTATTTATGGGTTGTACTGAGTGTACAAGCTGGTCCCTTAGGTTGCTTGCCCTCTGTGTTTCAGCTGTTTCCTAAGTCTGGGGTCACTTCTCGGTACAAACCAAATGTTCTCAATTATTTTTCTAACCATACCTGCTCTAATACTATATGTTGTGACAAAGTTAATTTGTTCATCCTTCTGTTTTCTCTCTTCTCCCTTGTTCTTTTTGTTTCCTGTAAGGTCCTCCCTATTTGTTCTCACACACTGTTCCTTTACCACATCAATACACCTCTGACTGTACTCTCTTTCTTTGAATCTTTTTTTTTTCCTTTGGATTCCACTCCATATTCCCCCTCCTCACTGCAGATTCTTTTAATTTGTAAAAACTGGCTATTTGGAATGTTTTCCACAGTATGCTTTGGATGACAGCTGCTGGCTAGTAAAACAGTATTCCTGTCTGTTGGTTTCCTATGAACCTGTACTTAAGTCACCACTATTCAATTCCTTACATATTCCTATGTCCAGGAATGGGATCTCATTCTTGCTTTTATGACATGTGAATTTCAAATTTTAAGAACTGTTATGTAAAAACTGTAAAAAACAATCCAATTCATGTTCATCTCCATTCCATATGAAGAATATATCATCAATATATCTTCTCCTTAACTTAATTTTGTCAAAGAAAGGGTTATTGTGTTTGTCCCATATGTACATTTCCTCCCACATTCCACGGTATAAATCAGCATAGTTGGGGACAAAACCTGCCCTCATTTGCCTCCATTGCTGTCCCTTTGTTTTGGATGTAATTTTGTCCCATGAAGGCAAATAAGTTACTTTCTAACACTATATCACACATTCCCACTAATAACTCAGTGTCTGGTCTGACATTTTCACCCCTTTTGTTAAGGTAATACCTCAGTGCTCTGAGTCTCCCCACATGGGGGATGTTTCTGTAGAGGAACTCAATGTCTAAAGTCACCATCAAATTTTCCCCTTCTATTTTGAGACCATTAAGGATCCTCAGCATGTCTTCTGTATCTGACATATGTAATGGCAGTTGTTTTACTGACTCCTTTATGATATCATCCACAGACCTTGCTAATGGTTCCATTAGGCTCCCTATGCTTGATATTATCAGCCTACCTGGCAGACTCACAAGTGTTTTGTGGATTTTGGATAAAACGTAGATCTGAGCTTTCAGTGGAAATTGTACTGTGAGATATTCTCTTTCTTTTTGGTTTATTAAACCTTCATATACTGCCCAATCCAAAAGCTGTCAATTTTTCTCTTAAATGCTTGAGTGGGATCTGAAGGTAATGGTCTATAAAACTCAACCTGGCACAATTGCCTGTTAACCTCTGCAATGTAGCTGGTAGTGTCCATAACCACTACACTTTCCCCCTTGTCAGCATGTTTGATTGTTATACTGCTGTTGTTTTTAAACTTTCATGTGCTCTTCGCACCTCCTTTACTCAGATTATTGTACCTCAAAGTAAACTCTTCACACCTTAATTTCTCCAAGTCCTGTTCATGCAGTTTTTGAAAGTTAGCTACTGCTGGGCTTTGTGGGGGACAAAATGTGCTGGGCTTCCTTCTTATATTTTGCTACTCAACCCTAAATGCTGTAGCTGTACCTAAATCCCCCAATTCTGTTACCTCCCCCTCTGTGACATCATGCATTTCAAATTAATTCAAAACTTCCAAAACTTCTAGTTTATATTCTCGAAATATCACATTCCTGAATGACATTCTTCTGCATACATTCCATTCTACCCATATTTACAGTACTGTTTGTATTGACTCCAGAGTAAAAACACCACAAGTTCAAAACTCTACACAGTCAGTACAGATCTATTGTAGTCTGACAGAAGTCTAAATCTACTGAGGGCACAAATGAAAGTCCTTTATTGAAAACTTGTAGTTCATTCTCTCTCAGGGTATCCGATGACAAGTTTATAACATTGTCTTTAGTGTTTACCTCAGTCCCTTCTACTTCCGGTATCTTCCTCTCTAACCTTGGTATCCTCTGTGACTTGTGTTTACCCCTTCTGGTTCTCTTTGACCCATTTGGTACTTGGTCTTCTGTATACTGCGTTGAGGGAATCCTGTTTGTTCCTCCTCTAAAAACAAATTCTGGTCAGAGCCACTATGGCTCCATAATGTAGTTTGTGAAGTTGTGTGCATTTGTAAAGGAGGCTGGAGAACCAACACAATGATTTGTCAGTAGTGATGATATTTTTATTGTAAAAGGTAAGGGAGGTAGAGACAGTATGAAATCTTTGCACTGAAAAAGTAGTTTAGGCAATGTGGTGATGATATTGTTTATTTACATGGTAATACAGGAATACTGTACAGTTCAGAGTATGCAAAGGCTGTCATTATATAAAGTTTTTTTTGTCCAAGAGTCTTTTCAAGTTTTGTGTACAAGTGTATAAATCAGGTAATCATGGTAACACTGCACAAACACATTTTGCTATGTGGTGTTTTCTTTGTCACTTCATTGTGCCAAGGTGGATTGTGCTTTTGGCATGAAATTTTCAGAGTGGCAGGCCCTGGTTCCACAGATGTGCCTTTTGGTGGTTTGGTATGAAAACATTGAACAGGCCCATAGTTACAGCATTCCAAAGTTTTGAACATGTCCCATAGGATAACATTGCGGTGCCCGTGAAGCCTTTCGGTGCCCATATCTCAAAAATGGTTCAAGATACCTGGTCTTCTGTATACTGCGTTGAGGGAATTTTGTTTGTTTCTCCTCCTCTAAAAGAAAATCAGAAGCTTCTGAATCACTCGTAGCGTTGGTCTCATTCAGATTGCTTGTATGATTAAAGGCACTGGGGTTGTTATGTACAGTATGTTAATTGAAACAGGTGATTGTCTACTCCTGGTCTAAACAGTATAAAGGGATGCTGTGCCCCAGGGGGCACTATTCATTTAATAAACCGTTCGGGTGAAACATCATGATTTACTGGCCACCACCGTGATAGTGATTTTGTCTGTCTGAACTGCAATAAATTGAAGTAAACTTCACATCTGCCTGCCTGCTTCATTTTTCCACTTTGCTGTGGAAAAGTATGTCAGTGTGCCATGACTTTATTCTGAAGAGACGTTTTTCACCACTTGTGCCTCCTCTCTTCTCTCCTTAATTCCTCCCTCCTCTCCTCATGACCCCTCTCCCATCTTCCCTCCCCGATTCCCCTTTTCTCCTTCTCTCCTATAACTCCTGCTGTCACTCTCAAGTCCCTCCTAGCCCTAAACCCTCTTAAGGGCAAGAGTACAGATGGCCTCGATCCCAAACTCCTCCATCTCTCTGCCCCTGCTATTGCTCTGCCACTCTCCTCCCTTTTTATCCTCTCCATCTCCCTTGCCTCTGTCCCTCTAGTGCATGGAAAAATGCTACTGCCGTACCCCTTCCTAAAGGTGGTGACCTATCCTGTCCTGGCAATTATCACCCTACTTCCCTGCTTCCCACCCTTGCTAAACTTCAAGAACACCTAGTTCTTTCTCAGCTCACCCCCTTCCTTGATTCATCCTCCTTCTTCACCCCCCATTTCAGTCTGGTTTTCATAAATACTACTCCACTTCCACCTTTCTCCTATGGCTTACTCACAGGCATGGATCAGAGCTTTACCACCACCGTCATTTTTGTCAACTTGGCCAAAGCCTTCAACACTGTAGCCCACCACCTTGTCTTTGGCAAACTTACAGCAGTGGGGCTTTCTACATCTGCTATTACCTGCAGGTACCCTAGCCAAACTTGATAAGCTTTATCACAGAGCCATAAGATTTATCATGGGTCTTCCATACTCAAACCACCACTGTGCATTGTACATGGCAGTAGGATGGTCATCCCTTGCTTACAGATGGCAAAAAAATGCTGTGGTTTGGACATACAAAGCTATCTCAAATAAACTGCCCCAGTATATCTCTGTCTGTTTATCTTTGTGCACTCTGGGGAAGTATGCCCTGAGAAGCACCTCCTATATCTAGCTATATGTTTAAAAGCAAAATCTCGCATTGGCAGAGCAGCCATCAGCTTTGTGCTCCCTCAACTGTGGAACAAACTGCAAAAAACTTTGAAATTAACTCATCCCATCAGCCTAGCAGCTTTTAAATCTCTATATCTACATCATAATAAGGAGTCCTGTGCCTGTCTACCCTAAATAGTGACTCCTGTAAGTCCAAGCACACTCTAATTACTACTGTTAAGAAACTGATCACATCTATAATCGACTCTTCCTTCTCCCCTTTTTTCTACCCCCATATCTGTCCCTTCCACATTCCTTTGACCCTGGTTCCAGCTCTAAATTCTCCATACCATATCACTATATATCTTTTTATATTAGGTTTTACTTGTGTTCGGTGCACCTGATATGTATATTACTTTACTTTTATGAAAAATTGTGTCCTACCCAAAACTAGCTGTATCTTCTGTTCCAAACATATACTATTGTCAATGCTACCTGCTGATACTTTGTATATACTGTATTATTGTATCTCACTTTATTTGTATTATTACTATTTTCTTGTGTGTTGCATCCCATGTATATTGTCCCTTGTTCCTTGTTAACAAACCCAGGTCTACCTCGAAAATGAGCTTGCTCAATGGTGATTGCCTGGTTAAATAAAGACTTAGATTAATTGATTGATTGATTGAACTGGTTCCACTCCTACTTTGGTGGTAGGACTCAATCAGTTAGAAACTGTGATTCATTATTCCCTTCACTCCCTATCACCACTGGTGTCCCCCAAACCTCTGTCCTTGGCCCAATACTCTCTGCAGTTTTCCTCAACGACCTCCCCACTACATGCACGTCTGCGTCCATCCATATTTATGCAGATGACACAGTTCTTTACACCTCTGATTCCTCCCTCCGTTCTGATGGTCAAGCTCCAGCAGGGTATTGAAAACATCCAGCACTGGTTCTGTTCAAATCAGGTGTCCCTCAATGCAAATAAAAATGGTCTCCATGACCTTTGGCACTAGGCATAAGCTCTCAAGGCTTACTGACCTCTCTTCCTTCAATATCCTAGATGGAACCATGATCGGTGATGTTCCCACCTTTAAGTACCTTGGGGTCTGGCTCAATTGTCACCTCAACTTTTCTGGACATGTTGATGCCATCCCCCAAAAACTGCATCTCACACTAGGTGCATTATACAGGAACTATGGTTGCATCCCCCCTTGCTGGCTCTTAGAGCCATTATACAGCAAATGATTCTCCCCATTTGTGATATGGAGACATTGTCTACAGTGCTGCTCCTAAGTCCACCCAGTCTAGAATGGATTCCCTCTTCCACTCCTTCTGTTATTTTGTTTTGGACTGCCCATTCTGTGCTCACTGGTGCTCCATTTTTACCTCCCTCTCTCTTTCCTCCCTTGAAGCAAGGTGCCTTTCTCACTGTTCCTCATTTAAATTCTGGCTGGGCTCTCTCCCCTCATCTCACCTCACTCCTCTCCACACTCTTCCCACTATAACCTTTGTACATCTGGTTTCCACTCCGTACTAAGTCATCTTCAGCTGTCCAGGCTGCTTTCTCCTACTGCTTTCCCAAATTATGGAATTCTCTCCCCCTTTCCATTTGCTTTGCTTCTTCCCTACTCTCGCTCCCTCTTCTCCTAAGTTCCCATCTCACCCCTGCAACTGCCCCTGACTCCCTCTGTACCTCTCTTCCCCTCTTTCCACTCCATCCTCTTCTCCCTCTCCTTGTCTTTTATCCTCTCTACTCTAACTCCTCACCCTATATCCAGCTCTCAACCCCCATTTTCACCAGCTCCAAATAGACTCTTCTAATTTCTACTGGTTAGCTTAGCTTCTATCTACCTGCATTTCTGCTCTGTGAACTTAACTGCATCCTCACGTTTATCTTCATTATGCATTTTACTCTATCTATCTATGCCAATGTAAATAATTTGATTTTATGCCTTGACATTACTTGTCATGTAGGTGTTGGTTAGTATGTTTTTACCTGCATGTATTCCGTTCTAATTGTTTATCTGTAACTCCACTACCCCTTCCCCCCAGTACAAATCTAGAAACATGTAGTTATCAGCTCAGTATCCCTTTCCTGGTGAAACTTTTAAAATATAAATATAGATAAATAAATAAATTAGTATTAGTAAAGAATGAAGTGCTAAACTAGAATGTGAAATCTTTAACTTATGGGGTTCCAGTAATATGTTTGGTCAGTGCAAGGAATTAATCTTATGTTATATAGCTTGCATCAAAAATGATTGATTCATCACATATACACACATCTGTGCAGTTATTTTTATAGCAGACTTATTCCTTTCCATTGTTTATCTGATAGGGAGGACTGTAACTAAAATTAAAGGTTGCTGCTTCAATTCTGGCTTGAAGGAAAATTTTATCTAGCTGGCATACCAGTTTAAAATGTTCTTTCTTCATAATTTGAAACACCATTACTTAACATAAGAACATAGAAAGTCAAAACAAAAGTAGGGAATTAGGGCCAAATGAGACTGTATGCCAACATCTCAGTAGTTAAATCCCAGTTTAGAAAATGGGCTTAAGAATTCCAGGAATCTCATTGGCTGACAGGGGTACATTAACTTTCAGTGAGAGTCCTGTAAATAAAAAGTACCAGCCTGTAGTGCCCCCCCCACACACACAGATGTATCCCAGTGCCTACCTTGCTCCCTAACTGGCTAAAAACACCTGTATAAATTTTAAATTGCCACCATTTGTCTGTCTCACTTAATGAGAGATACTGGCCTCCAGCTCCCTAGTTCATTTTCAGCAAACCTTCCCCCAGTATAATGCTACTTCACATTTTTCCTGTCTCAGCCTCAGGGTGGGGGTGGGGGTGGAATGGTGTGAGCGTTATGGCCGATGACCCCAAGCCACACCCCGACGGCTGTCAGTCTGTACAGGGTGGGGCATTATGGTTGGAAACCCTAATGCCCCAGGCGTTTGTTGGTATTTTCATTCCAAATTTTCAACATTGACTTTTTGGGACCCCACCACATGAACAGTGCCACTATCATTTTGTTATGCAATCCCGAAAGGTGATTTTGCACAGTAACTGTACCATTTGTGACAACAGGTGCAAAAAGACATTTTGGGCAGGATGTAAAAAATGACATCTGTACTGTTCATGAGGAGGTGTGAAAAAATGGCAATGTTAAAATTTGGAGTAAAAATATGAAAAAGTGGCGAAGTTATGAGCATGCATAGAAATTGCATAACGCACGCTCATAACACAGTCATTTTTTGGAATTTTTTCACCAAATTTTCAACATGGCCTTTTTGGGACCTCCCCTCATGAACAGTGGCACGTTGATTTCACACAGCGACTGTGCCATTCTGTGCCACAGGTGCGAAAACACATTTCAGGCAGGGAGCAAAAAATGACAGCTGCACTGTTCATAAGGAGCTGTGAAAAAATGGCAATGTTGGAAATCTGGAGTGAAAATATTAAAAATTGGTGAAGTTATGAGCGTGCGTACAAACTGTACAATGCATTCTCGTAATGCAGTCATTTGGGGGAGTTTGTTCACAAAACTTGCAACATGGGCTTTTTGGGACCACACCTCATGAACAGTGGTACTGTCATTTTGTTAATTTGTCCTGAAAGGTGATTCCATGCAGCTACCACAAAATCACCTTTTGGGACTGAGAAATGAAATGACAGTGCCAGTATTCACAAGGTAGGGTCCCAAGAATCCCATGTTGAAAATTTGGGACCAAAATGCCCAAAATATAGCTGAGATAGCAACCTAAATTGAAAACTCCTCATTCAATGTCATTATAGGGCTTACCATCATGTCTTCAGTTCTCAGTTGGTCTTTCAAAAGTGCAGACGTGTCCCTGGTCCACAGAAGATCACTGCTCCTGACCTTCAGAGGTAAGTATGGGTGAAGGGGTGCAGGGAGGTGGGGTGTGTAGAGGGAGGGTACAAGTTGGAGGAGGGCGGCCAGCGGGAACAATGAGGGACCGTTTTCTTTTTTTTCAGGTTTAAAAAGAAAAAATATGTTGTGGGACTGTTTTCTATTTTTTACAAGTGAAATATTACAAAATGGATTTTGGCACACTGGGGTGAGCTCCCAGTGTGCTAGACTAGTAGAGGGGGTCAATGCTGACCCAGGGATTGGCAACCCCGAGGTCGGCTGAAAAAAGGGTGCATGGGGGGCATATCTGACACTGGAGTGGGCATCCCAGTGTTGGAAAAAGATAAGAATTACTTTGGCACACTGGAGTGGGCTCCCAGTCTGCCACAGTAGTGGGGGGGCATGCCAACATGGGGACTGGGCACCCCATTTTCTGCAAACGATATGTTCCGTCTTGTGGGGGTGCTGACAGGGGGAATGGGCACCCCAATGTCGGCTTTGGGGGGGAATGCATGGCTAGCGGCAGGAGTCACCAATTATGCAAAGTGGCAGCATGGCTCATTTATTTATTTCACCAGGAAAGGCACACTGAGCAAATGAGTTGTTCATAAGTCCAGCCACACACATTACTGTGCACTGTAATGTGTATGGTTGGAATGTGCCTGGTTGCCGGGAAGGGGGGGGGAGATCTGCTGCTACAATGACAAAAATGTCCGTGATTGGAGCGGCAGATTTCTTTCAAGTCTGGTGCTCGCTCTGAAACTGCAATCATCGGCTGCTTCCCTGTTGATTGTTGGGTTGAGGGGTGTGCTCCTGAAAGCATTCACTGGATTGGCCAAACACTGCCACACCTCTGCAATACTGTACTAACTTCAATATATTTCTTGTGCACTGCACACGCAAGCACACATAAAAAAAGGAGGGGACTGAGTATGGAGCCTTTGGGGACTTCAGTGGAGACTGGAGGAAGCTTTACCAATTATAACTGACTGCGACCTGCCAGAAAGATAGCTTCTGAACCAGTCTGTGGTTTCAGGGGAGCAGCCTAAGCATTTGTACTGCATTTGTTTGGCACTCTTAACTCACTTAATCCTGTGCACCATGCTTCTGTACATATAGCAATTGTGATTATAAGAACCTATTTGTTGTCTGTAATAATGATGTCACATTTAAAAATGTATTTAAGTGGTGCATTAAAATCCTAAGACCAGCCCCCTGACAAAGACTTAGTAGTTGAACTGCTGGGCTGAGGTGTCTTGTGGACAGCAAGAATGTTGCCACGTTGCCCTTTGGTAATACACCAGCACTTTTGTATGAAGTGGCTTTTTCAGTGTACTAATTTAACTCATTGAGTCTGGCACTGAGTGCAGATCCTATTTCATTTAATTTAATTATTATTTTTATACTGAAATGGCATATGAGTGAAATTGCCCATTTTCACAAGTGTCCAGTGACAGACAAACGTAAATTAAACAAACAGTAAAATTCAACATATACAATGGTAAAACATAGGGAATTAAATAATGTACATACATTTCTGTTGAGTAGGTAATGTTTTAAATTATTTTTAAAAAGCATCAGAGTCAGGCACTGGACCAGGGATGATGGTAAGCTATTAAAAAGTTTAATTCCCCTATAACAGAGGGATAGTTGCCCCTGTGTTGTATGACACAATGGAATTGAGAAGAAATTACCAGTGGTGAGTCTAGTGATATGTGAATTAACAGATCTCTGAAACTGGAAGACAATGCTATTGGTCAAAAGCCCCCCCCAAAATTGTGTGAAACATTTCAAGATTTTACTGTTCAGTCTATCCTCCAAAGATAGCCAATTTACAGCATTGTAGAGGTTGCAGTGATGGATCATTCTTGGTAGCCCAGTAACAAATCAGATAATGTTATGGTATGTGGTTCTCAGCCTACCAAAAATATTTGATGAGGCAGAGAAGTAAATTAATGAGCCATAATCTATCAGGGGAATTAAGAAACTATTTGCTAAAAGAGCCCTTGTTTTTGGTATTAAAAATTGTTTCACACAGTACAACACAACAAGCCTTCAATGAAGTTTTTTAATCAGCTGATTAAAGGGAATTTCAAAAGTTAAATGACAGTCTAAAGAGACACCAAGATATTTAAAATCAGTAACTCTCTCAATCAAGTTACCACCATTGTCTTGGAGAGTAAAGTCAAAATCAGTGGCCTTTCTAATGCCATGGAATACCATAGACTTTGTTTTTTTGGCATTAATAATTAAGTCATGTGAAGAAAACCAGGAGTGTAGCCTGCTAAAATCACTCTGAAGTTTGTCAGAAAGTACTGAGGGACTATTATCTTTACAAAACAAGGCTGCATCTTTAGCATAAATGATCAGCTCAGTGTTCCTACATACCCCTGTACCTCAGGTAGTGAATTGACAAAAAGTGTGAATAATAAAGGGCCTTGTAGAACCTTGCGGAACTCCATATTTAATAAAACAAACTTCAGAATGTTGTCTCTCAACATTAGTTGGCTTTGTCACACCGCCCTATCATAATGATGTCATCAGCTATGATAACTCCAAAGTCCCTTTCCTGATTAGTGACTGTCCATAATCTCTCCCATCCAAGATTCAACTCCTGTGTTCCTATGCCCTAGGGGCACAATTCTACATTGTATGCCAAAGGGGCATGATTTTGAAAAAGTGACAAATTCAGTTATTCATTATTTGATAAATCAATTTTAAAAATGTGTTTGAGGGGGTCATAGAACAAACAAAAGGTCAAAATCTTCAGGACTATTCTCCTTATTACGGTTCTGGTCAGCACAGTCTCTTTGTTTTAGTAGCTTTGTACTGCATTTATAGTTCTGGAGTTTCTCTTTGAGTTTCAACAGTTTTTGGCAAAACATCCAAGCAGGAAGAGTGAGCATCTAGGAGTCTCACAAGCTGAAAACCCTTCACTACATCCTCCTGACATGTGCACAGTTTTTTACTGACAGCATCCAAAGGCCAATGCTAACAGTTGATGAAGATGCCTTTTGAGAGGTATGCAGATACAGTATAGTGCCAGCAGTCCAGTCAGGGAATTGGTCTTCAATAAAATCTTTGAACAATTTGTTCACTGTCAGATGTGGGGATTGTAGCAGGTGTGTGCAAGTAGCAGACATGAAAATTGGAATAATGTTACAAGACTCTAGCTCATGCAGTACCTGTTTGGTAGTGTGCGCCTGAAAAAGATCAATCAGCAGCAAAGACTGCTGTTCAGGGGGATGTCTTTCTTGCATTTTACAAAATTAATGCAGGGCACAAGAACTCTGCTGATGTAGTCTACCATTGTGGTAGTACTGGCCCAGTTGTTTTTGGACTGTTATTGCCCAGTCAGGAGAGAACGTAAAAACAGGACAGCAGTTGTGGGTTTTACCCTGATAGATCACCTGTGGGAGTAGCAAGTCTCTAGCAAGAGTGCAGGATAGAACTAAGGACACTTGGTGCTTATCTGCCCACCCCATCACCTCCACCTGTTTTGCTCCACACTTTGACATGATTCACTGCAAGAGGGGACTGGGTCAACCCCAGTCTCATCCATATTAGTTTGCAACTCTGGAGGGATGAGCCCCTGACTGAAAGCAGTTAGACACATGTCTTACAAAACTGGATCACAAATTGCCAAAGTCCTCAGGGGCGTTCCCTGCTTCTTTTTTACCCTTTCCCTTTGTGTACCCCCCACTAGTTAGAAAGAGACAAGCTCATTCCCTGGAAAATGCAAGACTGCTGCCATTTTCAACCAAAAGCCTTATGTTGTGGGATTTTATACCACCACGAATGATGGTGATCATAACTTGGGCATTCAATGTTGTTTCTTCACTTTTTAGTCTCCTAATAATGTTTTATAATAACTGGTGACCCCTTTATCACACTGATTATCAATATGATCAAATGCTGTAATAACAGGGCATGATGTCATACCCTGTTATTACAGCATTTGGAGTGCTCGTGCTTCACTTTTCCCTGTTGGGAAACTTGATTTTTGTTCTCATGTCCTGCACCAGTTATTCTAAAAAAACAAAACATAAGCAAACTGTGTGCTTATGAAGTTTTTTTTTTACACACCCTTGGTGTGTGATGACCACACAAACCTCTCGAGCTTCACTCTCAAGGTTTAAAGGTCATCACACACTTTGGGTGTGTAACAGCTTCATAACACACAGTCACCGATGCATTCTATTCTATTTAATTCATCCTCCACCTCTGGCAGAAACAGCATTGGCCTCCCCATGTGTTTTGTAGGCGTTTGTGGAATATGGCTCGAGTCAGAAATTTGTTTTCATTTTTCCAGATAGTCAGCTTTGAATTTCCTGACAGTTGACTCACATGTTCTTTGACCATGCTTACTGGGGAAAAAGTTGCGCAGTGCTCATTACACCACTATCGATGGACTGCTTTCCAAATGCATAACGCACAAAGACATGGCATGTTACGAACTCAGAGCATCATTTTTTACTCGGAGTAGGGCTGGCTGACTGAAGCTCTTGCACTACATTTTCTGCAACATGTAGTGGAACACAGACATTCTGTGAGAGGGCTTCAAGATTGACATTCTTAGTCGGGGAAAACTCTCACTTAATGGCCTTAGTGCACTGCGATCAGCTGGGCAGAGTCATCTTGGACATCATGGATGGATGGATTCAGAGAGATATTGGCAGGAATAGGTACAGTATCTTATTAACATACAGTGATACTGCAAATGTGTGCCTTATACTGTATGTATAGAAAACCCCCATCAGTCACATGTCAGCTGGTGTGAATTAGAAGTCGAGTTATGGATATCTGTTTACTGAACAACAGTAAAAGCATTTTGACTGCTGTCTAGCTTCTGGCTTCTAGCATGAAATTAAATATTCCCGAATATAATAGCTGATCCAATAGGGTAAAATAAAACAACCGCTAAAATAACCACTGTAGTTCTACAGTACTTTCCCTATAGAAAACTAGCTGAAAATAAACATTTATTTCACATGTACAACATTGTTTATTTTCATCTCACACTGTCATTTTGATCAACAGCTCCTCCTACTAATTCCCTGTTCAGTTCTCTGTTCATACAAACCAATCCACACATCTTTTTAAAAAATGAAAAACAGTAATCATAGTCCTGTTCTTTACTGCATTATAGAAACAAACATATAATTTTGCTAGCAGAAGAAGGCCTTATTGTCTATCAAGTCTTCCCACAGTGGAGCACAGGAACCTTGTTTTTCATAGAGAAACAGACATTTGCCAGCAGAAGAAAACATACACATTTTCCAGAAGAAATCAGCTTCAGCCTCACAACTACCCTTTTGCAGTCTTCAGAACAATTATTTGCCCAGAAATAAACCTTTTTTAACAGTTCCTTGTTGTTTTTAAAATAAATTCAGTCCTTGGTTTACTGTTCTACATACTCATCTCCTGCCATAGCATTTTTTTGTTTCTCTAGATGACAGTGGCCCATGGGAAACATATGCTGCTATACAATCCTACTCAGCACACTTCGGCACAACCCTGTTCTCTGTCCAACCTCTTGCCTCCTAGTACTGCTCGAAAATAAACCCATTCATTTCACTGTACCACTTCAAAGATATAGAGAATAATGCACCCGCAACTGTGAGGTACAAGCTGGTATTCCACACTTAGTTAGGCTCTGTCCACACTTAACTCGTAAGATTTAACCTGGTCTTGAAAGCATTACTGTCCTTACCATGTTGGTGCATCTGCACTAGTATTACGGCCTGAAAAATGTTTCTCCTTTTCTGTGGACTTGCATCTGCACTCCCAATTTGAAACCGTGTTAGGCAAACATGGTTCTGAAGTGTGTTTACAGCATGTCTTGCCAGCCATTCCATGGTGCTTTGCAGGATGTTCTGGCAGTTTGCTGTGTTCCTATGAAGGCATTTAGGCCATTGCTAAGCAATGGTTGTTTAGACATGTCCTTGCCCACCGGTACTGTAGTGAGACGGAGATGGAGCAGGCTCAACCAGATATTTTTTTCAAATAAAATATACTTATTTAATATTTTTTTGAATAAACTACAGCACTGACTGATTCAAAAAAGGCACAGTGTATTCATTTTTATTGTGGGATCGTGGTTGGATGGGAGGCAGGGGGATCGACACCGCAAGGGGTGGCAGATAGCACAGTGCCACAACAGTGTCATGATTGGTTGGCACACAAGATCATGTGCCATATCATAGACAACTGTGATGCTTCGCTGTCATTTCTGTCTGATAGTGGTGCCCATCACTATAACTGGTGAAATTAATTCCTAGCTTTCACAAAGGTGCTGGTGTAGCACAGTTGTTCTACCATGGCTGATAAAAATATGGCTATGCTGCTGATGGTGCTGGCTTCAAGACATAGCAACATCATAAATGTTAAACAATCAAATAGAATGAGAAGAAGGGCTGAACATGAAAGGAGGAGACAATGTTCACACTGAATGACATTTGATTGTGTTTGTTTGTGTCAGGTTCAGCCCCAAGGAGTGTGTAGTCGGTGGAAAGAGCATGTTCGTAGTGGACGGACATCATACTTGGAGGCTGGACAAATGAGCAATGACTGGCAAATTTCGGGATGAAAAGAGAGTCTGCTCT
Source organism: Neoceratodus forsteri (assembly GCA_016271365.2). Taxonomy (NCBI): domain Eukaryota; kingdom Metazoa; phylum Chordata; order Ceratodontiformes; family Ceratodontidae; genus Neoceratodus; species Neoceratodus forsteri. Next base: position 1,337,999,134 of record CM057455.1, on the reverse strand, counting down.
CTCTCTCCTATTACTCAGTGGTTTAGTATAAGAGCACTATGGGCTTCTGGCCTTCTGGCTCTTGAATTTACCTTAGTATGAACCTTAGTCTTTTCGGTTTCCTTGCAACAAATTGTTGCCATATATCAGACACCAGGATACAAAGCTCCGAAAGGCAGTCCCAGTTAAGAAGCATGTTGCCATAACAGTGTGGTGTCTTGCAACAAATATGGAATACCGAACACTAGCCCACCTATTGGAGGTAAGTCGCTCCACTGTGGGTGAAATTGTAATTGAGGTGTGTAGGGCCATTGTGTTGGTGTTAGTGCCCAGGATGGTAAACGTACAGAATGTAGCAGAAATAATCAATGGCTTCGAAAGAGACTGGGGGTTTCCTAACTGTGGAGGGGCAATTGATGGCACACACATACTCATCATTTGTCCACTGGGTAATGCCATAAAGTATTACAACCATAAATCTGACTGTTCTGTGATCCTGCAGGCACTTGTTGATCACAAGTACTGTTTTCATGACATCAACATCAGATAGCCTGGTAAAGTGCATGATGCACGTATTTTTAAGAACATTTCTTTGTACCAGTTAGCCCAAGGTGGAAAACTGTTCCCACCACTGAATAGGGAGATTAGTGGAGTAAGTGTGCCTGTGGTCATACTAGGGGACCCGGCATATCCATTGTTGCCTTGGCTTAGGAAGCCGTACCCCAACCACCATGACCCCAGTAAAAAGAAACTTCAATTACTGTCTTATCAAAGCAAGGATGGTGGTGGAGCATGCTTTTGGCTGTTTCAAGGGTCGATGGTGATGACTTTTGAAAAGGAATGAATTTAGTATTGATAATGTGCCATATGTAATTGGTGCCTGCTGCACTCTTCACAACATGTGTGAAGTGAAATCGGATGAGTTCCTGATTGCGTGGATGAGTGCACTGGAAGATGAAGTGTTCCAGCAGCCTGACGGTGACATTGTTGCAGGAGAAGACTTATTCCTGGCTGCCATGAATCAGCAGGCCACATCTATAATGGATGCATTGGCTGAATATTTCCATAGCCACATGTGAAGTAAAATCTGGACTATGTGGCACACTTTAACATCAAAGTTCTGTAAATGGATTAACTATAGCGTGTGATGATAGGCCTGCCTTCCTGTTCTATGTGAAACAATACTGTAAGTAACCAGGACACAAACTTAAAAAACACAACGATTTTATTTTAAGGTAAAAGTCAAAAGTACCTCTGGTTAATACAGTTTAAAAAAATGGATGCTATTCTATTTAATTTTGTTATTGTAACTTTGTTGTTATACATGAACTGGTGAAGCTATGATCATTTGCATAACTAAATAAATATGATGAAAAGATTTTAAAAACCTTATGCATGAAAACATTTTCCTTTTTATACCTTTTTCAGACCTAGGTATGAAGTCTATTAGTATGAATTGCTAAAAACATTTGTTAACAATGTTGTTTTAATTGTGAACACTATCTTTTACGTTAACCTGTTGAAAACATATAGAAACAACTTGAAAATAACTATAAAACGTGTTCAGTTTAGTACAGTTTAAAACATTTGTAGCACTATCAAACAATAAACATCGCTAAAGTTGACAAACTTTGTTATATTTGTATGGTACCCTTTTCCACTGTGCTCGTTGCCCTTATACATTCTTTTTTTTTTAAGTTTTCTTTACCAGCTAAAGAATCACACAAAATCACACAAATACACAAAAAAGTGTGTCCCTGCTTCACTCAGGGGTGCTTTAGAGAACTGTCTGTAAGAGAAGGCTTTCTGAGAGCTTGAGGAGTGCCATTACTGCACCACTCGTGCTGAGTAGTTGGTAGCTGCCGCAGTAATGAGCTTACAGTCTGTGCTGAGTGGTCCAGAGAGTGGAGTTCACTACCACAGCTGCGCAAAGAAATAAGAGTGCAAATTATTTCTTTGGAATGTTAAAAACAGCTTTTCAGTGCCACTACTGAAATGGGCTAATCGTGTACTATAATTATTTATCCCATTCCGATTCTTGTAGTCACACATTCTCGAGGCAGTCATGAGAAAAAACAACAATCGACTCAACCTCAGCTTCTGGCTGTATAAGTAGCCTTCTGTTACACAGAAAAAAATCTTTTACCTCAGTTTTTAACCTGCTGCTGCACTCTACAGCTGAAAACATAAAATAAATCTAATAAATTGCATTAGACATATGAAACATAGGATGAAAACTATTAGCTCTGAACAATATGAATATTGAGAACTACATGTTGACAACTGAGAACTAATGTTAGTTCACCCTTTTCCTTTACTGTTATTACAACTTCTAAGCTTGCATACTGACTTGTCTCATTCCAAACATGATGGAATCTTTTCGTTTCTGTTAAAAGTTTAAGAAGGCTATGTTCAAGTAAGTTGAATTTTGTTTTAGTTTTTATTGGTAATTATTAGGCTTGTATCATGATAATTTAGACAGGCGTGCATTGTAGTAAGTTTGTTGAATTAGTGTAGGACATAATCCTGATTCCTTCTGTGGTGATGAACCGGAGCTTCCTTTACATGCAATTCTGGATTTTCTGTCATGTTGTGTATATATTAATTGAAACTTTTAAAAAATACATAATTATTCAGAAAAAAGAAACACCTTCCCAGTCCAGCTTTGAGTCCACATGTCTCCAAAACAAGAACAGATCACAACTGAACAGCAAACTGTCTCTGACTCGATCAACACTCTCACTTTCTTTCTCTCTCCTGCTCAGTGATCATCTTGCACGTAGATCTCTCTTGTGCTCTCTGGCTCCAGATATGAAACCAGTAATAAAAACAAAACATACTGCTTCTGCTAAAACAAAAAAAAGTAAACAAACAAACAAAAAGCCAACAACAGCAACAATGAAACACACACAGCCAAATGTTTGGGGGGGGGGGGGGAGCCACTGATTATTCTGACAATAATCACAGCCAAATTAAAAAAAGTGCCAGAGGGAACAGCTGGTGCTGAAAATCACAACTTCCACCTATCAACTCGGCAAGGCACCTTATACAATAAAATCATGCATTTTGGCCAATATAAGTGGTACAAAAAGGGGAACATAAGGGGGGGGCAGTACAAAAAGCAAATGTTAATTCTTTATATTTACTGTGCTACTACAGTAATGGGGGGAAGGACACACTATGCTAACACAAAGGCTAACATAAAACAAAGGAAAGCAGTACACAAGTCAAGCCGTGACACTTTTACTTGCATTTATTACTAAGTTTTTTCCACTCCATATTTGCTTGATGTTATTTAATTACACATAGATTTCATAAAGTGAACATGCAATAGGTAGGGTGAAAATAACTATTTCTACTTGTGTGGGGGGCAGAACTTTCATAACTCAATTGTGGCTTTGTCACACGTGAGTTACGGTCCCGCCCTCTCACTCATGGAAGTAAATGGTTTATTTTCATCTTACCCATTGCATATCCCTTATATTCTCACTCTAGGTGGATGACAAATCAAATATTCTCACTGTAGGTCCTTCAGAATAGAAGCCTGATACCATTTCAGTCCACGACTTGAGTAAACTCAAAATATTCTGCTTATAGAATATTATAAAATGAGTTGGAAACGTCCTGCTTCCTGACTGGTTAAACAAGTTCTGAGCCCCATATCTTATTTCTCCACAGCTGTACAGCTTGAAAAGAGTTTGGCAGTGTGATTTGGAATTTGAGCAACTCACATACTGAATTCATGAGCCACATTACCCATTCCTGTTTACCATCACAAACATGGCTGCCACTTTTACTTACATATAAGTATTTGCCCTGCATCTGTTGGGAGAGCACAGTTTTTGTGTCTGCTAAAAGGGCACGTTTTAATTATTTGAGCCTTGCCTAAAAGAACAGGAAGCAGGAAGAGAGCTCAGTAGTTTTCAGGGTTTACTCTTCGAACCACAGGCTGCTATTTTGGGGAATATTTTTAACTTTGGCAGTATTTGCTTCTGTGCCTGGGTCATGCATGAGTGGCAGATGCACAGGGAGCATTTAAAGTGTTTTTAGAACACTAATTTGTGATCGCAATGTTTGCGATCCTCCATGACCCTTATACCACTTCCAGGGCACTTTGCAGGCATTTAACTAGACCCTGCTGCGAGCAGGGCATGTGTCGTCGTGCACTGAGATGCGCGCAGAGACACATGCATCTGCAGGTGTCTGCTGTGTCCTCTGGGGACACTGGGGCTCAGGAGGACCAAATCAACTATCATATTGCGATCTACCAATAGGTAAAAATGTTTTGATTGATCCTTCTAGTATTACTAGCCTTACTACTTGGCATATCACGTCACAAAGTAAAGCTAAACGGGGCAAAGTTATCAAAAAAAAGGCTATGTACTCAGTGTAACATGTACACAAATGAGTTACCTTGCCCTGAGTTTATCTGTGATAAATATAGTCTAATTGTTATCTTGCAAGAGGAATTAAAAAAATTAAAGCAGAGATTGGAAACACAAAAGGAATTTAACTTACTTGAAAACTTTATAGATGATGCCTTGTTAAGCACAAGCACCCTTCAAGTAACCACTTCGGGAGATCCTAGGTCTAATACAATGATTATAGACACAAACAATGACCTTGAGGCAGCCATACCCTCAAATTATACTGATTCTGAAAGGTTTATGGATGTCATGAGGATTATCCAGAGTGTGTGCCCTACGTGCCGTAGTTTGGACCCTGGACTGACTTTCCTAATTTTGGGTTGTATTGATGTCATCGGTCCGGTCCTTGTGTGGATAGTTTGGTGCTCCTTGGAATTTGGAGAGTTTCCCAGCTCCCTGAAAGAAGCGGTGGTGCCACCACTCTTGAAGAAAGCTACCTTGGACCCTGACTACCACACAAACTACAGACCTATCTCTAACCTTCCCTTTGTAGGGAAGGTGATTGAGAAAGTAGTGGCAGCTCAACTGGAGAACCATTTGACCATCCATGACATCTATGAACTGCTCCAGTCCAATTTTCATAAGAGACATAGTACTGAGACGAGCTGGTTCGGGCTGGTTCGAGCACTCAATGATCTCCTGATGGCAACAGATTGGAAGAACCGTACCATCTTGGTCCTTCTGGATCTCTCTTCAGCTTTTGACATCATGGACCACATGGTGTTGATAGGGCACCCGAGGCATATCTGTGGACCATCGGGGACAGTCCTCAGATGGTTTACATCTTATTTCATGGGTAGAACACAGAGAGTTGTGTCTGGGGTTCACTCTTCAGGCCCAATTCCTCTGTCATGTGGGGTGCCTCAAGGTTCAGTGCTGTCACCCATGTTGTTCGCTGTGTATATGCTATTCCTTGGAGACATTGTAAGAAGGTATGGGCTGAGGTTTCACTGCTATGCAGATGATACCCAGCTCTACCTTTCTTTTGCACCCAACCAGGTTGGAGCTCTCTCGGTCTTTAATAACTGTCTGAAAGAAATCCAGGAGTGGATGAATTCCAGCTGGTTGAAGATGAACTCGGAAAAACTGAGGTATTGGTTGTGGACCCGGGTCATCGGATGAGGGGACGGGGTGTTGGTGTGCCCTCTGGAATTTTTCTTGGCTGCGTCTCACTCCCGACCCCTGAACAGGTGCGTAACCTTGGGGTAGTTTTTGATGATGGACTGACCCTACATTCTCAGGTGTCAGCTGTCATCAAAACATCCTTTTACCATCCTAGGAATATCACCAGGATTAGGCATCTGGTTCTGTCCGACGACCTTCCTACCTTGGTTCACGCCTTTGTGTCCTCGCGCTTGGATTACTGTAACTCCCTTTATCTAGGGCTTTCTGGGGATGAAATCCATCACTTGCAGCTAGTGCAGAACGCGGTGGCCTGGCTTTTGACAGGATCTGCTCGATCCTGTCATATTACTCCAGTGCTGCGTGAACTGCACTGGCTACCAGTACAGTGGCAGATCACCTTTAAAGTCAGTTTACTGACTTTCAAAGCCCTACATGGACAGGGCCCAGACTATCTGAAAGAGCCTCTGGTTCCCTACTGCCCTGGTCGATCACTCCACTCTGCTGATGAGGGGTTGTTAGAGATTCTGAGGGTGAATTTGAAATCATCTGGTACAAGAACTTTTGCTTATGCAGCCCCCACCCTTTGGAATTCTCTACCCCATCAGTTACGGGAGTGCGCAACTGTGGAGGGATTTAAGCAGGGCTTAAAAACCTTTCTGTGACAACAAGCCTTCTTAACCAATTGAATGTTTGTTATTGATTTTTTGTTATGTGATTTTAACTGAATTGAATTGATGTCTGATGTTTATATGACTTTGTTTTTTTGTATTGTTAGGTGCCTTGGCAATAGATAAGGCACCTTATAAATAAATGTATTATTATTACTATAACATCACTGCCATTGCATAACAGCTTTGATGCCTTGATTAATAATAATGAAGATCAACAGCACCCTAATGGGACTAGGTTATCAAATAATGTTATGCAATCTCAGACTACTGATCCATCTAGTACTTTGTCCCTTACAAATTCTCCCATAAATACACCTTATAAGAATAGGGATATAGTGGTGATCGGAGATTCAATTCTCAGGGGGGATGATTCAGCAGTATATCAAGGGAGAAAAGCCCATACAATGGTTAGTACACTTCCGGGGTCTTGTGTAAAAGACATCTCAAGACTCCTGGATGGGCTTCTAGAAAATACCACTGAACCAGTGGTACTATTGCATGTAGGTATTAATGACTTACCTGCAAAAAACCTGTCTCATGTACAATCTGAATATATCGACATCATTAATAGGGTTCATGATAAGAAAGGGGAGATAATAATTTTCTGAGTGTTACCCACTATAGGGAGGAACACCTATAAAAACAAATCAATCATGGCTCTAAATACATGGCTACGTTAACTTTGCCATGAAAAAAGAATAGGGTTTATGAATAATTTTACTACTTTTTACAATAAAGCCTGCTTCAAATATGATAGACTACATTTAAATTACTTTGGTACTAGAGTTTTGGGCAAAAAAATTAACGAAGTCTTAGCATTTAATTTAAACTGAAACATGGGGTGGGTGGGAAAACAGGCTATGACATCACCCACCCTACCAATGATCAATGGGGGGCTGAATTTGTCTCATCATGGTGACATCCACCCTAACAAAAATGTCCCTAGCCCTCCCAACCCAGCATGGAATGGACTATTAACTAATGCCAGAAGTCTGGCTAATAAATTCGATGAATTTAAGCTCAAGCTATATGACCATGATATCCATCTGGCAAAAGTTACAGAGACTTGGGGTAATGATAACAATACATGGGACAGAAATATATCAGGCTACAATGTTTTTACTAAAGCCAGGAAACATAGGAAAGGTGGAGGATTGGCTATATACATTCACAATACAATTAAATGTGAGGAGATGACTGATGGCATGGAGGGCATTGAAGCCTTATGGGTTAAAATACATCCCCAGAATGGAGCCTCAATAAAATTAGGTTTAGTATATAGCCTTCTATATCCTTGGATAATGATAATAAGTTATTGGAACATATCAGCAATTTGAATTCATCCGATAACATAATTATCATGGGAGACTTTAATTTGCTCAACATTAATTGGACTTCATATAGTGGAAATAGTAAAACTGAACATTCATACGTCGATACCCTTGTACAGGTAGGGCTTGATCAAAAAGTAACTTGTGCTACTAGGAATGATAAGATACTTGACATTATATTATCCAATATGGGTAACAGTGTAGTCGATGTCTTTACCACAACGTCATTGGGTAACAGTGACCATATGTGTGTAACCTTTAAGGTTCTGGGTCAAACCAGACAACCTGGGATAGGGGTAACTGAAAAACTAAACTTAGAAAGGCCAATTTTACTACTATAAAAGGAAATATGGTAAAATGGGACTGGGAAAAGGACTTTAAAGATCATACAGTTGAGGGGAAATGGGACCTACTGACCTCAAAGATAAAGAGTGAGGTTAGTAAGCACATACCAACCTTAAAAAAATATTCCACTAAAAGAATACCCCAAAGTTGGATGAAGTCCTCTATTAAGAAACTAATTAATAAAAAGAGTAGAATGTTTAAAAGTATTAGAAAAGGTAACTGGCATTTAGCACCGGCATACCAGGTATTGACTAAAAAAATTGAATCCGAGATTAAACAGGCAAAAACACAACAGGAAATATTCATGGCTACAAAAGTCAAAGATAACAAAAACCTTTTTTTCTCCCATATCAATAAACTAAGAGGATTTACAAACTCAGTGGGACCATTTACCAATAATTTAGGAACATCTACTAGTAATAAGGAAACAGCTGACATACAGAACAGTTACTTTTCTTCTGTGTTTAATAAATCTACTCCCATTATCTTAGAGGATAAGTTAGTATCTATACCAGGACAAGTAACTATTAAACCAATAGACATTCTTGAGAGGCTCAAAAAATTAGATGTCAATGAATCTCCGGGCCCAGATGATCTCCACCCCAGAGTATTGAAAGAACTTGCGGATTATATTTACAAACCACTGACCCATGGGTTCCAGCACTCCCTGGACTCCAGTGTTATACCCCTAGGCTGGAGGGTTGCTACTGTTGTACCCCTTCTAAAAAATGGACCTACGTCTAAACCAGAACATTTTAGACCAATAAGTTTGAGTCCTCTAATGGGCAAGTTATTAGAAGGGATAATCAAGGGCTACATACAGCAACATCAACTAACATTAGGGGCTACAGACCCCTATCAACATGGATTTATTAAAAACAGATCCTGTTTAACAAATTTGTTAGGTTTTTATGAAAAGGTAAACAAAGAAATTGATAGGAAAAACTCCATTGATATTATATTTTTGGACTTTGCAAAAGCCTTTGATAAGTTGCTGCATTTAGAATTGATCAAAGCACTGAGGAACCTAAATTTGTGTACAAATATCATACACTGGATTGCCAGTTGGCTGGAGGGGAGACAACAGAGGGTGGTGGTGAATGATGTTTTCTCTGAATGGGCTAGGGTTACGAGTGGGGTTCCCCAGGTGTCAGTCTTGGGTCCGATTTTATTCAGTATCTACATTTCTTCATTAAAAATAGATTTACCTAACATCTGGTTGTCTAAATTTGCAGATGATTGCAGATTGGAAACAGTGGTTAACACATTAGATAACAACACTGCACTGCAGGTTGCACTGAACCATGTTTTTTTCCTGGACAAAGTACAATAAACTAGAATTAAATATTAGTAAATGCAAAGTGATGCATTTGGGTACTAACAACAGACAGTATAAATATACCCTTAAAAATGAACCCTGAACTGTAACGCTATATGAAAGGGATTTAGGAGTGACTATAAGCCATGATCTTAAATTCAATACTCATTGCAGGGACCAGGTGAAAAAAGCTAATCAGATGCTGAACTGCATTATTAGACACATATCCAGCAGAGCTAGGGAAGTGTTGCTCCCCCTGTATGTAGCATTGGTCAGGCCCCACTTGGAGTATTGTATAAAAATATGGTCACCATGTAGGAAAGAAGATATTAAAAAGATTGAAGCAGTCCAGCGAAGATTCACTAGGCTCATTGCGGGTTTAAATCAGACACCTTATGAGCAAAGACTTAGAATACTCAATCTATATACATTACAATATAGGAGGAAAAGGGGAGACTTGTGCATGCTGTACAGGGCAATGGAGATAACACTCTTATGGCAGAAATTGGTCTAATGCTGAACCAGGACAGAGTTAATGGTAGGAGACATTCTAAGCAACTCCGTCTAGATACATGGAATACATTGTCTAGGAAACATTGGTATAGTCAAAGGGTAGTTACAATATGGAACAATCTTTCAACAGAGGTAATTGAAAGCAAAGACATAAATGCCTTTAAAACCAGGCTGGATAATGAAATGAGTATTAAAATAAAATTTGGGGATAGTTAATATTATTCTTGGCAAGCATAAAGGACGAAAGTCTATCACAAGCTTGACTGATCTATGAAATCTATGAGACAAGGACCTTTCGTTAGGCCCTAAAAATAAATCGTTCTTTAATGAAGCAAAATAAGTAAATAATTGAATGATCTTTCCAGTTATCAACCCCTCTTACACACAAAAACAAATGCAAAAAACACATAAACAAAAGTAAAAAATCAAGTACTATTCAGAGTTTCTACAGGTATTTTCTGGTGTTTCTTTGATAACCATGAAACTCCCCCCTCCTATACTTACCAGTTTGCCATACAACTTGATAGAATCAAAGCCAGGCACCGGCACCACCCACAAAGAAACAGACTCACCAATGTATCACAGTTCAAGTATAATTTATTTGGATATATATATATATATATATATATATATATATATATATATGTATTATGGTAGCGTTAGGGTTGAGGAGCCATCTACATGTTAAACCCCAAATTTTGCACCTTAATAACTTTATAACCATTTGATGGATTTACCTGAAATTTGGAATACATGATCAGGACCCATACACCTTGGGATCGGCCAAGTTTCGTACTGGTCAGATATACAGCTACGGAGTTATTAAGCATGATCTGCGCATGCGTTTACGTTTTTTTGGAATTCTACAGTCGCGCCTACAGGTGGCACGGTTTGCGCGACCGGTCCGAAATCTTCAGGGAACGTGCAGACAGGGTCCCTGATGTGCCTTTTGAAGATTTCACAAAAAAATATTAAACGGTTAAAAATTTATTCAAAAAACAAGTTCCCATTATAAGTCAATGGGAAAAGTTAAATAGTTCGACAGTGTGGCAAATGCAGTCTTTACTTTCGCAAATGGCCCTTTTACTGTTGCAAATCCTCCCCATTTTGTTTTCAGTTAGCGATCAGAAAAATGCTTGGCATTTAAAATTGGGACCCTCTAGCAACCTAATTCTTTTTGTATTCACCTAGTCGGACCCTGAGGATGCTAGGCATGTCTTTCTTTTGAGGTAAAACACCCTAGAAATATGTTTTTCAAGTTTCTGGAAAAAGTACTTTCGCAAAGTAGTGTCGAACGGGTGACACTGTCGAATGATTTTGTGAAAGCTTTCACAAAGTTCGACAGCACTTTTCCAGGGTGTGTGAAAATAACAGCAATTCTTTGGCACTGTGCTGTAAAAGAGCGGTTTGGTGTTTTGGGCTGAAATTTGGAGGAAACGCAGCCGACATCTCACAGATGTGCCTTTCAGCATTTTGTTGACAAAATATTACATGGTGACAAAGTTACGGCAATCCACAGTTGATGCTTTTTCCCATAGGATAACATTATGGTGTCCGAAGCATTGCAGCAATCCTTTGGCACCCTGCTACAAAATAACAGTTCGGTCTTTTGGGCTGAAATTTGCAGGGAAGACAGCCAACATCCCACAGATGTGCCTTTCAGTGGTTTGGTGAAAAGAATATTACAGGGAGGCAGAGTTATGGCACTCCGAACTTCTCTTTTTTCCCATAGGATATCATTACGGCGTTCGCCACGCCTTTCAGGGCCCGTATCTCGGAAACGGTGCGAGATACGGACTTTTCGTCACAAAAATACTTAGCCCCCTAACAGGGGCTAAGTACAAAACTAGCCAGGAAAGTGATAATTCATATGACTTTTACATTTTCTTTCGATGTCGTATGGTTCCTGAGATAGAAGCAATTTACTATTCCAAGTCCTCATTTTCTGTTCCAAGAGTCATTATTTTGCATACATTCTTTCTACTCACTGTCTTTCTCTATGCAGCTTTTGGGGAAAAGCAGCCTGTGCGCTTACATTACTGTTACCATTACCGTTTCTGCTTGCGGTTCTGTACCCATTTCACTTACCGTTCACGTCTACGCCACCATGTGCGTTACCCCTGCGTTTTCATTTGCGGTTGCGTTTTGTGTTGTTTTAACATTTCTGTCTACAGTACTGTTTCTCTTTCTGTTTAGCTTTGTGTCACCATGCGCATTATGATTTGCGTTTGCGGGCACAATGTTACTATGTGACAACACATCACGTGGCGTGAGCGCGGGGCCCGCCGCCGCATTACATTCACTATTTCTCATTATCATTCTCAAAAAGAAGGGAAATTAGAGGCAAAAAACTCCATTTAATGCATCAGTTAGGGTTGTTCCACAGCGTCAAAAGCGAGGAAATTCGATGTTAGGGTTGAAACCCCCTTTGCACCCCTCCAGCCCACCCCCTCAACCGGAATCAGGGTGCCCATTGGAGTCATCGGTCCTAACTCTCACCCCATTCTCCTATTCCTCAACTTCTTTCCACATGTGATGGGGTGAGAGTTAGGGCTGATGACCCCAATGCGCACCCTGATTCCGGTTGGGGGGGTGGGCTGGTGGGGAGCAAAGGGTGTTTCAACCCTAACATCAAATTTCCTCACTTTCGTCACTGTGGAACAACCCTAACTGATGCATTAAATGGAGTTTTTTGCCTCTAATATAGATATATATATACGTCTACAGTATATTATTATTATTTTTTTTAATTATTCTTTTTCCACCCCTTCACCCTGCCAACTCCGACCCTTCAGGGCCCCTAAGGAGTCATCCTCCTGCCTCCCACTCCCCCTGAACCTACCTCCAGGTCCCATGGAGTTGTGGCTTACCCCCCCGAGCGGGGACGAAGGTGGGGAACAGACACACTGTAATCCTTAATTGCGTCGGTCTGGAGGTGGCCGGGCAAGTGGGAACACATAGGAGGCATGCTCTGGGGAGCCCATCTTCCCAGAGTCGGCAGGCATTTCTGCACTTTTCTCCCCTCCCCCTTTTTACCGAGTGTGATCCCCTAACGCCAGGGTGCTATGCGCCGACGTCCGCACTTCATGTAGGCCGCCCTTCCCCTAACATTGGGGCTTGCAGTACTCTGAGCCTCCGCTCGGAGTCAGGCAAGTGCATGGGCATCACCCTCCCAGGAGAAGGCAAGCTGTCGTGGGACGATCTCAAGCCTATCTCCCCCAGCCAGCCCACCAGTGACCAGAGTCCGGTCCCAAACCCGGGTCGCTGGCGTGGAGTGAAGTGTGGCATCCAGTGTCTCAACCCTCAGCACCACTGAGCCAGCTGTCTACAGTATATTACAGTGGAGCAATAGTACTACTATAGTTAGGGTTGTGTAGCATGTCTAATGTTAAACCTCAAATGTTTGCACTTTAATAACTTTGCAATCAGTCAATGGATTTTCACAAAATGTGGTATACGCTATCCCTTGGGGTAGACCTCTTGATGTGGCAAGTTTTGTTCTGGTTGGATGTGTGGATTCTGAGATACAGACAATTTAAAAAGTCATAAAGTCACCATTTTTTGCAGTTCTTTCCTCAGCACCTTGCATGATGATGTGGAATTTTGGTGTGATTTTTTTATGGTAGAAACAGCTTGGGAAATGGAACAGGCATGCATTTGTTTTGTGAAAAAGTATTAATCTGTTGCAAAATTATTAAAGTTTTAATTTCCTATTGTTTTCAATAGGATGATCGCTATTCAGGATAGAGGGAGAAAGTTTGACAAAGGATATGATCTCGCAAAAAAGGATTCTGTCTTGCAAGAACCATCTTTTTTGTGAGAATAAAATCCTTTTTTGTGAGCTGCCATCTTGTTTTCTGTTTTTTCAAAAAAAAAAAATTGAAAACCTACATAAATGACATCCTGGAGAGAAACCTCCTGGCTGGCTGATTGGGACTCCCTTAGTTGTAATCTGCACTTCACAGTTGCAGACATGCCCTGAAAATTTGTTTTTTTTACTTTAATGAATCCTTTTTTGTGACTGCGTGATACAAAAAAAGAATCCTTTTTCATATCACGAGTCACAAAAGGGGTAATTTTTCATGACTCAAAAATGCAGCTCAGTGCTCAAAATCAGTAAAACTGAGGCAGGATTCAGCAGTAACAGGGCAACATGTAAATATGCATGTTAAACATTTACAATAACAATACTGTTTTTATACTCCCAACCCCCTTTGGTGTTTAGTGGCAGTCCCCCAACCTCGGTTTTCATTCCAATTTATCCTTGGTGTCTTGTGGTACCCCCAACCCTCTGATGCCTATTTTTTCATATCATTGGTGGTTAGTGGCTTCCCCCACCCTCTCTTGCTCTCTTGTGCTGAAAATGCTGAAAATAAGAAAACCGTCCCTTGATGTCTTTTTTTTACAACCTGTAGAAAAGAAACACATCCATCGCCAATCACACCTGCACCCCCACCCAACCTCCCACAGTGCACCCACATCCCCACACCCCCCATGACATTCCCACACACCCTCACTCACCTAAAGAGGTCCCAGGTTCAAGATCCGCTCTCCCAATCAAAGACACGTCTTACTGCTGGAACAGGTGAATGCAATATGGGAAAATAAGGTAAATGTGGTTCAGTGTATTTCAATGGGGGTTTCAACTTTTATGTGTAATGCAGCCATTTGTTTTTACATTTTGACCTCAAATTTTCAACATGGCCTTTTGGGGACCCCACCTCAAGAACAGTAGGACTGTTGTTATGCAACTGCTGCCTGAAAGGTGATTTTGTGGTTGCTTCACCTTTCGAGTGGGATTTGCATAATGACAGTCATATTGTTCATAAGGTGGGTTCCCTAAAAGGCCATGTTGAAAATTTTGGGTCAAAATGTAAAAAATTGGCTGAGTTATCATTGCAATTTTGTTACACACGCTCATAACTTTGTAAATTTAAAATATTTTGACACCAACTTTTCAACATACACTTGTTATTACTCCACTAAATGTATGTCACAGCTGTCATTTTTCAAATCCTGGCCAAAGTGTGTTTTTGCACCTGTGGCTCTGAATGGTGTTCTTGTTGCACAGAATTATGTTTTGGCGGGGATTCAAAAATTTACTGTACAGGGTACATCAGTTGGGGTAATAACATGGCTATGCTGATAATTCAGTCACTCTTGCCCTACAAATATAAGTGCATGGCCCTCTGGGCCTGCGCTTCTATAGACAAATAAGGATAGTATTACACTATCTCAAAAAGTAAGGAAATAAATTGTAAAACATTTCATTAATGCATCAGTTAGGGTTGCCACAACAAAAGTAGGGAAATATGACATTAGGGTTTCCAATTCTAACACCCTACCCTATCCTGCACAGACCAACAGGTGTCGGGGGTCTCCTTGGGGTTGTCAGCCCTAACACTCACCACATTCTCCTATACTGTACCCATGTCACCTTATTGTCTAATGGAATTTCCCTACTTTTGTCATGGCAACCCTAACTGATGGACTATAGAAGTTTTTTGCAATATATATATATCTACCTCTATCTGTGGGTGTGGGTGTGTATATATATATATATATATATATATATATATTATTATATATATATGTATTAGAGGCAAAAAATCCATTTAATGCATCAGCGAGGTTGTTCCACAGTGAAAAAAGCTAGGAAAATCGGGGTTAGGGTTGAAAGCCCCTTGGACCCCAGCCACCCCAAATGGCATCGAAGTGCGCGCTGAAGTCGTGGTCCTAACTCATCCCATCACATGTAAAGAAGCTGAGGTATAGGGAGAATGGGGTGATAGTTAGGACTGACTACCCCAACGTGCACCCCGATGCCATTTGGGGGGTGGGCTGGGGGGTCCAATGGGGGCTTTCAACCCTAACCCCGAATTTCCTAGCTTTTTTCACTGTGGAACAACCCTAACTGATGCATTAAACTGAGTTTTTTGCCTCTTATTTCCCTTCTTTTTGAGGATGAGGATGATAAATAATGAAAGGAATGCAGTGGCGGCAGCATGGGGCCCTTTGGGCCCCGCACTCCCGCCACGTGATGTCTTGTTACACAGTAACAGGAATTGCAAAGCAAACGCAAGCGGCAATGGTACTGAACATGGCAAAGCAAACGTAAATGGCAAAGCAAACGTTAATAGAAACACAAGTGTAAAGTGATGCTGAAGCAAACAGTTATGTGAATGGAGACATCAAACAGCAGTGCATACAGAACGCAACTGGTAACACACACATTCACGGTACCACAATTGTAAACTCAAATGGTAACAGTAACACCGACAATAACACCTAAGTAAACAGAAATGCAAGCACATATGAAAATGCAAACCGTAACACACACAGTCACGGAACCACAATTGTAAATGCAAATGGTTACGGTAACAACAGCAATAAAGCCAATAAAAACAGAAACGCAAGAGCATGCGAAAACACAAACTGTTACACGTAAGGTCAGGGTACTGCAATAGTAAATGTAAATGGTAACAATAACAGCAACAGTAAAGACAACAGAAACAGAAATGCAAGCGCATACAAAAACTCAAACCGTTACGCACACAGTGGCGTGAACGGGAACTGTAATTCGAATGGTGACAGAAGCGCAACTGGAAATGCTAACTGTCACAGTAACAAAAGGGCATACCCTTCTTTTCCCCAAAAACTGCATTGAAAAACAAATTGAAAACAAAGAATGTATGCATTATAATTGACTTCGGAGCAGAAAAGTACGACTTGGAATACTAAATTGCTTATATCTCAGGAACTGTCTGACGTAGGAAAAAATTAAAATTTTGTATGATTTTTACTTTCCTGGCTAGTTTATGCTTAGCCCCATTTGGGGGGCTAAACACATTTCAACAAAAAGATCCATTATCTCACTGTTTCTGAGATACGGGCCCTGAAAGACCCAACGACGCCATAATGTTATCCTATGGGAAAAACTGTCAAATTCGGAGTGCTGTCACTTTGCCACCCTGTAACATTTTTTCTCCAAACAACCAAAAGGCACATTTGTAGGATGTTGGCTTTCTTTCCTCCAAATTTCAGCCCGAAAGACCAAACCGTTATTATTCAGCAGAGCGGCAAACAATTCCTGTAACATGGCGGACAACGTAATGTTATCCTATGGGAAAAAGTGCCAACTTCATAGTGCCATAACTTTGCCACCCTGTAATATGTTTTGACCAATCCACTAAAAGGCACATTTGTGGGATGTTGCCTTTCCTTCCTTCCTCCAAATTTCAAGTAAAAAGACCAACCCATTTCTGAGATATTCAATGTCAAAGATTGGCAAAATTTCCCTATCTATTCCATTATAAAAAATCTGGCCATCTTGTCCCTCGCTCGCGATGCAAGATCACGATTGAAGAATCTCACGATCAAAGAAATTGCACCCTCATGATCAAAGAATTTTCAGGCTCATGAACAAAGAATTAAAAATGTAAAAAATCAAAAAATAGAAGCAATTGCAGTAAACCACCACCATGGTTCAACAGAACGAAGCCCCCTGAGTAAAACCCTCATTTGACTTCCTAGGGCACCCATGGGCTGAGAACATTGATTTTTAAATTTGGCCATCTTGTCCCTCGCTCATGATGCAAGATTGCGATCAGAGAATCTCACGATCAAAGAATTTGCAGCCTCACGATCAAAGAATTTGTAGGCTCATGAACAAAGAATTTGCAGCTCACAATCAAAGAATAAAAAATGGTGAAACGCGATTTATTCACCAATTTGAACCAAACCAATGGCATGGTTCAACAGAACGGACCCTCCTGAGCAAAACAAGCCCTCATTTGTGTTCCTAGCCCACCCCGATCTGAAATATTAGTGTTTTAGGTCACGATGCAAGATCACGGTCAAAGAATCTCACGATCAAAGAATTTGCAGGCTCACGATCAAAGATCGTTAGCGAGCCGCGAATTAAGATTTTAAAAGCTTATAACTCTGTTTTTTGACCAATTTGGATGGAACCAAAGCCATGACTCGATAGATCAGGGTCTCCTGAGTAAAACCCACCAAAGTTTTACCTCAGAAATGACCCCTGAGCCGAGATATTTGTGTTTGTGTGATTGGAAAACTGAAAACAAGATGGCGGACCTCACGGTCAAAGAATTTTGAAAATTCCTCAGGAACAAAGATTCTTGAACTGTGAGGCTGCAAATTCTTTGATCGCCAGGTGAGACCAGATGACCAGAACCCCCATTCTTTGATCACAAGATATACATATAAATTTTCCCATTGACTTATAATGGGAACTTATAAGTGCCATAACTTTTGAATGCCTTAATATTTTTTCACCAAACAAAAAGCGGCATGTTCAGCCACCAAAGCCCTTTCAAATGAGCTATCTTGCAGAGTAGCACACCACACAGTGGCCATGCAGGACCACATTAAGAATGCCAAAAGGTGCCTCCAAAAATGGATAATTTTGTATTATTCAACGCTTTCGTACATGAAGACCAGCACTCTGACACAAATGCAATTTGGCAAATCAAGAGACCTAGTGTGCCACAATGCATGTACCAAATTTCAGGCAAATCCATTGAATGGATACAAAGTTATTAATGTCCAAACTTTTGACTTTAGTATGTAACTGGCCGCTCAACCCTAACTATAGTGGCATGACCGTGCCACTATAATATATATATATTATGGTAGCACAGTAGTGCTACCATAGTTAGGGTTGAGTAGCACTTTTAAGGTTAAAGGGTGAAATTTTGTACCTTAATAACTGCCAGTGTTTAACGGATTTGCCTGAAATTTGGCAGGCATGGGGGGGGGTGTCATATATCTTGAGATCTGCCAACTTTCATATTGATCGGATATACAGCTGTGGAGTTATTAAGCGACATCCGTGTGCACAATTACGCTTTTTTGCTAATTCTTTGCTCGTGCCTACAGGTCACATGGTTTGTGCGACCGGTCCAAAAACTACTGGGAACGTGCAGCCGGGGTCAAGATTTCGTGAAAAATATTGAACTGTCCAAAAGTTATTCAAAAAACAGGTTCCCATTATAAGTCAATGGGAAAAGTTAACAAAAAGTTCAACACTTTCGCAAATGCACTTTTTAGTGTCGCAAATTACCCTAGTAGTGTCGCAAATCTGCCATTTGTTTTCAGTTGGTGATCAGAAAAATGCTTGGCACTTAAAATTGGGACCCTCTAGGAACACAATTCTTGTTGTGTTCACCTAGTCAGACCTTCAGGATGCTAGCCATGTCTTTATTTTGGGGTTAAACACCCCAGATATATGTTTTCCAGATTTTTGGGAAAAATAGTGTCGCAAAGTAGTGTCGCACTTGCGACACTTTCGCAAATTTTTGTGAAAGCTTTCTCAAATTGCAACACTACTTTTCTAGACTATGGCCAAAACGACAGTAGTTGTTTGCCACCCTGCTGCAAAAGAACGGTTTGGTCTTTTGGGCTCAAATTTGGAGGGATGGCAGCCAACATCTCACAGATTTGCCTTTTGGTTGTTTGGTGACAAAATATTGCACAGATGCCAAGTTATGATACTCCAAAGTTGGTGTTTTTTCCCATAGACTAACATGGTGGCGTACGCCACACCTTTCGGGGCTCGTATCTCGAAAACAGTGCGAGATACGGAATTTTTGTCGTGACAATAAGGGCTACACATTGAGTGAAAACTTAGCCCAGAAACTCATGAATCATGTGAAATTTAAATTTTTCTTCTACGTCGTACGGTTTCTGAGATATAAGCAATTTAGTATTCCAACTGCTCGTTTTCTGCTCCCAGGCCCATGATTATGCATACATTCTTTGTACACACTGTGTTTCTCTGTGCAGCTGTTGGGCAAAAACAGGGTGTGTGCTTCAGTTACTGTAACAGTTAGCATTTCCACTTGTGTTTCCGTACCCGTTTGCGTTACAGTTCCCGTGTACGCCTCCATGTGCGTTACCCTTTGCTTTCTCGTTTGCGCTTGCGGTTGTGTTACTGTTACCATTTGCGTTTCCACTACTGTTTCTGTTTCTGTTTCTGGCACCCCTTTCATTTGCGTTTCTCTTTCAGTTTGCATTTTCATTGCTGTTACTGTTACCATTTGCGTTTCCAATTGCATTACTGTGCCCGTGCGCATTACGGTTTGTGTTATCATACACGCTTGCGTTTGGATTTGCATTTATGTTTCCTTTGGTGTTATTGTTGCTGTTACCGTTACCATTTGCATTTACAGCTGTGTTAATGTGACCATGCACATTACGGTTTGCATTTCCGTACGCGCTTCCATTTGTGTTTTCATTTCTGTTTCCTTTGGCGTTATTGTTCATGTTAACTTTACCATTTGCGTTTACAATTACAGTACCATGACCATGCGTGTTACGATTTGCATTTATGTGTGCGCTTGCATTCGTGTTTCCATTTCTGTTTCCTTTGGCATTATTTATGCTTTTTATGTTTCCATTTGCATTTCAAATTACCATAGCGTGCGTGTCACGGTTTGCGTTTCCTTACACGGTTGCGTCTCCTTTTACATCACTGTTCGTTTTGGCATCACTTTGTGCTTGCATTTCTATTAACGCTTGCTTTACCATTTACGTTTCTGTCACCATATGCGCAACTGTTAGTGGTTGTGTTTCCCTTGCACTTACCGTTACTATGTCACAAAATATCACGTGGTGGGAGTGCAGGCCCTCCCACCACCATATTCCATTCACTATTTCTATTGCAGATTCTCAAAAAGAAGGGAAATTAGAGGCAAAAAACTCAGTTTAATGCATCAGTTAGGGTTGTTCCACAGTGACAAAAGTGAGGAAATTGGATGTTGGGGTTGAAACCTCCCCTTGCACCCACCCACCCTGCCCCAGCCGGCATTGGGTGTGCGTTGGGGTTGTCAGTCTAACTCTCACCCTATTCTCTATAGTTCACCACCTCAGCTTCTTTACACATGTGATGGGGTGAGAGTTAGGGCGATGACCCCAATCGCACCCGATGCCGACTGGGGGCAGGGGTGGAGTGGGTACAAGGGGGTTTTCAACCTAACATTGACTTCTCACTTTTGTCATTGTGGAACAATCATAACTGATGATTAAATGGAGTTTTGCCTCATATATATATATATATATATATATTCATTGTAAAACTCCATTAATGCATCAGTTAGGGTTGATAGTACAGTGACAAAAGTTGGAAATTTGATGTTACTGTTCCCACCCCTACCACCTCACTCCCCACCCTCCACACACCAACAGGCATCGGGGTGTGCCGTGGGGTCATCAGGTTCAACTCTCACCCAGAAGCACCTGTGCAGGGTGTTGGTAACAATGCCGACATCCCCCATAGTGACACCATGGAACTGATGCACAGGACCCTGGTGCACTCCCCTGTGAACAACATGAACATGACACTGCAGCTGCACAGGAGACACTGACAAACCACGATGTGCACAGCATAACACCGACGCAGCAGCGCATACCATCTGAGCCCCCCCGACGGTAGAGCCGACAGGCAGACTAGCAGCACAGATGGACACCCAAGGGACAGGAGAGGCACAACGGAGCTGACAGCAACAGCACCACTGGAACAGGGACCCCCATAAATGGGCACAGGATATTGAACGGCAACACAGGGAACAGGGGGACACACGGTGCACCACTGATGGGTAGGATCAGCAGTGTGGGGTGCAGAGGCCATGGAGGGATCCCCGTGAGAGTCCCTTGGACCAGGGACCTACACCTGAGGGCTGATGTTTAATGCCAGCCCCATCAGGTAGTCCCTGCAGCTCCCAACACCGTACAACCCAACAATATCGGTGATGCGCCATGCACACTCTCTCCAGCACCTCTGGGAGTGTCCCACAGCCTGGCCAGACAGGATCTGCTGCAGTTTCACCTCCATCAGCCGCTGTTCTCCCAACAAGATGTCCAGGAACCTCCACAAGGTGGGGCACACTGCACCAAGCAGGGCATTGAATGCCCGGTGCCACCCCTCGATGGCATTATTGGTGTGGGGCATCCCATCCCTAATGGAGGCATGGCAGTTCCACAAGGGGATGTGGAACAGAGGCTTGCAGTGGTGGCCACTGTGGACAGGCCTGCCCAGCCAGGTGTCCTCAAAATAGTTGAGGACGGGGGCAAGGGCCTCCTCATGGGTGGTGAAGTTCTCCTAGCCATGGAGCTCCTCATATGTGGTGCACACATCTGCAGAGGGCTTGAATGCATGGGCTGGCAGCATGCGGAGATGCATGGGACAGACATCATCCATGCAGTACAGACATGCCAGCTCCCCATGCTGCTGAATGTGCCACCAGACGCCCTGCACAGATGGAAGAAACAGTCATGGATGTCCATATGTGGCAGCACTGTGCAGACAGCCCTATAGGTGGCCAGCTTGAAATCTATGAGCATGTGGTGGGGATTGCCTGCAGGGCACAGCTCGGCTATCTTACTGAACATGACTGTGTAGTCTGCCACTGTCCTCCTCAACATGAGGACATAAATTGCAGGGAGTACAGTTGCCCCGTCCACCCCATGCAGCATATACAGCAGCTGAAAAAGCATTGGGCAGCAGCAGAATGTGCCATCGCCCAGCCATGCTGGGCTGTGGCCCAGGAAGTCAAGGTTCTTCTCAGTGCTGAAGATGAGGAACCTGTGTTCCATGATGGCCCCTGCACCCTGTCCTGAATTATACAGCAGGAATTGCTCACCTACCATGGTCCTGATGTAGTCCTCTGGTATGGTGAACTTGAACAGGTGTTGTGGATCCATGATTGCTCACCTGTTGCCCCTCTGGACACATTGCGCTGCCCGCTTCAGAAGTGATACAGGATTTAGGAGTCCCCCTACTGCTTCATTTACTCTAGAGCAGCATGCCACCATGAGCTGTTGGCTGCTCTCGTTGGTGTCTCAGGACCTCCTCTTAACTGCTGCTTGCACCTTGCAGACCCCAATGGCTGCGTTGTCGGGCACATGGTTGTGGGTACCCAACAACACCGGTGTTTCCTCACCCATGGTGAGCGCACAGCCCCTGCACCCATCTGCTGTGTATTCGCAGCATTTCCAATATGTGTAGTCCTGCTGGTAGGTGTACCAGGACACCACCAGCAGTCTGTGCACCTTGGCATTCTCCATGTATTCCACTGACATTTCTCCACCATTTGCGGAATTGGGTCTGCAGGTGCAGCTCGTGTCTTTCAAGTCTCTGCCAGTACATCTGCTGATGCTGTGGGGGGGGCAGGTCAGCCTCAGTGGTGTGTCACTGTGGCAGCATGTGAGATTGCGGTGGTCAGTGAGCGGGTGTCGGAGGTGTAGTGTCAGTATGACACCGTGCTTACCTCTCACCCCATTTCATGTGTAAACAGGCTGACATGGTACAGTATAGGAGAATGGGGTGAGAGTTAGGCCTGACGATCCCATGGCGCCCCCCCAACTCCTGAGGATGTGTGGGGGGTGGGGTGGTGGTAGGGGCGGTAATGCTAACTTTTGTTACTGTACTATCAACCCTAGCTGATGCATTAATGGAAGTTTTTTGCAATGAATTTCCCTTCTTTTTGAGAAAGTGTAATGTAACTGGGCCCTGCGCTCCCTTCATGCTGCCAATTTTTGCATAATGGTATGCATATGTGGAGGTGCAGGGCCCTCGCCCCCACTTACACATAAGTACGGAGACATACCACAGCCCTAGAGTCATGAAAAGGAACCATTGTAACAATAATTTGGCAATATCTCAGTAGCCATAGCAAGTATGAAAAAAATTCCACTGTAGTTGTAATCATGACTTGGAAACCTCCACGCGTGCTGTGGACCAAGCTGCCCAGAGTGAAAAATCCGTATCTTGAATTGTTTTTTTAGATACAGGTGCTGCAATGTTATCCTATGGGAAATTTCTCAACTTCTGAACACCGTAACTATGGAACCAGTGTATATTTTTTCACCAAACCAGAAAAAGTACATTTGTGTGGCAAGGGCTTGCCACCCTGCAAATTTCAGCCCAAAAGCCCTAACCGTTTAGTTGCAGTGAGGTGACAAAGAAATGGTGTTTTTTGGTGCAGTACTGTTGCAGATTGTGACACTTTTGCAAAAGAACGGGTGCGAAAGTGTAGTAAATTGTGAAAATGTTGCATTCATTCTTTCACAATTTGTGACAGTACCAGGGGTCCGATGTTTAAAAACATATTTCTGGGGTAATTTTTTTAATTCTGATGCCACCATTGTATTCCTCATGCCCCAATTAGGTAAACACAGGTCAGTGTTTACCTAGAGGCAGTAACTTTTGAATTCTGGCTGTTTTTCTCCACCACTAACTGAAAACAAAGTAGCAGTGGCATGACACTACAGAGGGAATTTGCAACAGTAAAATGTACTGGCGGCAACTTTCGTGAGGCACATATATTTTTTCTCCACTGACTATAATGGGAAATTTTAAATTTGAATAACTTTTGAACTCATTAATATTTTTCCACCAAATCTTCAAAAGACGCATCAGCGACCTGGACTGCATATTCCCTGACAATTTCAGATCAGACGGACAAACCATTTGGTCTGTAGCCCCGAGCAAAGAAATAGCCCAAAAAGTGGGGTTTTACATGTATTTTGGCACTCTACAGTTCCGCAACCACACATCCGACCAGAACATAACGTGCCAGATCCAAAGATCTATGGTACCTGACCATACATGCAAAATGTCATGCAAATCCGTCTTATGGTTGCAAAGTTATTAAAGTGCAAAATTTGGGGTTTAACAGAAGTGGCAGGGCAACCCTAACTATACTGCCACTACTGTGTCAGTATAATATATATATTATACTGGCACGGTAGTGCCTCTATAGTTAGGGTTGCCGTTACTGTGCCAGTATAGTTAGGGTTGCCTGGCCACTTCAATGTTAAACCCCAAATTTTGCACTTAAATAACTTTGCAACCATCTGATTGATTTGCCTGAAATTTTACATGTGTGGTCTGGTACCATAGATCTCTGGATCATGCATGTTTCATTCTGGTCAGATATGCAGTTGTGGAGCTGTGGCACACCAAGAAAGTGAAATTTATCATTTTGGGGCAAATTCTTTGCTAGGGGCTATGGCCAAAATGGTTTTGGGGTCTGCTCTGAAATTGTCAGGATTTATGGAGTCTGGGTCACTGATGTACCTTTTGAAGGTTTGGTGAAAAAATATTAATCCATTCAAAAGTTATAAAAGATTTAAGTTTCCCATTATAGCCTATGGTAAAAATATATGTGCCATGCAACAGTACTTCTATGCATCCACGAAAGCACATTTACTGTCGCAAATTGGGTCCAGTACTGTCATGCAGCCACCATCTTGTTTTCAGTTAGCGAGGCTGAAAAAACAATATAATTTAAGATTGGCTACCCTTTGGTAAACACCAAAAGTTGTGTTTACCTAACAGGGGCCCGAGGAACACAATCCTGTTGTTAGAGTTCCAAAATAATTGTTGGAAATATGTTTTTGGTATTTGGCCATTGGAAATGTTGCAAATTTGTGACACTATGGCTGCGAAAGTGCTGCAAATTGTGGCAATATTGCAACCGTGGTATCACAAATTTACAGCACTATTTACATTAAAAAAACATCAGTCCCCAGGGAAAACACTAAGGGCCATTATTTGAGAAAAAGAACCACAGAATCAGATTCCTTGGCCCCCATTTAGGTAAACACTTAACAGTTTATGAAAGAGGCTATGTATATAACCGGGAAAAACTGAGCTGAAAGGTATACTTAAAAACAAAAGAAGGGTATCATTTGATTTTAGCACAGATCACAGTGAATAAGATACAGAAGAAGTCACATGAAGACCTGTTTTATACTAGGATCGGGAGTCGACGGAACCACCACTGCAACACCAGCAAATCTCCACAGGACACCACCCGCAACCACAAATGAACACCTTACGCCAGAGCCCTCGGTTACAACATCAGGAATGGGTAGGAGAACAAGGAAGGGGAGGCGGACACGGAAGGGTGGGAGGAAATTTTGGAAACAGAGGAATTTATGGCCTGAACAACAAAAGGGGCAGAGGCAGAAACTGGCGGAATTTCAGACACCAGAGGAGGTGAGTGACAATGCTCCTATCAAACAAATCATTAATCTATCCTTCCATGCATTGACAACAGCAGAAAGTAGTCTACTCAAAAAAGGGTTGAGTTTGGCCCCCACAGTTTAAATGGACAAAGTGCAAACTTTAATAGACCTCAACCTCACCTACCATAAATTGAATTTTCAAAGTTTTTTTTACAAAAGGTACAGTGAGGAGTCACACATACAGACAAATGAGAATGCTCCCTTTAGACCCCCCCTCCACCTTTTGTGCACCTTATAGTCCTGCTGTTGTGATGTTGTGGGATTTAGTAGAGAATGATTTGGAAAATTGTGTTACTACTGCACAAGCTGAGCACTTTAACAACTTTACAACAGATGAACAGAATGCCAGAAAAACTGTACAACTAAATAAAGAATGAATTATTAAGAGTGCGGATAAGGGGGGAGCAGTGGTCCTTCTAGATAAGAAGGATTATGTTGCAGAAATACAAAGACAGTTGAATGATGCAGTTTTCTATCAGAAGTTGTCAGATGATACCACACCGGAATGTAAATTCAGCATTGATGAAACTGTGAATATGGCCTGTGAACATGAAATAACTGATGAAAAAACAAGGGACTTTTTAATAACCGAATTTCCTACTAAAGCCACATTTTATATATTACCCAAGGTACACAAGACTCTTATAAATCCACCAGGCCGGCCAATTGTAAGTGGCATGGGCTCACTCACTGAACCCCTCTGTCAGTACTGTGACTTTTATTTGAGACCCATAGTAGGAAAAACTACCAGCTTACATACAGGATACTAAGGAGGTTTTAAATCTTATTAAAGACATCATACTTGAAAAAGATATGCTGTTGGTTACTTTGGCTATAGAAGCCCTATATTTAAACATGCCACAAGAGGGCACTCTAGATGCAGCAGCATATTATTTGAATCAATACACTCAAGAAGGAGATCCACTGATGGACTTTTTGTTAAAGCTATTGGAATTTGTTTTAAAAAACAATGTTTTTATGTTTGATCAAGTAATGTGCCGACAAATAAAGGGTACTGCCATGGGGGCAACTTGTGCCCCCTCAGTTGTAAATATCTATGTGGGTAAGTGGGAAGAGGAGGCAGTATATGACAGGCAGAAAAATATTTTTTTGGATTAAGTGATTACATGGAAATGCTTTATTGATGATGTGCTTCTAGTATGGAGAGGGATACCAGAAGAACTAGCATGCTTTGTGGACTATTTACATAGTACAAACTCAAATATTAGATTCACTTATCAGTACCATAGAAGCACTGCATCATAGTTAGATCTCACATTACTGAGAAACACAGAGGGGAAAATAGTGAAATATTCAGGAAACCTACAGTACTGGTGGTAATACCCTTTTGTTAGCATTAAGCTGCCACCCCCACACGTTACAAAGAATATACCTAAGGGGCAGTTCATTAGGGTCCGTAGAAATTGCAGTACGTTAGACTCATATGACAAGGGAGCAGATGAATTGGAAAAGAGACTCCTGGAGAGGGGCTATGGCAAAATGAACATCAGAATAGCCAGACAGACAGAATGCTGAAAATATGAATATGGAATCTTTATTACAACCTGCAGAGAACCAGAGGGGTAATGAGCTGAGATTTAATTTTGTCACTCAGTTTTCATCACACTCATATGTATTAGAAAACATTTTACACACCCATTGGCACATACTAGGCACAGATGTTGGACTGAGAAAAATAAGTGACCCCCCCTCCCCCAAGGATGTGTTACAAAAAAAGCACATACAGTACTTTAAAGGACTATCTTGTACATAGCCATTTCTCTGAAAAACAAACCACAACATTGCTAGCTCAACCATGAGGATGGTATAGATGAAAAGCATGTGTTCATTACAAAGCAATAGAACAGGGACAAACTTTTGAAACATGTAATTCAGGACAGGAATGTAACATCAGACAGTGCATTACATGTAACACCCAAGAAATTAATTATCTAGCAAAATGCACATACGAGGCATTATATATAGGAAAAACTAAACGTGCCTTTAAAGTCAAAGTGGGGGAACACACTAGAGCAATTGCAGAAGGAGACATGATCTATGTAACTGCGGCTCACGTCATGCAAAACAGTGATGACCAAGTACATCAGTTCTCTTTTATGGCTATTGACAGGGTTTGTCATAATCCAAGAGGGGGGAACTACAATAATTTACTTTTGAAAAGAGAACATTTTTGGATCCTTAAATTGGGTGCCGATAAGAAACCTGGTTTAAGCTTTAGTTTGGATGTGAAACCATATCTGAAAAAGAAAAAGAAAATTCAATTACATTAAAAGTATGTGATTTGTTACATTTAACCTATGTTTTAGGAATACTGTGGATAAGATAACTTATACGAGGACAAGCCTGGGGAGAGTAAAATTAAAAAATATATAATTTTTAAAAATATTTTTCCCCTTATCATGAAAGAATGAATAGACTATAAAAGTAAAAAATTATGGGTTTTGTGATCATGACAACTGTACTATATATAAAAGGAGATTCATAATATTAGTTATAAGTATTTATTTATACACTTTTAAAGAGGTTGCACTTTATATATGTATTGCACTTAGATTTGAAAAAGGTGTTAAATTATGGTAATTGTATATATTTATTGTCCCTCCTCTTCTCTTTTTACCTTTTCCTTTCCCACTCTTTTGATTATAGTGCTCCTATAGCTATTTTAGCTAGGATGTTTTTTCTAATATGTGAACCTATTGTCAGAAATTATGGTGATGAGATATTACTGATGCATTATATTATTCAAGTGTTTATATTTATGGATAATTAAAATAATGAATTGTATTTAATTAAATTTGAATAGGGATGACTGATCACAGGAGAGTTAGATAATCACATCATATGGGTTTCAGTAACTGTTACCTTGTACATATGTTGGCTCAGTTCGGTGTTCCCCAGCCTTTGATAAAGGACAAGTCATCCAAAACATGTCAGGTGGGGATGTGTGGTGTTTGATTTTATAAAAGAAAATGTTTTTGTATAACTTATACGTTTTTAGTGAAGGTGTCCTGATTTTTGTACATACCAGAGGTGATGAGTGATGGAATTTTCATCGTATTATGAACTGGATATTCTTATAAGAATCCCACACCTGAGTGCGATCTGTTTTGTTATTTGTATTTAACGGTTTTTCCCCTTTGACAGCCTATAAGGGGAAAGAGGCCAAGGAATCTTAACTTTTAATAAATTACATATCCTGGCATCATACCTCTCAACCTCTTTACTCATAAATCAGGGACAAGGCTTAAAAAATCAGGGACAAAGACCCCAAATCAGGGACACATCTTAAAAATTTGTACTATTTACTCAGAAAGCAGATAGAATAATGGGAATAGTGTAAGATGCATTTTCTGAAGATGAACAAGTCTGTAACTTTAATATTTGACATTATTTTGTACTTTCAATCCCCACTGTTCTGTCACAAAAACACAAATTTCACGAGGGACAGAGGAAAATTCTGAGTCAAAATCAGGGACGTCCCTGAAAATCAGAGACAGTTGAGATGTACACCTGGCATCAGGGCGCCCAATCCTCATGCTGACCATTGTGGGACACTGGGAAACCCACTCCCAGTGTTCCCAGATATACCCTACACTACTCATATTGTGGGACACTGGTGGAGCCCACTCCCAGTGTCCCCAGTTACGTTCTCCACTCCCCAGTACTGTGGGACACTGGGGAGCCCACTCCCAGTGTCCCCAAACATTTACCCATTTCCCCCTGAAAAAAAGAAAAACATCCCCCTGACATATTTTTTTTCTGCCAACATTGGGGGGCCCAATCACGTGTCCGCCCTACTCCCTCTCCTGACAGTGTGGGGCACTGGGTAGCCCAATCCCAGTGTCCCCAGTTATGTTGTCTATTCCCCAGTACTGTGGGACACTGGGGAGCCCATCCCCAGTGCCTCTAAATATTACATATGTGTTCCTGTAAAAACAGAAAACAGTCCCCTGCTGTCTTTTTTTCAAACCTGAAAAGAAGAAAACCCTCATCTTCTCCCATTCCCTCCCCATCCCAACCTCCACTGAGCAATCCATCTCCTCACACTCGCCCTTGCCCTATACTTACTACCGGAGACCAGCAGCTGCCATCTTCTGTTGACCGGGACATGTCTGCACTCTTCTTAGCCAAACCATGAACTGAAGAATAAAGTTAAGTTCCATATAACGGCTATCAATGGTGTTTTGAACTTATGTTGATATCTCATCCATTTGTTTGTATTTTAGCACCAAATTTTCAACATGGGCTTTTTGGAACCCCACCTCATGAACGCTGGCACTGTCATTTCGTTATTCAGTCCCGAAAGGTGATTTTGTGGTGGGTGCGCAGAATCACCTTTTGGGACTGAGTAACAAAATGACAGTGCCAGTGTTCATGAGGTGGGGTCCCAAAAAGCCCATGTTGAAAATGTTATGCAAAAATACCAAAAACCATCTGAGTTACGCATGGTCATTGAAATGTTTCTACACACGCTCATAACTTCAGCAATTTTTAATATTCTGACTCCACATTTTCAGCATTGCCATTTTTCCACTCCATCTCATGAACAGTATAGCAGTAACTTTTCACATCCTGCTTAAAATGTGTTTTCATTACTGTGGTGCGGAATGACACTTCTGCTGGGTGAAATCACATTTTGTGACTGAATAATGAAATGACAGTGCCCATGCTCATGAGGTGAGGTCCCCAAAAGGCCATGTTGAAATTTTGATAAAACAATTACTAAAAATGCCCAAGTTACATACGTCTGTTGAATTAATTCTATGCACGCACATAACATTGACATTTTTCAATCTTTTGGTGCCAAATTTTCAACATAGCTATTTTTCCATAGTACCTCATGGACAGTACAGCTGTCACTTTTCACATCCTGTCCAAAATTTGTTTTTGCACCTGTGGCACAGAATTGAGTTGCAGTTGCAGATAACATTTTGCTTTGCATTTCACGATTTCTATGTACTGGGGTACATGAGGTGGGGTAATAAGATGGCTATGCTGACAATTTAGTCACTGCTGTTTGACACTTGGAGGGCTTCCACACCTACATACATATGCGCCTCTATGGAGGGATTGGAGAGTAGTGTCTGAAGGATCCTGCACCCCCATAGTAAAACAAGGATACAATTATACTATCTCAAAAAGTAAGGAAATTCGTTGCAAACAACTCCATTAATGCATCACTTAGGGTTTCTATTACAGCAACAAAAGTCTGGAAATTCGATGCTAAGGTTAGCAATCCTACCACCCCCCCACCTTCCACATATCAAGAGGCGTAGGGGTGTGCCTTGGAGTGATTGGGCCTAACTCTCACTCCATTCTATGTGTAAAAAAGCTGAGATGGTACAGTATGGGACAATGGGGTGAGAGTTAGGCCCGATGACCCCAAGGCACATCCCATTGCATGTTGGTGTGTGGAGGAGTGGTAGGGTTGTTAACCCTAAAATCGAATTTCCAGACTTTTGTCACTGTAAAAGAAACCTAACTGATGCATTAACAGGTTGTTTGCAATTCATATATCATATATATATATATATATATATATATATATATACTGTATTTGCAAAAACTATATTAATGCATCAGTTAGGGTTCTATTACAGCAACAAAAGTATGGAAATTCAGTGTGGGTTGCTACCCCTACAATCCACGCATCCCACCCTCCACACCCAACAGGCATCAGGTTGTGCCTTGGGGTTGTCGGCCCTAACTCTCACCCCATTCCATGTGTAAGGAAGCTGAGATGGTACAGTATAGGAGAATGGGATGAGAGTTAGGCCCGATGACCCCAAGGCACACCCCGAAGCCTGTTGGTGTGTGGAGGGTTGGGGATGGAGTGGGGTGGTAGATGTAGAAACCCTAACACTGAATTTCCATACTTTTGTCACTGTAATAGGAACCCTAACTGATGCATTAATGGAGTTTTTTGCAATGAATTTCCTTACTTTTTGAGATAGTGTAATAGTGTCCTTATTTTAATGTGGGAGCTTGCGCTCCAATCCCTCTGTGGGTGCACATATGTATGTAGGTGTGGAGGGCCCTGCGCTTCCATGTGTCAAACAACAGTGACCAAATTGTCGGCATAGCAATCTTATTACCTCACCTCATGTACCCAGGTACAGAGAAATTGTGAAATGCAAGGCAAAACTTAATAATGCGCAACTGCAACGCCATTCTGCACCACAGGTGTGAAAACACATTTTGGGCAAGATGTAAAAAATTACAGCTGTACTGTTCATGATGTGGTGCAAAAAAATAGCTATGTTGAAAATGTGGCATTAAAATATTGAAAAGTACCAAAGTTATGCACATACGTTGAATAACTTCAACAGATACACGTAACTTGGGCATTTTTGGGAATTACTTTCACCAACTTTTCAGCATAGCCTTTTGGGGACCTCACCTCATGAATATTGGCACTATCATTTTGTTAATTTGTTCCAAAAGCTGATTTTGCACAGCATACATGCCATTCTGCACCACAGGAACAAAAACATGTTTTAGGCAGGATATGAAAAATGACAAGGTTACTGTTTGCATGGAGAAATGGCTATGTTGAAAATTCGGCATCAAAATATTGAAAAGTACCAATGTCATGCGCGTGCACTGAATTTCAACAGATGGACGTAACTCGGATATTTGTGGGATTATTTTCACCAAATTTTCAGCATGGTCTTTTGGGGACCCCACCTCATGAATACTGGCACTGTCATTTCAACGAAGCAGTCGACCTCTGCTGAGTGGGACTTTTAAATGTGGCGACTGCCAGTTTTGCCAATTTATTAGGACTGGTAAAATTTTTGAAAATCCAGTTACAAACTGTAAATATGACATCAAAACTTTTGGCAATTGCAACACATCTAATGTGGTTAATCTAGAATCCTGCACTGTGTATGAGTGCTTCTATGTGGGAAAAATGACCCCAAAATTGAAAGAATGCATAGGGCAGCATGTTAGAAGTGTTCAGAGAGGGGACCAAATCAGTGCTTTATCGCAGCATGTGTCACGAAAAGGAAGTGAATACTCATTTCTATTACAAATAATAGAAAAGGCCTCTTTACAAGTAAGAGGTGGAGATCTGGACAAAAAATTCTTACAAGGAGAAAACTTTTGGCAAAATAAGCTACAGTCATATTATTATCCAGGTCTTAATGAAACATTTCAGCTATCACCATATCTTTGATATGTTACTGATAATATGCTTTGGTTCAGATGTTAGATGATTCACAAGTTACACAGATATATTATCACTGTTAACAATAATTCATGCTCCACATTTTGATGTTTTAAATATGTAGATGCTGTGTAGGCCTTCATTAATGTGGGATTTGGTACTGTATTCTCGGATGTCCTTCTGTGCATCCTGTTTCATTGATTTATTAATGAATCTATTTTTTTGTACTTGATATTAGCTGCTTTAACAACTAAAATTAATAATAGTCACCAATGAGTATCCTTTGCCTATAGGGAACTAATGATAAATGTTAATATGTATATATACTGTAATGTAATTATGATACATACTGAACTTCTATACCGGTGATCCCATTGTGTTAGGGAGAAAAGCAAGAGCAAAAGAAGGAGGAAACCACTTTGGTTCTCAAAAACAGTAGCAGAAAAGATCAGAGCCAAAAGGTTGGCCTTCAGGAAATATAAAGGAAGGCAGAGGGACAAAGACAGGGAGGCATACCAAACTTCCCTAAGGGAAGCAGGGAAGGCAGAAAGGCAGGCAAAGGCCCAAACCAAGGAAACACTAGCATGAACAGTAAAAGAAGGGGACATCAGTGAAAGGAAACAGTCCAGAAGGGGTATTGCTAAAATCAAAGAGGATAAGGGGGAGTGTGTGGAGGAGAACCAAGGTAAAGCATCTATTCTAAATAGATACTTCTGCACAGTATTTACTGAGGAGAAGGTAGGGCAGGGCCCACAGCTCAGCACCATGGACACAGAGGGGAGAGAGGTGTGCACAAGTCCCTTCACAAAAGAAAGGGTCCTACATGAGCTCGCTAAGCTCAGGATGGACAAGGCAATAGGACCTGATGGCATACTTCCCAGGGTACTAAAAGAGCTAAGGGTGGAACTAGCAGAGCCATTATCAAAACTGTTTAGTGAGTCTCTGAGCACAGGAGAGATCCCAGAAGACTGGAGAAGGGCTCATGTGATCCCACTCCACAAGAGTGGCAGCAGGGAGGAGGCAGGGAACTACAGACCACTCAGTCTTACCTTAGCTGCGAGCAAGATTATGGAGGCACTCCTTAAGGAAAGGATAGTGCAACACCTGGAATCCATAGGAGCACAGGATCCAAGACAGCATGGGTTTACAACAGGAAGGTCCTGTAAAACTAATCTCATAGATTTCTTTGACTGAGTAACCAGAGTGGTGGACCCAGGGGGTGCAGTTGATGTCGCCTACCTTGACTTCAGCAAAGCTTTCGATACTGTTCCACATAGAAGATTGATTAACAATCTGGGTAGGCTTGGGGTGGGTCAGAAGTTGGTCAACTGGGTGGCAAACTGGTTGGTGGGCAGAAAACAGAGAGTGGTGGTAAATGGTATGCAGTCAGAAGAGATGCAAGTCACAAGTGGGGTACCTCAGGGATCAGTCTTGGGGACAGTCCTCTTCAATATCTGCATCAGTGATATTGCAGATGGACTGAAGGGTAAGGTTTGTCTGTTTGCAGATGACACCAAGATCTGTAACAGAGTAGATGATCCAGATGGGGTGGGCAGAATGAGAAGAGAGCTGGATAAACTGGCAAAATGGTCGGAAGAGTGGCAACTGGGGTTTGATGTAAATAAGTTCAAGATCATGCACATAGGGAAGAGATACCCTGAAGCCACCTAGAGGTTGGGAGGGGAGTTGCTGGCAATCACAAGGGAAGAAAGAGATGTGGGCTTCATTATCACAGATAACCTGAAATCATCCAAGCAGAGCACTAAAGCAGTAGGTAAGGCTAGAGGGATGTTGGGGTGTATTAGTAGGGGTATCACAAGTCATAAGAGGGAGGTAATAATCCCTCTTTACAAGACACTGGTTAGGCCCATCTGGAGTACTGAATGCAGTACTGGAGGCCACACCTGCACAAGGACATTAACAAAATGGAGGCAGTCCAGAGAAGGGCAATCAAAATGGTGCAGGGACTATATCAGAAAACATATGAGGACAGATTAACAGAGTTCAGTATGTATACCTTAGAGCAAAGGAGGGAGAGAGGTGATGTGAACAAAACATTCAAACATCTTTAGGGCATTAACAAGGTGAAAGAGTTTAACATGTTTCAATGTAAGAAAAATGGTAGGACAAGAGGACACAGCATGTGATTAGAGGGAGGTCGATTAAGGGATAATGCGAGGAAGTTCTTTTTCACAGAAGGAGTGGTGGATGCATGGAA
Organism: Neoceratodus forsteri; assembly: GCA_016271365.2. Classification (NCBI taxonomy): domain Eukaryota; kingdom Metazoa; phylum Chordata; order Ceratodontiformes; family Ceratodontidae; genus Neoceratodus; species Neoceratodus forsteri. The sequence continues at coordinate 1,337,963,962 of CM057455.1, read as the reverse complement.
CGGACTACCTTAGGAAGTGGTGGATATGACTACAGTGCAGGGCTTCAAGCAGGCATGGGATAGGCATAAGGAAGCAATACAGATTAGTATGAATAGATAGGCCATTGACAGAGTAAAGGCCTATGGCACATTCATAAGGTCGAAAAAATGGGCAGACTGGATGGGTCTTGCGGTCCCTATCTGTCGTCAACATCTATGTTTCTATGTTCCTGTGATTTATCTCTAAACCAAATAATAGTTTTTAGCCCTCACTTAGGGGGTTAGTATTTGTATTATATTTATTAGTGAGCACTATTAGTAAATATTATAGCACACTGATTTATTAAGTGAATATGCACTGTCACTTTAAGAGTTACAGTTTAAAAGCACATATTTACCAATATCCCCTTAACCTTGAAAAAGCATGAGAGGCGAGAAAACGTTTGGCTCTTGAGGGAGGGGTGCATCCTTATCTGCACTGCTGTACTTTGGAACACTTTTCGTTTTTATGCTGTCTCCAAATACAGGAAGAAATTAGTTTTTTTATATAGATTGTCTTGTTGCTGTTCGTGGTGAATGAGTAGCCAAACTCCCTGCTCCTTGTAAGTACTATGTTTCATTTGGCACCAATTTACATTTGTTTAGACACCTTGGGCCGGATATTCAAACTACGCCCAAAAAGTGCGCAACAGTAGGAGCAAGCACAAGTCCAATCTATATATGTAACAGGCGATATTCAAACATGGAGCAAGACAAACTGCATAGAAGCCAGCGTCTGAATATTGCACAAACTGCACCATAGCGCAACCAGGAAGGGGAAGCTGAGCAGAAATGATGCGCCATAGCGCAACAAGGCTAGCCCAGCTGAGCAGTCCAGAGGTGCCATAGCACAAGCAGAGCCCCCCAGCAGAGCAATGGAACTGCACAACCAGGGAGGCAGGCTGGGGCCCACAACCAGCCATGCCACACATGGGCACAGGAACACACTGCAGAACCAACAATACACCCGCACACCCCAAGCACAGCATCACTGGGGGAGGGATGGATGATCCTGTGGCTCATGGGGACAAGCCAACAAAGCACAGCAGGGCCATGACGCCCCAGCACAACCACTGGCAGGCTGAGACTGCCACACACAGGGGGTCGACAACCACAGTGCACATCAGCCCCCCTTCTGCAGCACACCCTGCACTGTGACCCCAAGACACCACCATGTGCAGTGACTGTCCTGCAGTAAACACCATGCATCCCCGCACACTGCAACCCCATGTAGCACAGAACCATACAAGCCAGACCCACCCTGGGCACCCAGCAGTGGCAGAGCAGATGGCAAGACCGACTGAAAGTCACTCCCACACCAGAGACACCTCCCCATGCACACACACACACACACACACACACACACACACACACACACACACACACACACACACACACATACCCAGGACCATACCACCCCAGATGGCATGCACACCACTGCAACTGAGCAACCATAGCCAGCTGCAAATCAGAGACCATCACAGTATTCATAACTAAATATATATATATATTTGAAAAGATATGTACAACACCAATAAAAACAACTATATACAGATATGTACAAGACAAGGGGGTAGGGGTACAAGGTAGGGGTGGGTAAGGAAGGTGAACAACTGGGAGAGGGAAGGCAGGGTGGGAGGGATGGGTGAAGTGGGAAGAGGAAGCACATTCAGCGCCTGGCAGGCTGGTCTCCGCTGCCTGTTGCTGTTCCCGCCTCCTCCGGCGCTGACCCATGGCACTGCATGTCCCTGAGAGTCTGTGCCAGCTGACTGACACCCTCGTCAGCCGCTGGAGAGGCACGGTCCATCGGCGTGGGATGTTGAGACTAGGAAAAGGGAACACAGTCAATGGCTGTGACTGTCCACAACCTGAACACCACCCATCCTGCAAGGCATATAGCCTAGTGCCCTGTGATGGTATGCACCCACCCACAGTGACCATGCACATGACACGCCCAACCAGGCAGCACCAGCTATGTGCACTGCACACACACACTGCCCATGTCCATCACAGCACAAACAAGGCTGTCAAGTGATGTGGCAATGTGGTGGGATGCCAGTTCCACAGCCATGTGCCAGTGCATGCATGGACCACCAGTGGCCTTTACACACAGATGTGCAGTGACACTGGACAGTGATGACTGTCACCTGTGTCATGCATGGTTGTGTTGTCCATGGCTGGTGGTCATGCCCACCCCTCCAGCATGCAATAGCATCCATGATGTAATGATACTCACACTCATCAAGCAGCTGTGGCTGCTTTTTCTGCTGCTGCTGCCGCTGTGGCCCACCCCTCACACCTCCTCCGTCCGCCACCTGGGCCCTGCAATGGCCCTCCTCAGCCTGTGCCTGCATCCTCTCCGCCAGGCCTGTGGGTGACAAATGTTGAGAAAAACATCAGAGTGACCCCAAAGCAGACTGCCCCCTGCCCCAGTGAGTGTGCCTGCCCACACAGCCAGACCCATGCATCTCACACCTGCACACACTGACACAGCCAACCATGGCAGAACCATCCCCCATGCACTGCCACCAAAACACAGTCACACCCCTCACGGAGGCCTGGGTGCATAGATGGTACACCACCTGGCTGAACACAGCGCCCCTCATGGCACGTGACTGGGCGTCGCAGCATGTCCAGTCCTCTCACGCGGAGGTCACTAAATCTGTGCCTGCACTGCTCCGGAGACCAGCAGAGCCCTGTGACCCTCACCAGGTCAGTGGCCACCTGCAGCCACACCTGGGTGTGGGCCATGGTGCCTCAAAGTGGGGCTCAACCAGGGCCACCAGGTTGGCCACATCCACCTGACTCCATTGGGGAGCTCTCCTGCATGCCATAATTGCGGTCGTACAGCAGGCAATATGGCGCCACGCAGCGCGGCAACCCCACGTGGAAATGTTACGCAATAGACCACCATAGGTTCCAATCGCATTGTTAGAGAAGCCCGCCGGTTCACATAGCGCCTGTCACCAAACAGCGCAATAGAGCCGTACACATGGCAGCCAAACAGTGCCAGGGGCCAAAGGTCGGACACCAGGTCAGGGGTCTATGACACAAGGCCACGCACAGCTCGGGCAGTGAACCTGCATGGAAGCCATCAGTGCTCCGTGCAAGAATGCAAAAAGAAGATGGGGACAGACCGCAGGAGGGTGAAGGAGAAGGTGGCAGCCCTCAGGGCGGCACGTGCTGGCACTGGTGGGGGCCAGCCAGCGGTGGTGGAGCCGACCCCGGCTGAGGACCGACTGGCTGCATCAATGCAGCGGAGTGCTATTGAGGGCGTACCAGGAGGTGGATTCCAGACAGGTGGAAGCCCATCACTGCACGGTATGACATGGTGGTGGTGTTGGGGGGGGAAGGTTGTTCACATGCACTCACATGTCCTCTCTTTCTGTTACAGATCCTGTTCATCTTCAGGGGATGGTGGTGGTGAGTCCAGGCAGTGAGGACGACCTGCTGGACATGGAGGAGGGTCCATCGACCTCTGTCACCAGCCAGCATGCACTGCACCAGCATGCACACCGGGCTGCCAACTCTGGTGTCGGTGAGTCGGGTGTGGGAGTGCACAGCCTGTGTCTCAGCAGTCTGGCATGCAAGCATGCCAGCACGCTGTGATGTGGCTATGTGCGATACCTGCACCATTGATGATGCAAGGACTGCAATGGGCAGTGACATGTGTGTGTCCCATGATGGACACACAGCAGGCCAGCACATGCCCCTGGGCCTAGCTGGTTCCAACGTGTGTGCCAGCATGTTGGCACAGTCCCAGGCTGTGCCTGTCAGCACCGGTGGGGCAGCACCGGTGGCTGTGCAGGTGTCTGGCACTGTTGCGGCCACAGCAGTGGAATGAGTGGTCCCTGGGACACAGCGGTTGGAGGGGCAGCAGCAGCAGTCACCCACCAGGTCTGGGGGTACAGTGTCCAGTGGTGGCACATTCCCACTGCCCTTTGATATGCCCATTCCTGGTCCTGGTGAACAGCGCCCACCCTCAAGGGGTGTTGAGCATCAGGACCTTCCTACCCTGGGGACAGGATGCCGTTGTGGCAGAGTACCCATTTGAAGAGCATACCGCCTGCGGGAATCAGTACAGCAGCAAAGGCGGGTTGCAACGTCCGTGGAGGCACTGTGTGTGGCTGTGGAGTGGCACAGCAGGGACTGTGCTCTGGACTGTGCAGAGATGGTCCATATGTGGATGGATGTGACTGCCGCCATTGACAGGCAGACCCAGGCATTGGTCACTGTTGTGGCTGCATTGGGCACACAAGCAGGTACTCCTGTACCGTGCACCCCACACAGTATGCTCTCCACTCCCCATTCCCGGTGTCGTGCGACACCAAGCCTGTTGACGCTGGGTTCTGCTGTGGGCATCCCAAGCACCCCTGGTGCAGGTATGTTTGGCATACTACAGACCCCACTGTGGACAAGGTCGCGATCGTGCAGTGGGACCCCTGGTGGTCCATCGGTGCCACCCCATGTGGCCCCTGCTCAGCCTGCCAGTGCTGTTGGGTCATGGCGGGGCCACCCATGCATCAGCGGTGGCCATGGAATGGTGCAACATGACTGACCTGTCTCCCAGTCGCGGGCCTTTCTGGTGCTGCCCTGTGTGCACTGTGCGTCATGGTGGCAGTGCACTGGTGGGTGCTCTGCACATCACGCCGACATACAGACCACCTGCACACCATCCCGACTGCTGTCCGCAGGTGCATGTGCATGATGATACCTGCATTGTACTGTACACCAAGGTGCAAGGGTGCCCAGCATCTGACACACGTACTTGTACAGTACAGGTGGTGGGTGTGGTCTGTGGATCTGTGGATCTGTGTGTTTGCCATGTCTGTTCCTGCTCTGCTGTGCACCTGCCCATGTACGCTTTGTGCCTGGTGTGTGTGTGTGTGTGTCCATATGACTGTTCACCCCTCCCTGATGGTGTGTTTGTGTGCCTGGTCCCTTCCACTCCCCTTGCTGTCATGCACCCCTGGTGTGTTACTCTGTGTGCCTGTGGGTTGTGCCAGGACAGTGTTGGTTGCACATGGCCCCTTGACTTACCTGTGTCATGCATAATGCTTCTCCGTGATGGTGTCCCGGTGCAGCTGGGCCTGCCGGATCAGTCGGGGGTCCCACCGTCCAAGGGGGGGTTGCTCATCACCATCATCACCAGCGCCACTGGCGTCCCCATCGTTGTCCCCCTCCTCGACCTGAATGGCTATCCCACAGTCTTTGGCCATGTTGTGCAGGATACAACAGGCCAGGAATATCCCACAGGCCTTTGAGGGGCTGTACTGTAGGGCACCGCCGGAGGTGTCTAGGCATCGGAAGCATGCCTTGAGCATCCCAAATACCCGTTCGATGATGTTGCGTGTTGCGGCATGCGCCTCATTATAGCGTTGCTGCAATGGGGTCATGGGGCGCCGGTATGGTGTGAGCAGCCAGGGACAGAGTGGGTATCTGCTGTCACCTGTGTGGAGATGGTGGAGATGAGTATCATGTTCAGGTCCATATTGCCAATATCCCTGTGTGCCACTGCCATGGCACCTGTGGCATTCCCACCCTTGCCCCACGTTTGCAATTCCTACATGCGTACTCACCCACTAGATGGCCTGTGGGGATGTCCCCACTCTCGAATCGATGGCACAGTGTGGACTGATACCATATAAAGACATCATGTGCTCCGCCAGGGTGTGTGGCACAGACATTGATTATGCACCCAGTGGCATCACACACCACCTGGCAGTTGACACTGGAATAGCCCTTCCTGTTCCTATATGCAGCCCCATCAGGGCCAGGTGGCGTGCGTATGGCCACATGGGTGCAGTCTATGGCCCCTAGCATGCCAGGCATATGTGCTACCCTGTTGAACTCCTGCATGTTTGCTGTACGCTCTGCCATGGTGCTGGGGAAATGGATGTGCTCCGCAGCATGTGGCAGCAGTGCGCTGAGGAATTGGGTGAGGATGTGTGACGTGGCCAACTGTGTGATGCCTGTGGTGTCCCCTGTTGGCCTCTGGAAGGTGCCGTGGCGAGCAGGCACATGCAGACTGTCACCTTGGTCTCCACCGACAGGCGTGACTCCGCGTGAGGGTGCCTGCATCACATCACTGCACAGCTCACAGAGCCGTCTCAGTATTGCCCTGTTCAGGCGGTACCGCCCACGATCTCTACATCTGTGTACAGCTCAAAGCTGATGCGGCACGGTACTGCCTGTTGAGGCGTACCTCGACAGGCCCTTCCACGGCCACGTCCCCTGCAGCATGCATTCTCACCTCCATTACAGCTTCCATGTGGCTGGCACTGTCCATCTCCTGGCTTATGACCCCCGGCTGATGTTGCTCTGTTACCCCGCTGTCCTGACTGCTACCTCCACTGCACCTGCTACACCTACTGGCCTCTGCCACCTGTGGCCCCATCACCTTCCTCCCTCTTCTGTCCCTGTGCACTCCTGGCCTGCACTGTTTGTTGCTCTGGCCTTCTCTGTCTCTCTGCCTCATGTGTCTTCCCTGTCGCGTTCTTGCACCTCTTCCTTGAGCCTTTTTATTTTGGCTCATTTCCGCTGGGGCGCAACTTCCGACTGTTCCGCTGTTGCGCATTGCGCAAGTCTTTGAATATCGCATTGCGCTCTTTATGCATGGATCCACCCCCTTCGGTTGCGCATGCCTTCATTTGCATTGCGCTGTTGCTTAGCCTGTTTTCGGTGGCGCAACTGCCTCCTCCTGAATATCGCAGAATGGCGCACTTTCGGACTTGCGCATGCGCAACCCTATTGCGCATGGCGCAACCCTTTTGAATATCCGGCCCCTTGTTTCTTTCACTGTCATTTCATTAATCGGTCCCAAAAGGAGATTTCATACAGCATATGCACCATTCTGCGCCACAGGAGTGAAATCATGTTTCAGTCAGGATACTGTATGAAAATTGACAGCTGTTCTGTTCATGAGGTGATGTGAAAAAATGGCAATATTGAAAATTTGTAGTGAAAATATTAAAAATTGCCGAAGTTACGAGCATGTGTAGAAGAATTTCAATGACCATATGTAACTCGGGCATTTTTTGGCATTTTTGCTCCAAATTTTTAACATGGGCTTTTTGGGACCCCACCTCATGAACACTGGCACTGTTGTTTCATTAATTGGTTCTGAAAGGTGATTCCGTGCAGTAACCACAAAATCACCTTTTGGGACTGAGTAACGAAATAACAGTGCCAGTGTTCATGAGGTGAGGTCCGAAAAAAAGCATCTTGAAAATCTGGTACAAATATACCTAAAAATGGCAGGGATATCAACATAAGTTCAAAACGCCATTGACAGTCATTATGTAGCACTTACCTTGATTCTTCAGTTCACAGTTCGACTTTGAAAAGTGCAGATGTGTCCTAGTCCACAGAAAATGACAGCCACCAACCTCTGATAGTAAGTATAGGGCAAGAGGGTGTGTGTGGGGTGGTGGGATGCTCAGTGGGAGGGTTGGGATGGGGAGAGGAGACAGGAAGATGATGAGGGACCATTTTCTTTTTTACAGGATTTAAAAAAAAAAGATGTTGGGGGGACTGTTTTCTTTGTTTCAGGTACATAGAGTAAACATTTCAGGACACTGGGGGTGGACTCCCCAGTGTCTGACTTTACTAGTGGTGTTTGAGGGTATGACATAACTTGGGACACTGGGAGTGCACTCCCCAGTGTCCCACCTTGAGGGGGCTACTGCCAACACAAGGATTGGGCACCCCAATGTCGGCAATGTGGGAAACATTTTTACTGTATTTGGGGACACTGGCATCTAGTGCCAACACGGGGATTGGGCATGCTGATGTTGGCAGAAACATTTTTTCCCTAAAAATAAATAAATAAATAAATATTCCCTGATTTTCAGCTCACAAAGTAGGATCCTAGTTCTTATCTCGTCATACGAACTAAGATCTTACTTCATATGATACTGATATGAACAAAGAATTTAAATGTTAAATAAACCACATTTTAAGGGCACTTTTTGAGTAGTAAAGTGAAGAATGCACCTAAGGGTTCCCAATAGGCAAGCTACATGTATTGGTTCCTCCCCAGAATATCATTTTGGGAGATTTCCAAATTGGACTTTTTCAGGCAAAACTGAAAACAAGATGGCAGCCATACAAAGAAGGAATGTTCCCATAATTGTTTCATACAGTTATATTGTAGTGCTTACTCAGCATGCTCAGAATTTTTTTTCCACATTTTTAAACTGCAATAGATTAAAAGCTGCTTATTATTTTTTCACCAGACTAGCAAATGGCACATCTGTGGGGTAGTCCCTTTCTGCCCTGAAAATTTCAGACAAAAAAAAAAACAGCTGTCTTGGCTGTAGGCAAGTTCAAAGAAACATTCCAACAAAAGTCAGTGAGCAAAAACATGTTTTTTTCACCTCTCTGTAACTCAGAGTGACGGAAACCTCACATCTGACCAGAACCTAACTTGTCACATCAGGAGATCTACCCCACAGGACAGTACATACCAAAAGTTTGTGCAAATCCGTTGAACGATTGCAAAGTTATTACAGTGGAAAAGTTTGAGTTTAACATTGAATTGCCTACTCAGCCCTAACTATATATGATAAAAGCAGCATGAGATCTCCACACCATCAAACACCAATGTTTCTTGCTATATCCTGCTGCTTTTCAAAGTGTTGCCACAGAACTGTCTGCTGCTTATCCTGCAGCAGCTGAAATTGAGTTTCTGGCTCCACTTGAGGGCTATGTGTGTCTGTATGTGTATGACAGTGGAATTCTGCAGAACTTTGAATTCATTTATAAAATGGGAAAAAAGACGAAGCCACTGATTGGCTGTTTGACCCTCCTAGCTGTGTCCTTAATCCCTGGTATTCTACCAACCGGCACTAACCTCTGCCACACTGCCCATTGACAACAGCAAATCACTGAGCTGTGCCAACCAGAAAAAAAAAAAACACAGCCTGGCACAGCTGAGCGCGAAATCAGCAATACGCGCTGACAGAAAGGCAACCACAATCTTTCTATGGCATGAGCATTCTCTTCAAACGAAGCTACCATATCGCATCAATGCTAAAAGCCGCCTGTAATTTCGACCCTAAAATGGATATTAGTTTCTCGCTGTCATTTGAAGACATACTCACCGATCTATCTCCTCAGCGTGAGATGACGACAGTGCCTCAAACTGCCTCAGCTGAACCAGTTTCCCGCAGTGACAGTGTTACGGAACCGCAAGGCACAGCACCTCATCAACAGGTCAATACAATGGCAGACGTCGAGAATGAAGCAGCGATACCTAAAAAAAGAAAAACAAAACGTAAAAACACTGGCAAATTCGCAACCCTAACTTCAGAAGAGCTGGATCACATAGAACAAATGAAAGATGAAATCAACACTCAAAAAACAACATCATGGGCAGTAGCAGTCTTTCAGGGTTGGTGCACAGCAAAGCAAATAGCCATAGATTTTAAAGAAATAGACATACACCACCTAGCAGACATCCTCCTCAAATTCTATGCAGAGATCAGACAAACAGATGGCACAGAATACAGTATAGCTAGCATAATTTCCCTCAGAGCAGGCCTAAATCGCCATTTAAATTCACCACCACTGTCCAGAAATATAAATCTCCACAACCACCCTGATATGCAACCAGCTAACAACATGTTTTCAGCAGTCTTAAAAAAGTACAGGAGAGAAGGTAAAGATCGAGCAGCCCACCACCCTGCAATAAATGAAAACGACTTACAAATTTTACGATTATCACCAGTCCTCTCACCAAACACTGCCCGAGGACTACTGTACAAAGTTTGGCTTGATATACAGCTGTGCATGGCGCCAAGAGGGGCAGAGAAGGTCTCAGACAGTTGAAACCGGAACATTTTGAAATAAAAAAGATGACCAAGGCTATGAATATGTAACACTCAGCTTCAACGAATATACTAAAACCATAAGAAAATGACTCCACAAAGCAACAGCACAGAGGCTACATATATGAAATTCCACACAGCCCTTTATGTCCAGTTGCTTCCTTTAAAAATACATAGCCAAGCTTCCACCTAACCCTCCTGCCTTCTACTTACACCCTCGTAAAATAGCCAACAATCTACTGGCAACCTCAACTATCTGGTACACCCGTGAGCCATTAGGGTTAAACTACCTAGCAAGCCTGATGCGAAAATCAGTGAAGAAGCAAAGCTCTCAACACGCTACACAAACCACTCAGTGAGAGCTACAGCTGTACAGTTACTCTCTACAGCAGGCCTAGACTCGCCAAATAATGGCAGTAACGGGCCATCGCGGTAGAAAGCAGCTTACGCTCATACTGGGCTGCTACTCCAAAAGACCGACAGTTGTGGAGCAATATTTTAGCCAACAAAACAAGAAATCAATGTTTGCAGTCACACAACCTGTCCAAAGAACCGCAATGTGAAATCACGCCCGATGATGAAACTCCATGCTGCAGCAAATCTCTCCCTGGAAACACAGCAAGCAACACAGAAACCCTCTGCACCTATTTTCCTCCGACTACAGAAACCCTCTGCACCTATTTTCCTCCGAGTAAAGCAAATCAGCAACAGCTTCACATGAATACCTTAAATCTGCAAGCAGAACAGCCAGAAACTCCTGATGCACAGACGCATGCTTCAAAACTGCCTAAAAGAAACCGGAAATACCCTGACGCCCTCAACCACGTAAGACACCAGAAGCACCAGACTATCGCAAACCCAAGTCATCCAACAATTTAAAGAAACAAGCAGCACTTCTCCTTACATTATACAAAATTGTTATATGGAACATGTTGAATTTATTAACTACACAAAAAATAAAAAGTACTGACGATACATAGTGAACTACATCCTGCATTACAATAAACAGTAGTTAAAAACGTTGTAATTTTTAATCTTTTGAAACATTTAAAAGTTTGTCTTCAAATGTTTACAATTTCTTCTGTTTAAATGTAAAACAATGCTTTACATAAACCTTACCAGTTCATTTTTGAAAACAAAATGTATTTAACAAACATTACAATAATATAAAGTGGGACTATTTTATGTCTACATGATTTAAAACAACAACTCTGTCTCTGTTTTAAAAGTTACAAATAAAAAACCTGTTCAATTAAGTAAAGTGTCCTACCATTTAATAAAACCCATTTTATAAGCGCAATAACACACTCGAGGTGTGGTTTATCGCCTGATAAAACACGCCCAGTGGCATAAGGCACTCGGCGCAAGCGCCTCGTGCCTTAGTACACCCCTGGGCGTGCTCTTATCAGGCGATAAACCACACCTCGTCGTGTGTTATTGCTTGCGTATTCTGTGGTACCATTCCACAAATGAGTGTGTGTGTCTCTGTGTGTGTGTGTGGGGGGGGTTCGAGCATTCTACTAGTGGAATACTGCAGAATTTTGAATGATTGTATTCCATGATAAACAAACAAACCATGTATTGAATGTTGGTGTAACCCCCCTGCAAATGGGGGTTCCCAAAAGACTTCCAGGAGCTTGCTTGAATGCTCCAAGCCTGAATGGTGTTTGGCATTTAAGCCATTTATCAGTGAGTGTTTTTAGAACCTCTGGTACTGTCTCTTTAAGAGCTGTCTGCTTGCAGACATAATTAGTTTGTATGGGGGACTGTGTGTTTCTTTGATTGAGTACCACTCAAGCTGCTGCCAATTCACTTCATTTTGCAGTCACTAGGAGTGCAAAGGGAACCTATCTGAAAGATGTAACTGTTTGCCAGAAATTATTTAGAGTAATAATGAAATTACAGTTTGTCTAACCTGCTTTCTTTGCAGTCAGAACTGTGTCTGCTAGTTCCCATTCTAGTTTTGAACTGCTGAACTGGACCAATCAGTGTGGGGTAAGCTAGCTCTAAAATGGTGCCTTGGACGAATCAGAACTTGGACTCATAATCTGAGCCAGCCACAAGAGGATTGTATAGGCAGTGACTCTGGGAGATGTAGTTTAGACTTCAGTGCCTTTTGGACCAACAGCAGCAGTCTATTGTGAGTGACAGCCAATCCAGTCAAGAACTGGGAGGAACTCAAAGGAAGTGCCCAGTTTTGTCGGTTGGAGTTTGAGTTGAGCTTTGGCAGTGAAGAAGGAAGGAGCCCTGTGCTTTTCAGTGTGCAGTTTTAGTCAAAAAAGTGTGTAAGGCCCAGAGTTCCGGTCTGCAGCTTGTGTAACAGCTTGTTAGGACTGAATCCGTCCTGTGAAAAGAATCAAAGGATCTCTGAAGAGTAGAAACCAGGCTCACCCTGTAGAAGACTGGAAGAATTGCTGAAAATTGCACTCGGTCTGTCAGGAACTGAATCTGCTGTGTGTTCTCCGGTATTGTGCAGTAATTGCGATCGGGATACAGATGCAGCCTGCCTGGTATAGTGCTTTCTTTTATGGATGTGTGAAGAGGTTTGTGTACCTCAAGTGAGCCCTGCTGACATTGAAGGACCCTATCTTATTTGGAGGTCGTGAGTACTAATTCAGGTCGCTCCTGTTGAATTGCCACATTAAATCCAAATGAAATTACTGTACTGCTGACTGTTTAATTCTCCTTTTCTCTGTGTGAAAGGGCCCCTACCAGCTGCCACGTTTGGACTAGCCACTAGGGCTTGGGTACCCAGGGACAGTAACTGATAGGGATAGGCCTGTGCACAGAGCCATAAGGTAAATTATTAGAGTGATAAGCTAATTAACCTGATTTCCCTGTCCTTGTTATATCCCCTAAATAAATCAGAGCTGCTTTGTTTCAGCAAAGTTATACTGCCTGAGGTATTTGTCTATGTTAAAGTACTGTACTGTGATTGTTGCACTGTATCTCATTTCACAGGAGGTCCCAGTGCCGGAACCAGACCTGGGGGTAAGTGTGTACTGTGAAGGTAATTCTGATATATCGTGTGGGCCACTAGTGGAAGAAAGGGGTTGCAGTGTCCCAGAGGGCTGTGACCAAGTTAGTTTAACTATTGCAAACCCTGACCTCTGGGTGGAGGCACCCGCCATTGGATCCAGGCCCCTCAACCTGTTAGTGGCAAATCAGGCAGGGTAGTAGCCCCTGGGATAGCGCCATCTAGGGGTTACATCTTGGAGGCTCACCGCTGGGATTGTGTGTCTCTAGTGGCCATATTTACGAACCACTGTTAAGAAAAAATGGGTACCCGACAGAAGTGGCTGTGCACCGCTGGTGGAGTGGTGTACTGGGGAGGAGATGACCTCAAAATGCTATGCTTATCCTGGACATCCCCTGGGTATCAATACGGACACTGTGCAGGAGTACTTTCCAAGGTGGAAGGTTTACAAAACCCTGTGGTGGTGGGTCGGCATGCTAATCTGCTCACCCACACTTTCCTGGCCCTAGTAGAGTTTAAGGATCCCATAGATAGCTCCAAAGTGCCACAGACCATTACCCCAGAGGAGCCCTCACTGCTTGGAGGTGATAACTAAGACAGTAAAGACCTGGGGAATCAGCCCCACCACTATCTGAAACTTTTGAGGAGAAATTTGCTGAATGGTTGCTGGAGAGGGAAAACTGTGGAGGACTTGAAGAAACTATTCTTGTCACCTGGGTGTTCCTCCCCAACACCCTCTCCTGCTCCAGTGCCCGTAATGGTGGCTGAACCAATGCAGACTCCTATTTCTGCACCTGCCATTAGTCACGACTCTTACCGAAGGTTGAGGATCTTCTCTGGCACCCTCCACCCCCAAGGGAGGATGACTGGGAGACCTGGATAGACTATGTTGCCCCCAAGTGCTAGAATGGCAATGCTCAGAAGGCGAAAGCGAAAGAGGGTTAGTGAGCCTCGAGGTCCTGCCCTGGCTACCATCCGTACAAACGGGCCAGTAACCCTGAAGCGACTGCACAGGCCTATCTTGAGGCCTTGGAGAATGTGTATGGGAGCCCAGATTCTGATGAGGACCTATGGTGGAGAGTAAGAAATGCACAACAGTACCAAGGGGTTGTTGTCTGTGTATATCTCTCGGCTGGAAAAATTGTTGCAAGAATGCCTCAGAAAGGGTAGTTTGCCAGCGATTGAACTGGACCGAACCAGACTGGACAGAATCCTTAAGTCTGCCCCTTCTCAGAACTGCTGTTGCTTCAGTTACGCCTGGCAAATCGACTGGAATCCCCACCCTCCTATGATGAGTTAATGAGAGAAATTCGAGGAGTTGAGAAAAGCGACCTTGGGAGGTACCTGCACCAACAGCTGTGGCTACGACCGAGTGACTGAGGTGACCCATCAAGTGAAGTTCAGGGGCAGAGGTTGACAGTCAATGAGTGCTCTGACAAGGAAAGATATGCCACAATGGGGCGAACTGTTGAGAGAGATCGGGAATTCAAAACAGTCCCTTATGAAGGCCACGCCTGCAAGTACGGGCCCTGACCTATATCCGACTGCATCTGCTATGGGGTGGGGTACCCACCCATGTATCTCCTGCTGATAACAGCTCCAAACTCAGTTCCTTGACCATGGAAGTGGAGAAACTGACGAGATGTCTCCAAATGCTTATCACGCCGCAGACAGAGATGGCACCCAGGTTTCCAGTTAGTAATTCCCCACCCTGGCTCCCAGTGTGGCGCCTCGCCAGCTCAAACTCCAGAAAGTATGTTTTGCTATAATTGTGGGGAAAGATGGGCACATGAAAAGGAATGCCAGTCCCAAAAGACACTGACAAAGTTGCATATAGGCTACAAGGAGAGCTTGGAGAAGAAATCAGTGGTTAAGAGGTGCACGACATGATCCCAGTGAGGGCACCAAAAATGCTAATTCACGTCCTTTTGTGGCAAGGTCAGTTGCCCAGGCCCCCACTACTGCTCTCCAGACTGGTCCAGAATAGTGGTCCTCCATGGAGACCACTGTAAAGGTGAATGGAGTGTCTACAAGAGCTGTATTAGACAGTGGCTCCCAAGTGACAATTATGTTCCAGGATTGGTATCAGAAGCATTTGTCAGACGTACCCTTACAACCATTAGAAGGACTGCATGTGGGGGTTAAGTGAGAAGGCCTACCCTATTCGGGTATATCCGAATTTGGCTGTCTTTCCCACCTCCGTGGCTGGAGTGGCCGAACAAGTAGAGACCCTAGCCTTAGTGTGTCCCCACTGGACTGTATGATGGTGTCCCTTTGTTGATTGGAACAAATGCTCATATGTTGGAAGGCTGGCACAGTTGTGTTATGAAAAACAGGGTCAAAGAGTAGTAGAGCTTTAAGAGTTCCGGCTTTAATTAAGAAGGCCTATGAGGCACAGAGAGATGCTGAAAAAACAGAACCAGAGGAACCGGTCGGAATTGTATGGAAGAAGGATCCTGAGTCTCTGATCCTGGCGCCAAATGCCCAGTGTACCTTACAGGGAGAGGTCCGTATCAGAAAGGATGTTAAGAATAAAATATTAATGTTGGATGCACCAGGCGATGGAAAATTGCCAGAGGGACTGCTGGTCAAGCCTAGTATTTTGCCCGCTAGAGCCCATGCTTATGCCAGAAGGGTAATGGTCCAAGTTCATAATGTGTCTGAAAGAGACATTCGCGTAAACAGAGGTTGCATCCTGGCTAATGTGCATTGTGCAGACACTGCAGTGCTACCCAGCAACAAGAGTTCAAGGAAGAATGACAGAGTAACACCTGACTTGTTTGATTTCGCGACTCCCGCTGCCAGCTGAATGGAAAGTGAGGATCAGTGAGAAGCTGCCCGCAGAGACCAGGTGTTTTCTTTAAAGAATGGGATATGGGATGCGTGCAAGGAGCTGAGCACAATATCCGCTGCATGACGAAGACCATTTCGTGAGAGGTCTCGGCCTGGCACCTGCTGACATAGATGATGTGAGGCGGCATCTGCAAGAGATGTTAGCTGCTGGTGTAATACAAGAATCCAGAAGCCCTTATGCTTCCCCATTGTGGTAGTGAGGAAAAAGAATGGAACAGTAAGGATGTGTGTGGATTATCGCACCTTAAACCGGGCGGACTATCCCTGATCAGTACACAATGCCCGCATTCAGGATGCTTTGGACTGCCTAAACGGGAGCAAGTGGTTCTCTGTGCTGGATCTCCGCAGTGGGTACTACCAGATCCCGATGGCCCCAGAGGACCTGTGTGAGAAGACGGCCTTTATCTGTCGGCTATTTTAAGTGCGTGAATTGAGGATGCCCTCAAGGGATTTCCAGGTGCCCCAGCCACTTTTCAACGATTGATGGAGCGTGCAGTGGGGACATGAACTTACTAGAGTGCCTGGTATACCTAGATGATGTTATTGTGTTTGGCAGCTCACTGGAGGAACATGAGAGCAGATTATTTAAGGTATTGGACCGACTGGAGGACTTTGGCCTTAAACTGTCCATTGATAAGTGTCAATTCTTTCAAACATCAGTAAAGTATGTGGGACACATAGTATCCACCGAGGGAATAGAGACCCACCCAAGTAAAGTTGAGGCCTTGACCACCTGGCCACAGCCCAAAATCTAAAAGAACTGCAAAGATTCCTGGGATTCTGTGGTTATTATCGGCTTCATCAAGGACTATTCAAGAGTGATCCGCCTTTACTTAACCTTACTCAAGGGTATCCCCAACCCACAAAAATACCAAAAGTCAGCGTCCCTCAAGACTGAAAGAGTGTATTTTCATCCGAGTGAAGTATTTGGGGCCCGCTGGACTCCTGATTGTGAGACTGCTTTTCATGAGATCATATATCAACTTACCCATGCTCCAGTGCTGGCCTATGCCGATCCAAGAAAACCTCCGTCCTGCACACTGATGCTAGCTTGCAAGGGTTGGGGCTGTGTTGTACCAAGAGCACGAGAATGGCCTGAGACCAGTGGCCTTTGCCAGTAGAAGCCTGACCCCATCCGAAAAGAACTATCCTGTACATAAGTTAGAGTTCCTAGCTTTGAAGTGGGCTATTGTTGACCAATTCCATGAGTACTTGTATGGGGCTAAAATACTAGTAAAAACTGAATAATCACTTTGACCTATGTGCAGACCTCAGCTAAGTTGGATGCCACTGGCCATAGGTGGCTTTCGCACATTCTACATATGACTATTCTCGAATGAGCAGGTCTGAACGACACAGATGCTGATGCTCTCTCCGGAGGCCTGTTCCCCAGAATGATTGGGTCCGATTGGCAGAACCTGACATCGGGCACTCTGCCGAAGTTTGACAGGGAGGAACAAATGTCCACGGACGCAGTGGACTGCATGGTGGATTGCTTGGGACCCTCTGAGAATTGCATACTGCTGCTTATTGCCACTTTTCTGCAATAGACATTGGTGCACTGCCTCAGCTGGACAATGACAGTATTCGCGGGCTCAATCCCGCGATCCCATGATCAAAGCAGCTTTAGAAGCCCTCTATGCAGGAAAAGATGTGTCCAAATTACGCTCCACTGATTTGAGAACTGCACTGTTATACAAAGAAGGTCCTAAGTTGAAACTGATCAATAAACTGTTATACAGAGAAACAGTAGACAGAGGGGACAAGTAGACAAACAACAACTAGTGCTGCCCACTGCCTTCGAGACTCAGTACTGAGGTCCTTGCACAACCACATGGGGCACCTTGGTATAGACAGAACACTTGACTTGGTGAGATCCAGATTCTATTGGCCTAAGATGGGGGCTGATGTGGAGCAACACATTCGAACTTGTGTCGCTTACAGAGGAAAGCTTTGTCCCAGAGGGCTGCCTCTTGTTAACATAACCACCAGTGCACCCATGGAGCTGGTCTGTATTGATTTTCTAAGTTTGGAGTCAGATCAAAGAAATATCAGTAATGTGCTGGTGGTCACTGACCATTTCACGAGATATGCCCAAGCTTTCCCCACCAAAGACCAGAAAGCATCCACTGTAGCCAAAGTACTTGTAGAAAACTTTTTGTTCACTATGGGGCTCCACAAAGAATCCATTCTGATCAAGGGAGAGACTTTGAGAGTCGTCTGATCAAAGAGATGCTTTCTCTGTGGGAGTGCGAAGTCCAGAACCACTCCTTACCACCCCAGGGGACCCACAGCCTGAACGCTTCAACCGCACTTTGCTAGATATGCTAGGCACCCTGCACCCAAAGGACAAGCCTAGATGGAGCCAACAAATTAGCACCCTGGTACATGCTTATAACTGCACCAAAGTGATGCCACTGGATTCTCCCCTACCGCCTGATGTTTGGAAGAGAAGCTCGACTACCAGTAGATGTGTGTTTTGGGCTCTCCTGATGGGGTTCAAGCTGACAACTATTTACAGTATGTGCAAAAGTTAAAGGCCCAGCTAACTCATGCATACCAACTGGCTCAAACCATGGCTGCCAAAAGAAATCTGGCCAACAAAGAAAGGTATGATAAAAAGGTGAAAGCACAGGAACTCCAGGAGGGAGATCGGTATTGCTAAGAAATCTGGGACTGCATGGCAAGCACAAGATTGCTGACAGATGGCACCATCTCCCTCACATTGTAGTGGGCAAACTAGATGATCTGCCAGTGTACAAAGTAAGGCCTGAGAATAATTCAAAGATGTAAAACAATGCATAGAAATCATTTACTGCCCATTGGACAAATCTTAATTGAGTCTGAGCCCTAGAAGATGCCCCTCTGGACCAGTGACTAGAGCTGCTGCTAAGAAAAGATCAAGAAAGTCTGCACCTACAGAAGCAAAGTTAAAGTGTTCCCCTACAAGTCCCAGTTGAGCATGACTGTCAGTCCATATCGGAAGAAAGTGAGAGTGACTTTGAATACTATCCTTCTTACTGAACTGAGTCAATTGTTTCGGGGCAATCCCCTAGTCAATACTGGAGATGAAGCTGGGCCTTCTGGACTGTCTAAGCCCCCAGCTTTATCCCTGGAGCCAATGCTCCCAGAAAGTGAAGTGCAAAGCATCAGATCAGATGAAATGGAATCATTGTGCATGGTTGAACTGTTTGAGCTTTCAGGGGAGGAAAATGATAGATTGGGGCAGACTGGTGATACACCCGAACGAAGAAGAGTATTTTGAGTGCCCTGACAGTCCACTGCCAGTGTCCGAAAGCTCTCCATGCGAGCCAAATGTTGTGGACTCAGAAACTGTAACTCCTGGAGCTGAAAGTGCCCCAAGTTCTAGCCTCTCTACCCCATGGAGACTCCCCTGACAAATGAGGACAATGCTGAAAATGAGGCTCAGAGTGCAGAGACTATAACAGTTCCCCCTAGAAAGACTGGTCGAGCTGTAAAGCCTGTGGTGCACCTCAGTTATGATTCACTTGGGAGGCCTGTCGACTTGCCTCTCAATGTTGTCCATAAAGGAGTGTATGTGTCCCCGAGCTCATTGCCCAAACTGAGCATCAGTGCTAACTCCAAGTTACTTGTGTTGCCCTCTAAGTATGGTGCCCTTGCCCCATCCAGCCCCAAGGTAACTGATAGGAAGGGCCCTCTCTTCAGGTTTCATGTACAAGAGGTAATAACTTGAGTTATGGTACAATGTGTATGTAATACTGTGTAAAGAGTGACATACTGCAATGTTTCAGAAATGTGTTCTTGGTAAAATGATATATTGACTGATGATTACATGTGCGAGCCTAATGCAAATGTATATGGTTGCAGTTGAAACTTATGGGGGACTGCTTGAGCGGACGTCAAGCTTCCCAGGCTAGGAAGGTGTAACCCCTGCAAATGGGGTTCCAAAAGACTTCCAGGAGCTTGCTTGAATGCTCCAAGCCTGAATGGTGTTTGGCATTTAAGCCATTTATCAGTGAGTGTTTTAGAACCTCTGGTACTGTCTCTTTAAGAGCTGTCTGCTTGCAGACATAATTAGTTTGTATGGGGGACTGTGTGTTTCTTTGATTGAGTACCACTCAAGCTGCTGCCAATTCACTTCATTTTGCAGTCACTAGGAGTGCAAAGGGAACCTATCTGAAAGATGTAACTGTTTGCCAGAAATTATTTAGAGTAATAATGAAATTACAGTTTGTCTAACCTGCTTTCTTTGCAGTCAGAACTGTGTCTGCTAGTTCCCCATTCTAGTTTTGAACTGCTGAACTGGACCAATCAGTGTGGGGTAAGCTAGCTCTAAAATGGTGCCTTGGACGAATCAGAACTTGGACTCATAATCTGAGCCAGCCACAAGAGGATTGTATAGGCAGTGACTCTGGGAGATGTAGTTTAGACTTCAGTGCCTTTTTGGACCAACAGCAGCAGTCTATTGTGAGTGACAGCCAATCCAGTCAAGAACTGGGAGGAACTCAAAGGAAGTGCCCAGTTTTGTCGGTTGGAGTTTGAGTTGAGCTTTGGCAGTGAAGAAGGAAGGAGCCCTGTGCTTTTTCAGTGTGCAGTTTTAGTCAAAAAACGTGTGTAAGGCCCAGAGTTCCGTCTGCAGCTTGTGTAACAGCTTGTTAGGACTGAATCCGTCCTGTGAAAAGAATCAAAGGATCTCTGAAGAGTAGAAACCAGGCTCACCCTGTAGAAGACTGGAAGAATTGCTGAAAATTGCACTCGGTCTGTCAGGAACTGAATCTGCTGTGTTCTCCCGGTATTGTGCAGTAATTGCGATCGGGATACAGATGCAGCCTGCCTGGTATAGTGTCTTTTATATGGATGTGTGAAGAGGTTTGTGTACCTCAAGTGAGCCCTGCTGACATTGAAGGACCCTATCTTATTTGGAGGTCGTGAGTACTAATTCAGGGTCGCCTCCTGTTGAATTGCCACATTAAATCCAAATGAAATTACTGTACTGCTGACTGTTTAATTCTCCTTTCTCTGTGTGAAAGGGCCCCACCAGCTGCCACGGTTTGGACTAGCCACTAGGGCTTGGGGTACCCAGGGACAGTAACTGATAGGGATAGGCCTGTGCACAGAGCCATGGTAGATTATTAGAGTGATAAGCTAATTAACCTGATTTCCCTGTCCTTGTTATATCCCCCAAATAAATCAGAGCTGCTTGTTTCAGCAAAGTTATACTGCCTGAGGTATTTGTCTATGTTTAAAGTACTGTACTGTGATTGTTGCACTGTATCTCATTTCACAGGAGGTCCCAGTGCAGGAACCAGACCTGGGGGTAGTGTGTACTGTGAAGGTAATTCTGATATATCGTGTGGGCCACTAGTGGGAAGAAAGGGGGGTTGCAGTGTCCCAGAGGGCTGTGACCAAGTTAGTTTAACTATTGCAAACCCTGACCTCTGGGTGGAGGCACCCGCCATTGGATCCAGGCCCCTCAACCTGTTAGTGGCAAATCAGGCAGGGGTAGTAGCCCCTGGGATAGCGCCATCTAGGGGTTACATTAATATAGCCACAGAGATCATTGCTATGACTGTAAGAGTGGTCTCTGCAGTAGTACAGTATTAACATACAACAGAGTGGTCTCATTCATATTATTACTGCAGGTTATGAGAACTGTGAACCCAAGATGAGTGGTTCTAATATCATAAAGATGTAAGTGAGACCACCTTTACAACAGTAAGAGTGGTTTCTG
This sequence comes from Neoceratodus forsteri, assembly GCA_016271365.2. Lineage (NCBI taxonomy): Eukaryota > Metazoa > Chordata > Ceratodontiformes > Ceratodontidae > Neoceratodus > Neoceratodus forsteri. The sequence continues at coordinate 1,337,942,571 of CM057455.1, read as the reverse complement.
TGATGGTATTAATATATCATTGATCGAGATTGAGCAATAATATACTAAAGAGCAACTCTGCACTTCAGCATATGCTTTCATAAATAGGATGTTTCAGCTGTTACAGTTTACTAGAGAATACAGTTTTCTATTTTCAGTGTTCCTTTCCAAGATTTATAGTACATCTTGGTAGTCCACCCAAAACATCAGTATAGAAAACGTTTGAAAACATTTGCCTCCCCCCCAATAATCTCACAGTTCCTTGGTTTTATGACATTATAGTGCTCACCATGTCAAAAGACTGTGATGTTAGGAATAAAAATTCAGCATGATTTCGGATGGCGAGAAACAGTGGAAGGGATGATAAAGAAAGGAAACTCAGGAGTGTACATTTTATCAATGTTGAAAAGGGCTGGGGTGAGTCAAGAAGATCTGGTATATTTCTATTGCAATGGTGAGACCAATTTTGGAATATGGTTTGGCAGTGTGGGATGTGGGACTTACAAAGACAGAAAGTAAAGAGAAAGGATACAAAAGAGAACTTTGCATATAATTCTGGGGAATGAGAGATGAAGATGCTCTAAGAAAGTATAAGTTAGTATGGTTAGAAGAAAGGAGAAGCAAGATGTTAAGGAAACTATTTAAGGACATATGTAATCCTCAGCACAAACTGCATGTGTTGTTACCACCCAGAGATGTGGCCATTTATGAGTTAAGGAAACAGGTTAGATGACGAAAACCAATTTTTAGAACAATGAAGTATAAAGCATCTTTCTTTATATGCTTTTCAGATGAATGAGTATTACTCTATAATTTAAGCTATTTCCTGTATGAAATTTCATAACTGGGTGTATGAGAAAGAACATATTTTTGTAAAAAATATTTATGAAGTTTTTAATATGTATTTTTGTACTAGTGAAATATTGTGTATTTTGTATACTGATGACTGTTTTCCTTATGCTCTTATTGTATGTGTTATATTTGGATGCAACTTCAGCCACCCCTTCAGGGTGTTTGGCTGTAATGTATTTAAATAAACTAAACTAAATGTCTCAAATAGCAATTGTGTTGTTAGCAGGGGATAGTCAGATTCATTTTGAAATACTCTGTGAAATAACTGCTGCATTATCTATACTATTTAAGTAGACCAACAGCAGTGGAAAGTAAAAAGAAAGTAACTAATAACTAGAAAACAATAAAGTTAAAAGATGATTAATATAAATCTAGTGTTTTTAAGCTTTTCATTATAATAGAAATTTGCTCTTTAAAATTAAAAATTAAAAAATTCCCTGAATGTGCCCATTTCAAGGGAAGCTACTCAACTCAACTCAACTCATCTCATCTTTATTTGAAAAAAAAAAAAAAAAAACACCATTCACAAGTATCATGGTGCTTATACAATCATTTAAAACACTCAGTTAAAAATCAATAAATACTAAAATATAATCAATAAAACAGTTCATCCAAGCTCTGGAAAGGTAAGATTAAATAAATGCGCTTTTAATGCAGATTTAAAACTTTCCACAGTCAGGCACTCCCTTATCCAGTAAGGTAAAGAGTTCCACAGGGTTGGGGCCACAACCAAAAAACCCCTGGTGCCCGAGGTCTTCAGATGGACCCTGGGAACCTCTAGCAATCCCTTGTCAGTAGAGCAGAGTGGGCGGAAGGGGAGGTAGGGACATAGAAGTTCTTGCAGCTAACACGGTCCCTGTCTGTGTAGGGCTTTATAGGTCTGCAAGCTGACCTTGAAGGTGATCCGCCACTGAATATGCAGCCAATGCAGGTGATGGAGCACAGGGGTGATGTGGCATGATCTTGGTAAACCCATCAATAGCCTGGCTGCCACATTCTGCACTAGCTGCAAGCGGTGGATATCAACCCCCGGTAACCCTAGGTAAGGGAGTTGCAATAGTCAAGGTGGGAGGTCACAAAGGCATGGATCAATGTTGAAAGATCATCTGGTGGAACTAGGTGCTTAATCCAGGTGATATTCCTCAGATGGGAAAATGAGGTCTTGACGATGGATGACACCTGAGATCTAAGTGTCAATCCATCGTCACAAATAACGCCCAGATTTCACACCTATCAGAGGTCCTCAGCTGGCTGCCTCCAAGCCAAAACCCAGAAGGCCGCTCAGCCAAAAGCCCTTCTGCTCAATGACCAGGGTCCACAACCAGTACCTTGGTCTTATCAGGATTCAGCCTCAGCCAGTTGGCACTCATCTAGCCCTGGATCTCAGCAAGGCAGCTGGTAAATGTCGAGATAGCACTATCCTGCTTGGGCACAAAGGACATGTGTAGCTGAGTATCATCCGTGTAGCAGTGAAAACTCAGCCCATACTGCTTAACAATGTCTCCCAATGGCAGCATATACACCACAAACAACATGGGTGATAAAATAGAGCCCTGCAGTACCCCATAAGGCAGGGAGATCGGGTTGGAGGAATAAATCCCTGACACCACTCTCTGAAACCTGCCAGTGAGAAAAGAGTGGAACCACCTGAGGACTGTACCAGACAGACCATAGATCAACTGCACGTTCTCTAATAACACACCATGGTCCACAGTGTCAATTGCTGCAGAGAGATCAAGGAGAACCAAGATGGAATGTCTCTTCTGCTCTCTCACTATCAGGAGGTCATTGAGTACCCGAACAAGGGCCATCTCCATACTGAGCCTCTTCCGAAATTCGGACTGGAGAGGATCGTAGATATCATGGATGGCAAGGGGATCCTATAGCTGCATTACGACCACCTTCTCCATAACCTTACCCACAAAGGGAAGGTTAGGGATGTGTCAGTAGTTAGCAAGACAATCCGGGTCAAGAGAGGATTTCTTAAGAAGCTGTGTTACCACCGCCTCCTTCAGGGTGTCAGGAACACATCTGTCTCTAATGAAAACCAGACTCTCTCAGCTAGGACCAGGCTGGTGACATCAACACACCCCACTAGGAGGTGGTTTGGGCCAGGGTCCAAACTACAGCAGGTCGGCCGCAGACTGTGGATGATCCTCACAACATCAGCAATCGTCAACCAATTGAAGTTGGACCAGATAAACCGAGGACCTGTAACCTCCCACCAACCATCACCAAACCCATTGGAACGTGATACGCGGATCTCGGACCTGATGTCGGCAACCTTATCCATGAAGAATCAAGCAAACTCATCACACTTCTCTTGTGACAGTGCTGTCCAAGACTGCAGACAGGCTGGATTGCACAGTCTGTTGACAGTTCAAAAGAGCTGAGCTGGTCGATCCTGTGCAGCAGCAATTTCCCTGGACAGGAATTCTGCCTTCTTATGGGAGATGACCGATTTATTCTCAGTATAGTAAGACATCAATCTAAGTCTGTTGGCATTAAGGCCCGATTTCTGCCAGTGCCATTCCAGCCTTCATCCCACTCGCCTCAACTCTCTCAAAGTCCCATTAAACCAAGGGGACCAAGAGTGAAGGGTGAGGGGGAGAATGCAGACTGGAGCTATGAATCAAGAGCCTCAGCCACAGTCCTATTATAGGCCTGCAGCAGATTCTCCAGATTCATGCTTGCACTTTGAAAGCTTGATAGATTCAGTACCGCCATCAGGCCCTCTGGGGTCAAGCCCCTTAAAAGGCGGTACTGGACCATCTCCTAAGGGGCAGGCCTGTAGGGGGGTGCCTGGAGCTTGAACCTTATAGTGAAGTGGTCAGAGCATCTGACTGGCTCCACCACCAGGTCAGAGGTCTCCATACCCAGTAGGAAGACCAAATCCAATGAAGGGCCATGAATATGGGTCACAGAGGTAATGACCTGAGTGAAACCCAATGAATTCATAAGTCGTAGGAAGTTCTGGCCAAATTGCAAGAGTTCATTGTCAATCCAGGCATTGAAGTCCCCCCAAACCATCCATTTGGGGGACTCCAACACCATCTCGATGACGAAGTCCACAACTTCCTGCAGGAACTGCTTCTCCTCTGCAGGTGGACGGTAGATGAGAAGAATCCTGCACTCCACACATGCGCCAATGATACACTCAAAGGACTTGGTCTCCCCCACTGGCACATCTACTTGGCTCAGTTCCATTCTAAAACATATGGCTACATCCCCGCCCCTACAATCCACCCTTGGGTGGTGTATCACTGAGAACCCAGCCAGAATGGCTGACTCAAGAACGGGGTCAGCATTGTCATTCAGCCAGGTCTTGGTGATGCAAGCCACGTCAGATGACTCAACAAGATCAGCAATAGCTGCTGTCTTATTCTTAATCGACCTGGAATTGCATGACACCACCCGGGTAGGATGGGCCACCAAGGCCGGCCACGTTATCTCCCCACTCAAAGTGGAGCCCTTGGGTATGGGAACCAGACAGGGAGAACCCCTCTGGGGAACCCATTTTGCCCCAGGGCATCTTCTTGTCCCCACGACCACAATCCCCCCAACCGGCTCCACTCTCCCACCAGGTCCATGACACCCACCCCTACGCCTCCACCATACTATCCCCAAAGATCGACAACACTTGCACACATCAGCGGGCAAAGGGGGGCACTGAAAAGGACGGGGGCCACAGACCTCAGAGGGAGAGTAGTGCCTGACTGGGAGAGATCTCTGCCAGCACATACCTACCGGAGCTCAGCACAGCAGCCAACCAGCAAATAAATACTAACAATAACAAATAAAATAAACCAACTCCAAAACAAATCCAAAACAAAAAATGAACAATAAACAAACAAAAAAATAAACTTACAATATATACAAAAACAAAAGCCAAAACCCACTATCCGCCCCAAGCCCCAGAAGAAAATCAACCCCTAAAATAATAAAAAGTCCAGGTTAACTGATGGTAGTTAATGTTCAGGAATAGGGCTAAGCATACCAATGCTTCGAAATTGATATTTGGGAGAGATGGGGCTATCACTCCACCATCAACCAAGAAAATTCAAATCAGAACTGTTGTACTCTCACTACAATAGTAAAATATCCAGATTAATTAAGTGGAAAAAATTCCAAACGCCCTCTCACAGCCTTAATAATCAGAACTTATTGAGAACCTTCAAACTGCTCAAAGTCCACGTCACCTCTCCAAAAATCCAGTGTCTTCAGATGTCTAAGTGCTCCTTAACACCAGAGGACAGTGACCCTGAACACACAACCTCACAGAATTGGGGACACCCAACTGTAGGCCCTCCAGCCCTCATGTCAGGGACACCCCTAGGCTGTCAAGGCTAACCCACCCTCCAGCGGGAAAACCACAGTGCCCCTCTGTTAGGTCATCCGCCCCAGGCAGCCACCCCTCATCAGCACCGCAAACCAAGATGAAGAAAGCTGGATAATTCACCATAGATCTTCAAGATCACTGTGAAACCAGAATCCTTAAGTCCCATCCCAGCCAGCAGCTAATCCAACCTGGGCCACCCCAGGATCAGGGTCCCAGCAGAGGAATCGTCCTTCGATGAATCCTGCTGGGGAACCACCAGGGCAGGCACAAGTGCTGCACCCTCCAGTGAGCACTTCTGCCACCCCCTGACAGGAGATTCTGGCCAGACCACTACCCATCAGTCAGCACAATAGCAGGGTCATTTCACAGCTTCATAAGTGGAGGATCAATGGAAAGCAGATGTACAGTAGCACAGGACTGGCAATCTCACCACCTCCGATAACTCAGTCAACAGTGTGCAGAATAGTCCTGAGGCTACAATCTGCTTATCCCAAACCAAAATCAACAGCTAACTCCTTGGCACATCTGGAGGTTTACAGGTCACAAACTCGAGGAGAACTCCACAGTGATTCCAAAGGTAAGGGCAACAGTCTCAGACAGGAAGGTAGTCAAAAAGGCAGAAAGAAGTCCGGTGAGTACAAAATGTTGTGTGGTCACATAAACTTCAACAAGGCAAACAGCAAAATAAAAACTACTGGCTGTAACTGACGATGCCGGCAATAACTGACAAACATGACAAGCAAAAAGTAGAATGATAGGCACTAGCGGTAACTGCAAGCACTAGCGCTACAGCATCCAAGTTTCTTTGGGTTACATAAAACAGCCAGTCTAAAATGCGCACTAAGCCCAAACCCCCCAAAAAAGACTCAAAGCCTACCTAGTCTAACTCACTCACCAATCCCTAGCTAAAATAACTAAAACAAACAGAAAAAATATGATAAAGTAAAATCCCCTAAGCAGCTGCTACAACAGGCAGACCCACATTAGTCGCCATCTTGCTCTCCTGTTCAGCTACAAGCTACACATGAGACACTCTTCACAGAATAAGTGTGTATAACATGCAGAGGAAAGGAGTGCTCCAGTTGGTTGAGAGCACTCCCTTGATCTATTATGAATGCGTAGAATGGCAGATGACTCACAAGTGGGAAACCATCTGTGGAGGGACTATATCTGTGAAGGGACTATTTTAAATTACTTAATAATATTTTTTGTACCTTTTTAAACTTTTAGAGTGTTTGTATATTTTTATTATGCCCATGCCACATTCTACATACAGTATCTGCACTTTTATCCAGGTTAATTTATTCTCTTTAGTGCTTGCAATACCTAACGGCTGGTCGGTACTTGCGGTGTGCTTTTTAATTAAAGATTTATTCATAAAATACCTGTTTTGAGGGTCTTATTTTTGTCTTTTTTTGTATTATTGCCATTCAATTACAGAGCATATTATTTTCCTCTCCCCTGTCCAACTGTCCCCTTTTCCACAACATCATCATCCCAGCATCCTCCAAGGCTAACCTCTCCTGTATCTGCCCCAGGGCATGCCCCCAGCAGGATTTTCAGGGTTCCCCATCACCCACCATCAATCCGGATCCAGTTCTGCTGGACAGGGCCTGGATAGCCGGGTGTGGGGTCTGTGAGGGACCGGTGTCATACTACCATTTGGACATTTTCCTTGTTTCAAGGGGGAGGTGCAGACGTGCAAAGCCGTCATGACACACATCACACTTTCCTGCATAACATGCGTCAATGGCCACCGCACCTCCATGCTCATCTGGTGGCTCCAGATTGCCTACTCCCAAGCCTCTGCTAGGGCTCAGGCACATGTTGGGCTCTGCGTCCCCCCCATCTACTGGAGAAGGAGAGCAGTCCCTTGGACAATCAGTCCTGCTTCCTCGGCTGACCCTCTGATGCCCTGAATTCACTTCTGAACCCAAGTCATTGGCGCTGTAAGCAGAAGTGCTACCATTGCGCTGGTGGGCTGGCCCCTACAGAGCATAATTTACTGGTTAGTTTGCAGGTATGTTTCAATGTGAGCATCACTGCATTATGTTTTTGCAAACTGGAGGGGGAAAATAAAAATAAACTTTTTGGGAAGGAGGGAGGGAACTTTTCATTAATTGTCCATTAACTGGGTGTGTGAGTGTAGGTGTTTTGGTTGTTCTGTCCTTGTGCACAACAGTTGCTAATATATTTTTTCACATTACCTAGCAATTCTTATTTAACACTGTTTTGCATAGACTATTACTGGTGTGTGTGAGCAACTCAGTGTGAATGCATTATGTCATATTGTGTGGCGTTTGGGTGTTTTTTCAATTTCCTACTTGACAAAAAGATGAAAAAGGCATGTAGCCTTTATTTAGTAGTAGTTCATAGGTTCATAGGTACATAGAAGTGTACGAGCAATGAAGGCATATGTAAGGATGCCCATTGTATGCTCGCCACCCATATGTCCTATGGGTGGAAATCAAATTTTTTGTTTCCCATATGTTTATCCAATCTTTGCTTAAAGGTATTTAAATTATTGCTATTAATGACACTTACAGGTAAGTTATTCCACAAACCCACAACTCTCTGTGTGAAAAATAGTCTCCTTCTAGTGAATATACATTTTTCTCCAATGAGTTTATAACCATGACTCCTAGTTGATTTGACATTGAGGCAGTAGTAAGTCCAATTGTGGTTCTTAAATAATCATTTTTAAGGTTTGATATACCAATATTAAGTCACCCTTATTTGTCTGTATTTTACAGAAACTAGGTTAAGTTTTTTTAATCTATCTTCATAACTATTACTATGTAAAGATGATACTTTTTTAGTGAATTTACGCTGAACACCCTCAGAGAGTTTTAAAGCCCTTATAGAAGTTAGTGCACAAAATTGAGAGCAGTATTCCAAGTGGGGACGTACCAGGCTAGTGTAGAGTGGCATAATAACCTTGGAGTCTCTACTTTTGATATTTCTTAAAATAGAGCCAATTATTTTATTACATTTTTTAACTTTAATTATATTATTTTTTTCGAAAGTTAAATTATCTGAGATTATGACACCCAAATCCTTTTCTTCCAAAATACTTTTAGATAAACATTGTTTAAGGAATAATTGAAGGGATGTTATTTTGCCCAAATGTAAGACTTTACATTTGTCAACACTAAAAACATACCATAAGCCTTTGCCCAGTTTGATAGGTTGTTTAAATGATTTTGAATGGAGCATTTATCATGAAAGGTGCTTACCTAACTACCCATTTTACAGTCATCAGCATATTTTGTGACCCATATCTTATCAGTAGTAGGCAGTGTAGAGACCATAATATTAAACAGTATTGGACCCAGGACGGAGCCCTGGGGAACACCACTAGTCACCACACCCGTCGCAGACAGGTGACCCTTGACTGAAACCTGTTGAGTTCTGTTTTCCAACCATGACTGTATCCAGTTTATAATATTAGGTTGCAACTTAATTTTGACTAATTCTTGAAGTAAGACTATATGTGATACTTTATCAAAAGCTTTGGAAAAATCCAAAAATATTACATCTACCGGAATACCCAAGTCCAAGGCAGCGCTTACTGGTTCAAAAAAATGTAGTAGGTTGGTCAAAACTGATCTTTCAGTCACAAAACCATGTTGAAAGATATCTACTATTTTATTTCTTTTTAAATGATCTATAATATGGGCTTTAAGCAATCTTTCCATAATTTTGCCTATGATCGCCATAGGGCGATAATTGTTAGGTCATGTCTGGATCCACCCTTATATATGGGTGTAAACTATAGCCTCCTCCAAGCCTGAACAACTTTACCTTTCTGATTGATGAATTAAATAACACGGCTAGAGGACCAGAAATTGAATGACTAATTTTTGTAAAATCTGGGTGGAATACCATCAGACCAGGAGAGCTGTTTGATTTTAAAGATTTAATTTGTTTTGCAACCTCCATTTTTGTAAAAACAGGAAAACTAGAGTTATTTACTAGAAGAGGCATATTTGCAGCTTCCTTAGTTTCAAAACCTTTTAGAAATGTCTCATTTAGAATTGTAGCAGTAATTGTTTCATCTAAAACAGGTATATCATTGATGTTAAAGGGTCCAATTGTATGATTTCTTTCTTTCATGGAACCAATATAATTATAAAATTGTTTTTTGTTGTCTTTAACTTTAGTAACTAAGTTGAATTCCATTTTAGAATTAGATGATTTAATCATGTGTTTTAATTTTTGGCTGCAATTTTGTATTTTCCAGGAGACTGTTGAATTAACTTTTTATATTTTCTATATAGTTTTCTTTTTTTGTAATTGTTTCTTAATTTTGAGGACCACCAAACAGGGACACGTTTATTGTTGCAGTACTTCATTCTATAAGGAACCCAATTTGAGAGACAAATATTGATTTTGTCATTAATTAAATCCCAAATTTGTAATAAATTTAAGTTATTTAGTTCCGTCTCCCAATTCCATTTAGATAAAAAATCATTTATTTTTTTATAGTTTGCTTTATTAAAGTTTCTGATTTTAGTAATGCCATTTGTGCTTGGAAAGTCTGCTATGTATTCATAATTGACCATGCAATGATCACTATCACCCAGAGGAGGAAGTATTTTGATATTATCAATTTTCTCATTAACATTGGTGAGTACAATGTCAAGGATATTGCTACCATGGGTAGGTTTATTAACTATTTGTTTTAGGTTAGATTCAAGAAAAGTATCCATAAACATCTTTTCAGTATTTGAAGCTGATGTATAATTGTCCCAGTTGACAGCTGGAAGATTGAAATCACCCATCAGTATATAGGGAGTATCAATGTGTACCTCAGATATTTCTTATGTTAAACTTTGATTTTCATCATTAGTTAAACTAGGAGATCTATATATTAGCCCAATTACTAGTGGACTATGGGGGAGAAAATGTTTGACCCAAAAGCTCTCATTATTACTTGTTTTAGTTTTAATTGTGTTTGCTTTCAAGTGTTCATCAATGTATAATACAACACCTCCTCCCTTTTTATTTTCATTTCGGTTTTTGTAAAACTTATTATATCCCTTTATGTCAGTGTTCCAGTCTTCATCCTTATACCAAGTTTCAGTAACTCCACAAATTGATATTTTTGTGCTTGAAGGATGTAAGTAAGTTCTTTTGTTGCGTGAGACTTCTGGCATTAGTTAATATAATATTTATATTTGGTTTAGAAATTACACCAGTAGTGTTCGCTTGGGGAATTTACTGTTGACTATGGATGCAGGGTTTGAAGAATAGTTGAAAACTGAGGTTCAAGAGTTGTATCTAGAACATACAACTCCCCTTGCTGGAAGTTTAAACAACTATTGATAGAATGCACTATGCTTTCTGCCCAATAGCCTACTACCCCTCCTGCTGAGATGGAGTCCGTCCCAACAATAGAGGTTTGATTTACCATAAAAGTCCTCCCAGTGAGTTATACATTGTATTTCTTGTTTAAGACACCAACATCTCAACCAATTATTTATTTCTCTCATTTTACATTGTTGGGAAAGATTTACTCTTGGAATAGGCAAGATTTCAGATAGGACTACCTCACATCCTAAATCCAATAATTTGTTTGTTAATGCAACATAATCTTCTTTTAGTTTTTGAGAAGAATCCTTTAGATAGAACATTGTTGGCTCCTATGTGAACTATTACCAAAGGTTTAAAACCTGAGTTTTGTAAGATGTTGCTGGACATCTCTGTGATGTCAGTAATGTCAGCACCCCTGAAGCTTGAAAGAGTTCTATTTGTGTTGTCAGGGTTGCAAATGATTCTATCAATATGTTTGATGATAGAGTCTCCTAGCACTATAACCTGTCTTTTTTTGCAAACATCATCTTGATTTAGGTCCAAGTTGTCACAATTTTCTAGTGAAATCAAGGGATTTACATCAACTTGTCTTGTCTAGTCTTTATTTATTACTGGCACCCCCAGCCTGGAGGCTCAGGCCACCATTACAACATAGAGCCTAGTAGAAACACAAAACAAACATTCAATAAAAAAAAAATAAATAATCAAACATACCCACTGTATAGAATATATTAAAATTAGCAGAAAACATAACTAGATAAGTTAACAAATAAATAGATAGGTAAAACCGGGTCATGCCTGAAAATAGGCAGGATTGTTGCCTAGTGCACTTACGCAGTTAGCAAAAGCTAATAAATAAATAAATACAGACTGGGACATCAGCAACACGGGGTTAGTTACTCCCCAAATGTTTGAGCAAACAGATAGGGTTTAAAACTCCCTCTGAAAGGCCTCCACTGAGCCTGTCTGGTGGTGCAGAGGGCTGAAGTGCTGGTGCCTTACCTTGCACTGCGCCGGCGACCCAGGTTTGGGAATGATCTTGAGTCACTGGGATGCCGGCTCGGGGGGGGGTTGGAGTGGGATTGAGCAATAGTTCTCCCCCTCCAAAGGGGTGGATGCCCACCCATTTGTAGCCCCGTTCCCACTGGATGGAGGTCCAGTGGGTGCGTAGGTGGTACAGGAGGCGACAAAAGTTAGGGGAGGGGTGGAAGGGGCCACCGGATCCTGGCGTGTGCGTGCAGCTCCACATGCGTACATGAATGTGTACACCGTGGCCTCAGGTGGTAGGAGGAAAAATGAAAAAAAAATAAAATAAATAATGTATATGAAAAAAAAGGCCTCTACTGAGGGGGCCTCCTTCAGGGCTCTTGAAAGAGAATTCCATAGGACCAGGGCTACCACTTCAAAGGCTCGGTTCACCAAGGTTTTTAACCTTGTTCTGAGAATCTAAGGAGGCCCTCCTCTGTGGAGCAGAGAGGGTGTGAGGATATGTACGGGTTCAAAAGATCAGTCAGGTAACATAGGCCAGGTCCAAGCAGGTCTTATAAGTTAGCAGACCAAATTTAAAAGAGATATGCCACTTACCCAGCAACCAGTGCAGATCCCGCAGTGCTGGGGAAACATGACACATTCTTGGAAGGCCAGTTAGCAGCCTAGCAACTGCATTCTGCACCAGCTGCAGGCACCGTAGCATACCTCCATTGACTCCAAGAAAAAGAGCATTGCTGTAATCAAGCCTTGACATGTCAAACAAAATGCATGGGTGCATTTCTTCTATAGTGTAAACTGTCAAAATACAGTGGGATATGTTTGGCACATTTTGAATTATCAGTATTCAATAGAGATCCATAAAAGTTGGTTAAGTTGGGATGAGCTAGAGCAAAACCCAAAAAGAAGTCCAATGCAGTCCCTACAATCCTCAGTATATTTACAAACAAGGTTACTTAATCATCGCTGTAGAAAAGAACCACCTTTCATAAGAGAAGATGCTTGGAGGTAAATGCTAATTCTGTATGCATGCCTACTGTAGTGTTACATGACTTGTTTTCATAGATTCATCTTTCTACCTCACCCAAGCTGCATTTCCTGCACCACATCAGCAACTGCAAGAGGCACCAGCCCGGCAGAATATAGACCCTTCCCCCACTGGAGGAGTTCAACGTGCTCCATGATGAGTCATCCTTCAGACCTTGCTGGGTGTGTGGTGTATCTTTACTAATTTTTGAACCTCTGTTGTCTGTGCCACTAACTGCAATGGAGCTACAGATTCAATGGTCTTTTAAATTAGACCTTTATATAATAATATACTGCCAAAATCTCCTGTTTGGGCATTCTCACAAGATGTTTTGCCAGTCTAAGAAGTGTATAGTGATGTGTAAGCAGGTTATATTATTAACTTCATTTCTTGGGTAGCTGAACAGCTTGGGCCATCTTCACTGGTGGAGGAAATGGGCACCTAATCATCGGGCTTCATAACTTGGGCTACTGAGCATCTTTGGTACATGACACACAGGTTCAAATCCCACCACATTTACCTACTGTGTGTTTCCTGAACAAGTCATGAAACTGCTGAGTGCTTCAGTCACCTCAGCTGATAGGGGTGGGTGATGGGTGCAGTACTGTTCCATGCACAGCAGTCTTCACCAGCAGCAGAGATGGGCACACATCAATCGAACTTCATGTATTTGGCCACTGAGCAGTTTGGGAACAGAAGACCCATGTATGAATCCAACCACAGCCACTTACTGTATGGCCATAAACAAGTTATAAAACCACTCAGTGCTTGTAGTCACTTTAACTGATTGGAGGACCAACACTACACCGCACATAGCAGTTTCCACCAGCCACACAGATGGAAACATATCTGCCAGACTTCATGTCTTTGGCTGCAGTGTGGCTTGGACAGGGAGAGATGCAGGTTTGAATCCCATCACAGCCACTTACTGTGTGGCAATGGACAGGTCTTGAAACTGCTTAGTTCATCAGTCACCTCAACTGATTGAGAGGGGTGCAGCACTGCACTTACAGCAACCTTCAGCAGCCAAGGCAATGGGCACCTGACCACCAGATTGTATGTCTTTGGACACTTAATGGCTTGGGCAGAGGAGACCCAGGTTCAAATTGCACCACAGCCACTTACTGTCTAGCCATGAACAAATCATGAGACCACTCAGCATTTCAGTCACTTCAGCTGATTGGGAGGGGAGTCAGCACTAAATAAGTCAAAGCAATCTTCTTTGGCCACGGGGATGGGCACCCAGCCAGCAGACTTCATATGTTTCTCCACTGAGCCACTTGGGCACAGAAGATTCAGGTTTGAATCTCACCACAGTCACTCATTGTGTGGCAATGGACAAGTCATGAAATGCTCAGGTCCTCATTCCCCTAAGCTGAATGGGAGGGTCAGCACTGCACTGTACAAAGCAGTCTTCACCAGCCATGGGAACAGACACCCAACCACCAGACTTCATGTCTTTGACTGCTCAGTGACTTGGCACAGGAGATCCCGGTTCGAAGCCCCCCGCAGCCACTTACTATGTGGCCAAGAACAAGTCGTGGTGCTAACACCACTGTAAGCCTAGTTTTGGATATGACCTAGTACACTATTCCCCCGTTCTCACACATAGCATTACCAACATTCAGATACGGCATTCCCACCAACCTCCCCTTCTATGATAAGTGTTCATTATGCTGTAAAAAAGGAAGCAGACATTTGAAATGTGATGGTGGTTGTGCTTTCTCCTGTTTTATTTTTACCTCTCTCCTACCAGCATGTTGAGAGTGCCATGGCAACCTATTTTTCTAAGTACCTAGTGTTCTAGTTTGACAAGCAAGCAGTCTGTCCCAAAGGTAGTGTTGAATCATATTCTAACCTGTTACCAGGCCTCCATGGCAACATGTGATGCCAAGAAGCACTTGCCTTAACTTGTTCTTCATCGCAACACAGTGACACGAGTACAGTCACAAAAACTCACATCATTTACTTAATTGCTTTTGTTTGTAAATTATTTATATTAGTTTCATAAGTAAAGCCTTGCAAAGTGATAAGCACAACAAACAGAAAACATTCAGGTGCACCAATAAATTCTTATGGTACAGGTAAATAGATCACTGGGAGGCAGTAACTTTAAGGATCTGTTGTAATACAACTTCCCAAGATTAATGTTGACACAGAACCTACATTCACCACAATAGGGGGACCCATCAGCACATAATGATAACCTTCATATCTTCACAAGTTTCCATAACTAGCCATGTGGTTCTTAAAGGGACACTGTCAACCCCCTTAGATCTTAACTTGTTCCTAGTTTTAAAAAACTCAATTTATGATTGCTTTCATTCTGTAGACATTGCTGATGTAGCTGGTAGTTTGATTTGGATTATTTTTTTTTTGTTAAAAATGAAAAACGTACTGACCACCATAGTGGTGTTACCACACAAAATGCGTTGGTTAACATTCCTTGAATAACTCCAACTGCATCATTCTTGAACTTGGCAACACCCAACACAGTCTAGAAACTTAAGATGCAGTAGAAGGAGATGAGTCTATTGCATCATCAGTGGCAGCACTGTTTGCAGTAGTTCCTAATGTTCATGAAGTATGCAATAAGGGTAGATCAAGGATTTGAAACAAAGCAAGGTTGGGTATAATTACACTATTAGCATGCATTTCCGTGATATCAAGAATGCAAGCAAATAAAACAACCAGCAACATCAATGAATTTTAGAGAAGAGAAGCAATCAGAAAAGGTGAATTTTCAAATAGAAATAATACTGTATGATTTATTTATTTTTTAGCTTTTGGTAACTGGGTAAGTGTACTAGGCAACAAACCTGCCTATTTTCAGGCATGACCTGGGAGAGTACAAAATTAGAATACAGTAATGGCAAACAGTAAGGTACAGCAATTACAACAATTAGGCATGTAAAGAACATACCTGACAGGGAAACAATATCGCAGAAACTTAATATACAAACAGATAATAGTAAGCAATAAACACACGTTAGGGTAGGATACAATATTGGCATATTCACTGGTAACAGTCAAAATAGCCTAGCTAGGGGAGAAAAAAGATAAAGAAAATGCACAGATAGACAAAATATATACTTTAGGTCATTTTCCGTCAATGGCATGAACACCGCTGGGGACAATATGATGGTCACAAGCTGTTGCAGTTACCAAGAGCATAGAGGTGAGAAAACAGTCAACGCGTAAATGTGAGGTGAGATGAGTTTTTCTTAATATGATGGGGGAGTGAGTTCCAAAACCTAGGAGCAAACTAGGCCAAAGCTTGCTCACCCATTTGACATCAGCAGGGCCAAACGGAGAGCACTGGGAAGAAGAAGGATCTCAGGGATCGTGAGTGAGAGACCGGAGGAAGCATGCCACCCAGAATGGCTGGATGAGGAGTTCTGGTAAGGAAGTCAATAAATACCCTAGAGCATATGAACAGAGGGTACTGGGAGACAGCCAGTGTAAGGCAGCATAGAGTAGGCAGTGATGTGTTAGGCGTGGAGCAGATAAGGCGAATCTACAGATATTGTTAGGGAGGGCATATAGGAGTTGTGGGAGTGAAACACCTCGTGCTACCGAGATTCTAACAGCTGGGGTAAGTGAGTGGCGTAATCTATAGGCCGTACCAATCTTAGAGTTAACAGAGCGACATACTTCATGAATATGTGCACCAAAATCAAGTACCAGGTCAAGCATAACCCCGAGGTATTTGAAGGTTAAGGAGTTAGAGACACCAGTACCATTGCAACAGCAGACCAGAAGCTTAGGGGACTCCATGGGCACTTTTTTTAGTGGACCCGAAAAGCATGGCCTGGGTCTTAGCTATGTTTAGGAATTGATGGTTAGATGAAAACCAGGATTGAAGGGCCTGAAAGTCCATGGAAAGATTATGATTTATATCCACCATAGACTTGGAAGCAGACTAAAGCACTAGGTCATCTGCGTACAAGAGTATACTGCTGTGAGACGAAGGAACAAGGATGTCGTTAAGGAAGACAGAAAAGAGTAGGGGACCAAGGATAGATCCCTCTGGGACCACACAGGTGATAGGGGCAGTGCAAAAAGGATTAATGTCCCTTTAACATGAAATGTAGATGTCAAATATCCAGTATGATCATCATGCTCTAAGCTGCCCCCCAATGGAACTTCATAATAAAACCTTTACAACTGTAAACATCCAAACTGAAGAGCAGATCCCTGATATCCCTCCCCAAATAAGAGCATTACTAAATCTAGTGTGGTTGAAAGCACAAAGTTAAACATGCAGTATTTACTTCCTTACGAAGAGAACGGTCACACCCATGTGCAAAGGTTTATTTATCAGTTCTACCCAATGTATTTAAGTTTCTTTTTCTGATGATTCTGCATTACCTGATGAAGGGCATTGGAGGTGTATGCCAGTCAGAGCAGGGGCAGGGCTGAGAGCTGCCCCCCCCCCCCCATGAATCTTGGATAAAAATCTATATGAAAACAAAACAGGAGGTGTAGAGACACCACTACAGCTACCAGTTAAATAAATAACTGCAGTCCAACTTAGGTCGGGTGCAGATTCAGGCAGGTAAATGGGCAGACTGGATGGATCTCAAGGTCTTTTCTGCTGTAAGAGTCTACAGTTACTGTATGTAACTGGTCTACAACAATGATGCCTAACTTGTCTAAGAAAAATATATTTGGGAAGCCGGCCCAGTGACACAGAGGGTTGAGGTGCTAGTGCCTCACCTGCTGCCATGCGGGCAACCTGGGTTCGGATGCAGACTCAGAGTGCTGTTGAATGGCCAGGGGAGAGAGAGGAGCAAGTGTCCCGGGTACTAGTCTTCTCTCTTGGAGAAGTAGTGGCAAGCCATCTTGGCCTTTGGCTGCCACCAAGTGGAGTTCCAGTGGTAGTACAGGTGCAAAAGGCTTTGTGGGAAGGGCTGCCATTCTGTAGTGTATGCATGCCTCCACATGCTTATGCCACCACTGTAAGGGGAAGGAAGAGAACAGAAAAAGGTACCTGCAGGCTACATGACACCCTGCACATATCCCTGGGTGTGCACCACCACCCAGACACCTAGGGGCCTCTGGATATGTACTCTGGGGTGAGGACAGCCTTTCTTTCCCTGGCCCCGCCATGGGGGACAAGCCATGGGGGAACTGCTTCTGGGGGAGATGGCTGCTGCTCAGGGGGAGGTGGCTGCTGGTCAGGGGGAGGTGGGGACAGAACTGATGAGCTGTCCAAGGGTTAAAAAAAATATTTAAAAAAAACCCCACAGTACCTGGAAATTAATTTGCACTTATGTACTGCAGTAGCATTATCCAACAATCTTTTCTCATGTTCATAGTCTCAGAAAGACACCAAGAAGGCATTTTGACAAGGCAGTTCACCTGAAAACATTGCAGCTCATTAACACTGTCCGCCTCTTCTTCAACACATTTAACCATTATAGCCAGAGTCTTGTGACAGCAAATGCATTCAAGGGAGGTTTCTATTATAGAATAGCTGATTCAGACCTAGAGAGAAAATACAGAGGTGCACAGTGTCAGGCTTCTTCTTGTCTAGTCAAAAGTAACCAGCCTCTCTCCTCAGTCGGCTTTTGAGGCAGGTTACCAGAGAGCACTCAAAGGGTTAAACCAGACCCTGAGAGCTGTTCTCTGGAGGGAAATTGCCCAGAGACAGGGGGCTAGATTTTCAAAGCCCCTGACAATCCCACAGCTGTGAGAAAAAAACAGGGCAAGTGGGTCTCTACTTGCGGAGCAGAAGTTTTTCCCGCAGTCACTCTACATGGGTCCTCACTTTTTGGTTTTCCACAATAAAAACATAAATCTTCAGATAGATATAAAATCTCTACAAGTGAAAGTTACCCATTTTTGTTTGAACCCTCTACCCCTGCCTGTGTTCTTCCCAAAGTCACATTCGAATGCAGGTGAAGAGAGACTTCACCTGTGGGTACAAAAGTGGCCGAGTAACAGAAGCCAGAGGGTGGTGGTAAACGGGGTACACTCAGAGGAAGTAAAAGGTAACAAGCAGGGTGCCACAGTGGTCAGTTATGGGACCAGTCCTCTTCTATGTCTTCAATAGCGACATCGCAGAAGGGCTGGAAGGGAAAAGCATGCCTGCTCACACACGACACAAAAGTCTGCAACAGAGCGGATATACCTGGGAGAGTAGACAGAATGAGGAATGATCCGAAAAAACTAGAAGAATGGTCAATGATATGGCAAGTAGGCTTCAATGCTAAAAAGTGCAAAATTATGCACATAGGGTACAGGAACCCAAGGGCAATGTACCAATTGGGGGGTGGGGGGTGGAAGAGGTGACAACAACAAAACAGGAGAGCGACCTGGGGGGTCATCATTTCTGATGACCTGAAGGTGGCAAGGCAGTGTGATAAAGACATAGGAAAAGCTAGTAGAATGCTTGGGCGCATAGGGAGGGGTATTACAAGCAGAAGGAGCGAGGTGGTGCTGCCCCTGTATAGATCGATGGTGAGGCCCGACCTGGAGTACTGTGTCCAGTTCTGGAGGCCCCATTTCAAGAAGGGCATAGATCGGGTAGAAGCAGTACAGAGGAGGGCAACCGAAATGGTGCATGGCCTGCATTGAAGTACCACGAGGAATTGCTTAAGGAATTCAATATGTACTCTCTGGAGGACAGAAGGAAATGGGAAGACATGCTAGAAACATTCAAATACCTCAAGGGCATCAAAAAAAGTACAGGGGGGGTGGCATTTTATACAGGAAGAGATGCTGAACGACAAGGGATCATGATATGAATCTGGAAGGAGGGAAGCTCAGAGGGGATGTGAGGAAGTACTTCTTCACAGAATGGGTGGCGGATTCTTGGAACAGGACTACCAGCAGAGGTGGTAGGAACTAAAATAGTAGCAGGATTCAAGCAGGCATGAGAAAGACACAAGGGTACCTTAATAACAGCCTGGGGGGGGGGGTAAGGCTGTAGATCAAGTAGGATCTGCATTGACACATTAGGTAGGATATTTTTATGGCAGACTGGATGGGCCAAGGGGTTCTTTTCTGCTGACAACTTCTGTTTTTTATGTATCACATACTGGATATCAAACAGGCTCTTGGTTATTACAAATTCAACACAGAACAAATTAGAGGTGGTGTTCAACACTTGTTGGCAACATATGGTAAAGTGGGTAAAGGTCCCCCAGCTTCAAGAAGGAACTATAGCTAGATGAGTGTTTGCATGTATTTCATTCTGCTACTCCAAAGTAGGAAAAGTGCTCCCAGTAGGAATCAGAGCACATTCTACCAGAGGAACAGTAGCCACAATAGTTGTGGTGGGGAGACTCCACAGTTGGAAGGTTACAAGTCAGCCACATAGTCCTCTGCTGACACTTTTGCATTATAGTCCCTGGCCTGTCCTTCAGAACCTTTCCCCAAATAATCTCAGAATACCTTCCTCCCAGGTACTACAAGAAGTCTGCCAATTGCTAGGATTCTACAGTGCCTTCAGAAAGTATTCACCCACCTTGGATTTTGTCACATTTTGTGATGTTGCAAACTTAAATTAAAATACATTTATATGGGATTTTTTTATCACGTTTCTACACAAATTACTCTGTAATGTCAAAGTGGAATGAAACTTCTGGAATTTTTGGTACATGTAATTTAAAATAAAAACCTGAAATGTCTTGATTTGTTAAGTATTCACCCCCTTTGCTATGACACTCCAAATTGAGCTCAGGTGCATCCAATTTCCTTGTCAGATCACTCTAAAACTTGAATGGAGTCCACCTGTGGTCAGTTCAAATGGTTGACATGATTTCAGAGGAAATACACCTGTCTATATAAGGTCCCACTGTTGACAGTGCATGTCAGAACAGAAACTCTACCATGAAGATCAAGGAGCTGTCCGTAGAACTCCGTGATAGAATTGTGAGGAGGTAGATCTGGGAGGGGTATAAAACATTTCTAGGGTGTTGAAAGTTCCCAGGAGCACAGTCAAGTCTATCATTAGGAAATGGAAAGATTACGGAACCACCCAGACTCTTCCTAGAGCAGGCCGTCCTCCCAAACTGAGCAACCGGGCAAGAAGGACCTTGGTCAGGGAAGTGACCAAGAACCCAATGACCACCCTGACAGAACTACAGAGTTCCATGGCTGAGATGGGAGAAACTGTCCAGAGGACAACAATCTCTGCAGCACTTCACAGATGTAGCCTCTATGGGAGACTGGCTAGACAGAAGCCACTCCTGAGAAAAGGCCATGTAATAGCATGCCTGGAGTTTGCAAGAAGGCACGTGGCAGACTCTGAGACCATGTGGCAAAAGATTCTATAGTCTGATGAAACAAAAATTGAACTCTTTGGCCTGAATGCAAAGCACTATGCCTGGCGCAAACCGAACAGAGCTCATCACCCGTGTAACACCATCCCTACCATGAAGCATGGTGGTGGCAGCATCATATTATGGGGATGCTTTTCAGCGGCAGGGACTGGGGCACTTGTCAGGATAGAGGGAACAATGAATGGAGCCAAATACAGGCACATCCTTGAGGAGAACCTGCATCAGTCTGCAATAGACCTTGGACTGGGGCAAAGATTTACGCTCCAATGGACAACGACCCCAAGCACACAGCCAAAGCAACACTGGAGTGGCTTCAGAACAAGAAGGTGAATGTCCTTGAGTGGCTCAGCCAAAGCCCAGACTTGAATCCCATTGAGAATCTATGGAAAGACTTAAAGATTGTGGTTCACCGACGCTCCCCATCCAACTTGACAGAGCTTGAGCAAATCTGCAAGGAAGAATGGGCGAAAATCCCCAAATCCAGATGTGCAAAGTTGATACAGACATACCCAAGAAGACTCAATGCTGTAATTGCTGCCAAAAGCGCTTCTACAAAGTATTGACTCAGGGGGGTGAATACTTAAGTAAACAAGATATTTCAGTTTTTAATGTTTCATACATTTTTGTTACACAATAAAAATATTTTTGCCCCTTTAAATTGTTGAGTATACTGTGTGAATCAAGGGGAAAATAAATCATTTCAATGCATTAAGAATTCTGGTAGTAACACAACAAAATGTGACAAAATCCAAGGGGGGTGAATACTTTCTGAAGGCACTGTACATGCTTCTTTCCAAATGTTAAAAGAAAAAGTTACATACCATAGTAATAGAACAGTAGTTCTAAGGAATGAAACATAATCCTCACAAACCCAAATCTACAGTGCCTATCCTTATGATACTGAGGTTAAAGATTCTTCAGAATCATGTAGGCAAAATGCCCACAATGATGTTAATCCATTAGCGCTCAAAGAGGGCACAGAACAGAGGTTACACAAGAAAATAAAATTACAGGTGGAGATAGGCCCCCTGTTCCGTGCTTTCTTTGAGTGCTGATAGATTAACACCACTGTTGGTGTCTTACCTACTTGTACTGCTATCCCTGCTATCTGGCACCAAATCCCTGATCTGTTCAATACACACAAGCAATCCCCTGAGAGCGTGCAGGAATGGGATGTTTAGTTCTTTACATTTAGATGGTTAAGTCTGATGACTCAGCAATTAAAAGATTACTTCTTTGAAGCAGCTTTTATGATCTACATATTTTTCTGAAATGTAGTATTAAATGTATAATAAAATGCATTCTTTTTAGTAGGGGGATTTCTGCCATGCTGTCTCTTCAGTCATAAATCTAGTGGTAGTGCTTTGAACAGAGTTACATACTATTCAGTCTTTCAGTCTCTGATATAACCCCACAGCATGGGATGCTGCCACTTTTAAGGATTTCGGTCTCCACATTCAGAAGGTTTGCTTTGTGTGAACCTGATTGCACGTGAATGCAATATTCAGCAGTCAGACTGCACTGGCTAATCATGATAGCGCATCAGCATTAACGTAATGTATTCAGCACAGAAAAAAGGGACGAGTTGACAGTAGGGCTGGGAGAACTCAATGAAGTTCTGACCCTTATTAAATAAGAACCAGAACACAATAAAGTTCTGATTTATTCTGATTAGTTCTGATTTATTGACAAATATTTGAAAAAATGCGAAAAAGTGCATAAAAGTGGCCAAAGTCCATCATATTTACATAGAGGCCCAAAGGAAACAATTTAATGCATGATTTGTATAAAAATTACAGTAAAACTGCTAAATAAAAGCAATAACTGCTAGCTGCTTCTTTTCTGGGCTGTACTGGTGACATATCCAGATCAGTCCCGAGACATTGAGTGTGCCGCGCAAGAGAGATGGAGACAGACAAACAGATGCAAGCACTATTTTGCCTGCCTGCCCTGTACAGTGTACATACACTGCACAGCCACACTGAGACCAAGTTTAATTTCTTTATTTGTGATTTCTGTGACTGTAAAACATCTCTTTAACCCCCAGTAGTCTAGTCTCTCTCTCTCTCTCTCTCTGTCTCCTCTACTGGATGGCACAAGTCAACATTTATTTTGCCAGCATGCCCATGCCCTGGGCCTGTACACAGACAGCCACAGTGAAACCAAGAATACACTTTATTTATGATTTCTGTGACTATAACATTTCTCTTTGCCCCTCCCCCAGTAGCCTAGTCTCTCTCTCTCGCTCTCTGTCTCCTCTTCTGGATGGCACAAGTCAACATTTATTTTAACAGCATGCCCATGCTCTGGGCCTGTACACAGACAGCCACAATGAAACCAAGAATATGCTTTATTTGTGACTTCTTTGACTATAACATTTCTCTTTAGCTCCCAGCAGTCTAGGATCTCTCTCTTTCTCCTCTGGATGGCACAAGTCAAAACCAAGAATACACTTTATTTGTGATTTTTGTGACTATAAAATTACTGTTTGGCCCCCAGCAGTCTAGTCTCTCTCTCTCTCTCTTTCTCCTTTGGATGGCACAAGTCAACATTTATTTTGCCAGCATGCCCATGCTCTGGGCCTGTACACAAACAGCCACAATAAAACCAAGAATATACTTTATTTGTGATCTCTGTTACTATAACATTTATCTTTAACCCCCAGTAGTCTAGTCTAGTCTCTCTGTCTCAGTCTCCTCGTCTGGATGGCACAAGTCAACATTTATTTTGCCAGCATGTCATTGCCCTGGGCCAATACACAGCCACAGTGAAACCAAGAATACACTTGAACCAAGAATTCACTTTAATGTACATAAAAGAATACCAGTACTTTACCACACAGTTGTTTTTTCTTCATGGCTCAATTGCTTACTTCCACATTCTCCGAACAACAGACCGACACATCCGACCAGAGAAAGAGTCACTGACCGACCAACCACAGCAGCTGCAGCTGCAACCCGCACTCAGATCACCCCACCATGTGACTGTGACTGTGGTCCTCCAGCTCCTGGGCTTGGCTCCACCCTCCTCTCCTCACTCTTTGTTCCACCTGGCACCTCCAGCTACAACTGCATGCAACTTAGACATGCAGAAAAAAATGCCCTGCTTTCCAGAGACCCGGAACCGGATTCTGCGGTGAAGTCTGCATTTATCAGGGTCCATGGATTCAGGGTTCGATCCGGGGGTCTGGATTTTAGATGGAGTAGTCCACCCAGCCGTAGCTGACATGAATATTTTGTGCAATGTGAATTGTATTTAGTGTGACTTAGCTCTGTTCAAATTCAGACTTATAAAAAGCAGGTCATAGCCAGTGCAAACCCAGAGGCAGATCCCAGAACTGAAAACAACATAGCACACATTGTGTACCTGATGGAGGCTGTCCTGGAGGATGAGGACCAGAAAAATGCCCCCCCCCCAGCCACAGTGCTGACCCCGGAGGTGCTATGCTGCAAAAAAGGCAGTACCATCCACAAGTCACATTTGAAATTCTCAGTGATGAACAAACCATGGGTTGGTACAGGCTCAACAGGGCAATGCTCATGTAGCTGTGTGAGCTGCTGCATGAACAGCTCTGGACAGACACCCACCACAGCCATGCAATGTCTGTAGAGCACAAGAGGACAGCAGCACTGTGCTCACTGGCCACTGGAACCTTTCAGATACTGGTGGAGGACACCACTGGTATCACACAGTCTGCCACCTCATGCCTGTTGGGCCAGTTCCTAGATGCTGTCCTGGCCCATGCTGGGGAGTTCATCATATTCCCCATCACAGCAGCAGAGTGAACGGCAACCACTTACAAACAATAGATAGCTGGAACCTGTACACTGAAATGACACCACCTGCAAATTAAAGAAATTGACATAATTTGTATATTTCACCAAAAGTGCTTTTGCTTTATTAAATCCATGCTTTTAAAAGTACTTCTTACATGAATGGATCAGAAACAAAGCATATTAGCTTGGAATGCATCAGATGATCTGATGACATGTGGTGAGAGAAGGGGGAAACAGAAGACAGATGAGCTCCTTGTTTCTATGGATCTTGTGCTTTCTGCATCACCAGTGGCCTGGTATGGTAACCCAGCAGTGCCCCATGATACCTTCATCTGGCAGAATTCTGTGCCAAAATTTTGGAGGTGGGGACATACCCAGAGGGCACTTTGTTGGTGAGTATACATCCATGGCTCCACTGCTAACCACAGCTGTCATTGATGTCACTAACCAATATCCTTTTCCTACACAGGGGACAGTGCTTACCCCCCCCCCCCAACAACCCTTACTTCTAACACCTGTCCTTTAGCCTTCATCCACTGCAGAGGACAGGTACAGTGTGGCATGCAGTGCAACATACAAAGTCATTGAGCAGGTTTTTTGCATGCTCAAGATGAGGTTTAGATGCTTTGACCATTCCGTTGGTGCCCTACAATATAGCCCTCAGAAGGCCTGTGCTATATATCTTGCCTTTTTGCATCCTACACAACATGGCACTGAACTGTGGAATACGTCTGGTGGTCCCAGAAGGCAATATTGTAGCAGATGTGGAGCCAGTGGACCAGGAAATGCAGCAGCAGCTTGATACACATGAACCTCAGGATGGCCAGGAAGTCCCGTGAACACTGGGACCACCCCATTGCAGACCTCCCTGGACCCAGACGGTGAGTATAGGTCACATAGGAGACAGTAAATTGTGTAACAAAATGTATTAAAAATGTAACAAGAAGCATGTCAAAGCTATACAGGGAGGCTACAAAAACAGTCATTCAAGCAGGGAGAGGGGGATTTAAACAAAATAATAGTCATCCAGGTGGGGAGGAGGGGAATTCAAACCAAAAGAATAACAATCAAGGTGGGGAGGGGAAGGGGGATTCAAACCATAAGAATAGCCATTCCAGTATGCCCTGGGGCCATTTGACCCTTGATAGGGACCTCGTGGAGAAGGAGGATCCCAGAGGAGAAACTACAAGGAGCTTCAGGGTGCCATCTGGTACTAGATGAAGTTCACTTCAGAGGTAGAGGTACTGTTTCTGAGGTAAATGTGTGTATGGGAGGATTTCCAAGTCATCACTTCCTGCCTCTGTGGTTACATTTAGCCAACAAGTGAAGAAGCATATTCTCTGGCCTTTGGAGATTAGAGTCCAGGAGGCCATAGGTTCCAGTGCCCTGTCCTGTGCAATCCTTCCTCTGTGCAGGGATCTTGGACAGGACCCAGGACCAGGGTCCATAGATTGTTTGGAAATATAGAAATGCATTTTCGTGTACTGTACACATTTTATGAGGAGAGCTCCTTGTTTTATGGTGACCTATGTATCTACTGCCCATGAACTGATATTTTAACTGATAGCTTGATGAAGTAAAAACATCTTTCTTATGTCCTGTAATTCTGCATGGGCATTCAACTTTTTTCCTGGAAACAAACTGGCATTCCCTGAAGAGATATGGTATTTTTGTTGTCTGGTGCCCTTGGTCCAATTTAAATAGTTTGAACCATGCCTGCACCCCATCCCTCCTAGGTCCCATTTGTAACCACTTAGTATTAGTACGCAGGGTTACAGATAGGTCTGCCAATCCCGTCCGGTCAACATGAGAATAAAGTACTTGCTCTTTTACTTTTTTTCATATAGGTTTTTTCCCATCCACCAGGCTGCCTGCCCTTCTTTAGGCTCACAAGCCTCTTGGCCCAACACTCTGGTTCACCGCAGGACCTCTCCAAGAGCTGGGGGCTTGTGAGTATCGACAGTCATTTGAAAGACCTGGGTTTTTCTCCCATTTTCCCTCCCCATCTTCTTGCCACCTGTATCCCCCGTAGCACTGCACAATTGCAGCACAGCCTTGGAGACAAGCAGCTTCTCTACAGTTGAACCCTCCAGGGCCCACATGGCCACTGAGACTGCAGAATTTAGCACCTCCTTTCCCTGGCTGAGGATGTGCTGCTGCCAGCAATCCTCGGCAATGGTCATCCAATCACGGGTGACGTAGGTTCAATCCCAAGCTCTGATTGTCTGCATGGTTGCACAACATAGTACTGCTGGGCCATTAGGTAACCCCAACATTTTTTCATACTTAGTTTTTCAGGTACATATCTGTGAAAAATTACCACATTTTTTGTGTGTTTATTTTATATATAATGAGATTGTGTAATGAAGTTGCATGTATATAATACACATTTGAAACACCCACTATTGGTGATTGTTTCAGATTAAAATGAACGCTGAGATCTAAATCAGCTCATAACATGCATATCGTAGGACTCCTAGAGCATGAATATACAAGAAGAGGAAACATGGAATCCCCATCCCCTGAAGAAGCAGCCTGGAGAGCTGTGAAATGAAGGATGTTGCTGCTGTTTGTTCTGCAGCTCTGTGTACTCAGCCTCAATAAATTAATTTGATTTTATAGCAGGAAATGGAATATGTCCTCTTTTTTGTTTCTATGATATTTCTGCTACAGCTGTAGAGGACAGCACTTGGGCTCAGGTATTGAGTGTCAATATTGCCTATGTGTGAAGATAAAGCATAGCTTATTAAGACAGAATGATAAAATAATGTTTCTTATTGGACTGCACCCCCTCCAATAAAAACACATTGAAGATATATGATCTTGTGTAAAAATCACCACTAGATTGTCATACTCTACAGTCATGACTTTGTGCCAAAAGATGTTTCTCAAAGGGAAACTATGGTTAACCCACAAAGCAGAGCAGTTGGTTCATCAACACCCGATTAGGGCTTTTAATACCTGTTAGATGTGTTACTTTATTGGAAAAGCATTGTGTTAATTAACCTGTCTGCAGAGCTGCCTGTTGCCATCTTGAGCACACTGGGTGGCTTCTAGTGGATGGGTTATACTAATGAGGGCTACCAACTCTGCAATTAGTTGGTAGCCCTCATTAGTGTAACCAGCATGTCAGAAGCTGCTTAGTGTGTACAAGATGGCTGCAGGCGACTCTGCAGAAGGATGGTCAGCACGATGCTTTTCTAGTAAAGTAACACATCTAACAGGTATTGAAAAAATATTTTATTGCTAAAAGCCCCAACTGGGTATTTCTGCAGCAGCTTCTGTACTTCGTGTGTTAACCATAGTTTCTCTTTAAATCAAAGCAAAATTACCTCTATGGTATTTATCACCATACACATATTGAAGAGGTATAATGATTTCACACTAATGGCTTTTTAAAAAAAATGTTTTGATGTGATGAATTGCTACAAATATTAGGGTGTCTAAATGGACCAAGATTTAGAATTTAGTTGCCATGCTGACAAATTAATTCCCAAACATCACAGTAAGTGTGGAATTCTTTGCAAGAACAAACATTGCTCATCAGCAGCCACATAGAAGCTAACTATAAATCAAATGCTCCTTCCCATCCTATCGATTATAGTGATATAGTGTATGGTTTGGAGGTATTGTGCACTGAATTCAAACAAGTGAAAAACTTTATTGTGCACATTCTAAAACTCTTATTGTGCACATTCTAAGGCTATTGTGCACGTTATGAAAGGCTTTTTGTGCACATTCTATTGTTAAGTGTACCTGCGATTCCCTTATGCTCACTCCCATTGACTGCTTTCAAGGGGAATCCTCAGCTCTCCAGCCTTAATACTGCAGGACCTACAAGTCCCAATTAAGCAACAAATATAAAGAAATTATTTTTTAAGTACCTGCCAGGTTAGACAGCTTACTTTATATCTGGTTGATCCTGCATCCCACTGCTAGCCATGCTGTGGAACTAATAGTCTCACTATCCCTTGCAGCCAGTCCTGTCATGACCCTGGTGCTGGGCTAAGCCACAGGGGACCTCTATGTGCCTACACATACTAATATAGTCTAATACTCCATAACAGCTTCACGCTTAGTCTGCTGGTACCGATCAGGCTGAGTCTGCAAGATTGGTACCAGTAGACCATCCTTGAAAATGAGCTGTTACGAGTATTAGACTACATTAGTATGTGCTGGCACATAAAACGTTTCCCATGGTTTACTCCATCACCCATGTCATGATAGGACTGGCTGCAAAGGACATGAGACTATTAGGGACTTAGGGTCAACCAGATATTTAAAGTAAGCTGTCTAACCTGACAGGTATTTAAACAATTATTTCTTCAGCTTATTTACTTAAATGGGACCTCTAGGTCCCACAGTATTAAAGCAGGGGAGCTGAGAATTCCTCTTTCTAAGGGTGTTATGTTTATAGAACTTGTGTCTTTATTTTTAAAACCACACACTATAACAAATAAAATATGGACAACCATACACAATTCACCTTGTGTTTCCATCTCGGGTTGGGATACCAGTATAGACTTCTCCAGCTTCACTCTCAAGTTCCATACGCTGGTATCTCAACCCCTCGATGGAAACACAGGCTTGTGTTTGTGTGAAGCACTGGTTCTTTTGCTGATGGTGTAGCTGTGCATGAGTAAGGAGAGGCAGGAGACAAACTCAAAAAAATTAAAAAGATTTACTTTGTGCAAAGCACTAAAGAGAACAGGTGGGTGCAAAACCTCCTGACTGTAAAGAAGTCAGTGGAACAATGTGTGACTTATATCATTCCAAAACTTCTCACTCTATTACTTAATAATACTATAGTGGTATACTCTAGAACTCTATTCTCTATAATTCAAAAATTTGATAACTCAAAAAATCTATTATTCTATTACTCTATTATCATATTACTCTATATGCTATAGTAATACTATAACTCTGTGCTCAAGAATTATATCCTCTGTGACAGCATGACCCAGAAAAATGAAAAGTCAAAGTATAGGGTCTGCCAGGGATTGGGTGTGGTGATCACCAGTGCACTGCATTAGTCAGCTTAGCTGAACTGGGTGAAACAAAAGGGGAAAAATAGCTAAAATGCACCAGAGCTCCAAACAACTGTAATACCTCCTGGTCGATGTGTATCCCCAGGGAAAATGAGATGCAGAAGAAGCTGTGGAACCTCCGGGCCATTGCAGGACCCCAGGAAAACAAGATGCAGAAGAAGCAGGAGGACCTCCAGACTAATGCAGAACCCCAGGAAACGAGATGCAGAAGAAGTTGTGGAACCTCCAGGCCAATGCAGGGCCCCAAGAAATGAGATGCAGAAGAAGTTGTGGAACCTCCGGCCCATTGCAGGACCTCAGGAAAACGAGATGCAGAAGAAGCTGTGGAACCTCTGGGCTATTGCAGGACCTCAGGAAAATGAGATACTGAAGAAGCTGGAGGACCTCTGGGCCTGTGCAAGACCCCAGGAAACGAGATGCAGAAAAAGCTGTGGAACCTATGGGCCAATGCAGGACCCCAGGAAAATGAGATACAGAAGAAGCTGTAGGACCTCCGGGCTGAGGACACACATAAATTCAGGCAACTCCTTTTAGGTGAGGGCACACATCAAAGCAGGCAGCTCATTTTAGGCAAAGGGCACCCATAAAAGCAGATAGTTCATTTTAGGCAAGGGGCACACACGAAAGCAGGCAGTTCACGTTTAGGCAAGGAGCACACATCAAGATGGATCAATGACTGGTTGTCAACAAAAATTTTGTTGAACAACCTGACAGCAAAACTGGCAGGTCAACCGCATTTTGCAGTCGGCTTCCGGTTTCAGACAGAAAAGAATGTTTTCTTTGGGGGGCTTCTCCCCTGAACCCCCCATGTGGGGGACTGTGCCCCCACACCACCCCCACTTAGGATTCTCAACTCCAAGTTAGAGCTGATTTGGGGGGTGCAGGACCCTCAACAGACAGTGCCGAGTTCCAGCGGGTTCCCAACAGCGAAATGGCGTGTAGTCGCTATTGGGGACCTCGCTGTTGAAAAGTGGCTGAACGTGCGGCATACCCATCAAGACAGGCTGTTCATGATGGGCAGAGGGCAGTGGCACTTTGGACTGATATGCAGAATAGACAATCTGGTACAGGTATACTGTCCCTTTAAATGTAGTTCACAGAACAGGCTGTAAACACACCATGAGCAATTGAACACTTGACCCTTAGTATTCACTTCTGAAGAGTATATTTGTGTCCCATTCCCACTGTACTGGTATCTATGGGGCTTTATTAGTGTCCCCTGCAGTACTGCTCCTTTGCTGGAACTTATTTTTACAGATTTAGATTAACTTAAATAGGGCAGCCCTTACCTTAGGCTCTACCGTTGGGCCTCAATTTAAATACTTTTTAATGAGCCCATCCTTGCCTTCTGCTCCCTTGCTGGAGCAATCACCTAAATTTAAATAATCCTGCCCTCCTCCTATGCTCCAAGCTGGAGGTTGATTTGCATAAATTTGAATAACATCATCAGTCCCTGGGGCCTGCGCCCTTCGGTGCTGAAAACAATTTTTTTTTTCTTTCTTTATTTAAAGCAGCTCTAGTGGTCAGCACCTGACCAATGGTGCTGCTACCAACTCACCGCCCCTGCCCAGGGAGAAGTAAGGAGGAGGAGGTGGGGTTTTGGATGCTGGCAGGCTGGCACTTGAGGAACTGCCTCTGGGATTGTGTTGCTCCCAATGCTCTCTCTCTCACCGAGGATGCGACCCCACTTGAGGGTGCTTGGTTTTTTTCTAATAAAACTACAAATAGGGCTGAACTGAGCCCACACCATGGTTGACACCGGCTGCTGCTCTGAGAACCACCACACTACTGGGAGCTGCCACAACACTGGACCACTGGAGTTCACTGAGGGACAAGAGGAGGACTGCAGGTGCTGTTTACCCTTTACTCTTACCTCTGTGCATCCTCTCTCTCCCTACTGGCTGCAAAACCTTTCTCTTCTTTTACTTCTCTTCATTGGGGCACCTGAAAGCACTCCCATGACCACACTGTCTGCTGGCCAAAATCAACTGCCCCAGTGGCTATTACTGGCCACCAAGAATGCTCCCTGGCATTTGGGACACTGAGCCCTAAAGACCAGGGAAGCGTTCAGCTGTACAGCATGAGCTGGACTTTAGAACTGGCACACGCTTGTGCCAGCTCCAGTAGGCAGGCTGGACAAAAAGAAAACTTTTAAACTGCTAGAATGCAGTCTATCTTTAGGGGCTCCTGACACTTGGTTTATCCCCCTACCCTTGCCACCAGGGCACCTTACTTGGGGGTTACTGAGGACTTGCTGGGGGACTCCAACTCTGGGGTATTACATTTGATCACCCTTACATTATTCCTTATGTTATCTATGATTCTGCCTTTTCTGTTCAGCTATAACATATCTTATAACTCACTCAGTCATTTCGTCCTTCAGGGCAGACACTGTAGTATAGTCCCTTTGGTTAATAAATATACCACGGGCACAACCCTTGCTCTACACTAGATGGTTTATGCATTTTGTTTGTCTGGTTTCCCCATAACTTTGGGGTAATCTGTCAGAATATTTAAGTTGTTTGGTGACTACTATTAATAACATGACATGTTTCATATCCCACGGCAGCACAAATCTACATAAGCCTAAATTTGTAAAGGTGTGTGGTCAAATAACATACCAGACTTGATTACAATTACTATTTCTTATGGTTTTAAAATAACTTAAAATTGTAGTTTACTAGATACGACTTGGTTACCGAACAAGATGGTTGCCTGATTTAGCCTTTGTCTAACTAGGGCACTGTTTGTCATAATCCGCCTGTTTAAAATAGCCTTCTGACAGTCCACGGGCATGTAGTTCGATTCATCACGTCAAGGCCTACAGTTTGATACCAATATTGGGTAAACTGAACAAAAACAAAGTTTTTATGTGAAGAACTGAGTGGGGCCCACAACAAACAGCTCTGACAGAAATGAAGGGAAAGTCTCAAACCTTTGGACTGGATGATCTCTCTGAGATCAAATTAGTGATACAGGGCCTGCTTCATGACTTGCCAGTACAAATGCAATCCCTGCAGGAAGCAACAGCTGATATGGAAGGTCTTGCCCAGAGAGTTGGATATATGGAATGCTACCCAGCAGGATGGACACTGATGCGGTCTCCGTGATGATAAGCTCAGTGATCATGACCACCAAATACAGATGCTGTGGGAGACAATAGATGACTTCAAGATTCAAGATCGTAGGAACAATCTACTTGTGGTTGACTTTCCAGACACAGCAGAGCTGGGGGACAATATTAACTTTTTACAGCAAGTGATTCCCAAAACCCTTAATTTCTACTGGGATGCTGCCCTTGAGATCAAGCTCACCCACCGCTCACTTGCACAGAGGCCAAAAGCAGAAGAGCATCCCTGCCTGACTCTGGCCTACTTTTTGTGGTATAAAGTTCAGTTCCACTAATGTGAAATGGCTAGCAGCAGTAGCTCAGACCACACTGTTTCATAAGGTGATGTTCAGTGTCAGAGAACCCTAAGCCCTTCCTGGCCTTATTCCTATATTGCAGAGGGGGGCCATCCACACCCTTCCTGGATAGAAGTGGCCACAATTTGCCATGGGCCCATGTGAAACAGAACTAAACCGTAGCCTACTGACCCTGGGCTGGCCCACATTCCTGGGGAAGTATCTGAATCCCAACTACTGACTTTGCAATTTTATGTCAGCATGGAGGGGTGCAGTGAGCCTGGTAAGGGACTAGAGATGTGCCTACCTGAACTGCAATAGCTACTTGGTATCACTTTTTAACCATGATTTTCTGTGTAGTACTGATTTATATGGGGCACAGCATCCATGTTAAGTCTGTCAGTATCACTGGACTTTGGGACCCACACTAAACAGAGTACAAGTGATGAGCTGATCAGGACTGTTACAAGAGCGACGATGAACACTGTAATCATGTAAGCAATAATACCCTCCAGGGTGGGGGTATTGGGCTACACTGGACCACCTAGGGGCATAATGAGGCCCGACACCACAGGTGAGGGCTATATAACCCCTGAAAGGTCTGGTATAGCCCATCCCACCCACCTTGGAGGGTATTACTGTGCTTAGAAAACAGCCCATCACGCCCACCCTTAGGGGTATTAGTGTGCTTAGAAAACAGGTATTTGCTGCTAGTTTAGTAAAATATTTTAAAGTAAAAAACAAAACTGTTAAAATTAGAAAAAAAGAAGAAACAAATAATTTAGTTATTACATAGTCCATCTACTGGTGCACCTGCCAGTAGAGGGCACTGCAGTTGTTTCCTGTTGTTTTTATTTTTCCCCCCTTTTGTTGCAATTGGGACACTCCCCTTCCACATAAAAAGTGAGCTCTGTAAAAGTGAAGTACTCAGTTTTATCTTTTCTACTTCTCCCTCCCTGACTCTACCCGAGAGATTTTTTTTGTCATGGAGCTGTTCTAGAAACTGAGCTGCCAGCTGCTTTGAAATGTAGCCCAAGTGTCCAGCGCTAAGGTAAGCATGTGACCGCAGTGTTATTAGTGCCGGCATGTTATGGTTTATGGAACTTTCTTTTTTTTTACAGTATAGAAAATTTTTGTTTTCTTTTTCTGTTGATAGAGGTGGAAGTCAACGCCAAGGGCATTTATTAATTAGTGATGGGAACCACCAGCCTTCAAGTGATCGCACCTGGAGAAAGGGATGATGACAGGAGACACAATCTATTATACATTGCTTTATTTGTGATAATTTGGTGTGTTTAACCTTCAGGCTGATTTGAAGTATAGTCTTAGTTGTGTAATACGGTGAGACATTAAAGGCCATTGAGAGTGTGTGTGTGTGTGTGGAGGGGGTCTTGTTCGATCATTCAGTAAGCAGAAAAAAATGGCTGACATTCTGCTGTTGAAATTTAGGGTTGGCATAGTGATTCCTAGTAGTGTGGTAAGGCAGGTTGGCATGGGACTTATTATTTCCTGGTCTTTGGGTCTCAGCCAATCTGAGACTGGGAAATTTCAAACCCCTGTTCTAACCTAATGAACTGTTGCTATTATACTAATTTGTCTATGCCCCAAACCCCTTCTATTAAGGTTTCTGCTGCAGACATTTATATGTTCAATAAGATGTTTTATGGTTGTAAATCTTTAAAACCAAATTAAATAAATAAATAAATAAAATTGTACCAACTTAAAAAAAAACAATTTTTGACACATACATGAAACTGTTGAATGTGCTGTTTCTTGTCCCGTTCTGGATGTACTTGGAATTGTTCATATCACAAATGTACCTGGGTATACTGTAAGTATTTCAATATAAAATGCAGTCTGTAAAGAGATCAAATATATTTCTGATTTCATTAGCCTGTTGCTATGAACTGTTTATTACCAAATTCTGATCATAAGCTCTGTGGAGTGTGCCCATAAGGCTGTTAGCTGAATCTTAGATGTTTCTGAACTTCTGACATTTGACCAGCTATAACAGACCTGTATGTCTTGCCAATGAAAACCGAGCACTGATGTTTGCAGTGACTAGCCTCCACATTGCTCTATTCTGGTACAAAGTTGCTGTTCTTGTATGCTGGACTTCAACTTCCTACATTTCTGCTAAGCCCAGGAAATATTCATAGATTCTGGCTTCATCAGTCGAGTTATGAACATGTCTCAGGCAAAATGACAGCTGCCCTTTAGTTGAAATATCAGTTCATTCTTCAGCCATTATGCTATGAAAAGTTGCCTTTTCCTTTTGATTAATAATAATTCCTCTCAGCTCTTGTTAAGCATGATTCATCAACTGATTTAGTATTTCAATGGAGTTTTTTTTTGAATTCCCTCTGTTTCCAATAGACCCACAAGGCAGGATCTAGGTAGCCCTCCATTCTGAAAAGAAATCTAGGTAGCTATCTTCACTTCTGATTATTCTGTCCAAGGCGTGCCCTTTTAATTTGGTGTATAAAATGGGCACTAAGAGTGTTGCTTTCTGATTATCAAGAACTTGATACTGCCCATTGGAACTATGTGCCTGGGTGTGTCATTGTGGCAGCACAACCAGCGTCCTGTCATGTCTTTTTGTTTACTTATCCTGTTATCCGTGAAGCACTCTAATAGTGCATACCTCTCAACCTCCCTCATCATGAATCAGGGGCAAGGCTTAAAATGATCAGGGGCAAATGACCAAAATCAGGGACACATCTGAAAAAATAGTAATATTAGTTCCAGAAGCTGTGTGCAACATGCTTCTTAGTGTGAATAGCATTTTCTTAATGAGAACTAGACTAATGCCAATAGCTGGCATTATTGTGTGATTCAAATCCCCACTCTTCAGTGACAGAAATGCCAAATTTAGGAGGGACAGAAGAAATTTCTGAGGCAAACTCAGGGACATCCCTGAAAATCAGGGACAGTTGAGAGGTATGTAATAGTGTTACTTTCACTTTATTTGAGTTTATTGTACTTTTCTCATTGCTGTACTCCACTCCTAAAGGCCAGTGCTGATTCAATCGTGGAATAAAACTACAAGAATACTGCAGTGAAAAAAAAAACAAATAAAATAAAAATTGAGACAATGCTCTTTGAATATCAAATTAAAACTCTTACTACCCTGGGAAAGGGCTTCGAGAATCTAGGCCAATGCCTGCTCTTTCCTATCTGCTACCTATATACTGCAGACAAAGAGTTGTGCACATCTGTCTCTTAGATGGTTAGGAACCCATTTCTATTTCCCCCAGAGACAATGACCACACCGTCAAATGGGTTACATGGCCACAGCCACACATTTACTGAAGACATAAGAGCAATACAGATGTGTAGTTCATGTGTAGTGGGGAGTCTGGGAGGGAATCCTACCATAGGTAGGGCATTCCAATGGGTGTCCCCTCCAAATGGCAGTGCCCCTGTTGCTCCCCCCTACTAATGGTAGGGAAGACAGGGCCAAGACGCACCCTGGAGGCCTCTGTGACTAGAGAGGATTCACAGTCCACCATGCTAGGTGCAGAGCAGTGATGCCCCCTCACTCTGCCATGGTTCTGGAGCAAGCTATGTTGGGTGATGCCCCTCTCCTTTCATGCCATCTCAGACTGTCCCACTCCCTGCATGACACCCTCATACCCACACTCCCCGTCTGCATACAGTGACTACAGCAGGTTCCTACCTCCTACTCAGCTAACCTGGGCTCCCTGGACTCAACTCTGATAACGATGAATCCACCCCCCCCAAAAAAAAACTGTGAAAGGAGAAAACTGAATAATTCACCCATGACTCCTGCAGTGATCCTCCCGAGCAGGGCTGCATCCATGCTGCTCTCCTTCTACTTCCCCCTTCCCACTCCAGTCCGTTACCCCCTCTAGCCCCTCTTCTTTCCTTGCTCTTTCCAAGATGGCTGGGTAGGTGTCTCAGGCTCATTAGGATCCAAGACAGAAAGTCTGAGTTGAGTTCTCAAGATGTCAGGGTTTATCTACTCATTGCACAGCCCTCCTCTTCTCTGGACTCCTGCCTTATTAACTGTTCCCAGCTGGCTCCCTTGAATCATAAATCATTAGCCCATGTCACCTTAGTCCCCTGGCTGGCCAGAGTCAGCTCTCCCCTCCCCACAGCTGAGGTCAACTTGGACATCTGGCCATTTGTCCCGGAATGTGGAAGGGAGCTTCCTACTTAGCTGGAGGAAGGTACTCCAACAGCCAAAGTCCCTTCCAGTTTGAGTTCTCCTGGAAGAGTCACTAGCTGGTCAAGAAACCATTCCCATTTCCCCAGAGATAATAACAACACTGTCAAATGGGTTAAATGGCCATAGCCATATGTTTATTGAAGACATAAGAGCAGTACACATATGTGATTTGTGCACAGTGGGGAGTCTGGGAAAGGAACCCCCACCTTGGATGGGGCATTCTAACTGGTGAACCACCTCCTAATGGGGGGGGCCCCCCGCAATTTCTACACCCCAACTGCCAGTACAGAAGGCAGAGCCAAGAGCTACCCTTGAGGCCTCTTGGAGTGGGTAGGAGTCACAGCCCACCATGCTGGATGCAGCGTAGTGATGTCCTCTCACTCCTGCACCATGGTTCTGGAGCATGTGATGCCCCTTCATGCTGTCCCACTCTACACAACATTCATACACCCAGATTCCTCTTCCACCACAGGAAAGACACTTCTTTCTGGCCTGACCCCCCAGCATGACATTGCTCACTTCCCCACTTGCTAGGTGTGTTCTGTCTGAGAGGAAACACCCTTGCAGTGTTCTCCATCATACCCACCTTGAGCCTGCTGCTGCTGTCCCATTGCCCAGCCAAATGTTCCCACTTCATCTTTAACCCTCTTACGGGAGCTCTCCATCACTCAGTTGCTCTGGGTGCCCTCCTAATGTTGATGTGGCAGCATGAGTCACATGGGCAAATGTAACATTGGCATCCCACTGCTGGGTCCCCGGTTTAGTGCCGTGACCTGACCACTACCCCCAGGACATTGAGATGTCCTCAGATCTTGGTCATATGCCACATCACCTGCAGAGCCTGCTTGGGAGAGAGAGAGAGAGCGAAAGAGAGAAAAAAGAACACTGAATCACAGGAGATAAGGGTGGCCATTCCACTCACTGCTGTTGTTCTGAAAAGGCTTAGGAATGAGGCCCAGAGTCCACGGGAACCTCTGTGTTGGCTAGCCTCCTCAGCTGTCCTAGTAGTATAATGATGTCACAGAACATTGAAAACTGTGCTGAGAAAAGCTCAGGTGGGATGATGTCAGCCAGAGGCCAATCAAGGACACATGCAGCTGGTATGGGGTGGCCAGGTCAGGACTGGGCCCACTGCTGTCCCAGTGACTACCTCACCCTGGGGCTTAAGGAGCACTGTGTCCAATGTGGCTGTGGTTGGCCTCTTGTTATCTACCTGCCTGCTGGAGAAAGTCCAGGGGAGGGCAACCAATATGATCGTGGGTCAGCAGGGAAAGTCATGTGAGGAGAGGCTGGGAGCCCTGAGAATGTACTCCCTGGAGAAGAGGAGAGAGAGAAGAGACATGATAGAGACATTCAAATATTTGAAGGGGATGAATAGAGTGGATAGGGAAAGTCTCTTCAAGCTAAGAGACAGTTGGACCATGAGGAGGCACAGTTTAAGGCTGGTGGGGGGGAGGTTTAGGAGGGATGTTAGAAAGCATTTCTTTATGGAGAGGATGGTAGCTAACTGAATTGTGCTGTCAGAGGAAGTGGTCTCAGAGAGGACAGTGGGCAGCTATAAGAGGGCCTGGGATAGGCATAAAGGGAAACCATGGGACCTGGGGGCATAGATAGGGAGGGAGGGGAGATGGGGGAGGCAGGGTCAGTGGTATAAGCTAGGGACCCTGCAATATGAGCAGATTAGACAGACCAAATGGCCTTCTTGTCCTGGCTCTTTTGTATGTCTGTATGTCTGCACCTCCCTCGCCTCGTCTGGGCTCTGATATGTTATTCTAAACCTCTGGGCAAAAAACCCTCCCACCTAATCCCTGCTGTCCACTATCCCTAGAATTACTGCATCCAAGAGACTATTTTAGTGGCCTTATTGGTGCCAGAACTTTTCCCTGTCTTCACCCCCTGCTGTTATAAATAAGCCTCCCATCCCTGCTGCAGTTAACCAGTGGGTGGTCCTTGCTGCCCAAGCACTCGTGCTTGCACCAGCATTTTACCATTGTGTAGGAGCCCTTGTTATACTTATAGTACAGCTGGCTCTGTTTCTCGTTGTTCTGGCCTTGCTTATCCTCCAACAGCACAATCATAACCAATAGCCCACTGTCAGTGTGCTGTACCTGAAGTTTCTGCACATGGGTCTCCACCAGCAGTAGCATTTGGAGCTCCCTCATCATTTCTTTGTTGGGCCTGGACTGCCAATGCTGAGGGAAGACTTTGTCATATTGAAGCCACCCCCTGCCCCAAGGTAGACCTTCAGTACTGTGCTTCACTACTAAAACAGGCACCTACAGTATTTGTGATTGTGATCGATAATCATGCTGGCAAAAATCATGAAGGCCGAGGTCTGGTTTAGAAAGGACTGTTTGACCTTGGGCTGCTTCTTCATTTCCCCTTTGTCACTTTTCTTATCCCCCTCTTCCTTGTCTGGCTTCCTGTGGAGCAGGGAGAACACATCCACTAATTTCCTATTTTAAATCTGTTTCCACACTTTGTCTGTCAAGGGGGCATTCAACAGGACAACTATGCTGGTGTATGTGTGCTTCTGCAGAGCCTTCTTCCCCCTTAGTCCTGCTGGAGAGATGACACACCTGGAGGCTGGCAGCTTTGCAAGACTCACCAGTTGTACAAGCATGCCCTCTGTGACCATCACCAGGCTGTTTAGCCACTGCTTGAATGAGGATCTTGCAGTAGGGACATGTGAACCCCCCCCCCCCGTGGATGTGTCAGCGGCACTAGTCCCTGGTGAGCAAACCACTTCCAGCATTGCACTGGCCATTTCTGGTAGCACATCTCCTGGAAGCCCGATTAGAACATTACTTGATTTATCCTACTGCAAGGGGGATAACCTCAACTACCAGGGCTCCACCCAATACTAAACTCTACACCAGGGTTCACATGTCAGTATCCAATAACGCCTGGTCATCTCTGTGTCACTAACCTGGTGCAAATGCATTCTGCTTCTTTGCTGATGCCTTCCGGCATCCCATCTGGCATGGAGTGCTGCCTTGGTCCCTGTCCACTGACCCGTGGTCTGCCTGTCCCTTACTCAGAGGACCCTCCCTAGGGGGTGGTGATGGGCCCCGATCCTGCTGTGCTGGCCCCAGCCCCACCTCACTGATGACCTTGTCTGCAAGGCCACTAACCTGGGGGTCTACCCCAGGCAAGTCTGCTGGTGGAGGAACACAGCCTTCTTCTCCTAATAGTTGGGGGCTGCTGATGTGGGGATCTGCACCCTGCTTGTCTGCTGGAGAGAGGGCAGGGGTAGCATGGTGGGCTGAAAACTGCAAACAGGCCTCAACCCATGCTGGACTGCCATCTCCTGCAGTTGCCATCCACAGGATGCCCCCCACCCAACTTCCTCTTTGGGGCCATGTAAGGGCAGATTTTAGTGTATGTATGTATGTATATATATATATATATATATATATATATATATATATATACTGTATATACACACACATATATTTATATATACATATACACATACATATATATATATATATATATATATATAAATAAACTTAGGAGTTGATGTCACGCTACACCTGCTGCTATCAGAAGCCCTCCTGGGTCTAACTGGCAGGTGAGCTCCTAACTAAGCTGGCTGAGGTAAATGCATGCCCGTACTTATATCCCCTAATTAGCCAAACCACCAATACCTGGAAGAGCATGCTTGCCTGCTGTGGCCTTGAATGAAATCAAATAACATGCAAGCTGCAGCCAAGACATGCAATTGCAAACTGATCTCTGTTAACGTAGAGGGAGGGGCTCTATTAGGCATTCCATTAGCAAAGGAGGTCTCAGCAACCTGTAGGTGACCCTAGCGAAAGGGCAGAGCCAGTGGTACAGAACTAGAGGCATGACTGAAAGGCTTGGGGAGCTGTTGCTTACAATACATCTTTCTGTTGGTTTCCTTTAAGACAGCTCTTCCTGTTCCGCCCACACTTTAGTGCTCCCCATTCGCACTGTACTGCATTCCTGCACCCCTAAGCCAACCTGTTCCCTACACTCCTGCCCTGTCCCACAAACAGTGCCAGACCTGTGGCTGGGAGCACTTAGGAAGTGCTGTGTCCAGACAGTTTGCCGTCAGTACAAATGCAGTCTCCCATGGCTGCCCCTCTAAAGTAACACTGCTCAGAGTAGCTACCCAACCTGGTTACAGATGTGGTACAGGAATATTGAGAGTATCCCCTTTTGTTGCCATCGTTTCATATGTCTCAATGTACTTGTGTTTATTATTTGTTTATTTTATCTTTTGTGGCACAGAAACCTGCTTCTGTTCTACCCCTCGATCGTTGCAGTGATTCTTGGTCACTGCAAACTCCCAGGGAAGGGCAGCAGTGGTATGGCTTTCTGGGCCACTGGTCTGAGTGAGATGAAAGCAGTGCCCCTCTAGCAGATGTGTGACACAGCAGCAGGGTTGTCCAGGGAGCAACCTCTGAACCTAAAGCTGTACCACTCATAGTGGTGCTACTCCTGCTATGCCAGCTCTGGTTCCACCATGCTGTGGTGACACGGAGAACAGTGATCATCAGTACAGCGACGGCACAACACTGCCAACTGGTCTTGTGCCGCTTGAGTAAAAGTGTAAGCCGGGGGCTTCATTTAGGATTACCAACTCTCAGTTGGAGTTGGTTTCGTAGGGGAAAAAAAGCCCAGAGGCAGCAACATCGGGAACATAGTGGACCATCACAGAACTGCCGAAATGTCTCTGTGATGGTGTTCACAGTATTCCTGTCACTGCTGCGATGTGATAACTTTCATGGTCCATTGCCTCACTCCTTTCTAGCCCCACTTCCCCCACCTGCTGGATTCTGATCCTGAATCCAGCAGTGAGGGAACAACAAGACTTGAGTGACCCCCTGACCTCTCATCACCCCCTTTGCCCTCTCCACTTCTCAGAGGCCCTTCTGGTAGTTTCCAGGGGCTAGTGTAAATCTTTCAGGGACAGGATCTTTGAGGTAGCAGGCCCAGCCCTGTGGAACTCTCTTCCCAGATCTCTGAGGGAGGCCTTTAAGAGAGCTCTGAAATCCCACCTTTTTAAGAAGCCATTTGGTACACAATCATCTGTTTAAGGATTAACTATTTAATATTTTTTTAACTGTTTTATGTTCGGTACAGTTTAAATTGTCTATTGTTATCTATGTTTCTCTTACGCCTGTTAAATGATATTTTGTACTGCGCTGGGGGCCCCCAGAAATGGCCACTTAATAAATAAAGGTTTGTTCACTTACTGGATATGGACTGTCACCCATCTGCAATGGTAAGCCATGGTGGACTGGGAGGGTACACTTGCCAGCTGCCAAGTCTTTTAGTGGCAAAGCCTGGGTCAAATAAGAGCTTGTGAGGGGGTTCAAGATCTGATTGATGCATCTGCAGTCTTATCCCACACAG
The DNA here is from genome assembly GCA_016271365.2 of Neoceratodus forsteri. Taxonomy (NCBI): domain Eukaryota; kingdom Metazoa; phylum Chordata; order Ceratodontiformes; family Ceratodontidae; genus Neoceratodus; species Neoceratodus forsteri. The sequence goes on along the minus strand of CM057455.1, from coordinate 1,337,899,974 downwards.
CCCCAGCTAGCTGACTAGAACCAAGGTGCTTCTGATGATAGGTCTCCCACACACAGGAGTGAGCCCAGAGGCCAGAACTGTATGGTAGCAAGTAGGATGGGTGGCTGGTGGAGGGTTGCAACGACTTAGCCCACTGATGCCTAAGGGGGGGGGTCTGAAACTCACACAGTTTTCCTGCCCCTAATGTGCAAACCCTGACTGCTCGCGATCTCCCCCACTGCTCTCAAACCCAAACTACCCTTTTTCGTGACTGTGAAAAGGGTCATGTGGCCCAGGAGACTTGTCTGAAAACCAAATCAAATAAGTATAAAACTGACCCTCCATTATTCTAAGACAGAACAGAATGAACCCCACAGCCCATCAGGCCTGCATACTTGACTTAAGTAGACGCAGCTAGGCAAGGTGTCTTAGGCTCGTTGGGATCCCAGGTAGAAAGACTAAGTTCCCAAGATGCCAGAGTTTATCTACCCCTTGTACAGCCCTCTTTTTCTCCAGACTCCTTCCCTATTACCTGTTCCCAATTGGCTCCTTTGCTCTGTAAAGTACTAGTCCATCACCCTAGCCCTCCTGGCCAGCCAGAGCCAACTCCCCACCTCAGCTGTAGCCAGCTAGGGTGTCTAACCATTTGGCCAGGATTATGGAAGGGACCTTCCTGCTTAGCTGGAAGGGGGGGGATCCAAGAGCCAAAGCCTCTTCCAGTTCTAATTCTCATGGAAGAGCCATTACCACTGATAACAGACAGCAGACTTCCTGCCTTTTTTCCTGCTTTTGATGAGCAAGCTTTCCTTGGGAATTTGACCCCTTTTTATCTCATGTCCTGTACCATTTTTTCAGCATCAAAACCCAATTATCAGAAATATATCTGTGCTTTAGTTTTGAGAGGTGTCAAATCATTAATGGAGATTAAGATTGAAATTCTGTAACATGAACTTTATTTCCCAATTCCAGATTGCTTTTTCCTTTCCATTGCAGGAACTACATTTTGCTGTTTTAGCACTACTGTAGCTTTCTTTAAATAGGTTTTAAATAATTGAGATCCTATTTAAGACTGCTTGGTGTATCCATCAGACTTCTTGTGGGTATTCCTAGCCTGAGGGCTCCTGAAATGCTATCCGATATGGTAGCCATTGAGCCAACTGGTACAGCCCCCCCTTAGGGTAATTCTTTGTAATGCCAGGTCCATCAGGAAGAAGACCATGATAATTGTGGATTTTGTTGAGAGATCCCTGGGCAGACCTGGTTTGCATCACTGAGACCTGACTAGGAGACAACCCTGGCCCTGTGCTGGAGGTGGCTATCCCATAGATTTATACAGTGGTGCACTGCCCCAGGTGGGAGCATGGGAGTGGGGGGTTTGGGGGAGTTGGCCATCTGTTTTAGATCTGGGCTGAGATGTGCAACCTGCCCAGTGGGTCATACCAGGTCATTTGATTGTGTAGCCTTTAAGGGTGATATAGGTGTGGGGGGCAGGGTCCTTCTCGTTTACAGTCCTTCTGATTTCAAGAGTGGATTTCTGCTGGAATTTCGGCAGTTTGTTACTGGCCTGACACTGGAGTATCCAGGTGGCTTGTGCTGGGTGACCTCAGTAGCTGGACCAATGGCAGATCCCTTTTGCTTTGACAGCAGTTCCTCCGACAGATGAAACTGTTGGGCTTCACAGATTGTTACATCTGCGACTCACCAATTTGATCACACCTTGTACCTGGTTTTCCCACTGGGACTACAGTTATCGAACATCGAGGTGTATCTGATCTGTTGGTCAGATCAGCATGCTGGAGATTTTCAGATAAGGACCCTCCCAAAACATGCAAATCCCTGGTGGAGTTAGTTTGGTATTGATGATTAAAAATTGTGGAGCCTTCAAGACTCCTGTTGTTACTGAGCTGCTTGATCCTGCTGCAGGTGTGTGCTAAAATACATCAACAAAGTGAGCACTCATAAACTCCAGATAAATCAAAGAACATTTTCATTTTCATGTTCAGCTGCCCGAACAAACAACCTTTCCCCAGCGCTTCAATCCTAACTCAGGGTCTTTCTCAAGGTGTGTGTCTAAGGAGTTACAACAATGGTGACTTAAATACCCATTACATTTAAAGTGACAAGCACCCTATTGTGTATAAAAAAACCTGACAATTAATCATTCACAACAGTTTGAAGAGCAGCACTTTTATTATATTATAACATATATGATATGTTTATAGTGCTCTAAATGTGGCATCCTCCTATAATTTAATTCTCTTCTCTATAAATCTAGTACATTAGATATTTCATAAGAAGAAAGGTGGAAAAATGAAAAAAATAAAATATATATATATCGAAACCTTAATATAATAAAAAAGTCATGCTTTTCATCATTTCTTTTTTAATCTTTTGATATAGAACAAAACTAGTTTAAATATAACATCTTATCTTTAAAGATACCATAGTTTTTTTTTCTTTTCTTTTGAAAAAATGGAGTGGGGGTAATTAAGCAATAAGGCATGACAGGGTGTGTGTTATTGTGTAATAACGTCACTCCTGGGGTGGGCCGAAGCACGAGGCGAAGCCGAGTGCTTCCTCCACCCCAGGAGTGACGTTATTACACAATAACACACATCCTGGAGTGCCTTATTGCTATTATACAATGGCTTGTGTGGTAACAAAAAGAAGAAAGGAAAAAGTGTAATTTTATTTATTTTTATTTGATTTTATGTGGTAGGTATACATTTTAAAAATCCCTATTTTTTTGCAACGCTAGGTGCATGTGCTGTTTGAGTGATGCTGCTTTACCAGTGATGTAGAGCTTCTCACTGAGGTGTTCTTGAGGAAGGGTGAAAACTCATTGGGCTTTGTGGCTTTTTTTTTGGTTACTTTTTTAGTTTTACATTGGGGATGTTGTGAACGTGGTCGCTGTCTGTGGAGAGAAGGAAACTGTCATCTGCAAGTGGAGCACAGTAGGGAAAGTCAGTCAGTGCTGTGTTAATCGAGTATGGTAAGCACTCACAGTGCTTCTTACACTTTCCGTTATTTTGTGGTCGCGATGAAGAGCAAAGGGAAGCGTGGGAATGTGTGAAGCTGTGACAGCTTCACTGGTTAAACAATATTGTGGCAGCTAGAGAAGTGAGAGGCCAATGAGGGTTACAACGCAAGGAACAGTTATTTTTTGCCAGCATTTTGTCCCGAGATAGCAGCTTCAGTGACACACGTGATCGTAGGTTGTGCTTAGCGCGGTTCACTCAAGCCACTCAGTTCGGGAACAAAATGCTGCCAAAAAATCTATTTCTTTTATGGACTGAACTCTGGGGCTGAACTGTGGTACTTGGTGTGAGTGCCAGACACAGAAAAGAAATTTGGGGTGGGGGTGGGGGGCTGAAGCTGTCACGGCTTTACTGACCATTCAGAGCACCGGTTTAGGAGTGGTAGCATGATTCCTGTTATAGGGTCATATGTGTGGGCCTGCACTTAATACAGTGATGTTATAGCTTAATATCATCACTGTCTGAGGCACACACTGACCAATCAGACAACAGGATTTTTTATTGCCATTGTATAATTCAAGATCATCAGATTGAATAGTACATTCATGTGGGTATTCAGACCACACTCTTTAGTCTTGGGTTTTTCATGATCTGACCATTTTTTATATCTTTAAACTTTTACTGCAATAGATCCTATTACATGTCACTGGACATGGTATGTCAGTAACATAAACATATTTTCCATTTCCTATTGTTTAGTACCAAAGTTTTTATAAGTTTTTTTCTTCAAAAAATGGGCAGATAAATTCATTTACAAAAATGAGAATTTTTTCTATGAAAATATTTATAAGCTTCAACCACTTGGTTTACCACAGTTATAAATAACCAAGGGGGTTCTGTATATCTGCACCTACTAAGAAAGAGAGAGAGAGAAAGAAATGACAAGAAGTGGACTGGGGGGTTGGGGGAGAGAGAAAAGAGGCAAATAGAGGTTAATCATTTTGCAAAATATTGTCACAGCCCTTGTTTAAGTAATATTTCCAAACCAATTAGTTTTCCTTTTAAATCCTTCTATGATCTTTCTTTCATTTTTCTTTTTCCTTTTCTTATGTTATATCTTTTTTATTTAAAGATGTACAGTATAATCAACTTCTTCATTTAACCCATCAGGTGTTACTGCCCCTAGGTTCACAATCCACTTTGTTTCCTTCTGCAATAACATTTTTGCTCCATTTCAGTCTCTAGGATTTCTAGGCACATGTTCCAAAATAGAGAAACTAAACATGTCCAGTTTTTGTTGATGAAAATAATTAAAATGTTCTCCAATGGCACTGTAAAGATTGCCATTGATTATTGCCCTCACATGTTATTGTATTGTCTCTCTTTAATAGGTATTGTAGTCTAACCAATATAGTAGGAATTACAGGAGCACCACCAAGATATAAATAACAAACGGGGTGGTACATGTCAAAAAATCATTAATCTCAAATGTTTTACCATCTTTTGTGAATTTATCACCTTATTGCATGTACTTACAAATGTTACAATGTCCACATTCGTATAGCCCTTTAGGTTTATTTCTGAACCAAGAACTACCTGATGTTTTTTCCCCTGTAGCTTCAAAATGGCTGTGTATCAACTTATCCCCCAAACTTTTTTCTTTTGAGAATGTGACTCTTGGTTTTTCAGCTAAATGAGTATTCAATGTTTTATCAGAAAGCAAAATGGGCTAGAACCTATGAACAGGATTTTCATCTCTGCCTGCTAATGGATTATATTCCGTGACAAAAGTCACCATTGCTTTTGTCTCTTTACTGTCCTTACTCCCCTATATTCTTTCTCTTTTTAGAGCCAAGATATTTTCCCTATCCAAACTCTGGACTTTGCTAAAGGCTTCATTGTATATCTCCTCTGTGTATCCTCTTTCAATTAATCTTTGCCTCGATTCCTCTGCTTGACATAAAAAAAACACTTTCTACAGTGCAATTTCTCTTTATTCTAATGAACTCCCCATATGGAATGGACAAAATCAATCTTTTCAGGTGTGAACTGGTGGCATATGATGTTTCCCACTGTTGTTTTTCTGTAACCTCATGTTAGAATTAAATCACCATGTTTCCCTTCTAAGCTTAGATCTAAGAAAGTTATCACATTGCTATCTGTTTCATATGTAAACTTTAAGCCTAGAGTATTCTCTCCTAAGTACTTCATGAAGCTCAGCAGGTGTGTGCTGATGGGATCAACAGATGCTTATACTATGGATATCATGGTGGCACTTGACTTGCTCACACCATTTCATGTACACCTGAGTGTCTCCTACCAGAGCGCCCCCCCAGTTTAGTGAGGAGCTTAGATAGTTGAAGGCCTAAGGGTGGAAACTGGAGCATTCTTGGTGGAGACTGAGGTAACTGGAGGATAAACTAACCCAGAGAGCTCACTATAAGAAGTATCAGGGTGATTGCTGCAGGGAGGAACAGACCCTCTCAGCTCTTCCACACTGTGGATAGGCTGCTACATCCAGCCTGCCTACAGTCCAGGTGAGTCTTGACACTCAAGAGATATGAGGAGTTTGGTCAGCCCTTCCTTAATAGGATATCTTCTAGTTGGTCCTCGGTCTCCTCAAATGGGTTGTCAGGGCGCAGAATAGTATGGCCTGTAATGAATGAAAGCATATGGGGTTTTTTGGAGGGAGGAATTTTTCCCTGTGCGTATTGAGAAAATTCTCCAGGTGATGATAAAGTTGCATCCCACCTTTTGTTCACTGGATCAAGGACATGGCCAGTTGTTGCTGAACTGTTGGCAGTCTATAGGACCAGTGGTTGCTGAGATGGTTTGTGTGTTCCTTGGGGAGGGTGTGTTTCTGGCAGCTGTGATAAGGGTGGTTGTGAAGCCCTTTCTCAAAAAACCTTTGTTCTATCCAAACATCTTAGCAAATTACAGGCCCATCTTGAAACTTTCCTTTTCTGTGGAAGGTGATTGAAAGGGTGATGGTGACGGAGCTGGAGTTGCACCTGGAGCTTTTCTCCATATATGAGCCATTCCAAGTCAGGATTCATGAAGCATCATATCATGGAGAATACGCTTGTCAGAATACAAAATTATCTTATCCTAGTGAGAGACAGAGGAGAATATTCCATCTTGGTTCTCATCGATCTCTCATCAGTGTTTGACTCTGTAGATCACAGGATTTCAACAACTTGACTGAGAAACTTGGTATGGCTCGGATGCACCGTGTTGAGGTAGTTTGGGTCTTTTGTCTCCAGTAGGGTGCACAGCAGGCTGCATGGGGAAACTTTCCTTTATCCACAGTTGTCATGACCTGTAGAGTCCCACAGGGTACAATTTTGTTGTACATTTTATTTGTGGCGTACTTGCTGCTGCTGGTAGAGATGGTTCATAGGCACAGTCCGCAGTTTCATTACTATGCAGATAATATTCAGCTATACCTATCATTTGCTCCTGGGAACAGGAATGCAGTGGGCATGTTAAATGACTGCCTATCTGTAATCAGTGACTGAATGGCATCCAGTTGGCTCATGATGAATCTGGATAACACTAAAGTGCTACTGGTGGATTTGGGTATCTGGAGGGTGGCAGGACATGGGGGCTTTGTCTGGAATACATCTTGGCCTCACACAGCTCATAGCCAGAGATAGGGTGAAGAATCTGGGTCAACTGACAAGGAATGCTTGCAATCAAAGATGATTTAGTACAGATAAAAAACTTTGATAAAATGATTACATACCAGAGCAGTAGCATCTCTTCACCACTGCCAGTGTTTCACACCAAAACTTGCACTTTATGAAGGGTATGGTATGTAATTATTTTATCAAATAAAGTTTTTTATCTGTACCAAACCATTTTTTTGTTGCAAGCAGTCCTTGTCAGTTAACCCAGCTTTTTTGCTTTCGTTGTAACGTTTACAGTAGATGCTGAGGCTCCTGACGCCAGTTACAGGTGCTACCTTCTTGAGCAGTTTGAAGACTCTGGGCATCATCATGGACAATAAGCTGATGCTGGATCATCGGTGTTGGCAGTGGTATGTGGTGGTTTCTGTCATCTTAGGAACCAACACCCCGATCAAATCCTTTTTTAGCCTCAGGACCTAAAGACACTGGTGCAGGCCTTCACGACATCTAGACTGGACTATTGTAATGTTCTTCATCTCTGGCTGTCTCATGGTTTGATGCACCAGTAGCAGCTGATGCAGAACGCTGCAGCTTGTCTGACTGCCAGTTTCTTCCTCCAAGCATATCTCTGCGGATGTTGCACTGGCTACCAGTGAGGTGGTGTATCTCCTTAACAATAGGTTTGTTAAAGTACAAATCCCAATGTGATCAGCGCCAAAGTTACCTAAAAGAGCTCCTGTGTCCATATGCTCCTGACTTCTCTCTCAACTCCTCTAAGATGGGCCTCAATAAGTTTCCTAGATCATGCCTGAAGCTGTCTGGGAACCGTACTTTTGTGTCTCTGGACTCAGCTGCCACATGAGCTTAGGGAGGCCCTCTAAGTTGAGTCTTTTTAATTTGGGTTAAAACATTATTTTTTCTTAATGACTCACCCCACTAACACCTAGGCACTGTACTTGTGGAAATTTTATATTGTAAACTCTAATTTACTGTGCTGCTGTACTTGTATAATGTTTTGTAAGGCACCCAGAGCCTGTGGGATTGGATGCCTAAGAAATAAAAATACTAATACTGCTCCAGAGTAGGTCTGTAGGAAGGTAGCAGGAAAATTACTCAGTGAATAATAGGGTTCTTTTTCATGTGACTCCACCCAGTGCTTCACAAAAGGCCAAACAGGCATCCTTTAGATTATTAAGGAAGTGTTAAATATCTGTGCAATATATGTATACTTTATGTTTTTACATGACTTTATTGTTTGTTAGTTTCTAATATGTGTTATATGTACACAGGACAACGTTGTAAATAGGACCTTTGGACTTTAAGTTTCATCCTGTATAAAAATAAAATTTTAACTAACTAAACAAACAGCAGTGAAATGCTACACTGCCAAGATCCTAACAAGGTACAGAGTGGCTTACTCAAACTTTGCTTAAAGCATTTATAACTCACACGCCACTCAAGAAACAGTGGATTAAGTAACGGTGGTTATTCACCTTGATTAACCAGGGATTTAAGGTCCTTAATGAAGACAAGAGATAGGGCTAGGAAAAAATATATACAGTTTAGGGATTCCCCTCACTTGAATGAATATAAACGACTCAGAAACAAGGTAAAGAAGGAGATTAAAGGAAGCTAAATCACATTATTATAGGCACCAACAACTGGGACGTTTGAAAAACCCAAGAACGTTTTGGTCTTCCTTTAGAGATTTTTGTAGTCCCAAGGATAGTCAGGAAGTAAACTGTTTAATGGAAGGGGATACTTTGATTACAGGAGAGAAGGAAATTGCTAATTTTTTTTTTAACACTTTCTGACTAGTCAGGCTGGGTTAGCTGTCAAAGGATATAGTGGAGACCAGTGTAGAAGTGCACAGTGTCCCATTAGTTATAAAAAATGTTGTGGGAAGTTTCTCATTTAGTCATATCTCTGAACAAGATGTTGTGTCAATGCTGGCGTCCTTAGAAGGAAATAAAGGTAGAGGTCCAGATTCATTGCATCCTCAGAAGCTAAGTTTAGTGGCTGAAGAAATTACAAAACCTTTAACTCATTTGTTGAACCTGCCCTTAGAAACAGGGGTGGTACCATTGATTTGGAAGGGGTCTGTTGTTGTTCCCATTTACAAGTCAGGGGAGAAGAATAATGTAGCAAATTACAGGCCCATATCAATACAGTTCATATTGGGGAAACTCTTAGAGAAATGTGTATATGGGCAGCTATTTACGTACCTGAATGGGAATGGAATTTTGGCTGAACAGCAGCATGGATTTAGAAAGGGTTTTAGCACAACGACTGCTCTGGTTGGGTTAATGAGCACTGTACTCGATGCTTGTGACAAAGGTCTGTTGATGGATGCAGTGTTCGTTGGCCTAACCAGAGCATTCGACATGGTAGATCACAACATACTACTAATGTAATTGAAACTCTGTAGTATGGCAGAACATAGTTTGGGATGGTTTAGAAACTATCTAAGCTCTAGGAAGGAGAGAGTTAGAATAAGAGATGTTCTCTCTGAATCTGGGCTAGTAAAGACAGGGGTTCCCCAGGGTTCAGTACTGGGGCCTCTACTTTTTTCTTTGTTTGTAAACGACTGGCCAAAAGAATTTTGTAAATCCGGCTGTATCCTGTATGCCGATGACATAGTCTTCCTCACCTCGGATCACTCTGCAACTGAAATCCAGACCATTTTACAGTAGCAGATTGGTTATCTATGAACAAATTAATACTGAATGAAAAGAAAACAAAAGTTACATTGTTTGGGACAGCTCAGAGGTTGACCCAAGGTGGGGCAGATTTGTGTATTAAAAGTAAAAAAGGAGAACACATATCGAAAGTAGAACGTTTTAAGTATTTAGGCATGCACTTGGTTCCTACACTGTGCTTTAAAGGGCATTTAGAAATAACTGGTAAAAAAATCCACCAAAAATTAGGTTTTTTTATATAAGAATATAAGTTCACTAATGGATGATGCTAGAAGAATTATAGCTAGACAGGTTCTGTTGCCCATATTGGAGTATGGGACCCCATTGTACATAAACCAAGGAAGCATTTTTATGAGAAGTATAGAGTAATATTAAATCACATATGTAGATTTGGGTTAAGAGTTTCAGTTAGAACACATCATTGTTCTCTGTACAATGCGATGCAAATTCTTTCACCAGAGTTAAAAATAGTGTATGAAGCAGCTGCACTGGCATATAAGGTTTGGCATAGTAAACCTCCCAGTAGTTTATTTAGTAAATTTAATACATTTTCTGCTTCACACTTAACAAGGTGAAGTGAAGCAGTCCTATTCTACCCTGGTTTTCTGAAACTATTTGTGGCGAAAGGCTCCTTTACTTGGTTTGGACCTGTGTTACTAAACAAATCATTCAGGGAAACTCAATCAGCTAAGAGCACTAAGCACTTTTAAAAAATATTGTCATCTTACTATGATTCTTTGAATCACTGTTGTTGCAATACTAACTGATCCATGTTATTATCATATGTGTAAAGTGTTGTAGAGTATTGCTTATTGTAATTGTTACTGATTTGTGATTTTTATGTTTGCTTGCACGCATGTGCAAGAAACATAGTGCCATCATCTGAGTTTTTCAGAGGTGTGTCAGCATCTTCCAGTTCAGTCAGTGTGTTTGCAGGCGTGGTCACAGTTCTCCAATCATTGCAGGAGCTGTCTATGACAGCAGTTGAAAATGCAATGGCATACAGTTGAAAGAGGGAGCTACACTTCAGTGAGCAGTGCTCCCCCCCCCCACACACACACAGATCAACTGTCTTGGTTACCTGATAGATTGCCGTAGTCTTGTCTAGCTTAGAGAGACAAGCCACACATCATTACTTTAATAAACTGTTCCCTGCCACAGCAGGACCACCAAAATGTGTGGGTGCCTAACAGTCCTTACTCACACCAGCTCTCCAAAGCACACCTTCATGGACTCCATGGGTTCTAATCCTCCAGAAAAAAAATACTTCAGCATTTGATGTGAAAACTCAGACTTCGTTGTATGTGTAATTCCAAGCGTTTTCTCTTACTAGACTCTATCAATGTGAACTCCCCACTGCTAAAACCTATGCAAACGAACTTGAGGGTACTGTATTACCTGCAGCTGAAGCAAAGAACAGCCAGAATGCACAAAGGAGAACATACTGCTATGCATTTCAGCAGCAGCCAGTGGGGGAGGTTTTCATGACTGAAGCACTTTAATGCACCTTTTAGTGCTGTCATATACACACCCCTGTGTGGTAATTCACTAAACTGCACACTTAGGCTGGTAATGCAGCTTCAAAATATTTTTTTTTCTCTGAATTGCCATGAGCTGGCATTTTTATGTGACTGCAGAAACAAGATGCTGTATGTCAGCCATGTGTCTGCATTCCCACACTCACCCCTCACAACTCTCAAACAAAGCCAATGGTGCTTACTGAATTGAGAAGAGTTACATGGATTTCAGAAGTTGTGCCAGATACACTGCACATTGCCTCATCTACTCTCTTTGTTTCAACCCTCCACCTCCACTTCTCTTGGGCAAAGCATGAAGGCTAGTTCACACTAGCACATTCAGACACTTAATAATTCACACTTCCTTTCAAATCAGAGAAAGGCATGTTGTTGGTCTATTACACTATGAAAACAAGCATTTGTCAATGCTGAACATTCGCTTGCAGGTATTTGCAGTGGTATTTGGCACTTGGACATGGCTTAAAAAAATCAGTGACAAAGAAGTACAAGCATTTGTCAATGCTGAATGTTGCTTGCTTCTATGTGCTGTTTAGGTATTTGGAAGTCATTGGAGTGCAAATATTGAAAATTCGCGAACTTAAGAGCGTGCGTAGGAACTGCGCAATGCACACTCGTAAAACAGTCATTTTTAGGAATTTTTTCACCAAATTTTCAACATAGCCATTTTAAGACCTCTGCTCATGAACAGTGTCACTGTGATTTTCTTATCGTCCCATACATTGAGTTCAAGACACCGACTGCACCATTGTGTGCTACATGGGCGGAAACACGTTTTGGGCAGGATGTGAAAATGACAGCTATACTGCTCATAAGGAGGTGTGGTAAAAGGCAATGTTGAAAATCTGGAGTGAAATAATGAAAATTGCAACCTACGAAAGGCAGCATACGAACTGCGTAACGCGCACGCCGTGAAACAGTCATTTTAGGAATTTTTTCACCAAATTTTCAACATAGCCATTTTAAGACCTCTGCTAATGAACAGTGTCACTGTGATTTTCTTAATGTGTGCCATACATTGAGTTCGCACACCGACTGCGCCATTGTGCACTACATGGGCGGAAACACATTTTGGGCAGGATGTGAAAAATGACAGCTGTACCACTCATCAGGAGGTGTGGTAAAATGGCAATGTTGAAAATCTGGAGTGAAAATATTGAAAATTTGTGAACTTACGAGCCCGCGTAGGAACTGCGCAACGCACGCTCGTAAAACGGTCATTTTAGAATTTTTTACCAAATTTTCAAAATAGGCTTTTGAAGCGCCCACCTTATGAACGCTGGCACTGTTGTTTCATTAATCGGGCCCAAAAGGTGATTTCGTGCAGTGACTGCGAAATCATCCTTCGGGCCCGAATAACGCCATGACAGTGACAGAATTCATGAGAAGGATCCCAAAAACCCCATGTTGAAAATTTGGTGCAAAAATTCCAAAAAATGCCTAAGATATGCAACAAAGTTGAAAAAATCCATCTAGCCCATTATACAGCTTACCGGCATTTCCTCAGTTCACGGTCGGCTTTGAAGAGTGCAGACGTGTTCCCGGTCCAGCGATGATCATCGCCGGGCTCTGGAGAGTAAGTATGGGGTGAGGGAGTGGGAAAGCAGGGTGCGCAGTGGGTGGGTGCGGGTTGTGGGAGGAGGGCGGGGAGACTGCGTGGGACTGTTTTTAATTTACAGGTTTTCTTTTTTCTATAATTGATGACGCGGGATGTTTTCCATGCTGGGGTGGGCTCCCAGCATGGCAGAAGGATGGCTGGGGGAGGCTGTGGAGCTGATGGGGGATTGGGCAGCCCCATTGGCAGACGACGCGGGACGTTTGCCACACTGGGGTGGGCTCCCAGCGTGGCAGCAGAGAAAGCTGTTTGGGGGGAGGTGGAGCCGATGGGGGATTGGGCACCCCCATCGGCAGACGATGCAGGACGTTTGCGATGCTGGGGTGGGCTTCCAGCATGGCAGCAAAGATTTTGGGGGGGCATGACGCGCTGCAAGCACACAGCGATGGTTTTCTTTGAAGAGAAGACCACTGCTGTCATACACAGCACCGCAGCGATTGGTGCAGGACCTCACGCCTGCTCAACAGAGCAGGGGATTGCACAGGCAGGCACACCTCAAAGTGTCCCATTCTCCCAAAAGGCGTTCCTTGCGCATTGCATAATGACGTAAAAACAAAAACAAATGATGGACTTTAGAGGACACAATAGCAGTGCTATCACATTGATTTTGCATTTTCCTGTAACTCTAGTGCAAATTTTCCTCCCCCTCGTACATTTCATTATTTCACATGAAGCAGAATTTCTCTGATGCCCCTGAAGCAAATGATTATTTACCTTTTAATGGACCAATATAGATGTAACAACAAGAACAAAGTGCTCTAGCTTTCAGACCAACCAGTCCTTCTTCAGAAGTTCAAGGCAGATGTTTAGAAAATGCAATACTTATAACAGCTAGACAATGCAGAGAAAAACAGAAAAAAATCCCCACTGGTTTAAAATACTCATTTAAAAAAAAAAAAAAAAACAGAAGATGATGTCAGAGAAGTTTAACAGCACTATACTGCCTTCAGCCAGAAGCAACCTTGGGTTAAACGTGCTTGGTGGAACACACATACAAAGAATCCTACTGCATATAAATTTAATTGACATAAGATAGCACTGCTGAAGCAGATAACTCCTAAATCAAGCTATGAGTGTCACAGTTAGTATAAGGATGTGATTACTGAAAGGCAACCCCACCCAGATTAAAGACAAACTAAGATTGTTATAGGGCTCATGAAGTTTCAATGTCTGCATTATAGACAAGAATTTACCAGTAAGTTGTCTTAAAGACATCAGCATCACTGTGATGTGTAAAACCTAGCTGGACCTGTCACCCTGTTGTACTCTCCAGCTAGATATAAGGCCCAAGAAATTTCTAAAACCTCAGGACTATATAAATGATAATTTAAATATAAATTGATAATATTAGTGTCAAACAAAAACTCTAGTCGAGGAACCTCAAGGAATTAAGACCACATAGCCTGATATGTACTGATGTCAATATACACTGAGAATGTAACAACTTGATGTACCACAAGTGTCTAAGGAATCTGAAAAGAGATAAAAATGTAATTTCTCTCTCCTCTTCATACAAACAATACACCCTAACCCACCCCACATCACCATAAAGTGGGTGGGGGAGATACATAGCTTTAAGGAGATGTTCTCTCTCTCTCTCTCTCTCTCTCTCTCTCTCCCCCTTTTTTCCCTTCTCTTTCTCTCTCTCTCCCACAGACAGACACACACACACACACACACACACACACACACACACACACACACACACTCTCTCCTAGTGAACCTATATTCACTTCAGTCACTGCAATTGTTCCCAAAAGAATTCAACTTGCCATGAAATCCTGAGTAAAGGGCTTATGTCTGATGCCCTGTAACCAATGCAAGTCAATGGGACAATTTCCTGTAAATGACTCCTATAGATCTGGGAGCCCTGTTGTATGTAGTCTGCTAGGGTCTTATAATATAATTCTTATTTTAATGCAGTGCATTCAAAAAATTATACTGAAGCAAATGGTTTGTTGCCTTTACTGAACCAACATACATGGATGTTACAAAAGAACAAAGTGTCTAAGTGTTTGGCCCAACAAGGTCTTCTTCTGAAGCTTACATGAGTAAACTTACAAGGGATGTTCTTGCCTGTGTGACAATGGTTTCAACTATGCCACTGAATTTGAAAAAAACAGCAATTAAATAACTTAGGATAATGCAGGATATATAAATGAAATCAGCTCGCACATGTGAAGGCATTGTTGTCATGTCAAAAGACAGCAACAGTACAGCGGCTACCTGAATTCACCTGCTTTTAATTGCTGTTTTAAAAGGGGGATTTGTTTTAAATATCCTGTAAATAGTTTCACAATAATTCCCTCATACCTTTTTACCAAGTGTCTGCTCTACATAATTCAATGGTTGGCAGCTCCTCCACAGCACACAAATGAACAGAGACTATTTTAGTTGTCATTTTTCATATCTCGCCCAAAATGTGTTTCACGCATGTAGCGCACAATGGCGCAGTTGGTGTGTGAAATCAATGTTTGGGACAGATTAAGAAAATCACAGTGACACTGTTCATGAGCAGAGGTCTTAAAATGGCTATGTTAAAAATTTGGTGACAAAAGTTCATAAAATGACTTTATTACTGTAGCATTGCGCAGTTTCCACGCACCCTCATAAGTTCATGAATTTGTAATATTTTCAGTCCAGATTTCCACCACTGGCATTTTTCCACATTCCTTATGAACAGTACAGCTGTCATTTTCACACCATGGCCAAAATGTGTTTTCGCACTTCCAGCTAAGAAATGTGTGGTCACTGTGGGAAATCACTGTTTGGGACAGATTAAGAAAATCACCATGACACTGTTCATGAGTGGAGGCCCAAAATGCCTGTGTTAACAATCTGCTGTAAAAAATCCCCAAACTAATTACTTTACGGGTTTGCGTTGTGCAGTTTCTATGCTCACTCATGACTTCACCAGTTTTTCTGATATTTTAACTCCAGGTTTTCAATATTGCCATTTTTTTTTACACCTCCCACTGAACAGTACAGCTGTCATTTTTCACATTCTGTTCGAAATGTGTTTTCACAACTGTGGCACCAAATGGCGTAGTCACTGTGCAAAATCAGCTTTCAGCTAACGAACTGATATTGCCACTGTTCATAAGGTGGGGGTCACAAAAAAACAATGTTGAAAATTTGGGCGAAAATATCAATGAGCGTCTCTCAGCGTTTCCCCGTGGTAGTGGCAGGCCGTTCCAGGGGTGGACTTGGGATTGTCGCCTGTAATGCTTCATACTATTCCACCCCACCCACCACCCTGCAGTTAGTGAGAGGCATCGAGTTGTGCCTTGGACTCTTGCCCTCAAAGTTCACCCCATTCTCCTATACTGCACCCATCTCACCATATTTCCTAATAGAATGGGGTCAACATAAGGGCCAAAGACCCCAAGGCACACCGTGACACCTGTCGTGTGTCTGCAGGGTAGGGTGTGGTGAAACGCCATAGCCGTTATGCCTGACAACCCAAAGGCACACCCCAATGCCTGTCAGTATCTGCAGGGTGGTGGTGGGGTTGGCTTCAGTTCAATACTTCACTGCCATTCCTATTATGCAGCTCTGTAACTCCTACACTACCAGTGCCAATGCCAGCAAGCAAACATTCGGCATTGACAAATGCTTGTTTTTTTCATCTCAGGCATGACTGAAAAAGGGCTGTGACCAGTCATTTTACCTGGTTAAAAATAAAACAAACAAACTAACTATATTCATGGGCAGCAGAATTCAGATGCCACTGTATAATCCAGTGCTGGAGACGAAGGGCAGCAATATAGTCAGCCTGTAACCAGATAAGTGAAAATGCAGTTTCCTCACAAATAAATACACAGACAGCAGAGTGCTAATCAGCTGAAACCTACTAAATGTAATATTATGAGGACAGCACCATCCTTAAAGATCACGTGCGATAACATTTTCAGAAATTAAACTAACAGCACCATTTATTAAATATTGTTATAAAGCCCAGTGGCACAGAGGGTTGAGGTACCTTGAGCACCTTACCTCCTCCATGCTGGTGACCCGAGTTTGGGAACAAGCTTGGGATGCTGGGGATCAGTTGGGGGTTGGCAGTGGACTGGGCAGCTGCTTGGCAGCTCTCCCGTATTGGGGAGGCAAGTCTTCCTAGCTCTTGGCTGACACCGAATCAAGGCTCAGTGGCAATGTTGAGCAAATGAGGGGCTGGTGCTAGGCCGGGGGTGGGTGGAATGGGGTCACCGGTTCCGGCATGCATGTGTGCCTCCACACACATGTGTGATCATGTCGCGGAGGCACTGGGGAGTTAGGGAGGGAGAAAACTGGAAAAAACATGTTCCCCCATCACTATATGTGATGGCCCTCTAAGGACTCTCGGGTCCTGCACCATGGAAATCCCAGCTGGCAAGACTGCAGGGGGAGCAGCAGACTGGACTGGAAGACCCTGAGCTAGTGCCCAAGGGCAAACAGTAGGTGGTGGCAGGTGGGAAAACAGCTCTAGACAAAAAATATTGTTATAAAAACAGTGCCTGCCTGGTGTTTTATGTGAGAATCTACAATTTCTTACCATTTCTAGGCTTTTGCTGTGTGCTCTGCTTTACCCTTATTGTTAGATGTTGAGACTTGCTGTTCCCTGTGGCAATCAGCATGTTTCTACCTTTGTGATATCATTTGTGGTGCTATTCTGCTTCACATATGAAGTCAGGGAGATTGTTGCAACTGAGACTCTGGGCTCAATTCTCAAAACTTCTAGTGCAGCGCAAGGGGCATGCACCACAATGAATGGCAAAAAGTGCCCCTTGCACCAAATGATGTGCTGGGAGTGATTTTCAAAGGCAGCCTGCATCAATCGCAGGATGCCTTCCCAAAATGGGGTGTGCACTGTCCGTGTGCTCCAAAATGGGCTGCAGCATGATGCAAAGGGGCATATGGCAGTCACAGACTGCCACATTCCTGAATGTTGGATTCTCAAAACTCACCCAGAGAGAGAGAATTTCGAAGTACCCTTAGACCAGCCAGGGCTGGTCTAAGGGCACTTAGAAATATCCCTCTGAGAGAGTTTGGCACAGTGTGCCAATGAGCGTACCCCCCCCAAGCCCCGATCCTCATCGGGTACACGTAACCCCCATGTCAACTTTAGTGTGAAATATTAATAATTCCTGGTGGTCTAGTGGCCCTCCTTCCAGTCGCAGACTCAGTTTGGGGATAGGGGGAGTGGGGTGGTGGAACACTGCTTGCTGGGGTGAGGGTTCACTATACCACTATACCACCAATGACAGGAGTAAAATTACATCATGGAGGATCAAGAGGGAGGGCCACTAGATCACCAGGAAATATTAATACTTAACACAATAGTGACATTGGGGATCAGTGAGGGAGGGTCACTAGATCATCAGAAAATATTAATACTTTACATAATAGTTTTTTAATTTTTTTTTTCAACTTTATTTCCTTCCGGTCACGGCCCCATGGAACTCTCTTGGGCATCCATGTCCTTAACCTGCCTGCCAGAGGCCCCCCTGAGCTGTACCTCCTCTTTCCCCCTCCTCCCTGCCGCTGGTACCCCTGGTCTAACCCTCCCAGGGTGGGTCACCCTACTCCTCTTGGGCACACTTGCAGACAGACTCCGGCTGCAGGGTAGGAATGGCCATGGAGGACATGGAAGCTCAGTCAGGGTTGGCCCAGCGATGGGCATGGGGGACTGGTGCCATCACCTATCCATGGTGCCATTGTTTTCCCCTCTTCTTGTGAGCCCCTGGAGCTTGGATGTGCAATGACATCCAGCTCGGCTGGTGTATGCTCCCACGCACCCCCGAATGACGCCCGCCACAGCTCCAATCCCCAGCTTATTGTAGCCATGCATTGTAGTGCCTCCAGACACTGCTAGAGGTCACTAGTGCAGCGGCAGGTGGAACCCCCCTCCCAGAGGAAGGAGGGCAGTCTTGGGGACGCTCAATCCTATCCCCTCCCTGCTGACCTGCGACAACCCGGGATCGTTCCCGAACTCGGGTCGCCAGTGTGGCTCGAGGTGTGGCATCCAGCGCTTCAACCCTCAGTGCCACCGGGCCAGCTATTTCACACAATAGTGACATTTGGGATCAGGGAGGGAGGGCTACTAGATCACCAGGAAATATTACTATTCCACACTAATAGAGACATAGGGGATTGGGAAGGAAAGGTCACTAGACCATCAGGAATTATTAATATTTCATACTAATAGTGACATCGGGGAGGAAGGGTCACTAGACCACCAGGAAACACAGATTACTCACCTGTAACAGTAGTTCTAGGAATGGTATATGTTGTTCATCCACACATCTTGGCATGTCCTTTCCCTTTAAATATCTTGCTGAAGTGTTTAAGCTGGCTCCTTCCAACCACCCGGGTGGTATATCCCTCGGCTCCGACCCTTGATGCAAGATCTTGCCCACTGGAAGCAGTGGTTGTGCGTCGAAGCTGGGGAGGTTGGGTAGGTCCGTGTGGATGAACAACATATACCACTCCTAGAACTACTGTTACAGGTGAGTAATCTATGGTTCTAGAGATATGGATATGTTGTTCTTATCCACACATCTTGACAGACTCCTAGCAGTTCTCCAGGAGGAGGGAGGCAAGGTGCACATCCCCTACTTAGTGAACAGAGATTGGAGAACTGAGGCCCCAAAACCAGCATCCTGCCGTGACTCTAGGTCAATGTGGTAATGGGAAATGAAGGTGTTTGCTGACTTCCAGGTAGCAGCCCTGCAGATTTCCTGGATAGGGACATCCCTAGGAACCACCACTGATGCAGTGGTATGGTGGGTGGAATTAGCCCTTAGCCCTGTGGGAGGCTCCCTACCCGCCAACCTATAGCAGAGATCAATGCATGATCTAATCCATCTGCCAATCATCTGCTTGGCTACAGGTGTGCCAGGTGTGACTTCAGTGTAGGTGAAAAACAGCTGGTGAACCTCTTCCCAAACTCCAGCCATGCACTCTTTATAATAAGACAGCACTCTTCTCAGGTCCAAAGTATGGTGCCTGTATTCATCATCTGAGGTGTGACTGGGGGAATACATTGGCAGACTCATCACCTGGTTCAGGTGAAACTCTGACACAACCTTCGGAAGAAACTTCAGGTTGGGGCACAGGGTGGAAGACCATGTAAGAAGACTCAGCAGAGAGCACCTGGAGCTCTTCAATCCTGGCTGACAGGTGGAACATCTCATTCCGGTGCATCGGTTCAAATGGCTTGCCCATGAGCTTTGCCAGTACCAGCAGTAGATCCCATGGTGGTGGTGGTGGTTCACGTACCAGAGAGGAAATATGGTTAAGGCCTTTGAAGAAACACGTGACCACCTTCTCCTGTGCCACCGTCTGCTGACCGGCTTGCACCCGGTAAGCAGAGATGGCTGCCAGGTGCACCTTAAGGGTTGTAGACTGAAGACCCCCTTTAGAGAGTGACCAAAGGTAGTCGAGGATGCTAGCCACTGGACAGGACAAATGGTCTAGCCCCTTGCCCTGACAGCAAATGGAGAATCTCTTCCACTTGAAGGCATAGCACTTCCTGGTTGATTCCTTCCTATATGCCTGAAGTACAGTGAGTACATCTTTTGGAGATACCCAAAGCCTAGAACTCTAGCCACTCAGGAACCAGGCTGTCAGGTGCATGGATTGAAGGTCTGGGTGTAGGACCTTCCCCTGATTGACTGAGAGCAGGTCCAGGCATGCTGGAAGACACCTCAGGAGCCTGACACTGAGGCTGAGGAGATCGGGGTACCAAAACTGGTAGGACCAATCTGGAACCACCAGGATCACCTGTGCCTTGTCCCTCCTGACCTTGAGGAGCACCTTGTGGATCAAGAGAAGTGGAGGGAAGGCACAAAAGAGGCCTCGAGAAGGCATTCCCCTGCAGCTAGCCCTGCTGAGGGAGGTGGGTACAAAACTGTCTCAGCTTTGCATTCTCCCTGCAGGTGAACAGGTCCACCTGAGGGGTGCCCTACTGGGAAAACAAGCTGTGTATTACATCTGGATTGAGAAACCACTCATGGAACACCTCACAGGGCTGAGGGTTTCCCGCCAGCTGATTTGAGGCTCCTGCCACATGGATGGCTAGGAGATCTGCTTCCAGTCAGCTCACGAGGGTCCAGATATGGAGATCTTCCCTGCACAGAAGCCGGGAGTGAGTGCTGTCCTGTTTGTTGAGACAGTACATGGTCGTGGTATTGTCCATCTGGACCTGTACCACCTGAACCACTCGACCCCAAAGGAACGGAGTGAATGCAGTCAGCACCAGCCAAACTGCTCATAGTTGCAGCATGTTGATGTGGCATTGGGATTCCTTGGCGGTCCAGAAACCGTGAACTCTGTGGTCCCCCATGTGGGCACCCCTGCCCATGAGAGAGGCATCGGCCATCAAGATGACCATCAGCTTGGGGCAGACAAATGAGATCTCTTCCTTCAGATGCTCCAGGATGGTTCACAATTGGAGAGCATCCCACATCTTCTGGGTCACAGTGACCAGCTGAGTCCACTGGCTGGCCAGCTCCCTTTGAAGGGGGCGCATATGCCACTGGGCCCATTGGATCATGGAGGTGCAGGACCAGAAGTCACAGGAATTCCTGGGCAGGGTGCATGTGCCCAACCAGAAATGATCGGGCAAAGGAGGACAGAACATCTGCCTTGTCCGCCGAGAGCCTGGCTCTGGCTCAGCAAGAGTCGAGCTTTGCCCCAATGAAGTAGACCACACGCAAAGGTGCAAGTTCTGACTTGGCCCTTATTGACCAGGAGGCCAAGGTCAATGCAGGTCTGGAGGGCCAGATCTCTGGACCTCTCCACCTCCAGTCTGGAGGGACTTGCTATAAGCCAATTGTCCAGATAGGGGTACATTCTGAACCCTCAATGCCAAAGATGGGCCGCCACCACTGCAATGCATTTGGTGAAGACCCTGGGGGCTGATGATAGGCTCAACGGCATAGCTTGGAACTTGTATAGGGTTCCCTCTGCCCTGAAGTGGAGGAACCTTCGGTGTGATGGACAGATTGGGACATGGAAGAACGTGTCCTGCAGATCCAGGGAGCAAAACCACGTGTTCTGCTCAAGAGATGGTATGATCTGAGACAGAGTTAGCATCCTGAAGGTGCGAGACCTGAGAAATTGGTTCAGGTCATGAAGATCTAGAATGGGACGCAAGCCCCCCCATCCATTTCAGGACCAGGAAGTACCTGGAAATGAATCCTGGAATGACAGGGGGATCTGCGACTCTTACCACTATCTCCTTGCAGAGGAGTTGGGCGATGTCATCTCGGAGAGCTGACTAAGTGTGCACAGATACCTTCTCCTCCTATGGGGCACGGGCTTGGCTAGGTGTGTACTGCTTGAATTCCAGAAGCAGCCCCTGGCTGACCACTCCCAAAACCCATCTGTCCGTTGTGACAGCGAACCAGGCAGAAAGGGAGTAGTGGAGCTGGCTCCCCATGGGAAGACCCAGAGTGGGCGTGATGGGCATGGGGGTGGCAACCCCCATCCCATCACTGTGCAGGCTTAGAGGAGAAGGAGGAGGATCTGGCTGAGGGACTGCCGGGACCTTTCCCTTCGGGCTTAAGGGCCACTGAAGCCCCTGTCTTGGGCCAAGGGCACCAAGTTTGAGCCTGCTGCTGTATAAATTGGTACTGGGCCTATTTGACCACAGGGGCAGAAGGCTGAAAGGGCTTGAGCTTCTGCTTTTTGGAACCCTGGGATTCCTTCTGGGCAGAAGCAATGGAGTCCAAGGTGGAATTCAAATTCTCTATGCATTGAAGGTGACCATCAGCCCTTGGACTGAAAAAGTCAGTGCCCAGGAAGAGAACATCTGCCAGTTTGTGCTGGATGCCTGCCATAAAGGTCGAGACCCTCAGCCTGGCCCTGTGGTGCATGGCTACTGTGGCTACCACTAAATGGACACAGGAATCCCCAATGTCCAGAGCCATCTGGAGTTGCTGTTTTGTCACAGCCCAACCCTGATCCCAGAACTGCTTGACCACAGTCTGAAGGTCCGCGGGGAGATGAGGAAGCTCCTCATCAAGAGAGCCCAGGAGGACATGGGAGAAGTGTGCCATGATGACAGCCGAGCTTGCCTGATGAAGACCAAGCAAAGAGGCAGCATAGACTTTTCTGGCAGGGTGGTCCCGTTTTTTGGACTCTTTGCCCAGAGGTCTGTCAGTGTCAAAACACAGATTCAGTCACCAACTCCTCAGCTGAGGGGTGCTCTGTAAACCCCAAAAGGCAGCCGATGGGAACCGCATACTTGCAGGCCATCTGGGCTGATGGTGGAGGACCACCAGGAAATATTAATACTTAACACAATAGTGACATTGGGGATCAGGGGCAGAGGGTCACTACATTACCAGGAGATATTAATACTTCACACAACAGTGACATTTGGGAATGGGGAGGGAGGGCTACTAGACCACCAGGAAATATTACTATTTCACACTAATAGTGACATCGGGGATTGGGGAAGGAGGGCCACTAGACCACCAGGAATTATTAATATTTCATACTAATAGTGACATCAAGGTGGGAGGGTCACTAGACCACCAGGAAATATTAATACTTAACACAATAGTGACATCAGGGATCGGGGAGGGAGGGCCACTAGACCACTAGGAAATATTACTATTGCACACTAATAGTAATATCAAGGATTGGGAAGGGAGGGGAGGGCCATTAGACTACCAAGTATTATTAATATTTCACACTAAAAGTGACATCAGGGAGGGAGGCCACTAGACCAACAGGAAATCTTAATAGTTCACACTATTAGTGACATTATGGATTGGGGAGGGGGAGTTACATATATTGACTGGGGATGTGGGGCGCCCGCCAGCAGGGACATGATAGAGCATCAAACAGCCACTCCACAGCTCGTGGCATACCCTCCTGATGCTCCGCCTGTTTGGTGCATGCCCAAGGTTGCCAAAAGTTGTGGGACTTTGCTCGATAGAGAATTGGGCGCAAGGTCCCTGGTGCACCAGACTTTGACGCAAGCTGCCATTTGCCACAGCTTGCATCAGCCTAAAGGCTTTTTCAGAATTGAGCCCTCTGTATTTTTCTAGTTCTGTGCCTGTTGCAAGAAAGGGAATGGAAAGGGAAAATTATTTAACTAGGAAAGGAACACAAAGCCAGAGCTTGCTTCCAGGTGCTACCTGGGAAGACAAGGAAGTTAAGAGACTCACTTGGGGTCACACAGCATGCAAGTACCATAGGGACTGATGGGTTTCAAACCCAGGTCTCCAGGTTTGCAGTACAGTGCCCTTAACTGCTATGCTATACTGCCTCCTAAAACAAGAGAAACAGAAACTGAAAGGTAACCAGCTAATTTGATTGTGGTTTCATCATGGTCATTGCCAGTAATGCACAAAAAGTGGTTTAAATTAATCAATTTGTCCTGTGCAGAAATCAGGGAGAGTGGTCATTTGCTGTAAGGTGTGCAGACTCGTGAATCTGTCCATTGTGGTGAAAGGCATGAGTCCTATTATAGTACATGGTTGCCTCTTATTGTGCACAGAAATCAGAAGCTCTCAGAAAGTTGTTGTAGGGCAGTTCAAAGGTCAAAAAAGCTGTTGTACTATCGTTCTGACGTCACATCGATGGTACAACAGCTTTTTAGCCTTTACATGTCACCAGATTGGCTGACACAGTAGGACGTCCCAGAAAAACAGTGTAAACATGGTGATAGGATTTAGCGAGAGCCTACCAGCGGACTCTCCGGAGCGAGCAAGCAGCAGCGGCACCACCGATTTTTTTTCAGAAGTCGGGACTTCAATTGCCACACACGTCTCTGTGTGGCAATTAGTTTTTTCCCAAAATTTAAAAATAAACATTGCGGCCACAGATGAGTGAAGTTGGAGAGTGTGCGAGCGGCACCACAGGGAGTGGAAGCAACATGTTAGCGGAGTGGGAGTGGGAGCAGTAGCAAACAGCAAGGTAAAGGATCTCAAAGAAGTAAAAAACCATATACTATATAAAACAGTGGAAGGGAGACCATCCACAACAAAGGCTGTATTTCCATCTCGGGATTTGATGTCATCAAAGACCTCTCAAGCTTCGCTCTCGAGGTCTCTATGATGTCATCAACCCCTCGATGGAAATACAGCCTTGTTGTGGATGGTCTCCCATCCACTATTCTATATGTTGTGCTCATTTACTCCTGACATTCAGTAGAGGTAATTGCTCAGGATGGCACTGAAAAATGATTCCATCTCCTGTAAATGAGGGTGGGAAACCTTACTAAGGGAGTTTCTATATACTAGCCAGTCCACTGTTTTCTCCTGGATAGGTTTTCACTTGATCTGATTAAGGCTCAGCAGTTCTTTAATCCACATTAAAATGTTCATTGCCAGGGCTAACACATTCACCCTAATAGAAATTAACACAGATAAGGCCCCCTATTAAAACTTATTCTAAACTAGTCACTGACCAACATTACACTAATGTAACAACACTAGTTCTAAACTAGCCACTAACCAACATTATACTAATGTAACAACACTAGTTCTAAAGTAGCCACTGACCAACATTACACTGCAGTAACAATACTAATTCTAAAGTAGCCACTGACCAACATTACACTACAGTAACAATACTAATTCCAGAGTAGCCACAAACCAACATTACACTACAGTTACAATACTAATTCTAAAGTAGCCACTGACCAACATTACACTACAGTAACAATACTAATTCTAAAGTAGCCACTGACCTACATTACACTACAGTAACAATACTAATTCCAAAGTAGCCACGGACCAACTAATGTAACAATACTAATTCTGAAGTAGCCATGGACCAACATTACACTACAGCAACAATAGTCATGCTAAAGTAGCTACGGAACAACATTACCACTACAGTAACAATACTAATTCTAAAGTAGCCACTGACCAACATTACACTGCAGTAACAATACTAATTCTAAAGAAGCCACTGACCAACATTACACTACAGTTACAATACTAATTATAAAGTAGCCACTGACCAACATTACACTACAGTAACAATACTAATCCTAAAGTAGCCACAGACCAACATTACACTACAGTAACAATACTAATCCTAAAGTAGCCACTGACCAACATTACACTACAGTAACAATACTAATTCCAAAGTAGCCACGAACCAACATTACACTAACGTAACAATACTAATTCCAAAGTAGCCATGAACCAACATTACACTAATGTAACAATACTAATTCTGAAGTAGCCAAGGACCAACATTACACTACAGCAACAATAGTCATTCTAAAGTAGCCACGGAGCAACATTACCACTACAGTAACAATACTAATTCTAAAGTAGCCACTGACCAACATTACACTGCAGTAACAATACTAATTCTAAAGTAGCCACTGACCAACATTACACTACGGTAGCAATACTAATTCTAAAGTAGCCATGGCCATGGACCAAGATTACACTACAGTAACAATACTAATTCTAAAGTAGCCACTGACCAACATTACACTACAGTAATAATACTAATTCTAAAGTAGCCACGGACCAACATTACACTACAGTAGCAATACTAATTCTAAAGTAGCCATGAACCAACAGTACACTGCAGTAACAATACTAATTCTAAAGTAGCCATGGACCAACATTACACTGCAGTAACAATACTAATTCTAAAGTAGCCACAGACCATTACACTACAGTAACAATACTAATTCTAAAGTAGCCACTGATCAACATTACATAACAGTAACAATACTAATTCTAAAGTAGCCACAGACCAACATTACACTGCTAGTAGCAATACTTCTTAACAGAAACAGTTGAGTAGCACCACAAATGACACCAGCAGTCTGGAGCCATGTGGACTCGGCCTCCAGCAACGTTGTAGAAATGGACCACACCAAAAAGCATAAAAATGTAAATTTTTGTTACAAAACCTGGACACATAGTTTTTATAGCAATGTTATTGAGTGGTGCTGCCTGTTCTAGTTTTGAAAACCACTGCACATGAACCTTAAACTGTGTTAAACTCTGTTTCAAGTTTTCTTCTTAATTGTCCCTCCATTACCAGCAAATTAGTCTTTTTAGTATAGGCTTCAAGCAAAGCTTAAAAAAGCATATTTATTTATTTAGTTTTTGTTTACTGGGTAGGTGCTAGCCATAAAGATGACTATTTTCAGACACAACCCGAGAGGTTACAGACATAGTACAGTACAGGTAGTGGTAGGATGTGACTTCAGACAGTAACTGGCATGGCATAGTTTAAATGTAACCCCCCTACATATGGGGGTTCCCAAAAGTCTTCCTTGGATATGCCTAAATGCCCACTGCCAGGCTGGTATCCTGTGTCTTAACGCTTTAAAAGTGTTTGTGTGAGATTACGTTAATGCCTCTGTGCTCTGTCTCTTTAAGAGCTGCCAATAACGTAGTGTTTATATAATCTGGGAGGGGGCTGAGTGTTTTTATGTTCGAGTCCTGCCCAGGCTGTCAGATAATTACACCATTCTGCCATCGCTATTTGCGCAGAGGGAGCTCTGTTAGAAACTATACTTATGTGCTGATGATCTATTAGCATGACAGCAGTATTGTAGTTTGTTTAACCTGCCTTCTTTGCAGCATGGACTTTATGTATTGCACCACCATTTTAGTTCTGGACTGCCAATCAGTACCTCTGGGAACTCTAAAATGGAACCTGTCCCCAGGGGTCTTGTGGGAGCAAATTTCTGTAGGAACTGTAGTTTTTACATTTTGGCACCAAAACAGACCTGGAGGAGGAGCACTTGCTTTGACAGATAGATGGATCAACCAACCAGAACCTTTTGGACCGAAAGGAAATTCCCAAACTGCCTGCTGCAGTGAGTCAATCTGGAGTTAGAGTTTGCAGAGTAAACAGCTTGAGTGATTCAAGCAGCAGCTCCTGCGTAGTTTGCATGGGAGATTGGTGGAAAGGCTGAGTCTGGCCTGTCTGCCTGCAGTCCCTCGAGAAGGAATCCTTTGAAAGGCTTATTACTCTGAACTGTATCTGAATTGAGTGAGAGAAAAAGCCACTGAAGTGTGACCAGGCTTAAACCTGAAGAAGATCAAAGATTTGCTGTATGCAAGCGACCTGTCAGGACATCCATTCACCATAGAACTCGCGGTTTTGCTCAGAGACACTGATATTGCTGCCGGACTGTTATCCGCTTTGTGGTATGGTGATTGCTTTACTATAAATGTGCTGTGTGCTGTTAATGGGTCACAATTTGGTTCCCCACTGTTTAATTTAATTGTGCCATGCTTGCTGGAAGCTGCATCCAGCCTTCCCGGACTGATTTCCGAACTGTTTTACCCAGCCTGGGACCTGCCACACTGGCCCAGTCAGCTACTTCAGGTGCAGAGAACACCATCAATGAGAGAGACTTACCCAGGGATCAGCCCCTTGCTCAACATCTCGAACAGGAATGACACCTCTGTGATTCGTGTGGGCTCTGCTTCTCCTGGCATAACCAGTTGTCAACCTGCAGTCTCCATCTCGTCCCTCCTGTGTCTTGCATTGGGTAGTGTGAGTAACAATCAGGGTAGCTCCCTGCAACCACAGCTAAATCTCAAGTGTTGTCATCTGATTGCATTGTTATTTTTCCTTTCACGAACTGAGCCTTCAGGCTCTGGATTACAAATTGTGTGTGGTTGTGCATGCTTTTTCTTTTCATCACAGGGCCCCAACCAGCTGCGACACTGGCCTACCATGGGCAAAGTTTCAGGCTAGCCTACCTTACTTCCAACTGGGTACCCAGAGAATATGACTCTGCAGGGACTAAAAGTGCATGCATAATTGCCTGACTAGATCAGCTTTTGAATCAATCAACCTGATTATGCCCCTCCCTTGTTCAATTCCCCTGAATAAATCAGATCTAACTCTTTTTGCATTTAATCTGACTGTGGTTCCAGTTTGTACCGAAAGCACTGTACTGCTGTTATTTGCTGTGCCTAACCTTGTTTTACAAGGGGTCTCCAGGGTTGTACTGGTGGAACCAGCACTGGTGGTAAGTGCAAACAGTGTGGGGATTTGAATACTGAATAGGGGCTACTGTGAAAGCATTTGTTGCATATTGTCTAGGCCACTAGAGGGGAAAGAGGGAGGTTACAGTGTCCCTGAGGGCTGTACCCAGGTTAAGCCTTGTTACTAAGAACCCTGTCCTCCGGGTGGAGGAACCCGTTTCAGTACCCAGGCCCCTTAACCTGCAATTAGGGAAGCAGGCCGGGGTTATATAAACATAATGCAAAAACAAGCCGAGTACAGCATTAGGATACAAATACAGTCACATCATACAAATAGTGAGAACAATAATAACACTGTTTATGAGAGACAAGCATAGGCCCAGGATAAATTCCATTAGACCAGTCAAAATATATAGTTTGCATAAGTGCTTAAGCTAATAATACCCTAAGAACTTTATAGTAACACCAGAAAATGGCCAGTGAGACCCGGGGCAGAGAGATAATAGGCCAAGTGGGTAGAGGGAGTAGAATAATTGTAGCAGAGAAGTTAGGGGGGATTGAAGCATGTGCAAGGGGTAGATTTACATAGGTGGGACCGATATTGTGGTTGACAATTGGAAAGGGTAGCCAGCACCTGCCAACAGTAACAGTCATGACTCAGACATTTTAAATGAGCTCCTTATCTCCCTTGCCAGTACACTGTATAGTAAAAAAGAGCTGACCAACCTTTATGTAGTTTGAACATTGGTGCTTAACTTTATTAAAGTGCAGAATCATGCACAGCAGCCAGCATACAGAAAGCAAAAAGCAGTCATATACGTTATTTTGTGCATTTCAGGAAGATAAAGGTTATGTTTAGGCAGTGTTGGGATATTAACCCAGGGACTTGGGTTAATATCCCAATACTGATACTGCAGTTTAGCACGAGGGGGTGCTGAACTCCCGAGGTGCTGTCTTTTGGATGAGACATAAAACCGAGGTCCCATCTGCCTGTTCTGGTGGTAGTTCAGGTGGATGTTAAAGATCCCCTGGCACTTCTCGAAAAGAGTAGGGGAGTTTTTATTTCAACAAACACAACAAATCATCATACATATTACACAGAAGACAAAAAGGGAAATAGCAAACAATAACATAATTGACAGAACAAAATATAAATATGCATATTAATAAACCGCCAGTCCAATAGCCAACATACCTGATAACCCCATTATTCTAAATCTCACCTTCCTCTATTTTCCTTCCCTTTCCCTCTCCAAAGCCCTAATCACCTATCCCCACATTCCCCAAATTATAATATCCCCTGCTTATTTCCACATTTTCCATTTTTCAGTCAAGGCATCTGCCACTTCCCTAAATGAAATCTCATTCATATTTCACAAAATAGGTTAAACCCTTCCACCACATTTCCACTTTTTTCCTTGGGTGGTATTTACAATCGTTATTATACACTTCTTTTAGCTCTCTACTACACATTTTCTCAATACCCTCATATGAAATTTATTTTTGCTGTAGAAGTAATTGGCATCTCCCCTGCCATAGGTAGTACTTTATATAGGCAAAAAGGACATGTACCGTTGCCCAATGATAAGATTCCAACAGCTCGGGAAAGATTCCCAACACATTTTTATATTTAATCTTTTTCAACCATGGCATCTTCCACTTCTCTGTCAAAAAAATCCATAGGCCTACCACATAAAGGCACTGAAGCAAAAAATGCTCCTGTGTTTCCAAATCACATCCACATCCTGGGCATAAGCAATTCCTTTTTTCCACCACCTTATGCTTATGGTTCCCTCTTACCCTCACTCTCCCATGAGCCATTATCCATTGTAGATCCTTCATTTTTTTTGGCACTCTCGGGTTGTTTAACATTTTATACACATACTTATTTTCTCTCATTGTACTTCCTTTAAACCCTATCTCACCAATCCCTGTTTCCATCACTATTTTCTATACATTACTTTCCTTGGCAAACTTAACATTTGTTCTTTTGTTATTTTCCATTTTATTATTTTTTTTCACAGTTCCCTCATAATATTTCAGTATCTCCTTTCTTTTAAACATTTAAGGAACACCTTCACTCCATGCTTCCCACCAGTTTCCTAATACATTTTCCTCCCACTTCTCAATCATATTCTCTTTACCCTGCAACATTACCCCAATGTTTTTATACCAAAAAATTGTAATAAAAAATACTATTGGGTTTATCATCCTTAGGTCGCCTTGTTTCACTGGTTTATACGTTATCTCTCTCTTGATTGGGTTAAGTCTGCTACCCCACAATAACTGAAAGAACATCCCTAATACGGTATGGTTCAATTGGGCTACTACATCTAAATCATCCCATTCCAAGGCAAAAATATGGGACTTCAGAGGAGCTGACTTTGATAAGATGTCCAACAGAGTTAAGCTAGCCCTGGCAAAAAGAAACACAGGTGAGGGGGTACAGGCAAAGTGGGCAAGCATTAAGGATGCAATACTTGAAGCAACATCCCATTGTGTTAGACAGAAAAGGAAGTGCAAAGAAGAGAAACCACTTTGTTTCTCAAATACAGTAGCAGAAAGGTCAGAGCCAAAGGCTGGCCTTCAGGAAATATAAGGAACACAGCGGGATGAAGATAGGGAGGCATACCAAACTGCCCTAAGGGAAGCAGGTAAGGCAGTAAGGCAGGCAAAGTCCCAAACTGAGGAAACACTAGCACGAACAGTAAAAGAAGGTGACAAGACTTTCTATAGATACATTAGTGAAAGGAGAAAGTCCAGAGGGGGTATTGCTAAGCTTAATGGAGAATAGGGAGCATGTGAGGAGGAGGACCCTGTAAAGGCATCTATCCTAAATAGATACTTTGGCTCAGTATTTACTGAAGAGAAGGCAGGGCAGGACCCACAGCTCAGCATCATGGACACAGGGGGGAGGGAGGTGAGCACTACTCCCTTCACAAAAGAAAGGGTCCTACAAGAGCTTGCTAAGCTCAGGGTGGATAAGGCAATGGGACCTGATGGCATACATCCCAGGGTACTTAAGGAGCTAAAGGAGGAACTAGCAGAGCCATTAGCAGAATTGTTTAGTGAGTCTCTGAGCACAGGAGAGGCCCCAGAAGACTGGAGAAGGGCTCATGTGATCCCGCTCCACAAGAGTGGTAGCAGGGAGGAGGCGGGGAACTACAGACCTGTCAGTCTTACCCAGTAGTGGGCAAGATTATGGAGGCACTCCTTAAGGAAAGGATAGTGCAACACCTGGAATCCATAGGGGCGAGGATCCAAGACAGCATGGGTTTACAAAGGAAGGTCTTGTCAAACTAATCTCATAGATTTCTTTGACTGGGTAACCAGAGTGGTGGACCAAGGGAGCAGTTGATGTGCCTACCTTGACTTCAGCAAAGCTTTTGGCACTGTTCCACATAGAAGATTGATAAATAAGCTGGGTAGGCTCGGGGTGGTCAGAGTTGGTCAACTGGGTGGCAAACTGGTTGACTGGCAGAAAACAGAGAGTGGTGGTAAATGGTATACAGTCAGAAGAGATGCAAGTCACAAGTGGGGTACCTCAGGGATCAGTCCTGGGGCCAGTCCTCTTCAACATCTTCATTAGTGACCTTGCAGATGGACTAGAGGGTAAGGCTTGTCTGTTTGCAGATGACACCAAGATCTGCAACAGAGTAGATGATCCAGATGGGGTGGGCAGAATGAGAAGAGATCTGGATAAACTAGCAGAATGGTCAGAAGAGTGGCAACTGGGATTTAATGCAAAGAAGTGCAAAATCATGCACATAGGAAGAGAAACCCTGAAGCTACCTATAGGCTGGGAGGAGTTGCTAGCAGTCACAAAGGAAGAAAGAGACTTGGGCATCATCATCACTGATGACCTAAAATCATCCAAGCAGACCTCTAAAGCAGTAGGTAAGGCTAGGGGGTGTTAGGAGTGTATTAGTAGGGTATCACAAGTCGTAAGAGGAGGTATTAATCCCTCTGTACAAGACACTGGTTAGGTCCCATCTGGAGTACTGCATGCAGTATTGAGGCCACACCTTCACAAGGACATTAACCAAATTGAGGCAGTCCAGAGAAGGACACCAAAATGATGCAGGGACTGCATCAGAAGACATATGAGGACAGATTAACGGAGCTCAATATGTATACCCTTGAGCAAAGGAGGGAAAGAGGTGATATGATCGAGGCATTCAAACACCTTAAGGGCATAAACAAGGTGAAAGAGTCTAACATGTTTAAATATAAGAAAAATAGCAGGACAAGAGGACACAGCATGAGATTAGAGGGAGGCCGATTAAGGGGGAATGTGAGGAAATTCTTTTTCACAGAAAGGGTGGTGGATGCATGGAATGGATTACCACAAGAAGTGGTGGCTATGAATACAGTGCAGGGCTTCAAACAGGCATGGGATAGGCATAAGGGAGCAATACAAATGACTATGAATAGATAGGCCACTGTCAGAGCAAAGGCCGATGGCACATTTATAAGGTAGAAAAAGAAATGGGCAGACTGGATGGGCCTTGCGGTCCTTATCTGCCGTCAACTTCTATGTTTCTATGTAATATTCTAGTTTCTAATGTTACTGGCAGGGGAAAAACTCCTGCGACATATAGAAAACAAGATAACAAAAACTGTTTAATAACAAATATTCTTCTATATTTCGACATTTTCCAAGCTTTCCATCTAGCCACTTTCTTCTCTCCCTGTTCTATTGCTTCTTTCCAGTTTTCCATCCCCATATCTCCCTCCCCATACTTTATCCCAAGAATTTTCCTGTTATTAGTCGTAATTCTTATATTCCTACATATTCTTTCTCCTTTACCAACTGTCCCTGTCCACAAACCCTTACTCTTTTCTAAATTAATTTCTGTCCCAGAGACTTTGGAGTACCTTTCCAACTGAATCATTACCTTCTATATCCCTTTCTGTGAAACTATATATATATTCAAATCATCTGCATAGGCCATTATTTTAACTTCATCCCTCACTTGACCTCCTTTAATTCCTATTATTTCTTGATCCCCTATAATCTTTCTAATTAATGGGTCCAACACAATAGCACTGGGCTCAAGGGGCACCCCTGTCTCACCCCCTCTTTATCTTTATACCCCTACCCTGGACTCCCCCTATTTCTGTTTTTAGAACCGCATTTGTATATAACAACCCCACCCATACACAAAACTTTTTTGGGATCCCATATTTTCCCAATAGCTTTAGTAAAAATCATGATCCACTAAATCAAATGCTTTTTTCTGATCTACTGTTAAAATGCATGCTTCTTTTCTCTGTTGCTGACAATACTCATTTATGTCCCTAGTTATTATAAGGTTTTCCTGGATGTTCCGACCCGGAATAGCACATGTTTGAGCTGGTTTAATCAGAACCCTTGCCACTTCTCTTAATCTTTTCTGCAAAACTTGTGCTAATATTTTAAAGTCAGAGTTTAGGAGACTTATCGGTCTCCAATTTGCAAGCTCTTGCCTGTCCCCATTTTTATATAAGAAAATCACATTTCCTGTTGTGAACTCTACTGGAATATTTTGCTCTTGCAACATGTAGTTAAATACCCTTGTTAAAAGAGCTGCCATGGTTTCAGGGAATTCTTTATAAAACTCATTCGGAATCCCATCTTCCCCTGGCAGCACACCACCTTTTAAGTTTTTAATTACCTCATACACTTCTTCTTCACCTATCTCTTTTTTCAATGAATCTATCGCAGTCTCCTTTAAGACCGGAATCTTCAAATCCTGTAGATATTCCTTTATTTCCTTTTCCTGCCTACTCTTATTTTCCTCCAGTAAATTCGCTAAATGTTTTTCTACCATTTCATTTAATTCTATTGACTTAATAATAATTTCTCCCTTACTGCCCCTTAATAACGTTATTCTAGATCTGTTTTTTTTTCTCCTTTAATGCCTCACAAGGATCCGAACATGGCCTCTTCTGAGTTCCACAGTTCAATTTATTCATTATGGTCTTTGCTCTATTATATTGTATTACTTTCATTTCCCTTTGAACTTTCTCAATCTGTTTTGACACATCCTTCCTACTCACATAAGAAGTTTTGCATAACTTCAATAGCTTATTTTGTGATCTTAGATATTTAAAAAAATGTTCATTCACCATCCTCTTTCCATAGTTTTTTAAACAAGTGCTTACCTCGTTCTTCACCTCTAACCTTAACTTATCGGAGTTTTTTGAAGTGAGCAATGATCCCAATGCTTTGGTGCTGGCCTATAATAGGGCCATCTCCTCAGCTCTGGATCAAATTGCTCCTGTCCGTGTTTGTCCTCTCCCCGTTTGACCTCAGTCTCTATGGTTTGATGAGACCTTGAGGGAGATGTGGCGACAAGGATAAAGATTAGAGCATTGTTGGCGGAGAACTGCCCTTGATGCCAACCATCTTAGATTTATGGAACATTATCAACTCTATCATTCCACAATCTCTCGTAAGAAGGTAGAGTTCCTGTCCAGAAAGACTGCAGCTGCTCAGAATCGACCAGCTCAGCTTTTTCGAACTGTTGACAGACTGTGCAACCCAGCCTGTCTCCAGGTTTGGAAAGCTTTTTCACAATTAGAATGTGATGAGCTTGCTCGCTTTTTTGTGGATAAGGTGGCCGACATTAGGGCATCACTCCGACTTGCTCCCTCTATTGGAGATGTTTTTGATCTGCATTTGGTTGCTCCCTCCGGTCCCCCCTGGAGTTCATTGATGTCATGAGGATTGTCCAGAGTATGCACCCTATGTGCTGTAGTTTAGACCCAGGCCCAACTTCCCTGATAAAGGGTTGTCTTGAGACTATCGGCCCGGTTCTAGCATGGGTAGTCTGGTGCTCCTTGGATATGGGTGAGTTTCCTAGCTCCCTGAAGGAGGCAGTGGTGACACCCCTCCTGAAGAAAGCTACCTTGGACCCTGACTGCCATACTAACTACAGGCTGATCTCTAATCTTCCCTTTGTTGGGAAGATTATTGAGAAAGTGGTGGCTGCACAATTGGAGAACCATTTAACAATCCATGACATCTATGAATCCCTCCAGTCTGGTTTTCGAAAGAGGCATAGTGCCAAGACAACGCTGGTTTGGGTGCTCAATGATCTCCTGATGGCCAGAGATCAGAAGAATCATTCTATTCTCGTTCTTCTTGATCTCTCATCAACTTTTGACACTGTGGACCATGAGGTTCTTCTTGCGTGCCTGTAGTTTATCTGTGGCCTGTCAGGGACAGTCCTCAGTTGGTTTAGATCTTTTCTCACTGACAGAACTCAGAGAGTGGTATCTGGATTAAATTCTTCCTGCCCACTCTCTCTGTCATG
Organism: Neoceratodus forsteri; assembly: GCA_016271365.2. Classification (NCBI taxonomy): domain Eukaryota; kingdom Metazoa; phylum Chordata; order Ceratodontiformes; family Ceratodontidae; genus Neoceratodus; species Neoceratodus forsteri. The sequence goes on along the minus strand of CM057455.1, from coordinate 1,337,864,318 downwards.
TGGGGTATCCCAGGGCTCGGTGTTGTCCCCCATGTTGTTCGCAGTGTATATGCTGCCCCTCGGAGACATTGTATGAAGGTATGGACTGAAGTTTCACTGCTATGCAGATGATACTCAGCTCTACCTGTCTTTTGCACCTGACCAGGATAGAGCTCTCTTGGTCATTAATAGCTGCCTCACCGAAATCCAAGGCTGGATGAGTTCAAGCTGGCTAAAGTTGAACTCGGAGAAAACGGAGGTATTGGTTGTGGACCCAGGTTGTAGGGTAAAGGGGATGGGAGCTGGTTTATCCTCAGGTTTATTTCTGGGAGGTAACCAGCTCCCTACCTCTGAATGGGTGCGGAACCTGGAGCTGATTTTTGACAATGAACTGACACTGCATTCGCAGGTGTCGGCAGTTGTCAAACTTTCCTTTTATCATCTTAGGAACATCGCCAGGATTAAGCACCTTGTTCCGCCAGCTGACCTTCCTACATTGGTCCATGCTTTTGTGACCTCACGTCTGGATTATTGTAACTCCATTTATCTAGGGCTTCCTGGGGTTGATATCTGCTGCTTGCAGCTGATGCAGAACGCTGCAGCCTGATTATTGATGGGTACCTCCCGTACCTGTCATATCTCGCTGGTATTACATGATCTGCACTGGCTGCCGATTCAGTGGCGGATCACCTTTAAAGTTGGTCTTTTGACCTACAAAGCCCTATAGGGACAGGTTCCAGACTACTTGAAAGAGCTTTTGGTTCTCTACTGCCCCAGGCGATCTCTCCGCTCGGCAGATGAGGGGTTGCTAGAGATTCCGAGGGTTTCCTTTAAGTCATCAGGTGCTTGTGCTTTTATGTTTGTTGCTCCGACCCTCTGGAATTCTCTACCCTGTCCGCTTCATCAGTGTGCGACCATGGAGGAGTTTAAAAAGGCCCTCAAGACCTATTTATGGTCAAAGATTAATTTTAATTAATTGATTGTGAATTGGAGCTTAGATTTAGTGTTGTATAAATTATTTACGGATTTGTATTTATGTATTGTTCATTGTTTTAATTATTGTAAGGTGCCTTGGTTTGAGAAAGACGCCATATAAATAAAGTTTAATTTTATTTCATTTCATAACCACCATAGAACCAAATCTTCATAGAACCCAATTACTGATGAACTACATTCAAAAATATCCATTATTTGTAATTTAATTATGTCTTCCCTTAGGCTGCTGTGTTCATTTTCCATCTCACTTTCGGCTGCACTACAGCTGACTCCATGCTTATTACACTTCTTATACTTAGATGATCAGAAAATGCATTAGGAATCACTTTTGCATTCATTATCTCTACCCAATCTGACTAAAAAACAATCAATTTCTGAAAAGTGTTTTCCACATTTATATGTAAACTGACATTCACATCCCTACCAAATACATTTTTTAACTCAGCCTGTTTTACAGCTTTTTCTAGTGCAAAGGAATCACAGCACACATTCTTTCCTGCTTTTTTTTTCTATCAATCATGTCCAACGTGCAATTAAAATCCCCCCAAAATAGATATTCCTAGCTGTACATAAAAATGGCTGTATCTGTTCAAATAGCTGTGCTCTCTCTGATTTAATCTGTGAAGCATACAGCACAATAAACCTACTTGGGTCTCCATACCATAACCCATCCACTATTAAAGCTCTTCCTGGGACAATATCTATTAATTTCTGAAATTTTAAACCTTTACCAGAAAAAAGCACACCTACCCCATCCGCCCTCTCCAACCCAAAAGAAAAGTAAGAAGGCACCCATATCCACTCCCTTTGGGCTAACCTAACCAATCCTATAGAATTCAACCATGTCTCCTGTATCAAAACCACCTCACAGGCTAATTTTCTTAATTCATTTCATACTTGTCCCCTTTTTCTTCCATTTAAAATGCTATTCATATTCACAGATCAAAACAACACCATTGTTCAATTTATTATAATATACCCCTTTCCCTCTTCTCCATGTTTTCCCCTCATATCATCTTCCTTCTTTTCTTCTTGTTTTTTTTTTGAAGTATTCCAATATTCCGCACTGTACTCTCTTCTTTCTTGTCCCTCCATTAAAGCTTCCAGCGGGACATCAGACTCCTCCCCCATCCTACTGTCCTCTATTTGTTGTACCTCCAAGGCTTCGTGAGCGTTAGTCAAAGCTATTTCGGGATGTATCCCCTTTTCACTTCTCAGAGTCATTTTTTTTATATTTCCCTTGAGTACTTTCTTGCCCCTGCTCTGGGCAAGGGGATGGGCCCTGTCCTGCCTGCTTTTCTTCCAGCCCCTTTTGTCTCTCTTCCATATCAGTTCTCTTCTTTTCTTTATTTCCCACCTCTTTTATTATTTCATTCTGGGGTTCCTCTCTACCCTCCTACTCTTCTTCCCATATGCCCTCCTCCATTTCCTGGCCTAAATGGACTTGCATCCCCATGGTGGGAGGAATATGGGCAGATGGGCTGCGCGGGAGGGTGGGGGGACCTCTTCTTCCTCTTCTACCACATGTGTTTCCTTTTTCCTCTCTTTAGGCTTCTTTTGCTGTGCTTTATTTATCAGATCCTCCGGATCCATACTACATGAGTTATTCCTAGCTGCCCATGGGCAATCTTGATACATATATCCATATTCCTCGCACAGACTACATCAAACATGGTTCCAGCATTGTGAATTACTATGCCCTATTTCTCCACATAGCCCACACCTGATTCTGTCACAGACATTCGACAAGTGACTTCTTGACCCACATCTATAACATGCCTTAGGCTGGCCTGAGTAGAAGACCACACCTCTGTCCCTCCCCAAAAAGAAACTATTGGGTATGTACTCAATCCTTGCTTCACTTAGATGTAGTCATACCTTATACTTCCACCCTCTTGTCCATAAGAATTCTGAGTCTATAATAGCCTCTAGGGGTCCTAACACTTCACCTCTTGAATTTAGCCACTGTTGAATATCACCCACATGTACACATTCGTTTCTGAACAAAACTGTGATAAACTTAATAGTTGGCTTTGTGAGAGGCACTGCCAGAAAAGGGGTCCACACTGGAGAGAAATTTAACAAGCTGTATTTCTGCCAAAATCTCTCTAACCCTCACATTGTCCTGAAACTGATGTCAAAAACATCCTCCCCAGATATGTAAATTGAGGCATAAATTTCAGTTGAAATGAACTTCATAGATTCTTTTAATAAAACTTTACCCACAAAATATCTATCCAGAAAGTTCTCTAACCCTCCTTTATATCTTAATCTCACTGCAAAATGCCTAGATGGGGCTTCTGTATAGCTCGGTCTCAGGGGAGGGGTCCCAGTTCTACCCCTTTTTCCCGGGGTAAAGTTGTTATCTCCTTGCCCATTTCACCTTCCCTTGCCTCTCACTACTTCTGAGAATACTCTAGTGCCTCTCCCTCCTGGCCTCTCCTGTGCCTCAATAGGAGTTTCTACCAAGCTTTCCCCTCTTTCTCCTCTACTTTCTGCCGTAGGCTGCATATTTCCATTTCCTCCCTCCATGTCCCCTTCTTCATTCCTCACGCCTCCTGTTTGCCTCATGTTCCCCACAATATTCTGTATATTCTGCTGTTCACTTGTTTTTGTCCTTGCTTCAATTTGCTCTGTTACCCCCGGTTCTGTTGGTAGCAATACATTACAGCTACTGCTCCCAGAATTCCACTCTTCTTCAGGCTGCCAGGTACCGTCTTGTCGTTGCTTCCAACCCACGCCAAGCAACACCGACCCCCGTTTCCATTCTCCTCCCTCGCTTGAATCGACCGGTAATCCAAATGCTCTCACCATGACTTCCTTCATCGACAGCTGCTTGCATTCATCTGAATCAACAATCCCCCTTGGACACTTCCTGCTGTGGTTCATCACTCCTTCTGCTAGTGCCTGGTTCCTGGTTTGCATATTTCCTGTACCCGCGTCTTCTCTCTTCCATTCATCGCTCATCCTCCTCCTCCTCCTCCTCCAGCTGCTACTGCACCGTCTCTCTTTTTGCCAGCAAAATCTATTCCAGGTGAGCCAATGCTCCATTTTTATCTCTTTCTGAAGTTTGTCTCATTACCTCACAACCACTATCTAGCTCCTCAGATAAATCCACATCTAGGAGCTCCACAGATATAGTGATGGCTGAAGCCGATTCAAACCTTTCTTCTTCCTCACCCTCTGAAATCCTGCCATCAGCAGGGTCTTCATTTTCCACTTCCATTTGTCAGCTCTGGTCAGTATCCTCCACGTCCTGCTCCTTCTCCATCACAGACTGTTCTGAAGTGGCCATCCTTCTCGATCAAATGGGGACCCCTACAGCACGGTAGGGGAATTTCTCTGGTGCCCTGGCCAGATTTCCCCCTGTTCACTAAAATACCACCAACAGCTTAATCTGGTTCAAGGTCAGTTGGCATTCATCCGTATCTCCCTCCCCCGGGTCGTGCCTGAAAATAGGCAGAATTTGTCTAGTGCACTTACCCGGTAATGTTTGGTGTGTATGAACTGGGTGTAGCAAGCTCAGAGTAGTGACATGGTAAGCAGAATGTAGTACCAGCTGAGACACTTCTATTTGAAAATAAGATATTGCATCACAGTAGGGCTATCCCAGGTAAATTCAGTGGCACAGCAAGTAAAAGTAGAACCCCTATTAAAATAAGAAATGCAGTTCAGCTGTGCTGTCTTGGGAAAATACACTGTAGAAATGGGTGAATGCAGGATCCTAGTAAAATAAAATGAGATAGTGTATTCCACCTGGGCTATCCTAGGTAAAAGCAGAGTAAAAATGGGTAAAAGCACGACTCCACTATAAATGTGATACAGTATTTTGTCTCAGCTGGGCTGTCCCTGGTAAATACAGCACACAAAATGGAAAATGCATGGTCCCACTGAAAATAAGTTGTTGCTTTTCGCCTGGGCTATCCTGGTAAACAAGATACATCAGGGGCCAGATATTCAAAGCTTTGCACCGGGTGCAAATCCGTTGCGCTTGACTAGCACCGAATTTGCACCTGACTGCAATATTCAAAAGGACATTTAGCACCGGCGCTAGGTGTTAGCGCCAATGCTAAATTATAATGTATGCAGAAGAGGGACTGAGGGGAGGGGCCATAAATGCTGGTGCACCGACATATTCAAAAGAATAGCATCACACCACAGGTGTTTGCATGATCCATAGTGCAGTGCACATTTCCACCTGCAAAAAGCAGGTGGTACTGCAGGACAAGCAGTGGGAGGTGGATCTCCTGGTTCCTGCCGCATGCACACAACACACCATACCCCCCCCCATCTTGATCCCTGACACCTGGTCTCAGTATTACATTACTATCCCTGGTGGTCCAGTGGCCCACCCACCCATCACGATCGCTGACACCCGTTGTTTTTATCAGTATATACCCTGGTAGTCTAGTGACACCCCCCACCTGCCTATCATGATCGCCAACACCCATTAATCAGGATATACCCTGGTAGTCTAGTGACCCCCCAAACCCCCATCATGATCACTGACACCCATTAAATGTATTTAGCAGCACTTACCCTAGTAGTCTAGTACCCCCCTCCCATCATGATCGCTGACACCCATTATTGTGATATTCAGCTCCTACCCTGGTAGTCTACTGGCTCCCCCACTCAGCAGTACCGACCACCTACTCCCCCTCCATCCCAGAACAGAGACGGCCACTGGCTCAACCCACTGCTCACCTCCATGGCAAGCCACTGACTGAATTATGACTGATCGCTACTGTAATGAATGAGCAAGGATGCGCTCATTCATTACAGTATGCGATCAGTCATAACTCAGTCGGCGGCTGGCTGTGGAGGTGAGAAGGGATGAGCCTGTCACCGGCTCAGTTTGGGGATAGATGATGGGGAGATGTGGGGGTGGCTAGCACTACCGGGTGGGGTGGGGTGGTGGGAGGGCCACTAGACTACCAGGGAAAAGTACATTAAATAATTCAATGGGTGTCAGGAATCATGAAGGGGGGGACCACTAGACTACCAGGGAAAGGTCATATGATTAAATCAATTGGTGATGGGGATCATGGGGGGGCACTAGACCACCAGGGACTGTGACAGCAGCATAGGTACACAGATAATGCCGGCAGATAAGGACTGCTTGGCCCACCCAGTCTGCCCATTTCCATACCTAATGGATAGGCTGCAGATCCTAGTTAACCAACAGCTTATGTTCTCCAACCCCCCCCCCTACCAGATTTGACTTATGCCTGTCCCATGCATTCTTGACTTCCTCTACTGTATTTGAACCCAGGTGTTGGGGGCTGGTTTTTTTTTTTTCATATATATATATATATATATAGTTATATATATATGTGTGTGTGTGTAAATATATACATCATTACTGACTGCAGTGATGCATGGGTGGGTGGTATGCACTGACTGTACCTGCAAACACCCATTTCCTCCAGCATCCAGCCTGTACTTCCATTCTGACCAACAGGGGTTACTGTGTGCATACCCTGGCCTGCGGCTTCCAGCCTGTACTTCCATTCCGACCAACAGGTGGAGCTGTGTGCTCCATGCCATAGCACTTGGCAAACTACATGGAAATGTATGCTAAGTAGCCCATAATGAGATGAAAATGTGACTGCCCATGAAGTACCTAAGTAAGCTCATTTGCACAGGAGCTTTGAATATAGCAAACTTTTGCCCTGGGCTAACCTGTTTGCACCAGGCTAAAGTGTTAGCACTGAGCAATCGGGTTAGCCCTGGGCAAACCTCTCATCAGCATAGCACAGCTCTGCAGTGTGTGGCCTGCATTGTTGTTTGCAGCTAATGTGAAACACCTCTTTGCAATCACACACAATATCCTCCACCTGCAACTCTGGCTTGCTCCACCTCTGTGTATACTGAGCTGCTGTTGCATTTTGCACTTCCCTGTTGCTACATTCAGAGCTGTCTTATTCCCAGGCTATTTTAGCACTGCACTCCCAGCCCAGTTTGCCCGGCTTCCTTAGCACGCTATATTCTGCAGGTTTAGCACAGGGCTATCCCTTTGAAAATAGCGGGCTATTGGTTCTGGGCTAATTTAGCATGCAGGGCAGTGCTAATTTAGCACCGGGGCAAAGTTTTGACTATCTGGCTGCAGATGAGCTAACCTGGATTAATTCAGTGTAGAAATGTGTAGAAGCAGTACCTACTGATAAAAAGATATTGCACCTCACTGGGGCAGGTAACCTTGGGTAAATACAGTGCAAAAATGAGTGAAAGTCAACTAGCTAGTGCAGTGGTAGTACTACTGCTTGCCATCCAGACAACCTGGTTTCATGCACAGAGCCTGGGTTGTCTAGTGTCAATCAGAGAGTCGGGACTGGTCTATTTCTCTCAAGTGCCTCTTGCCTGAGGGAGCGGGGGTGCCTCCTTCTGCTGCCTGACTGCCCCTGGTGGCCCAGAGGGAGAGCATGTCATGTGGGAAGGAATATGTGGTCTTTCTGGAGTGTCTTTACATTGGCATGCACCTACTAGCCTGGCAAGTTGCATGGAGGTGTCACACACCCAGAGCAGGTCCAGCAAGGACGTTCTAAAGGTAGGATGAGGCTCACTCACCCTTCTGACAGGCGTGATAAGTGCTCTGCTGGATTGCTTCTTAGAATCATGCTCTGGGGAGTGATAAGGAAAAGCTTAAGAGGGATAAAATACCCAGCGGCCCAAGGAAGATAGAAGTTGCTCCACCACCACAACATAGTACAATCCTGCAGAATCCTAACACAACTTTCCAGCTCCTCTGCTGGGGAACTGGGGTCTCACTCACAGGGACAAGCTGTGGGTTACAGTTGGATGTCCGGAGTGGTTGTTGAATTATAGGCTGGTGGTGGGTACGATCCTCATTAGACTTCTACGGCAGACAAAAGGGCTTGGGCAGATGGAAGGAGAGTCTGGAAGCTGATGAGCAGAAATGGTGTGGTCTAAACCTTAAGTATAACGAAGTGGGTAAAAATAGAACCCCAATGAAAATGTGATGTTACATCTCCCTTGGGCTGTCGTGCGTGAATGCACATAAAAGTTGGTAAAATCTAAACACCACTTAAAACAAGACACAAAACATCACAGCTGATTTACAGTATCCTGAGTAAATACATTGTAAAAATAAGTAACGATAGGACCTCACTGACAATGTTTTTTTTTTTTTTTTCTCAGCTGGTCTGAGCTATCCTTGGTAGATACAGTGTAAAAATGGGCAAAATTACGACCCCTCTCAACATGAGATAATACAACATCTCAGCTTAAAGAGACACTATCAACCCTTTTTACATCGTATTATTTCTAGTTGAAAACCCACATTTTATGATTGCTTAATTTCTCTAAAATTAATTGATGTTGTTGGTGGTTTTATCCAATTCCTTTCTTAGTAGAACTGAAATCCGTGCTAATAGTGTGTTTATACCCAACCTTGTTTTGTTTCAAATCCTTGGTCTTCTCTTACTGCTTATTTCTTGAAGCTTAAGAACACCCCCAAACAGTACAGCCACTCAAGGTGCAAAGTCTCCTCTCCTCCCACTACCTCTTTAGTGTCTCAGGTGTGTTGAAGGCATTCGCAGGTCCAAAAAAGATGCAGTGGGAGTTGTTCAAGGAATGTAAACAAACACATTTTGGTGTGGTAACACTAGTATGGTGGGCAATCTGTTTTTCACTTTTGAAATGAAAAAAGGAATCTGAATCAAACTACCAGCTACATCACCAATGTCTATAGAATGTGAGCAATCATAAAATGTATTTGTTAAACTAGGGACAATTTGAGGCCTAAAGGGGTTGACAGTATCCCTTTAACTGCTCGCAGAAAATGTTGTGCAAAATGGGAGCAAGCAGGACCCCAGTGAAAACAAGATGTGGTTTCTCAATGGTGTCATCCTGGGTAAATGCATTATAAAAGCATGTGAAAATAGGACCACACTAAAAATGAGCTTCCCTAATCAATACCCCAGTGCAGCTGGGGCTGGTGGTATGAGTTGGACTCTCAATGGACTCCTACTACATAGTTACATAGTAGTTGTCAGCTGAAAAGGACCTCCAGGTCCATCTAGTCTGCTCTGGTTTCGTTTTAAAAATGTCTTACTTCCTTACTTCAGATCCTGCTGGATTTGTTTCCATACTTCACCTCTGTCCTAGCTGCACTATTCCCCTGTGTCAATCCCATGCATGCTTGAATGCCTCCATGGTGTCTGCACCCACCACCTCCTCTGGCAGACTGTTCCAACATTCAACCATCCGCTCTCTGAAGAAGTATTTCCTCACACTGCCTCTGAGTCTCCACCCCTTCTAGCCTCAAATTGTGACCCCTAGTCCTAGAGCTTAACCTTTTCTGCAGATAGTTGGTCTCCCCTACCTTATTTATTCCTCTGGCATATTTGAATGTTTCGATCATGCCCCCATGTTCCTTCATGCCTCCAGTGAGCACATACTATAGGCAGAAGGGCTTGGGCAGATGGAAGGACAAATAAGTTGGTGAACAGAAATGATGGTCTGTGTAGAAAGTATAAATACATGGGTTAAAGTAGAGCCCTGATCAATGAAACAGAGATATTGCATCTCACCCGGGGAGGGAGGCCAGGGAGGTACTGACTGCACCTCTGAGAGACCTATTTAACAGATCACTGGAGACCAATGTGGTCACAGAGGACTGGAGAAAGGCACAGGTAGTGCCGCTTCACAACAGTGGTAGCAGGGAGGAGGAGGGCAATTGTAGGCCTGTCAGCCCGGGAGTGGTGTTGGGTAAGTTAATGGAAACACTACTAAAGGAAAGGATTGTGGAATATCTTGTATTCAGCAGATTACAGGATCCAAGGTGGCATTATTTCACAGGGGGAAGGTCATGCCAAACAAATCTGACAGAATTATTTGACTGGGTGACCAAGGAGTTGGATCAGGGAGGGACAGTAGATGTGGTCGACCTGGATTTCAGCAAGGCTTTTGACACCATTTCATATAGGAGACTGGTAAGCAAATTAGAGAGCTTGGGGGCTGGTAATAAGGTAGTAACCTAGGGGGAAAAAATGGTTAGTGGACAGGACACAGAGAGTAGTGGTAAACGGAGTTCACTCTGAGGAAGGGAAGGATGACCAGCGGTGTAACCTCAGGGATCAGTGCTGGGACTGGTCCTCTTCAATGTCTTCATAAGTGACATAGCAGAGGAACTGGAAGGGAAGGTCTGCCTCTTTGCGGATGACATCAAGATCTGTAACAGAGTGGGCACTCTGGGGGAGGGGTTGGAAAGGATATGAAGGGATCCAAAAAGACTGGAAGAGTGGTCAAGGGTATGGAAGCTGGGTTTTGATGCAAAAAAGTGCAAAATAATGCACCTGGGTCATAGAAACCCAGGACCAGAGTACAAAATGGGTGGAGTGATACTTACAAAGACAAGCAGGAAAGAGATCTAGGAGTAATCATGCTGGATAACCTAAACATGGCCAGTCAGTGTGACAAGGCAGTCGGAAGAGTAAGTGGGATGCTGGGGTGCATAGGAAAGAGTATTGTCAGCAGGAACAGGGAGGTGATGTTGCTCCTATATAGATCATTGGCACAACCTCACCTTGAATACCGTGTCAAGTTCTGGAGATCACACTTCAGGAAGGACATAGTCAAAGAGGAAACGTTCCAGAGGAGGGCTACCAAAATGGTGCAGGGTCTGCATCAAAAGACATACAAGGAGAGGCTAAAGGAGCTAAACACATACACACTGGAGGAGAGGAGGCAGGGCTGGCATCAGCAGTCAGGCAACCTGGGCAACTGCCTGGAGCCCTGACACCAGAGGGGGGGGTCCACCAGGGGCTCAATTTGACAGCTGCCTATGCTTCTTGGGTATTGCTGTGCCTCCAACCGCTGGTGACAATTTAAATCAGCCAAGCCCTCTGAGTGGAAACTATGGAACCCAGGATTCCTCAAATTTCCCTAAAAAAAAAAGGCTGAGCCCAGCCCTGCTTGACTGGCAGGGCCCCACTCTATTTGTGACACTAGGGAGTGTTCCGTGGGGCAGGGAGTGGATGTGCAGGCCAATGGCTGGAGACAGTGTGGCAGAGGGTCAGGCCTGAGTGGCCTGACAGTGGCTTTAGCTGTGTTGTTGACTTTGTGAAGGTAATTGGGCAGTGGAGTGGTGGAGTGCACTGGAGTTGAGTAGAATGAGTGTGAGGAGCGAGTGAACCAGTTGTGCATCCGGGGGAGGGACTCAGGAGCTCTGAAACAGCACCATTTGACAGCCTGGACTTATATGAGTACCCTGTGACCATATCTCTGTACTGTCTGTGAGAGCAGGACAGTCAGCAAGGGGGAGAGCTAGAGAGGAGGTGCAAGCCAGGCTGGCAGAGCTGGGAAGCTGGAATTATCTGAAAGTAAGGAGGGTGTGTTTGAGTTGCATACATAACTTGCATTAATATTGTTTGCCTTCATGCCTTATGCCTTTTTCAGTTGTGTGCAATACTTACACTGGGGATGATGAAGACTTCTGTGTGTAAGACTAGTGACAGCAACTGCTGGCCTGGGCAGTGGGTGTCACGTAAGGAAGCGACTGGACTTCATGGGTGTTAATATTATGAACAACAGCCGGGCTTTGACAGGGTGCACCAGTGCAGTAGCCTGACCTGGTGGCTTTTTTGTGTATTCTCTTGTCTGCTCATGTAAAAGGCATCAAATGCAAGACATTGCACTTGTACTTGTTTTTAAAATAGAAATGCACATTCTTGATTTTGTGGGACGGTCAAGGCAATGGGGCCGGCATCATCAAGTATGTCAGTCGTGTGAACTGGAGAGTGATTGTTTTATTTAGTCACAACCTGTTTGTGGTGTGTAGTGGCACATGCTGGCTGCTGGGGGAGGTGCATGTGAATTTTTAATTCAACTGCCATGGCTGTGTGAAAAATGCCCACCAGTTTTGGGGTTGGGGGTGGGGTGGCAGGTCTGCCTGCATCTCTCTGCCAAGTCAGGGCTGCTTTAGTTGTATTTTTTTATTACCCGGATGGACAGGTCTGAGGGGGCCCACTGGCGGTCCATTTGCCGGGCCCACAAAAACTGGACGGCAGCCCTGAGAGGAGGGAGAGGGGGATATGATATAGATCTTCAAATACCTAACGGGGGTTAATAAGGTGCAGGAGGGGAGTATTTTTCAGAGAAACAGGTGCTCTAGAACAAGGGACATGCTATGAAGCTTGGGGGGGTAAATTCAGGAGGGACGTGAGGAAGGACTTCTTCACAAAAGGGTGATGGATCCCTGGAACAGCCTTTCAGCAGAGGTAGAGGGGGTCAAAACACAGAGGGCGAAAACGGTGGAGGGGTTCAAAAATGTCTGGGACAGGCATAAAGGAATTATAGGAGTAAGGAAGGGTGGGGAAGAGATGGTACTGTAAATCAAGTGAAGTAAGTCTACAGCAAAATATGAAGGTAAAAAAAAAATGATGAAATGGGCAGACTGGGTGGGCCAGGCGGCCCCTGTCTATCATCGCGTTCTATGTTCTAGTGTGCCACTGGGTAAATACAATGTAAAAAATGGGTGAAATCCAGCCACCTAATACAGCAGTAGCGCTACTGCTTGCCATCTAGACAATCCTGGTTTGTGCCCCGAGACTGGACTGTCTGGTGCCAATTGATGAGGTGGGCTTTTGGTGTTTGTTTCCAGTGCCTCCTGTCTCTGGGAGTAAGAATACCTCCTTTGTTGCACGACTGCCCTTGGTGGACAAGGGGGAGGGTGTGTCATGCAGAAAGAAATGAGTGGTCCCTCTGAAGCAGCCTTACATAGTAACACACCTGCTTATCCGGTAAGTTATGTGACAGTGTCACACACCTACAGCAGGTACAGCAGGGGTAGCTCCAAAGACAAAGTGAGGATCACCCACCAATCTGATAGGCACTCTGCTTGGTTGCTCAGCAGGATCAAACCCTGGAGAGGGAAAAGGGAGGGCTTACGTGGAACAAAATACCCCAGCAGCCCCAGGGAGATGAAGCTGCTCCACTGTCCCAGTAGAGCAGGACCCCTGCTGACTCCTCCTGCTCCTCTCTGGCTCATAATCCCAGATCCCGAACATTGAATGTGAATTCTTCTACACACTTGGAGTACAGGGGGCATATAGTCAGGAGTCCAAGGATGTTGTTCAGCAAAGGCTGGTGATGGGATGGACTCTAAGGAGACTTCTATGGCAAGCAGGCAGGATTAGGCAAATGAAAAAAGGACCTGGAAGCTGCTGAGGAGAAATGGTGGTCCAAACAGAAAGCATAAAAAATGGGTGAAAGCAGGACCCCACTGAAAATGAGATGTTGCATCTCACCTGGGCTATCACGGTGAATGCACTTTAAAAGCCTGTCAGATCTGAACTTCATGAAAAACAAGATATGAGATATTGCATCACAGCTGAGCTTTCCTGTGTAAATACTTTGTAAATGTGGGTAATAGCAGTTTCCCAGTGAAAATGAATTGTTGTACTGCATCTCAGCTGGGGTGGGCTATTCTTGCTAAATGCAATGCAAAAATAGGTAAAAGCAGGATCCCTCTGAAGACAAGATATTGTAGTTCAGCTGGGTTATTCTGTGAAGCTACAGTGTAAGAATGGGTAAAAAAAACAAGCATTTGTCAATGCCGAATGTTTGCTTGCTGGCATTGGCATTGGTAGTGTAGAAGTTACAGAGCTGCATAATAAGAATGGCAGTGAAGTATTGCACTGAAGCCAACCCCACCACCACCCTGCAGAGAGTGACAGGCATTGGGGTGTGCCTTTGGGTCATCAGGCATACTGGCCACGCCATTTCACCACACACCCTACCCTGCAGACACTGACAAGTGTCAAAGGTGTCCTAAGGGTCTTTGGCCTTATCCGCACCCATTCCATCAGGAAATACGGTGAGATGGAGTGCGGTATAGAGAAATGGGGTGAACTTTGGGGCCAAGAGTCCAAGGCATACCTCGATGCCTCTCACTGGCTGCAGGGTGTGGAATAGTATGAGCATTATAGGCAAGAATCCCAAGTCACACCCCTGATGCCTGTCATTCTCTACAGGGTGGGGCGTTATGGTTAAATCCTAACACCTCAGGCATTCATTGGTATTTTCACTCCAAATTTTCAACATGCTTTTTGTGACCCCACCTCATGAACAGTGGCAATATCAGTTTTTAGCGAAAGCTGCTTATGCACAGCGACTACGGTATTTAGCACCACAGGTGCAAAAACACATTCTGAACAGGATGTGAAAAATGACAGCTGTACTGTTCATGGGGAGGTGTAAAAAATGGCAATGTTGCAAATCTGCAGTAAAAATATTAAAAAAACTGGTAAAGTCACGAGCGTGCATAGAAACTGTGCAATGCACACCCGTAATGTAATTAGCTTGGTGATTTTTTTACAGCAGATTGTCAACACAGGCATTTTGGGACCTCCGATCATGAACAGTGTCAGTGTGATTTTCTTTATCTGTCCCGAACAATGATTTCCCACAGCGACCATGCATCTCTGCACTGAAAGTGTGAAAACACATTTCGGCGATGTTGTGAAAAATGACAGCTGTACTGTTCATAAGGAAGTGTGGAAAAATGCCACTGGTGAAAATCTGGACTGAAAATATTACAAAGTCATGAACTTATGAGGGTGCGTGGAAACTGCGCAATGCTCACTCATAACACAGTCATTTTATGGACTTTTGTCACCAAATTTTCAACATAGCCATTTTAAGACCTCTGCTCATGAACAGTGTAACTGTGATTTTCTTAATCTGTCCCAAACGTTGCTTTCACACACCGACTGCACCACTGTGCGCTACATGTGTGAAAACACATTTTGGGTGACATGTGAAAAATGGCAGATGTACTGTTCATAAGGAAGTGTAATAAAATGGAAATGTTGAACATCTGGAGTGAAAATATTAAATATTCGCAAACTTACGAGTGTGCGTATGAACTGCGCAACGCACGCTCGTAAAACAGTCATTTTTAGGAATTTTTTCACCAAATTTTCAACATCACCATTTTAAGACCTCTGCTCATGAATGGTGTCACTGTGATTTTCTTAATGTGTCCCATACATTGATTTCGCACACCAACTGCGCCATTGTGCACTACATGGGCGGAAACACGATTTGGGCAAGATGTGAAAAATGACAGCTGTACTGCTCATAAGGAAGTGTAATAAAATGGCAATATTGAAAATCTGGAGTGAAAATATTGAACATTCGCAAACTTACGAGCTTGCGTAGGAACTGCGCAACACACTCTCGTAAAACAGTCATTTTAAGGAATTTTTCCACCAAATTTTCAACATAGGCTTTTTGAGAGCCCACCTTATGAACAGTGGCAGTGTTGTTTCATTATTTGGTCCCGAAAGGTGATTTCACACACTGACTGCGAAATCACCCTTCGGGCCCGATTAACGCCATGACAGTGAGAGCATTCATGAAAAGGGGTCCCAAAAACCCCATGTTGAAAATTTGGTGTAAAAATTCCAAAAAATGCCTGAGATATGCAGCAAAGTTGAAAAAACCCTATCTATCCCATTATACAGCTTACCAGTTCACGGTCGGCTTTGAAGAGTGCAGACATGTTCCCAGTCCACCGAAGATCATCTCGTCAGAGTCCGGAGGTAAGTATTGTGTTTCAGGGTTTGTTTTTTTTTTGTTTAAAAAGGACGATGATGTGGGACATTTGCCATGCTGGGGTGGGCTCCCAGCGTGGCACAAGGACGGCTGTTTGGGGGGGCGTGGAGCCGACAGAAGTTGGGCACCTGTCGTGACAACATCTGTTGCCACGCTGGGTGGGCTCCCCAGCATGGCACCCTGTACTCTCTGGGGGAACAGTGGAGTCGGCGGGGATTGGGCACCCCATCGGCTATCACGTGTAAAGCCACGCTGGAGTGGCACCCAGCGTGGCATGTGGAACTCTGTTTGAGGGGAGTGCAGCACAGCTGACGGGAATTGGGCACCCCATCGGCTATACAGTGTGTGCTTGGGGGTGAGCACGCGGTATGCATGCGTGTGTAGGGGGAGCGCAGCATGAGCAGGTGATATCTTATCGCTGCTCACTGAGGTGTAGCTCCCCCTTTCAACTGTACTCCACAGCATTTTTGACTGCTGTCATAGACAGCTCCAGCAGTCATTGGAGAACTGCAGCTGCGCCTGTAAACACACTGACCGGATTGGAAGAGGGCTGCCAAACCTCCAAAAACTTAGATGATGGCACTATGTTTCTTGCACATGCATGCAAGCAAACATAAAAAGTAGGACCCCACTGAAAATGAAATGCGATAGCTTAGCTACTCTTGCAAAACGCTGTGTAAGATGGGTGAAAGCAGGATTCCAGTGTTAACAAGCTATGACATCTCAACTGTATTATCCCGAGTAAATACATAACAAAATATGTGAAAACAGTACCACACTAAAAATGAGATTGTGCATATTATCTTAGCGGAGCTATCCTGGGCAAATACAGTATGCAAACGGCTAAAAGTAGGACCCCACTAAAACTAGATTTTGCATCTCTGCTGGACTATCCACGATAAATACACTGTGCAAATGGGTGAAAGCAGGACCACACTGAGAATAAGATATTGCATCTTAGCTGGGATATCCTGAGGAAATACAGCATAACAATAAGTAAAAGCGGGAACCCTCCAAAAATGACATATTGCTTATCAGCTGGACCCCGGGAATATACATTGCAAAAATATGTGAAACCAGGTCTTCTGTGAAAATGCGATGTTGCATCCGAGTTTGCCTATAATGTATGAATGCATTTTTTTTAAAATAGGTAAAAGCAAGACCTCACTGAAAACAAGATAATTCAAAAGCAGCCAATGTTGGCTGTTGCCAGCTCTTGTTTAAATCTGGCTGCCTCCAGGTTTTTGGCCAAATCCTTGGTTGGTTTTGGAATTCTGTTTTACATCACTGCCTTAGTAACCACCAGGTAACAGACTGTTCCAAGTTGTCATGGGACAAGAGGCTATGGGTCTGCTTTAGCCTGCAAAGTCAAAGTTCTAACAAAACACTGTTCTACCAGAAACATTTGGTAAAACACAACATCTGAGGACCAGATTTGAAAAAAGCAAACAAAAGCCAGAGATCAACAACTGGAGGGTGTGTGGGAATGATTTGTTGGCTGAATCAATTCTTTCAGTGCTATTCTAAATCAAGCAATAATGAGCTTAACTGCAGGCTTTGTCTTCAGGTAATGACTGTGCTGCCAGTTAAGTGTCTAAGCCACAGGCGATGGTACTTAACGTTCCATAAGGGCATTTTCTGATAATAAAACTCCAAGCTGAAAATCACTATTGTCATTTTAAACCAGAAGTTCCTCTTTTTTGTTTCTTTTGCCTCCTGAGAGTGGAATGTAATTAAGCAAGACAGTTAAAAATTTCATGTTTTGTAACCTGGAAACACAGAATTTGTTGGCAGACAAGGACTAGGGTTACCACCTGTTCTGATTTTCATAGGACAGTCCTGATTTGGGCAGCTGTGTCCTGCAAAAAAACATGAAAAATACTATGGCCCAGACATTCAAAAGGGTTGCACCATGCGCAATAGGGTTGCGCCAGCGCAAGTCTGAAAATGCGCCATTCTGTGATATTCAGCGGGAGGCAGTTGCACCCCCCAAATCACACTGAGCAATAGCACAATGATAATGAATGTATGCACAACTGAAGGGGGAGGAACCATGCATAAATGGCGCAGTGCAAAATTCAACAACATGCACCATGCGCAATAGGGGAGCAAGCGGAAGTTGCGCCATAGCGGAAATGAGCCAAAATAAAAAGGAACAAGGGAGAGGCGCAAGAACGCTACAGGGAAGCCACAAGTTGCTGAACTATAGCCAGCCACACAGGCAACACACACACACACACAGGGCAGGACAGTGAAAGGGCACCTGGAAGCCACAGGCTCAGGTAAGGTGTGGGGAGCCACAGTGCAGAAGGGGGAAGTGCCACACAGCACTGAGGCCAGCACAGTCAGATGTTCCCGGTGCAGGGGAAGTAGCAACCAGGACAGTGGGGGGAACACAGAAACAGCTGCTGGGGGGGGGTGAACACAAGCCAGGGACATGGCCAGTGCCACCATCCAGTTGGAGGCAGTAATGAGGGGGGTGAGAAGGCAGGCAGCAGCGGGGCACGGCCGTGGAAGGGCCCGTCGGTGGTATGCCCCCAACAGGCAGTACTGAGCCCGCACCATTTTTGAGCTGTATAGTGATACTGAGATCGTGGGCCAGTACCGCCTGAATCGTGCAATCCTGAGGTGGCTCTGTGAGCTGTGCAGTGATGTGATGCAGGCACCCACATGATGGAGCCATGCTCTGTCAGTGGAGACTAAAGTGACAGCTTGCATGTGCTTGCTCGCCACAGGTACCTTCCAGAGACCAACAGGGGACACCACAGACATAATCCAGTTGGCCGCGTCACGCCACCTCACCCAATTCCTCAGTGCACTGCTGCCACATGCTGCGGAGTACATCCATTTCCCTGGCACACCAGCGGAGCGCACAGCAAACATGCAGGAGTTCCACAGGGTAGCACATATGCCTGGCGTGCTAGGGGCAATAGAATGCACCCATGTGGCCATCTGCACACCACCTGGTCCCGAGGGGGCCGCATACATGAATTGCAAGGGCTATGCTAACATCAACTGCTAGGTGGTGTGCGATGCCAGGGGACGCATAATCAATGCCTGTGCCACACACCCTGGGGAAGCACACGATGCCTTCATCTGGCACCAGTCGGCACTGTGCCACAGATTCGAGAGTGGGGACATCCCCACTGGCCACCTAGTGGGTGAGTATGCAAACCACATGGACAAACATAGGGCTTGGGAGGGGCATGGTCAGAGGTGACATGGGTAGTGGCCTACATGGCCCAGGGCAGGGCGATGCTGATCACCAAACTAACCTCCACCCTCTACACACAGGTGACAGTGGATACCCACTCCGTCCCTGGATGCTCACACCATACCGGCAGCCCGCGACCCCCTCGCAGCAATGCTACAATGAGGCACATGCCACCACCGTAATGTCATCGGTGGGTGTTCGGGATGCTGAAGGCACATTTCTGTTGCCTGGACACCTCTGGTGGTGCCCTACAGTACAGCCCTCAAGGCCTGTAGGCTATTCCTGGCCTGTTGCATCCCTGCACAACATGGCCAACGAATGTGGGATAGCCCGTACAGGTCGAAGAGAGGACAGTGATGGGGACGATGAAGGCGCCGGTGACAATGGTGATGGGCAGCCCCCTTGGGTGACGGGACCCCTGACTGCTCCGGCTGGCACAGCTGCACCGGGACACCATCACAGAGGAGCACTTCAGTCAACCCAGGTAAGTCATGGGGCCATGTGCAACCACCAGTGGCAAAGGCACAACCCACAAACAAGCATAGACACACACCAGGGGTGCATGCCGTCAAGGGAAGTGACCGGGCATGGAACCACACACAACACCAGGGATGGGTGAGGTATAACATGGCATGCAGACAGACAGACACACACAACTCACCAGACATGCACAAAGGGTAGGAGGCACACCGACCCAGAACACCACCCCTAGCCACACACATGTCCACAGACCACCACGCCTACTGCCTGTCATTGTGCATGTGTCAGATGCAGGGCACCATTGCACATTGGCGTACAGTGCAATGCAGGCATCATCATGCACATGCAACTGCGGACAGCAGCCAGGAGGGTGTGCAGATGGACTGTGTGTCTGCGTGCAGGGCTGGGTACCCACCCATGCATTGCCCGCTGAATGACACAATGCACACAGGGCAGCATCAGACAATAGTCACGTTGGGAGACAGGTCAGTCACGTGCCACAGTGCTCCGGCAACCACAGATGCATGGGCGGTCCCGCTGAGACCTGCCAGCACTGACAGGCTGATCACTGGCCTCATGGGGTGGCACTGATGGTCCCCAAGGGGTTCCACTGTGTGAATGCGACCATGCTCGCACAGGGGTCTGCAGCACACCGAACATGCCTGCGCCAGGCATGCTCGGGATGCCCTCAGCTGAACCTGGTGTCGATAAGGATGGTGTCGCACGATGCCGGGAATGGGGGGCTGGACATTGCACTGCGCAGTGTCTGCACCGCATGGGCAAATAACTGTGTGCCCTCTGTGGCCATGGCAGCTGTGATTGCATGTGTCAGCCTGTCAAAGGCAGCGGTCACATCCTCCCACATCCGGTCCATCCCTGCCAGGAGCAGAGTGGTTTCTCTGCTGCGATGCTCCTCTGCCCACTCCAGAGCCGCACTCGTGCATCCACCGCCGTCACAAGCCGCATCTGCTGATTGACTGATGCTTGCAGTATGCGGGTGTGCTCATCCAAGAGGTCATCTGCCTGATCGGCATGCTGTCCCTCAGGGTGTGCGTGGCCCTGATGCTCAACACCCCTTGAGGGTGGGCGCTGCACACCAGGACCAAGCCTGGGCATGTCCACAGGCGGTGCACTGACGCCGCCCCCTGACACTGTACCCCAAAGCCCACTGGCCGACTGCTGATGCTACCCCTCTGGCTGCCACTCCCTAGGGCTCACTGGTGCTGCTACAGTGGCCGCAACAGTCCCACTGTCCTGTACACACACCAGTGCTGCCCCACCGGTGCTGACAGGCACAGGCTGGGACTGTGATGACACGCAGGCCTCCATGGTGGCACCACCCACAGCCATGGCCACGATGTTACCTGCTGTGTGGCCATCCTGTGGCACACATGTGTCACTGCCCTTGATGTTAGCGACACCATCATCTGTGACGGACCTGGCACCAGCCCGAGTCCCAGCATGTTGGCATCCGTGGACGCTGGCATGCTGGGACATGGGCAGGGCCTCCTCCGCACCTGCTCCAACAACATCAGTCTGGACATCCAGGCGGGCCCACTGTCGCACTGAGCCACGTACTCCTGTGGAGGTGGATGGGCCCTCCTCCATCTCCATCTGACTGGCCACAGTGGAGAGGCCCACCACCACTGACCTATGCAGATGCTCAGGAGCTGTAAGGGAAAACAAAGTTGCGTTACTGCATGTGACCTACCCTGTCCCCCCCAATAGACAGACCATGACCTACCATGCAGTGACAGGCTACCACCCGTCTGGAATCCATCACCCGGAACACCCTCAATGGTGCAACACTGCATGCTGCCAGCAACCCTCTCCTCCTGTGGGGTCAGGCATAGCACCTCCAGCTGTCCCCCACCTGACGTAGATCATGCTGCCCTGATGGCAGCCACCTTCTCCTTAATCCTTTTCCTGTCTGTGCCCATCTTCTTCTTGCACTCCTGCACAGAGCGCTGGTGGCTGCCATGCAGATTTACAGCACACGCCACCTCCTCCCATGCAGCAGCACGGGCCTGTGGTGTTCCCTGGCATCCGCTGAGAAGCAGCTCCTGGTCTAGGTAGGCCTCAAACAGGGCATCCGTCTCGGCCTTTGTGAAATTTGGCCTCTTCCTCCTCCTCCTCCCACAACTCTGTTCCTCTTCCTCCACAACTCGCTCGGTCATGATTCAGCCTGTGAGAATGACAGGTGTTACCTGTGACTGTGCAGTCTCATGCATGTCCCACAATCCACAGTCCACACTCCCAAACAGCATGCAACTCACCAATAGACAGCAGTGACTGACTATGGCCAGTGCAGCCCAATGTCGCACTTTTATAGCGCAACCCATGCAAATGAGGTGAGGCGCATCTTTAAGTGGATGCAAATGCAGTGACTGCACCATTGAATGGCCAATTAGCTGATTTGCATATGACAGCTGAATATCACGCTGTTGCGCTTTGCGCAATTGTGTTGAACGAGCTGAGCCAAAGGCGCAGTTCTGTGACATGCGCAGTACACACCTAACTGCGCATGAAAGGGATGATGATGCAGGTGCCTGCCACACTGCTGATGTGCTGTGCATGGGAGGCAATGCAGGGCACAGCCACCATTGTGCCAGTGGCGCTATAGCGCTGTTCGCCTGTATGGTGCTGTGGCACTGGGGTGTCGTAGGTGCACTGGGGAAACAGCACGGTAGGCCGCTACAAGAGGTGGCAAACAGGCACCCAATCATGCTAGACGCACTGGGTTCCACTCGCGCTGTGGCTGTCCATGCGCCAGAGACCCTTGACCCTGTGCCCGACCTTTGCCCCCTAGGCGCCATGCGTCAGGCGTGGGTGCACCACTATTGCGCTGTTCGGTGACAGCGCGATAGGGAATGGCAGCACTGTACTGCGCAGCATCTGCACATGGTGGAGCCGTGCTGTAGAGTGCCATTTTGACTCAACTGAGCAATAGAGATGGCGCGGAGGAGGGCAGCACAGTGGAGCCAGGTAGAAATGGCAAACTTGGTTGCCATTGTGGAGCCACTTGTTGGCCCACTATTTGGTGAGGCACCCCTGGACAGGTCCAGGAGTCAGATGTGGCAGGAGGTGGTCGACGCCATGGAGGAGGCCACCGGTATGGGGTGGACAGCAGAGCTGTGCCGCCACAGATATGGTGACCTGAGGCGGAGGGACCTGGACCTGCTTACTTGCCTGCGGGCACGTGCCAGGAGGGGCACAGTGTCATGGCCAGGTAGGTGCAACATCCATACACTTTCATCTTCCATATGGGTATCACAGTTGCATGTGTCCAGAACATGGGGGGGAGGGCTGTCGGGTGTTGGCCGTGGTGGTGTTATCAGGGTGTGGGGTTGGTGGGTCTGGCTGTGTGGGATTGCACACACATGGGGGCAGGGGGACTTTACTACAGGATTGTACTGATGTTCCTCTCTCCATATTTGCACCTTAGACCCAGACAAGCGATGGCTGGTGAGGGAGAGGAGGCACCAGCAGGAGGACCGTCAGTCCGGGAGGGGCGAAGGTCCACAGAGGTAGAGGGACCAGCCTGATGATGGTGAGTGCCTTACATCCATGATTACTATTGCATGCTGTGTAACAGGGTGGGCAGCGGGGTATGGCCACCATCCATTGACACCACTGCCATGCACGCAACTTGTTACAGCCAGCACTGTCCAGTGGCACTGCATGTCTGGGAGTGCGTCAATGGTGCTCCATGCATGCACCGGGTACATGGCTGTGCCACTGCCTTCGCACCGCATACCCATGTCACTGAACAGCCATGGTGGTGCTGTGCAGGACTTGGCCGGTGGGTGTGTGCAGCGGTCACATGGCTGTGTGCGCCTCGGTGGGCAGGTCTTGTGGACGTGATCATTGTGGGTGGTCACACACCATCACAGAGGCATGTCCCATGGCCGTATGCCATGCACAGTGGGTGGTCTGCATGGGGCTGTGCATTCACACCTACTGACTCTGCTCCCTTGTCCTAGGTGGACGGTAGTTGCAAGCCAACAGACGGATGCTGCAGGAGATACTGCAGGTGGCCAGGGCCTCCCTGGAAATATTGGAGAGGATTGACCGTGTGAGAGTCAGATGGCGGCATGGCAGGAGAAGCAACCAGAGCGGGGAGCAGGGCTCCTGATGAGCATCCTAATGCCCCTGATTTTCCCTACCCCCCTGGACCTACCCTCACACCCCTCCTTCCCTCTGCCATTTGTTCACCCCTGCCCCTTACCCACCCCCACCTTGTTTGTGGCCCTCCCCCAACCTTTGTATATATCTGTAAATAGTTTTGTGTGTTTTTTACAATACATTTGCTTTGATATACCTAATGTGATGGTCTCTGTTTTGCAGCAGGCTATAGGTGCTCAGCTGCAGTGGTGTGCATGGTGTCAGGGGTGGTGCAGTCATGTGCGTGTGTGTGTGTGTCTGTGGGGAAGTGACTATGGTGTGGGAGTAGCTATCAGTCACTGTCTGTTGTGTGTGTGTGTTGTTCCCTGTGCACTGGATGACTGTGTGCAGTGGTTCATGGTGCATACTCTGTGTCCATGGCGCACCTGTCAGCCCGTCCATGGCCTGTGCAGCTGACACCCTTGCATGTCTGTGACTTGCATGGTTCACTGGCATGTCAGTGGTGGCTGTCTATGCAGGACAGCCACTGTACCCGTCACAATGCCGGGTTGCCTCCTGTCACTGGTGTGGTGCATGTCTGCCTCGGGTGACACTGTGGTCTCCGCTGTTGTTGCCCCATCTCCATGCTATGGCTTGTGTGTGTTGCAGGGGATGTGCACCACTGTCTGTCACTTGTGCTCTGGGCACATGCTGGTGGCGTACAGCTCCACAGTGCCTGTGCAGGGTGGCTGGCACTCCTGTGCCATGGAGGAGTGCTGGCTGTGTGTACATGGTTTCCATGGCCACATGCTGGGGGGCTTGGTTGCCCCGCTACTGTGTCCCTGTGTTGGTGTGCCCTTGGGTATGGGTGGGTGTTTGTCCATGCACTGTGTTGCATCCTGTGTGGTGCATGCTTCCATGCATCACTGTGGGTGTCTGCGCTGGCTGTTGTGGCCAGTGCTGGATCGGGATGTGTCCTTGGGAGGGTGTGCAGGGTGCTGTACCACTGGTGGTGGGGTCTGGGGCATGCCCTGTCATGTGTGGGGTACCTTGTGAGCCGACGCATGGTCGGTCTCTCAGCTGTACCTCTGGGGGGGATGTGCATGGTGGCACTGTGTATGCAGTCATTGCATTGCTGTGTGCTGCCACCCGCTGATGGGTGCTCATGGTGGGGCTGCCTTGCATGGTTCTGTGGTGCACAGGGTTGCATTGTCACAGTGGGGGTGGTGGCATGCATGGGGTATCCTGCACTGGTGGACGCTGCTCCTGGGCAGGGTGTTTGGGGGTCACGGTGCAGGGTGTGCTCTGCATTGGTGGGATGGTGTGGCACGGGGTGGTCGGCCCTCCTTGTGTGCCGGTCACAGCTTGCCAGGGGGTGTGATGGGGCACCATGGCCCAGCTGTGGGTTGGTTGCTGGTCTCCATGGGCCAGTGGTTATTCCAGCCCTCCCCCAGTTGTGCAGTGCATGGGGTTTGGGGGGACGATGTCTGTTCTGCTGTGCGTTTCTCTGCCCTTCTGTGGCATGGGTGGTGGGCCCCTGCATCCCTGGTTGTGCTGTTGCATTGCTGCCCTACTGCTGGGGGGCGTCCCTGGTTGCACTACGGCACATCTGGACTGCTCAGCTGAACATCCTTTGTTGCGCTATGGCGCATCAGATATGCTCAGCTTCACCTCCCTAGTTGCTCTATGGTGCAGGTGGTGCGATATTCAGTCATCAGCTGTAGGCGCATCTTGGCCTGCGCAGTTTTTGAATATCGCGCCTCTTGCGCATGGGTGCAATGGACTTGCGCTTGCTCCTGCTGTTGCGCACTTTTTGGGTGCAGTTTGAATATCTGGGCCTATATGTCCTGACTTTATAGTAGAAAAAATATTTTCTAACTTTCCCCTAAATGTTGCAGAAAACTATAATATCTTAACTATAATACCTAAAATAAGAAATAATAGAAGCAACTAAAAAACTAAAATACTCAGCCTCAATTCTGATTATACAGAGAAAACAAGTCTGTTGCATTGGTCGAGGTTATGTACTGTCCCATGAAAAATCATGTTTCAGTAAGAAATGTTCCACTTTGGGCTTCTTAAAAGGTGGTAACCTTAAAAAGGACCGACTGGCCCACCATTCTGCCCAGATGGTCCCTGCCTAGTTTATCTCCACAGACCTGAACTGTTACATAGAAACAGAAACATAGACTTTTGACGGCAGATAAGGACCACTTGGCCCACCCAGTCTACCCATTTCCCTACCTATTGGATAAGCTGCAGATTCTAGTTAACCAACAGACTACTTCCTGCAACTCTCCACTATAATTGCCTTATGTCTGTCCCATGCATGTTTGAATTTCCCCACTGTTTTAGACCCCACAACCTCTCCAGGAAGGCGGTTCCATGCGTCCACCACTCTCTCCATGGAAAAAGAATTTCCTCACATTACCCCTGAGACATCCCCCCTCTAACTTTAAATTGTGTCCCCTTGTTCTTACACATCTCTTTTTCTGAAAGATGCTACCCTGCTAGACTTTGTTGATTCCCTTGAGGTACTTAAAAGTTTCTATCATGTCCCCCCTGTCCCTCCTTTCATCAAGGGTATACATATTAAGCTCTCTCAGTCTCTCTTCATATGATTTCTGATGTAGGCTCTGCACCATTTTAGTTGCCGTCCTCCGGACTGCTTCCATCCTGTCTATGTCCTTGCGTAGATGAGGTCTCCAAAACTGCACGCAGTACTCCAGATGGGGTCTCACCAACTGTCTGTACAGACGGATAACCACTTCCCTTTTTCTACTTGTGATGCCCCTCCCTATGCATCTCAGTATCCCCCATGCTCTTCTTACTGACTTCTCACATTGCTTACCCACCTTTAGGACATCTGATATGACTACACCCAGATCCCTTTCCATTATTGTTGTCATTAGTACCTCCCCTGCTATTGTGTACTCTTCTTCTGGATTTTTATTTCCCAGGTGCATTACTTTGCACTTCTTTGCATTGAATCTAAGTTGCCATATGTCTGACCATTCTTCCAACCTTGCCAAGTCCCTTCTCATCCTTTCCACCCCCCTTGTGTATCAACTCTGTTACAGATCTTCGTGTCATCTGCAAAGAGGCATACCTTTCCTTCCACACCTTCTGCAATGTCACCTATAAAGACGCTGAAGAGGACTGGACCCAGTACTGAGCCCTGAGATACTCCACTAGTAACCCCCCTTTCTTCAGAATGTGTTCCATTCACTATTACCTTCTGTGTCCTGTTGTGCAGCCAGTTTGCTACCCAGGCTACCACCCTGGGACCCACCCCCAGGCTGGCTAGCTTGATTATTAATCTTTTGTGCGGGACTGAGTCAAATGCCTTGCTAAAGCCTAGGTAGGCCATATCCACAGCCCCTCCCTGGTCTATTGCTTTGGTCACCCAGTCAAAGAGATCGATTGGATTCGTCTGACATGACCTTCCTGCTGTGAATCAATGCTGCTTTGGGTCCTGTGCCCCGCTGGCCTCTAGGTACTGAACAATTCTTTCTTTCAGAAGTGATTCCATCATTTTCCCCACCACTGAGGTCAAACTAACAGGTTTATAGTTTCCTGCTTCTGCCTTGCTCCCACTTTTGTGAAGGGGAATCACATCTACCCTCATCCAGTCCTCAGGTACCACCCCATCTTCCCATGATTTGTTAAAAAGTGTGGTTAGTGGTGTCACTAGGTCCCCCTTAGCTCTTTTAGGATTCTAGGGTGAATCCCGTCAGGCCCCATTGCTTTGTCCACCTTGAGTTTTAGGAGTTCTTTCAGGACTCTTTCTTCTGTAAATGGACTGGCGTCAACCCCACTCCAGAGTGCTTCTACTGTTTGGTTTAGGTAACTCCTCCTCTTCTTCTTTTGTGAATACTGAGCAAAGTATTCATTCAGTATCTCTGCCTTTTCACTGTCTCCCTCTGCCCACCTCCCCTCTCCTTTATTAATCTTCACTATCCCCCCCTTCTATGGAGACCTTCCCTCCTCCCTGTCTATTTACTGATATTCCTCTATGTCTACCCCAAACAGGCTTGAACCACACACACACACACACACACACACACACACACACTTTTTTTTGCCCACACTGCTTCTGCTGGCAGTCTGGTCCAGGTGTCTACCACTCTTTCAGTGAAGTAATACTTCCTTATATCCCTCTTAAACTTTCCTTCCTCCAGCTTCATCACATGCCCTCTGGTCCTGGTACTCTTTCATTTGAAAGAAATTCCCTTCCTAAGTATGGGAATGTGCTTTCTTTTAAATCCTCCCTGTTCCCCCCTCCTCCCATGACATTTGGGGCCACACAAGAGCTGTATTATTACTCTGGTCAGGAGGGCAGGTAACACCAGTGTGGCTCTGTGACTGGTCAGATTGGGGAAAGGGTGGGGGTAGTGAATATCTGACATCAATTTCTGAATGTATACAGTAGTTGTATTGCACTATGATTCTGTTTTGTCTTTCCTTTTTGCACCCCTTCCCCTTAGCTAGAAATTAGTCTTTTGATTTAGTCACCTTTCTGGTTAAGCAAAATAAACAAAAAGGTCAGTTGTACCCACCGTCCCACAAACATAATGCCTGAACATCCATGTATTGCTGGTCCCCAGTTGGATCCACTATGGGTTTTCATTTGTTTATTAAAAGTTTTGAATCACAGGAAAATTCATAATGATCAAGGTCTTGTTTACAAGAAAGTTGTGTTAGTACAACATTAAAAAGGAATGATAAAACGCAACATACTAAATCAACTAAACAAAAACAATTCATTAAAACAGTTGCAAACACTGTTAAGAAAGGACTTGAACAACTTTTTTAAAAATAGCTAGCTTATTGTAATTCCTCACATTAGTAGAAAAGTGTCTGTTGCCATATTGGTCCTTGTACATTAGGATGCACGAAACAGGTAATTTAATACCTTGTAATGGATCATCAAAGTTTTACAGAAAGAAATGTTAAGCTTTTGAACTACACATAGTTCTTCATCGGAAAGAATATGGTCCATTAAAAGGTATTAAATCACCTATTTTGTGCATCAAATTAGTAGAGAAGGAGAAGTGCAAAAGTGAGGTGCTGCAAAGTAGAATGAATTATACTCGTAATTCATTCTCACTTTTGGGAGACAAAAATTTCTATTTGAAGATCCCTCAGGTTGTATTTTGAAGAAATAATGTGAAATTTGATATAGTACTAAGTGGCACTTAAATTATTGCCAGTCTTGCACATAGCCTGCATATACACCCTGCTCTCCTAGGTGGCAGTGTATCATCTCAACACTGGGCAGGTCCTAAAACACACTTGTTCTTAATGGCTGAATACTTTCTTGTTTTCCAGCATTTTTATTCAAAAACAAACAAACAAAAAAATAAGGTCCTAAAAAAAGAGAACTTTGTCAGACATACAGTATACCTGATCATACTGTAATCTGATGGGGGTGATTTCATATCTAAGCCGTACAATACTAGGCAGCATATGTAGGTAATACTGGGTCTGAACTTTCAAAACAACCACACCTGTTGAATTATGGCAGCAACTGGATTTTTTTTCCAATGCAACAGCATCATAATAAAAGGAAATAAATGCACTTACAGTCCATTCCTAGTCTCACACTTGTATGTATGTATGTTAGGGTGAAAAACTACCCTGGGTCTTAATGCATGTGTTGTGTGGTGTTCTCTGAGGTTCAAATGATTGCTTGGTGCAGCATGGGCATTGTCTTGACTTCAGCACCATCTTTCAAGGCATGGAAACTTACTAACATGCTAGTGCTTGTAAGACAATGCCAAGGCTGTGTGCAGCAATTGTTCAAACCCTGAAGGGCCTGTCAGCAGGATACTTGCAAAGCAACTGCATCATCACATGCACTGCCCCCAGACTTGAAGCTTGCTTTGCACATGGCCCTGCAAAGTCATATATGTTTTCATGCTTCGAGACCAAATGTCATGAAAGAAGTTGTACCTCACAAAAATGGGTTTGTGAGTCATGAAAACATGCCCTGTTTCTGTGACTCTGAGCAATATTAATTTCATTAATAATTTAAAAACTTTGGTGGTTTAAAAAAAAAAAAAGCCAAAACCTGAAGAATCAATCTTATATCCCACTCTGTTGACCACAAAAAATTCAGACTGTAGCTCTAAGTGTATTCAGTGTACTCTTACTTTACCTAAAGCGCACAGAACGGGGTTTTGAGTCACAACAACAGGCCCTTTTTTCCCCATATATATATTTATTCTCCTGGGCTGAACTGGAAGGCTTGTTCATCCCTGTCCGGCACCATTGGCTGGTCCACTACCCTCTCTCGGCTTGTCCTCTCCTTTTTCCGGAGTGGCACGGCAGACCACAGTGCCTCAGTCATGGCTTCATGAGCCCAGTTCCCCTGTCCATTTTCCTCCTAGTTTTCTTTCCGGAGCCAAAGCAAACATGGAGGCACACATGCACTTTGGAACTGTGACCCCACTCCACCCACCCGGAATACCGCTAGCCCTCCGTCCCTGAGCACTGGCACTATCATGGGACTTCCGCCCTCTGCCAACCAAGAGCTGGGAAAGGAGAGCTGCCAGGCAGCCGCTGAATCCTCTCCCAGCCCTTCCTCCTGGCTGACCCTCGGCAACTTGAGCTCATTCCCAAACTCAGGTCTCCGGCATGGAAGAGGTAGTTTTAAACAACAGTTGAAGAATCAGTCTTACACCTCACTCTGTTGGCCACACATTTCAGACAACAGCTTCAAGAATGTTTTGTTGTTTCTGAGGTGCAACATTTTTCCTTCTTCTAACCACTTTTGTGACCACTAAGACTGGCAAAAATGAAACTATCTCATGAAAATGGATTTTGCCTCACAAAAATGGGAAATACCACTGTGGTGAAACCTAGATACAGTACACAGATATTGACAGCAAATAAAGGTCTACCAGCCCATTCAGTCTGACCACCCTACTCAACTACTTTTATGAAAAATTTGTGAAAAATGAATGGCACATGCCTAAAAATGGGATTTTAGTTTCTTAATAATTAAAAACTGCACAGGTCTTGGTAATATCACATATCAAACAAAATGTCTACGTAACCTGAACATTTCAGATTTTAACCAGGCCATTTTTGCACTATTGGGGCTCTATTTACAAAGGCTAATCACCATGTAAGTCAGGCATGTAGCCACCGTGCAGCTGGCTGCACTCACTGCACCCCCTCCACCCTGTCCAGGACACCATCGACCCCCCCAACGCACCAGATTACCCTGGTCGATTGTAGAGCTCCACACCAGGGCGGGCCTGGGGGCGGTGCGGAAGGGGGCGAGCCAGCACTCCACGCATGCACAACACTGTGGAGTGCTGTGCGTGAGTGTTGCCAGCTCCATGTTTGGGAGTCAGCTGTAAACCACCAGAGCCGGTTACGTGCCCCCCACCAGGGAAGCTGCCTCCAGACGCAGCAGACACAGCGGGGTGCAACACCCCCCAACAATGTTGCCCCTGCTGTCAGGGTGCACCATGAGGATGGCAGTCAGGCGGACAAGGTACCTTTCCATCGGCATGGTCGGTGCTCTGCGCGCTAGCCGGCAATATGGCACCCCAAGAGATCCACTGCGTGTCCCTGCCTGGGCAGCCAATTGGCCGCCTGCCAGGATCTGCTGTTTCACATCTGCCTGCCCCCCCCCGTGGACCTGTGTACTGGGGGCAGGGCCATGCAAGGGAGCTGGGTGGGGGCCGGTGTTCGTGAATGCAGCCCCATGTGGAAATCCCTTGGTTGCGGAGCTGCACACCCCGATATGCACCTCTTGCACAATGTTTTGTGAATAAAGCCCTATTGCTGAGCAAAACAAAGTCATTAAAAAAGCAGGGGACTCACCTGTAACAGTAGTTTTAGGAGTGGTATATGATGTTCATCCACACTTCAAGCACTGTTCCTTTCCCTTTAAGATTCCACCGGAATTTCTTCAAGCTGGCTCCTCCCACCCACCCAGGTGGCAACTCCCCTAGCACTGCCCCATAATGTCAGATCTTGTCCGCTGGAAGCAAAATCCATTTACCACTTGCCAGGGGAGGTCGGGTGGATCAGTGTGGATGAACATCATATACCTAGAAAGTACAGTTACGTAAGAACTTATCGTAATAGTGGATCTTTGAGAGGAGCTCTTGCAGCAGGTAACACCATTAGAACTATGCTGCCAGGCACTAGGACTCCATGGAAAAAATTTCTAGCTAGCAGTCCAAGATGGGGGGCCACCCCCTGATGTCGACCCCACTCCAATGTCCCGTGTGGTATGGGGGGGCGGTACCCCAGCACCAACTCAGTTCACCCCCTGGAGACCTGGCTGACATACAGGATGGGGAACTGAGGAGGATCTCCATCACCAAAGAAAAGTACAGTTACATAACCCTTGGGGCAGGTGGGTGGGAAAACCACCTGCTGCAAGAGCTGCTCTCGAAGATCTACTGTTACAGTAAGTTCTTACATAACTGTACTATCTTACTTTGAGGGAGAGCTCTTGCAGCAGGTAACACCATTAGGACCGAGTCCCAAGCAGTACAAAAAGACACCCGGGTCAGAAGGTGGAGGACTGTAAAGCAAAGCCCTAGGCACACTCAGGAGAGGTGTCCCTGTAGAACTGCTAGGCTGAAACCTGCTCTCCTTCTGGAAGCAATGTTCAAACTATAGTGCCTAATGAAAGTGTGGACTGAACTCCAAGTAGCAGCTGCACAGAGATTGGTTGCTGAAACGTTCCTGAGGGACGTAAAGGACGTAATGATCCCTCTGGTGGAAAGACTCTTAACCAGTCCCAGTAAGGGTTTGTCATACCTCTGGTAACAGAAAGTAATACAATTGACCAGCCACTTGGCTGACGTCTGCTTGGTCATAGGAGCTCCCAGCAACCTGTGAGCGAAAGATACAAACAACTAGTCTGTCTTTCTGGAGGAACTAGTATGGTTTACATAGTACCAAAGAATTCTATGTACATCCAGAGTACGTAACAAGGCCTCCCCCTATTGGAGTACTCTGGGAAGTAAACTGGTAGTTGTATGTCTTGATTTAAAGTAAACTCAGACACTACCTTTGGAAAGAACTTAGGGTTCATATGCAGGGCTACTCTGTCCTTGTGAAAAACTAGGTAAGGCTCTTTACACATCAGAGCCTGAAGCTCAGAAATCCTTTGAGCGGGAAGTAATGGCAACTAAAAATAATGCTTTCCAAGAGAGAAAGCGAAGCTCACAATTTTCGGCTGGCTCAAAGGGAGGCAACGTAAGCTTTTCTAACACAAAATGAAGGTCCTAAGTAGGAACAGGGTCCCTCCTAGGGGGTCTGACATGCAAGATGCTTCTTAAAAAGGTCTTGCACAAGTCCAGTTGTGCCAGAGCTTTCCCATCCTGTGGTGTGTGTGATAAGTTGAAAGCGCAGAGATGCATCTTAATGGACAAGTAGCTGAGACCCATGTCCAACAGGGAAAGAAGATACTCCAGCACAGATTCCACCAAACAGCAGAATGGATCCAGGAAACAGGGGTATGTCAACAAGCAGAAACGCTTACACTTCCTGGCATATGTCGCCCAGGTAGAGGGTTTTCTCACTGCCATGAGAACCTCTGCCACCCTGGGAGATACTCCAAATCTGTCCCTGACTAAGTCTGCAGGAGCCATGCATGCAGATGCAGAGGCCGAAGATCCGGATGTGCTAGGGCCCCCTGCCTATTGGGAGAGCAAATGAGTGGACAGGAGTAACGGGAACGGTGGTTCTGACGCCAATTGTTGCAACAGTGGGAAACAAATTTGTCAAGGCCAGAAGGGTGCTATTAAGATCATGCAAGCACATTTTGTCTGCAGCTTGAGCAGTATCCTCTGGAGAAGTGGAAAGGAAGGGAAGGCATACAGAAACTTCCTTGTCTAGAAGAGGGACAATGTGTCGAGCCAAAAAAAACACCAGACCCTGGATCTAGCAAGCACAAATTGGGCAGTTTGGTGTTGTGTGGGGATGCAAAGAGGTCCAGTTTCGGTTGGCCCCATCTTTCGAACAGGTCATTTGCGACCTCCTGGAGTAGCACCCTCTCATGACTCAGAGTGAGAGCGGCTTAGACCGTCTGCGAGAACATTATGAAACCCTGTTATGTGCACTGCTGTGATGTCCAGGTTGTGATCCACTGCCCAACACCAAACTCTCATGGCCTCTCTGCAGAAGGGGTAAGAATGAGTGAGGTGAGAGTACCCCTCGGAAGACCTGCAAGGTGTTCAGAATGGCTCTCATTTCCAGGTCATTTATATGTTACGCATGTTCCTCTGAGGTCCAAGAGCCCCTCATCTGGTGGGATGCCAGGTGCACTCCTCATCCCGTACCTGAGGTGTCTGTCATTAGGAATTGCTGAGGACTTGGATGTTGAAAAGTAACCCTGGTGTCTAGTCGAGCCGGGGTGACCCACCAATCCAGTGACTGAAGGACAGCATTGGAGATTCTGAATGAATGATCAAGGTCATCTGTGGTTTGGTCCCATTGAACCCTGAGGTTCCACTGCAAGACCCTCATGTGCAGACAAACGAAGGGGACTGTTATGATGGCTGTGGCCATGTGATCCAAGAGCTAAAGCACCACTCTGGTCGGGACTGGATAGAAGTCATTACCCTTCGAGCACCACCCGCAGTCTGTCTGCTCAGTTGTCAGGAAGAAAGGCCTTTCCTTGGACAGTATCCAGGACCACCCCGATGTACTGTAGTCTCTGGGTAGACCAGGGGCACAATTTGGGGAGATTCAGAGTTATGCCCAGGGCCTGAAAAAGGTAGAAAGTCTCCCTTAGTGACTGACGTAGCTGGACCTCTGATGATGCTGTAAGCAGCCAGTCGTCCAGGTAGGGGTAGACAAAAAGACCCCTTTTCCTGAGGGTCATTGCTACTACTACTAGGCACTTGGTGAAGACCCTTGGTGCTGATAAAAGGCCGAATGGCAGAGCCATGAACTGGTAGTGGTCTCCTTGGAAGAGGAAGCAGAGGTACCTCCTGTGGGACGGCAGGATTTTTATATGCATATAAGCATCCTGCATGTCCAGGGAGCAGAGCCAGTCTCCGTGGTGGATCACGGGCAACAGGCCAGGCAGTATCACCATCCTGAACCTTTTGTATTCAATGTAAGTGTTCAGCTGGCTCAGATCTAGAATGGGACGAAGATCCCCTGTCTTCTTTGGGACTAGGAAAAAGTGGTAGTAGTATCCTCTGCCTCTCTGACCTATGGGTACTACCTGGATCACCTTCTTCTCTAGCAGGGCCTGGATTTCTGCCCACAGGAGAGCAGTGTGGGATGGGGGAGCAGTGGGAGGGGATGGGTGCGCTATCGGGTGGGATCTGGGTTACCTCCAGAGAGTAGCTTCTTGGATAACCTGGAGGACCCACTGATCTGTGGTGATACCGGACAATCCTGACAGGTAAAGGGAGAACCTCCCTCCAACAGCCCCCCCTTGGGCCTCCAATGGAGGAGGGAGGGCCAGCAGAGAGTCATGCCAAGGTAGAGGCTTAGGCAAGAGGGGTCTGGCCATCTTGGCACTTTTACGGTCCTAGGTACCTAAAGGGAGGGGAGGGCCTCATCTTCTGAACCCCCTTTTGGTTGCTGGCCCCTTCCTTGCTGGCACTGATATTTTATTTTTTATACTATGCTTTTTGTGCCAGCTCTCCAAGCCCTGATGGGCTCACCAGGCTCTGGCAGCCACCCCCTCATACTCGGTTTTACCCCGCCCCCCGCCCTGAGTGTGGCTGCCGATAAGTGAACTCTGGTGGCCGAGGGACAGTAAT
The DNA here is from genome assembly GCA_016271365.2 of Neoceratodus forsteri. NCBI lineage: Eukaryota > Metazoa > Chordata > Ceratodontiformes > Ceratodontidae > Neoceratodus > Neoceratodus forsteri. Next base: position 1,337,829,209 of record CM057455.1, on the reverse strand, counting down.
GGAGCCGGCTCATTAGCGGGGGATGGCATTTTGTAGGCTGTAAACCCCATGGGAGCGGGGACGTGCAATGACAACTCATATCCTCCCCTCCCCCGAATGTGCAGGAACCGACCGTAGCGGAACTTCTGGCCTTCGTCAGGGGGCCGTCGTGCATCGGACACTCAACCCCACCTCCCCCCAGAGTAGGAGAGCAGTCCACCGGATGCAGAATCCTACTCTCCCCAGCTGGCCCTCCGACTCCCGAGTTCATTCCTGAACCCAGGTCATCAGCACCGCAGAAGGCGACCATGCCTCTGTGCCAGCAGGCCGGCTGCTGGCCCTGATTTTTACGATAAGGGGTGGCGCCAAGCAGTGGCTGGTTCTGACTTGTACATTCTATGTATGTTGGAGGCCGCTTTCCCTGAATCTTGAAGCCCTGTAATTAGTTTTCAGTATCCGGGCCAAAGAGAACCAACCCCTGGAAGGGTGCATCTAGTATGGTATCTTGTAGGTCTTGGCAGAACCCTGAGACCCAGTCAGGCATGTCTCCTCATGCAGATCACTGTAGCTGCTGCCCTAGCAGCCATGTCTGCTGAGTTGTAAGAGTTCTACAGAACATGTTTGCCAGCATCTATTCCTGACTGGATAACAACCATGAACTCCAACTTACTGTCAAAGTCCGGTTGAGCCCTAACCATATCTAATGCCTTGCTCCACAATGACTTTTAGTACATGACCATATGTGCCAAAACATTTAGCGACATGATGGTGCAGGTGTCTGAAGAATAGACTTTACGGCCCATTTGGTCCAGTCTTTTAGATTCAGGGTCTGGAGGCGGAGAGCTCCTATTTCTGGGCTGCTGTACCCTGCCACGTGTTGCAGTGACCACCATGGAGTCCGCCTTCGGCTGTTCACTTAGATGGGTCTCCCATTTTGGGGTTTTATACAGTTGGTCTGCTTTTCTGGGCATGGCTGAGGTAGTGGACGGATGCTTCCAGGCCAATTTTGTTACATCCTGGAAGGGTTCGACTAACGGGGGAACAAGGCTTAGGGTCAGTCGCCCCTAGGAACTTGATCAGGCGATGGAGTTCTGGGTCAAGCTCCTCTGTGTCCCACTGGTTTAAGACCTGGATATGCCTCATCACATCTAGGAAGGATGGATCATCTGGGGGGGAGAGATGCCTTGGAGATTCCTTCCTGTGATCCAGAAAGGGCAAGGGCAGCTTGTCCTCTGCAGAACAGTAGTAGGAGGAGTCCCCTGCATCTTCCCCTGAGGAAGAGTGTGGGCATCCCCTGGAAGAGGGAATAGATGACAGATGTCTATATTGTGATTACTGGGAGCTGGTGACCCCGGTCATTATCCCCCTGATGACAGGCGATCTGGTTTTGAGGGAGGTCATTTTTCTCCTCTGAGGTGAGGGCTCCCTTGATGGCGCTGAAGGTGGGAGATCTCTAGGGGTAGGAATGGCTCCCGTGGTCTGGGCAGCAAGTCCCCTTTGAATGTGTTCCACCAAGAGTTAAATAAGGCCCCTACTTCTGCCAGCGGGATGACCAGCTGTTGTGGCGGTGGGGTATGGGCGTTTGAGGTTCCTGGTGGCAGATCTTGTGGTGTTTTGGGTCTGTCGCCTGGTCCTTGGGCTCTTCGTCCTTGGTTGCTGGAGCCAATGGGGACGAAGCTCCCTGGGGTCTGGCGTCCAGCTCTTGGGGGGAGGTAGAGCAGTTGGAAGACTGTCTGTGGGCCCAGGCATCCAATCCTTGTATGTATTAGATGCCTGATCTGACGGCCACTCTTTTGGAGCAGACGGCCGCTTTAGTAGCAGCACCTGGTCCATTTCTGACACCGAATGAGAGGGTCCCATGGTCTGTCAATCCTCCGAGGTGGATGTCGTCCTTTCTTCGGGTGGAGGAGGCATCCAGTGTTTGATGACCTCCTGGCGCCTGGAGGAGTCGCCAGACGCTTTGTGCCGGTCAGATGATCCTGAGGGTTTCCGGGTGGCAGAATAAGATTTCCTGCTGGAAGAGGATGCCTGTCCCTCTGGCATTGACCCAAGTGATGGCGTGTGGGGCCTAACAGCCAGGGACACGGGGCGGACAAGCGCCCATGGCTGGAAGCCTCCTTGCCCTGTGGGTGAGAAGGGGCAGAGGTCTTCTGGGTAGCAACCCTGGCAACAGCCACAGAACCAGGGAAATGGATTCCGACCTCCCGCCTGAGGTGGAGGAAGCAGAGGTCTTATGAGGGGACCTAGGGCAGGATTCCGATCTGGCTCTCTCCTTATCCTTGTGGTGGTGTTTTCTGCCTGATCTCTCCAGAATGGGTCCTCTGCATAGTGGCCACTTGTTGTTCTAATAATTAGGCCTCGAGAGTCTTGAGACACGTTTTGTTGTTAAACTTTTGGCAATGCGGCCAGTCATCAGGCCTGTGGTTCGGGCCCAAGCAGATCAAGCAGGCTGAGGGGCCGTCTCTCGCTGGGATCTGCTTGCCACATACACACTTCGACTTCGGCTGCTGTGATGATAAAGAAGACATGAACTAAAACTGAAAAAACGCGAATGAAAAAACAAAATGAACGGTAACTGCATGAGGTGCAAAATGGCAGTCGACTGTGATACAGGCATCCGTGGAGCCGATACTAGCAGGTCAATGGCAGGAAAGGAACAGAGGTGGTGCTGGGGGACCACCCCTTTATACCACATAGGACGTGGGGTGGGGCTGATGTCAGGGGTGGTCCTCCATCTTGGACTGCTAGCTAGAAATTTTTTTCCGTGGGGACCTAGTGCCTGGCAGCATAGTCCTAATGGTGTTACCTGCTGCAAGAGCACCTCCTCGAAATAAGATCTATCAATCAATTCATTTTATTTGTATACTGTAAAGTATGTGAGCAAAAATGCCTGTTTTCACAAACGTCCAGTGCTGGAAAACAACAGATAAACAGTTACAGAGACAACTGGAATACTTAGACCATACATAGTAAATACAATATTTTTACAGTCAAGGTACAATGAGCTAGCAAGTACAAACTATAAATATCATATTTATGTACAAGGGTCAAACAGATGTCAGAGTACAGTGATATTTATATGACATAAACTGCTGAAGGAGATTAACTGAGCAGACCAATGGAAAGCAGAGGGGGAATAGTGGGCTAGTGATGCGTTAGCAGGGTGAAGGGATCCATTTCAGGGGTAGTGGGGGGCAGGTTGTTGTGTCAGGTCCAAAAAAGATCTTAGTGCACTAGGTGGGGAGAGAAGTGTGGATCATGTGGAGGAGTGAGTGCTGGTGGGATTTTAGTGGGTGGGCCGGGGGGCAGGACTATCAGGCCTATCTACTGCTACAGGTGAGTAACCTGTTTTCCAGGGACGTGGATATGATGTTCTATCCACACTTCAGGTAGACTCCTAGCAGTTCTCCATGAGGAGGGGGCAAAGTGCAGACCCCCTATTTAGGGAAAAGAGATTGGAGAACTGATGACCAAAAACCAGCATCTCGGCGTGACTCAAGGTTGATGTGGTAGTGGGAAATGAAGGTGTATACTCACTTCCAAGTACCAGTCCAACAGATTTCCTGGATAGGGATGGCCCTGGAAGCAGCCACCGAGGCACCGGCATGGTGGGTGAATGAACCGTAAGCCTTACAGGAGGCTCCCTACCCACTTACCTATAGCAGAGGTCAATGCAGGATACAATCCACCTGCCAATCATCCGCTTAGCTGCAGGTCTGCCTTGTGCAGCTTCAGCGTAGGTGACAAATAGCTGGTGAACCTCTCTCCAAGCTCCAGCCATGTGCTCCTTGTAACAAGCAAGCGCTCGCTGCATGTCCAAAGTATTGAGTTTGTGCTTGGCCTCTGAGGTGTGGTTGGTGAAGTACACCAGGAGATTAATCACCTGGTTAGGGTGAAACTCCAACACAACATTTGGGAGGAACTTCGGGTTGGGGCGAAAGACAATCTTGCCTGTGGATGACCAAGTAAGGAGACTTCATCGATAATGCCTGGAGCTCACTGATCCTTCTGGCTGACATGATAGCCACCAGGAAAGCGGTCTTCCATGACAGATGAGTCATCTCACATCTGTGCATCGATTTGAATGGCTTGCCCATGAGCTTTGCCAATATCAGCAACAAGTCCCAAGGTGGTGGTGGTTCACGCACCGAAGGGGAACTGTGGCCTAGACCTTTGAAAAAGCACCAAACCACCTTCTCCTGTGCCACCAACTGCGTACCAGCCTGCACCCGGTAGGCAGAGATGGCTGCCAGGTGCATCTTAAGGGTCGCCGACCAAAAGCCTGATAGAGAGAGATCCACCACGTTATTTGAGTGCAACAAGCTCAGTCACTTCAAAACAGGGCTCTGCTCTCACCTGGGCCTTGAAAATATTTGTGCTTGCTCTACCTAATGCTGACCCTGCAGGACTCTATGACCCCTTCTCCTACCCCCCTGTGGGCACTCTCCACTTGGACCATGTCCCCTCCCATGGGCTCCCCCAGGCCCTAACCTGCTCCATCTGACAAAGCCTTCCTAGGCCACTTCCTCCCCTCAGCTGCTAAATTCCTCTCAACCCCACCAGTTCGCTACACTCCTTCACCCCCTGCTACTCTCTTTCCCTGGGGTTCTGTGAGTTGCTAAGAGTCCACCCACACACCACTGACAAAGCATACCCTGGCTGCTTATCTCTCTCCCTCTCTTTCTGAAACTACCTAGCACTTTATTTACTCTCTTGCGCTGCACCTCTCAATGAGTGATGTCTTTGTCTGTGATTCCTACCTGTACATAGGGTCACCATTTGTTACTGCCTACTACCTATATGCACTGACCAACTGTGTAAAAGAATGCCACTTCTCATTTTGTATTCTCCTGGCATTGCAACTCTTGTAAGGTCAAGTAGTGTATTGTAATTCTGTGTCATGTAATTTTAAGCCATTTGTCTTGTACTGTTCTCTTTGACTTGGAACCTTTGTAAACGAGCCTCTGGCTCAAAGGTATTAATCCGAAACTGAAATAACTAAATAAATAAATAAAGGTAGTCGAGAATGCTAGCCACCAGGCAAGATAAGGGATCCAACCCCTTGCCATGGCACCAAATGGAGAACCTCTTTCATTTGAAGGCATAGCATTTTCGGGTCGACTCTTTCTGAGAAACCTCTACTACACTGAGGATATCTTTGGAGAGACCCAAAGCCTGGAATGTTAGCTGCTCAGGAACCAGGCTGTCAGGTGCAGGGACTGAAGGTTCAGGTGGAGTACCTTCCCTGATTGCATAAGAGCAGGTCTAGGTGTAGAGGGAGACGCCTCGGGAGCCTGCAGCTGAGGCTGAGGAGATCAGGGTACCAGAATTGGCAAGGCCAGTCTATAGTCACCAGGATCATCCTCGCCTTGTCCCTCCTCACCTTGAGCAACACCTCGTGGATCAAGGGAAACAGAGGGAAGGCCTAGAAAAGGCCCGGGGTCCAGGTCCTGGAGAAGGCATCCCGTTGCAGCATTCCCTGCTGAGGGGGTGGGGGCGGGCACAGTACAGCCTCAGCTTTGTGTTCTCCCTGGAGGCAAACAGGTCAGCAAAGGGGTGCCCCACTGGGAAAACAGACTGTGTGCTACCTCCGGGTGGAGAGACCACTCATGAGATGCCTCGACCACATGACTGAGAGCGTCTGCCAGCTGGCTGGAGACACTGGCCACATCGATGGCCAGGAGTTTGGCCTGAATGCTGCTCATGAGGGTCCAAATGTAAAGCGCTTCCCTGCACAGAGGTAGGGAGTGCAACCCACCCTGTTTGTTGAGGTAGTACATGGTTATGGTGTTGTCCGTCTGGACCTGAACGACCTGACCCCGGATGTGTGGAGCAAAAGCAGTCAGCACCAGCTGAACTGCCCAGAGCACCAGCAGGTTGATGTGGCACCAGGACTCCTTGGGGGTCCAGAGACCATGGACTCTGTGTTCCCCCAAATAGGCACCCCAGTTCATGAGGGACGCACTGGTCATCAGGATGACTGTCGGCTCTGGACGGACAAACTGGATACCTTCCAGCAGATGTTCCAGGACTAACCAACACTGGAGGGCATCCCACATCAGCTGGGTCACAGTGACCAGCTGGTCAAAGTGGCCCTTGCGCTGAGACCATTGGCATTCCAGCTCCCATTGCAGAGAACGCATTCTCCAGCGGGCACAATGGACCATGCTGGTGCAAGCTGCCATGTATCTCAGGAGGTCCAGGAAGTCCCGAGCAGGGAGCAACTGCCCAACCTGAAATGATAAGGCAAAGGAAGAAAGAGTCTCCGCCCTGTCTGCAGGAAGCTGAGCCTTGATGAACTGAATCACCTGCAGATGCACAAGTTCTGACTTGGCCTCGTTGACTAGGAGGCCAAGAGAGACTCTGGAAGGCCAGATCCCTGGACCTCTCCACCTCCTGCCTGGAGGGACCCGCAATTAGCCAGTCATCCAAGTAGGGGTATACCTGGCTTCTCTGCATCTCGGGTAACCTGCCAACACTGCTATGTATTTGGTGAAGACCCTGGGAGCTGAGGACAGGCTGAATGGCATGGCCTGGAACTCGTACAGAATACTCTCCGTGCGGAACAAAAGGAATCGGCAGTGGGCTGGATGGATTGGTATGTGAAAGAACACATCATGAAGATCCAGACAGCAGAACCATATGTTCTGCTCGAGAGATGGTATGATCTGAGACAGAGTGACCATCCTGAAGGTGCACAGCCTGAGAAACTTGTTCAGGTCGTGCAGATCTAAGATAGGGCACCAACGAACCCCATCCATTTTGGCACCAGAACGTACCTGGAGACAAACCCTGGATGTGCTGGAGGGTCCAAGACAGGGGCCACGACCTTGTTGTGGAGAAGCGGGACGACGTCGTCCCGAAAATCTGACAAGATGCCGATGGACACTATATCCTCCCATGGAGTACAAGCTCAGCAAGGTGTGTAAGCCTCGAATTGTAGAGGCAGGCCACGAGGACCCACCTGCCTGTGGTGACAGCGGACCAGGCGGAAAGGAAGTGGTGGAGCCAGCCTCCCACAGGGGGACCCAGGGGAGACAGGACAGCATGAGGGAGGCACCCCTCATCCTACCACTGGGCAGGCTTGGAGTAAGAGGAGGGACCGGCTGAGCAGTCCCTAGGCCCCAGCCTCTTGGCTTATGGATGACTGTGGCCACAGACTTTGGTAGTGGTTGCTAGGCCAGTTTGGCTGCAGAGGCAGAAAGAGTCTGAAAGGGCTTCTTCTTTTTGCTGTTTAGAGCCCTTGGGATCCCTCTGGGTAAAAATCAGAGTCCAAGGTGGCACTGGACTTTTCAATGCAGGTAAGGGGCCCCTTGACCACGGGTCTGAACAAGTTGGTGTCCACGAAGGGAACATCCGCCAGCTTGTGCTGGGTATCTGCCCGTAAAGGTGGAGAACCTAAGCCACACCCTGTGGCGCATGGCAACCATGGCCGACACGGACTTAGTGCTAGAGTCGCCAATGTCCATGGCAGTTGGAGCTGCTGCTTAGCCACTGCTCGGCCTTGATCCCAGACCAGCTTGACTGTGGTCAGCAAGTCTGCTGGGAGATGAGAAAGCACCTCATCAAGTGTGCCCAAAAGGGCATGGGCGAAGTGGGCATTAAAAGGGCAGAATTCGCTTGCCGAAAGCTGAGAGAGAAAGGCAGCATAGACCTTTCTGGTCATGTGGTCCAGTTTCTTGGACTCCTTGTCAGGAGGCTTATCAATGTCTCCTATGTTGCTCATGCACTGAAACACAGTTGGCCACTAGACCCTCAGCTGAGGGGTGCTCTGTGAATCCCGAAAGGGAACTGGTAGGGACTGCATACTGGTGGGCCATCCAGACTGAGGGTGCAGGACAAGATGCCTGATGCTGCCACAGCTCCAAGCCAGGGCCAAAAAATGGCCTCCATGACAGGGAAGACTTCCCAAGGGGAGTCACCCTTTTTGAGGACCTCGGTGAGCAAGTACCGAACCCCCTTCTGAACAGGCTCCATGGGGAGACCCGTGGGCTCCGAGATAAGGCAGAGAAGACCCACAAAAGAGGTGGGGCCTTGCTCTGTTGACAGATCCTCGGCCAACTCCACGTCCACCGGATGGGAGTGCAAGGAGGAGCTCTCTGATTCCAAGGAATCATTAAATAAAGGTTGGCTGCCAGAGCCCCAGCTGACCCTATGGGATTGGTCAGGGGTAACGGTGACCGACAGCTGAAGGGGAAGTCCCAATGTCAAGTGGGCCTCTTTAGTCGGAAGGCCAGACTTAGGCTGTTTCAGTGGCAGCTCCACCAGAATTGACCGAGAGGCCAGGGGGAGGCTGAGCTGGAACCTGACGAGTCAGCTCCTGCTGAGGCGGGGAGGGCTGTGGCCTCAGTGGCGAAAGACATGTGATGGCCGGGGTCGAGGTTGGCACGGGCTTCACCGCGGTGAACATGAGCTGCTGCCACATCAAATCCTGATAGCACTGATGCAATTTGTGCCGCAGCCTCTCCTCGCCTGGGAAGGACGAGGAATAGTGGTGGTGCCGCTTGCCTGAATGTCGGCAGCACGAGTGTTGATGCGGACATGGGCTGCTCAACTCAGGACTACGTGACTTGGACTGCTGGGGATGCTGATGGTGGGTCTCAGAGGGGGTCAGCGAGAGCCAAGCCTCCTCTGGGTCCAGGAGATCCTGGGTGAGAGGCAGCAGATCAGCGGACTGGTCCATCCCTCTCTGAGAAGTAAGCAGCAGGACCAGGATCCTAGATAAGGAGGTTTCAGCCTCTTCTGGTGACAACAGGTCGACTGGCTTGAGAATTATCTTGGCCAGAAGATCGACCTGTGTCTCCACCAACTGACTGGACAGGGAGACCATAAGCCCGGCGACCTGGGCCGAGGAATCGACCAAAGTCAGAACCTCTGGAAAAGCGCAGGAATCTGAAGTCTGAGAGTGCTCATGATGCCACGATTGTCGACGAAACTGTTTCTTGGTCTCTTTTTTAGACTTAGATTTAGATTTGGAGCCAATTTAATTTAATTTTATTTGCATGTTTGTTATATCATGGTCTCTTAATCTGGTTTTAACAAGCTCAGCTATCTCTTCCTGTGGATACAGATAGATGTCCCATAGGGTACGTCTTAATCTATTTGGGAAGAAAAATCTCTTAAACACCTCAAGGGTAGGAAACACCTTACCCATGGCTGCATATTTTTTCTCCTCCTCTGGGCACTGCTTAGGGAGTATATCTTCTTCAAGATAAAATAATTTCAAAGATGACAAACTTTGTCTTTTTCTTACTAATTTAGTAAGATAATGCAGATTTAATATTTCTGCTGGTATTGTCTGTAGTGCCACTAGAATATATCATTTGATCTTATTACAAATAATTTCTAATTTGTTTAGTTCTGTCATTCCCCAGATTTCTGACGCGCAAAGTATACTGGAATTTATTTTTGTATCTAAGAAGTTCAAAACTCCTTTTACAGATGTTCATCCCATTTTTTGAGTTGCATATTTTAAATGCATTAAAGGATTTCTTAGATTTTGTAAGAATTTAGTTGACATGATTTTTCCAGCTAAGGTTCTGACTGAACTTTAAGCTCAAATAATCATAATATTTGACCGATTCTACCTTTTCTTTATTGATCTAAATCGTCCTGCTTTCCCAATGTTTGTCTCCAAAGGTTAGTACTTTTGAGTTTATGTTTTATAGAGAGCTCTGAAAAGTGTGCTATTTCCTCTGGAGTACTAATAAACAGGCATAAATCAGTACTAGATCATCAGCATATGCCAGATAATCCACTCTAGTATTTTCTATCTTAGGTGCATGAAATAAAGGATTTTGTTGTTCTGTGAGAATCTCATTTATATAAAGATTAAAAAGGGTTGGGGCCAACAAACATCCTTGGTGGACCCCAAGATTGGTACAGAAGGATAAAGCAGTATGCCCATGCTGATCGTATTGAACCATGCCCCATGTATGGTTGTGTAGGTGTATTAGTATATCTAAGAGTTCTGAAATTATGCCTAATTTTTGCAAGTTACCCCAGAGTATTATCCTGCTTATACTGTCAAATGCTGATGAAAAAAATCGACAAAGCAGCAGTGTAATTTACTTTTTTTTTTTTTTTTTTTTTAACTTTTATATATTTCCATATTAGATGTTTTAATGTATAACAATGTTGGATTGTAGATCTAGCTTTCCTAAAGCCATTTTGAGATTCATGTAAAATGGCACTTTTGTCTAACCATCTGACCAATCTTTCTAAGATTATTCTAGAAAAAATTGTTTGAGAAATATCTATTAGACTACTCGATACATTTTGGGGTCATTTGGGTCATCTTTTTAAAAGATCGGGTATATAATGCTCCCCTGCCAGCTGGCTGGGAAGTCTTGTCCTTGTATAAAGCTATTATAAAGCCTCTCTAGTATTGGTATCCACCAGATTATGTAATATTTTTAAACATCTATTATTTTATCAGGCCGTGGCATTTTATTTGATTTAAGTTACATAATTGCTGATATTATATCCTCTGTAGTAATTATCATAGGGATTGGATAAATTGGGTTCTTATTATTAAATCTGTCTTCTAACAATATTTCTTTGTCTTGTGCTGAGAAATATAATTCAGTAAAGAATGTTACCCACATGTCAGATAATATATATGCTTCAACTGTATTAGCATACTTATTATACCCTTGGCTATTTTCCAGAATTTCTTTCCGTCTTTAGTCCTAATGGCTTTCCTTAAATTTTCCCACAATATTTTAATGTAATTTAGTTTCTATTCTTCTAGTATTTGTTTATATTTCTTCCTTTCTTTATATCAATTGGTTTCTGTATATTTTATATTTTTTGATTTTAATTCTTTCTTGGCTTTCTTACATTTATTTGAACCATGCTTTCCCCTGCCTATCTTTATTTTCTCCAATCTTATTTATCACACAATGAGGTCTGATCTGACTGTTTATATTTTTCCAAATATTGACTATATTATAATAGCTTGTCTCTTCGTTCATAGCTGTTCATATCTCATTCAATGGGCCTGCAAATAAATCATCAAACAACCTAACAGTATTTGGAATCCATTTTATCCTTCTCTGATTATTTCTAGTCCTTCTTTCATTCTAAGGGTAGCCTCATTTATATTATTCTAATCTATCTGATTAATATACATAGTTATCTGCACTGGATTATGTACAGATTATGTCCTTTCAATTACTTTTAAGTCTTAGATTAATTTTATTGCCTCTAAATCACTCCATATTAGATCGATAATAGAGGAGCCTTGCGGGCCCATATATACAGGTTACTCACCTGTAACAGGAGTTCTAGGAGTGGTATATGTTGTTCATCCACACTTGTTGGCAGGTTCCTTGCCACTTTAAATGTTGCTGGAAGGTCTTCAAGCTGGCTCCTCCCACCCACCCAGGTGGTAAAAACCCTTGGCTCCGCCCCATGCCGCCAGATCTAGCCCACTGGAAGCCAGGTTGTGCGTTGAAGCCGGGGAGGTCAGGTAGGTCATGTGGATTAACAACATATACAACTCCTAGAACTCCTGTTACAGGTGAGTAACCTGTATTTCTAGGGACGTGGATATGTTGTTCAATCCACACTTGTTGGCAGACTCCTAGAAGTTCTCCAGGAGGAGGGAGGCAAGGCGCGCACCCCCTACTTAGGGAATAAGAACTGGAGAACCGAGGTCCAAAACCAGCATCCCGGCATGACTCTAGGTCAATCTGGTAATGGAAATGAAGGTGTGTGCCGACTTCCAGGTAGCAGCCGTGCAGATTTCCTTAATAGGGACGTCCCTAGAAGCAGCCACCGAAGCAGCGGTATGCGGGTAGAATGAGCTCTTATCCATTTGAGAGGCTCCATGCCCACCAACCTTTAGCAGAGATCTATGCAGGAGGTGACCCACCTGCCTATCGTCCGCTTGGCTGCAGGTCTGCCAGGTGCGGCTTCAGCGTAGGTGACAAACAGCTGGCAAACCTCTCCCCGAACTTCAGCCGTTCGCTCCTTATAATAAGAGAGCGCTCTTCTAGGGTCCAAAGTATGGAGCCTATATTTGGCCTCCGAGGCGTGACTGGGGTAGAACACTGGCAGAGTCAACACCTGGTTAAGGTGAAACTCCAACACCACCTTCAGAAGGAATTTAGGGTGGGGTGAAGGACAACCTTGTCCCTGTGGAAGACCAGATAAGGAGACTCAATTGGAAACACCTGGAGCTCTCCCATCCTTCTGGCTGACGTGATAGCCACCAAGAAGGCGATCTTCCATGAGAGGTAAGAGATGTCAAACCTGTGCATTGGTTCGAATGGCTTGCCATGAGCTTAGCCAATACCAGCAGTAGATCCCACAGAGGTGGAGGTTCTTGCACCGGAGGGGATATGTGGTCTAGGCCTTTGAAAAAGCACCCGACCACCTTCTCCTGCGTCACAGACTGCTTGCTGGCCCACACCCGGTAAGCAGAGATGGCTGCCAGGTGCACCTTAAGGGTCATCGACCGAAGCCCTAGCTGAGAAAGGGGCCACAGGTAGTCCAGAATTCTAGCCAAGGAACAGGAAGAAGGGTCCAACCCCTTGTCCTGACACCAAATGGAGAATCTCTTCCATTTGAAAGCATAGCATTTTCTGGTCGACTCCTTACGGGATGCCTCAACGATGGTGAGGACCTCGTCAGAAAGACCCAAGGCCTGGAACTCCAGCCACTCAGGAACCAGGCCGTCAGGTGCAGGGATTAAAGGTCTGGGTGGAGAACCTTCTCCTTGTTGACTGAGAGCAGGTCTGGGTGGGCTGGAAGCCGCCTCGGGAGCCTGGAGTTGAGGCCGAGAAGATCTGGGTACCAGAACTGGCGGGGCCAGTCTGGGGCTACCAGAATCACCTGCACCTTGTCTCTCTTCGCCTTGAGAAGCACCTTGTAGATCAAGGGAAATGGGGGAAAGGTGTAGAAGAGGCCCGGGGTCCACGGCCTCGAGAAGGCATCCCCCTGCAGCGAGCCCTGCTGAGGGGGGCGGGCATGAAACAGTCTCAACTTCAATGTCATTGTGGCTCAGATCATTCCATCCTTGGAACCAGGAATGTGGTTCTGTTCTCTGGACCTTCAGGACACGTTCTTTCACGTCCCAATCTGTTAGTCTCATCAGCGATTCCTCCACTTCAGAGCAGAGGGATCGCTCTACAAGTTCCGGGCCATGCCCTTTGGCCTCTCTCCAGCTCCCAGGGTCTTCACCAAATGCATGGCAGTGGTGACAGCATTCCTGTGGCACTGAAGGGTCCGGGTGTACCCTTACCTGGATGACTGGCTGATTGCAGCCCCCTCCAGGTTGGAGGTGGAGCGGTCCAGGGATCTGGCCCTCCAGGTCTGCTCTCAGATTGGCCTCCTCATCAACAAGACCAAACTGGAACTCGTGCCACTGCAGGTGATTCAGTTCATCGGGGCAGAGCTCGACTCTCTTCGAGCCAGAGCCCGGCTCCTGGGGAACAGGGCCGAGGTCCTTTCTTCCTTTGCCCAATCATTTTTGGTTGGGCACTTGCGCCCTGCCTGGGACTTCCTGCGCCTCCTGGGCCTCATGGCGGCCTGCACCAGTGTGGTCCGTTGGGCCTGCTGGCACATGCTTCCCCTGCAATGGGGGCTGGCTAGCCAGTGGTCACAGCACTCCGGTCCTCTGGACCAGCCGGTGACGGTGACCCAGGAGATGTGGGATGGCCTGCAGTGGTGGCTCGTCCCAGCTCACCTGCAGGAGGATATCCTGTTCATCCGCCCCGAGCCGACGATCACTCTAATGACTGATGCCTCTCTGATGGGTTGGGGTACCCATCTGGGGGAGCTCAGAGCCTACGGCCTCTGGTCCCCTCGGGAGTCACTGTGCGGAATCACCTTTTGGGACCAATTAATGAAACAACAGTGCCACTGTTCATGAGGTGGGTTCTCAAAAAGCCTATGTTGCAAATTTGGTGAAAGAAATCCAAAAAATGACTGTTTTATGAGCATGCATTGTGCAGTTTCCATGCACGCTCATAACCTTGCAAATTTGTAATATTTTCACTCCAGATTTTCAACATTGGTATTTTTTTTTTTTTTTTTTACACCTCCTCATGAACAGTACAGCTGTCATTTTCAACATCCTGGCCGAAATGCAGTTTAGCACTTCCAGCACAGAATAGCACAGTCGCTGTGGGAAATCAGTGTTGAGGACAGATTATCAAACACAGTCACACTGTTCATGAGCAGAGGTCTCAAAATATTTATGTTGAAAATTTGGTGACAAAAGTCCATATAATGACTGTGTTATGAGCGTGCGTTATGCAGTTTTCACGCACATACAGTGGCGTGAAAAAGTATTTGCCCCCTTCCTGATTTTCTCTATTATTGCATATTTGTCACACTGGATGTTTTCAGGTCTTTAGACAAAATATAATATTAGATAAAGGGAACCTGAGTGAACAAATAACACTTTTTTTTTTTACTTATTTCATTTATTTAATGAAAAAAGTTAACCAACACCAACTGGCACTGTGTGAAAAGTAATTGCCCCTAGTTAAATCAACCCAACTAAAGGGATAATTAGAGTCAGCTGATTGAACACAGTCAGGCTTGATTACAGCTAGCCCTGCTCAATATAAACCTCACTTATTTTGCCCTTACCATTAGAGTCACGTTGCCAGCACAAAGATTCAACAAGCACATTATGCCATGATCAAGGAAGTTCCTGAAAAGATCAGAAAAAATGTTTTACCCTCTATCAGTCTGGAAAGGGTTACAAAGCTATTTCTAAGGCTCTGGGACTCCACGAACCACAGTAGAGCCATAATCTCAAATGGGGAACACTTGGAACAGTAGTGAATCTTCCCAGGAGTGGGCGGCCTGCCAAAATTACTCCAAGGGTGCAGCGTAAAATCACCCAGGAAGTCTCAAAGGATCCTAAAACAACATCAAAGAACTGCAGGCTTCTCTTGACTCAGCTAAGGTCAGTGTTCATGACTTCACAATCAGAAAGAGACTGGGCAAAATGGGCTTCATGTGAGGTAGCAGGCGGAAACCACTGCTAACCAGAAGAAGAACATAAGCTTCGTCTCTCATTTGCCAAGAAGCACCTGGATGATCCACAAGCCTTTTTGGGAAAATGTTCTATGGACAGATGAGTCAAAGTGGAACTTTTGGACGACATGGATCCATAATGTCTGCGTAAAAGCAAACACAGCATTCCACAGTAAGAACACCATACCAACAGTCAAACATGGTGGTGGTAGTGTGATGGTGTGGGGATGCTACTGCCTCAGGACCTGGATGACTTGCCATAATTAAAGGAACCATGAATTCTGCTCTGTACCAGAAAATTCTTAAGGAGAATGTCCGGTCATTCTTCCGTCAGCTGAAACTGAGCGTAGTTGGGTCATGCAGCAAGACAATGATCCAAAACACAAAAGCAAGTCCACATCAGAATGGCTAAAAGTAATAATTAAAGTTTTGGGTGGCCTAGTCAAAGTCCAGACTTAAACCCAATAGAGATGCTGTGGCAGGACCTGAAGCAGCAGTTCATGCTCGAAAACCTACCAAATGTTACTGAATTAAAGCAGTTCTGCGAGGAAGAGTGGGTTAAAATTCCTCCACAGCGATGTGAAAGACTGATATTGAATTATAGGAAGTGTTTGGTTGCAGTCATTGCAGCTAAATGTGGCGTAACCAGTTATTAAGTGTAAGGGGCAATTACTTTTCACACAGTGCCAGTTGGTGTTGGTTAACTTTTTTTCATTAAATAAGTGAAATTAAAAAAAAAAAGAAGTGTTATTTGTTCACTCAGGTTCCCTTTATCTAATATTACATTTTCTCTAAAGACCTGAAAACATCCAGTGTGACAAATATGCAATAATAGAGAAAATCAGGAAGGGGGCAAATATTTTTTCACACCACTGTACGTAACTTCATGAATCTGTAATATTTTTCACTCCAGATTTTCAACACTGGCATTTTTTTTCTACACCTCCTTATGAACAGTACAGCTGTCATTTTTCACATCCTGGCCAAAATGTGTTTTTGCACTTCTGGCGCAGAATACCACGGTTGCTGTGGGAAATCAGTGTTTGGGACAGATTATGAAAATCACAGTGACACTGTTCATGAGTGGAGGTCCCAAAATGCCTATGTTGAAAATTTGGTGACAAAAGTCCATAAAATGACTATTTTATGAGCGTGCATTGTGCAGTTTCCATGCACACTCGTAACATCGAGGATTTGTAATATTTTCACTCAAGAGTTTCAACATTGTCAGTTTTGCACACCTCCTTATGAACAGTACAGCTGTCATTGTTCACATCCTGCCCAAAATGTGCGGTTGCTGTGGGAAATCAACATTAAGGACAGAGTAAGAAAATCATAGTAACAATGTTCATGAGTAGAGGTCACAAAATGCCTATGTTGGAATTTTAGTGAAATTATTCCACTAAATGACTGTTACGAGCGTGCATTGTGCAGTTTCCACGTATGCTCGTACATTCGAGCATTTTTAATATTTTCACTCCAGATGTTCAACACTGCCTTCTCTTTACACCTCCCTATTAATGGTACAGCTGTAATTTTTCACATCCTGCCCAAACTGTGTTTTCGCACATCTGGTGCAGAATGGCGTGGTCACTGTGAGAAATCAACTTTCGGGACAGATTAACAAAGTCACATTGCCACTATTCATGAGCAAAGGTCCCAAATGCTTTCATGCGGTGGGGGTCACAAAAGGCCATGTTGAACATTTGTAGTGCAAATACTGACAAACACCTGGGGCGTTAGGGTTTCTAACCATAACGCCCCCCCCCAACCCATGGTGGGGGCTCCAGTAGCCTTATGTTATCTGAACCATAGACACATCATCACTCTTCAAAGTCAGATCACGAATTGAGGAAACAGGTATGCACGTCACTGTATTTCAAGAGGAATGTGAACTTGGTGGCATAACTTGTTGTTTCTGATGGGAACTGAAGTCCTGCCAATCGGTGTGTACCAACATCAATTCCAAATGTTGAGCTTTGGCATTGACAAATGCTTGTTAAATAAGTGCCTTCTATATTCCAAGATAAGATCTTTTTTTAATCTTTATTTTTAGTCCTTATGTTTTCCTGACTATTCCTATTTGTTTTTAGTCGATCAACTTTTCCTTTTTCTAATATTTCAAATCTATTATTTTCAATGAATCATCCCCAAGTCTCTGTATTTTGGTTTTCATTTGTTTCTGTAATCACTCTTCCATTATTGTTTCTATTTGTATCTGGTTCTATCCATTCTTGTATTGAAAGCATATAAAGTCCCAACTCATCCAATTTCTGCGCTTTCTGCAACACAGATAGAAACACAGAATTTGACGGCAGATAAGGACCGCTTGGCCCACCCAGTCTGCCCATTTCCCTACCTAATGGATAAGCTGCAGATCCTAGTTAACCAGCAGCCTACTTCTTCCTACCCCAACCCCCTAGAATTGCCTTAAGACTGTCCCATGCATGCTTGAATTCCGCCACTGTTTTTGACTCCACAACCTCCTCCGGAAGACCGTTCCATACATCCACAACCCTCTCTGTGAAAAAATACTTCCTTAACTTACCTCAGAGCCGCTCCATCTATCTTCAAATTGTGCCCCCCTGTTCTTGCTCAACTCTTTTTTTGAAAGATGTTACCCTCTTGGACCTTGTTGATTCCCTTGAGGTACTTGAAAGTTTCTATCATGTCCCCCTTCTCCCTCCTTTCCTCGAGGCTATACATATTAAGCTCCTTAAGTCTCTCTTCATATGTCTTCCGGTGCAGACCCTACACCATTTTAGTTGCTCTCCTCTGGACAGCTTCCATCCTGTCTATGTCTTTGTGGAGATTGGGTCTCCAGAACTGCACGCAGTACTCCAGATGGGGTCTCACCAGCTGTCTGTACAGAGGGATAATAACTTCCTGTTTTGTACTGGTGATGCCTCTTCCTGTGCATCCCAGTATCCCCCCAGCCCTCTCACACTGCTTGCCCACCTTTAGGTCATCTGATATGACTACCCCCAGGTCTCTTTCCATTTTTGTTGTTGTTAGTATCTCACCCCCCACTGTGTACTCTTCCCCTGGGTTTTTGTTTCCCAGGTGCACTACCTTGCACTTCTTAGCATTGAATCTAAGCTGCCATACATTTGACCATTCTTCTAACCTTGCCAAGTCCCTTCTCATCCTTTCCACCCCACCTTGTGCATTAACTGTGTTGCAGATCTTTGTGTCATCTGCAAAGAGACATACTTTTCCTTCCAGTCCCTCTGCAATGTTGCTTATAAAGACATTGAAGAGGACCGGTCCTAATACTGAACCCTGCGGTACCCCACTAGTAACCCCTCTTTCTTCAGAGTGGACTCCATTTACTATTACTCTCTGTGTCCTATTCTCCAGCCAATTCTTTACCCAGGCTGTCATCTTGGGACCCACTCCCAGGCTGGCTAACTTGTATATTAATCTTTTGTGTGGGACTGTGTCAAATGCCTTGCTAAAGTCTAGGTAGGCCATGTCCACAGCCCCTCCCTGATCTACTACTTTGGTACGTCAAAGAAATCCTATCAGATTCGTCTGGCATGACCTTCCCGCTGTGAATCCATGCTGCCTTGGGTCCTGTGCCCTCTGGCCTCTAGATACTGAACAATTCTTTCCTTCAGAAGTGATTCCAACATTTCCCTATCACTGAGGTTAAACTAACAGGTCTGTAGTTTCCTGTTTCTGCCTTGCTCCCACTTTTGTGAAGAATCACATTTGCCCTCCTCCAGTCCTCGGGTACCACCCATCCTCCCATGATTTGTTAAAGAGGGTAGTCAGTGGTGTCACTAGTTCTACCCTTAGTTATTTTAGAATTCTGGGATGAATCCCATCAGGCCCCATTGCTTTGTCCACCTTCAGTTTTAAGAGTTCTTTCATAACCCTTTCTTCTGTAAATGGGATGGTATCAACTTCTGTATCCAGAGTGTTTCTACTGCTTGTTTTAGGTACCTCCCCCTCTTCATTTTTAAATACCAAGCAAAAATATTTGTTTAGTATCTCTGCCTGTTCACAGTCACCCTCTGCCCAACCTCCTTCCCCTTTATTAAGCCTCACTATCCCTCCCTTGGTCTTCCTTCGCTCCTTGATATACCTATAAAAGGTTTTATCCCCCTTCTTAACTGAGTTGGCTATCTTTTCCTCGGTTTGGGCCTTTGCTGTTCTGACTGCCTTCCCAGCTTCCTTTTGCTTTAAGTGATACAGTTCTCTGTCCTGCTCCTTCTGTGATTCCTTGTACTTCCTGAATGCTTTTTCTCTTGAACCTTCACTGCCACTTCCTTTGAGAACCATAGTGGTTTCTTACATCGTTTTGTTTTGTTTATTTGCTTCACACAAAGGCTTGTTACCTCTGTGATGGCAGTTTTATTATTCCCCATTGTTCTTCCACCTCTCCTTCCTGCCGATTGCTAGTACATTCCTTAGGCACTCACCCATTTTGGCAAAGTCAGCCCTCCTAAAGTCCAGTACTTTTGCCTTTTTATGGCTTGACTCTGTTGCTTTGTTTATTGTGAACCATACTGTTCGATGGTGGCTAGTTCCCAGATGGCTACCACTTCTACATCTGTGATCCTCTCTCCATCTCCATTTGAGAGAACCATGTCTAGTTGCTCCCTCTCAGGTGGGCTCCAATACTAGTTGTCTAAGGCATGCCCTGTAGGGCATCTAGAATAACCCACTCTTCAAAGTGGCTGCTGCAACTGCACTCCAGTTAACATCTGGCATATTCAGATCACCCATCAGCAATATCTACCCTTTTTCTGCCATTCTAAGTATACTTTCTATTATTTCCTTGTCCAATTCCTCCCCCTGAGAAGGGGGTCTGTATACAACCCGTGTGGATTGTGGTGCCATTGCCTGTCTCCAAATTTACCCACAGTGCTTCTTCTCCTCCCTGTTTACCCTTTTGTTCTGTTGCTTTGATTCTTTCCCTTATGTAAAGAGCTACTCCTCCTCCTCCTCTTTTACCCTCCCTGTCCCTCCTATAGATAGTGTATCCTGGTATGTGGTATTTCTGGCTTTTTGAAAGTGATATCAATTTGAGGTGTGTTGTTTTGTCATTTATGTACCCTAATGTAATCTGTTGAATTTGTAGAAATGTTTATTTGTGTCATCCTTGAAAAAAAGGATGCAATTTCTTGTTTTATATAGCCTAAGGAGTCTTGCTTGTCTCCAAAAATTGCATGAGTTTTACTTTGCCATTTTTCTTGTTTGTTCCTTTCATAGTTTTCAATATTTTTGATGATGTAACCAAGTTCTCTCTACTTTGCTCTGTTTCTTTCCCTTTCATTTCTTTTTCATATTTTTTTTTTTGTATTTTAGGTTGTATGTCATTTTTTATAGACTCTGTCCTTATAATTTGGACTTACATTTGGTATTATTTGTGTTGGTGTTAGATAGATACCTGAAAGTCCTACAATATTTTCCTGTTCCCATATAGTTTCAATCAACCACCCACGTTTTGTGTATAACAACACCCAGTCTTGATATAGTTTATTAGGAGGCCTAATATGAATCTTAGATCTCTCTGTTGTAAGTGTAGTAAATGCATCATCCAATTTTTCATTATCTTCATTTCGCAGTCTTGTTACTCTGTAAATTTCCATTAAATATTCCAGTTCTTTATCTTCTAAATCAATGTATTTATCTGAGGATTGCTCATTCATTATTGCCCCTTTATTAATTTTTGCCCCTTTTACTAGTAACCTCCTTTTGGTTATGGTGTAACATCATAGTGATCTTGACCTCCCTCCTACTGTCATTTATTTGTCTTTCCTGCCTTTCATGTCCTTCTAAGGTACTTCTTTCATGGCCCCTTTCTTTTCCTATTTCAAAACCTACCCTGCTTTCTTTTGCTGTATTATCCCTTTCTTAGCTTTGAATTCATTACTAATGGTCTCCTTGACACTCAATGTATCCATGTTTTGTCATGAAGGGGATTTTGTTTTTAAGTTCTGCTGTACACTAGTAGAAACTGTTGGTTTGTCTTTTTATTTTGTTTTCCATTTCCTTTTAAATTTGTTGGTTCCACTAATTGCATGTCATCCTGTTTTTTTTGTGTTGTTTATTACTTTATACTTCGCTGTTTGATATTCTTTAGGTTTTTGGTTTAAGATAGCAGGTACAAAATTGTTTTTTTTTATCAAATGCTGATGGTAAATTAACCTGCACTGCCTTATGGTCTCCTTCAGTTATGTTCCTCTCAGATTCTGTGCCCTCATATTGTATGGATTGAACCATTTTTTGTCTGTCATTCTATTAAGGACAGCCCTGTTGTACTGTAAATCTGTTCTAAGGTTGGTAATTTCATCTTTTATTACCACCATTTCTCCACAATTGCCATATTTGCAAAGTAGGGGTTCTTAATGATCTCCTGCATTTGCTTAGATACAGAACTACAAGCAGCAAAGTCTCCTCCTAGAAAACTTATTTGTCATATTCCACTTTATTCACATCTTCCATCTGGGCATCTGTTTTAATTTCTCTAGGTGCTCTAGATGTCTTGTTATCCCAGCTTGTATCTCGCTGTGTTCTAAATTTTAAAGACCTTTAATAATTATATAAAAATTTTGTGCAATTGCTTCAATCTCAGAATCATTTCTGTTCGTATTGTGTTTGTGTGTTTTAGAGACCGTAAAGGAATATTCCCCATCTTTAGATGGTCCTTTCGGAGAACTTATAGTGTCTATTATCTTCTGTCCCTTTGAAGTTAATTTGGTATTCTGTGGGCTATTAAGAGAGAATCCCTCCAATGGGTAATAATCTCTGCTGTCACTGCTGTAAGGTTCATAAGATTCTGTTGAGTAATCATATGACCTTTTGTTATAGCAGCAGTCCACAGCAGGGAGGGAATCAAGAAGTTAAAACGAGTTCCACTCATATATATCCAATGAGATCCCTTCTACTTGTGGGAGTGGAGTGGAGCTGAAAAATGTGTACCTTTATGCAGTTCTCTTACTTTTTCCGGCTTTTTAATACTTTGTTCTCAATTTTGGTCCTCATTTTTTATTAGCTTTATTTCTCCTATTCTCATAATTTAGTTCAGTGTGACTTACATTAGTATCTTATTGTGTCTGAATAGCAACAGGCCACATTTCAGTGATCTTAATTTGAAGTGGGTCCTCTTCAGTAATCTGATTCCGAGTTAGATTTACTTCCCCTCCTTCCTTAGTTTTAACTTCTTTGGGACCTCTTGGACCCCTTTTGTTTAGCTTTTTTTTAGTTTCTATTTCCATCTCTGAAAAAGGTTTCCCACTCATTGTTTGTATCATTTATGCTGTATTGTTATGTTTTTTTAATCTTTAATATGCACTGTTAAATGTTAACTAAATTTCCAACATAAAATTCTCAGTTGCTTTAAAAATACTCTAGCATAAAATGCAGAGCAATTTTGCCACACTTTAATAACTTGCACACAATTTGCATCAATTTAAAACATTAAGTATAAATAATGGTGTGAGTCCAAGGCATATAATGCCTGTAGGCACCTAAGTCAGAGTATCATCTCAGGAAAACCGAGGTTAATTTTTTTTGGAAACCACCAAATAGTTCAAATTGTATGTAGTCCAGATTTATTCAAACCTCAGTTTGTGCTGTTTTCCTTCTTCTCTTGGGAGGATAAGTATAATTTCTTTCATAAAGTTCTCCTGTATAGTAAAATCTCTGTGCTTCTTCAGGAAATATATAAGTCCTCTGTCATGCGTTTTCTCCTTTTTTGCATTTTCTGGATTCTTCCTTGTGTCTTCGCCCCATTGATTCCCTAAAAGAAAATAGACCCTGATAATAATCTCATAGTCTGATCAGGGACCAAATATTTCTGGACCGTGCCCATCTGCTTTACATTAATATTGAGTGGTTAAATCACTCAAAAAGCCAATATGAAACCATTATAAATCTTAGTTTTAAAAACTTAATAAAACCAAGGTTACATAAAAGGAGAAATCATAAACAGAGAATAGATAATTGAATGATGAAAGAAAGGTAAATGTCCTCTTAGCAGTTACCTACTTTTGTTCTACTGGTATCTTTTAAAATTCCCTTGACGGCACCCGATCTTCCTTCATGTCCTGTAGGCAGATTCGAATGAGAATGAGACTGAGTGTTTGTTCTGCCTTAGAGGTGAGCGTCAATTTTCTGTGTGGTTTTAAATTACTAAAATGCTTTTAGCGAATTCTATTAAAGAGCGGATATTTAAAGAAGCCAAATGTTTAAGATCAAGCATCCATAGCAAGCGACTGGTCACATAGAATTCAAGTGCAAGCTTGCCCCGTCTTTCTTCTCTGCTTCCTCTACACCTCTGATCAGCAATGTTACTTCTGAGATAAGAGTCTGTAATCTATTTTAAGTATTAAACATGTGTTGTCTTTGCACTTAGCATTAATTATTTGATTGCACTAGCTCGTGGTAAATGCTCAAATGTTAATTAATTGTTGCTCTGTGAGTTTTAATGATCCCTTTGCCACAAATCGCAAGGCAGTAGGTTTAGCAATCACAGACTCTAATCATGTACTCATGCAATTCGATAAGCAACTGGTTCAGCAGGTTTTGAAATTTGATATCCAATTGATATCCAATTACAGTCTCATTTATCAGTGTGTCTTCAGGATAATGTGGTGTCAATGATGTTAATGATACAAGTTATATAGTACTAAAATTTGCTATAAACGTCTTTTGGTCTTTTTAGTGATTACAAACGTGGTAATTGTAGAAGGAAATCAATCTACCATAAATCATTCCTTAACTAATTGTTTACCAGCACCCACTTAGTTCTTTGGCAAATGTTTGACGGCCACAAAATTATAATCCCTAGTTCTCAATTATCCCTATACAGACCTATATAGACATCAGTAAAATATGTTCATAAATACAGCAGTTTCACTAAAACTGCTATAACAAAATCAAAAACAGAAATGAATCTGTATAAAATAAAATACCATTTTCAGTAGGACTCGGTCTTTCACTCCTGAACTCCCGAAGTCAATTCTGTATTTGTAAGGAGGTTCCGCCAGCCAACAAGCTCTGTGGCAAGGCTACCCAGCAATTTCAGACTCGAAAAAGGAGAACAATATTATGGTTGATGTATAAATATGGCGTGGTGCAACATATAGCATACACCATGCAATAGATTAATGTTACTTAGTACAATAAAGTGCAGTGCATATCACAGGATCCAAAGTGTACAAGTATGAAGCACACTGAAGTCCGCTTATAACAAGCATCTTAATTTGAGGGTTCTGTTCGGTCAGCACACATTTGCAGGTGATATAAGCTTCTGGCCAGGTTTTCCTGATGTGACCAACCCCCCGCAGGGTCGCTCCCAGAATCTTGCCTCCAGGCGGGCTCTGCCACTGTTTCAGACTCCAAGCCTAGGGGCAATATGCTTGAAACAACAAGGTTGTCTGGCAAGGACCACAGCTTTTAAGAACTTCTTGAAAGGAGCTGATTTTTAAACACAAGGTTATCCAGTATTTTACAAATGTTCTGTGCAAAATGAATTACACCGGCTTCTGCCCAGGCAATGGTGGCATACCTGCTGTAAAAACTGGGAAACCTTATCAGCACTTCTGCTCCTTCTCCTCAGGGGAATGGTGAACAACTAAACTGCAACAGACGTCCCAGAATCCCACAGCAGTTATAAATAACCCAGTGCTACTGTGGTGTAACACAGAACGTGACATTTATCATCAAATACAAACAGTACATTCTGACATCTGTGTGAAGGAATACAACTGCTAGCTGAAGCAGCAGTTCATAAGATAGTAAGGCTTCATAGCATAGGCTACATACTGTAGCTGACTTCACATAGCCCTCCATAACTTGCCCATAACAGTGGTGATGGAGGTGTCCTCTAATCAGATGGGAGGCGGGAGGACCTGGGATTAAATAGGTGGGGCTGGGTAGATGATGTAGCAGCCTGCCATTACACCATCAAGGTCTGTTTGAGATGTCCATCCTGCCCCTGGGACTAGGGAAGCTCACTCATTTGCTTAGTAGCCCACAAGGGATATGTTCACTGAAGCCTTCACACTGGAAGGGGGAGTAAGTTCCCTGGAGCATACAGCTCACCAAGCAATATGCTGGGAAAGAAGTTTAAGTGGAGGGGGCAAGGCTGGTGGTGGGAGGGGGAGTAAGTCCATCCTGGCTACAGTGAACAAGGTACTCAGATAAAAGTGTTTTCATCAGCAAACATCAGGCTTGTGGATCACTGGAGGAGGAAAACAAGTGGGGATAAAAAGAGAAGATAAACTCCCTAAAAAAACAAATTAACTAAACATCAGTGCCATACTGCACACATTTCTGTTCTTTGGAATTTAAGTTACGTATTTAACTACTGGGGGATAAATGTAACAGTGTATTTTCTAAAGTGGGCCAGTCCAGTGGTGCTGCAGCAGCAGCAGCCCTGCATTGCCACCAGGGACTGGGATTTTTGTTTATCCCAGAATCTCACACTGAGGCTGGCGGGCAGGATCACGGAAGTGCTCTGCTCCTGGGTAGGGAGGGCAAAAACCACATGACATTCGTGTACTCCCTAGCAAGCCAACCATGGAGATCTACTGGGGTCAGCTGTGAAACCGGCCAGCTGCTCACTATCCCAACTGGAGAAATAGTGCCACTATGGCAACCCTATTGCTGGGGTGGAGATACGAGTATCCATGGAGGGAAAAGAGTGGGATGAAGAGAATACAAACTCATTTTATAAAGAAATGTAAATTATAAGAATTTCACAAAATTTAGCTAAATGAAACAGAAATGTTAAAGCACTAATCTTATTCCACTTATTAATACTGAATTATTTTTATTTATTTATTGAAATGTTTCACCAGGAAGGCACACTAAGCAACAGGTTGCTTGTCTCTTGGTGCGACCTGGGGGGAACATGAGGATAATATACAGAGATTTGGAGCATTAAAACACATTTTCTGGAGCTGGAAGGACACTACTTTCTTCAACTGCGAGCTGTGAGAAATTCTGTATTGCACTTGATATCTGCAACAAACGTGCACTTTTGCTTAATTCTGTGGGAGGTGAAACTAACCACCGTTGGTAATTGCTTTTTATTCACATTTATTTAGTGTTTAACCAAGAAGGGGCTTGTAAACTCTGTTTATCTTGTTAGTAACTTCAGAAGGATTTAAATACTGCATTTGGGTAGGTCCTTGGAGGTAACTAGATTGTCTACTAGGATTTGCTGACAGTTAAACTATTTTAAATGAATTACAGTTGGCTGAGGTTGAAAAGAAACTTGCAAACTCTGCTTATCTTGGAAGTAACCTCAAAGTGTTTGAATACTGCATTCTGTTGTCCCTTGGGGGTAGCTGGATTGACTACTAGGATTTTGGGACAGAAACTATTTTTAAATAATTTACTGGTGCGTAGGAGTTTGTGATAGTTAAACTCTTTTTAACAGAGTTACTGGGGTTAAGGAGTGGTCACAGAAAAACCTGCAGTGTGAAACAGGAAAAGACAGTCTTTCAAGCAACAGAGGGTGGTGGATCTGGGTTTACGTTTGTTTGTTACAATTCTTAAGATTTTCAGTGCAGGAAGAGTTTAAAGCACAGCTGACTTATTTTGGGGCCGACAGCTCTCGGAGCACAAACCACCAGGCCTGTTTTGGGGTGGGAAGGTTTACCTGTGTCTGACTTGGATGTGTGAATTTTTCTCTGTTTGATTAGCAGGGTATTTCTCTATCAAATTGTTGTGTAGGGCATCTTGCTGACAGGAAGGCACTCATTGCAGCAGTGGGTCAGAGCTTTTAGCTGATTGTTTCGCGAGGGCACGAGTTTAGGCCCAACCCCTTCCCACCCTCACCCCACCCACCCTCGGAAATAGTTCCTTTATACCTGGGGTTCTGACATCATTTCAAGAGTGCAAGGTGCATGTCACTGTCATATCCTCTTTAGCACACTGCATTGACAATATAAGCATACACATTGTATATTATAATATATATTTCTATATTACAAACCAATCACACACAAAAAAAAAAATGTGGGAGGGTAGTGCAATGTAATGGCTGTGGGGCAGCAGTCTTCCGAGTCTTTCTGGAGGCTGAGATGCTGCCCTATTTGTAACAACTCTCTGCCCTGAGGAGGAAGTTGCCGTCTTCAGGTCACACTGGACAGTAGTGCGGGACCTTCCCAGGCCACACTGGACAGTAGGAAGGGAACCTCCCCCATCCAGGGAGCACCACAGCCACCACCACTACCTCAGAGATTGCGAAGAAAACACAGCAGTTGGACCACAGTGGGCTCAGAAAGGGTGAGGATGGTGGAACGGAGGCACACCCAGTCAGTTGTTCCACTCCACAATCCATACACCATTCTGCACCCACAGAGGAGACTAAGGAGGCTGAGGACAGCTGTCACAAGGGAGGCCCACAGGAAGGAGGCAGAGGACACCACAAGGAAAGGAAGCAGCTCCTGGTGGGGGACTTAATTATTAGGGGGGATAGAACTGGGAGGAGCTGGGAAAACTGAAGTAAGGTGCCTGCCTGGTGCCATGGCTTGGAGGGACAGGAAGCGCATCCTCAGGATCACGACAACAGCTGCAAGGGATTCTGAGCTGGACGTAATTGTCCACCAAGGGACAAATGACTTGGCTCATAATGAGGTTAGAGCAGTGCAGGAGGACATTGCAGAGTTGGGGAGGGGCCTAAGACAAGTAGCACACACAGTATCCTTCTCAGAGGTGCTGCATGTCAAAGGCATGGGTGAGGCGAGGGTAATTGGCACCATGCAGTTTAATGAATGGTTGAAAAAATGGTGTGGAGCACAGGAGTTTAGCTTCATTGGGGACTGGGGTTCCACCTGGAGGGACAACAGCCTATACTGGCAGGATGGTCTGCATCTGTCCAGGAAGGGAACAAGTCTTTTGAGCAATCGGTTTAAATGCTTCATTGGCAAGCTTTTAAACTAGTCAAAGAGGAGAGCACTGACAAGCAGCAGAAAAATCCCAGCCTCTCCTACAAAACAGGGTCCTAAATGAGAAAAGACCGAGGTAGGCGGTCAGTGGGGATGCTGCAACAGAAGGGTAAAGCCATCAAAAATGAAACAATGAGTACCAATGCCCGTAGTCTAGGTAACAAGCTTCCTGAATTAGTGGCCTTGATGGAGGAGGAACATCTGGATATCGTGGCAGTCACAGAAACATGGTACACACAAAACCATGACTGGGACGTAAACATACCAGGATACACTATCTACAGGAGGGACAGGAGGGTAAAAGATGAGGAGGAGGAGTAGTTCTTATATAAAGGAAGGAATAAAACAACAGAACAAAAGGGTAAACAGGGAGGAGGAGAAGAAGCACTGTGGGTAAATTTGGAGACAGGCAATGGCACCACAATCCAGACAGGGTTAGACACAGATCCCTTCAGGGGAGGAAATGGACAAGAAATGATAGAAAGTATACTTAGAATGGCAGAAAAAGGGAGATACTGCTGATGGGTGATCTGAATATGCCAGATGTTAACTGGAGTGCAGTTGCAGCTGCCACTTGAAGAGTGCAGTTATTCTAGATGCCCTACAGAGGCATGCCTTAGACAACTAGTACTGGAGCCCACTTGAGAGGGAGCAATATTAGACTTGATACTCTCAAATGGAGATGGAGAGGATCACAGATGTAGAAGTGGGTAGCCATCTGAGAACCAGCGACCATCGAACAGTATGGTTCACAATAAACACAGTAATAGAGTCAAGCCATACAAAGACAAAAGTACTGGACTTTAGGAGGGCTGACTTTGCCATAATGGGTGAGTGCCTAAGGAATGCACTAGCAAATGGGCAGGAAGGAGGTGGAAGAACAATGGGAATAATAAAACTGCCATCACAGAGGTAACAAGCCTTTGTGTGAAGCAAATAAACAAAACAAGATGATGTAAGAAACCACTATGGTTCTCAAAGAAAGTGGCAGTGAAGGGTCAAGAGAAAAGAAAGCATTCAGGAAGTACAAGGAATCGTAGAAGGAGCAGGACAGAGAACTGTATCAGTTAAAGCAAAAGGAGGCTGGAAGGCAGTCAGAACAGCAAAGGCCCAAACCGAGGAAAAGATAGCCAACTCAGTTAAGAAGGGGATAAAACCTTTATAGTTACATCAGAGCTAAGGAAGACCAAGGGAGGGATAGTGAGGCTTAATAAAGGGAGGAGGGTGGGCAGAGGAGACTGTGAAAAGGCAGAGATACTAAACAAATATTTTTGCTCAGTATTCACGAAGGAAGAGGGGTAGATACATAAAACAAACAGTAGTAACACGTTGGATACAGAAGTTGATACCGCCCATTTACAGAAGAAAGGGTTCTGAAAGAACTCTTAAAACTGAAGGTGGACAAAGCAAGGGACCTGATGGGATTCATCCCAGAATTTAAAGAACTAAGGGTAGAACTAGTGACACCACTGACTACCCTTTTAACAAATCATGGAAGGATGGGGTGGTACCCAAGACTGGAGGAGGGCAGATGTGATTCCCTTCACAAAAGTGGGAGCAAGGCAGAAGCAGGAAACTATAGACCTGTTAGTTTAACCTCAGTGATAGGGAAAATGATGGAATCACTTCTAAAGGAAAGAACTGTCGGCAGTATCTAGAGGCCAGAGGGCACAGGACCCTAGGCAGCATGGATTCACAGCGGAAGGTCATGCCAGACTAATCTGATAGATTTCTTTTGACTGGGTGACCAAAGTAGTAGATCAGGGAGGGGCTGTGGACATGGCCTACCTAGACTTTAGCAAGGCATTTGACACAGTCCCACACAAAGATTAATATACAAGTTAGCCAGCCTGGGAGTGGGTCCCAAGATGACAGCCTGGGTAAAGAATGGCTGGAGAATAGGACCGAGAGAGTTATAGTAAATGGAGTCCACTCAGAAGAAAGGAGGGTTACTAGTGGGTACCGCAGGTTCAGTATTAGGACGGTCCTCTTCAATGTCTTTATGCGTACATTGCAGAAGGACTGAAGGAAAGTATGTCTCTTTGCAGATGACACTAAGATCTGCAACAGAGTTGATGCACAGGTGGGGTGGAAAGGATGAGAAGGACTTGGCAAGGTTAGAGGAATGGTCAAATGTATGGCAGCTTAGATTCAATGCTAAGAAGTGCAAGGTAATGCACCTGGGAAACAAAAACCCAGGGGAAGAGTACACAATGGGGATGAGATACTAACAACAACAAGAATGGAAAGAGACCTGGGGGTAGTCATATCAGATGGCCTAAAGATGGGCAAGCAATGTGAGAGGGCAGCAAGGAGGGCTGGGGGATACTGGGATGCATAGGGAGAGGCATCACCAGTAGAAAACAGGAAGTTATTATCCCTCTGTACAGACAGCTGGTGAGACCCCATCTGGAGTACTGTGTGCAGTTCTGGACCCAATCTCCAGAAAGACATAGACAGGATGGAAGCTGTCCAGAGGAGGGCAACTAAATGGTGCAGGGTCTGCACCGAAAGTCATATAAAGAGAGACTTAAGGAGCTTAATATGTATAGCCTCGAGGAAAGGAGGGAAAGGGGGACATGATAGAAACTTTGCAAGCACCTCAAGGAATCAACAAAGTCCAAGAGGGTAGCATCTTTCAAAAAAGAGGTGTGCAAGAACAAGAGGGCACAATTTGAAGATGGGGGCAGCTCAGAGGTAATTGGGAAGTATTTTTCACAGAGGGGTTGTGGATGCATGGAGCGGCCTTCCGGAGGAGGTTGTGTGGTAGTCAAAATCAGTGGGGGAATTCAAGCATGCATGGGATAGTCATAAGGCAATTCTGGGGGGGTGGGGGTAGGAAGAAGTAGGCTGCTGGTTAACTAGGATCTGCAGCTTATCCAGTAAGTAGGGAAATGGGCAGACTGGGTGGGCCAAGCGGTCCTTATCTGCCATCAAATTCTATGTTTCTATGTTTCTATTAACAAAGATTTACATATGATTACATTCAAATAAAAATGAGTAAACTGTAATGATGCAATGAAATAGTGGGGTGCTAACATATTTGAACTAGATAGGTACAATGATAACAGTTTAGAACTTGGTAAAATACAATAGCACAAAATGACATTTTAATGCATTAAATTACACACAGAATTGTCTAGAGTGCAACAGATTGGGGATTAGCCAGAAATTAAGCTAAGAAATGTAGGTGGGGAAGAGAGGGGGAAGGGGAAGGGAGGTGAAAGGCATATAAGATCCATGTCTTTCCGGATAATAAGAACCCAACCAGAGGGTGATTTAGGGCCAGGGTAGGGGAGGTGATGAGTGCTAAGTAAGGGGGGGGGTGGAAGGGAAGGAGGAAGTTGGAGAATAGAGGGTGTAATCAGTTCTGACCAGTTCCAGGTGCTGAGTGCCCTGGCAGGGGATGGTGCAAGGCTAGCATTACAGCAAAGTGCTGGAGGAAGTAGAAGGGCAGCGGAGAGGGTAAAAAAGAGAAAGGGGTGAGAGAGGTAAGTGCTTATTAAGAGCTAAGACCCTAAGGGAGGTGAGAATCCCTTCAGGTGTAGGGACAGGCAATTGAGGAGGAGGGAGAGGAAGAGGGAGGGGAGAGAAGACTGTCGAGACCTGACCATTCCAGTATGCTGAGAACCCTGCCTGCAAAAGGCAGAGGTGGAGCACGATAGGAGGGAAGCAGGCTGTTTGGCAGTGAGGGTGTGTATGCTTTGGGATGCTAGGTGCCGGATAAGGTTCGAGGAAGGCCAGAAGAGAGGTTTAGGTGGGAGAGAAGAGAGGCCAAGTCCCCGAAGGAGCCCTTACAGGGTATAGAATTATATTAGGGATAAACTATTCCCAACTATACATATCAGAAGGGTGTAAAACTATTGAGGAGTTCTGGTGACATTTATCCTTCTATGTGTCATCAGAGCCCTAAAATTGTTTTACACCATTATTTTGTTCACAGATGGGTGTAGTTTATTTGTTATAATACATTTTGAGCAATAACACAAGGAAAAACAACACTGTATAATTCATTATTAGCTAGGGTGAGAGTGCTTAACTACAGAAAATGGATATAAAAAAGTAGAGAACGTGAAAGTAGTTCAAATTTGTTTCCATTTTAGATGTGGAAAGGGTGGCTGTAAAAAAGACAGAAACATTTTTGTAAGCTACCAGTGGGAGGAGGTAGTAAAAGTGTAAACAAAGCATGGAAAACTGAGGCAAATAATGCAGCCTCACACAGCTGACTGCTTAAAAACAGGAAAAGTAACAGCACTCATGAAACGGGGGGAAATATAAAAGTATTAATTTTGTATTTCTACAGTACAGTTCAATAACCTGCTAAGAGTAGACATACATGGTAGCATAAGAGCAGAAAAAAGAGAGTTAATGATGATGAGAGGAACAGAAGTCAGTGGTGTTTCAGAGCCATGACGGCTTAGTAATGTTATTACGAAAATGAAAACAAGACTCTGAATTGAAGAGCTATTTTATCTTAGCTTTTTTTTCCCCACATGAAACATGTGGTACCAATAATGCAACTTTACCTGTGCAGTTGTAGCTCAGGGTAAAAAGTCCCACTATGGCTCTTTCTAGCTGAGCGTTAGGCTTGTGCTGAATGTGTACAGCTATGCACACACATCCTGTAGTTAACAGATTTTATTAACTACAGTTGCCGTGTGCCACAATGCAGCTGCACATAATATACCTGCAATGTCCTTTATTTTATTAAAAGGCTATAATTGTCCACTATGTATTATACAAGCATAAATATATAAAAAATGTTACTGGGCAAAATACAGAATTTAAAGCTGTAACAGGAAATCTTACAGCGCCTGGAAATCTAAGATCAAAGAGTGACATTCAATGGTGTTAACAAATCCTTAAGAAAATACTGAATTACAGCTTAAATGCAAAAGCAATAGTTTATTCTGTTGTCAACAACATCTTTACCATGTAACAGTAAGACAGTATCTTTCAGTAACATAAATCCAATGGGAATATCACTGATACATCATTACAATGTCAAGTGGTTCACCAAGACTTGCAGCTTACAATGTGAAGAACCAGACCATTAGAAGCCCATTACAAAAAAAGTTGTCTGCTTGTTTTTATAAAAGGCTTCACATTGTCAGAGTAGTATAGAGTGACTGATGCCCAGCTTTGTGAGTAAAAAAATTAAAAACAGTCACATGAGAGGAGATGAAGGTATGAGTATGTGCTTCAGTAGAAGAGATATACTGCTTGGTGACAGCGCTGATATGCACCAAAAGGGCAAAAGCTGCATCCTTTCCTAAACAGACCCCCCTTTCCTTTGCCAGTGGGTCCAAACTGATGCACCTACTCTATAACAATATATAAAGGAAGGGAATGTGAACTAATCAAAATCTGCCACTGATTATGTTTTGACCCAGTATGTTACTCTTTAGACCCACATTTTTTACACTAGTGGGCCCAATTCGACCCATGTTTTAAACCACTCAGTGCTGTCTGGTAATGTTACGTGGATGTATACAATATATTTTGCAGATATTAGTTCTATGAGAATACATATTACTGTCTACCTTTTTGGGTAAGCATTGAATCTTTTTCTGAAACCAAAAACACTGGCAGTTACAGTTTGTATTTTTGACTGTTATTAGCTTACCTCACTCAACCATGATAATGTGATAACTTAAGTAATGCTATTACTGTAGCTTATATTTTACCACCTTCTGTTATAATTGTGAAGTAATACAAGCACAATAAAACACATACTGGTACAACATAATATTAATTGAACAATGTTCTAAATATTTACGCTATGACAAAAATAAATTGACACAACGCTGCTGGTAAAACAAAGTCTTTGCTGCTGCTGCTCTGGTTAGCTGCACTGCCTTGCCTGACAGTATCACAGATTCCAGAAATATCCAGACCCTTGGGTGAACCTTATTTACTCACATCCACAGTTCATGCACCTGTGGGTAACTTTGTGGAAACTAGGGAACACTTAACACACATTACTCTCTCATACGTCTTCACTTACTTAGACCTTAATTAATGTTCTATCTTCAAAAAACTGTATGTATACTCCTGATGTTATTCTGAGGTACTGTATATTAGAACACATAAGGTATAATATGACAGTATTTGCAATAGTGCAAAAATAAGTAACCTTTAGTATCTACAACTTAACTGTAACAACCCTGCTGCTGTACTGCACCCTCAGAATCCTCTTTGAAACATATTTTGCATCTGACAGAAGCTTTAGGATATGCAAAATTTCTAAATAAAATGAATAATGCTAATATTGATATTCTGGATTCTCTTCTACAATTTTGAATTTTTTTTCACTTTGGGTTATATATGAATACTTACGAAACTATCATGTCACTGGACAGCAATGTGTTAAGTTTTGACCCCCAATTAATTACCCCTGGATAAAATACATAAGTAGTTTTTTTTCCTTCATTTTAAGTATCAAATTTAAACCTGTGGAAAGAAAATAATTTGCTGATCTAGGAAAAAGCCCAGAAAAATCAGAGGATCAATAGATTTGTTTTTTTAGGTCTAAGAGCTTTTCATAAAACAATTCTTAAATATTGTTTTAGTTGTTTTTAAAATATCTAAGGCTGCAATAAATATAAAAAATATAAATGTCTACTTTTGTACACAAAAGTTTCAATAATGGCATGCACATTTTGAGTCTTTGAAAATACAACGCATTAATATAGAGAGGTAGCGTTTTAGAATAGAGACCTTTTCAAGTAGAGAAACCCGTATAGCAATATGATAGTAAATTAATTCAAATCCCACAGACAGTGCATTTCAGTAAATAAAATGGTCCAGTGGAATGAGAAATGTAAGGCCTTCTTGGTGCTTGGATAATTCTGCACCACCAAATGCAGTCTATGGCTTTGCTTTTAAGAGTTAACAGCTGAGTGAGGTACTTCATATATTGCAGCATTTCTTCTTTTCAGCTGGGCTCTCATCTATAACTTCAATCTCTTGCAAGAAGGATGATTTCTGTGGGAAAAAAAGAAAATGACTTTTTCATGACTTGCTCAGAATCTCAGATTGTGTAAAACAGCATGCATCTCAAAAAGCGAATATCATTAAATACACTAAACTTGTAACTAGGACTACCAGGTCCCCAATAAGTATAATGCTAAACTTCAGATTTCTATATTGCTTTGCTTAAAGTTACAATCCTTTTTTAGTCATCCCGATTTCACTGCCTGTTTAAAAAAAGCTTATTTCAGTAAAGAGGCCAACATTATAATGAGGAAGGCTAAAACTTGCACAGAACTAAGGATTTCGCAAGCAAGCAAGCAATCTTTATTTATAAAACGCTATTCCAGCATGTTCATAGTGTTGTAGAATAAAACAATAAAACACAGTACCACAATCAATAAAATAGATAAAACAAATAATAAAACAGCAAAACTTTAAGTGTTCAAAAATGCTAACTCAAATAAACAAGTTTTCAAGGCAGATTTGAAGGTCTCAACAGACGGGCACTCTCTAACCCAGCGAGGTAGAGAATTCCACAGGGTCAGTGCAGCAAACGCAAATGATCTAGCTCCCAAAGTTGTCAAACGGACCCTGGGGATTTCTAGCAATCCCTCATCGGCAGACGGGAGAGGACAAAGAGGGCGGTAGGGACAAAGGAGATCTTGCAGGTGGCGCGGTCCCTATCCATGTAAGGCCTTATAGGTCAGTAATTCGACCTTGATGGTGATCCTCCACTGCACTGGCAGCCAGTGCAGGCTGCAGAGCACAGTTGTGATATGGCAAGATCTTGAAAAGCCTGTCAGTCTGGCAGCCACATTCTGCATCAGCTGCAGGCAGCGATGGTCCACCCCCGGTAGCCCTAGGTAGAGAGCACTCAGTAATCAAGGCGATGGTCCACCCCTGGTAGCCCTAGGTAGAGAGCACTCAGTAATCAAGGTGTGAGGTCACAAAGGCATGGACCAATGTCAGGGGATCATCACGTGGGACCAGGTGTTTTATCCAGGCAATGTTCCTCAGATGGTAAAAGTGGACGTGACAATGGCCGACACCTGAGACTTACTGTATATACCGCATATAGTCACTTTATTTCGCAACTTTTTCAATGATAATATACTACATTGGCTTATACGAGGTCTCAAATTTTAAAAGTTCACTGCAGTTCTCCAATTAGCCACAATACGAATAAATACGGTCCAGATACCATAGCCACTTCACTGCCCAAAATGAGTGTCAAGAGAAAGTGAAGCGCTTATGATGCAGCTTTCAAGCTGCAGGTTATCGAACATGCTGAAGCAACGAACAACTGTGCCGCAGTTCGCCACTTCTGTGTGAATGAGAAGCAAGTCAAGGAGTGGAGAAAGCAGAAGGACATTCTGCTGGAGTTCCCTAAATCAAAGCGAGCATGCTGGGGTGACTGACCTGCATTTCAGGCTTTGGAAGCAGAGCTGAATAATTGGGTTCTGCAATGCAGGCAGAGCGGTTACATAGTAACGTGTATGTCAATATGCATGCAGGCTCTGAAGCTGGCAAAAGATGAAAAATTTGCTAGTATCATAGCAGGCACTGATACATTTCTGGCTTCTGCTGGCTGGTGCTCCAGGTTTATGGAGCGTTACAGTTTAACCCTGAAACAGCAAACCAAAATAGCCCAGAAGCTCCCCCCAGACTTGGAAGCCAAAGTTGACAGCTTTCAGCAATTCATATTCAAGCTACGAAAAAAAGCACAGCTTCGATCTTGCACAAATTGGCAACATGGATGAGACACCCCTAACGTTTGACCTGACGTCAAATCGCACTGTAAAACCATCTGGCAGCAAGACAATCCTCGTAAAAACAACAGGACATGAAAAAACTAATTTCACTGTTATGCTGTCTTGCTTAGCCGATGGTGATTTTTAAATGCAAAACGCTACCTAAAAAAGTGACTTTCTCACCTGGTATCCTTGTTTTTCCTCACCAGAAGGGATGGATGGATGAGGAACTTGTAGCTGTGTGGCTGCAGAAGATGTGGGATACGCGTCCTGGTGCTCTTAGGTGCAAACGAGCAATGCTTCTGTGGGACATGTTTAGAGCACACCTGACAGAAGATGTCAAAAAGGCAGCCAAGAAAATCCACACTGACTTGTGTGTTATCCCTGGAGGGCTGACATCACTGTTACAATCCCTTGATGTCTGCCTCAATAAGCCCTTCAAGGATAGGGTGTGTAAACTATGGGTGGAGTGGATGTATTCAGGGGCAGGAACACTGACAAAAGGTGGCAACCTGAGATGACCTGAGCTTGAGCTCATCTGTGAATGGAGAGTTCAAGCATGGGATAGTATCCTGGCTGAAATGGTGGTGAAATCTATTCTGAAATGTGGGATAAGCAATAACATGGATGGGACACAAGACAATGCACTTTATGAGGAATTGGAACAGGAGCAGGAGGTAGAACCAGATGATAACCAGTATGCAGATATTCTCACGGACACTTGTATGGTGGAAAATGAACAGGGACTATGCTTATCCGAAGGAGACGATGGCCAGGAAGATTTTGACTGAGTGGGGTAAGTTGTTGCTGCAAACCACCATGAGATATGATGCTGAGATTAAGAATTTAAATTTTCTGTACGAATTGGTATTACAGCTATGGTACATTCTTTATCTCTAGGTCCGATGTCAGATGCCAGTACCTGAAATGCTAGAAGTGAAAGAGCAATGTCGGACATGTACAGCACTTAAATTACTTGGTGTAACAGTTTTGCAATGGTGATGGTAGAGGTGGTACTGTGATGCGGGCTTCCAATAAATTTATCTCGGCTTATACGTGAGTCAAGCTGTTTTTCTTTCACTTTGTGTTCAGGATGGGGGGGGGGGGTGTCAGCTTATATGCGAGTCGGCTAATACACGAGTATATATGGTAAGTGTCAGTTCGCTATCAAGCACAATGCCCTGATTCCGCACCCAGTCATAGGTCATCAGCTGGTTGCCCCACAGCCAAATCCTGGAAGGCTGCCCAGCCGATAAACCCTCTACCCGATGACCTGGGTCTATGACCAACACCTCAGTTTTATCCGGATTCAGCCAGAGCCAATTGGCACTCATCCAGTAGTTAATCTCAGAGAGACAGTTGATAAATACTGAGACAGCATCATTTTGTCTGGTCACAAAGGACATGTACAGTTCAGTATCATCTGAACAGTAGTGAAAACTCAACCTGTACCACCCAATAATGTCTCCTAATGGCAGCATATACACCGCAAACAACATAGGGGAGTGCACAAAGCCCTGCGGCACCTCACATGGCGGGGGGAGGGGCTGAGGAAAATACCCCCGACTCCATTCTCTGTGTTCTG
Source organism: Neoceratodus forsteri (assembly GCA_016271365.2). Lineage (NCBI taxonomy): Eukaryota > Metazoa > Chordata > Ceratodontiformes > Ceratodontidae > Neoceratodus > Neoceratodus forsteri. Next base: position 1,337,791,008 of record CM057455.1, on the reverse strand, counting down.
CCAGTGAGGAACGAATGGAACCATCTTGGACTGTACCAGACAGCCCTCAGAACAGCCGGAGGTGCTCTAGCAACCCCCAAAGTCCATGGGGTCAAACGCTGCAGCGAGATCAAGAAGAACCAAGACAGAATGGCTCCTCCGATCTCTCGCTGTCAGGAGATAGTACAGTTATGTAAGAACTTACCGTAACAGTAGATCTTCGAGAGAGGCTCTTGCAGTAGGTAATTACATATAGGACTGATGTCGTCAGGCGGCAGGACCCCACGGAAAAATTTCTAGCTAGCAGTCCCTGGCGAGGACCGCCCACGCCAGGTGACCGTGTCAGGAGACGCCGGTACAAAGGGTGGTCCTGATGCCGCCTTCCAGTTCTTTCTCTCGCCACAGGCCAGAAAGGCCGGACGAGAGAGGGACGGATATTTCCATCACTGGAAAAGGAACTGAAAAAGCCTGGGGGTGGAGGGTAGAGGTATTACTCATTGTAAAGCCTCTCTCAAAGATCTACTGTTACGAAGTTCTTACGTAACTGTACTATCTTACTCGAGAGGGCTCTTGCAGGGTAATTACATACAGGACTGAATCCCAAGCAGTCTGGAACAAAGAGAGGCACCGGGAGGAGGAAAACTACTCCAAGAAGCAGTTCTAGCTGTGCAAGCCTCAAGATAAGAGGCCTTGCAGAACAGCCAGCCCGAAGCCTGCTCTACGGTGAGAGGCAACATCCAAACTGTAGTGTTTAGTGAAGGTATGAACGGAAGTCCAGGTGGCGGCAGCGCAGATGTCTGCCGCAGGCACATTTTTGAAACAAGCCGCTGAGGCATCTACTCCTCTGGTGGAGTGGCCTCTTACCTGACCCGGAAGGGTCTTGTTGTATTTGTCATAACAGAAAGTGATGCAATGAGCCAACCACTTACATAGGCATTGCTTAGAAACAGCATTGTCCTCCCTTTTATGAGCAAAAGAGATGAACTGTTGATCAGTCTTTCTGAGATCCTTCATCCTGTTGGTGTAGTATCTCAGGATCCGGTGAACATCCATAGTATGGAGTAAGTACTCCCCTTGATTAGAGTACTGCGTGAAAAAGGCAGGTAACTCTATGGACTGATTTAGAGTAGATTAGGATTCGTGCGAAGAGCAACACGTTCCTTGTGAAAAATCAAGTATGGAACTTTACACATGAGGGCTTGGAGCTCAGAAATTCTCCGAGCAGAAGTAATGGCCACTAGGAAGAGAGTCTTCCACGAAAGGAACTTCAAATCCGCAGAGGCTGCCGGTTCGAAGGGAGGCAAAGTAAGTTTCCCAAGAACAAAGTTCAAGTCCCAAGGGGGAGCAGGAGTACGGATAGGGGGTCTCAGATGGAGGACCCCTCTGAGAAAGGTCTTAGAGACCACCTCCAATTGAGCAAAAGTTTTGACTGCAAAAGGGACATGATAGGCCGGGATGGCCACCATGTGTACCTTCAGAGAAGAATGACCGAGACCCAGGTCAAACAGATGACGTAGATACTCCAGTAGAAGGCCCGCTGAGCAGGAGAAAGGTTCCGTGTTCTTGGAAGCGGCCCAGATAGTGAATCTTTTCCACTTCATGGTGTAAGTGGATCTAGTGGAGGGTTTTCTGGCCTCCACCAAAATCTCCGCCACTTGGGGAGACACTCCAAAATGGGACTGAGCTAAGTCTGCAGGAGCCATGCGTGCAACTGAAGGGATTTGAGGCCTGGGTGGACCAGGGTCCCCTGATCCTGGGTCAGTAAACCTCAAGATAGAGGAAGACGAAGAGGATGATCCTCTGAGTATTGCTGTAGAAGAGAACCAAACTTGCCTGAGCCAGAAAGGAGCAATCAGAATCATTTGTGCTCCTTCTGAAGCTAGTTTCTGCAAGACTCATGGGATAAGTGGAATTGGGGGAAAGGCATAGACAAATCTGTCCTTCCAGTCTAGAGGCAGAGCATCTCTCCAGAAAGTGCCTCGCTCTGGAACGAGCGAGCAGAAGATGGGAAGCTTTGCGTTTAGAGGGGATGCGAACAGGTCGACCTGTGGTGTTCCCCAAAGTCTGAAGATATTGCCTAGGACCCCTTGGTCCAGTTCCCGCTCTTGAGTCAGAGCAGAAGAGCGACTTAGCTTGTCTGCCAGGATGTTGTCGATTCCCGGAATGTGAATTGCCATGAGGTGAAGGTCGTGTTGTGTTGCCCAATCACAAACCCTCATTGCTTACCTGCAAAGAGGGTAGAACCAAGTCCCTTCCTGTTTGTTGATGTACCAAACCACGCACATGTTGTCCGTCTGGACGGCTAGGTGGCCGGGAAGGATGTATCGGTGAAGGGCTTGGAGAGTGTACAACACTGCCCGGAGCTCGAGCACACTGATGTGGAGAGCTTGGACCAGTAGCCTTGGGTCCAATGAGGGCCTAGATGGGCTCCCCAACCTTCGCCCAAGGCGTCTGTGGTTAGAATCTGGGAGGGGGGAGGATGAAAGAAAGGAACTCCCCCGAAACAGTTTCTCTCGAACCATCCACCATTGCAAGTCTTGAAGCATCAGTGAGGAGACAAGAACTGGGTGATCTAGGTCGTCCACTAACTGATCCCACTGGGAGTGTACAGTCCACTGAGAGACTCTCATGTGGAGTCAAGCGCGAGGAACTGTCGGGATAGCAGCCGCCATGAGCCTGAGAAGGCGGAGGACCGACCTTGCAGAGACCCGCCTGTGGCCGGACAGCAGACTTATTTGAGTCTGGAGGGTGGACGCCCTGTCCAGTGGCAGGAAGGCCCTGCCCGTGGTCATATCGAGAATCGCCCCAATAAACTGCAGTCTCTGGGATGGGATCAGGTGAGACTTGGAATGGTTGATGGTAATACCCAGGCAGGCACAAACTTGCTGGGTAAGAGAGAGGCAGCGCAGGAGCTCCTCCCTGGACGAGGCCGCCAGGAGCCAATCATCCAGGTATGGGAAAACCTGCACCCCCCCCGGTATGCAGGTGGGCCGCCACCACTGCCAGGCATTTGGTAAACACTCGGGGTGCCGAGGACAGGACAAACGGAAGTGCCTTGAATTGGTAGTGGTCCCCCTGGAATGGAAAACGAAGGTATTTGTGGTGAGATGGGCAAATGGAGATGTGCAGGTAAGTATCCTGCATATCCAGGGCACACAGCCATTGACTCGGCCGGAGAAGGGGCAGAAGGCTCTGCAAAGAGAGCATCCTGAACCTTTTGTACTCCACAAAAAGATTCAGGGAACTGAGATCCAGAATTGGTCTGAGATCTCCTGTCTTCTTTGGGACCAGGAAGAAATTGGAATAGTAACCCATTCCTTGCAGACAAAGAGGGACGGGTTCTATTGCGTGTTTCAGCAGTAGAGCTGAAATTTCCTTCTGGACCAAGAGAAGATGTTCCCTTGAATACGACGACTTCAGAGGGGGGTGGTGAGGTGGTTTCTGAAGAAACTCTATCAAGTGTCCTTCTGCGATGAGCTGGAGCACCCAAGAATCTGTTATCCTCTCCCAGCCCAGAAGGTGGAGGGAAAACCTCCCTCCTACCGGTTCCTCCGGGAGTCCAGAGGCTGTGGGAGAGGGAAGGAGTCAGGTGGTGTGGGGCAGCACTGCAGCTGAAGCACCCGCTGCTTTTTTGGGCGGGGGGCTTAGCAGCTGTGGGGGCCCAGTGTTTTGTGGCCCCGCCTTCTCTGTGGTTTTGCCTTTGGCCGATTCCGTCTGTGAAAAGGACAGCGCTGCTGCTGATGGGGCGGTACATGGAATCGACAGACTTCAGTGCCATCCCCATCTCCTGCAAATCGGTGATGATGTCCTTGACATCACCACCAAAGAGCACCGACCCCCCGGAAGGGTGCCTGCTGGATAGCGGATTGCACTTCTGGGACCAACCCTGACACATGGAGTCAAGCATGATGATGTAGGCCTACAGAGAAAGCCGAGCTCCATCCAGCAGTGTCCACTGCATTGTATATCGCACGAAGCATGTGTCGACTGGCCAAACGTGCAGAGCGGACAAGATCAGTCAACTCCTGCTTGACTTGGGAGTCTGGCAGGGAGTCCAATTTGGCTTCTACTCGAGTCAGAATGGCCTTCTGGTAGTCCCCATATGGCCGACATAATTCAGGGCCCTAATCCCCAGCATGGAGGAAGCAAAGATCTTCTTCCCATACTGGTCCAGAAGGTGGGATTCTTTGTCAGGTGGTGATGAGCTGAGGTGTTTTGGGTTGGCCGACTGGCCGTGAGCGGCGCTAATCACAACTGAGTCGGCACGAGGGTGAGAATCTAGGAAATCAATGCCCTTGGAAGCCTGATATAGCCTATTCGACTTCTTTGGAAGTGTGGCTAAAGCCGATGGCTGTTTCCATATGGTGGTGATGAGGTCGGCATGAGGCTCTATCCAGGGTGGCACCAAGGTAGGAGCTGTCACGGGCAGATCCAGATGTTCAGCGAGTTTCAAACACTGAGGATCTGGTTCCAAGGAGTGCCACTGATGAACCTCCTGGATTTTCCTTAGCAACTCCGTAAAAGAAGGATCTTCTGGAGACGACTTCGGAGGAGTCCTTGGCCTGGGCTTCGACGGAGAGCGTGGCTCGTCGTCCCTTTCGGAGCAACAGTTGGAGGAATCCAAGGGTGAAGAGGAGGAGGAAGAGGAAAAAGACTCCCTTTCCCGACCAGGGGGAGGAACGGACCCCTTGGGAAGCCCCCGGGGAAGCATGTCCTGCCCCTCTCTGGACCCAGATGGAAGAGCCCTGGAGTCCGGAGGTGGCGAGGGAGTGTGCCGCCTCGGACGTACGGGAACCTGAGACGGCACTGTTGTTGGTAGGTGGCTCTTGACCTCCCTGGTGAGCTGAGCCTTGGCCTCAGCCCACCAGGAGGCCAGAGTCTCCTGCAAGTCCTCTGGCGGTTGAGGGGCCGGTGGAGGAGGAGGCGGGGGATAAGGATACAGGTTGTACCCGTATGGAGAGTATCCAAAACACGGCTGCGGAAAGCCCGGTGTCAGATAGGACGGAGGGTACCCAGGAGCCAGGGGAGCAGCAGAAGCAGACGGCCCGGACGGCGGCCTCACGGGCGGATCCATGTTGAAGGGCCGCGGCGTGGGGACATCCAAAGCGGGATGTCAGCTGGAGCGGTAGAACCGGTGTTGGGGGTCCCGTGTGGGGCCAGCGTCCGAGGAGCTGACGTCAGATCAGGCGCACTCTACGGGGCAGTCTGATGGAGGAAGGTCCCCAAGCCGTCGCCCAGAGATGGAGGGAAAAATCCCGAGGTCGGGGCTGGGAGGACTCTGGGTCCCTGGACGGCAGCGAGGCTCGCAGAGAACCCGAGGCAGCCGGACATAAGGGGTCCGTCTCGTTGGTTCCGTCGCTCGACCGGGCATCGGACGAACCGATGTCGCGGCTTTATGGCGAGCTCCAGCGGGTGCCGCGGGCGGCGTCTGGCTTATGGGAGCCTTCACCAGAGGCAGACCGAGAGAAGGATCGGCATGGTCCGATGGAAGGCTGCGTGCCACGAGGGTCGTGCGTCTTACCGGCCCTCTCCGTGTGGATGTCAGAAGAACCCGGCCCCGACTTGCAGATCCTACGCCAGTAGACCCGCGAGCCTGCGGCCAGGCAAGGATGGAAGCCTCCAGCTGCGCCGAAAGGCCCGGCAGCCAGCAGACGGGTAGGCCGATGCCCTCGGAAACCCCGAGGCGGGCTGGCCGAGGAGCGGTCCCCGGAGGAGACGTTACCTGTGTCCCGCGGCTCCAGAGGGAGACGCTGATAGAGGGCCCTGTCCCGTGCCTCCTTATCCTTCTTCTTCCGATGGCCTTCGGGGGAAGTGGACGCCTGCCTCAGTTTTTTGAGTTCCTTCTCCATCGAACTCATCTTTTTCTTCAAAATATGGGCTTCCAGGGATTGCTGCCGCCTTTTCCGGGTAGCCGCATTGAAACTGAGGCAGTGCTGGCACTTCTCGACCGGGTGATCGGGGCCTAAGCAGAACAGGCACAGGGAATGGCCGTCCTTGTGCGGTAGTTACGCCGCGACGAATCACAATTATTTTGTGCTTGAGGTGTAGGGTACGGTTATACCGACGATGGTACCTGGCGTTAGTCGAAAAACAAATTGCTTCAGTAAAACCGACGAAGATTGGGTGTGGTACGAACATTTCCGTGAGGCGCTGCGCATGAGCTAACGGGGAAAGAACTGGAAGGTGGGCGTCAGGGACGATCAAGGACCGCCTTATACCGACGTCTCCTAATGCCGGTCACCTGACGTGGGGGCGGTCACTCGCCAGGGACTGCTAGCTAGATATTTTTCCGTGGGGTCCTGCCGCCTGCCGACGTCAGTCCTATATGTAATTACCTACTGCAAGAGCCCTCTTGAAGTAAGATCATTAAGTATCTAGACCAACGTAGTCTCGGTAATGTGTCCCTGAAACCAGACAGAAGAGAGGATCGTACATAACGTGTGTGGCCAGATGTTCCTCGAGCTGCAACGTGACCGCCCTCTCAATAACCTTACTGACATAGGGCAGGTTAGACACAGGCCTGTAGTTTGTGGGACAGTCAGGGTCGAGAGAAGGTTTTTTCAGGAGGGGATGTACCATCGCTTCCTTCAGGATGTCTAGAAACACCCGTCTCTAATGAACACCTAACTATCTCAGCTAGGACTGGTCTGATTACCTCCACGCACCTCACTAAGAGGCACGTTGGATTGGGATCCAGACTATAGTAGATTGGTCACAAACCCTGGATTATCTTTATGAAATCCCCGATTGCCACGTGGCCAAATTCGGACCAGACAAACCTGGTGCTTGTAATCTTCCACCGATCTCTGCTCTGCCCATTTGAGTGAGCTGTGCAGATCTTAGACCTGATGGTGCCAACCTTATCTGAAAAAAATTGAGCAAACTCATCACACTTATTCTGTGAAAAGGCTCCCTGACTCTGGAAACAGGCTAGATTGCACAGCCTGTCCACAGTACTAAAGAGCTGAGCCGGTCGATTTCGCGCAGCTGCGATCTCCCTGGACAGAAACTCTGCCTTCTTATGGGAGACTGCAGATTGATAGTAATAATAATGTCACAGCAATCTAAGTTTGGCATCCATCAGAAGAGGGGGAGGAGTAACTCTCTATGTAAAGGAAGGGATAAAAGCAACTGAACAAAAGAGTAAACAGGGAGGAGAGGAGGCACTGTGGGTCACCTTGGAGACTGGACAGGGCACCACAATCCGCACAGGGGTTGTGTACAGACCCCCATGTCAGGGGAAGGAATGGACAAGGATATGATGGAAGGCATTCTTAGAATGGCAGAGAAAGGGGAGATACTGTTGATGGGAGACCTGAATATGCCAGATGTTAACTGAGCACATTTGCTGCAGCGACATCCAAGAGCAGGGCCATTCTTGATGCCCTACAGGTGGCAGGCATTAGACAGCTAGTTTCGAACCCACTGTGAGGGAGCAATCTTAGACCTCATACTCTCAAACGGGGGCAGTGAGAGGATCTCAGATCTAGAAGTGGGTTGCCATCTGGGGACAAGTGACCATCAAACAGTGTGGTTCACGTTAAACTCAGCTACAGAGTCAAGCCATACAAAAGTGAGGGTACTGGACTTTAGGAGGGCTGACTTTGGCAAGATGGGAGAGTGCCTCAGAAAAGCACTAGCAAACAGGCTAGAAAGAGGTGTGGAGCAACAATGGGGAATTATCAAAACTGCCATCACAGAGGCAACAAGCCTTTGTGTGAAGCAAATAAACAAATCAAAACGAAAGAAAAAGCCACTATGGTTCTCAAGAGAGGTGGCTGTGAAAGTCAGGAAGAAAAAGATAGCATTCCAGAAGTATAAGGAAACACAGAAGGAGCAGGACAGACAGCTGTACCAGTTAAGGCAGAAAGAAGCAGGAGGGAAGTCAGAATAGCAAAGGCCCAAACTGAGGAAAAGATAGCCAACTCCAGTTAAGAAGGGGATAAAACCTTTATAAGGTACATCAGCGAGTGTAGAAAGACAAACGGAGGGATAGTGAGGCTGAATAGAATAAACGGTGTGGTAGCAGAGGGGACAGTGAAAAGCAGGAATACTGAACGAATATTTCTGCTCAGTATTCACAAAAGAGGAGGGGAAGTGCCTAATCCAATTAACAGAAGCACTCTTGATAGGGGGGTCGATCCCAGTCCTTTCACAGAAGAAAGGGTTCTGCAAGAACTCCTAAACTGAAGAGTGGACAAAGCAATGGGTCTGATGGAATTCACCCAGAATTCTAAAAGAATTAAGGAAGGAACTAGTGAAACCACTGGCTACTCTTTTAATAAATCATGGGAGGATGGTGGTACCCGAGGACTGGAGGAAGGCGGATGTGATTCCCTTCACAAAGTGGGACCAAAACAGAGGCAGAAAACTACAGACCTGTCAGTCTGACCTCTGTGGTAGGGAAAGTGATGGAGTCACTTCTGAAGGAAAGAATAGTTGAGTACCTAGAGATCAGTGGAGCACAGGATCCAAGGCAGCATGGGTTCACAGCGGGAAGGTCATGTCTCACGAATCTAATAGATTTCTTTGACTGGGTGACCAAAGTAGTAGACCAGGAGGGCTGTGGACATGGCCTACCTAGACTTTAGCAAGGCATTTGACACAGTCCCACACAAAAGATTATTAGTCAAATTAACCAGCCTGGGAGTGGGTCCCAGGGTGGTAGCCTGGGTAAACATTGGCTGGACAACAGGACACAGAAGGTAATTGTAAATGGAGTCCACTCTGAAGAAGAGGCGGTTACTAGTGGGGTACCGCGAGGTCAGTTTCGGGTCCAGTCCTTTTGATGTCTTCATCAGTGGCATTGCAGAGGGACTGGAAGGAAAAGTATGCCTTTTGCAGATGACACAAAGATCTGCAACAGGGCTGATACACAAGGAGGCGTGGAAAGGATGAAAAGGGACTGGCAAGGTTGGAGGAATGGTCTGACGATGGCAGCTGAGATTCAATGCAAAAAGTGCAAAATAATGCACCTGGGAAACAAGAACCCAGGGAAGAATACACAATGGGTGGGAGGTAGTAACAACAACAAAACAGGAAGGGACCTGGGGGTAATCATATCAGATGACCTTAGGTTAGCAAGCAATGTGAAAAGGCAGTAGGGAGGGCCGGGTATACTGGGATGTATAGAGAGGCATCAGCAGCAGAAAACAGGAAGTTGTTATCCTCTGTACAGACAGTTGGTGAGACCCCATCTGGAATACTGTGTCCAGTTCTGGAGACCCCATCTCCTCAAGGACATAGACAGGATAGAGGCAGTCAGAGGAGGGCAACTAAAATGGTGCAGGGTCTGCAAGAGAAGCCGTATGAGGAGAGACTAAAGGAGCTTAATATGTATACCCTTGAGGAAAGAAGGGAGAGGGGGGACATGATAGAAATTTTCAAGTACCTCAAGGGAATCTGAACAAAGTCCAAGAGGGTAGCATCTTTCAGAAAAAGAGACTTGCAAGAACAAGGGGACACAATTTAAAGATAGAAGGAGGGCGGTTCAGGGGCAATGTGAAGAAGTATTATTTCACAGAGAGGGTAGTGGATGCATGGAACAGCCTTCCTGAGGAAGTTGTGGAGTCTAAAACTGTGGGAGAATTCAAGAATGCATGGGACAGACATAAGGCAATTCTTGTGGGGGGCAGGAAGATATAGGCTGTTGGTTAAATAGGATCTGCGGCCTATCCTGTAGGTAGGGAAATGGGCAGACTAGATGGGCCTAGCGGTCCTTATCTGCCGTCAAAGTCTATGTTTCTATGTTTCATCAGCCCGGATTTCCACCAGCATCGCTCCAACCCTCTCCCCACTCTTCTCAATTCCTTTAAGGTCTCATCAAACCAGGGGGACCGAGGGTGAACATGGACAGGAGCAATAGCATCCAGTGTAGTCTCCCCCCGCCTTATTACAGGCCAGTAGAAGACTCTCTGGATCCATGATGCCCAATAATTCTTACAGTCAATCTATCAATTGGCCAGCAAGGTAAAACAATGTCCTTGTCTACTGTCTACATACCCCCAGGTAAACAAGCCTTAGGGCTTGACCTATTCTTTAACCACTGTAATCATCGTAAGAGACTTTAACACAAGCTGGCTAGCACAAGATACTGTAAATACTAGGGACAAAATCCATGACCTCTGTCTTATGCAGATGGTTACGCAGGATACAAGGCGGAACTACCGCACCAGCACAAGCACACTTACTGACTGGCTTCTTGCAAACCAACCTCGAGCATATCAAAAGCGTCTCTGTCCTGCCCGACACCTTAAGTGATAACTCACCAGTAGTCTGCACCTGGACAAACAGGGGCCCTATTGAACCCCCGCAGGTCACTAAAAGACGGTATCTCAAGAAGAAGCAATTGAGCAACTTCAAAAAATACCTGAAGAATGCAGACTGGTCCCCCTTAGATGGCTGCAACGATAACCAATAAAGCTCTAAACTACTTCATAACGGTATTCAACAACGCTTGCAACCTATTTGCTCCGGTCAGAATTGTCAAAATAAAAGGGGCCATTAACCCCTGGCTCACAGGACTGCTCATTGCCCAGATGAAACAACGAGACAATCTCTGGCATACCGCCAGAGAGACAGGCAAGCAAACTGACATCACAGCCTAAAAAATGGCTAGGAATAATTGCACCAGGATAGTGAGGCAGGCCAAAGCTGCCTATCACAAAGAACAGCTGGAAAAAACCTGGGTAATGGCAGTGAGTTTTGGAAAAACGTTAGGTCCCTATCTGGTAAAGAATCCATAGCCCCACCAGATCCAATAGTCATAGCAGCTGGCACTTTACAGCAACCTCTAGACCTGGCTAATGCCTTTAACAAGGCCTTCACAGACCTCAGCTCTGTACTGCCCCCTGAATTTCTCCAGTCCTCGCCAGCCATGGATCCCATAAACACAAACCCTCCACCATCATGTAGAAATGGACAACCACCTTTCTACTTCAGGCAAATCACAAGGCCACAGACTGTGAAATATGTCAAAAGGATTCTAAACAAAACCAGGATTGGTAGTGACTCACTAGACATGAAACTGCTAGCGCTCACCCTGGAAGAACTTGCCGTCCCATTAACCAAACTGTTCAACACCTCCTTGCGAACTGGAATCTTCCCAGACAGGTGGAAAACTGCCCTGGTCACCCCTGTGTTTAAGAGCGGGAACAGAACTGATATGGGGAACTATCGCCCTATCTTGATACTTCCACCTCTCTCTAAAGCTTTGGAAAGGGTCGTTTCTGATCAGCTCACTGACTATCTAAACAAGTACAATCTGCTTTGCCTTCAGCAACATGTTTTTTGTCTGAAGCACAGCACCATCACGGCCCTTATCGACTTTACCTCCCATGCATACGAAGCCCTTGATTCAGGAAAAACGATGGGGTCCATATATTGACCTCACAAAAGCTTTCAACACTGTCAACCATCAAATCCTGCTAAGATACCTACGGATGCTGGGTCTGTCAGTAGATACCATCTCCTGGTTCAACAGCTACCTATGACACAGGATGCAAAGTGTTAGAATAGGGGGTGTTACCTCTGATACCAGAAAAGTAACACTAGGGGTCCCACAGGACTCGATCCTAGGGCCACTTCTCTTCAGTCTCTTCATAAATTCCCTTCCCAAAGCTTGTCCTGCTAAAATGCTGCTGTATGCAGATGATGCAGTGATATCAGTCCCAGGCAGCAATGCCTGTGAAATCTCTAAAAACCTACAGTGTAGCTTTGTCTTGCTAGAGGCGTGGTTCTCCCAAAACCAACTCCTACTGAACTATAAAAAAAACTAAAACAATGCACCTAACCATGCCACATTCCAAAAGGAATGTTGAACCCTTGACTATCTTTAGCCAGAAAGGGGATAGCATCAAGCAAGTCTACACTTTCGAATACCTCGGAGTACATATTGATGACACACACTCCTTTGTGCACCATACTGACCACATGGTCTAAACTGGCAATATTAAGCTAGGCATCCTATATAGGCATAGGCAAGCCATGACACACGAGGCTCTTAAACTAGTTACTCAAAGCTCTAGCCTATCACTGACTACGCACTAGTCATTTACGGTGCTGCCACCTACTCAGCCTTAAATAGAGTTAAACAACTAGTCAACAGGGCCTGTCGCCTGGTCCTCTGTGCCAACCAGCGTACCCATACATGCACCCTTTACTCCTCTACAGGGTGGCTCCAGCTCCACCTCAGGACAAGGTATCAGGCATGCTTAATGGGGAAAAAAGCCCTACTAGGGCTCACGTCCGACTCTACTGCCGCACTGTTCCAGCGATATCCCTCGATAAAGGTCACCAGAGGAACGGAAAAGAGAGTGCTCCATGTCCCATTCAAAAGAACATGCTCTGCTCAGCAGTCACTCTCCTACCGTGGCCCCAGGAACGAACTCCCTCTACCACACTAGAACACAAAAAATAGGCCCTTTTAAAGAGACCTGTAGCGGTTTTGTGAAGACAACCAGTGTGGCTGCAACCACTAGTCATGAGCGGCCATGATATACCCCTTCCCACCCCCACCCTTCTTCTGCGCTCCAGCACCTCTTTGACAAAGCCTCTGGGCGGCTGTCCCCCTCTCCTGCTCCACCCCTCACCCCTTTTCCAACATGACAAAGCCCCCCTCAGGCCACTCCTCCCTAACTTCAGGCTTGACTACTTGAGGCCTTCTTTTAAGACTTAACAATATAAGTTAAACCACTTACCAAATGCACTTTTAGTACCTGTACAACTTAGGAAATGCAATAGACTACTTGCCTGCATGTACAGCCTGTCAGTATTCTGTTATCCGCAATTACTATCAGCAATGCCAATCAAACTACCACTGTATTCTGGTCTCTTCCATTAATGAAATGTAACCTTCTAAAATGTTTTGTCTGTTTGTTATACCTGACATGGAGCCTTTGTAAAAGAGCCTGTTGGCTCAAAGGTGTTGATCTGCAAATGAAATAAATAACTAAAAATAAATAAAATAAATGATAACACTCGAACTCCCCAATAGGTCCAGAACCACCATAAGACCATCAAGGGTCAAACCCTGCAAAGGGCGGTACCAGACCACCTCCATGGGGGCAGGTCTATTGGGGGGGGTCATGAAACTGAATCCTGTATTGTGGTGATCAGGCCCACCGACAGGTTTCACCACCACACAGGAGATCTCCAGCTCCAGCAGAAACACCAGGTCCAATGAATGACCTTGTACAGTATGTGGGTCGCAGAGGTAATCCCCATGTAAAGCCCAATGAAACCATCACTTGGAGGAAGTCTTGATCAAAATGCGAGAGTTCATCATCGACCCAGGTACTGAAGTCCCCTAGCACCAACCATCTGGGGACCTCCAACACCATCACGATGATGAAGTCCGCGATTTCCTGTAGGAAATTCTTCTTGCTCCCGGGTGGATGGTAAATGAGAAGTATCCTACAGCCCACACCTGCGCCCACGATACATTTGAAGGATCTAGTAGCCCCCACTGGCACATCTACAAGGCCCAGTTCCGTCTTAAAACAGATGGCTACCCCCACGCCCCTACAATCCAACCTTGGGTGGTGTATCACCGAGTACCCGACTGGAATTTCTGACTCCAAATGGGACCAACACTGTTGTCATGCCAGGTCTCGGTGATGCACGCCAGGTTAGATGACCCAACAAGATTAGCCACTAGTGCAGTCTTGTTTTTAATCGACCTGGCACTGCATGACACTGCCCAGGTTGGATGATCAGTCAAGGTCGGCTGCGCTATCTGCCCACATAAAGAGGAGCCTTTGGGTATGGGCACCAAGCAGGGTGGACCCCTTTCCTGGGCCCATTTCACCCCAGGGCATCTCTTAGACCTTACGATCCCAATTCATCCACCCCGCTCCACTCCCCCAAGCCCCCTCCCCCCACCCCTCCGATGACCCCTCACTATACCCAAGGTGCAACAACACCTATAAACCTTGATCGATAGCACAGGGCAATCGAAGAGGCGGAGGGCCCTGAGCTCAGCGGAAGAGTAGTACCTGTCCATCGAAGCCCTCTGCCATCACATCCTGCTGAAATTCTCTCACCTAGCAGCTTCCCAATGCAAGTAATAATCACTCACTCACTCACTCAGTCAAACAATCGCTCTCACACTCACACCATTAAAATATCAACAAACAATATAATTTACTACGGCTCCACCTAATACTCTTAAAATAACTACTAATTTAACATACCAAAACCCCAAAATAAAATAACCCCAAAATACAACACAACACAATAAACACAAAACAAAACTGATGGCAAGAACATCAAATGACTTAAAATTTGTTCCAGATTAATGTCCAATACATAACAGTCTAAGGTGTAATTACAGTAATACGTTTAACAATGAACACGGAGCAATGCCACAGCTCCCAAGGAAAGTTTGCAGTTGGGGTCTCACCACCCCCTGACCACGATAAATTTGTCCAAGAGATGCAGCTCTCCCTCTGCCACATCAACAAATTAATTTGTGAGAGTTTCAGTACCAAAAAGAGGCCCTCTCACTGCATCTCCAGATTCGAGAAATAAATATGCAGTCCCATCCGCCTTAAAACTCTTGGGAACCCACAACCAACAGCTCTTAGCCTGAAGAATCTCCCTGGCATGAGCAAGTCCTAAGAAATAGGTCCTCCGATGGTCCACATCGCCAGGTCCCGACCCAGCCCTGGAGCAGGCACCGGGGTACAGCCAGTTCTTCCCACCTGAGCCGCTGGAACAACCCGACCCCCGGCAGGCAGCCCCCGGTGACCCCAGGAGCCCAGGCTAATGCCTATCTTCCAGTTTGCACCCCTGACCCCCCCAGGGGAAGACAGCAGCACCCCGTACCTACCTCAGGGTAAGTCGGTCCGGCTAACCACTCCTCCAGCTCTCAATTGTGACCCTTCTTCACATTGCTCTCCTCCAATTCAGGCAAAGTCCCAACCACCAGGGAACATCCCAACAGCCGAGCGGTCAGACAAACCCAGTCAAATGTCCACACCAATCTCCACTTCAGGTTTACCACAGGGAAGAGAAACACCAAAAGTAACCGCCACTGCAAGAGGCCTCCACAACTCCCTCTCCCAGTCCACCTGTCTCTCCTGGGATCACTCTCCACTCTTTACAGCGAAAGCGTGCTCCTTCCAGTATTCACAAAAGCAAGGAGGCTGTACAAATCTCCTCGGTGATAAGTAGAAACCACCGAGGATTCGGAATGCCCAGTCTCACGTACCACGCCACACAAATGCCGGCACATGTACCGATGAAAAAGTCGAACAGCTAGTGTTACCAACCGGCGGTCAACATGAAACTAAAGTTTATCACACCTTTGATGTTCCAGTCTACTGTTCGGCCACACCAAATGCCACAAATTTAGGCGAATAAAATAAAACAACTTGTAATGATTAAAATGAAATAAAATCGCTGCTGAGCTGAACTAAACTAGTGGCTGGCCCAACACGGCCGCCATCTTGAGTCTCTAAGAGAAAGAAATGACAAAGGGAGACAAGACCTTCTTTCGTTACGTATGGAAGAAGAGGAAGACTAGAGAAAGAACAGGCAGGCTGAAGCAGGGAAATGTGTAGGAAGAGGATAAAGGTGCTGTAAGGCAGACATCCTGAACATGTATTTCTGCTTGGGGTTCATAGTGGATAAAAAGGACCACTGCCAGACTGTGCCGTAGTGCTAGAAAGAAGGGGTCAATGTGGCTCCCATTCCAGTAAAAAGGGTACTGGAGGGATTAAATACATGGAAAGTGGATAGGGCCATGGGCCCAGACAGTCTACAACCACCTGTGCTTAGGGAGATGGGGCAGGTCAAAAGCTGAACCATTAGCTCAGCTATTCAGTAGCTCATTGGAAAAACAGATTGTATCCAGGGACTAGAGGACAGCGAATGTAGTTCCCTGTACAAGAGTGGAAGCAAGAGTGACTTGGGGAATTACAGACATGCCATCCCAATGTCTATTATTAGTAAACTACTAGAGACCATAATAAGGGAAAGAAGAGTATGTTTCCTAGATGCAAATGAACTGCAGGGCAAAAGGTAGCAAGGGTTCAAGAGGGAGGCTGTGTGAGAAAAACCTTATCAGTTTCTTCGACTGGGTGGCAAAGGCAGTGGACGAGGGACAGGCAGTGGACATACTGTACCTTGACTTCAGTAAAGTCTTTCATTCCATACCGCATGGACGGTTGATTAAGAAGATGCAGGACCTTGGGTAGTGGACAAAATCACTGTATGTGGGGGAAACTAGTTAAGTTACAGAATCCAGAAGATAGAAATACATGTGGAATTATCGCAGGTCAAAGGGGTCATTAGTGGGGTGCCAATGGAAGGGTACCAGATAATTTTTAGAACAGGGAAGTATTTACTGCTAGCCTTGGCTCAGTGTGCCTTTCCCCATTGGCAATTTTCAAATAAAGAAACAAAATTCTTCCATCTGGTTTTATTTTTATCTAAATGGTAAGTAACACCATGCATTAATTTGTCTTCAATCCCCTACCTCTAGACCAAGTCTCAAACCCACTTGGCACCTGCAGTCACTAATTCTCTTTGTCTGATACTGCTGTGAAGTCTTGACATACAGTACTTTACTACTATGTAGTGCCGTGACCCTATTTTTAACATTTTGTCATGTTGCAACTACCCTTCTGGCCAGACAGTGAGCCACTCTTGCCACTGTCTCCTGTGCCTGTACACAACTGATACTGCTGCTGTTTTTTGTCACCACCTCTACTGCTTACACTCTGTTACAGTAAGTGGGTGGATCCATAGCTGGTAGCAGTGCATGGTGTTGCCAATTTTGTGACTATGAACCAACATACTGTAAATTGTGCAGCATGGTAAACAAATTCCTAAAATAAAAGGGTGGAAGTAAATCAAGCAACATAGTAGTAAAATTCTTCTCTACTCCCCTTATCTGTTCCCCATGCCACAAGAACTGGTCTTGGGACCAGTCCACTTCAACATCTTTATAGCACGTACTGGAACCCTGTTATGCATGGATTTCCATGCCTAGAATGTTTGTTGTGCTGCAGTAGAGATATCACTGCTGCAGCAAAACAAGTTGAAAACACTGCCACATAGCTGCTTTCCTTTATCCAATCCAGCTGGGAGAATTTTTTTTTTTTAAAACTCGAACTTAAAGAAAAAAACTGCAGTGCATTAAATCAGTAATTTAGCCCACCACCAACTCTCAAGTGTCTCTCCCCCAAACCACCTCTAAAGGAATGGAAATGGAGTATCTCATAAAAGATAATGCATGGGCACCCATACACAAATTAGCCTGCATCTTCATCTCGAGTTTTCTTTTTTAAAATCACAGTTTATTCAGAAATGTTCATCTTGATGTTTCCATGGCAATCAGTTAACCTCTTGAGCTTCTCACACAAGGTTCCTGGTTATCACAGAAACCCATCGATGCAGACATAGGCTTGCTCTGTATGGCTGCTCATACATTATCCTCTGTAGCTGCCACATAGGGATAAGGATACAGGGCAAGATGTTCCTCTTCAAAGCTGCTAGCTCTGTGGCAAGATGTATAGTGATGAAGGTGTCATGATTATGAAAGCAGATCTGGGTAGATTACAGAGGCTGTCAAAAGTATGCCACTTAAAATTTAACACCAAAAAGTGCAAGGATGTAGCAATAGGAACATAGAATAGTAACACTGAATACAGGATGGGGATAGGTAATAATGGAAAGCACTACTGAGGAAAAAAGTTTTGATTTCAGACAATCTGAAGTCATCAGCACATTCAACAGGGTGGTAGGTGTGGCACATAGGATGTTAGGGTGTACAGGTAGGGGGGATGGCAGCAAAAGGAGGGAGGGAGATGCTGCTACCACTAGACCAGGGGCAACTCTATGAAGCTGGCAGGGCGGGGTTGGGGGAGGCAAACTTATGAGGGATGCAGAGAAATAATTTTTCAAGGAAAGGGTGGTAGAGGGGTGGAATAAGTTGTCAAAAGAAGTAGGGGGGGATTCAAACATCGGTAAGTCTGTATCTGAAAGAGAGGGGGCAAGGGGGGAGCGAGTGGAAAGTCATCAGGGCTCTCTCATCCAATGTCTGTTAAGTAGGAATGAGCAGACATCATGGGCCATGGGATCTTTTGCTGCTGACAGATTCTATGTTTCTAAGAGATGCTGCTGATGTCATGTGTCAGCGATGGTGCTCACAGATAAGTCTATACTGCCGGTAACTATTTGTGATCACTGGCTCATAGTGACTTTCCATCACCTTTCACCCATCCTGAACTTTGTGCCCTGCGACTCTACAGAAATGCTCAGCTTCAACCCCTTTCAAAATCCTCAATCCCACTCCAAAAATATGTGTCTTGTGGTCCTGCTACATTTTGAACCCCACATTCCTCCCAAATCTGGAACTTCACATCCCTCCAAAAATGTCTGCCTCATATCCCAAATCTGTACCCCCAAAACCTCCAAAATGTGAGCCATATAGCCCTCTTGAATATTGCACCCTGCATCTCTCTATAACTTTTGTACCCCCACTACTCCTAAAAAAAAATTCACCCCACAGCCCTTTCAACATTTTGAGCCGACACCTCTCCTGAATTCTGTGCACTGCACCCTGACCAAAATTGGTGCCCCACATCCCCCTGAAATGTGCACACACCACTTTAGTTCCCACACCCTGCAGAATGTTATGCTACCTTTCCTAGATTTGCCTGCACACCCCTTTAGAAAATATAACCACATATTTCCCAAATGTATGCCCACACACCTCATGAAATTTACTATCTGCATCCCACCTAAAATTTACACCCAGATCTATCAATAAATCTGGGCCCTTCCCCTCCTAAAAACTGAACCCTGCACTCATCCCAAAATTTGCACTTTGCATGCCTCATGAAATTTGCACTATACATTCCTCCCAAAATTTGCAACTCACATCCCTCATAAAATTTGTGCCCAGTTCTCCTGGCATATGTCCACGCCCAAAATGTGTTCCCCAACCCCTCCAGAAGTTTGATAACCCCTCCAAATTACTCCTCACACCATTACTGAAATGTTCACCCCACACCTCTCATGAAATTTGCCCCATTCCCCTCCCAAAATTTGTTTCCCACACCCTTCTTACAATTTGTGTTCCACACCTATCTGGAAATTTATGACCCGCTCCCCTCCAAAAACTAGCAACATATATTCTCCTAAATTTACATCTCACGTCTCTCCCTAAAACTGTGCCCAGCAACCCTCCTGAAATATGCACCAGCTTCCCTCCCAAAATGTGCATGCTGCACGTCTTTTAATTTACGTCCACACACCTCCCAAAAAAGGCATGCTGCACCCCTCCCAAAATTTGCACCCCACTCTCCTCCCAAAATTTGTGCCATGCACCACATTTGAAATCTGCATCCTTACTCAGAATGTTGGCACCACATCCCTTCCACAGTTTTGCACTGAATTTAGCCTATTTTGTTTGTTTTCTTTTTTGTTACTACGTCGAGAAATCAGAGTCACAAACAGCTCTTGTAACTTAAACAAAGTAACGGCACAAGACTGTTGACCCTCCATCCATAAATAAGTGGAGAGGTCCATAAAACTCTAAGGAACTTAAGGTGAAACTATTTAATCTATCTCACGCCTGCACCACTGGGCCTTTCCTGGTGGTTCAAGCCGCGGTTGGATAACCCCAGCAAGGGCATTAATCCCACAAAAATGCCTAGCTGTAAAGGCGTTTTTTTTTCCCATTATAAGTATGACCACGTTAATTGCAGAAAGGCATTACAAAAAAAACAAAAACCATGGTACAGCAGATAATCAGAGGATGTGCTGGCCTCATGAGTAAATAATTTGAGATAATTAAACAACACTGTAGTTTACAAGAGACTAGTCTTCTTTTTGAAAACCTCTGCAAGTTCATCCTACTTATTCTAGCTCTTTTTGCCGAGTATATTTGAACTGCTTTTGCAAACTGTTCTAAATGTTTCAAGAACAGCAGTGCATAAATTGAGTACAAAAGTATACAATTCGATCAAGGTCACCAAAGAACATGTGTTGTGGCATACCCATCTTGTTCTCTAGTTTACTAATTGCTATGCCAACATTGTCTAACATATTACTAAGTTATCTGGAGGTGAGAGAAGGCTGCTGTGTTGCTAAGTTTGCAGTTCCATCAGAATAGGAAGGGGACTTGCATAGCAGAAAGAGGTTAAAATGCAAAGGAACCTGGACAGGCTTGAAAAATGGCAGGGCTCCCAGATCTATATGGATGTCTTGCATTGGTTATATGTGAAAACAGAGTAATGTGGCTTCCATAAGAAATAAGAGGAGGGAGAGAGGGGACATGATAGAGACATAAAAGTATCTTACAGGGAGGAACAGGGTGCAGGAATACACTATTTTTAAGCGAAAAAGATGTTCCAGGACTAGAGGGCATGGGATGAAGTTGGAGGGAGGACGATTCAGAGGAAAACATGAGGAAGAATTTCTTCACAGAACAGGTGGTGGACAAGTAGAACACCCTGCCAGAGGAAGTGGTGGGGGCTGAAACAATCACGAGATTTAATAATGCATGGGATAGACATAAAGGAATTCTGGAGGTCAGGGGTAAGGGGCAACAGACTTCTAGGAAAACATAAACTGAACTTACGAGCTCAAATGGGCAGACTGGGTGGGTCATAGGCCCTTATCTGCCGACATTGTCTATGTATCTATGTAACTAATGTAATATCCAGAAAAACACTGGAAAATTCCCCTGGAGTTACAGGGAAAATGACAAATCATTCTGGGAACACTGAAATGGGCACATGAAACTCCACATTGAAAAATATAATAAAGTGATGCATCTAGATCAGAAAAACATGAAAGTAAAGTACTGCCTGAACAACACAGAGATCACTGCAACTCAGAATGAAAAAAGACCTTGATGTAATTATCGGCAACATTGTTAAATAGGAGCAACAGAGTGGAGCAGTAACCTAGCAAAACAAATAAAATCATGGGGTGCATCAGGAAAAACTCTGCAAGCAGATTGGGAGATATAATTCAAAACGCCCGTGTACAGATCATGGTCAGACTTTATCTGCAGTATAGTGTAGCATTTTTGTCCCATATCTGAGGAAGGATATCGACAGGACTGAAAAGATGCAAAGTGTGGTTCCTCTATGGAGGCACCTACAGTGGGGACCAAGGAGGATGCTGGGAACCTCCACAAAGGAGACCCACAGGAGGGTGGCAGGGGACCCTGCAGGGGAAGGAAACAACTCCTGGTGGGGGACTCATTGTTAGAAGGTAGAACTGGGCAAGGAAGGGAGAAGGAGGTAAGGTGCCTGCCTGGTGCCATGGCTTGGAGGACAGGAGCCGAATCCTCAGGATTGCTGGAGCAGCTGCACAGGGAGGAGCTGGATGTCATTGTCACTTAGGGACAAATGACCTGGCTAAGAAAGGGATTAGAAGTGCAGGAAGAGTTTGTGGAATTGGGGAGGGGCCTTAGTCAAGTATGCATACAGTGGCCTTCTCGGGAGGTGCTACCATCTATGGCATAGGAGAGGCTAGGGTGTTCAGTGCCATGAGGATTCAATCAGTGGTTGAAAAACTGGTGTGGAGCTCAGGTTTGGCTTCACTGGGGACTGGGGGTCCACCTGGAGTGATGCAAGCCTATATTGGCATGATGGGCTGCATCTGTCCGGGGAACCAGGATCTAGGTGATAGGTTTAAATGCTTCATTGGCAAGCTTTGAAACTAGCCAGGGAGGCACTGTAAAGGAGCAGGAAAATCCTAGCCCCCCCCAAACAATCACGGTAGTAAGTGTGGCAAACACCAACATGGAGGTGTCGATAGGGAGAAGGGCAGGGGTAAATGGAGAAAGTGACAAAGGCAAGAAGGACAGGGATGGGGCAAAAGGGGTAAGGCCATCCAGGAAGCGGAGGGTAATGAATGCCAATGCCCGTGGTCTGGGCAACAAGCTCCCTGAGCTGGTGGCCTTAATGGAAGAGGATGCCTGGATATCGTAGCAGTCACAGAAACATGGTACACAGAGAACCATGACTGGGATGTTAACATACCAGGGTACATAACCTACGGAGAGACAGGCAGGGAGAAGAGGGGAGGGTAGCTCTCTATGTAAAGGAAGGGATAAAAGCAACTGAACAAAAGAGTAAACAGGGAGGAGAGGAGCACTGTGGGTCACCTTGGAGACTGGAAAGGGCACCACAATCCACAGGGTTGTGTACAGACCCCATGTCAGGGGAAGGAATGGACAAGGATATGATGGAAGGCATTCTTAGAATGGCAGAAAGGGAGATACTGTTGATGGGAGACCTGAATATGCCAGATGTTAACTGGAGCACATTTGCTGCAGCCACATCCAAGAGCAGGGCCATTCTTGCGCCTACAGGTGGCAGGCATTAGACAGCTAGTTTCTGAACCCACTGGTGAGGGGAGCAATCTTAGACCTCATACTGTCAAGACGGGGCAGTGAGAGGATCTCAGATCTAGAAGTAGGTTGCCATCTGGGGACAAGTGACCATCAAACAGTGTGGTTCACGTTAAACTCAGCTACAGAGGTCAAGCCATACAAAAGTGAGGGTACTGGACTTTAGGAGGGCTGACTTTGGCAAGATGGAGAGTGCCTCAGAAAAGCACTAGCAAACAGGCTAGAAGGAGGTGTGAGCAACAATGGGGAATTATCAAACTGCCATCACAGAGGCAACAAGCCTTTGTGTGAAGCAAATAAACAAATCAAAATGAAAGAAAAAGCCACTACGGTTCTCAAAAGAGGTGGCTGTGAAAGTCAGAAAAGAAAGATAGCATTCCAGAAGTATAAGGAAACACAGAAGGAGCAGGACAGAGAGCTGTACCAGTTAAGGCAGAAGGAAGCAGGGAGGGAAGTCAGAATAGCAAAGGCCCAAACTGAGGAAAAGGTAGCCAATTCAGTTAAGAAGGGGATAAAACCTTTTATAGGTACATCAGCGAGTAGAAAGAAAGACAAAGGAGGATAGTGAGGCTGAATAGAATAAATGGTGGGTGGGCAGAGGGACAGTGAAAAGCAGGAATACTGAACTAATATTTCTGCTCAGTATTCACAAAAGAGGAGGGGAAGTGCCTAATCCAATTAACAGAAGCACTCTGATAGGGGGCTCGATCCCAGTCCTTTCACAGAAGAAAGGGTTCTGCAAGAACTCCAAAACTGAAGGTGGACAAAGCAATGGGTCCTGATGGAATTCACCCCAGAATTCTAAAAGAATTAAGGAAGGAACTAGTGAAACCACTGGCTACTCTTTTTAATAAATCATGGGAGGATGGTGTGGTACCCGAGGACTGGAGGAAGGCGGATGTGATTCCCCTTCACAAAAGTGGGACCAAGACAGAGGCAGGAAACTACAGACCTGTCAGTCTAACCTCTGTGGTAGGGAAAGTGATGGAGTCACATCTGAAGGAAAGAATAGTTGAGTGAGTACCTAGAGGTCAGTGGAGCACAGGATCCAAGGCAGCATGGGTTCACAGCGGGAAGGTCATGTCAGACGAATCTAATAGATTTCTTTGACTGGGTGACCAAAGTAGTAGACCAGGGAGGGGCTGTGGACATGGCCTACCTAGACTTTAGCAAGGCATTTGACACAGTCCCACACAAAGATTATTAGTCAAATTAACCAGCCTGGGAGTGGGTCCCAGGGTGGTAGCCTAGGTAAAACATTGGCTGGACAACAGGACACAGAAGGTAATTGTAAATGGAGTCCACTCTGAAGAAAGAGGCGGTTACTAGTGGGGTACTGCAGGGTTCAGTATTGGGTCCAGTCCTTTTAATGTCTTCATCAGTGGCATTGCAGAGGACTGGAAGGAAAAGTATGCCTTTTGCAGATGACACAGAGATCTGCAACAGGGTTGATACACAAGGAGGCGTGGAAAGGATGAAAAGGGACTTGCAAGGTTGGAGGAATGGTCAGGCGTATGGCAGCTAAGGATTCAATGCAAAAAGTGCAAAATAATGCACCTGGAAACAAGAACCCAGGGAAGAATACACAATGGGTGGGAGGTAGTAACAACAACAAAACAGGAAAGGGACCTGGGGTAATCATATCAGATGACCTTAAGGTTAGCAAGCAATGTGAGAAGGCAGTAGGGAGGGCCGGGGGTATACTGGGATGTATAGGGAGAGGCATCAGCAGCAGAAAACAGGAAGTTGTTATCCCTCTGTACAGACAGTTGGTGAGACCCCATCTGGAATACTGTGTCCAGTTCTGGAGACCCCATCTCTGCAAGGACATAGACAGGATAGAGGCAGTCCAGAGGAGGGCAACTAAAATGGTGCAGGGTCTGCAAGAGAAGCCGTATGAGGAGAGACTAAAGGAGCTTAATATGTATACCCTTGAGGTAAGAAGGGAGAGGGGGGACATGATATAAACTTTCAAGTACCTCAAGGGAATCAACAAAGTCCAAGAGGGTAGCATCTTTCAGAAAAGAGACTTGCAAGAACAAGGGACACAATTTAAAGATAGAAGGAGGGCGGTTCAGGGGCAATGTGAGGAAGTATTATTTCACAGAGAGGGTAGTGGATGCATGGAACAGCCTTCCTGAGGAAGTTGTGGCGTCTAAAACTGTGGGAGAATTCAAGAATGCATGGGACAGACATAAGGCAATTCTTGTGGGGGGCAGGAAGATATAGGCTGTTGGTTAAATAGGATCTGCGGCCTATCCTGTAGGTAGGGAAATAGGCAGACTAGATGGGCCTAGCGGTCCTTATCTGCCGTCAAAGTCTATGTTTCTATGTTTCTATGAACAGTAATGAAGATACAGTAGTTAAAGGCTTGGGAAACATGGGCTATGAGGACAGAACAGCAGAATTTGAGATTGTTCTCCATGGAAAAAAGTATACCCAGAGGTGACATGATTACAGATTTCAAATTCCTGAAAGGGGACTTGCAGCGACATCAGCAACTTAATGGCTATCTGATCACAGAGCTCTGTCTAAACCAGAGCAAAAATTATCTCCTACAACTAACCATTTTTAGCCAAAACAGTGATTTTCTTACTAGGTGGACTTACCTTAAATAATGAGAAGGGCAGAAAAGCAGAAACTGCCACCAGGGAGGTCGGGCAGTGAGCAATGGAAAGCAGACCTGGAGGTCTCAGATGGTTCACAGGCCTCAGGATCCCTCTCCCTCTAGAACCAGAGAGAGACTGTCCCCCTGCCAAGTTAAGCAAGAAAGGGAACAAGTCCAACATCATTTTATGGGAGCTCTGGGACTTCTATGCAGTTATCACCATGAAGCTGGATGACATCAGTGCAAAGCTGAACACCCTCAAACACAGAGCTGATGATGTGGAAGCCCAGCTCTTGACCACAGACTTGATCATCTTGAGGCCACGATCCACAAGAGACAGGAGGATGCCGAGAGTAGTGTGAGAAGAAAAAACATTCACTTTTGTGGCCTCCCAGAAAATATTGAGGGCCAGGGCACTGATGGCTTTCTTGGCCAGTTCTTCAGAGAGGCCCTGCAACTGGACCCCACAACACCCCTGGAACTGGAGTGGCTGCACTGAGCACCGTGTCCTAAGCCGACAACCGGGCAGCATGCCTGAGCTAGGTGACTCTTCGCTTTTAAAAATACAAAGTCAAGCGAGATCTTATGAAAAGGGCCTGGAAAATGAAGACAGTCACCTTCGAGAATAACAAAATCTTCAACAATGACTATCCTCCGGCCTCCATGAAGAGGACACGTGCCTACATGCCGCTACTCCAGGCCCTCCATAAAAAACAGCTGAAGTTTCTGACCCTCTACCTGGCCTGGCTGTTTTATTTTCCCAGAGAAACAGCAAACCTTTGAGTCTGCAGAGGACACAAAGACGGTGCAGAAAGAAAGAAGTATCTGGGCAGACACAGAATCTTCACCTACCTCAAAGACTGCAGAACAGGCATGGAAAACAGCAGGTCCCTCCAGACACTGCCATGCAGCAGATGCTAAACAAGACATTACTGCTCAGCTGAAGGCCTTCCACCAGCCATCAACAGTGGATACAGAGCACAGAGGCACAGGAAGCTAGTCACCCCAACCCACCCGCATCAGCTGGGCCTGACTTCCATTCTGCATAACCAAGACATGAGGTAGGTGTCGGTATTCCTAGAGGAACCGTGACACTTGCTGGGGGCTCTGGACCTTCCACAGCTCACTACTTGACAAGATATCTTAGTTCTGTTTTAGAATTAGATGTTTAGTGCTGCTGCCTGTCTCTGCTGTGTGTGGGGGGGGCTGGAGGCCAGGGCCACTAAGGGGAGAAGGTTAATTTGGGCCATAGTGGTATGGGGCTGTGCACTCAGCAAAGGCAAAAACCAGCTAGGCCACCAAAAAGACAGTCATAGGACTCTGAGCACAGAAACATTTCTCCTAAGGAGACAAGAGCAGGTTAGCAGACGATGCAAAGTACAGTTACATAAGAACTTACCGTAACAGTAGATCTTCGAAAGTAGCTCTTGCAGCAGGCAACAACATTATGACTGAAGCCTGCAGTCACCAGGATCCCACGGAAAACTTCTAGCTAGCAGCGGACAGTGGGGGATCGCCCCTGGCATCGTTCCGTCCCTGACATCTGCCTATGGTATAAATGGAACGGTCCCCCAGTTCAATTTCAGTTCTCCCGCCAAAGACTCCAGCACATACAGAAATTGGAGAACCAAGGTGGTTCCTCTACGCTGAGGAAATCAAGGTAACAATGATAGAGAAGCAGCCACCAGGGGGGATGGAGGAAGGGAAAGCAACACCTGCTGCAAGAGCTCCTCTTGAAGATCTACTGTTACTGAAAGTTCTTGCGTAACTGTATTATCTTAGTTTGAGTGGGCTCTTCCAGCAGGCAACGCCATTAGAACAGAGTCCCAAGCAGTGTACAGACTGACCCCGGTCAGCATGAGGCTTTCGAGAGAGAGAGAGAGAGAAAGCCCTGCAGAACAGCAAGTCCAAAGCCTCCTCTCCGCCTGGACACAATATCCAGATTGTAATGCCGAATGAAAGTGTGAACAGAGTTCCAAGTGGCGACTGCACAAATATCAGGAACTGAAACATTCCTGGAGGAGGCAAAGGAAGCAGCCATGCCCCTGGTAGAATGGCCTTTAACCGGTCGTGGTAAACGCTTGCTGTACTTGT
Source organism: Neoceratodus forsteri (assembly GCA_016271365.2). Lineage (NCBI taxonomy): Eukaryota > Metazoa > Chordata > Ceratodontiformes > Ceratodontidae > Neoceratodus > Neoceratodus forsteri. The sequence goes on along the minus strand of CM057455.1, from coordinate 1,337,763,949 downwards.
GGTAACAATAAACAGTGCAGTTGACTAACCATTTGGATAAACATTGCTTAGAAACAGAAGCCCCTTCTTTTCTAGGGGCAAATGAAACAAACAACTGATCAGATTTTCGAACAGCACAGGTGCAGTCCAAATAATTTACTTTTTATGTTTATTTTTATTTTACTGAGATCTTGGATTACACCAGTGAGCGGATGCTCATTTATAGGTTCCACGTCAGTTTACACAGACAATAAGGTACAGCATTACAGGATTACATTTGGTACAGACAAGAGTTACAATAAGGTACGCATAAAAATTGAGCAGCTTAGGCAGTATAACAGTTTGCCAGTGTCTGAAGTTAGACACCCTATTGAGTTGCAAACACAGTAGGAGAAGCAGGCATAGGGGGATGATGGGGGGTGGAAGGAGTAGAGGAGGAACCAGGTGTGAGGTAGGGTGGTGACTTGAAGTGCTGAGGTTGGGATGCATCAACGTATAGTGCTGATGTGAGGCAAAGTGCAAGTAGGTGGTTGTAGTTAAAAGAGGGTGCTAATGCTAGCAGCCACAGTTGCTGGCTGTAATAAGGTGCTGCCGAAGTTTGCGTTTGAATGAGCCAATAGTTGCAGCACTGGTAATGTCAGGTGGTAAGGTTTTGGTCCAGAGAGGAGCACGATAGCAGAAACCACGTTGTGCCAAGGCAGTGCTGCATCTAGGTACTTTGTAAATTTGAGTGGTGGAGTTTCTTGTGAGTCGGGTGCTCGAGTGCAGGGTTAGGAGGTTCTGGACCCCTGCAGGTATCTGATTGAGAGAGCCTTTTTTGGCGAGGAGGCAGGACTGGTATTTTATACTATCCTTCAGTTGAGGCCATCCTGCCCAGGTGTAGAGATCACAGGTGTGCGTGACTCTTGCAGCACCTGTGAGAAGGTGGTACGTCTTGTTTAGTGCAATGGAGATGCGGTACAAGGCCGTGTCAGTCGCCGACCTTAAATAGCCAGACCACAGTTGATGAGGAAAACTACTGAACTGCTGATGGCCAGGTTCAGTGCTTCATATATTAAACAGTGCTTGTGATGGTAAAGAATCCCTATTCTTGTGTTGGTCACCCTAGCTGTACTGTCTATGTGTTGGACATATGACAGCGTGGAGTCGATTGTGATGCCCAGGTACCTGAACTGCTGGACGTGCTCAAGAGTGTCTCCGCTGTCATTCATGACTGCAAGGGAGAAGGCATTGAACTTGCTTTGGGAGCTGGAGTACATCATCTTTGTTTTTTTGCTGTTCATGACTAGCCTGTGCTCCTTAAACCATTTTTCAGTGCATGAAACCCTCTTTGGAGATCTACTGCCTGCTATTTTGGGATGAGGATTGCTGGTGAATATGACCATGTCATCCGTGCATAGGAGCATTCTGCTTGGGCAGATGGCCAGCACTTGGTTTAGGAATAAGCTGAATAGCAGAGGTCCCAGAATTGGCCCCTGTGGGATCCTGGAATGGACTGGTCTGCTATCAGAGATTATATCACCAATCTTTTTTTTCAAAACTTTTTATTTAATCATTTTTCCAGTTCAGCATTATTAACATATTACAATCTTGTATGTAAGTTGGAAATGAGTAATACATTCAGAGAAATTGATTTACATAAAAGGAACCTCAGGTGGGGCCTGTTGTAGCATCCACCTCTGTAATATCAATAAATAAAAGAATAATAAAATTTACATATGTCAAGAGATTGATTAGTGATTAGAATATGCTAGTTACATCTAATCCTGATGATAGCTGTGCTCTTCAGCATAGTCCCAAAAAAGAAAGTCTCCGAGAGTAGGTTAAAGAAATTCTCAATGCCTCAAAAAGGTAGCCAGGAACCAGGCAGGACCAAGGGCATGAGGTCAGGTATACATTGGTCTATTCCAAAGATCACTTGGTTCCTTTAAGTATGATCTGTTCTGAGGTGGATGAACATATCCTAAAGTAGAAGTCAAGTACAGGAGAAACACAGAGTAAGCGGGGCGCTGGCCAGCCATCAAGCAAGGCATTGACTCATTCAGCAAGTCCCAGGGGCCTCTCAGTTCATGGGATTAAGTCAGGTCTAGACTGAGAGATACTCAGGAACCATGGGGTCCAACAGTTCAACAGTTCTGGAACTCTATCTTGAAGCTTGGCCGTGAGATGTTCTATCTATAAATGTCATAAATAGTGTTTTCCCAAGACTGGGTGCTGGGGAGGTCAGGTTTAAGCCATATCTGAGTAATGGATTTTTAGCTGCACCAATGATGATGCTACGGAGATAGATGTATGGCTTTTTCTTATTGTAATGTTTCGGGAAATGTAGGAGAAGGGCCAGCTCTGGAGTAAGAGTTCCCAAGTCGAGGAATATCTCTCCTAATCTGTGGTCTATCTCAGACCAGAGCGGATCTAGGACTGGGTAAAACCAAAATATATGGGAATGTGCCACCGCCTCACACCCACAAAGCCTCCAACAGGAGGAATCCTTAGAGTGGGAGTATTTAGCTGTCTGTTGTGGGGTTAGAAAATATCTGGCTGCCACCTTCCAGGAGAATTCTCTCCAGGTGTAAGAATGTGAGGTTTTGTGTTGATGTCTCCATATATGTAACCAGTCTGAGAGAGTGAAAGAGGTGGCCAGCTCCGTCTCCCAGTGGAACTGGACCAGCTCCATGTGTTGTGAGTTGCCTCCCTGGAGGGCCCGATAGCCCCGTAAGATCAAATGACTGTGGTCCCCGGTTTCTAGGGTCAAAAAGATAAAATCACTTACAGGGGGAATCTGTTTAGATGAGATGTCGAAGCCCAGGTTCTGATCTAAGAAGTGCCTGATCTGAAAATATCAGAATAGATCCTGTCGAGGAAGAGAGTACTCTCCTTGTAGCTGTTCAAAGGTTTTAAATATACCTTTTTCATAAAACTGCAAAGTATGTTTTAAGCCTAGTTGAGCCCATCTCTTAAAGGTATGGTCAGTTTGAGTGGGCAGAAAGGCCGATCTCTGGCCAGGATACCTATCCAGCTTGATAGGAGTCTGTTTGGGAGCGAAATCTCATCCAGTTATTTAGCAGTCGCTCCGTGAGGGTATGACAATGGACTCGGGAAAGCACCGTACTCAGTTCGCAAATTTCCAGGAGGTCTAAAGGGGCTTCAGAAAGGTGAAATTCTATTTTTGTCCAGATTGGAGCCTGGTGGGTAGGCAGAAGCCAGGTCAGCATATGGGAGAGTAAGGCAGCGGCCCAGTATTTAGAGAAGTCTGGAAGAGCTAGACCGCCCTTGTCCTTGGGCAGTCTTGATTTATCTATGGCTATTCAGGGTCTCTTTCCAGACCAGATATATTTCCTGATGTATTTATCCCACTGGTTCAGGTCCCGATTAATGAGGGGATGGGAATATTCTGCATGAGGTATAACAGTTTAGGTAGAGTATTCATCTGGATGCTCTGTGCTCGGGAAATTAGGGATAGTGGTAAGGCCTGCCATCCATTTAAATCCCGCTGTATTTCGACGAAGAGGGATTTATAATTTAAAGAGTATAGATCTTCGAGTTTAGGTGGGATCTTGACCCTGAGATATGTTATACAGGGTTTATTCCACTTATAATTATATAGCCTCATAATATGCGGGGGCACTATCAAGGCTTATGATTTACCTTGATTTATGGTATAGCCTGACACCAATTCGACATCTCTAAGGATGCTACCAAGCGTTCCCAGGGATAACTCAGGCTCAGTAATATATATATATATATATATATATATATATTTTTATTTATTTGGTTCTAGGATTACAAATATACAATATATAATATAATATACAATATTCAAAAGCAAATCGTCTGCGTAATATGCTAATGTATGTACTGTGTCCCGGATTGTGTATCCATGTAGGTAGTTGGGGAAGCTGCCGAAGTAATTCGGCTACTGAGTCTACAAACAGGGCGAAAAGATAAGGGGAAAAGGGGGGGCATCCCTGTCTGGTACCCCAGAATAATAGAAATCTGTCAGACTGTGTTCCGTTCACCTTCACCATCGCCTCTGGGGCTTGGTATATGCCCTTAATAATATTTAGAAAAGATTGGGGGAAGGCAAACTTGGACAGTGTAGCTTATAAGAAAGGCCAAGACACCATGTCAAATGCTTTCTGAACATCCAATCCCAGAATAAGGGGGGAGTTTGTGGCATGGTTTATCAGGTAAAGGGTGCATTTAATATTATCTGTAGTCTTACGGGATTTTATAAAGCCGGATTGGTCTGGATGTATTATAGCGGGTAAGATATTATCTAGTCTGTGGACAAGAATGCTAGTACAAATTTTATAAGCTTGGTTTAAAACCGAAATGGATCGGTAAGAATCACATAGATGGGGCAGTTTTTGTGGTTTTAAAATAACTGATATTACTGCTTGTCGCCAAGAGTAGGGGCATTCTGCAGTTTTTTGATAGTGTTGTAATGCCTCTAAGAGGGCTTCAGAGAGTAAATGACGGACGTGTTTATAAAATTCCGGGCCATATCCATCTGGCCCGGGGCTTTTCCCATTCTTTAATTTTTGTATAGTGGGCATCAGCACTGACGATATGATGGGAGAAGTAAGGATCTTTCTATGGGTAGGAGTCAAGGTAGGGAGATGAATCCGGGATAAAAAGTTGGGAATCATTTTAGGATCTAACTTACTTGGGGGGGAGAATATAAAGACTGATAATATTTTTGGAACGCTGCCAGAATATATCGAGTGGTATGATGGAGGTAGCTATTTTGGGGATAGTATTTGAATGCATCTGTCTACGGAAGTGGCAGGCCAGGATCTTGGAGGCTCGTGCACCTCCTTTGTAATAGCACTGTTTTGGCCAGACCAAAGCCTGTTCAGTCTTGGCCATTAAAAGCTGCTGTGTGATCTGTTGTGTTTGTTTCATTAATATTGGCACCTCTTGGTCCCCCTGCTTATGGGCCTCCTGTAGGAATTTAAGCTTATGTTGGAGTTCTTCGAGTTGAGACTCCTGTTTTCTCTTTTTAGCTGAGGCATAAGCCATAATATAGCCCCTAAGCACTGCCTTAATGGTATCCCAGAGTAATTGTGGAGAAGTCTGGGGGGGGAACGGCTGTCGAGAATGATCTCCGGGATCTTCTCTTCCAGAAGGTCTTTGAATTGGGGGTCTCTAAGGAGAGAGGGTTAAAAATCCAGGTTGTAAATCTTCTCTCTTGTAAGATTGCTGGGTTTAGGGTCACTGGAGCGTGGTCCGACAGACCTAAGTTCAGTATTTCGGCTTTATGAATTAGATCCTTATGTTCCATACTGATTAATAGGTAATCTAGTCTGGTGTAGTGTTTATGTGAGTAAGAACAGAAGGTGAATTTCCTTTGGTTGGGATGAAGCTGTCTCCAGGAGTCTATCAGATCAACATCCTTAATTAGGCATTGTAAATGACGTTGTCCCGTGGACTGGGAAGGAGGGCGGGATGCCGAATTATCTACAGAGGGGTTCAATAAACAGTTAAAATCCCGCCCAAGACCACAGCACCTTTTTGGTAGGTTAGAATAGTATTCATTAATTGTTGAAATATGGAAGCATCCACGTTAGGGGGGATATACACGCTGTAAATTGTGAGCGTGTAATGGAGGAGCTGACCAACTGCAATGGCCAGTCTACCCCCCTTATCAGAGTATTGGTCAATAAGGCAAAATTGTGAATTCTTAGGAATTAGTATTATGGTCCCCCGTCTCCTCCCATTCTGCTAGGCAGATTCAATGATCTGAGAGAAACCGAATTTTGGTAACTTTTGGTGTTCTACAGAAGACAAATGTGCCTCCTGCAGCAGAAGTATATCTGGTTTTTGCTTTTTGAGTGCCTGTATGGTGCGGTGTCGTTTGATAGGGCCGGCCAGCCCATTTACATTATGAGATAAGATTTTGACTGGAATTAACATGTCTCCCAAATCCCCCAGGCTCCATTTACAAGCATCAGCCAACATATAAGCAAGCAATAATGCCAGACAGGGTGGTGATGGTCCGGACTAGCCAGGGTGTATTATAACCCCTGGCGGTCCGGTATTGCCCATACCACCCACCCAGGAGGGCATTATAATTAGAAAATGGGGTTGTTTAGAAAATAAATAGACAGAGTCAGGGTTTGCAGTGTGAACAATAAATACTTTTAATTTTTTTAAGTTAATGAATTAAACTGTGTTAAACAACAAAATAGTCCCTTTTTGGGATACTTCAAATAAACATAAACGGTGTTGAACCACGTTTTGTTAAACTTTTAACATTAGGATGTGGAGAAAACAAGAAATTGGTGAGGCTTTAATTCATTTTTGGTAGGTGATGAACTGGACTGGGCTGTTAAAAGTGCAGTTGGAGGGCTGAAAAACATTGTTTGTTCCTAACGCTGAACCGTCTGTAGGTGGCAGGCTGCTGCAACTGGTCTGATTTGGCTGCTGATTTCTTTCCTGTTCTGGTGCTTCAGTTGAGGAGTCTTGTTTACGATTTCCGTTTACTGCGGTTAGGATAGAGCTCCAGGCTTTTCGGTCAGATGTGGATGGTGCCCAGTACATTGCGAGACTTTGCTCCGATCGATGGCCAGTAACTGCGACAATTTCCTTCATGCTGAGTCCTGCTTGTGAGAGGAGCTGCACTGCCATGGCGCGTATACTATGGTTAGTATACCGTTGAGATAGGTTTGCTTCTTTGCTTAATTTAGGCATCAAGGATCCCAAGTAATTTTTGCCCATTGCTTCTTTGCTGTGCCAATAGAGCAGATGGTTCAGCTTTTCTTGTGGTAGGCGTTTCGGGTGGAGGTAGAAACTTTTTGCATCAGGTGGACACTTTTCCAGGTATTTCAGGAAAGAGGTGACAGGGCAGAGTGGGTTGTTTTTCTGCTCGAAGATGAAACCTCTTGTGTTTTCTTTATTAATTTCCTGAGGGTTTTTATGATTCTTGGTTTCCTGATTGTGGCTTAAACTGATGTAGCGATTGCCTGCTTCGTCGTGTTTTAGTACAAAACTGTCCCTAGTTAGCTCTCTCAGTCCTTCCCTGCCGCGCCTGGCCATGTGTAGTTGTATGTCAAATCACACTTTTTTTTTTTACAAGGCCAGGCACGGTTTCGGGATCTAGTGCAGGGCTGCTACGTAACTTTTCGAGGTCAGCTTCTGCTATTGCAGGGTAGTATGTGGAGGTATCTTTGTGCTGTTTACGTAAACGCTTTAATACAGCTTGCAGGACGTTGTTGGATGATTTAAAAACTGGGTCTCCAATGATGCTTACGGGCCTCTTGATGTCCGTGGTGCCTAAGTGGCGGTTTATGCCTGCTCGGAGAGCAGAGTAGCCGGCCACAGAGTACTCAGAGCCACTTGTGGTATGGACCTCGGCGTAGAAGCACCTGAGGTATTTGTTGAGGGTTTCAAAATTAATAGTTTGCCAGTCGATTGCTATTTTGTTATGCTTTGCCCACTCTTGGAAAACGGATATAGCCCACTTTGTATTTTTTACAGTATTTTGCTCTTGTCGTTCGTTTTTTATACTGTCTGTTGGTCACTTAGTGCTAGGAAACGGTCACTTACTTTCCCTTTTTTTTTCTTTTCAGGTTGGCTTATTTTGGGTTCTGTTTCACATTCCTCATCCTCGGTGAGTACCCTGTGTCTTTTTAAGATGTTTAGGAGGTCAAAATTGACTGGGTACTGATCTGACATTTTTGCCGTGACAGATTTTCTCTCGCCTCACCAGGTTTGAATAAAGTGACGCTGCGGCACTTTGATATGACAGCTGGTGTTTTGGTCACGTGGCCGGGGTTTTTTCCTTGCTGGTCATCTATTGAAAGTTAATGTACCCCTTTGTCAGCGGTACTGGCCAATCAGATGACAGCAAGGAAAAACCCCATTTTCTAAGCCATCCTTAAACATACTCCTTAGTAGCTTAAGATCACTCCAAAGATGAACTTTTCTTTGAAAACTAATGAGGGGAACCAAGACAAGGAAACAGTGTGGCCAACTGGACCTATAAGTAGTTCGATAAAACTATATACAGGTCAACCATATTTTGTACATTAGTGACTTCCATTATCTGCTCTCCATGAAAGGGAGCAGACAGTGGCAGGGCTTCACGCTGCCAGGTGGAGAATAACTACTCGACTAAGAGGAAGAATCTCCAGGGGATACACATGCCCCAAAAAGGTTGTGGTGGAGGTATTAGGGAAATGAGCAAAAAATAAAATGGGGAAAACCAAAGAATCCGGGAATGTGAAGTAATCAGGGTGGGGAAAAAAGATGCTGGAGGTCTCTGCAACTCTGCGGTAAAGCCCACTCCAAACCCGCCAAATGAGAGTTCCAAGATCAGGAGGAAATGCTGTTGGTGATGCGTCCGGGCACAGTGGGGGCAATGCAAAGAGAGGACTCCTCATAAACAGATCTCACAATAGGGGTTCTGAGCAGGACTGCACCCGGACACCTCTGCTCCCCAATCTATGGTAGGTGTTATCCTGAATCCATAGCTCTGTCTAAGCCCCTCAAGCCAGGCCACTCCACGAGGGTATCGGCGAGCCCACAAAACTCCAAAAACACACAAACAAAGAGCGTGCCCCGTGAGGTGATACTAATATAACTGTTTGTACCCACTCTAGTGTGGTTTAAATTAAAAAAATGGCCCACAGGATGCCGTTTTCATATCCTCAATGTTGCATGGGCTAGTCAGTTAGGCCGTGAGATGGCAGGTCTCCATCAACTTCCACGGGGAAGGGGCGGGGGAGCTAGGGCGGCCAGAAAGCCATTTAACACATGCACGATTGCCTCAGGTGACCAAGGGCACCCGACCTATCAGCTTGCCCTGTTGTAGATAAGGCAGTGTCTAAGATACATCTATGTACCATCTGGGCAAGGCGTGGCAATTGACTAGGTTACCTAAGTTCTCCATATCAGCTTTCCAGAGAGGGTTCCCCAGCCAGGGACTCATTCCACTCTGTTAACCTCACTTGGCGCAGAGACAATTAGCAGTTGGAAGGTGAAACATCTACCATCCCCTATTTAGTGGGGTATCGTGGTGTATGTGCCATTTAGAAGGTCCAAGCCCAGCGTCCGAAGCTAACAAGGGGAGTCAAGTATCACGCCCCGCAGACCATGGCCAGCCGGACGGCAACCTCCAGCCCCCCTTACTATAAACACTCCCTATTTAATGGAATATTTATTAAAATTCACTCCAGGTGCCCAGCTCAAGTCCTCCCCTTCGGACTTTGCTGCCATCTCATGTCACCAACTACTAGACTGTGTATGATATGTGAGTGAACCTAGGCCAGAGATGGCCCCCAGGCCGACACTTTAACCAAGCCTGCCTTTACCCAAACTCCCATAGTGGCCTTCGGTATCAGAGTGCCATGGCTGCCCACCAGCTCTCGTCCTAGCCTCTCCCGCCCACTTCCAAAGCCAAGACAACCTCACTTTGTTAATTAATGGAGAGCAGTCACCTACCTCAGCCCTATGGTGACCTCGCCAACTCATAAGGGGGCAAAAATAGGTAGAGAAGTGGCGTCGAGGGGATCAAGGAGACAGATGTCATCTTGAGGAGCCAGAGGGGTCCTGTCATGTTGTATGATGGGGTAAACTGAGGTGAAAAAGGCATAGGTACATCCATGCAACAATAAACAAGAGGAATTCCTCTAGTCTCTGTCCATTCCAGCCACTTAGGCCTGGTAATAGTTCAGGTGAATACCCCCAGGTCCAGCCTGCTGCCTGCTCTAAGAAGATTCATGGGTTCTGTCTGGCGGATTGCCAGAGAAGCTGTTTAATCCCCTCTAGTGTGGATTGCTGATTCTGCCTTCTGAGAGCCGCTGCAGTTTAAGAGCCCGAATAGTTCTGTGAGACCTTCATACAAACATACAGAAACATAGAATTTGATGGCAGATAAGGACCACTTGGCCCACCCAGTCTGCCCATTTCCGTACCTAATGGATAAGCTGCAGATCCTAGTTAACCAGCAGCCTACTTCTTTCTACCCCCACCCCCTAGAATTGCCTTATGACTGTCCCATGCATGCTTGAATTCAACCACTGCTTTTGACTCCAAAACCTCCTCCGGAAGGCCGTTCCATGCATCCACAACCCTCTCTGTGAAAAAATACTTCCTTACATTACCTCTGAGCTGCCCCCATCTTCAAATTGTGCCCCCTTGTTCTTGCACACCTCTTTTTTTGAAAGATGCTACCCTCTTGGACTTTGTTGAGTCCCTTGAGGTACTTGAAAGTTTCTATCATGTCCCCCCTCTCCCTTCTTTCCTCGAGGCTATACATATTAAGCTCCTTTAGTCTCTCTTCATATGTCTTCTGGTGCAGACCCTGCACCATTTTAGTTGCCCTCCTCTGGACAGCTTCCATCTTGTCTATGTCCTTGCGGAGACTGGGTCTCCAGAACTGCAACAGTACTCCAGATGGGGTCTCACCAGCTGTCTGTACAGAGGGATAACAACTTCCTGTTATCTACTGGTGATGCCTCTCCCTATGCATCCCAGTATCCCCCCAGCCCTCTTTACTGCCCTCTCACATTGCTTGCCCACCTTTAAGTCATCTGATATGACTACCCCCAGGTCCCTTTCCATTTTTGTTGTTGTTAGTATCTCACCCCCCATTGTGTACTCTTCCCCTGGGTTTTTGTTTCCCAGGTGCGTTACCTTGCACTTCTTAGCATTGAATCTAAGCTGCCATACATCTGACCATTCCTGTAACCTTGCCAAGTCCCTTCTCATCCTTTCCAACCCACCTTGTGCATCAACTCTGTTGCAGATCTTTGTGTCATCTGCAAACAGACATACTTCCTTCAGTCCCTCTGCAATGTAAGCTATAAAGACATTGAAGAGGACCGGTCCTAATACTGAACCCTGCGGTACTCCACTAGTAACCCCCTTTTCTTCAGAGTGGACTCTATTTACTATTACCCTCTGTGTCCTATTCTCCAGCCAATTCTTTACCCAGGCTATCATCTTGGGACCCACTCCTAGGCTGGCTAACTTGTATATTAATCTTCTGTGTGGGACTAAGTCAAATGCTTTGCTAAAGTCTAGGTAGGCCATGTCCACAACCCCTCCCTGATTTACTACTTTGGTCACCCAGTCAAAGAAATCTATTAGATTTGTCTGGCATGATCTTCCCACTGTGAATCCATGTTGCCTTGGTTCCTGTGCCCCTCTGGCCTCTAGGTACTCGACAATTCTTTTCTTCAGAAGTGATTCCGTCATTTTCCCTATCACTGAGGTTAAACTAACATGTCTGTAGTTTCCTGCTTCTGCCCTGCTCCCACTTTTGTGAAGGAGAAATCACATCTGCCCTCCTCCAGTCCTCAGGTACCACCCCATCCTACCATGATTTGTTAAAGAGGGTAGTCAGTGGTGTCACTAGTTCTAGCCTTAGTTCTTTTAGATTTTGGGATGAATCCCATCAGGCCCCATTGCTTTGTCCACCTTCAGTTTTAAGAGTTCTTTCAGAACCTTTTCTTCTGTAAATGGGCTGGTATCAACTTCTGTATCCAGAGTGTTTCTATTGTTTGTTTTAGGTACCTCCCCTCTTCATTTGTAAATACTGAGCAAAAATATTTGTTTAGTATCTCTGCCTTTTCACCGTCACCCTCTGCCCACCCCTTTATTAAGCCTCACTATCCTCTCTCGGTCTTCCTTCGCTCCTTGATGTATCTAAAAGGTTTATCCCTCTTCTTAACTGAGTTGGCTATCTTTCCTCGGTTTGGGCCTTTGCTGTTCTGACTGCCTTCCCAGCTTCCTTTTGCTTTAAGTGATACAGTTCTCTGTCCTGCTCCTTCTGTGATTCCTTGTACTTCCTGAATGCTTTCTCTTGACCTTCTGCCACTTCCTTTGAGAACCATAGTGGTTTCTTACATCGTTTTGTTTTGTTTATTTGCTTCACACAAAGGCTTGTTACCTCTGTGATGGCAGTTTTTATTATTCCCCATTGTTCTTCCACCTCTCCTTCCTGCCGATTTGCTAGTACATTCCTTAGGCACTCACCCATTTTGGCAAAGTCAGCCCTCCTGAAGTCCAGTACTTTTGCCTTTTTATGGCTTGACTCTGTTGCTTTGTTTATTGTGAACCATACTGTTCGATGGTGGCTAGTTCCCAGATGGCTACCCACTTCTACATCTGTGATCCTCTCTCCATCTCCATTTGAGAGAACCAGGTCTAAGATTGCTCCCTCTCGAGTGGGTTCCAATACTAGTAGTCTAAGGCATGCCCCCTGTAGGGCATCGAGAATAACCCCACTCTTAGAAGTGGCTGCTGCAACTGCACTCCAGTTAACATCTGGCATATTCAGATCACCCATCAGCAATATCTGCCCTTTATCTGCCATTCTACGTATATTTTCTATCATTTCCTTGTCCATTTCCTCCCCCTGAGAGGGGGGTCTGTATATAACCCCTCTGCAGATTGTGGTGCCACTGCCTGCCTCCAAATTGACCCACAGTGCTTCTTCTCCTCCCTGTTTACCCTTTTGTTCTGTTGCTTTGATTCCTTCCCTTGTGTAGAGAGCTACTCTTCCTCCTCTTTTACCCTCCCTGTCCCTCCTGTAGATAGTGTATCCTGGTATGTTTATGTCCCAGTGATGGTTCTGTGTGTACCATGTTCCTGTGACTGCTATGACATCCAGATGTTCCTCCTCCATCAAGGCCACTAATTCAGGAAGCTTGTTACTCAGACTACAGGCATTGGTACTCATTGCTCTCCATTTTTGATGGCTTTACCTTCTGTAGCAGCATCCCCCACAGACCTTTCTACCTTGGTCTTATTCTCATTTAGTACCCTGTTTTCTAGGGGGAGGCTGGGATTTTCCTGCTGCTTATCAGTGCCTCCCCCCTTGACTAGTTTAAAAGCTTGCCAATGAAGCATTTAAACGGACTGCCCAAAAGACTTGTTCCCTTCCTGGACAGATGCAGACAATCCTGCCAGTATAGGTTGATGTCCCTCCAGGTGGAACCCCAGTTCCCAATGAAGCCAAACCCCTGTGCTCCACACCATTTTTTCAACCATTCGTTAAACTGCATGGTGCAAAGTACCCTCGCCTCACCCATGCCACTGACAGGCAGCACCTCTAAGAAGGATACTGTGTGCTACTTGTCTTGGGCCTCCCCAACTCTACAGAAGTCCTTCTGCACTGCTCTAATCTCATGATGAGCTAAGTCATTTGTCCCTAGGTGGACAATGGCGTCCAGCTAAAGACTCCCATGCAGCTGTTCTTGTGATCCCTAGGATCGCTTCCTGTCCCTCAAGCCATGACACCAGGCACCTGCTTCAGTTTTCCCTGCTCCCCACTTTATCCCCCTAATAATTGGGTCCCCACCAGGAGCTGCTTCCTTTCTCTGTGGTGCCCTCTGCCTCCTTCCTGAGGGCTGTATATGAGATCTGACCCTATGCCTTCATGTCTTGGATAGCCTCTTCAAGCTGAATTGTATGTCTGGCACCCGTTAGGGTACTTCACCACCAATTTATGTGGGTAAGGTGTTCTAAATTGTAAATGTTGTTATTGGACTGCTGGAATTATGAGGATATATGCACGCCTCCTCTGCATCGTCAGAGGTGCATAGTCGTTATCCAGGAAAATGCGTTGTTGCCCATAGAATACTGTTCCTGTGTCTAAACTGCTTTTAAAATTAGTTCCTTCATTTGATATTTATGGAAGCGTATTATGATGGAGCGTGGCCTTGCATCAGGTCGGCTAGGTTTCGGGCCGAGCGCCCTGTGCGCTTGTTCTATCTCGATGGGGAGCTCTGGATCCAGGGTGAGAGCTGTGTGCAACAGTGGCTCCACAAACTCAAACATGCTAGGCCCCTCGCTGTCCTCCAGTATGTTACATATTCTCACATTTTTCTGCCGATGCCAGTTTTCAGTATCTTCTTGGCGTTCCATCGTGAGATTGCATAGTTCAGTAATTTGGGCTAAGGTAGTTTGTATACTATGCATCGTTTCTGTATGTTCCGGAGCCGTGTGTTCCAGTGCAGTAACTCTGGTACAAGTTTGTTCAAGATCAGCCTGTATTACCTCTTGGGCCTGTCTGAAGCTAGAAAACTCGGATTCAAAGTCTCTAAGCTCTCGAAGAATGCAGTCTAGTTTTTGATCTGTTTGCGAAAGGTTAGGTGAGGTGTTTTTTTAGATTTTTTGCTCGACTTGGAACACGTGGTCTGCGTGGATTGCTCCAAGGCCTCGGAGTCCGAATGTTCTGGCTTCAGAGGGTCGGACGTTGGTGCTATCAGTAGAAATCTGTTGCTTCCTCCTTTTAATTTACTGGTTGCAATCCCCAATGGTTGTAGTGAAAATATTAATCGGTAAAAAGATGATTTCCGAGCCGTCAGGAGGCTATTTCAGGTTAGCTATTGGCGGGCTGGAGCGGAGCTCTGAATCAAACTGCCATTTATCATGGAGGCTGCACCGGAAGTCTGATATCACCAATCCTGACCTTTCGCGAGCGGTTGTGAAGGTAACTGTTGAACCAGCGTACAGATTCTGGAGAGAGACCAGTGGCAGACAACTGCTCCAGGAGTTCATGGTGCACCACATCAAATGCTTTTGATAGGTCAATGAAATCTGCCCCTACCAGAAGACCTTGGTCTAATGAGTGGCGGAAGAAACCAGTAAATTCAAGTAAGGCCGTGATAGTACTGTGTCCGGATCGCAAGCCGTGTAGTTCAGGACAGAGGAGCTGGTACTGGTTCAGGTGCCTGACAAGCTGATCTGCCACAATCTGCTCTAAAGCTTTGGGGGGGGGGGGGATGGAGGTAGGTCTGTAGTTGTGCAGAGTCTGGTCCCCACCTCTGTGCACTGGGGTTACTGTTGCTGATTTCCATCGCTGGGGAAATGGTGAAAGGCAAAGCGAGAGGTTGACTATTTTACTAAGTGGGCCAGGGACTTCTGCCAGGGACAGGTTGACATATTTAAGGTCCAGGGTGCTCCTACTGTGTCATGATTTCCCCAGAGCCTTCTCCAGGTACTTTCTGGCTTCAGCTTCTGAGACTTCTTTAAAGTACAAGAGCAGTCGGTTAGAAGATGGTTGCTGAGTCGTACTGTGATCAGCCGGGATTGGGGGACTGAAGTAGTCCACTGGCAGTACACTGGTTAGGTCTGTGAATGCGTTGTTAAAGATCAATAGCAACCATTTTACACATTGTTAAAAAAGGCCTGAACTCAAGTCCCTGTGTCATGAGTAGCATTTCTTGAAAATGTCATGCTATTTGGTTTTGTAGTTTTCATTACATCGGCATTTGTTAACTTGTTCTGCGCTAACTGGAAACAGACTGTTTCTGTCCCTCTGACTGAGCCTTGGAGAGTGATGACATCATATTGGAGTAAGCAACTGCTTCAGCCTCTGCTTGACTGAAGAGCTAAAGAGCTGTTAACTTCCTAATTAGAGCAATCTGTATAATTGTTTGCTGTCCAGGGTTTTTACTAACTCGGTCTCTGGTTTGTGTTTAGATGAATTAGCTGAAAATCTATCATTCTGTTCTTATAAATAGCTGATAATTGGAGTTTCAGTGCTGAATTGAAGTGGTATGCATTTGAGAAATCAGCTTGTCTGTATCACGGCTGTGAGTTCTGTCCCATCAAAACTCTTATGTTTTTTTCTAGCTACATAACACTGTTTTGTTTATTTAATAGATATAAAATAAATCTAACATTTGTTAATTTATACAAGTAGTTTGTCTTCGATGTAACCTCAATTAAATAGGTTCATGTAAGAACAAATGTTTTCTTCTCAGATTGAAAAACAGGCACCTGACACATTCTGCTATATCAAGCACATGTACTATATGAACTCACAAATTTCAGTTCTTTGATGGTTTCTGTGTAAAAAGACATCGTGTATATGTATGACTAGAAACACTATATGGCATCCTGATGCCCCCATCTCCTGCCTAGAATTGAAGCAGCTGCACTCTGCTGCCCCCTGTCACCTGCCCCACAAGCCCCTTGTCTCCTGCCCCCTCTTCTCTCCCATACAGTCGGGGCTGCTGCACCCTGTTGCTCCCTCTCCTGCCTGAACAATCAGTGCCACTGCACCTGCTGCCCCTGCCTTAACAGCTGTGGCTGTTGCAACCTGCTGCACTTTGCCCCCCATCCCCCAGTCAGGGCTGCTGCACCAAGTTTCCCCCTGTTTCTGTCACCACAGTCAGGGATGCTGTACTCTGCTATGCCTTAGAGTCCCATGTCCCCTGCCTCCACCTCCACAATTAGAGTTGCTGCTTCATGCTGCCCATGCCACCAGCGGTGGGGCTTTTATTGCACCCTGCTACATACTTCCATTTTCTCAAATGGCCAGGGCTGCTACACCATGCGCATCCTGTCCCACAGTCAGGGCTGCTGTACCCTGATGCTCCCCCAATGTCCTGCCCCACAATCAAGGTTTCTGCACCATGCAGTAGTCTGTCCCTTGCCATGATAGCCAGAGCTCCTGCACCCTGTTCATGTGTACACAGTCAGGGCTGCTGTGCCTTCACTGCAACATCACTCCACGGTTAGCGTTGCTGCACTATGCTGCCCCCTGCCACCAAAGTCAGATTTTTTGCTGCACTGCCCAAAGGAAAAAAAAAAAAAACAGAAAACTACTTTTATCTTGTGTTATGGGGGTGAAGGACAGTAGGCAGTAAGATGCAGAATTCCCGACTGTTCGGCCAGGAGATAAGGGAGGCATTATGGTACAGCATCCCAAACTGTGGGAGAGGGTGCAGCAGCCACACTTGGGTGGAACTGACACAACTTTGGGGGCAGAGGACAGAGTGCAGCAAATGCCATAATTCTTGTGGCAAGTTGAAGCAAGGTGTGGCAGCCCTAACTGTGGAGGCAAAGTGCTTCAGGGCACAGCAGGAGACAGCAGCCCTGCCTGAGTAGGCAGGGGCAGGGTGTAGCAGCTCTGACTGTGGTGGCATGGGACTGTGGAAAGGATGGTGCAGAAACCTTGACTGTGGAGTAGGACACAGGGGGTTATCAAGATACAGCATCCCTGACTGTGGGATGGGGTGTGCATGGTGCAGCAGCCCTGACTGTTCAGACAGATGATGGGGGCAACAGGGTGCTGCAACCTCAACTGTGCAGGAGAAGATAGTGGGCAGCAGCGTGCAGCATGTTGAATGTGAGCAAGAGACAGGGGACTTGTGGGACATGGATGGGGCAGCAGAGTGCAGCTGCCTCAACTATGGCGCGGGAGACCATAGGCATCAGGATGATCTATACTGTTTCTAGTTATACATTATGTATCTTCACACAGAAACATTCAAAGAACTGACATTTGTGAGTTCATACAGTACATGTGCCTGAAACAACAGTGTGTGGCAGACACCCATTTGTCAATCTGAGAGTAAAATAATTGTTCTTACATGGACCTATGTATTGAGGCTACATCAAAGACGAACTACTTATATGAATTAACAAACTTTAGATTTATTTTATATCCACTAAATAAACAACCCAATGTTATATAGTATAGCTAGAAAAAAAAACAGTTTTGATGAGAAAGAACTAACAGCTGTGAGCTGATTTCTCAAATGCATACCACTTCAATTCAGCACTGAAACTTAAACGATCAGCTTTTTAGAAGAAAAAAATTATAGATTTTCAGCTAATTCATCTGAACAAATACCAGAGACTGAGTCAGTAAAAGCCCCAGACAGCAAACAATTAACTAAACAGATTGCTCTAATTAGGAAATGTATAGCTCTTCAGTCAAGCACAGACTTGCACTGCTGAAGCAGTAGCTTATTCCAATACGATGTCATCACTCTCCAAGGCTCAGGCAGAGGGACAGAAGCAGCCTGACTGTTTCCAGTTAGTGTACAACAAGTTAACAAATGCTGATTTAAAGAAAATCATAAAACCAAATAGCATGACATTTTCAGGAAACCCACTACTCATGACACAGGGACTTGAATTCAGGCTTCTTTTAACAATGTGTAAAATGGTTGCCATTGATCTTTAAATGTGTTGGCTATGTGAAGAGGGTCCAAGGATGGTACACCGTCAACTATGAACACTGACAGGGCAGTTTTGAGATCCTTGCCGGTTATGTCATTGAGGCTGTCCCAGAACGACTTGCTGTTATTCCAGGAGCTGGAGAGTGCTTCCTTGTAGAATTTGCTTTTGGTGAGTCAGATGGCTTTCGTGCACTCATTATGAGTTTTTTTGTACTTCTGGATGTTAGCGGTGGTACCATGTGCTCTCACTTTCTGCCATAGGTGATCTCTGACGTGGAGCTGATCCAAGAGGTCTAGGGTGATCTAGGGGTTACAGTATCCTTTTATTTTCTAGTCTTTATTGGGGTATGCTTGTCACAGATGGTGTTACATTTATTTATGAAGTGGTCCAGGGCCATATCAATGTCACTGGCTTTATAGAGGTCTGACCAATCTATGTACTGGAGGTCCACTTTTAGCAGCACAAGGTGACCTTTTAGTAGTATATGGTTTGTTATAGTTCTGGGAGGTGGTTTGCACAAATTGTAGGTCCAAGTACATGTAACAGGGGAGTGGTCGCTCAACGAATCAGAGAGAACAGTAGTACTGGAGATGTGAGCAGGCCTGTTAGAGAGTATCCAATCGAGGAGAGTGCTGGTCCCAGTTTTGCAACTGACTCTGGCTGGTGTCTCGACCATCTGGGAGAAGTGGATGGCTGATAAGGTATCCTTGACTGGGGCTGCAGCAGGGGAGAGCCAGTTGATGTTGAAATTTCCCAGCATCACAATTTCAGTATTTAGGCTCAGGGTGCTCACATATTCCATCAGGTCACTGGTGCCGGCCATGGTTAGTTTAGACAGGATGTAAACAGAGAGTACCATAAACGCCCTGTTATGCGATCCCAGTAGTAGTTTTATGGTCAGGACCTGCAGGTTGTCACGACAACTGGGGGTGGGTAAGATATGTCTTTTAAGGGAATCCCTGATGTGCAAGACACAGCCCTCACCCCATTTTGAGAGATGGTCCTGTCTGAACAGGGTTTATCCTGGCAGTATGATGGAGGAGTCAGGTATTTTGGGAGACAGCCATGACTCAACTACAGACAGAACGTTGGAATTGTGCCGAGAAATCCATACTTTCAGGTTATCCATCTTTGGAAGTAAACTGCAGATATTTATAGAGCCAAGAGTAAGTCCTGTTGGCTAAGGTGACAGACTGAACATGTGGGGTGGCGGGCCTGGGTTCGGGTGCACATTGCCTGATAGCAGGAGTAGGAGCAGTAGTAGGCAAATGAGATGATGCAGCAAGACTTTAATATTCTGTTCCCGTTTTCTCTTGCTGGGCAGTCGTTCTTTCATGGTGCTAAAGTGTGCAACAAACCCAGGGAAGAGTGTCACCATAGGGGGATCTTTTGGTTGGTGTAGTGTAACATTATGAAGTATAACATTTATTGCAGTATAACCTTTTATAATAGTTAAACTGAGTGTTTAAGTATAGCCTTTTTCCAGAATGCTTCAGTGTAATTTCTTACACTAACCAAATATGTTTACTTAAGTAGTTAGTTGTCTTGTGATACAGCTTCTAGTTAAATGTCTTGTGATGCTTTAGTTTTGTAATGTCAACATTAAATGTCCTGTAGTACATTTTCTCTGGATTATGTTTCTGAATAACATGTGTTCCAGCACATTTATGAATAAACATGCTATCAAGCCACACAGTCTATAAATAATTTGTTATGTAGAAAAAAGGTACAGCACAGCTTAAAATAGACATGCTATTGTTTTATGACTGGTTTATACTGGAGTGTTGGCTTTTTCAAGATAACAGTTTTGTATACAAGCACTGCATGTGAACTGAATAAACAGCACCAAACTAGAAGCAAGAATACATGTATCTGAAGTTGATGGAATCACAGAGAAAATAAACCAAAGAGAAACATTCATTTGGTGTGGCTTGAGTTATTTGAAGATAGAAAACATAACGCAGTTATCTTTTACTTTACAACTGGTACCATGACTTGGATGTCTGTGGACAGTCTATATGGTTGCTGACGACATCAAACGAACTGAGAAGAGAAGGGAGCACCTGCGAGGAATGCCTACCATACTTGAACTAACATGTACAGAGGGAGGTCGGAAGACACATAAGGAAGCTGGGGCGAAGCCACACATGATTTGCCAGTAAACCTACTGACATAAGTATGGATTCCATATTACGTAAATGTTTAGAGACGAACCTTCAAGAAGGTCTGTAGAGCTCTCCTGAAGAGCAGAAAGATGCGTACTTATGTTTAATTAAACAATGTACAGACTGTAATGAGAAAAGTAATTTAGATAAAACCAAGTTAGCTAACATATGTCAAACGTACGTACAGTATCAGTTAGAAATAACTGCTAGGACGTGTCAGTTGAAGAAAGAAGTGTTAGAGAAAAATGATGCTCATTACTTAAATATACCCAAATATGTCACAGAGGCTAAAGATAGTAAATATAAATTAAGTGTGGCACAAAGGGAAGTTTGTGGGTTAAGAATTAAGACTCTATAATAAATCTAAGCACAAACACTTATGTCTGTACAGCTATTCCTTGCTGCCCAAGGTCATGCTGTTCTCTGTACTTACTTGGAGAACTGCAAAAACATTACCATATTCGGTAATGAATGTTATCAACTTCATTAACTATAATGATGCCGGAGTAAGCTACTCCAGTTTATTTTTATATTTCATCCCATGACATGTTATGGTTTTGAAATGTTGGCTCACTGTCTGCAAACTGCAGTTGCAGATGTGCTGCAGCATTGGAAGGTTCATGTAAATGGGGTAGCTCCCTTGGGCAATTACATAGGAAATAAAGAGATTAGATCATGCCAATCAGAAGCACGCCCACGACCTTTCATATTAAAAACAGTCCTTGTATACATTACCAGCAGAGGCACAGTTGTAGTGCCAAATCTCCTTAAAGGCAGAATAACTACCTCTTTTTATCTAATTGAGTGTTCAACTAAGCAAAAAGCTGCCAAAACTAAAAAAATGGTAATTTTCACCTTGTTGAAATTGGTGACCTTTTGCAACACAGTTTGACCTTCCATGCTTAATCTAAGTTGAGCACATTATTTTGTCAGGATTTTTCAGGTCCTGCAGTATTTTAAGCTATACAAGTGAACTTTTTCACTCTGACATGGAAAATATGATTTACTGTCCAAAAACAGAAAAGAAGTAATCAAGATTTATTTAACTCTCACGTCAACTACCTTAAAAAGGTTTTTTTCTATGATTTTTTCTTGTAACATCTTTTATGGCTCTTAAGCAAGCACTAATGACAGCTCCAGCTCTCATTAGTCCTTCAGAATCCTCTGATTTTGTAATACAGGTACATGCAACAGATCAGGTAATCAATGCGGTCCTATTACAAAACAGAGCAGGGACTTTACGTTCTGTGGGATATTTTTCTCATGTACTAACACCTGTGGAAGAGACATATGAAGAATGTGTAAAACATTTGCTAGTTGTATATTGGGCTATACAGGCTACATAACATATTGTGGGGTTTAACGGAATTATCCTGCAAACGTCTCACACGCCAGTACTTAAAAGGGATGCGAGAGGTGCATCTTCCCAGCGATAGGTTAAATGGTCTTTATCTCTACAAGGGAAAAATATCACAGTAGAAAAATGTACCTCACCTATGTTAGTTGAATTAATTACATGGGAGGGAGAGGCACATGATTGTGGAACTGTAATGGAAATTGATTTTAAACCCACATTTGCTGCAGAACCAAATGCTGAAGCAAGAGATGTTTATGTAGATGGCTCTCACTTTTGGGAGGTTGGACATTTCCACACAGGATATGCCATATGGACACTGAGTACTAATCAAGAAATATTAGTACGATACCCATCATCATTCTCTGCCCCTAGAGCAGAATTAGAGGCAGTCCATGGAGCTATTATGGCTTACCCAAGGGGGCTATTAATATCTTCTCAGACTGTGCTTTTGTGGTGAATTTCCTTACTAGACTTTTTGCCAATTTGGACTAAACGAGGAATGGTGACAGCATCTGGAGAACCTGTCGCATTTGCTCCCATATTACAACATATATAGGACATAGGAGCTCAGGCACCTTTGAGAACAGCAATTTGTAAAGTAAGAGCTCACCAAAAGAATCTAAAGAATATCCATGAGTTAAACAATAACTTAGTAGATAATCTTGCTCAAATTGCAGCCAAACAAACTTATGGGTAGACCCTCTAGGAGGTGATTCTACACAATTGTGGGAGATGGACGAATTTGACAAACACCATATTAAATGGACAGATGTCGTCTCACAAGTCCCAAGTTTGGGGCGTATCCAAGATATAGATGCTTGGATAGTGGTTGTCGGAACCAATGGAAAGACACTGGACAGTGTGCAACCAAGCATGTTACCATATGGAAAGATATGGTAGTATGGGAACGACAACCTGGGGTTAGGAAGTGCATACCACCCACTTCATTTAGAACAGATATTATCATGGATAATCATCACATTGGAGGTCATTGTGGACTCCACAAAACTTACAAAATGTTGGCACCGAAATATTGGTGGCCAAAAATGGGAAAAGATGTCAAGCAATGCCTGGAGGCTTGTCTCATCTGTGCACAGATGAATCCTCCAGTACCTGGTAAAAAGGTTCCGTTAGGGCGTAAACCCTTAGCGGACGGTCCTTGGTCCAGCTTACAAACTGATTATGTGGGGCCCTTGCCTACTGCAAAAGGGGGGGTTCCGGTATTTGTTAGTCATTATTGACATATTTTTCAAATGGGTAGAAGCAGTGCCCAAATGTAATGATAGTGCTACAGCTACTGCAAAAGCACTATGGGAACAGGTGTTCTCACGATAGGGTTTTCCAAAAATACTTGAAAGTGATAGAGGAACCCACTTTACAGTGAAAATAATGACAGCTTTTTGTGATATTTTGGGTATCACTCAATGCTTACATTTACCCTACCATCCACAAATCCTCGGGTATGGTAGAAAGGTTAAATCGCACTCTGAAAAATGCACTGAAAAAGGCAGTGTTAGATACTGGAAATGCGACTGTATTATCCTTCAGATCCAGAACTATCGATACCAGTGTTAGACCACATCAAAACTGATGTATTTTTGCAACAGCTGCAAAAACAGTTAGCTATTTATTTACCCCATGCTGCCAGAAATATGGCAGACTCATTGGAAAAACAGAGAGACATGATGAAAAAGTGATACTGCCCATTAAAAGGGATCATCATGTCATGGTGAAAAATTTTGGTCAAAAGGGATCCTGAGATGCTAATTTGATGGGACCCTATGACGTCATTGATGTTTTGGGACCATGGGTCATTCAGATCCGATGAATTCGACAAGGGTCTACAGAGACCAAATGGGTCCATGTGGACCAATGTAAATTGCACCAGCCTTTAAATGATGACAACTGATACTGCTCTGTTTCTCCCAATAGGTAAAGTACAATGATGTATCCTGCGCTTATACTGAGCAGTACCTTGCTGATCCTGGCAACTTCCGATGAACACAATGGATGCTCGTCGCACATATGGAACAGTTTATACAACAAGAACTATGATAATCGTACAGTGTGGGGTCTCCCAGTGATATTGGGAGAATGACATGAACACACTGGATACCTTCTTGTCAAATGGTACTTTATTTGTTATGGACAATGTCAAGATGCGACATGGGGATGCTCACCAGATGCCTGGCTTGGCACGGCAATGTGTGCAGTGAACACAACAGCCCAGAAAGGGATCTATATCCGCTCCACTTTGGGGGATACTATGAATTTAACGAAAGAACAACAAGATTTATTTTGAATAAAACTAAAGGACATGTTACATTATCCATCTAATCTTACGTTGTTAAATACATCTTACTGGGGCGTAAACGTATCACAACGTAATATGTGGCATTTTTTATATAATACATTCATTGTGAAAAACTATACAGTAGGGTTAAATGTAAACTGGAATATTATAATATGTTGCTGCATTTGCCTTTTCCACGATTACTGCTTTAATGTAGGGATTGGGCTTCGGTAATAGTACGGCAACAGTATTATAATAATACTTTAAATCAATACCATGATAGACACAAAAGGTGGTCATTTCAAATTCCTGCAGAAGCAACACCAGGCTTATTCTGTCATAAAAGGGACGTATGGGGCTGGCTAGGCTCAGGATTGGGAATTGCTAATGGTATCGATGCTATGGTTTTAAAGGGTTATATTCGTTCTTTGGAAACTACTTTAAAAGATACGGCTACCGGACCATTATCAACTACTGTGAGATTAGCAGCAGACAATGAGGAAATTCATTGGTTTGCATTTAAAGAAACCTTATAGAACTTTAAAATTATTGCTCAGTTAGCAGCCCGTTTTTATAACTCACTTTCTAATAGGTCTAGAGAAAGCTATATAGAACTGGCTTGCTCTCAATTAGCTGCTGCAGCACATGTTTATCTAGTCAATGAGTTAAATAGAATTGAAACCAATAGGTTACCTTTAGGAATAGGTGAGACCAATGTTACTAAACTATTGGATCATCCCACTGTATTCCTACCACCCTTAGCTATGATAAAAGTATGGAATTCACCAAATCAATATGCGCACGTGCTGCGATATGCGAGTCCCATACTAGTGATAATACCTGTATGTTTTGAATCACGGAAAATATCGTGCCAAATCAGTAATTTGGGAGTGTTAATACATGACCAGATCATGAGACTCCAAATACCAGGTGACACTATTATCCCAGTACACAATAAATATGCTGTCATACATATGTGTGTTGTCATATAAGAACATGAAACCTTGTAATGTGGGGAAGAGACATCAACTGTCCTACAGTTTCCTAGACAATGTAAATTTGCCCTAACGTCTGCAAATTAATACCGCCAAGTAATGAGATGGAACCAATCATGGTGTGTAATCGTAGGTCAACCTTGGAATGTACGGGGGTGTAGTGACAAGACCTGGCGGGTTGCAAACTGGACCCTGAGGGCACGTCCTACCTATAGCCGAACAAATGTTACCCGTATCGATGGTTCCAGTATCGCCTTGGATTTACTCACTGTTTTGGCAACCCCACCTTATTTCAAATTACCCAAATCTGATAAAATTATACTTAATGCCTTGTTGTATTGTCAACAAACAGAAGGACTTATTTTCGCTCAGAAGACCTCTGCTAAAGAGGTTAAAAAGCAGTCCTCATATATCGCTATGATATCTTGGTGAGACTGGGGATCGGCTGTTTTGGGTACTAGTCCAACCTTAGTAATGGTGGGTTGCAGTATTGGAGTAATCTGTGTTCTTATTATTGTACAATTGTTATTGTATCGTAAAATGAAACACGTGGTACGCCAAATACAATTGTTACGATGGCAACATCGTCTTGCGTGATCTCCAGTTATAGAGAGTCACATGAGGGGGCTGTAGTGTAACATTATGTAGTGTAACATTTATTTCAGTATAACCTTTTATAATAGTTAAACTGAGTGTTTAAGTATAGCCTTTTTCCAGAATGCTTCAGTGTAATTTCTTGTACTAACCAAATGTGTTTACTTAAGTAGTTAGCTGTCTTGTGATACAGCTTCTAGTTAAATGTCTTATGATTCTTTAGTTTTGTAATGTCAGCATTAAATGTCTTGTAGCACATTTTCTCAGGATAATGTTTCTGAATAACATGTGTTCCAGCACATTTATGAATAAACACGTTGTCAAGCCACACAGTCTATAAATAACTTGTTATGTAGAAAAAAGGTACAGCACAGCTTAAAATAGACATGCTATTGTTTTATGATTGGTTTATACTGGAGTGTTGGCTTTTTCAAGATAACAGTTTTGTATACAAGCACTGCACGTGAACTGAATAAATAGCACCAAACCAGAAGCAAGAATACATGTGAATACATGTATCTGAAGTTGATGGAATCACAGAGAAAATAAACCAAAGAGAAACATTCATTTGGTGTGGCTTGAATTATTTGAAGATAGAAAACACAACACAGCTATCTTTTACCTTACAGCTGGTGTTCCTGAGTCCAGGGCATATGGTGCCCACACAGGGTGTTGACAGGGACCCCAAAGTTACAAGATGTTATGATGCTATATATATTTAGCACTGACTGTTGGTTAAGTTGTGTGGATTGAGGGTACAGTCTGCAGGGGGTACCTGCAAGGGATATTAGAGTGAACAGGATGAGGTCCACTACAGTTCCAATGGTTGTGTGGGACATTGTGGTAAACACAGAGTTCCAAATACTGACAGCAGTTAGAGAAGGCTATGGGAGTAGTGAGAAATGCCTCCATCTAAATGTGGCTAGGGAGGGGGTAACAGCATGCAATAGACCAGAACTGCATAGCAGTGGTGTGGCAGGCATGGAATGGGAGTCAGTATTTGAAGCACAGGGGCAAGGGGGAGAGAGGACAGTGAGGAACACAAGCAGGAGGTAATGAGCGACTGGTTGCATTGTAGCAAGTTAAATTACTGACTGGATGCCAGTAGTTCAGATTACTGCCCCTAGTGTTCGCTTCCTATAAAGTGCAAATGGCCTACAGCTGATAGTGAAAGATCGTCTTACTTCAATCACGCTGCAGAAAAGAACTAAGGTCCCTCTGGTGGTAGATATTTGTAATCTGCTAATAGGAAACTGTACAAAAAATAAATAATAAAAAAACCCAGCTATCACATGACTGACAGCAAAAAATTTGCAACAGAAAGGAAAAGCGCAGACAGTGTCTAGGCAGGTCTTTTCACACTACACAGGGAGTATTAGCAATGTAAAATAGCTCTAAACAGTAATTAACAACAGTGACAATATTTGTTAAAATAGCTCTACACAGTAAAAACAGGTTACTCACCTGTAAAGTACAGTTACATAAGAACTTACCGTAACAGTAGATCTTCGAGAACAGCTCTTGCAGCAGGTAACACCATTAGGACTGAAGTCGGCAGGCGTCAGGACCCCACAGAAATCTAGCTAGCAGTCTTCAGCAGGGACCGCCTCCGACGTCGGTCCCACCCCCGACGTCAGACGTAGTACATAAGGAGGCGGTCCCGCCAGATTCCCCAGTTCTCCTGCCGGAGACTCCCGGCCGCAGGATGACATCAGAAGGGGAGACCGAGGATCCGCCATCAGAAGAAATGAGCTAAAGCTCCTGCCAAGGCCTGGTAGGCCATACCTCCTCCAAGTGGGAATGGTGGTCGGGAAGGTACCTGTTGCAAGAGCTGTTCTCGAAGATCTACTGTTACGGTAAGTTCTTACGTAACTGTACTATCTTACTTCGAGATACAGCTCTTGCAGCAGGTAACACCATTAGGAGTGATTCCCAAGCAATAGCACCTGTAAGCATTCTGGAAGGAGGAAATTAGGAGAGATCTTGAACAAGTCCTGACTCTAGTAGGACAGGAGACCCTGTAGAACGGCCAGGCCGAAACCGGCTCTCCGCCGTGATGTAATATCCAAGCTATAGTGCCTAATAAATGTGTGCACAGAGCTCCAAGTAGCTGCAGCACAAATGGCCGAGGTGGAGATGTTACGCAGTGCTGCAAAGGAGGTAGCCATCTCCCTTGTCGAGTGGCCCCAGACTGTACCCGGGAGGGGCTTATGCTTGTTGTTGTAGCAAAATGAAATACACTGGACAAGCCAGCGAGAAAGGGTGTGCTTTGAGACTGGTTGGCCCAGCATCCTCTCAGCGAAGGAATCGAATAGTTGCTCCGACTTGTGAAGCTGTTTAGTTCTGTTCAGGTAGAACCTTAAGGAGCGGTGAACATCCAGGGTGTGAAGCAATGCCTCTCCTCTATTAGAGTACTTTGGGAAATACACAGGCAGATCGATGTCCTGGTTGAGAGTGAGGGCAGAGACCACCTTAGGCAGGAATTTAGGATTCGTCCTCAGAGACACTCTGTCCTGGTGGAAAATTAAATAAGGCTCCTTGCAAATGAGAGCGTGAAGCTCGGAAACTCTCCTTGCTGACGTGACAGCAACTAAAAATAGCATTTTCCACGACAGAAAACGCAGCTCGCAATCCGTGGCAGGTTCAAAGGGGGGGAAGTGCAAGTTGTTCCAGGACAAAGAGTAGGCCCCAAGGAGGAATGGGATCCTTGATGGGCGGCCTAAGGTGTAACACCCCTCTCAGAAAGTCTCGAGAGGCATCAAGCTGTGCCACTGTGCACTGTCCCACCGGGAAGTGGTATGCAGAAATCGTGCAGAGGTGCACTTTAATGGAGGAGTAAGCGAGACCCGAATGAAATAGGAAAGCAGGTATCCAGCACCACGTGACGATGCCTCGTGACCATAAGTAAAACGGCGCCACTTCATGGCGGACGTGGTACGCGTTGCCGGCTTTCTGGCCGCGGAAAGGACTTCCGCCACCTCTTGCGAGACCCCATATCGCATAATGGCTATGTCTCTAGGAGCCATGCATGCAGGTTCAGTGAGCGTAAGTCCAGGTGGACTAGTGAACCTTCCTCCTGAGACAATAGATGGGAGCTGAAAGGCAACAGAACTGGAGGTTCCCGAGACAATTGCGTCAGCATGGGGAACCAGATCTGTCTGAGCCAGAAAGGCGCTACCAGGATCATTGTTGCGTGCTCACTGCGCAGTTTGAGAAGAACTCTCTGGATCAACGGGAAGGGAGGGAAAGCGTAGAGGAATCTGTCCGCCCAGGAGAGGGACAATGCGTCTCGCCAGAAAACACCAGGCCCTGGATCTAGCGAGCAAAAATTGGGCAGTTTTTCGTTGGATGGGGAAGCGAACAAGTCCAACTCTGAAGTTCCCCATCGAAGAAACAGATCCTCCGCTACCTCCTGAAGGAGTTCCCATTCATGGACTCTGGCCTGGGAGCGACTCAGGCCGTCTGCGATTGTGTTGTCCACTCCGGGAAAGTGAACTGCAATCAGGCTCGCGCCGTGTCGAATTACCCAATCCCACACTCTCATAGCTTCCCTGCAAAGGGGGTAAGAGTGTGCGCCTCCTTGTTTGTTGAGGTAATACATCACTGCTGTGTTGTCTGTCTGAAGCAGAAGAGTACTCGGCGGGATTTCTGACTGAAAGGCCTGCAGGGCGCAGAGGACCGCCCTCATCTTCAGCACATTGATGTGGAGGTGGGCTTCCTGGGGGGTCCACATTCCCTGGGACCTCACCCCAGCCCTGAGGCGTCTGTGGAGAGGATTGCCTCCGGGGACGGC
Organism: Neoceratodus forsteri; assembly: GCA_016271365.2. Classification (NCBI taxonomy): domain Eukaryota; kingdom Metazoa; phylum Chordata; order Ceratodontiformes; family Ceratodontidae; genus Neoceratodus; species Neoceratodus forsteri. Next base: position 1,337,734,845 of record CM057455.1, on the reverse strand, counting down.
GCTGTAAACGGGACACCCGCAGAAAGTGTCCCTGGGTCTAGCCACCATTGCCAGTCTCGAATCACGGCGTTCGTGATTCTGACCGGGTGCTGCATGTGGTCTTGCCTTTGGTCCCACTGCACCTTGAGCATCTACTGAGTTACCCGCATGTGGAGCCTTCCCAAAGGGACGGTTGGAATGGCCGCAGCCATGTGTCCGAGCAAGCGAAGGACCAACCTGGTGGGAACAGTCTTCTTCGCCGAGAGATCCCTGATGAGGGATCCGATGTGTTCAGCTCTTTCGTCGGGAAGAAACGCTTTCCCTTGGACGGTGTCCAGAACTGCGCCTAAGAACTGCAGCTTCTGGGACGGTACGAGGAGAGACTTCTCGTAGTTGATAAGAATGCCCAGAGATTGGAACAGATCCTGGCTGCTCTGAATAGCCAACGACAGCGCCTCTTTGGAGGCGGCCATGAGAAGCCAGTCGTCCAGGTACGGGAACACGTAGTGGCCCTGTCTCCTTAAAGACGCTGCCACGACTGCCATACACTTGGTAAAGACCCTGGGGGCCGAAGACAGTCGGAACGGAAGAGCCCAGAACTGAAAGTGGTGGCCGAGCAACTCGAAGCGCAGGAACCTCCTGTGCGCTTGAGCTACTGGGATGTGCAGGTAGGCGTCCTGCATGTCTAGGGACGCTAAGAAGGCGTCCTTCTTCAGCATGGGGATGAGTCTTTGGAGGGTCACCATGCGAAAACGTTTGTAGGCGACCGACATGTTGAGTTCGCTGACGTCCAAGATTGGACGGAGGTCCCCGTTTTCTTCGAACCAGAAAGAAGTGGGAATAGTATCCGGATCCTATCTGGTTCTCTGGGACATACTCCATCGCTCCCTTTGCGGGTGCCATACCTCTTGCCTGATGAGTGATATGTCCTGACCGACTTGGAGGAGAGCAGAGAGGCCTTGTGGGTGGCTTGTCCACGAATTCTATAAAGTGGCCTCTTTCGACCAACTGAAGGACCCACCTGTCGGTGGTTATGGACTGCCACCCTGGCAGGTGGTCCTCAATGTGGCCCCCGACCTTGGTGTCCCGTTGATCCTGAGGGGCAGGGGCCAGGAAGGAGTCATGCTGTGGCGGCTGAGGGACCAGCGGGCTGGGCTGACTTAGTTGGTCATTGGCTTTGGCCCGCGGACGACTTCCCCTGGGCTCTGCGGGAGAAGGAGCCCCTCTGTTGTGGGCTGGCGCGGGACTGCTGTCTCTGCATCCGGCCTCGAAAACGGCTTTGGTTCCTATGAAAGGAACTAAGCTTGGGTCTGTACATGGCCTGGACAGACCTCACCGCCTTCCCGGCCTCTTGAAGTTTGGTGAGGACCTTCTCCGAGGACTCACCAAAAAGAACTTCTCCATGAAACGAGGCGTCCAGGATGTTCTTCTGGAGGTCCGGGGTGAATCCGGAGACACGGAGCCATGAGTGTCTCAGGAGGCATATGCCCGAAGCTGCTGCTCTGGCCGAGGAGTCCGCGGAATCATACACGGCTCGCAGCACCTGGTTCCCACGTCCGAACCCGTATGAAGGAGTTGCAGCAACTCCTCCTTCTGCTCACCTTCTGGCATCTTTTCCGCCAGATCCAGTCCCTGCTCCCACAAGGCATTTTGGAACTGTACCATGTGGGTCAAGTAGTTGAGGGATCTGATGGCGCAAGTAGTGGATGCATACATGCACCTGCCCATAGCGTCCAACTGCTTGGACTCTGGGTCTGGTGGCAGGGTGCTCAAATGTTGCGGCCTCTGGGACCGGTCATGAGAGGCTGTAATGACCAGAGAATCGGCCAGAGGGTGTGATGCCAAGTACTGGTCCTCCCTAGGGGCCTTGTACAGGCGGTCAGCTTTCTTCGGCATCGCCGGGAGTGAGTGTGGACGTTTCCACGCTGCCTTGGTGACGTCCACGAAAGTGTCCACCAAGGGTGGCACCACCACAGGCTTTGGATCTTTTTGCCGAAGATACCTGGCGAAGCGTAATCTCTCGGGGTCTAGTTCCTCTGCGTCCCAGCCCATGTTCTCCTGGATATGCCTCATGATCTCTGAGAAATGATGGGCCATTCGGAGGAGACCTTGGAAGCTCACTTGGGTCCGGAGAAGGGACGCTGATCGGAGAGGGGGATCTGGATCCGTCCGAGAAGTCCGATCCCGTGTCCTCCGTCGAAGGCGAATGACGGCGTCTTCTGGGACTCTTGGGGCTGGGTGACCCTGAAGAAGATCTGGACGGAGGTCTCCTTTTTTCTGGTCTACCCTTAGGAGGATCCACAGGCTCCTGGGGGGAAGGTACTCAGCCTGCAGCCCTGGGTGAAGTAGGGGGTGTGGGGGCCGACGGAGTCGCAGGTGGAGGAGGAGGAAGAGGAGGAGGTGTGGGAACCACATCCCTTTTTATGGTGTCCCACCAGTAAGTAAACAACTCCTTGACCTCGGATATGCTGAGGCCCGACGATGGACCGGGCGCCAATGGCCGGTCGTCGGGTTCTGGCGTCGGCTCCCCAGGGGTCTCAGGTTCCAGAGAGGGTTCCCTGGGGGGTGCGACAGGACCGGGTTCGCCCGTCTGGTCCTCGGGCTGGGTCAGCTCCTCTTCCGAGATCGCCTCCTGACCGACGTCGGTGGGAGGCGTAGGGGTCCTCTTCTCAGTAGGTACGGACGTCGGTCCCCCGGCCGGCGTCCGTGGAGGCGAAAGCCTAACCGGCGATGGGCGTCTGGTGGTTGTCGGTTCTCGGGACCGATGGTGTTTGGCCGACGTCGGGTGGGCCAGCGTCGGATCCGATGATCTCTTAAGTGAAGTCAGCTCTTTGGTCTTCCGCTGGGGAGGAGGAGGCAAAGAGACTGAACTGGCGTCGGGTTCCAAATGGCGGGAACCGGACTTGTGATGGTGATGGCGGTCCCCCGACCTCGACAGGGCCTTAGTAGCCGAGGACGAAGAAGGTCTGGAGGTCTTGGCCTGAGGAAGAGAGGAGGAACCTGAAGGAGTCTTCACCGCTGCAGGGAGAGGCTGAGAGCAGGCCCGGGAAGGGAAGCAGTCGGACCGGGAGCCGGAGCTACGGGAGTCAGAGGCCCTAGACAGGGACCTGCATCTCACTCTCTCCCTATGCTTCTCAAGGTGTCTCCGGGCCTTGTCGGAAGATTCCCCTTTGGAGGCTGCATCCATGGCTTTAATCTTTTCCTCGAGCAGGAACGCCTGAAGGGCCTTCTGGCGATGGATCCGGGTCCGGCTATTGAACCCCTGGCAGAAGGAACAGGCCCGGGTGTCGTGGTCTGGGCCTAGGCACCGGACGCAGGCCGAATGCGGGTCTTTAAACGGGATTTGCTTCCCACAGGCGCACTTCGACGGATGGCCTTGCACGGAGGTTGGAGAGGACATCAGAGAGCAACTGAGCAGAAGAAACAAACTTTTTCCTAAAGGAAGAACTTAACCAGGCGTCGCGCGCTAGAAACGAACCGAAGGGTCGAGGCATGCAAGTCGACAGTGGGAAAGAACTGGGGAATCTGGCGGGACCGCCTCCTTATGTACTATGTCTGACGTCGGGGCCGGGACTGACGTCGGAGGCGGTCCCCGCTGAAGACTGCTAGCTAGAAGATTTCCGTGGGGTCCTGACGCCTTCCACCTTCAGTCCTAATGGTGTTACCTGCTGCAAGAGCTGTATCTCGAAGTAAGATCAGTAGTTCTAGGAGTGGTATATGTTGTTTATCCACACTTACTGGCATGTCCCTTTCCCCTTTAAGGATCGCCGGAAGTCTTCAAGCTAGCTCCTCCCACCCATCCGGGTGGTATAACCCTTGGCTCCGCCCCATGATGCCAGATCTGAGCCTGCTGGAAGCCAGGTTTGTGTGTCCACAGCCGGGGAGATCGGGTGGGTCCGTATGGATGAACAACGTATACCACTCCTAGAACTACTGTTACAGGTGAGTAACCTGTTTTTCTACGATCGTGCATATGTTGTTCATCCACACTTATTGGCAGACTCCTAGCAGTTCTCTGGAAGGAGGGAGGCAAGGCGCACCCCCCCCCCCACTGATACTCACTTGGGAAGGAGAGATTGAAGAACCGAGGCCCTAAAACCAGCATCCCGCCGTGACTCAAGGTCGATGTGGTAATGGGTAATGAAGGTGTTTGCTGACTTCCAGGTAGCAGCCCGACAGATTTCCTGGATAGGGATGTCCCTGGAAGCAGCCACCGATGCAGCGTTATGGCGGGTGGAATGAGCTCTTATCCCTCTGAGAGGCTCCATGCCCGCCAACTCATAACACAGACTTATGCAAGATGTAATCCATCTTGCAATAGTCCATTTTGCTGCAGGTCTGCCAGAAGCGGCTTCAGCGTAGGTGACAAACAGCTGGCGAACCTCTCCCCGAATTTCTGCCATCCTCTCCTTATAATAGGAGAGAGCCCATGTCAGGTCCAAAGTATGGAGCCTGTACTCTGCCTCTGAGGTGTAATTAGGGTAGTATACTGGCAGAGTTAACATCTAATTAAGGTGAAACTCTGACACCACCTTCGGAAGAAATTTCAGGTGGGGGTGTAGGACAACCTTGTACCTGTGGAAGACCAGATAAGGGGAGTCCACCGAAAGCTCCTGGAGCTCCCCTGTCCTTCTGGCAGACATGATAGCCACCAGGAAGGCCGTCTTCCACAACAAGTGTAACAACACTAACCTTGTGCATTGGTTCGAATGGCTTGTCCATGAGCTTTGCCAGTACCAGCAGTAGATCCCACGGAGGTGGAGTTTCATGCACCGGAGGGGATACGTGATCCAGGCATTTGAAAAGCGCCCAACCACTGTCTCCCGTGCCAATGTCGGCTGACTGGCCCATGTCTGGTAAGCAGAGATGGCTGCCAGGTGCACCCTAAGGGTTGATGACCGAAGACCCCATTTGGACAGAGACCAAAGGTAGTCAAGAATGTTAGCCACTGGACAGGACAAAGGGTCCAGGCCCTTGCCCTGACACCAAATGGAAAACCTTTTCCATTTGAAGGCACAACATTTCCTGGTTGATTCCTTTCTGGATGCCTCCACCATGGTGAGGACATCTTCGGAAAGTCCCAAAGCCTGGAACTCTAGCCGCTCATGTACCAAGCTGAGAGGTGCAGGGACTGAAGGTCCGGATGGTACACCTTCCCCTGATTGAGAGAGATCAGGTCTGAGCGTGCTGGAACCCGTCTGGGAGCCTGCAGCTGAGGCTGGGGAGATCTGGATACCAGAACTGGCGCAGCCAGTCTGGGGCTACCAGAATCACCTTTGCCTTGTTCCTCCTCATCTTGAGGAGCACCTTGTGGATCAAGGGAAACGGAGGGAAGGTGGAGAAGAGGCCTGGGGTCCATGGCCTCGAGAAGGCATCCCCCTACAGCGAGTCCTGCTGAGGGGGGGCGGGCTTGAAACAGTCTCAGCTGGTGTTTTCCCTGGAGGCACAGGTCCACCATTGGTTTGTCCCAGTGGGAGAACAGGCTGTAAGTTACCTCTGGATGGAGAGACCACTCGTGGGATGTCTTGCCTAAGCGGCTGACAGCATCCGCCAGATGGTTTTAGGCTCCTGCCACATGAATGGCTAGGAGATCCGCCTCCAGATGCCTGACGAGGGTCCAGATGCAGAGCACCTCCCTGAAAAGCAGATGGGAGTGCATGCCGCCCTGTTTGTTGAGGTAGTACATGGTCGTGGTATTGTCCATCTGGACTTGAACCACTTGACCCCGGAGCTGAGGAGCGAAAGCTGACAGTGCCAGACTGACCGCTCTGAGCTCCAACAGGTTGATGTGGTATTGGGACTCCTCGAGGTTCCAGAACCCATGGGCCCTTTTGTCCCTCATGTGGGCTCTCCAGCCCATGAGAGAGGCATCGGTCATGAGGACGGCCATCGGCTCTGGGCGGACAAACGGGATCCCTTCCTGCAACCGGTCTGGGGTGGTCCACTATTGGACAGCGTCCCACATCTTCTGGGTTACAGTGATCAGCTGATCAAAATGACCATGGAGCTGAGTCCACTTGGCGGCCAGCTCCCGTTGGAGGGAGCGCATGTGCCACCGGGCCCAATGGACCATGGAGGTGCATGCCACCATGTAACCCAGAAGGTGCAGAAAGTCCCAGGCAGGGTGCAATTGCCCAACCAGAAATGATTGGGCAAAGGAGGAGAGAACCTCCGCCCTGTCCACTGGTAGCCCAGCTGTGGCTTGACAAGAGTTGAGCTCTGCCCCAATGAAGCACATCACCTAAGAAGGCATGAGTTCCGACTTGGCCTTGTTGATCAAGAGGCCAAGTTGGGAGCAGGTCTGGAGGGCCAGGTCCCTGGACCTCTCCACCTCCTGCTGGGTGGGACCTGAGAAGAGCCAATCATCGAGGTAGGGTAAATTCTGACCCCCTGACGCCTGAGATGGGCTGCTACCACTGCGATGCATTTGGTGAAGACCCGTGGGGCCGATGACAGGCCGAACAGCATGGCTCGAACTCATATAGGTTCTCTTCGGCTCTGAAGAAGAGGAATTGCCAATGAGATGGATGGATTGGGACGTGAAAGGACATGTCCTGCAGATCCAGTAAACAGAACCACATGTTTTGCTCCAAGGATGGTATGATCTGGGACAGAGTGACCATTCGAAAGGTGCATGACCTTAGATACTGATTCAGGTAATGCAGATCTAGAATGGTGTGCCATCCCCCCTGTCCGGTTGGGCACCAGGAAGTATCTGGAGAGAAAGCCTGGGTCTGCTGGAGAATCTGCCAGTGGAACTACTGCCTCCTTGAGGAGGAGCTGAGCAATGTCGTCTCAGAGAGCTGACTGAGTATGGACGGATACTCTTTCCTCCCGAGAGGCTTGGCTTGGCTTGGAGGGTGCTGCTCGAATTCCAGAGGCAGTCCCTGACCGACCACTTCCAAAACCCATCTGTCTGTGGTGATAACGGATCAGGCGGAAAGAAAGTGGCAGAGCCTGCCCCGTCACTGAGCAGGCTTGGAGGAGGAGGAGGATCCAGAATCTGAACCTTGGCCTCCTTCACGGGCCTGGGAGGAACCGGGCTTGGGCCTGGGCACCAAGCTTGGGCCTGCTGCTGCCCTCCTTGAAAGGAGGGTTGCTGTGCCACAAGGGAAGCATGCCAAAAAGACTTCTTCTTCTTCTTCTTCTGCTGTTTCTTGCCCGAAGAACCTTTAGCAGAAGTAGTGTCCAAGGTGGCATGGGACTGCTCAATACGCTGAAGATGACCAGCAACACCTGGGCCGAAAAGGTCGGTGCCCAGGAAAAGCACATCAGCTAGTTTGTGCTGAGTATCTGCCGGGAAAGAGGAGAGTCTTAGCCAAGCCCTGTGATAAGAGGCAACTGCGGCTGCCATCGAGCGAGCACAAGAACCCCCAATGTCCAGGGCTGTCTGAAGCTGCTGCTTGGCAACAGCCCGGCCCTGATCCCGGACCTGCTTGACCGTGGTCTGCATGTCCGCGGGGAGGTGTGGGAGGACTTCATCCAAAGACCCCAAGGGAGCATGGGAGAAGTGTGCCATGATGGCGGCCGAACTTGCCTGACAAAAGCCTAAAGATGAGGCCACATAGACTTTTTGAGTCGAATGATCCAAGTGTTTGGATTCTTTTTTGGGAGGTCGGTCAGTGTTGGCAGAACTGCCAGTACGTCTGAACACAGAGGCAGTCACCAGGCTCTTAGCCGAATGGTGCTCTGTGAACCCCACAAGGGACTCCATGGGCAATGCATACTTTCGGGCCATGCAAGCAGACAGAGCTGGATGGGAGGCAGGGCGCTGCCAAAGTTCTAAGACCGAGCCAACTATGACCTTGGCCAAAGGAAAGGCCTCCGTCGGGGTATCCCCTCTCTTGAGCATGTCCGTGAGAGGGTACTCTGCCTTTTTCTGGATAGGTTCCCAGGGGCATCCCTGTAGACTCAGAGATAAGGTGAAGAATGCCCTGTAAGGAAGAAGGACTTTCCTCCATCTCTATCCCACCAGCCAATTCGTCATCCCTTGGATGAGAATGTAGGCTGGTCTCATCCGAATCCGAGGAATCCGGATACAATGGTCGACCGCCCAGGTCACCTTCGACCTGCTGAGGGCAGTATGGGGTGACAGTGACCGAAAGACACTGAGGAAGCCCGGTGTCTGGTCTATCTTCCTTAGAAGGAGCCTCTCCCACAGGCTGTTTGGGCGGTGGTTCATCATGATCGGTGGAGAGACCGGTTTAGGCTGAATTGAGGTTTCGCCAGCTCCACGGGCGGAGGAGCTGACTTAACTGGCTCAGAAGGAGTCAGCATCGGCCTAGGAGGCAAAAGCCAAGTAATGGCCGGGGTAGAAGCCAGGGTTGGCTTGTGCCCGGACAAAATCAGCTGTTGCCACATAAGGTCCTCGTAGTGCCGGAGTTTCTGCTAGGGCCTCTCCTCATCCGAGGAGGATGAGGATGACCAATGGCATTGCCTCTTTTTTGAGTGCTTGTGACTTCATTGGCCTGTCGGTCGAGGGGGTCCTAGACCTCGATTGAGATCAGATGGGCAGATTCGGTCGCTTGGGAGACACCGCCGGGACCGGTGATTTCCCAGGGTCAGGGACCACTTCCTTGATGGGATTCCCAGTGGGCTGGGTCTCCTCATCGGGGAAAGAAATGACCGGAGTCCGACTGAGAGAATCATCGACCGGAGTCAGCAACAATGGGTCGATCAAATCAATGATTATTTCAATGTCATCAATCGATACTTCAGTCGACTGGCCAGACGCCAAAGCCGATAAACCAGTGGCCAAAGAGGCAATTTCTGACAAGCCGAGACTGCTGGTTCCTGGGACCGAGATCTCTCCCGATCCTAAGAGCATGTTCGCCGAGACAAAGACGATCCTGGGTTCTTTTCCCACTTACGGGACTGAGAGCAGTTCGTGCCCGCAGGACCCTCTCCCTTATTCAGGAGAGACTGGCACAACTCTTGGAAGGAACCCAAGAAGGTGGAGCGGAATGAAGAAGCTCTGAGAGGAAGATTCCCCGGCATGAGACACTTCCTCCTTGAAGGCTTGCATGCGTTCCAATTGCTCGGCGGATTCCGTGGCTGTGGAAACTGCCCACTGCGCCTCCTTTGATTTTACTGGATGGTTCTGTTTTTCCGGCCTCCCCAACTTCAGGTGTGAGAGACAGTCATCGAGGACGTTAGGGTGAAACGCAAGACAAAAATCTCACTTCGAGGCGTCATGTCGACACCCAAGCAATAGATGCACGCAGTGTGGGGATTGGTGCACGACATTTTCTGGCCGCACAAGCACCAGTGAAATCAGGGGGAAGACTTGTCTTCCATAATCGCAGATAAGCAGTCGCGATCGCTAATGTGAACTAGACGAATTTTCGTAATAACTGAAGGTTTTGAAGCCAGAGCCACCAAAATGTGGGAGCACAAAGGAGGCAACCTGAATCTTCCAGCGGAAAGGAAGATCTGAGGTCATGGGGCGGAGCCGAGGGTTATACCACCCGGCCGGGTGGGAGGAGCTAGCTTGAAGACTTCTGCCAATTCTTAATGGGGAAAGGGACATGCCAATAAGTGTGGATGAACAACATATCCACAATCCTAGAACTACCACTTAGCCAGGAAGTAAAGAATGAAATATATATCTTTTTTTTGGTTAACCTAGAGAAAAAGAAAAGCAAAATGTGGCATACAACTGCCAGTAGCTGCAGTTCCTAGTGAGGCCAAAAAGACAGTGGTAGCAGGGGGAAGCGGCCAGTCAGGAGCAGTCAGTGTAAGGCATAGAAATTAAATCGCCCACTCAGTATGGTCGTACCTTGCCTGGGTCCAAGGAAGTCTTTGCTGGCTGGAGAGTATGGGCAGCGGCTTTAGCAGAGCCGGCCACACCATGGAGGAGGAGAAGAGAGCAAGATGGGTGAGGCTGTGGACTGTGCGTCTGGTCAGGGGCCTCTGCTTGCCTGGGTCCGAGGGAGTTTTTGCTGGCTGGAGAGTACAGGCAGAGGCTTTAGCAGAGCCGGCCACACCACGGAGGAGAAGAGAGCGAGGTGGGTCAGGCTGTGGAGTGTTAGCCCGGTAAGGAGCCTCTGCTTGCCTGGGTCCAAGGGAGTCTTTGCTAGCTGAAGAGTATGGGCAGTGGCTTTAGCAGAGCTGGCCACACCACGGAGGAGAAGACAGCGAGGTGGGTCAGGCTGTGGAGTGTGTGCCCGGTCGGGCTGTGGAGTGTGTGCCCGGTCAGGGGCCTCCGCTGGGGAGGAAGAACAATAGCGAAGCAACTGGTGGACATCCAGAGTGTGAAGTAAGACCTCCCCTCAATTTGAATACTTTGGGTAATAAACAAGCTTGATTCAGTGTAAACTCTGACACCACCGTAGGCAGAAAATTACAATTATGTATGAACTTAACATAACAGTAGCTCTTCGAGAGGAGCTCTTGCAGCAGGTAACACCTTTAGGACTGAAGCTGGCAGGTGCCAGGACCCTACAGAAACTTTCTAGCTAGCAATACCAGGCAGCGGATCTCCCCCTACGTCAGCCCAACCTGGCCTAACGTATAGAATAAAACTGGCGGTCCCCCAGCCCATCCCCAGTTCTACCACCAGAGACTGGCTAGTGGTAAAAGTACAAAGGAGAACTGAGGAATGAAAGTATAGGAGCTGGAGAAGAAATTACCAGGGGGAAGGAGGGTGGCAAAAATAGCATCTGCTGCAAGAGCTCCTCTTGAAGATCTACTGTTACGGTACTTCTTACATAACTGTACTGTCTTACATCGAGATTCGTTCTTGCAGTAGGTAACACCTTTAGGACAGACAAAGGACCTCTGTGCAGAAACACTGAGGCAAGGGTCCCATGCAGCAGAGGAGAAATTCGGAGCAGAAGGGTGGGGGAATAAATCTTCTCAGAGAAAATTAGGACAGAAGGCCCTGAAGGACAGTGAGTCCAAAGCCAGCTCTGCGTCGGGAAGCAATGTCCAGACCGCATTGTTTACAAAGGTGTGGACAGAACTCTAAGTGGCAGCTGCACTAATATCTGCTGTCGATACATTTTTAGTGAGGTGAAAGAAGCCACCATGCCCCTGGTAGAGTGACACTCTACTGAGCCCGGTAAGGGTTTGTCGTACTTGTAACAAAACACAATGTAGTTAACCAACCATTTGGATAAACACTGTTTAGAACTGGAGCCCCCACCATTGGGGTGTGCAAAAGACACAAATAACTGGTTAGACTGACAAACAGGATGGGTACGCCCACAAAGTAACAAAGCACCTTGTGGACATCCAGAGTATGCAGAACAGCCTCCCCTTGGTTTGAGTACTCTGGGTAGTATACCAGAAGGTGGATATCCTGATTTAACATAAACTCTGAGACCACCTTCGTAAGAACTTAGGATTAGTCTGTAAGGACACCCTATCCTGTGAAAACTAAATAAGGCTCCTTACACATCAGGGCCTGAAGCTCAGAAATTCTTTAGGAGGTAATAGGAAACCAAAATAACGCCCACAACAGAAAACGAGTTCTGCAGTTTGTGACAGGTTCAAAGGGAGGCAGAGCTAGTTTCTCTAAGATGAACAAAAGGTCTCAAGGCGGGACAGGGTCCCAGATGGGAGGCTTCAAATGATGCATGCCCCGCAAAAAAGTGCGGGAAAGGTGCAGCTGGGCAAAAGATTTGCCCTCGACAGGCACATGGTATGCAGAAATGGCACACAAGTGTACCTTCAGGGAAGAGTAGCTGAGTCCTGCATCTGAAAGAAAGAGGTACTCCAGAACCGAGTTCACTGGGCAATTGAAGGGGTCCAAGCTCCGAGTGATGGCCCAAACGCAAAACTGTTTCCATTTCATAGTGTAGGTTGCCCTAGTGGAGGGTTTCCTCGCTGCCACTAGGACATCTGCTACCCTTGGAGAGACTCCAAATCTGGAGCCAAGTCTGCAGGAGCCACGCATAAAGAGGCAGAGATCTGAGATCCGGATGGATCAGGGAGCCCTGCTCCTGGGACAGCAAGTCTTACCTGAGGGACAGGGGCACTGGAGGTTCCACTGCCAACTGCTGCAAAAGGGGAAACCATATCTGATGAGGCCAGAATGGAGCCACCAGGATCATCTCTGCCCCCTTTGACTGCAACTTGATGAGTACTTGTTGCAGCAGGGGAAAGGAAGGGAACACGTAAAGAAATCTCCCTGCCCAGGAGAAGGACAATGCGTCTTGCCAAAAAAGTGCCAGGCCCCTGGATCTAGTGAGCAAAACTGGGCAGTTTTGTGTTGGATGGGGAGGCAAATAGATCTATTTCTGGGAAACCCCATCTGGCGAAAAGATCTTCTGCCACTGCGGGGAGCAGTTCCCACTCGTGGGCTCTGGATTGAATTCGACTGAGGCTGCCAGCCAGAGGGTTGTGAATGACTAGAACATGGACCGCTGAGAGTTCCAGTTGGTGATCTACTGCCCAAGCCCACACCTGCATGGCCTCTCTGATAAGAGCGTGTCCCCCCTTGCTTGTTAATATAAAATACCACTTATATGTTGTCGGTCTGCACTAGCAGGGGGCCAGCCAGAAGGACCGTCTGGAGGACTTGGAGGGCATAAAGGACTGCCCTCCTCTCCAGAATATTGATGTGGAGATGAAGCTCTTGCTGAGTCCTGGATCTGTTAGTTTGTTGAGTGCCCAGATGAGCTCCCCAACTCTGGCTCTACGCAACTGTGGTCAGGATCTGGGTGGGTGATACCTTCCTGAAGAAAACTCCTCTGGAAAGACTGGGAGTATCCAGCCACCATGCCAGAGACTGCTTGACTGGGCTGGATCTGGGACTGTCTGGTCCAGGTCATATGACTTCTGATCCCACTGGACCCAAATGTTCCACTGGATCACCCTCATGTATAGATGGGCCATAGGAACCGTGGCAATGGCCACCACCATATGTCCTAACAAGCGGACGACTGTCCTGGCTGGAGTTTGGTGAGCTGAAAGCAGCTGCTGAGCATGTGACTGAAGGCATTCTGCTCTGTCCTGGGGGGAGGAAGGCTTTGCCTTGTGCTGTGTCCAGGATTGCTCCAATATATTGGTCTCACTGATATGGCCAGAGGCAGGATTTTGGGGAGGTTCAGTGTAATCCCCAAGTCCCAAAACAGGACGAACGTGTCTCGAAGGGTTTCTACAAGCCAGTCCTGAGAGGGAGCGGTGAGAAGTCAATCGTCGAGTTAGGGGAAGAAATAATGCACCTGCCTCCTGAGACTTGCTGCTGCTATGGCCAGGCACTTGGTAAAACACTCTTGGTGCTGAGGACAGTCTGAAGGGCAAGGCCCTGAACTGGTAGTGGCGGCCCTGAAAGTGGAAGCGCAGGAACCTCCTGTGTGGTTGGGAAATCAGAATGTGGTGGTATGCATCCTGTATATCCAGTGAGCATAACCAGTCCCCCTGGTGTAGAAGGGAAAGGAGACCTTTTATGGTCACCATCCTGAATATTTTGTACTGGTTCAGGTGGCTTAAATCCAAGATAGGATGGAGGTCCCCCGTTTTCTTTGGCATGAGGAAAAAGTGGGAGTAGAATCCTGTTCCTCTTTGCTCTGGGGGCACTGACTCGATGGCTTCCTTCTGAAGGAGAGCCCGAATTTCCTCCTCTATAAGGGTGCTGTGGGCCTGAGAATATTGTAACAGAACCGGAGAGTTGTCTGGAGAAACTTCTGTGAATCTGAGAGTGTGACCCATCTCGATGAGCTGCAAGAACCAGTGGTCTGAAGTTATCTGCCGCCACCCTTCGGTGTGCAAGGAGAACCTATCCCCTACCGCTTCCCCCGCTGACTCTGCTGAAGGAGGAGGGTCGGGCAGCAAGTCATGTGGAAGAGCCAGGGAGGGGAAGAGTGGGCTGAGAGGTCCTGGGGGCCTGCGGGGCAGAACCTCTAGTGGCAGGGGTAGTGGCCTTGCGCTTGAAGCCAGTCCACTGCTGCTGCTGCTGACCTCAAAAAGGCTGTCATACAGACCTATGAAAGGACTGCTTAGGCTGTAATTTGGGTCTCCATATGGTCTGCACAGATCTAACAGCTTTTCCTGCCTCCTGCAATCGGGTAATGATATTGTGAGTGTCTTCCTTGAGTAATACCGTCCCTCTAAAAGGGGCATCAATAATCTTGGACTGGATGTCCTGGGCAAATCCTGAGACTCTCAGCCAAGAGTATTGACGGATACAGACCGCAAAAGCTGTGCTTCTGCCTGCCGCGTCCATCTTGTCATACAAAGCCCGTAGAACATGGTTACCAATGTCCGAGCCAGACTTCATGATGACTATAAGCTCTGCCCATCTGGGTGAGTCTGGCACGGTCTGCATGAGTTCAAGCGCCTTGTCCCACAGGGCATTCTGGTACTGGACCATGTGGGCAAGGAAGTTCTGTGACCGGATGGCACATGTGGCGGAGAAGAACATTTTTCTAGCCAAATTACAAAACTGTTTGGAGTCCTTATCTGGCGGCTGTGTACTGAGGTGCCATGGACATCTGGACCTGTGGGCGGCATTCAGTACCACAGAGTGTGCCTCCGGTTGTTTCCCATAATAGGGGTTGTCGCGAGGTATGGTATAGAACCGGTCTGACTTCTTGGATATGGCAGGGTTAGAGAAAGGACACTTCCAGGTTAGTTTGTTGGCATCCTTGTATGAGTCTACCATTGGAGGAATTACCATGGGGAGGGCATGCTTCTTTCTTAGGAAGACAGCCAACCTCTTTCGCTCCGGGTCGAGGTCCTCTGAGTCCCAGCCATTCAACTGTTGAATGTGATGCATAACGTCCATAAAGGAAGGGTCATCAGGTAGGAAGCATGGAGTTTCCTTTCTGACGTCCGGTTCACATGGATGGTCTGAATCCCCTCAACCCGGAGGAGGAGTCCGCTTCCGAGTCCTCAGAGTCAGAAGAAGGGGTGGGCGACCTCGGGGGCCTGCGTGGTCGTGGAGATGGCAGGTCCTTGTTGGGCGCCGGCCTCCTAGGAGGAGGAGAAGCGGGGTGGCTCGAAGGCTCAACTGGTGTGGTCCCTCGGGAAGCTGGCTCAGCAAGGGTCAGGGGAACTTCTTTGTCTTTATCTTTAAAGAAAGTCCACCAGGTGGCGAAAGGTTCATTGAGTCCCTGTGGGAGAGCTGTTATCTGGAGCTGAGGTAACCGGTGTGGAAGGCCCTGGCGTCAGGTTGTCCGGCTGGGGTAACCTTGGTGTCAGGGTAGTCTGGCCCTGATCTTCTAGCATCTGGGTTGAAGCAGTACCCACAGGCGTCGAAGGTACCGGACCCGATGTCTGACCATCTGCTGTTGGATCCTTGGGCGTCGGGTTGGTAGGGGCGCCGGAATGAATGGGCATTTGTGGAGGCACCTGGTTCTCCCGAGTGGGCATCGGGGAGGCTGGCGTCGAGATGCCTGGCATAGGCGGACGCTGGGCTGGAGAGCTAGCCAGCGTCCACCTGGGTGGAGCAGCTGGTGGAGGAGGCGTTGCTCCTGGGTGGGATGTGCGTCTGCTGCTCCCGGAAGGAGAGGACTGCTCCAGGTGTTGCTTCCCAGCATTAGCCCCAGACATCAGGGCGGACTCAGTAGACACCCTGGTCGGGAGGTCGAAAGACAGTGGTCTGCCGTCCTAAGAGCCTCCAACCGAGCCACTAGGCTTAGAGCCCCCGGGGAGATGGGCTTAAGCTTGAGTGGTTGAGGGGATTGGGAGGACTTCCCACACCCCGAGGAGCCTTCTTTCGAAACAGAGATGAGGGAGGGAGGCTTTGCTACTGGGAGCCCGGAGGATGAAGAGGTCGATGATTTCTGCGTTTGGGACCGGGAGCGGCCTTCTGCCCGGGGTTTCACCTTGTCCCTGTGCTTGTGTTTGCCACTCAATTTCTTCTCCTTGTGAGAAGAAGATGAGCTCTTGTGGTGAATTTCCTTCTCCATGGCAGATATCTGCTGTTTTAACAGGAAAGCCTCGAGGGTCTTCTGGCGCCTAAGCCTCTTGTGCTGGTTGAAGTCACTGCAGTGCTGGCAGGCCTCAGTGTTATGGTCTGGGTCCAGGCAGAACAGGCAGGCCGAATGGCTGTCCTTGTGCAGAATCTGCTTGATGCACGCGCACTTGGAGTGGTGCCTCTCGATGGAAGATGGAGAAGACGACGACATGCACGAAGACTTTACTAATCGCTGAAAATAAAAATAAAATCGGGTGTTGTATAACGTGGTCAAAATGGGGGTTGACTAGATGAAGGCATCCTCGGAGGTCCGACTTTCTCAGTCAATGGCAGGAAAAGAACTGGGGATGGACTGTAGAACTGCCCCTTTTATATGTCGGGGGCAGGCCAACGTAGGGAGCAGTTCCCCGCCTGGTACTGCTAGCTAGAAAGTTTCTGTGGGTTCCTGGCACCTGCCAGCTTGAGTCCTAAAGGTGTCACCTGCTGCTAGAGCGAATCTTGAAGTAAGATCTTTGGATCAGTCCACAAGGACACCCTGTCCTTGTGGAAAACCAAACAAGGCTCTTTACACAACAGAACCTGAAGTTCTGAAAATGCTTTGAGCAGAAGTAATAGCAACTAAAAACAATGCTTTCCAGGACAGAAAGTGTAACTTGCAACTTACAGCAAAGTAAGTTTTTCTAAGATAAACAAAAGGTCCCATGGAGGGACAGGGTCCCTGATGGGAGGTTTCAGATTCAGTTTGCCCCGCAAGAAAGTGCGGGAAAGATCCAGCTGGGCAAGAGTCTTGCCTTCAATAAGTGCATGGTCCACAAAGATGGTGGATAAGTACACCTTAAGTAGCAAGTAACTTGAGTCTGACAGGGAAAGGAGGTACTCTATTCTAGAACTAGATTCACCGGACAGGTGTAGGGATCAAGTTGATGAGCGGTGGCCCATACACAGAACCACTTCCATTTCATGGAATACATGGCTTTAGTGGAGGGTTCCCTGGCTGCCACTTGAATGTCTGCCAACCAGGGAGAAACCCCAAATCAGGTAACTGCTAAATCTGCAGGAGCCATGCATGAAGATGAAGAGACTTGAGTTCTGGATGGACCAGAGTGCCCTGCTCCTGGGAGAACAGGTCAGAGCACAGAGTCAGGGGGATCGGAGGTTCCACTGCTAGCTGCTGGAGTATTGGAAACTCTAACTGGTGTGCGGTCAGTAAGTGGCTATTAGGATCATCTCTGCTCCCTCTGACTATAACTTGAGAAGAACTCTCTGCAGTAATGGAAAGGAAAGGAAGGTATATAGAAACCTCCCTGTCCAGAAGGAGGACAATGCATATTGCCAGAAATCACCAGGCCCTGGATCTAGTGAGCAGAAACTGGACATTTTTGCATTGGATGGGAATGCAATGAGGTCCAGTTTGGGATGGCCCCAACTGTTGAAGAGATCTTTGGCCACTGAGGGAAGAAGTTCCCATTCATATGCCTTGCACCGAGACTGGCTTAGGTTGTCATCCAAAGTATTTAGAATGCCTGGAACATGCAGAGCTGTCAGGTCCAGGTGATCCTCTATGGCCCAATACCAGACTCTCATGGCCTCCCTGCAGAGGGGGTAAGAGTGTGTACCCCCCTGCTTGTTTATGTAAAAGATCACTGACACATTGTCCATCTGGACCAAAAAGGGGCCTGGGAGCAGGTTCACCTGAAAGGCCTGCAGGGCATAAAGGATCACCCGCATCTCCAAAACATCTGTGGAGATATTGCTCCTGTGGGGGATCAAGTTCCTTGAGTCTGATGGTCTGCCAGATGGGCACCCCAGCCCTGGCCAGATGCATCCGTGGTCAGGATCTGACAAGGCGACTCTGTCTGGAAGAGGACCCCCCCCCTGGGAGAGGTTGGAGGGGTTCAACCACCACACCACAGTCTGTCACACATAGTTGGAGACCAACACCAGTTGCTCCAAATCATCTGTATGCTGGTCTCACTGGACCTGAAGGTTTATTTGGACTACCCCCATGTGCAGGCAAGCCAGAGAACTGTTGCAATGGCCGCCGTGATGTTTCCCAGCAGCCTTAGAACTGACCTGGCTGGGATCTGGTGAGACGAGGAGACCAGTTCAGCCTGTGTCTGAAGGTGTTCAGCCCTGTCTGAGGGTAGAAAAGCTTTGCCTTGGAACATGTCCAAGAATACCCCAATGTACTGAAGTCTCTGGCTTGGCCAAGGGGAGGTTTTGGGGAGACTGAGGGTGATCCCAGGTCCCAAAACAAGGTGAAGGTGGCCTCCATGGTTCTGGGCTACTATTCCCTGGTGGGAGCTGTCAGAAGCCAGTCATCCAGATAAGGAAAGACATAATGGCCTTTCCTTCTTAAGGCTGCATCCACTACTGGTAGGCACTTTGTAAAGACTTGGGGGCCGAGGACAAGCTGAATGGCAGAGCCTGAAACTGTTAATGGTTTCCTTGGAAATGGAAGTGAAGAAACCTCTGGTGGGGGTGGAAAGACCTAGATGTGAAGATAAGCACCATGCATGTCCACAGAACAAATCCAATCCCCCTGATGAAGCAGGGGGAGAAGGCCGGGGAGAGTGAGCCCCCCGAAGCATTTGTACTCTATGTACTGGTTTAGGTGGCTGAGGTCCAGGATGGAATGCAGGTCTCCGTTCTCTTGGGGACAGGAGGAAATGAAAGTAGAATCTCTTCCCTTGTTGTGCTGGCAGGACGGGTTCTATGGCCTGTTTTTGCAGGAGTGCCAGAATCTCCTCCTGGATGAGGGCGATGTGGGCCTGAGTATAGTGGGAGGGCAATGGGAGATTGTCCGGGGGCATCTCCAAGAACTCTAGAATGTGCCCCTTTTTCACTAGCTGAAGAACCCTGTCGCATAGAGCCATCTGGCGCTGGTCTAAGAGGAGTAGACAGATCAGGTGTTGGTCCCTTGGACGTCAGCTGAGGGATGGTAGGGTTGGCTGGTGACAACGGAGGGTAAGAAGACAATGGCTGAGGTGTTGCCGGAGTCGATGTCAGGGTGGCTGGCCTCGATCGGACAGGCATGGGTTAACACCGGTCTGGAGATGCAGCTGGTGCAGGCCTCAAAGGAGAAGCCTGTCCTACGGCGCTAACTCCAGAGCGGAGCAGAGGCATCACTCTTGCGGGAAGGTGAGTGCATGCCCCTGGTGTTGCTTGGTGGTGTCGCTCCCTGAAGCTGGAGCTGACTTAGCTGATACTCAGACTGGGAGAGTGACGTGCAAAGATCCGCCATCCATGGAGGACTTGGTCGAGCCAGCTGGCTGAGAACCTACCTGATGTAAGGGCCTGAGAGGCTTGGGATGAAGTCCTGAACCCTGGAGAAGCACCATCCGAGATGGTGATGAGAGCGGGCAGTTAGACCACTGGTAGCCAGGAAGAGGTAAGGGCTGTGGGGTGGCAGGGGCCGAACTTCTGCAGGAGGAATACCCAGGTTCGCTCACCGACGTACACAGGGACCTAGAACGGGAAGCTGATCGGGGTTTGTCCTGGTGTTCCTCCTGGTGTTTGTGCCTTCTGCTGGACTTCCTCTCTTTGTGTGATGAAGAAGTCGAAGCCCTGGAGGCCGGAGAAGAAGAGGTACTTTTGTGGAGTTCTTTCTCCATCGCTGTTAATTTCTGCTGTAGCAGGAAGGCTTCCAGGGACTTCTGGCGGCATAGCAGGTGCGCTGGTTGAACTCCTGGCAGTGCTGGCAGGCCTGTGTTGTGGTCCAGGCCTAGGCAGAGCAGACACGATGAGTGGCCATCCTTATGGGGAAGCTGCTTGCCACAAGCACACTTCATTCACTGTCACACCACAGACGAGGATGGAGAAGAATTTTAAGAAAATAACACGTGGGTAATGCAAAGAAAATGGTGGTCGACTACAGCAGAAGGCGTCCATGAAAGTCCAACTTGTGTGGGTCAACGGTGGGTGAAGAACTGAAGCTGGGCTGGGGAATCACCCTTTTATACCATAGGCGGATGTCGGGGCCGGGCCAATGTCGGGGCAGTCTGCCGCTATCTACTGCTAGCTAGAAATTTTCCGTGGGGTTCTGGCACCTGCTGGCTTCAGTCCAAATGGTGTTGCCTGCTGCATGAGCCCCCTCAAAGTACGATTGACTTTTCCCTGCCCTAATGGGTGGTAACTACAAAAGGGAGGTAACTGAGTACTGTGTACTTGAACAGGTTCCCAGCGGACTAGAGTGAGACTTCACCTCGTGGACAGGCCACCACTTTCTCTCCATCCATTTTCTTCTCTGGACCTCCTCATACTTTTGTCTGTACTATGAACAGTAGGTGAATAAACACAGGTTACTCACCTGTAACAGTAGTTCTAGGAGTGGTATATGATGTTCATCCACACTTTCTGGCAGATCACCTTTCCCTTTAAGTTCTGCCAGAACGTCTTCAAGCTGGCTCCTTCCACCCACCTGGGTGGTATAACCCTCGGTTCCGCCCCTAGACGCCAGATCTTAGCCCGCTGGAAGCAAGGTTGTGCGCCTGAGCCTGGGGAAGTCGGGTGGGTCCATGTGGATGAACATCATTTTTTTTTTTCATTTGTTAACTGGGTAAGTGACACTGGACCAAAGGCCTTTTTTCAGGTTAGATCCAGGATAATCAATACAAAACATACAATACATTGTAATATAAACAATACATAGACTTTACTAACATTAAATATTACAAGCACACTGTTGCCTCATCCAAAGAAATTCCATCAATTGTTTCTTAAAATTGCCAATTGATGTAGCCTATCGAATAGTCAAAGGAAGAGCATTCCAATGAAGGGGGCAGAAATAGAAAAAGGCACGAGAAGCAATTTTCATTTTGGACAATTCAATAACTAATGTTATACCAGCTGATGAACGCAAACTAGGAGGAACATTTCTCAAATTAATTAAATTACTAAGTGGAAATTTGGTCCCCAAAAACACACTTAAAGATCATACAACCAAAAAAAAATACAGGTTACTCACCTGTAACAGGAGTTCTAGGAATGGTATATGTTGTTCATCCACACTGTCTGGCAGGTATCCTTGCCGCTTTAAATCTTGCCGGGAGGTCTTCAAGCTGGCTCCTCCCACCCACCCGGGTGGTAAAACTCGGCTCCGCCCCATGACGCCAGATCTGCCCGCTGGAAGCTCAGGTTGTGCGTCGTTGGAGGTTGGTGGAAATGTAGGATGAACAACATATACCATTCCTAGAACTCCTGTTACAGGTGAGTAACCTGTATTTCTAGGGACATGGATATGTTGTTCATCCACATTGTCTGGCAGACTCCTAGCAGTTCTCCGGGAGGAGGGAGGCAAGGTGCACACCCCCTACTTAGGGAATAGAGACTGGAGAACCAAGGCCCCAAAACCAGCATCCCGGCGTGACTCAAGGTCGATGTGGTAGTGGGTGATGAAGATGTGTGCTGAATTCCAGGTAGCAGCCCTGCAGATTTCCTGGATAGGGACGTCCCTGGAAGCAGCCACCAATGCAGCAGTATGGCGGGTAGAATGAGGTCTTATCCTTCTGGGAGGCTCCATGCCCGCCAACTTATAGCAGAGATCTATGCAGGAGGTGACCCACCTGCTTATCGTCCGCTTGGCTGCAGGTCTGCCAGGTGCGGCTTCAGCGTAGGTGACAAACAGCTGGCAACCTCTCCTGAATTTCCAGCCATGCGCCCTTATAGTAAGCGCGCGCCTCTTCTAGGGTCCAGAGTATGGAGCCCATATTCGGCCTCCAAGGTGTGATTGGGGTAGAACACCGCAGAGTCAACACCTGGTTAAGGTGAAACTCCGCCACCACCTTCGGAAGGAATTTCGGTGGAAGAGGACAACCTTGTCCCTGTGGAAGACCAGGTAGAGACTCGATGGAGAGCACCTGAGCTCTCCCATCCTTCTGGCTGACGTAATAGCCACCAAGAAGGCGGTCTTCCACGACAGGTGAGAGAGATCACACCTGTGCACTGGTTCAAATGGCTTGCCCATGAGCTTTGCCAGTACCAGCAGTAAATCCCATGGAGGTGGAGGTTCTCGAACCGGAGGGGAAATGTGATCAAGGCCTTGGAAAAAGCGCCCGACCACTTTTTCCTGCGCCACTGACTGCTTCCTGGCCCGTGCCCGGTAAGCAGAGATGGCTGCCAGGTGCACCTTAAGGGTCGTCGACCTAAGCCCTTGCTGAGAAAGGGACCATAGGTAGTCCAATATGCTCGCCAAGGAACAGGAGGGTCAAGGCCCTTGCCCTGACACCAAATGGAAAATCTCTTCCATTTGAAGGCGTAGCATTTTCTGGTCGACTCCTTATGGGACACCTCAACTACATTGAGGACCTCGTCGGAAAGACCCAAAGCCTGGAACTCTAGCAGCTCAGGAACCAGGCCGTCAGGTGCAGGGATTGAAGGTCCGGATGGAACACCTTCCCTGACTGACTGAGAGCAGGTCCGGGCGAGCTGGAAGCTGCCTCGGGAGCCTGGAGCTGAGGCTGAGGAGATCTGGGTACCGGTACTGGAGGGGCCAGTCTGGGGCTATCAGAATCACCTGCACCTTGTCCCTCCTTGCTTTGAGAAGCACCTTGTGAATCAAGGGGAATGGGGAAAGGCATAGAAGAGGCCCGGGGTCCATGGCCTCGAGAAGGCATCCCCCTGCAGCGAGCCCTGCTGAGGGGGGCGGGCATGGAACAGCCTCAGCTTCGCGTTCTCCCTGGAGGCAAACAGGTCCACCTGAGGTGTACCCCAATGGGAGAACAGATCTTGTACTACCTCCGGCAGGAGAGACCACTCATGGGACACAGCCCCTATCCGGCTTAGGGCATCGGCCAGGGTATTGGAGGCTCCTGCCACATGAATGGCTAGGAGATCCACCTCCAGGCTGCGCACGAGTGACCAAATGCGGAGAGCTTCCTTGCATAGAAGCATGGAGCGCGTCCCACCCTGGCGGTTTAGGTAGTACATGTGTGGTATTGTCCACCTGGACCCAACCACTTGACCAAGAAACGGGAGGGCGGTGGTGAGAGCCAGGCGACCGCCGGGAGCTCCAGCAGGTTGATGTGGCATCGGACTCCGAGGGACCAGAGGCCGGGCGCCGGTGTTCCCTAGATGGACACCCCAACCCATCAGAGAGGCATCGGTCGATAGAGAGACCGTCGGCTCGGGGCGGACAAATGGGATGCCCTCCTGCAGATGAGCTGGAACGATCCACCACTGGAGAGCGTTCCACATCCCCTGGGTCACCGTCACTAGCTGGTCCAATGGATCGCAGCGTTGAGACCACTGGCTGGCCAGTCCCCATTGAAGGGGGCGCATGTTCCAGCGGGCCCAACGAACCACGCTGGTGCAGGCCGCCATGAGACCCAGGAGGCACAGGAAGTCCCGGGCAGGGCGCGATTGCCCAACCAGAAATGATTGGGCAAAGGAGGAAAGAACCTTGGCCCTGTCCCCCGGGAGCCGTGCTCTGGCTTGAAGAGAATCACCTGCTTCGGTTCGAGTTCCGACTTGGCCTCGTTGATGAGGAAGCCGACCTGAGAGCAAACCTGGAGGGCCAGATCCTTGGACCGCTCCACCTCCTGTCTGGAGGGGGTTGCTATCAGCCAATCGTCCAGGTAAGGGTACACCCGGATCCCTCGGCGCTGCAGAAATGCTGTCACCACTGCCATGCATTTGGTGAAGACCCTGGGAGCAGGAGACAAGCCGAAGGGCATGGCTCGGAACTCGAAAAGGGATCCTTCCGCTCGAAAGTGAAGGAATCTCTGATGTGACGGACGAATAGGGACGTGAAAGAACGCGTCCTGCAGGTCCAGAGAGCAGAACCACACGCTGCATTCCAAGGATGGTATTATCTGAGCCAGAGTGACCATCCTGAAGGTCCGAGACCTTAGGAACTTGTTTAGGTCGTGCAGGTCGAGAATGGGGCGCCAGCCCCCCCGTCCGTTTCGGAACCAGGAAGTACCTGGACACAAACCCCGGGTCTGAGGGAGGATCCGCCACCTCTCTGATCACCTCCTTCTCGAGGAGGATAGCGACGTCGGCTTGGTGAGCCGACAGTGAGGCTGCGGACCCCGAGGCCCCCCGAGGTGCGACGGCTCTGAAGGGCAGGGCCCTTTCCCACCACTTTCAACACCCACCGGTCTGTGGTAATAATGGACCAGGCGGAAAGAAAGTAGCGGAGCCGCCCCCCCATGGGGGGAACCTGGGGTGAGGTGACGAGGTTGGGGGCGACACCCCTCAACCCGTCACTGGGCAGGCTTGAAGGGGGGACCGGCCAAGGGACCTCCTGGGCCTTTACCCCTGCTTCCTGGAGGAGGAAGCTGCGGGCTTGGGTTTGGGATGCCAAGCGCGAGCCTGCTGGCCCTGACATTGCTGGGCCGGACGTGCCGCGGGCGCAGACGGACAAAAGGGCTTAGGCTGTGGTCTGCGGCCCTTGTCCCTCTGAGCGGATGAGACCGAGTCCAAGGTGGCATTGGACTTCTGCATCCTCTGGAGGTGGCCTTCCACCCCAGGGCCGATGAGGTCGGTCCCCAGGAAGGGGACATCCGCCAACTTGTGCTGGGTATCCGATGTGAAAGTGGAAATCCTCAGCCATGCCCGACGGCGCATAGCCACTGCGGCCGCGACTGACCTGGCACATGAGTCTCCAATGTCCAGAGCAGTCTGAAGTTGCTGCTTGGCCACTGCCCTGCCCTGGTCCCGCACCTGCCTAACCGTGGTCTGCAGGTCAACCGGGAGATGAAGGACTACCTCGTCCAGGGAGCCCAACAGGGCATGAGAGAAATGTGCCATAAGCACGTCCGAGCTGGCCTGACGAAGGCCAAGGGAGAACGCAGCGCAGACTTTTCGCCCGGCATAGTTCAATTTCTTGGACTCCTTGTCGGGAGGTTTGTCTGATCCCTCCAGCGCTTTCCGCACGCTGAAAACGCTGTCGGCAACAACCCTCAAGCAAGGGATGTTCCGAGAAACCGGACAGGGAACCGGTAGGGACCGCGCCTCCCCTGGTCATCCTGCGAAGGCGCAGGGCAGGAAGCAGGCGCTGCCAGAGCTCCAAGGCGGGCCCACAATGGCCTTGGCCACAGGAAGGGCCTCCGTAGGAGAATCCCCGTCCAATATCTCCGTGAGGGGATACTTGGCCGCTTGGATCGTGGGCTCGAGCTGCATCCCGTGGACTCGAGATGAGCCTAAGCAAACCCAGGAAGGACGAAGGGCTATCGCCCAGCGACTGACCTCCAGGACTCCAAGTCCACTCGCCTGGAGAAAAGGGAGGAATTGTCGTCGGACTCGGAAGAGTCCGCAAAGAGCTGCCTTGGGCCTGAGCCACCCTCCACCTGCCGAAGGCAATCGGGAGTGAGGGTGACAGACAGCCTATGGGGCAGACCCTGGGCCGACCGAGAGTTCTTGGTCGGAGCCCCAAACAACGGCTGTGGAGGCGGAGGTTCCACCAGAATTGGTGGAGCAGCTGGTTTTCGCTGAGCAACAGGCCTGGAAACAGGCGCCTCGGCTAAAGCGAGGGGTTGCTTCGGCCGCTCCGGTGACAGCCACTTAATAGCCGGGAGCGGCGACGTCGGCTTGTTCCCGGCCAGAAACTGTTGCCACACGAGGGTCCTCGTATCGTCGACGCCACCCGCGCCAGGCCTGCCCCAGCTCGAGGGAGGAGGAACCCGGCGGCGCGCTTGCAGCGGTGCAGAGACTGAGACCGCCGGCGGCGGCGGGATCGGCTGGACCGCAAAGAAGTCAGAGACCGAGAACCTCGGCTTTTCCGAGGAGGGTGCGGGGAGGGCGGGAAACCCGCTCTCCCTCGGCTCGGAGGGGTCACCCGAGGGCTCCGGAACCGGAGGCACTGGCAAGCCCACGGGATCCTCAACCACCACCGGGGGAACCGGGAAAGAGGATTTCCGGCTTCGCTGGTCGACAACCCGTCCAACGGGTCGAGAAAGATCTCGACTGCGTCGACGGGAGTCTCAGTCAACTGACCTGACGGGGACACCGTGAAGCCAGTGGCCGAAGCCGAAGGATCGACCAAAGTCGATGGTCAACCACCCGGGGAAGGGGACCTCTCCCGCTCCCAAGAGCGTCGACGGAGGGACTTACCCTTGTCCTTCTTTTTGGACCGAAAGGAAGGTCCAGCAGATGTTGGTCCCTCTCCCTTAGTGGACAGGGACAGACAAAGCTCCTTAAAGGAAGCAGAATATGAGGATCCCAGGGAGAGCGGGATAAATGCCGCGGCAGAGGAAGATGCGCTCCGCCACCTCCTCTTTGAGGGCGATCATCTGTCAGCTGTCGCACGAGCCCGCCGCCCGAAAACCGCCCAACCGGCCTCCTTCGATTTTACCGAGGGTAGCGCTGGTCGCCCAAGTTGCAGACGGGCAGCACGGTCTTCCAGGACGAGGCCGAGAAAGTAGAGCACAGGACGCAAGCCTGCGGGTCGTGCTCAAGGCCCAAGCAGTAGACGCACATGGAGTGCGGATCCGTCCGAGACATCTTCTGCCCGCATGGGCATCTCCGGAAACCGGGAGTCGATTTGTCCATCGCAGCCGCGAGGGAAATAGTTGACCGAAGTCTAGAAAACCTTAAATTTTAATTTCGGAAAACTGAAGAGTTAGGAACCAGTCTTATACGTAGAGCGTTAAGGAGGGAACCTAAGCTTCCAAGCAGTAAGGAAGATCTGGCGGAGCCGAGAGTTTTACCACCCGGGTGGGTGGGAGGAGCCAGTTTGAAGACCTTCCGGCAAGATTTAAAGCAGCAAGGATACCTGCCAGACAGTGTGGATGAACAACATATTCATGTCCCTAGAACATTCAATTTATATACCACTCCTAGAACTACTGTTATAGGTGAGTAACCTGTGTTTCTAGGGATGTGGATAAGATGTTCTATCCACAATGTCTGGCAGACTCCTAGCAGTTCTCCAGGAGGAGGGAGGCAAGGTGCACACCCCCTATTTGGGGAACAGAGATTGGAGAACTGAGGCCCCAAAACCAGCATCATGGGGTGATTCTAAGTCAATGTGGTAATGGGTAATGATGGTGTTTGCTGACTTCCAGGTAGCAGCCCTGCAGATACCCTGGATAGGGACATCCCAAGAACCAGCCACCGACGCAGTGGTATGGTGGGTGGAATGAGCCCTTAGCCCTACAAGAGGCTCCCTACCCACCAACCTAGAGCAAAGATCAATGCATGAAGTGATCCACCTGCCAATCGTCCACTTGGCTGCAAGTCTGCCAGGTGCGGCTTCAGCATAGGTGACAAACAGCTGGTAAAACTCTTCCCGAACTTCTGCCATATGCACTTTGTAGTAGGCGAGCGGTCATCTCGGGTCCAAAATATGAGCATGTACTCATTCTCTGAGGTGTAATTAGGGTAATTCACTGGCAGAGTCAACCCCTGGTTAAGGTGAAACTCCGACGCCACCTTCGGAAGGAATTTCGGATGGGGGAGCAGGACAACCTTGTCCCTGTGGAAGACTAGGTAAGGAGACTCCACCGAAAGCGTCTGGAGCTCCTCAGTCCTTCCGGCAGATGTAACAGCCACCAGAATGGTGGTCTTCCATGACAGGGTTCGTCAACTGAAGTCCCTGTCGGGAGAGGGACCACAGGTGGTCCAAAATGCTAGCCACTGGACAGGACAAAGTGTCCAACCCTTTGCCTTGACACCAAATGGCAAATCTCTTCCATTTGAAGGCACAGCATTTTATGGTTGATTCCTTACAGGATGCCTCAACAACTATGAGGACCATGTCAGACAGACCCAAAGCTTGGAACTCTAGCCGCTCAGGAACCAGGCTGTCAAGTGCAGAGATTGAAGGTCCAGGTGGAGTACCTTCCC
This sequence comes from Neoceratodus forsteri, assembly GCA_016271365.2. NCBI lineage: Eukaryota > Metazoa > Chordata > Ceratodontiformes > Ceratodontidae > Neoceratodus > Neoceratodus forsteri. The sequence continues at coordinate 1,337,707,214 of CM057455.1, read as the reverse complement.
CTAACTGATAGAGGGCAGGTCCAGGCATGCTGGAAGATGCCTCAGGAGCCTGTTGCTGAGGCTGAGGAGATCTGGATACCAGGACTGGCATGACCAGTCTGGGGCTACCAGGATCACCTGTGTCTTGTCCCTCCTGACATTGAGGAGCACCTTGTGGATCAATGGAAGTGGAGGGAAGGCATAGAAGAGGCCTGGGATTCATAGCCTCAAGAAGGCATCCCCCTGTAGTGAGCCCTGCTGAGGGGGGTGGGCATGGAACTGCCTCAGCTTTACGTTCTCCCTGGTGGTGAACAGGTCCATCTGAGGGGTGCCCCACTGGGAGAAGAGATTGTGTACTACCTCTGGATGAAGGGACCACTCATGAGGTGCCTCACCCATCTGGCTGAGGGCATTGGACAGCTGATTCGAGGCTCCTGCCACATGGATGGCTAGGAAATCTGCCTCCAAGCTGAGCACGAGGGTCCAAATGCAGAGAGTTTCCTTGCACAGAGGAAAGGAATGCGACCCGCCCTGCTTGTTGAGATAGTACATGGTCAAGGTATTGTCCGTCTGCACCTGGACCACTTGACCCTGAATGAACGGAGCGAATGCAGCCAGGGCTAGCCGAACCACTCGAAGCTCCAGCAGGTTGATGTGACATTGGGATTCCTGGGGGGACCAGAGCCCAAGCTGTAGTCTGGTCGCAACATCTGAGGGGGAAAGGCCGGTGGTGTACAGGACAGTATCATCAGCATACACATGTATGGAAGATAAGGAGCAGACTGACGGGAGGTTGTTTAGGGAGATGGAGATAACAGAGGGCCAAGTACTGAGCCCTGGGGCACACCCGTGTGTACTTGAAGGGGAGGGGATATAGCATTGGCTATCCTGATTGATTGTGACCGCCAGGTAGGCTCTGAACTAGCTGATGGCAGAGTCAGACAGGCTGGCTGAGGTAAGAGTATTGAGAATGAGGGAGTGGGATAACTCCTTGTGCAGGGAGACTGCAATCTCCTATTGGACCCAGTGCTAGACTCTACGGCAGTCCACACAGCCAGATCCCCAGCCGCCCACAAAAACTTCTGCAGATCAAAGTCCTCCTTGGCATGCACTGTCATGCAAAAGGAGCAACATTCACATCAGAAAGGCTTCTTCCACTTCTCACACCCGCACCAAACATATAGTCACAAAGACTATATCTTCAGCTACAAGGATGACCTCCACCGAATCTCATCCTGTCACTGTCATATGGGCCCTATATCATTTCACGGTCACACACTCACTGTCACAGAAGTAAACCTGGGGCATTTTTGCAGGCAAAAAGCTGGCATCTAGATACCTGTCATTTCGAAGATGAGCAGTTTCTGGATTTGGAGCACACACAAGTCAAACAAATTCTCACCCATAAAGACTTCCCCACATGCACACAGCAACAGTGTGGAACACTGTAGAGGTAGTGTTGCGAGGCTACCTCATCAGCTATGCTGCATAGAAGGAGAAAAACTGTATAGCACACAGGACAGATCTTTTGGGTACCCTTGCCTTCCTGTAGCAGCAGTACCACAAGGACAAGCTTGCTGACCCTACTCACATAAAATTAAGAAGCATTTAGATGACCTTGCACTTGAACAAACTAAAAAGGCCTTGCAACATCGTAGACAATAATATTATGATGGGAGGCCTCAGAGCAGTATGACTCTTAGGCCACAGAGCAAGAAGTTATCAACAGACAGCCACTATTATGAAAGTCAGATACACGGACACAAAGATCATAACCAAAGATACAACATTCATAGTGAAGGCCTTCATTGAATAGTACAAAAAAACTGTATGCCTCGGACCCTGCTCCAGACCAGACTTACCTCCAGGCTTTCCTGGCCGAAGTCCGTCTACCCCACATTGCTAATGCTGCCAAAGAGGCTCTGATAGCCCCATCATGGGCCTAGAGGTATAGAAGGCAATCGGGTGCCTAAAACCAGAGAAATTCCTCGGCCTGGATGGGTACCTGGCAGTTTCTCAAAAAATGCTCCCAGGAACTCTCCATTCTATTTCTCAGAGTGGTCAATTCCAGCCATTGTGGAGTTATGCCATGATTTCCTAATACCTAAGACAGAGAATCCCCCTGACTGCTGTTAGTCTTAGACCAATACTGGTGTTAAACAACTACTATAAGCTATTAATGTCTGTTCTCATAAAATGGCTGGGCGCTCTGGTGCCCTGATTGATCAACCCAGATGATAGGGTTTAACAGGCAAGCAATGCATAGCATGAAGAGGTCCCACTCTATTCTCTACCATGTGATAACAACCGTCTCTCCCCTCCTTGCCCTCAGTCTCAATGCAGAGAAAGCGTTTGACCAGATCTTGGACATTCCTCTGCACCACACTGAAGCGGTTTAGACAGTACAGTTACTTAAGAACTTACCATAACAGCAGATCTTTGAGAGGAGCTCTTGCAGCAGGCAACACCATTAGGACTGAAGCCAGCAGGTGCCAGGACCACACGGAAAACTTCTAGCTAGCAGTATACAACGGAGGACCGCCCCATGACCTTAGCCTGCCCCCCAGGCCAACCTCAGTTCTCCCACCGGAGACCCCAGCACACATAAGAGATTGGAAAACCAAGGTGGTTCCTCTACACCAAAGAAAATGAACAGTGATGGAGAAGTAGTCACCAGGGGGATGGAGAGAGAGGGAAGGCAGCACCTGCTGTAAGAGCTCATCTCGAACATCTACTGTTACGGTAAGTTCTTACCTAACTGTACTATCTCACTTCTGTGGGGCTCTTGCAGCAGGCAACACCATTAGGACTGAGTCCTAAGCAGTTTAAGGACTGCCTCCCCCCCGGTCAGCTGGGAGGAGGCAGAAGTCAGTGTAATGCTCTCAAGAGAGCAGGCCCCGCAGGACTGCAAGTCCAAAGCCTGACCTATACCTAGATTAAATGTCCAGAGTGTTATGTCGAATAAAAGTGTGGACAGAACTCCAGGTGGCAGCTGTACATATATCAGCTTCTTGACAGAAGCAAATGAAGCAGCCATGCCCCTGGTAGAATGGTCTTTAACCAGTCCCGGTAAAGGCTTGTCGTATTTGTGGTAACAATAAACAATGCAACTGACTAACCATTTGGACAAACATTGTTTCAAAACAGGGGCCCCTTCTTTCCTAGGGGCAAAAGAAACAACTGATCAGATTTTCTGAATGCACGGGTGTGCTAAATAATAGTGAAGCACCCCATGAACATCCAGAGTAGGCAGCGATGTCTCCTCTTGATTTGAAAACTGGATAATACACAGGCAGGTGGATGTCTTGATTTAGAGTAAACTCAGACATCACTTTAGGAAGAAACTTAGGATTAGTCTTCAAGGACACCATGTCCTTGTGGAAAACTAAATAAGGCTCTTTATACATCAGAGCCTTAAGCTCAGAAATCCTTTGAGCAGAAGTAACTGCAACTAAAAACAACACTTTCCATGACAGAAAACATCGCTTGCAGCTTACGGCAGGTTCAACGGGAGGCAAAGTAAGCTTTTCTAGAATAAACAAAAGATACCAAGGTGGAACAGATTCTCTGATGGGAGGTTTCAGATACAGTATGTCCAAGAAAGTGCGGAGAGGTCCAGCTATGCTCTGTTCTCGGAGTAGGTGTACATGGTATGCACAGATGGCAGATAAATGCACCTTTCTAAGCTTTCTAAGGCAAAGTGGTGCAAAGGAGGCTGTGAGGCCCATAACTGCACCTTATCAATTATAATATCCCAAGTTTGGTATGTTAAAAATAAATTTATCAAGGCAATTTTTAAAGGTTTTTTTGTCATTACTGATGACGAATTCTAATGGTAGGTTATTCCAGGGATTTATGATTCTTTATGTATAGTAGTTTTTCCTAGAAACATGAGCAAATTTAGCCCTATTAATCTGTAGTGGGTGACCTCTAGTATGATATATATTATTTTTGAATTCAAAACCCATTTGAAAAAACAGGTATGGGTCATTTATTATGTCGTACATGTAAATTAGATCACCTCGAGGACGTCTGAGAGATAAGGGCACCAGGTTTAACTTTTCTAAACATAGTTAGTATGGACATTTGGAGAGTCCTTTGATATTTTTAATAAATCTCCTCTCTATTTTTTCAAAAGAAGCGATCTCACTCTTTTTGTATGGATTCCATAATTGTGACGAATATTCCCAGTGGGGTCTAGCGTAGGCTCTATATAAGGGCAGCATTATTGGTGGGTCTCTAGATTTAATGTTTCTCTTGATAGACCATATTATCCTACTAGTTTTATTAATTGCCTCATTAATTTGTTTATTATGCCCTAAATCATTCGATATGTATATGCCCAAGTCTTTTTCATCTACAGTTACTGAGAGTGGAAATCCATTTAACATATATGTGGCAAAGGGGTTATTTGATCCAACGTGCATCACCTAACATTTAGATGGGTTTAAACGCATACCCCACAAACTGACCCAATTCGAGATGCTATTTAGATCTTGCTGTATTATAGATATCTTATTATCACTGCCTCAAGGCCCACCAAGTTTTACGTCATCTGCATATTTTATAGAAATACACTTACAATTTTTTGTCAAATCTGTAATGAACAGTAAAAACAGGCAAGGGCCCAAGACAGACCCCTGAGGAACACCACTACTAACAAGTCGGGATGCGGACAGATGACCATTGATCAAAACCCTCCATGTTCTTTGTTCCAACCAAGTTTTTATCCATGCAATAATATATTTGTTAATATTTGTGTCTACTGTCTAACAATTTCACTATTAGAGAATGATGAGCCATTACGTCAAAAGCTTTACTAAAATCGAGATAAATGATATCCCAAGGGGAACCTTGGTCAATGGTTTTACTAACATTTTCATACAAGCACATTAGGTTACTAAGGCACCCTCTGCCTTTTTTAGACCAGTGTTGTTCTGGGTCAACAGTATTTATTGTATCACTAATAAGATCTTTAATTAAACTCTCTAATATTTTACAAACAGATGATGTCAGACTAATTGGCCGGTAGTTTTTCCAATTTGAACGAGATCCTTTTTTATACATTGGAATAACATAGGCAGACTTCCATTCATTAGGCACAAAATGGTGCATCAAACAGTGTTCAAAATATAAGCACAGGGGATGGGCAATAAAATCAGCTAATAAATATAATAGGTGTCCCCTAATGTTATCAGGTCCGGAAGAATATATTTTTTTTTAATAATTTAAGTTTCTCCAGTATCAAACTGTCAGTTAATTTGATCAAAGATTAATTTGTAACATTCACTATTGCATTATATTGTTTGGATTTATGACTATATAGTTCGCAAAATCTTTGATTTAAGAAATTGGGCCTATCTAGTGGATTGTGACAAAGTTTTGAATCGTCCAATAGGGGTCCGACCTAACAAGTAGGCTTCTTAAGAGAGTTAACATAAGAAAAAAAACATCTTACTGTTATCTTTACTGGCATTTTTTGCAAGATGCATCTCCCAATTCTTTTTTGCCTTTCTTATCATTAATTTACATTTCTTTTGAATATTAAGATATAAAGACCAATGTTCTTTAGTCTTGGATTTTAAGTAGTAGCATATTTTTTATCTTTTTGTCTTAACAGGCGTAGAATATATTTGTTTAACCATTTTGGTCTTAATTTTTTTTGCCCATGCTTAATGGAAGATGAAATGAATTTATCTCTTAAAGGGAAACGTCCATGTACAGTCCGGTCCCACCTCCCTGTGAAGTGGGGCCCGATTTGCAGATGCAGTAGAACAAGTAAAAAATAAACTTACTCGTGTCTAAGCTATATCAAATTGTATATGGTTGATCCTGCCCCTCCTTGCCCTGGCATTTTAGGAAGCAGAGCCCTCCGTCGTGCCCACAAGCACCCGCGACTGTCCCAGTGATAACGTTTCAGGCGGGGAGCAGTCAGGGGCTTCTGTACACTTAATATGTGGCTCCTTTATAAAACGGCTCCGGTTTGGAGCCTGGACATTCATGGGCATGTCTGATACAAATATTGGCTAACAAGTACCCTGCCAGTCGGTACTTGGTCTCGGTGTAGCCAGGACACTCATCGATTCTAAACGGGAGCTATTTGAAGATTTGGCAATACAGATTGCTATGTTGACCGTCTTCCAAATAACTCAGTTCATCGATAAATGTCCTGTAGACCAAACCAGCTCAAACTGGCGGTGTAGCCAATGTTCATCGAGACATGCCTAATGTCAGGCTCCCAAACCAAACCCGTAAGTGTGCAGAAGCCCGAGGCTGCCCCCGCCTGGCATCATCGCGAGACAGTCGCCGGGTGCTGTGAGCATAACAGGGAGGGCAAGGGAGGGGCAGGATCAACCAGATACAATTTGAAATAACTTAAGACACGAGTAAGTTTATTTTAACTTTTTCTACTGCATCTGCTAATCAGGCCCCACTTCACATGGAGGTGGGGCCGGACTGTACATGTACATTTCGCTTTAAATGTGTTTTGGAAAAAGTCCCATCTTTTTTCTGGTTTGAAGTCATAATGTAATCCCAGTTAATACCATTTAGCACAGTAGAAATGCTTGCTAAATCAGCTCTGTCATAATGATAAATAACAGATTTATTATTACTATTGAAAATAACTGTCTGATTTAGAGAAAACTTTAGTGAACTTTGGTCACTATTACAAATGGGAGATGATATAATGACATCTTGTATACTTAGGTGACTACTGTGAAACACTAAATCTAAAATATTGTTCCCTCCTAGTAGGAACTAATATACATTGCTGGATGTTAAGTTGTTTAGAGCAAGCTAGGAGTTTTTTACCTGCACTAGTGAGTGCAAAACCTTTTTTCCCCAAAATATGTCACCCAAATTAAAGTCCCCCATACATAATATGGAACCATACTCACAAGCATTTTCAAATTCAGTAATAATACCTTCTGTATATGTGATACCTACACTTGGGGGTCTGTAACAGACACCAAATATAACATTTTCTATACCTGTTAAAATTTTCACCCATACTGATTCTATTTTATTATCAGGATCTTTGATTTCATCCGATATTTCAACACAATCGTAAACATCTTTAATTAATAAGGCCACACCTCCACCTATTCTGTTAGATCTATTCCATTTATAGATTTTAAAACCAGGCATAATACAATCCCAGGCTAAGATATAAGACCCCCATGTTTCAGTAAATGCAATAATATCTATATTGTCTTCCAGGAAACGTATTTTAAACTCATCAGTTTTGCTATTCAAACCTCTGGCATTAAAATAAAGAAATGAAATATGTTGTGAAGTGCCAAGTCCAGAAATTGCATTGTCAAAATTTGTGTTAAGAAAGGACAAATAAGCAGACCTCTCCCCCTGTGAAACTAGTTTAAATGTAGATTAATACCTTGCAAGAATTGCTTCCCCAGGAGGGATATGCCACAATCTGTCCCTGCTATATAATTCAAAATGACCAATGAATTCTTCCCAATGAGTTATACAGGATATATTTTGAGACATACACCACTTCCTAAGCCAATCATTATACTGATGTATTTTCAAATTCACATGTTAAGGGACTCTGGGAATAGGGAGAATTTCTGACATAATATCACAATTAAACTCAGTTAATATGTTGGTTAAGGCAATTGCGTGCTGTTTTATTTGTGTTCGTTTACCAGGTGAGCGCACTAGACAGCCAAGTGCCTATTTTCAGGTTTAACAGTGAGCACATCTTCTCTACCAATATTGTTTGCCCCAGTGTGGACAACAACTACTGGATTAACCCCTCTGTCAGAAAGAATATTAGGAAGCATATGTGTAATGTTTCGTATTCTAGCTCCACAAAAAGAAGAGCAAGTCTGATATTGTTTGTCAGGATTACAAATATTTCTATCCAGGTGTTTTATTATAGAATCACCTAATACAAAAACTTGCCTTTTTGTCGTTATTGCTTGAAGAGTGGGTAACAGAATTATTATTGTTGACCAGCGCAATGTCCATTAGATCAATAAGATCACCAGAAATAAGAGAGGTGCCATCTGAAGATGGCACAATGTTATGATCAGTCAAATCAACAGGGGAAATGGTAGAAGCGTTGGGATTTTCATCCATTTAATATTGGATCAAATCTATTTTCTGTGTTTAAAGTAAATTGTTCAGCTCTTCTACCTTTTTTGAATGGCTACCTATTTTGAGTTTCATACCATCTTTCATCTGTGGCAACATTTGGGTCTTCCCCTCTCAATCTTTTTTTATTGCCAGTGTCATAAATTAATGGCTCAACTAAAGATGTGTCAAGGGGTGCTGAGGTCTGGGGGATGCAACTAGGATTTACAGATGTTTCATTAACTTTATTGTTGAAACTTTGGATAAACAAGTTACTGGGAGGGGCCAAGTTCATTCGTAAAGCCATATTAATCTGACTTTTCTCTAATTCAAGCATACGTTCACTGAAAAGAGATATATCATGAGATAGATCTTTATTTAATACGCATTTCTTACAAGTAAACTGAACAAATGCCATGTTTAAACACATTAAGTCGTACATGAGGCAAGTATCACATTGTATGTACTTTTTTCCATCTACTGATGTAATACTAGACGCCATGGTTGAAACAGGCAAAATGTGAGTATTACTAAAGCAGTGAGCATTTATTGTCCTATTACTAATGCTGTTCTACCTGACAGGTCTTCGATCACTGGTATTTCAATGGACAATGTCTAATCATTTTCACCGCCTGCAACGCCGAACACGCGCCGATGCGCGTGTCTTTACGTGCGTCTTCACTCGCGCCTGCTCGGCTCACCCCGCTCACAGCAGGCTCGCCTAATATAGCGAGTGATGACCCAGACGGAATCCCAACGGTCACACACTCACTCGCTAAGGCGAACAGGGCCCCTAACCAAACCAAAGTAAAGACAGCCCCTTTAACAGCTCTGAAACAGTGCAGGGCTATGCAGCACCAGCAAACTGTAGTGTTTCTGACTTGTGAATTTATTTAAAGTTTTAAAATGACCGAGAGGTTGGGGACAGTAACGCTGCCCTCACTTGCTGAGCAGTTCGAACCGCTCCTCTGCCTGTACTCAAATAAGGTAACAGGGCTCCAAAGTTTTTACTGTTTACAGAAGCGCACACACACACAATGTATACGTAGTAAAACAGGTTAAAATTAAAGCAAGTCCTTCTTTCGCTAGAGACCAGAGCAAAGGTGTTTCAGAGCGACCATACACCTCAGGGTTTAGTTAGTAATGTTAGGATCACCTTAAGTGATGAATAACTCAGACCCGAGTCTGACAGGGAAAGGAGGTACTCTAGAACTAGATTCTCCAGACAGTTTAAGGGATCCAGAAGACGAGCAGTGGCCCATACACAGAACCGCTTCTACTTCATAGCGTAAGTGGCTCTAGTGGAAGGTTTCCTGGCTGCCACTAGCATGTCATCCAGCCGTAATGAAATCCCAAATCGGGCAACAGCAAAGTCTGCAGGAGCCATGCATGAAGGTGCAGTGACTTGAGGTCTGGATGAACCAGAGAGTGCCCTGCTCCTGGGAGAGCAGGTTGGAGCATAGAAGCAGGGGAATCGGAGACTCCACCGTTAACTGATGTAGGAGTGGAAACCATATCTGACGTGGCCAGTAAGGAGCTATCAGGATCATCTCTGCCCCCTCTGACTACAACTTGAGAAGAACCCTCTGTAGTAATGGAAAAGGAGGGAAGGCATACAGAAACATCCCTGTCCAGGAGAAGGACAATGCATCTCACCAGAAAACACCAGGCTCTGGATCTAGTGAGCATAAAATGGGCAGTTCTGCACTGGATGGGGATGCGAAGAGGTCCAGCTTGGAGCGACCCCTCCTGTCGGAACAGATCTTTGACCATGGAGGGTAGAAGCTCCCATTCGTGTATCTTGTATCGCAAGCTGTTGGCCAACGTGTCTTGAACACTTGGAATAGGCACAGCAGTCAGGTCCAGGTGGTGCTCTATGGCCCAATATCAAACTCTCATGGCCCCCTTCAGAGGTGGCAAGAATGGATTCCCCCTGTTTATGTAAAAGGCCATGGACATATTGTCCATCTGGATCAAAAGAGGGCCCAGGAGTAGGTTAGTCTAAAAGGTCTGCAGAGCATAAAGAATCGCCTGAATCCCAAAACATTGATGTGGAGATGCTGCTCCAGTGGGGACCACGTCTCGAGTCTGACAATCTGCCAGATGGGCGCCACAGCCCTGGTCCGACGCATCCGTGGTTAGGATCTGTCGAGATGACTCTGACCGAAAGTGAACCCTTTGGGAGAGGTTGGAGGGGTTCAACCACCACCTCAGTCTGTCTCACCAAGTTGGAGACCAATAACAGCTGTTACAAATCGTCTGTGCGTTGATCTACCCTCATGTGCAGGAGAGTCAGGAGAACTGTTGCGATGGCAGCTGCCATATGTCCCAGTAGCCTTAGAAATTATCTGTCTGGAACCTGGCGAGACAAAGAGACCAGCCGAGCCTGTGCCTGAAGGTGTTCTACCCTGTCTGGGGGTAGAAGAACTTTGCCCTGGGCTGCGTCCAATATTGCCTCAATGTACTGAAGCCTCTGACTTGGCCAAGGGGAGGACTTGGGGAGGATGAGAGAGATCTCCAGATCCCGCAACAGAGTGAAAGTGACCTCCGTGGCTCTGAGCAATTGCTCCTTGGTGGAAGCTGTCAGAAGCCAATCGTCCAGGTAAAGGAAGACATACTGGTCTTCCCTCTTTAGGGCTACAGACACTATTGCGAGGCACTTTGTAAAGACTTGAGGGACTGAAGACAGGCCAAAATTTACAACCTGAAACTGGTAATGGTTTCCTTGGAAGTGAAAGCGAAGAAACCTCCTCTGGGGTGGAAAGACCAAGATGTGAAGCTAAGCGTCCTGCATGTTCAGAAAACAGATCCAATCCCCCGATGAAGTGGGAGGGGAGGAGAAGGCTGGGGAGAGTGACCATCCTGAATTGTCTGTATTCTATATACTAGTTCAGGTGGCTGAGGTCCAAGATGGGACGCAGGTCTCCAGTTCTCTTTGGGATCAGGAAGAAATGAGAACAGAACTCCTTCCCTTGTTGAGCTGATGGGATGGGTTCTATTGCCTGTTTTTGCAGGAGCGCATGGATCTCCTCTTGGATGAGGATGATATGGGCCTGAGGGTAATGGGACGGCACTGGGGGAATGTCCAGAAGTATCTCCAAGAATTCTAGCATGTACCCAGTTACACAAACTGAAGAACCCATTGATCGGAGGTTATTTTGTGCCAGCCCTCTATTTAAAGAGATAAATAACCCCCACTGCTTCCCCCCAGGGATTTTGCCGGGGGGTGGGGTCGAGCAATGAGTCAGGCAGAAAAGCCGGGGACAGGCAACGCCTCTTGGGAGGTTCTGGGAGCTCTAGGGGCTGAACCTCTAGTGGTAGCCCTTCTCTTAAAGGCACTTCTGGCTTGTTGGCCCCTGGATTGTTGTTTAGAGGGGCGACAAAAGGACTGCCTCTGGTAGGATTTAGGCGGGATTGGTATAAAGTTTGTACCGAACGCAAAACCTTGCCGGATGCCTGTAGGTGAGTGATTATGTTTTGAGAATCCTCGCCAAACAAAACAGGACCCCTGAAAGGGGCATCTAAAATCTTGGACTGCATATCGGAGCAAAACCGGAGACTCTGAGCTAGCAGTAGCAGTGAAGACAAATCCCTGTAGCTGCAGCTCTACCTGTGGAGTCCGCTGAGTCATAAGATAGCAGACGGAATTTTACATCATTAGGACTCTGAGAACATGAGGTGAGTCCCGACATCTGAGCCCAGCTTGAAAAGGTACAACAGCTTGCCAGGAACATCAGGCTTAGTCTGTGCAACCTCCAAGGCTTTCTCCCACAGGACATTGTGGTATTGAATCATGTGGGTCAGAAAGTTCAGGGAGGGGGCAAAGGCATAGACCTTTTTGCCAAAATGGTCTATCTGTCTGTAGTCCTTGTCAGGAGGATAAGTACTAAGGTGTCGGGGCAGCTAAGAGTGGTCATAGGCAGCGTTAATAATTACAGAGTCAGACTCTGGGTGTTCTCCATAAAATGGCTCATCCCTCAGAGCATTATACAGGCGATCTGCCATTTTGGATGTCGCTGGAGTAGAAGATGGAAGCTTCCAAGCAGCCCTATTAATGTCCTTAAAGGACTCAATAAGGGGTGGAACTATTAAGGTCAAAGACTCCTTTTTACTGAGAAAGGCAGCTAGCCGACGTTGCTTGGGGTCCACTTCCTCTGTGTCCCAATCTATAAGGGACTGGATGTGTCTCATCACATCTATAAATGTAGGGTCATCTGAAGGAGACCGAGGGTTGTCCTTGGGCTACTCTGGTTCTGACTGCAAATCAGAGCCCTCAGATTCGTCAGAAGAAGAAGAGGAAGAGGAAGAATATCTTCCCGAGTCGCCTGAGTCTGGAGAGGGCTAGCGACAATGCCTTCGTCAGTGGGTCCTTGGATGACTGATGCCAGCTCCATCAGGCTGTGGCATAGGCTCTTTAAGAGGTAGCATCTGACCTTCCTATGGGGGACCTGATTTTTTGGCCGGATTCAGAGGAGGGTCCCTAGGAGTCAGAGTAGGGGGCTACTTCAGGGCCTCCTTATCTTTAAAGTATGTCCATCAGGCAGCAAAGAGGGCACTAAGGTCTGTGGGCAGATTCTGAGGCATGACTGGGAGAGCTGACATCAGTAGGGTATGCCTAGAGGGTTCCGGCATCAGTTCGTCAGTCAGTGGTAACCTGGATGTCGGTTCTACAGCAGTCAGCTTAACTGCCGTCAGTCCCTTGTGTAAAGAGCCATCCGGCGCTGGCCTGACAGGGGTAGAAAGGCCGGATGTCAGACCCTCGGGTGTCGGCTGAGTGATGACAGTGTCAGCTGGTGAAAGCAGAGGGTTAGGGGACGATGACTGGGGCATTGCCAGGGTCGACATTGGAGTGGCCAGTGTCATCCAGACAAGCATAGGCTGATGCCGGTTTGGCGATGCAGCCGTCGCCAGCCGAGAAGGAGAAGCCTGTCCTTGGGAGCTAGCTCCCAAACGGGGCACAGGCGTCACTCTCATGCTGGAGGTGAGCACATGCCCCTGGCGTCACTTGGTGGCATTGGTTCCGGATGTCGGGACCGACTTAGCAGACGTCTTGACTGGGAGGGCATGGGCAAAGACCTGCCACTGAGGAGGACTCAGTTGACCACCTGGCTGAGAGCCTGCCTGATGTAAGGGCCTGAGCTTCAGGTGCTGAGAGGTTGGGGACAAAGTCCCACGCCCCAATGAACCACCGCCCGAAATGGTGATGAGAACGGGTGATTTGACCTCTGGGAGCCCAGGAGGAGAGAGGGCAACCAGACTGGAAGGGGCCGACCTCCTGCGGGAGGAAGACCCAGGGTTGTTTCCCGATTTTTGTGGGGATCTGGAGAGGGAAGCTGACTGGGGTTTGTCCCTGTGCTACCCCGGTGTTCAGGAAGCCAGCTGACTTCTTCTCTTGTGTGAGGAAGAGGTCGAAGTCCCGGAGGCCGGGGAAGAAGAAGTCATTTTTTATGGAGCTCCTTCTCCATCGCTGTTAGCCTCTGCTGCAGCAGAAAGGCTTCCAGGGTCTTCAGGCAGCGTAGCTTGGTGCACTGATTAAAATCCTGGCAGTGCTGGTAGGCTTCAGTGTCGTGGCCCAGGTGTAGGTACAGTAGACAAGAAGCATGGCCGTCTTTGTGGGGAATCTGCTTGTCACAAGCACACTTGGTCTGCTACTGTTCCGAACAGGAAGATGAAGAAGAAGACATGCAAAAAATGCTGAAACTAGATAGAAAAATACTAAAACAATAAAGGGCAGGTAAATGCACAGAAAATGTTGGGTGACAATAGCAGAAGGTGTCCGTGTAGGTCTGACTTGTGCGGCTGGTGTTGGGAAAAGAACTGAGGTTGCGCTGGGGGACCATCCCTTTTAAACCATAGGTCAGGGCTGTTGAACCTTTTTGGGCTTGGGAGCAACGTTTGTAATTTCAGCATAAGGCAAGAGCAACAACATGTGGCACATGCCATTCCCTGTGCGTGTCATTTACTATGCCCATATTTACCACATCTTCACATATTTGCACATTTTTAAAAAGATCTGTAGTTACAGTAATTACAGCAGTAGTCAACATGTTATTTATTCAACAGATTTGATTACGTATTTTTAAAAATAGTTTATTTTAAAAAAATCTTTATTGCTATTCTAGTGTGAGCTCTGGCATTGCATATTATCAGCCAACTTCATGTAGTCTAATGTGTAGTGTATCACTGCTATTTGCATGCAGTCATTGAGGTGGTCATCTGTCAGCCCTGACCTTAACTTTGATTTCAGTATTTTTACTGCTGAAAATTCAACTTCACTCAAATATGTAGATCCTAAACAGACGCTTAATTGAAGAAACACAGAGGGAAAATAAAATCACTTTAAACTACTCCCTCAGTCTCCCTCATTCGTAAACACTGCACAGCACTTCCCATCAACATCATCTTTCTTTTAGAGTTCACAGCTCAGCATTAATTTTAATTGTAATTTTGTAGCCAAAAAATATTCAGTGACGGCACTTACTATGAAACTGCACAGTAGCTCCAGTAAGATAGCCGGCTGTAGTGGTGTAAATCAGGTAATTCGGCAAACCTAGTGACAGTTCAAGTCGGCAGCAAACTAAAAACAGCGTGTGCACCTTATCTCAAGTAATACAGCAAACTGTAGCCATGTAGCTCAGGCAATTCTGCAGAGATGCAGCAGCACGTCAAGAATGAACGGGGCTAGTGTCAGCAACTAGGATTGCAAGTTATAAAAGAACAAGCGACCTACTGAGCTGTGCATTTTACAGACCACCGCCTACAACTAAGAACCACAGCTGTACCATGTTTAGCAAGATCAACTCATTCAGGGACTCATTCAGACAGATAATCAGACCGCAGTTAACTATTCAACGATCACTAGAAGTACGTGCTTTGAAGTCTGTTCTTGTCTTGAAGTCTGAGAATTACTGACAGTTACTGCTATTATCAACTCATAAAGTAATCTACAACAAGAGAATGATTTGGGTTAAAACAGGGAGCCACAGAAATAGCAATTAGGTCCAACCATTCCGACTGCAAAACGGAAATATGAACATACAAGAATAAGCGATAAGGAAAATTACAGGCACAAGATCAGTGATTTTTGCAGTACCTTCAGGAGCCATATCGAAGGGCTTGGCGAGTCACATGTTGCTAGCGAGCCACGGGTTGGACAGCCCTGCTATACGTGGACGTCGGAGGTAGGCCGCCAGGGGCGGTCCCCCGTTGTATGTTGCTAGCTAGAAGTTTTCTGTAGGGTCCCGGGGCCTACCAGCTTTAGTCCTAAGGGTGTTGCCTGCTGCAACAGCCCCCTCGAAGTGAGATCAACTGTTCCATATTTACAGTGCACCTCAAGCACAGGTATGTGCTAACAGCCACCTCTCCCCTTTATTCGAGCTACAAAAAGGCACTAGACAGGGATGTCCCCTCTAACTGCTCCTTTACGCCATTTAGACTGAGCCTCCAGTGCAGGCCATCAGGCACCATGGCAGTATTTAAGGGTATCAGCACAAGATGAGGTAGAGCACTGGTCTGCATTATATGTGAATGATATCATGCTGTACCCTTTCGCCCCAGATACTGATCTCCTGGCCATTTGGTCTCTTTTAAAGTCCTTTGGTGTTCTCTCCTGATATAAGCTCAATGAGAAAAAGAGACCCTGTCAAGTAATTCTACCCCTTCAGCTTTGTTGATGGCCCAGTTTCCCTTCACTTTGGAGCTCCAACGGATGAAATACTAGGGTATTAACTTGACAGGCACTGCTTCTCAACTGTTCCAAGCAAATTTTGTCCCACTGCAGACACAGATCCAAGCAGACCTGGATAAGCGGTCAGTACTTCCACTCATGTTACAGAGAGTAGCAACCATTAAAGTGGTGCTTCTATCTAAATGTTTCTACCTATTTCAATCACTGGCTATCCTGACAGATACAGGCACTGGATCACATGGCAAACAATGCTTACTAGATTCCTGTGGCAGAGATGAAATCCCTACCCCCAAGTAAGTTATAATACCCTTTGTAGATTCAGGGATCAAGGTGGTCTTGCACAACCTGATCGTGCCATCTATTATGAGACATCACAACTGCAACTGATTTTATGCTGGCACAGCAATTCCCCTATGCAGCACTGAGCACAGCTTGAGAAAGAAGCACTCCCTACATCTCCCCCAGAGAGGAGAATACTGGACTGGCGCCTGTTTCCCATTTAGGTGGACTGAGAAGTCCCCTTTGTCACCACCCCTCTTAAAATATGCAATATGGGGGCAGACTAGGTGGGCCACACGGTCCTTATCTGCTGTCACCTTCTATGCTTCTGTGGACAGCCCAGGCATACCTGAGAGAGCAACTACTATGGTTGTTGCCTCCTCATCTCCATACGAACTTTGCCCCATCTTGAATGGATTCAGGCTGCAAGGTTTGGAACCATCAAGGTCTCAAGTACCCTTTCCAGCTCCTGTAAGGTCAGGGATCCTTATTACAGTAGCTGAAAAGTGCATTACTTGAATGCTGGCTCACTGACAGAATTCCAATGACAGAGGAGTGGTTCTTCTTGGTGAATGGTACATATAAAATGAAGCCTTGATTTACAAGTTGAAATAACAGGGGGAGAAAGATCACAACAGATACTGTAGATGGCTACTGTACAGTACGAATACAGACCAATCTTCTGTTTCCTGAAAATGTTTATTAATCTGGAGAAGCATGGGGGGGGGTGACTTAGCAGCCCATGCCAATGGAGAAATCTACCCCCTAGAAATCAATATAATGTACAGTAGAACGTTGTTACATGGTGAAATTCATCTTTTTATATGGTTGTTATACCATCAAAGTGACGTCACTATTTTGTTAACCCATCGTTGGTATGTTACATCAATGGTATAACAATGGGGACTGCTCTGCGCATGTGTGCTGCCTGGACCGACGGCCTTCTTGAAACGATTTGCGGTGTTGACAACGCCACCTGGAGCAGGTAAGCGACGAAAAATAACAGTAAGGATCTGGCTTCATTCTTTTGCTAGTTACGGGGACCATACACTATAAAATATAATGTATGGTCATATATCGGCAACCAGTTTGTGTAACCGTCTCGAGGTTACCATGGCAATGTAAAGCTCTCGAGGTTTACATAGTTGCCATGGCAACCTCTCGACAGTTAACAAACCAGTTACTGATATACAGTATGCCCATACATTATCTTCTAAATTATGTACAACCTAAGTAACATGATGAATTCCTGTACGTACTTTATGTGAACACTGTCTGTTAATGGTTGCTATATTCCTTTTTGTTGTACTGTCTTGTCCACACTTGTTCAAAACCTCAATAGAATCAGATTATAAAAAAAATTAAATAAACTATCTGAAAGGGATAACACCATCAAACCAAATCCAACTTTTCCATACGTACAAAGATGAGAGCATAAGGGGGCACTCAATGTCTTGGAAAGGAGGAAGATTCAAGGGAAACAGCAGGAAAAACTACTTTGAAAATGACTGGAATGGTGAACACTTGGAACAGGCTTTTAGCACAGGTGGTGTCAGTTGACACTGCTTCTACTTTAAAGCATAACCTCTAGAGAAGTACGGTATCTTGAAAAAGAAGGGGTGACCAGGTATTCTTTCAGATTACCTATGTAATCCCAAAAATCCATTTCCTGAACTCTATAAACCCGAGTCTGGAAGACCAAATTTCGGAAGACTGAAAGGGTCTTAGGTACAATGTGGGGGCTGCCCCTTCCCATAACTAAAATAACCAACTCCGAGGGCAGCGGACCTTGGAGTAGGTTAAAAAAGTTATGGGGACAGAAGGGTGCCTCGCACAAATTTTAACCCCAGGAACAGAACCCGGGTCTGGAACACCTCACTGGCTGAGCTGCTAGTGTCTTAGCTCTCCACGCCACGGGAGCAGTTCGGCCAGCTTCCGCATCCTCCCCCTCTTGTGGTATGTAACATGGGGTAGGGTAGCAGTTCGTCACATCTGCTCCCTTTCCCGTCAGCACCAGCTTCCTTCATGTTGGGCTTGTACATGTCGGGATACTGAACTCGGTCCTATGAGTTTCAGTATCCTAAATGAACACCATTCTTTCCGAGTTGGTGGGGGGGAAGAACTCTATGGACTGGTGATCTTCTTTCTTTACCAAGTAGTATTACTTTGATCAATGCATATTCCCATGAACACTTCCTTACTAGTGAGTTCAGATACATGCCAATGAACAGACAGCATCCATGGCATTTCCATTTGCAACAGTGCTGATGAACAGCTAACCCATCTTGAAGAGTCAGGGTTGCCATACAGGATGTCAGTGACCCAGGTTCATGCCCTGAGCCTGGTTTGGGCTGGCAGAGGAAGAAGAATAATGTATCTTAGAGGATGCTCTACTTTTCCAGGAAAGGAGGAATGTGCATTTTGCTGCATTACTGCCACAATCCCAAGAATTCAGTGGCACCCTTCCCTCATCCTGCCCCAGTCCAATCTGTTCCTGGCATCTCCACTTCATTCTGCCCCAATCCAATCTGTCCCTGGTATCCAATGACATCCCCCCTCACCCAGCCCCTGTGCCAAGAGTGATCAATGTCCAGTGGCACCTCGTCCTACACCCTGACCCAAACCAATCATTCCCTGACATCCAGTGGCATCTCCTCCCTCACCCTGCTCCTATGCCAAGCAGTCCCTGGTATCCAGTGGTACCCCTCTCCCACACCCTGACCCAATCCAAGCATCTCTGGTATTCAGAGGCACTCCTCACGCACATCCTGCTTCTATCCAAGAAATCCATGGTGTCCAGTGGCACCCCTAGGACAGCAGTCAGTAAAATCCTCTTCTTAGCTCCACTGCCAGATACTGTCTGGAACAGAAGGATTTCCTAAACTGCAAGTCTAAATTAGTGATTACATTTTTCAGATGTTGGCTGGCTGCAAAGATGGCAGGAGGGTTTTACTGGCCGGTGTTTGGGGACTATTTTTCTGCATCGGAGACTGGGTCCCTGGGTTGCTAATGAGAGGGAACATGGAAATACAGGTTACTCACCTGTAACAGGAGTTCTAGGAATGGTATATGTTGTTCATCCACACTCATTGGCAGTATCCTTGCCGCTTTAAATCTTGCCGGAAGGTCTTCAAGCTTGCTCCTCCCACCCACCCGGGTGGTATAACTCTCGGCTCCGCCCCATGACGCCAGATCTGGCCCGCTGGAAGCTCAGGTTGTGCGTCGAAGCCGGGGAGGTCGGGTGGGTAGTGTGGATGAACAACATATACCATTCCTAGAACTCCTGTTACAGGTGAGTAACCTGTATTTCTAGGACATGGATATGTTGTTCATCCACACTCATTGGCAGACTCCTAGCAGTTCTCCGGGAGGAGGGAGGCAAGACGACACCCCATATACTTACTTGGGAAAGAGAGACTGAGAACCGAGGCCCCAAAACCAGCATCCCGGGCGTGACTCAAGGTCGATGTGGTAGTGGGTAATGAAGGTGTTTGCTGACTTCCAGGTAGCAGCCCTGCAGATTTCCTGGATAGGGACGTCCCTGGAAGCAGCCACGTTGCAGCAGTATGGGCGGGTAGAATGAGCCTTATCCCTCTGGGAGGCTCCATGCCCGCTAACTTATAGCAGAGATCTATGCAGGAGGTTACCCACCTGCTTATCGTCCGCTTGGCTGCAGGTCTGCCAGATGCGGCTTCAGCGTAGGTGACAAACAGCTGGCGAACCTCTCCCAATTTCAGCCGCAGCCTTTATAATAAGCGAGCCCTTCTAGATCCAGAGTATGGAGCCTATATTCGCCTCCGAGGTGTGATTGGGGTAGAACACCGGCAGAGTCAACACCTGGTTAAGGTGAAACTCCGACACCACCTTCGAAGGAATTTCGGTGGAAGCAGGGACAACCTTGTCCCTGTGGAAGACCAGGTAAGGAGACTCGATGGAAAGCGCCTGGAGCTCTCCCATCCTTCTGGCTGACGTGATAGCCACCAAGAAGGCGGTCTTCCACGACAGGTGAGAGAGAGCACACCTGTGCATAGGTTCAATGGCTTGCCCATGAGCTTTGCCAGTACCAGCAGTAGATCCCACGGAGGTGGGGGTTCCCGACTGAGGGAATGTGATCAAGGCCTTGAAAAGCGCCAGACCACCTCTCTCCTGCGCCATCGACTGCTTCCCGGCCCGCGCCTGTAAGCAGAGATGGCTGCCAGGTGCACCCTTAGGTCGTCGACCCAAGCCCTTGACTAGAAAGGGACCATAAATAGTCCAAGATGCTTGCCAAGGAACAGGAGGAAGGGTCCAAGCCCTTGTTCTGACACCAAATGGAAAACCTTTTTCCATTTGAAGGCATAGCATTTTCTGGTCGACTCTACGGGACGCCTCAACTACATTGAGGACCTCGTCGAAAGACCCAAAGCCTGGAACTCTAGCCGCCAGGAACCAGGCCGCAGGTGCAGGGATTGAAGGTCCGGATGGAACACCTTCCCTGATTGACTGAGAGCAGGTCCGGCGAGCTGGAAGCTGCCGTGGAGTCCTGGAGCTGAGACTGAGGAGATCTGGTACCAGAACTGGCGAGGCCAGTCTGGGGCTATCAGAATCACCTGCGCCTTGTCCTCCTCGCCTTGAGAAGCACCTTGTGGATCAAGGGAAATGGGGAAAGGCGTAAAGAGGCCCGGGGTCCATTGCCTCGAGAAGGCATCCCCTGCAGCGAGCCCTGCTGAGGGGGCGGCATGGAACAGACTCAGCTTGGCGCTCCGTGGAGGCAAACAGGTCCACCTGAGGTGTGCCCCAAAGGGAGAACAGATGCTGTACTACCTCCGCAGGAGAGACCACCTCTGGGATGCAGCCCCTATCCGCTCAGGGCATCGGCCAGGGTGTTGGAGGCCCTGCCACGTGAATGGCTAGGAGATCCGCCTCCAGGCTGCGACGAGTGACCAAATGCGGAGAGCTTCCCTTGCATAGAAGCATGGAGCGCAGCCCCGCCTCTGGCGGTTTAGATAGTACATAGTCGTGGTATTGTCCGCCTGACTCGGACCACTTGACCCCGGAGGAACGGAGCAAAGGCGGTGAGAGCTAGGCGGACCGCGGAGCTCCAGCAGGTTGATGTGGCATCGGGACTCTGCGGGGACCAGAGGCCATGAGCCCGTGTTCCCAGATGGGCACCCCAACCCATCAGAGAGGCATCGGTCGACAGAGAGACCGGCTGCCGGGCGGACGAACGGGATGCCCTCCTGCAATTGATCTGGAACGGTCCACCACTGGAGAGCATTCCACATCCCCTGTGTCACCGACACAAGCTGGTCCAAGGGATCGCAGCGTTGTGACCACTGGCTGGCCAGTCCCCACTGAAGGGGACGCATGTTCCAGCGGGCCCAACGGACCACGCTGGTACAGGCCGCCATGAGACCCAGGAGGCGCAGGAAGTCCCGGGCAGGGCGCAATTGCCCAACCAGAAATGATCGGGCAAAGGAGGAAAGAACCTCGGCCCTGTCCGCCGGGAGCCGCGCTCTGGCTCGAAGAGAGTCGAGCTGCGCCCCGATGAATAAAATCACCTGCTTCGGCTCGAGTTCCGACTTGGCCTCGTTGACAAGGAGGCCCAGTTGAGCAGACCTGGAGGGCCAGATCTCTGGACCACTCCGCCTCCTTCCTGGAGGGAGCTGCTATCAGCCAGTCGTCCAGGTAAGGGTACACCCGGACCCTCGGCCGTTAGGGATGCTGTCACCACTGCCATGCATTTGGTGAAGACCCTGAGCTGGAGACAAGCCAAGGGCATGGTTTGAACCAAGAGAGATCCTTCCGCTCGAAGCGAAGGAATCTCTGGTGAGACAGACGGATAGGGACGTGAAAACGCGTCCTGCAGGTCCAGAGAGCAGAACCACACGCTGTTCCAAGGATGGTATTATCTGAGCCAGAGTGACCATCCTGAAGGTTCGAGACCTTAGGAACTTGTTTAGGTCGTGTAGGTTGAGAATGGGGCGCCAGCCCCGTCCGTTTTCGAACCAGGAAGTACCTGGACACAAACCCTGGGTCTGAAGGAGGGTCCACCACCTTCTTACCACCTCCTTCTGGAGGAGGAGAGTGATGTCGGCTCGAGAGCCGCCAGTGAGGCTGGGATCGAAGCCCCGAGGGCTTACGGCCTGAAGGGTGGTGCCTGCTCAATTCCAGAGGCAGGCTCTTCCCACCACCTCTCAAGACCCACCTGTCCGTGGTAACAGCGGACCAGGCGGAACGAGTAGCGGAGCCGTCCCCACGGGGGACCCAGGGTAAGGTGACGGGGATGGGGGCGACACCCCTCAGCCCGTCACTGGGCAGGCTTGGAGGAGGGACCGCCCGAGGGACCTCCTGGGCCCTTTCCTCCCTGCCTCCTGTTAGAGGAAGCCGGCGGCTTGGGTTTGGGATGCCAAGGCCGAGCCTGCTGGCCCTGACGTGCTGGGCAGGCGCAGGGGCACAGAAGGACTAAAGGGCTTAGGCTGTGGTTTGCGGCCTTGTCCTTCTGAGCGAAGAGACCGAGTCCAAGGTGGCATTGGACTTCTCGATCCTCTGCAGGTGACCTTCCACCCCAGGGTCAAGAGGTCAGTCCCCAAAAGGAACATCCGCCAACTTGTGCTGGGTATCCGAGTAAAGGTGGATATCCTCAGCCAAGCCCGCCGACGCATAGCCACTCGGCCAGCCACCGATCTGGCACATGAGTCCCCTACATCCAAAGCAGTCTGGAGCTGCTGTTTGGCCACTGCCCTGCCCTGGTCCCGCACCTGCTTAACCGTAGTCTGCAGATCGGCGGGAAGATGAGGGATGACCTCATCCAGGGAGCCCAACAGGGCATGAGAAAAATGTGCCATGAGGACGGCCGAACTGGCCTGACGAAGGCCGAGAGAGGACGCAGCGTAGACTTTTCGCCCGACATAGTCCAATTTCTTGGACTCCTTGTCAGGAGGTTTGTCCACATCCCTGGCGTTGCCGGCGCGCCGGAAAACGCTGTCGGTAACCAACCCCTCAGCAGAGGGGTGTTCCGAAAAACCGGACAAGGAACCGGACCGTGATACTTCCTGGCCATCCTGGCCGAGGCGCAGGGCAGGAAGCAGGCGCTGCCAAAGTTCCAGTGCTGGACCCACTATGGCCTCGCCACGGAAAGGCCTCCGTCGGAGAATCCTCGGTCCAGAATCTCCGTGAGGGGATACCTGGCCCGCTTGGAACGGGTTCGAGCTCCATCCCGTAGACTCCGAGATGAGCCGAGGCAGTCCTAGGAAGGACGACGGGCTATCGCCCATTGGCTGACCTCCTGAAGACTCCAAGTCCAGTCGCTTGGAGAAGAAGGAGGAATCATCTTCGACTCGGAAGAGTCCCTCAAGAGCTGCCTCTGGCCTGAGCCACCCTTCACCTGCCGAGGTCGGTCGGGAGTGAGGGTAACTGACAGCCGATGGGGTGAAACCCTCAGCCGACCGAGAATCCTTGGTCGGAGCCCCAATTGGTGGCTGTGGAGGCGGAGGTTCCACCGCAATCGGTGGAGCAGCTGGTTTTGGCCAACAACCGCCTGGATAGGCTCCTCGGCAAGTCGAGGGTTGTGTCGGCCGCTCCGTGACAGCCACTTAATGGCCGGGAAGGCCGGAGTCGCTTATTCCCGCCAGGAGGAGCTGTTAGAACATAAGGTCTCGCACTGCCGACGCATTCACGCCGAAGCTCCTCATCCGAGGAGGAGGACGAGGATCGAGCGGCGACGCCGCTTCATCATGTGCCGAGACCGAGACCGCTTATGACGGTGGGAAGCGCTGGACCGCGAAGAGGTCCGAGACCGAGACCGAGAGTCCCGGAATTTCCGGGTCGGTGGAGGTGTCGGCCGAACCGACATTCCTTCGCTCGAAGGTCCATCCGAGGGCTCCGGAACCGAGGCACAGGCGAGCCCACGGGATCCTCAACTCTCCCGGGAACCGGGAGAGGGGAATCTCGCCGCTAAAGGCGACAGCCTGTCAATGGGTCGAGAAAATCTCGACTTCATCAGTGGGAGTCTCGGTCAACTGACCTGACGGGGACACCGTGAGGCCAGTGGCCGAAGCCGAGCGGTCGACCGAAGCCGACGGTCGACGGCCCGGGGAGAGGGACCTTTCCCGCTCCCAAGAGCGTCGACGGAGGGACTTACCCTTGTCCCTCTTTTTGGACCGAGAAAAAGGTCCAGCAGACGCAGGCCCTTCTCCTTTAGTGGAGAGGGACAGACAAAGCTCCTTAAAGGAAGCCGTGTAGGAAGAACCCAGAGAGAGCGGGATAAATGCCGCGGCCGAGGAAGATACGGCCCGCGCCGCCTCCTCTTCGAGGGCGACCATCCGCTTCGAGTTGATCCACGAGCACCCGCCGCCGACACCGCCAACCGGGCCTCTTGACTTCACCGAGGGAAACGCTTCTCGGACGGCCCAGTGTAATCGGGCAGCACGGTCTTCGAGGACGAGGGCCGAGAAAGATGAGCACAGGTCGCGAAGCCCG
Source organism: Neoceratodus forsteri (assembly GCA_016271365.2). Lineage (NCBI taxonomy): Eukaryota > Metazoa > Chordata > Ceratodontiformes > Ceratodontidae > Neoceratodus > Neoceratodus forsteri. The sequence continues at coordinate 1,337,682,712 of CM057455.1, read as the reverse complement.
CGGGTCGCTCAAGGCCTGCCAGCAGACACACGCGGAGTGTGGATCCGTCCAGACATCTTCTGCCCGCATGGGCATCTCCAAACCGAGTCGATTTATCCATCGCAGTCAGCGAGGGATCAAGACTGAAGTCTTTTGCAAAATATTATTTTTAAATCCGCAAACGGAGAAATAGGAACCAGTCACAAACGCAGAGCGTTAAGGAGGGAACCTGAGCTTCCAAGCGGTAAGGAAGATCTGGCGTCATGGGGCGGAGCCGAGAGTTATACCACCCGGGTGGGTGGGAGGAGCAAGCTTGAAGACCTTCCGGCAAGATTTAAAGCGGCAAGGATACTGCCAATGAGTGTGGATGAACAACATATCCATGTCCCTAGAATGAGCATACCACTGGGAACGGGGTCTCCATGGCTGCAATGTTTTTTTAATTTAAATAATGTTCTAATTCCTGGGTGGGCAGGGGCAACATTGTGTCACTGGGGATGGACTCCTGGCAGCTGCATTCAACTTGGGGGTGGGGGAACAGAAGCAGCCTCCATGTGGTTTTATCTGTCTGACAAAGGAATGTCAGGCTTGGAAGGGGCATTACTGTGCCACTGGGAATGAGCTCCAGGTGGCCACATTTAACTTGGTGGGAAGGGAGACAGAAGCGAGCACTGGCAATGGACAAACAATGGCCCCAATTATTTTAACAACACTGCAGACACTGGGGACAGGCTCACAGTGTCAGAAATACTGCTTGCCACTTCCACATAAGATGTTTCCATGTGCCAGCTGAAACTGCAGTCATGAGACTTAAGTTGTTTTCTCATGCAACCTGGGATTGATGTACGACCAGTATCTAGATAGCATGTAAAAAAACACTAATGACTCATGACCGCAATTCCAGCTGGTGCATGAAAACCCCTTATCTGAAAACCATGAAAAATTGTGCTGAAATACTCAGCCAACTACTTATATTTAGGTTATAACTTTTTTTTTTTATTTACTGTAAACAATTATGTTCCCAAACCACCAAAAGCGATACCTTTCTGCCAGGATCTAATAAACCTTAACGTTTCAGGTTTCAAATCTCATTTTTTTAGTTATTGAAAAAAGTCTTCAAAACATATTTTTGGGGTTATTTACACCCTATACATTTAAAACAACAAATAACTTTGAGGAGGGATAATCTACAGCATGGAGGGACTGGAGGTACTGCAGGTTACATTGTAGACAGGAACTGGAGCCACTATTTGCACTGGAATGATCTGCAGACATTCAATGCAGGGGGAGAAACTTAATAAGGCACTGGTGGAAGCCATTAACACAATGGCAGAAAAAAGGGGAGGTAGCGCTAGTGGGGGACTTCAATCTGCCAGATGTAGAGTGCAGCCTCCCAGCTACAGCTTCAGCTACAGTAGAAACAGGTACAACCTAGACTGCCTGCAGGGGGGAGTTTTTCACGCAGCTATTCAGAAAGCCTACACAAAATAACGGCAGGAAAAAGAAATAAAGCTGTTGCTTATAAACGTCAGAAGCATTAGAAACAAGTATGATGAGCTAAATTATATACTTCTGAGGGATAGTGTGGATGTGTGTGGTATAACACTGACCTGGAGTAGGAAGGAAAGAAGACTGGGGAAAGGAGATACAGGGGTACGACTACTTTGAAGAACTAAGAACAGACAAGGTGGGGGAGTAGGACTATATGTCTCAAACCATCCGAAAGCAGTCCTACATAATATGGAAAACCAAGACATGGAAAGCCCCGAGCAGGTATGGGTTAGGTTCCAAATAAAAAATGAAATGTTCACACTGGGTGTCTGTTACAGGTCACCCAGTTTGATGGAATCTGAAAATAAACACTTTCTGGAGCAGATTGAGTACATGACTTGTAAAGAAAACTGTAACTTAATAGGTGACTTTAACTTGCCAAATATCGGCTGGACTAGCCAGCAGGGGAAAAGTAGCACAGAAAAAATATTCCTAGAGATGTGTCAGATAAACGGCCTTCAGCAATATGTTTAACAACCAACAAGAAAAAAGCACATACTGGACCTGATCCTGACCAATAGGGAGGGTATGGTGGACAATGTCAGGCTAATTCAGCCATTAGGGAACAGTGACCTCAATATGGTCAGCTGCGCCCTTACAGTAAAGTATGATAAAATTATGGGGAAAACAAAAACCCGTGATTACGTCAAAGCAGATTATGAGAAAATAAAAGTATTGCTGGATTGGAAGGAGGAGTTGCAGGATAATGGTGTGAAAGAAATTTGTGCAAAAATAGAAAACAAATTACAGGACTGTATAAAGAACTGAGTTCTAGAAACAGTAAAATACGATAGTAGGGGACGTGTCCCGGCATGGTTCAATAAAGCAATGTGTAGGATGGTTAAAAGAAAAGAGAGGGCATATAAAAAGTATAGATTTACCCCCACTGAAGAAATAAGGCAAAAATTCAGAAAGATAGCTAGACAATGCAAGAAAATGATTAAAAAAGCCAGCGCAAACGCAGAGTCACGATTAGCACAATGTAAAAAACATAACTACAAAGGCTTTTTTACTTATGTAGGTAGTTTAAGAAAACGGATTAAACAAATAAATAGCTAGAAAGACGGGAATAGTATAATAGTTAAAGAGGACGAAATGGCCATAGCCTTTAAAGGAAAACAGTGGAAAAGGTACAGCTTTACCAAGGCACTACAAAAATGCCTGATTAGTGCTTTCAGACAGTAAAATTTTTTTAACAAATTAACTCTGATCTTTTTAGTGATTTAAACAGTGGCCTTCAACTTTCACTTTCTATTACTGGCAGCCACCATTTCATGAGTAGCAGAGAGCTTCCTGAGCTCAGTTTATGCTAATACGTCCTGCCAACCAATAGCTGAGGTGAAACAGGCATATTAGCATACAGCGAGCTCAGGAAGCTCACTGCTGCTCATGAAATAGCTGCTGCCAACAACAGGAAGTGGAAGTTGTGGGTAGCTGTTCTACATCATTAAATAAAGTTCTTACTGTCTGAAAGCACTAATTGATAGTTTCTGCAGTGTCTCAGGAAAGCTTTGTCTTTTCCACGGTTTCCCTTCAATAATCATTTTTTAAGTGTATATAGGAGGCCTAACCAACACATGGACTCAAATGGGGGCATGTAGAAAAACAAGAGGGGCAGTTACAAATAAATACAACACAAATCAAGGAGAAACTGAGGAATCTAGACATCCAAATCCTGTGGACCAGACGGGTATCACCCTTTATTCTCGAGAGAGTTGGCTGATGAACTGACCAGACCCCTGACGGTTTTGTTTAACAGGTCACTGGCAGAAGGGGAGGTTCCAGATGTGTGGAGGGTGGCCCATTTCACCCCAATCTTTAAGGCAGGAGACAAACAGATGGTCCAGAATTACAGGCCAATAAGTGTGACATCTGTCATAGGTAAAATAATGGAAGGATGTGTCAAGGATCTTCTGGAGCAGAACCTGTACAACCTCCAGATCATAGACGTGTTCCAGCACTAGGGTTACTACCTGTCCTAATTTTTGCAGAACAGTCCTGATTTGGGCAGCTGCGTCCTGCAAAAAAACAGGAAAAATACTACATGTCCTGACTTTGTAGTAGAAAAAATAATTTCTAATTTTCCACTAAATGTTACTGAAAACTATAATACCTTAACTAAAAATACCTTAGAATGAAAAGAAACAATAGAAGCAACTAAGAAACTACAATACTTAGCTTTAATTCTGATTATTTAGAGAAAACAAGTCTGTTGCATTGGTTGAAGTTATGTACTGTCCTGCGAAAAACCATGTTTCAGTAAAAAATGTCCCACTTTGGGCTTTCTAAAAGGTGGTAACCCTATCCAGCACGGCTTTGAGGCTGGTAGATCTTGTACTCGTAACTTGTTACACTTCTTTGAAACAGTTAGTCAGCCACAGGATCAGGGCCTTCCTGTGGATGTGGTCTATTTAGACTACTCCAAGGCCTTTGACACAGTGTCTCACGATATTCTTATGAACACACTCATGAAACTTGGGGAGCATACGCAATTAAGAACATGGATAAATGCATGGCTTAAGGAGAGGCACCACAGGGTAAAGATTAGAGGGTTTGTATCTGAACTTGGCGGTGTGACAAGCAGGGTTCCCCAGGGCTCAGTCCTGGGACCAATATTGTTTAAGCTGTCTGTCACTTCCATGCAAGTTTCCGAGGGAGCATGGCTGTGTAAATTTGCGGACGACACAAAGGTTGGGGCAGTGGTAAATTCACAAGCATCAGTTATCACCTTTCAGGATCAGCTGTACAAACATAGAAACACAGAAGCTGATGACAGATAAGGACCGCAAGGCCTATCCAGTCTGCCCATTTCTTTTTCTACCTAATGAATGTGCCATTGGCTTTTGCTCTGTCAATAGCCTATCTATTCATACACATCTGTATTGCTCCCTTATGCCTATCCCATGCCTATATGAAGCCCTGCACTGTATTCATGTCCACCACTTCCTGAGGTAGGCCATCCCATGCATCCACCACCCTTTCTGTGAAAAAGAACTTCCTCACATTACACCTCAATTGGCCTCCCTCTAATCTCATGCTGTGTCCTCTTGTCCTGCTATTTTTCTTATACTGAAACATGTTAGACTCTTTCGCCTTGTTAATGCCCTTAAGGTGTTTGAATGTTTCAATCATATCACCTCTCTCCCTCCTTTGTTCTAGGGTATATATATATATATATATATATATTGAACTCAGTTAATCTGTCCTCATATGTTTTCTGATGCACTCCCTGCACCATTTTGGTTAATGTCCTTGTGAAGGTGTGACCTCCAGTACTGCACGCAATACTCCACATGGGGCCTAACCAGTGTCTTGTAAACAGGGATTATTACCTTCCTCTTCCGACTTGTGGTACCCCTACTAATACACCCCAACATCCCTCTAGCCTTATCTACTGCTTTAGTGGTCTGCTTGGATAATTTCAGGTCATCGGTGATGACGATGCCAAAGTCTCTTTCTTCCCTTGTGACTGCCAGCAACTCCCCTCCCAGCCTATAGGTAGCTTCAGGGTTTCTCTTCCCTATGTGCATGATCTTGCACTTCTTTCCGTTAAACCCTAGTTACCACTCTTTTGACCATTTTGCTAGTTTATCCAGATCTCTTCTCATTTTGCCCACCCCATCTGGATCATCTACTCTGTTGCAGATCTTGGTGTTATCTGCAAACAGACCTTACCCTCCAGTCCATCTGTAATGTCATTAATGAAGATATTGAAGAGGACTGGCCCCAGGACTGATCCCTGAGGTACCCCACTTGTGACTTGCATCTCTTCTGACTGTATACCATTTACTACCACTCTCTGTTTTCTGCCCGTCAACCAGTTTGCCACCCAGTTGATCAATGTCTGACCTGCCCCGAGCCTACCCAGCTTATTAATCAATCTTCTATATGGAACAGTATCGAAAGCTTTGCTGAAGTCAAGGTAGGCAACATCAACTGCTCCCCCTTGGTCCACCACTCTGGTTATCCAGTCAAAGAAATCTATGAGATTAGTTTGACAGGACCTTCCTTTTGTAAACCCATGCTGTCTTGGATCCTGTGTGCCTATGGATTCCAGGTGTTACACTATCCTTTCCTTAAGGATTGTCTCCATAATCTTGCCCTCTACTGAGGTAAGACTGACTGGTCTGTAGTTCCCTGCCTCCTCCCTGCTACCACTCTTGTGGAGCGGGATCACATGAGCCCTTCTCCAGTCTTCTGGGACCTCTCCTGTGCTCAGAGACTCACTAAACAGTTCTGAAAATGGCTCTGCTAGTTCCACCCTTAGCTCCTTAAGCACCCTGGGATGTATGCCATCAGGTCCCATTGCCTTGTCCACCCTGAGCTTATTGAGCTCTTGTAGGACCCTTTCTTTTGTGAAGGGACTAGTGTACACCTCTCTCCCCCCTGTGTCCAAGGTGCTGAGCTGTGGGCCCTGCCCTACCTTCTCTTCAGTAAATACTGAGAAGTATCTATTTATGATAGATGCTTTTACATGGTCCTCCTCCTCACACGCCCCCTTATTTTCTTTGATCTTAGCAATACCTACTCTGGACTGTCTCCTTTCACTAATGTATCTATAGAAAATCTTGTCACCTTCTTTTACTGTTTGTGCTAGTGTTTCCTCAGTTTGGGCCTTTGCCTGCCTTACTGCCTTCCCTGCTTCCCTTAAGGAAGTTTGGCATGCCTCTCTATCTTCATCCTGCTGTGTTCCCGTGTATTTCCTGAAGGCCAGCCTTTTGGCTCTGACCTTTTCTGCTACTGTGTTTGAGAACCAAAGAGGTTTCTTTCTTCTTTTGCACTTCCTTTTCTCACTAACACAATGGGATGTTGCTTCAAGTACTGCATCTTTAATGCTTGCCCACTTTGCCTGTACCCCCTCAAATGTATTTCTTTTTGCCAGGGCTAGCTTAACTTTGTTGGCCATCTTATCAAAGTCAGCTCCTCTGAAGTCCCATATTTTTGACTTGGAATGGGATGATTTTGTTCTAGTGGCCAAATTGAACCATATCATGTGATGGTCACCGGCACCCAGTTCGAACAGTGGGCAGATAAACACAAACCAGGCTTCAACATCGAAAAGTGTAAAGTTATGGACCTAGGTAATAACAAGAATGAGATCTACAAATTAAATAATGAGTTATTGGCCAGCACTGATACTGAAAGGGATTTGGGTGTGATAATATCTGATACCTTAACCTTTGACAAACACAGCTGTGATGTGGTAGAAAGAGCAAATAAGTTAGTGAGGAACATTCTAAGGAATATCCACAGTAGAAGTGAGAAGGTTCTGGTGCCTGCACAAATCCTTGGTCAGGCCTATACTAGAATATGGGAGGCCATTCAGCACTCCACAAAGTATAAGTAGCTGCAAGCATGTGGAAAGAGTACAGCATAAACTCACTAAGACAGTCACGGTAAAGAGAAATAGCTACCAAGACAGACTTATAAGATTAGGCCTGTATTCCATGTCATATCGAAGTTTAAGGTGTGACTTGTACTTTGCATACAAGTGTTTCCAAAATAACAACCTTTTGGAGTGTGCAGGACTTAGAAGAAAGAAAGGGTTGGAAAGGGCAAGCAGGTTCCACACCTATACATTACAAGGAGAAAATGATAAAACACAAAGGACAAGAAGGTGGTATAACCAGAGAGTGCTTAACGGGTGGAACTCGCTGCCCCCAGAGGTGGTGGGAGCTGGCAGTATGGCAACATTTAAAAGGTTGCTTGATCAGCATATGCATAACAGGAAATGGGAGTATACCCACTGAAGGGTGGCAAGTCTGTTTATGGCCTTGAGGTTGACTGGACTTGTAAACAAAACTATTTGTGACGGGGGCAATACTGGACCTGATGCTCATAAACGGACAGTATTGCAGACGTCAAAGTGGGAGGTCATCTGGGGACCAGTGATCACTGTCAAAGAGGGTGGTCCATGCCATTGTGACTACCCACCTTGACTACTGCAATGCTCTGTACTTAGGGCTACTGGGGGTTGATATCCGCCGCTTGCAGCTGGTGCAGAATGCAGCATCCAGGCTTCTGAATGATACTTCTAGGACCAGTCACATTACACCTGTGCTCTGCAGACTGCACTGGCTGCCTGTACAGTGGCAGATCACCCTCACAGTCAGTTTTCTGACCTTTAGAGCCCTACATGAAAAAGGACCCCGCTATCTGAAAGAGCTCCTTTGCCCCCTACTGTCCCTCCCGTCCGCTCCAATCCAACGACGAGGGATTGATACAGATTCCCAGGGTGTGTCTGAAGACACCTGGGACTCGTTGTTTTTCTTACGCAGTGCCTACCCTGTGGAATTCTCTACCTTTCTGGGTGAGAAAGTGACTGACCGTCCAAAACTTTAAGTCAGCCCTCAAGACCTATTTATTTAGGTTAGCATTCCCTGATAATGCCAGCCTATTAGTTATTAATGTTACGCTGCTGTTGAAATTTACATTATGGGAATAAATTATTTTGACTGGATTATACAGAATGTTTAATGGTGTTATTTGTATGTGTTTTATATTTTATGTTCAGCGTCTTGGTCTCTTCGAAAGGCGCTTTATAAATAAAGGTGTTATTATTATTATTATTATTACAGTGAGGTTCAACATAAGGATAGCAACAGAAGCAAACCACACAAAGATGAGGGTCCTGGACTTCAGGAGGGCAGACTTTAACAAAGCTGGGTGAATGCCTCAGAGATGACGTAGCAGGGGAGGATGATCTGAGTGGGGCGGAACAGTGGGCCAAGTTAAGGGAAGGCATAGTGAAGGCAACAAACCTCTGCACAAAGGAGGTAAGCAAAGACAAAAAAATAGACTACTATGGTTCTAAGGGTAGCATTCAAGAGGTATAAAGAAACACAGAGGGAAGAGGATAGGAGGTGTGTCAGGAGAAGTACAGGGAAGCAGGGAAGGTGGTGAGGAGGAAAAAGGCACAGACTGAGGAAAGAATAGTCCCAGTGGTATCTAAAGGGGACAAGACCTTTTTTTAGGTTCAGAAGTGACAAGAGGAAGACCAGGGGAGGGATTCTGAGGTTAGGAGGGGTTGGGGGGCAGTGTACAGAAGGATGAGGAAGAAAAAAAATTACGGTAGTAATTTTTTTCTTTTCAGACATCCCTCACTATGATTTACACAAGCACCACCTTTCTGGCAAAGAGTGATACCCTGGAGATATAACCTTATGCAACTGCTGGAATTTAGAACTAAGATTCAAACTCTGCACTGTGGTCATGCTCCACTCTGGCCCCTAATGTCAGATTGGTTTCTACAGCTAGAGGGAGCTCTGGCTAGTAAAACTAGCTAAGGCCCTGTATACACTAGGGACCAATTCTGAAACATATTAAGGAACGTTTTAGAAATTGGTCCCTAGCACGGTTGTCAAAGCGTCCACACTGCATCCTGGCAACCATGCTAGCCTGAACGGGATCCAAGGCATGATTGTGGCACCCACCTGAAAGCATTATGGGTGTTGCAGTGCTACAGTGCATGGTGGGATACGTGTGATCGGGAACTGAAATGGATCGTGAAAAAAATATAATCGGCGGAATCTAAGATTCATTGCCGGCTCAGCAGTACTAGTAGATTTTTTTAATCCTGCAATGGGGGAAAAAAAGGCTTTTCTCATACAACGGGTTCCCTTAACCCATGTTACAGTACAGTTTGCGTACACACTGCTAACCCGGATTAAGGCAACCGTATTTATCTAAAACCGTGCTAAAGACTACCTCTCTAGCAGAGTTTTAAGGGGCGTAGCTACAAGGGTCCAGGGGGTGCAGTCGCACCTGGGCCCATGAGGTTTGAGGGGCCCAAATCATAATTTTGATGTCTATTCAAAACTAGGGGGAGTCCTATAACATACCCGTGCACCCTGGCCCTCTGGGAATTTGCTACGCTACTTGTTTTAGCAGGGTTTTAGAACACGGCTGTAACACGGTTTTAACCGTGTTACAGTGTGGACACAAAATGTGTTCCGGGAGTTTAAAATGGGTCAGGGCATTTAAACCGTTTTGTAACATGACATAAATAAAAACACAGAAAGGAAGAAAAATGACTGGATAAAAAGTACCACATGAGTGCTTTTCAACCCGTGTATTAATTCCTTAGATATGCACGGTTGAGCAGTACCCAAAGCAACAACAGAACGTAGTTGAGTAATAAAACAATAGTAGTACCCACCCACCCACTCACCCAGTGGACAGCCGACTGCAAAAAGTAGTCAGAAATTGTTACAGGCCATTGAACAGGAACAGAAATAGCCACAGAAATGATCAGCAGTAAAGAACTAATGACAGAAGAACACAGTAACACCATGCCTCACAATATACGTCATGTGTACACTCATATGCCCAAAAGCAGCGAGTACTGGCAACAGTAGTATGGTGGAGGAGATCGCTCTACACCCATATTGTGAGAAAGGAACAAGTAGTGTCAACAGCGCCACGGTCGAGGAGGCGCTGTGTGCGACGAGACCGGCATTCCCTCACACTATTAAACCGACGGAAGCACATCGCAATTCACCTGGAGAAAAAGCAAGCAATGCACAAAGAATAACAACCCACAAAATCAGCAGCAAAGCACACACAGCACAGAAACGCATAGTATCTGCAGCCCAAACAGTCCACCAATCAATAGAGGAGGTGACATCTATTGAAATAATCCCTTTTAGATGTCTAGATTTATGATGAATGGTGCCATGAAGTTCCACTATCATGCATCTCCGCAGAAATAAGGTGCATCTCAGTACCTCCAGTTCGAGCAGCTGACAGTATAAACAGTAAGCACAGCGATGTAGTAGTAGAAGAGTTCGCAGAGCTACGGAGCTGATGTGATACCAACAACGGAAACTGTTAAGAATTATTTCACTGTTTAGTAGAGCATAATCGGTAGTCCTACATAATAAATTTTCATTGAGCTGTATGCAGATTAGCAACAGATCCCACAATGCACACTATAAGTGCATTGTTACACATGTTAAAACGAGTGGAAAAAAAATCTTGTACCGCTTAAAAAGAACCAAATAATGAACGTAAGATTATAAAAGGGTACAGACATGAAACTACAGTATTATAAAAAAGTGACATTTAGTAGTAACTATGTAAAACAGTATTGGTTAAGAAACAACATGTCTCATGCTGTAAAACAGACATTTTCATATAAACACAGAGTAAAACTTTCACAGTTCTCTCATTCTCTTTATATCATAGCTGTAACAGAATTAGTAGCATTCTCACCTATGCAGAAATCAATGTTACAGGTGCATTAAGGCACTCAAAAGGAGGCATTTACAAGGAATTAATGCATGGTTGGGTGGTTGGAGCACTCGGCCGCCCCCCCCAACCATGCATAATTCCTTGTAAATGCCTCCTTTCAAGTGCCTTAATGCTTACTTAAGCTCCCTAGTGTGTACAGGGCCTTAGTGGCTATCAAAAATTTCTAAAATTGTGAAACAGAACTTTGAAAAACACCAAACAAATTTAAAACAGATAGCTGTGGAAAATATTTAAAATTAGTTCCAAATATATGATCACATTTTACAGTTGTCAAGGAACTGCCATAGTATTACTCCAGCAACCTTAAAGAAAGTACAGTTACGTAAGAACTTACCGTAACAGCAGATCTTCGAGAGGGGCTCTTGCAGTAGGTAATTACTTATAGGACTGAAGCCAGCAGGCGTCAGGACCCCACAGAAAAATTTCTAGCTAGCAGTCTCTGGCGGGGGATTGCCCCCACGTCAGGTAACGTTAGTATAAAGGGGCGGTTCCCACGCCGCCTTCCAGTTCTTTCCCGCTAAAATGCCAAAAGGTGAGATGAGAGAAGTGGATATTTCCTTCCTGAAAAGGACCAAAAACTAAGTGGGATGGAGGGCGGGAAGGTATTTCCTACTGCAAGAGCCTCTCTCGAAGACCTACTGTTATGGTAAGTTCTTACGTAACTGTACTATCTTACTTCGAGTGGGCTCCTGCAGTAGGTAATTACATATAAGACTGAGTCCCAAGCAGTCTGGATCAAAGAGAAGCACACGGGAGGAGGAAACTACTCATACAGAGATCCTCTGGCTGAGGAGAACTTAAGAAAGAAGCCCTTGCAGAACAGCCAACCCGAAGCCGACTCTACGTCGAGAGGCAATGTCCAAACTGTAGTGTTTCGTAAAGGTATGGACAGAAGTCCAAGTTGCGGCTGTGCAAATGTTGGCCGCTGACACATTCTTGAAACAAGCAGCAGAGGCTGTGACACCCCTGGTGGAGTGACCCTAAACCTGACCTGGCAAGGTCTTGTGATACTTGTCATAGCAGAACGTGATACAATGAGCCAACCATTTGGACAAACATTGTTTGGAAACAGCGTTGCCCTCTCTTTTGCTGGCAAAAGAAACAAACAGTTGGTCAGTCTTTCTGAGATCCTTCGTCCTGTTGGTGTAGTATCTCAGAATCCGATGAACATCCAGAGTATGTAAAAGATACTCCCCGTGATTGGAGTGCTGTGTGAAAAACGAAGGCAGTTCAATGGACTGGTTCAATGTAGATTCCGCTACCACCTTAGGGAGAAACTTAGGATTGGTGCGCAGAGCCACACATTCCTTATGGAAAATCAAATATGGAATTTTGCACATCAAGGCCTGAAGCTCGGAAATTCTACGAGCAGAAGTAATGGCCACTAGGAAGAGAGTCTTCCATGAAAGGAACTTAAGGTCTGCTGAGGCTGCCGGCTCAAAGGGGGGCAGCGTAAGCTTCTCAAGAATGAAATTCAAATCTCAAGGGGGAGCAGAAACCTGAATGGGGGGTCTCAGATGGAGAACCCCTCGCAGGAAGGTCTTCGCAACCTTCAGCTGAGCGAAAGTTCTGTCCCCAAAGGGAATATGATAAGCGGCCAGAGCTGCCATGTGAACTTTCAAAGAGGAATGACTGAGACCCAGGTCGAAGAGATAATGCATGTAGTCCAGCAGTCACCCGACAGGACAGGAGAAAGGCTCCAAGTCTTTGAACAAAGCCCAAATGGAGACCCGTTTCCATTTCATGGTATAAGTAGAACAAGTTGACAGCTTTCTGGCTTACACCAAGATCTCTGCCACTTGTGGGGAAACCCCAAAGTGGGCTTGTGCTACCTCTGTAGGAGCCAAGCATGCAACTGAAGGGACTTGAGGCCGGGATGGACCAGGGATCCCTGATCCTGGGTCAACAGTAGTCATGAAAGTGGAAAAGGAATCAGAGGTTCTTCTGAGTACTGTTGCAGAACAGAGAACCAAACTTGCTTGGGCCAGAAGGGAGTGATGAGAATCATACGGGCCCCCTCTGAGCTGAGCTTGTGCAGGATCCTCGAAATCATTGGAACCGGGGGAAAAGCATAGACGAATCTGCCCTTCCAGTCTAGAGACAGCGTCTCTCCAGAGTTGCCCGCGCCCTGGAATGAGTGAGCAAAAGGTGGGCAGTTTTGCATCTAGAGGGGATACGAACAGGTCGACCTGAGGGGTTCCCCAACACAGGAAGATGTCGTCTGCTATTTCCTGATCCAATTCCCACTCGTGAGGTTGTGCCGAGGATCGGCTCAAGTGATCTGCCAACGAATTTTCTACCCTCGGGACGTGGACTGCCATGAGGCGAAGGTTGTGGAGGGTTGCACATTCCCAGACCGGCATCACTTCCCAACAAAGAGGGTAGGAACAGGTCCCCCATTTGTTGAGGTACCAGACAACACTCATGTTGTCGGTCTGACGGCCAGATGACTGGGAAGCAGAAAAGGGTGCAGTGCTTGAAGAGCGTACAGCACCGCTCTGAGCTTCAGCACGTTGATGTAAAGCGTCTGCTCGAGTTTGGACCAAGAGCCTTGGGTCCGCTGGGATCCCAAATGGGCTCCCCAACCTTTGCCCGAGGCATCTGTTGTCAGAGTTTGGGAGGAAGGAGGAAGACAGAAGGGAACTCCCCGACAAAGGTTCTCTTGAACCAACCACCACTGCAAATCCCAAAGCACCGGGGTCAAGACTAGCACCTCTTGGTCCAGGTTGTCGACCAATTGGTCCCACTGAGACTGAAGAGTCCACTGAGAGATTCTCATGTGGAGCCGCACACATGGAATTGTCAGAATTGCAGCCACCATGAGCCCCAGGAGGCGAAGGACCGACCTGGTGGTAACCCGCCTGTGGGGGGCCAAGTTGCTTGCCTGAGCCTGGAAGCTGGTCACCCTGTCTGGGGGCAGAAAGGCCATACCAGTGGTTGTGTCCAGAATCGCCCCGATAAACTGGAGGCGTTGCGATGGGATCAAATGGGATTTTGCCTGGTTGATGGTAATACCCAGGCTGGTAAAAACCTGCTTGGTAAAACAAAGGGAACGCAGAAGTTCCTCCCTAGATGGGGCCGCCAGGAGCCAATCGTCCAGGTACGGAAAAACCTGAACTCCTTGAGTACTCAGGTGGGCCGCCACCACAGACAGGCATTTGGTGAATACTCGGGGGGCCGAGGAAAGACCAAAAGGGAGGGCCTTGAACAGGTAGTGGTCCTCCAGAAAGGCAAACTGGAGGTATTTGCGGATGGAAGGGCGGACAAGGATATGCAGGTACGTGTCCTGCATGTCCAGAGCACACAGCCACTATCCTGGCCAAAGGAGGGGCAGGAGACTCTGCAGGGAGAGCATCCTGAACCTTTTGTACTCCACGAACTGATTCAGGGAGCTGAGGTCTAGAATGGGCCTCATGTCTCCTGTCTTCTTGGGGACCAGGAAGAAATGGAAGTAGACACCCGTCCCCCGAAGTGGGGGAGGGACGGGTTCTACTGCCTCCTTCAACAGAAGGGAGGAGATTTATTCTTGAACCCTGAGAAGGTGTTCTGGGGAGTAAGAGGACCTGGGGGGGGGGGTTCTGAAGAAACTCTATGGTGTGGCCCTCTGCTACGAGCTGGAGGACCCAAGAGTCGGAAGTGATCCTCTCCCAACCCGGCAGATGTACGGAGAATCTCCCACCTACCGGTTCCTCTGGATCGACCAGAGGCTGTGGGAGAGGGAGGGAGTCAGGAGGTGTGAGGCAGCGTTGCGGCTGGAGGTTCCGCAGCCCATTTGGGTGAGTGGGGAGGGGTTCGCGGCCGGAGGGGCCCAGCGTTTGTTGGACTGCTTTCCTTGTGGTTTGGCCTTAGGCCGAGGCATGATCGCAGTTGAATGGTACTGTGCCTGAGGGGCTCTGTACATGGAGTAAATCTCTGAGAGCAGTGCCCTTCTCGCAGTCCGGTAATGATGTCCTTGACTTCACCACCGAACAACACCGAACCTCGGAAAGGGGGCGTCCTGGATGGCGGATTGCATTTCCGAGGCTAAACCTGACACCCGAAGCCAGGCTCGTCGCCACAGGCTCACGGCAAACACCGAGCTTCATCCAGAAGCATCCACCACATCGTAAATACAGGTTACTCACCTGTAACAGGAGTTCTAGGAATGGTATATGTTGTTCATCCACACTTATTGGCAGGTTCCTTGCCGCTTTAAATCTTGCCGGAAGGTCTTCAAGCTGGCTCCTCCCACCCACCCGGGTGGTAAAACTCTCGGCTCCGCCCCATGATGCCAGATCTGGCCCGCTGGAAGCTCAGGTTGTGCTTCGCAGCCGGGGAGGTCGGGTGGGTCGTGTGGATGAACAACATATACCATCCCTAGAACTCCTGTTACAGGTGAGTAACCTGTATTTCTAGGGACATGGATATGTTGTTCATCCACACTTATTGGCAGACTCCTAGCAGTTCTCCGGGAGGAGGGAGGCAAGGCGCACACCCCCAATACTTACTTGGGAAATTAGGACTGGAGAACCGAGGTCCCAAAACCAGCATCCCGGCGTGACTCAAGGTCGTGTGGTAATGGGTAATAAAGGTGTGTGCTGACTTCCAGGTAGCAGCCCTGCAGATTTCCTGGATAGGGACGTCCCTGGAAGCAGCCACCGATGCAGCAGTATGACGGGTAGAATGAGCTCTTATCCCTCTGGGAGGCTCCATGCCCGCCAACTTATAGCAGCGATCTATGCAGGAGGTGACCAACCTGCCTGTCGTCCACTTGGCTGCAGGTCTGCCAGGTGCGGCTTCAGCGTAGGTGACAAACAGCTGGCGAACCTCTCCCCGAATTTCAGCCGTGCGCTCCTTATAATAAGCGAGCGCCCTTCTAGGGTCCAGAGTATGGAACCTATATTCGACCTCCGAGGTGTGATTGGGGTAGAACACCGGCAGAGTCAGCACCTGGTTAAGGTGAAACTCGACACCACCTTCGGAAGGAATTTGTGGGAGAGGACAACCTTGTCCTGTGGAAGACCAGGTAAGGAGACTCCGATGCAAAGCGCCTGGAGCTCTCCCATCCTTCCGCTGACGGACAGCCACCAAGAAGCCGGTTCTTCCACGACAGGTGAGAGAGATCACACTGTGCATTGGTTCGAATGGCTGCCCATGAGCTTTGCCAGTACCAGCAGTAAATCCCACAGAGGTGGAGGTTCTCACACCGGAGGGGAAATGTGATCAAGGCCTTTGAAAAAGCGCCCAACCACCTTTTCCTGCACCACCGACTGCTTCCCGGCCCGCGCCCGGTAAGCAGAGATGGCTGCCAGGTGCACCTTTAGGGTCGTCGACCTAAGCCCTTGACTAGAAAGGGACCATAAATAGTCCAAAATGCTTGCCACAGAACAGGAGGAAGGGCCCAAGTCCTTGCCCTGACACCAAATGGAGAATCTCTTCCATTTGAAGGCGTAGCATTTTCTGGTCGACTCCTTACGGGACGCCTCAACAACACTGAGGACCTCGTCGGAAAGACCCAAGGCCTGGAACTCTAGCCGCTCAGGAACCAGGCCATCAGGTGCAGGGATTGAAGGTCCGGATGGAACACCTTCCCCTGATTGACTGAAAGCAGGTCCGGGCGAGCTGGAAGCTGCCTCGGGAGCCTGGAGCTGAGGCTGAGGAGATCTGGTACCTGACTGGCGGGCCAGTCTGGGGCTATCAGGATCACCTGCACCTTGTCCCTCCTTGCTTTGGAGAAGCACCTTGTGAAACAAGGGAAATGGGGAAAGGCGAGAAGAGGCCCGGGGTCCACAGCCTCGAGAAGGCATTCCCTGCAGCGAGCCCTGCTGAGGCGGGGGCGGCATGAAACAGCCTCAGCTTCACGTCTCTCCTGGAGGCAAACAGGTCCACTTGAGGTGTGCCCCAAGGAGAACAGATCTTTGTACTACCTCCGCAGGAGAGACCATTCATGAGATGCAGCCCTATCCCGCTCAGAAGCATCAGCCAGGGTGTTGGAGGCTCCTGCCACATGAATGGCTAGGAGATCCGCCTCCAGGCTGCGACGAGTGACCAAATGCGAGAGCTTCCTTGCATAGAAGCATGGAGTGTGTCCCGCCTTGGCGGGTTCAGGTAGTACATGGTCGTGGTATTGTCCGTCTGACCGGACCACTTGACCCGGAGAAACGGAGCAAAGGCGGTGAGAGCTAGGCGGACCGCTCGGAGCTCCAGCAGGTTGATGTGGCATCGGGACTCCCGCGGGGACCAGAGGCCATGCACTCTGTGTTCCCCCAGATGGGCACCCCAACCCATCAGAGAGGCATCGGTCGATAGAGAGACAGTCGGCTCGGGCCGGACAAACGGGATGCCCTCCTGCAAATGGAATGGAACGGTCCACCACTGGAGAGCGTTCCACATCTCCTGCGTCACTATCACTAGCTGGTCCAAAGGATCGCAGCATTGTGACCACTGGTTGGCCAGTCCCCACTGAAGGGGGCGCATGTGCCAGCGGGCCCAACGGACCACGCTGGTACAGGCCGCCATGAGACCCAGAAAGCGCAGGAAGTCCCGGGCAGGGCGCGATTGCCCAACCAGAAATGATTGGGCAAAGGACGCAAGAACCTCGGCACTATCCGCCGGGAGTCGTGCTCTGCCCCGATGAACAGTATCACCTGCCTTGGCTCGAGTTCCGACTTGGCCTCGTTGATGAGAAGGCCAACTCGAGAGCAAACCTGGAGGGCCAGATCTCTGGACCGCTCCACCTCCTGTCTGGAGGAGGCTGCTATCAGCCAATCGTCCAGGTAAGGGTACACCCGGACCCCTCAGCGCCGCAGGAATGCTGTCACCACTGCCATGCATTTGGTGAAGACCCTGGGAGCTGGAGATAAGCCAAGGGCATGGCTCGAATCAAGAGGGATCCTCCGCCGAAAGTGGAGGAATCTCCGATGTGACGGACGGATAGGGACGTGAAAGAACGTCCTGTAGGTCCAGAGAGCAGAACCACACGCCAGTGTTCCAGAGATGGTATTATCTGCGCTTAGCGTGACCATTCTGAAGGTTCAGACCTTAGGAACTGTTCAGGTCGGTAGGTCGAGAATGGGCGCTAGCCCCAGCCCCGTCTTCTGGAACCAGGAAATACCTGGACACGAACCCCGGGTCTGAAGGGGGTCCTCCACCTCCGTGATCACCTCCTTTGGAGGAGGAGAGCGATGTCGGCTCGGGCGAGCCGCCAGTGAGGCTGCGGATCTGAGGCCCCAGGTGCGACGGCTCAAGGGCGGGGCCTGCTCAATTCCAGAAGTAGGCCTTTCCCACCACCTCCAGTACCCACCTGTCCGTGGTAACAGTGGACCAGGCGGAAGGAAGTGTCTGAGCGTCCCTCTCACGGGAGACCAGGGGTGAGTGACAGGGATGGGGCGACACCCCTCAGCCCGCACTGGGCAGGCTTGGAGGAGGGACCGGCCGAGGAACCTCCTGGGCCTTTACCTCCCTGCTTCCTGTTGGAAGAAGCCGGACGGCTTGGGCTTGGGATACCAAGGTCGAGCCTGCTGGCCCTGACGTTGCTGGGCCGGGCAGAAGGACGAAAGGGCTTAGGCTGTGGCTTGCGGCCTTTGTCCTTCTGAGCGGAAGAGACCGAGTCCAAGGTAGCACTGGACTTCTCGATCCTCTGCAGGTGACCTTCCACCCCAGGGCCGAAGAGGTCAGTCCCCAAAAAGGGAACATCCGCCAACTTGTGCTGGGTATCCGAAGTAAAGGTGGATATCCTCAGCCAAGCCCGACGACGCATGGCCACCGCGGCCGACCACAGACCTGGCACATGAGTCCCCGACGTCTAATGCAGTCTGGAGCTGCTGTTTAGCCACTGCCCTGCCCTGGTCCCGCACCTGCCTGACGGTAGTCTGCAGATCTCGGGAAGATGAGGACAACCTCATCCAGGGGCCCAACAGGCGTGGAGAAAATGTGCCATGAGGACGCGAACTGGCCTGCGAAGGCGAGAGACGCAGCATAGACTTTTCGCCGGCATAATCCAATTCTTGGATTCCTTGTTGGGAGGTTTGTCCACAGCCCCTGGCGCTCTCGGCACGCTGGAAAACGCTGTCGGTAACCAACCCCCTCGGCCGAGGGTGTTCCGGAAAACCGAAAGGAACCGTAGGGACCGGGATACTTCCTGGCCAACCTGGCCAAAGGCGAGGGCAGGAAGCAGGATGCTGCCAAAGTCCCAAGGCCGGACCCACTATGGCTCGCCACCGGAAAGGCCTCCTGAGAGAATCCCTCGGTCCAGAATCTCTGTGAGGGGATACCTGGCCCGCTTAGAAGCGGGTTCGAGCTTCATCCGGTGGACTCGAGATGAGTGAAGCAACCCTAAGAAGGGCTAAGGGCTATCGTCCATTGACTGTCCTTCGAGGACTCCAAGTCTATGCGCTTGGAGAAGAGGAGGAACCATCATAGGACTCAGAAGAGTCCTCAAAGAGCTGCCTCGGCCTGAGCCACCCTCCACCTGCCGGGTTTATCGGGAGTGAGGGTGACCGACAACCTATGGGCAAACCCAAAGCCGACCGAGAATTTTTGGTCGGAGCCCCAACTAATGGCTGTGGGCGGAGGTTCCACCAGAATCGGTGGGGCAGCTGGAATTGGCCGAACAACCGGCCTGAGAACAGGCTCCTCGACTACAACGAGGGGTTGTTTTGGCTGCTCCGGTGACAGCCACTTAATGGCCGGGGAAGACGACTGGGTCGGCTTATTCCCGGTCAAAAGGAGCTGTTGCCACATAAGTTCCTCGTACCTCCGACGCAACTTGCGCCGAAGCCTCCCCTCGTCCGAGGAAGAGGAAGAGCAGCGGCGCCGCTTGCCACTGGTGCGAGACTCGAGACCGCCTATGGGCGGATTGGTTGGACCCGCGAGGATGTCCGAGACCGAGACCGAGAGTCTCGACTAGGCCGAGGAAGGCGAGGAGAAGTGTCAGAAATCGGCACTCCCCTCGGCTCGGACGATCCCACTGAAGGCTCCGGAACTGGAGGCACAGACGAGCCGACGGGATCCTCAACTCCCACCGGGGGAACCGGGGAGAGGGGATTCTCAGCTTCTCCAGCCGACAACCCATCCAACGGGTCGAGAAAAATCTCGACCGCGTCGACGGGAGTCTCAGCCAACTGGCCTGACGGGGACACCGTGAAGCCAGTGGCCGAAGCTGAGGGGTCGACCGAAGTCGACTGTCGACAAGGGAAGGGGGATCTTTCCCGCTCCCAAGAGCGTCGACGGAGAGACTTACTTTTGCTCTTTTTGGACCTGGAAGAAGGTCCCGAAGAAGTTGGACCCTCACCTTTGGTCGAGAGGGTCAGACAAAGCTCCTTAAAAGAAGCCGAGTAAGAGGCACCGAGAGAGAGCGGGACAAATGCCGCAGCCGAGGTAGAAGCGGCCCGCGCCGCCTCCTCTTCGAGGGCGATCATCTGCCTAAGCTGATCTGCCGAGCCCGCCGCCGCGGACACCGCCAATCGGGCCTCTTTAGATTTCACCGGTGGAATCCTTTTCTCGGGGCGCCCCAGTTGTAATCGGGCAGCACTGTCTTCAAGGACGTAGGCCGAAAAGGAAGAGCACAAGTCGCAGGCCTGCGGGTCGTGCTCAAGGCCCAGGCAGTAGACGCACGTGGAGTGCGGATCCGTCCTAGACATCTTCTGCCCGCAAAGGCACCTCCAAATCCGGGAGTCTATTTTGTCCATCGTAGCCGCGAGAGAGAAGACCAAGTCTTTTTGCAAAACTCTCAATTTCAAACTTCTCAAGAATTAGGAACCAGTCTTAAGCGCAACGCGTTAAGGAGGGAACCTGAGCTTCCAAGCGGTAAGGAAGATCTGGCGTCATGGGGCGGAGCCGAGAGTTTTACCACCCGGGTGGGTGGGAGGAGCCAGCTTGAAGACCTTCCGGCAAGATTTAAAGCGGCAAGGAACCTGCCAATAAGTGTGGATGAACAACATATCCATGTCCCTAGAAGTAGTGTTCAGCATGTGCCTACTGGCCGAATGTGCGGAGCGGAGAGGTCTGCAACTTCCTGTTTAGTCTGTGACTGAGGAAGGGAGCCCAACTTGGCTTCCACTTTGCTAAGGACAGCCTTCTGGTAATCCCCCATGTGAGCCACACAGTTCAAGGCTCTAATGCCCAGAGTGGAAGAAGAACAGACCTTCTTGCCATACTGGTCCAGAAGGCGGGATTCCTTATTGGGTGGGGATGAGCTCAGGTGTTTCTGGTTCGCCGAATGGCCGTGGGCGGCACTGATCATGACCGAATCAGCCTTGGGGTGTGACATGAGAAAGTCAAGCCCCTCGGGAGCCTGATACAGCCTGTCCGCCTTCCGAGGAAGGGGGGGCTAAAGCCGACGGTTGTTTCCAGATAGTGGAAACAAGGTCTGCGTGAGGTTCGATCCAGGGTGGAACTAATGTGGGAACAACCTCGGGCAAATCCAAATGAGCAGCTAGCTTCTGCCTCTGTGGATCCAGCTCCAGAGATTTCCACTGATGAAGAGCCTGGATTTTGCTTAGCAACTCCGTAAACAAGGGATCCTCCGGAGGGGACTTCGGAGGAGTCCTGGGCCCGGGCTTGTCAGGACTGCGAGGCTCGTCCGGATCACAGCTGTCATCGGAGTCCTCCGATGAGTCAAAAGAAGAAGGAGATAAAGACCCCTCCCCACTCGGGGGAGGAACATGGCCCCTAGGGGGCAAGGTGCCACCCCCAGCCTTAGACCCCGTAGCGGTGTCTCTGGGATTGGGGGTGTCTCGTCCCTGGCGATGGGGGTACGGGACAGGGTCCGTCGTTGGGAGGTGGCTCTCCACCTCCCTGGTGAGCTGAGCCTTGGCCTCAGCCCACCAAGAAGCCACAGTCTCCCTCAGATCCACCGGCAGCTGAGGGGGCGGTAGAGGAGGATACGGATACTGGGGGTATCCACAGTCCGACGGCGGGAAGCCCGGCGTCGGGTACTGAGGCACCGGGTACTGCGGTGCCGGATAAGATCCAGCACCAGGGGCTCTACCGGGGTAGAAGGTCCTGGAAGAGGCCCTGCAGGCAGGCCAGGGACAGGTGGCCTGGCGGGCATCTGATCCAGCATCGGGGTGACATCCAGTAATGGAACGTCGGCCAGCGACGGGGCCGGTGTCAGAGGGTCTGACGTCAGGCCATCCGGACCTACGGGAGGAAGGCCTGACGGAGGCGCCGAAGACTCCCCAGCGGCATCCGGGGGAGGGCTGGAGGGATCCTCCAGGTCCAGCTGGGGAGACGCAGGGGCCTCGGATGGCAGTGGCGGAGGCTGCGGGGAGCCAGTGGGGCCTGATAAATCAAAGTGATCCTGCGTAGGCTCCATCACCGAGTGACCGCTGGATGGGTTGGTGGGTGTCTGACCGGCGGGATTTGGGTGGGCGACGGAGGAGCTGATGTCTGACTGATCGGACCCAGCGCCCGAAGAAGGCTGCGCAGGGGAGGCGACCTTGATGGGCGGCTTGACGGCCATGCGCTGTCCCGAAGGGTCAAGCAGCTTAGCGGCCAGCTCCGGGCGGACATCGGAGGAGCCGACGCCCGACTTACCGGAGGCTCGACCGAAGGCCACACAGGGGCGACCTTACTGGGAGTTGATGCCTCGCGCTTTGTCCGGGAGGCTCCCGACTGAGCCTGCAGCAACCAGCTAGGGGACCAACGCCGTCTCAGACACCACCAAGACGGCCGTCGGGGAACGGTCCCTCAGAAGGGATGTTACCTGAAGTGCGGCGACCCCAGTCGAAGTCGCTGCAGCCGCGGATGAGGAGTCCCAGTCCTGGTGGTTCTTCTTCTCCTTCTCCTTCTTCTTCTTCTTAAGGCCCTCGGGGGAGATGGAATTCTGTCTGAGCTTTTTCAGCTCCTTTTCCATGGAGGACATCATCTTTAGGATGTGGGCCTCCAGGGACTGCTGCCTTCTTCTGCGGGTAGCCGCGTTGAATTTCAGGCAGTGCTGACAGGAATCCACAGGGTGGTAGGGGCCTAGGCAGATAAGACACCGAGAATGGCCGTCCTTGTGTGGGAGTTGGGCACTACACGAGTCACACTTGTTTTTGTGCTTGGACGTGGTAGTGGACGACATACACGGCAGGTAAAAGAATCCTGACAAATACCTAATAAAAAAAAAACGATGGTATAACTACCAGCGATGGACTGACGAGCAGTGGAACTTAACCGCGAGGCGCTGTCGAAAGCAAACAGTGGGAAAGAACTGGAAAGCGGGCGTGGGGGACCGCCCGTTTATACCGACGTCGCCTGACGCCGGTCACCTGATGTGGGGGCGGTCCCCCGCCAAAGACTGCTACCTAGAAATTTTTCCGTGGGGTCCTGATGCATGCTGGCTTCAGTCCTATATGTAATTACCTACTGCAAGAGCCCTCTCGAAGTAAGATCCACTGATGCCTCCAAGAAGAACTTTGAAGAACATAATATTTGGACACAAAGCAGCTTACATTGCTCATTAGCTCAGTATTTCCTATCCCCATTATTTATTACTGAGATTAGATGCATGAAAACACAAGGGTTGTTACCAGAGTGTTCATCAGCTCCTATTGCTTCTTCCCAACCTGATGTCACACTACTGTGCTTGTGACATCAGTTATTCCCATAGTAACAGACCGTGATGTCACAACAGAACAGTATGATGTCTAGTAGGGAGTAAGTTATAGAGGCAGATGAGCTCTAAGGGACAAAGATCCTGATTTTGTGGGAATTTCTTCAGTAATAAATAATGAATGGGAGAAATCTATAGACGATATAGAAACATAGAAAGATAGAATTTGACAGCAGATAAGGACCGCTTGGCCCACCCAGTCTGCCCATTTCCCTACCTAATGGATAAGCTGCAGATCCTAGTTAACCAGCAGCTTACTTCTTCCTACCCCCACCCACTAGAATTGCCTTATGACTGTCCCATGCATGCTTGAATTCCACCACTGTTTTTGACTCCACAACCTCCTCCGGAAGGCCGTTCCATGCATAACCAACCCTCTCTGTGAAAAAATACTTCCTTAAATTACCTCTGAGCCGCCCCCCTATCTTCAAATTGTGCCCCCTTGTTCTTGCACACCTCTTTTTTTTGAAAGGTGCTAATATGTGAAATACAAGCTGAACTGTGTCCATCTATTGTTTTCCAGGTTTTTTTCAAAGACGTCAGCTGCTCTTTAATGAAAAGACTAATTCTGTGTGACCCTATTTTCAGGTTCTGAAAGGGGAGATAGGGTTAGGAGAATATAAACATAAATAACCCTTTCTGGGTTCCATTAGGGTCACAGAGCGGGAGTGATTCTCCTCAACCTCTGTACTTCACACCTTGCCGAAAGGCCACCACTCCAGGTGTCCCTCCATCGACAGCGTGCCCTCATATTCTTTCTTAATAAATGGGGCTTCATATAAAAAACCAAAAAAAAAAAACAATGGCTTAGGCCACATTTCTACCCCTCCTCCCTCTTAGGCGGACAATCACAGGGGTCAGGCGGACAGAGATCGGAACCCTGGACTTTACTACCCAGGGCAAGACCTGCTCAGACTACATGTCCACTCCCCTCCATCACCTCCCCTTGTGTTTCAAACACTCTCCCCCCTCCTTCTCAGAAGGAACTGGACGTCTTCACTGTAGTATGACGTCTTGCATGCCATACGGCACTCCCAGCCCTCTGATCCAAGGAGGCAGGGTGACTCTCCACGATCTCCTCCACTTCCACCTAAGAATTTTCATGATGACCAGGATCCATTCACATCCTGGTCACTTCCTCCTTATATGGAAGACTATTTTTCTGATGAACAAGAGCTCCCGGTTAACTTCACCGGTGACCTTGGACACGCAGATTTCCAGGAGCTGAAATTTCTTCCTCAGTCTCCCTTTTCCGGAAATCTCTTCTTTGGATGAGGGCTTGCCTAGACTCCACAGCACCCCCTTCTAATGACCCTTCATTCTACGAAATTATGATACAAATATAGAAAGTCATGGGATTCTCTACCACAAAAACATGACAAAGTAAGGATATGGCAGAATACCTTGATCTGCCAGAGAAGCCTATTTTGATGGTTTTCCCAATAATTCAAACTTACCAGAATGATATGCTGACCTCCTCACATCGGCCTTCAGCTGTCCCCCCGTAAAGTGGATTATATTTATCCAGCTCCTATGGTTCATCCCTTCCTTTCAAGCCTTCCTGGAAGTGGACTCTACTGCCTCTCATGATCACATGAGCTCCTTACCACCTGATAAAGAATCCCGAAGACTTGACTTTCTGGAGAAACTAGTCTTTTTCTCCAGTACCATGAATATCAGAATTCCAAATTATATGGGTCATGATTAAATACTACCTTACCCATGGGTCATCTACCATTGAGATTATCAGTCGCCTCCCCCCTTTACCAGAACAGGGAGTGACTACTGGCAACTATGTCAACTAGTAATGCTAATTCCTGTCACCTACCCAGGTCGGGATATGATGCCATCGGTACCTCGGCCCGACTGTCAGCTATTGACGTTTCTTTGCAACGCCACACTTGGCTCCATTTTTCAGGACTTGTGCCTGGTGTGCAACATAAAATAGCTAAGAACCCTTTTTAACAGGTCCAAGTTATTTGTGCCAGGTACTCAAACATTACTGGATGATTTACAGGCATCAGGCGATACTCTACATATGGTTCGTGGCATCTACCATACTCTGCATACAACCTACCATACTCGATCCTCTTCCTACTTTGAAAGAGGTGGAAAATACAGAGATACCAATACAGGAGGCTCTAGAGGTCGTACTCAACCCACAAGAGGCAACACCTCCGCCCCCACCCTCCGGGGGGGCTAGGCAGACCCACACCTACTGACCTCCTAGGGTTTTTCTTTTCCCACCCCTCCTCAACCCAGCCTCAGAGGCTGCCGGCAGTCGTTTTTACCCTTCATTTAGAGGCCAGGCACATGATCACTTCAGATGAATGGGTACTCCAGATTATACAGAGTGGTCATACTCTGGAATTTATCTCCAAGCCCCCACTCTTCCTTCCCAACATATTCATTATAACAATATACCTATCCTTCAAGAGGACTTGAGGGCTCTACTGGTGATTCATGCTTTCTCCAGTACCCCCTCACAACATCAAAAGTGATTCCACTCTCACTTATTTCGGGTACCCAAATGAACTGGAGACCTCGGTCCAATACTGGACCTCAGAAAACTGAATCTTTCCATCCAGTACAAATGGTTTTGCATGATAACCTGACTTCCATCATGCCAATACTGAAACGGGAAGATTGGCTTTGTGCCCTAGATATGAAGGGGGCCTACCTGCATCCATCCTGCTCATCACAGGTTTCTTCATTTCTACCTGCTAGATTAACACCATCAGTTTCAAGCACTCCGGTTTGACCTCTCCTCGGCCCTGAGTGTGTTCACCAAATACCTAGAGGTAGTTGTAACAGCTTTAAGATGGAAAGGGCACTTTATCTTCCCATATCTAGACAGATGGCCAATCAAAGTGGAACAGCTTTGCTTTCTTACCTAGAGGCTACCCTGAAAACATTTTCACACTCCAGGGATCACAGTCAATTGGCCAAAGTACAAACTGACACCAACTCCGTCTCCAATACATTAGAGCCGTCCTAGATATAGTCTCAGCCAGAACTTACTGTCCAGCTGTCCGGCAGACCACACCCTTGTCTCTGGCATCACGCATACAGACTTAGAATGTAGTTACAACTAGACAACTGCTATGCCTTCTGGGTCACATGGTCGCTGCCATCCTTACAGTAGCACTTGCCCAGCTTCATAAGAGACCTCTTCAGTGAGTCCTCCAGAATCAATGGTCTCAAAGAATAAGAAAAATCTGAAGGCAAGTTCAGAGTTACTCACTCTCTGACGTTGACTCTGACTTCATGGTCAATCGAAACCAATTTATGACACGGAATGCCTTTTCAGTTCCTCCCTCCCACACAGACATTCACCACGGATGCTTTCCTGGCAGGATGGAGCACACACCTGAGTCCTCACCGGACACAGGGCAAGTGGACCACTTTTCTCCCTCAGCCTCACATCAACCTCTTAGAGTTGAGGTCATTCCTCTTAGCCCTTCCAGAATTCCAACCTCTTGACTCAAGATCGCTGCTGATCCAATCAGACAACACTGCAGTGGTGTTCTACCTCAACAAGCAAAGAGGTGCTCCAATCTTCAACCTCTTGACTAAAAGTTAAAGAACCCTGTTACATCCCAACCTGAAGGCTCTACACCTTCATGCTGGGCTCCTGAGGACACCTTCATAACTAGTCTACAAGTGTCCTCTTCTGTTGCCACTATTCTCTTGGCCTCCCGTAAGCCAGCAACAAGAGCAACATACAATTCCAAATGGAAACGCTTTTCCATATGGTCTGCCTCTCAATCTCTGGACCCTTACTTTTGTCCACTGACAAAAGTTTTAGTCTACCTGGCCTCACTACCTGAGTCCGGTTTAAGTTACTCTTCCATCAAAGTCCACTTGACCGCCATCTCGACCTTCCATGAACCTCTGGATGGCAAGTTACTGTACCATCATCATCTAGCCAAGATGTTTTTGAAAGGAATGTTGCATATTAAACCTCCTATTAGAAGACCCACTCCTCCATGGGATCTCAATTTTATAATAGAAAAATTGACCCTTGAGACTTTTAAGCCAGCAGCCACTTGTGAAAGTACAGTTACGTAAGAACTTGCCATAACAGTAGATTTTCGACAGAGGCTCTTGCAGTAGGTAATTACAAATAGGACTGAAGCCGGCAGGCATCAGGACACCACAGAAAAAGTTCTAGCTAGCAGTCTCTGGCGGAGGACTGCCCCCACGTCAGGTGACCGAAGTCAAGCGACGTCAGTATAAAGGGGCGGTCCCCCATGCCTGCCTTCCAGTTCTTTCCCGCCAAAGGTCAAAAACGGCAAGACGAGAGAGAAGCGGATGTTCCATCACTGGAAAAGGAGCTGAAAAAGCTTAGGGGGATGGAAGGTGGGAAGGTATTACCTACTGCAAGAACCTCTCTCAAAGATCTACTGTCATGGCATTTCTTACGTAACTGTACTATCTTACTTCGTGATGGCTATTGGAGTAGGTAATTACAAATAGGACTGAGTCCCAAGCAGTCTGGAATAAGCAGAAGCAAACGGGAGGAGGAAAACTACCCAAAAGTAGACCCTCTCGCTGTGAAGTTCTTAGGAAAGAAGACCTTGCATAACAGCCAACCCGAAGCCCACCCTACGGCAAGAGGCAATGTCCAAACTGTAGTGTTTCGTAAAGGTATGGACATGAAGTCCATGTAGCAGCTGCACAGATATCTGCCGCTGACACATTCTTGAAACAAGCAGTGGAGTGGAAGCAGCAACCCCTCTGGTGGAGTGGCCTCTGACTTGACCCGGCAGGGTCTTGTTATACTTGTCATAACAGAAAGTGATACAATGAGCCAACCATTTAGATAAGCATTGCTTAGAAACAGCATTGCCTTCTCATTTATGAGCAAAAGAGACAAATAGTTGATCAGTCTTTCTGAGATCCTTTGTTCTGTTGGTGTAGTATCTCAAAATTCGGTGAACATCCAAAGTATGCAAGAGGTATTCCCCTTGATTGGAGTGCTGCGTAAAGAAGGCAGACAGCTCTATGGATTGATTCAGTGTAGATTCCGCTACCACCTTGGGGAGAAACTTAGGGTAGGTACGCAGAGCCACACGTTCCTTGTGAAAAATCAAATACAGGATTTTGCACATCAGGGCCTGGAGTGCAGAAATCCTTCGAGCAGAAGTAATGGCCACTAGGAAGAGAGTCTTCCATGAAAGGAACTTTAGGTCTGCTGAGGCTGCCGGCTCGAAATGGGGCAGAGTCAGCTTCTCAAGGATAAAATTAAAATCCCAAGGAGGGGCAGGAACCCAGATTGGGGGTCTCAAATGGAGGATCCCTCTAAGGAAAGTCTTGGAGACTTCCAGTTGCGCAAAGGTTCTGTCCTCAAAAGGAATATTGGAAGCCGTGATGGCCGCCATGTAAACCTTCAGAGAGGAATGACTGAGACCCAGATCAAAGACGTGTCGCAAGTAATCCAAAAGCCACCCCAAAGAGCACGAGAAAGGCTTGAAATCTTTGGAAGCGGCCCAAATGAGAACCATTTTCATTTCATGGCATAGGTAGATCTAGTGGAGGGCTTCCTGGCCTCCACCAGAATCTCAGCCACCAGTGGGGAAACCCAGAACTGGGCCTGAACTACGTCTGCAGGAGCCACGCATGAAACTGAAGGGACTTGAGGCCTGGATGGACCAGGGTCCCCTGATCCTGGGTCAGCAAAAAATGCGACAGAGGAAGAGGAAGCAGAGGTTCCTCCTGAAAACTGTTGCAGAACAGAGAACCAAACTTGCCTGGGTCATAAAGGAGCAATTAGGATCATGCAGGCTCCTTCTGAGCTGAGTTTCTGTAAGACCCTTGGGATCGGGGAGGCATAGATGAATCTGCCCTTCCAGTCTAGAGACAGAGCGTCTCTCCCAAAAATGCCGTGCCCTGGAGCGAGCGAGCAGAAGTCGGGAAGTTTTGCGCTGTGAAGAGACGCGAACAGGTCTACCTGTGGTGTTCCCCAATGTAGGAGGATACCATCTGCTACCCCCTGATCTAGCTCCCACTTGTGAGCGTGGGCAGATGACCAACTGAGGTGGTCCGCCAACATGTTTTCGACCCCCGGGATGTGAATGGCCGTAAGGTGAAGGTTGTGCTGCACTGCCCATTCCCAAACCTGCATCGCCTCCCTGCAGAGAGGGTAGGAACGAGTTCCACCCTGTTGGCTGATGTACCAGACTATGCACATGTTATCCGTCTGGACAGCCAGATGTCTGGGATGCAGAGCCTGAAGAGCATAAAGCACGGCCTGAAGCTCGAGCACATTGATGTGGAGAGATTTTTTGAGCTTGGACCAGGAGCCCTGGGTCCTGTGAAGCCTGAGATGGGCTCCCCAACCCTCACCCGAGGCGCCTGTAGTCAGTGTCTGGCGAGGGGGAGAAAGGCAGAAGGGAACTCCCGTGCAAAGGTTCTCCTGAACTATCCACCATTGCAAGTCCCAAGCCATAGGACTGGAGACCAGAACTAGTTGATCTAGGTCATCCGCCAGCTGATCCCACTGAGACCGAAGAGTCCACTGAGAGAGTCTCATGTGGAGCCGAGTGCGAGGGACTGTCGGAATAGCAGCCGTCATGAGCCAGAGGAGGCAAAGGACCGACCTGGTGCTGACTCGCCTGCGGCTGGACAACAGGCTGACCTGAGCCTGGAGTGAGGTCGCCCTGTCCAGTGGCAGGAATGCTATGCCGGTGGCCATGTCCAAGATCACCCCGATAAACTGGAGCCTCTGGGACGGGATCAGGTGGGACTTGGTCTGGTTGACGGTAACACCCAGGCAGGCAAAAACCTGCATGGTAAGGGAAAGAAAGCGTAGGAGTTCTTCCCTGGATGAGGCTGCCAGGAGCCAGTCTTCCAGATACGGGAAATCCTGCACCCCCTGGGTACGCAGGTAGGCTGCTACCACTGAAAGGCATTTGGTGAATACTCTGGGCGCAGAGGAAAGACCAAATGGGAGGGCCTTGAACTGGTAGTGGTCCCCTTGGAATGCAAAATGGAGGTATCTGCGTTGGGAAGGGCGAATAGGGATATGCAGGTAAGCATCCTGCATGTCCAAAGCACACAGCCACTGTCCCGGCCGAAGAAGGGGCAGGAGACTCTGTAGGGAGAGCATCCTGAACCTTTTGTACTTCACAAACACATTCAGGGAGCTGAGGTCGAGAATCGGCCTCACCGCTCCTGACTTTTTCGGGACCAGGAAGAAATGGGAGTAGTAACCCATTCTCTGAAGATGGGGAGGAATGGGCTCTATCACCTCCTTCAGAGGAAGAGAGGATATTTCTTCCTGGATCAGAAGATGATGTTCTGGGGAGTAAGATGACTTGGGGTGGGGTTCGAGGAGATTTCCGAAGAAACTCTGCTGAGTGTCCTTCTGCGATCAGCTGGAGCACCCAAGTGTCAGAAATGATCCTATCCCAACCCGATAGATAGAGGGAGAATCTCCCTCCTACCGGTTCCTCTGAAAGGCACAGAGGCTGTGGGAGAGGAAAAGAGTCAGGAGGTGTGGGGCAGTATTGCAACTGAAGCCCCCACTGATTTTTACGGCGGGGGGGACTTGGCAGCCAGAGGGGCCAGACGTTTGTTGCCCGGCTTTCCCTGAGGTTTCGCCTTTTGCCAAGAACATCTGCAAAAGGGGGTCTGTACATGGAGTCAACCGACTTAAGTGCAGTACCTTACTCCTGCAGATCGGTGATTATGTCCTTGACATCACCACTGAACAGCACGGAACCCCTGAAGGGTGCGTCCTGGATAGCAGACTGCACCTCCGGGACCAAACCTGACACCCGGAGCCAGGCATGATGCCACAAACCAATGGCGAAAGCCGAGCTCCGACCGGCAGCGTCCACTGTGTCGTACGTGGCACAAAGCATGTGCCGACTGGCCGAACGCGTAGACTGGACTAGATCTGCCACTTCCTGCTTCATCTGAGAAACAGGAAGGGAGTCCAGTTTAGCCTCCACCTCGCTAAGGACTGTCTTCTGGTAATCCCCCACATGACCGACATAATTCAGGGCTCTAATATCCAGAGTGGAAGAAGTGAAGACCTTCTTCCTGTACTGGTCCAGAAAACGGGATTCCTTGTCAGCTGGTGACGAGCTCAAGTGCTTGGAGTTAGCCGTTCGGCCGTGAGCGGCGCTAATCACGACCAAATCTGCTCAAGGGTGTGAATTTAAAGAGTCAACACCCTCTGGAGCTTGATAAAGCCTGTCCGACTTCTCAGGAAGGGAGGCTAATGCCGACGGTTGCTTCCAAATGGTGGAAATAAGGTCGGCATGAGGCTCAATCCAGGGTGGCACCAAGGTAGGAGAGGTCTCAGGCAGATCCAGATGCTCAGCGAGTTTCTTACACTGTGGATCCATCTGCAAGGAATGCCACTGATGAACTGTCTGGACTTTGCACAGCAACTCCATAAGGGAAGGATCCTCCAGAGGAGACTTAGGAGGGGTCCTTGACCTGGGCTTGTCCGGAGTGCGTGGCTCGTCGTCTGGGTTGGAACGACCATCGGAGTCAACCAAGGTCTCCGAGGATGATGAAGAGGAAGAAGACTCCTCCTCCCGGTGCGGGAAGGAATGTACCCCTTGGGAAGCCCTCGGGGAAGCATATCCTACCCTGCCCTGGAACTGGCGGGCTCGCCTCTGGTATCCGGAGGTGGGGGGGGGAGGTCTTTCGTCTCCGATGTAGGGGGTCCGGAACTGGGACCGGCGTCCGACGACGGCTCTCTACCTCCCTGGGGAGCTGAGCCTTGGCCTCAGCCCACCAGGAAGCCAGAGTCTCCTTCAAGTCCACCAGCGGCTGAGGGGGCAGTGGAGGAGGAGAAGGAGGAGGAAGAGGAGGGGGATATGGATACTGAGGGTATCCATAAGGTGCGTATCCGTACCCTGATGGCGGGAAGCCCAGCGGTGGGTACTGGGGCACCGTGTACTGCGGCGTCGAGTAAGCCGGCGTCGGGTACTAGGGTGTCGAATATTGCGGGCCTGGGTATGACGGCATCGGATAGGATGGGGTCAGACACCCAGGCACCAGGGGATCCACAGCAGCAGAAGGCCTCGAAAATGGCCCAGCGGGTGGGCCTGGAATGCCGTAGGGGTGGCGTCCGGCAATGGGATATTGTTGGGCAGGCCAGCGTCGATGCCAATGTCCGAGGATCCAGCGTCAGGTCATCCGGCCCAGCAGGAGGGAGACCCGATGGCAGCGTACCCACATCCTCAGTGTCGCCCGGGGAAGAAGGGTTGCCATCCCCGGGATCCAGCAGAGGAGATGCAGGCGCCTCAGAATGCAACGAGTGTTGCGGTGAGCTCAGGAAGACGGATAGGCCCGAAGGGTCTGGCATCGGCTCTAGCATCGAGCGGATGTCGGAAGAGCTGACGCCCGTCTTATCGACGGGATCCAGGCAGACATTGGAGGAACCAGCATCCGACTTATCAGACCCAGCGCCCGACAAAGGCTGCGAAGAGGGGGCAGCCTTGGCAGGCGCTTTGGAGGCCGTGCGCTGCCCCGGAGGGTCGGGCGTCTTAGCAGCCTTACCTGGGTGGGCATCGGAGGAGCCAACGTCAGACTTATCGGGGCCGCTCAAACCAGAAGACCGCATGGCGGAGACCTTACTGGGAATTGTGCCTCCTTAGACCCGGAGGCTCCCGAGGGCCTGAGCACGAGCCAGGCGGGAGGTTGTAGCTGCCTCCCAGGAGGGCATTACCTGCAACACCCTTGACCTCAGCGAGCCACAGGCGACCGATGAGTCCCGTGCTTCTTTTGTGGTGGCTCCTCCGGAGAAGTCAAAGCTCGCCAAAGTTTTTTCAGTTCCTTTTCCATGGAGGTCATTTTTTGTTTAAGAACGTGGGCCTCCAGGGACTGCTGCCTCTGCTTATGGCTGGCCGCGTTAAACTGCTAGCAAAGCTGGCACTTCTCGACGGGATGGTCGGGGCCTAGACAAAAAAGGCACTGGGAAAGTCTGTCCTTATACGGGAGCTGGGCACTGCAAGAATTGCACTTGTTTTTGTGCTTGGAGGAAGTCAGGGACGACATACACGGCAGCTGTAGGTAAAGCTGACAAAAAACAGAAAAAAGTAGAAAATAGGCCTCAAAAATACCGAAGATGGACTGCGAAGCAGTGAACTTAACCGCGAGGTGTTGCACAAGCTAACGGCGGGAAAGAACAGGAAGGCGGGCATGGGGGACAGCCCTTTATACTTGACGTCGCCTGACATCGGTCACCTGACATGGGGGCGGTCTCCCGCCAGAGACTGCTAGCTAGAAATTTTTCCATGGGATCCTGACGCCTGCCGGCTTCAGTCCTATTTGTAATTACCTACTGCAAGAGCCCTCTCAAAGTAAGATCTTCGTTTTCTTTCATGGAAAACCCTATTTCAGGTGGCTGTCACTTCCGTTCGACATACTTCCAAGCTTCATGCCCTTATGTGTAGAGGAACTTACTTGATTTTCCACAAAGACTGGGTGGTCCTTCATATCAATTCTTTCTTCCTTCCTTCCTAAAATAGTCTCTGAACATACTTTAAATCAGTCCTTGGAGCTTCCAGTCTACTATCCTGACTAGTCCAATCAGGGTGAACACCTTCTACATACTTTAGATGTCCATCATATATTCCGCTACTATACTAATCAGACAAAATTGATTAGAAAGACATCTCAACTGTTCGTCTCTTTTGCCCTGGGTCTCAACGGCCTCCCGGTTGCTAAATGTACTCTTTCATCCTGATTGGCCAACTGTATTACATTTTGTTACAAAAAATACAACAAACCTTTACCTGGACCTGTCCAAGCCCATTCCACTACAGCTATGGCCACCACTGCGGCTTGCTTTAAAGGAGCCTCCATTTCACGTATCTGCAAAGCAGCTACCTGGTCCACGATTCATATATTCACAAGGCACTACAATCTGGATATTGCCTCAGGATGTAGGGCGGCCTTCGGCCATGCAGTCCTACAGGGTCTCCTATCATAACTGTCCTCCCACATGAGCATTACTGCTTGGGATTCATCCCAAATGTATTACCTACTGCAAGAGACCACTCCGTGGAAGACAATACAGTTACATAAAAACTTACCATAACAGTAGATTTTTGAGAAGTGTCTCTTGCAGCAGATTTGTTCCTGCCCTCCATCCCCCTTCTTCTCTAAGAGAGCAGGTTCTGGTCCAATGACTAAGGGTTGGGACTCCTTTGGTACCTCGGCTTCCCCTAGGTCCTTGCTTTGCAAGCTGAATCCGGCGGAGGAACTGAGGATATCAGGGACACACTTATATAGGAAACAGGGAGCTGATGTCATGTGTGGGTGGTCCCTGGAAAAGACTGCTAGAAGAGCTGCCATGTGCCACAGCAACCTCTGCTGATTACCCAAATGTATTACCTACTGCAAGAGACACTCCTCAAAGATCTACTGTTACGGTAAGTTTCTACATAACTGTACTTTCTAGGAGTGGAGTATGTTGTTCATCCACACTATCTGTTCTATCCACACTATCTGGCAATGTCCTTTCCCTTTAAAACTCATTTGTTCCCATAGATGCCATATAGCGTCGGAACCATCCATTGCTGCAATGAACCCAAAATGGTCACCAGGAGCAAATGAGTTAAGACATGCCGGAATGTTTTCAAGCTGGCTCCTCCCACCCACAAGGGTGGTATAGCCCTCTGCTCTGCCCCATGATTCCAGATTTTGCCCGCTGGAAGCAGTGTTGAGCGGCGAAGCCAGGGGAGGTCGGGTGAGTCCATGTGGATGAACAACATACAGTATACCACTCCTAGAACTACTGTTACAGGTGAGCAACCTGTGTTTCTAGGGACATGGATATGTTGTTCTATCCACACCATCTGGCAGACACCTAGCAGTTCCCCGGGAGGAGGGAGGAAAGGTGCACACCCCCTACTTAGGAAATAAGGATTGGAGAACTGGGGCTCCAAAACCAGCATCCTGGTGTGACTAAGTCAATGTGGTAATGGGAAATGAAGGTGTGTGCTGACTTCCAGGTAGCAGCCCTGCAGATTTCCTGGATAGGGACGCCCCTAGAAGCAGCCAATATCACAGAAATGTGGCAGGTGAAATGAGCCCTTAGCCCTCCGGGAGGCTCCCTACCCGCCAACCTATAGCAGAGATCAATGCAAGATATGTTCCACCTGCCAATTATCTGCTTGGCTGCAGGTCTGTCAGGTGTGGCTTCAGTGTAGGTGACAAACACCTGGCGAACCTCTCCCCGAACTCTAGCCACGTGCAATTTGTTTTAAGCGAATGCTTGCTTCAGGTCCAAAGTATGGAGCCTGTGTTCGACCTCCGAGGTGTGATTCAGGAAGAACATTGGCACAGTCATCATCTGATTCAGGTGAAACTCCAACACAACCATCAGGAGGAACTTTGGGTTGGGGTGCAGGACAACCTTGTCCCTGTGGAAGATCAGGTAAGGAGACTCCAATGAAAGCACCTGGAGCTCACTGATCCTTCTGGCTGACATGATAGATACCAGGAAGGCGGTCTTCCATGACAGGTGAGACATGTCACACCTGTGCATCGTTTTGAATGGCTTGCCCATGAGCTTTGCCAAAACCAGTAACAAGTCCCACAGTAATGGTGGTTCACACTCCGGAGGGGAAATGTGATCTAGACCTTTGAAAAAGTACCAGGCCATCTTCTCCTGTGCCACTAACTGCTGACCAGCCCACGTCCAGTAAGCAGAGATGGCTGCCAGGTGCAATTTAAGGGTCGTCGACCGAAGTCCCCCTTGGGAGAAAGACCACAGGTAGCCTATAACGCTAGCCGCTGGACAAGTCGAAGAGTCCAACCCCTTCCCTGACACCAAATAAAGATTATCTTCCATTTGAAGACATAGTATTTTCTGCTCAATTCCTTTCTAGATGCCTCCACAACAGTGAAGACATCTTGGGAGAGACCCAAAGCCTGGAACCCTAGCCACTCAGGAACCAGACTGTCAGGTGCAGGGATTGAAAGTCCGGGTGGAGTACCTTCCCCTGACAGATGGAAAGCAGGTCTGGGTGTGCTGGAAGATGCCTCGGGAACCTGTTGCTGAAACTGAGGAGATCAGGGTACCATAAAGTACAGTTGCATAAGAACTTACTGTAACAGTAGACCTTTGAGAGTTGCTCTTGCAGCAGGCCATAACACATGAGATATCCAGCCGTAGGCATCACTTCCTCCCCTTCCTGTCACCTGATCTGCTCTTGCACATATATAAGGGGGGGAGGCCCATGATACTCCTCAGTTCCATCTTCCATCTTAGCGACCGATATGAAAAGTGAATCATAGGTCTCTGATGAGAATCAAAGTGAGGGATAAAAGGCAGCAGCTCAAGGCTTCCATGAGAGGATGGAGCAAGGTACCCTTCTGAAGCAGGAGAAAGGGGGAAGGCAGGTGGGGTAAAACATGGCCTGCTGCAACAGATACTCTCGAAGATTTGTTATGGTAAGTTCTTAAGCAACTGTACTATCTTTTTCAGATCAATCTCTTGCAGCAGGCCATAACACATGGAAAGAATCCCAAGCAGTTATAATGCCCACGGGAAGAGGAAGTCAACTGCAGCAAATTAGGACAGGGGGCCATTGAGGATGGCTCGCCCAAAAGCAGCACGCTGCTTAGAAGCAATGACTAGACCATAATGTTTTGTGAATGTATGTACAGAAGACCAGGTGGTGGCCTCACATATTTCTAAAGCTGAGATGCCTCAAAAGCACACTGTGGAGGTAGCCATGCCTTTAGTGGAGTGGGGTTTCATGGATCCTGTGAGAGGTTTATATTTGTTACATATGAACTTAATGCAGTTGGCCAACCATGTGGACAAGCACTGCTTAGAAACCCGATCACCCAGTCGTCCTGGAGTGAAAGAAACAAAAAGGTACTCAGTTTTACGCAACTGTTGTGTGCGGAGAAGATAAATTCTCAATGTTCTTTTCACATCGAGTGTGTGAAGCAGGGCTTCCCCTGGATTCTTTGGCTCCGCAAAATAAACTGGCAACTGAATGGCCTGATTCAGAGTAAAGTTAGAAACAACTTCTGGAAGAAAGGAGGGGGTAATAAGGTGGCTTGCACATTAGCGCCTTTAACTCTGAGATATGTCTACCTGAAGTAATCACCACCAAAAAAATAATTTTCCGCAACAGAAGCCAGAGTTCGCATGTATCTGCAGGCTCAAAAGGACCTTAAGTCAATTTTTCTAGTACAAAATTCAAATCCCACACCGGGACAGGGTCCCGAACAGGGGGGATGTAAATGCAGTATACCGCTCAGGAAGGGTCTAACAAGAGGCAACTGGGACAATGGTTTGTTGTCCACAGGTAAATAAAAAGCAGAAATGGCCGACAGGTGTACTTTTATTCAGGAATATTTTAGGCCACCCGCTGACAGAGGGAGTAGGTAGTCCAGTATTCTTTGTTGGGAACAGTCATACGGGTACAGTTCCTGGGAAGAGGCCCAAATGGAGAAACGTGTCCCTCTCACAGAGTAGGAGGACATAGTAGAGGGCTTCTGAGCCACCCTCAGAATCTCTGCTACCCCTGGGGACACCTGATAACAAGAGAGGACTACGTCCTCAGGAGCCTTGAGTGCAGGTGCAGGGAGTGAAGGTCTAGGTGTAGCAGGGAACCGTTCTCCTGTAATAGGAGGGCAGGACAAAAAGGCAGAGGACGAGGATTCTGATCTGAGATTTGTAACAGCAAGGGAAACTAAATCTGCCTCGGCCAGTAAGGGGCTATGAGAACCATCAATGCCACTTCTTTGACCAGTTTTAGGAGTACTTTATGTATGAGAGGAAATGGCAGACAGCTGCAGCAGTAGAAAGCTTTGCATCAAGGTCCTCTTGGAGCTGGCCAAGTAGAAGGGACTGGACTGATGTTTAAGCGGCTTTAAGGATCTCCTCCTGATAT
This sequence comes from Neoceratodus forsteri, assembly GCA_016271365.2. NCBI lineage: Eukaryota > Metazoa > Chordata > Ceratodontiformes > Ceratodontidae > Neoceratodus > Neoceratodus forsteri. The sequence goes on along the minus strand of CM057455.1, from coordinate 1,337,644,471 downwards.
TTGAGGAGACGGCACATGTAGTTCAAAATGCGAACGGACAAAGTAGTCGAAGCACAGACCCTTTTCCCCATGATATCCACTTTCTTGGATTCTTTATCTGGGAGTTGAGCACTCGTGCCTTGCGGTCTGTTGTGGGGAGTAGAGGGGATTTGAAAAGGTTGTTGCTAGGCAAACAACATGGCCTCCTCAAAAGCATCCACCAGGGGAGGGACAACTAGGGACGGGCTATCAGGAAGGCCCAGGTACTTGGCCAACTTGCTTCCTGAGGCATCCTGCTCCATAGTTTGGAAACTGAAGGTTTTCTGCAGATGCACCATAATATTCGAAAAGGAGGGGTCATCAGGAGGGGAGCAGGAGAGGACCTCTGGTGCATCCCGGGGCACTGAAGATGTCTCCGAAGAAGACACCAGTGAGCCATAATCCTGATCCATTTCCACATCACTTTCTTCCACTAGATCCCATTCGTGCAAGAATGGGTTGTCAGTCCTGGGATGGAACCCAGGGGAGGAAGGAGAGGAACTCTCTATCCAGGAGGCCGATGAAGGCCTGGAGGGGACTGAAGCAGGGACCACAGCCTCCCCCAAAGGGTGAGGGGAGGGTCTAGTAAGGCCCATAACAGACTAAACTAGAGCCTGGACATCCACCATAGCCAGCTGACCCCCTGAAGATAGAGAGGCCACAGACTGGATGGGTACCACCAAGGGGATGGCTGAGGGTAAGGGACCTAGCTGGCTCGTTGGAATGGTTGGGTGAACATGAGACCCCCAAAATAGAGGATGGGGGAGCACTCAAAGATGTCCCCCAAGCAGTTTGAGGCGGTGCCATGATCATCGACGGGCAGTCCGTCGACAAGGAAGGCAGACAGGTAAGTCCCGTCAACGGGAATGAAACAGAAGCCAAAGAGTCCACCATTGATGAGGAGCAGCCAGAATGGGCTGTCGACGGGAGCACCATTGACGGAGCAGCTGGGGAGCGGCTAGAGTGCCCCATCGACGGAAGGACCAATGAACATTGCATCGGTGGAAGGACCATCGGAGCAGATGCAGCTACCGTCGATGAGCAACAGCTAGCTATGCAACTTGCCGGGGGCACCGTCGATGACCTAGGGGGCCCACTACCGTCGACAATGGAGAAGATGGTTTGTGTTCAGTGAGAGCCTTCCTACTTACCTTTGCTGAGCAGCTTGAGGTCTTCGACAACAAAGATGCAGGTGCAGGGGAAACATGTTTAGTCTTAGAGGAATGTTTCCACCTGTTCCCATGCTCTGTCGACGATGAGGGTTCACCCCTCCGAGACCCCGAGGAAGTGGTCGAAGACTCCCCTGCAAAGGAGTGCTGCTGCTGCTCAAAAAGGGCTATCTTCTGCTCCATGAGGTACACTCCTAGGTGCTGGAGCCTTCGGTGCTTGGTGGCCTTGTTGAATCATCCGTAGAGGATACACTCCCTGGTGTTGTGCTCTGGACCCAAGCATCGAACACACTCTTAGTGGAGGCCCTCAGATGCGATCCTCTGGTCACAGGAACACTTCTGAAACAAGGGTTCTGAAGACATCAGTAGAAGAACTTCTTAGGTGACTGTAGAACTCGTCAATGGAGAAAGCTGGTACTCTTGAAGGAGAATTTGATGTTGACTTGGTCGCGGTTGGAAAAGAAATGAGGAGTATCAAGAGCCTCCCTTTTATATATGTGCAACAGCACAACAGGTGACAGGAAGGGGAGGCCCCTGGAAGAGACTACTGGCAAATCATCTGGAGGAAGTAATGCCTATGGCTAGATATCCCATCTGTTATGGCCTGCTGCAAGAGACTGACTCGAAGAAGATCTGGCGGGGCCAGTCTGGAGCCACCAGGATCACCTGGGCCTTGTCCCTCCTGACCTTGTGGATCAAGGGAAGTGGAGAGAAGGCACAGAAGAGACCTGGGGTCCACAGCCTTGAGAAGGCATCCCCCTGCAGCAAGCTCTGCTGAGGGGGGAGGGCACAAAACAGCCTCAGCTTTGCGTTCTCCCTGGAGGCGAACAGGTCCAAATAAGGGGTACCTCACTAGGAGAACTGACTGTGAACTACCTCCTGATGGAGAGACCACTTGTAAAATGCCTCGCCCACCCAGCAGAGGGCATCTGCCAGCTGACTGGAGGCTCCTGACACATGGATGGCTAGGAGATCTGCCTCCAGGCTATGCACAAGAGTCCAGACGCGGAGAGCTTTCCTGCACCAGGCAGGGAGTGCATCCCACCTTGCTTATTGAGGTAGTACATGGTTGTGGTATTGTCTGTCTGGACTTGGACCACTTGACCCCGAAGAAACAAAGCGAATGCAGTCAGCGCCAGTCGAACTGTTCAGAGCTCCAGCAGGTTGATGTGGCATTGAGACTCCTGGGGGGTGCAGAGCCCATGGACTCCATGTTCCCCTAGATGGACACCCCAGCCCGAGAGAGAGGCATCAGTCGTCAGGACGACCATCGGCTCGGGGCGGACAAATGGGATCCCTTCCTGCAGATGTTCTGGGATAATCCACCACTGGAGGGTATCCTACATCCTCTGTGTCACAGTGACCAGCTGGTCAAAGTGACCCTTGCGATGAGACTACTGGCTGGCCAGCTCCCACTGCAGGGAGCGCATATGCCCGAAGTGACCCTTGCGCTGAGACTACTGGCTGGCCAGCTCCCATTACAAGGAGCGCATATGTCAACGGGCCTATCGGCACCATGTAACCCAGAAGGCGCAGGAAGTTTGGGCAGGGAGCAAGTGCCCAACCACAAATGATTGGGCGAAGGAGGACAGAACCTCCACCCTGTCCGCCTGGAGCTGGGATCTGGCTTGGCAAGAGTCGAGCTTTGCCCCGATGAAGCTGATCACCTGCGAGGGCACAAGTTCCGACTTGGCCTCATTGACTAGGAGGCCAAGGTCAATGCAGGTCTGGTCTGGAGGGCCAGGTCCCTGGACCACTCCACCTCCTGCCTGGAGGGAGCTGCTATCGGCCAGTCATCCAGGTAGGGCTACACCCGGACCCCTCGGTGCCTCAGATAAGCCGCCATCACTGTAATGAATTTGGTGAAGACCCTGGGGGCCGAGGAGAGGCCGAAAGGCACTGCCTGGAACTTGCAGAGGGTTCCCTTGGTTTGGAAGTGGAGGAACCTTCAATGGGATGGATGGATCAGGATGTGAAAGAACGCGTCCTGAAGATCCAGAGCGCAAAACCACTTGTTTTGCTCCAGAGATGGTATGATCCGGGACAGAGTTACCATCCTGAAGGTGCAAGACCTAAGGAATTTGTTCAGGTCGTGCAGAACTAGAATGGGGCACTAGTCCCCGTCCACTTTGACACCAGCAAGTACCTGGAGACATACCCTGGGTGTTCTGGAGGATCCACACCCTGACCACGACCTCCTTGCGGAGGAGCTGGGCTATGTCGTCTCCAAGAGCTGACCAAGTGTCTGCAGATACCAAGTCCTCCACTGGGACGCGGGCTCAGCTGGGAGGGTACTACTTGAACTCTAGAGGTAGACCCTGACCGACCACTTCCAGAACCAACCTGTTCGTGGTGACAGTAGACCAGACAGAAAAAAGTGGCAGAGCCGGCCCCCCACAGGAGGACCCAGCGGAGGCATGACGGGCATGAGGGTTGCACCCACCATCCCGTCACTTTGCAGGCCTGGAGGAGGATCCAGCTGTGGAGCCAATGGGTCCCTTCCCTCCGAGTTTTTGGACCACCGAGGCCACGGACTTTGGCCTTGGTCGCCAGGACTGAGCATACTGGCCAGACTGATGCTGGGCTGGTTTTGCAGCAGGAGTGGAGGATTGAAAGGGCTTACGCTTATGTTGCTTGGAGCCCTTGGGATCCCTCTGGGTGGATGTAACAGAGTCCAAGGTGGCACTGGACTTCTCAATATGCTGAAGGTGACCCTCCACACCTGGCCCAAACAGGTTGGTGCCTAAGAACGGAACATCTGCCAGCTTGTGCTGAGTGTCTGCCATAGAGGTCGAGATCCGCAGCCAAGCCCTACAGCACATGGCAACTGGCGGCCGCCACAGAGCAGGCACAGGAATTTCTGATGCCCAGAGCCATCTGAAGTTGCTGTTTGGCCACAGCCCAGTCCTGGACCTATTTGACCGTACTCTGGAGGTCCACAGGAAGATGAGGAATCACCTTATCCAGAGAGCCCAAAAGGGCACGGGGAGAAGTGTGCCATCATGATGGCCAAGCTCACCTGGCGGAGTCTGAGTGATGAGGCAGCATAGACCTTCTTAGCCAAATGGTCCAATTTCTTGGGACTCTTTATCTGGCAGTTTGTCGATGTCCCCAGTATTGTGAAAGTGCCGAAACACAGAATCGGCCACCAACACTTCCGCCGAAGGGTGCTCCATGAACCCTGAGAGGGTACTGGTGAGCACTGCATATTTGCAGGCCATCCGGGCCGAGGGCACTGCCAGAGCTTAAGAGCAGGGCCAACAATGGCCTTGGCCACTGGGAAAGCTTCTGTCGAAGAGTTCCCTTTATCCAGAATCTTTGTGAGGGGATAGGGAGACCACTTCTGGACGGGCTCCAATTTCATCCCTGTGGACTCGGAGATGAGACCAAGGACGCCCATGAAGGATGTGGGACCTTCCTCCATCGAGAGATCCCCCACCGACTCCACGCTGACCAGATGGGAGTGCAGTGAGGAATCCTCAGACTCTGATAAGTCCACATACAGCAGTCGATCACCTCAGTCACTCTGGGCCTGCCATGGGCAGTCAGGTGAAGAGTGACCGACAGCTGATGGGGAAGCCCCTGAGCCAACCGAGACTCCTTAGTGGAAGCCAAGGCTAGGGCCTGCTTGGGCGATGGCTCCACCACAATCGGTGGAGAGGCCAGCTTTGGCTGAACCGAGAAGGTCTGAACCGGTGTACTGACCAGCCCCGCTGAGGGAGTCAGCATCGGCCTATCAGGCAGCAGCCAAGTAATAGCTGGTGTGGGAGCTAGGGTTGGCTTCAGACTGGACAACACCAACTGTTGCCACAAGAGGTCTTTGTGGCATCGATGAAACTAGCGCAGAAGACTCTCCTCACCCGAGGAGGACAAAGACAAATAGTGGTGGTGCAGCTTTCTACGGTCCCGTGAGTGGTACTGCAGATGTCGGTGGAACCTGCTCGACCCAGAAGATCAGAAAGACCTAGACCTTGGCCGCCAGGGGGATCTCGGAGGGAGCTGGGGAGAGCTGCAGCTCTTCCTGGTCTGGGTCCATGACCGGAGGGTCCAACTTGGCGAGCTGAGTCGCCCCGTCAGTGGGCACCAGCAGGACTGGAGTCCTAAACAAGGAGTTGTCGGCCTCTTCCAATGACAGCGGGTCGAGAAAAATCTCGGCTGCGTCGTCGGCCCATGTTTTGACCAACTGACTTGATGGGGTCTCCGTGAAGCCAGAGACCAAGGCCGCGGTTTCAACCGTGGTCAAAACCTAAGATTCCTGAGACCGAGAACATTCTGGAGCCCAAGAACATCGATGGTGAACTGACTCCTTTTCTTGCTTGGACTCCTCCTTGTGGGAGCGAGAGCTGTGCGAACTTGAAGGGCCCTCTCCCTTGGTCAGGAGAGACTTGCACAGCTCCTTGAAGGAGCCCGAATAAGTGGAGCCCAACCTGAGGGGAACAAAGGTCAAAGCCGAAGAGGACTGCTTAGTGTTCTGAGCCGCCTCCTCATCAAAGGCCTAAAGCTGCTACAGCTGCTCGTCGGACCCTGCAGCTGCAGAGACCACCCACAGGGTAACCTGGGATTTGACTGGGGATGTCATTTTTCTGGGCGGCCCAACTTCAGGCGGGCAAGGCGGTCCTTGATGACCAATGTGTGAAACGACTGGCAGATATCACAAGCCTTGGGATCGTGCTCATGGCCCAGGCAGTAAACGCATGTGGCATGGGTTTCGGTAAGCGACATCTTCTGCCCACATGGGCACTGGCGAAATCTGGGGAAGGACTGGTCCTCCATCGCGCGGTCGCGATCGAAGACCGAGTTGAAGATGAAACTCTAATGAGTTTAAGTTTTGGAAGTAAATCTAAAAATGTAAGTGCCAGGGCCTACTCAATGCGGGAGTAGTAAGGAGGGAACCTGCTTCTTCCTGAGGAAAGGAAGATCTGACATCATGGGGTGGAGCCGAGGTTTATACTACCCGAGTAGGTGGGAGGAGTCAGCTTGAAGACTTTCCGGCACATCTTAAAGGGAAAGGACACTCAAAGATAGTGTGGCTAGAACAGACTGTGTGGATAAAACAACATATCCATGTCCCTACAAAACAGGTTTCATTTTTTCACCCCACAAAAAGCTGTCAACAATGCATGAACTAAAAGATGAGATTTGCTCAACGAGCTAAAACCTTTTCAGAAAAGTCAAAGTTTGCCAAAGAATTTAGCTCTTGGAAACTAGAATCCTCTAATGCATGCAAAGCTGGAAATGAGGAGACCTGTTCCTTCTAGTGGAAAAGAAAATCTGATGTCAATGGAGTAGAGCCAGAGGATGCCACCATGAGTGGTAGAAGCAGCTTCACTTAAAGAGGTCTGCAGACAACTGTATTCAGCAGGACCGCCAGAGTGTGGATAGTGAACTGTATCCACAATGTTAAAAATTACACAGGGGATTATATAAAGCTATCAAATTTTCAACAACCAAAACTGACTCCATGGGGCCATTTCCCTGTCACCAAATACCTGCTTAAAGGGGAACTGTCAGCAATGTGTGCATATGCAATGGTGTTTATTGTTGTACTGTAAAGCAAACAGCACAGTGTATGTGCCCCTAAAGTTCCAAAATGAGTAAAAAAATAATTTGTTTTAGCCATTATGCCCCACCTCCATTTTGGAAGCTTGATTGATAGCCTCGGTCGGAAGTGACATCATCGATGGACACTGCTTTTTACGGCTGCAGTAGGCGGAGCCTGCAGACGTTTTGCATGTACAAAATGAGTGATATCATGTTTTCTGTCTGTGGAACTGACTGAATGTGTAAACAGTCTCCTCTGCCTTACACTCCTCCAAATAAATACACTTTCATGTTAGTCGTCAATGGTTGCAGGGTACTATTTTCTTTCTTAAATGGGTGGTACAAGAACTGGAACCTTAGTAGTGGGAGGCAGCATTAGTCTTTTGGGAGGAGTAAGATCCACCCCCACCTCCACCCGAGAAGCTCCTAAAGATCCACCCTCGCCTTTTTTTATTCATGTGGGAGAGGCGTGAGGTGGATCTATCATGCTGGAACAAGACACACTAGTTTGGGACCTGGATGAACCAACAGAACAAGTCTGTGGAATGATCGAGTTGTGGAGATCCTGGATTTTACTAAGGACTAGAAGAACAGAAGATACTTAATGCCTTCAAATTGACTTAAATACCCTTGGAACAAATGATTATCAGAGCCACCTGGGGCCTCAGAAGGAAAGAGTAATTAAGGAGTGAAACTACAGCTCCCAAGGAAAACAGACACAGCGTTCTGATTCAAGTTGAAAGAGCCACAGGTTTGTCTTAAACATTTATATACTAAAAACATAAAGTTCAGCTTTTGGGATTAACAATATTTGTTTACCATATTCAATAAAAAAAATATATACACACAGTATATATACACACACACACACATAAATTATAGATAGTTTGTCTTTTTAGTAGTTTCAAAGCTTTGAAAGCACTGGTGCTAATAATGCATTCAGAAATACATGTTTTAATTGTATTTACAGTTAAACATGCAGTTTCATTTGAGGGTACATTTTTTGGTGGAGGGGGTTCAAATTATTTTAATCATGGGCACAGTACTTGGTAAATACAGACTTTGATGATAAAGTGTATTTTTTCTTTTAAGTTTGAGAAGTATGTATTACATGTGTGTGTTTTTGTTCCTACTTTCTTTTCACTAATATTATAAACTGAGCCAGGAAAAAAGTAAGACTGAACAGATCAGAGTGGACATCAAAAAATGTGATGTTCCTAAGCACTGTTGCATGCACTATGCTTTCATTTTCGTGGGAGGGGCATGAGGTGGATCTATCATGTTGGAACAACTATCAGAGCTGCCATCCCCCTGGACATGCCATTTATCACTCATTTAAGATAACACAAATGTAGTTTCACATTTTTACTATGAGGGAAGCAAGAAGATGAATCAGCATGGTTAACAAATACATTGACTGACACCTGTGAATGAGTGGGGAGTGGGAGTTTTTTCCTAACGTTCCTGGTGGGTTTTATACTCCCTGGAACCTATTCATTTTTTTTATTGCATCTTGTCCCAGGCAATCTTCCCAGAGTGCAGTTTGCTCTATTGTTTAATAACTCCAAGTGGAGGCCAGTGTCTTGTTACATTGTCTTCATTTCAAATTAACCACAGACATCATGGCAGCCAAAGGAGACACACTAAGTCTTAGGGTATGTACAGCATAATTAATAAGTTTTCATATGCATAATCTTTCCATTCATGTTACTGCTAGACATACTGTAGCTAGCGTGGCTTGAGGAAGGGTTAACATGGTCAGGACCCCTTAGCAATTGAGATGCATATGCAGCAAATAAGTCCAGATGCGCTAAGTTACCCTACAACTGTTAAGTGTCAGTCTGCACTTTCTTCTTGAAATGGTTACTTTTGCATTTATGTTTATTTTAAAAGATTTAATATTCTGACCATGTGGTTATGTCATGGACCATAACTGATCTCCAGCCTTAACCCCTCTCCTGTGCCCCAGCTTGCATAGAAGATAGTGCTTGTAGACAAATCTAATCATTTTGCCGCTGTGTTCTGGTGTGTGTGTGTGTGTGGTTTTGATTCAATTGCTTCTGTCTTGCAAGAAAACAGTGCTTGTAGACAATCTAATAATGTCACAGCTGTGTTCTACTGTGTGTATTCCTCTGAGGCTGTTCTTGCAACCTAGGAAAGGTAGAAATGATGAGGTATCTCCTCCTTATTCCTAGATGCAAGTTCCCTCCACCCTGGGAACATCTGCCTGCTGAATAAGGAAGGGCTGCAGGAACCAGAGAATGATTACGGGTGGGGTGGGGGGTGATGGTCATCAAAATGGAAAGGGATTTTGGGGTAATCATATTGGATGACCTAAATGTGGTTAAACAATGTACCAAAGCTGTGAGGAGAGCCAGCGAATGCTGTGGTACATAGGGAGAAATTACCAGCAGAAGGAAGGAGGTGGTAATGCCACTGTGTAGATCACTGGTGAGGCTCATTTGGAATATGGTGTCCAGTTCTGGAAGCCGCATTTCTGTCATGCAACTTTAAATCACAAATGGGTTAAATGGTTCCATTTTTAGATTTCTATCCCTTTCCCCAACTTCACCCACTGGTTAGCCTTATGGAACACAACTAAAACATATCTTGGCAAGCATGATGAATACGAACATACGAAATTTGCCAGCAGATAAAGGCCTAGAGGTCTATCAAGTCTGCTCGAATGTGCAGCTAGCACCCCTTATTCTGCAGCTGCCCCTCCCTTCCACCCTTCCCCTTCATTAACCCTCCCCCTTGTCCTGTCCCATCCTCGTTTGAAGCAGTCCACTGTTCTACTGCATACCACTTCTGCAGGTAGCATTCTCACCCAGCCACCACCTCTCTGTAAAAAGTGTCTCCTCATCTCCCTCCTGAACCTTCCTCGCTCCAGTCTCATATCATGGCCCCTGGTGGCCCTCCCTCCCTTACTTTGAACAGCCCTCTGTACCTGTCTTGTTTATCCTTTCATGTATTTAAGGGTTTCAATCATGTCCCCTGTCTCTCCTCTCCTCCAGTGAGTACATGTTCAACTCCTTCAACCTCCCCTCATATGATAAGTCCCCAGACCCTTGATCATCTTTGTCCCCTCACGCTGCACTCCCTCCAGTAACATATGTCCCTTTTCAGATACGGACGCCAGAACTGCCGCAGTACTCCAGGTGTGGTCTAACTAATGACCTATACAGTGGCAGAATCACCTCCTCCCTCCTTGAGGATATACCCCTTACAATACAACCCAGCATTTTGTTGGCCTTTGCAGCTGCCTTCCTACACTGTGCGAGTTGTTCATTGACCCTGTGATGAGCACACCCAGATCCTTCTCCTCCTCTGTCTGGGCTAGCTGCACTCCCCTAGCTGGTAAGTCCTCCTTGGGTTCTTCATCCCAAAATGCATCACCTTGCACTTTTGGCATTAAAGCCCAGTTGCCAGGTGTCTGACCAGGTTTCAAGCTTTGCCAGATCATCCTGCAACCCCTGCCATCCCCTAGGTCATCCACCACCACGCCCAACCTTGGTATCATCAGCAAACAGACTGATCTTGCTCTTGATGTCCCATGATATGTCTGCAATGAATATCCCAAACAACACTGGTCCCAACACGAGCCCTGTGGGACACCACTCGTCACTGCCCTTGGATGTGAGAGCTCCCACCCACCACCACCCTCTGTTGCCTTCCCTGCAGCCAGTTTCCTACCCATCTCACCAGCATTGCCTGCCCTGTGCCTACTAACTTCAGCCTTCCATGTGGCACTGGAGTCGAATGCCTTACTGAAGTCCAGATACAGGACAACCACATGTCCCCGTCCAGTTGCCTGGTTGCAGTCATAGAACCCGACCAGGTTGGTTTGGCAGGATCGACCCGTATGAAGCCATGCTGTCTGCTGTCCTGTAGTCCTTTGGCCTCTAAAGGGCCCGCACCTCTCCTTCAGGATAGTCTCCATTAGCTTACCCACGATGGATGTGAGGCTCACTGGTCTGTAGTTTCCTGGTTCATCCTTGGGGCCACTCTTGTGGAGGGCACCACATGAGCCATCCTCCAGTCCTGAGTACACACCCAGATGTGAGTGAGGGCATTAAATAGGTCTGCCAAGGTCCTGCAAGGACCTCTGCCAAGCTCCTTCAGTACCCTGGGGTGGATGCCATCTGGGCCTGGTGCCTTGTCCACCCTCAGTGCCTTCAAACCCTCTCGAGACTCTGTCCTCCATGATTTCCCCATCTGTCACCACTTCCCCCACCTCGTCTGCCATTTCACCCATTTTGGTGTCACCCCCTCTTCTCTTTAGTAAATACTGAGCAAGTACTCATTTAGTGCTTCCCTTATCATACCTGCTTCCACCAACCCCCTCCTTCTAATCCTTACTATGTGGTCCTTACAGCTCCTTTTCTCTGATGTACTTAAAGAAGTCCTTCTCCCCCTTCTTAATGCCTTGTGCCAGCCTGAGTTCCGTAGATGCTTTGGCTCCCCTTACTGCCCTTGTCACCTCCTTCGATTCTGTCAAGTACTCCTCTCTGTCCTCCCCCTCCCTGTTTTCTTGTATTTCCTAAAGGCAGCTCTTTTCCTCCTTACCTTTTCCATGACCTCCTTGCTCAACCAGCTCGGTTTCTTAGCCCTAGCCTTCTTGCTCTGGGCTTTGCAGCAGGTTTTGGTTGCCTCCACTATCCCAACTTTATGAGCTCCCATCTCTGGTTAGTATCCATACTAGATTGAATTCTGGCCAGGTACCCTTTTACCACTTCCCCCATCCTCCCAAAGTCAGCCCTCCTGAAGTCCAGCACTCTTGTGCAGATTCCTCTTCCTTGCCCATATCCAATGTGAGCCATACTGAGTGGTGGTCACTCCTGACAGCAGTTCCTCCACTGTAAGTTCTCTCACAAAGTCCCCATTTGAACTGAGGTCAAGGTATTCCCTAACCTGGTTGGTTCACTGACCATTTGCAGCAGGAAGCTGTCCTGGAAGGCATCCAGCAGTACCTGCTCCCTTCTGTTCCTGGTTGTTGGGGTGCTCCAGTCCACTTCTGGCATGTTGAAGTCCCCACAATCACCACACTACCCTTCTGCAGGTCCTCCTGATCTGTCCGCTAGTTCCTGTCTAACTCCTCCATCTGAGATGGTGGCCCGTACACCACTCCATTCTAAGACTCCTATTCTTGGAATCCTGGATTTTACACCAAAGTGACTCTGTACTGCCCTCCTCCCTTCCTCCCTTACACACTTCCAGTCCTTCCTTCACATATGTGCCACCCCCTCCTTTCCCAGTCACCCTGTCCCTCTGAAATAACCTGTGCCCTGGTACAGACAGATTCCCAGTCATTATATTGGGTGGCCCATGTTTCCGTGATAGCTTTGTGTCCCCTCTCCCTCTGCCATGAGAACCTGCAACTCTGCAGTTTTCCTCCCAAGGCTCCTAGCATTAAGGGTAACCACCTTCCACCCTTTTCCCCTCTCCCATCCTGCCCTCCTTTCCTAGCATCTACAATGGTACTTGCCATTTGTCCTTTGTCACTGTTATAGAGTAGCTCATATGATTTCCCAACCTGTGGTCCCTGCATATCTCTTCCCCAACTGCCCCCACTCTAGTTTAAACTCCAAACTTCTCTATATATTCTTCCATCCTCTGCTTCAACACTTTCTTTCCTTCCTCCTCAAGTGTAGTCTGTCCTTGGCATAGAGACTACTGTCTTCCCAGTCCCTCCCACCCCCAACAGCCCATACCCTTTAGCACAACACCAGGTTCTGCTATCTATTCAATTCCTCTATTCTCAGCTTTCTTGTTGTGCTTGCCTTTGGCACGGAGTATCTCGGAAAAAGTTACTGATCTTCCTGCCCCCTCACATAATTGTGCTAGTTCCTCAAACCTCCTCTGGACTATATCCACTGTCTTGTCAGCCAGGTCGTTTGTCCAAGATGTATAATTAAATGAGGCTTGTCCCTACCCTTCTAGCATATTTAGAACAGACTGTCCCACCCTTTCTGCTGTCATTCCTGGCAAGGCCTCCACCCAAATCGACTATGCCTCTCGCCTTGCTGCCACTAACTCCTCTTAGTATTGAGTCCCCCAGCACTAAGATTCCACCCCTCTTACTCCCTGCTTGCTTCCTTTCATCTCCCTCCCTCATTTCCAGCTCCTCTTCTTCCTCCTGCACATTATTATGCCCTTTTACCCCTGTTGCAGTTCTATGAATGCACCTACACAAGCTGCTTCTCAGTCTAAAGCACTGTCTTTTTAAAATGCTAACTTCTTGTTGAAAATATGGCATCATTTTTCCATCCATGTGATTGCTAGACATACTGTAGCTAGCTTGGCTTGAGGAAGGGTGAACATGGTCAGGACCCCTTAGCAATTGAGATGCATATGCAGCAAATAAGTCCAGATGCGCTAACTTACCCTACAACTTTTAAGTGTCACAGTCTGCATTTTCTTCTTGAAATGGTTACTTTTGCATTTATGTTTATTTTAAAATATATAATATTCTGACCATGTGGTTATGTCATGGACCATAACTGATCTCCAGCCTTAACTCCCCCCACCCGTGCTCCAACTTGCATAGAAGATAGTGCTTGTAGACAAATCTAATCGTTTTGCCGCTGTGTTCTGGTGTGTTCTAGTGTGTGTGTGTGTGTGTGTGTGTTGTTTGTGTGTGCTTTTGATTCAATTGCTTGTGTCTTGCATGGAAAACAGTGCTTCTAGACAATCTAATCATTTCACTGCTCTGTGTGTGTGTGTGTGTGTGTGTGTGTGTGTGTGTGTTTCCTCTGAGGCTGTTATTGCAACTTAGGAAAGGTACTTCCCCAGACATAGCAGCAGTACATTGCATAGCAGATATAAAATGTCAATAAGCAGGTCATGCAACAGATGTGCTGAGCAGTTACTAAAACAAGAAATGTACAGTGGTCATTTTTTACATCAGGTTCAAAATATGTTTTTGCACCTGTGGTGCCAAATGGCACAGTCGCTGTGCAAAACCTCCTTTCAGCTAATGAACTGATAGTGTTACTGTTCATGCGGTGGGGTCACAAAAAGCCCATGCTGAAAACTTGGAGTGAAAATACCAAGAAACGCCCAGGGCATTAAGGTTTCTGACCATAACACCCGGTACAGCGGGGACTGACAAGCATCAGGGGTGTGACTTGGGATTGTCAACAGTAATGCTCACGCGATTCCATCCCCATTCCCACCCTGCAGCCAGTGACAGGTATTGAAGTGTGCCGTTGACTCTTCAGCCCCAAAGTTCACTCCATTCTCTTATACTATACCCATTTCAGCGTATTTTCTTATGGAATGGGGTGAGTGTAAAGTCTGAAAACCCCAAGGCACACCTTGACTCTTGTCTGCGTCTGCAGGGTTGGGTGAGGTGAAATGGCGTGAGCGTTATGGCAATGATCCAAAGGCACACCCCAATGTCTGTTCATGTCTGCAAGGTGGGGGTGGGGTTGGCGTCACTTCAGTACTTCAATGCCATTCTTATTCTGCCTGTGTCTCTCTCTCTCTCTCTCTCTCTCTATATTTATGTCTATGTAATTATCTTTCTTTTAATTGCACACATCACTATTTTTACCTATTTCTAAAACAAACCTGCATACCACATTTTTCTGCACCCTGAGCACATACTTATGAAACTGTGCATATCTGTACTCCACTTCTGCGTAGACCTCATACTTTCCTAATATTCCCACTATCACAAGCATAACTACCTTGCTCTTATCAAAAGCGCCCCCCTCTGAAAGTTACTATCACATTTTCTCTAACAGTCCATCATCATTACACCCAACTTCCTGACATCAACACATTGCTTAAATATATCTTACATCACCTCATGGACAAAACCCCTGTTTCTCTTAACAAAAAATAAATAGAGAAAAAAACTGTGTAAATAATCCCAAGGCTGAACATATGCCAGACATTACTTTTTCATGTACTGTCACCTTCTGTACCATCTTGGGGATTTGCATATGTTTCCCATTGATGCTCTGCATTACTGGAATATGTGCAATTGTGTTTTCTTTAAAATTTGGCTGTCTGGCCAATATAATCCGGGATAACACATACATCAGTGGCATTTGCTCTGGGGTTCTTTTGTAAGCTTCCTATTCCTTCCATTAAAATGTACACCTCCATATATTTTCCTAATAATGTGCATGCCTTCCTTAGAAGAGAAACTAAAACAAATCTTACTACTTACAAATCACTGTGTTGTTTCTCCATACCTCCTTAACAATTCCACAGAACTTCTCTAACTTCATTATGCAGCCCTGGTGGATCTGACCAGAATTTGTTCTCAGTGTCTTTACTTTGTCTATGTTTTTGTAGTAGCACTGGGTGGGAAGCATGTTGTACACTTAGGCCCAGATATTCAAAAGGGTTGCGCCATGCGCAACAGGGTTGCACGTGCGTCTTGCCAACTCAAAAAAACGCCATTCTGCGATATTCAGAGGGGCCAGTTAATACCAAATATCACGCTGAGCCACAGCGCAATGGAAATGAAGGCATGCGCATAACCGAAGAAGCCGGGTCCATGCCATAAAGTGCGCCAATGCGATATCTAAACACTTGCGCAATGCCGCCATGCGTAGCTCAACCGGAGGATCGCTGTGCGGATGTGAGCCAAATAAAAAGGCTCAGGGGAGGCCGGCGCAAGAACTCTAGCAGGCCGCAAACCCGGGAGAGAGAGAGACAGAGAGAGAGACGAGAGACAGGAGCAGGAAGGGCAGAGAGGGACAGTGGGTCCTGGAGGACAGAGAGGCCAGTGGGGGTGCCGGTGCAGTGGAAGCAGCAGTGGGGGCAGTGGGAGTAACACAGGAACAGCAGCTGTGGGGGCAGGAGCCAGGGAGATGGACAGTGTCAGCTTCCACATGGAAGCTGTAATGAGGTGAGACAGAATGCTGCAGGGGCGTGGCGGCGGAGGGGCCTGTCGGCTCGCCCCCAACGGCGATATCGTGCCCGCATCAGCTACTGAGCTGTACACAGATGTCGGGATTGTGGCCGGTACCGCCTGAACAGGGCAATACTGAGGCGGCTCAGTGAGCTGTGCAGTGATGTGATGCAGAGCACCCTCACGGCCGGTCATGCTCTGTCCGTGGAGACCAGGTGACAGCCTGCATGTGCCTGCTAGCCACGGGCACCTTCCAGAGGCCGACGGGTGACACCACAGGCATTACTTGCAGTCGAGCCCGTCACGCATCCTCACCCAATTCCTCAGCACACTGCTGCCTCATGCTGCGAGTACATCCATTTCCCCAGCACCAGCAGCTTTGCGTACAACAAACATGCAGGAGTTCACAGGGCGCAGCATAAGCCTGGCGTGCTGGGGCCATAGACTGCACCCATGTGGCCATTCCGCCGCCACCTGGCCCCGGCGGCCAAGCGTGCCATGGCGAGAAGAGACTGCCGGTGTCAACTGCCAGGTGGTGTGTGATGCCTGGGCGCCTCATCAATAATGCTGGCCACACACCTGGCGGGCACAGCGATGCCTTCATAGCAATCTGCATAATGCCCATCGGATTAGGAGTGGAACATCCCACGGGTTATCTAGTGGGTGAGTACACATGTATGGAATACAAACTCTGTGCAAGGGTGGAATGACACAGGTGCCATGAGTAGTGGCACACAGGATATAGGCAATATGGACCTGACCTGACACTGATCTCCACTATCTCCACACAGGTGACTGTGGATACCCACTCCGTCCCTGGCTGCTCACACCATCCCGGCGCCACGACCCCAGCGCCTGAAGTTTCCAATGAGTACATACCAACACGGAACATCATAGGCGGGTGTTGGGATACTCAAGGCCTTCCAGTGCCTGGACACCTCGGCGGAGCCTACAGTACAGCCCCAGAAGGCCTGTAGGATATTCCTGGCCTGTTGCATCCTGCACAACATGGCCAAAGACCATGGGATAGCCATACAGGTCCAAGAGAGGACAGCGATGGGGGCGCCAGTGGCGCCGGTGATGTGGGTGATGAGCACGCCCCCCTGGGCCGGAGGGACCCCCGACTGACCACGGCAGGCCCAGCTGCACGGGACACCATTGCAGAAACACTCGCACAACATAGGTAAGTCAAGGGGACATGTGCGGGCAACACTGTCCATCATACAGGCACACAGGGGAACACACGCGTGCATGAAGGTCAGGGGAGTTGAAGGGTCCAGGCATACCAACACACCATCAGAGAGGGTGAGCACTCACATGGACACACACACACACACACACAGGCAGCATACAGGGCAGCAGCACAGCACTGCGGAAATGACACGCCAACACACAGCACCACCAACCACCCTCACCACCTGGACTGTCCACGTCGTGTGTCAGGACCTGGGCAACCTTGCACCTTAGTGTACAGTGCAATGCAGGCATCATCATCCACACGCACCTGTGGACAGCAGTTGGGAGTGTGCAGGTGGTCCATGTGTCAGCTTGGTGAGCAGAGCACCCAGCAGTGCACTGCCCACATGACACACATTGCAGCACCAGACAGGGCCTGCATTGGGAGACAGCTCAGTCAGGAGCACTGTCCCACGGCCACCACCGGATGCGTGGGCGGCCCGCCGTGGCCCCAGCGGCAGCACTGGCGGGCTGCGCAGGGGCCATCGGTGGCGCTGGTGCACCACCAGGGGACACAGTGCGCGACCAGCGACCTTGCCGCACAGGGGTCTGCATCCCGCCAAAGCAAACTTTTGCACCAGGGTGCTCGGGATTCCCAGAAACCGAGGCGTCGACAGGCCTGGTGTCGCCTTGATGCGAGGGCGGGGGTGGGAGTGCGCACTGTGGTGGGGTCGTGGTACAGGGTGGTCAATCACGGTGCACAGAGACCACTGCCTGGGTCAGCCTGTCGATGGCAGCGGTACATCCGTCCGCATATGGACCATCTCGGCCGGTCGAGCACACTCCCTGCTATGCCCGCTCCACGGACACAGTCAGTGCCTCCACGGACCTTGCAACCCGCCCTGCAGCTGTACCGACTCCTGCAGCAGGCGGGTGTCGCGTCAAAAGGTACTGTGCCCCAATGGCATCGTGACCCCCAGGGTGTGGATGGTCCTGGTGCACAGCACCATGAGGTGGCAGCTGTTCGCCAGGACCAGGCCAAGAGGCGGATCTAAGGGCGGTGGACAAGTGCCACTGCTGGAGCTGTCCCCAGGCCTGGTGTGTAACTGCTGCTGCGCCCCTCCAGCTGCTGAGCCCCAGGTCCACCTGTTCCACCCTGTGCTGTCAAACAGTGCCAGACACCTGCTCAGCCACCGATGCTGCCCCCGGTGCTGTGAGGCCCAGCCTGTGACTGTGCCAGCATGCTGGTACACAGGTGTGGAGCAGGGCGGGCCAGAGGCGCGTGATGGCCTGCCATGTCCCTCGTGGGACACACACCTATCACTGGCCAGTGCAGGCCTGCTATCATCAATAGTGCGGTCGTGCCACTGCCATAGGCACAGCATGCTGGCACACCTGCATGCCAGACTGCTGTGACACAGGCTGTACCCCCTGCACCCGTATCACTGCGGCGGGTTGTTGGGCCAGCCGGCCTGCTGCTGCAGTGCCTGCAGGCTGCTGGCGGAGGTGGATGGTCCCTCCTCCTGGTCCAGCAGGTCTGCCTCACTGTCAACACCCACCACCACCGTCTCCTGCAGGCGAACAGGATCTGAAACAGAAGAGAGTACATGTGAGTGCATGTGAACAACAGCCCCCAACATCACCATGTCATACCGTGCAGTGATGGGCTTCCACCCATCTGGAATCCTCCGCCTGGAACATCCGCATGGCACTCGGCTGCATGGCCGTGACCAGTGTCTCCTCGGTGAGGTCAGCTGCAACACCACGGTGGTCCCCCACCAGTGGCAGCACGTGCCACCCTGAAGGCTGCCACCTTCTCCTGCCACCTCCTGCGGTCAGTCCCCATCTTTGCGGCATTCCTGCGGGGCGCTGGTGGCTTCCGTGCGAGTTGGCGGCCCAACCACCTCCCATGCAGCTGCGGCTGCTGAGGGTGCCCCTCCGCCCACTCAATAGCGGCTCATCCTCCAGGTAGGCCTGGAAGGGGCCTCAGTCTCTGCTGTGGTGAGTTCGGCCTCCTCCTCGCCCGCCATCCACAGCCTCAGCCTGGTTCTCGTCAGTCATGGTGATCTGTATGGGTGGAAGTGGACACCTGTCACTGTGCAGTCACAGCATTTCCCCATGAGCATGGCTGCCCGGCTGGGGGCGGGGGCAAGACCCCCTTCCTCTCCGCATAGCAGATACTGATAGAAAGGTGCCCTCTGCCCTTCCTAAGTGCCCTCATCATGCTCAGCCCCTCAACCTATGACATCCTCCAGCACCCCTGCCCATGAGCATTGTCCTGAGCATCACACAGCATGTAACTCACCTCACCTGCAATAACCAAATCTGGCAGCCACAACCCAGCGTCGCATTTTATAGCGCAACACATGCAAATGAGGTGTGGCGCCAACTAATGACATGCTAATGTCGGCCACTGCGCCTTTTGCATAACTGATCGACTGATTTGCATATGTCGGCTGAATATCGGCGTGTTGCGCTCCAGCGCAATAAGGAAGGTCCGGCTGAGCCGATGGCGCATGTTTGTGGCTGTGTGCTACACTGCGCTGCGAATGCCCAGACGGGTTACGCATCGTCGATCGCGCTGCAGACCTGCTGCAGCGATAGGCGATTCCAGCCATAGCCACCATTGTGCCAGTGGCGCTACAGCACTGGGCACTATATGGGCGCTGTGGCACTTCTGCGGCGATAGTCCACTGTGGCACTGGTGCTATGTAGCAGTCGCGCGGATGCCTATACATCCCATGGCGCTGTCGTAGCCTTGCGTCGTGCCGTGACCTTGTGTATGCCCTCTGACCCCTGGCGCTGTGGGCATGCCATGTGTCTCTCCTATTGCGCTGTCTGGTTACAGCGCTATGTAAAATGACGGCTGTGCGGGAACAGCGCGATTAGACCTGTACTGGTCTATTCGCAACAACTCACGTGGGGTCACAGCGCAGCGGGCGCCATATTGCCTGCTGTAAAGTTGGGGCCATAGGCTAGGAGGAGGCGGTGTCCTGGAGCCCAGTTGAAGTGGCCAACCTGGTGGCCCTAGTGGAACCCACTATGAGGAACTATATGGTGAGGCCCCTCACCGGACCTAGGCCCATTTGTGGCACAAGTGGCCACTGACCTGGTGGGGTCACTGGCGGGGCCGGTCTGCTGAGCAGTGCCGGCACCGGTACAGTGATCTCCGCGGAGGACCCCGGAACTATTGAGGCTGCGTTCCCGTGCCAAGCGGGGCCTGGTGCCTGAGCCGCGTGAGTGTACCATCTATTCACCTATATTCTCTGTAGGGGTGTGTGTGTGCCTGGGTGGCTGTGCATCGGTGTGTCAGTGTGTGCAGCTGTCGATGGATGGTTATGGCTGTGTGGGCAGGCAGTCTCACTGGGGCAGGGGCACTCTGCTTTGAGTCACACTGATGTTTGTCTCACCGTATGTCTCCCACAGGCGGATGGTGAGGGACGCGGACAATGGTGATGTGGGCCATGCCAGGGCCCCAGTGCCACAGGCTGTCGGGCCACAGCAGCAGCAGCATCAGCAGCAGCATCGGCAGCAGCAGCAGC
The DNA here is from genome assembly GCA_016271365.2 of Neoceratodus forsteri. Lineage (NCBI taxonomy): Eukaryota > Metazoa > Chordata > Ceratodontiformes > Ceratodontidae > Neoceratodus > Neoceratodus forsteri. The sequence goes on along the minus strand of CM057455.1, from coordinate 1,337,624,153 downwards.
AGCAGCAACAGCAGCAGCAGCGGCAGACCGAGCTGCTGGAGGAGTGTGAGTATCATTACGTCATGGATGCTACTGCATGCTGGGGGGGCAGGACCACCAACCATGCTGGACACAACCAAAGGGGTGGTCATAGTTCCACTATACGAAACAGTAGTGAGTCCCCACACTGGAGTACAGTGTACAGTTCGGAGAACATACCTGCGTATGGACAGGGGACTGGGTGGAGAGGCGTTCACAGGAGGCGACATGGATGGTGCATGGATTGCATCACAAGTCCTATGCAGACAGGTTGACGGAACTGAACATGTACTCCCTGGAGGGAGCAGGGTGTGGGGATATGATGGGGACATACAAGTATTGTACAGGGGGAACAGAGTGCAGGAAACAATATTTGTAAGCGTAAGGGATGTTCCAGGACTAGAGGCATGGGATGCAGTTGGGGGGCTTGTTTAAGAGGAACATGAGAAAGTGTTTCTTCACATGATGGGTGGTGGAGGTGGAACACCCTGCCAGAGGATTGGTGAGGGCTGACTTGGTCACGGGATATATGTATGCGTGGGTTCGCCATGAGGGACTTCTGGAGGTCAGGGGTGAGGGGGAACGGACTTATAGGACAAGAGAGTGATCGTACAAGGCCAAATGGCCAGACTGGGTGTCCCATAGACCCTTATCTGCAGACACTGTCTATGTCTCCATGTATGTAGGCGTGACACAGGTGACCTGCATCACAGTGCAGCATCACGACACGTCTGTGTATGCATCACAGGTGGTCCAGGCATGCACTGGGCACATAGCTGTGTAACTGGCATCGCACCACGTTGCCACATCACATGACAGCGTGGTTTGTACTGTGATTGGCGTGGGCAGTGTGTGTGGGCGGTGGTGCGCATGGCTGGTACGCCTGTTTGTGATGGCCATGTGCATGTTCACTGTGGGTGGGTGCATGCCATCACATGTGCAGGACATTGGGTTAGATGGGTTGCAGGTTGGGTGGTGTTCAGGGTTGTGGTCAGTCTCAGCCATTGACTGTGTTCCCATTTTCCTGAGCCTCGTGTGCTCGGCGCATGGCGCATGATCTGTGGCGCCTGACCCAGGTGGTGTGACAACCAGGAGGTCCTGCAAGCCCTACAGCGCCAGAAGGCAGGCGCAGGCACAGGAGGGACGCCAGCAGGGGAGGAGCAGGAGCCAGCTGGGCGCGTGAGCCCACCTTTCATTTCACCTTCACCCATCCCTTTCACCTGCCTTCCCTCTCCAAGTTTTATTCCTCCCCTTAGTTACCCCTGCCTTTACCCGTCCCCCAACTTGTACATAGTTCGACCTTTGTTGTTCACTGTTTTATTTAAATATACATTTCTATTTTGGTACAACTGCTGTGTTGGTGTCTGCTTTGCAACTGGCTCTGGGTGCTCCGTTGCAGGGGTGTACATGCCATCTGGGCTACTATGGTCCTGGGTATAGTGTGTGTGTGTGTGTGTGTGTGTGTGTGTGTGTGTGTCCATGGGAGGTATCACCAGCATAGCATTGCCTTTCTGTTGCTCTTGCCATCTGCTGCCACCCACTGCGGGTGCACAGGGTGGGTCTGGCTGGTCTGCTTCTCTGCAGCATGGGGTTGGCGTGTGGCAGGGGTGCATGGTGTTTCCTGCAGTGCCTGTCACTGCACATAGAGAGTGTCTTGGGGGCACGGTGCAGCTGTGCTGTGCGCGTCTGAGGGGACTGATGTGCACTGTGGTTGTCAACCCCTGGGTGGCACTCTCTGCCTGCCAGTGGTTGTGCAGGGGTGTCATGGCTCTGCTATGCTTTAGTTGGCTTGTCCCCATGGGCCGTGGATCATCCGTCCCACCCCAGTGATGCTGTGCTGAGGTGTGCCAGTGTGGTGTGGGTTCTGCAGTGAGTTCCTGTGCCCATGTGTGGCATGGCTGGCGGTGAGCCCAGCCTGCCTCCCTGGATGTGCAGTTCCATTGCTACGGAGGCTGTGCTTGCGCTATGGCAGCTCTGCACTGCTCAGCTGAGCTTCCATGGTTGCGCCATAGCGCAGCATTTTGGCTCAGCCTCTCCTACCTGGTTACGCGATGGCGCAGTATGTGCGATATTGAGACGTTGGTTGCTTGCGCAATTTGCTCTGCTCCATGTTTGAATATCGCACCTGTTGCTCATTTGCGCAACTGGTTTGTGCTTGCTCCTGCTGTTGCGCTACTTTTGAGCGCAGTTTGAATATCTGGGCCTTAGTAAAATCACTGTATTATTAGTAGCAGTTTGTTGTCCTCTTCTTACAGTTCTCAGCGCTGCAGGCAAATGAGATCTCCCTTATACAGTTTATTATTCTATGTTCGTGTTTCTGACAAACTTATTGGGCTATATTTGAGCACTTGTACTACAATGCAGCAAGCACATTTTTAGCAGTCAATGCATCCGCTTTCAAGCTGAATAAAGCCTTTTTTTCTTGTTTGGTTTATTTTTAATAGTAATGTTGTCACTCCTTTTAAAAGTCTAGCTTTGCTGCATTTTTTTTTTAAGTGTGGCACAGTTTGCTACTGCGAGATACAGATGTTTGTGTGTCCATCTTTGTCACTGCATAGATTGTTTCTTTCCTTCACGTACAAGCTTGCTGGAAGTGTTGTATGTGGTGAGATACAGTGAAAAACGAAGCATACAATTGGGATCAACCTTGAAATGCACTCCTGTATGCTTTTTGCAAGTTCACATAGCCCTAGTGTATGCTTACTTGTCTTCAGAGATGTCTGTGCCATGTAATCTTATGACAGGTGCATTCGGCGGTGGTGGGGTTAGGGGGTGGGGTTGGCGATGAATCGGAATCTCTGTCATGTCCTGTGTTTTTTTTATAGTAACTGGTATGCGATATGATGCAAAAGGTGTTGGGGGTGTGGACAATATCCCCAACCCAGGACACCCCAAATCTGGACTCCCTAACTGTGATGGAGCAGGTAAGTTCTAATTACTTAACTGCCCTGTAAGGTATGTAGCATACAACAAGGTGCCCACACCATTGCAATGTGTAGCAACTTGAGTTATTTATTTAGTTTTGTAGCCTGGAAATGAGAGATATCGTCAACCTCGTCTACAATTGGTGTTTGTTGCTCTCCACTGACCAGTTCCAACCTTGCTTATTTTTGATATAAGGCTCCAAGGTGGTATGGCTGCAGGAACACAAAGAGAATAATAACCCCCACCACCACCACCACCACCGGTGTCTTTTGCAGCCCCACCCAACCCTCTCACTCAGCACACACCCCACCCACAAGCCCTTATTTACTGACTTGGGGTCCAATGCCGTAATGTTCTCTGGACAGCAGACATGTCTTCACTCTTTAAAGCTGGACCACAAACTGAGGAAACAGGAATACAGTTCAATGTACTGTATTTCAATGGGGTTTTGAACTTAGTGCCATAACTTGGCAATATTTGCATATTGCTGCCCCAAATTTTCAACATTCCTTCTTTGGGACCCCGCCTCATGAACAGTGCTACTGCCATTAGACAGATCTATCAGGAAAGGTGCTTTTGCAGCCCCTGTTCAAAATTCGGTGTAAAAATATTTACAAACAACCAAGTTATGAGCCTACATTGACTTTAGTGAACGCAGGCTTGTAACTTTGGTAATTTACAATATTTTACCCCCAAATTCACAACATAGCCATATCTTTATATCACCTCATCAGTGTGACAGCTGTCATTTTTCAGATCCTGGACAGCATGTTCTTTTACATCTCCAAAAGTGATTCCACTGTTTCTGCGTGAAATCACTTTTCGGGCAGGAGTTAAAAATTGGCTCTGCCCTTGTTCATGAGTCATAAGAAGGCTATGTTCTAAATTTGGTGTAAAAATATTAGAAAAAAATTATGAGGCTATGTTGAATTTTTGCAAACGTACAGCAGAAGTGCACACAAGGTCGGTGGTTCTCAGAGTCTATGCTCATACAAACAAAAGGAACTTGGGCACTCACAACCACATATTATACTGACTCTATAATCAGCAGCAAAAATGTTTTATTTACATGCTACATATATAAAAAAACAAAAGTGCCCACCTGACATGTTTCGGATCCAGCAGGACTTTTGCTAAAGGGTCCTACTGGATCCAATATGCGTGAGGCAGGTGCATTTGTTATTTTATATATGTATCATGGAAACAAAAACCTTTTTGCTGCTGATAATGGAGTCAGTATAATATGTGGTGGTGAGAGCCCAAGATCCTTTTGTTTGTATGAATTTTGTAAACACAGGCTTGTAAAGTTGGTAATATTCAATATTTTTATCATAGCCATTTATTTACAGCACCTCATGAATATGACAGCTGTCATTTTTTAACTCCTGGCCAAAATGTGTTTGTCATCCTGAAAGTTGATTTCACAGTCCCTGCACAAAATCACCTTTAGGCCAGGAGTTGAACATTTTCTCTGCCCTTCCTCATGAGGCAGGATCATAACAAGGCTATGTTGAAAATCTGGTGCAAAAATATTACAAAACAACAAATTTATGACCCTATGTTACATTTTGCAAATGCTGACTCATAACTTTGGTAATTTTCACACTTTTTACCCCAGATTCCTTACCTGCAGCCCTATCGGCTCTGGCCAGAGTTGGTTATTGCTGAAATCGAGTGCTGCAGTTCCAGTTTGTATGCATACTTTAAGGACTTGTTCCTTGTTAGCATCGATGGAGCGTTCCTGAGCGCTCCACCAAAAGCCACAAAACTGGAGAAAGTGTAGAACTCACACGCAAGGGAGAAGAGGTGGATTTTGACGTGGGATATGAAGAGGGCAAGAGATTCAGTGAGATCAACATAGGGACAAAGGCTGTTCCAGACTATAGGAGCAGAATCTGAAGGACTGCCAACCAATGGACCTCTGCTGTCTGAGACATGGGACTACATGTTAATCCGCTCAGATCAATGTGCTCCATGACAACTCACGCCAGACTGTTAGCTCCAGCGTCAATCAGCCACCTGTACAAATCATTCCTGGACAGTTAATCTCCTGTATAAATTTAATAAAATAAACTCCGGGGGCGGGGGGGTTGTAACTCAGGAACACATTGTGCAGGGAGCCAAATGACAACAGAGCCAACAGCCCACTGCAAGTTGTTGCGGAGCACATAGACCAGGTGAACTGACATGCCACCGAGCCATAGGGGCTCTGATAAAAAGGTTGTTCAGCTAAGGGTATACATGATGACTCTTTTGACCACCATGCACAACACAGGAAAAAAAAAAAAAAAACACTGAATGTGACATTGTTTTTTTGCCCCAAACCAGAAACACTGGAAAGCAAAAAAAAAAAACCCACAAAACAAATAACTTCTGTCCTCCTTTCTTGATGAACTATACCTATGGATGTGGTGGGGGGGGGGCATACTATTAGATGCTGCAGACAAGCTCACTGTCTCTCTCAGAAAACTCCTGTCCCTGGGGTTCTGTGACCACTAACGCTTGAGAGGGACACAAAAGGGGTAGATAAAGCTGGAGGAATGTGTTAGTACAGGGTGGACAGTAGGCATTCATGGGGTCAGTGACTGGGAGGGGCAAGGCCATGAAATGGGAAACAAGTACATTAATCAATGTGGATGTAATACTGGACAGACAGCCAGTTGTGCAGTTGAGTGAGGGTGGCAGTGATGTTACTGCTAACATACGTTGTTTTATAAAACAAGCATAAACTAACCATTTTCAAACACAAGTTATTGACTGTAACACTAATCTTAATTTTTGGTTGTGCTGCAAATGCAAAAAAAAAAAAATACAAACAGAATAGACCTACCTTGCTCATTATATCTTTGGCTAGTGCTACAAAGGCACTGTCAATATTTATGTTATCCTTTGCACTTGTCTCAAAGAACCGCATCCCATACTCCCAACCAAGCTAAAAGAAACAAAAGCAAAAACATGACTGAAAATGAAAAGTGTTCTTGTGAGGTTTGTTTTGCAGTTTTTAAGCAGAAACATTAGAACATGCTAACTAAATTCATGCATGTCCACAGATCTGAAAATCTTTTTATTTAAACAATAGATGTTTGCACAGTGTAATTAATATACTGGATAACCCATTACTTGAGGAAGGGGCGCTTCTTAAAAGTCAGGGACTGACACAGAAGTAATAAGCCTAGAATGGCAATTGTGTATGTAAATGTATGTGATCATCAGTCTGACGCAAGGATGGTACGACAATTTCCAGTTTGCATCTGTTTAATGGCACTGAAAACAGCAGTGACCCTCCTGTAGAAGGTGGAAGCAGAACCTGTTGGGACTAATCCAATACTTTAGCTTCTACCAGTCTAGTCCTGTTACTTCTATATGGATAAGTACCCTTGGACTGCCACCGATTTTCATTAATGTCCATAACATTCTCAGACAAGACAAGGCAAGGCAAGGCATGTTTATTGGCATGGTGCCCAATTCACACAACTCTGGTCACCTCACAATGTCAGAAATTACAGGAGAATTAGTTAATTAAACAAATGCAGTAATCAAAACAATAAGTAACCATCTCAGAAGTCCAGGGATAGACCAGTGTGAAAAAAAAAATTACAAGACAGATACAAATAACTTCCTCAATTGGAACATTTTGATAGTTAAATATAAAAATATGGAGATGGAGGTAGACCTCACGTCCATCTACTTCATCATGCAAGCCTAACAATGAAAAGCACAGGCATTATTTCCTGCTAGGAAATTACATTTTCTAACCTAGCTTTCGAAACTCTGCAACTACTTGTCTTTGCAGTCACTTCTGGGAAGTCTTTTCACAAATTAACCACCTTCTGCGTAAAGTATTGGCTATTAGCGCTAGTTGGTGATAGAATGGCAACAGGTTGGTTAACTGTTGAGTTTATAGCTATGGTCACTTCAGTGAATGTGAACAAGTTTGGCTTGTTTCCATTCTGCAGGTATTTCATCAAACTGTGGAGCATGGTAATACAGACTGGTGAGTGGCATCCGCAGGGATGCACTACAAGTCTGAGGTACAAAGAAGTGAATATGGGTCATGCCCCAAACTTGGACTACAGGACATTTTATTTTACAATACAGCTGGGACCAGATTCAGATATTTTTATTACAACTTAACTTGCAAGAATACATTTTTCCTCTTATTTTTTGAATTCAGTTTAACAAGTTAACCTCTGCCCATTGGGTTGCCATTTCTAAAGGTAAGCTTGTTAATTTTCGTTTTCTTGATGAATGTGTATTTAAATGACATTTCAAAAGGAATAAACTATTATACCTTTTACACTCATTTAGCCTGCCGTCTTGTGAAGTGGGCTGAATAAGAACTGCTAAACGTGGATATGGGCCACAACAGAAGAAAGTTTGAAAACCACAGCTGTAAAGGATCACTGCCATAAAATTCCAGTCTTTTACTGGGGCTGATGCTTTCCAACTCAGTAAGGAAAAGCAGCTCCTGGTGGGGGACTCAATTATTAGGGGGATAGAACTGGGGGGAGCTGGGAAAACTGAAGTAAGGTGCCTGCCTGGTGCCATGGCTTGGAGGGACAGGAAGCGCATCCTCAGGATCACGAGAACAGCTGCAAGGGAGTCTGAGCTGGACGTAATTGTCCACCTAGGGACAAATGACTGGCTCATCATGAGATTAGAGCAGTGCAGGAGGGACGTTGGGGAGGGGCCTAAGACAAGCAGCACACACAGCATCCTTCTCAGAGGTGCTGCCTGTCAACGCATGGGGCAGGCGAGGGTAATTAGCACCATGCAGTTTAATGAAAGGGTTGAAAATGGTGTGGAGCACAGGGTTTAGCTTCATTGGGGACTGGGGTTCCACCTGGAGGACACCAGCCTATACTAGCAGGATGGTCTGCATCTGTCCAGGAAGGAACAAGTCTTTTGAGCAATCGGTTTAAATGCTTCATTGGCAAGCTTTTAAACTAGTCAAAGGGAGGCACTGATAAGCAACAGGAAAATCCCAGCCTCTCCCACAAAACAGGGTACCAAATGAGAAAAAGACCGAGGTAGAAAGGTCAGTGGGGGATGCTGTAACAGAAGGTAAAGCCATCAAAAAATGGAGAGCAATGAGTACCAATGCCCGTAGTCTGGGTAACAAGCTTCCTGAATTAGTGGCCTTGATGGAGGAGGAACATCTGGATATCGTGGCAGTCACAGAAACATGGTACACACAAAACCATGACTGGGACGTAAACATAACAGGATATACTATCTACAGGAGGGACAGGGAGGGTAAAAGAGGAGGAGGAGTAGCTCTTTACATAAGGGAAGGAATAAAAGCAACAGAACAAAAGGGTAAACAGGGAGGAGAAGAAGCACTATGGGTAAATTTGGAGACAGGCAATGGCACCACAATCCGCAGAGGGGTTGTATACAGACCCCTTCTCAGGGAGAAATGGATCAGAAATGATAGAAAGTATACTTAGAATGGCAGAAAAAGGGAGATATTGCTAATGGGTGATCTGAATATGCCAGATGTTAACTGGAGTGCAGTTGCAGCAGCTTCAAGAGTGGAGTTATTCTAGATGCCCTACAGGGGCATGCCTTAGACAACTAGTATTGGAGCCCACTCGAGAGGGAGCAATCTTAGACCTGATTCTCTCAAATGGAGATGGAGAGAGGATCACAGATGTAGAAGTGGGTAGCCATCTGGAAACTAGCGACCATCGAACAGTATGGTTCACAATAAACACAGCAATAGAGTCAAGCCATACAAAGGCAAAAGTACTGGATTTTAGGAGGCTGACTTTGCCAAAATAATTGAGTGCCTAAGAGATGCACTAGCAAATGGGCAGGAAGGAGGGGAAGAACAATGGGGAATAATAAAACTGCCATCACAGAAGTAATGAGCCTTTGTGTGAAGCAAATAAACAAAACAAAACAATGTAAGAAACCACTATGGTTCTCAAAGGAAGTGGCAGTGAAGGTTCAAGAAAAAGCATTCAGGAAGTACAAGGAATCGCAGAAGGAGCAGGACAGAAATTGTATCAGTTAAAGCAAAAGGAGCTGGGAAGGCAGTCAGAACAGCAAAGGCCCAAACCGAGGAAAAGATAGCCAACTCAGTTAAGAAGGGATAAAACCTTTTATAGGTACATCAGGGAGGCGAAGGAAGACCAAGGGAGGATAGTGAGGCTTAATAAAGGGAGGAGGGTGGGCAGAGGAGACTGTGAAAAGGCAGAGATACTAAACAAATATTTTGCTCAGTATTTACAAATGAAGAGGGAGGTACATAAAACAAACAGTAGAAACACTCTGGATACAGAAGTTGATACCAGCCCATTTACAGAAGAAAGGGTTCTGAAAGAACTCTTAAAACTGAAGGAGGACAAAGCAATGGGGCCTGATGGGATTCATCCCAGGATTCTAAAAGAACTAAGGGTAGAACTAGTGACACCACTGACTACCCTTTTTAACAAATCAGGGGAGGATGGGGTGATACCCGAGGACTGGAGGAGGGCAGATGTGATTCCCCTTCACAAAAGTGGGAGCAAGGCAGAAGCAGGAAACTACAGACCTGTTAGTTCAACCTCAGCGATAGGGAAAATGATGGAATAACTGCTGAAGGAAAGAACTGTCGCGTATCTAGAGGCCAGAGGGGCACAGGACCCTAGGCAGCATGGATTCACAGCGGGAAGGTCATGCCAGAATAATGTGATAGATTTCTTTGACTGGGTGACCAAAGTAGTAGATCAGGGAGGGGCTATGGACATGGCCTACCTAGACTTTAGCAAGGCATTTGACACAGTCCCACCCAAAAGATTAATATACAAGTTAGCCAGCCTGGGAGTGGGTCCCAAGATGACAGCCTGGGTAAAGAATTGGCTGGAAAATAGGACACAGAGAGTAATAGTAAATGGAGTCCACTCAGAAGAAAGGAGGTTACTAGTGGGGTACACTTGAGTTCAGTATTAGGACGGTCCTCTTCAATGTCTTTATAAGCGACATTGCAGAGGGACTGGAAGGAAAATATGTCTCTTTGCAGATGACACAAAGATCTGCAACAGAGTTGATGCACAGGGTGGGGTGGAAAGGATGAGAAGGGACTTGGCAAGGTTAGAGGAATGGTCAAATGTATAGCAGCTTAGATTCAATGCTAAGAAGTGCAAGGTAATGCACCTGGGAAACAAAAACCCAGGGGAAGAGTACACAATGGGGGTGAGATACTAACAACAACAAAAATGGAAAGGGACCTGGGGTAGTCATATCAGATGACCTAAAGGTGGGCAAGCAATGTGAGAGCAGCAAGGAGGGATGGGGGATACTGGGATGCATAGGGAGAGGCATCACCAGTAGAAAACAGGAAGTTATTATCCTCTGTACAGACAGTTAGTGAGACCCTTCTGGAGTACTGTGTGCAGTTCTGAGACCCAATCTCCGCAAAGACATAGACAGGATGGAAGCTGTCCAGCGAGGGACCAAAAAACGGTGCAGGGTCTGCAACTGAAGACATATGAAGAGAGATGAAAGGAGCTTAATATGTATAGCCTCGAGGAAAGGAGGGAGAGGGGGGACATGATAGAAACGTTCAAGTACTTCAAGGGAATCAACAAAGTCCAAGAGGGTAGCATCTTTCAAAAAAAGAGGTGTGCAAGAACAAGAGGGCACAATTTGAAGATAGAGGGGGGCGGCTCAGAGGTAATTTAAGGAAGTATTTTTCACAGAGAGGGTTGTGGATGCATGGAACGGCCTTCCGGAGGAGGTTGTGGAGTCAAAATCAGTGGTGAAATTCAAGCATGCATGGGACAGTCATAAGGCCATTCTAGGGGGTGGGGGTAGGAAGAAGTAGGCTGCTGGTTAACTAGGATCTGCAGCTTATCCAGTAGGTAGGGAAATGGGCAGACTGGGTGGGCCAAGCGGTCCTTATCTGCCATCAAATTCTATGTTTCTAAGGATCTTAGTTTGATAGACTAGTTTCTTGCTGAACTGATCTACTGGTGATATCAGTTATGTGAGATTAGGGGCCCTATACACAGTCCCAAAACATATTTATTTATTTAGTTTTTGTTAACAGGGTAAGTACATTAGACAAGAGTATTGCCTATATTCTGGCACGACCCAGGAGGGTGCAAAACAGGAAGAAAACAAAGTACAAACAGGAGTGCCATTGTTCATGGCACAGCATGAGATGAAAATAAAAACAAAGCAATGCTACAGACAGAGTAAAAAAATAACAGATAAAATACATTACTTGCGCTACATGAAGGAAAGTACTGAACTGAATCGGACAACAGGATTTTGAAATCATTAACAGTTATAACAATATGGTGAGGGAAGTCATGAGTAAGGAGATACCAGACAATGCAGAGGAACAGTAAGTGTCATAAATTGGGGAGGAAAAGTACTAGGAGTGAGGGTCAAGTTTCAGAACAGGAGCAGACATTAGAGTCTATTAGGTAGTAGCAAAGACCGTGTTTGAAGGCCAGGTGGGATTTGATGAGTTTGACCTGTAGGGGGAGGGAGTTCCACATGTAAGCAGCAGACACTGCAAAGGAGAGTTCACCCTTTTTAGTGAAATGTCTACGGATTTCAAGAGGAGATAGTACAGACAACCTAAGGGGATAAGCTTGGGTGGGATGGGTTAGCAGCCTTGAAAGGTACTCAGTGGTCCCCATTCTGATTGATAATATAATCAAGCAGCCAGCAGAATAGCGTCTATATGAAGAAAGGGATAGCCAGCCCAGTATGCAGTAGAGTTGACAATGATGAGTTAGCCTGTGAGCAGAGAGGGAAAATCAGCATGTGCTGTTATAGCAGGTGCTCCATTTCTGGAGGGCTCCTTTACTGGCATCAAGGTATGCCCAGGGGCAATAAGTAAGACAGGGAAGGAGGAAACCATGTGCTACAGCAAACTGGGCAGCACTGTTCAGGTGACACTAAGGGGAACACACAGGCGAACTGTAGCAGCACCATATATTTTTCTAATGTCCATGGCCGGAGCAGTCTCACTGGGAGGGGAATGGTGATTCCAACCCACAAAGGTGCCACTTAGCATGTAATAAAAATTAGCTGATCCAGTTGTTGGTGAGTGCAAACAGGGTTTGGGCCCACTAACATGCTGGTTTGTGCTCACTGCCTGGCCTGTACATTGCATGGCACCAGCTGCACTGCGCTGTGCCATGAAAAGCACTTGACAAGAGGACACTCGTGCCACTGGTGTCGCCACGACCACCAAACCTTCACCTTGCTGCTTACTTGTGGGCTGGTGAGTTGAGATCTCTATAGTTGTCAGTCCACTGCCCAAACATTCCGCAACATTAACTATTACCTGGTGTCCAGTAGTTCTACCCTTTCTACCCCTCTCCTTCATTAGAGATGACTGTCGGTGCTGCGAGTAATCCCTTCCCCCACTGAAACTTTTGATCTGGTTTGCAGGCCTGTTCCCAATGGCAGACCTGCTTGCAATAGGTCTACAGAGGGTGTTGTGCTGTGGCTTGCGACCAGGGATGTAGGAGCTGGTGAGCAACTGAGCACAGCTCACTATATTGTTACCCAGCTGGTCCTCCATTTCCACTGCAACCCCACCTGTTTTCCTGTGTAGATGCAATGCACTTATAGTCCACACAGGGAAAGGCTTTAGAATACAGAACAAAGTGCAAAATAAGTGGTTGTTGTGACTATTCAGCAATAGTAATCTGCGATTGGGTAGGAGGACCAATACTGCCTGGACTGGGCACAGCAGATTGGCAAGAATGTCACTGAGGCTGAAGATCTCAGTTGTGTTATACTGTACACTAATTTGCTTTGGAATCAAATGTGGTTTGTGTTTGCACGGCTACCTTTTAGGCACCTTTGTTCACCAAGGAATAAACTAAATACCAACTGTGCATGCTCTTCATGAAGTCTCATTTACACAGATATTTGGAGGTGCAGTACTAGAACAGTGACCTTGCATAATGACTGTATTACCAGTGGTAGGCACATACTATTGGAACACATTTCAACTACAACTAGGAAGGCAGTGTGGTCTGGTGGACGGAGCAGAGAACTGGGAACCAGGTGATCCCAGGTACAAATCCAATCAAGTGACCCCTTTTTCGGTCCAGCTAGTGGCGAAAATTCACAGAAGAATATCCTCACTTCTACGGGACTCCCTTACAGCAGCGCCACTTTTGACTGCTCGACTAGAGTCATGTAGGGCTCAAACTGTTAGTGTACATGAGTGTTAAATGCTGTGCTACTCACCACAACCTACCTGGAGTGGTCCTGTTCAGTAGTTGGGAGTGGGTGACTAAAAAGAGAGGTATTACTTTTGATATCCTTACAAACAGTATAGCCATGCCTTTTCAGTATACAGGGCAAGACTGCAGAAACCCCCCTCGGCTAAATCATCCACAGAAAAGACTGGTAATGCATACCTTCTCTCCACTCTCTTTCTTAACAACTCGTTTTTCTTCCATATCACACTTGTTACCCAGCAATATTTTGTCTACATCTTCACTTGCATTCTGACAGAAAAAACAAGAGAGAGGTTTTGGTGTAATAATGCAACATGAAAAAAACAATCTGCAGTAACCAGAAGTCTTTATTATGGGCTATGCATCATTTTGATTATGTTTAATTTCACAAAGTCTGCCAAGTACACTGAATTCTTCTACAAAGTGCACAAATACTATCAGATGTTAAGTGCTGTACTGTGATTTATAACCAAGTCTAGACGCTCAAGCTTGGCAGACTTCTACAATCAAGTAATCTAACTGTAACTCACTTCATCTACAGTCTGTATATTGCTCACAGCATATGGGAGCCAAGCACACACACACACACACACACACACACACACACACACACACACACACACACACACACGGCCAGTCCATGGATTTACTGCTTGCTCTGTCCATAACCATATACATTTCTAAGGTTTGCAAGTAATTCGTAAGCCATTCAGATAACAAAGCACCTGGCTAATTGTGCACAGGATCCTTCAGTTTGCCAAAGCCCCTGAAACTGTAGCATATAAAACGGTGATTTGCATGGCTATGGAACCAAGTAAGCAATATTACCTGACAGGGTGGGCGGTATTGGGGCTATACCGAATTGTCCAGAGGCTTAATGAGGCCCAACGCTGCAGGCAGAGGGCCTTACAGCCCCTGGAACGTCCAGTATAGCCCAATACTGCCCACCCTGTCAGGTATTACTGCACTTAGAACAAGCCCTGGCCAGAGCTGATAGGGCTGCAGCTGAAGGATTTGGGGTACAAATATTGAAAATGTGTTTTTTAATATCTTTACATCAAATTTTCAACACAGCCTTGTTAAGACCCTGCCTTGTGAAGAAAGGCAGAGAAAGTTTTCAACTCTTGGCCTAAAGGTAATTTTGCGCAGGGACTACAAAATCAATTTTCAGGATGTAAAGCCACATTTTGAGCCGGAGCTGAAAAATGACAGCTGTCACATTCATGAAATGCTGTAAAGAAATGGCTGTGTTGTAAATCTGGGATAAAAATATTTAAAATTACCAAAGTTACGAGCTTGTGTTCGAAAAATTCAATGTAGGCTCATGACTTCATTGTTTTTTTAATGTTTGTACACTAAATTTTCAACATAGCCTTCTTATTACCCCACCTAATGAACAAGGGTAGAGATTTTCAACTCCTGCCTGAATGGTGATTTCACATAGGGGCCACAAAATCACCTTTCAGGATGTAAAAAACATTTTGACCAGGATTTGAAAAACGACAGCTATCACATTCATGAGGTGCCGTAAAGATCCGGTTATGCTGTAAATTTGGGGTACAAATATTGAAAATTACCAAATTTATGAGCCTTTATTCTCAAAATGCAACATAGGCTCATAACTTTATTGTTTTTTAATATTTTTACACCAAATTTTCAACATAGCCTTCTTATTACCCTACCTCACGAACAAGGGCAGAAAAAATGTTCAATTCCTGCCCAAAATCACCTTTCAGGATGGATCTGCCTAATGACAGTTCAACTGTTCATGAGGTAGGGTCCCAAAGAAGGCATGTTGAAAATTTGGGCCACAAATATGCAAAAATGCCCAAGTTATGCCATTAAGTTCAAAATCCCATTAAAATACATTGAACAGCATATCTGTTTCTTCAGTTCGTGGTCCGTCTTTGCAGAGTGAAGACATGTCTGCAGTCCAGAGTGGTGTTGGAACCCCGATGGGTAAATAAGGGCTTGAGGTGCAGGGTGGAGGGTGCTGAGTGGGACAGTCGGGTGGGGGGATGGTAATGGTGCAAAAGACACTGGAATTTTTTTTTTCAGGTTCAAGGGGGGAAAAAAGAACGAGGACTCCCGATCTTGACACTACGGGATTGGGCACCTCAATGTCACTCTTATGTTTCTGGGGTGGGGTGGGTGCTGAGAGGAGGTTGGGTGGAGGGGTAATTTAAAAAAAATAAAATGAAATACAAAGAGTTCAGAGCGTGACACTGGGGAACTAGGCACCACCAGTGTCACTTTCATGTTTCGGGGCGGGGGTGCTGTGAGGGATGGTCAGGTGGGTGGGGGACATCGATAATTTGAAAAAGAATCAGTGGACATGACGGAAGACGGCACACTGCACCGTGTCCAAGATGGCTGCTCATTGCACTGCACATGCCATAAAAGTCGTGCATGCGCAATACAGTTTGGTGGCCATCTTGGACATGGCAGAGTGGGCCATCTTCTGCTGTGACCGCCGATACTAAGGATTGTGCAGTCCTATTTCCAAGCCAGACAATGAGCGGACTGCTTCACGGTCACAGAGGTGACTGTGGTGCAAGTCCAAAAGGTTGTTTGGTTGGAAGGAATATGGAGTCCTTTTTTCTTAGCAAGAGGTCTGCAGGGCTCCACCCACTGCAGCCCTAAAACTTGGCATGTGTTGGTATTTTAATAAAATATGTAAAAATGAAAAGAAAAATTAGGTAGAACATAAGAGGAAAAAGACAGTAATTGTAAAGTATTCCCTCCTCTGGTTCACTTGCTAGTAGAGGGTGCTGCTGTTCTTTCCAAGAATTTTGTTTTTTGTGTTGCCTTTTGTTTCTTTTGGCACCCTCCCACTGCACTCAGCAGTAGGTGGGTTTTTTTTCTGGAAGATGGCCGGCGCACTGGGCGTGCTGTAGGCTACTTGAGTAGCTAGTTAGTTCTATTATTTTCTCCCTGCCTCCGGTTAAGTTTTTATTAGCCTTTTAGAGAAAAAAATACAACAAATATGTTGCAGGTGATACCTTTTATTGAACTAACAAAATTATTTTTAAGACTAGCTTTCAAAAGGTGAAACTCTCTCCCTCAGGTCAAAAGTGCAAGGATTAGTCTTTTGCTAAGCCTTGTTAAGTTTTAAGCTTTTGAGCTAAAAGCCGGTTGGCAAGAGTGTGTGTGGAGCGATATTGGGGCGACCGGAACATCTGCAGTGTGCACTGGAGCCGTTTTGCTGTCGGCCTGCTACTGCTTAAACATTTATCCTAGTGCTGGGCCTGCTGTCTGGATTTTATTCGACTGGATCTGGTATTGTGCTTTGGAGGCAACTTGGATGTTCTTGGAGTGGGGTCTCGTAAGGTGGTGACTTGCCTGGGATTTATTCAGATGGTATCTATAGGAAGGAAGATTGTCAGTCTTTAAGTCTGCTGGTGGAAGATCTTCTGGAACCGATTTGTGAAGCTGAAGGAAGGAGTGGTGTGGTACAATGAGCTGGTGGTCCCGATTCTGTGGGGGGCCTGGCTGCTGGGTAAGCAGCTGCACGGTGGGCTGGGCCCTGGTCTAGCCAGATACCCAGCAGATCGAGTCGGTAGCCCTTGGGTTCTCTGAGGAGCATACTGGTGGGTGTGCCCCAGGGGAGATCTGCAGTGCTGGCCTCGGGCGTTGCCAGTTTTTGGTCCCAGTTTAGGATTTTTTTTGGGCCCTGCTCCTGCATGCTTTGGACTCTCAAGAAGAGGAATCTTAATCTTGTAGCTGTTCACCCTCACGGTCAGACTTTTATATCCTATTTTGTTTGCTTGTACTATGGGCTCGGTAGGGCAGTGAGAGTGCTCTGTAACTTACTCTGCCTCCCTGGCAGTGAGAGTGTTTGGGGGTGGAAAAAAAAACCAATAATCTGCTATCACTGTTATTTGTAAAGGCAGTGAGAGTGCCTTGTCTAGCCTCCTTTTGCAGTGAGAGTGTTTGGGGGCTGGAAAAAACACTTGGAACATATTCTTCTGTTTACTGAGTGAGACTTCCAGACTTCATTTGGCCCCTCTGGCTGTGAGAGGGCCTTGAGGGAGCTGAAGATTCTCTCTACAGGGTGAACTATTCTTCGGACTTCAGTTACTGTTATAACTTTCATTAATCTATCAAGTATTTCTCAGCTGGTCCTCATTTCTGGATTTTAAGACTGATTTATTCTATATTTTATTGAGTAGTTCCCGAGCTAAGTGTGGGAGCGATTTATTCGGTTAATGTGGGATAGGGTGGTGTTTTAATTTCTGTTTTATAATGTGTTAGGATGGGCCAGTTGAGTAATTTGGGGGTTTAATTTAGTTTTATTTTATTGTATGTTGTTATTTATAATTTGTGTTTGTTGGTCTGTTATTTAATAGTTTATTTTTTTTATTTTTAGGATAATATTATTTTGGTTGGGGGTTGGGTTGGGAGGGTATTTATTTGCTTAGGAAGTCTTTGTTTATTTATTGAGTCGTGTGGAATGTGCTGGATGCCTGCCCCCACAGTTGTGCGCTATTCACCCTCTGCTCTCCGTGCCCTCCGTTCTTTCTTCACTCCTCCCCTTGAGTTTACAACTTACCAGCACTGCAGAGCACTGGGTATTGTGCACAGGAGATGGAGCGGTGTGGGGGGCTACGAACTGTGGAGGGTGAATGGGGGGGTCATCGTATCGGGGTGGTAAGATCCAAGAGATGCCCTAGGGCGAAATGGAACTCAAAACGTGGTTCTCCATGTCTGGGTTCCATACCCAAGGGCACTACCGTCTGTGGTGGGCAGGTGGTTCGGGCGGCCTGGGAGGTTCGTCCAACTCGGGCAGTGTTGTGCAATGCCAGGTCCATCAAGAATAAGACTATAATTATTGCAGATCTTGTTGGAACGGTAGACCTGGCGTGCATCACCGAGACCTGGCTGGATGAGAATTCTGGCCCCATTTTGGAGGCTTTAACTCCAGCTGGGTACTCAGTGATACACCGCCCGAGATTGGACCGCGGGTTGGGGGGAGGTTGCAGTTTGTTTCAAGACCAAACTTAACCTCATGAGTGTACTAGTTGAGGAGGCTGAGTTATTCGAGTGTGCCGTTGTAGCAGGTGTAGGTTATCGGATTGCCCTCATTTATCGTACACCCGGTGATGAGAAGCGATTCCTTCAGGCAGTGGCGGACTTTGTCGTCGACATGGCATTTGGAGTCGTCCATACTGATGGTTCTGCGTGACTTCAACGCCTGGGTCGACGACAAACTCTCGCAATTTGGTCAGCACTTCCTCCAGTTGATGACATCTCTGGGCCTTACACAGGTGGTTACCACTGCTACTCACAAACACAGACACTCTACTGACTTAGTCTTAGGGATAGAAACATCTGACTTGGGGGTTGAACCAGTTGGGTGGTCAGATCACTACACCATGGGGTTTAATTTTAGCACCCCCCTTCACAGGCCTACCCCTGTGGAGATGGTTAAGTACCGCCCTTTACGAGATATAAGCTCTCACAGCCTAGCGGCGGTGCTTGACCTCTCATCCCTCTCACTGGCAAGCAGTGACCCAGAGACCCTCATGACGGCCTATAATTTGGCCGCCTCGGCAGCTCTGGATTCCATTGCTCCAGTCCATGTTTGCCATCTATCCCCTTGGTTTGATGGAACTCTGAGGGAGATGCAGAGACTAGGACGACGGTTAGAGCATTGCTGGCGGAAGTCCGCCCTTGATACCGACCACCTTAGACTGATGGACCATTATCAAGCCTATCAATCTGCAATCACCCGTAAGAAGGCAGAATTCCTGTCCGAGGAGATTGCGGCCGCTCAGAATCGACCAGCTCAGCTTTTCCGAACTGTGGACAGACTGTGCAACCTAGCCTGTCTACACGTCCGGAAAGCCTTTTTGCAATTAGAGTGTGATGAACTTGCTCGATTCTTTGCTAATAAGGTGGCTGACATCAGAGCGGTACTCCAGCCGGCACACTCTATGGGCGTTGGTTTTGATCAATACGAGGTCACTGCACCTCAGCCTTCTTAGTGTACTTTCAGCTGACCGGAGTTCATGGATGTCATGTGGATTATCCAAGGTGTGCACCCTACGTGCTGTAGTTTGGACCCTGGACCAACTTCCCTAATTTTGGGTTGTACTGATGTCATCGGTCCGGTCCTTGCGTGGATAGTCTGGTGCTCCTTGGAATATGGAGTTTCCTAGCTCCCTGAAAGAGGCGGGGGTGACACCTCTCTTGAAGACAGCTACCCTGGACCAGACTGCCATGCAAACTACAGACCTATCTCTAACCTTCCCTTTTAAGGGAAGGTGACTGAGAAAGTAGTGGCAGCACAACTGGAGGACCATCTGACCATCCATGACATCTATGAACCGCTCCAGTCCGGTTTTCGAACAAGACATAGTACAGAGACAGCGCTGGTTCGGGTGCTCAATGATCTCCTGATGGCTAGAGATCGGAAGAGCCGCTCCATCTTGGTTCTTCTGGATCTCTCATCAATTTGGCACCGTAGACCATGGAGTGTTGCTTGGTTGCCTGAGGCACATCTGTGAACTGTCGGGAACAGTCCTCAGGTGGTTTACATCGTTCCTCACGGGCAGAACACAGAGAGTGGTGTCTGGGGTCTTTTCTTCAGGCACTACTTCTCTGTCATGTGGGGTGCCTCAGGGCTCAGTGCTGTCACCCATGCTGTTCGCGGTGTACATGCTACCCCTTGGAGACATTGTAAGTAGGTATGGGCTGAGCTTTCATTGCTATGCTGATGATACCCAGCTCTACCTTTCTTTTGCACCCAACCAGGATGGAGCTCTCTCTGTCTTTAATAACTGTCTGAAAGAAATCCAGGAGTGGATGGATTCCAGCTGGCTGAAGTTAAACTCAGAAAAAACTGAGGTTTTGGTTGTGGACCCAGGTCGCCGGATAGGGGGTCAGGGGTTGGTTCGCACTCGGGAATTTTTCTCGGTGGCATTTCACTCCTGACCTCTGAACAGGTGTGTAACTTGGGGGTACTTTTTGATGAAGGGCTGACCCTGCATTCGCAGGTGTCAGCTGTTGTCAAATCTTCCTTTTACCATCTCAGGAATATCACCAGGATTAGGCATCTGGTTCCATCTGGCGACCTTCCTACTTTGGTCCATGCCTTTGTGTCCTTGTGCTCATATTATTGCAACTCCCTTTAACTAGGTCTTCCTGGGGTAGAAATCCACCGCCTGTAGCTGGTGCAGAATCCGGCGGCCCGACTTTTGACGGGATCTGCTCGATCCTGACATATTTCACTGGTGCTGCGCAAACTGCACTGGCTGCCAGTACAGTGGCGGATCACCTTTAAAGTTGGTTTGCTGACTTTCAAAGCCCTACACGGACTGGGCCCGGATTACCTGAAAGAGCTCCTGGTTCCTCATTGCCCTGGACAATCACTCCGCTCGGCTGACGAGGGGCTGCTAGAGATTCCAAGGGTGTGTTTAAAATCATCTGGGGCGAGAGCTTTTATGTATGCAGCCCCCACCCTTTGGAATTCTCTACCCCGTCGGCTATGGGAGTGCACAACTGTGGAGGGATTAAAGCAATCTTTAAAAACTTTTCTGTAGCACCAGGCATTCAGTGATTGATTTTTCTTTCTGCTTTTTGGTGTACTGCTATTTTAATGTTAATTTTATTGATGCTTGTTTTGCTTTTAAATTGTTAAACGCCTTGGTTATGGATAAGGCACCTATAAATAAAATTTATTATTATTAACAATGAAGCTGTTCTGGTCCCACTCGAGATCACAATTGGGACTGGTAGAAAGTAAACGGAGGAGTGACTGCAGTTGCTTGATACAGGAATACTGTACTGTGTTTTACTGAAGAGATGGACTGCAGTGGGGGAAACCTGGTGGTAATTAGAAATATGTTGCACAGAGTTAGGCACGGGACCCTCTGGCCAGCGGAAATGTGTTGCACAGGGTTAGGAATGGGATCCTCTGGCTGGTGAAAATGCGTTGCACGGACTTTGGAATAGGACCCTATGGCTGGTGGAAATGTGCTTCACAGACTTGGGAATGGCACCCTGCGGCCAGTGGGAATGTGTTGTGGTATTGAGGTAAGCAAGCAACCCTCATCCGAGCACTATAGCAGCATTAAATATGGTTGGCGGAAAAAATAAATACTGTTTTGTGTTGCTATTTCAGCTAAAAGGCACACACTCTTACTGACGAAATTGTAGTTTATATTTCCATTGAATGGGTGGGTAGCCTCGCAATCAGGAAATGTTAAGCTGAATAAAAAAAAAAATAAAAAACACAGAATGGAATATTCTAAAACTGCCAACATCAGCAACATTAAGTAGTCAATTGCCTGGTACTGTTGTAAAATCTTGCGGGGGGGGGGGTTATCTCTCACTACATGAGACAACAACATGGTGGTTATTTTTAATTTAAAATTCTATAGGCACAGGGATTTTAGAATGTAATCAGGCAACAGAGACAGGGACTCATTATTTGTTAGTCTTGCCTGACACCGGACCGGCTGGTTGGCGGCCTTAGCCAATCAGAATGAAGATTTATCCCTACCCATTTTCCAATTTTTTTATAGTGAATAGGGGTATTAATGATTAAAAGAGTGTCGGGTGCTGGATCGACAGGTACTAGTACAGGAATAATTGTTATAGCCAAACAAAGTCTCACAGGATAATCTAGTTAACACTTCACTGTAAATCCACAACTGCACGAATGTTTGTGCCAGCTTTATTATAGCATGGTAGTGCCACGAAAAATAAAACTCATAGAAAATCTACTTCATGACAACCATGAAATTGCTGAAGCTTTCAGTGATTTCTTTACAAATATGACAACTTATAGAGAACAAATATAGAGAATAATGGATGGGCAACTATTCAGAACCAGTGTGTTCTGCCACAGAGGGACTCTGATTCCCTTTGACCTCGAGAGCGAAGCTCGAGAGGTCCATGGGTATCAAAACCTCAAGGTGGCAAAACATACTGGCTGTGCTTAGAGTTGCTCATCCTGTATTTTTATAGTGTATAGTACTGTGTGAAAAATGTGTTTTGTGAGTTCTTTTGCTTTCAAAATGAAACTGACTCATGCAGATTCTAGAGGTTCTAGAATGCTGTTCTGCCACAGTAGGGTAGAACAGCATTCCATGACCTTGGAACTGTGGTAGAACAGCATTTTGAAAGGGATGGAATTCTATACAGAACAACACTCCACTATACACTATATAGAGAATAATGGATGGGGAAGGGTTTGATATGATAATTTAATGCACACCCGAGTTGTGGGATGCTACATAAACCCCAAGGGCGAAGCCCAAGGGGTTTATCAAAAGCATCCCACAACGAGAGTGTGTATTAAATCTCATATGAAAACCCTCCCATCTTTTATTTTTATAATAACAGACCAGCAATTTTCTCCAGCAGTTTGTGAGACTGTTTGGCCCCGCCCACATACAGAATGTTGGCCAATGAGGCAGCAGCATAGTTTGACTGGCATGGCTCATGAATGTCATAACAACCAGCTGGTTGTCATGGAAAATATCAACCTGGTCAGTACACTGAGAGAAATTGCTGACCAGTTATTATAAAGAGAATAACTGATAGGTTAGTGTGAGTTACT
Source organism: Neoceratodus forsteri (assembly GCA_016271365.2). Taxonomy (NCBI): domain Eukaryota; kingdom Metazoa; phylum Chordata; order Ceratodontiformes; family Ceratodontidae; genus Neoceratodus; species Neoceratodus forsteri. The sequence goes on along the minus strand of CM057455.1, from coordinate 1,337,601,443 downwards.
GGGGAGTAATACCATCGAGAGGTTCTGGACACATAGGAACCTCGAGAGCAAAGATGGTAGGACTCCCCAGTAACTCACAATAACTTATAAGTTATTTTTTTTAATATATGGCTCCTATTTTGACCATTTTTAAGCAGCGGTTGGCCACTGCAGTGAAGGACTCTCTCAGTCCTGACCAACCGCAGCACTGTCTTGCTTCACCTCACTCGTCCCCGAAACCTGTACGTTTAGTAGGCAGTCCTACCTTTGTCTCTGTTTGGGGAAAGCTGCGTGAGGCACATATTTTAATGTTTCCTAGAATTCTGCCCTCAAAAACTTATCCGTGGAGCAAAGAAATATCCTTGGCATATGACCAGCGGGTTTATCTCTGTAAGCGACAGAGCAAGCCGCATGTTTTGAAGTTGAACTGCCCGCCCTCTGGAAGCGGCAATTGGAAGGCACGCTTAGGAAGACGTAGGGGGCTAACTTGCAGTTGCGCTGTTGAGCTTTGATGATAATAGTATCATTCAGGCACGGAACGATGGTATTACCATCTCTGAACGATGCTATTATCAGTTGTAAAGTGTAGTATTATCGCTCTTCGAGTGATGGTATTACCGGAAAAAAAAACACATGCTTTACTACCCTATTAAATGGCATATCCATATATTAAAAAACGAAACAGTACTGAAACGAGAGTTTGGTTCTTAAAGATACTTGCAAAAAAAGTTTAACTTTTTCAGAGTAGCAGTAAATTATACCCAGAAGTTATTACAAAAGCTAGATGGCAGTAATGGGGCAGGCGTGGGTGGTCTCCTGCCAAGATTATTAAAAACAGTGACCAAATAGTCATGTCAGTGGCGCACATTTGTTATGTTTATCATTATGTATGAACTGGCTTCTATAATGCTGGAAGACACCAGCTGTAACACCGATTTTCAAATCTGGAGACAATCAAATTATTACAAACTACAGGCCCATCTATGTTTCAGCAGCATTAGCCAAATTTCTTGAAAAAGTGGTCTTTGACCAATTAACTAAACATCTGAAAGAAATCTTTTTACAAAAAAATCAGTATGGTTTCTGTGGGGTTATTTCCCTTTAGCCCTTTAATTTTCATACTGTTTTGTTTAGAACCAATTTTTTGTAATGTTCCAAAAACACTGGGAAATGAGAATGGACTTTGACCTTAAGGCTAGCATTTTAAAAAAATAAACTGCAGGAATTAAAAAAAAACAAAAAACCTGCCAATCTGCAACTGTTTTGATTTTACCTAATGACATTCTGAACCACTAAAGTTACTCATGTTTACTACTCAAATTTTTTTTTTTTTTATTATGTACATTTTATATATTTACAGAGCGTTTTTTTATCTTATATGTGATGTGAGTTGTTAATTGTGTACTGTTTATACCTACTGTACTGTGAACTCACTCTCCCCAGGCATGGTTGAAAACAGACCTCTGATCCAGACCACTTCTTTAAAGCAAACAAAATAAACATATATATAAAAAACTGGAAGACGTCACAGTGACCTGCTGCTGAGGCGGAGGAGACCCTGGTACCAGAACTCTTTGGGCCATTCTGGAGCTATCAGGATCAGGTTCACCTTGTCTCTGTGTGCCTTGAACGCCACTTCTCAAATCACGACAAAGAGAGAAAATGTGTACAGAAGGCCCAGGGTCTAGGGCTGGCAGAATGCATCCTCCAACAGCATTTCCTTCTGAGGGGAACAAGAACAGTACAGTCTTAGCTTTCTACTTACCCAGTAGGCAAACAAGTCCACCTGAGGTATGCCCCAATGTGCGAATAGCTGTGTCATCATATGCTGGTGCAAGGACCACTCGTGAGATGTTGCACTCACTCAGCTGAGAGTGTCCACTAACTGGCTGTCCTCACCACTACATTCTCTACAAGAAGATCTGCCTGCAGGCTGTGTACCAGCTGGGAAGCACCTCAAGAAAACATAGGGGAGAGGAGTGCATTCTGCCTTGCTTCTGAAGGCAGAACGTAATCATCGTGTTGTCTGTCTGGACTGGTCATTGTGTTGTTGGTGTTGACCTGCACAGCCTAACTCCAAATCAGTGGAACAAATTTTATCATTGCCAGTCGCACTGCAAAGAGGCACAGTAGGTTAATGTGCTGTCGGGCCTCACCTGGTGACAAGCCATTGGCTCAACGATCAGACATGTGAGCTTCCATCCCATCGGAGACGCATCCACACTCAGGATTAGGGACATCTCTGGGTAGATAAATTAAATTCCCTCCATGATGTTTGGGGGGGCATAGCCTTCATCTGATGGCATTCTGCACTAGCTGTGCTATCCGAACCAGCTGGTCCAGAAGATTGTAGCACTGAGACAACTAGCACCTTTAGTCCCACTCAAGGGGACAATGGACCGTGCTGGTTGAGGCTGCCATAAACCCAGCTCCAAATGATTGGGCAAAGGAAGAAAGATTCTCCACTCTGTCCACATGTAAGCGAGTCCTGGCTTGGAGGGAGTCCAGCTCCACTCCAGTGAACAGATCATCTGCTTGGCAACCAGTTATGATTTCACTGGGTTGACCAGAATGCCCAGGTCACATAAAGTCTAAAGGGCCAGATCCCTGGACTTCTTCACCACTTCATTGCAGATGCCCTTGATGAGACAGTCATAAAGAATAAACTGGCGCCTTTGTGCCTGAAGTAGGCAGCCATGACTGACAGGAAAGTACAGTTACGTAAGAACTTACTGTAACAGTAGATCTTCGAGAACAGCTCTTGCAGCAGGTTACACCATTAGGACTGAAGCCGGCAGGCGTCAGAACCCCACGGAAAAATTCTAGCTAGCTATCTTCAGCGGGAACCACCCCTGACGCCGGTCCGCTCTGACGCCAGGCGAGTACATAAGGGGCGGTCCCGCCAGATTCCCAGTTCTTACTGAGACTCCGCCGCAGGCTGACATCGAAATGGGAGACCGAGGATCCACCGTCAGAAGACAAACGGGAAAAATTCCTGTTAACAAAGGCTTAAGCCATGCCTCCTCCAAGGGGGAAGGTGGGCGGGAAGGTACCTGCTGCAAGTGCTGTTCTCGAAGATCTATTGTTACGGTAAGTTCTTATGTAACTGTATTAGCTTACTTCGAGACACAGCTCTTGCAGCAGGTTACACCATTAGGACTGATTCCCAAGCAATAGTGCTTGCAAACATTCTGGGAGGAGGAAATAAGAAAGAACGTTCCAGGTCCTGAATCTAGGACAGGAGACCCTGCAGCACTGCCAGGCCGAAGCCTGCTCTTCGCCGTGGAGCGATGTCCAGGCTATAATGCCTGATAAAGGTATGAACAGAACTCCAAGTGGCTGCAGCAGAAATGGCAGAAGTAGAGACGTTTCGAAGTGCTGCAAAAGATGTGGCCACGCCCCTAGTGGAATGACCCCGGACTGCTCCTGGGAGGGGCTTTTGTTTGATATCATAACAGTAAGAGATGCACTGGACAAGCCAGCGAGACAGGGACTGTTTGGATACTGGTTGGCCCTTCATCCTTTCTGTAAAGGGGACGAAAAGCTGCTCCGAAGTGCAAAGCTGCTTAGTTCTGCTCAGGTAGTACCTCAAGCTGCGGTGAACATCCAGGATGTGAAGCAGCGCCTCTCCTCTGTTAGAGTAATTAGGAAAGTAGACCGGCAGGTCAATATCCTGGTTGAGAGTGAGTGTGGAAACCACCTTAGGCAAAAATTTAGGATTCGTCCTCAGGGATACTCTGTCCCGGTGGAAAATTAAATAGGGCTCTTTGCACATGAGAGCCTGAAGCTCAGAAACTCTTCTCGCTGAAGTAACAGCAACCAAAAATAACATTTTCCACGACAGAAAACGCAGCTCGCAATCCACGGCAGGTTCAAAGGGGGGGAGAGCGTGAGTTGCTCCAGGACAAAGAGCAAGTCCTAAGGAGGCACTGGGTCCTTAATGGGCAGCCTAAGGTGTAACACCCCTCTTAAGAAGTCTTGACAGGCATCTAATTGTGCCACTGTGCGCTGTCCCATCGGGAGGTGATAAGCTGAAATGGCACAGAGGTGCACTTTAATCGAGGAGTAGGCAAGACCCGAACGGAAAAGGGAGAGCAGGTACTCTAACACCGCTTTCACTGGACAACCTAAAGGGGAAAAGCCGCGTGCTTGCGACCAAAGACAGAAACGGCGCCATTTCATGGCATATGTTGCATGCGTTGCCGGCTTTCTGGCTGCAGAAAGGACTTCCGCAACCTCTTGCGAGACCCCGTGACGCAAGATGGCCATGTCTCTAGGAGCCATGCGTGCAGGTTCAGTGATCGTAAGTCCAGGTGGACCAGTGAACCCTTCTCCTGAGACAAGAGGTGGGAGCTGAATGGCAACGGGAGTGGAGGTTCCCGGGACAGCTGAATTAGCAAAGGGAACCAGATCTGCCTGGGCCAGAATGGGGCCACCAAGATCACTGTCACATGCTCCCTGCGCAGTTTGAGAAGAACTCTCTGGATCAACGGGAAGGGAGGGAAAGCGTAGAGGAATCTGTCCGCCCAGGAGAGGGACAACGCGTCTCGCCAGAAAACACCAGGCCCTGGATCTAGCGAGCAAAAACTGGGCAGTTTTGCGTTGGATGGGGAGGCGAACAAGTCCAATTCTGGAGTTCCCCATCGAAGAAACAGATCCTGTACTACCTCCTGGAGAAGTTCCCACTCGTGGACTCTGGCCTGGGAGCAACTCAGGCCGTCTGCAATCGTGTTGTCCACCCCGGGAACATGTACTGTGATCAGGTTCGCGCCGTGACCGATTACCCAATCCCACACCCTCATGGCCTCCCTGCAAAGGGGGTAAGAGTGTGCGCCTCCTTGTTTGTTGAGGTAATACATCACCGCCGTGTTGTCTGTCTGAAGCAGGAGAGTACTTGGCGGGATTTCTGACTGAAAGGCCTGCAGGGCATAAAGGACCGCCCTCATCTCTAGGACGTTGATATGGAGGTGGGCCTCCAGAGGATCCCGTACCCTGGGACTTCACCCGTCCAGGTGTGCTCCCACCTAGGCCTGGAGGCGTCTGTGGTGAGGATTACCTCCGGGGCGGCGCTATGAGCAGGATGCCCATAGAGAGTGTCCCTGGGTCTAGCCACTACTGCCAGTCTCGAATCGCGGTATTCGTGATTCTGACCGGATGCTGCATGTGGTCTTGCCTTTCGTCCCATTGCACCTTGAGCATCCACTGAGTTACTCGCATGTGGAGCCTTGCGAAAGGGACAGTAGGAATAGCCGCAGCCATGTGTCCGAGCAAGCAAAGGACCGACCTGGCTGGGGCGGTCTTGTTCGACGAAAGCTCCCTGATGAGGGATCTGATGCGCTCCGCTCTGTCGTCTGGAAGAAATGCTCTTCCTTGAGCGGTGTCAGTACTGCGTCTATGAACTGCAGTTTCTGCAGCAGTACCAGGAGAGACTTCGTGGTTGATTAGGATACCAGAGATCGAAACAGGTCCTGAGTGCTCTGGATCGCCCGTAACTAACGCCTCTCTGGAGGCGCCATGAAAGCCAATCATCCAGGTGCGGAACACATAATGGCCCTGTCTCCTTAGAGGCGTTGCCATGACTGCCATGCATTTGGTAAAGACCCTGGGTGCGATGACAGCCGAATGGAAGGGCTCGGAACTGAAGATGATGGCCGAGAAACTCGAAGCGCAGGAACCTCTTGTGCGCTTGAGCTATAGGGATGTGCAGGTAAGCGTCCTGCATATCTAGAGACGCTAAAAAGGCGTCTTGCTTCAGCATGGGAATAAGACCTGGAAGAGTTACCATGCGGAATCTTTTGTAGGCGACCGACAAATTGAGGTCGCTGAGGTACAGAATCGGACGGAGGTCTCCTGTTTTCTTTGGAACCAGGAAGAAGTGGGAATAGTATCCGTGTCCTCTCTGGTTCTCTGGGACGTACTCTATCGCTCCCTTTTGCAGGAGCGCGAGCACCTCTTGCCTGATCAATGACTTGTGCTGACCCGGGTACTGGGAGAGCAACGGAGGCCTCGAGGGTGGCTTTTCCGCGAACTCTATAAAGTGGCCTCTTCCGACCAACTGTAGAACCCACCTGTCGGTGGTTATAGTCTGCCATCCCGGCAGGAAATTCGCAATGCGACCCCCGACCACGACGTCCCGTTGATCCTGAGGGGTGGGGCCGGGAAGGAGTCAGGCTGTGGCTGAGGTCCCACTGGCTGGACCCGGCTTAAGCGCGCTGGCTCCGACCTGCGGGTTGTTTTCCTGGGCTCTCGCAACCGGAGCCCCTCTGCTGTGGAGACAGGGTGGGACTGTTGTCTCGTCCATCCACAAAATCGGCTTTGGTTCCTACGAAAGGAACTAAGCTTGGGTCGGTACATGGCCTGAACCGACCTCACCGCCTTCCCGGCCTCTTGGAGTTTGGTAATTATCTTCTCGGAGGGTTTACCAAACAAAACTTCTCCCTTGAATGGGGCGTCCATGATGTTTTCCTGGACGTCCGGGTTAAAACTGGAGACACGGAGCCAAGAGTGCCTCCGGAGGCATACGCCTGAAGCTGCTGCTCGGGCTGAGAAGTCCGCGGAGTCGTACGCAGCTCGTAGCACCTCGGTTCCCCTGTCCGAACCCGTACGGAGGAGCTGTAACATCTCCTCCTTCTGCTCACCTTCCGGCAATTTCTCAGCCGCATCCAGACCCTGCTCCCACAGGGCATTTTGGAACTGCACCATGTGGGTCAAATAATTCAGGGATCTGATGGTGCAGGTAGCGGAAGCATACGTGCGCCTACCCATGGAGTCCAGCTGCTTGGACTCTGGGTCCGGTGGCAGGGTGCTCAGATGTTGCGGTCTCTGGGACCGGTCATGAGAGGCTGTTATGACCAGAGAGTCGGCCTGAGGATGCTGGGTCAAGTACTGGTCTTCTCTTGGAGCCTTGTACAAGCGGTCAGCTTTCTTTAGCATCGCGGGGCGAATGTGGACGCTTCCACGCTGCCTTGGTGACGTCCACGAAAGTGTCTACCAAAGGTGGCACCACCACAGGCTTGGGGTCCTTCTGCCGAAGATACATCGCGAGGCGCAGCCTTTCGGGGTCTAGCTCTTCCGCATCCCATCCCATGTTCTCCTGGATGTGTCTCATGATATCAGAGAATGAAAGGTCATCCGGAGGAGACTTTGGCAGCTCACGTGGGTCCAGAGAAGGGATGGAGAGGGTAGATGGGGATCTGGATGTAGAAAACTCTGATCCCGTGTCCTCCGTCGAAGGCGAACGGTGGCGTCTTCTGGGTCTCTTGGGACTGGGTGACCTAGAAGAGGATCTGGACGGAGGTCTCCTTTTATCGAGTCTCCCTTGGAGGGGTCCTGGGCTCCTGGGAGGAGGTAACCGGCCTGCAGACCCAGACGGAGACGGGGGCGCAGGAACCGGAGGAGCAACCAGTGTAGGAGGAGGAGGAAGAGGAAGCGGAGGTGGAGTGGTGACCATTTCCTTTTTGATGGTATCCCACCAGTAAGTGAAAAGCTCCTTCACCTCTGAAAAGGAAAGGCCCGATGATGGTCCGGGCGCCAGTGAACGGTCGTCGGGGCCCGGCGTCGGCTCCACAGGGGGCTCGGGTTGCGGCGAGGGTTCCCTGGGAGTCTCAACAGGACCGGGGTCGCCCGTCTGGTCCTCGGACTGGGTTAACTCCTCCTCAGTGATGGTCTCCTGACCGACGTCGGTCGGAGGCATCGGGGTCCTCTTCTCAACTGGAGTGGGTGCCGGTCCCCCTACCGGCGTCCAGTGATGAGTAGGTCTGGTCGGCGATGGCCTTCTGGCAGACGACGGCTCTGGGGACCTGTGGCGAGAGGCCGATGTCAGACGAACTGGCGTCGGGTCCTGCGGCCTCTTGAGAGAGGTGAGCTCCTTGGTTTTCCGAGGAGGCAAGGAAGCAGACCTGACGTCGGGTTCCGAATGGCGGGAACCCGACTTGTGGTGATGGTGGCGATCCCCCGACTTAGCCAGGGCCTTGGAGGACGAGGAAGGCCTGGGAGTCTTGGCCTGAGAAGAAGAAGAAGATTTTCTCACCGCAGCGGGGGGAGGCTGAGAGCTGGCCCGGGAAGGAGAGCGGTCGGACCTGGAGCCAGGGCCGCGCAAGTCGGAGGCCCTAGAAGGGGACCTGGAAGGGACCTTCTCTCTGTGCTTCTCAGCATGCTTGCGGGCCTTCTGCGATGAATCCCCCTTGGAAGCCACGGACTTGAGTTGCTCCTCTAACAGGAATGCCTGTAGGGCCTTCTGGCGACGGATCCGGGTTCTGCTGTTGAACCCCTGGCAAAAAGAGCAGGACCGGGTGTCGTGGTCTGGGCCTAGGCACCGGACACAGGCCGAGTGCGGATCCTTAAATGGGATCTGCTTCCCACAGGCGCACTTCGAGGAGTGACCAGAGGTGGGGAGGACATCAGAGAGAAACTGAACTCAGAGAACAAATTTCCGTGGAAAGCACTTTACCAGCGCGTCACAGACTAGAAACCGAACGAAGGGTTTAGACATGCAAGTCGACGGCGGGAAAGAACTGGGGAATCTGACGGGACCGCCCCCTTATGTACTACGCCTGACGTCGGAGGCGGGACCGAAGTCGGGGGCGGTCCCCGCTGAAGATAGCTAGCTAGAATTTTTCCGTGGGATCCTGACGCCTGCCGGCTTCAGTCCTAATGGTGTAACCTGCTGCAAGAGCTGTGTCTCGAAGTAAGATCTTGGTGAACACCCTGGGTGCCAAGGACAAGCTGAAGGGCATGACCTTGAACTGGTAGAGCACCTCTCCCATATGGGAACCTGAGGTTCCACCTATAGAACGGACAGATGGAAATGTGAAAGAACATGTCCTGGAAGTCCAGGGAACAAAGCAATCCCCCTTGCTCCAAAGTCAAATGATCTGGTTAAGGATGACTGCACAAAACTTTTGCCTGTGAATGAACCTGCTCATATCATGCAGGTTTGGAATGAGGTATCAGCCCCCAATCCATTTTTTTTTGTAGACTTCATTTCTGCCCCCTTACCGCATTGGACTCTCTCCAGCGTGGTCCCTCGTTAACCGGCTGTTCCCATCCTCCTGAAGCCTGTCAGCTCCTCCTGCAGGGCTACTCCTCTCTCACCGTGTCACCGACCCCCCCCCCGGATCTATGTCCCCCGCACTACTTCTAGGTGCTCTATGTACAGTGTCAGGCAGGACTGATGAGAGGGAGCCAGAAGGGCTTCACGACCCAGAATTGGACATGGTGCCGGCGCACTAGACCCGCCTTTGCCTACCAATGGGAAGGGGCGTTTTCCTTGTTACTCCCCCCATTGGCTCGGACATGCAATGCGCTCCAGCGCAATGCATAGGCGCTCCTGCCCACAGGAGCACCACCGCAGCCATGCCCCCGCACTGCCAGGACTCTACTGCCGCTGGACCTCCAGCCAGCGCTAGGGGTTGCCAGATAGCAAGATCTTCATCCCCCCTCCTTCCCTCCCAGGAAAGGACAGCTGTCCTCCGGACGCTCAATCCTTTCCTCCCCTGCCAAATCCTGACGACCCGAATCCGTTCCCGAACCCGCGTCGCCGGCATGGCTTGAGTTGTGGCGGCCAGTGCCTCAACTCTCAGCGCCACCGGGCCAGCCTGCCCCCCACCCCCATCCATTTTGGTATAGTACCAAAACGTAACAAGACACATATCCCTGTGAGACCAGTGCCTCAAGGACAACCATAATAGCACTGTGCTCTAAGAGCTGAGCAGTATTACTCTGCAGTGCAGATAGGGTGCTCTCAGGCACCACAGACTCCCTTGGTGCTCTGGGTCGGTGTGGAGGGAGAGTCCTGAACTCCAGAGAAAGACCTAACTGACCATTTCCAGCACCCACTTGTCCAACGTGATGGCAGATCACTGTGGATAGAAGCGGAGATGATCCCCAACCGGGAAGTTCATCTGGAACCGGAATCCCTAACCCGCCACTTGTTTGCCATTAGAGGAGGCTCTGGAGGATTGGCCTCTGGATGCACTCCCACCCCTCCCCCCTTTCCTGTCCCAGACTGCCAGTGCTGGGATGAGCCAGATGGTAGTGCTGGTATTGCTACCTCTGCTGCTGGGGCTGTATGAGTTCACATCCAGGTTTTTGGCAGCAATGGTAAAGCGAGTTAAGCCAGTTGTCAACCAGAGTGCTCTGTAGCACTATCTCTCTAAATTAGTATGACTGCACACCGTTCTTATCCCTTTTTATAAAGCATGGGTGGACATGACAGAAACATAGAATTTGATGAATTTCATGGCAGATAAGGACTGCCTGGCCCACCTAGTCTGCCCATTTCGTTACCTAATGGATAAGCTGCAGATCCTAGTTAACCAATCGCCTACTTCCTCCTACTCCCCACTAAAATTGCCTTATGTCTGTCAAATACATTCTTGAATTCCCCCACTATTTTAGACTCCATGACCTCCTCAGGAAGGCTGTTCCATACATCCACAACCTTCTCCATGAAAAAGTACTTCCTCACATTACCTCTGAGCCGTCCCCCCACTGTCTTCAAATTGTGCCCCCTTGTTCTTTCACATTTCTTTATCTGAAAGATGCTACCCTCTTGGACTTTGTTGATTCCCTTAAGGTATAGAAACGATATGATGGCCCAAGAGCCCCTTAAGTAGGCATCGACTGCGGAAGAAGAGGAAGATTAGGAGTTACTCAAGTAATCCAAAGATTTTATGTATAACAGATTGCTTGGGAAATGTTATTTATATATGTATTTGAATTTTGATAACTGGGTAGACCCACTGAGACATGCAAGACCCTTTTTCTGGGGGAGACCCAGAATTAGTTACAAACACAGAGTGACATTTTGCAATATTTACAGAGTAGAACAAAGCAAAGAATTATGAGAAAACAATTGAGATGGAGTCATCATACCTCATTTTCAAGGGAGACCTGGCCAAGATGATAAAGTAATGTGGAGATATAGGTGGGGGGATATAAAACAAACAAGAAAGGATCAAGCTGTAAGTGTTGGGGACTAAGAAAGGAAGAGACAAGACAAACAATATAAAGAGTGAGAAGCCTAAAGATGTTAGAGAATAACTACAAAGGGGCTATAACAAAGGCATAGAAAGGAGTCAAAGTAGTGAAACAGAAGAAGGCCTTAAGATAAATGTAGAAATGTTTAGGGGTATATTAGTATCCACACAAAGTAAATGAGAAGATCAGTACAATAATTACAGTTCTAAACAGTAAACAAGAGTGTCAGATTCCTCCCAAAATATGTCACAAATATCCTAATCAAGTAGCAACCTCTTTGATTATTTATTTGTTTAAGACCAACCTTCAATAGAAGCAACTGCCATTTTCTGCTCCAATCTAAAAAGGTGGCTGGGATCCATAGGAAAAACTTGTAAATGTACCATGAAGTGCCACGCTGCACAAGTGCTACACAGAAGACCCGATTCACAACAGCGATGGGTCGTTTTCACAGGTACTAAAGATGGTGTGAAGTGGTGGGGAGTAACAGGGGTCTGGAGCCACAGGAAACCATGTACACCCACAGAACACCCTTTGCATCATGCAAGAGTGTGGAACACCCCACGGAGAGCAACATGGGAAAAGTCACGTGTGTATAACCATGCAATGGCCACAATGCCTGATCTGACAACCAAGGCCTGACAGAGCGAGGCAGTAATGGATAACCCAACACCGGCAGTGGGACACCTCAATTTTGATTCTTGATTCCTTCTAAACTCTAAGTACTTACTGGTTACTGCTGTTCTGTACCCTCGACCACCTTCTGGTTGTAGCTAGGACTGCAACACCCACCTGAGCACGAACTGACCTCGTGGCAGTGTTCTGTATCAGCTCAAATCAGGACTGTGACATGGGTGTGGGTGGTGGAGTACCTCATTTTTTTTATTCTAAGATGAGGTCTTTATTTTTGTTGATTTGCCTGCTGGCTTGGACTGGGTTAGGGTTGAAACCATTTGTTAAGCACCAGTTTGTGTTATTTAAAATAGATCGTACTCTTAATGGCGGTACTACAGAGGAATCTCAAGAACCCCTGAGGCATGATTTTACTATGTCCCTGATGATAAAAGAAGAGTTTCAAGCATGTAAGGACCTCCATAATGATTATTCTCAGATAATAACCCATTTAAAAAGACGTTAAAATTGATAAACGTAAAATTAATTTTTAGAACATAGTCATTGACTAAGTCTCGCAATGGATTGTCCCTGTATATGATGAATCTTTGTACTATGTATCCTTTGTTGGTTTTTGGTTCAGTTCACCCTAATCCTGGTCCTGCAGATGTGCCCTCTGATACTTTCAGGGGTTTCACTGACTACCTCCACATCAGTGCTGGGAGTTTGTTACCAAAATTTGATGAGTTTACTGCATCGGTCTATATGAGAGACCCTAATGTGGTGGCGGTCACTGAGTCTTGGCTGAATGTTAAAATCAGTGACACTGAGGTTTCATTACCGCTATATAATCTTTACCGGAGAGACATATTGGGCAAAAGGGAAGGGGGATGTCTCCTTTATGTTAAAAAATATATTCAGTCTACACTACTCTTAATCAATGGCAATCGGCAGCCTTGTGAGTTTTTAGCAGTTAATATTAACTTAGGGAAGAAAGAACCTAATAGCTGCCTCTGTTCATATTTCACCAGGACTATTTGTCTTAGGTTTTAACATGTTTCAGAACCTGGTTCAAAGTTTAAATAAGAATCATGAGAAAATCATATTTGGGGATTTTAATATAAATTGATTGTCAGAGAAAACCCTATCTTTCAGAAACAAAGTAGCCAGTCTTTTCCTGACTCAAATTATGGACTCCCTTACTCATATTATTTAAAAGGGTGTTACTGCATCATTAATTGATTGGGCCCTTGTAACAGATAAGGATAGGTTTCAGAAGGTTGAGATAGTACCTGATTCAATAAGTGACCATTCACCTGTTTATTGCTCTTGGTGACTTAAAAAGAAGAGACCTTTGCCCAGGTTTGTCTTTACCCGGAGTCTGAAAAGGACAAACGTACAGGTTTTTAAAGAATATTTAGCTCATACTGATTAGAGTTATATGGATTACATCCTGGATATAAATTAGATTTTTGACTTATTTTCAGAGCATTTTAATAAAGCTTGTGATTTGTTTGCACCTTTAAGGACAAAGAGGGTTAGAGGGTAAAATAACAAGTGGGTAACTGTTAAATTATTTGAACATTTTAATAAGAGAGATACTGCTTGGGCTAGATATAAAAACAGTGGATTGAGGATACATTTTCTAGGAATATAAAGAATTAAGAAACAGAAGCAAAAAGTTAGTGAAAAAAGCGAACAATGATTATTTTAAAGCACAGCAAAGGGATGCCCCAAACAACTCAAAATCCTGTGGGCTAATATAAATGAATTGTTGGGTCAAAATAGCCTCTAACCCCAGTGTAATAAGCACTGATGGACAGAATATTACTGACCCAGTGGTTATCGCTGAAAACATTTCATTGTTAATGTTGGTAAGAGTTATCACTGGAAAAAAAACTTCCCCCAGATCCAGTATTAATGGTGTTACTGAATTGCAAAGGCCTAATTTTTATTTTAAATATTTGACACCTAAAACTATAAATAAATATTTGGTTAAATCACCCATCAAGACTAGATTAGGACCTGATCAATTAGACATGAAGCTTTTCAAACTGGCTATTGATGAATTAGTTGTACCTGTACAAAAACTGTTTAATTTCTCAGTGCAGTTTGGAGTACTCCCTGATATCTAGAAACAGGCTAATGTTACGCCAGTTTTTAAGTCTGGGACCCATGCCACTGTGTCGAACTATAGGCCCATTTCCATTCTGTACCCCCCTATTCAGAGCTCTTGAGAGAGTTGTCAGTGACCAACTGCAGGATTACATCTCTAAGTATGGTTTGCTTACCAAGGAACAGCATGGTTTTTGGAAACTGCATAATACTACTACTGCTATGATTGCGTTAACTGAGGTTCTTTGGAGAACATTGGGCAGGGGTATGTTGGGGTGGCCTTCCTCGATTTATTAAAGGCATTTGATCTTGTTGATCATAGATTGTTAGTAAAAAAAAAAAACTAAGTGAACTGGGCCTGTCGCTTGATGCAGTGGCATGGTTCTCTGATTATTTGACCAATCGAATGCAAAGGGTAAAATGCGACGACTTTGTTTTCTTCTACCTTGCCCTTGGATATAGGGGTTGCACAGGGGCCAGTTTAAGGACCACTATTGTTTAGTATTTGTATAAATGCAGTGCCAAATATTTCAAAATATTCCTGTTCAACCTTATACGTGGACGACACCGTTCTTTTTCCTTCTGGGATGAATGTTATTAATATGCAGGAATGTTTGCAATTTGATTTTAAATTAATCTGGGAACGGTTTGAACAAAATGGTTGGGTTATTAATGTGAAAAAGACCAAGATTATGTTATTTGGGAGCAGACATAATCTAGGAAAATGTTCAACCTTGACTATAACGACCCCTAGAGTGGACTGTATAGAGCAGGTGCTGTCTTTTAAATATTTAGGGTTTTATTAGACCCTTTGTTGTCTTTCATGTGCCATGCTGATTATGTGGTTAAAAATATTAATTGCCACATTGGTTTCCTCTACCGAAACAGGAACAATTTCACTTTTGAGGTTAAAAAATTGTTAGTCAACTCTCTGATTTTTTTCCATTGTTGACTATGAACTAGTAGTTTACTCAGCAGCCTGTAATACCACCCTTGAAAAAATAAACATTTTTGTAAATAATGCCTGTAGATTTGCCCAAAACAGCAAAAGAAATTGGCATAGATGATTTCTGAACACCACTCCTAATTGACTACCGCTTTACTCTAGAATTGACTACAATATTGCAACCATGTGTAAAAATTCTCTTTTGGGCTATACTCCTGGTGGAGTTACAACGCTTTTAAACTTTGTTTCTAAGAGATTTTCAACCAGGAACATGGCAAGTGAGAAACTAAGTACCATTTTGTAGAACACATTTGGGACAAAGGTCTTTTTCAATAAGAGCAGTAAAGGTTTGGAATTTGCTTCCACCTGAGTTTTGCTGTCTGAGCACTTTAAATGCTTTTAAAACTAATGCGTTACAGAAGTTCTTAAATAAGATTATTTGTAACTGTAAATGATGTTTTGTATTATTGTATTTGTCTGACTGTATGTGACCTAGACACCTTTGAAAAAGGGCTAATTTTGCTCAAAGGTTTTCTGAAATAAAGAAACTGAAACTGAACTAAAGTGTGACAAGTAGCTTGACTTCCATGCTTTTTAAAACTATTTATCCCCTTTGCACTGTCTCAACAGTTGTGGCTCCCATAGCTGCACCCTTCCTCCAGCCAGAGGTACCTGAGCAGCTTCTTATACATCCAGTGACAACGCAATTCCTCGTCTGGCCATCGGGGGTGCAAGAATGCTGGTTGACCCAAACCTTCCCTGCCTGGGAAACAAATGCCTCACATACATGATACATTCAGCCCCTAGCAAGCATCACAGTGGGGTTCTGGTGCTCATGATCAAACCCCAGTCCAGTCCATTTAAAGTGCATGCTTCTACATTCTTTACAGCAACACAGAAAACTTCCAGCAGAAGAAAGACTGCTGGTCTATCAAGACTGCCCTATGAAGTGGTAAATGTCTCTAGGGGTTCATGATTATAACCACCACTCGACCTCCCCAGTACCTTTGATCAACTCTTTTTATCTATATCACCATCCCTTGATTCCCTCCACTGTTTCTGCACTGACCAGTGGCGTGAGCAGTTTATTCCACCCCTCCACCACCCACTTAAAAAGAAAAAAAGTACTTTCTAACTTCCTTCTTAAACCTACTCACTGACAATTTCTGTTATTCTCACTGGTATTAGTGTTGCCACTCACTGCGAACAGCTTGCTACAGTTAACGTTGTTTATACCCTGTGTGTATTAGAATGTTTTGATCATATCCCCCTCTCATCTGTTCTCCAGTGAGTACATGCTGAGGAAAGTACAGTTACGAAAAAACTTACTGTAACAGTAGATCTTTGAGAGGATCTCTGGCAGCAGGCCACACCTATAGAACTACAGCCACCAGGTGCTAGGACCAAATGGAAACTTTTCTAGCTAGTCGTCTACTGGAGGGGGGGCACCCATGGCGATGTCAGACGCTGATGCCGTCCCTCCCATATAAACGTGGGTGACCCCCTGCCCTCCTCAGATCTCCAACTGGACAGCATAAGCAGAAAATCTCAAGCTGGGAACTGAGGAAGAGCCAGAGGTTTCCGCCATGCTAATAAAGCAGAAACAGACGGTACACTGTCAAGGAGAAAGAGAGACAGACACAGAGGAGTCCTAAGGTCAAGGGGGATGGGGGTGGGATGCCATGGCCTGCTGCAAGAGATCTTCTCAAAGATCTACTGTTACGTAAGTCCTTATGTAACTGTACTACTGTATCTTCATCGAGTGTATCTCTTGCAGCAGACCACACCTATAGAAGGAGTCCCAAGCAGTTCTGACAGCAGAAGAACCAATCCTGGTGGCTGGAGGCTAAAAACCTAAGAAAGGAAGCCTTGAAGCACAGCTAAGCTGAAGCTGGCCCTACGTCTTGAGGCAATGTCCAGACTGTAATGTTTGGTGAAGATGTGGACAGTACTCCAAGTGGCAGCAGCACAGATCTCAGCAGCTGACACTTTCCTGAAACAGGCAACAGAAGTGGCCATGCCCCTTGTGAAATGGCCATGAATGGCCCCAGGAAGTTCCTTACCATACTTCCTGTAACAGAAAGTAATACAGCTGGCCAACCATTTGGCTAGGCACTGTTCAGAAACTGGTACGCCCTCTTTCCCGGGGGTGAAAGAAACAAACAGCTGCGAGGACCTCCTGTAGTCCTTTGTACAGAGTATACAGTAATGCAAAATTCTATGTACATCCAAAGTATGGAGCAATGCTTCCCCTGGATTTGCATGCTCAGGATAATAAACAGGCAGGTGAATTTTGTGATTCAGGGTAAACTCAGACACCATATTTCGTAGAAACTTAGGGTTGATATGCAAAGACACTCTGTCGGTGTTCGGCATTAAAAAAAAAACAAAAAACAAGAAAATCACTTTACAAGTAAAGTGATGTGCTAACTAGGGACAGAAAAAGAATAAAAAGGCTAAATCAAAGATTTGGCTGGCGTCTGAAGCTGGTGGTGTCTCCATGATGTCCAACATGCAATGACTGATGGCGGGAAAAGAACTGAGAAGGATGGAGGCCCACATTTATATAGAAGGGACGTCATTAGCGTGTGACATCATTGTGGGTGGCCCCCTGGTAAACAGCTAGCTAGAAAAGTTTCCGTGTGGTCCTAGCACCTGGCAGCTGCAGTTCTATAGGTGTGTCTTGGTCGCTCTCCTCTGCACTATCTCCAGCCTGTTTATGTTGTTCTTTAGGTGATGGTTCTAAATCTGCACACACATCTCCAGCTGCACTCTCACCAGCATTCTGTACAGGGGCAAAATCGTGCTACTGAAACCCTTGCTAATGCATCCCAGAATTTTCAGTTTTCCCCATCACTTTGTTACACTGTGCTGATCATTTGAGGTTGTAAAATCACCATTCCTAGATCCCTTTCTTGCTCAGTCACAGTCACTCTCCTTCCCCACCTAGCCAATGCTCAACCACTGTATTTCTGCTGCCTACGTGCATGACTGCACTTTTTGGCATCAAACCACAGATGTCATATCTTAGACCACCTCTCAAGCCGATGTAGGTCTTCTCTCAATTCGTGGATACCCTCCTCACAATCAAACCTGCCACAGAGCTTGTCATCTGAAAAGAGGCAGATTTTCCCTCTGATACCTTCTCCTGTGTTATTGATGAAGATGTTAAAGCCTATCGGACAGAGTACCTACACCTGCAAGATCCTGCTAGTGACATCTAGCCTGCACACCATTTGTAAAACCCATATTCACTGCTGTGCCATCTAAATTTAGGCCCACAAATTTGGCTTTCAGTTCCTCTGGACCAATTCCTACAGTCTGTAAGGCAGATCTTATTCCTTCAGTAACGCCATCAGATGTGGCAGACTCCAGTCCACAAGGTCTATAAAAATTATCATTGGTCTTCCATCCTGAACAAACCTGACATACACTGATTCTTGCTCTGCTACTGATTTGTCAGTAGATCCATCAGTTAGCACACATAAAAACCTAGCACTCTTAATGTCTATAACATAGTTCTGTTTATGTGCTTTTGCAACTGCCTGCACAAAATCCTTCACACCATGGGTGTTGAGATAATCTGACCCAAAATTAAGGCCATTTTTTTGCCTGCAGTTTGACAATTGTTTCAAAATCAGTGAAACTAAAATCATGCTTTCCACTGTGTAAGCAGTACTGAATGGTAGCCCATCAATACTGCAACTGTGGAACAGCGACCTGCGAGGAAGGCAACGGAACCACAGCGCCGACACTTCTGGGTGATCGGTGGGTCTCCCCATCCCTGAGGTATGCCCCCCCCCGAGTTGGTATCTTAAATAAAGGGGAAGGGAAGCCCGCCACAAAAAAAAGACTTTGTTCCCTGGCATCGCGCTGTGGGACTTGTGCCCTCTTCACGGGTCACCGTTCCGCAGTCGCCGTTATGATATGGAACCTATTGAACAAAGCACAGTTTTTCCGAATCTCCTTCGTGTTGCATTTTTCTAGCCAATTTATTCAAGGGAACTTCTCTAGGATGGCGTGAAACTTTTTCTGCTTCAAAACTTTTAATGTGAGCAATTGATCATCACAGACATGCAGAGAATCTATTCAAAAGGTGGAACACCCAAGCAGAAAGGAACTATCCTTCTCTGCAAGTTTCATATATTTTTTGCAAATGGAACAAACCATTTTATCCTTCTCATAAGTAACCCATGGATACTTTTCTTTCCAAGACTGCTGGAAAGTGCACTTGTGGTTGAATTTATCATAATCTTTAGCATTCTCTCCAGTTCTGTGAGCTCTACATTTACTCATGCTGTTGCTGCCCTAGCAACAGAAGATCCGGGACTAGAGACATTTGTATTTGTGCTTGGTGCAGACTGATTAATGCCTAGACAACCAAATACGTCTGGAATAGTCAGTTGTGTATTATGCTAGGCAGATGGGGCAGAGGCTGGCCCTATGGTTACTATAACAATGGGGGGTGGGGGTGGGGGGTGTGCGCGTTAAAGTGAGTTTTTATTTTTATTACTTCAGCTTAACAAGAAAGTATTTATTATTGTACTTCAGTGTTAGCAGTGTTTGTTTATTTTCCACACCATACACAAGCTTATGGTAATACTGCCTCTCACCCCTTCCACAGCTTCTGCCTGTTTTCTGCAGTGATTTTTCTCTCACCTGACCCCCAGCCTGACCCATCCCCCACAATCTACTGCTTTGCAAACTGCGTTTGTGGCCTTATTTTCTTGAGTCTCAGCCAAAGACATACAAGAAAAATAAAAGTCCTTGTCTTTACACACTGCTTATTGCTTACACTGCTTCAGCTACCTGCCTGCATGTTTATAGACACCAGTAAGTCTTAACCTGCCAGGTATGGCCTTCTTTCAACCAGGCAGAGCGCAGGAGTTAGAACGAAGTCCACTGCCTGCTCAAAAACAGCTCTTTAACAGAACTGTTTTATTATGTAGGTTTCTAGTTGCTGCAGGGATCCATTTAATGTATAAATGTCTACACCGTCCAGCAGAACTGCTTTTTAAAGGAGTAATTTTTGTCTTATCCCTTCTTTACATTTGCAAACCGAAAACGATCCTCCCTCCAGCATCCAGTGAAAAGTGCCAGATGTGAGACGTCACACACACTCACTCATTCCACAAGTGTATGCTGCAGTGCTGTGTGACTTCCACTCCTCAAGCTTTTACAACAGCAACTGCAGAAAGAGCTACAATATTTGTCCATTATTGATTATTGCATTTTAAGGACAGTTACAGGGCGGTATTTCTCTCCTCCCAGCCCCAGCGCCCCCCCCCCGTCCTCATAGATCCAGTCCCTGCTCTGTCGCAGTATACAGGTATGCTGCTTGTCTGACAAGTATTTTATTTTTTTGAAGCTTAGTTTGCTCTTAGCCTTTACCTGTTCCCCCTCTCTTCTCCTACTGGCTCTCTCTCTCTCTCTCTCTCTCTAGTCTCTTACTCTCTCCTCGCTCTCAGCTCCACTTCAATTATTTCTGATCAATACACACTAACTTTAATTACTACGCACAGTATCTCTCAGCTCTTAAAAGAGCTTTTTATGTTTGCTAGCACGCATGTGCAAGAAACATAGTGCCATCATCCGAGTTTTCGGAGGTGTGGCAGCCCTCTTCCAATTCAGTCAGTGTGTTTGCAGGCGCGGCCCCAGTTCTGCAATGCCTGCTGGAGCGTCTCGACAGCAGTCCAAAATGCAGTGGCGTACAGTTGAAGAGGAGCTACGCTTCAGTGAGCAGCGATAAGATATCGCCTGCTCAAGCGTGCCCCCCTACACACACCACGCATACTGCATGCGCTGCCCCGCACTGTATAGCTGACAGGGTGCCCAATCCCCGTCGGCTGTGCTGCCCCCAGAGTTGTACATGCCATGCTGGGTGCCCACCCCAGCGTGGCTACACATCATAGCAGCCAGGGGTGGCCAATCCTCCATCGGCTCCACTGTCCCCCAGTACAGTGTGCCATGCTGGGAGCCCACCCCAGCGTGGCAGCAGATGCTGTCCCGGCCAGGTGCCCAATCCCGACCGACCACGCCCACAGAAGCCATCCTTGTGCCCGCTGGGAGCCACCCCAGCGTGGCAAACATCATCGTCTCCTCCTTTGTTTAAAAAAAAAAAAACCTGCAACACAAAAACGGTCCTCGCTGTCTCTGCCCCCCACCCACTGTGCATCCTGCCTCCCCATACCCCCCACCCATACCTCTCGGACCTCGAGCACGGCGATCTTCGGTGGACCGGGAACATATCTGCACTCTTCAAAGCCAACTGCGAACTGAGGAATGCCGGTAAGCTGTATAATGGGCTAGATAGGGTTTTTTCAACTTTGCTGCATATCTCAGGCATTTTTTGAATTTTGGCACCAAATTTTCAACATGGGGTTTTTGGGACCCCTCCTCATGAGTTCTGTCACTGTCATGGCGTTAATCTGGCCCGAAGGGTGATTTCGCAGTTACTGTGCGAAATCACCTTTTGGGACCGATTAACAAAATGACATATCAGTGTTCATAAGGTGGGCTCTCAAAAAGCCTATGTTGAAAATTTGGTGAAAAATTCCTAAAATGACTGTTTCGCAATGGCATTGCTGTTCTCGCCAGCTCGTAGGTTCGCGAATTTTCAATATTTTCACTCCGGATTTTCAACATTGCCATTTGACCACACTTCCTTATGAGTAGTATAGCTCTCATTTTTCACATCTCACTCAAAATGTGTTTCTGCGCGTGTAGCGCTCAATGGCGCAGTCAATGTGAGAAATCAATGTTCGGGACACATTAAGAAAATCACAGTGACACTGTTCATGAGCAGAAGTGCTAAAATGGCCAAGTTAAAAATTTGGTGAAAAAATTCCCAAAATTGACTATTTTACGAGTATGCGTTGCGCTGTTCCTACGCATGCTCGTAAGTTCGCGAATTTTCAATATTTTCACTCCAGATTTGAACATTGCCATTTAACACACCTCCTTATGAGCAGTACAGCTGTAATTTCTCACTTCTCACCCAAAATGTGTTTCCACATATGTAGCGCACAATGGCGCAGTCGATGTGCGAACTCAATGTATGGGACACATTAAGAAAATCACAGTCACACTGTTCATGAGCAGAAGTGTTAAAATGGCTATGTTAAAAATTTGGTGAAAAAATTCCCAAAAATGACTTTTACGAGCGTTTGTTGCGCTGATCCTACGCACGCTCATAAGTTCGCAAATTTTCAATATTTTCACTATTGCCATTTTACCACACCTCCTTATGAGCAGTACAGCTGTCATTTTTCACATCTCGTCCAAAACATGTTTCCACCCAGGTAGCGCACAATGGCGCAGTCGGTGTGCAAAATCATTGTATGGGACACATTAAGAAAATCACAGTGACACTGTTCATGGGCAGAGGTTTTAAAATGGCTATTTTGAACATTTGGTGAAAAAATTCCTAAAAATGACTGTGTTACAAGTGAGCATTGCGCAGTTTCCACGCATCCTCGTAAGTTCATGAATTTGTAATATTTTCAGTCCACATTTTCACCAGTGGCATTTTTCCACACTTCCTTATGAACAGTACAGCTGTCATTTTTCACAACATGGCTGAAATGTGTTTTCACACTTTCAGCACAGAAATCGTGGTCGCTGTGGGAAATCATTGTTAGGGACAGATAAAGAAAATCACAGTGACACTGTTCATGACGGAGGTCCCAAAATGCCTGTGTTGACAATCTGCTGTAAACAATTCCTAAACTAATTACATTACGGTGCACGTTGCCAGTTTCTCATGGCGCTCGTGACTTCAGTTGTTTAATATTTTCACTGCAGATTTTCAACATTGCCATTTTTACACCTCCCCATGAACAGTACAGCTGTCATTTTCACATCCTGTTCATAAAGTGTTTTGCACCTGTGGTGACAAATGCGTGATAAGCTGTGCAAAGCGCGGCTTCGGCTAACAAACTGATACTGCCACTGTTCATGAGGTGGGGGTCACAAAAAACCCATGTTGAAAATTTGGAGTGAAATACCAACGAATGCCTGAGGCGTTAGGGTTTCCGACCATAACACCCCACCCTGTAGAGAATGACAGGCATCAGGGCTGTGACTTGGGATTGTCACCTGCAACGCTCATACCATTCCACCCCCACCCACACCCTGCAGCCACTGAGAGGCATCAAGGTGTGCCTTGGACTCTTCAGCCCCAAAGTTCACCCCATTCTCCTATACCGCACCCATTTCACAATATTTCCTGATGGAATGGGGTGCGCGTAAGGGCCAAAGACCCCAAGGCACACCGTGACACTTGTCTGTGTCTGCACGGGTGTGGTGAAATGGCGTGGCCGTTATGCCTGATGACCCAAAGGTACACCCCAATGCTTGTCACTATCTGCAGGGTGGTGATGGGGTTGGCTTCAGTTCGATACTTAACTGTCATTCCTATTATGCAGCTCTGTAACTCCTACACTACCAATGCCAATGCCAGCAAGCAAACAGTCGGCATTGACAAATGCCGGTTTATTTAATTATGCAAGTTTTCGTTTGTAGATCACTCCCTCCCAACCAGCACCTCCATCACTTGCCTTAGCTCTCTCCTTCCCTCTCCCCCTCTCTCTCTCTCTCCTGTTGCTACTCCTTTGTCTCATTTTAGTCTCTTCAGGTTTTTTTTGTCTAGTGATTAGCTCTTAAAAGAGGTTTTTGTTTAAGCACAAGTTTCCTCTCCATTCCTCTGCTAAACAAACTGACAAAGACCGAATACCCGATCTCTTGGCAATGTGCCACAACCTGTCCCTTACACAACTGAACAGGCAATGTGGCATGCTGTAGAAAACACACACATACCTAGAGACGGAAGGCGGCAGGAGGAAAAGGACACAGTAAGATCCCACTGGTGTCTAACTCTTCTGCTACCCGACTTCTTGGTCATTCTGTCTCTCACTGGATGTCCCAGTATGCCAATCAGCTGGGACTTCTGGAGAGGGGTTATATATCTCAGGATCTCACACAGAGTTACCCCATATCAGCTGCCTCCAAATTCTTCTCATTCGCTATGTCCCATGATCCACAGCAGTGCATCAGAACTTCTCTGACTATCCACCCCTTCAAGGTATGTCAGTACGAGCACAAGCACACTTAAGCTGTCTAAAAAAAAAAAACTGGCAGTCACACATGCACGGCCCCTCGCCAGTGCACTGCAGAATGCTCCATATGCCTCCTGTTGCTTTCTTTTGCATTGCAATTGCCCTGCGAGCAGCCAATATGAAATTTTAGTTGTCCTGACAGCTGAATCAGTTGTCCCAGGCTGCCAGGCAACAGGATTCTTCCTAGCCGGGTGCAGTATTCCCTTTTTGATCAGTCCTGATTAAGAACTAAGTTTCCAGCAAAAAGAGTGTTCCAGTCCAATTTGCCACTGTCCAGCACCTCTGTGGAGTTAAAACTGGGTACCAATGCTCAACAGTTAAATAAGGACCATGCTCTGGTACAGAAACAGATACAGTGCCTTCAGAAAGTATTCACCCCCCTTGGATTTTGTCACATTTTGTTGTTACTACGAGAATTTTTAATGCATTGAAATGATCTGTTTCCCCCTTGATTCACACAGCATACTCAACAATTGGAAGGAGCAAAAATATTTGTATTGTGTAACAAAAATGTATGAAACATTAAAAACTGAAATATCTTGTTTACTTAAGTATTCACCCCCCCCCGACTCAATACTTTGTAGAAGCGCCTTTGGCAGCAATTACAGCTTTGAGTCTTCTTGGGTATGTCTGTATCAGCTTTGAAGAGGGCAGCAAGGAGGGCTGGGGGGATACTGGGATGCATAGGAAGAGGCATCACCAGTAGAAAACATGAAGTTATTATCCCTCTGTACAGACAGCTGGTGAGACCCCATCTGGAGTACTGCATGCAGTTCTGGAGACCCAATCTCCACAAAGACATAGACAGAATGGAAGCTGTCCAGAGGAGGGCAACTAAAATGGTGCAGGGTCTGCACTGGAAGACATATGAAGATAGACTTAAGGAGCTTAATATGTATAGCCTCGAGGAAAGGAGGGAGAGGGGGGACATGATAGAAACTTTCAAGTACCTCAAGGGAATCGACAAAGTCCAAGAGGGTAGCATCTTTCAAAAAAAGAGGTGTGCAAGAACAAGGGGGCACAATTTGAAGATAGAAGGGAGGGCAGATCAGAGGTAATGTAAGAAAGTATTTTTTCACAGAGAGGGTTGTGGATGCATGGAACGGCCTTCCGGAGGAGGTTGTGGAGTCAAAAACAGTGGTGGAATTCAAGCATGCATGGGACAGTCATAAGGCAATTCTAGGGGTTGGGGGTAGGAAGAAGTAGGCTGCTGGTTAACTAGGATCTGCAGCTTATCCATTAGGTAGGGAAATGGGCAGACTGGGTGGGCCAAGCGGTCCTTATCTGCCATCAAATTCTATGTTTCTATGTTTTGCACATCTGGATTTGGGGATTTTAGCCCATTCTTCCTTGCAGATTTGCTCAAGCTCTGTCAAGATGGATGAGGAGCGTCGGTGAACCTCAATCTTTAAGTCTTTCCACAGATTCTGAATGGGATTCAAGTCTGGGCTTTGGCTGGGCCACTCAAGGACATTCACCTTCTTGTTCTGAAGCCACTCCAGTGTTGCTTTAGCTGTATGTTTGGGGTTGTTGCCCTGTTGGAACATAAATCTTCGCCCAAGTCCAACGTCTACTGCAGACTGATGCAGGTTCTCCTCAAGGATGTGCCTGTATTTGGCTCCATTCATTGTTCCCTCTATCCTGACAAGTGCCCCAGTCCCTGCCGCTGAAAAGCAACCCCGTAATATGATGCTGCCACCACCATGCTTCATGGTAGGGATGGTGTTACACGGGTGCTGAGCAGTGTTTGGTTTTCACCAGGCATAGTGCTTTGCATTCAGGCCAAAGAGTTCAATTTTTGTTTCATCAGACAAGAGAATCTTTTGCCACATGGTCTTAGAATCTGCCACGTGCCTTCTTGCAAACTCCAGGCATGCTATTATGTGGCCTTTTCTCAGGAGTGGCTTCCATCTAGCCACTCTCCCATAGAGACTACATCTGTGAAGTGCTGCAGAGATTGTTGTCCTCTGGACAGGTTCTCCCATCTCAGCCATGGAACTCTGTAGTTCTGTCAGGGTGGTCATTGGGTTCTTGGTCACTTCCTGACCAAGGTCCTTCTTGCCAGTTGCTCAGTTTGGGAGGACGGCCTGCTCTAGGAAGAGTCTGGGTGGTTCCGTAATCTTTCCATTTCCTAATGATGGACTTGACTGTGCTCCTGGGAGCTTTCAACACCCTAGAAATGTTTTTATACCCCTCCCCAGATCTATGCCTCCTCACAATTCTATCAAGAAGTTCTACGGACAGCTCCTTGGTCTTCATGGTACAGTTTCTGCTCTGACATGCACTGTCAACAGTGGGACCTTATACAGACAGGTGAATTTCCTCTGAAATCATGTCAACCATTTGAACTGACTACAGGTGGACTCCATTCAAGTTTTAGAGTGATTTCACAAGGAAATTGGATGCACCTGAGCGCAATTTGGAGTGTCATATCAAAGGAGGTGAATACTTATCAAATCAAGACATTTCAGGTTTTTATTTTAAATTACATGTACAAAAAAATTCCAGAAGTTTCATTCCACTTTGACATTATAGAGTAATTTGTGTAGATACGTGACAAAAAAATCCCATATAAATGCATTTTAATTTGAGTTTGCAACATCACAAAATGTGACAAAATCCAGGGGGGTTGAATACTCTCTGAAGGCACTGTATTGCATTTCTCCCCCATACTTCCTGCTACTTCCAGTTCAAAGTCAGGGTATGAATTTCATGGCATGCCATAGTTATAGCTGCTAGAGACACCAATACCCTTGTGGAGCCCTCCTGATTTAAACCAAGGACTCCCCTGAGACTCTTCTCCAAACAGCTCCCCAAGTTTTCCATCCTTGTAAAGCCTAAAATCGGGGCCAACCAACTGATGCACATTAAAAGAGAAAAGAAATGTATATGTAAAGGTACTGGTTCCAGTGGGGCAACCCTGGTGCACTCTGTGATCTAGGTTTTCAAAGATTGTGAACACCAAAATTCTTACAAATCCATGGAAAGTCTCCTGTGCTCACTCTGCCAAATTGACTTCGCGTGGGTCGCTGTTTCCTCTTCCTTCTGTGGGGTCATGTAGGATGTGCTCTCATATATACTGCTGAGCTTCTGTGTGGAGCCAATAATGAGTATAAGAACTCCCGTGAAACCCAGCATGAATTTACAGCCTCCTTCCCTTGCTAGACTCCCTGAGTGCTTAAAGCAATTTTCCACTATCCAGAAAAGCTTTTTCAGATACAATAATCACACAATACATTTTCTGCTGTTACCCCCTCATTCTTTACTACTAAGGACACCTGCATGGAAACAGGATCACTGTAACTGAGACCACATCTTGTCCGCCTGGTTTGTTTGTGACATCACAATGTGTTGCTGTGAATATAATCATGATGCCACAAACAGGACTGTGACTAAATCAGAGCATAAAGCAGGAGGACCAGAGGACAATGATCCTGTTTTAATACAAACATTCTCTACAATAAAGAAAGTGGGGAGACGAATACAGAAAATAATGAGATATATACAGCTCTGGCTGTGCAAAGAACTTGCTCATTTGTAATATGTCATGGAAGACAGATGATGATAGGTATGTTTGTTTTGGTTTTTTCACTTGGTGGTTTGTTTGTGAGGGTTCTGTGCAATCATTCCAGTTCTAAATTTAGGCCCTCCAGGAAGTCTGAAAGTTCTAGGAGCAATTAAGCAAGAAAAACATTCATGTCACTGCCTTTTGATCCCTGCTCCCTCTTGGATTCCAAGCTATCTTAAATGTTGTCTGTGGGCACAGCTTTCCCGGTTGATGACTCTCAGCTGGAGCTGCCAAACTTGTGTTTAGAGCTCTGAAACCACTATTTCATTGAAGGCCACCTCATCCTCCAGGTACAAGACCTTTTTCAACCTCTCTGAATATCGGGAGTCCAGGGTGTTGAAGGAGGCCTAAGATTACTCATAGTGATATCCATGTCCTCCACATCATCCAAAACCTACTGTAAGAGCTGGTGGATCTTTCTATTGTCCAGCTGTACTTCTTCCTGTTTACTGGGTGCTATGCTTTTAGTTCCAGCTGGGCCTTGTGTTGCATATTTTATTCTCAGACACTTGTTTTCTGCTCTTCCTCCTTGTGAAAGTCCACTAGATGTGTATCTATTATAGATTCCATTTGGTCATAGTCAAATCTGACACCACAGTACAGGCTTTGTTTTGTTCGTTCTCAAGCATTATCTCTAAATTAAGCAAAGCAAAGCAATGCAAACTTTATTTATGAAGTGCTTATTCATGTGGACTCTGAGCTCTGTACAATATACACAGTAAAACAATATCACAGCATATATGACACAAAATTCATAAAATCAACATTTAACACAGTCAAACTATCTAAGAAAAAAACAAAACAGATTAAATAAAAACAGAATAAGTATAATAAAATAAGCATAGAACTATGAACAAAATGCTAGGATAAATTAAAAGCCGCTGTAAAAAGACAGAACTTTAGACCTCATTTAAAGGCCTCCAGTTAGGGGGGGCCTCCCTTAAAGATCCAGAAAGCCAGTTCTATACAGTCATGCCAGCAACACCAATGGCCCTCTCACTTGCAGATTTTAGTTGAACCCTGGGGAACTGCTAGGAGGCCTGCCTCAGAGGAGCGGAGAGGTCAGGAGGTCTGGTGAGGAGATAAAAGGTCTTGCAGGTAGCTCAGGCCCAGTCCATGTAGGGTTTTATAGGTCCGCAAGCCAACCTTGAAGGAGATCTGCCACCTCAGCGTCAGCCAGTGCAGTTTGCGCAGGATGAGGATTATGTGACAGGACCTTGGATGGTCTCTCAACAACCTAACTGCAGCATTCTGCACCAACTGCAGGTAGAGTAGGGTCCCCCATTTAGCCCAAGGTAAAGGGCATTACAGTAATCAAGTCTGGACATAACAAAAGCACGCATCAGTGAGGGCAATTACATTAATGGAGTTGGGTTTGATTAGTCCTGTAAGTGCAGCATTTTCAATGTTCTTGATTATGCCCTTGG
Source organism: Neoceratodus forsteri (assembly GCA_016271365.2). Taxonomy (NCBI): domain Eukaryota; kingdom Metazoa; phylum Chordata; order Ceratodontiformes; family Ceratodontidae; genus Neoceratodus; species Neoceratodus forsteri. The sequence continues at coordinate 1,337,572,700 of CM057455.1, read as the reverse complement.
TATTGAGAACTAGGTCTGGTACTGCCTCCTCTTCAGCTGGATAGTATACCGACTGTGCAAGGTATCCATCCTATATCATTTCAATAATTCTCTGGCTTTTTTGGGCTCCTTGCTGCGTTCTTTTGCCAGTTTATGTCTGGGAGACTGAAGTCTCACATGATTACTGTAGTAGCCTGGGCATCTGCCTTGGCAATATCCTGGCAGATCGCTTTATCCCTAGTCTATTTCTGATTGGATGGCCTGTAGATCACTCTAATTTTTAATATCTCGCCTCCCCATCCCACTTTTTGTATTATTGCCATTCCGCTCTCCACTCATGCTACCTCCCCCACTACTCTATGCTTTCCTATTAACTATGTCCTTTCTCCTTCCACCCACTCCCCTTGACAAAGTTAATTGGCCCAGATGGTTTCCTGCATTGAATATCCTAACCCCTCCTTTCTCCAAGTTTAGTCAGTCCACTAGAAAGCTCTTACTTTTACTATCAGTATTTATTTATTCATTTATGTGTTACTACCTGTACAAAACCTCTATGCTTCATTTACAATAATGTTTTTACCTGGGGACATCCCATGATCTCTGTATGTTATCACCTGTTATTGTTTTCAAATTATTCTGTTAATGACGTGGAACCTCTGTAAATGAGTTTTCATTTAATTTATTTATTTATTGAAGTCTTGGAATTACAACCCTTTGAGTCAAAAACTCTTTTGCAAAGGCTCCACATCAGATTTACAAACAGACAGATTACAAAACAATTACAGATCATACAGTACATTATACATAGGATACGATTATACTAGTAATACAGTACATTATACATAAGTGCATCATAAATGAGGGTGGAGTGCATGGCAAAGAAACAAACACGGTGAGTAGATTTAAAACAGACAGGATACAAAACATTCCAGAAAATTAATACAGTACATAATACATAGGATAAGACTGCATTGTACATAAGTGCATCATAACTGAGGGCAGAGTACATGATAATGAAATGAATATGGTACAGGCAGTGCTAGCTAACTGAGTAAACAGATAGGAAATTAAAGAAAAGGGAGACCAGAAGGAAGTCAGTTAAAGAGAGTTGCGAAACAGCTTGGGGGGGGGGGGTGGTTGAGTAGAGGGGTGTAAGGTGTAGAGAAAGAGGAATAGGAAAGAGTGCAGGTAAGGGATGAGTAAAGGGCAGGAGGGGAACAGAGTGGGGAGGGAGAAATTAGGCCAAGCAGGAGGAGGAGGAGCTCAAAGGTTGTAATCTGAGAATTCAATAAATAAACAAAGAGTGAGTCCACACTCTCCCTCTGTGGGACTGATCTGTCTTTCCATTACTTTTATACCCTCTTTAAAGTACACTGCCACGCCTTCCCTCTTTGCAGTCTCTCTTTCCTTTCTTGCTAGTATGTTTCTATGTTGCTTGGGATATCTAGGCCCCAGCTGTGCTTCTGAGTGGCGAATGTATCGGTAAGAGCAATGATGTCTTGTTCTGCTGCTGCTGTTATCTGGAAAGCATTCATTTTGTTACAAAAGCTCTGCATGTTAGTGTATAATAACTTCCATGATGTTTATTCCTTACTTGATGTACTCTCCTCACGGAATGTTGAAGCCTTACTGTATCTGTAGTACAGTGTGCACGTGATACTGTGTGCTTCTTCCCAACTGTGTGTTAGGGGAGTACCTGCAGAGCCCAGGTAGTTGCACAGATGGTGGCAGAGCAACAAGAGGTAGTGCCCTCCCTCCTTGGAGAGTGTCTAAAGAGACGCTCAAATCTAAACCATTTTCTTAAAGAGCAACTCTGCACTACAGCATGTGCCTTCATAAATACGATGTTTTAGCTGTTATAATCTACTAGAGAATACATTCTTTCATTTCCAATGTTACGTTCCAAGATTTACAGCACATCTTGGTAGACTATCTAAAAAGACTTACAGAAAACAGTTGAAACATTTGCCTGTCCCCTGTTAACCTCTCAGTGCCTTTGTCTATGACACCACAGTGGTCACCATGATAACTGACTGTGATGCCACAAATAACTAATTGTGCTGTTATAGCAGGGGAGTGTCAGGTACATTTTGAAAGACTCAGTGAAATAATTGCTGCTTTATCTACAATATTTAATAGAGCAACAGTAGGGGAAGATTAAAAAAATAACTAGAAAACAATAAAGTTAAAACATAACTGGTGTACATCTAGGGCTGGATTCTCAAAACACTCTGAAGGTACAAAATCATCCGCAAGTCCCCAAAAGTTCCACAGTTGTGGAAAAAAGGGCAAAATTGAGCTGAGTGGTATACACAAAACCTCCGCAGCTGTGGAAAAAATACACTGTGGACTGCGGAAAAAAAGTGTAGCTGTAGAAGTTCCTGAGGAAGAAAAGGCCATTGAAAAGTAAGGCATAGCTCCTTAAAGGCTATTCTCAGCCACTGTTTTTCCACAGTTGCGGAAAAAATGTTGCACACATGCTGCACCACAGAGAGTGAGGTGTAATTCTCCCTGAGCAAAATGCAGTGTACTAACAACTGAGATACAATTATAGTGGAGATTCAGGCACCAAGCAACAGCAAACAAGTGGGTGTATAGTAGTGTCAGTTGTTACAACAAAAATAGCACACATTTTCATTGAAAGGCAACAAACCACAACTACTAGACCCAGTGCAGTCCATAAAGGAGTCCCACAAGTAGTAGAGGCAGAGCTGGTAACAGCCTGCAGTGAGTGCAACTGAAGCAGGCAACATAAACACTCCATGGAGAGACTCAACCATCAGTTGCAGACAGCCACTGTGGTGCATGGTCCTGCTGGTATCAGTGGTGCTGCAGTGGTCGCAGTTGAGGGACAGGCTGCTGGTCTCTCTGTGAGTACTTTCTGCTGCATCTATGGCAAGACTGTCAAAGTCTGCTGCTCCAGTTGATATGAATCACCTGTTGTTGTGCCTGCTAAGCCTTTTTCTCAGTTGCAAATCTGCACTTTCAAATTTTCAGCAGCTGTGGAAAAAATGTCGCGGATTTCCAGCACTTGCAGAATTTTGCAACTTGCCTGTTTTGTGATTTTCCGCACCTGTGGAAATTGTTTTTGTGAATATGCCGCAACTAAATTTCCGCAGTGCTACAGGCCATGTTTCCGCAACTAAGGAATTTTTGGCTTTCTTTGAGAATCCAGACCCTAGTGTTTTAAAGAGCACCTTTCATGATGGTCCAAAAAGTTATAGCTTGTACTGTAGTCGTTATATGCAGTACTAGACCTGAAAGGGTGTGTGCATTTGTTATTTTTGACCAAGGTTCACTTTGCCTTCCATATTTTGTATTTGTTTTTTAGCCCTGCTGTACTTGCTTTGCTGTTCAGCAGCTGGGCTGCTGGCTCCCACTGACATCACTATATGGCAGAGGAATGACTCACACAGTGCAGTACAGTGCAGCTGCAGCAGTTTTACAAGGGAAAACTACATTACTAGGTGTACATACTGTGTCTTCCCCAAGACACCCTGTTAGCAATGCATTATGCCAAAATCCAAATGCCTTATCAGTATGTTTTTTTTTTTGTAAAACTGACTTCTGCCTCTGTAACAAAGCATGGGGAGTGAGAGGAGACTGAGTTGCTGTCAACACCTTTCCCAGTACTTTTGACTTTCATGCATAAATTGCTACTTCTTGCATTGATTCTGGAACTGCATTTCATTACAGTCCTTTGCAGTTTTATCCTCTTTGGAGTATGGTGCTCTAATCTGTAGATTTGCTTCTCAATCATTATTGTCTCACCTAGACCTACTATACCATCCATAGCACACTTAGATTCATTACTAATGCCCCTTTGGCAACTCATCACTGCAAAACGTTATTAATTCATTGACTAGCCTTTTTCTACAAAACCATAAGTTGTTACATTGGTACTGTATATTCACTAGGGAACATGCCTTCTAACCTTTTTAATTTTTTTTCAGGTAGTGCCTCCTGTCAGAGTCAGCCCTGGTCATGGCCCATGGGACTCCCACCTACCATCAATTGCCGCTGCTCTCCCGTTCACCTCCAGCTTACCCCCAGAGGGTGGGGCCATGGCACTGGTCCCTGCTATTCCAGTACTGCGGAACCAGTATCTGGTTGGGAAAGCTTCTGGCGATGGAGGCTAACTGAAGCCCAAGGGAGGGCTTCATGAAGTCGGAGGCGACTCCTTGCTTTTTCCCCTGTAGACTGGGGTGGAGACGTGCAATGCTGTCCAGGGTCTGTCCCGCCCCAGAGAAACTCGACTTTGCGTCACTACAGCAGCAACCCGGCCTCTGCCAGGTGTCGCTCCCTATGCGATCACAGGCCCCTCTCCCCTCGGAGAAGGAGAACAGTCCTAGGGACGCCAACTTCTCCCCAGTCACTTCCGACGACCCGGATCTATTCCCCTCAACCCAGGTTGCCAGCGCCACAAGCGGAAATCCAACTGCTGCACCGACGGGCTGGCCCACCATCTAACCTCTTAAATTTAATCACTTAAAACACACTAAATGTTCCTAGCTGTTTCTGCAAGGTATATGTTACCGGAATATGACATTTGTTCGTGCAACTGTGGTCCTCAAAAAGCTACACATACCCATGTACTGTGGACCTTCCCAGCTTGATCAGCTTTCTGGCAGAAAATAACTGCCCAATTCCAGGCCTCCTCACTCTCTGGGGATTTGGTATCTCCTTCTTTGGTGCTACTGTCCATACCCCCTCCCAGCTGTTATACTGGTAGACGTTCCCCAGCACATTTGTACATCCTTGCAACAAAAAAAGCTACACACGTTTGTGGATGCAGGTGACTCCCCCAACGGTGGAGTCTTGGCAGGCCATATTACTTGAAATTTATTATATGGAACACCTTATGGCAGCTGTCCATAGTCGTCAGAAAGTGCACCATGTGGAGTGGCAGGCCAGGATACAAATCTATATGGAGATAGATGACTACTTTGTACCTTAAGATGGACAGAAGCCTGGCAATTTTGGGGGGGGGGGGTTGTTCTGGATCTGAGACAGATCATACCAGAAAGACCACTAATTCATCACATAATAAACAAATAACCTTGTGCTGTTATATTGCAAGGCTACTGTCCCCTATATTTGGGTGGGCTTAGGTACCTTAACATACATTCTTATAAAGTATAGTTCTACATAGTTCTAGAATCTGAAACTAACATTTCATTATGGAACACTATCTCTGTTTATATGTACCGTCTTGCCATTTATTGCTGCATGTCAACCTACAGATGTCTTAATAAACTTTCAATACAAAAAAAAAATAAAACACTAAAGGTAGCCTTCATTCTTCTAATCTGATTACAGAAGTTGTTCAAAATTTCTCATCAAAGATGTAGTCCTACTTCACAAAAATGGTAGCAGGGAAGAGGCTGGCAACTATAAGCTAGTCAGCTTGACTTCAGAGGTGCGAAAGTTAATGAAGTCGCTGCTGAAGCTAAGGATTGTGGACTATCTTGAATCCAATGGGTCACAAGACCTGCAACAGCATGGATTCACAGTGGGGAGGTCATGTCAAATGAATCTGACAGATTTCTTTGACTGGGTGACCAAGGAATTAGATCAGGATGGAGCACTGGACATGGCCTACCTAGATTTCAGTAAGCTTTCAAAACCGTTCCACATAGGAGGCTAGTAAGCAAGCTGGGTAGCTTAGGAGTGGGTCCAATGACAGTACACTGAATAAGAAACTGGTTAGGGGATAGACAACAGAGGATGGTGGTAAACGGAGTTCACTCAGTGGACGGGAGGGTGACCAGCAGGGGGCAGGGATCAATGCTGGGACTGGTCCTCTTTAATGTCTTTATAAGTGACACTGCACAGAAGCTGGAAAGAAAGGTCTGCCTCTTTGCAGAAGACATCAAAATCTGCAATAGGGTGGACACTTGATAGGAGAAGGAAAGGATGAGCAGAGACCTGAGAAAACATGAGGAATGGTCAAGGTTATGGCAGCTGGGTTTCAATGTGAAAAAGTGCAAAGTAATGCACCTGAGGCACAGAAACCTAGAGGCAGTGTACAAAATGGGAGGTTGGTACTGACGGCCATCAGGCAGAAAAGAGACCTGGATGGTGATCCTATCGGATGACTAAAAGTGGTCAGGCAGTGTGACAAGGTAGCTGGGAGGGCTAGTGGGATACTGGGGTGCACAGGAAGGGGAATCACCAGCAGAAAGAAGGAAGTGGTATTGACACTGTACAGATCACTAGTAAGATCCCACCTAGACTACTGTGCCCTGTTCTGCAGATCACATCTCCTGAAGGACATAGACAGAGTGGAAGTGGTCCAGAGGAGGTCAATTAAAATGGTGCAGGGTCTGTATCAGAAGCCGTACAAGAAGAGATTTAAGGACACCCTGGAAAAGAAAAGAGAAATGGGGATATGATAGAGACGCTTAAATACCTCACGGGATAAATAAGGTACATGAGGGAAGTATTTTTCAGAAACAAAAGGTGCTCAAGGACAAGGGGGAACGATAAGAAGCTGGAGGGGGTAGATTCAGGAGAGATGAGAGAAAGTACTTCTTCACAGAAAGAGTGGTGGATTCCTGGGACAGTCTTCCAGTAGAGGTTGTGGGGGCGAAAACAGTGGTGGGGTTCAAGAATGCATGGGATAGGCATAAGGGAATCTTAGGGAAAGGGAAGAGGGTGGATGAATGGGCTGGAGATCAAGTAGGATCTACAATGATATGACAAGCAGGAAAAAAGTGGCAGACTAGGTGAGCCAAGCAGTCCTTATCAGCCGGCAAATTCTATGTTTCTGTCAAAAGCTGGTTGTCTCTTTTTAAATTCTCTTTGTCTGACTGTTTTACTACAGTATACTTGAGGCAAGCTGCCAATTGTTAACGTTGATGCAATGTTTTTATGCTGTTTTTTAGCCACTTGTGTACTGTATTTGACACACAGTATGGAAGTAATTGTAAAAGAGCCTGGTATTTGCTCTCCATTAATAAATGACCCTGGTCATGGGAGACTTCCATATAGATTGGGGGAACGTTGCCTCTAATCTCAATAAGGATTTGATCAGTAGTCTCTATCTCACACAAATGGTCAATGAGAGCTCTAAAACCAACTACTGCATGGGCACAAGCACCCTCATAGACTGGATCCTCACTTCCCACCCAGAAAGAATTACCAGTACCAATGTGCTATCGGATACAATTAGTGACCACTCACCGATCCTCTGAATTGTCAGCTAAACACACCCAACCCCCACCTTAGCTAGTCACAAGTAGAGTCCTCCATGAATCCTTGGTACAGCAATTCAGGTTACACCTGGAATCTGTTGACTGGAGTTACATGGACTCAGTTCCGGATGTTGACCTGGCACTCAACTTCTTCATTCAGAAATATAACCTAGCCACTAACAAATGTGCCCCACCCAAAAAACAGATGGTAAGAGGGGGCTCTGCCAGCTGGCTAACTTCTTCCTTCAGACAACAAATGCGGGACAGAGATATCCTATGTAGCAAGGCCAGTGCGACTGGGACACAACAGGACATCCAGAATTACAAAACTGTCCAAAACAGTTGTACACTTCAAATCAGACAGGCTAAAGCTAATTTCTACAAAGATGAGCAGGCCAACCTATAGGGTGATGGTACAAAATATCTGGAACTCCATCAAGAGTCTCCTTGGGAAGGAGGACAAGACCGCACCTAACATGGTAACTTATAATGACTCGACACTCTCCGACCCTACCCAAATAGCAAATGCCTTCAACACATCCTTCACCGACCTAAGCCACTGTTCTCCACACTGGACTCCACCGCTCAACCTCCTAACTGGCACACTGCCCATGACGACATTCCCTCTGCCTCATCCTAGACGCCCAAGTTCTACTTTAAGTACATAACAGTTACTGAATCTGTCTAATACCTTAAATGGGCTCTGGGCAAAACTAGAAAGAGAAGTGATTCAACTGACATGCGATTATTGGCCTCTGCCTTGATATCCTGACCCAACCCTCACCACCCTTTTTAACCACTCCCTAAGGTACGCTCAGTTCTCTACTCAGTGGAAAATAACAACTGCCACCCTGGTTTATAAAGGTGGGGACAAAAACTATCTTTGTAATTACCAACCCATCTCAATACTCCCCCAAGACACTGGAGCGAATTGTCTCAGACCAACTGAGTACCTAGATCATTACAACCTGCAATGCCCTCAACAGCATGGTTTTAGAAGAAACCACAGTACCATAACCGCTCTCCTAGAATACACTAGTGCACTACAAAGGGAACTTAATGTTGTCCACTTGGTTGGATCAAGTTTTATTGACCTAACCAAAGCGTTCGACCTTGTCGGGCACCAGCTATTACTCCAAAAACTCTCCAAACTGGGTCTCTCACAGGAGACCACCAAATAATTTGCCAGCTGTCTCTCAGTGTGCTCCCAGAGAGTAAAAATCAATGACACACTATCTGAATTAAGGTCAGTGACAGTTGGGGTCCCACAGGGATTCATACTGGGCCCACTACTGTTCAGCCTATTTATTAATGACCTACCCACGACCTGCACAGGATCCCAGATTCTGGTGTATGCAGACGATGCAGTCATCTTCTCCAGCAGCAGGATCCCTTCTGAGCTTATCTATAATCTACAACAAGTCTTTGCCTCCCTTGAATTGTGGATCCTCCACAATCAACTCATACTAAATTATAAGAAGACCAAATCAATGCTTATTACCTGCCCCCAGAAAAAGAAGAAGCTCCCCCTCTCGAAATCTGGAGCAAGGGAGGTACAGTCCTTGATCAGGTTGATAGCTTCAAATATCTTGGGATCCACCAGGATGATACACTAATGTTCTCCCAACACGTTGACCATGTCGTAACAGTGGCCAACAGAAAATTAGGAACCCTATACAGGCATGAATCATACATGACTCCTAATGCTAGGAACCTTGCAGTTTCTGCGTCCATCCTTCCGGTCATAGATTATGGCTTAATAGTCTATGGAGCAGCATCAGACACAGTCCTAAATAGAATCAAAGTCCTGCTCAACAAGGCCTGTTGCCTTGCCCTAGATACTGATAGATATACCCATACCTGCAGCTTGTACTCCAATGCTAACTGGCTACCCCTAGAACAAAGAATCACATTCCAGTCTCCCCCCTATGGGTAAGAAAGCCTTCATGAGACTTACTCCTCCAACACTGCAGTCTTACTTCTGGCAAACTGCCAATACACACCAGACATTAAATGTGAGCAGAAATGCCCTCAATGTTCCATTCTGTAGGACCAGCCATGTTATGAGATCCTACTGCTGACGTGCACCTCTTTGGCTAAACGAAAGTCCTCCATCACTATTAAAGCTACCCAAAATCAGGCAGTTTAAAAGAAAAAGTACAGATATGTAAGAACTTACTGTAACAATAGATCTTTGAAAGGAGCTCTTGCAGCAGTGTACAGCATTAAGACTAAGTCGGCAGGCGCCAGGATCCCACGGAAAACTTCTAGCTAGTAGCCTACAGCGGGGACCGCCTCCTGACGTCGGCCCGCCCCCAATGTTGGCCAATGGTATAAAAGTGGCAGTCCCCCAGCATTACTTCAGTTCTCCTGCCGGAGACCTGGCCTACACCGAGATGGAGCACTGAAGAGGTTCTAACAACCCTAAGAAAAGGAGAACAAAAGACCGGGGGAGGAGGGAGGGGAAAGCAGTGCCTACTGCTAGAGCTCCTCTTGAGACATCTACTGTTACAGTAAGTTCTTACATAACTGTACTATCTTACTCGAGTGGAAACTCCTGCAGCAGGCTACGCCATTAGGACTGAGTCCCAGGCAGTGCAAGGATAAACCCGGGTCAGACAGACAGTGGTTAAATAATCCAGCAGAAGCTCTCAAGAGAGCAGGCCATGGAAGACAGCTAGTCTGAAGCCCGGACCTCCGTCTAGAGGCAATGTCCAAACTGTAATGCCTGTTGAAAGTATGGACAGAACTCCAAGTAGCAGTAGCACAGATATCTGCTGCTGACACATTACTGAGGGATGTGAAGGAGGCAGCCACTTCCCTGGTAGAGTAACCTTTAACTGGCCCCAGTAAAGGTATGTTGTACTTATGGTAACAATACACAGTACAGTTCACTAACAACTTGGACAATGTCTGTTTAGAAACTGGGGCCCCTTGGATTCTCTGGGCAAGGGAAACAAACAATTGGTCAGCCTTTCTTTTTGTCATAAAGATTTTTATTGGGTTTTCCAAGATAACACTTGAAACAAAGAAAGGTGCAATACATGGAATATCGTAAGCAGTCAATAGTAAACCAACAAACTGTGCCTTAATCAAAATAGATAAATCATATGTATAAAAGTATACCAAAATAAGCATTCAAACAATAAGGGGGTGTAAGGTGGTACTCCAATAATCAGGATTAAAATAAACACTGAATTTATGTAATGCACAAATATCACCAAAATAGCAGAGTATAAAATAATCTATGGACATGTAATCAGATAGGGGCTGGGCAGGAAGTCCTTGCATTTATTAAAGAATAGGTTGATTAATAAGATTAGGAAAGGGAACTTGATAAGTTTCTCAGACCTCAAAGTTGGGGGGGGGGATAAGTGGTAGCCCACTTGTACAGAGGGGGGTGGACAATAGGCTGATCTCAATGGGAGTGAAGAAATTAAATCAGCCATCAAATCATCTCTGGAAGATGGCACTAGGGAATTTGGCTAAATAGGGTTGCCAGGTCTGATCAAAAAGTTGGAGCTTACCCATGAGTTGATAAGAGGTTTTCTGGTAGCACGCTGTCAGAGACAGCAGATGGAACCACTCATCATATGAAGGGGGATCGGGAGATCGCCAGTGTCTGAGAATGACTCTCTTGGCTGCAGTGAGGGCACAGTTCACTCAAGATATCTGGGAATGAGAAAGAGGCATGTTCTGCTAAGGAAGGCCCAAGAGAGCTAACTAAGAATCTCTGGTTCCAAGCGAGGGAATAACAAGGGAACAGGTAGCCCATACTTTGGACCAATAAGAATCAAGGTTTGGTCACGACCAAAGAATATGTGTAAGGGACGCCTCCGGGGGGTTACAACATCAACAATCACTGTTCATAGTAATACCAACCTTGTAAAGCCACTGAGGTGTACGATAGGCCATATGGAGGATTCTGTGTTGGATGGCTCGAACCTGAAGATCCCAGTTAGAACAAAAGGAGTTAACCCAGGTCTGTTTCCACTCTGTTGGGGAAATGTCCACCCCCAGCTCCAATTCCCATTTCTCTCGGGGACCCACACAGGAAGGTGCTGGAGAAGAGCTATACCAATAGGCCTTCAATTTTGCTGTCAAATGATGGGGTCCTGAAAGCCTGGCCAACCAGGTCTCAAAAGGGTTGGCAAGATGGATGGTAAGATCCCCAGAGACTCTTTGTCTAAAAAGACTGTGTATCTGTAAGAATCCCAAAAATGAGAAGAGAGGAGGTTAAATTTTAGTTGAAGGTCTGCAAAGGCAAGAAGAACTCCTGTTGAAGGATCCACCAGGTCTCGAAGAGATGTATTGCCCCGTAACTCTTGGTCCCCCCAGAAGAATGACTTATCAATAGTCAGACTAGTGTTATGCCATAAAAGTCTTTTAGGTGAGGTTCAGGGAATGCAACCAAGTTGGGGCACATATTTGTTCCAGACAAACCTCATGTATCAGGCACCGGGAGAGATAGGTGAATGAAGGGACCAATCAAGGAAAAGAAGGGCCGAAGTAACCGGAAGGTTCCCCTGGGCTAGCTCCAAGGAAAGCCAACCAGGCACATTCGGAAGTAGGTCAGGGACAAGGCTCAAAACTGCTTGGCGCATTACTGTGAAATCATGAAATAATTTCATATTTGTGAGACCTAAACCCCCATATGGCCAAGGTCTCTGCAAAGTGCTATGCCAAATCTTAGAAGCTTTACCATCCCACATGAAGGAGGAAATCTTTGAGGCCAGTCATCTGAAAAAACTTCCTCAGGAAGGCTAGGGGAAGGTTAGAAATAATATACTGAATTTTTGGCAAGGCAACTAGTTTTAAAGCGTTAACTCGGCCCCATAGGGACAAGATCAGTGCCTTCCATCGGGAGAGATCTTCATCCAGAATGTCTAGCGCCTTCTTGACATTAGCAGAAACTGTGTCTGCAATATTAGATTTAAGAACGATCCCCAGGCAGGTAACACCGTCTGGGGACCACTGAAAAGGAAAATGGGTGAACAAATTGGCCGTACACAGTGGGTTCAAGGGAAGAACTTGGGACTTGTTCTCAATGGGCCCTACGCACTGTTGGGGCGAAGTGGCTATGTGCGCGTATCTGGGGCACACAGCCACTCTGCACCCTACGCGCCCTCCCACGCGGAACGTACTAACTGGGGTGCGCAGCATCTATGTGCCCAATCACCTGGACACGCAAAGAGCAAGGCGCGTAGTGCTGGCCACAGGGGTGCAGAGAAGGGCGCAGAGTAAGCCACAAGAACCCTGCTGTAAGTGCCCTCCGTGCCCTACACCACACATTCCAACCCTGGCAGCCAATGTGAATCTACCCCCACACACACACACACACACACACACACACTTCCAGATACCCGCCCTGGAACTGGCGGGACACTGTGGACCCCACAGGAGCGGAACCCCGGCCCTGCACCATATGCTGCACCACATCACACAGATGGCTGCCCCGTTCCCCACTGTGTGCTGCGGCACCCTCTAACACAGCTGTTCCCCCCAACCCATAGGCATCGACACCGCCACACAGATACAGGATTCTCTGTCCTGGTGTCCTATACGACCCCCCAACCCCATTCCAGCGCCCCGCTCTATGTTGCTTCATGGGTGGGCCGGCAGCATTGCCCTCTGCACACCTCCACAGCTGCCAGAAATCCGCAGGGCACGCTGCCAATGTGCACCTAACCATGTAGGGGTTCTACTGAGCTGCCTGGTCTGGGTATCCAACTGGATGCCTGGCCAGTACAGGCGACTCCGCCTTCAGCCACACCGCAGAGTCCTGTGTACCGGGGGGGGGGGACGGGCTGTGGACAGGTGGCCCACAGTCGTGCATGCCGCCTGTGCGCACCTGTTGGAGGGATAAGTGCCTCAAACATGTACTTCCTGCCCATTAGTGCACAGGGGCCATTGAGCTTATAGCCTGACAGAACGGAAAAGGAGGAAATTATGTTTTGAAGGGCCTGCAAGGAAGACTCAGGATGAAAAACAAAAAGGGTAATGTCGTCCACAAACAAAACAACTTTATTAATCGTAGCACCCATTGTGATCCCAGGGAAATTAGTACTGGCTGTAATTTTGGCTACAAGTGATTCTATGGCCAAAAGAAAAGGAATGGGTGAGAGGGGGAGCCCTGACGCATACCTCTCTGAAGAATAAAGCAGGGCGGAAGGACTGAGTTGGTCAGGACAGTTGCCTGATAAGTAGAATCAAAAAACTGAATCAAGGAAATTAAATAAGAAGGGAAATGGAACCGTTGTAGAGCTTCAAATACAAAAATCCATTCTACTCTGTCAAATGCCTTCTCAGCATCTAATGACACAGCAGCTACTGGATATTGAGCAGACTGGCCCTCCCAGAGTAAGTCTAGTACTCTACGAATATTATCTGAGCCCAAGCAGCCTGGCACAAATCCAGCTTGATCTGAGCGGGTAAGTAATGGCATAATAGGCTCCAACCTTATCGCAATGACCTCCACAAAAATTTTAACATCAACGTTCAGAAGTGAAATGGGTCTAAACTGCGAACAGTGAATGCTGTCTTTACCTTTCTTTGGGATCAGGGTGATAATAGTTTTGGTGAATGTTGAGGGAAGTCTACCCACCTCCCAGGCCTCATTAAAAACCTGAGTTAGACGAGGTGCTAGCTAATCTATAAAGGTCAAATAGAACTCAGAAGGGAATCCATCGGGGACTGGAGATTTGCCCTGTGACATACACTGGATCACTGAAATAACCTCCGAAGGTTGAATATGGGCAACTAGAGATGGAAAAAATGTCTCCAGTACCCTACGGAGGGAAAGCTCAGAGAAAAAAGAAGTTAATTGGTCGGGCAAACGGCTTACCTCTGAGGAATAAAGTTTTCAATAGTAATTGAGAAAGGCCTGATAGATATCATCTGGGGAGGTAATACAAGTCCTGTCAACATCTACAATTTGTGGAATGTATTTTTTTCTGAGCTTGTACTCACAGCCTGGAGGACAGAAGCTTCCCAGAATGTTCACCCAACTCCCAATATTGCTGATTCAGCTCATATAAAGTGAACTCAGTACAATATTGTAAGAGATCTTCTATTTCAGTTCTGAGAGATAATATTTTATGGTGACAGTTGGAATTTCAGGCAGGGTCTAGGGCTATCCGAGTTTGTAGGGACTTCCACTCGGTTTCAAGATTTTTCAGAGTGGAATCTCTCTGTCGCTTAAGCCAGGCAGAATGGGATATCAGCTGATCCCTCAAGACAGCTTTAAAGGCCTCCCAAAGTGTAGCTTGGCAGCAACCTGATGGGTCATTAAAAGTAAAATACTCTTGAATCGCCTTAATAATCGAAGTATGAGCCTCTTCTTGGGACAGCAAGGGTCATAGTTAATTTTGAGTTCTGTAGATAATTTGTCCTCAAGGAACTCGACACCTAATTACTTTATTGGCGGTAGATGAATTTTTTTTACTTCCCATATATTCATCTAATTTCTATTTGAAACTTCCCATAGTTTCACTTTCAAGCAAGTATCTGGTTAATTCATTCCAGCTTTTTATTACTCTTTGGGTAAAGAAATCCAAATGTTTTTTCATCATATTTATGTCGCCTTTTAATCTATAGTTGTGTGATCTATTCTTTTTGTTTTGTTCCTTACATCTTTTAATTCCTATGCTTTCCATCAGCCCTTGATCTTTGGTGGCTCTAAATACTAAACAGAGGTCCTTAGTTGCCTATATTCAGTTGAGTATAGTCCCAAATTCTGTAGCCTGTTACTGTACAGCACATTATGTTGTGCTCTTATTTTTTTGGTTTTTTTTCTTTGCACTCCTTCTTTCAATTTTTTCGACTTCCTACAGTAGTTGCAGTGGAGAATTGGGAACAATATCCCAAATGTGGTCTTACCAGACTGGTATAAAGTGGGAGAATCACCTCTCTGTCTCTATTTTTGATATTTGACAAAATACAGCCCAATATTTTCTGACATTTTGTAACTGTTTTTTTTGTATGCACATCCATTGATAATATACTGTATCTGTTATGAATATTCCTAAATTCCTTTCCTCTGTAGTTGTTTCTAATATTTGATTATTTAATTTATATACAAACTTTGGATTCATGGTACTAAGTGCATCACCTTGCATTTAGATATATTGAACATCATTTTGTTTGTTCTAGTCCAATCTAAAAGTTTATTTAAATTATCTTTAAGTTTTTGACCATCTGAAAGATTCTGTACCAACCCCCCAAGTTTGCAATCATCTGCATACTTACTTATCTAAGCATTATCTGACATTTGAAGTGTGTTTACAAGTATATTGAACAGTGTAGGTCCCAGGACCGACCCCTAGGGAACCCCGCTTGTCACCTCCCCCCACTGTGATTGGTATCCCTTTACCATCACTCTCTGCTTCCTATCCTTCAACCATGATGTTATCCATTCTATTATACTGATCTCTAGATTGATTTGATATAGTTGTTCTATTAGTATCTATGTGATACCGTATCAAACGCTTTGGCAAAATCTAGATATATCACATCTACTGGTACTCCTTTTTCTAGGGCCTCACTCATAGGTACAAAGAAAGTTATCAAAATTAGTGAGGCATGACCTACCCCTAGTGAATCCATGTTGTAAGATATCAACTATTTGCTCATTTTCCAAATGGCCAAGTATCCTATGCTGAATAACTCTTTCCATATGACTGATGTCAGACTTATTGGTCTATAATTTTTAACCTCAGACCTTGCACCAGATTTATATATCAGTGTAATATATGCTTGCCCCCATTCAGATATTGTTATTCCATTTTCTAATGATATATTAAAGAGATATGTATTAGGTCCAACCAATTCATTTATCAATTCCTGCAGGAATTTTGGAGTTATGCCATCTGGCCCAGCTGAACTACTTGACTTTAACCCCTTCACTATAGTTATGATTTATTTTTCAGTAATTGGAATATAATCATTTTGTGCGACTCTTGTTTTTTCAGAGTGTTTCTTTCGGTTCAAACACGCTTAGAAAATACGTATTTAATTCTGATGCTATTTCCCTTTCGTCAGTAATTGTTTTATTTGCTGTAACTATTGGCCCTATCCCCTTTTGATTACCTCTCAGAGTCCCTATAGATACACAAGTGTGTGCCAGGTCCACGTCCCTGGGCAGTTTGCCCGCTTCCCTTGGTGGTCCCATTTGCACCACTGTGTCCCATCCCATGGTGTTCGCTGTGTTGCACCTGCCCTCCCACATGGTCACACACACGATCGTCCTACAGGGGGGTGCTTGCGACACATGCCCATCAGTCATCCCTGTGCGGTCCACTTGCACGGTGTGTGCGGCTCCACTGTCGGCGGTCATCAGTGTGTCACACTACCTTCCAGTGGCACTGGGCATGTGGGACGGTGACTGTGCCATGTAGTCATCTACATGGCACCCTGTACCCATGCACATTGGGTCAGTGGGGGCACTGTCTATGCCGCCCTGTTCTCCGTAGTGCACACTGGTGTTGCTGTGCCTCCTGTGGCCCCGTCAGCATTCAGTGGGTGAGTCTGCAGGTGTGCAGTGTGTGGCACTGCCAGACAGCGCTGTGTTGGTTGGCACTCCCGGTCCCCTGCGGCTTTGTGGTTCAGCCCTGTTGTTTCCGGCGATCTCCCGCTGACGCTCTGATTGACGGTGCCACGGTGCTGGCGCCCTGACCACTTGGAACCTCCCTGGGATGGGTTGTTCACCAAATTTCAATTAGGCCAGTTTCACTTATAAATGATGACACCTGAGGACAAATGAGGTTCATAAGAAGGTCCCATGTCAGTTCTATCCAGGGAGGGATCTAAGGCTAAATTCGGGTCTCTCTCCAGAACTACAGTGGATGTAGAATATGGGAGTTCTGCAAGTACTGTGTGTGTGATAAAAAGAGAGATCAAGCACATTGGGGCATAAAAGCTACCAAGTACTATAGGTGATCCCAGATATATCCCTGCAATCAGGATACAGTGGCCATCTCGATCTTTGTGCACCCACAAAATACCCAAGGGAAGGTTTTTCTTACAGAGGTTGGCAACTCCCAGCTGGCATGATGAAAAAGAATACATAAATACTGGCCCACCCACATTCGGCCTAGACACTGAGTATCTTCCACAAGAAAGATGAGTCTCTTGAATTAAGGCTATATCACAGTTTACATCCCGGAGATACTGTAGTACAGTCCTATGTTTCTTAGGGTCATTAAGCCCTCTAACATTCCAAGAAATCGCTCTCAACAAATTTACATTAGAGATGTTTTCTATACAACTAGGTGAAAAACAAATTGAAAAAGTGTTGTACACAACAAAATACCCCTCCCCCACCACCACTCGTCCCCCCAACAACCCCACCCAACTGCAACCATCCCCAAATTAAAACAAAAAAGAGAAAGCACGTCAGAAAAGTTAACGTACAGCTTGAAAGTAGTAGCAAAAGCAAACAAAAATAACACTAAAGAAACCAAACTAAAGACAAATGCAACAACAATAAACACCAAAAGAAAGAAAAACCACACCGAGCATTCCCAAATCCAGCAGAGGTACACTGGGTGCTTCACCAAAGGAAGACAACGGAGGGCTAGTAAGCCAGCACTCTCACGGGCCTGAAGGAGAAGAATAAGATATGGGGTTGCTACCGTCCCCCCCGCATCCCGCTTCTGGCTGGCCAATGGACTCAGCCATATAAAGAAACAGTCAGGAAAGGGAGATATAGTGAAGATGAAAGAATAATGGAAGAAAGGAGAAAACATAACCACTGTAAGGGGGGCTGAACTGAGTAAAATCAAATTTAAAAAAAAGGCATAAGAGTTAAACGAACAGCAAGAGATAAACACGCAAAATACCTGGATTGGGGAGGTAAATTAAAAAGCAACAGGGAATCCAAATACACTCCATGAAGAAAAAAGAATAAGAGTAAGGGAAGAAGAAGGGGAGAGAAAACACTAAACAAGGCACAGAAGTGACTATAAATTCAACATACAACTAAACTGAACTCTTCAAGCACACTAAAATTGAACAAACAGCAAGAGCACCCTTTGCTAGAAGGGACAGAGAAACATATCCCTCCCAGGCTCCATAATGCTATTAATCCTATAAAACTGAACACATGCATGATCAAAAAGCATATATAGCCATAGTAAGCTATATTAAGGTTTCTGAATAACATGAACAGTCTTTGCAAACTAATAACAGTCCCAGGTACAAGCCTTGCAGAGTCCACATAGTAGTCTTATAGAACACTAGCCATCTCCAAGGCAAAGGAAGTAGAAAAGAACCAGACAGGCTCCTGTGACCCCATTAGAAATGAAGAGCAGGAAGAAGGGGTATATAAAATGTGCAAATAGTATGAGCTGCTCCTAAATGGGAAAGAAAACAAATGGAGCAAAATAAAGGGAGCAGCAAAGTCTATGTAGCTGGATGTGCTTCAATTAAACTAGTGCAGGTATCAAGAAGGAGTTAACATAGAGGTAAAGTGTCCCAGCATGAGGAGTACACCATCCATGAATCAGTGGAATAATAGGAACTCTGGACACAACTGCCTGGTAAAGGAGCCATAGTCTAAGCAAACAAATATACTAGTAGCAATATGTGACAGGCCAGGAGCACTTATAGACATTGGATAGCCTGCGTTTTATCTTAACTACTAGAAGACAGAGTGAGTTGGGAATAGCAGAGTCTTCAGACGAGTGGGAGGCATTATTCAAATAAACAAAGTCTGCCTGAAATAACAGGGAAAATGCCGTGGGACATATTTCAATAGGTCCACAGGATTCCAGACATAGCATGCGATACGTGTACAAAGGGGCTCTCAGAAAAGGTAATGATTTACAGTTGTTCAGGGAGCGCCCTTAAGAGCATGCAGCTTAATCGAAGAGGACAGCAGATAAGGTTAGAGTGGGGTAGGATAACTGGTTACAAATCCGAGGGGTCTTTCAGCCAGATTGAACTTTCACCACCTCGCGATGTTGTTGTCCATGATCCACAGAAACCTTCACTGATCCATTAGGTTGCTCTGGGGATGGTTTTGGAAGAAAAATAGATGGATCAGGTTGTTGTCATAGGTACTGCATTGCTTCAGTTGGCGAACAGAACTAGAGTGGTTGACCATGCCAGGAGAAAACAAGTGTGGCTGGATAAAGCAAAGCATAGGTGATACCTCAGCTATGGAGCTCCTGCTTAATGTGTTCAAAGGCCTGGCGTTTCTCCAAGATAGATTTGGGATAGTCTGGATAAAAGGATATATGAGCACCCTCCATTTTAATGACTTTAAGATCCCAGGCTTTGGACAGGATGAGCTCTTTGTCCTGAAAACGCAAAAGCTTAAAAATCAGAGGTCATGGCCTGGCAGATGTACGGAGTTGCACTCGCTGAATTTGATGCGCACATTCAATTTCAAACAAAACTTCTGCAGGAGGCAATTGCAACCAAAGACATAAGTGATCCCTCAAACAGGCCACAGGGTTTCCCCCCTCAATTCCTTCCAGTAGGCATATGATTCTTAGACTCTTTCGACGTCCTCAACCCTCCAGGTCCTCAAGTTCAGCAGTAAGCCATGCCACCTGGATTTTGGCTGCTGCAAGTCTGCACTCTTGTTCTGACACACGCTCCACTGCCGCTGAGAGAGTTTCTTCAGTTTTTTCCACTCTCTTGGTGAGATATGAAATACTGGCTTGTGTTTCAATAACTATGAGGTGGATCGCTTCCACTGATAAAATCAATTTTCTCGAACAAGAGCACCAGATGACTAGGATCCAGAGGAGGAAGCGGCGATCACTCGTTGCAGCTATTTTGGAGTCAGGGAGCCGATTCCTCGAAGGGGACTTGTCGATCGATTTCTTCCTTTTGTGGATTAGTTGAAGGTCAAAAGTAGCAGTATCTCCTTGACTCATATTGTGCACAACCCCAGGTAAGCTGAACAATACAAGTCCAATGTTAAAATAAATGTAAAGGGTGAAGAAATATGGAGGGATGGAGGGGAGCTAAGAGCTTCTGCTTCCATCTCGATCAGGTGCTCACGAGACCTAACTGGTCGGCCTTTCTGAAAGAATGGGTGTGGTCCAAATAAAAATAAAGCACCCTATGAACGTCCAGAGTGTGAAGCACAGCCTCCCCTCAATTTAAGTACTCTGGATAATAAACAGGTACGTGGATGTCCTGATTAAGCATAAACTCGGACACCACTTTCATAGAAACTTAGGATTAGTCCACAAAGTCCTTGTGGAAAACTAAATAAGGCTCTTTGCACATCAGAGCAGGAAGCTCAGAAATCCTTTGAGCAGAAGTAATAGCAATTAAAAACAATGTTTTCCACAACAGAAAGCGCAGCTCGCAACTCACGGCTGGTTCGAAGGGAGGCAAGGTGAGTTTTTCCAGTAGAAACAGAAGGTTCCATGAAGGGACAGGATCCCGTATGGGAGGTTTCAGATGCAGAATGCCCGCAAAAAAGAGTGGGACAGATACAATTGGACAAGGGTCTTGCCCTCCATAGGTGCATGATAGGCAGAAACAGCAGAAAGATGCACCTTAATGGAGGAGTAACTAAGTCCGAAAACTAACAGAGAGAAGAGATACTCCAGAGCGGAGTTCACTGGGCAGGTGAATAGACGTAGGTTCTGGGCAGGGGCCCACAGGCAGAACAGTTTCCACTTCATGGTGTGTGTGACTGGTAGAAGGCTTTCTGGCAGCCACTAAGACTTCAGCAACCCTAAGGGAAACCCCAAACTGGGCCCTGACTAAGTCTGCAGGAGCCATGCATGCAGGTGCAGCAATATGAGGTCCAGGTATACTAGGGTGCCTTGCTCCTGGAACAGCAAGTAAGAGGTTAGGAGCCGAGGAACCAGAGGCTCCACTGCCAACTGTTGAAGCAGAGGGAGACAAATTTGTCGAGGCCGGAAGGGAGAGATTGGGATCATATCCGCCCCCTCTGACTGCAGCTTGATCAGGACTCCCTGCAACAGTGGAAAGGGAGGGAAGGTGTACAGAAACCTCCCTGTCCAAGAGAGGGACAACGCGGCTCGCCAGAAAGCACCAGGCCCTGAATCTAGTGAGCAGAAACTGGGCAGTTTGGTGTTGAGTGGGAACACAAAGAGGTTCAGCTCAGGACATGCCCATCTTTTGAAGAGATCCTCTGCTACGGACTACAGTAGTCCACATTCATGAGCCCTGGAATGAGACCTGCTTAAGCTGTCGGCTAAGGTGTTTTGGACACCTGAAACTGCAACAAGTTCCAGACTGTGCTCTACTGCCCAGAACCAGATTCTCATGGCCTCCCTGCAGAGGGGGTAGGAATGAGTCCCCCCCTGCTTGTTGATGTAGAAGACCACGGACATTTCATCTGTCTAGATCAGCAGAAAACTCAGGGAGCTATTCAGTTGGAACGCCTGCAGAGCGTGGAGGATCACCCTCATCTCCAACACATTTATGTGGAGATTCTGTTCCAGAGACAACCAAGTCCTTTGAGTCTGACGATCTTCAAAATGAGCTCCCCATTCCTGTCCCAAAGCATCTGACATCAGGATCTGCCGAGGGGTGTCTCTCCTGAAAGAAGCCTCTGTTTCCAAGTTGGAAGGTTCCAATTCCAGGGTCTGACACACTGCCCAGGAGACCTTCACCAGTTGCTTAAGGGTCATCTGTGCGCTGGTCCCATTGAACGCTGAGAGTCTACGGAGGAACTCTCATGTGGAGCTGTGTTAAGGGAATGGTCGCAATGGTCGCTACCATGTGACCCAGAAGCTGGAGAATAGTTCTGGCCATGACCTGGTGCAATGAGGAAATACTCCGAGCTTGCCTCTGAAGATGATCTGCCCTGTTGGAGGGAAGGCAACTTTCTCTTGAATAGTATCCAAGAATGCACCTATGTATTGTAGCCTCTGGCTGGGCCATGGGGAAGATTTTGGGAGATTCAGAGTGATCCCCAGTTCTTAGAATAGCATAAAGGTGTCTTCCAGGGTTTTCAGCAGCTGGTCCCTTGCTGGAGCTGTTAGGAGCCAGTCACCCAGGTAGAGAAAAATGTAATGACCCTTTCTCCTGAGTGCTGCAGTCACCACTGCCAGGCACTTGGTGAAGACACGAGGAGCTGAGGACAAGCCGAAGGGCAGAGCTCAGAACAGATAGTGATTTCCTCGAAGGTGAAGCGTAGGACTCTTCTGTGGGATGTCAGGACCTTGATGTGAAGGTACGCATCCTGCACATCAAGAGTGCAAAGCAAATCCCCTTGATGGAGCATTGGGAGAAGCCTGGATGCATCACCATCCTGAATCGCCTGTACTCCACATAATTGTTCAGGTGGCTGAGATCCAGTATGGGGCAAAGATCTCATGTCTTCTAGGGGACCAAGAAAAATGGGAATGATAGCCCTTCCCTTTTTGGTTTGGAGGAATGGGCTCTATAGCCCGTTTGGACAAAATGGCCTGGATCTCTACTAGGATCAGGTTGGCATGGGATGAGGAGTAGTGGGAAGGAACAGGAGAGTTGTCTGGAGGTAGTTCAGAAAACTCCAGGGCATATCTCCTTTCTATTAGTTGTACGACACACTGATATGTTGTAATCTTGGTCCAACCCTTGAGGTAGGGGGCAAATCAAACCCTACTGCCTCCCCAGAAGCTTCGCCAGAGGAAGGGGTGCAATTAAGGAGTCAGGTAGAGGCACTGGGGGTGGGCAAAGGGTCCAGAGAAGCCTCGGTAGTTCTCTGGCCCGAGTTCCTGGAGGGCTGGGAGGAGGCCTTGCATTTAAAAGCCCCTCTGGGCTACTGGCCTTTGGACTGCTGGCCTGTTTGACGATGGAAAGGCCAGCGACTGGAGGGAGACTGTTCCGACTTGTACATTCTATGTACCGACTGGACAGCCTTTCCAGGATCCTGGAGGCCCATAATAATCTTTTCGGTATCCTCTCCAAAAAGAACTGGACCCTGAAAGGAGGCATCTAAGATGGCCTCTTGGAGGTCCTGCCGAAAGTTGGAGACCCTAAGCCAGGAATACCTTCGGAGACAAACGCCAGTGGCAGCAGCCCCGGCGGCAATGTCAACTGAGTTGTAGGAAGAGGGTAGAACATGCTTCCCTACAGCCACACCTGACTGGAGGATGTCTAATAACTCAGACTTCTGAGAAGAGTCCGGTTGATCTTTTGCCAATTTCAGAGACTTTTTTCATAAGGAATTTGGGTATTGGACCAAATGAGCCAAAATGTTAAGTGATCGGATGGTACATATGGCCAAAGAATAGAACTTGTAGACAAACTGTTCCAACCTCTTAAGACTCCTTGTTAGTAGGTGAGAGCCAAGGTGTTTAGGTTGTTTGGTCCTACCATGGGTCGCAGGCAGAGCCATGGAATCGGCCCTAAG
The DNA here is from genome assembly GCA_016271365.2 of Neoceratodus forsteri. Taxonomy (NCBI): domain Eukaryota; kingdom Metazoa; phylum Chordata; order Ceratodontiformes; family Ceratodontidae; genus Neoceratodus; species Neoceratodus forsteri. The sequence continues at coordinate 1,337,549,192 of CM057455.1, read as the reverse complement.
TTGCTCCCCCAAGAAAGGGCTTTCTTGGGGACCGCTGAAACTGATGAGAGGTGTTTCCAGGCAAGCTTAGTCACAACCTGGAAAAGATCCACCAATGGAGGCACCACCAGGGGCTTAGAGTCATTCAGCCTGAGGAACCTGGCAAGCCTGTGTCTCTCTGGATCCAGGTCCTTGGTGTCCAACCCACTGAGGAACTGGATGTGTCTCATTACATCCATAAATGTGGGATCATCCGGGGGAAGACCTCTGAGAATCTTTATGGGTATCCGGAGGAGGAGGAGGGAAGAAATCCCCTTCTGATGACCTGGATGAGAAGGAAGAGCTCCAGCTGAAATCCTCCGATGAGGGACAGCGAGTGTAGGAACACTGGGTCCAACGTCTGTGGAAGCGATGCTAGCACCTGGAAGAGGAATGGCACCGTCGTCTGTGCTGCCTATGAGACCCCTCGTTTGAGAGATCTGGAGAAGGGGTGGTCTTTTTTTCTGGTGGAGATGGGTCCCTGGGTGGAGGGGGAGTAGGCTGCGTAGGGGGAGTCAGAAGCTGGGCCCCCAGAAGGAGCGGGTTCTGGGCCTAAGGGGGCAGGTGGGCATCTAGGCAAAAGGTCCCATTTAATAGTGTTCCATAAGGAATTAAATAGGGCCCCAGACGTCTGTAAGCGAGACCAAAGGGACGCCGGAGGGCCCAGGCGCCGGTGGAGGGACATTTGAGGGCCCCATCATCACAGCGGGCGACCCTGTCGTCAGGTCCGGATGCGCAGGATCAGCTGGCTACAGTCCTGTGGGCGTTGGGTTATCCAGCATCGGGTTAGTGGGTGCCAGATTAGGGGATGCTGGGTTAGGGGAACCAGGTCAGGGGATAATGGATTAGCTGCCGTCCAGTCCTCAGTTCAGAAGAGGCTGGAGTAGCCAGTGACATCCGAGGGTCAGGTGATGACAAGAGAGGGCGTTGCCCAGTTTAGCTCCAGAGAAGCCGATAAGGAGGCAGTTGCCTGCCTGCACCGGTCCGGAGTACTGGCCAACGTCAGCTGACAGGGCATCTGCAGAGGGGAGCAGGCTTTCTTTTGGAGCTCCCTCTCCTGGTGTCGCTGGACTGAGACCTGGTCTGACAATCCGGACATCCTAGCCGAGTGGATGATGGGTTCTGACTCCCCGCCCGAAGAGGCACCAGCAGATCCACCCGGCTTAGGCCCGGTAGTGTGTTTGTAATGGTTAAGACTCAGGGGAGGAACGTCTAATGAAGGGCCATGCCCCAAAGTCCCCTGCCAGATCTCAGGATTAAGGAGGGAGGCTTTGCCAACGGAAGCCCAGAAGAAGTGAGAGCTGCCGGGGGTTGGGGGTCTTAGTCCAACCTCCCGCGGGAGGAGGAACTCAATGAGGCCACCAGCTAATGCGGGGACCTGGAGGGGGAGTCCGATTGGGGTCTATCCTTGTCACTGTCCTGCTGACGATGCTTCCCGCTAGATTTCTTCTCCTTATGGGCTGAAAAAGAGGGAGAGGTCCATGCAACCGGGGAAGAAGAAGAGCTGTGTCCCGATGGGGTTCTTTGCATGGCAGCCAGTTGTTTATCCAACAGGTAACTCTTCAAAGTCTTCAGGTGGCAGATCCTGGTTCTGTGGGTGAAGCTTAGGCAATGCGGGAAGGCCTTAAGAGTTGTGGTCGGGGCCTAGGCAGATAGGGCAGGCTGAGTGGCTGTCTTTCAATGGTATTTGCTTGCCGCAGGCAAACTTGGATTTCTGCGGTTCCGCTGATGAAGTCGGAGAAGGAGAAGACATGCACAAAGGAGTAGAAAATTAACACTGAAAAAATCTGAAAATAACAAAACGAAAATGGCAGTCGACTGAGAGCAGAAGGCGTCCACGGAGCCTATGTGCATGGGTGGATGGTGGGAAAAAAGCTGAGGTGGTGCTGGGGCACTGCCTCTCTTATACCACTAGCCAATGTCGGGAGCGGGCCGACATCAGGGGTCAGTCCCCCGCTGTAGACTGCTAGCTAGAAGTTTTCCATGGGTTCCTGGTGCCTGCTGGCTTAGTCCTAAGTGTGTAGCCTACTGCAAGAGCTCCCACTCAAAGTAAGATCTAAGAAAACAGCTCGGCCCCTCTCTCCATGTCCATGCACAAGCTAGACCACTCCTCCTATCTCTCTCTCTCTCTCTCTCTGCCTTCCCTACCCATCTCCCCCTCTCTTTTTGCTCCCACCTCTCAACTACCCCCACCTCCCCCCTCACCACTCCCCGGCATCTACCACCCCTCTTTCAATTTCTCACGCCCTACCCCCTCCCCCCACAGCCACCGACCCACCACCCATATTTGACCTTCTCACTCCTACCACCTCCCCAGCCTACCTTAATCTTTCATTTATTCACTGTTGGGCACAGTTGCTCTTCCCACCTTTCCATTACTTCCCATTGCGCCTCTCCCCTCCTTCCCCAATACCCTCAGGCTACTCTGCTCCACACTATACAGCTCCTTTCACAGTGAACCACCTTGTGTATCCCATGACAATGCTATGTGCTGCTGCTCTGTTTACCTTAACATTATTGCCACTTATCTTGCAATATTATTTTCATATTATTTTATTATTGTTATTCTGTCTGTAATGTTATACTGACATGGAATCTTTGCAAATGAGCAATGCTCAAAGGTGTTATCCAAAAATCGATATAAATAAAAATTTGAAATTTGAAATCTGATTCTTGGGGGTTCTTAACTGTATACCCATTTACACAATTCTAGAAAACCTGGTAGGTCCTAGATGGTCCCTTCCAGAACTGTTTTTTTTCCATTTCCCCCCAAATACAATAAATACTATTTACAGTGTTGCCATCTCCTGGAATGCTATGAATTTCTCCTGGATTGTGAAAAGCCTGTTAGGATACAGTGTTTGTCACTATCCACCCTTCCCCACCTTTACACACGGAGAGACATAACAGAAACATAGACTGACGACAGAAAAGACCATTGGTCTATCCAGTATTCCCATAAAATCCTAACATACCCCATCCGCCTCCATCCCCACCATCCTACTACTATCCCCCTGAGCAACCACTAAGCCCTTCACTCTGTCCCAGCCGTGGCTGAAACCATTAATAGTTCTGGCTCATGCCATATCAGTTGGCAGACTGTTACACAGCTCCACCACCTCTTCTGCAAAATAAACTTTCTCACTGCCCTCTTGACCCCAATAAATTTCCACTTCAGGCCACATGTTTTGATCTACTACTTATGCTAAATAGTTCTGCGTAATTTACCTTGTAATTACAGAAGCAATCTCACCCCTCTCAGATCCTGGACAGCTCTACCAACATAGCCGGACTTGTGATTACACTATTGTTATATATGGCAAGACTTTGATTTCAATTCTTCTCCCTCCATCTCCTGGTCACTATAGCATTTTGAGGTACAGTGTTGGTCCTGGTTCTTCCACTTCCCCACAGAAACATAAAATAGCAGAAGTTCTGGATGGTTGTCAAGTTCAGTGGTTCTTATGAAAAAGAAATATGCTGGTGCGTGTACATTTTTCTCACTAGCCATAATGTCTGTATGAGAATGCTGCGTTGATCTGTGACAACCCCCCAAAAAAAACACACACTATATGGTTATGGCTCATTGTGTATGGAATTCAGTGGTTTTCTAAAAGCTGTTGTAGGACAGTTCAGAGGTCTCAAAAAGTTGTAGTATTGTTGTGACATCACAGCTATACTACAACAACTTTTCTCCTTTGAACTGCTCACATGACTCCTTGGCACAAAGTTCTGATGGCAATATGTTGGGCGTGGCTGGATGGAGCTGATCAGTAAAGCTGCATCGCGACTATCTGAAAATAAGTAAATCGCGACTATCTAAAAATAAGTAAGTTACTTAAGATTTTTTAAAAATAAAAATGATGCAGTTCTTTTACTTTTACTGGAGTGAGCAGGCATGTGTGCGGCAGAGAAGGGGTTGTGGCAGGAGACAAGCTAGTGGCTGAGCGCGCACTGAGCACCATGTTAAAAAAAAAAAAGCACTTTTTTTTTTAAACCATATACTATATCAAATAGTACATGGGCAACCATACACTAACAAGGTTGTATTACCATCTCGGGGTTGAGATGACATCTGGACCTCTCGAGCTTCACTCTCGAGGTCCCTATGATGTAATCTCGACCCCTCGATGGAAACACAGCCTTGCTGTGTATGGTTGTCCATATGCTATTCCATATATTGTCTGCTCATCAGTAACTAAACACTGTTCAAAGAGCCTATTGACTAAAAGTAGGGTTTTTTTTTTTTTTTAGCTTTCTTCCCCCTAACCTCCCATGTGGGCACTGAGAGTCTCCCTCTCTCTCTCTCTGTCACTCTCTCCTCCGAAGCTACACACAAGCTCACTCTCACCTTCTCAGCCGACAGCTGTCACATCGGCCAGTGCCCAGTGTGGTTCCTGGGTATGCTCTCAGTCCCACTCCCTCCTGACTGCTGCCTCTATACCTGCCATTCAAACGCAGCTACCAATCTGCCACAGAATTCTTCCAGCTCAGCCTGGAAGTCTCACTGAACACGAAGTGAAGTCCAACCCACTCCTTATGGGGCAGTTGCTGTTGACTCCTCTGTTGAATGCTGTTGCTGCTCCCTTTTACCTATGTGTCTGCATAACCAGTGTGCCCTAATTGGCCACCACTGCTGACCATTCACATTATTCCCTCTTAAATTAAACTTCAATACAGTATACAAGCAGGACAAAGCAAGTGAATCTCGCACGATATGGCACACTCTGTCCTGAGAGCCAGAAGCTCCAATCACTTGACTAGTTCTTTTGTGAGAAAATGCTATCCTCGTCTACATCCCCACACAATGTCTGTTGGAGCCAGCCCACTGTTGGGAGGTCCTGACTGTGATTCAAACACCCAATCAATACATAAGATGCACCTGCCCCCAGCAGTGCACAATAGTACAATAGCGCAAAAAGCACAGAAAAAAAAAATAATGCCGCTCATGCTGAGAACTCAGAGCCACTCCAAGAGATGGAGCAAGTAAACCCTAAATAATTTTCTTCTTTATTTTTTTATCAGTGGCTGCAAAAAAACAATCTCATTGGACTCATGCAGCAATGGTGACTGCATTCGAGAAACCATGATCTAGAAAATAAAAATTACATACTCACTATAATTCTTGATCTTCCTAGATATATTCACCATTCACTACTGTCAGGTGTCAGTCAGAGGCGCCAGACCCAGCAGGAGCTTACAGCTTTAAGCTTTTCTCTTGAGGAGGGGCCTGCATTGGAGACAGCGCTGTCCTCGAGGCCGGCATACTACGTGGTGCTTGCGGGTTGGCCAGTAACTGACGCCGGTCCCCCAACCTCCTCAGCTCTGCTCACCAGAGAGGAAACAAGGTAAACAGAAAAAAAGAAGGAAGGGTGGGGCAAGAAGCCCAAGGGATAGAAAAAGGAAAGGATATAAACAAAGTATAAGGATGACCACAGGAGAAGAGGTAAGGGATCTGGGGTATTTCTGGGCAGGGAGACCCCAATCACTGGGCAGGCCAAGAGGTAGAGAAAGAAGAGAGAGAGAGAGAGAGAGAGAGAGAGAGGGATGGGAGGAAGGAAGGAAAAGCAAAGAAAGAGAAAAAAGAAGGGGGACAGAGAGCGAGAGAGACAAACCAAATTTGGACTCCTAGAAGGGAAAAACATACCTTTAAGGGTGGTAGAGGTTTCCTGTGGACCAAGACAGAGGAAATGACCTACTCTAGGAGAGGTGTGGGCCCAGGTCCAGCTGAGCAGAGGTAGGATCTTATGGAGTGGCAATGGAAAAATCCCCATAGCCTCTAAAACAGAAATCTAAGCGAGTCAGACACGAGATAGTTATCTGCCAGGCAGAGGAACAGAAGATCCTTGCTCTTTCCACTTCCCAGGTTGCCACTTTTTTATTGGTCAACACAGGAAAAGGTCTTCAAGTGTTCCCCTCTGCCCCCCTCCCTTTCCTGCAGAGGGGTGGTAAAAAACACCCCAGGGCAAGATCCTCACGGACAAGGAGGTTCAACTGGTTAAGTTAACCAGTATGCCTCTAAACTAAAAGGCTCAACCCCTTGGATCTACCATCACAGACAAAGTGATGGGAGGTGGAAACTCATTTCCCTTAAGAGAAGTGTGCAAGGAATTCCCGTCCTGTGGGTAACCCAGAGCTGGGTTACCACAAAAGGGAAAAGTAGGAGTGGGCCAAAAGGCTCCACTAGAGGAGAGAATAGGACATGAGGGCCCCAGGGTTCGCTAAGGCAAGGACAGGGACTCAAGGGTGCCAGAGGCAACTTTTGAAATGCTCAAATGAGAGACAGCATGTGATGTAGACAGCCGTGAGTAAGCTCCCTGTGATTACTCCAGCCACCCGTTTGGTGTTTCACAAAAAAAACTCGACATATTATAAAAAAACTGTAAAAGAGAACTTTCCTGGACATCTAAAGCAATCGAGCAGAGGATATCATTAATATTATAGTGAACGGAGGCGGAGATGAGAAGAGCTTTGCCAAAAAGAACGCCTCCCCCTCCACGCCAGAGAAAGGCCCAATAAAGCCTAGGCCTGCTAGTATGACTGACCCACTTGAAGTAGCTGCTGTGTCTGAGGATCAGGAACTCTTAACGCTAGCAAGGTTCCTAGCAGAATTCAGACCGTTTAAAGATGAGCTGCGATCCCTAGCCACAGAAATCAAAGCCATTTTGGTGGCTCTCGAGGATGTTTCCCGACGGACGTCAGACTCTGAGGTAAGAGTGTATTCCTTGGAAAAAAGAATGGACAAAATAGACCCAGAGATCGTGGCTACAAGACAGAAAATAGCCAGGACTGAAGCAAAGCTGGAAGATTTAGAGGGTCGCAGTAGGAAGAATAACGCGGTCCTAATTGGGCTGCCCGAAGCTATGGAAGGGCAAGATATCATCAAGTTCATTCAAAAATTTGTGGAAAAAGTGGCAGGACCCTCGCCATCTGGGGCAAAATATTCCATCGAGAGAGCCCATAGAGACCTCAGACCGGTTCCCCCAGCTGGATCGCCCCCGAGACCCCTGATCTTCCATTTTCTCAATTTCCTCAAGAGGCAACACTTTTTAAGTAAAGTTAAAGAAGTTCAGGAATTAAGTTGGGAAGGCACTAGGGTGAGGGTCGCCCAAGATCTCCCTGCCTAGGTAAGACAGTGATGAACTGCTTTTCACCCACTGGTTTCAAAATGAATAGCCGCTGGAATCCGATTTAAAATGATTTATCCCGCGAAGCTACAAGTTCTAGTCTCCAGATCCTGGCTTAAATATGAGGACCCCGAGGCAGCGCATGATGGATTGAAGAAAGCTCAACCGGATTTGTTTCAGGACTCATGAGCAGGATAATGACACGAGTTCGTTTTTGGATGGTGGTCTTGCAGGGTGCAATAGTGCAAAGAATATTAAAAGTCCACCTGCCTTTGTCTGGAGACAGGACTGCTGGCGCTGTGCTGCTGGAGATCTGTGCATCTGACTTCGGGTATGCGGTAGTGAGATAGCGGGTGATAACGAAACTGGACTTCGCAACATTTAAATTTGTTTATGGTTATAGAGCTTGAGGGAGAGTGGAGATAATTATATACTGATCCTTGGGTTGCTGATTGCTCTAAGTTTTTTTTTTTTTTTTAGAACTAAATAAAATGAAGGGAAGGAATTCAGTTGAAACTTTGTAACTCGAATGCAGATGATGTCTGGCTTCCTTGCGCGAACACTAGAGAGAGCCAACAGACCAGTTATCTTTATAATTTGGAAGGGTCATAAGGAATAGAAAGCAAAACAAGGCTAATTGTGTTATCCATTTCTCACTGCAGAGGAATACAATTTTTAAGGCAAATTGACCCAGGGGAGAAGATTTTGTTTGGGATTTACAACAGTGCCCACACTCATACTGAAAACGGAGAGAAGTTCAGTGAAATATTACTCATGTTAATATGATGGGATAGATTCCCATACTCCCCAGTAGTAGATAATATGTTTGGCTAAAATAAGGGTGGCTGGAGAGAGGGACGTTGGTCCTGTATGTGGTTGCCTACTGCAACAGCCTCTTTCGAAGATCTACTGTTACAGTAATTTCTTACGTAATTGTACTTTTCTCCTCCCCTGCCGCATCACTTAAGGTTTTGAACATTTTTTAAATCCACTCTGTAATAAAGACATATTTTTTCCCTTTTGATTTTTGCTTACTTAGGGGACAGAGTAGTAGACTATTAGTATACTATACTACTAACTGTTACTGTAGAAGGAAGTACACAGTCATGTAGTGAATAGTGATGAATGATCAGATGAGCTTGGGGGAACTTAGAACCGTTTTACACACAATCACTGTGACTCTGGGTACTTAAGAGTAGAGAATAGAGAGTCACTCTGATAATTCAATTAATGCAATTCCCTTCCTCTCCCTTTGACAGAGCCTTGTCACTTTCTTTTTTAATCAGTCCCCCACCTCTACACTGTTCATGCAGAGAGCTGAGAACCCACACTTCAACTCTCAGGTAGACGCTACCTTGACTCTTTATATACTTTCCTTGTGTCGTTGTGTGTTAATAATGTAAGTCGTTGGGCTGCTGATATTTTTTTCTACCCCAGGAGACCAAAAAAGTGCTTTATAGAGCCCTAGTTTAGGCTTCAGCTGCAGCCTGCACAAGTCTCTAGAGGTCTGTTTCTCGTTTTGAGCACAGTTACTAGTGCACTGTCTTTTTTTTTTTTTTTTTTTTTTTAACAATCGGACAGTCCCCTTCCTTTCCACTCAAATATCACAAGGGTCCTGTGGCTGTTTTGCAAGGCTAGGGTAGGTACTACACACGGTAAGTTAAAGGAAAACAGTCCAAAACAGTGGGGACAATCACCAGGGCTGCAAAAACGCCCAATTAAAACAACATATATGGTTTAAAATAAATGCAGCTAACCTTTCTCGAGTTATTTAATATTGCTCCTGGATGCGCCATGTCAAAAGTGCTGCCGCACCGGAAGACGGAGCGTGCCCCTGGCATCCTGTCCTGTGCCAGAAGGCTCGTAAAAATGACAAGCGAGGTGTATCTACACCGAAGAAAAAGAAACATTGTGGCATGTAGAGGTATATTAACTGAATCTCTACAACCAATTCCCGGTGAAAACGGAGCCGTGTAATGTACTTAGGGTCACTGGTGGGGTTGCAGCTCCAGGTTCAGTCATGCGCAGTAGCACCTAATGCTCAGAGTTCGGGCATGCGCAGTAGCGCTGGGTGCTGCTGCGCAGGACCGATCTCGGAACTGCAACTTTAATGGTGATTTTGGGTACATTACACGGCTCCGTTTTCACCAGGAATTGGTTGTAGAGGGCTGGGAAGCCCACATGGGGGACAACAGGTCCCACGGGTTCTGGACCCCCGATGAGTCCCAATGCCACATCAACCTGTTGGAACTCAGAGCAGTCAGACCGGCGCTGTCAGCTTTCGCTCCTCAGCTCCGGGGGTCACGTGGTTCAAGTCCAGACGGACAATACCACGACCATGTACTACCTCAACAAACAGGGCGTCACGCACCCCTGTCTGCTATGTAAGGAGGCACTCCGAATCTGAACCCTCATCAGCCGGTTGGAGGCAGATCTCCTAACAATCTATGTGGCAGGAGTCTCAAACCAACTGACGGATGCTCTCAGCCGCTTAGGCCAGACATCCCACGAGTGGTCTCTCCAGCCAGAGGTAGCTTACAATCTGTTCTATCATTGCGGCAAGCCATTGGTGGACCTGTTTGCCTCCAGGGAGAACACCAAGCTGAGTCTGTACCATGCCCACCCCCTCAGCAGGGCTCGCTGCAGGGGGATGCTTTCTCGAGGCTGTGGACCCCGGGATTCCTCTACGCCTTCCCATTTCCCTTGATCCACAAGGTGTTACTCAAGGTGAGGAGGGACAGGGTGAAGGTGATCCTGGTAGCCGCAGATTGGCCCTGCCAGTTCTGGTATCCAGATCTCCTCAGCCTCAGCTGCAGGGCCCCGGAGTGGCTTTGTACACGCCCGGACCTAATATCGTTGAACCAGGGGAAGGTATTCCATCTGAACCTTCAATCCCTGCACCTCACAGCCTGGTACCTGAGTGGCTAGAGTTCCAGGCTCTGGGTCTTTCCGAGGATGTCTACACCGTGGTGGAGGCATCTCGTAAGGAATCGACCAGGAAGTGTTATGCCTTCAAATGGAAAAGGTTTTCCATCTGGTGTCAGAGTAAGAGTCTGGACCCCTTATCCTGCTCTGTGGCTAACATTTTAGACTACCTTTGGTCTCTTTCCAAAGGGGGTCTACGGTCATCGACCCTTAGAGTGCACTTGGCAGCCATTTCTGCTTACCGGGCGCGGGACGGTCAGCTGACAGTGGCACAGGAGACCGTGATCGGGCTCTTTTTCAAAAGCCTGGATCACATATCCCCTCCGGTGCGTGAACCTCCACCTCCGTGGGATCTCTTGCTGGTTTTGGCAAAGCTCATGGGCAAGCCATTCGAACCAATGCACAAGTGTGAGCTCACACTTGTCGTGGAAGACGGCCTTCCTGGTGGCTATCACGTCAGCCAGAAGGACAGGGGAACTCCAGGCACTTTCGGTGTACTCCCCTTATCTGGTCTTCCACAGGGACAAAGTTGTCCTGCGCACCCACCCGAAATTCCTTCCGAAGGTGGTGTCAGAGTTTCACCTTAACCAGGTATTGACTCTGCTGGTATACTACCCTAATTACACCTCGGACGTCGAGTACAGGCTCCATACTTTGGACCTGAGACGTGCCCTCTCCTATTATAAGGAGAGAACGGCGGAAATTCGTGGAGAGGTTCCCCAGCCGTTTGTCACCTACGCTGAAGCCGCTTCTGGCAGACCTGCAGCCAAATGACCATTGCAAGGTGGATTACATCATGCATAGGTCTGTGTTATGAGTTGATGGGCAAGGAGCCTCCCAGAGGGATAAGAGCTAATTCTACCCGACATACTGCTGCATCGGTGGCTGCTTCCAGGGACATCCCTATCCAGGAGATCTGTCGGGCTGCTACCTGGAAGTCAGCAAACACCTTCATTACCCACTACCACATCGACCTTGAGTCACGCCGGGATACTGGTTTTGGGGACTCTGTTCTCCAATCTCTGTTCCCTAAATAGGGGGTGTGCACCTTGCCTCCGTCCTCCCAGAGAACTGCTTGGAGTCTGCCAGAGTGTGGATGAACAACACATCCATGCTCCTAGAAGAACAGGTTACTCACCTGTAACAGTAGTTCTAGGAGTGGTATATGTTGTTCATCCACACACACCCACCTGACCTACCCGGCTTTAGGCGCAGCACCTTGCTTCCAGCAGGCTACGATCTGGCGTCATGGGGTGGAGCCGAGGTATTTACCACCTGGGTGGGTGGAAGGAGCCAGCTTGAAGACTTTCCGGCGAGATTTTTATTTTTTATACTTCTTTATTAAATTTCAATAGAAATTAATATCATCAGTACATATCCTTATACAGATCATTACTCTGCACTTTATATCTGTAACAGTCCTGGTGCTCATCTAAAATGACACATTCTCAAATTGTCTGCCTTTCCACACTGATACCCTTTTACAGAATGATTGGGTTCAAAATGTGGAATGCTATAGTTCCCCCTTGTTATATAGATATCACTGAAATGTATATCATTATAGAACTGCACCATCTTATTTTAAAAACTTACAAATACAAAGAGAAAAGAAAAAGCACTATAATTAAGAACAACTTGTTAAAGTTTACCAACTACAACTACTGGGTCACCTAGGGTTTATTTTTATTACACATAAGAACTTCATTTTGCTAAGAGTATGTGGACAGTCAGAGTGAACATGGTCCTTATAATTATGCCCTCTGTGATGGGGGATGGAGGGACAAAGATTAAGGAATGAAGAAGGAGAAGGGGGAGTAGGTTAATATGTTAAGGGAAGGGGGAAAAGTTTCCCTGCCTAATCTCAACTCATTCTGAATTACTTCCCCTGGATAGCTCATCTAGATTAATAATCATTGTTAGGGTCAGCCCCAAGAACTGCCACAGGGTTTTTAACTATCTTGGCCTCTCCATATCACCCATCGAGCCCATCTATTCTGGAGTACCGAGGTTCTCTGTTGTAGCTGGAAAGTGAGCTCCTCCATCTGTTGTATCTGTGACACTACTTCAGGCCACTCTGGGATAGTCGGGGGAGTGGGCTGTAGCCATTTATTAGTAATAGCTTTTAGAGCTGCCACCAGCAATATCTGCCAAAGATAAGTAGCATCTCTTCCCCCAAGTTCTTCAGGTGCTCCCCCCAATACCATAACTCCCAGTCCTCACTGCCCTGGAATCTGAAATATCTGCTGTAGGGAATTCATAATTCGTGTCCAATATTGAGATAGGCTCAGGCACATCCAGAAGACTTGTGAGTGAGTGGCCAGAGAGTCACCACATTGCCTCCAGCACACAGCTGAGCTTCCCTTACGTTGTTTAGAGACCAACATCGGTACTCTGAAGTACCTAACCCTCACCTTCCATAAAAATTCTTGCCACATCGGTGAGGAGGAAGTTCTCCAGATATCTTTCCAGCCCTTTTCCCATGAACCTTCAGGAAGGGATATACTCAGTTCCCGCTCCCAGCTAATTCTAATGCATTCTGTGTTTGCGCCTACCTGTTGTATATATCTCTTATATAAAAGAGTAATCATTGCTGCAGGGTTCTCCGAACTCCACAGGGTTTCAAATACTTCTTCTCTGACGCCTGAACCCCCGCATGAGTGCTCTTTTCTACATTTTTGATTTATATAGCTGCAGAGTTGTACGTATCTCATTTTATTTGAGGGTGTTTTTTCCGTGGGGTCCTACCACCTGCCGGCGTCGGTCCTGTGTGTGGTTACCTACTGCAAGAGCCTCTCTCGATGGTCTACTGTTACAGTAAGTTCTTACGTAACTGTACTTTATAGGTACATAAGGGAGCGAAGGAAGACCAAGGAGGGAAAGTGAGGCTTAATAAAGTGGAGGGGGTGGGCAGAGGGTGACAGTGAAAAGGCAGAGATGCTAAACAAATATATTTGCTTAGTATTCACAAAAGAATGGGGGGGGGTTCCTAAACGAAACAATAGAAACACTCTGGATAAGGGGGGTCTATACCAGTCCATTCACAGAAGAAAGAGTTCTGAAAGAACTGTTACAACTGAAGGTGGACAAAGCAATGGGGCCTGACAGGATTCATCCCAGAATTCGAAAAGAACTAAGGGTAGAACTAGTGACACCACTGACTACCCTCTTTAACAAGTCATGGGAGGATGGGGTAGTACCCGAGGACTGGAGGAGGGCGGATGTTATTCCACTTCACAAAACTGGGAGCAGGGCAGAGGCAGGAAACTACAGACCTGTTAGTTTGACCTCAGTGATAGGGAAAATGATGGAATCACTTCTGAAAGAAAGAACTGTTGAGTACCTAGAGAAGCAGGGGCATAGGACCCAAGGCAGCATGGATTCACAGGGGAAGGTCATGTCAGACGAATCTAATAGATTTCTTTGACTGGTGACCAGAGTAGTAGACCAGGAGGGCTGTGGACATGGCCTACCTAGACTTTAGCAAGGCATCTGACAGTCCCACACAAAAGATTAATACACAAGTTAGCCAGCCTTGAAGTGGGTCCCAAGATGGTAGCCTGGTTAAAAAAACTGGCTGGTCAACAGGACACAGAGGGTAATGGTAAACGGAGTCCACTCTGAAGAAAGGTGGTTACTAGCAGGGTACTGCAGGGTTTAGTACTGGGATCGATCCTCTTCAATGTCTTTATAAGTTACATTGCAGAGGGACTGGAAGGAAAAGTATGTCTCTTTGCAGACGACACAAAGATCTGCAACAGGGTTGATACACAAGATGGGGTGGAAGGGATGAGAAGGGACCTGGCAAGGTTGGTGGAATGGTCAAATGTATGGCAGCTTAGATTCAGTGCAAAGAAGTGCAAAGTAATGCACCTGGGAAACAAAAACCCATGGGAAGAGTACACAACAGGGGGTGAGATACTTACAACAACAAAAATGGAAAGGGACCTTGGGGTAGTCATATCAGATGACCTAAATGTGGGCAAGCAATGTGAGAAGGCAGTATGGAGGGTTGGGGGGATACTGGGATGCAAAGGGAAAGGCATCACCAGTAGAAAACGGGAAGTTGTTATCCCTCTGTACAGACACCTGGTGTGACCTCATCTCCGCAAGGACATAGGCAGGATAGAGGCTGTCCAGAGGAGGGTAACTAAAATGATGCAGGGTCTGCACCAGAAGACATACGAAGAGAGACTAAAGGAGCTTAATATGTGTACCCTCGAGGAGAGGAGGGAGGAAGGGGGACATGACAGAAATTTTCAAGTACTGCAAGGGAATCAGCAAAGTCCAAGAGGGTAGCATCTTTCAGAAAAAGAGGTGTGCAAGAACAATGGGGCACAATTTGAAGATGGAGGGGGGATGGCTCAGAGGCAATGTGAGGAAGTATTTTTTCACAGAGAGTGCTGTGCATGCATGGAACGGCCTTCCTGAGGAGGTTGTGGAGTCAAAAACAGTGGAAGAATTCAAGAATGCATGGGACAGACATAAGGCAATTCTAGTTGAGGGGGGTAGGAGGAAGTAGGCTGTTGGTTAACTAGGATCTGCAGCTTATCCATTAGGTAGGGAACTGGGCAGACTAGGTGGGCCAAGCAGTCCTTATCTGCCGTCAAATTCTATGTTTCTATGGTAGTCTGCGGAGCAAAGCCTGTAGTAATTTGGAGGGAAAGGGGGGTTGGGTTAGTAATTTAGGGATATGTAATGTTGTTGGGGAGGGGGATATAAAAGTTTGAGGAGGGAAATTCAGCACAGTCTCTGCAAAGTATTGTTGGGTCCTTAAAAAGGTTAGTAAATATCCAGCACTGATGTATTTACTTTGTATTAGTAAGAATGTCTCAGAACATTAAAATTGCAACGTGGAACGTTAAAGGACTCTGTCAGAGAGTAAAGCAGTACAAGATTCTTAAGCACCTGGCGTTATAATCTTTAGATGTTGTTTTAATTCAGGAATCACACTTACTTGATTTAGAGAGGAGCTGTATGAGACGACAGCAGGTTGGTCATGTTTTTTCTGACGGGAGCGCTTCTAATAGGGCAGGAGTATTGATTTTAATTAATAGAAAAGTCCCTTTTGTTCTTAAGCAGGTAATCAAAGACCCACAGGGTAGGTTTGTCATTTTTCATTGTACTTTGTATGTGACGGAGATAGTGTTAGGTAGTCTATATGGACCTAATATAGACTTGCCTGAGTTTTTTTTTTTTTTTTTTTAACACACAGTTTGTGGAACTCCTATATCCTTGCCTATTATTTTAGGGGGTGACATAAACACTGTCATGGACCCATTAATGGACCGTTCTTCAGGTCTGAGCAAGATCCGATCACTGGCTCAAAGAGCCCTACAAGTGCTACTAGAATACTATGCTTTGTGTGACGTGTGGAGGGTCTTTCATCCTTCGGAGAAAGAGTACACATTTTTATCACCAGTTCACAAAACAATTTCATGCACTGATTATATCTTTCTTTCTCAATCTCTTCTTTTTGGGGTTATTGATGCTTCTATACAATCAGGTCCCCCCTCCGATCATTCCTTAGTAACCTGCCAAATTGCCCTTGCACTTTTACCCAAGAGAATAACCCGGTGGAAAATTAATAATCAAATGTTGAAAGACCCCCACATATTAGAAATTCTTAACAGGAATATTGAACAGTTTATTGAACCTAATCTCCATTCTATATCTCGACCAGATTTGATGTGGGGAGCGTTTAAAGTGTGTATTAGGGGAATCTTAATTAGTTTAGCTACGCAACGGAAAAAAGAGAAAGAAAGAGAGTTAAACACATTACTTGCCTAAATTCGGGCGAGTGAGGTTAAGCTCTCTCAAGGGTTTTGGGAAGCTCTTCAGCTAGATCTGACTAAACTAAAAGATGCCTACCTCGAGATACTGAGGGACAAAGCAGAGTTCGCAATTTTGAGAACGAAGGCAAATTATTCGGACCAGGGAGAAAAAGCGGGGAGACTATTAGCACTTAGGGTCAAGCAGCAAGAAGCTAACAGATGTATCTCCTCAATTCGTTCCCATTCTGATGGTTCCTTAAAAACATCTCCTACGGAGATAGTGGCTGAGTTTAAAGACTACTACATACAGCTGTATAGTTCAAATGTGAATTCAGCATCAGACAAGGATTTAGTTGCATACTTAGAGAAGTCAGGTTTATCTTCACTTTCTGAATCTCAACAGAATTTACTTATGCCCCCGAATTCCTCTACAGAAATTATTGGTGTCATTAGTAGTCTACCATCTGACAAATCGCCTGGTTCCGATGGTTTTTCAGCTAATTTCTATAAAGTATTTCAAAACCAGTTAATACCCTTATTACTTACATTTTTTCAGTATGTCTTGTCGGGTGCACCCACTGATCATACATTGTGGGAGGCCTTAATAGTTCTTGTTTTGAAACCGGATAAGAATACAGAATTAAACACTAGTTATCGCCCAATTTCCCTGATGAATCAGGACATTAAGATATTGTCTAAAATACTAGCTGAGCTCCTTGCATTAGTTTTTCCTGACCTTATTGGACCTGAACAGGTTGGGTTCATGTGAGGACGGTCCTCGATTGATCATCTTCAAACCCTGTTGCATGTCCTATCGGTGTCCAGAGATGCTACTTTTCCAGCTGTTTTGGTCTCTCTGGATGCCAAGAAGGCATTTGACAGGGTCGAATTGAACTTTTTATTTTCTGCTCTTAAGGCTTACAAGTTTCTTTTATGTTTTATAAATTGGATTAGGGCCCTCTACACTACTCCATCGGCTCGAGTGATGGCTAATGGGGCGGCATCTAAACGTTGCATTCGGGAACCAGATAAGGTTGTCCATTATCCCCTTTGCTTTTTAATTTATACCTCGAGCCCCTTACACGCCGTTTAAATCTTTCCCCAAAGATTCAGGGTATTAATATTCAGGGGTATAATATCAAAGTTTCGGCTTAAGCTGATGATCTCTTGTTACAGTTATCATATCCAAATGCATACATCTCCCCTATGTTATCTATCATCGAGGAATACTCCCATTTAGTCAATTACAAATTAAATATTGATAAAACTTTGGTCTTTCCGCTTAACCACAAGGTTCTTAAATCTTCCATCACGGAGTTGGGCTTTGCCTGGACCCCAAACTCTTTAAAATAACTAGGGATTCAAATCACCAGGCATTCGACCTCACTTCAAAAATTAAATTTAGATGTGTTAGTAAAAACCATAGGGGCAGATTTGGACAGATGGTCCAAATTATCTATTTCATTAAGGGGCCGAGTCAACTTAATCAAAATGAATGTTTTTCCTAGGATTTTTTATCCCCTGTATTTACTCAACATCTGGTTACCAATGGCCTGGTTTCGTAAAATTAATAGCCTGATTACTAAATTTATTTGGGCCAATAGGCAACCTCGGATTGCGTTTCACAAGTTAGCGGCTCCTAAGGATAAAGGAGGTCTTTGTCTCCCTTATTTAATGTTTTATTACTGGGTGAGTCACATTGTTAAATATATAAAATGGTTGGGACACGTAGATGAAGTGAATCCTTCGTTATTTGTTCCGGTCTGGCTTAAAATTGAGCCGTCTCTGATCCAGGTAAATGGCTTAACTCCGGCTGCCTTGTTGCATATTAATCCCAGTGCCACCCCTACAGGTTTAAAATCAACCCCTATAGCTATTTCTGTCAAGGTACATACTCAGATATGTGCCTTCATGAAATACAACCTCACTCGTGACTTACTACAGCTCATTGGGGGAACCCGAATTTAAAAATAGATAACAAACCGATCACACTCAAATGGCTTCCCCAGTTGCAGGATACCCGGCTCTCTAATTTAGTCACAGCAGAGAATTTATGCTTCTCAACTACTGACATTTTAAAAACTTTCAATATTCCTACTAAGGGTACATTTAAGGTATTTCAGTTAAGGCATCTATTAGTGAAGGTATTTGGGCTGACACCTCCCCCAAAAGGAACTAAAGCTTTTTTGGAGGAATTGTCCCTTATGTCCAATTCTGCCTATTCAGTATCTAATATCTATAAGGTAATATATAATTGCGTATACCTGACTTGTTTTGCGCCTGAGAAGTACTGGGATTTATTTTTTCCTCAGAAAGATATAGATTGGACAATGTTATGGCATAACTGTCATAAATATATTACTCAGGATAGACTGCGGGTCACTCAATTCCATATACTACATAATATATATTACACCCCACAAAAATTATACAAATATGGGTTTATTGAGTCTCCTACCTATTCTCGTTGCCACCAAGTAGAGGGATCCCTGTATCATATATTTTGGACCTGTCCCAAGGCCTCAACGCTTTGGGAGGGTATCCAGCAAAAGACGGACCCCTTGTTAGGACTGTCGGATATTTTTACCCCTGAGGTGTGCCTTCTGGGTGATTACACTACAATCTCAGTGACCATCAGACGATATCACATGGCTTTGATATCCCTTTCTGTTAAGAAGGTTATTCACAGTCATTGGAAAGACAGTGTGGATATCTCACATTCTGAATGGCTGAAAGAGTTACTTACCAACCTCAGAACGGAAAAGATAGTAGCTAGTCTCAAAAACAGAATGGATAGAATATAAAAGGATATGGGAACATCTTCACATGCTGTTTACTATTTAATATATAAGGTTAGGATCTTAAGAACAGAGTCTGTGGAATATATGGATGGAGTAGGCTGTGCTGAAATGGGAGGGAGGGGTTTGTTAGGGGTTGGGGGTGGTGGTCTAGGGCTGGGATAGGGAGGGGACAGTTCCAAGGTATATAGGATTGTACTGTCTTTGACTCACTGTATGATACAAACAATGTATACTGGATATGTTCTCTGTAGTTTAAAACCAATAAAATTTAATTTAAAAAAAAAAAAAAAAAGGAAATGCTCAAATGGATGTGCATGGGAGTCTGGCATGAGGAACAGACGATGGTTACTCATCTAGGAGATAAAAGGAAAAACATGCCATTGTTCCAGGAGGCAGAGTCCTTTACCCAAGACCATTCGGAGCCTTGGGGGGCCCACAACAGAAGAGCGAGCATCCCTTCTTGCCTTCTCCTCAGATGCTCTCACAGCAGTGCTTGGGGTACCAGAGAGAGATCTCCCAGAGGGAGAAGGCTATGAGGGAAGGTAGCAAGGCCCAGCGATCTGACCATGAGGGGACAGTGGAAGGGAAGCAGTAACAAATGGTGAAGATATCTAGGAAGATCAAGAATTAAGGTGAGTACATAATTTTCATATCTTCCCCAGATCAATCTTCACCATTCATTACTGTTGGGCAAGTACTAAGCACCAAGAAGGTGGTGCTGGCACACCACAGAAGGCAGAAGATGCCCTCAGGCTCCTGTGGGGGAGAACACAGAGAGGAGGGAGCCCCTTACGGGCCTGGCGAGGCCATAGACTGATCAGGATGAGGCAGAGACTCCCAATGCCTGGGAAATGGAAGGCACCCTGCTAACCCGTGCCTCACCATGCAGGAGAAGAAATGGGCTCCCTGGAAGGGAGAGGCAATCACCCTTTGCTGGGCAAGGGGTGATAACTCCGAAAGGGGAAGCCACGCCATCCGCCTAATGCAGACTGCAGCTCCTGCCAGTCTGGAAGCTACCTCATTGGTGTTGTAAGACACCCTTTCTTGGTGTCTCGTTAGCTCTAGACCATGGGCAGAAAGGCTAGTGGCCTGCCTAGTCGCCCCTAAGTCAGGCAAGGATGCTAGGAATTCACCCAGCACTGTTCACAGGTGTTTAGCGTAAGCAGCCTCGTGTGCCTGGTGCACCAAGACGCACAGAAGAAAGCACGCCGCTGAGAAGACCCTTCTACCCCAGCAGTCAAACTCAGCTGAGCCGAACTCTGGGGGGTGGTTGAGCCTTGGATAACGATGCCAAGAGGGGGTGTCTAGGAGCTCCACTCCTAAAGAGGGGTGGGGCATAGCACCTGGAGACCTCAGGGGTGTGCAATACCTGCGCTGACTTGTCCCTCGGGGCTGGAGAAGGGGCAGAGGGACGATGCCAGACCATATGCGATGCTCCCGTGAAGGGTCGAGGCCATGGAGGGATGACAAGATTGTCTGTACTAACCCTTCCTAGGAAACCGTGCATCACATGGGCAGGATTGTGGCTCACAAAATGGGAAAGCTGGAGCTCCTCCAGCATTCCCAACAGGAATCACTGATAGCTGGTGAGATCAGTGTCCGAGGACAGGTGGATGGAGGGATCCTCTTCCTTGGAGGAGGAAGACAAGGAAGCTGAGAAACCCGGTTCAGGAACCAGTGCAACTGGCAATTCAGGTCTAAAAATTATCTCATCCAGGGCTCTAAGATAGTGAGGGAATGCAGCTGCCAATGTTTTGAACTGTTCCCAAGTCATGGGCCCCAAAGGGCCATAGAGGCCTGGGAGCACAGGAGGATAAAGTAGAAGAAGGGGAGGAGCAGGAGAAGAGCTCTGGGGGGCCAGAGTAGGACCTTTGCTAGGGCTGCAAGATCGAGCAGGAGACCCCTCCCAGGGGAGGGGGCTGCATAACTCACCCACAGAAGAATGCACAACCAGACGGGGGCGGACAGGGTGGGGCCCTTGGGAGACCCCCAGATGGGACGATCGGAGCTGGTCTGGCCCTCGTGGGTGGCCCCCGACCCCCACCAACTGCAGACTCTATTGGTTCTGGGGAGGAGAGAAGGGTCAGCACGCTGGAAAACGGCCTCCGTGCCGACCTCGACCTCCCAACTCCCACTTCACCAGACAGGGACCTGCTCCTTCGAGGGGGCCCCCTAGTACTAGAAGTTGGGGGTTCTAAGATAGCCCCAGCACCACAATTGGTGCCAGTATCCACCCCAGAACCCTCCTGGCAAATGGCATCAGAATCACAGCCAGCACTGGACCACGACCTGGCACCACCCTCGGTGGTGACCCCTTTCACGGCGGCAGCAGACGTAGTAGCAGAGATCCTGTGGCTGGATGGAGGAGAGCTCCGGGGAGCTGGGCAGCCAATTGGGATCATACTGATCGTCCTCCTCTGGGAGATTAAGGAAATCTCCAAAGAAGTCACTCTGACACCCTCCTTCTCCCGGCACCACAAACAGTGCCATAAAGGGACCCAGAACTGGCACTGCCTCACTCACCGGCACTGAAAGCAGTGATGGGAGCCAAAACGGCACTAGAAGGCAGCAATGAGGGCTCCACCGGCTTGGGTCCAGCGTATAGATGCGACTGTTACATCGGGGGGTGTCCATGCCCCTAAGTGGGCAACAAACAGAGGGGTGCTCAGCCGATCCCCCGGAGGATGACTGTCCCACCAACCCCTCGCGTAGGCCTCCCATCCCAACGAGACTAGGACTGGCAGAGGCCTTCTCCCCTCGGTACGCACAGTACCAGAGAGAGACCCTGGGGAAGGACCCAACGACCTGGCCTTGGCATCCCGAGAATAACGCCGCCCTCTGAAGGTGGGAGGTTTACAACCCACCTTCGACGCACGCACTTTGAGGACCCAATGGCTCATGGAGAAGCAGGCATCGCAATTATCCATGTCACGTGATGGACCCAGGCAGGTAAGACAGCGGTTATGGCAGTCCATTATGGAGATCAGCTTGCCACAGGGGCATTGACACCCTGGGGCACTCCCCACCTTGGATTCAGAAGTAGACCCCAAACCGAACGTGACCGTGTGGACAAAACAAAAACAAACAAAGCACAGTACCTGACGCTGCACTAAATGACAGAATCAGAAAAATAATAAAAGAGTGATTTTAGTGACATTAAACACAGACTGACATCAACAAAAGCTCTGTAGCATTAAGTAAAATGGTGGCGACAGAACTGACGCAGCCAGAAATCTTGAACACAGCCTCCGCTTCCATGGATATCCAACTTCGACAGCGGGAAAATAAGAACTGAGGAGGTTGGGGGGCCAGTGCTGGTTACTGGCCAACACTCAAACGCCACATAATACATCTGCCTCGAGGGCAGCAGAGTCTCCAATGCTGTCCCCTCCTCCAGAGGAAAGCTTAAAGATATAAGCTCCTGCGGGGTGTGGCACCTCCAGCTGATACCCAACAGTAACGAATGGCGATGACTGATCTAGGAAAGATCTCCTGTTACTGCTTGATCACGTCAAAAAAAGTTGTCAGTGTGAAGTACTTCATGTTTAACTGAGAGAAACTGCCTTTTTGGCTATTGGACATTATATACTGGTTATGGAAATGATGAAGTAATCAAGTTAAAAAAATGAAATACTGCAACCAAAACAAAAACTCAAGCACCAGAAAGGTATATTTCACAGATCACAATCATTTGCACCTTACACAGAAAAAATGGAGATACAAAAAACACAACCCTTTAAAAAAAGTTTACTAGAAAATCACTACACACATTTAAAACACTGTGACACCAGACATTGACAGGCTGCATTCTGCACTTTCAATTTCAGAAACAGCTAAGAATGAGCAGGCTTCTTAATCATACACTATCACAAAAATCAGATGTATGTTTTCACAGTCACATAATACAAATGTCTCTGCAAACAAAAATCGCTGACATCTATTCGTTACAAATAATGGAAATTCAAAAATCACTGCAAATGTACATTTACACAAGACATGACCTACCAGATAATAAATCATTAGTAGCCCTCACACACATTAATAGTAAGCTTCTGCCCCCCCTCCCCATTCCATGTCCGCCAGGATTTCTGCCATCTCACACATGCTACTCCTCAGTTCACCGTCAGCTGCAGTATCACGGGCTCCTGGAGCATACTTCATGTTTAGGTTCTGGTGCTTTGTTTTGTCTCTACTACAGCTGACTGGCAGGCAAATAGTACAAATAATTCTTGAAATGCAGTACCACATGTCCCTGTGCACTACAGTCATGCCCATTTTATAATGCATACCGCTTTAATGCAAGACCCAGGTAAACAAACAATTTATGTCCCCATCCCTTTCATATAGCAGTGGTAAATACATTAAGTTTATTCAGGGAAATCGCTCCTTTAGGATAAGAACTGTTATCCCTATTTGCAAGGTGGTCCTGTAGTTTTGCAAAATAATACACTTGTGACAACATATACAATGAGACAGAAGTACACAAATTATTACAGGTAAATTTAAAAAAAATGTTCATTTTATTAAGAAGAGGTACTAGCACAGAACAGCATAAAATTCAATAAGTAGATTTTTTTTTTTTTTTAATTTAGTATGCATTTTGGCCACGGCCACCACCAATAAAGTAGATTTCTATCTTACAGTACTGAGATGTGTTGCACTGCACTGGTTTAAACACTGCTCTGTTACACTAGCGGCTAGAATTTCTCTCATGATGCAGTGCTGTTTTGACGGCTTAGGTGCATTATTGCAACCCGTGTATTAAGGGCATTCATTTTCCAAATTCACACAGTACATTAACAGCCTGCCCACCACCTACTCAGTGCCTGCCTAGTACTGTACCTCATTAGTCTAATTAATGCTGTCATTAACACCAGCTGGGCTCAAATTTGAATTCACCAGTTATAGCACCTGGGCTTGATTTTCAAAGGCCCAGGAATGACACACAGTACATGTGTCAAAAAGTTATGACACAAGGGCTAGCTTGCACCACACCGAGTGTCATTCCCCATTTTTGTAGGCATCTTGCACCAGAAGGGGGGCTGCCTGCATCACAGTGGCCTGCAGCAAGGTGTACGCCACCACCATGGCTGCAAAAGGCAGTAGGGGGCTTGTGGCGGATGCAAACTGCACTATTCCCATTTTTGGGACTCTGGAATCTGGCTGGACCTGCCAGGACTTAGACCAGCCACAGCTGTCCAACTCTCTGTGCACTGCTACCACTGAGCAGAAGTATGGCCACAGAGACCTGTGTGACAACATTCTAAACTGTACCAGGTGTGTTGCTACAGTGAAGACTGTGTTGCACATATTGGAGGGGTCACCATGAGCTAGAACGTGCCACAGCAGATAGTCTGTACAGCAGGCAGCACTGCAGTGACAAAGCTACTGTGCCCTGTAGCTGTCATACAGTGATGCACTGATGAACCTATAAGCAAGTCCTCCCGGCCTCCCCTGTGGTTAGCTGTGCGATGACAGTGCCAGCATCCCTGGTTCAGGTGGAGAGGACATGCTGCTGGTGTCCTGTCATCCAACTCCAATCCAGCATCAGTGCACACCGCACACATGGGCAACCGTTGATATCGGGGACTCTCTGTGTCTGGTCATGGGTGACAGGGGTTGCAGCAGCCCAATGGCCACTGACGAGTATAGTTGGCCACCATGGCATTCGAATCCAGAGGTGGGCAGTGTGCATACATACCACTTGCTTGGAAGGAAGTGGTGCAGGGGATGGGGGTCGTGATGCTGATGCTCATCAAGCACTACATGGCCCCATGTAGTCCTGCTCAGGCTTGACAGCCAGATCTTTCAATCAGGATCTGCAGCACAGTAAGTGGCTTCCAACTGTTTGGTCAGGACTGGGCTTTCAGTGCTGTGACATCAGAGGTATGGGTTGTGGGGAGATGCTCTCTGCACATGCATGGCTGGGTAGCCTTGGGTATTTTGCAGCACTCTGCACTACGGGGCTCCTGGGTGCCATCAGTGGGCATGAGTGTAGCTGCCACACATTGTTCTGGGATGACAATGAGAGGTATTCACCAGAGTATCATGCCCCAGGGATTGACAGCAGCTTCCGCCAAACACCTCCTCTGTGCCCTGTATTTGCTGCAATGACATGGTTGTGACAACGTTAGGGACTTTGACGCCAGGATCCCTTCTGTACCAAAATTTGCTGCAGGGTTCCTGCTGCACCAGGAGTCGATGCAAGCTGCAGTTTGCCATAGTATGTGCCAATCTCCCAGCCCCTTTGAAAATTGAACCCCGTGTTTAGGCTTCTCAGGTTACTCAGACCGGTTAATAGTAGAGTTGTTTGGAATCTAACAGGAAAAACTGAGTCATCAGATTCTGAACATTTTGGTATTCAGGCCCAAAGATCTGAGTCAGAAAAAAAAAAACACTTGAAATCAGGAGCAGAATCAGACTCTGGTTCCACATCTGATTTCATTAACTCGCAAAACCTGTAAAACCTCCACTGCATCCCATGGCACGGTGGAGAGCGTATGTTGCTGGCCTCACCCCCTCCCCCACCCTTGTAGCTCACTCCCTCTTCCTACCTTCGCTAACTGGTTCCTGCTGGTCAAGCCCTGGGGATCCCTGGCTATATTATGGGTCGACTCAAGGCTGGTCCGTCTAGCACTGTGGGCTCAATCCATCCTCCGTCCATGCTGGCCCATGCATCCACTGCTGTCGGTCTCAGAGCCAGTAATCCAGTCTAAGACTTGGCAACTGCATGCTCCCCCCTTCCTTGCCACTTCACTGGAGTCACCTTGTCACTCACTGCCTCTTTCTGCTCCAGCCCCACCCCTTATAGCCTAGCTAATAAAATCCTATAGTCCTCCTCCTCCTCTGTCAAAAACATGGCCAATTCCTTTTCCGAATGATGTTGGAAGCCCTTGCCTTGCTGCCACCATTTCTGTTCTGTCTGCTACCAACTTCAACCCATAACCCTCTCTGAGGTGTCTACCACACAAAACCCTGGGAAAGGGTTCCTTACTCCTTTCACAGTAAGAACAATGCAGCTAAAAATCCTTCAGGCAGATTGGGCGGTACAGCAGGCAGGGACAGGATTCGGGGAATTTTGTTTTTGTTGTCAGACTGGACTGCTAGAGTATGAGTTGGTGGCAATGGCAGTGTTGGGGGGGTGCACCACAGCCACCTTGAGTCAAGTGGACAACTGCAGTGGAGTGAGGAGTCCACACACATCAGTACTACAGCAGACTGACTGACTGTAACCAGATGGAGAAAGTTCGGGACTTGGGACCCAGTGTTTGGCCAGTGCCCACTCCAATCCACCGCACATGACCACACAAAGCAGCCAATAAATATGGTAGGTCATCGGGGTGGGTGATGTGGGGGGTCATTCAGGGAGGGTACCTGTTGATGGTTTTGCTGCCTTTCACCGTGTGCTAGGTGAGAGGCATGAGTTTTGTGAATATTAGGCAGTATTCAGAGGAGGAATCAGAATTCCAATTCTGACTGATTCTGCCTATTATACCTCAATAAGAAGTGGAACCGAATTAGCATTTCAAAGGAGACCCCACCAAAAAAAAAAAAAAAGAATCTGTCACTGTCTGGGAAAGAAAAAGCTGTTGACCTACTCGGCAGCCCTGGGACATTACAGACCAAGGTCACTAGACAGCTTGGGGTTCTTGATCCCAGATTTGATGTCTTGTTAAAAACAAGAACCAATGAAGTGGGTCCTAGGGCGTCTCGGCTGCTGGCGTACTAATTACGAAAGCAAAGGTGAGTCTCAGCTATTGCTTGACATTAAACAACCCATAACAGGCACCCATCATACAAATCTGCATGATATTACGGAGGCATTCTGTGCATACTATTGATCCCTATACACACCCTGACCAGCAGGAATCCCAAGAGGCTATGCAGCAGTTCCTAGCTAAGATCACTTTACCCTCACTTACAGGAGACCAGAAGAATATTTTGATTGGCCTGATTCGACATGGGGAGCTAGAGGCAGCTATAGCACGTTCCAAGACCATGAATGCCCCAGGCCCAGATGGCTACGGTGCGGAGTTCTACAAGGTAGATAAGGAATATCTGACATCTCCTTTACTTCAGGCAGCTTGTGAAGTGCAGGCCAGGAAATCCACCCCCCACTTTGAGCTGGGCGTAGGTGGCGATCTCAGTGATCTTGAAGACAGGTAAAAAACCCCAGACTTGCTCATCTTACTGCCCCCATTTCAGTGTTAAACACTGATTCTAAGTTTTATATGTTCATCCTAGCTCAAAGAATAGAAGGAATCTTACCGAATGTAATTAATTGCCCTAAATCAAACTGGCTCTGTACGAAATAGAACTACTGACAACACAAGAAGGGCATTATATCTTAATACATGAAATGCAAACCTGGCTACCCCCTTCGGTATTAACCTAGATGCTAAAAAGAATTCCATAGGCTTTCCTGGCAGTTACTATATTCCATTCTGAAACAATCTGGCTTACCTGTCCCTCGTATAAAACATTTACAGATTATACCAGTATCCCTGTGCCTGTGTTAAGGTCTCAGGGCATCACTCTGTGGATTTCGATTTCGGGCTACACCGGGGTACTCACCAGGGATGCCCTCTGTCTCCTCTCTTACTGGCCCTATATATTGAGCCCCTGGTGCAGGCAATAAGGTAATCTCCTGACATCAGTGGGATTTTGCTAGGCAGGGAGGAACACTGGATTGCCCTATGTGCAGAAGATGTTCTGCTATATATTTTGACAATCTCAACACCTCACTTCCAGCAGTATTCAACATTATTGAGGAGTATGGCTCCGTATCGGGCTATAAGGTTAATACCACTAAAACTGAAGCTCTCACATTTCAATTCCAGCCAACTCCTGAATTCATTCATCGCTTCACATTCAGATGGGACTTGGAGAAACTAATACACCTAGGAATTTAACTAGCATGCTCCCCAAAGCTAGCCCAAAAAAACTTTACACTCTTCATTGCACAAACCATAAATGATCTTACTAGTTGGAATATGTTACCCTTCAGTGTCACCAAAAGAACAGAGATAATACGGATGGTAATCCTTCCAAGGGCACTACTGTATATTTATTCCAAAACGTCCCCTTTTCATTAAACCTGGACTTTTTCCAACAAATAAATAAAACCATAGTATGGTTTATGTGGCCAGGACACTGTCCTCAATGTAAGTTTGCCACATTATTCCTCCCAAGGGAACTGGGTGGTCTAGCACTACCAAACCTTAGGCAGTATTATTGGGCCTGTCACATAAAATTCATTGTGCTCCAGCAGTTAGGCTTTCTATGCCTGCAATGGATGGAGCTAGAACAGGCACTTCTTTCTTCACGGGACTTCTACACAGCCCTCTACCACTTGGCCCAGCAACCGGGGCTCAAAGTAGCAGTAAACCAATGGACAATAAAACAAATAAGAACCTGGCCTCCGGTCAGGAAAGCTTTACATCTTGGTCCCTTCCTAGCTTTGCTAAACCCAAAAGCCATACTTGAAATCTGTCAACTGGTTCAGCTTGACCTAGCCTATCAACAATGGGAACATTATTCCCTACAATATCTCCACCAGATGACAACTGGACCCTTGTTCAAAATGTTCCCCAAGCTGTAATAGACCTTCGGACTCTGGCAGAGTGACTTCTATTGGTACTTAAAAATCCAATACCTTTTCCATTCCCTTCCCTTCCCTTCCTCCGAGAGTCCCATCCTGCCCTGGTCACCTTGGTTATAACTATATTCAGAACAAGGGTCACCGAACACCTAATTTCTTATCTCTATAGAGCCTTGTCAGAGCTCATGGGGGACCCCCTAACCCATATCATGCAAACATGGCAGGAGGAACTAGAATCCCCCATAACATCAAAGCAGTGGAGCTGGGCATGCCGGGTGTCCTTTAAAGGATACCTAAACATAATTATGATGGGGCACATTGTTCTGAAAACCTTCCCTTAGAATTAGAGCAAACAGGGAGAGGTTTTGAATAAAATTATTTATTACCTTAAATTCTGCCGTTTAACACATTTTTGGCAACTTTTTCCCAATTGCCAATGAGGAAATATTTTGAATATTGTGCTGTTTGGGAGTTAGTGTAAGTTAATGATGGTTCAAGTTCAAAGTCTCAGTGCTGCAGTTTATGGGTTTTTTGTATTACACATATTAGTATTGCCAGATGTGTATTTCTTCTCTTTATCATTATTTAATATGTAAGGAAGCACTTACGGTACGCTATATAATGATAAAGATAACAAAGTACACATATACCGGTAATATTATGCGAGAGTACATAAGGCTCCATAGATTAGTATACTGGGGACTTTCGGACTTGCCAAGATTACATCATTGCGTTGCACGTTCCCAGTAGCCTCAGTCCCCGATCAGCGCGGTGTTCTAAAAATGTTTCCTGGTTTTGGCAATTGGAAAAAAGTCACCAAAAATGTGTTAAACGGCAGAATTTAAGGTAATAAATAATTTTATTCAAAACCTCTCCCTGTTTGCTCTAATTCTACGGGAGGGTTTTCAGAACAATGTGCCCCATCATAATTGTGTTTAGGTAGCCATTAAGGTCACCGGCTCACACCAGTGGAGGGAATGCTCCTGGCAACATCTGATATGATACTTCAGGGCTCCTGTTGTCACGGCATACTACCAAAGAGGGAATACCTTCGCTTGCTGGAGAAACTTTGGGGAACCAAGGCTCACTTAACACATGTCATGTGGTCATGTCCAGTCCTGAACCATTCTTTTAAGCACTTCAGACCTAATTGGGGGAACTCTACAGGGAACCCCAGTACTTACAGCAGGAATGTTTCTGCTCATGGAGATGCCAAGGGGCCTCCAGGGGTCACTCTCAAGATACCGCCTCAGCATCATGTTGGTGGCCACCAACAAAGTCATAACAAAAGCCTGGCTTACTCCAGAGATTCCCACACTAGTTTATTTATTTAAAATTTGATAACCGGGAAAGGCACAGAGAGCAGAAGCTCATTTCCAGGTGCGGACCCAGGGACAGGAAGTACAAATGCAACACGGAGAGCAAACAATTAAATACTGTGTAATACAGAGTACCATAAATTTCTTAGTACTGACTGTACATATAGATGCCATTCACAAGAAACTGCGCCCTAAACTGGGTGCCCTGAACTGCAACCGGGGCTGAATCCCACTGTCAGTTCGCCAGGCCATTGTACAGAAAATTATTCTCCCCATTTTCAATTATGGGGATGTTGTTTACAGTGTCACCCCGTCCTCCTTCTTAACCAGACTGGACACACTCTTCCACTCCTTCTGCCGCTTCGCTCTTGACTGTCCTCCCTACACTCACCACTGTACCCTTTACCAACCCCTGTCCCTCCCCTCCTTGGAGGACAGATGGTATGCACACTGGCTTCCTGGCTAAATTTTGGTTCCAGTCCCTGCCTTCCTATCTCTCCTCCTCCCTCTCCATCCTTCTCTCTCACTCTTATTCGCTCAGAAACTCTGACCCTCTCATTTTTCCTGTCCCTCGTCGTACCTCATCAGCAGGTCAGGCCACCTTTTCAGACCGACTTCCATATCTGTGGAACTTTCTCCCACACCACACTCGATCTGCCCCCTTCCTTCAGGTTTTCAAGTCCATCATTAAAAATTATTTCCACTCCCCCTGCACCTGTTTCTAATCCTCTGCCATCTCAGCTACAGCTGATCCCACTCTTGTCACTCATAACTTACCTGTCCCATCCTACCCTATGTGATCACCACTGTTGTTTCCTGCAATAGTCCTGTAAATCATGTGTATACCTTATCTCAGTAATCGATGTATTCTCATTTATAAAATGTGTAACTATGTAATGATAATATATGCTATTTTTGTCGCTCTATTCTTATTTCGAAATGTGTATTTATATTACAATTTCTGCTGTTCTGTCTTGTCCTATTCTGTATTTATAATTTTGTTAGATTTGCTGCATGGTTTGCCCTTCTCTGTATTTGTTTCTGTCAATCCAGTTTCTCTATTGCTCTTATGTTATGTACTCTCAACCACAAATGCTGTATTTCTACTCGGAGATTCGCGTTTAAGTGTTAAAGATGGCAGCCATGCTGGGCTAGCTGTCGTACCGCTGTTTGCTGTGCTCTCCGTTTTGCCGTTTTGTCATTTTTAGAGTACCATTTTGCTGTTTTAGAGCATCATTTAGAGTTATTTCTTTTGCTTGCGCTCCTGCTGTTTCTTTTTTGGGCACGCTCGCTTGTCAAAGCTGAGCGTGTGGCACTGCAAAGCTGTTAAGCTTTTAAGTCTCTTGAGTTTTTTCTGCGTTTTGTTTTACCTGTATTATGCCGGGATTGCGATCTGTGGACTCACTCGGTTTGAACTCACTTGGTTCGGACTTTCTGCACTGCTCAGCACCTTGTTGGGCGATGTTTGGATTGGTGTTGGGATTGCTGTGAGAAATCGGGTGGTCCTGTGGCTTGGCGGTCGCAGCTCATCGTGGGGATTTGGCCAGTGTTTGCATCCCCTGAGCGTGATCTCTCACAGCACTTTAGGAGGACTAGTTTGTGCCATGAATGGGATCGGGATGAGCAGGGGTTAGCTGGGGATAAAGATCATCGAGGAGTTTGAATGTGCTATTGTTGGATTTAACAAGCCTGTGGAGATGGCAAAGAGGAATCTGTAGCCTTTATTTTTCGGAGAGCTGGGCTAAAAGTTGTGTACTTTTGATCCCTTTTGAACTGGGACCTGGACCTGTATAGCTGGGATCTGCGGGGTTCCTGAGGTGTCTTAGGGTTAGCAACCCACACAGGGGTTGGGAGTGGGGCCTGCTGGAGGGCTGGCCTGGTGACCTATTCCCCTAGACTCCCGGCGTAGTCGGCTGAAGGGCTGATTTAACTTGGAGTCGAGGTAGTGGGCCGCTAGTATAGCCTGGGGTAGTCACCTCCTGAATTTCTAGCAGGAACCTGCGGCCTGGTGGATGGCTCTTCTGGGACCTGGGTTGGAACTCTGAGACTGGAATTTTTTGACCTACTGGATGCTTTCGATGATATCTGGGCCGGTATTTCGGAGTTTCTGGAACTTAAGTGTGTTAAAGGTCGCCTGTCTGATAAGCCTACGGCTGGGCTGGACATTCTCTGACTGCAAGTACTCTGTGATTTCATTTTAACATTTTGGAAATGTCGGCAGTGAGAGTGCTTTTTAACAGCTGAGAGTCTGCTAATTTCAGATATATGTGAGAGATACTGTCTGGAGGGCGGTTTCTCCACAACATTTCCTCAAATCCCCCTCTTAGTTTTATTATTTTTTATTAATGTGTATTTATTGTTTGTGTTAAGCAGTGAGAGTGCTTAGATTAAGTAGGGCACCACGTAGTGAGAGGACCTGTGTGCTAAATAAATGTTTTATGGCTTTAGTTGGTTAAATTAGTAAGTTTAGGTTTTGTAGGGCCCCAGGTAGTGAGAGGACCTGTGGGCTAAATAAATGTTTTAAGGAATGTTTATGTATCTAGTTAGTTAAATTAGTTATTTCATTGTTTGTTATTTTAAGTTTCGGATGGGAATCGATGATCAATCTGTGTTATTTTCTTTGGATTTTTTTTTCTTTTGGGGAAAGTGAGTGAGGAATTTTAGTAAAGGGACAAGATTTGTGGGGTTGTATACTATTTACATTTGTTGTGAATTTGTGTACATCATCTATATCTGAATTGCACTGGTTTTTCCTGCTCCTTGTCTTGGGCCTGGGATATATGTTATCATTCTACCCCACAGTCATGCGCTTATTCAGCCTCCATGCTTCACCCTCCAACCCTTTTCCCACTCACCATTGCTCTTTTCCTGCCCTATCAAGCATTGACCGAGAACTTTGGGTATTGCTTGGGGGCAGGTGGGTGTGAACAGCGGAGGTTGGAAGAGCGGGCGCCACATCGGGCTGTTAAGCCCAGAAGACTCCCTGGGGCGAAAATGAAGTCTAGAACTTGGGCCATCTTGTCTAGTCTCCATACCCAAGGGCACCACCATTGGTGGTTGGCAGGAGGTCAGGGCAGCCCAGGAGTTCTGTCCAACTCGGTCGGTGTTATGCAACGCCAGATCTGTCAAGAACAAGACTGCAATTACTGCAGATCTTGTCGGGACAACAGATCTGGCGTGCATCACCGCAGCCTGGCTGGATGGTAATGTGGGCCCCATACTTGAGGCTGCAATTCCGGCGGGTTATTCGGTGATACACCGCCCGAGATTGGACTGCAGGAGGGGAGGGGCTGCGGTCTGTTTCAAGACCGAATTGGATCTCACAAGTGCACCAGTTGAGGAGACCAGGTCATTTGAATGTGCCATAGTAGCAGGTGTGGGTTATAGGATGGCTCTCATATACCGTCCACCCGAGGATGGGAATCTATTTCTTCAGGAAGTGGCGGACTCCGTGGTTGACCTGGCATTTAAGTAACCTAGGCTGATGGTCCTGGGTAACTTCAATGCCTGGATCGACGACGAACTCTCTCAAGTTGGACAACACTTCCTCCAGTTGATGAATTCACTGGGCCTCACACAAGTGGTTACCTCTGCTATCCATAAACACGGCCATTCTCTTGACCTGGTCTTCCTCCTGGGGATCAAGGCCTCTGATGTGGGGGTGGAACCAGTCGGATGGTCCGACCACTACACTGTGCGATTCAATTTTTGCACCCTTCCTCATAGGCCAACCCCTTTGGAGATGGTCAAGTACCTCCCTTTACGGGATGGACTCCTGATGGCCTAGCAGCGGTACTTGATCTATCGGAAGTTCCTATGGCAAGCATGGATCCAGAGGTTTTGTTTTTGGCCTATAATAAGGCCATTGCCTCAGCGCTGGATTCCATTGCTCCAGTCCGTGTATGTCCTCTCTCCCTTTGCCCTCGGTCTCCGTGGTTTGATGGGACCTTGAGGAAGTTGCGGTGACTATGATGAAGGTTACAGCGGTGCTGGCGGAAATCCTACTTAGAAGCCGACCATCTTAGACTGCTAGAGCATTATTGACTCTATCAGTCAGCAATCTCCCGTAAGAAGGCAGAGTTCCTGTCTGGAGAGATTGCTACCACTCAGAACTAACCAGCTCAGCTCTTTCGAACTGTGGACAGGCTGTGAAACCCAGCCTGTCTGCAAGTTGGAAGAGCGTTTTCACAATTGCAGTGTGAAGTGCTTGCTTGGTTCTTTGCTGATAAGGTGGCCGACATCAGGTTGGAGGCCCGTTCAGCACACTCTATGGGAGTTGCTGATGATCGATGCTCGGCCACTATCTTTCCTTTTTCCTGGAGTTCCTTTGACCGGCCGGAAATCATGGATATTATGCGGATTGTCCAGGGTACGTGCCCTATATGCTGTAGTTTAGATCCGGGACATACAGCCCTGATTGTGGGCTGTAGTGATGCTATCTGCCTGGTTCTGGCGCAGATAGTCTGGTGCTCTCTTGACTCTGGCGAGTACCCCTGCTCCCTGAAGGAGGCAGTGGTGACACCTTTGTTGAAGAAAGCTTCATTGGACCTAGACTCTCTCGCAAACTACAGACCCATCTCTAACCTTCCCTTTGTGGGGAAGGTGATTAAGAAAGTAGTGGCTGTACAGCTGGGGAACCATTTGACCATCCATAGCATCTACGAACCTCTCCAGTCTGGTTTCCGAAAGAGGTACAGTACAGAGACTGTGTTGGTTCGGGTGCTCAATGATCTCCTGATGGCGAGAGATCAGAAAAAACAGTCAATTTTGGTACTTCTTGATCTGTCATCAGTTTTTGACACCGTGGACCATGAGGTACTGCTTGAGCGCCTGAGATTCATCTGTGGACTTTCTGGTTTGGTCCACAGATGGTTTACATCATTTCTCACTGGCAGAACTCAGAGGGTGGTGTAGGGGGTCTTTTCCTCTGAGCCAATCTCTCTGTCATGCAGGGTCCCTCAGGGCTCAGTGCTGCCCCCCATGCTGTTTGCGGTGTACATGCTGCCCCTCAGAGACATTGTAAGACGGTGTGGGCTGAGGTTTCATTGCTATGCTGATAATACCCAGCTCTACCTGTCCTTTGCGCCCGACCAGGATGGAGCACTCTTGGTATTTAATGACTGCCTCGCTGAAATCCAGGATTGGATGAAGTCCAGCTGGCTGAAGTTGAACCCTGAGGTGATGGTTTTGGATCCAGGTCGCCAGATAGGGGGGTTGGGGGCAGGTCAACCCATGGATTATTCCGGGAGGATTCTGAGCTCCCTACCTCTGAATGGGTGCAAGACCTAGGGGTGATACTTGATGAAGGGTTGACACTTCGATCTCAGGTGTTGGCTGTCGTTAAGTTATCCTTTTATCATCTGAGGAACATTGCTAGGATCAAGCATCTTGTTCCGTCCAGTGACCTTCCTACACTGATCCCCGCCTTTGTGACCCCATGTCTGGATTATTGCAACTCCCTTTACTTTGGACTGCTGCGGGTTGATATGCAGCACCTGCAGCTGGTGCAGAATTCTGCAGCCCAGTTGTTTATGGGGACTCCCCGGTCCTCCCACATCACACCAGTGCTGCGAGAACTGCACTGGCTGCCAGTTCAGTGGCAGATCACCTTCAAAGTCGGATTACTGATGTACAAAGCCCTATACAGACTGGTCCTTGATTACCTGAAAGAGCTTCTGGTCCCATACCACCCTGATCGACTGCTCTGCTCGGCCGACGAGGGGTTGCTAGAGATTCCGAGGGTGTTAGGGGCACAGGCATTTATGTTCGTGGCCCCAACCCTCTGGAATTCTCTACCCCCTTCGGATTAGGGAGTGAGTGACCCTGAAGGGATTTAAACAGGCAATAAGGATGCATCTATGGAACAGAGCATACGGTGATGAGGAAGACAGATTTTAACTGTATAGTGTGTTTATTACTGTGATTGCAGCATTGGTTTTAAATTGTTTTAATTTGTATTGTGCCTCGATACCTGAAAGGCACACTAAGAATAAAGATTATTATTATTATTTATCATAACTTGCCTGAACTCCCATTCTGCTCCCTTCCCCCAGGATGCATCTGGAAATGAACTTGCTGTTCAGTATGTTCTTCCTGGTAAAACTTTAAATAAATAAATAAGTATTTACAATATACAGTGAAGCCCACCAGGATGAAGTGCAGTGTCACAAGTTTACTGCATGACAAAAGGGATTAAGTCCCACTGAAACTGAATTGTTTGCTGCAGTAACTCTGCTGCAGAATTTTGCAGCGCTGTGCTTCATCCTGGTGGGCTTCACTGTAATATATGCGGATTAAGGTTTACAGTATAATACAGTAATGTGGTTCTATGAAAACAGTAGGGTGAGAAATTATGGTCTTGGGCCGTTGCAGGATGTGTTGGTGGTGGGGGGCCTGAGGAGGTGCTTAAGAGCAGGAAAGGTGGGGGTGAGATGGGTTTGAGGAGGGGAGCCTGTTACAGATGGATGGGAGTCTATAGGACAAAGCTACTGTCCCTGTCGAAGTGCAAACACGTGGAAGAGTGAAGGTATAATGGCAGCTGGAACGTGAGCTGTAGAGGGAGGAAGTAGCAGGATTAAGGAGAGAGAAAAGATGGGGAGAAAGAGTATCAAACCAGAAGTTGGAGATGAAGGTGGTGCAGTGAGACATATGTCTCTGTGATAGTAGCTGAAGGCCTAGGGAGGTGTATAGGTCACAGTGGTGAGTCATGTGGGGGGAATTAGAGGCAAAATGGCAGAAGACGTTGAAAAGGATGTCGAGTTTGGAGAGAGGGGTGGTGGGAGCAGTGCTGAAGACTACATCAGCGTAGTCAAAGGCAGGTAGTATCCAGTTTACCAGCAGGTCACGCCAGACAGTGACTAGGAGGCTACCCTTGTGGCAGTAAAGTAAACCAAGTTTGGGCATAATTTGGAGTGTAGGGCCTTGAAGTGGGAGGAAATGTCAAGTGAGGGATTAAGCCACACACCAAGGTATTTATAGGCTGGGACATTTTCAAGAAGAGAGTTAGCAAGGGTGTAGTAGGCTGGAAGAGAGGGAAGCCTGACAAGCTTTTGTTTGGACCCAAAAGTCATAGCCAGTCTTATTGGTGTTCACTTTTAGGCAACTGGCCATGAACCAGTTTGATACTGAGGTAAGCTCCTGCTGTAGAGCGGTTTGAACAGCTAGGACAGGAGGCCGGAGAGGTACAGAGCAGTATCGTCCATGTACATGTGTAGCTTGGTGTAGAAACAAGCAGAAAGGAGGTCGTTAATGAATAAGGAGAAGAGGACAGGTCCAAGGATTGAGCCCTGGGGGATACCTGCAAGGATGGGTAGGGGGGTGGAGAGGGTGGTGTTGATTTTTACTGCCCGAGTCCAGCCAGTTAAGTAGGAGCTGAACCAGGAGACAGATGCAGGTTCAATGCCGATAGAGCTTAGTTTTTTTAGGAGAAGAAGGTGAGAGATGAAGTCAAAGGCCTTGGCAAGGTGTATGAATATAGCAGAGATGATCAGTCCTTGATCTACTGCTGAGTGAATGGCGTCAGTAAAGCAAAGGAGGGAGGAGGTGGTAGAGTGGAGTTTCCTGAAGCTAGCTTGGTAAGGAGAGACGGTGTTTGAGGAGGAGAGGAAATTGTTTAACCTAAAGTAACAAGGACCAGCAATTCCTGGACTTTGGCAAGGGAGGGTAGAAGTGATATACTGTAGGGTGGTAATTACCTGGGACAGAGGCATCACCCTCTTTGTGCAGCGGTGTGATGGTGGCTGACTTCCAGGCAGTTGGGAAAGGGATACATTGAACATGTGTGTTAGAGGGGTCAGGATAGAGGCTGCAGAGATCATCAGCAGTCTGGGACGGAGGCCGTCAGGGCTGGATTTTGTAGAGTTCAGGGATAGAATAGCTCTTAAAACTCCTAAGGGCATAGCCAAGGGCAGTGAAAAGCCAGTAGACTGTGAGGGGAGAAAGGGAGGGGCTAGTGAGGAAGAGGAGGGGGGTCAGGAGGGAGGGCACAGGTAGTAAAAAAGTTAGTTAGGGCACTGGTGACAGAGGGGTTGTCAGACACTAGGGAGCCTGTCACGCAAAGAGAAGGAAGAGGGGGTTCAGAGTAGGGGTGCATGAGTGAATGGAGATCGTTCCAGAAAGAGGAAGGAGAAGAACTGGAGAGATGCAATCGAGTTCTGAAATATGCAGCTTTGGCCCGCTGAATATGTTTGGTGCAGCTATTATGAAGGGTTCTGTAGTTTTGGAGATTGGCAGGGTCACTGGTGGATTTGAAGCATCTGCATGTGAGGTCACAGGTTTTACAAGAGGAAAGGATATCTAAGGAGATCCATGGATTGTGTTTTTGTTGTACCCAGACAGATCTCAGGGGGGCATGGGTATCTCAGATTTTTTAGAAAGATGTCTGCAAAATGGGATACAGAATTGGAGAACCACTGTAAACCAAATATATCAGTTAGGAAAAATAACATTCTCTAAATGATAGAAGTGAACTATGTTCTTCATGGTGGAAACAAACAGGTTACTCACCTGTAACAGTCGTTCTAGGAGTGGTATATGTTGTTCATCCACACTTCTTGGCATGTCCCTTTCCCTTTAAGGATCACTGGAAGGTCTTCAAGCTGGCTCCTCCCATCCACCCTGGTGGTACATCCCTCGGCTCTGCCCCATGACGCCAGATCTTAGCCCGCAGGACACTAGGTGTTGTGCATCCGCAGCCGGGGAGACTGTGTGGGTCATGTGGATGAACAACATATACCACTCCTAGAACTACTGTTATAGGTGTGTAACCTGTTTTTCTAGGATTGTGGATATGTTGTTCATCCACACTTCTTGGCAGACTCCTAGCAGTTCTCCGGGATGAGGGAGGCAAAGGCACACACCCCCACTGATACTTACTGGGGGAAAAAGAGATCGGAGAACTGAGGCCACAAAAACAGCATCCCGGCATGATTCAAGGTCTATGTGGTAATAGGTAATGAAGGTGTTTGCTGACTTCCAGGTAGCAGCCCGACAGATTTCCTGGATGGGGATGTCCCTGGAAACAGCCAACGATGCAGCGGTACGGCAGGCAGAATGAGCTCTTAACCTTCTGGGAGGCTCCATGCCTGCCAACTAGTAGCACAGACTTATGCAAGATGTAATCCACCTTGCAACAGTCCATTTTGCTGCAGGTCTGCCAGAAGCTGCTACAGCACAGGTGACAAACAGCTGGCGAACCTCTCCCCCAATTTCCGCCGTCCTCTCCTTATAATTAGAGAGAGAGCGCTCATCTCAGGTGGAAGGTATGGAGCCTGTATTTGGCCTCTGAGGTGTAATTCTGGTAGTATACTGGCAGAGTTAACACTAGGTTAAGGTGAAACTCTGAAACCACCTTCGGAAGGAATTTTGGGTGGGGGGCGTAGACAACCATGTCCCTGTGGAAGACCAGATAAGGAGAGTCCACTGAGAGTGCCTGGAGCTCCCCCTGTCCTTCTGGCAGACATGATAACCACCAGGAAGGCCGTCTTCCATGACTAGTGTGACAACGCACACTTGTGCATTCGTTCGAATGGCTTGGCCATGAACTTTGCCAGTACCAGCAGTAAATCCCATGGAGGCGAAGGTTCATGCACCAGAGGGGATATGTGATCCAGGCCTTTGAAAAAGCGCCCGACCACGGTCTCCTGCACTAACGTTGGCTGACCGTCCCGCGCCCAGTAAGCAGAGATGGCTGCCAGGTGCACCTAAAGGTCGATGACCAAAGACCCCCTTTGGACAAAGACCAAAGGTAGTTGAGAATGTTAGCCACTGGACAGGACAGAGGGTCCAGGCCCTTGCCCTGACACCAAATGGAAAACCTTTTCCATCTAAAGGCATAAAATTTCCTGGTCGATTCCTTTCTGGATGCCTCCAACACGGTGAGGACATCTTCGGAAAGACCCAAAGGCTGGAACTCTAGCTGCTCAGGTACCAGGCTGTGAGGTGCAGGGATTAAAGGTCCAGATGGTATACCCTCCCCTGATTGAGAAAGAGCAGGTCTGGGTGTGCTGGAAGCCGCTTCGGGGGCCTGCAGCAGAGGCTGAGAAGATCTGGATACTAGAACTGGCATGGCCAGTCTGGGGCTACCAGAATCACCTTAGCCTTGTCCCTCCTCAGCTTGAGGAGCACCTTGTGGATCAAGGGAAATGGAGGGAAGGTGCAGAAGAGGCCTAGGGTCCACGGCCTCGAGAAGGCTTCCCCCTGCAGCGAGCCCTGTTGAGGGGGGGGTGGGCATGCAACAGTCTCAGTTTGGTGTTGTCCCTGGAGACAAACAGGTCGACCATCGGTTTGCCCCATTGGGAGAACAGACTGTAAGCTACCTCTGGATG
The DNA here is from genome assembly GCA_016271365.2 of Neoceratodus forsteri. Lineage (NCBI taxonomy): Eukaryota > Metazoa > Chordata > Ceratodontiformes > Ceratodontidae > Neoceratodus > Neoceratodus forsteri. Next base: position 1,337,509,305 of record CM057455.1, on the reverse strand, counting down.
GAGAGACCACTCGTGGGACATCTCGCTTAAGTGGCTGAGAGCATCCAGCAGATGGTTTGAGGCTTCTGCCTCCAAACTGCTAACGAGGGTCCAGATCCGGAGTTCCTCCCAGCAAAGCAGACGGGAATTTGTGCCGCCCTGTTTGTTGAGGTAGTACATGGTCATGGTATTGTTCGTCTGGACATGAACCACTCGACCCTGGAGCTGAGGAGCGAAAGCTGACAGTGCCAGTCAGACTGCTCTGAGCTCCTACAGGTTGATGTGGTATCAGGACTCCTTGGCAGTCCACAACCCGTGGGCCCTTTGTCTCCCATGTGGGATCCCCAGCCCATGAGAGAGGCATCGGTCATGAGGACAGCCGTTGGCTCGGGGCGGTGGGATCCCTTCCTGCAACCGGTCTGGGGTGGTCCACCACTGGACAGCGTCCCACACCTTTTTGGGTTACAGTGATCAGTTGCTCGAAATGACAGTGGCACTGAGTCCACTGAGCAGCCAGCTCCCATTGGAGGAGGCGCATGTGCCACTGGGCCCAATGGACCATGGAGGTGCATGCCGCCATGTAACCCAGAAGGCACAGAAAGTGCCAGGCAGGACGCAATTGCCCAACCAGAAATGATTGGGCAAAGGAGGAGAGAACCTCCGATCTGTCCACCGGCTTGACAAGAGTTGAGCTCTGCCCCGATGGTTGGCTTCTACATGTCATGTCTAAGGACCCTGATTTTGTCTGTTGAAGTCTAACCTGAAGGATGTAGTATGACATGGAATGGATTGCTGATCTGACTGGGTGAGGTTGGATGGGAGAATGCCGCACGCTAGAACTGGATGGTGCCCTGGTCTCCGTGGGGCCGGGAGTGTCCCCTATCCCATTTTCCTCTTTCCCACTCCTCCTTTTTCACCTGAGCCTTCTGGTTGGGGGGAAGATACATCCCTTGAAAATATTAAGGCATGACTGAGCGCTGGGTGGCCTTGCTGCATGCTGGAGTTGAGTTTATTAGCAGAATACGTTAATTAATGGGGAATTATCCCCCCACTCTGTACCAAAGGGGGAAGTGATAAGTATGATTTGGCTAGGGCTAGTGGTTGGGTGCCCAGGGACAGTGAATATGAGAGTGTATATAATTGCACACTGTTATGTAAATACTCCAGATATGACAGATTTTTGATGATGTATGACCTGAAAAGTTGTTTAATAAAAATGATATTTACAAAAAAAAAAAAAAAACAAGAACCAGATGTTAAGAGTTTCATGGCAATGGGAACCTCCAGCATAAACAAAAGTGGGAAGGCAGAGACACGGCCATGGAGGATGCCCTGTTGTGGTGGTTCAAGTGTACTCTGGCTGCAGACATGCCACTTTCAGGACCCCTTCTGCAAGAAAAAGCAAAGATTACTTGCAGAGGCTCTGAGGAAACCTGATTCAAGCCAAATGTCAATCTACTCACAGATGAGGAAAAAGCACCTGTGGCTGTAACGAAGCTGAGGCTGGAGCTCTCGACTAGGTCAATGGCGATACAGAAGTGCTGCCTTCAGTGCCTTCTGCAAAAGACATCCTAGAATGCTCCTAAAAATACCATTATACTGAGCATAACACTGTATGAGAGGATGATTCCAGACTATACTATGATCTGGAAGACTTCTGTGCTCAGGTAATTAGTGAGAATCTGCGGCAAATCAAAAACAGCCACAGTCTTCAAGGTTTTTTTTTTTTCGATTTATTATACTTTTTGCTGCCGTACCTTTCCCAAGGATCAGCTCCACCCCGAGCCCCGATCACCCCCCCCCAAGCTTTCCTGGTGGCAATCAGATCCCAGGCTTTCCCCCTATTGGGTGGGGCCACTGGTTGGCCCTGGGACCCATGGAAAGTTTGAAGTCGGACCCCTGGTTTACCCCCAGGAAGGGGCCATGGGACCAGGGCACGCTGTTGGAATGCACATCTATCGGTCGCCAGCAGAGCCAGAGAGACAAAGAGGCAAAGCATCATAGAGGGAGGCGGCATAGTTTAGTAGTGATGCCAATGTCTGTTCCTCCCCTCAACAAGTTAGTTGCCGGTGACTGTAGAACACCCGTCTCTGCTAGAGATCAGCATGTCACCGGACACTCAGCCCACCCTCCCCCTGGAGAAGGAAAGCAATCAGCAGGACACTCAATCCTTCTGCCCCCCCTGGCCAGCCCTATGACTCCCAGGTCCATTCCTGAACCCAGGTTGTCGGCGTCACAAATGGAAATCCTACCACTGCGCTGGCAGGCCTGCATTACAGTCTTCAAGTTCCTTAATGATTAACAGTGCCCATGTTTTTAAAAGTTTATTGCAATATTAACATTTATTGCATTTTTTAACTGTTGGGCAAAATAATAAAGCATAAATCCTTTTAAAGCCTTTTTAAATGTCGTTAGGGAAACACCAACACTCTGTCTTTCATTGACCTCTATGAATCCCTCAGTGGACCACTGCCGAAAGTTAAACATTCAAGTTCACATACATGCAAAGCCCATGTAAAGCAGTAGTATTTGTTAATCACCATGTCCTTTTTTTCAGCAGTAATGTTTTTTTCTGGCAAAAAAAAAAAAAAAAAAATCAATATAGCCATCTTTCTTTTCATTTTCTTTCATTCTTGTACAAAGATGTCAGGTTTTGAAGTTTTTAAAAGTTCCTCTCCTGTGCCATGCCCCGCATGAAGAAAGTAAATATCTTGGTAGTACAGTTTGTGCTGTTTACCACGTTTGCCATCAGACACGTGTTAACACCGTTCTTATTGATCAAAAGTACGACTCTAGTATATACATTCAACAAGCAACTTCAATGGAAGAGATTTTCAAAAAAGTATGTGGCAATTTTTAATTACTTGAGTCATTAATTAAAATTAGCTACAAAAACCGTTTTAAAAATATCTGATATATGTTATTACAGCTGCCAGGACTACTCTTATGGTTTAGGGCTGGAAGTATAAACTAGGGGTTAGATTAACAAGCTGTGAATGAGCTTGGTACATTCAGCAGACCTGGGTTTGATTCCCACAACCTCCACTGGCATACAGTGTGACTCTGATCAAGTCACTTAACCACCCGGTTGCCCCTGAAAACCCACATCGTGCCTAGTGGGTCTTACCCAGTTACCAAAGAATAACCCCCCCCCCCCAAAAAAAAAGAGAGGTCTTAATACATTCTTAGAGTATGAAACCCATGAACCAAAGGTGAGTGGTTCTGATACCCTTAGAATGTAAGTGAGACCACTCTTATAACCAGGAGAGGTCCCTGAGGCTGTAGTAATATATTATTGATCAAGATAAATCATTAAAATGTTAAAATTAAAAAAATAATGCCTGACTGTGTCTATTTCCAAGGCAGCTGCACAAGAGACATTCTTCACAGAATAAGCGTGTTTTACACACAGAGAGGAACGGAGTGCTTTGATTGGTCAGGAGCAATCCCTTGATCTATAATAACATTTAAAATACGCTAAGGTGAATCTAAGTGCATCAGAAATACATTTGCTAACAAAAAAACAAAACTACGTAATGAAATTTTTTTGTCAACAAACACTGCTGCTTTAAAAGCATTTAAAAAATTTTGCCATACAAGTTAAGCTTCCACACAGGCTACGCTGTATAATGCTGCATTACAATGACATACATTGTGCAGGTTTGTGAGTCAGAAGCAACAACTAGGTAATGTGGAATATTACTGATTCCTATGCATTTCCACCTCATGGTAACCCCAAGAAGTCAGTTTGGCTTTGCCAAGCATCCTTAAAGAAGACAGTACAGCTAGCAAATAGAAATGTGGGAAATTAATTGAAGGGACAGGAGAAACATAAAAAAAAAAAAAAAAAAAAAATTTATAGCCTCGGAAATGCACTGCCTCACGTCTTCTGTAGAAGATGATTTTCAAATACTGGTTCACATTCTACAACTGTGCCATCTTTTCTGGCCTTTTTGTAAACAAAGTGGGTGTTTCTGATTCACATGCTGCTCGTAAGTACCATTATAATTCATGAAATCACTCTTGGCTAATCAGCAATTTTTATTTTTAAACATTCCAGGTACTCTTACATAAGTTTATAGAGGTGCTACATGGGTCGATTTTAACATTAATTTACCGGCCCTGGGCTCAGTGCAAACTCCTTGGGGCCAGTATGATTATGATTTCCCCCAACATTCCCCTTTGGGCTTGTGGTAAAAAAAAAAAATACCCATCTCAGGCTCACCACCCTCACCCCCTTAGTCAGAAAACCCAACCACGGAGATCATGTGATGCGTCTGTGAGACGAGCAGCTCCTAGACCAAGCTCCTGCTCCAACTCTTATCTACAGCCTAAAAACAGTTACTCAGCTTTAGTTATTCACCTACCTACCAGCGGACTGTGTTCTTAAAAGCTCTGGGTGCGATCGGTAAGCAGTTCGGACGGCTGGCATTGAGAAAATTAAACCTAAGCGTCTGCTCCTGGAATCGGGGCCTACCACTATAATGGAGGTAGAAATGCGCCAGGCTTTACCAAGGCACACACCCCCACAGACCCCTGAGAAAGGGCCGAAATGAGCTAAGGGCCAGCCGGGGAGCTCCTTGAAATCCACTGCCCCCACAGCAACTCAACAAACGCCGACTCCGCTCTCTGAGCAAAAGTTTATGGAAGAATTACAGCCATTCAAGGAGGCACTACAAGAGATCACTGGGGAAATCAGATCACTCAGAGGGGAACTTTCGGACACAAACCGGGCCATCTCGGATGTCGCAGCCCGTACTACCTCCTTGGAAATTTGGAAAGACAGAATGGAACCAGAAGTAACTAACATGAGGCAGAGGCTACATAAAATAGAAGCCAAAATAGACGATCTGGAAGGCCAAAGCCGCAGGAATAATAATATAATCTTCGGCCTTCCAGAGGAAGCGGAGGGCCTTACACCCATTACATTCCTGCAAAAGATGCTCACAAAAATCACTGGGCCTTCCCCCAACAATACTACCTATATAATAGAGAGGGCTCACCGTTCGTTGCGCCCCAAACCAACAGCTGGGAAGCCCCAAGGCCAATGATTATAAAATTCCTCAATTTCTTGGACAAAACACATATCCTTGAGCATGTCAGGAGCCTTCAGCAAGTACTATGGGAGGACCATCCCTTGAGATTTGCGGAGGACCTACCAGCTACAGTGAGACAGAGGAGATCAAAGTACTATCCCTTAGTTTCAAAACTAATCGCAGCAGGGATTAAGTACAGGGTACAGTTATCAGTCTCGCCTGTCCGTGTTGCACGCGGAGAAATGGCACTCTTATGATACCACACAACAAGCAAACCCGGCCCTACATTCTCTGCTCCCCAACTTATTTACCACCAGCTGAGATTACTGGAAGAGGATCTCCTTGGAAAATTTTTTTCTTACTCCATTCATCTGAAAAGGAGGATGGTTCTTCTGGATGATTGGGAACATTTTTGGTAAATATCCACAAGAGGGCGACAAAGACTGCGACTTCGAGGAGGAGAAGCTGCAGGTATTCCCTGGATTTCCCATAACTCAATCAGTAGCAAGCTTGGCGATGGATAACCTGAACTGCATCGACATTTATCAGGAGGGACTTTTGATTAGGCGACAAATAAGCTAGTAAGCCTGTCGCTGATGAAAACCAGCCATTTTGGAGTTGTGCCTTTCCCCCTGTGGCCTCTGCTCTTTCTTTCTGTGCAGGAGTGCTGTGCGTCGGCTTTGCTTTACACAGTCAGACCACAAGAGGACAGAAGATTCTCACTGTGTAAATTAAACGGGCCTGTTTAAAGGGGAATCTTCCCTTTTTTTTCCCTTTCCTTCTTTTCTGTCAGGCACAATCAGGAGCTTACATGTACAAGTTCGGACTGACTGCTCAGACTATTTGACTGAAAAATAAGTTGGATGGGAGCTTGTTCTCAGGTGTTTTCATTTTTTTCCCCTTTATTTCCCTCCTACGCCAAACTTGCGAGTTTTTGGGCTCAATAAGTCTCCCATAGTACTACTCAGTTAAGATAATGTTTTACTGTGCTAGCTGCATTATCTTTGTTGGGGGCTGGGGAGGGAGACAAGGTCTGTGGACCACTCTGCAGTCTAACCAGTGCACCATGTTCCGGCACGGGGGGGGGGTACCATAACATGTGAAATTGCCTGGTCTTAACAGGTTGCAATAATTATGCGTCTGGGATTGTCAAACACTTGGGCTTATGTACCCATGCAACCCGTTAAGGACACGGACTACCTTGATATGGGAAGGAGGAAATGGTTAGGAGTGGGAGATTGGGTTCGTTTTTTTTTTTAATATTTGCATTTTTTATGTTAAAAATGTTTCTGTATCTTTAATAAATATATTTGTACCACATGGTGGGAGGGTCGGGTGGGGGGTGCTATAATTACCTGGGTACTGGATTTAACATTATGGAAGGAGAATGGGGGAGGGAACATACACCATTCACCACTGGATGTTGATACTAAAGACTATGGGGGAACTGGAACTTACTTGTACGGGGTTGATTTTCTCTTGAGGAGCTCTATGGTACATTGTAACTGGTCATGGTAGCACCCTTAAAGCTCTGTTCATGGAATGTCAAAGGTACACAATCCCCCACTAAAAGAGCCAAGATCATTTTGCATCTACACAAGCTCAATGTTGATGTGGCTTTTCCCCAAGAGACACATCTACCCACAACACAGATCCTTAGTCTAAGACAAATTTGGGTGGGTGTAGTGCTGGGGGCGGTTCTGGACACGTGCAAATGTGGCGCTGCTGTGCTGACAGCACGACGGATACCTTTTAAATTGTTACAATCAGTAGTCAATCCCCAGGGAAGATACATCTTGCTTAGAGGTATTTTGGTCCACACGGAGCTTATATTGGGCTCTGTTTATGGTCCGGTAGGGGATGACCCGCAATTCTTTTTTAATCTTATGACCAGTCTGGCTCCCTGGTCTACCCTTCCAATACTAATTGGTGGGGACTGGAACGTAGTCCTTTGTAACAAACTGGATAGATCCAACTCGAGACGCTCCTCCCTCACCCCTGCACAGTTGTCGCTGAGGGAAATAATGGACTCCCTGGGCCTAGTGGACCCTCTTTCCTTCAACGAAAGACTACTCATTTCACTCCCTGCCTCATAATACATTATCAAGAACTGACTACTTTTTGTTGGGGATTGAGTACCTATTAAGGGTTCAAACCTGTGACTATCTAGCTAAGGTGATATCGGACCATCACCCAACTCTTTTACAATGGTCAATACCTACCTCGATGGATCATGATAAAGTTTGGAGGTTCAATTCCCAATTACTAAAATGTTAATACCTAATAGAGCAGCTTAATAGTTTTATACAGAATTTCTATCAATACAGTGCCCCTACTATCTTAGTGACAGAGCTGAACACATCCTTTTACGTTCTAAAACCACCTACTTTGACCAAGGAGACAACGCTGGGAAACTGTTTGCAATGACACTCAGGGCACAGGTGGAGGATAGAATTGTCTTAACCACACGAGACGCCTCAGGTATCCTTCATACATCTCCCAGGAACATTGTCTCCTGCTTCAAAACTTATTAGCAATCTCTTTACTCATGTTCCCCCATACCTTTTAAAAATATGGAGTTAGATCAATTTCTCCAAGGTATAGAGCTCCCAAGACTGTCTCAGCACCAAATCTCTATTTTGCAAGCTCCCCTGACACTAACTGAAGTTTACAAAGCCATTGATACACTCCCATTAGATAAAGCGCCAGGCCCTGATCGCTACACACCCAATTTCTACAAATCATTTAAAGCCCAATTAGGTACTAAACTCCTCGACTTCTATAATTATATCTACAAGCATGGCCTTTCAGACCGCAGTTTTACCTCCGACACTATTGTGGTACTTCCAAAGCCAGACAAGGACCCTACACTGCTGCCAAATTACCGTCCAATAACCCTTGTAAATGCTGATTTGAAGGTTCTAGCAAAAATCCTATCCAATCGACTGCCAAAGTATGGCAGACTCTGCTAAGTCCCGAACAAGTGGGCTTTGTGGCCGGACGCCTGTTGACACAGGGTTTTATTTAACTCTAAAAACTGATTAGCGTTGTGCTCATAAAAGTGCTAAAACATTGTGAAAAGGCATAGCACCTGTCTCACTGTGTTTAATAAACATATCACTTCTAGAAAACCTATATAAATACTTTCTGAACAGTTAGTATAGCCCCAAGAAAAAACTGCTAATCAATTATTTAAAACCCTGTGGCGGACCACCTGCGTAAAATTTCCTATCTTATTTCTGTATCCAGGGATTCTAATATTCCATCGGCCTTGGTGTCCCTGGACTCAGAAAAAGCCTTCAATCGAGTGTGATTGGACCATTTCATTTACTTCCAAAATATCATATCCCGGTACAATTTATACAGTAGATAAATGTTCTTTATTCCTATCCGTCAGTCCGCATTTTCTGTAATGGAGTTCTTTCCCTTCCCTTCATATTATAACAGGGCACCCGACAAGGATGCCCCCTTTCCCCTTACTTGTTTAACCTATTTTTAGCACCCCTAATCAGGAAAATAAATACATCAACCTTAGTCACTGGTATCCCAATCAATCACCTCCAATACAAATTATCAGTGTATGCAGATGATATTTTACTTCATATTACCCACCCGTCTAAATCTATACCGGCCACATTGGATATTAACCAGGAATTTGGTTGTTTATCTAACTACAAATTGAATTTGTCCAAGACAGAGGTCATGCCACTAAATAGTCTGACTTTAAAAGCTGACATTCAATGTCTTGGACTCTCCTGGGTAAAGGATAAAAGGAGGCATCTGGGCATATATCTATCTCAATCTAATTCCAAAATGAAGCAATATCATTTAGATCAGCTAATAACACAAATTAAGACTGACCTGAATCGTTGGGCATTACTCCCCATTTCCCTGTGGGGCCAAATTAATACTATTAAAATGAATGTTTTGCCCTGTTTGTTGTATCCCCTTCAGGTGTGTCATCAATGCCTCCCTAAGGCCTGGTTCAGTCACGTTCATGGTATTATACCCAAATTTATTCGGAAGAATAAAACCCCTCGTAGGGCGCTGTTTAAACTACAGAGATCAAAAGAACTAGGAGACCTACAAGTCCCCAACTTTTATCTTTACTATCTTTTCATTAACTGTTCAGTTGTCTCACAATGGTTGAACCCTGCCCCGAACTCCTGCTCGGAACCTTATGCTCCACTGTGGTTTGAAACAGAGAAGTCGCTCTGTGTCTCATCTGGTATAGATATCAGGACATTACCATATCTCGCTCTTCACAAGGTTCCAGGACAGCTTAAAACCACTCCCATTATAAGAACCCTTCGTACTCATAAGCAACTGAACAATACTCTAAGATGCTCCATGGAAAAGGATTCCTCGCAACTCATTTTGGGTAACCCCAATTTTAAAATTGGAGGAAGAGTTATTAATCACTTGTTTTGGCAGGGTGGAATGGGGAAAAAAGTTATAGACATAACAGAGAATCATAGGTTGTTAACATTCCCGGACATAATGGCAAAATACAACTTGCCTATTTCCTTCTGTTTTAAATATCTTCAAATTTCCCAGGTCCTAATACGGCATTTTGGTAATGGCCCATGGGACCATCACATGGTTGGCCCCATCCTTAGTACATTACAAACGCGGCCTACCTTTCACCTAATTTCCTTTTATTATAAAGAGCTGCACAAAATAGTCATGGAACTAAATGGTACCACTCACTACGTATGGGATAGGATACTCCCTCCAACATCCATATTCCCCCGACAATGGTCGCAAATCTGGAATAGGCTATATAAGGATGTTAGGTGGGACCACTACAGACTGGTTCAATTTCAGATATTGCAGGATCTATATTATACCCCTATAAAACTTTGTAAAATGGGAAAGCTTCAGTCAGATTTGTGCACCAGATGTGAGATCCAGCAAGGCACGCCGTTTCACATTTTGTGGGAATGTGATGAGGCATCCTCCCTCTGGGAAAGTATCCGCTCTAGACTGGACCCTTTATTAGGACTGCAAAATGCTTTTCAACCAGAGATTTGCATCCTAGGGGACTCGGGGGATACTCCTATTGGAAAGCAAAGGAAACATATGACTTTAATTTCCCTATGTGCTAAGAAAGTGATATTACACCACTGGTTGGATCAACAAACCCCCACGTATACAGAATGGCACCAAGAAATCCTCTTTGCTCTACAAGCAGAACACCTCCTAGCGAGCATTTCTAAAGGTAGTATGAAATATCAGAAGATCTGGGCTCCTCTGCACACCCTACTATCCATTTAACATTCCCGATACCCACAAATAGGGTCGATCTGGCTCCACTGAGCTGAATCCAGTGGGCATTAATTGTCCCAATAACAATAATCCATATAGTAGAGTCACTGAACTTATCCCTAAATACATGTAACATAATCTGAATTATGTTGAGGTTTCCCCCTTTTTTTCTCTCTCCTTCTCTTACCTGTTTTTCTCCAGTGGTGAATGAAATTGGTGGAGGGGGTTGGGAGGGTACTGGGAGGGAAGATATGCCTGGCTTTTTTTCTCACCATTAGTTTTCCAATAGCAACATCACTTATTCTCTTCTAATATGTCAGATGTAGGATATCGATCTGCAATAGTGGTACAATGGATCTAAGTTGCTGGATTACTGTCTCTAAACATTTCTATGTAATGGTGTTTTGTGTATGATTTGTTAAATGGTAAACATAATAAAGCTTACTAAATCAGAAAACCCAACCACAACGTGACAAATATTAGAAATAAACAACACATTGCAATCCCATCTTAACAGTCTCACCACCAGCCCAAATAACAGCAATCATTCCCTCACGGTATAACACAAAGCACTACTGGGAGAGACTGCTGGCATTCAAGCCTGGAGGTGAGACTGTTAAGACAGGATCAGTGGTGCACTGCTTCAGGACTTTCTTATTCTGATACTTGTCACCTTGTGGGTGAGTAGTTTTTCACTAAGGGGACATGAATTGGGAGGGTGGTGGGGTGGGAGAAGGGTATTAATTACTGCAGGTTTTGTTTGCTGTGCTGCAGTTGTGCGAGTTACATGGCAGTTTGCCAAGGAGGTGAGCAGATGGTTTGTGCCAGTCGCCATCAACAAATGGCCTTGTTAGTCCAACAGTGCTTTTGATTGATCATCAAATGACCATTACTATATATAAAAATGATGTTAAAGCTGCCCGTCACAGACATTATTGGAGCACACCCCTGCATTCTCCCTGGGTTCATGTCATAACGTGCCTAAGCATGGGGGCAGATCGTGAGCAGCTCTACAGACCGGGAAGTGCAAGTCATCCGGGGGGGGCAAATTTACGATCCCTCCCACATCTAAACTACTGGAAAATATTCTGCAAGATATACAGCAACAGCGTTTTGTAGAGGTAAGGCACCAAAATATGTGGTCCATACCATGAGGCTGGTAAATTTCTTCAAACCTGACCCCTTGTTGCAGTGTGCAAGCATTTGGGAGGGATATGGGCACATATGGGAAGGTAGCATGCTGCAATGTTTGGGAGAGCGTGATTGCAATGTTAGGGAAGTGTAATGCACATTTTTGGAAAGATGTGGGCAAAAATGTTGGGAGGGTATGGGTTCAAATTTTTGGAGGGGAACTTGGCTCATACATCAAGAGAAGCATGGGAACTACAGTACTTTTGAGATGGGTGCGGGGCACATATTTTAGGAGAGGTGCAGGGGTACAAACCTTGAGAAGGGTGCACATTTTGGGAGGTGTATAAGACACGTTTGAGAGAGGTACATGAGGTGCAAATTTTGGAAGGGGAGTGGGTTGCCTGTTTCTGGAGGGATGCAAGGTACAGATTTCAAGATGGGTGTAGGGCTCAAATTTCGGCAAGGGTGGTATGCACAAATTTACAAGGGTTGCAAGTCACAAATTCTAAGAGTAGTATGAAGGGCACATTTGGGGGGGAAGGAGTGGAGTGGGGGCAAATTTGGGGATGGATGCAGGGCACAATTTCAAAAGGGGTGTGTGTGTGTGGTTCCACCTTAGGAGGGGTGTAGGGCACCAATTTCAGGATCAGTGTGGGGTAGGTTATAAGCTGGAAATTTAAAACTTAGTTTCCTGGCAGATTGCTACTGAAATTTTGTAGTGAAATTCTTAAGTCTATAGCCAAACCAAAACATTTAATTCAGTTGTACACACACACACACACACACCGTTGCCACCAGCATCAAAATTTTGCAATTCGAAAAAAAAATAGCCAAATACAGAAATGACTAGCAAAACGTGATTTGGCCAGTGGCAGCTTATACTGTACACTGGTCTGGTGAAGTGCACATAGTTCAACAGAGGAGTAGTGTGCAAAATTCTGAAGGGATTCTGTTACAAGTTTTGGAAATGGTGCAGTGGGCAATTTTAAGAGGTATGGGGGATGCAAATTTCAGAGGCTTATGTGACAGCAATTTTAGGAGGTTGATGAGGGTGTAACATTTGAAAGGGCTGTGAGGCAAATTTGAGAGGGATATAAAGCTCAAAATTTTGTAGGAATGTGTAGTGCAGAATGTAGCAGGACCACAAGAAACACATTTCCAGAGGTTCGAAGGTACACATTTTGGAAGGGGTGCAAGGCGAACATCGTGAAGAGGCTCATGGCACAAAGTTTGGGAGGGGTGAAAGGTGCAAATTTCGTGACTGCTGGTGGAAAGTCTGTATGAACCATGGTTGTACAGTGCTGTTGACATTGAAGACTAAGTTGGGGGTACCCATGCTGATATCACAACACAGCAGCAGCAGCTGCTCACTTAAACCAGTTCTTTTTGGGGGGTGGTCAAACTTGATTTATTCTCTGGTCACATCTGCAGGGATGTACCCCATTTCTGCCGAGCAGATTGCGCCCCAGCCCCTCCAACCAGCATCCCATTGGCCCTCCAGCTCAGAGAGGTGACCTGTGGCTTGCCCTCCATGGCGATGCATCCCCTGGGGCTGGGGAAGAGACCAAGATGTGCCCGAGTTCCCCGGCAGGCTGTTCAGGGCATCACTCGACAAGTGGAGAAGACTTCACTCGGCATCACGCTGCAGGGAGACCTGTTTTTTTTCCCTTTTACATATTCCACCTTGGTGCAGTAGATGTGCAACGATGTCCTGGCATGCTGAACGTGGTCCCATGCTCAATGTGCCAAAGTTGGCCACTTCCACCTATCCCTGCATTCGCATCAGTCCCTGGTTCATCCACCCCTAGCTGCTGCTAGGGGTTAGAATATCACCAAGCTCCGAAACTCTCCTTCCTTCCCTACCCCGGAGGAGGAGAGCAGTCCATCAGATGCTTGTCCTTCTCCCTCACTGACTCTCCGATACTCCGAGCTCGATCCCAAACTCAGGTTGTTGGTGCTGCAAGCGGTAGCGCTATTGTTGTGCCAGTGGGCTGACACCAGCATTTTTAAACACATGAGAAATTGGAGTTACTGAAAGACTTAAAACTTACAATTTTTGGCATTACGCCCATTTCAAATCTGCTGTTTCTAATTCCCTGTTTAATGGGATTTTGTTTGGGAATATTCTTTTTATTCAAAAGGTTTATCTTTTTTTCAGTTATACTATATATTCACTGGCTGTTACAATTGTAATCATATAATAGGGAAATACATCACTCTAGTCTTTACACTGTAATCAATATACCACTAACATGACCTTGTTTAGATGCTGCTTAACACTCAGTGTTGCCATATTTTCAATATGGTTCTTTGTCTTTTAAATAGTTTTTTATTTTAATGGGTTCACCACAACATAACCAAGACACACTGTTCGAGGGGAGCTGGTTCATTCCACTGGGGTGTCAAACAGACGAGGCATACTGATGAGTCCTGGTAAGACGAAAACACGTGTCTATGTCATCTGTTAGCACCCTTTGCAAACTGTGTGAGAGGCCTTTCGGCACCATGCAATTCTGCTTAAAGTTGAACCAGCATAACATTCTGTGGTGATTTGCATATGCAGCCCATGATGCTTTGCATTATGTCGGCATGTGTGATTTTGCATTTTCTTGAAACTTGGCTTCTCAGCCAAATGCCCTTTGGGGTAACCCCTGCCTCAGTGTTTGCGCACAGAGATTCTTTGTCTTTTAAATAATTTTTTATTTTATGGGGTTCACCACAACATAACCAAGACACACTGTCTTAGGGGAGCTGGTTCATTCCACTGGGGTATCAAACAGATGAGGCATACTGACGAGTCCTGGTAGGACCCTTTGCAAACTGTGTGAGAGGCCTTTAGGCACCATGCAATTCTGCTTAAAGTTGAACCAGCATAACATTCTGTGGTGATTTGCATATGCAGCCCATGATGCTTTGCATTATGAGGGCATGTGTGATTTTATATTTTCTTGAAACTTGGCTTCCCAGCCAAATGCCCTCTGGGGTAACCCTTGCCTCAGTGTTTGCGCACAGAGGTTCTTTGTCTTTTATATTTTCAATTGTCATGTTTTGTAGGAGGCAGTACAGCACAGTGGTTTAAGGCTCTGAGCTACAAACCTGGAGACCTGGGTTTGAATCCCACAGCCTCTACTTGCATACTGTGTGCCCCAAGGCAAGTTACTTTACTTCCTTGTGCTCCTAGGTCACACCTGGAAACAAGCTTTGGCTTACTGTGCTTTTCCTGGTTAAACAATTTCCCCTTTCCCTTTTGGCACAATAAGCTTTTAAGTTTTACAAACATCCAGTTTATAAGACTCTGAGGGAGAAATCTCCCCATGCCCCAAAAGTAAATTTGAAGAGAGTCACTGCTGGGCTAGTAACAATTATAAAATAAGTTTAGAACCCAAGACCTGTGACTGGTAAGGTGTGATCACATGAACGTGCATTATCCCAGCACAACAGAACAGGTCAAAAATACTTAACTTTCTGAAACTGGTTATTCAATAATAGAAATCAGAGGAATAATTTTATAATCGCACTTAGGCACTGGGATAATGGCACCTCTCGGGTGCATATGGAACTCGGCAGTGCCTCATGCCTCAGTTCCTGAAGCATGCTGTTATCCCGCAATAATGCACACACTCTCATTAGCTACTGTTAAATAGAAATAGTACTCTCTCAATATAATCCCATTAAAATGGAGCTTAATGCTTCTGTAATCTAGAAGCTCATAACGGGGGGCTAGGGGACACCAGAAGAAGCAAACAGCCCAGCACACAGTGCAATTCCACATCACTGTAGAAAGCTGTTAACGGTGCACTGAAAACTCATATTCTCAGGTTCAGAATACTGCATCCAATTAAAACTCTAACGTGCATCAAATGGATATTGACTAATGATCTCACAATCACTGAGGATCCCCACAGTTGAGGAAGTCTGACTCAGTGGTTAAGGACAAAGAAGTTTACTATCTTCTCATATCACTTTTGTTCTCTGTTTGTTTCTATATCCACATAATGGCTTGAAGCTGACAAACTCCAAACTTGAACAGAGTAAGTGGCTGCCACCATCTCTGTTGCTGTGGGTCCGACTCCCCACAGCCTTACTCAGCTCAAAGGTGTTGCCCCCTGTCTGCCTGTTGCACATCTTCAGAGTCATGGCTGCATCAGTCAACCCATCCTGAAGGGGAGTGTGAGTATGTGCACATCCCAAAGCTTGTTAGGACCAAGGTTTGTCAATACACAGTAATGGGTACTTTTTCAGCTGGGACAAAAATCATGTCCTCACAGTTTTTAAGCTTACGTATGTCTTATCTATCTATGGTTGCCCAATTCTTTTTTACGTGGGTCCTCATAGGTGCCAAAAAGCGTGTGTGTGTGTGTGTGTGTGAGTATGAATACATGAGTGAATGTCAGTGTAGTTCCTTTAGTTGGATACTGTCTCCCACAAGCCAATGATTAGTAGTCTAATGGTCTTCTAGATAAGAGAACTGTTTAACTTCTAACGCTTCTCATACAGTTCCAATTCACAACAGCAGAAAAAAATATAAACTAAATTCACAACTGGCTTCAAAAGATTTCCAGTTTCCAGCAACAAATTCAAATCTGGTGTAAGCAGTCCACAGTTACACAAAATTTCTCAAAATTAGAATTTCAGGTCTCTCTATTTGTTATTACTAAAGACATTTTAAATTTGTTTATTAATTTATTTACGAGATTTACCAGGAAGGCATACTGAGCAACATGCTCGATTCCAGATGCGACCTGGGGGCTTAGGCCACGTACATGGCAAAAATGACAGTGATTGACAATACATAGCATGAGACTTTGTACTATTATAATACAGATTTTGAGTAAGAAGTACAACAGGGAATAGGTATGACGTAAAACTCCATGAGAAGCAGTACAGGAGTATACAGCCAGGTATACACTTAACACATAACAGAATTTCTACTGTCCAATATTTAACTTATGAGAGCTAGGGCTTAATAGCATAGCAGGAGCAGCTGGAGGAGAAATGTGCTTGGAGTAGTCTGGTACGGAGACCTGGTTTTTGTGTGTCTGATGGAGGCGGGGCGTTCCAAATCTAAGGAATTGAATTTAAAAGCTGACTGACTTTGTAGTGTACATAAGTGGTACATGAAAGTCTGGGTCTGTGCCTCTTAGGGAGTACGCGGGGGGGGTGGTTGTTGGGATAAAGTAGACTCAAGATAGGGAGGAAGGGAGAGGGTCCAGAATTTAGCAGCAAACCTAGCGCAACTTATTAATCTACGGTCTTGTAGAGATGGAAGGGCTAGGGAGCTGTATAGAGTACAGTCGTGAGTGGATTGAGGGGAGTTGAGGATGAAATGACAGAAGGAGTGGAAAAGGGTGTCGAGGCTTGCGAGGGTAGACGGAGGGGCGATTGAGTAAACTATGTCGCCATAATCCAGTACGGGAGTATCATTTTTTGTACTATGGCGTGCTCGTTTGCTGGGGGAAACAGGTTTTATTTCGATGGAGTGCCCCCAGTTTTGGGAGTAGCCTCTTATGCAGGGAGTCTATGTGAGAGGCGAAATCAAGGTGCTGGTCGAGCCAGATACCAAGATATCTAAAACTAGTGCATTGCTCAAGGGGTGTCCCTTCCAGGACTGTGAATGTGGGACACGGGGTTTGGCGGGAGAGTCTCTGTTGGGAGCCGAACGTAAGCGACACAGTTTTTTTAGGGTTAAGAGATAGCTGGTTTATCGTGAACCAGTGCTGGATGGCTGAGAAATCCTCCTGGAGGAGGGATGCTGACCTGCTTGATGAGGGGGCCTGATGCATACAGAACAGTATCATCTGCATACAATTGGATGGAAGAATGGGAGCATGCAGAGGGGAGGCCATTTAGAAAAATGGAGAAGAGTATTGGTCCTAGGACTGATCCTTGGGGCACTCCCGATATGACTGGTAGTGGGTTTGATGTGTGGGAGGCCAGTCTGACCGCTTGCATCCTGCCCCCTAGGTAGTCTTGGAACCAGTCTATAGCTGGGAGTGCAAGACCTACATCTGTAAGTTTTGAGATAAGTAGGGGATGCGAGACGGTATCGAAAGCCTTTGCTAGATCTATAAAAATGGCCGTGGTGATATGTCCTTTGTCGATACTTGTGAGGATGTTCCCGGTGACTCGCAGTAGGGAGGTGATGGTAGAGTGGAATTTGCGGAAGCCAGATTGGAAAGGGGTAAAAAAGGAGGAGGCATCCAAGAACTGGGAGAGCTGGGATAGGACCAGTTGCTCCTGCAGTTTGGCCAGAATCGGGAGTAGGGAGATAGGTCTGTACTTGCCTGGGGAGATGGGGGCCCCGCCTTTTGGGAGGGGTATGACAGTGGCCATTTTCCAGGTCTTTGGTACCTTACCCAGAGAGAAGGAGAGGTTGAAGAGTGCGGCCAGTGGGGTGGCTATGACAGGGGCAGACAGGAAAAGCATCTTGGCATCCAGAGACGATGGGCATTTGCCTTTGTTAGGGTTCAATGCCCGTAGGGCATGGAGGACTTCTGCGGGGGATGCTGGCTTGAATTCAAAAGGTGGGACTTGGGGGTGGGTGCTAGGTGCGGGAGTGCTGTGTGGGAGGGCAGGGGTGTGCATAATCCGGCTGGAGGGTAGAAGGTTGTCGGCGCAGCTGGAGAAATGGGTGTTGAAGGCTTCAGCAACACCGACAGCATCGGAGATGGGGTGCCATTTACTAAAATTGTTGGGGGTTTGGGTAGGGGCGTGAGCAAGGATTTCAAGGGATTTCAGAAGTCCGTAGGGTGGTTAGAATTTTTACTAAAGGATGATAGGAAGTAAGCCTTTTTTGCATGGCGAATGCTATTTGTGCAAGCATTACGTAGGGCTCTGTAGGTAGTGAGGGAGGCCTGGGTGACCAATTTCTTATAAGTTTTCCAGGCATGGTCCCTGGTGCGGCAGGTTTTGATTATGTCAGCCGTGATCCAGGGGAGATGTGCTCCTCTAACTCTCTTTGTGCACAGTGGAGCATGCTTGTCCCAAACTTTTAGGAAATGGAGTCTGACTGCATTAAAGGCATCATCGATGGCAGATGCCTCGGTGATGCAGGACCAGTTTACCCTGCCCAAGTCCTCCAGGGAGATACCAGGTCTAGAGAGTTGTAAGACCTGGTGTGCAGTGTCTTTGGGGGGGTGGAGAGGGCTATGAACCTTCCTGATCAGGTAAACCATGTGATGGTCACTAATAGAGTCAGGAAGTAGACCGGCTTTAATGATTCTATGTGGGTGCGTGGTGAGGGCCCAGTCCAGTAGGGAGTGATTTTCTGTCTTGTGGTTAAGTCTGGTCGGCTCATTTATCATCTGCATGAGGGATTGGGCTTTTATTTTTGTCTTCAGTTGGGCTTTGTCCGCCCCCAACTAATTGACATTATAATCCCCTAAGGCATGGAGCTCACCTTCTTTCGCTAGGGACTGTAATGTGGTTAGATGGGATAGGATGACATCAGTGGGTGTGCAAGGGGGTCAGTATGTGCTTGCCATGTATATAGGAGAAGTATAAGGAAGTGATAATTTAATAAAAGAGAACTGCACTGAACCCATAAGTCATTTTCCCTGTAGAAAATAATTTTTAAATACTTGTTCCAATTCTGTAATTGCTCCATCTCTACAGATTGTTTAATTATCCTAGTGGGTGCTGTAATTTACACACAGGTAGTACATACTTTTTTAGAACTGTATGACATAGTTTATGTCCCTTGCTCAGCTCTTCCATTGTTGGTACAATCCACCCATGTTCTACTATGGTACCCTGTGGTTGTCGGGGACATAAACTACCTCATACAGTCCTAAAACTGAACTTAAAGAGGAAGTCCTCTCAAAACTACTAGCATCAATACATTCAGAATTTAGATCAGCAAATACCCAATCAGCCTCATGCCAAAAATTAGATCACCACATAAGTTTAAAAGTTATAAGTAAATTTATGTTCACCCTTGTACTAATGCAAAGAGAACATATTGGTATGATAGTGAATTTTAAGAGGTGGGTCACTGCTGGTCCAATGCAGAGCAAGGGGATCAACAGTGTCAGACTGACTGTGACACTCTTCTGGTCTGGCTCAGCAGAAACTTCATGCAGTTCAAATTAAACAGCCACCCGAATCATAGGAAGGCTCTTTTCTTTGATCTACCTTAGTCACCGAGCAAGCAGAGCTGATCAGTGGCATGATCAGCCTGCTGAGGCCCCCCCACCACGTAAAAACAATCCTTCCCATCCTCTGCCAAGTATCCCTTCACCTTCCATTGCTTCCCCCTTCTTAATTTTAAGACAATGGGGTGCCCAAGCCCTGGTGCCAGCTAGTAACCCCCCACCCGTTTTCACTGTCAACACCGGGGAGCCCACCCCCTGTGCCACCAAACATAACACTGACACTGGGTGCCCTGTCTTCAGTGTCAGTACCTGAAATAAAAAAAGCAGTCACTCATAATCTTTTTTTTTTTTTTTTTTTTATTATATACCCTGTAAAACGTTCATTGATGTCTGTTGCTGCCGACAGCACATTGCTGTCATTACCCTCCCCCCTCGACCCTGCCACTTAGCACCCAGCACTGCCCACCCCTTATTTACCAAAAGGGTGTCCAATGCTGTAATACTCTCTGGACCACAGACACATTTTCACTCTTCAATGCCAGACCAGTTACTGAGGAAATCAGGTATGCTATTCAATGTATTTCAGTGGGTTTTGAACTTGTCCTCACAACTTAGTCACTTTGCAATATTTTTTCTTAAAATTTTCAACATGGCATTTTTAGGACCCCACCTCAAGAACAAGGGCAATGAAATTATGCAAATCCATCACGAAGGTAATTTAGCTGTTGTTGCGCAAAATCATCTTTTGGGCAGGATTTGAAAATTTTCTCCACCCTTATTCATGAGGTGGGGTCATAAGAAGGCTATGTTAAAATTTGGAAATTTGGGGTAACATGATGAAAAACAACACAGTTATGAGAATAAGTTGACATTTTTCAATGCACACCCATAACCCTGGGAATTTTCAATATTTTGACCCCAAATTTTCAACGTAGATATTTATTCACACCACCTGACGAAAGTGACAGCTGACATTTTTCAAATCCTGGCCAATGTGTGTTTTTGCATTTGAGGCCTGAAATCACATCTCAGGCACAGTTTGAAAATTTTGTCTGCCCTTGTTCATGAGGTAGGGTCATATGAAGGCTATGTTGAAAATCTGGGGTAAAAGCATAAAAAAAAACCAAAAAAAAAACACTTATGAGTGTACACTGAAATGTTTCATTGCATACTCATAACTTAGGTAATTTTTAATATTTTGACCCCAAATGTTCAACCTAGCCATTTTTTTACACCACCTAATGAACATAACTGCTGTCATTTTTTTTCAAATTCTGGCCAAAATGTGTTTTCACGCATGTGAGAAATCATCTTTCAGCCAGGATTTGAAAATGTTCCCCACCCTTGCTCATGGCAGACTGATAAGTTTGGTAATTTGCAATATTCTGACTCCAAATTTTCAGTACAGCCATTTGTTCACATCACCGCATTAAGGTGACAGCTGTCACTTTTTCAAATCCTGACTGAAATGTGTTTTCACACTTGCAGCTCAAAATTACATTTTGGCCACTATTTTTTCCCCCTGGTCCGTGGCCTACCATCTTACCGGCTCCTCCAGCCCCATCACCCGGCATCTCATGGGACTGTTTTCCAGCTTCATCCTCCAAATGTCATCTCCCTACCCAGGGGCTACGGGCTAGGGGGTGGCGGGGCCTCACCCTGTGCCAGCCACTACCACTCGGGTGCTGGCATCGGGAGTGAGCATGTACATGCATGTGACCGTGCGAGGTGCGTGGCATCCGCCTGAATCTGACCTTTCCACTAGCTGCTCCTGGCTGCACTACCACCTGTGGTCCCCCACGTGGCAGTGGAACAATGGAGTCAGCAACCCTCCCTCCCCGGGGGAGGGCGTCCTCCTGAATGCTCAATCCTACTGCCCCTGGCCAGCCCCCCACACTCGTTCCCGAACGCTGGTCACCAGTGTCACAAGTGGTACCACTGCTGCTGCACCAATGTGCCGGCTATTTTGGCCACTATTTTATAAAAGGCACCTGTCATACTCAGAAGGACTGGTCATAACAAGTTATGTTGAAAATTTGGGATCAGAATGTGAAAAAATAAAGTTATGGAGAAACGTTGAACTGTTCCATTTACTCATAACTTAATTTCTACAGATTCTGGCCCCTAATTTTCAACATACCCCTTGTGTCACCCCACCTCCTGAACAGGACATGTGTAATTTTTCAGATCTCCTCTGAAGCTTGTTTTCAGTCACACTGCAAAATCACCTGTCAGATGGAATTTAAACAATTCCACTTGTTTTGATCATAATGACAGGTCATTAAAAGACTGCTGGAAATTTGGGGGTAAAATGAGGGAGAAGCCCATTGAAATTTAGATACTGCCTCTCAGCTGGCTGGCCTATCCTGAGTAAGCACAGTGTGGGCTGTTATTACGGGCCATTATTGTTAGAAAGCTAACGGGTAGGAAGATAATCTGTGTAAACCTGTTTATTACTTGAGTGCTAACCAATCTTGTCCTGAACCTTGCTCTGCCTCCCTCCTCTGCTCCTTGCCTGGTGTCTGTCCCACAACTGCATACAACCCAACTATTCTATTGCCAGGCAAAGGCACGAAACCTCAGTGTCCGCACCCTGATGCAAGGATGCTCAGCCAGCGGTCAACGTGGGTTGGCAAGCTGAGTTCCCGTAAACTAAAACAGAGGTCTGCTCCTCGCTACCACCTATATTCTTTCTGTACTCTGGGTGGACTGGCTCGCTAGCCTACATGACCCTAACACCCAAGGCCCTCAGGGACCTGCTGCACACCCCACCAGCCACTACTACTCCCCATCCCCCGTGTGCACTATCTCCCTTCTAGTTGCCTACAAATTCACAAGAAACGGAATATGCTACAGGTCACTTCTCCATACCAGGAATATACCCAGCAAAGTGAGGCTCCCATCTCTTACCTTAACCCTTCATCTCCTGCTTACAGCTCTGCTGCTACTTGCAGGCGATATCCAACTGAACCCGGGCCCTGGAACTGCAAACATCTCAATATCCTCCCCACATGACCAGACATGGCTGTCATTGAAGGGGATGTGGATCGCACATATGTATATATGTAGCCTTCTGCCAAAGATACACAAAGTTGAAGCATGGCTTGACCTATATAAACTAGACATGCTAGCAGTTTCAAAGACTTGGCTAAAACCCCATGTCCTCGAGCCCGAAGTAGCTGCCTCAGGATATGTCCACGACAGAAAAGACAGAATAGCGAAAAGGGGGGTGGGGTGCTCATCTACATGAAGGACACCCTAATCTCCTCCCAGATCAGCATGCTGCATAGCACGTCCCCTGAGATTAAATCGATCTTTATACGGTTCACCCTAGGCGGTGTCAAGCACCTTACCATTGGGTGTGTATAACCCCCCCTAAAAATGCTCTCCAATCCCTGGAGACACTCACGAAAGCCCCAGCCTCAGAGGTCGCGTCTAAACTCCTCCTACTGGGGGATTTTAACCTGAACTGGGCCCAGGAGGCTAAGTCATCTATTAATGGACTGCTGCATGAGGTAAATCTTGCCCAGATCGTCACTGAACATACTAGAATGAATCATAGAACGGGAAGACACTCAACCAACCATCGACTGGGCTCTGGTGTCAAACCCAAAGAATATTCAACTGGCAGGCACTATGGCAGATGCCCTGAGTGACCACTCGCCCATCTTGTGTGTCTGGAAGAACAGGGCCATCAGGAATCAACCTAGACGCCTCACAACGAGGGATTACTCTAAATTCTCACTGGAGCAATACAATAACTTTCTCAGTGACATTGACTGGAGTCCACTATGACGGCTCCCCACCCTGGACGGGGCAGTTGCCTTCTTCCTTAAATCCCTCACGTGGGCCGATCTCTTTGCCCCAATGAAGACCCATCGTGTTAAAGGCAGTTACTACAAGTGGATCACTCCCCCTCTAAAGGCCCTGATGATGCGCCGCGACAAAGCCTGGAAAAAGTTCAAAAGCTCTACACTCCCAGCTGACTTTGAGACCTACAGAACTCTTAGAAACCAAAGTAAGCATGCTGTCAAATTGGCAAAAAGGGCATACGTCAATCACCTCCAGAAAACTAACCTAGGCAACCCGAGGTTATTCTGGTTTCACATCAACGAGCTGATAAAGGGAAACAGAAAAGCAGCCCCAGGCCCTATAGTGGCTAATGGGCAGTTGCTGAACGATGGGACCCTCATTGCTGAGGCCCTTAACAGCAATTTCACGAACCTTGATGATTATAAGGTTGGGCTCCCAGTGTCCGAAAATGATTCCCATATTCTAGAACCTCCTAACCTAGACTGCCCATCTTTTGATCTGAGGTTAGCTAAGGCTAAAGAAGTCTTCACCCTACTAAAGTCCTTGAAAACAAGAGGATCAGGTGGGCCTGATGGTATCCAAGCTAAGCTACTCAAGGACGGTGCCCCAGTACTCGCAAGGCCTCTTACCTGGCTCATAAACAGGTCCCTTCTAGAAGGGACTGTCCCAGAGCTGTGGAAACAGGCTCATGTTGTCCCTATTGACAAGGGTGGGCCTGCGGAACCGATCGGCAACTACAGGTCGATCTCCCTGCTTTGTACCCTTGCAAAAATTCAGGAGAAACTGGTATACACCCAACTCCGTGAATACTTAGAGGCACACCTGCTTCTTTCCCTGGCTCAACATGGTTTTAGAGCTAAGCATGGGACAGACACCGCCCTAACTAAGTTCTCAGCAGATGTGCTTAGGGAACTTGACTCAGGGTCCAATACAGGTGCGGTCTTCATCGGCCTTTCCAAGGCCATCAACTTGGTTGACCACCGACTCCTACTTCAAAAATTGTGTACCATAGGCCTGGACACTCATGCCCTCAGATGGTGTGAAAGCTACCTTACTGGTCGCTCCCAGAGGGTCAAGTGGAAGGACAAAATCTCTGATCCACTGCCCCTTAAGGAGAGGGTACCAAAAGGGTCCATACTCAGTCACCTCCTGTTCTCCTTGTTTATAAACGATCTGCACAACCACTGCAGGAGCAGTAATATCATCCAGTACACTGATGACACTGTGATTTATAGATCCACTGACAACCTGAATGACCTTGGTCCATCCCTCCAAGAGGACATTCTCACTATGGAGGACTGGCTTACTAAGAATAAAATGGTCCTTAATACTACCAAAACCAAGGCCATGTTGTTTGGACCCAGATCCCTTAGCCAAAACAGACACAACTCCTACAACTCACTTCCAGGGCAGGTAACAAACTTGAAGTGGTTGCCTCCACAAAATACCTTGGCCTTACTCTGGACCAAGGTTTCACCCTAAAGCAACATGTTGACCAAGTCACCAAAGTCATCCATGGTAAACCTGGTACACTCTATCGTCTTAAAGATCAGCTGATCCCTGAAGCCAGGACTGGCATTGCCTTGTGTGTCTTACTCCCAGCACTCACCTACGCTGCTCCGGTACTTCGGGGAGTGTCCAAGTTGGAGTTCAGTAAGTTACAGATTTCGCACAACAAGGTAGCCATCTTCGCCACTCAGTCCCGCTCTAGGAGCCACCATTTTGACTCACTAGCACTACTCAGCTGGCCATCATTCGAAGCCTGTCTCAGATACCCAGTGCTCTGCCTAGCACATAAGCTAATTAAGCTACACCTCCTCCAAGGCCCTCGCAGGAGCTCACTGCTTTATAAAATCCTGCATGATCTATGGACCTCAGACCAAACTCTCTCTCGAAGTCCCTAGGGTAAGGATCATGGCAGGGGACATGTCCTTTGCCCACACTGCCCCTTCCCTCTGGAACAACATTCCTCCAGAGGTTCGGGAAGCTACATCTCCAGTTTGACTCCGAACAAGACTCAAGGAACATATGCTTGCCATGAGTCAATGCCAATGCTATGTTACCCAATACTTCCACACTACCCGCCGGCCTGAGCACTTACATCACTACCACCTGAGCTGGCAGCACTAACCCTCTCTATTGTCTCTCCTCCCAAAGTATTCTACTCTGGTAATTGTGACCCAGTTAGGGCTCTGGTTCTCCTATATTGTTCACTTCAATAATCGATGTAACCTGCTATGTAATATATCACTGATATATATATATATTTATATTAACATGTTGCACGCCATATGCTATATCTGTACTAATTGTGTACCATACTAGTCCTGTAACTCCTGGGTCGCCCCTGAAAAAGGGACCTCCAGGGCCCAGTGTACAAGCAAGATCTGGTACAACAGCAGTGCAAGCGCCGAACATTTATTTATTTATTTCACTTTTGTTAACCAGGTAAGTACACTAGACAAGGTGTATGCCTATTTTCAGGAACGACCCGGGAGAGTACAACAGGTATTACAGACCACATCGTTACAGCATAGCGGGTAAACAAGTACAATATTGTAACTTAGTACACTGAGTATTACAGACCACATCATTACAGCGTAGCAGGTAAACAAGTACAATACTGTAACTTAGTACATTGAGTCAACAGAACAAACAGGCAGTATAGGGATCATTATGTATGACAGACAAAGGTAAAGTACATAATGAGCAAGCATTAAGTAGCATTGAGTAGCATTGAACACACATGTAGCATAGGCAAGTGCGTAAGGAAGAGCTGGACCGAAGTCAACAACCAAGTCGGTTCAGTAAGTGTTCCAAGTAAAAGAGTACCGAGGAGTTACGGTACCTAGGACATGGAGCTGGGGTGGCTATGGGCACTCGCAATGTGAGGCCTTGGCATTGACAAATGCTCATTTAACCCTAATTTCACCGTCTGTTCAAAAAGTCAATTTCAGTGAAGAGTTACTGATGATGTCATGACCAGAACTCACAGCCTAGTCCTCCCAGACTCTGCAGGCTCCCTTATATGATTTATTCTCCCATTTTACATAAAACTGCAGTTGTAATAAACATTTGAATAAGGAAAGCTTGACATTAGGTGGTATAGGGAATGCATTTCCATAATGTGTACATACAATGTACTTAAGAATGGGACGAGTGTGGGGTTAGGGGTTGAATGCAGTAGCAAATACTGCTTTAGAATGACAAAGCTATCTGCAATTTTTAGAATATTGCAGGGATGAGATTTCAGAATACCACCAGGCTTCAACCATGGAATGCAGCAATGACACAATCTCAGAAAGCAGCAGGAACTCACAATTTTGGAATATAGCAGGAATGCCAAAATTCAAATGTAGTAGTGTCATAAACTTTTAGAATGGTGCACAGATATGCAGTTTTAAAATGTGGGAGACACATAGTCGTGGAATGTGGCAGGTATATGCAGTTTCGTAAATGTGTCATAGATGCATGATTTTGACGTGGTGGTGATGCACAATTTCGGACTGTGGTGTCAACATGCAATTTCACGATGTGGCAGGGATGCACATTTTTGGAATGTGGCTGGATGCGTAATTTTGAAGCATAGCAGGAAAATGCATTTTTAATGCAATGAGTGCACACAATTTTGGAATATCATGGGGATGCGCAATTTTACAATGTAGTTTGGTAAGTGCAATTTAAGAATATGGTAGGAACACTCATTTTCAGAATGTGGTAGGGATGTGCAATTTTGGAATACCTTGCACAGTTTTAGAATATGACTTGGACATGCAATTTGAATGTGGCAGTGGCACTCATTTTCAGAATGCGGTGGGGATGCACAATCAAGTAGTAAAAAAAAAGCTAAGTAATGCATTTTTTTTTTTATAACAGCAGTTCCTTACCGTATCAATATCTCTGATCCAAGTCACAACATTTTTAAAGCTTCTGGAATTTGTAATATCGTAAACAAGAACGATACCGTGTGCTCCTCGGAAGTAATTAGTTGTAAGGGTGTGAAATCGCTCCTGTCCAGCAGTGTCCCTGAAATGTAAAGCGCAGAGTCTCCAGCAATGCACAAATCCACCTCTTGGGTAACAATCTGCATGTACCAACACATTTTCTTAAACAAGGTTTTCTCTAATAATGTTATCTACCTATGTTTCTCTTCCTCCCTACTTTTCCCACCACAAGTATCACCTTTGGCTATGGATTCCCTCATTCCACTGAACAAGTAGCATTGTGTGGATGGCGTGGCTGTAGAAAAATACAGCAGCTATTTTATACTAAAAACAAATTCAAGGAATACGGTGTGACCTTGTGCAAGTACTTCAGTTCGTCCTAGCTAATTGGGTAAAGGCAGAACCCCACTGAAGGTGAGATACTGCATCTCCATAGAGCTACGCTGGGTAACCAAAAAAAAAAAAAAAAAAAGGAGTGATCCTATAGATGGATGGAGGATCTGGAGGAACGTTTACTGGCAAAAGACTAGCCAGACAGTAGCCTGAAGGCCTAGGCCTTTGTTTGGATTTCAAAGGTTTGACCAAATCTGCCTTAACTCAGTCGGCCATGAATCCCAAATTCCACTGAACAGCATGAACCAATGCTTGGGCCTTCAATTGCTGAAATCCTGCTGATTCACCTGACTGGGCAGGGAGAATAGTACAAATAGGAAAGTTTTACCTTCTGGGGATTTGTGTGGCTTGCAGGAAAATGGAGCTCAATGGGAAATAGCCGGGGGGGGGTCTCCCAAACTCTGGACAGTTTCAACTGACTCTAAATTGCTTGTCAGCGCATCTGTCTTACCAGGGTAGCCCAACCCAAGTTGTAGAGAAGACCATTTAGTCTGGTTATTTACTGTCCCTATAAAGTTATGTTAATACCAGGAGCACGTGCTCATTAGTGCAAGACTGTACTGCTACATACGCGTCATGCTCGACGTTGAGACAGACTGTTCGATTTGAGGTACATAGAAATAGACATCTAGTCAACATGACATGACCCCCACTAAACTAGCAGAGTTTCTCTAGATGAGGTGATATTTCATCCACTGAAATGATGTTGAACACAAACTGTAGGCATGACTGAGGAGTTACTGTAGAACAGGACAAAACTTCCAACATACCTCCATATACTCCAACATAATCAATCTGTTTGCTTGGGTTTTTTTTTTTGTTTGTTTTTTACCCAGGTTAGCCTGAGATGCAGCATTTCATTTAAAAGGGGACCCTGCTTTTATCTAGCTTTTTAGCTTAGAGGAATAAGCACATGGAGAACAGAAACTTGCTTTATTTATTTATTTAGTTAAGGATTCAGAGAAGACCTTTGAGCACAGGCTCTTTTACAAAGGTTCAACGTCAGGTAGACAGAAAATAGACATTTTACATCAAGCAGGTATAGAACGTACATAGGTTACAATATTACAGTGTTATCACTAGTACTATGGAATTAGTGCAGCGTTAGTAAAGGACATAGAAAAGCAGTGGTCAGCTACGTGGGAAAAGCAGGGGAGGACCCCCTTTCGAGTTGACGGGAGTCTTACGAAGGGTAAGCAGCCTTGTGTTGGGGCTTTGTCTAAAATAGGAAGGCAAAATAGTGGCTGGGGGTACCAGGAGGGAGGTGGAAAGGGAAAGGTGGCACCAGAGGGGAAAAGTGCTTGACTAAATGATCATACAGAGGAAATGGGAAGGGAAGTGGTGTGGGGATGGGGTTATGATGAAGGGGGGACAGCAGGGTGGCATGCTGAAAGCCACATGGGGTGGGGTTGGCCTAGACATGTCAGAAGAGTTGGGGGGCAGAAGGGACCAAGGGGAAGCGGGGGAAACAGAGTGGATGCCTAGTGTCAGTTCAAGGGGCAAGGTGTAGGTTAATGGAGGGGGGAGTACCAAAGGAGGGGAAGAGTGGCTATTACGGAGAGCAGACACTAGCTGTACGGAGGAGCGGGGTGCTGCAGGGCTGCCATATGAGCAACTTGGGAGGCTAAGGAGGGGGAGGAACTAGCCTTCAGAGGCAGTAATACTCTGTGATTGATTTAAGGTGTTGCCTTAGTCCAGTTTTGACGTTTGATAGGCATTTACAGGTTTGAATGGGCACACAGAGTTCGTTAAACCACTGGGAAGCCCTATAGGTGAAGCTGCGTTGTCCAAGCACAGTTCGAAGGAAAGGTGCTGAAAGGGCCCCCCTCATCCTACCTCTGGGGTCATAGAGGGTAGCAATCAGTGAGAGGATATTGGATACGCGGGGGGGGGGGGTTGCCCTATAATGCCTTCTTACCCAGGAGGCAGGCTTGGAACTTGATCCTGTTCTTTAGAGGCAGCCAATCAGTTTGTTCGTACACAGAGCAAGTGTACGTATGATGATCTGCAGCCAGGGTGAGCCTGCAGGCTTTATTGAGAGCAATATAAACCCTCTTTAGTGCCATATCCATTGCCACTCCGTAGACCAGCAGGCCATAATCAATTACTGATAGGCTGGAGCTGGAGACTGAGAGGTGGAGGGCCTCAGGGGTGAGATATTTCCTGTGTCTATAGAGGACACCTGCCTTAACCATTAAGGTGACCCCCAGGTACTTGACAAGTGCACATGTTCCAACGGTTCGCTGACTGTGTTGGAGATGACGAGGGAGGGGAGCCTTGTTTTGTGCTGGGGACTGAATATAAGCATGGCCTTGGTCTTTGTATAATTTAGTAGAAGTTTGTGCCTGCAGAACCAGTCCTCAAGTTTGCTGAAAGAGTTATGTGGTTCGGATTGGAGTGCATCATGGGATGTATTGCTGTTAAGAAGTACTGGGTCGTCAGCGTATATGATAAGTTGAGTATCACATGCTTTATGAAGATTGTTTAAAAAAAGGCTGAAAAATAGGGGCCCCAGTATTGACCCTTGGGGGACCCCTAATGATACTTCTCTGGATCTAGACATTGTTTGCCCAACTTTGACACACTGACTTCTATGAGTCAGGTCAAGCTTATAAAGTCAAATGTGGGATTTGTGTCAGAATATGGCGAAATTACCCAGGCAGACTCTGGTATTAGCAATTATTATTTTACTGAAATATTCTCCTGTTTTTGATTCTTGTTTGCACCTTAAAGAGCTGCCGATGCCTCTACAGAAACTTTGGAAAACATAAAATTTGGACACAGTTCAGCCTGTAATATCATATATCTTCAATATTCATTGAAAAAAAACTTAATTAATGCACAAGTTAGGGTTAAACTAACAAAAGTAGGGAAATGTGGCATTAGGGCTCACAACCCTAACCCCCCACACCACCCTGCAGGCAGCAACAGGAAAAAACATTACTATCTGACCTCTCCTGCATCTTTGCAACTCAGGTGTGGGGTGTGCCTTGGGGTTGTCAACCCTAACGCTCACCCCATTCCAGTAAGCTGGGCTGTGTACAACATATACGAATGGGGTGGCGTTAGGGTTGACAACCCCAAGAGGCACACCCGCCTGATTTGAAGAAATCACAAGAGGTCAAATAGTAATGTTTTTTCCTGTTGCTGCCTGCAGGGTGGGGGTGGGGCATTAGTGTTGGGAACCCTTATGTCAAATTTTTCTACTTTTGTCAGTTTATCCCTAACTAGTGTATTAAGGAATTTTTTAGCAATTAATTTCCTTACTTTTTGAGACAATATAATCATATCCTCATATGCCTGTGGGAGCGCAGGGCCCTCTCTGGTCCCTGCATTTCCATCCCTCCATAGATGCGTACATGTATTTTTCTGTGGAAGCACAGGACCCTCTGGGCCCTGTGCTTCTACTTCTACCAAAACAGCAGTTTCTTTCCTTCCTTGTATGGCTTGTTAAACTTCCAATGTTATCCTATGGGAATTTGCAGTTTTAATTTTTTATGCTTCTTTTATATTGTCCCTAAATATTAATCAGGGAATATGTGTTTTTCTTGTAGTACTCATTAAGACTTTTGTTTTGCTATATGGATTGTCCCTCAAAGAGCTAGTGTACTGCCCAAAACTAATTAAAAAAATATTATTAATATTAGATTTTAAAAGCAGCCAACCATTACTTTTTATATCTGAGGTAATTTTCCTTTTTTCTTTGTTTAATTAGAAGATTGTTTACCTGACGTTAGTAGGTGTGATATGTGGAACAGCTCTTAGCCTAGCAGTTGATATATCTTGCTCTACTGCCTCACACTCCATAATCAGCATTACGACCAACTGTGACATCACTGCTACTGCCAGGTCATTCACCTGTGATGTCACAGTCAGTGAGGTCATAATGTTGATGATGTAGTGTGGGGCAGTAGAGTTAGATATGTCAGCTGCCAGACTAAGAGCTGTTCCACACATCCAGAACAATATTATCACACAAAATACTTTCTGATGAGCAAAAGGAAAAAGAAAAATACTTCAGAAATAAAAAGCCTGTGATGTGTTTGCCCTATCACAACTGTAACCTCCAAGAAATGTAGCGCCACATGGATTACCTCCGCCTTGCTACAACAGCTAAAGGAAAGAGACACCCTTTGGTACCGTGCCATTAACTCAAGGTCACAGGTAGATAGGCAGGCCTACAATGCCACCCAAAATAGGTGTACTTGGGAAATAAGGAAAGCCAAGGCACTCCACTACAGAACCACCCTGGCCACTTCCTGGGGTAGTACTCGTAACTTCTGGGATAACATCAAAGATGTCAATGGTAAGTCTCGACCCCCGGCTCAACTAACCATTGATGACAATATCACCACGGACCCTGTTATTCCTGCCAACGGCCTCAATTCCACCTTCTTGGATCTGAGGCAGGTACTACCAAAGAACGTTTCTGACCCCATCTAACCCACCCCGGGGCCAAACCTGCACTGCCCCTTTTTCCAACTCAGAGTTATTACACCTACAGAAGCCAAATACTACCTATCCAAAGCACTCAGTGACTAACTACAATAAAGACAACCTCAACATGAAAATTCTATTCCGTGTCCTCAACGTAGTTCTAGCTCCACTCACTGACCTCCTAAACCGTTCCCTCTGCCTGGGCCAATTCCCGGATGCATGGAAAACTACCGTTATAACCCCAGTTCTAAAAAGCGGTGATTGCACCTCCCCTAACAACCACTGGCCTATCTCAATTCTACTGCCACTCTCTGAAGCCCTCGAAAAAATTATAGTGGACCAACTCACTGAATACATTCTCACCCTTAACATTTTGTGCAAGGAGCAGCATGGTTTCAGAGTAGGTCATAGCACTACTACAGCACTAATAGAATTTTCAAATGCTCTGCACTCTGCACTGGATAAAGGGCACCTCACTGGGGCCGTATTTATAGATCGCTCAAAGGCCTTTGACACAGTCTCCCATCCCCTCCTCTTGGCCACGCTCCAACACCTCTGAGTTGGCCAAGGTCCTCTTGCCTGGTTCACCAGCTATCTCACTAATAGATCGCAGAGCGTCAAAATAAACAAGACCCTGTCATCCACCCTACCAGTACGCTCAGGGGTGCCTCAAGGGTCAATCCTAGGTCTTCTCCTCTTCAGTGTTTGTCTAAATGCCCTGCCTGACTCCTGCACCGGAAACATCCTCCTATGCGCGGACGATACAGTACTAATAGCCTCACACCCTGACCCCTCCTCCCTTTAGCTCTCCTTACAAGACTCCTTCAAACAGATTGAAAACTGGTTTACAGCCCGCAAACTAGTTGTCAACATTAAGAAAACAAAATCTATGCTCTTTGTGCACCGACAACACAGGGCCAGAGACCACCCATTACAATTCTATCCAACTCGCTTTTTCCCCCTGGAACAGGTCTCAACATACAAGTACCTGGGAGTTACTTCTGACTCCTCCCTTACCTTCCACAAGCACATCAAAACTCTCATCTCAGCCGTCAGTATCCGCTCAGGCCTCTTATAAATCGACATAAAGATTGCCTCCCGTCTGAAGCTCTACACCTGGCAGTCACATCCTCAGTCATGTCCCTAGTTGACTATAGCCTTACGATCTTTTAAGCCGCTGATGCCACAGCACTTCATCAACTCCAACTAGCCACCAACAAAGCCTGCTGGCTCATCTCGGGTGCAGTCAAATGCACGCACACCTGCGCCCTCTATGCTCTCGCCAATATTCTCTTGCTAGTGGAGTGCCTGCAGTACCAGACCTGTCTACTTACAAAAAAAGATACACCTTGGACTAACTCCGATAGGTGTTGTGGCCTCCCTACAGTCAGCCACCCCACTTATTACTACTCAGGCAGCCTCCAAATCTGTCTGGAAGGTACTCAAGGTCAGAACATCCCTAGCGCAAAGATCCTTCTCATACAGCACTTCATTATGGCACAATGCCTTCCCCCCAGCTATCTCATCCATTAACAAACTAGATCCTTACAAGGTAGTGCTAAAAATCACATATACTAGCCTCATGTAGCTATCATTGCATCCACTAACTTCCTCTAATGGCTTACATAGCCTTAGGGCCCACCTGGCACTGACAATGCCTTTCTGAGGCTGCTCTCTGTCATGTACTGCTGAGGCGCCAGTCGAAGGTCCATGCAGCTTAACTAAAAGATCTCAAGACCTGTTTAATAAATCTGACAATACCTCACAGAGGCAGCAACTGTATCAATCATTGTATCAGTATTGTAAATAGAACCTAGCTAATCTCTTGTATAGACAACACCTGAATGTATGTACCATGACTGTATGGAGCTGCTTAGGCTGCTTCTTTAAAATGCATCAATGTATCAAAATGTCTGTGCTTTTTTGTGACGCGGAGCCTTTGAAAATGAGTCTATGACTCAAAGGGTTGTAATTCCTATGTACTTAAATAAATAAATAAATAAATAAGAAATAAAAAGTTACAGCTGATTACTAAAAATTTTTATTATTTTCCTGTCTGCCTGTTTTGGCTCCTCCAGCTCTTTAACTCCAAATATTAAGGGAGTTATGGGTTGCTTATTTATTTATTTTTTTATTTATCATCTAGGAGTTATACCTTTGAGCTAAAAGCTCTTTTACAAAGGTTCCACGTCAGGTAAGGTTCAAACAATGGGTACATGCAGAATAAAAAACATAAGGTATATACATAGTCAAGTACAACACATAATTTTCAATCGTTGGTGTGTGAAATCCTAGGGTTACAAAGAGGAAAAAGCTATACAAAATGAAACTGTGCTATATACAAGAAGCACACGCATTAGTTTATACTATGAAGTACAGACAGTATTTATGACAGTTTTGATAACCTATGAGTGCACGGGTCACAGGACTAGTGCTGTGAGGAGACGTAGAGAGAGGAGACAGTGCAGCAGTCAGGGTTGACTATGACAAGCGGTAAAGGGGGAGAGGGCTGGGGTAGGGGTAGAAAAACATGGCACAGACAGGTGTCCTTGTCAGTAATTATTGATGAGGGTGAGCAAGGGATGTTGGAAGGGGATGGTGGGAGATGAGACAATTATGGGGGGGGTGGAATAGGTAGTGACAGAGGGGGTGAGGGCTGGGAAGAGAGGGAAACGTGAGGGGGTAAGAGGATATGAGGGGAATGACTGAAGAAAAAGGGGAAAGGTGAATGGGTGGGCAGGGAGTGGAGAGACACAGAAGGGGGGGCGGTGGCGGGAGGTTAGAACCTGCAGTCATATGAGCTGAGTACTGTTAGGAGTTTGAGTAGGGATTTCTTGAAAGATCCAAGCTTAGGCACATTTATTACTCCTGGGGGTAGTTCACTGAGCCAGAGGGGTGCCTGTAAGTGTAGGATCTCTGTGCAAGTGCCATGTGACTGAAAGGGATATGTACAGCATTTTCTGTTTTTCCTCTGGTCTGGCACTAGTTAGACGCAGGTTTAAGGAGGTCTGGATTGGGTTGAGGAGTTAGACAGAGTAGAGCTTTTTTC
This sequence comes from Neoceratodus forsteri, assembly GCA_016271365.2. Taxonomy (NCBI): domain Eukaryota; kingdom Metazoa; phylum Chordata; order Ceratodontiformes; family Ceratodontidae; genus Neoceratodus; species Neoceratodus forsteri. Next base: position 1,337,474,162 of record CM057455.1, on the reverse strand, counting down.
TGTAGCAGGCAGATCTGGTACTTAATCCTCCCCTGAAGATTAAGCCACTTAGACTCGGAGTAAAGTTTGCAGGTGTGAGTGAGCCTGTGTGCCCCAGGGCGAGCCTACAAGACCTGTTGAGGGAGGTTCTGACCCTTTTTAGGGCTGTATCTGTTGCTGCACTGTATACAATTAGCCTATAGTCTATAACAGAGATTACAGAGCAACTAACAGCCAGAGACAAGGCTGCAGGGGTCATATTGTGTCTGTGTCTGTAGAGGAGACCAATTCTGGTGTTGGCTGTCTTTACAACACTGTCCATACGAACATATGAAATTGCCAGCAGAAACAGGCCTCACGGTCTATCAAGTCTGCTCAAGTGTGCAGCTTGCCCCTTTTCAAGGGGCTGCCTCTCCCGCCCCCCCTTCCCAGTATCCCTTACCCTGTCCCAACTCCTCTTGAAACTGCCCACTGTCTTAAAGGACACCATCTCTTCTTGTAAGATGTACCATTTGTCCCCCACTCTTTCCGTGAGAAAATGTCTCCTCCTTTCCCTCCTGAATCTTCCCCCCTCCAATCTCAGTCCATGCCCTCTCGTGTCCCTCCCCCTTCTCATCTGAAAAATCCCGTCTGTGTTGGTCTTGTTTATCCCCTTCAGATACTTAAAGGTCTCGATCATATCCCCCCTCTCACTCCGCTCTTCCACTGACTACATATTAAACCTCTCCCAGCCTGTCCTTGTAGGGCTTGCTCTCCAATACATGGATCATCTTTGTGGTTCTTTGCTGCACCCCCTCCAACAATCTGATGTCCTGCTTCAGGAATAGGCAACAGTACTGCATGCAGTACTCCAGGTGGGGCCTAACCAATGACCTATACAGGGGTAGGATAACCTCCCTCCTTCTGGAGGAGATCCCTCTTGCAATACACCCCAGCATTTCATTGGCTTTTGCTGCCGCCTTTCTGCACTGAGCAGAGCTGTTCATGCTCCCCGTAATGATCACTCCTAGGTCCTTCTCCTCTGTGGAGCTCCCCAACTGTACCCCATTTAAGTGATGATCCTTCCCCTGGTTCCTGATTCTGAAGTGCATAACCTTGCACTTCTTGGTGTTGAACCCCAAATGTCATGTTTCTGCCCACTCCTGCAGCTTAGTCAGGTCCTCCTGCTACCCCTTCTACCCCTCCGGGTCATCAACCACAGCTCCCATCTTGGTATCATCTGCAAACAGGCTGATCTTGCTCCAGATCCCATGTGAGATATCTGCAATAAAAATCCCAAACAGCACCGGTCCCGGTACTGATCCCTGTGGTACCCCGCTCGTCACCACTCTCTGTGACAAGAGGTCCCCCCCGCACTACCATCCTTTGCTGCCTTCCCTTTAGCCAGTTTGTGATCCATTTCACCATTTTTGGTCCCGCCACCACATATTCCAGTTTCCCCCACAACCTCCCATGCGGCACTGAATCAAAGGTCTTGCTAAAGTCCAAATACAGGACATCCACGGCATGGCCCTTGTCCAGTTCCTGGGTCACCTAGTCATAGTACTCTACAAGGTTTGTCTGGCAGGATCTGCCCACTATAAATGCATGCTGTTGACCCTTCTGGAGACAGTTTTCCTCTAAGACGCTCACTAGCCTCTCTATGTGGTAGGTAAAGGAGAGAGAGCTATCCAGCATTACGCCTAAATATTTAAAGGTACTGACCTGATCGAGTGGCTCCTTCTTGTTGTTCAGGGTGATCAAATGACTAGCTCTGTATTTGCTCTGGTTTTAAGCAAACAACATAACCTTAGTGTTTTTGCAGTTCAGGAGACGCTTGTTTTGGGTAAGCTATTTTGGAGTTTGGATTCTAGTAGGTGCAGGTGTGGGCTACTGGAGAAGATAGCTGCATCATCTGCACATAGCAGGATGTTATCAGGGCAGGCCAGGGGGAGTGAATTAAGTAACAGGCTGAATAGGAGAGAGCCCAGAACAGAACCTTGCAAGACACTGGCTGTCATCTGCCTACTATCTGAGAGGGTCCCATTGATTTTCACTTGCTGGGATCTGTTACCAAGGTAACTTTTAAACCACCCAGCTGTGTTGCTGAAGTTTCAGTGTTATCCTACAGGAATTTTCATTTTTTATGTTTTTTTTTTTTATTTTTTTTTTATTGCCCATAAATGTTTAGGGGGAATATGTGTTATTCTTGCAGTACTCGTTCAGACCTTTGTTTTAATAGACAGATTTTCCCCTTACGTCTAATACTGAGGGAGTAATGGCTTGTTAAAGTTCCACTGTTATCCTATGAGAATTTACATTTTTTAATTTTATGTGGGCCCTAAATTGTTTTAGGGGGATTATGTATTATTCTTATAGTACTCATAAAGACCTTTGTTTTGACAGATTGTCGCTTAAGTCCCAAAATTGAGGGAGTTATGGCTTGCTGAATTTCAAGTATGGAAAAAAACTAAGTACAAAATCTATTTTTGTATCAAGGCATTCTTTTTTCATATGAATGAAAAGGGCCATACGAGAAAGGATGCCATCATATGAAAAAAGAACGGAAAAAACTTAAGTCCAATTTTTTTTTCATATGAAAGCATTCTTTTCTCATATGAATGAAAAAAAGCATACGAAAAAGGATGCCTTCGTACAAAAAAAGAATGGGAAAAAACTAAGTCCAAAATCTTTTTTTGTATGAGGGCATTCTTATTTGTATGAAAAGTACTCCATATGAAAAATAAATGGGGAAAAACCTTAGTACAATTTATTTTTTCATATGAAGGCATCATCCTTTTTCCTATGAAAAGCATACAAAAAAGGATGCCTTAATACAAAAAAAAAGAATTTGAACTTAATTTTTTCCCATTCTTTTTTTGTATGAAGGCATCCTTTTTTGTATGCTTTTTTTCGTTTATACAAAAAGAACATGACTTCATACAAAAAACGAATCGGAAAAAACTAAGTCCAAATTATTTTTTTCACATGAAGCCATCCATTTTCGTATGGACCAATTCTTTTTTCAAATGCTCATACAAAAAAAGAAAATTGGCTCACAAAAAAGGATTCTGAAGTATAAAAAAGATACATTTATGGAAGATTTTTTCCAGAAACTAAGTGCAGAAGCCACCTAAGGGGGTTCTGATTAACAAGATACACGTGCTGGTGTGTCTGCAGGATGTCATTTTTGTGGATTTAAAAAAAAAAAAAAAGTAACAAGATGGCGGCCACATGAAAAAGGATTTTTTTCCTCACAACAAAAGATTACCCCCATATGCAAAATGATCCTTTTTCGTATGGACCAAATTCTTTTTTCGTTCCAAGCAGTTATCTAAAAGCCTGTACTGAGCATGCTCAGAACCAAACCGTCAGGGAGCTTGGCAATGACAAAACAAGACAAAATAAAATAAAAAACTGATTTTTCCAAAACTTTGTTTTGCCATCCGGATCTTGGAATCCGCACATCCAACCGGAATGAAACCTGGCACGTCAAGAGAGCTACCTCCCCCCGCCGAACCCTATAATGTTTCCTCCGACTTATTTATCACTAAGGAAATTTGCATAAAAACAGAATCTCTATCCCTTAGAATTCTCTCCCCCCAACAGATTATCCCCATTTGAAGTCATACTCTTCTGTTGTGATGTGACAGTCTGTTGCCAAGGGAATAACTGTGAGGTCACAGAGTGCTGTATTATGACGAGGCAGATGAACTCTCAAGAAACAGGGGATCCTGTTTTCATGCAGATGACCTCAGTAATAAATAATGAGAGGAGAAGAAATGCTGATCTAGTATGAAATACAAGCTGAACTGTGTCTGAATTTTGTTTTTCATAGTTCTTGCGACAGCATCAGCAGCACTTTAAGTCTGACCACTTTGATAAAATTACTATTACTGTTTTATCAAGAAAAATGAATTGAGTGAAGTTAATTTTTAAGGATGCCCCAGGGAAGGCTGTTGCAAGTTACAGTAATGAAAACAAAAGTATAAAAATGCAAACTTTACAGAATTAAATATAACTATTTAGATGCTACTAATTATCCCCCTAAATACTAGTTGTCCCCACCCCCGGTCGCACCAGGAGACGAGCAACTTGTTGTTCAGTGTGCCTTCCTGGTGAAACATTTCAATAAATAAATACATATTTTTATAAAAATGTTACTGTACATACACTGTCTAGTTGTCCCAGTGTCAATGTTCTTTATGTGTTAATTAGGCTGTAAGGTCACTCCTTGGCCAGGTCACCCCATAGATATTTTGATAAAGAAACACTAAATATTATTTTAATTGCTGTGAAAATATGACTGTACTCAAGCTATATGGCTCTTGCTAGGCTTTTTTGTCTGGGGTCCAGGACTTACTGGAAAAAATCAATGGGGGTCTGCAGCTAAAAAGTGGGGGTCCCCACGAAACGTTTGGGGGTTGCCTTTGAAAATGAATGTGTGCTATGCCCCACGGTCATACGTTTCATGATGTGAGAATCTGGAGAGCGCGGGGGCACGCTCCACTGGTTTCTATGGGACCGTTTCTTAACTATGATTTGTAATGTTTAGAGGGACAAGTCAAACAAATTAAGGTCAGCGCTCAACTAACAAAGCCCTTGCTAGTTGAGCAGCGGCCTTAATTTGTTTGAATTGGCCCTCTAAAACATTAAAAATCACAGTTAAAAGGACGGTCCCATAGAAACCAATGGAGCGCACCCCCACGCTCTCCAGATTCTTATGTCATGAATAGGGACGTAAGTTTGTCATGGCAGTCATACATGTCATTGATTCCATGACGTATGATCTTTATTCAGGACTTCCATGACTTTCACTAGTGTCATCAGAATGTAGCAATGATGACAGTGCCACAACATTTACTACTGTTTACTAATGATTTCATGAACAAACAATGAGTCATTAAAACCTCATCCATGACAAACTTGCATCTCTAGTCATGAAATGTGCTAGCGCGGGGGCGTGGCTCAGTATAGGGGAGTGGATGGAGACCCGGGGCCTTGCAAGTGAGCATCTTGGAACTTTATGAACAAAATCCAAACATCCTTGACTCAATGGTTTATCCCTTTCTCATGAATTAAATTATTATATTATTATTAATTGTAACAGATTCCTTTATTGGGATCAATAAAGGTGGCATAATAACAACCTTTATTGACCCTCGTCATTGATAAAGTTACTAATGATACATTAGAAAAAAAAAAAAACTTTTCAAGTTTCAACAAACATGTAGTCATACATGATAATACCTGTCTGTATACCTGTGTAATTTCACTGTAGTCATTCTGTACTGTGGTAGTCACCACACACTACAACATACTCTACCTGGAAGAACCATCATCAAAGGATTTGAATACCTTCAGGAGGCGAGTCACGGTTATGTTCTTTTTTGTAACTGTGATGGGATTTGAATCCCAGGATTTCGTGCTTCTCAGTTTTTTGTTCTAACCATAACCACTGGACCATGCAACCTTCCAACATAGGGGTTACCTCTTACTACTGGGGAAATGTATGCATATTTTTACCTTACAGGACAATAAATCTAAATTGTGATACAGTCTGCATAGACTTTACTACACCGAGTACAACACCACCATGGCTTCCTAACCACCAGTTGCCTGAAAAGTATCTGTGTCCTCTCCACTATGATATTTTTATTTATTTAGTTTTTGATGGCCGGGAAAGGAGGACTAGACAATTCTGCCTATTTTTAGCCTCGTCCTGGGGGAGGGGGATACAGATGGATGCCAACTGACACTGATCCTGATTAAGCTGTTGGTGGTATTTTTAGTGAATAGAGGAAATTTGGCCAGGACACTGGGGAAATTCTTCTACTCTTTTCGAGACGTGCCATGGGATCTTTAACATCCATCTGAACTACTACCAGAACAGGCAGATGGGACCTCAGTTTAACATCTCATCTGAAACATGGATATGCTTAACTGGATGCAAAGTTTATAGTACCAAACATATACACACAGTGCTATAGGAAAAATAGGTATAGTAAGCATCACCCTTTCTAAGAAATACTCTACCAAACATCATTCATGAGTACCAATGCTATTTATCATCATATTGGAAGTTCTCAAAACCTGAAAGAAGATGCTCTTTACAACACTGTTAGTACATTTGGGAAAGCAGCAATCCTCTGTATTAGAAGTAGTTTTTCAAACTTAAACTACATTTTACAAATGGATATTAAGGATGGCATTCAACATCCTGCGGGTAAATAATTTGATTTATTTTTGATGAGCCTGGTAGGTCCACAGCTAAGAAAGCCTAATTTCATGAACAACCAGGTCAATACAAACCTTACAGATTAGCAACAATAACATTCAGAAACATTTAAAAGTCACAGTTTTTTTTTATAACATACCGTATATAATCTAAGCATCTGTTTAAAGAGCCTCTGACAGCATTAGGAAAACACTGAAAAAAGTAAGATTCATATTCAGCTCAATCCTATTTTCTTTACTAACATACTAAAATGCCAGCAGAACAGACCTAATGGTCTTTCGCGTCTGCTCGTTTGGTCAGCCCCCACCCTGGGAGCTGACCTTGCTGCCCCCCTCGCCTTCTCTGGCTTCTCCCTTCCCAGTTCCGGATATTCTCGCTGCATTGGATTTTGCTTCCAGAACCCTTCTCCTGTACCTGTCCCACCCCCTACTGAACTCCTCCACCATCTCTGCCTCCACCAGCCCCCTAGGCAGCACATTCCATGGCTCCACCACCCTCTCAGTGAAGTAGCACCTCCTCCTTTCTCCCCTGAATATTCGCCCCTCCAGCTTCCACCCATGCCCTCTAGTGGCCCCCTCCTCCTCCTTCCTTCGAAGCACCCTGACTGTTCCTCCACTATTTACCCCCTTCATGTACCTGAAGACCTCTATCATGTCCCCCCGGTCCCTTCTCTCTTCCAATGTGTACATATTTAGCTCTTCGAGCCTCTCCTCATAGGTCCTGTCCCCCAAGCCCCAAATAATTTTGGTTGCCCTCCTCTGGACCCTCTCCAGGAGTTTAATGTCCCTCTTTAAGTGTGGCCTCCAAAACTGCATGCAGTACTCGAGGTGCGGCCTCACCAAGCAGTTATACAGAGGGAGTATCACTTTCCTTCTGGAGGTGATCCCCCTAGCGATGCATCCCAGCATCCTGTTGGCTGCTGCCCTCCTACAAGTCTCCTAGTTGTTCATCTTGACATCCACCACCACCCCCAAGTCCCTCTCAGCCATCGAGACTTGTAGCATTCCCCCCCCCCAGGGTGTACACTTGGCCCGGGTTTGTGGCCCCCAGGTGCAGTACCTTGCATTTCCCTGCATTGAACCTCAGCTTCCACTTTCTAGACCATCTTTCCAGAGCCTCCAGGTCCCCCCATAGGGCCACCCTCCCTTCCCCTCCTCCCCATCCACCACCACCCCCAGTTTTGAGTCATCCGTAAGAGACTCATCTCACTCCTGATACCTGTCCTTATGTCAGAGACATAGGCGTTGAACAGGAGGGGCCCAAGGACTGATCCCTGTGGGACCCCACTAACGACCCTCCTTGGGGATGAGACTATCCCGCCAACTCCTGGAGCCAATTGCCTATCCATCTGATCATCTGGTTCCCCACCCCCATTTCTCCCAGCTTATCCAACAGGCCCACGTGAGGAACAGAGTCAAATGCCTTGCTAAAGTCTAGAAAGAGGACGTCCACTGGTCTACCCAGGTCCAAGGCACTCGTCACCCAGTCATAGAACTCCACAAGGTTTGTCTGACATGATTTCCCGGGACGAATCCATGCTGTCTATCGTCCAGGCACTCCGACTTTTCCAGGTCCCCCCTAGCCTCTCCTTGACAATGCCCTCCATCACCTTGCCCACCACCAATGTCACGCTGACAGGCCTGTAGTTCCCTGCCACCTCCCTTGATCCCCCCTTGTGGATAGGCACTATATGCGCCACCTTCCAGTCCTGGGGCACCCACCCTGTCCTCAGAGAGATGGTGAAAAGCTCTGCCAGGGGTTTCGCCAGGACATCCACAAGTTCCTTCAGCACTCTGGGATGTAATTTATCTGGCTCCGGTGCTTTCTCTGTCTTAAGGGACCTGAGGGCTTCCCTCACTCTCTCTGCTGTGGTTTCCACTTCCGCTACCTCTTCTCCCTGCTTAGCCTTCCCCCTCCTGCCAGTGATGCCTCCCCCTCTCCCCAGACACACCGATTGGTAAGGGTCCCCCCCTCCTCAGTATCTCTGTCTCCTCCCATGTATGATGCAGCACCCCCATTTTCCTTGGTGAAAACTGAGGTGAAGTACTCATTTAGTACCTCAGCCTGCTCCCCTGGGTCTTGTGCCCATCTCTCCATCACTTTAGTACTTCATATATTTTTGATAATTAATTCCTCATTTTCTTTATTACTGAAAACAGTTGCATGAAAATAAGATCCCTGTCCCCTAGACTATATGTACTCTGGCTGCTTCCTTACACATGATATCACAATCCCTGTTTATGACATTATAATTCAAGTTCAAGTTTATTGCCAGGAAAAAAAGCTCAGTTGGGCAGGCTCATTTACAAGGAGGTCCTGATTAACAACAGGGACATTATACAAGCATATGCAAAGTAACATGCATTAAACACACAAATAATCCATGAGAAGAAAATAGGACAATAATATTTACATCATATATGCATAACTGTCTCCAGAGCAACACATTTTGATGTCATAAACAAGAATTATGGGGCCAGATATTCAAAACTTGCCCTGTGGCAAAGTTAGCCTTAGCACGGACACAAAAGCCTGCAATATTCAAAAGGAATAGCCCGGGGCAAACAGCTTCTGAATATAGCATGCAAATGAAGCTGGGCAAACTGGTCTGGGTGTGCAGGGCAAACTTAGCCCTGGAAAAAGACGGCTTTGAATACAGCAACCAGGAAGTGCAAACCACAACAGCAACACACTGCACAGCGACGTGAAGCTAGGTAGAGGTGAACTACGTGGTCAATGTGTGTGCCAGCAAATACAAGGACCCAGTATGGCTGCAGGCAGCAGCGCATGTGAAAGTACAGTATGCAAAACTGTATAATATTCCCAGAACCATTTGCGCGGGTTTAGCGCAGAGCTAAGCTGTTTGCCCGGTGCAAACACGTTTGCCCAGTGCTAAACTTTGCCATATTCAAAAGTGACATGCAAATGAGCCTCCTTAGGTAGTCTCTGGGCAAACATCCAGATTAGCATCTCATTATGCCCTGATTTGCATGCAGTTTGCCCAGTGTTACTGCAGGGTCCCACAGCTCCACCTGTAGGTCAGTCTGGAAGTACAGGGGCTGGCCGGGTCTGCCTGCAGCTCCACCTGTAGGTCAGTCTGGCAGTGCATGATGGTAGCTGCAGGCAACATGTACACAGTACAGCACAGCATATTGTGCCCCAGGGGATAACACAGCAAAGGCACAGGTGGTGGTGGTGCTGCATGAAACTATCACACTGTAGGTCATGCTACAGTGCACAGCAGACACTACAGTAGCAAGGGGGTCAGTAGTGGGAGGGACACAGCAATGCCAATGGTGTGTAGGGCAGTGATGACCACTGCACTGTACACAGTGACAGGCCCAACTTGCAGGTGTTTACTGACAGTGGACATTACTGTTACGCTGTTGTGTGACCCACAGATGCTACACCTCTGGCATGGGATGCTCACAGTGACATATGCATGGCCAGCTGTGCGTGCTGTGATGTTTGTACAGCTGTGCGGTATGTGGCTTGGGGGGGCAAGTACGATCAGACAGGCACACTGGTGTTGGGGTATTCCCAATACTGGCCCATGTGCACTGCGTGATGTGTCCCAGCCTTGTGGCCGCACTCTCCATTCCCACAGTGCTGCATGTGTGTGCTGGCATCTGTTGGTGGCCACAGAAGGGTGGTCTGCAGGTGTGTGCTATATGGCTACACTGCCATGGTGTCCACTGGGGGCCGGGTCACCACTTACTGCCTGGCATGGCTAGGACTGGTGGCAGATGATGGCATCATTGTGATGCCATCAGTGAGCAGCATGTTTCCTCTATGTCTGGCTTTTTCTATGTATCATACTTATTTGTTAGGGTTGCACAAAGCTGTGCAAAAGCCGCACCAACACCGCGCAAAGCCACAATGTTGCGCAAAGCTGGAATGCCCAGGATAAGACTACCTTTACTGGACAGTACTGAAAATCGCCGCAGTGTCGCAGACTAAGTCACGAAAACCGCTTATGCGGGCGCTAGTCACTGAACAGGCATTGCGCCTGTATTCATGTACACACCCCCTTCAGTTTACCCTTGCATACATTATGATTTTGCCCGGCGCCAATGCAGTTTGTGCATGCTATTTAGCCTTTTGAATATAGCGGACCTACGCCAATCCCGTGCTAAACCTGCACAAACGGTTTGTGCCCAGCGGAAAGGTTTGAATATCTGGTGCATGATGTCAAATGTAGGCAGGCAGCTAGAGTTAAAAGCGCATAGATACTGTATTCATGCAAATACCCTTAGTAATAAGGAAATAAGAGTGAGAATTACAGAATAAAATACAAAATATAGTCCACATTTATGCAAAAATGTTAACATTTTTTCAAAGTTGTTTCAACTGTGTCAGGAGCTCATTAAATGCCTGAATTAGAAAAGACATAACAACCAACACAGGAAGTAAGGTAAATAGCTTGGGGCCTTATAAAGTTAGGACTTCTGACCATGAGTGGTATACATTTATGGGACCTGAAAATAACTGACAGAAGCTGATTGAGAAGAGCCTTCCTTATTATTATGTACGTGCAAATCCAATAAGGATGGGGAACCATATTTAGACTAACTTTTTCAAGAAAGTGCCACTCTGAAATTGAACACACTGATCAAATAAAGGGCATTGTAATACAGTACAAAGAAGAGGGTAGAACGATGGGTCTTGAAGACAATTACGATGCAAAACAAAATACTGTTCACTAAAGAGACAGCTTGGAATACAATAGACTTTTAACGAGACGTGTAAACCTAGATGAGATATGGGTATAGGAAAGCAGCTAAAAAATTTAAAAATGCATAACCTGATCAACAGTTTGGGGGGGGGGGGCGGGGGGCTTTTTTTCCAACTCAAAGGGGCATGTGAGAAATGTAATGATTTAAAAGCTGTGTATATAAATAGTATATCCAATGAGACAAAAGGGGTATGGAATTGGTGTTATAAAAATATGTCTGATATTTCATGAGTTTGCTACAGCCCTAATAGCATCATGAGTGCTGAAGCCATGAGCGATGCCACAGGGGTCATAGATCTCAAGTGAAACATCATGAATATTTTTTATTAGGCCCATGTCGTAATTTATGCAATGACAAAGGTTGATGCGATAAAACTGTTAAACATGCTGTAGACTCAAGGAATTGACAGTTTACAGGGTTTTAAATAATTGAGTAGCAGTTTTTTTCTTGGGACAATACTAACTGTTCAGAAAGTATTTATATTGGTTTTCTAGAAGTGTTATGTTTGTTAAACACAGTGAGGCAGGTGCTATGCATTTTCACAATGTTTTAGCACTTTTATGAGCAAAACGCTAATCAATTTTTAGAGTTAAATAAAACCCTGGTTTAGGTTCTATAATTAGAACTTTCTGAGTAAGACCACATCCTGGAACAAAATGATGGTAGCCTTCTAGACCAAAGGGCCTACAGTGAGACTATGTGCTTTGTTAACTATCTGGATTGAGAATATCATGATATTCTCACATCAGGTACCTTAAAAATAAAAAGGAGAAAATCCATCATACTTAACGATAACTTCCTTTTGCCAGCTCCAATGCTGTCAATGGAGAATTAATACAATGGGTAATGTGCTCCCCCACTGGTGTAGTGGTACAGCCCAAAGCTGTTTCCTATGGAATCCTGAGGACATGAATGTTCCACGTACAGCAGTTACTCAGTTTACTATTGTCCACGCAGTGCTTCCAAACAGACATAGCTACTAACATCTATGTCCCCAAGTGAACACCCTTTAACAATTTGATCTATTGATCTTTATGTAAACTATGAAACAAATGATTTAGACTACCTTACTTGAAGAAAATGCTTTTGTAACTAAGTTGGTAGAGCTTGCTGGTTCATCACTAAAAGACTGCCGCTTCTCTGGTCTACACCGGTAATTAGGAAAACCACTGAAAACATAAGAAACAGGAACAACATGCAAACTTAACTCAACAAGTGGGTGCAACACAGAACCGATTCGACAACCTCCCAATTTTAGAAATCGCAACCATTTAGCCTGTTGAACTATCATGCCTAACAGCTGTCTCAATTTACAATGTCCATGGATAGCAGCTAAATCCCCCAAAATGCATAGCTGTGGTTATCATCTTGTCCTGAATATGGCTGTGGTCCAGTACAGTCAAAACCTCGGTACAAAAAAGAAAGTGTGACTGAGAGTGAGGAGCTACTAACCAATTAATTTGAGCAAATATTTAAAAAAACAGATTGGTCAAGAAACAGCCCACTCACCAAATATTTCCATATAAAAGTTTATTTTATAATTAATTTTGCTATTATGTAGTGCAAATAATACAGTACATCAAATGCAGATGTTTCGGAATAAATCCTTCCTCAGTGCTTGTACTGTATGTCTAAAAAAATAATAATAAAATACAAACATAAATAGAGTTATACATATAATCTTACATTTAACTGACAATCAGATAACCTATATCGTGTTCAAGATCCCCAAATATGACTCCCAAATCTGTTCTTGAACTTTATATCTTTAGTAGCGAAACAAAACAAATGTGCACTTTTCACATTAATTATAATATTCTCTTATTCCATATATTAATTCCCTAAAGGTCCATCAATTTATAAGCATTATAGCCAGAGTATATGCGATTATTACTGTTCTTCTAGGTTAATACTTAATCATCTTTATATGCGTTTTCTTTTATCAAAAAACAGACTTGCCTCATAAACGTTATCTGGTATGTCTACCTTATACTTGTTATACAGCTTGATTCATATCTGAAAAATAAATATAGTTTCTTTTAATTCTGTTTCCATAAAATACCCAAAATAAAATTACGATGTAAATTAATCTTATAATTACTAACTTTCTAGATAAAAATCTTTAGAATTTTTCTTAAATATGTCATATCAACAAACTGGAAAACAATTAATATCCTGTTTCCCAACCTATTTCCTTTAAATTCAAAAGAATCGAAAGTCCAAATAAATACAGAAAAGCACAATAAGCTTGTAATTTCTTTACCTCGTAAGAAGCTTAGAAAGTGTTTTAGTAGTATATGGAACTGTCAAGAACAAAATAAAAAATATTTTTATATATAAGTGTTTAAAAAAAAATATTATACAAACTTTAAACAAGTCATTTCTTGATCTGAGAAGTCATACAAGTGGGGCGAGAGTCTGAAACTTACTTGTTACAGAATGTAAAGTGTAAAAGACGCTGGACCCCCACGCTGCTTTCTCTTCAGTGGAGGTACTTCCAGCGTTATACGCACTAGTTTTAAACCCTTCTTCAAGGTAAGAATCGGGCGAGGAGAAAAGCACATCATCCTAGGGAGACTAACCTGCCAGGTGAATGCATTAAACCCTCTGAGCCCGACCTGAAATTTCAGCACCTAATAGAAGGTGTCTTACCTGAAGTCTTTTTTATAATATAATAACTCCAAATGTTCAGATGTATGAAGGGATCTAAATTAGTCCTCCCTAATGTTAAGGGCTTACAATTTTATCAGTTTTAAACTTTATTAATTCAAAATACCTCCTCCTGTTATGCCATGGCATAGGAGGTCTGGGGTGCATATGGAGGTCACCAGACAAGAACAAGGGGTGTCAAAGATGAAGGCATCAATTCTTTATTTGTAAACATTTTTGTATTTCATCTATCACATAGAAATATAAAGAAAAGGGGTATATTTTAAAAGATAAAAAGGGGTTTAAATGTTCCATGGGGAACTGATGGAGGGACTCCAGACTTAGCCTATTCTTACAGGTAAAATTACAGTAGTATATAAAGTAAACTGAAAAATATCCTAAACTCTTTGTTGATGTATGCTCAAATCCTTATTCGTTCATAAGATTTATAAGATGGGTTGTCAATCAATTGCTTCGTTTAAACCGTACCTCTTATTAGCTTTAAATCTCACTATGTAATACGCTTCTCTAGTACGAAATTTTTATTTTGTAATCACGCACTCGTGGATCTAGATTTACTTTTTTTATTCCAAAGAAGCGCAATTGTGTCACCTGATGGTTATATTCAGTGAAATGTCTTGCTACAGGGGATTTAACATCCTGTCTCCTAATGTCACATTTTTGTTCAGTGATTCTATTTTTAAGTAATCTTTCTGTTTTACCAACATAAATCTTGTCACAGGGACATTTAAGCATATATATAACCCCAGTTGTAGAATAGTTAATGAACTGTTTTATTTCTATGTCCTCATCTCTAGAAGTATTTCTAATTTTATTAACACAATATGTATTGTTGCAGTTTACACAGTGACCGCATGGATAATTACCTATGGTCTGTTCGGTAAAATAGTAGTTTGTAGGTCTTAAATAAGGAATATTATGGTTCGTCCTAACTAATCGATTCCCTAATGTTCTGTTCCTTTTCGCCACCATAAGGGGGAGATTATGTAAAGTATTTTTCCCCATTGGTGTTGCCTGTAAACTATTCCAATGTCTATTAATGACCTTTTTCACATTATAAAATATATCACTGTAGGTTGTAGCCATGACAACCCTATCACTATGTGTTGTTTGTTCATTAATTTTCGTAATTAATAAATCTTGTCTACCTTTATCATTGACCCTATCCATTGCTTGCATAAGAACTTGTTGCTCATAACCCCTTTCTTGAAATCAAATTGCTATTTCTTTACTTGCTTTTCCAAATTCACCTGGGTTCGTGCAATTCCATTTAGCGCTGACTAATTATCCATATGGAATGGATTCTTTCAATTTCTGTGGATGGAAACTTTTAGCGTGCAAAATGCTATTCTTGTCAGTTGGCTTCCTAAAAAGTTTTGTTGCTAGTTGGTTATGTTCCTTATATATTGTTAAATCCAAATATGGAATTTCAGTGTAACTGTAATTCATAATGAAAATGAGATGATCGGTACAAGTTAAGATGGATATTAAATTCATGTAATTCTTCCTCCGTGCCTGTCCAAATTACCAAAATAGGGGGGACAGGATCAGATCTGTTACAGTACAGTAGCTTCTTCTTGTTGTTTTTACATTGTTTCTTGTGGATTCTACTTGGTAGAAGGTTATTTTTTTTTTCTTTCTTACTACTTCTAAGGGGCTAGCAGGGTATCGTTTGGGGCTGTTGGAATTCTGAAACCTGTTTTGGTAGCTATAAGTGGGCTCATTTGTTTGATGTTTCACTGTGTAGCATGCTGCATTTGTAGAGGCCTATTTATTCTGATTTAAAACGTATTTGGTGTGATTTAACTGGGTCTGTTTCTTTGAAATTGGAGACCTATATCTTCTAATTTCAAACCTATTTTGATGTGTTGTTGGTGAAGCTGTTTGAATTGGAGTCCTGTTTATTTGAGTAGCAAACTTATTTTGGGGGCTTTGAGTAGAATTGTGATTCATTTTTGCTGGCTTCACTAGCTGCAAAGTTTAGTGCAGAGTGGGGGAAGGGTGCTAATGGTCTGACCAGGGGCCTCAGCTACCTAATTGTTTCTGGAAGACTTGGGCTGGTCCCACTCACCCCATGTCCTTTATTTCCTTTATACCAGGGGTTCTGACATCACTTCCTCAAATGGGCAAAGGATATGCACCTGTCATAGCAGAAGCAGATATCCAGGAAAGGAACAGCAGTAAGTGAAGAAGTGACTACTATCTCAGTAGAAGGGAAATAACTGCAAATCTAGGAGCTTTCATTGTTACTTCTTTGCATTGGGGAAAGGAGAAGTAGGAGTTTGAAGAAGGTTGTGCAACAGCTACTTAAAGTCTCTTTTTGAGTGTGGATGGGAAGGACAGGAATATAAAAAGCAGTTGCTCAATCTATCTAAATGTGTACAACAAAGGGGATAAGGGAAATAAAGAAAATAATGTTTGCACTGATAGAAGGGGAGGGGGAGACTTGGGGGAGCATTTGGTATCCTGCATCTGAAAGGGTGGGGGGGGTCGCTGGTGGGACACGACAGCAACGGGTAGGGTGGTAGGCTGCAACAACAGTGGTGCACCAATCTTTCTAAAAATTGCCTGAAGTATGGGAGGATGTTTAGTGTGCAACCACATAGAGAAACTTAGAAAGGAATGACCGCAGAAAGGGTGGAACAATCTGTTCTGAAATATGCTAGAAGGGGTAAGGACAAGCCTCATTTAATTATACATCTTGGGACAAACGACCTGCCTGACAAGACAGTAGATATAGTCCAGAGGAGGTTTGAAGAACTAGCACAATTATGCGAGGGGGCAGGAAGATCAGTAACTTTTTCAGAGATACTCCCAGTGCCCAAGGCAAGCACAACAAGAAAGCTGAGAATAGAGAAATTTAATGGATGGCCAAGAACCTGGTGTTGTGCTAAAGAGTATAAGCTGTTGGGGGTGGGAGGACCTGGGAGGACAGTAGTTTCTATGCCAAGGACAGACTACACTTGAGTGAGGAGGGAAAGAAAGAGTTGAAACAGAGGTTGGAGGAGTACATAGAGGAAGTTGGGAATTTAAACTAGGAGTGGGGGGGTGGCAATTGGACAAGAGATATGCAGAGACCACAGGTTGGAAAACCATATGTGCTTACCCCCATAACAGTGACAAAGGACAAATGGCAAGTACTATTGGTGATGCTAGTAAAGGAGGGCAGGATGGGGGGGAGGGTGGAAGGTGGTTACCCTTAATGCTAGGAGCCTTGGGAGGAAAACTGCAGAGCTGCAGGTGCTCATGACAGAGGGAGAGGTGGACACTGCAGCCATCACAGAAACATGGGCCACCCAATACAATGACTGGGACCTGTCTGTACCAGGGTACAGTTTATTTCGTAGGGACAGGGTGATTGGGAAAGGAGGAGGTGTGGCATTACATGTGAAGGAAGGACTGAAGTGTGTAAGGGAGGAAGGGAAGGAGGGTAGCACAGAGTCACTTTGAATGCAAATCCAGGATTCTAAGAATAGGAGTGGTGTACAGGCCACCATCTCAGATGGAGGAGTTAGACAGGGAACTAGCGGGACAGATCAGGAGGACCAACGGAAGGGTAGTGTGGTGATTGTGGGGGACTTCGACATGCCAGGAGTGGACTGGAGCACCCAAACAACCAGGAACAGAAGGGAGCAGGTGCTGCTGGATGCCTTCCAGGACAGCTTCCTGCTGCAAATGGTCAGTTAACCAACCAAGTTAAGGAATACCCTAGACCTTGTGCTGGCAAATGGGGACTTTGTGAGAGAACTTACAGTGGAGGAACTGCTGTCAGGGAGTGACCACCACTCAGTATGGCTCACATTGGATATGGGCAAGGAAGGAGTGGAATCTGGCACAAGAGTACTGGAATTCAGGAGAGCCGACTTTGGGAGGATGGGGAAAGTGGTAAAAGGGTACCTGGCCAGAATTCAGTCTAGTATGGACACTAACCAGAGGTGGGAGCTCATAAAGCTGGGGATAGTGGAGGCAACCAAAACCTGCTGCAAGGCCCACAGCAAGAAGGCTAGGGCTAAGAAACTGAGTTGGTTGAGCAAGGTCATGGAAAAGGTAAGGAGGAAAAGAGTTGCCTTTAGGAAGTACAAGAAAACAGGGAGAGGGGAGGACAGGGAGGAGTACTTGACAGAATCGAAGGAGGTGACAAGGGCAGTAAGGGGAGCCAAGGCATCTACAGAACTCAGGCTGGCACAAGGCATTAAGAAGGGGGAGAAGGACTTCTTTGGGTACATCAGAGAGAAAAGGAGCTGTAAGGACCATAGTAAAGATTAGGAAGGAGGGAGGTTGGGTGGAAGCAGGGTGCGATAAGGCAGAAGCACTAAATGAGTACTTGATGCTCAGTATTTACTAAAGAGAAGGGGGGGTAACACCCAAGAGGGGAGAAATGGAAGAAACAGCGGGGGAAGGGGTGACAGATGGGGAAATCATGGAGGGCAGAGTTCGGGAGGGTTTGAAAGTACTGAGGGTGGACAAGGCGCCAGGCCCAGATGGCATCCACCCCAGGGTACTGAAGAAGCTGGCAGAGGTCCTTGCAGGACCTTTGGCAGACCTATTTAATGCCTCACTACATTCGGGGTGTGTACCTCAGGACTGGAGGATGGCTCAGTGGTGCCCCTCCACAAGAGTGGCCCCAAGGATGAACCGGGAAACTACAGACCAGTGAACCTCACATCCATCGTGGGTAAGCTAATGGAGACTATCCTGAAGGAGAGACTGGTGGCCCTCCTAGAGGCCACAGGACTACAGGATAGCACACAGCATGGCTTCATACAGGGTAGATGCTGCCAAACCAACCTGGTGGAGTTCTAAGACTGGGTAACTGGGCAACTGGACAGGGGCCATGCAGTGGATGTCCTGTATCTGGACTTCAGTAAGGCATTCGACTCAGTGCAGCATGAAAGGCTGGGAAGTAAATTAGTAGGCACAGGGGCGGGTGCAAAGCTGGTGAGATGGGAAGGAAACTGGCTTCAGGGAAGGCAACAGAGGGTGGTAGTGGGTGGGAGCTCTCACACCCAAGGGTAGTAACGAGCGGTGTTCCACAGGGCTCGGTGTTGGGACCACTGATGTTTGGGATATTCATTGCAGACATATCATGGGACATCAAGAGCAAGATCAGTCTGTTTGTTGATGATACCAAGGTAGGAGCGGTGGTGGATGACTTAGGGGAATGGCAGGGGTTGCAGGATGATCTGGCAAAGCATGAAACCTGGTCAGACACCTGGCAACTGGGGTTAATGCCAAAAAGTGCAAGGTGCTGCAATTTGGGATGAAGAACCCAAGGAGGAGTTACCAGCTGGGGGAAGTGCAGCTAGCCCAGACAGAGGAGGAGAAGGATCTGGGGGTGCTCATTACAAGGTCAATGAACAACTCGGCACAATGTAGGAAGGCAGCTGCAAAGGCCAACAAAATGCTGGGTTGTATTGCAAGGGGTATATCCTCGAGGAGGGAGGAGGTGATTCTGCCACTGTATAGATCACTAGTTAGACCGCACCTGGAGTACTGCGTGCAGTACTGGCACCCATATCTGAAGAGGGACATTAAGTTACTGGAGGGGGTGCAGCACAGGGCGACAAAGATGATCAAGGGGCTGGAGGACTTATCATACGAGAGGAGGTTGAGGGTGTTAAACATGTACTCACTGGAGGAGAGGAGGGACGGGGGGGACATGATTGAAACCTTTAAGTACATGAAAGGAATAAACAAGACAGGTACAGAGGTGCTGTTCAAAGTAAGGGAGGGGAGGGACACCAGGGGCCATGATATGAGACTGGAGGGAGGAAGGAAGGTTCAGGAGGGAGATGAGAAGACACTTTTTCACAGAGAGGGTAGTGGCTGGGTGGAATGCGTTACCTACAGAAGTGGTATCCAGTAGAACAGTGGACTGCTTCAAAAGGGGATGGGACAGGACAAGGAGGAGGGTTAATGAAGGGGAAGGGTGGAAGGGAGGGGCAGCTGCAGAATAAGGGGTGCTAGCTGCACATTCGAGCAGACTTGATAGACCTCTAGGCCTTCATCTGCTGGCAAATTTCTTATGTTCATAAAGCGTTTCCATATAGAAATGTTATCCCAGTAAGAGTCTTTTAGATGAAAAACATGTTCCAACTCGAATTTGTTCATACAGATATTTGTATATAATGGGGCCATACTAGACCCCACTGCTGTGCCTTTAATTTGTAAAAATAATTCCATTTCGAATTTTAAAAAGTTTTGCATGAGCACTATTTCAGCTAATTTCATAATAGTGTTATTAGAAGGTTTCTGTTCAGTTCTCAATAGATCTAAGTTTTTTTTTTTGTTTTTTTTTTGTTTTGTTTTTTAAGTAGCACATCCCTCTGTATGCGGTACAGATGTATATAGGTCTTTGAGGTCCCATGTGACCAATATACAACTATCTATATTTAAAGCTGTATTATTCAATGTTTCCATTAGTTTTATTATGTCCACTGAATCCTTAATATAAGATTCCATTCCTTACACTAGTGGTCTGATATGAAAATCTATAAAGATAGATAACGGTTCAAATACTGAATTTATCCCCAAAACTATAGGTCTACCAGGGGGCTTTCAAATTCTTATGGATCTTCGGTAATATATAAAAAATAGGAATAGACGGTGCACCTCTGTATAGTGCATTTTTCTCCCATTCAGTTAATTCATTGTCATCATACAGTTTATCTAGAAAGTTCTTAATTAGGCTTTGAGCAGAGTCAGTAGGATCACTCTCCAATTTTAAATAGTTTTCTCTATCATATACTACTTTAAGACAGATGTTCCTATAATGCTCATAGTCCATAACCACAGTTGCCCCACCTTTATCAGCACTTTTTATGATAATGTTTTTGTAATTTTCTAAATTTCTGAGTGCTCCAAATTCCTGTGCATACAGAATATATTTCTATCATCTAGCAATGTTTTTTTTCTTCTTTAATTAGGTCCTCTATATCTTTATTTACCATCATGATATAGGTCTCAATCTGATGAGGAATTGATGGTGGTATAAACTGAGATTTAAATTGTAACTGTTTTACAAAGAACCTTTTCTTGTTCTTGTATGTTCTTATCTGTCTGTGGTTGTGTAGCAAAAAAAGTATTTAAGACGCAGTTTTCTATAAAATCTATTAAGATCTAGTTTTAGTTCAAATTCATTAACTGCATTGTGTGGGCAAAATGTAAGACCTTTATTTAGCACCGACAATTCCAGATCAGTGAGTGTTCTCTGCAATATATTATATACTAATGTGTTTTCAGTATTGTTGATCTGGTTGCTCTGATATCTACTGGTGCCTCTTGTTGTGTTTTGTCTTTTCTGTTGCGGCGATATCTTTTTCTATTCCTCCTATGTTTTGTGTCTCTGACCCTGATGAACCCGGGTTTGATCCTACGTCTGTAAACTGTTCCCTGGTATACACTGATACCCCCTCTTGCCCCTCTATCTGAATGGTTTCCTGCCTTTGTACCCTCCCTTTCTCCGAAGGGTGTCTCCCTACCCCTGTAAACCTCCCTTCCAGTCTCTGTGTTACTACCCGAGCTTCCCATAGATGATTCTGTATCCAAATTAAATTTAGTAATTTTACTTGAGATACTTGGCTTATTGGTATAAAAATATACCTGATTATTTCGATAATCATTCCAATCCCTTCTAAATTTCTGTAATTTAGTGGCTCTCAGTTCCTCCTCAAATTCTGATAAATGAGCATTTACTTTTTCTAAGTACCCTTTAAGTTCCTCCATAGTGTATTTTGTCTTAATTTCTCTATCATGATATGCTATATCTGCTTCCACTTTTACTAGTTCTTTAGTAACAGAATCGATAATCAACAACATAAAGTCTCTGGAACACCTATTACATACTCCATCCCATTTAGTTTCAAGTTCCATATCAACACATCCTAAATTAGCCTCTTCAAAAATCCATAAACCTCTAGGGATACATTTTTGTTTTAAATACTGTGCGACTGTTAGAGCATGCCACTCTAATTTTACCTGTTTCTGCTTCGGGTATTCGAACTAGTTGGTGGTGGAGTGCGTAGAGGTGTGACCAGCAAAGACTCTGTTGGTCTTAAATTCAATCAAAATCCTATGTTTTTCATTTTCAGAAACAGATAGAGGAATTGAACGCTTATCCATATTTTCTAGAAATACTTCTAGAGATAAGGACATAGAACTAAAACAGTTAACTGTTCTATAACTGGGGTTATATATATATGCTTAAATGTCCCTGCAACAAGATTTATGTTGGTAAAACAGAAAGATTACTTAAAAATAGAATCACTGAACACAAAAGTGACATTGGGAGACAGGATGTTAAATCCCCTGTAGCAAGACATTTCACTGAATATAACCATCAGGTGACACAATTGCGCTTCTTTGGAATAGAAAAAG
The DNA here is from genome assembly GCA_016271365.2 of Neoceratodus forsteri. Taxonomy (NCBI): domain Eukaryota; kingdom Metazoa; phylum Chordata; order Ceratodontiformes; family Ceratodontidae; genus Neoceratodus; species Neoceratodus forsteri. The sequence continues at coordinate 1,337,452,184 of CM057455.1, read as the reverse complement.
TAAATTTAGATCCATGAGGGGGTGATTACAGAATAAAAATTTCGTACTAGAGAAGCATATTACATAGTGAGATTTAAAGCTAATGATAAGAGGTACGGTTTAAATGAAGCAATTGATTGGCAACCCATCTTGTAAATCTTATGAACAAATAAGGATTCAAGAATACATCAACAAAGAGTTTAGGATATTTTTCAGTTTATTTTATATACTACTGTCATTTTACCTGTAAGAATAGGCTAAGTCAGGAGTCCCTCCATCAGTTCCCCATGGAACATTTAAACCCCTTTTATCTTTTAAAATATATCCCTTTTCTTTATATTTCTATGTGATAGATGAAATACAAAAATGTTTACAAATAAAGAATTGATGCCTTCATCTTTGACACCACTTGTTCTTGTCAGGTGACCTCCATATGCACCCCTGACGTCCTATGCCATGGTGTAACAGAAGGAGGTATTTTGAATTGATAAAGTTTAAAAACTGATAAAATTGTAAGCCCTTAACATTAGGGACGACTAATTTAGATCCCTTTATACATTTGAACATTTTGAGTTATATTATAAAAAAAACTTCAGGTAAGACACCTTCCATTAGGTGCTGAAATTTCAGGTCGGGCTCCGAGGGGTTAATGCATTCACCTGGCAGATTAGTCTCCCCTGGATGACGTGCTTTTCTCTTCGCCCGATTCTTACCTCAAAGAAAGGTTTAAAACTAGTGCGTATAACGCTGGAAGTACCTCTATTGAAAAGAAAGCAGCATGGGGGTCCAGCGTCTCTGACACTTTACATTATCTGACAAGTAAGTTTCAGACTCTCGCCCCACTTGTATGACTTCTCAAATCAAGAAATGACTGTTTAAAGTTTGTATAATACTTTTTTTTTTTTTTTTTTAAAACGCTTATATATAAATATTTTTTGATTTGTTTGTGACGGTTCAATATACTGCTAAAATGCTTTCTAAGCTTTTTATGAGGTAAAGAAATTACAGGCTTATTGTGCTTTTCTATATTTATTTGGACTTTTGATTCGTTTGAATTTAAATGAAATAGTTGGGAAACAGGATATTATTTGTTTTCCAGTTTGTTGATATGACATATTACATTTAAGAAGCATTCTAAAAAAAATTTTACCTAGAAGGTTAGTAGTTATAAGCTTAATTTACATCATATTATTATTTGGGGTATTTTATGGAAGCATGGTCCCGCTAGGACCTCTGCCAACTCCCTCAGGACCCTGGATGCACCCCGTCTGGCCCTGACACCTTCTCCACCCGCAGGGACCCAAGTCCCTCCAATACCCTGCTCACTGGGATTTCACCATCTGTTACCCCTGCTCCCCCGTGCCCACCGCATCTTTCCCCTGCAGCATAGGCCTATACTTCTCCCTGGTAAACACCAAACAGAAGTACTCAGTGAGTGCCTCTGCCTTTTCTGCTTACCACCCATCTTTCTTGATCCTGACTATCTCATCTTTACAGCTTCTTTTCTCCCTTATGTACCTGAAGAAATCCTTTTCCCTTTCTCTGATCCCCTGTGCCTGCTTTAGCTCCCTTGAAGCCTTGGCAGCCTTGACTACTCTACTCACCTCTCTGGATTTCCTCAAGTACTCCTCCCTGTCCTCCCCTCACTTGCATCTCTTACACCTGCTGAAGGCATCCCTTTTTTCTCTCACTTTCTCAACTACCTCCTTGTATAACCAGCTTGGCTTTTTGGTCTTGGCCTTCTTACTTTGGATCTTTGCACATGTGTTAGTGGCCTCTGCCAGACCGAGCTTGATGACGGACCATTTCTGGCCAGCATCCATGTCTGGACAGATATTGGCAAGATACCCTTCTAGTATGTCTCCCATCTTACCAAAGTCTGCTCTTTTGAAGTCCACTGCCTTTGTCTTGGACCTGGCTGCCTCCTTACCTAGACTGTGGAAGAACCACACTGTGCAGTGGTCGCTTCCCACCAGGAAGTCCTCCAATCTTGTGTCCTGGATGTGCTGCCCCTCCATCAAACACAAGGTCCAGTATGTTTCCCACCCTGGTTGGCTCCATTACCCTTTGCATCAGAAAGTTGTGCTGGAAGGCCTCCAGGAGCATCTGTTCCCTGGCACTAGAGCTGGTCGGGGTGCTCCAGTCAACCCCAGGCAGACTGAAATCCCCTACTATCACAGTGTTGCCCTTACCACTGAGTCTCCTGATTTGTTTCCCCAATTCCCTGTAAATTTTCTCATTCTGAGAGGGCAACCTGTACACTACCCCCAATCTAACCTTCCTCCCTTTTGAGTTTTGAAGCTGTACCCATAAGGCTTAAGCCCTACCCTCTTCCCTTTTGCATAATATCCCGTTCCCTTACATAAAACAGCCACCCCTCCTCCTTTCCCTTTTCTCTGTCCCTCTGGTACAACCTGTATCCAGGGAACACGAAGTCCCAGTCCTAGTATTGGGTTGCCCAAGTCTCAGTGATGGCTGCTATGTCCACTTCTCCTTCCCATCTATGGCCTGTCTCATGCAGAAGGAGCAGGTTCAAGCACAAGGTGCTAAGTGTTTGCTCTGTTCTTTCCCGACAGTGTCCTCTATCAGAGTTTAGATCGCTTCCAGTGTCGTTCAAAGAGCCTGCGGGGTCAGATGTGAGATGTGTCCTGACACACCCTCTTGTATGGCCTGAGTTTGATCCAACTGGAGTGGATGAGGTGACTGAGATAGTCTTGAGGCTGCGATCAACCTATTGTGACCTAGACCAAGGTCCATCCCGACTACTGGTTGGGTGTGTGGACCTGACTGGATCTGTGGTTGCTGGGATTGTCTGATGCTCCTTGGAGAGTGGGGTCTTTTCTATGGCTTTGAAAGAGGCCTTGGTCAGACCCCTGTTGAAGAAACCCTCTTTGGACCCAGAACATCTCACTAACTACAGACCAGTCTCAAACCTCCCATTTTTAGAGAAGGTTTTAGAGAAAGTGGTGGTCATCCAACTCAAGACTCGTCTTGCCTCCTCCGCCACTTACGAGTGTTTCCAGTCTGGATTTAGATCTGGGCATAACATGGAGACAGCCCTGGTGAAGGTGTTTAATGATCTCCTGATGGCGAGAGATAGGGGAGAATGTACCATCCTTGTTCTCCTGGCTCTTTCGATGGCATCTGACACTGTGGACCACGAGATGCTACTGGACTGACTGCGGAAACTGTGTGGACTAACCGGTAAAGTCAACTCATTTAGGCCCTACCTCACGGGCAGAGTACAAATGGAGATGATGGGGTTATCCTCGTCTAACCCGATGCCTCTGCACTGTGGAGTTCTTCAGGGGTTAGTTTTGTCATCTCTGTTGTTCACGGTGTATGTGTTGTCACTGGGAGATGTTATCAGGCAGTATGGGCTGGGTTTTCATTGCTATGCTGATGACACCCAGCTATACCTGTCCTGTGCACCTGGAAACCAGATGGTGGCCTCGGTGTTTAACACCTTCCTGGAGGAGATCCAGAACTGGATGACTCAAAATTGGCTGTGACTCAACCCAAGCAAGATGGAGGTACTGGTGGTTGGTCCTGGCTGTTGATGTGATGGACGTTGATCTAGAAGTGTCCCTGGTTTAGTGCTGGGAGGCATTTCCCGGCCCCTCTACTCGGGTCAAGTTCTGGGTATGGTCCTTGATGATGGTCTGACACTTGAGGAACAGGTGTCAGACACTGTCAAAAGCGTTTTTTACCATCTGAGGAAAATTGCTCGGATCCGGGCCCTGATACCAACTGAGGACCTGGCCACCATAGTGCATGCCTTTGTCATGTACAGGTTGGACTACTGCAATGCTCTGTACCTGGGGCTATCTGGAGGCAACCTCCACTGTCTTCAGCTGGTGCAGAATGCGGCAGCTAGATTGCTGACTGGCGCCATAAGATCTGACCATATTACACCTGTCCTCTGCGAACTGCACTGGCTGCCAGTAAGATGGAGGACTGCCTTCAACGTCAGACTACTGACCTATAAAGCCCTGCATGAAGGGGGACCAGACTACCTGCAAGACCTCCTGGTTCCTCACTGCCCATCTCACGTGCTCCGTTCCTCTGAGGGTTGCCTCCTTGTAGTTCCCAGGGCTAGGTTGCGGCATTCTGGAGACAGCACTTTCTCAGTTGCTGCATCGACCCTGTGGAACTCACTGCCAAGACATCTAAAGGAGACACCCTTGGTTGAAACCTTTAAAAAAAGTCTGAAAATGTTTCTATTTAATCAAGCGAATGACCTACATAATGTATTTTAAGTAGAAAGTCATGTAGTAAACTGACTGTCGTTTTAAGTTTAAGTTATAGATAGATAGAGTGATTATTTGGTATTTCAAACTCTGTATTGTGTACCGGAATTTGCATGGATTGTTGCTTTTAAATGTTTGTTATGCACTCAGAGCCTTCAGGAAGAGTCGCTATATAAATAAAGTTTCTATCTATCTATCCATGCTTCAGCCATCAGTGCCTGCAAATCTACTGCCTTGTTTCCCAGGTTCCTTGCATTCAAGGAAACTACCCTTCAGTGTGGCTTCCCCTCTCCTCTTCTGCCTCTCCTTTTTGGATTCCCCTCCTTCTACTCCTGACTAGCTGGCAGGGGGGGTGGCCTTTTGGACTCCCTCGCCTGGTGGTTCTATTTATCGCCCAACCTTTCTTCTCCCCCCCCCCCCATTTAGTTTAAATTAATTTTAGTTGCTATATTACTCCTCCGGCTTATGCTTCAGGACCCCTGAGCCCTCCTTACTCAAATGCAGCCTGTCTGGTGCATATAGTTCCTTGTTCTCCCATGTCCAACTCCACACGCCCCACCAGACCATACCCCGTGGTCTCACACCACTCCCCAGCCACTTATTGAACTCTTCAATTCTTTGTTTTCTAGCCATACTTGCCATAAGTACCAGAAGAACCTCAGAGAATGCAACTGATCGCCCTGCTTCACTACAGAGTATTCCAACTTTTCTGAACCTTTCCTGTACCTCTTCTACCTTACCCCCTCCAGGTTGTTTGTACCCAGGTGTACCACAATGTGAGGTTTCTCTCAATCCTCCCCACACACTTAGTAATAAACTGCCCCACCCTTCCTGCCATCATGCCTGGCATACATTCCACACATATGTGGCTTTTCCTAGTGCCCTTGCCTCCCCATCTTACACCCTTCAGTATCGAGTCCCCCAGAATAATGACCCTCCCACCCATTTCCTGCTCTCCTCCTATGTACTTACCATTCTTCTGTTCAAAGACCCCAGCCCCCTCTTCTTTCACTGCCCACTTCCCCTATTATCTTACTTGTTCCCTGCCTTACCCCTCCCCTCAACCCCTCTCCTACCCCTCTACTCTTCCTGCCCAGACCAACTCCTTCCCCATCCTTACCACCCCACCTGCTCATCCCTTCCCCTATTTGTGACTGCTATCCCTCCTCCTGCCATGACACCCACTTATCAGTGCTACCTTCCAGCACTCCATCCTTGCTCCTTTCCACCCTGCTAGCCCCCATGCCACTGCTACTACCCTTTACACTCACATTCTCAGTGGCTTCCACCTTCCCCTTCTATTCCTCCAAGTTAGCCAGCACAGATAACCTGCTCTTAGACTCTCTCCCCTTGTCCTGAGCTTCCCTTGTTGCCCTGCCCTGTGATTTCTTTCCATGCCCTGTCTCTGTTCCCATTCTTCTCCTGTACAGTACTTAACCACTCTACACATTTATGAATCTGTACCCATAGGCTCCTGAGGAGTTGCTGCTTCCAGCTCCTTTAGACTCCCTCCATATTTCACCCTCAATTCACCAGATGTGCTGCCCAGCAGAATCTTCCTCTGGTCCCTTGGCCCCAGATGCTACCCCAAACCTCTCTCACCTCCTCTAGTCAGTTTCCTTCTCAACCACACAACCTCCTCCCTAAGTTGACTAAGCTGCCTAAACACCATAAAAGCCTCTGCTCGCCACACTACCGCTAAGAAGATGGCTGCCCCGCAACCACTGCAGCTTACCACCCTCCCTGCATCCCCTCTTGTACTGCTACCACCAAACATCCTCCACGCCTCTCCCCATGACTGCTGTCTGCTCCATTTCCTAGGTCCATCCTACCTGGTATCCCTTCCTGCTGATGCCTTGCCCAGCGTGGCCTTTGGCCTGCAGTCTGGACACCCTGCAGATGCCACTTAGTCAGATGCCACAGTCCTGCTTCATGGCGCATATGCTTCGGGGTCGCACAAGCGAAGGTTCACTTGGCCCCCTGGGTAATAACTATGGACCCACATGGCCCTATTGGCCCCGCGCAGTCACAAGGTCTGTGGCATCCTCCCCTTTCTGCTGTCCCTCCCACAGCCTCCCTGTCGGCATCCTCCCACCTCCCCTAGACCCCAAAATCACAGCCCCAAACACATATGTAAACAATTATTCAGCACACAGAAAAAAGTAATGGCCTCCAAGAAAAAGATACTTCCCTCCTCAAGAGTCCACTCCACCTCTCTGCTCGGTGGCAACCTTCTGACTGTGGAAGAACTACAGAGATGGAGCCATTAAGATTCTGACCCCCGCGGCCCTATTGGCCTGGTGCAGTCATGTGGTACATGGCATCCTTCCCCTTCGCTATCCCTCCCGCAGCCTCCCTCTGTTGGCCTCCCACCTGCCCTGGACCCCAAAAATCACAGTCCCAAACACCTATGTAAATAATTATTCAGCACGCAGAAAAAAATAATGCCCTCCAAGAAAAAGCAGATACCTCCCTCCCTGAGAGTCCACTCCACCTCTCCACTCGACTGCGGTATCTCAAGCAGGAGGAATGAGGTGGGGCTGCCATTGTATCACTCACTGGTGAGACCCCACCTGGAGTACTGAGTACAGTTTTGGAGGCCATACCTCAGAAAGGACACAGACAGGGTGGTGATAGTCCAGAGGAGGGCAATTAAAACAGTGCAGGAGTTGCATGAGAAACCCTACAATGACAGACTGAGTGATTTCAACAAGTACACCCTGGAAGAGGGGAGAGCGAGAAGAGACATGACAGAGACAATTACCTCACATGGGTGAACACGGTGCCTGAAAAGAGCACCAGGATCAGGGGACACGAGATAGCGCTGGAGGGTGGAAGTTTAAGAAAGACAGAAGGAAATATTCCTTCACTGAAAGAGTGGTAAACCCCTGGAACAGACTGCCAGCAGAAGCGTTGGAGGCTAAAACAGTTGGGGCTTCAAGTATACATGGGATAGACATAGGGATATATTAGAAAACAGGCAGGGAGAAAAGAGGGGTCACCGGACACCAGTTATGGTCTACAGAAACAGATTAGGCAGGGAACATTTTGGCAGACTGGGTAGGCTAAGTGGTCCTTTTCTGTTGACAAATTCTATGTTTCTGTTTCTATGCTCCCTCATTCAAGCACTGTAGTTACTAGAATAAACGTTAGCTAGCAGGTTAGACAGTTTAGAAGCTGCAGCTTAACAGGCATGACTCCTAAATTTAAGGGTGACCCCTGAGACCAGGAAGCTCCAACCTACCTGTGAGTTGCTCCAATCCGGAGAAGAATAACAAACTTTCAGCAGAAAAATAAAATATTTCAGAGAGTTTTACACTATGCATGCTATGCCTTCAATGGTACATCTGAAACCGGGTAACTGCTGGTATATGGAACGTTCATGTCATCCTGGTGCTATGCTAGGTCACAGCTTTGGGCTGTATCACTAGGGGGAGCACATCACGCATATACATTTATTCCCCACTGACAACATGGAGTGATACAAGATAACCTTCACATTTGTGACTTTTTATTTACACTGCCATTGCATAAAGGGGGATACTCCATAGAAAATGCAGGAATAAGATTTTTATTCAAGCTGGAATGTTGCAACAATGCTGACTAGCAATGAGTGGTGGAGTGAAGCGGAACCCGAGTTCTACAATAGGACATCACTGCTTGCTACATTCCAAAGTGTATATAAAGCATAAACTGCATGCTCTTCGGAATGTCCTATTTATACTATGATGCACTGAATACAGCTGTGATCATGCAACAGGGAAAATAACATGGACTGCAGGAAAAACAATGTTATTCTACTCAGAGGTGAATAACAGGGCTGAATAATCATTTCTATTTCTAGTCAACCTTTTTATTTATACCTCCCATTGGTGATAAAAAATTACTCATCTAATTACAAACAGGGTTAGTAAATTACTCTTTCTGGCTCAAGATATTTGGAGTACATACGGTATATACAATGGTCACTCCTGAACTGGATTTTGCAAACATATTTTGTTTTTATTTGCGGGTCATCTAACCACTAAATGGCAATTATATTTTCCTTACTGGTAATTCTTCTTGTGTGTAGGTATGCTGCGCTAAGCAGGCACTTGGTATCGAATGTACTCCCCTGCTAGCTGGGACTCTCTGAAAAGTAGAAGTCTTAGAACACACCGCTTCCTGGTCACTGCTTAGAAATAGAAAATACAGTACATCAGTAAGTAATGTTAGCCTGTGACACATGCTGACCCCTATGCTAAGAAGCCTATATGCAATACACTGTATAGGACAGAAAATACTCTACACCTATGCTAACCGTTTTGCTATGAGGCCCATATGCAATATAGGACCAAAGATGCTCTATACATATGCTAACCCTGTGGTAAGGGGTCCATATGCAATACAGAACAGATGACGCAGCAAGGAATGGGCAGCAGTGAAATTGGATGGGCGTGCCTGCCTATGGACAGAGCCTACATACAGCCAGAATCACCGTTAAATAAATTATAATTCCCTTTGTGAGTTGGCTCCTATAGGCAGGCAGTTGGTATGGGCCCTAATAATCAGTTCCTAACTGGGATGGTAAGTGCTGTGCTACCAAGTTCACTACTTGCCTGTTAGATGCAGCATCAGCAGAGCAGAACACCTGAAGTTGATAATGCCTGGGAATGAAGCAAATGGAGGTGTACGTATCAGCCTTCCAAATGTCCTCCATGGATACTGAGGCCCACTTGGCATAAAAGGAAGTCACAGCCATCCAGGAAGATCTCTGAGCCCCCAATGGGCCAAAGGATCTCAAGAAGAGAAAGCTAATCTGATAGCATGGAGCCAGTGGGTTAAGTATACTTTTTATTAGCAGGACAGACCCTTTCTTCCCCAGACCAAAAAGAGCCAAGAGTCTGTCAGGATGATGGGGAAAAATGCTTAATGCACTCATAAAATTCTAAGTGCTGTCTTGACATCCCGAGAATGCAGCCACTGTTTTGTAAAATTCTTTGGACTCGGACAAAGGGGAAGTGGCACAATATCCTGCTGCCTATGAAGGCTGAGTCTGCCTCAGGAATGAAGGAGGACATAATTCTGAGAGCTACAATGTCCTTGTGCAACACCATGAAAAGGGCTCCCTGGCTCAGCGGAGAACATGTAGAGACAACAACTACCAACAGCATTCAAGGGTTCATCCTACCTTCAAAGACTACAGTCCACATTAAAGAGGACAGACCTGCAGAATGTTGATATTGAGTTGGAACAAGCTTGAAAATCCAAATGAACTGGGTTTGGGTGGAAACACAGGGAGCACAACCCCACATAACTTCTACCAATCGAAGGGCCGTCCATTGCCCTCTGAGGGACAAGACCTGGCACCTCCTAATGGCACCTTATGCAGAAAATAAAATACACTGGGTAAAGAGGGGCCAATGAACCAATCCCAAAAAGAGGGCACCAGAAGAGGATGAAGCACAAACACTAGAGTGAGATATACAGTATTTGTATAGCTCTTCCTGGAGAGCAGCAAAATACAGGTAACACCTATGGAGTATCCAGCTCTCTTAAAACCTTTTGTGCTCAGGAGCCAAACCCAAAGAAGAAAGTACAGAGACTCTGGAAGCAGATTTGGTCTCTCAATAAAACAGCTCCACCCAAGCTGTGGTGGGACTGGTTTGTATAGAGCCAGGCACAGCAGTTCTGAGTACCATGCTGTTCCAAACCATGGAGAGCAGTGAGAAGCAATACTGTTGAAACTCTTTGCAGCTTATGAGTACTGTAGTACTCTAGGTCATGGGAAGTACCATAGATATTGGGAAACATACAGGAGGACTTTTAGCCCCAATACGAAGAAATAATCGATCCTCAGTGGCTGAAAAGATCTTGTGGAGGACACGAGACTGCAGAGCTAGAGGCAGCATACAGCTAGAAGCACAGGAATCCAACACACGCAAATGGAGGAGGAAAACTTCCTGATTGAGGTCCTATCCTCTAGATGAAGATGCTGCCAATTTGCCAGAAAGCATAATTTTTGAATATACTTGCCAAGAAAATCCCTGATTGGGAGAGAAATTTGTAATTGTCTGGCGAAGTAACTTGTATGCCTCCAGCTTCCTTTGCGCTATCGTCCCTGTGTTGTCAGACTGTACTATGACTGGCTCAGCACTCTGCCTCCACCAGTGTGGGCAGCACCCTGAACACAACTCTCATTGCCAGAAACTTGATGAAGAGAGTCACAATCTGTCAGACTCTGGGTCCTTTGAGTTGCTAGCTGTACCTAGCCCTGTTGTCCAGCCTGACCGGTTTTATGTGATAAAGGCAAATCTGAAAGACCACCTATCACATAAAGCGAGCAAATATGAGCCCATAGTCAAAAGGGCGACGCATATTGTACCGACCGTCACAAATAGCGACGGTCGCCACAATACTTTAATAAAGCACACAAAAAACACCCTCACACTTTAATAATCAACTCCAGAGGGGCGGACCCAGGGCAAGTTATTGATCTTGTGGCAAAAAAAAGATTCTACCCATAGCCAGACCAGTCTCAGGTCTGCTCGCATCGCAACTGGTGGTGTACACCACTGTGCTATGCGAGCAGCTCGGCAGGAATTGGCCACACAGGATCCTATATCCTGTAGTAGTGAGTACAGCTCCTTGCTATACTTGCTACACAGGATATAGTGATGTATTGTACCACTTGCTGTCTTGTAGAGCGCTATTATTGAGTCGCCCAAAAGTGCGGCGCTCAATAATCAGCGCTCTACATGGGTGCTACTGCCTGACCAGCTGGAGGGCATCATGTAAGAAAACCACATATCCTCACAGAGACGTTCAAGTCTGCTTCATCTGCTGATGCTGAAACTCTGCTGATGGGGAAACTCATGAGTGAGGGATGAGTGATCTTGTCCAACAGGGACAGTGGCTATGAATGCCACAGATGCAAGAGCCGACAGGAATAACAGACAAGTCAGGACCACTGAACCAAGTCGATGCTTGCCACAATGAGAATCAGTATTTGCCAGCTGCTCCCTGTGGTACCTACAGGCTTGTTAGAGAGCCATCACAAGCCTGTGTGAGAGACAGAGAGTGACAGACACACTACTCACTGATATGGACACCTTGCTTCCAGCTGGGAAGATCAGGGACCCCTCAGGAGCTGAATGCATTAAGCTGATTACAGCAAGCCCTTGCTGCGCTGTATTCTCCCACCATGGTACGGCAGAGGACTGGCAACTTTTGAAGCTCCTTTCTGCTGTGCTGCCCAAGACTGAGCTCTGAGAGGCCTGCTGACCAGACAGAGAAGACCAGTCGACCCGATAAAGAAGAACAGGGTCACTGCCTGCAGAGTGCCAGCAGTGCCAAGGGTGAACTGTCCAAATGGCATGGCAAGGTTCAGGACCGGAAGATACCAAGGTGCCTGTTGGTGTCCACAGATGCCAGAGAAAACTACTCCTATATGCCCTTGCAGCCATGGGGCACAGATCATCGCCACTGGCAGAACCGAGTACACGGTTTATGCAATTAGTCATATGATACCCTGGACAAATGTGACCTCCTGGTCATGAAGGACACAAAGAAGGCAGATGGTGTAGAGAACTGAGGCCAAATGCTGTGGGTAGATGAAGTGGCCGGCAATTCATGGACACATTCGGACCTCAAACCATCTTGAGGTGAATGCCTGAGAATGTCCTATTTGTGTAAAGGCAAAGGCAATCATGCTACCTCAACGACTGCTACTCCCATGGCCTACAACTATCTACAGACTTGCCATTAGGTGAGTGCCTTGGACTAGAGATAGGCCAATTTTTGTCTGATGTGCGGTCCTTTTGAACTCTGTCCTCCCAGTGTATTACTGTGCCCTGCTATCCTCTGATGTAGCGAACTGTGGAAACACAATCATTCACACCTTGTCAGGATAGATGTGCAAGTTGACCAAAGGGTTGTTCTACCATGTATCCATTTAGATTTGAATATGGCAGTTAAAACTGGAGACTGGAGTGTTGTCCTTGTATCCCAAACTGGAACCTGGAGTGTTGTCCTTATACCCCATGATGTCAGACTCATGGCAGGCTTTTGCCATTGTTTGTGGAATGATGCTCAGCTGGTCATCTGATCTGTGTGCATCAGAGCTGGGCCCTTTGTGGCAAATGCCTCCATTGTGGCTGTCGAGCATGCGGTATAGGCAGGAAGCTGTCGAAATGACAATCCTGAGGTTCTTCTTGTAAGCAGCAAGGGCCGAATGCTCGGTGAGGTCATCAACCCTGGTGATCTTGCTGTTTGACTGGTATGCCCTAAGAGTCTCTGAACTGAGATGGAGATCTAGACAAATCACGCAAAGTCTGAAGGAGGGCTGAGGAGCAGTAGATTCTGATTTTGAGGAGATCTGTTGTTCGGCCAAGTGTGTTCCAGAGGAAATACTCTAAGTGCTAGGCCTCTGTTGGAGCAGAGAAGAATGACTTTTTTGCAAGAGCGGTGGCTGGAGCCTGCCATGGTGGACCAGAACTCAGCCCAGCATCTGTAAAGGCAGGGGCCATAGATATTGTTTATGTTCATGAGCCAGAAGATACCATGACAGCTTAATTAATGAGAAAATCCTGTGCCGCCGCCAGGTGATGCAGGAAACTGCTATCCAAGAAACCAGGGAGATATCAAATTATCCTATGAGTCATCACGCTGCGCTCCTGGGATCAGAGACTCTGGCACAGGGGCATTCCCTATCACAAAAACTGTTGCACAGCTTGCGTTGGTCCAAAGCCACCAGTTGACCAGGATTGCATTAGATCCTTTTCGATGACCTTTGGGAACTGCACCTTCTGGTAACTGTGTAGGCTTTCTTTCCAGTGATGATAGAGCCCTTGACTCAAGCTCTGGAGGGCGACTCTCAACTCCGCTGCCACCAAGAAGAAGTGGGAGGAGGAGGAGTCCTGGGCTTCGCACAATATCAAACATGAAGGTATGTTGCAGGTACTGCAACCAGGACTGGCCACAGTGGACTGGAGCTCTTACCGGCACTTAAGAACACTAGGGGGCTTTAGATACTAAACATTTGGGAATGGAGATTGGGAAGGCAGTCTAATGGAGAAAAAAAAAAAAAAAACATCTGAGGCTTTGAAGTATGGTGTGGCAAAATGAAGTCCAGAATCACTATCCAAGTCTTGCAGAAAATCACCAACTCATAGAACTGGTGGCCATTCAGAACAATTGGTTAATAACTGACCTCCATAGCTAGTAACTGTGGATTTGCAGCATAATGAAGTCAAAAATCAATATCCACAGCCTGCTGGAGGCCAGAAATCCCAGTCTTGAGTAAATAAGGCCATTCTTAAATGAATGGCTAACAACTAGCCTCCTTGGCCAGCACCAGCATTTTTATATAAAAAAGTGTCCAATATGACCACTTCACTGGAATGCACAAGCATAGCCTGTACCAAGATCGTAGTGATGCTCGAACAGGCATATATGGCTGTCCCCAAGATGGCCACCCTGTCTTAATGCATATGTAGGGCCATTCCCAAGATCGCTACCGTTCTCTAATGTGCATGCACAGCCACGAGTAAGATGGCTGCCGGCTGCACAGGTACATACTGTAAACTGCCTCCCAAGAATGACATAAACCTCAGCTCCTACAGATCCTTACTGTCTTCCATGCAGCAAGAGAAGATTGCCCCACCAGCTCCATCAGGGCAACTAGTGCCCACCTCTGATGGGCCCACTCAGGGAAGGGGGCAAGTCAGGAGGACCAGGTGGTGGAGGTAACTCCTGGGGAGGCAGGTGATGTAGCTGGGTGGGGGAGGGGCGGTCTGGTCGATGTGAGGCATCTGGGCAAGCTGTGGGGGGGGGGAACAAGGTATATGAAATATCAACAAAAAAACAAAAAACAAACAAAGACAAATCCACTCGCTCAGGAAGAAGCGTCCCTGCAGAACAGGAACCTGTTTACCAGTTTACCAGCTAGGACAAACTGAAAATGACCGAGGGAGTCAGGGAAGGGGTGAGTCTTAAGCAGGGCTGGACAAACCAGGTAGCCAGGTGGTCAATGGTCACTATAAAATTGTTTGGCTGCCAGATCTTAAAAAAGTACTGGTCAACTGGTCACCTGTCCACAAAGTAATTTCTGAGCCCTTAAAAATGATGGCCCCTGAAAATACTGATTTGGGTACCACATTTTGACAGTTAGTGGCCAAACTGACCAACAGCTCACAAACTGATTTGCCCCACCACAGTCCTAAGCTTTCTATCAGTCTTTTCAATATGTCCCAGCTAATGTGGCAGCCTATACTGCAAGGCATAAATTAGTGTCGGAGCGTTGATTAGCGGCCTTTGCTAATCAAAATGAAAAATGATTAGCAATCTCGATTAGCAGTTTTCTAAAATGGGCATTTTTACTTTAAACCACATAATTATTACTTATTACTATATATATTAATAAAATATACATTGTATACATAGTTTTGAGACTGAATTTGCCATTTTGACACAACTGTCAGCATAGCTTTGTTCCATTATCCCACGTCATGTACCTGGTACAGAAAAATTTCCAATCCCTGCCAAAGTGTAATTCTGCACAACTGAAATGCCATTCTGCGTCACAGGTGCGGAAACACATTTTGGCCAGGATTTGAGAAAGGACAACTGTGACATATACGAGGTGGGGTAATAAGAAGGCTATGTTGAAAATTTGGTGTCAAAATATTTAAACATTCCAAAGTTAAGAGGGTGCGTTGCGAAATTGCAAACAACTGGACTTAACTCTGCCAGTTTTTCATATTTTTACTCCACATTTTCAACATCGCCCTCTTATGACCTCACCTCATGAATAATATGACTGTCGTTACAAAAATCCTAACCAAAAGGTGAATTCACCAACTGACTACGAAATCACCTTTTGGGCAGGAGTTGCTTAATGACAGTTATATTGTTCATGAGGTTGGGTCCCCAAAAGGCTATGTTGAAAATTTGGGGTCAATATCTCAAAAAATGACCAAGTTATGCACCAAAGTTGAAACCCCCATTGAAATAGATAGGACTGCATTTACCTTAGTTCTCATACTGCAGTTGGTGGTTCCAGCAGCAAGACGTGTCTTGGATCAGAGAGCGGCTCTTGAACCTCAGGTGAGTGAGGGTGTGTGGGTGTGTACTAGGGGGCGTGGGGTGGTAGCTGCTGAGTGGGAATTGTGGGTGGGAAGGAGGTACGATTGGCGAGGGATTGTTTTTTTCTCGTGCAGGTTTAAAAAAAAAAAAAAACATTGCGGACCGTTTTCTTTTTTTTTTACAGAAACAAGACAGATTGAGGATAGGGAGGTGGGATGCCACTCGACACCAGGGAATTATGAGGACAGCAATGGTTATGGTGCCACTAGACCACCAGGGAACTTCAATAAATCAATCAATCTATGGGGATCGCGATCGGAGGGTGGGGGGGTGCCACTAGAACTGCATATGGGGACGGCGATCGGCAGACGGTTGGGGAGGGGCCACTAGAAACCAGGGAAAGAAAAATAAACAAAGGGCATGCGATCGGAGGGTGGGGGGGTTGCCACTAGACACCAGGAAAAATTAAAATAATTAGGGGGACGGCCAGTTTACGTGATTAGCAGTCACTGCTAATCATGCAGACAATTGACTCGCGTTTCCCGATTCTTGGGTCGCAAATTGCTATGTGAAACCGCTTATGTTATGCCTTGTACTGCTTGCCTGCTTATAGGAACCAACACATAGAGACCTAGTCTCATAAGAGTTCCTCCCATTTTGTGAAAATTACCAACAATTTTTGTGACAAGTGGTGAACTGAGCATTCATCTGACTATTAAATGTTATGATGTCAAAAGTAACTTACCATATTTGGAGCTTAACTGTTTTTTCATCTATGATTATCGTCTTTACTTTAAAATCGATACCTAAAAGAAGAAAAAGGTTACTTTAATGTCTATAGAAACTTGCAAGACAAAGTTACATAGTATAACGTTTTGGAGTCTCCATGTCCGAAGGAGAGAGTGTTTGTACTGTAGCTGTGTTGAGTCCTTGGAAAACTATATCTGTGGAAAACTGTGATATCTTTTATAGGACCAAAATACTTAAGTGTGTCTGGATGTTCTTTTAAAACTAGCGGATGGTAAACAAGAAGCTATTTGTGAAGCAAAAAATATACTGAACTGTGTGCTTGGGGGGGGGGTTCACAAAACAGTGACTAGCCTGAGAAAACAGTAGAAGTGAAAAAAAAGAAGCAATAGCTTTATTAAGTGCACTGTAAATCTGAAACCTACAGACTTCGGTAAACATTTCTGCATAAGGTTCAACTGATCTGCATTTTGTCTCAGATGCACTGAACTAGTCTGGACATTTTTTAACACTTTTGCTTGGCAACCACTAGTGTCACTTCCTGCCCACCTCTGTGTCGGACACCCAGAAAAGGTGGCATTTTACTAGTGGGGTAAGAGACCCTAAGAAGCAAAAGGCAGAGGAAAATGCTACAAAGAAGAAACAGAAAGATGTAGTTTACGACAAAAGCAAGAGTTAGGACTCCAGGGTAGCTGGGTTGAAACCTATTCTTGGGTAGAGTACAGCTGAGAAAATAAAGCTAGGTTATGTAAACTTTGTAGAAAATACCTCTCGCTCTATACTGTAAATTTGTATAGGACAGCATTGTGTGATGCTTTGTTCTGATGATGGAATGAGTGGAACACCAAGGTCCGAATTAATGTGGATTGATGAAGGCTACCCAGACAAGGAGAGGCAGGAGTCGGCCAAGAGATTTGATGCCCGCAGGGCTTTATTCAGTATCAGTGGGTAGGGAGACACAGTCATAGGAGTGGTAGGCAACACAACAATAGAATGAACAGAACTGCTTTTATCTCACACGGCTGAAATAACTACCAGAAAATAATGCTGAGGTGCACTTCGGCCTATTGCTACTATACTCTAAGATTTCTTAGCAGTAAGCTGTACGTAAGACTAGTACTATACAGAAATCAGGTTCTATTCACTACCCACAGTATCTGGATTTACTATGACCACAGAATCATAACAAAGTCCAACGGTCTGAAGTCTTCGTGCATACCGTCGATCCCTGTTGGTAGCTACAAGAAAAGCAGAACAAAACTGTAGAACACCTGGACACAATTCCCAGCATGGACCTAGTTAAGGCCACTGGGGTAGTGAGAGGTTTTGTAAATAGACCATAGGTTTCTCGGCAAAACCCACTCTCTCCAAGGCTGCCGGAAAGAAAGAACCAAAGAAGCTGATTCCTGGAATGAACCCACTTTCGGGTTGTCGGATTCAACACTGGATGCAAATAATTCCTCGGCCAAAACCTCCTTCTAGGGCCGCCAAGGATGAAGAGGAACCAGGAGATGTGTGGTGACGAATCCAATGGAGTACTACCACGACCTGGACAATGCTGCAGCACTCCAAGGGCCAGCAAGACTTTGAAGGATCTGAGGTGAAGATGGATCTCCGATGCAACCAGAAGGATCTGAAGTGAAGATGGTTGATTCTGAAGGAACGTCATAAGGAACTGGAACGAAACAATGAAATGGCGGACACGTCCCTCACTGGGCTTCGACAGACTCGACTTGCAGCGAATGACCAGGGGACGCAGACCAGGTTCTTCCAGGATGTGCACACTCTTCTGCGGAGGGCGACCAACTTCGGGACATCCAGATCAGGAACCAAACGAAACGACACTGGCATGGCGGTCGTGATGAGCTTGAACTTCGGCGAACCTAACCTCGAACTGTAGGACAGAAGAAACGGCGGGTGCAACTTGTACGAACTGCGACAAACTCGACTTAGGCAAACGACACGGATGGAGTAGGTGATCTGATGGTCAGACACTTTCGGGTGAAGAATGATAATGAAGACGTCTTCTTCCGGGTAGAGACTGATTCTGGATACGTAGAACAGCAGACCACACCATGGAACATCAATGTGGCAGAAGATTGAGTCTGTTCCCACATGCACATCAACACTGTAGCGAATAGGCACACCTTCTCACAATACCAAGAGAACTGCGTGATGACCAGATAATTTGCCAGGAGAAGGGGCAAATTATCAATTTTGGGGCAATTATTTACTGGTGGGGCAATTGTTCAGATACACAGGGCAACTATTCAGATGCCAGGGGCAATTGTTCAGATGTCAGAGGCAAATAACCACAATCTTAACGTCACAATGCAGTCTTGGTGCTTTTAGCAATTACACAGTCTTTCAGATGCTTAAGCAATAAACAGCTGCATAACAGTAAACAGTCACTTCACAGCATATTGTGAGCTAAGCACCCTTTATTAGATCCTTTTTTCACTTGAGGGCCTTCCTGGATAGGATCTGGCTACCCCTGAACTTTTTGCTATGAATGCCTCAATCACTACACTAGGGTGTACCACTTGCCACTATACCAGAAGCCCTGAATACGAGAGGCCTAAATGCCTTAATTGCTATGGGGCCTGAATACACTAATTACCACTAGGCTGGCTTGCCCTAACTGGCAAGGACGGGGTTGACCTTACTACCTCGGGGCTGGCTTGCCCTAACTGGCTAGGACGAGGTTAACCTTACTACCTCGGGGCTGGCTTGCCCTAACTGGCTAGGCCGGGGCTGCCCTTACTACCTCGGGGCTGGCTTGCCCTAACACACTAGGCCGGGGGCCCTTTCTACTACTGGGCTGGCTTGCCCTAACACACTAGGCCGGAGCCCTTTAGTACCACGGGCCTGGTGCCCCCTCTTAATCTGGGCCTGGTGCCCTTTATTCAGCTGGGCCTGGTAGCTCACTTTACATTGGGCCTGGTAGCCCTGCTTTACCTTGGGCCTGGCGCCCTCTTTAAAACCATGGGCCTGGTGCTCTGCTTAAACCATGGGCCTGGCACCCGCTCTTAATCTGGGCCTAAAGCTGTCCTTTTAATTCTGGGCCTGACGTTGCCCCTTTAAATAATGTTTCCTTATGGGCCTTGAAGCAGGCCCGCCTTGTCCTGCCTCCCTGATGAATATTTAATTAGTTCCCCTTGGGGGCCTTAAGGCTGGCCCCTCTCCATGGGCGTTGCTAGCCCCACAACTGACACTGGCCCCTCTCCATGGGGGTTGCTAGCTCCACGACTGAAGCTGGCCCCTCCCCGTGGGTGTCGCTAGCCCTACAACTATGAATGGCCCCATTTTAGCAGGCCCTGGCTCCCTGACCCCACAATGGCGCATTAGTGCTAAAACATTTTATTATTTTTTTAATTTTTTTAACAGTTGGGCGGTCAGCACGTCTCCTAGTGCTGTCGCCTGACTCACCGCCCCTGCCGGGGTGAAGAGAGCTGCAGTCGGGAGGCTATCTGGCAGAGGGAGGGAACTGGCGCAGCTGGAGACAGGCAGCAAAAGGACGGCAGGGGACCTTGCGGGTATCTTGGTGACCGATGCTGCAGCTCTTCAACGCCACCAATGAGGGACTGAAATTAAACTTTTAACTGGGTGCAGAAAATTAAAAAATGGGGCTATACAGAGCGCACACTGCAGCAGGAGACCGGGATCCTCTTTTTCTTTATCGGGCAGACTGCTGGACTTGACCGCACGGACAACACAGTACAGGAGCAGCAGAAACAACCGCGGGGATCTTCGCTGGCTGGAGGAGAAACCAGGCAGAGTCAACAAGATGGCTTCAAACAATGCTCAGGTAAGCCCTGTCTTCACTGCACTCGGCAGGTCCTCACACTCCACAGCCCAGCACGACACTGCCCTTAAATGGCTAAAGCTCCGTTTGAAAAACGCTCAAGGGTTCTGGTTCCAGAACCCCGAGCTCTCACCCACACAAACGGCCAGGGGACATGAACAGGGCACCACATGCTGGCCAGGGACAGTGGTCCCAGCGTGTGGGTGCCCACTCTCCTGCTGCCTGCTCGGGGGATTGAGCAGAAAGGCAGCTGAGAGACAGAAAAAATATATATTTTTTTTCTTAGCCCTGCCTAGCGCTTCTCTAGGAGGCACTACCAGGGACCCGCACCCTAAAGCCCCAAAGCTACAGCACAACATGGGGACCCCTGGGGCAATAGTGCTCCTAATTATTTCTTTGATGTCCCAACTTTGGGACATTATAATTGGGAATAAGCTTTGGCTCAATCGGTCTAAACATAACTGCGTTCTTTAAAATTTTTTTTTTTTTTTTTAAATGTTCTTGAAATATCTATAGAAATTAAAATAAACCTTAGTGACTGCACATAACTGTATTTTAAAAATGAGGGTTGCACAGATTTTACTGGATGTTCCTTGTAAAAACCTGCCATATTCACAAAAATGTGATCTCAGAAGGCAGTTATATGACAGAACTACAGTCCTACCCTGTCTACCCCTCTGGTCAACCCCTTGAAACAAGTGATCAGGCTGGTTTGGCATGCTCTGCCCCTAATAAGGCCATGCTGAGAGGGTGCAAAAACCTTGGCCTTAAACTGCTCCATTATTCCATCTTTTATAATGGCTCCTAGGGCCTCTGAGCCTGTAGTTGCTAGAGTTGGTCCTTGCTGAAGATGGGGACCACACTGGCTACTTTCCAGTCCTTTGGCACCACACTAGTAAAGTCAGATTCATGAAAAATTACAGCAACAGCCTACGCAAATAGTTCCCTTAGGTCTGCTATGATCCGGGGGGGGTATCCATCCACCCCTTTGGGACAAGTATCACTTATTATAACATGACAAAAACTAACAGATGAAAATAACAAACAGTGATTGGAGCAACGGCAACATGTGACCACCTCCTTATTAATCCATGGTTGCCATTGGGAGTGCGCCAAAGAAGTAATTGGACCATGGGCAGACCAGCATACGTTTCTACATGTTTTGTGTGTGTCTAGGTCAACCTATAGGTGACGCTGCTCCATCTTTCTTCCCACCCACCCACCTGGGGGAACTCGGGGCTCATAGTGCATACACATATACGTAGACAGTGTCGGCAGATAAGGGCCTACGGCCCACCCAGTCTGCCCATTTGAGCTTGTAAGTTCACTTTATGTTTTCCTAGAAGTCTGTTGTCCCTTACCCCTGACCTCCAGAATTCCTTTATGTCTATCCCATGCATTCCTAAATCCTGTGATTGTTTCAGTCCCCACCACTTCCTCTAGCAGGGTATTCCACTTGTCCACCACCCATTCTGTGAAAAAATTCTTCCTTGTGTTTCCTCTGAATCGTGCTCCATCCAACTTCATCCCATGCCCTCTAGTCCTGGAACATCTTTTTCACTTAAAAATAGTGCATTCCTGCACCCTATTCCTCCCTGTAAGATACTTGTATGTCTCTATCACATCCCCTCTCTCCATCCTCTCCTCCAGGGAGTACATATTCAAGTCCTTCAACCTGTCCTCATAGGATTTGTAATGCAATCCATGTACCATCTTTGTTGCCCTCCTCTGAACCTTCTCTACGCTGTCTATGTACTTACATAGGTAAGGTCTCCAGAACTGTATACTGTACTTCAGGTGGGGCCTCACTAGTGTCTTGTATAGTGGAATTATGACCTCCCTTTTCCTGCTGGTGATGCCCCTGCTTATGCATCCCAGCATCCTATTTGCTTTACCTGCAGCCTTGTCACACTGTTTCCCTACCTTGAGGTCATCAGAGATGATAACCCCATGATCCCTTTCCTGCTTGGTGCATGCTATATCCTCTCCCCCCAACTGGTATATTGTGCCAGGATTTTTGTGCCCCATATGCATTATCTTGCACTTCTTTGCATTAAATTTCAGCTGCCAAACCCCTGACCATTCTTCAAGTTTCTGTAGGTCCTTTCTCATTCTGTCTACACCCTCTGGTGTGTCAACTCTGTTACAGAGCTTTGTGTCATCAGCAAACAGGGAAATTCTGCCTTCTACGTCCTGCGCAATGTCACTGATGAAGATGTTGAATAGGACCGGTCCCAGCACTGATCCCTGTGGTACCCCACCATAAACCACGCCATAAACCACGTCGCCATAATCAAGTATACGGAGGATCATTTTTTGAACAATTTCCCTCCAGACCTGTTTTGGCATGCAGTCCTTACTGCGATATAGAGCACCAAGTTTCGGGTGCAACTTATTGTGTAAGGATTCGATATGGGTGGAGAAATCCAGGTATTGGTCAAGCCAGACTCCCAGGTATCTGAATGAGGTGCCAGACTCATGGGGGGCCCCCACCTAGCGTAAGGAATGAGGGGCGTGACGCTAGGCGGGAGAGTCGCGAACGCGACCCGAAAGTGAGTGTGACTTTTTTTCGTATTTAGCGATAACTGGTTGGACAAGAACCAATTCTGTATGGCATTGAAATCCCGCTGAAGCACATTTGACATCTCCCCCGTGGAAGGGCTGGAGGCGTACAGTACGGAGTCGTCTGCATACATTTGGATGGATGACAGTGTGCAGGCCTGTGGGAGGTAATTTAGGAACATTGAAAAAAAGCAGAGGTCCCAGGACTGAGCCTTGGGGAACCCCCCCCCATATTGCTTGGTGGGGGGAAGATATGTGAGGGCCAATTTTCACCGACTGATATCTGCTGACCAGGTAGGCATGGAACCAGCTAGTGGTATGGCCAGAGAGGCCAGCCCCCGTTAGTTTTGCTAGTAGCTTAGGGTGGGAGACGGTATCAAAAGCCTTGGCCAGGTCAATGAAAATGGCTGAGGTGATATGCCCTTTATCCATTCCAGACAGGATGTCATCAATGATTCTTAATAGGGAGGTGATAGTAGAATGAGACTTTCGGAACCCAGACTGATATGGGGTGAAGAAAGAGGTTGTGTCTAGGAAATGAGAAAGTTGGGCAAGTGCGAGGTGTTCCTGAATTTTAGCCAGTATAGGAAGAAGGGAGATGGGGCGGTAATTACCTGGCATAGAGGGGTCTCCGCCCTTAGGGAGGGGGATAACAGTCACATGTTTCCAGTCGGCTGGGATTTTGGCCTTGGAGAAGGAGAGGTTGAGAAGATCGGCAAGTGGAGCGGCTATGGTAGGAGCAGATAAGTGAAGCAATTTGGCGTCCAGGCCTGATGGGACATTTACTTTTGTTGGGGTTGAGTGAAGTCAGTACTTGCAGCACTTGACCGGGGTTGCGGATGGAGGGAGAAACTGAGGTGTGTGGGTTAAGAGATTTCAGTGGGAAGTCGTGGTGTGGGTGGGGTGGGCGGGTGATTGGACAGGAGAGGCCTTTCGCAGCTAGTGAAGAAAGTATTGAAGGCGAAGCTACTTCGCAGGGTCAGTGACGGTCTAACCCAGGATGGATAGGGTCGGGGTTGGAGGTTGGATGGGGGAGGAGGGTTTGAGAGTTTTCCAGAAATTGGTGGGGTGGTTGAGGTTTGAGTTTAAAGCCGACATGAAGTAGCTCTTTTTTGCCCGACGTATCCGTTTGGTGGAGGAGTTGCGGAGGGTACGGTATCTTTGTAGGGATTCTTGGGAGCATGCAAGTTTATGTTTAATCCAAGCCTGATCTCTGGTGTGGCAGCTGCTAATGAGATCTGCTGAGACCCAAGCAAGGAGGGACTCCCCTTACTCGTGTGATTCTTAGCTGGGCATGTTTATCCCAGACTGTGAGAAACCTGGCCTTGAATGTTTCATAAACGTAGTCAATTGAGGGTGCTTTTTGGGTATGAAGGACCAGTCAATATGAGCCAGGTCATAGAGAAGCGAGGTAGAGATAAGGATTTGTAAGATCTCGTGAGAATCGTCCGGGGTGGGCCTGTGCACTTTCCTGACCATGTATATCATGTGATGGTCACTTAGGGAGTCAGGGAGGAGACCAGCACTAATGATTCCGTGAGGGTGGGAAGTGAGGGCCTAGTCCAGGAGGGAGTGGTTGGGTGTTTTCGGGTTTAGCCGAGTGGGTTGGGAAATTTGCTGGGAGAGGTTTAGTGCGTTTATTTTGGTGCATAGTTTGGCACCGTCTTTTGCTAGCCAGTTGAAATGGAAATCGCCAAGGATATGGAGCTCCCCAGCTGGGGCAGTAGACTTTAGCTAGCCCAGGTGTTCTAGGACACTGGGCAGGAGGTACTAGGGGCGCAGTAGGATCCCGCAACGTAGACAGGGGCTGAGTAAGGCAGTGCAAGTTTGATTACTAAGGACTCTATATGGGGTGACGGTGTGGGGATTTGGACCAGGGTGAACTGTAACCTGGAGGAGATAAACATGGCAATACCCCCCCCCTTTTCTTGCCTAGACGGTCTTGCCTGATCACTGCATAGCCAGGGATGGCTATAGCAGAGTCCATGTGGTGTGGCTTTAGCCAGGTCTCTGATAGTATGAGGATGTCTGGGCACAGAGATAGGGCAGTAAGTTGCAGTTCTGGTAATTTTTTCAGGAGGCTGCAGATGTTGAGATGCAGTAGTCGGTGGCCCTTGGGGAGGCTCATTCGAGTGTGGGGACTGGGAGGGGTGGGACCCGTGTTTGCTTCGATGTCACCTGACAGTAGAAGAAGCAGTGCGAGAATGATTTTGGTTTTGTGCCAGGCATGTCTGGCCGAGCGAAGGGAGTGGGGTGCTTTAAGGGTGGGTGAAGTGGCGGAAGTTGCTGCGTTACGTAGGACCGTTTGCCCTGGGGAAAAGGAGGGAGGAAGGATGGTAGCTCCAAGCACCCAATTTTGCGCTGGTCCATATGTGAGGCGTTGTGGGAAAGTGGTTGGAGGGAGGCGGGGGGTAGTGAGGGTGTAACAGGAGGGGTGGTTTGGGTCCCGTTGAGGGTGGGATGCTGGGGGGAGAGAGGCTAGGGGAAAAGACAGGAGTAACAGTGGGAGAAAAAGCAGTAGCATCCTACCTTATAATGTCATCTACAAAACAGTCATTTTGCTGCATATGCAGCATTAATACAGAATGAACAATTCATAAAGCACTGGATTTCTGAATAATGAGGAACACAGTTCATACATAAATCTGACAGGTGATGAAGGGTTCCTAAATGAGCGAATGCCAATACAATAAATATACTTTTTTCTTACTAGTAAAGCCTATTTAACCATAGCATAAACAATGCACAATATACAACAAACAGTACCTAACTATCCAAAGGTACAGCATTTGTTAATAACATACATTATATAGAAGATCCCAACCTGTCTATAATGGAAAAGAGAAAAAATTATGCACCAAGTTTACTCCACACCCGTAGAAAGGTATTTGAGAAACAGTAGCCAGACTATATAATAGTTTTTCACCGCACCACTCCTTAGCATGCAAGCAAAATGACTGTTTTGAAGATGACATACTTCTTAGGTAACCACACCACAGGAGCTGGTGTCCAGCCTAGCACAAATAGCCTCACTGGATCCTCTCTCTCTCTCATTACTGCTATTTTTGAGACTATGACTGATGTGAGTTTGCTGCAGCATAAACTGTTTGCAGTTCTGCCTCCTGATTGGAGGAGATACACATGCTCTACCACTGTAGCTAAATACAGAAACGCTTAACAGAATGTTACTCTCTACTGGCACTAACTCAACCTCACAGATAAAAATTTGAACCACATCTGCCAGATATTTAAAACCAAGTAGTTACGTCTATGCAAGAGCTGAAAACATAAAAAAAGTGGTTTTACAGTGCACAGTCCTACAAACATCTCAATTTACTGCTACTACTACTCTATACTGCTCCACTACTGTATGACTGCCCTGCTGTCGTGTATCTGTCTAACTGATGTGTTCAACCTTTTTTTTTCCTGGGTCGTGGGTGAAAAGGGTCCCATGTCTCTGCACAGTTTACTGGTTACCAACAAATAATAACAAACCAGTCCTGCTACCAGCTAGTATGGTGTTTTTCCCTCCTGAGTGGGGATACATCTTTTGTACTATGTCATAAAATGCATTAATTATGCAGCTTTCGTTCTGTCTGTCTAGCTATTAAAAAAATAAAGCATGCACTCACCTACTGTAGTAAGAAAAGTTGAGTCGAACTTGCTATCAGAGTATCTTTTTAAAATAGAGGTTTTCCCCACGAAAGATTCCCCGGCCATTATTATTTTCAGCACAACTGCGTTCACATTAGCCATCTTTCTAAATGCTCTGCTTTGTAAATCCAAGTCCATGCATCTGTAGTTTATATTCTGTCAGTCTAGCACGTCAGTTGACCATCTACCCCTCTGGCAGACAGATTGTGCACCAAAAAGCAAATGCATCAGCTACTGAACTTCCGATTTCATTTCGGCACAGTTCAGATCTGAAAAAGTCCAGGGATCTAGTGCTAAATTTCTCGTGTGCGCATAACTTCCTTTCATGTTGCCTCGTACTTTTAAAGTACATAACAATCTGGAAACAGCATTTCAGAAACGTTGCGTTCCGATGAGCATATCAGACTGCAGATATACAGTGCATCTCCCGGCCGGATTCCCAGTTGTTTCAAATCATGATATATGTTTAACATAAATATCTAACAAAGAGACATATGTTGGAGTGCATCGTTGCATAGAGTTAAATGAAACACAATAAAGTTCCGACTACTGTAACTGCAGTAAACGAACGCTCGGTCACCACACATCGCGACAAGACACTAGTTTCCTCTCTGTACTGTTCCGCATGCGCTATGGGATCCAGGAGTGGTCTTTAGTCTCCTATATTGAGCCATAGACGGATCGATGTAGATACGAAATCTAGGAGAAAGCCGATCACAGAACAAAAAAGAATCACTGAACTCTTGATGTCCTTAGAATTCTAATGAAGGTTAAAAAAAAAAAGACTAAACTTGCGGCGCCTATCGAGCCTGCCGAATGCGCGTACGGAAAGCGAACCGCCATATTGTGGATGTCAAGACCCGGAAGCAGCCCCATAAACACCCACGCTATGTAGACAGCGCATTGATTGTCTACGGCATGTGAATCTCTTATTTATAAGTCTTGTCATGCTGGGGGAATTCTGAGGCAGTCTAGGACAGCAATGGATAGTGCTAGGTACAGATATTAAAGGAGACAAGCCCCTGAAGAAGACCCCTTGTGTGTTTAATTGCCATGGTTAAGTCCCTGGTTCTCCTCCTGTCTTGCCAATAAGAAATATGATTTCACTTCATACATTGTGTAATGGACCCTCTGGCAAGGCGTGACCGAGCTGTATACGTAGCACTGCCACCACCCTTCTTGGTAAACCGGTGGGGTCCCCGTAATTTTAAAGCTACCAAGTTTCCGAGGCCTAAAACTGGGAGGGCCCAATCAGACCATGCCCCCCCGTGTCACGCCCATGGGCACCATCGCAGACAACACTGCACACAATTAAATTTTGCTGCTTGCTGGCCATGGCGCCCCAAAGTAACACCAGCAGCAGCAAACATCCAGATTAAAATACGTTATTCTGCTGCAGCAAGTTCCAAATCATGGTGTACAGAAAGTTCATGAGAAGCAAACCTGTGTTAAATTGTGATCAGACATTCGCGCTGCATATATTGCTCCTCCTGACAGTCCCATCCAACCCATTTAAACTCGCCTCATTTGCTGAGCAAACTTCACTTCAGTGACTCCCACCACCACACCAGATTGTTTTTTTACACACTTCCCTACAGCTGACAGGTTCAAGTACCTTGCTTCCTTGCTGCCTGTCTCTTCTCTGTCTGGAGTCCCTCTCAGGTGCTGGCAGGCAGTATCCACATGCACTTGTTTGCACTACTACCCAGTCTAATCTAACGGGAAGGAACATGCTTTCTGTGCTCCCACTGATATGCTTTCGGTGCAACACAGGCACAGGGGATGAAGTTGCAAACTGCTGTCCAGACCGTGCAGCACCACAGTGGTGCCAAAATAACTGTCACTCAAGGATTAGAAGCCAGCTAAAAAAAAAGGGACAAAACTGGGACAAATAAGCAAAAACCAGGACAAAAGTGACATTTTGCAAAACTTGTGGGGACACTGGGACATGCTGCCTAAAATAGGGACTGTCCTGGGAAGATAGGGGTTGTTGGTAGCTTTACAAAATTTCTGGTTCAGGGGCGAGTGCTGGATATACTGCAGTGGACGGAAGGGCTTCAGCTATTGGTGAGCTGTGAGGAAATCATCGATTTCTCTACCGCAGTGCTTAATTTGTGCGAGGGCTGAGCCTTGGCACCTCTTTTCATGCCAGGGCAGAGCTCTGGCACCTCTTCTATCAGGCTGTAAATGTAATTTTTCCTGCCCTGACCTTTAAATGAATTGTGAACTGGCTACAGTGGCTCACCGCAGGTCATGCACTCCTCCTCCTGGCTAGCTGCCAGTACAGTATGTATGCTGCTGCACATGCTCCCGCTCCACCCTGCTGGTTGCTCACTGCCTAAGCTTTGCGGCTCGCTCGGGCTCATTGTCTGGAGGGGGGCGGAGGCAGCTGATAGCAGTGAGCCTGCGTGCTCAGTGCGCTATTGCACTTGTGCCATTTGCTGGTCAGCACAATGTCATCTAACCAGCTGTCATGCAGTCAAGTGGTGCACCGAAGGGGAAGGTTGGAGTCAGAGTGACGAGGCTCATGAGTCAGGATTCTTACTTCTTTCTGTTACTGTGCTGTTGCTGCATCACTCATCATCTCTGGCAGCTAGTCTGGTCTCTCACAGAGGATCAACTCTGTGGGAAAAAAAAAACATGTAACATAAAGAAAATATACTGGCTGAACCCTGGGAAAAATTAAAAAAGTTATAGGTAAAAAAAAAAGGTGGCCAGCCGGCAGTGGGAAAGAACTGGACTGCAGGGAGGGTGGGAGATCTCTGGCTGGGGGATTCATCACTCAGGGAAGCTCTTGGCAAGCCGGAAGGGCAAGGGAAGAAGGGGCTGCTGTAAGCCTGCAGTGTAAATTAAAGAGGACGGAAATCATTTCTAATTGTCAGCTGTTTATAAAGTTCTTATTCTCTGTAATGATATGCATTCCTCTAAATTATCCATATTTAACTGTACCTGAATAAAAAGTGATATGAAAAACTGTATTTTGCATTGTTTTGTTTTTATGGGCAGCATTCCGTAACAGTTCTCTTCATAGAACCAGTAATTTGGAGTTTTAACTGTCATGGTTTGTGCACGGAGCTCTTAGTGTAGTTGTGATAGGCCAACAGCTTATAATTAGCATTCTGTGCACAAACCTTGACATAGTAAAAACTCCAAATTCCGGGTTCCATGAAGAGAACTGTAGCAATATGCTGCCCATAAAATTAAAACAATGCAAAATGCAGTTTTTCGTATCACTTTTTGTTCAGGTCTGGTTAAATATAGATAGTTTATGTGAATGCATACAATTTCTGAGAAAAAAAAATGTTATAAACAGCTGCCAGTTAGCACAAATGTCCTGTCCCCTTCAAAGGTATAAACAATAAGGCAGACTTGTTTCAGCCCAAGCTGTGTGTGTGTGTGTGTGTGTGTGTGTGTGTGTGTGTGTGCGTGAGCTTGGTTCATCCAGCAGAGCAGTCTGACTGGGTTTGATTCCAACAGCCGCCACTTGCATACTTTGTGATTGTCTGTCTCTAAGCAAGTCACTGAACTTCTCCAATACTCCTGGGTCACCACTGAAAACAGGTACCTGTGCCTAGATCCACCTGTTTAACATACAATAAAATAAACGCTCAACTAAAATAAAAAAACTAAAGCTAACGCAGAGGTGAGAGTAACAAGCTGTGTGAGCTTGGTACATCTAGCAGACTGACTGTGTGACTGTCTTTCAGCAAGTCACTTAACCTCCCCAGTTCTGGGTCACTCCTGAAAGCAGGCACCTGTGCCAGCTAGTGGGCTTTATCACCTGGTTAACAAAGAACAAATAAATACATAAATAAAAACAAACACGGAACAAAACATGCCTGAAGTACCAGGTTAAGTGGTTCGCTGATTCAGAGTCTGAGAGGGTTGGTCTTGAGAAAGCAAGTGACCCCAAAAAGCTCTTTTCAGTAGACTTGCCTTTCAATTTTTATTTCCCAATAATAAGTACTTCATTTTTATTTATTTCTAATCTCTGCCATTTTTTAGTTAGTTTAGTCAAGTTCTTTGCTTTGCAGCAGCTTTATCCGTTTCCTTAGGGTTGAAATTGCAGCTAAATAAAGAACCACAACACAGGTAAATGTTTTCCTCTGGTTCCTGCTGTCTGAGAATCAAGCAGTTTCAGTCAGGCATATTATAAATGCACTGAAAGATGTTTTAACACAGCGTTTCCATTCTGTTAGTTCTTGCGTGGGGCGCACTAAAGATAGAGACAGTCCACTGTCAGGAACGTTCGTTTTTAGTACTATGCAGCTGACATGTGAGCAGAGGCAGAGCATTGCTTGTGCTGAGCGGGTCATTGCGTGTGTGCCAGCGTTTCCACACAGTGTCCATTTTAGTTTTCTATTGCTTTCGATGACACTGACATCTGAGACGTCATTGATCTGAGAAACTGTTGCAAGATCAGAAGAAAATATGGTCATACTTTTCTAAATTGGTTGTAGTGCAAATGAGGCAGAGACAATTAGTAAGAGGAAGAAAAAGGATGCAGATGAAAACAACGGAAAAGAACCAAAAGATTTTCCAGGTGCTTCTGTTACATGTGACAGTGGCATCAGCCCTACAGAATAAAATCAAGTTCATGAAACTGCAGGCAAGCATGGAGCTCTGCTGAGAGTGATTCTCAACTGCGGAGCACTGGTAGTGAAGATGACGACTTACCCTAACATGTTGTGGCTCACAAGACAGATTTGCTTCCTGCAGGATGGAAACGTGAACACAAAAGATATTTCTAAAGCAAGAACGTGGTTAGCCATCAATGGATCAAATCTCAGTTGCAGTGTGTTTCAGCAGGTCAGTAACTTGGGTCCTGAAAAATATGCAGGAATGAAGTTGTGTAAAGAATGGATAGAAGCTAGTATCAGTTCCTCTGGTGCCACTAAAACCAACTCCTGAAAAAGATAGGAGAACATGAAAAACCAAGTCACATCTTGTGGCTTCTCATATTTTGGAGAAGGCAATGAAAGACACATTGTTGCAAATACCTACAAATGCCCAGTCTGCTCAAATTTTTACAACTGCCAGAATCTTCCATACTGCTTATAAAGAAGCAAAGTGTAACATGCCTTCATATGGGTTTGAAATAGAAACTGACTGCCACCAGTTAAATGGACTCGACATTGGGCAGATTTTACATTCCAATGTGGCATGCTCTAACATTCAACATCACGTTTCCTCTGAAATGGAGAAAAAGTTATTTGCCCAAATTGCAGCGCTTGCCCCTAAAGTGAGTCTTTTACTTGATGAAGATACTGCTGTAAACAAGAAAAGTGCTTTAATTGTGTACATGTGGATGCAGTTACCTGGTATGGAGTCTCCTGCTAATGTACTCATTGACCTTGTTGAGCTACATGATCTGTCTTCTGAGGGAATAACGAACAGTTTATTGTCTGTGCTCAAAAAGGTTGGCATAACTGAAGACTTTCTCACCAAGTGCCTGGTAGCAGCTGCTTGTGATGGCGCTTCAGTGATGTTTGGATGCAATACTGGTGTGGCGAACAGGTTGCAAGACATGTTTCTGAATATTACAGCATGACAATGCTCCGCCCATTGCCTAGAGCTTACAGTCAGTTATGTTATGAAAAACTTTGGAGCTGCAAATCATTTTAAAAGCTTGCTAGAGAAACTAAATTTGCTTTATAGCATATCTGGAAAAATTGATTAGAGCTAAAAGAGTGCGCTGAGGCTCTTGACATTCAGCTTTGCAGAACAGGTTGAGTGTTAGACACTCAATGGGTTGTGTTGCATCGAGCTTTAGAATTGTGAAGGTTGTTTGGAATGCTTATCTTGCTCTGTATAAGCACTTCATGTCAGTGGTTGACGACGTTTCTCGTGACAGCACAACACGCAAAACTTACTCGGGTCTAAGCAAGTGGTTATTATCCATTCAGTTAATCAGTAATCTTGGAATTATGTATGATGCACTGAAGGACTTGTCTGAGTTATTTCTCAAATTGCAAAATCGCGATTGTATAATCATCAGTGCACACTGAGCTACCTGCCACCAAATATCAGTGTTTGACAGAGTGATAGAAAAGCGAAGGAAAAATTTTGGGCAGTGTGAGAAAGCCTTAGAAGAGAAGATGTTTCAGGGTGTGGTCTTGCATGAAGGAAATGTCTACAACAAGAAAATTCACCCAGGACAATTTTTTCGCAGCTCAGTGGACAATTTGCAAAATCGTATGCTGTCTGCAGGAGGCAGCACTGGTGACAAGAATGGATACAAGAAACTGATCACTGAAATGAAAGTGTTATATAAGCAGTACTGGCCTAATGAGCAACCTACAGCGTACAGGGAAAGCGAGACTCGGAGCCTGATTCCGAAAGCGTTCCATCGGACGCGAGCTGCTTGCACCAAACAGCAAAGATGG
The DNA here is from genome assembly GCA_016271365.2 of Neoceratodus forsteri. Taxonomy (NCBI): domain Eukaryota; kingdom Metazoa; phylum Chordata; order Ceratodontiformes; family Ceratodontidae; genus Neoceratodus; species Neoceratodus forsteri. The sequence continues at coordinate 1,337,419,737 of CM057455.1, read as the reverse complement.
AAGTCGCACCTTGTGTCCTCCTTTGCGGCCTTCTCCATTCCAGAATGTGGGCAATGCCGGACAGGGTAGCCGCTGCACTAAATGGGCACTGCACCACCCTTGCGACCTGCATCTGGGTAGGCCAGGTGGCAAGGGGTTTGTGCCATGGCGGAGCTTGCATTTCCATTTCCGAAAGCCTCAACATGGTTATTGTAAGGGGCTCCACGTAGACCTGCCAGGTCTAAGCCCCTTATGACTAAGTGGGACACTGTTTTGGATGGGCTACAAGTGGGGTCCGTGGGCAGTAGGGGCACAGAGGGGCTTGGGGGGGGTGGCACCTGGGATGTAAGGGATTGCTTTGGCACCCAGCAGAGTGCATATACCTCCGTATATGTGGGTCATAGGCACATGTGCCCTGCTGGGTGCTAAACCACTACCCAACCTCCCTGTTGTCACACCAACTGACCTTATGTCCCCTCCTGCCCCCTCACCCCCTCTGGGCACATGTGTATCCCCTCACCACCACCACCAGTGCTGTCCGTCCTTTATTGCGCCAGTGGGAGTGGTTCCAGATCCTTGCAGCATGTGCCGCTGCCATACCACTGGTTGGGCACTGTATCGTACTTGTGGAAATCCCAGGGAGTTTGGTGCAGTGGCCCTGCTTTTTTCAGAATATAGTGCAGGATTCCTGGCTCACCCAGTATTGCCATAGCCCTTGGAGTGGTGCAACTTGCATCGCTCCAAGGGCTCCTTTCAGAATCAGGCCCAGAGTCTCTTAGCAAAAGGTTTGACATTGGCAACACTCATGAAACCATTCAGGCATACAGGTTATTTAAGGAGTCAGGTGGGAAAGAAGTTCAGAAGCTGCGTAAGGACCTACTGATGGCTGTGAGCACTATTGTTATCTCCAATGCTGAGTGTGAGCAAGGCTTTTCACAAATGAATCTCATATGCACGTCAACGCGAGCATCTGTGCTCATTGAAACTATTTCAGGATTACTATTCCTGAATCTAGTTGGCCCACCGTTGAAGAAATTCAACCCCATCCCTTTTGTTCATTCATGGCTTGCCAAAGGGCACAGAGCGGCTGATGACACAAGAAGTAAGGAGAGAAAACTGAAGGATAACCAGTCAAATATGGACATTTTATAGGCTTTTCTGGATAAGAAGAGCAGAAACCTATTTTTGTGTGCATTTTCTTAGTGGAAAGGCGTAAAAAGCGATGCTCGAGCAACGAGCCAAGTGGAGACTCAACAGAACATTATCCTTTTGTGGCAATATTTCATTTAATTAATTAATTAATTAATTAATTTAAAAGTTTAACCAGGAAGTATATACTGAGCTGAAAACAGCTCATTTCCAGATGTGTCCTGGAGGAGAGGGGAGTAGAAGATGGCTAACAATAAAAAAATAACAAGGTGAAATACAATAATATAGTTTTACAAGCAGAATCATAAATACTACAGACAGAATAGTAAATGAAGGCCTCTAGAAAAGAACACACACTCTAATAATACAGAAAGGGAAAACAGCAGAACAGTAAAAGTGGTGCTTCATTACACAACGTTCTCTCTTCCAGCTGCACCTGCTTTAGTCCTTCCTAACCACCTCTCATCCCTGTTCTGCTCACCAGCACCCAGACCCCCCTTGCAGGGTTCTTGCATCCTGAATGGGAAACAGGTTTTGGTGGCTTGCCTCTAGCTTTCTTAATTCTCATAGTCCTGTCTTGCTGCTAGCTCTCGCCCCCAGCAGGGTTCTCAACATCCTGGCGGGGAGCAAGGACTCGGCAGTCTTCCCTCCCCCCTCTCCCTCTCCTCCACTCCTCCTCAGCCCACCTTAAGCTACCTCCACCACCCCTTCCAGCACATCTGCGCTCCATCCCTCACAACTCAATCTTTGGTGTTGCCCACTCTCACCCTTGTTTGCCCTTAGCACTTGTTTACTGCCTTAGAGCATGGCACTCAGAACATCATGGCACTACAATTGTATTGTTGCGTTATCTGTCGGGTCTACTGTATCATGTTTCTGTGTCCTTCCACTGGTTGTATAATTTTTCTTGAGTTGTAATTGTCTGTACTGCTCACAATTGTGTATTATATTGGCCTAGTGCTTCATATTGTATCTGTCCCTACCTGCATTATTTGTAATTCTCTGTTGTCAAATCCTCAGTGTACCCCCCACCCCACCCCGGGTTGCACCATGAGTTGAGCAACTAGTTGTTCAATGTGCCTTCTTGGTGAAACATTTCAATAAATAAATAAAAGAGGGCAAGACGAGAATAGTGAGAAAGAGGAAGGGTCATAAGCAGTTGCAGGTAAGATAACAAAAGTCAGAAAGAAGAGACTTTAGGGAAGAAGGAGAAGAGGCAGAATGAATAGGAAGGGGAAGGGAGGACCAAAGTTTTGGAAAGCGTTAAGAAAACTAGATTGGCCAACAATAGATTTTCTAGAAGGAAAAGAGAGAGAATAGAAAATATTGTTGCGGAGAGGGTAGGAGGAAGAAGGAGGAGGGGAAAGAAGGGATTTGAGATAACAAGGAAGCGTGCCAAACCAGAATTTGGATTAAAAAGAGGCACAATGGGAAAGATGCCTAGCATCAGAAGAGGGGAAAGAAAGAGCTGAAAAAACATAGTGGTGAGTACAAGAGGGGCAATCTAAAGCAAAGCGACAGAAAGAATGAAAAAGGGCGTCCAGTTTGGCAAGGGATGATTTAGGGGCACTACTCTAAACTAAATCACCATAGTCAAAAATAGGAAGGATAATTTTTAGGACAGTTTCTTGGCAGGCAGGGAGCGGTATACTCACTTTATTCCTGTATGAAGCACCAAGCTTAGGGTGAAGCTTTTGGTGAATTGTATCAATGTGCACAGAGAAATCAAGATACCGGTCAAGGCAGACCCTGAGGTACTTAAAGGAGGAGACATCTTCAATATTAACACCACCAGGGGTATTGAATAGTAGTGGAGAAGTAAGTTTGGCAAGCCTCTGACGGGTACCAAAAGTCATTGAGACTGTTTTTTTGGCAATAAGAGACAGTTATCCTTGAACCAGCTACAGACCCTTACTTTATGACTCAGTACTTCAAAATGTAGTAATGTATATTATATTATATATGATATATAATACATGTATTAATGGTTGGTTTGACACTCAAGGCCCAAATCACAAAGCACTATGAACGACGCAAGCAACGTACGCCCATAGAAAGAACACACCATGCCCCATGTGCCACAGAGCAAGCTGCATCGTACTCAAGTTTGCACACTGTATAAAGCCGGCGCATGGTGCACAGTAGAACCCCACCATCCAAACAGGTGGTTGCGATATGGCACAAGATGCACTGCCCCGACGCAAAGAGCACAACACAGGCCAATGGGATTCACAAAGGTGCAGGCAGCCAAAAATTACAAACAACTGCAAGACCAGAAAAAGCTGGTCTAAGCACCCTAGAGTATATAAAAGGAGCCGACAGCCCTCAGACAGTGTCCATGCTACACTGAGGCAAGAAGGAGCAGGAGCTACACAGTACACCGAGACCCACAAACCAGGATAGCTGTACCATGGGCTGTATTTGGAATGCAGATGGCACTGCTACGTGAGCAGAGGCGGCACCGCATGCAGGGTGCAACTGCCCAGCCACAAGCCAGGCACCCACAGGCCATACCTAGGATGCCCTCTCAGAGACAGTACAGGAGGCGTACATCATTTAGACAGCTCACTGAGGAGCAGTGTGTAGCCCACAACAAGCTTGGCAGGGTGGCAGTGGTGTAGCTGTGCCAAGACCTGTAGGCTGAGCTGCAGACCAGAACACAGCGAGGGCATGACATACCTATCAAAGTGAGGGTGTGTGCAGCACTCTGTGTACTGGCCAGTGGTGGATTCCAGACCCCCAGTGGGGATACGGTGGGAATCTCACAGGCCTCCATGTCCTTGTGCCTATGGCAGGTTGTAGACGCACTAGTGTGCATATCCCACTGGTACATCCATTTCCCAACAGACCCACAGGGGTAGCTGCAGGTCATGCAGGGATTTTCTGTAACTGCAGGCATACCATGGGTGCTGGGTGCTATCGACTGCACCCACATTGCCATACAGGCATCCCTGGTGGAGCCTGATGCATATGTCTATTGTAAGGGTTAACACTCAGTGAACATACAGGTAGTCAGTGACAGTAAGTGCTGCATCCTGGACGTGGTAGCATCATACCCAGGGTCATACCATGACTCATACATCTTCTGCAACAATGGTGTCAGGCATTCCCCATCAGACATCCCCTACCAGGACCGCAAACTGCATACAGTGAGGCACAAGCAGCAACAAGAGCTGTGATAGAACAAATGTTTGGACTTCTAAAGATGAGGTCCCGTTGTCTAGATTGGTTTGGAGATGCATTGCAGTACACGCCAGAGATAGCATGCAAGATCATGGTGGCATGCTGTGTACTGCACAACATTGGCATAGCACACCAGGTACCAATATCAGAGCCTGACACAAACACAGGAGGATGGTGCGGGTACTGAGGATGACCACCACCCGGTCAGACCACCACCAGGCAGCCAACTTGTAGGTAATGCAATGCATGGACAATGCAACAGGGTGAACCTGATTGCTATACACTTCACCTGAACTGTCAGTGGCAACAGTGTGAGACACACAACATGTGTTGAGTGCCCACACGGTGCACCACATGAGCCTACAATGGACCTGAGAGCAAGTGGCTCTTCAAGTGCCCATGCACACAGTGGAGCTGTGTGTGGTGGCACATGGCTGATGTTAATGTACTGTGTGCATGCTGCCAAACCACACTACCTAGAAGCAATCCATAAAACAGACCGGCACATGGAAGGAGGACCACCACACACCATGAGCATGGCCCTGGCTGCAGTGATGCGGAGGTGTCGCCACCTGGGGCAGCACACAGGACACGGCAGCACTGTATAATTGAGGGTGCCCGTCACCTGTGTGCAGTCTCCAATGATGTATAGTACAGCAATGGGCCACCATGAGTACATGGTTGTGTGGACACATCGACATGCTGGAGATGGGATAGGCATGTGACAGGACAGCAACACGTATGCGCAGTGCCCACAGTGGAGGCTGGCAGCATTGGTTATAGTGTACCAGCTTACACATCTGCCACCATGAAGGAAGCAGCATCACCCCTGCACTGTAAACATGGACCCAAGTAACTCCTCAGGGACACATCCTGCATGCTGTACCTAGCTGCCCTGGTGGTCAGCACATGCCATAATGCATGAAACTAGCCAGACACAGGGCATGTATGGCACATCAGCCATCGCAGGGGTGCAGTGCTCCTGATAACTGTCAGCATGGGTACATAGATGTGTAGTCCAGAAGACACACAGGCAGTGGCATGCACTGCACACACAAAAGCAGCCACTCCGGAAGCCCATGTCCCCAACCCCTAACATTGGCACAGTTGTGGAAAGGCCCATATGCACCCCACAACACAGCATGCACAGAAGGGCATTCCAATGCATGCTGTGTCACCAATGCAACTTGCAACATGAAGGTCATATATGCCACAGCTGTGCATTTGCATTGCAGCACCATGCCTTAGCAACCCTGTGTGGGCAACACCAATTAATGCTGGCAAGGTGCCACAATGCTAATATGCCTGCAGTACCCTGTAGCTAGCCAATAAAATGTGAGTTGTGATCCGAGATAGCTGCATGCATGCTGTGTCGCATGATGTGTCGTGGCGAGACACAAGCTGCGTCAGTGTGCTTATGCAACACAGCATGCATTTAACATGGAAGCGCATGTTTATGGCATTGTCAGCATGTGCAGGTTGTGTGTGGCAGCCATAGCGGTCAGAAACCTGCACAGTGCTGTGTCAAACAGTAACCGCAAGCCAGAAATATTCCAGCTGTGCCACTGATGCCAACAGGCAAACTATGTCATGTTGGAAGCACTTACCCAACTTTTTTTCCTTTTTTTTTTTTTTATTCATTTTGTGCTCCGCCTGGAGGGGAACTCTCTCCAGCAGCCACTTACCTGGGAGCTCTATCTCCTGCCTGAAGCACACTGCTCCTCGCCCCGTACCAACCTGGCCGGTCCCCCGGCTCTGCACCTTCCAAGATACGGCCGCCCTATCCTCCCAGGGCGCTCTATCTACAATCTAATCTGCTAGGCAGATGGGGAGGAGGATGCGAGGAGAGGTGCCTGGCCTTGGAATGTGGTTTCCCGGGATCGTGGTGCCTTCGCCTATCCCCTCCAACAGGGATTTTCTTTGTTACACCCTGCCCCCCTCCCCCCAGAGCCCAGACGTGCAATGATGTCCAGCACCACAACCCTCAGCGCCTCCTGGCCGACTCGCTCACCCAACTTTAGTGATGAGGAGACTGTCCTCCTCATTAGTCTGGTTGAGCTGTGGGGAGGCTACTCTTTCCCCATGCCCCTGCCACCTCAACACCTGCCCAAAAGGAGAGGGTGTGGAAAATTATTGCAGGCCACCTGTCACAGCTGTCTGGCGTGCTGAGAGCTGTAGGCCAGTGCAGACACAGATGGAATGACCTGCTGTGGAGCGAATGTGCGCTGACGGAACACCTCCGGGATATCACAAGACAGGCAGATGTCCAGATGCAGGGTGGCTGAGCACCTGGCTCAGGTAGGTACCACAACAGTCTACATATGCATAACCACAGACACGCATACAGTACACAGTCCACACCTGCCAGCAGCACTAACCACTGTACACCATGCTGTTGTCTCTGCAGGCAGTGAAGCATCTGAAGGAGATGAGGACATGGCAGGACCAGCTATATCCTGAGGAGACAGAGGGGAGTCTAGACAAGCTGCAGAGCATCACATACCTGCCGGTGCAACTCCTCAGTGAGGATGTCAGTCTCCCCATCATTGAAGTTCCTCTTGTGTTTGTGCCATCTGGCACTCTGGACGCTGCTTTCTTTCTTTTTGCCTAGCTGCCACCTCTCTTCCCCTTCGTTTGACACAGCATGCGACAGTGTGACCTATGTGCATGGTGCATTGCCCTTTTATGATGCACTAAGCATCCGCGTCATGCGTTGTCACAGCCACTGTATGCCCTTGTCTTTGTGGATGCATAGCACGGTGCTTGGCGCATGGAGATTTGGCGAATGGTGCATTCTGCGCACCGTGTGCCAGTCTATGGCATATTTGTGAATCGGGCCCTCAGACTCCACTCAACAGGTCAGGTTGTTTAATGATACAGCCTTTGCAAAGCGTTATAGAAATGTTAGTAATGTTTAACCTGTTCTCACTGTGCAAGTTTGTTACTTCTTCTTAAAACACCAATTATGCAATTGGATTTAACTCTGCAGGATACGTGGGGGTTACTTATGTTATGTACAATGTTTCATATACTGATGTAGTACATTGAGGGATGTTTATCCCTGGTATTATAGGGTGCATAATGGAGTTATTTGTGCTTATTTCAGCTAACCCCCTAATGTTGTAACAAGTGCAGGGGCATATTACACTGTTGTAAAAATGTTGTAATGTTACAGCCTAATTGTCTACCTGCTGTATTAACTGGATTATTTATTCATAAACTGAATAAACTATGACTAAAACATATCTTTGTTAATGTAATTGGAACTTGCCCCCAGCACCTTGGTAGTGTATTCTATATGTTTACTATCCTTTACCTATAGAAAAATATGCATGCTTCGGTTTTAATGGGTTTTGCCAACAGCTGAAAGTTGTGCCCTACTAAATGCTCAGTGGTACATTTTGTTGCTTGATAAGGCCAGCCAGAATCTCACACACAGCTGACTCCAAGGGAAAAAATTAATTTTTTCTTGGAGTCAGGGGTAGGGAAGATGGAACAGAAGTGTTTTTTATCTTCAATAATAGCTCCAAAACTCACCACAGAGCATCTAATACCCCAGAGCTTCTAGAGACCTGGTTGCCCCCAGACCCCTGGCCTTTGGGATTTGGGCCTGGGCACCTCTTTTTTTTACAAATTAAGCACTGAGTGAAAGTCAATAATAACCAGCCCAGGTTTAACAGAATAACACAGCTTTATTAACAACCAGCCACCTGCAAGAAGAAGGGTTCGTGTAAATGTCAACTTTAAGCACAGCCTTTTTTTTTTTAATTATTATTATTAGTAGTGTTTTTCCCCCCTGGACCCCGGCATGTACATGTATGTGTGTGGAGGCACACGCCAGGTGCTGGCTTGGCCCCTTCTGCCCCACCCATGGCTATTGTCATCACCCCCTCCCGCCTATGCTTCCCACCGGACCTCCACCTGGTGGGAGTGGAACTACGGGGAGGGGGGCAGACACCCTGGGAGGGGAGAGCTGCCTAACGGTTGCTCAATCCTGCACCCCCCCATGCCGATGACCTGAGGTCATTCCCAGACCCGGGTCACCGGCACAGCGTGACGTAAGGCATCCAGCACCTCAGCCCTCAGTGCCACCGGGCCGGCTTAAAAATGGCCCTTTTGAGTGGCCTACTAGGTAAGCCAGATCTACCCCTTCCCACCCGGTATTAGGTTTTAAAAATTAGACCCAAAGTGGGAGCTCTCTTAACTCAGTCTCTGTGTACTGCAGGTGCAGAACCGCTGCATGCCCGTAGATGTTGCTATGGGTTGGCTGGTGCACTTTAAACAGAGCAATGTGCTCAGTTCCTTAAATGGAAGAAAAACCTTCAGCATGAGGTATTTGTAATCCAAATTGCAGCACATAGTGAAACAAGCACTATGCCTTGAAATAATTTTAAAATGCATCATACTCATGGTTCCTGAATGGCTTTTCCTGATGCAGCAGGCCACTGGGTCTCTGCTCTTCTAGGGCGTCTACGATGTAGGTAGGTCCTCCCTCTGCTGTTTGCTGAACCAGCTACACTGGACACTGGTTGCAGGCACTTCCAACCTCCTTCCATGTGTTTCTAACATCTGATGCCCCAGTCTGACCCTCACACATCCTGATTTCCAAACCCCTAGGTCTGAGGCAGCCTGGCACCTGTAGTCAAAATACAAAAATAGGAGCACTCACAGCACTTGGAAAAAATTGAACTAGAACCAGGAAATCAAGTACAAACTTTTAATCGTTCATCAAAAGTTCATACGGTGGGGCTGGCCCGGTGGCGCTGAGGGCTGAGGCCCTGGATGTCTTACCTCATGCTACGCCGGTAACCCTTGTTTGGGAGTGATCACGGGCCACTGGGGGTCAGCAGGGAAGGAGAGAGAGATCGAGTATCCGAGGGACTGCTCTCCCTCTCGGGGGAGGAGGACTTCAGTGGTCAGCGCATTACTGGCCGCTGTTGGAGGCTGGGGGCAGTGCGCCAATGCTGTGCACTAAAGGGGATGAGGTGGGGCAGGCAACGGGAGGAGCGCATGCAGATGCATGCATGTTCCTTACACTGGCATCATTGCATGCCCCACTCACACAAGGAAAAGAGGAAATAGGCGTCCTGGTCACTGCAGCTTGCTGGCTGTCCAACAGGTGCCCCAACTACAGGGGCATTGTTGTACTGGATCTGGACCGTTGGGAGAGTTGGGGTTTCCCCACCACCCTGCTGTGGGGGAACAAGCAAGGGCCCTAACGGAGCTGAGGGCAGACTGGACAGTGGCCGGAAAACGACAAGCACAAATGATGTGCCAACTAGCACCCAGGGAGAAAAAAGTAAGCAAAAAAAAAAGTTCATACAGTGTAGTCACCATAAAGGCAGATATACCTCATTGTATTTTGATTGTGTGTTGGGATGGCCAACCCCTTAGGAGTACCTTTGACTTTTTCCTGTGGTGCAGCTGCTTTCTGCTGATACTGGTATTGATCACCATGCTGCAGTGCCTGCTGCAGGACCTGGATCAGCAGCCCTGGGTCTTTTTCTCCACACTATATTTTCAGCGTCACCCACATGCTGGCTTGCATGCGGTTACCACTGTCTTCCTCTCCGGAACTCAGCAGCTCTGTTCACAGTTTTCTCTCTGCGTTTGAGTCCTGGGGTGGCACAGCTTGCACCCACTCCCAGCAATACAGACCTTTCCACCTTGAGATATCCACCAGATCTGCCCTCCTCCAGCACAGTTCTGCCTTTTTAGGTCCTGCTTCAAACAACATGAAGTCTTGCTATATTATGACATATACAGTTTGTCCCAACCTTAGAACTGCTCTGGAGGTGAAAGAGTTAAAGTCCATGCCAGGCATGGAACTTAGAGCTCGAGCTCGGTTGAAAATTCTCTCTGTTGTTCTTCAAACTTAAACTGTCAGATTCTTTACTCCGCCTCACTGAACAGTCGCTCCGGAGATTCCTCCTTCTGCTCGGTTCATTTTGTCGGTTAAAGTATAAAAGTTTTCGTTTTTTTAACCGAAATTAAACCGCAACCGGTCGGTTGAAGCTCTATCTGTGGTATTGTAAGTACTAGATAGGTTTTACATTTTATTTCTGTGTGGAACTTGTAAACATTTTCATCGGTTCGGTTTGAACCGATCAAGTTACTTCTATTACATTACAGTCTTTTAGAAGTGCGGTTCCCGGTTCTTATCGGTTCTAAAAAAAACGGATTTAATTACGTTTTTTTCCACAACCCGTGACACGGTTGGGAACCGATAAGGGAGTCTTGCTTGGCAGGTTGCCGTAAATGGGCAAGTTTTTGGTTAGGCTGGCACTATGTCTGAGAAACCCAAAAGAAAAACCCACTGGGTTTCAGCACTGTGTTGTATGTGGGGAAGCCTTTGCCAAGGCTGACCCCCACACCACATGTGTTTATTGTCTGGGGTTTGACCACCTCAATTCAGACTGCCAGATTTGCAAGGGTTTTCCTGCAGCTACCCTGGATAAGAGTTGGTAGACTCAGGGCAGGAGGCCAAAAGTCTGCTGACCGATGCAGCCCGGTCCGGTTTCAACCGAACCGAGGGAGTGCCTCTGACCAGGACGATACTCCCTCGGGCAAAAGGAGAGCCGACTCTGAGGAGTCGGTTCCAACAAAGAAATCTAGAAAATCAGCTGGTGTGGAGTCAAAACTTCCCTCTCCAACCGCTGAAGAAATAGCTAAAGCAATAAAAATTGTTCAGTCAGTCTCCCCGGTTCCGACCAAACCGGTATCATCAGGTAAACATTCGGTTCGGTCGGTTCCTCCGGTTCAAGAGTATTATTTAGAGGAATTTTATGAACCAGAGGAGGGGGAAGAGGAGTATGAGGAGAGTGAATGTGGTTTTGAAAGTTTGGGTGTGCTCATTGAACCGGACATCTCTCCAGACAGACCTTCAGGAGTGTCTCCCCCTAGGCTTTCTGAGTCCCCTTCTCATTTCATGTTTTATAAAAAAGTGGCTGAAACCCTCCAGCTCCCTATGGAGGAAGCTGTGGATGATCAGGAAGAGCCTGATTTTGTAGAAATTATGGATATCCAGAGTCTAGGAGACTGTCTATTCCTCTGCATAAATCTTTTGGAAACAGACAGTAAAGATTTTAAAGCTCCTCACACCATACCTCCTGTTGATAAAAAGAATGGACAAAAGGTATGCATTATCAGGCTCTGATACGGAGTTCCTTACACAACAATGCAGCCACTGGGGTGGTGCAGGCTGCAGCCTGTGACAAGGCAAATGTTCCCTTAGCCTCTCACCCCCCTGACAAGGACTCCAGAAAGATAGATGCCATGGCAAAGAAACAGTACATGGCAGCTTCCTTAGGACTCAGACAGGCTAATTATATGGCTTATGTTGCTAGATATCAAAAATCCAGATGGGATACGGTTTTAGCTCTAGCAAAGCAGGTTCTTGGCCAGCTGGCAAAAGAGCTGGAGCAGGTGGCCGCTGATGGTATTGAGGCATCCAAGGTGCAATTCCATGCTGCAGTGGACTCTAATGATGTATCATCCAGAGTCATGGCTACATCTGTGGCTCTCTGTAGAATGGCTTGGCTCAGATGTACTAGCCTGTCACAGGATACCCAGACTAAGGCCATGGATTTCCCTGTTATGGGCAACTCTCTGTTTGGGGAGCAAACAGAGAATTACATGAAGAAAATGGATGAATATAGGACCACCTATAGGAGTGCACAGGCCAAGGAAGGGCAAGTCACTCCCCAAAGGCAGCATCCCAGGGGCAGGGGCAGGGGTAGGCCTTTTCATAGGCCTTTTTACCAAGCCCAGGCTTCCTCTTCAGCTTTTGCACAGAAGGGGTTCTTTAGAGGGAGAGGCAGACGGGGTGCAGGCAGGCCTGCTTCCACCCCTCAGCCTAAAGCCCCTGCCAAACAGGCACCCTGATGGGGTGCCCAGGGCCGATTCTCCACTACCTGTAGGGGGCAGGCTGGCTTACTTTGTCCAGGACTGGGAGTCTCTAACGTCAGACAAGTGGGTCCTGGTAGTAAGCCAGGGACTGGTTCTCAGCTTCAAAAAATTTCCAAAGATGAGAATCAGATCCTTTCCACCTGCAAATCCTTCAGAGGCTCTTGCCCTGGAGGCAGAAGTCTCTACCCTCCTGGCTCTCAGAGCTGTGGAAAGGGTTCCATCCCTACACCAAGGCAAAGGGTTGTACTCCAGGTACTTCCTTACCCCAAAAAAGACAGGAGAATGGCGGCCCATCCTGGATCTCAGGTATCTAAACAAGCACCTTTTAAAATCTAAATTCAAAATGGTGACTCTGGGAATTATTTTACCCTCTTTAAGGCCAGGGGACTGGCTAGTGTCCCTGGACCTCAAGGATGCCTATTTTCATGTTCTCATCAGAAGCTCCCATCGAAAGTACCTCAGATTCGAACTGCCCTCAGGTCATTACCAGTTCAGAGCAATGCCCTTTGGCCTTACATCTGCCCCAAGGGTATTCACAAAATGCCTGGCAGTAGCAGTTGCCTACTTAAGAAGGCAAAAAATTACCATCTTTCCTTACTTGGACGACTGGCTCATAGTAGGCCATTCCCCAGACAAAGTCAGGTTACACCTTCAAGTAACTCAGCAACTCAACTACTAACTTCTCTAGGTTTCCTTCTCAATCTTCCAAAGTCAGTCCTAGAGCCTGTCCAGCTTCTCACCTTCATAGGTGCAGAACTGAACACAAAAGAAGCCAGAGCCTTCCTTCCTCTGGAAAGGTCAAATACCCTGATTTCTCTGGCTTCCTCCTTCACCCTGCAGGTCTCTCGACCAGCAAGGCACTTTCTACAGCTCCTGGGACACATGGCTGCTTCGACAGCAGTAGTGCAGGGAGCCAGATTTCAGATGAGGGACATCCAGTTCCATTTGAGAGCCTCTTGGTCTCAAAGAAAGGACCCTCTAACCAAATTAATTCCAGTGACTCGAACCCTGATCCAGGCCCTTCAGTGGTGGCAGGACCAGGGCAATTTGAGACAGGGGGTCCCCTTTACCCCTCAGTCTCACTCCTTAATCCTTACTACAGATGCATCCCTATTGGGGTGGGAAGCTCACATGGGTGACCTCACCTCCCAGGGATTGTGGTCCCCTCAGGAATCTCTGCTCCACATCAATCTGTTGGAACTCAGAGCAGTTTTTCTAGCACTTCAAGCTTTTTCCAAATCTGTTCAGAACAAGGTTATCCAAGTCAGAACAGACAATACCACCACAATGTGGTACATCAACAAGCAAGGGGGCACTCGGTCTACGGCCTTGTGCACCGAAGCAATGAAGTTGTGGTCTCTGGTTTACTCCCTGAACACCTCCCTTGTAGCAGTTCACCTCCCAGGCAAGGACAATGTCCTGGCAGATGCTCTCAGCAGGATTTCCCAAGGCCATCACGAATGGGCTCTGGATCCCCAAGTTCTGGAGGTGGTATTTTCCAGATGGGGCACACCCCAGATAGATCTTTTTGCAGCCCCAGACAATCACCAACTTCCCCTTTTTTGTTGCAGGCCCCCAGTGTTGGGCTCAGCCCCCTGGATGCCTTTCTTCTCAGTTGGGAAGGGAAGTTTCTCTATGCCTTTCCACCCTTCCCTCTCCTGTTCAAAGTGCTAGTAAAAATCAGGTCTCAATCCTGCAAGATGATTCTGATTGCTCCAGACTGGCCCAGACAGCCCTGGTACCCTCTCCTTATGTCCTTAGCAGTCCACCTTCCCCTGTGTCTTCCCAGGAATCACAATCTGTTATCCTGTGCTCAGTGGAGGGTTTGGTACCCGAACCTCAAATCTCTCAATCTCAAGGCCTGGCTCTTGAAGAGCTAGAGTTTGCTGACCTACACCTTTCCCAAGGTGTATTGGATATTCTGAAGGTTTCCAGGAAGCCTTTCACCAGGGCTACTTATAATTCCAAATGGAAGAGATTTTCCATATGGTGCTCTGGGAAGCATATTTCCCCAGAATCTGCTGATTTACCCACAGTCTTGGATTATATGGTTCATTTAAATACTTTAGGGCTGAGACCAGCTACCCTAAAAGTGCATTTGGCAGCCGTGTCTGCTTTCTTGTCAGCAGGTAAGCCCTCTTCTCTTTCAGCTCATCCTGTATTCTCCAAGTTTTTCAAAGGGTTGCTTCACACCAACCCCCCATTCAGGGATTCTTCCCCTGCCTGGGATCTTAATATTTGCATTGCCCAGCTTATGCAACCCCCTTTTGAGCCCTTGTCTTCAGCAGAGCTCAAGTTCTTGACTTGGAAAACTGTGTTTTTGGTAGCCATCACTTCTGCCAGGCGCATAAGTGAGTTACAAGCATTGCCAGTGGAGCCTGATTTTATCTCCTTTCACAGAGATAAGGTAGTCCTCAGGACTAACCGAAAGTTCTTGCCTAAGGTGGTTTCAGATTTCCACCTTAATCAATCTATATCTCTCCCTGTGTACTTCACTGACCATTCCTCTTCTGGTGAGAGGAGGTTGCACAGTTTAGATGTCAAAAGATCACTTAGCTACTACATAGATCGTACCAAAGGTCACAGGTTTAACTCCCTCCAACTGTTCCTCACTTATGGTGAGGTTGGCAAAGGGAAACCTGCCACTAAAAGATCCATTGCCAGGTGGATCATCTCTTGTATCCAATTCTGCTATGAAAAACTGGGTAAAGTTCCTCCCTCAGGCCTGAGGGCTCACTCCACCAGAGGTACAGCTGCGTCTCTGGCTGCTGCCAGGGACATCCCTATCCTAGAGATATGTCAAGCAGCTACCTGGAAAACGGTGCACACTTTTACTAAGCATTACTCCCTGGACATCCAGGCTAGGAGTGATGCTCGTTTTGGCACAGCTGTGCTTCAGAGCCTATTTCCTAAGTAGGTTCTGTCCCTCCTCCATGGAGGTACTGCTGTGTAGTTCAGATATGTCATAATATAGCAAGACTTCATGTTGTTTGAAGAAAAATTACTCACCTTAGTAATGTTGTTTCTTCTAATGGAGTCTTGCTATATTATGACCTCCCCCTGCCTGCCCCTCTCAGAACCTTACTCTTGGGGATGTGGGTGGACAGGGCAGCGTTGGCACTTTTTAGATGCCCACCTTGTTTTCACCCCTCTTTTTGGGATGATCTTTGTTGTGTTTGTCATTTTTTGGGTCTCCTGACTTGAGTCTTCATTGTGGCACCAAAAAATGTGTTTGTTTAATTAAGTAGTCAGTTGGCTAGTGTAGGTTTACAGCTTCCACACAGAGTCTTAGTGTGTTTTTGCTCGTAAAGATCTGACAGTTTAAGTTTGAAGAACAACAGACAGAATTTTCAACTGAGCTCGAGCTCTAAGTTCCATGCCTGGCATGGACTTTAACTCTTTCACCTCCGGAGCAGTTCCAAGGTTGGGACAAACTGCATATGTCATAATATAGCAAGACTCCATTAGATGAAACAACATTACTAAGGTGAGTAATTTTTTCTTACAGTCTGTCTTGGTTTGTGCCTGGGGCTGTCACTTCAGAAACTCAACAGGATGCAGAAAAGGCACCAGAACCTGATGCACCTCCTTTCCCCAGAAGCCTCCAGGTGTCCCTTCCCCTGCAAGGTCCGTGCCCGTCCCAACTGATCCGTTACGCGGTTCCATGTCATTTGGGCGAATCTATTTGAGTGAACACATTTGGACTGGATTATTTATTCAGAATCTTTACAACCACCATCATTTGGGTGACTGCAAACTACAGTGCGGGAGATTTCAGCTACTAAATTACATTACAGGTAACTCCTGCACTTCTCAACTACAGCACCTGGCACGTACCACAGGCACCCACCTTTTATATGCAACCACATGCACCTGTTGCATTTAGTAATGGCAACAGGTGCATCCCCATCAACAGTACACGTCTGTGTTTATGCAGGGGGGCTTTGCCCCCCCCCGTGCCCCATGCACCCCCCACTATTTCTAGGATTCTAACACCATGCCATGCATTGCTGGTAACAATCGCTGAATCTGTGATGTCACCCATATTGTGTAGCCACTGTAGTGTGCCGGTTGCCCAAATTGCTGTCTCCCAAGTGTACTAGCTCAATCTGACTAGCCCAAATGACTTGCTATCCTGTTACACTACCCCCCCCTCCTCTATGAAAATGCATCCCCACATCCAGCTGGCACAACTCAAGGTCTGAGTCACTGTCCCAAACATAGTTCTTTTGCCAACTAGGAGCCCTGCATACTCTCTCTGGTCTGGCACTGCTTCTGTCCATTAGCAACGCAGGGTTGTCTGTCACCATCTCGCCACTGGGCCCTACACCAGGATTGGCAGGTTCATCTTCTTCATGTTAAAGTTCTGGAGGCCCAGTTGCTAAACCAGGGCCTGCTAAGGGAGCCTTCCTTCTGGGCTGACCAGTTCCTCTGTCCTCATCTTCAGAGTATTTGCTGTCCTGAAAAGGAGTAGGCCATGGTTTCTGCACCCATTCCTGTCTCTGTTGGCACAGTTATGGCCTCTGGGTTTTTGACAGCCCCCTGCCCACTTGAGGCGGAAGTTCAGTTAGGCACTGTGGTTCAGCAATGATCAATTATCCCTTCAGTGGGCCTGGCCCCATGATAAGGTTTCAGTCAGTTATAATGCATGATTACAGCTTGTCTGTCATTTGCAGGTAACAAACAGTTCATACAACACATCAGAGACCTTCTTAATCACTTGTTATGGGCCCTTGAACCGTGGCTACAGCATGGGGCAAACATCCTTTTTAAGTCTGATTCTTTACTCACGCCCTCTCACCCTCTGCATAAACTTGGCTGGTTACCTTAAGGTCATACTGTTCTTTCTCCTTACCTGTGGCCTTCTCTCGGTACCTCTTTATTGCTGTAGCCACTGCTCTGAGGTACCCCGCCACTTTAGTCATGTAATCGGCAGGATCAGTGTACCTCTGTTGGACATCTGCCCCATTGAGCAGCTCCACTGGGAGTGTGACTTCATGACCAAAAATCATCATAAATAGGGTGTACCCTGTTGTGGACTGTACACTACTCCTGTAAGACAGCATGACATATGGCAGCAGACTATCTATTCAGTCTGATTATCCTGCAGAAAGAAGGACAGCATGGCTATGAGCATGCAGTTCAGCTGCATGACCAGTGCATCTTACTGCAGGTGATATGGAGTGGTCCTGGTTTTGTGTACTTCAAGGAGTTTGCACGCCTCTCAGAATAACCTTGACTCAAAATTCCATCCGTCATCTGTATGGACAGACCTAGGGGCCCCATATTTGCAAACAAATTGTTCTACAAAAACCTTAGCAACTGTTTGAGCCTCCTGATTAGGCAGTGGGTAGGCTTTGGCTCATTGTGTGAAATAGTCTGCCACTACTATATACCTGTTTTTTTCTAGGGGTCAATGGCAAGGGGCCCAGGATATCCATTGCTACCCATTCTAAGGGCCAAGTAGTTTGTGACGACACCATGGGACCTTTAGGGGCTGCATCTACAGCTTTCCAGGACCAACAAATAGGCAGGCTTTACACCACTACTTAATGGACTTTCTCCACCCAGATCGGAAGTACCTGACCTGCACGTTCTGTTTGCGCTTCTGTACCCCAGTGATGGTGTTGTGTAATTTTTTAAGGACTTCTGAAAGCACCCCCTTGGTGACTACTACATGTGTGTGATCAGGCCTTCCCTCCTTATCTTTGGCTTTCAGCACCAAAAGTCCTTGTTGTACATGGAGTTTGGACACGTCGCTTGGTACTCGCAAGGTTCCGAATTAGTGTATAACAAATGAAAGTGTCTAACAATGTAATCCAATATGTGGAAGTATGTAGTTTAAACTATATACATTACTGCCAGTTTATCTATTCTAATTTGAAGTAATGTTTAGTCTGACTAGTACAGATTGTAATGCTGAATGTTTTGTACATGATTTAAATGTATCAGTTCAAATGTGTTCTAGGCAATTTTGCTATAATATTTAACAAAGAGGGGAGCAATTAAAATTATTGTGATATGAGTTGAAGTTTTAATTGTTTTGCACATGCACTTTAGGTATAAATAGTTACAAGGGAACACAGTACCGCACCCCCTTAGGAAGCCATACCAGCGAAGTGAAGAGGTTTGTAGTGTCTAAGCACACTGGACTAGGGTAGGTCATTTTATGGTAGCTGACAATGTAAATGTCTTTTACATAAGTATTGAGTATAGCACTTCATTGCGATTGTCATGGTTGTTAAAAAATAAAATGTAAGGCTATGCCTGGAGTTCAGTGGCCAAGCAGCCAGCCACTCCCCACTTCCTGAGCTATAAAAGCAGTTCCTCTAAGCCTCACTGTGAAGCATTTTTTCTTTGCAGCCAGAGGCTATGTTGGTTTGTCCTCTGAGCTGGCTGGGGCCTACCCCCCCCCGGCCTGCTGTTTATGTGTGTTTCTGCTGGACTTCAGTGTTTGTTTTCCTGCTTCTGGTTTGTTTCTTTCCTCTGGTTGTGTGCTTCCCTGTGTTTTTTGTTTTTGGGCCTTTTCCTCTTCTGTTTTGCTGTGTTTTGGTTTGGTCTTTTTGGGGGGCTTTTATTTTCTAAATTCCTAGCATACTGCTACTACAGAGCTCATACTGCTGCTTTCAGTTACAACTCTCAAATTACTTGCACTGCTACTGCGAACCTACTCAGAGTTCATGCTACTGCTTTCAGTTACCCACAATTGCAGCCACTGCTGTTTACTTTACTTACTATTATACCCAGTGCTTGTGTTTTACACTATGCTCACCACGCTCAAACTACTGCAATGCAACTGCTATCATTATCTGTGTATTTCAGCTCAACCATAGCTGCTCCATGTTGCATACTTAATTCTTTTCACCTGACACAGTTTACTCTGAACCTAGCTATGCTGCTCATTCCTGCTGTCATTCTACCTGAGCTTCATTGCACTACCTGGCTACACCTGCTTCAAAGCATTTGTCTCCATGTTTCATTGCAGTTATAACTCTGAGGTCAGCCAACTAAGCTCCTGCTGAGGCTGTTAATATAGCTTGTTATTAAATCTTGCTTCACCGCTGAAAATCCTCAGAGTCTGTCACCTTGCTTTGGCTTTGAACTGTCTGGCTGGCTTGCTCCCAATTCAGTGCTGTTTAATTCCTATACAGTTTGATTTGCTGGTTCACCTATCATGACTACTGCTTACTGACCTATGTGCAGGTCTACACTTGCTTACACAGCTGTTACTTCTTGCTTATGCAATCCATTACTTCATGCGTACTGCCATCCCTTCGGCTTCAGCCTGGAATTTTGCTGCAGTTGATCTGCATTCGACCTTGCAGGTCTCAGCACTCCATGATCATTACGATCTCAGCATGCCATGTTCATTCAGCTCACCAGCTTTCAGTTCTCAATCAATTTCTGGGGCATGGCAGCCATTCTAATTTGGCACAGGGTTCCTGCAGCCGACGGTCTCACTCTGCATTTAGTCCGCATCATCAAGCGTGTCCAGCTTGGGGCGGGATCCTTCTCACCTGGCCCATAGCTGGGAATGTCCTCACCCTGGGCTTGACTTTAGCTGCCTGCTATGCAAAAGCAGCTCCTGGTGTAGAATTTAAGACTAGCAGTGAAGGATGGTTTCAACAATCTCCTTTAAATCTAGTGTTCCACTATAATGGTTGGCCATTGACGTTAGTGGTTTCCCTAGCAAGGCACCTTCACTGCATTCTCCCTATGACTGCCTCTGGTTCACCTGGTTTGATTTAGGGCAGGTAGGCCAGGTGAGTACCTCAGCAGTTGTTGCTCTCCTCCTGTGCCTTGGATGCACGTATTGTTGCAGAGTTTTCTCGTAACCTTCCATGACGTTCCTGCTAGAGGGTTTAAGAGAGAGCCTCCCTCCAGATTGGAATATATTCCACCTCCCTTTAATTGGGTTTTACAAATTGCAGCTGCAGAGCCGTCACTAAATAAATTTTCCCAAGCCTGGAGGGAAGGCGACCTAGGCCTTGGAGCCCCAGAGATTTCCTCCTCATAGGGTTTTTTTTTTCTCTCCTCCGTTGCCTCAGGTCATAACACTTAGTTAGCATAGTTGTTTTCCCTAGTTTCTTTAGGTAGGTTCCGTTGTTGGATGGAGGTGGAGGATGTTCTGCCCTTCCCTCTCTCCTTATGGTATCCCCTTCTCTCAAAGCAAGCCATCAGTTTCATGTTATGCAAACCTGAGCTGTTACTACAACAACTGAGCATATCATTGCATTATCAAACTGCCTATGCCTCTCTACTACTACGTTACAGTTACTGCTTCTACGTCACTGTTACTGCTTGCATTATGCTTAGTGTTTCCTCCTTTTTGGGGATTATACTACATTTTGGGGGGGATTCCCAAGGTACCTTTAGCCATGGGAACCATCCCATGGCACCTCTAGGGGTGGAACCCTCTCCGAGAGTTCCTTGCCATCATACCCCTACAGGGTGGTAATTCCTCTGGAATAGAGAGTGCAAATGGCCAAAACCAAACTAACACAGTTGTACAAGCATATCACTATACTGGCTGCATAGGTCAGTGAAATGTAAAGCTATGCCTGGAGTTCAGTGGCCAAGCAGCCAGCCACTCCCACTTCCTGAGCTATATAAGCAGTTCCTCTAAGCCTCACTGTGAAGCATTTTTTCTTTGCCCCACCATTCTCCCCTCCTCCTCCAGTGGCAGCACTCTCTCCTTAGGGGGCTTCCTAAGGTACCTTTAGCCACGGGAACCGTCCCGTGGCACCTCTAGGGGTGGAACCCTCTCTGAGAGTTCCTTGCCGTCATACCCCTACAGTGTGGTAATTCCCCTGGAATAGATAGTGCGAATGGCCAAAACCAGACTAACACAGTTGCACAAGCATAACACTATACTGGCTGCATAGATCAGTGAATACCTTTTATTGCATATTTGAAGTGCTATGAAGTGTTTTTATACTACCAGACCACCCACAAAATTTGCTCACCACATTTTATTTGTAGGATACTTTATGAGCAAGAGTGGCAAAGCTGAGGCTCTTTGTGGTTGAGCAGCCCAGCAATTTAGTTAGCTCAATCCCTATTTTTTTTGATTAACTCTTCAGGAAATGTTGTAAGTCAAATGTTGTATCCTTTTCCATATTGGCAGGAGCTGGGGGTTCAGCACATACCAGGGCCAGGGCCTCTCCTAGCATTGTAGTACTCCATGTTGGCCTCTGGGATAGACTGTGCCAACTGTTCTAGCCAATGAGCAAGCTGTCCTTCAGGCTCATTGAAGTTTTGCGGCCAGCACAGCGAACCATGGTCCGTCCTTAGCATGAATATCTTTCCAAGCAGGAAATAGCGAGTAAAGGTTACAACAGCTAACAGTTCTTTCCTTATCACGGCATACTTGTGCTTTGCCTTTGTTAGAGCCTGACTTGCATAGGTGACCACTCTCTCCTTGCCACCTTCCACCCAGGCCGACACTGCTTCGACGCCCACCTTGCTGGCGTTGGTGTTGAGGATAAACGGCAGCTGTGGGTCAGGACATGCAAGGATGGGTACAGAAAGCAGTCATCATTTCAGTTCCACAAAGGCCTTCTGGCAGGAGTCTGCCCAGGTGAATTGCATCCTCTTCTCAGTGGGTTTGTGCAATGGATGAGCATAGGTGGTGAACTTCCTGGTGAACCTTTTGTAGTGTGACGACAGTCACAAAAAGCCCCTCACCTCTGTCATTAAATGAGGTACAGTTCACGACTGCACTGCGTCCACTTTGTCTGTTAATTTTTCCCATTGCATCTGTTGAGATTACCTATCCCAGATACTTCACTTAGAAACATAGAAACATAGAAGTTGACGGCAGATAAGGACCGCAAGGCCCATCCAGTCTGCCCATTTCTTTTTCTACCTTATAAATGTGCCATCGGCCTTTGCTATGTCAGTGACCTATCTATTCATAGTCATTTGTATTGCTCCCTTATGCCTATCCCATGCCTGTTTGAAGCCCTGCACTGTATTCATAGCCACTACTTCTTGTGGTAAGCCATTCCATGCATCTACCACCCTTTCTGTGAAAAGAATTTCCTCACATTCCCCTTAATCAGCCTCCTCTAATCTCATGCTGTGTCCTCTTGTCCTGCTATTTTTCTTATATTTAAACATGTTAGACTCTTTCACCTTGTTTATGCCCTTAAGGTGTTTAAATGTCTCGATCATATCACCTCTCTCCCTCCTTTGCTCAAGGGTATACATATTGAGCTCCGTGTAATCTGTCCTCATATGTCTTCTGATGCAGTCTCTGCACCATTTTGGTTGCCCTTCTCTGGACTGCCTCAATTTGGTTAATGTCCTTGTGAAAGTGTGGCTCAATACTGCACGCAGTACTCCAGATGGGGCCTAACCAATGTCTTGTACAGAGGGATTATTACCTCCCTCTTACGACTTGTGATACCCCTACTAATACACCCTAACACCCCCTAGCCTTACCTACTGCTTTAGAGGTCTGCTTGATGATTTCAGGTCATCAGTGATGATGATGCCCAAGTCTCTTTCTTCCTTTGTGACTGCTAGCAACTCCTCCCAGCCTATAAGTGGCTTCAGGGTTTCTCTTCCCTATGTGCATGATTTTGCACTTCTTTGCATTAAATCCCAGTTGCCACTCTTCTGACCATTCTGCTAGTTTATCCAGATCTCTTCTCATTCTGCCCACCCCATCTGGATCATCTACTCTGTTGCAGATCTTGGTGTCATCTGCAAACAGACAAGCCTTACCCTCTAGTCCATCTGCTAGGTCACTAATGAAGATGTTGAATAGGACTGGCCCCAGGACTGATCCCTGAGTACCCACTTGTGACTTGCATCTCTTCTGACTGTATACCATTTCCACCACTCTGTTTTCTGCCAGTCAACCAGTTTGCCACCCAGTTGACGAACTTCTGACCCACCTGAGCCTACCTAGCTTATTTATCAATCTTCTATGTGGAACAGTGTCAAAAGCTTTGCTGAAGTCAAGGTAGGCGACATCAACTGCTCCCCTGGTCCACCACTCTGGTTACCCAGTCAAGAAATCTATGAGATTAGTTTGACAGGACCTTCCTTTGTAAACCCATGCTGTCTTGGATCCTGTGCCCCTATGGATTCCAGGTGTTGCACTATCCTTTCCTTAAGGAGTGCTTCCATAATCTTGCCCACTACTGAGGTAAGACTGACCGGTCTGTAGTTCCCGCCTCCTCCCTGCTACCACTCTTGTGGAGTGGGATCACATGAGCCCTTCTCCAGTCTTCTGGGACCTCTCCTGTGCTCAGAGACTCACTAAACAATTCTGCTAATGGTTCTGCTAGTTCCTCCTTTAGCTCCTTAAGTACCCTGGGATGTATGCCATCAGGTCCCATTGCCTTATCCACCCTGAGCTTAGCAAGCTCTTGTAGGACCTTTCTTTGTGAAGGAGTAGTGCTCACCTCCCTCCCCTGTGTCCATGATGCTGAGCTGTGGGCCCTGCCCTACCTTCTCTTCAGTGAATACTGAGCAAAGTATCTATTTAGGATAGATGCCTTTACAGGGTCCTCCTCCTCACATGCTCCCTTTCTCCATTAAGCTTAGCAATACCCCTCTGGACTTTCTCCCTTCACTAATGTATCTATAGAAAGTCTTGTCACCTTCTTTTACTGTTTGTGCTAGTGTTTCCTCAGTTTGGGACTTTGCCTGCCTTACTGCCTTACCTGCTTCCCTTAGGGCAGTTTGGTATGCCTCCCTATCTTCATCACGCTGTGTTCCCTTATATTTTCTGAAGGCCAGCCTTTTGGCTCTGACCTTTTCTGCTACTGTATTTGAGAACCAAAGTGGTTTCCTTCTTTTTGCACTTCCTTTTCTGTCTAACACAATGGGATGTTACTTCAAGTATTGTATCCTTAATGCTTGCCCACTTTGCCTGTACCCCCTCACCTGTGTTTCTTTTTGCCAGGGCTAGCTTAACTCTGTTGGCCATCTTATCAAAGTCAGCTCCTCTGAAGTCCCATATTTTTGCCTTGGAATGGGATGATTTAGATGTAGTAGCCAAATTGAACCATACCATGTGATGGTCACTGGCCCCAGGTGACCTTCTACCTGGAGATCTGTGATCCCTTCTTTGTTAGTCAGTACTAGATCTAGGATAGCCCTGTCTCTTGTGGGTTGCTGTACCAGTTGTTTGAGGCCCTCCCTGCAGGAATCCACTATGAGTCTAGTTCTGGCAGATGTTCCTGCTGGTATTGACCAATCTGTATCTGGCATGTTGAAGTCTCCCATTATCAGAACCTCCCCTTTAGCTGTCATGTTTTGTATATCTTCTAACAGTAATGTGTCTATGTCCTCCCTCTGGTCTGGGGGCCTGTAGACAACCCCAGTTCTTATGGCTGTCCCATTTCCTGTTTCCAGGGTGACCCACAGTTCTTCTGGCTCCTTATGTGTATTTCTGCACTTCACTGCAGAAGAGGTTACACTTAGCCATTTTCACTTTCAGATTTTTCAGGTTCGGTGTAGAGCTGAGAGAGCCTCCCCCCCATTTCCTCACATACCTCTACAATGGCTCCTGTCACTTCTTTAAGGATAACAGTCTCTCGGGACATGTCATAGGCCCAAACCTGAGGACTTGGAGTCTGAAGAAAATCAGATTTCTCACAGCCTCCAGTTTGGTGGAATACTGGATTTCTTGTTGTCGCCCTGAAGGTTTCTGCAGGCATAGGTCGAAATGGAGCTTCCCACTCTCCACATGAGTAGTAAAATGGTCTCGGGCCAATAGGTCTTGGGTGGCCAAGCCAGCATCTGGAAAGGCCTTGACTACCAGGTGCCGCCGGGTTCTTCCAAAATCTCGAGCAGATTCTCCCTTTTCTCTCCTTCTGTTGAAACAGATACTCACAAAAGACAGGCAAATCCAGCTTCTCACTCACCACTTGATTGAGGATACCATAGCTTCTGGATAAAAAATTCTTTATAATTGAAAGCTAGCAGTGAGAAAGCACAAGTCACACACAAAAGTGTTTGACTGTTTTGCATGAGGGGCATCTTGCATCTTCACTGCTAGCTTTCAGCAATGAATAATTTTTATCCAGAAACAGTTTGTTTATTTTTAATACTAGAAAGGCATATGAGCAAAAATTGCCCATTTTCTCAAGTGTCCAGTTACAGACAAGTAAGGGTTTCAGAGCAAACAAGCAAGTGCATTACATGAGAACAGGTATGACAAGCATTGAAGTGCCTTCTTACAATAGCTAAATCAATACTAACTGTCACAGTATAAGAGGATCAGGCAAACAAAACATTTACTAAGGGAGTAGCATTAGGCAAAATTGAAAATTCCTGGGCCATTCAGGACCTGAGGCAGTTACAGGTAAGTGCTCTGGACAGACGACCCTTAAGGCTGAACTTGAATAAGGCAGCTGAGGGACATTGGGTGATAGAAGGAGGGAGGCTGTTGAAAAGTTTAACACCCTTGTAGGAGCGGGTGTTTTAACTTTGGGTAGTGCGACAGACGGGGAGTGAGAAGGAGAGGAAGAGGACCATCTGGTGGAACA
Source organism: Neoceratodus forsteri (assembly GCA_016271365.2). Classification (NCBI taxonomy): domain Eukaryota; kingdom Metazoa; phylum Chordata; order Ceratodontiformes; family Ceratodontidae; genus Neoceratodus; species Neoceratodus forsteri. The sequence goes on along the minus strand of CM057455.1, from coordinate 1,337,394,010 downwards.
AGATGGGGAAGAAATGGGGAAGAGGGAAATAATGCTGTTTGGTAGAAGACCAGGAGCAGGTTTGTGGAAAAAGGCAAGTATTTTGCCATCCAGCCTGGTCTCCAGAGGGGGCCATTTTGCTAATTTGTAGAGATCACAATGGTGGGTAAATCTAGTGAGGCCTGTGGTGAACCGAATGACATCGTGGCAGGTGCTACAAAGCCTGCTGAGATTTTTTTGGAAGAGGGAAGGGTAGTAGATAAGGGCTCCACAGTCAAATATGGGAAGCAGGAAGCTGGTGGCAAGTAGTGTCTTTGATTCAGGGATTAGGAAGGGTTTGACCTGATACAGCATGCCGAACCTTTATTGAGCTGTCTTAGTAAGCTGATTGACATGAAGTTCATAGGGCAGGTGGCAATTGAGATGCAGACCAAGGTAAACTCTCTCAGTGGTGTTGCCATTGTTGTCTAGGAGAGAGAAATCAAAGGTTGTAGATTTTCTGTGGCCTGAGAAAACCATGTATTTTTTTTTTCATGTTAAAGACAAGACCTCTAGATGAGAACCAGGAGTGGAGCATGTGGAAATCCTGCTGGAGTTTGTCATGGAGGGGGGTGGGGTCCGTGTCTTTGTAGAAGAGTGCTGCATCATCAGCGTAGAATATAATGTTGGTGTGCCTGCAGATCTTGGGAAGGGAGTTAACCATTAAAGAGAAAAGGAGGGGTCACAGTATGGAACCCTGAGAACTCCATATTTGATAGGGGGGAGGTTGGAGTGAACACTATCGATCACATTTCTGTGGGATCTAAGGTAATTGGAGAACCAATTAACAACATCGAAAGAGAAGTTGAGACTAGAGAGGGTGTGGAGGAGAACTTTGTGGTCAACAAGATTGAAAGCTTTTGTGAGGTCCACAAACACTGTGCCAGTGTGGAGGCCTTCATCATTGACTTTATCAATGAAGTGGGTGAATTTGATAAGAGCTACCTTAGTGTTGTGTCTGTCTCTGAACCTGTGCTGCACGTCTGTTTGCAGGTTGTATTTTTCTAGGTATTCTATGATCTGTATGAGGACGATTTTTTCCATAATTTTTGACGAGGAAAGGAGGGAAATTATGAAGAAACTATGAAGCTATGGTATTCTCATTCAAGTGGTGACTGAGAAGCTGGATTTGCCTGTCTTTTGTGAATACCCTCTGTTTTCTGGCTCCAGTCTTGTTGTTTTGCAGCCACCTTTGCTACTTTGGTTTGAGTGTTGAAAAAGATGGTTCTTTCTCAATCAGCACATTTGGCAGGTCCAAGGGACTGTTTCATGGACAGTAGCAGAGCAGCATAATTTTGTTTGATGTTAGACTCTTGGCCCCAATACACTTCATGGGCTTTTCCCCCAAAACAAAAGTCCCATAAATTTTGCTTTGATGCTACATCCTATTCATTCAACTCAGCTGCAAGCTCAAATTACTCCAACCAGTCAGTCCACTCTCAGCTCTCCCTTTTGAAGGAATTGGGCATGAAGGCAAGTCATCCGACACATCTCTCTGCCTGGGGTACCTGCGGGATAGTGGCTCCCCGTGGTTGGAACATGTTTAATTTTATTTGCAACACAAAATAAAACTACACACAGTAACAGTTTCTCTTTCACCAAGCAAACTAGATTGCAGTGAATCCCTTCTCTGCCACTAATCTGTGATGGACCCCACGACAGGGCATGCCCAGGCCATACAAGTAGCACTGCCACCACCTTTGGTCCAGTAATTTGCCTTTCAGGGTGAGTGCTAGAGGCACGCCATTTGAGCCATAAGGGCTTTGGCTTTCAGTTGTCTTGGTAAGGAAACCACTAATTTCTGCACCAAATGCAGCTGCTACTCACGTACCTAATAGCCCTTACCACTAACATTTTCCTTTTTTCTTAGCACTTCCATTTTCCTCAAGTGACCTCAACTCTAATTCCCACTCCTGTCCATCACCAGGATCGATTATTCCCAGCAGGGACCCGCTTACTTCAATACTAAACTATGCACTTGTACTATTTTGGCTGACTGCTATCCCTTACTAATGGACTGGCCCCCATTGATTTTGTAAGGTCTAGAGTTCCTAATCTGTCACATGATATATTTCCGACCACTGTAATTAACCTGTGATCCCTTAAATGTATCCATTGTTTAAATGTATTACTGTAATTAATCTGTGCTCCTTGAATGTACCAATTTCTTAAATGTATTACTGCATGTATGTTGCAGGTCCACCTTGTAAATGAGTTTGCTCAATGGTGTCCACCTGGATAAATAAAGATATTGATTATCGATTGATTGATTGGTATTGATAGTCAGTAATAAATAGCCCACGTTTAATGGAATAACACAACTTTATTAACAACTGATCACCTGTAAGAAGGAGGGTTAGTGCTGATGTCAACTTTACACACAGCTGTTTTAGATGCACTCCTAGCAGGCCAGATCTACCCCTTCTCACCTGGTACCAGGTTTTAAATAGACTCAAAATGGGAGCTCCCTCAACTTAGTCCCTAGGTACCACAGGTGTAGAATTGGTGAAGGCCCATAGATGTTGCCATGAACTGAGCAGCGCTGGGGCACTTTAAGCAGAGCAACATGCTCAATTCCCCAAACCCCATAGGCCATGCAATTGCTTATATGGCAGAAAAATCAACTGTACTGTGTTGTACTCATGGTTTAATGATGGCTTTCCTGATGCAGAAGGCCACTGGAGCTCTGCTGTCCCAGGACGTTTAAGATGCAGGTAGGCTTCTCCCTCTGCTCTTTGCTTAATTAGCTACCTAGGGCACTGGCTTTAAGCTCTTTTAACCTCCTTCCACCTGTTCCAGACTGCTGATGCCCCAGTCTGACCCTCACATGTTCTGGCTTCCAAACCCCTAGGTCAGAGGCAGCCTGGCATCATGCTGTAGTGCCCACTACAGGATCTGTATGAGCAGCCCTCGGTCTTTTTCTCCACACTGTATCTTCATTGCCATCCACATGCTGGCTTGAACGCAGTTGCCACTCTCTTCCTCTCCAGAACTCAGCAGCTCTGTTCACAGTTTGCTCTTTGCTTTTGAGGCCTGGGATAGCACAACTGGCATCCACTCCCAGCACTGCAGACCTAGCCACCATGAGATCTCCACTAGATCTGCCCTCCTCCAGTACACTCCTGCCCTTATAGGCCCTGCTCACAATCTGTCTTGGTTTGTACCTGGGACTGTCACCCCATAAACTCAACAACCCACAGGATGCAGAAAAGGCCCCAGAACCTGAGGCTTTTCCTTTCCCCAGAAGTCTGCAGGATTCCCTTCCCCTGTGTGGTCATTGATCATGGGTCAGGCCTGTCTGAGCAGGTCCATTACAGTCATTTTTATTCTCTCTACTGTTTTTCCTTGAAAGTAGGGTCTTGAATTTCCTGGGTACAGAAATATGCCTGGTATCGACTGGTATCTGACATGAGGATCAGCCAGACAGATAGTTGCAACTTACAAAACCCAGTCTTCAGGTTAGCAAATCCAGCCACTAGAGCCGGCTACCCACTTTGGGGGCTGGTTGAGCATGAGTAATGGGAGAGGCATGGAAAAACACAAAACTATAAAGTTATTCAACTAATACCTAGGGATAAATTGACAGCTTACAAAATTAAATGAGAGTTATCTCTCCTCCAATTCTATATTAAATATGGGAGAGCAGAGTTCCATCATCTTAAGATACAGTTCCCTCTGCTTCAAATCTAGAGATGAAAGGATCTGCCCTCAAAAATTACTAATCACTGACAAAATCCGTTATGTTAGTTTTACCCGCCAAAACCGATCTGAGATGCAACATTTGTTCTGTTGTACTGTTGGGAAGGCTGAAGCTCTGGAATGCCTAGTTGAAGATTATGTAATGGCTGTGAAGGGGACTCTAACATAAGATTTGGGAACGGGTGGAGAAGAAAAATCCAGACCAACAATGCATTCGAAACTCGAATTGACAGAGGCTGTTTTTTCCTTTTGTCATGACACCCCTACCTTACTACATTCTATTGCAGCATGATTCCTAGTGTTCAGTAGCACCCCATTCTGTACCCATATGATCTTGGTATCCCATGGTGTACTCCTTCCCCATCCTGTGCAACATCATGGCTGGTGCCTAGTGCTGTTCCTCTCCTATCTTGTTGTACATGAATCCTGGTGTCCAGTGGCACTCCCCCATGGCGACCAGCACTGCCCTTCTCTGATCTCTTTGTCTAGTGACTTTCTGAACTTCATGGTTGTGATAGAGCTCTGAAGGTCAACCATGAAATGGGGGTGGATTGAAAATGGGCAGATGCTGTTCTGGTGGTTCCTGCTGTTCTGGATTTTACCTATTCTGGCAGTTCCAGCCATTCTGGTGTTCTGGCAGTCATCCCTAACCAAACTTTAAAGAATGTAGTTCTTTCCAGTTCTGTGCTTGAGTAATGTTTTTTGTTTTCTTTTAGATCATATTTTAGTGCAGGGGATTCTCCCTGATGGGCAAATAGGTGGAAATAGGGGAAAAAAACTTAGTGATGCAAGATCTGTATGGGGAACATGTCCCAAAGCTCACATTATCCACCCCTCTCAAATTTGGCTGTTAAAATTGAAAGTGCATTTCAATGGGCCACTCTTGATTTTTTTTATCTCGCTGCTAAACTCGAGAGCTAACATTTCTTTTTTTTTGAAACTGAAAAAACTTTATTAATTTTATATGTACCTTCAACAACATTAGTACATCACAGCCAGGAAACAGAACAGGAGAAAACAGAAGGAAAACCTCCCCCCCCCCACCACCACTATCCCATACCCTTCTTCCCCATGCAGAGTATGCATTGATACTGGAAAATAAATAACTCAAGGAACAGCAAATAAGTTAAAGCTGGGAAGCTACACATCTTCATTGAGGTGTTCACTAGGCCATCAATTCAAATAAAGGGCATATAATTTGCCCCATTTCTTATCAAATTGGGATTTACGGTGTTGTATACTAGTGATCAAGTGTTCTGTCCTTAGAAAGAAGGAAAGCTCTTGTAGCCATTCATTGTATGTGATGGGGTTCTGATCCAGCCAGTGATTAAGGACCATATTTTTAACCGCTAGGGAGATGAGGGCCATATGATATCTCCTTTCCTTGACCTGAATCTGTGAGTAATCACTGATAATACATATTTCAGGAAAAAAGAGACCTCACAGCCCCTAAAGGGGATCAGAATGTTGTTCAATATGTCCCCACAGGGAAGATACCTTCTCACAAGACCAAAATACATGTAGTAGGGTGCCGTCTGCTTTGCCACATCTGGTACAGGTAGAAGAGGGATGGCGACCCATTTTGGCTAGTTTGACTCAGGTGTTGTACTTATTATTTAAAATCTGATATTGTGTAAGTCTCAAATGATCCTGAGTTATGTAAATATATAGGTCTTTCCAAAGGTCTGGCCAATTAATGGTGAGGTCTGATTTGAGGGATTCCCATGTCTTAGAGCCTGTCAGAAAAAAAGGTTGAGAATTGGTAAGCAGCTACATATATATGAAGGAGACCCCATGGGGCTTAGAAGCCCATTCTTGAATCTGCTGAAAAAGGTTGTCAAGTGGGGATGATTTTAAAGAGAGTCCAAATTGCTGAACTAATAAGTGTCATAGCTGATAGACTTTAAAAATGTTAGCTGGCTGCAATCGGAATTTAGTTAATAACTCAGGAGAGGTGAATATAGATGTCTGTGTATAAAAATCTGATACTCTACATTCAGGAGAGACAGGAAGCCAGCTGAAAGGTAATGGGTGGCCCCCAGATCTTAATGTTTAAGTTAGAATAAATAGGCTGAGAGAAATATTTGGGAGGGGATACCTTTAAGTAAGAGCAAAGCTGTGTGAAGACTTTGATAGACACGCTGACTGGGGATGCTCCCAGCAACTTTGAAAGGGGGTACAAGAGGAAGTAGAGAATGGCATTAGGACATAAATTATTGCTAGTTATTAGATTGGACTCTATTTGTAACCATATGGGAATGTAATCCTCATCTGATGTTGTTTGAGGTATGGAGAACCATTTTCTGCATTTATGGAGGTGGCTGGCCCAATAATAGAGCATGAAATTAGGAAGTCTCAGACCGCTTGATTCTTTAGGAAGCCCCAACTTGTGGTAAGAGCGTCTGGGAACTTTGTCCAACCAGATGAAGGAAAATATGTTTGAATGAATACGCTTGAAAAAGGATGGAGGAAGCCAGATGTTAAGCATATTCAAGGGGTAGAAGAGCCTAGGAAGAACATTCATCTTGATAACATTAATCCTGCCCCATAATGATATGGGAAGGCTCTTCCAATGTGTTACATCTTGTACAGTACTCAGGAGATCCTCTAAATTCAATCTCCGCATCAAGGAAGGATCCTTGGTCAAATATTTTCCAAGGTACTTAATACAACAGGAAGACCACTTCATACCAAATGGGACAAAGTCCTGGCTGTACGTTAAGTGGTTGAGAGAGTATATTTCAGTTTTGTTAAGATTCAGTTTGTAGTAAGAGTACTTGCCAAACTGATTTATTATCTTTAGAGCTTCAGTGAGAAAAGGATGGGTTTTGAGAGATGGACTAGGATGTTGTCCACATAAACAGAGAGAGGTGGTGATACGTTGACAGTAGGGATGCCACTTATATTGGGAGATGATTTAAGACATCTGATAAGCAGTTCTAAGTATAGGTTAAAGAGGAAGGGTGAAGAGGACAACCTTGACGTGTGCCTGTGTTGAGCGGGAACAAAGAAGAAAATACGCCATTGCAGTAAATCTTAGCCATCAGAGAAGAATAAATCACTCAACGCCATTGTAAAAACGAAGGAGGGAAGCCCATCTTCTACAGGGTTGACCAGAGAAAGGACTAGTCCAGCCTGTCAAAGATTCTTTTCAGCATCAAGAGAAATTAGGGCCATAGGGGAAAGAGAGGACCGAGCTACTTGGAAAATATGGACTATCTTGCGGAGATGATCAGCAGAAGACCTCCTAGAGACAAAGCCTATTTCTCCGGACTGAGAAGACAGGACCAGACTTTCTCTATTCTTGAGGCTAAGATCTTAGTTAGAATTTTAATATGACAATTTAGTAAAGAAATAGGATGATAGCTTTCAGGACAAATGGGTGGCTTATCTGGTTTGAGCAGAACAATAGCAGCTTCCAAAAGCGAGGGGTCTAAAGATTTAGAAGAAACCATGAAATTAAATAGTCATCGAGAGTTAACATTTCACTGGGACATTAACAGTCTCACTCAATCCCACTCAGTGGAATCATGCCCATAGGGCCCGAGGGGGCATGTGTCCCCCAAAATGTTGTTGTGTGAAGGCTAGTAAAGAACTGTATTTATTATTTATTTTTTAATGTCCCGTGGGCTGAAAAACAATTGTGCTTTTTCAATTACTTTTTGGTCGGTGTCAGGGGGTGGGGAGTCCGATCTGAATTGATTGGTGTGTGTGTGTGTGTATGTGAAGTGAAGACCGACTGACTCAGAGCTGTCGGCAATTTAAAAAAAAATGATTTGCTCTTGCTGGACTGGCGACTGGTTTCAGGGCTGAGCTGAGCCCCTGTAAAAACAGAGAGACTGTCACAAAAGACAGTTAATTGGTGGTAGCTGACAGTAGCCAGCAGCCAATCACAGCCAAGGTGCCAAGATATTGCTCATGCGGTAAATTGGTTGTCGTTGTTGTTTGTCGTCATCAGTCAGTTGAGTCAGTCACTGCTATTCTCTGACCTGACACAGTTAATTGAGGTCAAGAGGAAATGGGCATGATGCTACTGAGAGGAATCATCAGTCGGACTCCGCAGCACTAATAGAGTGCGGTCGGTCAGTGACATCGGTATGTGTTCCTCCAGCTCAGCAGCACTAATAGAGCGCGGTCGGTTGGTGACATCGGTATGTGTTCCTCCAGCTCAGAAAAGACTGAAGTTCCTCTTGAGTCCTGGCTGTTTCATAGCAGAAAAAAGGTCAGTACTGTTGTGTACCACAGAGGAAGGAACTTGGAAGCAAGGCAAGGAAGAAGTTTTTTAAATTTCACCCCTGAGCATTGGCAAATGGCAATGCCATGCCATGCCAACCCATCCCCCACCTCCTTGTATCAGAGCAGTCTAAGCTTACTCCTGTCTGATTTATTATTTTTTTGACACCTTTTTTTTCTTAATTTAGAGAGTTGGCACTGGCAGTTATTTATTTTTTGCTCCCCCCTGAGCAGAGCTCTCCTCTGAGTCTGACCCTGACCTCACAACATAACTAATTCCCCAGACCAGGCTGAATAGGCGACGCGCCCAGGTCATGGCTTTTGCTCTGTGTGAGTGGCACTGTGCTGACGCTGTGTGTGTGTGTGTGTGTGTTGCTTGCTCACTGCCTTCTGTTCTGTTCTGTTACCTGATGACCCGCCCGATGGTCCTGGCTACCACAGTTAATCCATGACGATATCGGAATTATAACAAGTGAAGTTGAAGTAAGTCAGTCAGTGACAAGTCCTTGTGGTCCCTGACTCTCCTAAGTAACTTGTAACTACTTCAACTTTATCACTTTTGTACTTATTAATCTTCTGTTGTTCTCACTCAGAACTGAATTACATGTTGTACCAAAGGGGTTTAGTTTGCTACTTTTTAGTAGGATAAGAAGTGCAGCAAATGAACCAACATCTTGCTGCTTTCCATTGAATGTTAGTGTGTTTGTGAACTTGGAGGGCAGGCATCAAATCAGTGCAAAAAGATATGTAGGCCCTACATGAAGCATCTTGTCTTGGACACAGGGCTAACCTCAGTTGCCTTATGCTGAATGCATATATGATTATGTATGTTCATGTTTATACAGCGTGACATGGTATAACTGAAAAGCAGCAGTTATAGTGAGTGATCAAAGAACAAAAAATAGATAATACTGGATGGGCAGCTATGCACAACCAGTGTGTTCTGCCACAGAGGGGTTCTGATTTGTTCTGACTGCGAGACCAGAGCTTGAGAGAGGAATCAGAATCCCGAGGTATCAGAACACACTGGTTGTGCATAAAGTTGCTCATCCTGTATTTTTATAGTGTCTAGTATTATTTGAAATGTGTGCATCGTGTTTTTTCCCTTTCACAATGAAACTGACCTGTGCAGTATTTAGAGGTTCTAGAATGCTGTTCTACCACAGAAGGGTACAGTAACATTCCATGACCTTTGAACTGTGGTACAACAGCGTTTTAAAAAGGATGGATTTCTATATAGAAAAATGCTCTGCTGTACACTAGAAATAGAATAATAGATAGAAAAGTATCAATTACAAGGCAATAAGACCATTGAGAGGTTTTGGGGACTTGGAACCTTGAGAGCAAAGCACAAGAGGTTCCCAAAGTCCCCAAAACCTCGAGATGGGCTTACTGCCATGAAATAGATACTTTCCCATTTATTTTTTGTAATATATGGATGTACTTTGAAATTGTGTGCCTTTTTTTTATATTCTATGAGCTAGGCAGCAAGTTGCCGCACTGAAGACACGCTTGTGCTCAGCTGACCATCACACTGGAGACAGACTCGCTTGCCCACATCATCACTCCTCACTGCCACTCTCTCGGTGTCTGTTTCTATTTTGGCAAATACTATCTTTTAGCTTACAATCCTTCGGGTAATGCAGGATCAACCAGATAATCCAATGAAATTAGTGTGCCCGCCCACAGAGGAACAGTGACCAATTAGAATGCATGCCATGACTTTGGACATGAAGGAAGGGGCTTGGGATCATGGCAACTGGATTTATGTATGAGGCTGACTTCTGCAGCCGCTGTGGCATTTCTGTGATAATGTTCTAATGTTGGAACGATAGTATTATTGGCATTGAAGTGTAGTATTATTGGGAGTGAAGTGTGCTATTATGGGGAAACTGGCTATCTATTACAATAAATATTTTTTGCACCATTTTCAATGGTATTATTTTGATGATCCATATATTACAAATAGATAAATGCACAATTGTGCCCCGTCCAGCAGTTGTCATAACACTTAACAGTGTGGAAAGGAGGGAAAGAGTAAGAGACACTAAGAAAGGTAAAAACAGACTGAAAAAGAACTAGGGAAGAATAAACAAGTTAGTGTTCAAAGGAGACTAGAGTCAATGAATGGTTTATTAATTTATTCACTTATTTATTTATGAATTTTAGCATGACATTCTCTTGAGCAACATCTCATTTTGGGAGGTATACCTGACCAAAAGAATCTGAAAGCTAAATGGTCTGAAAACTTAGGCATCATTTTCTTTTTGTAATATCTGTGTTGGTTCAATAAAAAGGTGGCATCAAACCATTTGCTTCTGGATGTATTTTATCTTACAGTCAGCCATAGATGTGTAAAGAGATCTTTCAATTAAACACATTAGCTCCTTTATTGGTTACTGTCTGATGTGCAGCATGTGAAACAGCATGGATGACATTTGTATTCATCTATACAAAAATGAGGTGATACAGTACATTGTTCACTGCTGTGTCCTGGGACACACACACACACACACACACACACACACACACAGAATCAGTGCAATATGCAATAAGCATTTCATATATTCTTAATTGTCCAGCAGTGTCATGTGACAGGACATGTGCTGTGGTTTCAGAGGGTGTAACATTACCACAGTAGAAAACAGAGATGGGTTTGCTCTCTCACTGAGTTGCTTCTTTTCAACATAGATAGGGTTCTATTCCTATCAGCTAACTTGGGGCTAGATGGATTTTGATACCTCACGAACAAGGACTGGAAGTGAGTGGCAAACCAGGATTTAAAAATTATAAAACACTCGCAAAATGCACACGTTCTGACTAATTCTTAAAAAAAATTAGTACAAAAGGTAACACTGTAAGTAGAATGAACAAAACAATTGATCATTCCTATAACCTTGTTTCAGTATTATGTCACCTAGCTTGTTGGGGAACAGCTTTCTGGACTGCTAAAAGTCACCAAAATGCACCATTTGACTTCATTTTTTCAAAATTTTTCCAGGAGTGGCTTGCTCCCGGACCCCCTAGACAAGTTGAGATTTTGTGCCCCTCCAAAATTTCTGACTGCATGACACCCCTGATCCCACTCATTTTGATATTCTGATCTTGACAACTGCAGTGTTCTCTATACTGATTGATGCAACTTCCCTATGATAACTGAACTTGTTTAGGAATTTGCAAACAATTTTGTGCCTGAATCCAGTTTCAAGTGTTGTTTCAGGATGAGTTTGCCTACATACTGACTGTTTCATTGTACTTTTAACCTATAGATTTAAAGGAGACATACTGTAACCGCCAGAACAATTGAAAAAGTACTTTTTGTTTTATCAGTAACACTTTTATTGAAAGTCAACAATAAAAGAAACCACATAATATACATTTCATTACTGTGGCATTCAGTTAAAACTTTATCAGAAGGAAATACCATATATTTTTAAATACAAGATCCAAGCGAGCATACTGACACGTAGAATTATAATTAAAAAGCACTTGATATAGGCTGGCCAGCACAGCAGCAGTGTTGTTTCTTGCTCTCCAGATGACCCAAGTGTCTGTCCTGCCCCTGGATCCAGGAGTCAGCTAACCGAGGCAGAGTCGGACATCTGACCAGACTGGGACTAGTTGGAAAATAAGAGGAACCACATTCCAAAGGGGCCATCACCCTCCAAACCACAGGCAACGTCATCATCTCCAGTAGATGGGGGAGGATGAAAACAACACTACCCACAACGTCTCGTGAAGACAAGAGACCAGGGAACAAGGTGCTGTATTGTAATCCTAGCCCAAGAAGCAGGATAAAAATTGTTTAATTAAGGGGACATACCACTTATAGAGTGCAGCAGTACCTGCCACCTTCACAAAAGACCTGAAACATTTAGGAAAGGAAGTCTGAAACTGAAGTAGCTTATCCCTATGAGTTTTCAAAACAGTGGTGAAGACATGTTGTTTTTTTCTACACTATAGGGGTATAGGCATGATCAGTAAAACCCAGGCTAGTAAGACATACAACGCTGATCAAATACAAAAGTAGCAAAGCAATTGCAACAAAAATGAATATTTAACATATTGTTTTACTGCATTCTTAGTAATGGAAAAACACATGCAGTTTCTGAACTGTGGTTTGAGAGTGTTCCATGAATAAGGGGTTTCAAATGAAAAATTTGCCCTAACATAAGTAGTAATAAATTTTGGCAGATGGTATTTGCCATGCTGAACATTGCGTAAATCAGAACTATGAACTGCTATCACCAGACGCTCAGATAAATAAGGAGCAGTCTGTTTATTTACAGCTTTTTAAAATGGAAAATAAATGGAAATCTCTCCTACAGGAAGTGGATAATCAATTTAATTTTTTAAGTAAAGAGCAATGATGCACATGCTATTTTACATTCAAAATAAATCATAGCAATTGATAATAAGCAGCATTTAGAGGAGCCAAACAGGACTCAGAGGTGTGATGATTAAGCAGTAAGGCAGACATGGTGTGTGTTATTGTGTAATAACGTTACTCCTGGGGTGGATTGAAGCATGAGGTGAAGCCGAGTGCTTCCACCACCCCAGGAGTGATGTTATTTAAGCAATAAGGCATGACAGAGTGTGGGTCATTGGGGGATTTACCCATGCCTTGTGCGGTGTGTCACGAGGCGCAGCCGAGTAACTTAACCATGCAAGAAGTGGGTAAATCTACCAATAACCCACACCCTGGAGTGCCTTATTGTGATTATACAATGGACCCATGTGTGAAATACATTTAAAATCTGTTTAAGTATGTTTTTCATAAATGCCATTTCTCAGCCGTGGGTTATTGCAGGATATACCACGTCATGTAATGTGTTTTGACCAATGAGGTTACAGGATTTTCATACCCCATTGTATAAGACACATTATGAACTGAGGATCATAAATAGAGGAATCTGATTGGCAGAGAGCTCTTTGAAGCCATGATGATATCGGGCTACATCATCATGACTTAGAAAAAGTTCCGGCGCCACCTGCCTACTTGCTGGCTAGTGTCTAAGAACTATTTTTTCAAAATGTACTCCTACACCACCCAAAAACTCATTCATAAAACATTTTAAAACCTGTTTCTTTTATTTTTTTTTATTTAAAAAATGTGAAACTCAGTTCATAATGGCAATAAGCCACTCCAAGGTGTGGTATATCATGGGATATCATCACTTCTTGGGTGGTTGGATGCACTTGGCTTGGCGCCCATGCCCAACCACCCAAGGTGTGACGATATCCCATGATATAGCACACCCTGTCATGCCTTATTGCTTAATTATGAACTGGAGATCGTAAATGGAGGAAGCTGATTGGCTGAGAGGTTTTTGAAGCTGTGATGATATCGGGCTACCTCATCATGGCTTCAGAAAACTTCCGGTCACCAGCCTCCTCACTCTCCCAAAATCACATCCACACCTGTTCCTTCAGTTTCTGCATAAACACCCTGTGTGCCTGCCACTACAAAGGAATGTAGATTTTGTAGCAGCCTCAGTTAGCCGAAATGTACTGCCACACTACAACCTGCTATTTCTTTTAAAATGAAGCTCTCACCGCTTCTAGGTGCGACTTTGCTGTCTCACTCTCTCCCCAGAGGCACGCGCTTGCTTGACCAACCACCTATTTTCCACACACAGTAGCGCTTGGAAAAACATAGTTTTTTTTGTTTTTTACTTCAAAATTCCTGTGTGTACCCTATCAGTTGCCAAGCTAAATACTGACAACTAGCAACTTACCGATCTGTTGAAAAGACCATAAGTCTCCCTGCTACTCAGTCAGCTCCATTTCAGTCTGTCTTCCATCCACTTCTGGTGGCTTGCATTACAAAATCCTGTCTACAGTATTTAAGAACAAAAATAAAAGCACACACAGTTTCCCTGGCTCCTGATCACAGTATACAGGGCTGGTACAGTCTTACTTCACAGCTGCACCTCCTCCACAAACGTCAGTTACACTTACAGCAGCGCTTCCTGCTGCCCAGACCCTTCCGGGAACTATTTTCTTGAAAGGTAGTCATCCAACGCCCCAAAAACCTCATTTTCACGAGGTTATGAATATATTTTTAATTTTTTTATGAAAAAAATGTTTTGAGCCAGTTCATAATAGCAATAAGTCACTCCAGGGTGTGGTATATCATGGGATATCATCACTTCTCGGATGGTTGGACACACGAGGCCTGTGGCCTCATGCCAAACCACCCGAGGCGTGACGATATCCCATGAAATACCACACCCTGTCGAGCCTTATTGCTTAAATAACACACACCCTGGAATGCCTTATTGCTGTTATACAATGGCTCCATATATTTACCATAAAAAATAAATTCAATAAATACACTTTTTATTTTTTGATTGATTTATTGTTGTGGAAGGCTATTTAAAAAAAAGAAGTTCCTTTCTGGGCTTCTCCAGCAGGTGGCGGTGTTATCTGTGCTGTCTGTAGCACAGTGTTTCTCTCTGACCATCCCCACCCCCTACCATGTCCCATTGTTGCTGTCAGGTTAGTGTCTGTCATGCCCCTCCTCCCTTCCTGTAAGTTATGTCCTATGTATTTTTTTTATGAAAGTAACTATTAGCCCATAGTTTTCCATTCAGTGAAGCTGCTGAGAAAAGAGAACCTGGGGAGACATGTCAGTCTTGAACTGTGAACTCGGTAAGGTCAGAGCTGCCATGCTAATGTGGGAGCTGCTGGTCCTGTTTAAATATGTACAGTATCTCCTTTGTAGGTTCTCCCGGTCCAGTTTTTAACAATTGTGATTTGTACCGAGAGAAGATCACAGAACTGTGTTGAAGACACTTGGCATTGCGGCATCAGTGAGACATGCAGCACATCAGGAAGCAGGCATCAGGGGGTTCTGGATGTGCAGGCAAATGGCTTTCAGTGAGGAGAAGCTGCTCATTGTGGTGCTCAGTTTAAAAGTTAAAGAGAAACGTTGCTGGTGTTTCCTCATGGGACAGAGGATGAATTGGGGGCATCAGATATGGAGAGTCGTGCGGTGTAAGTGATTCACAAGGGAGTGATTCTGAAATGTCCAATTGTGAATTGGAATTTTCATGATAAGTGGGGAAATGTAAAGCCATGTCAGCTTTCTGATAGTTGAGCAGGGAGGGATATGTCTTATAGTACTGTGGTTGTCTTTCTGCTTGCCCTAGTTACAGTGATGTTATTGTTCAATAAAATCAATGTCTGTAGAGCTCAGCAGCCAATCAGGTGTCTGAAGTTTTCTTGCCATTATATAATTAAGCAATAAGCCATGAGGGGGTGTGGGTTATTGGAGGATTTACCACGGCTGGAGAGGTTTGCCCACAAGGTGCAGCTGAGTGGGTAAATCCTCGCCAGCCATGGTAAATCCCCTGATATCCCACATCCTCCGAGTGGCTTATTGTGATTATGCCAAGGTTCATTTTTTTGCCCAAAACAAAATACAACTTTAAAGAGGTTGCTTTGTTTTTTTATTTTTATTGCAGTCATTCCTGTGCTGCAGATGATTAGGGTGTAGATTACCTTTCTATTACCATTTGCTCAACAGCTAGTGGTTATCAGAGGATTTACACCAGTGGTAAACTGCCAGACTGACCATTTCATTGGCTGTTCACTTATGTCCGTGGCATAATACAATAATACATATTATACCATGGACATAAGTGAACAGAAAATGAAATGGTCAGACTGGCAGTTTACCACCGGTGTAAATCCTCTGATAACTAACGCCTGTTGATAACCACATGATGGTCATCTACATCCTAATCATCTGCAGCACAGCAATAAATACAATAAAAATCAAAAAACAAAGCAACCGCTTTAATATTTGTGTTTTATTATAGTGAAAAAATGAAAATTGGTATAAATCGCAGTAAGCCACTTGGAGGATGTGGGTTATTGGGGGATTTACCACGACTGGCTAGGATTTACCCACTGAGCTGCGCCTTGTAGACAAACCACTCCAGCTGTGGTAAATCCTCTGATAACCCACACCCCCTCTTGGCTTATTGCTCAAGTATCCCCATAGTCCAAGATTGGAAGAATTGTTTGAGCCACTATATGCTTCCTATCTGATACAGACTAGCTATGTCTAATATGTTTCAGCTGACCTAAGCTTGAATTTTAGAAACCATTTTATCAATATGAGTTTTAAAAGATAAAGAGGTGTAATAAAAGGAGACCTAAATACTGTATTTAAATTTGGTCACCATTTCCAATGTTTTTTTAAAGAGATAGAAAAAGGGCAATCCAAATTTAATACAGTGTTGTGCCTCAAACAACATAATGTGGTTCTTTTTTTCCATTTAGAATTAGGAGATTTTCTGAAAATCAATCATGTCAAAATCTTGCTGTAGATATGTGGCTAGTGTAGAGACAGACTTTTGTGCAAAAGAAGGAACAGCATCATCAGCATCAAAATAAAAAGAGCAATTATCAATAACAGAGGGTAGATTATTAATGAATAATGTACTCTAAACAGAACTGGTCCAAGAAGATAACCTTGAGTCTCCCCAGTAGAAAAAGAAAGAGGAGTGGAAAGACCTGCCATTCTAAAGAACAAACTAAGATCTCCCATGTAAATAAGAAGAAAACCAATTAACATAATTAGAAGAAAACCCATGGAAAGACAAATGAGGAAGAAGTAACAAATTATGGCAATTTTCCTAGTACATGGCTTGAAACAAAGCTATGATATTAATAATGACCTGGAGGCATAGATGATATGCTGCATCCTTCATTACTTCGACCAGTAGCAGCAAAGAAAAACTTTACAAGCTACAGTATTACTGTAGTCCAGTGGTCTGTAATGTAATTGTAACTATGAGATCAATAATTCCTTTGCCATAAAGTCTATGATGCACCTGACTCCAGTGGTGCCTCTGTCTCCATATAAGAAGTGTTCCTGCCTCTGTTTTCCTTCTTCTTTGCCATAACCATCAGCAAAACTGATCTTCTTTGGATTGTCTTTTACCACTGGAGTGTA
This sequence comes from Neoceratodus forsteri, assembly GCA_016271365.2. Classification (NCBI taxonomy): domain Eukaryota; kingdom Metazoa; phylum Chordata; order Ceratodontiformes; family Ceratodontidae; genus Neoceratodus; species Neoceratodus forsteri. The sequence goes on along the minus strand of CM057455.1, from coordinate 1,337,377,092 downwards.
ACAGGAACATAGCTTGGACACAGCTGGAACTCCGTCTGTCTTCTTTCCTGTACTGGAGACTCCCAACTATCCTTGTTCTCTGTACATCTCATGCTGGACCTGGCAAGATGCAAAGCATGGAGAGGATGGTGATAAGGGACTGTTATCTCTGCCTTTGAGTAGTTTTTTAAATTATAATTTTCTTTCAAGCTATGCTGTAGGAAAATTACCATTTTACTACATGACCATGAAGGCTACCATAATAGGCTTGTTCCATGCCCTGTGTAGCACCACATTAGCTGTGTTCTGTTCCACTAGTCTGTGATAAAACAATTTGAATGTCATGTCTTTAGACCAGTTGGCCATTTTAACAGTATCCCCCAGGCGAATGCCATAGCTTAAGGACTGGCTCGCCATGGCACTTCTGGTGGAGTGAGCCATAAACTGTGCCAAGTCAGTACCTGCTTCAGCCATCACCCAGCGAACCCACCATCAACAGTTGCCACTAAAACTGATTTGTGGGGTTAAGACAATGCAATCAGAAGATGGGTCTGGCCACAATCTCACCACGCCACCACCCTTTCCAGGTAAACCTGGATGCATTGCACCATGCACAACTTGGGTCCTCCTTGAACCTTGCATACAAGCCTCCTGGAGTGGAGGTCTTAGTGTGCCTTATCTGTTCAAAGTGGACACCCTCTACAGTTTGGGTCATTCTGGAGACCTCCAGGGCTCTCACATCTGAGACATGTTTGATGGAAACCAAGCACAGAAGGGTTGGTATGGAGAGGTCCTGGTTATGGTCGTACTCTTGAAATAACCTGAATATCTTGTTTACATCCCAGTAAAATCTGTACCCCATCTGGGGGAAGGGGGGGAAGTCTTCACCACCCTTATAGCCTTGAAGAATCTGAAAATCCTACACCCCCTCAAGTACTCTGTTCTCGCTTCCTTCACCTCCCCCTTGCTACTCTATTCTCAGCCTCTAGCCACCTAGCTTTCCTTCACCATCTTATTATTAGGTGTCAGCGTGGCTCAGTTGGTAGCATATCCGCCTCTGGACTAGAAGGTCATGGGTTCTCGTCCCACACTGGGATTGGACTTGCACCTAAAAATCGCTGGCATCTGAGTGCAGTATTGGGGGATGCTGTACTGCTGGGGTGTGCTGTCCTTCGGATGAGATGTTAAACCGAGTCCCTTCTGCCCATCCTGGTGTTGTCCAGGTGGAAGTAAAAGAACCCAGGGCACTCTTCGCAAAGAGTAGGGAATATTCCCGGTGTCCTGGCCAACATTTCCCTTCCCATAAACTGGTTCATGCAATTATCCAGGCTGTGTGTGGGTGATGATGTGCGATATGGCTGCCACCACACATTCAGTCACTTCACTACCAGTCTAGCATTGCTTGTAAAGCACTTTGGATGTTTGAAAAGTGCTATATAATTGCTGATTCTTCTTCTTATTTCCACCTCTTCTAGCCCCCACTCCACCCAAATACTTCCAAAATCCTCAGCCCATCACAAATGCCATGAACTCTACTCACTCATAATAGCACTCCTCTTACTTGCATCAGGAAATGTTCATCCCAGTCCTGGTCCTGCTACACACATCCCTGCCAGCTGCAATCCTTCCACTAATGTACCAACATCCCTCACCCCCTCTGCCCTCCCAAGGGGCCTGAAAATTCCCCACTTTAACATCTGCAGTCTTGTGTCAAAAATTGACCTTTTACATCCTATGGTAATCTCTCTCACACCTGATATGCTAGGAACTTGGTTAAATGCTAAAATACCTGCTCTCACCATTAATATCCCAGGTTATTCCATAATCAGGCAAGCTAGGATTGGCAGGGGTGGTGTAGTAGCCATGTATATCCTGTCCTCACTTCAGTTCTCAACCATTCTATCATCCTCAATACCCTCTGCCTATGAAGCACTTGTAGTAAACATTACCTTACCTTTTTCCTCCCCTATCTTCATAGCTGGCATCTACTGTAGACTTGGTTCCAAGCCATCTGATACTTTGGATCTCATTACCTCCATAACCTCCCTCTCACATAAAGGCGAGCTATACATCCTGGATGATATAAACCAAAACCGGCTATCACCAACAACTGCCAATACACGAAATGACATTGTGGCCCTCAGCCTCTCCCAAGTCATCCTGGAACCCACCTGCCTAAATCATAAAACTCTTAACCACTCTCTGATAGACTGGGCTCTCACCTTTCACCCCCATTGAGTCATTAAATCAGGCATCCTCCCGGATGCCCTCAGTGATCATCACTAAACCTTCGTAATCAGGAAAGTCCATAGTCCTAAACCGCCTCACAGAATTCTGCAATTCCGCTTCTTCAGCTTCTTAGGCCTTAATCCCCTTCTTAATGAACTGACCAGTGCCAATTGGTCCCCTATTGCCTTTGCCCATTCCATTGACCAAGCCCTAGCTTATTTTAAAGATAAATTTCTAACTACATGGAACTCCTACGTTCCTTTCAAATGCACTGCAGTTCGTGGCAACCATCATACCTGGGTCTCCCATGAGTTACTAACCTGTCTCTGGGAATGGGACAAAGCTTGGAAGAAACATAAGGCCTCCCAGCTTCCCCAGACCATGCCAGGTATCGCATGTTAAGAAATGCCTGCACAAAAGCTATCAGACTTGTCAAGTCGGAATATTTTAAATCATCTTTTCTCAAAAACATCAATTCCCCATTTAAATTCTGGAAAGTGGTCCATGTCCTATTCTCCCCCTTTCACATCCACCTGTGCTTAAAATAAACAACTCATTGGTCTCCAAACCATGTGCAGTGGCTCAAGAGTTTAACTCCTATTATACCTCCTGCACCACAGCACTTCTAAAGTCACTCCCCTCTAACCTCCTCCTCCTTATCCTCCCACACCCAGTACTCAAACCCCACATGCCCATCCTTCCTTCTCTTATTCTGCAATCTCCCCAGAAGAAACACTAATGGCCCTTCTCTCTCTTAATCCTTCCAAAGGCTCATCATTGGATGATCTTGACCCTAAACTCCTCTACCTTTCAGCTTCTGCAATAGCTTTCCCTCTCTCCTTGATCTTAAATCTTTCCTTCTCACCTCATCTGTCCTCTCATCCTGGAAACATGCTCTGGTCCTCCCTCTGCCAAAGGGTGGTAACCCCTCTTCCACTGCAAATGTTTGACCAATCTCCCTAGTCCCTGTCCTTGCTAAACTCCAGGAACACTTGGTCTTCTCTCAGCTAACCTCCTTTCTTGATGTCTCTTCCTTTTTTACCCCATTCCAGTCTGGTTTTTGGGAAAGAACCACTCCACTACCACCTCCCTACTCAGGCTTACTGACTCCATCCTCACTGGGATGGATAATGGCCTCATTACCTCTGCCATCTTTGTCGACCTCACCAAGGCATTCGACACAGTCTTCCATGCCCTACTTCTTGACTCACTTACAGCTGCTGGGTTGTCTACTTCTGCCTAAAGCTGGTTTAGAGCTTACCTCTTAGGCAGAACACAATCATCAAGATCCGGGGTACAATTTCTCCTCCCCCTCTCTATTTCCACTGGAGTCCCACAGGGCTTGGTGCTTGGGCCCATTCCCTTCTCCATCTTCCTAAATGACGTGCCCTCAGTATGCTCCACCTCTACCTCTATCCATATGTATGCCAACGACAATGTCCTGTTCTCATCTGGCAACTACCCTGCTGATGTTGCAACCACCCTTCAGTTTTACTTCCACCAGGTTCAGTTATGGTTTGCCTCACATCAACTATTCCTAAATGCCAAAAAGACTGTCTCCATGACCTTTGGCACTAGGCAGAGACTGTCTAGGCTCCACCCTTTACTGTCTTTCCATATCCTTGATGGGACAATATTGGAGGACACCTCCTCATTCAGACACGTTGGGGTTTGGTTGGACCAACATCTCAACTTCTCGGGCCACATTGATGCCATCCTGAAAACATTGCACCCTAAGCTTGGTGGCTTATTCAGGAACTGTAGTTGCATCCTTCCTATAGTGTGATGTGAACTGGTCCAGAAGATGATCATCCCCATTTTTGACTACTGTGATGTAGTCTATGGTGCCACTCCCAAATCCTCCCTAACTAGATTGGGCACTCTGTTTAACTCCTTTTGTCAATTTGCCCTTGATGCTCCATCATGCACTCATCACTGTGACCTCTACCACACCATTCCCTTCCTCCCCTTGCCAACAGACGCCTCACTTATTGTGCCAAACTCACTTCTAAATTTTGGTTAGGTGAACTTTCCTCCTATCTCTCATGTTTGCTCTCTCCCCAACCCCCCCATTCCATCAGATCCTCTGTTACTCGCATTTTGTTGGTCCCCTGTAGTACCACTCTCATCGGTCAGTCAGGATTTACCCACTGTTTCCCACAAATCTGGAACTCCCTCCACCCCAAATATGGCACTCCTACTCCTCTCACTCACTTGCTTCTGCCTTACATAACTTTTTCTCATCTAACTACTCCTGCTTTAACCCTCCTTAACTGTCCCCCTATGCCTCTGCTCTTCTCCATGACTCACATCACCTATTAAACCTTCCACCCCCCCACCCAGTGTCTCAGCATGCTCTCCTCCCCCTTCACCACTATGTACTATGTTCCTCAGATATGCCACTTGTAATTAAATGCATATTTCACAGGTATGATCTATTTAATAGTATATTATGTTATAAATGCATCTGAATGATTATTTATGTATTTTTTTAACTGTCTTGTTACAAATATAATTGAATGTTTAATTTCTTGTATGTTTTAAATGTTAAACTGTATGTCTAATTCTTCATTCAATAGTACCCCCCCCCCCCAAGGTCACACTAGGAGACAAGCAACTGGTTATTCAGTGTGCCTTCCTGGTGAAACATTTCAATAAATAACAAAATAATAAATACATCAGTGGGACCTGCCCAATGAATATTCCCTCAACTGGGTCATTTCTGACAAAATGGCAGATCTCAGCATATTGATGTTCCTGTATGCCTTACCTGTAGGGTACATCCTATGCAGAAACTTAATCATTTATTTTACTGGTAAATGGGATCCATGTGTCTTGAAAGACACCAGCTAGCCCACCTGCTCCAGGCCAACATGTGCGCCTTTCTGATGCACCCTGACCAAGATTGTCAGAGAATGCTGACAGCTCCCGTTGAAAGGCCTGTGGTTGCCCAGGAACCCCTGAAAGCATCCACACCACCAGGGTCAAGGATCCCTCAATGATAAGGGAATGTAGTATGCTTACTGGATACATGACAAGATCTGAGACTATGGGAAGGAGAATTGGGAAATTTACTGAAACCTCCAACAGTACTGGGTACCACAGTAGGGTTTGCCACACTGGGTTCAGCACTGGTACTGACTCTTTGTCTCCTGATCTGGGCCAGGGACCTGCAGACTACAGCAAAGGGAGGGATGGACATACACCTTTTCCCCTCTCCCAGTTATGAAGGAAGGCATCTGTGACCTCCACCATGGGATCTGGCAGACAGCTGAAAAAACCTCTTCACCTGGTGACTGAGTTTTGATGCAAACAGATCCAGATTCAAAGGACCTCTCCTGTTTGCTGCCTCAAGGAATACAACAGGATGGAATTGAAAGTCACTGAATCTGTTATATATCTCATGCTCCATTCTGCTGCTCCATTGGCCAGACCCAGAATGTGGATAGCCTGGATGGGCAGATTCTGTTTCAAACAAAAGCCCCAAAACATCTTTGCCACAGATGTCAACATTTGGGACTTGTTCCCCTCTAGGTGGTCAGCATACCTCACTGACACCACATTTGTCTACGTTGAGGAGAACTGTTGCACCTGGCCTGTTATGTTAAACTCTGGATCGCAAAAACAGCCATAATTTTCAACACATTGATGTGCAAGGTGCTCTCTAAGTGCTCTCTTCTGGGGACCATTTGCTCCTGGTAAAGACGCCCTTGCACCAGGTGGCCCTGCCTAATAAAGTGGCATTCAAGCCTGTGACCAACTCCGGTCTTGTCTCAAAAATTGCCCAGCCAATCCATGGACTTGATTCTTATAGGTTGAAGCAGGGCTTGCACAAGCTCTGGGTCAAACCCTGCAATGTACCAACAGCGTTGGCAACCTTGCACCCGATTCTAAAAGGTTGCATGCATTTGTGACACTTCATCCTGTTTACAGTGGCTTGTGCCAAATATTTGGTGCAAACCCTGTAAAAAGGTCTGTGAAGTTAGACCAGCAAAAGCTGGTCTTATTCACGGCATGTGATGAACGGGGGGCTAGGGACTGAGAATTCCAGTCACCAGCCATGGATTATTGCAACCCCCATGCACCATGTGTTTGGCGCACCCAAAGCTTGCAGCAGTCTAAATCATTTGAGAAGCAAGCCCCATGTCTCCATCTGGCATAACTGCCAGACAAGCTTAAAACAAAGTGGACTGGGTAAAGGGACACGGGTGTTGAAGAATTCTGTCGCCTGTAAGGGGTTGAACTTGAACTCCAGCAATGTCCACTCATGGGGGGGGGGGCTTGTAAGATGGTCTGAATAGAAGTGGTCAGGAGACGTATGATTCTGGCCAGGTTCCAGGGGTTGGGGGAGTGGAGACTCCTTCTTCAGGACTCTCCTGATCTCCCTCTTTGTTTTCTTAGCCCCTTCTTTGTGGGGAGTCTGAGGGTTACTGACTAGTCGTATACCACTCCCAACAGTGACACCAGTGCAGCGAATGACACTACAGTGACTACAGTGCCACATTGGTGTGGTGTCAGTGCTGGAACCCAGCACTGTCTGTCAGGGATCTTGCACTCCCCCCCAAATCAGCTCTGACTTGGAGTTGATAATCCTTAGTGGGGAGGTGCGAGGGTGCAGCCCCCCCCCACTTGGGGGTTCATGGGGCAAAGCCCCCCAAAGAAAACACTTTGTCTTCTTTGGAACTGGCAGCCAACCGAAAGTCTTTGTTCTTGTTTTGTCAGTGCATTATTTTGCACTTCAATGCAAAGAAGTGAAATAATGCACCTGGGAAACAAGAACCCAGGGAAGATTACACAATGAGGGGAGGTAGTAACAACAACAAAAAAGGAAAAGAACCTGGGGGTAATCATATCAGAAGACCTTAAGGTCAGCAAGCAATGTAAGAAGGCAGTGGGGGGGGCTGGGGGTATACTGGGATGCATAAGGAGAGGCATCACCAGCAGACAACAGGAAGTTGTTATTCCTCTGTACAGACAGTTGGTGAGACCTCATCTGGAGTACTGCATCCAGTTCTGGAGACCCCATCTCCACAAGGACATAGACAGGATAGAGGCAGTCCAGAGGAGGGCAACTAAAATGGTGCAGGGTCTGTAAGAGAAGCCGTATGAGAAGAGACTAAAGGAGCTTAATATGTATACCCTTGAGGAAAGGAGGGAGAGGGGGGACATGATAGAAACTTTTAAGTACCTCAGTGGAATCAATAAAGTCCAAGAGGGTAGCATCTTTCAGAAAATGAGACGTGCAAGAACAAGGGGACACAATTTAAAGATAGAGGGGGGCGGTTCAGGGGCAATGTGAGGAAGTATTTTTTCACAGAGAGGGTAGTGGATGCATGGAACAGCCTTCCTGAAAAGGTTGTGGGGTCTAAAACTGGGAGAATTCAGGAATGCATGGGACAGACATAAGGCAATTCTTGTGGGGGGTAGGAAGAAATAGGCTGTTGGTTAACTAGGATCTGTGGCCTATTCTGTAGGTAGGGAAATGGGCAGACTAGGTGGGTCAAGAAGACCTTATCTGCCATCAAAGTCTATGTTTCTAAGTGGTCGACCTGCTGGTTTCGCTGTCTGATCATTCGACAAAATTTTTGTCAACGACCAATCATGGATCCCTGACTAGTCTACCTTGAACCCCACAAAAGTCATTGACTGGGAAGGTATAAGGATTGACTTTTTGATGTTGACTATGAACCCCTGCCTTCTAGGAGGGAGATAGTGAGATTCAGGTGAGCCATTGGCTGAGATCAGTCTTGGGCCATAATCAGCCAATTGTCTAAGACTCTAAGTAGATCATCCTGATTCTGACTGCCATCAGCCACATTATCACTGGGTGCAGAATCCTGATGAAGCAACAAGGAGCTGAGGTCAGACTAAAGGGGAGGCACTTGAATTACTATATCTCCCTTTCCCGGTGGAACCCTAACCAACTCTGATCTGAGAACTGGATGGGACCGAGACGACGGCATCCATCCAGTTCAGCCTGGAAATCCAGCTCCCTTGCATTATAGTGTCTGTCAGCAGGTGAACCCCCTCCATTTTGAAATGTCAGTAGACGATGAATGAACGGAGCTCCCGCAGGTTGATGACTGGCTTGCAGCCTTCATCTTTCTTGAGTACAAGGAAAATCATACTTAGCCAGAAGTCTGCCTCCTGCTCTTGAGGTTGTCCCCTTCACCTGTAGGGTTTCCATCACTTGGTGGATTAATCTCCACTCTTCTGAGAAGCAGAGTAGGGCTCACCCAGGACATTGTGGAGGCTGGGTGTCCTCAAACTGAAGGCAATGGTGTCCAGGACCGACTGTTCTTGAGTGACACTGTGCCAGTTGGCCTCAAATTGTTCCAACCAACCCCCCCCCCACACACTGAAGTCCTAGGATCATGGAAAATTGAGGAAGTATTTGAAAGATACCTAGCTGCTGTTGTTGGGGGGGTTGTTTGGTGTGCACCCCTTCGTGCTCTAGCATGATCTCTGTCCGGTGCTCCTCTCTCAGCTCTACTTTGAAAGGATTCATATCAGTAAGAGACGTTATTGTAGCCATAGTTGGAGGCCTGTCAGAATCCTGTCTGTTGTTGAGACTGCTTGAAATGGTGGCCCCTGCTCCTTCCAGCCCTGGGAAAAAGAGGTCTCATGTTTTTGAAACAGTCCTGAGTATTTTTAATGGAAGAGTAATGCTCCCTAAGTTTTCTCAGTTCTTCAAATAATGGTTCCCCAAAGAGGCAGTTGTCAGCTTGCACCCCTCTATCTTTGAAGGCCAAATCAGTGGAGTTGGGATGAAAACATATAAATGCTGATCTGTTTCTGTCTACAGAAAGGGCAACACTGGTATTCCCTAAGAAACAGATCACTCTCTGGATGATGTCCTGAAGGTAGGACGGGTCCAGAGGCATATCATCATCAATTGCTTCCTGAACCATATCAATCAGGAGGGCAAGGGGTTCTGTGAGGTCCAGAAGCTTGTTCTGGATGATTGGAAGGTATTTGTATAAGCCCTTTTCTGGGTTCTTGCTGGCCTTTCCCAGATAGTCAGGAAGTTGCCAGTTTAAATTGGGGGCAAGGGCCATTTTGTGGGGGAAGGCCTGGTCTGGAGCAATCACTGCACAACTTGTGGCATGCATTGAGGCTTAGGGAGCTTGTGCAGCTGCCATATTAGATAGTCTGTCAAGGTGGGTACAGGTGCTCACTCAAATGGGGAATTACCAGGGGCACCTGGGATGAAAGGCTGCCTTGAGCCTGGCTCTGACCCACCCATTGGATTCCGTCTCCAGAAGCAGATGCCTGCACCTGCCAAATATTTCTGCATGCTAGGAATGGGGAAGTGACTCTTCTGAATCCAAACCAAACTTTAATCTTACCCCACTGGAGAGATCCAAGTCTCTGAATGAATAGGGGAAGGATCCTGGTGGGGGCTACAGGGATTGGATTGACTATTCTGCCCATGTTTGGATTTTAAAGGGTCATTTTTGGCCTTGTGAGCCTGCTTGCAATATCTGCCCCCTTCAGATGTCCTTGCCCAAAATTCTGTTTTCCACTGGGTTCCGAGATGGGCCTGGCATATGTGCACCTCTCTCTGAGAAGAGACCACCTGTAGCCCGATAGGCTGCTGGGGGTTGTTGTTTTTGTGCTCACCACCTTCTCAATATGCAATGAGCTCTTTCTGGGGTCAAATCCCTGCCCCTGTTTCTGGAGGCCTCTTGGTGTTCCCTCTTTTTCCACTTTGCTCTGTGGCCCTCAGCCACCTGGATCGCCTCCCCCGGGATCTCCTTTTGCTCTGGAAGGCTTTATCAGTCTCTGATCTTCATATCCAGCTGAGAGAAACTGTGCTTTTCCAGCACCATGGTTCCCCCTCTGAGGAGTCATATGTATCTTATTCTGTAGATATTGGGGAGTCACTACACCATTCCTCCCCTCTCAATTGAAAACTCTTGCTCCCCTTGTGCTAGCCTTGGTTCACTCTCACCACCAATGCTGCAGACAGTGTTATAGCTGATGATGAGGTGGCCGCCACATCCAGCTCCTTGATCAGATCCACAGGTCACCCGTAGAATCAAATAAAGCTAACAGGCCTTCTGCACTGATGGCAGAGCCCTCAACAGTGACCAGTGTAAGCAACACCATGTGCTACATCATGAAATCTTTTTTTCCTGCTCTGAGGAAGTGATCATTAAACTCCTTGCTGTTGCGTCAAGCAGCAATGAAGAGGATGAACTGAGGTGAGAATACTCCTTTATTGGAGACAGAGGCAGCATGAAAGTCAGGTGCATTGTGGACTATATGGCAAGGACTTATGGGTCCAATAGTTCCAAGTATGTTAGAGACCAGTGGGCTCCAGTAATAGCATGTAAAGGTTTTATTTGCTGCTGTTAGTCAAGAATTAAAGAAGGACGCATCCTACTATAGTAGCTTCCTAGGTTGTATAGTAAAATGAATCCAATTAAAAGCCTAGAACAAGCTATAAAAGCAGAACCCACGAAACAACTGGAATCCAGAGTGCCAAATACAAAATCGTGAACATCTACAAGAGCAGTTCAGTAGAACACTTTCACCTAAAACCTGACTCATGAATTGATAATATGTGATACTTTTCCACACAGACATTCACTTGTGTTAACAAAATGTGGCATACATTTTGAAAAGAGAGGCAAAAGAGAAATTAGGCGATAATTATCCACTACGGCTCTAGACCCATCCTTATGAAAGGAATTACCATTGTGTACTTCCAAAGCCGAAGGAAAGATTTGAGTAACCACCATTAAGTACTTCCAAGCCATAGAAAGGTTTGAGTGACCAAAGAGAAATTAAACAAATAATAGTAAGAAGTGGGGCCAAAATATCTAAGCTGAATTTTAACAAAAAGTTTTCTCAGTTGTTAAGGCTTTTTGCTGTATTCTCCTTTAGGGTAATAAGCAATTTACTGTAGCAGCTTTTACTACTTGACCCTTCATTCCCAGTTGACTAAATCAGGTACCCAGTAATATTGTTCACCATACGGAACTGATCCAGCTTGAGTTTAAATGATTTAACAATCCCTGATTTTACTGCTTCTTTGGGAGCTTGTTTTACAGGTTTATCCCTTTCTAGGTGAAAAAGTCCTTCCTTACATTACCCCAAATTCTATCCTCCCTTAAATGTAGGATATACTTTCTAGTTCTACTGCCCTGAACAAGACTCCTCTGACCTATCTTATGCAATCCCTGTAGTATTAAAAAAAATCTTATATTCTTTTAGCATTATTTTTCCAGTGCAAACAATCCTAACCAGTGTATATTCTCCAATACCCTGTCCATTCCCCTAATCAATTTATTTGCTGTCTGCTGCACCCTTGTGATTTCAGCAGTATCCTCTGTCAAGACTTGCAAGGCCTAGATATTTGTTTTTAATGAACTGATTATACACTGCCTCATATTGCCACTGCCATTATTTCTAGAATTAAAGAAGGGAAATAGAAATGGCTGCCTGCTTAAATTCAAGACAGTTGAATGTTTTGATATAATTTTGGTCAGTAAAACTTATTTACAAGAAAAAGGGTGGAAGACAATGAGACTGGGATCAGAAAACGTTTAGGCCCAATTATTTGTCTGCACCTGCACTTTGTTGAAACGTGCATGTGGTGTATACCTGTGCGTTGGACTGTTGTACGTCTTGCCTGCCACATCCACCATTTAAGGCATGTACAAACCAAATTCATGCAGTTCCATTTATTCTGCAAGGGGAAAAGGGGAGACCTGTTCCCTAGAACCACAGTCTCGTATATAATTTGACCAAATGTGGGTACTTTCCAAAGAATGACCAGTGTAGACCAGAAGCTGGCAATAAGAAAAGATGCTCCATGCTTTCCTCAATGTCTACACATCTTAGTCTAGTACAGATTCCTTCTATCATCAGCTTGCATTTCGCATTGGCCTTCACATTCAAATTCACAATTAAGGTTACTTACAATATTCTCCTAGCTAAGCTATCAGACCTAGGTTTTTCTTGTAACATAATAAAATGGATCAATTGCTGGTTAACCAACAGGACCCAGCATGTTAGGATCAATGGTGCCTATTCCAGTAATATGGGTGTGACCAGTGGTGTGCTGCAGGGATCAGTTCTGGGCCCAGTACTATTCAATATTTTCATCTCAGACATGCAGATTAGCTCCAGGAACATACTTTCGAAATTTGCAGATGATACAAAGTTAGGTGGTAGGGTGGATTCAGACTATAATATGGACTTATTAGTAAACGACCTCTCAGTATTAGAGCATTGGGCACAGAAAAACAAAATGACATTCAATACAGACAAATGTTCTGTTCTCCACTTAGGTTACAATAATCCCAAACAAATGTATACACCATACAATATTATCATTCAATCTTCAATATGTGAAAGATACTTGGGCATCCTGATAGATGACAAATTATCCTCCTCCAATCTCTGTAATCATGTAGCTAAAACCACTAATTCACTACTTAGGCGCATTAACCGTACATTTATATCTAAGACAGAGGAATGTATTATCCCATTGTTTAAAGCATACATCAGACCATATACAGATTATGGGTCACCAGTGTGGAGTCCATACATGGTCAGGGACGGTCAAGTTATTGAAAGAGTTCAGAGAAGGGCAACAAAAAATGTGCCACATTTAGGATCACTACCAGATCCAGAGAGACTTCAAAAAACAGGCCTACGTTCACTGGAGTTTGGGTGCTTCAGAGGTGATCTTCTGTTCTTATATAAAATTCTCAAATCACCCTCTCTGATGGACAAATATGGTATTGTTAAAACTCAAGGAAAAATAGTACCTAGACTTCACAATCAACAACTAATGGTGTGTAAAGCAAAAACAAACAGGAGACTTCATTTCTTCTCAGTAAGAACACCAAGGCTCTGGAACCAGCTACCACAAGAGCTAGTAGACTGCAATACCTTTGAATCCTTTAAAAAGGGTGTAGATCATTGGCTGTCCAAAAACTACAACAAAGTGTAATTTCCCACACATGTGGGTGACAATCAAGATAGGCTTCATGGCTTCCTTTTGTCCTCATTTACCTAGTGGACCTAGTAAATGACCATGGGTTGATAACTATATCACATCCCACATTTTTTGGGGAACCTTTCCATCCATAAGTTGAACTATAATTACCCTCTTTCTCAATTCCACAAACAAGAGGAAAGACAGGTGATGTCAGAAAGTGCATGCAAAATACCCAGGCATAGAGTTTTCTCCAGAGTTTTAAGACGCTAACCCGAATAGTAATCTGCTGCTTACCTTTTGAGAAAGCACTCAAAGATATGGGGGAGGGTTACAGGACAGCCTTTGCCTCTAATAGGCTTAAGGCAATTATTTTATTTGTTTATTTATTGAAGTTTGGTAACCAGGTAGGCCCACTGAGAAAATACAGGCCCTTTTTCAGGGGCGACCTGGGACAAGACAACAGATACTTACATTTTACAGAGGAGTAGAAACACAATGGCTGACAAGGCAAGTGCTAACACAGTTATACTCAAGAAGAAGAAGAAGAATCAGCTTTTATATAGCGCTTTTCATATACAGTGTATCCCAAAGCACTTTACAAGCAATGCTACACTGGTAGTGAAGTGACTGAATGACAAGGGTGCAAATTCGGTGTTACATCAGGATAAATATAGTGTTACAACAGTGTAAATAACATCAGGTCAGTTTAAGTGCAAGTCACTGAATATAACAATTCAGACTAAACTAGCAGTCATACATATATAGAATAGTGGATGGGCGCCCATCCACAACAAGGCTGTGTTTCCATCGAGGGTATTGATGACATCAGAGAGACCTCGAGAGCGAAGCTCGAGAGGTCTCCGTGATGTCATCAACTCCCGAGATGGGAAACACTGCCAAAGTTGTGGATGGGCGTCCATCTACTATTTTATATAGTATATGGTTTCCTGCAATGTGTTTGTACCTTGTTAACACTTGCACACTGGTCCTGGCTAGATTCCCGTTCTCTCCACTTCATTCCCCAATAATTCCGGTACTCGTCGCTGCATTCCTGTCCTGAGTCCTGTCCCCAAAGATATAAGTCCTTTGCACAGCAGTCATGCTCTGCTCTGACAACTATGCCAGTAATTAAAAAAAATACTGCAAAGTAACAGTTTGGATACAGAGAACTGACTTTAGTAGTCCATGTCCAAACTGTGTCTATGAAGTACTCACCCGACTGCACCTCTCGCTAAGTACAGGTGCCATTTTCGAGTGAATTTTTTGAAAACAGCACTGTTGCAGCCAATCAGATGGCAGGTTAAGGATAAAAAGTTGTTGTACTATCGCTTTGACGTCAGAATGATAGTACAACAACATTTTTTGACCTTTGAACTGCCCTACAACAAGATTTGGAAAACCTTTGTTTTCCATACACAATAAGCCTCAACCATATACTATAGTGGAATTGGGGTTTATTTCCCACAGTGATATTAAAACCCCACACCTGGCTGCAAATAATGACAAACCAAAAAACTAATTCCCCTGGGTAGCAGGCCATAAATTAAAACTACAAAAAAAAAAAAAGGCTCAAAAAAGAAACCTATAGGATTTGTCATATTAAGACCCCCTTCTTTAACTTTCCGATAAGTATGGCATCTTTTAACAGGGTTTAGTCTGCATCTGCAGAGCAGATGGAAGAAGATACCATGCAGCTTAGTTTCTAGAGAGTTTCTAAGAGTAGAGGAGTTGCTGTTGGTGTCCTGGCCAGCATTCCCCCATCAATGAAACAGGTTCACCGCAGTCCGATTGATTCCCTCATTGAGTCACTCACTAAATCTGTGTTATAGTCGCTATCAATGCCTGCAACTCATTTTCTTTATACAGGTGAGGGCTTCTTATCTATTATACATAATGGGGTGACAAAAAGAAAGGTTTCATTTCCAACGATTGTTAGAAAGTCTCAAACCAGCTCTTTTGATTTGGGTATATTTTTTTGTAAGCTGTTTAGATGGTATAAGTCTGTGTGCATGTAAGTGGTCTTAGATTACTGTACAACTTGAACAACTGTTGTAACAGTATTGTTGGGGGGGGAGGTTGATGACGGATTACAAAATGAGGCCACTGCTTTTGAATAATTTTGTATGTTTTGTGCTGAGTGGATTGTAATAGTAAAGAACAACATGGTTAATTTATCTGTGTCCAAAAAAGAAATGTTTTGTGCCTTACCTGATAAAAATGTAAAATAATATTTTGTGCATTGAAAGTGGGGTATAGAAATGTAAACTGAATTGTGAATTGTTGGAGTTCAAGCTAGTCGAAGTGCTAGTTATGCATTCATTTCCGCTTTGTACTTTGGTTAATATGTTGGAAATCTGTTTTTTGCTGCTGCTCTACGAGCCTTGCAAATTCATTAACACTTTTCAGATTACTGTGGCCAGTGATTTGGACTATCCTGTTAGGAGACACACCTCCATCATTCGGTGTCTGAACTACTACAAGTGCCTGTGAGCACTATGATTTGTTAGTTGCTGTTTTCTGTGTTTTAATGTAATAGTTTTTTAATCATGTTTCCCACGGTGGTAGAAAAGTTTTTTACACCTATGGGATGGTTCTTGAACTATGAACTACTGGTTTCATGTACTGTGTAGTTAGTATTTAATGCTATATGGAAAGGACTTTCTGGACCATGTGATATATTTGTCCCCTTCTGTATTTTTTGTATAATGTCACTGTACATTGTATTTATTTATTTGAACATTAGTTACTAGGTTGCTTTGGTGTGTCTTTTGGGTTTTCTGTACTCTAGGCTATATCAAGTGAAACTCTATGTACTTGACTGGCCTATTGTATTTTTTGTTTTCTGTTTATGGTTTTAACTTAATTTAAACATTCTAATGACTTCTTGGTAATAGGAAGTTTTATATGTAGTGTTTTTTTTAATATACGTTTATTTATGGATGTATTAGTTGTGTCCATGCTGACTTATATGATTGAATATGATGTTTTGATTGATGTTAACCTTTTCATTGTATGGATGGGGTTCCATCCTATATTGATGAGTTGCTGATACCCTTTTGAGATTTTCAGTAAAGAGTATATAAATAAAAGAACATTAGTTACTGGGAAAGGCACACTGAGCTGTGGCTGATAGCCTGGTGCAACCTGAGGGGAAGGGAACTGGACATATGATAAAAACATAAACAGTATATTAACCAGTGCAAAATAAAATACAGTCAGAGTTCAGTAAGACATATTACAACAGCAAATAAAGCAGCAAGACACAGTGAGCAGTGATAATGTACCAAGAGGGAGATATGTGCTGGGAAAGGATGGCAGTGCTGAGGCAGAGAGTACAAGAGGCTGAATACAGGATGAGGTAGACCCAGGAGGAGGCCTGACAATGTGGACAGTAGGGGCTACAAGCAGGGAAGTTTCAGGGGGAGGGGTGACAGGAGCAGGTGGGGAGGAGTTTCAGTTGGTGCCTGATTGAGCCAGTGGAGGTAGAGTGGCAGAGGGAGGAGGTGGCGGAGGGAGGAGGGGAGAAAGTTCCAGGTCAAGGGCAGATGATAGCAGAAAGCTGATTGCCCAGCGGAAGAGTGGGAATGTGGAATGGAGAAGGTGTGTGATGATCCCTGGAGCAAAGGGAGCATGAGGCAGGGAGCTAGGAGAGAGGAGTGAGGAAAAGTAGAAATGAAGGGATCTAGACTAGTATTTGGAAGTGAAGGAGGCACAGTGGGGCTGGTGACATGAGGGTAATGGAAAGATGGATAGGGAGGAGTACAGGGAGCAGTGGTGAGTTTGAGCGAGGAGTAAAGTAATGATCTTTTGCTCGTAGATGATGACCCAGTGGGGTGGTTAATGGTCTGAGCTGAATTTGCTGACTTGCTGTATATAACAGGATACAAAAACATAGCAGAAAACCTAGTTCACCATGAGCTTAGCAATTTCCCCCTGTGAAATTCAAATGATGGGGTCTCATCCTAAAACATATACAGGTCCAGCTGGATTGCGCAGCTCTCATGTAAGTGACTGCTTGCATGTCTCTGAATTGGGTTCCTGTTCATAGCCTGGGAAATAGACAGTTAAGAAACTGAGTCAAGGTAGGTCATCCAGTTAAATTCCTCCTACCTTGTGGAGGTGTGAATGACACCTTCTGGTGCATGACTTCCCACAGGTGACCCAGAGCAGGGAGCCATGAATGAAGGTGAACCGTAGCCACTCATCTTTGTATCATGCTGACAATAGCTGGCACTTCCCTGAGGACTGGCATACTGGCATCAGAGAAGGAGCTGCCATTAAGGAGAAAGACCAGGGGAGGGATAGTAAGATTAAAAAGGGAAAGTAGGGAGTGTGTGTGGAAGGGGACCAAGAAAAAGCAGACATCCTGAACAAATACTTTTGTTCAGTGTTCACAGTGGAAGGGGAAGGTGAGGGACCACAGATAAGGGCTGGGAGCATCAAAGGAAGGGAGGTGGACATAAGTCAATTTATAGTGGAGAGAGTCATGAAAGAACTTGCAAATTTGAAAGTGGACAAGGCAATAGGGCTAGATGGGATACATCCCAAGATACTGAAGGAGCTCAGAGAGGTGCTAATTGCACCTCTAACTGTCCTGTTCAACCACTCACTGGAGATAGGAGTGGTTCCAGAGGACTGGAGGAGGGCAGATGTAGTCCTACTCTGCACATGTGGTAGCAGGGAGGAGGTTAGAAATTACAGGCCAGTGAGCCTGACTTCGGTGGTAGGGAAATTAATGGAATCATGACCAAAGAAAAGGATTGTGGAATATATGGAAACCAGGGGATTACAGGATCTGAGGCAACATGGATTCACAATGCGGAGGTCATGTCAAACAAATCTGATGGATTTCTTTGACTGGGTGACCAGGGAATTTGATCAGAGTATAGCTGTGGATGTGGCCTGTGTAGATGTCAGTAAGGCCTTCAACACTGTTCCACATGGGAGACTTGTATACAAGCTGGGCAGTCTGGGAGTGGTTCCAAAGGTGATAAACTGGGTAAGAAATTGGTTGGGGGATAGGGGACAGAGGGTAGTGGTAAAAGAAGTTCACTCTTAGGAAGAGAGGATGACTAGTGGAGTGCCACAAGGATCAGTACTGGGACTGGTCTTCTTTAATGTCTTTATTAGCAACATTGCAGAGGGGCTAGAAAAGAAGGTATGTATTTTTGCAGATGACACAAAGATCTGCAATAGGGTAGACACTCCTGGGGGAGTGAAAAAAATGAATAGAGATCTAAGAAGGCTTGGGGAGTGGCCAATAGTGAGGCAGCTAAGATTCAATGCAAAGAAGTGCAGAATCATGCAATTAGGGCACAGAAACCCAGGGACAGAGTACAAGATGGTGGGAGTGGTACGGACGACCACCAAGCATTAAAGAGGCCTGTGGGGTAATCACTTCTGACAACCTAAAGGTGGTTAAAAAGTGTGACAAGGCAGTGGGGAGAGCTAGTAGTAGGATGCTGGGGTGCATGGAGGGGGGAGGTATCACCAGCAGAAAGAGGGAGTAGTTATAGTGCAGTGTAAAACATTGGTGAAACCTCACTTAGAGTGCTGTGTTCAGTACTGGAGACCATATCTTGTAAAGGACACAGACAGAATAGAGGTGGTTCAGAGGAGGGCAATTCAAATGGTGCTGGGCCTTCATCAAAAGCCCTACGAGAAGAGGCTAAAGGACCTCAATATGTATTCCCTGGATGAAGATAGGGAGAGGGGCATTTGATGGAGACTTTCAACTACCTCACGGTTATAAATAGGGTACAAGAGGGAAGCATTTTTCAGAAAAAAAATGCTCAAGAACAAGGGGTCATGCTGTGAAGCTGGAGGGGGTAGATTCAGGGGGAAGCATGAAGAAGTATTTCTTCACAGAAAGAGTGGTGGATGCCTGGAACTGCCTCCCAACAGAAGTGGTCAGAGAAAAAACTGCAACGAGATTCAAGAACTCAAGGGATAAGCATAAGGGAATCTTGTTGGTTTGGAATGGGAGGGTAAAGCTGGAGACCAAGTAGGGTTTGCGATATTACAGTAGATAGGGAAAATGGGCAGACTAGGTGGGTCAAGCGGTCCTTATCTGCCAACAATTTCTATGTTTCCATGTTTCATTACTGGAGAGGAGCTAGAGGCTCCACCTCTGATGGCTCAAAATTGGTTCTTGACCAGAGACAGGGACTCAAGCCATGCACCACACAGAAGAGATAGAAGATAAAATTAAAAATGGCAAGTCAGGGAAGATGATACAACCATATTCCTTGTGCTCATTTGTGACCCACAGACCGCCCAGCCCTTAAGCCACTCCCAAAATCTCAGAAGAAGTCCCAGACTGTCTTCCCTACCTGGTGGGCTGTCCCACTTGGAGGGCCAAGTCCAGGATGCAAATGGGTGTGAATTGCGGGTGCAAGAGACTATACAGAACTAGTTACAGGAGTCACATAAGGAATCCAAGGGCATCACTGAGCTCTTGTTTCTAGCCCAGGAATTCTTCCAAAACATGTACAGCTTTGTCATGCACAACCTGAACTCACAAACCCATTGAGATGACTTGTCATTTCTGATACTACAAAGTCTGTCCCTTTTTATAAGCCCTTTCTAATGGTGTCCGATGTTTAGAAACACTTATATAGCAGCAGTAATTGTATAGTATGTCTTACAATCAGAATATCCTTCAAAAATTGTCACCATTGTTTACTGTATACTATTCTCACATACCTTGCTGTTTAATTCTTGTCCTGTTTCATCAAATCAAACCTGATAATATTAACTGGAATAAAACATACCAGAATATCAATTTGGATATACTATATACTGCATGTAAACCATGACAATGTGTAGGGCACTTTGCAAGGATTCCTTTACTCTGAAGTATGCAAAAATGAATATTGTGTAGTATCCTTTGTCCATGGCTTGGCCAGTAATTTACATGCTTTTCACCCCTTCACCAACACTGCCAACCTCTACCAGGCTACCTTCCCCCCAATCCATTCACTTTTCTTTGCTTACTTGATCCCAGGGGTTCAGAGGCCATTTTCTCACTCAAGTGCGTTTCCTGTATGGTGGTCTCCCATTGGAGTGTCGACAGCCATGACCTCCCTCAGATGCTTCTACTGTATGGTGACCAGTAGCTAGTTTGATCATGTAAAATTAAAAGGATTGGCACCAGAATTTAGTAATCCAGTAAAATTATCTGCTGTTCAACGGTACTGGGTGTGTATAATGCAAACTAAACCACGCAGGAAGAACCGTAGGTCAGTAACGTGTATGGTATGAGAGCGACAGGGGTATATGAGTGATACAACTGTATTGCTACCAGCAGTCACTCTGTACCAAAGAGGAAGTGGATGTAGCCACTGATGGTTGTGTGTGTGTGTGTGTGTGTGTGTGTGTGTGCAGCAGCAAGATGGCCGCAGTGCTGCTCCACTCCATGCAGTATGGTTTTTGCTCCTCACTTGCTGTTCATAGAAAGACCTTTAAAAAGTTTTTCAGAGAGTTTTTATGAATGAAACCCACTCTCTTACAATCTGTAGCCTTTGAAAATAGGTTTCCTTTGAAGCCATAAAGTGGTTTTGTGTTCATGGGGTCGCTCTGGCTGCCCATTGAACTTTGGTGGTAAGATGATGTGGTCTTTGCTCCTCATTTACCGCTTTTAAATATTTTTTTGTGTGTGGTTATTATGAATGAAACCTGGTCTGTTTTTACTTGGAGCTTACGGAAGTATGCTTCTCTTGTAACGTGGAAGCTTTAGAAAGCTACAGAAGTTACTGAAAATGAGTGTTTTTGTTCCTGAGTAACTGACCTGGCCGCTTGTGTATTCCAGTGTTCTGTCAGATACTCATTGAATCACATTGAAGTAAGAGAGAGAGAGTGGCGAATTGACCCTAATACCCAGAGCTGGAGTCATGGAACCACAGATGTTCAGGGCTGCAGCTGGATGTACGTGAATTTCAACGGAGTGTGTAGAGCACTGGAGCTGAAGAAATTGGGAGAAACCCAAATGGAGTACTGCCAATTGCAGTGGATTATATGTGTAAAACCTTCTTGACAAGGTATGCTAATGTTGCCTGGGACTGGGTGGTCTCATTTTATTTAATTGAATTAGGAGTACTGCGCTTAGAGGAGCACTTTCTCTTTTTTCTCTTTCAGCATCATATAACAGAAAATGAACAATAATATGAAGTCATGAAACAAGGGAACCAGAGAAGAGACCACAAAGCTTTTTTAGCTTTGGTTTGTAAGTCATCAGAAGAATGGATAAAAGAAAAATGGATAAGGCCTATCTGATCAGGAATGGAAGCCCAGGTGTTGCCTATATGGACCCTATCATGGAAACAATTAGTAACTAATCTTCCCAGGTCAGCCAGAGTACTTATGTAGATGGCCTGAGTAATGAGTTTAACTCTGGGAAATGCCAGTTCAGTGAAGGGCAGAGGCAGACCTGGGGCCGAATTGCTGTATAAGGTACTGTTTCTGTTTCATTCTTGAGACTATTTGATGATTTATATGCAATATTTTTCCTTTGTGGTGATTATTTTGTAAACCCCAATTAATTCCAATGACTACTATGAGGACACTGATTTTCAGTGTGTGATGGAATTAATAAGGAAAGAAAACTTTATTTAAGGTTTCTGCTCACACTTAGGGAAGTTGACATTTGTTAAAAATCACTTCTAGGCTTGAAAAAACTGAACTCAAAAACCCAAGAAAGCACAGTATTTTGTCCTAACTTGATGTTTGGCTAAGACATTATATAGATTGAGTAACGGTGAAAAATCCTTCAAAGGAATTGATTATTCATCACTATTTCACTGTTGGAAGAACTGACCTTTAAATGTTGCTTTTTGGTTTTTTCCCCCGGCCTACAAATTTGATGTACTTCAGAACATGATAGAGCCAGCTAGGTAAGCAATAATACCCAACAAGGTGGGCGGTATTGTGCTATACCGGACCGCCCAGGGGCGTAATGAGGCCCGACGCCACAGGCAGGGTATTATTGCACTTAGAAAATGGGCAATTAGTTGAGTAACAATAATATATAATAAATATTTACTCCGAGCCGTAAAGTTTTACATTTAACGGTATATCTATTGACAGGAGAGAAAAAAAAGTCCCTTTCTGTTACATGACAATACAGATTTTCATAGATTTTACACATGACAGCTGTACTGCTCATAAGGAGGTGTGGTAAAATGTCAATGTTGGAAATCAGGACTGCAAATATTAAAATTTGCAAAACTATGAGCGTACGTAGGAACTGCGCATCGCACGCTCGTAAAACGGTCATTTTTATGTATTTTTTCACCAAATTTTCAACATAGTCATTTTAAGACCTCTGCACATGAACAGTGTCACTGTGATTCTCTTAATCTGTCCTGGACACTGATTTTGCACAACGACCGCACCATTGTGTGCTGCATGTGCGAAAACACATTTTGGGTGAGATGTGAGAAATGACAGTTGTTCTGCTCATAAGGAGGTGTGGTGAAATGGCAATGCTGAAAATCTGGAGTAAAAATATTGAAAATTCTCGAAGTTACCAGCATGCGTAAGAATTGTGCAACGCACGCTCATAAAAAGAGTCAATTTTGGGAATTTCTTCACCAAATTTTCAACGTAGGGTTTTTGGGGGCCTACCACATGAACTGTGACACTGTCATTTCATTTATTGGTCCCGAAAGGTGGTTCCACACAGTGACCGCAAAATCACCTTTCGGGACTAAATAACACAATTTCAGTGTCACAGTTCATGAAGTGGGCCTCAAAAAAAGCCACGTTGAAACTCTTGTGAAAAAATTCCCAAAAATGACTGAGATATGCACTAAAGTTGTAAATTGTCCATTTATGCCATTATACAGCTTACTAGCATTTCTTCAGTTCGCGGTCGGCTTTGAAGAGTGCAGATGTGTTCCGTCCACTGAAGATCATTGCGCTGGGCTCCGGAAGTAAGTATGGGTTGCGGTGGGGGTGTGGGGAGGTGGGGTACGCAGAGGGTGGGCGCAGGCTGGGGGAGAGGGGTAAAGAATCTATGAGGGAAGGTTTTTGGTTTTTTTAGGTATTTTGCTTTCTTTTTTGACTACGGGGGACTTT
This sequence comes from Neoceratodus forsteri, assembly GCA_016271365.2. Classification (NCBI taxonomy): domain Eukaryota; kingdom Metazoa; phylum Chordata; order Ceratodontiformes; family Ceratodontidae; genus Neoceratodus; species Neoceratodus forsteri. Next base: position 1,337,353,850 of record CM057455.1, on the reverse strand, counting down.
GGCCATGCTGGGGTGGGCTTCCAGCGTGGCATTCAGACATTTGGGGGGCAGTGAAGCTGGTGGGAGATTGGGCACCCCCATTAGAAAATGACATTTCTGCCATGCTTGGGTGGGCTCCCAGCGTGGCATAGAGACATTATGGGGGGGATTGCAGTACCGGGCAGAAATGGGGGTGGGGCAGAGATGAAAGAAAGCCGTGATTGAGGAGACAGCTTTGAGGAGCGAGCAGTGAAGAGCGTTAGTCTTAGAAGCTGCAATACTGGTATATTTGAAAAAAATAAATATGTTTTGCCAGTGCTGTGCAGCCGATTATTATTTTTTTTTTAAACTTGTTTGTGTGTGTTTCTGGTGGGGCTTACTCTGTCTCGCTAACTGGCAAAAAAAAAATTCGTCAGTTTGACATTTTTTGCCTAGTGTTTCAACGAATGAAGTAGCAGGCTGGGCACAAGGGTACTGGCTTGGCATCTGGAAGTTTTGGACTGGTGCTTTTTATTTGGTGGGCATCTATTGAAAGTTAATGTACCCCTGTTGAAGGGGCACTAGCCAATCAGATGCCTCCAAATAAAAAGTCCATTTTCTAATTTCAAACATGGACTCCTAACCCAATGGAGCCTTGAACACCAGAATTAAAAAGAGTGAACTCCTGAGTGAACGGGAGCTATAATTCTGATTAGCAGAAATTTATTAGGGCTTTATGCTGAATGCTGTAGGAATGGTACTGGATGTTTACATTTGTTTGTTTTTTCAAATAATTGCGCACATACCTGTCAACCTTTTGTCCCCCAAATGTGGAACATTGCCTCTCAAATTGTGGAACAAATGAACAAAATGTGGAACACTTAATCAAATCTTTGCTTAAGAAGCTCAGAACACTGTTAAAATGTTTGCATTTATGTTCAGAAAGTCTATTATTAATTGAACAATATATTTTTTGCTTCATTTACTATAGATTTTTGCTTTAAAATGTTAATACTGAATGTGGAACAAGTCCTCACAATGTGGAACAGGAAGCTTTTGTGAAGTAAAATGAGGAACGTTCCTCGTAATGTGGTCCAGTTGAGAGGTATGATTGTGCATATTCATGCATTTTGTTTCCTATAGTGCTAGGAATCACTTTATTACAAAATATCATGTTAAAACTGTCGGCCAGATGGGGCTGGATTATTAATTTTTCAACTGAAATAGTTTGAGATGATTTAGGATGAGTATGCATCAGAATTTAATAACCTAACTAGCATTTAAGGGGATGTTAACTACTACACTGTTTCTCTCCTTAAAAACTGAATTCCAGGTTGTGTCTCATGTTCTTATCTTAAATTCTGCTAAAATTGCAGGAAGCATGTTTTAGTATATAGTATAGTTTTAATGCTATTCTGATGCATAGAAATGTTTTAAATGTCTTAATGTTTTGTGTTGATGTAAATGTGTTAAACTGTTGATCAGAGAATTGTATAGAATTGAATGGACAGAGAGGTGAGGTGACACCTTCATTTTCCGACAAAGATCTCTTGATGCTAATGGTTTGTAATTTTGATGTTTCTTAAAAAGTGGTCTTTGTGACCCAGAGCTGGGGTGAGGTGGGGTGTGGAGTCATGAGACTTTAGCCAATACTGACTTTGGGACATGCATACAATGAAAATGCCTGATGGGGAGGGTTTTGACCTGGCAGCGGGACCTATATTTGATCCCAGCATGCATAACAGTTGAGAGACAATACCTATAATAGGGTTCACTTTATGGAGCACGGACTACTTGCAGCTGTAAGGTGCCCACCTAGACCACTTGCAGCAACTCTAACTGGCAGCATAGGTTGAAGCATTTTGGACCCAGCAGCTAAGGTCTTTCAAACCCATTGAGAGATAGTAATTAATGCAGAAATCCCACTTTTTAGTTTTGTGCCCTATGGCCTAGGACTTGGCCTATCCCCTCCAGTGAGGGTCACTTATGGTCAACCCAATAAAGAGCCAGAGAATTATTATAATGTATGGCATCTCAGGAATAACCTCTAGTAGAAATGTACATATTGTGCAAGACTATTCTATTATTTTTTACTTGCATGAACCTTGCTTTTTCTAGTAGTATAGGGACACATACAGTATAGTAAATTTTTATCAAATATTGTTGTCCCTGTTGTACTGCATCCATATATATGTGTGTGTATATATATATATATACATGAATTTCGATTGACTTTTTATATTTTAGATATCTTGTCTTTGTAAACATTGGAATGACCTAACTGGTCGAACAATAAAAATTTTACTTGCCTTAATCATTGCCGATTGGGTGCTACGTCGAGCCACTCCCATGGTGGAGCAGCTAGAGCACCTGACCCAGCAGTAGATGAGGGGGAAGACCAGGGTTTGAAACCCTGCTTGGGAAATGTTGTTTACGTCCCGACTGTGCAGCCATGACTAAGTTCCGCAGTCAGCTTTTTAACTTGCCCTGCTGTCCACACCCTCACGGAGTTGATTATATTTATTCGGGAGGTGTGGGGGATGCGGGTGTGGAGCCCCCCACAAAAAACAAACTGAAGGATCAGGTGTGCTGCATTCGTGTGTGGACAGTATTATGTGCTGCTGCTGCATTGCTGCACACTGTTTTCTGTGCATGGCTGTGACGTGCGCATTTTTGCCCACAACATCATGACCCCATGCCATTTTCAACAGCAATTTTTTAAAACCATCATGCCCATACAAATGCAAAAAACTCTACATTCATTTATTTCAGAGTTATAAAAATGGGTAGGGACAATCCTGTGTCCTGATTACTTGAGAAGTTACAAATACACGTAGATCAGGAAAAGAAATCCATGGCTTCACAGTTCTTTTAGTAATGAACATAACAGTTACATTGCTCACTTAGTGAAATCAAATTCTTTACTTAATTGTAATCTAATTTCAATCATATTACTATCATAGGCAAACATGAAAGGAACCATGGTAACCACCTAGTACTTACAGAGGAGGAACTAAGAGAATTAGAGAACTCAAAAGTAGTAGTCAACACAAAAAAACTAGCAGTTGGGCAGTACAATAATTTAAAATGTGCTGAGAGCAAAACAGGGCCATTATAGTTTTAGTTTATTTATTATACTAGAAAGGCATGCGAGCAAAAAAATGCCCATTTTCGCAAGCGTCCAGTCAACGAACAACATGCAGTGTTACAGAGCACAAAGAGAGACACAATAACAAAATCTATACAGCAAATTACAAAATAAATGACATAAAAAAAACATTAACATATGACAATAAATTTATTACAGAGTTTCAAGTGAATGAAGTGCTTTGCAGTTCACAAATTAGATAGAAGCAAGGAAAGGGGGGAATGGAATGTGGGGGTAAGGACTAGTGGGGCTGTGATAGAGTGACAGAAGTCAGGGAATCAAGTGCAGCCAGGGGTAGATCAGGAGAAGTGGTGAAAATGTGCACAGAAAAAGTGAGGGGGGAGGAGACCAAGGACGTGAGGTGGGGAGGTAGAGAAGTAGAAGGACTAAAGAGAATGTTAGGGCAGGGGGCAGTGGCATGGAGTGGAGGAGAGGTGCTTTTAGGGGAACATTTATGAACCATGCCCACTATAGTTTGAATGTCCATGAAAATACCTTCTAAATGAGGTAGTCAGCTATTCTGTAGCTGGCAGAAATTCAGACATATCGATGATTAAGCCTACCCCATATTAATACTACTTTGCCACCATTTTTAAAATCCCATGATGTCACTGACTATTAAGCTGTAATTGACTACAGTATGGTTAGCCACAGCTTGATTGTCACTGATATCACTAGATCTTTAAAGAGCAGGTTCCTAGTTTCAAAGTTCCTGCTCCCCCAAACATATTGTATAGCTCACCTGGCCTGGAGTTGATGGCTAAACATATTTCCTTTTTTAAAAGTTATATGCTTATGACAGGGTAGAATAGGACCCTGTCCCAGTTGTTATGGAAAGAGTTTGAATGCAGGGATCTGTTCAGTTCTATTCCTTTCCTGTCTCTTGTCTGGTTGTGCAACCAAATTTTCCTGTAAAACCTCGGACTTGATCACCCTGACAGTCTCACAGTTCTTTGCCTCTCATTGTCTCCACTTGCTGTTTGTCTTTTCCTCCTTTGCATATCTGCTGCTATGAAAATACATGCAAATCATTATGTGCAAATGTAACTAATATTGGGATCCCTTTGTTTAGAAAATATATAGTGTTACTGTTGAAATGTATATAATTATATTTTGAGATGATTGCAAAAGGCTATTGGGATCTCAAGAGGTTACCTGAGTGCAAATGTTTAAGCCTTTTGCTGAAGAACTGTGGAGAAGGGGCCTCAGCTCAGGGATATTATGTTCCTACCTTGCACCTGCCTGATACAAGAGCAGAATGCTTGTTAAAAATGTGGGTTGGAAGGACTTATAAAAGAGCTCAGCTGCTATTGCTAAAGCAAAAGAGAATGGACACAGATATTGAAGGAAAACTCTGATGGATCTTTATTTTATTTTGCCTTTGTAAATAGTTATACTGAACAAGTTTATTTTTATATGTTACTGCTTGTGTAAATAAAACTTTTTGGTGAATTCTACAACTGCTCCTGGTTTTCCTATGCTTCCTGACCTGTGCCTCGATGACAGATGGTATCAGCCTAAGTGGGATTTACGCCATGCATACTCTATAAGCCAGGATTTTTGTGCATGGGTACTGGACCTAGTACTAGGAAAGCACAGAGAAAGGTATGGATTCTGCAGCAGCAAGTCCAGGAGTGGTTACCAGGAGAATGGCAGCCTAACTAGCAGAGGCAGAAGTCCAAGCTGAGATTGTACAGCCAGCACATGTTATGGAAAAAGAACGGGCAGTGACAGAACCTGAAAGCCTGATGGACTTTTTCAGATGGTGGGCTGTATAACAAAAAGAGATGGAGAAGTAGAGAGAAAAAGGAATTCAACATTTAGAAGTGCAGAGGAGAGAAGAGATGCAGTGACAGGAGCAGCAGAGGAGAGAAGAGATGCAGCGACAGAAGCAGCAGATGAGAGAAGAGATGCAGCGACAGGAGCAGTGATGGCTGGATGCCTTGCAAGCTATCAAAGGCAGAGGATCTGGCACCGATCCAGATAAGCAACAAAACGCAAGCAGTTTAAAAGCCATTAAACTTACAAAGTTGTGTCCCTCGGGTGATATTGAGGCATACCTGAAAACTTTTGAAAGAGTTGCCACAGCCTGCCAATGGCCAAAGCAGCAATGGACAATCAGATTGGTACCTTACCTGAAAGGTAAAGCCCAACTTGCTTACAGCAATATGGACACTGCACAGTCAGAAAACTATGACCTGGTGAAAAGCGAAACCCTGAAAAGGTATGACGTGTCCAGAGAGACCTACAGGCAGAGATTTCAATCTCTGAGGTACAACTCGTTTGACAATCCTCGAGAAGTTTTCACCTGACTCAGAGAACTCCTGATGAAATGGCTCCAATCACAGAGCAAAACAGTCCCACAGATCCTTGACACATTTGCCATGGAGCAATTCATCAACAACTTGCCTAGAGATGTGCAGCTTTGGGTAAAAGAATATCAACCAGAGAGTGAGGAAAAGACTGTTTCCTTGGCCAAGGACTACCAAGTGACCAGATGCCACAGCAGTGGGGTAACAGCCAAGCACTTCTAAGACACAGTTTTTCCCATTTAAACTCCAAGCCTGATAAGTACTGTGCTGGGGGTAATACATCTGTGCCCAAAGACGTTATTTGCTATAATTGTATTAATCCAGACCATATTGCAAGAAACTGCTGTAAGGAGAGGAGGAGCAGATTTGTCCTTGGCAAATTGGGGTAAGTACTTAACAGATGTGAAGTTGGGAGATAAAAAACTGTTGTAAGGAGAGGAGGAGCAGATTTGTCCTTGGGGAATTGGGGCAAGTACTTAACAGATGTGAAGGTGGGGGATAAGACTATAAGGGGGCTCACTGATTTGGGAAGCAGACAGACCCTAGTGCATGTTGAAATGCTGGGAAAACACTGTGCAAAAGGACCAGGTACTGGTGTCATCTGCATCCACAGGGACACTCGATACTATCCCACCACCCAAGTTACTCTGACTATTAAGGGTGTGTCACACCAAATGAAAGTGGGGGTAGTACCTAAGTTACCTGTACCTGTGATTATTGGAAATGACTTTCTAGGATTTACTGAGTTATTCAAGGAGGGAGTAAATCCTGATGTTTCAGCAGCTGTTGTGACAAAGAAAATCTCAGATGGTGGGGACACTTTTCCTTTCAGCGATTTTGATTCAGACTTTTTTGAGCACAGCACCAAGATCCCGAAATCCAGGGAAGAAAGATGATGCCTGAAGAAACTGTGGCAGCAAATGACTGCTGGACATAAAGGGTTAAAATATGGAAGTGCTGAAACTAAACTGATCACTGATTGTGATTTTCTTTCAGAACAAGCTAACAATGTTTCTCTCCAGGGTTATTTTAAGCAGCTGGGGGTGAAACCAAAACAGGGTGGACCAATGTTTAAAAAATGTAATGCTTCAACCTATGCTTTGCTTCTTTTACCAGAAACTGATAAAGAAGATACTGATGTAGCTTATGATAGACTGGAACAAACTGTAACTGCTGTTGCTGTAAAGGTGAATGTTTCCTTAACCTCAGAACAAACTGCAGACATTCGTAATGTGCTAAAGACATGTAACAGTACTTTTGCCACAGCGCCCGGCTGAGCAAAAGGGGTTGAGCATGTTATAGGGACAAGGAATGCCTCGCCCTATTAGGTAAAAAGACAGGTTACCAGAATGTTTAAGAGCTGACATCACAGAACAGGGTTGGATGTGCCTGTGTAGGAGCATGTTAGCGGCTTCAGGAAGTGGCTCCAGTTTTGGCTGTGGTGACCGAGGACGATAGTACAAGGAATATAACTTTTAAAAAAGGCAGTAATAAAAGGAAATATGTATAGCCATCAACTCTGGGCCAGATGAGCTATATAATATGTTTGGGGACACAGGAACTAGGTACCTGATATTTAAAATGGTGACAATATAGTATCAATATGAAGCAGGCTTAATCTTCAATATCTCTGGACTGCTGTTGCCTAACGGTAAGCCCCAGACCCCATTTGAAAGGGCATTCCACAGGCTTTCAAACTATAATAGGCATGGTCCATGAAAGTTCCCCTTCAATGAATGATACCCTAAAGCTGCTTTCAAGAAATGTTATGAAGAAGTGAGAAATGCATCTGTTGATGAATACTTGGTTTGGAGCTGTAAAGGAATTAGAGCAGCACTAAACAGAAACATCAGCTTACCTTATACAGTGTATTCGCATATAAGTTGACCTCACCTATAAGTAACCCCCCTCTTTTACATTTGATTTTTGCAGTTTTGTAGATATACCTCTCACATAAGTTGACATATCACACTTTATTTTCAGTACACTCATCCCCCTACCAGCACCCAATTTTAACTGAAGAAAGTGACCATCACAACCCACCTTCTTCCATTGCCGGTCACCATCTTTGTAGTTTTCAAGAGCCCTTATAGCGCTAAATTCAAGATTACAAATTACCCGCTGCCCCCTCTCTAGTAGCACCCTGCTCTCACCCTCCTCCCCCCAACACCCTATTTTGGCAAAGGAATGTGACCGGGACAACCACTCTCCTCCATGGCTGGCCACCATTTTATAGTTTTCAAAAGTGCATATAGTACTAATTCAAGATACTTAAATTACCCCTTGCCCACCTTCCTCTTAGCACTTGTTTCTCTCACATTTGCTTACAAAGGGAAGAACTCCGCACAACCCATTCTCCTCCACTGCTGGCCACATTCAGAATGAGTGAAAGCACATGCGCGCTTGTTCTGTCCAATACAGCAGCTGTTTTACTATTAGACATAGCAAGCATGTGAGTGCTTTCATTTATTCTGAAGGTGGCCTGGGTAGAGAAGGGTGGGTTGTGCCTATCACCTTCCTTTGCCAAAATTGGGTGTTGGGGGAGGAGGGTGGGAGCAGGGTGCTACTTTGGTGGAGAGCAGGGGGTAATTTGTAATCTTGAATTTAGTGCTATCAGTGCTTTTGAAAACTGCAAAGATGGTGGATTGCCATGGAGGAGGGTGGGCTGTGCCTGTAAATATTGTGCAACCAATGCAGACAGACTAACAGAGCAAAACTGCCAAAAATGGATAGGCCTCAGCCCGAAAGACAATCATTTGAAAAAATGGAAATAATAAAAACATGAATTACAAATCTTAAAAAAATGACAGCCTGCTAGTTAAAAGCTGAGGTGGTTTGTTTGAGAAGGTAAGGCTTGGTTTTGGATGATGGAGTATGCAGCCAGAGGGAAGTTTTTGTAGAATGGAGTCCATCAAGTCAAGTGTGTTGACTCTTTGCCTGTGTCTCTTCCAGACATTGATGGCATGTTTTCCTTGGAGATTAACTGGAGCTTGGGAGGATGAGGTTTTGGGATTTGTGTCAGTACAGGAGGTTCAAGAATAAAATATAAGCCTTAGAGGATGGGGAGGTGGGGGGACCTTGTCTTTCCAGATCTACAGGTTTGCTTCTGTTCCTTTTGGCTGCAATTCTTTTAATGTGGATGGCTGGAGGTGGAACCCACCTTGTCACCTTTCACAAGGTGCCTTAGTACAGAGTATAGCTGAATTGCATCACGTGAAATAAGAGTTCAGGTTGCAGAGTGCCTTTAGAGGGAGGGCAAAAAGGAAAAAAGGGGGTAACAAGCAGAGTGGAAACAAAATCTGGAAGGTCATATGTGTGAATGCTAGAAGTCTAGGAGATAAGATTAATCTAGACCTAGAGACCTAGAGGCCATGATGGCAGAGGTCGACCTGGATATAATGGCCATTTCCAAGTCCCAGTGCACTGAAAACCATGACTGGGACATGGCCATACCAGACTATAGTCTGTTCAGGAAGGACTGGGTGGGAAGAAAGGGGGGTGTGGTGCTTTGTGTCAGGGACAGCATAAAAGTGATGGAGATACAGGGAATGGTCGGGAGGAAGAGATGTGGGTCACCCGAGAGACAAGTAATGGAGACAGTATTTGCACTGATTTATAGACCTCCAGCACTGGAACAGGTGACTGATGTTGTAGGCATCAGCAGAAGGAAGCAGAGAAGTGGGGGACTCTACCAGTCAACTAAGGAAAGGCATCTTTCCACTACTGTGTAACAGTTGCTGCTGGGAAAGGCAGACGCTCAAAGGAAGGCCAAAACTGGGAATAGGAGCAGCACCAACCTGAGGTAGGAGTATAAAAAGATTTAAACAAGGCTTGGGGGGACAAAAATAGAAACAAACAAAAAAGGGGAAAACTAGAAACACCCAAACAGGGGTAAGGGTACAAAAGTGTTTTCAAGTAACACAGGGAGAACAGAGGTTGAGAATGCTGGGAGTGATGCAGTGCAGTGGCTCAGGGGCGGCAGTTTTCAGAGGGACCTTCGGGAGACTGCAGTGCTACCCTGTCTGCACACACCTTTCTGGGTTGAGGGAAGAGGTTGCTAAACTCTGATCTGAGTTGGCTAGGATTTCTGGGACCTTCCCTCCCACCCAAGGGCCACCATGTCTGCCACCATTACCTCAGAGGATGTCAGGGAAGAGGAATGGCTGAACTATGGTGGACCCTGGAAGGGTGGGGGTGGTGGGACAGAGGCATATTCCTCAACCCTACCACTGCAGAATTCCTGCTCACTCTGGTAGGGTGGGGCTGCTAGGAGGAGGCATCCATGATAGTGACCAAGAGGGATGTGGGACCTCTGTAGTGGAGACCCCAAGGAGGGTGGTAGAGGACCACAGAGGAGAAAGAAGCAACTTCTGGGTGGGGGACTCAATTGTGAGGGGGATAGATTTGGGAATAGGAAGGGGGGGGGGAGGCAGGTTAGGTGAATACCTAGTGCTATGGCCCAGAGAGAAGGAAGCAGATCCTGAGGATCGCTAAGGCAGCAGGACAGGAGGGAGTGCTGGATGTCATTGTCCACCTGGGGATTAATGACCTGGCTAGGGACAGGGCTGGGATAGTGTAGGAGTAGTTTAGGAAGCTGGGGAAGTGTCTTAGACTAGTAGCTCACTCGGTGGCTTTCACTGAGATGCTGCTTGTCTATGACAGGAGAGAGAAGATGGATCTTCCTACCAGGAGCTTCAACTCATGACTGAAGGAATGGTGCAAAGAGGAAAGGATTGACTACATTGGGGACTGGTGACCCAACTGGGAGGATAAGGACCTATACAGGATTGATAACCTGCATCCATCTGAGAGGAGAACTGCAGTCCTCAGTGGATGGTTTAAATGTTACTTTGATGAACATTTAAACTAGCCAAGATGGGGAGTGGTGGAAGGAATTGGGGAGTCAGAAATTGCTACCCCCACAGGCCGAAGTGCAGAGTAAGGAGAATTCAAGGGGTCAGGAATCCACCAGGGTGCAAATTAATAAGGGAAGCAAGGTGGCAGAGATAAAAGGGAAAAGGACCAGGAGCATTAGAAAGAGAGGTGGGAAAGGGAGAGGGTGAAGAGGAAAAAAGGGAGACAACAAGCAGAGTGGAAACAAAATCTGAAAGGCAATGTTTGTGAATGCAAGAAGTCTGTTAAATAAGATTCTGGACCTAGAAGCCATCAGCAGTCTTAGAATTTAGGTTCAAACTCTGCATGCATGCTCCACTGTAGCAGCTGCTCTGATTTGTTTCTATAGCTAGAGTGGAGCTGTGACTACTAAAACCAGCTAAAAGGCTACCAAAAATTCTACACATTTTAAGCAAAGAACCTCAGTGAAAAGAACTGATTCTTGTGAACCTTTTTTCATGTTCTGTAGGGAGAGGCAGGGTTAGGGATTGTAATCAAAGTGAGGGATCCCTGAGAAGAAACATTACTACACTGAGTAGTTTTTTCTTCTAACTCCATGAATCCCTCATTTAATGTTTATGTTTTAAGCAGACTATACAACAGTATCTTTGGAGTCTCAGTCCAGAAGCTACTTAGTAAAAAGGTTCTGCAAGAAAGCAGTTCCAAAGCAAGCACCCTCCTGGACTGTATATTCAGACAGTAGTGCTTTGTGAAGTTGTGCACAGTTTTCCAGGTAGCTGCTTGGCATGTCTAAGAATGGGATGCCCCTAGTGGATGTCACAGAGGCAGAAGTGCCCCTTGTGGACTGTGCCCTTAAGCCTCTGGGGGGAACTTTCCCAGCTGTTTCATAATATAAATGAATACAAGAGACTATCCACCTAGAGACAGACCTCTTGGTTGTTGGGTTACCTTTGCCGGCTTCACCATAGGTAACAAAAAGCTGAGTTGCCTGAGAGATGACATCCCTTGTCTGGTCCAAGTAAATACTCTGTACTCACTGCAGATCCAGGCTGTGTAACTTCTGCTCACATGGACTGAAGAATTCAGAATAATATACAGGAAGAGCAACTGACTGGTTTAGGTGGAATTCTGACACCAACTTAGGTATGAACATCTTATTGGCTATAAGGACTACCCTGACCCTGTGGAAGATTATATCATTCAGCTCTGTGCAGAGGGCTTACAGCTTGCTTACCCTCCGAGCACAGGTCAAGGCAGTCAGGAATATGGTTTTCTGTACTGTATGACATACTTTAGGTCAGCAGTGTCTATAGATTCAAAGGAGCTTTCTATAAGCTGGGTAGGGCAGATCTTGAGATCCCATGGTAGGACAGGATCCCTTACTGGTGGCAACAAATGGTTGAGGCCTTTGAAAAACCTTTAAAGATGGGCTGAGGCCAGTGACCTTCCTTGTCCTGCTATGTAGGCCAACAAGGCCGACTTCCTCAATCCACATGTATGCAGATGATACTGTGCTCTACTACTCGGGCTCCGCCCCGATATGGTATAATCAAACCTCCAAGCTGACTTCAGCAAGGTACAGCAATGGTTTAGCTCACACCAACTCTCCCTAAATGCAAAAAAAAACTGTCACTATGACCTTCGGCACATGACAACGCCTGGCCAGACTCCCCCCTCCCTTCCCTACTTCACCACCCTGGATGGCCAAAAACATGAAGATGTCTCCTCTTTCTGTTACTTGGGGGTCTGGCTTGACAGCCATCTCTCCTTCTCTGACCACACCAATGCTATCTCAAAAAACTACGCCCCATGCTCAGTGCACTATATAGGAACTGCATCAGCCTCCCTCCCCGAGTCCAACGTGAACTGGTCCTGAAGATGATACTCCCATCAATTGACTACTGCAACACTGTATACAGTGCAGACCCTAAGTCCACCCTATCTAAACTGGACACACTTTATAATGCCTTCTGACGCTTTGCTCTTGATGCCTCTCCCCTCACCCACCACTCCAACCTCTACCGAGCCTTGGCACTACCGTCGCTTGAAACTGCAGCATCTCTCACTGTGCTAAATTTGTCTCCAACCTATGGCTCGGGTCCATCCCCTCCTACCTTGCCACCGTGCTCACAGATGCCCCATCCCCTCCCATCATCTTAGATCCAGTGACTCCTGCCAACTTTCTGTCCCTAGGTGGAAGACCTCTGCTGGTCAAGCTGCCTTCTCACACCGGCTACCCAAGCTCTGAAATGCCCTTCCCCCACAAATTTGGCACTCCTTCTCTTCCTACTCTCTGTCTACCATTCTAGCAAACTTCCTTACTACAAATTGCTCCTGTCCCTGAATCTGCCATGCTCCACTATCCCCTCTCCAATGCCTGACCAGTGGCCTTAGCCTTGCTACAGAAGCTGGCATATAACCCCAACCTTGCATTTATGTCCTGGGCCTATTTTGCCCTATGTACTGTGTATAACTGTGATTTATGTCCTCTGTTGTTTACAGCTGTTACTACTGTGCTAATTTACCTTGTCTGCTGCTTCTTGTCACAAAATCGTTATTTGATACTATAATATCCTAAGCATTCAATGTGCGCTGCTAGTATATTCATGAAATCGTTTATCCTTATGTTGCTTTTTTATTTGCTGCTGTTAACTGTTCACTTGATAACCTGCATGTTATCATATCCATGTGTACCCCCCCCCCCGGTCACACCAGGAGACGAGCATCTTGTTGCTCAGTGTGCCTTTCCCGGTGAAACATTTGCAATAAATAAATAAATGCTGCTAGCTGTACCTTTAATATTGATGGCCTCAGATCTAAGGACTGCAGGTGCACTAGATGTTCCATGACCATGGGCAACCCTGCCTGCATTGGGATTATCTTTCTGTGGGCACACCAGTATGAGAATATATTCTTCTTTGATGAGTATGCTTTCCTCGTTATTGGTTTCCTGTAAACTTTAAACACCCTCAGGACCTCCTCTCACAGATTCAATCCAGAGTACTTTAGCTGCTCAAGAACCATGCTCTCAGGCATAAAGTCCTGGAGATTGGGAATGTTGGCCTGCCCAGGGCCAGCAAGTTACAACTCAGTGGTAGGCTGACTTTATTTTTGTTGTATTTATTTACTGTAATATTGGAATAACACCTTTTGAGAACAAGCTCATTACTTAGGTTCCATGTCAGAGATGAGACAGTGAAAGCAAAAATGTTACAGGGTCTAAATAAAAACAGATTTAACAAGTTTAGACTTTAGCAAAACAAATAAACTTAAGCAATTCAAATAGCACTGTGTATAAATCAGTAGTGTACAATGTGATCCTTCTTTTTATACAAAGAGCAGAGCCCATCAAGATGATCCGAAGTAAGGAGTTACGGGTCAGGGAAGAAAATTATCAACCCAGAGGGTGTTGTTAGGTGAAAATAAGAGTAGGGAAGAAATAAAAGATTAGGATTAGGGTGCAGTCAGCAGTGGGATAGAGAAAGATGGGGGTGTGTGGGGGAGGGCAGGTTTTTTGGTAAGATAGTAATATACAGGGTGGAGTTATAGGAATCCTTCGCAGCTGAAATTTGCAACTAGATGACATCTTAGCATTCATATAAAAGGTCCAATTGTGCTCAGAGAGGAGAGAGGAGATGTCGGGTGGAAGGTTATTTAGCCAGTTGGGAGCATGGCTTGCAAGAGATCTTTGACCTAATGCGGTACAGGAATGCGGAAGGTTGAAAGTCATAGTATTAGAACTTCTGGTACAGCAATTGGATTGAAAGGGGAGGAGTAGTTTCTGTACCCCAGGGGGTACTAAGCCAAGACTTACTTTTTTTTGCCATGAGGCAGGTTTTGTACTTAAGTCTGCCTGTAAACTGAAGCCAGTTAGCCTTGGCACACAGATCACATGTGTGTGAGCCGAGCAGCTCCAGTTGCTAGTTGGCAAGCTTTATTTAGGGCCACTTTGAGGTGGTGGATGGATGTATCCATAGCAGCGCCATAGATAATTAGGCCATAGTCTACAAGAGATACCACAGAGCTTTGAATGGCAAGGCCTCGGGCTTCTTTGGTTAGATTATTCATATGCCTATGGAGCAGACCAATATTTGTATTGATTGCCCTGGCCATAATGTCAATGTGTTGAGCAAAGGATGTGGTGTTGTCCAAAGTAACTCCTAGGTACTTGAAGTGTTGTACTAGTTCATGTGGTGTACCCACCGCTTTTAAGACTGAGCAAGGGTAATATTTGTGTCTACTTCTGGAGCTGGAGAAGATCATTGCTTTAGTTTTCTTGTAATTCAGGATGAGTTTATACTCACTGAACTACTTCTCTGCTTCACTGAAATATCTCTGTAAGTTGACTTCCAGATTTTTTTGGTCAGGATCACTGGTAAACAGGACTGCGTCATCAGCGTAGAGCAATTTGGGACCATGGCAGGAGCTGGGGAGCTGGTTTAGAAATACTGTATGCTGAACAGCAGTGATCCCAGTACAGATCTTTGTAGGACACCAGAGCAAATTTGTTTGCTATTCGAGAATCAGAATATCCTTCAAAAATTGTGACCATTGTTTACTGTATTCTATTCTCACATACCTTGCTGCTTAATGCTTGTCCTGTTTCATCAAATCAAACCTGATAATATTAACTGGAGTAAAACATACCAGAATATCAATTTGGATATATTATATACTGCATGTAAACCATGACAATGTGTAGGGCACTTTGCAAGGATTCCTTTCCTCTGAAGTATGCAAAAATTAATATTGTGTAGTATCTTTTGTCCATGGCTTGGCCAGTAATTTACATGTTTTTCACCCCTTCATCAACACTGCCAACCTCTACCAGGCTACCTTTCCACCCAATGCATTCACTTTTCTTTGCTTACTTGATCCCAGGGATTCAGAGGCCATTTTCTCACTCAAGGGCATTTCTTCTATGGTGGCCTCCCATTGGAGTGTCGACAGCCATGACCTCCCTCAGACGCTTCTACTGTGTGGGGACCAGTAGGTAGTTTGATCATGTAAATTAAAAAGGACTGGCCCCAGAATTTGGTAATCCAGTCAAATTATCTGCTGTTCAACGGTACTGGGTGTGTATAGTGCAGACTAAACCACTCAGGAAGAACTGTAGGTCAGTAACGCGTATGGTATGAGAGCGACAGGGGTATATGAGTGATACAACTGTATTGTTACCACCAGTCACTCCGTACCAAAGAGGAAGTGGATGTAACCACTGCTGGTGGTGTGTGTGTGTGTGTGTGTGTGTGTGTGTGTGTGTGTGTGTGTGTGTGTAGCAAGATGGCCACGGTGGTGCTCCGCTCCATGCGGTATGGTTTTTGCTCCTCACTTGCTGTTCATAGAAAGACCTATAAAAAGTTTTTCAGAGAGTTTTTATGAATGAAACCCACTCTCTTTCAATCTGTAGCCTTTGAAAATAAGCTTCCTTTGAAGCCATAAAGTGGTTTTGTGTTCATGGGGTCGCTCTGACTGCCCATTGAATTTCAGTGATATGGTGATGTGGTCTTTGCTCCTCATTTATCGCTTTTAAATATTTTTTTTGTGTGGGTTATTATGAATGAAACCTGCTCTGTTTTTACTTGGAGCTTATGGAAGTATGCTTCCCTTGTAACTTGGAAGCTTTAGAAAGCTACAGAAGTTACTGAAAATGAGTGTTTTTGTTCCTGAGTAACCGACCTGGCCGCTTGTGTATTCCAGCGTTCTGTCAGATACTCATCGAATCACACTGAAGTAAGAGAGAGAGAGAGAAAAGTTTTTTTGCTCCTGAGTGGTGAATTGACCCTAATACCCAAAGCTGGAGCCATGGAACCACAGATGTTCAGGGCTGCAGCTGGACGTACGTGAATTTCAGCAGAGTGTATAGAGCACTGGAGCTGAAGAAATTGCTTTTTGGTCTTTTCCCCCGGCCTACAAATTTGATGGACTTCAGAACATGAATAGAGCCAGCTAGGTAAGCAATAATACCCAACAGGGTGGGCGGTATTGTGCTATACCGGACTGCCCAGGGGTGTAATGAGGCCCGACGCCGCAGGCAGGGTATAATTGCACTTAGAAAATGGGCAATTAGTTGAGTAACAATAATATATAATAAATATTTACTCTGAGCCACAAAGTTTTACATTTAACAGTATATCTATTGACAGGAGAGAAAAAATAGTCCCTTTCTGTTACATGACAATACAGATTTTCGTAGATTTTACACATGACAGCTGTACTGCTCATAAGGAGGTGTGGTAAAATGGCAATGTTGAAAATCTGGACTGCAAATATTAAAAATCTGCAAACCTACGAGTGTGTGTAGGAACTGCGCAATGCACATTCGTAAAACGGTCATTTTTATGAATTTTTTCATCAAATTTTCAACATAGCCATTTTAAGACCTCTGCTCATGAACAGTGTCACTGTGATTTTCTTAATCTGTCCCAGACACTGATTTCGCACAACGACCTTGCCATTGTGTGCTGCATGTGCGAAAACACATTTTGGGTGATATGTGAGAAATCACAGTTATTCTGTTCATAAGGAGGTGTGGTGAAATGGCAATGCTGAAAATCTGGAGTGAAAATATTGAAAATTCTCGAAGTTACCAGCGTGCGTAAGAACTGTGCAACGCACGCTCATAAAAAGAGTCAATTTTGGGAATTTCTTCACCAAATTTTCAACGTAGGGTTTTTGGGGGCCTACCTCATGAACTGTGACACTGTCATTTCATTTATTGGTCCCGAAAGGTGGTTCCGCACAGTGACCGCAAAATCACCTTTCGGGACCGAATAACAAAATTTCAGTGTCACAGTTCATGAGGTGGGCCCCAAAAAAAATCATGTTGAAAATTTTGTGAAAAAATTCCCCAAAATGACTGAGCTATGCACTAAAGTTGTAAATTGTCCATTTATGCCATTATACAGCTTACCGAGATTTCTTCAGTTCGCGGTCAGCTTTGAAGAGTGCAGACGTGTTCCCGGTCTACTGAAGATCATTGCGCTGGGCTCCGAAGTAAGTATGGGTTGCGGTGGGGTGTGAGGAGGTGGGTATGCAGAGGGTGGGCGCTGGCTGGGGAGGGAGAAAGAATCTACGAGGGAAGGTTTTTGTTTTCAGGTATTTTGCTTTCTTTTTGACTACGAGGGACTTTGGCCATGCTGGGTGGGCTCCAGCGTGGCATTCAGCCATTTGGGGGCAGTGAAGCCGGCGGGGATTGGGCACCCATCAGAAAATGACATTTCTGCCACGCTGGTGGGCTTGGCCAGTAGCAGAGACATTATGGGGGAGGTTGCAGTACCGGCAGAAACGGGGTGGGGCGGAGATGAAAGAAAGCCATGATTGAGGAGACGGCTTTGAGGAGCGAGCAGTAAAGAGCGTTACTCTTAGAAGCTGCAACACTGGTAGATTTGAAAAAAATAAATACATTTTGCCGGTGCTGTGCAGCCGATTAGTTTTTTTTTTAAACTTGTTTGTGTGTGTTTCTGGCGGGGGCTTACTCTGTCTCGCTAACTGGCAAAAAAAATGGCAGCAGTTTGACATTTTTTGCCTAGTGTTTCAGCCAATGAAGTAGCAGGTTGGGCACAAGGATACTGGTTTGGCATCTGGAAGTTTTGGACTGGTGCTTTTTATTTGGTGGGCATCAATTGAAAGTTAATATACCCCTGTTGAAGGGGCACTAGCCAATCAGATGCCTCCAAATAAAATGCCCATTTTCTAATTTCAAATATGGACTCCTAACCTAATGGAGCCTTGATCACCGGAATTAAAAAGAGTGAACTACTGAGTGAACGGGAGCTATAATTCTGATTAGCAGAAATTTATTAGGGCTTTATGCTGAATGCTGTAGGAATGGTACTGGATGTTTACATTTGTTTGTTTTTTCAAACAATTGCGCACATACCTGTCAACCTTTTGTCCCCCAAATGTGGAACATTGCCTCTCAAATTGTGGAACAAATGAACAAAATGTGGAACACTTAATCAAATCTTTGCTTAAGAAGCTCAGAACACTGTTAAAATGTTTGCATTTATGTTCAGAAGTCTGTTATTAATTGAATAATATATTTTTTGCTTCATTTACTATAGATTTTTGCTTTAAAGTGTTAATACTGAATGTGGAACAAGTCCTCACAAAGTGGAACAGGAAGCTTTTGTGAAGTAAAATGAGGAACGTTCCTCGTAATGTGGTCCAGTTGAGAGGTATGATTGTGCATATTCATGCATTTTGTTTCCTATAGTGCTATGAATCACTTTATTACAAAATATCATGTTAAAACTGTTGGCCAGATGGGGCTGGATTATTAATTTTTCAACTGAAATAGTTTGAGATGATTTAGGATGAGTATGCATCAGAATTTAATAACCTAACTAGCATTTAAGGGGATGTTGACTACTACACTGTTTCTCTCCTTAAAGACTGAATTCCAGGTTGTGTCTCATGTTCTTATCTTAAATTCTGCTAAAATTGCAGGAAGCATGTTTTAGTATATAGTATAGTTTTAATGCTATTCTGATGCATAGAAATGTTTTAAATGTCTTAATATTTTGTGTTGATGTAAATGTCTTAAACTATTGATCAGAGAATGGTATAGAATTGAATGGACAGAGAGGTGGGGTGACACCTTCATTTTTGGACAAAGATCTCTTGATGCTAATGTTTTGTAATTTTGATGTTTCTTAAAAAGTGGTCTTTGTGACCCAGAGCTGGGGTGAGGTGGGGTGTGGAGTCATGGGCCTTTAGCCGATACTGACTTTGGGACATGCATACAATGAAAATGCCTGATGGGGAGGGTTTTGACCTGGCAGCAGGGACCTATATTTGATCCCAGCATGCATAACAGTTGAGAGACAATACCTATAATAGGGTTCACTTTATAGAGCATGGGATAGCATGCGCTATGGGGTGCCCCACCTAGACCCCTTATGGCAAACTCTAACTGGCAGCATAGGTTGAAGCATTTTGGACCCAGCAGCTAAGGTCTTTCAAACACATTGAGAGATAGTAATTAATGCAGAAATCCCACTTTTTAGTTTTGTGCCCTATGGCCTAGGACTTGGCCTATCCCCTCCAGTGAGGGTCACTTATGGTCCACCGAGTAAAGAGCCAGGGAATTATTATGATGTATGGCATCTCAGGAATAACCTCTGGTAGGAATGTACATCTTGTGCAAGACTATTCTATTATTTTTTAATTGCATGAACCTTGCTTTTTCTAGTAATATAGGGACACATACAGTATAGTAAATTTTTATCAAATATTGTTGTCCCTGTTGTACTGCATCCATATATATATATATATATATATATATATATATATATATATATATATATACATGAATTTCGATTGACTTTTTATATTTTAGATATCTTGTCTTTGTAAACATTGTAATGACCTAACTGGTCGAACAATAAAAATGTTACTTGCTTGAACATTGTCGATTGGGTGCTCCGTCGAGCCGCTCCTGTGGTGGAGCAGCTAGAGCACCTGACCCAGCAGTAGATGAGGG
Organism: Neoceratodus forsteri; assembly: GCA_016271365.2. Classification (NCBI taxonomy): domain Eukaryota; kingdom Metazoa; phylum Chordata; order Ceratodontiformes; family Ceratodontidae; genus Neoceratodus; species Neoceratodus forsteri. The sequence continues at coordinate 1,337,334,091 of CM057455.1, read as the reverse complement.
GGAAGACCAGGGTTTGAAACCCTGCTTGGGAAATGTTGTTTACGTCCCGACTGTGCAGCCATGACTAAGTTCCGCAGTCAGCTTTTTAACTTGCCCTGCTGTCCACACCCTCACGGAGTTGATTATATTTATTCCGGGAGGTGTGGGGGATGCGGGTGTGGAGCCCCCCACAAAAAACAAACTGAAGGATCAGGTGTGCTGCATTCGTGTGTGGACAGTATTATGTGCTGCTGCTGCATTGCTGCACACTGTTTTCTGTGCATGGGTGTGACGTGCGCAGTTTTGTCCACGACATCATGACCCCATGCCATTTTCAACAGCAATTTTTTAAAACCATCATGCCCATACAAATGCAAAAACTCTACATTCATTTATTTCAGAGTTATAAAAATGGGTAGGGACAATCCTGTGTCCTGATTAATTGAGAAGTTACAAATACACGTAGACCAGGAAAAGAAATCCATGGCTTCACAGTTCTTTTAGCAATGAACATAACAGTTGCATTGCTCACTTAGTGAAATCAAATTCATTACTTAATTGTAATCTAATTTCATCAATATTACTATCATAGGCAAACATGAAAGGAACCATGGTAACCACCTAGTACTTACAGAGGAGGAACTAAGAGAATTAGAAAACTCAAAAGTAGTAGTCAACACAAAAAAAACTAACAGTTGGGCAGTACAATAATTTAATGTGTTGAGAACAAAACAGGGCCACATTAGTTTTAGTTTATTTATTATACTAGAAAGGCATGCGAGCAAAAAAAATGCCCATTTTCACAAGTGTCCAGTCAATGAACAACATGCAGTGTTACAGAGCAAAAAGAGAGACACAATAACAAAATCTATACAGCAAATTGCAAAATAAATGACATAAAAAAATTAACATACGACAATAAATTTATTACTTAGTTTCAAGTGGATGAAGTGCTTTGCAGTTCACAAATTAGATAGAAGCAAGGAAAGGGGGGAGGGGAATGTGGGGGTAAGGACTAGTGGGGCTATGATAGAGTGACAGAAGTCAGGAAATCAAGTGCAGCCAGGGGTAGAGCAGGAGAAGTGGTGAAAATGTGCACAGAAAAAGTGAGGGGGGGAGGAGACCAAGGACGTGAGGTGAGGAGGTAGAGAAGTAGAAGGACTAAAGAGAATGTTAGGGCAGGGGCAGTGGCATGGAGTGGAGGAGAGGTGCTTTTAGGGGAACATTTATGAACCCTGCCCACTATAGTTTGAATGTCTATGAAAATACCTTCTAAATGAGGTATTCGGCTATTCTGTAGCTGGCAGAAATTCAGACATCTCGATGATTAAGCCTACCCCATATTAATACTACTTTGCCACCATTTTTAAAATCCAATGATGTCACTGACTATTAAGCTGTGCTTGACTACAGTGTGGTTAGCCACAGCTTGATTGTCACTGATATCACAAGGTCTTTAAAGAGCAGATTCCTAGTTTCAAAGTTCCTGCTCCCCCAAACATATCGTATAGCTCACCTGGCCCAGAGTTGATGGCTACATATTTCCTTTTTTAAAAGTTATATGCTTGTGACAGGGTAGAATAGGACCCTGTCCCAGTTGTTATGGAAAGAGTTTGAATGCAGGGATATGTTCAATTCTATTCCTTTCCTGTCTCTTGTCTGGTTGCGCAACCAAATTTTCCTGTGAGACCTCGGCAATTATCACCCTGACAATCTCACAGTTCTTTGCCTCTCATTGTCTCCTCTTGCTGTTTGTCTTTTCCTCCCTTGCATATCTGCTGCCATGAAAATACATGTAAATCATTATGTGGAAATGTAACTAATATTGGGATCCCTTTGTTTAGAAAATATATAGTGTTACTGTTGAAATGTATATAATTATATTTTGAGATGATTGCAAAAAGCTATTGGGATCTCAAGAGGTTACCTGAGTGCAAATGTTTAAGCCTTTTGCTGAAGAACTGTGGAGAAGGGGCCTCAGCTCAGGGATAGTATGTTCCTGCCTTGTCTGATTCTTACAAGAGCAGAATACTTGTTAAAAATGGGGGTTGGAAGGACTTATAAGAGAGCTGAGCTGCAATTGCTAAAGCAAAAGAGAATGAACACAGAGATTGAAGGAAAACTCTGATGGATCTTTATTTTATTTTGCCTTTGTAAATAGTTATACTGAACAAGCTTATTTTTATATGTTACTGCTTGTGTAAATAAATCTTTTTGGTGAATTCTACAACTGCTCCTGGTTTTCCTATGTTTCCAGACCTGTGCCTCAATGACAGATGGTATCAGCCTAAGTGGGATTTACACCATGCATACTCTACAAGCCAGGAGTTTTGTGCGTGGGTACTGGACCTAGTACTAGGAAAGCACAGAGAAAGGTATGGATTCTGCAGCAGCAAGTCCAGGAGTGGTTACCAGGAGAATGGCAGCCAAACTAGCAGAGGCAGAAGTCCAAGCTGAGATTGTATAGCCAGCACAAGTTATGGAAAAAGAACGGGCAGTGACAGAACCTGAAAGCCTGATGGACTTTTTCAGATGGTGGGCTATATAATAAAAAGAGATGGAGAAGTTGAGAGAAAAAGGAATTCAACATTTAGAAGTGCAGAGGAGAGAAGAGATGCAGTGACAGGAGCAGCAGAGGAGAGAAGAGATGCAGCGACAGAAGCAGCAGATGAGAGAAGAGATGCAGTGACAGGAGCAGTGATGGCTGGATGCCTTGCAAGCTATCAAAGGCAGGGGATCTGGCACAGATCCAGATAAGCAACAAAACACAAGCAGTTTAAAAGCCATTAAACTTACAAAGTTGTGTCCCTTGGATGATATTGAGGCATACCTGATAACTTTTGAAAGAGTTGCCACAGCCTGCCAATGGCCAAAGCAGCAATGGACAATCAGATTGGTACCTTCCCTGAAAGGTAAAGCCCAACTTGCTTACAGCAATATGGACACTGCACAGTCAGAAAACTATGACCTGGTGAAAAGTGAAACCCTGAAAAGGTATGACATCTCCAGAGAGACCTACAGGCAGAGATTTCAATCTCTGAGGTACAACTCGTTTGACAATCCTCGAGAAGTTTTCACCCGACTCAGAGAACTCCTGATAAAATGGCTCCAACCACAGAGCAAAACAGTCCCACAGATCCTTGACACATTTGCTATGGAGCAATTCATCAACAACTTGCCTAGAGATGTGCAGCTTTGGGTAAAAGAATATCAACCAGAGAGTGAGGAAAAGGCTGTTTCTTTGGCCAAGGACTACCAAGTGACCAGATGCCACAGCAGGCTGGTAACAGCCAAGCACTTGTAAGACACACTTTTTCCCATTTAAACTCCAAGCTTGATAAGTACTCTGCTGGGGGTAATACATCTGTGCCCAAAGACGTTATTTGCTATAATTGTATTAATCCAGGCCATATTGCAAGGAACTGCCGTAAGGAGAGGAGGAGCAGATTTGTCCTTGGCAAATTGGGGTAAGTACTTAACAGATGTGAAGTTGGGGGATAAAAAACTGTCGTAAGGAGAGGAGGAGCAGATTTGTCCTTGGGAAATTGGGGCAAGTACTTAACAGATGTAAAGGTGGGGGATAAGACTATAAGGGGGCTCCTTGATTTGGGAAGCAGACAGACCCTAGTTCATGTTGAAATGCTGGGAAAACACTGTGCAAAAAGACCAGGTACTGATGTCATCTGCATCCACAGGGACACTCGATACTATCCCACCACCCAAGTGACTCTGACCATTAAGGGTGTGTCACACTAAATGAAAGTGGGGGTAGTACCTAAGTTACCTGTACCTGTGATTATTGGAAATGACTTTCCAGGATTTACTGAGTTATTCAAGGAGGGAGTAAATCCTGATGTTTCAGCAGCTGTGGTGACAAAGAAAATCTCAGATGGTGGGGACACTTTTCCTTTCAGCGATTTTGATTCAGACTTGTTTTAGCACAGCACCAAGATCCAGAAATCCAGGGAAGAAAGATGATGCCTGAAGAAACTGTGGCAGCAAATGACTGATGGACATAAAGGGTTAAAATACGGAAATGCTGAAACTAAATTGATAACTGAATGTGATTTTCTTTCAGAACAAGCTAACAATGTCTCTCTCCAGGGTTATTTTAAGCAGCTGGGGGTGAAACCAAAACAGGGTGGACCAATGTTTAAAAAATGTAATGGGGTACTGCACAGAGTTTGGGTTAAACCTCAGTCACAGAAACAGAACAATTGGTTATACCACAGAAGTATAGAACAGAGTTGTTACAGATAGCACATGATAGTCCTATGGCTGATCACTCAGGGAGGGATCGAACTCTTGCCAGATTGCTGTATAGATTTTACTGGCTTGGAATTCATGAAGATGTTGCAACCTAATGTAATTCCTGTGCTGAGTGTCAGAAAGTAGCTTCAGTCACTAGAAAAGACATGGTGCCCCTGGTGCCCCTACCCTTGATAGATGTGCCTTTTGAGAGAATTGCAATGGATGTGGTTGGTCCTTTAGACAAAAGTAAAAGGGGTAATAGATTTATCCTGGTAGTATGTGACTGTGCTACTCGATATCCAGAAGCAGTTCCAACGCGTACTGTTACAGCTTCAAAAGTGGCAGCAGAGTTTGCAAAAATGTTCAGCAGAGTGGGCATACCTAAAGAAATTATTACTGATCAGGGTAGTAATTTTGGTGCTGCATTACTTCAGGAGCTGTAGAGACTACTAGGTATCACTGCCATAAGAGCCTCCCCCTGTCACCCTCAGACAGACTATCTTGTTGAGCGTTTTAACCAAACCCTAAAACGCATGTTAAAAAGGTTTGTAAAAGGGGAAGGGAAAGACTGGGACCAATACTTGGCATACCTACTTTTTGCCTATAGAGAAGTGCCACAGGCATCAACAGGGTTTTCAGCATTTGAAATGCTGTATGGTAGGCAGCCAAGAGGGCCACTGGATGTGATAAAAGAAACGTGGGATGATAACCCCACACAGAAACAATCTATAACGTCTTGTATATGTGCCTTAGGAAAGAAGCTGGCAAAATATGTTGAAATTGCCCATGGAAATCAGGGAGAGGCCCAAAACCAGCAGAAGGTATATTACGACCATGGGGTAAAAGAAAAAGTTTTTGAGCCATGTGAAAAGGTTTTGCTACTGTTACCCACAACAGAAAATAAACTGTTGATGAAGTGGCAAGCGCCTTATAGAGTGCTTAGATGTACTGGTACCATTAACTATGAGACTGAGACCCCTGACAAGAAAAATCCTACTAAGACATACCATGCTAACCTCCTCAAGAAATGGGTTGAAAAAATGCCAAAAACTGCTTTGCTTCTTTTACCAGAAACTGATAAAGAAGATACTAATGTAGCTTATGATAGACTGGAACAAACTGTAACTGCTGTTGCTGTAAAGGTGAATGTTTTCTTAACCTCAGAATAAACTTCAGACATTCGTAATGTGCTAAAGACATTTAACAGTACTTTTACCACAGCACCCGGCTGAGCAAAAGGGGTTCAGCATGTTATAGGGACAAGGAATGCTCGCCCTATCAGGTAAAAGACAGGTTACCAGAACAGTTAAGAGCTGACATCACAAAACAGGGTTGGATGTGCCTGTGTAGGGGTGTGTCGGCGGCTTCAGGAAGTGGCTCCTGTTTTGGCTGTGGTGACCAAGGATGATTGTACGAGGAATATAACTTTTAAAAAAGGCAGTAATAAAAGGAAATATGTATAGCCATCAACTCTGGGCCAGATGAGCTACAATATGTTTGGGGACACGGGAACTAGGTACCTGATCTTTAAAATGGTGACAATATAGTATCAATATGAGGCAGACTTAATCTTCAATATCTCTGGACTGCTGTTGGCTAACGGTAAGCCCCAGACTCCATTTGAAAGGGCATTCTACAGGCTTTCAAACTATAATAGGCATGGTCCATAAAATTTCCCCTTCAGTGAATGATACCCTAAAGCTGTTTTCAAGAAATTTTATGAAGAAGTGAGAAATGCATCTGTTGACGAATACTTGGTTTGGAGCTGAAAAAGGAATTAGAGTAGTACTAAACAGAAAAATCAGCTTACCATATACAGCATACTCGCATATAAGTTGACCTCACCTATAAGTAACCCCCCTCTTTTACATTTGATTTTAGCAGTTTTGTAGATATACCTCTCATATAAGTTGACACATCACATTTTATTTTCAGTACACTCATCCCCCTACCAGCACCCAATTTTAACTGAAGAAGGTGACCAGCACAATCCACCCTCTTCCATTGCCGGTCACCGTCTTTGTAGTTCTCAAGAGCTCTTATAGCGCAAAATTCAAGATTACAAATTACCCGCTGCCCCCTCCCTAGTAGCACCCTGCTCTCACCCTCCTCCCCCCCAACACCCTATTTTGGCAAAGGAATGTGACCGGCACAACCACTCTCTTCCATGGCTGGCCACCATTTTTATAGTTTTCAAAAGTGCATATAGTACTAAATTCAAGATCGCAAATTACCCCCTTGCCCACCTTCCTAGTTTCACCCTGCTCCCCTCTCCCTCCCAACACCCAGTTTGGCAAAGGAGGGCAACTGGCACAACCCATTCTCCTCCACTGCTGGTCACATTCAGAATGAGTGAAAGCATATGCGCGCTTGTTCTGTCCAATACAGCAGCTGTTTTACTATTAGACATAACAAGCACGTGAGTACTTTCATTCATTCTGAAGGTGGCCTGGGTAGAGGAGGGTGGGTTGTGCCTATCACCTTCCTTTGCCAAAATTGGGTGTTGGGGGAGGAGGGTAGGAGCAGGGTGCTACTTTGGTGGGGAGCAGGGGGTAATTTGTAATCTTGAATTTAGTGCTATCAGTGCTTTTGAAAACTACAAAGATGGTGGATTGCCATGGAGGAGGGTGGGCTGTGCCTGTAAATATTGTGCAAGCAATGCAGACAGACTAACAGAGCAAAACTGCCAAAAATGGATAGGCCATAGCCAGAAAGACAATCATTTGAAAAAATGGAAATAATAAAAACATGAATTACAAATGTTAAAAAAATGACAGCCTGCTAGTTAAAAGCTGAGGTGGTTTGTTTGAGAAGGTAAGGCTTGGTTTTGGATGATGGAGTATGCAGCCAGAGGGAAGTTCTTATAGAATGGAGTCCATCAAGTCAAGTGTGTTGACTCTTTGCCTGTGTCTCTTCCAGACATTGATGGCATGTTTTCCTTGGAGATTAACTGGAGCTTGGGAGGATGAGGTTTTGGGATTTGTGTCAGTTACAGGAGGTTCAAGAATAAAATATAAGCCTTAGAGGATGGGGAGGTGGGGGGACCTTGTCTTTCCAGATCTACAAGTTTGCTTTTGTTCCTTTTGGCTGCAAATTCTTTTAATGTGGATGGCTGGAGGTGGAACCCACCTTGTCACCTTTCACAAGGTGCCTTGGTACAGAGTATAGCTGAATTGCATCACGTGAAATAAGAGTTCAGGTTGCAGAGTGCCTTTAGAGGGAGGGCAAAAAGGAAAAAAGGGGGCAACAAGCAGAGTGGAAACAAAATCTGGAAGGTCATATGTGTGAATGCTAGAAGTCTAGGAGATAAGATTAACCTAGACCTAGAGACCTAGAAGCCACGATGGCAGACGTCGACCTGGATATAATGGCCATTTCCAAGTCACAGTGCACTGAAAACCATGACTGGGACATGGCCATACCACACTATACTCTGTTCAGGAAGGACTGGGTGAGAAGAAAAGGAGAGGGTGTGGTGCTTTGTGTCAGGGACAGCATAAAAGTGATGGAGATACAGGGAATGGTCGGGAGGAAGAGATGTGGGTCACCCCGGAGACAAGTAATGGAGACAGTATTTGCACTGATTTATAGACCTCCAGCACTGGAACAGGTGACTGATGTCGTAGGCATCAGCAGAAGGAAGCAGAGAAGTGGGGTACTCTACCGGTCAACTAAGGCAAGGCATCTTTTCACTACTGTGTAACAATTGCTGCTGGGAAGGGCAGACGCTCAAAGGTAGGCCAAAACTTGGAATAGGAGCAGCACCAACCTGAGGTAGGAGTATAAAAAGATTTAAACAAAGCTTGGGGGGACAAAAATAGAAACAAAAAAAAGGGGAAAACTAGAAACACCCTAATAGGGGTAAGGGTACAAAAGTGTTTTCAGATAACACAGGGAGAACAGAGGTTGAGAATGCTGGGAGTGATGCAGTGCAGTGGCTCAAGGGTGGCAGTTTTCAGAGGGACCTTCTGGAGACTGCAGTGCTACCCTGTCTGCACACACTTTCTGGGCTGAAGGAAGAGGTTTCTAAACTCTAGGCCGAGTTGGCTAGGACTTCTGGGACCTTCCCTCCCGCCCAAGGGTCACCATGTCTGCCACCATTACCTCAGGGAAGAGGAACGGCTGAACTATGGTGGACCCTGGAAGGGTGGGGGTGGTGGGACAGAGGCATATTCCTCAACCGGTACCACTGCAGAATTCCTGCGTCACTCTGGTAGGGTGGGGCTGCTAGGAGGAAGCATCCATGATAGTTACTAAGGGGGATGTGGAGGACCTCCGTAGTGGAGACCCCAAGGAGAGTGGTAGAGGAACACTGAGGAGAAGGAAGCAACTTCTGGGTGGAGGACTCAATTGTGAGGGGATAGATTTGGGAATAGGAAAGGGAAGGGGGAGAGGCGGGTTAGGTGAATACCTAGTGCTATGGCCCAGAGAGATGGACGCAGGTCCTGAGGATCACTAAGGCAGCAGGACGGGAGGGAGAGCTGGATGTCATTGTCCACCTGGGGATTAATGACCTGGCTAGGGACAGGGCTGGGATAGTGTAGGAGGCGTTTAGGAAGCTGGGGAAGTGTCTTAGACTGGTAGCTCACTACTCGGTGGCTTTCACTGAGATGCTGCCTGTCTATGACAGGAGAGAGAAGATGAATCTTCCTACCAGGAGCTTCAACTCATGACTGAAGGAATGGTGCAGAGAGGAAGGGATTGACTACATTGGGGACTGGGGACCCAACTGGGAGGATAAGGACCTGTACAGGATTGATAGCCTGCATCCATCTGGGAGGAGAACTCTAGTCCTCAGTGGAGGGTTTAAATGTTACTTTGATGAACATTTAAACTAGCCAAGATGAGGGGTGGTGGAAGGAATTGGGGAGTCAGAAATTGTTACCCCCATAGGCTGAAGTGCAGAGTAAGGAGACTTCAAGGGGTCAGGAATCCACCAGGGTGCAAAATAAGAAGGGAAGCAAGGTGGCAGAGATAAAAGGGAAAAGGACCAGGAGCATTAGAAAAAGAGGTGGGAAAGGGAGAGGGTGAAGAGGAAAAAAAGGAGACAACAAGCAGAGTGGAAACAAAATCTGAAAGGCAATGTTTGTGAATGCAAGAAGTCTGTTAAATAAGATTCTGGACCTAGAAGCCATCAGCAGTCTTAGAATTTAGGTTCAAACTCTGCATGCATGCTCCACTGTAGCAGCTGCTCTGATTTGTTTCTATAGCTAGAGTGGAGCTGTGACTACTAAAACCAGCTAAAAGGCTACCAAAACTTTTACACATTTTCAAGCAAAGAACGTCAGTGAAAAGAACTGATTCTTGTGAACCTTTTTTCATGTTCTGTAGGGAGAGGCAGGGTTAGGGATTGTAATCAAAGTGAGGGATCCCTGAGAAGAAACATTACTACACTGAGTAGTTTTTTCTTCTAACTCCAGGAATCCCTCATTTAATGTTTATGTTTTAAGCAGACTATACAACAGTATCTTTGGAGTCTCAGTCCAGAACCTCCTTAGTAAAAAGAAAGCAGTTCCAAAGCAGGCACCCTCCTGGACTGTATGTTCAGACAGTAGTGCTTTGTGAAGTTGTGCACTGTTTTCCAGGTAGCTGCTTTGCATGTCTAAGAATGGAATGCCCCTAGTGGATGCCACAGAGGCAGAATTACCCCTTGTGGACTGTGCCCTTAAGCCTCTGGGGGGAACTTTCCCAGCTGTTTCATAATATAACTGAATACAAGAGGCTATCCAGCTAGAGACAGACCTCTTGGTTGTTGGGTTACCTTTGCCGGCTTCACCATAGGTAACAAAAAGCTGAGTTGCCTGAGAGATGACATCCCTTGTCTGGTCCAAGTAAATACTCCGTACTCACTGCAGATCCAGGCTGTGTAACTTCTGCTCACATGGACTGAAGAACTCAGAATAATATACAGGAAGAGCAACTGACTGGTTTAGGTGGAATTCTAACACCAGCTTAGGTATGAACTTCCTATTGGCTATAAGGACTACTCTGACCCTGTGGAAGATTATATCATTCAGCTCTGTGCAGAGGGCTTACAGCTTGCTTACCCTCCGAGCACAGGTCAAGGCAATCAGGAATATGGTTTTCTGTACTGTATGACATACTTTAGGTCAACAGTGTTTATAGGTTCAAAGGAGCTTCCATAAGCTGGGTAGGGCAGATCTTGAGATCCCATGATAGGACAGGATCCCTTACTGGTGGCAACAAATGGCTGAGGCCTTTGAAAAACCTTTAAAGATGGGCTGAGGCCAGTGACCTTCCTTTGCCTGCTATATAGGCCAACAAGGCCGACTTCCTCAATCCACATGTATGCAGATGATACTGTACTCTACTACTACTAGGGCTCCACCCCTGATGTGGTATAATCAAACCTCCAAGCTGACTTCAACAAGGTACAGCAATGGTTTAGCTCACACCAGCTCTCCCTAAATGCAAAAAAAGCTGTCACTATGACCTTCGGCACACGACAACGCCTTGCCAGACTCCCCTCCCTTCCCTACTTCACCACCCTGGATGGCCAAAAACTTGAAGATTTCTCCTCTTTCCGTTACTTGGGGGTCTGGTTTGACAGCCATCTCTCCTTCTCTGACCACACCAATGCTATCTCAAAAAACTACGCCCCATGCTCAGTGCACTATATAAGAACCGCAGCAGCCTCCCTCCCCGAGTCCGACGTGAACCGATCCTGAAGATGATACTCCCCTCAATCGACTACTGCAACACTGTATACAGTGCAGTCCCTAAGTCCACCCTATCTAAACTGGACACACTTTATAATGCCTTCTGACGCTTTGCTCTTGATGCCTCTCCCCTCACCCACCACTCCAACCTCTACCGAGCCTTGGCACTACCGTCGCTCGAAAACTGCAGCATCTCTCACTGTGCTAAATTTGTCTCCAACCTATGGCTCGGGTCCATCCCTCCTACCTTGCCACCGTGCTCACAGATGCCCCATCCCCTCCCATCATCTTAGATCCAGTGACTCCTGCCAACTTTCTGTCCCTAGGTGGAAGACCTCTGCTGGTCAAGCTGCCTTCTCACAATAGCTACCCAAGCTCTGGAATGCCCTTCCACCGCAAATTTGGCACTCCTCCTCTTCCTACTCTCTGTCTACCATCCTAGCAAACTTCCTTACTACAAATTGCTCCTGTCCCTGAATCTGCCATGCCCAACTATCCCCTCCCCAATGCCTGACCAGTGGCCTTAGCCTTGCTACAGAAGCTGGCATATAACCCCAACCTTGCACTTATGTCCTGGGCCTATTTTGCCCTATGTACTGTGTATAACTGTGATTTACATCCTATGTTGTTTACAGCTGTTGCTACTGTGCTAATTTACCTTGTCTGCTGCTTCTTGTCGCAAAATTGTTATTTGATACTATACTATCCTAAGCATTCAATGTGCGCTGCTAGTATATTCATGCAATCATGTATCCTTATACTGCTTTTTTATTTGCTGCTGTTCACTGTTCACTTGATAACCTGCGTGTTATCATATCCATGCGTACCCCCCCAGGTCGCACATGGAGACGAGCATCTTGTTGCTCAGTGTGCCTTTCCTGGTGAAACATTTGCAATAAATACATAAATAAATGCTGCTAACTGTACCTTTAATATTGATGGCCTCAGGTCTAAGGACTGCAGGTGCACTAGATGGTCCATGACCATGGGCAACCCTGCCTGCATTGGGATTATCTTTCTGTGGGCACACCAGTATGAGAATATATTCTTCTTTGATGAGTATGCTTTACTGGTTGCTGGTTTCCTGTAAACTTTAAGCACCCTCAGGACCTCATCTCATAGATTCAATCCAGAGTACTCTAGCTGCTCAAGAACCATGCTCTCAGGCATAAAGTCCTGGAGATTGGGAATGTTGGCCTGCCAAGTGCCAGTAAGTTACAACTCAGTGGTAGGCTGATTTTATTTTTGTTTTATTTATTTACTGTAATCTTGGAATAACACCTTTTGAGAACAAGCTCATTACTTAGGTTCCATGTCCGAGATGAGACAGTGAAAGCAAAAATGTTACAGGGTCTAAATAAAAAACAGATTTAACAAGTTTAGACTTTAGCAAAATAAATAAACTTAAGCAATTCAAATAGCACTGTGTATAAATCAGTAGTGTACAATGTGATCCTTCTTTTTATACAAAGAGCAGAACCCATCAAGATGATCCGAAGTAAGGAGTTACGGGGCAGGGAAGAAAATTATCAACCCAGAGAGTGTTGTTAGGTGAAAATAAGAGTAGAGAAGAAATAAAAGATTAGGGTTAGGGTGCAGTCAGCAGTGGGATAGAGAAGGATGGGTGTGTGTGGAAGGAGGGAGTGGGGGAGGGCAGATTTTTTGGTAAGATAGTAATATACAGGGTGGAGTTATAGGAAGCTGTCTCAGCTGGAATTAGTAACTAGATGACATCTTAGCATTCGTTTAAAAGGTCCAGTTGTGCTCAGAGAGGAGATGTCAGGTGGAAGGTTATTTAGCCAGTTGGGAGCATGGCTTGCAAGAGATCTTTGACCTAATGCGGTGCAGGAATGTGGAAGGTTGAAAGTCATAGTATTAGAACTTCTGGTACAGCAATTGGATTCAAAGGGGATAAGTAGTTTCTGTACCCCAGGGGGTACTAAGCCAAGACTTACTTTTTTTGCCATGAGGCAGGTTTGGTACTTAAGTCTGCTTGTAAACTGAAGCCAGTTAGCCTTGGCATACAGATCACATGTGTGTGAGCCGAGCAGCTCCAGTTGCTAGTTGGTAAGCTTTATTTAAGGCCACTTTGAGGTGGTGGAGGGATGTATCCATAGCAGTGCCATAGATAATTAAGCCATAGTCTACAAGACATACCACAGAGCTTTGAACGGCAAGGCCTCAGGCCTCGGTGGTTAGATTATTCTTATGCCTATGGAGCAGACCAATATTCGTATTGATTGCCCTGGCTGTAATGTCAATGTGTTGAGCATAGGACGTGGCATTGTCCAAAGTAACTCCTAGGTACTTGAAGTGTTGTACTAGTTCAAGTGGTGTACCCACCGCATTTAAGACTGAACGAGAGTAATATTTGTGCCTACTTCTGGAGCTGGAGAAGATCATTGCTTTAATTTTCTTGTAATTCAGGATGAGTTTATGCTCACTGAACTACTTCTCTGCTTCACTGAAATATCTCTGTAAGTTGACTTCCAGATCTTTTTGGTCAGGATCACTGGTAAACAGGACTGCACCATCAGTGTAGAGCAGTGTGTGACCATGGCAGGAGCTGCGGAGCTGGTTTAGAAATACTGTATGCTGAACAGCAGTGGTCCCAGTATAGATATTTGTGGGACACCAGAGCAAATTTGTTTGCTGTTCGAGAGTATATTGTCAAGCTTGACTTGCTGGGAGCGAGTTTGAAGGTAGCTTTTGAACCATGTGATAGTATCAAAGGAGAGTCCTAGGGATGCTAGCTTTTTGATCAGAAGGTCACAATTTACTGTATTGAACGCTTTTGTAAGGTTGATAAAAACTGTCCCAATCAGGGTCCCTTGGTCCAAGGAGTTATGAATATAACCTGTGAACTCAAGGAGTGCAGATGTGGTGCTGTGTCCATTACAAAACCTGTGTTGCTGTGGGCATTGTAACCTGTATTTATCTAGGTATTCTCCTAACTGATCAGCCACTATTCTTTCGAGTGCTTTAGAGAGTGGCAGGAGGATTGAGATGGATCTGTAGTTTCCGCAGCTGGTTTGATCCCCACTCTTAAACACTGGAGTTACTAAAGCAGCTTTCCACTTATCTGGGAACTGTGAATACCTCAGAGATGTATTTATGATGTGTATTAGTGGAGTCAGTATTTCATCAAGAGTTTGAGCAATTAATTTAAGGTCCATGGAATCGCCACTGAACCTAGACTTCCCCAGGACCTTTAGGAATTACTTCTTGGCTTCCCTAACTGACAGCACTCTGAAGTGGAATGGAGGTTGAGATGGGGGTGGTTCCTCTGTCCTAGAATTGGGGGTTAAAGTAGATTTATGAAAGAAATCTAGGGGGAGAACATTGCTGAGGTCAGAGAACGCACTGTTAAAAGTGTTTGCAATGGTTCTAGGATCCTGCGTGGGGACGCCATCAATGTTTAACATGGGGAGATCTGGGTGCTTTCCCAGTGACTTTTTTTAAATTCAACCAGAATCTTTTGCCATCACTCCATGTGTGAGAGAATGCTTCCCTATAGTGCTGATTTTTTGCTGCTCGAATAGCCCTAGTGCAGCCATTCCTGGCTTATTTATAGGACTGAATGTCAGCCTGCTTTCCTGTAGCCCTGTCTCTATGCCAGAGAAGGTCACTAGATCTCATCATTTCTAGCAGCTCAGAGGAGAACCAAGGGTTGCAATATCACTTAATTTTCAATCTTTTTAATGGTGCATGTTTATTGCACACTTTGTTGAAGATAAGAATAAACTGCTCCAGTGCAGTATTCACATTGGTGGAGGAAATGATAGGTGACCATTCAAGCTGGTGAAGGTCAGCTTTCATTTGATCAAGGTGCCCTCGTTAAAGCACTCTGCTTGTTATAGTTCTAGGTGGAGGCTTAGAGAAATTGACCATAGGAGACAGGCGAATGATCACTTAATGAGTCAGGGAGAACAGTTGTATGGGTTTTATGGTCCAGTCAGTTAGCTAGTACCCAGTCCAGAAGTGTGGATGTGCCATTCTTGAAGTTCATCCTAGTAGATGATTCTACTAACTGGGAGAGGTGTACTGCTGAGACTGCATCCCTATAAGGACTTGCATCTGGGATGAGCCAGTTGGCATTAAAATCTCTTAGCATTATAGTTTCTGAGTTGAGATTCAGGGTATCCAGACTTCTATAAGAGAGTCTAACCCTTGGGTCTTCAGTTTAGGTGGAATGTATATTGCTATAATAGTAATGGCATTGTTGTTCACACCCAGGAGCACTTTCAAAGTTAGGGCTTGTATATGCACTCCTGTGGTGGGCAATGGTAGGACATGGCCCTGAATGTTGTCTCTGATGTAGACTGCACAACCACCACCCCATTTGAACAGTCTGTCTTGTCTGTACACTGTATATTCAGGTATCGAGATGGAGGCATCAGGTCTTTTAGGAGAGAGCCATGTCTCGACTATAGAGAGAATATCAGAATTATGTTGCAGAATCTATGCATTCAGGTTGTCCATCTTAGGAAGGAGGCTACATATGGTCATAGAGACAAAAGTTGCCCTGTAGTTCTCCAGAAGGGAGCGGCAGAATGGGGGGGGGGGGGGGAGGGTTTGGTTGGATATTTCTAGAGAGCAGTAATAATAGCAAGGGAATTTTGCATAGGTACTCTTTTAGATGCTTGTTGTTGATTTTATTTAGCCGGCCAGTGTTGTATTGCCACGTGCATTTCATAGGAATGCAGAAGATCCCGGGGAAAATAACTAATTTAGCAGCCAGTGAGTGCAGTGGTAGAGTAAGTCCCATCTAGAGGTTACTGGTAGGATCCAAAGTAGAAAATTGAAATTATTGTTATAGGATAACATTGTGGTCCTGTGCATATCAAGCAAAATCTCATTTAAAATTGCTGTGCCTATAGACTGTGAGTTGCTCATAGGATTTGTCGTTATGGTTTGAAGAGTGACCAGCAGTGCCATTTTCACTATTATGTAGGTAACAGGCACCATAGTGGTATTTAAATGATTAAAAGAAGTGGGCGCAGGTGCTTGATTTTGTGAGAGGTTTGCATTTAGAAAAGGCATCAGCAGATTACCTAGGGAGTGATTTGAAACCCACTAGAAGGGAGATCCCCTTTAAGAGGAGGAGTTGAGTAGAAAAACTATATAGCCAATGAGGAGAAAGGGGCGGGGAAATTGGAGCATTTAATAAAGGTCGGTTCTGGGGTGGACGGGTGGGACAAAATATCAAGTAAGGAACAAGTTGAGGAGAGCACTGTCAGCACCAAAGGTTTGTAGTAAAACCAGGCAGAGAAGCACCAATGGGCATCCAGCAGTGGTGACTGCAGTCCAATCAGAACTGCCGCTTAGGATGCTTGAGAAGTTCCAAGGAGAGTGCACCTGTAAGCGGGTCTGTAAGGGCAGGTGCCAAGGGAGGAAAGCAGCAGCCACTTCCAAGTGCCGCACTGCAGCCAAAGAGCTGCCAGTGGTTCAGGAAAGCTGGTGGGAGGTTCCAGGGAGATGAAGGAGGTTGCACCCAGCTGAAGAGTTAAGGGCCGGGGCCAACCATCAAGCTCAGGGCAGAGTAGCTTCTGTGCAGCAAGATGCAATGTTGTTCTCCGGGTGCGGTCTGCTTTCTTAACATCTGCTACAGTCTTCAAAAGAACTTCGGCGCAATCTAATCTGTCTGCCAACACACAGTACATCAAAGGGGTTCTGTCAAACTGATCCTCTGCACTCTTTAGATCAGGATTTCCTGTTGTTAGTTTCTGGAGTGTGGCCTTATCTCCTTTCACAGCAGCAGCATGGACTTAGGATGCTAATGAAGACCCATTGGGAAGCCAGTTCTCTGGGCCACTCAGACTTGTTTCAGGCACTTGGCAGGGATCCAGCCATGGCAGCCATTCAGTATCATCTGTGACTGGATTCTTGCTGGACAGGGCCAGGAGCATTGAGTATCAAGCCTTCCTGGCCCAGTCTGGGGCTATTGGAATCATTGTTGCGAGTTCTCTCCTGAGCTTCAGAAACACTTTCTGTATCAGAGGGAATGGTGGGAAGGCATACAGGAACCTCCCTGTTCTGTCCAAGGCCAGGGCATTCTCTGGGACTGTTGCAACAAAACTGTGGGAGCTGATTGTTCTTCCAGGAGGCAAACAGATCTAGTTTTGTAGTGCCCCACCTTCTGAAAACTGTGTCCAGATCCTGTTGGTTCAGGGCCCATTCGTGATTGCCCTGGCTGATTCTACGTCTGCCAGGACATTGTCTTTTCCTGGCAGATGTACCACAGAGATGTTTGCTTCTAAGGAGTGTTTTAGGTCCCAGATCCTCATTGCTTCCAAACACAATTTTGAGGATGTTGTTCCCCCTGCTTGTTTATGTCGTACATTGTTGTGGTGTCTCTGTTCTGATTTGGACAGGATGACCATGTACTGTAGCTGAGAGAAGGATGATTGCATTGCTAGCAACACTGTCCTGAGCTCCATGAGCTTGATGTGTTTCAAGGACTCCTGTGGGCTTCAGGTGCCACTTACTGTAAGATCCTGTAGGTGGGTGTCCCACCCCAGGAGTGAAGCATCTGTTATAAGTATACTTGTTGTTGATTGCTGCAGGAAGGAAATGCCCTCTCTGAGGTTGCTTTCTTCCTTCCATCCCTCTAAGGCCCTTACCAGTGCCTTTGTGACTGGCACTAGTTTTGAGAGTGGGCTACATCTCTGAGACCAATTGTCTCTTGAAAGGTAATGGATATCTCTCATCTCGAACCTGGTCTATGGAACCACAGCTGTGGAGGCAGCCATGTGTCCCAGAAACTGCAAGAAATCCCTTGTAGGTCTTGGTTGGCCTGCTGTGAAGGATTCTACTGTGGCTATCAGAATTGCCACTCTGGTCTAGGGAAGGAAGCTTTCCCTTGGAGGGTGTTCAGTTCTGCTCCTATGAAGTCCAGCATTTGAACAGGTTCTTTTTGGGACTTCTGCAGATTTATCAAAAATCTCAGATTCTCCAAGGTGCTTTTTACAGTTTCAATGGAGCACTTTGTCTCTTGTTTTGTTTTCCCTGAGACCAGTCAGTCATCCAGGTACGGGAAAACCACCACACCTTGCCTTATCAGATTTGTTGTCACCATCACTAAGCACTTTGTAAATACTCTTGGTACTGAGATGAGGCCAAATAGAAGGGCTGCAAAATGGTACTGGCAGTACCCTAGCTTGAACCTGAGATATTTCCTGTGGAAAGGCCTGACTGGGATATAAAAGCAGGTGACTTTCTGATCCAGTGATCTCAGTCAATGCTCCGACTGTAGGCTGGTATCACTGTTTTCAGTGTGACCATCTTAAATTTCTCTTTCTTTGTATGCTTGTTCAGATATCTGAGAGGTACAGTGGGTCACCAATCCCCATTTTCCTTGTGGGTTAGGAAATACCTCGAGAATAGACCTGTATCCCTTTGAGAGGCAAGGACCTTTTCCACAGCACTTTGTAATAGGGTCCAGTAAGACCCTATCTCCTCTGTTATGCAGAAAGAGTTAAAAGCAAGGATCTGTTTTATTCTCTCCATTTCTGTCTCTTGTCTGCCTGATTGCACAATCAAATTTTCTTGTGAGACCTAGGAATTGATTACTCTGACAGTCTCATGATTCTCCCCCTCCCGCTATCTTCCTGTCTTCACTTGCTGTTTCTTGCAGTTTCTATCTTTTCTTCCTCTGTGCTTATTTGTGATTACAAAAATGTATGTGGATCTTTATGTGAAACTGGGATCCCTTTGTTTGCCAATGTATATAGTTATATTGTTGAAATGATTGCAAAAAGCTATTTGGGGCTCAGAGGTTAACTTTGAGATGCAGTTTGATCTCCACAAACTCATTTGCAGAGTTATCAACAGGAGATTACTTCTGGGATGCAATATTCTATTTTGTTGCACCTGCAAGGAAAGAAATTCACAAAGTTCTGATACATTTTGTGAGAAACAGGAGGTATCTTAATGAGCTCAGGATGCAGAAGTTAATTGCCAGGAAAACACATTATATATGAAGAGAGCAATCATTTGTTAGAAAGAAAGATTGGGATTTAGATTTAGAGATACCTTCAGATGAAGGACTTTGTTTTCTCTGTTTGTACTGCCTTTGTAAAGAGCTATCCTGAGCACTTTTATGTTTTTATTTTACTGTTATTGGTAATAATAAATGCTACTTGCAAATTTTATAACTGCTCCTGATTTTCCTATGATTCCTGACCTGTGCCTTGATGGCACTCTTCTTGCAGCATTTACTACTTCCAGTTCCAACAGAATTCTTTCTGTGGTAGAGTGAGACAGAAAGCTTTTGTGTTTCTGCAGTTTTGGAAACCTTTTGAGCTACAAGGACAAACCCTGGCTCACTACCTCCAGAACCCACTTGTCTGTGGTAACATTTTCCCACTGCTAGAAGTTGTAGGCCACTAATCACCTCCTCCACCCACTGGCAATGGTTGGACAACCTGGGCAGGATTGTCAGAGGTTTTGCTTTAGCTAGGGCTTGGGTGCTGGTGCTGCAGCAGCATGCTTGGAGCCCTTTCTGCCCCTGCCCCCCATAGTAACCTCTTTGTGGTTGGTACTCATAAGAGGTATATGAAGTATAGGCTCTTGGGCAGTATTCTCTGACTCTGCCTCCCATTTCATAAGGCCTGTAGGAGGTAGAGGCCTTTTCCTTTTCATTATTACTCTTGTAAGTGATTTTGTATTCATCCACTTTTTTCATGTATGCCTCTGTTTTGTAACCAAAGAGTGAGTTTCCCTCAAATGAGAAATCCATGGTCTGAGTGTCCTGGGAAATGATGGTTGTTCTTACCAAAAAAATCTTCCTAATGGCACTGCATGGCCCAAAACCCTAGTAGCACTGTCATTTGTGTCCATAGCAGTGTGGAAATATTATTTAGTGGCATCTAGGGCTGATTTTGCTGTGGCAATTAAGTCATGTGCCAACTTACCATCTGCTTTATCATTCAGTACCAGAACTGTATTCCACAATACTTTCTGCTACTGTGCTGTATTTGATGAATACGCTCTATTCCTGATAAGCAGGGAAGCTGGAATGTAAAACTTTATGGCCATAGCATCCATTTTTCCTAGTCCTTTTCAGGGGTTTGTGCAGACAGGCAGACTTCAGCTGTTTTATAGGCAGAAGCCTGGAGCACCCCTTGATGTTCAGGGTGGACATATAGATATTCTACCCCTTGTCTGTTTGCCCAATATTTTCTTTTAACCTTTCTGTCTATGGCTGCATCTGGAGTAGGTGCAGACATGATTTCTGAGATGACCTTCTGAAGTGATTTGTGTATGGAAACCAGAAACCCACTTGCAGGTGCTGCCATCATTGTATCCATACATTCGGCTTCCCCTTCATCATCTTCTGTTTCTTGGGGGGGGGGGGTGTTGAGGGTATCTACCATTTGCCTGACAAATGAGAAAAAGGAAGAGTAGTCCTCATTATGCCTTGCAGGAGAGCCAAAGTCTTGCTTGGATGCATCCTCTAATTCCATGGGATCACTTTTCTCCTCTTGTACATAGCACATTTCTACCTCCTGCTCCTCAAGCAGATAGGTTGGAGTCTGAGCCTGAGGGTGTGTGGCAGTCGCATTATTAAAATTTCCCATGGCCAGGAAAAATTGCCACATTTTTGATACGTCCTCAGAGGAGGGCATTTTCTGTGTCATCTCTCTGCGCCTTTCTCCTTTCAGGGGGAATGACAGTGACATTTTTCTCTTTAAGTTTCTTTTTTCTGTCACCATTTCAAGTGTCTTCTGTGAAGATCTTTCATTCTTATTTTTGCCATCACTGGATTCAGATTCCCCCTTTCAGACACCCTAGAGTCTGATCCAGCCATACCATGTTTATCAGATGGCTTAGCAGCTTTATCTATTTTTCTTTTCCCTTTTACAGGGACTGCTGCTGTACATGAGGAGATGTACCCTTCTGATGTGTGCTGTCCACAGTCACTGGGAACTTCCTCAGATCCTTTTTATTTTTTAGTGTGAAGGAGGCAGACTGAGAAGCCATAATTTCTTTTTATTTTTTAGCCCTTTTCTTTAAGGTTTTAGGGCAAAATCTAAGGCCCTGTCCACATTTGTGGTCTTGTAACGTTACCGGCAGTCGGTAATGTTACAAGACCGGCAAACACAGATCGTGTCTGAACCATATTTAAAAACCATGCTAAAACCCTGATTGGAGCAGGGTTTTAGCATGGTTTCAGACCGACACAGTTCCCAGTTGGGAACTCAAGGAGGCAAGCATGGTGTCAGAGTGCAGTGTGGATACTCCGACAACCGTGCTCAAATACGGAAAATCAAAAACGTTTTGAATATGCAGGTCAGTGTGGACAAGACCTTAGACAGAATTCACAGTTAGTAAAGCTGTGTTCTGGACCCAGGCACTTTAAATGGAGCTTGTGACAGTCTACCCTTTCCAGGAGCTGAAAACACTTTTTACAATTTTTAGAGCCTGAGGGCCAGATATTCAAAACTTTGCGCTGGGTGCAAACCGTTAGCGCAGGTTTAGCGCCGGGTTAGCGCAGGTCTGTTATATTAAAATGGCCAAATAGCATGTGCAAACTGCATTAGCACCGGGCAAAATCATATTGTATGCAAGTGGCAAACTGAGGGGGCATGTCAGCGCAATGCTGTATTCAGCAAATAGTGCCATGCAAAGTGGTTTTGCGTGACTTAGCACAGCACTTTGCGTGGTGCAAATTACCACTCATGAAAAGGTGGTCTTAACCATGGGCAAATCAGCTTTGCGTGACATTGTGGCTTTGTGCGGCTTTGCGCGACCCTAACCAATAAGTATGACACATAGAAAAAGCCATACATAGAGGAAACATGCTGCCCACTGATGGCATCACAATGATGCCATTATCTGCCACCAGTCCCAGCCATGCCAGACAGTAAGTGGTGACCCAGCTCCCAGTGGACACCATGGCAGTGCAGCCATATATCACACACCTGCAGACCACCCTTCGGTGGACACCAACAGATGCCAGCACACACATGCAGCACTGTGGGCATGGAGGGTGTTGCAAGGAGGGTGTACAAGTGACCAGGCTGCACCACAGACTGGGTGTGGCCACAAGGCTGGGACAAGCCACACTGTGCACATGGGCTAGTGTTGGGAATACTCCAACACCAGTGTGCCTATCTGATCGTATGTGCCCCCTCAGCCACATACCGCACATCTGTACAGACACCACAGCACACACAGCCACCGTGTATATGTCACTGTGAGTATCCCATGCCAGTGGTACAGCATCTGTGGATTACACAACAGCAGATCAGTAATGTCCACTGTCAGCAGACACCTACAAGTTGGGCCTGTCACTCTGTACAGTGCATTGGTCATCGCTGCCCTACACACCATAGACATTGCTGTGTCCCTCCCACTACTGGTCCCCTTGCTAGTGTAGTGTCTGCTAGGCACTGTAGCATGACCTAGAGTTTCAGAGTTGCATGCAGCACCACCACCTGTGCCTGTGCTGTGTAGTCCCCTGGGGCACAATATGTTAGGCTGTACTGTTCAAATGTAGCCTGCAGCTACCACCATGCACTCCCATACAGATCTACAGGTGGAGCTGTGGAAGACCCAGCCAGCCCCTGTACTTCCAGACAGACCTACAGGTGGAGCTGTGGGACCCTGCAGTAATGCTGGGAAAACTGCATGCAAATCAGATCATAATGAGATGCTAATCTGAATGTTTGCCCATAGACTACCTAAGTAAGCTCATTTTCATGCCACTTTTGAATATAGCAAAGTTTAGCCCTGGGCAAATGTGATTGCACTGGGCAAATGGCTTAGCTCCGTGCTAAACCCACACAAACGTGTTAGCACCGTGCAAACGTTTCAGAAATATTGTACAGTTTTGCACAATGTAATTTCACCTGCACTGCTGCTTGCAGCTGTACTGAGTCCACGCATTTGCTGGCACACACATTGGCCACTTAGTTCACCTCTACCTTCCTTCACATCACTGTGCACTTGGCTGCTGTTGTGGTGTGCACTTCCTGGTTGCTATATTCAGAGATGTCTTATTACCGGGCTATGTTTTGCACTGTACTCCCAGCCCAGACTGCCCGGCTTCCTTGGCATGCAATATTCAGCAGGTTTAGCACTGGGGCTATCCCTTTTGAATATAGTGGGTTATTGGGTCCTGGGATGATTTAGCATGCTGAGCAGTGCTAATTTAGCCCCAGGGCAAAGTTTTGAATATCTGGCCCTGACAGTCCTATACTTTGTTCCCCAGTTCTCTCAGACATTCCATTTTAGAGAGACCTTGTGGGAAATGAGTTGATTCCCTAAAGAAAAATTTGTACAAGAGCCTACATCCATCAATGGCTCTTGGACTAAAAAACTGGGCCAAAGGTCAAATTGCAGTTCCTGTAACAGGAACTGATTAAGATCAAAGGCTGCAGACAGGAGTAGAAGGCAAAAGTAATCCACTTCCTGTAACAGTAAAAAATGAAAACGAAGAAACCACTATAGAAAAATCTGGGTAAGTGGTTTAAAGTCACTTGTACTATCTGTAAATTGTTGATCTATTATTGTCTTGTCTATATTGCTCCTTTCCCCCCTTTCCCCAGGACGCATCTGGAATCGAGTGGTTCTCCGCTCAGTATGCCTTCCTGGTAAAATGCTTAAATAAATAAAAAGTTGGCTTAAAAAAGTATTCTCTGGCTCCTGTGAGTCAACTGGCAACCGGAGAAACCAAAGTGCTAAAAATGTATTCATTTTATTTTTGGTAACCAGGTAAAGGCCCACTAGGCACAAGTGCCTGTTTTCAGGAGCAACCTGGAAGCACTGGGTGGTTAAGTGATTTGCTCAGAGTCTCAAAGTATGCAAGTGGAGGTTGTGAGAATTAAACCAAGGTCTGATCTGCTGGCTGTACCGAGCTCATTCGCAGCTCGTTGCTCTAACATCTAGGCTATACTGCTAGCCCCTGGCTCCCTAGCTAACACAAAATATTGAGAAACTAACCGTAACAGTACTAACTTTTTAATAAAAACTTTAAAACAAATAACCATCTAGAGAACCACAAATACTGGAGCTGACTTTGGGTTGCCTGCTCTCTTAAGGCAGAGAAACAAATATGAGCAACTGCCAGAGTGGAATGTGCATGCGGAGTTTGAAGCTACTGCACATTCTAAGATTCCATCATTTGAATATGATTTTATCCCCAGGGCATCTTTCTACATGGAGATAGATGCTGAAAGTGTAAACACTAAGTAAGGGATTCTTGTGTAAGAAGGACTGTGTCATCTGCATACATGTGAATATGAGAAGAGACACAGGCCTTGGGGAGGTCATTCAAGAAAACAGAGAATAGCATAGGTGCTAGGATGAAAACCTTAAGGAACACCTGACTCAATTAAAAGAGGGGCAAAAAGCATTACATATAAGGACTGCTTAGGACCTGACATTTTTTTTTAATTTACTGTGTTTTATTCACTTATCTTCCCAGCCTGCCCTACTTTGGTCCTGCTCCCACACCCAGCCCTGTCACCCACCTTCTCTAGGACTTACCTACTTGCCTAGTCTTCCCTGGCTTACCCCCCAAGGTGGGACCACTAGGGTGGACCCTTCCTCCCTACAGAGTTAAAGTTGGGTTCGGCGTGAGTGCCTCGGTTGTTGGTGTGGGGCCTGTGATGCACTGTGAATGTCATGCTGTACCGTCTAGGTTTTCTTTTCCATTTTCTGTTTCCTGTTCTCCCTAGGATGCCGACAGAGAGCTCAGGAACATGTGTATGCATGCTGATGCATGTCAACATGCATCAGAGTTTGTCAGCATCCCCTCTGACTGTTCACTAACTCCAGCATCACTGCCACCTAGGTGGTGGTAGTGCAGCGGAGACTGTGAGCCTTCTTCCCCTGAGGAGGAGAGCACCCTATGGGACACTCAGTCCTCCTCTTCAGCTTGGCCTTTAATGACTCAGGCTTATTCCTAAACCTAGGCTATCGGTGTCACAAGCGGTGGGGCTATTGCTGCACTGGCAGGCCAGCCTGAGACCTGTTAGACATTTAAGAACTGAACCACCTGACTTAACCTTCATCCAAACATACTCATTTTGCAGCAGAAGAAGGCCTTACGGTCTGTAGAGTCTGCTCAGTGCTGAGCCCATGCAACTTCTTTTACATGTTACTCCACCTCTCCGGACCGTCTTCAAGGTCAGAGAGACCAGCCCTAACTAGCTTTTCTATGATAAGGGATGAGCAACAGTTTTAGAAGCCTTGGCAAGATCAACAAAAAATATCTGAGGTAATCAAGCCATGATCTTGCTCTTTAAAGGTGGAGTTAGTAAGCCTTAAAGGAGGATACCATGAAGTGGTATTTCTGTATCACTTCATGTTTTCTTTTCTTTTTTTTTAATATTTGTCATTTTATGGGGTTCTTTTTTCCCTGTTTTGCGCCCCAGACCTAGGACCCCAGCAGACACGTACGTGCGTGTGTGTGGAGGTGCATGCGCACACCAGGCACCGGCTCAGCCCATTCCATCCCACCCCTGGCATTCATTACCATGCCCTCACTTATGCTTCCCACCGGACCTCCTGGAACTATGGGGGGAGGAGTGGACAAGCACCCCTGGGACGGAATCCTGCTCCGAACCTCCCCCCCGTGCTGGCTCCCCGGTGATCCAAGGTCGTTCCCGAACCTGGGTCACCAGCGTAGCTCAAGATAAGGCATCCAGTGCCTCAGCCCTCTGCACCACTGGGCCAGCTTCCGCTTCATGATTTCAATGGGGAGTTGATACATATGGGTAATGAGCTCCCCTTCTTGGGCAGTGGTACAGTCCAAACACTGTCAATCTAGCACAAAACCCTGGAGGCATCAGGATTCTGAAGGTTAGTAGCTACTCAGTCTTTGCCGTACCACTGGTTGTGCAGCTGGTAGTGCAACTGTAACAGTACTCTGGGCAGCCTGGGTTCAAGTCCCAGCTGAGGCACTTATGTCTGTCTCTCTTCTGTTTGTACGGGTACCACTGAAGGGTAGACTGCATAGATAGAGCTGTCTGAAGAAAAGCTGTTTTTATGTCTACTACTGTTTGTTAGTTTTACTTTTCGCAGATTAAGCAACTGGGAGGCAGGTTGGGGTGACCTGGTGTCAGGGAGCTCCCTTAAATTTAGAAATCATGCCTGTTGGAGCTGGCCCACTGGCGCAGTGGTTGGATTTCCGCTTGCGATGCCGGCGACCGGGGTTCGGGAATGGACCCGAGTCATTGGAGGGCCGGCCGGGGAAGGGGAGAAGGATCAAGCATCCCCTGGACAGCTCTCCTTCTCCAGGGAGGAGGGTGGTGTGTGCTCGGTGCACAGAGCGATGCCCGGCAGAGGCTGGGCACATTGGACAAGCACCAGCAACTTAAAGAATTCAGGGGCGGGGCAGACGCTGGCCATCATTGCACATCCCCGCCCCTGCTTACGGGGGGGAAAATTCTGCCTATGGCCATCTATGTGAAGCCCTGTCCCCAAGGCTTCACTCAGCCTCTCAGCTGGTTCTCCGACCAGGATCAGTGCTTGCGGTGCCGGTAGGGGCAGGGTGCCATGACCCCACGCCCTGGGGGGGGTAAGCCAGGGGTGACAGAAGAATGCAGGCACAATGGGAGGTGAGAGTCTGGGGGTCCATGACCAGGGCAGATGCTGATGGTCCGTGGGTGACAAAAAGTACACTAATTAGAAAGAAATCATGCCTGTTAAACTACGACTTTTAAATTTACTAACCTGCTAGCAAAACTCTCATTTTACTGCCTACAGTGCCTAAATGATGGCTACTTCCCTTCATGCTAGGGTGTATATCTGGGTCTGTGCTACCATTCATTATCCTGGTGCATCAGGCAAGTAATTTTTGTTTTTGGGGAGGAGGGGCTCAGTTAGTCAGATTAGGATGGGGGTGACAGATGTGTGCTGTGTGTAAGTGGTACATTTATTCATTGATTGATTGATTTTACATTTATTTTCTCATAGTGTTCATTCTGGCATAGCCCTTTCCTAGTTAGGCTATGTGTCTGTGAAGTTGGTAAAAATATCTGCTAAATCCCATGGATGAACCAACCCTCAGCTGCTTTTCAGTCTTCCCTCATTGTTGGGAAGCTAATAGATTCCCTTTGTTTCCCACTTCATTCCCATCTCATTGGTGGACAGTGTGAGTATCTGTTAATTTTAACACTAGTGACCAGTGTGAGTAGCTGCTGATTATCAGCAGGGCCGTTGTGTATATGTTGCTCTTCCTCTGAGCATCACTTGAGCAATGACATGCATGCTTGCGAGCTGCCAGATCATCTTTTTCATGCTCCTGTCTCTTGGAGAACCCTCCCCTTGCACAGTACCTGTTCACACTTCTTGTGCTGATGCTGGGATGTGCTGACATTCTTGCATCATAGCAACGTCACTGTGCGAGCGTCAGAAGTGCACTTAAGACAACACTGTCACTGTGGCTTACATAAACAGGGGGGCACAAGAAGAACACACATGCTAGTAGAAGTTACCTGAGTTCTGCAGTGGGCAGAAACCAACCTTCTGAAACTCTCTACAGTTCACCTGTGAGGAGAACTGAATGTGCAGGCAGATTGGTGAAGTCATAAAAGGGTTCATCCAGGGGAATGGTCTCTCAACGAAGAGGTGTTCAGTCTTCTATGCAGAAGATTCAGCCACCCACAGATTGATTTCTTTGCATCAAAGGAAAACACTCAGGTCCCGAGGTTCTTCAGTTGATATTGGTGCCCTCAGACAGAGGCGGTAGATGCCCTGTCTCAGCAATGGGAGTTCCATGGAGCATACTTGTTCCTTCCACTTCCACTGGTACTCAAGGTACTGCAAAAAATGAAGCAGTCAAGGGGTAGTTTCTTCTTGATAGCTCCAGAGTAGTCAAGAATGCCATGGTTCTCTAACCTGATGAACCTAGCAAAGCAACCCCACTTTCTGACTCCTGCTTCACGGGGATCTCCTCGGTCAGGGCCCCATTTTGCATCCAAAACCATGAGCAATAGGGTTGGCATCCTGGCTCCTGAGAGGAGGAGACCCTTGAAACAGGGCTTCCCTGAGAGAGAAGTAGACACCCTCATGGCTTCCAGGAAAGTTTTCACTTCAGTGGCCTATGTTCGAGTATGGAACACCTTTTCCAATTGAGCCAGAGATTGAAGTATTAGACCCTCCAAGGCTACAGTCCCACAGATATTGAATTTTTTGCATGCAGGAGTAAGGGTCTGACATTGAGTACCCCGTGGTGGCAGGTGGCAGCACCCAGAACAGTGTTGAGAACATCAATGGGTTCATCTCTAGGAATGAACTTAGATGTTATCTGTTTCCTCAGGATGGTTAGCAGGAGTCGACTGTCCTTCCATTTGTCAGTCCCACCATGGGATCTAAACTTGGTGTTACATGCCTTGTGTAGGGGCCTTTTTGAGCTGTTTTTTTAGCCCTGTTGAGCATCTTCTCTTATAAATTGTGTTTCCTGATTGCCATCTGCTTGGCAAGAAAGATTAGTGAGTTTCAATCCCTTTTGCATAAGAAACCATACCTTATAATGCATAGGGACAAGGTGGTGATGAGGACTATCATGTCCTTTATAACTAAGGTTCTTATAGCCTTCTATTGTAAACCAGGAGTTTTGTCTGCCAACATCCCGTCTAAAGTCAACAAATCTGAAAGAAATCAAATTTCATAAAATGGATTTGCGCAGGGCAGTTAAGACTTATCTGAAAAGGACAGAGCAGTTCAGAAAATCTAAGAGTCTGTTTGTCCTGTTTGGAATGGCAGTGAAAGGTCAGAAGGCCTCTAAGGCCACCATAGCCAGATGAGTAAGAGCTCACATCACCAAAGTGTATGTGATGGAACAGAAGAAGGCTTCCGCCCTAATCAGGGCTCACGCTACCAGGGTGCTCGCTTGTTCTGGGTGGGGAGAGGAGAAGCCTCTGTTTTGGAACTCTGCAAAGTGGTAATGTGGTCCTCTTAGCACACATTCACTAAGCATTCACAATGAGAATCTCAAGAACTCTGCTGATGTGGCCTTCAGGCACAGAGTTTTACAGGCGGTGGTAAACAGATGAGTCATGTATTGACCTTTAAGGGTTATATATGGGACAGTATTCTCCCCCATCCAGTTGTAGAATGGGTACTGCTTTGCTGCTTTATAGAGCCCATATGTATTGAATCACCCCATGTAATGTGGAGTGATACAGAAAGGAAAAATTCTTTCATACTTACCATAATTTCCTTTTTTGTTAGCTCCAACGGTGTCAATGGTGTCTCTCCCAGGAGCCTCTGGCTCCTACTGGAGAATATTGTCTGATATAGCTACAGAATTCCAATCTCAACAAAGATAATTTTTCTGCAAATGTAGTTAGATTTCAGGAGTAGTTTGCTAGCCATGGACAGCTATATACAGCATTGGACTTACAGTTATGCAGGTTAACAGGTTATGATTTTTAAGTATTGTTCATTGTTCTACCATTTCCAGGTTAGTGCTTAACCTGTTTTCTACATGTACTCCCCCACTGCCCCCCCCTTGTTTAACTAGCAGGGCTTCTTTTCTCACCACAACATCTAGGGGTGTAAAAAGAGGGGTGGGGGTTTCCATTGTAAAAATCTATCTACACATGAACTCTACGCAGCTACAACAGCCACCATATACAAGCTGGACTAATCTGTTATACAACAGAGACAACCAAGTGTGGCAGCTACTTGGCACACACCTGGTAGGGACCAATTGCCATGGCCAATAACCTGGGTCCCTGGGAGAAAACATTTGCTTAGGACTATGTTAGGTTTGCACTTCTGGACAGGGGCACCCAAGTAACTCCAGACACAAGGAAGCAATAACATTACTGTCCAAACCAGGCTGAGATTCTAGAGTGTAGCTTTTATTCACTTAACAGAGTAGGAATAATCAGAAAGCGAATGTAACCCCTAGATGGCACTATCCCAGGGGCTACTACCCCTGCCTGATTTGCCACTAACAGGTTGAGGGGCCTGGATCCAATGGCGGGTGCCTCCACCCAGAGGTCAGGGTTTGCAATAGTTAAACTAACTTGGTCACAGCCCTCTGGGACACTGCACCCCCCCTTTCTTCCCACTAGTGGCCCACACAATATATCAGAATTACCTTCACAGTATACACTTACCCCCAGGTCTGGTTCCGGCACTGGGACCTCCTGTGAAATGAGATACAGTGCAACAATCACAGTACAGTACTTTAACATAGACAAATACCTCAGGCAGTATAACTTTGCTGAAACAAGCAGTTCTGATTTATTTAGGGAGATATAACAAGGACAGGGGAAATCAGGTTAATTAGCTTATCACTCTAATAATTATTTATGGCTCTGTGCACAGGCCTATCCCTATCAGTTACTGTCCCTGGGTACCCAAGCCCTAGTGGCTAGTCCAAACCGTGGCAGCTGGTAGGGGCCCTTTCACACAGAGAAAAGGAGAATTAAACAGTCAGCAGTACAGTAATTCCATTTGGATTTAATGTGGCAATTCAACAGGAGCGACCCTGAATTAGTACTCACGACCTCCAAATAAGATAGGGTCCTTCAATGTCAGCAGGGCTCACTTGAGGTACACAAACCTCTTCACACATCCATATAAAAGAAAGCACTATACCAGGCAGGCTGCATCTGTATCCCGATCGCAATTACTGCACAATACCCGGAGAACACACAGCAGATTCAGTTCCTGACAGACCGAATGCAATTTTCAGCAATTCCTCCAGTCTTCTACAGGGTGAGCCTGGTTTCTACTCTTCAGAGATCCTTTGATTCTTTTCACAGGACGGATTCAGTCCTAACAAGCTGTTACACAAGCTGCAGACCGAACTCTGGGCCTTACACACGTTTTGACTAAAACTGCACACTGAAAAAGCACAGGGCTCCTTCCTTCTTCACTGCCAAAGCTCAACTGAAACTCCAACCGACAAAACCGGGCACTTCCTTTGAGTTCCTCCCAGTTCTTGACTGGATTGGCTGTCACTCACTATAGACTGCTGCTGTTGGTCCAAAAAGGCACTGAAGTCTAAACTACATCTCCCAGAGTCACTGCCCATACAATCCTCTTGTGGCTGGCTCAGATTATGAGTCCAAGTTCTGATTTGTCCAAGGCACCATTTTAGAGCTAGCTTACCCACACTGATTGGTCCAGTTCAGCAGTTCAAAACTAGAATGGGGAACTAGCAGACACAGTTCTGACTGCAAAGAAAGCAGGTTAGACAAACTGTAATTTCATTATTACTCTAAATAATTTCTGGTAAACAGTTACATCTTTCAGATAGGTTCCCTTGCACTCCTAGTGACTGCAAAATTAAGTGAATTGGCAGCAGCCGAGTGGTACTCAGAGAAGCACACAGTCCCCCCATAAACTAATTATGTCTGCAAGCAGACAGCTCTTAAAGAGACAGTACCAGAGGTTCTAAAACACTCACTGATAAATGGCTTAAATGCCAAACACCATTCAGGCTTGGAGCATTCAAGCAAGCTCCTGAAGTCTTTTATGAACCCCCATTTGCAGGGGGTTACACCTTCCTGGTTTGGGAAAGCTTGACGTCCTCACAAGCAAGTACTCCATAAGTTTTAACTGCAACCATATACATTTGCATTAGGCTCACACATGTAATCATCAGTCAATATATCATTTTACCAAGAACACATTTCTGAAACATTGCAGTACGTCACTCTTTACATAGTATTACACACATATTGTACCATAACTCAAGTTATTACCTCTTGTACATGAAACCTGAAGAGAGGGGGCCCTTCCCTATCAGTTACCTTGGGGCTGGATGGGGCAAGGGCACCATACTTAGAGGGCAACACAAGTAACTTGGAGTTAGCACTGATGCTCAGTTTGGGCAATGAGCTCGGGGACACATACACTCCTTTATGGACAACATTGAGAGGCAATCCACAGGCCTCCCAAGGGAATCATAACTGAGGTGCACCACAGGCTTTACAGCTCGACCAGTCTTTCTAGGGGGAACTGTTATAGTCTCTGCACTCTGAGCCTCATTTTCAGCATTGTCCTCACTTGTCAGGGGAGTCTCCATGGGGTAGAGAGGCTAGAACTTGGGGCACTTTCAGCTCCAGGAGTTACAGTTTCTGAGTCCACAACATTTGGCTCGCATGGAGAGCTGGACACTGGCAGTGGACTGTCAGGGCACTCAAAATACTCTTCTTGTTCGGGTGTATCACCAGTCTGCCCCAATCTATCATTTTCTCCCTGAAAGCTCAAAACAGTTCAACCATGCACAATGATTCCATTTCATCTGATCTGATGCTTTGCACTTCACTTTCTGGGAGCATTGGCCCGGGACGGAAGCTGGGGCTTGGACAGTCCAGAAGGCCCAGCTTCATCTCCAGTATTGACTAGGGATTGCCCCAAACAATTGACTCAGTTCAAGAAGGATAGTATTCAAAGTCACTCACTTTCTTCTGATATGGACTGACAGTCATGCTCAACTGGGACTTGTGCAGGGGAACACTTTAACTCTGCTTCTGTAGGTGCAGACTTCCTTGGTCTTTTCTTAGCAGCAGCTCTAGTCACTGGTCCAGAGGGGCATCTTCTAGGGTTCAGACTCAATTAAGATTTGTCCAATGGGCAGTAAATGATTTCTATGCATTGTTTTACATCTTTGAATTATTCTCAGGCCTTACTTTGTACACTGGCAGATCATCTAGTTTGCCCACTACAATGTGAGGGAGATGGTGCCATCTGTCAGCAATCTTGTGCTTGCCATGCAGTCCCAGATTTCTTAGCAATACCCGATCTCCTCCTGGAGTTCCTGTGCTTTCACCTTTTATCATACCTTTCTTTGTTGGCCAGATTTCTTTGGCAGCCATGGTTTGAGCCAGTTGGTACGCATGAGTTAGCTGGGCCTTTAACTTTGCACATACTGTAAATAGTTGTCAGCTTGAACCCCATCAGGAGAGACCCCAAAACACACATCTACTGGTAGTCGAGCTTTCTTCCAAACATCAGACGGTAGGGGAGAATCCAGTGGCATCACTTTTGGTGCAGTTATAAGCATGTACCAGGGTGCTAATTTGTTGGCTCCATCTAGGCTTGTCCTTTGGGTGCAGGGTGCCTAGCATATCTAGCAAAGTGCGGTTGAAACGTTCAGGCTGTGGGTCCCCTGGGGTGGTAAGGAGTGGTTCTGGACTTTCGCACTCCCCACAGAGAAAGCATCTCTTTGATCAGACGACTCTCAAAGTCTCTCCCTTGATCAGAATGGATTCTTTGTGGAGCCCCATAGTGAACAAAAAAGTTTTCTACCAGTACTTTGGCCACAGTGGATGCTTTCTGGTCTTTGGTGGGGAAAGCTTGGGCATATCTCGTGAAATGGTCAGTGACCACCAGCACATTACTGATATTTCTTTGATCTGACTCCAAACTTAGAAAATCAATACAGACCAACTCCATGGGTGCACTGGTGGTGATGTTAACAAGGGGGGCAGCCCTCTGGGGCAAAGCTTTCCTCTGTAAGCAGCGACTACAAGTTCGAATGTGTTGCTCACATCAGCCCCCATCTTAGGCCAATAGAATCTGGATCTCACCAAGTCAAGTGTTCTGTCTATACCAAGGTGCCCCATGTGGTTGTGCAAGGACCTCAGTACTGAGTCTCAAAGGCAGGGCAGCACTAGTTGTTGTTTGTCTACTTGTCCCCTCTGTCTACTGTTTCTCTGTATAACAGTTTATTGATCAGTTTCAACTTAGGACCTTCTTTGTATAACAGTGCAGTTCTCAAATCAGTGGAGCGTAATTTGACACATCTTTTCCTGCATAGAGGGCTTCTAAAGCTGCTTTGATCATGGGATCGCGGGATTGAGCCCGCCGACACTGTCATTGTCCAGCTGAGGCAGTGCACCAATGTCTATTGCAGAAAAGTGGCAATGCAGCAGGTATGCAATTCTCAGAGGCTCCCAAGCAATCCACCATGCAGTCCACTGCGTCCGTGGACATTTGTTCCTCCCTGTCAAACTTCCGCAGAGTGCCCAATGTCAGGTTCTGCCAATCGACCCAATCATTCTGGGGAACAGGCCTCCGGAGAGAGCATCAGCATCTATGTGGTTCAGACCTGCTCGGTATTCGAGAGCATAGTCATATGTAGATAATGCAGAAAGCCACCTATGGCCAGTGGCATCCAACTTAGCTGAGGTCTGCACATAGGTCAAAGGATTATTGTCAGTTTTACTAGTATTTTAGCCCATACAAGTACTCATGGAATTGGTCAACAATAGCCCACTTCAAAGCTAGGAACTCTAACTTATGTACAGGATAGTTCTTTTCGGATGGGGTCAGGCTTCTACTGGCAAAGGCCACTGGTCTCAGGCCATTCTCGTGTTTTGGTACAACACAGCCCCAACCCTTGCAAGCTAGCATCAGTGTGCAGGACGAAGGTTTTCTTGGATCGGCATAGGCCAGCACTGGAGCATGGGTAGTTGATATATGATCTCATGAAAAGCAGTCTCACAATCAGGAGTCCAGCGGCCCCAAATACTTCACTCGGATGAAAATACACTCTTCAGTCTTGAGGGACGCTGACTTTTGGTATTTTTTGTGGGTTGGGGATACCCTTGAGTAAGGTTAAGTAAAGGGCGGATCACTCTTGAATAGTCCTTGATGAAGCTACCGATAATAACCACAGAATCCCAGGAATCTTTGCAGTTCTTTTAGATTTTGGCTGTGGCCAGGTGGTCAAGGCCTCAACTTTACTTGGGTCGGTCTCTATTCCTCGGTGGATACTATGTGTCCCACATACTTTACTGATGTTTGAAAGAATTGACACTTATCAATGGACAGTTTAAGGCCAAAGTCCTCCAGTCGGTCCAATACCTTAAATAATCTGCTCTCATGTTCCTCCAGTGAGCTGCCAAACACAATGACATCATCTAGGTATACCAGGCACTCTAGTAAGTTCATGTCCCCACTGCACGCCTCCATCAATCGCTGAAAAGTGGCTGGGGCACCTGAAACTCTTGAGGCATCCTCATGAATTCATAGAAGCTAAGCGGACAGATAAAGGCCGCCTTCTCACGGTCCTCTGGGGCCATCGGGATCTGGTAGTACCCACGTGGAGATCCAGCACAGAGAACCACTTGCTCCCGCTTAGGCAGTCCAAAGCATCCTGAATGCGGGCATTGTGTACTGATCAGGATAGTCCGCCGGTTTAGGTGCGATAATCCACACACATCCTTACTGTTCCATTCTTTTTCCTCACTACCACAATGGGGAAGCATAAGGCTTCTGATTCTTGTATTACACCAGCAGCTAACATCTCTTGCAGATGCCGCCTCACATCATCTATGTCAGCAGGTGCCAGGCGCCGAGACCTCTCACGAAATGGTCTTCGGCCATGCAGCCGGATATTGTGCTCAGCCCTTGCACGCATCCTACATCCCATTCCTTTAAAGAAAACACCTGGTCTCTCTGGGCAAGCTTCTCACTGATCCTCACTTTCCATTCAGCTGGCAGCGGGAGTCGCCAAATCAAACAAGTCAGGCGTTACTCTGTCATTCTTCCTTGAACTCTTGCTGCTGGGTAGCACTGCAGTGTCTGCACAATGCACATTAGCCAGGATGCAACCTCTGTTTACTCGAATGTCTCTTTCAGACACATTATGAACTTGGACCATTACCCTTCTGGCATAAGCATGGGCTCTAGCGGGCAAAATACTAGGCTTGACCAGCAGTCCCTCTGGCAATTTTCCATTGCCTGGTGCATCCAACATTAATATTTTATTCTTAACATCCTTTCTGATACGGACCTCTCCCTGTAAGGTACACTGGGCATTTGGCGCCAGGATCAGAGACTCAGGATCCTTCTTCCATACAATTCCGACCGGTTCCTCTGGTTCTGTTTTTTCAGCATCTCTGTGCCTCATAGGCCTTCTTAATTAAAGCCGGAACCTTAAAGCTCTACTACTCTTTGACCCCTGTTTTCATAACACAACTGTGCCAGCCTTCCGAACATATGAGCATTTGTTCCAATCAACAAAGGGACACCATCATACAGTCCAGTGGGGGGACACACTAAGGCTAGGGTCTCTACTTGTTCGGCCACTCCAGCCACGGAGGTGGGGAAAGACAGCCAAATTCGGATATACCCGGAATAGGGGTAGGCCTTCTCACTTAACCCCCATACATGCAGTCCTTCTAATGGTTGTAAGGGTACGTCTGACAAATGCTTCTGATACCAATCCTGGAACATAATTGTCACTTGGGAGCCACTGTCTAATACAGCTCTTGTAGACACTCCATTCACCTTTACAGTGGTCTCCATGGAGGGACCCACTATTCTGGACCAGTCTGGAGAGGCGGTAGGGGGGCCTGGGCAACTGACTGCCACAAAAGGACGTGAATTAGCATTTTTGGTGCCCTCACTGGGATCAAGTCGGGCACCTCTAACCACTGATTTCTTCTCCCAAGCTCTCCTTGTAGCCTATATGCAACTTTGTCAGTGTCTTTGGGACTGGTATTCCCTTTCATGTGCCCATCTTCCCACAATTATAGCAAAACATACTTTCTGGAGTTTGAGCTGGCCGAGGCGCCACACTGGGAGCCAGGGCGGGTATTACTAACTGGAAACCTTGGTGCCATCTCTGTCTGCGGCGTGATAAGCATTTGAGACATCTCGTCAGTTTCTCCACTTCCATGGTCAAGGAATCGAGTTCGGAGCTGTTATCAGTAGGAGATACATGGGTGAGTACCCACCCCATAGCAGATGCAGTCGGATATAGGTCAGGGCCCGACTTGCAGGCGTGGCCTTCATAAAGGGACTGTTTTGAATTCCGGATCTCTCAACAGTTCGCCCATTGTGACATATCTTTTCCTTGTCAGAGCACTCATTGACTGCCAACCTCTGCCCCTGAACTTCACTTGATGGGTCACCCTCAGTCACTCGGGTCGTAGCCGCAGCTATTGGTGCAGGTCCCTCCCGAGGTCGCCTTTTTCTCAACTCCTAATTTCTCTCATTAACTCATCATAGGAGGGTGAGGATTCCAGTCGATCTGCCAGGCGTAACTGAAGCAACAGCAGTTCTGAGAAGGGGCAGACTTAGGATCCTGTCCAGCCTGGTTCGTCCAGTTCAATCGCTAGCAAACTACCTTTTCTGAGGCATTCTTGCAACAATTTTTCCAGCCGAGATACATACACAGACAACAACTCCTTGGTACTGTTGTGCATCTCTTACTCTCCACCATAGGTCCTCATCAGAATCTGGGCTCCCATACACATTCTCCAAGGCCTCAAGATAGGCCTGTGCAGTCGCCTCAGGGTTACTGGTCCGCTAGCACGGATGGTAGCAGGCAGGACCTCGGAGGCTCACTAACCTCTTTCGCTTTTGCTTCCGAGCATTGCCATTCTAGCACTTGGGGCAACATAGTTCATCCAGGTCTCCCAGTCATCCTCCCTTGGGGGTGGGAGGTGCCAGAGAAGATCCTCAACCTTCGTAAGAGTCGTGACTAATGGCAGGTGCAGAAATAGGAGTCTGCATTGGTTCAGCCACCATTACGGGCACTGGAGCAGGAGAGGGTGTTGGGGAGGAACACCCCAGGTGGTAAGAATAGTTTCTTCAAGTCCTCCACAGTTTTCCTCTCCCAGCAACCATTCAGCAAATTTTCCTCAAAAGTTTCAGATAGTGGTGGGGCTGATTCCCCGGTCTTTACTGTCCTTAGTTATCACTCCAAGCAGTGAGGGCTCCTCTGGGGTAATGGTCTGTGGCACTTTGAGCTATCTATGGGATCCTTAAACTCTACTAGGGCCAGGAAAGTGTGGGTGAGCAGATTAGCATGCCGACCCACCACCACAGGGTTTTGTAAACCTTCCACCTTGGAAAGTACTCCCTGCACAGTGTCCGTATTGATACCCAGGGGATGTCCAGGATAAGCATAGCATTTTGGGGGTCGATCTCCTCCCAGTACACCACTCCACCAGCCGGTGCACAGCCACTTCTGTCGGGTACCCATTTTTTCTTAACAGTGGTTCGGAATATGGCCACTAGAGGACACACAATCCCAGCGGTGAGCCTCCAAGATGTAACCCCTAGATGGCACTATCCCAGGGCTACTACCCCTGCCTGATTTGCCACTAACAGGTTGAGGGGCCTGATCCAATGGCGGGTGCCTCCACCCAGAGGTCAGGGTTTGCAATAGTTAAACTAACTTGGTCACAGCCCTCTGGGACACTGCAACTCTTTCTTCCCACTAGTGGCCCACACAATATATCAGAATTACCTTCACAGTATACACTACCCCCAGGTCTGGTTCCGCACTGGACCCTCCTGAAATGAGATACAGTGCAACAATCACAGTACAGTACTTTAACATAGACAAATACCTCAGGCAGTATAACTTTGCTGAAACAAGCAGTTCTGATTTATTTAGGGAGATATAACAAGGACAGGGGAAATCAGGTTAATTAGCTTATCACTCTATTAATTCATTTATGGCTCTGTGCACAGGCCTATCCCTATCAGTTACTGTCCCTGGGCACCCAAGCCCTAGTGGCTAGTCCAAACTGCGGCAGCTGGTAGGGGCCCTTTCACACAGAGAAAAGGAGAATTAAACAGTCAGCAGTACAGTAATTCCATTTGGATTTAATGTGGCAATTCAACAGGGAGCGACCCTGAATTAGTACTCACGACCTCCAAATAAGATAGGGTCCTTCAATGTCAGCAGGGCTCACTTGAGGTACACAAACCTCTTCACACATCCATATAAAAGAAAGCACTATACCAGGCAGGCTGCATCTGTATCCCGATCGCAATTACTGCACAATACCCGGGAGAACACACAGCAGATTCAGTTCCTGACAGACCGAATGCAATTTTCAGCAATTCCTCCAGTCTTCTACAGGGTGAGCCTGGTTTCTACTCTTCAGAGATCCTTTGATTCTTTTCACAGGACGGATTCAGTCCTAACAAGCTGTTACACAAGCTGCAGACCGGAACTCTGGGCCTTACACGTTTTTGACTAAAACTGCACACTGAAAAGCACAGGGCTCCTTCCTTCTTCACTGCCAAAGCTCAACTGAAACTCCAACCGACAAAAACGGCACTTCCTTTGAGTTCCTCCCAGTTCTTGACTGGATTGGCTGTCACCACAATAGACTGCTGCTGTTGGTCCAAAAGGCACTGAAGTCTAAACTACATCTCCCAGAGTCACTGCCCATACAATCCTCTTGTGGCTGGCTCAGATTATGAGTCCAAGTTCTGATTCGTCTAAGGCACCATTTTAGAGCTAGCTTACCCCACACTGATTGGTCCAGTTCAGCAGTTCAAAACTAGAATGGGGAACTAGCAGACACAGTTCTGACTGCAAAGAAAGCAGGTTAGACAAACTGTAATTTCATTATTACTCTAAATAATTTCTGGTAAACAGTTACATCTTTCAGATAGGTTCCTTTGCACCCTAGTGACTGCAAAATTAAGTGAATTGGCAGCAGCTCGAGTGGTACTCAGAGAAGCACACAGTCCCCCATACAAACTAATTATGTCTGCAAGCAGACAGCTCTTAAAGAGACAGTACCAGAGGTTCTAAAAACACTCACTGATAAATGGCTTAAATGCCAAACACCATTCAGGCTTGGAGCATTCAAGCAAGCTCCTGGAAGTCTTTTATGAACCCCCATTTGCAGGGGGGTTACATGAAGATGGACCCCATAGGGTTACACATACTGGTAATGCAGATTTCTGAAGTACAGACATTCCTGAATTCCCATTTAGCATAGGATGAAGAAAACACACACTGGTGAACACGCTGGTTCCTACTGGAAATTGGCACATTCGGCCAGGTACTGGTACTGTTTCCATATTTCACAGGAGTAGAGGTGGTACACACGACCACCAAGGAGCACATACAGGCTCAGAACTTTCAGAACCCACTATACTGGGTAAACTGGAAGAAAACAACCCACATACAGGGGCAAATACTTTTCTCTGGCATTGGCCAATTGCTCTGAAGAAAAAGTAAAAGGTGCCCTTCAGAACCCATAGAGGTAAACTGGTTACTCCAGATGGGGGTTGGGGGTCTCCCACCTTTTGCTTCCAGGACATATACTTGGCCATTCATCTGGTTAATAATACCACAAAACTGTAGAAAACTGTAGCTGTTGTCTTAAATGTTTATCACACTTAACATACTGCACTACAAACACCCTTGGGTGTCAGAATTAAAAGTTCTGTACTTGAACACTCACATACAGGACTCCAACATAGGCAGAAAGCTTTTAAATCAAAGGTTAGGTGACAGGGTCCCTTTGTCAGAGAAAATCACCTCATAGGTACTGCTGGGTTTTATTCAGAAAACAAACAAGGTACTCACAGAACAGTTGTCACAAGGCAGCTTCAAGAGTCCAAAAAGGACCAGAGGATTGCCCCTGCATCCTGAAGTTCACCCCATCCCTCCTGGGATGGGACACTGGGAAAACCATAGGACAAGGTCTCCACCATTTCCAGAACTGGTACAGTTGTCATCCACTAGGGTGAGAACTTAAAAAAACACAAACTGGTAACTCTCTGACAGAGCTGAATGAAGAGCTGCCTAACACTGCAGCCTCCTCCACTGAACTCCAACTACAGACTCACGAACATTCTAAAGCTAGCTCCCTAGCAGCTGGCCAGTGTGGCTTATGCTGCTGCAACAGTTCTATATGACATCATCTCTCCAGAGCTCAGCAGAGACTGAGAACAAAGACAGACAGTGAAACCCATTTAACTGGCATTTCACTAGCTGCCTTCCCTGCCTACCACTGATTATAACTGGGATTCTAGTAACCCCTGGGAATGAGGGGGTTACATACAGCTATATTCAACTGTTGATTCTTTCATGCTAGAAGTTTTCTGTTATAAATGTTGTTAGCACAAAATGCCAAAGTTGCAAGATCAGTAACCTTACATTTGAGAAATGCGACGAGAGTCATCCAACATGACTGTTTTTTGACAGTGCTTCAGTGAGATATGTCTTTCACCATTTATTTTTATCATGTGATGTGAGTTTCATTTGCTTATGGAGAGAGTTTGTTCTGATCCTGGCGACATCGTGGTTGATAGCTACTTAGGTGTGTATCGGTACCGCATGGACAAAAGTGACTGAGTAACTGCTGACATTTGGAATCCTCATGCCTCTAGGGTTCTATGCTTGATTGACAGCCTTTGGGCTGTACCATTGCTCCAGGGGAGTGCTCATTACCTATATATATATTAACTCCCTATTGAAAATATTGGAACTAACAGAAAAGGAAATGATGGCAAGTGTGAAGGAATTTCTGCTTTTCTGAAACTGACTCAAAAACGCTGAGGAAGGAAGTGGGGTCAAGATAAGAGGAAAGGTGTGAGAGCATAAGTTTTTCTTAAACCTTAGCCAATGCTGGGGGTAGTAGTTACCAGTGGAATAATATACATAATACCCTTGAAGAAACTATGAGGAAGTGTGGATTAGTAGATCATTTCTATGTGGATTATTTCCTGCTACATCTTTCTGTTCTTGCCACTTTCCAGCATCCATTCCTTGTGTTTATATCTGCATTTCATGTGGATGAGGAGGAATTGACTCAAGCTGAAGTGACTGAGCAAGAAAGATGGACTGATATTGTACCGAGTTAGACAACTCAAGGTTGGCTTCAGCTCTATGAGTCTGCTTATCCTTAACTGTAAAACTTCAGAAATAACAAAAGATATTTACAGACTACTTATTTACTTGCATCATAGAAACATAGAAACATAGAATTTGACGGCAGATAAGGACCACTTGGCCCACCCAGTCTGCCCATTTCCCTACCTGATGGATAAGCTGCAGATCCTAGTTAACCAGCAGCCTACTTCTTCCTACCCCCACCCCCTAGAATTGCCTTATGACTGTCCCATGCATGTTTGAATTCCACCACTGTTTTTGACTCCACAACCTCCTCTGGAAGGCTGTTCCATGCATCCACAACCCTCTCTGTGAAAAAATACTTCCTTAAATTACCTCTGAGCCGCCCTTCTATCTTCAAATTGTGCCCCTTGTTCTTGCACACCTCTTTTGAAAGATGCTACCTCTTGGACTTTGTTGATTCCCTTGAGGTACTTGAAAGTTTCTATCATGTCCCCCCTCTCCCTCCTTTCCTCGAGGCTATACATATTAAGCTCCTTAAGTCTCACTTCATATGTCTTCCGGTGCAGACCCTGCACCATTTTAGTTGCCCTCCTCTGGACAGTTTCCATCCTGTCTATGTCTTTGCGGAGACTGGGTCTCCAGAACTGCAGGAGATGGCACTTGAAAAGCAGATATCAACTGCAGGTTGTAATGCATTTCTTCATCTTCTTAATATGTATCTGTAATTCCCTGGGTTCCCTATCTCCAATCTTGTATAGTAGGAGATCTGCTACCCTTCAGTCCCTGGGGACAATGCCTGTCTCAATCGAGCCATTAAACAGGACTGTCAAGGCTGCTGACAGAGCCTACCCCAGCTGCCTCAGTACCCATGGTGCAAATCATTCAGACCCAGGGACTTACTCACCTGCAACCTTTCAGCCTCTTAAGCAGCCTTTCCTCTGGGATACTAAGAATACAGGCCTGGGGCACAATTTGTGATGTTTCCACCGCTTGATGAGTGACCTGCAGTGAAGTTTGCTATAGGTCTGAGGCAATGAATGTGACGAAGCAACTGTTTTGTGACACACACACACACACGCACACACACGCACACACACACACACGCACACGCACACACACACACACACACACACACACACACACACACACTACATGAGCCTGTATCCTGAGGGCTTGTAGCTCACTGCATACACGTGCAGTGTTCATCATGGGATATAACTGTAGTAGTAGTACTCATACTGTGTTATATTTTTTTCAAATATGTTTTATTGACTTTTAGACAAAATAATTTGTAATATTACATAGCTACATTTCTTTGGTTTCATCCATTACAATTAAAACTTATGGTTAAAACTTTAACATTATAATACCAAAATGATATAACTGTATTAATAATAATAATAATAATATCAATGGATAAGTCATAGCTAAAACTCTTGTTTTTAAACATTCATTTCATCAGTCTGTTAATCCCACTAGAAGTTTCAACAGTTGGCTTACACTTGAGTTGGTTCCGGTTCTGGAGGGAGTGCTATTGTTTGTGTGTTTTTTTTTTTTTTTTATATACTGTATTTTATAAATTCCAGCCAGACCTTTTTATATCCCTGTGTATGACCCCTAGATTTGTATACAGTTTTCTCCAGAACTGCATTTTCAGTCATACAGTTTAGCCACTCTACATGTGTTGAGATGATTAAGCTTTTACATACTATAATTATCATGTTCTTGGCAGACTAGCAGTGTGTAAAATTATCTGACCTAACTGAAGGTCTTCAAGTTATTCAAGGTCTCCCAATAGTATGGCTCCAGGGTAAGTTTTAAGTCTGCTGTTACAATCTCCCCTAGAAAATTACGATACCTGCCCAGAAGTGTTGGAACTTGGGATTCTGGAAGAGCGTGTGGGACAATGGAGCATTGTCCTCCCCATAGCTGGAGCACTTATCATCATACTTGTCAGAGAAGCTTTTCAGCTTGCCTGGCAAATAATATGCCTGATGGATGTACATGAATTGCATTACTCTGAGTTTGCTCTGCAATGAGAACCTCATCCCATCTTTTTGTATGGTTTCCCAGTCCTAGTGTGATGTTTCATGGTTGAGCTTGGTTACTGTTTAGGCCTGATATCATAACTTTGATGCAATTGGCAGTATAGGCAGGGGGAAAATGAGCAGACTGGAAGGGCCAAGTGTCCTAATCTGCCATCAAAGTCTGTTTCTATTGCTATAAGTGAGTCATGGCTATCCAGAAAACTCTGTAACTCTCTAATTAATTTACTGGGTTATAAAGTATTCAAATATGATAGGGTAGATCACAGAGGATGTGGCTGTTTGTTTTATGTTAAAAATCAATACACTATGATTTTGAATTATTTCATGGCCAGCATTTTGTCATGCAAATTTTTGCCTATTACTATTTTTTTTTAGATCAATCTAAGTTTCTCACACTAGATGTGATTTATGCCCCTCTTGGAAGTCAGAACGATGGTCTCCAAATTTTGAGTAAGTTTAAAAATGTCACTTTTCACAAATAGAGAA
This sequence comes from Neoceratodus forsteri, assembly GCA_016271365.2. NCBI lineage: Eukaryota > Metazoa > Chordata > Ceratodontiformes > Ceratodontidae > Neoceratodus > Neoceratodus forsteri. The sequence goes on along the minus strand of CM057455.1, from coordinate 1,337,290,103 downwards.
CTGATGATTTTTGGCAATCTTAATTTGAATTGAATTGCAAAAAAGTCAGTTCTCTGGTCTTTTTTTGCTTAATGAAATAATTGGTTGTCTGACTAGGAGCAACTATAAATCACAGTCATACACTCTAATTTGTTGGATTTTGGCATCAGATCCCCAGAATACTGTCCATTCAGGTGTGCTCCTCGATGATCTGAATGATCATTTTGTGGTGTATTATTGCTGGAGCTCAATGAGGAAAAAAGTTCCCCCAATTTATATTTCACAATAAAAATAAAGTAATTTAGACATTACATGTTTCAGGTAAGCTTTGCAATCGGTTGATTGGGTTCATTTGAATAGTTTAACTACATATAAAAGACCTTTTTTTATTTTTTTTTATTTTAATAGGTTCTGTAATTTATTTGTTATAGTCAGTGTATTAGTGTCAGGGGTGATAGGCAAGAATGGGTGTCCCCAGAGCTACTCAAGCATAAGAAACTGAGAAACAAGAAATGGACGAAATATGATAAAGTTGGGAGTTCAACATCTTTGCTAGCTTACAGCTACACAAGTAAGGTAACACTATGATTAGATGTCCTAGACATCAGTGATTTATTTCTGAACAACAATAATTGTTTGGTGAAAAAAATTATCTGCCACATGGGACATTATTAATGAGATACTTGTGGAAAAACAGAAGACAGGTATAGCCTCTCTTTCTACTGATGTTGGTATATTAACTAATTCTTCTGACAGTACTTGAAAATGTAATAATTTTCTTTTCAGGTTTGCCCCAGGACTTACCCCAGATTTGCTAGATTTTTCAAATAGATCAACTGAATCTTGTTTTGTAGGATCAACATGTTATTTCAGAATACTTTCTATTGATGAAGTTCTCACTACTGATTTTGATTTGACCGCAGTGCCTTTGGTGGGATCTAATGACATGAATTACTGTTTAATCAAATTTGACAGCTGGCATTGTTGTGTATCAAACAAACAAAATCACCTCACACTCCAGAGCCAGGAGGAAGAAATACCCTTCCAATGAAGATATTCAAGGTATTCAAGAGACACCAAGTCCAGTTTGTTGTATGCAAAAAATAAATGGATTTATTCCAAAATACAGATGGGGGATCGATAGCAAAGTCCCCCTGATGAAGCCTTAACTGGCGAAGTCCCGGGGACCTTGCAACTCAGTTGTTGTTGCTATCAATCCTCCATTTGTGTTTTGGAATAAATCCATTAATTTTTTGCATACAACAAACTGGACTTGGTGCCTCTTGAATACCTTGAATATCTTCACTGGAGGGATATTTCTTCCTCCTGGCTCTGGAGTGTGAGGTTATTTTGTTTGTTTGTTTCGTTTAAGGGCATGCAGCCCTCACCTGCACCCTGCCTCAGCTGTGTCGCCCGGTGCTTAAATTTGTTTTCTGGCATTGTTGCATATCCCTTGACTAAAACTTTTAATCTCTGTCTGTATCAAAATCAAATTCCAGCAGTGTGGAAGAGAGCTGTGGTAGTTCCAACTCCGAAGTCAGGAGATAAGGCTAAAATTCAAAAGCACCACTCTATCTCTCTTTTAGCTCTACTTGCCAAGGTACTAGAACACATCATTTTCATCCAGCTGCTAAGTCACCTGCCAAACATGATGCATAAACCTCAGCACAACATGGCTTTCATCCTGGCTACAGCACCTCAATAGCCTAGGTGAGGTTCACACAGGCAGTTCAGAATGCCATTGATAAGGGTCTTTATAATGTGGCCATCTTTGTGTACTCTGTCAAGGCCTTCAGTCTTGTAAACAATGAGCCTTTATTGGCCTCTATGCTCCAATAATTTATTTCGAAGGATGTTTTTTATGGTTTCAAGATTTGTTTGGCAGAACCCAATGCAGTAAAATTGATAATGTTTTTTTACCATTGGTCCCAGTTTCTTCGAGTGTTCCCCCAAGGTTTTGTTTTGGGCCCCTCTTTTGTGTTGTTTATTTATAAATACTCTTCCATCAATGTGTATCAGAACAAATCTTCTGCTATACACTGATGATGCAGTTATTTTTTTCATCTGGCTCAGGTGTCATGGCTATGACATGCCTCTTGGCAAGAAAAACCCCGTTGGGCCTTACCCCGGTTGCTATCGGTGACCTTCTCTGTCTGGTAAAAAATAACTATTCGACTAGGAGTATGACTAGACAAGCCCTCGAAGTCCCCTATCATAAAACCAGTCTAGGGAAGTGTTCATTTGCTGTCTGAGCTGCTTGTTGGATGAACAATCTCCCGGAACTCATTCGGGGCTTACCCAAAATTTCCCAGTTTAAGTCTTCTCTGAAAAAAGAGTTTGAAAAGATAGCCTCCTGCTGTTGTTACACATGATAAATATGTCTGCCGACCACTGCATGCAGCCCGTTCACTATGCTACCACTTCTTAATTACAACACCTAAAACAGAAAAGCCTTAACACGTAATTGCTCCATTGTCTGAATAAGACCAAGTTCTACTTAAGCTAGCATGGTATTTGTCCTTCTGATCAAAAATGTTCAGCTGACTGGGCTTTTTCCTAATTGCACTATTCTATGAACCATACCAGGTTCTACCTGGACCACCACAGTTAATGTCCTTTTCCAGTATGAATGTACCATTGACTAGGCTGTCCCTGAGCCAGGTTATGCACCCTAAATGTAATATAATGTAACCACAATTGATGTGGAGCGTTTGAAAAAGAGCGCTTGTGCTCAAAGGTATTATTCCAAAAATCCAATAAATAAATAAAATTCTATTTGACAATTTCAGTTTGATAACATGCAAATTTTGGTTTCCAGGTTGGTGCTGAATGTCATCAAGACGAAATGGATGTTATTACATAGCCAAAGAAAGACACATGATTCTCCCCCTTGTATTAATTTACAACACTTGATGGTACAGCACCTGAGTAAGTTTCTATCTTTAAATACTTTGGACTTACCCTGGACAGTGCCTTTACATGTTTCTCACAAACAGAGAGTATGGTCATGGTGTCGCACATTAGATTGGGACATTAGATTGGGACATTAGATCGGGACATTAGATTGGGACATTAGATTGGGAGTTTCATGTAGACTTAATTCTTTTTTTACACCATCTGCCAGAAGATTGCTGGCTCAGAGTTTTTTACTACCTGTTTGGAATTATGGTTTGTTGTTTTACTTTTTGGCAGGTGAGGGGGTGCTGCCCAGGGTAAGGACTTTGTATAACAGTATCGCATGCTATGCTCCTCAACTTCCTTTTCATATTCACCACTGTGAGCTTTTTAAGTCACTTAATTAGCTTTTTCTTAACCAAAGGTTCAAGTTCCAGGTAGGAACTGTGGCAACATTTTTTTTACTTGGTTTGGTTTCTCACTCCTTTTATAATTTGTCACTTTCTATTGAAGCATTGCTGGGTCATTTACTTTGTCTGACAAGACAGTGCAGATATTAAGGTGACACTAACACTGTGTTGTATGATCACTCAAACTATGCGGAACACCAGAACACAACCACTGATTTGCCAAGGTTCTAGGAACTTTTTACTACAATTGATTATTTCCTTGCTTCATAAACTTTGTGCTTTAACCCTAATAGATGCATTAACTTATTTTTTGCAATCTGTTTCCTTACTTTATGAAATAAATATATAACATCTAACACCTTTAGCTTTCACCTTTCTTACACCCCATGATGAACATTGCATACTGATGCTTACTGTTCCAGGCCTGTAGCTTGCTTCGGACCACACATAAGGCAGGTGAATACTAATGATGCTTATTGCTGCAGGCCTGTAGTTTGCTTCATGAGTGGCTTTCTGGACCAACCACAGAGCAGTTGCATACCAATATATCAGACATGTTACTTGCTTCCTGAGTGATCCTGTGGACCACACACGAAGCAGCTGCATGATGACACCCATCACTGCAGACCTGTAACTTGCTTCTCAAGTGGTCCTGTGGGCCACTTACAAAGCAGCTGTGTGATGCTCACTGCTGTAGACTTGTAGCTTGCTTCATGAGTCTTAAATGCTTTCGGTTACATAACAGACTTCAGCTTCATGTTCATAGACATGGCCTTACAAAGCTATCTAGATTTCTTCTGTTTTGAGAAAGTCACAAAAGTGAGGTTGTAGCTCACGAAAGTGGCTTTACGAGCCACAAAAGCATGTTCGCAAGTGACAAAAGCAGGGCCTGTTTTCATGAGCTGCTTCAGCTTAATTTCATTATTTTAAAAACTATTTTTTAATAAAAAGAACCACTTAAAAAAACCAACCTTATACCCTACACTGTTGACCACACAAATCTAAGACTTAACTTCCAACAGATTGTCTTGTTTTTGATGCGCAAAGTTTTCTGTTTTTTTCCCCCAGTTTTGTGAGTGCTAAGACTCATGAAAGTGGGGTTGTTAGTAAAGATACATAGATACATAGACAGTGTCAGCAGATAAGGGCCTATGGCCCACCTAGTCTGCCCATTTGAGCTTGTAAGTTCAGTTTGTTTTCCTAGAAGTCTATTTCCCCTTACCCCTGACCTCTAGAATTCCTTTATGTCTATCCCATGCATTCTTAAATCCCGTGATTGTTTCAGCCCCCACCACTTCCTCTGGCAGGGTGTTCCACTTGTCCACCACATTCGCTCTGTGAAGAAATTCTTTCTCATGTTTCCTCTGAATCGTCCTCCTCCAACTTCATCCCATGCCCTCTAGTCCTGAAACATCTTTTCGCTTAAAAATAGTGTTTTCCTACACCCTGTTCCTCCCTGTAAGATACTTGTATGTCTCTATCATATCCCTCTCTCCTCCTCTCCTCCAGGGAGTACATGTTCAGTTCCTTCAACCTGTCTTCATAGGACTTGTGATGCAACCCATGCACCATCTTTGTTGCCCTCCTCTGAACCTTCTCACCCTGTCTATGTCCTTACGTAGGTATGGTCTCCAGAACTGTACACTGTACTCCAGGTGGGGCCTCACTAGTGTCTTGTATAGCGGAATTATGACCCCTTTTCCTGCTGGTGATGCCCTGCCTATACATCCCAGCATCCTATTTGCTTTACCTGCTGCCTTGTCACACTGTTTCCCTACCTTGAGGTCATCAGAGATGACAACCCCAAGATCCCTTTCCTGCTTGGTGCATGCTATATCCTCACCCCCAACTGATATATTGTGCCAGGGTTTTTGTGCCCCATATGCATTATCTTGCACTTCTTTGCATTGAATTTCAACTGCCAAACCCTTGACCATTCTTCAAGTTTCTGCAGGTCCCTTCTCATTCTGTCTACACCCTCTGGTGTGTCTACTCTGTTACAGAGCTTTGTGTCATCAGCAAACAGTGAAATTCTGCCTTCTATATCCTGTGCAATGTCACTGATGAAGATGTTGAATAGGACCAGTCCCAGCACTGATCCCTGTGGTACCCCACTGGTCACTCTTCCCTCTGTGGAGTGACAGCCATTTACCACCACCCTCTGTGTCCTGCCACCCAGCCAGTTACCTACCCACCACACTACTGTCCTGCCCACACCCATATTCCCCAGTTTGTGTAATAGTCTTCATGTGGCACAGTGTCAAAGGCCTTGTTGAAGTCCAGATAGGCCATGTCCACTGCCCTCCCCTGATCCAATTCTCCCTAGTCACCCAGTCAAAAATTCAATGAGGTTGGTCTGACATGACCTCCCCTGGTGAAACCATGCTGCCTTGGGTCCTGTAGTCCATTGACAACCAGATGTTCCACCAATCTCTCCTTCAGTAGTGCTTCCATGATCTTTCCCACTACCGAGGTGAGGCTGACTGGTCTGTAGTTCCCTGCTTCTCTTTGTTCCCACTTTTGTATAAGGGGACTACATCTGCTGTCCTCCAGTCTTTGGGTACCTCCCTGTTTCCAGTGATTTCGTTGAACAGGATGGCCAGAGGTTCAGTCACCACCTCTCTTAGTTCTTAAGGACCCTGGGTGCACCCCATCTGGCCCCATTGCTTTATCAGCTCTTATTACTTCCAGTTCCTTCAGGACCCTTTCTCGTGTAAAGGACTTGTCCATTTCTGCACCATTCTCACCCTTGTACTCCCTTCAGACCCATTACCCTCCTCTTCCTTAGTAAAGACTGAGCAGAAATACCTGTTCAATATGTCAGCTTTACTGTTGTCATCCTCCACGCGGCTCCCATCCTCCCCTTCAGTCTCACTATCCTCCCTTTGTCCTTTCTTTTTCACTTATGTACCTGTAAAGGTTTTGTCCTTTAACCACTGATTTTGCAATGTGTTCTTCTGTCTGAGCTTTGGCTTCCTTACTGACTTCCCTGCCTCCCTTTGTTTCTCCTGGTACTTCTCCCTATCCCCTTCTGCCTGTGTCTTTTTGTATTGCCTGAATGCAATCTTTTGGCTTTCACTTTCTTTGCTACCTCTTTGAAAACCATCATGGTCCTCTTTCTTTCCTCTTGCTAACCTGCTTAATGCATAATTCTGTTGTTCTTATAATCCCCATTTTAAATACTGCCCACTGTTCCTCAATCCCTGATTCCTGTCCCATTCCCCTTAATGCCTCTTTCAAGCATCTCCCCATTTTCCCAAAGTCTGCCCCCTAAAATCCAGGATACGTGTTTTTGTGTGGTTGGTTCTGCTCTTCTGTGATTTCAAACCACAATGACTGGTGGTCACTGTTACCCAGGTGCTCCCCACTGTTACCCCATCACACTGTCCCTGTTTGTGAGCACAAGGTCCAGTATTGCCTTCTGCCGAGTTGGTTCCATGACCAGTTGCTTGAGGAAGGCACTCCTGAAGGAGTCCAGGATAAATCTGCTCTTAGTTGATGCTGCTGGGATGCTCCAGTCCACGCCTGGTATATTGAAGTCTCCAACCAGTACTACTTCACTCCTTGTCTGCCATCCTTGGATGGCTAGCATCAGCTCCTATCTGTTTCTTCCTCCTGGGCTGGTGGTCTATAGACCACACCTGTGCGGATGGCTGGCCCCATTTTCCTTTCCAGCTTAACCCACAGTATCTCTCCCCATTTTGTTCCTCCTGGATCTGTGTGGCCCTTATGTCATTTTTCACATACAGTGCCACCCTCCTCCCTTCCTGCCTGCTCTGTCTCTTCTGAATATGTTGTAGCCAGGTATGGCCATCTCCCAGTCATGGTTATCATTACACCAGGTTTCAGTGATGGCCACAATGTCCAGGTCTTACTGTACCATGACAGCCTCCAGATCTTCCATCTTGCTGCTAAGGCTCCTGGCATTTGCACACATGGCTTTCCATGATTTGACCTCCTAGACTGCTTCACTGTTCTACTCTAGCCCCTTCCTTGGTTGTCATTTATCCCTGGTTCTCTTGCTGTCTGCCCTTCTGCTGAATTTTGCCCTTTTCTGCTTATCCACCTTTGGACACTAATCTCCATCTTTTGCACACTGCTTGCAGAGATAGCCACTCCTCTGGTTCACTGGTTCCATTACTAGCTGTGGGGTGAGCAAATAGGTATCATCCTGCTGGCCTGCACCCCTTTGCTAGTTTAAATGCTTGTCAATGTAGCATTTAAACTTATCATTGAGTGCTTGATTCCCTCCAGGATGGATGCAGGCCATCAGGCTTGAACAAACCTCCATCCCTCCAGATGGGTCCCCAGTCACCAATGAATCCAAACCCTTCCTCACAGCACCAGTTCTTCAACCATGAGTTAAAGTTCCTGGTGCATGCACTCCTATGCTCTCCCTTGCCTCTCACAGGTAGTACTTCTGAGAAAGTGACAGAAGTAGCTACTTGCTTGAGACCCCTCCCCAGTTTCCTAAACTCTTCCTGAACTTCCTTTGGCTCCCATTTGCCAAGTCATTAGTACCTAGGTGGATAATGACATCCAGCTCACCCTCCTGTCTTGCCTTCCCAGTGATCCCCAGTATCTTCCTTCCATCCTCCATGCCGTGGCACCTGGTAGGCACCTCACCTCCTGTCCTCCCCTCCTGTGTTCCTAGCTGGATCCTCTTATGATGGAGTCCCCACCAGGATTCGCTCTCCTCCTCTGGGGTCCACTGCTTTCCCACTGAGGTCACCTCCTGCCTAACCTCCACATCCTTTCCTTCCACTTCCTGGGTACTTATTTGGTTGTCCTCACTGCCAGTGTGGCATATGAGTTCTTGAGAGGAATAGGATCTGGGATGTGCATCTGCCTGACTGCTCTAACCTCCCTGAGCCCACTGTCATCCAAGTGCTCCTCGCTCGGCATCCTTGAGGCAGCTGCATTGACTGGGTGGTTCCTGGACAGGGTGATGGTACTCCTGACCCAGTTTACTCCGCCCTGAGTCTGGCTACCTCATCCCGCAGTCCCGAGAGATGCATGCAGATAGGGCAGCACCTCAGTGTCCAGAAGGTCTGCCTGAATATGACTGCCCCACAGCCACTGCATTGCACCACTCCTCACATTATACTGCAATTCCACTACTTATCTGCTACTGAAGCTCTCTTAGTTCTCTTTTTATTTATTTACAGTACTAAAAATCCTGTAACTGATCCTCAGATATATATTTTTTTAAGGAAAAGAAACCAATAAATAAATAAATGAGTCAAAAACTTGTCGTGCTGAGGGTGGTCTTCTTCCCCCTTATGCCCCTCCTACTTCACACCTCTTACTATACCCTGTGTTTAGCTCCTGTCAATCAGATTTATCAGGGCATATAATTAAGAGTTGGGGGAAGGGGTGGAGGTGAAAATTTGCAGCAATTAAAGACAGCACAGAATTACACCACCACTATTTTTAAATTTTCAACAGCCCAAAAACAATTATAAGTAAAGACAACACAGAAAGAAAGTATAGTGTCACTACAAGCCTACAATCTAAGTTTAAAAGAAAATACCAGTTACCAGTTACTCTGAAGCACTGAATTGAATATGTTTCCTTCCTTCACCTTCTGGCTTCTTCTGAGAAGATGAACTTCTGTTTGCTGCTTTAACTGTGACTAAGCCCCACCTCCAGTTATCACGTAGCTGAGGTCAGAGGCCAGACAATTAACACCCTTCACCCAGCTACAGGACAGTCAGACAAGCCAAGATAAAATTTGCAGCAATTAAAGACAGCACAGAATTACACCACCACTATTTTTTAAATTTTCAACAGCCCAAAAACAATTATAAGTAAAGACAACACAGAAAGAAAGTATAGTGTCACTACAAGCCTACAATCTAAGTTTAAAAGAAAAATACCAGTTACCAGTTACTCTGAAGCACTGAATTGAATATGTTTCCTTCCTTCACCTTCTGGCTTCTTCTCTAATGATAACAGGTTCATGACTCACAAAGCAAAGGCATGTTTTCATTAGGTGCAACAGCCTAATTTCATTAATATTTTATTTATTTATTTATTTTTTTGAAGTATTGGCTTTTAAACAAAAAACAGCTTACAGAACCAGCCTAATACCCTACATTGTCAACCGTGTATGTTTCAGATCAACTTCTAGCTCATTCTCTTGTTTTTCATGCATAAAGGTGTCCCTTGGTTTTCTTACTTTTGTGACAGCCAAGGCTTATGAATCAATAAGTTTTATCTCACAGAAGTGGGTTCCAACTCACAAATGTGATAAATATCAGTTTTATAAAACCCAATGAAACTTCCATGCACTTGAAAGTTCCAGGTTTGAACGCACAGCCATTTTACTGCTATTTTTTTCAGTTTATTGTTAATGCCCCCTCCTTTTCAGTGCTTCCCCTTCTGGTGGCTATCACCCAGCCCTGTACCTGACCCTCCTCAATGCTTGACCCTTTTCACCCCCTAACTTATCCCCCAAGGTGAGGCTCATCTGGCTTGCCATACCAGGCAAGGTGTTGATCCTCTCATGAGGACCTCCAGAGTGGGGTGGAGAGTCTGTCAGGCCACAGTCTGAGTGTGCTGCAACACTCTGATGCACACTAGCATCTATTCCTGTGATTTTTTTCTTCCCAAACCCTGAGGACACCAGCAGGCTAGGGATTCCAAGCATAAGCACATGCAGAGTGTGGTAGCAAGGATTACAGCTGGTCCCATTCCCCTTAATGCCTCACACAAAACTTTGTTCATGCCCACCACACAGCTTCCAACAGATGTGAGTTTTAGTAGTCTGGTAATGTTTAGTAATTGTGGGTGTGCGGAAAAATTGGACCAATACCTTCAAGCAGAATTCTCTCCATGTTGGGGAGGAGGTGACCTTCCAACCATCTGCCAGAACTTGCTCTCACACTGTGGGAGTGATCTGTTCCCCACTGCCCTGTTCCCATTTAGTTCTGAGCTTCTCCATGGGGGAGTAGTTTGTTTCTGAAGAATGGAGTACATGTCTGAAATGTAATGGAACATCATTGAAAGGGTGGACCCCCCCCCCAGTAAAAGAAGTCCTCCAGGGAGGTCAAATGTCTAGTCGGAGCCTGACAATTTTTGTGTGACTGAATAAAATGTCTAACCTGCAGAAATAGAAAAAAAATCAGTCTGGGGTAAAAAAAACTGTTGGGCTAACACCTGGAAGCTCTATACATGCATTTCCATTAAGCATTGCATAAAACAGGTTAGACCCTTCTGTTCCCACAATTTATAGCCATTATCCTGTTGTGGAGGCTCAAACTGCATCGTGTGTCTAATTAAAGAAAGAGGACACAGCAGATTGGGCATTTGCATATACCTCTGCAGTTTCAGGAGTGTATACAGGGAGTGTTTAACCCAAGGGTTGGTGACCCTTATGAGTAGCATCTGAGTGATAGGGGATGAGACAAGTGTAAAAGGTGGGAACCCTGTTCTATTCTCATATTCTATTGAGCACCACTGTGAGTCACCCCGTTGCTTAGCCCAAGTGACCAATAAACTGACCTATGTAGCTACTGTAAATAATAAGCCTTGAGGTCTGGCATGGCTAACCCATTCCTGTCTGTAGGATTAGCTAAAAAAGTTTGGCCTACTCTAGGCCTGTGTTCTCCCCAGATGAATTTGGTAATACAGTCTGACCCACTGATAGTAGACACTTTTATAGCAGACAACCGCTTATAATGAACAGATCTGCCTCACCAAAAGCTAGGTCCATAATGTTAAAAATCTCATTTATACTATACTTTGCTGCCCCTGTACTTGTGGACACTGTGAGCTCCTCTATGCCCCTGTTACCTGTTGTGAACTACCCGCTAGCTGCATGCTAACCATCCCCTTGTTTGACTGGTTTGTCTGGCACTATAAAGACATCACTCACCTCACCTGATGCCTAATACCTAACACCTTACTCCATAGCACATGGAGTCTGTTTGCTTAATCTTTACTTCCCCCTCCTCTCCCTTGATGGTTGCTGCTCAGCTCTTTGATCCCCCAATCAGCACAGGCAGTGTACAGCAATATCTTACCAGTCTTGTTTACTGCTCAATCCCCAGTTAGCCACAACTAGCAGTTCCTCATACCCCTGGTTGGCAGGGGAGGGGATATGTTGTTATTTTAACTTCAGTGAGTGAACTGGGGCAAAGAAGATTCATATTTTAAGATTTTAGGATACAACAGACACCTCTTATAATGGACAAAACCTGCTTACATGAACATGTCTATTATAAAAGGATTCCACTGTATCTTTTAACATTAAAGTACAGAAAGTAATGAGAATAAGGATTGGCAAAGTTTGAAATACAAATAAATGTTGTGGCAAGAGGTTCCTTTTAAGGGTGTTGATATGCCCCAGCAGAGAGAGTGACAAGAGCTTCCATCTAGCTATGTCAGCCTGCATTGTCTTATACAGAAGTTTGTAGTTCCAATTTCGAAATTTGTGGAGTAACTGTACCCCCAGATAACTCATCTAGTTGTTGTGCACCCACAAAAATGGGAAGTTATTTTATAGTCTGGAGTGCAAGTCCCACTTAGTCCAGTGACCTCATATTTGGCACAGTTAATTAATTTATTTAATTTATCCCCAAAGGACTTCAGATTCTGCCAGAGTGTTCAACAGGGCAGGGCCTGAAGTTGCAACATTAGACAGAAAATAAATGCTATCATCAGTATAGAGAAAAACAATTTTTTTGACAGTTTTTAAACCAAAATGTTTGCTCAAATGACAAAAATAAAAGTAGTTATGAAACTTAACTTAGAAGTTTGTTAGATGTCAAGGACGGATAGGTTCTTTTTGTGGTTTAGTGAAAAAAATTGTAATTTGTTTTGTGGTTATTAATGATATTTGTTTGCACATGCTCAGTTTAACACTGAGCTAAACAAAATAGCTAAACAAATCTATAAAAAGACTGAAACTTTTCAGCTTGTTAGATGTTATGGAGCTGTAAGTCGTTCTGGTGGTTGGATGAAAATTTTTTATTTCATTTTGAAGTTATTAATTAGCTGTTGTTTGCACATACAGAGTTTACAGAAAAAAACGTTAAATACAGAATTTCATCAAATAGCAGCCACCTTCTAATAAAAGATACCCTCAAAAACAAGCTGCTGGTCAAAATGAATACTTTTAACAAAAGGCACCCTCAAATACAAGCCTCAGTTGCTAGTCAGGGTCAAAGTTACGACAGATTAAACACTGGGGACTCTGTGATTTTTATCTCTGCATCATTATCATGGTGGTTTTTTTTTTAATGGATTATCTTAATTTATGGTTTTTTACTTATTTTAATATGAAGTAGACAAATAATAAATTTGGTTAGATCCAAGATTTGTAATATTTTTATTTTTAGCATTTAAAAATTTAATTTTTCAGAACAAGATGCCTTTAAATACATGACTGCCTTGAATACAAGCCACAAGTAAATATTATTAATAGTAGTAACTAGGTTATGTTATAATTTAGTTAATCACCCCTTGGGGCATAATGTATGCATATGCAGCCATGTTATAATACTTTCAGGGTGATTAACATGAGCATTAACATAACCCTGGTTGTACCTTATTGCTATTATTATAATTGGGTTCAGTTTTTCCTGCTGTTTTCTAATGATACACAGTATTTATTTTAGATATTCTTAACCCTTGACATAAATTAGTCCCTTCGCCAAACTTTACATGAGGAAAACAAATCTGTTCATTGGCTGTGAGTCTGGTGTGTGTGTGTGTGTGTGTGTGTGTGTGTTGGGGGGGGACTTCATTCTACTCAACTGTGCTGTGACTCTTTCATTCAGAATTGAAGAAGTCTGCTTCTTTAGCCCCACTGGTAACAATACTTCAAAGGAGTGTCCTACAAAAGAGTTTAGTTTAGTAAATGCTGCATCCCATCTATCTATCACAGCTCAGCCATAAAAAACAGGAAAAATTAACAGTTTGGTGTTTAATTTGACCTTTCTTTCAAACATGGGTAAATGATTCCTGACACTGTCAGCCTTGTTCTAATGGTAGCTATCAGTTCCAGACATAGAATGCTGCAAATGTAAGTAGGACCTTGATTCTTCAAATCAATATTCAAGTGATCAGGCTCCACAAGTATGTTACTAAGCAGATTAACATAAGGCTCTCAGAATGCTGACAGCCAATCAGATTTCGGCATTCTTGAGACAAAAGCTACACAAAGAAGTATTTAGATATCTTTTTCCCTATAAAGGTGTTTATTCTTCTTGGCTGTGGTAGGCTGGCTCCCTTTGGATTTGTCCCTGCTGCCTCCCATAGGCAACCACCTCCCCAGAACTCCCCTGTCAGTCATGTTCCCCCATGGATTGCCTCTCATGGTGGGGCCAGATGATGGAGGACCTTTTCTGCCCCTCCCCAGACACTCTCATCCAGTTCCTGCCAATGGGGTCCTAGCAGTGGTGCGAGTTAGGGGTGGTACACAGAGCATCATGTACATCTGCCCCACCATTCATTTTTCTCTGCTTTCCCCATCTCTGTAGCTGGGGCATGCATGTTGGCACACGTGTATGAAGGCACACATGCTTCAGAGTCCTGCAGCTGCCTCCTTTCATGTCTCAGCAGACTCACACTACCACCAGGCCACCACCTTGTGGTAGTCTTGCAGCAGAGCCAACAATTCCTCCCTCTCTGGGAGGGAAGAACAGTCTATCAGACATTCAATCCTATTCCCCTGGCTGACCCCCTGCAATCTGAGACAGCTTCTGATCTAGAGTCACTGGTGTGGTGAGTGGTAATTTCATTGCTGGGCTACTGGGATGGCCCATATTTAGATATCTTTAATTAACAAACAAAATGTTTGCACAGGAATTCCTCACAAAAGTTTCTGAAAATCTGCCTGCTTCACAACTAGTTTGAACACCTACACAATGGTTTTCAAAATCTACATGCAGCCTCGGTCCAGTGGTGCAGAGGGCAGATGACCTGTGGCACCTTACCTTTCACCACACCAGTGACCCAACTTTGGGAATGAGCTTGGGTCAGCAGAGGTCAGCCAGGGGGTGGTGGAGGGTTGGGAGAGGACTGAGTGGCCACCTGACAGCTTTCCTGTCCCAGATCGTAGTGGTGTATTGTCCCCAGGTGGAGGCCTGGTGGCAGCACCAATGCTTGGGAGGCAGACGTAGGTCCAGGTGGGTGTAAGGGGCTGCTGTTCTGGAATGCATACACAGCTCCACATGCATGCATCCTCTGTGTCACTGGGAAGAGAGGAAGAAAATGGAAAAGTGATGGTGGGGCTTAATTAAGCCCTGCCACCTACCTTCAACCCACACTGCTGACCAGCTACCTGGTCTGACCTGGACTTGTGGACTGGGGAGGGATGATGACCTTCCCTCCACCAGCCCTGCCATGCGTGGCAAGCTGTGGGAGGACTCTCCCACCAGGTAAGTCCCAGGGGCAGCAGACACCAGCTGGGAGGAGGTGGGACAGGGCTGAACAGTCACCACTGCCATCCATGGAGAAAAAGCTCTGTGTAAAAAAAAAAATCTACATGTGGCATAATTGTTTCCAAATCTCCGTGTTGCATTGTGGTTTCTAAAATCTACTTGCTGCACAGTAATTTTTGTAATGTACAGTATTGAGGCAGTGCAGGAAGAGACTCATACATGGTGTGTCAGGTCAGTGGCCATCTTTATTCTACATAGAGATAGTGGTCTTGCATCACTGGACGTACACAAAGAAAAGCCTACTGTGCATGACAGGAACTTACTTATATAATGGACTACAGTAATCCATATGTATAGCTCTAATCCACTTCCTACCATATATATATATCCATGTATATGCTACCACACATATCCATGTATATACTACAATTTTCACAAAAGAGAAATCCTACACAAATGTTTTAAAAATATACTGGATGTGTGATTTTTTATAAAAACCTACATGTTGCAAAGTGGTTTTCAAAATCTACCTGCTGAGTGAAGTTTTTTAGTTAGTGTTTAAATCCAAAGTGGCCATAAACTGTAAGGTAAGATAACTTATTAAATAATTAAATGCTAAGAGTGATACTTTAGTGTGTATGAGGGAGAGGTAGAATGAGATGCACAATGAACCCCGTATTACATAGATACATAGATACATAGACAGTGTTGGCAGATAAGGGCCTATGACCCACCTAGTCTGCCCATTTGAGCTTGTAAGTTCAGTTTGTTTTCCTAGAAGTCTATTTCCCCTTACCCCTGACCTCTAGAATTCCTTTATGTCTATCCCATGCATTCTTAAATCCCGTGATTGTTTTAGCCCCACCACTTCCTCTGGCAGGGTGTTCCACTTGTCCACCACCTGCTCTGTGAAGAAATTCTTTCTCATGTTTCCTCTGAATCGTCCTCCTCCAACTTCATCCCATGCCTCTAGTCCTGAAACATCTTTTTCGCTTAAAAATAGTGTTTTCCTGCACCCTGTTCCTCCCTGTAAGATACTTGTATGTCTCTATCATATCCCTCTCTCCTCCTCTCCTCCAGGGAGTACATGTTCAGTTCCTTCAACCTGTCTTCATAGGATTTGTGATGCAACCCATGCACCATCTTTGTTGCCCTCTGAACCTTCTCTACCCTGTCTATGTCCTTACGTAGGTATGGTCTCCAGAACTGTACACTGTACTCCAGGTGGGGCCTCACTAGTGTCTTGTATAGCGGAATTATGACCTCCTTTCCTGCTGGTGATGCCCCTGCCATACATCCCAGCATCCTATTTGCTTTACCTGATGCCTTGTCACACTGTTTCCCTACCTTGAGGTCATCAGAGATGACAACCCCAAGATCCCTTTCCTGCTTGGTGCATGCTATATCCTCACCCCCCAACTGATATATTGTGCCAGGGTTTTTGTGCCCCATATGCATATCTTGCACTTCTTTGCATTGAATTTCAACTGCCAAACCCTTGACCATTCTTCAAGTTTCTGCAGGTCCCTTCTCATTCTGTCTACACCCTCTGGTGTGTCTACTCTGTTACGGAGCTTTGTGTCATCAGCGAACAGTGAAATTCTGCCTTCTAGATCCTGTGCAATGTCACTGATGAAGATGTTAAATAGGACCGGTCCCAGCACTGATCCCTGTGGTACCCCACTGGTCACTCTTCCTCTGTGGAGTGACAGCCATTTACCACCACCCTCTGTGTCCTGCCACCCAGCCAGTTACCTACCCACCACACTACTGTCCTGCCCACACCCATATTCCCCAGTTTGTGTAATAGTCTTCTATGTGGCACAGTGTCAAAGGCCTTGCTGAAGTCCAGATAGGCCATGTCCACTGCCCTCCCCTGATCCACCTCCTGGTCACCCAGTCAAAATTCAATGAGGTTGGTCTGACATGACCTCCCCTGGTGAAACCATGCTGCCTTGGGTCCTGTAGTCCATTGACAACCAGATGTTCCACCAATCTCTCCTTCAGTAGTGCTTCCATGATCTTTCCCACTACCGAGGTGAGGCTGACTGGTCTGTAGTTCCCTGCTTCCTCTTTGTTCCCACTTTTGTATAAGGGGACTACATCTGCTGTCCTCCAGTCTTTGGGTACCTCCCTGTTTCCAGTGATTGGCTGAACAGGATAGCCAGAGGTTCAGCCACCACCTCTTAGTTCTTTAAGGACCCTGGGGTGCACCCCATCTGGCCCCATTGCTTTGTCAACTCTTATTACTTCCAGTTCCTTCAGGACCCTTTCTCGTAAGGGACTTGTGTCCATTTCTGCACCATTCTCACCCTTGTACTCCTTCAGACTGATTACCCCTCTTCCTTAGTAAAGACTGAGCAGAAATACCTGTTCAATATGTCAGCTTTACTGTTGTCATCCTCCACGCTGCTCCCATCCTCCCCTTCAGTCTAACTATCCCTCCCTTTGTCCTTCTTTTTCACTTATGTACCTGTAAAAGGTTTTGTCCCTTTAACCACTGATTTTGCAATGTGTTCTTCTGTCTGAGCTTTGGCTTCCCTTACTGACTTCCTGCCTCCCTTTGTTTCTCCTGGTACTTCTCCCTATCCCTTCTGCCTGTGTCTTTTTGTATTGCCTGAATGCAGTCTTTTGACTTTCACTTTCTTTGCTACCTCTTTGGAAACCATAATGGTCTCCTTTCTTTTCCTCTTGCTAACCTGCTTAATGCATAATTCTGTTGTTCTTATAATCCCCATTTTAAATACTGCCCACTGTTCCTCAATCCCTGATTCCTGTCCCATTCCCTTAATGCCTCTTTCAAGCATCTCCCATTTTCCCAAAGTCTGCCCCTAAAATCCAGGATACGTGTTTTGTGTGGTTTGGTTCTGCTCTTTCTGTGATTTCAAACCACAATGACTGGTGGTCACTGTTACCCAGGTGCTCCCCACTGTTACCCCCATCACACTGTCCCTGTTTGTGAGCACAAGGTCCAGTATTGCCTTCGCCGAGTTGGTTCCATGACCAGTTGCTTGAGGAAGGCACCCTGAAGGGAGTCCAGGATAAATCTGCTCTAGTTGATGCTACTGCTGGGATGCTCCAGTCCACATCTGGTATATTGAAGTCTCCAACCAGTACTACCTCACCTTGTCAGCCATCCTTTGGATGGCTAGCATCAGCTCCCTATCTGTTTCTTCCTCCTGGGCTGGTGGTCTATAGACCACACCTGTGCGGATGGCTGGCCCCATTTTCCTTTCCAGCTTAACCCACAGTATCTCTCCCCATTTTGTTCCTCCTGGATCTGTGTGGCCCTTATGTCATTTTTCACATACAGTGCCACTCCTCCTCCCTTCCTGCCTGCTCTGTCTCTTCTGAATATGTTGTAGCCAGGTATGGCCATCTCCCAGTCATGGTTATCATTACACCAGGTTTCAGTGATGGCCACAATGTCCAGGTCTGACTGTACCATGACAGCCTCCAGATCTTCCATCTTGTTGCTAAGGCTCCTGGCATTTGCACACATGGCTTCCATGATTTGACCTCCCTAGACTGCTTCACTGTTCTACTCCAGCCCTTCCTTGGTTGTCATTTATCCCTGGTTCTCCTTGCTGTCTGCCCTTCTGCTGAATTTTGCCCTTTTCTGCTTATCCACCTTTTGGACACTAATCTCCAACTTTTGCACACTGCTTTGCAGAGATAGCCACTCCTCTGGTTCACTGATTCCATTACTAGCTGTGGGGGTGAGCAAGTGGTACCATCCTTGCTGGCCTCAACCCCTTTGCTAGTTTAAATGCTTGTCAATGTAGCATTTAACTTATCATTGAGTGCTTGATTCCTCCAGGATGGATGCAGGCCATCAGGCTTGAACAAACCTCCATCCCTCCAGATGGGTCCCCAGTCACCAATGAATCCAAACCCTTCCTCACAGCACCAGTTCTTCAACCATGAGTTAAAGTTCCTGGTGCATGCACTCCTATGCTCTCCCTTGCCTCTCACAGGTAGTACTTCTGAGAAAGTGACAGAAGTAGCTACTTGCTTGAGACCCTTCCCCAGTTTCCTAAACTCATTCGATAGGTGTGGCCAGATAAAAGATATAGCTTTGAAGAATATAGAACAGTTACGTACTTACCATATCAGTAGATCTTCGAGAGAATCTCTTTCATCAGGCCATGCCAGGGATGAGTTATGAAAGTTAGCACAGCATTAACAAGCATACTACCAAGCTAACCAGACTCAGTGCAACTGGGTGGGTTGGGGACCTTATCCCGAGGGTGCCTGGCACTACACACAGTGAATGGCACTGATACACAGACTACACTGTGATCTTGCAAATGAGGGGATTGCATACAGGATGCAATGGTACAGTCAAAGTCTTTTGTATGCAGTAACAGACAGTTAGGGCAGCCCTAATTAATGCTAATGAAACCCTGTTTTATCATTGTGCAGTGATCTGTGACCCCTGTGGCAGGATCTACTGGCTCCCTGTAATGGTGTCGATTTGAAAGACATAGGCTATGTGTGTCATTATGAAAGAAATGTAAGTCTGTTGCGCAACAGCTAAAGTGTCACCTAACTACCCTGTAGTTATAGTGTAACTGCAATGTAGTTGCATGCAACAAACATGTAACTACAGTGAAATCCTATCTAGCTACTTACTGTAACAGTAGATCTTTGACAGAATCTCTTTCATCAGGCTACACCTACGGAACTATAAGCTGTCAGGCGCTAAGAGCACACGGAAAGTTTTGCAAGCAGTAAGCCAGGGGCTGCCCACGATGACGCTAGACATTGGCTCACATATAAACATGGTTGACCCTTCCTCTCCTCAGTTCCCCACCAGAGATCGTACTCTGAGGACCTCTCTGTAGAGAACCAGGAGAGAACCAAGTACTCTGTGAACCCAGGAAAGGCAGAGGGCTATAGGTAGACTAGAATGGAGACAGGAGCAGCAAAAGATAGAGTTTCAGGCCCATAAGGGGGAAGGAGAGTGGGATGGCATGGCCTGATGAAAGAGATTCTCTCGAAGATCTACTGATATGGTAAGTACGTAACTGTTCTATATTCTTCAAAGCTATATCTTTTATCTGGCCACACCTATCGAATGAGTACCAAGCAGTTTTGACAGTAGACAGTCTGGGTGGCTGGAGTCTACAGGCATAAGAAAATAGGCCTTGTAGAAAAGCTAGGCCTAAGCCAGCCCTTCTACGAGAGACAATGTCCAGACTGTAGTGCTTAGTGAAGGTGTGGACAATATGCCAGGTGGCAGCTGCACTGAAGTCTGCAGTTGAAATATGTTTTAAAATAAGCAACAGAGGTGGCCATGATTGTTGTGGAATAACCGTGAACCACCCAGAAACTTCCTTATAATATTTTCTTTTTTTTTATCTATTTACTTAAGCCCACTTTGGCTAGGGCTCGGTGGCGGCATGCCACCATCTAGGGCTCCTTCACCCGGATTGGGGATCACTGTACACAGCCATGGGGTGGGATTTTTTCATGAAGTAGCTAGTTTGTCCTGTTCCAACCCCCGATAGCACCAGTAAACAGGACCAACATCCAAAAGGTAAGCCGTGGTGAGACACGACTTCCGCCACTCACCTAACAACGCCCTCACCTCCCAACACTGCCCACTAGTTGGTGCAGTGCCTGCCCCACCCCAGGAGAGGAGAGTTTCAAATCGGTGACTCAATCCAGCTTCCCCCCCAGCTGACCCCTGGTATCCCAGGCTTGTTCCTGAACTCGGGTCGTCAGTGTAGCACTAGGTGTGGCATCCAACACCTCAACCCTCAGTGCCACTGGACTGGCTCCTTATAATATTTTCTGTAACAAAAAGTAATACAGTTAGCTAGACATTTGGACAAGCACTGTTTGGAAACTGGAGCGCTCTCTTTCCCAGGGGCAAATGAAACAAAAAGCTGTGAGGACTTTCTGCAGTTCTTCTTGCATTGTATACAGTCCCTGAGTATTCTACGAACATCTAGAGGGTGGAGCAATGATTCCGCTGGATTAGCATGCTCAGGATAATAAACTAGCAGGGGGATAGTTTGATTTAAAGTTAACTCAGATACCACCTTTAGTAGAAACCTAGTACTGGTGCACAAAGACACTCTGTTCTTGTGGAAAATCAAATAAAGAGGCACACACACATTAGAGCCTGTAGCTTTGACATGCTTCGAACAGAAGTGATTGCAACTAAAAACAACACTTTCCAAGAAACAAAGCGTAAACCACAAGCCACGGCTGGCTCAGAAGGAGCCAAACTAAAAACAACACTTTCCAAGAAAGAAATTGTAAGTCACAAGTCACAGCTGGCGCCAAAGAAGCCAAAGTAAGCTTTTGCAGAATGAAATTCAGGTGCCAAGCTGGGACTGGATTACAGATGGAAGGCTTCAGATGTAGAATGCCTCTCAAAAATGTATGGGTCACCTCCATCTGGGCAACCGTACGGCCCTCTATAGGCACATGGAAAGCTGATATGGCAGCCAGGTGCACCTTGATAGAAGAATACTGCATGCCTGAATCCGATAAGGACAGCAGATACTTTAGAACCTGATTGACTGAACCAGTGAATGGGTCTAGGTGGTGGGAAGTGGCCCATAAAGCAAGCAAAGCTTTTTCAATTCATGGAATAAGTGGATCTGGTGGAAGGCTTTCTAGCAGCTACTAGGACATCAGCCACTTTTTGGGAACCCCCAAAATGAGCAATGCCTAGGTCTTTAGGAGGCATGTATGCAGATGGAGAGACTTGAGGTCCAGATGGACCAGGGTTTCCTGTTCCTGTAACAGTAGACCCATGCACAGGAGCAGAGGCACTGGCTGTTCCAAAACTACCTGTTGCAGTAAAGGGAATCAGATCTGCCAAGGCCATAGGGGAGCAATGAGTATCAGAGCTGCCCCCTCCATTTGGAGCTTGAGTAGCACTCTCTGAATAAGAGGGAAGGGAGGAAAAGCATACAGGAGCTTCCCTTTCCAAGAGAGGGACAACATGCCTCACCAAAAAACTCCAGGCACTGGAGTGAGTGAGCAGAAAATCGGTAGTTTTGCATTCTGTTGGGAAGAAAAAAAGTCAGGCTCTGGATGACCCCATCTGTTGAATAGGTCTTCAGCTTCTGAGATCAGCAGCTCCCACTCATGTATCCTAGACTGGAACCTGCTTAGCTAGTCTGTCAAGACATTTTGGGTGCCTGGAACATGTACTGCTGACAGTTCTAGACCGTGTTCCAGAGCTCAAAATCAAAATCTCATTGCTTCCCTGCTAGGGGATAGGAATAAGTCTTCCATTGCTTGTTGATCCAGAAGCAAATGATTGGATACCTTTTAATGCTACAGTACATCTGTTTAATGTATCTTTATTGTGTATGTAACTGTTTACATCTATTTAATATAGCTCTGTTGTGATAACCTACATGTTATCCTCCCTGTGTACCCCTTCCCCCAGGTCACACCGGGAAATGAGCATTGTTTCACTCAGTGTGCCTTTCCTGGTGAAACAATTGCAATAAATAAATAAATAAATAATGGACCAACATAGATGTAACAACAAGAACAAAGTGCTCTAGCTTTCGGACCAACAGGTCCTTCGTCAGAAATGTAATGACAGTTATTTAAAAGAAATTAATGATTTTAACACCCAGATCATGCAGAAAAAAACCCAGAAAAAATCCCCTTTGGTTTAAAATACTCATTTAAAAAAAAACAGAAGATGATGTCAGAGAAGCTTAAAAGTATCATGTCACCTTCAGCTGGGAGAGTCTCAGGGTCAAAGGTGCTTAGTGCAGAAGACATACAAATAGCTTTACTCCATATAAATTAAATTGACATATAAGATAACAACTACTTAAGCAGATGGCTCTTAAATCAAATTATGAGTGTCACAATGTGTATAAGAATGCAATTACTAGCTTGCTTGTTGATGTAATGCATCACACTGACATTGTCCAACTGAACCAGCAGAAGGCCTGGAGACAGATGGTTCTGGAAGACCTGAAGCCCATACAGAAGAGCTCATATTTCTAGAACATTTATGTGCAAGGTGCACTCCACTGGTGTACCTTGCATCTGATGGAAGCCCAAGTGTGCACCTCAGCCCATCCCCAAGGCAACTGTTGTGAGAATCTGGAAAGGGAAGGGGATCAGGAAGGGAACCCCCTTTAACAGGTTACTGGGTTCCATCCATCATTTGAGCATTTTGTGCACAGGGGACGTGACTAGAACAATTTGGTCTTGGTCATCTGTGAGCTAATCCCACTGGACTCTTAGGGTCCACTGGAGAATCTGCATGTGCAGCCTGGTCAATGGTACTGTCACAATGGCCACTGCCATTCGGCCCAGCAGGTGTAGGAATGACCTGGCTCAGACATATCAGCTGTCATGCACTAGTTGTGCTTGGGCAACTAGGTGGTTGGCCCTGTCCAGGGGCAGGAAAGCTGAGCCCAGGGCTGTGTCCAAGACTGCTGTTATATACTGCAGTCATTGTCAAGGTGTCAGCATTGATTCTGGTATGCTAACAGTCACCCCCAGAGTACTGAACATCTGTCTGGTTTGAGCTAAGGTCTTTAGGAGCTGATCCCTGGAGTGGACTTTCAATAGCCAATTGTCCATGTAATGGAAAACTTAAAGGCCTTCCCTGCAAAGTGCTGCTGCCACTACTACCAAGCATTTGGTAAAGATCCATTGTGCAGAAGATAAGTCAAAGGGCAATACTCTGAATTGTTAATGTTTCCCTTGAAACAGGGATCTCAAGTATTTTCTGTGAGGCTTCCGGATATTGATATGGCGGTAAACATCCTTCATATTGAGGGAACAGATCCAATCTGATGGGTTTAACCCCAGAATTCTAAAAGAATTAATGGTAGAACTAGTGACACTACTGACTACTCTCTAACAAATCATGGGAGGATGGGGTGGTACCTGAGGACTGGAGGAGGGTGGATGTGATTCCACTTCACAAATGTGGGAGTAGGGCAGAGGCAGGAAATTATAGACCAGTTAGTTTGACCTCAGTGGTAGGGAAAATGATGGAATCACTTCTGAAGGAAAGAACTGTTGAGTACCTAGAGGCCAGTGGGGCACAGAACCCAAGGCAGCATGGATTCACAGTGGGAAGGTCGTGTCAGATGAATCTAATAGATTTCTTTGACTGGGCAACCAAAGTTGCAGACCAGGGACGGGCTGTGGACAAGGCCTACCTAGATTTTAGCAAGGCATTTGACACAGTCCCACACAAAAGATTAATTTATAAGTTAGCCAGCCTTGGAGTGGGTCCCAAGGTGGTAGCCTGGATAAAAAATTGGCTGGACAACAAGATGCAAAGGGTAATAGTAAACGGAGTCCACAGTGAAGAAAGGAGGGTTACTAGTGGGATACCGCAGGGTTCAGTACTGAGACCGGTCCTCTTTAATGTCTTTATAAGTGACATTGCAGAGCAACTGGAAGGAAAAGTATGTCTCTTTGCAGACAACACAAAGATCTGCAACAGAGTTGATACATAAGGTGGGGTGGAAAGGATGAGAAGGGACTTGGCAAGGTTGGAGGAATGGTCAAATGTATGGTAGCTCAGATTCAATGCAAAGAAGTGCAAGATAATGCACCTGGGAAACAAATACCCAGGGGAAGAGTACACATTGGGGGGTGAGATACCAACAACAGCAAAAATGGAGAGACCTGGGGGTAGTCATATCAGATGACCTAAAGGTGTGCAAGCAATGTGAGAAGGCAGTAAGGAGGGTTGGGGGGATTCTGGCATGCATAGGGAGAGGCATCAACAGTAGAAAACAGGAAGTTGTTATCCCTCTGTACAGACAGTTGGTGAGACCCCATCTGGAGTACTGCGTGCAGTTCTGGAGACCCCATCTCCGCAAAGACATAGACAGAGTGGAGGCTGTTCAGAGGAGGGCACCAAATGGTGCAGGGTCTGCACCAGAATATATATGAAGAGAGACTGAAGGAGTTAATATGTATACCCTTGGAGGAAAGAAGGGAGAGGGGGGACATGATAGAAACTTTCAAGTACCTCAAGGGAATCAACAAAGTCCAAGAGGGTAGCATCTTTCAGAAAAAGAGATGTGCAAGAACAAGGGGGCACAATTTGAAGATAGAGGGGGGATGGCTCAGAGGTAATGTGAGGAAGTATTTTTTCATGGAGAGGGTTGTGGATGCATGGAACAGCCTTTCTGAGGAGGTCATGGAGTCAAGAACAGTGGGGGAATTCAAGAATGCATGGGACAGACATAAGGCAATTCTAGTGGGGGGTAGGAGGAAGTAGGCTGTTAGTTAACTAGGATCTGCAGCTTATCCATCAGGTAGGGAAATGGGCAGACTAGGTGGGCTGTCAAATTCTAAGTTTCTATGTTTCTAGTCCCTGCCTGCAGCAGTAGGAGTAGGCCTTGCAAGATGACCATTCTAAACTTCTTGTGCTCTATGAAGAGGTTCAGCTCTCTGAGATCCAAGATAGGCCGCAGGTCTCCTGTCCATTTTGTGACCAGAAAGTACTAAGAGTAAAAACCAGTGTGCCTTTATTCTATGGGCACAGGTTTTATGGCCCTCTTTTGTAGTAAAGTCTGTACTTCCTCCAGAAGCAGAGGTAGGTGTTCTGGAGGATAGTGGGTCACTAGTAACGGATGATTTGGAGGTATGTCTGGAAGATCCAGAGCATGGCCCTGTTCTATGATTTACAGAGTGCATGCATCCATTGTCACTTCCTTCCACTGGTTTAAGTGGAGGGACAGGTAACCCCCCCCAGCCACCCCTGTAGGTAAAGGTGGTTGTGTGGTGTATAGGGAGTCAGGCAGAGCCGGTTGGGGTGGCTCCCCCTGTGCTACTACCTTTAGGGGCTTTTGAATGGACACCTGGGGTGGTACAGGGGGCTGGCAAGGCTCCTACTCCCTTTTCCTTGCCCTGCTGACTGGCTGCTGGATGCTGTCTGACACCAGCCAGACAAAAAGGACCCCTAGGCTGGGTATGGTAGAGGGAATGCACAGACTTCAGGGTTCTGCCTGAGGCCTGAAGAGTTGATAGAATAGCTTGGACTTAAGAGCCAAACAACTTGTGTCCTCCAAATAGGGCATTGAGCATGGACTGTTGCATTTCATTCGCAAGCCCTGCCACCCGAAGTCAAGAATATCTCCTGAGACAAATACCAGAGGCTGCAGCCCTGGCAAAAATGTTTGAGGCATCATAGGCTCTGCGGAGCAAATACTTGCCCATATCAGCTCCAGCAGTAAGGGCTTTGAGAAGCTCCTGTTTTGGGGTGCCCTCAAGTAAGGCTTGTGCAGCTGCCTTGGCTTTCTTCCAGAGTGTGCTCTGGTACTTCATTATGTGGGCCTGGTAGTTAGCTATACAAGGGCCCAATGATGTTGAGGCAAAGGTCCTTTTGCCAAAAACATATAACCTCCTGGACTCTTTATCAGCAGGGAGGGAGCTTAGGTGCTTAGGTACCCTAGACCTATTATGAGTAGCATTAATGACCACTGAGTCTGCCTCAGGCTGGGTGGCATAAATTTCATTTTATTTCACTTTATTTTTTAGACTTGTAAGCAGGATGAGCAAACTACCCATTTTCACCAGCGACAAGTTACAATAGACACTTAAAACATACACATCAATACATACAAACATGAAAACATTTACATATTATAGAAAAATACAAAACACATCAATTATATTGCAAATAATCAGTATGAACATGTGCAAATATCATTAGCCATCAGCCAATATTTTAGTCTAGATTTAAAAGACCATACAGATTTACTTCATACAATATCAACAGGTAATGAATTAAAAAATAACGGAGCCCTGTACAATATAGATCTCTGTCCAAAAACAGAAACAATGGGAGTTCAAAATTAAATTTAGATTGGGACCTAGTTCCATGAAAATTCAAAAACCTAGAAAACAAAGATGATACTGCAGGAGACAGAAGACCACTCATGACCTTAAACAACAGAATGCCTAATTTTTAGGAAATTCTATGTTCAAGTGACAAGCTATTGGAACACTTAAACAAGAAACAATGATGGGTTCTAAAAGGGGCATCGAGCATAAAATGTAGAATGGAATTATAGATCACCATAAGCTTATCTAGGAGTGTACCAGAAAAAGATGAGTAAATAATAATACCATAATCCGTAACACTCATCAAAAAACTGTGAGAAAGAAGAAACCTAGAATCTCTAGTCAAAAAATGTTCAACCCTGTAAAGTGAACCTAATCTCTGGTGAAGTGTTTTCCCAGAAGGGGCCATGTATATTTTATCTGCTTTCCTGGGTACAGCTTGAATATTATTTGGCCTGTACCAGGCAGCAAAGGCTGCATCCTCTAAAGCAGGGAGCAGAGGTGGCACCACAACTGCAGGAGATTCTGGCAACTCCAGGAACTCTCCAGAGCAAAGCTCATGGCAGTTTGCAACTGCTGGACCATGGTGAGGAAAGAGGGATCCTCTGGAGGGGACCATGGTGTGTTGATCACCAAGTCCTCACTGCAAGTGGACACCATGGAGCTGGTGCCCCTGCCATTGGGGCTTTCAGCATAGTCCTCAGCATCCTCCTCCTCCTGCATTACTAAGTCAGGATTATATTCATATTCATCATCAAGCAAATTGACAGGGAGAAGGCAGTGGGCTGGCAATGTCAGTGGCGGCCTAGGAGGTGACTATGGCTAGGGTGTACCTTGCAGCATCGATGGGGGGTTAGTAAGAGGCACCGTCAGTTTATCCCTGGAACTGGGAGGTCAGGTAACAGGTGTCTAATTATATCTGAGAAAGATGATAGTATCATCTGAGCGTCGGCGCCTGTATGGTTGACGGGTGCGACTGGAGGAGTCGATGGGGGAGGCTGCATCCCCGACATCAACGAAAACATACCAGCAGCACTAGGCCTGGTAGTGCCCATGCCAAGCCCCAAACTTGGTGTCATGTCAATGGTCAGGGGGGCAAGTGGACAACAACACTGAGGAGGCCATACCTGCTGGGCAGAGGGGTGACCTGGAACACACTGGAGAGGCTCTCTCCTTGTCCTTGTCCCTATACTTGTGTTTGTGATTTCCAGATGCCTTGTCTCGGGATTTGGAGAACCTGGACTTAGTTGACTGGGCTGGCAACGCAACTGAACTCTTCTGTTAGAGCTTTTTCTTCATCATAGCAACCTTCTGCTCGAGGAGGTGTTTTTCTAGAGCCCCTTTACGGCATCACCTGGTTGCAGAATTAAAACCCCAGCAAATTCTGCAGGCTTTCACATTGTGTTCTGGGCCTAGGCAGCAGACGCAGACATCATGGGAGTTATCAGTGTACTGTAGATCTTCTCTCCACACTCACAATAGTGGATCAGTTTTGACAGCTCCTTTGAGGATATACAGGTCATCAAAAATCACTATAAAACTGATTACTTTTCTTTTTTTTTTTGAAATTGTAATTTTTATTGAATATTTCATTATACATACAATAAACATTTTTAATACGACAATGTCTACATTTCAGCCAGTTACATCTAAACAAAGCAAACAATACTAGTAATACAATAATACATTTTAATTAATATGTACACCCCCCCCCCAGGAGCATCTAATAACCATTTTATTTTTAATTAATAGATAAAGCAAGATATGAAATTCATTTAGCTTTCTCCAGGTCATGCCCTGAGCACCTTGAGTGTGGGCCCACTCCTTTCATATCCGGTCCACAACTCCATTCTGATGTCCTCTGAGGGTCTACCCAGCATATTTCATCACATTTACCCCAGCGTTTCTCAGGCTAAAATCTGCAGGAGAGGAACGCCCTCCATTTCACTTTGGAATTCCTAATGGGGAGCCAACAAGACTTGAACTTTTCTGACTGCAGATGGAGGTGTGCTGTGAGCTTCTCCATTTCTTAAATTTGTTGGCAACATGCTAGCCACTGTGATCTTACTGGCAGCTGGTGGTCGGAAAGCCATTTTTATGTTTGCTTGCGCACATGTGCAAGAAACATTATGTGGCAGCTTAGGAGAGAAGCGGGTTGTGGAGGCGCAGCACTGTGGCAGCCAACGGAGGCATTGCATTTGGGGGCTTGGCACTGGTGTACCAATGGAGGCACAGTGTGCTGCTGACACTGGCTTCCAAAAGTGCCACCAAGTTGTAACATTTTCACTGCAGCAGTCAGGGGCTGCCTCGTCATTGCAGTGTCAGGCATTCTGCTGCAATGAGGGAGTGACCCGTCATTGCAGGGTGGTACCTTGCCTAGTGTAATATTGTTTGTGAACGTGGCGAAAAGCCCAATCCCCCATCGGCATCATACACCCCCCAAAAACAGTCTTTGTTTGCCGATTGGGGGCCCAGTTCCTGTCAGCTTCAGTCCCCCCCTTCCCAGTTTAATTTGCTGACGGGGGAGCCTACTCCCCATCGGCATCATGCCCCCACAAAACATTTTTTGTGCTAAGGGGTACCCAATCCCCCGGCTCATGCCCCCTTAGTATGGGCCGATGGGGTGCCCCAACTCCGTCGGCTACAGCACCCAAAAAACATTGCTTGAGTGGCATGCCGAGCCCACCCCAGCATGCCAAATGTCCCTGTTAAAAAAAAAATCCTGCAATTTTTTTTTTTAACCTGAAACAGAAAACGGTCCCTCATTGAGTCGAGTGGCCCTCCCCCCAACCCGCGCCCACCCTCTGCACACCCTGCCTCTCCACACCCCCTCACCCCATACTTATCTCTGGAGCCCAGTGCAACAATCTTCAGTGGACCAGGAACACGTCTGCACTCTTCAAAGCCGACCGAAGTGAAGAAATGCCGGTAAGCTGTATAATGTCATAAATAGGATTTTTTCAACTTTGGTGCATATCGCAGACATTTTTGGGAATTTTGGCACCAAACTTTCAACATGTGGTTATTGGGACCCCTCCTCATGAATTCAGCCACTGTCTTGGAGTTATTTGGTCCCGAAAAGTGATTTTGCGGTCTCTGCGTAGAATCACCTTTTGGGACAGATTAACAAAACAACAGTGCCAGTGTTCATGAGGTGGGCTCTCAAAAAGTCTATGTTGCAAATTTGGTGGAAAAAATCCAAAAAATAACTGTTTTACGAGCGTGGGTTGCGCAGTTGCTATGCAAGTTCATAACTTCGCGAATTTGTAATATTTTCACTCCAGATTTTCAACATTGCCATTTTTCTGCACATCCTTATGAACAGTATAACTGTCATTTTTCGTATCCTGGCCAAAATGTGTTTTCGCACTTCCGGCTCAGAATAGTGCGGTCACTATTGGAAATCAGTGTTCGGGACACAGGAAGAAAATCACAGTGACACTGTTCATGAGCAGAGGTCCTAAAATGCCTACGTTGAAAAGTTTGTGACGGAAGTCCATAAAATGAGTGTGTTATGAGCGTGCATTTCACAGTTTCCACGCACGCTCATAACTTCTCAAATTTGTAATATTTTCACTCCAGATTTTCAACATTGGCATTTTTCCACACCTCCTTATGAACAGTACAGCTGTCATTTTTCACATCCTGGCCAAAATGTGTTTTTGCACTTCCGGCACAGAATAGGGTGGTTGATGTGGGAAATCAGTGTTCAGGACACATTAAGGAACTCACAGTGACACTGTTCATGAGCAGAGGTCCTAAAATGCCTGTGTTGAAAATTTGGTGATGAAAGTCCATAAAATGACTGTGTTATGCACATACGTTGTGCAGTTTCCACAAATGCTTGGAAGTGCAAGCATTTTTAATATTCCCCACTACAGATTTTCAACATTGCCATCTCTTCACACCTCCCTATGGATGGTATAGCTGTCATTCTTCACATCCTGCCTGATCTGTGTTTTTGTACATGTGGGGCACAATAGCACAGTCACTGTTGGAACTCAAAGTTCGGGACACATTGACAAAATCACACTGCCACTCTTAATGAGAAGAGGTCCCAAATGCTTTCATGAGCTAGGGTCACAAAAAGGCCATGTTGAAAATTTGTAGTGCAACTACCAACAAACGCCTGGGGCGTTAAGGTTTCTAACCATAACGTCCCACCCTGTACAGACTGACAGGCATCAGGGTGTGCCTTTGGATTGCCGACTGTGCTGCTCATGCCATCCCACCCCTACCCCCCCAGCCAGTGACAGGCATCGAGGTGTACCTTGGACTCTTCGGCCCCAGAGTTCACCCCATTCTCCTATGCTGCACCCATTTCAGCGTATGTCCTTATGGAATGGGGTGACTGTAAAGCCTAACACCCCAAGGCACACCTCAACACGTGTTGGTATCTGCAGAATAGGGTGAGGTGACATAGCATGAATGTCATGGGCGATGACCCAAACACCCCAATGCCTGTCTGTCTCTACAGGATAGAGGTGGGGTTGGCGTGAAGTTCAATACTTCACTGCCATTCCTATTCTGCCTCTATCTAACTCCTGCATTTCCAGTGCTAATACCAGCAAGCAAACATTCGACATTGACAAATGCTTGTTTAGTTATGTCCTGGTTGGCCACTGCTATTAGTACATTAAATAAGAATTTTTGTCGTGGAGTATGTAACTCATGAGGAAAACCTCCCAACACAAGTACCTCACACCGGTCAGGGACCTGTACCTGCATCATATCCTCAATGGCTTTGAGAACCTCTCCCCAATATTTTTTAATCTTAGGGCACCCCAAAAAAATATGTTCATATGTCCCCCTCTGGCCACAGCCTCTCCAGCATTTATCAGAGTGGAACCTACCAAAATGCTTTGTTATGACTGGTGCCCTGAAAAAACAAGTCACCTGAATTCCCTCCAGGATAATGATGCCGTCATTCTATGTGCCTTTTCCCATATTTGGTCCTGCCTAAATGTGGGGATCACCGCCCCTACCTCTTCTTCCCATTTGTGCTGGATAGTCATCCTATTTTGAAGACCATCAACTCTGCTAAGTTTGTAAAGCTTAGAAATTAGGTGGTCCTCCTTACCTCCCTCCATTAATCTGAGGCTGCAGCTTACCAAAGGATGGCAGTCGGTTTTCCCATATATTCCTATTTTGTTTCCTGTGGTAAGGTAGTATCTGAGCTGCAGAAAGCAGAAAAAATCTTTATGTGGTAAATTAAATTCCCTCTGTAGCTGTTGGTAACTTTTTATTGTATCTCCCCACCAGGCAGAGACTGAACTATCTCTCCCTGGCATGCAGGGGGTGTAGCCAGGGATTTCAGATCTTCACACCAAGTGGACTCACTGCTACCCCCCTTGTTGGGGTGAACTACCCCACCCCCCAGGGTGTGTAGCCAGACAATATACAAATGTACACCAAGACCATGTTTGTTGCCTCATTTGGCACAATAAATACAACTTTTGTATCTCATGACAATGGTTTTTGCCATGCATGGGTAAATACAAATGCCATGCATTGCTCTCTAAGACATCCACATACCAGCCCAAAGTCTGTAAAGTTGTATTGTCCTTGGCATGCAGAGACAGTATTAGTGATCAGTCCTTCTAGTTTCGACTCCTATGAATACAGTTACAGAAAGGTTCAGCATTTTATTTGTTAGTTTACATGAAAAAAGGAAGCAGTTCAGAACCTATTTGCTACCCCCCCTTAAATAAAATTGCACACCATTGAGTGCTTGGAGTATGCCTGCCTACACCCATGCTGGCATGAAGTCCCAACAAGCTGTTATTCTAGTTAAACCTCTGATGTCGTCTTCCACCTTTAGAAGTTGCAGGGTATCTCTCCTGGCTCTCATAAGGGTTTTAAGCCATGGGATGGGCAGGGCATTTATTACTTTTAAGTCTGGCCTATCAAGTAACAAGTCAGCCACTTTCTGTGGGCCCAGCAGGCTCTGCTTCATTTCTGCCCAGGCTAAGGGATGGTCCAATCATTTATATGCCTCTATGTATTGTAGTTGGGCCACTCTCTAATAACCCTTGATATCTGGGACACCCAGACCTCCCGTGCCCCTTCCCATGCAGAGGATACTCCATTTCCCTCTAGGTCTCTTACCTCCCCAAATAAACTTTTGGAAAATGGTGTGGGTAGTTTCCCAAAAGGACTTGGGCAGACATATGGGTAGGGTATCGAATAAGAAAAGTAGGCATGGGAGGACGTTCATCCTCCTTGTTTCAGAGTGCCCAACCATAGAGAGCGGCAGTGTGGCCCATCTCATACAGTCAAGTCTGAGCTCCTCTAACAGCTTTTGATGATTAACTTGATATAGTTTGTTCAGGTCAGGTGATCTGAACCCCTAGTACCAAAACCCTTTCGTTGACCATCTCAGTTTCATCAGTCTTTTAACTTTTTCGGTAATTGGAGCACCTAATGTCATAATTTTCTGATTTTGATTCATTAATCTTAAATCCTGAGACTGCCCCATAGTTGTTTAGGAGTGCCATTGATTTGGAAAGGGAGATGATCATATCCTACAAATAGAGTAGGGTGTCATCAGCATACATGGAGATACGGTTTTCCACTGGTCCTATTTTTATCCCTTTGATATCTGGGCAGGTTCAGAAAGCTGTGGCCAAGGGCTCCATATTCAGAGCAAAGAGAAGGGGTGAGAGTGGGCATCCTTGCATTGTCCCCCTTTGTATTAGGCAAGTCTGTGATAGGACCCCATTCAGCCTGATTTGGGCTGATGGTTTGGTGCACAAGGTTCCTATCCAGGATCTAAATCTGTCTCCAAAGTTAAATTTATGAAGCACTGCATCTAGGAACCACCAGTTAAGGCAGTCAAATGCCTTCTTAGCTTCTAACTCCACTACCACCCCCTGTCTTGCTATTGGGTCTGTGCAAACCACTGCCATGGTGGTTAGGAGCCTTCTTATATATCATGGAGGTCCCACCTGGGAATAAACCCCATTTAGTCAGGGTGTACTAGTTGCAGGACAACTAGCTATACGTGATTAGCAATCATTTTGGTGAAAATGTTGACATCTAGGTTTAACAGGGAGGTTGGATGGAAGCCCACACATGTGGTGGTGTCCTTGCCTGATTTTGATATGATTGAGATTAATGCCCTCCCCCAAGAATTCAGACCTGCTGCCTTGGTATGACATTCATTACAAACATGGGTAAGAACCAGGGCCAATTATGTGTGGAATTTTTGATAAATCTCTGTGGCAAATCCATCTGGGCCTGGAGATTTGTTATGTTTAAGGGCCTTGATTACCAATTTTTGTTCTGTCTGGATGAATGGATTTTCTAAGGCCTTTGCTTGTTCCAATGTTAGTTTGGGTAGGGTTAGTTTATACAGGAATCTCTGTATCTGCTCTCCCTGCATGGTTTCTGATTCAGGTGTGTATAACCTTGTATAGAAATTCCTAAAAATTTCTGCTATCTGGCAGGGCCTGGTTTCCACGTGTGTGCCTCCATGATTTTTCTTAATGGCTGGGATGTGCCTATCTGCTGCTTGTTTCCGCAGCTGGTATGCTAGGAGTTAGCTTGCTCAGTTGTCTCTCTCATAATATTTTTGGGACAAGAACCTTGAGGCATTCTCTAGTTTCATTGTTAGAATACTTTCTAGCTCTCTCCTTTGTTTAGTTAACTCCTTTAATATTCTGCGGGTCCTTCCCACCTTATGTTGGTATTCTAACTCTTTAATGTTCTGTTCTAAGTTTTCTGTTTGGTGTGTGCATGTTTTTTCTTATATGTAGCATGCAATATTGCTTCCCCTCTTAGGACTGCCTTTTGGCCATCCCAGAAAAATGTTATCTGTGAAGTTGTCCCAGTGTTTTCTTTTATGTAGCTAGTTGACAAATACTTCATCATTAAGAAGGCCTGCACTGAGTCGCAACACTGACTGCTTTTCCGAAGGCCCCAGATCAATGGTCACACTGACCTTAGCCAGGAATCCTGGACTTGATCACCTTCCTACGGCACCCCCCGCAGGCACTTACCATTGTCTTTGTTTCTGATTACTCCGCTGTTCACCTCCTAATTATATCCTGTATGTCCCATTCTATTGTAATGCACCGTGCCAACCTTGTCCTAGAGCCAGCCTTGAAATGCCTGTTATTTTAGGTATTTTTCTTGTCTCCTCAACTGTCCATGTATGAATTTTGTGCCAACCTTGCTCTAGAGCCAGCCTTGCAATGCCTGTTTATTTCTTATGTATTTTTCTCTATTCCTCAACTGTCTATGTATGAATTTTGTGCCAACCTTGCTCTAGAGCCAGCCTTGAATTGCCTGTTTATTTCCTATGTATTTCTTTCGATTCCTAAACTGTTTATGTATGAAGTTTTCACCTGTAACTCTCCCGTGTAGCACCTGAAAATAGGCACTTGGCTGTCTAGTGTGCTTACTGGTTAACAAAAGCAAATAAATAAATAATCTGACAGGTAGTTTTTTGGGTGTAAATCCTGTCAATGCGTGCGTATGTATACTGAGCCTGGGAATAAAAGGTATAATTTCTACTGGATGGGTACTGTTCCCTCCTGGTATCCACCAACACAGCCACCTCCCTTAATGCATTAAGCACCATATGTCCAGCCCTTACAACATGTTGTGTTCCAGGTGTGTGGTCCAGACCCCAGTTTTCTACCACATTCCATTCTCCCCCATCACAATTTGTCCCTCTGGCAAAGCTGCAATCCTTCCAAACACTTGTCTGAAAACCTGCAGTACCTGGGGGGTAGGTCCATACACATTTACTACATGTATCAGGAACCCTGCTATCTTGCCTGAGACCACTGCCACTCTGCTATCTTTATCTATAAATGTCTCAGTTTTCTCATATGCCATACCGTTTTTTTTTTTATCAAAATAGTCACACCAGCTTTTTTAGCATTTGGGTATGATGATGCAGTGACCACTCCAACCCAGTTTCTGCCCAGATCCTTGTGCTCTTCTGGTGACAAGTTTTTTTCCTGGAGTAGGGCAATATCACAGTGTGCCCTGGCCAGACCTCAAAGCACATTGTACCATTTCACCACTGAATTAATCCCTCGTACATTGAGGGGTATGACTTTAAGGGACCCCATGATTCTTACCTGAGATCAAAGCCAGTTCAGTAAGTTGCATCACCTTGTTATTATACTTTGTGTTGTGCTGTCTCATACCTATGTCACTTTAATTGCCTTGGCATCCCCCTGAGATAAGTGTATTCCACTTCTGCTTCATTCTGCACTGTGCAGCTCCTTGTGTACCATACAGCTCCCTTCCCTCCATCCCTCCCCCCACATGTCCCTCATTCAGCAATAATAACAGTACAACATATATACAAAAAGATAACTGGAACCATTTCAACTTGAAAACACAGAAAATTAAGTGAACTTGTTAAGTACACTTACGTTACATCGGAGGGACTCTCCCTCTGCCTTGGAGCTTGGGTCTCTAACTTAGAGACCCTACACACTGACCTGCCAGGTGAGTGCTAGCACAACCTCAGTGCAGCGGCTTGCTCTCCAAGGTGAACAACATACAAGTTATGGACCGGGGGAGGGAGGGTCTCTCCACCATTAGGCAACTGTAGGTAGCCCTCTCCTACTCCAGACCCCCAGTGTTGTGACTTTGAAATACATTCTTTTGTATATTTTTTCCATTATGTATCCAACATCATATCTTTATCTTTTTGGTTATGCCCCTAGTATCAGTGATGGCCATTAGTCATTAACCCAAACAAATCAGCAGTGGTTTCTCTGTTTTCAAAATTTTCCTTCCCTCTTCATCCACACCCAAGCTGTCTCCCACCCCACCCCATAGGAGAACCGTAACTGTCAGTGCCACTGGGGAAAGGTTCTGTTGTGGCACCTCTCCGTGCCCATGCACCCCACCCTTTGCTTCTGACAGAATAAATACACTTATCCCTTGTGCCATGCTTCAACTTGACTATCGCATCGAGCCTTTGCAATGCACATGGCTACAAGGGGAATGGTGCAGCATCAAAATGGGGGAGTTCTCCATGTTTCATCCTCCAGTTCACCCACCCCTGCAAGCAACCCCCCCCCTTTTTTTTACTTGAATAGTCAATACGGGCATGCACATGTGTGGCGCCCCCAACAATAGGACTGCCAATTTCATACTGTCCTTTTGTTTTTCCAGTTAGGGATAGGGACACCACCACTGGATGAGGTAAAAACTGGATGCTAAACTACACCCCAAACTCTGCCTCTGGCTACACCCCTTTTATGACTGACAAGTATATTGCTCCTTTTCCAAAGCCATTTGTAACGTTAGAATAGACATTAATAGTGATAGGAAATCATTTTTATTCTTTGGCAACCAGAGTAACTCCCAAGGGCCACATGGCCCATTTTACAGGAGTGACCCATGAGCACAAGAACGTTAAGTGACTTTCTCAGGCTTTCACAGTATGCAAGTGGAGGCTGTGGGAATCAAACTCATATCTGCTGAATGTGCCAAGCTCATTCACAGCTGATTGTTCAGACCTCTGTTAAACACTCTCTCATTTTCCTTTCCATGTCAGTCATATATTCTGATATGCTTTGATCAATTTTTGATAACTTAATTATTGATGCTTGTAGTACCCTCCATATTGCATTGTGTTCCCTGTACCTATGCAGCTACTACTGTTTCTTTTCATATTTCTAAGACATTCCACAATTTCAGACACGCCATTCCATGCTATTTATCTGAATGACCTGTAAAAGTACAGCTAATATCATGGAATGTTCTGGTAGTACAAAGTGAGAACAGTGGCTAGCTGTTGAGGACTCAGGAGAGAAGTATTTAATGTAGTGATAAAGGCAATAACAATTAGATAATTAATTTAACAAAAATTGGTCTAAAACATATCAGAACACAGAACAAACAAAAAGAAACACATGAGAGTATATAAAGGTGTTAAAGCTGTTTCCTGTAAAAGACCATACTTAAAATTCAGAGTAGAAAAGATTTTAGGTTAATTTACTGCTAATTGCCATACTTTACACCTTCCAGGCAGACTGGTTCTACAAACAAAGGCAGGTCTGTATGACATCAGAACTTCTCTGTAACCTGGACATGCAATGCAGCCAAAACACTGGATGATTTGCTACATCAGTTTTAAGAGTATATGAGCACTCGAAATGGCCCCAAAACCAGGCTACATTTAATCAAAACTGGATGACCGGATAAGGACCCTAAAAACCAGACTATCTGGTCTAAAACTGGATAGATGGCTACCCTAGTTAGGGATTTCTTGGCAGTCCCAACTGTTGCTACCTCGCAGTCTGTGAGGTCTCAGTGAAAATCAGAACATTCAGTAGGTCCGAGAGTATTTTAGCCTCTTGTTTCACTCACCAGACCAACTCTATATTGAGCAGGCAAGTCGGCCCGATCCCACCTCGCTATGATCAAGGAACTGTAAGTGACCTACAGTTTGCACTCCCCTCCTCATGGAGTGTGGGAAGGGATCAGGACCAGGCAGCATTCAAGTGATGTGTAAGGGCACCTACTTGCACCTCTCATCCCATTGTCTGTATTGGGATGTGTACAATCGGACCTTTGCCTTTCATACTGCAGGGCTGCAGTCTTAGCCGTTCACACAGCTCAACAGTTTCAGCACATCGTAGGCCCTGTCGTTTGTAATCTTCTGACCATGAAGGCACTCACTGCCCCCACACATTTCAATCGAGCAAAGTTCAATCATTGACATCAGGGTTGCAGAACCAGGTCCTCTGCCCCCAAACCCATATTAGGGAGCTTAGTTCAAGTTATGAAATTCCGGGAGCATCATTCCCATGAGCGGGGTCGTGGGGGAGGAGAGAGGGGAAGCGGATCACGACTATCAAACTGTTCAGACCATCAAATAACAATTCCATATGTCAGGCAGAATTGTAGATGAGCAGAAAAAGTTATTGTCTCTTACCTGAGAAGGTTTTTCGATCAGGTCCCTTTCTTACCTTTCAGGATCGAGCAAATATGGGTGATATCCTTACACATCCTCTCATCTGGCCCAGTTCCTATTTGCTCTTCCCCTCCTGCTGTCTTGTTCCTGGGCTCCCAGACATGTTGGAGGATGTACCACTTAATGATTTCTTGTTGGATGTCTGGGACCATGATTCCTACTTTTTGTAGTGGCTTTATGGCTTGCACTAAGGTTTCATAACTTTTCTGCCCATCTGGCGATTGCACAAGAAGCTTGGCAAGGTACCTTAACTGGATACGTATGTTTTTTCCTTTAGTTGCTTAATTACCGCCAGTACCTGCTTGTGCTTTTGCATGGTAGTGCTGGGATAATCCTGGTCTACATATATGCGCTTGCCATCCAGATTTAAATCTCTTTTTGCCCAAGCTTTCCTCACAACTTGTTCCTTCACAGGGAATCGATTGAATTTCACTAGCAAAGATCGTGGGGGTGCTCCAGTTTAGACTTGGGCCCCAGGGCCCTGTGTACCCTCTCCAACTCCAGTGGTTATGTTTCAGGGATTTCCAGCTCCTGATGTAGCCAGGATTTAACAAAAGCAGTCAGACCCTGTTGCTCACAGCCCTCTGGGAAACTAGGGGTATTATTCCATCTGTCTCTAGCCTCAGAGTCTTCAGCCCTTTTGGTAAGTTCCTGTTTCCTCTTCATTAGAAACAACACCACGTGACTTAGTCACATGTTGTCTTCATGGACTTTGTTTAAACCAGAGTCCTCCTCTTCTGTACATCTCTCCAGTCACTTTAGCCTCTGTTTCATATCCCCTACATTGAAATCAATATGATGTAGCATCTTCGTTATGTTTTCAGAAGCAGCCCTGCTGTCAACTGAGCTGATGTGGGACACATTGTCCTCCTCTTTGGCTGAGCCCATTTCCGACTCCGAGGCCCTTGCTGGTGAAGCACTGGAGCTATGATCCAGTCTCGATCCTGAGTGTTTGTTGCCCTTTGTGCCACCTCTGCTTCTGG
Organism: Neoceratodus forsteri; assembly: GCA_016271365.2. Taxonomy (NCBI): domain Eukaryota; kingdom Metazoa; phylum Chordata; order Ceratodontiformes; family Ceratodontidae; genus Neoceratodus; species Neoceratodus forsteri. The sequence goes on along the minus strand of CM057455.1, from coordinate 1,337,250,685 downwards.
ATTTTGGATGCTGACTCATCTTATTTTGTATTGCTGTCATTTTTTATTGTTAAATCTACCTTCATTTGCCAGATGTTCTCTGATTTTTTCACCGTCGAGCTGGAAGCGCTAGATTACATGACCATTACAATCGGAGACGTCACCAGATATCAACTGATTACTTTTCTAATAAAAGAAATAAAACAGCGGCTATTGCAGCAGTTTCCTTCAGTGGTCCAATGAATATGTCTGACAGTGGGAAAAGAGCTGAGGAGAGGAGGGGCCACCCATGTTGATATGTGAGCTGACATGTGATGTCATTGTGGGCAGCCCCTGTCTGACTGCTTGCAAAACTTTCTGTGTAGTCCTAGCGCCTGATGGCTTATAGTTCAATACAGAGATGTGCCAACGTTGTAATTTACTGATGAAGTTGCCACAAAGTGGCCGTAATTTACATCCATGGAGTTTCACAAATTTGTCCTGGCTCTCAGCAACTTCAACTACGCCTGAAATCATAAAGTTTTCAATGCGAACAATGGAATTTCACCCGTGACCCGTGAAGTGTGGCATTTCACCCATGAACAGTGGAGTTTCACCCATGAACAGTGAAAGATCACTGTTCGTTGGTGAAATTCCGCCCTTCATGAGTGAAATTCCGCCATTCGCAGGTGAAATTCCGCACTTCACTGCAAAATTATGCACTTTGCGTATCGATCCACACTGTGCGAGTGGTGCTAAATTTGTGGATTAATCTATGGAGCGAATTTAACCAACTTCACCCATCTCTAGTTCCATAGGTGTGGCCTGATGAGATATCCTTGAAGAAGATCTTTACTCTCTCTTGTGTTTTCTGTTAGAATGGCAACCTGTCGAATCCCCCCATTCTAACATTTGCCCTTTCATGTCTTTCCATTTCACCTCTTAGTATTCTTTCAAATGGTACCCTGCTGTCACATTTATGTCTTCAATGTGATCTATATGTTTATAGATGCTATATTAGGTGCCATGTAAGAGCCACATGAGTTAGGACCTGATATATGTATGTATGTGAAAGGTGAAAAAAAGGGGGGTAGCATGTGACAGGTAGGGAGGAGGATTTTGTATATTTGTCTCCCCACAGGCAACATGAGTAGAGGAACCGCTCCATTACATGGAGCATGTGTGGCTCTTTTCGGTTCTACTGTTGAAGGATAGTACAAGGTTAGCAAGCATACTATCAATCTAACCAGATCAGTGCATCTTGGTAGGCTGGGGACCATATCCAAAGGGTACCTGGTCCACACCCTGGGACAATCCCTGGCCCCCCCAGCACCACTGGTGCTGATGACCCCTGCTTCCACCTGCCACATCCCTGTTAGTACAGAGCTATATTGTAGATCCCCATCCTTGAAGTCTAGTGCCCCCCCCAGTTGCTGTCAGTACTGTGCAAAATTAAAGATTGGTATTGTGGAATTGTACTGAAGCCCATCCCTGGCAGTTTAGTGTTATCCCCTGATGATCACTGTCATAGCCCCCACCTCCAGCTTAGCCACTGAGCATCCGCCACCAGCACCTCCTGTTGGTTCCCTACTTACCCACCTGTCCAGAAGTCAGCGGCCATCTGGTCCTCAGATGACATCTGAGACAGATCCTCCTCACACCACCTAGGAAGGCCACAGTTTGATTGATAAGGAGTGAATGTATGCATTTTGTCAAAAGAACAGTTTCTACAGTATGTGCAGACTCACTACCTATCAATAAGATGGCAGAGAGATGAGGTGGTGTGTGTGTGCGGTGGGGGGGTGGTCATAGCCAGTCATAGAAACATAAAAACATAGAATTTGACGGCAGATAAGGACCACTTGGCCCACCCAGTCTGCCCATTTCCCTACCTACTGGATAAGCTGCAGATCCTAGTTAACCAGCAGCCTACTTCTTCCTACCCCCACCCCTAGAATGGCCTTATGACTGTCCCATGCATGCTTGAATTCCACCACTGATTTTGACTCCACAACCTCCTCCGAAGGCCGTTCCATGCATCCACAACCTCTCTGTGAAAAATACTCTTAAATTACCTCTGAGCCGCCTCTATCTTCAAATTGTGCCCTCTTGTTCTTGCACACCTCTTTTTTGAAAGATGCTACCCTCTTGACTTTGTTGATTCCCTTGAGGTACTTGAACGTTTCTATCATGTCCCCTCTCCTCCTTTCCTCGAGGCTATACATATTAAGCTCCTTTTCATCTCTCATATGTCTTCCGTGCAGACCCTGCACCATTTTAGTTGCCCTCCTCTGGACAGCTTCCATCCTGTCTATGTCTTTAGTGGAGAGGTCTCCAGAACTGCACACAGTACTTCAGATGGGGTCTCACCAGCTGTCTGTACAGAGGAATAATAACTTCCTGTTTTCTACTGGTGATGCCTCTGCCTATGCATCCCAGTATCCCCAAGCCCTCCTTGCTGCCCTCTCACATTGCTTGCCCACCTTTAGGTCATCTGATATGACTACCCCCAGGTCTCTTTCCATTTTGTTGTTGTTAGTATCTGACCCCATTGTGTACTCTTCCCTGGGTTTTGTTTCCCAGGTGCATTACCTTGCACTTCTTAGCATTGAATCTAAGCTGCCATACATTTGACCATTCCTCTAACCTTGCCAAGTCCTTCTCATCCTTTCCACCCACCCTGTGTATCAACTCTGTTGCAGATCTTTGTGTCATCTGCAAAGAGACATACTTTTCCTTCCAGTCCCTCTGCAATGTCGCTTATAAAGACATTAAAGAGGACCGGTCCTAATACTGAACTCTGCGGTACCCCACTAGTAACCCTCCTTTCTTCTGAGTGGACTCCATTTACTATTACTCTCTGGGTCCTATTCTCCAGCCAATTCTTTAGTCAGGCTATCATCTTGGGACCCACTCCCAGGCTGGCTAACTTGTATATTAATCTTTTGTGTGGGACTGTGTCAAATGCCTTGCTAAAGTCTAGGTAGGCCATGTCCACAGCCCCTCCCTGATCTACTACTTTGGTAACCCAGTCAGAGAAATCTATCAGATTCGTCTGGCATTACCTTCCCGCTGTGAATCCATGCTGCCTAGGGTCCTGTGCCCCTCTGGCCTCTAGATACTCGACAATTCTTTCCTTCAGAAGTGACTCCATCATTTTCCCTATCACTGAGGTTAAACTAACAGGTCTGTAGTTTTCTGCTTCTGGCTTGCTCCCACTTTTGTGAAGGGGACTCACATCTGCCCTCCTCCAGTCCTCGGGTACCACCCCATCCTCCCATGATTTGTTAAAAAGGGTAGTCAGTGGTGTCACTAGTTCTACCCTTAGTTCTTTTAGAATTCTGGGATGAATCCATCAGGCCCCATTGCTTTGTCCACCTTCAGTTTTAAGAGTTCTTTCAGAACCCTTTCTTCTGTAAATGGGCTGGTATCAACTTCTGTATCCAGAGTGTTTCTACTGTTTGTTTTATGTACCTCCCCCTCTTCATTTGTAAATACTGAGCAAAAATATTTGTTTAGTATCTCTGCCTTTTCGCAGTCTCCCTCTGCCCACCCTCCCTCCCCTTTATTAAGCCTCACTATCCCTCCCTTGGTCTTCCTTCGCTCCCTGATGTACCTATAAAAGGTTTTATCCCCCTTCTTAACTGAGTTGGCTATCTTTTCCTCGGTTTGGGCCTTTGCTGTTCTGACTGCCTTCCCAGCATCCTTTTGCTTTAACTGATACAGTTCTCTGTCCTGCTCCTTCTGTGATTCCTTGTACTTCCTGAATGCTTTCTTTTTCTTTTGAACCTTCACTGCCACTTCCTTTGAGGAACCATATTGGTTTCTTCGTCGTTTTGTTTTGTTTATTTGCTTCACACAAAGGCTCGTTACCTCTGTGATGGCAGTTATTATTATTCCCATTGTTCTTCCACCCTCCTTCCTGCCCATTTGCTAGTGCATTCCTTAGGCACTCACCATTTTAGCAAAGTCAGCCCTCCTAAAGTCCAGTACTTTTGCCTTTGTATGGCTTGACTCTATTGCTGTGTTTATTAGAACCATACTTGTTCGATGGTCGCTAGTTCCCAGATGGCTACCCACTTCTACATCTGTGATCCTCTCTCCATCTCCATTTGAGAGAATCAGGTCTAATATTGCTCCCTCTCGAGTGGGCTCCAATACTAGTTGTCTAAGGCATGCCCCCATAGGGCATCTAGAATAACTCCACTCTTTGAAGTGGCTGCTGCAACTGCACTCCAATTAACATCTGGCATATTCAGATCACCCATCAGTAATATCTCCCCTTTTTCTGCCATTCTAAGTATACTTTCTATCATTTCCTTGTCCATTTCCTCCCCTGAGAAGGGTCTGTATACAACCCCTGTGCGGATTGTGGTGCCATTGCCTGTCTCCAAATTTACCCACAGTGCTTCTTCTCTCCCTGTTTACCCTTTTGTTCTGTTGCTTTTATTCCTTCCTTATGTAAAGAGCTCCTCCTCCTCCTCTTTACCCTCCTGTCCCTCCTGTAGATAGTGTATCCTGGTATGTTTACGTCCCAGTCATGGTTTTGTGTGTACCATGTTTCTGTGACTGCCACGATATCCAGATGTTCCTCCTCCATCAAGGCCACTAATTCAGGAAGCTTGCTACCCAGACTATGGGCATTGGTACTCATTGCTCTCCATTTTTTGATGGCTTTACCTTCTGTTGCAGCATCCCCCACTGACCTTTCTACCTCGGTCTTTTTCTCATTTAGTACCCTGTTTTGTAGGGAGAGGCTGGGATTTTCCTGCTGCTTATCAGTGCCTCCCCCTTTGACTAGTTTAAGTATTTGAGAACCTGATTGCAGCTCACCTATGGATGGATGGATGTGTTAGGGACTAACAGGGAGTGGAGCTACTGGTTGCTTAGTAGATGAGCTGGGGAAGGAGGTTTTAACAGTGATTGGTTGGGGGGTAACACTAAAGTTCCAGGGATGGTCGTCAGTACATTTCCACAAAATCATATTTGGTGAAGGAGGGTGGTCCACTAGAATGATTAGGAAGGGATTTAGCAAAGTTCCATAATAGCAACAAAGACTGGGTGAAGTGGGGGGGGGGACACTAGATGTCCAGGGATGGACTATAGTATAGTTTCACAATGCCAACAGGAATTAGGTGAGGGAGGATGTTCTGCTAGACTGCCAGGGTGGCAAAGGTGTATAGAGCTCCCATGCGGGGGGCAGCCAAGGCTCTTTACAATGCCTTCCACATTTGTGCAAGGATGCATTGTGCCAAGCTGCTAATGGCCACATAATGACATGCAAATGGACCCTTAGCATTGTGCATCCTATAAGTACGTGGTCTTTAGCATGCTAGCCAGCCACAGACTAGAGCTTCCAGAAGTGATGAAACTATTCCATTTCAGACTGGCTATCTCCCTTTGCTCCTGGGAGGCTGTTGCCATTGGGGACTGTGGTAATGATGCACATATGCATCATGCATGATTCTTGTATCAGTTGGGTCCTAACTGCGTGAACAAATTCCTGCTTCCATATACCCCACCATAAGCTGCTGTACTCAACAGGGAAGAATATGCTGGTGGTTTCCTGTGTCCTTTGCAAATTGTCGGTGAAAGGCCTTTTCTGTGGCCACCCCACTAATGTGGAATCCCTTACCAAATCAACTTTGCCTGATCTCCGATGTTGAAGTTTTTAAAACATAGAAACTTAGAAACATAGAATTTGTCAGCAGATAAGGACTGATTAGCCTACCCAGTCTGCCCATTTTCCCTATCTGCAGTATCACCACAGACCCTACTTGATCTCCGGATCCTTTTTCCCTTGCTTATCCCCCCCCCCCCAATATTTTCTTATGTCTATCCCAAGGTTTCTTGAACCCTTCCACTGTTTTCACCCCAGCTACCTCGGCTGGTAAGCTGTTCCAGGAACCCATCATCTCTCCTGAATTTACCCCCCTCCAGCTTCATATCATGTCCCCTTGCTCTTGAGTGGATTTTTTTCTGAAAAATACTCCCCTTTTGTACTTTATTTACCACATTTAGGCATTTATATGTCTCTCTCATATCTCCCCTTCTCCCTCCTCTCTTTCAGGGTGTACATATTGAGTTCCCTCAGTCTCTCCTCATAGGGCTTGTGATGTCCCCTCACCATTTAGTTGCCCTCCTCTGGACTGCCTCGACTCGGTCTATGACTTTTCGTAGATGTGGTCTCCAAAACTGTACACAACATTCCAGTTGAGGTCTCACCAGTGAACTATACAGAGGCAGCACCATCTCCCTCTTTCTGCTGGTGATCCCTCTTCCTATGCAACCTAGCATCCCACTCACTTTCTCAACTGCCTTGTAACACTGCCGGAACACCTTTAGGTCATTTGAGATAAATACACCTAAATCTGTCTCTTACTTGGTTGTTGTCAATAACACTCACTCCATTTTGTATTCTGCCCCTGGGTTTCTGTACCCCAAGTGCAATATTTTGCATTGAAACCCAGTTACAATACCCCTGACCACTCCTCAAGTTTTCACAGGTCTCTATCCATCCTACCCCCCTTCCCCCCGGAGTATCCACCCTATTATAGACTTTGGTATAATCTGCAAAGAGGCAGACTTTCCCTTCCAGCTCCTCTACAACTCTTTTCACTACCACTCATCTCATACTAAGGTTAATACTAAGGATTTGTCAAGAGCTAGGAGGCATAAGCCCATTTTTGCTCCTATAGGACTTACTCAAAATATCAAAGTTTTCTGCTGTCTAATATGTATGTATCTAGCCTCCCTTTAAACTCTGTTTTTGTTTTACTAATGACAATTTCAATTGGCAGTGTATTCCAAGCATTCACAACCCTAGATGTAAAAAAAGCTTTCTGTTGTTACTTCTAAATTTTGGTCTGCTGATTTGTAATGGGTGTCCTCTTGTCTCCATTATTCCTTCCTTAAATTTTATGTTGAGTTCATTTAACAATATTGGGTTCTGCATGATGTCATACATGAATAACATATCTCCGCATATGCATCTAGTTGTAAGTGACATTAAATCCAGCATTTTTAACTGTTCTTCATAAGTTTTACCCTCTAGTCCATTGACAGATTTTGTAAATCTTCCCTGGACTCACTCTATACTGTTAATCTCACTTTTCTTATATGGATTCCATAACTGGGATACAGACTCAAGGTGTGGATGGACATATGCTCGAAATAAAGGCATCATCACTCCTTTATCCCTGGAAGAGATGTTTCTTTTCAGTGCCCAGATGATTTTGTTAGCTTTTCTTGTCGCCTCTAATGTTTGCTTAGAGGTACCCAGGTCATCTGTGATATGACTGCCTAAATCCTTTTGTTGCATGATTTTAGTAATAGTTGGCCATTTAAATAATATTTTTTTTGTTGGTTGCCCTTCCCCAGATACATCACCTTACATTTACCTAGATTCAATTTCATTGCCCATTTATCTGTCCATGAAACTATTTTATCCAGGTCTTCCTGGATCAAAGCCGTATCTATATAGCATTTTGATGGACCTCCTATTTTGGTGTCATCCACATATTTTGACACCCAACTATTTAGGTGTAATGTTAAGTCTGATATAAATATTTGAAATAGTACAGGCCCAAATACAGATCCCTGCAGGATGCCACTTGTCACACTTCCCACTCCAGAGAGGTGCCTGTTCACTGTCACTCTCTGACTTCTGTTCCTGAGCCATTCAGTTATCCAGGTGACACAAATCTCATCAATCCCTGTGTTTTTTAATTTTTGGATTATTGTCCAGTGAGGAGTGAAATCAAAGGCCTTGGCAAAGTCTAGATATATAACATTACAGGGTATTTTTGGATCCAAGGTCTCACTGACTTTTTCATAAAAACTGAGAAGATTAGTAGTGCAACTTCTGCTTCTCGTAAACCCATGCTGTTCTGGGTCACAGTTATCTATTACTGAGATTAACCTATCTTTAATGATTGATTCAACTATTTTGCAGATCACACTAGTCAAACTTATGGGTCTGCAATTTTGAAGTTGAGACTTATCTCCCTTTGTAAAAATAGGCACAACATGAGCTAATTTACAATCTCCTGGTATTGTTTCTGTTCTGAAGGACTGATTTGCAATAGTCTGGCAGATATTTTGTCTGGACCCGCTGATGATTTTTTTTCTAAGATGTTTGATCTTGGTATCAATTTCTTCCTCTGTAATACATACTTCATCGTTATAGAAGTTTATTTTTTGATTATGTAATTGTTGGTCTTTATTATAAATCTCACAGAAGTAGATGTTAAACAATTCTGCCAGCTCCACATTGTTCTTAATTGAAACCCCATTATTTATAATCGGTCCTACATGCACTGTGTTTTTTTTATGGAATTAATATAAGAGTAAAACTCTTTGACGTTGTCTTTTTTTGCCTTTTTCGCTAGATTATTTTCCATTGTTTTTCTGGCAGTCTTTATCTCCTTTTTACACTGTCTTTGTACTAGTTTAAATGCTTCTTTCCACGTCTCTGTATCTAGCAACTTTTGTTGTTTATGTAGTTTATTTTTTTCTTTTAATTAATCTTCTGATCTTTTTATTTAGCCATTTCAACTTTTTAGTATTGTGTCTATTTTTCCATACCATCGGTATAGTAACATTTGCAATATCCAATATTTTGGTTTTATTAATCTGCTACATTTCAACAGTGGTTCTATTTTGTAATACATTTACCCAGTCAGTTTTTCCTAATTTATTTTTTATAACTTCTGTATCAGCTTTATGAAATTGGTAAATCTCAGTTTTACAGATCTGAGGTATGAATTCATAGACTATGGTAAAATTAATCATTCTGTGTTCACTATTTCCCAGGGGGGCACACCTTACATGTATCTACTTGTATCTGCTCAGAGTACATCACGATGTCTAAAATATGATTTTCTCTAGTAGGTTCTTTGACATGTTGGAGTAAATGATTTTTTATATATACTTCCAGGAACTGTTTCCCTTTACAACTTGTCCCCATAACCCTGAACCAATTTCTTACCCAATTTAGCACATTTTGACTTACTCTTAAGCTCCCCAGCTTGTTCAATAGTCTCCTATGTGGAACAGTGTCAAATACTTTACTGAAATCCAAGTATGCACATCCACCACACCATCCTGATCTAATACCTTAGTCACCCAATCAAAGAAATCTATTAGATTTGTTGGACATGACCTCCCTCCCATGAAACCATGCTGCCTCTGGTCTTGTAATCCATTTGATTCTAGATATTCCACTATCCTGTCCTTCAGCAGTGATTCCATTAACTTTCCCACCACTGAGGTAAGACTAACAGGCCTATAATTTCCAGCCTCCTCCATGCTACCACTTTTATGAAGGGGGACTACATCTCCCTTCTCCAGTCTCCTGGAGCTTCATCTGTTTCCAGTGGCTATTGAAAGGGACTGTCAAAGGTGAAGTCATTATCTCCCTGAGTTATTTCAATATTTATTTATTTAAAATTTGGTAACCGGGAAAGGCACATTGAGCAGAAGCTTGATTCCAGGTGCGACCTGGGGATAGGGGTACAAATACAACAAAGGGGTAACAGAAATTCAGAAACAAAGCAATACAGAATACATATAAAATATACAGTATAATATGGAGTACATCCTTAAATTACAGTATGATACAGTGTGCAAATCAATTTACATTATAGTATTGCATTACAGGGAATAATATAGGATAATCAACAAACAGATAATGACAGAACAGAGAGCATGTGATCATAACTACTGCAGGAAATGCAAAAGAGGCAGGAGGACAATAGCAAGGTTGTGGGTTAGTGCCGTGGACAACTACAGGATATGACAGGGGGTAGCCTGAGGAGGTGCTTAAGTGCAGGAAAGGATGGGGTGAGATGGGTTTGTGGGGAGAGGTTATTCCAGAGGGAAGGGAGTCTGTAAGAGAAAACTAATTTACCGGCTGAGGTGCATGCTCATGGGAGGGTGAAGGAGCGGAGGCAGCTCATGTGTGAGTTGTAGGGGAGGTAGTAGCTGGAGTTAGGAGAGAGGAGAGGTAGGAGGGAAGAGTTCCAAACCAATACTTGGAGATGAAAGTGGAGCAGTGGGACATGCATCTCTGCAAAAGGGATTGGAGGGATAGGGAGAAGTAGAGGTCACAGTGATGCATGGGGGGTGGAATTTGAGGCAAAGCAACAGAAGTTGTTAAGAAGTACATCAAGTTTGGCAAGGCAGGTGGCTGGGGCTGTGCTGAAGAGAATGTCGGCACAGTCAAATGTTGGTAGGACCATACCCTAGTATGTACCCCATCTGGTTCCATTGCTTTGTCTACCTTCAGGTTAGCGGGCCACTCAAGGACCCTCTCTGAAAAACGACTGGTATCTGTTTTCTTCCTTATAGTGCACAAGTTATTTTTTTGGTCCCTCCCCTTCCCCTCCACTGTAAACACTGAACAAAAGCATTTGTTTAGTATGTCTTTTTCCTGGTCTCCTTCTGCACAGTCCTCCCATCACTTTTTAGTCTTCTAATTCCTCCCCTGGTCCTCTTCTTTTCACTTACATACCTAAAAAATGTCTTGTCCCCTCTCATTACTTTTTGGGCGATCCTCACTTCAGTTTGTGTCTTTGCCCTCCTTACTGCTTTCCTTGCTTCCATGTGTTTCTCTAGATACTCCACCCTATCCTCCTCCCTCTTCATCTCCTTATATCATCTGAATGCTACCCTTTTAGCTTTTACCTTTCCAGCTACCTCCCTCGAGAACCACAATGGTCTGTTTTTCCTCCTACTTTTACCCACTTGACTGACACAGACATTTGTAGCCTTCGATATGGCTCCTTTTAATTTTTCCCACGGTTCTTCCACTCCACCTAGGCCATATGCCCTTGCCAGATCATCCATCAAGCATTTACCCATTTTTACAAAATATATCCTCCTGATGTCCAGTACCCTCACCCTAGTATGGCTGGACTCTGTAGCTGTTCTTAAATTGAACCACACTGTACGGCGATCACTGGTCCCCATGTGACTTCCCACCTTAACGTCTGCCACACTGTCCCTGTTTGCAAGTACTAGATCCAGTATAGCCCTATCTTGAGTGGGATCACTAACTAGCTGCCTGAGGAACTCCCCCTGTAGGGAGTCCAGGATATTCCTTCTTTGAATTGAGGCTGCCATTGGGATACTCCAATCTACATCTGGCAGATTGAAGTTTCTCCCCCTTTTCTGTTATTTTTCCAGTGGCTTGTATCAACATACTAAGGTTCATACTAAGGTGTTTAGGAGCTAAGAAGGCTGAGAGCCCTTTAGGTACTCCTGTCCATTTACCCATAATACTGAACAGTATTGCCATTTAATATATATCTATCCAATTGAAACTTTGTTTATTATTACTTATTATTATTTCCATGGGTAACCCATTCCAGGGGGTCACCACCCTCTGTGTGCAGAAGGCCTTCCTTTTGTTTGTGTTAAAGCTCTTAGGTTGCAGTTATAACAGATGTCCCTGGTATTGACCAAGTTATTTTTAAATTCCAGATTTAGTTCACTCAGCAGATAATTATCCTGCATGATATCATAACACATTAAGAGGTCCCCCTTATTCTTGTTTCCAGTGACATGAGGTTCAGATCTAGAAGTCTCTCCTCATAAGATCTGTATTTTAAGTCATAAATCATCTTTGTGGCCCACCTCTGCACCCCCTCCAACATGTCTGCACCACCCCTCGATATTGGCCCCCACACTGGGTTACAATAGTCCAGCAGTGGTCTCACGTAGGCCCTGTACAGTGGCATGTTGACCTCTCTACTTCTACTTCTAAAGTTCCTTTTTATTACCCATAATAATTTATTTGCTTTGCTGACCTGGTTTGTATATTGCGTTTTGTATGTTAGTTTATTATCAATTATTATACCCAAATCCCTCTCTTCTTCTGAATGTCATAGGGGTTTTCCATTTAGGGTATAATTTACCATTTTATTGTGTTTACCTAAGTGTATGGCACAACATTTCTCTGTGTTAAAGCTCATACCTCCTTGTGTGGCCCAGTTATTTATTTTGTCAAGATTCCTTTGCATTGAGTCAAAATCCCCTTCTTCTAAGGAAATTCCTGCTGGTTTTGTATCATCTGCGTATTTACTCAGCCAGTTAATTACATCTTTCCTCATACTAGCCATAAATACCCTAAACAGCAACGGTCCCAAGACCAACCCCTGCGGGACCCCGCTAGTCATGGGGACTGTGGAGGAGTAGTATCCATTCACGCACACCCTCTGGGTCCTTCCCGTTAACCATGCCTGTATCCATTTAATTATCTCGCTATCAAGCCCTGTGGGACCCCGGTAGTCATGGGGACTGTGGAGGAGTAGTATCCATTCACGCACACCCTCTGGGTCCTTCCCGTTAACCATGCCTATATCCATTTAATTATCTCGCTATCAAGCCCTGTGTCCATTAGGCTACTTATGATTTCAGAGTGGGGGACTTTATCAAATGCCTTTGCAAAATCCAAATAAATACAATCCACCGGATTCCTTTTATCCAGGGCAGCTGATATCTTCTCATAGAAACAGAGCAAGTTTGTAACACATGACCTCCCTGACTGGAAGCCATGCTGCTCCTGGTCCATCTGTTTGCTATTTAAGAGATGAGAGTTAATTTAATCTTTAATAATGCCTCCCAACAGTTTTCCTGGCACCGATGTCAGACTAATCTGGTAGTAGTTAATACAATTTGCCTTGTCTCCCTTCTTATGGATGGGCACCACACTTGCCATCAACCAGTCCAGTGGGACTTACCCTGTTTCCAAGGATTTACTAAATATCAATTTTAAAGGGGTGGCTATTTCTGAAGATAGCAACTTCAATATGGCGTTAGATATATCGTCAGGTCCAGCAGAAAAGGTATTTTTTAGGTTCTTTATTTTGTCAATGATACTACTTTCTGTTACCTGTATACAGGTAGAGGTGCTTGGACTTACTGGGTTGCTCATTGTAGTCTTTTGGGAGAACACAGTTCCAAAATATGTATTAAATATGTGAGCCATTTGCTTTGGATCATTTACTGTTTTATCTTCTGCTGTTAGTGTACATAAACCCTTACTGGTTTTTCTAAGTGAGTTTACATAACCATAAAGGTGTTGCATGTTTTTTTTCCCTGCCTCTCTAGCCAGGTTTTTTTTCATCTTTTGTTTACTTCTTTTAATTAACCTTTTACACTGTCCTTGTATTCTTTTAAAGTTATCCCATATTCCTGGTGTTTTACTTTTTATGCATGCTTCAAAAAGTTTGTGTTTTTTCTTTAGTAATTTTTATGTTTGCTTGCACGCATGTGCAAGAAACATAGTGCCATCATCCGAGTTTTCGGAGGTGTGGCAGCCCTCTTCCAATTCAGTCAGTGTGTTTGCAGGTGTGGCCCCAGTTCTCCAATGCCTGCTGGAGCTGTCTATGACAGCAGTCCAAAATGCAGTGACATACAGTTGAAAGCGGGAGCTATGCTTCAGTGAGCAGCGATAAGATATTGCCTGCTCATGCGCGCTCCCCCTACACACACACACACACACACACACACACACACACACACGCACACACAGGCATGCATACTGCGTGGCTCGGCCCCCATGCGCACTGTATAGCCAACGGGTGTCCAATCCCCGTCAGCTCCACTGTCTCTCCTCCCAGAGTACAGGGTGCCATGCTGGGAGCCCACCCCAGCATGGAAACAGATGCTGTCACCGACAGGGGTGCCCAATCCCCCATCAGCTCCACGCTCCCCCCAAACAGCCGTCCTTGTGCCACGCTGGGAGTCCACCCCAGCGTGGCAACAGATGCTGTCGCTGACTGGGGTGCCCAGTCCCCTGTCGGCTCCACGCCCCCCCAAAAGCCGTCTCTGTGCCATGCTGGGAGATCACCCCAGCATGGCAAACGCAACGTGGTCTTGTCCTTTGTTTAAAAAAAAAAAACTGAAATTGAAAAGCGGTCCTGTTGTCTCTGCCCCCACCGCGCCCCACCCTCGCCTGCCTCCCCACTCCCCACCCCATACTTACCTCCGGACTCACAGGCACGACTCGTGGACCGGGAACGACGCCTGCACTCTTCAAAGCCGACGCTAACTGAGGAAATGCCGGTAAGCTATATAATGTAATGAATAGGGTTTTTTCAACTTTGCTGCATATCTCAGGCATTTTTTGGAATTTTGGCACCAAATTTTCAACATGGGGTTTTTGGGACCCCTCCTCATGAATTCTGTCACTGTCATGGCGTTAATCGGGCCCGAAGGGTGATTTCACAGTCACTGCGAAAAATCACCTTTCAGGACTGATTAATGAAATGACAGTGCCAGTGTTCATAAGGTGGGCTCACAAAAAGCCTATGTTGAAAATTTGGTGAAAGAATTCCTAAAAATGACTGTTTTACGAGCGTGCTTTGCGCTCTTCCTACGCACGCTAATAGGTTCGTGAATTTTCAATATTTTCACTCTGGATTTTCAACATTGCCATTTGACCACACTTCCTTATGAGTAGTATAGCTGTCATTTTTCACATCTCACCCAAAATGTGTTTCCAGCATGTACGCATAATGGCTTAGTCGGTGCTAAATCAATGTTCGGACATTAAGAAATCACAGTGACACTGTTCATGAGCAGAAGTGTTAAATGGCTATGTTAAAATTGGGTGAAAAATTCCCAAAATGACTGTTTTGCGAGCATTTGTTGCGCTGATCCTACGCACGCCCATAAGTTCGCAAATTTTCAATATTTTCATTCCAGATTTTCAACATTGCCATTTTACCACACCTCCTTATGAGCAGTACAGCTATCATTTTTCACATCTTGCCCAAAACATGTCTCTGCCCATGTAGCGCACAATGGCGCAGTCGGTGTGAAAAATCAATGTATGGGACACATTAAGAAAATCACAGTGACACTGTTCATGAGTAGAGGTCTTAAAATGGCTATTTTGAAAATTTGGTGAAAAAATTCCTAAAAATGACTGTGTTACGAGTGAGCATTGCGCAGTTTCCACGCACCCTCGTAAGTTCATGAATTTGTAATATTTTCAGTCCACATTTCACCAGTGGCATTTTTCCACACTTCCTTATGAACAGTACAGCTGTCATTTTTCACAACATGGCTGAAATGTGTTTTCACAGTTTCAGCACAGAAATGCGTGGTCGCTGTGGGAAATCATTGTTCGGGACAGATAAAGAAAATCACAGTGACACTGTTCATGACCGGAGGTCCCAAAATGCCTGTGTTGACAATCTGCTGTAAACAATTCCCAAACTAATTGCATTACGGGTACACGTTGCACTGTTTCTACGCACGCTCGTGACTTCACCAGTTTTTTTAATATTTTCACTGCAGATTTTCAACATTGCCATTTTTTACACCTCCCCATGAACAGTACAGCTGTCATTTTTCACGTCCTGTTCAGAATGTGTTTTTGCACCTGTGGTGACAAATGCCGTAGTCGCTGTGCAAAAGCAGCTTTCGGCTAACAAACTGATATTGCCACTGTTCATGAGGTGGGGGTCACAAAAAACCCATGTTGAAAATTTGGAGTGAAAATACCAACGAATGCCTGAGGTGTTAGGGTTTCCGACTATAACACCCCACCCTGTAGAGAATGACAGGCATCAGGGCTGTGACTTGGGATTGTCACCTGCAATGCTCATACCATTCCACCCCCACTCACACCCTGCAGCCACTGAGAGGCATCGAGGTGTGCCTTGGACTCTTCGGCCCCAAAGTTCACCCCGTTCTCCTATACCTCACCCATCTCACAATATTTCCTGATGGACAAATGGGAATAGTAACCTGTAGGAGTTGTAAATTGGTCTCCTACCATTCAAACAGCCAAAAAGTGCTGTTTTTCATGAAAAAAAATGCTTTTATTTCTGTGCTGTGCTTCATTTGCATATCCCCCCACTTTTTTTCTCAGTGCTGCAAGCCCCACCTGTGACATTGTACCAGGAAAACAAAGTTATTAAAGGGACACTGTCAGTTTGTAGTTTTAGATAGAAAAATCAGCTATTTACTGTACCCACAATGCCTTACTATGTAAATTAATATACAGGCTATTATATTTCTGTGCTCACTGCAGAAATAAGAGACTACATCTCTCAGTATAGGAGTCTTGTAGCTAGATACTGTGTACACAACACCTTGTTTTAAAAATAAACATACCAGAGCTTATATTTATGATGCCACTACTAAAATACGAGACTGCACCTCACAGTAAGGAAACTGGAAAACAGCATCTTTTTACCCACAATGCCTTGCTATGGGTATTTACATATTGGGTGATCACCACTACCAACATATGAGACTGTACTTCTGAGTAAGGCACATTTAAGTCAATAATATAAATTACCCATAATTCCTTGTTGCTGTATGTAAAACACTGACAGCTCCCTGGTATGACATCACTCTGGGGGTGTGGCCGCACAGAGAAACTGGAAGGCAGCCAGAAACAAAGCACTGGTAAAACATAACAATAAAATGACTATGACAGATTTTTGTTACAAAACAAATTGCAGCTTCAACATCTGAAGCATGGGTGGCAATGGCATACTATGTGAAAAAGGCATCTGTGAAACATCAGAAAATCCCTTTAAACTCCATCTCCCCCCTTTCCTATTCCCAGATCTATCCCTCTCACAATTGAGTCCCCCACCAGAAGTTGCTTCCTCCTCCTCCTTTGAGGTCCTCTACCACCCTTCCCAGGATCTCTGTTACAGAGGATCCTCACATCCTCACCAGTCCCAACAATGGGTGCCTCATCCTGGCAGTCCCGTACAACCAAAGTGGAGTATGAATTATGTAGTGGTACTGGTTGTGGTATGTGCCTCTCACTCACCCACCCCACCTTTTCAGAGCCCACGGCAGTCCAGCTTGTCCTCTTCCTAGGCACTCCCTGAGGTAACAGATTTAGACTTGGTGACTGCTAGGTGGTGAAAGAGGTTACTTGCATCTCACCCACCTGGGCCTGGAGTTCAGCAACCTCCTCCCTCAACCCAGAGCGGTGCATGCAAATAGAGCAACACCACAGTTTCCAGAAAATCTCTCTGAATACTGCTGCCAAACAGCCACTACACTGCACCACTCCCAGAATGTTTTTTTATTCCTACCCTATCATGTATTATTTAGGAAATACATATGTACCCTTACCCCAGCTAGTGTGTTACTGGTATTTCTCCTTTTGTTGTCTGTTTTTGTCTTGTACATCTGGCCAAGATAGGGTGTTTACTCCTATACCCTGTTTAGGACTAGACTTTTACTTTAAACTTGCTCCTTGTGTACTGTTACCTCTGCGTATTTCTTGTTATTTCTCTTTTTGCTATTAGTTATTTCTCTCAAACATGTACCCTATATAATTGTATCACCTTTTCCCTTTATTTCCCCTTTTGCCTATCCTAGCCCTTTACACCTGTCCCATCAGTGACTACAACAACAGTAGCAAACAGGTACCTTACCTTGGTCGTCGGCAGAGTGCCCTGTTTCCCTGCTGATGCCTGCCAATACCTAGAAGCCCAGTCTTTTACCTGTTTCACTCCTTTGCTGTTCTACTCACTCGCTGGGACACGAATGTGTAGGGCATGTTACAAGTGCTTTCTTTTATCCACCCCAGTAGACCCACCCCAAACCAGATGACACTCTTTTTTTTTTAATTCAAGTTTTATTGAATTTTTTGTTACATACTATTAGTAAAAACAGTGGATGTTACAGACATGGTAATAAAAATAACAAACACCTATAATCCCCATCCCACCCACCCCCACCTACCCCCACTACCTTCCCTCCCACCCACATTAAGATTAAACACAACAGGATAAGCTGGTTATTTGACAGACAAATACATTTATGATGAGTACAAGACATAGAGTTTCCCATCTCTTCTTGTAAGTATTCAATCTATTATTGAGACTAGCCATCATTCTCTCAACATGTACATTAAAAAGAAGTTCCTGCAGCCATTCTAAGTAGATAGGTTGGAGAGAATCCTTCCAGTGTTTTAAGTCTATTTTTTTAACAGACATGTCTATCATCATTATGTGATAGTTCTTAAGCATAGGTGGAAAGCCAGAAAAATCCCCTAGCAGACACACCTCAGGTGTAAAATAAGCCGGGAGGCCAAGCAGAGGATCCCTTTTGGATTTGATGAGTTTCCACAATGGAGATATATTTGCACACTCCCAAAAAATATGGTAGCGGGTAACCAGACTTTGTCGACATCTGTTACATGTTGGGCTTTCTGTTCTTCTCATTTTATGTAATCCATAAGGAATAAGATACATGTCATTTAGAAACTGCATTTGCATTAAATGTAGGCGGTCTTGCGTGATGAGTCTGTGGCAGAAATTCCAGATCTTAGGCCATTTTGAATTTAAATTGGGGAATAATGAGTTCCAATAATGAGAGGTGCCGTCTATTTTTGGGAATACTGAAGGGAGCAGCAGGGCATAGAGGGATGACACAGCATGTGGGGCAGAGGCAAGAGTTCTGCCTATGGAAATCCACTCTGGTGGGGTGTCCATGAGGGAGTATCCCCCAAAATACATAATGAGCATGTGTCTTAGTTGAAAACATTTAAACGCCCAAGTGTTAGCAAGACCAAATTTTGTTAGAATTTCAGTGGTAGACAACTAGGCTTTGGTGGGACTTTGAAAATCCTATGCCACACAGTCATGTGGAAGTGAAATCCAGTGAACAGGAATTGACTTCCCTCCTATCTTGAGATTTGGATTTTGAAAAATGGGTTGTGAAAGATCCTGTGTGTTATCATAACTTAATGTGGAACACAGTTGTAAATGAATATGAATCTAGTGGCCTATCGGGTTCTGACAAAGGGGAGGGGGTAAGTTTTTAGGTTTTACATAGAAGAGAGCCACAGGGTTAACGCCCGAAGTTAAAATTAAGTCCTTTTCTATTGTAAGCCAAATGGGGGTGTAATCTGGTGCAGGGGCGGGGGGGGAGCCCAATGGAGATACTTGCTAAGGTGACTCGCCCAGCAATATAAATTGAAATTTGGGAGTTTAAGCCATCCTAAGGATTTAGGTGCGGCTAATTTATTGTATGCTCATCACAGGAGTTTACCTTTCCAGAGGAACTTCGAGATGCTATTATGAATAATTTAAAACCCTTTGGAAGCCAAATGTTAAGAAGGTTCAGGGGTTAAAAAATGCGTGGGAGGAGATTCATCTTAATGATACTCACTCGACCCCATAAAGTGAGGGGATCTCTTTCCATCTTTTCAAATCTTGCATCACAGTTTTATGTAAATCATCCAGATTTAGTCACTGCATCTGAGAAGAACTAGTGCAGAGATGTATCCCAAAATATTTAATGGATTTAGGAGCCCATTTTAAACCCAATTCAAGAGCATCTTGTTTATGGGCCTTGGAGTTTAGTGGGAAAGTCAGAGATTTTTCCGTATTTAATTTGTAATTGGATAGAAGACTGTACTCCCCTATTAAATTTAGTAGCATCTGAATGGAAGGTTTAATATGTGTTATGTGGAGCAAAATGTCATCTGCATAGACTGCAATTTTGGTATTTAGTGATCCTAATTGAATGCCATGTAATCTGGTGACGTTTGTATGGAGACAATTAGGGGCTCTAGGTATAGATTAAACAAGAGGGGGATAGAGGGCAGCCCTGTCTGGTGCCTGCCTCTAAAGGAAAATTGGAGAAGAGGAATTCTTTGCAAAAGATTCGTGCAGAAGGTGTGGAGTACAGTGTTTGGATCCGGGAGATCAATTTTGGGGGGAAATGGAATCTGTTAAGGGTCCTAAATATGAACTGCCAATCGACCCTGTCGAAAGTCTTCTCTGCGTCCAGGGAAACCAATGCCATATCCTGAGGGGAGTCCCTGGACACAGAAAAGATGTGAGACAGGCAGCGAAGGTGATCCACGGGAGATCTGTCCCTTATAAAACACACCTGATCCGGGCTAAGTGATGGTAGAATGGACTCTATTCTGAGGGTTAAAAGTTTAGCCAGAATTTTAGGATCAGTATTCAGAAGAGATATAGGACGATAATTGGGGATTTTTGTAGGATCTATACCTGGTTTTGGGAGGATGATGGTTGTGGCTTCCAGCATCCTGGGGTCAACATCTGCCTCATTAAGCATGCTAGAGTATACTGCCAATAATAGGGGGGGCTAACTGAGGGGCGCATTTTTTTTTTTAATTTGTGGAAAAGCCATCTGGACCTGGGACCTTATCTAAAGGGAGAGCCCTGATGGTGTGAAGTATATCTATTTCAGTGAATGGTATTTCTGGACATAGATTTCTCCTTTGCCCTAATTTGATCTAACAAGTCTTTAGCTTCTTGGGTTTCTCTCTGTTTCTTGATAGCAGACCATTTTATAAATTCACCTCTCAAAAAGCATTTGAGAGCACCCCACTCTGTAGATGGCAATTTTGTAGAACTCCAGTTTATATATATGAAGAACTCTAATGCAGAAAGTATACTGTCTGTAACTTTCTTATCTTTCAATAATTGGTTACTGAGACTCCATTGAGTATTAGTTCCCCAGATGAGAGACAAAGAAAGTCGGCAAATCACCATGGAATGAACTGACCCTATGCCCTTTTCCCGTCTGCTGTCCATTAAACCTTGAATCAGGGATTTGCTCATCCAAAAGTAGTCAAGGTGTGATGCAGAACCATGGAATGCCGAGTGGAAGGTGAATTCTTTTGCAGTGGGATGCAGGGTTCTCCAGGGATTGCAGAGGCCAAGGTGATCTGCTAGATCTCTATAGGCTCTCTGTGCTGGAGAAAGTCCCCTTGTACTAGATCCTGGTGATTTATCCACGATGGGATCAAAAGGAAGATTCCAGTCTCCCCCAATAATCATCGGGATATGACGGAAGGGTGACAATATGGAAATTAGTTCCATAAAAAAAGATGGTGAATCAATGTTAGGGCCATAAACACTACCCAGAAGAATTGTAGTAGAGTGGATCTTATCAATAACGAAAACATACCTACCCCCTTTGTCTCTGATGCATTGTTCACATACAAATGGAAAGGTCCTGGTCAAAAGGATAGCAACTCCTTTGCTATTTCTAGAGTCACCTGCAGCAAACACTTGACCCACTTGCTGACGTCTCATGAGAGTCTCCTCAGCTTGCAGGAGATGGGTTTTCTGAAGTAAAATTACTTCACAGCGGAAAATGTTTAAATGTTTTAGAAGACGCATATGTTTAAGTGGGTGTCTTGCACCGTTAACATTCCACTTACTAAACTGGGATGTTTGCATCATGATTCCACATCAGTTGCTGTGGAATCCATCTAAATTTTTAATTTCTGGGAGAAAACCAGCTAATCTGGAATATTAGGTATTCACTTTGGCACACACCCCACCCAAGAGTAAACATAGTAAAATAACATGTCCCATAAAATTCTGCTTTCCTTTTATCCCCATTAATATCTATCTCTAACAACCCATTACCCACCCTCCTGATTAAACCTGAAACAGATGAAAAACTAGCACTGGTAATACACCAGATGATAACATGTATCATAGTAACATTAGCGTAAACATAGGAACTACCCACCCCCCCACTGCGCAGGTCCGTGGCGATCAGCTTGCTGAGGACCCACCCACCCAAGCAAAAATATGCAAATTATGTAGTCTCTCCACTTAATACATCATATGAAGTGCAAAATATATATATTGGACCTTATCCAGACCTGTAATAAAAAATAAAAAAAAACGGACTAATTAGGTCAAATATGACTAACTCCCTCCTCCGTTTCAACATTGAGGGTAAACTGATCTGGAAGGAAAATAAAAACCTTGTCCCAGCCATAACAGCTCAAAATACACTCTGTACAGGACTTAGCTGCACTATGTGACACCTGGAAAGGAATAAAAGCAAGGACAAGAAAGAGAAAAGGTCTCCAGGTTTGTGGAATAGTTTTGTCAGAACTCTGGGGCCCCACGTGATCTAAAATCATTAGACCACAATCTCTGTATAGCCCCTCTTGAAGTTAAAGGTCCTCCGGGGGAAACCTCTTATAGGTGGAGTGATGAAGAGCCGTGAAAGTCTGGTGTTTATACAATCCCCCCACGGTGCAGGGCTGGGTCTCATCACAGGGGAATGTGAGTCTGACTGTCCTTCGATCCACAAATAAAGCCAAACAGAATGAGCTGGCCCAGTCCTTAAGTGTTATGGCCACACCACGAGCCTTGACATCAGGGCCAGAGGAAAGTTATCAGCACAGGGACCAAATCTGGAGATATAAAACCAAACCCAGTGCCCAAAAAGTTAAACACAAACAGAACCAGCTCAAATCAACTTAAATCCGTCTTCAGCTAAGTGAGCCCAAAGAAAACCAACAATTGTAGCTTGTAATATTCTCTATAGTAGAAACATTGCCCTTAGACTTGAATGTGATGGTCTTCAGTGAACAGAGAATAGAACAGGGCATTTTTGTTTAAGATGAAATAATGCTGGATCTAGCCCTTCAAAGGAGACCCACAAGTCTTCCAGGTATACTTGGAGTTTAGCAGGCTATACCATTCAGAACTTTATGCCAGCGGCTATACATTTTGAGACAATCGGGTGAAAAAGGGCACGGCGTTGTTGTACAGAAGCTGGCAGGTCTTGTGTCACCCTAATTTGTTTGCTTTCCCACAAAACTTCCTGCAAGTCTCTAATTTTTTGTAGAACGTGTTGTTTTTCTTGGAAGTTGAGAAAGCGGCAGATTAGAGGCCTAGGTTGGGCAGACGGGAAGGGCATAGGTCTGAGGGCCTGATGTGCTCACTCCAAAATATAGTTTGGCCCAAATGGAGAAGGCCCAATGACTTTACTTAACAAAAATTTCTGCATGAACTGCAAAGAATCAGTTCCCTCTTCCTTTTCTGGGATACCGATAACCACTAAATTGTTCCTGCGACTTCTCCCCTCTAAGTCCTCAATCTTGTTCTCTAATTTTTTTAAGGTCTGACAGTTTATAGTAATTAGTGCTTCTGATTTTTCAAACTGCTTCTCCATGGAGAAAATGCGGGCTTCGTTATTAGCCACTCGCCTGGTGGTATCTTCTAAGGCTTCAGAAATCGCTTTTACCTCCGTAATGAGGGACCAGACTTTCTCTCTGAAGGGTTGGAATTCCAAGAGGAACCTTTCCAGGCTTAGAGGAGTTGATTCAGTAGTGTTCAAAGCAGATGCAGGCATTGAAGGAGTGTGGACTGTAGTAGCAGGGTTCGCCCTGGATTTTTTGGCCTGCTTCTCCGGCGATACAGGTGGAGTGTGTCTGGGCGCCGCCTGGTGCATTTCCGCCTCCATTTCTATCCCAAGTTCTGTCTCATAGGGATGGCAGAAGTAGACAGCAGTCAATATTTTAAGCACTGATGCAATATTCTGGTAAGAAAAATGTTGTTTAAATGCAGTAAATGCTCGGGTGAGCGGAGCGCTAGCAGTGTACGTCTTACTCGAGCAGCTGCATCACGTGACTCCCTCCAGGTGATACTACTGATTGGAGCAGAGGGTCAGGGAGGCTGAGTTACAACTCAGAAGCCCCTCTAACAAGCTGAAAGAGCTGCTGATGGAAGGGACAACTCAGCACCAGTCACAAACTGATGCCCAGCGAGCCTGATTGGCTCTGATGACCTCCAGCAGTCCCACAAGCTGCCTCTGTTGTTTGTCAAATGAAGAAATACTGTGGCTCTGTTCTTGAGCATAGGGTTCTGCTCTCAGTCCCACCCCCAAGCTGCAGGTGCTCCCAATTGGAGCAGAGGGTTAGGGGAGCTGAGTTACAACCAGGAAGCCTCTGTAACAAGCTGAAGGAGCTGCCGATGGCAGGGACAGGCAAACACCAGTTACAAACTGCTGTCCAGTGAGCCTGATTGGCTCTTAACATCCATATTTTCCCTTGCATTTGAGGACTCATTTTAAATATGTTAAGCAATTAAATACACTCTCTAGCTATTTACAGTTCCTTTCCTTTCCATTCACTCCTTGCTGAGCGTTACTTGCTGCCCTTTCTGTCGTATCGGAAATAAATCATTCTGTTACACGATGGGCTAGTGTCATGTTTACTAACATATTTACAGTTACACACATGGGAACATGCCCCAAAAATCATTATCCTTTTCAACACTGCAAGACAGGCTCTATTCAGACTCTGGACATAAGTCAGGTACAGTACAGGAGCCCCATATCTCCTCTTATATCTTGTAGTTTATCAGTGGGTGAGGCTTTATCTCAGGGCAGATCCTTGTCTATGTTACATCCTGAGTTTACCAGAGCTCCAACCTTGCTATATACTTTGGGTTCACTTATTTTTTACTTACTACCATGTCACTGCAGTGACAGTTTTTTGCGAAGGAGGCAGCATCATTGTTAGGGCAGTCATTCTGGCACTTCTGGCTAATGTCCACCATAGTTCTGTGCACCTCACATTAACTAGGTCTTTACTCTGTCCAGACAGTGTGCTGTGCAGAGGTGCACCAGCGTCTGCCTCAGTCTGCCCTCAGGCAGTGGCTGGAAAGCTCTCCAGTCCCTCTGACAGTGGTAATGTATCTAACATCCATACAGTACCAGCTTGAGATTCCCCCTACAAATAGTAGGACCATCTCCTACATGTTTCAGCGGCTCAGTCTTTGGCAATAGATCGCTCACCATCTTAAACACAGTTGAATGCATCTCATGTTCACACACACGACCAAAATATCTGCCCAAAGTGAAAACAACTACTTTGGTGAAATCCACTATGCATCCCAAGGCCACCACAGAGTTCCTTTGAAGGTAACCCCTTAGGTTCATCACTCCCTCCAAGTGATCCCTTACTCTTCCACCAGAATTAATGGTGATCTACACTAAATGGCCTTTAGATTCCAAGTTCCCTCAGTCATCACTGCTTTTGTGGTGCCTATCGTAGGAGGCTACCAGATGATTGTGAGTTCTGCTGTTCTCACATACTGCAGGGCCCTGCACAAAGAAAGTTAGGACTCATGAACAGGAACCAAAATGCCCTATGCATCTTGCCCTGCGCAAAGAAAGTTAGAAGGTACAAAGAAATTTAGGAGTCACCTTCTTTGTACAGGGCCTCAAAAGCTCTACACAAAGCAAGTAAGTTAGCACTCTACTGTCTCAAAACTAAGAAAATTAATTGCAAAAAAAAACTATATTAATGCAGATTAGGGCTGCTACAGCATAAAACTCAAACCCTCAAAGTTTGGGAATGTGCTTTTATGGTTTTCAAACCAATGGCCACAAAGTTTGGAAATGTGTTATTAGGGTAGTCAAGCCTAACTCCCACTCCCTCCCCCTCACTGTCCCTTTTCCCTAAGACCAAGCTACAGTTATGGGGCCATGCATCAGTGGTGTGGTACCTCATACAGATCCACCATATTTTAAAATGTGCAAATAGCAACCCTAATTCCAACCCCTCATTCCTTACCAAGGTTACCAAAGGCCATGCTACAGTTCTGGAGTCATGACCATACTGGTCTAGTGTTTAATGCACATCCTACTCATTTTAGGTCTTGGAATACTTGTGGAGCACAGCTAAGTAGTTTTACATCCATTTATGATGTGGCTTACTTTACACACAATACTGTGGACCCTTTGCAAAGCAGCAAACTTGTTACAGATTTGTAAGTACAGTACTATACATATTGCACACTTTCTTTCTCTCTTTCTTACTTTTTTCTTTCTTTCTTTCTTTCTCATACTGAGAACTAGTCAAAGTGTGTTACATGTGTGGGAGATGTATACTAGTTTATGAAGTGTCTTTTTTTTTTTTTTTTAGGGTGTTATTTTCTCAGAGCTCCAACTACCCCCGCCTCTGCCATTCCCAGTGCCATTCCGGACATTGAGACCCTCCTTCCGCTGCGACTTACCCAGGGCAGGGTGGTGAGGAGCTCTCGACCTACAACGGATCCATGCCAGGAGGCATCCTCCAGGAATGGCACCAGAAGGCTGAACGTCGTGCTGCGGGCCCATTTTTTCTTATTTCCCCGCCCCGGCCAGGCCATGGCGATAATGATGCCAGCGACTGAGTGCGCGCCGCTCCGCTGCGTAAACTGGTCAAGCATCAGCCCGTCCCGCCCTCCCCTAGTCTTGTGGCTCACGTGCTGTCGGTCCCCAGCCTCCGCTGAGTATAGACAAGCACCGGCGGCCAAATCCCCACCCTGGAGACTGGAAGCAGTCCTCGGACGCTCAATCCATCTCCGCCCGCCACCCGAAAACCCATGCCGTTCCGAACACTCCTGGTCAGCCGGGCGTGGCGCGTGGGCATCCAGTGCTCAACCCTCAGCGCCACCGGGCCGGCTGTTTATGAAGTGTCTTGTTGAAGCAGTATAAAACAAAATACAAGTGGATGGTACATATCCTACTAGGCAATACGTGAAACAAAATGCTGCTGTTAAATGTATGTTATACCATACACGGGGTTCACAAGGCCATACACAGTCAATATACAATTGTGTCATAGCTGTGCAACTTAGCATTGGACCAGAAGAGGTTTGCATGAACCAGTACAAATTTGTGGCATGGGGCCAGATATGTAGCATGGCCTTTTGTCACAAGGATAGGGGATGGGGGGGGGGATTAGGATTGCTGCTTACAAATTTTGAACATATTGGCCCTGTATGAGGAACCACTCCATTGATGCATGATCCCATAGCTTGGTCTTGACTAAAAAGGAGAAGTGAGGGGGAGGGGGTGGGAGTTAGGATTGACTATCCTAATAGCACAGTTCCAAACTTTTTGGACATTGGATTGAAAACCATAATAGCACATTCACAAACTTTGAGGGTTTGAGTTTTATGCAGTAGCAGCCCTAATCTACATTAATGTAGTTTTTTTTGCAATTTATATGTTGTTTTTCTTTAAAGTTTTTTTCTTCAGAGACACCCCTGTTCCCACTGAATAAGTAAAGCTGGATACTGAACACAGTTTTGTACAAAAAAAAAAAAGCCTGTCTGCTCAGTGTCAAAGAGTTGTGGCAATGGATGGACGCAGAGACAATAGTAGCTTAGGATGCCAAGCAAATGCTAGGCAGATATTTTATTAACAGCCAAATAAAATAATAAAGGCAGACTGACCACAGCAAAATAAAACAGAAGCACAACTTAAACAGAAGTCCATAAATTCTTTAGTAAATAACTAGAGCACAAGCTGAGGTCAGTACAGTACCAGCCTCTCCACTCATCTGAGGAGGCTTGGAAAGGAAGCTCCATTTATATCAGTAGAGGTCAGGTGATTTACCTGAAACCCTGCCTACTAGCTTTCAGCATTCTTAAATCACAACAGAAACATCATTTTTATACATACTATACATGAAAACGTTAGTACTTTCTAAATATTTACGGCAGTAACTTTAGAATTCAATTTCTTGGTTTATTTCTGAATCTTTACAGAAAGTTCCAGCAGCAGGCCCCTCCCTTGAGCTGACCAGTATTTAACTATGTAGAACAAGGCCGGCCGGCTCTTAGACACAATGGGAAGCTCAAAGAGGAGGACCTCCAGCAAGGAAGCTAAGAAGATAAGTAGTCTTAAATAGTTTCATTATGTCTTTATAATGCAGACAATTTCTTTTTTAAATTAATAAGTCCTAATTTATATAAGCAGCAGACATTATCTATCGCACCTTCTTACAGCACTCTGAGTCTCAACACATGGGTTATAAGAGCTCTTCTCATAGGCTGATGCACAAAAGGAATCCCAAATTCCGCTGCTTATGGCGGCGCTGGAGATAGTGCTGAGCTGTTGGGCTGCTGCCTTTCACCCCGTGAGGGCTAGCTGGGGACCAAGTGGCTACCGTGGAAGGGTCCTGGCTCTCACCGAGGCCCAACATCGCCGCCTCTAGCCGCCTCCCGACTCAAGACTACCGGTAAGGACTCTCCTAGGCTGGGGAAGCTGAGATTCACAGCGATTGGCAGACGGAGCTCTGTGCTGCGCTCTGATTGGCTGCCGGCTCCAGACATCGTCTCTGATTGGTCTGGCTGACTTTGGTGCTTAGCTGGGCTGGGAGCCCGCCGACTTTCAGTGCGTTGGCACCGAAATTTTACGCCGCCCTCCCCAACCTTTATTAAATAGTCTGCTTGTCACCACCCCTGCTCTAATACCCGCCCACTGCCTCACATCCTATTCTGAACCAGTAGCTTAACCACTCCCTCTCCCGAGCTCGCTCTGCAGCTGCTACCCCTCAGAGATTTCTGCTAGCTGCACCACTCGGTGTCATTCCTCTGTTTTTCTTTTTTCTAGCTCTATAGACCTCCTGGTTCCTTCCTCTCTCTTCTCTCCTCCTGCTCTCCCCTTCTAGCTACTATGCCTCCTTTTATTCATGTCCTTCTCTCTCTTCTAGTCCTGTCCGTGCTGCCAACCTTAACCCACCTACCCACCTCCTCCTATCCCTCACTACCCTCTACGCTGGTCCTCCTGGCTAATTACCCAACATCTGGCACGATGGCAATCCCCCCAAAAAATGGTGCCAGTCAACTATGGACTGTTTAATTATGAACAAGTGTGATGACTACATGGGGGCAACCTGGCACCTATTCCTGATCGATACACTACACTGGGATACAAGGCGCCTGTGCTGGTCTAAAACTCAGAAGAACAGTAGGATGATTACCACCCACTATGAAATACGACAATGGACCCTCAAACTCATACTCCTCCTCCTCTTAATATCTGAAAGTGTCCACCCTAATCCTGGCCCAATTTCATACAGTACTAAAAAGCCTGCCAGAACGGAGGGGGAGACTCACTTTTGTCACCTTAAATATTTGTAGTCTTCTACCGAAACTAGCCTCACTACAAACTTTTGTCAGTCAGCATAACCCTGATATTCTAGCCATTGTTGAAACTTGGCTGACACCTAACACCCCTGACCATGCTATATGTCTGCAAGGCTACAAGATTTTCCGGCTGGACAGGACGACAAAGAGGGGTGGCGGCTGTGCCATCTACATAAAGGAATATCTCAACTGCCTCTCCATTACTCATACCACCACTAACTCTGTCTTACAGCTCCCCCCTATCAAACTTCTCCTTGGTGCCCATAACAAAGTCCTCACGGTTGCTGCCATCTACATCCCACCTAAAGATCCTGGGCCCAGACTACAGTCTGTACTAGATTTCGTCAGATCTCAACCTCCTGATGCAGAGCTCCTCCTACTAGGTGACTTCAGTATCAACTGGCTTGCTTCAGACACAGGGACGACTAAGGATGCAATCCTAGCAACAAACCTAACTCAGCAGGTCAACTCGCCCACTAGGAAAAATTATAAATCTGGGAATAGTACATTAATAGATTGGATCCTCACCAATCACCCAGCCCGAATAAATAATATTGCTGTTCTCCCAGATTCTCTTAGCGACCACTCTCCTGTATTATGTACCTGGTCAAACAAGTTTAGAAAACCACCCTCAGAACCATCACTAGCAGAGTACTACCGTTTGGAAACCTTACTCCACTCAAGAAAATCTTGACACAAGACTGGTCTCCCATCTACACTATGCAAGACATCGATGAAGCTCTAAACTACTTTATCTACACCTTCAATGCTGCCTGTGACTTCTACGCACCTATTAAAAAGCGCAAAGTGAAAGCACTCTCAACTCCATGGCTCACTGCTAAGCTAATGGCACTACACAAAGGAAGGGACCATCTATGGGCTATAGCAAGAGACTCTGGCTCTCCGTCCGACATCCTAAAATATAAACAGGCCCGAAACTTCTGCACTAAAGAGACCCGTCGAGTCAAGAGCGACTACTTCAAAGCTGCTCTTTCTAACACCTGGGGTAAAGGAAAACCTTTCTGGGACAATCTAAGAAATATCACGGGTAAGCAGTCCAAATCCTCTCCTACCGCAATAAATGTGGCAGGCACTACAACCCTTGACCCCATGATCATAGCAAACTCCTTAAATGAGACCTTCACCGACCTCAGTGGAGTCCTCGCATCTGATTTCTTCGCCTCTGCAGACCCCTACATCTCCACATCCCCCACTGCCTCTCCCAACACTCCACCTTTCCATCTAAAAATAGTGAAAGCACAAGAAGTTTACAAATACGTAAAGAAGGCTATATCTAATTCAAGGGCAAGCAGTGACTCTCTTGACCTTAAAATTCTATCCCTTACCCTGGATGTAGTTCTACTCCCCCTCACCAGAATATTCAATCTCTCCCTCTGTTCTAGCAAATTCCCTGGTATATGGAAGGCTGCCATAATCACCCCAGTGCACAAAAGTGGGGATAAGTCTCTGCCTGGCAACTATAGACCAATTTCAATACTACCCCCATTATCAAAGGCCCTTGAACGTATGGTAGCTGACCAGCTTACAGACTACCTGGAGAAATATAACATTCTTTGTGACCAGCAACATGGATTCAGACAAAGGCATAGCACCACCACTGCTCTGCTCAATTCTCAGAAGTAATCCACAAGGCCTTGGATAAAGGACTCCTCACGGAACTGGTGTTTATTGATCTAACAAAGGCATTTGACACTGTCCACCATGGCCTACTAGTCAGTCCACTACATACGCTTGGCTGTCCTTGGGCTCTGGTGCCTGGATAAAAGCTACCTTGCCCAAGCACCCAGGTGGTAAAAATATCTGGAATCCTCTCAGACCCTAAACCTCTCCTCTCAGGAGTTCCACAAGGATCAATTCTAGGCCCACTACTTTTCAGCCTCTTTCTAAACTCCTCCTAAATTCTGCCGGAAAAATCATACTCTATGCCTGATGATGCTGTGATTCTATCCTCACACAGAGACCCTAACTGCTCACGCCACAGCCCACAACAGGCGTTTACCAGTGTTGAGGATTGGTTTGTTGGACACAAGCTAGTCCTAAACCACAAAACAAAATCTATGACTCGCTAGTCCGCAGAATAAAAACAAACAAGCACCACTTACTATCAACACCTCCTGGGAATTGCTCTTGAACAAGTGGCTATCTTTAAATATCTTGGAATCACATTTGATCAAGGCCTTGTCTTTTCATCACATATTGATGGTATTTCCAAAACTATTAATCAGCGGCCTGGCATACTCTACCGTAACAGACAACTTTTCACCCATCCAGCGCTGAAGCTAGCTATTCAATCCTCGATCATCTCAGTCATCGACTACGGTTTAGTTATTTATGGGTCCGCCCCTTCAAGCACATTGAAACGGGTCACAACCTCCCCTAAACAAGGCATGTCAGCTGCTTACTGGTGCTCATCGACTTACTCATACCTGTGAACTCTATGCTGATACTGGGTGGTTACAGCTATCAAACCGGTTCAAGTTCCTTACCTGCCTAATGGCCAAGAAATCCATCATGGGCCTCACCCCTCCCTGCATACAAGGCCTGCCATGTCAGAACCCAAGTGTACGATCCACTAGAAGATCAGAAACCCAGCTTCTGCAGGTCCCCCACTGTCGGACCACACATGGTCAATGATCTTTTGCCTATCGTGACCCCAACTGGCTAAATACTCTCAGCACCTCTATTACTGCCTCTTGCTCGTTAGGTGTTTTTTAAATCCAGACTATTCTCTCACCTAGCCACCTCAAACTCCTGTGACTGTATTTGTTAATCTCATAATCTATTCTCACTCCTCCTCCCTGCCCTACTACTTGACAATGGCCTAGTAATGGGTCTTCATCTCCTACTAAGGTCTGCTCCTGTCCTCCTCACCCTCCACCCTTTTTTTTTTCTCTTTTCTCCACTGTTAATTCCTACACTGCCACTTACCTCCCTTTCATATCTTTCCCTCCTCATTTGTTTTCTATACTGTTGATAGTGCTTAAGTTATTATCTGCTGTACAGTTATATCACTAGTTTTAGCTATTTGTGCAACCCTGTACCTCTATCTGTCTGTAAATGTTTTTGACGCGGAACCTTTGTAAAAGAGCCTTTGCTCAAAGGTATTAATTCCTAGATTTTTACAATAAACAATAAACAAATTTGAAACCCGATCCTTCTCCTCCCTTGTAGCTCCCAGAATCCCCAGTTCTTTTTGTGCATCATCCCAGGCTGGTCACGTTTTTTTTCTGGCTCTTTGCCAAGCTAACTAAGGTAAGAACAAAACTCCCTTTAACTATTACAATTTAGATGTTAGCCCCAGAAAGCTAACTTGCAACAATTCAGAATAACAAATGTTTGACTTAGTAGGGGTTACAGCCCCTGAAACTAACATTGAATACAGCAAGTTTAACCTCTGTAGTGCAAGTACATCTATCTATGCTTAGTACAGCCTAGTCTACGTTTGGCATCAGGGCTTAGCATAGGGTGTTGTGAACAAAGAAAGGGTGTTGTGAACAAAGAAATTTATCTACCTACTGAACTGCTACTCATTAAAACCCCCCTCGGTTTACCTTGTTCAACCGAGGAGGGGGAGGAAGGCCATTGCCCAGGGCCATGTCTGTTGGAACTTCCGAGCCCCCTCTCGGCTTATCTTATTCAGCTGAGAAGGAGATGACTCTAACAGGAGAGTGCTGCGTTCTGTTTCAAATCTGATTGTGCTTTTGATCCTGAGGGTCACGGTTTACCTTGCTCAACTGTGGCCACCACAGGACGGCCCACCAAATGAATTAAAATGCATTACTGTAATGACTAGATTTGAGTAGAGAGCTGCAGAGGAGCCCCTACCTGCAGACCCACGCGCCTCCTAGTACACCGAGCAGAGCGACCCACAGTCGCCTTTTTCACCTCTGCCAGCACAGTGACTGTAACCCTTGCAGTGACTCATTTACTGAGGCCCCCTTTTGTCCAGTCCATGGCCATTTCTCCCTATGGGGGCTCACAGCCTTGAGGAGCCCTACTAGTCTAGCAGTCGCCATCTTGCCTCGTGCTTAGTATCACGAGACAGTACCAGCCGAGATCTCGCAGAGGCCTCACTAAGAAACCAGGCTTGGGATACCTCTCGCAAGATGGAGACCTCAATACGTGGGATCCTCTCCCAAAATTGCGCCAGCTTCCATGCCGGCTACCTTAAAGGGACTCAACCCAATTTAAAGAGCAGATCACTTCCTTCTCTGATTTAAAGTGCCAGCGACCTACACTGTGCCCTTATTCCCATGGCACTATAATATGGACTTGTTTTACAGTAATGTCAACAGTATTCTAAGGGAATGTTATTTAACTTGTATATGCCTGGCAAAAGGTTGATGCATAGTTAAAAAATACGAAGCCTGATTGTGTATGCCTGGCAAAAGGCTGGTGCATGGTTAAAAAATACAAAGCCTGATGTACATCCTCTGTGCTTTGGTTTGCTAGTCAGTGACTCATCTGCACACTGATCGCCCAGTAATCACAACCCATGCCTGTGGTTTGGATCCAGGTCCAACTTCCTTAATTATGGGTTGTTGGGATTTGATCGGCCCGGTCCTGGTGCAGATAGTCTGGTGCTCCTTGGAATCCGGTGAGTTTCCAAGCTCCCTGAAGGAGGCGGTGGTTATCCCCCTCCTAAAGAAAGCTTCTTTGGACCCGGATATTTCTGCCAACTACAGACCAATCTCAGATCTTCCCTTTATAGGGAAGGTGATTGAGAAAGTAGTTGTGGTACAGCTGGATGACCACCTGACCATCCATAACATCTACAAACCTCTCCAGTCTGGTTTTCAAAAGAGGCACAGTACTGAGATGGTGCTGGTTCAGGTGCTCAATGATCTCCTGATGGCAAGAGATTGGAGGCGCTGTTCTATCTTGGTGCTCCTTGATCTCTCCTCAGCCTTTGACACTGTAGACCATGGGGTGCTGCTTGGATGCCTGAAGTCTATCTGTGGATTAACGGATATAGTCCTCAGATGGTTTACATCTTTCCTCTCCGGCAGGAATCAGAAAGTGGTGTCTGGAATTTTTTCCTCCGACCCATTCTCCCTGCCATGTGGGGTTCCTCAGGGTTCAGTGCTGTCCCCCATGTTGTTTGCAGTGTACATGCTGCCCCTTGGAGACATTGTAAGATGTTATGGGCTGAGGTTTCACTGCTATGCTGATGATACCCAGCTCTACCTGTCTTTTGCCCCCGACCAGGATAGAGCTGTCTCTGTATTTAACTCCTGCCTTGCTGAAATCCGAGACTGAATGACTTCGAGCTGGTTAAAGTTGAACTCCGGAAAGACGGAGGTGATGGTAGTGGACCCGGGTCACTGGATAGAGGGGTTGAGAGCTGATCAGCCCTCTGGACTTGTTTTTGGGGGCTTGCAGCTCCTTTCCTCTGAATGGGTGCAAAACCTGGGGGTAGTGCTTGACGACCGACTGACGTTATGAGCTCTGGTGTCAGCCATCGTCAAGTCTTCCTTTTATCATCTTAGGAATATCTCCAGGATTAAGCACCTTGTTCCATCCAGGGATCTATCTACCTTGGTCCATGCTTTTGTGACCTCGCGCCTAGATTATTGCAACTCCCTGTACTTAGGGCTGGCTGGGGTTGATATTTGCCGCCTGCAGCTCATGCAGAACGCGGCAGCATGATTGTTGATGGGAATTCCTCGATCCTCTCATATTACATCTGTGTTGCACGATCTGCACTGGCTGCCAATTAGGTGGCGGATCACCTTTAAAGTCAGTTTACTGTCTTATAAAGCCCTACATGGACAGGGCCCTGACTACTTGAAAGAGCTCCTTGTTCCCTACTGCCCGGTGTGACAGCTGCGCTTGGCTGACAAGGGGTTGCTAGAGATTCTGAGGGTGTCTTTGAAATCTTCAGGGGCCCATGCATTTGTGCACGTGGCCCCGTCCCTCTAGAATTCTCTACCCCGCCAGCTTCGGGAGTGCACGACTGGGGGGGGGGGTTAAGCAGGCAATGAAAACATATCTGTGATGCCATGTTTTTGGTGGCACAGTTTAATCTTGGACCCTCTGACTATTTTATTGTTTTTCTGAGCTTTTATTTGATTCCTTATTTTTTGTATAGCACCTTGATAGCTGAAAGGTGCTTTTGAGAAATAAAATGTATTATTATTATTATTATTATTATGCGTGAGAATATGACTGCATCTAGAAGATTATGCAAACTGTATATTAGGGTTCTATGTAATCCACCCTCTTCCTCAGTTTACCTCAATCTGCTGAGGAAGGGGAACAGGAGCAGGGATCAGTTAACCCTGATCAGTCTGTAACTCGCTACCAGCACCTTGTTCTACCCCACAGTTTACCTTGTTCGACTAGGGGTAGTGAGCTAGATACAGCGTATGTCCCCGGCTGGAGCATGACACTCCCCCAATCGCTTCGCGGTTCACCTTGTCCAACCACAAAGGCGAGCCTGCTGTTGGAGATTGAATCTCTCCCTCCCTCCCTTCTACCCATTACTTGGGAGACCTATCTGCATCAAGCAGGACTCTGGAACCGGGACTGCGAGTTCTCCCTTCCCCCCACATCCGAAAGTACATCCGATGTGCGGAGTCACCCCGTCTGAGCGCCTGAGGCTTCCGAGGTGGACAGGGACATCCACATCTCCCACACTAGAATCTCCATTCGCTGTGATATGCCCAGCCTTTGCATTTCATGCCGCGAGGTGCATCTGTTGGGAGTGACACCCCTTCTTTGGGAGCTACATCTTGTGATGCTTTTGGTCTACCAGGCACCTTCTATTCTGTACAACCTCTCCTAAAATGACCGACAGAGAGCATGCCGAGAATTTAAAGACACACAGCCCATTTCTTACTTGAAGATTGTGTTGCTCACATTTAAAGGGTCAATGACTTTCCCTTTGAAAGTTCAGGGGACAACTAAAGCATGCAAAGGGTGTTTTTCGAAAGGACAGTTCCCAGTTACTAAGATAAGGCTGGCTTTGCTGTGATACCTCAAGGGCTATTAATTCCCTGTTGCAGCAATAAGCCATTTTCTTTTCTAATACAGAAGCCTGATGCATATCCTCAGGGCTTCCTTTTGATGTAGCAAGTGCTACAGTACCATGATCACCCAGTAAGTCACAACCTGACTCAGACAATGTCCAAGACTGCTTACATACTGTTCAGAAAATAACAATCTAGGCCCATGTCAAATGGCCATCCTGCCACGTTTATCCGCAATGCGAGTGACACAGAACTTACTCTGCCCGGTGGCACCCAAGAACCAGCTAGGATCAGCTTGTGACATTTCCACTCTATTGACATTAGTTTCACCTTGAACGTTAAATGTTAAGGCTGGGCAGCTGTACTCCCTCAGATAAATAACACTGGCATCACCACTGCTCCAGTGTAATCAATGACCATCTGTCAGCACCCATCACTATGCCAGCTGGCAGGGTTGTGTGTTGGCTGGTTTCACATCTTCTGCCCATCCAGTTATAGAAAATGGAGGCCCGCTCCCCCCACCCCCCACTGGGTCATGTCTATCCCTGCTCAGTTCAACAGGGCATAACCCCAGCACTCCCATGGACATTTTATTCTAGCTATCTTATACCTAGGGGTGCTATCCCCCCAGTGACTGCCCTAGCAGTTGACATCCCTCACAAACTACAACAACAAGGGGGTTGGACCCAAGATTGCCCTCAGAGAGGGGGGCACTGGAAGCAGGAGCCACTTTAAAATCACTGGCTACTATTTAGAGCCAGTGAGTTTTAGATCAGTGGTAGGCCAAGGAAGGACAGCAGGAAACAAGAGGAAATCATGTTTGAACCATGGACTCAGGTAGCTCAGCGGATGTGTCTTGACCTTACAAGCATAGGGTCAGAGGTTCAGAACTTAGAAGTCCTAGTAGGAGAGACACAACATCCCCCCATATTATTGCTATGGTGTCCAGCATCAGTTATGACAAAAGATCAGATATTAGAATGACTGTTCTCAGCAGCTTTTTAAGTACCCGTTTCACCGTATGGTACTAGTGGTAGTGTCAAAAAACTGGAGGATTAAGCATTACTCCAATGACTCAGCTGGTGTAAGCTTAAACACTGGGCTTAGCATGAATGAGTACCGTCTATTAATGAGACAGACTGGGTCCTCTATCCCTCACCCAGTATATCAGTACTACAGTTGTCTCTGTTAACTATTTTCCTCATAAACACATGCACTATGGTAATGACAAATGTTGTTCAATGTTGGTGCCCTGCACAACTCTTTCACTCTTCAGTCATGCTCCACTCTGACTGGAAGCAGTGTCAATGCCCAAGCAGCTCCCACTCAACAGCTGCACCCAGAGCACTCACAGAATGCTCATTTGCTCCAAATACTTAGCATGCCATCCGAATGCCTCAGCAAGAATTCTGATATGGGTAGTCTGGACATGGTGTTTCACCAGCCTCAACCCCTCTTCAAGAGGTTATCTTCTATGGGCTCATCCATTTCTCATTACAAGTGCAAAGCTAAGTAATTCCTAGTGTGTTAGCAAGTTTTCAAAGCTTTATATAATGGGTCATCCTAAGACCAGAACCATATAGATAGTACAGACCTATATAGTCAATGATCTGGGCGTATATAATTGAAGAGCAAGGCATGTAACGGGACTAAGGAAGGGCAATGCATCACATGTTTGGCATGTGCCATTCAGCCAAGCCGTGTCAGTAGGGGACTAAAGGGACACATGTATAATACATCACAACAGCCTTATCCCAACACTTCCACACTGCATGCAGCATATGGACACAATCACACTCTTCAAATGAGCAGGCCACAGTGCGGAAACCATAAGGGGGTGAAAACTCATATGCTAGCTGTATTTTGCCCATGCCAGCTAAAACGCATTAACTAGAAACTGTTGTTAACAGTACCTTTGCAGCCACCTCAGCATCACAAACAAACGGTCGGGGAAAGCAGATATCTGATGTGCTTTATTACAGTATAGGTCTCCTAATGTAGAAGGTGCTGAAATTCCATTTCATGGACCCACAGACAATCTCAAGAAAGAAAGCTGGGCGGTATTCAACCTCTATTGGCTTGCCATAGGTTCTAGTAGATAGACTCCTACCCATGCATGCATTCTGTATTTATAGGTAAAGACACCTACCCAGATATAGATTGGTCGATCTCTACCTAGACGTATAGCCTTACTGATGGGAACCATCACATCCACCCGTTACACTAGGGTACAGTGCTGGGTCCAGAAGGTCATCCGAGGTAAACCATATGATGGCACAAACACACACACTAACGACCAAAACACTAAGTATGTACTTGTAGTACTTTCAGCAGGATGTAAAGATGTGATCAATCCACTGGTAAACCCACAGACGGCCATGGCAGGTGACCTCTTGGAGCCCCTGCTGCAGTGACTCCTGGCAGTGACACCAACCCTCCTCCACATCACTTAATTAATCCAAACCATGAAGAAAGGGACAGAGGACTTTCATAACGTTAAACCCAGGTATGACATGCAGACCAAATACAGCATATCTCATAACCTCATATCCTCTTTTCCTCCTGCTTATGTTTATCACAATGTCTGCACAGTAGTGGTCAAGAAACTATAATTCACCAGGTATGACACGCAGGCCAAGTACAGCTACTCATAATCACATATCCTTGTACTTCCCTGCTTATGGTTATCACAGTGCCTGCAAAGCAGCGGTCAAAAGAACTATAATACAACTTCTGCCCACTGCTTAGTGCCAGCCTACAGGTCTTTTCCTAGTGGACAGGGATCACTGACTATGATCCTGGCAGGGACTTACTCATCTAACACATGAAACATTATTCTATTTTACTGAGACAGCACTCTACCATATACACCTTTATTCAGCCCCTATTACAGCGGCTAAACTGTTAACACAGTCTTACTTGGCCAGAGGATACAGTTCATTAGTCTTTGGTATTTCAGTGTGGTTCAGTAAGTTTCTCAGTTCAGCCCCTATTGTAGTGTCTACACTGATCATATAGAGCCCTCTCACCAGTGACCACCGTTCAATACTCTTCTGTAGACAACACCGATCAAGACTTCCGGGACGATTATTTATTTATTCATTTATTTATTGCAATTGTTTCACCAGGAAAGGCACACTGAGCAACAAGATGCTCATCTCCCGGTGCAACCTGGGGGTAGGGGGACACATGGATAGGATAACATATAGGTTATCAAGTGAACAGTTAACAGAAGCAGTAAAAAGCAGCATAAGGATACACGATTGCATGAATATACAAGCAGCGCACATTGAATGCTTAGGATATTATAGTATCAAATAACAATTTTGTGACAAGAAGCAGCAGACAAGGTAAATTAGCACACAAGTGACAGCTGTAACAACAGATGACATATATCACCATTATACAGTTATACACAGTACATAGGGTAAACAACAAAGGACATATATCACAGTTATACAGTTATACTCAGTACATAGGGCAAAATAGGCCCAGGACGTAAGTGCAAGGTTGGGGTTATATGCCAGCTTCTGTAGCAAGGCTAAGGCTGCTGGTCAGGCATGGGGAAGGGAAGTGGGGCAATTTGTAGTAAGGAAGTTTGCTAGGGTGGAAGACAGAGAGTAGGAAGAGGAGGAGTGCTGAATTTGCGGTGGGAGGGCATTCCAGAGCATGGGTAGCCGGTGTGAGAAGGCAGCTTGACCGGCAGAGGTCTTCCACCAAGGGACTGAAAGTTGGCAGGAGTCACTGGATCTAAGATGATGGGAGGGGAGTGTGGCAACTGTGAGCATGGTGGCAAGGTAGGAGGGGATGGACCTGAGCCATAGGTTGGAGACAAATTTAGCACAGTGAGAAATGTGGCGGTTTTTGAGGGATGGTAGTGCCAAGGCTCAGTAGAGGTCGCAGTGGTGGGTGAGGGGAGAAGCATTGAGAGCAAAGCAGCAGAAGGCATTATAAAGTGTGTCCAGTTTAGATAGGGTGGACATAGGGGCTGCAATGTAAACAATGTCACAGTAGTCGATGGAGGAGAGTATCATCTTCAGGACCAGTTCACGTCGGACTCGGGGAGGGAGGCTGCTGCGGTTCCTATATAGTGCACTGAGCATGGGGCATAGTTTTTTTGAGATAGCATCGATGTGGTCAGAGAAGGAGAGATGGCAGTCAAGCCAGACCCCCAAGTAACGGAATGAGGAGACATCTTCAAGTTTTTGGCCATCCAGGGTGGTGAAGTAGGGAAGTGAGGGGAGTCTGGACAGGCGTTGTTGTGAGCCGAAGTTCATTGTGAAAGTTTTTTTTGCATTTAGGGAGTGCTGGTGCAAGCCAAACCATTGCTGCACCTTGTTGAAGTCAGCTTGCAGGTTTGATTGTACCATATCAGGGGCGGAGCCTGAGTAGTAGAGTACAGTATCATCTGCATACATGTGGATTGAGGAAGTAGAGCAGTTGAGTGGCAGGTCGTTTAGGAAAATAGAGAACAGAATAGGACCAAGAACTGACCCGTGTGGGACACTGGTAGTTAAGGGAAGGGGGGTGGAGATCGCATTTGAGACTCTAACAGACTGAGTTCTATCTAAGAGGTATAATCTGAACCAGTTTGTGGCAGCAACAGAGAGGCCTGATTCAGTGAGGCTCGAGAGCAATATGGGGTGGGACACGGTGTCGAAGGCTTTTGCAAGGTCGACAAAAATGGCTGAGGTGATCAGTCCACTGTCCATGCCTGACAGGATAGTGTCTGTAAGCCTTATCAGGGAGGAGGTGGTGGAGTGTCCCTTCCTGAAGCCTGACTGGAATGGCGTGAAGAAATTGGAGTCAGTGAGAAAGGAGGTAAGTTGGGTGAGCACAAGGTGCTGTTGTAGTTTTGCTAGGGCTGGAAGGAGGGAGATAGGGTGGTAGTTAGAGGGGGAGGTAGGGGCACCTCCTTTTGGCAGAGGGATGACAATGGCATGCTTCCATTCTTGGGGACGGCAGCAAAGGATTGGTTTAGGAGTTTGGCAAGCAAAGTTGCTTTAGCGGGGGCAGAGAGGTATAGAAGTTTGGGGTCTAATCCATCCGAGGATTTGTCTTTAAAAGGGTTGAGAGAAAATAATGCATCTAGGGCCTCAGTTGCAGAGATGTGTTGGGCAGGGAAGAGAGGAGGGTGGCAGCACAAGTGGAGAAGTACACATTGAACTCAGTGGTGACTGCTGTGGGCTCTGCTAGGAGAGAGTTACTAACATTTAGCATTGGAGTGGAATTGGCAGCTGGTGAGGTGAAAAGGGAGTGAATGACCTTCCAGAATTTTGAGGGTTTATTTAGGTTTTGGTTGGAGAGAGCTGCTGAAGTACTCAGCTTTTGCAAGACGAGTGGCTCTGGTGCACTTGTTACGGAGCATGCGATATGTGGAGAGGTGTAGTGGGAGGCGTGAGGATTTATGCATTTTCCAGGCTTTGTCCCGCGCGATTTGACATGCAGTCAGTTCTTGGGTGATCCAAGGCAGGTGGTTTCCTTGTACTCTTGTATGACGCAGTGGTGTGTGTGTGTTCCAGACGCTGAGGAATGTGTTTTTAAAGTGCAGGAAGGCATCATCAATGGAGATCGTAGGAGGGGCAGGGGCCCAGTTTGCTAGCGCAAGGTCATCTAATATAGGGGCTAGATTGAGGGATTTGTAGGAGCATTGGACTACAAATTTAATAGGGGATTTTGGGCGGTGGATTTTATGCACTAAGAAGGTTACGTGGTGGTCGCTGAGGGAGTTAGGAAGAATACCGGCTTGTTTGACCTGGTGGGGGTGTGTGTGGTAAGGACCCAGTCAATGAGCGAGTGGTTACCAGATTTTAGGTTAAGCTGGGTGGACTCAGTAATGATTTGTGAGAGGTTTAGGGTGGAAATTTTGGTCCTGGTTTTGCTTTGGGTAGGAGCAAGCCAGTTGTAGTTAAGATCGCCCATAATGTAGAGTTCCCCTGTTGTGGTTACATAGAAACATAGAAGTTGACAGCAGATAAGGACCCCAAGGCCCATCCAGTCTGCCCATTTCTTTTTCTACCTTATAAATGTGCCATCGGGCTTTGCTCTGTCAGTGGCCTATCAATTCATACTCATCTGTATTGCTTCCTTATGCCTATCCCATGCCTGTTTGGAGCCCTGCACTGTACTCATAGCCACCACTTCCTGAGGTAGGCTGTTCCATGCATCCACCACTCTTTCTGTGAAAAAGAATTTTCTCACATTCCCCCTTAATTGGCCTCCCTCTAATCTCATGCTGTGTCCTCTTGTCCTGCTATTTTTCTTATATTTAAACATGTTAGACTCTTTCACCTTGTTAATGCCCTTAAGGTGTTTGAATGTTTCGATCATATCACCTCTCTCCCCTTTGCTCAAGGGTATACAT
The DNA here is from genome assembly GCA_016271365.2 of Neoceratodus forsteri. Lineage (NCBI taxonomy): Eukaryota > Metazoa > Chordata > Ceratodontiformes > Ceratodontidae > Neoceratodus > Neoceratodus forsteri. The sequence continues at coordinate 1,337,208,665 of CM057455.1, read as the reverse complement.
ATTGAGCTCTGTTAATCTGTCCTCATATGTCTTCTGATGCAGTCCCTGCACCATTTTGGCTGCCCTTCTGAACTGCCTCAATTTGGTTAATGTCCTGTGAAGGTTGGCTCCAGTACTGCATGCAGTACTCCAGATCGGCCCTAACAATGTCTTGTAAAGAGGGATTATTACCTCCTCTTATGACTTGTGATACCCTACTAATACCCCTAACATCCCCTAGCCTTACCTACTGCTTTAGAGGTCTGCTTGATGATTTCAGGTCATCGATGATGATGATGCCCAAGTCTCTTTTCTTCCTTTGTGACCGCCAGCAACTCCCTCCCAGCCTATAGGTGGCTTCAGGGTTTCTCTTCCCTATGTGCATGATCTTGCACTTCTTTGCATTAAATCCCAGTTGCCACTCTTCTGACCATTTTGCTAGTTTATCCAGATCTCTTCTCATTCTGCCCACCCCATCTGGATCATCTACTCTGTTGCAGATCTTGGTGTCATCTGCAAATAGACAAGCCTTACCCTCTAGTCCATCTGCAATGTCAAGGCAGGAAATTTGCTTGAGGAGGTTGGTGACAGCAGAAGCTGATGTACCAGGTCAGCAGTATATCCCAGCAATGTAGATTGGTAGCGAGAAGGGAAGGACAAGCTGAATTAGGATTACTTCAAGGACTTTTGATTCAGACTTGGTCAGGACCACTGAATAATGCAAGTCCGAGTTTACGTAGATGGCTATTCCTCCGCCTTTAGTGGCTCTATCCTGGCGGGTCATAGTGTAGCCTGGGATAACAACAGAGGAGACATTGATGTTTTTGTTGAGCCAGGTTTCGGACAGGGTGAGGATATCTGGAGCGAAGTGGGCGACAAGAACCTGGAGGGAGTCTATCTTATGGACAAGGCTTCTTATATTTAGGTGCAGGAGGTGCAGGCCATGTGGGAGAAGGTCCCCAGTGTGTGGTGAAGAAGAGGCCAATGTTGGAGAGAGGCATGGGGGGTAGTATCGGGGCCAGGGTTAGGGTGGATGTCACCTGCGGCAAGGAGCAGGAGAGCGAGAGTTAGGTAGTGAGTGAATAGCTGTATATGACTGACTGTGTGCGGTCTTCTCATAGATTGATGGTGTGTATGAGCTGAGCATAGGGGAATAAGTTGAAAAATGACCCATGGGAGCGATGGGTTAAAAAGAAATGGGCTGGGATGTGTGGCAGAGTGTGTCCATGCTTGGGTGAAAGGGAAGGTGGACGTCAGGCCGGAGGGGTGGGGGAGCTCAACGAGGTTTGGCAGGATTTGGGAGGGGGGCATGGGAGAGGTGGGTGGCATGTTGGAAAGGAAGGGAGGGAGGGAGAATAGAATAGGGATGAGCAGGGTCAGGTGTCCTGGTAGATGTATCATGGCTTGGATCAGGTGCTAGGAGGACCCTACTGCTGTGGTTACTTAGCGGGGAAGGTAGATGCTGTAGTTACTTAGTGGAGACAGTGGAGGGTTGGGATTCGGGGGCAGGGAAATGAAAGGGACCTGTAAGGACTAAGAACCAATGGGGGAGCAGAGGGAATGAGGGTTTTAGGTAGCCAATGAGGGAGCGAGCAGTGCTGCTACGCTTATTGACCAATGAGGGAACGAGTGCTGTTAGGCTTACTAACCAATGAAGGAGCTAGAGGGAATGTGGGTGGGTAATAGGTGTATTTAATCAGTGGAGGGGCCGGGGGTGGGCAGGAAGGCCAAAAATCCTTCTATTAGACACTTGGATTTTGCTTAGATTCAGCTAAATCTATTTGTGAAAAGCGCCAGGTGGCAGAAGCAGGGGAAAAAAGTCCTGGCCAATCGGAGCGGGTTTGCTGGAAGCGCCCATGTTCCGATTGGCTGTGCTGTTGCCGTACCTTCCAAGGAGCTGCAGGCGGACATCCTGGTCTGAGTCAGCGGTTGGCTGGGTGCCGACTGACTGTGGGGGAGCTGAAGCAGCCCTGTTCAAGGGCAGGCAGCTGGAGAGAAGAAAAATAGCAGGGGTTAAATAGCGTAGAGGCAGGACAGGTTTAGATTGAGCAATTTAGCAGAATAAAGGAGAGTGAGACTTTTAGGTGCCAAGGCAGAGTGCTTGGCTGGGGGTGCAGGAGCAAGGAAACAACAGAAGAGCTGTAAGCTCTTTAAAAACAGTGGTAGAAATTACAATCCAGCTAATACAGTTGAAATCCTTCTATTAGACACTTGGATTTTGCTTAGATTCAGCTAAATCGATCTGTGAAAAGTGCCATACGGCAGAAGCAGGGGAAAAAAGTCCTGGCCAATCGGAGCGGGTTTGCTGGAAACACCTGTGTTCTGATTGGCTGCGCTGTCACCGTACCTTCCAAAGAGCTGCAGGCGGGCATCCTGGTCTTGGTCGGCGGCTGGCTGGGTGCTGACCAACCGTGGGGGAGCTGAAGCAGCCCTGTTCAAGGCCAGGCAGCTGGAGAGAAGAAAAATAGCATCGGTTAAATAGCGTAGAGGCAGGACAGATTTAGATTGAGCAATTTAGCAAAACAAAGTACAGTGAGACTTTTAGGTGCCAAAGCAAAGTGCTTTACTGGGGGGTGGGGGTGCAGGAGCAAGGAAACAACAGAAAAGCTGTAAGCACTTTAAAAACAGTGGTAGAAATTACAATCCAGCTAATACAGTTGAAATCCTTCTATTAGACACTTGGATTTTGCTTAGATTCAGTTAAATCTATTTGTGAAAAGCACCAGGCGGCAGTAGCGGGGAAAACAGTCCTGGCCAATCAGAGTGGGTTTTCTGGAAGTGCCCGTGTTCCGATTGGCTGCACTGTTGCTGTACCTTCAAAGGAGCTGCAGGTGGGTGCCCTGGTCTCAGTCAGTGGCTGGCTGGGTGCCGACCAACCATGGGGGAGCTGAAGCAGCCCTATTCAAGGGCAGGCAGCTTCCAAGGAGCTGCAGGCGGGTGTCCTGGTCCCAGTCGGTGGCTGGCTGGGTGCTGACCGACCGTGGGGGAGCTGAAGCAGCCCTGTTCAAGGGCAGGCAGCTCCCAAGGAGCTGCAGGTAGGCGTCCTGGTCTTGGTCGGCGGCTGGCTGGGTGCTGACTGACCGTGGGGGAGCTGAAGCAGCCCTGTTCAAGGGCAGGCAGCCCTTAGCACGTAGACCCCCCGACCACTGAAACTGCCAGCATGGCCATTGAGAAGGCTACACTGTTGAACTTAAGGGTATCCAGTAAGGTGATGGACACTCTGATCCAAGCCAGTAGGTTGTTCACTAACAGAACTTACAACAACACTGGCGTGTATTACAGCTGGATACTGGACTAACATGAAACTCAGAGTTTGGGTGCAAGGTTATCCAGACAGCTTTGAGTCATATTCCTCCTCCCTCCCAAGACAAGTCCAATACTGCTGTATAATCACCCATGTGCTGAGACTCGGAGTGCTGTAAGAAAGTGCGATAGATAATGGTAGTTTACTCACCTGGTAAAGGTGATTATAGCAGTACCTTCTTACAGCACTCCGTATCCCACCCATGGTGGAGGAACATAACAAGCAAAAAATTGGGATAATAGACTAAGGGATTGTGTATTAAAGAATGTATGTGCACTACCGATAAGTAAATGTATAGTAGCGGACGTTCAGTCCTACACTGCCAGTAACAGTGGAACATGTTGCCACGTTGGTTGGAATACAGTGGGAAGTAAATAATTGTCCTTTGCATAACCTCAAATTGTTGTGTTTCTTACCTGCCAGCTTCTAAGGGGTGGCTGAGGGTCCTGTATGGTTGGATTTTATATTATGTTTTCAGGAGTAGCATAAGCTCTGGAAGATTGCATACTGGGTTCTGGGAGCTACAAGGAGAAGAAGGATTGGATTTCGAATTCGGGATTCCTTTTGTGCATCAGCCTATGAGAAGAGCGCTTATAACCCATGTGTTGAGACTCGGAGTGCTGTAAGAAGGTGCTCCTATAATCACCTTTACCAGGTGAGTAAACTAGCATTATCTATTGAGGCATTATCTATTGAGGCATTCTGAAACAAAACTACTTCATTCTAATTGTCTGAACAACAAACTGAATGTGTTTGTTACTTTACTTCCTGTATCCATGAAGCTAGACTCCTCTATTTATGGAGCACTATAATACAGTTTTACAAGCATAAAACAATATATTCCCCATAGCCATTTCTCTCAAGGAAAACAGCAAGGTTTAAAATACATACAAACATAGGAAGTGTTTAGGCAACTATCTTTTTAAAGCCCTTTTTAAATGTTTCTAAAGTCTGCAAATTCAGGAAAAATGCTTCTTGAAATGTATCCTTCATGTATCCAGATACATATTTACAAGGCAGCGCTAAGGCAGTTACCTTACAACAGTTTTCTTTCTTTTCTGCAGTTTTCTGTTTGTTCTTACTTGCTCCTCGCTGCTACTATCCTGCACTCAGTTATCCTACTTTTAGATTGGTTGCTGGCTACTAAGGCAAAGCGAGAGCAGCAGAGAAAAAGACAAAAAAAAAAGATACAAAAACAAAGCACTACTGCGCAAGTGTGCGCACTGTCGAGCAGCCCTGCACAACCGGACATATCATCGAGCGGGCGAAGACATCTGCAAATCCATTATGGGAGGCAAAGGCCTTATTGCCAGTGTTCTAAAGAGAACAACCACGTCTTTTACAAGCGCTATCAGCACTGCTCTACTTCTGCAGTCACCTACTGCACAAAAGAAAAAAGGGTTTTATTCTTTCTTACTCCATATCTGCAGGAGAAACTATTTTTACATTGCTAACAACCACTGTACCCATAAACATTGTGGCTGCTATGTTACAACCAAGTTTTACACAGCTATTGTTTTCTACAGTTCCTGGCTTGTTCACAGGGGGGACATTCTGAAAAGGGGAGTGGTATCAAAGGCAGCCAGACCTATGTTCTCTGGAACCACAATAGGGACAGCAATAAGAACCTTCCCAGTTGGCCTAACTGGGAAAGGGTGAAATAAGTACTTAATAGAATAGCCATAGTAGAGTTAAGCAAGAGAAATGCTGCTGCAGAAGGCTTGTGAAAAGGGAAAAAAATGGATCCAGACAGCAAAAATGGTCTCAGCCATGCCCTATGACACTCAGACTACAGATTTCGATACGTTCCGACTTACTGTAAACTACCCCCCCCCATGTTTAGATCCAAGCAGGAAGGCTCACAGTGTTTTTTCCCACCTCAAGTATCTGTATTAGAAATGTATTTAATTGTGCAACCTGCAGGGCAGGAATACACAAAAGGGAGTGACAGGACTAAATAATACAAATGCATAAAAATACACGTGTTCTGGGAAGAAAATAATCTAATTATACAATCAATGGAGTTTATAACATGAAATTTAGTAACCCATAATTTGGTACATAAATACTACAGTCTGTCTGTAAAATGGGATGACAGAAGAGGCAGAAAGGCAACTGAGTGATATGTGTGTGTGTGTGTGTTTGTGCGTGTGTGTGTGCAGGGGGATAGAACGAGAGAGTGATCACTACAGGAGCAGGTATGCGTGGAGTGATTGTGAGGGAGATTTTTGAGGAAAAAGACAAAGGGAGAGGAGGAGGAGGAGCAGAGGACAGTAAGGATGCTATTCTAGAGTAAAGGAGGAAGCAATCTGATCCAGAGGTTCTAGACTGAGGGATAGCAAAGTGTGTGAGTTAGCAGAAAAGAGGGAGTAGGAGGTAAGGAAAGCGGAGAGGTAACCAGGGAGAGAGCTAAACCAGAACTTTGAGATCGAGGAAGCAGTAAAGAGACACCATCCATCCTGAGAGGGGAAGGCAAAGTTGGTATACATAAAGGAAGCAATGGTGGCTCTTATAACAAGAGCAGAAATATCATGCAACATGAACAATCTTCAGGTAACGTTTGTGCTGCTGCAGTAATGGCCAGCAGTAACAGAACTTGGTGCGAGTTTACTAGCATCAGTGTCACTGCTTCACTGATACCAGCAGGTGTCACCGTCATAATGTATTGTTAAGCTTGAGGAAACGAGGCCGGGCTGGTGATAAGAAATGAAACAGGAATTCTGTAGATGATGCCTTGCTATTTGCAACAGATAGGCAGATGGACAGATGATTTTGTAGATAGATACGGTATTCTATAAAATAGATAGCTAGAGAGAGAGATAGACAGAAATAAAATACTCATAAACTTAGTAATGGTGTAGAAATTTCCATTTTATATAGAAATCTTCAGAGATAAAAGGAATAGAACCCATCTAAAAAATCTTTATTCATAAATTGATCTGTGCAGTCAACAAACTACAAAAAGTAAACAAAAAAGCCCTATTTATTTATTTATTAGCTCATCGGTTTACAGACTTTTGAAGCAACAAAGTCCAAGAGGGTAGCATCTTTCAGAAAAAGAGATGTGCAAGAACAAGAGGACACAATTTGAAGATAGCGGGGGTACTGCTCAGGGGCAATATGAGGAAGTACTTTTTCACAGAGAGGGTGGTGGACATATGGAACCACCTTCCTGAGGATGTTGCGGGGTCTAAAACTGTGGGAGAATTCAAGAATGCATGGGACAAACAAAAGGCAATTCTTGTGGGGGTAGGAAGAGATAGGCTGTTGGTTAACTGGGATCTGCAGCTTATCCAGTAGGTAGGGAAATGGACAGACTAGGTGGGCCAAGCGGTCCTTATCTGCCGTCAAAGTCTATGTTTCTATGTTTGAGTCACAGACTCATTTACAAAGGCACCTCGTCAAGACAGCAATACATCACAGCAAACAAACAGTACGGTACATAACGCTTAGATTAAAAAAGCAACCAGTGTTACAGGCATTCACTGGTAGTACACACTTGGTAATAGGTAGATCGCGGTAGTCATAACATAGGTACACGAATACCACGTCAGATAGCAACAAGAGATATTTTATTACATTTTTCAGATGTAGAAACAAAGAAACTTACAATTTACCAGCAGACAAAAAACACTTGGTCATCATATCTGTCCAGTGCTGCCATATCTAATATGGAAAGTGAGAGTCCTGGTGGCTCGTCACTCCTCCTCTCCCCCTCTCCTTTTGATAGTGTTTTACTAAGCCCATGTATCTGTCCCAGCCATGTTGAAATCCCCGTATGGTTTTTACACAGCTCACCTCTTGCTGTAGGCTATTTGACCCCCCCAACAGCCATGTTGAAAATCCCCCCCATGGTTTTCACACAGCTCAACTCTTGCTGTAGGCTATTTGACCTCCCAACAGCCATGTTGAAAACTCCCCCATGGTTTTCACACTGCTCACCTCTTGCTGTAATTTATTACATCACCCCAACAGAGATGTTGAACTCCCACCCCCATAGTTTTCACACAGCTCACCTCTTGCTGTAGTTTATTACATCCCCCCAACCCTTTCCATGAAAAAATACTTTCTGGCACAGTATCCCTCTTAAATTTGCCTCCCATTGACTTCATGGAGTTAACCTCGGTGTTTGTGTTCCCACTCATTTTGAACCCCTGCAGTCGACCTTGCTTACCCTGTGGAGGTACAATATTTTTATGTCTTCATGTCCCCTTTCTCCATACTCACCTAGAGCATGTACTGTACATGTTTAGGTCTTTCAGTCTCTCCTCATAAGTTCTTCCCTTCTGTCCCTGGATCATCTTAGTTACCCTCCTCCGCCCTGCCTCCACTCTGTCCCAGTCCATCCTCAAATGCAGGCTCTAAAACTGCACAAAGTATTCCTGGTGAGGATGACCCAATGCCCTATAGTACCTCTCTTCTTTGGCTGCTAATCCCCCTTGCTATGCACCACAATGTCATATTTGCCTTTTCCATTGCTCTGTTGCATTACCTTTAGGTTGCATGAAATTATTATTGCTGAGTCCTTCGCCTCTGTTGTGCTTTCCACTAATACAGTGCAGTACCTCCCCCATTCTATACTCAGTTTTTGGATTGCTTACCCCAGTGTGCATTAACTTGCACTTTTTGGCATTAAATTTTACCTGCCATACTTTTGACCACCTCTTTGATTTACCGAGATGCTGTTTCATAATTCTGACCCCCTTCTTACTATCTACCCAGCTATATGTCTTAGTATCATCCACAAAGAGGTATATCTTGCACTGTATCCCTACCCCAGTGTCACAAATGAAGATGTTGAAGAGGACCTGTCCCAGGACTTGATCCCTGCGGTGCACCACTAGTAACTGCCCTGTTCCCTGAGAATTCCCATTTATTGCACCCTCTGGCTTCTGCCACTCAGCCAGTTTCCTATCTATCTTGTGAACTTGTCCCCCATGGTCTGGTCATGCATCTTCTTTACTAACCATCCATGTGGGATGGAGTTAAAGGCTTTACAGAAGTCAAGGTACAGTATGTCTGCTCCCTGCCCTTTGTCCGTTACCCCCTTCTCCCAAATGAAGAAATCGATTAGGTTTGTCTCATATGACCACCCTCTTGTGAAACCATGTTTCCTGAAATATGTTTGCCCCTGGATATTTACCAACCTGTTCCTTATTATGGTGTCTAGCAACTTACCCACACCAGACGTTAGACAGAGTTGTAGTTCCCTGGTTAATCTTTGCTCTTACTCTTGTGCAGGGGAACTATATTCTCTGTTTTCTTGTCCCGGGTGCTGTCCCTGTCCCCAGAAAGAGGACAGTCAGTGGCCCTACTAGGACCTGCCCCATCTCTTTTAGCAAATGGGGATGCATCCCATCCAGGCCCATAGACTTAGCCAGCTTTAGTGCTTGTAACTTAGGGTACTGCATTTTATTTTTTAGACTAGTATGCTCAGTAGGTGTCTGCATTCCTGTTTTTTTTCTGTTTATTAACATTTTGTGGATTTTATAATAGGGTTAAAATCAATCATTTTGGACCACCCATCTGCATGATGGTGAGCAATACTTGTGATGCTAGTGACCCTGGTTTGTGTCCTGAGCTGGGGCATCAACAGGGCCTAAGAGTGGAAGATTAAGTATCTCAGTGGACTCTGACTTCCTCCAGGGTGGCTGAGTGGAAGGGTTGTGTTCTGCACTGTGATGCTGCCACCTAGGTGACCTCAGGTGACAGTACAGCTGGGGATCACAGTGGGTGGGTAGGGGAGGACATGTATATGGTGCATCAAAAGTGCCAACCATCAGTGCCCCTGAATCCTCATGGATACATAAAACAGAAAATGTCCCCTCTCAGCAGATGATGCTGCCATGGAGCATTGGCTCAGGAGCCTTGCCTGGGTAGGGACACAACCAGGGGCTTAGAGGAGAGCTGAGCAGAATCTCAGGAGCCTAGTACTGACAGCTCCTAAGGTGATGCTGACTCCTGGCTTAGCTGATGTGCTGAAGAAAGTCTGGGAGAGGGAATGTAAGGTGATCCAAAAAATAAAGTACAAAAATATGTATATACCTTTTTACGGGTAGTACAGAGCTACATATGGATTTTTTTCATTCATATACTGACCAACTTTCTATGCACCACCAGAGCAACACAAGCAGGTCCCCCCAAACAATAAAGGAAAACACTCCACACATTTATATTAGGTACAGAAGCTGTAGCTTTACTGATTGCAGTATAAATCAGTTCGTAAAGCACTCAAAATATTTACACTGGTACCTGGGGCAGCAGGCACATTTTTGCTTTCTTCAGACTTTGAAACTGTGGTCAGTACCAGGCACTTGCATCTTCCTGATAGGCAGCTTACCTATTCCTGGGTAAACCTTAGCCCTGAGGGGTTATGAACCCACACAGGGCTGTGCATATCCCTCATAATTGTTTCCCTATCAAATTCTGAGCTTCAGTGGGCCGTAACATAACAGATGTGCGTCTCTGGATCTGACCCGCTCCTCTGAGCCCACTTTCTCTCAGTTTGTCAACCACTGTACTGCAGTAGGCAAGGACAGAGGGCACAAGCACATCAGAGCACCTCGTGGCACTGAGCATGCATAATCCATTTTGTAGGTCCAACCATTGTACTGCCACTGGACACTCTTAACTAAACTGCATGCACACCAGATCATGCATGAGCCCTGGTTGTCCCAGTCTTTTACTTCTTGTGATCTTATCCAGTTCTGTTTCATGTGATTTACATACATTTACTCATCACAAGATGTCTGACCTCATGACACTTCTCTCACCAACAATGCCTGAGGGGACCCATACAATAACTTCTAAATTGCATTCTAAATATCACTATTGAAGATATATCCCATGTCTGATAAATGGACACCACCTTAATCAAAAAAAACCTCGCACATGAGCAAGTTAAAAACTGGTGATAGATTATGAATGACATGAATGCCCTGAATCAAGGCAAACTGGAAACCTCCAGGTTCATCTCACTCTTGGCCTTCTCTATTGCCTTTGGGTTACACTCCCTTCTACAATCCTGTTGGGGTATGATCTGAGACCATATGGTCTTCCTGCCCATGAGTTAACGTTAAACCCTAGCAAGGTCCTCAGTTATATAACTAAATACACTGATGGTTGAATGCCTTTACCCCACAGGTGAACAACAATGCCCAAATGAGGGAAGCTGAGGAAATCAAGTTTTCTCACAGTTGATGTGTTGTGTTCCCAAAGCATGCCACCTCTACTAAACCAGTGTATGTGGGCTTTCTTGTCATCAGTTCCGAGATGATTGTTGTAGAGTCATGAATACACCCTATCACCTTCTCTGTGGATAAATGAAAAACCATTTCCCCATAATGTGAACACTTATTTGTTCTGAAACAAAAATCCCATTCTCCCATAAGGTGAACGCTTCTTCATTCTGAAACAAAAATCTGCATATGTTAGTTGTCTACACTATAACATGCTGTATCATCACTTATGTATCTTTGCTATCATTTGCAATTGTCATCAGCTCTTGCTTCTGTACTGAAGGCCTGATGTGTACCTCGCCGGCCATCAATGCCCATTTGTAGTACCTGTTCTCTTTATGTGTCTCTCTGCACCACAAGAACTTTTCTTCATACTGAAGTGTAACACAAAGGGGCTTTTGCTCTATGATATGCAAAATGTGAACCTTAACAATTGTTATATATCGTGCAAAGAATACACCCTTTACATTAATTTGTGTTCCCTTTACACATAGCTGTTCTATGTTTAAAAGAATCTAACCTTTTCCAAAGGACATATTCCACAGTTTGGTTCCATTATTCAAAATTCAAATTTATTTGTCGGGCTATCGCTTTTATGTATTTATTTTATTGGATTGTGTTGATGAGGTTGGCTCGTTGAGACTTAGGCCCCTTTTTCTGGAGTGACCCAGAATACATTACATACAGAATAAATCCTGAAATCACATGGCACAGGATTATGCACAACTGAACAACACAGAGGACATCGTGACAGTGGTAGTTACAATAGGGTAGCCATAAAAAAAAGGGGGGGGGGTGCACAAACTTCACTCAAAACACTGAATACATTGTTCTGTATTTTCACTATATTCCAAGTAATTAAAACAGGTATATGGTAAATCCTCTAAATTTCACTCAATATTAAGGGCTTCCTCAGGAGAATGCCTTAAAATCTAAAGTAAAACATGAAACAGTTTTACAATCATGAAAATTGTGAAAATACTGAAGAACGTATTCAGTGTTTTAGTGAAGTTTATACACTCCCCCATTCTTTATGGCTAGCAGTTGAAGTGCAGAGTGCAGCATCTGGGTGGCTACAAGTGTTGAAATACAGACATTACCCATGGACTTCCCTACAGCAGGGATCTACTTTAAATAGCTACAGTAGGCACAGCATTGAGGGTCAGCAATAACTCATAGAAAGTTCAACACACAAATCAATAAGACGAAGTGCATTGTGCAGTGTTACAGTACAGAGAACAACAAATCAAGTTCAAGAGACTAATTCAGGGCTTGATGAGACAACGGAGGCACATTAGCCAACTTGGCAATGGTGAGGTGGGGTAGGCTGGGCAAGGGGTTGTCAAGTCTGCCACCATTACCTCAGAGGATGCCAAGGAGGATGAACTGCTGGACTATGGTGGGTTCTGGAAAATGGTGGTGGTGGTGGGACAAGGCGAATTCCTCAACCAGTACCACCATGTAATTCCTATGCCACTCTGGTGGGGCTGGACTGCTGGGAGGAGGCACCTGCAGTAGTGACCAGGGAGGATGTGGGGGCCCTTCATGGTGGAGACCCCAAAGAGGGTAATAGAGGTCCCCAGAGGAGGAGGAGGAGGAGGAGGAGGAAGAAGCAACTTCTGGTGAAGGACTCTGTTGTGAAGGGGATAGATTTGGGAATAGGGAAGAGGGAGGCAAGTTAAGTGACTACCCTGCGCCATGGACCAGAGTGATGGGAAGCAGATCCTGAGGATTGCTAGGGCAGCAGGACAGGATGGAGAGCTGGATTTCATTGTCCACCTGGGGACTAATGACCTGACTAGGGATGGGACTGGGATAATGCAGGGGAATTTAGGGAGCTGGTCTTAGACAGGTGGCTCATTCAGTGACCATCATTGAGGTGCTGCCTGTCTATGACAGAGGACCTTCAACTTATGGCTGAGAAATGGTACAGAAAGGAAAGATTTGGCTACATTAGGGACTAGGGACCCACCTAGGAGGATAAGGCCCTATATAGGGGTGATGGCCTGTACCCATCCAGGAGGGGAAATACAGTCCTCAGTGGATGGTTTAAATGTTACTTTGATGAACATTTAAACTAACTGAGGGGAGGTAGCAGAAGGAATTGGGGAGTCAGAAATTGCCCCCCCCCCCACAGGATGAAGCTGAGAGTAAGGAGAACCCAACGGGAGAGGAATCCCTCAGGGTGCAAATTAATAAAGGATGCAAGGTGGTAGAGATAAAGTGGGAAAGAAATGGGAGCCTTAAAAAGATGGGGGGAAGGAGGTAGGGCAAAAAGGAAAAAAGGAGGCAACAAGCTGAGTGGAAACAAAAGTTGGAAAGTTTTGTGTGTGAATGCTAGAAGACTAGGAAATAAGATTCCAGACCTACATGCCATCATGGTAGAGGTCAGCCTGCAGTTGTGGCCATTACTGAGTCACGATATACTGAAAACCATGACTGAGACATGGTCATACCAGGTTATAAGCACATCCAAAACTAGCATGCTCTTACCTTTGTATTGCTCGCAAAATGTCATTCATATTTCTGCTGAGGGGTGCTACTGGTGCGTGGTATAAAAGGAGCCAATTAGGCAATGCACTCTATATTTAAGAGTAGCCACTGCAGGCATTTCAGAGCTGAGAAGCTAGTGTACGGACCAAACCTGGGTCCCACCATGACGTGGTGGTTTGGTTTGCTCACATTGGAATTCCAATCTGGAAACTGAGAGGACACCCTTTTTTTCAAGGAGTTTAAAGTAAGAAAAGCCATTGGGCAGTAAAAATGTTTAAATTCTAATATGTGCCATGTTTTTTTTTGGGTGGGGGTTGTGCATTGGGTTTTGGTTTTTGTCTGTTTTATACCACACACCAGTAGTACCCCTCAGCAGAAATGTGAATTACATTTTGTGAGCAACACAAAGGTTAGATCATGCTAGTTTTGGATGTGATTAGAGTGTTGGGAGTTGTGGTACTCCTTTTAGCATGCTCCCTTTCACCACCTGTGAGATTTCCTGGGTGAGAGCACTTTATTAAAAGGAGCCAATTAGGCAATGCACTCTATATTTAAGAGTAGCCACTGCATGCATTTCAGAGCTGAAAAGCTAGTGTAGGGACCAAATTGTGGGTCCCACCGTGACGAGGTGGTTTGGTTTGCTCACATTTGAATTCCAATCTGAAAACTAAGAGAACCCCCTTTTTCATGGAGTTTAAATTAAGAAAAGCCACTGGGCAGTCAAAATGTTTAAATTCTAATATGTACCATGTTTTTTTGGGGGGAGGGTTGTGCATTGGGTTTTTGTTTTTGTCATACCAGGTTATACTCTGTTCAGGAAGGACCGGTGGGAAGGAAAGGAAGGGGTGTGGTTCTTTATATGAGGGAAAGCATAAAAGCAATGGAGATACAGGGAATATTGAAGGGGTGTACTGTGGTTCACCCTGGAGATGGGGAATGGAGCCACTGTTTGCACTGAAGTTATTGACAGATCCCCAACACAGGGAGAAGAATAGGGTAAAATACCAGTGCAAGCCACTGACAAGATGGCAGAACAGGGAGAGGTGCTGCTGGTGGGGTACTTCAACTTTCCAGATGTAGGTTGGAGCCTCCCAGCAGTGGCTTCAGCTAGAAGCAGTGACGTCTTGGACTCTGTGCAGTGGTTATTCCTCAGACAACTAGTCAGTTAACCCACTCATAAATGGTCAATACTGGACCTGGTACTCACTAATCAGGATAGTGTTACACGTCTAGGTGGGAGGTAACTTGGGAACCAGTGATCACTGTATGGTGTGGTTCAATATAAGGATGGCATCAGAACTGAACCACACAAGGGCGAGGGCCCTGGGCTTCAGGAGGGCAGATTTTATACAGATAATTGAATAGCTCAAGGATGACCTGGCAGGAGGGTTGTGGTCTGGGTGGGTTGGAGAACAGTGAGTGAAGATAAAAGGGAAAATAATAAAGACAACAAACCTCTGTGTCAAACAAGTGAGCAAAAGCAAGAGGAAAAAGGAGATTGCTATGATTCTCAAAAGAGGTGGCTGAAAAGGTAAAGGCAAAAATGAGCAGCATTCAGATGGTATAAGGAGACCTAGAGAGAAGAGGATATGGTGGTGTATCTGTGGAAAATGGGAAGCAGGGAAAGCAGTAAGGAGCAAAAAGACCCAAACTGAAGAGAAAAGAGCCCAGGAGGTAAAGAAAGGGGACAAAACAGTTTCTAGGTATATAAGAGAAAAGATGAAGACCAGGGCTGGGATTATAGGTTAAAAAGGAAAGGGTGGGGGGCATGCAAAAGGGGACCAGGAAAAGGCAGACATCCTAAACAAATACTTTTGTTCAGTGTTCACAGAGAAAGGAGAAGGGGAGTGGCCACAAAACAGTAACAGAAGCTTTGAAGGGAGGGAGGTGGAGACTAGACCTTTTTTGGAGGAGAGTCCTGAAGGGACATGCTAACCTGAAGGTGGACAAAGCAATGGGGCCAGATGGAGTGCATACAAGGGCATTGAGGGAGCACAGGGAAATACTGGTTGCACCTCTGACAGTTCTTTTTAACAGCTCGCTGGTAACAGGAGTGGTTCTGGAGGACGGGGGGGGGGCAGATGTAGTCCTACTACATAAAAGCAGGGAGAAGGCTGGCAATTATACAGTAGGCCAGTCAGCCTGACATCTGTGTTGGGAAAGTTAATTTATTTGTTTGTCTGTTAAAAGTTTATTTTTATACAGGGAACAATTGTTGGGCAAAATTGCCCATTTACAACGATGTCCCGTGTTACAAATAGGAACATACAAAAATATAAACATGATACATAGAAACATTCCATAAAATCTATCTAAAACAGCAGCAGTTTGTACTCAAATATGAATCTGTCTTTTAAACATGTTCTTGTTACTAACCATTTTTAACTTATTTGGAAGTTTATTCCAATAAGTTGCCATGCTATCCTATAAAGTATAACCCCCACATCTATTATTAGATCTCTGCAGAGGTATCCTTTGCGATGATGACCTTAATCTTACTATTTGGCAACTTTTTGCCTGAACTTCCACATATTTAGCTAAAGGATGGCTATTACTTGAAAACATGATCTGATGGCAGAAAATTAACCATAAATATTCTCTCTGGTTTCTAGATGTTAACCAGCCTAAACTGGAGAAAACTATACAATGATGAGTGCCATGGGCACTATTTATAATAAATCTTCCTACTCTATAATGAACACGATCCGGTTTCATTAGCATATTTTGCATGGAGTGCATGTATAACAATGAACCATATTCAAGAACAGGAATCAACAATTGTTTTGCTAATTTTTTTCTCACTTTCATAATAAGTGAGCCCAATACCCTTCTCATGGCTCCCAGCCTCTGACTGACTTTTTGAATTTGTAATTGAATATGGTTTACATATGTCAACCTATAATCCACCTGTACACCTAAATATCTATAGGAATATGTATTATGAATTGGTAACCCATTTTGTAAATTTAACTGTAATTCTTTTCTGTTCCTGTCTATCTTTTTCAAAGAAAACACCATACTCTGCATTTTTTTTTGCATTCATAAGAAGACCTGAGTCCCTTATCCATTTTTCCAATGACAGTAGGTCCTCCTGAAGCCATCCTTCCAGATCCTCCATACTGCCCGTAGAGGCCACCAATATGGTGTCGTCTGTGTACAGTTGCATCTCACAATGTTTCAACACTCATGGCAGATTGTTTACATATACATTAAATAAAAGGGGTCCGAGTATTGAAACCTGTGGTACTCCCCTTCTCCCTTTGATTAGATCTGAAATGGCGGTCCCACTATAGACGCACTGCCTTCAGTTTGACAGACATGACTTAAACCATCTGAGTGGTTCTTCTTGAACTCCCTGCTCTTCTAACCTCACCAATAACTCTTGGTGCTGTTCCAAATCGAATGCCTTATTAAGGTCCATGGACATCGCCCCAGTGTTCCTCCCTAAATTAAGGGAAGAAGTCACTAAGTTGTTAAAATCCACTAGGGCGATGCTCGTGGACCTTCCAGCTCTGACTCCATGTTGGTACTCTGTCAGAAGCCCATTTTGTTCTAAATACTGAGCTAACTGATAATGGACTCTTTTTTTTCTAGTACCTTAGATAATACCAGAAGTAAAGCTATTAATGGAGTCACTGCTGAAGGAAAGAATTGTGGAATATCTTTTTTTTTTAACTATTTTTTTATCGCCTCCTTACCCCATCGAACTCCCTCTCTGGTGTCCTCCTGCTTCCTCGTCTCTACCTCCCATCGTGACCTGTATCTACTCTTCTCCCCCCCCCAACACGGCACATCGCTCGGGTCTGATCCTTCCGAGGAAGGGCTGACCTATCTGTCCAGGGTGCTCTTTCTACAGTATTGAGCTCTGGGCCAGGGGGCGGATCAGCAGAGAGGGAAACCTGACATTGGGAATGTGGACTGAGGAGGGGAGGCACCTTCGCCTATCAATAGGAGGAGGGTTTTTTTCTCTGCTTGTCCCCAGATGCAGGATATGCAGTGCTGCCCTGCCCATGGTGTGGATGCCCCCACCCATGTCTGGAAGGCAGCTGCCTGACATCTGCCCCTACATGCAGCCCCAAGGCATTGCAGAGCCTACGGTCTCGACACGGGAGCCACTGCGATGCCGGGCTTACACTGGATCCCATCCTGAGAGAGGAGGGCAGCCCTTTGGATGCTCAATCCTCTCTCTCCTCTGCCAACCCCCGACAGCCTGGACTTGTTCCCGAACCTGGGTCCCTGGTGTGGCGGAAGGTGTGGTATCCAGCACCTCAACCATCAGCGCCACTGGGCTGGCTAATTGTGGAATATCTTGAATCCAGTGGGTTACAAGACCTGATGCAGCATGGTTTCACAGAGGGGAGGTAATGTTAAATGAATTGGATAGATTTCTTTGACTGGATGACCAAGGAACTAGATCAGGGTGGAGCAGTGGATGTGGCCTACCTAGATTTCAGCAAGGCTTTCAATTCTGTTCCACACAGGAGACTAGTAAGCAAGCTGGGTAGCTTAGGAATGGGTCCAAAGTTGATAAACTGGGTAAGAAATTGATTAGGGGATAGGCAATAGAGGGTGGTGGTAAATGGAGTTCACTCCATGGAAGGGAGGGCGACCAGCAGAGTGCCTCAGGGATCAGTGCTGGGACCAGTCCTCTTTAATTTATTTACAAGTGACATTGCAGAGGAGCTGGAAGGGGAGGTCTGCCTCTTTGCAGATTACACCAAAATCTGCAATAGCGTGGACACTCCGGGGAGGGTGGAAAGGATGAGCAAAGACCTGAGAAAACTAGAGAAGTGGTCAAGGATGTGGCAGCTGGGTTTCAATGTGAAAAAGTACAAAGTTATGCAGTTAGGGCACAGAAACCTAGGGGCGGAGTACAAAATGGGTTGAGTGGTATTGATGACCATCAAGCAGAAAAGAGACCTGGTGGTAAACATATCAGATGACCTAAAGATAGCCAAGCAGTGTGAGAAGGCAGTAGCGAGGGCTAGGGGGATGCTGGGTTGCATAGGGAGGGGTATCATCAGCAGAAAGAGGAAGGTGGTGTTGCCTCTGTATAGATCACTGGTAAGACCCCTCCTGGAGTACTTTGTCCTTATGGAGATGTGGTCTCCAGAACTGGACATAGACAGTGTGGAGGTGGTCCAGAGGAGGGCAACTAAAATAGGTCAGAGTCTGTATCAAAAGCCCTTTGAGGAGAG
Organism: Neoceratodus forsteri; assembly: GCA_016271365.2. Lineage (NCBI taxonomy): Eukaryota > Metazoa > Chordata > Ceratodontiformes > Ceratodontidae > Neoceratodus > Neoceratodus forsteri. Next base: position 1,337,190,453 of record CM057455.1, on the reverse strand, counting down.
ACTAAAGAACCTCGATATGTACACCCTGGAACACAGGAGGGGGACTGGGGATTTAATAGAGATCTTTAAATACTTAATAGGGGTAATTAAGGTACAGGAGGGAAGTATTTTTGAGAAGAAAAGGTACACAAAAATGAAGGGACATGCTATGAAGCTGGAGGGCGGTGGATTCAAGAGAGATATGAAGAAGTATTTCTTTACAAAAAGAGTGGTGGATTCCTGGAACAGCCTTTTAGCAGAGATGGTTGGGGCGAAAACAGTGGTGGGGTTCAAGAATGCATGGAATAAGCACAAAAAAATCATAGTGGAAAGGAACGGGGGAAGGAGAAAGACCTGTAGATCAGGCATGGTCTGCAGTAATAGTGTAGGTAAGGAGAAATGGGCAGACTGGATGAGCCAAGTGGTCTTTATCTGCTGTTCAGTTCTATGTTTCTATAACAGCAATTTTGTTTTAAGGTTTAGTGACCTTTGAGTAGCCCTTTGAAGGCCTGATAGGTATGGCATTCATGAATAGGGGCAGGGAGTTTGTTCCAGAGTTTAGGTGCTGTATGTGAGAAAATCCAACCTCCAAATGTGTTTCGGGTCCAACGTACCTCTAGGAGGAGCTGAGAGGTGAAGCAAAGGTGCCTTCTTAAAGGGCTGCATGCCAGAATATCTCTAAGACTGGGGAGACAATACATTAGTTTCTTACAGGCCAGGCAGAGGGTTGAGTGATAGAGATGCTCTTCAAGAGGGGGCCAGCATAGTGAGGCAAGGACACTGCAGTAGTGTTCACAATTTCCTATGACAGATGCAGACATGCTGATTTTGTAGTACATAGCTGTAAGCCTGGTAGACTTTGCACTTTTCAGGGAGCAGAGGACTGGGGCTGTGTACAGCACCATTGGGAGGAGAACACTTTTGGCTACCAACAGGTGGGCTACATTAGTTAGGTAGGATTTGACCCTGTACAGCAGGGGAAAGAAGCTTAGTAGTGCACTTGGCATGGGCCTTGAAAGTAAGTTCCTGGTCAAGCCAGACACCAAGATATTTTATTGTGTCTACAACTTCCAGTTAGGCACCCGTGGTGGAGGTGGAGATCTGTAGGAGCTTACTATGGTCAGGGTCTGATTTTCTGGAACCAAACAGCATGGCTTTAGTTTTTTTTTCCCACTGAGTACTAGTCAATTGGAGACAAACTATGTTTCAAGTTTATTGAAGTCAATATTAAGTCCAGCTTTGGTAACATTCAGGTCAGGGCCGGTTCTATACAGGACAGTGTCATCTGCATATAGTAGTATTTTGACTTCACCACAGTTGGAGGGGAGCTCGTTGATGAAAAGTGAGAATAGTATTTGCCCCAGGATAGAGCCTTTGGGGACCCCATCAGAGATCTCATGCTGGGAGGAGAGACATGACCCCTACTTGACAGCTTGCTTATGCCCTACAAGATTGCTGCTGAACCACTGGCAAGAGACCTAGTCAAGACCAGGTTCTTCAGTTTCAAGAGTAGAAGATTGTGACTGACCAAGTTGATGGCCTTTGTCTTGTCGACAGATATAGCCCCCGTGTGATAGCTGTGGTCAAAGGCAAAGAGGAAGCTGATAGTGAAGCATACCAAGGCTGAGTCAGTGCCGTGGTGTTTTTATGGAAGCCATGCTGGAAGTCAATGAGTAGTTAGTTGGTTTCTATATAGGCTAGCAATGGGAGCACGACACTACGCTCCCGACAATTTGCTCCGCGAAGATTGGCTCCCAACAGTTCATCCCCACGTCAAGTTGCTCCTTTAGCAATTTGCTCCTTGCAAACACACTTCCTGACCATCCTATATACAGTAAATAACTAAACAGTAACAACTGTCAGCAGCACTACTTATGGCCAATACCCTCTGAGCTTCATAGCAATATTTTGTCTTACCTTGCTCCAGATTCATTCTCATTTTTTGTAGTTTCCAGACTGCAGGCAGATATGATGTTTAGTGAATAGCTACGTATTTCCATTCCGCATTAAAAAAAGAATGCATTGCAGAGGTCTTGTGCCACAAATTGTTTTTGATGAACAAATTTCAATGTAACTGTATATTTACTGAGATGTTTTGTAAATAGGCAACAACTGTAAGCAGCATTACTAAATGAGTAGGTAAAAGTCTGGGACTACTAAATAAAACCTGACATCTTAACTATCTGTGAGGCCTGGCTCTCCCGTACCATATCTGATAGCCAGATCAATATACCAGCTCTTGAGGGCCATCGAAAAAACAGGAAGGCTAAGGAGAGAAGAAAAAGCATATCACTTTATGTAACAACTGGCGTTGCACCACACTTGCCTGTTATGTGCCGAGATTCATTTTTTTTAATTCAGCAATGTCCTTTGTTCGCCATAGTCCCAACTTGGATGTTCTTAGATTATGATTTTATTTCAGTAGAAGAAGAGATATGAATACTATTTTGAGGGACAGTGTATTGTTAAAGCTTTTTTGCTCCACATACGATCAGTGAGTTAACCCACACTGTAATCTTCCAGCTTCCCGGTACTGCCTCTATCTCCAGAGTATTAGTGATTGAAGTTACCTCCAAGGTAAAGCTGTGGTTGACATCAGCCAAAGTGAATGACAGCTGGAAATTCATTTTTCTTTCATCTTATAACTGCAAAAACTCATTCATTGTAGAGTTTCCAGACTGCAGGCAGATATGAGTGCTCCTGTAAGCAAATTTGCTTTTGCTACATGTAATGCATGGTATGGGGATTTTACAGTGGGAGCAGGAGCAGGAGTGAGTTTGAATGGGGGTGAGTTCAGCAGGTTCAAATTGTCGGGAGCGAATTTGGAGGGAACGAATTGACGGGAGCGAGTTGTCATGTACCCGCTAGCAACTGATTGTACAGGTGCCTCTCTTGTACTTTAGCCAAAGTGCTCAGAAAAGAAATTGGGCAATAGTTCCCAACTGGTTCCCTGGCTCTGCCCTTGTGCACAGAGTCTACATATGCTGTCTTCCATTTTTGAGAGCCTGTGCTGTGAAGTAGTGACAAGTTAAAGTAGCCAGTGGAGGAGCCATTTTTAGAATTCGAGGCTCAAGGTTATCATGGCCCACTGTTTTTTCTGCTTTAATTTTTAGGAACTGTTCAGGACCTCCATGTTAGAAACCAGCCTGAAGTGAAAGTTGGGGTGACTATCTATGGTAGGTGAGCTGGAAGGGGGGGGGATGGTGGTAGGGTCTTTATAGGCATCAAAGTCAGTGAAGAATAAAATAAATGCCTCAGCTATCAATTTATCAGTTGCTAATACACAGTACATGTGGTAAAATACTTGCAAATCAAACAAATAAAAACAGTTTTCCAAATCAATTTCTAGATCAGCTATCGAATCCAATTAAAATTTGGAAACCAATGCAATTTATTTAGTTACTTTTTTAAAAAAAATTGGTGACTGGTAAAGGAACACGGTGATAAGGCTTGTTTCCAGGTGTGACCCATGGGAGGGAAGCTAAGAGAGCACAACGAAATACTAGAAGTATCGAATAATAAAGTCAACACACATTGGAACTGGTTATTTTAAAATAGAGACAGCATGACAGCAATAATACTGTACAGAATGCAAATGGAAACTAGAAAAATAAAAACTACAATAATATTGCTAAAAAAAAGTGCTAACTGCAGTAGCGTGTAGTAAGTAAAAAAATACATCAAGAAATGGAAAACATAATAGTTGAAGAGGAGGAAAACACTGGGTAGGGTGCAACGGGTGGGCATCAGGGAATAATGTAAAATCCATTGTAGCAGGGCGGAAAGGAATTCAGACACTGAGGGGAACAACATTAGGCTGCCAGGAGTAGTCAGTTGCTAAGAAACACATAGGTCTTACCATTAACTAGTGAAGATAAATGTGTTATTTTACTGCAATCCATTATGTTTTCTCTGTATATGGAGTAAGAAAATCAAATTCTTCCCCAGTATAACAACATTGTCTTCACAAGAGCACCATTGAATAATTTAGGCCCCCATATTCAATTCAATTCATTTTTTTTCAATTCAGTTTTATTTTGCCAGGAAAACATCATTGAGACAACTCATTTACGAGGCGGTCCTGGACAGACATGTACAAATATCAAAAGGTACAATACAGATAAGACAGCAGATGCAAACCACAACAGTTACTCAAAATACAAAGCAGCAAGTCTACAAAAAATGATATTAAGGTTTTGTACCAATTTAGTTGTAAATGGGTGACATGGTAACATATACAAGAGGAATACATAGCAGTTATGGGGTGCAAGAAACTATAACTGTAGATGAGGAGGAAGAAAGAAATCAGGAAGCAAGAGGGGGAAAGGAGAGTGAATAAATAAGTGTGTCAGGGGAGTAGGAAAATGTTAGGGTGGAGGGGGAATTAAAGGAGAAGTGACAAAGAGGAAGGATGAGGGTAGGGCAGAAGGGATAGTATGCAGGGAGAGAGGTAGGGCGCCAGAGGTGGCAAAAATAAGCACTAGGAATACTTGGTGAAGGACAATGGGAAGAGGAATGCAGGGCCATCGCAGATTCAAATGTTAGTGAGGTGTTAAATGGGAATAGCACATTCAGATGGGGGGGAGGCCATATTCAAAGGCTCCTGGTGCATAGTACGAGCCTGATAGCATTCAATTTAATTCAATTTTATTTTTATACTGGAAGGTATGTGAGCAAAAATGCCCATTTTCATAAATGTTAAGTGGTACAAAAATTCATAATACAGAAAAAAAGGTAAAAACAATATTTGCAAAATTGGATGGTATTTACAATAGGAACAATGTATATGACAGGATCATCTAGAATAGAAAACGTAGTAGTAAAAATGTTATAATGTATGGTAGAATGCTGTTAACTTTAGGAAATCATCATTTCCTAAGGTTGTTACCCTATCGATGTGACGTAGCAATGTTGTTAACCTATTGATGCTACCGCTACCAATAGGTTAACAATAGCGATCGGTTCGCGCATGTGCGCGCCTTTTTTAAACGCAAACCGACTGATGAACACAGCAGTTAGGGAAGGACTAAAGATAGCGATGGCGGTAACTATTGTCAAAAAAGTAAACAGCCGTTTACTTTCCACGTGGGACCATAAAAGCCAATGTATGGTCCTCTATCGGCAATCGTCACTGTTAATCCGTCTCGAAGAGTTAGCACGTACAACTATCGAGCTTCGCTCTAGAGGTTTACAAGGTCTCCCTGGCAACCTCTTGACAGTTAACAGACCGGTTACTGAGGAGGACCATACATTATCCTCTATATTCTGAAGATTCAGAAAAGGATAGCCCAGTTGAGCTGAAGCTCATTTTCAGTGGGGTCCCAGAGTATAAAACAAGCAGATAGTTACATAAAATATGTAAATAAATACAAGCATGGCAAATACAGTATACAACCTATACCAAAAAACACATACATAACAGACATTTAGATTTTTCAATTCATTACAACAAACTTGACTTGGAAGAATAACATGACTTTTAAGAATAACATAAGATAATTTACTTAGGCCCCCATATTCAAAGCTTAGTGGGTTGTTAAATGGGAACAGCACATTCCCAAAATACAGAGCACAAAACAACAGAGCCAATATACAGATACTTATAAACTCTAAGGTAACGCAAGGGTTGGTAGACAGAGTATAACGCTGAGCCCATACAAATGAGGGATCCCCCTTGCACTCAGGGTGCAGCAGTAGAGACTGAGGTTTTGAAAGTCCTAAGCACCCTCCGTCACAGCACTGTTTGACACTTTCAAAACACTACTCATATTACTGTGCAGTGGTATACAAACAGTCTCCAGTCAAGCGACAGGTAGTGGACAGATAGCAGGAGCTCTCAGTCTATGCTAGTGTTTCCCTAGCCCCATCAACATATATGTGCCTCCTATGAAGTTGTGATCAACTCCCTGGTGTCTACTTCTCCTCCCACTCCCTGATCACAGTACAGATGCCCCTGAGGACAGTTATTCATTGCTCCTTTGCATCTGATAGTCCCCCATCCCAGTTGCTATGCAGATGTTTCCAGATATAGGTATTCATTACTCCCTGGTGTCTAGTGGTCCCCAACCCCACCACCGATTGCCGACATGGTATGACAGTTTAAATTTCCTGGTGTCAGTGGCCCCCCCCACCCCTGCTTAAGAGTTAGAGCCCCTGATCCTGCCCACTCAGGTCCCTCCAGGTCCCTATATTTTTATGTATATTGTACTTTAATTTTGTTTATGTCATTAGGGCATCTGTAAAATGCCTAGAGTCACAATGAGATAGGGTGCTCTAACAAATTAATAAACTAAACTAAACTCTACCTCCTCACCTCACCTCAATGCCCCCACTTAACCCATCTGGAAAGCCCCACAGTGGCTGCGACTGTCACAGCCCTTCCATTCACCAACTCAGGTGGCTGCAATCTGAGTGACAGGGAGCAAGCATTTTTTTTTATTTTATTTAAACAGCAGTTTGGAAAACCTTTGAGCCATAGGCTCATTTACAAAGGTACCTTGTCACAGTATGCACCTATGGTATGTGGGTTTACATAAGCATACACAGAACTGATCTGGCATGCAGAACACTAAGCAAGATTGGCATATCCTGAGGGATTAAAGAGAAGTTTTGAATTTTGAAAAGGAAATTGATAGTCCTTGTTACCACAAAACTAGAAGTCCACTTTTGCCTTGATCACCTCACTAAAGAGGGTTTATCTATAACACAGTGTTTGTAACTGCAAGCTCTGGGGAAGAAGCACCAGCCTTGAAACCTTGTATTTTTCATCTTTTGCAGTACTGATATCTCTTCTGGTTCTAGTGGTGGTAAAATTAAACAAGTTCTGGCCAGTACGGCTTCAGCTGAGAACATGGAGAAACACAGAACTATCCGCCATGCTCAAGATGGCCACTGGAGTTTTCTGTGCATGCGTGACAACTCGTGCATGCTCAATGTACTCTGGCAACCATCTTGGACATGACTGACTGTGCCGCCGTGCCTCCATAGTTCAGTGCACATGCGCGAGTTGTTGCGCATGTACAGAAAACGCCATCAGCCATCTTGAACATGGCAGACAGTGCCGTATTCTACCAACGGACTAAACAGTGCAGTGAACATGCAGTGATTGCCATTCTTCTCCACTATTTAAATGTCCGGTCAGTATTCAGTGAGCTCCCTTTTCTCCACTGTGCTCGCAAGACAGCTGCAGGGCTACACCCACTGCAGCCGTGAAAAATTACTATTTACCTGTGATGAGTCGGTTATTTGTCCAATATCTTTGCAAGGTATTTTTCTTGCATAAAGTTTTCATGCAAGGAAAGTGTCACAGTCCTTACATATTCTGTACATATAATTTTCACAAGCATTGCATGTGTCACATACTGTATATCTTTGCATGGGGCAGCAATCAAAATACTTACAAAGTTCTTGCCTCTTTCAGTAAGCTTATTGCCACAAGACAAATGAGAGATGACTGTCCCACCACATATTAGGGCACGTGGCAAGCCAGTCTCAGTGTTTTTTCAGGGTCATAGTAGTAGTAAGCTAGACTTGCTATTCAGAAGCATGTTATCCTTTTGAAGCAAGACATGTAATGGCTAAAGCAATTTGGACGAATTAGCCAGGAATGACTATAGCTCCATTTGGTTCAGGCTGCCCTCTAGACCAGAATGCCTCTATCAAAATCTGAAGTCCTAGACTTCATAACAGCAGACCTCAGCCTGATAAGGGAGCTGATCAGAGACAAATTGAACAGGGTGGACAGTATTGAGGGTGAACATGGAAGAGTGTGCACTAGGAGCGTGATACAGAGAAACTACCAAAGTGTAAGGAAGCAGAGAGTTTCTTGCACACGCTAACCTTATAAAGGGACGTTAAGTTGAAGTGTCATTGTTCCAAATGCATTTATTCACACAGGGTCTCACCTGACATATTTTGGACGTAAGTCCTTTTTCATTGTGTGACATGCACAATTGTAGTAATGGTTTATATATTTTATTTGAATCTTGGCTTGCAGACAGGCTTACTCTTGTAAAAAGAGCTGTGTTCTAATGTGTATTGTCGTGTATAAAAATAAGGATTTTGTCATTGTCATCATCATCATCATCATTTGAATTGTTTAAAAAAATTGTCATTGATGCTTATCAACAGGGAATTAGAATGAAACAGCAGCTGAGGCAGAGTATTTATTTTAATAATATTAGTTCTGCTGATGATGGATACTGTAGGAGGAAGTGTTCCCACTTGTTTAGGTTTTATTTAATGATGGGCAGAACATTTATAAGTAATAAGATATGGCAGGGTGTGAGTTTCTATTTACAAACCATTAGCCCAGTTGCAATGTGAGGCATGAGGTGCTTGCATGGAGTGCCTTCAACCACTTGGAAGTAGGGTTTAGAAATATAAACCCACACCCTGAAGTATCTTATTGCACTTATAAAATGGGTAGAAATTTGAAAGACACATTCATGATGTTCAGTTTATCAATTAAAAAAACTTAATGATAACTAGCAAAAAATAAAGAAAAATAGCCCCTCAGGCTGTCACAGGGAACATTGAGGTTGGTGTTTGTGTCCTTCCATCCAACCTTTTCCCTAACACATGCACACCCACCCCCACCACTCTGCCTGCATTATCCTCCCCCTGCACAACACAATAAAGGATGTCAGGTGAGCAAAAGGTAAACACTTTTTATTTCTTTTATGTCAACGGAAGTCAGCACAACACTTGTGTCATTTTTTTTGAGGGGTGTTGGTACCCTTGCTTTCACTGACACCAGGATCTTTAGCTTTTTATTAATTACTAATAAACCTGCACCTCCTGTGGTGAACAATGACTGGGCAGCATAGAATTTGGGTCTGTTGGAGGCATGGTCTATGGTTTCACTTTATTACTCATGTTTCTTGCCCCCTAATTGGTGCCGGAGAGTGGAGGTGAGGGAATGGGGGATACGTTTGTATACAGATGGCTTATTAGTATGCTGATAACAGGATTACATAGGCAGCATTTCTGACCAAGAGCCGGAAGGGGTTTCAGCTGCCGAACAAACAGATCTTGCTGTTTCTTCTGCTGTGGATCCCAAAACATTAAACAGTAGTGCTCACACGCCCAGGTGCAGGCTGGTGCAGTCCTGGATATTAGAAGCCACACAAAAAAATAAAAAATAAATAAAATTGTTGCACTCCGGAAGCAATAAAACTTTGGTAAATCATCCATAAAATGGAAAAAGTAACAAACCAACCAAATAAATGAAAAATAGTATTTATTATAATATTATTCTATTTATTGCTGTGTTGTGAAGAGTGCTCACACTAACTACAGTGCTACGATTCTGACCCAGTCTTCATCAGGGGGTCTGACATTAGGTCAGATTGTTCCATGTTGTCCACTGCATTGAGCAAGGATTCTTCATGCTCTGAGAGATGCTGGAAGAGATCACCAAGTGGGTGTGTTAGCATTACTGATTCCAAATCTTTAATCCCAAGATGTTGTCTGAGCGTGTCTGCTAGGTGTTCTGTTGCTAGTGCAAATAGCTGTGGGGACAGTTGGCAGGGGTGGAAGTCCTGGGTCCTGGATGTAAACTCTGGGCTGTCACATTGCTCTGCCACTGGTGCAAGTGTAAAACTCAAAAATGTGGAGTTTTTAAAAAAAACTCTTCAGACTGCAGGATGTTGGGTGGCCCCAAGATAGGGTTTTGCAAAACTATGGGGTCAAATATCGATTCTGGATTTCTGCATTTTAGCAGCATGGGATGGTAGTGATGCCTCAGCACCATTCTCTATACAGCAAAAAGGAAAAAAGACTGCGTACACACCATACAGATATTAATACAAATGTTATTCAAAACTACAGCACAACAATGTCGGGCTAACACCACTATATATTGCTTCTTAATAAGGCTTCATCAGGGCACCCCCAGATGAAGCCTCATTAAGCGACGACATGTAGGGGTATTAACCTGGCATTGTTGTGCTTCAGTTTTGAAAAACATGTGTATTTGTACCTGAATGGTGTGTGCATAGCATTCACCTTCCTTTTTTGTTGTTCATGCCGTTGTGGGCTTTCGTGTGTGTGTTCCAATCTAGTCCTTTTTTCCCCTATACAGTGGTTGAGGGCACAAGTTCTCTCATGTGGCTAATCCCAGAGGTGCCTGACACATTATGTTTTACTGGCACCTCTAGCAACAGAGGTGCAGCAAAGGTGACACATCTGGCCAAGGAAGGAATACCAAAGACATACTCACTTTAGTGACTGGGCATTAGTGCACTGGTTTCGGGGAGTCAAGGCTCAAGAAAAAGTAGAGAGAGGTGGCTCCTCTTTTGGAGGACTTCAGCATCAATGCCACTTCAAATCAGAGCAAGCCTAAAGGATGCTAGGCAAATAGGCAGACTAGGTAGGCCTGGGGGTCCTTTTCTGCCATCACTTTCCTATGTTCCTATGTTCCCCTCAGCAACACTGAACTCTGCTAAGCAGAAAGAACGTCATTTCATGTCCCATTCCACCAAGGTAGGTGGCCCTGCCGTGAGGGCAAGCCATGGATGGCCTTCACCTAAATCAGGGATGGGGCAACAGGGATAAGGGCACAAGTGGAGAAGCTTGGTCCAGCCTTGAAGGAAGGAGGTTGGTTGGTTGAGTAATACAACAATCTGCAGACAGCCCCAGAAACGTTGTCGAGATCAATTACTTTTCTTTGCCAGATTTTTTTGGGGGGACGGGGAGTGGTGCAAAATAGTTAAACCAGATTCCTGGCAGACAGGACTCCTGTATCTCCTGATGGTGATATGAGGCCCTCCAGGGCCTTTATTAAGCATTATCATACCGGCATGTACCACTGATCACGCCCCCCTGCTGGCCCCCTAGTGCAGGTACATATGTGCATATGGCTGGATTACTGGGAGGTTAGATTTCATCCACAATGTAAATCTTTAGGTGTTTCATTCTATGATGTGAGTAGCTGGCAACACCAAAGCTTGGCTTATAAGCGGCCACTGTAAACATAACAGTATGTGAAACAGTAATGGAGAGCTCTAAAGGTAGTGCTCACCCAGTGAGCAGGTTGTTGCTCCACAGCATTGTGACCCTTTATGTGGAACTGAGTTATAATAGACACTTATGTACATTAGCAGTCCAGTTAGAGTGGCTGCTCAGCAGAATCCTGGTGTCATCCTCTGAGGCTGAGGCATTCTGGGGTCCATAGAAAAATGGAGACTCTTGAACAGCAACTGGGATTAAAAACTGTGAAGCAGAAGAACAGCCAGACAATACATACATTCACAAGTGCCCTGAAACACCTATACAGCTTTGTAGCACTTGACAGGGAATAGATGCAAAATATTGTAAAATCTTGACTGTGTATATCACCAGTGCCCAGTTTCCTCAGGCTAACCAAAAGAATGCAATGGAAGACCTTCGTGTGTCTTTTCTATAGGGTACAGGAATTAATAGAAATCACAGTTGTTCTTATAATGCTATTAATGGGTGACAGTATGCTAATTAGCGTGATTAACTAAGCAGATGAGTCATGCAGTAACCCTTTTTGAAGAGGAGAACCCATTCTGAGATGCTAAATTAGTACATAAATGCAGTCGGGCATACAGTTCTGGAAAGACAAGCTCTGTGCAGACACGGCTATTAATGTTGCAGGAAAAGGAGTAAAGAAGGCTCCAACAGGGATATCCAGCTATCAGATTAATGCTACTACATCTGAGTCTACTGTGATAGTTTAAGCTCCTTAAGATGCCCATTCTGCGAAGGAGCAGAGTGTCTAACACATCTTGGATTATAAGTAATTAGCAAAAAAAAACCACACACACACACACATCTATTCCTGTTGTGATGCTGAACATTTTAAGATAAGAAACTGACCTGGCTGATTCAATTGCACATCGACTGGCAAGCTGATTGCCATCTGGTATCTGGGTTCATGCCCCACACCTATTATGCTGCTGAGGGTTGACTGGAGGAGGGATATGTGTCTGCCTGGATGCACCCAGGGTCTAAGAGGAAGGGAGGTCAGCTACCCACTCTGTCATTTCCTCTCATGTTGTCAGGGTAGCAGTGGAACAGTGACAGAATGAGATGGGGGGAGATGTCGACTTGCCCTGGATCCTTTTCAGAGCCTTGTTGCTGGCATCTCCAGGTGGTGGGGGCAGGGAGGAAAAACAGTGATGGCCATCTGATGTGGCTCCTCACTTTAGGGTCCCATGGCATACTACACTGTACCAGAATGTGTTTCAGGAGGGAGGAAACAACTGAACACCCTGGCACAAGCCAGTGTAGCTAAGTGTTTGATGGGGCTGTCATGAGCCAGTGTACTGTAGGTAAGTGTTCAATGGGGCTATCACGAGGCAGTGTAGGTAAGTGTTTGATGAGCTGTCATGAGCCAGTGTAGGTAAGTGTTTGATGAGCTGTCACGAGCCAGTGTAGGTAAGTGTTTGATGGGGCTGTCACGAGCCAGTGTACTGTAGGTTAGTGTTCAATGGGGCTATCACGAGGCAGTGTAGGTAAGTGTTTGATGAGCTGTCACGAGCCAGTGTAGGTAAGTGTTTGATGGGGCTGTCACAAGGCAGTTTTGGTAAGTGTTCAATGGGGCTGGCACGAGGCAGTATAGGTAAGTGTTTAATGGGGCTATCACAAGGCAGTGTAGGTAAATGTTTGATGGGCTGTCACAGGCAGTGTAGGTAAGTGTTTGATGGGCTGTCACAGGCAGTGTAGGTAAGTGTTTGATGGGGCTATTATGAGGCAATGTAGGTAAGTGTTTGATGGGGCTGTTATGAGGCAGTGTAGGTAAGTGTTTGATGGGGCTATCATGAGGCAATGTAGGTAAGTGTTTGATGAGGCTGTTATGAGGCAATGTAGGTAAGTGTTTGACGAGGCTGTCATGAGGCAGTGTAACTAAGTGTTTGATGGGGCTATCATGAGGCAGTGTAGATAAGTGCTTGATGAGCTGTCACGAGCCAGTGTAGGTAAGTGTTTGATGGGGCTGTCACGAGCCAGTGTACTGTAGGTAAGTGTTCAATGGGGCTATCACGAGGCAGTGTAGGTAAGTGTTTGATGAGCTGTCATGAGCCAGTGTAGGTAAGTGTTTGATGAGGCTGTCACAAGGCAGTTTAGGTAAGTGTTTAATGGGGCTATCACGAGGCAGTGTAGGTAAGTGTTTAATGGGGCTATCACGAGGCAGTGTAGGTAAGTGTTTAATGGGGCTATCATGAGGCAATTTTATTTAGTTTTTGTTGACCAGGTAAGTGCACTAGACAAATCCTGCCTATTTTTAGGCATGACCCAGGGAAGGGGGATACAGATGAATGCCAACTGACCTTGAACCAGATTAAGCTGTTGGTAGTATTTTTTAGTGAATGAGGGAAATTTGGCCAGTACACTGGGAAAATTCTTCTACTCTTTTCGATAAGTGCCATGGGATCTTTAACATCCACCTGAACTACCACCAAACCAGGCAGATGGGACCTCGGTTTAACGTCTCATCCGAATGTAGGTAAGTGTTTGATGAGCTGTCACGGACCAGTGTAGGTAAGTGTTTGATGGGGCTGTCACAAGGCAGTTTAGGTAAGTGTTCAATGGGGCTATCACGAGGCAGTATAGGTAAGTGTTTAATGGGGCTATCACAAGGCAGTGTAAATAAGTGTTTGATGGGTTGTCACAGGCAGTGTAGGTAAGTGTTTGATGGGGCTATCACAAGGCAGTTTAGGTAAGTGTTTAATGGAGCTATCATGAGGCAATGTAGGTAAGTGTTTGATGGGGCTGTTATGAGGCAGTGTAGGTAAGTGTTTGATGGGGCTCTATCACAAGGCAGTGTAGCTAAGTGTTTGATGGGGCTATCATGAAGCAGTGTAGATAAGTGCTTGATGGGTTTTCATGAGGCATTGTAGGTAAGTGTTTGATGAGGCTGTCATAAGGCAGTGTAGCTAAGTGTTTGATGGGGCTATCATGAGGCAGTGTAGGGAAGTGTTTGATGGGTCTCTCACGAGGCAGTGTAGCTAAGTGTTTGGCTGTCATGAGCCAGTGTAGGTAAGTGTTCAATGGGGCTATCACGAGGCAGTATAGGTAAGTGATTGAAGAGGCTGTCATGATTCACTGTAGGTAAGTGTTTGATGGGGCTGTCATGAGGCATTGTAGCTAAGTGTTTAATGGGCTGTCACAAGGCATTGTAGGTAAGTGTTTAATGGGGCTACTACACAGCAGTGTAGGTAAGTGTTTGATGGGGCTATCATGAGGCAGTGTAGCTAAGTGTTTGATGGGGCTATCATGAGGCAGTCTAGCTAAGTGTTTGATGGAACTATCACAAGGCAGTGTAGCTAAGTTGTTTGATGGGCTGTCATGAGACAGTGTAGGTGAGTGTTTAACGAGGCTGTCACGAGGCAATGTAGCTAAATGTTTGATGGGGCTATCACAAGGCAGTGTAGGTAAGTGTTTGATGGGCTGTCATGAGACAGTGTAGGTGAGTGTTTAACGAGGCTGTCACGAGGCAATGTAGGTAAATGTTTGATGGGGCTATCACAAAACAGTGTAAGTAAGTGTTTGATGGGGCTAGCATGAGGCAGTGTAGGTAAATGTTTGATGGGGCTAGCATAAGGCAGTGTAGATAAGTGTTTGATGGGGCTATCACGTGGTAGTGTAGCTAAGTGTTTGATGGGGCTGTTATGAGTCAGTGTAGCTAAGCGTTTGATGGGGCTATCATGAGTCAGTGTAGGTAAGTGTTTGATGGGGCTACCATGAAGCAGTAGTAAGTGTTTGATGGGGCTATCATGAGGCAGTGTAGCTAAGTGTTTGATGGGCTGTCACAAGGCAGTGTAGGTAAGTAGTTGTTGCAGCTGTCAAGATACAGGGTAGGTAGTAGTTGTTTGGGCTATCATGAGGAAGTGTAGGTAAGGGGTTATTGGTCCCGTCATGAGGCAATGTATGTAAGCAGGTGTTGGAGCAGTCCTGAGGTTGCATAGATAAATAGTTGTTGCGGTGTCACAACGCAGTGTATGTATGCGGTTGTTGGAGCTGTCACAAGGCAGTGTAGGTAAATGGTTGCAGGAGCTGTCTAAAGGCAATGTAGGTAAGTGGTTGTTGGGGTTGTCACAAGGCAGTGTAGGTAAGTGGTTGTTAGGGTTGTCACAAGGCAATGTAGGTAAGTGGTTGTTGGGGTTATCACAAGGCAGTGTAGGTAAGTGATTGTTGGGCTGTCACAAGGCAGTGTAGGTAAGTGGTTGTTGGATTTCTCACAAGGCAGTGTAGGTAAGTGGTTGTTGGGTCTCTCACAAAGCAGTGTAAGTAAGTGGTTGTTGTGGCTGTCATGAGGCAGTGTTGGTAAATGATTGTTGGAGATGTCACATGGCAGTCTAGGTCAGTGGTTTTTGGGGTTAACATAATTAAGGAAGTGTAGGTAACTGATTGTTGGGTCTGTCAGGAAGCAGTGTAGGTAAGTGGTTGTTGCAGCTCTCCCAAGGCAGTGTAGGTAAGTGGTTGTTGGGGGTTGTCACAATGCAGTGTAGGTAAGTGGTTCTTGAATCTATGACAAGGCAGTGTAGGTGAGTGGTTGTTGCATCTGTCATAAGGCAGTGTATTTAAGTGCTTGTTGGATCTGTCCTGAGGCAGTGTAGGTAAATGGTTGTGAGGGCTGTGACGAGGCAGTGTAGGTAAGTATTTGGTGAAAAGGTGAATAGTTGCTGGGGCTGTCACAAGGCAGTGTGGTTGTGGTGGTTGTCACATGGCAGTGTAGGTAAGTGGTTGGTGGAACTGTCACGAGACAGTGTAGGAAAGTGGTTGGGGCTGTCATGAGGCAGTGTGTATTAAATGGTTGTTGGAGCTATCACGAGGGAGTGTAGGTAAGCAGTTTTTGGGTCTGTCACGAGGCAGTGTAGGTGGTCTGTCACAAGGCAGTGCAGATAAGTGGTTGTTGGGGCTGTCATGAAGCAGTGTAGGTAAGTGGTTATTAGGGCTGTCACAAGGCAGTGTAGGTAAGTGATTGTTGGGGTTATCAAAAGGCAGTGTAGGTAAGTGTTTGTTGGGTCTGTCATGAGGCAGTGTAGGTAAGTGATTGTTGGGCTGTCACAAAGCGGTGTAGGTAAGTGGTTGTTGGATCTCTCACAAGGTAGTGTAGGTAAGTGGTTGTTTGGTCTCTCAAAGCAGTGTAAGTAAGTGGTTGTTGTGGCTGTCATGAGGCAGTGTAGGTAAGTGGTTGTTGGAGATGTCACATGGCAGTCTAGGTAAGTGGTTTTTGGGGTTAACACAAGGCAGTGTAGGTAACTGATTGTTGGGTCTGTCAGGAGGCAGTATAGGTAAGTGGCTGTTGGGGCTGTCCCAAGGTAGTGTAGGTAAGTAGTTGTTGGGTCTGTCACAAGGCAGTGTAGGTGGTCTGTCACAAGGCAGTGCAAGTAAGCGGTTGTTGGGGTTGTCACGAGGCAGTGTAGGTAAGTGGTTGTTAGGGTTGTCACAAGACAGTGTAGGTAAGTGGTTGTTGGGGTTTTTACAAGGCAGTGTAGGTAAGTGGTTGTTGGGGATGTCTCAAGGCAGTGCAGGCAAGTGGTTATTTGGGTTGTCTGGAGGCAATGTAGGTCAATGGTTGTTGGGGCTGTCATAGAAACATACAGTAGAAACAGAATTTGACAGGCGATAAGGGCCACTTGGGTCATCCAGTCGGCCCTTTTTTCCCCAACTTGATCTTGATCTACTGCTGTTTCTCCCTCCTACCCCCTTCCTTTTCACTATAATTCCCTTGTGCCTATCCCATGCATTCTTGAACCCCACCACTGTCTTTGCCGCCACCATCTCCGCTGGAAGATTGTTCCAGGAATCCACTTTTCTTTCTGCAAGGAAGTACTTCCTAACATCTCTCCTGAATCTACCCCCTCCACCTTCATAGCATGTTCACTTGTTCTTGTGCACCTTTTCTTCTGAAAAATACTTCCCTCCTGTACCTTATTTACTCTTGTGAGGTATTTAAAGGTCTCTATCATATCCTCCCTCTCCTGCCTTTTTTGCAGGGTATACATACTGAGGTCCTTTAGTCTTTCCTCATAGGGCTTTTGATGCAGACCCTGTACCATTTTAATTGCACTCCTCTGGACAGCCTCTACTCTGTCTGTGTCCTTCTGGAGATGTGGTCTCCAGAACTGCACACAATACTCTAGGTGGGGTTTTACTAGAGATCTATACATAGGTAACACCACCTCCCCCTTTCTGCTGCTGATACCCCTCCCTATGCACCCCAGCATCCCACTAGCTCTCTCAACTGCCTTGTTGCACTGCCTAGCCACCTTTAGGTCATCTGATATGATTACCCCAGGTCTCTTTCCTACTTGGTGGCTATCAATACAACTCCACCCATTTTGTACTCTTACAGTGGGTTTCTGTGCCCTAAGTGCATTATTTTGCACTTTTTCACATTGAAACCCAGTTGCCATACCCTTGACCACTCCTCTAGTTGTCTCTGGTCTCTGCTCATCCTTTCCACTCCCCCTGGAGTGTCCACCCTATTGCAGATTTTGGTGTCATCTACAGAGAGGCAAACATTCACTTCTAGCTCCTCTGCAATGTCACTAATAAAGAGATTAAAGAGAACCGGTCCCAGCACTGATTCCTGAGGCATCCCGCTGGTCACCCTCCGTTCTTCAGAGGGAACTCTGTTTACTACCACCCTCTGTTGCCTATCCTCTAACGAATTTCTTACCCAGTTTATAGCCGTTGGACCCATTCCTAAGCTACCCAGCTTGCTTACTAGTCTCCTATGTGGAACCATGTTGAAAGCCTTACTGAAATCTAAGTGAGCCACGTCCACTGCTCCACCCTGATCTAACTCCTTTGTCACCCAGTCAAAGAAATCTATCTGATTCATTTGACATGACCTCCCCACTGTGAAACCATGCTGCCTTGGATCTTGTAGCTAGAGGTGTGCCGAACCTGTGGGGATGAAGCCAAGCCATCCTGATCATATATGGCAAGGTTTCCATGAAATTTGAGATGAACTTTGCCAGCTCAGCTTGGATCTCAGCTCCAGGTTCTTCTTTTTTTTTTCCTCACCAGCCTCCCAGCTTGCATGCCTGTCATGTGACAGGCTTAAGACAAGCTTGAAGAGGTCAAAGGGTGCCAAGGGAAGTTGGTGCGTAGCACAGATACTCTGGATTGCACATACGCAGAGCAGAGTGTATATAATAGCACAGTTCTAATCTTCTTGCCAATTCAATCTCTGCTACTGGTGGCGCTCATTAGTGTTGGTGCTGTGATGTGCCTTGCAGGAGCGGGAACCTTGCTGCTCCATTTTTGGTTTTGCTTCTAGTTCTCAGCGAGAATCAGGGAGCAGGAGGAGGAGAACAGGAGGAGAAAAATTAGGGGGGGTGGGGAGACTAAAAAAAAAGCACTTGACTATGAGGATGGGTCGGAATCTGTGCATGGGAGGGGCACATGCCAGACATTAGAGACAGACTCTGCAGTCAAAAATAATAACATACTATAAACTTTAAATAAACTGAGGAAAAAAGGGCTAGCAGTATAAGGTTTGAGTGATGAGCTGTAAAGGAGCTTGGTACATCTAGCAGACCTCAGACTGATTCTCACATCCTCCACTTGTATACTGCATGCAGTATAGCTTAGAGGCTATAGTAAGGAGCCTGGTACATCCAGCAGACCTGGGTTTGATTTCCACAACCTCCACTTGCGTGCTGTGTAACTGAGCAAGTCACTGACTTAACCACCCCAGTGGTCTTGGGTTGCCCCTTAAAACAGGCACTTGTGCCTAGTGGGCCTTACCCAGTTACCAAAAACAATAAAAAATAAATAAATGCACACACACACACACACACACACACACACACACACACACACACACACACACACACACATATACACACACACACCAAAAACAAGAGGAGACTGTGTGTGTATGTGTTGGGGGGGGGGGTACCACATGCCACTCCCATACATTAGCTGTCAGACTCTAAATGAAAAAGCGGCCATGCATCCAAAACCAGAACCAAAACTAGAGGTGATCTGGAGAAACCAAACTGAAACCTACCCGGTTTTGCATACTCCTACTTGTAAGCCACTGGAGTTAAGGTATTCCACAGTCCTTTTCCTTCAGCAGTGATACCATTAATTTTTCCACCACCAATGTCAGACTGACTGGCCTATAACTGCCAGCCTCCTGCCTGCTACCACTTTTGTGTAGTGGGACTATATTCACCCTGCAGTCCTCCAGAACCACGCCAGTTTCCATGAGCTGTTAAACAGGACTGTCAGAGGTGCAGCTAGTATTTCTTTGTGCTCCCTTAATAACCTTGGATGCGCTCCATCTGGTCCCATTGTTTTGACCACCTTCAGATTAGCTAGTCCCTCAAGGACTCTCTCCTCCAAAAAAGGACTAGTGTCCACCTTACTCCCTCCAAAGCTTCTGTTACTTTTTTGTGGCCCCTCCCGTTTTCCTTCCTCTGTGAATACTGAATGAAAGTACAGTATTTGTTCAGAATGTCTGTCTTTTCCTGGTCCCCCTCAGCAGTCTTCACCCCTTCACTTTTTAACCTTACAATCCTACCCCGGTCTCCTCTTTTCACTTATGTACATAAAAAATGTCTTGCCCCCTTTTGTTACCTCCTGGGCTATTCTTGCTTCAGTTTTCACCTTTGTACTCCTTACAGTTTTCCCTGCTTCCCTCTGTTTCCCCTGATTCACCTCCCTATCCTCCTCCCTCTGTGTCTCCTTATACCTTTGAATGCTCCCCTTTTTGCCTTTATTTATACAGTCACTACATAGCTATCTCTTTTTCCTCTTGCTTTTTTTCACTTGTTTGCTGCAGAGGTTTGTTGCCTTTACCATGCTCCCCTTTAGCTTTTCCCACTGTTTCTCAACCCCTCCCAGGCCATGCCCCCTTGCCAGTTCATTCCTGAGGCATTCACCCATCCTTAGAAAATCTGCCCTCCTGAAGTTCAGGACCCTTGCCATTGTGTGGTATAATTCCATAGCCATCCTTACATTGAACCACACCATATGGTGAGCACTGGTCTCCAGGTGGCCTCCCTCCTTGATGTCCACAATACTGTCCCTGTTAGTGAGTACCAGGTCCAATATTGTCCCCTTAGAAGTGGGTTCACTGACTAGTTGCCTGAGGAACGCCCCTGCAGAGAGTCCAGGATGTCCCTGCTTCTAGATGAAACCACTGCTGGGAGGCTCCAATCTACATCTGGCAGGTTGAAGTCTCCCACCAACAGCACCTCCCTCTTTTCTGGCATCTTGTCAGTGATTTCCACCAGTACCTTATCTAATTCATCCTGCTGTGCTGGAGGTCTGTAGATCACTCCAGTGTGAATAGTGGCTTCCTCATCTCAAGGGTGACCCACAGTACCTCTGCTTCCCCCCATATTCTCTGTATCTCTGTTGCTTTTATGCTTAACCTTTTTTTTGCACTGGTCTACCTGAAAAGTGATGTCCCGTAGCACTGGCCCCCAGAGATTGCACTAGCCCCGAGATTAATGGTTTTGAGTTTGCTTAATGAGAAGTGCTCCTGGGCATAATCTCTTTATCTTTTGCTATTTTTAATAACAACACTTGTGTTTTGTGATAGGGCTCTAAATGACACATCAACAACAGAAAGTAGAAACAAATATCAAAAGGTAAAAAAATTATGCCCAGGAGAAAAGAAACACCATTGAAATGTACCAGTTAAAGCAGAAGGAATCGGGGAAGGCAGTCAGAATAGCAAAGGCCCAAACCGAAGAAAAGATAGCCAACTTGGTTAAGAAGGGGGATAAAACCTTTTATAGGTCAATTAGGGAGCGAAGAAAGACAAAGGGAGGGATAGTGAGGCTGAATAAAGGGGAGGATGGGTGGGCAGAGAGGGACAGTGAAAAAGCAGGGATACTGAATGAATACTTCTGCTCAATATTCACAAAAGAAGAGGAGGGGGAGGTACCTGTTCCAATCAATAGAAGCACTCTGGATAGGGGGGTCGATACCAGTCCTTTAATAGAGAAAGGATTCTGAAAGAACTCCTAAAACTGAAAGTGGACAAAGCAATGGGGCCTTACGGGATTCACCCCAGAATTCTAAAAGAACTAAGGGGAGAACTAGTGACACCACTGACTACTCTTTTTAAAAAATCATGGGAGGAAGGTGTGGTACCTGAGGACTGGAAGAAGGCAAATGGGATTCCCCTGCACAAAAGTGGGAGCAAGACAGAGGCAGGAAACTATAGACCTGTCAGTTTGATCTCAGTGGTAGAGAAAATGATGGAGTCACTTCTGAAGGAAAGAATTGTTCAGTACCTAGAGGCCAGTGGGGCACAGGACCCAAGACAGCATGGATTCACAGTGGGAAGATCATGTCAGACAAATCTAATTGATTTCTTTGACTGGGTGACCAAAGTTGTAGACTGGGGGGGGGGGTGGACATGACCTACCTAGACTTTAGCAAGGCATCTGACACAGTCCTACACAGAAAATTAATAAACAAATTAGACAGCCTGGGAGGGGGTCCCAGGGTGGTAGCCTGGGTAAAATATTGGCTGGACAACAGGACACAGAAGGTAATAGTAAATGGAGTCCACTCCGAAGAAAGGGGGGTTACTAGTGGGGTACTGCAGGGTTCAGCACTGGGTCCGGTCCTTTTCAATGTCTTTATAAGTGACATTGCAGAGGGACTGGAAGGAAAAGTATGCCTCTTTGCAGATGACACAAAGATCTGCAACAAGGTTGATACACAAGGGGGTGGAAAGGATGAGAAGGGACTGGGCAAGGTTGGAGGAATGGTCAGAAGTATGGCAGCTTAGATTCAATGCAAAGAAGTGCAAAGTAATGCACCTGGGAAAGAAAACCCAGGGGAAGAGTACAATGGGCAGGGAGGTAGTAACAACAACACGAATGGAAAGAGCCCTGGGGTAGTCATATCAGATGATCTAAAGGTTAGCAAGCAATGTGAGAAGGCAGTAGGGATGGCTGGGGGGATACTGGGATGTATAGGGAGAGGCATCACCAGTAGAAAACAGGAAGGTGTTATCCCTCTGTACAGACAGTTGTTGAGATCCCATCTGGAGTACTGCATGCAGTTCTGGAGACCCCATCTCTGCAAGGACATAAACAGGATGGAGGCAGTCCAGAGGAGGGCAACTAAAATGTTGCAGGGTCTGCAACAGAAGCCATATGAAGAGAGAGACTAAAGGAGCTTAATATGTATACCCTTGAGGAAAGAAGGGAGAGGGGAGACATGATAGAAAGTTTTAAGTACCTCAAGGGAATCAACAAAGTCCAGGAGGGTAGCATCTTTCAGAAAAAGAGATGTGCAAGAACAAGGGGACACAATCTGAAGATAGAGGGGGGATGACTCAGGGGCAATGTGAGGAAGTATTTTTTCACAGAGAGGGTGGTTGATGTATGGAATGGCCTTCCTGAGGAGGTTGTGGGTCAAAAACAGTGGGGGAATTCAAGAATGCATCAGACAGACATAAGGCAATTCTTGTGGGGGGTAGGAAGAAATAGGCTGTTGGTTAACTAGGATCTGCAGCTTACCCAGTAGATACGGAAATGGGAAGACTAGGTGGGCCAAGAAGTCCTTATCTGCCATCAAAGTCTATGTTTCTATGTTTTTAATGGGGGGCCCATTCATTTCAATGGTGTTTTTTTTTTTCATGTCACAAGGAAGTGTAGGTAAGTGGTTATTGGGGTCATCACAAGGCAGTGTAGGTAAGTGGTTGTGTTGTCACAAGGAAGTGTAGGTAAGTGGTTGTTGTGGTTGTCACAAGGCAATGTAGGGAAGTGGTTGTTGGACATTTAGGAGGCAGTGTAGGTAATTGGTTTTTGGAGATGTCATAAGGCAGTGTAGATAAGTGATTGTTGGGGTTGCCACAAGGCAGAATAGGTAAGTGGTTGTTGAGGTTACCAGAAGGAAGTGTAGGTAAGCTGTTGTTGAGGTTGTCACAAGGCAGTGTAGGTAAGTGATTGTTGGGGTTGTCACATGGCAGTGTAGGTAAGTGCTTGTTGGGGCCGTCACACGGCAGTGTAGTAAGTGGTTGTTGTGGTTGTCACAAGGCAGTATAGGTAAGTGGTTGTAGGGGTTGCCACAAGGCACAGTACATAAGTGGTTGTAGAGGTTGTCAGAAGGAAGTGCAGGTAAGGTGTTGTTGAGGTTGTCACAAGGCAATGTAGGCAAGAGGTTGTTGGGCTTGTCACAAGACAGTGTCAGTAAGTGGTTGTTGGGGCAGTCATGAGGCAGTGTAGGTATGTGGTTGTTGGGGTGTCATGAGGCAGTTTAGGGAAGTGATTGCTGGGCTGTCAGGCAGTGTAGGTAACTGATTGTTAGGCTTTCATGAGGCAGTGTAGGAAAGTGGTTGCTGGAACTGTCACAAGGCAGTGTAGGTAAGTGGTTGTAGGGGCTATCATGTGGCAGTGTAGGTAAGTGGTTGAGGGTCTGTCATGAGGCAGCTTAGATAAGTGGTTGTGGGGGTTGTCGTGAGACAGTGTAGGTTACTGATTGTTGGAACTGTCATGAGGCAGCGTAGGTAGGTGGATCGCGGAGGCTGTCATGAGGCTATGTAAGTAGGTTATTGGGGTTGTCACAAGGAAATGTAGGTAAGTGGTTGGTGGAAATGTCATGATGTTGTATATGTAAGTGGTTGTGGGGGCTGCCACAAGGCAGTGTAGGTAAGTGGTTGGTAGGGCTGTCATGAGGAAGTGTAGTTTGGGGCTGTCTCAAGGCAGTATAGGTAACTGGTTGTTGGGGCTGTAACAAGGCAGTGTAGGTAAGTGGTTGTGGGGGCTGTCATAAGGTAGTGTATGTAGTAGGTTTTTGGGGCTGTTACAAGGCATTGTAGGTAAGTGGTTGGCAGGGCTGTCACAATGCAGTGTAAGTAGTGGTTGTTGGGGCTGTCACAAGGCAGTGTACATGGTAGGTAAGTGGTTGTGGGGGCTGTCATGAAGAAGTGTAGTTTGTGGCTGTCTCAAGGCAGTATAGGTAACTGGTTGTTGGGGCTGTCACAAGGCAGTGTAGGTAAGTGGTTGTGGGAGCTGTCATGAGGTAGTGTATGTAGTAGGTTTTTGGGGCTGTTACAAGGCATTGTAGGTAAGTGGTTGGCAGGGCTGTCACAATGCAGTGTAAGTAGTGGTTGCTGTGGCTGTCACAAGGCAGTGTACATGGTAGGTAAGTAGTTGTGGGGGTTGTCATGAAGAAGTGTAGTTTGGGGCTGTCTCAAGGCAGTATAGGTAACTGGTTGTTGGGGCTGTCACAAGGCAGTGTAGGTAAGTGGTTGTGGGGACTGTCATGAGGTAGTATATGTAGTAGGTTTTTGGGGCTGTTACAAGGCATTGTAGGTAAGTGGTTGTCAGGGCTGTCACAATGCAGTGTAAGTAGTGGTTGTTGGGGCTGTCACAAGGCAGTGTACATGGTAGGTAAGTAGTTGTGGGGGCTGTCATGAAGAAGTGTAGTTTGGGGCTGTCTCAATGCAGTCTAGGTAACTGTGGTTGGGGCTGTCGCAAGGCAGTGTAGTAAAGTGGTTGTGGGGACTGTCATGAGGTAGTGTATGTAGTAGGTTTTTGGGGCTGTTACGAGGCATTGTAGGTAAGTGGTTGTCAGGACTGTCACAATGCAGTGTAGGTAGTGGTTGTTGGGGCTGTCACAAGGCAGTGTACATGGTAGGTAAGTGGTTGTGGGGGCTGTCATGAAGAAGTGTAGTTTGTGGCTGTCTCAAGGCAGTATAGGTAACTGGTTGTTGGGGCTGTCACAAGGCAGTGTAGGTAAGTGGTTGTGGGGACTGTCATGAGGTAGTGTATGTAGTAGGTTTTTGGGGCTGTTACAAGGCATTGTAGGTAAGTGGTTGGCAGGGCTGTCACAATGCAGTGTAAGTAGTGGTTGTTGGGGCTGTCACAAGGCAGTGTACATGGTAGGTAAGTGATTGTGGGGGCTGTCATGAAGAAGTGTAGTTTGTGGCTGTCTCAAGGCAGTATAGGTAACTGGTTGTTGGGGCTGTCACAAGGCAGTGTAGGTAAGTGGTTGTAGGGGCTATCATGTGGCAGTGTAGGTAAGTGGTTGAGGGTCTGTCACGAGGCAGCTTAGATAAGTGGTTGTGGGGGTTGTCATGAGACAGTGTAGGTTACTGATTGTTGGAACTGTCATGAGGCAGTGTAGGTAAGTGGACGTGAGGCTGTCATGAGGCTATGTAAGTAGTGGTTATTGGGGCTGTCACAAGGAAATGTAGGTAAGTGGTTGGTGGAAATGTCATGATGTTGTATATGTAAGTGGTTGTGGGGGCTGCCACAAGGCAGTGTAGGTAAGTGGTTGGTAGGGCTGTCGTGAGGAAGTGTAGTTTGGGGCTGTCTCAAAGCAGTATAGGTAACTGGTTGTTGGGGCTGTCACAAGGCAGTGTAGGTAAGTGGTTGTTGGGGCTGTCTCAAGGCAGTGTACATGGTAGTTAAGTAGTTGTGGGGGCTGTCATGAAGAAGTGTAGTTTGGGGCTGTCTTAAGGCAGTATAGGTAACTGGTTGTTGGGGCTGTCACAAGGTAGTGTAGATAGTGGTTGCTGGAGCTGTCTTGAGGCAGTGTAGATGAGTGGTTGTGGAGCTGTCACAAGGCAGTGTAGGTACGTGGTTATGGGGCTGTCATGAGGTAGTGTATGTAATTTTTTGGGGCTGTCACAAGGCAGTGCAGGTAAGGGTTGTGGGGGTTTGTATGAGGTAGTGTATGTAATTGTTTTTTGGGCTGCCACAAGGCATTGTAGGCAAGTGTTTGTTAGGACTGGAAGGTTGATAGAGGTTTGTCGATGTAGGATGATTGTATTCTCAGACTGGAACTGGTGATGGGGACCAGGTAGTGAAGAGGAGAGGAGAGGAGAGGAGAGGAGAACACAGGTGGAGGCAGACATGGCAGAGGCTGGCCAGCAAGTTGTGCGTTTGTGAATCTCTACAATCTATCTCTTACCCAAAAAATTAAAAAATAACAAAGAAAAAACTCCAAGAAAAAGAAAATATCTTTCTATCCCTATCTATTTTGATTGCAAGTGAGGTGCAGGGGAGAGAAGTTGGAGCTGGGAATTGTAGTTCATCTACTTAGGATGAACTATTAAAATGGGTGTTGTACAGTCTTGTGTGAACTTATAGAGTTACTTTTTTTAGCATTTTTACATTTAAGGTGCTGTCCAGAGTGAATTACATGCTGGCTAAGTGTTTTACACTAGAGAGGTTTTAAAATGCAGGATGTTACTTTCGTTCCTGTACTCAGCGTGACCTCTGCTACTTCCAGGTCTCACAGTATAAAAGGGGCTGCCCTGTCTGCCTTGTCAGCTGGGGAAGGCGAAAAGGTGGTGAAACTCTGTCAAAAAGCTAGTAGAAGGATATCAAGTTAAGGGGAGAAAATCATTTACTTGCAGGGAGTTTCAGCTGCTAACCTGACAATCTTTCTCTTAATTCAGTTATGCATTAGGTGACAGTGAAGTAGACCATCTAAAGCTGTAATAGCTCAAAATCAAAGGAACAAAAGAAATTTAATTTGGAGCTACATACTGAGAGCAAGATGAACATTAAGGACGGTTTAGCTGACAAATAATTAACAGACAGCATTAAGTACTAACATCTGTGAAAATGATACAGCATTTAGGATCTTGGTTCAATATCAAAGAACAGGGATGGCTTGGCTAGGGCACACTCTGCTTGGTACAGGCTACTGTGCAGTGTGGTACTGTTGCATTTATCTGTGTGTTGGGGGTTTCTACCTTACACTCTTTAAAACTTACATTGTGAAATGAATAAAGTAGTAGCATCACTGTAACACTGTGGAGGGGTAGTGGGATAACAGATGGACCAGACACTGAATTTCAGTTTCAACACACAATCTCTGTGCAATGTTTATTCAAAATACAACAGATAACCTTCAGCAATGGCATATTCCTTCTTTAATACATCAGTTTGCTGCAACAGACTATGTATGTCCTCCCCCTGTGCTTGTCAGTATCTCCTGATCTAAACTTTTCAGTGAAACCCCTTCATCCCTATGGTTGCCTTGTTTGCTTGGGTAGTGGGGGCTCAAAAAGAAAAAATCCCAAACAAGCTACAGACAAAGAACCTCAGTGCAGAAGCATTGAAACAAGGGTTACCCCAAAGGGCATTGACAATAAGCCAAATTTCAAAGAAACACAACATCACACATACTTCCATAATGCAAAACATCATGGGACATATGCAAATCACCATGAAATTTCAGATTGGCTCAATTTACAGCAGGAATGCATAGTACCAATTTACATGCATTTAACACAACCAACTTAATTTCTACAATACAGTCACCTAGTACTTTTTTACCTTTATCAAAAACACCTAGTGCCATGGTATTTTCAACATTTACAGGTTTCATAAACATAAGGTATATACATCAAGGTATTTTATGACATACTAAATCCAACAATGATAAACACAGCCTGTTGTTTTACATAAGCTCGGAGGTCACCACAATAACCTCCCTGTACGAGGACCTAAGAGAGAAAAGGAAAATTAAAGAGGATACTATAGCATAGGTGGCCAACCTTATGGACTAGAAATTGTAAAGGATAGATTAGACTAAGAAACAGAAGAACTGTTGCAACAAAGCTAAGAAAGGTTGGTCCTCAAGAGTGGCAGGATCTCCCTGTCACATATTCCCCACCTTAAGAGAGAAGCAGTTATCTCCGACTGCTTACCACCTTCCTGTCCCAGGAAGGAATGGCACTTCCACCCATCCATCTTCAGAAGCTGTCTCAGGGTCCCTAGTAATGATAAACATTGCACCATAAACATAATGGATATCATAATTCTTTACCATGAGGTGTTAACACATTTCTCAACAGAGACTATTGGTACTTTCCCTGCACTATCTCCTTTTAGGGAAAGTCCATCATATTTCATTGACATCAATTCCTACGCCATATATGAAGTCAGCACTTACTGTACATGATTTGTCCCTGCCCTGTGGGACACAGTAAATCGATAGGGCTGAAGAGCTAAGTACCACCGCATTATACAGGAATTTTTTTCTCTCATCTGGTGCAACCAGCAGAAGGGGTTGTGATCAGTTATAACCTTAAATTCAGCCACCCACAAATAATATTTCAGAGACTCAAAAGCCCACTTCAGAGCTATGCATTCTTTCTCTATGGTAGCATATCTTCTCTCTCTCATGTAGCTTCCTGCTGATATACATGATCAGATGTTCTTCTCCATCTATTTTCTGAGATAAGACTGTCCCAATACCATTCTCTGATGCATCGGTTTGAACCTTAAACACTTGGTTGAAGTCAGGGCTTTTCAATACAGGAGCTGTACATAGAATGGCCATGATATTCCTAAGTGCCTCATCATAAATAGGGGTCCAGTGAACCTTATTCAGGCACCTCTTTTTAGTGAGATCAGTCAAAGGACTGGCAATGGCTGAGAAATTAGAAATAAATCTCCAGTAATTAGCAGCCAAGCCTAGGAAAGATCTCACATGCTTTTTTGTGGTAGGTATTGGGCTGTTTGCTACTGCTATAACTTTTTCTACCCCGGGCTTCACTTGTCCATTGCCTAAAATGAACCCTAGGTATCCTGTCTCAGTCTTTGCTAGGGCACACTTAGCAGGGTTAATGATTATTCCTGACTCCTTTATTGCTTGCAATACCTGGGACAAGTGTCTAACATGGGTTTCCCAGTCAGGGCTGAATATTTATTTATTTATTTAAAGGTTTTACCAGGAAGGCATGCTGAGCAGACTACTGCTCGATTCCAGATGCGCCCTGGGAGCAGGGGGGAGAGGGAGTGCAGAAATACATACATAATCAAGTCAAATACATGATAAACATACAAGATAAACATACAAGGTAGAGTACATTAAGATAGGCAGTTGAACGAGGCATTTGACAGAAGAATAACTACAGGTAAGTTACAGCGTCAGGCATAAGACAGGAAAAAGAAAAATTAGGAATAATTTGTAGTGGGGTTCTGCCCTATTTCAGATGGTACTGGTCACCTGGTTATGCGCTCCTGTGGTTGCATGTGCAGATGGCATAGAAGTATGTTTTGAGAAGAAAGTTAAGGTGCTGACTGGAGGGGGCATGCCGGATATCCGAGGTGAGTGAGTTCCAGAGTTTGAGCATGCGGTACTTGAAGACTGCCTGGCCTACTGAGGTTGACATGAGTGGAATGGACAGTAGACGCAAGTTGTTATTCCTCAGTGCATAGCCCTGGGAGGTGTGGGCTGAGAGGACTGAGGTGAGATATGTAGGGAGGGACTGCGTCCAGTATTTGGCCATGGGGTTTGCACTATGGAGATGCTGGTCCTGCAATGAGAGGAGGTCTAGGTTGCGGTACAGGACACAGTGATGAGTATTAGGACAGTCAAGCACAAAGCGACAGAAGGAATGGAAAAGGGGTCCAGTCTGGCTAAGGTGGATTTTGGTGCGGCACTGTAGATTACGTCTCCATAGTTGAAGATGGGGAGAATCATCCTCTGCTCTGTTGCATGGCGAGCCGGCAGTGGGATGCTTCCCCAATTGCGATACACTGCAACTAACTTGGGGTGAAGCTTTTTGTGGATGGCATCAATATGTGCAGATAAATCTAGGTGCTGGTCAAGCCAAACCCCAAGATATCTGCAGGAGGTGCAAGTCTCAAGAGTAGTCCCATCCAGGGTGTGGAAGGAGGGGGTGGAGGGTAGCCTTGAAAGTCTCATAGAGAGAGTTTTCTTGGCATTGAGAAAGAGCTGATTTGAGCGAAACCAGCACTGAATTGCATTGAAGTCCTGCTGGAGTCTGGTTGTTACATCAGAAGATGAGGGTCTGGATGTGTACAGTACTGTATCATCCACATACATGTGAATGGATGTGTGAGGGCAGACAGAGGGCAGGTCATTGAGGAAGATGGAGAACAGGAGTGGGCCAAGGACTGAGCCTTGCAGAACACCAGAGGTAACAGGAAGGGAAGCAGAGGTGGCATTGCCAATTCTGATGGATTGGAATTGGCCTATTAGGTTGGAATGAAACCAGATGGTGGCTACACCCGATAGGCCTGTGTGAGAGAGCTTAGATAGGAGTGTGTGGGAGACAGTGTCAAAGGCTTTAGCCAGGTCGACAAAAATGGCTGAGGTGATAAGGCCCCTATCCATACCAGTGAGGATGGAGTCTGTGAGTCTTAGGAGAGAGAAGGTAGTGCAGTGGGACTTCCTAAAGCCAGACTGGTAAGGGGTGAAAAAAGAAGAAGAATCAAGATAGGAGGAGAGTTGTGAGAGAACTAGTTTTTCCTGGATTTTGGCAAAGATAGGTAGGAGGGGAAATCAGGCGGTAATTTCCAGGAGCAGAGGGGTCACCGCCTTTGGGAAGCGGAATGACAGTAGTGTGTTTCCATTTAGTGGGGACAGCGGCTAGAGAGAACAAGAGGTTATAGAGTGATGCCGGGGGGTTTACCCATGCCGCAGCGACAGTCGGCATGGAGAAATCCCCGACAGCGACAGCAGCAGTGCCGACTGCCAGCATTGCGGGGATGCCCCATGTGGGGGGCTCTGCCCCCAACCCCCCTGGTCTCTAGGATTCTAACTACGGGTTGGAGTTGGACCGGGGGGGAAAACACCCAGCGAGGCAGTCCCTATCGCCAAACAGACCACCACAGCGACAGGCGGATTTTGCCC
Source organism: Neoceratodus forsteri (assembly GCA_016271365.2). Lineage (NCBI taxonomy): Eukaryota > Metazoa > Chordata > Ceratodontiformes > Ceratodontidae > Neoceratodus > Neoceratodus forsteri. The sequence goes on along the minus strand of CM057455.1, from coordinate 1,337,159,892 downwards.
GATTCCTGTCGCTGTGCTGGTCTTCGCGATCTGGGAGTCACTGCAGCAACAGTATACTGCCAGGGTAATGGCAATGGCAGGAGCCAACAAGTATAGCAATTTGGAGTCCAGGCCAGTAGGGCATTTGCCCTTGCTGTGATTTAGGGCAAGTAGTGCTTTGTAGACTTCACCAGGGTAGTTCGGCAGAAGGCGAAGGGGTGTCAGCTGGGGAGCATTGGGGGGGATGGTGGGGGGATTTGGGTGGTGTGAGGGTTGAGGGAGGCCAAGAGTGATGAGGTGCATTCCATAAAGAAGGAATTGAAATGAGAGGCCACTCCGAAGGGGTCTGTAATCGTGGAGCCATCTACGTTGAGAGCGGGGGGGGGGGTTAAGAGAAAGGGGCAAAAAGAAATTTAACCACCTTCCAAAATTTAGATGGCTGGCTTACGTTAGACTTGAAGGTGTCACTGAAGTATTTTGCCTTCTTTGCCCTGTGGATCTGTCTAGTACAGGCATTACGCAGGGCACAATACTTTTGTTGGTGCACTGGAGAGTCGGAGACATTGAAACCCTTCAAGGCTATATCCCTGTCTTTAAAGAGTGTCATAATGTCCGTAATAATCCATGGCAGGTGGGTATCCCTCACCCATGCGTGTTTGAGAGGGGCATGTGAGTTCCAGACAGCGGTGAACCTGGCCTTGAAAAACTCCCAGGCGGAATCGATAGAACTAGCTCTGGGGATGTAAGACCAGTCTATGCTAGCAAGTCGAACAGGAGAGATGCAAGGTCCAAGAATTTGTAGGATCTTGTAAGGATGGTTCTTGTGGTAGGGGGATGCTTTAGGACAATGGATTTTCCTAACTGAGTAGATCATATTATGGTCGCTTAGAGAATCCAGTAGCAGTCCTAAGGTGAGTATATGATGAGGGAGTGAGGTAAGGGACCAATCCAGGAGAGAGTGGTTAGATGATTTGTGGTTGAGGCGAGTGGGCTCAGTGATTAGTTGGGACAGGTTTAATGCAGCCACGTGGTTCCACAGCCTGGAGCTGCTACTAGAGAGCCAGTTTTGGTTGAAGTCACCGAGGATGTGCAACTCGTCCCCAGAGGCCAGTGTAGTAAGGGTGTTCAGGTGTTCCAAGATGGAGGGCGTGATTTAATCAGGAGAACAATAGGATCCAGCAATAAGTATGGGGCAGGTGTGGGTGAGGGAGAGTTTGATTAGCATAGCATCGATGAATTGCGTGGGTCTGGGCAGCGGGACAATGCCATCCCCTCTTTTGGTGCCACGGCGGTCTTGGCAAATAATATAGTAGCCTGGAATAGCGAATTCTGCATCCAGATTGTGTGGTTTCAGCCATGTTCTGGTAATGGTCAGTATGTCTGGTCTTAGTGAGAGAACAGTTGGTTGCAACAGGTTAATTTTGTTTACAATGCTGCAGATATTTAGGTGCATGAGTTTAAGGCCTCAGGGCAGTGAGAGACAGGGTGAGATTTGGACGGGGGGGGGGTTTGGGCCAGGGTTGTGTTCAACGTCCCTGGATAGCAGGAGCAGTAGGGTAATCAGGAACCTACTTTTTGGCAATGCCCATGAGAGCTTGTGACATGAATACGGTGACTGTTCTGGTGCTACAGAGGAGGCTTGTGCATGAACTTTCAGGGTGGCTAAGCTGGCGTGAAAGGAGGGCGGGAGGACAGAGGGACCAACTAACAAATTTATTTGCAGGGGAACAGGGGAATAGTTGTACAGTTGAGGTGTGGGAGGGGGAGATGGGGAGGCTAGGGTGAGTAATTGTGGCAAGCAAGGCTGCTCCTCCAGGAAGGAGGAGGGAGGTACTGAAACTAGTGGAGCAAGAAGAAAAATTTCTGCTAGCCCAGCAGTCCACATTTTGGGCTTTGACCAGTAGGTGATGGTTACAGTAGGTTGCTGCCTCTAATGGTGGATGCTGATAACCAGCAAATGGTAAAGTGGGCTGTTAGACTTTTCGTCTTCACGTGATCTCCCCTATAAAGGAGTCAGATAACCAAGAGTAGTAGTGGGGACGGTGGGGCCAAAAACAGAGTTTGAACTCCTAGTCCTTTTCATGCCTCACAGTAGTGTCACTTATCTACTCCTTTGTTGCTCCGGGGGGCTTGCAGCTTTGGGGAGGGCCGAGTCCCACCTGGCCCTCACGACCACAACGAGAGCTATGGAGAAGTAGAGGAAAACACTATGGGTTAAAACAGGTACATAAGAGGGAGGGGTTGGAACAGGGGAGGGGCTAGCAGAAATGAGACGGGGGGTCTTGGCAAGGGTGAAAAGAAGAGAAAAAGCAAACTAAATAACTAGCTGCATAATTTGTTTAGCAATTAAGGGAGGGTAAATTAGCAGTAAATTCAGCATATGCATCGAACGAACCATATTGAATTTGACCACATAGCCGATATAAGCCGCACAGTACTCAGTGTGTGGTTTAGTATGTGGTCCATAAGTGGCTGGGGCCCTATGTAGTTCGAATGGCATTGTGACAACCTGGTATAACCCAATTGGGGTGCTAAATGGGGTTTTGTCTTGTAAATCAGCTGACAAGGGGATTTGCCAATATCCCTTAGTAAGGTCAAGGGTGGAGATATACTGTGCATTGTCTAGCCTGTCAATGATGTCTTCTATTCGGGGCTTCGGGTAGGCTTTGAATAGTGACACACTGTTAAGCTTTCTAAAATCTAGGCATAGACGTATCCCACCCTCTTTCTTGTCCACTATGACCATGGGTGAAGACATGCATTCTTTGAGGGCACATTTATGCCTAACTGCTCTATTTTTTTGACTTCCTGAATCACCTCATCCCTCACCTTCATAGAGAGTCTGTAGGGCTTTTGGTGTATGGGCTTGTCTTGCGTGGCAGTTATGGTGTGCACAATTCCTTTGGCCCTCCCCGGGACGTTTGTGAATATGGGCTCAAACTCTTGCAGTGCCCTGAGTACATCTTTTTGTTGCTGAGGCTCCAATTCAGGGTTTATCTGTATCTCCCCCAACTGTCCTGACTGCTGTAGCCTTTTATAGGCAACCTCCAGCTCTGACTTCCTAACTTCAAGATGGATATAAAGGGAGGGGTTAGATGTCTCACAACATTTCCTAAGGAGGTTCACATGGTAAATTGTCTGGTGGGTCTCTTTCTGAGTGTGCTAAGCTCATAGTTCACTGCTCCTGTTTGCCTCAAAATGATGAAGGGGCCCTGCCATTTCATGAGTAGTTTGTTCTCTGTGGAGGGAAGGAGTAGCAACATTTAGTCCCCTGGCTGAAATGTTTAAGTCTTCAAACCCTGGTAAATCTTTTTTTCTGCAAGTCTTGCTCCTGTTCTAAGCTCTGGTGTGCCAAGTTGATATATCTCATCAGGTGTTTGCATAACTGAGTCATGTACTCTACGACATTAAGATGTCTCACCTCCTTCCCTTCTTCCCAGTGTTCTTTATCCACATCCAGTGGCCACCTTGAATTCTCCCATACAATAATGAAACAGGAGAGAAATCACTTTATGCTTGAGGGATTTCTCTGTAAACGAAAAGTAAATAGGGGAGGTACCTATCCCATTCTTTACCTTCTTCTGTTATATACTTCTTCAACATTCTCTTTAATGTCTGATTAAACCTCTCTACAAGGCTGTCAGTCTGTGGGTGGTATGGGGAAATATGCACTGCTACCATGCCCAGCAGATGGTACAATTATTTTAGCAGGTGTGCATTAAAATTACTCCCCTGATCAGTAAATATTTCCTGGGGGATTCCCATGCAGCTAAATACCTTTGCTAGCTCCTCTGCTATCCTTGGGGCAGTGACAGTTCTCATGGGGATAGCTTCTGGGTAGCGGGTAGTATGATCACATATGACAAGTACAAGTCTGTTACTCTTGGAGCTGTTTTCAAGGGGGCCCACTACATCCATGGCTATATTGTCAAAGGAGTTAGTCACAATGGGGATGGGTTGTAGTGGTACTCTATCCCTTTTTCCTGCCTGAGCTACCCTCTGACACTCAGCACATGCTTTGCAATACTCAGCTGTGTTCTCATGGATAAAGGGCCAATAAAACCTGGACAATATCCTATTTGGGGTGCTATCTCTGCCTGCATGGCCTGCTAAAGGGATGTCATGCGCCAGATACATGATTTGGGAGCGGAATTTTTCTGGAACCATTAGATGGTCTACTACCTCTCCAGTTCTGGGGTTACTGTATTCTCTATACAGTATTCCCTGTTTTACAACACACTGGGGGCACCTTTTTCCACTCCCTTCTCCACCTGTGAAAAAAGGGTTAAATGAAGGGTCTACTTTTTGCTCATGCTGCATATCACATTTAAAAGTGTGTCCCAAGTCTGGCTGTGCACCAGCATGAGTATCAATCCAGTACTTCTTTAGCTTCCTCTTCTCTGCCTTAGTTTTACTGTCCTTGCCAGGATCCTTAAAAAACATCATAATCATCAAATGGGAACACAGATGGTAAATGTCCCTTCTTCACTTGAGCTCTGGTGGTTACGGCAACTACAGCAGAGTCCTGGGTGGTATGACAGTGTATAAATGAAGCAAAGTCTGGGTGGTCATGCCCGATAACAACTGGCATGGGTAGGCAAGTTACCAACCCCACTTCTATCTCATATGACTTTTCTTGAGCAGTCATTTGTATGGTGGCTGTAGGGTAAAAATGGGTATCACTGTGTGCACAGATGACTGCTGTATCATGCCCTTTATTATTTCCAGTTACCAGATCTGCTCACACAAGAGTCTGCCGGCTCCCTGAATCAATCAGTCCCATCATCTGCTGTGATCCAATCTGCACAGTAGCCATAAAGTGACCCCAGTTCACTAAGACTATGTGAGCTGTCTCTTTCTTTATAGTAGGACAGTTTCTTACATAATGTCCCTCCTTTTGGCACCCATGACATACAATCTCTGCTACAGGAATTTGTCCCCCTCTCTCTGCTCTCCAGTCTTGTTTCACTGGGGCTGGATTTGACCATTTATAAGTAAAAGGGTTCCTTACTGGACTGCTGGTGGTCACAGCTGCTAGTTTCCCTTGGAACCCTCTGGGTCTGGTTGGTTGGGCTGCCAGACAGTCCTCCACCAACATGATGGTTTTATCCGCAGAATCAGAATTATACTTCTGAACCCAAAGTTGTGCATCCTGGGGTAAAACTTTAATAAACTGTTTAATAATCACCGTCTCCAGAAGTTGGCCCTTGCTCTTGTTCTCCTGCTGTAACCATTTGTAGCAGGGCTCCATGAGACAGGCATAAGTCTCTCAGGGGGTATCCAGTGACTGCATTTTAAGAAACCTAAACCTCTGGCAATAGATTTCAATGTTTATATCATAGCACCTGAGGATCTCCTGCTTCACACAGTCATAGTCCTCTGCCTCTTGGGAGTCCACGTGGCTATAAACCAGCTGGGCACTGTCTGCCAGGTGTGGTGCCAGTTGAACAACCCACTGTTCCCTTGGCCATTCAAATGTTTAAGCTATCCTCTCAAATGTTGTGAGGTAGGCTTCAATGTCATCATTGTCCACAAGTTTAGACAGTTTAATGTCTTTTGGGCTACTGGCTCTTTCTGTTTGCCTTGCATTGATGACATGCAAGACCCTCATTGTATCAGCCCATTTGGCATCTTGACTTCTCCGCTCAATGTCTCTATCTCTTTCCATCTGCACCTGTTTTATGCAGAGCCATTTCAACAACTCCCCTACAATCTTAGGTGGAGCGTCTTCAAGTGGGAAGGGAAAGAGATCATTGTTTAACCAGGCATAGCATGCTAAGCTGAAGCTTGTTTCCAGATGTGACCTGGCAGCACAAGGAAGTTAAATGACTTGCTCAGGATCACACAGTATGCACCTAGGCAGCTGTGGGATTCAAACCCAGGTCTAAGAGCCTTAACCCACTGTGCTATGCTGCCTCCTGAGATAGTTTCTGTGATTCTTCCTCATCCTATTACACCTCTTCATCATCTTCAGGCTTGGCCTTCCTCCAAGCTTCCAGATCCAGTCCAGGCAGTAGCTTCTCTCCTAGTTAGTCAGCCATGGTTCTGGTCAGAACTCCACAGACTTTCTTCTCTGGGTTCTACTCTGGCAACTGCTGGTGCATTGGTCCACCTGGAACATCTGGGCGATATCCACTGGAAAACGTCCCTCTTAGGCCAGTCCAGATATTTCCAGCACATTATCCCACTCTCACACCAAGTCTGTGGAGGGGTTGTGGGATAACAAATGGATCAGACATAGAGCTTCAGTTTCAACACACAATCTCTGTGTGATGTTTATTCAAAATACAGAATATAACCTTCAGCAATGACATATTCCTTCTTCAGCACATCAGTGTACAGCATCAGACTATGCATGTCCTTCCTCTGCACTTGTTAGCACATACTGATCTAAACTGTTCAGTGAAAACCCTTCATCCCTATGGTTGCCTTGTTTGCTTGGGTGGTGGGGGCTGAAAAAGAAAAAAAAAAAAAGGTATAGACAAAGAACCTCAGAACTGAAACAAGGGTTGCCCCAAATTGACAATAAGCCAAGTTTCAAAGAAACGTAACATCATACATACTTCCATAATGCAAAGCATCATGGGATATATGCAAATCACCATGCAATTTCAGATTGGCTCAGTTTACAGCAGGAATACATGGTACCAATTTACATGTATTTAACAACATAAACAACTTAATTTCTATAATACAGTCACCTAGCACTTCTTACCTGTATCAAAAATACCTAGCACCATGGTATTTTCAACATTTACAGGTTTCATAAACATAAGGTATATACATCAAGGTATTTTATGACATAGTGCTATTACATACTAAATCCAACAACAATAAACACAGCTGTTGTTTTACATAAGCTCAGAGGTCACCACAATAACCTCCCTGTATGAGGACCTGAGAGGGAAAATGAAAATTAAAGAGGACACTATAGCATAGTCAAGAAAGGGGAGGGGGGGCCCATAGGTCGGTCCTCAAGAATGGCAGGATCTCCCTGTCACAAACACCCCCTTCCCTGAAATATATTAGGTAATACCACAATATAATAAAGCATTGAAGAGCCGGCCTGGTGGCACAGAGGGTTGAGGCACTGGACACCACACCTCACACCACGCCAGTGACTTGGGTTCAGGAACAAGCCTGGGTCATTGGAGGTTGGCAGGGGGGAGGAAGAGGATGTGAGCAGCTGCCAGCTGGCGGCCCTCCGACTGGGGATGGAGAACTTGGTCTCCTCAGAGCTTGGCTGCCCTCTGGTGGAGGCTGGAGTGACTGCGTAGCTCTGAGGAGTGCCGACATTAGGCTAAGGGAGGGTGGATAAGGCTGGTACTGGAGCTACAGTGCACATGTGCACCTCCACATGCATCACTACTTCTAGAGCCTTGAGTAGGACCGAACCAGGGTAGAAAATGGAGGAAAAATGTGGGGGTCCTCCCAGGATGACACCTCTGGGCCGGCTTTGGGGTTCCACTGGGGCACGCATGGCGCTATAAGACCCTCAACTACCCTCAGTCCAGTAGGTTGGCAGACAAGCAGGTGGCCTGCAGAGGATGATAAATAGAGTTGTAAAAAATAAATAAATAAAGTATTAAAGAATTTGGGTATCTACCATACTATTACACCAGCCTAAGCTTACTGTTTTTGGTTTTCTATTCTGACACTGCGTGGGAAAGGGGTAGACTGTAGGTAACTATTATAAGTTCTCATGCTGTATAGGGATTATTATAGAAGACCCACTCCAGCTGACTACACGTGGAGAAGTATTTGACTAATTAAGTTACCTGAAGAGTTGTGTATATATTGTTAAGAGGACCATAAGTACCCCATACTAGTGTCAAAGTAGATGAACAGTGAGTAAACTCACTGTTCCTATAGAATATCCTTTCTCCTTCTCCAGAGTTTTCTTTTTCCCATACCGTCTTTGGTAACAGTTAAAACATCATAACCTAACATGGAGGCAGCAGGTCGCCCTAACTACAGGAGAGACAGGCACCAAATGCAACTCTGCAGTCATGTAGTTTAGAATCAGTTCCGGATTTCTCTACCTTTAGCTGTAACCAGTATAACGAAATAGAAGAGCTCAAACTAAAAGTAATGCAGTTAGAGATGGAAATTGGAACACTAAAAAACAACATCATGATGGAATGAATGGATAAAGGTAAAACAAAGCAGGTCGAACGAAATGGGAGTAAGGAGGGACATAGGAATAAATGGCAACAGGAGGAAGACAATGTAGCAGAAAAAGAAGAAGAATGGAGTTTAGTAGACAGGAGACGGAAATGTGAAAAAGGTGAAGAGCAACAAATTTTGTATTAGAAACAGCTTAACAGTTTTAGCCCATTGCTAGCTATAAAGGGACAGGAACCACAGGAGGAGGAAGGGGTCATGAAACAGAGGCAGGAGGAAACAGAAAATAGACCAAGTACCCAGTCACCCAAACATATTTACATTCTTGGAAACACTATCCTCAAATATATGGATAGCTTATACACATGTGGAAACAAGTTAAACACTGCTACATGTTGTTTCCCTGAGATGAAAAATCAGTGACATTGCAAGAATGGTACCAAACATAACCACAGAAGATAGAGTACTGTTAAACCATTGATTGTTGTCCATGCAGGGTCAAATAACATGAGCAAACAGAGCATGGAAGAAATAATAGAGGAATTTAAAACATCAATAAAGAACTAAAAGCAACAAACTGTGCTGTGATATTCTCAGAAATATTACCAGTGCCGACAGTGGGGAGATACAGGAACAGCAAAATCAAAAATGTAAACAACTGGCTAAGGAAATACAGTCTAGAAAACAACTTCAAATGACTGCATCACTGGGAACATTTTGAAAGAAACATGGATTTATTTAGAACTGTTGGTTTGCATATCAGCAGGAAAGGAAGTAAAATCCTGGGAAATTACATGAAGGACAAAATAAGAAATCATTTAAACTGATGGTGGAGAGCTGGCCTGTCGGCACAGCGGTTTGATTTCCACTTGCGATGCTGGCGACCTGGGTTCGGGAGTAGACCCAGACACCAGAGGGCCAGCCAGGGGGAGGATGTCTGAACATCCAATGGATCACTGAGCTCCTCCGGGGAGAGGGGGCATACTGGCTCGGGAGCAGTCAGATCTCTGGCGACAACCAGAGGTAGCGTGGCCACAATGTCCACAACAGTAGGGGGAGTGTGATGGACGCCGGCATAAGACATGGCCTCATGTGGCATGTCATAGTTGGGGAGGGTGTACACCGGAAAAATGCCTCTCCAGCATGACACAGAAGCAAGGGCCAGAGTAGGTCCTCATTTGCCTGCAGCTGCAGTACCGCTGGAGACCCCGATGCAGACTTGATCTCCTCTGGGGTGTAGGTTAAGGGGGAGCCTCCCCCCACCATGTCCCCATCTGGGGGTAAGCCATGACTCCATGGGGGTCCCGGTGGGAAGAAGCAGCCAGAGCAGGGAGTCAGGTAACAGTGCTGGGCAGAGGCGGGAAAAATAGAAAGCAAATAAAATAAACTTATGGTGCAGGGGGACAGTGCTGGCATCGGGGGGGCAAGGGACACAACTGCAGCCAGGCCCAGCCCAGAGTTACCGGACATCCTGTTTTACCCAGACATGTCCTCTTTTCTAGCTTTAAAATTTCATCTGGTTTTATTTTTGAGAAAGTACTATTTTGTCTAGGTTTTTCCTGACCCTGACAAAATAGCACTTTCTCGATCCAGACACTTGCTGCTTCGTTCGGCTTCCTTCTTTGGAAACGTACGCTACCCTTTCAAACCAGTCCGAGTACTCCCCATGCTCCACCAGCCAAGTACTCCCCATGCTCCACCAGCTGAGTACTCCCCATGCTCCACCAGCCGAGTTCTCCCCATGCTCCACCAGCCAAGTACTCCCCATGCTCCACCAGCCAAGTACTCCCCATGCTCCACCAGCCGAGTACTCCCCATGCTCCACCAGCTGAGTACTCCCCATGCTCCACCAGCCGAGTACTCCCCATGCTCCACCAGCTGAGTACTCCCCATGCTCCATGCTCCACCGGCCCACCTCCAGCTCCAGCTGCTAGAGCTTACCAGTCAAAGAAACTCATGTCTCCATCCATTGGTCCATGTGTCTTCCTCTTGCTCGCTGACTGAATGTCACGATGAAGCTGTCTGTGCCTTTTTTGTGCTAAAAAATAATACATGGCATAGTATGGCTATAATCAGCCAGGAGTCAGGGTTTCTATTTTGTCCATCTGCTGTCAATTGTGGGACAATGATGAATTGGATCCCATCCGTTCTGCAGGATGAAGGTAAGGTGTAATTTTTTTTAAATTTCACTATGAGCGAGCAGCGCTCTAGCTCATCTATGGTCTGCTGCCACAAACTGCTGCCTTATTTACCTATGTATTTAAAAAGATTAAAGCACAAAACAATAGCAGGAGGAAAATATATTTTATATACAGAGATAGTGTGGATCTGATAGAAGCTGGCAGCTGCATGCATCACGTAAGCGCTTAACAGTGTTACCATCACTGGTGTAGGAAGCATGAGTATATATAATAGGAGGCAGTATAGTGCAGTGGTTTAAGGCTCTGAGCTGCAAATCTGGTGACATTCAGCAGACCAGACCTGGGTTTGAATCCCACAGCTTCCACTTACATACTGTGTGACCCTGAGCAAATCACTTAACTTCCCTGTGCTCCCAGGTTGCACCTGTAAAAAACCTTTTAGCTTAGTGTGTCTCACCTGGTTAAATAACTAAATAATAAAAAAAAAATATAATAGAAATGCTCCTCTGTAATGAATACTACTCAGACTGCTGCAAGGTAAGAATGTTGATAAACATATTTATTTGATTAAACAGGAAATATTAAAAAACTGAAAGAAATTAAGGTCTTTGAAGGGAGCTAAGAATAATATTATATATAAAGCAAAGGTGATGAAGCATTGAAAGCTCACTTATTATCGGTGTATGAATTTATTTTTATATATTACAAATATGTGAGAAAATATTTTAAGAGTCATATTGAATTCATTGGTACAGGTTAAGTGCTGCAGTTGCACTCTGTGATTTTTTTTTTTGGGGGGGGGGCTACTTCACAGTCTTGCACTAAGGCCCAATAAATCCTAGTGCCGGCATGGGGGGGATGGTGGAGATCAGGTCACAGGCAAAGCAAGATATAGCACAAATCAACATAGTTATCTACATAATAAGAGGAAAATAGTAAACAAAGGGAAGTACAAATTAATGCTGGCAAATGCTCATAGCTTGAATTTACTCAGCAAACTGAACTGTAGGTCTTAATGTACAATGAACAATTGGATAAAGTGTTTTTAGAAACCTGATGGATAGAGAAACTTATATGGGGTAAGGAGATCCCAGGGTACAAAAACTTTACCATAATGGAGGAATGGAAAGGGGGAAGAGTAGCTACGTACATCCAGGGCTAGATATTCAAAGGAGTTGCACCAGTGCAACATCAGAAATATTCAAAAGGGGGAATTGAGCAGCCCAATTCCTGATGCGCTGGAGTGCAAAGATAATGTATGCGGTGCATCTCCAGGGGGCATACCCATGCATATTTGGCCCATCTTGATATTCAGTCGAGATGTGTGGCACATATGCTGGCGCATCCCGGAGATGTGCCGCATTCCTGGGCACAAAGTTGAGCATGGATAAATCGTGCTCAACTTTGTGAATTATGTAATTCCTTCACAAAGTTGTGAATGACTATTACAGTATGCACTGCAATCCCATTGGTCCACAGTGTCGACCAGTGAGCTTGCAGCACATACTGTAAGCTGTCATTTGGCGGGCAGCCGTGGAGGTATGCTGGTGGACATGCTGCCCGCCGATGACTGGGTGGAGAGCTGGGTGGGCTGGGTGCCCTGTGTGGATCGGGGGGTGGGGGGACCACTAGACTACCAGGGATTGAATTTGGAAAATTTCTCGGCGATCAGGGTTACTGGTGGGGAGGAGGGTACCAGTGGACCACCAGGGAATGTACAAAAAAGTATTTTGGGCTATTGGAGTTACGGGATGGGGAGATGGTACCACTGGACCACCAGGGAATTTAAACAAAGGTATTTTGGGCGATCGGGGTTATGGGATAGTGATGGGGTACCACTAGACTACCAGGGAATGTACAAAAAGGTATTTCAGGTGATCATGATTACGGTATGGGGAGGGGGGTACCACTAGACTACCAGGGACTGACTTGAGCTGTTTTAATAGTGATCGGGGTTACGGGCAGGGAGGGGGGGGACCACTAAACTACCACTGACAGCACTGCATGCTGTGCAGGGTGCCAGGCGCATTTCACCAGTCAGCCCTGCACAACTCATGCAAATGGGGCCATAATGACATGCAAATGGCCCCAGTTGCACCTTGCATGCATTATAGCCCCATTTGCATTTTTATGTCTCAATATATGGAATTTGCACATGGTGTATTTCTGATGCGCTGGCGCAGTTCCCATTCCTGCTATTCAGACCTGTCTGGGGAATGCACTGGTGCATTGTATTTGCGCCATAGGCATTGTTTGATATATGCAGACAAGATGAGCCATGGCACATCTCTTTTGAATATATCCCTTTGTTGCTCCAGCACAACTCATTTGCGTGGTGCAACCACTTGCGCCAGTGCCAGGCACACTTTTGAATATCAGACCCTTAGAATACAACTGAAAGCAGAGAAATCCATCCAAATACAAACCCCATGGAAGCTGACAATTTATGGATCCAGATAAAAATTAAACCCAAATATTAAACCTGCACTGGGCATATGCTATATACCTCCAAACAGCAATGACATCTACTGTATAATAACCAGTTAATGTAATGGAAGAAATGGCAGAGGGAAGGGACCTTACAATTATGGTGACCAAATCTACTGGACACGGACTGGCAGAGTATGACTACTAGTAATGCTCAGGAAAGATTATACTTCTATACCTTTTTGAATCAAGGATTTACACAACTGGTGCAGGAACCTACAAGGGGGAGAAACATTCTAGATCTCATCCTAACTGATCTAACATACTTATTTCAAAATGTTAAGGTCAGATGGACATTGCGGAATAGTGACCATGCCATATTAGAGCTAGACATAGTAACAGAAAGACATAAGAGCAAAGGTAACACAGTAACAAATAAAGTACAACAAAGCATATTTCAGTATAATAAGAGAGGAATTAAAATCCTGGAATTGGGGACGGTAACAGTGTCAGTATGGATGCCAAGGAAAGCTGGGAATGTCTTAAAACAAGATATATGCTGCCGCCTCATGCAAGGGGGGGTGGGGCGGATGCTGGCATCATTGCATGTCCCCGCCCCCAGGGATCTCAGCATACCGGAAGAAATTCTGGCTCCTTTCATGATGGCCCTCGCCTCCACCGCTGCTCCCCCTGTGACTAATGCCCACCTGGGGGGTTCTACTCCCATGCCCTACCCTGGGGGGTAAGCCAGGGCAAGAGACTGTGTTCCTTGGGAAGGGGAGCCCTCTCAGTGGCCCCACCCAAGGGGAGGTAAGCCTGAGCATGGGGGGTGGTGCATGGGGTGGGGGGCCGAACCTTCCAGTCTGGGGGAGGGAGCTCTGAGCAAAAAACAAAACAAGATACATTAGTTTGCAGAGAAGTACATACGAAAAAAAAGGCTTGGGGAGACAAAGCCACACAGTGTGAAGCGGGTTCTCAGTGACTACTAACTATGAATCCAGCAGAACAGTCCCGGAACTCACTACCAGTATCCAAATAAACTGAAGTCCAGACCAGAATTGCTTAACAAACTTAGCAGTTTATTCCTGACAGGAGAGAAGCTCCTTGCAGGTGTAGGTGAAAAAACAGACTAACGTTTCAGCCGAGATGGGCTTTGTCAAAGTATACGCTCTCTTGTGTTGTCAGGTATTTATAACACAAAAAAAGTGACATGTGATCAAATAATTTTAAAGTAATACATTTGTTTTATAAATGACAACAACAACATTCTGTGCTGTGTTCTACATACATATAGTGAGGGTGTAAAACATGAATTCTGCATTAAAAGGATTGTTTAGCACTTTAACCTCCATTTTTTTGCCTATCTATTCTTCTTCCCTTTTAAAGGCCAATACTATCACCAAGAGAAGGGGACTGTGATGGGTGTGACAGTCACACCTAGTTACACAAACCTATATATAGGATATTGGTAGGAAGAGTATATCTGGAGTAGACAGAATCCATACCTGTCAAAGGTCCAGGTAATGAAATGCGTCATTGAAGACATTTTTGTGGTATGGGAAGGGAGTATTAGCGAACCGAGTAATTTTTTGGACAACTTGCATGACAGCAACCCACAACTTCAAATTACTTGTCATGCTGATGTGAAAAAAGTCTCATTCCTAGAGATATGCATAGAGAAGGAGGGGGAAGGCACTGTAAATACCAGTCTGTACAGAAAACCTGCAGATAGGAACATAGGAACACTACAAAGTTAGCCAGTAGCTGCCATCCGAAACATACCATAACTAACATCCCAAAGAGTCAATTTCTACATGTAAAGAGAAATTGCAGCAAACAGGAGGCATATGAAAATGAGTCAGAAGATCTGACCAAGAGTTTTAGGAACAGAGGGTATGCTAGGGAAGTAGTAGACAAAGCTAAAAAGGCTAGTGATGAGAGAAGCAGAGAGTCCCTCTTTGATAGAGCCAGTAGAGAAGTAGAAAGTAGGGAGGCTACCACACGTTAATCTGTTTTTTTCACCTACACCTGCAAGGAGCTTCTCTCCTGTCAGGAATAAACTGCTAAGTTTGTTAAGCAATTCTGGTTTGGACTTCAGTTTATTTGGATACTGGGGGTGAGTTCTGTGACTGTTCTGCTGGACTGAATACAAAGCTGTATATTAGCAAAGGGAAAATTGCACCATGGTATAATAATAAAGTGACAGAACACTTAAAGAGAAAGGTCAAAGCATACAACAAAATGAAAATAAATGATACTGAAGAAAATATAAACCAATATAGAAGGGAACTGAAAAAGTCAAAAGACATAGTTAAGAAGGGAAAAAAATCAAAATAGAATTTAAAATAGCTAATAGTAATGACAATGCAATATTGTTTTATGCATATCAGTTCTTTGCAAAAAAGTGTAAATGCATCAGTTAGGGTTCAGATTAAATTGACAAAAATGGGGAAATGTGATGTTAGGGTTTCCAACCTTAACTAGTCACTCCTACCCCCAAGCAGGAAAAGGGAAAAGCAGTACAGTTTTCAATGTCCTGACTTGACGAATCAGGGGTGGGGTCTTCTTTGAGGTTCTCAACCCTAATGCCCACCCCATTGGGATATAGCCTTCAAACGTACAGAACTGTTGCTACCCATATGTTGCAAACAACCTGTAGGCCATGCCTGAAGAAAACACATCATATGTCATCTTATTTGGTGATGGAATGGGGTGAATGTTAAGGCTGAGAACCCAAAAGAAGACATCACCCCTGATTTGCCAAGAGTCAGGACAGCAAAAACTGTACAGCTTTTTCCCTTTCCTGCTTTGTTGGGGTGGAGTGGCGAGTTAGGGTTGGAAACCCTAACACCACATTTCCCTACTTTTGTCAGTTTAATCTGAACCCTAACTGATCCATTAATGCAGTTTTTGCAAAGAATTTCCTTACTTTTTGAGATAGTAGAATTATATCCTCATTCATGCAGGTCCCTTCAGGACCTGTGCAAACACTCCATCAGGCTTAGCAGGGCCCCCAGGCCTCTGCAAGCCCATCCCTCTCATATGCACACATCCACCTGGCTGTGGAAGTGCAGTGACCTCTAGGTCCTGGGCTTCCATGCTTCAAGAAAAGCAAAGTATACAGTATTTGGTTGTAACTGCTTTTTGTGGGGCTCATTTCAAAGGAAAACATATATTAAATGTCCCTCTTAACTGCCAACGGTTCATTGTATATGGGCAAAAATGTGGTTTTCACTTTGTTACCCATAAGCCATAAATGTTTGTCAGTTTGCTGTGAAATGTTCTATGTTTTTAGTGGAAGACGAGATACACCTTTGGTGCATTTTTGATGATGATAGCACTTTCATTTTGGATTTGGCACATGTTGAAGATCGGAGGTAATTTTGGGGTGTAGTATGTACCCCATGAATGTTTAGGAGGGGATTATGTGTCAGTGTTGTAGTATTCATTGACACCGTTTTTGATACGTGCATTGTCCCTTAACTCCAATTGTTGATGGACTTATGGCTTGCTAAAGTTGCAATGTTATCCAATGAGAATTTTCACTGTTTAATTTTTATGGTTTTTATATGGCCCCTACATTGTTTTGAGGGGTATGATATGTTAGTGCTGTAATACTCATTGAGACCTTTTTTTTTGATACATGGATTCTCCCTTAGCTCCACAGAGAAACAGAGTTATGGTTTATTAAAGTTTCAGTGTTGGGCCCATCACCTACTCCTCGGCTGAGAAGGCAACCGCTGCACTCAATAAAAAGAACATTAAGATACCAACAGCAACCCCTCATTCAGTGCAACAGCCCTCAGTCGCAACCAAGACTGCCCATCTGATGTGGAAGCAGGTCCCCACAAGGGAGCAGTGCCGAAAGGAGGGAGAAGCTACACTTCGCAGAATCGTCTCCAACTTAAAATATGAGGAACGGTCAGCTGCTTAGGATTCTTCTGTGAACCCTTGAGGACCTCAACTGCTCCAGCAACTATTTGCCCTAAGGTAGATCCCCAATATTTAACTGTGCCTTGATGCCTTGTCATGTTGTTCACTAGTCTCTCCACTGCCTGTCTGGTTCTCTGCCTTATCCCCCCCACTGCTGCATCCTGAACAGCCGCCTGTGGGACCTACGATTTGCCTCATAAAACCCCCCTTGAGGTTCCCAATACACCCCGTTAAAAAAGCTTTGTGACCCATGCTCTTACTTTATCTCACTGGGATCCTGAGGGTATACTCATCACCCTAGTTGTTTCTTTTTTTGCCATGTCTGTTCTCTTTTGCCCTAATTATTCCTGACCTCAGATTGATATCGCCCAGATATGTACACCAATAGAGGTGCTAGCTTGCGGTCCACTCGTAGATTTGCTTATGTACTCACCATCTTTACTGCGAGCTTCTGAACCCACATGGCTTACCGCTAAACTGCACATGCCTTCCTGATGACAGTGCACTTAGAATGAGGCACACATGGCCTTCGCAGTTAACAGTTGCTGCTGCCAGGACGGGTGAGTGGAGGAGAGATGTTACTGATGTGGGCGGTGAACCTACACTGCAGCAGATCGAGGGATGCGGCTCCAGGAGAGACTGTAAACCACCTTGTAAATTGTGGGACTGGTGCCCCCCATCTTTTTGGTCCTATAACGAGATATGCAAGTCTAAGCTTGGAGGGTATTCCCAACTCTCAAGATAGATTGCCTGAACATGCAAGGTTGTCTTGTTTATTCCTTTCTGTAGTACAATGCCTTTCTCCTCAATATCCCCTAGGCCCCCCAGAGATTGCTTCCCCCCATCTTCCTCTCTGAAGATGAACCACTCCTCAATAGGGAGTACCTCTTGATTGGGGATGGGTCCATTGAACCAGACTGATGCATGGATTACTGCCCATGACCCTCCACCCCTTGGGCTATTGGGGGTCCCTCCTCAGAACCCCACAGAATATTCTAGCTGCACCCTCTCAAACATGCTTCAATCTCATTTGACTCCACTTATAAACTGAGACCTCTTTGCCTGACTCAATTGGATGCCTCAGTTGATACCGTAGTATAGTCCCTTGGGACTCCGGAGGCCAATCATTGGAGCCTCTTCGCCAGTAGTTTGCCCTGAGCGGGTGGGGGAACCCCCGGTGGCACAGATGAGACCTCTGAGAAAATCATCTGGGCAGAATCTATCTTCCTTTTCTCCTTTTATTGATGAAGGGAATAATTCTGCCTTCTCCCAAGCAGACTCATCTATACAGAATTAGGCCCAACAATGCCATGCCCATCATCTGGATATAAGTGAAAGCTGCTTCTCAGTTAACTCCCTCCTTGAGACTTGCAGTGCCCCCTCAGGAGGGGATCTCTCAGTTTCTAGTGATGCTGACCTTGTGGCTGGGTGAACCAACCTCACAGTAATGAGGGTTCTTACTGAAACTGACCAGTCAGGATTTTAACAACAGAACCCCATCTATGTTCACCCAGACAGCCACTTGGGTTCCTTTTGGGGTTGGGGGGGCGTGTGGAGGCTGGAGGGGGGGGATTTCTTTATACACTGGATGGGCCGATCTTAGCTCTCAGCCAACAATTTACTGGATACCCCCTCATTTCTTTTTTTTTTTTTGACTATCGGCCTCAGAGGAGGCATTCATATCTTTTCCCTTTAATCAAGGGTGTTCAAGACGAGACTTTTGGGACTTGCCAACAATGACGGTGGCTGAATTTTCACTTGCCCCTACTCATTGTAGCGAGACTGGCTGTCCTTTGTGCTTGCCTCAGACAAGAGGCAATAGGATTTGCACCCCCTCCACCCTTAATAGTCTGTGTATCCCAAGTAAAAGCCACATATATATCCCATTCACTTCCCTAGTGGGGGTCGACTCAGGAATGGGGTATTTGACCTCGGATCCACCCTATTTCTGTACTGCTACCCTAGGGTTCCCCCTCACCCCCCCCCATATTGTTAAATATTGTTCCAAGTACATATCTGCTGTAAACCGTATGGTATACTGGCTCCTCCAACTTTATGTGCTATTACAGCATGAAGTTCTTTATTATTAATAATAATAATAATATAATAATCTTTATTTGTAGAGCGCCTTTCAAATTGCCAAGGCGCTTAACATACAAAATAGATACAAAAGTAAAAGCAAAATACAGATATAGCTAAAATCAATTTGGGCAGGCTTGGTGCCACAAATGGGTCTTTAGGGCCTTCTTGAAGCCCCCCATGGTCGCGCACTCCCGTAGCTGATGGGGTAGAGAATTCCACAGGGCTGGAGCCACATACATAAATGCACAGGTCCCCGATGATTTTAGAGATACCCTTGGAATCTCTAATCCAATAATCTCCCTATACTGTTTAACTTTACTACCATATCCTTACTATACTACCCTGGCGGAGCCAGGTTAGGTCATTTCACCCACCCTTCTACCCTTACCTGATGTTTATACGTCTAAGGTCACGTAGCCCACATCACCCGGGGAATTCCCCGAGCACTCTAGGTCCTACAGACCTGGAACCTTGGAAGCACCCAGTTTCCCTGTTCGAACTAGGAGCCCATGTTTGCTCTCCTAGATATCCCCTCTCTAGTTATAGGTTTAGCCCCAAAACCCTGAGTAAAATATTTTTGTATTGTTCATTAGTAGAGATTGTTTTGCTGTTATTATTTAGTTTAAAGTTTAATTAAGTCAACTGCTGTCATAAGAAACCGTGGTATGATCTACAGGTCTGTTGCTGGGAGAGAGGGAAGGAGGAACAAAACCAGGGTCATAGCTATTCCTACTCCTGCAATCTTGTAAAATGATATGGCTACAAAACATATGACACTGTATTCCCTCAATGTTAATGATCTGACCAATCCCATAAAATGCACCAGGATCCTTACCCACCTTAAATAAAACAAAAGCAGATGTAGTATACCTACAGGAAGTGCATTTGACTACCTTAGAGCATGACAAGCTTAATAGACTGGGTTTCTCCTCTGTGTTCTTGTCCTCCTTTCAATGAGGCAGAAAACTTGGGGTAGCCATACTGATCCCACGCCAGACCCCCTTCCAAGTGTCCAGCACATGGGTAGACCCTGAGGACCACCTGGTGTTGTCCAGTGCTCCCTGTTCAGTACAGATGTCATGGTGGCCAGTATCTACCTCCCTCCAGGAACTAATTCCACAACCATAAAACACCTATTTGGCAAGATTCTAGCCCTCACCAAAGGAATTCTCCTACTTGCAGGTGACTTAAATATTGCCTCTAATCCCAACCTAGACTCCTCAAATACCTCCCCTAAGACCCAGCCTGCCCCACAAAAATTCTTCCAAAAATATGTTCAGGAACTTGCACTGACGGATACCTGGAGATTCCTACACCCCAGGGTGAGGAGCTATACACACTATTCTGTGGTTCATGGGACATACTCACGAATAGATCACTGCCTCACACAAAAGGAAAGTCTTAACTACCTCATAGACTTTTCCCTGCGGGACATCTCTATTTCTGATCATGCCCCAGTAATTAGTCTCCGGGATTTTAACTTTCGACCCCGAACTACCCGCTGGCATCTGAACACATATTACCTGCACAGCGAACCCTTCAGGGAATTCCTATCAGACTCCATCGAGAAGACATTGTTGGATAATACACCCTCAGACACCACCTCAGCTATGTTATGGGATATGCTGAAAGCAGTTCTTAGGGGCAAGCTCATCAAATACACAACAACCCAAACCAAACTATGTAGAGCGAGACAGTTGTTGTTAGAGGACACTACACTTTTTACAACAGGTGCACCAACATATCTCCCTATATGTCTGTCTTACTGCAGCTCAGTCAGGTCAGAAAAGATTTAGATTCCCTTTCCCTTGAGAAAACTGAGATCTCACTAACTTTTGTATGACAAAGATATTATGAGATAGGCTCCCAGTCCTCTCTCCTCCTGGCATTTTGCATTCGGAAATAAAGACGTACATCAACTATAGCCTCCATAACCCACCCCTCTACAGGTTTAAGGCAAACCAGATTACAGGTGATAACGCGGGCATTTAGCACCTATTACCAGACCTTATATACCCCAGAAAAGGAACCCTCTCATTCTGAGATACATAACTTTCTGTCTCCAATCAACCTCCCCTCCTTAACTGAAGAGCAACAACTTCACCTCCAGATGCCATTCTAGGCTCATGAGCTAGAACTTGCAATTATTAACTCCAAATCAATGATGGCTCCAGGACCAGATGGCTACGGAGCAGAATTTTACAAACTAACCAAACAGTAGATCCTCCCATTACTTTTACAGATGTTTAATGAAACACTGGAGGGTGACACCCTTCCCCCAAGCTGAGCATATGCAGCAATTTCTGTAATTCTTAAACTGGACAAAATTGGGGACTTCCGGTTCCGCCATGGCACGTAGCAGCAGCTAAATGAGTAGCTCTCTGCCTCGCCTGCTTTATAACCTCCATAAAAAAACCTGCTGGAAAAGTTAAAACTAAATAAAAATGTTGGGAGGAGGTTCGCAAAGAGATCGAGGAGGGAGATCTAAAGCGATGCAATCCAGATTTGAAAGGGATGGCGGAGACTCGAGACTGAGTTCCCCAGTACGCAGTTCAGGTCAATCTAGAGGCACTATGGCTGCCAAAAACTACGAGACTGATGAAGAAGCAGAGCATCTATCGAGAAACCGATATGAATCCCTGATGAAGGAGTTAAAAGAAATGCGAGCAGAAAATAAAGCGGAATTTAAACAACTAAACCAGAAGCCCTCAATGGTGGAGGGTCATGTTCAGGAAGCAGAGGACAGAATTTCAAACGCTGAGGATGGCCTGCAACACCTAGGCAGTGCTGTGTTTGCCCTCTGCAACCATGAAATATACACTGAACAGAAGTGCATAGACTTAGAAAGTCGATCCAGACGAGACAACTTACGCCTTTACGGTCTGAAGGAGGGGGCCGAGGAAGGGGACATGGTTGAATTTGTTACTGACCTGCTGAAAGATGTCCTCGAGCTGCCATTAGGTTACAAACTGAAGATCAAACGTGCTCACCGGGCCTTACTCCCCAAACCCAAAGACCCAACCACTAGACCTAGATCAATAATCATTAAATTCCGAAGTTACCGCATTAAGGAAGATATACTCCACCGTGCATGGGCTAAGAAAGAGGTCAAATACCTTGACTCCCGTCTATTCTTTGAGCAAGATTACCCGCCGGTTATACAGAAGCAGCGTATGGAGTACATCCCACTTATCAAACTCCTGAGAAACAAACAACTCTGAATTCAAACTCCCTACCCAGCGAAATTGAGAGTATTCTGGAAGGAGGGCGTTGATCTGTATGATACTCCACAGAAAGCCAGTGAAGCAATGCAAAAGCAGGGGATCGAGGTGCCAACTGTTGCTAAGCCCCCCCCCCCAGGCCAAGAGAAAGGAACCTACCGAGGAATGGCACATTGTTCCTCCAAGGAAAAATAGGGTTTTGAGCAGCTGTACAACCTCATCAACCCTGCAAGAATTCAGGGAATTAATGAAGAAATTGCCTGGAGTCTCAGAAGGGGACCTTGAGAATGCAGTTGGGTGAGAGCTATACTTACAAGCACCACTTTGTTTTGATGCTAGAACTGTGAGACGGGAACTGGTCGCCTCGCCTCCCGGATATTTATATCCACAAAGTAAAATACCCCTTGATGCCCGGACTTTAGGCTGACAATACCTGAGTTGCGTTTCTCACCTCCCTCCCTGTGTAGGCCATGGCTCTCCTCAAATGAGTAAATTCAGGCCCCTTTGTTTTCTGATCAAGCCTACGATTTTGGTCTGGGATTGGATTGCTGATTCCACACGTGCTTTCCTGACTTTTATTGTAGTGATGCACTCACTGACTGGGAATTTGTTTGGGTTCATGTTTGCCAAACCTGATCCAGCGGCCCCCTGAAGCTCAAACTGGAGTCTCTCTTGCATTTTTTTTTTTCTATTTCCTCCGAGTGCGTTGGATGCGAGAGTGCGAGTGGTCCCGCTGTGAAGCAGGGAGACTGTCACCCTACAGCATGGTTGGACTCGAAGAAGTGCAGAAGCTCTCAGAACTTATGGTCTTTGTTTTTCCTTTTTCTCTGGCTATATGACGCAATATATAACTAGAAATACTGTATTTTAATGGGGGGAATACTGAGCGGCGTTCAGGAAGATGTATATTAGTTTAAAATTCGCCAAATATGGCATACACTTGCTTACCTGGGCTGCACACAATACCCAGAGTGTAACGCACTCAGGCATGGGATGAGGGGCCCGCTAAAGGGGGTGACTTCAGATTTTTTAATTTATGGGGTTTTATACTAGATTAGTTTGCCCCTAGATATAAATGTTCCCTAATCGTAGGAAGTGAATTCCTGTGGTGGGGGGGGGGATGGTTTTGAACATGGGTCAGTACTTTTAATATTACACGTCTCCTAACAACATATGGAAGCATTTATACATATGGAAATCGTTCTCCCCTGACGCATCCTGTGTAGGGAACAATCAGAGGGATTGTCCTACTATATGTGGGACATAACTAATTAACACGGGGGAGATGCACTTGGGTGAGGGGAGCCTTGTGGAAATACTTTCCCCCTTTTCCTCTACCATGCATTCTCCAGGGTGGAGGGGGGTGTTGGGGGGGTGAGGACGTTGGTGGGTGGGGAGAAGGGAGGGAGGAATCAAAGGTTAAATGGGCATTAAGGGGGAGGAGTTTCTCCTTCTTTATACCAATAACAGGCGGGGCAGCACAGCTCTGATGGGTGGTTTTGAGGCGATTACCATATTACAGGAGCCCTTAAAAGTAAGGGCCCAGGAAGAGTTCCCTTATGGTCTGAGGGAATCCGTAGCACTCTTCCCCCCACCAATACCATCTGTTAGGTGGGATAAGAGGTCTCTGTATAAGTTAGACCTCCTACCTTGGAAGTCAGTTAAAATGTTTATGATAGTGCACTGTTTGCACAACTGGTTCTGGTTTATTGTTTAGATCAGCTATGTATGATGAGATTTTATGTTATATTTTTTATGGGGTCAGCAGAAATAGTATCCGTGATCTTCCTTGCACAGGGAAAAAGGGTTCATGTTAAAGTGAGAATGTTGTTATTACTTAGCCACAATGGGTTATACTATATGCTCATATAACGTTCATGGCCTACCGGGGCTGATTAAGCGTTCCAAGGTACTCTTGTATTTAAAGCGTTCTGGAACCGATATATCTTTTCTCCAGGAGACCCAATTGTCACATGAGGAGCATGAGAAGTTTAAGCGATTGGGGTTCCCCAGGTCTACTCCTCATCTTTTAAGGGTGGACGCAGAAGAGGTACAGCTATATTAATACCATCTAGGGTGCCATTCGAATGCCAAGACCAGCTAGGTGACAAAGAAGGGCGGTATATATTGGTCAAAGGGAAACTAAATGGTAAACTTGTCACCTTTGCCTCAGTATATTTCCCTCCAGCCACTGAATTTAAGGCTTATTGGGCTTTTTTCCTCCTCATGTCACAGTGAGCTGAAGGTAAACCGGTATGTGGGGGCGACTTTAATTTAGACCTTTTGAAAGTTGGGCCGGGGGGTAAGACAGTGGGGAAAAAAACAAGGGAACTATCAAAACTGCTCAGGGAACTGGGGTATATGGATACATGGAAATACCTAAATGGAACAGCTAAGCATGCCACCTTTTTTTCACGTCCACTCGAGCTATACAACAATTGACTATATGCTTATATCCCAAGAACACCTAGGGTTGGTGGGTAAGACTTGGATGGAGGACTTTATTCCATCTGATCATGCCCCAGTTTTCTTTAGATTAGATTGCGATAATTTTAGGAAAAATACTATGTGGAGGCTTAACCTCTCACTGCTTAAGGACACCATCCACACAATGGAAGAGGTTATCAGACAGACTGAGAGGGAAAATGATCGCCCTGGGACCGATATCTCGATCCTATGGGACACTATCAAGGCGATCTGTAGGGGCAAATTTATTGAACTATCAGCTAGAAACAAACAAGAAAGGGAACAAAAACGCAGTGCTTTGACTGCCCAAATACAAAAATTAGAGCTTCAACAGATATCCCAGACCAACCCTAAGATCTCAAAAGAAATTAAAAAGTTAAAACAAGAACTGAATGCCATACTAGATCATAAAATTGAGCAGAAACTATTGTTTCTCAAGCAGAAGTACTATGATGGAGGGCCACGCTCTCTGAAATTGTTGGCCGGCTGTCTTAGACAACAAAGGGCTAAAGCACTAATATCTACCCTGAGGCGATCCCACCAACATTCCCCTAGTCACACGGTGGAGAAATTATCCGATAACTTTATGCAGTATTACACACAATTGTACGCTGCCCCCCGCCGACCCAGGAGAAAGAGGAGCAACTACAAACTTTTTTGGCAACCCTTCGACTGCCAAAACTGCCTAAACAACTGGGTTCGGGCCTGGTTGCCCCTGTAATAGTCAAGGAAATTGAGGCAGAGATAGGGAGATTGAAAACACTAAAGTGTCCGGGGACGGATGGCCTCCCGGGAGAATTTTATAAATCCCTTAAAGGGATTGTAACTCCCCTCCTCTCCAGATTATTTGTTAATATCCCCCGCCCGGAAGGAAGAACCCCCCCCCATCCCTGGGATCAAGCAAATTATATCTGTCATCCCAACGGCAGGCAAGGACCCAACTTTACCTAACTCCTACCGCCCTATCTCGGTACTAAAAACAGATTACAAAATATTTACTTCAGTGTTGTCACAGAGACTAAAACACCTGGTCTCCAGTCTAATCCATCAGGACCAGTTCAGGTTTATCCCAGGTCGTGAGGCCTCGGATAATATCCGACGTACCATCTATCTAATGGAACATGTACAAAATTTTAAGATACTGGCGATCCTTATAAGTTTAGATGCTAAAAAAGCATTTGACAGAGTGTCATGGCAATTTCTAAGGGGTGTCCTTGCTGCCTTTGATTTCCCCCAGAAATTTATAGATCTTATTTTCAAATTTTATTCGAACCCCCAGGCGTACATCCGCTCAAATGGTCATATTTCTCGCAATTTTCCCTTACATAGAGGGACTAGACAGGGTTGTCCAATCTCCCCTCTTTTGTTTGCCCTTTATATTGAACTATTGGCCCAATATATTAGACAAGCAACGGATATACAGGGAATAAATTTTGGGGGTAAAGAACATAAACTGGCCCTTTTTGCTGACGATATATTGGTATATCTAACAAACCCTACTGAGACCCTCTCAGTTCTTTTTCAAAAGCTTGAAAAGTTCTCAGCCCTATCTGATTATTCCCTGAATACGACCAAATCTGAAGCACTACCACTTAATTACCCAATCCCTATGCTCATTCGTAAGCAGTTCTTATTCAAGAGGGATCTCCCATCTATAAAATATTTAGGAATTCAAATAACAACAGATCTTAGTCAATTGTTTTCAAATAACTATACCCTGTTGATTAATAACATAAAAAGAGATATTGAAAGGTGGAATATAATCCCATTGTCATTTCATGCTAGGAATCAGGCAATAAAACTTAATGTTTTGCCATGCCTGTTATACCTGTTCCAATCGGTACCTTGTATTATATCCACATGTGACCTTAAGGCCTGGCAACAAATATCCACTGCCTTTATATGGCAAGGTAGAAAACCTCGACTTAAGCTTCAGGCACTGCATCTACCTAAGTCACAGGGTGGAATTGTGTTCCCTAACTTACTTCCTTATTGGAACTCAGCATAGATGAGATGTGCGTTGTTGTGAGGCAATAAGCACAATGAAGCTCACTGAAAACAAATAGACCTAACCAGATTGATAAGGTACTCTCTACCGACTACGTTATTTTCAGATACCCTACTGAGGCAAGCCCTACTAGATACACGAGGGAGTATACATTCAGTTCTGGAGGGTTGAAGGAGGGGACACCCCTGGAAGCGTATTAAGGAGCATGCTTGGAAGTATTAATGGTTTATCAACAACCCGGACTTTCCTCTGGCCGGTGAATCAACCTGGTATACCACCCAAGCAAACAGAGGAATGTTCGCCCCCTGGCAGCTTATGAGGCAAAACACCATGATATCTTTTGAGGAAGCCAAGACTAAATTTAAATGGGGAGAGGGAGAGGGAGAGAGAATATGTTATTTTCAAATTAGAGATTATGTAAACTCCCAGTACAGGCGTATTCAGTCCCATTCTCAGATATAGTGGACACATCTCCATATATACAAATTCTGAATGCTAAGGGGGGGACCACGCAATATCTTACATATACAAATACCTGGTGTCCTTGCAGGAGCATGTGTTGGAACCCC
The DNA here is from genome assembly GCA_016271365.2 of Neoceratodus forsteri. Lineage (NCBI taxonomy): Eukaryota > Metazoa > Chordata > Ceratodontiformes > Ceratodontidae > Neoceratodus > Neoceratodus forsteri. Next base: position 1,337,132,942 of record CM057455.1, on the reverse strand, counting down.
TTAAAGTTAAATGGGAACAGGACCTCCACCTTACAATATTACAGTCTCAATGGGCAAAGATATGGCGGATGACTTGGTCCACTACCTCATCTCCGAACTGGCGTGAATACGTCTGGAAAGTCCAAACAAGATTTTTTTTAACACCCCAGCTACTACCTAAAAGAAATCCTAGCCTTCCATCCATATGCTGGAGAGCATGTGATACAGAAGGGGCAACCCACGCACATATATCTTTTAGATGTCCAAAACTTCAAACCTTCTGGTCAGCAGTTACCCAACATATTTCTAATATATTAACTCTTGACGAATCTTTGACAGCGCAGAACTTGGTCTTGGGTATTCCACCAGAATCCCTTAAACAAAAAGATACGAAGTACCTCTGGTCTATATTGCTGGCTGCGGCCTACAAGGCAATAACCAGGAGATGGCTATGAGAAACCCCCCCAACCATCTCTGAATGGAGAAGTATAGTGGACCATATCAGAGCCTTTGAGAATATTTCACATAACTTACAAGATAAGTCTACACTGTATCTGAATTGGTGGTCTAGGTGGGTTCTGAATGTCCCAGGAACATGATCTTGGACAGCTCATGGCTAGGCGCTACAAAGTAGAGACCTCGATATCCACTGCATTCTATCTAGGGTATGGACCCCCTACCTTATTGACCAGGCTATAAAAGAAAGATCACCCTCATCCTGATACTATCAGTAAGGTTGGTCCTGGAGAACTTATACCTTTCATAGCTGACCTACCAAATGTTTTTCTTTTATATGTTACGTATGTTTTTTTTTCTTTACTCAAACATTAGCACTGAATACCTGTCTTATTCTCGATCAAGTCTTGGGGCTAAGTCTATATTAGCTAGTAGCAGCTATAAATTCTATCTAAACTGAGAACTGCTATGTTACCCTGGCTACCCTTGTACAAGGTATATTGTGCTTAAATCAAATAGTACATTGTAATATCTAGCAAGATATATAATTTTTCTCCTGTATCAAATGTAGTGGTTACACTGAAGATTGTACACCTGTGACAATGTATTGCTTTTAACTTGAACTGAATAAAAGATGAAGTATATAAAAAAAAGAACGGACAAAAATCCCCAGCAGTGTGAACAGCACCGCCCAATATCTGTCCTTAATTTGAACTACAGGTGTTTCATGTCCATTCAAGTGCACCGGTTGGACCAGATCCTCCCCTTCCTTAATCAATATTGACCAGACAGGTTTTGTCCAGGGTACATCCACTACAGATAACATTCAACATACCCAACACTTGATATGCGAGATGCAATCCCGAGGCCACCCGTCTACCCTCCTCAGCTTAGATGCTTAGAAGGCTTTTGATACGGTGTGTTGGCCCTTCCTATACTCCACACTCATTAAAATGGGGTTCCCTCTCTCATTAGTCTCCCTACTCAAAAATATATATGCCTCCCCCAAGCATGCATCAAAATATCAGGACATCACTCGACAAATTTCCCCCTCCACAGGGGAACGAGACAGGGCTACTCCATCTCTCTGTTACTTTTTGCCATTTATATTGAACCCTTTGCACAAGCCATTAGTGAATCCCAACACATACAGGGGGTTATCTCACAAGCTACAGAACACCGCATCGCATTGTATGCAGATGATATAATATAATGCAAGCAATAACACACAACGAGGTGTGGGTTACCTCCTGATAAGAGCACGCCCAGGTGCATTGTTAGGCACGAGGCACTTGTGCAGGTGCCTTTCGTTTCTAGGCTTTATTATTATTAAATTTTGATAACCGGTAAGCCCACTGGACCTCGAAGGTCCCTTTTTCAGGGCGACCTGGGGATTACATGGAATAATACATGGGATTCTATACAACAAAGATGCGTTACATAAAACACATGGAAACATAACATGGGGTAACACATAGTAGCATTTCAGCAGGTTACATATCCTGGGTAGGCTATACAGGTCGGTGATAGATACTGGAGGTATTTCCCTGGGAGGGGGGTGGGGGGTGTGGGGGTGGCTCTTCAGCGTAATGAGCTGTGATGAATTAGGCTTACACTTTATCAGGAGATAACCCACACCTCGGAGTGTGTTATTGCACTTATGAAACGGGCATCTCAGTAAAGAAGTTAATTAAATAACTTAGAAAGTTTATATAAAATCTTTAAAAAAAAAATAGGATGATAACAGTGCAGAGCATAAAAAGTAGTCCTTGTCTTGCTTTGTAGCTCTTTAATTAAGAGTCAGTATAGAGATTTATGTCTGTCTGTCTTTGCACTTCTCATCTATCCAGGCACATGCACACACACCAAGACAAAAAAAGTTGTAGGATTTTCCTATTTTTATTTTATTCTTCACATTTCTTATGTCTGGAGAGTGTGACTGCCCACAGTGTTTGTTATAGTGAGTACGAGCAAGCGTTTGCAATGTTGGTTGATGTGTGATGTCCCCCGACCTCCCGCCATGCAAAGATACCCTAATCACATTTTTCCTTTTAGGTTTTTTGTTTCCTGTCAATGTTGCTGTTTTATTAATTTAAATAAGTGTTTCTTTTTACAGCCCGCTTAAGTCCGAGTGTAACAGCCTAGGGCCGTAGTAGAGAGCTGTTTCCTTGTTTGCAGTTTTTTTTTTTTTTTTACTGATCATGGTTCCGTTTTCATTCCGGTATAAATTCAGGGTTTATATCAGAACAGTGGGTGTGTTCTGAGTGGATTTATGTATTTATTTTGGTTGGTCTAACAGAACACAGGAGCAAGTGTGTGGAGAGCTTAGGAGATTGCACTCATCTACGGTGACGTGAAAGTGAGCCCGCTTTATTTTAACATTTTTAATACTGTTGAATCATGCTGTGGATTTCGTGGGTGTATTTGTGTGTAGTGGGGGGATGTTCTCCACATCACGGTCGTTTGCTGACTGCTGTATGTTTCTGAGCTGCTGAAGGTGGTCGCGAGTGCCGTTTAGCTGAACTGCCCGTGAATGTGTTCCGCTACCACTTCAGTGAGCTCTGCTAGTCAGCATTTGTGTTAGCGGTTGGCAGAGCTCACTGATACGTTCTCGCTATGAGGCTTTCGTGTAGGCAGTAGTGCTGGTTGGTTACTATATCATCTGATAAGGACACGGCTCAGGTGATGTAGCAGCCAATCAGCATAATGGATTTTTTTTGCCAATTTTTTAAACCTAGATGACTCTACAGATCCCCTCCCTGCCGTTTTCCAAATTCTTGACCGCTTTGGTTCCATGTTGGGTTACAGACTGAACCAAACCAAAATAAAAGTCCTCACTTTTTATTACCTGCCCACTCAGGAATTACAAGACAGGTTTCCCTTTAAATAGCACCTCGGTAAGCTTAAGTATCTGGGAGTTTTCCTTTCCTGTAATCTGTCTGACTCTCTTAAAAACAACTATACTACTGTAACCCCTCTACAAATTAGAGTTTACTATAATGTCTTCCTGGGCTCCTAAATGCCCACTGTCAGGCTGGTGTCCTGTCTGCAGTAGTTCTATTTGTCTGCGTGAGAGTGCCCTAGCAAATCTCCGTGCCTGTCTCTTTAAGAGAGCGCCTACTCTGTGTTTGGAAATCAATCTTGGCTGGGTCCGAGTAATTAAGGCTTGAGATCAGCCAGACCGTCTGTTATATGGCCCCATTCTGCAGTCACTATATGTGCAGAGGGAGCCCAGTTAGGAATGTGATTAGTTACTGTATATCTGTTAGAATAATAATGATAGAAGAGTTTGTCTAACCTGCTTTTAATTGCAGCTTGAGCTTTTGAATAGGAGTCACCATTTTAATTCTGGATTTCCAGTGTTGGACCAATCGAACCTCTGGTGACCTAAAGTGGAGACTGCCCCAGAGGGCTTCTGGAATGGAAATTCTGTAGTTTTTGTAGTTTTAAGTGTTTGGCGCCTAAATGGACCTGGAAGGGGAGCCCTTTCTGTGACAGTTTCCTCAGCCAACCGAACCTTGTGGATTATCAGGAAACCCCTAGAACTGTCTGAAGCAGTAGTCAGTCGAGGGTTGGAGGTTGGAGAGTGAACAGCTCGTGCTATCGAGCAGCTGCTTCTAGGAGGAGCATTGGAGAATTGGCAGGAAGGCTCTGCTGGCCTGCTTCCCATGTTCTCCTGCCTTTGAGCTGCCCAGTGCAGTAATCAGACCTTTCTGTTTGCCGGTGTACTTTGGCAGTGGGAAAAAGAATAAGCTTGTTGTGGCGACTGAGGTTTTGGACCGAAGACTTGCTCCAGAAGTGATCAGCCCACCTGATGAGAGAAAATAGCCTTGGAGAGAAAGGTGATGGTGAAGCTGGAATTAGCAACTGGACTATATTTGAACTGTGGCTTAGAGAAATAGCTGATTTAAGTGTGCTGAATGTGCTTCATTGGTTGCAATTTGATTCCCCACAGTGAATCCTGTTACGCTTGCTGGAGGCTTTTCCAGCAAAAGATCACAAACTCTTGCAGAACTGTCAGTCTTGCTTGGGCCTTGCCATTCAGCCTAACCTGCTGCCGCCAGTTCCTAGATCATCTCGGCGAAAGACCTGCTTGGGGATTCAGCATCCTGCTTAACACCATTGAACAGGTAACGATCACCAGGAGGTGAGTCGTGTAGGCCCTGCTTCCCTGTGCCCACCAGATCAATGCCATAAGGTCTTCATCTCACCTGCCCTACTCCCTGGTCTGGGTAGCATGAGTACAAATCAGGGTAGCTCCCTGCAACAACAGCTGCAAATCATTGTGTGTCATCTGATTGTTTTGTTCTGGGTTACTGAAAACAGACTGAGCCATCCGGCTCAGGATTACAGGTATTTGGGTTGTGCACATGCTGTTTCCTTCCTAAGACCCTAACAACAGTTGCAATGCCGGCCACCCTGGGCAACACTTCAGGCTAGCCTGCATAACACACTGGGTACCCAGGTTTGTGGGACTGTTAAAAAGGGGACTTACAGTGCATGCTGAATACACCTAGATTAAATCAAAGTGTCAGTCATTCTATCAGATTCACACCCTTGCCTTGTTCATTACCCCTGAATAAATCAGATTACTTTTTCACATTTAACCTGGCTAGTGTGCATATTATTAGTTGGGTACAGTGGAAATATTGTATCATTGCATTTCTGACCTTATTTTCCAGGGGGTCTCCAGGGCAGTTGCAGCTGATCCAGCCCTATCGGTAAGTGCAAGGGGAATGAGCATATTGTTACTGTCATTCATTGGATGTGAATGTTCTATGGTATTACTGTTTAGGCCACTATAAGGGTTGGTGGGTGGTTATAGTGTCCCAGAGGGCTATACCAAGGCAGTTAAGCTACCCCAATACCATTCCTCTGGGTGGAGGCACCAGTTCACAGAACTCAGGCCCCTCAACTTGTACTTAGCCACACAGGCAGGAGTAGTAGCCCATAGGATAGCGCCACCTAGGGGTTACATCTTGGAGGCACCACTGGGATTAGCTCCCTCTAGTGGTCAAAAGTTGAAATTCCGAATACAGCCAAGTACAAAATCGAGACAGGAATAGAAATGGAGGTGCTTGCTATGCCTAAATGGAAAATTTCCCCCCACAAGCTGGTCCTGCACCACATGATGGGGTGGAGTGAGGTTGAAGGGGTAGATCCCCACCATGCCATGTTACTTCTTGATATCCCTGTGGGGACCACTAATGAAACTATTCAAGAAACAGTGGGGAAGGGTAAATGTCTAGGAAAGGTTGAAGTACGGGGGTGGGATTCAGATCTATTTGCCCAAACCTTGGTGGCCCTCCTGTCTTGTAGCTTCCCCACAGACCCCAAAATAGTACCCCCTGTTATCATGCCAGAAGGATCCCAGATGGGGTGGAGAGTCATTCACTTGCATAGTGACCTGTCTTCCTCTGGGGGGTCCCCAAGGATTGAGGGGTTTAAAGATAAACTGATGAGACTTCTAGCTGCAGAAGGGCAGTCAGCTAAAGATCTGCTGAAGGCTTTGAAGGATTCAGAGGGGACCACTCCCTTGCAATCTCCTCTGGCCTCTCCGTCCACTCCCAGGGCATTCCCTATTGTGATCTACCCCATTGTGATACCTTCTGTACACTGGACTGTTATCCCAGGCTCAGATTGTTCTCTGGTACAGTCCCTGTACCCATGAGGGAGGATGACTTAGAAACATAGATGGACTATGCTACTCCCTTGGTTCAGGAATGGCAGTGCTCTGAGGGGGAGAAGAGAAAGAGACTATGGAAAGCTTAGGGAGCCCTGCACTGGAAGGTATCTGATTCCTCCGATCCACAAACCCAGAGGCCACTGCAGCTGAGTACCTCTCTACTTTAGAAGGGGTGTTTGGCAGCACCGAGTCTGCGGAAGACTTAATGTGGAAGTTCAAGTCTGCTAAACAATGGAAGAATGAGAAGTTGTCTGCTTTTGTCACTTGGATTGAACAGGCCCTGCAGAGAGCCCACAGAAAAGGGGGTGTCCCAACCAGTGAACTGAATTGCATCTGGCTGAAGCACATCCTGAAATCAGCATGTTACTCTAGTGTGCTCATGCTAAAACTGAATTTCAAGACAGAAAAGCTAACCCTCCCAAATACTGCTGGCTGATGAAGGAGATTCGAGAGGCTGAGAATGATGAGGATTGGTGGGAACCCTATGCTGGGGCTGTATGCACCCACCCAGCCCTAGACTGACCTGAAGAGACAGAGGAAGCTCTTGAGATGAATCAGGTTCGTGAGCTGCTGAAGGAACTGAAGAAGATGAGAGCTAGCCAACAAGCCACAGCTGAAGCGACACAAAACTCTAACTCTTGCCCACCTAAGAATGAGACTAGAGGCGAGGCTTCACCCATGGATGTTGGGGATCATGCTATTGCCCCTGAACCTAGAGCTGAATCCAGACTGGTGGAAGAAAAGAGAGAGCTGTGAGCTTTAGTGGGGGACCTCATACATGCCACCCGAGCTTCTGCCCCCTGGTGGAATGGCGGAGACAGGGAACCTGAGTCAAAACCAAAAGAGGACAGTAGAACTCCCTTCTCCAACTGGTGCAAAGTTCAGGAAGAACCCAACCACTCCAGTAATCCTAGGGAACAGGTGTTCTGCTACAGGTGTGGAGAAGATGAGCATACCCAATGAAGTTGTAATTCTCCAGAAAACCTGCGGAAAGTCACTGCCAGACTGCTTAATCTGGTTCGACAGAGCAATATAAAACCCCAGCTGGGCCCACTGCAAAAGTCTTTCTCTTCTAAAACTGCTGTGGGCCAGTCTGCCAAACAGACATCTCCGGATTGGTCCAAGATGGTGGGTCCCTCTATGGAGACTACAGTAACAGTTAATGGCATTTCCACTTGAGCTGTGCTGGACAGTGGCTCGCAGGTCACCATTATATTTCAAGACTGGTATGATCAGCACTTATCTGACCTCCCACTCCTACCCCTCGAGGGACTGCATGTGTGGGAATTGAGTGAAAAATCTTATCCTTACCAGGGGTATGTACGAATTTGGTTGTCTTTCCCTACTGCTGTGGCTGGTGTAGATGAACAAGTGGAGACCCTGGCCCTGGTGTGCCCGCTGACTGGACTGTATGATGGTGTCCCTTTACTGATTGGTACCAATGCCCATATGTTCGGCCGGTTAGCCCAGCTCTGTCAGGAGAAACAAGCTAAATGGACTGGAAGGGCCCTGCACATTCTGGCCTTAGTATGCCAGGCTTATGATTTATAGATGCGAACCCTAGAGGCTGAGAGAGATGAAATCATTGGAGTAGTAAGGAAAAAAGACCCAGACTCACTGGTATTACTTCCAAATGCTCAGTGTACCATTAGTAGTGAAGTGCACCTGAAAAAAGATGTCAAACACAAAATTCTCATGCTAGACTCCCCAGAGGAGGGGAACTACCTGAGGGACTATTGGTCAAGCCTAGCATTCTACCTGCCCAGGCCCATGCCTATGCTTGGTGGATAGTGGTGCAATTTCAGAACATGTCAGATCGAGAAGTTCGGGTGAATCGAGGGTGCACCCTAGCCACTGTATATTGCGCGGATACTGCTGTGCTGCCCAGCAAGAAGTGTCCTGGAGAGAGAGATGAGGTGACCCCTGACCTGTTTGACTTTGGAGAGTCACCCTTCCTGCAGAATGGAAAGCCAAGATCAGCCAGAAGTTGGCTCAGAGAAGCCAAGTGTTCTCCTTGAAAGAATGAAATGTAGGTTCTGTCATGGGGGCTGAACACTACATTAGACTTCATGATGGGAGGCTGTTCAGATAGAGGTCCTGTCACCTTGCACCTGCTGACGTTGATGATGTTCAGTGCCATATTCAGGAAATGCTGGCAGCAGAAATCATACAAGAGTCTCGAAGCCCGTATGCCTCCCCGATTGTGGGTGGTCCGGAAGAAGAATGGATCGGTGAAGATGTGTGTGGACTACCGGACGTTAAACCGAAGAACTGTCCCAGACTAATACACCATGCCCAGAATGCCCTTGACTGCCTCAATGGAAGCCAGTGGTTCTCTGTACTCGACCTTTGGAGCAGGTATTATTAAATCCCGATGGCCTCGGAAGACAGAGAAAACAGTCTTCATTTGTCCCTTGGGCTTCTATGAGTTTCTACGCATGCCTCAAGGTATCTTGGGGGTGTCCACCACTTTCCAGCAGTTGATGGAGCAAGCTGTGGGGGACATGAACTTACTGGAATGCCTAGTCTATCTGGATGACATCATTGTGTTTGGCTGGACCCTTGAGGAACATGAAGCTTGCCTGTTTAAGGCTCTTGACCGATTAGAGGACTTTGGACTCAAGTTGTCAATAGACAAGTGTCAGTTCTTCCAAAAATCGGTGAAATACGTTGGCCATGTAGTGTCAGCTGATGGGATTCAAACAGACCCAAGCAAATTGGAGTCTTTGACCACCTGGCCTCAGCCTAATAATTTTAAGGAACTGCAAAGATTCTTGGGGTTCTGCGGATATTACCGCCGGTTCATAAAAGATTACACCAAAGCTATCCGCCCTTTGCTCTGTTTAACATAAGGTTACCCACCTACAAACAAAAAGTATAAGAAAAGTGCAGTTAAAGAGGAGGAAAAGGTCTACTTTTGGACTAATGAACTGTTTGGAGCCAGGTGGACTGCTGAGTGTGAAGGGGTATTCTATGATATCATTCATCAACGCACCCATGCGCCTGTGCTTGCCTACGCAGATCCTGTTAGACCTTATGTGTTGCATACTGATGCCAGTTTAAGGGGACTTGGTGCTGTTCTTTATCAAGAATATGAGGAAGGGTTGCACCCAGTGGTGTTTGCTAGTCGAAGTCTAACCCCATCTGAGAAGAACTACCCAGTGCACAAACTTGAATTCCTTGCATTGAAGTGGGCCATGGTAGACCAATTTCATGAATAATATTTATAGTGCAAAGATGTTAGTGAAAATGGACAACAATCCCCTCACCTATGTCCAGACTTTAGCTAAGTTGGATGCCACAGGACATCGGTGGTTATCTGCACTTTCCACTTATGATTATTCAGTAGAATATAGACCGGGCCTGAACCACACTGAAGCCGACGCCCTCTCCAGAAGACCTGACTCTAATGCAAATTGGGTAAGAATGTCTGAGCAGTCTGTCAAAGTCCTGTCCCAAAAATTTGACAAAGATGAACATCCCTCCCCTGAAACAGTTGACTGCCTGGTAGACTGCTTAGGTCCTCCTGATACTTGTGTTCCTGTGGCCTACTGTCACCTGGCAGCCTTGGATCTCAGCACGTTGCCCCAACTCACCCCTGATAATATACAGTGGACTCAAGCTCAAGACACTATGATTAAACCAGTACTAGATGCTATTCATGCTGGAAAAGATGTGTCCAAACTTCATTCTTCAGATCCATGAACTGCCTTGCTGTTCAGGGAAGGGCCCAAACTGAAGTTGTGTAACCAATTACTTTATAGAGAGACCACAGATCAACAAGGGCAGATCAACAGACAACAATTAGTGTTACCTACAGCTTTCAAATGGGTGGTGCTACGTGCCCTTCATGACCAGGTGGGACATCGAGGCGTGTGATCGAACTACTGACTTGGCCCTTGCGCGCTTCTACTGGCCAAAGATGGGGGCTGACATAGAAACTCACATTAAAACTTGCAGTCGGTGTCTACAGAGGAAAGCTCAGCCTCAGAGGGCTGCCCCCTTAGTCAATATCTCCACTAGTGCACCCATGGAGCTGATGTGTATTGACTTCTTGTGTTTCAAACCAGAGCAAAAGAACACTAGAAATGTGCTAGTTGTTACAAATCATTTTAATCGTTATGCCCAGGCATACCCAATGAAGGACCAGAAAGCATCCACAGTGGCAAAGGTTCGTCATTGAAAAATTCTTTGTCCATTATGGTGCCCCTTAGAGAATTCACTCTGATCAAGGGAGAGACTTTGAAAGACGCTTGATCAAGGAAATGCTCTCCCTCTTGGGAGTGCGAAAGTCCAGAACTATCCCCTATCACCCCCAGGGGGATCCACAGCCCGAAGGGTTTAACCAAACTTTACTAGATATGCAGGGCACCTTTAATCCTCGGGACAAGTCCAAATGGAGCCAGCAAATAAGCACTTTGGTACATCCTTATAATTGCACCAAACGTGATGCCACTGGGTTCTCCCCCTACCGCCTGATGTTTGGTTGGAAGCCCAGTTGCCCGTAGACATCTGTTTTGGTGTGTCCCCAATGGAGTCAAAGCTAAAAATCACCTTCAATATGTTCAAAAGCTAAAGACCCAGTTAAACCACACTTACCAACTAGCACACACCATGGCAGCAAAGGGGAACTTGTCCAATAAAGAAAGGCAAGACAAGCGTGTCAAGGCCCAAGAACTGCAACCTGGAGACAGTTATGGAGTTCCATTATGAAATTTGGGACTGCATAGGAAGCATAAAATTACCGACAGGTGGCATCACACACCTATATTGTCATCAGCAAGTTGGAAGATCTGCCAGTTTATAAAGTGCATCCAGAAAATGACCCACGAGCTGTCAAGACAATGCACTGGAATCATTTGCTGCCCATTCGTCAAATCATCATTGATTCTGCACCCCAAGACACTGCCCCTCCTGGGCCTGTAACCAGAGCTGCAGCTAAAAAGAAACAGTCAACCCCCTCTTCAGCTGTCAAGGATTCAAGGCCTTCCCTCAGTCAGACCCGAAATTACATTGATTGCCAGTCTGAATCTGGTGACAGTGAATGTGAAGCACCCTATTACCCATCGTATGAAATGAGTCAGTTGTTTCAAGGTAACCCCATGTACAATTTCAGAGATGAAGCTGGATCCTTAGGACTGCCGGACCCTCCAGCCTTCTCCACAGCCCCTGTGCCCCCTGAAAGTGAGGTGCAAAGTGTGACTTTCGACATAGCTAATCATTTGTGCCTGGTAGAACCAACTGAACTACAAGAAAGGGAACCAGAGACAGAAAGCACCACTGGTGACATATCAGTAAATACAGAACTGTTTGGAAACACATGAATCTGGCAGTGTCATGGAAAATAATGTTGAGAGTATTGGTCAAGTGTTGCAAGATTTAAATTCCAAGGAACTTCCTCTTAATGATGAACCTGGAATTTCTTCAGAGCCAAGTATGGACAGTAATGTTGTTGAACCAGAGCAAACAGAGTCAGGAGCTGAAAGTGCTCCCAATATAGAACAGATAACCAGTACAGAGGCAACCCTTTCTACAGAAGCAGACTTGTTGACAGTCAATGAGCTGGGACTGAGAAACCCCAATGCAAATGTTGAAAGAACTGAACCTGTGCCTGTTCCTCTCCGAAAGTCAGGAAGAGCCACCAAACCAGTGATACACCTCAGTTATGACTCTCCAGGAAGATCGGTGGATCTTCCATTGCATGTAGTTCACAAGGGGGTGTATATTTCTGAAAGCTCTCTTCCGAAACTGAGCTGTTCTACTACTTCTGAACTAACAGTTAAACCCTCAAATCAGTGTACTGATGCCCTTGCCACATGCAGCCCTAGTGTAGCTGATAAGGATAGGCTCCAAGCCATGTGGGTTAGAGTACAGTAGGTGATACAAACCAGAATAGTGAGAGTAATGTCTTTAACTGTTTGAAACTGTTTTGAATATGCTAACATGTTTATGAAAATGTATGAAAATGTATCCTTGTGGAAATGTTATTGCAAATGGAAAAATATAGTAATGCTTAGGACCAGTTTATTTTACTGATGCCTCTGCTTTATTTTGTGGTATACCTATCGAAACATGCATGTATTCTCGTATAGTGTTTTCATATAGAATTCTATAACACGTGTAGACTTGACACAGATGCCAAGTTTTTCCAGGCAGGGAAGAGTATAACCCTTCTACATATCGGGGTTTACTATAATGTCTTCCTGGGCTCCTAAATGCCCACTGTCATGCTGGTAGCCCGTGACATGGGTGTTGGCGATTGGGTGCCTACAGTAATGGCGACCCAATCCCTGGCACATGTCATTGAGGCTCCGGTAGGGTAGGGCGGCCAGATGGGGGGGTTGGCGAATATAGCGATGGGATGTTGCTATACGTACGCTCGCGGGGGGGGGAGTATTCACAGTGAGAGGTGGGAGGGGATGTTAGGGGTGGTGCCGTGGTGGGTTGCTGAGCTGCCCCTTGGTGTGGTGGGTGGGTTGGAGGTGTTGGTGGGCAGGGTACTGGGTTCGGGTCCGGGCGCTGGTGCGTTTTTGTTGCGCCGGGCCCAAACCTTTTTCTTTAATGTTTTTCACCCCTCCCCGACATACACCCCTGGAGTTGAGAATTCTAAGTAGGGGGTGCGGGGGTGGGGCACATCCCACACATAAAACATTAAAAAAGTAAGTCTCCAGCGCCGTTTTGCTGTGCGGGGTGTCAGAGTGCCAAAATAAATTTTAGGCACTCTGACTTCACAATAATGGTGATCTCCTTTAGGCTTTCGCCATTATCACTTAAACCCATCAGGCTGGTGTCCTGTCTGCAGCAGTTCTATTTGTTTTTGTGAGCGTGCTCTAGTGAGTCTCTGTGCCTGTCTCTTTAAGAGATCACCCAGCACTTACAATCAGTCTTTGCACCCCTAGCACCTTACCTGTCATATTCCCTCGACAAGGCCCCCTGGCTGCACTGTCTCCCGCCCTCGCCCACCTCCCCTGTGTATCTCCACTCCTGCCCCTGCCCCCAACCACCTCCCGTACTCCCCCTAACCCCCTGCACCTTCTACCCCCTTGATCTCCTACCCTCACTTCTCCCCCACCGACCCCCCTTGTCTTGCTCATAGCTCAAGTCTTTGTACTGGTTATTACATATCTGTAAGTCAGTGACTATATGTTTGTAACTAAAAATGATGACTGTTGCACACGCTGACGTGGAACCTTTGTAAAAGAGCCTCGGCTCAAAGGTATTGTAATCCTAGATTGAAATAAATAAATAAATAAATAAACAAGCCTATTCTGTGTTTGGAAATCAGTCTGGGCTGTAGTTAGGGCTTGCGACCAGACAGACCGTCTGTTATATGGCCCCATTCTGCAGTCACTATATGTGCAGAGGGAGCCCTGTTAGAAAATGTGATTATTTACTATTTATCTGTTAGAATAATAATGATAAAGGAGTTTGTCTAACCTGCTTTTAATTGCAGCTTGAGCTTTTGAATAGGAGTCACCATTTTGGTTCTGGATTTCCAGTGTTGGACCAATCGAGCCTCTGGGGACCTAAAATGGAGACTGCCCCAGAGGGCCTGTGGGATGGAAATTCTGTAGTTTTTGTAGTTTTAAGTGTTTGGCGCCTAAATGGACCTGGAGGGGGAGTTCTTTCTGTGACAGTTTCCTCAGACAACCGAACCTTGTGGATTACTGGGAACTTCCCAGAACTGCCTGAAGCAGTAGTCAGTCGAGAACTGGAGGTTGGAGAGTGAACAGCCTAAGCTGTGGAGCAGCTACTCCTAGGAAAAGCATTAGAGAATCAGCAGGAAGGCTCTGCTGGCCTGCTTGCCACATTCTCCTGCCTTTGAACTGCCCAGTGCAATAATCTGACCTTTCCATTGGCAGTGGAAAAAAGAATAGACTTGTTGTGGCGACTGAAGTTTTGGACCGAAGACTTGCTCCAGAAGCGATCAGCCCACCTGATGAGAGAAAATAGCCTTGGAGAGAAAGGTTTGCGCAGTGAAGCTGTAATTAGCAACTGGACTGTATCCGAAGTGTGGCTTAGAGAAATAGCTGATTTAAGTGTGCTGAATGTGCATGGGTCACAATTTGGTTCCCCACGGTGAATCCTGTTATGCTCACTGGACGCTTTTCCAGCAAAAGACCACAAACTCTTGCAGAACTGTCAATCCTGCTTGGGCCTTTCCATCTTGGCCTAAGTCGCTGCCCCTAGTCCCTAGATCATCTCGTCGAAAGACCTGCTTGGGGATTAAGCACCCTGCTCAACACCATTGAACAGGTAACGATCACCAGGAGGTGAGTCATGTAGGCCCTGCTTCCCTGTGCCCACCAGATCAATGCCATGAGGTCTTCATCTCACCTGTGCTACACCCTGGTCTGGGTAGCATGAGTACAAATCAGGGTAGCTCCCTGCAACAACAGCTGAAAATCACTGTGTGCCATCTGATTGTTTTGTTCTGGGTTACTGAAAACAGACTGAGCCATCCGGCTTGGGATTACAGTTATTTGGGTTGTGCACATGCTGTTTCCTTCCTAAGGGCCCTAACAACAGCTGCAACACTGGCCATCCCGGGCAAAGCTTCAGGCTAGCCTGCATAGCACACTGGATACCCAGGTTTGTGGGACTGTTGAAAAGGGGACTTACAGTGCATGCTGAATACACCTAGATTAAATCAAAGTGTCAATCATTCTACCAGATTCACACCCCTCCCTTGCTCATTACCCCTGAATAAATCAGATTACTTTGTTTCCTGTTTAACCTGGCTAGTATGCATATTATTAGTAGGGGTACAGTGGAAATATTGTATCGTTGCATTTCTGATCTTTTTTTCCATGGGGTCTCTAGGGCAGTTGCAGCTGATCCATCCCTGTTGGTAAGTGCAAGGGGTGCAAGCACATTACTGTTATTCAGTGGATGTGAATGTTCTATGGCATTACTGTTTAGGCCACTAGAAGGGTTGGTGGGTGGTTATAGTGTCCTGGAGGGCTATACCAAGGCAGTTAAGCTACCCCAATACCATTCCTCTGGGTGGAAGCACTCGTTCACAGAACTCAGGCCCCTCAACCTGTACTTAGCCACACAGGCAGGGGTAGTAGCCCATAGGATAGTGCCACCTAGGGATTACACTCCCTTTACTACCCAGATGTAGCAAGACTTCAACAGGTGGAATATTCTTCCCCTGTCACTCTCGCAATGTGTTGAGGTAGTCAGAATGGTCACTCTACCTCATGCCCTGTACCTATTCAAGAATGTCTCCCTTTCACTGCCCCTCAATTATTTTAAGTCCTGGAACAAAGCAATCATTAAGTTTATCTGGACTAGCCAATGACCCAAAATAAAACTTTCCACCCTATTTTTACCACGGGCAAAGGGGGGTCTAGCCCTCCCTAATCTTAAACCTTATTTTTGGGCATCACACTTGGTCTTCCTCCTCCAAAGGCAACTAAGAACTTCACGCCCTCACTGGATAGAGATAGAAGAGGCTTCCCTCCCCTTTAAAGACTTAATAAAAACACTCTACTACCTGGATTCCCCTCTGGAGCCCCACCTCAACCTTAATCCATGGTACCATCATCAACTGATTACCTGGCGGGTGATTTGCAAAACAGTTCACCTAGTCCCTTTCTTATCTCTCTTAACCCCAATCTCACTATTAGAGCATTTTCCCCTGACTCAATATGATTTGGCTTTCTGCAGATGGGAACATACTGCCCTACAATATATATTTCAGCTAATGATGGGCCCCACATTTAGGCCTTGTACTGAAGTTCAACAGAAATTTGACTTGTGCCGCGCAGACTTCTACCGGTATTTACAAATATGACGATTTGTACAGGCCTTACCCCTGGGAGTCCACCTCCCAGACTCTTACCTCCCGATATTAATTACCATAATAGCTGTACTTCACTCCTGTATCTTCTCACACCCTATCTCCCTACTCTATAAGGCCCTCACTGACTCCCTCGGAGGAACTAGTGAATCGGTTTACTGGAATGAGGAGCTTTCACTGAATTTAACCCTGGAATTGCAGTCGGCATAAAGTCAGTCACTTGAGACTGTGTTTTATTCAGGGGGCTCCGAGCTGGAGTTGATTCGGGGGGGGGGTGTAAGACCCATAGAAAGCAATGCAGGGGTCCCGTGCTAACACTACAACAACCTGTCACTGTTGTCGCTGTACTGTCAGTCATGGTAAAATTGTCACCGTAGTGACAGCTTACCAGACCTAACATGGACTATGGTTCACAGATTTGGAACCCCTACCAATTAGGAGATATCAAACAACTTGAAAAAGTTCATCATAGAATAACCAAAATGGTACTGATATTACAATGCCTTACCTATCTGGAGAGATTTCAGACCTTGATTTTGTTTTCATTAGAGGAAAGAAGAATGAGAGGGGACATGCTTGAGATGTGTAAGATATTAGGGGGTGTTGATCTAATGAGCGGCCTACAAATAAATATTAATTATAAGGAGTGTAACTTAAGGTCACACAATAGGCACGGGAGGGCAGAGATAGGAGGATCTAGGATCTGGGTCCAGATGTAGGCAAGGTGTTCTTACAAGGGCACTGACAAGCTTTGAGAGGCCTGCCTTAGTCTTTTGGAACAAAAGGAGGTGGAGATTGATTTTGTTTCATGTTCCCCAATAATGTATAATAAATATATTGTTACCTAATTTGTTTCAGTGGTTTCAAAAACTTATGCTTCACAGCAAACAGTTAGGTATGTGTTTTCCCCTAAATCTGTCAATCAAATAATTTTCAGAATATTAAGTATGACTTTTTACCCCTAAATCTGTCAATCAAACAAATCACAGCAAGAGTGTTCACAGGTGCATAAATTCAAACCAGAAATGAAACCTGCTCCCAGTATTTTTTCACTTGTTTGCTGCTTCATTGAAATATGGTTGTGTTCGCCCCTGACGCAGTCTACTCGCAGACAAGAACAAACTAACTTTTAAAAAATGAGGTACCCATTATGCTATTATACAACAACAAACTCCAAAACTATTAAGAAAAGGGGGTCCTTAAGCTCTCATAGTGTCAGCACCCACTTGGGTGTTAAAAATCAGTCTGTTCTTAAAATGTGGTGGTTAATTATTCTACATATTTTCACTTATCTAGCTGGGTATCTTAGAGGTGGGTAAAGAGGTGGATAACTGTGCAAGAAATTGGTAAGGGTATAGGTGACAGAGGGTGGTGGTAAAGGGAGTTTGCTCTGAGGAATGCAGCATGACCAGTGGGGTAACACAGGGATCAGTGCTGGGACCGGTCTTCTTTCATGTCTTTATAAGTGACATTGCAGAGGAGCTGGAAGGGAAGGTCTGCATCCTTGCAGATTAAACTAAGATCTGCAACAGGGTGGGCACTCCAGGTGAGGTGGAAAGGATGAGCAGAGATATGAAAACATTTGAGGAGTGAGCAAGGGTATGGCAGCTGGGTTTTAATGTGAAAAAGTGCAAAAATAATGCACTTGGGGCACAGAAATCCAGGGACAGAGTACAAAATGGGTGGCGTGGTACTGAAAACAACGAAGCAGGAACGAGACCGGGGGGTAATCATACTGGATGACTGAAAGGTGGCCAGGA
The DNA here is from genome assembly GCA_016271365.2 of Neoceratodus forsteri. Taxonomy (NCBI): domain Eukaryota; kingdom Metazoa; phylum Chordata; order Ceratodontiformes; family Ceratodontidae; genus Neoceratodus; species Neoceratodus forsteri. The sequence goes on along the minus strand of CM057455.1, from coordinate 1,337,115,253 downwards.
GTGCAACAGAGCAGTCAGAACAGCTAGTGGGATGCTGGGATCCCTAGGAAGGGGTATCATGAGCAGAAAGGAGGAGGTGTTGTTGCCCCTTTATAGATTACTGATAAGACCCCTTTTTTAGTACTGTGTCAGGTCTAGAGATCACATCTCCTGAAGGACATAGACAAAGTGGAGGCAGTCCAGAGGAATGCAACTAAAATAGTGCTGTGTTTCAAAAGCCCTATGAGGAGGGACTAAAGGACCTCAAGATGTACACCGTGGAAGAGAGGAGGGAGGGATGGGATATGCTAGAGATATTTAAATACCTCACAGAGTAAATAAGGTACAGGAAGGAAGTATTGTGCAGCAAAAAAGGTGCTCAAGAACAAGGGGACACGACGAGAGATGTGAGGAAGTACTTCTTCACAGAAAGAGTGGTGGATTCTTGGAATAGCCTTCCAGAAGAGATGGTGGGGCAAAAACAATGGTGGGGTTCAGGACCAGGAATTCATGAGATAGGCACAAGGGAATCATAGTGGAAAGGAATGTGGGGAGGGAGAAAGAGCTGTAGATCACATAGGGTCTGTGGTGAAGATTGTAAGTAGGAAAAACGGGGCAGACTGGGTGGGCCAAGTGGCCCTTATCAGCTGTCAGATTATGTTTTTTTCTTCTATGAAACAACAATCTCCGCTCCCAACCACTCCAAACGTGCCCGGTATACTAAGACCGAAATGCAGTAAAGCAAATACCTGCACCAACAGAAAGAAGTAAATGCAAAACGGCTTTATTCATGTAATCCATATGCCATACAGCTCGGGTGAACACAGTCAACAGTAGGACTGTGTTCACCCAAGCTGTGTGGCATTTGAATTACTCACACAAAGCCTTTTTGCACTTACTTCTTTTGGTGCCTGTATTTATTGTTTTGCTTTTTTTTTTCTATGCAGATTATTCTGGACAACAACACAAACAGCAGCAGGTGGGTATTTTTTACCCAGATAGCAAGAAAGAGTTGGAATGGGTTACCAAAGGATACTGTGGAAACAGAGAACCGCAATACCTTCCAGTTAAAACTAGATAAACACATCATTGCTAAAAGAAGGGATATATGGACCCATTAATTTGAGGGATGGAATTAATAGGCAACATCTGGCCTTCTACCGTCCTAAACTTGGTATATAGCACTTAGTATGTAGGCAAGCAGAGCAGATAATTTCCCAGTGCTCCATGCCATGGGCACATGGAGTGCCTTTGTGCTCAAAGAAGAAATCTTCCTGAACAACCAACTGGACCTCCGCAACTGTTACTGATGCTGCGGCCATCTGCTTCAACAACGCTAACTACAATAGACTGCAGCATCTTGAACAAGAAACTGTCTGAAATCAGTAACTCTGCAGTTCAGTGCCTACAACAGCATGTCCATTGCCATCCTGATGGCCCTCGACTTCAGGTACTAGACAGCCACAGCCAGAGGGTCACAGGTCTACTGATTCTCCTGTTTCACAGCTTGGTGTTTTAACCCTCTAAGCTATGTTGACTCCTTATTAGAGTAAGAAAGTTAAAATGGTAAACAAAAAGGATGAGAACTGTCAAGTATGCCACTGGGCAGACTGGATAAATTCAAGTCTTATCTGTTCTTAACCAACTATGGTTCTGTGATATAATATTTATTAGGAAAACGTGCCAGACCCACACCAAGCATGTTTCTTCCTAGGTCTAAGATGGGAGGGTGCATCCTGGGAATTTCTTTCCATTTTCACCACTTTTCATTTTCATCAGCGGTTTTTGTGTGTGTGTCTGTATAGGGGGGGAACAAGGGTTCTTTGCTCATGAAAAAAATTGTGCTCATAGAAACAGAATGTGTCAGCAGAAAAGGACTGCTAGACTCTGTAGTCTGCCCTATTTTCCCTTCCTCTTACTACACCCACAGGTGACTCTCACTCCTCCCTTCCCTCTGCTTGTTATACCCATGTGCCTATCCCACGCATGTCTGAAGCTTCCCACTACCACCTCTTCTGGCAGGCTGTTCCAGGCATCCATTACTCTTTCAGTGAATAAATATTTCCTCACATGCCTCTTAAACTCCTCCCCACAAGCTTCATAGCATGTCCCCTTATTCTCGTACTTGTCTTCCTGTGAAAGAGACTCCCCTCCTGCACATTTTTTCACCACTATGAGGTACTTATTGATCTCAGTCATATCTTCCTCACTCTTCTCTCCTCCAAGGAGCACATGTTGAGCTCCCACAGCCTTTTCTCATATGGTTTCTAGTGTAACTTTGTGCTGTTTTGGTAGTCCTCCTCTGTGCTGTTTCCACCCTGTTAAAGTCCTTGCAGAGGTGTAGCCTCCAGAACTGGATACAGTGCTCCAGGTGGCGTCTATCAAGTGATCGATACAGAGGAAGCACCACCTCCCTTCTCCTGCTAGAAATCCCCCTTCCAATGGCACCACCTCCCTTCTCCTGCTAGAAATCCCCCTTCCAGTGCACCCTAGCATCCAGCTAGCCTGCCTACTGCCTTGTCACACTGCCCTGCCACCTTGAGGTCATTAGATATGATCATCCCAAGGTCCCTTTCTTGCTTAGTAACTATTAGTACCTCCCCTGTCTTATACACAGCCATTGAGTTTCCCTGTCCCAGGTATATGACTTTGCAATTGTTGGCATTGAAACCCAGCTGCCACTCCCTAGACCACATCTCTAGTTACCCCAAGCCCTTTTGCATTCTCTCCACCACCTGATCTCATGGGTGTCCACTCTATTGCAGATTATTGTATCATCTGCAAAGAGACACACCTTACCCTTGACATGGGGTCATAATGTCTCAAGACATTGTGCCACATGGAAAAATCGCGCTGCCAACACAGCACAATTTCTTTCATGCTGCATGTCTTTTTCTGAGGGGGTTTATCCCCACACCCCAGTTATGGGGCTCAGACCCCTGAACCCCCCAATAAGGATTCTCAACCTGGTGGGGGGAACACGAAAATGCGCAAAAGCAGGAAAAAATAAAAGTTTCTGGGACCAGGAATCAAACCCAGTCCCAGAAGCAGCACACGGGTTCTTTGCTGCAGTGGTTCAGTCCATTGAGCCACAGTAGCTGCCACTTATGAAAACACTGAAGAGGACAGGACCCAGTACCAATCCCTTGCGGTACTCCACTGGTCACTCTATCTTTCTTTGAGTGATTGCTGATTACCACCACCCTCTGCATCCTATCTTTCAACCAGTTAGACACCCAGTTTACCACTTTCTTTCCCATGCCCAGTTTATTAGCCACCTGTTTGGTACAGTGTCAAAGGCCTTACTGAAGTCTGCATAGGCCACATTCACTGCCTGTCCCCCATAATCTACCTCCCTTGTTACCCAGTCAAAGAAATCTATGACATTTGTTTGACATGACCTCCCCCCATGAAGCTGTACTGCCCATAGTCCAAAAGCCCCTTTGTTGCCATGTACTCGATTAGTCTCTTGTTCAACAAGGACTCCTTTAATTTCCCTATCACTGATGTCAGACTGACTGGTCTATAATTACTAGCCTCCTCCCTCCTGCTGCTGTTGCGCAGAGGGATCACCTCATCCTTCCTACATTTCTCTGGAACCACCACTGTCTCTAAAGAGGTGTAGCAGGCCAAAAAGTTCCCTAGAAATCTTAGGACAGGCCAGATGAATCTGGAAGGAGAGGCAGGAAGCTTACTCAGTGACCAAGATGCAAACAGTTTATTTGCAAGAGACAATAAAAATGAGATAACTGTTTTTTTACAACAGTACTGGATAATAAACATAAACAACAAAACAATGCGATTGAGACCAACAATTGGTCGAACCAAGAACAGGGGTTTAACCCCTTTTAGTCCAAGTCCTGCATGCACTTGGCTGAGATGATGGAACAACTGACAAACCAAGCTTGGGCTTTTCTCTTCGTCGGCTGATTAGCCAGTGGGCATTGACCCCACAAAGCACTTGTGTAAACAGGCCATAATGGGGCATCCCCTGTAGGAACAGAACACAACGAGGAACACTGCTAGCTGGTCCAGGAAGAACTTGGCGATCTTCTGCAACTCTGAGCAAGAAGCTGAAGGCTCTTGGTTGGCCGATAATTCTCTGGACGATTAGCAGCAATGACCACAGGCAGGTCCCCAGCTCCAGATGACCTCTTATCAAGATAACTGCTGATGGAACAATTTCTGGGCTACCTTTGTGGAGTGACACAGACACGCACACACTTATAGGCGGCCGGCAAAACAATAAAAGGGCATGCACGATGTTAACTGTGGTCCCTCAAGCTTGAGCCAGGGCAGCTCCTAAGCTAACTCACTACTGAATACCTCACTAGCGGCTCTCTACCTCTTACTGTTGCAAGGCTGATGCTGGAACACTTGTGGTGGGACTTTGGCACAGGCTGGTGTCACTGGAGGTGGTTCTGCTGCAGATGGTGGATGGGCCAGAAACCTCCCTGGGTCAGCGTCAGGCTCTGGCAAAGCCAGTCCGGACAACAATGGTGAAGCAGGATGTCAGGTACCCCAGGGCGCAATTCGATAACAGTTCAGTAGCAAGCAAACAGTTCAGATTCTTTTAAACAGACAGTTCAGTTTTTACAGAAAATACAGTATACAAGGGGTGGAAGGCAGGCAGCAGCGCAGTTCGGTCTGAGTGGTGCTCGAACAACCTTTACCGTGGGTAACCTAGGACCATTAGCCTGCTTCTCCCTTTCCACCCCTGGGTGCTGCACCTCTAATGTGGGCTATCCCTGTGGAACTGACCCCTGTGGCTGGGCCTAAGGGGCTCCCTGTCTGGATCCCGCCTCCCTCATTAATGCTAATGGTGCCACTGCCCTTGGGTAGGGCCTTGTCTAGCCCTGCCCATTACTGGCCTCGGTAGGCTGGGGCTTCTTTTCAGGGGCTGGCTGACTGTGGGCCTCTGCCTCTGGCCTTTCTCCTAGTGAAGAATGGCCCCACGTTGTAACGAAGGCTGGCAACCCGCCTCTTGGCCCCCATTTCTTGCTAGGTCTTCACTAAATCACAGCGCCCTGCTCCCAACAAGTAGAATAAAAAGCCACACCCAGAGCCTTTTCCTGATACTTTTAGGCTGTCCGCCCCCCAGGGAGCTCACATGCCTCTCTTCTCCTTCTTTTGGTGCTCCAACCCTTTAAATCCCCTCTCCTAGCTTTCCCCTCCCCAATCCCTATCTGGCCTCGTGAGATGGGTCTACCTAGGCTCTGTTTCCCCTAGGTTATTGATTCAGCACCCTAACTAGCCTCTCCTGGGGCTCATGCCAGACGGTGCCCCTATTTGCTTCAGGGGTACTCTGCTCCTTGGTGTCCCCTTTCCCTCTAAGGTGCCTCTGACTTTCCCCTTTTCCCTCCCCTGGTGCCTATGGCGTGAGTAGAAAAGAAAAGGCTGGGCACTCGGCCCACTCACCACCACAGCCCGGGATTTTAGCGTTGTTGGGAGGGGGGTCAGGGTACCTGGCTGGGGAGCTGAGCTCCCACCCGGCTTCTTTCTGGCCTGCACAGTTGCTGGGTGGTGGAACTAAAGGTCCGGGGCACGTTTTCCCACCTGGACCTATTTTGTGTGGTACTGATTGGTCCGGCCGCTCGAGGCTTCCCCCCCACACTGCTCGGAGGGAAGGGAAACGAAGCTTGTCGAGGAGCTGAGCTCCCACCTGACAGACCCTGCTGCTGCCACCCTGGACTGGAGCTGGAGGGGAGTGACGCAGATGGAGCCACAGTCACCATACATGTATCTTCTTCTTGTCTGGGTTCCTCGCATCCTCCACCCTCCTCACGCTGCCGCCAACTTCCCCTTTTCAGTCACTCCCCTGCCCTTTGGTAGGGAAGGGGATTGAGCCCTGAAAGCCCCACAGGGAGGGTCTTCTGCCCATGACCCCCTTCCCCCAGTGCCGAATGGCATGAAGAGAAACAAAGGAACTGGGTGGGGGGTCAAGCGAGAGAAGGAGAGAGAAGAAAAAAGTGTCCACATTGGGGAGAGGTCCTTGTTTCTTGGTCGTGCCCCCTAACTTTGGGGCAGACAAGAGGCTGGAAGGGAGGAGGAATGAGGAAAAGGAAAAAAAACGTAACTTCGGGGTACTACAGAGGTGTTAAACAGTGCTGCCCAGGGGGGTGGCTAGCACAGTGCTCAGTTCCTTAAGTATCCTTGGGTGGATCCCGTCTGGCCCTATGGCCTTGTTTTCCTTTAGGGCTTCCAACTCCTGGTGAACTCTCTCTCTCTCTCTCTCTCTCTCTCTTCTGTACATAGAGATGTGTCCACAACCCCTACCCCGGTGCCTGTTAATGCATGTCGGCCCATCTCCCCTCTTCCACTGTAAAGACCAAGCAGGAGTATTCATTTAAAAATGTTAGCTTGTCCTCTTCCTCTGCACAGTCAGCCCCTCATGGTTTCCTGATCCTCACTATACCAAAACTTACCTTCCTCTTTTCACTCACATACCTGAAGAAAGTCTTACCCCATTCTTGACCTCTTGGGTGATCCTCTTCTCAGTTTGAGCCTTTGCTGTCCTTACCCTCCTTCTTTCCTCCCTTTGTTTCTCTAGATAGACCTCCATGTCCGCCTCCATTTGGGTCTCCTTGTACTTCCTGAAAGCTGTTTTTTTTATTTACCACCTTGGTCACCTCCTTTGACAACCACAGTGGCCTCTTTCTCCTCTTACTCTTGCTTACTACTTTTAAACAGCTTGCTGTTAACTTATTTATTCCCTCTTTTATTCTTTTCCATTGTGCCTCCACTCCCCTGGCTATCTCCCCCCTTCAAGGTATTTCCTAAGGCAATCTCTCAGTTCTTTAAGATATGCTCTCCTGATGTCCAGGACCCTTGTCCTAGCATAGTTGATCTCCTGTCCATCTGTACGCCAAACCACACTGTACGATGATCGCTTGTACCCAGGGGGTTACCCACTGTGATGTCAGCAATTCAATCCCTGTTCGTAAGTATCAGATCTAGCAGTGCCCAATCTCTAGTGGGATCTGTGACCAGCTGCCTGAGAAATGCCCCTTGCAGGGAGTCTAGGATGACCCTGCTCCTAGTTGTTGCTATGGCCAGGATGTTCCAGTCTACAGCCGGCAGATTAAAGTCCCGAATAATTACTACTTCTCCTTTGCTTGCCATTTTGCCTCTGGCCTCCCCTAGAGTCCTGTCCAATTCCTCCCCCTGTGTTAGTGGCCTGTACACCACCCCACACATATAAAAGCCCTGGACCCTGACTCTACTGTATGCCAATCCAAACAACCTACAGCCAGCCCCTCCTTTTCCCCACTGTGCCCTTGTACTTCTATGGCCTTTAGACCTTCCCTTATGTATAGAACAACTCCCCCCTTTCCTCCTTGCGCTGTCATTTTGAAACATGCTGTAACCCAGTATGACCATCTCCCAGGTGTGGTTGTCGGTGCACCATGATTCTGTTATGGCCACCAGATCCAGGTCTGCCTTCCCTCCTTCACCCTTCTCTTTTCCCTGGTACTGGCATGCCCCTTTTTATCCTCCCTCTGCCCACCTTACCCAGTATTTTTCTCAGCCTTAGATCCACCACTCGACCCTCCCATCACCCTCCCCACCCCTACTACCCACTACCCTTTGGGGAATATATTTCCCCTAGACTTATAATAAGCTGGGTTGGGATGGGCTGAAAAAGTTAGAAGAGTGGTCAAGGGTTTGGCAACTGAGCTGCAATGCAAAAAAGTGCAAAATCATGCATTTGGGACACAGAAGCTCAGGGGCGGAGTACAAATTGGGAGGAGAGGTATTATCAACCACCAAACAGGAAAGAGACCTGGGGGTTGTTATAGCTGATGATCTAAAGGTGGCGAGACAATGTGATCGGCAGTCAGGAGAGCTAGCGGGATGCTGGGATGCATAAAGAGGGGTATCACCACCAGTAGAAAGAGGGAGGTGGTGTTACCATTGTATAGTTCGCTGGTGAGGCCTCACCTAGAGTACTGTGTCCAGTTCTGGAGACCTCATCTCTGTAAGGACATAGAAAGAGTAAAGGTGATACAGAGGAGGGCAACCAAATAGGTGCAGGGTTTTCATCAAAAGCCCTATGAGGAAAGACTGAAGAACCTTAATATGTATACCCTGGAGGAAAGGAGGGAGAGTGGGAATATGATAGAAACTTTCAAATACCTCACAGGTATAAATAAGGTTCAAGAGGGTAGCATTTTTTAGAAGAAAATGTGCAAAAGGGGGCATGCTATGAAGCTGGAGGGGAGTAGTCTCAGGGAAAATGCGAGGAAGCACTTTTTCATAGAGAGGGTGGTGGATGCCTGGAACAGCCTCCCAGCAAAGGTGGTGGGGCAAAAACTGTAACGGGATTCAAGAAAGCATGAGATAGGCATAAGGGAACCTTAGTGATAAGAAAAGGAGGGATAAGCTGGAGATTGAGTAGGGTCTGTGGAGATACAGTACGTAGTGAAAGTCAGGCAAACTGGGTGGACCATGCAGTCCTTATCTGCCATCAAATTCTATGTTTCTATGTTATCTGCACTGCTGCTTCATTTTCTGGTTGGGGGGAGCATTCACTGACTCCCTTGTTTCGTCTGCCTCCACCCTTGGCCAATTGAAGTACATATGAAGTGTTTCCCAGAACTGCTGTTCCCCTCCTGTATGGAAGGAGGCCATCACATTTGAACAGGCCTTTATCCCTTCAGGTAGGACCACAGTCCCTGATGTAGCAAAACCCCTTCTCTCTGCACCATGCCTTCAACCACTTGTTGGTGTGGTGTTCCCTCCCGCCCCCGGCTATGCACAGATAGCACCTCAGTGAAGGCTAGTGTACATTCTACCTGCTTCAGGCCCCGCCACGGCTTCCTAAACCTATCCTGCAATTACCCCTGCTGCACCCTTTGCCAGTCATTTGTCCCCAGATGGACAATGGCATCCAGCTCCCCCTCCTGCCCCGTCACCCTAGTGATCCTAAGATTCCGCTCCTCCTTGTCTGTGACGAGGCACCAGGTAGGCATCTCACCTCCCTCTTTCCCTCCCATGGTGTTCCCAAAACAATGCCCCTAACAATTGAGTCCCCCATCAGAAGTTGCTTCCTCTTCCACTGGGGTCTTCTGCCTCCCACCTTTGGGCCCCTGCTCTGAAGGACCCCCACACTCTACCTTGCTACTACCACAGGAGCCTTGTTCTGGCAGTCCTGTTCCACCAGAGTGGTGAAAAAGCTGGGTAGTAGCACTGGCTGAGTAATGTTTCCCTTTCCCCCAACCCCCACTGTCCCGGAGCCAACCACAGTCCAGTCGGCTCTCCTTGGCAACCTGTGAGGCAACATTGATGGATTTGGTGGCCCCTGCATGGGGGCAGAGGTTCCCGGAATCTTAACTAGCTCAGCACAGAGTCTAGAGACCTCATCCCTCAGCCCAGAGAGGTGCACACAGATTGGGGCAGCACTTCAGTCTCCAGAAGGTCTCCCTGAAGACTGCCATTCCACAGCCACTGCACTGTACTGCACCACTCCAAACATTCCCAAACATACTCCCTCTATGTCCTGAAAAATAATTTATGCTCTTGCCCGGTTAGGGTGTTTTTTTGATTTCCCTTAATTTGTTTGGTTTACCCCATTTTGCTATACCTTAGATAGCAACTTGATTTCCCTTTATTTGTTTGGTTTACCCCTTTTTGTTATACCATAGGTAGCTTACTAATTAGCTTCCCTGTACACATTTAAAAGGACCTTACTAGCTTGCCCCTTTATACCCCTACCCTAGATAGGGTACTATTAGTTTTCCCCATTCCCTCAGTAATCCCTTAATACTCTATCCTGGATAGGGTGTTATTAGTTTTCCTCTATTCACTCTTAATCCCTTTATGCCATTACCACAGATATAATGTTGAGCCTATTTCCAGTTATAGCTTACCTTTTTCCTTCCACCCCCCTCCCTACCATGAGTGTTACAACTGGAGTGAACAGAACCTTACCTTAGTCAGCTGACAGGGTCCCCTGCTTCCTTCTGTGGTTGTCTGCCAGTGCCTAAGACACCAGTTTTACAGCTGTTCCACTCTTGTGCTGTTCCACTCATGTGCTGGAACATAAGCATGTGTGGGGACATGTTAGGAGCGGCTACCTTTTATCTTTCCTGTGCAGCTTCCTTAAGGCAGTACTTCCTGTTGGACTACTGAGTCCCCGATTAGTCCTCTGACTGCCACATCACCCTGCCACAACCAACCTGCAATCAGAAATCTGACTCATCCCACCTCCAGTTATCAAATAGCTGAGGTCAATATGTCAGACAATTATCACCCTTCCTCCAAACTACAAGGCTTGACACAGTTCTTATAATATGGTCCCTAAATGTGGGCTATTATGGCTGGTTTCAAATGTAGCCTTCACTGAATAATAAATACACCAATTCAAACAAGTTTCACTTCAACTTACCCCACCTATGTTGTCTCCAAAACCACAAACTTTTTTTGTCTCTCCTGTGGCAAATGCAGGCATACTCTGCTTAAGGCAGCACCTGCAGGAGAATGTGTATTATAAAATGGATACGGAAAATCTGTGAAAATCCAGTCTCCTGATTGGATGAAACACACCATATGACCGTGCATTATTCCACAACGACCACACACCTGCACTTCTTTTCATCCTTCAGAGCCTTCTAGACATTTTATAAGACAGGTAATCCACTACAGACTATGGAGTTGTGCTCTGATATACACTTGCCTTGGGAAGTTGAATGCACTCGGCCTGTGGCCTCGTACCTCATAATACACCCAAGGCATGTGTATATCCAAGCATGACCAGACCCTGTAGTGGATTATCTGCTACTTATATAAAAATCCTCAACCAACCTGCAATCTGACTCAGTCCCACTTCCTATTATCAACTATCTGAGGCCCCAGGCCAGGCAGTTATCTCATTGGTGGGGGCGCAAAAAAATTAAAAAACAGTCCCTGCCCTTTTGCCATGATGTTATGGTTACTAAGGTGGTCAAATGGAAAATACATTTTCTTTTTTAAAAGCACCTTGTCCTGGTTTATCAGAAAAAATCACACGTTTTAGACATCTGTCATCCTGGCCAAATTTTGAATATATCCCCTGACAGTCCTAAAGTGTTGGGTTAAAGAGTTGGTAGTGGGAAGGGGGGCTTCTAGCAAGTCAGTTATAAACAGTGTAATGGGCAAGGGAAGTGGGAAGCCACTGATGCCAACCGCTGTCAAAATGACCAAGTCAGGTCAGGGCACAAGTCCACCCCAGCTACAACTTGGAGGGGAAAACACATGTAATCTGACTACGTCAACCACACGGAGGTAGACTTTTGTGTGACGCCTGACCAGCAGTTGTCAGAGGAATTTTGGGGAAGGGGGCCCAAGTTCAATTGCTACAAACTGGAAACACAAGGTGAGGTGTGATGCTGACTCGAATGCAAAAACAATGTACAAGTTTATTAAACATAACTAAACAACATTACACTAAATATCTGAACTCTAAAAGGCAAAAGAACTATAATATCACTAAATTATTACACTACATCCTATATTGTAAATCAATCATGAACACCCTTAGCCAGCCACCCTTGCGTGTCCAAACGGGGAAGAGAAGGAAGCAAGATGGGGAACTAGCTGCCCGGGGTAGGGAGAGAACATAGAACAGGACACAGGCCAAAACTATTCTGAAGCTGGTGAATTTTCTTCAGCTAAGGTTACCCTGGACCACCGGAATCGATCACCCCTCCAGGAACTAGTCTGCCTCCATTACTCAGCCACAGCCCCTCCATGGGCTGCTGAGACATCAGGACAAACCGTCAGACAGGACAGGTGGATGGGGAATACAGGGCCGGGGCACCTGGGACTACATGCAGGAAGACGGGTGGCGGCACAAATAAAACGTTTGTTAAACCCTGTGTCTGTGTCTTTATTTCAAGCAAACATTGCTTACTTAGGGCACTTTATGAACAAATAAAGCAATTCAGGTTATCAGATTACATAAAATCACAGGGGCACCATCTCTTAGTGGCCATCTCCTGATGGCACACAGATACTGGCACAGGGGCAATGTCATCACAGGGGCCCCAAAAGCATTGCAGTAAATCATTTATATACATTTATTTACAAACAGTTCACTTTCGAGAGTGCATTGTCCTTTTAAACCTGGCCTCTGGTGCAGGCCCCTTTCAATCTACTGACAGGCATTAATCCACAGGATTTAGGCAAACAGTTACTTATTTATAGTTCCTGGCTCAGTGGAGCCTTGCACTTGTTCTGCCCTTGAAACTCAGTCTAAACATTCACAGTCTGGGCTTTATTTTAAATACATTGGGCCTTGATCTGATGGCCCCTTTAAATCATTATCATCCTGACCCTGCTCACTGTCTGTGGGGCCGTGTTTTGGGTAGTTCCACGCCATGGGCAGTCAAGAGGTAGGGTTTGCCCACACCACAGTCATTTGGCTCAAGTGAGCCCTTCTTGTTACTCCGCTATGTGGGCAGTCTTTCACTGGGGCCTTGCCCGCCCCCACATTTCCCTGGTTCTATGGAGCCCTTACTGAAGCTCCACCCTGTGGGCGGTCCAGTTCAAGTGCCTTTGCATGCCCCCAAAGTTGCTGCAGGCACTTAGACGCGCCAAGGTTTCTTTATTTTTATCTTTATTTTTTTAATTCCCCCCCCAGCAGCCAGCACCCAACTGCAGTGCTGCCGCCACTCACCCTGCTGTCCTTCAACTACTCCTGGGCCAGGACTGCTGCTGCTGGCGCTGGGGGGGGGGCCTAGACCCACCTCCTCCCATGGACTACCACCGCTGATGCTGGTGCTGCTGGTTGAAGGGACAGCCTACTTCTGCTGCCGTCGCCCTCCTGCTGTTAGGCTACATGGGGAGGCCAAGACCCGCCTTCTCCCACTAACCTCCACAGACTGCTTCATGGAACTGCTGGACTACTGGAGGGGACGGCCTAGTGCTGTTGCTGCCTCCCCTTCTGACAGGACTGCTGCTGTGCTGCTGGGTGCTGGGGAGGTGGGCCTGGACCTGCTTCCCCCCCAACGGGAATCTCCTTCACCGCTGCAGCACCGGGACCCCAATGGACTGCTGCCACCATATTGGAGAGGGAGCCATGAACTGGAGGACCAACCGGGACATCAGGAGGGATGCAGGACCACCGGTAAGTCCCTCCCTATTTGCACTGCCCTGGCCAGCCTACGCTCCCCCCCAACTCTTGCTGCTGCTTCCTATTCTGCTACTTACGATGGAATGAACAGCTGTTGCCGTTCAAACGTGCTAAGGATTCCGGTCAGAATCCTCTCAAGCCCAACCCTGCCTGCTTGCCCTCTCGACTAGGCCCATGAGAGCAGGTGCCCGGCATGAGGTAACTGTTGGGGGGGGGCTGAGAGAAAGATCAGGCAGGGGAAAACGGGCAGGCAAATTATTTTAAAAAATGCAAGCCCAGCTGGGGTGTCGCGTTTGGGGGGGTTCCTAACACTAACGGGGCATAGCATGGGGCACCTCCCTAACCCTGGGACACCTCCCTACCTAACCAGCCCCAAGAGCACTTGGATGCCCATTTCTGGAGGGCACCAGGATTCTGGGGCACTACAACACTGTGTGCGTTTGTCCCAGTGTTCTATTGTATTGGCATTGTTCAGACGTTTCCCATAGTACCGATAGAAACATTCTTCTTGATACTGATTTAGACATGGAAAGGGTTCTAGAATTGTTTTAATGTTGACATTTTATTATTCTTGACCATTTCATCATGGCAAATGATGAAACTGAGGATTAGTTCTGATGCCATAATAAAAAATTGTTTTTTTTTTCAGAATGGCATGTTTTTTTTCTAAGTGGTCAAACTTTCTGGAATAGATTTTCAGAAGTCTTGCCTGTGATTATGTTGTACATTTGTAATAACATTTCTGTCACAACATTTAGGGCTACATTCTGAGTTGCAGGAACTGTCACAAAGTGCTAGGCACACTGATGGTTTCAAGCCTTCCTACTTGGTAACTAAACATTTGGGGTGTTGCCGCCATACAAATGGATCACAGACTTCCACTGAATGCCAGGGAGTAGCTCATTGGGCCTTACAAATAAACAAGAAGCTAATCCAGAAGTTATGTCCCTTGTGCTATGGTATGCTGTGACTCTGTGGGAGTCAATAACCAACATGTTAACGAGTGTATAATCCATTTATACCCACTGAGACATGGGCAACTCTTTTGCATTTTGACTTAGTCACAGGTGAGAATTCTTCCCTGCCAGTAACTATGAACTTCTTTTGTGTATGGTGCAAATTTGGGGCAGTGCAATGAGGTGACTCTTTGTCCCCCATTTTTAGCCCCACACAGTGTACCTGAGAATGAAGCCCTAAGTCATTAATGGCCCCTCATTCAATAGCTACATAGGACAGCCTTAAAAATAGCTACATTAGCACTGTAGGTGGAGGTTTTGGTAAATATTGAGGGGGGGCACATAAATCAGTTATGTACCTTATGAAAGGAGTCTTGCAGGTGTGTGTGGCTGGGGGAAATTTAGGATATTTGGAAATTCGGTCAGTGGACATTATGCCTCCATGGGAGGCAAGCCCCTCTTGAGCAAATCCAAAATTCCTACTTTTTTCCCCTTTTTTGGAAATGAAAGAAACAAGCCCTAATTGGACTATTAAAGCCATTTAAAAAAAGGCGTTTTAAATTTAAGACCTTACCACTGTAAATGGAAAATGGCAAGCAGAGCTACCATTTCCTGGAACCCTTCATGACACATAGCACCACCTTTCTCCGTGCTACAAGGATTCACCTTAAAAGAAACAGCTGCTTCAGTTGTAAGCCCACTGACTGGCCATACTACATCCCTAGCACCACCGGCCCAGCTCTTTGAGTTGTCTGCAGCTATGCTGTTTGTAGGGAGTGGGGTAATAGAAGTATGGATAGGGGAGAGGGCACTATTTACTCAGATGTTTCTGGTGCTATAGTCCAGGGGGAAATAGTCCAGTTTGTGAACAAAGCTCTGGATGAACATCAGCCTCATCTAGAACTGTTGCATACAGAGCAGTTCTAGGAGGCTGGCAGTCTGTCTGAAAGTAGACCGGGACAATAGTGTAATTTGAAAAGACGGCAACACAGAAATATTGACTGCATTACAAGAAGAATTGATGTTGCAAAGTAAATTGGTAAAGAACATGCAGTACACACAGTACACAGGAGTTGGGGGTGTTTCCTGCTTCTGGCACTGTAGGACATCATTGATGTGCTGCTCTGCATTATAATGGTAGATGGGTTAAAACAAGTTATGATATTCATTGACATCTCCTCCATTGGGTCACACCTTTAGAACTGTAAGCTGTCACTGTTAGGACCACTCAGAAACTTTAGCTAGCCAGTGGCCACTGATGAGGATGTGCAGCATCAGAGTCTATATAACGCAAATGATCTCATTGCTCCTCAAGTCTTCTTCCCACTGTCAACCGCTCATCGGATCTGCAGAAAAACAACACCGTCATTTTTTTCTACTTTATTATTTTGTAAACTTTACTTGTAGGCATTGTCCTTGTATGCCACCACCATCATAAGAACCTTAATTTAGTTTTTTTAACTGCAGTAACAAGCTCTATACGGATGATGCTTACACTGTTTGTGTTTGCTTTTTTGGGCCAGTCACACAACATCAGGGCTTGCAGGATCTGCCAATGATTTAACCAGGCCACAAAGAGATGCAGAAAGAAGACACTAGAAACCTTCATTCCCATTAAGGCCTTGGAAGCTGTTGCCATAGCCACAGGCTCTAAGCTGGTTTCTCCCTATTGCTTGACTGCCTCCGAGAAGGATACTCTGCAGCATTTGACGTTGCTGTTGCCAATGCAGTCACATTGAGGACCACAGACAAAGACAAAGGCAAATTGTCAGTCCTCTTCTTCAAGCCTTCACCACAAGCATAAAGACAAGACTCATGCTTTGCCAGTGATGTCAAGGTCTCCATTGAAGGAGGGTAAGTCCTCATCATCGTCTACTATGGCATTGACAACTACAGTCCCCAACCATGGATGAGATGCTAAGGTTGGGGTCTGGGTTTGGCACTGCTGTACCTACTATGGATGGTATGCAGCCTGCATTGTTGGGTTCAACCCCTTCAACGTCAGTAGTCCCAGACCTTTTAAAGTTGTTATTGACTCCTAAGTAGCTCTGGCATCATTCTCTGAACTGTTTCGCCGACTGTTACCACTGACAATAGTGGATGTCCCGTAAACAGGGCCTACCATGTCAGCAGTGTCACTGTTGATAGGATCCAAAAGCACTCTGGTAATTTCTCCATTGCAGCTGCTTCTGGCTTCCACTTTTACTGCCATTGTCATTCCAAATGACAAGGAGGAAGAGTATAATCCTGGTCTTCTTAATATGGAGAAGGATTTGGAGGATGAAGAAAGGGAACATGATCCCTATGAGGGAGTTTACCTTCCGGCACTACCCTCCCCTACCAACCCCCAATGGCCCAGGCTTGTTCCCAAATCCGGGTCAGCAGCAGGGTGTGAGGTGTGGCGTCCAGTGCTTCTACCCTCAGTGCCACCAGGCTGGCTATTGTCCTGCTCTTCTTAATATGGAGCAGGATTTCGAGGATGAAGAAAGGAAACAGGATCCCTATGAGGGGGTTTACCTTCCATCTCTACCCTCTCCTTGTGTAGTGAGAACGTTGTGTTGTATACCCATAGGTCTCTTCCTGAAGATACCTCTTTTCAGGCTTTGCTTAGACAACTCCAGGATGTAATGGGATTTGAAGATGAGGAGGAGAAGGATTCTACTCGGAGAAATTTGATAACATTTTTGGAGATTCTTACTGTTTCCTTCATTGTCATCCCTCCTGCATCCTGCTTTACAGGATGCTACATTTGCTGCTTGGCATAGGCCTAATATCTTGCTTGCAGTGCCAGGAAGGCTGATACGCAGCACCCTGCTCTGTCTGCTAAGCCACTATGCTTCCCAGCCTGAAACAGATTCTGTCGTTATCATGACTGCTTATGCTTGTTCTAGGGTCCCTAGACATATGCACCCCCTGCCTTCTGATAAAGAATCCAGGAGACTAGATGTTGCAGGCAAAAAAGACATATGCCTTTATGTCCTTAGGCCTTCGGATTGCTAACTAACATGCTCATATGATTAAATATCAAAATAGCCTGCAGAAATCTGCTAAGTCTACTATTCAGGCTCTGCCTGATAGTCCTGCTAAAGCTGATTTGCTTAAAGTTGCATCAGCTGGTGAACATACTGGTAAGCGTCTGTTAAGTTCTGCATATAATGCTTCCAATGCATCTGCTGGGGCTGCTGCCTCTGAAATATGCCTTCAGATATAGTCCTGGCTTTGTGTGGTTGGTTTTACCATGGATGTATAAAAAGCTATGCTGAATGCTCCTTTTAGAGGCTCTATTCTGTTTGGGGGGGTGCTAAAAAAGTTTTATGTGAGCATCAGTCCTCCTGGATGACCTTATGGTCACCTGAGTTTCTGACATCTCATCCCACCAGGGTGGATGGAGGGGGCTCATTTCATAAGCCTCCCATTAGCAGCCTCATGCCTGTGGTGGAGGTCCTCTCCCGGTTCCCCTCCCCCTTGCTGCCCATGCAAAGGCACCCAACGGTATTGGTACAGGCAGTGCTCCTGCTGCTGCCAGTACCTTCTGACTCTGCACCTCCTCCACATCTACTGCTACTTCCAGGGGCGCAGGAGGGGAAAAGGATCTTCCTTCATCTTCAAAATGGAGGGAGATCACAACAGACAAGTGTGTCCTGGAAACAGTGGAAAAGGGGCATGCTCTGGAGTTGCCTTCTCCCCCTCCAGTACACCTTCTGGCTCACTTGTCCCTTCTGTTAACAGAGGTTCTGTCACTTATACAAAAGTGGGCTATTTAACCCATTCCTCCCTGAGAAAGAAACAAAGGGTTCTATTTCAAATACTTCCTGATTCCTGAATGGACAGGAGATCTGCATCCTGTACTGGACCTCAGAGACAAAAACCTGTTTATCAAGGATAAAATGTTTCAAATGGTGTCTCTTCAGGCTCTTATCCTCCTGCTGCAAAAAGGAGATTAGTTCTGTGCACAGGACATGAAGATCACATACCTTCATATCAAAATTTGCCAATGTCACAGTCAATATCTTCACTTCATGCTGGAGGGTAGCCATTATCAGTTCTGAGTCTAGTCCTGGCTTATCCTCAGCACTGTGGGTATTTCCCAAATGCTTAGTGATTGCGGCAGCAACCCTTTGGAGGGAAGGACTTTATGTCTTCCTCTAGCTGGATGATTGGCTTCTGAAGGCCCAGTCCTTGGAACTATTTTGTACACATTGTCCAGAATTAGACAACTGTTCAAGAAACTGAATGTCACATTGAATGTACCAAAATCTGTACTTTTTCCTTGTCAGTGCCTCAAATATATTGGTGCAATGCTAGACACGGTGGTGCGTAGTGCCTTCCTGCCTGCAGTCAGGGCGGAGGCCCTTGTTGCCCAGGCCCAGGCCCAGCTGATACACAGAGGCCATTATGTGTTAGCTCAGATGATGTTACATGTGCTGGGACTAATATCTGTGGCTATCAGTATAGTTCCCTTTGCCTGACTTCATATGTACTGTATATACCGCATTGAACTATTCGGGTACAGTGGGATTCGCTGATGGATGAATTGGAACAAATGGTCCTTATCACGTCCCCTCTCTGCCATGCTCTATTATGGTGGATGGACCACCAGAACCTTTACAGGGTATTGCAGTAATTTCCTGAACTCCTGTGCAGATCCTCACAATAGATGCCTCGAGGTCCAGCTGGGGTGCCCATCTCAGGTTCCATCAGACCAAAGGATCCTGGACCAGCCTGGAGTCTGATCTGCATAACAGTGTTCTGGAGATGAGGGCTGCTCAGTCTAAAGGATTTTAAAGAGATCTCAGCCCCAGTCCCTTGCTGATTCGGACAGACGATGTCAGTGTCATGCACTACATATATACTGTATTCAAGGGGGTACTCACTCTTATCTCTTTTGCAGGGAAAGATGTTTCATGGCTTTCAGCTGTCAGCTGTATTTCTCCCATGTATCCTAAATGTCTTGGCAGATAGGCTAAGCAGGTCTCAGTCCCTGGTGCTTGAATGGGAGCTGCTGACATACTTAGTTAACAACCTATTCACAAGATGGGGTCCTGCAGAGTTGGACCTTTTTGTGTCTCCAAACAATACAAAGCCGCTGTGTTTTTGCTGAATCACATCAGGGCCTACAGGGTTTTGGCAAAAGGCATTGTCCCTCAAGAGTGTTTCCCTGATGCCTTTCATCTGATCCCTCTTATTCAAGGGTTCTGCTCAAGCTGCAGGAGCAGCATGCCACCCTAATAATGGTGGCTCCCTTCTGGCCTTGCCTGATTTGTTTTCCACTTCTGCAGCATCTAGCAGTGGAGCATCCTGTTCGGCTCCCATTCTGTTGAGGTCTGCTGTCGCAAGGAGGCATACCTGTTCTCTAAAGTGCAGGTGCTTCTCTATATGGTGTGCTTCCCATTCTGTAGACCCATTTACATGTCCTGTAAATACAGTCCTGCACTACCTTCTATCTTTATCTGACTCCAGTCTCCATTACTCATACATTATGATGTATTTTGCTGTCATTTTGATTTCCCTGCGCCTCTTGATGGGTGCATTGTGGCACAACTAGAAGTGTCACATATGTTTTTAAAGGGTATTCTGCACATACTGTATATCCCCCAGCTTGTAAACTGGTTCCACCCAGGGGTGTAGCCAGGAATTTCTGAGCTGCACATCAAGTGTGGAGTCACTGCTACCCCCCCCCTTAGGGTGAGCTACCCCTTAGGGCGAGCTACCCTCCCCATCCATACCCCCTTCCCCCAATGCGTTATTTTCTGTATTATATGCCAGCACACCACTAGCCACACCACCAAAAAAGTGTAGACTGGTTTTTGGTTACAATATTGCATTGTGACAAGCTTCTGTACCACATCAAGGTAGCCAGTCCCACAGAGGTCCATACCCACCACACCAGACATACCACACCAACAGGTTTCAGACAGACTGGCTTTTGGTTACAATATTGCATTGTGACAAGCCTCTGTACCACAACAAGGTAGCCAGTCCCACAGAGGTACACACACACACACAAACACACACACACACACACACACACACACACTAAAAGAGGGATAAGGTAACCTCAGTGATGCTCGGGTTTTGCTTCCGGTACTGTAACCATCACCCAAACCATTCACACCACAGAGCCCATACCTCTGGGTTTGGTTCTGGACCAATTTTAAACCACTACACCCCAAAGAGCCCCTTACCACAAAAGCATAGCATGTTCCCTACTCTACTGAAAACCACACATGCAGACACACGCACCAGAGAGCCAAGCTCCCAATCCAATCAAAATGTAGTCTTGTACTGCTGCAGCCCAGGAATAGCCACAGCCAAGTCAGCAACTGAAACATAACAGGCAGTAGATTACAGTAAGAGAGGGATAGGGTAACCTCAGTGGTGCTCGGGTTTTGCTTCTGGCCACATGTAGAATGCTGCCTCTTGTGCATTGCGACGTAAATCCACAATGCTTGTGTGGGACATTTCTTCCAACTCTTCTTTCCCTTCAGCCTTCGACACCACACCAGATGTTCAGTTCTTGATCCACACCACACCACTCCAGCTGTTACCCTAGTTATTGATCCCCATGCAAGACTGCCAGTTGTTATCGTGGCACAGCTCAATTGCTGAATTCCATTACGTGCTTGAAATTCTTCTGTCTTTGCATGGATCAAAGTCTTTGAGCACACCGATCTACATCAATGTCAATATCCTGATGCATATGCAGAACAGCAAGTCCTGTAAGGCGTTCTTCGCTCATGCTGCTTCTGAGCCAGGTCTTGATCTTCCGCAAGGCACTGAATGATCGTTCTGCACTCGCCACACTGACTGGCATGGTGGCCAAGACCGATAAGGCAGCATTTATGTTTGGATAAATATCTGGATTTAGTTGTTGCAAGGTAGTCAGACTTGAATCTGGTCTGTCTGCCAAAGGAACACCACACCACTTTGTGTTCCATAGTTCCAACTCCACTTCAAGCTCCTCCAAGCTGCTTAGGTCCGTTTGGTAGGCAGCAAACAAGTCTGCCATCTGTGTCTCCTGCAGAAACCCAAGTTTTTCTGGCACAAGGTACTGGGCAAGGAAACAAGGGTGGCAGTCGATTAGCTGCTCCTGCAGTTCAGAAATCACATGGTCTAAAAACGGAATAAATATATTACGCCTGTAGTATTCTTCAGCAGTGGCAGCATCGATATTATTGTGTTGCGTTTGCCTTCTGCATGTCTGGGGCACCGACTCTTCAATACATGCAGCATCTGCCAAAGCCATGATCTTGCGATACAGCTCCCCAAATGTCTTCTCTGAACTGTCCCTCATGTCCTTCAGTCTTTCAATAACTGTGGAGGTTTCCTCAGAGGCCTGAATTAGATCAATGCTGACCCGTTGCAGGTAAAGATGGAGTGGTTTTGTTCTGGTCAAAACAAAATCCACACTACACAGTGTCACAAGGAAATCAAATCTCAGTATTGCAGCCAACAGTCTGTCCCTTCACTGTCATATTCAGCTATCTTTTCTAGAGTGCTGGCTACACCAAAACCTTTTTTTGAATCTTGCCAGAGAATCAGTTTGGCTCATCCATCTGGTGTTTCCAGCTGCAGGAATTGATGATATATGGTCTGCTGGCTCATCATCATAGTCAGATGGGAGATTGCGGAATTCTCTGAGCTCCGACAGAAAGGCATTTATGGTGCTTATATGACAATTTCAGTGTCGAGATTATTTTCTTAGTAGTAACAAACATATTCGCTATTTGCCTTGTGGAACATAAGTGGACAATTGCAGTGTTCAGGCTGTGAGCCTTGCAAACAGTGTACATTGCTTCTGGGGCCACTGCCTTGATCTTTGCTTGCACGCCATTGAATCTACCACTCATGTTGCTGCCTTTGTCATAGCCTTGTCCTCTTTTCAGTGTTGGATCCATGCCCCAAGCTGTTAACCGCCGTAGAAACAGTTCTGCGAGACCCTGGCCAGTGCTGTCAAATCCTTCTGTGAATTCCACAAAATCTTCATGGATTTTGACGTTCCCAGAAGAGTCACGATGCACATAGCGCACTGATAAATATATCTGTTCCTTTGTGGAAATGTCCGTAGTACCATCTGCTATGAAGCTGTACCACTTTGCTTCCTTTGCATTGTGCAATATTTGTCTCTGCACCTGTTGTCCCATTACCCTTATCAATTCATTTTGAATTTGCGGTGACATGTATGTGGCATTCCTTGGAGCTGCTGTGATGTGTTCTTGTAGCTCTGGATCCATTGCTGCAGTGTACTGTACCATGGCATTAAAGTTTCCAAGCACACTAGATTTTCCTCTTCGGGCAATGTTTTGCCTTCCACAGAACAGAATAATCACACTTATGCGACGTAGGACATGCATGGTCCTCTCTGTCGTTTTGTTGGTGCACTCCAGAAAAGATTGGCTTGCTGTTCTTAACTTCCCAGCACAAACTGAAAGAAATGCATCTGCTCTAGCAACAGCATTCCCATGGTCTTTTGCTTTGCTGTGCTTTTCCAGAGTCTTTTTACCATTGGACCAATCCCTCATTGGTGCAGATACCAGAATCATGCAACTGGAACTGAATACAAAGCATGGAGCACAGAATACACCATCCAATGTCTTTGAATACCTTGCAAATCTGTAATCATTCAACAGCTGTGCATTAAAACGCCTGAGACGCTGGCTTGGGCCTTCAGTACCCATCAGACGCCCTGGAAAGTGAAAGTCTGTTGGTGGTAGCCACTGTGTTTCCAGAATTTGCTTCTTTTCAGCATCTGTAAGATGTGCCCGATTAAAACAGCCAAGGTCTTCAGCACTACAGGGATTCTGATCCAGTTCCCGGGGGATGCTCTTAGTTGGGGCATCCACAGTGACCACTACTTCCAGTGGACAGCTGGTTGTCTGGAAAGCGTCAATGGTGAGTTCTTCCTGGGAACTGCTCTGATTCTGGACAGCGTCCATCATGGTCAGTTCATCAAGGGAACAGCTGTCAAGGGCAAGTTCTTCAGAGGTGTCCAATAAATGACAGGTGACATTAGCTTCCTCGATAACGGCATGCAATGTTGAATCTTCAACTTCTGTGTCATCTCTCATGAGCGGTGCACAGTTATCCAATGCATTCTTTGTGGCAATCCTGGGCTGTGGCTCCATGTTGTGAACCCTAAAACACACAAATGCTCCAACTTTAAATGTACTGCGCAAACAACTGCCAGTGCTCTTTATAATACAATGCATTGTTAAGCATGCATTTCTTACCCAGAGGTTGATGAACCTCAAGTGAGGAAGGACTGCATCACCCTACACATCTTTGCAGTTTCCTCCATTCTGGCATGTTTTGCCTTTCGGACATGTGCTCCAGATGGCTGCTTGCATTTTCCAGCCTCCATCTTGTCAATGAAGAGGTTAGCCTTAGAAATGCAAGAATAGGACTGTTGGAAAGACATGCAAATACAGCAGATGCTTGAAAGGGAGATTGAAGGACTGTACTGTACCTTGATATAGTGGACGACAAATTGTTCACTGACATGGAGCTTCTGACCGATGTGTATTCAGCACTGCTCCTGTGTAACCACAGCTGACCCCTGTCTTTACTAAGGCAAAACAAAAAAGTAATTAATAGCCCGACTAGTACAAATCAAGAATGTCTGCCAAGAGATGCGAAAAGACGAACCAGATGTAGTGGGATCAAGCCGATCGGCTGGTGCCGCTGTGAGTAATGGTAGCTAGCCAATTCCAGTTTTAGCGAACCACTGTAATGTAGATTAATCCAAAGGGGGTACCGTGCCCCAAATTAAGCAGCATGTTTTTGAAATGATTGTGGCAACACAATGACTAATTGTGAGTTTATGCTATACAGGTGGTACAGGGAGCCCTTATTACCAACTGCATTCCAAAGTTTTACAATGTTATATGATAAGATGACGTTGGTTTTTAATGCTTCATGAATGTCAGTGGCAAAACAAATCAGTACAATCAGGATTCCTTTTTCAGAGGTCAAAATGATGGTGTATTCTGGATCAGGCCAGTAAGTTTGTTAGCCTTGTGCGCTTTGTACTGCAGAACACATTTCAGTAAATACACCAGCTTGGGTGATGGAAATGTATATGGGGCTACTGGGTTTTCCCCAGTCAGTAGCCCTGTTTGCTAGTGGCTAAACAACTATTTTGACCCGTTTTTCTGAGAATGCTTTTCACAAGTCCCTAGAGACTCCTCCAGTGGGTATACGAAATGAACAGTTCTGCATGATTGAAATTAGTTTTCTCTTATAGGGTCTACAATGGCTGATATCTGCTGGGCATGCCTGTGCCAACTGAAATCCATGGATGCCTGTGCAGTGCTGTTACCTGTGAAACTCCTACCAGTCAACCCATGACCAGCCAGCACCAGACTGCTTAATATATTGCATTTAC
This sequence comes from Neoceratodus forsteri, assembly GCA_016271365.2. Lineage (NCBI taxonomy): Eukaryota > Metazoa > Chordata > Ceratodontiformes > Ceratodontidae > Neoceratodus > Neoceratodus forsteri. The sequence goes on along the minus strand of CM057455.1, from coordinate 1,337,090,823 downwards.
AATTGTCATCGTCATAGGATGACGTTTGTGTGACTGTTGTAATGCTATGAAAGTTCCCATCACATGAAAGAGTGAATATTTGTTTATAGTATTAGCCCATGACAGAATAAATATTGACGCACTCGTGTTTCAGTATTCAACTGCCTGGGTCCAGTGCAACTTATTTTACAATAAAATGACCGAGGTTCCATGACAACAGTAAGTAATGGTTAACAGCATAGCAGAAGCAGGCACTGTAAGCAAGAGAATGCATTGCTTAGGTAAGGTTAATGGAAACCATTCTGGCCTTTGGGAACAAAAAGTAAGTGAACAATGGCAGATGCAATGCATTATGCTAACTCTTCCTTTGCATTATCTAGCAGCACTTCAGGCTTCTGCTGGTCTCCTGAAAAAGGTAAAATTTCAAGTACAACCGGTCAGCTTGTGCAAAAGTGTGGGGGCTAGTCTATTTCCCAGTCAGGTTAAGGGCACTGAACATGTACTCCCTAAAGAGATGCAATAGCGATGAGAAAGAGGACATGATTTGCCCTCAAGCATTTGAGAGGGATAAATAAAGTGAATGAGGAGTCTTTATGCTGCGTGATTGGCAACCATAACACAAGGGTGCAGTCTTAAGCAGATGGATGGGAGGCTTAAGTCAGAGGGAAGTTCGGAAGCACTTCAGAGTGGGTGGTGGACACTTCAAAAGCACAGCCAGAACAGAAGAGGTAATCCTGTTGAAGACAGCGGTCAGCTTTCGCTGTAGGAGAGGCTGGGGAAGGCAAGGATTGTGTTTAGGGAAGATTTGTGGTTGGAGCCATTAACAGTTGCTCAAGCTGTGTCCCATGCAATACGAGCATGCACAATACGATTCACCAAATGGCCTGCTGGCCTCTACAGGTTCGTAAAATTAAGAACCGCAATAGCACTGACATAACCTTTATTACTGGCCTGGGTGCTCAAAAATGAGTCAGAGAAACATCTCACACTAGCAATGCTCAAAACCACAGCCACTTGTCATTTGAGTCATCTTGCTCCTCCTTTCAGAATATAGGATTATAAACATGCCTTACCAGGAGGCATGTTAAATAATGTGCCAAGGAGCATGACGCAGACTGATTGCTGAGGCAAGTCACGAGAAGGATAGAGGAGGGGTACCTGAGGCCTGCCTAGTGCTTGCTGGGGGCAGAGGGCAAGTGTGGCTGGACTCGGGGGCAGGTGCATTTAGAGAGTGTTATTAGGTGCTGCTTGAAGTCAGTTTTGAATTGTGCCAGACAATTGGTGGCCAAGAGGAGCCCAGGGAGTTTATTCATCCACAGGGGGGCCCAGTAGGCAAATGCATGTTGCCCAAGTGAGGTGTGAAGGAAAGGGATAGCCAAGGCCCTTCTAGTCCTCCCTCTGGTGACCTGTAACGAGTTGGCCACCTTGATCAAATTGCCTACACAAGGTGGTGTTTTACCCAATAGAGTCTTCTTCCCTAGGATGCAGGTCTGGAATTTGACTCTGTTTAAGGACAGCCAATCTGTGCGTTCATACAGAGTACAGGTGTGAGTGCCATGCTCAGCATCCAGGGTGAGTCTGCAGGCTTTGTTGAGTGCTGTCTGAACCCTCTTGAGCACTGTATCCATTTCCGCCTCACAGACCACTAGTCCATAGTCAATAGCAGCTATATGTGAACTGTGGACTGAGAGGCGGATGGCCCCCGGAGAGAGGTGTTGCCTGTGCCTGTACTTTTCCTACTGCCATTCACAGTAATTGGCACCATACCTGCAGCTCCTAAAGTGCGATTGTAATTGATGACCAGCCAATTTAATTTAGAGGACCATACCTGGGATGAAAAAAAACCATATCAACTCTGCAGACTGCCGTGCCACACTGCACCCAATGAATGCCACAACCGGTCTGCATTCTCTGTTGCATTCCATTTGCAGTGCATGTGGGATGAATAGACACAAATAAAAGCCCTATCCACAACTGAAAAACTCGATCTCCATTCTGTGTGGAGTCTGTGCCTCTCGATCTGCACTGAACACAAATAAAAATTGGGACAGAAATAATTTTCCTTGAAGCTGCTGCTCTGCATTTGGCACCAACATTCATACAAGCAGACAGAGAATGCACCACGAGACCTCCCTCATTTTGCGACTGCAAGGCCAGACCACAAACCCCAACAGAACTGTACAAGAAAGATCACAATAAATAAAAATAATTACATTATTTCAGGTCCTAAATAGTGGGGTCCCAGATTACACTGACACTGAAGTAACTCGCTGGAAATTACTATCCCGCAGATTGCCACAGCAATCACTTCCTCAGGGAAACCAGAAAGTAAATAAAGGACGAAATGCTAAATAAACACAACTTCAAACCAAAAAAATGTTTTTAGGCAGAAATTACTGTAGAAGCAGAATGGCTTACTGACTGAGACAACTCCATAATTAAGCAATGGTGGCTGAGAAGATGTGCTCCACGATGCCCCCGCGAAAAAAAAAGTAAGTAGCAAGCTCTGTGGTCAACCAAACAATTGCTCATTACTTAACATCTTTATTATCACAGTCAATCATTAATGAGCAGAAAATACGTTCATTTCCAGGAGTGACTCAGGAGAGAATTAAGCACAGTGAGGTTATGTGACTTGTTGAGGGTCACACAGTATGCAAGCAGCAGTTGTGGGATTCAAACCCAGGTTGGCCAGGTCTCCAGGTTAACAGCTCTTTGCTCTAAACACTAGATTATACTGCCCCCCCCTCAACTCATGGGCTGCCACAGTATTCACCATTTTGGGTCATCTGTATTTCAAAAATACATGTTTAACAATCCATGCCTGTTTTTTTTTTCCATTACCATGAAACTCCTCCCCCGTGCTAAGATAATGACACTGATCACATCAAATGGTGTTTTTAGCCAGTTGCAGCACTGAAGCCTACCATAGAAGTGAATCAAGTTTGCATGGTACATAGATGGTGCTAGGTGGAATTAAATGTTTGGTCCATCGAGTCTATCTCCCAGTTCCCCTAAGAACATTATCCTGAAATATTATTGTACCCTAACCCTATGGATTTATCCAGCCTGGTCTTAAAGCCATTATGTCTCCAAGTTAATTGAATCTGCCACTGGGGTTAATCAGCCATACCACAGAACTCAGGGCCTAAGTACCACAGGAAAACTGGAGCCCTGGTTGCAGCAGAAACATTCCAAAATAAAATGCTGAAACACATTTGGCTAACAGAAATCGGTCACAATGTCCATGTATTTTTACTGACAAAAACTCACTCTTTCTTTATCCTACATCGAAGGACATTTCACTGCCTGACCATTGTGAATTTTCCAGTTAAGTCACACCAAATGAATTATTTGCACCTTGAGATTTTCAGCACTAAAATGAAGAGATTAAGGGCACATACACCAGTACCGCTGCTGCTGCTGCTGCTCAGTGGTTGTACAACCACTTAGCACCACTGCAACCATCGCGACCCCAATGAAATATGCTATAGACAGCATGGTCTTGTGGCTACACCACTGACTTGAGAACCAGGAGACACAGGAAACCCAGGTTCAAATCCCATAGCCATTTACACACTGTATGACCATGAGTAAATCTTTGTGTTTCAGTCCACCTGACCGTAAAAATGGGTAAAAGCAAGATCTTACTGAAACTGAGATACTGCTCCTCAGCTGACCTATCCCGGGTAAATAAATCTTACAGGATCACAAAAGCATTTGCAAGGGTCTGCTTGCCCTGGCCTGAGGTGCAAGAAGCCTGCAGTGAACTCTTTGGTCTGCCAGGTGTTTACTGAAAGGGAGATTCTGACACTGGTGTGGGGACATAGGCACTGTAAACTTTAACTATGCTGGAGGAATGACACACGGAGACCACATCACAGACACGGGGTAACTCCAGAAAGGTACAAAATGAGAAGAAACAGAGAGAGCAGCATAGAAATACAAAATTGAGTGAGGAAATGACGCTGCCCATATGCAAATCAGACAAGCACACGCTCTGCACAGAGTGAAACCGAGAGAATCACAGTCATCCCAAGTTACCTAGTAATGAAACAGCCACACAGAAATCATTTAAATGTGCAGTAATCATTAAGAAACAAACAGTTCAGTGTATTGAAAAACAATAATAACCACATATGTATATAAGAGAGTACTGCTGAGAAATGTGAAAGTAACATTAAAAATCACAGCAGACCGTATCACTGTCATAGTGTTTTCTGTTCTATGAGTAGCAAGATGTGTAGTCCATAGTAAGCATAGTGATGTCCATGTTACAAGCACATTAATCCCCTCTGAAGGTGGCATCAAATGGGGAGTTAATGCATGGTTGGACTGCTGTAGAACGGTCCCAACCATGCATTAACTCCCCATTAGATGCCACCTTCATCTGTGATTAATGCTTACATGTAACAGCCAACCTACACCACACACACACACACACACCCACATCCCCACACCATGGTAAAACATAGGACACAGCAAAAAGTGTCCAACTTAACACAATACAAACAATAAAATATGTCAAAGTCCATCATTCTCATGAAATAATACCATCTCGGGGTCGAAAAAGCTCATAAAGGCCACTTGCCCTTCAGGCTCATGGCTTTATGGCGTGTTTGATCCCCAATGGTATTACTGTATTTCCTTGTACACCACACTTTGCCATCATTGAGTCTCTATATATACATTTCTGCAACAGGGATGGGCACACATGGAGTGTGATAAATCCTTTTCTCTTAGTAACTGTGTCTATAAATGTAAATTCTTTATATACATTTTTCAATATTATTTGGTTTTGGATAATGGGTAAGCACGTTAGACAATAAAATGTCTATTTTCAGTCAAGACACAGGAGAGTACAGTAACAAGCACACTGGAGTACCGATACAACAAACAAGATAAAGGGATACGAGTAGTGTCGTGGTACAATACATAAGATATGGGATGGATATACCACATATAAGTTTACATTTCTGTACATATAATACTTTCACTGCTCTTATTGTAGTGATTAAGGCCTGATGAACCAGCACAGTGATAGCAGCACAATTCTTGGTGCAAATAGGCTGGTTATTGTGCCTGCCAGCGCCACCAAAACTGCCACACACAGAACTCTGCCTAAGTCACTGGTGGGCAGGAGTCACCCATGTGGCCCAGGTGCAATACAAATGTGGGTGCCATATGCTAGAGGGCACTACTAGGGTTTATAAGTCTAATTAATTATTCATGACAGTATCTCCGTCTGTGATTGGTGCCGCACTGGTCTGAAATATCTAAGAAGTAACCGGCGTGGCACCCACTGACAGCTTCCTGCTGCAGTAGCTGTTTTCTATCGGCACAGGGAAGCAGAACATAAAAAAATCTCAGGTCATTATTGCGATTAGACTTATAATCACTATAATGACCTAAGAGCCATCCATTTCCAAGAGATTAACAACCGGTCAGTCGTTAATCTCTAAGAAATGACCGGCTCTTCAGTCATTATTGCTTAATTGTACCTGCTAGCACACTGGACTGCACCACTGATGGATGCATCATGGCACAGCACCAGACACATGGGGCTATGCCACCTCCAGAGCTCCACGGACCCTATGCAATCACCAAAATGTCTCCCATACAAACCCAACCTTTCCCTTAAGGCCTGCTTCTGAATCTAAAATTGTTCATTTTGTCCTTCAGTTCCTTCTGGTGGTACAGTGGCCTCCCTTGCTTCCCAGCCCTGGAGTCATGGACTTCCAATGGGAACACTCAGTCCCTAGTCCATTTCCCCAGTGCTGTCGCTCAGTGTACTGGTCTTCGACCAAACTCTGTCCCTGGACGACACCTCAGTAGGTTACTGCAGCTGTGCAGTTCACCCTCAACCTGCCAGTGCTTAGGAGTTCTTAGGGAGGAGGTGCGGCAAAACTCTGCAACTGACAGTGCAGAGAAGGCTTGTGATCCTGTCTGTGTATGGCACAAGTTGAGGGAGCTGGCTCAAACCTGTTGTTCCCCTTCAAAAGCACTAAAATGGGTATGTGTGAAAACTGGACCCTCAGACTAGACCAGACTGGCAAAAGCCAGGCCAGTCATATTCATGCAACTTGAGCCCGGTCTGGCCAGACTGGCCAATCTGGATTTAACCAACCTGGTCCAGTCCAGGGGTCTGCTTTTCACCAACATCCCTCTCAAGGCACACATAAACATATTGTATCATACCATACCTGCTGGATAAACACTGGAAAGATTATGGAATTACCTATGACAGCATAAACATTTTTGGCCACACCTGCAACAATCTAGCAACCTGTAAGCTCCTATTCAAGTGTTACATTTTACAGAGGGCATTGTACTCCTGTGCCTGCCAAACTGTGGCTAAAACAACTCAGAATTCTTAGCCACTTCGAATTTCACAAAGCCATTGGTAACTGACTAGCGTTAGCACACACCCCCACAGAAAAAACTACCAGTATACTCACTAGCTCACTTGCTCAGTACAAAAAGAAAACTTCCTTTTCACATTAGGCAGAGTGAAACAATATTAACTGTGGGCAGGAAAATGATGAGTGAAAATTAAAACCCTCCCCAACTGTCTTGTCTTCCATTTGCTCTTAGCTACCCCTCAGGCTCAGTCATCACAAAATGCCACCATTTCAGAAATGAATAAGTTTTGCATCAGTCTATGCTACATGGAGTATACGCACGATATTTCAACAACAACACACAAAATATATAACTACAAATATAAATTATGTGTTTGAAATGAACTCAATGCCAGCTTGTCAGCAATTAATGTTTTTAACTGTCAGAAAGTAGACTGCAGGGAGTGATGTCACAAAGGGTGCAGTCACAATGCAGATGCAGCATAAGGGAGATACTGTACATCAGTTTCCAGGCACAGTACTGTTTTACACATCACACCTTATACCATCAGGTCATATATATTTTTTATTGGTAAAAGTCAGAATAAAAATGCTTTAGAAATAAAGAAATAACTTCTGGCAACTTGACAAAAAAAAAATCAACATTTTCTCCTTGCTGTTTTCAGCAGTAGTAGCTCTTTAAGATGCTACAGCATTCAGCACCTTTTTTTTTTTTTTACTTCCTGTGCTGATTTTGTTCCCACCCCCTACATAACATGCACTGAAATGATGTTTTTGTGCTTCCTTGTTGAGTCTGGTGCATTGCTATAGCAATAGAGAGCGTTAGAGAGCAGAGAGAGCTGTGCATGTCTAAAAATAACAGTCACTTTTCTTTTTTGTGTTTGTAAGTTCTTGTGGTTCTAGTGGTCAGAAAGAAAATGCAGTGTTACAGAAAATCTAAGTTTTGTATTGCCTGCCATGGCCTAATACTTGTATTGGTGTTTGTATATACATTCTGCAAATGAGACTAGCTTCTCATAGAACTTATCCTATATACCTGAAACTTTTAAATAAATTAAATTAAAAAACCCTGTCCTGTTTGTCAGTTATGCAAACTTTGCCTTATTCAGCTGCAGCACGTCCTGTAATATGTGTGTGTGTGTGTTTATTATAGCAATGAACGTTTTGCTACATAACAGAATTGAACTGGTGAGAGCTCCGCATTTGTCCTCTGATGACCTGTGAAAGGGAAGTACAGGTTATGAAGACGGTGAACAGGAATACTGCTCATCCTGGGAAGCTGGTTTCACTTGTATATAAATACATCTATCAAGGACATCAGTTTCTCTTTTGATCGCCTTCTGGGTGCAACCCTTGTCAATGGCCCAGCCCATGTACCTCTCTTTCCTCCCATTTTTTTCTCTCTCAAAGCAGGAAGTATTTTTTTTATAATATGTATTTATACCCACAGGAAAGCCCAGCTGAGATGCAACATCTTGTTTTCATGAAAATCCTGCTTCTACACAGTGCTGCAGCTGGGAGTGAACTGAATGGTGGTACAATCAGTGAGGACGTGGCTGTAGTGGGATTTGAACAAGATCTCCTGCTTCTCAAACCTGTATACTCTAACCCCTTGACAAGGCTGCGTTTGAATTTTTCAGCAGACCTAGCTGACACATATGACCCTCCTGCCCATAATCAATTAAACTGGGTTTACTTCATTTATTTCCTCAGGACAGCCCTGCTGAAAAGCAACATCTTGTTTACTCAGATTTACATATGGGAGCAGCAGTATAGCGCAAGTTAGTCAAGTGGACAAGTTCAAGGTCACATACAAGAGAGAGTGGCTGTAGTGTGATGGATCAGAGTGCCAGACTGTGGAGGGATTCAAACCTGGGATGTGACAGATCCCAAGCCTGGGTACCCTATCCACTACACCATATGGACATCAGATTTTACAGCAGAACAAGACACACATACAACCCATCCCGTTTAGCCTTTTTATTTACTTGTCTAGCAAGAAAGCCACATTAGTTTTTATTTACCAGGTGAGTGCGCGAGGCAATAACAGTTGCCTATTTTGCATCTATCCGAGGGCTGACAGACTGATATGCCATTCTGAGTTACTCCAATACTAGATGCACTTGTGTATATAATTTTGAAAAAGACTAAAAAAATGTAAATTTACTTTGTTTATGTTGACCCAGAAAGAAGGCTACACAATACTGCCTATTTTAAGCCTTATTGGGGGTTTATACAGATGCAAAGTAAATGATACTGAGCCAGGCTAAGTTGTTGGTGCTATTTTTTTCATCCAGCAGTTCGAATAAGATGCAATATCTCCTTTAACCCTACTTAGCAGCTGGGTGGGTTATAACACAAGGAGGTCAAATGAGTCACTTAAGGTCCAACCAGGCTAGTACACTGTTACTAACCAGCCTCCCACCAACATTAAGAGGAAAAACATATACGTGTATTGCTCTGGAACATCATTACAGATTAAAAGTGCTATCTCAACACCAAAGCAAAAGACACAAAATGTAAATGTAGATACTATCACAGGAGGAATAGTGATAAATTCAGGCACAACGTGCTATATTGTGTTTGGTTATGGTTGGTTCTCTTAAACCTACTGGGAATCGGGCATATTAAAAATACAACCATCAAAGTGCGACATCACCAGTGCTGGGAATTCAGCCAGGAGCTTCCAAATACACGTTCAAATAAAGCATTTATTGCAGAAAAACAATAAAAAATAACCAATAAATGAAACTATCAAAGTAACCACCAGTGATGATCTTATTCTTGCTTGAAGATACCCTCAGTCCTCAAACTTCTAATACGCACGCCCTTTAAATTAACCCAGTGCCCGCCGCTCGTGCGCAATATCCTGAACAGTTTAATTATTAATTATTAAATAAATAATAATAGAAGGAACCAAAAACACAACACTATGAATGCAACTCACCAGCAATGTTGCATGAAGGGTCGACCCCTCGCACTGCTAACTTCTGATCTGCATGGCATTTTAAATTAACCCCTTGCCCTCCACCAGTGCAGCAATGCTCCCAAACATTATCACTGGTAAATAAACTCAATAAATGAGAGTTACCCAGCTTTCCTCCTTCCGCAATATTCCTTGAAGGTTGTTTCAGTCTGCAAACTTCTGACTCTCACGCCCTTTAAATTAACCTCTCTCCGCCGCATTCCACAACACAGCACACTCCGCAACGCCAATCCAGTTATTGCACTAACAGTACTTTACTTACCCTTCAGCTGTGCAACTGCAGCCGTAAGGGGTCCAGGGTGTCAAGATGAGCCTGCAGTTGTTTACTTCCACCACCTTCCTTACCCAGGAAGGACAGTCAGCCTCAGCCCAACAAGCAGTATCGGGAGGGAGCCCAGCTCCTGACTGCACTGAAGGAACAGATGGAAGCTTCCCTGAGCCGATCAGTAATTTCAGCAAAATCATACTGCAGTTATCTCTTCCTTTTGTACTGCAGCTCACTCCCTTTTCCCTTCTTCACCACTCTCCCATAAATGGAGTAAAAGCACTCCAATTCTACCTCTCTCCCTTACACTCAGCTTGGCTCTGGTACTGCAATGCTCTGAGCAAATTTGCTCTCCAATCTCTCATTTATGTCAGGAGCAGCTTTTGCACTTACCTCTCTCACCGGCGCCGCTTGCTTGAATCAATGTCCATTCGTCTACCTAGCTCTCTCTCTTGTCTCTGTGTGATGACCTGCCTGCTCGCTGTACTATGTTGCTGCACCAGCTCGCTCCAGACTAGTACGGCACTCCGTCCCGAGTCCCAACTCCGGAAGTTTCTCCTCCCCAAGAGGCTCCGACTCCACTGCAGTGCCATGGCTGCCCAGTTATCAGTCCAAAAACCCAATCGCCTGACCGACCAAACTCCTCCCCATGACCTCAGACTTTCCACTGAATTGATCCAATCCATGACACGTCTCTAGCACAGCCAGCAGCAACACCACGTAAGCACCTTCTTTCCTCCTGCAGAGTAGAGACTGTGCACAGAGTTCAGCTGGAATTTAAGCAGCCCACTCACCCCTGCTCTGCCCCTTTCTAGCCTTGTGGCACGCCTCCTTCTGTACGCGGACCTGATTGAGGTGGGCAAGATATTCCACAATCAGGTCCACTAGGTCACGGGACCCTGCCCCCCTACCCTTCAAAAAAGCCTCTGAGTGCCGGGAAAAGCCCGCGAAAAAAAAATTAAACAAAAGAATGCAACGGGACATTGGGCTTCTGTGCTACCCCACAGCTTTACTACTACATGCCATGGCGTGTCTGGCGTATCGGTAGCTACGCCCTTGGTTCCACCTTGAGACCTCAGTTTCATTCTTGGGAAATTGACTTTGGCTCCATTTGAGCATGCTGCAACCTGTGAGATGCATTTCCTTTCATGGAAATCACTGTGTTTGGTCGCCATGACTTCTGCTCATAGAATTTCTGAGCTACAGGCTCTCTTGCAAGAGTCTCCTTGCCTGATTTTCCATAAAGAGAGAGTGTCTTTGTGGATCAGTCTTCATTTTCTACCAAAGGTGGTCCATGGTTTTACATTGAATCAGGCTATACACTTTCCAGTGTATTACTGTGAGCATAATAACAAGGGTGAGGCATTGCTCCATACAGTTGATGTCCTGTACATAGAATACTGTGTTGTTACCTTTATTGTACCAAGGACTGCAGAAAGTCCTCTCAGCTTTTTGTTTCATTTGTCCCTGGGAAAGAGGGTGCTCCTATAACTAAACAATGCCTGTCCAAATGGTTGGCTAACTATTATTTTTGTTACAGGAAATACGGCTAAGGAACTTCCTGTTGCTGTTCATAGCCACTCTACAAGTGGTAGCCACTTCTGTTTGTTTTCAGATTGTTTATGTAGCTGACATATGCAGTGCTGCCACATGGGGCACTGTGTTTACTTTCACTAAGCATTACAGTCTAGATACTGGGCCTAATTTTACAAAGTGGGCTTGTGTCAAGCCCTGTGTCCACCACAAAGTTTGACGCAGCTGCGCCAAAGCCCTCAGACACAGTTTGGTCTGAATTTAGATGGGCTGGTGCAGCTGCGACACTTTCCCCACTTTATGGCACCTTGCACCAAAGGTTTGGTGCAAGCGCCGTGAAAGGGGGTCTCCCAGGGACACAGCACTAAACCAGGGAGAAGCTGGTCTAACTCCCTGCATCCCACATTTTGTACTTGCAGCAGGGCATTTGTGGCAAGTGGCTTTCAAAATCGCGTTTGCCACAATGTTTGACGCAAGTTGCCACTTGTTGAAACACCCTGCTTCAAGTCCCTTGTGGCACTGCAAAACACTTTAGAAAATCAGGCCTATTGTCTCTACTAGATGTGCTGGCTTTGGTCAGGCGGCACTGCAAGGTGTTCAGTCAAGCTGTCATATCATACATTGCAATCCTGCATAGGTACTTTGTATTGCTTGGGAATCATTCCAAAGATGTGGCCCAATGGAGGAGAGCTTCTTGATGAAGACGGAATAGTTCCTCACCATAACACTACATCGTTGAGAGAATCTCCTCCATTGGGTCGCAGTGCACCCACTATCCTTACCCCTTACTGAGGTATAAGCTGCAGTTTTGTCCACTGCCTTGTCTGGAGGTGTCCATCAGTGCCTTATGCATACAATATTAACAGTCCCATGCCTCTCCTTGTGTGCCTGGTACTGATCTGGTTTCCTGGTATCTCACAGTAAGAGGTCCTCTGAGCTTATCTCCAGCGGGGAACTGAGAAGCAGTGGGGCTGCCCACATTATATAGGTGCCACATTGCACATCATCATGGGCAGCCCCCAGCTAGTAAAAGTTTTGGAGCTGTCCTGACACCAGCGGATTATACAGCAGTTCCAAGGGGTGTCCCAATGGAAGAGACTCTCTGGAAGATCTACTATTACAGTGAGTAACTGTTTTTTTATGCTACCTAGCTTTCCTTGTGATTAATTGAAACCCTTTCAGATTGTTACTGGTGGATATGCTGAATCACTTGAAGGCTACAGATAACATAGGTAAAACTACTGACACTCTGAAAGCGAGCCCACTGGATGACTTTCTGAACTTTATGTCTAATGCAGAGTTATGGCAGTCAGATACCGGCCTGAAGGTAGAAATAGTGCAGCTTGCGTTACACTGTAAAAACACATTGGTACTTCAAAAAGGCTTGGAGGAGAGAACAGATTCTGCTTTTGATAATATAATTGTAGTCACAAAGTCATTTGAAGATGCATTTAAAATTACTATGAAGAATTTGGAAAAAAAGATGTAAAATAGGCAAGAATCTCAAGACTTCTGAAGAGAAGAGCTTACTGTAATTCTTAAAATTGTCATTTTGCAGGGCCCAGCATAGAAACAGACCAAAAATATACTTACTCCTGCTCCTGTGCTTTTTGGTCCCATGCAGTGGTGTTCAGAAAGCATCTTTCAGTATTCAGGAAAACGTTAACAAATACAATAGTCAGGCACTGTTTTAACTTGTGTTTCAGTATTTATAGTCCTCAGTATATGACGGCAAGAAAGAATGCTGGCCTCCGATTGGTGAGACTGGGACTGAACCCAGGATGTTATCCCAGCATAACATCCTGGCTCTAGTCTCAGCACACAAATGACCGATTGACTGTCAAAAAACCTCTGCCCATTGCATGCCACCAGCCGCTTTCACAATCTGACCCATGGTCAGCAGTGGAGTTTTCAACAATGCAGTGAACCTCACTTTTCTTGCTCCAATGAAAAATTCACCCCTTCAAACAAACAGCATCAAGTGTTATTTTTTTACCCACATTTAAACAAAGAGCTGCACTAAGTGGCTTCTAAAAATAACGGGCGAGCCCACACATCCTCTGCTCCTGAAGCTCCCTAAATTCATCGGAGCTGCCAAGCAATTTCGCCATTGCCCTTAGGTTTCTCCCAGTACATATCAGAAAATGCTACATACTGTACTGGGAGAATACAAAATACAAATCAAATCAAAACCTGATCACCGACCACAATGTCAGCTTGTGCACAGGTCAACAGAGCTATGTTCCCAGCTTGGCGGCAAACCCAAAGAAAAACTAACTCCTATTAGTTTTGTTCATTTTCTCACAAACCTAGCACTGAAAATTACCAGAGGGTAAAGGAGAAAATCCCCCAAAACACAGAAAGAGAGATGGCAGGACAATAGCAGACACTGACGGCCCGGGCTGGAGGTGAGGGTGGGGGCAGGATACAGACCTACACACAGCACACAGAGAGCACATCACCTGCTGCAGAAACACAAAAAGAACTTCTTTCTATATAAATACTACTCCACACTACTAAATCATTAAAAAATACATTTATAAGTGTATTGACTATTTTTTTTAAATAACATGAGCCATTGTATAATAGGCCTAATGTCCTCCAGAGTGGGTATTATGCTGGGATAACATCCCTTCTCAAGTGTTGGACGCCCTCAGCCTGTGGCCTCAGGCCCAGCCTCCTGAAGCAGGATGCTATCCCAGCATATTTATTTATTTATTAAACTTCAGATTCAACACCTTTGAGCCAGAGGCTCTTTTACAAAGGTTCCATGTCAGAGTACATAGATAGCATTGAAAGCTTGAATACAATGTAGTAAATGAATAAATACAAGTAATAGTACAATGAGGTGATAGCAAAGATTAAGGACACCGTATACATATTCTGGGCTACAACCCAATGACAGTGAGTAAAACATTGTGAAACAGTTTAATGCAGCCAATACAGCACTGATAGGTAGAAACTAACACAGTATTACCTAGAACTAATTTTAAGTAGAACAGGGCAGGCATGGCCTATTGGAGAGATTATGGAGAGGATGGGTAGGACAGTAGAGAGGAGGGAGGGAGGAGGGAGGAATAAGGGGACTGTCCAGAGGGAGTATGTGAAAAGTCCAGAAGAACAGTGTGGTGGGGAGGGGGAGGAAGCCTGTGTGAGGGGAGAGATAGAGAACAGGATGTGTGTGAGGAAAAGGGGTGTAGGAAGGTGGGTGGGGAGGGGGAAAAATAGGGTGGAATGTAGAGGAACGTGGTAGACTAAGTGAAACAGTCACACTCAGTTCTGGCTATAAGTGTCTGCTGTAGCTTATGTTTAAAGAGGCCAAGGGTACATGAATTGGTGGTATCACTGCTCAGGGTGTTAAACATTTTAGGGGCTCTTCCAGCAAAGGACCTCTGGCCTTGGGAGGTGCGACAGCAGGGAACCAGTAGTGTGCAATTTTCTGAGCTTCTGGTGTTGTGAATGCTGGTGGCTTGGCTGAGGAGATTCTGGACCCCAGGGGGGCATGATGCCAATGGATGCCTGTTTTACTATGAGGCAAGTTTGGTACGCGATTCTTCCATGTAGTTGTAAACAGTTTGCCTGTTGATAAAGGTCACATGTGTGTGTGCGATGGACCGTTCCAGTTAGCAATTGGCAGGCCTTATTCAGTGCTAATGAAATTCGTCATAGTGCTGTAGCCGTGGCCGCTCCGTAGATGATAAGCCCATAGTCTATGATGGAGATAATGGAGCTTTGAATTGCTAGGTTATGGGTTTCGGGAGTCAAGCTGTGCTTATGTTTGTAGAGAAGGTTGATGTCAATATTCACTGATTTAGCGACCGTGTCGATATGACAGGAGAAAGATGGGGTACTGTCCATGGTCACACCAAGGTACTTGAAAGTTTGTGTCTGTTCCAGATAGACACAAGAGCAGTTTTTGATAGTTAGCAGTTTGTTTTTATATTTGTTATGTGTGCCATGGAATAGCATAGTCTTAGTTTTTTTGTAGTTTAGTACAAGTTTCTATGCTGCAAACCAGGCCTCAACTTCCATGAAACTTGCCTGGAATTGGTGTTCCAAGTGAGTGGGGTCAGGGTTGAGTGTAAGAATCATTGCATCATCCGCATATAGGATGATGCTTTCTTTGCAGGCAGCAGGGAGGTTATTCAGAAATATACTGAAGAGTAGGGGTCTCAGAATTGACCCTTGGGGCACACCAGACCAGACAGGTTGTTTGGAAGAGAGTGTATCACCGATCCTGACTTGTAACTGGCCAGAGAAATAACTTTGAAACCATTTAAAGGTGTCGTGTGATAGTCCTAGATTTGCCAGGTGTTCTAGTAGTAAAGGATGATTAACTGTATCGAAGGCCTTTGAAAGGTCGATAAAGGTGGCACCAGCAAGCTGTCCTTGGTCAAGTGCCTGGTGGAAGTGACCAGTGAATTCAAGCAGGGCAGTGATGGTGCTGTGGTCTTTTCGGAAACCACCCTGTCGGTCATTATTCCTTTATTCTTTGTTATAGAGGCTAGTCGCATGAAATGATGTCTTTGTCTCCCAGACTTTATCTTAGCCTACTGCTTCCCCTTCCCTTCACCACTCAAAAGTCATAAATACCTCTTTGTGATATTGCATTTTTTTGCTGTAAAAATGACTGCGATCTCACAACCAGAGGAACACTACTTCACTGGGGAACTAGCAGGAGGATGCAATAAACTCAGAGACACAAGGATCATGCTTGGATGTAAAGCAAATATCTGTAACCTCTACCCACAAAGTACAGTACATACTTGGTGAAGCCAATACGTGTATGAGAGGCTTTACTTTTAGGCCTTTGTGAGCACTGCCCCAGGTGTGGAGTTGATATTTAGAACAGTACTGATAAAGTGCCTCCACCTGGCCAGATCCCCTGACAAGCTGGATGCTAAGGTGCTGCCTACCAGTAAATCAATAATACAACTTGCCCCCACAATGCATTTAAAGAAACTATATCTGGTACCCACACAAGAACACAGCAATATGGGAATAAAGAAAAGGACATCCAATGTATAATTCAAACAAGCATTTGTCAATGCCGAATGTTGGCTTGCTGGCATTAGCATTGGTAGTGCAGGAGTTAGAAATGCAAAATAGGAATGGCAGTGAAGTATTGAAGTAACACCAACACCCCCCCCCCCACAGAGACTGAAAGGCGTTGGGAGTGTGGCTTTGTGTCGGCCATAACTCTGACACCATTCCACTTCACCCCACCCTGCAGAGAGCGATATGTGTCAGGGTGTGCATTGGGGTCTTTAGTCTTTATGCTCACCCCATTCCACAAGGAAATAAGCTGAGATGGGTGCAATACAGGAGAATGGGATGAACGTTAGGGTGACAGAACCCAAGGCACACCTCTGTGCCTGTCAGTGGCTGTAGGGTGGGGGGGTAGAATTCTGCGAACATTATGGCAGACGAACCCAAATTACATCCTCGACACCTGTCAGTCTCTACAGGGTGGGTGCATGGTTAGAAACCTTAATGCCCTGGGTGTTTGTTGGTATTTTCACTCCAAATTTTCAACAGTGGCTTTTTGGGACCCCACCTCATGAACAGTGGTGCTATCATTTCGTTACTCAATCCTGAACGGTGGTTTCACACAGCAACTGCGTCATTGGGAGCCACAGGTGTGGAAAAACATTTCAGGCAGGATGCAAAAAATGACAGTTGTACTGTTCATAAGAAGGTGTTAAAAAAATGGCAATATTGAAAATTGGAGAGAAAATATGAAAAATCTGCAAACTAACAAGCGTGCGTAGATATTGCGCAATGCACACACGTAATGCGGTCATTTTTGGGATTTGTTTTACCAAATTTTCAATGTGGCCATTTTGGGACCTCTCCTCATGAACAATGGCACTGTGATTTTGTTACTCTGTCCCGAAAGTTGATTTTGCACAGTGACCGCACCCATTGTGTGCCACAGGTACGAAAACAAGTTTCGGGCACAATGTGAAAAATGGCAGCTGTACTGTTCATAAGGAGGTGTGAAAAAATGGCAATGCTGAAAATCTGGAGTGAAAATATTAAAACTTCTCAAAGTTACGAGTGTGCGTGGAAACTGTGCAATGCACGCTCGTGATATAGTCATTTTTTGGAATTTTTTTCACCAAATTTTCAACAAAGGCTTTTTGGGAGCCCACCTCATGAACAGTGACATTGTCATTTCATTAATCAGTCCTGAAAGGTGATTCCACGCAGTGACCATGAAATCACCTTTCTGGACTGAATAACGAAATGACAGTGACTGATTTAATGAAGTGGGGCCCCAAGAACCCCATGTTGAAAATGTGGAGCCAAAAGTCAAAAAAATGGCAGAGATATCCACCTAAGTTGAAACCCCCCCATTTATACCATTATACAGCTTACCAGCATTTCTTCATTTAAGTAGTCAGCTTTAGAGAGTCACAGATGTGTTCTTGTTCCACAGTTGCCGTAACCTCGGAGGTAAGTATGGGGTGGAGGAGTAGGGTGCGCAGAGGGTTGGTGGGCTGGGGAGAGGGGTACCACGGACAACGAGGGACTGTTTTCTTGCTTTACAGGGAAAAAAAAAACTTTGGGGAAGGTTTTCTTTTACAGGTGACAAGAAGACATTTGGACACAGCGGGGAGCTCCCAGTGTGCCACCTGTTTTTGGGGGGACTGGAGCTGACGGGGATTGGGCACCCTGCCGGCAAATAAAGCATGTCTGTGTTGGGGGGGCCTGATGTCGAGGGGGATTGAACACCCCCATCAGCAGACAAATAAATTTGGGGGGGCATTATGCCGATGGGGATTGGGCACCCCCATCAGCAAATAAATTGAACTGGGAAGGGGGCATGCCAACAGGGGGATTGGGCACCTCCAAAGTCTGCTTTCTAGGGATTGCGAGAGGTGGACGGCAAGAGCCACTGCCATGTTTATTGAAATGTTTCACCAGGAATGGCGCATAAGGGAAGCATGTCAGATCTGCTGCTGCAATGATGAGCCTGTCTCTTATTGCAGCGGCAGATTTCTTTCAAGTTGGTGGCACTCTCTGAAACTGCTGTCATCGACAGCATGCTCACTGGTTGGCGGCTGAGGGACACACTGGCTAAAGTATCCCCTGGATTCGCCACAACACTGGCACACCTTTGAAAGAGCTAGTACAGTGCCACTACCGCAAAATGTTGCTTGCGCATGTGTGCAAGCCAACATAAAAAGGGAATGGGTTTTATTGGGAGAACAGCAATAAGGCTCTGAAAAGGAAAAAAAATCAGTTAGGGCAGACAAAAAAAAACAAGACAAATAATATCTACAGTATTAAATTCTACCATGCTACAGCAACACCCTCACAATCCCACATCCTCTGGTGCACCAGAATACATAGTCCCAAAGGTCCTTGGGAGCTCCCTAATATCTTTACAGGTGCACAGTCAAGGACAGAAAGGCAGATGCTGGCCACGGTAGTACAACCGGTGTGGTACTGAGTAAAATTACTGGTATTTGGGCAATTCAAACTAAACAAATCAAAGACGGCCCCAACACTCCTGTAAACGGGTTGAAGCAACTGAGCTTAATTCTTCCTAGGATGTACTGAGCTAACTGTTTTAATGACAACCAGGCACTACTCGGTGCAGCTAAGCCTCTGCTAGAAAGTTTTAAATCATGGATGGTAATTAGAAGGGAAAAGTGTGACCAACTGCGAATTGAACCCAGAACCCTAGTAATATCGTTCCAGGGCTTTAACCATTAAACTATGGGCTCACACGATTAGTAGGCTTTTCAGGCTTTCCATTTGATACACACATTCCTTTCTCCATTGCTGCACAACCTGCAGCTAGGAACATGTCAGAATGACAACCAGATACTTCTCAGTGCAGCTCAGCCTCTGCTAGGCATTTTAAAATAAATAATAATTGAAAAATGCCTAGCAGAGGCTGAGCTACACTGAGAAGTTTCTGGTTGTCATTTTAACATGTTCCTAGTTGAAGGTTGCACAACACTAGAGAAAGGAATGTGTGTATCAAAGGGAAAGTCTGAAAGGCCTGCTAACCATGTGAGCCCATAGCTTAATGGCTAGAGCACTAGAACAATATTGCCAGGGACCTGGATTCAATTCCCAGTGGATCACCCTTTTCCTTTCTCATTTCCATCAATAACTGTTTTAACTAACTACAGTTGTAGGGCCCTGTTTTAGAATCAGTACTCATAGCTGTGGAGCTGCAGTCTCAAAAGGATTCAACAACAACCTGGATTCAGCACACTGTAGAGGGGAACCCCTCTGAGCTGTAACGAAGGGAGTCCTTGAAGACAGTGCAGTGAACCTACAGTACTATCTTAGTGGCTAGCAGGTGAAGATCATTCTGCAGACATATTTGTCCTCAGGAATTTTCTTCTCTCCTAACAGAGGATTTTTTTTTTCCCCAAATAGGGAAATTTTCTGTTTTCAGACCACTTGATGCTTGCCTTGGGGGACCTGCCTATCTGACCAGCAATGTGCTGCTTAAAAGGCAACACGCACTTTGGCAGAAACAACTGCTCAGTTGTTAGCAGCTCCTGGTGCAGTCCCACTCTGGCCCTGGACAACTGCTTGGCTAGTAGGCTTCATTGCTGAAGAAAACCCTTGCTGGGCTTTCCTCACTGTGGGGTCACAGCTGCAACCCACGCTTCACAGGAGTCCTGGATGGGCACTGCTAAAGGTTATTTTAAAAGTTTTCTGGGTGTTCTGCAATGTAGCTCCACCCTTGTTCACCTCCTAGGCAAATCTGCTGCATGCTGAAACTGCAGAATGCATAGTCTCCTGAAGCTGAACTCCCAATTAGCCAAAACACAGAATGAGGAGGCGGGGCTTAATGGTGGTAATCCATTCCAGTCCTTTGATTGTCTGCTTCATTTGCAGACGTTTCCTACTTCCTTTTCCTAGTCCTAGTCCTAGTTCCTTCTTCCCAAAATGCATTCTGTGGCATCAATGACCTCGCTTGGCTTTTTTTGAGTAATTGACATCTGTTTGAGGACAGAGAAGCTTCTTGTCACATACAGTGGCGGGAAAAAGTATTTGCCCCCTTCCTGATTTTCTCTGTTATTACATATTTGTCACACTGGATGTTTTCAGGCCTTTAGACAAAATGTAATATTAGATAAAGGGAACCTGAGTGAACAAATAACACTTTTTTTTTTACTTATTTCATTTATTTAATGAAAAAAGTTAACCAACACCAACTGGCACTGTGTGAAAAAGTAATTGCCCCCTAGTTAAATCAACCCAATTAAAGGGATAATTAGAATCAGCTGATTTAACACAGCCAGGCTTGATTACAGCCAGCCCTGCTCAATATAAACCTCACTTATTTTGACCCTTACCATCAGAGTCACGTTGCCAGCACAAAGATTCAACAAGCACATTATGCCACGATCAAAGGAAGTTCCTGAAAAGATCAGAAAAATTTGTTGCCCTCTATCAGTCTGGAAAGGGTTACAAAGCTATTTCTAAGGCTCTGGACTCCATCAAACCACAGTGAGAGCCATAATCTCCAAATGGAGAACACTTGGAACCATAGTGAATCTTCCCAGGAGGCGGCCTGCCAAAGTTACTCCAAGGGCACAGCGAAATCATCCAGGAAGTCTCAAAGATCCTAAAACAACATTCAAAGAACTGCAGGCTTCTCTTGCCTCAGCTAAGGTCAGTGTTCATGACTCCACAATCAGAAAGAGACTGGGCAAAAATGGGCTTCATGGGAGAGTAGCAAAGGCGGAAACCACTGCTAACCAAGAAGAACATAAATGCTCGTCTCTCATTTGCCAAAAGCACCTGGATGATCCACAGGCATTTTGGGAAAATGTTCTATGGACAGATGAGTCCAAAGTGGAACTTTTGGACGACATGGATCCCATAATGTCTGGCGTAAAGCAAACACAGCATTCCAAAGTAAGAACACCATACCAACAGTCAAACATGGTGGTGGTAGTGTGATGGTGTGGGGATGCTTTGCTGCCTCAGGACCTGGACGACTTGCCATAATTAAGGGAACCATGAATTCTGCTCTGTACCAGAAAATTCTTAAGGAGAATGTCCGGTCATCCTTCTGTCAGCTGAAGCTGAAGCGTAGTTGGGTCATGCAGCAAGACAATGATCCAAAACACAAAAGCAAGTCCACATCAGAATGGCTGAAAAGAAGTAAAATTAAAGTTCTGGAGTGGCTTAGTCAAAGTCAGACTTAAACCCAATAGAGATGCTGTGGCAGGACCTGAAACGGCAGTTCATGCTTGAAAACCTACCAAATGTTACTGAATTAAAGCAGTTCTGCGAGGGGCAGGTGGGTTAAAATTCCTCCACAGCGATGTGAAAGACTGATATTGAATTATAGGAAGTGTTTGGTTGCAGTCATTGCAGCTAAAGGTGGCGTAACCAGTTATTAAGTGTAAGGGGCAATTACTTTTCACACAGTGCCAGTTGGTGTTGGTTAACTTTTTTTCATTAAGTAAATGAAATGAAAAAAAAAAACAAGTGTTATTTGTTCACTCAGGTTCCCTTTATCTAATATTACATTTTCTCTAAAGACCTGAAAACATCCAGTGTGACAAATATGCAATAATAGAGAAAATCAGGAAGGGGGCAAATACTTTTTCACGCCACTGTACATCCATGTTTGCACTGGCTTTTTCTGGTGATCTTGAACTCCTGTTGCATTCTGTGGGTGAGAGGTAAAGTAAGATTGCTGCACTCTACCAAAAGAGTTTTATCTTTTTAAAGTTTTAGCATTAGAAGACATCTGGGGCTCGTTCATTTGCTTATGCAGCCCCTACCCTGCGGAATTCTCTACCTCGTCGGGTGAGGGAGTGCCTGACTGTCCAAAGCTTTAAGTCAGCCCTCAAGATTTATTTATTTAGTCTAGCTTTCCCTGACAGTGCCAGATAATAGAATTTAGCACTTAATGCTATGCTGCTGTGGATAATTACATTAACTGGAATATCTGATTTTATTTGTGATTTTATGAAATGTTCGAAAATGTGTTACTTATTTGTATGTGTTTTTGTATGTGCACCTTGATCTTTAGGAAGGGCGCTTTATAAATAAAGTTTATTATTATTATCTATTATTTCAAATCCCTTTTGGCAGCTCAGTGGCTGCAATTCAGCTGTTGCACTGACAGGTGCAAAGGAACAGGCACTCATTAGCTGTGCAGAAGTGCAACCTGCATGGTGTGACGATGAAAGGGCTGCTGTTATGGTGGTCCCAGTCTCCTACATAGAAACATAGAATTTGATGGCAGATAAGGACCGCTTGGCCCACCCAGTCTGCCTATTTCCCTACCTAATGGATAAGCTGCAGATCCTAGTTAACCAACAGCCTACTTCCTCCTACCCCCAGCCCCTAGAATTGCCTTATGTCTGTCCCATGCATTCTTGAATTCCCCCACTGTTTTTGACTCCACAACCTCCACAGGAAGGCTGTTCCATGCATCCACAACCCTCTCCATGAAAAAATACTTCCTCACATTACCTCTGAGCCGTCCTTCTATCTTCAAATTGTGCCCCCTTGTTCTTGCACATCTCTTTTTCTGAAAGATGCTACTCTCTTGGAATTTGTTGATTCCCTTGTGGTACTTGAAAGTTTCTATCATGTCACCCCGTCCCTCCTGTCCTCGAGGGTATACATATTGAGCTCCTTAAGTCTCTCTTCATATGTCTTCTGGTGCACACCCTGCACCATTTTAGTTGCCCTCTTCTGGACTGCCTCCATCCTGTCTATGTCCTTGCAGAGACTGGGTCTCCAGAACTGCATGCGGTACACCAGATGGGGTCTCACCAACTGTCTGTACAGAGAGATAACAACTTCCTGTTTTCTACTGGTGATGCCTCTTCCTGTACATCCCAATATCCCCCCAGCCCTCCTTACTGCCCTCTCACATTGCTTGCTCACCTTTAGGTCATCTGATATGAATACCCCCAGGTCCCTTTCCATTTTTGTTGTTGTTAGTATCTCATCCCCCATAGTGTACTCTTCCCCTGGGTTTTTGTTTTCCAGGTGCATTACGTTGCACTTCTTAGCATTGAATGTAAGCTGCCATACATTTGACCATTCCTCCAGCCTTGCCAAGTCCCTTCTCATCCTTTCCACCCCACCTTGTGTGCCAACCCTGTTGCAGATCTTTGTGTCATCTGCAAAGAGATATACTTTTCCTTCCAGTCCCTCTGCAATGTCACTTATAAAGACATTGAAGAGGACCGGTCCTAGAACTGAACCCTGCAGTACCCCACTAGTAACCCCCCTTTCTTCAGAGTGAACTCTGTTTACTATTACCCTCTGTTTCCTGTTCTCCAGCCAATTTTTTGCCCAGGCTACCATCTTGGGACCCACTCCCAGGCTGGCTAACTTGTATAGTAACCTTTTGTGTGGGACTGTGTCAAATGCCATGCTAAAGTCTAGGTAGGCCATGTTCACAGCCCCTCCCTGATCTACTACTTTGGTCACCCAGTCAAAGAAATCTATTAGATTCATCTGACATGACCTTCCTGCTGTGAATCCTTGCTGCCTTGGGTCCTGTGCCCCTCTGGCCTCTAGGTACTCAACAATTCTTTCTTTCAGAAGTGATTCCATCGTTTTCCCTATCATTGAGGTCAAACTAACAGGTCTGTAGTTTCCTGCCTCTGCCCTGCTTCCACTTTTGTGAAGTGGAATCACATTTGCCCACCTCCTGTCCTCAGGTACCACCCCATCCTCCCATGATTTGTTAAAGAGGGTAGTCAGTGGTGTCACTAGTTCGACCCTTAGTTCTTTCAGAATTCTGGGATGAATCCCATCAGGCCCCATTGCTTTGTCCACCTTCAGTTTTAAGAGTTCTTTCAGAGCTCTTTCTTCTGTGAATGGGCTGGTATCAACCCCCCTATCCAGAGTGTTTCTGTTGTTTGGTTTAGGTACCTCCCCTTCTTCACTTGTGAATACTGAGCAAAAATATTTGTTTAGTATCTCTGCCTTTTCACAGTCGCCCTCTGCCCACCCCCTTCCCCTTTATTAAGCCTCACTATTCCTTCCTTGGTCTTTCTTCCTGCTGGCAGTCTTTGGGGACCATTAAATGCAGAGTTCTGTCTGGCAGCTTATGCTGCAAGGTTGTTGAGGAGTCAAAGTTCTTGGGAGGGAGCACAAGATTGTGAGCCCCTTGGATGGGGTTACAGAGCCTAAATAACAAGGAATAAGCAATATACAGTAAATACAGGAACATCATTAAATTTAAGCTTAATTTTGGATGAATATCGTAAGTATTTTAAAACATTTTCCTGGATTCTGGAAAAATTATTTAAATAAATGTCCCCCTTATGAGCTTACTCCCACTAGTGGCAGAAGGGGAAGCCCTAGGGAAGGGATAGACCTGGACCAGTGGATGGTGAATGATGTGGGAAATCCAGGGATAAGCACTGGTCACTGAGAGGTGACTATTGCTGGCAGAGGGAGTGTTAGGTGGGCCCTAAGAAGTGGAGTGTCTGGGGTCCAGGTAGAAAATAAACATACGATGTGAAATAAATAAACATTCGCTCTTATCCATTGGAACATTAGGCTCATAGGAATGTTCTGGCAATGTAAGAAGAAGGATTGATTTATTGGAATGATAGGATTAGAATGATTAGCAGGATTGAGAGGACTGAAGGTATGACTAGGAGGTTGGAATGAAGCAGAATGGTAAATACTAAGGTAAGTTAGGATGGCAGGTACTGAGTGCTTTTGTACTGAAGTAGTTGAGGGGATGAGTACAGCTACTGTACATGAAATAGTATGTTTGAATGCTTGTGCAACATACTGTAGGTTCTTGATTACTCCTACCCTCCCTCTGTCCCTGCTACAGGGACTACCACCCTCTTGTGGTGCTGTGAAGACACAGGAACCCCTTTGAGGAGGGCTACATCCCTAAGGTGCCGTAGAGACAAGGTCCCCTTAGATCAAAGATACCTAAGAGAAGGCCAAAAGAGAAAATGAAGAGAATGAACATGAACACTTACATTCTGTAGAGAGAAGAGATTCAGCCCTTGTTGATATGCAATGGTAGAAATGTAATGGCTGAAGAATGTAAGACCATCCAGCTCCAACTATTTGCAGAATAATTAACGATTATTGTAATTATTATGACCTTCAGCATGGAGAATAAGAAAAAAAACACCCTTGTGCAGGAGACCTCTGGGAAACCAAGGCCTAGATCCCCATTCCTTCAAACTAAAGATAACTAATTATTACTAGAAAAGGACCTCAGACACACTGTTTCCATTAAAGGGATGATAAGTCTCTGATTCTGTCTGGAAGACTTCCTCCCTCCCAAATGTGTTGCAAGGCAGGCTGTATAATTAAAAGGACTGGAATAGATGAGTAACTCCTCCCCTACATATACTGTACTATAAAAGCCAAAATCTCCAACACCTCCCTGCATTAGCTGTTTCACGTTTGATGTTGCCTTTCACGCTTGCTCTTTGGCAGATTGTCTTGTTTCCTTTGGCTCCTTGCTCTATTTTGTTTATTCACTGCCCAGTCATTTGTGTTACCTTTTCATCCTCTCACTTCTCTGTTCTTTTATGCTTGCATTCCATTAGCATTTTAGTCCCTGGTTCTGTGCCCTGTCTTTTTCCTTCTATTTTTTGCACATTACCTCCTGTTGCCACTTATTTTCTTGTTGCCCCTGTAACCTTCCTTCCTTATGTATTCTTCACCCTGTGCCTCTGTCTTCCATTTTGTCCTTACTTCCTCATTTTCTGGAACCCTCCAGACTGTTAGCTGTTCTCATTTTGATTTGTTTAGTTTTTAATTTGACCCCCAGGCCAACATGTCTGGGTTTACACCCCATCAGGTGACTGTACAGGGCCAACCTGCTTGAGGGGGTTGAGTTCGTTCTGTTTCCTGCAGTGTGGGGGATCATCCCAGAACAAATAAGAAGTATTGTGGTGCCTCCACTCAGAGAGAATAAGTGGACCAGATGTGTGTAGTACCACCCCCTAGCATGCAGTACATACCCACTTCCCTACACTGGACTGGGCCACCCCCTGGGGACCAATAAGACCATTGCTACCTTCTCCAGTAAACACTTCAATCAGGGTACATAAAGAAGGCGCACATACAGAAGTGAAATTCAGCCAACTAACAATACTTTTATTTTAGAACACAGCCCTGGAAGATGGAAGAAAAGAGGGGGTTAACAGCTGCAAGTCACCTTGGGCACGCCCACTGTCTCATATCCCACATGGTCTATGAAGCACCCACCCAATCAAGAGGCACAAAAGAATGAACTACACTATACAGGGTTTGGTAAGTATCTTTTAAGTATGACACAAGAGCAGTGATTCTGAGTACCCAAGAATTACAGTAATGTTCCATTGCAGGTGTAACCCCTAGTGGGCGCTATTCCAAGGGCTACTACCCCTGCCTGCTCTGACGTTAACAGGTTGAGGGGCCTGGATCCGATGGCGGGTGCCTCCACCCAGAGGTCGGGGTTGGAACAGTCTGAAATGACTTGGTTACAGCCCTCTGGGTCACTGCAACCCCCCCTTTCTTCCCCTAGTGGCCCACACAAGTCAGCCACAGTACCCTTTCCATATACGCTTACCCCCAGGCTTGGTTCAATAAGCTTGGCTCTGGGGACCCCTTGTAAAGTAAGATGCAGTTATACAATAACCACTTTTCAGTAATTCAACATAGACACACAGTTCAGTCAGTATACCTTTGCAGAACAACCAATCTGATCTATTTAGGGGGAAGATAACAAGGACTGGGGGAAATCAGGTTAATTAGCTTACCACTCTAATATATATATATACGTATATATCTAGGGCACTGTGCACAGGCCTAACCTATAAGTCACTGTCACCGGGTACCCAGGCAATAGAAGTCTAGCCTCTTGTTGCAGCTGGTCGGGGCCCAGACACAGAAAACAAGCATTTGATCCCTAAGAGGATTAAGTAGAGCCAGCAGGCTCAGTTCATGTAGCCAGTAAAGCAGCCAGACAAATCTTGCCCTCACTATGAACATATGAACATCTGACAGAGAGCTACCCTGATTTAGTACTCACGACTCCAGCAGAAAGATCACTCTCACACCACTCGCAGGACTGAGCCTGGACTTCAAACACTTCTCCACACATTTATATGAAGAGCAGAGGGGTACCATACCAGGCAGCTGCTGTATATTCCCGATCGCTTTCACTGCACACACCGGGCCAAACGACGCAGCTTCACTTGTCCTGACAGACCCAGCGCGACTGAAGCAGATTCTCCAGTCGTCTACAGGGTGAGCCTGGTAGGTAGCTGTAAACGTACAGCCTCCTCCGCCTGCACTACACCACGGATCTTGTCCGCTCCTTCTGGCGATGCTATCACCTGACCTCTTAGCCTGCCACACGCGCTTCCCGCGCAAAGACTTCCACAGCGCAGGAGCTAGAGCTCCTTCTCCCTTCACGATCACCAATGACTCTGCCTCTGGGCAGTTGGGGCAGAGCAATCTAGTGCGGGCACCACCCGATCCCATTGGTGGGATACAAATGCCAGTTACTTCTTACTGCCCCCATTGGTGCAAAAAAGGCGCCATTGTCCAGACTTCACTTCCCAGAATTATCAGCTGCATCCCCATTGGTCAGCCGGCTCCACTTAGAGTCCTGATTCTGGTTGGTCGCTATTTACTTCATTTTAGATACCCTCTTGCTGCTATTGGACCCCTCCGACAGTCCTGGTCCAAAATGGAGGGGCACAGCACACAGAGTCCCAGCTGCAACAAAGGCAGTTAAACAACTGCATTTTTCCACTATTACTCTAAATGATTGCAAGCAGATAGTTACATCTTTCGAGTGTGCTGCCCTTGCGCTCTCAGCGACAACAAACAGGGGCAATTACCTTACAGCTCAAGCAGGGAAACACACAGTCCCCCTCATGAGCAATAATGGTGTCTGCAAGCAGACAGCTCTTAAAGAGACAGTACGTGGAGGCTCTACAAGCACTCACAGAGCCATTCAAACAGCTTAAGCACCGAAAGCCAACACCGGGGGTACTTAGGCAGCTCCTAAACAGCTTTTAGGAATCCCTATTTGTAGGGAGGTTACACAGGCCTGGTGGCTACTTTGCCTGGGTTCTTTCGAAGGTGTACTTGATTAAATTTAGCTAGCTTGCAATTTAACCCCAGCAGGCCATAGTGTGCTACCACAGTTTAAATAACCTGAAACACAAAGCCCCAGACATCAATGCTAGTCCTCACGTGGCCCAGGGATGCAGAAGATCATTTGAGGGGGGAACCAGCACACAGTAGCAGGTTGAGCAGTATGCAGGATGGTTCCCCTAGCCACCCCACTAGATAAGAACTAGCAGCCCCCTACCTGGCTCCATAGCAAGCTGGGTAGGATGCAGGTTTCTGTTACCAGTTCCTCAGCTCTTCCGTTTCCTCAGAATTTGGACCTCTCAGATTATCTCACAGCAGCTTCATTCTGCAGGTGCCCTCCTGGCACATTTGCACAGAGAAAAGCCCAGGATAGGGCTTTACAGTATTTGGAAGGATGAGCCCAGGATAGGACTCACAAGATCTGGGCCTAGCTAGGTCTCCAGCTCTCACAAGCAGTAGCAGGTCTGCTCGCCTCTGAGTCTCTCTCAAACTGTTCCAAGCTCCTCAAGAGCTCAGAAACTTCTCCCCTTCAAACACCATCCCCCCACAATCTCTTGCTGTTGTTGCTAGGATTTTCTAGCCCTCTGATTGGATGACTGGCAGGGTCAAGGATCTACAAAATGGCTATGGCCATGTTTGTAGAGCAGCCTTGTGCTCCAAAGTCTTTATTTATTTATTCATTTATTTGCCCATTAAGTGTGCTGTCCCCAGGGGTTTTATTTAAGCCTCCTGGGCTATAGTCTGGCTGGTCTGGGGTGGCTGCAGTGTGGTGGGCTTGTGAGTTGGGCATGCCAGCAGAATCTGTGGAGCTGAGAGCACTGGGAAGGGGTCCCTGCACATGCCCTACAGCTTGGGATATGGCAGAAGTTTCATGTGGTGCATCGAGGTGCCAAAGAGGAGTGGTGTCCTTAAATCCCTAGTTCCTTCTGTGAGAATCAGGGGACCAGGACTGAAGAATGCGGCCAGTGCTGCTGCTAGAAAGGTTTCAAACAGCGATAAGGATATCCGTGCTACTGTGCTCTCTCCCACCACTATACATGTGGTCAAGCAAGAGGGAGCCGGCAGCAAGGACAGCGGTTTCTGGGACCTTGTAAGGGTGGCAGCAGCAGTCCATCTAGGCCTCCTTCCGAAGAAGGGGTTACATTAGAATTCAGCACCCTCATGCTTTACTACACTTCCTGTTGTTCTCCTCCATGTCCCTGTCAAAGGGTGTGGGTGCAATGATGGACACTGAGACCAAAGTAAAGTGGCAAGGCTTAATGCTACCAAGCCAAATCTTTTATTAAGTAGAGACAAGTAAATAAACAAATAAAACTTGTGAACTTGCAACATCAAAAGAAATACAAAAGATACAAAAACCAAAACAATACTCCAGTCTTCCAAGAACTATTCCAGCAATGAGCCATCCTGGATTCCAAGAGAGTCTTAGTCTGAAGAAGTGCAGACTAACGCTTTGGACCAGCACCAACTGATCCTCCAATGAAATCTGAATGTTCCACAGGATGAGCTCCCTTTTATACTAGGAACCCATCAGGTAACCACATCAGACTCCGCCCCTTTTCTAAACCCTAAACATTTTTTTAAATGTAACTTTCTTTTGTTAGGTCAAAACTGTGCACACATTACCTTACATATTTATACATCTAACGTATTCCTAGAATCAAAAAGAAGCAAGCCTGAACAATTTTAACATCATTTTCTCTGGACTAGTCCCTACCTCCACTTGCACACAACATAAAAATGGAATGGAGAGGGCCGTCTGGCTCCTAGCAGAACATAGCAGGGATCTGATCAGGTCTCATACAGAACCACCTCTGTTACCAAGCTAAAATTTCTCATTATCTGGGTAAGAACTGCTTACTTCGTATATCAGGAGCTAGACCAAACAACTGTCACTGAGGCTGGGCATTTTTTTACACATTTCCACAAAATGTCTGAACTTCTGGGCACTGTTTACCATTGTTGTCCAAATTTCAAAATTGAACTAGTAAAGAACGCAGGGCAAAGCTAGCGACTAGCACACTAGTACTAGTACATAACAGTTGTTATGTAGTTCACTCAGCCTCAGCCACAATATTTTCATTTACATTATCAAACAAAACTCTTAATACCACATCTGTTTGTTTATTAGTGTTGCTATGAAAAGCACTGAACTTAGCAGCAAAACCCTTTTGGATTGGACAACCAACCTAAGTCTGTTTGGTGCAAACACTCAGGGGAAATAACAGCCTGTGGTTTTTCTATTTACTTTACAGTTTAGTTTCCACTCGGAGGTTTGTTTAATTGTATGCTAGTGTGAGAGGGAAATTCAGCAGCATGAACTGCCGTTTTAGCAGCGCTGACTACACAGAAGGATTTTCGGGCATAGAACACTCTGGACAGCCTGCCTACTGTTCTGTAAGTTTGCTACGGCTTCTACCCTCATATAACGAGCAGGAAACCCAAATGAACAGCAATAGACGTTAATGTGCTGCAATAAATATGTTTGTTGCTCGGGGGGGGGGGGGTCGAACACTGCATTTCCATATCTGCAGAAAGACAGAATAGGATTTAACAAAGAGAGGAGATGTCCCATTCCAGGTGGCCAGTCCGAAATAAGGAATGAGGGATAGAACAGAAAGAAAAAAAAAGAATAGCATGGTCACACACATATGCTACTGCAGTAGGCTTCATACATACAAAGAGAGCAGAATTGTGGAAGGGTACTAGTGCTCTCTCACAGTCCCTACCACATTTGCACTGTCTTCTCCACTTGCCTATTCTATTCTACTGACTCCACTTTTTCTTCATTTCATCTACGTATCCCTTCCATTGGTTAGCTCCTTCAGCTTGGGTTGTTTCTGCCTACTCATTCCCTGGTTTCTTCACTGTGCTGCTTCTGTCTCGGTCTCTTTCTCTCTCTCTTTCTTTTTCTCTTCAGCCCTTTGGCAGTGTCCAGTGGACCTATAGTGCATAGCTTCACACAGCACACTGTGCTCTTATTCCTGAGTCTCTGCCAGCTGCCTCATTCCTGCTGCCTTCTGTCATCTGCCTGCTGTTCTTGCCAGTACCTCCAGCCTCCAGCAGCTGCATCACTTCTCACCTCTTATTTCATCAGGATATCACCATTGTTTCTTATCTTCTTTATAGACCCACATCATATTAATCTATGCTACAGACTATTAAGGACCCCTTTTTTCCCTGTGCTGCCTCCTCAGTAGACCTCCCTACTTTGCACACTGTGTACTTCGAGGTGGGATTGAACCCAACTGATCTTTTTCTCCTACTTATACATCTTACTCATTCGGTTGCTGTTCTCTAGCCTCTCATCTCAGTGATTTCTGAGTGTTACACTTCACAATGGAGCACTGAAGATTCATGGAACAGCCTCACTCTGACTCTAGGCTGTAGTCTTACTTGCACCTGGAACTGTGTCCTTCCACAAGAGCCAGGCACAGGATGATGGGGGTCATCAATGCTTTGCAGTTACTTCCAGATGGAAAGCCTCTCAGTGCCCCATGTTTTGCATACTTTTTCTTCCCCTTTCCATTTTTGTCCTACAACCCTCTGCCTGTGCCCCTGTCTTTTAGAAGTCTGTACTGTGTTCATCAGCTGCAATGTCTGCAGCTCCAGAACACCCCACTGAAGATACTTCAGATCACAGTAAGTTTGAATCCATCATCTTGAACACTTCTTGTTTACGGCCCAGAAAAGCCCTACCCAAGTCCTAGTTTTCCATCAAGTACTGGGCAATCCAAAAATTAAATAACCATTCTCCATGATAGAAATCTTCCATTTTCTACTTTAGCTAAGAACCAATGGTTGTCTGATCTCTTCATATTTGCTGCATTTGCCAATCCTAGCCAGGATCCAAACCCAGAGCATGTTCCAATGCCTGCTCCTTGCCAGCTCCTACTGAATTCAAGGAACTTTTTGATCTTTGTTTACAAGTCCATACCTCAATTGCCAACTTGGATTCTCAAGTGGCCCTGATTGAATCCCATCTGCCTCCTGATCCAGCATTGCCTGGCCCATATCTTTGGCCTTTCCATGCTTCAGTTCCACCTGTCAACCCTATGCTTTTCAGTGCTCCTAGACCTTCACACTTGGTAAACGCCCTGGTCTCTGCTCCTGTGCCACCTACTATACCTGCTCTTAGGCTTCTCTTTCCTGTTTCTTCATGTATCTGTCATTTTCTGGGGGTGGATTTGGATTTGGTTGTGGAGTTACCAATCCACCGTGTTTTTATTTGAATGTGGAGTGGATTTGAATTGATTAAGAGAAATACTGGGTTAGGCCTAAAACAAAAAAAAATGAGTAGAATTAGAAGGTAAACTCTGATACTTGTATCCTTCACCTATTTAAATTCAAGCTACAATTAGCAATGCCA
Source organism: Neoceratodus forsteri (assembly GCA_016271365.2). Taxonomy (NCBI): domain Eukaryota; kingdom Metazoa; phylum Chordata; order Ceratodontiformes; family Ceratodontidae; genus Neoceratodus; species Neoceratodus forsteri. The sequence goes on along the minus strand of CM057455.1, from coordinate 1,337,058,238 downwards.
AGTTAAGAAACACACGTGAGAAAGTCCAAGTCAGTTTAAAAAAACACAAGTGAGAAAGTCCAAGTCTGAGTACTAAAATCAGTTTAGAGTTGGATACCTACCCTTTAGCACCACAGCATAAGTCTGTTTCTTATGTTTTTCTGACAGATATCGTACCTTCTCTTTCTAATTTAGGTGCAACACCAATTGAAAAATGATGCTAGCAATTTTTGACAGTGACCAAAAATAGCTTGCATGGAGAATGGAAGTGTTATGAACCCACCCAACCTGCAGCTCTATGTCGCCAGTTGTTATTGACTTCACTTTGCCAACATTTGGTGTTATGCTAGCAGGGGTTCCACTTTTCAAAAATAATATTCTCCATAACGTTTTTTTTTTCATTTTGTATTCTTTTTTTGTTTGGTTTTACATTTTTATGCCTTGAGAAAAGAGCTGAGAAGAACAACAAATGTGCACAGCAGTGCAACAAATACCAAATATTTTATTTGTAAAATCAAATGTGTTTTCTACAATCTATCATATCAGATGCCTGGAGTTTCTTTCATGTTAGATGCCAGTATAATTATCAATATGGGAGGAACCATGCTTTGGTACTGAGCCTGAGTAGCCAGCAAACAACCCCAGATTGACATTTATATATGTCAAGTTTCTCAAAACTGTCTGGTGACTGACTGGCTCTTTGGTTAGTAACACTACTGCCAGCAGTGCTAAATATATCCTCAGAATACACAATAGATGTTGAACCGTTGCTGATGCACTGCTTTCGTTAACACTAGCCAAAATTTTATTTTCTCATGCCAGTCTCTGATATATAGCTCTTTAAGGTCTCCTAAGTAGTCTTCTGCCATAGTTGTGGCTGATTGAGATGATATAGTTTTGTCCTGATGTGGATTAGAGTTTTTGTGATGAAATGGAAGCCTGCCCAAATGTTATTTTTGCGTTTAACATTATCAGATTCAAGAGCATGATCTTGTTAAGTTTCAACAGCTGAAGACCTATGCCTTATGTAAGCCCCCCCTCCCCGTCTAGGGGTATCCAGGTGATAACTCGTTGGAGGGGGGCACTGTACAACCCAAGTAACACAGTTCAGAAATTATAACAGGAAAACAGTACCTGAGCCCCATGGGTGATGCTGGTGATGGATGGACTCCATCGGGGATGCTTCATGGCTGGCAGATGCTGAAGGAATGATGTGCAGGGATGATGCAGATCTTCACCTGGGTGCCATTGCCCACTTCATTGGATGGCCTTGGTAGACAGTTTTCACCAGGCAGGCATCTCAACGATTCCCTCAATGATGGATGGTTCTTCAGGATCAACCCTGAAACATATTGGCAGCTGGCTGTGAAGGCAAACTTCTTTTAGCAGCAAGCAGTTCTTTCGGGAAGTAAGAGGCAAACACCAAACTGCAGAAAATTGGATCCCATTTAATGAACAGTAGAAAAACAGGAACAGTCAATCCATGGAGCAATAAAACAGTTTAGTCGCTTAAGACTGGACAGTCTAGGCAGTATAGTGCAGTAGTTTAAGGCTCTTAACTGCAAATCTGGGGACCTGGGTTTGAATCCCACAGCCCCTACTTGCATATACTGAGTGACCCTGAGCAAGTCATTTAACTTCCCTGTGCTCCCAGGTCACACCTGTAAACAAACTTTCAGCTTAGTGTGCTATTCTTGGTTAAACAATTGGGAAAAAAAAAGACAGTGCAGGCCACATTATAGCTAGTGGTGCTCTGGACCTGAGGGTCTCAAACGTGAGCCAGTTAGTTCAGGTGGCTACCCATAGCCTAGGTAGCTAAAGTCCAAACACATGCAGCAAACCTTTTGCCTAAATCAGGCCCTTGCAAACAGCAGGCAGCATGACTGACTGTCTTTTCCTCCTAGTTTCTTGGCTAACTCCAAGCAAGGAGCAGGACCTCCATGGGGGTGGCCAGCTGCAAAAGCCACCCACTTACGTCCACTCTTCACCTCACCTCACCTCATTTCCACAAATCCCACACCTCTTGAGGCAGCTTCTTTAGGGCACCAAACCTGACAATAGCAAATCCAAGAAAGAGGTGCTTGACCAGGACCAGGGGGAGTTGCAGGCCTCTGGCCCCCTATTATACCCTCTTACTTCATGTCTTAGTTCATTTTCTGATTCTCCCTTGCCGGCAGTAAACTCATTCATTTGTCCCTTCCAAGGGACCCAAGCTACAGGCTAGCCCTAAGCAGGGCTTCTTAAAGCAACAACCACCACCACGTTCTTGCTCTGACTCATTCTCACAGCCCACTAAAATAACAAACAACCAGCCGCATGGCCAAGCAGGCAATCAGCCCTGCTCCAACCTTCTCTACCTCTCTGTTCCCTGGTGAATCTCCTGAGGGTACCAAAACAGCCCCTTTTATTCTGTTCTCCTCTAGGCACCAAAATCCCTGGGGTCCAATCAGCGAACCGACACCTAGGCACCAAGCAAACTATTCCCCTAAAGCCTGGATCCACGACGGGAGTCCAACAAAAATTCTGTCAAACGCCCCATCATCAACACCTGGAGGTCGACTGCATTCTGCAGTCGGCTGCTGGTTCGCACTTTGTTCTGCGCCCCCTGCACCCCCTCCACTTAAGGATTCTCAACCCCAGCCGGAGCTGATTGGGGGGCAGGTGCAGGACCCCCAGCAGACAGCGTCGGGTTCAAGTGGGTCTCCCACTCCAGCTAGGTGCTGTAGTTGCTGTGGGGGACCTCACTGGTGAAATGTTGCTGTTGGGGGGGTAACCGCTAAAGCCCTATGGGACATGCAGTCCCAAAAACTATTTACAATATGCCCCTACCTATGGTATCAACTGGCACCGTAAACTACTAATTTCCCTCATCCTTTAAATTTTCCTAAACACGGGCTACACATGTCCAGTAGCACAGACCGGCAAAAACTATTTACAATTTACTTCATAAAAAAGCTATCTCCCATGTCCTCTGGTTGCCCCGAGCCTGGCCCCCTGAAAACCACAGCTGCTCCGTTAAGTATTTTTTCTTTTTTTTTTCCTTTTTGCTCTCTTTCCTGGAGGCCATAGATGATCCACAGCATGACCTCCATTTCTATTTACAAACTGTGGTCCCATTGCCACGGCAACCATTGGGACCATAAATCCACCCCAAACATGCCTGGAGGCATGGAAACACTAGAGTGGTGCCAGGCCCTCCCCAATCTAAAGGTCAGGCACCACAATGGAGTGGCATGGAGCCAGGGAGCCACCCACGGACTGCACAGGTCCTAATCCCACCAGGGCCATGGTCGACCCCCAAAGAAATGGAGGGGGGATGCAGAGTGAATGCTCCATAAGGTAAGCCCATCTGGGGGGCTTACAGTCTCCCCTCACTTAAATGTTCACCGCTCTTGGTGAGCTAAGACTCATCCTATACTATTTACATGACCTTACTCTATGTGTAAGCTAATACTACCTACTTACTCTAATATATACTATTACTACTTATCCATGCACTAACCTGACTCTCTAAACCACCCAGGATTCACAATCCAACTGATCCACCCACCATCCAAACCTACTAAACTTGGGAAAACTTGGTCTGATCTGTGGTGTTCCCAGTTCCTCAACTAATCTCTACCTGGCCACCCGTCGGCCAAGCCTATGAATAGGTGGAGAAGCTCAGCTCAGCCAATGGAGTTCCAGGTCCTACACCTCTTGTGACCCACCTGCTGAACCTATGGACCCCCACTTTCAGTATAAGTGGCAGCGTCCCAGGTCCTGCTCTTATGCCTCAACACCACTAACCTTCTTGAAGATGTCAACGCTGTTAACTGGTTGGCTCTCAACTCTCTTACTGATTGTGTCTGCTGCAGTAAAAATTCCTCGCTGATGCCCTCCTTAAGATTCAAGACAGCCACTTCCCACTCACCACTAGAGGGTGAGAGGTGGCTGCACCAGATGGATTACTAAGGAGTTTCTGGCCCTAATGAAAGAAAGAGACTCCAAATGGGTCGCCTGTAAATGCGAGCCCACTGCCGATCTCTGGAACAAATATCGGAGTCTGCGTAACAAATGCAAGCAAGCTGCCCAGTCTCAGAAATGCAATTTCTACTAGAAACTTCAAAGGGAAAACCTTGCAAACCCTTAACATTTCTGGTGCTCTCTGGGCTCCCTCCTTACTCCAAAGTACCATAGCTCCATTATAAACTTAAACTCCTCTACCGGCCAACTGACAGACCTGGCTGAGGTTGCTCAGGCATTCAGCAACAAATTCACTGATCTCACTGCTCACCTTAGCAAACTCCCCCACCCAGCAACCTCCAACTCAAAGTGCTTACGCTAGTGACCCACCCCTTCCCTCCACTCCCTCCTCTCCCTCCTTACCCCCCCCACCCCAGCCTTTCTACTTCAGGGTCATCTCCCAGAATGTTACTACCAAGCTCCTCAAGAGCCTCCCCTCTCGGGGAAGCTGAGGTACTGATGGTCTACCCCTCCCTGCTCAAGCTCATTGCACCGCCATAGCTAAACCCCAGACATTTATTTTTCACCTTGCACTGACCTCTGCAACCATGCCTGTTTCCTGGAGGATAGCCAAAGTTGTCTTGATATATAAAATTGGTGACCCTCTTTCCTCCAACAATTACAGACCAATCTCTATACTCCCCCACCTCAGCAAACTCCTTGAGAAAACTGTCCACCACAAACTTTCTGACCATATTGACAAATACAGCCTTCTGTATGATCAGCAACGTGACTTCCACAAAATACACAGCACAACATCTGCCCTTGCCTGCCTCACTGACCATGTCTATGGAAATATGAATTGGGATAAAGCTACTGGCACAGTGTTTGTGAACCCAGAGGTTCTTTGTCTTTTAACTTGTTTTTTGTTTTAATTGGGTTCACAGGGCCGTTGCCAGGATTTTCACAAGGGGGGTTCTTTTTATGCAGTCTGCGACTTTTTAAAAAAAGCTTTGGGTCTTAGGACCGCCAGGACCCCAGAAGCCATGTGGTCCTAGATGCTCTGTGGTGCATTTTGTGGCTTATTTTAAAGCTAAAGAAGTCACATCTGAGATCTCCTACACCCCTTGCTCTAAGCAAAATTATCTGGCTGTCTGCAGGGTGAATACATATCTATTCAGTACTGGAGGACAGCAAGATGCTGCTAATGTAATATACCTAAGGCATTGTCTCAGATATATTATGTTATCAGCTTTAATATCTGCAGCTGGATCTACTGGTGTGTAGGTAAGGGGTCTGGAGGCTGCCAGGCCCCCGGAAGCTTTGGGGTACTAGATGCTATGTGGCTCATTTTGTGGCTAATTTTAAACCAAAATAACTCATCTGTGTGCTCCCCTCCACCTCCTGCTCTAAGGACAATTATTACTGTCTGGGTGGCTCAGATTGTGTGTGTGTATGTATGTGTGTGTGTGTATATATATGTGTGTGTGTGTGTGTATATATATATATACATATATATATATATATATATATATATGTATTTCAAATGCTAATGCACTGAACCTCAATCTGGTCTATAGCTGGTTCTAGCTGGGTATTGTACACCACTAAGTTACTGCAGTGCTGGCTTGCTTCTAGGGCAGGAGTTTGGGGCTGATAGGTCCCCAGAAACCATGGGCTATGGTATATTCTGTGGTGCACTTTTGTAGCTTATTTCAAGTCTAAATAACTCATATCTGAGCTCCCTCTACCCCTTGCTATAACCCCCACCATCCCTAACTCAATATACCATTTAAGCAATCGAGTTAGTGCAACACGGCCTATAGCAAGGCTAGCAGGATGCTGGGATGTATTAGTAGGGATATTGATAGCAGAAGAAAGGAGGTAATACATTCCCTCTACAGATCCCTGGTGAGGCCTCACCTAGAGTACTGTGTTCAGTTCTGGAATCCTCACCTCAGAAAGGATAAGGATAGGCTGGAGACAATGCAGCGCATAGTAACTAAAATGATTCAGAGACAGCAGGGTAAATCCTATGAGGAGCGCCTCAAGGCACTAAATATGTACTCATTGGAGACCAGAAGGGAGAGGGGAGATATGATAGAGACCTTTAAGTTCCTTAAAGGAATTAACAAAGTGAACTCCGAGGTACTACTTAGCCTGAGTACCAATTCGCGGTCACATGGACATGACTGGAAATTAACAGGAGGTAGGTTCAGGAGAGATGTGAAGAAGTACTACTTTATGGAAAGTATGGTGGAACTTTAGAGCAGTCTGTCAGCTGAATTGGGTGCAAAAACAGTCAGAGGATTCAAGCAGAGCTGGGACATAATGAAGGGAATAGTGGTTACCAGGGGTGACAGCCACATCCAAGAGCAGAGCCATTCTCGATGCCCTACAGAGGGCATGACTCAGACAGCTAGTTTTGGAACCCACTCAGGAGGGAGCAATCTTAGACCTGGCACTCTTAAATGGGGATGGAGAGAGGATCTCAGATCTTGAAGTGGGTAGTCATCTGGGAACAAGCAACCACCAAACAGTGTGGTTTATGATAAACTTAGCTGTAGAGTCAAGCCATACAAAAGTGAAGGTACTGGACTTCAGGAGGGCTGATTTTGTCAAAATGGGAGAGTGCCTCAGAAAAGCACTAGCAAACAGGCAAGAAGTTGGGGTGGAGCAACAATGGGGAAACATCAAAACCGCTATCACAGAGGCAACAAGCCTTTGTATGAAGCAAATAAACAAATCAAAATGAAAGAAAAAAACACTATGATTCTCAAAAGAAGTGGCGGGGAAGGTAAGGGAGAAAAAGAAAGCATTCAGGAAGTATAAGGAAACACAGAAGGATCAGGACAGAGAACTGTACCAGTTAAAACAGAAGGAAGCGGGCAAGGCAGTCAGAATAGCAAAGGCCCAAACCGAGGAAAAGATAGCCAACTCGGTTAAGAAGGGGGATAAAACCCTTTATAGATACATTAGGGAGCAAAGAAAGACTAAGGCAGGGATACTGAGGCTGAATAAAGAGGAAGGTGGTTGGGCAGAGAGCAACAGTGAAAAAGCAGAGATACTGAACGAATACTTCTGCTCAGTATTCACAATGGAAAAGCATGGGGAGATACCTAATCCAGTCAATAGAAGCACTCTGGATAGGGGGGTTGATATTAGTCCTTTCACAGAAGAAATGGTTCTGAAAGAACTTTTAAAACTGAAGGTGAATAAAGCAATGGGGCCTGATGGGATTCACCCCGGAATTGTAAAAGAACCAAGGGAAGAACTAGTAAGACCACTGACTACCCTTTTTAACAAATCACGGGAGGACGGTGTGGTACCTGGGGACTGGAGGAGGGCAGATGTGATTCCCCTTCACAAAAGTGGGAGCAAGACAGAGGCAGGAAACTACAGACCTATCAGTTTGACCTCAGTGGTAGGGAAAATGATGGAATCACTTCTGAAGGAAAGAATTGTTGAGTACCTAGAGGCCAGTGGGGCACAGGACCCAAGGCAGCATGGATTCACAGTAGGAAGGTCATGTCTGACAAATCTAATTGATTTCTTTGACTGGGTGACCAAAGTAGTAGACCAGGGAGGGGCTGTGGACATGGCCTACCTAGACTTTATCAAGGCATTTGTCACAGTTCTGCACAAAAGATTAATAAACAAATTAGCCAGCCTGGGAGTGAGTCCCAGGGTGGTAGCCCGCGTAAAACACTGGCTGGACAACAGGACAAAGAGGGTAATAGTAAATGGAGTCCGCAGTGAAGAAAGGGGGTTATTAGTGGGGTAACGTAGGGTTCAGTATTGTGGCCGGTCCTTTTAATGTCTTTATAAGTGACATTGCAGAGGGTCTGGAAGGGAAAGTATGTCTCTTTGCAGATGACACAAAGATCTGCAACAGGGTTGATATGCAAGGTGGGGTGGAAAGGATGAAAAGAGACTTGGCAAGGTTGGAGGAATGGTCAAATGTATGACAGCTTAGATTCAACGCAAAGAAGTGCAAATTAATGCACCTGGGAAATAAAAACCCAGAGGAAGAGTACACAATGTGGTGTGAGATGCTGGCAATGACAAAAATGGAAAGGGACCTGGAGGTAGTCATATCAGATGACCTAAAGGTGGGCCAGCAATGTGAGAAGGCAGTAAGGAGGGCTGGGGGATTACTGGGATGCACAGGGAGAGGCATCACCAGTAGAAAACGAGAAGTTGTTGTCCCTCTATACAGACAGTTGGTAAGACCACGTCTGGAGTACTGTGTACAGTTCTGGAGACCCCATCTCTGCAAAGACATAGACAGGGTGGAGGCTGTCCAGAGGAGGGCAACCAAAATGGTGCAGGGTCTGCACCAGAAGACATATGAAGAAAGACTAAAGGAGCTTAAGGTGTATAGCCTCGAGGAAAGGAGGGAGAGGGGGGACATGATAGAAACTTTCAAATACCTCAAGGGAATCAACAAAGTCCAAGAGGGTAGCATCTTTAAGAAAAAGAGATGTGCAAGAACAAGGGGGCACAATCTGAAGACAGAGGGGGGATGGTTCAGAGGTAATATGAGGAAGTATTTCTTTACAGAGAGGGTTGTAGGTGCATGGAACGACCTTCCTGAGGAGGTCATAGAATCAAAAACAGTGGGGGAATTCAAGAGTACATGGGACAGACATAAGGCAATTCTAGTGGGGGTAGGAGGAAGTAGGCTGTTGGCTAACTAGGATCTGCAGCTTATCCGTTAGGTAGGGAAATGGGCAGACTAAGTGGGCCAAGCGGTCCTTATCTGCCATCAAATTCTATGTTTCTATGTTAAGGAGGAGAATAGAGAGAGGATGGGGAGGGTTAGTACCCTGGAGAAATGGTAGGTTCCAGGCATTATAGGGAATTTGGGCAGACTGGATGGACCTCTGGTCTTTTTTCTGCTGTCATTGTCTATGTTTCTATGTTTCTATACCAGGCACCCTGCTTGGAAAAAAATTTGTAACATAATTCTTAGTTCAGTATTGGGTACTACAGTTGTTGCCCCCACTCCATTCTCCAGTGTGGTAGGCATGACAAAGGGAGTGAGGGGAAAGGTAATTTGACAGTGGCGGGGATTCCCAGTGCAAAGTTACCATCTCCTAAATGCCTACCCCCCCACCTCCATGATGCTTCCAAAAGCATCGTGGGGTATGTTAATAACACTGAACTGTAGCAACAATTTTCATTCCACTGACACATGTGGTCATCTGGAGAAAACGCTTATCACAACTTATTTGTTTTAATGGAAACTGGCACAAATGACACAGACAAAAGTGGAATTGAATGTCAATGAAAATGGGACCACAGTGAAGACCTCTCTGAGCAGCACATCTAGTGAGATGGCATTGTAGATTCCAGCCAGACCCTTCCAAACACTTGCATTGCCTTTCCACTGTGGTACCTCTTTTGCTTAACTTATGAAAAGTTAAAAGAGGCATATGAAACATGACAACTTTTCATTTTGTATAGAGTAGGATTTAAGTAATTTATTTCTAAATCTTCAGCTCACCCACTGAACAGCTCCCTTGCCCAACTGCACAGCCTACCCCTTGATATACAGTTATTAAGGGACACATCTTCGACAATAGTGGCCAGCAAAATGTACCTGCCGATGACTGATAATATTACAAGTCAAGGTCCTCTACTTCTTTTTTGCTGTCCTGGAGATGTCGTCTCTGAGCCTTTCGCCATGCTCGATCTTCCTCGAGTGCTAGCTGACAGTGTGAATTGTGGGCAGCGGCTCTCACATACACAGTGCTGATGTGAGCTCCAATTGGCCAGCCAGTCATGGGGGAGAGTGTGGAGAAAGACTCACAAAACAGCTCCAGTCATCTTACTGGCACTGAAGGAGCTGACTGGCAGCAGATGGGGGGGGGGAGGGCGCATGCAGAGAGAAAGTGCTGGGGTTCATCATATGCGCATGAGCACTCTGTGACAGTCACAAAAACAGAAATGATGAAAAATGTTTACAAATGATGGAAAAAAGGGGGCATTTCAAAAGTGGGGTTCTTTCAAACCAGACGAACCCCCCCTGGCAACGGCCATGGTTCACCACAACATAACCCAGATAGATCATCTTAGGGTAGCTGGTTCATTCCACTGGGGTGTCAAACAGATGAGGCACACTGATGAGTCCTGGTAGGACGAAACACATGCCTGTGTCTTCTGTTGGCACCTTTTGCAAACTGTGTGACAAGCCTTTCGGCACCATGCATTTCTGCTTAAAGTTGAACCAGCATAATATTTTGTGGTGATTTGCATATGCAACCCATGATGCTTTGCATTATGGGGGCATATGTGATTTTGTATTTCTTTGAAACTTGGCTTCCCGGCCAATGCCCTTTGGGGTAACCAATGCCTCAGTGCTTGCACACAGAGGTTCTTTGTCTTTCAACTTGTTTTTTGTTTTAATTGGGTTTACCACAACTTAACCCAAATAGGCCATCTTAAGGTAGCTGGTTCATTCCATTGGGGTGTCAAATAGATGAGGCACACTGAAGAGTCCTGGTAGGATGACATATGTGTCTGTGTCTTCTGTTAGCACCCTTTGCAAACTGTGTGAGAGATCTTTCGGCACCATGCATTTCTGCTTAAAGTTGAACCAGCATAATATTGTGTGGAGATTTGCATATGCAACCCATAATGCTTTGCATTATGGGGGCATGTGTAATTTTGTATTTCTTTGAAACTTGGCTTCCCAGCTAAAACCCTTTGGGGCAACCATTGCCTCAGTGCTTGCGCATAGAGGTTCTTTGTCTTTTAACAAGACCTATGACCTGGTCAGCCATCCTCTACTGCATACCAAACTCCATCAGCTTGGATGCTCAAATGAGACCTTGCGTTTTTTCCACAGTTATTTACCTGGTCATTCCCAGTTGATGGTAATCGGAACTGCCACCTCCCCTGAATTGTCTGTCTGTACGGGTGTCCCCCAGGACTCTATACTTGGCCCCCTACTGTTTTCCCTATTCATCAACTCCCTCCTTGCTGACAACCTAAACTGCTCTGTTCTCCTGTATGCGGATGACTTAGTCCTCTTCCATAGTGACAAGTCACTTCAGAACATATCCTCAGTCCTCACCCACAACTATGGTTCTGCCCACAACTGTTTTTTTTTATCTAACATACTCCTTGTAAATGAGAAGAAAACCAAGGCAATGCTACTAGGATCAAGGCCCAACTTGGCTAGTAATGCAAAAAACAACTCGTCCCTCTCTGTGATCTCTCCATTTGATCCTCCCCTGCAGACTGTCCCCTATTTCAAATACTTGGGCATAACCCTTGACCCTTGCCTCTCTTATACAGAACATATTAACACTGTCATATGCAGTGTAAACCAAAAGCTGGGCACCACCTACCGACTTAAGACATTTCCCAACCCCGAATGCCCATCTAGCCATTGCCCATGGTAACCTTCTCCCCATCCTTGACTACTGCTCCCCTGTTTACTCCACCACTTTGTCCTCTACCCTTAGACTCAGTTCTGTCTATAATAGTGTTTGTTGCTTCACTTTATTGGCTCCTTAAGCAACCAAGCACTGTACCTTGTATCAGTCTCTAGGGTGGCTCCCACTCAAGGGTCACCATGACTATGCCATGGGAAGCCTCATTGATAGCCCCAGAGTGGTGGAGCGGAGTCACATACCCATCCCTCCTCAAAGCCAGAGCTCCCACAGTGTGTCACCAAGAAACATTGGTCCCCCCCCCTCATAGTCCCCAAAGTCTCCACAGTAATAGGAGGTAAAGCGCTGTCATTTTCCGCCCCCTCATTCTGGAACAGTATCCCGACATCCCTTTGCTCAGCTGGTTCGCACCTCTCCTTCAAATCCCTACTCAAAACCTGGCTATTGTCTGCAACCAGCTGCTCCTGCTTGCCAGGGTAACCCTCTCCCCTAAGGGAATCCCCCCTCTACTCCCATGTTCCCCTCTTATCTACAGTTCTACACACCCCCACCAAACTTACCTGCCCCATGACACCTTCTGCTCCTTCCCCCATATCAGCCCTCCTTGAATCACCTCTTGCTTCCTCTTCCCTTCTTTAGCTCACATGAAATATCTACTACCTCGCTCACTTCGTGCTTCTGTGTTTCTATATATTTTCCCCCTGGTATTATGCATTCTCAGTGGGGGCACACAACCTCCACTTGCACTTAACTCACTGAACTTACTTCTGCTCCACTACTATGTACCCTTTTATGTACTGCATTGTTATTTCCCCACCATGTATCATTCTCGTTGATAGTACTCTTTGGAATTTGTGTTATAGCTTGTATGCTACACTTCTACTGGAATGTATTTGTATTTTGTACTATTGTTATCTGTGCAATTTGCTGCGGCCTGGGTTGTGCCTGTAAACGGTCCATTGGATCAGTGCACTTACCGGGTTACCAAAGACTTAAATAAATAAATATGCTCTATAACAACTTTACCCTTGTCCATACTCTACAACACTCTATCACTTACCCATATTGCTGCTAGCTGCCTGCATTGGACGGCCTGAAAAGAAATTTAATTGAAATACACTGATTGTTAAAGCATAAATCTTGGCCATAGTTACCAAACCATTCTCCAGGTAGTATTACTGTAAAAATTCTGAGCATTTTGAAACATCCTGAAATTTACTAAACCTGGAAAAACATTTGAGCAGATTAATACCACATTTTCAAAAAAATTTTTTCTGAAACCTCCCTGAAATGCAATATCCCCCCAGATCTTGGAAAAATATTTTTATTTAGTGTGCAACTGATATCAACACATCAAAAGTGCAATAGGAGGGCAATTAAACACATAATAAGTCAACAGTGCATAAACAGTTACTCTAAATTTTTTTTTCTTTTCTCTTCTTTTTTTTCCAAAACTGTTCTTACCCTGATAAGCCAATTGTCCACAAACAGTTCAAAAAATCTCTGCAGGGGCAACTTTTCAGTCCACAACCCCTGAGGCTCTGAGTAACGGGGGGCCACCCACGAGACCTGGGCTTTAGGTCAAATGGGGTGTCTCTGAGTATGGTCTCTGAAGAAAACTGCATTGTCAGTTCACATTTATGGGGCTCTGGATTTACGATAGGCAAACCTTCCTATACTGTGAACACTGCTCACTAAAGGCCATCAAGTGAAGAGTTAAAGGAGGTACAAGAGGCAATGCCCATGACACAGTCTTTGTTCCCACTAAGTCTGTTCTTTATCAAGTCCTGGCCAGTGACTGAAACAAGGCACTTGCAGGTCTCACAGAATAAGGCGCAAAATTGTCCCAGTCTCATGTGCCATCTTGTTTGCACAATAACTTAGTCCAGCAATTGGGGGAACTTCCACAGCTTGGCCAGCACCACAGTTCTTTTTAATCCACCATGGCCAGGGCACCCTCAAAAATCAAAGAATCCCAGACGAGCTCCCACGTTGTAAGATCCCCCCCTCCATCTAGGGGCATCCAGTTGGTAACTTGTTGGGAGGGGGCAATGTACAACCCAAGTAACACAGTTCAGAAATAATAACAAGAAAACAGTACCTGAGTCCCACGGGTGATGCTGGTGATGGATGGACTCCATCTGGGGATGTTCCCTGGCCAGGAGAGGCTGAAGGAATGTTGAGTAGGGAGGACGCAGATCTTCACCTGTCTGGCCTCGCCCACTTCACTGTATGGCCTTTGTAGACAGTTTTCACCAGGCAGGCCTCTCAACAACTCCCTCAATGGTGGCTGGTTCTTCAGGATCAACCCTGAAACACACTGGCAACTGGCTGTGGAGGCAAATTTCTTTTAGCAGCAAACAGTTCTTTCAGGAAGTAAGAGGCAAACACCAAACTGCAGAAAACAGGGGACCCCATTTAATGAACAGCAGAAAAATAGGAACAGTCACTCCATGGAGCAATAAAACAGTTTAGTTGCTTAAGACAGTGCAGGTCACATTATAGCTAGTGGTGCTGTGGAACTGGGGGGTCACAAATGTGAGCAAGTTAGTTGAGGCGGCTACCCATAGCCTAGGTAACTAAAGTCCAAACACAGGCAGCAAACCTTTTGCCTGAATCAGGCCCTTGCAAACAGCAGGCAGCAAGACTGACTGTCCTTCCCCCTTAGTTTCTCGGCTAACTCCAAGCCAGGAGCGGGACCTCCACACAGGTGGCCAGCTGCAAAAGCCACCCAGTTACATCCCCTCCTCAACCCCTTTCCACAAAGTCCACAAAGTCCATACCTCTTGAGGCAGCTTCTTTAGGGCACCAAACCTGGGAATAGCAAGTCCAAGAAAGAGGTGCTTGACCAGGACCTGGGGGAGTCCCAGACCCCTGGCTCCCAATTATGCCCTCTTACCTCATGTCTTAGTTCCTTTTCTGATGCTCTGATGCTCTGTTGCAGGCAGAAAACTCATTTGTTTGTCCCTTCCAAGGGACCCGAGCTGCAGGCTAGCCCTAAGCAGGGCTTCTTAAAGCAACAGCCTCTGCCACATTCTTTCCCCGACTTACTCTCATGGCCCACTAAAATAACAATCAGCCACATGGCCAAGTGGGAAATCAGCCCCACTCCAACCTTCTCTCCCTCTCTCTTCCCAGGTGAATCTCCCGAGAGTGCCAAAACAGCCCCTTTTATTCTGTTCTCCTCTAGGCACCAAAATCCCTGGGGTCCAATTAGGGACCTGACACCTAGGTGCCAAGCAAACTATTCCCATAAAGCACTATGGGACACGCAGTCCCAGAAACTATTTACAATATGCCCCTAACTAGTTGGCACCGCAAGCTACTGTTCCCTCAAGGGGGCTACTGCTCCTTTACATTTTCCTAAACACTGACCATGCATGCCCAGAAGCATGGACCGGTGAAAACTATTTACAATTTATTTCTTAAAAAAACTATCCCCCATGTCTTATAGTTGCCTTGAGGCCAAACCCCTGAAAACCAGACCCAGAGCAGCTGCTGCACTGTTTTTTGGTTTTTTTTCCCTTCCTGTTGTCTTCCCTGGAAGCCGTGCATGATCTGTAGCGTGGACCACCATTTCTATTTACCCGGTTAACAAAAGCAAATAAATAAATAAATAAATTGCCATGACAACCCCTGGGACCGTAAATCCACCCCAAACCCACCTGGAGATGCAGAAACATTAGAGCGGTGCCTGGCCCTCCCCAGTCTAAAGGCCAGGCACCACAATGGAGTGGCACAGAGCTGTAGAAGCCACCCACAGACCACATGGGTCCAGATCCCACCAGGGCAACCTTTCATCACAGAGAAACGCAGGGAAGATGAGGAGTGAAGGCTCCATAAGGCAAGCCTGTTTGGGGGGCTTACATTTAAATTTTTGCTGTGGTGCTAGGAGATGTCTTGCCTTCTGTTTTCTGGGAAGTGAAAGTTCCCTTATTTTCATATTTTCCATTTCAGCTGCATCATTTAGAATTCAAATATCTCTGTACTTGTTAGGTCTGTACCATGTGGAAGGCAAGATGCTAGATTGTGTTTAAGCTGAGGGTCCAGCATTGTGGCTGGGATACAATTTTCTGAATTTTGCATCTTCTCAATTCTAGGGTACATTTCCATCATTAGTGGTAAGCAGTCTACAAGGTCACCAGCTGATAAAACAGCAGCTGAAAATAAACCTCCCTGTTCTTCAAGTTCCTGTTGAAATCTTAGCTTCTGTATTTCTAATTTCTTTCTCAGCACATATAAGGCATGTAAGGGGAATAATTCAGCTGAGAAAGACAGTGTCTGAGTTGACTTCTTGTATAGCTTCCTCAAATGGCCTGAATATCTGCTAGAGGACTGTCATGAGTGACTGCTGTGCAGAATTTACTGGCACATCCCCCTTCCCTATCTGGTGCACCATTGTACTGGTATACTGTTTTACACTGTTTAAGAAATCTCTGTGACATGTAGAGGACTGAGTGCCACCAAGTTATGATTTCTTGCATTAGCTGATAGTGTTGGAGATTGTTCTTTTTTTTCAGGGCTCACATGATCATGTAAGTCATTACTGAGTGATTAAAATGGCCACAGATTTTGCATGCAACAGCAACCATATGATGTATGCATCAGTCTTCCTTATGAAAATTGAGCACCACCAAGTTCAGAGTATGAGCAAAATACAGGACATGTGTGACTGTACCAAGCTACACTGCTGTTAGAATGTTACTACCCCCACAAAGCCAGCAGACAAGCCATGATGGGACAGCCATTCCTGACGTAGTCTGTTTAGTTCATCTGATATGTTTGTGCTTGAGTGATCTTTCTCAGCTGTAGTTGTGCATAGGACAGCCTGTTTTTTGAAAAGCTGCTGGATGTTGCAGCCAGAGGAGGGTCCGGAAGCAGGCAGAGAGTAGTCAAAAGAAATCCAGAGGGCAGTCACTGTCATGCTTTCATCAGTTTTGTCACTTGTCCACATATCAGTTGTAATTTTTGGAGATAAAAGCCTGTATTAAAGCATGATTATCTTGTTGACACAGTTCATGGTATGTTTGTTATTGCTTTTCAGGAAAAACAAGAATTGCGATGGCATCTGGTAGCGGAGCACTGCAGTGTGCATCAAATTTATTTTTTTATTTCAAAAGTTTTACATGGAAAGACATCCTGAGCTGAGTATCAGCTCATTTCCATATGCATCCTGAGGGGAGGGGTCATAGGGAGATAAATACATACAAACATACATACTTACATACATACATGCAAACATACGTAGCAATACAATTAGAAAATATCCAGCAAATATCAACTGCCGTAATAAGTGAATCTAAACCTAGGAGAAGTAAGTACCAAGAAATAGGCTAAAACATCTAGGCAGTAGAACTGTAAGGGCAACATATAAACATAGAAGTTGTCAGCAGATGGGGACTGTGCTATCCATCAAGTCTACACATGGTTTCCCACGCCCCCCCACTTAGCTGCCTGCTTGAGTATCCCTCAATGCCTTTCCCATGCCCGCTTGAATTCCCCCACCCTCTTCACTCCCACCACCCACTCCGACAGGCTATTCCATGGTTTGACAATGTGCTCCGTGAAGAAGAATTTACTCATATTGCTCCTGATCCTGCCTCCCTGAAAGGAAAACTGTGTAAATTAGGGGCTCCCACCCCCGGAAGGCTTACCCTCTGGTTTATCTTTGTACACTAAAAGCAGTGTTTTTCTCGTGCCACAACCGTGTTTATTTTACTTGCAAAAGCTCCGTGACCCAGAAGAATGGCAGATGCTGGGGGGGCTCCATTAGCTGTAATGGTGCGGCACCGCACCACACCGCTTGCTTCAATACAAATGTGTTGAAGCGAGCATTGCGGCACCGCACCATTACAGTTAATGGAGCCCCTCCCCCAACATCTGCCATACTTCTGGGTCATGGACATTTCGCAAGTAAAATAAACTCAGTTGTGATTTGAGAAAAATTTCACTTTTAGTGTATAAAGCTAAACCGGAGGGTAAGCCTTCCGGGGGCAGGAGCCTCCTAATTTGGACAGTTTTCCTTAAAGGCGAAGGTCATACCCTCTTGTCCTGTTATAGTCTTTTACCTGAAAGAGGTTCTGCACTTGTACCTTGTTGTTGCCTTTAAGGTATTTAAATGTCTCTATCATGACTCCCCCCGATTCCTGCACTGCTCTAGGGAGTATAGTTTGAGTTCATTGAGTCTTGTCTCGTATGATTTCTGATGCAAGCCCAACAAGCAGTGGTGAGGGAGGGGAAGAGAGTAGCCAGGGGGTGGGAAATTAGGAGGCAACCATGATGAACAACATTGGGCATGGGAAGGGATGGAGAAAGGGGGGGTAGGGGGATTTGAGGAGTCAACCAGGAATCAAATGTTGAAAACCAGCAAGCTCTACAAATGAGATGGGATGCAAATTCACTGCTATCACTGACACAGTTTCCATAATTAATATCTGTGCCGCTGGATGATTCTGCTCATATCTGGAAGACATTTCAAATGATTCTGTCATGCTTAACAGTTTTTGGCCTACTGTAGTACTTATAGCCGAAGGAGGAAAAAACTGTCTTTTGACTGATCCAGCCTGACCTAATGAGTCTGGAGGACCCTCAAGATCAGAGAAAGAGAAGGTACTACCCTGTGAGCTGGACAAGGATGCACCACCTTCTGATTCTTTCTGAGAATTTACAAAATTACCTGTACGAGTCAGTTCTGTGAGATGGTGGGTCTGACTGAATCATTCATGTATGTCATATGCTCCTCTCCCTCCCCGTTCCCTGCTGCCTTTTTAAAGTTTGTCCTCAAGCTTGGATGTGATCTAGTAAGTGCCTTATTATAGCCGATGTGAGGAGGTTACTAACTTTTCTGCCTCTACTGACAATCGTTTTACACAGTACACATATACTGTAGCATGACACACATTATTTCAGTCAAGATGAAAATAATTCCACATCACAGAGTAGCCTTTTATTTTTATGCCAGGCGTAAGATCATCTTGTTCCTGCTCAGTCTTCTATGGAATTGAATTGGTATCAAACTGGCACTGGAAATGACTCAGACTATCTGGGTCACTATTATTAACTGCATCTTAATTTTCAGTAACAATGACAGGAGTTTTCTTGGTCTCCAAAGTATTCTGTTTATGGTGCTCGTGAGCAGTATTATTATCAGTATCACTGTTAGTAGTGCTTGTGTGATCATTATGAACATTAAACACTTTTTAACATGAGTGACTATTCTTTCAATCCCACTGCAAGTGGTACCTGCAACTTATTTATAATGCATACCTGTTTTACTAGTACTACCCTTGTTTTTCTTAGAGGCAGGTGCTACACATTTCACTTGCGTTGTATAGGCATTTCTAACTGTGCACATTGTGTTGGTACTGTAGATATTTTATCCCCTCATTTTTGGAAGTGCTGGGTGGCTGCGACTGTAAGGAGTTCTGCTGTGGAGATGTTGCATTTCATCCATGGAGCGGCCTTTTGGTCACAGAAGAAATCCTAACCAGAGAAGAGCAGCAGCTTTCTGAAGGTATTGGTGTGACATTTGTTTGAGGGTTCTCCTCTGCATCTCTACAGCCTCTTTTTTTTCCTTTACCTTGATACATGGTAGGTATAGTTAGTCTCCTTTTGTTTGCTTAAGTTTAACATGAAAGAAATAAATCTTCCTGCTGGCACAGGGCCTACGGTCCATACTTAGGCGCTTCCACTAGTGTTTAATTCACTTGCTTTAATTTAATTTTAAATATAACAGAGGCAATGTTGTCCTGTCACTGGCACCAATCATTTGGCCTGGGGTACTCTCACATGTGTTTCTTACTTCATTTGGTATAAAATAAAAAAAAATAAATGTGTGGGTTCCAACAGACTAAGGCTCCTGACACTAGTTAACAGAACCTACCACCCACACTGGGGCACTGTAACTCATGCTAGCTTTGCTTCAATTCAATTTTAGAAATATAGAATATTGCCAGCAGAAGACGGCCTCCTTGTCTATCCAGCCTGCCCTGTAGAAGAAGGGAGAAGGGAAATTGTTTAACCAGAAAAGGCACACTAAGCCAAAGCTTGTTTCCAGGTGTGACCTGGGAGCAAAAGGAAGTTAAGTGACTTGCTCAGGGTCACACAGTATGCAAGTGGGCACTGATGGGATTCAAACCCAGGTCTCCAGGTTTGCAGCTCAGTGCTCTTAATCACTGTGCTATACTGCTTCCAGTCTGTGAGGTGGTACATGTTCCCAGGGTTCTATAAAATAAAAAAAATAATAATAAAAACAAAACAGAAGGCCCCTATCACTTGTGCTGTGCCTGGCTATGGCCCAGACCAGTGCACTCTCACTTGTGTTACTTTCTTGGCTTAAATATAAAAGGAACAGCTCTCTGGAAGATTGAGGCTCCTGTCACTAGCTGGCAAAACCTTGGCTATTGCCCATACTGGTGTGCTCCCACTTATGTACTAGTAAAAGTAAATTTGCCTGACTTGTGTTTACTCAATTAAATAATAATAATAATAATAATAATAATGCTAACAGTAATAGTTATAATAATAAAACAGAAGTCTCCTTGTCACTGGTGCTGTGCATGGCTATGGCCTAGACTAAGACTAGAGCACTCTCATTTGCATTTCTTACTTTTTTGGCTTAAAAAGAAAGACCAGTCCTCTGAAAGACTGAAGCTCCTGTCACAGGCTAGCAGAGTCTGCCAACTGTCTCCCAGATCAGTGCACTGTCACTTGTGTACTAGAACGTTGCTTCACTTGTGTATGTTACATATTCAGTTAAATACAAAATATCATGCCACTGGTGTTGGGCTAGTATTGCCTTTGTTTCCCCCCTATAATAGTCCCTTTAGATGCTGGTATGCGTGTTGGGCCTGTCTGCTGACAGTTTGTAAGGCCAGACCACACCTCCCTCTCCTCTCTGTTTTGTTTCTCTAGCTCTCATTCAGTTGCAGAAAAAGATAAACAATATATATACAAAAAAATCTTAGTTTCTTTTTCTTTAAGTAAGTTTTTTTGTTTTGTTTGGTAGGTAAGGGTATAGTTAGGTTTAATATTTTGCCAAATCGATTCATAGTCACAACCATAGAAGAAATGGAGTCAGTACTCAGAGAACTACCACCTATATGTCCTTCCTCCTTCACCACTGTACACAAAATGATGACACTTGGCTGCATGCAATGCCAACAGAGCAGGGAATAACACGAGAGCAGTGATTATTGCGGTATTTCACATTTCAAGAAACGGAACCCCATGTATGTCCAAGGGGAAATACCACAGGAGGTAAGTAAACTCTTGTGGTATTTCCTCAGCCCTGTACCTCCCCTCAGGCTTCCTTGGAATTCTTCAGGTTTGCCACAGCCACAGTGAGAAAAGAAAGGCACCCTGTTTAAAATACAAGGTGAACCAAGCCATTAACTGCTGGCCTGGTTTGGACTTGTATTAGACACAACTGTACATGTTCAGGATGGCTCGGATTGTGGTAAATCAGGACCTCTCAGCCCTACATAACTTGGGACCATATCTGGGTCATTAAATCTGTCACCTTGTATTCAGACAATCAGACAACTTCTGTATAATTAATAAAGGCCATGTGTCACCCCCTTCAGTTATGAACTTCCATGGAAATTGACATGGGTTTCCCTCTAATATCACTTCCATATCATCTGTGTGTATGTCTCAGGTCCTAACAATATCATAGCTGTTTGCCTGTCCCATTTTAATTTTCTGACTTTCAGAATTCTGGCTTTGGATGCTGATATTCAGATGACAACTCCCTGGACTTTCACAACCTTCAAATGATGTGAAGCACTATTTAGATGCCAAAACCAATGTCATATAACAATCTCTGGCACCTTCAACAAGAGAAGCCTACCATACAGCTTGAAATAAGTTTGCCAATTTTTACATCCTTCAGCATCTGAATTCTTACAATCCTTACATTCACTAAGTTCTTGTCTTTGCTGTATTCTGCACCAAGCTAAACTTCTATCAGTTACTTCCTTTGTTCTTGAGATCTTCAGTTTTTGGCACCTCTACTGAGGAAGGAAATTCTTATAAGAGAGCAAAAGCCAAATGAATATTATTTAAGCACTTACTAACATACTAACATACTAAAATGCCAGCAGAATAGGCCTAATGGTCTTTCGTGTCTGCTCGTTTGGTCAGCCCCCACCCTGGGTGCTGACCTTGCTGTCCCCCTCGCCTTCTCTGGCTTCTCCCTTCCCAGTTCCGGATATTCTTGCTGCATTGGATTTTGCTTCCTGAACCTTCCCTGTACCTGTCCCACCCCTCTTGAACCCTCCACTGTCTCTGCCTCCACCAGCCCCTAGGTAGTGCATTCCATGGCTCTACCACCCTCTTAGTGAAGTAGCACCTCCTCCTTTCTCCCTGAATCTTCCCCTCCAGCTTCCACCCATGCCCTCTAGTGGCCCCCTCCTCCTTCCTTCGAAGCACCCTCACTGTTCCTCCCCTATTTACCCTCTTCATGTACCTGAAGACCTCTATCATGTCCCCCCGGTCCCTTCACTTCAAGATATCGGCTGTCATATTAAATCAAAGGAATCCCTACACTGAAGGACTCCACCCTTGGGAAGATGCTGAGAGGCCACAGCCTGATACCAAAGAAATGAGAGGATTACTGAAGGACCCCAAGGAGACAGAAGATTTGTAGTTTGAACAGCTACTTCAGGCTTCACTGCACAGATACTGTCCTCTGAGAACAAGGCCTGTTGGTGATACATTGGTGCTGAGCCCATGAGGGACAAAGTTTGAGGAAAATGAGCCCTTGATGGGCAGGAGCTAACATAGAATATGATGCAATGGATAAGGTAGGATACAAGGAAAGATGAATACTGGGTAAGTACTATAGTTAACATAGAAACAGTGGGCAGGATTTTCATACAGCTACATCCATTTTATAGACATAGCCACCCAACATCTGCCCATATAGTTAGACCACCTACAAGGGCTTGAGTACACTTGAAGCAGGTGGATAGATTTAAATGCTAATGTAAAGGAGGTTTGGCTGTTTACTTTTTCTGTCCCTGTTACAGGGACTACCAAATTTTTGGGGCACCATGAAGGTGCAAGAACTCTCTTGAGGAGGGTTCCACCCCTAGAGGTGCTGAAGGAATGAAATCCCCTTCAACCAAAGGTAACTTAGGGAAGAAGCCCAAAAATGCTGGACCAAAGGAACTGAATAGAACATTCAGAAATACTTCCCATACAGAGAGATAGAATGAGGTCAATGATGAACGATACTCAAGAAGAACAATTGGCCAGGGAATGAACAATCATTTTATCCAGGCCCAACACATGGTAGAATTATATATTATAATAACCGGGGAGCATTTTCTTCCATGGGGAAACCTGGTTATAATTCACTGTAAAAACCAGCTGGTTATAACAGAGAACACATGCTAAGTTTCGCTGGCTCCATATATGTGTACACAGCCTCCTTAAAAAGTACCCATGTGCACATAGCTTTCGTCTCTCTTTCTTAGCAGGGAAGTCTTGCCTTATATTTATAATGATTGCTGTGGTGAAAAAACACTTTACAGCAATTATATAAAACAAGATGTGGGGTAGTGTGTAAAACTCAAATTTTACACACACCATCAGTGCTGGATGCTTGTGTAAACTCACCCCTCAAGCTTCATTCTTGGGGTTTATGTAGCATCCAACACCTCGGGTGTGGGTAAAATTCTTGTTATACACACTACCACATGTATTATTGTATTTTTTATATAATATTATGACCTTCATCATGAAAAAGAAGACTCTCCCACCTTTTGTGGAGGACAGCTCTGGGAGGCAAGGGGTTAGGTCAACACCCCTCCAAGTACTGTATATTATTTTATTTTAATTATTAACTGACAGGCTAAAGACCCTCCATAAATTCATAAACCCATGACATGCTGCTTCAATTTGAAGGATGAAGTTGACTTCTTCATCTGTCTCAAATAAGACTTTCACTCTAGAAGCTGTTACAAGGTTCAGTCTTTCAATCAAAAGAGTCCCTGCATTGAGGACTCTATCCTTGAAGGTGTTTAGAGGCTGAGTCTGAATGCTAAAAGAATGACACCCAAAAGAGAAGGCAAAGACTTATGTAACAGCTGCTTTAGGCCTGGCTGCCCAGTTACTCCCCTCTAATGTACAAGACCCATAAGTGGAAATGGTGGAGCCAAGGCCTTCAGAGGCAAAGCCTAAAGTAGCGCAGAGCCCTTGAAGGACAGCATGGAGCCCTTGAAGTGCAGGTAAATGTTGGAGTGAGTGCCCAATAGTTGTTTGGGGCAAATGCCAGGTAGTTATTGCGGTAAAAGCCTGATAGTTCTTGGGGTGAGTTCCTGAAATTACAGTAGCATGAGGGGGAGGGCAAAGCCTGGGTTTGGCTGTATAAGGTAAAGGGACTATCCTCGTATGGATAGAATTCTGTGAGTGTTAAACCCTAAGGAAAAGACCTAGATGACCACCTGGTTAGGTGGTTGTATTAAATGGGAGAAGCTATGTTTTGAAGGGCCAAAATCCAGAAAGGCCTGCATTTCCATGGACAGCCACCTAGACTTTCACCTTATCCTCTTGCCCTTCATGCTCACAGGGACATATCTCTCTGATCATTCCTTGATGCCTTCATTATATGTTGCTTCAGGACCTCCCTGAATTATGTTTTGTCCATACTTTTTTTTGCACCTCAGTCCCAGTGTGATGGGTATACCGCCTTCTGGCCAGATATACTGTACCAGTCATCATTGAGCTGTGGGTAGACGGGATTTACCCCTTATGCTTGCCCCTCTTTCTGCTGTGTCCTGCATCCCTGTAGGGACACTGGCCCGTGGGACTAACATCCTGGCAAGAGCATGCTGATGCAGATGCATACTCCACCCATACACAGCACAGCGTCCCTCCCTCTCTGTGTACCAAGCTGTTCTGCACAGCACAGCGTCCCTCCCTCCCTGTGTACCAAGCTGTTCTGCACAGCACAGCATTCCTCCCTCCCTCCCTGTGTACCAAGCTGTTCTGCACAACACAGTGTCCCTCCCTATGTACCAAGCTGTTCTGCACAGCACAGCATCCCTCGCTCCCAGTGTATTAAGCTGTTCTGCACAACACAGCATCCCTCCCTCCTCCTGCGTACCAAGCTGTTCTGCACAACACAGTGTCCCTCCTGTGTACCAAGCTGTTCTGCACAACACATCCCTCCCTCCTGTGCTGCATGTTCTGCACAACACAGCATCCTCCCTCCCTCCCTCCTCCCTGTGTACAAGCTGTTCTGCACACACAGTGTCCCTCCCTGTGTACCAAGCTGTTCTGCACAGCACAGGCGTCCCTCCCCTTGTGTAACAAACTGTTCTGCACAGCACAGCATCCCTCCCTCCTCCCTTGTGTACCTAAGCTGTTCTGTACAGCACAGAGCCCCTCCTCCTGTGTACCAAGCTGTTCTGCAAAACACAGCATCCCTCCCTCCCTGTGTACCAAGCTGTTCTGCACAACACAGTGTCCCTCCCTGTGTACCAAGCTGTTCTGCAGAGCACAGCATCCCTCCCTCCCTGTGTACCAAGCTGTTCTGCACAACACAGCGTCCCTCCCTCCCTGTGTACCAAGCTTTTCCTCACAGCACAGTGTGCCTCCCTCCCTGTGTACCAAGCTGTTCTGCAGAACACAGCATCCCTCGCTCCCAGTGTATTAAGCTTTTCCTCACAGCACAGCATGCCTCCCTCCCTGTGTACCAAGCTGTTCTGCACAACACAGCAT
Source organism: Neoceratodus forsteri (assembly GCA_016271365.2). Lineage (NCBI taxonomy): Eukaryota > Metazoa > Chordata > Ceratodontiformes > Ceratodontidae > Neoceratodus > Neoceratodus forsteri. The sequence goes on along the minus strand of CM057455.1, from coordinate 1,337,033,183 downwards.
CCCTCCCTCCCTGTCTACCAAGCTGTTCTGCACAACACAGTGTCTCTCCCTATGTACCAAGCTGTTCTGCACAGCACAGCATCCCTCCTCCCTCCTGTCTACCAAGCTGTTCTGCACAGCACAGTGTCCCTCCTTCCTGCGTACCAAGCTGTTCTGCACAACACAGCATCCCTCCCTCCTGTGTACCAAGCTGTTTCTGCACAAACAGCGTCCCTCCCTCCTGTGTCCTAGCTGTTCTGCACAGCACAGCATTCCTCCCTCCCTCCCTGTGTACCAAGCTGTTCTGCACAGGCGTCCCTCCCTCCCTGTGTATCAAGCTGTTCTGCACAGCAGAGTGTCCCTCCCTCCCTGTGTACCAAGCTGTTCTGCAGAACACAGCATCCCTCGCTCGCAGTGTATTAAGCTGTTCTGCACAACACAGCATCCCTCCCTCCCTGTGTACCAAGCTGTTCTGCACAACACAGCATCCCTAGCTTGCAGTGTATTAAACTTTCTGCACAACACAGCATCCTCTCTCCTCCTGTCTACCAAGCTGTTCTGCACAGCACAGCATCCCTCCCTCCCTGTGTACCAAGCTGTTCTGCACAGCACAGCGTCCCTCCCTCCCTGTGTACCAAGCTGTTCTGCACAGCACAGCATTCCTCCCTCCCTCCCTGTGTACCAAGCTGTTCTGCACAGCACAGCGTCCCTCCTTCCCTGTGTACCAAGCTGTTCTGCACAGCACAGCATCCTCCTCCCTCCTGTGTACCAAGCTGTTCTGCACAGCACAGCGTCCCTCCCTCCCTGTGTACCAAGCTGTTCTGCACAGCACAGTGTACCTCCCTCCCTGTGTACCAAGCTGTTCTGCAGAACACAGCATCCCTCGCTCGCAGTGTATTAAGCTGTTCTGCACAACACAGCATCCCTCCCTCCCTGTGTACCAAGCTGTTCTGCACAACACAGCATCCCTAGCTTGCAGTGTATTAAGCTGTTCTGCACAACACAGCATCCCTCCCTCCCTCCCTGTGTACCAAGCTGTTCTGCACACCACAGCATCCCTCCCTCCCTGTGTACCAAGCTGTTCTGCACAGCACAGCGTCCCTCCCTCCCTGTGTACCAAGCTGTTCTGCACAACACAGCGTCCCTCCCTCCCTGTGTACCAAGCTGTTCTGCACAGCACAGCATCCCTCCCTCCCTCCCTGTGTACCAAGCTGTTCTGCACAGCACAGCATCCCTCCCTCCCTGTGTACCAAGCTGTTCTGCACAGCACAGTGTCCCTCCCTCCCTGTGTACCAAGCTGTTCTGCAGAACACAGCATCCCTCGTTCGGAGTGTATTAAGCTGTTCTGCACAACACAGCATCCCTTCCTCCTCCTGTGTACCAAGCTGTTCTGCACCACAGTGTCCTCCTCCCTGTGTACCAAGCTGTTCTGCACAGCACAGCATCCCTCCTCCCTGTGTACTGTTGCTCCTGCACAGCACAGCGCCCTCCCTGTGTACTGTTGTTCTGTAAAACACAGCATCCCTCCCTCCCTGTGTACCAAGCTGTTCTGCACAACACAGTGTCCCTCCCTGTGTACCAAGCTGTTTTGCAAAACACAGCGTCCCTCCCTCCCTGTGTACCAAGTTGTTCTGCACAGCACAGCATCCCTCCCTCCCTGTGTACCAAACTGTTCTGCACAACACAGCGTCACTTCCTCCCTGTGTACCAAGCTGTTCTGCACAGCACAGCATCCCTCCCTCCCTGTGTACCTAGTTGTTCTGCACAACACAGCATCCCTCCCTCCCTGTGTACCAAGCTGTTCTGCTACCCATAAGTCTACATGGAGGAGGAGAGCATCCTCCAGGATGCTTGATCCTCTTCCCACCCCAAGCTGGCTCCAATGACCTTGATTCAGTTCTGAACCTTGGTTGCAGGTGTCACAAGCAGGAGTGCTACTGCTGTGCTGAGGGGCTGGCCCCAGAGTTATATTTTGAAAAAGATCAGGAGGCATATTTATGAAAGATGAAAATTTAGTCTGTTTATACCTAAGTCTAAGCAATGGTTAGGGGATGCCCTGTGGTTACCATAATGTACAGGGGGATCAGCCATGAATTGGAGCGGTACTAATCTATGTCTTCTAGAACTGTACTTGTCAGATAAGGACACCTGCACAATTCTGTGTGGCCACAGAGCACTTTAGAGCACCTATTGCAAAGATAATGGAATGGACAATGTCTTACCTTTAAGACAGCATAGGAGATGCATTTCAAGTGAAGATACATCAGGGACTGAATTTAATGTATACTGTGTGAAGAGACTTGTTATATCAGGGGTGTGGATTATATTAGGGGGCTTGGTTCATATCAGGGAGGTTGGGGAGAGAAAAATAAGAATAGAGACCAGCAGTTAATTATGTTGGTTGCACTTTGAGGCCATCAGCATTTGGGGCTTGAGAACCACTGATCTAGATGCTTTTCAATTGCTTCTCTTATAACTCAGAGACTTCACTGGATTTGACCTGTAACTAACCAATCATGCGAAAATACGAATATACGAATGTGCCAGCAGAAACAGACCACCTATCTAAGTCTGCTCGAGTGCACAGCCAACACCCCTAGTTTGCAGCAGCCCCCTCTCCCCTTTGTCATCCCACTTCCACCCCCACCTCCCCACCCTCACCTCCCCTGTTCCCTGTCCCATGCCCTTTTGAGCTGTTCACAGATTTACATGATATCACCCATTCTGGTGGGGTGTTCCATTTTGCTACCACCCTCTCTGTGAAATAGTGTCTCCTCATTTCCTTCCTTCCTAAATCTTCCCCCTCTATTCTTAGCCTGTGCCCTCTGGTGACCCTCCCCCTTCTTAACTTAAAGACCCCATCTGCCCTATCCTTATTGATTCCCCTCAGATACTTGAATGTCTCTATCATGTCCCCCCAGTCCCTTCTATCCTCCAGGGCATACATATTCAGGTCTCCAAGCCTGCTGTCATAGTCTTTCCCCTCCATTCCACATATCATTTTTGTTGCCCTCCTCTGCACCCCGTCCAGTAGCCTGATATCATGCTTTAGGTATGGCCTCCAAAACTGCACACAAGGCTGTTAGTGCGGCCTTACCAGCGAACTGTAGAGGGGCACGATTACCTCTCTTTGCCTGGATGAAAACCCCCTCACTATGCACCCCAGCATTTTGTCCACTTTTGCAGCCACTCTCCTGCACTGAGCAGTGTTGTTCATGGTCCCTGTTATCATTACCTGTAGGTCCTTCTCCTCCTCAGTGAACCCCAGCTTAACCTCCCCAGCCAGTATTCTCTCCTTGGGTTCTTCACCCCAAAGTGCATAACCTTACACTTCTTTGCATTGAACCCCAGCTGCCACCTCTCTGACCACTCCTCTAGCTTGAGTAGGTCCTCCTGCAGCTGCTTTCATCCCCTCTCTCCATCCTCCACTGCTCCGATTTTGGTGTCGTCAGTGAACAGACTTACCTTGCTCACCACCCCATGTGCAATGTCTGATATGAAGACCCCAAACAATACTGTCCCCAACACAGAGCCCTGTGGCACCCCACTTGTCACTGGCCTTGGAGTTGAAAGCTCCCCTCTCACCATCACCCATTGCAGCCTGCCACTCAGCCAGCTTGTAATCCAGTTTATCATTTTTGCCCCTACCCCTACACCAGTTAGCTTCCCCCCAAGCCGCCCATGAGGCATCAAAATGAAGGCCTTGCTGAAGTCCAAGTAAAGAACATTCACCGCATGACCCTTATCCAGCTCACCTGTCATCCAATCATAATATTGTATGATGAATCAATGTCTTATTACAATACTGGTATTGTATGACACAATTGACCCATTAATGGGATACTATTCAGGTTTAGTTTTGACTTGCTATTTATTTATTTTTTTGCCAGTATCTTCATCAATTATTTGTTTGCTCTGTATGTTAGGCTGGACCTAGTTTTGACTCTATTTAATACCACCAAACAGTTTTAAAAATTGCCATTAAACATAAAAATCTTTTCTTGGCTACTGTGGTGAGTACAGAGCAAGCCTTGTTATTACATTTTGCTTTAGGACAATTATTGCAACCGTTTCATTGACTGAAATAGAAATTGCAATCATTGTACATCACAGAATCTTTGTTCTTTAGTTTTCTTAAACCCAGTTCACTTATTTTTTTTTTTTTCAGAAAGTGCTCAGCTGTCACATACTCTGTACAATCACAGAGGACACTTAAGTTCTGTGGGAGTCTCAAAAAAGACTGAGCACTGTTTTTGTAAGAATTAACTATTGAATGATTAACTTGAAATGACTGATCACATAATATAATTTTGCAAACCCCATTTTCATTATTATAAGACTTTAGAAGGACTGAAAGGGGTTCATGGTTGTCCTTTAATTGAATATGTTGTTCGCTACGATGAGTAAACTCACATTTATAAAACATTAATACCACATCAGTATAGATTGGATGTGTAATTACACTGATGTTTGATAAGTAACATTAACAAGGGAAAACATACTTATAACACACTGGCAAAGAATCACAGCAGACATACAATTATGACCATAGTAATTTATTAACATACTTATTGCAAACCCATAAACAGCACAGTCGCCATTAATGAGCTATAAACATGTAAATAACATTTCTATAAGGCGTAAATATCTTACATGAATGAAATTATTGCTAATGTATTTATTGCAAATTCATAAACATCTTTTGCATTATAACTGAGCTATAAAAAAATCTCAGCACATGTTTACAATGCATTTGCAAAAAATAAAAGCAGTCATTTTGGTTCTTTTCATGCAATTACTGGGCAGCTACAGTCAGAACTAATATCTTTGAATATGTTTTTTTCTTTTTGCTCTCCTTACACCATTTTTGCTTTCCTCAACAATTGTATTTGCTTGCTGTTGTCTTTTTTATGTATGTAGTTTGAAGTACTCAGACCTTTTACAATGCAGTATGAGAGTGGGAGGTGATCTCTTTATGCCTTTTTCTTTAATGACAATTTTATTCAGTTCTATTAAAAAAAAAAATTTAAATGAAAAAAGATCATGGGAATGTCATGTCAAACACTAAAATAGTATTTTCATGAAAAATTCTACATATCATGGTGTTGCCATGTAAAATGCCAACAAGCAGGGAATTTTCATAAAACTTGGAAATATAGAGTGCCTGCCTCTGTCTGGGGGATTTCCATGACAGTCATAACAAATGTATATCCCTGACCACTCCTAATGCTGGTGGCTCAAATTCTAGATAGACCAACTCACTTTTCACACTCCATGCTTCTATGGGGAAGATCCATTTATAAGCTCAGCTTGGGAAGAAGGGATTCCAATTTCTATGCCCCCTGCTGCCAACTGACTTGTATTTTGGCCCGATGCATCACCCTGCTGTTGATACCTATCCAGTTGATTCTTATTCCCACCAAAGCTATCATACTACTTTAAAAGTTATAATCTCCAGTCCATTTTAGTCATAATGACTTCAGTCCTCTTCTGTACTGCCACTGTTCCCTGTGAGTTCATGCTAGCACGCTTTCAAGATTGCGGTAACTGGCAGAAAGTAGTGGCGGTAGCAACAGCAGCACAGAGGAGGTCAACAGATCCTATGATTTAATTGAGATGAAAATTGTAACTTTGGACAGTCTTCACGTGCACTCTCTGGTGGATAGAAGGGAAAGGGGAAATATGGTAGAAACGTACAGATACATGCAGGGATAAAACAGGGTGGATTCCACAGAGTTATTTAAGTTAAGGAACAGCACAGCCACAAATGGGGTGCAACCTTAAACTGGAAAGAGGAAATTTAAGAAGGACATTTGAGAGCACTTCGTTACAGAGTGGGTTATGGGTATGTGGAATAGTCTACATAGTTATGTGATCAGTGCTGAGACTACCAAAGGGTTTACAACCCAATGGAGCATTTTCAGTGGGTTATAAGGAGCAAAACTGAAGCAGGGGTGGGGAGAGCTCTTTAAAGGCAGAGTAAAGAAACATAGGACTATTAGGGCAGACATGATGGATTCATGGGGCGTGATTCATAAAAGAAATACCTCACGGTAAATGCATGCTATTTCAGGTAGCATGTGCTATTTCATACCTCCTGATTCAGGAAACAGCCTCTGAAAGAAACAGCAGCAATCAGCTGGGACACAACAGGACTCCAGCTAAACACTATGGAAGTAGCTCATGCCAGCTGCAAGGGTCCATCAGCTGAAGGATAACACAGCAGAACACCACTGCCACTGAAGACAAAAATACAGCCAGCACTGCAGGTACAGTAAGAAAACATGCACACATGGTACAATTCAGCTACAAATGGAGCTGCCATAGCTAGCTTTGCCATGCAGCACAGTATTCAGGAAGCCAATAGCACACTGTTTCTTCTGCACTAAATCAGGATTTTTTCAGGCACCCATTAAATAGCACAGTACTGCACCAGGATGCAGTAGTGCCACAGAACAGTAGTTGTACAGGCTGCCTACATACCAGCAGCAGCCCATGAGCAGAAGGAAAGGGAAGCAAGAGGTTTATTTTATTTGTTTTTATTTAGAAAATCTTAACCTAGGAAAGCCCATCTGAGATGTAATATATTAGCTACAGTGGGTCCTGCCACTACCCATTTCCACAACTGGTTGGTCTGGAGCACTGGGAGGATAAGTGCCTTGCCCAGAGTCACACAGTGATAATTTGGTGCTAGTAGGGTTTGCATCTGTGTTTTTCCATTTTCCAATCTAGAAGTCAAGGAACTAACATACCACAACCCTGGGTGTCCAAGAAACAGACTGACTACTGCACACTGGATGACTGTGCTGTCAGTGGCAGATAGTGCAAGCTCTCTGCCCATTCTAAATCACATGGTGCTTGCACTACTGCAGGCCCCTTTGTAGTAGTGCCTGTGATGTTATCGTCTGCAGCAAAGATATGTAGAATAAAGGATGGGGAAGTGTGTGATATGAGAATTTAATGCACACCTGAGGTGTGGGATAGTACGTAAACCCTGAGGGTGAAGCCCAAGGGGTTTATCAAAGCATCCCACACTGAGGGTGTGCATTAAATTCTCATATGCACACTTTCCCGTCCTTTATTTTATATAATTGCTGGTGAGCAATTTTTTCCAGCCTGAGTGCTTGTCACACACACGCACACACACACACACACTCTGTCTGTCTGTCTCACTCCCTGCCTCCTTCCCACCCTCAATAACCCCCTCTATGGCACCTACTCCAGCAGTCCCCACCCAGCAGCACTAAATGCAGCTGCAGCAGCTTGCCCCCCTCTGGTTCCACTCCAGGTTCCCCAGCATTGCAGCAGTTCCCTTGAATGCAGCAGCAGCTTCCAGCCCCCCTCCCCACCCAGGTTCCACTCCAGGCTCCCCAGTGTTACAGCAGTTTCCAAGTCCCTGTACTTCTCTCTTGTACCCATAGCAGCCTGAACACAACACAGGAGCCTCCAGCTTCTTTTACTCTCATTTTCCCCTCGGTTACAGTTCAATTTGCGATCACGACTGCGATCGTGCCTACCTCTGCATGAAGTCAGTGATGGACCTATTCCCACTGACAGCACATGTGTCACCTGAAGCTGGATGGTGAACCACAGGATCAACCAGATACTTACAAAAAATTAACGATATGATTAAAAGTAGAAATAATAAATGATTATGGAAAGGTGAGGATACTGTTGTGGTGGCTTCTCACTAACGAAGTTACAGAGCCACCAGTGAGACAACATGTTTTTGAAACTGTTTACCCTGCCCACACACAGACAAAGACCCAGTGAAAGAGCGCTCCCTTTTGACTGACAGAGCACGTGAATGCTGTAATAACCGACTGGTTATTATGGCAAATATCAACTGGTTGAGCCCTAAGGAAAAAAATGATCACCAGTTATTATAGTCTTTTTCTGTCCTTAACCATCTACTGTATGTATCTATGTCAATGTTTTAAAGGTATTTTCTGGTTTCTTGTCAAAAATTCACAGTTGGCATAATCAGAATTTAGTTTCATGAAATTCTCTCCAAATTCAAACTTCTGGGTCATATTTTTTAGCATTTAAGACATTTTCATTACATTTCCTTTAAAAAAACAGATCTTTTCTTTTAGACTTCATCTGTTTAAGTCGTGTATTCTTGCTGTGAAGTCCTAATTCTCAGTTTATGACATTACAACCTTTTGCTACAGAAATTTCTCTGAGGTCACAAGCAGAAGATTATGGCCTCAGGCCAGAAAAAGCATCAGTAATGCAGGAAACCTATGGAGCAAGAATCTTGTTTTCATGCAAATATTTTCAATAACAAAGAATGGAGTGTGCTGAAATTTCATGTTTTTAATTTTGTAAGATTTGAGCCCTGCTGATGACAATGGCCCCTGTTTCGGAAAACTCACTCTCTATTACCTTTGGAGGGGTGATGGCCAGCTGAGTGAGTGTCAACATCCTTGTGGTGGATCAATCTAAAATGGAACCTTCCGATGTGGAAAGGAAGATGCTGAGCAATTTGAGGCCTGTCCCTTCAAACAGGTCTGATAATTAAAGCCCTCATGTGGATGCACTTTAGAAAGAAGGTACCAACATGGGCATGTACAAACTGCTTATCAGGACTCCAGGTGAAAACTTTCCATGTGGTAATTATTGAAACTGCTAATACTCAAGATTCAATTAAGAAGAAATGTTTACCTTGATGTGGATGTCCAGTAAATAGTTTTATCACCTGTCAAGCCCCACATGTGCTGTATGCTTTAGCATGCTATTTTGACCTCCTGTATATAGATAAAACATCTAGGGCCCGATATTCAAATAGTGTACACGTTTAGCGCCTTGCTAAGTGTGCGCCGCATGCTTGACAGAATCTTTGCCTGGCTGGTGCCATATTCAAAGGCAAAGTGATCAGGGTGCTAAACCTTTAGTATGTGAGTGCTAACAATACCCAGGTGCACATTCAAATGAGAGGGCCAGCTTGCATACAGGGAACACAGGTATAGTTGAATTATTTTGGAACCACATACAGGCTGTCTGTTCAGTGCTAGTTAATGCTTCCGAAACCATACCCATAACAACCTGCTTAATGGTGTGCAGTAACCATTCCTCCCTGCCAGCACTGGTCCTAGCTATCCTGGGGCCCTGTGTGAACCTCCTTGCTGGGGCTCCATATCAGAAGTCATATATCCTGCAAGGAACTTCTTCATCCCTGCCATGGCCTCCCTATACTTCATTTTCAGCTAGTTTTGTGTCATTTTTACACTTTACTTGATGTAGAACATAGAGGACCAGAAAGAGAAGAGAGAATGCACAGTTCACACCATTCTAAGGCTGGCTCTGCTCCCTGTCCACTGAAAAACCATCCCTGCTAGTCTAGTGTGGCTCTATGATGCTGGTTCGACAACACATTTGTCAACTGGCATCACAGCGTCAGGAATTATGCTGATCGCAAGTTGCGGTTGACATAATTCCTGCATCACTCCCGGTCCTTGTTTCTATTGGAGGCTCTTTGAACCCTCATGCAGAGCTCTGCCCCCCTACACCCCCCATACAATTTATAATCAACTCTGAGTCAGAGTTGATTCAGGGAGGGGGCGCAGGACTGGGAATCAGTGTGCCCCAGTCTCAGGCACACCAACACAGCAACCTGTCAGCGAGCTGTTGATTTCATTGACAGCGATGTAGGTCACTGTGTTGGTGTCAGTGTACAGGGGGTATACCGTCCAGGGTTACCCCCCCCCCACTCATGGTGCTGGAAGAAAAATGAAAAAGAAATCCCTGATAATCTAGTCACACCAATCCCACTCCCAGTCCTGGTAGAATCCCTGCCACCAACCTTCCAACCATGTGGTGGTGGCGGCTGGCAGTTACCTTCTACTCACCTCTACAGTCAGCTACCATCTAAGTTCTGCACGAGAGTCTAAATTGCTATACAAGTAAGAATGGCACTACTGTATTTGCAGGATGCACCTTCAAAATTACAGAACATCCATGATTTTGATAGCACTTCAAACAAGTACTGCCTCGCTATACATACAGTACTAGTATAGTGATTCAGATTTGTATGCAGGACTTAGACAGTGGCCAACCATATAGGTGAGTTGAGGGCAAGAACCAACCACCATAAATGGGGTGGGGGAAAATCAAATGCTACTGGGTCCCAGAATGTGAGGGAGGACAACCAAACTAGCACTGATCTATGTTTCATTTTACTTCCAGGCTCTGGTGAGTGAGGGGTATGCCACTAGAGTCAGTATTGTGCAGCCAGGGATGGCAGGACCACAGTGGTCTTCTCTAGGGAGCCTACAGCCACCACACAATCTAAAGAGCAATGGATTGCTCCTCACAATGTAATGAGGCCATAAGGAGGTACAAATGACCTCTTGGGGCCTTCGCTTAGGGAATTTTTTTTTTTCAATGTGGACTTGCGAATATAGCAACCCAGTGAAAAAGGATAAACCAGTTTGGGACACCTAACTGATTTTGTACATTGACAGCCTTTGTGTTCACCATAGGAATGTAACTCTCTAGGTCATCATGGGATTGTGTTTTGTGCTGAGTGCACCTGTCAGTGTCTCCCTTAAGGCTTCGCTCTGGGGGACTGTTTTTGAACATGTTTGGGGCACTCACATAGTACTCAGAGAATGTTTGACTACAGCAAAGTCTGGGCCTTGTGCTAATTTGCACTCTGGATTGGGTCTTTGCGGGGAGAAAACCTCCACTTTTAAATCTGGGACCCCTATACAGTTAAGAAGGATTTCAAAACATAAAAGCAGTATCAGAAGGGAGGATCCCACTTCTTTGACCAGGAGGCACTTTAAGACAATGAGACGTACCATTTCAAAGTTCAGGTTTTGTGGCATATAATAGATAGTTGCCTTCCCAGAGAAGGTGACTAAGATAAATGCCTTTTGACTAGGGAGGCCTAATGGATTTGTAAATTAGGAGCAGCCATTCCAAGATGGTGGCTAAATAAATACATAGATTGGGTGACCAAAATGTAAAGAATTCCACTCTAACATGCTTGTTTCTAATCTTCTACTCCATCTAGGTAGCAATATGGATATTTTAGCTATGATAACCAGTCTGGGAATATCGATATGCTCTTTTGGTGAACTCACCTCTGTCTCTTCAATTAACTAATTAATTTATTTCAAAGGTTGCACCAAGAAAGTCATACTGAGCTGATATCAGCTCATTTCGAGGTGTGTCCTGGAGGGAGGGGAAGAAGAGAGAACAGTGCAAATACAAGGTACAATGTTCAGTGCAATATTCTGGAAATAATATAACAAAATAAGCAATTACAGGAAATGCTTCTAAGCAGGAATTTTGCAATACAATAAACTGCAGAAAGAAGAGCAAAAACAATAGCAGCAAGCAACAATTCAGTAACCTGAGGGGTGGGGGTAGTGACTGTAAACTGGGAAGAGGGGATGTACTAGAGTCAGTGCAGGGTGGTGAGCAGCAGACAGAAGTCCAACCCCATATCAGTATTTCGGGAGTGAGTAAATAAGTCACAGAGGCGAGATTGCAGAGTGTGAAGGGAAGGAACAGAGTGAATGGAAGTGGGGAGAGAGCACCAGAACTTATTGAAGTGGAAAGAGAAGGCAGCTTGACCTGCAGGGGATTCCATAGGAGGAAGCATGAGAGAGTGAGAGCAAGTGTTGAGATGAGTGTAAGAGGTTGAAGGGGGAATAGAGGAGAGAAGGAAGATTAGAGTGGAGGGAACCAAACCAAAATTTGGAGATAAAGGAGGCATAGTGGGCAAGGTGCCTGGCATCAAGAGTGGGGAGAAAGGTGTACAAAGAACAGTAGTGTGTGCGCAGGAGTTTGTGAAGGGCAATTCAGCAGAAGGAGTGAAGGGGGGAGTTCAGTCTGGCTAAGGTGGTCTTAGGAACAACACTGTAAATGATGTCACCATAGGCAAAAATGCCAAGAATCATGTTTTAGAGGATCTCTCTGTGAACAGGAAGTGGGATGCTCCTCTTATTACTGTAAAGTGTATGAAGCTTGGGGTGGAGCTTTTTGTGGATTGCATCCACGTGTACAGAGAAATCAAGGTGACGGTCCAGCCAGACGTCGAGGAACTTGAACAGGTGGGGATGTTCACATAACTTGGAGTAACTCTGGATGACAACTTTTTTTTTTTTTATTCAGAAAATCTTACAAATTTTCACAACAGTACTTGGTACAGTGTTGCCAGAACATTGACACATATGTAATCACCCAAATTTCCCCCTCCCACCGTCCCTACTCCCCCACCCATTGTTGGAGTGATCTCATTATCTCCCAAAACGAAGCATACTATTATAAATATATCATAGCAGGGACATAACCAATAGATTAAAATGGAGAGCACGAGCCTTGGATGCAATCTAATGTAAATAAAGAGCATACAATTTGCCCCACTTTTTATCAAACCCCCCTGGATTATTGCATAAACTTGCAATCATTTTCTCCATCCTAAGGCAAAAGGACATCTTGTGTAGCCACTCTACATATGAAATAGTGGTTTGATCCAACCAGTGCTTAAGAACTAATTTTTTAACCGCCATTGATATAAGGGAGATATGAAATTTCCTTTCTCTGACCATAACTGAGGATAGATCCCCCAATATGCATATCTTCAGAGTAAAACATTGCCCTAATCCTAATAAAGGATCCATTTGGGATTTGATTTTTATCCATAATGGTGCAACTTTCTCACAGGTCCAGAAAATGTGCAGCATTGTCCCCTCATTTTGACCACATCTAACACATGTGGAAGATTGCCCCGGTCCCATTTTTGCTAACTTACATGGAGTAAAATACATGTTATTTAACACTTGAAATTGGGTGACCCTAAGCCTATCTTGTGTGATATACCTATGCATATCTTTCCAAATCTCCGACCAGATGACCCCATGATTAGGGATAACCAAATCCCAGACTGTGGAGGCTGACAGCGCATCGGGATGAAAAGTATCCAGGAGGCTACTATATATTAGTGAAATGCCATGCGGTTGACCTGCCAAAGCAACAATCTGCTCCGTCAAGTCACTTAATCTAGAGGGAACATATGCTTCCCCAGATCTTCTGGATGACAACTTATGTTTTGCACCACATGTTGACAATCTGACGACCATAGTTAACAAAAGACTGGGTGCCCTGTACCGTAACCGGAACAATCTCACTGGCGATGCTAGATAATTTATTGTGGCCAGCTCCATTCTGTCACTTATAGATTACGGCCTCCCTGTTGGCACAGCTGCCTGTGACACAGTGCTAAACAGAGTAAAGCTGATCTGTAATAAGGTGTGCCAGTTTGTACTTTGTGCAGGTAACTGCACTCATAGTTGTACTCTTCACACATTCTCTAACTGGCTAACTTTACAGACTAGAATAAAGCTCCAGACATGTTTTCTAGGCAAGCAATAATGCCCAACAGGATGGGTGGTATTGGGCAATACCAGACTGCCCAGGGGTGTGATGAGGCCCGACACTGCAGGCGGAGGGCCTTATAGCCCCTGGAAGGTCCAGTATTGCCCATACCACCTACCCTGGAGGGCATTATTGCACTTAGAAAATGGGCACTGTGTCAATTTTATGTTGGATTCAAAAACTCACAAAAAAATAGTTGAAAAATGTATTAGTTATAATGTTGAAATATTTGTTTGTGTGCTAAAGTAGTCCCTGCCTTTGTGCTGTTGCATGTTTCCGGATTTGTTGTCCCCCCCACACACAGGGATTCTCTTGTTCTTAACTCTGAACACCACTCTTCAGATAAAAAGACTGAGTTTTTCCTGTGAGACTGTGAAAATAAAACTGCCGGACTGTACCTGCACCGGGTCTTAGAGGAGAGGTACAGCAGTAGTTTGCGATCTGCATGTGATTTACGGTGCCTCCCATCATTTGTCGCTTGCTGTATTGTGAAATGGAAGTCATGATTCAGATGTCAGATGAGGAGCACAACTGCATGTTATGAAATTGAAATAAAAAATAAATAGATTTCTCGATCAGTTACTTCACGGCGGTTTGCAGGTTCTAGTGATGTCACACCCGGAAGTATGCGAGAAACGGAAGAAAGGTACCGGATCGAGAAATTCTTTTTTTTTGGGGGGGGGAGGAAGTATGGTGTTTGCTTGTAGCATTATAGGCGGTGCCGAGAGGTTCATCAGCGGGGACATGTACAAGTATTTTGGGAGCTGTGCAGGTAGTTTCATTTCGGGAGCGAGTGGCGGATTCGGGGCTTATAACTTGCTAAGTGACAGAACAAAATGGCTGGGATTTACAATGAAATCAGGCTGTTTTGTCCAATAGGAAAGCAAGCTGGGAACAAGGATAACGTGTGTGGGTGAATGGTCACTGGGGCCGGTGCTTTTTATTTCCTGGGCATCTATTGAAAGTTAATGTACCCCCCTGGCAAGGGTACTAGCCAATCAGATGCCAGGAAATAAAAAGCCCGTTTTCTAAACAAAAATGAGCTCCTGTGCCTAACAGCACCTGCTTTTTCAAATTGTTTCCATGCTTCCTCCAACCAGCACAACACCAAGAGCATGGCCAGGAATGCTCTTAAGTCTCCTTTCTGGTGTATATAGCTGGACAAGTGGTCATTTGCTGTCTCCGCTAATTAGTTAAATGAATAGCCTGACACACTGCTGAATCTTCACAAGTACTATATAATCAGTGTAAGAGATCTCAGCAATCTGCCTTTGCAGTCCAATGCAATTTTAACCATTAAACTTTTATTCGGTTTGCTGACTTGACTGCATTCCCTCTGGAACTGCTTATTGTACTTGTCATGTTTTTTGTGACTATGTATTTGAAGTGGAACCTTTGTAAATGAGCACCTGTGTTCAAAGGTAATCTTTGAAGTTTTCAATAAATAAATAGATAAACTTGAAGGAGGAGACATCTTCAATGACTGCACCATCGAGGGTATGAAAGGAGGGAAGAGGAGTGAGTCTGGCAAAACTGCCTGGAGTCAAAAGTCACAGAGGCCATTTTCATGGTTTTTTGGGAAAGCTGGTTTTCATGGAACCAGTGCTGGATGTTGTGAAAGTCCAGTTGGAGTATGACAGTGAGGTCAGGGGCTGTAGAGCTAGAGGTAGAGTACCCTTAATGGTGCATGTAACATAGTAGAGTTGTTCATGCTTTTATTTCTATCCATCCAAAAGTGACCAACCTTAATCCGTTTATCTGTATATCTCAAACATTCTTAATCACCCCAGGAGTCAACCCCTTCTCTGCTTCCAGTTTAACAGCTGACTCCTGGGGAAGCTCTATCTAAGAGTCCTTATAGCAGAAACAGCTTCTAGGTGCTGCCCCTTAAAGGGGTGTGTAAAGAAAATACTACATGTTGTACACAAATGGTGGTGTGTTAGTGTGCGGCATCACCTTGGTGTGACATTGGCATGCCCTTCATGCAAATGTGCACCCAATTTAGCAGTTGGATCTCTTTTAGTGGAGCCCACAGAGTCCTTGCAGTGGTAACAGGCAGAAGAAACAGACAGGCACCTACTGCATGTAAAACTGTAAGTGCTGATTTACTTAAACACAATCCAGCTAACCTTTTTTATTGTTTCCTTAGGTTAAATGCAAAAAAGATCTTTTTCTTTTTGTTATCTGACAGAGCAAAAGAGTGCCATTGCTCAGAACAAAAGAGGAAAGAAGTGCCAGTCAGAATATGAATATGTTTAGAGGTTATGCTGTATTCTGTATTGACACATTCATTGAAAAAAACTACTTTAATGCATCTGTTAGGATAGAAGATAAAGCGACAAATGTAGGGAAATATGACGTTAAGGTTTCCAACCCCTAAAACACCTGCCTCATACCCAAAGTGAATGAGGGATGGAGGCTTCCTTGGGGTTGTCAACTCTAACATGCATCCCATTTCAGTAACAGAAAAGCTAAGACTTGATGGAGACAGGTGTGTATGTTTCATGAGTGCATGCAATATGCCCCCAGGATGCCGACACTATTACAGTGAAAATGTCAATGCTGACAACATCAATGTTTTCACTGCAATAGTTCACCTGAGACCCCGGCACTCTCTCTCCTGGTCCTGCACCCCTTCCCCGATCCAACTCTGACTCAGAGTTGGAATCCTTTAGATCAGGGGTGTTGCGGGCAGAGCCCCCTCGCATGGGGGGGTCGGAGGGTGAAGCCCCCGATGAAAAAAACAGCCAGGGTCTCCAGTCAGATTTATGTCGACCACAAGTTGCGGTCGACATAAATCCATCGCTGTGATGGCAGTCGATGACTTAGTTGTCGAACCGGCATCGTAGAGCCAGCGCATGCAATGGAGTGAGTGTTAGGGTTCACAACCCCAAGGAAGACTCCACCTCTCATTCGCTTTGGGGTGGGGCAGGTGTTTTAGGGTTGGAAACCCTAACATCATATTTCCCTACGTTTGTTGCTTTATCTTCAGCCCTAACTGATGCATTAACAAAGTTTTTTGCAATGAATTTCCTTACTTTTTGAGATAGTGTACTTGTAGTCGTATTTGCCTGAAGGAGTGCAGGGCCCTTCTCGTCTTGCACTCCCATCTCTTCATAGATGCATATATATATATATATATTTATATGTAGCTGTGGAATGGCCCTGTGCCTCCATTTATAGGACAAAAGAGAACAAATTGCTAGCATAGACATCTTATTACCCCACCTCATGTACCCAGTCCCGAAATATTTGAATCCCCACCAAAATGTAATTCTGTGCAACTGTAACACCATTCTGTGCCCACAGGTGAGAAAAGACATTTTGACCAGGATTTGAAAAATGACAGCTGTGACATGCATGTGGTGGGGTAATAAGAAGTCTGTGTTGAAAATTTGGGGTCAAAATATTTAAAATTTCTGAAGTTACTAGCATGGGTAGCAAAATTGAAACAAATGGTCATAACTCTGCCATTTTTGCATATTTTGACCCAAAATTTTCAACACACTGCAGCCTTCTTGTGCCCCCTTGTCATGAACAAGATCAGGAAAAATTGTCTAATCCCAATCGAAAGGTGAATTCACCAACCAACTGTGAAATCACCTTTCGGACATGAGTTGCATAATGACAATCATATTGTTCATGAGGTGGGGTCCCCAAAAAGCCATGTTAAAAATTTGAGGTGAAAATGTTAAAAAATGGCTGAGTTATGCATACAAGTTGAAAATCCCATTGAAATACATTGAACATTAGTTTCTCATATTGCAGCTGTTGGTTCCAGCAGCAAGACATATCTTCGATCGAAGAGTGGATCTTGAACCTGGGACCTGTTCAGGTGAGTGAGGATGTATGGGGGTGTACTCAAGGGTATGGGGTGGTGGGTGCTGAATGAAAGGTAGGGGTGGGGGGAATGATCAGTGAGGGACCATTTTTTTTTTTTGCAAGGAAAGAAAAAAAACATCAAGAGATGATTTTCTTCATTTCAGGGACAGACACCGATGGGGGAGGGTTGAGCGACCACTGTACTACCAATTAATTGTATTTGATTTTAATACCCTTGATTTTAATACCCTTGGACCAAGGTTTATGTTTAAAAATATTAAATTTCCTTCTTTCAACCACCTATTCTGATGGTAAATCATGGTATATAGATACAAATGATCCAATTATTTGTAAGCGCTTCTTTTTATACACCTGTGACATGAGTTTGTCTTTGTCCTCTGATTTTAGAAACTTTACAATAATTGGTCTAGGAGGTTTTCCTTCCTCTGCTTTCTACCTTAAGGGTCTGTGGATTCTATTGATTTCAATATTCACATTATCTGGATTATAGATCAAGGGAGTGCACCCGACCAATCAGAGCACTCCTTTCCCCTGTCTGTGAGACACTCTTATTCTGTGAAGAGCATCTCACGTGCAGATGCCCGGGAAATGGGCACATTTCAGGAACAGTTTTTAAAATATATATATATATATATATATATATATTATTGATAGCTCTCGACCAATGATATATTACTACATCCCCCGTCACCACTTGTTCCTGTATTAGAGTGGTTTCACTTGCCTTCAGCTTGAGCCAGAACAGGTCAGGATCACTTTGCTGTTCTTGCTTCAGCCGAACGTGTGTGAAACCACTCTTATACAGCAACGAGTGGCTCCGGGGGATGTATTAGCATACATCAATTTCTAAATATGCAGCAGCACTTTTAGCAAAGGTGTTTCTCAGGCTGGAATGCTGGTCCCATTCCTCTGGAATGCCTAATATTCCCACATTCTTCCTTAATAAACAAATCAAAATGAAAGAAAAAGCCACTGTGGTTCTCAAAAGAAGTGGCGGTGATGGTTAGGGAGAAAAAGATAGCATTTAGGAAGTATAAGGAAACACAGAAGGAGCAGGACAAAGAACTGTACCAGTTAAGGCAGAAGGAAGCAGGGAGGGTAGTCAGAATAGAAAAGGCACAAACTGAGGAAAAGATAGCCAACTCGGTTAAGAATGGGGATAAAACCTTTTATAGGTATATCAGGAGCGTAGAAAGACAAAGGGAGGGATAGTGAGGCTGAATAGAATGGATGGTGGGTGGGCAGAGAGTGACAGTGAAAAGACAGGATACTGAATGAATACTTCTGTTCAGTATTCACAAAAGAGGAAGTGGGGAGGTACCTAATCCAATTAACAGAAGCACTCTGAGAGGATTGATCCTAGTCCTTTCACAGAAGAAAGGTTCTGAAAGAACTCCTAAAACTGAAGGTGGACAAAGCAGTGGGGCCAGATGGAATTCACCCCAGAATTCTAAAAGAATTAAGCAGAGAACTAGTGACACCACTGACTACCCTTTATAACAAATCATGGGAGGATGGTGTGGTACCTGAGGACTGGAAGAAGGCTGATGTGATTCCCCTTCACAAAAGTGGGAGCAAGACAGAGGCAGGAAACTACAGACCTGTCAGTTTGACCTCTGTGGTAGGAAAGTGATGGAATCACTTCTGAAGGAAAGAATTGTTGAGTACCTAGAGACCAGTGGGGCACAGGACCCAAGGCAGCATGGGTTCACAGCGGGAAGGTCATGTCAGATGAATCTAATTGATTTCTTTGACTGGGTGACCAAAGTAGTAGACCAGGGAGGGACTGTGGACATGGCCTACCTAGACTTTAGCAAGGCATTTGACACAGTCCCACACAAAAGATTACTAGTCAAATTAACCAGCCTTGGAGTGGGTCCCAGGGTGGTAGGGGTACCACAGGGTTCAGTACTGGGTCCAGTCCTTTTTAATGTCTTTATAAGTGGCATTGCAGAGGGACTGGAAGGAAAAGTATGCCTCTTTGCAGTTGACACAAAGATCTGCAACAGGGTTGATAAACAAGGAGGCATGGAAAGGATGAGAAGGGACTTGGCAAGGTTGGAGGAATGGTTAGAAGTATGGCAGCTTGGATTCAATGCAAAGAAGTGCAAAGTAATGCACCTGGGAAACAAAAACCCAGGGGAAGATTACACAGTGGGGGGGAGGTAGTAACAACAACAAAAATGGAAAGGGACCTGGGGGTAATCATATCAGATGACCTCAAGGTTGGCAAGCAATGTGAGATGGCGGTAGGGAGGGCTGGGGGATACTGGAATGTATAGGGACAGGCATCACCAGCAGAAAACAGGAAGTTGTTATCCCCCTGTACAGACAGTTGGTGAGACCCTATCTGGAGTACTGCATCCAGTTCTGGAGACCCCATTTCCGCAAGGACATAGACAGGATGGAGGCAATTCAGAGGAGGGCAACTAAAATGGCGCAGGGTCTGCAAGAGAAGCCATACGAGGAGAGGTTAAAGGAGCTTAATATGTATACCCTTGAGGAAAGCAGGGAGGGGGACATGCTAGAAACATTTAAGTACCTCAGTGGAATCAACAAAGTCCAAGAGGGTAGCATCTTTCAGAAAAAGAGATGTGCAAGAACAAGGGGACACAATTTGAAGATAGAGGGGACGGCTCAGGGGCAATGTGAGGAAGTATTTTTTCACAGAGTGTGGTGGACGCATGGAACAGCCTTCCTGAGGAGGTTGTGGGGTCTAAAACTGTGGGAGAATTTAAGAATGCATGGGACAGACATAAGGCAATTTTTGTGGGGGGTAGGAAGAAATAGGCTGTTGGTTAAATAGGATCTGCAGCTTATCCTCTAGGTAGAGAAATGGGCAGACTAGGTGGGCCAAGCGGTCCTTATCTGCCGTCAAAGTCTATGTTTCTATGTTTCTATGTTTCTAATGCCCTCATTTCAAAGTCTAACATCTTGGCCTGTATTTCTTTTTGTGTAGCTTCCTTCTCTTTAACTTGCCTCACCAGTGGGCATTGATGGTCATCTAAATCGTATAAATGCTACTGGGATTTGGCCAACTGATTTTTAATGGAAGCATTTTCTATTGTCAGACCCTCCTGTGCTTTTTGTAAGTTATCCACGTTTTGTCCCAGATCAACAATTTTGACCAACTTGTTTTAAATAGCTGCAATTTGTTTTAAGATTAAGTATGCCGATGAGGGCATGTCTGAATCTGATTCAAGATCAAACTCCTCTCTGCTGCTTATATCAGAGTACAGGTCAGTTCATATTTCTCCCTTCTTGGCATCTGACTTATTTCTGTTGATTGCACTATAGAGTGGTTCTGCCCTGGTAATGATATAGATGTACCAGCTCCCTCATTTATGGAAAGCCTTCACTCACTTTGTATGGTATATCATCTATAGAGGTATTATTAGATTCTGATGGCTGGAATGTAGGGTAAATTTCTAATGCATTTACAGTATATTCCGTAACTTTGCTCTCATTCTGAGACACTTTGTTAGTTCCAGCATTAACAATTGTAGTAAAGTTCAGGTTACTCACCTTTTCTGCAGAAGAAATGTTATTACAAGGAGAAAATTAGATGGGATGAGATGCTGGTCCCTGGATGGCCTGTAAGATGATACTACTCAAGATTTCCCAACTTGCTTCAAGTGACAACACTGATATTTGATAGGTTTATTTGAGCAATATACCATGACAGAGTGTGGGTTATGTTAGGATTTCCCTTGCCTGGTGTGTTGTCTGGTCATGAGGCTGCAGTCCAAGAGAGCAAAACACACCAGGTGTGGGTAAATCTTAACATTACCCACACCCTGGAGTGGTGTATTGCGATTATACAATGGCCACCTTCACTTTTTATTACAAAAAATTAAAGAAAGCTATTTTTTTTTTTAATATTTTAAATAATTTTTCTTTTAATTATTGTTCTGGCAGAAAAATAGTTCCCTGCTGCTAGGTAGAAAAATCCCTCACTCTTATATGATTACATGAACACATAGCATGCCAGACTTCACTTGTTCTGACCCCCCTCTGTCCACAACTGAGTCAGTCTTTACAAGGAGAGACAGTGGTTTGTTGCTTTTTTCATTTTTTAAAACAGGGAGCCTGACCATTTTTACCATATGTTTTGTTTTGTATCGAGCACAGTGTGAGTGAGGAGCTTGCTTTTATGTACTTCCGGGGTTGCTTTGGGTTTAATGGTTCTGGGTATGGATTTTGCGTTTAAGGAGGATGTCCTGAGTTTTGTCTTGTCTGATGGGTTTCCTTTTAATCCTGTGGATGCTGCCAGTATAGGCTGCCATGTTTTTGTGTGCTGTTTAGCGGGGAGCGACTGTGCAGTACTGAGAAGTCAGCAAGAATGTTACATTTAGTGGGGTGCGAGTGTGCAGCACCGAGGACTCTGATGACCTTTGAGGTGAAATTGAGTCTTTTTAGTAGGGCTTACTACTAGATATAGAAACATAGAAACATAGAAGTTGACGGCAGATAAGGACCGCAAGGCCTATCCAGTCTGCCCATTTCTTTTTCTACCTTATGAATATGCCATCAGGCTTTGCTCTGTCAATGGCCTATCTATTCATACTCATCAGTATTGCTCCCTTATGCCTATCCCATGCCTGTTTGAAGCCCTGCACTGTATTCATATCCACCACTTCTTGAGGTAGGCCGGTTCATGCATCCACCGCCCTTTCTGTGAAAAGAACTTCCTCACATTACCCCTTAATCAGCCTCCCTCTAATCTCTTGCTGTGTTCTCTTGCCATGCTATGTTTCTTATATTGAAACATGTTAGACTCATTCATCTTGTTAATGCCCTTAAGGAGTTTGAATGTTTCGATCATATCACCTCTCTCCCTCCTTTTGCTCTAGGGTATACATATTGAGCTCCGTTAATCTTTCCTCATATGTTTTCTGATGCAGTCCCTGCACCATTTTGGTTGCCCTTCTCTGGACTGCCTTAGTTTGGTTAATGTCCTTGTGAAGGTGTGGCCTCCAGTATTGCCGCAGTACTCCAGATGGGGCCTAACCAGAGTCTTGTAAAGAGGATTATTACCTCCCTCTTATGACTTGTGATACCCCTACTAATCGCCTCAACATCCCCTAGACTTACCTACTGCTTTAGTGGTCTGCTTGGATGATTTCAGGTCATCAGTGATGATGATGCCCAAGTCTCTCTTTTCCCTTGTGACTGCTAACAACTCCCCTCCCAGCCTATAGGTGGCTTCAGGGTTTCTCTTCCCTATGTGCATGATCTTGCACTTCTTTGCGTTAAACCCCAGTTGTCACTCTTCCGATCATTTTGCTAGTTTATCCAGATTTCTTCTCATTCTGCCCACACCATCTGGATCATCTACTCTGTTTCAGATCTTGGTGTCATCTGCAAACAGACAAACCTTACCCTCCAGTCCATCTGTAATGTCACTGATGAAGATATTGAAGAGGACTGGCCCCAGGACTGATCCCTAAGGTACCCCACTTGTGACTTGCATCTCTTCTGACTGTATACTGTTTACCACCACTCTGTTTTCTGCCCGTCAACCAGTTTGCCACCCAGTTGACCAACTTACCCACCCCGAGCCTACCCAGCTTATTAATCAATCTTCTATGTGGAACAGTATCAAAAGCTTTGCTGAAGTCAAGGTAGACGACATCAACTGCTCCCTCTTGGTCCACCACTCTGGTTACCCAGTCAAAGAAATCTATGAGATTAGTTTGACAGGACCTTCCTTCTGTAAACCCATGCTGTCATGGATCCTGTGCCCCTAAGTAATTCAAGGGGTTCCCTGACTTGAGATCTAAGTGTTAGGTCTAGATTCAAAGTAAGGGTTGTTAAAGTCTTGGTGGGACTGAGTTTAGGGTGGCTGGATAGGACCTGTTAGACCCTGGGTGGTGGCAGAGTCCCAGGTCTATGGGGCACAAGAGCCTTCTGGCCCTAATCTGCCTGTGACATCAGGAAGGGGGCTTGCAGCTTGCTGGGTGCTTCTTCTATAAGGTTTGTGTGGGTTCTAGTCGAGAGGGACTTGGAGCCCTGCCTTGGCCCGAGGATGAGTCAACTCAGTGCTCTGTGGAGGAGTGGATGCTGGGTAGGGGGTCCTGGTGCAGGCATTGCCAGCTTAAATGTTTGGTGATAGGGGAGTCAGATAAAGCTAGAGGGGTAGGTACAGGTGATGTCCCTTTGAGTGGCTAACTGCAGGACTCGGGTCAGGGTGGCCCAGCTCTCTATTATTTATGAATCCTCACCCTTGATCAGGGCTTCATGGATCCCAAGGGACAGGGGACAACAGCAGCTTCCTCCCAAGGGCAGAACAGGGTATGCCTGTGAAGGAGTAGGAGTGTTGGGTGAGTACCCTTTCAAGGAGTATGCATGGATGCCTTTCCACAAAGAAGGGCATAGTGACATAGTAACACAGTAGTTGATGGAAGATAAGAACCGCTAGGCCCACCTGGTCTGCCCGTATTCCCTGCCGGTATCAGCGGCCTCTGACCCTACTTGGTCATTGGCTTTTCCACGCTTCCCCACATTTAGAGTTCCCTTATGTCTATCCCATGCATGTTTGAATCCCCCCACTGTGTTAGCACCCACCACTTCCTGGGGTAGGCTATTCCAAGCATCCACCACCCTCTCTGTGAAAAAAAACTTTCTCACATTTCCCCTTATCCGGCCCCCCTCCAGTCTCATATTCCAGGCATGAATGGGAAAATTATAGACCAATCAGCCCCCTCATCCTTGTACAACTCTTGTACTGAAAGATGTCACCCCCCCTGCACTTTGTTCAAGCCTTTAAGATACTTGAAGGTCTCTATCATATCCCCCCATTCCCTCCTCTCTTCAAGTGTATACATATGGAGGTCTTTCAATCTGTCCTGATATGTTTTCTTATGCAAGTCCTGCACCATCTTGGTTGCCCTTCTCTGGACTGCCTCCACCCTGTCCGTGTCCTTGCAAAGATGCAGCCTCCAGAACTGGACACAGTACTCTAGATGAGGCCTCACCAGCATTTTGTACAATGGCATCACCACCTCCCTTCTTCTGCTAGTGATACTCCTTCCTATGCACTCCAACATCCCACTGATCCTCCCCACAGCCTTGTTACACTGTTTGGCCACGCTTAGGTCATCTGAGATAATTATCCTTAAATCCCTGTCTTACCTGGTGACTGTCAGCAATCCCCCAAAGCAGGAGTAAATGGATTAGAAGAACCTTAGGGTGATGTTCCGCATTATCTTAGGTTAAGGTAAAGAGCATGATTCTGCAATGTGGCTCATTCCTGTGAAACAGGGCCAGCTAGTTGTGATGTTTTGCTGGGAGTGGAGTCCTTGGGATGGGTCTGCAGGGTCAGGCACACCTCTAGAGTGTCTGACTGCAGCACCCATTGGTAGTATAACGGTGCCCCGGATCCCTAGGCCACCAGAGCATGGCTTGGAAATGCCAGCTTGGTGGTATATGTGAGATGTGGTGTTTGTGAGATATGGTAATTCTTGACATTAGGGTTCTTTGTCAGTGCACCGTATAGCTCCTGGTAAAAAATCAGACATGACCCAGGCTCTCTCCTCATCCACATACCTCTATCTTCATAGTGTTTAGCGGAGATAGGAAAACCCCATTTGACTTTTATGTCACATTTCAAATGCAGGGATGGCAAAGTTCATAATGTTAAGTGGGGGTCAGGGACTCCAAGGTGGCTGTGGGCTTCATGAAGTACCGTAATGAATAATGCATATGTTGCTAAAATTCTGAGTCTCTGGGCTCAAGATAAAACACAAATCAGACTGTATCAAGCCGGCCTGCCGGTGCAGTGGTTGGATCTACTTATGGACGCCAGCGAATCTCGGTTCTGGAACGAGTCCGGGAGCTGGAGGGTCAAGCCGGGCAGAGGGAGGACTTGAGCGCCCCAAGGACCGCCGTCCTTCCAGGGGAGGGGCACCAGAGCTCGGCTCTTGTCTGACCCTGGGTGGAGACCGAGTACAGCAAGCCCGATGCTCCAACAGAGGGGGCAATGTGCCAGATGTCGGCGCTTCGGTGCCTTGATGTCCGGGGACCTGGCATGTTGAGAGAACATTAGGAAAAAGCCTTGCAGCCTCCCGGTAGATGGAGCACCAGGCCCCAACCTTCAATGCCCCTACCTGCCCGGAGACAGCATGCTGACGAAGCACAGAGAAGCGTCGGGGTGTAAGGGCTCCCACCCCGTACCCGCCTGGGGGGTACAACCATAGCTCCATGGGGCATGGACTGCACCGGTCACCGGGTAGGTGAGCGAGGGCTGATAAGGCTGTAGGTGTCTCCTGAAGATGGGGAGAGCTGCAAGGAGGGGGAGCATAAAGATAAAGTAAAAAAAAAAAATAAGACTGTATCTGAATGAACTTCTATGAAGTCACCACAGTAATGATCACAGATAAATTGCCACTCTGGGTGTTCAGTGATTATTTCCTACCTATGTACCAGTGTATCAGGAATGGTTGTGACAGCTTGCTGTGACCTGTTTGTAAGGGGTCTGTATGCAAGCTGTAACATCTCTGTATCTCTGTACACAAGTCATCCTGGACATAAAATTCCCAACATATTCAATGGGATACACAGTCCAGAACAGTGTATCACTACTTCCTTTGACCATCTAAAAATAACCATGCATTCTTTACAGTGGAACAAATTAAAAATAAATGATTAAAACAAAAAGGAAAAACTACACCTGCAGTTGAGCCAGACCATATAACAGGCCATATGTTATATTTGTTGTCAGAACATCTTGTTTATCCTCTAAAGCTGCTGTTTGAGAGTTGCTTAAATAATGATTTTGTGCCCACTGATTGCAAACTGGCACGTCATTCCAATACACAAAAAGGATTCCAGCCATGAATGGGAAAATTATAGATCAATCGGCCTAACCTCATATGTATGCAAGCTCCTAGAAAGCCTCATAAAAGATATAATAACTCCAGAGATCGTCAGTAATGATACTAAGCAACATGGGTTCAAGCAAGGAAGAGGATGCCTCTCCAATCTAATGTGTTTTTACAAAAAATATTAGCTACCAGCTGGATAAAAAAGTATAGTACCTTGCAACGTTTTCCTCGGTTTCAGCAGGGCCTTTGATTTGATACAACGTTGGGCTTTGCTAGAAAAACTAAAGAATCTCAAGATCAATAGGGCTGTTGTAAAGTGGATTAAACACTGGCTGATGGACAGATCACAGAGGGTGTTGATAAATGGTTATCAATCCATCATGGTAGGTGTTACTAGTGGACTTCCATTGGGGCTCTGTTTTGGGTTCCTCCCCTTTTCAGGTTTTTGTCGCTGATATGATCACAGACACTTTATCTCCCTCTGTGAAGTTTGCTAATAATGTTAAAATAGGAGGCTTATGTAAAACAGTCCAACAAGCTCATGAACATCAGAGGGACCTCGACAAGATATCAGCATGGGTCAGCAAATGGGGCATGAAGCTTAATACAGACAAGTGCAAAGTTATGCACCTAGGTATGCATAACCCAAATGTTTCTTATGTATTGGTCGGTGAAACCCTTTGTGCAGCTAACAATGAAAGGATCTAGGTGTCTACATATCACAGCATTTAGGCAACACAAAGCAGGTTAATGAAGTGATTAACAAAACTAATAAAGTAATTTGATCAATAAAGGAAAATATCCAATCAGAGGATGCTAGGATGTTTCGGTCATATGCTAGACCATAGTTGGAGTATGCTACCCAGTTGTGGTGCCCTTTTAGGAAATCAAACTATAGATATCTGGAGTGGGCACAGCACAGATATACTAAACACATTTCTGGCATACAGGACAAGTCCTATGAGAACAGGCTAAAATCATTAAAGCTTATGTTGCTTTAGACCAGAAGATTGAGAGGCGACTTGCTCCTATGATATCAATAATGACCCATTCCTTACATCAGAATTGGGTATTGAGTTTAAAAATAATATAAGGGACACCAGAGATCATCCACTAAAATTGTAGGAAAACAATTTAATACCTTGAAAAGAAAATACGTCTTTACCCTCAGAGTAGTGAACACATGGAACTGATTGCCCTTAGAGGTGGTTATTAGCAAAACTAAGGGTGAATTTAAGAAATGTCTGGACAATTTCATACTTTCCAGGGGAAAATTACTATACTGTTCTATGTTATTTATAGGAGCAACTATGAGCAAAATTTCTCCTTTTTGCTCCTCAATCTCCTTAGTATGTTCTTTAGTATGGACCATGCCCACCTCCTTCTGGGCAAGTATGGAATTAGCTGACATGTCAAAGGGGGTGGGTGGGTGCCCTTTCATGGGACTTACAGTAAAAGAAAAAGTATCAGTGGTTCAGTTTCTCTACAACCAAAGTAATCAAAACTGGCAGAAATAACTCAGCTGCTAGTGAACCACAGGAACAGTATCTACAATGACATACTGCAAGCACTCTCCTTCATTTAGCAATCCCTTACCTCTCTGTCTTCCTCAATGTCAGCTAATAATGAAAATATTGAATGCTTGGCTCTTCCCACAGGTGAGCTGGAGGCAAGGTGAGTGACAATCTGTGCACCCCCTTGTGGCCACATTTATGCCGCACACTGTTCCGCTGAATTCCCTACTGCAAAGAGTAAACAAGCAGGGAGATCATTCTCATCATGGCAACCTTCAGCATGGCAGAATCTTAGAGTGTTTGCCAGGGCCTAGCAACGTCCTAAAATTCTTTGAGGAATTTCTCATGGTAGCTATGGGGAAAAATACCCCAAAGAAAAAAATTGTCTGGATTTGGCACATCGAGAGGGATGGAGACCAGACTCTAATTCAACACCAAGCATAGAAACATAGAAACATAGAGGTTGACGGCAGATAAGGACCGCAAGGCCTATCCAGTCTGCCCATTTCTTTTTCTACCTTATGAATGTGCCATTGGCCTTTGCTCTGTCAATGGCCTATCTATTCATACTCATCTGTATTGCCCCTTATGCCTATCCCATGCCTGTTTGAAGCTCTGCACTGTATTCATAGCCACCACTTCCTGAGTTAGGCCGTTCCATGCATCCACCACTCTTTCTGTGAAAAAGAATTTCCTCACATTTCCCCTCCCTCTAATCTCATGCTGTGTCCTCTTGTCCTGCTATTTTTCTTATATTTAAACATGTTAGACTCTTTCACCTTGTTTATGCCCTTAAGGTGCTTGAATGTTTTGATCATATCACCTCCTCTCCCTCCTTTGCTCAAGGGTATACATATTGAGCTCCATTAATCTGTCCTCATATGTCTTCTGATGCAGTCCCTGTACCATTTTGTTGCCCTTCTCTGGACTGCCTCAATTTGGTTAATGTCCTTGTGAAGGTGTGGCCTCCAGTACTGCACGCAGTACTCCAGATGGGGCCTAACCAGTGTCTTGTAAAGAGGGATTATTACCTCCCTCTTATGACTTGTGATACCCCTACTAATACACCCTAACATCCACCTAGCCTTACCTACTGCTTTGGAGCTCTGCTTGGATGATTTCAGGTCACCGGTGATGATGATGCCCAAGTCTCTTTCTTCCTTTGTCATTGCAAACAACTCTCCTCCCAGCCTATAGGTGGCTTCAGGGTTTCTCTCCCCTATGTGCATGATCTTGGACTTCTTTGCATTAAATCCCAGTTGCCACTCTTCTGACTATTTTGCTAGTTTATCCAGATCTCTTCTCATTCTGCCCACCCCATCTGTATCATCTACTCTGTTGCAGATCTTGGTGTCATCTGCAAACAGACAAGCCTTACCCTCTAGTCCATCTGCAATGTCACTAATGAAGATATTGAAGAGGACTGACCCCAGGACTGATCCCTGAGGTACCCCACTTGTGACTTGCATCTCTTCTGACTGTATACCATTTACCACCACTCTCTGTTTTCTGTCCGTCAACCAGTTTGCCACCCAGTTGCCCAACTTCTGACCCACCCCGAGCCTACCCAGCTTATTTATCAATCTTCTATGTGGAACAGTGTCGAAAGCTTTGCTGAAGTCAAGGTAGGCGACATCAACTGCTCCCCCTTGGTCCACCACTCTGGTTACCCAGTCAAAGAAATCTATGAGATTAGTTTGACAGGACCTTCCTTTTGTAAACCCATGCTGTCTTGGATCCTGTGCCCTTATGGATTCCAGCTGTTGCAACATCCTTTCCTTAAGGAGTGCCTCCATAATCTTGCCCACTACTGAGGTAAGACTGACTGGTCTGTAGTTCCCTGCCTCCTCCCTGCAACCACTCTTGTGGAGCGGGATCACATGAGCCCTTCTCCAGTCTTCTGGGACCTCTCCTGTGCTCAGAGACTCACTAAACAGTTCTGCTAATGGCTCTGCTAGTTCTGCCCTTAGCTCCTTAAGTACCCTGGGATGTATGCCATCAGGTCCCATTGCCTTGTCCACCCTGAGCTTAGTGAGGTCTTGTAGGACCCTTTCTTTTGTGAAGGGAGTAGTGCTCACCTCCTCCCTCCCTCCCACTGTGTCCATGGTGCTGAGCTGTGGGCCCTGCCCTACCTTCTCTTCAGTAAAAACTGAGCAAAAGTATCTATTTAGGATAGATGCTTTTACAGGGTCCTCCTCCTCACATGCCCTCTTTTCTCCTTTGAGCTTAGCAATACCCCCTCTGGACTTTCTCCTT
Source organism: Neoceratodus forsteri (assembly GCA_016271365.2). Taxonomy (NCBI): domain Eukaryota; kingdom Metazoa; phylum Chordata; order Ceratodontiformes; family Ceratodontidae; genus Neoceratodus; species Neoceratodus forsteri. Next base: position 1,337,003,377 of record CM057455.1, on the reverse strand, counting down.
TCACTAATGTATCTATAGCAAGTCTTGCCACCTTCTTTTACTGTTCGTGCTAGTGTTTCCTCAGTTTGGGACTTTGCCTGCCTTACTGCCTTCCCTGCTTCCCTTAGGGCAGTTTGGTATGCCTCCCTATCTTCATCCCGCTGTGTTCCCTTATATTTCCTGAAGGCCATCCTTTTGGCTCTGGCCTTCTCTGCTACTGTATTTGAGAACCAAAGTGGTTTCCTTCTTCTTTTGCACTTCCTTTTCTGTCTAACAAAATGGGATGTTGCTTCAAGTATTTGCATCCTTAATGCTTGCCCACTTTGCCTGTACCCCCTCACCTGTGTTTCTTTTTGCCAGGGCAAGCGTAACTCTGTTGGCCATCTTATCAAAGTCAGCTCCTCTGAAGTCCCATATTTTTGCCTTAGAATGGGATGATTTAGATGTAGTGGCCAAATTGAACTATATCATGTGATGGTCACTGGCCCCCAGGTGACCATCTACCTGGAGATCTGTGATCCCTTCCCTGTTTGTCAGTACTAGATCTAGGCTAGCCCTGTCTCTTGTGGGTTGTTGTACCAGTTGTTTCAGGCCCTCCCCCTGCAGGGAATCCACCATGTGTCTAGTTCTGGCAGATGTTCCTGCTGGTATTGACCAATCTGTATCTGGCATGTTGAAGTCTCCCATTATCAGAACCTCCCCTTTAGCTGTCATATTTTGTGTATCCTCTAACAGTAATGTGTCTATGTCCTCCCCCTGGTCTGGGGGCCTGTAGACAACCCCCGTTCTTATGGCTATCCCATTTCCTGTTTCCAGGGTGACCCACAGTTCTTCTGGCTCCTTATGTGTATTCTGAATTTCTGTAGCTTTGATATTTCCATTGACATACAGGGCCACTCCACCCCCCAACCTTTTTGCACCTCGGTCTCTTCTGAACAGTACATAGCCAGGTACTGAAGTCTCCCAAGTGTGGTTACTGGTAAACCATGTCTCACTAATTGCTACTATGTCCAGTTTAGCCTCTGATATTATTGCCTGTAGGTCTGGGATCTTATTTCCCAGGCTGTGAGCACCCTTTATGATGTGTTTTCCAAACCCCATAAATTCCTGGATAAGAAGACCATCCTGCGAAAAGCATATATGGATGGGGTTTGAAGTATAAATTAGAAATTTCAATGTATAATCTGATTTGTGTGCTGAGACAATGACAAAACAAAAACTATTCAATCCCTTGAAAGCAAAATTGTATGTGATGGTTGTCACAAACTCGCTCAGCTGGTCAGCCCTCTACTCCCAAAGTGCCAACCTCTTAGTGTATGATCTGTGTAAAGTGAACAGAACAAGGTAACCCTCTTGTCTGTGTTGTGGGTTCAAGTCCCCTTAGTCTCAAGCTCTGGAGGGATTCAAACTGATAACCTCTTGTAGCGTACCCAATTTTCAGGCTCAGATAATTCTGTCTTCAGGGGACCAGATATCTTTGCCTATGGGCACCCAACCAGGTCTTTCATATGAACCCTTAGAACTCTATGCAAGACTTTAGAGAACTCTATCCATTTCCCAGTTTGGTATACAATAAGCCCATACACAGTGTTACTTATAACCTTTAAAAGCTCCACTTAAATAAAAAATAAATGTCAAGGCACTCCAGACAGTTCCATTGTAAAAATATCTCTTTATTTTAAAATATCAAAACAGAACAATAAATACAGAACAAATATATATCCCAACACATACAGCCTTAAAACAAACAGGTAAAAGTACAGTTCCTACAATTAATAACTTCAGACTAATCTTGTCTAAGGTCCTTACTTCAGTGCTTTGATGGTCTCTCTCCTCTCAGTCAGGAAAATTGTCTTGTGTCTCTGTCCAGGTTCTCTCAGCAATTAAAACAGTTCTGAGACGGCCTTCTCATGAGGTCACTATCTCCGCCTTGGTGTTACAACATCTATATTTTATCTCACAGGATGTCCAAATAAAATATTTAAAAAAACATAATAGGTGACCTCACTGCCTTTCCTCCCTCAGGTTCACCAGACCAAACCAGTTTGTGCTCTCCTACACATACATCTCAAACGTTTCTTTGATCTAAGTCACTGTATTCAAAGCAAAAGTGTATTTGCCTTTTTAATCCCGTCTGGACCTTGGAATCTACACCTCAAGGGTCTCTCTGATGTAATTCAAGGGTTACCCAGGAAAGTATTTTGGGCCTTCCAAATTCATCTAGGTCCTCTCTTCAATGTCCATTGTGGCTTCTCTCTGACACCCCTCCCTCTCAAGTTCTTCCTGACAACTATTGTAAGTCCAATAATTTTCCCTGAGGGAATTATGAATGGCTAATCTTATTTCCTGGGATGAAAGCAAATTGACAAGGTAATTGCACCCCAGATATCTGCAGTTTAGCTATGTCCTGTCCTTTGAACTTATCCCTGGGGGGGGTCTTGATGTGTCAGTTCCAGTAGACAGTAGCTTCCTCAAACTGACCTTCCCATCACTTATTTTATATGTAATAAAAAAACTGATACAGCAATCAGAGCTGGCTGTCTATGTCACAATGGTCATCAGATTTGCAATGCACCCCCCCATACTCACACACACACTAGGATTAGTTTTGAGATAAATGGTAAAACGAGATTCTTTTCAGATTCTTAGGAAGGAGAATGGTTATAGATATCTAACTTCTCATCACCACACCAAGGTCAACACAATTTTCCTCACATGTGGCCGAAACTTACCTTGCACATAAAGACCCTGGTAGTGTGCAAGCCCAGCTGAGCACTTTTAATCCATCTGATGCAAACCCTCCCACACCCAGCAACACCATAAAACAAGTTGGCACTAATATTGCTAATTCCTTCACCCCGAATACTGTCTGAAACCTTCCTAGCCAAGCTCAAATGAACAAGAACCCAGTTAAAAGAGGAGACATGGAGGGCTGTGTGCTACAGGGGGTCAAGTGTCAACATATTTTACTGGGAAGTCAGAGGATACTTTTAATGCCCAACCTTCAACCACACTGAGTAACAATATGTTTCTACTCTTGTTCTTGTTAACTCCAAGGCTAGACTCGAGGAGAATTCAACAAATCCAGGAACTGATCCTACACATTATCTTGCCCCTAATTCCCATTAATCTGTCTTTTGTGTTTTTTTATCAGCCTAATTAAGGTAGCTAACTTAATTTCTATAGCTAGACCGTGGCTGCCTATCTTTGTTAAGTATGTGATCTCTCCTTGTTTCCCCAGGGATCTGTGGAAGCTTTTCTATGTTTTTGTTTATGTTTTAATGTTATATACTGTTTTCAACTTATGATTTCCTACGTGGATTTCAGTAAGGCCTTCAACACTGTTCCGCATAGAAGACTGGTGAGCAAATTGGGTAGCCTAGGAGGTGGTCCTAAGAAAGTAAAATGGGTATAGAGTTGGCTAGGCAATAGTAGTTAGAGGGTGGTGGTAAATGGCATCCACTCTGGAGAAGGCAAAGTGACCAGTGGGGTGCCACAAGAGTCACTACTAGACCCAGTCCTCTTCAATGTCTTTATTAGCGACGTTGCAGAAAGGCTGAAGGGAAAGTATGCCTGTTTGCAGATGACACAAGAATCTGCAACAAAGTAGACACACCGGGAGGAGTGGAAAGAATGAGGGATGGTCTAAAAAAGCTAGAAGGATGGTCACTTGTTTGGCAGCTGGGTTTCACACACAAAAAAGTGCAAAATCATGCACTTGGGGCACAGAAACATGAGGGCAATGTATAAACTGGGAGGAGAGGTATTAGCAAAGGGACCTGAGGATAATCATTTCTGATGACCCTGAAGGTAGCCAAACACTGTGACAAGGCAGTGGGGAAGGCTAATGGGATGCTAGGGTGCATACGCAGGGGTATCACCAGTAGAAAGTGGAATGTAATAATACTCCTGTATAGATCACTGGTGAGACCTCACCTCAAGTACTGTGTCTAGTTCTGGAGGCCCCATCTCCGAAAGGACATAGAAAGGGTGGAGGTGTCACAAAGGAGGGCAACCAGAATTGTACAGGGCCTGCATCAAAAGCCCTATGAAGAAAGGCTTAAGGAATTAAATATGAACTCACTAGAGGGAAGGCGGGAAAGAGGGGATATGATAAGAACATTCAAATACCTCACAGGAATAAACCAAGTCCAGCAAGATAGCATTTTCCAAAGAAAAAGATGCTTGAGGATGAGGGGACACAATATGAAGCTGGAAGGGAGAGGAGGCTTAGAGGAAATGTAAGGAAGTGCTTCTTCACGGAGAAGGTTGTGGATGCATGGAACAGTCTCCCAGTGAAGGTACCGGCGGCTAAAATGGTTACAGGATTCAATAATGCATGGGATAGACACAAGACGATATTAGAAGTAAGGCAGGGAGTGAAACCCAGAGACCAAATAGGGTCTGCAATGGTGCTGTAGGTAGGGAAAATAGGGCAGACTAGGTAGGCCAGGAGGTTCTTATCTGCCAACAACTTCTATGATTCTATGATTTATTGTATATTGACTTGCCTTGCCTGAATTGTCATTGCCTTGTACCATTCTTTGTAATGTATTCTGTAGTGTACTCTCCCAGGTCAAGCCTGATAACAGGCATTTGTTTGCCTAGTGCTCTTACTCAGTCAACAAAAACTACTTCAATCAATCAATCAGTCAATAAATAAGAAAGTTTCACTGCACCTGACTTTAAAACAACTTCAAGCTTTAACCTAGTCCACATTTAAAGTAGAGATGTTGTGAAGTTTTAATTCACAGGTGAAGTTAAGATGAAGTCACCAAATCCACCTCCACAGATAATTTTGTGAAGTTTGTCTAGTTAGAAGGAAATTTGCCATTGATAACTTCACCTGGCACCTTTGCCAGTAACTTCTCCTTTGGGGTGCATCAATGCAGAGTAGAGACAGAATGAAGCTACTGATACACAAAGGTCTCAAGGTCAGCAGTCCCCTGCCCCACCAACTCCGTAGCAGATCAAAGACCCTCTGCCACCCACACCCTCTATGGTAACACCAACACAGGCTGTATCTACTGATCAGTCTCAGTCAGGAGCAATTCTAATATTTTCTGACCTGTGTGTGATCCAGTTGCACTCTTCACTGCCAACATGACATGCTGGTAAATAGCTGGAGTGTGCTACCACTACAGGTAGGCTTAGTACAATATTTTTCCCCAGCCAGAGTCGCATACTACCCTGGGTACCTGTGCCCAGTGTGCTGTAATGCACAGAAAGGAGCTACCAGCTGTTTGGCCACTGGTCCACATATCTATACTCGGGACCTATTATCCATATCAGGCTCTGCACCACCACCACCACCTGCAGTCAAGAGGACACCAGCAACTTCCTCCTCGACCACTGTTCCTAATCCTGAGCCAGAGATTTTGCTACCTCTTGGACTGATCCTCTTGTCTCCATCTCCCCTGGTGCCTACCAACATGGATGCCACAGATGTGGCAGAGAATATTTTGACAACACAAATGCCACCACCCTACTTCCACCAGCAACTCCTTTGCTACTACTACTACTACTGGCCCCAGATCCAATGGATGAAGCTGCTGCAAAACTATTTTTTTAGGTGCAGCAACATTTTGCCCAATAGAATCTATGTGTATTTTGGTCATCTTGCTGGCACCTCTCCCTTTACTCAAGCTTCTCTTTCCAGTCATTTAAATATTTAGATTTTTAATATTGCAAGAAAAAAATAAACACTGCAGTAAAATTAAATACCAATAGCAGCAGACAGTGGCTCACCAGAGGGATTAGGGCCTCCATATTGAGAGCACTTGTGCGGTGCAGGACAGAGATGTGTGGCACAAACACATAAATGCATGACAGAGGTATATTCAGGAGACAGATGTGTGCCACACAAATGTGACTGTGCAGCAGAGCAGCTAGAGGCCATACCACACAATAAATGGGGGCATGTACATGAATACGATGCACAACTACTGTATATATTAAACCGGATTGTTCTAGTGAGCCAATGTGCACGGCAGTTGCATGATCGTGCAAAGATAGGACAAAAAAAGCAGACCTAAGTCAGCAATCCACCTAGTGCCACACATAGGAACTACACCCTGACAGTGAAATACAGGGAAAGACTGTGAGAGAGGCAACCACAGAGCACAAAAAGCAGCAGGCAGGAGAGAAATGGCAGGCCTAATGTCTGGCATGGTTGCTGTCGTGGCTGATGTGAGAAGACTGAGGGAACAACAGGGTGGCCAACAGAGGGCCCATAGGCAGTATGCCCAGCATAGACAGTATCAGCCACACATCACATTTAAACAACTGACAGACAGAGATTCTGGGCCAGTACTGACTAGACAGGGCTATGCTGAGACAGCTCTGTGAGCTGGTCAGTGATGAGCTGAAGGCACCCACACAAAGAAGCCATATCATGGTGGTGGAGACAAAGGTCAGAGCAGCCATGTGCCTGCTCACCATGGGCACCTTTCAGATGCTGGTGGGGAACACCACCGGCAAACACAGTCAGCCACATCCAGGCTCCTCACTCAGTTCCTCAATGCTCTGCTGCGATATGCTGGTGAGTACATAAGATTACCCAGCATGGCAGCAGAGCAGACAGAAGCAAAGCAGGACTTTCACAGGGTTGCACACCTACCTGGTGTACTTGGCGCAATAGACTGCACCCATGTGGCCTTAAGTGCACCACCTGGCATCGACAGCAAACAGTACCATAATCACAAGGGCTACCACTCCATCAACTGCCAGGTGGTGTGCAATGTCATAGGGTGAATCACGTATGTGTATGCCAACTACCCTGGGAGTGCACATGATGCCTACATCTGGCACTGGTCAGACCTCTGCCGCCGCTTTGAAACCAGGGAGTTGTCCAGTGGCCATCTTGTGAGTGAGTGCAGCACAACAGCAGCACAGTTCACCATGGAACACAGGCTGCACAGGCATGCAGGATGTGCAGTGTGTGTAGTAGGTAGCTAAGCAGCAGGGCATGCACACAGTCCTACCATGTTTGATTAATGGACAGTAGGGCAGGTGACAGTGGGTGGCAGCACACGCGTAGCCAACACAGCAGCAACAGGCAAACGGGTAGAGTGGGGATGCTGACACACCGTACAGCCATGCAGCACACAACATTGGGTGGATGGGTGATAAAAAGGGTGTGGCCGCACACACAGAATGCAAAGTGTTGCAGCAATGAGGGTTAGGGAGGCACACATGTGAACAGTGTGACAGCATTGTCATTGTGACAAGGGAGACAATACAGGAAGGAGGTACATGTTGACACCACAGAGGGTGTAGACAAGTGCTGAACAGGCAGTGAGGTATCATGGAAGGGCAGGATGGCATGCAGCAGAGCTACATGGCACTGAGTAAAAACACATCTCTCATCCATCCACAGGTGACAGCACAAAGCCCCTGTGACCATGACTGTTTACGGCCGTCCTGCGGCCCATGACTGAGACAGAGGAAAGATACAACGGTGCACATACCAGGACAAGGAACATAACTGAGCGAGTGTTCAGCATCCTAAAGATGTGATTCAGATGCCTGGACCGGACGGGTGGTGCACTACAGTACAGCCCACAGAAGGTCTGTGACATATTCCTGGCCTGTTGCATGCTCCACAACATGGCCCTTGACCATGGAATAGTGTTACAGGACCAGGAGGGTGACATGCGGAGGAAGTAGAACCAGCAGGAGGGGAGATACAGCCATGGCAGGAGAGGGGCAATGCATGGATGGCTACAGAGGGCCAGCGGCACAGGGACACCATCATCAGGGAACACTTTGGAGCCAGGCGGTGAGTATGACAGTTGGAAGTGTGACAATAGCCAGGTAAGCATGTGACATGAATGACACACATAGGCAACAGACATGCATACCTACATAATGGGCCCTGCAGTGCCTACTGTGGCACAAACAGCAAGCGAAGGGTGGTCTGCACACTGGACATTACAGGTGAATGCAACACACCAAGTGGCATGGGCAGGGCACCATCAGTTGCATGGTTAGTACAGCTGAAATGTCAGACACACCTGGCAGTGTGACCAAATGCACCCATATCCCCATGACAGTCCAACAGCAACATGCACTGCAGTCAGCTGTCACAAGGCAGTCATGTCCAGTGGCACCACTGCATTGGGGGGAAGGATGTGACAGGTACAGGAGGGCTGGGTGCACAATGGCCGCTGATAGGCCACATCACGGTGTTGCACCTGGGTTATGCCCCATCATCCCACATACACCTCACACTGTATTCCTGGTCTATTATACTGTGATACTGCTGTTTTGCACTAATATATAGATTTGGGCATCTATCATATAAGCATGAGTGCCAGGAATGTGCTTTGCTGCTAATATTTGCCAATGTTTACATCCTTCATAGGATTAGATCATGCATGACTATTATACCTCACTATAATGCATTATGACTGTCTGTTACATATATTCCATATATAATCTACCTAATCACTGATAAGATGACTCTGAGGGATCATCAGTGATTATTGTATACTTATATTCTCATATAATTATATGTAGTGTGTGTTTTACACTCAGGCAGATATGCCACATATAATAGAGCTCTGTCAGCACTTCTCTTTGTCTAAGCATGCTGACAGAGAGAGAAAACCTTTGTTATGTCTTTATGTCTTACACTGTACATAGGCAAGAAATGCCACATGTAGTTTGAAACTGTCAGCATCTCTTTTGTCCAAGCTATAATGCAAACGGAAGCATATTATTTGTCTCATATGATACTCATTAGTAATTCTGTCTCCTAAGTCATTATCCAATATGTATTGTTTCTAATATCTCTGTTGCTATACCATTATCTGTAGTATATAGCCTTCTGCAACCTACTGTAGCACCAGGAGAGGGAGGGAGAGAGAGAACAAGATCTTGGAGAACCTGAGATCCTACAATTCTGGAGATTATGCACATTCTTTAGGAGAGTGGTGAGAAACCCATCTCCCTTGTGATTTTCTGTGTCACGTGCTTGGCGTAAGTAGTATAATAAACATTTATTAGTACTCTTGCTTGTTTACGGATGTTTCTTGGCAGACTCCGAAGACATAAGAATCTGTATTATTAGTATTATTATTATTTACCCTACACACCAAGAGTGTTTAGGCAACATAAAATGGTGACCAGGCAGTGTGTCTGGGTGTTTGCCGAGTTACATTTTAATTTTCTCTGTAAATTAAAACTCTGGGTGAGAAATCCTCAGTAACAAGCAGCTGAGAGTGTCTTCCGTTTAACTTTTTGGTCTGTTGTGTTTACCACAGTGCAGACAAACAATCTCTTGGCAGATATTCAATCTCTGTGTAATGAGTTGTTTTATTTTTATTTTTTCCCCATTCTTTCTCTGTGGGAACACACAGCTGTACAGGGATCCAAACAGACAGATAGACTGATTTCATTTGTGGTCTCAAATCCTAATTTTTTTTTACTCATCTAGGAGTCAACATACACCAAAGACTGTTTGTGTCCTGTCGTGAACTTTGGTTGCAAACAAAGTTTTTGATCCACAGACAGCTAAGGGTTTCTTTTCTTATGACATGTCTAAAAATATCAGTACTGAGTTGAGGCTGGATGCTTTAACATACCAAGCTGCCTATGGTGGTTGGTCTGATTTTGCTGAGGCAGCAAAACAGAGTGGTAGCCCTTTCAGGGATATCATTGCCCATTATGGGGAATCGAAAAATGGTACCAAAAGAGTTGATCCTGAAGGATTATTAATTGCAACATTGTTTAAATGTTTTGATGCTGTTCTAAATAAGCTATCTGTTTTGGAATCTGAGTATGTTGCTTGCAAAATGGAGAATGCTGCTTGCAAGCAGGAAATTAGTCTGAAAAAGGCTTCTCACAAAGAAAGGATAGATGGACTACAATCTCAGCTGCAGTCTCTCCATCAAGAAAATTAGTTTCTCTTTAATGAGAGAAGCAGAAAGACCTGCATGCCTTAAAAGATAACACTGAAAAGGCAAAACTTATTAAAAGAAAGTTTTTCAAACAAATGGTGTTCTGGCTAATAACACTGATTACTTACATTTTAAAAACAAGGAACTTAGGGATGATAAGACTGAAGTAATTACTGAAAGAGTTAACGTGTTGGTATTTCAACACCAGACCTTGACTGAACAGCGTGATGCAGTATGTTTTCAGTACAGCAGACTTGAAATAAATCTTTTAAATATAAACTGTGACACAGCTTCTGTTGATAACAGGCATGTTTTACAAGATGAGAATGTCTTGCAATCTGAAAATAAGGCACTTTACAGTGTTCTAACTCCTGTATCTGAGCAGTTAGAATGTAGGAGTAAAAAGTCAGATATGGCGAACTTGCACCGTCAGCCAGAGGTATTGGCAGGGCATACTAACTTAATGCCCATAGACCTTGCCTCTTCTGATGTTAAAGAGTTTGATTCTGAACGTCCACAGTATGCTGTGGGGTGGACCAGAACAAATGCTAGCCACTTGTTTTTTGGTGATTCACAAAATGGAGAATTGTTAGAGTCTCAAAATGGTGGACACACATGTCATCAGGTTGCATCCCCATACCATCCCCAAGATGGCCGCTCATGGTCATGTGATGATGGTCATAACACAGTAACCCAAGATGCCCATGAGGTAATCCAAAATGGCTGACCACCATAACACGGAGGTTGGATCATGCAGTCACAGGGACCTGTGATTGCTGCCATAACCCAAACAAAACATACCAGAGGTTTTTGGCATGATTAATAATGTTATCAGTAAGACTAGTGTTTCTGAGGGACAGAAGATTCTCATTAAAAATGATGTTGATGTATTTTTGAATGAGGCGGATATGCAATCTGTCATGAAGTCAGTGTCTGACACTGCAGAAGAAGCAACTTCTGCTAGCAATGTTTACTATACTAGAGCATCCTCGGTTAAGAAACACATTGCAGTTAATTACATGAAATGTGATTCTTCCCTATGTAATTTAGCATCAGCTTTCCCTGAGAAGACTGACTGTACTGTGTTTCCTGTGCAGTGCATTAATACTTTAAGCTGTAACCTTAAAAAACAATGTTGCTACCATCCATCAACCTTCCAGTGGGGAAAACGACTTTACATTTGATGGGGAAGGGGACAACACTGATTCTGAAAGCTCCGTGGCTGTGATATTTTCAGCACCACAGGCCACGTTGGGGGGGAGGATTACAGGTTTGATTTCTGAACCTGAACTGACAGCTGTTTCAGTACTACTTTCTCCACACCTAATGGCTACTGAACCACAATCCATAGCTGGAGTACTACGTGCAGCTTGCACAACACTTTTCTCCACTGTGCAGGCACCCCTGATAGTGCCAGCACTCCCTGCATGTGATGCAGCACTCCCTCCATCAGTGACACCTGAATCATCCCATACTGTGGCTGCAATAGCAGGCACAAGTCAGGAACAGTCTGGGATATTCCCAGCACATGCAATAGCAGACACAAGTCTGGAACAGTCTCAGTTATTCCCAGAAGAAACAATAGAAGGCACTTCTGATAAGAAGGTACAAGGTATCCTAATACTGATATCATTGTCTTTTCTTTTGAGATCACTAACCACGGTCCTAACATTGGTTAATCCTAACACAGTTTTAGGGTATATTGAAACTGCTACATCAGTTATAGCAATCTCAGCAATTTTAGCCCACAAATACAGTGGACACAAGAGACCCATTGCTTATGCATCCCAGATGCTTGCCCCAGTGGAGCTGAAATACATCCTTTGTAAATGGAATCTTTTGGCTACATACTGGGCAGTGAGATACTTTATGTACATCATTAGATATGCACCCATTGTGCTACATTCCAGTCATTTGCCAACTAACTTTCTGCTGTCAGACAGAGTAAAAGATTACTATGTATCCAATGCCAGACTTACACACTGGTCTCTCATTTTACAGGATCATGACATCACTGTCCTTCCTATCAAAACTTCATCCTTGTTGGCCCATGGCCTACAGTTTGCAGGAGAGATCCATGATTATTCACTCCAACCCCCTGATCTACCTGTCCAAGGGCCCTTTCTGACAGGACCTCAGAAAGTGTTAAAAGACACCACTGCGTGTCACGTTTTGACTGATGACTCAGCAACACATACCAACGAGGGTCAGATAGCAGGGTTTGGAATTATTTTACATTCTGGTGATGGCAAAGTGTGCATGGCTAGTAAGTGCATCATCATTTATGTACGATTCACAGGCAATGTTAAAACACACCTGGCAAATAAAATGAAAAGCAGGGAGGCGAGAAGTCTCCTTATTACCACAAATATTTGTGAATGGTTTAGAGAGCTGGTAAGTCCTTGAGAAAGACACAGCTTGTGTTAAGAAATTTTTCCTAACGTAACATGATACCAGCACTCCACGAGGGTTAAGCACTGCACGCTTTAAGAAATGTCCTTGATCTAATTACAAAAGTGCTGCAGAAACTGTTTTTTGTTTTATTACAGATTCTCATTGGGTCTATTTCTCTCTGACAGAATTTCTTTGGGAAGAAAACAAACTTCCAGAAATACTCTAATAGTACCCCTGTGAAATATAGAGACTTGTTTGTGTATATCACAACCTAACCAGTTTAAATACAAACTGTACATTCATAAGGTTTGAACATATTCTAAAATATGAATCTTGTGCTCCAAAAGAATGACCCTCATTTGAGGGCAGTGTATAGGTTCCTTAATAAAGGAACTGAGGAATAACTTCCAGAAATAAGCCAAAATAAGAAAGTGAAAAATGACATTCACCTATCCAGTGATGGTCTACTCGTTTGGAACATCACTGCATAACACTCATGAAAAGTTATAGGTAATTCTTTAACACCTGAGAGTAGATTTTATCTACTGTACCAAGAACATAATACTCCAACTGGTGGACACCAGTGAGTCAGTAAAAACTCTAGACTGACTGATATCCTCTGTCTGGTGACCACATATGAGAAATGATGTAGAACACTACATTACTAACTGTTTGGTCTGTGCACAGAACAATCCTATACTGGCTAGGAAAAATGCATTGTTACCCCAGAGGCAATCAGGCCCCTGGAACAACATCCAGATTGACTACATTGGCCCTATGCCAGCCACTAAGAACAACTAGTTTGCACTAGTGATCACCAACCTAATGAAGCAACACAGTCAAAGTGACTGCAAATGTCTTGGTAAACCAGCTATTTACTAGATAGGGTTTACCCCTAAAGGTAAATTCTGATTACAGAGATCTGGCTTTATAGTCAAAGTAATGCAGGAAACTCTGGATTTGTTATGGGTTAAACAAAAGTTTCATATCCTTTACCACCCATAGTCATCAGGACAGGTGGAATGTGCTAACAGGCAGATCAAAGTTATGTTATCCAAACTTGTTCAGAAAAACCCAAAAGGACTGGGATTCATTATTGCCTTTATTCCTTATGGTAATAAGAGGGACACCCTCTGCAGGTACACAGCATACCCCATTCTGAAATCATGACCGGACAGTCCATGAGACCCCCAGAAAATTTACTTCTGGACCTGTGTACCACCACTACTGATGGAGCATCAGTAGATAAATATGTTAAATATCTCAAACAAGACATCCAAAAGGTACACTTGTTTGCTGCACAACACATGGGCAAGGCCCAACAACAGTCCAAAATCCAATGTGGCAAAACTGTACATCCTGTAGACTGGCAAGCTGGGGACCAGGTAATGGTACTCAGATTTGCACCACCTACATATCCATTTGTAAACAAATGGAATGGGACCTATCCTATCGTAAACAAACTCAGTCCAGCAGTCTACCAAGTTAGACTGCCTCACTATAACAGTCATTGATAAATGGCTACCTGCCAATCAAATGAACCTGTTTAAAGGAAATTAAATTACTTTTCCATACCCCAGTGGGAGGAATAGTTCTAAACTATGTTTTTCTTTTCTCTTTCCTTTTAGGTTCCAGAGAGAGAGAGAGAGAGAGAGAGATGCTTGCTTTTATGCTTATTATTCTTTTTAGAAGTATGGGTCTTCTTACAAGCCCAAACTGCACATCTTATTGCAGATAAGAATCAGTGACCTAAACCTAAACCGCTTGTTGAGACAGAGTAACTCACAAGCCCACATGATCTAATTGCATCCTGTGGAATTCACACTAAAGTCCTAAACGGCATGTTCATCATCCAGAAGGGGAGTGAGGCCCTACTGAATGTTATGATCATTGCTTTGGATCAATTCTACTTGCTAGACTTGATCTGGATCCCTGTTTATATTTTATTGCTAATCAGGAATTTTGCATCCAAATTTATACGGCATTAAAAGACATTAGATCTTTAAGGTTTTTAATGTATGATGCCCCATAATTTGTGACACTGAGTGCCCAAAACAGAACCCTGGCCCATCCAGTGGTCTAATAGCCACTTGTCAGCCAGGTACCATAGTTAATAATGCATAGCGCATGCACAACCCATTGATTTTATATCTCACCCTTTAGAACTTGGAATGATTTGTTTTATGTTTCACAACAAATATTTCCCACATTTTGTTTTTTAATAATGATGTGATTGGATACCCTGGCAGCATACCAGGTACTCATTAATGACCCCCCTATACAGGGACTGACACCACACACACACACACACACACACACACACACAGAGGACCGCTAGTGATACATCTTATAACAGTAAACCTACCCGAACACACTAGGCATTTTGTTTTTGTTTTGTTTCTTCTTATTTATAAAAAGAAAAACAGGTTTAAACTCAGGCCTATTTGACTCTGACATACCTATTTGAAATAAGGCTGATATAGCCATTATTCAAGCCCGTATATTAAAGGTTCATGATAGTATGAGATATAATGTCATACCCCCCTCCCCCACCACTGCATGGTATACATGATTTTGCTCATGAAAAGTGATTTTCATTTACAATATTAAGGATATTGTGAAGGGGTTTGACCTGACAAATGTTAATATTTGAGAATTAATTTTCTGCTCACATTAAGGAAGCAGATGAGCACCACATAGCTAGGAAAGTCCTTTGCACTGCCTACAATTATTGTGTTCTTACAACCCTTTGGTTATCTCCTCCCGGATCTGGAATTAGGACATATCCTTGATCTCATACATGACAGACATATGGGTCAGTGATAATGCCACATTTTGCACTTCTATTGCATGTGTTAACAAATGTTTATTTGAATCTAGCACTATTCCCTTGTCAATGGCAAGGAACCTTGGATATGTCACCACACACACCAGTATAGGTTCCATGTTTCGAAACTTATTCCTGCATAGTCCAGGAAGTCATGTTTGTGACCCTCGCAGTGTCATTGCCACATTTTCATCTGGTAACATCCATCTCTGATCGTCTGGTAACTGTCCATTCTATTGGTCATCTTGATGGGAACTTTTATCGTGAAAGGTTGAAACTACCTAATTTCCTTGTTTACCATGAGGTCTTGGAATTGTGACTGACTCTGAACATTGAATGTCATACCTGAAAGGAACACCACCTTTTATGTAGATGTGACATCTTCCAACTTGTCTTACCAGCTTGTGAATACAGGCCTAATAACTGAAATTGGGCTTCCACTTGTGAACTTTCAAATAAACTATATTCAGTAAAGCCAATTAAGATTCTACAATCAAGTTCATTGTTATACATACTATAAAGCAAGTCTGGGGTGGGGGCAACACCCCAACTTCAGCAAGAAGACTCTTCTTCATTTGATCTACAACCAAGAAATCAATTTTCTTCACTGCTTGTTTTCCAAGCCTGGCTGGCACCTCATACAAACTGAGTACTGTTATATACTTTTACACTTTGCGCAGCTGTGTGATCATCTTCAACTGAACACTGTTGTTGTTCCATTGTAAAACTCAATGTGCAATCTAATGCACCCCCTGCTGAGGCCTCTGAAAATACTGCTGCCTTCTGAACATTTGGATCTACCTTTGGAAAATCTGAATGTATCTAATTTGAACTATGAATCTTCATCTAACACTTGAAATCTAGATTTAGTAGTTGCCATATTGGTCCTTGCAAGAATAGATCCAGAAGCAAATGATTTGATACCTTTTAATGGACCAACATTGATGTAACAACAATAACAAAGTGCTGTAGCTTTTGGACCAACTAGTCCTTCTTCAGAAGCTAATGGCAGTTGTTTAGAAAATACAATACTTTTAACAGCTAGATCATGCAGAAAAAAACAAAAAATCCCCATTGGTTTAAAATACTCATTTAAAAAATACAGAAGATGATGCAAGAGAAGTTTAACAGTACCCCATTACCTTCAGCCAGGAGGGTCCCCGGGTCAAAGGTGCTTGGTGGAACACACTTACAAAGACTCCTACTGCATATAAATTTAATTGACATAAGATAACACTGCTGGAGCAGATGACTCTTAAATCAAGCTATGAGTGTCACAGTTTGTATAAGAATGTGATTACTGAAAAGCAACCCCCACCCAGATTAAAGACATACTAAGATTGTCTTAGGACTCCAAGAAGTTTCAATGCATGCTTTATAGACAAGAAATTACCAGTAAAGTTGTCTTAAAAACATCAGTGCACACTGCATGATGTGTAAAACCTAGCTGGACCTGTCACCCAGCTGTACTCTCCAGCTAGATATCATGCCCCATAAATTTCAAAAACCTCTAGTGTAGTGACAGGACTTTATAAATGATAGTTTAAATATAAATTGACAGTATTAGTGTCAAACAAAAAACTCTAGTCGAGGACCATCAAGGAATTAAGACCATGTAGCCTGATATGTACTGATGTTGAGAATGTAACAACTTGATGTACCAGAAGTGTCTAAGGAATCTGAAAAAAGAGATACAAATGTGATTTCTCTCCTCTTCTTCACACAAACAATACACCCTACCCCACCCCACATCACCATAATGTGTGTGTGGGGGGGATACCTAGCTTTAAGGAAATGCTCTCTCTCTCTCTCTCTCTCTCTCTCTCTCTCTCTCTCACAGACACATACTCACACACACACACACTCTTCTAGTGAACCTTTATTCACATCAGTCACTGCAATTGTTCCTCAAAGGAATTCAACTTGTCACAAGGGAGGCCCACAGGAAGGAGGCAGAGGACACCACAGGGAAAGGAAGCAGCTCCTGGTGGGGGACTCAATTATTAGGGGTATAGAACTGGGGGGAGCTCGGAAAACTGAAGTAAGGTGCCTGCCTGGTGCCATGGCTTGGAGGGACAGGAAGCGCATCCTCAGGATCACGAGAACAGCTGCAAGGGAGTCTGAGCTGGACGTAATTGTCCACCTAGGGACAAATGACTTGGCTCATCATGAGATTAGAGCAGTGCAGGAGGACATTGCAGAGTTGGGGAGGGCCTAAGACAAGTAGCACACACAGTATCCTTCTCAGAGGTGCTGCCTGTCAAAGGCATGGGGAGGCGAGGGTAATTAGCACCATGCAGTTTAATGAATGGTTGAAAAATGTGTGGAACAGAGGGGTTTGGCTTCATTGGGGACTGGGGTTCCATCTGGAGGACACCAGCCTATACTGGCAGGATGGTCTGCATCTGTCCAGGAAGGAACAAGTCTTTTGAGCAATCGGTTTAAATGCTTCATTGGCAAGCTTTTAAACTAGTCAAAAGGGAGGCACTGACAAGCAGCAGAAAAATCCCAGCCTCTCCCTAAAATTAGCTAAATGAGAAAAAGACTGAGGTAGAACGGTCAGTGGGGGATGCTGCAACAGAAGGTAAAGCCATCAAAAAATGGAAAGCAATGAGTACCAATGCCCGTAGTCTGGGTAACAAGCTTCCTGAATTAGTGGCCTTGATGGAGGAGGAACATCTGGATATCGTGGCAGTCACAGAAACATGGTACACACAAAACCATGACTGGGACGTAAACATACCAGGATACACTATCTACAGGAGGGACAGGGAGGGTAAAAGAGGAGGAGGAGTAGCTCTTTACATAAGGGAAGGAATCAAAGCAACAGAACAAAAGGGTAAACAGGGAGGAGAAGAGGCACTGTGGGTAAATTTGGAGACAGGCAATGGCACCACAATCCGCACAGGGGTTGTATACAGACCCCCTTCTAAGGGGAGGAAATGGACAAGGAAATGATAGAAAGTATACTTAGAATGGCAGAAAAAGGGGAGATATTGCTGATGGGTGATCTGAATATGTCAGATGTTAACTGGAGTGCAGTTGCAGCTGCCACTTCGAAGAGTGGAGTTATTCTAGATGCCCTACAGGGGGCATGCCTTAGACAACTAGTACTGGAGCCCATGCGAGAGGGAGCAATATTAGACTTGATTCTCTCAAATGGAGATGGAGAGAGGATCACAGATGTAGAAGTGGGTAGCCATCTGGAAACTAGTGACCATCGAACAGTATGGTTCACAATAAACACAGCAATAGAGTCAAGCCATACAAAGACAAAAGTACTGGACTTTAGGAGGGCTGACTTTGCCAAAATGGGTGAGTGCCTAAGGAATGCACTAGCAAATGGGCAGGAAGGAGGGGTGGAAGAACAATGGGAAATAATAAAAACTGCCATCACAGAGGTAACGAGCCTTTGTGTGAAGCAAATAAACAAAACAAAATGATGTAAGAAACCACTATGGTTCTCAAAGGAAGTGGCAGTGAAGGTTCAAGAGAAAAAGAAAGCATTCAGGAAGTACAAGGAATGCAGAAGGAGCAGGACAGAGAACTGTATCAGTTAAAACAAAAGGAGGCTGGGAAGGCAGTCAGAACAGCAAAGGCCCAAACCGAGGAAAAGATAGCCAACTCAGTTAAGAAAGGGATAAAACCTTTTATAGGTACATCAGGGAGCGAAGGAAGACCAAGGGAGGGATAGTGAGGCTTAATAAAGGGAGGAGGGAGGGTGGGCAGAGGAGACTGTGAAAAGGCAGAGATACTGAACAAATATTTTTGCTCAGTATTTACAAATGAAGAGGGAGGTACATAAAACAAACAGTAGAAACACTCTGGATACAGAAGTTGATACCAGCCATTTACAGAAGAAGGGTTCTGAAAGAACTCTTAAAACTGAAGGTGGGCAAAGCAATGAGACCTGATGGGATTCATCCCAGAATTCTAAAGAACTAAGGGTAGAACTAGTGACACCACTGACTACCCTTTTAACAAATCATGGGAGGATGGGGTGGTACCTGAGGACTAGAGGAGGCAGATGTGATTCCTCTTCACAAAAGTGGGAGCAAGGCAGAAGCAGAAACTACAGACCTGTTAGTTTAACCTCAGTGATAGGGAAAATGATGGAATCACTTCTGAAGGAAAGAATTGTCGAGTATCTAGAGGCCAGAGGGCTCAGGACCCTAGGCAGCATGGATTCGAGCGGAAGGTCATGCCAGGCAGATCTGATAGATTTCTTTGACTGGGTGACCAAAGTAGTAGATCAGGGAGGGGCTGTGGACATGGCCTACCTAAACTTTAGCAAGGCATTTGACATAGTTCCACACAAAGATTAATATACAAGTTAGCCAGCCTGGAGTGGGTCCCAAGATGACAGCCTGGGTAAAGAATTGGCTGGAGAATAGGACACAGAAGTAATAGTAAATGGAGTCCACTCAGAAGAAAGGAGGGTTACTAGTGGGTACCGCTGGGTTCAGTATTAGGACGGTTCTCTTCAATGTCTTAATAGAGACATTGCAGAAGGACTGGAAGGAAAAGTATGTCTCTTTGCAGATGACACAAAGATCTGCAACAGAGTTGATGCACAGGGTGGGGGAAAGGATGAGAAGGACTTGGCAAGGTTAGAGGAATGGTCAAATGTATGGCAGCTTAGATTCAATGCTAAGAAGTGCAGAGTAATGCACCTGGGAAACAAAACCCTAGGGGAAGAGTACACAATGGGGTGAGATACTAACAACAACAAAATGGAAGGGACCTGGGGTAGTCATATCAGATGACCTAAAAGTGGGCAAGCAATGTGAGAGGGCAGCAAGGAGGGCTGGGGGATACTGGGATGCATAGGGAGAGGCATCACCAGTAGAAAACAGGAAGTTATTATCCCTCTGTACAGACAGCTGGTGAGACTCCATCTGGAGTACTGTGTGCAGTTCTAGAGACCCAATCTCTGCAAAGACATAGACAGGATGGAAGCTGTCCAGAGGAGGGCAACTAAAATGGTGCAGGGTCTGCACCGGAAGACATATGAAGAGAGACGAAAGGAGCTTAATATGTATAGCCTCGAGGAAAGGAGGGAGAGGGGACATGATAGAAACGTTCAAGTACCTCAAGGAATCAACAAAGTCCAAGAGGGTAGCATTGTTCAAAAAGAGGTGTGCAAGAACAAGAGGGCACAATTTGAAGATAGAGGGGACGGCTCAGAGGTAATTTAAGGAAGTATTTTTCAGAGAGGGTTGTGGATGCATGGAACGGCCTTCCGGGAGGTTGTGAGTCAAAATCAGTGGTGGAATTCAAGCATGCATGGGACAGTCATAAGGCAATTCTAGGGGGTGGGGGTAGGAAGAAGTAGGCTGCTGGTTAACTAGGATCTGCAGCTTATCCAGTAGGTAGGGAAATGGGCAGACTGGGTGGGCCAAGCGGTCCTTATCTGCCGTCAAATTCTATGTTTCTATGTTTCTATGTCATGAAATCCTAAGTAAAAGGGCTCATGTATCCTAATACCTACAGAGCAAAAATGTGACACTATTTAACCATACTACTATCTGCATAGTAACATTTCCAAGGATTCTGGATAGAACTACAATGAAATAAAACTGTCACCCTCCCCAGGATAAGGTAACGAGAAGTAAATATAAAGTATGTGTGTAAGACCAGAGGTCTAACATACCTACATTTCCACAAATTACTACAATATTAGCCTAATGTAAAAAACAGTGCCTCAGTGTTAGCAGCGATTGCACCCATGTGCTCTGCATGCTTCACAGAGCAACAGTCCTCGTGGTGGTGCAAGATTGTCTGCAGAGCCACAAGGTCCCCATGCAGGTGCACCTGGGCATCCATAGCCGACCTGAGCAGGATGTTATGGGCGGCAAGCACTGGGTCCTGTGGGAGTTGACCCTGGACCTGCTCCTCTGGTCAACCATGGGGTAGACTGGGTGCCCTGTGCCATGTGGGCGGTGGTACTAGTGCAGGCCCAACAGGCTGCACAGGGGGTGGCTGCCCAGCAGTGGTGTTGGATGCCTGTGAGGGCTGTGACTGCTGCTGGCCCAGCACCCAATCAGAAGGTGCATTTGGAATGGTGTTGGCTGTGCAATGCTGCATGGCCATCTCTGTGTGCAACAATGCATCATGCTTAAGTGTAGCGGTCCACTGTGCATGTTGCACAGTGTCCTGTACAGGGTCATGTGTGTGCCATGTGGCAGTGGACATGGAGGTGCTCACGGTGCAGCCAGGAGGCACAGGAGGCACTGTATCCTGGATGACTGTTCCAATGAAGGTGTCCACATCCACTGTATCACTGGCAAGCACCTCACCAGGGTCAATGTCATCCTGGACATCCCACTCCAGCTGTTGCACATCCTGCAGCAATGTGATGTCATCATCATCCACTAAGCCAGCGGCCACATCCATACCATCATCAACTGCACAGACATTGGAGTCTTCGGCATCGCCATCACCATCATCAACATCATCATCATCATAGGCATTCCCGGAGTCAGCTGCCTCTGCATCAGCACTCCTGGCACCACCACCACCACCACCAACACCAGCTGCACTGCCCACCTGCAGTAACACTGTGGCAGAGGTGTGTGCAGTGCCGGAGGTCCATGCCTGCGCTTCTGTCAGTGTTGTACATGGCAGGGCATGGGTTGCACTGCTGTCGACTGTTGCGTGTGTGTGTGTGTGATGGCATCATGTCCTACTGTAATGCTGCTTGTTCCTGGCCTCTCCGCAGCTGTGGAAGGTGAAAGAACAAATGTGTGAGTGCGACCACAACAAGGTCACATCCCGCAGACATACAATGCTGGACATGTGACATCACAGTCTGTGCTGGACAGCCATACCCCCTACGTGTGCCATGCGCAATATTGTGTTGGAGGTGTGCCGTGTCCATATGTGTGCATATGACACATGCAGTGGCCAAGTGTGGTTGTGGGGTGAGCAGGGACACAAGACATGTGGAGTGGCAGCACACATACAATATGGGTGGTGACCCATGCATGTGATGTCCCCACAGTACAAAATCATACTCACGTCTCTGCAGCGGTGCAAGTCCAACCTCCCGTCCACCACCCTGGACACCATGCAGGGACTCCAGCTGGAAGGTGGTGGCCATCAGTGCCTCATGCACTGTGAGCTCTGGTGCAGTCGGTGACCCCCACCTGTGGCCTGCCTGTCACAGCATGCCTGTGCCAGATGCTCCTTTGTCCTGAGGTGTAGTCCACTGACATGCTTCCTACATTCCTCTGGTGTATGGTTGTATGGGCCCTGGGCATTCACCACCTCTGCACTCTTTGCCCATGCCTGATCATAGTCCTGGCATGTCTCCGCCTTCCTACACAGGACTGCCTCATGCAGGATATAGGCCTCAGTCAGGGCCGTCAGCTCATCGGGTATGAAATTTGGTCTGTGATGCCTACTAGATGGCATCAGTGGTGCTGTAGCAAATACCAAACACCGCATAAGCCATGGAAGCTGTGCTCCATGAGTAGTTCAAAAGCCTCCCAGAATACAGGATTATACACACAAGTAAATGGAGTGAAAGACCTACCTTACAGGGTGCAGTTCCATGTGCACACCACACTGCAGGGTGGTGCATGGCCCATCTTATGCAAATCCACATGGGACTGGGCGAATCTGCTCACTGTAATGATATGCTAATTCCATGGATGTGCAGGGACACGTTAAGCAGCCCATCTGCATATGCAGGCTGAATATTGCAGTCCATCGCAGAGCGCAAACTGTTTGCGATCATACTATTGCATTTGCGCAGTTGCTCCCATTGTGCATTCTGCCGGTACACCGTGCACAGGCAGTGACACATCAGTCAATCGCGCTACACTGTGCTGGCACAGATGTGACGTGTATTGCCATATCGTGCAAGCGTGACAGCACTGTTCAAGCAACCTGCCCTATCACAGCTGCCCTACACAACATGGCCAGTCACGCATGTGCATTAGCATGGGTCATAACCCTGCATTGCAGCCCATGCATATGTCATCGTGCATGCGCAGTGGCTCCCCTGGATGGCTATTGTGCTAATGCATAGCGCTAACACATGCGGCCTGCACTAAGCCTGTACCCGTGAATCGCACAAATGGCAAGGAACAGACCCTACCCAGACCTAATCTAGCTGCAGCACAGGTGGCTGCACTGGTAGCATGGCAAGGGCAGGAGGAGCTGTTGCGGGTGCCAGGAGGGACCAGAGATGGTCAGATGTGGAAGTGACCAACCTTGTGGGCCTCATGATGCCACTGGAGGGTGTCTTGTTTGGCACTGAAGACCTCGACACCCCAAGGTCAGAGGTGTGGGCCCATGTGGTACGTGTCCTGTCCCACAAGGTGGGCATTGTGCGCAGCGGGGAGCAGTGTCACCACCATTATGGTGACCTACACCGGTGGAACCCCCAGCGATTGGCAGGGTACTAGGACATGATTTGGGATGATACAGTGCCATGCCCAGGTATGTAGTGATGCCTGTGGTGTGTATCAGCATGGTTTGCTTTGTGCTGTGTGTTGGGACTGCATGTACACAGGCTGCTTGGTTACTGTGGTGTGGCTGGACACAGCAACACTGGTGAATGGATGGCATGGACAGTGGGCTTACAGACACATGTGGCCTTCACCAGTACTGCATGCAGGTGATGCGGCATGTGCACAGGTGCGGCCACACACATATGGTCATTGCCCTGCATGGCTATAAAGCACCAAGTCATACTGGCATTGCTGCCTAGTGCTGTGGCATGTGTACCTGTGACAGTTCAACATGGTACCTGTTCGGACAGCCGTACCCCGTAGTGTGTGCGTCCTAGTTGCTACTGCACCATGCAGTGCCACAGATGGGTACAGGGGCACATGCTGTGTTGGGGAACCATGTCTGTGGTGAATCCATTACCACAGCATGGTGGGCATGCATGCCATGCCATGCCTGCCATGGCTGCATGCATTTTTGCAGTACTTGGATCCATGCAATGCCTGCCACTAACATGCAGTTCACAGCTGGACATGCTGTGCAGTATGAGCCATACAGGTCAGATCACAGGCAGGGCCACAGCACATACCAGCACCGTGGGGGGGGGGCTGGTTGTGTGTGATACCTGTTACTAACCACAACCGTATGCTTTTGTCTCCCCTGCAGATATGGGCAACAGGCACCCAGGGAACTAGGTGGTGAGGCCTGCGGAACCATGAAAGACAGAGCACGGATGGAGGTGCCAACACCAGTGGGACACGTAAATCTGCATGCATGTTGTATATTGCTGTTCCTGACAAGACACACTCACTGGGTACCTGTACATGGGGTACCGCAGCAGTTTGGGCACATAGACATTTACATGTCTGTCCTACCCACATCTATGTATGCCCTCTGGTGCCACATCATGGGTCCACTTGGCAGTGCCACGGTCCAACTGGGCCATGCACCATGAGATGCATGGCTAACGTGTGGCACAATGGTGGCATGCCATGCACACACATTGCATGTTGTCACAGCACGCTGCATTCAGTGCCATGGCATGCACCCCACACAGTACAGGTATGTGGTGGCACAGGTTCCAGTCACCATGGTGTGGCCATGCTGCACATCCACAGCACCACACATCCACTGCTGTGGTATGCACAAATGCTGCTGTCCCTCAGGATACACTCATAGGTGTGGTGGTCACGTTGCCTATGTCTGACAGTGCATGTGCCATTGCACATGGTCACACGGTGGACATACACATCGTGGACACACATCCTCCATGGGCATGCCATTGGCGCATGCGTCGTGCATAGTGCTTGCATGGGCTAGGCACACTGTCAGGCACATAACCCACCATAGGGTGCATCCATCCAACAGACAGAATCCCAGTGCATCCACAGGTTGCACAGGTGTTCCCGGACACCAGTGTTGGCCATGGTGTTGCTGCTTGGGTGTGCCATGGTTGCTCCCGCTGCACACCATTGTGGTGTGTGGGCTGTCATTGTGTGCCTCAGCAGCCCTTGTTGCTGGTGGTTCACACACACCGTGCTGATACACACATTGGTTATACATATGTACCAGTCCCACCTCTGTGGTGGCCACTTCGGTCCCATGCACATGTGACATTCTTGGTCCTCCCCTTATATTACACACTGCTGGCATGCGAGCGTGCCTCAGGTTTGTGTAGTACACAATCATGTAGCACGACTTCATTCTGTATACAGGTCCTGCCATCCTACGGTTCAGCATTGTGCATCCACTGCTGGGTGTCACTCACACATAGCGTCCCTCTGTTTGCCATGCCGTCCATGTGTACCAGCACACTGTCATGTAATCTGGGACATGTTCCCACCCCCCCCTTGTGTACAGCCAGACACATGCTGGGTTGGTTACCATGCCTATCCCCAGGGTGGCCACTGTTGCATGTGCTGTCACTCCACAGTGGTCCAATGCCCATCCCACCTCTTGCAACCTGTACCCACCTTATGATATTCACTTACACCGTGTCCAGATTGCACTGTATACTGTTCCTTGCATCGCCATACTGTATGTTATTTGCATTATTCCTGTGCTGGCTCTGGCCTGTACGCCATCACTGGACATTGTACAGTGAGTCTTGCCAGGATGAGACCCACTTGTATAGCATTCTGTGGTCAACTGCAGCTGGGTTACTGCAGTGAACAATGTACTCTCAATGGGATTTATTCCCTTTTGTCATGCCAGGATGATGTGAATGTCTCAGTGTCCTGCATGTCACATGGGACTAGTTGCCATTGGTAGTACATTGTTTTCCACAGTAGCTGTGCTGCAGCATGCTGCTGAGTGCTGCACAATGCTGTACAATTGTGTTTTGTCGTGGCAAGATTCACTATACATGTCCATGGTGCTCATTGACAGCCTTGTGTTTGCTTGTGTCGGCCGTGGGTGGTGGGTGGAGATTTCTGGTCTGGCCCTATGCAGCATGGCATGCTGTGTTGCATGTGCAGTCACACTTGGGTTTCCATGTCATGCAGAGTGGTGTGGGTGGGGGCACGTGGCATGGTGCACGTTGTACTCCCGTTGTTTGCTTCCTCTTGCTGCATCTGCATGTTGCACTGCATTGCCCTCAACATGGCCTGTGTGCCATGCACTCGTGTCCGCATTTATGTTTTGCCAGCTGTGGTTCTGTGTTACGGGTGCATTGGCTGGTGATACACCCATGTGTGTGATGGCATTACCCAACCAGTGTGCTCGCAATGGTTGTGCTGGTGTGCATGGCCAGGCACCACTGTCCTAAGTACTGCACAGGCTATTGGGTTGTATGTCATTGTGCCCATGCTGCATCATGCATGCCTGTGCACTCTCGACCTGTCATGTTGGGCTGGGCACATTCTGTGTTGGCAGTGTGCTGTGCCTGTGCCGCACATAGTTTGCGCTGCCTTCATGCGCTGTGGTGTTCAGTTGGGTGTTCATGTCACTGGGGGAACACTGTGGCACTGCCGATCTGTGTTGCACTGCTGCCCTGGGTGTGTACCATGTGTACACTGCACACCACTGCACCAGTGGTGCAATATCAGTTGCCATGCTGTGCATGCACATGTGTGCCTTTCCTGTTGCTGGGGGGGGGATTGGTGTTGTGCACCTCCCTGTGCTGCTCTCCTGAGTGTGTGTTTTGCTTTGCAGGCTCACGCCGGACTCAACATGCTCCTCGTGGGAGGACCTTTGGATGAAGTCCTGTTATGGGTGTGATACCCATCCTGCTGACTATCTCCTTGCAGCTTGCGGCCCTCTTGCTGGCAGTGAGGGACAATATGGTGGCAGTGAGGCAGGGTGCAGCCGTTGCGGTTCAGACCATTGCTATGTGGAGGGCAGAGGCATGGACCGTGAGGGACTGCAGGGTGGCCTAATAGTGTGGACTCGGGCCTGCCATGGCCATTGTGGCTGCATGTGGCCATTGGACTTTGTATATAGTTCTTGACATTTGTCCCAGCCCATCTGCCCCACTCCCCTTTGGACCCTGTTCCCAGTTACACCTGTTCCCTGATCCCTGTTTCCTGTGATGGTTTTGCCCTAGTACCTGTTCTTTTTTCATTTATGCTGTTGTGAGGTTCCTGTTGTTCCTGCCATTGTATGTTTCTGATTGTTGTTCTGTATCTTTTACTTTTCCATAAATAACTTTGATACAATGTTTTCTGCCTGCTGCCTGTTTATTCATTGCTGTGCTGTACATGTGCTGGGTCAGGGTCACCTATTTGTTCCTGTTCATGGGTGTTGGGCAGTGCTTGTTCCAGTCTCTGTGTGCACATTTGTCATGTGTGGGTGCTGGGACCTCCGGCTATGTGTGTTACTTGCATGCCCTGTCTGTGTTTCCCCTCAACCCCCACAGCTTCTGTGCATTCAGTTGTGGCTGTGTGGGCATTGTTGCTACCCAACATTCATGCCTTGGCTGTTCCGTCAGTGTTTTGAGTGGGTGTCCTTAATGTGCACCTCTGTGCTTGGCTCACCTTTTCCAGTCCTGGGCTCACCATATTCAGTCCTGGGCTGCTGCTTCACACTATGCCATTTGCACGATGATGCATCATTGCCATATTCAGCTGAATTTGCACGGTCGTATTTCACTGTGTTTTTGCTGAATATTGCATTGTTTTCCTATTGTGCATCTCATTGTGCAGTGCATTGTGTTGTGCGGTGCAATTCTTTGGCTCTGAATATGTCTCCCTAGCTGTTTCTTTTCCCTTCCTAGCTGCCCAGAAACTAGAGATTGTGATGTGGAGGTGATTGACTTAAACCATGTTACACATGGCTCACATGGCTTCTGCGTGTGCAGACTGTGTCCTGCTGTTACTGGAATGCCGCTCAGAAGCGGCTGGATGTGAGGATTTTTGCTCTCTCTTTTTGCCTGGGTCTACTGCTCCCCTGCAAACTGTCTGTTTGCCTTCCAGTGGCAGGCTTGCATGGGGTGAGAGGCTGTGCTGCAGGCTGCCTTGCCTTATGATATCAGGCTGGAGGTGTAAGCATGGGGGAGCTCTGATTGAGCTTTGACTGTTTCCGAAGGCGGGGACATTGCTGAGAATAAAGTGATGCAGCCGCAAGCTTGTGCTTTAGCGAGCTGTGGAATACTGGACAAGTATTTGTTTGCAAATGGGGAAGAGAAATGGGTTGTTTATGATATGTTTTAATGTGTGCCAAGTTAAGTAATTTTACTTATTTAGTTCTGTTAAGAAATACTAAGCTGGAGTTTATTTTAGTATTAGTTTTTACTAGTTTAATGTAGGTTAGGTAGTTATTTTGTGTTATTTAATTGTGTTTAAATAGCAGTCTGTGTTTATTGCTTGAAATGTTTAGGAATTATGTGGGAGGATCTATGGAGGCTAGGACTACCTATAGCCATTCACTGCTATATGGTCTACGTCCCTCTGTCCCTCTTCCTGTGTCTGATACTACCGCTAGATGTTGTCAGGAAGTGGGGATTGTAGGGGGTCGTGTTGATTATTGTCAGTGAGGTGATCTGGCTATGGGTGATGGTCGGATTGAGGTTGTTAGGTCCAGGAGGCACCCTGGGTTACGACAGGCATGTGGGAGAGACCAGACATGGTTGGTGCCCGTCCCAAGGGAGTCCACCAGTCCGTGTGGCCAGGTAACCTGTGGGGCTGCACCACCCTCCAATCCTCTGAGGGCAGTGCTGTGCAATGCCAGGTCGATCAGGAACAAGACGTCAATTATTGCCGCCCTGATTTCATCGGTCGATCTGGCTTGCATTACGGAGACCTGGGTGGGTGATGATGCAGGCCCTATTTTTGAGGCTGCGGTCCCTCCCGGGTATACCGTGGTGCACTGCCCCAGAGTGAATCGCAGGGGTGGCGGTGTAGCTATCTGTTTTAGATCCAGCCTGACCTTCACCATGCACCCAGTGGAAGCTCCAGGTTCTTTTGAGTGTGTGGCTATCCGCGGTGGTCTCGGCGCAGGCTGCAGAATTTTCCTCATCTATCGCCCTTCTGGCCTGATGGGGGATTTCCTACAGGAGTTTGCCGAGTTCACTGCTGGTGAAACATTGGGATCCCCCAGATGTGTTTTTCTGGGGGATTTCAATGTTTGGGTGGATGATAGTGATCAAAGATGCGGCGGCGACTTTTTGCAGAGCATGTCCTCTCTTGGACTGACGCAGGTCATTGCTGCACCCACCCATCAGGATGGCCACATACTGGACCTGGTGTTTTCACTGGGGCTTGAGATCACTGATCTCAGGATTGATCAGGTTTCTTGGTCCGATCACTGCACGGTGAAGTTCACGCTCGGGGCTCCCGCCATAAGCCCTTCCCCTGCTGAGATGATTAGCTGTCGCCCTTTGCGGGGTCTCACCCCTGAGGGTTTTTTGGTGGCAGCTAAATTATCTAGTGTGGGTGCTGCATGCATCGGAGGAGTTGGTGCCAGGGTTGACACCTATATTAGGGTGCTCTCTGACACCATCAACTCCCTCGCACCTGTCCGTGTACGACCCAGAACCTCTTACCTGAGGTCCCCATGGTTTGATGGAGACCTCAGGGAGATGAAGAAGATGGGTCAGAGATTAGAGCGCCGCTGGAAGATCCTGCCTGGAGGTGGACAGACTGGTCCTCGCTACGCACTGGCCAGTGCGTATCAGGAAGCAATCAACCATAAGAAGGCAGTGTTCCTGTCCAGAGAGATTGCTGCTGGGAAGAATCGACCAGCTTCACTCTTCCGGACTGTAGACAGACTTCTTCATCCTGTCTGTTTGCAGCCTGGGAGGGTTTTTTCCACTGAAGATTGTGAGGAGTTTGCTCGGTTCTTCTTGGACAGGGTGTCCATGATCCGGCGGGAGGCTTCTTCAGTTAGCAATACCATAGCTAACAGTGGTCGCCAGATGTGTTCTGAGTGCACTCCGTAGGATTGGGGGGTTTAGACCAGTGGAGGTGAGTGAGGTTGTCGGTGGCAACCAATTTGAAGCATACCTTTTGTGAACTGGACCCAGTGCCAGCGTTTCTTAATGAATGGGTGACTCTGTTGACCAGTGTTTGCCATGATCGTCACAGTGTTTCCCTATTTGAGAGTCTTTCTGGATGCCTTGAAGGATGCTCTGGTGAGACCCCTTTTAAAGAAACCATCTTTGGACCCGGAGATCATGGCAAATTACCGTCCTATCTCCAACTTCCCATTTTTGGGGAAGGTAGTGGAGAAGGTGGTAGCACTTCAATTGGAAGAGCACCTCGTAACTCACGAGTTGTACGATCCCTTCCAGTCAGCTTTTCGGGCCAGACATAGCACAGAAACTGCGCTTGTTTGGGTGCAGAATGATCTCCTCAGGGCTAGAGATCGGAGGAACAGGACAATTCTTGTTCTTCTCGATCTCTCTTCAGCATTTGACACTGTGGACCATTGTGTGTTGCTTGTCCGCCTCAGGTAGCTATGTGGACTCACCGGTACTGTCATCAACTGGTTTGAGTCCTTTCTTACAAATAGGAGGCAATGGGTTATGATGGGTAATTTCTCATCTACACCCAATCTCCTTCCCTGCGGAGTCCCTCAGGGTTCAGTACTGGCCCCAATGTTGTACGTAGTGTACATGCTGCCCTTGGGGGGATCATTAGGAAGTATGGTCTGAGTTTTCATTGCTATGCTGATGATACTCAGCTATATTTGTCCTTTGCCCCAGGAACATCCTACGCGGTGGATGTGCTAAACATCTGTCTGACCGAGATAAGTGACTGGATGGCCTCCAGCTGGTTGCGACTGAACCTAACAAGACCGAGGTATTGGTAGTGAGTCAAACAGAGTTCATGATAGGAGGCCTCTGACTCAGCAACTGGACTTGTTCTTGGGGCTGTGTCATGAAGGCCTCCTCAGGTGCGTAGTCTTGGAGTGATTCTGGACAGGAACTTGACCATGGAGGCTCAAGTATCTTCCTGGTTCATACCTGTTTTTTCCATCTCAGAAACATTGCCAGGATTAGGCCCCTTGTTCCGTCTCTGGACCTCCCTACCTTGATACATGCCTTAGTCACATCTAGGCTGGACTACTGTAATGCGCTCTATCTCGGGGTCACAGGAGGACTTCTCCACAGACTGCAGCTGGTGCAAAATGCAGCTGCCCGGTTATTGACTGGGCAGAAAAAATTCTGCCATATTACACTGGTACTGCGTGGATTGCACTGGCTGCCAGTCAGGCGGAGAGTCCTCTTGAAGGTGGGTCTTCTCACCTTTAAGGCCCTACATGGACTGGGCCCTAGTTACCTGTCAGTCCTCCTGACACCTACTCCCTCTGTCTGCCCTCTCCGATCCTCCAGTAGTGGCCTCCTGACCATTCCTAGAGCAAGGTTGAAATCAGCCGGTGACAGAGCCTTTAGCATTGCGGCTCCCGCTCTATGGAACCTACTACCAGCTGTGGTCAGAGAGGCCCCGACTGTAGATGTTTTTAAGGTTCGCTTGAAGACATTATTATTTTCTCAAGCATTTGATGTTTAGATTATGATTTAATTTATAATTTGTGATTCTATTTATTTGTTTATATTAATGTATTATGTTTTTCAAAAATTTGTACGGGGCCCAGAGCCTCCGGGATTGGGCGTCTTTTAAATAAACTTGACCTGACTTGACTTGACTCATATACATACTGCTGTTAACATGGTTTAAAGCAACTGTGTGTGTCAGGAACTGTGCTAAAACCCTACTCCAAGCAGGGTTAAGGAAATTTGGGCAATCTGGAAAGTGATTTACCGGTATCTGCTTCATTCTAATTTTCTTTTGTTGGGCTCACTTCAAAGAAAAAAATACATTAAGTGTTCATCTTAAATCCTGGGGGTTGATTTTACACTGGCAAAAATGTGTTCTGTGGTCTTTAAGTTTATAACTCAATCAGGTTTTGTCAGATTTGTCTGAAACTTGGCGTAGTTGTAGTCCAAGGGGAGATACACATTTGGTGAATTTTTGATGATTCTTGGACTTAAATTGTAGATTTGGCACCATGGTGAATCTGGGAGGTAATAATGGGGTGTTTTGCATACCCCGTGAACTTGTCTGAAGGAATTATGTATTAGTCTTGTAGTACTCACTGAGACCTTTTTTTAAATATATTGATAGTCCATAGTGGTAATCACTGAGACTTGTTTTTATGGCTGTGGGCAGACCCTACAGCCATATTACATTTTCTTGAAAAGGGGTTTCCATGGAATACAATTTTTTAGTAGTTTTCAGTGTATCCTTCCACAACACTGCAAATCCGTATGGCAGTTAAAAAATACTCTCTTCTTTCTATTTAGAATGAAGGACACAGAACTCAAAACTGCTTTTCTCTGAGAGCAAATGTGGACACCTTCCAAACAAATCTAAATATATTTAAAACTATTTAAGGTATGCAAAAACAACCAGCATGAAAGTTGTTTGGGGCAAAAAGACCTTTTACATGAAGGTAGTCACTAATCTGAATTCTTTACATTTTGTAAAATATAGTCTTCCAAACAACCTCATTTTTTTCTCTCTGAGTGAACACAGTAGGAGTCATGCCAAACACATGTAAATATCTCAGAAAGTACGTAAGTTAACAACATACAAGCAACATGAAAGTTGTTCAGGATAAAATGACCTTTCAAATGAGGGTAGTCACTAATCTGAATTCATTAGATTTTTTTTAAATATAGCCATCTGAAAGGTGAAAATTGTGAAGAAAAATTAAAATTCAGGTAATCAGATGGCCACAGTTTAAAAAATGTAATTAGTGCAGATTAATGAATAGGCTTATTTGAAAGCTATTTTTGTCCTGCACAACTTTCATATTTTTGAGTTATGAGTAACTCCTATACTTTGAGATATATTTACATTTGTTTGGGATAACTGCTATTGAATTTCTGACAGTCTGATTTCTGAAACCACTGCGCTACCAGAACATATGGTTTCTATCTTGTCAAGCCTAATTTAACAGCAGATGCTGAAGTTAACCTAGCAATGTAGAGCATGTCAATGGGATTCTTTAGTTCTTAATATGAACAACAACAAAAAAACACTTGAAACAAAATTATCTGCTTATTGGGGTCACATTAGATCTTTTCAGGATGGGATCATGTTAAATCCTTTCAGAAAAAAGCAGCAGATTAATTTTAGTAATTATTAGCCAGTAATATCTACATGTGAAGCTGTCACTGACCAGACAGAGGGAAGAAGGAAGACACAGAAGAAAACAATGCTCACACACACAAAGAAGACATGGCTGTCTGTGAAACTTTTAGAAGCAAATGGTTTGATATATTTTATGCATCTATGCTGTACCACTGATTATTTTATTTTATTATGTCCTATTTGGCAACTTCTACTACTAAAATGCATTAAATGCATAGTTTACTAAATCTTTACCTTGGGATAACTCTTGAATGACTCCTAAATAAGTTTTAAGCCATTCTCTTTATGGGCGGTCAAGACCTGTGCAAAAGGTTGAGTGTTATTTTTTCATATTTTTTTACAAATTTCCAAAGTAAAAGTTTGGAGAAATAGAAAACTATGTTCAACTAATCTCCTCTGCATTTTCAACTCAGAGAGAAGTTAATATCTGCGCAAAATCAAACCCAAAGTTTATACAGTTTTTGTTCTAAAGTAATGTTATTCTGAATCATATTGGACTATTGATGAAATGAGCAAAGAAATGCTTAGATAAAACAAATTGATGACTGCAGAATTGGGAGGTCATTAAAATTGCTAAAGATCAAATTATGAAACCTTAAATGCACTCATTAAGACCATTCTTCCTAGTGTGTAATTATAATGAATTAAAGCCATTTGAATATAGACCTACAATTACACAACCATTGTGATACATATTTTTAGGATCAGAGGAATGGTGCACGGCAATCAAAATCATGGTGATCTCACTGCTTCAATGCTTCAATGTGTATGGATCAAACCAAAATGAGCCATAATAAAAGCTTCTATCTTCTCAAAAAATTATATTTTATTATATTTGATTTAACCTGAAAATACAAAATAGTAATAAGGAAGTAAAGCAATCAAGATGAGACTTCGGTGTTCTCCAACCATACATACATTGAAGTCAAGCTATAATAAAGGCTTCTATCTTCTTCAAAGCAATTCTATTTTGATATATTTATTATTCTGTATCTAAATAGACACTAGGAAAACATTTTATTGGGTGTTTGGAAACAGGCAAATGCAACCAGACATGGAAGGACGTAAAAAGAGAGTATCGGTTGCGGGGGCTAGTAGCAAGTTGAGGAGCTCGCTTGACCACTCCAACAGGGCCACCCACCAACACTACTGACTGCTGGTGGGCACTGGTGGCAGAGGAGGAGCTGGGAAAGTGCTGCAAGCAGTCAGTGTAACAGGAGGAGGAGGAGGCAGATGGCAGGCTGCCTGCAATAGTCCAGCTCTTGTTTTAAATCCCTGGTGGTGCCTGAGTAGCTGTAGCAATCATCTTTGCAGCAGCCCTCCATCTGTAGGGATTAAGGGGACTCAGTTTAGCTTTCCTGTTATCTTCTGGCTGGCTTGAGTTCCATTACAGCAACAGGCCCGAATGAAGCCTCGGACCCCGAACTCTGCTACTTGTACAGGACTGACCGCTTGTGAGTGAGGGATCCTTGCTGCTTGCAAAAGAAGTGGGAAGGGTAGTAGTTGGTGTTCATTTGTGTATTGGGGCAGGCAGGGGGGCTGGTTGGGCTGGGAGGAGTGCCTTTAAGTGTAAGGACTGCATGTGTCTGAACTGTTGTGGATTGTACGGGTGTAGGCAGGAGGTGCTCAGGATGTTCAGTCCCCCCCAAAAAAAACAATTACCTCAGAAATTTTCAAATTCTTGTATTTTATTTTTGGGTTGCCTCAGGCTCAGCTGCAAAAACACTTAGTGTCTTGGCAGTCTCCATAGCAGCTGGAGCTAGCTGCAACACAATGTGCATGTACGGGACCATTGATGGCTAGGGGCGATGGAGATATCATCAACAGAGAGAGCGGGAGAAGCCTAGTGAGACAGACTAGTGAGCATGTTGCTGTGCTGTGTCGTCTGTACAGTGCCGAGCAAGTTGTGGTGTCCCGTTCACTGTTGTGGTGGTAGAGTAGGGCTATGTGCTGCTCTTCTCTAGCCTCAGTTGAACTGTGGGAGAATGTGAAGTATGGTCTACTACAGAAAGAACAGAACCAACTGGGGCCGAGCTGTGAGTAACGCACAGCGTGTCTTCATGACTGTGCTGTAAGCTGGCTGGACTGGTGGTGTGGTCCAAAGAGAAGACAGGAGAGGTTGAGGAAAAATTTGCCCTGGCCTAGTGGTCTATAGTCCTGTCTTGGGAGGAGAGTGACTATTAAGGCAAGCCAATGAAAGGATAATCAGCAGAAAAGTGGTGAGTGGAGAAAAGAATAAAGATTGATTCAGGGAAGGGGACTTCTCTCATTCAGAGAGGTGGTGAGGGGTATTGGCACCATCTCCCAGGGCAACTTACTCATTACATCTCAATCCCACTGATGTTGCCTAACTTGGAGCTTATCAAGTCGAGTGTGAATAGGTGTGGAAAGGCAGATGCCTGACTGACATCTTTGTCTCTGGCTGTTGCAGAGTGCTCCCATGTGCAAAAGTGGAATGAGGTTAGGAGTACTTTTTATATGCAGAGGTGGGATGGTGGTAGAGTAGGAGTGATGCAAATGTATGGAGGTGTCCCCATGTGTAGGAGTGGGATGGATGGAGAGGATTATATGTCATAATGGTGATTGCCTAATGGTGACCATCATTATGGCGAGGGTCCATAGCCGAAATTCAATTTCAGCAATGTACACCCCCGGTGCACAGGAAAACAGCACTGGGGACTTAGAATTTAAATGTTAATGCAGGGTGATGTCCCTGCACCCATCTACTAAAGTTGTTAACTCAAGGGGGTACATTTTGGGGGGGTGCAAATTCTGGACAAAAGTAAATTTCGGGCCAAGTGCCCAAAAATGTAGGCGCGCCCAGACCTGAACCTGAAACCCTCGCAGCTTCAGGCTGCCACCCACCCACCACACTACAGGGCTGGCTTGGCAGCCTCACACCAACCACGCTGGCTAACTCTCCCTCCCTTCCATCATGCCTACTCCCCCAAACGCATATACATATAGCGATGTCCTGTCGCTATATGCGTGAGCAACCCCCATCCTGTCACCTTCCTCACACCCTCGTCCTGTCGTACCTGCGCCACAAGTGGATTGCCATTTTGGTAGGTGCCCACTTGCGGCTAGCCAACTTCACAGGATACCATGGGGAGCAATGCTTTAGATCTAGGATTAGAATTACCTTTGAGCCAAGGCTCTTTTACAAAGGTTCCACGTCAGGAGAGTACATACATGTTAAACAAGGGCATACAACATTAAAGAGAGCATACAACCATATTCATCAGTTCAGGTACGGCTTCACGGTAAATAGTATACATGAATAACACATACAAGGAATCATTTCAGAAACCTAGAAGAAATCAGAGAGGAAGGGTGAGAGGATGGGGGGTGGCAGTTGAAAAAGAGACTAGAGCAGCTCATGGCATTGTCAAAGAACATCAGAGGGGGTGGTTGATCTCAATGGGGAAGGGGGAAGTTAGGGGTGGCAGTCACATGAGCTGGAGGCCGTGAGATGATGATGGAAGTATGACTTGAATATGCTCAGTGAGGAGGTGGAGGTGATGTGAGTGCTGAGGGCATTCATCCAGCTTGGTGCACGGTGTGCAAAGGATCTTTGGCCCAGAGTGGTGTGGCATCAGGGGACCTGTAGAAGCTGACGTTCAGACCCTCTGGTGTTATGAGGATTAGTGTTTGGGCGCAGAAGGGCTTGGACACTAGGTGGAGTAAGGCCCAAAGTAGTTTTTTTCGCCATCAAGCAGGTAAGGTACTTTATGCGGTTAGTGAGTTGAAGCCATCCCGTTTGAGCATAAAGCTCACATGTATGTGTGAGCCAGTGGGATCCAGTAAGCAGTCGACAGGCCTTGTTTAGGGAGGTTGTTATGCGCCTGAGGGTGGTAGTAGAGGCAGAGCCATAGATTATGAGGCCATAGCCTATGACGGAGACCACAGAGTTCTAGATAGCAATCTTCAGTGCTGCCTGGGTAAGATGCTGTCTATTTCGGTAGAGAATTCTAATGCGTGAGTTTACCACTCTGACAACACTATCAATGTGAGTCCCATAAGATAGGCAAGGGTCAAGTGAGATTCCAAGGTATTTAAAAGATGGCACTTGTTCGAGGGTGTTACCAGCGCTTTTATTGATATCAAGGGGGTATCACCTGTGTTTGTTTTGCGAGCTGCAGAAAAGCATAGATTTAGTCTTTTTGTGGTTTAGAACCAGCTTATGTTTTGTGAACCAGTTTTCAACAGCGGAGAAAGCAAGCTGTAGGTTGTGAAGTAAGGGTTGTGGGTCCTTATGGTGGGTGAGAAGCGCTGCGTCATCAGCATAGAGGGTAATTTGTTCTGGGCAGGATAGTGGAAGGGAGTTCAGGAAAAGGCTGAAAAGTAGTGGGCCCAGTATGGATCCCTGAGGGATGCCTGAGCGAGCAGGTTTGGAGTCAGAGAGTACTCCTGAGATTTTTACTCTTTGTGAGCGCTGGTCCAGGTAGCTGTTAAACCATGCAGTGGAGTCCTGGGCGAGCCCGACATTCAGCAGCTGTTTGGTAAGCAGGCCATGGTGAACAGTGTTAAATGCCTTAGCCAAATCGATGAATACTGCTCCAGTTAGATGGCCTTTGTCCAATGAGTTGTGAAGGACTCCAGTGAATTCCGGGAGGGCTGTTGATGTGCTGTGCCCTTGCCTGAACCCATGTTGCTGTGCACATAGGATGTTATATTTGTCCAGGTAGTCTGTAAGCTGGTCAGCAACAATGCGCTCAAGGGCCTTGGAGAGGGGGGTAATACAGAAATCAGCCGGTAGTTCTCCTGTATGGACTTGTTGCCGCTTTTAAAGACTGGAGTGACAATAGCAGATTTCCATTTGCTTTGGAACTGACTGAGGCTGAGGGAGAGTTCGAAGAGTCTGGTAAGTGGGCGCAATACCTCTTCAAGGGATAGCAGTTTAAGGTCCAGTGAATCACCAGTGGCTCTGGACTTGGAGATAGCCTTTGTTATGTATTTGCAGACATCATTTGCCTTGACGTTTTTGAAGTGGAACGGTGGATGATTTGAGGTGGTAGGTAGGGAATTTGGAGCAGGGGAGTCAGTTTTGGACAAAAAGTCCAGGGTGAGAACAGCACTAAGGTCGGTGAAGGCTGCATTGAAAGTATTGGCAATGACCTTCAGGTCAAGGGTGATGGCACGGTCAACCATCAGTAGGGTTGGGGAGGATTTAGACTGCTTTCCTGTGACTTCCCTAATATTGTCCCAAAAAAGCTCTCCCATCTCCCCAGGTGTTGGTGAGGGCTTCCTTGTTGTAGGTAATCTTTGTCTGTCATATTTGTTTTGTGCAGTTGTTGCAGGTCTCTTTGTAGTTTTGAATGTCCAGTGTCCAGAGATGAAACGTAGTGGGAGAAGTGCTGGAGGGGTCAGGGGATGAGTGCTCACAATGTATTGAGGTGGGATGGAGGTGGAGCAATGATACCTATGTGTGGAGATGGAATGGAGGGAAGAGTGCTTTCCATGTTCAAGTTCAAGATTATTGTGAAAGGATAAAATCCATTGAGCAAGCTCATTTGCAAGGAGGTCCCTTGTACAGGCAATGATAAAGAAAATGCATAGTGTGAGATACAAAAATTAAGGACACATAATATAAATTAAAATAAAGCAATTTTCTTTACATTAGTATATACACTATGTACAATGTTGCATTCAACAAGGACTGAGACCAAATATGATTACATAAGACACTATGTCCACCACGTGGAAGAGGGTTGGAGAAGGAGAATTGCTCCCTATATGCAAAGGAGGCATGGAGGGGGAGAATTGCTCTGTATGTGCAAATGTGTAATGGAGGGGGAAGATTGCTCCCCATGTGTGGAGGTGGGATGGGGGGACAGTCACTTAATGGCCACCATCCTAGACCCTACTCCAGCCTGTGTGTGAAACTTTTTGGAATGGGCACAGTTTATGATGGGGCAGATGTGCAATCCACATCTCTTCTCTGGCTGCCGTAATGTATTGGGTTGATAGGTGGG
The DNA here is from genome assembly GCA_016271365.2 of Neoceratodus forsteri. Classification (NCBI taxonomy): domain Eukaryota; kingdom Metazoa; phylum Chordata; order Ceratodontiformes; family Ceratodontidae; genus Neoceratodus; species Neoceratodus forsteri. The sequence continues at coordinate 1,336,964,247 of CM057455.1, read as the reverse complement.
GGTGCAAGAGGGGACACCCGTCACTCAGGAGCATCCACTGTATCCTACATCCTACCCTCCCACCCAGCAGAGTGGGAATAGTTGTGAAGGGGCAAATACAAGATCCACATTTTTATATCTCAGTACCTCAGCGTGCTCTCCATGAGTAGAGCACATTAGGTGGGAGAGCCTCTGGCTGAAGCAGAATGTTCTGCAAATGTAGAGGTGTAGCATAGGGTGAGGCAGTGCCAGTCACCTAAAGCCCACTCCAACCTGCATGCTAGATTTGGTGGAGTAGAGACGGGTATGAAGGGGCTGATGTGCAACTTGCATCTCTATCCCTGGCTGCTGTAGGGTGCTACCCTTGTGTGGAGGTGGGATGGGGGATCATTCTCCCAGAGCCACCTGCCTGGAGCCCACCCTGGCTCTGTCTGGGTTCTCTTTTTGTGCAGTGGTGGAATAGATGCACCAAGTTTGTTTTATACTGTGTTTCTCCTGGTCTCTCTCTCTCTCCTCTCTCTCTCTCTCTCTCTCTCTCTCTCTCCCTCTCTCTCTCTCTCTATCTCTCTCCTGTACGCTCCCCCATGGTGAAAGGAAAACTCTGCAATTGCTCTCTGTTCTGGTCACAACACTCTTGCTGCCACTTTCTCTGCCTCACTGTATGTGCTGTCTGCTTCCACTGAGCTTCAGAAGGACAAACAGAGTCAGACCGACAACAAGGTGTCAGAAGAGTGAGCAGAAATAAAATGGATGGCAACTGAGCTCAGGCGCACACTGTACTCTACTTCTCTGTTTGGTGGTGGTGGTGGTGGGGTTGACACCATCTCTGACTGGAACAGATTGGACCTGCACATATATGCTGCATTGGAAGCAACTCTCGCTGTTGCTGTGTCTCTCTCGGGGGGTGGGGGGAGTAAACATTGCTAGGGGACAGGCCACCCATTTAAATGAATGTTTGTTCAGGTGTAGGTCATCATGATTATGGACACTACATTGCACTGCCCCCTATTTCACACCACCAAGGTGGTGCTGCAATAAGGACAGCCTGTCATCCGGTGATCATTCTCATTCCACTTACTCTTCACATCTCAGCATGTTGCTGTCACTGTTTGGGGACCCTCTCTCTCTCTCTGCTCTGTCCCTGACACTGGTGCCACTCACCACCTCTTTTGATCCTGCACTCTCTTTTGGTGGGGGGGGGGGCACTGCTGCCTCTCCTTCTTGGTGTCTGTCCCTTGCAGCCTGTGTCTCTCTCTCCATGCCATCCAAGTTTAAGCTACAACTCTGCAGGCAATGCTGCTTCACTTCTCAGCACTCTTGTTCCTCGTATTGTGCGGTGGGGTGGGGGGCACGCTAAGGCAGCATGGACACTAGCAGATCCATGGGGTGGGTCAGTGGATACCATCACAGAGAGCAATGCTCAGGCTGGGCATTGTGGCACACATGAAGCACTGGAGAGAGAGAGAGAGCGAGAGAGAGAGAGAGAGAGAGGAGCTCAGGGACAAGAACATACTGTCATTCACATAGAGACAAAAACAAGTTCAGTGCGGACATCTGTCTGGGGAAGGCTAAATAATATTTATTTGTTCTTTACTGCTACGACTGTTTGCTGCTTATGGCACAGAGAGTGGGAGATGCAATGCATGACTGGGTACCCAGACATCTGCAGGATGGGTGGGGAGACAAGCAGTAAGATCAGTAAGAGCTTGAATGAAAGGAATGAAGCGCTCTCATTCAAGCACTTTATTTCTTCAACTAGAGAAGAGCATCCAGCTGTGAAACTGTGACTAGCATTACAGTCTGGTTGCATGCTCATTGGTCTGTCATTGACAAGCCCACTGTAGATTATTGTGCATTGGACTCATCCCTGACACACCTCTGAAATGTCATTCTACCACAAGATGCTTCTTGCACACATGCAAGGAAACATAAAAAACTATAAAGAATTTAGATTACTGATTACCCTCATTTGAAAGTCATTTTTGTCACAAAAATGTAAAATAATACACTTAGAGTATGGAAATCCAGGGGCAGAGTACACATTGGTGGAGTGGTATTGATAATATTAAGAAAGCACACATTCAAAAAAAAAAGAGCTTTTATATACAGTTGATTACTGTTTAACAATCTTTTGCATCTATGGCTGCCACTGTACATCTGATGCAAACCCATAACGACATTCCTCACTTGAAGTAAAAGAAGTGGAGGGGTGGAAAGGCCATAACTGACTCCCTGTTTTTGTGTTAAAGGTGTCAGTTTCTTTATAGCAAAAACAAGGAAAGGCATCATCTCTAAAATGTGCAGACAAACATGGGGATCTCTTTTTCCAGAGCATGCCACCACCAGCAGCTACCACTTCAAGACGACTACTACCCTCCATAGTAGTCAAATGCTATTAAGAAACAACTAGCAAAAAATAATAAATTGTTTAAAAAATATGATAAAAATAAATCACCTAGTTTATGGGCTAAATACAAAATTACTGTTATAAAAACTAAATATATGATAAGGCTCTCAAAATCAAGAGTAGAATACAATTTAGTCTCCAAAGTAAAAGACAATAAGAAACAGTTTTGTATTTATAGCGATTCAGTGAAGGGTAGACAGCAATCTATCGGCCCCATTGTCATTAATAATACTCCCATTACTGGTGAAACAGCTACAGCCAGGGTACTTAATGAACAATTCCTAAAAGTATTTGAAAGAAAGGAAAGTATCAGAACTCCAATTTCCAAAAACAAAAACAATTATCCTGTTTTCTGCAGTAGTGAGGTGGAACAAATAATACAAACATCGAAAACAAACAGCTCGGCAGGTCCTGCCGGAATCCCCCCCCCTCCCCGATTCCTTCAAGAAATTAGTCGGACAATCTCTGGACCACTTACAACTCTCTTTAATGTATCTATTAGAGAAGGTAATGTTATTCAGGCTTGGAAGGATGCTATTGTGATCCCTATTTATAAGGCTGGGGACAATCATGATCCTAATAATTATCGTCCGGTAAGTCTTACTTCTATTATTGGTAAAACAATGGAAAGATTACTTAAAACACGTATTATTAACCATATAGATAAAAACAATAAAATTGATATTTTTCAACATGGTTTTGTATCTGGAAGGTCTTGTCTAACTAATCTTTTGCAATTCTTTGAGTCAGTCAGTGACGCCTTGGATAAGGGTATACCAGTGGACATGGTGTTTTTGGACTTCGCTAAAGCTTTCGATAAGGTCTCACATAAAATCTTGTTATGAGAACTAATGAGAATTAACATTCATCCCAACATCATAAACTGGGTACAATCATGGCTGGAGAATAGGACCCAGTAAGTGTTGGTCAAAGGTCATCTGTCTGACGAGGGTATGGTGACTAGTGGAGTCCCTCAAGGCTCAGTATTGGGACCCATCCTTTTTAACATATTAGTATCTACTATGTCTGCTATGGACAAAATATGGATATCCAAGTACGCAGACGATTATAAGATTGGTAGTCTTGGGAGTTCTATATCTGATGGGCTTCTCCTGCAAACCCAACTTCATGGGAAAATTCACACAAATTTTTTTTTAATGAGGATAAATGTAAAGTTTTACATCTGGGTAGGAATAATATGCTCTTTGATTATAAATTGAACAATATACCTCTAAAAAATATTGTGGAGGAAAAAGACTTGGGAGTTACAATCTCTAACAACTTAACCTTTGATAGAAATACAGCAATTAAAGTTAAAAAATATAATAAAATTGTGGGTCCAATTTTGGGAAATATCCAAAGTAGAAACCCTGAAGTTATAATGCCACTTTATACTAGTTTGGTGCGTCCACATCTGGAGTACTGCTCCCAGTTCTGTGCCCCAACATCTATTAGGAGTCTGAAATTAGTTGAGGGTGTCCAACGCAGATTCACCAAGAAAGTACATTTTTTAAAACATATTAGTTATGAGCACAGATTAAGGAAACTTAAACTGTACTCTATTAAATACCAACAGATAAGGAGAGATTTATGTCTCGTATATAAAACATTAACAAATGACTATCTGAAAACAACAATAGGATTAACATCGTTCACTAGCACTAAATTAACTAGGATTCACAGTTATAAGCTTATAGGTGTTAAGTGTGCCTCAATCAAATGGAGTTGGTTTTATACCAAGGGAGTGGTCGAAATGTGGAACACCTTACCAGATAGTGTTGTTTATAGTAGGAATATAACACTTTTTAAGCAACGCCTGGATGATTTTATGGGGGATAAAAAGTTTGAATTCCTCCTATAAGGCATATGGGTGGCGAGTACAATAAAGGGCTTGATGCCTACTGTGCTCGTAAACTTCTATGAACCTATAAACTTCTATGAACACTGCCTAATACAATCAGAGGAAAACCAGAAGTAGTCTACCAGAACTGAGATCAATATAATTAAGGTACATTTGCCAGAAATTAAGCTTAGAAAAGAATGAGAAAGTGATTGTGATGATGAGCAAGTCCCAGACCAGTTCTCTAATTTGTTAATAGACTCTTCCTGAGTCTGATTTATACGACCACATGGGCCAAGCTCCATGGATGTTATGCTATCATCAGATTTGTATAACAGCACTGTGGAATCACGTAACCAGACGGCTGTCTGATGAGCTCCGACACAGTTTCCAGTGATTATATTAATTATTACTTACAGTATGTCTGACTGCGGTGCAGTGAAAGCACTGCATATTCTTTTCCACACTCATGCCACTCCTAACAGCTCTCCATAGCCATATCAGCTCTGACCAGAGTTTGTTTGATATGTACTGTACATGGTCCCCTAACTCCAAAGGCTGATGGAGTTATGACTTGTTAAAGTTGCAATGTTACCCTATGAGAATTTTCAGCAGAAATTCACGAAGGTTAACTTTGACTTGTAACTTCTCCTTGTGTAACCCCTAGGTGGTGCTACTCCTAGTGTTACACTGCTGCCTAATACTTAACATAGAAACATAGAAGTTGACGGCAGATAAGGACTGCAAGGCCCATCCAGTCTGCCCATTTCTTTTTCTACCTTATAAATGTGCCATCGGCCTTTGCTCTGTCAGTGACCTATCTATTCATAGTCATTTGTATTGCTCCCTTATGCCTATCCCATGCCTGTTTGAAGCCCTGCACTGTATTCATAGCCACCACTTCTTGTGGTAAGCCATTCCATGCATCCACCACCCTTTCTGTGAAAAAGAATTTCCTCACATTCCCCCTTAATCGGCCTCCCTCTAATCTCATGCTGTGTCCTCTTGTCCTGCTATTTTTCTTATATTTAAACATATTAGACTCTTTCACCTTGTTTATACCCTTAAGGTGTTTGAATGCCTCGATCATATCATCTCTCCCTCCTTTGCTCAAGGGTATACATATTGAGCTCCGTTAATCTGTCCTTATATGTCTTCTGATGCAGTCCCTGCACCATTTTGGTTGCCCTTCTCTGGACTGCCTCAATTTGGTTAATGTCCTTGTGAAGGTGTGGCCTCCAATACTGCCGCAGTACTCCAGATGGGGCCTAACCAATGTCTTGTACAGAGGATTATTACCTCCCTCTTCGACTTGAAATACCCCTACTAATACCTATTTTAGCCTTACCTACTGCTTTGGGGTCTGCTTGATGATTTTAGGTCATCAGTGATGATGATGCCCAAGTCTCTTTCTTCCTTTGTGACTGCTAGCAACTCCTCCCAGCCTATAAGTGGCTCAGGGTTTCTCTTCCCTATGTGCATGATTTTGCACTTCTTTGCATTAAATCCCAGTTGCCACTCTTCCAGCCATTCTGCTAGTTTATCCAGATCTCTTCTCATTCTGCCCACCCATCTGGTTCATCTACTCTGTTGCAGATCTTGGTGTCATCTGCAAACAGACAAGCCTTACCCTCTAGTCCATCTGCAGGTCACTAATGAAGATGTTGAAGAGGACTGGCCCCAGGACTGATCCCTGAGGTACCCACTTGTGACTTGCATCTCTTCTGACTGTATACCATTTACCACCACTCTCTGTTTTCTGCCAGTCAACCAGTTTGCCACCCAGTTGACCAACTTCTGACACCCGAGCCTACCCAGCTTATTTATCAATCTTCTATGTGGAACAGTGTCAAAAGCTTTGCTGAAGTCAAGGTAGGCGACATCAACTGCTCCCCCTTGGTCCACCACTCTGGTTACCCAGTCAAAGAAAATCTATGAGATTAGTTTGACAGGACCTTCCTTTGTAAACCCATGCTGTCTTGGATCCTGTGCCCTATGGATTCCAGGTGTTGCACTATCCTTTCCTTAAGAAGTGCCTCCATAATCTTGCCCACTACTGAGGTAAGACTGACCGGTCTGTAGTTTCCCGCCTCCTCCCTGCTACCACTCTTGTGGAGGCGGGATCACATGAACCTTCTCCAGTCTTCTGGGACCTCTCCTGTGCTCAGAGACTCACTAAACAATTCTGCTAATGGCTCTGCTAGTTCCTCCTTTAGCTCCTTAAGTACCTTGGGATGTATGCCATCAGGTCCCATTGCCTTATCCACTCTGAGCTTAGCAAGCTCTTATAGGACCCTTTCTTTGTGAAGGAGTAGTGCTCACCTCCCTCCCCCTGTGTCCATGATGCTGAGCTGTGGGCCCTGCCCTACCTTCTCTTCAGTAAATACTGAGCAAAAGTATCTATTTAGGATAGATGCCTTTACAGGGTCCTCCTCTCACATGCTCCCTTTTCTCCATTAAGCTTAGCAATACCCCTCTGGACTTTCTCCTTTCACTAATGTATCTATAGAAAGTCTTGTCACCTTCTTTACTGTTCGTGCTAGTGTTTCCTCAGTTTGGGACTTTGCCTGCCTTACTGCCTTACCTGCTTCCTTAGGGCAGTTTGGTATGCCTCCCTATCTTCATCCCGCTGTGTTCCCTTATATTTCCTGAAGGCCAGACTTTTGGCTCTGACCTTTTCTGCTACTGTATTTGAGAACCAAAGTGGTTTCCTTCTTCTTTTGCACTTCCTTTTCTGTCTAACACAATGGGATGTTGCTTCAAGTATTGCATCCTTAATGCTTGCCCACTTTGCCTGTACCCCTCACCTGTGTTTCTTTTTGCCAGGCTAGCTTAACTCTGTTGGCCATCTTATCAAAGTCAGCTCCTCTGAAGTCCCATATTTTGCCTTGGAATGGGATGATTTAGATGTAGTAGCCAAATTGAACCATACCATGTGATGGTCACTGGCCCCCAGGTGACCTTCTACCTGGAGATCTATGATCCTTCTTTGTTAGTCAGTACTAGATCTAGGATAGCCCTGTCTCTTGTGGGTTGCTGTACCAGTTGTTTGAGGCCCTCCTGCAGGGAATCCACTATAAGTCTAGTTCTGGCAGATGTTCCTGCTGGTATTGACCAATCTGTATCTGGCATGTTGAAGTCTCCCAATATCAGAACCTCCCTTTAGCTGTCATGTTTTGTATATCTTCTAACAGTAATGTGTCTATGTCCTCCCTCTGGTCTGGGGCCTGTAGACAACCCCAGTTCTTATGGCTGTCCCATTTCCTGTTTCCAGGGTGACCCACAGTTCTTCTGGCTCCTTATGTGTATTCTGAATTTCTGTAGCTTTGATATTTTCATTAACATCAGGAGCCTCCTCCCCCCCTTTTTGCACCTCGGTCTCTTCTGAACAATACATAGCCAGGTACTGAAGTCTCCCAAGTGTGGTTACTGGTAAACCACGTCTCACTAATTGCTACTATGTCCAGTTTAGCCTCTGACATACTCTGGACATAGGCTGAGGGGTTTGGGTTTGTGAACTTATATCAAGTTTAAAACAATTGTGCAGTGCCTCCACACAGAGTTTACCTTTACGTGGGCTAGCTGTTACCTGGTACAACCCCCTGAGATGTTGTACCACCCACAAATACCACCAACCACCCCACAACATGACCCAATATTCAGTTACCCACACGTAGACATTTTGCAATTAGAGAATCTCTCTAATAATATGCTCACACACAATGATTTGCAAAAAAAGCTATAACAGACTTATTTGGGGGACATAGGAGTTCTAGGAGAAGTGGAACTGGAGTAGAGTTTATGCACTTACCATATATACAATGGGTAGATTGATCGGTAAGTGCTGGTAAAACCCTCCAGCTGGGTACATCAGTGCAGTTTAAATTCACATTCCCATGTTGGATCTCCCCCACCAACCTTAGTAACAGCCAGAGCCCTGGCTATCTAACTAGCTGCACAAGGCAGATAATTTTCAGCGATACCCTCACTGGTACCAGTATCCCAGACAATACAAGACCCCGCAATCCCACACAACCTGGGTGCCCAGTAACTGTAAAGTTATCAGACAAGGTGCAGGCCTGATGGATGGTGCAGTTGTACGTAGACCGACATGGTTGGGGCCCTTAAGGGAACCAAGCAAACTGACTGCAGTTAGCAGAAACCATCTTGAACTATGTACAAGTCAAAATCAGTGATGCAGGGGTTGCCCTGCTTTGCTGCAAGCGAATGTCCTCATTGATTTGGCAAAATCATGAATTTAGTGCTATCAGCAGTCTGTAACTCTTACTCTGAAGGTCAAGACACAGGACAAAGCTAACAGCCAGGAGCCTGAATACTGACTGCAAGGGTCTTACAGCTTTTGGGATAAAAACTTGCATTTTAACTTCAAAGCCAGTGTCTCTATATGGCTGGAACAATTTGGTTGGATGATCAAAAGGGAGCAGGGCCGGCACACTTCAGCCTCATGTTTAGGCTGTACCCCTCGAGGGAAGCGCATATGGCAGTGCCTTGGCTGGTGGCATGCTACAAGGCTGTCTTCCCAATCACATTTAGCAGATTTACTTATTAGTACATTTATATGACCTCATATGGAGCTTTGCTTGTATTAATTGCACAAGGCCAGACCTCTTCTGAGGTTTAACTTGTTCACATTTGACTGCATACTGTTCTGGATCTATGCTTGCTTTTCTGCCACTGTCCACAGCTGTTGCTGAGGTTGAGCCTGTGTTACGGAATTACTGTTGCCTTGAACATTGTTGCTTGTTAGCCAGGGCTTATTACACAACTCTTGTTACCACCACTAGACTGAGATTGAGGCTGGGCTCACTACCATTTGAAATGCTTCAACTTGAACTAGGCTGGGCTTGAGGCAAAGCCCACTACCATTTTGTAGACTTCACCGTTTAGCAAACAGATGCAATAAACTCTTTCGATGCAACTCTGATACTTGGCTGTATCTTTATTTACTTTAGCTCCCTGGACTCAACAATATTGTTGTATCTTGCTTTAAATCACACTTTTCTGTAGCAATTGGCAGTACTGATTTTGGTAGCTTTCTACACTCACATACAACATGCAGTCCCTTGTGACTCTTTTACAGGCACTTGCAGCTCCCACATTACTTATAACACATTGCTGGCCCACCAGGCACTGTCCAGAATATTCCACATGATCAGGGAACTCCCATTTAGTCCTGTGGCATTGCTCAAGACAGACACATTTACATGCTTTTACTCTAAACTCCTTTCCAGTTATTAGCACATGCCCATCCACTCCAGAAGTTGATCAGACATGGGGTCAGACACACACACACACACACACACACACACACACATGCACACGCAGTCACAATCCAGTTACTTGGAGCATGCACTGCTCCTTGCAGATACTTTCAAGGTACGGTCACAATTTAGCACACTTTGGGCTTTGCTGCCCCTTGCAGATATTCTAAGTTGCACAGTCACAATCATCAGCTCGGGCTGGGTGGCCCCGTAAACCTTAGTTAAGGTTGCCCTTTCAGACACTGGTTTACTCACTCAGATTTGCTTAGAAGAGATGGCTTGTCTTTCCTCATGGTCTCAGGATTCTTCAACACTCTCACTGCTGAGGCAGATTCAGCCCTATCACAGCTGGCTTAGATCAGGTCGCTGGCCCTTTCCCCAATGTGGAAGGGAGGGCTAGCCCTGGACGACACTTGGATGGCAGCCCCCAGGCTAGGAGTTACTACAATCTACATTTTTTTAAACTTTCAACTAAAATTAAGAAGGCAACACCCTCTCCAGGGTAAGAGGATTATCTGGATCTCCAGGCTTGGCTGCATGGCTGGGGGCCTGAGTTCCCAACCCCGGTGGGGGGCTCCTGCTTGAATCTTTTTCTCTCAATCTCCCTCTTGAATCTGTAGTCTGGAATCTGACAAAATGCTGGAAAGCACTGTCCCTTATAGGGCTTTCCTGAGGCTCCTGATTGACTGTGGCTTTTGGCTGCAGGACCTCTGATTCCCTGGAGGACCTATCAGTCAGGAAAATGAATAATGCATGAACCTCACTCAATGCACTGTTGGTCTGCTGTTTTGGCACCTAGAATTAGGTTCCCGTAAGTCCCCATGAGCACTTGGTATTTACCCATGAGCTTTGGTTAATGTCCCACAGGTTCTGGCTTTGTTGTCCTGGCATGCCGATTGGCTGTGGCAGCTTTAACAATGGCTGCTTAAATTCACAGTCCCTAAGCAGGATATGTACAGTCTGGAATCTACATCCTGGTGCAGCCAGAATAAAGTAATTATTTGCCCCAATGTCCCACAGTCCATTAGCCTCTGTTAGTGTGCTTGCTGCCGCTTCACTGAGAAAGGAAATAGCTTAGTCTATTATCCTGTTGCTGCTGCCAATATTTTAAATGCCAGATATGCAGGAGGCAGGCTACTTTTATCTGAGTCCCAATACTTGGTCTGGTGCAGCCAGGAGAGAGCAATACATTATCTTGCACACTTCCCCCAGTACACCCTTTTTTCCCAAACAGACATGCAGTTACAATAGTTATTTATTGTGAACAGCATTTTTTCCCTTTTCTTTTGTCTGTAGCCGAGATACAGCTGCCCCAGGGGCAGAACAGACCCTCATGAATATTCAAAGGATCGGGGCTGTGGCTCATGCATATTAATGAGCCCCAATTGAAACTTCCTTCTGGATCTCCCCTAATTTTCCAGGGAGCGGTCACTCAGGGTCCTGTCCATGGTCACCAGATCCCACTTAGTTGATGGGGATTCCAGGACCCATGGACTACTCTCCGGATCAACCGCAGTTTGACATGCTCGAAGATTAAGGGCACCGCTCGTGCCTATGAAATCCCAGCTGCCCCGAGGGCAGAATTCAGGCGAGAGATCTTGGTTTGAATTTTGTGAGCCTCGCAGGGCTAGATTAGGGCTTGGGTTGGTACGGGGCACCAGTGAAGTGCAGGAGAGGACCTGGGGACACAGAAAAACAATGCAGGCAGAATCGGGAGGCACCTGGGAGTGCAGGAGGCAAGAGCAGCAATGTTGGCAGGTAAGCCCCCATTTGGCAGGGGGCTTACACTTGTAAATAACTTTGCCTTTGGTAACTCCTACTTCACTGGACCATCTCTTTATGGGCATTTTGTTTCATGTGCTAATTTAAGAATACAACACTGCACTTTACAAGACTTTACTGAGGTGCACAGACAGTAAACACCACAAATAATTTTTTTTTTGTTTTTTCCTTTTTTTGTTACACAACAATATACAACAAGGATTTCAGGGACTAAGGGGACACACGTATGATGTAGCAACTGAGGCAATTATAATGATGTCACTGTGTACATGAAAACTCTAACGTCAGTCAGTAAACAAAAATGAAATCAATATAGTCAACCACACTAACAAAAATAGTTTAGTAAAACACACCTGTTACAGAACTAAAATTACAAACCACAGAAAACAGGAAAAATAATTCACACAAAACACTGACTGTAACAGTACTACTGCTGCTCAGTAACAAAAGGCTGCCTTTTGCCTGTTGCTGCTAGCTGCTAACACAGCTTCCCTACCCCCACAGCTCTGCCTCACTACACACAATACAGTAAACAAAACTACAACTTTAAAGTGATTAAATCAGAAATGAAACAAATGTTTGGTAATCCAAAGGCATAACGCACACTAGACACTTTAGGGAGTGATTTGGTTGGAAAAACTGTTTGTTTTAAATGCTTTTTAAAGGTTTTTTGGGCACAGAGATTCAGAACAGACTTAACACCCATAGAGTTCTATAGATAGAGAGAGGCTAGAGTACGGACTGACGCTGGCTCAGTTGAATCTGCTGTGCAGATTCTCCCTATCAGAATCTTATTAGGTGCCCATAACAAATCCCTCACAGTTGCCTCAGTCTATATCCCCCCAAAAAAACAAGGGAATGGCCTTAACGCTGTCTTGGAATTCACCAGGTCCCAACCTCCTGACTCTAAAATGATTCTGTTTGGAGACTTTAATATAAACTGGCTCGTGTCTGATGCAGGGATCCATAAGGATGCCACCTCATTGGCCAATCTCACCCAGATGGTTCTCTCTCCAGTTAGGAAAAACTATAAATCCGGCACTAGCACCCTCCTGGATTGGATTCTTACCAGCCACCCAACTCGTATCGCAAATACCTCAGTCCTCCCTGACTCGCTTAGCGACCATTCCCCTGTCATCTGTGAATGAGCAAACAAATTCCGCAAGCCCCCTCCTAATATCATCACTAGTAGCATCCTACCACGTGGGCAGTTGTCACACCTCAAAACATGCCTCAACCTCCAAGATTGGTCCCCTATCAACAAAGCAACAGATGTAAATACTGCGCTGGATTACTTCATCAACGCTTTCAATGCAGCCTGTGGCTCCTACGCTCCTTTTAAAAAACACAAAGTCAAAGCCCTTTGCAATCCCTGGTTCTCGGCCGATCTCTTACGTCAACTAAAATCTAGAGATCACATCTGGGATCTGGCCAGAACCACTGGTAAAGAAATTGACATCCAAAACTATAAATGTGCACAGAATGACTGTACCAAATCTATCCGGCAAAAGAAATCTGCCTACCTCAAGAACATTCTCACGGATACCTGGGGTAATGGAAGGGCATTTTGGAATAATATTAAAGAGGTCACTGGGAAGCAGCCAAAAACCTTCCCTACCTTGCACAACATAAATGGGTCTACTACGCTTGACCCTCAAATCATAGCAAATACCATCAACACTGCATTTACCGATCTCAGCAGTGTTCTCCCTTCTGATTTTTTCAAGGACTATGACTCTCCCTCTCCTCCCCCAGTGACTCCTTCTCCTCCTCTAGCCAACCGCCTTTTTACTTCAAAGCAGCCAAGATGCATGATGCCCGCAAATACATTACCAAAGCCATCACCAAATCCAGATCCAGCAGTGATACACTTGACCTTAAACTGCTGTTTCTCACCCTTGATGAGGTGTTACAGCCACTGACATACATTTTCAACCTCTCACTTAGGCTCAGCCAGTTCCCTGACAAATGGAAATCTGCCACTGTTACCCCTGTCCATAAAAGTGGTGACAGGGCCGCTCATGGAAAATACCGTCCGATCTCTATATTGCCACCCCTCTCCAAGGCCCTTGAATGTATTGCAGCAGATCAGCTCACAGATTTCCTGGACAAATACAATATCCTGTGCTCGCAACAACATGGCTTCAGGAAAGGACATAGCACCTCATCTGCCCTTCTGGTGTTCTCTGGCATTCTTCACAGCTCACTGGACAATGGTCAGTTAATTAGGTCCATCTTTATCGATCTGACAAAGGCGTTTAACACTGTCCATCACCGTCTACTGCTTGTGCAACTTCTGAAAGCTGGGCTCTTTACCTGGTTCAAAAGCTACTTGGAGAACTGGTCTCAAAGAGTAAAAATTGCAGATGTCCACTCTGATACCAGGCCTGTTCACTCAGATGTCCCCCAGGGATCCATTCTGGGCCCTCTACTATTCAGCTTGTTCCTGAACTCCCTTCCAAATTCTTGCTCTGAAACAATCATCCTCTATGCAGATGATGCTGTAATTCTTGCCTCCCACAAGGATCCTAAACCTCTACAAGACAACCTTCAGCTTGGCTTCACATCTGTTGAAAACTGGTTCTCAAATCACTATCTGGTCCTCAATAATAAGAAAACAAAGTCTATGATGTTCAGCAGCTCTAATAACAAGCATAAGCTGCACCTCCTATCCATCAAAACCAGTCATGGAGTCACCCTGGAACAGGTTCAAGCCTTTAAGTACCTTGAGATCACTCTAGACCTTCATCTAACTTACAGTGCCCACACTGACTCTGTAGCCAAAGCATCAAATACTCGCCTTGGCCTTCTCTTCCGGTGTAGGCAACATCTTACTCCAGAAGCCCTGACTGTCACCGTTCAGAGCTCTGTTGTCTCCATTATTGACTATGGGCTTATCATCAATGACTCTGCCCCTGCTACCGCTCTTACATGCATATCCACCTCCCTCAATAAGGCCTGCCAACTTCTCACTGGATCCCACCACCTCACACATATGTGCGACCTCTATGCACAAACTGGATGGCTGCAACTCACTAATCGGATAAAGTACCTAACCTGCACCACGGCAAAGAAAATAACTATGGGCCTTGTGCCCCCTAGAATGTGTGCACTCCTGCACTCTAGCAATAACCCCTGCTCAACCAGGGGGTCTGAATCACAGCTCCTGCAGGTTCCACATTGTCATACCTCACACGGTCAAAGATCTTTTTCCTACAGGGCGCCCAGCTGACTAAATGGTCTAAACAGTTACATCTCCTCCACTCCTACCCTTGGTGCATTTAAATCAAGGCTACGCCCTTCTCTCTCTCTCACTACCTCTAGCTCCTGTGACTGCTTCCACTAACTGACCCCATGAATATTTCCCTAATCTTATGCAGTTCTCTCTCCGATTAGCACTTGAATACCTTTTAGTACGCACTTCCCCATGTTATGCCTACGACAATGCCTCTGGCTGCGCTCCTCCTCTATAGCTTTCTACCCCCCTTTACCCTTCCTCTCTCTTGTCCTCTATCATCGCTGTACCTCATCTGCTATCTCCTTGTAACTTAGCCTCCAAAACTTGTTTTGTTTCTCAGATGCTTTGTAACTCTGTTTATCTTACACGTTTGTAACCTTGTCCTGTGTATTGAATTTGTAATCTGATTTACATGTCTTATGTTTTGAATTGTAACCTGACGTGGAGCCTTTGTAAAAGAACCCTGGCTCAAAGGTATTGTAATCCTAGACCTAATAAATAAATAAAATTAAAAAAAAGCCGCATGTCCGCCATATTACCAGAGGATTGGGGTGCCGGCAAATAGCAGAAATCCTTCTTGAAACTTAGATAGCAGCACCAGCACACTGTTCTGACAGCAACCTGCTGATCCATTTTGGTAAGAAGCACCACCGACAGGAGGGAAATTATGATGCAGGTGCACATTTTAGTGACAAAAACAAGTGTAACCCCCAGGCCACTTTTTAACCAGTAAGCACACCCTCCATTAAAATCTGGAACACTGGTACCCACATACTGGCATACCATTTACTTTACAAAAGGTTGGTACCATCCTTGGTGTTAGGATGTATACCTGGCTCATTTTCTAGAGGAAGAGAGGAGTAGGGGTACAAGAACAAAATAACATGAACCTTGTGTTAAAATCACAACCCAGGTTCTGGGTGGAGGCAGCTAGGCATATGCTAAACTGCTGAGGGGGCCCCAGTAAATCCAACAACCAGAAGCAATAATCAGAATGTCCAGTACAGTAGCTGGGATTATGCAGTATGGCTTTATTCAACAGATGGAAACTTTAAAGTAGAAGTGGACCCCCAAGGGTCGGTCTAGGCAGGACAGGTACATTTCACGAACTCTCCTTGCATGCAGTACAGTTCATGAACACACAAAATAACATCTTTTTCCCAATTTCACAATGGTGCATGTCAGTGTACACCTGGCCATGCACCCGAACATTTTCCTGCCATGAGTGTACATACTGTGAAACAAAGCCACGCACACAGAACTCTTCTTTGAACATAGGTGCAATTATGTGAAACTCAGCCACACACCTAAACCTGCAGCTTGGCCCTTTGCTCAGGTAAAACTGTGCCCTTTACGAACCAGGAAGCCCTGCCTTGTAAGCACTAAGATGGCATTCCTCCCATCCTTTGCCCCAACTGACAGTCTCTGCCATTCTTCAGGGTTACACCATTGAAACCCCCATTCCCCACTGAAATGCTAGAGGTCCCACACTTTCCATAACCATCACTCACTGAAGTGACCAAAGAATAAACTGCACTCTCCTGGGTGAACGGTTTAACAGAAAATTCACTCTCCTGGGTGAACTAGGGGTACTGACAGGTGCAATCCAGCCTTATCTATGGGCACATACACCCCAGACTATGATTCCCTTAAATATATGGAGATCTTGTCTCCTAGAACAATACTCACAAACTGGTTTTCCCATCCACTGGGCATGGAACAACAAAATGGCATCCTCCTGGGTAGCAGATCAAACAGTCTCTCAAAATTCCTTTCCAAGGCAGCTGAAACACACACAGAACCTTCAGGGGATTGCCCCTTGAGTCCACTGAGAACAAACAGTTCCTTCCACTTCATTGGGAGTAGAAATCAGGAAATCCTGCTGTATAACTGGTCTCCACTACTTCACTGGAAACTGGAAATGACACTTCACTAGAGTGAGAAATGCTGTGCCCTCCATTCAGAGCCCCACTGGCAGTCCTTCTGCCACTCTCACCTCCACACTGAACAACTGATTACTACAGACTGAACATTCTAAGCTCCCCAGAGCAGTTGTCCACACAGTGTGGCTCATGCTGATGTGAGAGTTCCGAATGACCTAATCATTCTTCCCCCCGGCTAGCTGAGTAAACAATGATGTCATTATGTAAAGATCGCCTAATGAGCTCCCTATCAGCTGCCTGCTACCTTCCTAACTCTAATACTGATAGGAATCTAGTAACCCCTAGGGACTGGGTGGTTACACAAGGTATGCTCATTTTTCCTTTGCTTGTAGAAGCAGTGCGTTACTTGATTGCTGTCAGAACAGTGTGCTGATGCTGCTATCTAAGTTTCAAGAAGGGTTCCTGCTATCTGCCAGCACTTTAATCCTCCAGTAATATGGCGGACGCGTGGCTTCAATTGAGCCAGCTTCAGTCTGCACTCTAGCCTCTCTCTATCTATCTACAGAACTCCATATTAACACCAACTGTCTCTTCATACGGCTGTACTGAATTCAGCCTACGAATGGCAGTATAACTCATTTCAGCACCATGTGACCACCAATCCCATGGATTATTGCAACCTTCACCTTAGGAGCACAATCCCCTGGCGAGGTTATCAAATTCTCCATTTGTGAAGTTTTCGCTGTAAGGTGAAGTTGAACTTCGTCTTGCACATTAAGTACGTGAATTTCTTCAGAGTGAAGTTTTCTAGCTTTGCCCACCACTAGCTCTGAGCGAGGTCAGTAATAAACAAATATTGAATTTACTGGAGCAGAGCTAAATAGCCTTATAAACAGACCCAAATGTACAGGTCTCACACACACTGAAGTATTAATGGAAAATCTCTTTCTCTCTTTCAGATGGAAGCCTTATTTCAGTAAAGCCTAATTATTAACTATATTTTATGAAAGCATTGTTTGGTACATGGGGTAGGGGGAATATGCTACCTTAATAAATTAATAATGCTCTCTTGCTTTTTTTCTTTCCCTGGCAGCACAATAGATAATGTTGCCACTTAGTCATGCTATTATGTGCTAGCCATCACCGCATGCTTTCTGTACTCTCACTTGATCTTTGATTCCAGTCAGATCTCTCCACACCTGGCACATGAGAGCACATACGATTTTTCTTTATGTGTAATTTAAAAGTAAAGGTTTAGGAGTCTTGAATTACTGCTGGCCATATGCTCTGCACACACTCCTTAGGAGAAGCCTATAACAAACTATGTCCACAGATGACACTTTTGTCATCTTTGTTAGTAATTTGGGTAGAAGAGGGGGAGGCAGGTAGAAGGAAGAAGGTCTGCCATGGTGGATCTTGGTGCTTGCCCCAGGGAGGGAGGCTGTGGGGCACCGTAAGGTCTTCTGTCCCACCATAGGTACACAGTGGGCAGGGGCATGTCAGGTCCATAGTGCACTTAAGGGGTCCAAAAAGGGAAACAAGATTTGGTCTATGCCAACAAGGCTGGTCTCATTTTCTATGTTGTTATGTTTGTTAATTTTTGTGGCTTTTTTGTTATTTCTTTTAGCATTGTATACACATATCTTAGTATAGACATTATTATGTCACTTTTGCAATGTTATTTATTTAAGGACCACATTCATCCTCACCTTTACAGTTTTACTTTATACAGTACTGTACTGTACTGGAGTCCTGCTTGTATACATTTGACTATATATTTACACAGCCTAGGCAAGAGGAGATATAATATCTAATTTTCAAAGGGGCCCTGCTTTGACTCATTTTACTATGTATTTATCCAGGATAGCACTGCTTAGATGCCATATCTAATTTTCCATGAGGTCCTGCTTTAATCCATTTTTACATTGTGTTTACCCAGGATGGCACAACAGAGATCCAATATTTCATTTTCAATGGAGCCCTAATTTACATATTTGTATAATGTATTTATCCAGGATAGCCAAGCTGAGAGGCAATTTCTCACTTTCAGTGGGGTCCAGTATTTTTCCTAGGATAGAGCAGCATAGGTGCTCATTTCAGTGGGATTCTTCTGTACTGGGGTCCTGCTTTTACACATTTTCACTATATGTTTACCCAGGATGGACCAGATGTGAGCCAGTATCTCATTTTCAATTGGGGCATGCTCTTACGCATTTTTGCTATAACCCATTCTAAAAGGAGGCATGCCTTTGGCTGTCTCCGGAGCACTGCTGCCACCTTTCCCTGCACTGCTCCTTCACTCTGGTCCTGGTCCAGACTGCATCTGCAGGATCCAGGGCTGGACTGGATACTGTCATTTGTTCTGTGGGCTTGATCAGTGCCCTTCTCACCATGGCTGGTGTTCTGCCACCTTTCTTCACTGAACTGGCCCATAGACTGCCTTCAGGGTAGGGGAGCCCACAGCAAGGAGGTTGCTCAGTTTCAAGCAGCTCTCAAAGCTGCACAAAGTGTAAAACAACTAAATTAGTACATCCTGTCCATGTGAAAATGACATCTATTTGGAGATTAGTTCAGCTCTGCTAAACAACTAAATTAGTACATCCTGACCATGTGAAACGTACATCTATTTGGAGCTCACTTCAGAAAAACATCTCCGAAATGCAAGCTAGCTTAGGACTTGTATGTATGCTTTTCCCCTGGAAATGACAACCACACTGATAGCCAGGGGTTTAGCATACTGAATAATGCAATACATGCTAGCCATTAATATTTAATCCCTGGGTTTCTGCACAAGGGAGAGACTGTGCAATAGAGCAGATTTACCTGAAACGGTGCCATGTCATAATAGTGATTGCAAAACAGTGATCACTATTATGGTGAGTGTATATCGCCAAAAAGCAAATTGGTGATATATACATGCTGGTGACCGCACATCTGGCAAATACATAGTGTTTGGGGGGGGGAGGTTGTGCCCCTGTGCCCCTTGCACCTCCCTGATTTTGGATTACCAACTCCAGGGGGGTGCATGTCGGGAAGGGGGCAACACTTGGGAATGTGGGAAAAAGAAACAACAGCCACAAGCAGCGGCAAAAGTCTCTCCTCGGTCCAGCCCCAAACCCTGTGCCTAATGCACTGGAGTCAGCCACCCTCACCACCAGCACCACACCACACCACACCACATGGCTAGCTCAGCTGCAGCAGGCACACTCCCCTGTCACAGTGTTGTTCCCTATCCCTCCCCTTCCCACCCCATCCCTCCCTTCCAGTCACCATCCCTCACTGTGCTGTTGCTACCCTTGCAAGGTAGCCCAACATGATAGTGCTAAAAATGAGTCGCTGTTTTTACAGTCGCTCATTTTCAGTCACTATCATCACTGGATACCACCTGAAACAAAACCCTCTGAGAAGAAGAGAGTGTTTGTGAATAGCTCTCACTTGCTATTCCTGTCTATTTGTCCAAAACAGACCTGAGACCCTGGAAAATGGGATTGATGCAGCTAAAGTGCCAAGCCTAGGCTCTAGCACCAAATTAAAACGGGTTGCCTTGAAGGCTGCTCTGCATCTAGGAAGGTGGTGAGCCACTGTCTTCTACTGCTGTTAGGATTTTATCCTGACAGGAGATCAAATCAGCTGAGGTCTCGAGTGACTGCCCACCTGTTGGGTTGGGTGAAGGCAAGCCCCGGTGTGGGGTGAAGAGAATCGTCATCATCCAGTGCATCATGGCCCACACCTCTTACCACTGGAAATGCGTTGGGTCTGCTGCACCTGTTACCAGCTTACGGAACAGAGCTCTCATCATCCTGAGTTATCACGGCCTGCACCCTTTGCCACTGGGAGTGCACTGGATCTGCCACACCTGTATCCAACCTACAGAAAAGACCATGCATCCATCATCTGTCTAAGCAGGGGAGACATCCCCATGGAAACGGCACCGGCTTCTCATCTGAAGTTCGTGAATACTGGTTTTTAACCACAGAACTTTTCATTCCTATTGTTTAGCTAGCTAGCTAGATACTTTTTGGGCATTCCTGCATGACCATAGAATCAAGCCCACAGTTACAGCTTACACCCAGTAGCAACTGTTTTACTGTCCATCCAGTTGTGTAACTTGCCACTCAGCAGCTGCAGCCAGCAACTAAATTTACATGGAACTGCACCAAGGTCCAAGCATCACAGGCTGCAACTCTGCATCTGTGTGCATGCAGGAACAGTAACTGGGATCTCCCAGAGGGACTGTGGAGTTAACTGGTGCACCAGTGGGGGGAGGTGTTGAGGCATGCCTTACAGTGGGGGTGAATGCAAACTGCTCTCTTTGTTTATTTTTAACTTTGCTTCTCTTGCTCCCTACCTTGTTCTCCAACCCCCAAATAAATGCATTTGTTATTTATTTGCAACTGTTGATGTATTTTGCCATTATTGCGTTGTTGTTTATGTGCACGCTTAGAGTAATAAGTGGGGAGGGGATTGTGTTATTGTGTTCCCTGTCACAGAAGGTAGGGGTTGTACTTCTTTCCTGTGGGGAAACACCCTAGTAGTGCTCTGTCATAAGGATCCCCATAGTTGGAAGCACCATACTACTTTCCAGGCCCATTTCTAATCACAAACCCAGGTATCATTCACCCAATGGCATAACAGACTTTCCCTTTACCATCTCCAGGCTTGGTCAGCACACCACGTGAGTGGGGGTGGTTACAAATTTGGAGGCACCAGTGGGATTTCTGGAACATTTCTGCAACACCTCACCCTGGTGCAGGAACATAGTTTGGTTACCACCCCCCACCATTTTCAGTGTAATCCCCCCTTAGGGAACAGAGCTTTAGGCAGTGTACATTTCAGCACCAGTGGAAATAACCTGGGCTAGAGCAGCCCTGGTCAGGAAGGGGTTAACTCTGGGTTGCCCTGTTTGGGGGGGGGTTTGCTGCTGGTGGGAATTCAACATGGGCTAGATGGACTAAGCCTGGAAGACAGTGCAGGTAGGGGAGTTCCAGAGAGAGTTTGAGAGAGAAAGAGAGAGAGAGAGAGAGAGAGAGAGAGAGAGAGAAGAGAAGAGAAGAGAAGAGAAGAGAAGAGAAGAGAAGAGAAGAGAAGGGAAGAGAGACCTGGAGCGGGGATGATTTAATTTCATTTATTTGTATATTTCATCAGGATAAGACATTAGGCAAGCCTATTTACAATGCCGTCCTGATTATCACAAATGTTTCAACATATGTCAAACATATATGTGCAAAATTGCAAAGACCGATTGCCTGCTCCGGGTGGCCAGAGGATTTCCAGGCCCTGTGGTGTGAAGATAAAGAGCCAGGGGAAGGATGTGGTGGCGGCTGGAGTTTAGAGCCCCGTGTGGGACTCTATTCATGCCACCCCAGAGGGATTAGAGCAACATGCCCTGGTGGGGCTGTGGCCGAAGAGTGGGGCTCAAGGTACAGCTAAAGAGAGGGTTGGCCGGGAGTAGTGTCTTGGGAGCTTCCAGTTTCACAGTCCCAAAGTGTAAAAGAGATCCAGAAGAGATAAGTGGCTGTAGGATATGGCTTGAGGATGAGTCACCCATAATTCGTGAGGACCGTCGCTCAAGGGAAGATATAAGAAGTCAAGATGCAGGTCAATATGTAGCTAGTGGCCTCGAGGTGAGAGGCCTAGTTGTCCTGTTGGGAGATGTTACAGGAGCAATAGTAATAAGAATGGACTTATAATACAAGCTGCCTAATTTTATGTGGATGCCAGTACCTCACACTGAAGGGTAACTCCTTCACCAAGGGTTTGGACTGCTGGCCGGCCCGGTGGCACTGAGGGTTGAGGCACTGGATGCCACACCTCGCGCCATGCTGATAACCCCTGTTTGGACGCAAACCTGGGCTGCCAGGGGTTGGCAGTGGAGGGATAGGATTGAGTGTCCGGAGGACTGCTCTCCTATCCCGGGAAGGGATCCAGGGAGCCACCACTCTGTAGCGGCCCCTGGAGGCAGGCGGGAACACTACTGGACCGGTGCTGCAAGGCGGCAGACAGAGATGTCGGCACATATGTGCCTAGACATCATTGCATCTCCGCCTTCCACAGGGAACAAAACTGGAGGAAAAGGTGGTACAGGTCGGGCAGCATGATCATCCGACCTCCACGGCCCGACCCAAATGGTGCCTTCTCAGCTGGATCCGTCTGCACGAGTTTGAGCTGTGTGTAGCTCCTCGCCACCCTGCCATGGGGGGGGGTAATCTGTGGGAGATTGAGGAGGTGGCCTGATCTCGGGTTCGGGGCTGGGGGGGGGGTCAGTCAGGATGACATGCCGACCATGCCAGAGGAGAGAAAATAAACACCAAAAAAAAAAAAAAACAAGAGTTTGGACTGTGCCTGTGGACTGTACGACCATCTTGGTCAAGTCTGAAATGTTACCTCATTGAACTATATCCCTTGCTTCTGGCTCCATGGACTTGCATTAATTACTTTATTAAATAGGATCCCTACCATTGTTTCCACAAAGTATGTTGCTGCAAGTTATTTCACCAAACATTTGTTGTGATTAACATGGATTTCCTTTCAGCCCAGCACCCAATGAGCCTGGCACCCTGGTGGCTGTGAGGACCTGGTAAGTGTAAGCCATATGGTACAGTGTTTGCTGTGGCCACCCTCTCTTCACAGACAGTTACCACCAGCATACTGCTAGACACCAGGGAGGGGGTGGGCTACACGTGGGGGCTCATCTGGGATGTGATTTTGGGGTGCCGTGTGTGCTGGAAGCTGTTGTTCCTGGTTGCTAGTTTCTTTGTTGAAGAACTGTAACCTAACCAATATGGCACTTGAGGACAGAGACAATTTGTGCCTTTGACTGGATGTGGTGACTGAGTGTCTGCAGAAAGAGCCATTTGTATGGTCCGTGTGAATCCCATGCAGATGGACCAGGGCACCCTCTTAGATTGAACTGTATGGACCTGTTTGGGTTGGGCTGGTGATCTTGGGATTTGATGCCTATGTGTGAACTCGGAGAGCAATGAGAGAGTTGGGGCTAGTTCACTCACTGGACTTTCATCTAAACCACTGCCAATTCAGTGGACAAGATGGCAGAAGTCCCCTAAGCCTCAGATGTTACAGTACCCACTGAATTGTTCAGATGGATGTGGGAGTTAGTTGGCAAGTCTACCATGTCCAGAGAGTGTGTCTTCTGCCAGAACAAGGGCTCCGGAGTACAGCTGCTTCCTGTGTGAGTTGCTTACCAAAGTACCAGCCATCTTACCAAAGGACATCCGCAGCCCCAGTGGCTGTGTTTTGGTCCTAGCCAGTCAACAGCATCATTGACCTTAGAGAATATGAGTTTGGGAGCCTGGGGGGACTTTGCAGTGCATGTGGGCCCTGGGAGTGGGGCCAAAGCTACAGAGATATGAAAGAAAGATGAGTCTGCCCCCAGAAGGGACCAGGGTTGACCAGAATGGTTAGTAGCAGATCTGCTCCGAGCTGTGCAGTTCCACCAAAGGAGTTTCAGGAGAAGTTATTGACTCCAGCTGACTGGCATCCCATAATATGGGTGATTCACATTGAGCAACATAATTTGAGTGCCTGTGGGAACAGCAAGCGGCACTAAATGGTTACTGTGCTGAAATCATGAGTCATGAAATAGTGAGAAGAGGGGAAAGTAGCGACAGGGAGAACAAGCTACATCACACAACAGGGTGCATCCATTCCCAACAGTGTGCGGTCTCGGAGTCTGTTATAATAAGTTATTGGGGGTGCGAGGGCATAGCCCCTTGCGAGCATGCAGTTTCCTATGTTGCCTTTTGTGCTGGCCTCTTTTTGTGGTGGCGTGCTGTTTGCCCATTTTATTTTGCTCCAGAGTCACTATTTTGGCACTTGCTGTTTTTGTCGGGGGCTATTTTGGAGTTTGGGGTTTTGCTGTCGCTAATGTGCTTGTCACTGTTTAATATTCACTAATATCACATAGAATCAGCTGACTTTAGGGCAGCTGGAGTGCAACATGTGGTATGAAGCCCATAGACTCTTAAGACTGATACAACCCCGTGGCCTGTGCCACCTGGCAAGTCAACTGAATCTTTGCCGGAGGATCAGCCCCCCAGCTTGAGCTGCCAGCAGAGCCCACTGATGGAGCCAGCTGAAATCACCTGCCCCAGTGATCTGGAGGTCAGACGAGCCAAAGGCAATGGGAGGAGTGTAGGGGTTGATGAGTGGGAGGAAGAGTCGGAGAAGGATCCCACATCCCCTTATGCTGTGGTGGTCATGTCGCCCCCAAAGTATTTGTCCTCCATGAGGTTAGTCTGTCCATGGCCCAGAGGTCATTAGAGCCAGGCTGAGGAGTGTGAATGACAGGAGTGGGAGTATCGGGAGGGTGTGTGGCTCCTGGAGGGACAGGCTCCAAGGATGATCATTCAAAGTTTGCCTGAGTGGTCCCAGGCAGAGAGGACTGTGAGGAGGCACATCCAACAGGAGAACCTCCAGTATGATTATCACTATCTGCTGGAGTGTGTGTGGGATGTCATTAAGGAGAAGAGTGGAGATTAGTTTTTCTGTGGTATGCTGGGCAAGATGTACGGAAAGCACAACCTGAATGTCTTCAGCCCCACATTTCTCTCCAAGAGGCCTAGCGGATTACCAAAGCAATTTGTTCTAAGTCTGCATATGAGGGACTTACGCTATGTAAAAACTATGCCCTGCTGCAAGATCTGAATAGTGAGCATATTAAATATTGTGTGGGGGCCACTGATTTGTATTGTCGCCCGTGTATCAAACCACATCTTCATTACCACTATGGGAGACAGGGGAGGTGAATATTGCCTGTTCCTTACAGAGCTGTGGTTTCATACACTTCCCCCTGGAAAACTGTCAAGATGGGTGAGGTTAACCCTTTTGTGACTTTTGTTACAATTTAATTCAGAGACTACAGGGACTGTCACTAACAGCCTATTAGTCAGAGTATTGTCTTTTAATTATAAGTCATCATGTCCATGTTATTGCTTATGGTACTCAGTATTATCACTGTTAAATTGTTGTTGCTGAAATCATTGTATGCATGTTAATTGCTTAACTCATTCTATCTGATGCTGCCATTTTGGGTCAGGTTAAGCAATGGGTGGTTCTGACGCCATATGGCACTAATGGGAACAATGGGTTACGATATCTAGATCCATTATGTGCTTGCCTCATTGAGTTATCCTTTCATGGTAAGAGTTACTGTGTCGGATAATTATCTAAGGGGGGGCTAATTCTTGAGTCCATACTCTGCAAACAGCAGCATATAGGCAGAAATTTAGTGTATAGGCAGTGGTAGGTCTGGGATGCCACCATTGGGAGTCGTGGGCAATCTGTCTGAAGGGTCCAGTGGGCTGGGTAGCCAGAGGGGATGAGAGCAGTTTGGGCAGGACAGAGAGCTGAATTGAGGCTGGGGCCCCAGTGTTGGTTAAGAATCCCACCTCTGTGGTGGTGAAGCCGGTAGCTCCTTGAGTCTTGTTGAAGGGTAAGTGTGCATACCCCTCAGCTGGGGGCTCGATGGGATGGCTGCTTTATGCCTTAAGTGCCCGCTGGGGACAGTGAACATTTAAAGGGAGGAGGGATGTAACCCCCCTCAGGGAATAGAACTTAAGGCAGCATACATTTCATGCACCAGTGGGAATTATCTGGGCTAAAACGGCCTTGGTCAAGAAAAGGGTTAACTCCTGATCACCCTGTTTGGGGGGAGGCTTGCTGCTGGTAGGAAGTCCCCAGGGCTGGGCTGGATCTACGCCTAGGAGAGAGTGCCAGTAAGGGAGTCCCAGAGAGAAAGAGAGAGAGAGAGAGAGAGAGAGAGAGAGAGGGACAGGACTGGAGAGGGGGTTATTGCCTGTTCTGGGTAGCCATAGGTTTTCCAGGCCCTGCAGTGTGAAGATGGAGAGTAGGGAGAAGCATGTGTTGGCAGCTGGAATTTCGAGCCCATGTAGGACTCTATTCATGCAAACTGGTTGAGGTTAAATCCGGATAAAACTGAGGTATTAGTCGTTGACCCCGGTCATTATGCAAAGAAGTTGACTCCTGGGGTCCCCTCTGGTCTTTTATTAGGGGATACCCAGTTGAGACCTTCTGAACAGGTGTGAAATCTGGGCATTATTTTTGACAGTGCGCTGACACTAAAGATGCAGGTGTCGGCCACTGTCAAATCTTCCTTTTACCATCTGAGGAATATCGCCCGGATAAAACACCTTGTTCCACATGATGACCTGCCTGTGCTGGTTCACGCTTTTGTTTCTTCCCGTCTTGATTACTGTAATGCTTTATATCTAGGGTTGCCGGGGGTAGATCTCCGTCACCTGCAGCTGGTGCAGAACGCGGCAGCTAGGTTGCTGACAGGGCTACCATGAACTTGTCATGTCACACCTGTGCTGCGCGAACTGCACAGGCTGTCAGTGCGATGGAGAATCACCTTCAAGGTCGCATTGCTGACCTATAAGACCCTACATGGCCAGGGACCAGGCTACCTGCAAGATCTCCTTTGTCCCTATCGTCCTCTCTGCCCACTCCGCTCCACTGGCAAGGGGTTGCTAGAGATTCCCAGGGTCTGTTATAAATCATCTGGGGCAAGGGCTTTTTTCTTTATGGCCCCAACCCTGTGGAATTCTCTACCTCGTCAGATTAGAGAGTGCCTGTCCATGGAAGCATTTAAGAGATCCCTGAAAAGTCATCTATTTTTTCTGGCATTTGGTTAGTTTATTTTATGGTTATTTTACTGTTCTTACGTTTTTATTTATTAGTGTTGATGTTTTATCTCTGCTTTGTATTAGCGCTTCGATTTTTTGAAAAGCGCTTTATAAATAAATTTTGATTGATTGATTGATTGAACCCAGTGGGATTAGAGCAACATGCCCCAGTGGGACTGTAGCTGAAGAGTGGGGCTCGAGGTGGAGCTAAAGAGAGGGGTGGCCAGGAGTGGTGTCTCAGGAGCTTCCAGTTTCATAGCCCCAAAGTGTAAGAGATCTAGAAGAGATAAGCAGCTGTAGGATATGGCTTGGGGATGGGTCACCCATAATTCATGGGGACTGTCACTCAAGGAAAGCTTTAAGAAGTTGAGATGGGAGTTGAGATGGAGCTAGTAGCCCCGAGATGAG
Organism: Neoceratodus forsteri; assembly: GCA_016271365.2. NCBI lineage: Eukaryota > Metazoa > Chordata > Ceratodontiformes > Ceratodontidae > Neoceratodus > Neoceratodus forsteri. The sequence goes on along the minus strand of CM057455.1, from coordinate 1,336,936,764 downwards.
AGGCCTGCTTGTCCTGTTGGGAGATGTTACGGAAGCAAGGGAAATAACAATAAACTGAGAATACAGAGCTGCTTAAGTTTATGGGAACATCTGTACCACACCCCAAAGGGTAATTCCTTTACCAAGAGTTTAGACTGTGCTTGTGGACAGTACAACATCTCGGCTGAATGTGAAACGCTAACTCATTGAACTACATCCCTTGTTTCCGGCTCCATGGAGTTGTATTAATTACTTTATTAAATAGGATCTCTACCATTGTTTTTACAATGTGTGTTGCTGCAAGTTATTTCACCCAAAGTTTGTTGTGATTAACATGGGTTGCCTTTCAGACCAGCACCCAAAGAGCCAGGCACCCCAGTGGCTGTGAGGACCTGGTAAATGTAAACTGTATGGTGCAGTGTCTGCTGTGGCCACCCTCTCCCACTGTACAGTTACTGCTAGCATACCCCTAGACAGAAGGGAGGGGGTGGGCTATATCAGCTTCATGAGAGATTGCAACTCATTATTAGACTGGTGCAGCAGTGAGGACCTGGATCTGAAAAAAAGCCATTTTGGCTCATGTGACCACTGAAGGAACCCCTATGGACCATCTTGAAAGTGTCATAAGCAACATACAAAGTTTGAGAAAAGTGACTATTCATGGGAGAGTTTACAGTTCAGCCTGGCAGATACTATGTGTCATGATGGAGTGCTGATAGGATGTTGATCCCTCAATGGTGCACAACCAGCTCACTAATAATGGAGACCCCACCCCATGGTTCATAACAATCCATGCAAACCTGGACTCTCCCCTTGATGGCCCTAAAAAGCAAAGCAGATCTGAACAGAATTTGCAGTTCTTTTGGCAGCTAAGGGAAAGGCTGCTCAAGATATGAGAGCATTCTTCCAGGAAGAAGATGCAGTGCAGGCAGTACCACCTGGCAGACTCCAGGTTGGGGAACAGGACTGGAACCCCTATTTGGACATGCCCTATGAATAGTACAGAAGACTGCGTACTTTCTCTGGAGCCACCCCCACTCCTCCTGGGGAGGATGACTATGGAAGTTTGATGAGCCAGGTCACATGGATGGATTGTGGAAAGGTATGACTTTGGACATCATCCATTCCCTACGTGAAAGCCAGCCAAACTGCACCACAAGTGACCACCTTGCCGTGCTTAAGAATACATTTGGAGCAGTTGAGGGGAGGGAAGACCTAATTTACTAACTGGGTGCCACCAAGGAAAAAGAGGGAGAAAAGTTGTCTCATTACATGACCCAAGTGGAAACTGTGATTCAAAAAATTGTGGAAGCTGGAGGAGTTATCCCTGTACAGATGCACAGATGAGACTGGACCAGATTTTGTGAGGAGCTGTGTATTCCTGCTGGACACTGATACTGTATATCTCAGGTTGCCAGAACACAGACCAGGTTCCCTGAACTTCTGAAAGCTACTGGGTGAAGTAAAGGAAGAAGAAGTGCAAGAAGCCATTGCCAATTCACCAGGGGTACCCCCAGGGAAAGCTATACCCCTCCTGCTGCAAGTTGACAGCTGATGAGAGCAGAGGGAGGCTGCGGACATTGCTACTCAGCTGAAAGAACTCACAAGAGTGTGTGCATTTAGACTTCCCTGTAGTTAGGTTTTGGCCAGGGAGCAATCTTGCTATCAGAGCAAGGCCAAGGAGGCAGCTGACTAAGGCAGCTAGAACCTTTCTGGTAGGACACCTCTGACTAGGGGGAAGCAGACAGATACTTTATTAGAAGTGTAGGCCTGCAAGGTAAATTGAGACCGTCAATTAGGGTAAAACACACACAGACACACACACACACACACACACACAAGTTAGTGTGCTAGTCTGAGTTGGTGGAAGAGAACTGTTATCCCTTTTGCAGTTAGCTGGGTGAGGAGGAGAGCTGTAAATTGGGGTGTGTTGCTTAGGCAGAAGTAAATCAGGCCTCTGAATTTAGACTTCCCTGTAGTTTTCTATTGCCCTCCCACCATTAGCCAGTTCCACTTTTATAGGCACTGGATTTGATTGACAACAGGAACCTCCTGTTTGGGAGCTGGAAGGGAGGGATCACCAAACACATAAGACTCCCCATCCTGCAGGAAAAGAGTAGCTCCCCCCCACCCCAGGCTCCTGGACTTCTGACTCTGAGCAAGGAAGAGGGAGACTACCAAGGCACATAAACACTTGACTTAGAGGAAGTAGGTTGGGAGAGAGAACGGGAGAGGGAAGAAGAAAAACAATAGTAGGTACTGTAGCTCTAAAGGGGGGTTTTGCAAATAATGCTTCTGGGAGAGTTAGCCTGTAGGTTAATTATTGTATTGAATGAATTTTTAGGGGTAGGCAGTGCTAAAGGGTGTGTATGCAAATAGTGCTTCTGGGAGTTGTTAGCCTGTAGTTTAAGTACTGAATTTGGTACATTTTAAGGGGATAAGTTAACTATTGGATTGGGTAAATTGTTAGGAGGTAGTGGGTAAGGTCTAGATACAGGGAATAACTATGATGGGAGTGGTGCAGTGCAGCGGCAGTGGGGCGGCAGTCTTCAGGGAGACTTTCTGGATACTGCAGTGCTGCCCCATCTGCAGACACCTTTCTGAGCTGAGGGGGAAGGTTGCCAGACTCAAGGCTGAGATGGTTTGTGTTAGGAGGACCTACTCTTCCACTCAGAAACCACTAAATCCACCTCCACTTCCTCAAAGGGTGCCGAGTATGAGGAGCAGTTGCACAACGGTGGGCTCTGGGAGGGCTAGAGTGATGGAATGTAGGCACATTCCAAATCCCATACCACTATGGAACTCTTACACTGCACTGGCAGGGTGGGACTGCCCCACAGAGACACTCAAGGTAGTGACTGGGATGGATGTGGAGGTACTCCATGGTGAAGAACCCAAGGAGAGGTGACAGAGGACCCCAGAGGAGGTGGAAGCAAATCCTGGTGGGGGACTCGATAGTTAGGGGGATTCAGCTGGGGATGGGTAGGGATGAGGAGAGGATGGAAAGGTGCCTTCCCAGTGCCACAACTCATAGGGATGGAAGGAGTAGGGGAATTTCCCCAGTGTCCTGGCCAAATTTCCCTCATTCACTAAAAAGTACCACCAACAGCTTAATCTGGTTCAAGGTTAGTTGGCATTCATCTGTATCCCCCTTCCCTGGGTCGTGCCTGAAAATAGGCAGGATTTGTCTAGTGCACTTACCTGGTCAACAAAAACTAAATAAATAAATAAACATAAAAAAGGGAGGGGTCCTAAAGATCACTGGGGAGGCAGGGAGGGAGGGAGGGAGAGCTAGATGTCATTGTCCACTTCAGAACAAATGACGTGGCTGGGGAGAGGCCAGATGCAGTTCAGGAAGACTTCAGGAAACTGGGCAGGGGTCTTAAGCAAATAGCACAGTCTGTTACTTTCTCAGAGGTGCTACCTGTTCATGACAAGGGGGATGACAGGAGGCTCCACACTAGGGACTTTAGCTTATGTTTGAGGAAGTTGTGCAGGGAAGAGGGATTTGAATTCATTGGGGACTGGCGTGCCACCTGGAGGAATAGAGACCTGTACAGGGGCGACGGCCTACATCCCTCCAGGAAGGGAACTGAGATCCTTAATGAACAGATCAAATGCTACATTAGTAAGCATTTAAAGTAGCTGAGGGGGAGAGGCAGAATAAGGCAGGAAGACATAGTCTGCCCTCCTCACATGTTTACGGGTTCAGTAGTGGGTATTCCAAGGGTGGGACATCCCACAGGGAACAAGCACAAATAGGAAACCAGGAGGAAGAGGGAAGGGGAAAGAGGAAGGATATTAGTGGATAAAAGGGAGGGCCAAAAGGGCAAGAAGAGGGGAGATGGGAGTATAAAATGGAGAGCCATGTGTGCAAATGCTCATAGTCTGGACAACAAGATGGCAGGCCTAGAGGCCACCATGGCAGCAGGAAACCTGGACATAGTAGCAATTACAGAGACCTGGTGCAATAATAACCAAGACTTGGAGGTAGCCACACCAGGGTATGTGCTATTCAGGAGGGACAGGGTAGGGAAAAAGGGAGGAGGGTGGCTCTTTATGTGAGAGAGAACATAAAGGCCACAGAAATACAAGGGGAACAGAGTAAAGCAGAGGTACTGTGGGTCATCCTTGACACAGGGAGGGGGACTGCTATTAGGATAGGGGTGATCTACAGACCTCCAGCACAAGGCGAGGAAGGAGATAAAGATATGATAGAAGAAATACAAGGGATGGCTAACAAGGTCGAAGTATTGTTAGTGGGGGACTTCAATCAACCAGATGTGGACTGGAGCCTACCTGCTGCAGCATCAGTTAGAAGTAAGGAAACCTTAGACTTCCTGCAGGGGGCATTCCCTGGGCAACTAGTTAAATAACCCACTCATGAGGGAGTGTTACTGGACCTGATACTGCCAAACAGGTACAGTGTCGCTGATATCACAGTGTGAAGCCACCTGAGGACCAGTGATCATCATACGGTATGATTCAGCATAAGGACAGGGCCAGAATGAGCCACACTAAAACAAGGTTCCTGGACTTCAGGAGGGCCAATTTCAAGAAAATGGGAAAATGCCTCAGAGAAGCCCTAGCAGAAATAGTGAATAAAGGAGGGGTAGAGGAAAAGTGGGCAAGAATAAAACAGGCCATTGAGAAGGCAACAAACCTCTGTGTCAAGCAGGTTACTAAGAGCAAGACAAGGAAGAGACTGCTATGAAAGTAACAGAGAAGGTAAAGGAAAAGAAGCAGGCATTCAAAAGGCACAAGATGACACACAAGGAAGAGGAAAGGGAGATTTATCAGGAGAAACAAAGGGAGGCAGGGAAGACAGTTAGTAGAGCTAAAGCACAAACGGAGAAAAACATTGCCAAATCAGCAAAAAAGGGGGTTAAAACTTTCTTCAGGTACATAAACGAAAAGAAAAGCAAGTCAGGGATAGTAAGACTAAAGGGGGGGGGGGGAAGAGGACCAGAAGAAAGTTGACATACTGAATAAGTACTTTTGTTCAGTATTCACAAAGGAAGGGGTAGGGGGCAGGCTACAGAGAGTGGAGAAGGGCATTAAGGGAAGGGAGGTGGACACTAGCCCATTTACAGAGGAGAGAGTCCTCAGGGAACTAGCAAACCTAAAAGTAGACAAGGCTATGGAGCCTAAAGGGGTTCATCCTAGGATACTGAAAGAACTAAAGGAGGAACTGTCTGCACCTCTGATGGCCCTGTTCAGTCTACCACTGGATACAGGAGAAGTTCCAGGGGACTGAAGGAAGGGTGGATGTGGTCCTACTACACAAAAGTGGGAATAGGGTGGAGGTAGGAAACTACTGACCTGTAAGCCTGACTTTAATGGTGGGCAAGGTTATGGAAACACTACTTAAATAAAGGATTGGAGAACACCTTAACACCAATGGATGGCAGGATCTGAGGCAACATTGGTTCATGGGGGTAGATCGATGCCAAAAAAACCTGGTAGAATTTTTTGACTGGGTTACCAGGGAGGTGGATCAGGGAGGAGTGGTGGATGTGGCCTACCTGGATTTCAGTAAGTCCTTTGACACCATTCCACTTGGAAGACTGGTAAACTAGCTAGGCAGCATGGGAGTGGGTCCAATAATAGCAAAATGGGTAGAAAGTTGGCTAAGTAACAGAACTCAAAGGGTGGTGGTAAACAGAGTTCACTTGGAGGAAGGTAAGGTAACCAGCAGGGTGCCACAGGGGTCAGTACTGGGTCCGGTCCTCTTCAATGTCTTTATTAGCGATATCGCACAGGGGCTGGAAGGAATAGTATGCCTGTTTGTGGATGACACAAAAATCTGCAACAGAGTAGACACATGGAGGGGAAGGGGTTGGAGAAAATAAAGGAAGATCTAAAAAACTTGAAGACTGATCTGGGGTTTGGCAACTGGGCTTCAATGCCAAAAAATATAAAATGATGTTCATGGGGCACAGAAACCTAAGGGCAACATATCATTTGGGGGGGGGGGTGTTAACAACAACAAAATAGGAAAGGGATCTGGGGGGGTCATCATATCTGATGACCTGAAGGCAGCAAAGCAGAGTGATAAGGCAGTAGGAAAGGCTAGTAGGATGCTGGGGTGCATAGGGAGGGGTATCACCAACAGAACAAGGTACTAAATGTTTCACCTATATAGATCAATGCTGAGGCCACACCTGGAGTACTGTGTCCAATTGTGGAGGCCCCGTCTCAGGAAGAACATAGACTGGGTGGAGGCAGTACAGAGAAGAGCAACCAAAATGATGCATGGCCTGCATCAGAAGCCCTACGAGGAAAGACTCAGGGAATTACATATGTACTCACTGGAGGAAAGGAGAGACATAATAGAAACATTCAAATACCTCAAGAGTATCAATAAGGTACAGGAGGGTGGCATACTGCACAAAAAGAGATGCTCAAGGATGAAGGAACATGATATGAAGCTAGAAGGGGGAGACTTAGAGGAGATATGAGGAAATATTTCTTCACCAGACATTGCCAATTTATGCCACTGTGCATACTGTTCACCTGGAGAAGAAAGACAAGACCTAAAACAATCCTGAAGGGATTGTGGGAGTCATGAAGGAAGAAGAAAAAGAACCTTGAATTGTGTCCCCTGGGGCTGAGTGCCTAGTAGAAGGAGTCATGTAGTGCCATGAATCCTTGTCAGACAAGATCATCATTGTAGAGTCCCTGGGAAGAGGTTTGCCAAACAATTTGATGGTTCAATGAAGAGTACTGCATGGTACCTATATATTGGTCAAGTGGATCAACATAACATTAAATAACTAAACAAATAAGGATTTGACAGTGCATTCTGATACGGTTCTAGCCAACTTTTACACTGCTGAGGTGGTGGTGGCACCATTCCATCAGGAGAGGACCCTTCAGTTGGATGAAGAAGTTTTCCATTTTGGTTCATCACCCATTCCCCCCAGCTGGAAGAAACGATTGCAGCGGGAACTGGCTAACCGGCCAGATGTCTTCTCATGCTATGAGTGGGACTTGGGATGTGATGACGCACTCTGTCATAAGGATCCCCATAAGTGGAGGCACCGCATCACTTTCCAAGCCCATTTCTAACCACAAACCCAGGTGTCATTCAGCCAAGAGCATAACAGACTTTGCCCTTTACCATCTCCAGGCTTAGTCAGCACACCTTGTGGCTGGGGTTGGTTACAGTGCAATATGCTGTATTTCCCTAGGATAGTCATGGTGTGTTGCTTTTACACATTTTGAGACTGTATGTATTTGTAGATGCAATGCAGAGTGACCAAGATGATTCAGGGCCAACAGGACAAATCTTATGAAGATTGTCTGAAGGCACTGAACATGTACTCACTGGAGAACGGGTGAGAGAGGATGATATGACAGAGACCTTCAAGTTGCTGAAGGGAACAAACAAGGTAAACTGCAGGGAACAATTTAGCAGGAGTACAAAGTCAAGAACCCATGGTCACAAGTGGAAACTGGGGGGCGGAGGGGGTTTAACAGGATATGAAAAAGTTCTATTTTATGGAAAGGATGTTGGAGCTATGGAACAGTCTGCCAGCAGAAGTAGTGGATGCCAAGACCATAAATGGTCACAAGCCTGGCTAGGACAGAGTGAAGGGTTTGGCAGTTGCTCCAATTGGTTGCAGTAGGGAAGGGGGCAGGGGGTGGACTAGGAGGGATAAAACTCCATATGGATGTGTCCTTGGGCAGATATGAACTCCGGGCAGACTAGATGGACTTTTGATCTTCTACTGCCATTATTGTTTATGTTTCTATGTAGCCAGGATTGCACAGCAGAGATGCAGTACCTCATTTTTAGTGTGGGACTTATTTTTGCCAATTTTTACAATGCATTTACCCAGGATATGCAAGTAAGAAGCAATATCTCATTTTCAGTAGGCTTCAACATTTTAACCCCAAATTTCCAACACAGTCTTTTTATGATCAAGAAAGGTGGAATTTTTACAATTCCATCCTGAAGTGATTTAACAGTGTGATTACAAAACATGTTTTGGAGGGGATTTGAAAAATTACACATGTCATGTTCAGGAGGTGGGGTAACACAAGGGCTATGTTGAACATTTGAAGCCAAAATCTGCACAAATAATAAGGTTATGAATGAAGATAGAAAAATATCCAATGTTTCATTGAAGCTTTGTTGTTTTTTGACATTTTGACTCCAAATTCTCAACATAGTCTTTTAATGACCCCACCTTATGATCAAGACAGGTGGAATTTTTTAAATCCCATCTGAAAGGTGATTTTGTGGTGCAACTGCAAAAACATATTTTGGAGTGGATTTGAAAAATGACAACTGTCATGTTCAAGAGGTGGGATAACAAAAGGTCTGTGTTGAAAATTTGAGTCCAAAAGCTGCAAATATGACAACGATATATGTAAATGTTCAAAAAAAAAATAAAAGCTTCTTTATAACTTTGTTGTTTTTTGACACTTTGACCCCACATTTTTAATGTTGCCTTTTTATAACCCCAACTTATAATGAAGACAGGTGAAGGTTTTAAAATCCTATCAGAAATACATCCAAAATGATATTTTTTTCCCCTAAATTGTCCATATCTAATTATACCTGAATAAAAATTGACATGAAAAACGTTATTTTGCATTGTTTTGTTTTCATGGGCACCATTCTGTTAGACAGTTCTCTTCATGGATCCAGTGATCTAAAGTTTTTACTATACCATGGTTTTGCACAGAACTCTGAGCATGGTTCTGATAGGTCAACAGCTCATGCTTAGCATTCTGTACACAAACTGTGACATGGTAAAAACTCCAAATTACTCGTACTGGTCTGGTTCCTTGAAGGAAACTGTGTAGAAAGTTGTCCATAAAAAAAAAAAAAAAATGAAAGAACAGTTTTACATATCTCTGTTTATTCAGGTACAGTTAAAGGGGAGCTGCCAGCAATAAGAGCCTCATACTCAAGTGTGAGGCTGATCCCAATTTGCAGTTTGTGTACAAAAACATTTTTTTTTACTTACTGTTGACTGCAGCATAGTAGAATGTATTAGGCTAATTTTGTTGACTTCTAGGATGCCATTTTGTGTAACCAGACATCCCAGAATCCAAGGCAACTGACATCAGAGGAGTCACAACTCCTCTGTTTTGTTGGGCTGAGTTTGACTGGCCAGTGATCATGGATATCATGCAGCTTCTCTGGAGTATGCGACCAACTAGCTGTAGTTTAGACCTGTGCCCCACTCACCTCTTAATTGGGTGTGTGGATGTGATCAGTCCAGTTCTGGCAGAGTTAATCTGGTGTTCACTAGAGTCGGGGGAATTTCCCATCTCCTTGAAGGAGGCTGTGGTAACCACCTCCTCAAGAAACCATCTCTTGACCCAGATTTCCCCTGCAAACTACAGACCAGTCTCTAACCTCCCCTTTATAGGGAAGATTATTGTGAAAGTTGTTGCACTACAGCTGGAGAATCATCTTACCATCCATGCTATCTATGATCCTCTCCAGTCTGGTTTCCATAAGAGGCATAGTACTGAGACCACTCTGGTTCGGGTAATCAATGATCTCCTGACAGCTAGAGATCAGAAGAGTCATTCCATCCTGGTCCTTCTGGAAATCTCTTCAGCTTTTGACACCGTGGACCATGGAGTGCTGCTTGACCACCTGCGGTACATCAATGGTCTGCCTGGTACAGTCCTCAGATGGTTCCATTCTTTCCTCTCTGGTAGGTCACAGAGAGTAGTCTTGGGAATTTATTCCTGTGACTCTTTTTCTCTGTTATGTGGGGTCCTGCAGGGTTCAGTGCTGTCACCCAAGTTGTTTATGGTGTACATCCTGCCATTAGGAGACATTGTGAGATGGTATGGGCTGAGTTTTCATTGCTATGCAGATGATGCTCAGCTGTACCTGTCTTTTGTGCCTGACCAGGATAGTGCACTCTCAGTATTTTCCAACTGTCTCGTAGAAATCCAAGACCGGATGAATTCCAGCTGGTTAAAGTTAAACCCTGCCAAGACGGAGGTGCTAGTGGTGGAGCCGGGTTGCCAGATAGAGGGGTCATCTGCTGGATGGCCTGCTGGGCTGTGGCTTGGGGGCTCCCAGCTGCTAACCTCTGAATGGGTGTTGAATCTGGGGGTGTTTTTTGATGACAGGCTGACATTTCATTTTCAGGTGTCAACCATTGTCAAATACTCATTTTACCATCTGAGAAACATCACCCGGTTAAGCACCTTGTTCCATCTGGTGATCTTCCAACCCTGGTCCACGCTTTCGAGACCTCACGCCTTGATTACTGTAACTCCCTTTACCAGAGGCTTCCTGGGGTAGATATCTGCTGCTTGCAGCTGGTGCAGAATGCTGCAGCCAGGTTATTGTCTGGATCTTCTCAATCCAGCCATATTTCCCCTGTGCTGCGCACTCTGCACTGGCTGCCTGTTCAGTGGTGGATCACCTTTAAAGTCAGTTTACTGACTTAGAAAGCCCTACATGGTTTGGGTCCGAGCTACCTGCAAGAGCTTCTGCATCCCTACTGCCTCCTCTGACTGCTCCTTTCAGCCGATGAGGGATTGCTAGAGATTCCCAGGGTGCGCCTGAAGACTTATGGGCACGGGCTTTTCTTTTTGCTGCCCCTACCCTGTGGAACTCTCTGTCTCATCAGATACGAGAGTGCCTGACAGTGGAGAGCTTTAAGATTGATCTTAAAACACATCTTTTCCAGTTGGCCTTCTCTGATTTTTGATATGGCATTTTGATATGGTATCTGGAAGTATATATTTATAAATAGTTTTCAAACTGTTTCAGAGTGTTGTAAAAATGTTTTAAACTTTTAAGATTGTACAGCGCTTTGATATTTATGAATTGCGTTTGACAAAATTTAATTTGATTTGAGAGGAGGGCTGCAGAGCTGGGCAATTCAATAGCCTTCAGTAGATCACAGTATACGTGTTAAAGATTTTGTAAGCTAAAATCTGATGTTTGCTGGTCCTGCTGTGCTCACTGGGCTTAGTACAGTCTTCTGTGACCGTACCTAGCCCTAGGAGAACAGCAGACCAGCAAACAGGACATTACAGCTTGTAAAAAACTGTGACATTCACTGCAGGCTATTGAATCTCCTACTGCTGTAGCCCTCCTCTGATGTCAGCAGAAGGAGAGTCTGGCATTTCTGGTTACCGGAAATGTTAGCTTACAAGTTAATGAAATTAGCCTGATACAATTTATTACACTGCAGTAATCAGTAAGCAAAAAAAGTGTTTCTGCACACAAGGGGGTAATTAGGATCTGCCTTACACTTGTGTTTGGGGCTCTTTTTGCTGACAGTTTCCCTTTAAATATGAATCATTTGGAGGTATGAATTTCATTGCTTTAAACAGGAACATTATTAACTCATGCCAATTAGCACTAATTTCCTGTCCCCTTTAACTGAAATTACCTTGTTTTCAGTCAGTTTGCAGTTCACGTTGGAAGCTGTAGGACTTTCAAGAGGCAATACTGGATCCACCAGACAGGTAAATGAGAGGTGTGGGGGGTGTGGTGTGTTGGGTGCTGAGAAGGTGGGTGGGTGGGTGTATAGAACCCATTGTTGAACAATTTTTTCAGGTTTTAAATAAGAAGATTATAAGGGCTGTTTTCCTTTATATTGGGTACTGACACTGGAAACTGGGCATCCCAATGTCAGTTTGTTGTTTGACAGCACCAGAGGTGGGAACCCCAGTGTCACAACCTGTTTGAGGGAGGGTAGAAGGGATGGCAGTTGAAGTAGCTGCCAGAGATCTAATTTGGATCAGGTGGGAGGGGGGGATGCTGTTGTTTGGCATCACTGGGAGTGGGCACCCTGTATTGCATCCTGTTTAGAAGGGAAGGGATGCAATGTGGACCAGGTGGGAGGGAAGATGGGTGAAGCACTGGGGGGTTATTTGAGAGGGGGAAGAGACTAAGGGGAACTGGCATAGAGATCTGCAAAGCTGAATGTTCTGAAGATGGCCACTGCTTGCTTTTCCAGCTGTCATGTACTGTTCTACTTGTAGCCAATAGGAAGTTAACAACGTTTACAGTTAGCTGCAAGGAACAGTAGCAATAGCCATAGAAAGGTATATCTCAGTTCCCCAATTAATTTCAGTGGGACAGCTACAAAATGTTTTCTGACTTTGACTGCAGTAAGAACTGGTCTTCCATGCAGACCAGCCCTAAAAATATGAGAACTTTTTTGTTCATCAAGAATGGAACTAGTGGGAACTGTCTAGAGTATCTGGAACAGCTTGAGTGAATCCATTTTAAATGAGGTACACTGAAATGCATGCTGGTTAAAGACAGAGCAGAAACAAGACCCCATTTATGTTTATTTCATAAACAAAAAAATGGTTGATGTTTTAAATATATGAAGTTGGAATGTGAAGGGATTGTGGGACAAGATGAAAATCCAACAGAAGTACTGAAGTATGCCAATTGTAAGGGCTTGAACTGTGTTTTATTACAGGAAACTAATTTCACTTCAAGTGAGCTTGACTGGATTTGTGAAGTGTAAGGTCAAGGTGTACACCCTCTGTTCCAAGTGAATTTGCATGGATGGGCTATGTTTTCTGAAAAAGAGAACCCCCACCTATTAAAATAAATATTAGTATTTTAGACCCCCAAGTATGTTTCTCCATAACTGAATGCAACTTTTTGGGCCAAAATCTCACTATTTCATTTATACTGTATACATGGTCCTGGTGAAAATAATCCAGCCTTCTTGACAAACTTCTTTTTTGTATATAGATAACTACCCTTCTCTGTACATTACAGGGGGAGACTTTAATCTTGTCTTGAACAATACAATACCTCATTGGGTATGCACTTCCCCCTGCAGCTACTAAAACACTTAAAAAATGTCATGAATTATTTCAGGTTGGTAGACCCTTGTATAGAAATATTCTGTGATAAACAGCAGTATTCATATTTTATACCACCTCATCAATCTTACCAGAGGATAGATTTTTTCTAATCTCATTCCATAGAATATCACCTCAAAACCATCCAGTATCCAGGTTTTCTATTCTATGACCAGTCACCAGTTCTAGCTGCCCTCTCTCTAGATGAGCCATTAGAAAATATCTATAACTGGCACATAGATATAGTGGTGCTTTGCAACAGCGAACTGGTTAATAAACTAAAGATACTGCAGAGATCCCCTTGTTCTGGCACAAAGCTGTGCAACAGAAGTATCAATCTCAGCAGTCTGGCATACATTTAAAGTCAAAGAAGAAGCAATCAACCTAGCTACGTGGGAAGAATGCCTCCCAGGTATAGTTAGCACAAAGGTGGGTAACATGGAGGCACAGGGAGAGAGAGTAAAGGCCAGCAAGAACATGGTGGGGGGCAGCACGAATCCAAGTGGGGGTTACAAATAGGCAAGGGGAAATTGGGGTTTAAGCCACTTGCAATTCTGAGACTGACAGTTTTGTATCAGACCTGAGCATTACAGTGAGCTGTGCTAGCCATTTAGAGATGGTGCAATATAACGTAGAAGGGAGCCCTATATCAGGGAGCATATTCAAGCTACAGGCCCCCTCTGAGAAAGAGTACGGAGACTCCTGTTGCCACGAGGTGACTTGGAGCACTGTGAGTACCGAAAAGGCCTTTTACAACCTGAATAAGGTATGCCACATATGGCTAGGGGGTAATGGAGGGCTTATTCAAATAAATTTCCTGAAATTATGCTCGGAGGAGCATTTTTCTCTTTTATCTTCTCCTCAGGTGTGTGTGTGCTGGCTGAGCAGGAGGGTATAGATGGTTGGAGGAATGCTCCAAGATGTGAGAAGGTATCTGAGATATATAATGGACTCACAGAAAGTGGGAGATTGGAGAGTCTTTGGAGTTTTCTGGCAGAGAGCAAACTATGAATCTAGCTGCTGTTAGAGTGATTTAGAGTGAATTAAAGTGATTTGAACACTAATGCTCTGGACCAACCTGCAGCTTGTGATTTGTGGTGGAAACAATTTCTGAACACAGTGCATGTTCCTCTTTTGTGGAGTGCCCCATTTTAATTGTGCATGAGTTGGTTAATGCCCTGAGTTAAAATGGGGAAGAGCTGAGAAATATAATAATTTGTAATGTTTTATAAATGGAAGTCTCTCCCCCATAGCTGGATCTACTGATCTACCAAACCGGGTAACTGCATACGGAATGACTGCTTACATGGCCAGAGCTATTGGACTCCTGTGGCGAACTGGAGCTGCTGGTTCCTAAGTGTAATTGACATTGAGCTGTACATGGTTGAGATTTCTATTCCTTTTATGTGTTTTTTTAAGCCTTTAATATTATTAGCTTTTATTGTGAGCTTGTTTTGAAATTATAGCTTATAGATCAGAATAATAATAAGCAGATAGAGTTACTGGGACCAATTTTGAATATGATTTGTATTTTTCATTAAGGAGGGGACTTTTACATCAATGTATATATTTTTCTATTTCTACCATAACCTAGATCCTGAACTATACAGTTATTGTTTGATATTGTGGGGAAGGTTTTCATGGAGCTTTATAGGGGTATATTTGTGGAAAATTTGGGAACGTTGACCAGGAATAATTGCAGGAGTTTATTCCGAGTGGCTGCTAGTTTCTATGGTAAGTGGATATCATTAGCTTTATAGCAGAATGGCATACCCGAGACATGTGATGAGTCCCTAACCAAATCTTGGATTTGAGCATGAAGTTAAATAACTCGATGTGTTTCTGCAGGTCTAGATCCTAAACCCTGAATCTGTGGTATATTGTACATGTTGGCAGAGTGCCTGACCCAGGATCATACCACAGAGATATGGGGCAGCATGCGCTGCGTGGTATCATCATTAGGATCCAGGGATGGGCCCAAGATGGTAGTATATGCTGGTGCAGATCAGGCGATGTGGAAATTATCTGTAAATTCATATTTGGGACAGAGTAGTTTTAAGCACAGATCAATGGTTGTTGGTCTATGGCCATATTCGTGACTTGAACCTGCCAATGGCTGGGCTTACTGCTGGTTCCCTGAATGAGGAATAAATTAGTCAGAGTGGGAAATTGCTCTCTGTGAGAACCTGTGTAGGCTGTCTCCTAAAAATGCTGCAGTGTACTCTCTTGGGTCTGTGTTAAATTAAATGAGAAAGTGTGTTGAAGGTAAGGGATTAAAGAAAGATTAATTTAGCTAATGGTTCATAGAATATAAAGATTATTACTTTGTATTTATTCTATCTACTGGATTAATGTGAGATGAAAGATGATATGTATCTGGTAAAGATGGATCTTTTAAATTTTTGGAACATTATATGTACTGTTTAATATGGATAATTGTATTTTTAATGTATGGTCATTTTTTTATGTTGTAACGGTTTAAATAGCCAATCAACAATAAACTAAGTAACTAACTAAAACTGGCAAGTCAAAAAGTCAGAGGGGAGGCCTCAGCTGGGGGGAGGGGTAAAACCAGGCAGAAAAGGGAGGGGATAGAGGCCAATGGGCTGGAAAGTCATGAGTGCAAATGTCAGGAGTCTGGG
Organism: Neoceratodus forsteri; assembly: GCA_016271365.2. Classification (NCBI taxonomy): domain Eukaryota; kingdom Metazoa; phylum Chordata; order Ceratodontiformes; family Ceratodontidae; genus Neoceratodus; species Neoceratodus forsteri. The sequence goes on along the minus strand of CM057455.1, from coordinate 1,336,921,318 downwards.
TATCAAAATAGGTGACCTGGAGGCTTTAATGGTGGGGGCTCAACTGGACCTGGAAACAGTCACAGAGACATGGGCCACGAGGCACCATGACTGGGACATGGCCATGCCAGGATACTCTGTCTTCAGGAGAGACACAGAGCAGTAGAAAGGAAAGTGTGTGGCACTGTATGTTAGATAAGGAATAAAAACTACAGTAATCAATGCAGGGGATATAGGGAGGGAAGTGAAATTGCAGAGGGTACAGCCAGAGACGGGAAGGGGAAAACATAAGAGTAGGGTAGTGTACATGCTGCCATCACAAGTAGAGGAGAGAGACAAGGAATTAGGGAACAATAAGTAGGATGGTCAGCCAGGTATAGATGCTGGGGGACTTCAGTATGCCAGACAACAGGGAACATTGGACAGTATGGGCCCACATCAGGACGAGGGTGGAGAAGGACCTCACAATGATGAGGGTGCTGGACTTCAGAGGTGTGGACTCTAAAGTAGAAGCTGGGAGATGAGAGGCTGAAGGGAGAAGTGGAAACAGAAATGGGGCCCAATTAATGAAGGGACATTGCAGATGTCTAGTCTGTACATCAATGAGGTTAACAAAAGCAAATGGAGAAGAAAACCTCTATGGTTTTCCAGGGAGGTAGGGGTTGCAGTGAGGAAAATGACTGTGGACTTCAAAATGTATAAAGCAAGTCAGAGGACTGATGACAGGGAGGTTTACCTTCAGAAACTGAAGGAGATGGGCAAGGTACAGTAGTGAGGAGAGCAAAAGCACAGATGGAGGAAAGGATTGCAGAGGGGTAAGTAAGGAAAAACAGACAACTCTTTAGATATGTAATTGAGAAAAGGAAGAAAAAGGGGGAAGCATAGAAACATGGAAACATAGACTTTGACGGCAGATAATGACCGCTTGGCCCACCTAGTCTGCCCATTTCCTTACCTACAGGATAGGCCGCAGATCCTAGTTAACCAACAGCCTATTTCTTCCTACCCCCAACAAGAATTGCATTATGTCTGACCCATGTATTCTTGAATTCTCCCACAGTTTTCGACCCTACAACCTCCTCAGGAAGGCTGCTCCATGTATCCACTACCCTTTCTGTGAAAAAAATATTTCCTCACATTGCCCCTGAAGCGCCCCCCCCATCTTTAAATTGTGTCCCTTTGCTCTTGCATGTCTCTTTTTCTGAAAGATGCTACCCTCTTGCACTTTGTTGATTCCACTGAGGTACTTAAAAGTCTCTATCATGTCCCCCCCTCTCCCTTCTTTCCTCAAGGGTATACATATTAAGCTCCTTTAGTCTCTCCTCATACGGCTTCTCTTGCAGACCCTGCACCATTTTGGTTGCCCTCCTCTGGACTGCCTCTGTCCTGTCTATGTCCTTGTGGAGATGGGGTCTCCAGAACTGGACGCAGTACTCCAGATGGAGTCTCACCAACTGTCTGTACAGAGGGATAACAACTTCCTGTTTTCTGCTGGTGATGCTTCTCCCTATGCATCCCAGTATACCCCCAGCCCTCCCTACTGCCTTCTCACAATGCTTGCTAACCTTAAGGTCATGTGATATGATTACCCCCAGGTTCCTTTCCTTTTTTGTTGTTGTTACTACCTTCCCCACATTGTGTAATCTTCCCCTGGGTTCTTGTTTCCCAGGTGCATTATTTTGCACTTCTTTGCATTGAATCCTAGCTGCCATACTTCTGACCATTCCTCCAACCTTGCCAAGTCCCTTCTCATCCTTTCCATGCCTCCTCGTGTATCAACCCTGTTGTAGATCTTTGTGTCATCTGCAAAGAGGCATACTGTTCCTTCCAGTCCCTCTGCAATGTCACTTATAAAGACATTAAAAGGACTGGACCCAGTACTGAACCCTGCGGTACCCCACTAGTAACCCCTCTTTCTTCAGAGTGGACTCCATTTACAATTACTTTCTGTGTCCTGTTGTCCAGCCAATGTTTTACCCAGGCTTCCACCCTGGGACCTACTCCCAGGCTGGTTAATTTGACTATTAATCTTTTGTGTGGGACTGTGTCAAATGCCTTGCTAAAGTCTAGGTAGGCCATGTCCACAGCCCCTCCCTGGTCTACTACATTGGTCACCCAGTCAAAGAAATCTATTAGATTTGTCTGACATGACCTTCCCACTGTGCACCCATGCTGCCTTACATCCTGTGCCCCACTGGCCTCTAGGTACTCAACAATTCTTTCCTTCAGAAGTGACTCCATAACTTTCCCTACCACAGAAGTCAAACTGACAGGTCTGTAGTTTCCTGCCTCTGTCTTGGTCCCACTTTTGTGAAGGGATCATATCCACCTTCCTCCAGTCCTCGGTACCACACCATCCTCCCATGATTTGTTAAAAAGAGTAGTCAGTGGTTTCACTAGTTCCCACCTTAATTCTTTTAGAATTCTGGGGTGAATTCCATCAGGCCCCATTGTTTTGTCCACCTTCAGTTTTAGGAAACATAGAAACATAGAAACATAGAATTTGACGGCAGATAAGGACCGCTGGCCCACCCAGTCTGCCCATTTCCTACCTACTGGATAAGCTGCAGATCCTAGTTAACCAGCAGCCTACTTCTTCTTCCCCACCCCCAGAATTGCCTTATGACTATCCATGCATGCTTGAATTCCACCACTGGTTTTGACTCCACAACCTCCTCCGGAAGGCCATTCCATGCATCCACAACCCTCTCTGTGAAAAAATACTTCCTTAAATTACCTCTGAGCCGCCCCCCCTCTATCTTCAAATTGTGCCCTCTTGTTCTTGCACACCTCTTTTTTTGAAAGATGCTACCCTCTTGGACTTTGTTGATTCCCTTGAGGTACTTGGAAGTTTCTATCATGTCCCCCCTCTCCCTCCTTTCCTCGAGGCTATACATATTAAGCTCCTTAAGTCTCTCTTCATATGTCCTCCGGTGCAGACCCTGCACCATTTTAGTTGCCCTCCTCTGGACAGCTTCCATCCTGTCTATGTCTGATGGAGACTGGGTCTCCAGAACTGCACACAGTACTCCAGATGGGGTCTCACCAGCTGTCTGTACAGAGGGATAATAACTTCCTGTTTTCTACTGGTGATGCCTCTCCTATGCATCCCAGTATCCCCCAACCCTCCTTGCTACCTTCTCACATTGCTTGCCCACCTTTAGGTCATCTGATATGACTAACCCCAGGTCCCTTTCCATTTTTGTTGTTGTTAGTATCTCACCCCCATTGTGTACTCTTCCCTGGGTTTTGTTTCCCAGGTGCATTACCTTGCACTTCTTAGCATTGAATCTAAGCTGCCATACATTTGACCATTCCTCTAACCTTGCCAAGTCCCTTCTCATCCTTTCCACCCCACCCTGTGCATCAACTCTGTTGCAGATCTTAGTGTCATCTGCAAAGAGACATACTTTCCTTCCAGTCCTTCTGCAATGTCGCTTATAAGACATTGAAGAGGACTAGTCCTATACTGAACCCTGCGGTGCCCGCTAGTAACCTCCTTTCTTCTGAGTGGACTCCATTTACTATTACTCTCTGTGTCCTATTCTCAGCCAATTCTTTACCCAGGCTGTCATCTTGGGACCCTCCCAGGCTGGCTAACTTATATATTAATCTTTGTGTGGACTGTGTCAAATGCCTTGCTAAAGTCTAGGTAGGCCATGTCCACAGTCCCTCCTGGTCTACTACTTTGGTCACCCAGTCAAAGAAATCTATCAAATGTGCCTGGCATGACCTTCCGCTGTGAATCCATGCTGCCTAGGGTCCTGTGCCCTTCTGGCCTCTAGATATGCAACAATTCTTTCCTTTAGAAGTGATTCCATCATTTTCCTATCACTGAGGTTAAACTAACAGGTCTATAGTTTCTGCTTCTGCCTTTGCTCCCACTTTTGTGAAGGGAATCACATCTGCCCTCTTCCAGTCCCAAGGTACCACCCCATCCTCCCATGATTTGTTAAGAGGGTAGTCAGTGGTGTCACTAGTTCTACCTTTAGTTTTTTAGAATTCTGGATGAATCCCATCAGGCCCCATTGCTTTGTTCACCTTCAGTTTTAAGAGTTCTTTCAGAACCCTTTCTTCTGTAAATGGGCTGGTATCAACTTCTGTATCCAGAGTGTTACTACTGTTTGTTTTATGTACCTCCCCTTCCTTTGTAAATACTGAGCAAAATATTTGTTTAGTATCTCCCTTTTCACATTCTCCTCTGCCCACCCTCCTCCCCTTTATTAAGCCTCACTATCCCTCCCTTGGTCTTCCTTTGCTCCTGATGTACCTATAAAAGGTTTTATTCCCCTTCTTAACTGAGTTGGCTATCTTTTCCTCAGTTTGGGCCTTTGCTGTTCTGACTGCCTTCCCAGTCTCCTTTTGCTTTAACTGATACAGTTCTCTGTCCTGCTCCTGCTGCGATTCCTTGTACTTCCCGAATGCTTTCTTTTTCTCTTGAACCTTCACTGCCACTTCCTTTGTTTATTTGCTTCACACAAAGGCTCGTTACCTCTGTGATGGCAGTTTTATTATTCCCCATTGTTCTTCCACCCCTCCTTCCCGCCCATTTGCTAGTGCATTCCTTAGGCACTCACCATTTTGGCAAGTCAGCCTCCTAAAGTCCAGTACTTTTGTCTTTGTATGGCTTGACTCTATTGCTGTGTTTATTGTGAACCATACTGTTCGATGGTCGCTAGTTCCCAGATGGCTACCCACTTCTACATCCAGATCCTCTCCATCTCCATTTGAGAGTATCAAGTCTAATATTGCTCCCTCTCGGTGGGCTCCAGTACTAGTTGTTAAGGCATGCCCCTGTAGGGCATCTAGAATAACTGCACTCTTCAAGTGGCAGCTGCAACTGCGCTCAGTTAACATCTGGCATATTCAGATCACCCATCAGCAATATCTCCTTTTTTCTGCCATTCGAAGTATACTTTCTATCATTTCCTTGTCCACTTCCTCCCCCTGAGAAGGGGGTCTGTATACAACCCCTGTGCGGATTGTGGTGCCATTGCCTGTCTCCAAATTTACCCACAGTGCTTCTTCTCCTCCCTGTTTACCCTTTTGTTCTGTTGCTTTTATTCCTTCCCTTATGTAAAGAACTACTCCTCCCCCTCTTTTACCCTCCCTGTCCCTCCTGTAGATAGGAGTTTTTGCAGAACCCTTTCTTCTGTGAAAGGACTGGGATCAACCCCCTCCCACCATCAAGAGTGCTTCTGTTAATTGGATTAGGCACTTCCCCCTCCTGTTTTGTGAATACTGAGCAGAAATATTCATTCAGTATCCCTGTTTTTTCACTGTCCTCCTCTGCCCACCCACCGTTCATTCTATTCAGCCTCACTATCCCTCCCTTTGTCTTTCTACACTCTCTGATGTACCTATAAAAAGTTTTATCCCCCCCTTCTTAACTGAGTTGGCCATCTTTTCCTCAGTTTGGGCCTTGCCATTCTGACTTCCTCCTGCTTCCTTCTGCCTTAACTGGTACAGCTCTCTGTCCTGCTCCTTCTGTGTTTCCTTATACTTCCTGAATGCTATATTTTCTCCCTGACTTTCCCAGCCACCTCTTTGAGAACCATAGTGACTTTTTCTTTCATTTTGATTTGTTTGTTTGCTTCACATAAAGGCTTGTTGCCTCTGTGATGGCAGTTTTGATGATTCCCATTGTTGCTCCACCCCTCCTTCTAGCCTGTTTGCTAGTGCTTTTCTGAGGCACCCTCCCATCTTGCCAAAGTCAGCACTCCTGAAGTCCAGTACCCTCACTTTTGTATGGCTTGACTCTGTAGCTGAGTTTAACATGAGTTTAACATGAACCACACTGTTTGATGGTCACTTGTTCCCAGATGGCAACCCACTTCTAGATCTGAGATCCTCTCACTGCCCCTATTTGAGAGTATGAGGTCTAAGATTGCTCCCTCATGAGTGGGTTCTGAAACTAGCTGTCTGAGGCCTGCCACCTGTAGGGCATCGAGAATGGTCCTGCTCTTGGATGTGGCTGCAGCAAATGTGCTCCAGTTAACATCTGGCATATTCAGGTCTCCCATCAACAGTATCTCCCCTTTCTCTGCCATCCTAAGAATGCCTTCTATCATATCCTTGTCCATTTCCTCCCCCTGACATGGGGGTCTGTACACAACCCCTGTGCGGATTGTGGTGCTCTTTCCAGTCTCCAAGGTGACCCATGGTGCTTCCTCTCCTCCCTGTTTACTCTTTTGTTCAGTTGTTTTTATCCCTTCTTTACATAGAGAGCTCCTCCTCCCCCTCTTCTCCCGTGCCTCTCTCTCCTGTAGGTTATGTACCCTGGTATGTTAACATCCCAGTCATGGTTCTCTGTGTACCATGTTTCTGTGACTGCTACGATATCCAGGCATCCCTCTTCCATCAAGGCCACCAGCTCAGGGAGCTTGTTGCCCAGCCTATGGGCATTGGTACTCATTACCTTCCATTTCTTGATGGCCTTACTCCTTTTTGCCCCATCCCCATCCTTCTTGCCTTTGTCACTTTCCACATTTACCCCTGCCCTTCTCCCTATCGACACCTCTATGTTGGTGTTTACCGCACTTACTACCATGATTTCTTTGGGGGGGCTAGGATTTCCCTGCTCCTTTCCAGTGCCTCCCCTGGCTAGGTTTAAATGCTGCCAATGAAGCATTTAAACTATCACCTAGGATCCTGCACCTCCTGGACAGATGCAGACCATCATGGCAGTATAGGCTTGCATCACTCCAGGTGGACCCCCAGTCCCCAGTGAAGCCAAATCCCTGAGCTCTGCACCAGTTTTCAACCACTGATTGAATCCCATGGTGCAGAACACCCTAGCCTCTCCTATGCCATAGATGGGCAGCACTTCCGAGAAGGTTACCGAGTGTGCTACTTGTCTAAGACCCCTCCCCAATTCCACAAACTCTTCCTGCACTGCCTTGATCCCTTTCTTAGCCAGGTCATTTGTTCCTAGGTGGACAATGACATCCAGCTCCCCCCGTGCTGCTGCTCTGGCAATCCTGAGGATTCGCTCCCTATCCCTCTAAGCCATGGCACCAGGCAGGCACCTTATCTCCCTCTCCCCTTCCTCCCCCAGTTCTACCTTCCTAACAATGGAGTTCCCCACCAGGAGTTGTTTTCTTCCCCTGTGGGGTCCCATGCCACCCTGCTGTGGGTCTCCTTTGTGGAGGTTCCCAGCATACTCCTTGGTCTCCACTGCAGGGAGCAATGAGACTAAGGACTAGGTCAGAATTGATGGATGGAGACAGGAAAAGCCAGGGGCACCAAATACTTTTATTTATTTTTTGCTTTTTGTTGACCAGAAAAGGAGGGCAAGGCAATTCTGCCTCTTATGAGCCGCATCCCCTGGGGAGCAGGGAGTTACAGATGACGACTAACTAAAACTGAACCAGATTAAGCTGGTGGTGGTATTTTTAGTGAATAGGGGAAATCTGGCAAGCACACAAGGGAAATTTCGCTACTCTTGAGAAGTGCCATGGGATCTTTAATGTCCACCTGAACAACAACCAGAACAGACAGGTGGGACCTTGGTTTAATGTCTCATCTGAAAGAGAGCACATCAGGAGTGCAGCACCTCCCTCAAGCTACCCTACAGCATCAATAGTAGGATTTTAATACAACTATCTGGTTTGGGACAAAAACCCACAAGTGTCTGATCTCTCTGGCATCAGAGATAAGTGTGCAACCTGCTGAGCCACTGACACTGCACAGTTTTGCTCACTATTCACAGTCGAGATGGGGGGTGTTATCAGAAGGAACACACATGGCTAAGAGGGTGGCAGACAAGGAAATGGGCACAACACATTTTCAGAAGAGAAGGTTTAGAAAGGGTTAAAGGTGCTAAGGGCTGACAGGGCCATGGGCCTCCATGGATTATACCTAATGGAAATAGGGACACAGGTGAGGTCCTGGTGGCCTTGCTGATGAACTTGGTCAACAGCTCTCTGGAATCAGGAGTGGTCCTAGAGGATTCAAAAAAGGCAGATGTTGCCCCTACACAAGAATGGCAGCAAGAAAGAGCCAGGGAACTGCAGGCCAGTAAACATAACCTCTGTGATGGGGAAACAGATGGAGACCTGTTGATAGAGAGATTAGTAGAATTCCTGGAATCTAATGGATTACGAGACTATGAACAACATGGGCTCACAAGGGGGAAGCCGTGTCAGACAAAATTAATAAATTTGTTGCCTGGGTGACAAGGGAGTTGTCTAAATGGCCTACTTGGACTTTAGTATGGCCTGAACACAGTGCCATATGGGAGAATACTACAAAATTTAAAAGACTTAGGGCAGAGGATAAAATAACTCAATGGGGGGGAAACTGGTTAAGAAACAGAACCCAGAGGGTAATACCAAATGGGGAATTCTCAGGGGAGAAGGGATTTATGAGGAGAGTACCCCAAGATCAGTATTGGGCCTATACTCATCAACATATTCATAGGGGCAAGGGGTGGGACTAGAAGGAAAAGTCTATTTGCAAATGACACCACGATTTGCAATAGAGTGGACACAACTGAGGGAGTGGCAACCATGAGAAGAGACATGGAAAGCTTAGAAGAGTGGTCCAAAATTTGGTAGCTGGGATACAATGCCAAAAAGTGCAAAGACATGCAAAGCCATGCATATCAGACACAAAAATACCGAGAGTTGAGGACAGGATGTGATAAGTGATCATGGCATGTACCTGGGAGAAAAGAGACCTAAGGGTTATCATTACAGAGAACCTGAAAGTGTTGCCCAGTGTTTAAGGGTAGTGGGGAGAGCAAATAAGATGATGGTTGTATAGGAAGGGGGATAGCAAGCAGAAGGAAAGAGGTTATACTCCCCCTGTACAAGCCATTGGTTCAACTCCACCTTGAGTACTGTGTACTGTTCTGAAGCCCTCACTTTGGAAAAGGTGTGCACAAGACGGCAATCAAGATGGTATAGGGACAGCAAGGCAAGCCCTACATGGAAAGGATAAAGGGTCTCAACATGTATTCCTTAGAGAACAGGAGAACTGGGGGGGACATGTTTGAGACCTTTAATTACATATGGTAGATACACAGGTTGGAGTGTGGGGCGCTTTTTAGGTTGAGCACAGATGTGGTTACAAAAGGGCACACAATGAAGTTAATGGGGAGAAGTTTCAAGAGGGAGATGAGGAAGTATTTCTTCATGGAAAGGGTGGTGGATAGATGGAACATTTTCCCTTGGGAAGTGATGGGGAAGAGACGGTGATGGAATTCAAGCATGCATGGGATGGGCACATGGCTATCATTAAAAGGAAGAATCAACCGGAGAGGGTGGGCAAAGCTGGGGGCCGCGTTAGGCCCCTAGCCAACACATACAGTAGGAAGGTTCAGGCAGACAGGATGGGCCTTATGGTCCTTTTCTACTGGTAAAATCTATGTTTCTAAAGCATATTCCAGGGATTTCATAACCTCTTCCTCTTCTCATAAGAAAAAAAACTGAAGCAAAACACTATTCCAAACCTGGAAAACAAAATCCATAGACTTAGAAAATTTGCTCTCACAGACTTTCTCTCCTGACACTTAAACACATTGATCCAAAAAAAGTCACTACAACAAAATCCTATAAGAAAAAAAGTCACTACAACAAAATCCTATCAGAAAAAAAGTCACTACAACAAAATCCTATCAGAAAAAAAGCTGTAAGGCAACTACTGTACTTAATACCAGATCCAAATATTACAGCTCAGAAGAGAAACCATAAGGGGTATTAGGCTGGCAGCTGAAAAGAGGTTGGGAATGTTATTTAGAGTTAGATCTTATCTTATTTTCTGAATCTCATCAATTACTGGCACATAGCTTTTTGCTTAGTGCATTTGATTATGGATTAATGGTCTGCTCTGGAACGAGTGAAAAAATGTTGCACAAACTACAAGTAACTTACTATAGCATCTTGCGATTTATGACTGGTCTTCCCCTGAGAACTCACCATTGTAACCTAGTGAAGGAAGCTAATTGTCCTTCTCTAATAGATAGGATTAACATCAAGATGGCTACCTTTGTATTTAAAGGAATTCAGGGTTCTCTACCTCCCTCCCTCTATTCAGTCTTTCTTCATTAGATTGCAACATTCTCAGGTAACAAGGTCACAGACTTGAGGTCTTCTTACGGTCCCTTTTTATGGCTGTGGGTGGAGCCTACAGCCATCTTGCTGTCTGTAGCTTGAAAATGGAGGAATGTAGAACACATTTTTAGACATTTCAATGTATCCTTCCACAACTATAAATCACTATGCCAAATGAAATGAAATACTCCCTTCTTTCTGTTTAGAATGTTGGAGACAGCACTAAAGCTGCTTATCAGATGGCCATTAGGAAACTGAAACAGCTTTCTTTCTGTTTAGAATGTTGGAGACAGCACTAAAGCTGCTTATCAGATGGCCGTTAGGAAACTGAAACAGCGTGTTAAATATTGGTTGTCTATTAAGCTGGAAATTTGTTTACCCCCTTCTAAATACAACAACTTGCATATTTAAATACTTAGCATTTAAACATTTTCTTGCTACTAGTTTCAGCTGGGTAACTATTGTTTTTCAAGAAAGATTTATACCTCATAAATGTCACCCTTTCCCAGGAACGAATGTAAAAAGATTTACACTGTTTTTTTAACTTCTTAAGACACTATAGAAACATGGAAACATAGAAGTTGACGGCAGATAAGGACCACAAGGCCCATCCAGTCTGCCCATTTCTTTTTCTACCTTATGAATGTGCCATAGGCCTTTGCTCTGTCAGTGGCCTATCTATTCATACTCATCTGTATTGCTCCCTTATGCCTATCCCATGCCTGTTTGAAGCCCTGCACTGAATTCATATCCACCACTTCCTGAGGTAGGCTGTTCCATGCATCCACCACCCTTTTTTTGAAAAAGAACTTCCTCACATTATTCCTTAATTGGCCTCTCTGTAATCTCATGCTGTGTCCTCTTGTCCTGCTAATTTTCTTATATTGAAACATGTTAGACTCTTTCACCTTGTTAATGCCCTTAAGGTGTTTGAATGTTTCAGTCATATCACCTCTCTCCCTCCTTTGCTGTAGGGTATACATATTGAGTTCAGTTAATCTGGTCCTCATGTTTTCTGATGCAGTCCCTGCACCATTTTGGTTGCCCTTCTCTGGACTGCCTCAATTTGGTTAATGTCCTTGTGAAGATGTGGCCTCCAGTACTGCACGCAGTACTCCAGATGGGGCCTAACCAGTGTCTTGTAAAGAGGGATTATTATCTCCCTCTTCCAACTTGTGATACCCTACTTAATACACCCCAACATCCTCTAGCCTTACCTACTGCTTTAGAGGTCTGCTTGGATGATTTCAGGTCATCGGGATGATGACTCAAGTCTCTTTCTCCTTGTGACTGCCAGCAACTCCCTCCCAGCCTATAGGTGGCTTCAGGGTTTCTTCCTTGTGCATGATCTTGCACTTCTTTGCATTAAATCCCAGTTGCCACTCTTCCCACCATTTTGCTAGTTTATCCAGATCTCTTCTCATTCTGCCCACCCCATCTGGATCATCTACTCTGTTGCAGATCTTGGTGTCATCTGCAAACAGACAAACCTTACCCTCCAGTCCATCTGCAATGTCACTGATGAAGATATTGAAGAGGACTGGCCCCAGGACTGATCCCTGATGCTATCTGATAAGCACTGTCTCAGACATGTGCAAGGTCTTCTGTGAACTATCCAGATTAATTATATAGCATTCAGCAGGCATTTGCTTTTTTGGGGAAAAAACTGTATTGAGCTACAGCAAACACACACACACACACACACACACAAGCCTCATGGCCACAAGATTCAAAATAAATACTGCAATCTAATATATTATATAGACAATAATGGATGGGTAGGGGGTTATAACGAGAATTTTACACCCCCCGAGGGGTGGGATGCCACATAAACCCCAAAAGCGAAGATCGAGGGGTTTATTCAGGTATCCCACCCTGAGGGTGTGTGTAAAATCTGAGTTTTTAAAACCCCTACCCATCCTTTATTTTATATAATTGCTGGGGATTGTTTTTTCACCACAGCAATTATTCAGAATAAGTGGAATTATTTCGAGCCGTGGACCGTTGGGATTTCAGCACGATCCATGGCGGCTCATAAACTAGTTCATTTTTTTTGTTTGTTTGTGGTTTTCTATGCCCATTTTTCCTTTAGAAAAAGAACTTACCCCCACTGTGTGTCAGGGAACTGGAGCAGGTGCGGTGCTGAGGAGCAGGGAACGAAGTAAGGAACAGGAAGCTTGCTGCAGGCGCATGCACCCAACTAGGGAAACTGGGCACGTGTTCATCGTTATAACCAGCCAGTTATAATGACAGAATTATAACCTGGTTTCCCAATGGGAAAAAAACAATAACCAGTTATTATAAAACAATAAAGAAACTGTTTATGCCAGTGCACACAGTGAAGTTCAGGCTAACGTAGGTTTCCTTTAAAGAGCTAGTGTACTGCCTAAAACTAAAATTAGATTTTAAAAGCAGCCAGCCATTACCTTTTATCTCTGAGGTACTTTTTATTTTCTCTTTGTTTAATTAGAAGATTGTGTACCTGATGCTAATAGGTGTGATGTGTGGAACAGCTCTTAGTCTGGCAGCTGACATATCTTACTCTTATGTCTCACACTATATCATCAGCATTGTGACCTCAATGACTGTGACATCACTGCTACTTAAGAACAGCAAGTGAGAGACTGCCAGGTCATTCACCTGTGTTGTCACAGTCAGTGAGATCACAATGCTGATGATGCAGTGTGGGGCAGTAGAGAAAGCTATGTCAGCTGCCAGGCTAAGAGCTGTTCCATGCATCCAGCACAATATTATCACGTCGAACACTTTCTAATAAGCAAAAGAAAAAAGAAAAATACTACAGAAATAAAATATTACAACTGACTACTACTTAAAATTTGTATTATTTTCCTGTCTGCCTGTTTTGGCTCCACTAGCTCATTAAATATTTCTTATCCTATATTTTGTATCCTGGATAGCATTGGGGAGATGCTTCATCTCAGTCTCATAGGAATCTTCATTTTACACATTTTTGCACTATATTTACTCAAGATTTCCCAGATTAGATGCAGTATCTTGTTTTCAGTGGGGTCATGATTTTACCACTTTTATAATGTATTTATTCAGGGTAGCCTAGTCCAGATGTAAAATATTATTTTCAGTGTGTCCTGATGTTACGTAATGCAGCATAATATTGTGTAGATGTAGAGCCCCACTGAAAATAACATGTCATGTCTTCTGTGAACTATCCAGGCTAAACATACAACAATCAGCATTCATATTCTAGGAAAACACAATGTGAAAATGTGTAAAAGGAAGACCACATTGAAACTGTCTCTCAGCAGATCTGTATTGTGCAAATTCATTAGAAATAATGGGTAAAAGCATCCCAAAAGCTTTCCACAGCCATATTGGTTCTGACCAGAGTTTGCTGTAAGAAAACTATAGGTCAAAGATCTGTTGTTTACAGGGCTACAACATTTTTTAATAGTATCCCTAGTGTAGTTTCTAATTGTAGAACTGTTAGGTCCTTTAAGTATAAGCTTGTTCAATGGCTTGATTCTCTTACTGACTGTACCTGTTTGCAATATATCTTGATTATTATCTGCATATATGTATGCATTTATATTCTTGTATCCTGTTTTACTTAGTATGTCCTGTCTGACAGTATGTTTTTTATGTAAACTTGTTGCCTATGAAAATGGGCATTTTGCTCATCTTGCTAACAAGTATAAAAAATGAAATGAAAATGAAAGGAACACAATATGATAAATAACATTCAAAGTTTACTCAGCACTATACAAACAAAACCAAAGAACATTGACAGTACATTCCGTGAGTACCATATGCCTCTGTACAACTGAAAAACCCACAACACCCCATGCAACAGATAAATTTCTCGAAGGGACAGAGTCCCCTAAACTTCAATCTCCACCCTGCCACAATTTAGAGAGATGCCTAGATGTACCAATGTCAGTAGATGAATTTGCTTCTGCAGTAAGAAATTTATCTACTGGCAATACCCTTGACCCTGATTGGCTCCCTATTTATTTTTAGAAGGTATTGCACTAAGAAATGTACCTACTGGCAATGCCCCTGACTCTGACTGACTCTCTGTTGATTTTTAGAAGTTTTTTATTTCCAAACTAATTCTTCTCCTGACAGATCTTTTTAATTGATTCACCACCATTACACGTTTCCAAAATCATTTTACAAAGCTACTCTTCTTTTTCATAAAAAAGGCAAAGATAATTTGTTATGCTCCTTATTCAGTCCCATATGTGAAGGAGTGTAAAAAAAGGAGGGGGCACTGTTGAGCTGCCAAGCAAGATGGCTGCTTACCTGTGAAGCTCTGCTCCAGTCCTTACATCACCTTTACTCATCCACAACTCATTCTGGCTCATTGGGAGTAAATCTCCACCAGTGTACATTGTTTTCATTCTGGCAATGCACCTGTGCTTTTCTTTTTTGTGTTCCTAGCCATGAAGTCATGCAATCATTTAGCCCATAAAGCAGCCTACCTGACTCTTTGCTACATTGTACTCTGTTGTGGTGACTGCCTCAACCACTTGGGTGCCCACCTTGTTGGACAATATGACCAACTTGCTGGAAACACAGGCCCCTGACATGGCCAAAATAAAGTTGCCACTTTCCTCAACAAGAGAGGATGACTACTGTCTCACAAATAAAGTTAATGTGGCAGAGCTCCACATTATAGATGCAGAGGACACCTTGTAGAGGATGCTATGCTATCTGCACAAGCATGACTGCTGGTTTCATCATCTGTGGGATTGCACTGAGGACCAAGAGAACCATGGCTGCAGAAACAATCTGTACATACTAGGAGTGCAGAGAGTATGGAAGGCTGTCACATGGAAGCATTCCTACAGGAAGTTTTACCCTAGCTGCAAGCTCTAGTATGGCAAGGCCCATTGAGGGTGAAGAGGACCCACTGTACTAGAGCCCCCCCCTCCGTTTGGCTACCAGCACCTACCTTCAGCCAGGAATTGTTTACTTTTTAAAATACTAATGCAAGGAGCAGCTCCTGCATCTAGCCAGGGAGAAGAGTCCCTTGTCATAACATGGGTCCCAGATCTCCCTTTACCAGGGCATCTTCACAGAGGTAATAGAAAGGAGGAGGGCATTTACCTCTTCCTTCTCCTTCCCACACCCCTCTCTGTTTGTCCAGCTCTGGTTCTGATAAGGTCAGGAGATTTCTGTCTCAGTAATCCACCTGGACAATTCCACATGTGGGGGATTCCCTCCGATTTTCTCTGTCTTGCTACCCTCTGGTCTCCAGGCCAGAAAGCTCTGATATGTATCCTTGGTGTTAGTTGATGCCCTTCCCCAAGAACTACTAGGCTGGGTACATAATTATGTTGGTAGTCTTTCTGCAATAACCCTTCCCCCATGAATTTGGTGGGACAGGGCATGGAATTCCCAGCACCCACCCCCCACCAATGCTGACACATAAACATTTGAAGACCAGCTATGTCTGGCAGGTATGCTTAATTCCAGCTATAGAGATAAAACAGCAACTTTTTCATTAGTTCAGACTATGTTTTAATTTTCTATTGTGTTTCTTTTTACAGCTGTGGGTGGAGCCTACAATAGTTTTGCTCTGGCTCCTAAAATGGTCGATCGTGGCACGCTTCTGTTGGACTTTTGGAAGTATCCTTCTGAGTCCAACAGAGCTTGGAGTAGTCCACCACGATTGACTGCTATGGAGTAACAGCTGAAACAACCGCATTATTTTGGCTGTTACTTCCACATTCCAGGACAGGAACTACACATGCGCGCCTCACAAGCATGTGCAATTCCACCAGTGCCCCCATCTTGGGAATGGCAGTATGCCATTCACCACAACTACGCATATGCGAGTGCTGCACATGCGTATTTGTGTCGCTGCCACCAACTTGGAGAAGGCAGTCAGCGGCACTTATTCTCTGAAACATTAGGTAAGCTTACCACAGCCATATTGGCTGTGGCTAGATCATGTTATTTCATATAGGATTTTATTCATGTGGGATGACTGGGATGGTTTGTCAGCCTTGTTCCCATCCTGATAGACCAGTGCATGACTTCTCTGGTACCTACCTGATGTCAGGGAACCCTAGTGGATTATTCCCCATACCAGAGTGAGAGGAAAGAGAGCCATTCCTTGTCCCACAGTGTGGGTGTAAAATATAGACACTGATTCAGTTTGTATAAGGTACAACACGCTTGTTGAGTGTTTTTATTTCAACAAGGTTCCAAAAACAAAAAAATCACAAGGAAATGAAAATAAATAAAAGAAAATAAATCATTACATAGCATTTGTCAGGATGCAACAGTCAGGATCATTTAACATCACTGAGATCCTTTTCTCATCAATGCTTCAGATTTTTTAAGAATATGAAGGCTGCATGTCTGTCCCTCTCCCAGGCTCTGGGCAGACAGAGAAACCAAAGCTGCTTGCAACTGTTTTCAAGGCTGTGGGTAGACTGAAAAAACAAAGCTGTTTACAACTGGCTCTGGGTGGACTGAGAAACCAAGGCTGTTTATATCAGATACCATTATGACTTTAAAATAAAACAATTATATTCTTCAGCCTTTTCTCTTTGAAGAGAAACTTTTCATTTATTCTAAATCTAGCTTTCTCAGGCACCAAATCACTACATAGTATATAACATTTTCAATGTACTTTAGACAGTTATACATATTTTATTCTATATGTGTTGTAAAACAACAGTGCAGCAAAAAATGACTCAGATTTTAAATGTGCAAATATTTAACAATGGGTATCAGTTTTTATATTGGCAAATGAAATGGAGCTAGCTGGCTATTACATTGTTTAGTCACTTTGGGCCATGTAGGATGCATTTTAGAGGGACTTGAAAAGGATCCATAGAGCAAACAAGAGAAAGGGGGGTGGGTGCTATAGGTGGCTATCCTGACAGAACAGGAAGAGGATAGTACTGTATAGAATAGTTAGAATGCTGTTGCAACAGCCTTTAGAAAAATAAATTAGAATAGAATCCCTCTACTTCCAAGGTAGGATGACCAGCAGTACCACCACACCCCCCCCCATTCAGGAGGAAACTATTGACTTTTTAGTTAACTGATTTTCATACACTCAGGCACCGCAGACCACCGAACTGCCCATCCCACACCCAAAGAGCCCCCTTCAGGAGTGGGACTGTCACAGGTGCAAGCGAGGTAATAAAACTACCTCTGAAGCAGCACCCTTGCAAGGGGGGTTAGCCTATCAAAGCTCGTCAACCACCCCACCCACCCAGGGTCATCCCTTCATTTATTGGCCATCTCATAGGACATCACTTCCTGTCTGTTCTAATACTAAGTCCCCACTTTTCCATTTGCAGGTTATACCTGCCAGCCACTAGAGGGACCCTCAGACTCTCACCACAGGTTCTCTACCTGACTTCCTCCTCCCCCTACTTCCTGGGACCCCCTCTACCTAACTGTGCTATTTCTCTCACCTACCATTCACCTCTGCCTCTGCCCACACCTCACCCACACACCCAGCCTCTTAGCTAGCCCTACTTTTTGGCCCCTTGCCCCACCACCTAACCCACACCCAGTGTGCCACTAACCACCAGTGACCATTAGGAGTCGCCATTTCCACACTGTTTTTTGGCCCAAACCCAGCCTACTTTGAGCCCCCCAGAACCTGGATTCCTGCTCTCACCCAGGTTCCTCTCCAGCTGCCCTGCCAGGGTCTTGAACCTTGTACTCTGTCCACCAGAGTCCGTGACACTACCACTACTCCAAAGTGGTACCAATGCTTTCTGATGGGCAGCCAAGATACTTCTACCTTTCTGCCCTGCTGCTACCTCAGGCACTATGTTTGTCCACCTACTCCTCAAATGTCTCCCCCTCATCTACATGCTAGTACTCACATCCCATCAGCCAGGCATCTCCCCAGGCACACTTGAACCAGCATCCACAATTCCCCCTGACATAGTCCAATCCCACCCTACACTGACCATGTGCCCTGGCCTGCAGCACCCACCCCTTGGATGCCTCCCCATGGCCTACCCTGGCTCCCTTTGGTGGCTAATCATTCTCACCCTCCCAACCTGCCAAACCCTGCACATCCCTTGTTCCCTTATGGCCTCATCCCCATCCCAACGTACCCCTCGGAAGCTTACACACTACCGCCCCCTGGTCAGAGCCTTGGTCTTCCTATTACTCCTATCAGGTAATATACATCCTAACCCAGGCCCTGCCCATACTAGCCCACCAGCTGGGTCCACTGGCCTCCACATAGCCTCCATGAATAAATGCAGTCTACTGAAAAAATGTGATGCCCTCCAATGTTGGGTCATGCTGCATAAACCAGATGTCATAGCCCTGGTTGAAACCTGGCTGTCAAAGTCCACACCTGACTCTTGTCTCCCTCCCAGGCTATACCGTATACCAGGAGGACCGAGTAGGCAAACGCAGGGGTGGCTGTGCAATCTATACCAGGGGCACACTCACTGGACAAGCACTCCCTGCTCCAGCTCTTGTAAACGGGGCTCAGGCTGTTACCCTCAAACTTGCTCCTGACCCCTCCAGGGGGCCCCCTATATTTCACCACTGCCTACATTATCCCAAGGAACCAGAACCCAGCGCTGATATCCTTAACAGATTATCTTGCCACCCTCCCTCACAAGGTAGAACAAATCCTAGTGGGGGACCTAAACATAAACTGGCTCAGCACCTCCTCCTCCACCACCCATGATTCTTTTGCAGCCCTAGACCTGACACAACTCATTTCCCAACCCACTAGAGTAAACCCAAACAGAGGAACCAGCACCCTTCTAGATGTAATTATCACCAACATCCCCCCAAAAAATACATGACATTCAGGTCCTCCCAGACTCACTTAGTGACCACTCCCCTATCCTATTCCTTTGGGTGACCACCACTCACCAACTCACAGCCCGGACCACACTCCACCGGCACCTCAGACCGGGTGGGCTGAAAAACCTCAAGCAATTTCTTGCCCAGACAAATTGGTCCCCCCTTCACCATGCTCCTGACATAGACACTGCCCTTGCCTTTTTCTCCCAAACCTTGAACAAAGCCTGTGACCTTTTTTGTGCCCCTCACAGGAGTCCGATCCAAAAAACATAATGCACCTTGGGTTACCCCTGCCCTACTTCAAATGCTCAGACTTAGGGATAACCTGTGGCACCTTGCCACTGAAACAGGCCGGATGGCTGATAGGCAGGCCTATAATGCTGCACAGAACAAGTGCACCTGGGCCATCCGTAAAGCAAAGGCCGACCATTACCAGTCTGCCCTCACCTCCTCCTGGGGGTGTGCCTGGACTTTTTGGGACAATGTTAAACAATTAAATGGGAAAGCACGCTCCCCTCCCCCATCCCAGATCACCATTGATGGCTCTACCTCCACTCACCCTGCCTGCATAGCTAACTACCTTAACACATCTTTTACTGACCTTAGCTCTGTCCTCCCCAGTAATTTCTTTGACCCTCCCCCCCACCTGCCCCAGTCCTCCAACACCCCAAGTTTCCACCTACGTAGGGTATCTGCCCAGGAAGCCAGACCTCACTTGATCAAAGCTTTAAAAAGCAATAGTCCCAGCAGTGACTCTCTGGACCCCAGCATTCTCTGGCTGGTACTGGATGAAGTCCTTGCCCCACTCACCAGTCTTCTAAACTGATCCCTCTGCCTGGGTCAATTCCCCACTGCATGGAAAACAGCCATAGTCACACCCATACACAAAGGAGGCAACAGGTCCTCTGCTGGGAACTACTGACCTATCTCCATCCCCCCGCCCCGAAAGCCCTAGAAAAACTAGTGGCCATTCAAATCACCGAATATCTGACCAAATATAACATCCCATGCCCAGAACAGCATGGTTTCCGTACTGGTCACAATACCGGCACTGCACTTATTGAGTTCTCAAATTTCCTACACTCCTCCCTGGACTCTAGCTCTCTAGCTGGTGCAGTGTTTGTCGACCTATCAAAGGTTTCAACACTGTCTCCCACCCTCTTCTGCTGGATGCCCTCAGCCACACTGGCTTCTCTGCTGGGCCTCTCGCCTGGTGCACTAGCTACCTATCTTCCCGCTCCCAATGTGTCAAAATCAATGGGACACTATCCAAAACTCATCCCATCTGCGCAGGGGTTCCTCAGGGCTCCATCCTGGGACCCCTACTCTTCTCACTCTACCTAAACACCCTGCCCAGTGCATGCACTGGAAAAATTCTTCTGTATGCAGACGACACTGTCATTTTTGCCACCCACCGCAATCCCATCTCCCTCCAGGACACCCTACAACAATCCTATAATGATGCTGAAAACTGGTTTAAAGAACACAGACTCATCATTAATCTCAAAAAAACCAAAACAATGCTTCTTGCCCACCCCCAAAACAAAGCCGGAAATTTCCCACTCCATATCCTCCATAGCACCAAACAACCACTTGAACAAGTCCGCTCATACAAGTACCTTAGGGTCTCTTTCAACTCAGACCTCACCTACCACACTCACACTAATGTACTTGCTTCTGCCACTAATGTACAGCTTGGCATCCTCTACCATTATAAAAACTGCCTCCCCCCCGATGCCTTCCGACTAGCAGTTACTTCCTCAATACTGTCCCTTGTTGACTATGGTCTGCCAGTATGAGGTGCAGCTGACACTACCGCCCTCAATAAAATTCACCTCACCTTAAATAAGGCCTGCAGGCTGATTACTGGTGCCGCCAGGCTCACTCATATGTGTCAGCTCTATGACAAGGCAAAGCTGCTTAATCTAGACGAATGACTACGTTACCAAACCTGCCTCCTCATGAAAAAAACTCTTCTCAGGCTACCCCTACAGGGATGACAGCCTCCATCCACCAAACCCAACCCTCTGTCGCTACATGAACCTCATACAAGACCAATCTACTGGTCCCAAGATCCAGGACCACCCATGGACAGAGGTCCTTCTGCTACAGAGCTCCATCTTGGTATAACTCACTCCCTGACCCATCTCTGATACCCCCACAATCTCCAACTTCAAAACCGCACTTCAGAGTCAACTATTTAATACCCACAGCTGTTCCTGTCTCTGAATGAGGCACATAGCTCACTTCATACCTGACAACGCTCACTGGGCGGCATTACTCTTCACCGCACACAACCTCACCCCATTGCCTATTGCCACTGTTATTATCCAGCTGTTTTTTGAGTGACTGTATCATTGTAACAAAACTGTTTTAACTGTATAATCGTATGTAACCACTTGTGATTGTTAAGTTATGTGACTCGTATGCTGTAACCGAAAAGTCTGTTCTGTGTGTCCTCAGTGTGACGAGGTACCTTTGGAAATGAACCTCTGGCTCAAAGGTTGTAAACTGATGTACAAATAAATAAATAAATAATGGAGGAGTTGGAGCTTTCACCCACCCTTTACAGAAGATCCACCCGAGGGCCCTATTAAACAACAGAAAAACATTTCTGCAAGTCTCTCTATATGTATTCATACACATATACCCTGGGCTTTATAGTATCTAACATCTGAGATACCTTTCACAGCATTAGTTTATATAGGTCTTATACAGTATGTGTACAAACAAACTACAGTGTTGCTGTTCACAGCATCAGTGCTTGCAGGTCCACACAGACAACAGCTGCAAAGGGGGACTCAGACCTCTGTACACACAAATACACACTTGACACTGGGGCTCAGTGCTCACAAATTAATTTTTATTTATCCAACTTGAAATGGTGTAGTGACCTGGTGGCACTGAGGGCTGAGGCATATGCCTTACCTTAAGCCACACTGGCGACCCAAGTTTGGGAGCAAGCTTGGGGAGCTGGGGGTCAGACAGGGAGAAGAGTATCGTGCGTCCAATGGACAGTTCTGCTCTCCTGAAAGGGAGGGGGGATTCCGATCTGTGATATTAGTGACTCCTAGTGGAGACTAGGAACACAGCAGCCAAGGATCCCAGACTGGGATTGGTGTCAGCGATTGTCCTGCATGGCATGCACTGGACAACATTGCATGCCTGTGCCATGGGGGGGAACAGAACAAAGGAAAATGGCCCTGACATCCAGGAAGGAGAAGGTGGGTCCAGTGGACAGCCCCCATGCTCAATGCTGGGTCTACCACAGCCAGCCTCTGAATTTCCTTATCACTCTGGATGCCCCCACTAGATTGTAGATAGAGCACCAGAGGAGCAGGCGGTCCCACCTCGGGGGGGCTCAGAGCCGGGGGTTTGAGGGGGTTGGTAGTAGGGCAAGGAGAGATCCTGGGATGGAGGCTAGGTCTGGGGAGACTTCAGGCAGAGCGGAATTTGGCCAGTCCAAGAAAACCACACTGGAGAGAGTCCTATGGGGCCAGAGAGGGAAGCATTGAGAAAGTAAAAAAAAATCTTGAAACAGTGTAGCTCAAGGAGGTATCCCAGAATGCCAATGTTTTGCACCCACTTCCTGGGTTCCTGTTGTACATACTTATATACAGTACATGCCAAACAGTGCTAAAAAGTGCTAAAAATGTGAAAATGCATACAAAGTATTCATTAATTTGCACTAAACAAAGCATGCCACTTACAGCTCATGGTTAAGAATCAGCTGATCCAATCAAATGGCAATAAGTTCCAACTAGGGAACATCAATTTGTGATCCCATGGAACATAGCCAATTGCTTGCTAAAATTGCCCTTGCTCAGCCCTTTTATGAAAAAGTCAGACTCTAATCAGTACTGCTGAAAAAGATGCAGCAATAGTAATACATTTTAAAACCAGCCCAAATGTTTATATAAAAGCTGGTCATTTAATTCTAAACCAACTACTGAACCTGTAATCACCTATTAACCCACATCATGCTAAGAACTGTCAGTGTCATATAAAAAGATACAGACCAAAAATGTTTGTAAAATACATCTCATAGAATCCCATCTGATAATCAATCTAGCCCCTCGACTCCAGGAGTAGGGGAGGATTATATTTGATTATGCAGATGTGGTCTACTGCTCTGCCCCCATAACCACCCTGTCCAGGCTTGACAGCTTACTAAACTCCTTCTGCCATTTTGCAACAAATTCCCCCCTTTGTACTCACCACTGTAATGTTTACTCCCTTCTTGGACTCTGCCATCTGTCCCACAGACGTTATGTACACTCCCTCAGCTTCATTTCTAAATTTTGGTTTAATATGCTTCCCTTCTACCCAATGGAAACTCTCTCTGCTGACTCTCACTCCCACTATGATTTCAGGTATAGAAATGGAAGATTTTTCACTCTGCCCCATCCGTCCTCACTGGCTGGTAAAGCTGCTTTCTCCTTTTGGCTACCCAGTCTTTGGAGCAAACTCTCACCTCTTGCCAGGAACTCCCCCTCCAATACTGCCATCAGGCAACAACTGCGCCCCCCCCCCCGTTTCTGTCAATCTGAATAATTCCAGTTCCTTCCTGCTGGCTTTCTTGACCTCTACCTCTAAAGCACTTACAAAGCAGCTCTTGTCTCCATGCAGCTTCAGTCTGCCGACCTCAGCACTTATGGCAACTGGTATGTAATTGTTCCTTGTGTTTTAATCCTACTGATCTGTAACTGCTCCTCTATCATAAGTTATCACATCATACTGCATCATTGTTCAGCTATTTTAGTTTATGTTTCTGTATCTCCACTCCCCCCTTCCCCCAGGTTGCACCTGGAATCGAGCCTCGGCTCAGCGTGCCTTTGCTGGTTACCAATTGTTTAGCTAAATAAAAAAATAAAAAACAGTGTGCTGAAGGACAAACAAGTAATGCAAGCCAACAAGTCCAGCACTATTCACCACAGTTAAGACCAAACTAATGCAATGTAAGTCCCAAAACTCAGTTCTATTTGAGCAAAAAAACTTAAAGTGCTATCCCCAACCATGCAAAAGCACAAACCAGGGGAGGGTCAGGCAGACCCCCACCAACTTCTATCAGTTTTATGAAGACATCATCAGAAAGTCCATCTTCTCTGGGTTGGGGGTGCTCCGGGTGAGTTGTGGCCAGGGTGCTAAAATAGATTAAGCTTAAAAAAAAGCAGAACTGGTAGCCATTAACAACCTGGCAAATAATCAGGAATTAACTACCAAACTGGCTGACTGGGGGAGGGGGGAGTATAGTTGTGATGAACACTTGTGATTCTATTAGGGAGATGGAGAGACAGTTAACAGGAGGTTATGTCAACCACTTGCTGGTGATCCAACTGTGCAATATAAAGTAAAGTGGATGGATTGATACAGAAAGCTTTTGAGAAAGGCTGGATAGATGAAAGGGAGAAAGACTTTTTGTGTATACAACATCCATTATGACCTGTTTTTTTTATGTTCTCCTGAAAGTCCATGGTGAATCTCCCTGATAGATCTATAATTTCTGGTCAGGGGTCACTAACTGAGCCACTTTCCCAGTTCATAGATTGCCATATCAAACCTTTGATAATGAAACTGGAGGTCCTAATTACAGGATACCAGAGATGTAATCAACTTGACTGAGGATATCTATGTTGATGAGAGGGGGTATGTTGCTTACACTTGTAGAAAGTTTATATACCAATATTCCACATTACTTTAGCTTGGAGGTCTTAAAGTGTTTTTTGGAGAAAAGAACCAACAGAAAGGAGCTCCCTATGGACATTTTACTTACTATATCTAGAATGGTTATAGAAAGCAATGCCTTTAATTTCATGGGTTCATACTATTTGCAACTCAGTGGAACAGCAATGGGGGACAAGGTTTGCCCCCAATTATGCGAATTTAACAGTGGGATACTGGGAGGATTTAGTAATCTATACAGACACCAACTCATACACTTTATTTAGTTATTCTTTGGTAACTGGGTAAGGCCCACTAAACAGAAGTGCCTGTTTTCAGGGGCAACCCAGGAGCACTGGGAAGGTTAAGTGACTTGCTCAGAGTCACATAGTCGCAAATGGAGGTTGTGGGAATCAAATGCTGCTAGATGTACCACGCTCATTTACAACTCATTACTCTAACCTCTAAGCTATAAAGACAAAATTCATCATCATCAAATTTTATTGGAAAGGAAATTGAGAAATTTTCTCATTTACAATTGCATCCAGTTTTATTAAAGTTACAATATAAGGTAACATAAAAGTGACATAAAAATATTTGACATTAATGGAATAAACTAACAGTAATGTACAGACTAATACATATTGCACATAATAAACATCAGTTGCACTATGAAGACATACATTAATTTGTAGAAGTCACATCGCTTATGTAATAACCCTATAATATAAAATTTAAATCTGGAAATCTGGATTACAGTACATAATTTAAGTCTTTTCTTAATTTTCTCCCA
Source organism: Neoceratodus forsteri (assembly GCA_016271365.2). Classification (NCBI taxonomy): domain Eukaryota; kingdom Metazoa; phylum Chordata; order Ceratodontiformes; family Ceratodontidae; genus Neoceratodus; species Neoceratodus forsteri. The sequence continues at coordinate 1,336,896,043 of CM057455.1, read as the reverse complement.
GGTCCAAGAAACAGAAACAGACAGAAGATAATCACCCAATCTTGACCATATTATAGGGGTAACAAATTTCTGTAACATACTGGATTTAAGACTATATCTTTTAAGAGTGTTCTAAGTATATTGTGTTCATAAAAAAGGAATGGAGTTTAGCTAATACAAAATTATAAACAAATAAATACCAATGAGATTGCCTTCTATGGGCTAAAGAACCCCACCCCACAGTGGAAGATAAAGAGCAGTGGTGTGCATTCCATGGTAATCCTGTAATAAATCTTAAAGAACTATGGTACAAGGGGTCCAGGACATCTAATATTGATTTGGTCATGTTTTGACAAACATAATCCCCATGATCAATTACTGACATAAATAAGGAATTAACCAAGATTTTTCTAATAGATAAACTAAAATAAGACTTATTTTTGTAAAAAAAAATAAATAAATAACTTTGATGAAATATAATTTATATGAGATTTGAATATTAATTTGGTATCTAATACCAATCCTAAATATCTGTAGGTGTGAATGCTAACAATTTCAATAATATTAAGTGAAAATAGGTTTTAGTGAGAATTGTTGGGGTTCGTTTTAGAAAAGATCATCCACTGTTTTTTTTTTTGTATTTAATAATAACCTTAGGTCATAAAAAGAGGCTCGCATTTTATTAAAGTCTTGTTGAATGTTAGCAACTGCAATATTAATATCTTTGTGATTTGTATATAGTGTAGTATCATCTGTATATAAATAAATGTTAGTCATTGTGGAACAGTGTCAAGGGAGTTCATTAATGTATACTGAAAACAAAAGGGGCACCAGGACAGAGCCCTGAGGGATCTGCTGATTAGATACTAGCAAATCAGATTTCATATTACCAGCTTTGACAGAATGTTGTTGATATAAGTATGACTGAAATTGCAACAGAGCTGAATAACCCATACCTGTATTCTTTAATTTATTAAGCAAAATAAGATGATCAACTGTATTGAATGCTTTCAATAGGTCCAAAAAAACCAAACAAACAAAAAAAAAAACAGGAGTACTATTACCTAAGCTAAATGAAGTGAATCTATCATCAGTTACCTTAGATATAATATTTATTGTGTTATGTCCCTTTTTAAATCTGGATTGATTTTCTGTTAGGATATTGAACTTTGAAAAAGTAAAAAGTAAGTTGCCTATGCATTAACTTTTCAAAAATCTTTGTAATAGGGGTCAAAATAGAAATTGGACAATAAGAACTCAGGTCAAATGGTTCTTCTCCCTTAAAAATAGGTACAATATATGTACTTTTCCAGTCATTTGGTAAATATGAAATTTGTATGGACAAATACTTCTGCTTGGTGTTTACCAAAGATGACCCAGGGGATGGCCCATCCCTGAAAAAACACAACACTCCAGGACCAGGGGTAGACACAAGTCCCTTTACAGAAGCCAAAGTATGGGAGGCACTAAATAAACTAAAAGCAGACAAAGCCATGGGACCAGGCGAGATGCACCCCAGAATCCTTAAGGAATGGGGGGCAGAATTATCAGCCCCTCTGGCACTTCTAGTCACAAAATCCTTGAAGAGTGGTGTGGTACCTGAAGACTGGAAAAAAGGCAATAGTGGTTCCACTTCACAAATCAGGCAGTTTCGAAGAGGCTAGTAATTACAGACCGGTGAGCCTCATATCTATAGTAGGGAAACTAATGAAGACACTACTCAAACAGAGGATCATAGCATTCCTTGAAACTAGTGGCTAACAAGAACCTAATCAGCACAGTTTCACAGCAGGTAGGTCATGCCAGACAAATCTTCTTGAGTTTTTTGACTACGCTACAAAAATAGTGGACCACGGTGGGGCAGTAGATGTGGACTACCTGGAGTTTAGTAAGGCCTTCACTCAGTTCCACACAGAAGGCTGGTTAAGAAGCTTGACCACACATGGGTTGGTCCAGAAGTAGTCAGTGGGGTACAAAACTGGTTACAAGGCAGAACCCAGAGGGTATAGGTTAATGAAACGCAATCGACAGAAGACAGGGTGACCAGTGGGGTGCCCCAGGGCTCAGTGCTGGGGCCTCTGCTTTTCAATGTTTTTATAGCAGACATTGCTGATGGACTGGAAGGGAAGGTGTGTCTGTTTGCAGATGACACCAAGATATGTAACAGACTGGACACCTCAGAAGGAGTGGGCAAGATGGAAGCTGACTTCATGAAACTAGAAGAATGGTCTGGAGTATGGCAGCTGAGATTTAACACCAAAAAGTGCAAGGTCATGCACATAGGGAAGAAAAATCCAAGGAAGAAGTATTACTTAGGAGGCGAAAGACTGTCAGCCTCAAACCAGGAACGAGATCTGGAAATCATAATCTCAGACAACTTAATGGTTAGTAAACAGTGTGAGAAGACAGCACTGAAGGCCAACAGAATGCTGGGCTGCATTGGGAGGGGAATCACAAGCAGGAGGAGAGAGGTGGCACTATCACTGTATAGGCCACTGGTCAGGCCTCACCTGAAATACAGAATCCAATTCTAGAGGCCTCACCTAAGGAAGGACATTGACCGGGTGGAAACAGTACAGAGAAAGGTGACAAAAATGATTCAGGATCTGCAGTACATGTCCTACAAGGAAAGACTTAGGGAACTGAATATGTACTCCTTGGAGCAGAGAAAAGAGAGATGGGACATGATTGAAACATTCAAGTACATAAAAAGCATTAACAAGGTGCAGGCACAGGAACTTTTTCACTTCAAGAAGGGCTCCAGAACCAGGGGACATGACCTCAGGCAGCAAGGAGAGAGGTTCTTCCCAGAAAGAGTGGTGGATGCCTGGAACAACCTTCCCTAAGAGGTTGTGGGGGTCAACACTGGGGGGGGATTCAGGAATACATGGGATAGATACAAGGGAGCTCTGACTACAAAGGGCAACTACAGTGTCAAAATAGGTCTAAAATAAATGGGCAGACTCAATGGACCTAGCGGCCTCCTTCTGCCAGCAACCTTTATTTTTCTGTGTTAAATTATAAAGATATGCAATATGTGGAGCCGCAATACATGATGCCAATTTCTAAAATATCGGGTCAATATTATCATGACCCACACTTCTTTTTTTTTGTATCCAATTTTCTAAATTCCTTATAAACTTTGCCTACACTAATCTTTTAGAATAAAAACAAAGAATTGTTAGCATGGGACTTAAAGTTTGCATCTAGGGTTATTCTTGGCAAATTAGAATGTTCTTTTTTAAATGATAAACTAGCTTCAGCAAAAAACTTATAAAATGTCTTAACCTGTTCTGTTGGATCATGCATCACCAATTTATTATAAATCAAAGTACTAGTAAATGTATGACAACAATTCTTCCCTTGGGTTACTAGAATGAGCTGAAAATTGATCCATGTAATATCTAGATTTGGCTGTTCTGATTTCTCTAGTACATTTGTTTCTAATAATTTAATATGCCTGTTTGTCGCTATCCAGGTTAATCCATCTGGCAAGATTCCAAGTGTGTTCCTTATTCTTTATTATGTCTTTAAAATATTTAGTTATCCAAGGGGAAACTTTGTTTCTTACCCTTTTTTAGTAAGTGGAGCATTCCTATCAATGATTTCCAAAAAGAAATGGAAGGGGAAATGGTCAAGGCAAGGCAAGGCAAGTTTTATTTAAAACAAGCATTTGTCAATGCCAAATGTTTGCTTGCTGGCATTGGCATTGGTAGTGTAGAAGTTACAGAGCTGCATAATAGGAATGGCAGTGAAGTATTGAACTGAAGCCAACCCCACCACCACCCTGTGAGAGTGACAGGCATTGGGTGTGCCTTTGGGTTGTCGGGCACTGACCCATGCCATTTGACCACCTACCCTGCAGACACTGACAAATGTCACGGTGTGCCTTGGGGTCTTTGGCCCTTATCGCACCCATTCCATCAGGAAATATGGTGAGATGGGTGCGGTATGGAGAATGGGGTGAAGTTTGGGGCGAAGAGTCCAAAGCATACCTTGATACCTCTCACTGGCTGCAGGGTGTGGGTGGGGGTGGAATGGTATGAGCATTACAGGCAAGAATCTAAATCACACCCCTGATGCCTGTCATTCTCTACAGGGTGGGCGTTATGGTGGAAACCCTAACGCCTGAGGCATTCGTTAGTATTTTCACTCCAAATTTTCAATATGGTTTTTTGTGACCCCACCTCATGAACAGTGGCAATATCGGTTTGTTAGCTGAAAACTGATTTTGCACAGCGACTACGGCATTTGGCACCACAGGTGCAAAAACACATTCTGAACAGGATGTGAAAAATGACAGCGGTACTGTTCATGGGGAGGTGTAAAAAATGGCAATGTTAAAAATCTGCTGTGAAAATATAAAAAAAAACTGGTGAAGTCATGAGCGTGCTTAGAAACTGTGCAACCAAATTTTCAACATAGCCATTTTAAGACCTCTGCTCATGACCAGTGTCACTGTGATTTTCTTAATCTGTCCCAAACATTGTTTTTGCACACTGACTGTACCATTGTGCGCTACATGTGCGGAAACACATTTTGGGTGAGATGTGAAAAATGGTAGCTGTACTGCTCATAAGGAAGTGCTGTAAAATGGCACTGTTGAAAATCTGGTGTCAAATATTACAAATTCGAAACTTGCCAGTGTGCATAGGAACCAAAGTAACGGCGCTCCTAAAACAGTCATTTTTTGGAATTTTTCACCAAATTTTCAACATAGCCATTAACACCTCTGTTCATGACCAGTGTCACTGTGATTTTCTTCAATGTGTCCCATACATTGATTTAGCACACCGACTGTGCCATTGTGTGCTTCATGGCGGAAACACGTTGTAGGGCGAGATGTGAAAAATGACAGCTGTACTGCTCATAAGGAGGTGGCAAAATGGCAATGTTGAAAGTCTGGAGTGAAAATATTGAAAATTTGCAAACTTATGGAGTGCATGAGGAACTCTGTAACGCACGCTAGTAAACAGCAATTTTAGGAATTTTTCACCAAATTTTCAACATAGCCATTTTAAGACCTCTGCTCATGAACAGTGTCACTGTGGTTTTCTTAATGTGTCCCATAAATTTTTGGAATTTTTCACCAAATTTTCAAAATAGGCTTTTTGAGAGCCCACCTTATGAACACTGGCAGTGTCGTTTCGTTAATCGGTCCCGAAAGGTGATTTCGCAGTGACTGTGAAATCACCCTTCAGGCCTGATTAACACCATGACAGTGAGAGCATTCATGAGAAGGGGTCCCAAAAACTCCATGTTGAAAATGTGGTGCAAAAATTCCAAAAAATGCCCAAGATATGCAGCAAAGTTGAAAAAACCCTAGCTATTACATTATACAGCTTACCGGCATTTCCTCAGTTCGCGGTCGGCTTTGAAGAGTGCAGACGTGTTCCCGGTCCACCGAAGATTGTTGTGCCAGACTCCGGAGGTAAGTATGGGGTGAGGGGAGTGTGGGGAGGCAGGGTGCGAAGTGGGTGGGCGCATGTGGGCTGGCAGAACACCGAGGGAACGTTTTCTTTTTTACAGTTTTTTTTTTAAGGAAGATGACGGGGGACGTTTGCCATGCTGGGGTGGGCTCCCAGTGTGGCAGCTGTAAGGCTGTTTGGGGCTGGAGCTGACAGGGATTGGGCACCCCCATCGGCCATACGGATGTGTGCCATACTGGGGTGGGCTCCCAGCGTGGCACCTAGAAAGCTTTTTTGGGGGGGCGGCATAGAGCTGACAGGGCATTGGGCACCCCCATTGGCTATATAGTATGTGCTTGGGTGGGGTGCATGAGCACGCAACATGCATGCGTGCATATTGAGGGGGGGAGCTCTGCTCTCTGAAGTGGAGCTCTCCCTTTCAACTGTATGCCACTGCATTTTCAACTGCTGTCATAGACAGCTGGAGCAGTGATTGGAGCACTACAACCGTGCCTGCAAACACACTGACTGAATTGGAAGAGGCTGACACACCTCTGGAAAACTCGGATGATGGCACTATGTTTCTTGCACATACATGCAAGAAAACATAAAAAGACACCCATCCCAGAAGCTCTGGGTGCCGTACATCAATCAAATAAATACAATGGTTTAACCAGGAAAGGAGCACTAAGCTGAAGCTTGTTTCCAGGTGTGACCTGGGAGTACAAGGAAGTTAAGTGACTTGCTCAGGGTCATGAAGTATGCAAGCGAGGGCTGTAGGATTCAAACTCAGGGCTCCAGGTTTGCAGTTCACTGCCCTAAATCACTGTGCTATACTGCCTCCTAAAAAGGATGACTTGAAAAATTAAAGCATAATCCACATCAGGATAGGCATACAAACAGGCCCAATTAATATTGAATACATCATATAAGAAGGCTTGATCATGAAATAGTTTAAAGTTTCATGAGACAGATAACTGTGGGCAAATGAACTTTCACATTATGCCATACACAGGCAATGTAACGATGGTCACTCACATCAGGATCAAATACAGTAGATATATTAGTCTGATAGCTTTCAATAAATAAATAAATAAAATAAATAAATATTTATGTGGCACAATTGTTAGAATTACATCCAATAAAGTATCTTTATCATTATCTGACTTGTGTGGGCTAGTGAATTTTGTGATTGATTGTGTCATGTTTAAAGCTGCAAGCTGATTACTTAATTCAAGGTTAGGGTACAACATGTCCCAATTTAAATCTCCCAATAAACAAAACTCTTGTTTTAAGTAAGGAACAATTGATAAACTCAATGTATGCAGGGTATCATAGGGGCCCGAGTGGGGTCTATAGCAAGCAGCTAAATGAAAACTAAATTTTTGAGTACCAAATATTTTTGATATTAATAATTCCATTTGTTTTGGTATAGATTTTTGAGACTTTAACTTGGCCCCCTAGGGTGTCCCTAAGATAAACTGCAACCTCGCCTCCTTTTCTTACCCTATCTTGTCTAAATATATTGTATCCCTTTATTGCAACTTCTGCATTAGTAATTTTGGAATTCAACCAAGTCTCAGACAATACAAAAATGTCAGGATTAGTGCTAGCTATCCAGGTTTTTAAATGGTCAAGTTTTGGAACCACACTCCTAATATTCAAATACACTACAGTACACCCAAATTAGAATGAGTTGAGAACTCACGCAGTGAAGAGTTATTCTGTAATACTTGTGGACCTGGTTTAGAATGTACTGTACATTTCCAGATGAGAGTAACAATAACAAAATAAATCACCTAGTAAAAGGCAAAAACAACTTTTTCAACCTAATATCCATAGATGAATGACAGCAAAGCAGTCTAATACTAAAAATATATACTGTACACAGACATAAGAAATCATTATTTTGGTGTCTAGTCTGTTCTGAATTAGTATGGGAGTGAAAGTTTGATCTACATAAACATTAGGCAAAAACACCTCTGGTTTAGTTAAATCTGTTGAACCCCCCCTCCCCCATTAAAGATCTGATCTATGTAAACTTTAGGTAGGAACACCTCTAATTTAGTCATGTGATTTTTACCTGAATCTGTTGGAACCCCCCCCCCCCCATTAATTAAAACTACCAAGATCCCATATATGAATGAAAGGGCCATTGTATGTAAACTATGGTCCAAACATAAGAGTTGTTAAAACTTCCCTTGCGAAAGTAAATCTTTACTTACTAATTCAGAAAAGCACTCAATAAAATAATCTATTATTTGAAAATTGATTTCTGGAGGCGTTTTATAGATGGTTATATTATGATGTGTCGGGGGTTGGTTGGTGAGTTGTATGAGTTTAAACAGTATTTGGAGTCCCACAGACCTGGGTTTAAATTTACAATAAATCATAGTCTTGAAATAATTTTTTTCTTGGACCTATGCCTAACCAGGACAGGGGACAGAGTCTTAAAACTTCCTTATACCATAAAAGCACAGATGGAAATACCTTATTGCAGGCCAGTAGTTGCCACCCCCGCCACACCATAGTCAACATCCACAATGGACAGTTCATGAGGGTCAAAAGGAACTGCTCTGTAAGGAAGGATTATATTCAGGCAGCAGATAATTTAGAAAAATGCCTCAGGGAGCGTGGGTATGGATTAGATGATAGAACAGAGATGGGTAATATTCCTAGACAGTCACTCTTTCAAGTCAACCCTGAATCAGGTGGGGTTGTAAATAGGATGATTTTTGTCACCATATTTTCCACTGATGCAAAAGCAGTTCCGAATATCATATTAAAAAAACTGGGATATTCTGAGGGTGGAACATAAGTTAAGAGAAGTTGCTGCTGAATTACCCCACATAATGTACCTCAGAGCATGCAATATCAAGGATTCCTTGATACATAACCTACAACCCAGGACAAATAGTCGGGGTCTTCCTTCACCCAATCATGGGTGTAAGCGATGCAATTATTGTAAATATTGCAACATGGTGGCCAATACTAGGTTGTTCCTGGTCCCAAAGATGGGAGGGAATACAAAATATCTAGTCTGATTACTTGTGGTAACAACAACGGTATATACTTACCTGTATGTAAATGCAGTGTATTTTATGTGGGGACAACAAAAAGAAGACTTAAGGATCATATAGGGGAACATATGAAGGTTATTGTAAATAATAGTGATAAACATGCCCTGGCACTACATGTGAATGAAGTGAGTGGTGAAGATACACACTTTCCTACCTTTATTAGCATTGAAAAAGTTTGTTTGGGTCCAAGGGGGGATATTTTAAAATTATTGGTGGAAAGGAAGGTGTTCTGGATTTATCAGCTGGGGGCACTTCAATGCCCTGGAATTAATGATCAGATAGAGCCTGCAAAAAACTCTTGTAAAGGGTACCTTATAGGGTGACATTTTAGGGAGATGCTTTGATTTCACTCAGATATAACCCCCCCCCCCACTCTTGGAGTCAAGAGACTGGATTATTAGATGGGATTCTATGAGAGGTATTTTACAAACATTTTTGGTCTGTGTCTTTTTCATATGACACGCTGAAAGCTCTTAGCATGATGTGGGCTAATAAGTGATTACGGCTTCAGTGGCTGATTTAGAATTAAATAACCAGCTTTTACATAAATATTTAGGCTGGTTTCAAAATGTATTACTGTTGCTTTTCAGCAGTACTGATTAGCGCCCAATTTTTTCATAAGAGGGCTGTGCAAGGGCTGTTTAAGCAGGCGATTGGCTATGTTCCATGGATCACAAACTGATGTTCCCTAGTTGAAACTTATTGCCATTTGATTGGATCTGCTGATTCTTAGCCATGAGCGGCCAGTGTATTGCTTTGTTTAGTGCAAATTGGCCGATTTTTGCATCAAATATCTTGTACATATTTTCACATTTTGTAGCACTTTTAGCACTGTTTGGCATGTATATAGGTATGTACTGCGGGGGGGGGGCTCTTCAGCTTAGCAAAGCACCCGGGGAGTGGGTGCGAAACATTGGCATTGTGAGATATCTCCTTGGGTTACACCTGCAAAGCTCTATTCCCATTTCAAGTTGGATAAATAACAGGTAATTTGTAAGCACTGAGCCCTAGTGTCTGAGCGTGTTTGTGTGTACCGAGTGCTGAGCCCTCCTTTGAAGCTGTTGCTTACTGTATATCTGCTCCATGCTGGACAGAAAATCTTCCTTTTTGTGTTAGGCACTAGGTCTGTGTTGCACAGTGAAACGATAGGGCTGCAAAGCAAGATACCACTTCATAATTTGTAGATTTTTATCTTTCATTTGTTGTATCCAGCAAAAGGGGTTATGGTTCGTAGTCATTTTGAACTCAGCATCACAAAAATAAAATTGTAGTTCTTCTAGTTCTTCTTATGGCCCATCTAACTGCAAAGCATTCTTTCTGTATGATAGAATACTTTGAATACTTTTGTTCTCTTTCTTGCAGTTTCTTATATATATATATATATATATATATATATATATATATATATATATGTGTGTGTGTCTCTCTAAAGGTTGTGATTCCCCCTCTTCTGGCAACTTCTGCCCTACATCCCTTCTTCCTTTCTAAACTACGAGAACACATTGTTCTTTCTCAACTCTCCCCTACCTTGATTCCTCCCCCTTCTTTACCCCCTTCCAGTCTTGCATTTACAAACTTCATTCCACCACCTCTTCTCTCCTCAGGCTCACTGACTCCATTCTTACTGGTAAGGATCATGACCACCTCACAGCCACCATCTTTGTCGATTTAGCAAAAGCTTTAGACACTGTCTCCCACATTCTTCTCCATGATAAACTCAATGGATCTTTTCAGACTCAGCAATTATTGGTCCAGCACCTACCTGGTAGGCAGGACTCAATCTGTGAGATTTGGCGATTCTTAGTCTGCCCCCTTCCCTATTCATACTGGAGTACCCCAAGGCTCTGCCCTTGGCCCATTGCTTTTCTCCATATTCCTTAATGACTTTCTCTCAGCCTGTTCTTCTGCTTCCATCCATATGTATGCAGATGACATGGTCCTGTTTGCATCTGGGTCTTCCTCCCCGGAGTTATAATATAGGCTTCAAGTTGATTTTGACTCTATTCAGAACTCATTCTGCTCAAATCAATTAACACTAAATGCTAAAAAAACTTTCTCCATGTGCTTCTGCACTAGGAAGAAGCTTTCTAGGCTATCCTCCTTTCCCAACTTCCTCACCCTTGATGGGGGTACAACTGTTGATGTATCCTCCTTTAAATACCTTAGCGTCTGGCTTGACAGGCACCTTGGCTTCTTTTAGCACATAGATGCTGTTCATAAAAAACTCCATGCCATGCTTGGTGCCCTTTATAGGAAAAAAAGTGGTATCTCTTTACTTGCTCGCTGGGAAATAATTTCAAAGATGATACTTCCCAGCTTTGATTATGGTGACATACTTTACAGTGCTGCACCCAAGTCCATTTTGGCCAGACTGGATCCCCACTTTCACTCCTTCTGCCGGTTTGCCTTGTCCTGTCCTTCCCATACTCACCACTGTTCTCTGTACTCTGATCTCTCCTTCCCCTCCTTGGTAGATCACCACCTTACCCACTGTGCCTCCTTCATCTCTAAATTCTGTCTGTCCTCCCCCCATCTCAGTTCTCTTCTCTCCCCATGCCTCCTTCCTCTTACTCACTCCATAACTCAAGCTATCACTCCCTAATGCTCCCTTCTTGTAAATCCCTTGTGGGACAGAATTCCTTCTCTTACTGCTTTCCTAAAATCTGGAACTCTCTTCCCCTTACAATTTACTCTGCCTCCTCCAAATGCTCTCTTTCCTTGTTACTCCAAGCCTATTCCACTCCCACCTGCAATTGCCCTTAGTCTAATGTCTTGTCCCCCTTTCTCTTCCCCATCTGCTGCCAGTCCCCAAGCTACTATACTACTATTACTAAATGTTTCAACCTCCGCACTCTTCCTTGTTCTTTTTTTCCTCCTTTTCCCTTTCCCTCCTTCCACTACCTTCTCCTTTCAACCCTTTTCTTCCCAATCTCTCACCTCTCCCCTTCACTACTACCTACAATCTATTCACACTCTCTTTCATCCTCTCTCTCCTCCCTGCTCTCTACCCCACCTTTTTTCTCCTTCTTTCCTATCTAACTTTCTTGTTTAGCAATTTGCTATTTACGTTACTGTATATACTGTACATAGCTGTGCATTTTGCTTATCAGATTACTGTGCTTTGCTTATATTATGTATTTATTCCAACCCCCATTCCCCCAGGAGACATCTGGAAACAATCTTTATGGCTCAGTATGTATTTCCTGGTAAATCTCTTTCAATATCTATATCTATATCTATATCTATATCTATATCTATATCTATATCTATATCTATATCTATATATCTATATCCCTATAGATATATATAGATTTATATAGATATAGATATACTGCATATGCTGTGCCAATATAATTAGTATAGTTAGGACTGTACAGCCACTTCAATGTTAAACCCAATATTTTGCACTTTAAATAACTTTGCAACCATACAACCTATTTGCTTGAAATATTGCATGCACTGTCTCCACAGCACAGCACAGCATAGATCTCTGGATCTGACAAGTTTCATTTGGGTCGGTGGTGTGGTTGCAGAGCTGCAGAGTGCCAGAAAGTGTGAAATTTACCATTTTGTTGCACATTCTTTGCTCGGGTGTAAGTCTGAAACAGTTTGGGGGTTTGATCTGAAATTGTTAGGCTATATGGAGTCTGGGTCACTGATGTGCATTTTGAAATTTTGGTGACAAAATATGAATCCATTCAAAACATATTAAAGTTTAAAGTTTCCCATTATAGTCTTTGGGAAAAAAAATATATGACCACCTCGAAAGCACCTTTTGTTTTTGCAAAAGCACTTTTGACTGCTGCAAATGGATTTTGCACTGGTGTACTGCTGCCATCTTATTTTCAGTTAGCGATGGGTAAAAAACACCGTAATTCAAAAAATACTGCCCCTTTGTAAAAACCAACAGTTGTGTTTGCCTAACTGGGGACCCAGGAACACGATTCTGACATTAAATAATGGCCAGAAATATGTTTTTTGTAATTTGGCCATTGAAAGTGCCGCAAATTTGTGACACTTGGGTTGCAAAAGTGCCTCAAATTATATATATATATATATATATATATATATATGCCAAGATATTACTTATTTGCTGACATATTTATTTATTTATTGAAATGTTTCACCAGGAAGGCACACTGAATAACAAGTTGCTCATCTCCTGGTGCGATCTGGGGAAGGGGTACACAGGAAGTGACAATATCAACATACATACAGTAGCATTTGATAGTAATGAGTAAAGGTAGAAACATAAGCAGTTTAAAATGGGACATACTATATATATTTGAATTAATTTTTATAACGTGGCTGAGAATTTATGCATACATTAACATGCACTTACCCAGACAGGACTGAAAGTGCAGTAGTACAGGTATAAGTAAACTGATACCTATTCAAGTGCTGAGAAGAGAGAAGTTATAGAGGGAAATAGGGAAGGGAGGGGGGAAATGGCATACAGCTAGCCCCTCAAGGGGGTAGAGAACCCTGCCAGGGGCTGGACTCGTTAAGCAACAGAGGTAGAAAGAACTGAGGAGGGGGAAGGAGGGGGAGGGTAGCAGTAGAAAAAAGGGGGAAGACAAGGTAAGTGATTAACAGAATGGGCAAGAAGGGGTATTTAATAGGGGGAACTTAATTAGGGAGGGTTAAATAAGGAGCAGTCGACAGCAAGAAAGTTATGAATAGCAGAGGCTAGTGAGTAGGAGGAGGAGGAGGAATGACAAATTTGGGGGGAAGGGAGTTCCAGATTTTAGGGAAGTGATGGGAAAAGCCTGCTTGACCAATAAGGGTGGTGTGATGGGGGATCATCAGAGTATGAGTGTTGGTAGATCTGAGGGAGTGAGAGGGAGGAGGGAGGAGAGGAGAGGGAGCATAGGAGGTAGGGGGGCGTTTCCTTGCCAGAATTTAGAAGTTTGGCACAGTGAATGAGGCATCTGTTAGCTAAAGGGGGAAAGGACAAGGCATGGTATAGGTGGCAGTGATGAGTATGTGGTGGAGCATCAAGGGCAAAGTGACAGAAAGCATTAAAGAGAGAGTCCAATCTGTTCAGGGATGATTTGGGAGCGGTACCATAGACTACATCACAGTAGTCAAAAATAGGGAGGATCATCTTCTAGACTACTTCCTGCCATACCATAGGAGGGTTACAACTATGGTTTCTAAATAGGGTGCCAAGCTTGGGGCACAGTTTTTTCAGAATGGTTCGATGTGTCCAGAAAAACTGAGGTGTTGGTCCAGCCAGACCCCAAGGTATCCGAAAGAGGAGGTGTCCTCAAGGATTGTCCCATCAATGGTATGGAAAGTGGGAAGGGGGTGAAGCCTAGAGAGTCTCTGCCTTGTGCCAAAGGTCATGGAGACTGTCTTTTTGGCATTTAGGAAAAGCTGATGTGAGGCAAACCATAGCTGAACCTGGTGGAAGTCATGCTGTAGGATGGCTGCTACATCAGTAGGGCAGTTACCAGAGGTGTACAGGACAGTGTCGTCAGTGTACATATGGATGGAAGATGAGGGGGATCAGGCTGCAGGGAGGTTGTTTACGAAAATGGAGAATAGGATGTGGCCAAGTACTGAACCCTAAGGGACCCCTGTTGAGATTGGAAAGGGGGGGGAGAGATTTTATCAAGGATCTTGACGGATTGTGTTCTGCCTGTGAGGTAGGCTCTAAACCAGTCATGAGCAGGAGCAGACAGACCAGCAGCCATAAGGGAATCAAGGAGAAGGGTATAGAAGACTGTGTCAAATGCCTTGGCATGGTTGACAAAGATAGCAGAGGTGATGAGGCCATTGTCCATCCCGGTGAGGATGAAGTCAGTGAGCCTAAGGAGGGAGGAGGTGGTGGAGTGGTTCTTCTGAAATCCAGACTGGAACTGAGTGAAAAAGGAGGAGTCAGCTAGAAAGGAGGCTAGTTGAGAGAGGGCCAGGTTTTCTTGGAGCTTGGCAAGGGTAGGGAGGAGGAAGATTGGGCAGTAGTTTGCAGGGAAGGAGGGGTCACCACCCTGAGGGAGGGGGAGGACCACTGCATGTTTCCAGGGCAAGGGGATGGAGGAGGTCTTAAAGGAGAGGTTTAGAATGGCACGGGGTCAATACCGCGCACAACACTATGCCGCATGGCACAATCGCACTGCCAATACAGCACGATTCTTGCCATGTGGCATATCTTTCTTTTCTGTGGGAGACTCCACCCTCACACCCCCCATTATGGGGGGCTGTGCTCCCCAAACCCCCCCCTCAATATAGATTATCAACTCTGGGGGTCAGGTCGGGGCGCACACAGATCAAAAATAAAAGTTCTGGGACCAGGAATCAAACCCAGTCCCAGAAGCATTGCCTGGTTCCTACTGCTGTGGCTCAGTTCATTGAGCCACAGCAGCTGGTTTGTAGAACCTGCTCCCAGCAGAGGTCTTATCCTCTGCCTGGGAAATGGAATGGTGCAATACCGCATACAGCAGTATCGCGGTATTGCACCATTCGCCTCACTAGTGCAGAGCTGTACCAGGTTAGCTATAACGTCGTGACGCCATTAGCCGCGACGCATTATACAGGCATCGGTTTAGAATTACTGTGGTCCAGCACCTCAAGTCTGTTAGGGTATGCTCATGTCATTTTAGTAAGCAAAGAGATCAAGGTCACTCATGCAGAGCTTAACAGCAAAAGGAATACTACTTTTAACTGTCAGCAGGTTGCAAATTAATTTGCAGTAGTTACATATGACTCTCTCATGTTTCACAATAACAGCTGAGATATTGGGAAAATATGTCATACTGTTTCCGTAGTCCACAGACTTTAACAGTACTGTTTCCACAAAATATGACATTCCTTATGGCAAGCGGAATGCATCCAGAAACTGATCATGGTATGGGACAGGACTGGCACATGCAGTATGCACTTCAGGCAGCTTTCGTATACCAGAACAGATAACAACTAGTGTCCAACAGGGCATTGTAAATGGATTATATCATGTCTTGTATGTCATAGTTGTTTGCATTCTGACTACTACTGCAAGGGGTACAAGAAGGAATTTATGTTGTGAGCAGTGTGTGCTAACACTTTACCAGGCATGTTTTTTTTTCTTGTCCAACTAGACAAGTCACATACTTTTCAACCTGTCATCTCATTATGTTAACTGTTGATGTATGATAGCTCAAAGCATATGGTAGTAGCAAATCACTCTACAGTTCTGAGCAGGTGACAGATCTCCCTGTCATCTATCTTTGTATTGTACTACATGAGCAGTCTATGGCAGATACACCACATGGCAGTATCCAGGTGACATAGCAGTTGTTACACTGTACAACATTCATGCACTACATGTATAGTTCTGTGCACAAAGATAGAAAAATGCTTGGATACAGCATACTATCATTGTAGAGCAACAATAAGCTAACTCAGTACAGTGCAAATGATAGTTAAACAAAAAAACAATGCTAAGCTATCACATCCAAGAGGTTTCTCACAGAATGTACTCTTCAGTGGATTGGACAGCATCCACATTGCGGAGAATGATCACATATGCATCTTTCAGATTCTTAGGCAATCTTTCTGTCACTGTACACACTGTATCATTGCACTCCACCCATCCACTTCTGAACCTACACCATGTAACATAATGGCCAGACTGTACAAAAGGCCCATGATGAAAAATGACAGCATGAGTGTCAAAGTGAGTACCTGACAACATAGTTCTCACAGCAATAAAGTCAGTGATAGGTGTATTAACTTTCAACCCTTGTGAGTTAAATCACTGAAGCATAATCATGATATAGGAACTACACTGAGTGGCCTGCAAAGAACATATGGTACTTCATCCACATCTGTGGCACTGCCAACCAGTTTTTGCATCTCTGAACAATCTGCAGCATTTTACAGATTTTTCATCTGGAATGTACACAGATAGCCATAGCATGTCATTAGTTGGTTGTGTCTATGTGTCCACATGACAAACATGTGCACTTGCACACCTAGTTTTCTGTGAAGTACTGTCTCAGTGGAGTATCATCATCAGCCAAGCTGTTTATGACACCCATCATGAATTCACTTACATCGTGTTGTGCATTGTCACCAAACATCCTCTGCCCAGGTTAATTTGCCAGAGTTAACCATAGAGGAGTTAGACTCTGCAAGCTAGGCACTTGTTCTTTGACTGCCCCTTATCACTCTTTTCAGTGCCTTGGAAAGA
The DNA here is from genome assembly GCA_016271365.2 of Neoceratodus forsteri. Lineage (NCBI taxonomy): Eukaryota > Metazoa > Chordata > Ceratodontiformes > Ceratodontidae > Neoceratodus > Neoceratodus forsteri. The sequence continues at coordinate 1,336,879,403 of CM057455.1, read as the reverse complement.
GTTGTTGACTTTGAGACAGTCAGTAGCTGAACAAACTCTGGCATATGCATGATAGCCTGCATTGCGGAATTTGCATAGCAGTTCACTCCAGTACTACTGTCAAATATTGGCAATTTCTCAAGACGAGTGCACTTTTTTGCAGGTGGTGACCTGATATCATCACTAAGTGAGTGATTCCCAAGGATAGCAGATGAAGGAGACACAGAGCTTTTACACTTTGTTCTTTTCAGTGTCTGTGCTGTGTCCATGGACATGTCTCAAATGGTTAGGTTTCTAGGCACATGAAACAGTGTCTCATTTGGTTGGTATAGGGTATGTAGCCAGTTGTATTCCAGAATGCACTTAACATCAGCACGGACCTTGCTCTTTGAAAGCTTAAGTATGTATACACCTGCAAGTGTTCTGACTCGTGACAAAGCGACATATGACATGCCATCCTTAAAGATTCCCATACTTACATCAATGATTGCACTATCAAGGCTGAGTCCTCGTGATTTGTGAATGGAGACAGCGTAAGCCAGGCAGAGCCGGAACTGCTTATGTGTAACATAGATTTCCCTCACAATCTGAAACTTCACAGTACATCTGTCAATGGTAACAGGACTGTCACTGTTGTCAAATTTTACAGTCACCAGCTCTACAAATGTCTTTCGGACAATGTAGCCCATTGCACAGTTAACCAGGCCATGATCGATATAGAGGTTCCTGCTTTGCATTACATGTGCATTTTTGCACAGTGTTAAAACTGCTTCTAACCCAATAGTTTGAGACACATCAGCTGTTAATTCTCTCAGTCACTCAACCATCTTTGTCACCATAGTAGGTATTAGACTAACACCATCAATCGCATCAAGTGATGTCACTGTGACAATAGGTTGCTGTTCTGTTTCTAGCATGATCTGGTTAAGCTCAGCACATTGCTTAAGTCTTGGTAACAAGCATACAATCCATTGCCCATTGTTCTGCAGCTCTGTAAAGAGCTCGCATGCATCATACATAGAACTATCTTTTTCTAGTGATAACACGTGTCCTCAGCACTTCCAAATGAGAAACTGACAAGTTGCCAATGTGAGTTTTATCAAGTAGTGCTTTATAAGATATATCACCTCTCTGCTACATATTCTGGAACAGTTCAAAATAAGAGAACTCCCACAGATTAACTCCACCTATGGACCCAATGGTCTTTTTAGCTTCCTCTTCTGAGAGAGTTGCGAAGACATATTGACCATTCACAGGAGCTAGCTGGAGAAGATCTCCAAAAACAACAATGCACTTGCTGACAAATGGCACATCATCATCACTGTCTACTATCCCCAGGAGGCACAGGTGAATGTAAGCAAGAAGAACATTGGAAACCATGCTGATCTCACCAATTATTAGCAGCTCCATTTTGTCAAACATTGCCCTCAGTTCACTTGCAAACTCAAAGGACAACTTTCTGTACTTTCCGGTCTTGCCATGCTCCACTGGGAGCATAAACAGTCTGTGTAGAGTGACACCACCTATACTGTAAGCTGCCAGACCAGACCAGTTAGCACAGATACAATGACAGGTGTAGGTGTGTCAGTAAGTCTATGGATTGCAGCACTTATAGCTTCAGTCATGAAGCTTTTACCAGTACCAGCAGCATCATTCGACACAATCAATCACAGCCTGCTTTTTTCCTCCATAAGCACCTTAGGCCTGGACCATAAATCTACGTGCTGGTTTGCAGACTACCTTGGAGAATGGAAACAGCAGGTTAAAGCTGAAGGTGATCTTTCTCCATTAAAACCTATGCTGAGGGGCATGCCCCAGGGCTCTATCCTTGGTCCCCTCCTCTTTGCAGTCTACATTAACAACATCAATGACCCCATCAAAAAAGCCAACATCCACTTATTCGCGGATGACACTGTACTGTACTTGAGTCGTCCCATGCCGGAAGCAGGCTGTGAAGACCTCCAAGCTGAATTTAACCTTCTACAATAAGAGCTCATAAACAAAAAACTTTTGTTCAATGTGAAAAAGACAAAAGCCATGCTCTTCTCCCCCTCCTTGCATGCGGCAATTCCTGCTGGGGGGGGGGAGCTATCCCACAAATTACCACTGTTCTTGGAGAAACACTAGAGTATGTATCTAAATTCAAATATCTAGGAGTTTGGCTCGATCATAAACTTTCCTTCGCTGACCATCTCGAAGAACTGCAGAAGAAACTAAGGCAAAGATTAGGACTATTCTACAGAATTAACCACCTGCTCACAAAGGAGGCCAAGATTCAACTGGTTCAAGCTACCTTCCTATCTTTAATAGATTACGCAGACCTGCTCGACAGCCACTGCACTGCCTCTGCACTGGCTAAGTTGGACACCCTCTGCCACAGAGCTATCAGGTTCATTACTGGCCTTCCACTTTCCACACACCACTGCTCCCTGTACTCTTCATTAGGCTGGACTTCCCTTTACTATAGAAGGAATAGAAATGCCGCCCTATGGGCCTTCAGAGCGGTGACCAACAAGCCCCCCTCATATGTCTCAGATTGTATTCCCCGGAGTTTGTTAGGCATCTACGCTCTAAGAAGCTATTCCCTATTTGCCCTCCAAGTTCTAAGGGTCAAAACTCGTTTCGGCAAAGCTGTTCTAAGCTTCTCTTTACCCACATTGTGGAATGGTTTACAAAGGAACTTGAAGCTGAATTGCCTGTTAGCCTGAATATCTTCAAGGCACTCTACAATCGCTACATGAAAGTACCTTGCAAATGTTTTCCTCACCGCTAGCCCACTAATTCCGCAACTCCCCCTTTCCATCCTGACACGCGCCATGTTTCTACCACGGCTCTCACTCTTTCCCTATTAACTCTTCCTGCTGCACCCACCCTTTCCTGTCCACTCCAGCCTAGCTACAGTCCCACCCCATCCATAGCAGTGCCCCAATTATCTACCCTTCCCCCGTCATTATCATAATAAACAAGTACACTACAGCCATCGTCACTTTCTGTGGTTTTAGCTTAATTTTTCCCCCAGTCATCAGTAATATATCCCTCCTCTTCTTTACCTCTCTAACCTGCCACCCCATACACGGCCTCTTTCCCCTATATGTGTAGTTGCCAGCTGCCTCACTCAAAGATCTCTGCTTATAACCCCTGTATACCTTTGGTTGATTGTACATCTGCTGACTTCTTCAATTGTAAAATAATGCTGTTTTTTTATTATTTTATTTCAGCCTTGTACTGTACTGTATACACTGTATATACTTTTCCTTCCTTGTGTAGTATTGCTTTTTGTATACCTGCTTCTGTACTGTACTTTGATGTATTCATGACCAGGTCCACGTTGTAAATGAGCCTTGCTGAATGGTGCCCGCCTGGATAAATAAAGATTTTGATTGATTGATTGATTGACATCCTAATTGGCATGTGTTTGTCACATATGCGTTCCTTCTTGTGGTGCCTTATCCCATGCTCCACAGCATACATTGTTGCAGTAGAGATAACCCATTGGTGAGTATTCAAGTCTCCATCAATATTAACAGATTAATTTATAATGTGCATGCTTTGCTGCATGGCACTTTCAATCTCTGTCATCAAGACAGCTGGGTCATTTGCAAGGGCTCCTTCACCCTCAGGATCAAGCATTTCCTGTGAGTTTACTGGAGTATCCTTCACCAGTTGTTGCCTTGCCTTTTCTACTTGTTCTTTCTCCAACTTCAGCCTCTTGATATAGGCAGTTGACACTTCACGTTTGAAGGAGTCATGGCTCAAATGGAACTGTTCTTCGTAAGTGTCACATCTACCTTTCAGAGTTCCCTCATCTCTCCATGGCGTAAACAGAAAGAGAAGAGCAAAGTAGTAGTGCTCTTTCTTTTCTGTAGTTGCTAATCTAAGCTTGCAGTGGTTGATGAGCCACATTTTATATCTCTTCACTAGAGACCCTTCTAGCCCAGTCACCTTGTACATCTGTCTAGGTGGATCAGAAGGGATACCCCATTTGTAGTCATACCATTGGGTGAACTCAAACAGACACATGTCATCCTGTGGTGCTGTGTATAGTAAGTGTCAATAAGGTTGCTTTTCAGTATGTTAGTTGATGTTGGTCTGGTTGCAGTAAGCTCTTCAATCTCATCATGACTTCTGAGGACACATCTCTTCTCTTTGAAGTTAACATTTAAGTAGTGGATTGATTCAGACTTGCCATAGAGGCAGGTGAGAATAAGTTGGTCACTTGCCTCATATGCTCCACATTCTCAATGTGACAGAGTTTTCAAAGCAAGTGGCCACAGACTAGAAGAGATACATCTGTTGCAATTGGACAGATATTTCCAGAGCTCTTGCAAACAAGTTTGCTCATGTTTGGTAATGCACGATGTCACATACCTCACCAGAACCATTGAGTTATCAGCAACATACTGCACATCAATGTTGGCCTGCCACATCATCAACAGAGCAGGACTGTAGTCATTGATGTATGCATCTGACTCATTCTTGGGCAACTCATACACTCGTTTTGTAGATTTTGCTTCAAGATGATACCACATCGTAGAGAACACATCATTCAGGCATACACTCTGACAGACCTGTCCAAACCAACATCTTGTGTACCAGTTTCCATGGTTTTTTGCCTTCTTATGACAGTATTTGCAGCACAGTGTTGGGCTGTCATGCTTATCAGGAATCTGACACATCACGTACTTCATAATGAAGTTTAGAAAGTCAGTTTCATCACTGTCACCAATATGTTGAGCATCTTTCACCCACAACAGCATGTGATGTGTGGTGCTCCATGTGCCTGGTATTCTGTCCTCCAAAAATAGTGCTTAACAATGCCAAGAGGTGGATTGGTTTTTGAGAGTATGAATCGCAACACTGCCTGGAAGTGTTGATGAAAATACCATGATACGGATACCAGATCCAGAGGGCACATCTCACCAAGAGTCATACTGTGTATGCCATCTACATCTGAGTTTGCCCACTTAAGAAAGTCAGCTAAGTCATCCCAGCTGTACTCTGCACAACTGAGAGTGACAAACCATGTTGCAGGACCAAACTCTCTTAGCATGCACATCATCTCAAGAGTATCGTCTGTACGAGTACTCTTTGGTACCACACATACTGGACATAATTGAAGAAATATTTGCTTGCAGCATCTCATCTTTCTTCTCCAGTTTCTTAATCAACTATGCAGCTGTCATGTTCTGAAATTCTGTGCTGAGATGCAATGTATGCACAATACTCGACGGAATACTTAGTTCACTCTCCCACAAAAGATGAAAGACATATGCTACATGTCTACGGAACTTGCCATCTGAATGTAACAATCTGGACGCTCTGTACTCAGCTCCAGGAACTCATACCTCACGCTCATCCAGATGTCCACCAATTCCATGTGGAAAGAGGCCAGGAAAGCAACGTGCCTCCAGTGTGCTCTCCTGGATACTGAAAGGTGTCCCTTCTACCTGTTTCATCTGGTACAAATCAATATTATCCACCACTGGGTCCTTACCATGTAATGGGTGGAAAGTGTATTGCTCATACATGTTTTCATTGGTGGCAACTTCAGCCTTCTCAATCATGGCCTTGGAACGATCAACAACTCCAAGCTAGATGTGAGCATCAGCTAGTGTGTCTATATCAATCTCTTCATAAAATGGATTGTGATGTTTCAGGTACTGCAAAGCATGCTTTGCCTTTTCAGCATTCATAGTCTGTTACCAGATTGTTTTGGCCTTAGTTTGCACACCATTTATGAGAATGACAACACTGTTCTCTCTGAATATGGTCTGTACATTCTTCTGCTGTGGTAGAGGGAGGTACATGATAGAGCCCTTTAAAGATTTAATGAGCTCTTTCTGTGGCAAATATTTCATCTTAGGGTTTAGCCTCAGAATTGTCTGAAATGGCTTCATTGTCTGAATTAGAATTCTTTCAAACAAGTTCAAGCCAGCAATCACAGCAGGGGTTTTGTGTACCTCCATTCTGTTTAGTACTGACCTAGGAGGCAAAGTGTCAGACTTAATTTATGGTAACAGTATGTGTACAGTGCAACTAATTCCCATACTTCAAAGTCTGTTTTTAACAGCACAGATATACTATCAATTGACCCCACATTTCATTCCATCTTGGAATATTGTGTAGGTCAGCATTAACTGACTGTTCCTTGTAAGAGAGTCATTCACAAGACACACAGACAATGTCAAATTTCTGTCAGTTACTAATCTCAAATTTGGCTATCTCAGTGCCAAAGATTCTTAGCAACTGTGTCTCTTGCACTGTGGCAGTGTGTGTAACATCTACAATGCTGTCTGTTGCAACACTTAGCTTCTCCTTTAGCCATAGCTCCTTAATAAAGTCGATGACACCATCCACATCTCCATCAGTCAGCAAAGAATAGGAAGATATGAAGTCTGTCACAGAACATCTAATGCGATACAGCTGTCACACAAATTTCTGCATTCCAGAGTTGTGTACAGCAATCATATGAAAGTGATGGAATATACTCTCACATGCTCCAGTCTGAAGACAAGCAAGCGAATGCCCCATCAAACCAATTAGAGGTCTAATGTCACACTTGTCAACAGTGTCAAACAGCTTGTATCTTCCACATCTCCTTGAGTTAAGAAATGTGTTCGGGTAATTTTCTGTCACACAGAAAGATTCTTCCCTGATATTGCACAAGTTATCACAAGACCATTTGATAGAATGTGATTTACTTTGTGCAGTGTCCATAACGTTTCCTTCATCCACATCTAAGACATTATCATCATGCGTTACAAGTAACATATTCTGTTCTTTACCAGAGTCATCTACTACCAGAGTAACTTTCCTGTCATGTACATAGTATGCCTCCTCCAAAAAGTATGCCTCAGAATGCTCAGAATGTATCCACTTTCCCTCAAACACAAAACAAACATTGTCTCTGCTCAGGTGTTCAGAGGGCATTAGTTTATCTCTCATATTTTCAATTTTGACACTGAGTTTATCAATGGATGACATCATAACAGACCGCAACTGTGCCTGTATATTCATAGCTATATTAGCAAAGTGTCCTGCCCTCAGACATAGTTTCATGATAGAAAGTTTTCATTTAACTTTCTTTCCTTTACATCTGACAACTGCTGAAATGATACGTTAAGTCCTAGCAATATGTTCCAATTTTTTAAAGTACCAAGCTCTGCTCTGTTGGGTAGTACCAGAACTACCTATTGCAACACTCTTTGTGATCTTCATTGAGGTAGCACAGACAGGTTTATGACTCCTCAGTGCAGCTCTTTTGAAGGACCAGACTTTTTCTGTCCATTCTTCAAAGTCAGTTTACCAGTACGGACACATTTGTTCTCATGTGTGATGTTTCTGGATACTGTTCTTTTAGAATTGCGGCATTCAGCTGATTCCTTATTGTGAAAAACAGTACTTTTCCATTGTGACATGAGAGAGAACCACCCAAATACCTCCTTCAATTCAAAAGTGACTGTGCCTTTTGTACGATAGTCATGGTCTTCTATCTTTTTGAATGATGACATTCTGTCGTTCTGCAATTTATATCTACAACAAAGAGAGAAATAATAAAAATCATTATCAGCAAAATTTAACACTCAGTAATCTGAACAGTAAATAACCTCTTTTTTTTCCTATGAAAATGTAATAGAAGATTACAGAAGCACACACTGTGCACCATAGGGCATACAGGGAAAAGTACTGCAGTTGAGCATTCACAGATGGAGGCAGTACAGTAGACCTACAATTTGAGAGGAATAGGGTAGAGTCTCGCAATATTATTGTACATCCACAAATTCATACAGACAGCAGACAGGTTCCCAGCTATATTTGGATACAGTGACCTGCAAAGACAGTGTATTCTAGGCATATTGTGAGCATAGAATAAGACAAGCGGCAGGTAGCATGGACTGCCATGGGACTTATATACAAAAATGACAATGAAGGACTGGAGTTAATTCTGTGTTGGAGAAGTCATGGGACAGCTACTCTGATCTTTGTATCTCTGTTAGAGACAACAGGTAACACAGCTCCTTTGATTTTTTGGGGAGGGATGGGGGGAGCAGTATCACACTAGCACCAGGGCACCCAATGTTTTCTTTTGGGAAGTTGGTGGTGGGGGGAGGGAAACTAAGTACATAGTGGTGCCATCACACTACAGGAATGACCAGATTCCATTCTTGTACACATGCATGCCATATTGAGTTTTGACACATGCTGCAACAACTTACCACCTCATATCCATGCCCTCATCACGAGGCATTTTGTGGCTGGTACAACCCTGCACACTCTTCATCCCCCCCCAACAGTACAGGCTAGCACAGTATCTGTAATCAAGTGTTCCAAAGAGACCACAGCCTGCACTGTGACCATAGGACTAGCTCAGTCTTGAAAGCATGCTTGGCCCATGACACAGATTGTGTCATAGTTTGCAACAGTTCACACCTCACACACAGACAACGTACAAGCATAAATAAACAATCTGGTACATGTGAGATATTCCCACCACTCCAACATTGGTCTCACACATCACAGGATCTCAACGTGGCAACACTTCAAAAGGTGAAGAAGACAAGATTCCACACAAAACCCCTTCATCTCTACACCTTAGAAGTAATTCACAGAGCACTCCTGCATGCAGATCACCATAATCGACACTAGGTGGGGGGGGGCAGGGGGCAGCGTTCCCTGATGGCAGATATAGCTACCATAGAGGGAAAAAAGGGGGGGGGACACTTAGAAATGATCATGTAATATCCCTAAACTACATTCAAAATACAAGCTAAATACATTTGTACAAAATGAAAGACTTATTTTTACTGAAACAATGGGTCTGGCACCTTGCACAAAGCTGATTTTGTGGAAAACTCTTGCAAACAGGCATTTTGCATGCTCATGAACAGGGATTTTGCATGCTCACAAACAAGGATCACCGCCATACATTTTTTTAAAAAGAAATGTCCCAAAAAATGTTAAAACATAAAAGTACATAATTCACAGTGATACATGTTTACGTTGTGAAAAGGTAACCATAAAAACATTTTAAAATATTTTTAAATGATATCCAGACCTCTTTTCTCGTGAACAAAGATTTTGAATGTTAACGAACAGGGATCCCTGTTAGCTACTCGCATGCGAACAGGGATTTTGCATGCTTATGAATAGGGATCACTGCTGTACCATTTTTAAAAAAAAATTTCCCCCAATATCTTTAAAACGTAAAAAAAAAAACCAGATCATTCATAGTGGTACATGTTCATGTTGTGAAACAAAAACCATAAAAAAATCTAAAAAGATTTTTAAACAATATCCAGGCCATGTTTCTCATGAGACTCTCACGAACAAGGATTGCCGCCATACCATTTTTTCAAATAAAATGTCAGAATAAATGTGTACAATGTCACAAAAACAATATTAACACATACTAATGCATCTGTATGTCATTAAAAAAAGCATAAAAACATTTCAAAACATTTTTGAAAAATGTTTTCTAGGTCACGTTTCTCTCGAGAGTCTCACGAACAGGTATTTTGCATGTTCACAAAGGGGGATCCCTGTTTAAGACTCACTCATGGACAAGGATTTTGTATGCTCACGATCAAGGATTTGAAAGACAACAGGAAATGCAGTTTCTAGACCATTAGAAACACAGTAAAGACAGGAAGTAGGCCATCCTGGATTTCTCCAGTAAAGAAGAGTGTTTCTGACTGAACAGTAAGTAATCTTATAAAATCATTTATATTTTAAAGGTGTTTCCATTACATAAATTTACATAAAAATGACATATTTCAAAATCAGATTTTCTGGGGTTTCTGATGATACTTCTTGCAAATGTTTATTCTCTGACATTGTTAACTTACAAATAGTTTAAGCATTTCATGTTAAAGCCTGTCAGTGTGATGCGGTTTTATTTTACATTGCAACACCACAGAAATCAGCATTTTAAGCAAGCATTATAGTAATCTGTTAAACTATATACCAGTATGTTTATTATTATAAATGTTCTTAAACCTAGATGCTTGATTATTGAAGGTCTACACTGTATGTAACATTCCCAAAAAGAAGAGAAACAGCACTGCTTTTAGAGATACCACTAAAAAGTACAGTAAATCAGCAACCTTACTCTCTCTCTCTCTCTCTCTCTCTCTCTCTCTCCCTTTCAAATATCAAGTACAAACAAAAAAGTCAATTAATTAAGCAGTAGAGCACTACTACAGTTTGGTGAACAACCTTTATGAATAATTTTTTTAAAGCTTTGTACAGGGAAAATTACATTTTTTATAAGAAAAGATAACCTCTTACCACCTAGAATGTTAGTTCAAAAAGAAATGGAACTCAGGGACTGTCACAGACTCCCCAGATGACCTGTGACCAATAGAATTTTCACATATTGCTGTGTTGCAGAATGTGACCAATCAAGTGTCTATCTTATCCCACCAAAGTAAAGAGAATGTTTTATAAACAAACGGCCAATGGCAAACAATCCTGTAGACACAACATTAATTAATTAACCCAATGTTATGTGTCCATACTGTGTGGTGCTGCATGAGTCATCTATTTTGTGCTCTGACAGTTTAATCCCATAGCAATACCAGTCACTTGGCAGAGGGCTGTTGAGAGATAAACACATTTTTGAGATTGCGGTCTTTACCAGGATCTTTTCCAAAATTCAGAATGGCAGAAAGCTTCATGGCTTGTGCTTGGATTGTGGATAGTAGCCTTGTGAGAAGGGCAGCTGCATTTGCTAGGGCAAGTTATTTTGGCAATGACTTGCATCTGCCAAACTGCAATGTGTTGTGGTTTGGCAAGGGTGGCATGAGATGGGAGCAGCTCATGTCAACTATACGCCGGCTACTGGAGACACACCCTCCACCAGACATACTACTCATCCATCTCAGAGGTAATGATTTGGGCCACAAAAGGGGAATATATTTAATTGAGGCTGCTCAGTCAGACTTATAGACTCCTTTTTTTTTGTTGAAACTTGAATTTCTTTTATTAAAAGTATGGATACACTTTTTTTTCAGCAGTAACATTTCACATAATACTTTTGTTTGGTTACATCTTTGTCATTCATCATTTGGAGCAAGATATTCAAAACTTTGCACTGACACAAACCGTTTGCACATGGTTTGCGTGGGTCCACTATATTTAAAAGGTCAAATAGTACAAGCAAACTACATTAGCACTTGGCAAAAGTATAATGTATGCAAGGGCCAAAAAGAGAGTGTGTGTACATGAATACAGTCACAATGCTATATTCAGTGCATTAGTGCCACGCAACTGTTTTTGGGTGACTTAGTGCAACACTTTGCTTGGTGAAAATTACCGCCCAGGAAAAGGTAGTCTAAAATCTGGGCAAACCAGCTTTGCATGACTTTGTGGCTTTGCACAGCTTTACGAGTCTTTGCGTGATTTTGCGCAACATACTGTAGAACCGTGGTTCATGGAACTCAGCAATTCACAAGTGTGAATACTGGAGTTTGCGAGGATCTGCCAGCAGTGGTTTATTGACCCTAACCAGTTAATATTAAACATAGAAAGAAACCAGAAATGAAAGAAACATGCTGTACACAAATGGCACCTCCTATGTTGCCATCATCTGCCACTGGTCCCAGCCATGCCAGGCATTAAGGGGTGACCCGGTGCCCAGTGGACACCATGGCAGTGTGTCCATACAGCATGCATCTGCAGACCACCCTTTGGTGGACACCAACAGAATCCAGCACAGACATGCAGCACTGGGAGTGTGGAAGGTGTTGAGGGAAGGGTGTACAGGTGGCCAGTCTGTACCACATACTAGGTACTGCCACAAGGCTGGGACAATCCACGCAGTGCAAATGGTCCAGTGTAGGGAATACCCCAACACCAGTGTGCCTGTCTGATGGTATGTGCCCCCCCAGCCACATACTGCACATCTGTATGGACACCACAGCACACACAGACAGCCATGTATATGTCACTGTGAGTATCCCATGCCAGTGGTGCAGCATCTGTTGGTCACATAACAGTAATGTCCACTGTCAGTACACACCTGCAAGATGGGCCTGTCACTGTGTAAAGTGCAGCAGTCATTGATGTCCTACACACCATAGACATTGCTGTGTCCCTCACACTACTGGCCTCCTTGTTACTGTAGTGTATGCTGTGCATTGTAGCAGGAACTACAGTTTGACAATTGCATGCAGCACCACCACCAGTGCCTGTTCTGTGAAGTCCCCTGGGGCACAATATTCTGTGCAGTTGCATACAAATGTAGCCTGCAGCTACCATCATGCACTTCCAGACTGACCTACAGGTGGAGCTGTGGGACCCTGCAATTGCACTGGGCAAACTGCATACAAATCAGGACATAATGAGATGCTAATCTGGATGTTTGCCCACAGACTTCCTAAGTAGGCTCATTTGCATGTCACTTTTGAATATAGCAAATTTTGCCCCACGCAAATGTTTCGGAAACATGGTACATTTCTGCAGATTTTCACATGAGCTGGTTCTTGCAGCTTTAATGAATCCACTCCTTTGCTAGCACACACATTGGTAACATGGTTCACCTCTACCTTCCTTCACATCGCTGTGCACTGGCCTGCTGTTGTGGTTTGCACTTCCTGGTTACTATATTCAGAGCTGTCTTATTTCTCAGCTATTTTAGCACTGCACTCCCAGCCCAGTTTGCCTGGCTTCCTAGGCACGCTATATTCAACAGGTTTAGCACTGGGGCTGTCCCTTTTGAATATAGTGGGCTACTGGTTCCGGGCTAATTTAGCATGATGGGCAGTGCTAATTTAGCCCCAGGGCAAAGTTTTGAATATCTGTCCCTTGGTGTTTTGTTCCATTACATATAGTATACCAAATAAGGAAAAAGACATTATTGAGAAGTTCAGCAGGGATGGTTGGTCACCAATGTCCTTAAAAGTCCTGTGGTTAATTAATACGAAGAGTCCAAATAATATGGTACAGCAAATTGCTGTAATAATGTCAAAGACAAAGAGAAAAGAGAAATTAAAAACAAGAATACATCTTTTATGTAAGTGTACATGTGAGTATCAAAAGATCATCCAAACGATTACGCTACTTAACTAATCTCTTAAATAAGTACCTCATTAAACTGAATATCACATTTTGAACTATTCAACAATAATTAAAACCAAGTAAACTTAGGTGCGTTTCTCCCTTTCTCCCTCTCCCCATCCCCTTGACCACTTGATATTGAAGCATTACAAAATTTGAATCAAGCAAACCCCATAAGAGATTTGTATCTGAGGCCATGGGTGCCATATTTCTAGAAACTTTGTGTGTTTTAGCCTTATCTGGCTTGTGATTCATTCCATTCATTCTAATTCTGATACTTGCCCATGACATGGTGCTGCAATGCAACTTGCCCTGTCTTGTGCCTGTCCTCATTGTTTTGTACCCTGACTTTCTGTAGTGGTACACACACCATGGCCATGTGCTCACCTGCACTGGGCTATTGTGCCGGATCATGTCCTGTCCCTTGGGCATGGGTGGTGGGTGTGCCGCTCTCCATGGTATTGCTGTGTTGCTTTGTAGTGTTCACATGCACCATACTGTGCTGTCTGTCGGTGGTGTGCTACCCACTCCTGTGTGTGTCTCTGCGCTGTATCCCCTGTGTGCAGCATGGCACGTGACGGGTCCACTATGGTGCCAGTCATTGCTGTGATGGCCTCTGTCTGCCTATGCAGACTCCATGGCATCTGTTAGCTGCTCTGTTGCCTCTGCCTGCCGCTGGGTACCTATTTGTGTTGCATGCAGCAGTGACACATGATCCTCATGTCTGCGAGCCTCATCCCGAACCAGTGTCTGTATTGCAATGCACATTACCGGCATGGTGGACTGTGCACACCTCCTGTGCTCTGCAGCAGCCCTGTTGCTCTCCAGTAGTGCATTGTGTATGCCATCCACTGTGTTCTGCAGCTTATTCTGGCACCCTGCAGCATCATGGAAGTACTGGCATAGGTCATCATCACCTGCATCATGTTGCTCTGTGGGACCAGGGTGCATGAGTGTTGAATGGTGTGTGGTGGTGCTGGACGGTGTGTTGTGCCCCTGTATGTTGCCACCATGCGCCTGTGCACTGATGTGTTCTGTTGCAGGGGACATGTCCGCTATTGCCTCTTTGATGCCTGCTAGCCTCTCCTTCATGGTGGGCTCTTCAGTCAGGCTGGCTGTGTTGCTGGGGGTGTGTATGTGGCAGGACTGTTGTCACCAATTCTGCCCATGGTTGACTCCTGTGTGGATTCATCTGGGAGTGCATCCACACTCTCTTCATCTGCCTTTGTCTGCCGCATGCCAGCACACTCTGTGGCACTACTCATGTCTGCAGTGCTGTCCCCCGACACTGATCTCCCTCCATCTGTGTGGGTACATAATGCATTGACTGTGTTAGTGTTGTGCAGCCTTTGCAGGCTGTCTACATTCATTACTCTGTATTATGGCCATTCATTCATATGGGGTTGCAGTTGGAGTGTGTTCTGCATATGTTCATGTGTGCCACTGTGTGCCATAGCATGCCACCATACCTTACTATTGCAATGTTGTGGTTGTGTTCCTGCCGGGCCATGTCTCTGTGTCACAGTTACTGTTTGTCGGGTGTACCTTTGCATGCAGTCATGTAGCATTGAGCCACATCAGAGCCGGTGTTTGTGGCTGCTGGTGCATGGTTGTGTGGTTCCAGAACCATGCAGTGTGCAGGGCCATGTAGCCCACACAGGTACTGTACCATTGTGCATTACTACAATGTACATGCATGTTGCATCTGTTGCTCACCATGCACTGTGCCCATGGCATTCCTGTCCAGTGTTGTTGGTATTACAGTGTGTGTGACGTGGCCGGTAGTGTTGTGTGTGTATGTGGCAGGCAGTGCTGTCTGGTACAGCGTTTGTGCACATATGCATGCCTGTGTGTCTCCATGCCTGTACCAGGACATGGGTGCCATGTGTGTGGAATGTGTACAGTAGGCACCCTGTGTATGCTGTGCTGTGCATATGCACCCCTGTCCTTTCCTCCATGTCCTGTGTATATATGTCATCCCTGTGCATGCCTACACATATGTGCCTGGTTCATGCTGTAGCCTGAACAGGTCCAGCTCACTGTCACCATCAGTAGTGTGGGCACTAATGTTCATACTACTAAGGTTCATACTAAGGTGAGAGAAAGGAGCTAGTAGGCCAAGGCCCATAATGCTCCTATACTAATCCATATAATAATAAACCAAATCATATCCTGACAAAATCAAATTGTCAAGACGATGTTTAAAGGATGCTTTAGTATTACTAGTAAACACTTCTGATGGTAAACGATTCCAAGACCCAATAATCCTGACCGTAAAAAAATACTTGCGACCGAGATGCTTAAAAGGTTTACCAGTTAACTGGAGCATATGACCTCGTGTGTTATATACCGATTTTTTTAAAAGAGAGACCGAAATTCAGACATAATATAGGGATCCTGGATAACATCATATAGAAATAGAAGATCACCTCGAATACGCCTTGTAATTAGTGGCATTAATTTTAACTTATCCAGCCTAGAGTCATATGATGACAATTCTAACCCGATATTTTTTTGTATATTTTCATTGAACCCCTTCAAGAGAATTTATTTCAAACATCCTGTAAGGACACCATAATTGTGAAGAGTATTCAAGGTGAGGTCGAACATAAGATCTAAACAGAGGTAACACATGCTTATCTCGAGATTTAATATTTCATAGAATAGACCACATGATTTTATTAGCTGTACTTATAACAGAATACATATGCTTGGAGTAGGTCAGATTATCCGATATGGATATTCCCAGGTCTTTTTCTTCAACAGTGGAGGATAATGGGAGATCATCCAAAATATAAGGAACATTTAAATTATTAGTTCCCATATGCATAACTTTACATTTGGCAGTGTTTAACTTCATTCTCCACTGTTTAACCCAAGTATTAATTACATCTAAGTCATGCTGAATGTAGGATATTTGGTCAAAGTTGGAACTAGGACCTCCAATTTTAACATCATCTGCATATTTAATGGTATAGGAGAGACAACAGTTAGTTAAATCAAAAATGAAGGCTTGAAAAAGACAAGGACTGAGAACCGACCCCTGAGGCACACCACTAAGCACTCTACCCATCTCAGAGAATGATCCATTTGTCATCACTCTGAGTCCTATCTGAAAGCCAATTCTGAATCCATTTAACTACAAAACTATTGATACCAAGAATAATAAGTTTATGAATGAGAGCCCAATGTGGTATAGAATCAAAAGCTTTACTAAAATCAATAAAAATAACATCACACGCTACCCTATTATCCAATAGGGAGCTAAGATTCTCATAAAAGCAAAGCAAATTAGTAAGACAGCTTCTTCCCTTCCTAAAACCATGTTGTTCCCAGTCAGATTTATCAATTATTGGAGACATTATGTCCTTAAGTAGACTCTCCATGAGTTTACAGACAGCAGACGTCAAACTAATAGGACGATAATTTTCCCACAAATGTTTGGAACCCTTTTTATGAATAGGAACCACAAATGCCTCTTTCCATTCACCGGGAATGAAATTGTAAAATAAGAAAAGCTCAAATAGTATTTTTAATGGAATGGCAATATGTACAGATACCAAATAAAGTAGATGACCAGTAATTAAATCAGGACCAGGGGAAAATTTACCTTTTAGTAATAATAATTTATTAAGAATAGATTCTTCAGAAAAAAGAATAGGAGGATCAGTGGATTCTGTATAGTGAAAGGGTTGTGCTTTTGATGAAGAAAAAACTTTACAGAATTTATTATTAAAAACATCTGCCATAGCTTTGGGCTCATGGATTAATCCATTATCAGATGTTAAAGGTCCAACCAAACTAGGGCTTTTTCTAAGGGAATTAATATAAGAGTAAAATTGTTTAGAGCTGGTTTTATCCGCTGTTGATGCTAAATAAAATTCCCACTTAGATTTTGTCTTGCTAATTGTGGCTTTACACTGCCTACTAATCTTTAAAAGGATTCCATTTAGAAGCAGTCCTATGTTTTAAATAGGACCCATATTTTTTATTCTTTAAATTAATCAAACGTTTAATATTTTTATTTAACCATCTGAGTGACTGCTTCCCATTGCGATTTTTTAATTTACATGGGATATAGTTATCTCGTACAGTCAACATAATAGTTTTAAAATTTATCCAACACTGTTCAGGAGTTTGATCCTTAAACAGGGATAACCAGTTTATATTATTAAAATATTGATTAATACTATATATGTCGGCTTTTTCATACAAGTAGATAAACGAAGAAGTGTTATTAAAGACCATATGTCTGTGCAAACTAAATAAGACAGAATTATGATCACTATTACCAATAGGAGAAGAGATGCGCACATTCCTAATGTCAAGGGTAGAGCTACTGAGAACAAGATCAAGAATATTATTACCCCTGGTGGCAGTGTTAACCCATTGATGTAAGTCTACGGTTAAACATGTAGACATGAATTTATTACTAATACTACTAGAAGTAGTAAGTGACTGCCAATTAATTTCAGGAAGATTAAAATCCCCAGTAATGATGACATGACCCACTTGGGAAGCAGATTCAAATTCTGACAATATAGCATCCATAAAAGAACTAGATGAAGAGGGGGGGAACTAACATGTACCAAGGATTATAAAGTCAGATTCAGATAAAAAAATCTTAAGCCAGAGAGTTTCAGTAGGAAGATTATGATTTTTAATAAGGCCAGAAATATTGACAGAGTTAAGTTTATTAGTAATAAAAATGTGTACTGTGACAAGCTGCTACTATGGTGTCAGGGGGATAGCCTGTCTTTGGACAGCACCACTCATCCCTGCACAGTGCTGGTTGTGTGCTAGCTTCTCCCTTGAGTGCCTCTGCAGGTCATGGTATCTCTTCTGCAGTTCACGCCATGTCTGTTTACAGGGTGCTACTGCATTGACCCTTGTTACAATATCATCCCATGCCTGCTGTCTGCTGGCACGCAGCTCCCTGGTGCCACCTCTTGATAGCAGCAGGTCAACCTATGGGAATGTGCATTGCATTGTTAGCCTGCTCTGTCTCTGGGTGTCCCTTCCACTATTTTTTTTTGTGTATGTGTTTCTTTAGTTAGTTTATGTTGACCAGGATGGTGGTCTGGACAGTTTCCTGCCTACTGTCAGCCTCGTCCCAGAGGAGGGGATGCAAGCTGATGGCCAGAGTTGGACTGGGCCACCTGGATAACTGGCAATGTCCAGGTGTGCCCCCCCGTTGGGTACTTGGCCAAGTTCTGCACTTTGAATATCTTTGCATATGTCATCCATATTGTAGTACACTATGGTTGTTTTGTACATTTAAGATGCAAACATAGTGCTAGGGTATTAAATGTCAGTGGCATACTGGTAAGAATGTATCACCCTGGGCTTTCCCTTATTGATTTTCCAGGTGGGCCCCTGCATCACCTTTCCAGGTGGGCCCTCTGCACCCCAGACTGACCCTGCAGATGCCACCTGTTATTGCTCCAAGTGAGGCTATTGATTGTATATGTTGTGAATGGGGGACATTTAGCCAGGACACCAGGGATATTCCCCTAGTCACCAGAAGGGGAGATTCTGGCCGTCTGCAAAGATGGCAGCTCCAATGGACCCAGGAGGAAGTTTGTGTGCTGCTGAGACAGGGGAGATGGCCTCCTCCCTGCCTCTTTTCCTCTAGAGGTTGAAAAAGCTGAAATGTCTAAAGAAAATGTCATGGAGATACCCGATGTAGACTCTGAATCTGATATGGAATGGTCTCAACTGGAAAAAGATACAGCAGAACGATCACAGGTACCCTTTAAAATACAAAGAACTGACTCCATCCTTGAAAAAGAACACAAACTTTCTAAATTAACTGAAGCTGAAAACCGAGTTTGCCTTAGGAAAGAAGCGCTACAGGCAGAACTGTCAGTGCTCCACTCAGTAACTCGAACAGACTGGTAATGACTCTCCTGGAATGCAGAACAGTGCTGTGGTAGCGTCATGAACAGCTGAGTTACAGCTGACTGAAGCCCCTGCAGCTTTTGTCGATGTGACTGGCAGCCCAATACAACAGGACTTTGTGTGCTTAGAGATGCAGCAAGGATCCAGTACGGAAAAAGTAGTGCAAACTGCAGAGCACGATCCAGGCATACTGCACCTTTTGAAACCTGCATCACAAACAACCTGTTTGACAAACAAAACGGTACTACAGAAAACGCTGCAAACAGCTCCTCTGTTGCAACTGGGACATGCAGAACATACATCGGATTTCTTGGAGGCTCCCACCCTGTGACCCACAATAACTAAGTACTGAGAAAGACAATGCCATATCAGATATGCAAACAGCTGCTGCTGCATTGGGTCTTAGAAAAGGGAGAGGGGACGATAAGCAAAACCCACCAAACATTCAAGCCCCTCCTTCCTAAAACACTAGAAACCTCTTTGAAAAGTGTAGGGTGGAAGCAGAACATGGAACTTTGGTTCCTGACCCTAATCATAGACCAATACTGGGAACTTCAAAAGGTACTGAACCTACTTCTCCTACTGCACAAAATATAAACCAGGGACAAATGCAATGGAATATCCCATTCATGACTGACTCAGGTCTAGGTCTACATGCTGAGGAAGTTATACATAATACTTAGCTTCCTTCTCAAAGACCCCATCTATCCTCTTCATCCAAGTCAGAAGCTGAACTATCTAATCCACTTACTTGGGGAGAAAGAATGGATACAGGCACCCCCCAGTGAATGAAATCGCACAAACAACTTGAGCAAATTTCTGACAAAGGGATCATTTCTTTTAGCAACCTTTACCAGTGCAACACCGAAATACAGTGTGCCTGCAGTATTTAGGAGGCCTAGAACTGACTCCAGACAGAATTTATGTTGGGAAAAAAACTGATCAAAGAATCTATGGTTTTTTTTTCAAACAAAATATATGCACTTATTCATGCATCAGGGGACAAGTTGTATGATGTGAGTTTTAAGACACCTCAGGGACTTGATAGATTCTGGTCTAAATATGAGAAATTATGTTTCTCTGCATTATGGTTAACTTTCAGAGCAGTGCCTCTAACAAAACCTGCTATAAAAAATGTCACGATTTTATTCAGAAATGAAGGGGTAGCAGTTCACGATATTACTCACTGGTTACGATATTACTCACTCAACAACATTGTGAGGTATTGGGTACCCCACAGCCCATATTTGATACAGAACGAATATGGACTGGGGGGGTGGCATTATAAAGTTAGGCTACGCAGTACAAACACAGGACCACAACACCTGCCCAGTAGTTTGTTTTTAGGCCGGGACCGGGGACACTGTTTTTACCCAGGCCAGCCGAAAACATGTTTCAAATGTGGATACTATACTCATCTAAGCTCTGCTTGTGATCGCATAAAGTGTTCAGCCTGTTTTGAGTATGGTCATCAAAGTACAGAATGCCATACAGGTGTTAAATGTAACCTGTGTGAGGAATCAGGCCACTTCTATCGGGCTTGCCCATGGGCCACCCACAATAGGAGTGATAGGCCTGACCAGGCCTCTATATTGACTGAAGCTCAAAAAAAAGATATAGCAGCAGCACGACAAATGATGAGAGAACAAGTGAGACAACCCCAGACATACTTTAAAATCAAGAAAGGGAAGCCACTGTTCCGGAACCTTCCTTAGATCAGGCTGTTATACCTGTGCAGCCCATTTCACAGGAACTACAACCCAGGACTTTGGATGTTAACAAGACTCCTCCATCTACATCCAGGGTTCCTGGGGCTACGGAACCACTTCCTTCAGAAGGAACACTAGAAAATCAGCCCCAAGATGTGCCTATTGCTCCTGAGATTGCTATGCATCCGCCTCTGAAATGACAGCGGTCTCTAAAGAAAGAACTAAGAGGCAACAAAACTCTAAATCTAAAATGCGCAAACCCACTACCTCCCAACAAGGTAGTCTACCAACCTAGTTTGAAGCCTTAGCTACTAAAAATAGAAGGGTAGATCTGAGTGAGGACACTGACTCTTCTTGTACAATGTCTTCCCAACATATCCATACTTCTGACTCAGAGGAGGATGCCCCATCCCGTCCTGCAGTAGACACCCGTAGGAGGGGATGCCTGGGTACCAGTACTAGGCGCAGTACACGTTTGAGCAGTACCTCATGAACTTAACATAATCATGTCATCTGAAAATGCTCCACTGTCTGTGGCCTCCAATAATGATAACAGCTTTAAAAATGCCAGATGTCGCCTAATCACCTTTTCTGTTCTACAGGATTTGAACTGTGATGTGTGTTTCTTGCAAGACACCAGGCTGAACACAACCGGTTTAGTAACAATGACACAAAAACTTTGGGTCTGGGGACCTTCCTATTTGACCTATGGGATGGGGGCATGTGATGGAGTTGGAGTACTGTTTAGGGGGCAGTATATTCAGATATCTAGAAATATAGATATTATAGCAGGGCATGTAATGTTGATCGATTTTCTTATATTTAATATAGCTTGGAGAGCTATCAATATATATGTCCCCCAAACGAAGAAGAGTAGAGTAGACTTGTTTGATAGCATAAAACCCTATTTACATACCACAAAACACATATTGTGGGGGGGGGGGATTTTTAACTGTCTTGTCAACAGCTGACAGAGGAGCTAAAACCTCCAAAGAGTTCTGTGATACTTTAAGTCTGCAGCAGATCATCCGAACTGCAGGACTAAAAGATTCTTACAGAACATTACACAAACAGGGTGGTCACACATATTTTAGAGGGTCTCATGAAACTCGCATTGATTTCATATTAACCTAACAATACATTACGGTTTTGACAGCTGAGACACGTCCCTTTGAAGCTTCAGATCATGTTATTTTAACCTTTTCCTTTGATTTAGTAGAAAAAGTCCCAATAGGCAAGAGCTATTGGAAACTTAACAAAACACTTCTGGACAATGAGGAGTTAAATGATGAAATCCAGGATCTATCGCGGGCTAGCATGTCAGTAGCATTTTTAGCAGAGGATATAAGTGTTTGGTGGTCCGAAACAAAAAATATGATAAAAACCCATATTATACAATATGCAAAGTCAGCAACTATTACAAAATATAAAAAAATACTTTACTTTATGAGGACATTTGTAAAAACTTTACTCTTTAATCAATTCCAGGCACAGAGGATGTTTAACCCGAATCTCTAAAATGAAAAAAGAAATGGAGATACTTCAATGTGAAAGAGCTACCTCCCTGTTAATGGAACACAGGGTATGTACACCAGAGAAGTTAGCATGTGGAGACATCTTTTCTAGTTGTAAAAAAGGGTACAGGGTAGGATAATATCCTCCTTAAACTCTTTAGATGGGAATATAGTAAATACTACCCCAGAGATATTAAAAGTAGTACACACATACCTGAGAAATCTATACATGCCCCCCCAGAACAAGACAAAATTTCACATTATTTGAATTCCATAAATGTAGGATCCCTACCACAGTCTGTACTTACAGATATGGTGTCCCCCATTTCTAAAGATGAAATTGGAAACACCATCAGAAATCTGAAAAATAATACAGAACCTGGCCTCGATGGTCTCCCCTCTGAATTTTATAAAACAATTCTGTACAGACATTGTTGAGATCTGATTCATAGTATTCAATTGGATATTATCCTCAGATACATTTGATTTTCACTTTTTGTATTGCAATACAAATTTTTATATACAAAAAAAATAATAAGTCAGACCTAAATAACTGGAGACCCCTGAGTATCTTAAATACGGAGTTTAAGATTTTAATGAAAATATTGACATTTCGCCTTGCTAAGGCAGACCCCTTTATGATTTCCCTAACACAAACATGTTCAGTTGCAGGTAGAAATATTGCTGAAAATCTTCTTCTTCTTAGAGAATTGGTAGAACAGGGGAAATAAGACAAAATGCATGGCTATATTATATCCCTGAACCAGGAGAAAGCTTTCTATAAAATATTGCATTCTTTTCTACAAAATGTGTAACACTCATATGGGATTCCATCTACATTTTGTAACTGGATAATGAAACTCTATAGTAAGGCTATAGTACTCCCTCTAGTAAACGGTTATTTAGGTACATACATATCAATAAGGGGAGGGGTTAGACAGGGCTATCCCATGAGCCCCCTGCTGTACATTTTCTGCTTAGAGGTTTTGCGGACAATCCAAGAGGATGTTCACATCACTGGACTGTCTCCACAGACAGAAAATATGACCTTAAAAGTAGCAGCATACACAGACGATGTATGTCTATTTATAACGGACGCTGAATCAGGGAAAAGGGCAATGTCTCATTTCCACCACTATGCAGAGGCTGCTGGAGCATCTTTAAATATAATAAATGCCAAGGCTGTATCTTAAGTAACTCTCCTGAAAATGTCAACAGTATTGACAATGATCCCATTTCTGTGGAACCTATTAAAATATTTTGCATAAAATATGAAAGGGGAGACAATAGTTTGCTAAACTGGGAGGAGAAATGAGAACTAGGCAAAAAAAAAGTTATTATAATGGAAACAATGGCAACAGACAAAAAAAAAGAAAGTGTGTATAATCAAGATGTTTTTAATACCTATTTTTTGTATTTACGCATGGTTTATCCAATACCAACAGTCTGTGAAACAACTCTCTTGAGTCTGGTATTCCAGGTAGTGTGGGATAGTAGACTTAACCCTATAAAAAGGGAAATATTGTATCTTTCAGTTAAACATGGTGGTTTAAATCTTATTAACCTGATTGCCTTTTATTTTAGTATTTTTGCTGAATATAATATAGTGGACAATAGGTTTCCCTCTTCTGCAGTATGGGTTACCTATGCTGAATGCTGATTATTTCCTTTCATTACATATTGGAAATCCCACCCTATATTACTAGCATGGTATAAAACTATACCCACATTTTTTTTAAACCAATAGTAACAAAAATACGAAAATAGAAATTGCAGCACCTTCAAACCATAGCAGTCAATAGAAAACTTCTATATGACACTATACAAACTAGTGGGTTTTTAATATCGCCTAGTTTTAAAGGAATAAGAGATTAACACATTAACACAATGGTTTTCCTACTGAATGATAACAAGATACCACCTAGGATGTGGGATGTCACATGGCTGTGCTGTCATTGACGGTTACAGTTAAAAGGGAATGCTAAACATAAGCAACAAGACAAACGAATGTGCCCCAGACAAACATGTGGAATGTTAAAAGAAACCATGGAAAATGTTTTTATCTCATGCCCATTTGTGGTAGCTTTCTGGTCAGAACTGGCACTAACATGGAAAACAGCCTTATGACATGCCACTAAATATGAAGAAATTATAGGAGGCTTCTTTCTTACTAATACAACTTTAGATAGTGGTATAATAAGACTTCTTTTTTTCTATTATAAAATTTGTTCTATGGCAAACAAGATGTAAGTTGATTTTTCAACAGCAATATATACCTCCAGGATCAGGAATCCAGAATACAGAATCCTTGGTACATGCACAGTACATATATGAAAAAGAAAACAGAGACCTCCCATAGTCTGGAGACAGAGATGGACTGTGGTACCCTTTCTAAAGGAGAGTATAGGATGAACAATATATTTGGACTGATGTATCCCTAAAATGATGTGAAACTGGGTTTTAATATAATTGTTACTAAACGGTACAGAATTTGTGTAAAATAGGTTTCATGAATTTATTTTGTGATGATGAAATCTAATATGCTTTTGTTTTGGCTTGTATTTGTTTCTTTTTTTTTATGTTATGCTTTGTACTTATTCCTTAAATAAAAAATTCCCATACTCATTTGGAGGGGTGCCATGGGATCTTTGACGTCCACCTGAACACACACCAGCCCAGGCAGACAGGACCTTGATTTCACATCTCATCCAAATGAGGGCACCTCAGGGGTGCAGCATCCCCCTCATGCTGCTCAACAGTGTCAAGATTTGGGGGTTACCACAAGTGCCTGGTGTGGGGATAGACCCCACAACCTTTTGATCGTCCGGCCACACGGGCAAGTGTGCAGCCTGTCACTGTCACGATGGGTGTTGCTCTTCACCTCAGTTTTCCCCCTGCTAGCATCACCCACTACTTTGCTTTACATACCTGTGCCTTGACAGCATCAATGAGGATGTTGGTGTCACCTTCCGTAAAGTTTTTTTCATTTATGTCCTTCCTCCGCTGGCTGCACCATCCCTGCATCCGCCATTGTTAGCCTGTGGATCAATGCACGCTGCGACCTGCTGCACACTGCCTTACTCTTAGGCAGCATCACGCACTGTACACCATGTCAGTGGTGTTTTGTGCACTTCTGAGTGTTAGGCTGTGAATCTGGTGCACAGTGCATGGGGCAGGTGCACCAGCGCAAGTGTGCTGTTGGGCGCACGGTGCACCGCTCTTGTGTTCCTTCATGAACTGGGCCCTGAAAAGTAGAAATCAAGTGTATTACCAAACTGTTTCACAAAAACATGACTATAGTATCTAACCATAAATCCTCTTTATTTCTGTCCCATACAGAAACTATAAACTAAAAGAAAATGCCAAAAACCTGGACTGATGACGAGGTATTTGCCCTGGTGTCAGCAGTAGAAAAACACAGCAATTCTGCTGTAGTGATGAGGGCCACCAACCTGAAGTTGGAGTGAATGTGGGAAAAAAGGTAAGTAATGTACATTTGTGGAACACATCATTGCCCCTTAAAAAGAAAAATTGCATCCAATGTAAGCAGTATGGGAGTTATTCACTAACGGGCAGAAACTACATGCCAAAGATGCGTATTCCTCCCATGCAGCTCCATACCCTCGGGTGATCCATGCAGGGGCTGCATTCACTAACACTGGCCACCACACAGCATTCTTATGAAGGCCCACCCCCCAGGTGCACATGTCCATGGGTGCAGACAGGTGCGGAGCAATGGATCCGGGCAGGCAGTCAATCTGCTGCCTGGTCCAGATCTGGCAGTGCAGTCCTTGTGGCTATTGGCACTATGATGTGTACCAGTGCGCAAAGTGCCAACCATGATGTTGAGGAGGGGTACCCTGGCTGATGGCCCCCAGCCCTCCCAGTGTGCTCCAATTACTAGGGTATCCTAATCAGGGAGGATGATGCCCCCCACCATCACTGCTGCGACAGGCATCCACTTCCCCAGGGGGCACAAAACTGGCCGCATGGGGATATAGGACCCCTAGTTTGTGTAGATGCCGGCCCCCCCACCCACAGCACACTGCACTTTCATGCATTGCACAGAGTGCTGGAACACCACCCCCCGCCACACCACCCCAGCACACACCCGCGCAGAGCTGCATGAATGGCCGTGGGATTGGGTGCATAACAGGAGCATATTTGAGTGGTGAATGCTGCACAGGGGACGTAATGGATGCGGGCAGCTGTGGGGTGGGCTACATGCCACAGTTACACAGCGTGTACCCAGTATACACCTTCTTAAATAGGGTCCAATGTCCTACTTCACAGTAATTGGCCAGATAACATATATTTGAGCATATAGATAAATGAATGAATCAATATAGTAGTAAGATAAGTTGTTCTCAACAGTCTTGTGCCAACTCTTGTCATGTATTGTAACTGGGCATTATTTTGCATGGACTACTGGGCACTGGGTCCAAAGAGTGCCAACAAGAATAGCGTCAGCATGGTGTGCGTGGTAAAAAAGATGCCATTTTAATTTTTGCGGGGGACTTTGCCACCCGCACCCTCCGATGTGGGTGGCTCTGCTCCCCACATCCCCTGGACTTAAGGATTCTCATTCTGTGGGGGAGTGGACCATGGCGAAAGTTAAAATGTATGGGGCCGTGGAATAGTGTTTTCACAGCCCCTCATAAAAAACAAATAAGTCCCAATGTGGCAAAAGCAGGATGAGAACCCTGCTCTTCAACAACATTGGCCAAGCTATTCCATGCCCCAGCCCTCCATGCCACAGGAGCAGCTCAGCTAGTTTCTAGTTCCTTTCAGCCCTTGTCCTTTCACAAGACCACAGATAGCAACCAAGGGAGTGCTTACAGCAAGCATTGTAAATCCCCACTCGCTATCCATGAGAGTGCTTACCAGACTAGCACTGTGAATTGTGGCACTATTATGGTAGCGCTCACTTGACCAGGTACCTACTATTGTAATGGCTGTCTGTAAATGTAGCCCATTATACATACTAAAGATGTTCTTTTGTATCTGTGAATATCTTCCTAGCAATTAAAAGAAACATATTACAAATATATACTCAGATTCATCTCTTTCTTTTTTTTCTAAAAAGGTTGATGAATCCTTGGGGGAGGAGAACATCATAAAAACTCCCAATGAGTGCAAGAGGAAATGGAAGTGTGTCAGGCAGTCATTTTTTATGTTCAGGCTGCTGGGCATGTCCACAAGACATACCAGAGCTGGTACAAGGTTGCCCATAGGATGTGGGAGAAGGCAGGGAAGCCTGAATTTGGAGATCGACACCATTCTTGTAAGTATACGACAACACTGTATGTTGTCACATTTGGTAACACATGTCATTCCATAACTGAAATATCTCTAGCTCAGTATATTGTTAAAATATTGTACCCTATTCACAATGCTCACATGCTGTAGAAACCGGATGTGAAGACTACAAGTAAATGTTGTGAGGCACTGGAACCACACCTTATACAAAGCGTATGCAAGTGAGATCCGCAACAGATCCCCCAGATACATAAACAACAATGCACCAGGCCGTACCATACTAAGCTGCATAGTCCTATATAGAAACATAGAAACATAGAAGTTGAGGGCAGATAAGGACCGTAAGGCCCATCCAGTCTGCCCAATTCTTTTTCTACCTTATAAATGTGCCATCAGCCTTTGCTCTGTCAGTGGCCTATCTATTCATACTCATCTGTATTGCTCCCATATGCCTGTCCCATGCCTGTTTGAAGCCCTGCACTGTATTCATATCCACCACTTCCTGAGGTAGGCCATTCCATGTATCCACCACCCTTTCCGTAAAAAAGAACTTCCTCACATTATCCCTTAATCGGCCTCCCTCTAATCTCATACTGTGTCCTCCTGTCCTGCAATTTTTCTTCTATTGAAACATGTTAGAATCTTTCACCTTGTTAATGCCCTTAAGGTGTTTGAATGTCTCGATCATATCACCTCTTTCCCTCCTTTGCTCTAGGGTATACATATTGAGCTCTGTTAATCTGTCCTCATATGTTTTCTGATGCAGTCCCTGCACCATTGTGGTTGCCCTTCTCTGGACTGCCTCAGTTTGGTTAATGTCCTTGTGAAGGTGTGGCCTCCAGTACTGCACGCAGTACTCCAGATGGGGCCTAACCAGTGTCTTGTAAAGAAGATTATTACCTCCCTCTTCCAACTTGTGATACCCCTACTAATACACCCTAACATCCCTCTAGCCTTACCTACTGCTTTAGTGGTCTGCTTGGATGATTTCAGGTAATCGGCGATGATGATGCCCAAGTCTCTTTCTTCCCTTGTGACTGCCAGTAACTCCACTCCAAGCCTATAGGTGGCTTCAGGGTTTCTCTTCCCTATGTGCATGATCTTGCACTTCTTTGCATTAAACCCCAGTTGCCACTCTTCTGACCATTTTGCTAGTTTATCCAGATCTCTTTTCATTCTGCCCACCCCATCTGGATCATCTACTCTGTTACAGATCTTGATGTCATCTGCAAACAGACAAACCTTACCCTCCAGTCCATCAGTAATGTCACTGATGAAGATATTGAAGAGGACTGGCCCCAGGACTGATCCCTGAGGTACCCCACTTGTGACTTGCATCTCTTCTGACTGTATACCATTTATCACCACTCTGCTTTCTGCCCGTCAACCAGTTTGCCACCCAGTTGACCAACTTCTGACCCACCCCGAGCCTACCCAGCTTATTAATCAATCTTCTATGTGGAACAGTATCGAAAGCTTTGTTGAAGTCAAGGTAGGCGACATCAACTGCTCCCCCTTGGTCCACCACTCTGGTTACCTAGTCAAAGAAATCTAAGAGATTAGTTTGACCAGACCTTCCTTTTGTAAACCCATGCTGTCTTGGATCCTGTGCTCCTATGGATTCCAGGTGTTGCACAATCCTTTCCTTAAGGAGTGCCTCCATAATCTTGCCCATTACTGAGGTAAGACTGACTGGTCTGTACTTTCCTGCCTCCTCCCTGCTACCCCTCTTGCAGAGCGGGATCACATGAGCCCTTCTCCAGTCTTCTGGGACCTCTTCTGTGCTCAGAGACTCACTAAACAATTTTGATAATGGCTCTGCTAGTTCCTCCCTTAGCTCCTTTATTACCCTGGGATGTATGTCAACAGGTCCCATTGCCTTGTCCACCCTGAGCTTATTGAACTCTTGTAGGACCCTTTCTTTTGTGAAGGGACTAGTGCACACCTCCCTTGCCCCTGTGTCCATGGCACTGAGCTGTGGGCCCTGCCCTCCCTTCTCTTCAGTAAATGCTGAGCAGAAGTCTCTATTTAGGATGGATGCTTTTACGTGGTCCTCCTTCTCACACGCCCCCTTATCTCCTTTGATTTTAGCAATACCCCCTCTGGACTTTCTTCTTTCACTAATGTATCTATAGAAAGTCTTGTCACCTTCTTTTACTGTCTGTGCTAGTGTTTTCTCGGTTTGGGCCTTTGCCTCCCTTACTGCCTTCCCTATTTTAGTTAGGGAAGTTTGGTATGCCTCCCTATCTTCATCCTGCTGCATTCCCTTATATTTCCTGAAGGCCAGCCAGTCCTGTACACCAAAGAATGTGTAGCAGGGCATTGATTACACCACCGGGTACCCTGCTGCTAGCACTACGCACACTACGCACCCAGTCTCACATGTCCCCCCACCAACCAATCACCGTACATGGAACGCACTCCCATTCACCCCAACACATGTTGGCCCCATGCTGGTAGTCATCAGAGCATCCCCGTCTACCACAAGCATGTCTGATGCCAACTGGCAAGCCATTCTCCCACACCCCAAGACACGTCTGCTTCTCCCCAGTACCATCATACAGTAGTCCTGAACCCTCCCCCTTCCTCATTTTTGGCAGACACTTCCTGGTATAGTAATATAGGCCCCCACCCTACCAACATGTGCCAGACACTCTATGTTATACAAATGTACCTCACATCACTCCCTGACATGCACAGTACACTCTCTGTTACAGTACTCTACATCCCCTTCACACTCCACACTATGCAACAGGCTCGGCACTAGAAGATGCAAGCAACCTCCTTCCCCCACACACCCCAACCCCTGCAACACAGACAAGACAACCCTCCTCCCCTATAACTACCCTTCACTGTCACAGCACTGAACAGGCAACAGAACATCCCTCCTCACACCTACACAGCCACCAACAACCAAGTGATTCTGGTAGCACACACTCCAAGCATCATTTGGACGACTGTCAGTCATAGACATGTCAGTAAGTATGTGCTGCTGGTTGTTCAATGCCACCACACTGACATCCAGGTACAGCAGAGGGGGTTGGTCTTCTCAGTGCTGTGGGGGGGGGAGATACCTGTATCCCTTCGCGCCAAGAACGTTGTATGGCAAGGACTTGGAATGGGAGACGAGAGTGCACTATTGTAACAAACACTAACACCCACATCTCAGGGAAGTGTGATGTACAGTATTACCATACTAGGAACCAGTTGACACATGTTAGGAGGTCCAGGGGAAGTACATTGCTGTACCATGCATTGCCTGCCACATGTCAGGTGATGAAAGGAAGTGGTGAAATACATCACTATGCCAGGCTCTGGCTGCCACATGTCAGGGTGAAGGAGTAGGGAAGCATATTACTATATTGAAGACTGGTTGCCATATGTGATGGGGGGAGCACATTAGTTTACTAAAGACGGACTACCATATGTCAGGGGCTACACAGCTACCGGGGGGGGGCGAATTTATCATGCTACCTGAGAGGGGAGCACAGTGTAGGGGGTGCAGAACATGTATTCCAGAACAGCTTGCTATGGGTCTTTGGGGATGCGAGCCTGGGTGCAGCAGCTGGTATTCACACACTTGGATCAACACTTGTTTGCATAAGTGTTCTGCTCTGGCATGCAAGATGTGCATTCAAAGCAGACAATTGTATTGCAATATTATCATAATTATGAAATTTGCAATCAGATTATTAGCACAGTTCTTATTTGAGTACAGTATAGACTCACTTGGTAAACATTTTTTAATTTTCATCCACCTTTCTCCCTACCTCGGGGACAACTTGATCACTATTCTACAAAGTTTAAACTGCTATTTTACAAATCTGGACTCACCAGAACAACATGTTGTATTGTTTTTTTTTTCATTTGACACTTCTCAGTGTTCCACACACAAAAATATTTATATGAGTTCTGCCATAGCGAAATTAAACGCATTGTCAGATGCCAAACCCCCAGATAAATACTTATTTAAAGGTAAGCTAGACAGATTAACCAATGTATTAGTTCAAATAGATTACAAATATTGCTGTATAAATCTATGCTTTCTTGCTGAACTTCAGTGCCTAAAAGGAATACATTAACCATTGCACTGTAAAAGTTCAACCTAACCTTTTCATGCTGCTTACCCAATGATGTGTTGCATTGTACAGAAAGTTTTGATGCTATGTATTTGCATATAATCTATAAATAAAAGGTAAAAAAAAAGAACGTATCTGTACGTGTGTCTCTGTATGTACAAGTGGGGCTGTGGGGGTCAGGTACATTGTACATTACTGACAGAAGAGAAATACTGATATCAAGTTATTGTCAAGAGTTTGACCAACAAACTAGTGACATTTGTTACAGTCAGGGGAAAAGAAAACTTTACTGACTAACATGCAAGATAGCAAATCCGAACTTACAAAACAGTCACTGAGCTGTTTCTGTTAAAAAATGTCTGGTCACACAAGTATCCTTTTACAGAAAAGGAAAGGAAGAAGGGGGTCGAATGGCACCATGCAATCATTATTTGCAATACTTGACTGCCACATTCTAACTACACATTTGACACTTTACACAGAATCACACATTTTTCTTTCTCTGTCCTTTCACAGCTGGACCCGAAGGCTTCCCTGCCATTGCAGAAAAATGCATTCGCCTCATACCAGCCTCTGGGGAACAGGTGGCAGAGGTTACTGTAGTCAAGCAGCTGGTAGAGCTCGACTCAGCTGATGAGTAAAAATGAACGTCTTTACTACCTACATAGCATATATAACAAGCATCTGTTAGTGCCGAATATTTCCTTGCATGGTTTATGTGGCAGGGGTGCATTGTGTTAGTTGAACTTCTGGTGGGAGAAAAAGCCTGCCTGAGGTATGTTTTGACAAGCTGTCATATTTTGGACAGCATTTGAATACAGAAGCTCAGTTAATAAGAAGACTGTGTTGACAATGGAGGGTGCATTGCTGGCCCGGTGGCACTGAGGGTTAAGGCACTGGATGCCACACCTCGCGCCACACTGGCGACTCATGTTCAGGAGCAAGTGCAAGCCTCCAGGGGTCAGCAGGGGAGGAGAAGATCAAGCATTCCAGGGACTGCTCTCCTTCTCTGGGGAAGGGGGGCAACCAGTTGTTGATGCATGCCTGGCCAATAGCAGTGGCTGGGGGCTGGCACACCGACACTACAGACATCGGAGCAGAGGTAGGGCAGGTGCCTGATGGGGAGCACACACGGGAGTGTGTGTGGCACAGTCACTGGCATCTTTGTATGCTCGGCTCCTGAAGGGGAGAAACCAGGAGGAAAAAAGCTCACGGCAGATGACAGAGGGAACTTGCAGGTCCTGCCCCCGAATAGCGAAGGCACTGACCCCTGTACTGGATCTGGTCTTGGTGGAGATGGGCACCCCCGCTGACCCTGCCTTGGGGGGGTAAGCCCTGGGAGTAGCTGGTTGGCATTGCCTGGTGGACATTGGGGGATGGGGATGGGTCTCCCTCCAGACAGAGAGGGCCATGAAGCAGGGGTATAAATAAAAGAATGTGGGATGCAAATATTTAAGATTTCTGTAGTTACTAGCATGTGTACTGAAATTGCAGTGAATGGCCATAACTTTGTCATTTTTTCATATTTTGACCCCAGATGTTGAATATAGTCTTATCACCCGACCTCATGAACCCTGTAGGTGAAAATTTTCAAATTCATGGGAAAACAGCATTCCATGCCACAGGTGTGAAAATGCATTATGGGCAAGATGTGAAACACGACAGCTGTACTGTTCATGAGGTGGTTTGATAAAATGGCTACACTGAAAATTTGGTGTGAAAATCTTGAAAATGACCAAAGTTAGAAGCGTGTGCAGAAAATTTTGAACTTTGCCATTTTTTGGAGTTGTTTTACCAAATTTTCAACATGGCCTTTTTGGGACACCACCTCATGAAGAGTGCCACTGTCATTTCATTCACTCATTCCGAAAGATTTCATACAGCGACCATGCCATTCTGCGCCACACGTGCGAAAACTCATTTTGGGCAGGATGTGAAAAATGACAGCTGTACTGTTCATGAGGAGGTGTGGAAAAATGACAATGTTGAAAATCTGAAGTGAAAATATTAAAAATTTGCAAAGTTTCAAGCATGTGTGGAAACTGCACAATACACACTCATAACTCAGTCATTTTGGAGATTTTTTGCACCAGATTGTCAACATGGGCTTTTTGTGACCTCTCCTCATGAACACTGGCACTGTCATTTCATTAATCAGTCCCGAAAGGTGATTACATGAAATGACTGTGAAATCACCTTTCCAGACTGAGTAACACAATAACAGTGACAATGTTTATGACGTGGGGTCGCAAGAACTCCATGTTGAAAATTTGGGGTCAAAATTCCTAAAAATGGCTGATATATCAACATAAGTTGAAACCCCCATTGACAGCCATTATACAGCTCTTACCTTGTCTCCTGAGTTCACAGTTCAGCTTTGAAGAGTGCAGACATGTCCCGGTCCTCAGAAGATTGCAACTGCCAACCTCGGAGAGTAAGTATGGGGTAAGGGGGGGTGCAGGGAGGCGGGGACGCAGAGGGAGGGTCAGGATGGGGGAGGGGTATGTGGGAGACGATGAGGGACCGTTTCCTTTTTTACAGGCTTTATAGAAAACATTGGGGGATAGTTTCCTTTTTTTTAATGGGGAAAAAAGGGTTTATTTTCAGATACTGGGAGTGGGCTCTCCAATGTCTGGAGGAAGTTTAGATAATGCCGACACGGGGACTGGTACCCTGATGTTGGCATGGGGAATGGAGGGAGCAGGGCAGACAGCACACAGTGGAAAAAAGTGGGAGGGATCATTTGGATGCCAGGTGAAAAGAGGGTGTGGGGTGGGCAGCACACAGTGGGAGGGAGTGGGAGAGTTTTATTAGATCACTGCCGATCCGGTGGGGGAACAGAGGGCACGGGGCAGGCAGCATGCAGTGGGAAGGAGTTGGAGGGTTTCAATGCGTGATGCAGAGTGCAGGGACAGGGAATGGAGGGAACGGGGTGGACTGCATTATGTAAATGAAAGGAATGAAGCACTCTCATTGGCGTGTCTCATTCCTTTCAAGTGCGGCCACTTCCCCGCAGTGAAATTCCAACCACCATCACTCTCTGCTTGTGTTGTCATTGGTCTGTCAGGGTCGAGTCCATTGTAGAGTGCTCTGCATTGGACTCGTCCCTGACACACTTCTCAAATGTCATTCTACCACAAGATGTTTCTTGCGCAAGTACAAGGAAACATAATAAATTGTAGTAGAATGATGCTTTAGTCTGCAGAACTGGCTACCCACACCCATAACTTTTGACTCACACAACATAAGATACTTATAAATGTTCACAACATTCACATTTCTAAAGAAATCAATTATTCTACTGCAATTTATTATGTAACTAATGCGTATTTAAGTAATATACCACAACAGGGTGTCGGTTATTGCAGTATTTACCCATGCCTGAAGTACTGTTTTCTTAAAGACACAGCACACCAAGTGAGGAAGCCACACCAGGCATGGCTAAACACTGCCATCGCCCACACTGTATCAATGTATATTACAAACATGTAATGTTGTGAAGTTCCATAAGAATGATTCGGGACCAGTCTGCCGTACCTACTTTATCATAGATTTTTTATTGTTTATTTAAAAATTGACCCATCAGCCATTCTTTACATTAATTCACAGTGTGGCTTCTAACCTGCAGCACCCACATCCTTTGCTGCTCTTCTTATCTTGCTGACTGCAGAACTCTTGTTCGGTCCTGAACCACCCTCTCTACCCTGACTTTCCATAACCACAGATCAGATTTACTTAAAATAACATCTCTTCAGTAAACACAATATGATGATATAAATAGAACATAGAAAAGTAGCCCATGTCATTGGCTTGAAATGTAGGTGTTTAATTAACATTCAGTATAAGACTTGGTATCTATCTGTGCCTACACTTACCACCAGCCAGCTAAACACACCAACACAGAAAATGTTGAAGAATATGGGCCAGATTTTCAAAGGCTGAATGTAACCTGAGTCAATCACAGGTTATGCCAACAGCCCCTGTGTCACCGGATCTGTGGTCAGCATGGAAGGGAGGAAAGGGAAAAGCATGGTGCGGAACACTACCTGGCAGGGTGAGGAGGACTGGGGGTACCACTGGATCATCAGGGATTTACTGTATTTTTTTATTCCTCTCATTCCCGAAACATCATGGAAGGATGGCAGAGGAGGAGGGGAAAACGGCATACTCCGGATGGTTGTTACCCTTATTTATCATTACACTGTATAGCCAGGTCAACACAGGAAAGAGGTACTATATCTCCATGGTTGCAATGTATTAACAGTTATACATTGTACAGACAGATCAGGGCTTGGGGTGGCACAGTGGTAACTCAATGTGTTACCACTGTTATTTATCGTTACACTGTACAGGCACATGGAGACGGTGACATAGGCACTAGATCATCAGGGAACAGGGTTTCACATATATCAAACTGGGGTGTGGGACGACACTTTGCTACATGTTTGGCAACACTCCCAGATGGTGTCTATGTATCGTTACACCTGTTTTTTTGCTGCTCTAATACTACTTACACCACCCTCCTCTGGGAGGGTTCTCTGAATACGAATGTAAGTGATGTTGCGGCCTGTGTCTCCCACAACTCCCTTCCGCCATGCCACAATCATTTTCTTAGCACAAACCTGGCACAAAATCTTTTTCTCACAAGCAACCTATGTTTGCCAAAGGCTGCTTTCCTGAATAGCTGCCAGCCGTATCTTCAGATGGAAGGTGCCAGCTGCAGCACACATGTTTGTCGCAAGCACCTTGAAACCATCATAGTCATTTGAAAATCCAGGCCTGCGTTTTTTTCTTTACACTTTCTACAAACATGTGCAGCTATAGAACTGCCCACCCAGTTTAACTTGTAGAGAGCAGCAGCAAGCATTTCCCACGTAGGCTGCCATCAGATGTTTCTAGTGATCCCCTCCCAAACATTCAAAACAGGATTTATTGGCTATATTAATGTTTTATTTCTGTTTTACTTATTTCAGTTACTTGCAGAGTCCCACTTGAGTCTCACCAATTGTTTCTGTTTCCAGGAGCCATCTGAGCAAGCGGGTCTGGTTGCAGCACCCGTAGACACTGGTGTTAAATACTGCAGTTTCTCGTTTTACTGTTGTGGGAAGGGGGGACAGAAAGAGGTCTGGAAACTGAACATAACAACTGACACTTCTTGATCATATGACAGATCTGCTTAATGCTTTCTTGTTTATGAAATGAAGTGAGGATTACTATGTCTCTGATTTAAAAGCCATGTCTCAGTACCACAGAAATCAGTTGTCTGCTTGCAGTTCAATTTCTGTAGCATAGTTACCAGACAAGTACAGGTTAGAAAGGCTACAATGTTTTCTAGTGCCTCTTTCTTTTTGTGCGTGTGTGTGTGTGTGCGCGCGCGTGTGTGTGTGTGTTTGTGTGTTGTGAGAGAGTTGACTGAGATTATGCTGAGCTTTACAGGCTGCACCATGCTGGCAAACTAGCAGAAATAGTGTTTTTCTTTTCTATTACAAGGGTGTATTATGACCACATAAGGGCACAAGTGAAAGGAGCTATTAGCTAAACAGATTTCTAGAAGTTGTTTCTCATTTTATAAATATACTTATAAACCATAATTATAACTATAATATATGCACAATTGTAAGAGCAACAACTGTAGAAAACATATTTCTCATTGCTATTTTACAGAGGAGGAGGAAGACACCGATGGCGCTGGTGAGGGCAGAGAAGAAGCCACGGAGGGTTCTGAACAACATCAAGACCAACCCTCTGTGGCACAGAAGGACACTCCACCAGCGGCAAAGGCCTCCTGTAAGAGAAAACATCAGGAGAAGTCCCGCCCTGGTGTATCTGGTCTCCAAGCTGCCACAGAACCGCAGAGGCCTCCAACTGTGGCATGTAAGTACATATTTTTTTTTCCTCAACAATTACAGTGATCCAGTACGAGGCCTACAGATTTCTCTACTGTTTCCTACTGTTACTAGCAAGCAACTACCATTTAACATAAGTATTGAGAAGACCTCACTGTGATTCCATAAAGTTAGTAGAATAGAAAACTGTGCAAGCTATTTACTGTGAAGGTTTTTCAGACACACGTACTTCTTCCAAAAACAGAATAAGACTATTCCATTAAAATCAGAATGTATAGTTGTAGTTGTTCCTCAATCCTACAGGACGTAGCACTGTAAGTTATAATCCATGTAGCATGCCTATCAAACTGTACACAACTGTGTAATATGTATTGATATAATCCAAACAAGATTGCACTGTTTGTGAGACCTCTGTAATAATAAACAAGCATTTGTCAATGCCGAATGTTTGCTTGCTGGTATTAGCATTGAAAATTCAGGAGTGAGACAGATGCAGAATAGGAGTGGCAGTGAAGTATTGAACTTCACGCCAACCCCACCTCCATCCTGTAGAGACGGACAGGCATTGGGGTAAGTGTTTGGGTCATTGCCCATGACAGTCATGCCATGTCACCTCTCCCTATTCTGCAGACACTGACATATGTTGAGGTGTGCCTTGGGGTGTTTGGCTTTTTAGTCACCCCATTCCATAAGGACATACGCTGAAATGGGTGCAGCACAGGAGAATGGGGTGAAGTCTGGGGCCGAAGAGTCCAAGGTACACCTCGATGCCTGTCAGTGGTTGGGGGGTGGGGGTGGGATGGCATGAGCAGTACAGTTGGCAATCTAAAGGCACACCCCAATGCCTGTCAGTCTGTACAGGGTGGGACGTTATGGTTAGAAACCCCAATGCCCTGGGCGTTTGTTGGTATTTGCACTACAAATTTTCAACCTGGCCTTTTTGTGATCCCATCTCATGAAAACATTTGGGACCTCTTCTCATGAAGAGTGGCAGTGTGATTTTGTCAATGTGTCCCAAACTTTGAGTTCCAACAGCAACAGTGCCATTCTGCATCACATGTATGAAAACATAGATTGGGCAGGATGTAAAGAATGACAGCTGTACCATCCATAGGGAGGTGTGAAGAGATGGAAATATTGAAAATCTGTAGTGGGAATATTAAAAATGTTCGCACTTCCGAGCATATGTGGAAACTGCGCAACACATGCATGTAAAACAGTCATTTTATGGACTTTCATCATAAAAATTTTCAACATAGGCATTTTAGGACCTCTGCTCATGAATAGTGTCACTGTGATTTTCTTAATGTATCCTGAACACTGATTTTCCACAGCGACCGTGCTATTCTGCACCGGAAGTGCGAAAACACATTTCGGCCAGGATGTGAAAAATGACAGCTATACTGTTCATAAGGAGGTGCAGACAAATGGCAATGTTGAAAATCTGGGTGAAAATATTGCCAATTAAGTGAAGTGACATGAACATACGTGACTCTTAAAAACAGTCATTTCTTGGATTTTTCCACCAAATTTGCAACATAGACTCTTGAGAGCCCACCTCATGAACAGCACTGTCATGTCATTAATCGGTCCCAAAAGGTGATTCCTCACAGTGACCGTGAAATCACCTTTTGGGATTGAATAATGCCATGACAGTGGCTGAATTCATGAGGAGGGGTCCCAGTAACCCCATGTTGAAAATTTGGTGCCAAAATTCCCCAGAATGCCTGAGATATGCACCAAAGTTGAAAAAAATGAATGATTTATGCCATTATACAGCTTACTGGCATTTCTTCAGTTCACTGTCAGCTTTGAAGAGTGCAGACGTGTTCCCGATCTACGAAGATCGTCCGCTGAGCTCCAGATTAGGCATGGGGTGAGGGGTTTAGAGGCAGGTGCCAGAGTATAGCGCGGTGTGGCAGGGGCCACCGGACCCGAGGAGGGACTGTTTTCTGATTTACAGGGAAAAATTATGGACCATTTTTGTTTAACAGGACATTTGGCACATTGGGGTGGGCTCCAGCATGCCACCTGGGTGTTTTTGGGGGCTGTAGCCGGCGGGGATTAGGCACCCCACGACACACACCAATTTTTGGGGGGACATTATGCCGACAGGAGTGGGCTCCCCTGTCTGCAAATTAAGTGGGAAGGGGGCTGAAGCCGGCCAGGATTGGGCCCCCTGTCCTTCAAACAAAGCATTTTTTTTTGGGGGGCATGATGCCAAGGCGGATTGGGCACCCCTCAGCAGTGGGGGCTCTGTAACATTATTAGTGAACATGGTGGCGGCTTGCCACCGGGTTCACAAACAATATTATAGTAAGCAATGTTCCGCCCTGCAATGACGGGTTGTTCCCTCATTGCAGAGGAATGGCTGATGCTGCAATGATGAGTTGGCCTCTGATTACTGTGGTGAAAATGTTACAACTTGGTGGCACTTTTGGAAGCCAGTGTCATCAACACACTGTGCCTCCATTGGTCCACCAGTGCCAAGCCCCCAAATGCAGTGCCTCTATTGGCTGCCACAGTGTCTCCACAACCCGCTCTCCTAAGCTGCCACATAATGTTTCTTGTGCATGCGCACAAGCAAATATAAAAATATAATGTAACCTAGTGCATGACATAATGTTTCAGCAGCTGAATTTGAGCTTGTATTTCATGAGCCTAGTACATGGGGGAGGGTAATAGGAAAGTTTAGTTACATGCATGTTAAGTACATCCACTGTCAGAAGCAAAGCTAACATGAACTAAATTTTCTAACATAAAACATGTATACTTCAGTTCCTTTATTTTTTTTAAACAAATATTGTTTAGTGTACATTTCCTAGAATGAAAACCCACAAAGATATGCAAACATTTATAAGAACAGCTTGTCTGTCAGGTGACAGCCATACATGTGAAGTCCCATACTGTAGCATCTCACCATCCATGACATGTTCAACAAACATTTCAAAAATCATAATTTAAACATGGCGCTGCTGCTTGTCAATACATTCACCAAACATAAACAGTAGGGGACGTTCTCGGTGTTCTAGTCAACATTCCCTTCCCCATTACAATAAAAGAACACAAGGCACTGTTCGCAAACAGTAGAGGACATTCTTGGTGTTCTACTCAACATTCCCCTTCCCATAAAACAGCTGATGCAATTGTCCAGGCTGTGTGTGTGTTGATGTGTGATATGACCTGCACTACACATTCAGTCACTTCACTACCACTCCAGCATTGCTTGTGAATGCTTTGGGATACTCTGTGTATTAAACAGTACTGTATAAATGCTGATTCTTGTTCCTCTTGATGTAGAAGTTTTTTTTTAAATGTATAATTCTAGTATTTTTTTTAATCAATACATAAAAAAGAACACATACTTAAATAATGTTACATTTCTGAATGTCAAAATGTGCAGTTTGTATCATCAAATTGCATCAGAGAAATCAGATTCAACCAATTACCTAAGTCTCAAGAAATAAGACTGTCACATTCAAACAATGTACTGCTTTTGGTATAACCATTGTTTTCTTTCCCTTTCTGTCCAAAATCTTCTACATATTTGAGTGCAACGACCAACACAAAGAAGCAAAACAGTAAGACACATGTGACTCAAGTAAAATACAACACTGCATTAGTGTGTCAATGTGCTTGTTTATGTAAAATAGTCTGTTATGCCATCAGTGCTTCTACCTGCATGCAGTGGGCTTTCTGGTGCTCCCGTAACCTATCTTACTCCTGTACTCTCCCTTCCACATCACCAGTACTTGCACAATATAGTTTGCATGGCAACACAGCAATATGCATAAATAATGTATGTATTTTTCTATCATAGTATAATTCTTAATAATCAATTGTTTACCTGGGCTCTTGAACATATTTTTCTTTAAGCACACCATATTATATAAATTATGTAATATACATAACCATATCCAAACATAATGTAATAGTTTCATGACCATACTTGAAAACATAATTAGGTGACACAGTAACACTCACTGAACAGTTAACAGTTGACTTTAGTTTCAAGTTATGATAACCAAAAAGACTGTCCAACTTAATTAATATAGCAACATTATGCTATATATCAAGCCCATCACTCTGTTGTTAGTTGTTATCTACTAGGTCATATAAATGACATTTTGGATTTCCTTCAGCAACAGGGGCGTGTTGGGCATGCGACATTGGTGGCTGTCCGTGGTCTCCTGGACAACAACCGGGGTCTCTCTGACGCAGTCCATGCACTGCAGGAACAACAGCAGACCCAGGCTGCAGTCCAGGAGACCACCCAAAGACTCCTACAGTGGCTAGCTAGAGGGAAAGTTGGAGGCCTCTGAAGCTATACAAGAACTAGTACAGAGGGACCTGGCCATCCCTCCTCAGCCACAGGAACCTCTAGATGTTGCTCCTATTGAGGACAAATCTGATTAGAAGGGGCAACAGCCACCTGATCCCCCCCTTGTGAACAGCTTCCACTTCCTCCCTCCCTCTCTCTCAAGGTACGCTCATTAGAACACCAGTGCAAATACCTCCTTATCAGTCCAGCAAGGCTTCCCCCTCCCTCCTTTGTGTATGTGCGTGTGTGTGTGTGTGTGTGGGGGGGTACTGCAAATACTTCTGTTTTTCTTTTATTGTAAGAAAGTATGAAGTTAGCACTTTTTCTTTTCTTTTATTTGAATATGACCTTGTTTTTTAAAAATGTATATTTTTGTATTATGAAAGATCATTTTATTTTCAAAAGAAAATGATTCTGTATTTATTTTTCAATTAAAAAAAGTAAACTAATTTAATATATTTCATTGCATGAAAAAGGCTGTCTGACTCTTTTTTTTTTTCTCCAAATAGTAAACATTGCTAAAGGTTTAACACATGTACTTTAGGAGTATTTTTCATATTTTCATTATTGATACTTCTAAGGTCACAGGTTCATATGCACTGTATGACACTGATGTG
Source organism: Neoceratodus forsteri (assembly GCA_016271365.2). Classification (NCBI taxonomy): domain Eukaryota; kingdom Metazoa; phylum Chordata; order Ceratodontiformes; family Ceratodontidae; genus Neoceratodus; species Neoceratodus forsteri. Next base: position 1,336,837,122 of record CM057455.1, on the reverse strand, counting down.
CATTTCTGCCCTCACTAGCTGAACAACACTGCTTGTCAACAAACGTGGGTGTGAAAGAAGTACACAATTGCACTGTCACTTTGAAGCACAAGTAAGTAACACAACGGGATAGCCTTTTCTATAGGAAAAGTGTCAATAATTGTGTGAATTTAGCAATCAGGCAAGACAAGGCTTTATAATAGCAGGCTATTATACTCCCCCATCCTTGTGCTGGTACTTTAAAGGCCATACTATCCTATGTCATGCATAACAATTACGTTTTGAACTATCATCCTCAGTAGTTTCCACAACAGTTGTGAAACACATGAGTGTCTAAGAACCACACATCTGTAGTGTCAAATTAGGGCATAGGCAAGCAATGCAACAGAATAGTATGTACATGAAAGCAGATTGGTACAGCAATCCAACTAACATTGAAATATGCTGCCAACCACTTAAGCTATCTAAAAATCTGTTCCATATACACGCAGTAGCATAGTACTGTCTGAGTGTACTCTTAATAGATCAAATCACTCATTACCACATGTTACAAGAATACTGTCTTGATCATCAAGTACAGGTGTAATTTGTCACAAACCACAGACAAGTCTTATAGTGCCCCAGGTGGTAATTAACAGACCATTAATGTACCTACTGCCAGTCTCTTCTTGTGATTATAATTTCCAGAAACAAAAGTGTCAAAAGTATAAATTCTGAATACTATAGTCATTTCAATTAATTTGTACAATTACTGTAAATGGTTCTGATCACAAAACTGTTTGAAAGTTGCCCTTTCTACGGCCACAGAGATGTTCAGACAGATCTTTGTGAAATTTCCTAAAGTGACGCACTTAGCCACTTACTTATTGTTAACATACTCAGTGATCATGTTTCACTATAGCTGTTCATTTACAAAGGTTACACAACAAACCATATATACAAACAGAAAATGTAAACTATTACAACAATTACAATAGAATGTGCAACAAGCAATAGAGTGAATAGGATACAAGCTAGAAAAAGTTTAACAAGTATATGGTATTCTAGTTTTCACAATGCATGATTATGTGTTACTGGGGGTTTCACGTGATAATGGCGATTGCGGAAAGGCGATTGCCGTTAGGGTGAGTATACATCGCCGAAAATCAATTTTGGTGATATACACTACCAGTGCAAAGCAAAAGGGCACTGGAGACTCACTTTTTTTTTTATTTATGTGGGGGGCTGTGCCCCCCACACCCCCCTACTTAAGGATTCTCAACTCCAGGGGGGGTGCATGTCGGGGGGTGCAAAACAAAACAAAATTCCTGGATGTTGTACAAAAAAGTGACCACACCTAGGACCGAATCGGTAACCTCCAAACCCCAGGCTGCCACTCACCTACTACGTCACATGGCCAGCTCAGCAGCTGACCGCCGTACTACACCCCACAAACCCTCGCTCCCCTTCCTCCCGTCGCATGGCATGCTTGCTCCCCCCCCCACGCATGTGTATATATAGTGACATCCTGTCACTGTATTCGCGAACCCCTCCATCACTCACCCTCCCTACCCAGTAGCCCTGCGCACAGGTGCCATGATTGAGTCACCCTTTTTGAAAACGCTCAGTCATGATCGCCATTGTCACAGGCTACCATTACGGGTTACAAGCATTGCTGTGTCTGGCTGAAAGAACAGCACCATAATAGTTAAATCCTGCACGTGCTAACAAAGAAGTTCATTACTACAGATTATACAAAGGGTTTGAGAAATAGATTTTTCTAATTGGCTGATAGCATTCTATTACCCTTATATTAATCTTTTATTAACGTACGTATAGAACCTAATCATGTGTTGAACAAGGTATAACACAGTTCAAAAAGTTATTTTTATTATAATAGCAATAAGACACTCCCAGGAGTTATGTTAATGGTCTGTTAATCACCGTCTAGGGGCATGTGACAGTCAGATACACCTCATGCAACATTACATCCCTAGAGGGTGATTTAAATACCATTAACATAACCCCTGTCATGCCATATTGCTTAATTGCTGGCCACATAGCATCCTCTACTGGTGTCCCAAATAGCTATTCTGGGTTAGCTAGACAACAAGGCCAACAACAACCAGAGAGTTAAGTATGTCAAGTGAAACACTGTCAGTCACTGAAGCAGATAATCACCATTACTTGATGCCTACTTCCATCGACACTTTCCAGTCATTCATGTTTGATATGCCAGAAGACATTCCCATGACTGAAGAGGAAAGGAATGCAACAGAAGAGGTGGAGCTGCAAATCTCAATGGCAGGTTGAACTACAACCGCACCACAAGTAAGAATTCAAATATTTTCCATTTCTACAATATTACACACTTGCAGACCATGTCAACATACAGTAGTAAGCCTCACACACCATACAACACACAGTGTTTTGGGGTAGTAACACAGAGTCCTTTGGACCTTGCACTACCACACCATGTCACCCCACACCACACCACAGTAGGTCACAAATCCTGTGACACAACATCATTAGGGGACTTGTAACACAAAGTCCCTTGAACCCTGTGTTCCTACAGCATGTCATCCCACAGTACAGTAGGCCACAGATCCTGCAATACAACATCATTACGGGGGTGGGAACGCAGGGTCTGGTAGCATGTCATCCCACATCACAGTACACCACAGTTCCTCCAACACAAAAGCCAGAACTGCACTAGGGGGGTGGAAACACAGGGTCCTTCGTACCATGTGTTCCCACAGAATGTCACCCTACTGTACAGTAGCCCACAGATCCTACAAAACAACATCATTAGGAGGGTGAGAAACATCGGGTTCTTCAGACCGTTAGTTCCCAGGGCATGTCACCCTACAGCATATTACGCCACAAACCAAGAGTCACAACATCATTGCGAGGGAGGGGGCACAGGTTCCTTTAGACTCTGCGTTACCACAACATGTCACCCCACAGCACAGTAGCCACAGATCCTATGACATAATGTTATTAAGGGGTGTGGGAACACAGTGTCCTTTGGGCCCTGCGTTCCCAGTATTGCATAATGGATAGCCCAGCAGTCCGATTACTGCATAATGGTATCCATATGTGGGAGCACAGGGCCCCACCTACCTATAATTGCAGAGATGCAGCACAGTCCTAGACACATTCCAAGAAAGCCTTGTGCTGCAAATGTTGCAATATCTCAATAACTGTAGCAACTTTGAAAAAAATACCACTGCAGTTGTAACCATGGACTGGTAACCTACACACATGCTTAAAGGTGTACTAAGTTGCGCTTAGCGGAAAATCTGTACCTCAAACTGCTTTCGAGGTACAGACACCGAAAGGCACTGCAATCACCACAATGTTATCCTATGTGAAATTTCTCAACTTTGGAATGCCACAACTATGGAACCAATGCAAATTTTTACATCAAACCAGCATAAGTCACATCTCTAGCACACCCTCTTTCTACTCTGCAAATTTCAAGCCAAAAGTCCTAACTGTTTCTTTGCAGTGAAGTGGCAAAGAAACAGCAGCCTTTAAAAATCCCTGTTTGTGAGCTGTCAAAATCCTTGTTTGTGAGACGAATGCCTGTTCATGAGGTGTCAGAATCCTTGTTTGCGAGCCAATCCCTGTTCGCGAGGTAGGTCGTTCCTCATGAGCAGGGATCTTTACAGCTCATGAACAAGGATTTCTCATGAACAAGGATTTTGACACCTCACGAACAGGGGAACAGCTCACGAACAGGGATTCCTTTTTAGAATCCCTGTTCATGAGCTGTCAAAATCCCTGTTCATAAGGCAAATCCCTGTTTGTGAGGTGTCAAAATCCCTGTTCGTGAGCCAATCCCTGTTCACGAGATAGGGCCATCTGGTTGTCCACATATGAACAAGGATTTTGACAGCTCACGAACAGGGACTGGCTCATGAACAGGGATTTTGACACCTCACGAATAGGGATCGGAGGTGAGTCGGGAACAGGAATTTTTGAATTTAAAGACATCCGTTTTTTGACTAAACTAAATGGAACCAAGGCCATGGGATTGTAGAGGGCGTCACCCAGAACAAAACCATACTTCAATCTCCACAAAAGACATCCGTGGGGCAAGTCACAATGTTTTGTTTTTTGGAAAAACTGAAAACAAGATGGCGACTTGTGAACATGGATTTTTTTCATGTAGCCCCAATACCAGTCTCAGAGGCATCTGTCTGTACCTCAAATGGGACTGTAAAATCTGGGCATTTTAAAACAGGAGTGAAACAAAGGGCAGCCTTAATTGACTTGAAAGCTTCCTTCACAGGTCGGCTCCATTCGACTTTATTAGAACACCTTTTCTTAGTCAGATCTGTCAATGGGATAGCTACTGTGGCAAATTAGGGATGAACCTTCGATAGTAACCTGCCAAGCCCAGGAATGATCTAACATGTTTTTTTGTTTGGGGGACAGGACACCTTGCCACAGCTTCTATTTTCTCAGTCTTGGGCTTTGCTTGCTCATTTCCCGGTCCTAGATACTTGGTTTCAGTCATAGCCACAGCACATTTAGCTGGGTTGATGTTCAACCCTGCTGTTTTTATAGACTTTATAACAGCAGCTAGCTGTGTAAGGTGTGTCTTACAGTCTGCGTTACATACTACTACATTATGTATTTAAGCTGAACAATACTCTGTGTGTGATGTGAAAATCTGATCCATAAACCACTGGAAAGTAGTAGGGGCCCCATGTAGGCCTCAGGCATGGTCACAAATTGGAAAAGGCCTAGTGGGGTAATAAAGGCTGTCTTATCCCTAGATTTCATTTCCAAAAGTATTTGTCAGTACCCTTTTGTCAGATCCAGTGTAATAATATACATGGAATTTCTTATACAGTATATTGTATCGTTTACTTGTGGCATGGGGTAACCATCAAAGTAAGGAAATCCAACCATAGTCTAATTCCACCCTCTTTATTACCAATATCTACAGTAGGTGAGGCCAAGGCACTTGTAGATGACTCTATGATGTCTAACTGTTCCGATTTTTTGTCTCTGCCATAACCACACTTCTCACCCTCTCAGGGAGTCTATAGGGTATTGCCTTATAGGTTGCAACAACTAGTTGATGTTCCACCCCTTCTTCTTTTCCTGGAATTCTCATAAAAGTGGTTTGAAAAGTCTGCAACAGTTGTTTTACCTCATTGTGTTGTGTGCACTGCAATGTAGGGTTGATTATCAGTTCCTCCAGCTCCCCTGGTTTTTCTGACCTTTTATAGGCCAAATCTATCTCTGTCTCCTCTCTCTCTCTGGAAAAACTATCAGGCTCAGGTCAGAGGGGGTTGTCCTTCTCATGCCACTGTTTTTTAACAGGATTGCATGACATATCTCTTTACTCTGGTATCTCCCTGGGGTCACTGTCATGTATATCAGTGGTCCTGTCTGTCTAGGGACCCGGTAAGGCCCCTGCCATTTCATAAATAACTTACTTTCAGAGGAGGGTAGAAGTAACACAACTTTTTCTCTTTCTTTAAATTCTTTATGTATCACTCTCTGATCATAAAGATACTTTTTCTTTTTCTGGGCCGGTCCATTGTTATCATGTGCTATTTCAGTATATTTAACCAGCCGCTTATGAAGCTGTGTCATATACTCTGCTACACTTGTCTGTATGATTCCTTTTCCCTCCTCTCAATATTCTTTGACAACATCTACTGGGCTCTGAGGGTTTCTTCCAAATAACAGTGAAATGGGGGAGTAACCAGTGGAAGCTTGGGGCCCCTCACAATATGTAAACAGCAGGAAAGGCAAATACCTATCCCAGTCCTTTCCTTTATCATGGACAAATTTTCTCAGCATTCATTTCAAGGTTTGGTTAAACCGTTCCACTAACCAATCTGTTTGGGGATGCTAGGGGGACATCCAGACTGCTACTACACCCGATAGGTGGTACAATTCTTTTAACAATGTAGCATTCATATTGCTTCCCTGATCAGTAAGGATCACTTTTGGGATGCCTAGCCTGATGAATAGTTTTACCAACTCCTTGGAAATTTTTTGGGTAGTGACTGCACGTAAGGATATGTCCTCTGGGTATTTGGTGGCATAGTCACACACAACCAGTATGAAGCGGTCCCCGCGAGAGCTCTTCTCTAATGGTCTACTATGTCCATAGCTATTCTTTCAAATGGCATAGTCACCAAAGGTAAGGACATCAGGGGCGCCATATCAATCCTCCCTATCTGTGCAATTTTTTTAACATTCTGCACTGGCTCGACAACACTCAGCTACTTGTTCATGGATATTGGTTCAAAATAATCTTTCCAATAAGCGAGTCAAGGTACGGTCCCTCCCAGCATGACCTGCTAATGGTAAAGCATGGACTGAGTATAACAACTGGGGATGAAACCTTTCAGCTGCTCTACTACTTCTCCTGTGTTGGAATTAACACTGATCTGGTATAAAATATTATTTTTCTCCTTATACTCAGGTGTCCCTTGACACATGCTTTTCCCCACCTGTTGGAAAAAAGGGGTTATTGTTTTATCATTCTTTTGTTCAAGCCTAATATCACATCTTTCAAACATTTTGCCTACGTGAACATCAGACAGTCCATTATGTTCTTTGTTCTATTTCTTCTTTAGTTTTTTTTCTTTTCTTTCTGGATAAATGTCTAGTCTTGTCTTTTCTTTCGTTTCCTTTCTTTTCTTTTCTTTTCTTTTCTGTAACATTTATCCTTTCCTGTAGCCCCTATTACATCTCCTTTAAAAGGAAAGGTGTCATTAACAGTCTTTTCTTGCTTAACATGGGCCCTGGTAGTCACTGCAGACATCATTTCATCCCTTTTTATCAAAAAGGGAAAGTCTGAGAAATCCTGTCCAGCAACCACAGGTACAGGGAGTCTAGGCACATAGAAACATAGACTTTGATGGTAGATAAGGACCACTTGGCCCACCCAGTCTGCCCATTAAATTAAAGACAAAGATGTTTTGGAGAATATGGGTATCGATCCCACTACCTCACGCATGCTAAGCGAGCACTGTACCATTTGAGCACATCTCCTGCAGTTACTCTAGCTGGTTTACCTTGTTTGGTCATATTTACAACAGTGGTAGGGTAATGGTGTGTGTCTCCATCAATGCAAATGGCACCTGTACAAAGACCTCTATCTGGCACATCATCCAGGATCTGATTGGATGAATGTCTGTTTACTGCCAGAGTTTATCAGCCCCAGCACTTGCTTGTTATCAATGTGAACATTAGTTAAATAATGTCCCCAGTTGGCTAAGGCCAGATGTGTGGGCTCCAATTTCTTTTCCTGGCAATAGTGAGCTTGACTACTGTTAGGGACTGCTGTGTTGGACTGCCATGAGTGTGCCCTTAGGCTGTTTTGGATGTCAGTTTGTGATCCAGGGGTTGGGGCTTCCTGCAGCTATCCTCCGGGGGGAGGGGCCTTTTGATGCTCAATCCCAAATGGGAAGTGCTAGGTTAGGGTCAGCCGAAGGGCTGATTCTTGCTTGGGTGCCTCTTAGGTCTCTCAGGGGCATCTAGCATTGGCCAAACATGTCCCGGGGCCGTTGGTATGGGATAATGTGGGCCTGATTACCTCTCTGATGGTGGGTATTTTGGGAGTTCCCCTCCATGGGTCTAGCCGATGTGCCTGCCTGCACTCATGTGCGGCCCATGAATTTTTCCCTGGGGCAGCTGCAGAAGTGGCTGCCACTAGGTAAGACCTGCATCGAGGGGAGAGGGACCTATTAGCTTGCGGAGTGAAGACAAGGAGCTTGAGAAATATCTTCTCCAAAGAAGATAATTTCCCATCCTCGGAATTATCTGCTGGATCTGTCTTCAGACTGCCAAGGAGCTGGTTCGATCTCTGGCTGATTTGATTATCTGTTTATGTATAAAGCAGTGAGAGTGCCTTTTTGGTTAAAGTGCATATTTTATTCTGTGGTGCTCTGCTAAGCCCATGCGAGAGCTGGTTGCTTATCTGAGTATTTATTGGAATTTTCAGTCCCAAAGAAGTGAGAGTTCGAGGGACATTCATGTGAACTTTCCTTATGAGAGACTCAGCCACTCTTTAATCAGTGCACATTTAAAATATACCTTATGTGAGCACTCTATTTTGCCATACTCAATTGTTGTTTTTTTGTTTTGTGTTTTTATTTTTAGGGGAGGTGTTTGGGTTTTGGCGGGTGTCTGATTATTTTTGTATGGTTGTAGCATGATAATTGTTGTTTTGCATTGTTGATTACTGCTGCTGAGTATATAGGCAGTCGTTATGTGTTGGGAGTGTTCCTTGGTGGGCAGGCACTACTCCCCCTCCAGGTTGAGGAGCCTGTGTCCCTTCGATTGCCCCCCACTGTTGGCCCAGGTCTATAGGTGCTGTCAGGTCTTGGGGATAGCATGGGGTGGTTGGAGGGGTGGGGGCCTCAGGTCTAGTTGGGGGGGTGGAGCAGAACTGGCTGATTGGGGTAGTGGGTTCAAAGAGGTGCCCTGGGGATAAATGGTCCAGGAAAAGGGTCCTCCCTGCCTAGTTTCTATACCCAAGAGCTCCACTATTGGTGGGCAAATGACACGCTCTTCCTTGGCCACTCCCGTGGTGCTATGCAATGCCAGGTCGATAAAGAATAAGACAGCAGTAATTTCTGATCTTGTTGGAACATCTGACCTAGCTTGCATCACCAAGACCGGTCTGGATGAAAATGCTGGCCTTGTGTTGGAATTAGTAGTTCCAGCCATGTACTCGGTGATACACCACCAGAGACTGGATCGTAGGGGCGGCAGTGTAGCCATCTGTTTCAAAACGAAACTGGGCCTTGTAGATGTGCCAGTGGGGGTCACCAAATCCTTTGAGTATATCATGGGCACACAGGAAGTCATGGCTTCGTGGTTGCCATGGTGTTGGAATCCTCCAGGTGGTTGGTCCTGGGGGATTTCAATGCCTGGGTCTATGATGAACTCTCGCATTTTGGTCAGGACTTCCTCAAACTGATAATTTTGTTGGGTGTCACACAGGTAGCTACCTCTGCAACCCATAATTGTGGTCACTGTCTGGATGTGGTGTTCCTCCTGGGGATGGAGGTCTCTGACCTGATGGTGGAACCGGTTGGTTGGTCTGACCATCATAGTATTGGGTTCAGTTTTGTGGCTCCACCTCCCAATTGACCTGCCCCTTCGGAGATGGTACGGTACTGTCCTTTAAGGGGTGTGACTCCCAAGGGTCTAACAATGGTGCTGGACCTATCGAGTAGCCCAATGGAATGCTTGGACTCAGGGAACCTGGTATTGTACTATAATAGTGTGGTATTGGGGGCCCTGGATTCCCTAACTCCTGTCCACGTTCGCCCACTCACTCTTTGTCCTCGGTTCCCTTGGTTTGATGGGACCTTAAAGGAGTTGAGGCGAGTGGGACGAATGTTGGAACAGCGCTGGCAGAAATCAGGCTCGGAGGATGACAAGCTTAGACTGATGGCCCATTACTTGGATCATCAGTCAGCAGTCTCCCACAAGAAGGCAGAGTTCCTGTCCAGGGCGATTGCTGCAGCAGGGAATCGACCAGCTCACCTCTTCTGGACTGTTGACAGGTTATGTAATCCAACCTGTCTTCAGGATTGGAGAACATTTTCACAGTTTAAGTGTGAGGAGTTTGCTTGATTCTTTGCAGATAAGGTTGCCACCATTAGGTTGGAGATCCGTCTTCCATGTTCCAATCAGTGTTATGGTTGTCAGTGGGAGATCACAGGCACCCAGTCCATCTGGGTGAACTTTTTTTTTTTTTTGTATTTAGTTGTTTAACCAGGAGTAGCACACTAAGGTGAAAGCTTTTTTACAGGAGCGACCTGGGACCACAGGGAAGTTAAGTGACTTGCTCAGAGTCACACAGTATGCAAGTGGAAGCTGTGAGATTCAAACCCAGCTCTGGTCTGCTGGATGTCACCAGATTTGCAGCTCAGAGCCTTAAACCACTGCGCTATACTGCCTCCTACTGCCAGAACTTTGATCAGCCGGTGATCACTGATATTGTAAAGATTGTCCAGGGCTTGTGACCGACTTGCTGTGGTTTGGACCCTGGTCCAACCCGCCTCCTTGTGGAGTGCGTGGAGGTCATTGAGCTGGTCCTGGCAGAGACTATCTGGTGTTTGTTGGAGAAGTGTGTTTCCAGACCCCTTGAAGGAGGTGGTGGTGACACCACTTTTGAAGAAATCCTCCCTCAACCTAGAATGTCTCGCGAATTAAAGACCAGTCTCTAACTTGCCTTTTGTGGATAAGGTTATTAAGAATGTAATTGCGTTGCAGCTCGAAGATCATCTTACCACCCACGAGGTCTATGAATCTCTCCAGTTTGGTTTCTAGAAGAGGCATAGTACCGAGAAGGCCCTTGTTCGGGTACTTAATGATGTCCTCATAACATAAGATCAGAAGAGCCATTTGATCTTAGTCCTTCTTGATCTCTCTTTGCAGCATTTGACACCATGGACTATGGGGTATTACTGGAGTGCCTGTGACTGATCTGCAGACTGTCTGGTACAGTCTTGATATGGTTCCATTCTTTCCCCATGGGCAGGACTCAGAGTGGTGTCGGGGATTCTTTTCTCAGCCCCTCTCCCCCTGACCTGTGGGGTGCTGCAGGGCTTTGTTTTGTCTCCCATGTTGTTTGCAGAGTACATTCTGCCATTGGGAAACATTATAAGGTAGTTTGGGCTGAGTTTTCACTGCTATGCAGATAATGCTTAGCTGTACATGTCCTTTGGGCCTGAACAGGATGATGCCGTCTCGGTCTTTAACAACTGCCTAGCCAAGATTCAAGACTGGATGAGTGCCAGCTGGTTAAGGTTGAACCCCGAAAGGACTGAGGTGTTGGTGGTGGACCCAGGTCATCAGGTAGAGAGGTTATCTCCTGGTCAGCCTTCTGAGCTTATGCTGGGGGGCAACCAGTTGATGTCCTCAGAGTAGGTGTGGAATCTGGGTGTTGTACTTGATGGCAAGCTGACACTTAAGTCTCAGGTGTCAGCCGTCATCAAGTCCTTGTTTTACCATCTGAGGAACATTGCCCAGATAAAGCACCTTGTTCCACCTGATGATCTTCCAGTGTTGGTCCATGCCTTTGTGGCCTCCCGCCTTGACTACTGCAATGCTCTATACTTAGGGCTCCTGGGAGTGACATCTGCCACCTGCAGCTGATACAGAACACAGCAGCCAGGTTGCTGATGGGCCTGTCGAGATCTAGCCATGTCTTGCCTGTGCTCTGCGAACTGCACTGGCTGCCTGTGCAGTGGAGGATCACCTTCAAGGTCACTTTGCTGACCTATAAGGCCCTACATGGACAGCGACCACGTTATTTGCAAGACCTCCTCTGTCCCTACTGCCCCCTCTGCCTGCTCCGTTCCTCTGTTGAAGGATTGCTAGAGATTCCCAGGGTCTGTTTAAAGACCTCAGGGGCCACAGCTTTTTCCTTTTGTGGCCTTGACCCTGTGGAATTCTCTGCCTCGTTGGGTTAGAGAGTGTGTGTCCACTGAGACTTTTAAGTCCACTCTAAAAATGTATCTGTTTGACCTGTCTTTTTCTAATGCTATTTAATCTGTAATTTGCCTGATCTGCCTTTTTTTACTTCTGTGGTTTTAACTAGTTAGAATGTTTTCTGTTGTTACTTTTGTAGAAGTGCTTTGATAATTGAAAAGTGCTTTTTAAAAATAAAGATTGTCTTGACTTGACTTGTCTATATGGTCCACTCCTTGACAACTGTAGCAGATAATGTTAGGTGGAAAACTTCTGAAGTTCAAATTCAAATTTCAGTTTATTGAAATGTATGTATAAAACAAAGTTATCACGTAAAAAATTATAAAACCAAAATATCACATATAAAAATGATAAAACCAGGTTATCACATACAGTTCTAGGACCTTTCAAAACAGTGATTTCCAACAAACTTTGGAGTCTTTAAATAGAATAAAGTACAATAGCAACAAAATTTGCCATGGCAAAAATATGGCTGGGAGTATCACTAAATAACATATATTTCATTAATTTGCTTCTGCTGTTACATGCTGTCACATTCCCCCATATTGGTCAAAGCCATTTTTCTCTTGTTTTAATTATTAGAGGACAGTCAAAGATCAGGGGCCAGATATTCAAAATTTTGCACCAGGTGCAAACCAGTTGTGCCGTGATTGTGCTACATTTGCGCCAGATTGCTATATTCAATAGGCCAAATAGCGTTGACGCAACGTGTTAGCGCCAGTGCTAAAAGATAATGTATGCATGGTGCAAAGTGAGGAGTAGGGACATGCATACAGGTGCAACAGTATATTCAAAACCATAGGGGTGCGCAATGTGCATTAGTGTGATACGTAGCATGGCACAAATTACCGCCTATGAAAAGGTAGTCTTAACTCTGGCCAAATCAGGGTTGGGGGGCATGGACACAGCAGCAACAGTGAACAAGGCTGTTTGCAGCCAATGAGGAGGCAGCAAGGGCGGATGGCTACCTTGGGCCACTCCATATGCACAGGTACCCACATTGTGCAATACAATGCCTCAACATAGCTTGGAAGCTAACAATCATGCCCATTATATGACAGAGCTAAAACTCCACTTGCAGCAGCAAACTAACTACATTGCTATATGTAAACTGTGTGTTGCTGTACGTTGTATGTATTTATTGTACACTGCATCATCACATGTAGTGGCTCTGGGTTGTTACTGAATATGGCCCATGGTCCACTGTGGCTACCTGGTCAACACAGTGATAAATACATATGGAAGTATTAAATAACTGGCAGTGTGGCCATACATCACACACCTCCAGTCCCCCCCATTGGGGTACACCATCACACACATGCAGCACTGGGGAACTTGAGAGTGTTGATGGGAGGGTGCGCAGGTGGCCAGGCTGCACCATATAGTGTGTTTTGCCACAAAACCATCTTCATAGTGCACATGTTCCAGTGTCAGCAATACCCTGACACCAGTGTGCATGTCTGATGGTATGTGTCACCTCCCCAGCACATATCTCACATCTGTATAGACACCATGGCATACGTGGCCAGCCATGTGCACAGTATGTTACTGTGAGTATCCCATGACAGTGGTACAGTGTATGTGGGACACAGGGCAGCATGACAGTGGTGTCCACTATCAGAACACACCTGCCAGCTGATCCTGTCACTGTGTGGAGATCAGCAGTCATTGATGCCTGACACACTGTAGGCATTGCTGTGTCCCTCACTAAACCAGCCACTATGGTACTGTAGCATCTTCTATGCACTGTAGCAGGGACTACAATATGTCCATGGCATGCAGCACCAACGCCCATGGCTGTGGTGCTAATCCCTTGGGGAACACTGGACTCTGCTGCTGTGTACAGACATAGCCTGCAGTTACCGACATGTTTCTCCAGTCTGACATATAGGTGGTGCTGCGGGGAGACCCAGCCCGGTGCAGTGGGGAGACCCAGCCTGCAGCTATCGACTTGTAGTTCCAGTCCAGCCTACAGGTGAAACTGTGTGCACCCTGCAATAGTGCTGGGCAAACCACATGGAACTACATGCAAATCAGGCAATAATGACATGCTAATGTGGCTGTTTGTCCACAGGTTGCCTATGTAGGTTCATTTGCATAGCACATTTGAATATAGCAATATTTTGCACTGGGCAAACATGTGAGTACCATGCAAACGGGTTTGCCCCATGCAAAACTGTCAGAACCATAGCACAGTTCTATAGTATTTGGTTTGCACTGTTGTTTTCAGTTTTTGTGAATCCATTTCTTTGCTAACACAAATTGGCCACATAGTTCGCCTTTGCCTTACTCCACTTCTGTGTGCACTGGGCTGCTGTTGTAGTTTGCACTGCTCAGCTGCTATATTCAGAGCTGTCTTATTTGCTGGGCTATGTTTATACTGCACTCAAGGCCTTGTTTGCACACCGTCGTTTTCACGCCATATTCAACTGATTTAGCCCTGGGGCTATTCCTTTGAATATAGCATGCAAATGGTTCCAGTCTATTTTTGCACATCGTGCAGTGCTAATTTTGCCCTGGGGCTAAGTTTTGAATATCTGGCCCCAGATGTGATACTATTAGTCCTACATCATATCACACTTACAACAGCAGTCCAGTCTCCCAAATATATCCCAGCCATTAGGGGAATAAGTACTCATAAAAGTACCTCCTATAAATTTGCAATACACATTCTGATGTATTGCCTTTTCACAAAATTGTAGATACTTTTCCTTCTTTCTTGGGCATTTCAACTGATAGTACATCTGATAGTAGAATATATCACTAAGTTTCATAAATTCTGTTTGAAAGAAGGAATCTTCAAGCCTCTGCATCACTAAGCGTACGTACTGGTCAACATTATTTAATGCTGCTTGTCCCACATTTCGATAAGCTCCACTCTTTTTATTCATTTTATTTTTTTTATTTCTTGAGGGTATCGGATAACATACCTTTGAGTCAAAGACTCCTTTACAAAGGTTCCACGTAATTGAATACAGAGACATTGAAAACAATAGTAGCAGCTAGACACACACAGTTACAATAAGGAGCATGTACCATGAACTGTACAGTTTCAGATAGTTACAGGTAACAGAGTTTAGCAGTTGGTGTTACACAAGTACAGAAAACTGCATAAACAGGTACTTTGTACATGCGGTACCAGTTAACAGATACATACACTGTAGGTCAGTGGCACCAGCCTGTACCTGGTGGTTATTTGATAACATATGAGGATTAGGCTGGACTGGGGGTGTCCATTGTCAACCATAAGCACGCCCCAGGGTGGCAGAACCAAAGTTTAGTCCATTGTCAATAGGGAGAGATGGGCAGAGCTTGAGATCAACGACAGTCACAGACTGAGCCTTGAGAGATTAGGTTTCGCAGGTGGGACTTGCACCAGTCAAGATTAGGTTCTGTGAGGAGGGAGTTTGGGAGGAACTTAAGCCAGCCAGGGGCCTGGTACCTAAAGGTTCTTTGACCCAAAGAGGTCTTGCATAGGGGTACCCGGAAGTTGGTTGTCGCAGATTGCCGGTTGTGGCGGGTGGACAAGGGTGCTAGGAGATGGGGGTAAGAGCAGGAGGGAGTAGTCCTGCTGTAATTTTTTTTGCGAAGAGGCAGGTCTGATATTTGAGCCTCCCATCAAAGTTTAGCCAGTTGGTGGAAGAGTAAAGAGTACAGGTGTGTGTGAATTTTGTCACAGTCAGTGACTAGTCTACAGGCCTTATTAAGGGCCACCCTGATTTTGTTAAGGTGTGTGTTGTCAGCCGCCTCATAGATTATGATACCATAGTCTATGAGTGATAGTATTGATGCTAAGACAGCTAGGTGGAGAGCTTCAGGAGGGAGGCAGCGCTTGTACCGGTAAAGTAAACTAATATGCACATTGACAGCGGAGCTCAGTTTTTGGATGTGGTCATGGCAGGTGAGTCCAGAGTCTAGGGTGATACCCAGGTATTTGAATGAAGTAACCTGCTTAAGGGGGTCATTTAGGGAGTTCAGTATGAGCAGAGGTAGCCCATTGTTCTTGTTTTGGGCATGAGCGAACACCATAGATTTTGTTTTTTTGTAGTTTAGGACTAGCTTATGCCGAATGAACCAGGATTCCGCTTCCGTAAATGATTTTTGGAGTGCATATCGGAGAGTGGCAGGGTCAGTATGGGAGCTGTAGAGGACGGCATTGTCTGCATACAGGAGTAATTTCCCAGAGCAGTCTTTGGGCAGGGAGTTGAGGAACTGGGAGAATAGTAGTGGGCCTAGAATTGCACCCTGTGGGACCCCAGAACTGACTTGGAGGGGGAGGACTGTGTTTGGGCAAGCCTGACTTTCTGAGTTTTCTCAGACAGATAGCTGGCAAACCAGCCAGTGGACTCAGGAGACAGACTTATTTGTGTGAGGGAATCCAGGAGAAGTGTGTGGTGCACCATATCGAACGTCTTGGAGAGGTCTATAAAAATGGCACCAGCAATGTGGCCCATGTCAAGTGATGTCTAGAGAGCATTGATAAACTCTAGAAGGGCTGTGGTGGTGCTGTGGTTGTTGTGGAAGCCATGTTGCTCAGGACACAGGAGGTTATGTTTGGATAGGTAGTCTGTAAGCTGAGTGGCCACAATTTTCTCCAGGGCTTTGGAGAGGGGAGGCAGGATTGAGATGGGGGTGGTAGTTCCCCAGCTGGGAGTGGTCACTGCTCTTAAGAATGGGTGTGATGAGTGCTGATTTCCATTTAGAGGGAAACTGGCCCAGCGATAGGAAACATTTCAGAAGCATAGTGAGTGGGAGGAGAACTTCATTGAAGGTTAGCCTAAGCAGGTTAAGATCCAGTGTGTCACTACTGAATCGTGATTTACTGAGGGCCTTGAGGAGCAGAGGGTGGCTTCATGCTGTGACACTGTTTTAGAGTGGAACGGGGGGCAGAGGGAGTGACAGGGGGTGATGGGGGGGGAGAAAAAATTGCGGGGGAGAACACTGCTAAGGTTGGAGAAGGAGGCATTAAACGTATTTGCAATCAGGGCAGGGTCTGTGATGATAGACCCATTAGCCCAAAGTTGGAAGGGGGGAGCAGTGGAGGCTTTGCTACTGAGCTCTTTAACAGAGTCCCAGAACTTGCACCCCAAGCCCCAGCTGGCAGTGAGTGAAGCTCGGTAGTATTCAGCTTTGGCCTTACGGATGCTCCAAGTACATTTATTATGTGCCTCTTGGTAGCATTGCCTATCAGAGGGTTTACCAGTTTCTAGAGCAATGAGCCATAGGTTGTGACTCTCTCGCATTTGGTCTAACAGGGCTTGTGACATCCATGGTGTATCAACCCCTTTGACAACCTGTTTGCTTAGGGGTGCATAGCAGTCACAGGCAGAATTGAAGGTGTTGATGAAATGGCCTAGTGCAGAGTCTATGTCCAAAGCAGTTGTGATGGGAGACCAGTCACTAGTTGAGAGCCATTGTTTAAAAGACCGAAGTTTGCCGGGTTTGAGACGGCATTGGAGGATAGTTTTGGGAGGGGCCTTTTTTGCAATATATGACCAGTGACAAAGCACTGGGGAGTGATCACTCAGGGCATCGGGTACTACCCTGACCTGGGTAGCTTTGTGGGATGAGTTGGCGAGTACAAGATCAAGGAGGGTGGCAGTGCCAGTCCTCAGGTTGAGGCACTATTTAATTGGTTAAACCATATCTGGGATCTATCATTTCTCACTGCCTCCTGCCAACATTTGGCAAGAATTCTTTCATTAGTCATGGTGACCATTTTCTTCAATAACTTAAGAGCTCTGATTTGAGCCATAAGTATTGTTGATTTTAAGTTAAATTCACTTCTCAAGAAGATTATTGGTGTGTCCCTGCATAAACTAAAGGCTTGTCTATAAAAAGACATTTTGAACAGACTCCAGATCTGTGGTCACCTTACTAAAGGCACACAGTTCTGACACATGTAACAAGATGCTGATGACTTTTGCATCAAATGCCTGTTTTGAGGCAATGTATGAGTTTCTTGCAAATAATTTACTTAATCTGTTAATGTCCCTCACTGCCTGGATGGTCTGTTTATTAACAAAAGCTATACGTTTCTTCCAAGAAAGTTGATTATCAAAAACAACTCCAAGATATCTGTATTCAGTTGTCACTTCAAATGATATTTTACCAAATGACCACACATTAGGATGTCTATACCTGGACTTGCCAAAAATAAGGATATTGGATTTATCAGGATTTACCTGCAAGTCCCATTGGTCTAAAATAACTAATGATTTTGTAATCGCTCCTTTTAAACCTAGTGAGGTTAAAGGCACCATAAAATATCATCCTCGGGGCGGGGGGGCTCATGAGCAGTTCAGCGGTTAAGACGTGTTCCCACCTCGCTCCTCTCCACCAGGGAATTAGTTATTAAATTAGCTAGTTCACTTCTTATTTTAGTTTAAAAAGCTGTGGGACCGAGTGGCGAATGGGTAATGGATGAATATTTAATGTCGGGGCCAAGCAAAAGTCAGAGAACGGCAGTGAAAATTGGCAAGAAAGGTGCGGCCAGGGGGCAAAGTGAAAGTCAGAGTTTGATTTCACTCTTCGTGGCAGAAATAAGCATGCTTGGCTGCGAGCTTACGCGGGTCAGTTCATGGTGGTCCTAGAACCAAGGCTGTGCAAACTCAGATCCAGAACTAATGACAAAATACAGGAGGTGCTTACCCAGCAATCTTCCCATACTACCAGGTTAACGGAAGCGGAGGAGAGAATATCTCAGTTAAAGGATGAGATGCAGGGGGGCTGTAAAAAGATCCTCGCATTGCAGAGAGAGCTGGAGAAAATGAAGGAGGCTGCTGACTACCAGGAGAACTATCACAAGTGGCTCAACCTCTATTTAATGGGGTTACCCAAAGGAAAGGAAGGTGGGAGCACCTTGGAGTTTTGTGCGGTGACCCTACCTAATTTGCTGGGGACTGAGTTAAAGGATGGAAAGCTTATGATGGAGAGGACCCATCAGGCAGTGATGCCCAGACCGCCTGCGGGGCAGCCACTATGACAGGTCATTATGCAGTTTCATTACTACCAAGACAGAGAAATGGTATTGCGGGCCTATAGAGAGAAAGGTCTAATTATGTTTATGGGCCATAAACTTTTTATTTTGCAGGATTGCTCAGACAGATTACTTAAGCAGCGCAAGATGTTTAATGATATAATGGCAAGACTGCGGGACATGAAGGTCAAGAACTTTATGATATACCCAGCAACGTTTAAAATCAAGCATGAAGGGGCAGTATTCTCTTTCTGGGAGGTAAAGAAGGTGGACATCTTTGTGGAGGAACTACGAAAGAAAATAGGATGAGCTTGTGCCTACTTGAAGGTAGCTGAGCCTTGAGAGTTGCAATTTCAGAGCCTCTAGGGATTTGAGAGGTTCGGGGAGAATCCCTTCGTTTAATTTGTTGTTATTCTTAATGGCTGATTTTATACATTGTTTCCAATTAATGCCTGTCAAGGGTGAAGGGAGAGCTGCTGGGACTGGATTGTGTTAATTCTCACCCATGCTCCTTGGATAGAGGTGCAGGGGAAGGAGCCTGTTTAAAATATGCATTATTGGGCCTGGCCTTGAGGTGTGTGCCTGCTACATTTCTTTTCAGCTGCTCTGTGGGGCATTTGCAGGCCGATAAGGACTTCAAGGACTTGTTTATTGCACCTAAAGAGGACTCCCCCGATGTATGATGGTGCTCTTGAAGTCTGGAATTATGTTGGGGATTTTTTCTGATATGGGACTTTTGTTTCAGACTTGCTCGGCCTGCGCTCCATGTGTGGAGGTGCAGGGGAGGATCGAAGAGCACATTTTACTTTGTTGTGTTATTTAACAACTCTATATTTCTTCCCCAGAGGTTCACTAGCTTTCACTGGGCAGTCTCAGGGGTAGTATAGCATAGCTCAGGGGTGTAGAGTGGGGAAGAGCTCATGCTGAAGTTGTGGTATATTAAGGGAGGGTGAGGGGAGGTCTCTGTTATGTGGGCCTGGTACCGGGAGATTGAAGGCAGCCAGGGGCTAAACTTCAAGAGACAGGCTGCCAGCTTGTGGAGGGTTATAGAGCCATATGCTTTGCTCGAGGGGGGGATCAGTGGCGGCTTAGGCTTTGTAGGCCACTCATTGTATCCTTGGATAAAGGGTGAGGAAGTGGACAGGAGATATCATGTAGTACGACGGTGGGGGCGATGGGAACACGGTCAATTTGTGGGATATTTTGATATTCTACATTACTGCAGTTAGTGTCATAAGAATGTGTGTGGGGTAAGCAAGGAGTGGGAGAGACATTAGGAAAGAAAGCAGCTGGGAAAAGTTAGAATTTTAGAGGAAGATGATCAAGCGGGAGTCCAGGGAAAGGTGAGGATAGTGATGGAAGGGAAGTTTGTCGACAACCGGGGTTGGGTGGGATAAGAATAAGATAGAGTTCAAGTTATTATTGTTGTAATTTGTTTGTGTTTGCGTTCTTGTGCACAGTTTTATATTTTTTTGTGTTCACATCCATACATGTTATGTATATCAGGCTTATTGGGTGCTGTGTTGGAAATCACGAGGGAGAATTGAGGAGTTTGGTTGGGGTCAGAGTTATGATTCCCTCCCCTGATGTTCAGTGGGGGGCAAAGGACCCTGTTACCTGCCACAATGATTAAACCAAAGGAACTGAATTTATGTACATGGAATGTACGGGGTATAGCGACTCCGACTAAACGTACAGGTCTTCTTACCACGTTAAGGAGACAGGGAGCACAAGTGGCCTTGATACAGGAGACTCATCTTACAGAGTTGGAACATGTTAAATTGGTGAGGGGGTGGGTTAGGAAATGTTATTTTAAGTCATTTAAGTCGCATAAGTGTGGAGTCACTGTCCTTCTGCATAAAAACCTCCCGTTTCAAGTTCAGAGGGTGGTGAAAGATTCGGGAGGGAGATGATACGTATCTGTGGTGGGGGAACTATGGGGGGAGACAGTCACATTCGGCAGTGTGTATGCCCCAGCGGTGTTTGAACCGGATTTCTACAGTTCCCTGCACTCTCTGTTGGTGAAAGAGCAGTTTCCAGGCCTTATATTGAGGGGAGACTTGAACTGTACTATGGATCCAGTGCAGGATCATTCTATGGGTAGAGTAGGGTCAGGCAGAGCGAAGCAGTTTGGCAGTGGAGATTAGGATTGGTGAAGCTGGGAATGATGGATGGGTGAAGGGAGGCGAACCCAGGGGCTAAAGAGTACACATTCTATTCCAACCCGCATGGTATATGGTCTCGTATAGATTATGTTTTTCTATTGAGGGAGTGGTATACGAGAGTGCCGAATGTTAAACACAGTCTTATTTACATCTCAGATCACGCAATGGTGATTCTCACCCTTAAGATGGGAGGGTCAGAGAGAGGGCCTGCCCCGTTGGAAGTTCCCGACATACTTATTAGGGGACAAAAAATGTTGTGACTACCTGAAAGAGCAGTGGACAGAGTATGTGATTGCTAATGTGGTGTCCCCCACCTCCAAGGCCACAATTTGGGATGCAGGAAAAGCGTACATGAGATGTATGATTATTAGATACATCAATAGGGTTAAGAAACAAAGGCAGGAGTGACGCTTGGTCTAGGGGACTTGGACAGAAGGGTGGTGGTTTGTGAGGGGGGCAAAGCGAGGGCTGATTTGATGCCTACCAGAGAGGCTTTGAATGCCTTTCTCAGGGGGGAGGCCAGGAAGGCCTGGACATTTTGTAAAAAGCAGGTCTATGAGTGGGGTAACAAACCTGGCCCATTGATGGTCAGGCTGATGAAGGAGGGTCAGTGCCCAACACATATCACTGCAATTAAGGATAAGACATGTACCCTACATAAACAGGAACAACAGATCAAGAAATGCTTTAGACAGTTTTTTGAAAATTTGTATACAGCTGAAGGGGGTGCAGGAGGGGATTGGATGGAGGGGTTCATAAAGAATCTTGATCTGCCACAGGTGAAAAAAACAGCAGAATGAGGTGTTGAATAAACCAATCACAAAGGCAGAGGAGGTTACAGCAATACAGAGGTTAAAGAAGGGGAAAGCTAGTGGCCCAGATGGGTACCCTGTTGAGTATTACAAGGCCTTGGCCAGCCAACTCGCTGGCCCACTGTGCGGTACCTTCCAGCAGCAGGAGGGGGAGAGCCTAGAGCTTCCAGGTACCTTTTTGGATGCCGTTATCTGCTTGATCCCAAAGGCTGGTAAGGAGGAGGTGGAGTGTGCATCCTACAGACTGATTTCTTTGTTGAACTGTGACCTGAAGATTTTGGTAAAGATCTTGGCAGGTAGGTTAGAGCTGGTGTTAACAGAGGTGGTTCACTCAGATCAGACCGGGTTTATTAGTGGCTGCTTCTCCTGCCATAATGTGCGTTGACTTCTGAATGTAGTATGGAGAGCGAATAAAGGGAGGAAGGATACTTGTATTATATCTATGAATGCTGAAAAGGCTTTTGATAGGGTGGAATGGGGTTATCTATTTGAGATCTTAACCCAGTCTTGTCTGGGTGAATCTTTTGTGGGTTGGGACAGGGCAATGTATAGTTCACCCAAGGTGCAAGTGTTAGTGAATGGTACTCTGTCAGAGGGGTTCCAGCTGGGTAGGGGTATGAGACAGGGGTGCCTGTTGTCCCCATTGTTGTTTGCCCTAGTGGTGGAGCCACTTGCAGTTGCAATCCAGCAGAACATGGATATTAAGAGGGTTAGAGGGGTCTCGGGGAGCAGCATAAGATCTTGTTGTATGCTGACAACATATTACTGTTTGTCATGGAGCCGAGGAGTTCCATGCCAGTGTTATTGGATTTGGTGGAAAGGTTTGCGCAATTTTCAGGCTACAAGCTCAGTTTGGATAAGTCCAACTCGATGAGGCTCCCTGGAGGAAGAAGATTGGAACAGACATGGGGTTTTAAGTTGGTGGGAAAATACTTTACATATTTGGGTATTAGGGTTGGGAGATCTTTGGGCACTTTGTATGATCTCAATTATACACCAATGGTTAAATGTATTCTGGCAGATCTGAAGCACTGTGCATCCTTGCCAGTGTCTTGGTCAGGACGGATTAACCTAATCAAGATGAATATCCTACCCAAGCTACTGTACATAATGCAGATGATTCATGTGGGACTGACAAGGAGAGATGTTAAGAAGTTAGAAGGGGTCTTTTCCTCTTTCATTTGGGGTGGGAAGTGTGCGAGGGTAAGCTTGCAGAGGCTCAAGTTGGAGACGGGAAGAGGTGGCCTCAATTTCCTGGATCTGGGACACTACTTTCTAGTGGCGCAGCAGAGATATATTGGGGATTGGGTGCATGCCCGGAAAGTGGCAAGTTGGGTAGATTTGGAACATTGGGGTTGCCAAGCCAGGCTCTCAGCATATTTGGAGAGACAGGGCCCCAGGGCGTATAGGGCACAAGATGGGAAAAACCCTCAGACATTGGCAATGCTGGAAAGCTGGGAGAGGTTTTAAAAAGTTGCAAGGAGTGAGTACTGTAGATACCCTCTTGGTGCCTGTTGCCAGGAATCCTTTTTTCTACCAGGTTGGGAGGACCCTGGGTTCAGGTTGTGGGAACAAAAGGGGGCTAGAATTTTGGGGCATGTATGTGAAAGGGATAGCATACTATACTCCCCTTCACAACAGTGAGGCAGGGCTTGGGTCTAGAGGGTGGACAGCTGTTTTGATATTTTCAGGTTAGGGCCTATATATCTGGGCTGGACAGGAGGGGAGACGGCAGACAGGAGATGCAAATAATTGAATCTCTGATTATGTTGGCGTCCGGAGATGTTAATGGTTTTGTTGAGAAAATAGTGAGGGAGAGTAGGAGATGCTCTCTGGACCTGTCTAATACGGTAAGGGATTTATGGGAGAGAGACTTAGGGTACCCGATAATGGAGCAAAACGGAGCCATGGTGCTCTCTGTGCATGTGGGTCTCATGGTTTGCAACAAGTTTAAAGAAGCTTTTTATAAATTTCTTCATAGGATCTATCACCCGCCTGCAACAGTGCATAAGTATCATCAGGCTGTCTCACCTCAGTGTGGGCAGTGTGAGGAGGAGCTGGGGACCTATTACCATTGCTTTTGGGAGTGCAGGGTCTTGCAGGGTTTCTGGAGAGCAGTAGCCTCGGAGGTGGGAAGAATGTGCGGAAGGGACCTACAGTTGGTCCCCTTGATGTGCCTGCTCAGAGTGGAGGAAATTGAGGAGGGGGATTGGTAGCTTCTTCCCGGATGGATGCGGGTTCTATTCATTTTGGCTAGACACTGTATCCAAAATACTTGTTTTCGCATGTGGTTCCTATGGTACAGCAGTGGCGTACCTTAGTTCTTTGGACTCTGGCACTGGAACGACTTACATTACTGGTTAAAGATAGGCTGGAAAGTTTCACCAGGGAATGGTTGCCCCTGCTGTCAGACTTAAGTCCGGGGGAAAGTATGTCCCTTTGGGAGAATGTGGATGGCTAGAGGTGCCAGGACTACAGGGAGAAAATGAAGGTGGATAGCTGTGGGAAAGTTAGTAGGGTCCTGACAACTTGACCTGGGAATCAAATATGAAAAGTTTTTTGTTTTTCTTTCCCTCTGCTTAGGATGAAGTGTGCAATGCCTGTTGTCTGATCTGTGCTATGTATGGTATAGCAGTTTGTGAAATATTACTGTAATATGGATGTGGACTGGTTACAGTTGTTTTAATAAAACCTTTTTAT
This sequence comes from Neoceratodus forsteri, assembly GCA_016271365.2. Lineage (NCBI taxonomy): Eukaryota > Metazoa > Chordata > Ceratodontiformes > Ceratodontidae > Neoceratodus > Neoceratodus forsteri. The sequence goes on along the minus strand of CM057455.1, from coordinate 1,336,813,021 downwards.
GCAAAAATATCATCCACATAAATCAGGGTGGTAATCTTATTATCCACTATCCTAGGTGCAAAAGGGTCAATAGTTTGCAACTCTAACAAAAAAATTCCACATATAAGTTAACAAGCATTTGTCAGTGCCAAATGTTGTCAAGCTGGCATTGGCAGTGGGAGTGGCGGAGCTAGAGATGCATAGCGCTGTGATTTTGTTAATGTGTCCCAAAAGGTGATTTTGCACAGCGAGCACGCCATTGTGTGCCACAGCTGCGGAAAGATATTTTGGGTAGACTGTGAAAAATGTCAGCTGGACTGTTGATAAGGAGGTGTGTACAAATGTCAGTGGTGAAAATGTGGCATGCAAATATTGCAGATTGCCGAAGTTACAAGAGTGCATGGAAACTGCACAATGCACACTTGCAACACAGTCATTTTTGGGACTTTCGGCACCAGATTTTCAACAGAGGCATTTTAGGACCTCTGCTCATAAACAGTGTCACCGTCATTTCCTGAAACTGTCCCAAAAACTGATTTTATACAGTGGCCATGCAATTCTGCGCTGGACGTGCGAAAACACATTTCAGCCAGCTGCACTGTTCATAAGGAGGTATGGAAAAATGCCAGTGATGAACAGCTGGAGTGAAACTATTAAAAATTAACAAAGTTACGAGCGTGCATGCAAACTGTGCAATGCATGCTTGTAAAACACTCATTTTATTGACTTTAGTCCCCAAATTTTCAACATAGGCATTTTAGGACATCTGCTAATGAACAGTATCACTGTCATTTTCATACTGTGTCTCAAACACGGACTTTCCACAGCAACCGTACTATTCTGCGTCGGAACTGCAAAAACAGATTTTGGTCAGGATGTGAAAAATGACAGCTGCACTGTTCATTGGGAGGTGCAGAACAATGGCACTGTTGAAAATCTGGAGTGAAAACATTATAAGTTTGCAAACTTACAAGAGTGTGTGCAAACTGAGTAACGCATGCTCGTAACACTGTCATTTTATGGAGTATTGTCTCCAAATTTTCAACATAGGCATTTTAGGATCGCTGCTCAATGAACAGTGTGACTTGCATTTTTGTAATCTTCCCCGAACACTGGTTTCCCACAGCGACCGTGCTATTGTTGCCGGAAGTGCAGAAACACATTTCGGCTAGGATGTGACAAATGACAGCTGTACTGTTCACAAGGAGGTAAAGAAAAATGACAATGTTGAAAATCTGGCATGAAAATATTGCGAATTCGCGTAGTTACAAGCGTGTGTAGCAACTGCGCAACGCACACTCATAACAGTCATTTTATGGAGTATCATCACCAAATTTTCAGCATAGGCATTTTAGGATCTCTGGTCATGAACAGTGTCACTGTCATTTTCATAATCTGTCTCAAACACTGATTTCCCACAGCGACTGCGCTATTGTGCGCCGGAAGTGCAGAAACACTTTTCAGCCAGGATGTGACAGCTGTACTGTTCACAAGGAGGTGTAGAAAAATGGCAATGTTGAAAATATGGTGGGAAAATATTGCAATTCATGAAGTTATGAGCTTGGCGTGAGGCAACTGGGCGCAAAACACGCTTAGAACAGCTTATTTTTGAGTTTTTCCACCAAATTTGCAACATAGGGCTTTGAGAGCCCACTGATGAACACTGCCACTGTCCTTCATACATCTATCCTGCGATTCCACGCGTGACTGCGAAATCACCTTTCGGGACCGATTAACATCATGACAGTGACAGAATGCATGAGGAGGGGTCCCAAAAACCCCATGTTGAAAGTTTGGAGCAAAAAGACCAAAAAATGCCCGAGATATGAACCAAAGTTGAAAAAAACCTATTTATCCCATTATACAGCTTACCGGCATTTCCTCAGTTCACGGTCGGCTTTGAAGAGTGCAGACATGGTCCTGGTCCACCGAAGATCATCATGCTGAGCTCTGGAGGTAAGTATGGGGTGAGGGGGGTGTGGGGAGGCAGGATGCTCAGTGGGTGAGTGCGGGTGGTGGGTAGGGAGACTACGAGGGACCGTTTTCTGTTTACAGGTAAAAAAAAAAAGTTGCAGGACAGTTTTTTGTATTTCAGGGGGACTGGCACGCTGGGGTGAGCTCCAGCGTACACCTAACTGTTTTTTTTTTGCGGGGAGTCTGCAGCTGATGGGGATTGGGCACCCTTGTCGGCACACAACTGGGAGGTTGGATTTATGCGACGGGGAGTGGGCTCCTGTCAGCATTAGTAAACGGGGGTTACAGCCAGGGATTGGGCACCCTCGGCATATAACAAATGGGGGGGTTATTTATGCCGATGGGGAGTGGGCTCTCCCATTGGCAGTACAACGGGCAGGACAGGGGTAACTGACAGGGGGATTGGGCACCCCCGAAGTTGGCAGTTCGGAGGCCGGTGTACCACCATGTGCATAATGGCAGTGAGCACAGCAAGAAAAGGCCCTCTGCGACTGACGAGCTTTGCTCGGATTGCAGCGGACCTTTCCTTAGATGTGCTCGCCACAGTATGTATGCATGGTGTGGTGCCTGCATGCAGGATGATTGGGGAATGAGGGATGCACCTACTGATGCATGTCCTGCATTCGCCCAACAGCGACTGCACCTCCAAAGCTGCACTGTCCCAAGATGTTGGCTGCGCAAGCCTGCCAACATGAAAAGTAAAGGGGCTAGCAAGGAGCCTTGCTTAACTCCACTATCCATCTTAATTTCTTTAGATACAGAACTGTCTCCTTCTACTCTCACAAATGATTTGTTGTCACTATGGAGGAGTTTTAAAATAGACAAAAGATGGCCATTTAATGCTCTGAGTATCTAACATTTTCCATAGCATTGCCCTAATCACCTAATTGAATGCTGATTTTAAATCCAAACAGGCTATATAGAAAGCCCCTTGTTTTTTTGAAGGATATTTTTCAATCAGATAGTTCAGAAAGAACATATTGTTGACAGTCCCACAGCTTTTGCAGAAGCCAGCTTGTACTTACGACTAAAGATTATTATCTAGGACCCAAATGTTTATTCAATGCAAAACATGAAAAAAATCTTAAAGTCAATGCATAATAAACTTATGGGTCTATAATTCCCAGGTTCCTTAGGAGATCCCTTCTTGAACAACAGGATGATTAGTCCATATTTCCACTCATCTTGGTGGACATGTGTTTTACATATATAATTAAATAATGTACATAAATAACTGGCCCACCATTCGGGGAAAGCTAGGACGTTCTCTGTAGATATTCTATCATATCCTGGAGCTTTATTCTTTCTCTTGGCTAATACAGCCTGTAGGCACAAATAGCCCACATTACACACCTGATCACTGGATGGAAACTAAGCACTAGCCAAGATAGCTCCAAGACTTTTCATGAGTTTTATGCCACCTTATATGGCAGTAGATCAGAGGTTCCAATGGCTGAGTTAAATGCTTTTCTTGGCAAACTGGGACTCCATCAGGTGTCTCAAGAACAAAATGCTATGCTTACCACTCTAGTCTCTAATCAAGAAGTCCTGTCAGCTATCACAAGCATAAAAATCAGTTAATGCACCAGTGTGGGTGGTTACTCCAGTGAGTTCTACAAAGATTTCTGGGAGCAGTTGGCACTACTTCTGTGAAACCCATTTCAGGAAGCCCTTGCTGGGGGGGGGACTGACTCCTTCCTGGAACCAAGCAGTTATTTCAGTTCTCCCTTAGCCTAGGAAGGACCCCACACAGTATGGTTCCTACCAGCCTATCTTGATCCTCAGTACAGATTACAAACTATTAACAGTCATTTTGACCAGGAAACTGGAAACCGTTAGTCCTTGTTTGGTGGATCATGATGAGGCTGGCTTTGTGATGGGTAGACAGGCACAAGATAACATTCATAGGACCACACATATTATAAATTATCTGACTAGGACCGAGCAGCCTGTTTTCTTAATGAGTCTTGATGCCAAGAAGGTGTTTGATCAGGTGACTTGGGGTTATTTGGTTGGGGTTCTTGCTGGATTTGGGTTCTCAGAGATATTTTGTGGATGTATCAGTACTTTATATGAGGCCCCTGTGGTCTTTGTCCTGGCCAGTGGACACATCTTGTCATATTTTAACTTGGGGTGGGGAACTAGATGGGGTGCCCCCTCTCGCCCATTCTATTTGCCCTGTACATAGAACTATTGGCATAACACATACATCTACTAAATTCTGCCAAAATCTCTTGTAATTTTAAATGGCAAGCATTATGGACTTCAGTCAACTCACTTGTATAAACCTATAAACCTATGACATCTAGATAAAGGGGTCAAAGGTATGCGGGTAGTGGGTAGGGAGCACAAAATTGCACTTTATGAAGACAATGTTCTGCTTTTTCTTAGTGATCCAGACACCTCCTTGGTTTGTGTCATGAAGGACATTGAGTATTTCTCAAAACTGTTGGGTACACCCTGAATACTGTTAAGGCAGAAATGCTAGTATTCCATTGTATGATACCTCCAGACCTTAAGCAGTGTTTTCCTATGACATGGATTGTGACATCACTTACATATCTGGGTATCCACATTGGACCTGATCCCCTCTCATTATGTTTTGATACTTATGTCCCCTTAGAGCAGTAATTGAAGGAGGGTGTTAATCATTGGAACTTACTACCTCTCCCGTTTTATTCCAGAGTGCAAACCCTAAAAATGAATGCCCTACTCAGATTTTTGTACCTCTTGCATAGAAACATAGAAACATGGAAGTTGATGGCAGATAAGGACTGTAAGGCCCATCCAGTCTGTCCATTTCTTTTTCTACCTTATAAATTGGCCATCGGCCTTTGCTCTGTCAGTGGCCTATCTATTCATACTCATCTGTATTGCTCCCTTATGCCTATCCCATGCCTGTTTGAAGCCCTGCACTGTATTAACAGCCACCACTTCCTGAGGTAAACCGTTCCATGCATCCACCACCCTTTCTCTGAAAAAGAATTTCCTCACATTCCCACTTAATCGGCCTCCCTCTAATCTCATGCTGTGTCCTCTTGTCCTGCTATTTTTCTTATATTTAAACATGTTAGACTCTTTCACCTTGTTAATGCCCTTAAGGTGTTTGAATGTTTCGATCATATCTCCTCTCTCCCTCCTTTGCTCAAGGGTATACACATTGAGCTCTGTTAATCTGTCCTCATAAGTCTTCTGATGCAGTCCCTGCACCATTTTGGTTGCCCTTCTCTGGACTGCCTCAATTTGGTTAATGTCCTTGTGAAGGTGTGGCCTCCAGTACTGCACACAGTACTCCAGATTGGGCCTAACCAGTGTCTTGTAAAAAGGGATTATTACCTCCCTCTTACAACTTGTGATACCCCTACTAATACACCCTAACATCCCCTAGCCTTACCTACTGCTTTAGAGGTCTGCTTGGATGATTTCAGGTGATCGCTGATGATGATGCCCAAGTCTCTTTCTTCCTTTGTGACTACCAGCAACTCCTTTCCCAGCCTATAGGTGGCTTCAGGGTTTCTCTTCCCTATATGCATGATCTTGCACTTCTTTGCATTAAATTCCAGTTGCCACTCTTCTGACCATTTTGCTAGTTTATCCAGATCTCTTCTCATTCTGCCCACCCATTCTGGATCATCTACTCTGTTGCAGATCTTGGTGTCATCTGCAAACAGACAAGCCTTACCCTCTAGTCCATCTGCAATGTCACTAATGAAGACATTGAAGAGGACTGGCCCCAGGACCGATCCCTGAGGTACCCCACTTGTGACTTGCATCTCTTCTGACTGTATACCATTTACCATCACTCTCTGTTTTCTGCCCGTCAACCAGTTTGCCACCCTGTTGACCAACTTCTCTGAGCCCCCCCCCGAGCCTACCCAGCTTATTTATCAATCTTCTATGTGGAACAGTGTCGAAAGCTTTGCTGAAGTCAAGGTAGGTGACATCAACTGCTCCCCCTTGGTCCACCACTCTGGTTACCCAATCAAAGAAATCTATGAGATTAGTTTGACAGGACCTTCCTTTTGCAAACCCATGCTGTCTTGGATCTTGTGCCCCTATGGATTCCAGGTGTTGCACTATCCTTTCCTTAAGGAGTGCCTCCATAATCTTGCCCACTACTGAGGTAAGACTGACTGTTCTGTAGTTCCCTGCCTCCTCCCTGCTACCACTCTTGTGATGCGGGATCACATGAGCCCTTCTCCAGTCTTCTGGGACCTCTCCTATGCTGAGAGACTCACTAAACAGTTCTGATAATGGCTCTCCTAGTTCCACCCTTAGCTCCTTAAGTACCCTGGGATGCATGCCATAAGATCCCATTGCCTTGTCCACCCTGAACTTAGCAAGCTCTTGTAGGATCCTTTCTTTTGTGAAGGGAGTTGTGCTCACCTCCTTCCCCCTGTGTCCATGGTGCCAAGCTGTGGGCCCTGTCCTACCTTCTCTTCAGTAAATACTGAACAAAAGTATCTATTTAGGATAGATGCTTTTACAGGGTCCTCCTCCTCACATGCCCCCTTCTCCTTTGAGCTTAGCAAAACCCCCTCTTGACTTTCTCCTTTCACTAATGTATCTATAGAAAGTCTTGTCACCTTCTTTTACTGTTCATGCTAGTATTTCCTCAGTTTGGGACTTTGCCTGCCTTACTGCCTTCCCTGCTTCCCTTGGGCAGTTTGGTATGCCTCCCTATCTTCATCCCGCTGGGTTCTCTTATATTTTCTGAAGGCCAGCCTTTTGGCTCTGACATTTCTGCTACTGTATTTGAAAACCAAAGTGGTTTCCTTCTTCTTTTGCACTTCCTTTTTTGTCTAACACAATGGGATGTTACTTCAAGTATTGCATCCTTAATGCTTGCCCATTTTGCCCGTACTCCCTCACCTGTGTTTCTTTTTGCCAGGGCTAGCTTAACTCTGTTGGCCATCTTATCAAAGTCAGCTCCTCTGAAGTCCCATATTTTTGCCTTGGAATGGGATAATTTTGATGTAGTGGCCAAATTGAACCATACCATATGATGGTCACTGGCCCCCAGGTGACCTTCTACCTGGAGATCTGTGATCCCTTCCCTGTTAGTCAGTACTAGATCTGGGATAGCCCTGTCTCTTGTGGGCTGTTGTACCAGTTGTTTGAGGCCCTCCCCCTGCAGGGAATCCACCATGTGCCTAGTTCTGGCAGATGTTCCTGCTGGTATTGACCAATCTGTATCCGGCATGTTGAAGTCTCCTATTGTCAGAACCTCCCCTTTAGCTGTCATGTTTTGTATATCTTCTAACAGTAATGTGTCTATGTCCTCCCCCTGCTCTGGGGCCCTGTAGACAACCCCAACTCTTATGGCTGTCCCATTTCCTGTTTCCAGGGTGACCCACAGTTCTTCTGGCTCCTTATGTGTATTCTGAATTTCTGTAGCTTTGATATTTACATTGACATACAGGGCCACTCCACCACCCCTTTTTGCACCTCGGTCTTTTCTGAACAGTACATAGCCAGGTACTGAAGTCTCCCAAGTGTGGTTACTGGTAAACCACGTCTCACTAATTGCTAGTATGTCCAGTTTTGCCTCTGACATTATTGCCTGCAGGTCTGGGATCATATTTCTCAGGCTGTGAGCACTTGTGTACATGATTTTCCATTGGCCAGATTTCGGTATGTTAGTTGTTGGGTGAGGTTTGGCATTTCCCTTGTGTGTTGTATGGGGAGACGGACCTTTTTTCTTACCTGGTGATGCAAATGAACTGCAAACATGCTGAATCCCTGTTTGACCACTAGCTGAGGGGGTGTTCTTCCCATTCTACGTATGGGGTGCTGCACCCCTCTCCCCATTTGCTAGTTTAAATATTCTGCAAAGACATCAAACTTCTGCCCCAATGCACTGACTCCCTCCTTAGTCAGATGCAGTCCATCAAATTTAAAGAACTTTTGCTCCCAGAACTGTTGCCAGTTCCCTACGAATCTGTGCCCTTTTTCCTGGCACCAGCCCTTGAGCCACATGTTTAGCTCCCCTGTCTCCCTTTCTCTGACCTTCCGTCCATCTGTACCATGCCAAGTCCCTGTTGACAATAAGCCAAGTTTCGAAGAAACACAACATCACACATACTTCCATAATGCAAAGCAATAATGGGATATATATGCAACTTATCATGAAATTTCAGACTTGTTCAACTTACAGTAATTCACATGCATTTTAAATAGCACAACTAACTTAATTTTTATAATACAGTCCCCCAGTAATTTTTTGCCTCTATCAAAAACACCTAGTGCCATGGTATTTTCAACATTTACAGGTTTCATACACATTATGTACAGTCAAGCCCACCAGGATGAAGCGCAGTGTCACAGGTTTAGTGCATGACAAAAGGGATTAACTCCCACTGAAACTGCATTGTTTGCTGCAGTAACTCTACTGCAAAATTTTGCAGTGCTGTGCTTCATCCAGCTGGACACTACTGTATATACATCAATGTATTTTATGACATAGTGCCATTGCATACTAAATCCAACAATGAAGAACACAGCCTGTTGTTTTACGTACACTCAGAGGTCACGACAATAACCTCACTGTGCGAGGACCTAAGAGGAAAAACGAAAATTTAAAGAAGACGCTATAGCATAGTGAAGAAAGAGGAGGGGGTGCCCATAGGTGGCCAACATTATGGACTAGAAATTGTAATGGATAGATTAGGCTAATAAACAGAACAACTGTCGTAACAGATTTAAAAAAAGGTCAGTCCTCAAGAGTGGCAGGAGCTGCCTGTCACGTGGAGTAATACGAATAGATTTTGTTACTTCCAACTGAGAGCCTCTATACAGCAACAACTCAGAGGGGAATGGTTAAATGATGAAACACTTACCTCCTTACAAATCATTCCAGACATGTTCAGGTTAAACTCCACTTGGGGCCATTTTGAGACTATATAGATTTTAGATGGACTGTATGGGAAGTTATTTGAAAGATAAATGGAAGGTGGTTTAGGGGCTCCAATTAAGGCTGCAATGTAGCCCAGAGACTGGGGAGGGGTCTTGAAAATGTCCTCGTCTCTGAAGTGGAGGGAATATGCTTGGAAGGGGAGAAGTCTTTTTTCATTGTACCTTCCATTCAGAGTAAGTGGGACCTTAAAGTGTCACCCCACACTGCTGGAGGTACTGCAGGGAAGTAGCTGCTACATATTGCCCATGTGTTCTGGTAATGCACCAAACTGGGAACCTACTGGAGAGACATGAGATCTAGCCTGTCCCAGATATTTCCCATCTGCACCCCACTTACATCATAGCATCTTATCTAAGGGGTTTCACACTAGTCACTGAAAGGTAGGGAGGGGAATTATTTGTGAACCATTTTAGTGGCAGCTTCGGCCAAGGCAATAATGAAACAATGGCTGCAAGCTGACCCACCGGCACTTTCAAAGTGGCGGGAAGTGGTAAATTAGGTAAATCAAATGGAGAGAATCACTTTTTTTGGTGCAACATAGGATGCATATCTTTGTTAATTGTTGGACCAGATGGGAGGTGTTCCAAATGGGGAGGAGAGTTCTGATTCTTCTGTAGTGGGAAAAAAGGGGGAAACTGTTAGCTATAGCTTAAGTCACTCCTGGAAAGGATTAGGTGTGGTTTGCTGGGTAACTGTCCCTCTCCCTCTAAGAGGTATTGACTGGCTACACCTTGCAAAGACAACACACAAAAGGTATGAGAGGGATCTCTTCTTTCCACGAGACTGCAATCTCTTTGATTAACTTTGTGACACCTCTATGTTCTCTACTATGTATTAAGTTCTATTCTTGAACTTTGTTGTCAGATTTCATAATAAGTTCAGATCTGTTATATGTAGATGTCATGTATGATGTGCTGATTGTACCATTGTGACTATTTCAGTAAAGAGGTAAAAAGAAACACTCCTCAGTCTCCTCCTTCTTCACCCTATCCTTCCCATTCTCCCTACCCCACAAATGGAGAACCTTGGAAAAGGCCAGGGAAACTGAGTGTACCTTTGATCTGTCCCTCAGCGTTTGAAATTTACACTTGATAGCCTCCATAGGCTGGTTCACCAGACCACTGGTACGCAACTGACCAGCGACCCTGGCTGTCTCATACCCTCCTCCCACATCCTCCCTGTCCTATCCATTTCCCTGATGGCCACACCCCTAGGAAGGCATCTGACCACCCCCCTTCCTTTCCCTCTCCCTCCCCCACCTTCTACACCCCTTTAATCATTGAGTTTCCTATGACTAAGATACTCCTTGCTAACTTCCTTCTGTTCTCATCCTGCCTTCTCTTTCTGACTCTGAGTCCCCCAGCCCGTAACAGAATTTGCCACATATGCCTGCTTCAGGGGTGCAAAGTGACTTGCTATCTGGATTTTGTGGGTTTGGTTGACCACCTTGTGACTGCCCTGCTACATTTCTCTTCCCTTCCCCCCTCCCCTCCAGGGCCATGGGCCTCTGAGGGAGTGGAGGTGTGGGGGTGGGCACCATTTCAGCTGGTGTTGCAGCTGAGATATCTCCTCTCCTTCTGTTACCAAATTAGCATGGAGCTCCCAAAAGGTCCTTCAAATGGTGCAGTGTCCCCCCCTCCAGGGCATTACCCTAGAGAGGAGCACTTACAGTCCCTGCAGCTGACCATCTCCCCACTGTACCTATGTTTCATACTGTCAGCTGTCACCCTATACACAATAATTGCTGGACTGCCAGTATTACCCTTCTTCCTTCACATGCCTATTACCCTTTAACTTAGACCCAAACTGGCCTACCCTACAGTATATAGAAAGTTTTATCAAAGCTACTTACATGGATACATAGATACATAGACAGTGTCGGCAGATAAGGGCCTATGGCCCACCCAGTCTGCCCATTTGAGCTTGTAAGTTTAGTTTGTTTTCCTAGAAGTCTGTTGCCCCTTACCCCTGACCTCCAGAATTCCTTTATGTCTATCCCATGCATTCTTAAATCCCGTGATTGTTTCAGCCCCCACCACTTCCTCTGGCAGGGTGTTCCACTTGTCCACCACCCGTTCTGTGAAGAAATTCTTTCTCATGTTTCCTCTGAATCGTCCTCCTCCAACTTCATCCCATGCCCTCTAGTCCTGGAACATCTTTTCGCTTAAAAATAGTGTTTTCCTGCACCCTGTTCCTCCCTGTAAGATACTTGTATGTCTCTATCATATCCCTCTCTCCTCCTCTCCTCCAGGGAGTACATGTTCAGTTCCTTCAACCTGTCTTCATAGGACTTGTGATGCAATCCATGCACCATCTTTGTTGCCTCCTCTGAACCTTCTCTACCCTGTCTATGTCCTTATGTAGGTATGGTCTCCAGAACTGTACACTGTACTCCAGGTGGGGCCTCACTAGTGTCTTGTATAGCGGAATTATGACCTCCCTTTTCCTGCTGGTGATGCCCCTGCCTATACATCCCAGCATCCTATTTGCTTTACCTGCTGCCTTGTCACACTGTTTCCCTACCTTGAGGTCATCAGAGATGATAACCCCAAGATACCACTTCATTACACAGTTACCTGCCTGACATATGTTTGAATGCTTCCTTTTTACCCCTACCCTAGATAGACAGACAGACAGACAGACAGACAGAGATAGGTAGTTAGCTAGGGTGTTTGTCCCTTAACCTTAATACAGATTCATCTTCACAATGCACTATGTTGAGATAGCCTAGATAGGGAATTCTTAGGTTCCCTTTACATGATCTACCTACCAGGTACCTGTACTGACTTCCAACATCACCTGCAGCCCTGCAGAGGCACTGTGGAAGCCCTATAGACACACCTAGGTCAGATGTCCCACTCCTTCTCTGTCCCACTCACTTGACTGGATGATGAGTAGGTTTGAATATAAAGCCTCAACCCTTGTGCCCACCTATCCCTCTTCTAGTTATCACCTAACTCAGAGGCTCCAGGCCAGACATTTCTCACCAGCCCCCAAACTACAGGGCAACAAGACAGTTCTTTAACATGGCCCCTCAAATGTGGGCCACTGAGGCTGCTGTCAATTTAGAAACATAGAAACATAGACGATGACAGCAGAAAAAGACCATTGATCTATTCAGCCTCCCCTTAACACCCTATCAACACCTTGAGATCTTCTGTCCATACAGGGTTATAGCCCAAACTATCCCCCCTCCCCCATGCACCCTGCACTACTGCTACTGCCCTGAGCAACAACTAAGCTCTGCACTCTGCCAAGTCGTGCTTGAGTTCATAAATGGTTTTGGTGCCTACCACATCAGCTGGCAGACTGTTCCACGGCTCAACCATCCTTTCTCTGAAATAAAACTTTCTCATGTCTTTCCTGAACCTCTCTCAGGACAGTTTCCACTCATGCCCCTGTGTTCTTGATGCATTGCTAAATAATTCCTCGCAGTTTACCTAGTTTATTCCTTTCAGGAACTATCTCCTCTCTCCTTTCTGGCCTCCAGTGAATACATGTTTAGTGCCTTAAGCTGATCATCGTAAGATCTGCCCTGCTGGCCTTGAATCATTTTGGCCACCCTACATTGCATCATCTTCAGCCTGTCTTTATCTTTCCTAAGGTGAGGACTCCAGAAACATAGAAACATAGAAACATAGAGGTTGATGGCAGATAAGGACCGCAAGGCCCATCCAGTCTGCCCATTTCTTTTTCTACCTTATAAATGTGCCATCGACCTTTGCTCTGTCAGTGGCCTATCTATTCATACTCATCTGTATTGCTCCCTTATGCCTATCCCATGCCTGTTTGAAGCCCTGCACTGTATTCATAGCCACCACTTCCTGAGGTAGGCCGTTCCATGCATCCACCATTCTTTCTGTTAAAAAAAATTTCCTCACATTCCCCCTTAATTGGCCTCCCTCTAATCTCATGCTGTGTCCTCTTGTCCTGCTATTTTTCTTATCTTTAAACATGTTAGACTCTTTCACCTTGTTAATGCCCTTAAGGTGTTTGAATGTTTCGATCATATCACCTCTCTGCCTCCTTTGCTCAAGGGTATACATATTGAGCTCTGTTAATCTGTCCTCATATGTCTTCTGATGCAGTCCCTGCACCATTTTGGTTGCCCTTCTCTGGACTGCCTCAATTTGGTTAATGTCCTTGTGAAGGTGTGGCCTCCAGTACTGCATGCAGTACTCCAGATGGGGCCTAACCAGTGTCTTGTAAAGAGGAATTATTACCTCCCTCGTACGACTTGTGATACCCCTACTAATACACCCTAACATCCCCCCCTAGCCTTACCTACTACTTTAGAGGTCTGCTTGAATGATTTCAGGACATCGGTTATGATGATGCCCAAGTCTCTTTCTTCCTTTGTGACTGCCAGCAACTCCCCTTCCAGCCTATAGGTGGCTTCAGGGTTTCTCTTCCCTATGTGCATGATCTTGCACTACCTTGTATTAAATCCCAGTTGCCACTCTTCTGACCATTTTGCTAGTTTATCCAGATCTCTTGTCATTCTGCCCACCCCATCTGGATCATCTACTCTGTTGCAGATGTTGGGTGTCATCTGCAAACAGACAAGCTTTACACTCTATTCCATCTGCAATGTCACTAATGAAGATATTGAAGAGGACTGGCCCTAGGACTGATCCCTGAGGTACCCCACTTGTGACTTGCATCTCTTCTGACTGCATACCATTTACCACCACTCTCTGTTTTCTGCCTGTCAAACAGTTTGCCACCCAGTTGACCAACTTCTGACCCACCTTGAGCCTACTCAGCTTATTTATCAATCCTCTATGTGAAACAATGTCGAAAACTTTGCTGGAGTCAAGGTAGGTGACATCAACTGCTCCTCCTTGGTCCACTACTCTGGTTACCCTGTCAAAGAAACCTATGAGATTAGTTTGACAGGACCTTTCTTTTGTAAACCCATGCTGTCTTGGATCCTATGCCCCTATGGATTCCAGGTGTTGCACTATCCTTTCAGGAGTGCCTCCATAATCTTGCCCACCACTGAGGTAAGACTGACTGGTCTGTAGTTCCCTGCCTCCTCCCTGCTACCACTCTGCTACCACTCTTGTGTCGCGGGATCACATCAGCCCTTCTCCAGTCTTCTGGGACCTCTCCTGTGCTCAGAGACTCACTAAACAGTTCTGATAATGGCTCTGCTAGTTCCTTCCTTAGCTCTTTTAGTACCCTGGGATGTATGTCAACAGGTCGCATTGCCTTGTCCACCCTGAGCTTATCGAACTCTTGATTTTCCATTGGCCAGATTTCAGTGTGTTAATTGTTGGGTGAAGTTTGGCATTTCCCCTGTATGTCGTATGGAGAGATGGACCTTTTTTCTTAGTCCGTCCATCTTCCCCCCTCTCCCAGACTGGCAGGATCTCAGAGAAGGAGATGTCGGATGAAATGGATGATAGTTTGTCACCCAGCCTGGTCAGGTGTTCCTTGGTCTCTACAACTGACCGGCTGGCAAGATCATTAGTTCCTATGTGTACCAGGATGTCAATGTTTTCTCCTGCTTTGTGAACAATTTTAGCAACGCGGTCAGTGTCTCTCCACACTGATGTACCTGAGAGACATCTGACCATTACCCCTGGCTGGAGATGGGTATCAACTCCCCGAATCATGGAGTCTCCTATGATCAGAAGTGTTTTGGATTTCCTTTTTGCTTTTTTTGTTTTGGTTCCTGATTTGGGTGAGTTTTGTTGTGCTAGCTCCTGTGCTGCAGTGTCCTGCTCTGCAGTGTCCTCTGCCCCTTTGTTTGATTTTGGAGATAGAGGCAGATACCTGTTTGTAGTGTTTATATGGTTTTGAGGTAATATGTTGGAGAGCACAGGTGATGGGGCACCCGATTTGCCCCTCCTAACCACCTGCCAACCTCCTGGACCAACTACCCTCTGCGGTCGAGGTTCTTCTGTTGGATGTTGGGGAAATGGTGGGTGGTTCTTATAATGTATTTCCTCTTGAATATGAAATTTGAGGCACGCAATCTCTGCCCATGCTGCCCAGAGCTGAGCCCTAAGATCTCGAATGGCCCAGCATGTAGGACAGTGTCCTAAATCCTGTAAGACTGTCCTTCTGAAAAGTGTTTCACAGTACCTGCAGTTAATGATATCCATTCCAGATAAGTTGCTGGGTTTATAACCTCGTCAGAGTAATTAGAAGGCAGAAAATGCAAGTAATGGTTTGATTTTGTGTTTTGTTTTCATATAACTTGCTATAACAAGTTAAATTACTAGTGCCCCTGTAAATGAGCTCCCTTGTGGATACCCCACTGATCCGCCCCTTCCTGCTTTGCCACAGGAAATGTCACAACTGTGGTACCCTATAAAAGGAGTGTAGTTGGGGATGGGAGTGGGTGGCTGGGCCCTTCCCCTGCCGAAAAAGAACCACGGATGAAAGAACAAGGAGGTAAGAGCAGAAACAATCAGTCAACAACAAATGCAGTAACCCTGAAAGCTTATCCTACTGTTAGTTAAAACTGTAAAACCTGTAAAGCACCACCTGTAATAATTTCAGAGAAGATATACCCTGTAAGAAACACTTTGCTACAGAGAAAAATAAAGCAGTAACAGAAGATATACCTTGCAAAATACAATTTGAATCAGAAGATTACAGCACTAATCTGTTAGCACACACCTGTAGGCACACCTTGTAATAATGCAGAAGAAGGTATACCAGCAACAACAATTTGAGTCAGAGAAAAATAAAACAATGAAATGTTAGCAACAAACAGTAGCAATCCATGTGAGTGCAAAATAAAAATAACAACCCACAGTAAATCTGCTTAGCCAAAAGAAGTCTTAATCCATTTCCCTTGCTCTGGTAAGGTTCTCTGCTCTGTCCTTTCAAGCAATCTGGGCACAGTACTCCAGGTGGAGACTCACCAGTGATCGATAGAGAGGTAGTAACACCTCCTTTCTTCTGCTGTTGTTATCTTCTCTTATACACACCAGCATCCTGTTTGCCTTACTGTAGGCCTTGTTACACAGGTTTGATCCTTTAAGGGTGTCACTAACGATGACTCCTAGGTCTCGTTCCTCTGAAGTAATGGCCAGCTTTACCTCTTCCATCCAGTACTCTGTTCTGGGGTTCTCATTCCCTAGCTACATCACCTTACATGTTTTGGCATTGAATTTCAACTGTCAAACGTTGGACCACATCTCTAGCCTTTGTTGGTCCCTCTGCACCTCCCTATTCCTCCTCACTGTCTACCCTACTGCAAAGTGTAGTATAATTTGCAGAGACACATCTTGCCCTGAATTCCTTCTCCTATGTCACTGATGAACACATTGAAAAGGACTGGGCCAGGGACTGATCCCTGTGGCACCCTACTGCTAACCTCAATTTCTTCAGGTTTGACTCCATTTACCACAACCCTCTGTTGTCTCCCTTCTAACCAATTTCCCACCATCCAACTATCATTTGCTGCACCCAGATCCTCAAGCTTCTTCAGCAACCTTCTGTGCATCACTGAGTCAAATGCCTTGCAGAAAATCCACAGTGTGACCTTTATCCCCTATCCTCACTACACTGTCAAAAAATATTATCAGGTTTGTCTGACAAGAACTCCCTGCCACAAACCCATGCTGTTTACTATACTGGAGTCTATTTCTCTCCAGGTAGTCCACTAAGTCATCTTTGACTTGTGCCTCCATCAGTTTCCCCACAACAGAGGTAAGATTGACAGGTATGTAGTTACCTGGTTGCTCTTTTTCCCTCCTATAAAGCAAAACTATGTCTCCTACCCTCCGGTCTTTTGGAACTACCCCTGTCTGAGTTGAGCTATTGACTAGCCCTACCAAGGGTTCAGCTAGTTCCGATGCCAATTTCCTGAGCACCCTTTGGTGCATCCTGTATGGCCCTCGGCCCTTATATATCTCTAGGGCTGCTAGACCTTTCTGCTTTGCTTCCCTGACTGCCCTCTTGGTTTCCTTAGTTCTCACTTGGTACGCTCCCCATTCTTACTCACCCTGTTTTTCCTTGTACCTGGTGCAGGCCTACTTTTTGGCTCTCACTGTCTCCTTGACCTTTTCAGAGAACGATATTGGTCTCATGTACCTGTTTCCATTTGGTTATCATTGTCATGCAGGACTTTGTTGCCTCAAGAATGGCCCATTTAATTACTCCCTATTATATCTTCACTCTCCTGATGTGGCTTGCTCCAACTAAATTGCACCAGACTAGCTCCCTCATCCAGTTGATGTCTACAGTTCTGAAATTCAGAAATTCAGGTTTTGATGAGGGCTTACTGGTTCCAAGGGCAAGCTCAATTAATACAGTGTTATGGTTGCTGGACACTAGTGACTCCCCAACCCACACTCCTCCTACCGATTCCAAGTTGGTGAGCACCACACTGAAAATGGCAGCCTGCCTAGTGGTTTCCTTAAACAGCTGCACCAACAGGATTTGACTTCTAGTGCTGCTAGCTGCTGGAATGTGCCAATCAGTATCCGGCAGGTTGAGATCTAACAGCAGCACCACCTTCCTCTTTTCCACCCCCTCTCTATTTCTTCCCTTAACTCCCTATCTCTCTCTCTCTCTTCCCCCTGTCTTAGTGGTCTATAGACCACCCCATCAGTAATCTCCTACCTGAGGCTGCCATGAGCTGAACCCACAGTAATTCTGTTTCCCCATTTCCTCCCTGATGGATCATCCTCCACTGCCTTCCTTGACATAGAAGGCTATTCCTCCTCCTTTACCTTTCACTCTATGCTGCCTAAACCTGTTTACCCTACAGACAATAATTAAGATGTTACTTCAGTAAGTTTCCCCCACAACATACCCCAATATTTGTCTCAGAAACAAAAGCATCTTCAGTTCTTGTCTGTGACCAAAAGAGGCAGACTCTGCCTTAATGCAGCAACCTGTAGGTGTGAGTCCCTATGTACTGTATATTTGTTATGTTTCAAAAAATAAAAATAACAGTTTAGACTATTAGTCCAAAGATGGCTGTTTATGTAGTCTAGTGAGCCATACTTTCTTTCTGTAGTATTAAGGAAGCGCAGCTTGTCTCAGACTGATGATGTTCCAGCAACTAAGCCTGTAGGCGTGCCCCCAACCCATGGTTAAATTGGAAATGATTATGTTGGGGAACTTTCACCTCTAGATTTGCAGATATGGAACTGCTGTCACCTCCACGTGGTAAAACTGTTCTATAGTATTTAATGATGAAAGACAGCACAGGTCCAGGAGCTGTCCTACAGTTCATAAGAGGCAGGGAACTGAGCTCCTGCCAAATTTAACCCCTGCGTACAATATGCTGTTTTGACACCATCATTAAACAGCTGTAGCTAGAGAGTTAATTATGAACTAACTGGGTCCACAAGATTGCTCTCTCCATTGAGCCTCAGCTAAAATAACATAGCAAATTTTACTTGTAGAGAGACTTTGGAAGTGTACTCTACACTTCATTGCAAGCACTATTTACTCATGAAGGCTAGTTTTTAAATAAGGGGGCTGAGGGTCTGTAGAGAAAAGTAGAGATAAACCTTGTTTCTCTCTGAATTGTGCAATTGTGGCATGGCTGTAAGTGGGATGTAATCAATACTGGAAATGTGCAGATTCACTATAGATAACAAAAGGTCAAGGTGCCAGGATGTGCTTTAATCTCCAGCAGTAGTAACTCTGTGTGTGAGCATGCTTAACTGTATGCTAAGCTTGTCAAATTGTAACATTATATCAGAAATGCTTTGGGGCCCTCTGTCTGTGGTCTGTCGCACTAGCATTTGTATTTTGTTTCACTTGTTTTCCCATTCCACAGCATCAGTACTGTCCAGTCCTGGTGATTTGAAGGTTTCGTGATCAGTAGTGATTCTGCACAATGAGCTGTGTTTCTATATCCCACTCTTGTCTCTGCGGATTTTCGCTGGTTCAGGTTGAACAGTAATATTAGAGACAAATAAACACTGCAAGACTGATATAGTTTCTAGAACTGTTTGAAGTGTGTTTAACTGTTGGAATCTGTGGTGGTACTGACATTGCAGACCACTGGGTCCATTTACACACAGCATTATTCTGCAGACATGAGAACAACCTATTTCGAATGTCTACAGTCTAGCCTTTGAGAGTAAATGATGTCTACAGTGCTTTTCAGAATCAGTTTTGAAAGTCTTTGGAAGCTAGTCTTATTATCTTAATTGAGCTATTATCAACTGATCAGTCCATGGTGTGATCAGATAGTCAGCAATGGCTGGTAAATTAAAAGGTGACTAAATAGCATGTGTATGTGCATGGCTTGAATTAGGCAGGAGTTTAGCTCCCTCTCCTCTTACAAAACAGTGTTAGAATTCCTTCAAGAGGTATGAGAATATATTTTTTCAAATATTCTGCTGCATATACTGTACATATTTGGGGGCCCAATTGTTTGTTATTCATGCTTTGTTATTCGTTGTCTGCTGGAAAAGTGTATGAGACTTCAAGAGCTCATGAAACTTCCTGTCCAATTAGAGGCCACTTTGGAAGCTCACTGAAGTCAGGTTATGTGACCCAGCACTTGCAGAAGCTACGGGCAAGAGAAACAGACATCTGAGCTGCTGTGAAAGAGCAGTCTACATCGATACATTTGTTAAAATTAGTCAAAAAGCAGAAATCTTGAGATTTTGTTCCTTTTTCAAATCTCAAGCTAGAAAGGGTAATTTTTTTACACCTTTGTGTAATCATTTTCAGTGTTTCTCAGGAGAACTGATAGGAGTGTTTTGTTTCCTAAAAGTGAAAAAAGGAGACTTCTGGTGACGTTATCGATGGGGCCAGACATGTGAGCTGGTGCTCTGGCCCCCTCCACCAGAAATCCACAGTCATCTTTAAGTTTTTCTTGAGATAAAGGACCCAATTTTAAAGGGCCAAAATTTGGTGTAAGGTGCTGGTAACTAAAGGATTTGATGCAAGTGGTACCTTACGCCAAATTTTGCTGCAATTCCAACTTTCAAATGCAGGCTTTGTTGAAGTCAAGATGTCTTGCACCGAAGCTGCCTTGCACCACCCCTGCAGCAGAAGTGCCAGTGCTGCAGGTTGCAAGGTGGATTGTGCAATGGCAGGGCTGCAGCACCCCCTTATTTGGGATTTTAGAAGCCCTGCTGTGGTCGCATGATGGGGCTGAGGTTAGACCAGCCATGAGCTGGTCTAAGGGCCCTGCACCACTGGATTGGAGGGAGACGAGTGGGGGGGGCTGCAAGGTTGGGAACCAGGGCAGAGGAACCAGTAGGAGTGCCATAGTGGGAAACTGGGGCACAGCAGCAGTAGCAGGGTACAGAGGTGGTACCTGGCAGATGTGCCATGGCCAATGGGACAGAGCCGTTTGGACCTGGTACACCATGGTATGCACAAATGGACCCTGTCTCAGACCACCAGGTAGCAACAGCCCTGGCACCTGCCCCATAGCTGACACAGTCTCCAACATGTGGCAGGTGGCATTGCCTGCAGGTTAAGAGGTGCAGTTAGTGGACAGGGATGTCCCACGGGCACTGAGACATTCCCTTGCTAAACAGCCCACCTTGTGGAGCAATGCTGATGCCTGACTACACGTTCAGGGACTGTGTCAGCTATGGGGCAGGTGCCAGGGCTGTTTCCACCTGGGGATCTGGGAAAGAGTCTGTGTGTGCCTGCCATGCTGTACCCGGTCCAAGCAGCTGTATCCCACTGGCCATGGCACCTCCAATGGATGTCACCTCTGTACCCAGCCACCACCATCATGCCCCATAACCCATTATGGCACCCACACTGGTCCCTCTGCCTTGGTTCCCAACTTTGCAGGCCTCCCCCCCTTGTGGCTGCACCTGAATTGCGCTGGGCTCAGGGGGACTTGATGGGACCCTCAATCAAACCCCTCCAGTGTGCCAAAGGTTTGCTGCAATACTGCGGTTGTGGAAAATCTCAGGAATTTGGCACAGGGACCCCATTTCTTCTGGAATAGGGTGCAGGGTCCCACAGCCGTGGATTGGCACAATGTGTGCTGATCTTGTGGCCTTTTGAAAATCAGGCTCAAAGTATTCAAACTGCCTACCAATATGGAGACGAACAAGGGACAGGTGAAAACTAAGGAAGATCTATTACTGGTGAAGTACAAATCTATGAGATCAAGCACCTGATGCTACAGCCACAGCCTCTCCCCTTTAAGGGCATTGGATGGTACTCTAGGATCAGGAGTGGAGGAAGGGGACAGCCACATAAGCTCTTACACACCAGAACATCTGAATACTAGCAGTTTTATGAAAATGCTCCACTGCACAGACACTAATGTATCGGAGATCCGGAAAGATTTTAAAAAGTTGGAGCACTGCATGGCTCAGGTAAAAGAGGCCATTAATGAGCTATGGGAAGAGTCCTCATGCATAGGCTGCACACTTCTGTACATGTGTCAGTGAAAGCGGGAGTTGACATGCAGGGCAGAGGATGCTGAGGTCTGGGAGCATAAGAAGGACATCTGCATCTATGATATTTCTAAGAATGCAGAAGGTCCTGATCCCAATGAATTCCTCCTGTCTTGATTTGAAGAGGAGCTTGGGCTGGGGAAACAAGAAAATATCAAAATCAAGAGGGCTGACCAGGCCCTAGGATAAAACCCAGCACCAGACAAGCCCCCCCCGATACATTGTCCTCAAGTTACTAAAATTCCCTATCAAGGAGTAGATCTTACTGGTGGTCTGGGCTAAAAGACTTGAATTATGACAGCAAACAAGTTTATGTGGATCAAGGTAACCCAAAGGACTACTCAATCATCAGAAAATAGTGCACAATGTAATCAAGCAATTGTGAGATAAGCAAATCCGAGTGCAGATGTGCTACTCGGCAAAACTGGTTCTGCAACTTGAGTCGGGGGTGAAGGTTTGTGATAATCTTCTCCAGGCACAGAAGACCTTGTTGAGACTTGGAGTTATGCTGCCGGAGTTACCCTTAGAGGGCTATGAAAAGGAGCTGCAGTCTATGGTATGGCAGGTGGCTGGGAGCCAGAAAGGGAAGCAGCATTTGTGCAGAACAAGGGGTGATAGTATGTGGAGGGTGCAGCACTATTTACTTATTTATTTAAAAGTTGGTAATTGTGAAAGGTACGCTGAGTGGCTAATTTCCAGGTGCAACCCAATTTTTTTTTTTATTAATTAATTAATTAGTTTGTTTATTTATTTATTTAAAGGTTGGTAACCAGGAAAGGCACATTGTGTGGGCTTCTCTTGAATATGGGTGTCTCTCTCTCTCTCTCTCTCTCTCTCTTGGATATGGGTTCTGTTCAACATGGGTGTAAATTTTGGAAAGGATGCCAAAAAAGGTAGATACGGGGGGGTCAAATAGTGGGAGTGTTAATTCTGACTTTACCCCTGGACCGGGGAGGTGTTAATCTCCCTAACTTAAAACATTATGCCCTGGACGCTTTCTTAAAAAATACTCTTCATCTGGCTCTCCCCATCTTCTCATCTGCTCTGAAAAGATATTAAATTCCTCCTCAATGACTTATATAATATAGAAAAAATAGTGTTTGCTTCTCGGATCTGAACTCCCCCTCTCCGCAATTTTTCTCAATTTACAGCCCAAGTCTTAAAGATTTGGCAAAAAATACAAAAGGAAAAGTCCTTACAACAAACAATATTTTCATTCACTTTAATTTCTGCTGACAAATTATTTTTACCAGCCACATTTGATTCTACATTTAAAGAATGGAGAAGGCTGGACCTGAATTTTTTCAGGCGGTTTCTTAACACTAAGGGAGTGATTTGTTTAATTGACTTACAAACACGATATACTCTCCCTCAAAGAGACTCATTTCGTTATGTCCAGGTGAAGAATTATATTCTTAGACAAAAAGAAATACCGGCTTATTTACCTTCCCCTCTTCCAACTCTGTGGAAACTAATAGGAGACATCCTGAGAGGTAACCTATGGGATAAACTAATCAGCCACCTCTACAGAATAATAAGGGAAGCAGTAGGGGATTCTTCCTTATCAATACTTGAGGCCTGGAACAGGGACTTACAATTGGAAGTCCCTTTTGAGATTTGGACTAATTCCACCTTAAAGGCAATTAAAATTACTGCCTCAAACACGTGGCAGAAATTCGCATGGAAATCCCGCTCCTGATTTTTCTGATCCCCCAGCTATTCTAATAAAATACCTTCTGCCTTCTTTTGGATTTTGCTGGAGAGGATGCAATTGCAGCCTGGCAGATTTAGGACACATTTTTTGGTTTTGTCCCAGGCTGACACCTTTTTCGGTGTGTCCTACAAGGAGAATTATCAGGGTACCTCAGAGACAATATTGAATTAACAGTAGAAATAGCACTCCTTTCTATTTGCCCCCCCCCCCACAGACCACGTTAGGACAAAATGTTACTCCCTCTCTTTATTTTAGCAGCTAGAAAAACCATTACTCGACGATGGATGACCTCTACGTTACCTTCAACCGAAGACTGGTATAAAATAGTAAAAGAAATTTACTGCTCCGAACATCTATTAGCTAAATTACATAATAGGCTCTCACAATTTGAATTAAAATGGTGCAGGTGGGTTCTCCATGGCCCAGAATCTGACCTGGAATTAGCTCCATGATTGGAATGGCCATAACATACTTATCCTGAAATAATAAAGAAAAATTCTGGACTCCCCCACACCTTTTTTCCCTTTCCTTTTCCGTTCAATATCAGGGAACTCGTCCGCCTGCCTCTAGAATGGCACTGATGCCTATGGTGGATGGAGATGAGGGGGAGGGAGGAAAATTAAAAAAATAGAATGAATATGCTATAAATAATCATTATCAGTAATGCTTATTACCTGTTCAAAATGTATTTTGTAATCATGCTAATCGATGTCATATGTAACAGACAATTCTAACTCACGAATCTATGTCCTGTTCAACAATAAAAAATGATTTAAAAAAAAAATAGTGGGTGTGTCTATGTGCACAGGGTAGAAATCTGGGTTAGGTGGTGGTTGGGTTATGAATCCTGGGAGAGGAGCAAGAGAACATATACAAATTTAGGGGGGGAAGAGGATAGAGTTACACATTTCTGAGGGGTTTAGGGGTACAAATTTGGGGCATGAGTTGGCATAGGTGGCACAAATTTTATTTTGTTTTTTTTTATTTATCAAGTCTAGGATTACAAATACCTTTGAGCCATGGCTCTTTTACAAAGGTTCCACGTCAGAGAAATACAAATTATGGGGAACATCAAGACAGGCATTACAACAATGTGGACATTGCAAACAGAGTACAGATTAATACAGTTCAAGGGTAGCATTGTAGCAAGGCAGCCAGCGGCATTTGTCAGAGAAAATAGACAACAGATAAGAAGTGCCAGAGTCATAGGGAGAGGGAAGAGGGTAGGGGAGGAGAAGGAATGTAGGAAGGGTGGCGAGAGGGTGAAAAGTGCAGCATTGGGTATACCAAGATGTGAGGGTAGAATCCAGTAAGGAGGGAAGGGGGGGGACAACTAGAGCAGAAAGGGAAGTGGAGAAACAAGGTTAAGTTGGGCAAAATTCTTTGAGGGGTGCATGGGAAGGGGCAGGGATACACATTTCTGGTGGAGTGCAGGTCTGGGAGGTAGTTACAGAGGAGGTACACTTAGTTTCCCCACAGTATTCTGTAACAACATGCTATTGTATGCAGATTTTTACAGTATTGTAGGAGACAGCAGTAACCATATGTCCTGAGTTTAATGTACTAAAAAATATCATACTTTACATTTTCATTATTTTCATAGAACAGCAAAATATAAGACATTACCCACCTGGGTTGTTGTTACATTATGTAGAAAAGCAGAAAAAATCATTCTAGCCATCTGTTTCTCGATTTTATGCATGTACTTAATGCTTTAGAATAGCATACTGTACATGACAAGTCAGTAGTGCTAGAGGAAATCATTCGGGGGTCAGGGTGTGAAGGGAAATACAATGGCCCCAGACTGAGCTGCTGTACAGCCCCAGCCTGATCATGTGTAGCAGGCTGACACTGGCAACCAGTTCTTGCAGATCCTGAAGCAGTTGAATGATGGAATGCAGCAGGAGAATAGGAAAGCAAAGTCGTCAGTGGTGAATGTATCACACATACACAAATACTGTCAGAGCTGCTCAGGTGCAGGGATTGAACTGGAGGCCAGATTAACAGCTAAAACAAACATTTCTTAAAAGGCTGCAGTGTTCATTCATAGGAAAAGCTAGCTAACCCAAGCTATTTTATTTACAGTAGTAACAAAGTAGCTTTAGGTCAGAGAGTCACAGGGACCCTGTACTAATTTACAAGGATTTCCTACCCTACAACCCATGGTACTCTGTGATTCCCATGGTAAGTAAAAATCTGCCCAGGTTTACCTTGAAGGAATGTAGTGTCTTCACGCCCACTTCACCCACTGGTAGGCTATTGCATAGACCCACTGTAGCTGTGGAAGAAGTGCCTCCTAATATAACCCCTGAATTTACCAGCATCAAGCTTCAGGGCGTGTTTTCCCCCTGCCCCCATTCTGCTGGACCACACCAAATGGAATATCCCTGTAGTTTTAACTTGGTTGGTACACTTAAGCCTCCCCTCAACCTCCTTTTTCCCCAAGTTGAACATGTTAAGGGACTCAGTATCTCCTCATAGCTTATATTCTTCATACCCCTGATCATTTGGTGGCCTTGCAATGCACACTCTCTATGGTTTCAATTACGTTTTTGTTTTGGGGAGCCCAGACCTGCACACTGTATGCCAGTTCAGGCCTGAGCAAGGCCTTTCAAAGTGGTCAGATTACTTCCCCTGCTGTACTAATCACCCCCTTTTAATGCACCCTAACATTCTTTCAGCTTTGATGTCCGCAGTTGAGCACAGCTTCTCATGCTTCTTCCTCTTGTTTCTTATGACCCAAGGTCCTTTTCTCCTCAACTGCAGCAACAGAAGCCCCTGCCACTGTGTAGGTCCTATCTCTGCTTCTCCTTCAAAAGTGTAGCACACTGCATTTGGCTTTGTTGCATGTAAGGCTCCAGGAGGCTGACCAGTTGTGCAGCTTGTTCAATGCTCCTGAAGTTTGTCCCCCAGCATCAAAGGAGCCACCCCCCAGCCAGATTAATGCATCAGTTAACTTAAGCAGCCTGCTGGAGACTCCAGCTTCCAGATCATTGATGAAAAATGTTGAAAAGCAGTAGTTCCAGCACTGATCCCTGAGGGACTCAACTGGGTACTTCTCTCTCTACTTGCAGTACTGCCAATCGACCACAACAGTTCTGTTCTCTGTCCCCAAACCATTTAATAATCCACCGGGGCGTCATGTATACCACACTGGTGTAGTTTGACCAGAAGCTTATCCTGTGCCACAGTGTCAAAGGTCTTGCTGATTTTTCAGATAGATTATGTCTATGGTGCACCACTGCCCACCTCCCTGGTCACCCCGTCTGAAAATTTGACCAGATTGGTTTGGCACACAATCTTTGAATGTCTTGTTTTTCTGTTTTTTTTGTTTAACTTTTTATTTATAGAGTTTTATGATTTTACAGCCAGCGTTATCTCATAAACAGCAAGAGACTGAGGTATGCAGACCCCCGCATCACATGTACAATATAGGTAATCAGATACATTTTGAATAGATTATGAGTCCATGCATAAGAGAGGCCACCAGATAGAATTATTGGAGTTAAGTCCAACTGAGCTGCTTGTAGAGCGATGATCCTCTCACCTCGAATTAGTGAACTTAATTATTAAACCAAGGCGCCAGTTCCCCTGAAGAACTTGAAGGTAGGAGGAAAAGAACTGGCCCATATATTGTAAGTAAATCTTTTCAACCAGGCTGTCTGGGGTCAATTAAGTTGAATTACAGCTCTCTAGATTCTTGCATGGCAAGGCAACCTACACTAGAGGGGAACAGATTAAAAGAAAAATGAATCTCAAAACAGTTAACAAACTAAGAAGTGCTTTATGCACTAACCATACACCAGTTTACAGTCTTGTCCTGTAGGATTTAACACAATACTATTGTATAATGCTGTATATGGAGCAACAACTATGGTACAGCGTTCATAATACCCCAAAAGCCTGTATTATGTACTGCAGTCATGATGGGATAAAGGGCATACCCTTAACATGGGCATTATAGATAAACAGGAAATAAGACTAAAGAAAAATCTACACTACTGTTCCATCATTATCACTAAATTAAAGTCAGTAATTCTAATGTCACCACCTCAAGTGTTGAGGCTTCAATCAGAAAGAGCAATAACTCCACGGTACCTTAATCCTTCTTTGCCCGAAGTATCCATTGCGGGCTTTTGACTTCCAATAAGATTTCTGGCAAATATTAAGGCCGCCGCGGGATCCACAAACAAGTGGGTTTTTGAGGCATGTTTGATTAAGAGCCTCGCTGAGAAATTAAGTCGAGCTTCGATGCCATTTTGAAGAGCGTTTTTTTTTAATGAGCTGCAATTTCTTCTTACAGGCATGGGTTTGTGCAGACAGATGGGTGACAAAGGAAATATGGTGCCCTTCCCAGAGCATTTCTCCTTGAGAGCGTGCGGCCTGTAGTAGGGCAATCCTGGCCTCAGAGTTGGAGAGAGTAGCTATTGCAGTGTGTGGTAGTTGCTGCGCTGCTCCTTGAGATCTCTGACTCTGTGGGATTGAAAAGACTTTCAGGATATGAATCCCCACATCATGGGGCAACAACTGTAAGTCCTGTAAAATTTATCTTGTCACCTCAGGTAGTATTTCAGTTGTGCCAGCATATTTAGGAGAAAATCCTACAATACGAATATTAGAAATCCGTTGGATGTTCTCCATCATCTCGACTTTGTCTTTCATCTGATTGAAATCTCTAAAATTGGTCGTGTTGCATTCCAGTTGACACTCTTTGTCTGTTTTAAGCTCTTTAATAGCAGCTGCATTATCTTGAATTGAGCAGTCATTTTCAGATAACTTTACTTCGACCGCTGCCAGACGCTTGTTAGTCTCATCACCTGTAGCTTGGATTTTAGTAAGCATAGCCAAAATCTGCGATGTTGGGAGCTCCGGTGAGACCAGGTCTTTAGCTGCAGAAGGCCCTGAACTGGTTGTAGTGCTCTGGGAAGACAATTACAAATCCAGGCTTTGTGATGTGCACTTAGTCTTTTTTTGTGCTCATTTTGTAGTCAATGTAATCAGATTACTAATAATATAGAAATGGCTTGAAGTTCTTCCCATTTTTCGATGTCTTTTAAAACCTTTTAAGTACTCAAAGGCAGAGCCCGTTCAGAAAGCTGCCACCGTGTTACTGCTCCACAGTGCCCCCCAAATGTCTTGTATTCAAAAAAATATAAAGGTGCTAGTTTGCATCTTATGGATTTTGAGACTACTATGAAAGTCTTTTGTCACTGAAATACGTCCATGTTTCTTTGTGTAAAACTTACTCCAGCACTGGGCAATGTGCATAAGGTCAGATTTTGTGCTGCATACAACTCTCCTAAAACTGGTTTGGCCAGTTGAAATGATTTGGTGACTATGTTAGTCATAATAACTTGGACAAGGACATATTAGTTATGGAAAATTTTAATCTAAACTGGGACACAAGCTGTGTAACAAATCATGAACTTCTGATTTCAAGCATAGGGTTCACTCACCCAGTCTCCACATTTATCTGTATGAACTTTTGTAGTAAAAAACACACAATATTGGATTGGATTTAAACCAACAACACCACTAAAGTTAGAAGCTTTGGGATTTTTGCTGACTCCATAAGTTATCATCTACCTATTTTTTTTTTTTTTTTGCATATAGGGCAGCAAAATTGTCAAAGTGCTACTTAAATATATCTGTTACAGAGATTTCAGCAGTTTCAAGTTTTAATGAACTTATTTATGAACAAGGTTAATGTGGTGGACTGGTCATATATTGATGTTATTTCCACAGTGGATATGGCTGTAGATTATTTTGTGGGGATTCTGGCCGAGATACAAAATACATTTTTTCCACTTAAAACCCATCGGGCTAGAGCTCAGAGAAATATTTGGATTGCAATTGACTTGCAAGAGATAATTATTGGAAATGGTTTAAATTCTTTAATGGTATTTCTGATTGGAAGACATATAGACAATTGAGAAGGCAGTGTAAGTCTGACTGAAATTCATAAATGCAAATCAAAATATTTTCAAGAAAAACAAACAGTACTCTTGGAAATCCAAAACAAATGTTGTACCTCAGGCAAAGTTTGATTGCTCCATAAGTTAAAAAAGTAATGTGGTGTTATAGCTCATAATGAAAATGTCATTGTTGAACCTTGAGTTATTAGTGAAATATTCATGGGCAAATTTTCTGATTTATCCAGATTCAAAGTTGCCTGTGACAACATTTTTTTTTTGAGATTTTTCTTCTCCAACTCACTGCCTTTCTAACTTTGTGTAGTGAAATTGGTCCAAGTGCTAAAATTATTGAATCTTATGCCAACCAATAAAAGTGCAGGAACCGATGGTCTGGAACCAATATTTTTAAAACTGATAGCAGCCAATATTTATCTGCCTTTAACATTCGACTTTAACTTGTCCTTCATTACTTGGTGATTTCCTTACACCTTGGAAAATTACTGCAGTCATTCCTATTTTGGAGTCCAGCTTGTCTCAGTATGCATATAATTATTATTTGATTTCCATTTTGTCATCCTTAAGTAAGTTGTTGGAGAAACTTGTTAATGAATGAATTGTCATGTAC
The DNA here is from genome assembly GCA_016271365.2 of Neoceratodus forsteri. Taxonomy (NCBI): domain Eukaryota; kingdom Metazoa; phylum Chordata; order Ceratodontiformes; family Ceratodontidae; genus Neoceratodus; species Neoceratodus forsteri. The sequence continues at coordinate 1,336,783,536 of CM057455.1, read as the reverse complement.
CCAGAAACATAGAATTTGTCAGCAGAAAAGGACTGCTTGGCAAAGCAGTCTGCCCAAATGGCCCTGCCTAGTCTGTCTCCTCAGACCTAACTGCTGTCTGGCAACCCTTCCTCCTCTCTGCCTTTTTACTAATAATCCCCTATGTCTATTCCTCATATGCGTGAAGCCCTCTTACTGTTTCCTCCTCCACCACTCCTGTTGACAGTCTGTTCCAGGCAGCTACAACTGTTTCAGTAAGCAGTACTTCCTCATACCCCTCTTAAACTCCTTCACAGCTTCACTACTTACTCTCTAGTCCTGGTGCTTTCTCCTTTGAAGGACACTCCCCTGTTGCAGCCTTTTTACCCCTGTGAGGTACTTGTAGTTCTCCATTATGTCCTTTCTTGCTCTACTCTCTTCCAGGGTGTACTTGTGAGATCCCTTATTTTCTTCTCATAGGGCTTTTGGTGTAACCCCTGCGCCATTTTAGTTGCCCTCCTCTGGACTGCTTCCACCTTGTCTATGTCCTTTCTGAAGTGTGGACTCCACAACTGGACACCATACTCCAGATGGGGTCTTACCAGTGAGCAATATAATGGCAACACCACCTCCCTCCTCCTGCTGGAGTTACCTCTCCCTATGCATCCCATCATCCCACTGGCCCTACCCACTACTTTTTCACACTGCCCTACCACTTTGAGGTCATCAGATATAATAACTTGGTGACTGTCAGTACCTCCCCTCTCCATCCTGTACTCAGCTCCAGGGTTCCTATGCCCTAGGTGTCTAATTTGCACTTTTTGGCATTTAACTCCAATTGCCATGCTCTTGACCACTCCTTGAGTTTTCCAAGATCCTGACACATTTTCTCCACCCCTCCTGAGGGTCCAGCCTATTACAGATTTTAGTGTCATCTACAAAAGGCATACCTTCCCTTCCAGTTCTTCTACGATGTCACTTATGAAGACATTGAAGAGGACTGATCCCATTACTGAGCCGTCTGGCACCCCACTGGTGACTCTCCCATCATTAGAGTGAGTGCTGTTAACCACCACTCTGTCTAACCAGTTTCTAACTTAATTCATCACTTTGGATCCCACCACTAGAATGCTCAGTTTCTATCAGCTTCCTGTGCAGCATAGTGTAACCCCCCTACAAATGGGGGGGTCCCGAAAAGTCTTCCTTGAGCTTGTCTAAATGCTTACTGCCAGGCTTGTGTCCTGCGTTTTAGCAGTTTAAATGTGATTGCCAGAGATTGCCTGTATAGCCTCTGTGTACTGTCTCTTTAAGAGCTGCCTGCATTGCAGTCATAAGTAATCTGAGAGGGAGCTCTGTTGAAAGATGTAACTATGTGCTAAAAATCATTTAGAGTGATAATGATTATGTAGTTTGTCTAACCTGCCTTCTTCGCAGCAAGGACTGTTTTATTTTTCTCCATTATCTTGGTCCTGGGCTGCGAATTGGACCAATCAGTTCTGGTGGGACCTAAAATGGAGCCGGACTACAGGAGCTGTCTAGAGTCAAAATCTGTAAGAATTGTAGTTTTGGGCTTTTGCTGCCTTTTTGCATCTGAAAGGGGTGCCTTTGTTGTGACTGACAGACAGATCAGTCAACCAAACCTTTTGAATTCTGGGGAAAGTCCCTGGCTTGCTGGCAGTTGAGTCAGATCTCGGTTGAGAGCTGAAGAAGCAAAATGCTTGAGACAGTCAAGCAGCCATCTGAGTAGTTTCATGTGGGAGAACTGTGGAAAGGCCTGAGTTGTGGCCTGCATGTCTGCCTGCTGCCCCTGAGAGGGAGAGAAGAGAATTATTTCGGACTAAATCCAAGTTTGTGAGAACGAAGTAAGCCACTGATTTTTTTACCAGGCTCGTACCTGAAGAAGACCGAAGATTTTGGTGAATGTGATTGGCCTGTCAGGATTTCCAGCTGCTTTTGAATCCCTGGTTTGTGCAGAGACTTTGTGATCATGACCGGAGAGCGGTTTGCCTGGTACAGTAGAATTTCCTTACATGTAAACATGCTGTGTATTGAAAGTGGGTCATGATTTGGTTCCCCACTGTGTAAACTGTGTTCTACTTGCTGGTACTGTAGAATCCTTTACATGTAAATGTGCTGTGTATTGAAAGTGGGTTGTGATTTGGTTCCCCACTGTGTTCTGCTTGCTGGAAGCTTTATCCAGCCTAATCGGACTGAATCCGCGTTCTTCTCCATTCGGCCTGGGCCATGCCATGCTGGCCCTGCCAGACTACCCCACTGCACAGAGAAAGCCACCGATGAGAGACCTTCCTAGGGATCAGCCCCCCTGCTCCACGCTTGAACAGGAACGACGCCTCAGTGAATCGTGTGGGCCCTACTTCTCCTGGCACTCCAGATTAACCACCTGCTGTCTCAATTTTCATCCAGCCTGTGTCCAGTCTTGGGTATCGTGAGCAATCATCATGGTAGCTCCTTGCAACAACAGCCTAATCTTAAAGTGTGTCATCTGATTGTCTTCTTGTTTTCTTTTCACGAACTGAGCCCTCCAGCTCCGGATTACAAATAGTGTGTGTTGTGCATGTTGTTTGTTTTCCATCACAGGGCCCCAACCATCTGTAACGTTCCTGTCTAGCCCACCATTCTCCATCTGGGTACCCAGAGTATGTAACTGTTTATGGACCCTGAAGTGCATGCATAACTGTTTGATTGATAGAGACTTTAAGCAAATTAACCTAATTACTCCCCTCCCTTAAATAAATCAGATCTAACTCTTTTTTGCATTTACCCTGACTGTGGTTTCAGTTTTTTTTTGCATTTACCCTGACTGTGGTTTCAGTTTGTACAAGAGTACTGTACTGCTGTTATTTGATGTATATAACCTTGTTTTACAGGGGGTCCCCAGGGCCAGGCCAGAGGAAAGCCCTGGTGGTAAGTGCAAACAGTGTGGGTACTTGTATGGTGTATCGGGTATAGTGAAAGTGATTATTGTGTATTGTTCTTTCCACTAGTAAGGAAAGAGGGGGGGGATACAGTGTCCTGCAGGGCTGTGCCCAGGTTAGCTTGACCACTACCAACCCTGACCTCCAGGTGGAGGCACCCGTTTCAGAACTCAGGCCCCTTAACCTGTTACTAGCCAAGCAGGCAGGGGTAGTAGCCCTTGGGATAGCGCCACCTAGGGGTTACAATAGTATTGAAGGTCTTGCTGAAATCTAGATAGGCCCTGTCCACTGCCCTCCCCTGATCTATTTCCCTGTTCACCCAGTCAAAAAAATTAAATGGATTCATCTGGCATGTCCCCCCATGATTCTATTTCCATGCTGCCTGAGGTCTTGAAGTCCATTGGATTCAAGATACTCTACCAACATTTCCTTTAACAGAGTTTCCATTAATTTCCCCACCACTGAGGTGAGACTGACCAGCCTACAGTTGCTAGCCTCCTCTCTGCTGCTGCTCACCACATCTGCTCTCCGCCAGTCCTCCAGAAAAATGTCTGTTTCCAGACAGCTGTTGAATAATTCCATCAATGGGGCAGCAAGCACCTCTCTGAGTTCCTGTAGTACTCTTGGGTGTATCCCATCCAGTCCCATAGCCTTGTCCATTTTCAAAGCTGCAACTCCCTACGGGACTCTTTCCCCTAAAATGAACTTGTGTCCACCCCCCACCTTATTCCTGCTGCTTCATGGTGGTCTGTCCTCCCCTCCCTCCACTGAGAAGACTGAGAAAAAGTACCTGTTCAGGATGTCTGATTTTTGTTGGTCCTTTACTGCGCAGTCCCCCCTGCCACCATCCTTATCCTCACTATCCCTCCCCTTGCCTCCTCTTCTCACTTATGTACCTGAAGAAAGTCTTATCCCCTTTAGCTACCCTCTTGGCTAATCTTTCTTCTGTCTGAGCCTCTGCTCTCCTCAGTGCTTTCCTGCTTCCCTCTATTTCACTTTGTACACATCCCTGTCTTCCTCCCTCTACATTTTCTGATATCTTCTGAATGCCACCCTTTTTTCCTTTGCCATCTTCGCCACTTCCCTAGGGAACCATAACAGTCTCTTTTACCTTCTGCTTTTACTTGCTTCCTTCATATAGAGGCTGCTTGCCTTAATTAAGCCCTCCCTAATTTTCCCAATTATACCCCTATTCCTCCCTGGCAATCCTTCCCTACAAGACAGTTTCTGAGGCAGTCTCCCATTTCTTTAAAATCCACCGTCCTGAAGTCCAGGATGTTCATTTATGTGTGGTTTGCCTTTGTTCCCATCTTAATGTTTAAGCACACTGTACAGTGATCACTGGTAACTGTCCACTGTAACATTTGTAGAAAGTACAAAAACAGAAATGTGGCACTCAGTTCAGAAATCACAGTGGATGTTTAAAAATAACAAAATATGGTGAGTTTATTGAAAGGCAAGATGGATGCTGACAAACAGATGCCCCAGTGCTTTGACTATATGGGTCTTCCTCAGGGGGCATGTCAGTGCAAACGGACAGACAGAACTCCAATTTAAACTGCTATCTTAAAGTGGCAGGCTCTAAAAAAAGGCAATATTTATTTTATTTATTTATTTATTGATTAGATCATTGGTTTACAGACCTTTGAGTCATAGACTCATTTACAAAGGCACCTCATCAAGAGAGCAATACATCACAGCAAACAAACAGTACAGTACATAACGCTTAGGTTAAAAAAGCAACCAGTGCTACAGGCATTCACTGGTGGTACACGCTTGGTAATAGGTAGATCACAGTAGTCATAATATAGGTACACCAGTACCACATCAGGTAGCAACCAGAGATAGTTTATTACATTAGTCAGCAGATGTTGCATGAGACCCCAGGTATATACAGCAAAAGTAGACAGGGCAGACCCAGCTTAGGGGAGAAGGTGAGGGGCAGGCGGGGGATTATGTGCAGTTGCAGCAGTGAGTGCTTGTCAGATGGCTTCTGAGGGAGACCGTGAAAGGACCAAACTTAGTGGAGTCAGCTATATTGGCTGGGAGGGAATTGAACCAGAAGGGAGCCCAATAGCAAAAGGATCTCTGGGCCATAGAGGTCCTTACCCTGGGGACAATAACAGAGGTTTTGACAGTGCTGAGTGTGGAGACTGAGGGGGAGGCATGCTGCAGGGAGGTGGCGACCCCAGGGGGGGAGAGCCCTAGCAGGGTCTTTTTTTACAAGAAGGCAGGTTTGGTAGTGGAGTCTTTCTTCGAGGTTGAGCAAGTTTGTGGTGGAGTAAAGCAGGCATGTATGGGTGTGCCTAGGGGCTCCCAGCATTAGCCTGCAGGCCTTGTTTATAGAGAGCTGGATTCTTGCAAGCGCAGTGTTGTCGGCTGCAGCATAGATGGGCAGCCCATAGTCGATTAGCAACAGGACAGAGGACGTGATTGCCATTCTAAGGGCCTCTTGCGGTAGGCAGTCCCTATGGTGGTATAACAGTCCAATCCTAACACTGTTGGCAGTAGAAAGGGCATTTATATGGGAATGGAAGGAGAGTGCCGAATCGAGGTAATGCCCAGATACTTGTAGGAGGAAACCTGCTCAATGGGGTTTAGTGTGCTAGGCAGTATCACGAGAGGGGCACCACTGGCTTTGCTCTGGCAATGCAAGAAAAGCATAACTTTGGTCTTTTTTAGGTTCAGGACTAGCCTTTGTGATGTGAACCAATGCTCAACTCTATCAAAAGCTTGTTGGAGGGTGGCCTGGAGTGTGTTGGGGTTGGGGTCAGCGGCGAAGAGCACAGCATCATCCATGTAGAGGAGGATCTTGGGCAGGCCAAGGGAAGGGAGTTGAGGTAGAGACTGAAGAGGAGAGGGCCTAAAATGGAGCCCTGGGGAACCCCAGAACAGACAGGTCATATGTCAGATAGGGTGCTATTGATTTTTACACACTGAGTTCTGACAGAGAGGTAGCTGGTGAATCATGCAAGGGGGCCAGGGCAGAAACCAAGGCATCTGAGGGAGTCAAGCAGGAGAGGATGGCAAACTGTGTCAAAGGCCTTGGAGAGGTCAATGAACATGGCACCAGCAGGACTTCCGGCATCAAGAGCAGAGTGCAGGAAGTTGGAGAATTCAAGTAGCGCGGTTGTGGTGCTGTGACCTTCATGAAAGCCATGCTGTTCAGGGCACAGGATATTGTGCATGGCCAGGTATTCGGCAAGCTGGTTGGCAACTACTTTTTCAAGGGCCTTAGAGAGTGGGGGGAGGATGGAGATAGGTCAATAGTTACCCGGGATCGCTCGATCGCCGCTCTTTAGGATGGGAGTGATGATGGCGGTTTTCCATGTGCTGGGGAACTGCCCCAGGCACAGAGATCAGTTGAGCAGATTAGTAAGTGGGACCAGGATAGCATCCAATGTCAGACGAAGTAGCTTAGTGTCCAGTAGGTCGCTGCCGAGGTTGTTACTACTAACAGCTTTTTGCAGAAGGGGTCTAGCCTCCAATGGGGAGATGGTACGCAGGTAGAAAGGAGGTCTCTGGAGAGTGGGCAGTGGTGCTACTGGGATGAGGTCAATGAAGTTACTGGGCAGGACTGAACTCAGGTCTGAGAAAGTGTGGTTTAGGCAGTCTGCAATGTCAAGGGGGTCAGAGCAGACAGTTCCATTAAAGGAGAGTTGAGAGGGGGATGGGGAGCAAGATTTCCCATTCAGTTCCTTTACATTATCCCAAAAGTTTCTAGCCAACCCCCAGGAGGAGACAAGAGTGGATTGGTAGTACTGGGCTTTGGCCTGTCAAATGGCTCAAGTACACTTATTGCGTTCAGCATTGTATGCTTGCCTATCAGCTGGCTTGCCAGATTCCATGGCAATGTGCCATAGGTTGTCTCTCATTTTAAGTTTGTGAAGGAGGGAGGGGGTAACCCAGGGCATGTTTTGCTTTGTGGTGTGACTTCTAATGAAGGGGACATAGAGGTCACAGAGAGTGTTAAAAGTGCGAGTGAAAAAATCCAATGCCTCATCTATGGACAGTGCAAGCCTGATTGGGGACCAATCCAGTTGTGAGAGGTACAGTTTAAGGTGACGCAGGCTGCCTGGGAGTGGGCGACGTCACTTGGTGGTTTGTGGTGCAGGTTTGCTGTTGGCAGTGGACCAAGAGCATATGACCGGTGAGTGGTCACTAAGTGAGTTGGGAAGTACACTGATATCGAGCACCCTCTGGGGGTGGTCGGTAATGGTGATATCCAGGAGGGTGCTGGAGCCAGTGGAGGGGTTGAATCTAGTTGGGGTGGTGACAAGCTGGGACATGTCAAGGGCAGCAAAGATATCTCTGGTTTGGGAAGTCACCCAATATCAAGCTGGTCAAATTAAATAAATCCTTTTAACCATAAGGCAAAGACATATTTAAAAATATTAATAAACCTAAATAAAGAGTGAGCCATAAATACACACAGAAAAAGACAACTAACAATTCAATAGGTGATCAATTTTAACAACAGTCCCGACATACAAGCACATTTATGAACAGTCAAACAATAACATATTTAATCATTTCATTCTTAAACCTCAAGCATAACTACCTAAATTTGTTCAGATTATTCAAGGACAAACACCAACATTAGTAGTCACAGTTGTTGGTTGGGGGTAGGGAGCGGAGAACTAACATTATGAACTGGGTATCGTAAATGCAGCAATCTGATTGGCCAACAGCTCTTTAAAGCCATGATGATATCAGGCTACATCATCATGGCTTTAAAAAAGCTCCAGCCACCAGCCTCCTCACTCTCTGTGCACTGTTCTCTTCAGCTCTGCCCACAACAGAAGGCAGCAGAATGAAAGCTGCTGACAGAAATAACGAGCAAGCACATCTTAAAAAAAATCCACTCTCTTCATTTCCCCACCAGCATCCATGTAACCTAACCCAAAATCAGTTAGAATCTAAAAAAAAATCAGTTAGGATAAGTCCCAACCCATCACGGCTGTCTCACTCGGCTGCTTGTTTTTTTTTTACCTCAGTTTGGTCCTAACATTTCCCCGTGCTCAGCCGCTCCTGTTCGTCTCTGACAGTGAAATCACTTTTTTAACCGTCCCTAACCCGAACATAAAAATCTGTTTCTATGTTTACGTTGATGTTAAAATGTAGTTTATTACTTGAAACAAGGCTTTTTTTAACCTGGAAACTGCTATTCAAAAACTAAAGCCGCAACGCGGAGCATCCACATCTGTGACAGACACTAATGCGCATGCTCACCATCACAGCTGCAGTTTTCAAAAGCAGTTTCCAGCTAAAATAAGCCTTGTTTCACACAATAAACTAGTTTTTCAACATCAACATGAATTTAGAAACAGATTTCTATGCTCGGATTGCAGTCAGTAAAATAAGTCATTTCGCAGTATGCACGACTGCGCTGGGTTGCCGCTGCCACTTCTTACTCAGGACGCAAAACCTTTTCACTCTCAAAAGAAATCAACTACATATTTACACAAAACAAATGAAAGAAAATCTTGTTTACCTACCAAAGCATTACAAGGAGGATACCTGCTGCCCACAGCAAAAATTAAATGAACTATATTTTATCAATGTATCCCTGCACATTAGAAAATGTGATACTAAAGCAATTGAAATCATTTTTTTTATATTTTATTCACATATATGTGGGATCCAGTTCATAATAGCAATAAGGCACTCCAGGGTGTGGTATATCATGGGATATTGTCACTTCTTGGATGGTTGGACGCACTCAGCCTTGTGCCCAACCACCTGAGGTGTGAGGCTATCTCATGATATACCACACCCTGTCGTGCCTTATTGCTTAATTATAACACAGTAAAAATCAATGTCGTCCATGAAGGAAGTAAATCATATTTGTCCCTATGCACTATTGGGGTCGAGTGGCTACGTGCACGTATCTGGGGTGCATAGCCACTCCGCACCCACTGTGTCCCCCAAGCAGAATGCTCAAAGGGGGGCATGCAGACCAACAGCACCCGATCCCCCACATCTGTGGACAGCTCCGCACTGGGGGCATATCGGGGGCATGCCAGCACTATGCAGCATTCACTAACTTGCGTAGTGTTGGCTGCACGGCTGCGGAGGGTGGCGCAGGGTATGCCGGGTAGACCCAGCCATAACACACTGCATGCCCCACCGACACAGGGCTTCAGTCACTGGGGGACTGGGATAGGACACACTGTGCTGCCCTTGACCACTGTACAGCAGGAGGTGGCAGGGGCAGCTGGAAGAGCAAGCACCCAATGATTTAGAGAGTGGTGGCACTGGGATGGGATGGTGCTGCATGGGTCCGGGTGCCTGCAATCAGCATGCACAGCCCTGCACCCATGTCACCCTACACATGGGATCCACTAAGGGTCCCGGGGGGCATCCCATTGGATGCCTTCCTGGGATGACAACTCCTTTCCCAGCCTCCCTGCAGAGTCCTGCATGCTGGGGGAGGAGCTGCAGACAGGTAGCCGGCATTGGTGAATGCTGGTATGGGCGCACCTGTCTGTGGGGTGCTGGGCTGTGGGTGGGGTATGCGACTTTTCCACGTACTCCTGCCCACTTAGTGCATAGCACCCATTGTTTTTACATTTATTGATTTTTAAAATTAAGTTATAAATAGGGTCGATAGTCCACTTTTTCATTTAAACCAACTGGATGAACTGTCTTCAATGTAATAATCTATTTTGTTTCCCTTTGTAATAGTAAATTCTTAAGCTCATCTCCCCTAATTAGGGATGGTACATGTTCCAGTCCTACAAATTTTTAATCATTAGGATTTGAGTTGTGAAATCTTTTAAAATGAAAGTCAAGTGCATTTCTATTGTCCCCATTTACTTGCTCCATTTTCCCAACATACTGTGGTACTTCTGGCATGGACACCATGCCACGTATACCACATATTGTGTGGTACATTTGATCAATACCCTTATCTAAATCTGTGCCCCTTCTTTACAAAAGTACACTCCTGATTATGCATACTTGCAAGTGTTACTGTGTGTAGAAACATAAAAACCTTGGGGCGGGGAAGGGCAGCCGATTCCTGGATGGGAGGTAATGTGTCAGTTTTGTAGGTTCAAAGTAACTGCAGGTGAGCATATCACATAGACTCTTTCCCTTTCTGAAATAAACTCTCATGGTATTCTGAATGTGATTATTCAAAATTGGATCCATTTTTATGTTTGCTTGCACGTAGTGCACAAGAAACATTTTGAGGAAAGTAAAGTATAGCAGAGGTGCGGCAGTGTTTGGACAATCCTGTGAATGCTTTCAGGGGCGCTTCCCTCGTCCACCAATCAACAGGGAAGCTTCTGACGATGGCAGTTTCAGATCAATCGCCAGACTTGAAAGAAACCTGCTGCTCCAGTCGCAGACAGTTTTGCCATTCCAGTGACAGATCTCTCCCCCTCCTTCCCAGCAACCAGGAACATTACAGCCATGTGCATTACACTTCGCAGTAATGCGCATGGTTGGACTTAAGAGCAACTCATTTGCTCAGTGTGAATTTTCAGGTGAAATAAAAAATTTGCCATGTGGCTTTGTATAATTGGTGGCTCCTGCCGCCCACCACACACTCCACCAAAGCCAACATTGGGGTGCCAAATCCCTGTATTGGCATGCTCCCCCCACTATTGTGGCACACTGGGAGCCCACCCCAGTGTGCCAAAGTAAACATTGTGTTTTCTGACACCGGGATGCCCACTCCCAGTGTTGGATGCCCCCCATACCCCCTTTTTTTCAGCCAACCTCAGGGTGCCCAATCTCTGGGTTGGCATTGATTCCCCCCTCCACTAGTCTGGCACACTGGGAGTCCACCCCAGTGTGCCAAAATCTATTGTTCATAAAATTACACCTGTAAAAGAAGAAAACTGCCCCCCTTTACCTGTAAAAAATAAAATGGTCCCTCATCATCCCAACGACCACCTCCCCATCCTGATCCTCCCTCTCTGCACCCCACCTCCCCACCCCATACTTACCTCCGGAGGTCTGGCACTGTGATCTTCAGTGGACTGGGAACACGTCTGCACTCTTCCAAGGCCGACTGCAAACTGAAGAAAAACACAGTAAGCCTTATAATGGGAGTCAATGGGGGGTTTCAACTTAGGCTGATATCTCAGCCATTTTTCGGAGTTTTGGCCCCAAATTTTCAACGTGGGGTTCTTGAGACCCCACCTCATGACCACTGACACTGCCATTTCGTTTCTTGGTCCTGAAAGGTGATTTTGTGGTTGCTGTGTGGAATCACCTTTCGGGACTGATTAATGAAATGACAGTGCCACTGTTCATAAGGTGGGGCCCCAAAAAAGTCTATGATGCAAGGTTGGTGAAACAACTCCAACAAAGGACTGTGCCACTGGCGTGCATTGCGCAGTTTGTAGGCAGGCTTGTAACTTCACCAATTTTTAATATTTTCACTCCAAACTTCTAACATTGCCATTTTTTCACACCTCCATATGAACAGTACAGCTGTCATTTTTCACATCCTGCCCAAAATGTCTTTTTCACCTGTGGTGCAGAATGGCGCAGTTGCTGTGTGAAATCACCTTTTGAGACTGAGTAACAAAATGATAGTGCCACTGTTCATGAGCTGGGGTCCCACAATGAAAATTTGGAGCAAACATACCAAGAAACACCCGGGGTGTTTGGTTTCCAACCATAATGCCCCACCCTGCACAGACTAACAGGTGTTGGGGGTGTGGCATGAGTTGTCGGCCATAATGCTCACACCATTCCACCCACACCCCAACCCTGCAATCACTTACAGGCATCAAGGTGTGCTTTGGGGTCTTCAGCCCTAACGTTCACCCCATTTGCCTATACTGCAGCAATCTCAGTTTATTTCCTTATAGAATGGGGTGAGTGTAAGGGCCAAAGACCCCAAGGCACAGTGTGACACCTGTCAGTGTCTGCAGGGTGGGGTGAAGTGGAATGGAGTGAGCGTTATGGCTGACAACCCAAAGGCACACCCCAACACCTATCAGTCTCTACTGGGTGGGGCTGGATTTAGTTCAATACTTCACTGCCATTCCTATTATGCATCTCTCTAACTCATGCAGTACCTATGCCAATACCAGCAAGCAAACATTCAACATTGACAAATGCTTGTTAAAATTGTCCATAACTTATGCACAAGATGCCCTATCTGTCCTGCTATTGGGGAGAACTCTGACAAAAATGTAAATAACTTCTTTTTTTAATCTTTTGAACATGACATCCCAGTCTTTTTACTCTTAGGGGTTAATAATGTTGATCAATTCAATGCCCTTACTCTAGTCAGAGCAGAAGAAAGAACAGTTTCTGTGTATCCATGCTATCTAAACCTGATACTCAGCTCCTCTGCCTGCTGCTCAAAGTCATCACTCTGTGTACAATTTCTAGAAATCCTTAAATAATGCCTCTATGGGTTCAAATATTTTAATTTCTTCTGGTGATGGCTCTGAGCACGTGGCAGGGTATTTCCTGCTGTTGGTTTTCAAAAACTTTTTGAAATTACCTTGTTGTTCTTCGACATTAACCTAACATTGTCTGTAAAGCATCCCCAAAACACCAAATTCCTAGAAAAAAATATGATCCAAGGAAATGTATTTGTTCTCTCAACTGCACATGAATAAGTTAGCATAAGAGGGCGCAACTGCTGCCCCATTCCCATCCCACACTTTTGTACACAGTATTCTCCATTAAATAGAAAATAATTCTGCCCAGAATTAATTCCAACCTCAATGGTATAAAATCCACACTGTGCATATTGTTTTTTTATTTTATTTTACCTTTTTATTAAAGACGTCCAGCAGAGGTAAATAATACAAAACGTGCAATGACAAAATTTCACAATAATAAATTAATTGTATCAACAGAAATGAAACAGCAAACAGCTGTATAATACTATAATAAGGATATAGCATTGTCCCAGAAAAAAACCCTGGTGTATTAAAGAAGTAAAACCCCCAGGTTTCATGGCAACCATTAAGACCAGGTGAGTCCAGTTCAAATATAGACATTAATTTAGATCAAGTATGAATGTCCATGTTATCCAACAGAGTCAATTTGATAAAAATTTATAAATGCAGAAATCCAACCAACTGTGGGGATTTCACTTTGTATTACATGTGGACATAGTATAGTTGGTTATCCAGCCCATAATCAAGACTAGCAATTTCAACCTCCATGGAAAACTCCAAGGACAATATGAACATCACACGGGCATAAATAAAATCTTATGAAGAACTCAGTATAAAACTAGAGAGGGGTAACCAATTTTTGTCCCATAAAGTTTCCACAGATGAAAACCTCATAAGGAGTCTGGAGTTGAGGGAGGAAGTTAATACATTAATACTCCTCCATCCCAGATTGCAGGTAAAAATACCAAGCACCTCTATACCTAGCCCCAGACTCCTTCGTTCCCTTAAGGAACAAAATCGGGATCATGATCGAACTGAACACTGTGCATATTGTTTTCCGTTTCTGTTAAATGATAGTTTCCTGTACTAACACCAAGATGGTGTGGAACACTGGTGTACAAGCTCATCACATCTATTGTTGCCCAATGATAAGTTGCCTTCCAAGTAAAGTGCTCTTACTTATTTATTTATTGAAGTCTAGGAATTAAAACCCTTTGAGTCAGGGACTCTTTTCAAAGACTCCTCATCACTACAAAGCCTGACAAGCACGTGGTTACAGACATTAATACAATAACAGTGTCTTACACAAAGTGAATTATACAATTGAAGTGTTATACAATAATGGTGCAATACAGTAACAGTGTTAAATTACATAAGGAATAACCAGAGCCCTTGAAATAAGCCTGAGAGAATAAAGACTCAAAACTAGCAGTAGGGGTGCATGTAAGATGATAAATAGCCAGGCAGGTGCTTTGGAGTTAAGGTGGAGAAGGGTGAGAACAGGCCCAAAGTAGTGGACCATGGGAGAGTGGGGAGAAAAGTAGGAACTGGGGGCCGCTCACGGGGTATTGTCGGGAGGTAAGGTGCAAGGTGCGGACTTAATGGAGGGTTTGCATCAGGATTATTGGCAGTCGCAGTTTGATGAGGCCAGTAGGTCGTGCTGCAGCTCTTGTCTGAAGGGACCAAGCCAAGGTATGGATAGGACAGAACTGAGGATGGAGTTCATCCAAAAAGGGGCCCTGTATTTGAAGGACCTTTGTCTGGCAGTGGTTCTATAGTAAGGGACATGGAAGGCAGCTTTGTCGGCAAGTCTGGTAGTCCACTTATACAGCACAGGAGCAAGAAGAAGGTTACAGCCTGGTGGAGAGTGGCCCATAGAGATTTTTTTCACAAGGAAGCATGTCTGGTAGAAGAGACGCCCTTGGAAGTTTAGCCAGACAGAGCGTTGATAGAGATCACATGTATGCGTCAACCTGTCACAACCAGTGATCAGGTGGCAGGCTTTGTTTAAGGCTAGTTTAACCTTACTCAGGGCAGAGTTAGAGGCATATCCGTAGATGACTATACCATAATCTACCAGGGATAGAATAGAGCTAGAGATAGCCAATCTGAGAGCAGCAGGAGGGAGGCATGACCTAATTCTATAGAGGAGGCCAATTCTGGTGTTAACTGCAGAGCAGGTAGTGGTAATATGTTCAAGGAAGGAGAGGACGGGATCGAGAGTGACACCAAGATATTTTAAGTAGGGAACAGATTCTAGAGAGGTAGCATGAGAATTAAGGATGGCGAGAGTGGTTGATTTATGCTTATTTTGGTGATGAGAAAATAGCATTACTTTGGTCTTTTTGTAATTGAGAATGAGTTTATGGGTTGCAAACCAGGATTCAACTTCAATGAAAGAGTTCTGCAAGTCCCGCTGTAACAGGGCAGGGTTCGGGTGTCAACAGAAAATCACTGCATTGTCCACATAGAGGAGAAGATGTCCAAAGAAAGCCAAAGGGAGTGACTTGAGGTACAAAGTAAAAAGAAGAGGGCCAAGAATGGAGCCCTGGGGAACCCCAGAGCAGACCTGTAGACTAGTGGATAAGGTGCTATTTATCTTCACTTGCTGGGATCTCCCACATAGGTAATGAGCAAACCAGGCAGTGGCCTCATGGGATAGGCCAGTGGAATGGAGAGAGTCCGCTAATAGAAAGTGACTGACTGTATCAAAGGCCTTGATAAGGTCTATGTAAACAGACCCAACCAAGGCCCCTTGGTCTAGGGCTTCATGGATGTAGGAAGTGTACTCCAGAAGGGCTGTAGTGGTACTTGGCCCTTCCTGAAGCCATGCTGTTGCTGGCAAAGGAGGTTATGAGATTAAAGGACTTCAGTAAGTTGGTCAGAGACAATTTTTTTTGAGTGCTTTAGATAAGGGGGGCAGAATGGAAATAGGTCTGTAGTTATTATGGGAGATCCGGTAACCACTCTTGTGGATGGTGTGACCACCACCCGTTTCCACTGGGAAGGGAACTGACCAAGGCAAAATGACATATTTAGAATCTTGGTCGGGGGTAGGACTGCATCAAGAAACAGGCTAAGCAGTTTAAGATCTAGTATATTGCCACTGTATCTGGATTTGCCAAGGAACTTTGAGAGGTAGGAGCAGGCAGTTCTCAGGGAGATAGTCTTGAAGTGAAAAGGTGGAACACCAGTGAGGAAAAGGGAGGAAAAGTGATTTCTGCCTAGAGGAGGAGGAGGATAAGAAATCGGGGGGAGGGACTGAGCTAAGATCAGTAAAAGCAGCATTGAAAGTGTTGGCAATCGGTTCAGGATCTTGAGTAGGGACCTCATTAATGTTCAGTAAGGAAGGGGAGGAGGAAGATGATGATTTACCACTGAGTTCCTTGATGTTCTCCCAGAAGTTACGTCCCTGCCCCCAGGAGGCAGTGAGACTGACTTGGTAATAGGGTGCCTTGGCCTGGCAAATAGCCCAGGTGCAGGAGTTTCAGGCAGCACGATACAGTTGTCGGTCCGCTGGTAGGCCAGATTCAAGGGATCGGCATCATAGGTTGTCATCAGCACTTGGTGAAGTATTGACTGGTTGAGCCAGGGAAAGAAACAATCTTTCACTAACTGCTTGAAAAAGGGGGCAAAGATGTCACAGGTGGTGTTGAAGGAGCTAATAAAGAAGGACAGCGCCTCATCTATGGATGTATATTAGTCAAGTGGGGTCCAGTCAAGGTTAAGAAGGTAGTTAAGGAAGTGCCCTAGAGAGCCTTTCTTGAGGAGTCGCTGTCTGGAGATATGGAGGAGGGGGGTTACAGATATTGGACCAATGGCAGGTGACTGGGGAGTGATCACTGAGAGAGTCTGACAGAACCTGAACATCGGATATATGTTCAGGGTGAGTAGAGAAGATGAGGTCAATGAGAGTTCTGGTGCCAGTGTTTCGATTAAGACTGGTAGGGGAGTGGACCAGTTGAGTTAGGTTTTGGGCAGCAGCAATATCTTTAAAGTTGGTTTATTGAGGGACCAGCCAATTCGTGTTAAATTCTCCAAGTCCGATAATCTCAGAGTTTTTGGGGAGTTGGGATATGATGTCTAGAACTGAGGTGAAAGCCTCCTTCTTGTTACAGGGAGGTATGTATATTGACATGAGGTATATGGATTTAATGGTGATTCCAATGGCAAGTTTAAGGGTAAGAGATTGAGCACTGGCGCTGGGAGAGGTGGTCTAGATAACATGACCTTGTATCATCTCAAAGATAGATAGCACCCCGTTTACTCATTCTATCTAATCTGTGTAGGTGTATCCGGTAGAGCAACTGCTGAGTCAGGGGTGTCGGGGGGTAGCCAGGTTTCAACTACAGTGAGTGTGTCAGGATTGTGCAGGCAAACCCAGGCTTAGAGTAACACCAGATCCCATATACTACAATTAAAATCAGTCACAAATAGGTCTACTAGTCGATATCAATTTTTTACCCAGAGAATAGTCCAGACTTGGAATTCACTGCTTCTTGAAGTAGTATACAGTAGTTCCTTCCAGTTATTCAAAAAAAATCTTGACATTTTTATGGGTAATAAAAAATATGAATTCCATCCAGGTTAGGGATGGCGAGTTCATTATGGGCTAGTCCCTTGAACTTGTATATACCTACGAACCTATGATAAGAGTTGTGCATGATTGTTCAGAAGGCTACATATCTTCATAGAGGCCAATAGGTGGCCACCAGCCTGCTTGAGTTTTGGAGAAAGAGTAGGCATGGGACCCGGGTTGGGATGAACATTTCCTGAGAGGAGCTTGAGAATGAAGGAAAACCTAAACAGCATTAGTTTAGGTAACTTCTTAAAGCCGAGATGGGTGCCCCTAGTGGGGGGGGGGGGCGACTGAACTGGTTTATGGGGGGGACCAGATGAAGGATAGGATATTGGGGCCCCAAAGGAGTTTAGGGGAGAATGGGTACATTACGAGGGTGCAATGAGGGGGTATTGGTAATCGGTGAGACGTAGAATGTAGTACGAAAAGGAGGGGTAGTGGGGCTCATTATGGTGGCAGTAACAGGGAGTGTAGGCAAAGGGGTGTAAGAAGGAAGAAAGGTTAGAAGGAGAAGCACAGGAAGAATTGGAACAGAGAGATCCATTATGGCAAGGAAAAAACTGGAAGTAACAAAGTGGAGAGGGGGACTGAGAAAGGTGATGGACTGGGGCGGGGAACATGATAAGTAACAAACAGCCAGGAAGCACACCAGAGGACAGCAGGAGCCAGTAAAGGTAATTTCATCTCCTTTCCAACAGGTGTTAGCCTGTCAATGCTGTACATCAACTGCCCCACCATCCCAACCAGGGCATCCCTTAACTTATAAGTGTTATCTGGTCATGTGACCAGCCCCACCTGTTTCAAAGTCCCTATTTCTCCATTAGCCCAATATACCAAGTGGCCACTAGGAGTCATTATTTCCCAACCTAATTTTCTGTTTCTCTCATTTCTTCACTGTGCTAGCTCCCAGCTCATTTTCTTATGACCCCTCACTCTGAAAGTTCCACTGGGCCATTTCTAGTCCTCTCACCCAGGATTTAAACCTTGTACCTTTAGCTCTAAGGGCAGTGACCCTACCACTGAACTATCTCATCAGCTCTACTAAAGGATCTCCTTTACTCCTACTTATGCTCTGTAGCCCAATCACACACCTTCTACCTATATCAGTGACAGCACCCTCCTCCTCTCCTGGCACACCATTGGTGGCTGTCCACACCATGTTCTCTTTTATCCTCCTCTGCCTACTCCCCTCTTTTGTTCTAACCCCTCAGCCTGAATCGCCTCCCATCTTCACCACCACCCCCCCATAGCTACTCCCACCCTCTCTCCAAACCCACACTACTACATCTTACTCAGCACCTCCATCCTACCCCTTACTATTCCATCCCCCACCTGTTCTTGCTCCCCCTTGTACCCGCTCCTTCTTGCAGCACCCCACATCTTAACTCTTCCCGTTCCTATCACCTTTTCCAAACAGAATCACCCATCCCATCACAATCCTAGCCACCGTAAATTAGCCCACCTTGCCTTCTCAGGCCCCTCTTGCTACTCCTACTCCTGTCCAGGAACATCCATCCCAACTTGGGGCTTCCATTGGCCTTTCTGCCTCCCCACCACTGATGGGCTTCGCATTACAACCCTTAATATTTGCAGTTTGCTAAAAAAGTTCTACAGCTTTCAGTGATGGATGGTACAATACCAGCCAGATGTAATTGCTCTCATTGAAACATGGCTCTCCAGTAACACCCCAGACTCTGTCATGGCAATCCCTGGCTACTCCCTCTTCCAGGTTGACAGAGGTGGTAAACGTGGGGGTGGCTGCATCTTCTACCTGCGAGACTCCCTGCAAGGTCAAGCCATCCCCCCCACCCAGTTGAAACAGGGGGCACAGGCACTCTTCATAAAAGTTATAGTCAGGAAAGCCACTGCCCCCTTTACATCACTGCAGTTTACATCCTCCCCAGGAACCAAAAACTGGCATTCCACTCTGCCCTGAGCTACCTCTCCCTCCTCCCCACCAAAGACTGAATGCATTGTCCTGGGGGATTTCAACAGCAATTGGCAGTCCATTTCCTCTGCCCCTTACAAAGATGCTATTGCAGCCACCGACCTAATGCAAGTAGTCACCTCTTCTACACGACACAACCCCAACTCTGGTTCCTGCACTCTTCTGGACCTTGTGCTTACCAACCATCCGAATAGGATCATAGGTGTCTCACTGCATTCCAACGTCCTGAATGACCACTCACCTGTGCTCTGTACCTGGTCCTGCAAGACGTTGAAGCTCACACCAAAAATCATCCTACCACACAAACTCAAACTGGGTAAACTTGCGCAGCTAAAGCACCACCCTAGATATTGGGACTGGTCCCCCATCAATAACACTCCTGATATTGACTCAGAACTCAATCTCTTCATTCATACCTTTAACTCTGCTGTGACAAGTTTGCGCCTCTCTCTAAATGCATGGCCAAAGGCAACCCCACACCATGGATCTCCCATCATCTCCTGAGCCAGATGCACCATCAAGACTCCCTCTGGCAAATAGCCCTTGACACGGGCCTGTCAGATGACAGGCAACACTACCATGCAGCCAGGAACCAGTGCACCTGGGCTATATGTAAGGCTAAGGTGGAACACTACAAGGCGTCCTTCACGTCCTCCTGGGGCTCAGGCAGAAAATTCTGGAATAGTCTCAAGGAACTTAAAGGAAAGACTATGTCATCCCCCAAATTAATCAGGACGGTAACTTTATCTCCAATCCCAAGCTTATTGCTGACTCCCTTAATTCTGCATTCTCAGACCTTGGCAATATACTCCCTCCCCACTTCTTTGATCTGCCCTCTGCCATATCCCCACCTACCCCTCCCTCTTCACCCCCCTTTCACTTAAAGACTCTTGCCACTTGGGAAGCCAATCCCTATCTTCAGAAAGCCCTTAGTGGCTCCTGCTACAGCAGTGACTCATTGGACCTAAAGCTCCTCCGCCTGACCCTTCTAGAAGTCCTCACCCCCCAATTAACCCCCTTAATCACTTCTTATGCCTAGGAAAATTCCCCTTTCAGTAGAAAGTTGCCATCACTACACCCATTCACATAAGCAGTGATGGTCGGCGCTGGGAAACTACTGTCCCATTTTGATCCTCCCCCTGTATCCAAAGCATTGAAACGTATCGTCTCAGACCAACTCACAGATTACCTTACAAAATATAATCTCCTCTGTAAAGAACAACATGGCTTCCACAAAGGCCATAGCACCACCTCTGCTCTGCTTGAGTTCTCCTCCTCCTCCTCTCTTTACTCTGCCCTTGACAGAGGCCAGCTGACTGACGCTGTCTTTGTGGATCTGTTGAAAGCTTTTGACACCATTAACCATGCCATCCTCCTATTTACCCTCATCCACATTGGTCTCTCACAGGACACCACTAACTGGCTTTCTGACTACCTAACTGACAGATCCCAGCAGGTCAAGATAGGTAGCACACTCTCCTTCTGCCTCTGTGTGAGGTCCGGGGTGCCCCAGGGGTCTATCCTGGACCCCCTCCTATTCAGCCTATTCCTAAATGCCCTCCCTGTGGCATGCTCCAGAAATCTGATCCCTCTACGCAAATGATGCAGCCCTCTTTCACTCCCAGCCTGATCACTACATACTTCAGCAGTCCCTCCAAACTTCTTTCACTGAGGCCGAGCACTGGTTCACCAACCAGCAACTTGTATAAAATTGTAAGAAGACAGAAGTCATGTCATTTGCGCATTATCAGAGCAATCATAAAAATCTCCCCCTGCAAATCCTAAACTCCCAACTGACCCCCCTTGACCATGTGGACTCCTTCAAGTACCTTGGCATCACTCTAGACTGCTCCCTCAGCTACCCCCCACATATCCATCACTTCTGTACTGCTGTCAGTACCAGAATTGGACTTCTGCACTGGTACAAACACTGCCTAACCCCTGAGGCCCTCCAACTAGCTGTCTCCTTATCAGTCCTCTCACTAATAGACTATGGGATCCTGGTCTATGGGGCTGCTGACAACTCCTCCCTCAGTAGACTAAGACTGTCCCTCAACAAAGCCTGCCACCTTGTCCTAGGCTGCTACCACACCATGTGCACATGTTCCCTCTACAATTTATCTAACTGGCTTAATCTCGACTGTAGAATTAGGTATGAAACCTGCCTCTTAGCCAAGAAGATATCCCTTGGCTTCTCCCTTCCAGGTCTATCTGCCCTCCTAAAACCAGCTCCTGCTCTGAGAAACACATGTAGCTCTGCCAAACCACAGCTCCTTGTTCCCAGATGCTGGACCTCCCTGTGCCAGAGAACTTTCAGCTACAGGGCCCTGTACTAGATGAATGCCCTTCCCAGTTCCATCTCCACAGAAAGTAAACTTGGCTATTTCAAATCCCTCCTCAGGGATCATCTCCGTTTCGCCGATACCTGTGATTGTTATTGAAACTGGCCACTGCCAGCATCTCTCCTCCATTCTCCCGCTCTGTCCTCCACCCCCTAACTCCCCCCCAGACAAAGGATCATCTTCCTGCTCATTACTCCTCTGGCAAAGGATCTCCATCCTGCCTCCCTATACCTACCCTCTCCCCTGCCTTCTGCACCATCCACTAAGGTTCTTCACCCTGCCTCTCCTTACCTACCCTCCACCCTTCTTCTTCTATGCACCTTATTGTCCCTTATGTATCATGTTGTATTAAGCCATTGACTGCTTTATTCTACTTGTTATGTAACTTGTCATGCATAATGATATCGTTTGAACTATTGTTTGCTTATGTAACTCCATGTATTTCAACTTTGCACAATTATCCTATGTACATCACCCCATTTGTTTTCCTAATGTTGCATCACAATCAATGTATGTATCCTGATGTGGACCCTTTGTAAATGAGTCTCTGACTCAAAGGTATTTAATTCCAAAATCTCAATAAATAAATAAAAATAAATAAAAGCAGGAAGCAGATGACACTAGTGAGTGGTGCAGGGAAGGAGTGTCCGCCTTTAGAGCAGAGGGTCAGAGGTCCAAGATCCAGCAAAGGCAAAGTTAATAAGGTTAATTAAGAGGCAGCTAGGAGTGGTGAGAAGGATTGGGGAGGACAGGGTAGACTGGGCTAGCAGAGCAGGAGAGCATAGAGGGAAGAGTAGTTTAGGGAGAGGAGATGTAGGCACTATACTGACCCCTAGTTGCCAGTAATTATAAGCTGCAGATGAGAGAATGGGGAATTAGAAAAAGTTTGACCGGAAGTCATGTGATGAGGGTGAGGTAATAAATGAAGGGTTGGCCTTGGGTGGGAGGGTGGCTGAGGTGAGTGGGGAGTTGACATAAAGTGTCGACGGGTAAACACCTCAGGACAATTGAGATGCAGGCAGGGCTTCCTTTACCTCTTCAGGCTGCTCCACACTGTTTGCTTCCCAGATAATGCTTGCTGTGTGTGAAGGGGGAGTTCTGGCGAAGCCATCTGGAGTAGCAAGGAGAACAAAAGGAATCGATTAGAGCTCATTGCAGGGTGGTAAGTTGGTCTTTGGCTAACCCCTAGTGTACATGTGCAGGCTAAATGGCTGGAACAATGGAGAAGGAGCCAGGAT
The DNA here is from genome assembly GCA_016271365.2 of Neoceratodus forsteri. NCBI lineage: Eukaryota > Metazoa > Chordata > Ceratodontiformes > Ceratodontidae > Neoceratodus > Neoceratodus forsteri. Next base: position 1,336,761,155 of record CM057455.1, on the reverse strand, counting down.
GGCATGCCAGCGGAACACATGTAAGCCCAGAAACATTCCACACTAACAGAAGCCCCACAGTTGTACTACAGTACACAGTACACACTAGAAACATTAAAAGAATCACCCCACACCTCAGCAAACCAGTCGAGTAATAGCCGTTGAAACCCAGTGAATTGAGTCTCTTAAAGTACTAGCTACAAACACACTAAATGGTACAAAGTAAGAGCTCTGCCAAAACCTAACAGTCAGATTCTGCAGATAAATATTACAACAGACTAGCCTAACAAATCATGGCCAAGAGAAGCTTGAAACACTACATCAACTGTAGAGAAGTCTTTTTAGAAAACACCTTAGGACAATTGGGCTGTAGGCAGGGCTTCCTTTACCTCTTCAGGCTGCTCCACACCATCTGCTTCCCAGGTAATGCTTTCTGTGTGTGTGGGGGGGGGCACCAAGGACACCTCTTCAGGCTGCTCCACACCGTCCGCTTCCCAGATAGTGCTTGCTGTGTGCGTGTGTGTGTGTGTGGGGTTCTGGCAAGGATGCCTCTTCAGGCTGCTCCACACTGTCTGCTTACCAGATAATGCTTGCTGTGTGTGTGTGTGTGTGGGGGGGGGGGTTCTGGCAAGGATGCCTCTTCAGGTTGCTCCACACTGTCCACTTCCCAGGTAATGTTTGCTGTGTGTGGAGGTGTGAATTTGTTTAATACATGTGCACTGTCTGTCAGATAAAGATTTAAAGTTAACAACAAAGGGCTGTAAATGATAATCAATAAATTGTGATCAACTTTGGGCTAATGAATTTATGCCTGGAATGATCAGTCTGAGTGGAGGGTTAGTTTCATTTTTATGAATATTTGGTAAGCCATACAATGTTGGAACCACCGGTGATTCAACTTAGAGACATAGATACATAGACAGTGTCGGCAGATAAGGGCCTATGGCCCACCCAGTCTGCCCATTTGAGCTTGTAAGTTCACTTTATGTTTTCCTAGAAGTCTGTTGTCCCTTACCCCTGACCTCCAGAATTCCTTTATGTCTATCCCATGCATTCTTAAATCCCGTGATTGTTTCAGCCCCCACCACTTCCTCTGGCAGGGTTTTCCACTTGTCCACCATCCGTTCTGTGAAGAAATTCTTCCTCATGTTTCCTCTGAATCGTCCTCCCTCCAACTTCATCCCATGCCCTCTAGTCCTGGAACATCTTTTTCGCTTAAAAATAGTGTATTCCTGCACCCTGTTCCTCCCTGTAAGATACTTGTATGTCTCTATCATATCCCTCTCTCCTCCTCTCCTCCAGGGAGTACATGTTCCTTCAACCTGTCTTCATAGGACTTGTGATGCAATCCATGTACCATCTTTGTTGCCCTCCTCTGAACCTTCTCTACCCTGTCTATGTCCTTACGTAGGTATGGTCTCCAGAACTGTACACTGTACTCCAGGTGGGGCCTCACTAGTGTCTTGTATAATGGAATTATGATCTCCCTTTTCCTGCTGGTGATGCCCCTGCCTATACATCCCAGCATCCTATTTGCTTTACCTGCTGCCTTGTTACACTGTTTCCCTATCTTGAGGTCATCAGAGATGATAACCCCAAGATCCCTTTCCTGCTTGGTGCATGATATATCCTCACCCCCGAACTGATATATTGTGCCAGGGTTTTTGTGCCCCATATGCATTATCTTGCACTTCCTTGCATTGAATTTCAACTGCCAAACCCCTGACCATTCTTCAAGTTTCTGCAGGTCCCTTCTCATTCTGTCTACACCCTCTGGTGTATCTACTCTGTTACAGAGCTTTGTATTTTCATCAGCGAACAGTGAAATTCTGCCTTCTAGGTCCTGCGCAATGTCACTGATGAAGGTGTTGAATAGGACCGGTCCCAGCACTGATCCCTGTGGTACCTCACTGGTCACTCTTCCCTCTGTGGAGTGACAGCCATTTACCACCACCCTCTGTATCCTGCCACCCAGCCAGTTACCTACCCACCACACTACTGTCCTGCCCACACCCATATTCCCCAGTTTGTGTAATAGTCTTCTATGTGGCACAGTGTCAAAGGCCTTGCTGAAGTCCAGATAGGCCATGTCCACTGCCCTTCCCTGATCCACCTCCTAGTTACCCAGTCAAAAATTCAATGAGGTTGGTCTGACATGGCCTCCCCTGGTGAAACCACTGCCTTGGGTCCTGTAGTCCATTGACAACCAGATGTTCCACCAATCTCTCCTTCAGTAGTGCTTCCATGATCTTCCCCACTACCGAGTAAGGCTGACTGGTCTGTAGTTCCCTGCTTCCTCTTTGTTCCACATTTGTATAAGGGGACTACATCTGTGGTCCTCAGTCTTTGGGTACCTCCCTGTTTCCAGTGATCGGTTAAACAGGATAGCCAGAGGTTCAGCCACCACCTCTCTTAGTTCTTTAAGGACCTAGGGTGCACCCCATCTGGCCCCATTGCTTTATCAACTCTATTACTTCCAGTTCCTTCAGGACTCTTTCTTGTGTAAAGGGACTTGTGTCCATTTCTGCACCATTCTCACCCTTGTACTCCTTCAGACCCATTACCCTCCTCTTCCTCAGTAAAGACTGAGCAGAAATACCTGTTCAATATGTCAGCTTTACTGTTGTCATCCTCCATGCGGCCTCATCCTCCCCTTCAGTCTCACTATCCCTCCCTTTGTCTTTTCTTTTTCCTTAATTACCTGTAAAGGTTTTGTCCCTCTACCCACTGATTTTGCAATGTGTTCTTCTGTCTGAGCTTTGGCTTCCTTACTGACCTCCCCATCTCCTTTGTTTATCTTGGTACTTCTCCTATCCCTTCCCATGTGTCTTTTGTATTGCCTGAATGCAATCTTTTTGGCTTTCACTTTCTTTGCTACCTCTTTGGAAAACCATAATGGCCTCTCTTCCTTTTTCCTCTTGCTAACCTGCTTAATGCATAATTCTGTTGTTCTGTAATCCCATTTTAAATACTGCCCACTATTCCTCAACCCTGATTCCTGTCCCATTCCCCTTAATGCCTCTTTCAAGTATCTCCCCATTTTCCCAAAGTCTGCCCCCTAAAATCTAGGATACGTGTTTTTGTGTGGTTTGGTTCTGCTCTTTCTGTGATTTCAAACCACAATGACTGGTGGTCACTGTTTCCCAGGTGCCTCCCCCACTCTTACCCCATCACTGTCCCTGTTTGTGAGTACAAGGTCAGTATTGCCTTCTCCGAGTTTGGTTCCATGACCAGTTGCTTGAGAAGGCACCTGAAGAGTCCAGGATAAATCTGCTCCTAGTTGATGCTGCTGCTGGGATGCTCCAGTCCACATCTGGAATATTGAAGTCTCCAACCAGTACTACCCTTGTCTGCCATCCTTTGGATGGCTAGCATCAACTCTATCTGTTTCTTCCTCCTGGGCTGGTGGTCTATAGACCACACCTGTGGATGGCTGTCCCATTTTCCTTTCCAGCTTGACCACAGGATCTCTCCCCATTTGTTCCTCCTGGATCTCTGTGGCCCTTATCATTTTCACATACAGTGCCACTCCTCCTCCTTTCCTGCCTGCTCTGTCTCTTCTGAATATGTTGTAGCCAGGTATGGCCATCTCCCAGTCGTGGTTATCATTACACCAGGTTTCAGTGATGGCCACAATGTCAAGGTCTGACTGCACCATGACAGCCTCCAGATCTTCCATCTTGTTGCTAAGGCTCCTGGCATTTGCACACATGGCTTTCCATGATTTGACCTCCCTAGACTGTTTCGCTGTTCTACTCCAGCCCCTTCCTTGATTGTCCTTTATCCCTGGTTCTCCTTGCTGTCTGCCCTTCTGCTGAATTTGGCCCCTTTTCTGCCTATCCACCTCTTGGGCACTAATCTCCATCTTTTGCACACTGCTTTGCAGAGATAGCCACTCCTCTGGTTCACTGGTTCCACTGCTAGCTGTGGGGGGTGAGCAAGTAGGTACCCTCCTTGTCGGCCTGCCACACCCCATTGCTAGTTTAAATGCTTGTCAATGTAGCATTTAAACTTATCATTGAGTGCTTGGATTCCCCTCCAGGATGGATGCAGGCCGTCAGGCTTGAACAAACCTCCATCCCTCCAGGTGGGTCCCCAGTCACCAATGAATCCAAACCCTTCCTCACAGCCTCAATTCTTCAACCATGAGTTAAAGTTCCTGGTGCATGCACTCCTATGCTCTCCCTTGCCTCTGGCAGGAAGTACTTCTGAGAAAGTGACAGAAGTAGCTACTTGCTTGAGACCCTTCCCCAATTTCTTAAACTCTTCCTGAACTTCCTTTGGCTCCCCATTTGCCAGGTCATTAGTACCTAGGTGGATAATGACATCCAGATCACCCTCCGTCTTGCCTTCCCAGTGATCCCAGGATCTTCCTTCCATCCCTGCATGCCGTGGCACCTGGTGAGCACCTCACCTCCCTGTCCTCCCCTCCTGTGTTCCTAGCTGGATCCCTCTTATGATGGAGTCCCCCACAGGATTCGCTTCCTCCTCCTCTGGGGTCTACTGCTTTCCCGCTGAGGTCACCTCCTTGGCTAACCTCCACATCCTTTCCTTCCACTTCTCTGGGTACCTCTATTTGGTTGTCCTCGTTTGCTAGTGTAGCTGAGTTCTTGAGTGGAATAGGATCTGGGATGTGCCTCTGCCTGACAGCTCTAACCCTCCCTGAGCCCACTGTCATCCAAGTGCTCCTCGTTCTCAGCATCCTTTGAGGCAGTTGCATTGGACTGGGTGGTCTCTGGATAGGGGTGATGGTACTCCTGACCCAGTTTACTTCCGCTCTGAGTCTGGCTACCTCATCCCACAGTCCAGACAGATGCATGCAGATAGGGCAGCACCTCAGTGTCCAGAAGACCTGCCTGAATATGGCTGCCCCACAGCCACTGCATTGCACCACTCCCCACATTATACTGCAATTATACTGCTATTCCACTACTTGTCTGCTACTGAAGCTCTCCTAGTTCCCTTTTTATTAAATTACTGTCCTAAAAATACTGCCACTGATCCTCAGATAATTTTCATTAAAAAGAAAAAGAAAAGAAACCAATAAATAAATAAATGAGTCAAAACACTTATTGTGCTGAGGGTGGACTTCTTCCCCCTTATGCCCCTCCTACTTCACACCCCTTACTATACCCTGTGTTTAGCTTCTGTCAATCACATTTAACAGGGCATATAATTAAGAGTTGGGGGAAGTGGAGGGAGGGGGCTAAATTGCAACAATTAAAGACAGCACAGAATTACACATCACCATCTTTAAATTTTCAACAGCCCAAAAACAATTCTAAGTAAAGACAACAAAGAAAGTGCAGTGTCACTAAAAGCCCACAATCTAAGTTTAAAAGAAAAATAGCAATTACCAGTTACTCTAAAGCACTGAATTGAATATGTTTCCTTCCTTCCCCTTCTGGCTTCTTCTGAGAAATAAAACTCACTTGCTACCTCAACTCTGACTAAGCCCCACCTCCAGTTATCACATAGCTGAGGTCAGAGGCCAGACAATTAACACCCCTCACCCAACTACAGGGCAGTCAGACAAGCCAAGATAAAATTTAAAAGATTAAAGATAAAAGATAAAAAATAGAAACTTAGCTTCCCTCTCTGTAATCCACCCTCGATGTAATGCCATTTCTAACAGACCAAATATTTATTTTCCAAAATCATTTGTCGGGTCCCTCGGTAACTTCACATACTCCTCAGTGTTTTGTAGCATTTCAAGCACTCTATTCTTAGACCATTCTTCTTTCAATAGTACCAAAATTACCCCCTTTGTCAGATTTATTAATGATAAAATTAGGTATGTTTCTGAGCTCTTCTAGAGTTTTTTTTTTCTGATAGCTAAGGTTGAATAATTTTTTCTTTGTTTCCTTACAAAAGATTTCCTCAATACCATCTAACAACACTTACTCAAAACAGAAGTACCCGTTCGAGATGTCTGATTTTTCTTGGTCCTCTACTGCGCAGTCCCCCTGCCACCATCCTTATCCAGCACGGTGTCATAATATTGCAAGACATTATGCCCGCAGCAATATACAGTGCAATCTATTGCAAGCAGCATATGTCTTTCTTTTGTGGGAGCTCCACCCCTTCACCCCCCGTTATGGGGGCCTGTGTCCCATGAACCCTTCCAACTAAAATAACCAACTCTGGGAGGGGGTTAACACTTAACTTCACACAAAGTGTGAAAAATAAAAACATTCCTTGCGTCTTGGATCAGGAATCGAATCCCGGTCCCAAACACATCGCCTCCCTCCCTTGCTGCCTATGGCTCATCCTATCAAGCCACAGCAGCTGCTCACTGGCCCCACCTCCCAGCACAGCTCTCATCCCCTACCTGAGAAGAGTGAGAGGGTGCACTACCGCATATATGCCCTTTCATGGTTTTGCTCCCTGTCACTCCAGCCTATTGCGCTGTTCCTGTTGTGTGGTTTTAACGTACGCTATTAAGCATATGAGATACTGACCCAGTAGGTCCTTATCCTCACTATCCCTCTTATTGCCTTCTTCTTCTCACTTGTGTACCTGAAGAAAGCCTTATCCCCTTTTTAGCTACCCTCTCGGCTAATCTTTCTTCTGTCTGAGCCTCTGCTCTCCTCAGTGCTTTCCTGCTTCCCTCTATTTCACTTTGTACACATCCCTGTCTTTCTCCTACTGCATTTTCTGATATCTCCTGAATTCCACCCTTTTTTCCTTTACCATCTTGGTCACTTCCCTAGGGAACCATAACAGTCTCTTTTTTCTTCTACTTTACTCGCTTCCTTCATACGGAGGCTGCTTGCCTTAATTATGCCCTCTTTTATTTTCCCCATTGTACCTCTATGCCTCCCTGATGATCCCTCCCTACAAGACAGTTTCTGAGGCAGTCTCTCATTTCTTTAAAATCCACTGTCCTGAAGTCCAGGACCCTCATTTTTGTGTGGTTTGCCTCTGTTCCCATCTTAATGTTAAACCACACTGTATGGTGATCCCTGGTACCTACAGGGCTGTCCACTGTAGCATTTGCAATATCATCTCTGTTTGCAAGCACCAGGTCCAATATTGCCCTATCCCTAGTGGGTTCATAGACTAGCTTCCTGAGAAGAGCCCCTTGTAGGGAGTCAAGGATGGCCCTGCTCCTTGACAAAGCTACAGCTGGAAGGCTCCAATCCACATCTTGCAGACGGAGTGCACCAACTAGCAGCACTTACCCCTCATATGCCATCCTGATGATGGCTTCCCCAAGTGCCTTATTTAACTGCGCTCCCTGCACTGGAGGTCTGTATACCACCCTTGTATGAGTAACAGCCCCACCCGCTGCCTCCAGAATGACCCACTGCACCTCCAGTCCTTCCTTTTCCTCTGGGTACCCCAGCACTTCAGTGGCCCCTATTTATTTGAAAATTAGTGACCAGGACAGGCACACTGAGCCACACAGTAGATCATTTCCAGGTGCAACCCAGGGGAAGGGGGAATTGGATAAAGAAAACACATTACACTGTCACATTTTGCGGGGACAACAAAGCGCAATAAACTAACATGATGAAAACAGATATTTGTGCAGGCAAAGCAGCAATACAAAAATAATCAATTAGCCAACCAGCCAGACACTCCGACACTGGGGAAAGTGGCAGTGGAGGAGGAGCATCAGGGAAAAGGAAAACAGGAGCAGGAGGGTGGTGGAAATTGCTTCAGTTGAAACCCGAGGAAGCTAGGGGAGGCAGAGAGGTAGCTGTCAGTGGCGAGTTGGTTCCACAGTGTGGACCCCAACATTTTGCTTATCCAGTCATAAGAAAATCAGACTCGGGATTAACAGTCATTACAGAAAACAATAAAATTATTGCAGAACCCACTGAGATAGCTAATACTTTTAATGATTATTTTTGTTCTGTTTACTCAAAAACAAGAACAACTTATAATATGAATGCACCAGAGAATCAAAATTCCTTTAGTATAACACAACAAGAAATTAAAAGAAAATCGATGTATTAAAACAATTTGGTGCACCAGGCCCAGATAATATTACTAATCAGATGTTAAAACTCAGTAGAGACATAGTTTGTATCCCACTGAACATACTGTATGAAAAATCAGTAAATACAGGAGAAGTGCCAAAAGATTGGAGAACTGCTCGAATAACTCCAATTCATAAAAAGGGAGATAAACAGAATATTAGTAAATATTGCCCAATAAGTTTAACGTCTCTAGCAGGAAAAATACTGGAATCATTAATAAAGGATATCATTTTTGTACATCTAAAATCACTTAATCTATTGGACAAAGATCAACATGGTTTTACTTCAGGTTGCAGTAGTAGTAGAGTGTGTTTGTAATTATTGGTGCCTTTCCCCAGATGCCCAGATCGCCATTACAATACAAAAATCAGGGTGTAAAATAGCATAAACAGATGCCTAAAACAAATACAAAAACAGGATTAATATTATCATAAAAAAATTAAATATATTAGCGAGCATATAATTAAAATAGCTCTAAACAGACAAAACATTTACAAATACAGTATTTAATTGGGACACGGATAATAGGACATCTGCTTAACTGGGACGTCCAGCCAGGAACTAATTAAGTGGCAATGCTTTTTTTTTTATGGAGATAGCCTCAATTTAATGGAAACATGGATGCTGGATATAGGGAATAATTTATTCATGCATTCTTATACAGAGCACTTGTTAAAGGGCTGAAGATTACAGCTAATTGGTAACTTAGCCACCTCTAGCCATCCATTTCCTGTTCTTTGTTTCTGGGCTAGTGTCCTCCCTCCTACCCCTCTCCTTCATTGCTTTTAGCCTCACTCACTATGTCAAAAAATGCTGAACAATTCTGTACTGTATGGTCCTGTGCTCATTAAGTGCTCCCAGTCTATCTGTGTCTCTACCCAATCTCTACTGTGTATTGGATGCGAAACTGCCACCACTCACTACTCACTGTCCCTTTCTCACCTGGTAAAAGAGAGTCTCTCAGCTTGCTTATTTACTGGCTCTTAGCTAGACAATGACAGCTATTACCGACTCTTGCTGTTTCGATGAAGCTCAAAGTCAGTTAACAGTACTCATTACCCACTCCTAGTAGCTCTAGTCTCTCTCTTCCTGTATCAGAAACCAAAACTGCCAGCACCCACCTCACTGTGCAACCACAGAATGATAAAACTGCCACTACTCTATATGTTTAGATGTTCCCATGCCTTGCCAGTGCCTGTGTGAGACGGTGCCTACCAACTACCATGTTAATAAATTAACTTCTTTTTTTTTTTTACTTCTATTTTCCTCCCACCTCCTGACTGTTCCCCTTCCACCGGCCGCCGCCCAGTACTATCACCCCGGCATCTACTGGACTCAGCTCTGGATGTCTAGTGAGGTGCCAGCTAGCAGGGTGTGGTGCCTGCGGAGGGCCAGCATCATCTCGCCAGTCAGGGTATTTCCTTGTTTTCACCCATCCCCTGAGTGTGGAGCAGGGGTGTGCAATGACGCCAATGGCCGAGCCATGCGTGCTTCCGCATGTAGCATGTCACGCATCCACCCCCTTTGAATGGGTCCACTGCGCCATCCTCCAGCCACCAATAGGGGACAGGTTAGCAGCAGATTCCATCCCCACCCCTCCCAGGGAGAGGAGAGCTGTCCTCTGGACACTCAATCCAATCCCTCCCTGGCTGACCCCCAGCAACCCACTCACACCATGAACACGGGTTGCTGGCATGGCAGGAGGTAAGGCACGGATGCCTCAGCCCTCCATACCACTGGGCCAGCCCAGTAAATGAACTTCTGCTACTTGGGACAGATGTTTAATTGGGACAAAATGCCTGACACTAGGCCATCCTAATTAAATGGCTTCTACTGTAATAAATAATAGACTGTGATAACCAATAGTACAGGGATTTAATCCCCAAAAGCCTGCATTAACAAATATGTTTTCAGACCCCTATTAAAGGCCTCCACTGAGGGGTCCTCCCTCAGGGCTTTCAGAACAGTGTACATAGAAACATAGAAGCTGACAGCAGATAAGGACCACAAGGCCCATCCAGTTTGCCCATTTTTTCTATCCTATGAATGTGCCATAGGCCTTTACTAGGTCAATGGCCTATCTATTCATACTCATCTGTATTGCTCCCTTATGCCTATCCCATGCCTGTCTGAAGCCCTGCACTGCATTCATATCCACCACTTCCTGAGGTAGGATGTTCCATGCATCCACCACCCTTTCTGTGAAAAAGAACTTCCTCACATTACCCCTTAATCAACCTCCCTCTAATCTAATGCTGTGTCCTCTTGTCCTGCTATTTTTCTTATATTGAAACATGTTAGACTCTTTCATCTTGTTAATGCCCTTAAGATGTTTGAATGTTTCTATCATATCACCTCTCTCCCTCTCCTTTGCTCTAGGGTATACATGTTGAGCTCCATTAATCTGTCCTCATATGTTTTCTAATGCAGTCCCTGCACAATTTTGGTTGCCCTTCTCTGGACTGCTTCCATTTTGTTAATGTCCTTGTGCAGGTGCGGACTCCAGCATTACATGCAGTACTCCAGATGGGGCCTAACCAGTGTCTTGTAAAGAGGGATTATTACCTCCCTCTTAAGACTTGTGATACCCCTACTAATACACCCCAACATCCCTCTAGCCTTACCTACTGCTTTAGTGGTCTGCTTGGATGATTTCAGGTCATCTGTGATGATGATGCCCAAGTCTCTTTCTTCCCTTGTGACTGCCAGCAACTCCCTTCCCAACCTATAGGTAACTTCAGGTTTTCTCTTTCCTAAGTGCATGATCTTTGCGTTAATCCCCAGTTGCCACTCTTCCATCCATTTTGCCATTTTTTCCAGATCTCTTCTCATTCTGCCCACCCCATCTGGATCATCTATTCTGTTGCAGATCTTGGTGTCATCTGCAAACAGGCAAACCTTACCCTCCAGTCCATCTGCAATGTCACTGATGAAGATATTGAAGAGGACTGGCCCCAGAGCTGATCCCTGAGGTACCCCACTTGTGACTTGCATCTCTTCTGACTGCATACCATTTATCACCACTCTCTGTTTTCTGCCCACTAACCAGTTTGCCACCCAGTTGACCAACCTCCGACCCACCCCGAGCCTACCCAGCTTATTAATCAATTTTCTATATGGAACAGTATCGAAAACTTTGCTGAAGTCAAGGTAGGTGACATCAACTGCACCCACTTGGTCCACCACTCTGGTTGCCCAGTCAAATAAATATATGAGATTAGTTTGACAGGACCTTCCTGTTGTAAACCCATGCTGTCTTGGATCCTGTGCTCCTATGGATTCCAGGTGTTGCACTATCCCTTCCTTAAGGAGTGCCTCCATAATCTTGCCCACTACTGAGGTAAGACTGACTGGTCTGTAGTTCCCTGCCTCCTCCCTGCTGCTACTTTTGTAGAGTGGGATCACATGAGCCCTTCTCCAGTCTTCTGGGACCTCTCCTGTGCTCAGAGACTCACTAAACAGTTCTGCTAATGGCTCTGCTAGTTCCACCCTTAGCTCATTTAGTACCTGGGATGTATGAGACCAGGTCCCATTGCCTTGTCCACCCTGAGTTTAGCGAGCTCTTGTAGGGCCCTTTCTTTTTTGAAGGGACTTGTGCACACCTCCCTGTCCCCTGTGTCCATGGTGCTGAGCTGTGGGCCCTGCGCTATCTTCTTCTTAGTAAATACTAAGCAGAAGTATCTATTTAGGATAGATGCTTTTCCTTGGTCCTCCTTCACACAGTCCCCCTTATCCCCTTTGATCTTAGCAATACCCCCTCTGGACTTTTTCCTTTCACTAATGTATCTATAGAAAGTCTTGCCCCCTTCTTTTACTGTTCATGCTATTATTTCCTTGATTTGGGCCTCTATCTGCCTTACTGCCTTCACTGCTTCCCTTAGGGAAGTTTCGTATTCCTCCCTATTTGCATCCCGCTGCGTTCCCTTATATTCCCTGAAGGGCAACCTTTTGGCTCTGATCATTTCTGCTACTGTTTTTGAGAACCAAAGTGGTTTCCTCCTTCTTTTGCTGTTGCTTTTCTCCCTAACACAATGGGATGTTGCTTCACGTATTGCCCCTTAAATGCTTGCCCACCTTGCCTGTACCCCCTCACCTGTATTTCATCTTGCCAGGGCTAGCTTAACTCTGTTGGCCATCTTATCAAAGTCAGCTCCTCTGAAGCCCATATTTTTGCCTTGGAATGGGATAATTTATTTCTAGTGGCCAAATTGAACCATACCATGTGATGTTCACTGGCCCCCAGGTGACCTTCTATCTGGAGATCTGTGATCCTTTCCCTGTTAGTCAGTACTAGATCCAGAATAGCCCTGTCTCTCGTGGGTTGTTGCACCCTGCAGGGAATCCACTATGTGTCTAGTTCTGGCAGATATTCCTGCTGGTATTGACCAATCTGTATCTGGCGTGTTGAAGTCTCCCATTAGCAGAACCTCCCCTCTAGCTGTCATGTTTTGTATATCTTCTAACAGTAATGTGTCCATGTCCTCCCCCTGGCCTGGAGGCCTATAAACAACCCCAGTTTGTATGGTTTTCCCATTTCCTGTTTTCAGGATGACCCACAGTTCTTCTGGTTCCTTATGTGTATTTTGAATTTCTGTAGCTTTGATATTTTCATTGACATAAAGGGTCACCCCCCCCCTTCTTGCATAAAGCCTGGCCAGCCGTCTCAAATGCCTGCTCACCTTGCCCAGGGTATCACAAGAAGGCCCTCCTTAGTGGAGCAAAGGGGGTGTGAAGACACATTAAGATGCAGGAGTCCTGCCAGATAGCCCATTCCAACTCGTGCAGGGCTTTATAAGTGAGCAAGCCCACTCTCTAGAAGCTACATCAGTTCACCAGCAGCCAATGCAGATGACGCAGCACTGGGGAAACATGACTTGACCTTGCAAGATCAGTCAGCAACCTAGCAGCTGCATTCTGCACCAACTGCAAGTGCTGCAGCATACTTCCGGTGACCCAGAGATACAAAGCATTGCAGAGGTCAAGCCTTTAAGTAACAAACACATGTTCAGTATGTCACAAGACTCTGGGGGGGATAAGGAATTTTATCCGGCAGATGTCCCTCAGAGTGTAAAAGACACTCTGGACTGCTGTTGACCCCCTCAGCCTCAAATGTTAGCCCCTCATCCAGAATGACCCCCACATTTATTATCTTCATGGTGGCAAAAAGCCAGATGAGCTGAGCCAAAGCCCTACATAAATATATCCCTAATCTGAAATAATCACTGGAACATAATCCCTCCAGAATTCCATTTTTGGACCTGGAGATTTATATTGAGAATAACAGTCCAGAAACTAGGTTGTACCATAAGCCCACAGGATGCAACATGATACTGCACAGAGATAGCTGTCACCCTCAGAAGCTGAGCAGTAACATTCCATATGGTCAGTTTCTGAGGGCACAAAGAAACTGCATGGGTTCATCAGATTTTGAAAAAGAAGTTGGAATCATGACTAAAAGATTTAGGGACTGTGGGTACCCCATTTCTTTACTACAGCACAACGCTGAGAAAGCTACATCCAAGGACAGTAGTGAACTTTTAACCTTTTAACCTACAGAGGCATGAACATTAAACAAAGAACAGGTTTCTTGACCACTTCTTTTAAGGATTTACACTAGTAGGGGACATTATCCATAAGCACTGGCAATGCCTGTCTGCTACAGGACACAGCAAATCAAATGCATTTTTGAGGAGCCCCCACTGATTGTGGTGATATGGATCCCTACGTTGCGGGATAAGCTTGTACATTCATATATGAGACCTGACCTGGCAGAGAGGTGCTTTACTTTTGGTCCCCCCTCCCCCCCCACCTGGCTTCTACACCTGCAGAAATTGTGCCCAATGTTCAAACTCAGTTAAGTCCTTTACTGCCAGTAGCCCCCATAGTAATGATTGTGTGAAGATTCTCCAACATATTACATATGTGCATCCACACATGTGGTTTATATTCTTAGCTGCCTGTGTTGCAAAATTTATTGTGGGCAATACCACCCATGCACTACACCAGTGCATTAGTGAACACAAGTCTGATGCAAGGTGCAGATCAAACAAGTCTGGCATGGCTAGACACTTTATGACAGAAAATCATCAGGTTTCTTCAATGAGATCTGTGTGCCTTCAAAAGGTGCAGCCACCAAATAGGGTGGCGATTGGGAAAGACTACTCTTGATGAAGGGAGCTTACTGGATCAACTGGTTTGACAGTCTCAACCATCACTGGCGCATGAATGAGAAGCTGGACTGGGGTCCTATCCTATGACAACCCCCCCAATCTCTGTACATTCTCAGCATATAGTCTGATGGTGGTAATAGGTATATTGGGGATTTTAGAGAGCACTTTGGGCTTCTGCTGCTAGCACTACACTTGACCTCTATATGTGCATTTAATCTCCCTATTGTAATTACTTGGCACTTTTACTATCAGTCTGATGTTCAATTAATGTACTGTATTTCATGTATTGTTTTTCATGTATCTCATGTGATGCTATGTTCTTTTCCTTTTTGACTTTTCATTTTTAAGTCAGGCAGTATTTTGTGTCCTTTTGAACTCATGTTCTTTTTTGGTCCTTGACATCGTACCTGTTAAAGCAATTAGATTGTAAGTGTTTTTCCTAGATTTGTCTTGAATATGTTGCTTAGGCTGCCACCGACATAATATCTTGTCCTAAAAACCTATGCGTTCTAAATCTTCCGGCAGCCTAAGGGTTAATACTGCATATTGCATGTATCCTTTTAAACATTTATAACTAACATCTTTTCTGTTTTGTAAGAATGGTCCCAGGTCATTTATGAAAAAGGGCGATGGCTCATTGTACTTGCATGGCAAACAAAAGTAAAATAAATAAATAAACAGACATCCCCTTATAAATCTGACCTCCCAGGAAACATTGAAACTTAAGACAGTGATGACAGAACAAGATCATTGGTCCATCCAGTTTGCCTATAAAAATCTAACAAATCCAGGATCTATTGTCCATGCAGGGTTCTAACCCCCATTATCCACCCCCATGCTCCCCGCCCTATCGCTACCAACCTGTACAACATTAGGCCCTTCACTCTGTCCCAGCTGTGTTTGAAACCATTGATTGTTCTGGTGCACATCACAACAGCTAGTAGATTGTTCCACATCTCCACCACACTTTCTGTAAAATACAACAGTCTCACTTCCCTCTTGAATCCCTTCCCCTGACAGTTTCCACTCGTGCCCCCATGTTCTTGCTCAGCTACATATGCTAAATACTGTAGTTCTTTGTATTTACTTTGTTCATTCCATTCAAGAACTTGAAGGTCTCTATCATATCCCCCTCTCTCATCTGGCCCTTGGCCAGTACATGTTGAGTGCCCTGAGCCGATCTTCACAAGATCTGCCCTGCTGGCCTTCAATCATTTTGGTTACCCTGCATTGCAGTGTCTCTAGCCTGTCCTTATCTTTCTTAAGCTGAGGACTCCAGAACTGGGCACAGTACTCCATGTGGGGCCTCACCAGTGATCTATAGAGAGGTACAGTAGTAAAACCTCTTTCCTTCCTTCTGCTGTTGGTATCCCTTCCTATACACCCCTGCATCCTGTTTGCCTTACTGTGTGCCTTGTTACATGGGCTTGATTGTTTTAGGGAGTCACTGATGATGACCCCTGTGTCTCTTTCTTTAGAGGTTATTCCCAGCTTTAACCCTTCTCCCCCATCCAGTACTTTATCCTTTAGTTCCTTATATGGATACCTTTGCACTTTTTGGCATTGAATTTCAATTGCCAAACCTTTGACCACCTCTCTAGTCTTTGCTTTGCAAGTCTTTTTGCATCTCCATAACTCCCCCTTCTCTGTCTACCCAGTCACAGAACTTGATGTCATCTGCGAAGAGACAAATCTTGCCTGGATTTCTTCTCCTATGTCACTGATGAACATATTAAAAAGGACTAGACCCAAGACCTATCTTTGTGGCACCCCTCTGGTGATGTTCCTCTCTTCTGATTTAACTCCATTAACCTCAACCCTCTGCTGTCTCCCTTTCAACCAGTTTTTCAGCAACTGTCTATGAGACACTGAGTCGAATGCCTTGCTGAAATCAAAGTAGAGGAAATCCACAGTGTGGCCATTACCCATTACCCTCATTACCCAATCAAAGATACTATCGTGTTAGTCTGACAAGACCTCTCTGTCACAAACTCATGCTGTTTACTGTCTTGGAGTCCATTGCTCTCCAGGTAGACCTGGAGGTTCTCTTTGACTAATGTGTCTCCATCAGTTTACCCACAATAGAGCTACTATTGACAGGTCTGTAGTTACCCAGTTGCTCCTTGTCCCCATCCTTATGGAGAAGGGATATCTCCACTACCTACAGTATTTTGGAGCTATCTGCATCTCAAATGAGCTACTGGGTAGTCCTATTAGGGGTTCATTTAGTTCCACTGCCAGTTCCTTGAGCACTCTCTGATGTATCCCATCTGGCACTGGGGCCTTACCTATCTTTAGGGATGCTAGCCCTTTCCAAACCCTTTCACTGGTAACTACTTGCTGCCTCATCTCAGGGATCCCATTACAGCAGACTTAATGCCACTCTCTGGCAGAGGCCCTCTCTCCTCCCTTGTGAATACAGAGCAGAAGTAGTCATTATGAACGGCTGTTTTCTGCCTGTCCTTCTCAAGTATCCTACAACCCCCATTAGCCTAACAATTCCTCCTCCTCCTCCCTTTTTTCTTTTTTCCCTAATACATCTAAAGAACTGTTTAACCCCTCCATTGACCCCCTCCACAATATGCAGCTCTGTGTCTTCCTTTGCTTCTCTGACCATCCTATTGGTTTCCTTTGTTCTCATTTGGTACTCTTTCCATTCTTCCTTCCCTTATGTTACCTTGTATGTGGTGAAAAACCATCTTTTTGGCTCTCACTGCTTCCCTGATTATTCCAGAGAACCATATTGGTCTCTTGTAGCTGTTTTTTTTATTACCATTCTCATGCTAGACTTTGCTGCCTTGAGAATGGCTCTCTAGATTTCTCTCATGTTACCTCCACATCCCTGATGCTGTCCACTCCTGACTGACTTTCCCAGATGAGCTCACTCATCTGGTTGAAGTCTGCCATTTGAAATCTAGGACTTGAGCCTTTGATGAGGGCTTACTTGTCTCAAGGGCTAGGTCGAACTATATAGAATTATGGTCACTGGACCCTACTGGATCCCCTACCCTCACTCTTCCTATCACTTCCAAGTTGGTGAGCAACACCACATCGAGAATGGCAGCCTGCCTAGTGGGTTCCTTAACCAGCTGCACCAGCAGGCAGTCCTGCAGAGTATCCCATAGGGCCTGACTTCTGGAGCTCCTGGCTGCTGGAATGACCCAATCAATATCTGGCAGATTTAGATCTACCACCACCACCACCTCCACCTCCCCCTTTGCCATCCCCCTTTCTAGTTTTGTCCCTAACTCCTTATCTCTCTCTTTCCCCTGTCCTGGAGGTCTATAGATCACCCCTGTCCAGCGTTTATTGCCTGAGAATGCATGAACTGAACTCAGTCATTCTGTTTCCCTATTACTGCCCTGATGTTTCCACCTCCACTGTCTCTATTCCTTCTCTGACATATAAGGCTACGCCTCCTCCTTGTTTTTCATTTTTTGCAATAAAAGGTTATTCAGTTTTTAACTGGTACAAATTTAGTGACACAACAGTTAGCTGTTCAGCATAACATACAACCACAAGAGCAACGTACAAGAACAAAGTGAGCATTACAAATGTACAATACATCTCAAGAAAGAAAGAAAGAAAGAAGGGTTAAGGAGAGACAAATTCCACCCCTACCATTTCATTTTGCATTCATACGTAATCGGAACAGATGAACTATTTCATTTAAGAACATATGCTACAATTCTTTAACCATGATCTAGTAGTATATGTCATCCCATGACCCCTCAGTCTTAGAGATCTAACTGGGCCAGTTGTGTGTGGTGTGCTCATTGGTGGCAGTTCCTCCACTACTTGCTAGTGCAGAGGATCCAATGTGTGCCATTGTAGCTGGGGTTCTAAAAAATCTACTCATTACCTTCCATCTGTGCTCCTCCAGGAGTTAGATGCCATAGTCTTAACCACCATCTCCCAGCACCTCCCCCACTCCTGCTCGGACAGTGCTGTGCTTGCCTCTTCCTCCCATATTCTTAGGCATGCTTCAGTGTGGGGTACTCTGCATATGGTGTCCCATTTAGAAACCAGAAGTGAGGTGTCCCCCCTAGCAAAAGCTGCCCACCATCCCCTTTACTTCACTTCTTTCCTCCTAGTTATGTTTTTTTCAGTTCTATTGACAAGTAGTGTCTCAGTTATAAGGAACAATAAAAATCTCTCTGCAGGAGGCAATAATCACCCTGTAACTTCCTGAATGTTTTTACCTTACTGTCATCCAGGGCTTGCCCAATAAACTGAAACCTGGCCCTCTCCCACCTACTCTATGCTGTGTTAACTTTACCTGGTTCATATCCCTCAGCCACCCTTATCAGGGTGTGTGCACATATTTCACTCATGTTCCCTAGGTTTTTGAGCACTGAGTGCAACATTTGCAGGATGCTTTTGGACAATGGATTTTGTGTGAGTTTCACAACCTGGCTGTCTGTGGTGTTCAATACCTTCTTTTGGACCCAGTCCTCTCCCTCTATAGGAACCTACCTAGGGGCCTTCCTGTCCTATAAGACTGAATAGATGTGTTGTAGCTGGCAAGCTTGGTAATACTGCATCAGGTCTGAGACCCCAGGCCTCCCTTTTTCCTATCTAGGATCAGTAGAGTCCAGGACAGCTGGGGTTTACCCTTCCCCCACAGCAAGTAGGACCACGCCCTCTTAACTCTCTTCAATGCATGCTGAAGTATAGATATGGGTAGGGACACAAATATGAATGGGAAACAGGTTACGACATTCATCCTTAGCACCTCCATTCTTTCCAGGATGGACAGTGGAGGTCATCCTAGCTCTTTTGGTTTGCTTCCATTTGCTTCAGTAAGGTGGGGATATTTACCTCATAAATGTGCATAATTTGGCAGACATTTGGATGCCTAGGTATCTAAAGTGGGACCTGACCCATTTAAAGGTACATGCCTGTTTGAAATCCTCTGAAGCTATACCACTCAACCAGCATATTTCTGTCCTGTCTGTATTCACTTTAAGCCAGATGCTTTCCCACAAGCCTCCAGGATATCCGGCAGTGCATTTAGGTTAGTTTCTGGGTCATGCAGAAATAACAGTGTATCATCTGCATAAAGTTGTATGAGAACCTCCACTCCATTTACCCGGATGCCTTCTAGTTTGCCCGCTTTCCTGATGAATGCTGCCAGGGGTTTAAAGCTCAAGACAAAGAGTAGGGGTGAAAGGGGGCACCCTGTCTGGTTCCCCTTGCTATGTTAAATCTATGTGACATTGTCCCGTTCACTCTCATGCTGGCCTTTGAGGTGCTATAAAGGGTCCAATTCCCGTCTTTAAATTTGTCACCCTTGTTGAGCTGCTCTTGGGTCTTTCTAAGAAACTGCCAATTAAGGCAGTCAAGTGATTTTTCTGCATCTGTTGCAATGACTGTCTTCCGCCTTTGACTATTCTTAGTTGCTGAGATTATATTAAGCAACTTCTTGACATTATCTTGGATATGGTGGAGTGGGATGAAGCCTGTTTAGTCATAATGTATCAGGGACTCAGTGACCCTCTTTAGTCTGTTTGCCATGATTTTCACATACAATTGTGCGTCTTAATTCAAGAGTGATATTGTCCTGTATGATGCACAGGCTGTGGGGCTTTGTCAGGGTTTCAGATGACTGTAATTAGCACATCTTGCCTGGATGGTGGTGACTCTTCTGTTTCCTGCACTGAGTTAATCAGGGGCCTTGCCTCCAAACCCCCAATGTGGGGGGGCTCTGCCCCCCACCCCCCATACTGATTATAATCAACTCTGAGTCAGAGTTGATTCAGGCAGGGGGTGCAGGACCGGGAGGCAGTGTGCCCCTGTGTCAGGCGCACCAACCCAGCGACCTGTCGATTTTGTCGACAGTGCGGTAGGTCACTGTTTTGGTGTCTCCATTGGGGAGGCATACCGAGTTAAATAACTGATGCAGGGGGTCACTAAGTCTTCAGTGAAAGCTTTGTAAAATTCCCCTGGATACCTGTCTGTCACTGGTGATTTGTTCATGGGTGGCTCTTTTATGGCTCCCTCTATTACCCCTATACCGATGGGCTTAGTCAGCTCATTTTTCAGTTCTCCTGATAATGGAAGCAGGTATGCTCTTTGTAGAAATTGATCATTATTTTGGCTGTTCCCCATCCTCTTCTGCCTGATAAAGATGTTGGTAATTTTTGACAAACTCCACTGCAATCCCATTGGGGCTTAACTATATACTCTTTGGGCTGTGTCGCTTTCACTTTTAGGATTTCTGAATCAGCCTTCTGTTTTCTTAACCTGAAGGCCGAAAGGTGCCCTGCCCTGGCTCCATTCTCATAGTACATTCTCTTTATGTAATGGAGTTGCATCTCTACTTTATGTACTTGACATGTAGTTTCTCCCTCACTTCCTTAATTTTTTTCAGTAGCTCCCCACCCCGGATTGTTTGTGCTCCAGCACAAGAACCATTGTTTGTTCCCTTAGCTATGTTTGCTTGGCCACTGCTTGCATTTTCTTATTGGTGACTGTGATCACTGCCTTTAGGCCATTCCATATATATTTGGGGGCCGAGTCTCTTGTGTCGTTAAAGATCAAGTATTCCCCAATCACCTTAAAGATCTGAGTTTGGAACCATTCATTATTCAAGAGGCTTGCATTGTACCTCCATCTGGATCCCCCTGGTTGCTTCCCAAACCTTAATTTCAGGGTGATAGAAGTGTGGTCTAATAGGTAATCCGTCCAATAAGGCAGGACCGCACAAAACCCAAGGTTGTTCTCTGCACATAGAGTCTATTAATGCAAGAATATCTGAGGTTGGGGGTGAATAGAATGCAAAATTCTTACTTCAGGGGTTCAGCTCCCTCCAGGGATCCATTAGCCCTGATTCAATCCTAAGGATGGATAAAGGTTTTGCTACTGCCCTTCCTGAGTTTTGGGCTCCCAAGGAACAGTTCAGAGAGGGTTCCTCCACTGTGTTCTGGTCCCCACCCAGAATCAGTTGGCCTGGATGTAGGGCTGTTATTTTGTCAAGGAGACATTTAAAAAAAACAGGCGTGGCCAGCGTGGGGCTATACACATTAACAATGTAGATTACTTTGGAGCCCTGTGCCAGGGACATCATAGCCACACTCTCCATATTATCTATGTATGAATCTATTAGTTACCAGGGCAGCCTTTTTTTGTAATAGGATTGCCACTCCTGCTTTTTTTACTTCTGGGATGTAATGCCACCACCACTTGCCCAACCCAGCCACGTCACAACTTCAAATGCTCTTCCTTGGAGAGACGTGTCTCCTGCAGGAAACCGGTGATACATCCACCTCCCTTTACTTCCTGTAATATTCTGGCCCTCTTAACCAGCAAACTACTGCCCTTCACATTATATGACAGTATAGTTAAATCAAGCAACAAAAAGTTCCTCTATGGGAGGCTTTTGACTGTTCCTGACCTATTTGTTACTACAGTACCTGAGCGCTTGCCTATCCCAACCCTTCTTAAATGTTACCCAGTCTGTTCACCCACCATCTCGGATGGCAGACTATTCAATGGCCCCACGACTCTTTCCATAAAGTACAGTAGTACTTCCTTATATTCCTCTTGAAGCTCCTCCCTGTAGCTTCCACTCATGCTCTCCAGTGGTTGAGCCATCTACCCTATTGAATAATTCTGAGTAGGGAACTTTATTGATACAGTACCTCTCATGAATTTGAATGTCTTGATCACATCTCCCCTCTCTCTCCTAGTCTTCAGTGAGTACATGTTTAGTGTTTGCAGATGTTCCTCATATGAGAGTCCTTGGAGACCCTACAACATCTTGGTTGCCCTTCTCTGCATAGTCTCCAGCCTGTCTCTGTCCTTCCTAAGGTGTGATCACCAGAACTGGCCACAGTATCCCAGGTGAGGCCTCACCAAGGACCTGTAGAGTGGGAGGATCACCTCTTTGTTCCTACTGTCCATTCCTCTCCCTATGCATCCCAACATTTTGTTTGTCTTGCTGTAAGTTTTATTGCATTGGCACTGCTTCAGGTTTCATTTATAATGACACCAAGGTCTCTTTCCTCCTGCAAGATGGTGAAGTGGACCCCATTAAGCCAGTACTCCATTCTGGGGTTTCTTTTACCTAGGTGCAACACATTGCACTTCTTTGCATTGAACCTAAGCTGCCAGATATTGGACCTTCTTTCTAGCCTCTGTAAGTCTTCCTGCAGGTCCCTGACTGCCTCCATGCTGTCAACTGTACTGCCTAGTTTCATGTTGTCTGCAAAGATTTTGAGCTTGCCCTTGATACCTACTCCTATGTCATTAATAAACATATTAAAGAAGACTGGGCCCAAGACTAAGCCCTGGGACATACCACTAGTGAGTAGTGACATCTCCCTCATTTGACCTCACTCCATTTACTACCACTCTCTGACTCCTATTACTGAGCCAGTTTCCCACCCACCTGACTATGGTCTCAGCAGTGCTAAGGTCCTCTAACTATAAAAGATGGTTGTGTGGCACCAAGTCAAAGGCCTTGCTGAAGTCAAAGTATAGAAGGTCTACTAGGTGTACCCTGTCCAGTTCCTTGGTCACCCAATTGAAGACTGTAAGGAGGTTTGTTGGGTACGACCTACCTGCCATGAACCCATGCTGACTGATATCTTGAAGGCCATTCCTTTCAAGATATTCTACCAGATCTTGTTTGATTAAAGTCTCCATAAGTTTCCCCACCACAGATGTGAGGCTGACTGGTCTGTAGTTGCCAGCGTCTTCTGTATTTCCCCCCTTGTGCAAGGGGACCACATCTGCTCTCTGCCAATCCCTCAGTACAACACCTGCTTGAAGTGATCAATTGAACAGTGTGTCAAGGGGACCACTAGTTCTCCACAAGCTCTTTTTGCACCTCAGGTGCAGTCCTTCAGGTCCTGGTGCTTTGTCTGTTTTTAGATCCAGCAGTGTCTTTCTAACTCTGTCAGTGGTGATTGATGGAGTTTCCATACATGCTTTCCCTCTAACTACAGCTTTAATGCCACTCTCATGCAATGGACCCATGTGCTCTTTTGTGAACACTGAGCAGAAAAAGCTGTTCAGAACAGCAGCTTTTTGCCCATTGTCCTCTATGCTCTTGCATCCATCTATGAGTCTGACTATCCCCCTTTTTTTCTTTTTCCCTGATGTATTGACAGAATTGTTTACTTCTGGATTTGATTTCCTCAGCAGTCCTAAGTTCTGCCTCTGTCTTTGCTAACTTCACAATCCTCTTTGCACCTCTGTTCTTCTGTGTGAAATTATCCCAACTATCATTGCTCTGGAATGCCTTATGCTTGCAGAAAGCTTCCCTTTTGATTCTAATTGCATTTCTGACCTGGTGTGTGAACCATATCAGTCTTTTGTGTTTTTTGCTTTTTGTCACTGACCTGATGCAGAGTTTTGTAGCCTCTGTTAAAGCCTGTTGAACTAGTCCCCAGATGTCTTCCACCTCCACTTTTTCTTGGATGCTAGATAGTTTACCCCTGAGCATTGGTTTCATTTTTTTGAAATTTGCACCCTTAAAGTCAAGACCTCCTCACAGGATTGAGATTTTACATCCCCTGGGGACAACTCAAACCAAAATGGCATTGTGGTTGCCATTTGCTAGTGGTTCTTCAACTCTTACAGCTCCAACTATCTCAGAATTTGTGAGGACTACATCGAGGATGGCATCTGCCCTAGTCAGAGTTCTGACCAGCTGGTTGAGCAGATGGTAGATGCCTTACTCCCTCCAGGGAGTAAGGCATCTACTATAGTTTGACTCCTCAAGGTTTTAGCAATTTGAAAACCCCAGTCGATGTCTGGCATGTTCAGGTTGCTGACCACCACATTTCCCCTTTTTTTACCACATCTCTGATTTCTTCTAAGAGTGCTGAATCCCGCTCCTCTGTTTGACCTAGTGGTCTGTTTATCATCCCCACATAAATTTTCGTACGGGAAGCCACTCTGAAATGTACCCATAGGGATTCTACACCATCCCTTTTGATAACATCGAAAGCGGTTGCTGTTATTCCATTGCTAACATATACTGTAGAGCTACCCTTCCCTGCCTGGCACACATCCTATCGTGCCTATAGAGTGTATAACTGGAGACCAAGAGGTACCAATCATTGTTTTCCAAGATAGTCACCAGGTCCACTGGGGTGTCCGCCATTGTTTCCTGTAGTTCGCTTATTTTATTAACCTGGCTTCTGGCATTGAAACACACCCCTTTCCATGTACCGGAAGGAGTGTTTTTCTTACCTGTGTTTAGTTTTGTCTTTTGGTTACTTGTTGCTTCCTTCCTCCTATAGCCCCTCCGATTCCCTCATCTATTCCAACCACTCTTGAAGCTGCCCACCGTCTTCAATGAGACTATCTCTTCTGGCAGTGCATTCCAACTGGCCACTACCTTCTCTGTGAAGAAGTGCTTCCTAACCTCCCTCCTAAACCTCCCCCTCCTCCAACTTAAGACTGTGTCCCCTCATGCTTCAGATGCCACTTAGCTTAAAGAAACCCTCATTAGCCACCCTATTTATCCCTTTTAAGGACTTGAAGGTCTCAGTCATGTCCCCTCTGTCCCTCCTCTCCTCCAGGAAGTAAATGTTCAGGGCCCCCAACCTCTTTCCATATGCTGTACCCTGCTGACCCACAGCAATCTTCGTTGCCCTTCTCTGGACCATTTCCAGTAGGTTAATGTCCTTCTTAAAAAGCTGGTGACACATTCAGGAGAACTTTAACAAAACCTAATATTTAGACACAGTCCGGTTTGTATTTCCCATTAGTGCTGTATTCCTCCTCTCCCATTATTTATTACTGAGGTCATTTGTATGAAAACAGGATCTTTGCTTCTGAAGAGTTCATCTATTCCTGCTACTTTCTCCCCACCTGAAGTCATAGAGCACTGCCTGTGACCTCATAGTTACTCCCATGATGACAGAACGTGATGTCACAACAGAGGATTATGACTTGAAGTAGGGAGTAAGCTAGAGAGGCAGATGGACTCTAAAGGAACTCTAAGGAATAAAGATAATATATTCATGCAAATGTCATTAGTAATAAATAAAGGTGAAAAGGAATATATAAAATATAAATAGAATGCATGCAAAATTGTTCCTCACTATTATGTTTGTTAAAGTTTTCTTTGAGGTGTCAGTAGCTCTGTAAGGTGTGGGCACCAGTACTGTACTCCATACTCTAGATGTGGCCAGCCTCACCAGTAAGCTGTACAAGAGCATTATAACCTCCTCTCATCTACTGCTGATCCCTCTGGCTATGCATCCCAATATTTTGTTTGCCCTTGCTGCTGCTTTCTTACACTGCAAGTGCTTCAAATCACGAGTGATCATCACTCCCAAATTCTCCTCCTCCTCTGTTGCAGAAACCCGAATCCCTCCCAGGTAGTAGTCTGTCTTGGAATTCTTGGTTCCAGAGTGCATAACTCTTCATTTCTTGGCATGGAAGCCAAGCTGCCAAATCTAGTGCCACCTCTCAAGTTTTTACAGATCTTCCTGTAGGTCCTGTATCCCTTTGGTTGTGTCCACGCTCCCACAGAGCTTGGTGTCATCCACAGATAGGCACATTTTACCCTTAATGCCATCTCCGATATCACTGATGAAGACATTGAACAACCCCGGTCCCAGCACTGAGCCCTGTGGGACACCACTGGTGACTTCTTTGTTGCTAGATAACTCTCCCTCCACCACCACTCTCTGGGTCCTGTTACTCAGCCAGTTTTCTACCTATCTGGTCATCTTACTCCCTAACCCTGGGATCTGCCAAATTCCTGATCAACATCTTGTGGGGGAACAGAGCAAAAGGCCTTGAAGAAAGTCCAAAGAAAGGATGTCCACTGCTTGGCCCCTCTTTATTGTCTTTGTGACCTAGTCAAAGAAGTCAATCAGATTAGTCTGACACAATCTCCCTCCCATAAACACATGCTGCCTTGCATGCTGGAGATCATACTCCTCTAGATACTTTACTGACCTTTCCTTAAATGTGCTCTTCATGAGCTTACATACAACTGAGGTCAGACTGATCTTCCTGCAATTCCCTGGGTCATCCTTGGAACTGTTCTTATGAAGGGACACCACATGTGCTATTCTCCAGTCCTGCAGTACCACACCTGACTCCAGTGAACTGCTGAAGAGGCCTGCCAGTGGCCTGGCAAGCTCCTCTGCCACTTTCCTCAGTACCCTTGTGTGTATGCCATCCAGGCTTGGTGATTTGTCCACCTTAGATGCTAGCAGCCCCTCCCTCATGCTATCCTTCTTTACCACCACATCTGTGTACCCCCCCATCTGTCTTTCTCCCTGGTTGAGACTAGAGATGCGGCAATTTCACCCAGCATAGCACTTTGCATAACTTTTTAAAATTACCTGGAATTCGCTATGTGTGACTTTGCCTTACTTTGGGGGTTTTAAGTGCAAATGCACTTAAAAACCCCAAAGCAACTTGAGATTACAAATTGTGAATCCCCCCAACACCCCCATATCTATCCCTGGTATCTAGTGGTCCCTCCCCACCCTACCCCACCGAAAGCATGCCCCCAAAATTAAGTTTAATCCCTTCCCTGGTATCTAGTGGACCCCCACCTTGTCAGGTAGTACCCCCACCCTGCTCCCCCAACCCAGAGTCTGAAAAATTATTTATCACATCCCTGGTGTCTAGCGGACCCACCACCCTGTCAGATAGTACTCCCACCCTGCTCCACCCCCAATCCGAGTCCGAAAAATCATTTATTACTTCCCTGGTGTCTAGTGGACCCCCAACCCCCAACCCTGTCAGGTAGTACCCCAACCCTGCTCCCCCAACCCCAAGTCTGAAAAATCATTTATCACATCCCTGGTGTCTAGTGGACCCATCACCCTGTCAGGTAGTACTCCACCCTTCTCACCCCAATCTGAGTCTGAAAATAATTTATCACTTCCTGGTGTCTGGTGGACCCCCCACCCCAACCCTGTCAGGTAGTACCCCACCCGCTCCCCCAACCCTGAGTCTGATCTATTTAAAATAAAAAATACAAAATCATCTATCATTTCCCTAGTATCTAGTGGCCACCCACCCTGTCCTGTAGTGCCCCCACCCTGCTCCCCCCCAACCTTGACTGGAGGCGGGCCACTGGCACAGCCCTCCACTCAACTCCACAGCCAGCAGCCTGCCCGACTGAACTCAGTGAATGAACGTGTGCTTGTACAAGCACATGCTCATTCATTGATAACTCACGGTGATTTACTTAGCTGTTTAGGGGTGTACAGGAGGGAAGGGGGCTGCTCCAGTCACTGGTGGGGGTGGCAGGATGGGGGGAACAGTGTTGTGGAACCCCAGGGTCCACAATGACATTCCCCCCATCCCACCCCCTGCAAGACACCAGAGCAGCCCATCCCCTCCTCTCCTCTACACCTCGAAACAGATGAGTAACTGACCACAAGTTGTCAATGAATGAGCACATGCTTGTACAAGCACACGCTCATTCATTGAGTTCAGTCGGGTGGGCTGTGGAGGTGAGTGGAGGGTTGTGCCGTTGGGCCACTCCAGTTGGGGTCTGGGGGGAGGCGTGGAGGCACCACCAGACAGGGTGGGTGGTGTAGGGGCCACTAGCCACCAGGGAAGTGATAAATGATTTTGTATTTTTTATTTTAAATGGCTCAGACTTGGGGTTGGGGGAGTGGGGTGGGGGTACTACCTGACAGGGTTGGGGGGTGGTGGACTAGACAACAGGGAAGTGATAAATGATTTTTGACTCGGGGTTGGGGGGTGCGGGGGGTAACATCTGACAGGGTTGGGGGTCCATTAGACACCAGGGAAGTGAAAAATATTTTTTCAGACTCGAGGTTGGGGGAGTGGGGTGAGGATACTACCTGACAGGGTGGGAGGTTCACCAGACACTAGAGAATGTTTGTTTACAGATATGGGCTGTGGGCTGCCAGTGGCCAACTGGCCAGTGATCCTGTGAGTGTTTGGGGGCAGGAGGGTGATTGTTGTGACTGTGTCTGTAAGAGGGGGGTTCTGCTACACCTTGTGGCTAGAGTTTGTGTGGGAAGTGTGGAATTTTGGGGGTGAAATTCCACACTTCACATTCGATCTGGCCACAGTGAATTAGGTGAATTTCACCTATCGTGCTTCGTGTATTGAGCACAATTCACAAAATATTTAGTGGAGTGAAGTTTGTCCACTTCACCCACTTCTAGTTGAGATGGAACAGAAGTATTCATTCAGTACCCCAGCCTTTCTCCCATTCTCTGCCACCCACTCGTCCCCCTTTCTGATGCCTAACAGTCCCATTCTTCTTGTTCCCTTTCTTGCTTATATAGCAAAAAAGGCCTTCTCCCCTTCTTAATTCCCTCAGCTATCTGTAGCTCCTTCTGTGCCTTAGCCCACTGGACTACCTTTCTTGTCACACTAGCCAAACATAGGTAATTCTCCCTATCCATCTCACTTATGGTCTTTCTGAATTTTCGATAGGTCAGGGATTCTCAAGAGGTGAGGCGCACCTCCCTGGGGAGGCACGAGCTCATTTCAGGGGAGGCGTGAAGACTGGGCTGAAATGTGACTCTGGCATTTGTAAAAAATGCTGTAAAACAGGTTAGGCAGCAAAAACACTGCTGTGCTGAATGTGCCTCCATGTTCAGACCTAGCGCTGCCCGGCCCCACCCACTTTACCCTCAGTACCTGTAACAATGCTTGCAATCCAGTGCCCCACCTCCTGTGCTGCCCTCCTGATTACAGCGATGTGGATTCAGGCTGGCTGGTGAACTTCCTCCTCCCAAAGAACAGCAAGTAGTAGAACTCCACTCCTTTTCCTCCCTTACTCAAATCCCAGGACTTAGTCTCCACCAGCACGGACAAACTCAGAGCTAGACTGGGGCCAGGAAGGGACTGTGAGCCAGCCAATTGGCAACCAAGAAAATGTCACTAACAGACCAATTGCAAGGACAGGAATTTTGACCAGTGAGAGGGAAGTTGCTGCAGCCAATCGTGGTGGCAGTGCCATGAGCCAATGATCAGGCAAGGTTCTGTAGCCAGTCAGCTGCTTCGTACAGAGTGTTGCGGTCTTGAGTTCCAGCAATAAAGGAGTGTGGAAAGGGGGATCTTTACCATTCATCTTATTTTTTTTTGCTGCTAAAGTTTGGATCCCAACCATTTGAAAATACTGACTCCGACCTCCTGACGTCTGAAGCCATTCGGACCTCTCAATCCCTGAAGCCACTGACTCAGACCTCCCACTGTACAATTGGACCTCCCGCCACACATTTGGACCTCCTGCCAAACAATCGGACCTCCTGCCACACAATCGGACCTCCTGCTACAAAATTGGACCTCCTGCCACCAGGTCTGGAATCCATCCATGCCGTCCACAAGGACTAGGAACCCCTCACCAGATCAGAACCATCTCTTGCTGACCGGAACTTTCCAGGACTTCTTCCTTCAGGGCTGGTAAGGATGGAGTACACTTCATGCCTAAAAGCATAAAGAATGTTATTTATCAAGGGGGGGTTGAAATGGTGGATGGAGGGGCATGATGTCTTGTGGGGTGGAAAAGGCACATTCTTCATGGGAGGGCAGTTTAAGAGCCTGCATCTGGGGGCATGTGATGATGAAAACTGAAGCATATGTCTCAGGGAAGGGGAGAAAATGGTCCTGCATCTGGGGGCATATGTCTCTGAGTCTGATGAAAATTTAAACTTGTCTGTGTGGCATGAAAAAGACAGGCTCCTCATGGTGTGGGGGGTGTTAGGCCTGCATCTGAGGCATATATCTCTGTGGTGAAGGGTGGCATTTATGATGTCTGTGTGAAGTGGGGTGGCAAAGGCATGCTTCTTATGGTGGTGGTAGGATAAAGGGCCTGCATCTGGTGGCACATGTCTGTGTTGAAAATCGAAACAAAGGCGTGCATCTGGGGAGCATATGTCTCTGTTGTGGTGGAAATTGAAACAAAGGACCTGCGTATGCGGGGGGGGGGGGCATATGTCTCTGTGGTGGCAATGTCACACTTTTCATGGTTTGGGAGGGGAGGCAAAGGGCCTGCATCTGGGGAGCATATATGATGTCTCTTGTTGGGGTGGGGCGGTTGGCACACTGTTTTTTCTTTTTTTTTTGGTTTATTTTTTTGTATTTGATGTGGGCTGGATGTTGGAATGAGGAGCCTGACTTTTATGTGCAGGACATTTAAGCAAAGTTCTTGGTGGTGTAGCTTGGGAGTGGGGGGTGGGGCTTCTGCAGGTCTGTTTTAAGGAGCTACCAAATCCCACAGGTTTGAAATGGTGCTGTCATGTTTACATGTGATGTTTCTGTGTGGTGCAAGGTTTATAATGGCACACTTGTTTTATTTTTTTTCCTCTGTGGGCTGGGTGTGAATGAGGAGCCAGCATTTTTGGGTGGGTGGCTTTGGAGCTATGGGTTGGCTGGTTTAGCTTGGGATATTACCCATATATATTAACTACCCATTGACTATGTTGGAGTTAACAGAAAAGGAAATTGTGGTAAGTATGACAGAATTTCTCCTGTCCTCCCCTTCCCACATACAATGCCCTTTGCTAGTTTAAAAACGAGACCTGGTGTATGGATCTGGCCTTTGGGGTGGTGGGCCTGGAGTAAAAAAGTCTGCCAGAGGATTTGAAGGACCTGCTTTAAAGTCTGAATGTACAGTGCATTTCTCTGCATGGGCAGCACCATTTACATGCGGGACAGATGAGAGGCAGCAGAGCAGTTTTGAGAGGTAAAATGGGGGACATCCCTCATAGCTGGTCATGTGGCTGTTGAGTGGTAAGGATGGAGTGCTTTTTGGGGACTGCAGCTGGAGAGTCCCAGTTGTGATGATCGTGTGTGTGTGTGTGTGTGTGTGTGTGTGTGAGCACACATGCCTGTCTGTTATACAATTCAGGGCATAGTCTGCCGGGAGTTGCCATGTTGAGGTCCGGGAAGGTGCATGAAATATGTGGGGTGGAGGTGAAACTGAATCTGAATATTTTCATGTGTGGTGTTGGTAACGGTATCCGGGCTGATTGGATTGCAGGTGAGATGAACCAGATTGTTTTGTGTAGAGGTGGGGGCTCTCTCTCTTGCTGGAACATAAAATGGCCCCAATGGAGATTGGAATAAGACTATTTTTTTGGGGGGGGTTGTCTGGATTGTAGTGATGAGCCAGGCAAGATTTTGTGTGTGTGTGTGAGTGTGTGTGTGTGAGTGTGTGTGTGTGTGTGTGTGTGTGTGTGTGTGTGTGTGTGTGTGTGTGTGTGTGCACATGAGTATGTGTGTGTATGTGTGTGTGTTGCACCTGGTAAGACTTGTTAAGTTACTTACCTAGTTATTTCTACTTTCCTGATTTAGAATGGAATGTAACTGCCCAGTCTTAATCTTGCTGTCTTCCTTGGACCGGTCCTCAAAAATCTGTTTCAATTGCTATCCCACAGTTTGTGGAGGTCTCTCTTGCCAGTGCCTAGGTTTTGTGTTTCATGCATGCTGTGTTGTGTCTGTAGCAGTTTTGGTGGAACACATGGGCATGCTCAGGATGGTCTGGCCCATGATTGGCTTAATGATGTCAACTTCTTATGAATCTGAAGTAACCATTGCATTTTACAAACAAGCATTTGTCAATGCCGAATGTTTGCTTACTGGCATTGGCAGTGGAAGTGTAGAAGTTACAGAGCTGCGTAATAGGAATGGCAGTGAAGTATTGAACTGAAGCCAACCCCACCACCACCCTGCAGAGAGTGACAGGCATTGGGGTGTGCCTTTGGGTCGTCAGGCATAACGGCCATGCCATTTCATCACACCCCACCCTGCAGACACTGACAAGTGTCATGGTGTTCCTTGGGGTCTTTGGCCCTTATGCACACCCCATTCCATTAGGAAATACGGTGAGATGGGTGCGATATAGGAGAATGGGGTGAACTTTGGGGCCGAAGAGTCCAAGGCATACCTCGATGCCTCTCACTGGCTGCAGGGTGTGGAATGGTATAAGCATTACAGGCATGAATCCCAAGTCACACCCCGATGCCTGTCATTCTCTACAGGGTTGGGCGCTATAGTTGGAAACCCTAATACCGCAGGCATTCGTTGGTATTTTCACTCCAAATGTTCAACATGGTTTTTTTGTGACCCCACCTCATGAACAGGGGGAATATCAGTTTGTTAGCGGAAAGCTGCTTATGCACAGTGACTACGGCATTTAGCACCACAGGTGCAAAAACATTCGAACAGGATGTAAAAAATGACAGCTGTACTGTTCATGGGGAGGTGTAAAAAATGGCAATGTTGCAAAAAAATGGTGAAGTCACGAGCGTACATAGAAACTGTGCAACGCACACCCGTAATATAATTAGGTTGGGGATTTTTTTACAGCAGATTGTCAACTCAGGCATTTTGGTGCCTCCGATCATGAACAGTGTCACTGTGATTTTCTTTATCTGTTCGAACAATGATTTCCCACAGCGACCACGCATCTCTGTGCTGAAAGTGTGAAAACACACTTCAGCCATGTTGTGAAAAATGACAGCTGTACTGTAAATAAGGAAGTGTGGAAAAATCCCACTGGTGAAAATCTGGACTTAAAATATTACAAAGTCATGAACTTACGAGGGTGCATGGAAACTGCACAATGCTCACTCGTAACACAGTCATTTTATGGACTTTTGTCACCAAATTTTCAACATAGCCATTTTAAGACCTCTGCTCATGAACAGTGTAACTGTGATTTTCTTAATCTGTCCCAAACATTGCTTTAGCACACCAACAGCACCATTATGCGCTACATGTGCGAAACACATTTTAGGCGGCATATGAAAAATGGCAGCTGTACTGTTCATAAGGAAATGCAATAAAATGGCATATGAAAATCTGGGTGAAAATATTAAATTCGCAAACTTATGAGCATGCATAGGAACTGCATAACTGCAGCTCATAAAACAGTCATTTTAGGAATTTTCACCAAATTTTCAACATAGCCATTTTAAGACCTCTGCTCATGAACAGTGTCACTGTGATTTTCTTAATGTGTCCCATACATTGATTTCGCACATCGACTGCGCCATTTATGCTACATGGTGCGGAAACACATTTTGGGCAAGATGTGAAAAATGACAGCTGTACTGCTCATAGGAGGTGTGGTAAAATGGCAATGTTGAAAATCTGGAATGAAAAATATAGAAAATTTGCGAACTTACAAGCGTGCGTAGGAACTGCGCAACACGCCCGTAAAAGTCATTTTTAGGGATTTTTTCACCAAATTTTCAACATAGCCATTTTAAGACCTCTACTCATGAACAGTGTCACTGTGATTTTCTTAATTTGTCCCCTACATTGATTTCGCACACCGACTGCGCCATTGTGTGCTACATGGGCAGAAACACGTTTTAGGTGAGATGTGAAAAATGACAGCTGTACTACTCATAAGAAGGTGTGGTAAAATGGCAATGTTGAAAATCTGGAGTGAAAATATTGAAAATTCGCGAACTTACGAGCGTGCGTAGGAACTGTACAACGCACGCTCATACAACAGTCATTTTTTGGAATTTTTTCACCAAATTTTCAACATAGCCATTTTAAGACCTCTGCTCATGAAAAGTTTCACTGTGATTTTCTTAATTTGTCCCGTACATTGATTTCGCACACCGGCTGCGACATTGTGCGCTACATGGACGGAAACACATTTTGGGTGAGATGTGAAAAATGACAGCTGTACTACTCATAAGAAGGTGTGGTAAAATTGCAATGTTGAAAATCTGGAGTGAAAATATTGAAAATTGCGCAAGCATACAAGCGTGCGTAGGAACTGCTGCATACGCCTAAATAAAACAGTCGTTTTGGAATTTTCCACCAAATTTTCAAAATAGGCTTCTTGAGTGCCCACCTTATGAACACTGGCAGTGTCATTTCGTTAATCAGTCCCGAAAGGTGATTTCGCACAGTGACTGCGAAATCACCCTTCGGGCCCGAGTAACGCCATGACAGTGACAGCATTCATGAGAAGGGGTCCCAAAAACTCCATGTTGAAAATTTGGTGCAAAAATTCCAAAAAATGCCTGAGATATGCAACAAAGTTGAAAAACCCCTATCTATCCCATTATACAGCTTACCAGCATTTCCTCAGTTCGCGGTCGGCTTTGAAGAGTGCAGGCGTGTTCCTGGTCCACGAAGATGGTGTGCGAGGTCGAGTAAGTATGGGGTGAGGGTGTGGGGAGGCAGGGTGCGCAGTTGGTGGAGTGCGGGTTGTTGGGAGGGGCAGGAAGACTGCGTGGGACCGTTTTTCTTTACAGGTATTTAAAAAAAAAAAAACGGCGGGGCGTTTGCCACACTGGGGTGAGGCTCCCACCATGGCAGAAGGCGGCTGGGGGCGTGAAGCCGATGAGGTTGGGCACCCCATCGGCCATGGCATTGTTGCCACGCTGGGGTGGGCTACCAGCGTGGCACCCTGTACTCGAGGGGACAGTGAAACCGGCCGGGATTGGGCACCCCATTGGCTGCTACCATTGAGTTGCCACGCTGGGGTAGGCGCAGCGTAGCCATTAGAAAACTTTAGGGGAGGCGCAGCACAGCTGCGAGGATTGGGCACCCCGTCGGCTCACAGTTTGTGCGTGGGGGGCAGCACAGCAGTATGCGTGCATGTGTGTGTCTCTGTGTGTGTGTGTGTGTGGGGAGCTGCGCGAGGCAGGCAATATCTGATCGCTGCTCACTGAGCGTAGCTCCCCTTTCAACTGTATGCCGCTGCATTTTGGAGCTTGTCATAGACAGCTCCGGCATGCATTGGCGGACAGGGGCCGCGCCTGCCAACACACTGACTGAACTGGAAGAGGGGGTGACACACCTCTGAAAACTCGGATGATGGCACTATGATTTTTGCACATGCGTGCAAGCAAACATAAAAATTGATCATTTTCTGGTGACTGTCAGGAAGCATTTGCATGACAAGGTGGAAGCTGCAGGACCGAGAGAACCTCGAGCAAAGTGCAAGGCGAGATGATATGATGATGATGACTATCTGAAGCAAGGATTCACCTGGATTGGGACCAGTGATGCACCATGACCCCAGTGCATTGTATGTGCTGAGGTTCTGGCACAAGACAGTATGCAGCCCTGCAAGCTTAGGCGCCATCTGGAAATGAAGCATCCCGCCCCACTTTCAAAACCTGTGGACTTCTTCTGTAGAAAACTGAATGAACTGAGAGGGCAAAAAAAAGTTGTGGAGCAGCATGTGACTATCCCTGTGAAAGCTGTTGAAGCACCATACCTTCTGTCTCTGCAAATTGCCAAAGCTGGAAAGGCCCACAATACTGGAGAAGAGCTGCTAATTTCTGCTGCAAAGGAAATGTGTGCAGTAATGCTTGGCAAGAAAGTGGCTGCACAGCTGGATGCAATTCCTCTTTCAAATGACACAGTTGGCCATTGTGTTGAGGACATGTCTTCAGATGTGAAAAGGCAGATTATAGAGTCATCAAAGCCCATTCTTCTCTCTTCAGATTGATGAGTCCACTGATATCGCAGATGCTGCACAGCTTGTGGTGTATGCTCGGTATGTCATGGAAACAAATCTTTGTGAGGAGTTTCTGTTCTGCAATCCACTCCCTGCAAGAATAACTGGGGAAGAGCTGTTTTGCCTGCTGAATACCTTCATTGAGAATGAAGGCCTTGATTGGGGTCACTGTGTTGGTATTTGCAGTGATGGCGCTCGCTCAGTGACTGGAAGACACAGTGGGTTGGTGACCAGGGTACAAGCAGTGGATCCCAGTGCTGTTTGGAACCACTGCATGATTCACAGGGAAGCTCTGGCAGCCAAGAGGATGCCAGCTGAGCTTAACAAAGTCTTGGCTGATGCAGTGAGATCCATGAACTTCATCAAGGCATGTCCAGTGAACTCTAGACTGTTTTCAGTACCGTGTGAAGAGATGGGAGCAAACATACATAGTTGCTCTTGCACACTGAGGTGTGTTGGTTGGTTGTCCCTGGGGAAAGTGCTGACCCGCCTCTATGAACTGCATGATGAAGTCCACATATTTCTTGCTGACTGTAGCTCTCCACTTGTGGAACATTTTCACAATCCACAGTGGCTTGCTTTGTTCGCATACTTGACAGATATCTTTTTTTTTTCCAACTCATCTTTATTCAAAAGATAGCAAACATCTATGTTGTCCAAAACAGATATTTCCACGTCTACATCATCGGTATAAAGGTACACTTTCTCATTTAATCATACAATTTTAGCAGTCATTTCTCGCTTTAATCATACCTGACATGGCTTTTATTCCCATGCTTGACTAACTATTCTAATCATCAGTCTAATCTGTAAGTAAACATTCAGCAAGTTGATTCATCATGCTTACAGAACTTTGAGACTCCAACCTGGCATCTCTATACTCAATAACTAAAACGGCAACCATGCCTAGAAATGTAGAAATGGGAATAACAATGTATTGAATGTGAAAAAAGACAGGTGACTGACAGGTGAAAAACATCTGGGAATATTTTACATTAGCAACATTTTATTATATTTTTTTGTCGCTTTCTAAACCCTTACAGTGTTCTTTTTTAAGTTGCCTATGGGCCCATTTTACATAAGCAATAAGGCACTTCAGGGACATTGGTTATACTATGTTTACCCCATAGCCAGGCATTCCCAGTCATTGTTCTGTCGTTAATGTATCGATTATCTAACTGTTATTATTGAATTCTGCTGACAATCTAGACCCTTTTAATGATATTATATGAAGTTTTAATTTGAATGTTGTTTATTTATAATGTTTAAATTTTGCTATTTTTATTGTATGGCGCTCAGAGCCTCTGGGATTGGGCACCTGAAAAATAAAAGTTGCCTTGCCTTGCCATGGTCAGGGGCTGAAGGCACTTGGCTTCACCTTGTGCCTTACAATGCCTCTGACGGTGGGGTAAACCTAGTACAACCAACACCCTGTCATGCATTATTGCTTAAATAAGGAATTATTTGGGGAGGCTAAAAGTGTAGTTGCAGGGGGCCCCTAGCCTACAAATCCAAAATTAGCATGCTCAAACCTTGTATGTTGCTTCACACACTGCAATTTACATTTCTTCTAAGGGATGCTGCTGGGCTGTGGCATACAACAAACAAACCAAAAGAACCAGCACACACCCCAACCCCCCCACACACAACATAGCACATTTAAACTTGCCACTGCCAAAATTGGCTATATTTACTTTAAGCTCCATGTGAGGAGTGGGTCCTCTTAGTTTCAGACTGGAATTCCAATGTGAACAAGCTAAATCACCAACGTCAAGGTGGGATCCTTGATTTAGTCCCTAGCTTTCCAATGCCTCAATGGCTAATGTGTCTAATTGGCTTCTGTTATACACTGTGCTCCCATCAAGGATTTTACACAGGTGTTCAAAGGGAGCATAGAAACATAGAAGCATAGAAGGTGACAGCAGATAAGGACCACAAGGCCCATCCAGTCTGCCCATTTCTTTTTCTATCATATGAATGTGCCATTGGCCTTTGCTCTGTCAATGGCCTATCTATTCATACCCATCTGTATTGCTCCTTTATGCCTGTCCCATGCCTGTTTGAAGCCCTGCACTGTATTCATATCCACCACTTCCTGAGGTAGGCCATTCCATGCATCTACCACCCTTTCTGTGAAAAAGAACTTCTCACATTACCCCTTAATTGGCCTCCCTCTAACCTCAAGCTGTGTCCTCTTGTCCTGCTATTTTTCTTATATTGAAACATGTAGACTCTTTCACCTTGTTAATGCCCTTAAGGTGTTTGAATGTTTTGATCATATCACCTTTCTCCCTCCTCTGCTGTAGGGTATACATGCTGAGCTCCCTTAATCTGTCCTCATATGTTTTCTAATGCAGACCCTGCACCATTTTGGTTGCCTTTCTCTGGACTGCCTCAATTTGGTTAATGTCCGTGTGACGGTGTGACCTCCAGTACTGCACGCAGTACTCCCGATGGGGCCTAACCAGTGTTTTGTAAAGAGGTATTACTACCTCCCTCTTACGACTTGTGATACCCCTACTAATACACCTCAACATCCCCCTAGCCTTACCTACTACTTTAGTGGTCTGCTTGGATGATTTCAGGTCATCTGTGTTGATGATGATGCCCAAGTCTCTTTCTTCCCTTGTGACTGCCAGCAACTCCCCTTCCAGCCTACAGGTGGCTTCAGGGTTTCTCTTCCCTATGTGCATGATCTTGCACTTCTTTGCGTTAAACCCCAGTTGCCACTCTTCTGACCATTTTGCCAGTTTATCCAGATCTTTTCTCATTCTGCCCACCCCATCTGGATCATCGACTCTAATGCAGAGCTTGGTGTCATCTGCAAACAGACATACCTTACCCTCCAGTCCATCTGCAATGTCACTGATGAAGATATTGAAGAGGACTGGCTCCAGGACTGATCCCTGAGGTACCCCCCTTGTGACTTGCATCTCCTCTGACTGTATACATTTACCACCACTCTCTGTTTTCTGCCTGTCAACCAGTTTGCCACCCAGTTGACCAACTTCTGACCCACCCAGAGCCTACCCAGCTTGTTAATCAATCTTCTATGTGGAACAGTATTGAAAGCTTTGTTGAAGTCAAGGTAGGTGACATCAACTGCTCCACCTTGGTCCACCACTCTGGTTACCCAGTTAAAGAAATATATAAAATTAGTTTGACAGGACTGTCCTGTTGTAAACCCATGCTGTCTTGGATACTGTGCTCCTATGAATTCCAGGTGTTGCACTATCCTTTCCTTAAGGAGTGCCTCCATAATCTTGCCCACTACTGAGGTAAGACTGACTGGTCTGTAGTTCCCTGATTTCTCCCTGCTACCACTGTTGTGGAGTGGGATCACAAGAGTCCTTCTCCAGTCTTTTGGGATCTCTCCTGTGCTCGGAGACTCACTAAACAGTTCTGAGAATGGCTCTGCTAGGTCCACCCTTATCTCCTTTAGTACCTTGGGATGTATGCCATCAGTTCCCATTGCCTTGTCCACCCTGAGCTTATTGAGCTCTTGTAGGACCCTTTCTTTTGTGAAGGGAATCGTGCACACCTCCCTCCCCCCTGTGTCCATGGTGCTGAGCTGTGGTCCCTGCTAAGAAGGAGCACCACAGACTCCTGAAAAATGGTGCTGAGCTGTGGGCCCTGCTGAGAAGGAGCACCACAAACTCCTGAAAAATCAAAGTTGCCTTGCCTTGCATTGCCATGGTCAGGGGCCGAAGGCATTTAACTTCACCTTGTGCCTTACAATGCCCCTGACTGTGGGGTAAACCTAGTACAACCAACACCCTCTCATGCCTTATTGCTTAAATAAGGAATTATTTGGGAAGGCCAAATGTGTGGGTGAAGGGGGCCCCTAGCCTACACCAGAAGATAAGGTTGTTTATTTAATACTTTAAAGGGGAACATACAGCTCAAAGGATAACAATTTCAGATTAGATGTTTTGTGAGACTGCTTTTCTCCAGGGGCTCAGTACAGTGCTCTGTGACTGTGCATAGCCCATGGAGGACAGCAGGATCAGAAACAAAAGATTAGAGCTTATATAAAGTCTAACATGCACTGCGGGCTACTGAATCTTCTCAGTGCTGCCTACTGGTCTGATGTCATCTGCAGGGTTTCTGGAATTTGTAGTAACAGAAGATGTCAGCCTACAACTATGCAAAATTAGTCTGGTACTATCTACTATACTACAGTAAACAGTAAGTAAACCAAAACGGTTTTGTCCACTAAGTGCACATTGGGACCAGACCCACACTTGAGTGTGGGGGCCCTTGGTGGTGACTGATCCCCTTTAAAGTGGAAGTATGGGTGGATAGGTAGAGGTAAGTTCTTTTTACTGTTTTCTTTCAGTGGTAGTGTAGGGGGTCACAGACCAAATGGACGTCCAGTAGGAGGCACCCTATGTAGGTGCTCAGAGGCAAGAAGTGAGAGGGAGTACTTCCAGATTGTGAGGCACTAAGTACATAAGAGCACTTCCCAAAACTATAGTGAGCCATACATAGTGATCATAGCATGGGAACTTCACCTCACAGCACTTCACCTCATGCCATGAGGGGAAGTGCTGTTAGAATTAATAGAAGAGATACTTAGAGGAAAAGAGGCATGAAGTAGGCCACTGTGCTTGAATAAGGGAACACGACAGAACCAGTGAAGCGAGGTAGGCAAGATACTGTAAATGCATTGCATACCACAGCCAAGCTCATCAGTTGCACACATTAGCTCCATGTTTGGGGCAGGCAGATGGATGGGATGGAGAGTTAATCAGTTGCAGGGAGTGCAGTGCTGTTGTCTTCCTGAGACTGCTGTGGATGCATCGGGGATTCTTAGTGTGTACGAGGCATGGGTTCCTTGCTGATTATGTCATTTCCCTTAGGGGTGAAGTGAGGTTCTTGAGGACCTTCTCAGGTTAAGGCACCTTGGCAGCTACAGCTCCAGTACCCTAGAAACTTTCTGAGGCAATATAGGTGAATGGACTGTAGTGCAATGGGGTGGGAGGAAGAGGGGTACCTACCAGTGTGGGGGTATTTCCAGAGTAGAGACAATTAGCTGGTTGGTGCCACTGGCAGAACCAATATTCAGGCTACTGACCCCAAAGGGGAAGCAGTCCTGGAATCCTTGGTGCAGGAGGCTACACTGGAAAAGTGTGCGCAGAAGGTGGTTGAACATGGTAGGAGCAAAAAGAGGGTTCTACTACTGAGAGATTTGGTAATCATAGGTATAGAGAAGTTCGTGAGGAAAACAAATGTCCTTTGCTTGCCAGGGACAATGTTGATCAGGGTGCTACTTCAGCTTGAGAACCTCATCATGGTAGGAGATGGGAAGCCAGACAAAGGGATTCATTCAGACAGCAAAGACCTGGTTGACAGCAACTTAGATAGGGTAAAAGACAGCTTTCAAGAACTAGGCAAGAGACTGAGGGTAGAAGCAGAGACAGTAACCTTATCTGAGGTCGTATCAGTGCCATGTAAAGTTGAAGCCAGACAAGAGAACACTAGGTCACTCAACACATGGTTTAAGGGATCATGTGGGGAAGAGAGATTTTTTTTTCAGAGGTACTGGGGAATGTTCTAGGAGGACCTCTGGTTGTTTACTAGAGAAGGTAGGTATCTGAGCAGGGCTGGCACCAGTGTCCTGTGCTAGCAGATAGATGTGTGACTTAGGGTTGGGGGGAGTAGTATCAACAGGCAGGTGCTGAATCACACACACACACACACACACACACACACACACACACACACACACAGCTACTTTGGCTCTCCCCGACTAAGCACTTAAGCAATATATTTCCCTCAAGCAATGACAGACATGGGGGAAAGCTATGGAGGGGACATGAAAAATAGAGGAAGTAGGGAGATGAGGAGGATGGGAAGGGTGGCATTCTAAAAAGGGAGAAACATGTATGTGAGAGGTGGTTTTTATTAATGCTATGAGCCTTGGAAAGAAAATAGAGAACATCCAGGTAGTGATTATGTAAGCCAACCAGAGTTTATTGCAATCATGGAAAGAAACATGGGTAATGCGGAACCATCACTGGGACCTCACTATCCCATGATATGCCCTATTCAGAAGGGACAGGCATGGGGAGGGGGAAAAAGTGACACTTTATAGTGGGGGCAGTATTAAGGCAATGGAAATCAAGGACCTGGGAGGGGAGAGGGTGGATAGGAGCAGTGTGGGTGGAGCTGGTTGTTGGAAAAGAGAAGAACCTCAGAGTGGATGTGTCTACAGGCCACAAAATCAGTCACAGGAGGGGGGCAGGGAACTGTAGAAGCAGGTTAGAAGGGCTGTATCTTAGAAAACACGGTACTGTTTAGAGATCTTACTCTTCCAGATGTGGACTGGGAAATATCAGTTCGGCATGCAAGGAGCCAGGCCCGTATAGATTAATTATTAGAGGTCTTACTTGCACAGTAGGTGAAAGAACCCATGAAGGAGAGAGCCATCCTTGACCAGGTTATGTTGAACCATAACAGGGTAGAAGAGTTAGGGTGAGGTAGCCCCTGGGGATGAATGATCACAACTTGCTTTGATTCACCTTAGCCCTAAAAAACAGGAGTCTAAGACAAAGCTCATGGATTTCAGGAGGGTAGATTTTGGTAGAATGGGGGAAAACCTCCAGTTCAAACTGGGAAGGGGGTGGAAGAGACAGAGGGGGTGGAGAAAAATGTTAGAACTCTTCACGAGTAGTCTTCTGGAGGTTACTAAAAACATGTCTGAAGCAGGAAAGTAAAACCAAAAACACAAGAAGCCTGTTTGGTTCTCCAAGTGGGAGAAGAGCCAGGGCAAAGAGGGCTGCACTTAAATGGTACAAGGGAGATCAATCTGTGGGTAATGGAGAGGTATACTTAATGAAAATTAAAGAGGCAAGCAGAGACATAAGGGGGGCAAAGGAAGATACATAACTGAGTATAGTGGATGGTATAAAAGAAAACAACAATGCCTTCTTTATCAGAGAAAAGAGGAAAAATAAGGAGGGTTAGGAAATGTTTGAGCAGAGGAAGATGGGAAGGAGGCTAACATCCTCAGTGATTACTTTTGCTTGGTACTGAATGCCTCCTCTAGGCATTCTCTATCCTCTTCCCTCATAAACTGCTATGCATTAAACTGTTCATGCACCTGACCTCCTCTCCCCCAACCCTTTAGCCAACCCCCTCTCCCCTCTTCCTACCACTACCCCCCATTGCTCCCTCAACATCCTGCGCGGCCTGACCAGCGGCTTTAGCTACCGGCTGTTAATGCTGGCTTATATTTCTACCAACCTCCGCACTTACCCCATACTACACTTCTGCCTTGTCTCCCTGTCAAACGTATTCCCTTAGCCAGTGACTGTCACCCATATTTAGTGTAGCACTATCCAGGTCTAAACCTTACTCATGTTCTCCCTTCACTTCTAAACCTTCCCTATACTGTTTCCCTACTTCATATACCCCCCCAAACACAAGGCAGTTCAAAGCCCTGTAAGCAATGTGTAACTCTAATTTGATTCAATGTAACTATGTAAGTAATGAATATATGTAAGCAATGTATGTAATGTTACTCTCAATTCATGACTCCATTGTGTAACTCAATGCTACGTATCATGTACTCACTGCTCTCCTTTGTACCCCCCCAGGATGCACTGTGAGATGAGCATCTTGTTGCTCAGTGTGCCTTTCCTGGTGAAACATTTCAATAAATAAATTAAATAAATAAAAGTATTCACAGTAGTGGAAGGGGAACCAGATCCTAAAGTGTGGAAAGCAGGCTGGGGGCAGAGAGAAGTGAAGTTAGGACCACTGCTGAATAATAGGGTATTAAAGGGGCTAAGGGCATTCTGGGTGGATAAGTTTCTGGGATCAAATGGGTTGCATCACAGAGTGCTGTGAGAACTGGGTCAGGAACTTGAAGGGCCTTTGACAGTCTTATTCAGTTGCTCCCTGGAGACTGGGATAGTCCAAGAGGACTGCAGCAGGGCAGATGTGGCCCACCTGCACAACAGTGGCAGCAGGGTGGACCCAGCAAACTATAGCCTTGTGAGTTTGACCCCTCTAGCAGGTAAGCTCCTGTAAACTATTATCAATGGGCTACTGGTGGAATTTCTTGAAACAAATGGGCTCCAAGATAGGAGACAGCGTGGCTTGCATGGCTTTGTGAAGGGAAGACTGTGCCAGACTAACCTGATTTGTTTTTCAACAATGCGACGAGGGCAGTGGACAAGGCCAAATAATTGATGTGCTATATCTAGATTTCAGTAAGGCATTTGACTCGATGCTGTACAGAACAGGAGGCTTATCAAGAAATTGGGTGATGGGGTGGTTGGAGCAAAGCTAACAACGTGGGAAGAATTGGCTAAGAGGAAGGGCCCAGTTAGTGGCAGTAAAAGGTGAACATTCAGAGGTTAGGGAGTGCACAAGTGTGGTACCACAGCTGTTGGCACTGGGACGAGTTATGTTTGTTCACCTGTGATATTAGAGAATGAATCAAAGGAAACATTTGCCTGTTTGTAGATGATACTAAATTCTGGCAGGGAAGACCCCAAGAAGGGGTTAGGGACATAAGGATAGAAAAGTTGGACAGATGACCCAAGGCATAGCTAATGAAGTTTAATGTCAAGAAGTTCAAAGCTATGCACATAGGTAAGAGAAACCTGAAGATGGATTATTGGTTGCAGGTGAAAAAAATCAGCCTGACCTCCGAAAAAAGGACTTAGAAGTCATCATTAGTGATAGCCTCAAGTCAAAGAACAAGTGAACCAAGACACTCAGAAAGGCAAACAGAATGTTGGGATATAATGGGACAGGGTTCTCC
Source organism: Neoceratodus forsteri (assembly GCA_016271365.2). Lineage (NCBI taxonomy): Eukaryota > Metazoa > Chordata > Ceratodontiformes > Ceratodontidae > Neoceratodus > Neoceratodus forsteri. Next base: position 1,336,716,833 of record CM057455.1, on the reverse strand, counting down.
AGCACTAGAAAAAAGGTGCTGTTGCCCATGTATGCTTCATTCATGAGGCCACATCTGGGGTACTTTGTCCAGATCTGGGACAAGAAGATAGATAGACATAAGAAGAGGATAAACAGGGTAGTGTCACAACCTGTTTAAGCAGAGAGGGATCAGCAACTAGGGGACCCAAATATAAACTGGTGAGAGGCAGATTCAGGAAGGACATGTAGAAGGATATCTCCATGGAAAGGGTGGTGGATAGATGCACAGTTTGTTAAGGGAGTTGGTAAATGCTAAGATGGTGGCAGGTTTCATGAGAGCATGGGACAACTATAAGGGATTGATGAACACTAAGGCAAAGAATGGGGTGAAGAGAGGGCAGCAAAGTTGACCTGCCAATGGACATACAGCCTGGCCAAGACCAAGGATAGCTAGGTACAACTCAGCTAGGAGATTGGGCAGATCTAATAGACATTACAGTAGACACACACACACACACACACACACACACACACACACCGGGAGGCATGAGAGGAGGTTAACTTGGTGAAGTGCATAAGGCATCATCAATTTATTGGCAAAAATACCACTGGAAAAGACCAGTATGTTTTTTCCACACCCCAGCTATACAACATTAAAAATCAGCAGACCCTGGAGATGCTGATTCCTTCCTACTAGCAGCAAATAATAGCCCTGTTTGGAGAAACACTAGAACTGCATATTTATAGCACCTCCTAATTTCCATTTTAGGAGTTCTTCTGGAGAAAATTCAAGGTTTAAAAGATTAGAATACTATATAAAATGACTAGAATTTTATATTGTTTGTTCACTTTGCAAGGGGAACAAGCTAGTGTAAGAAGTTCTACCCCTTGCATGCACTGCAGTGCATGCTATTGTGCTAAACCAGGACTGAGGACTTGGGAGTGGGTCTAGTGGCTGTTGCCCATCAGACACCAGTCAAATGAGTCAGTTTTGTTAACTGACCCCATTTGGTCCCAGCCTGGATGTTTGAAGAATCCCGTGACATTAAGCAAATGCATCGGCATTTTGTCTGTCAGTGCAAGTTGGGCACGCAATCATTAGGAGAGAGCGGGCATGCTGCAGCAGCTTCAGAAGTTTAAGAAGCTGCAGTGCAAAGTGTTGTCATGTGATGGCTGAGGTGAGATTAGGGTCGTGCTCTCATGATTGATCAGAGAGAATAGGCATGGTGCCAGAAGCTTCAGCTGCAAAGTGCTAATGTGTAACATAGCTGTGCTGGCTTAGTTAAAGGGAAGATGCTGAAGACATCTATGGCACAGTTTAATTAGGCAGCTGGCTAGGAGTGGCTATGTAGTTTGTGAATAGTAGCACTATGGAGTGGGACTGCATGCCAGCTCTTTGTTGTCTGCCTATGAAAGCCTGCACGTTGTATAGTATTTTTCTTTGGTTTCATTTTTTTTCCATTTGTGTGACCACTGCGGATAACCTGACTCTAGTACATGTACCTGTGAGCCCTTCTGGCACATTGGTGCAAGTACTAAAAAAGTTAATTTCTATTCCTGTTTTAAAATATTTTGTGATTAGCTAAATTGATCATTGTTAGCAGGCAGGATTCTAGACCTGTTGGCAAAACATGACACAGTAGCCCCGGATTTCACAGAGCATAATTATTCCAGAACACGTAGAAAAACAGCATACCTGCTGGGAGTTTGGAGACCTCCGAACAGAGCAGTGTCGTCATGCAAACTCAGAGAAAAACAGTCTTACAAATATTTTATTTATTTATTTATTTATTTATTCAAGTCCCGGATATCACAACCTTTGAGCTACAAGCTCATTTGCAAAGGTTCCACGTCAAGCTACATTAAGCATTCATGAGGTACAATCAAGAAACAATTGAAAGGTGAACACAACAAGTAACATAGGTGGTATGGTCTTGAAACAAGATACAGGCATATGCTAGGTATAAAATGGCTAACAACGGGTTTCTAAGGTAGTATAAACATGACAGCAAGATTCAGGCATGACTTTGGTTGTAGCAGGAAGTACAGAGAGCTGAGTGTGATTGATTTGCGAGAGACATGGAGGGTAGGGTCTCAGTAGACAGAGTGAGAAGGCAAAGGGATGGAGAAGCAGGGAGCGGGTGGGCTGAGTCCCGTTGTCAGTATGGGAAGTTGGGAGGTAACAGGGGCACAGGGTTATAAGACCTGAGTAGATGGGGGTGGAGCTAGAGAAGGGGGGGGGACAGTAGAAAGGTGAAGTGGGGGCTGAGGAAACTAGGAGAGGGCAGGTAGGGAGACAGAGTGGAGGATAGAGAAGATAAAGGTATTAACTAGAGGGTGGGGGAATGGATATTCTTATACTATAGATAAGAAGAGCATATTACTAGGTAATGGAACCTTCTAAGAAGGCGGATAGCAAAATACACCAGTTCTATTGGTGGGAAGTTAGCACCTGGGACAGTTAGATCATTCCTAGTTTTGCACATACACACTGATAATCGTATGCTGACTAAAGCTACTTTTGGGTAACAACACAGCGATTCATAATCAGCGCTGATCCTTGCATCATGGCAAAAAGCTGTAGGTGGCACCCGAGCATTTCTAAATAATCATGCTGGATAACAGTTCCTAAGCACACAATAGCAAACCTGAGTAGATACAAATGTACCCTGTACTGCAGTAGTGTATTTAATAGTGGTGGGCGAAATGGGCTCAATCCGCTCCGCGAAGTGATTCGCGGAGCAAAGGCAGATTTGCAAAGTGCTCTGCAACGCGAAGCGAAACACTTCATGTTATGATGAGGAACGCAAAGTCCATTGGAAACAATGATCTCACATTACTGCACCTCCCCAGACCCCTACTCCACCAAATTGAAGGCGAAGTGCATTGAGGACAATGCACTTTGCCTCACTTCACTTTGTTTTTGAGCTCTGAAGGCGAATTTTGCAGTGATTCATGGGATTTCAGGTCACATGGGCACTATATTGATCTGCACAACCTCAGTTCGGGGTAGTATGTGTTAGGAAGGAGTAGGAGACAGTGTGCTCTGATAGCTGTCTGTGATTGAAATCTTCTAAAAGCTGTTAAAAAAGCATTTTTGTGTTTTATTGGGTGCTCCAACTTTAGTTCATTGATTGTAGGAAACCCTCCTGTGCTGATACAGTATCATCGAGCGTTTTTGTTTTTGTGTGGATTTTGAATGTTAATGTACAACATTAAGTGTGTGTAGTGAAAGACAGTAAAAGTGTGCTTTGGGGGAGGGGTGTATCTGTGGTGTAGGTAGATTTAAGTTGGAGAAATAGTGATTTCTTTGTTTTTTGGTTATATTTGTGTTATATAACTGACTGTGTTAATGTACACACAGTAATATTGTCAGTAATAGTTGAAATGTTCTTGCTGTTTGTTGTGTGGATCTGGTGCAGCAGTTCATAATTTCAGGTTGTTTACATTACAAAACGTAAGGTGGCATAGTACTGAACTTTTGCATTTGCTACGCATTACTCATTCAGCACTGTAGACAAACTGTTCTGTGTGTGTGTGAGTGTGTGTGCGGTGTTGCGAACCTGCTATCCACTGCAGCTACTTGATTTTGTACTGCGATTGTGGTATCTGTTCTTTGTTTTGCTGCTTGTACTGCCGTAAAAATCTGCACTGCAGTCAGTGCCCCCCCCCCACATGCAAGAGGAATTTTTTACCAGATTGGATTGTTTTTGTGATCTCATCAGCACCACTGGTTACTGAAGTTGTTTTCATTGCGTGACAGACTAGTCTCTTATCTGTTGCTGAAGCTACAGTTGTTTTTTTGGCTTCACATCCAGCTCTCTCCAATCAGAGAGGAACGTATCAAAATCTGAATTTGGTTATAATATTGTGGTTTATCCCCAAATGCCTGCAAAGAGACGTGAAAGCAAAGCTGTTTCTCATCATGGCAATGTTGGCGATAAGATAGTCTGTGGGCGTGGTAGTAGTACGCAGACGCAGAAGTGCATTGCTAATGTGAGGAAAGGTATTTTTCCTGCAATGTTTTTTACAGCCCAATCAGTAGCTTCACTCATAGTTGGAGGAGATGATGTTTTCCCAGCCGGTGGTGTTAGTGTTACTGGTGTTAGTGGTGGTGGTAGTATTAGTATTGTTGCATCAAGTTCTAATTCCGACCAGTGTACCATATCCAAAAATAGCATACAACGATAGCATACAATGTGATATTCCGTCCACCGTGGTACTTAATGTCAGTTAATGTCACGCATTTTCGATGCATTGATTCACAGTGTGATGAAAAAATATCAGATGATGGTGATGTAGATGCTGATGATGAATGTGATGATGACGATGGTGTTGCTGTTGTTGCAACATGCAGTCCATATTTATTTATTTATTTATTTATTTAAGAGTTTAACCAGGCAAAACATGCTGAGCGGAGAACCACTCGTTTCCAGATGCAACCTGGGGGGAACAGGAAGGGGACAAAGGTGAAGGACAGCAATACACATATGCTCTGTACAATTGAGGAGGCTCTGTATGAGAGACTATACAAGTAGGTAGCTAGGGCGGACATGCAACTTCCAGAAAAACTAGAAAAACTGTAGCAAGCACAGAGAAGAAAACATTACATAGTACAGAAAATTTATCACAAATACAGGTTTGCAGAATTTTTTTTTTTTTTTTTTTTTTAGAGGGACAGAAGAAAGGTGCGAGCAACAGTGCACACCTTACCAGAGCATAGAATTGATATCAACATGGGAGAGTAGCCCATCAGGACTTGGGGCGTACTATTGTGCAGACTGGGTGCAGGAGCAGACCGTGCGGAAATGTTCGTGGAGGCAGGTGTTGAGGTGCCTATGGTTAGAGGAGTGGCGGATATCTGCTGGGATGTTATTCCAGAGTTTTGGGAAATGGTATCTAAGCGCCGCCTGTCCCATAGAGGTACGCATAAGAGGGATTTGGAAAAGCCTGGTATCCGAGTGACGCAGCAAGTAAGCCGATAGGGGTTGAGAAGTTAAGGTAGAATTCAGGTAGGGAGGAATGGTATGGGACCAGTATTTAGCAGCAACTCTAGAGCAGTGGATTAGTCTGCGGGCCAAGAGTGAGGGAAAGGCCAGGGAGCTGTATAGGTCACAGTGGCGTGTCAGTTTTGGGCTTTCCAGTATGAAGCGGCAGAAGGAATGAAACAGTGTGTCCAGGCTGGCCAGAGTTAATGGTGAGGCGGTGCCATAGACCACATCCCCATAGTCAAAGATCGGGAGTATCATTGTTTGCATGAGTTCACGCCTGACCGGGGTGGACATGCAGTCTTTGTTACGGTAGAGGGCCCCTAGTTTAGGACGCAGTTTTTTGTGAAGGGAGTCAACATGAGTTGAGAAGTCTAGGTATTGGTTGAGCCAAAAGCCTAGGTAGCGGAACGAGGTGCAGGATTCTAAGGGAGAAAGGTCCAGGGTTAGGAAAGGGGGGCAAATGGCGAGCCTGGAGAGCCGCGGTTGCAAGCCAAAAGTTAGTGAGATTTTTTTTTTGCATTTAGGAAAAGATGGTTTGATCTAAGCCAGTGTTGTACAGCGTTGAAATCCTGCTGAAGTTGGACATGCACTGTTTCCACGGATGGGCCAGTGCTGTATATCACGGTATCATCCACGTACATTTGGATGGCAGAGTGGGAGCAGACTAGCGGGAGTTCATTCAGGAATACTGAGAAGAGGATTGGGCCCAAGACTGATCCTTGTGGGACACCCATACTGTTAGGGAGGGGGGTAGACATGTGGGGGCCAATTTTAACCGCTTTGTGTCTGCCATGCAAGTAAGCCTGAAACCAGTTAGTGGCATGATTGGAGAGGCCGGCAGCTTTTAGTTTGTCTAAAAGGAGTGTGTGGGAGACGGTATCAAAGGCTTTGGCCAGATCGATAAAAATGGCTGAGGTGATATGGCCTTTATCGATACCCGAGAGGATATCATTTGTTACTCTTAATAGGGAGGTGACAGTGGAATGAGATTTTTGGAAACCTGATTGGTATGGGTGAAAAAGGAGGAATCGACTAAGTATTGGGAGAACTGAGCAAGAGCAAATTTTTCTTGTATTTTTGCCAGAGTTGGGAGAAGGGAAATGGGGCGGTAATTCCCTGGAGAGGAGAGGTCGCCCCCTTTAGGCAGTGGGATAATGGTTGCCAGCTTCCAAGCGGTGGATATTGTAGACGTCAAGAAGGAGACATTGAGCAAGTCGGCTAACGGGGCAGCTATAGCGGGGGCTGATAGCTGAAGTAGTCTGGAGTCCATGCCAGAGGGGCATTTGCCCTTGTTTGGGTTTAGGTTGCACAGTGCTTGTAGACTTCGCCGGGAGACAGGACGGAAGGAGAATGCGGGGGATGTGCTGCTAATTAGGAGCGGTAGTTGTCCTGGTTGGGGAAGGGGGGAGGCTATGTACCAGGGAAGCTGCTCTGTTGGTTAAGAAGGTGTTGAAGGCCGTGGCTACTTCAGATGGGTCAGTGACAGCCGAGCCGAGGATTGATAGAGACGGGGTAGGTGGTTGTACAGGCGTGGATAAGAGGGATTTGATAGTTTTCCAGAATTGGGTTGGGTGGTTTAGATTTGCACTAAGTGCCAGCGCGAAGTATTTCTGTTTGGCTAGACTAATCGATTTAGTGCAGGAGTTACAAAGGGCATTATAGTTTAGTAGGGCTTGGTGGGAGCTAGTTGTTTTGTACTTTTCCATGCCAGGTCCCTGGAGCGGCATTGGCTGATGATATCTGCAGATATCCAGGGTAGGTGGGAACCCCTAACTCTAGTTCTTCTTAGCGGTGCATGGAGGTTCCAGACATTCAGGAAGCTATTTTTGAAACTGTCTAGTGCAACGTCTATTGTAGGGGCCTGAGGGATGAAGGACCAGTCAACCATGGCCAGGTCCGATAGAAGTGGTGTTAGAGATAGTGACTTGAAGGACCTGGCTAGTAGGGTCCGGGAGGGGGGTTTGAGGGATTTATGCACTTTTCTGACTAAGTAAACCATGTAGTGATCACTTAGGGAGTCGGGGAGTAGGCCTGCTCCTATTGCCCTATGGGGGTGTGTGGTCAGTGCCCAGTCCAGGAGGGAGTGGTTGTGCATTTTTAGAATTAGCCTGGTGGGTTGGGAGATTTGTTGTGCGAGGTTCAGGGCATTTACTTTGGAGCGCAGCTTGGCACAGTCAGTTGCAAGCCAGTTGTAATTGAAGTCCCCTAGGACATAGAGCTCACCTGTTGCGATGGAGGATTTAAAATTGTCCAGGTGGTCTATTATACTCGGTATTGGGGTGTTAGGGGCGCAGTAGGATCCTGCTATAAACAGCGGGGCGGAGTATGGTAGTGCAACTTTGACAGTTAGGGACTCAATTTGTGGCGAGGGTGTAGGGATGTAGACCAGGGTGAACTGGTGCTTGACAGGAATGAACATGGCTATGCCACCCCCCCTTTTATTCCCCATACGGTCTTGCCTAATTAGGGAGTATCCTGGAATGGCAACAGTGGAATCTAGGTGGTGGGGTTTGAGCCATGTCTCAGAAAGTATCAGGATATCAGGGCGAAGTGTAAGGACTGATAGCTGTAGTTCTGGGGTTTTGTTAAGGATACTACAAATGTTTAGGTGCAGTATTTTCAGGCCCTTTGGTAGAGCCAGGGGGGTTGGCATTTTGGGAGAGGTAGGTCCAGGGTTAGTTTCTATATCCCCTGCTAGTAGCAGGAGCAGTGTGGTAAGACACATGAGCTTACGCCAAGAGGCCCTGGTTTTGCGATGGCAGTTGAAAGGGCAAGGCACTGTCCTGTGCAAATCAGCCTTGAGACAGCACAGCACAGAGAGTCCAGGGGTGAGAGAGGGGGGGGAGAACGGATACTCCAATTAACCAGTTGGGGGGGGCTTGTAGGAGCTGACTGTGGGAGTGTGGTTGAGAGTGATAGCTCTGTATTTAAGCCAGTGAGGTAGAGATATGGCAATGGTTGCCTTAGAGGGCGAGAGGTTGGGGGAAGGGAGGCTAATGCAAAGGCAAGAAGGAACAGAGAGAGGCCAAGGAGCATCATATCTAGTCTGTGGCAGTCAGGCAGGCAGGGTGTAGCAGCCACTAGTTGAGATAGCAGATAACCTGCTAATGGGAAAGTGGGCTGATAGTTCTCAACGCCCTCCCGATCACGTGACTATGCCTATAAAACTACGAGCTGACCAAGGGTTGTGGTGGGGCAGTGGGGAGCTGGTGCAAAGCGCCAGCGGGACCTACACCACGTGCCGACCGACCAGCAGTGTCCAACAGGCTGAGAACACAAGCAGTGCACGGTCGCGTACCTTCATTTCCTTCAAATCTTGCAGTTTTGGAGTCTGCGATGCACAGCGACCCCAAGACCGAGGCTGTCCTTGCTGCTGGGAGGGCAGGCGACTCCGGCGCCCTCACGGCTACCAGCTGTGGAAGACAGAAGAAAACTGCAGGTTAAATAGGGACTGGGGGAGACATGGCAATACAGGTAAGTAGAAAGGGTCAGCAGGCGGGCTGAAAGCAAGAGGGGAAGGGCAGAATTGGAAAATTAGACTGAGCAATTACTATACTTGCTACGATGGGGACAGAAATGCTATGCAGTAAAATACAGGACTGGTCTTGAGGAATATATAGAAAACTGGCAACAAAGGTGAATACAGGCTGCAAGGTATTTGGCTGGAACAAAATGCAAAAATACTACAGTGTTATCAAAGGCACATGCGGAGAAGTCCCCTTACAATAACAACACAGATAAATTGCTTTGGGACAGTTTGGGTTGGAAAACAGGTCTGGGCCGTCTTAAAGGCCTCCGCGCTTGACTGGATAGAGACTGTTTCTTTTTTCAAAAAGGTGCCAAAGTTCAAAAACAAACGCCAGTGCCGGCGGGGCCTACACCATGCGCCGACTGACCAGCAGCGTCCAACAGGCTGAGAGCACAAGCAGTGCATGGTCGCGTACCTTCGTTTCCTTCAAATCTTGCGGTTTGGGGGGGGATCTGTGATGCACAGCGACCCCAAGACCTAGGCTGTCCTTGCTGCTGGGAGGGCAGGCGACTCCAGTGCCCTCACGACTACCAGCTTCGTTTCCTTCAAATCTTGCGGTTTGGGGGGGGTCCATGATGCACAGCGACCCCAAGACTGAGGCTGTCCTTGCTGCTGGGAGGGCAGGCGACTCCGGTGCCCTCACAGCTACCAGCTGATATGCTAGCATCCAAGCAGAAGATGTGGATGTGTGTGACGTTGATGAATATGATGATGATGTAATTGATCCCAGTTGGGAACCAGAGAAAAAGAAATTTAAAGTGGCTGTGTCTGAGTCTGTTTGCAGGAATCCACCCCCCCCCTCCATAAAAACTTGTGATCTATCAGTTTTAGTTGATGATGATGACCCCAGTAATAAATATGATAGGTAGTCGTGGTGGTCAGTTGCAGTCCAGGTGTGCAGTGCCTGAAACATCACATGCCCCCCTCCCACTTCAGTGCTTAAAATAATGGACTTAAATAAGCCACATCATGGACATGTTAAAAGCAGAGCATCACAATCCCTTGTTTGGGATTTTTTGTTCGAGATGCAAATGATGAGTCAGTTGCAATCTGCCAGGTTGCCATGTATGTGAGTCGAGGTAAAAAGGAGAGCCATCTGGGCACAGGAGGACAGCATACGCATCTTAAGAATAGGCACTTGGCACTGTGGACCCAGCACAAGCTGGCAGCTAATACCACAGTGGGGCATTCACCCTCGTCACTGGCAACCATAGCGAGCATGTTATCCCCTTCCATGACTGTTAAGTCCAACAGTAAATGAAATGTGTGCAGTAGTGCGGTAATAAGAGCAGAGGATTACTAAAGGCATGATGAGGTGGAGGAGCATAATGACTTTGAAATGTTGTCCAGTGCTGATGAGAGTAGCAGTTTTTGTGGTGGTGGTGGTGGTGAATGCAGTATGTCTAGGGCAAGTGGTACATCAACCCTGGTTGGCAAATCTGGCAAAATAACAGCATTTCTGGGTTTGTCATCATCACCTGTGCAACCCCGTCTTCATCAAATGTCCACACTCCACCCCCTGCCAATGCCATTCATCACAGAGCACAACCATTTGTGATAACACCCCATGTAAAACGTTTAAGTCAGCCCATGTTACAGAGTGTTTTTACGCATATGCTGAAGTACCCCCCAAATCGTACCGTGTCACGTGAACTTAATGCTGCTGTAGTGGAAATGCTGGCAATTGATCTTTTGCCCTTCTCCTTTGTGGAGAATTCTGGGTTCCAGCGGTTTGCTGCACGTGCCTGTCCAAAATGGAAAGTCCCATCCAGGACATACTTTTCTACCCGTGCTGTCCCCGAGTTGTTCCGCACTGTGTCCGACTCAGTAAGACATGCCCTTCAACATTCCTCCTCTCCATTCATCCATTTAAGTATGGATATGTGGACAAGTGGTAAAACAGTGGGGAGTTCATATCTGTGTATAGCTGCACACTGGGCACAGGTGCCGGGGTTGTTTGTGATGTTGGTAGTGTGAATAATCAGTGCAGTAAGGTGGATTGTTATGGTAGCAATCTTCCAGAAATTAGACGGCATGCAACAATTGCTATGCACAATGTGACCTGTTCACACACTGGTGAGAACATGTTGGACGTGGTGCTGACTGAAATTGACAAATGGCTAAACCCTCTGTCCCTGAGAGCTGGGTTCATAGCAAGTGACAATGGGTCAAATGTGGTGAAATGCATCACGAATAGTGTTTTTTTTCATGTTCCATGAATGGCCCACTGTTTAAATCTTGTGGTTCAGGAGTTTCTGCAGCACCCTGATGTAAAGGAAATGCTGATCGTTGCACAACATATCTGCTCTCACTGTTCAAGATCTGGAAATGCCTGTGACCAGCTGCGGCAGTTGCAGATACAAAACAGCCTGCCTCAGCACCGCTTGAAGCTGGAAGTTGTCACCCGATGGAACTCCACTTTATACATGGCAGAGAGGTTGTATGAACAATACAAAGCCATCTCAGAATATCTTGTGATGCTCTAGCCGTGACAGTTCCGGGGCCTCCATGTCTATGACGACTGAACAGTGGCACCTCATGGACTCTGTAATAACAATTTTGTGGCCTTTTGAACATGCCACACAGGCAGTGAGTGGTGAGTCTGCCTCCCTTAGCCAATCAATTCCACTGCTGCGGGTGCTGAGGCAGACATTGGTGAATGCACAGCATAGCCTTGATGTTTTGCTGCAACACATGCTGACAGTATTCGACCAGAATCATCACTTTGTGAGAATTCAGTGTAGTGACAACTTTGCCATAGCAACAATGCTGGACCCACGATACAAACGTAGAATTGCATCAGTATTTGAGGGAGGGCCTGAACAGGTAAAAAATATCAGTGGTAAACTGGTGCGCTTGGTTCATGGGTCACAGAAGTTACGTGTCAAGATCAGCAAACCTCAGCAGCATAATCCGGATGAAGGTGTACCTGGAGGACCATCAACCATATCCTGCAAGGGGAAGGGGACTGCAGTTCCAGGTGGTCTATCATCCAAAGTGGCTGGCGTCAACCCGCTTTGGGAGGCTTTGTCCCAAGTGGGTATTTGTGAAATAAATGATTCGGCAGAACAGGATGATGCATCAACAACAGGACTTAGTGCGGCACAGAGAATGGTTGAGTCATTTTTGTCTGAAAACAGGCATCTGACAATAACTGAAGATCCTCTTTTGTACTGGAGTGGAAAGGTCAGTGAATGGCCAGAGCTGACTGCAGTGGCACTGAAGTACCTCACACGCCCACCCTCCAGTGTAAGTGTTGAGAGGGTATTGAGCTCAGCAGGTGCAATAGTCAGTAATCGTCAGACAAACCTGTCTCCTGCAAATGTTAGTTTGCTAACATTCATTAAAATGAATGACAGGCACATACCAGCACAGACTGCAACCTCAGTATTTATCCTCCTCCTAGTCATGGTGGTTTTGGTGATGTGGAAATGGACCATCCTAGTGGCACTGGCAGTGGCTGCCTGAAACAGCACACCACTGACATAGATGATGACACAATGGAGAAAGAATTTCCCAGTGGTCAGACTTCAGACATCGATGACTGTGAAAGCAGCTTTCTTTATGAGGATGATGATGTGGTTAATGTTGGCAGGTTTTAACTGAAGTTTTTAAAAGGCGGTGTGCCCCCCGGACCACCACCACCACCTGGACTGCTGTTAGTCACTGCCACCACTGAGCCTGAGTCTGTCCGCCCCCCAGACCACCACCACCGGGACCGCTGTTAGCCACTGCCACCACTGAGTCTGAGTCTGTCCGGACCTCCACATCCATCAGCTAGAGACACAAAGCTTCTTAATATTTAAACCATAAAGTGAGTACGTGTACTCATGTTTGCTATGCTGCTTCACTTCCTTTAGTTGTATGTTTTGTTTTCTGTAGCTTTTCAGAGCTGCAATGGTAAAACACATACGGTACACTTATTTTGTTTCTTTTACAGGTTAACAAAAAAAGTCTCCATCGCTAAAACTTGATGGGAATCGTACTGCAGTTGTACCATACAGAGAGGAACCAATGGAATATCATGTGAAATCCATTCTGGTAAGTATGAAGATTTAATTTCATCCGTTTCATTGTTTTGGAAAGACTGCAGCAAATATTGCACACAGGTTGTGTTAGTTAACAAAATGTGGGTTTCAATGTAACTTAACTTGAGATTCAGAACCAGGGAGGAAAATAACAATTAAGTTGTAAGAAGTCATTCATTGCTTTTTTTATGAAACTTCCAGATGCTTTGTTGTTCTGTCAAACTGGCCTTATCCAAAAAACCTTTTCAACATCAGGCACCCCCCTCCCCTGGGCTTGGGCACACATGCAACATGCAGAAGTCATTTCATTAGATGACCATGCCCATCATTAACAACAACCGGACTCCAGAAGGATGCAGATGAAATCTGTGAAGAAGTAACAAAATAAGAAACCATTACAGACAAACCAGCAAATATGATCCCCACCCCCCCCAAAAAATACCTACCTTCATGTGCTTGAGAGTTGTCCATTTCCAATTTCAGCGTAAAAAATTCTTATTGAGCACTGGGATGGATGTGCACACCAACAGTTTCTGTGACCTGTGATGCAGAACAATACCATGAGTACATGTCCATGTCAAACCCCCTCCTCACCTACAAAATACACAACCATATATATATATTATAGTGGCACGGTAGTGCCACTATAGTTAGGGTTGAGGAGCCATTTACATGTTAAACCCCAAATTTTGCACCTTAATAACTTTGCAACCGTTTGACGGATTTGCCTGAAATTTGGAATACATGATTAAGACCCATACACCTTGGGATCTGCCAAGTTTCATACTGGTCGGATACACAACTGCAGAGTTATTAAGCGTGATCTGCGTGTGCGTTTACCCTTTTTCTGGAATTTTATGGTCGCGCCTACAGGTCGCACGGTTTGCGCAACAGGCCCAAAATCTTCAGGGAACGTGCGTCGGGGCCCCGGCGTGCCTTTGAAGATTTCGTGAAAAATATTAAACGTTCAAAAGTTATTCAAAAAACAATTTCCCATTATAAGTCAATGGGAAAAGTTAACAAAAAGTTCAACAGTGTCGCAAATGCACTTTTTACTGTCTCAAATGGCCCTTTTACTGTCGCAAATCCGCCGTTTTGTTTTCAGTTAGTGATCAGAAAAATGCTTGACATTTAAAATTGAGACCCTCTAGCAACCTAATTTTTTTTGTATTCACCTAGTCATAGACATAGAAACATAAACTTTGACAGCAGATAAGGACAACTTGGCCCATCTAGTCTGCCCATTTCCCTACCTACAGGATAGGCCGCAGATCCTAGTTAACCAACAGCCTATTTCTTCCTACCCCCCACAAGAATTGCCTTATGTCTGTCCCATGCATTCTTGAATTCTCCCACAGTTTTAGACCCCACAACCTCCTCAGGAAGGCTGTTTCATGCATCCACTACCCTCTCTGTGAAATAATACTTCCTCACATTGCCCCTGAACTGCCTCCCTTCTATCTTTAAATTGTGTCCCCTTGTTCTTGCCGTCTCTTTTTCTGAAAGATGCTACCCTCTTGGACTTTGTTAATTCCACTGAGGGTACCTAAAGTTTCTATCATGTCCCCCCTCCCTTCTTTCCTCAAGGGTATACATATTAAGCTCCTTTAGTCTCTCCTCATACGGCTTCTCTTGCAGACCTTGCACCATTTTAGTTGCCCTCCTCTGGACTGCCTCTATTCTTTCTATGTCTTTGGGGAGATGGGGTCTCCAGAACTGGACACAGTACTCCAGATGGGGTCTCACCAACTGTCTGTACAGAGGGATAACAACTTCCTGTTTTCTGCTGCTGGTGCTTCTCCCTGTGCATCCCAGTATACCCCCAGCCCTCCCTACTGCCTTCTCACATTGCTTGCTAACCTTAAGGTCATCTGATATGATTACCCCCAGGTCCCTTTCCTTTTTTGTTGTTGTTACTACCCCCCATTGTGTATTCTTCCCCTGGGTTCTTGTTTCCCAGGTGCATTATTTTGCACTTCTTTGCATTGAGTCCTAGCTGCCATACTTCTGACCATTCCTCCAACCTTGCCAAGTCCCTTCTCATCCTTTCCACGCCTCCTTGTGTATCAACACTGTTGCAGATCTTTGTGTCAGGTCCTGAGGATGCTAGCCATGTCTTTATTTTGGGGTAAAGCACCCCAGAAATATGTTTTTCAGATTTCTGGAAAAAGTACTTTCGCAAAGTAGTGTTGCACTCATGAAAGTGTAGCAAATTTTTGCGAAAGCTTTAGCAAATCACGACACTGCTTTGCGACACTATGCTCAAAATAACAGTAATTCTTTGGCACCCTGCTGCAAAATAATGGTTTGGAGTTTGGGGCTGAAATTTGGAGGGAACGCAGCCGACTTCTCACAGATGTGCCTTTCATTGTTTTGTTGAAAAAATATTACATGGCAGCAAAGTTATGGTACTCCAAAGTTGACACTTTTTCCCATAAGATAACATTACAGCGTACGAAGCATTGCAGCAATCATTTGGTGCCCTGCTGCAAAATAACGGTTTGGTCTTTTGGGCTGAAATTTGCAGGGAACACAGCCAACATCCGACATTCTCATTATCATTCTCAAAAAGAAGGGAAATTAGAGGAAAAAAACTCCATTTAATGCATCAGTTAGGGTTGTTCCACAGCGACAAAAGCGAGGAAATTCAATGTTAGGGTTGAAACCCCCTTTGCACCCCTCCAGCCCACCCCCCCCAACTGGAATCAGGGTGTGCATTGGGTCATCGGTCCTAACTGTCACTCCATTCTCCTATTCCTCAGCTTCTTTCCACATGTGATGGGGTGACAGTTAGAGCCGACACCCCAATGCGCACTCGATTCCAGTTGGGGGCAGGCTGAGGGTGCAAAGGTTTCAACCCCAACATCGAATTCCCTCGCTTTTGTCGCTGTGGAACAACCCTAACTGATGCATTAAACAGAGTTTTTTGCCTCTAAAATATATATATATATATATACACTCACTCACCAAGGCTACTATTAGTGTACAACCAAAGGGCATCCTTCAATCCAGTTGAGATGATCACATTGCATTTGCTCGAATCACTTCACAGAACACATTGGGTCATCATTTTATACTGGGGAACTTTGTATGTGCTGAAACACTCTCATTTCACTGTGTTACCACCTGTCAATTTTCTGCACACAAGGAGGATGCATTTTGGGCCTGCAGAAAAAATCTGGGACTCTGCCACTACTGCGTGCATGACTGAGTGCACCATTAATTCTGGGGGACTTTGTATATGTTGAAACACTCCCATTTCACTGTGTTACCACTTGTCAATTTTCTGCACACTAGGAGGATGCATTTTGGGCCTGCAGAAAAAATCTGGGGACTCTGGCCACTTTTGTGTGCTGTGTGATTGTTGTGAGCTCATGATGTCATACTGACTTTACAATTAAAGCAGCATTGCAAGAATGTTGTGACAATTTTGAACTGCACTTTTGTATGCTACTTTACATTGCCACAGCCACTAGTTACCTCCAAGTCGTGACTTGAATGATACGCTCCTTTTCACAGTTTATGTCTGCTTTACTTAGTTGACTACTTTTTTCATGTATGAAAAAAAATGAGCACAGCTTCCAATATCATTTTGACCAGGTTTGTATTTATTTGCAGCTGTTTTTCAACAACTATTGTTCTGTGATGTCATAAAACACTGCCTGCTGCATAACTGTTAATTAACAACAGAAGTGACATATAACAACTAACTGATGTGATGGAGAAAAGCAGAGGAAAACAATGACAAAGACCTGGTCAGCACCAATTTAAAAGGAATGCTCCTTTTATTATTTCACACATGAAAAAACGTAGTACAGCAGACTCAACTACTGCAAATTCTCGTATCATTCCAGTCAGTCAACTCAGGATGTAAGTAAATGAAGTTGTAACATAGCATTAAAAAATATAGGTCAGAGTTCTCAACAGATTGTTGCGCTGCTGCTTTTCAGAGATTCACCATGTTACATAGTTATGGTGATGCACATATCCTAATATGTGAGGTCCTTACTCCCACTGGAATATTTCTTGCTCCACAGAGTGTAATATATTTCTGTGAAAACCGCCCATAATTTCATTACAGTGTGTCATGTGATGGAGGAATTACCATTCAGAAAAGCAGCCCACATTCTGCCCCCCTTTCTCAGCAATCTTAGGATGTGATGCCAGGGGGAGAGCAGGTGCATACTCCACAATAATGAACGTCTGGCAGCTATCCCAATGTTTCCTTATGTTATAAGGTTCACTTTGTGGTGAAATGTGGGAATGTTTCCACTAACAAGGCTCTTCTTACTGGAAATGTGCCCACATGTTTCACCACAAACTGACCATTATAACATAAAGAAACATTCGGAAAGCTGCCGGACAATCAGATATTCACTGTAATGGAGCATGCACGCGTGCTCTCCCTGGCATCATGTCCTAACATTGCTGAGAAGGGAGGCAGAATGTGGGCAGCTTTCCGGAATGGGAGTTCCTAAGTCACATGACACACTGTAATGAAATTACTGGCGGTTTTCACAGATATGTATTGCACTATGTGGCGCAAGAAAGACAAAACACACAAAAACAGTGCAACACAGTAGTGGGTCGGGGGGGCAGAAAACAATCCTGTAAGTTACTGTGGCCATGGGATGCCGTGGTGGTCCAGCAGCAGGTGCAGCATTCTAACTATTTGCTGCTGCTGTTGTTCTATTGTGTGGACCTGCTGCTGTAAAGCACTGACCCTCTGATTGTTCTCTTTCAGAGCCGCCCACACCAGGGAGATGTCATGCTGTTTTGCAGGTGTTTTGTGGTGGGGTCCACTGCAGCTTGGAATCCAGGTAGCGGGGGGGTGGTGGTGGAGAGGGTGGTGCTGGTGGCTGTGGTGGCGGTGGTGGAGCAGCTGCTGTACTGGCCCTCCTCCTGCTGCAGCAGTGACTGTGAGGCACAAGTCTGACCCCAGCAGCACCCTCGGCCACTGCCATGGAAGGGCCAGCAGGTGGATGCCTGGCCCCTTCCGTGGCAGCCTGCCATTTTGCCTTGTGGTGATTGAGCATGTGGGTGCGCTGACCACCAGTCCCCAAATGTGTCCCATGGGGGCCATGGTGCACCAGCACACCACACAGATGGCATACCATGACTGTGCTGTCTCCTCCCACAGAGTTAAGAAACTCCCACACTGGGGAGCTTCGGGGGGGGACCAGACACAGTCCTCGCATGAGTCACACCACCTAGATTTTCCAGGGGCACCTCCTGTGGCTGTGGAGGTGGTGGAGGGGTGCTGCTGGAGCCCCTACAGCTGCTACCAGTGGTGGTGGTAGTGGCAGAGAAGGTGGACTCACAGCAGCCACCGGTGGCACTGGTGCTGCTGCTGTTGCTTCAACATGGGAGGAAGCAACACCCAGGAGTCAGGAGTGGTCCAGCATGATACGACCACCCCCACACGTCCGCACTCCCCTCCAACCATGCCCACGGGCCAGCGACTCGCCTTCTCCAGGGTCCATCCTACCTCACTGACATAACACAAGTCCCTGGGCCGACACACACAGACACACACTGACACTCACTGATAACTCACAGTCACACACACACAAAACAAAACAAAACTTATAAACAAAAATTCACTAACAGAAAAACTATCACAAATACAATACAAAAACTAAATAAAGAGATAGCTTTTAAAAAAGCTGTTGCTTTTCTTCACTACTCAAAGGCAAGCAGCAATCAAGCACTTTCGCTCCCTACTACTCTCCTCTGAACAAAGCCTTCTCTCTCTCTACGAATGCAAAGGAGAAAGTGAAACTGCTTCTCTGACTCACTTCCTTCCTGCCTGGCTAAAGCATGTGACTTACAGTACTGTAAGCCATGTGGTGTGTGGGGGGCTGCCTATTTACTTCTCACTTCACCTTACTTCACGTTAAGGCATAATGGCAACACAAAGTAATAATGATAGCGCAAAGTGAGCACTTTGCAGTGCCCGTTTTGCGTTGTGCTCTACCAACTTGAAGTGGCCACTTTCGCTCACTACGTCAGTGGATTAAAAATTTGCTGCATCTCTAATATTTAATAGTATGCATGAGGGTCTGTAGGGCGTCCAGGTCTACATCACTGTCTCCAGTTGCAAGTGACTCCCCTTCCTCAGCCACCACACAGTGTGCCGGATTCACGAATGTTGATGCAGGCTTGCATCAATCCTTGCATCGAGCCCATTTTTGCAACAAACACATTACCCCAACTTGCCCCCAATTCAAGAAGACTGCGCATTTGCAACACTTTCCTGACTTTATCCCAGCTTGCGATAAATATTTGGTGCAAGCTCCGTAAAAGGGTCCCAAGACTACAGCAAGTTAGACCAACAAAAAGCTGGTCTAACTTGCAGCAGAGAATCTGGATTGCCAGCTGGGGAATGCTGCAAGCCCCTTGGGTGATATGTTCGGCACACCCAGAGCTTGCCGCATTCCTGACATGTTTGTCTACTGCCCCCAGCAACTGGAGCAGCAGAGGAAGTGGCCATTGCCACAGTGTGGGATCATCTGCCCTCTCCAAGCAACCGGTTCAGCACAGGAAGTTGTTGTTGCTGCAGAGGCTTCAGTTTAAACTGGGATCAGTTGTGGGAGCTGTTTCTCTCACGCCCTACCACCAGGACCTATTAAATACTCTTAGGCTCCTTCCAGAGGGGATTTCCACAGGGGGTGGAGAACATTGAGAGGGAACTGGTCAATGACTTAAAGTGACATGCAATGAGGGATCAATGGGGATTTACTGTTTGGGATGGTGATTACTGTTGAAGGATTCAGTCTTAAAGCAACAAGCTGGGGGAAAGTGGGCTACTGTTGGTGAATCAGACTACTGATTTTAAATGTTAAGCTTTGAAATACCAGAAATTTAAATTTTGTGTGGGGAAATGGGGTTTCTGTGGTATTGAACCAGGGTTGCTGTGATATTGAACCTGGGTGGAGAAGGAGGTCAGGATTAATGTTTAGGACATCTGGGCCAGTTCAAAAGTTCTGGATGGACAGCTCTGTAATGGAGGGGAGATAAGTAAAAAAAAGTATTCTTTCTACATTCGAGGAGATATTTTGGGACTGTAGGAGGTTAGAAAATTACTGGGGTTAAGGATTTAAATGAGGATATTAGGATAGGTTAATGGTACTGTAGGTGCCCTTGCATGAAAGGGGCACACAATTTAAATCAGGCAATCACTGTGGAGAGGCCGAGGTAAGATTTCAAAAGAAGATAAGAAGCAGAAGGTTCAACAAAATGTGGCATACAAGGGAGGGTTTCAGAAGAAACAGGATGGAGTCTTATGGTAAAGGTTGATGGCAGGGGAAAGGAGAGGAATACGGGGGCAGAAAGAAAGAAGACAATCTAGAGTGGAAAGAATAGTGAGTTGCAATGGATATGGGGCAGCTGCTTTCATGGACACACTATGGAGCCTAAGAGGGTGCCCAATTTGTCAAAGACTAGGGAGACTGGAGGCTGAATTTGGGTGGCTAAGAAGGGAGATGGAGTGGAGGGTACAGAATAGCAGGAAGGAGGGAGAAAAAGGACAGGGGAGCAGAAAAGAAAGGAGAGCAGAAAGTTCATGGAAGGAAAAATGGAGAACGTGGGAATGGGGAGGGGAAGGGACAAATACTAGAGAAGAGGATATTGCACAGGGGTGCAGGAAGATGAATTAAAGTACAATAAGCTATACAAGATTATCAAGCAGCTTCTCACCTTTAGCTAAATTACATGATGATGATGAGGAGAAGGAAGGAGCTGAGGAGAAGGAAGGAGCTGAGGAAGGCACAGATCTGGGATCCAGAAATAGGGAACCGGGAGTACAGTGTACATCAAGAGGAAGTATGGGGGGAGCAACGGTGACTCATTAGGAAGGAGTGAGGGAAAAAAGGGAGGGGTGAGAACAACAGGGAAAAGAGCAGGAAAGAGGAGAAGTGCAAATGGGAAAATGTAGAGCGGGTGAAAGGCAAGAACATGGTAAAAGAGATGGGGACAGAGGAAGAATGGACGACACAGAAGGGAACAGAAAAGGAAATGGGGGAGGGAAGAAGAAGGTAGTACAGAAGGAAGGAGTGGTAACGGGGAAGCAACAGAGGGGTGGCAAGGGAACAGGAGGGGAGCCCAAGGAGACTATGGAAGAAAAGGTAGACAGACCTGGGGCAGAAGTCCAAGATAAAAATCAAAGAAGTACAAGGAAAAAGAATCAGGACAGGGATTCAGGGCCACAGCCAGGGATGGCAGGAACGGAGTCTGTAATGGTCTATGTAGACTCCATCATCAAGGGAATCCACTGGTTGAGGAAGGGGTGGCATATAAAAGGAGGTCAGTCTTCTGTGACCCAGGAATGGAGGCAAGCAGAGCGCTGCTAAGAATAAAGGAATGTATTAGATTGCTTGAAGGTAAACCACACCTTGTTCTACACTTTGGGACAAATGATCTGATGGGGGAAGATGTGGAGGAAGTACAAAGTAGGTTTAGAGAGCTAGCCAGGGGATGTAGAGGGATGGTGGGCTTTCTAGCATTTTCAGAAGTCTTGCCTGTACACTGTGGTAGTACGGTTAGACAACTGAGAATAAAAGATTGTAATCACCGGCTAAGGGAATGGTGCAGGAGGGAGGGCTTCACATGCATAGGAGAATGGGGGGACATGTGGATAGAGGAGAACCTTTTTGCAAGTGACAAACTGCACATAAATTAGGGCGGAGCTAGAATGTTAAGAGAAAAGTTGCAAGGGTATATTGATGGAAATCTGAGCAGGGATTTAAATTAAGGGGGGGAGTACAAAACTAGGAAAGGACTGGAAGAAACAACTAGAGAGTCTTGCCTAGCTAGTACTCCCCACAGAAGGGAGCAAGGGATATTAGAAAGAAGGACAATGGGTAGGGGGGGTAGATGGATGGGCTTGCTGGCAAATGTGAGGAGCCTGGGAAATAAAATGAAAGATTTGGCGGCAGCAGTGGCAGGGGAGAAACTAGATCTGATAGCCGTAACTGAGTCATGGTGAACAGAAAACCACAATTGGGAGGTGGTATTACCAGGGTACAGACTTTTTAGGAAAGACAGGAAAGGGAAAAGGTGGGTGGCATTATATGTAAAAGAGGGGATAAAGGTGACGGTAGGTCAGGAAGATCAGCATCCAGTAGAGATCCTCATGGTCACAATAACAAAGAAGACAGGGGAGGCAGTACGTATGGGGGTTGTGTACAGACCACCAAATCAGGAGGAGGTTGATAAGGAGATGATTCAGGAAATACAAAGAATGGCAAGAAAAGGGGAGACTCTGTTGGTGGGGAATTTTAATCTCCCTGATGTAAATTGGGTTATCCCAACAGCAGCATCAGAAAGGAGCAGTGAGATGTTGGAATCCATGCAGGAGACATTCCTCCAGCAACTTGCCAGGGAACCAACTAGAGGGAAGGCCACATTGGACTTAATATTGACAAATGAAGATAGTACAGAAGAGGTTGAGGTGGGGGAGAATCTAGGAGATAGCGACAACAGGACAGTTAGGTTTAGTGTTAGGACGGGAAAGGGAGCATGTCGTACAACCACCAAGGTAATCAATTTCTGGAGGGCAGATTTTAAGAAAATGATGGCAATTTTCAAGAAGGAGATGGAAGGGAAGGAGAATCTGGAGGACACTGAGGAACTGTAGGAGGCAATAAAAGGGGGGAATGCTGAGGGCAATGGAGCAGTGCATTAGGAAGGTGGGCAAGAAAAAAAGAGGAAGAAAGTCACTTTGGTTCACAAAAGAGGTGGCAGGCACAATAAGGGAAAAAAAAGAAAGCTTTCAGAGCATACAAAACAACTCAAGGAATGGAGAAAAGGGAAGAATACAGGGAAAAGCTTCGGGAGGCAAGGCAAACAGTCAGGAGGAAAAGTCAGTTGCAGAGGAGAAACTAGTGAGGGAGGCCAAGAAGGGGACAAAAAGTTTTTTAGGTATCTCAGCGAGAGAAGGAAAAGCAAACAGTGTGTAATGGAACTAAAAGGGGAAGGGGGAGTTGTGATCGAGAGAGATGAGGATAAAATGGACATGCTAAACAAATACTTTAGCTCAGTCTTCACGACAGAGGATGAGGGAAAGGGACCAGACCTAAGAACTAGGGGAATGGAGGGCAGGGAGGTAGACACAAGTCCCTTCATGGAATGTAGGGTATTGGAAGAACTAGACGAATAAAGGGTCGACAAGGCAATGGGTCCTGATGCACTACATCCAAGGGTACTCAAGGAGATGAGGGAGGATCTTGTGGCACTACTCGCAAAGCTGTTTAATCTATCCTTGGACAGGGGGAAAGTCCCAGGGGACTTGAAAAGGGCAGATGTGGTGCTGTTATACAAGAGGGAAGAGAGGGAGAATTCAGGAAACTATCATTTGGTCAGTCTTACCTCTGTGGTGGGTAAGCTGATGGAGGCACTCCTGAAAGAAAGATTAATACAATATCTGGAGGACGGAGGGAGGGCTCTTGGATGACAGCCAGCATGGGTTTGCAGGAGGAAGATCATGCCAGACAACCTGATCAAATTCTTTGACGGGGTGACGGAGGTATGTGATCAGGAAGGGATGGTGAATGTGGCCTATCTAGACTTTAGTAAGGTTTTCAACATCATCCCTCACAAGAGGCTGGTAAACAAATTGGGCAGCTTAGGGGTAGGGAGGAAATTAACAAATTGGGTGGAAAACTGGCTAGAAGGCAGAGCTCAAAAGGTGGTAGTCAATGGGGCTCACTCCAGCGAGGAAAAAGTGACAAGTGGGGGGGTGACACAGGGGTCAGTATTGGGCCCAATACTGCTCAACATCTACATATGAGATATAATGGAGGGTCTACATGGGAAGGTGTGTCTATTTGCAGATGACACAAAGATCTGCAATAGGGTGAATACACTGGGAAGGGGGTGTAGAAAATAAGGGAGGATCTAAGCAAGTTGGAGAAGTGGTCAGGGAGGTGGCAATTGAGCTTTAATGCAAAGAAGTGCAAGATAATGCACACAGGGCACAAAAATCCAAAAGCAAGCTACACGCTGGGGGGAGAGGAACTTGAGACAACAAAGCAGGAAAGGGATCTGGGGATTATTATTTTAGATAACCTAAAGGTGGCACATCAGTGTAACAAGGCAGTGGGAAAGGCAAACAGAATGCTGACTTGCATAGGGAGGGGTATCACGAGTAGGAGGAGAGTGGTGATCATGCCACTGTACAAGTCCATGGTTAGACCACACCTGGAGAATGGGTACAGTTCTGGAGACCACACTTGCAGGGTGACAATGATAAAGTGGAGAGGGTCCAGAGAAGGGCTACCAAGGCTTGCACAAGAGATCATATGAAGAGCGGCTTGAGCTTGACCTGTACACACTGAAGAAGGAGGGATGAGGGGATATGATAGAGACTTTTAAATATCTGAGGGGAATAAAAAGGGTGAGGGAAGGGAATATTTTCAAAACGAGTGATAACACATCAACTAGGGGGCATAGCTTAACACTGGAGGGTGGCAAGTTCAAAGGAAATATGAGGGGACAATACTTCACTGAGAGCGTGATGGGTCCCTGGAATAAGCTGCCTGAGAGGGCGGTGGGAGTAAAATTGGTGGGGGAGTTCAAGAGGGCATGGGATACCTACATGGGATTAAATATGAGAAGTAAGGGTATGAACCCAGTTGGGAAAAGGGGAGCTGGAGATTACATTAGGGAGTGAGGGAGGGCGAGAAAGCATGGAGTAAAAGAAATATGGCAAAGGAGCCAAGGGGAGGGGAAGGGGCAGACTAGGTGGGCCAAGTGGTCCTTTTCTGCCAACAGATTCTTTGTTTCTATGTTTGTGAATCGGATCCTGTGAGTGCAAAACATGAAAGACAAATACTGCATGGAATATATGTACCTTAGCCTGACTGCAGCTCAAGGTAGATACATTCCACAGGAAATGGGCAGCATTTGTAAAGTCCCAGTCATCGGGCTGGCCCAGTCTTGGGCAAGATATTATGATGCAGCAGGAACCCCATGACCTACCCTCCCAGACTAGCATTCCAGCAGACAGGCAACTTCCACTGCTTTATCTTTTAGGGAATTCCCTGTCCCACTTTCTTTCCTTCCCTTCATATCGAGAGAGAGAGAGAGAGAGAGAGAGAGAGAGAATCGAGAGAGAGAGAGAGAGATCGAGAGATCGAGAGAGAGAGAGAGAGAGAGAGAGAGAGAGAGAGAGAGAGATAGAGAGATAGAGAGATAGAGATCTGTTTTTAAAAAATGTCAGCTCCAGCCAGTCCATCGGCACAGCGGTAGTGCTACTGATCAAGACAGTGGTGATGGGGGTTCAGAAGAGAGCCTTGATTGTTGGGAGCAAGCTGGGGGGAGGAGGACTGAGCATCCCAGAGGATGTTCTCTTCCTCCTCCGAAGAGGGTGGGCATTTGACTCTGGTGCAATGCTATCACTTGGCTGACTGCATGTGACAGTCCACCTAGAGCATTTTTCTTGGAGGGAGGTGATGAACTCTGTGCACTTTGCAGACTTCAACAAGCTTACACACTCCCTCACGTCAGCACCCCACATGGGGAGAAAATTTAGGAGGAAAAACTGAGAGGTGAATATGAGCGTCATCCTCTCCCAGGCCCTGCACCACCAACATGGCCCACCTGCAAATAACTGGATCCTGTACCAGCTGTTGGGGGACTTACTGACCCCATCACTGGGGTATGTTGGGTGGTTAGACACATGGATGCCCTGTAAATTCATGGAAAGTCAGGTGACAAGATGGGCAGGTGTCACACTGGATGGGGGGGAGGGCCTCATCAGAGTAGTGAATAAATAGATTGACTAACAAAACAAAAACTAGCTCCACCCAGCCCAGTGGTGCTGGCTGGTGGTGCAATGCACAACCACGTGTGGTGGACCTGGGTTCAAGACCCAAGCCTAACTACCCTGCCTCTGGCTGGTGTGGTTTGGGATGCTCTGTGGAGACACTGCATACCAACTGTGGGGACAAGGGTGACTAGTGTCCTGCTCTATTAGTGCCTCCTCTAGTGGGAAGCACTGCGGGCTTTGACACAGTGGGTGACCATGCTGTGTCAGCCAGCACCCACCAGATGGTTAATATTGCAGGGTACCATTGGCTAAGGCCAGGGGTGGAGGGTGGGCAAGAACACCATGGAGAAAATCACTAGCCGGACAAACAATGATGGATACGACCCACCCTCCCAGATGCCACAGAATGCCATGGAGGACTCCAATCCCACAGAGCGATTGGCTGCTCTTTGGTATTCGACAGTGTGCAGTCTGAGTATCAGGACCCCACTGGGAAAAGGAGTGAGCAATCTCTTGAGTTAATAGATGTAGGGATTATCAGTGCATCAGAGAGTAAGTAGATGTGTGTGGAGGTGGGTGGGATCTCTGATTGTAAAGCATAGCTAAGTGAAATCATGAATAAACTTAAAAAAAAATGCTAGCTTCTGGCACTCTGCCAGCAGCCAACACCATTATTTAAAATAAACAGAAATCTAGATTTAGTAGTTGCCGTATTGGTCCTTGCAAGAATAGATCCACATCTTCTTCTGCACACATCTTTTTACATTAGGCTAATATTGTAGTAATTTACTCAGGATTTCATGACTAGTTGTATTCCTTTGGGGAACTATTACAGTTACTGAAGTTTATATAGGTTCACTAGGAGAGAGATTGAGTGTGTGTGTGTGTGTGTGTGTGTGTGTGTGTGTGTGTGTGTGTGTGTGTGTGAGAGAGAGAGAAAAAAAGGAGGGGGGAGAGAGAGAGAGAGAGAGAGACAACATCTCGTTTAAGCTATGTATCTCCCCCACCCACATTATTGTGATGTGGGGTGGGTTAGGTTGTATTGTTTGTATGAACAGGAGGAGATAAATTACATTTTATCTCTTTTCAGATTCCCTTGACACTTGTGGTACATGAAGTTGCTACATTCTCAGTATATATTGACATCAGTACATATCAGGCTGCATGGTCTGAATTCCTTGAGGTTCCTCGACTTAGAGTTTTTAACACTAATATTATCAATTTATATTTAAATTATCATTTATATAGTCCTGAGGTTTTGTAATTTCTTGGGCCTTTTATTTAGCTTGAGAATACAGCTGGGTGGCATGTCCAGCTATGTTTTACACATCACACAATGTGCACTGATGTTTTTAGACAACTTTACTGGTAATTCTTGTCTTTAATGCATACATTGTAATTTCATGAGCCCTATAACTATCTTAGTTTGTCTTTAAGCTGGGTGGGGTTGCCTTTCAGTAATCACATCCTTATACTGACTGTGACACTCTTGGCTTGATTTGGGAGTTATTTGCTTCAGCAGTGTTATCTTATGTCAATTAAATTTATGTGCAGTAGGATTCTTTGCATGTGTGTTGCACTAGCACATCTGAACCCAAGGTTCATTCGGACTGAGGGCAGTATTGTACTGTTAAACTTCTCTGACATCATCTTCTGGTTTTTAAATGAGTATTTTAAACCAATGGGGATTTTTTCTGTTTTTCTCTGCATTATCTAGCTGTTATAAGTATTGTATTTTCTAAACAACTGCCATGAGCTTCTGAAGAAGGACTGGTTGGTCCGAAAGCTAGAGCACTTTGTTCTTGTTGTTACATCTATGTTGGTCCATTAAAAGGTATCAAATCATTTGCTTCTGGATTTAAAATAAACAGAGAATAATGAATATGCAAGTGTGTGTTACGAGTATTTTTTTACACACCTAAGGTTTATAAGATTATCACACACTGAGGATGTGTGAAAAAAGCACTCGTGACTCACACCTGAATGTTTTATTTTTTTATAACTAGTGCAGAGCATTTTCAGAGAAAAAAATTGCTCTTGTAAAAGTGAAAGCAGTCACTTTTATTTCAAAAAACAAATGTGCCATTTAACTTTGAACTCAGTAAAAACAGAACTAATTTTTAAACCACAGTAAATATTTTTTAAATGTCTCTATGTGTCTCTCTTGTGGCAGTTGCAGTCCCTCTTCCCACTTGGACAGTAAATAAGTGAGACAGTGAAGTGTGAGCTTGCAAAAGCCATAATAACTCAGTCACACTAGGTTATTACGGCTTTTGAAAACTTTCTGCAATGGGTTGATACAGGGGGTCACCAGTTATTATCATTATTTTAATAGTAGGCCCCCTCCTGTCCCCTAATCCATGAATGGGTAGGGTGCTAAAAATTAAAAAAAAACTTGGCTTGGCCAGTCATCCCCTCAGGCAATGTGCCATCTTTTCAGTCTCTGTCCATCATAGACACAGCATAAGAATGTGTGGAACAAGGAGAAAGGGGATGAGTGGCGTATATCACTAATGATGCAAACAGCTCTGCTGCCCTTCAAGGTTGCACATAGCCTTTTGCTGTATCTGTGACTGCTACAGATTGAAATGGATGGCATGCTGTAGGGGGGATGACTGGACAAGCTGGGATTTCTCACAACTGGATCCACAAATCATGTATTGGAGGTCAGAGGAGGCCCAGAAATAAAAGTGTAGCATTCTGATAATTTGGAGGGTTGGGCTAGGGTGTAGGAAGGCTTTCAAATAACACTTGTTTTTGAAAACTTCTCTCTGTCTCACTTTCTTAAAGGAGAATGAGGAAGCTGAATGGAGGGCAGGAAATCTGGAGTTGGGAGTGGGTAGCCATGGGACTAGCTATGGGTACCGGTGGGGTTGGGGGGTATATTGCTTTTTTAAAGTCTTTTAAACATACTGATTATTTTTGTTTGAATACCCAAGAATAGGAAAAATACTTGGTTCTTGGATTCAAGTAATACCTATCATTTTTGGTATTCAGAAATTAATATTTTGTGCTTGCACACTCCTATAGTGGAAACTACTCTTTATTCAATCCTAAATAATAGATACTCCATTATTGTATGTATTTGGGAATTAAAAATCATTACTATACAGCCTTACTGGCTAGGTCACCTACAAACAAAAAATTAATCAGGTCTTTTGATCCTGGTTTATGCCATGAGTCCAGAATGACAGGAACAGAGGCCAATAAGGAGGGAAACAATGCATTGGATAGGTGACTGTCCTTCCAGCAATGGATGAAGAACTACACTGGGTCTGACATTTTTATTTATAGTTATTTATTTATTTATATCAATGGAAAACAACCTTTGAGCAAGTTTGCTCTTTTGCAAAGGTTCATTGTCATTGAAAACAGACAAAACAATAGACAACATATAAGGATAATGAATACAACTGTTTCAATAACATTACCCAGTGGACAAGGTAACATAAATAATTCCTACTGTACTTGTTCAAGTTAGGAGCTACAGTAGAAGGAAGGGGGTAGTGAGTAGTCCAGAAAATGGGCCTTGTCCATAATAAGCGCTCATCTGTACAGGTATAAGACTGGGGGAGAAGTGGAGCGGGTAAGGAGGGAAGGGAGGCAGTGTATGAGGAAATATGGGCTAAAGAGCATCAAGTCCAAATGCAGCAGGAGTTACAGCAGGTAAGGAGCAGCAGGGAATAAGGGGAGGCAGGATCCAAGCATAAAACTGCAAGGCGTGGGTCCAAGCAGAAAACTGCATAGGGAAGTGGGGTGGGGTAGGGCGTATGGGATGCTGGAGGGAGATAGGGGGTGGGAGCAAGTGCTAGGGTTGGTAAGATGGAGTCAACATTAGGGAGAGGATTCTCAGTGGGTGTACCTAGATAATGATAGTAGAAGGCTGAGCGGTGAAGGTAAGGAAGTAGTTTAAAGGAAGTCAAGTACCTACAAAACATGCACACGCTCCAGTGTTGACAAGATGCTGTCTCAATTCACACTTAAAAACCCAGAGATTTGCAATACTCTGAAGACCGATTGGAACCTTATTGAGCCACAGGGGTGGCCTATATGAAAAGGAGAGTTGCCCTAGCACTATTCTTTGGAAAGGAACACTGAGTGTACACTGTTCATTACCTCTGGTTGTATAGAGGGAGTGAGCCGCCAGGAGCATCTCTGAGATGCGGGGTGGAGTCTGACCTAGTAGAGCTTTTTTCCTAAGGAGGAAAGTTTGGAACTTGATTCTGTTTACCAGGTTTAGCCAATTGGTTTGACCATACAGTATGCATGTATGAGTGTAGATATTTGCCCCCAGGGTAAGTCTGCAAGCCTTATTAAGGGATACTCCTACCCATTTCAGTGCCATGTCAGTGGTTGCACCATAGACTACCAGACCATAATCAATAACCAACAGGACAGAGCTGGAGACTGAGAGGCATAAGGCGGTAGGTGTTACACATTGCCTGTGTCTGTATAGGACATCAAGCTTGATGTTAACTGCTTTCACCACTATGTATATGTGCTGAGTAAGGGAGAGGGTATCATCAATTAAAACACCAAGGTATTTGAAGGAGTGTACCTGCTCAAGTGGTACAGCCATTTTATTGTGAATAGTCAGTAATGGGCTGTTCTTTTTTAGTTGCAGGCTAGAGAGGAGCATTGTTTTAGTTTTTTAAGACTGAGAAGCAGCTTACGTGAGCCAAACCAATCCTCTAACAGGTGGAAGGTTGACTGCAGATCATTCTGTAGAGACTCTATGTGGGGGTTATGATTGAGGATGACAGCATCATCTACGTATAGAATAATTTTATTCTTACAGGCCCTAGGAAGATTGTTCAGAAACAAACTGAAAAGAAGCGGTCCCAGAATTGATCCCTGGGGGATGCCTAGCTTAACCTCTCTAGATCCCAAGACAGCAGACCATATTTTGACTCTCTGAGTTCTGTGTGATAGGTAGTCCTGGAACTTGTAGACGGGATTTATAGCCATACCCTGGGACTGTAGCTGTTCCAAGAGGAGGGGTGGTTGACTGTGTCAAAAGCCTGTGTGTGGTCAATGAAAATTAACCCCACCAGGTTACCCTCCATCCATTGCTTCGTGCATGTAGTCAGTGAAATCCACTAAGGTGGTGGCAGTTTTATGATTCCTCCTGAGTCCATGCTGTTGGTGATATTGCAGGTTGTATTTTAGAAGGTAATCAGTGACTTGATCGGCTACTATCCTCTCCAGTGCTTTGGATAGTGGTGAGAGGATGGAAATAGGCCTGTAGTTAGCAATGTGGGACCTGTCTCCACTTTTGAGAACTGGGGTCACTTGGGCTTGTTTCCAAATTGAGGGAAATCTGGCAAGGATGAGCGACTTGCTGAAAATTTCTGAGATGGGAACTATAAGTTCATCGAGGGTGAGGGCAACCAGTTTCATATCAGTATTGTCACTTCCAGTCCTGGTGTTGCTAAGGGCCCTAGTTACGTACATCCGAGCCTCTTTGCCTGTAACACATTTAAAGTAAGAATTTGGATGACTATTCATAGGTGTATGAGAATTCCAGCGGTTCAGTGGCCTTGAGATAGTCGGGTGGGAGGACAGAGCTAAGCTCCATAAAGGCTGCATTGAAGTGATCGGCTATGGAGTAGGAATCCGTGGTATTGGTTCCATTGATGTTGATCAATGTGAGGTGCTTCTTATTGTCTTTCCCTAGGAGATCCTCGATGTTCTCCCAGAATCTCCTACCATCACCCCCAGTTCCTTTCTAGCTGTTCCTTGTAAAGGTTAGCCTTACTTCCCGATGTTCTAGCCCTAATCCAGAGATTGTCTGTGACCTTCATATGTTCAAGTAGGTCACCAATAATCCACCCATTAGTATAGCCTCTCACTTTCCTTTTTCTGATGGGGACAAACTTGTCACAGATAGCATTGAAGTTATCAATAAAGTAATTAACTGCAAGGTCAATATCATGCTGCTCGTCCAGTGGGGTCCAATCAATCTGGGATAATGCTCCTTTAAAAGAGCCCAGCAGGCCTTTCTTTGGTACTCTGCTTTCAACGATAGTTGGAGGAGCCTTCTTAAATTTGTTGGACCATCAGCAGATGATAGGAGAATGGTCACTCAGGGTGTCAGACAGGACAGATACCTCAGAGATCCTAGTAGGGACCCTAGTGGAAAAGTTTTGCAGCCACAAGCTAATAGGGCCAGTGACATTCCACTTGGTCAACTTTTGTACGAATTGTAATTTTACCTCCTCTAATTCAAGCCAGCAGGGCTAGTCCAAAGAAAATGTTCTCCCTTTTCATTTTCGTTTGGTTAGAGGGCTGATACTATTTTCCAGCCCTGCTTCATCACCTGGAAAGCAGCTCCTGGTGGTAGCATGCTGCTGCTGTTACCTTGAATGGTGTGGCTAACCACGTGCCACCATCAAACACTCCCTAGAACACTGATGCATGTTTGCTTTCATGGTGAATGGAGATGGAGGGACCAGAACAGTGAAAAATTACATCTGATTGGGCATGCTGTATGATGGCCCCCTGTCCCCATACCACCAGCACCACAATCCTCAGCCTACTAAGGTGCTTCCTACCCTGACTGCAGCAAGAACCCCCCCCCCCCTTGGCTGCTTACTCCATAACTGGGAGTGGAACAAGGATCCTGGGAGCCTGAAAAACAGTGACAAGTGGGACCTATGGTAGGGGGGGGCTTATTTTGCCCAAAACAGTGGGATACTTGGGGAGGCGAGAGAGAGATCCAGGAAAAAATATATTTGACTGTCCATTGAGGTATTAAGGGTGTGGTATCAGTTGATCAGATCAGATCATATCATGAGCAAACCTGCCATGACATCTTTGGATGGGGGGTGTTTACAGCATGTGGTCTTCTGTGCTGTTTAGTGCACTGCCACCATGTCACAGCCAGAGGTTGCCACCACAGCAGTTTACCACTGAATCTGAGGATCCTCCATCTAAATGCTCTGTTGTGCTTCTGCCAGCTTTTGCCTCTTCTATACTGACTTCAGGGCACAAACACAGGTTGTTAGTGTGCAGGAGCAGTCTCATACAACTTGGGGCTAGAAACTGAACTGCGCTTCTTCTTTTTTTTATTTACTTTTTTTGCCCTGTGACAACTTTCAATGTATGTTTTCCCCTTATGTGTGGGTTGTTTTATTTGTAGTATCATCTATGCCTATCTAAAGTGTTTTAGTTGAGAGGGGAGATTTTGTGAAAACTGAAAATTACATTCCACTGTAGCCCATCCCTGAGGGCATTCAGCTAGGAAGGGCCTTTGAGTAAGCAATCCTTTTTCTGTCCTGTAAAAGTTTTTTTTGTCTTGGATAAAACTACAAAGGGTTGAATCTCTTTCATTACAAAAAAATATGTTTTGAGTGTATTTATTTATTTAATTCAAAAGTTTTACCAGGAAAGACATACTGAGCTGAGTAACAGCTCATTTCCAGATGCGTCCTGTAGGGATGGGTCATGGGAGAAATATGCATATACATAGTATTTACATACACATAGTATTTATAGGACATAATAGGATAAGCTGTACAATCATATAAATATAATATTTACAGTACATATTCAGATAGATTGTACAGTGAATTGACATAGAGCATTTGCTGTGCATTGTAGGCAGAGCTAAGCAGCAGCAGTATTATAGTATGCATACCTAGGTTCAGCATATACGACATTCAACAGAGCCAACCAAAAGGTGAAGACAGCATAAAGACATGCAGTGAAAAGGGGAGAGGAATATAGCAGGTAGGGATTGAGGAGGGGTTTACAGGAGGAGACCAGGAGGTAACGGTAGAGGTAATAGAAGAAAAGGATGGAGAGTGAGAAGGAGGGAAGTGGACAGAGCAGTGGAGTAGTGGTGGAGAGCTCAGGTGCAGTTGCAGGAAGGGGAGGTGAAATCTTGCAGAAGACAAGAAAGGGAGTGGAAGGAGGTGGCATTGCGGCTGGTGAGGATGTTCCAGAGTTTAGGGAGGTATACGGAGAATGCAGCTTGGCTAGAAGAGGACAACTTAGTGTAAACATGGCCAAGGCAGAATGATGAGGAACCCCACTGACTGAGCCAGTCAGGAAAACAAAAGAGCCCAGACTTCATTCCACAAACCAGACTTCGGTCCACAAAACCAGTTTGGACCCATTTTCAAAAGGGGTGCTCTCCAGAGATCAAAAGAAATGGTCCAGGCTGTGATGTCAGAGGCACGTATGATGATGCAGGCATAGTGAGCCAGACAGCCAAAGGCATTTCTCTATGTGTGTTTGCTCGTACAGTCAATTATGTTTTAGGGTTCTTTTTTTATATACAGTTTTTGGCTCCCCTGCCACCTCTTTGCCTAACTTCTGGCCCCCTCTGACCAGCTGCCTCCAGCCTTGACTGCTGCCTCCCACCATCCAGCCAGTAGGGATCAGTATGGTACAGGTCCTGAGAGTACTAGCAGGGGAATGGAGTTTTTTCTGTATTTTTCTCCTCCCCCCAGGCATAAGTGGAGCGGCCAAGGGGTAAGATGGCGGTGGTGCTGTGCCCCGATCTCTGAACGTTGTTATGCTGCTCCCAGGTAATCCGTATAATTCTGTCTTTAGTATTCTAAGTTTCTGTACGTTTGTAGCTACTTCTATACCTTTGGTTATTTTTCCATTTTTGCGGTGGAAGTTTCCGTTTTTCGGGTCCCCCCCCTTTTTTCGTTAAGTGCTGGCTGTTATCCGAAATAACGTTGGTGCTTTTGTGGAGGACTATCCTTCTGGATTAAGGGACTGGCTTTTTGGGCAGTGGAGCGGAGCAGAGGATTGGAGCCGTGGAGTTCGATGTCTCGACTGTTGATTGGACCTGTGGTGTTCGTGCGTCCCTGAGGATTGTGGAGCTCGAGAAGGGACTTCCTTTAGTGGTGTTTGGATCCGTGCCGAGCCTTTTCATTTCTGGAGGAAAAGAGAGTTTGGGGCTAGTAGCTCCTGGCCTCCTCGCAGGCCCCCTGTCTGTGTTTGTGGGCTGCCCTTTGGACACCTGTCCTCTGGAAGGTGGTGGGCCGGGAGGCTGTGGCTATTTGGCGGCAGGCCTCTTGGCTCTTCTGACCCACTCCGGATCAGCTGGAGAGCTGACCAGGAGGCGGTAAGGTCCATTGAGAGGCGGGTTGTTCCTAGGGTAAGTCCCTGGTATCGGCAGAAGCTCCTTTGGGTCCTTTTCTCTGTGGTTCTAACTTTGAAAGCCTATCCTAAAATGAGATCTTTATTACGCTGCTGCCGTTAAATCCTTCCAGAGGTGGAGTTGATTCCGTGGGGCTCTTGAAGAAAGAGACAGTTTGAACTGTAATTCATCATGGTAGTGAGAGCCCATGAGGGATTGTAAATTTTACTGTACTGTTTTCTCTTTAACTCTCCGGGACCTGCTGATCTCAGTACACTGTTTTGGATAATTTTTCTGCCTGTTCTGAGTCCCCTTGGGTGGTGAGAGCTCTTTGCGGGGTCCGAATTGGGGGGGGCCCTCTTTGTCTTTTTGGGTTTTGTTTAAATTTTACTTTGCTTTGCTGGCTATTGGAAGCATGGAGTGAGAGTCCGTGGTTCTATATTTGGACATCTTGTGGTGGAAGGTGGGAGCTCCACTGTCTCAAATTGACTTTTTAGTACTTATCTGAACCGGTTATTATTGTTAAGTAATTATTATTGTTATTGTATGTTTATTTAGATATTTTGATTGTATAGTTTAATTTATGTCAAGTTGATTTGTGTTTTCAAGTTTTAGTATTTTATTTTAATTTTATTGGGATTTCTTGGGAGTTTAGAGATCATTGTTTTGGCCTGATGTCTGTGGATGACGCTAGATATTGTTATTCCACCCCCCCCCATCATGCACTATTCATCCGCCGCTCTTCATGCCCTCCGCCCTTTCTTTGCACTCCCTTTGCTTTTCCCCATTTACCAACACTGTAGGGCTTTGGGAATTGCGCATGGTGGGGTTCGGAGGGGTGGGGGGCGTGAACAGCGGGGGATGATTGAGGAGGGTGCTCGCGTTCGAGTGGTTAAGTCCAGAAGACACCCTGGGGTGAAATGGAGTGCTGAACATGGTCCTTCCTGTTTGGGCCCCATACCCAAGGGCACCACCATTTTTGTAAATGGTGGGCAGGTGGTCGGGGCTTCTCAGGAGTCCTATCCAACTCGGGCGGTGTTGCAATGCCAGGTCCATTGTGAACAAGACTGCCATTGTAGCAGACTTGATAGGCATGGCGGATCTGACCTGCATCACCGAAACCTGGTTGATAGTAATGCTGCCCCAGTTCTTGAGGCAGCACCCGCTGGTATTCGTGATTCACCGAGATTGGATCGAGGTGGGGGGTTGTGGTTCATTTCAAGACCAAATTGGACCTCGCTAGTGTTCCAGTGGAGGAGACCAGATCCTTTGAATGTGTCGTGGGGCAGGTGGGGGCTAAGAATAGCGCTCGCTCATTGTCCACCCGGTGACTTAGAAACTATTTCTAAAGGAAGTGGCGGGCTTCGTCGTCGACCTGGTATTTGAATCACCCAGGTTGATGGTACTGGGTGATTTTAATGCCTGGATCAACGATGAACTCTCGCAATTTGGTCAGCACTTCCTCCAATTGATGTGCTCATTGGGCCTCTCACAGGTGGTTACCTCTGCCACTCATAAACGTGGCCATTCACTCAATCTGGTCTTCCTGCTGGGGTTGGAGGCCTCCGATGTGGGTGTGGAACCAGTCGGATGGTCTGACCACCACACTGTAAGGTTCAATTTTTGCACCCCCCCTGCGTAGACCTACCCCAGTGGAGATGGTCAAGTACCGCCCTTTACGGGATGTTACTCCCACCGGTCTAACTGCGGTTCTTGACCTATCAGAATTTCCTGGGTAGAGCTTAAATCCTGAAGTGATGGTGCAAGCCTATAATAAAGCTGTCACCTCCGCTTTGGATTTAATTGCTCCACCAATATGTGTCCTCTCTCCTTCGCCCCGATCCCCTTGGTTTGATCGGGATCTGAGGGAGTTGCGGAGATTAGGTCGCAGGTTGGAGAGATGTTGGCCGAAGTCTGGCTTAGATGCCGACCATCTTAGACTCCTAGAGCATTATAAACTCTATCAGTCAGCAATCACTCATAAGAAGGCAGTGTTCCTGTCCGGAGAAATTGCTGCTGCTCAAAATCGACCAGCCCAGCTCTTTCAAACCGTAGACAGGCTGTGCAACCCAGCCTGTCTGCAGGTTCATCGAGCCTTTTCACAGATGCAGTGTGTGGAGCTTGCTCGATTCTTTGCAGATAAGGTGGCCGACATCAGGGCCGAGATTTGCGCCGCCCCCTCCATGGGAGTTGTGGGTGGTCCAGCCCACGGTCACAAGCACTGTTCACCTGGAGTTCCTTCAAAAGGCTGGAAATCGAGGATGTTATGAGGATTGTCCAGGGTATGCGTATCACAAGCTGTAGTTTAGATCCGGGTCCCACAGGCCTGATCATGGGCTGTGGGAGGTTATCTTCCGGTTCTAGCCAGGATAGTCTGGTGCCCCTAGACACTGGTGAATATCCCGCCTCCCTGAAGGAAGCGGTGGTGACACCGGTGTTGAAAAAGGCATCTTTGGACCCCGACTCCCTAGCAAACTACAGACCCATCTCGAACCTCCCCTTTGTTGGGAAGATAATCAAGAAAGTGGTGGCAGCCCAGTTGGACAACCATCTTACCAGCCATAACATCTATGATCCTCTTCAATCAGGCTTTAAAAAGAGGCACAGCACTGAGACTGCGCTGGTCCGGGTCCTCAATGATCTCCTGATGGCGAGAGACCAGAAAAAATGGTCCATTTTGGTCCTTCTGGATTTGTCAGCAGCATTTGACACCGTAGACCATGGGGTGTTGCTTGAGCACCTGAGATGCATCTATGGGTTGTCGGGCTTGGCGCACAGATGGTTTACTTCCTTCTTCACAGGTAGAACTCAGAAGGTGGTATCTGGGATTTTTTCCTCCAATCCTACCACTCTGACCTGTGGGGTGCCTCAGGGCTCTGTGCTGTCCCCCATGTTGTTTGCGGTGTACATGCTTCCCCTTGGAGACATTGTAAGATGATATGGGCTGGAGTGTCATTGTTATGCTGATGATACCCAGCTCTATCTGTCCTTTGTGCCTGACCAGAATAGAGCACTCTCAGTGTTTAACAACTGTCTCAGTGAGATCCAGGATTGGATGAGGTCCAGTTGGTTGAAGTTGAACTCTGGGAAGACGGAGGTGTTGGTTGTGGATCCTGGCCGCCGGATTGAGGGGTTGGGGCTCTTCAAACCTCTGGTTTATTCCTGGGGGATGCAGAGCTCCTGACCTCTGAATGGGTGCGAGACCTGGGGGTCATCCTTGACGATCAGCTGACTTTGCGTGCACAAGTGTCGGCGGTTGTTAAGGTATCCTTTTACCATCTTAGGAACATTGCCAGAATCACGCGCCTTGCTCCATCCGGCGACCTACCCACGCTGATCCACACCTTTGTGACCTTGCATCTGGACTACTGCAGCTCCCTTTACTTTGGGCTGCCTGGGGTTGATATCCACCGCTTGCAGCTAGTGCAGAACTCGGCAGCCCTGTTGTTAATGGGGACTCCCCGTTTCTCTCATATTACACCGGTGCTCCGAGATCTGCACTGGATGCCGATTCAGTGGCGGATCACCTTTAAAGTCGGACTTCTGACATATAAAGCCCTACACGGGTTGGGCCCTGATTACCTGAAAGAGCTTCTGGTGCCTTACCTACCAATGCGACCACTCCACTCAGCCAACAAGGGGTTGCTAGAGATCCCGAGGGTAACTTTAAAATCTTCCGGCGCCCGAGCTTTTATGTTCGTGGCGCCGACCCTCTGGAATTCTCTACCACGTTGGATTAGAGAGTGCATGATGGTGGAGGGTTTTAAAAAGGGCCTAAAGTCTTTTTTTATGGAGTAAGGCATTTGCAGATAACTTGGATGCCGATTAATTGTTCTGTAGTTAACTCAGTTTTTAATATGTTTTAGTATGTTTTATCCTGTATTTTATTGTAATGCACCTTGATTTTAAGAAAGGTGCAGATAAATAAAGCTTATTATTATTATTAATATTATTATCCTGGCACAGCCTGTGCATCCCTACACATGGACCATCACATGCATGTAGCAATACCCCTGTGGGGGAGACAAGATCCCCTGTCCCACTGCAGGGGTTGCTATGAAGACTGAAACAGGATGCCACACTGCCCTGGCTGGGAACACTGCCTCTTGGCTAAGCTACCCCAGCCACCTGACCCAACTCCAGAGTTTGCTCCCGAACTTGAGTTGTCAGTGCAGAAGCATGTAGCCCTTCTACTGAGCCATTGGGCAGCTATGTTTTGGGATTCTGAACTAATAACATCATGGGTTCAAGTCTGCCATAACTCACCAAGTTCTCAGTTTGGGGTTAGTTTCTTCTACTCTACTTAGAATTTAGATATCTTTGAGTTCGATTTTCTGTATGTCTTCTATCTTTTCAAATGCATTTATTTTTATCTCTGTAGAAATACTACATTCTCCATAGTGTTTAGTGTATATTATCTTGTAATATATGTAAATATCACATAGTATTAAATGCCTTTTTTATATACTTCATGCTTTCTGTGACTGAGTCACTTCAAGTATACATAACGGGTAAATTGGCAAGTCTGTGATTCATTTCAATAGCCAAAGGAGATATGGTGGGCTGGTGGCACTGAGGGCTGAGATGCAGTACAGCACTTTACCTTACACCAGACCAGTGACCCAGGTTTGGGAATAAGCTTGGGTCACCAGGGGTCAGCAGGGGGACTGGGAGAGGAGTGGGTGACTGCCTAGCAGCTCTCCTCTCCTGGATTGCAATGGAGCATCTTCCTGGCTCTCAGCTGTCACCAGGTGAACACCACATGGCAGCGCTAGTTGTCTGGGAGGCAAATAAAATGCCTGGAGGGTGGAAGGAGTGATAGTTCTGAAAGCATGCACACTGCCACATGCATGTGCCCTCCACATTGCCACAGCTGCTGGAATACAGACAGAGGAAACTGGAGGAAAAATGCTGGTCTTGGACTCTGTGAAGCCTTGCCTGAGATGCTGCAACTTGCCCTATCACTTCGGATCCCAAGGGTGATTCTGGATATCAGGTGCAAGAAAGGATGGCCCTCCCACTCTGTACCCACCACAGGGGGAATTCCGCAGGGTTACCCAGCTGTGGACTTTGAAGAGAGGTACAAGACAGCTGATGAAGCCTGGGGACAAGGCTGATTAGCCACCCAGTCTGACTAAAGGAGAAAAACCTTTATTAACAAAAAAAATAGCCAAGGGAGATTGATATTGATATTTGGTTAGCCAAAGGAGTGTCAGAAGGGGGCAAGACTTTCTTCAGGTGAATAAGTGCAAAGAGGAAAGAAGGGGGGATAGTGAAGATAAGGAAGCCTGTAGATTGTTACTGCCCAGATGATGATCAGGAAAAAGATGACATCCTCAACAATTTCTGTACAGTATTCACAGTGGAGGGAGAAAGAGGGGTAAAGACCAACAAGGAGCAGGAACACAGAAGGGGGAAGGTAAATACAAGTCCATTTACAGAGGAAAGAGTCTTGAAGGGACTTGCAGACCTAAATGTGGACAAGGCCATGAGACTAGACAGGACACATCCAAGGGTGCTAAGGGAATTCAGAGAGGAGCCTGCTGCACCACTGGCAACCTTATTCAATATGTCACTGGAAACAGGAGAGGTTCCAGGGGATTGGAGGAGTGCAAATGTAGTTCTGCTTCATAAAGGCATCAACAGGGAAGAGGCTAGACACTATAGATGTGTAAGTCTCACATCAGTGCTGGGGAAATTAATGGAAACTGTGTTAAAAGAAAGCCTAGTAAAAGACGGCGGTAAAAGACCTTTTTCAGGTACGTTAGTAAAAGAAAAAAGACTGGGGCAGGAGTGTGAGGATAAGAAAGGAAAAAGGGGGGTGTGCAGAGGAAGACCCAAAAAAAGCAGCTATCCTGAACAAATATTTTTGTTAAGTATTCAAAGAAGAAGGGGAAGGGGAGGGACCACAGTTAGGCAATAGAAGCACCAGTGGAATGGAAGTGGACATCAGCCCTTTTACAGAGGAGAGATTTCTAAAGGAACTTGTAAATCTGAAGGTGGACAAGGCAATGGGGCCAGACAGAACACATCCCAGAATATTAAAAGAACTTAGAGTGGTACTGTACCACTGATGGCTTTGTTCAACAAACCACTAGAAACAGGTGTGGTTCAGGAGGACTGGAGAAGGGCGAATGTAGTCCCTTTCCAAAAAAGTGGGAGCAGGGAGGAGCCTGAAAATTACAGACCAGTCAGCCTGACCTTGGTGGTGGGGAAAGTAATGGAATCTCTGCTAAAGGAAAGGATTGTGATATGTCTTGAGTCCAGCAGTGCGGAGGATCCGAGGCAGCATGGATTCCCAAAAAATCTAATAGATTTCTTTGAGTGGGTGATCAGGGAAGTAGATCAGGGAGGGGCAGTGGATGTAGCCTACCTGGATTTCAACAAGGCCTTTATCACCATCCTACATACTGTAGGAGGTTCATAAACAAGTTGGGCAACCTAGGAGTGGGATCCAGAGTGGTGAACTGGGTCAGAAATTGGTTAAGCAGTTGCACATAGAAAGTGGTGGTGAACTGAGTTCAATCTGGAGAGAGGGAGGTGGCCACCAGGCTGCCACAGGGATCAATGCTGGGACCAGTCCTCTTTAATGTCTTCATAAGTGACATTGCAGAAGGGTTGGAAGGGAAGCTGTGCCTCTTTGCAGGCAACACTAAGATCTGCAACAGGGTTGACACTCCAGGGGAGGAGGGGAAAGAAAATGAGAAGGGACCTATGTAAGCTTGAGGAGTGGTCAAGAGTGTGGCAGCTGAGATTCAATGCAAAGAAGTACAAAATCATGCATTTGGGGCACAGAAATCCAGGGGTAGTGTACATGATGGGAGGGAGGTGCTAATGGCCACCAAATAGAAAAGGGACCTGGGAGTAATCATATCTGATGACTTAAAGGTGATCAAACGATGTGAGAAGGATGTGGAGAGAGCCATTGGAATGCTAAGGTGCATACGGAGAGGAATCACCTGCAGAAAAAAGAAGGTGGTGATGCCATTGTACAGATTATTGTTGAGACCTCATATGGAGTACTATGTTCTGGAGGTCACATCTCTGGAAGGACATAGACAAAGTAGAGGCAGTTCAGAGAAGTGCAACAAAAATGGTGCAAGGGCTGCTCCAGAAGTCATATAAGGAGAGACTAGAGAACCTCAATATGTATTCGCTGGAAGTGAGGAGAGAGTGTGGGGATATGATAGAGACTTTTAAATATCTCAAGGGTATAAATAAGGTACAGGAGGGTAGCATCTTTCAGAAAAGAAGATGTTCTAGAACAAGAGGTGATGATATGAGTCTAGAGGGTGGTAGACTCCGAGGTAATGTCATGAAGTATTTCTTCACGGAAAGGGTGGTGGATCAATAGAAGCTAGTGGGGGAGAAAATGGTGGGTGAATTTAAGAATGCATGGGATAGACATCAGGGAACCCTAGTGATAGGGAAGGGAGGGTAAGCCATAGATCAATTAGGGTCTGCGGTATATGCAGTAGGTAGGAAAAATGGGCAGACTAGGTGGGCCAAGCAGTCCTTGTCTGCTGGCAAATTCTGTGTTTCTATGGTAGTAGGATATCTTGAATCCAGGGGGTTGCAAGACCAAAGACAGCATGGATTCATGAGGGGAAGGTTGTGTCAGACAAACTGTATCTATTTCTTTAACTGGTTGACCAGTGAATTAGATCAGAAAAGAGCAGTGGATGTGGCCTATTTGGAATTCTGTAAAGCCCTTGGCACCATACCACATAGGAGACTTAAAGAAACTGGATATTCTAGGAGTGAGAGCCAAAGTTTTTAACTGGGTAAAAAACTCATTGATGGATGGGAGGCAGAGGCTGGTGGTAAATGGCATTCAGTTAAATAACAGGGGAATAACCAGTAGGGTACCACAAGTTTCAGTATTGTGGTCGGTCTTGTTCAGCATCTGCATAAGTGATATTGCAGAAGAGCTTGAAGGGAAGGTATGCCTTCTTACAGACGACAACAAGATCTGTAACAGGGTGGATACTCATGGAGAAAATGAGAAGGAACCTTAGAAGACTTGTGGAGTGGTCAAGGCTATGACAGCTGGGGCTCAGTGCCAAAAAGTGTAAAATCATGCACCTGGGGCTTATAAACCCATGAGCCAGGTATGAAATGGGTGGGGAATTACTGTCAGTTACTAAGAAGGAAAGGGACTTAGGAATTATACTATCTGATGATCTCAAAGTCACAGGGCAGTGTGACACGGCAGTGGGTAGCCCAGTGGATTGCTTGGGTACATAAGGAGAGGTATCACAAGCAGAAGGAGGGAGGTGATAGTACCATTGCATAGATCATTGAAGAGACCACACCTTGAATATTGTGTACAATTCTGTGGGCCACATCAAGAAAAGACATCAGAAGGGTAGAGGCAGTCAAGAGAGGGCAACTAAAGTGGTATATGGGTTGCATGGGAAACCATATGAGGAGAGACTGGGGGATCTCAAGATGTACACCCTGGAGGAGAGGAGGGGGAGAGAGGGAACATGAC
The DNA here is from genome assembly GCA_016271365.2 of Neoceratodus forsteri. Lineage (NCBI taxonomy): Eukaryota > Metazoa > Chordata > Ceratodontiformes > Ceratodontidae > Neoceratodus > Neoceratodus forsteri. The sequence continues at coordinate 1,336,673,965 of CM057455.1, read as the reverse complement.
CGAGACCTACAAGTACCTAAAGGGAGTGAACAGGGTACAGCTGGGGAGCCCTTTTCAAATGAAAAAGTGCAACAGAACAAGAAGGCATGAAACAAAGGTAGAAGGGAGAAGTTTAAGAGGGATGTGAGGAAATACTGCTTTACTGAAAGAGTGATGGAAACCTGGAACAGTCTGCCACAAGAGGTAGTGGGGTAAAGATTGCGCAGAGTTTCAAGCAAGCATGGAATAGACACAAGGGAATACTATGAATTAAAAAGGGGTGGTTATTGTCAGAGAGCAGTTAGTGTCTACTGGGACAGAATAGGCAAGGAAGAAAACTGTGCAGACTGGGCGGGACGAGCTTTTTTTTCTGTCAACAAATTCTATGTATCTGTTTCTGAAGAGGCAGACTACAGTTACCATTCCTAAGACAAAGTGTTCTCAGCTGTAACAGAAGGGGTAGGTCATTTGCCCTTTGGGTAAGAAGCACTGTACTCTGTGGGCAGTGGCTCTGGTGGGAGTTGGACCTACAGACACCCCAAGTGAGGTTGTGGTTGAGTAGTGGCAACATACCAAAGTAGCTTTTCCAGTTGTCTGAAGGGTTGTGAGAACCAATAACAGTCACAGGCTGAGGGGAAAGAACCAGTCTGTGACAAACTGGTTGACGGTGGTTAGGAACCAAAATGTATTGTCAATAAAAAGATATCTGCCCAGTCACAAAACAGGATATACAAATGTGGATGCTGTATATACTACCATTTTTATTTAGCTGTAAGTAAGAGTAGATAGCTAGAAGACATATGTCTCGGCCATATGAGACACGCACATTGTCAAACCTTCAGGGGCTGTGCAAAAGAAGAGGGTATGTCATTGAGGAAACACAGTCACTCAGTCATTCTTGAGAAAAGTGACCTGGGAAGTGCTGCAAACCTGGTCACTGCTAGCCAAAGTCATGAGACAGAGGCTAGGGAGAGCACAAGTGAGCCAGAGCCTAGAACTGGGGCAGCTATGGAGACTGAGATGATGAAGCTGGAGCTCGCCCTGGTTAAGGTGAAGGCAGATGTAGGACTGCAGTGGACAAAGCTGGAAGCTACTGAGTGAGACAGGCATCACCAGCATGAGATCCAGCTGAAAGAGTGAGAGAGCACAAGAAAGAGAGAGGAGTAAGACAGGCAGCACCAGCTTGAGACCCAGCTGAAAGAGTGAGAGAGCACAAGAAAGAGAGAGGAGTGTGACAGGCAGCACCAGCTTGAGACCCAGTTGAGAGAGTGAGAGAGCACAAGAAAGAGAGAGGAGTGTGACAGGCAGCACCAGCTTGAGACCCAGTTAAGAGGGAATGAAAGAGAGAGAAAAACAGAGGAGAGTGAGAAAGGCAGTGCCAGCATGAGCTGCAAATGAAAGAGAGCGAGAGAAAGAGCGAGAAGAGCAAGAAAGGCAGCACCAGAATGAGATCCAGCTAAGAAAAGAGCAAGAGCGTGAACACGAGAAAGAGATGGAGATTCTGCACCAGAAGATGGCACCACATACCATAAGTACTGGCATGAGGGATTCAACCCAAGAAGCCAAAATTAATTGAAAAATGTTAAAGAAGTAGAAGGATGGGGATGATCTTGATTTGTTTTTAAAAATTTTGGAGAGAATTTGCAGACAATTTGAATTGGACAGGGCTTCCTCACAACTTATCCTTTTCCACACCTTATGGGCAAAGCATTAGAAGCTTTTGCCAGAATGGACAATGAAGACTGTATGGATGTAACAAAGTTAAAAAAAATGCCTTGTTAAAATGTTTTGAACTGATTCCCAAGGCCTATAGACAAGAATTTAGAGATCTAAGGAAGGCATTGGGAGATAGTTATGATGAAGTGTGTACAACTAGGCAATCCATTAAAGCGATAATTAGAGAGTACAAAGCCTAGCTCCATGGAAGAAATAAAAGACTTGCTTCTCATGGAACAGTTTTTGTAAAGACTGTACCAGAGAAGCTTGGAATATGGGTGCAGGACAGGACTCTGAGCTTCATGAAGGAGGCAGCCAAGAGGGCTGATCAGTTTGTATCCAGACAACAATACTTTCAGCATAAAAACAATAGGGGAGGGACATCAGGTGGTTTTAAGGGAACCCAGAGGGGTAGGCAACCTAAGGGAAGCCAGCCTGTGCCCAAATGAAATGATAAGCCAAATGATTTCAAAAGTAAGGAGTCATGGGAACATAGGTGCTGTATTTGCCAAAAATTGGGATGCTTGTCATATCACTGTCCTAATCATATAGCAAATGGGGTGAGTGCAGCTGGAGGGGCTTGCTCTGGAAGTTCCTAGCAGCTAAAGGCCTGTACCCAGAGTTCAGTACCCACTAACTCCACTACAGAAATGTACCCTTGTGTTGGTGAATGCGATGATGACCCAGGGATTGAGGTACACTGTGGCCTCCATTTCAATGGTAAAACAGGATTTGATTCACAAGGAATAGATCCTGCTGGACCAATCCTGTGGTCTCAGGACCAATGACCCAGATCTTTCTAAGATGGGAAGGTAGCCATGGCTAGGGTTGTCAACTTTGAATTGGGCCAAAACCTGACCTGATAGCCCCACCCCCTCGCCACACCCCTTTTCCAATGACCACACACCCTCAGCCCTCCCTGCATCACGTGACTTGTAAAAATTTTACCTGAAGAAACCTTAACACAGATGGCTTATTACTTACTTAATAGTAATGGTGCCTCACTATTTTGGTGTGCAGTAATACAGATCCAGTATTATAATAAGATGCCAGTCACGAGTTCAGTAAACATGTACACCATTTATTTAACAATCACTGTATTATACATGGTGCCATAGAAAATAAACATACTCATACAAAGTACAGTGTAATAGATGCATGAGAATAGTTTACAAATAAAAATCACTGGAAATGTAACAAGCATTTGAAATACCAGAAAACTTCAGAAGTAGAATAGCAAAAAAAACTATTAGAAGATCATTCCATTCTCAGATCACTTATACAGTACTGTATCTCAAAACACATAGTCCAAACTGAACAAGTATATACCTACTAATTATGGTAATATTGAAATCATACATAATTTGTGATTGAAAATGTTATTTGTGATTGGACATTGCAGCTTCAAGGCGCTTCGTATTTGATTTAATAAAAGAGTGGAACTGTGTACATGTAAAGCTGTAGTTTAATTTCACTTGAAGTTCAGCTTTTATCAAGGATACCATCATGCTGTTTCTCTCATCAGTCCATAAATTCCCTATTAATGAAAAAACATGCTCCACAAAACTCTTACTAGCAGGGATGGACAACTCAAATTGTATGATCTTGTATAGCATCCTGTACTCAGGTGCTTTGTCATAAAATGCCACCCATCTCTCACCAGCAGATTTGTCCTTTATTTCAAGCAAGAATGCCAATGCTTTGCATAATGGTGAGAAATCAGAATACAGCAAATCCATATCAAGCCCATGTCCATCCTGTAGCTTCAGCACCTTCACAGAGTCACTTGGTTCATCTCACAATATTGTCTGCTGTTGGGAGAATATCTGCATCACCTTGAGGGGGCTATTATCAAAATCAAATTATTTGTTGAGGTAAGCCAGGGCCCAAATATAAAAGTCAACCAAATCTTTGCAAACTTTCTCTCTGACATTTGATGGACATTTTTTAGAGCTGCAGTGACTTTGAACCCAAAGAACTTGTCCTCAAGTCTCTTCTCCAATTCACTGCACATATGATGCATCACACGATACTCATCTGGAGCAATTAATGGAGCTGGGCAACACACTTGTAGAAAGCTTGAAGAATAAACTGTATCAAATGCAAGTAACATTCTGTCTCTGGCACTTTACTGGGGTTGCTGTATCCATCTTCTTCGGACTCCACAAATTTCCAGATTGAAGGATGACATTCATCTGGTCCTTGCATTATAAAGTAGCTCTTGATGGTGGGCCAACACTCTGTGAGCCTGGCTACAGCAGGAGAAAATGAGAGATACCTGGTTACTGCATGCTGCAGGAACTCCTCAAAGTTCTGATCCACAAAGCAAACATTTCTTTGAGCTGGTGAATCATCTTTGCAAATTGAGAAAACTCATTGCAGATTTTTAAAACAAGGGTCTCCACGTCAAACTGTGCCAGAGTCTTGATTGCATTCCTAGCACAGTTGTGGATAATGCAGCATAAACAATTAGCAGAAATGATGTGTGGTATTGAACACTGAGCAATGTTTACTGTAGCTGACAGAAGCATTGTCTGCAGCGTAGCTGGACAGATGTTGTAACTGTAATCCTTTTTGACAAGAGAAGCTTCTTCATGGTCCTCATAAAAATCCAGAAGTTTGTGCTGAATGACACTTTTTGCATGGAAGAACTGAATTGCCACAGGGAACAATTTTTTGTTTCCTTCATTGGATGCATCTGAGGCCACTGAAAAATATGACGGTCCTAGTTCATTCAAAATAGTTCCTCCAAATATGCTGCCAAGCCATTTGTAACAATGCACTCTGACTTGGTCTTTCCATAGCTTAATTGTGAAGCAATGCTGAGTCAGAATAGATGTTTTTTGCCAGTTTACTTCCACAATCCACGGACAGGTATGAATGGTGATGCTGCACTCCATGGTAAACTGACGCAGCCTCAGCAGCTGTAACTTTCATGGTCTCTGCTGTCTGGATCTTTGGCTGGACACATTTGATCATAAACATGTTCTCGTTTTGCAACTGGACACTTTGCTGGTGTTTTTTGGCTTGCTGGTGATTTTTCAACATCTTTTCTCCATCGCACTTAACAGTAAAAGTACTGCCACAGATAATGAATTTGGCAGAACTGTCCATGCCTGGCACTGACTGCCACACCCAAGGAGATTTCTGCTTCCACTCTGTAATGTAGTTGTAGAACCCCTTGGCCTTCTTTGCTGGTATGGGACTGCTGGTGGTGGCATGATTTTCTTTCTCTAAAGTCATTACTCTTTTCTTGCTGTAAGCATTCATTCTTACAACGACAAAACACATAGTTTCTGCTCCCCGAATGGTGTGACCACAACAATTAACTAAAAGCCAAAGCAAAACAAATCAAAACAAACAATGAATATAATGCCCATCAGGTGCAAAACAAGCAAAACAAATTGGCTTGGTTCTATCCCGAGAAACAACCTTAAGACAGCAAAGTGCACACAACCGCTGACTATGACCTAGCTTCGTTAGACCAGTGCCCATGGGGGAGGGCCTTGTCGTGTTGGCACTGCTGTCCACTAACACTTCCCTAGCTGGTACCACTGTGACAAACTCAGAGCCCCCACACATACAGATTGTGCCATCTCACATAGTCACTGACAGACTTTACGTGTTGGCAAGACTGCTTAAAAAAGACAAATGCTCTTTGACTCCAGCGTTAAGTATGATAATCACTATTGCTTAGTTAGACCAGTACCCATAGGGGAAGACCCTGTCATGGTGGCACTGCTTTCCACTAATGCTACCCTATAAGGTACTGACTTTTTAATATAGCAAACTTAGAGCCTCACTGTCTCACACATGTGAAAGGCCTTGGTGCCATCCATCTCACACAGTCACTGATGCAGACTTTATGAGGTGGCAGCAAGACCATTTGAAAAAGCCAAATGGTACCTTAGTCCATCTAGATAAGACAATCACATGAGTTAAATGATATATAATTTTGAATACACCAGTTTACACTTCAGTCAAACTCAGTTTCAAACTAGCACTAACCAATCATGATGTGCCAGACATTGCCAGCAGCTCTATTACAAATAAAGCAACATCATCAACACAAACTATGGGTTGGTCAGGTCACTGGACAAAGGACAGACACTCCTCTGCATTAAATTACCTTTACCCACTATTCTGCTCCCACTCCAAATAATTGGAACAAATGTCACATCTCTTGTACTTCTAGGGGATCCAGTTATGTATTGGCTAGCAGAAGCAGCACCCACTAACTCCTTAGGACAGTAAGCAGTAGCAGGGTGCAGAGAGCACAGAAATGTTTGTTTCATAGCTGGTCCCAGAAAATGTAATGCCCTCATGCAGTGACCCAACAAGTCCAGTGCAAGGTTGTACTGTACTGTTCTTAACTGTACCCATATCTTTTACTACACTATTTTCTAAATTGCACAAACTAAGAAACATCAATAAATAACAATGTATATATATCCTAAATTAAAGAATACAAATATAAATGATAGATGAGCGTGTAATACATGGCAGTAATACCATCAAGAGGTTTTGGGGACTTGGAAGATGGAGAGCGATGAGAGATGGTTTTTACTGCCTTGTAATGCACACTTATTTATCTTTTATCTTTTGTACTATATGGATCCAAGGAGCTAACACTTTTCTACAGAGATGTACTGCAAAGCTGCCAGGGTGTCAAAGTGTGTGTGTAGGTCTCTTTAAGAGGAGTTGCTTTCTAGGTGTTGCTATGGACGCCAGAATGTCAATATGACTGTAAAGCATCCAGCATGTGTTCCTATTGGTTGTTCATGTGTTTTATGAATAATTACGCTGCGAACATGGCGGCTTCAGTATGCAAGCGGTCAAGGAGCTGCACGCCTTTAGTTTTTACATTGCGGTGTGGTTCATTTGTATTAACTTAATAGCACCCAAAAAGAAAAAGATTCTGTGTGGAAGCAGAGTGAGCGGGAGATGGACAGTTGGCTCCAGGTGAGATTTTGTTGATTTTTGGGAGCAGCGAGTTGGCTTTTACTGTACGTGACCATTACAGTAAAAGACGGCTCATACTGTGTATGCGACATGTATGAGTGTGCACTTGTGCTCTTCTGATATTTTGATAATACTATCATGCTGACCTCTAACCTGTACTATTATGGGGTCTGAATGATAGTATTATGGATTTGGAACAATGCTATTATCAGTTTGACTGCAATGTATTACCGGAATTTTTTTGGATGCTTCACAATAGTATTATTTTTGATATCCATATATTACATTACAGTAATCCATTCCATATCCACACAGAAGCATAACATTTATTGTCTTAAATAAACATTTTAGCATAAAATGACTGTCTCTGGCCAAACTAGAACCAACACATCAGTATGATAAATTAAAAAATATCCCTGTTATTTATTTATCAGCCTTTAGCTTACCTTAAAAGTTTGCTGCTGAGCTGCTGTAGGGTGCGTCACTGTGGCAATAATTGTCCTGTGGGCTTGCTGGCTGGTTACTCTGAGTATGTCCTGGCTTGTAGTCTGTGCTAGGGCTGGCTGGTTGGCTGACTGTAGCTGCACAGTGAAATCTCCAGTGGGTCTGTGGAACTCTTGCTGGGTCTCTGGTGACTCTTTAGGTCGGTCCTCAATCTGTGGTAAAACAGCAGCAGTCTGGAAGGTAGGAACACTGGAGCAGTCATCTGAACAGTAGAGGGCATAGGCTGTGCCCTCAGTTTTATAGAGAAGGAACTGGAATGCCCTCTTGTTTTATTTTTCCTGCTGCATCATTGTGTAAATTACTTGATCATGATCAAGGCTGGATTGCAGTCACATGATTGGGCAGATCAACATTCTGTGCCCCTTATTGGCTGCCTGTACAAACCAGCAGCTAGTGTTTAACTGGCCTGGAAGTGAGAGAGCGCAGTATCTCAGTTGGGACTCAGTCAGCGGGGATGGGGACCAAGTCCCATTCAGCAGGCATACTGGCAGGCTGTTTGTTTTATTACTCAGTCTTACTCAGTTTTTTTAAGACAGAGGTAGGCTGTAATCCCATCATGACTGTCTCCCACTACTTAGTGGTCACATTGTTCCCTCAGATGTTTATTCAGTTTTGTCCTGAATCTGCCAAATGATGTCATGTTGACTAGTTCCTGAGGCAAAATATTTCATAGTTTTGGGGCTCTCACTGTTTAAAAGTTGTCCCATTTGTTGGTTTTAACCCTAGGTATCATTAATTGTTGGTTGTGAATTCTCAGGTTCACTGCCCTGTTCTTATGGTCTGTATTATATAATGTGATGAGTACTGGGTCCTATAATATTTTCAACAGCAGTAATATATCCCCCTTTATCGTTCTATCCTCAATGATGTTCAAGTCCAAATCCCAAAGTCTATTGTCATATGGCATGTTACTAAGTCTGGGGATTAGCTTGGTCATTCTTCTCTGGACACTCTCCACCAGTTTTATGTCTCTTCTCAGGTAGGGAGACCAAAAAGGGGACCCATAATCAAGGTGCGGCCTTACACAGGTTCTATACAGGCTAATTAAACACTGTTCATTCCTTGAAACAAATGCCTTTTTTATATAGCCTATCAATCTGTTAGCTGTCTGAGTAGCACTTCGACAATGATTAGATGAGTCAAAACTGTTGTTCAAAATAATACCCAGATTGCATTTGTTCTGTATGTGTTTAAGTGTTGCACCATTTAACGAAGTATGATTTGAGGGGGTTATTTTTCCCTAAATGAAGGACAGTACATTTGTTTGCATTAAATTTAATTTTGTTTGATTTTGCCCATACTACAACACTTCTCAGATCTTTAACTAAGCATAAGTATTTTTTTTCTGTATTGACTTCTCCACTTATTTTTATGTCATCAGCAAATTTAGGTATATTATTTTTAACATCCTGGTGCATGTCACTTACAGTATGAACAAACCAAATAAGGCTGGTCCCAGGACAGTTCCCTGGGGTACACTACTAGTAACCTGGCCCTCCTCCAATAGATGCCCATTCGCTCTCACATGCTGAGTTCTGTTGGCAAGCCATTCTTCGACCCACCTTACAAATTATGGATTCAACTCTATGTTTTTTAGTTTTGTGATAGATTCATAATGGGGCACAGTATTATTTTACTTTTTTTCTTGTCCCTCCCAGTTCACACTTCATCCAGAGTAGAGAGAAGACTTGTCTGAATGAAAGGATGGTGTTGAGGATTTTGCCATGGAGCAGGAGGAGCAGATTTGTGATGTGGAGCTGGAGACTGGGATGCAGCAGTGACTGGCAGTGAAGGAGCCATTCGGTGGAACTGCTATGGTGGTTTGGATCTGGGGCAGGGTCCAGGGAATGTATCTCGACTCCTGTTATGAGGGAAGAGAGATCACTTGCTGCCACTCTCAGTCAGACTGTCCAGTGGTGTGTAATACTTTTTTTTTAAATGAACAACATGGCGCTTGCTGAGACAGAGCACATAAACCAGAGCAAGAGGTGGAAAAAACATACAACTAGAGAAGGCACCAGCTTACTGGATCATCTGGTAAAAAAATGGGTAGGTGGCAACCCTAGCACCGGGCATATTGGAGGTGGGTGTTGTACTCGACCTGCCCATGAATGCAATTATGGGTAATGACTTTGACAGTCGGGCCAATACTGTGTGCATCACTACCCATAGTAAGGATAAATGAAGCAACTCCTGAGGACACAGAGGGGGCAGTGCTACTGGGAGCAGCCACTTCCTCAGCAGCAGGGGAAGTTATAGCTAAAGAATGAGCTGGGAGCAGTGGTTCTGAGCCACTGCTACAGAGTAGGGAGAGTCCAGCCATGCACTGGAGAGTGTATTTTAGGGAAAGTCAGGCATGTGGAGCTGAGGGAAGCTCAGCAATCTGACCCCACCCTACAGAAATTAATGGAGTCAGCCACCAGAATGAGAGGCTAGACTCAGGGTCAGAGAAAAGAAAGGTATATGGGGAGAATGGGCTCCTATAACATGTGTGGATTCCAAAGGAAGGACCAGAGGAAGGGGTACTCCAGCAGCTAATAATTCCTAGAGTCTATAGGAAGCAGCTTCTGTCCTTAGCCCATGATATGCCCTATTCTGGACACTTAGGAGTCAGCTGTACAAAAAGGCAGCTGATCAATAATTTGTACTGGCCCAGTATCTTTAAGGGCATGGCAAACTACTGCCTGACTTGTCCACAGTGCCAGAGGGTGGAAAAGGTTGGGAATAAGGCTAAGGTGACCTATATTCCCTAGACTATATTTGAATAGAGATTTTGGCAAGCTGCTGTGGACACTGTGGGGCCACTCAGCCCCAAATTGCCCAGGCAAGTGGTACAGTTTGATGGTTATGGATTATGCCATGAGGTAGCCAGAGGCCATGCCCTTGTCCTCAATTGAGGTGGAAAAAGTGGGTGATGAACTTCTGGGGATCTTCATCTGGGTGAATTTTCCCCAGGAGATTCTATCAGATCAGGGCACCAATTTCATGTCTGCCCTAATAGCTAGTCTTTAGGAGAAGTGTAGAATGAGGCACTTCAGGACCTCCCCTTACTATCCACAGACTAATGGTCTGATCGAGTGATTTAATGCATCTCATAAGGCTATGAAAGGGGCATTCACCAACTAGCATGCAAGAGAGTGTGGACAAGTACTTACCCCATCTCTTATTCCCATATGGGGAAGCCCCCTGGGAGTCCATAGGGTTCTCACCCTTCAAGCTCCTGTTTGGCCATAGAGTAGTTTGGAACAAATGGTAAGTGAATCTACCAGGACAAATAAAAAAAATCAATTCCAGCACTTTATGGGATTGGGTACTAGCAACCAACTGTAAACATTTAAAGAAAACTGTAGTACTTCCAGATGATCTAAGTGATCATTTTTCCACGTTTGCCACTGGATGGTAAAAATGAATAAGCCAGAACCAGAAACAATTAGTATTAGGAACATTTCTGCTGGTAAAATAACAAATTTTAAGCAAATGTTGAATAGAGTTGATTCGTCATTTATTGATAATAGTCCATCAGCTGATTTGGTGTTAGATGTTTTTATTACTGAATTTAATCAAATATGTGAGAAATGTGCACCAATAAAGAAAGCAAGACAATGAGGAGAGGTCTTACATTTCTTAATTGGGGAGGCAAAACAGTTAACACCTCCCCCTGCTAGTTCCTCCCAAAACTTGATTAGCCATAGGCATGAAATCCTTCTCCATTTAGCACCTCAGAGATGGAATAACCTCCCTCAGCGATTACCTTCCTGTACGTCTCTCCCTCAATTAAAAAATACCTCAAAGAAATCTTCTTTCCCCCTTCCAAACTGCATGTGTAAATAAGCCCACCCTAACCATAACAATTGTCCTTCCCTCCCCTTCGTGCCGGTCAACCCCCGACCTTCTTCTCTGCTGAATCCCTTTACTACTCTCTCTCTCTCTCCCTCAGCCTCAATCTCAGTCCATTGTATATTTGTATATACCTTAATATTTATATTTGTAAATACACTGTTTATATGAAAATATATTAACAAAAGAGTGTATATTGTGTCTCCTTGGCCTACTTAACAACCTAGGCCACTTAGCATTTTTGCCCTGTATTAATCTCCAGTTTGTAATCCCTACCCTCACTTGCCTGGACATGTGTAATTCTACCTATCATCGTATGCCTGTTCCATGTAACTTACTATTCTCCTGACTTGTCTGTAACCATTATCCTGAATTGCTCCTGCTGAAAATGTATTTCCCTGGGTCGCCTCTGAAAAAGGAACATGTATGTCCCACTGGGTTTACCCAATCATCAAAATTCAGATAAATAAATAATGAGGGAGAGGGACAGAATGTGATTAAAATACAAGCATAGTAGCTTGTAAAATGGATAAAATAGCATACAAGCAATTGTGTAATACAGTAGATGTAAAGTAATTATTCAGAGAACTAAGGCTGATTATTTTTAACAAAAACAAAAGGAGGAAGCAGAAACTTCTAGAAAGTTTTGGGATAGTATTAATCAGATTTTAGGCAAAAATAATAAAGTGATTCCCAGGGCAATGCAGTGAGGTGATAGTTTGCTGGTGGAACCATTTGTGACAGGATTGAATAAGACCCCTGTCCCATTTGTTATGCAAAAAGAATTAAAAACAAGGATCTGTTGTATGCTCACCTTTTCTGTCTCTTGTCTGTCTGATTGCTCAAATTTTCTTGTGAGACCTAGGAACTGTTCACTCTGATGGTCTCACAATCCCTTCCCCCCCCCGCTGTCTCCCTGCCTTCGCTTGCTGTTTCTATCTTTTCTTTCCCTACATATCTGTAATCATAAAAATATATGTGAATCTTTGTGTGAAACTGGAATCTATTGGTTTGAAAATGTACTGTATATAGTTATATCATTGAAATGGTTGCAAAAAGCTATTTGGAACTCAGAGGGTTAACTTTGAGACACAGTTTGACCTCCAGAAACTCTTTTGCAGAGTTGTCAACAGGAGATCAGCTCAGGGACACCATATTCCATTTTGTTGCACCTGCAAGGAAAGAAATTGACAACGCGCTGATACATTTTGTGAGAAACAGGCTGCCTGTTAGTAAGCTCAGGATGCAGAAGTTAAATGCCAGAGAAAGACGTCTTATAAATGGAGAGATTGAGATTTGAAATTGAAAAGAAACTGTCAGATGAAGGACTTTGTTTTTTTGTACTGCTTTTTTAAATAGCTATCCTGAACATTTTTGTTACTGTTATTAATAATAATAAAATGCTACGTGTGAATTTTATATCTGCTCCAGGTATTCCTATGCTTCCTGTCCTTTGCCTCAACGACAACTATTTGATGTAGCAAATTAATTTAACACCTTTTGTAGTTGTTTTTCTACACAGGCAAATGCTGCCTGTGTGGAAGGTAAAAATGAGAAAGAAACAACAGGTTTGAGAGAGAATTTTATTTTAAACAGGTTACAGATAAGGAAGTAAAAAAAAGTATGTAACAAAATGAATACAAGAAAAAGGGTAGAGAATGATGGTTTGGGTACAGTACTCTTGAAAATAGCAACTGTTGAAGTGGCAGTTCCTATTAGAAAAATTCTAAATTTACCATTGTGTACACAAGAGCTTCTAGAACTTTGGAAACAGGCAGAGGTGGTCCCTTTGTTTAAGGGAGGGGACAATACAATAACCAGTAATTATAGTCCGATTTCAGTCCTGCCCCCACAGTCCAAAGTACTGGAGAAGACTGTGTATGATCAGTTGATGAGATATATTGATGAATGTGGCATGTTGACTAATGCTCATCATGGCTTTCGAAAGAAATGCAGTACATCTGCTTTACTGTAGTATATGGACTTCATGGGTGGCACCTTGGACAGTGCAGACATGGCTGGGGTGGTCTATTTTGACTTGTCTAAAGCTTTTGAGATAGGTTACTTGCAAGACCAGTGTTTTACAATGTTCAAAAACATGGAATTCCATTCTGATCATTCTGGATTCCAGAATTTTGCCAGTGTTTCAGAATCCAGTTACCAGGATTTTGCCAGTAATCAAAAATGGAATATTTTTCACTTGTTTTAATTAACAAAGTAGTTAATCACAATGTTTTATCATATTTTATGCAGATTTAAGCTAGCTAAGCAGAATACAAGATTTAATCTCCTATTGCATTTTATTATTGCTACCCAAGTTTTGCCTTTGCCAGCAGGCAAGGCTAGTGACTGTGAAACTCCAGTGGCCTAACCAGCATACTTATAAAAATGTTACCCTCTCAAAACAAGCTACCAGGTGAAATTAAATGGCCCCATGGTAGCAGTAATATTTTTCTATTCAGCAGATACCAATTTTGATCCATGTTTTATACCAAATAAAAACTAAAGTATCATCTTCGTTTTAATGCTGTATATTAATGTAATTCATGTTTTGTGATGCATGGAATATAACTTCTCCAAGCTAAATTGCAATAGAGTGATTTATTTGAATGAAATTTACAAAGATATACAGGCATGCAAAAAACAAAACAATTTAAATCCAGGGGATTGTCTACATGTGCTACATAAGCTAGTAACATACCAGCTTAATGGCAAAACTAGAAACTAACACATAGCTACAGAATGCAAAGGCTACATAAGCAAACATTAAGACTGCATAATACATGTAAATCTATATATATTGTGCATGGAAGTGGTGTTTTATTACAGTGGAGCACCATTTTTACAATATTGCACAACAACCATATCACACAAGCAGGCTTAGAAGATTATTTATTTATTTACTGTATTTATTCATTTTACAATTTTTGGCCAGGAAAGACACATTAAGCTGAGGCTTGTTTCCAGGTGTGCCTGGGAGCACAGGGATGTTAAATAATGTGTTCATGGTCACACAGTATGCAAGTGGTGGCTGTAGGATTCACATCCAGTTCTCCAGGTTTGCAGCTCAGTGCTCTTAACCACTACTGCCTCCCTATTATGAAAAAAAAACAGCATTGAAAATAATTTTAAATTGTTGACAGGCTTCTCCATTGGCTGGTCAAAATCTATCCATACATGGAAAATGACTGCTCCACATCTGTACTGGAAACTGGGTCCCAGATGACCTGAAGGACTGCCTTAGCTAAAGCTGGTACCTGCGAGGACATGGAAATCCAGTATTGGTAAAGATCAAAAGATCTCATGTCTGGTAGTGCCTGCACATCCTATTGCATGTAGATCTCCCAGTCCTTCAAAAGGGCAGTCTTATTGTGCACACTGAAAATTGGGATAGTACAACTAAAAGTCCTTATTGAGTTTGAGGAGATTCAGGGGGTTAAAAACTAGGCAGACCTTCAGAAATGGTATAGATGAATTTTTGTCCAGGTCTCCAAATACACCCCTGCTTACAGAGGCCAAGCATGAGTTCCATGCTCGACACAATACCAAAACTGCCCTCATCAAGTTCACCCACTCCATAGATAAAGCTAACAACGAATGCCTCTACACCAGCACTGTGTTCATAGATCTCACCGAAGCCTTCGATCTCATTGATCATGAAGTCCTCCTACTTACCCTGGCTGGCCTCCATTTCTCACCTGAGGTCTGCCTGTGGTTCAAGGATTACCTAATGGGCAGATCCCATTGCACCATTATTGGTGGTGTCCTCTCTGAATCCTGCCCCATCCAATATGGCATCCTCAATGGTCCATCCTGGGCCATCTTCTCTTCTCTCTAGTCATTAACTCCCTGCCTGACATCTGCACCACCTCCAAACTCATTCTCTATGCTGATGATGCAGCCCTTTTCTGTCAGGACAAAAACCTCAACGCTCTCATTAACAAACTCCAATTCGATTTCAGCAGACTTCACATCTGGTTCATGTCCAAAGGTCTTGAACTCAACTCCAGAAAAACTAAGTTCTTGGTTTTCTCCAGCCCCCTCAAACCCATTGGCTTTGACCTCTCCCTCTATGACAACCTTGGTAACTCCACTGAAAGTGTCAGTGAATTCAAGTACCTTGGCTTACTCCTTGATAGCTCACACTAGCCTCACAATCAAAAAAGCCCACCAACACTTCAGTATCCTCCACAGAACCAATCATTACCTTAATAGGGAATCCAAATCCCTCTTAGTCTCCAGATTCTTCCTTCCTGTCTTCGACTATGGTTAACTTGTCTCCCTTCCCCGCCTCTCCATCAAACCTTTCTCCAGACTTTGAAGCTCCTACCTAAATGCTATCTGCTTTTGCCTCTGGTCTCCCTAAATTCACACACCACTGTGACCTGTATAAGCTCACCAGTCAGCCCACCCTTGAGGCCCGCCTCAACTGCAAGATGGCCACCTTCTTCTTCAAACTCTTCCATGGACTGCTCCCTGATTGCCTCACCACTCTCTTCCAGACAGCCACCACCACCAGGGCCACTAGACTGTCCTCCACTCTCTCTTTCACTGTTCCTTTCTGCCGGACCACCCAAGGCCAGAAAACACTCTCTTTTATGGGATCCAAGCTCTTCAACTCTTTCCCTCTGGAACTAAAACTCTGTCCCTCCACAAATGCCTTCAAACACAATATCCGGAGACATTTCTCTCCCACCTGCACCTGCTCACAGCCCTAATCTGGCTCCTTTTCTGCACTCTTTTCCCCTCACTCACTGGTTATCCACCTCTGGCACTTACCCTCTCTTTCTAGCACTTGTAGTATGGTTAATCCACCTAGGCTAGTTTTTAATTTTTTGTTTCCTACTGTTATATTATTTTATTGTTAAACCATCACTGAATGCTTAATGTCACCTTGTATTTGTTAATTCACCAAGGCTAATTCATGGTTTGCCCTTTAGTCTATATTATCCTGATTTTATGTACCACTGCATTAAACCTCGCTGTTAGTTAAATGTTTTAGCCTATGTCATGTCTCATGATTGTTGTACATAACTGGACACTTGTGTAAATGGCAGCAATGCTCACATGCCTTTCCAGTATAACTAACAGAAATGAAATAAAATGTTTTGACAGCTTCTCCAAACCGACCTTGAAAGCATTTTTGAACATTTTAATGTGCTTGCCCTTATCTCTCAGCTGAGACATGTACATTTGTACTTTCTCACCAGACCCATTGTTTTTAGTCGATCCAGCCTCAAACCAGTTTGTAATTCAGATCAGTGTGTCATATGTAAGTATAGCAAGAGGTTTCGAATGTTAAGTCCTGACAGCAATAATATCTGTTGAATTCTCAGACGTGAACACCAGTTGTGCTTGGAGCTCTTCCTACCACTCCTCCAATAATGCATTCAGATTGTTAACTGAAGTGGCATAACTAGCATCCTCCCTGAAAAAGTCCTGCAGGTATTGCAGGTGTATTGACTGGTATGCCACAGCTGCAAACTATGTGTTCAATCTTGTAAGACCTGTAACTGGTGGCAAAGCACTCAAGTCCCTTGGAACATCCTAATCATCCAAAAAATATAATAAACGCTTTCATTTTGGAGACTGCTGAAATACATATTTTACTAATGAGACAAGTTTATTTACATTTCTCAAGTGGTGCAGCCATGCATCCCAAGTAAAAGACAAGACATGTGCCTAGCAACAAACATGCACAACATGGTCCCCAATAACCCATGAAGTGCATGGTTAAACCATTTCACCATGTATCAGGCACTGTCACTGACACAGGAAACTACATTCTTAAAATTGCTATTATTACTTTGTAGAGTCTTCAGGACAGCTTGAGCCACTGTTGAATGATTTACAGTGTCCTGTTCTGTACCGTTCACAAGAAATGTCTTTCCCCCCTTCCAGTGCAAAGATAATATTGAAAATACACCATGACTGTGCATCTGTGCTCTCATCATATACAACAGACAGCGATTTCCCCACCACAGCTGTATTAATGTCTGCATCAAGCTGATCTCTTAATTTCGGTAGGTAGATCTGCCTCAGAGTATCTGCTTTGGGCAGTGCTCCAATCCCCTCACATATGTTTCCATCCAATCCCTCAGCTGTGGATGATCCAGCTTCTCCCGGATATTTGCCACACACCTTGCCTTCATCATGTCAGTGACCAGCTCATTTCTCACAATAGGTGATTCAATTGCAGATTTGAAACTGCTGGTTAGTCACCTGCTTTGTTTGCTTTCCTTCCCAAGCAACTTGCTCTTTATTCATGGAATGTTTCTGGCTGATCAAATGATCCGTCACTGAATCCTTTCTTGTACAGTCCAAGACACGGTTGCAGTATGGGCAGAATAGTTTTCCTCTATCCTTGTAGAGACCTTCAGATCTATCCTTGTAGAGACCTTCAGACTTGAATTGAAGGGCCCAATACTTAGCAGGGGTGTAGCAGAACTTTGCCTTTTTATTGAGTGGTGCAGCAAATATTGTGCAGGCACAATTAAAATTTGTAAACTACTGAAATCAAACAAAGGTGCAAACA
Source organism: Neoceratodus forsteri (assembly GCA_016271365.2). Classification (NCBI taxonomy): domain Eukaryota; kingdom Metazoa; phylum Chordata; order Ceratodontiformes; family Ceratodontidae; genus Neoceratodus; species Neoceratodus forsteri. The sequence goes on along the minus strand of CM057455.1, from coordinate 1,336,656,432 downwards.
CTAGTTGACTGTTCCAATCCTCCTGATGAGATAACACATGAAAAAATGTATTGCAGTCCATGACTTTTATCCTAGGTATTATGGCAGCAGTCTACAACTTCTATCTTCTAGGTTCTAGGTCCAACAGCAGAAGCAGTCTATGACTCCAACCTCCAGGTATGATGGCAGCAGTAATCTGACTCCCATCCTCCACGTACAACTGCAGCAGCAGTCTACAACTCTCATCCTCAGAGTATGAATTCAGCAGTAGTGTACAGCCACCATTCTCTAGGGGAGATGGCAGCAGCAGTCTACAACTCCCATCCTCCAGGTATGATGGTAGCAGCAATCTGACTCCCATCATCCACGTACAATGGCAGCAGCAATCTACAACTCCCATCCTCTGGGTATGAATGCAGCAGTAGTGTACAGCCACCATTCTCTAGGGGAGATGGCAGCAGCAGTCTACAACTCCCATCTTCCACATTTGTTGGTAGCAGCAATCTGACTCCCATCATCCATGTACAATGTCAGCAGCAGTCTGCAACTCCCATCCTCCGGGTATGACAGCAGCAGTAGTTTACAGCCACCACTCTCTAGTTGAGATGGCAGCAGCAGTCTACAACTTCCATCCTTAAAGTATGATGGCAGCAGCTTTCTATGTCTCCCCCATCCTCTTGTACAGCAGCAGCAGTAGTCTATGACCCCAGTCCTCCAGGTAGGATGGCAGCAGCAACTGAGGGCTACCATTCTCCAGGCAAAATTCCAGCTGCAGTCTACGACTCCTATCCTCCAGGTACGAAGGCAGCAGCAATCTATGACTCTCATTCTCCAGGTATGACAGCAGCAGCATTCTACAACTCCCATCCTCCAGCTACAAAGGCAGCAGCATTTGACAACCCCCATCCTCCAGGTACCGTGGCAGCAGCAGCCTACAGCCACCATTCTGTAAGTGAGATGGCAACAGTGATCTACAACTCCCATCCTCCAGTTACGATGGTGGCAGCAGTCTACAACTCCCATCCTCCAGTTACAGGTGAGGTCCTGACATACTTCGGATGGTGGGAGTCTGTGTGTCCCTGCACAAGTTGGAGAGTTTCTGTACCTTGTGGCATGGTCTAAAGCAAGTTTCAACAGACACTCTGATTTTCTAAGGGACGCAGTGGGTACAAGCAGAAAAGCAGAAAGCTACACAGACCTAGAGTACATTGCAGGGGTGGGGGCCTTACACACTGTGACTCACTGAACAAGTCTAGGGGTCTCCATTTTCTGCATGCACCACAGCAAGTTTGGCTGGAGAACTGGCAAGATACACAGCAGCATGTCAGTGTTAGTCCACATTACATCCCCTTTGTGGTGGCAATGGAAAGATCCTGCCCCCCCCCGGGCAACATCACTCCAGGAAAGCAGCCACCTACTACATTGATGTCAACTCTCCCAAATCTAACTCACCCCTGCTTAATTTGTTTTGTGGCATGCAACAATTAAGCGATCCTGGGACTTCCTCAGGGATGCACAAAAAGCAACACAGTCGAAGAGGCTGCATTGTTTTTGCATGCCCAGAGCAAGTGTAAACTGTGTCCCTAAGCAAGTCCAAGGATAACTTGATTACAGTATGCCACAGAACAAGGTAACCAGTTGGGATGTGCGGGAAGTTAATGTTGCACACTGGTCCCATTACACAGTGTATAAGGCCCAGCCACTGCAAACTTGCTGTGTGGCACATGGCTGCACACAGGTCCACACACTCAGGACTAGACAACCAGTGCAGGACAGGACAGTGCATTGAGAAGAGCAGGGCACAAGGGGTCAGGTCCTGGCACTCACAACAGCAAAGGTTAACAAACTCTGGCCCAAGCCGATAGGGCTGCAGGTGAGGAATTTGGGGTACAAATATTAAAAATTTCCAAAGTTATGAGCCTGCATTCAGAAAATGTAACATAGGCTCATAAATTTGTTGTTTTGCAATATTCTTACACCAAATTTTCAACATAGCCTTGTTATGACCCTGTCTCATGAAGAAGGGCAGAAACAATGTTCAACTCCTGGACTAAAGGTGATTTTGTGCTGGGACTGTGAAGTCAGTTTTCAGAATGCAGAAACACATTTTGGGCAGGAGTTGAAAAATGACTGCTGTCACATTCATGAGGTACTATAAAGAAATGGCTATGCTGAAAACTTGGGGTAAAAATATTGAATATTACCAAAGTTATGAGCCTGCGTTTGCAAAATTCAGCATAGCCTCATAACTTTTTTTTTCAGTATTTTTACACTAAATGTAAAACTTAGCCTTTTTATGACCCCACCTCATGAATGAGGCATGAGAAACTTTTCAACTCCCGTCTGAAAGGTGATTTTGTGCAGGGACTGCAAAATCATCTTTTGGGATATAACAAAAACATTTTGATCAGGATTTGAAAAGTGACAGCCGTCACATTCATGAGGTGCTGTAAATATATGGGGTAAAAATATTAAAAAATTACCAAAGTTATGAGCCTGTGTCTACAAAATTTACTGTAGGCTTATAACTTTGTTGTTTTTAAATGTTTTTGCACAACATTTAGAACATAGCCTTCTTGTGATCCCACCTCATGAACAATGTCAGAGAACATTTTCAACTCTTGCTGGAAAGGCGATTTCATGCTGGGACCTCAAAATCACTTTTTGGGATGTAATAAAAACATTTAGGCCAGGATTTGAAAAACGACAGCTGCCACATTCATGAGGTGCTATAAAGATATGGCTATACTGTAAACTTGGGGTACAGACATTGAAAATTACCAAAGTTATGAGCCTGCAGTCGCAAAATTCAATGTAGACTCATAACTTTGTTGTTTTTTTAATATTTTTACACCAAATTTTCAACATAGCCATCTTATGATCCCACCTCATGAACAATGGTGAAGAAAATGTTCAACTCCTGCCCGAAAGGTGATTTTGTGTAACTATCACAAAATCACCTTTCAGGACAAATTTGCCTTATGTTACTTGCATTGTTCATGAGGTGGTGTCCTAAAAAAGGTATTTTGAAAATTCGGGGGAAAAATATTGAAAAATGGCCAAGTTATGCTACTAAGTTCAAAACCCCATTGAAATACATTGAAGTGCATACCTAATTTCCTCAGTTCGTGGTTCAGCATTCAAGAGCGAAGATGTGTCTGTGGTCCAGAGAGGATTACAGTGTTGGACCTCCGTTGGGTAAGTAAGCACTTGGGGTGGGTGTTGAGTGGGAGGGTCAGGTGGGGGGATAAAATTGGCCACAAAAGACATCGACAGATGGTTTCCTTTTTACAGGATTTAAAAAAAAAACTGGGGCTCTGGATTGCGATACTGGGGATTGGGAACCCCCCAGTGTCACTCTTATGTTTCTGGGGAGGTGGGGGGTGGGCACTGAAAGGGAGGGTTGAGTGTGGGAATATTTAAAAAAACACAGAGAAGTACTGATGGTGACAATGGGGGACTGGGCACCCCAGTGTCACTCTAATGTTTTTGGGAGGATGAAAAAAATGGGGTATGGAACATGACTGCAAAACTAGGGGATTGGGCACCCCCAGTGTCACTGTTAGGTTTCACTTCTAAAGGTTCATTTTACTACAAACAAATCCTGTGTTGTAAAGCAGACAATCTTCTCTACTGACGTTCCTTCAAACATTTGCAAACTCGCCTCTTAAATGTAGTACTTTCTTCTATGTGGGACACCCCATATACCACTACATCGCAGCATTGCTCCCTGTACTGAAACCATGGCAACGTAAATCATGCCTGCACACAGAGATCAGACTATAAATAACTGACCAATTCAGTTTGCTTGTCATCACTCTCACTGTGTTTTTCGGTCCACGCTGTGGTGAGCTGACAATCTCTCTTTCTCTCCCTTCCCCCCACCCCATACTGAGCAGACATCACGGGCGCAATACAACTGGAGGACAGGCTGTTTGCAGACTCCTGAGGATGGGGAGCTCTGCCACTGTCTCTCCATGTGTGCTGGTTTTGGAGGGCACTGGAGGGGGAACAACAGTCACTCTCTCTGCTGCAAGTATCTGTCTCTGGCAATCGTGTGTGTGGGGTGCTACAAACTCATTTGGAGACACAGTGTGGGCACGGGGGCCATGTACTTGAGATGGGTCACTAAAGTACTTCAGGATACTTTAACTATGCTGCGGTGATTACAGGTCTGTTGTGCACTGTTCTCCAATCACTCCATTGACCGTACACTGTTCCTGCTTGCTGAAACAGCATTACAGATGGCTGATGCCTGCTTTTACTACACAGGCCAGCTAACAAGATCCAGCAGCACAGCACTTGAGTCCATATGCGGACCCATGGAGAAGACGCTGTACTGGGAGATGAATCGCCTTGCACGTTGTTGACAACCCATGTTATAACTGCCTATAGAGACAGCGAAGGAGTGCTTCACAGACATACAGGTGATTGTGTTGTCACTCCAACATGTTGTTTGTTTACAAGGAATGCAGGATTCCTCTTCTCATAGCAAGAGGTCTGCAGTGCCTCAGTACATCTATATTCCTGTATGGTCAGTTTTGCCTCAGTATATATCCTACTGGGATCAACCAAATAGGTGGTGCAGAAGTTTGTCTCAGATTTACTTTTAATTTTACAGGGGCAACTTATTATGGGGGGGGATTTAAATGTCACCTTAGATGCACATCTGGATGTTTCTAGGATGCTACCTTACCGGGTAAACCCCTTGCAGAAATATATTAATAGTCTGGCCACCCTGGGCTTTGTAGACATCTGGAAACATACCTTCCCCATAAACAAAAGTTTCAAACATCTGTCGGTTAGAACAGGGGTCACAACAAGGTTGGATTATGTCCTCACCACAATAGAACACTGTGATACCATAAGTGATGTCTGGCATGGGGCAATCCTACTTTCAGATCATGCTCCGGTTTATGTGAAGCTGTGTTTAGGGAGGACCATGAAAGTTACACACTGGCGACTAAACTTGTCCCATTTAAGAGATCCAGAATTTAAACAAGAGGTACAAGAGATAATTCCCCGTATTATTTCAAAGACTCAAAGTCAGAAAACATCCCCTATGATTTTATGGGACACCTTACAGGCTGTATTGCGAGGCCTAATAATAAAGTCTGTGGCCACAAAAAAGAAGATCAAAGAAAAGAATTACAGATCCTTGCAGGAGGAGTTGAGGACATTGCAGATGATGTGGGATCAGGGGAACCACACGATTAAATCACAAATTCAACAGGTTAAGCAGAAATTGCTGAAATGTATGGATCAACAAATTGAGCAACTGCTGCTTTATTTGAAGCATTATTATTACAAGGAAGGCCCCAGGGGGGCATGAAAATTGGCAAGAAGATTGCGGGAACACAGAACTAAAGCCTATGTTAACAGTTTGTATGGTCCTGAAACTAAAAATCTGCTTACTCAACCACAACAAATTTAGAAATGCCTTGGCCAGATATTACCAAAAGCTTTATACTCAGGAACACATCCCTTCAGCTGACCAGATAAAAAGTTATCTCGAGACACTCCCCTTACCTAAACTTACAGAGGACCAGGCTCAATCCCTATTGCTCCCAGTGAACAGACCAGAAATAGAACTGGTACTGCACAAAGCTAAAACCCTTAAAGCACCGGGACCAGAAGGATACCCCCTGGAGTTTTATAAAACATACACGGATCTGATTATTCCCATTATCTTACCAGCATTTCATAGTATGCAGGAGGGAGAAACATCCCCACCTTCATGGCAATATGCAAGGATTGTGGCAGTCCCTAAACCCCAGATTTAAAACATGCGACATCATATAGACGTATCTCAATGCTGAATTACAATTAAAAATTATACATGTCAACTGTGGCACACAGGGTAGCAAAATTTATTCCAGCGTTAGTAGATCAGGACCAAGTCAGATTTGTTGGTGGTAGGCAGGCCAGTGACACAGTACAGTGTACATTTTTGTTAATAGACTACGCTGAAACACATGAGATTCCCCTGGTCACACTGGGGCTGGATGCTGAGAAGGCTTTAATAGGGTTGCCTGGCCCTTTTATAGAAACCCCCGTTAAAATATGAGTTTCGAGAGAATTAGTCACACAATTGCAAAATATATACACATCCCAAAGCATATGTGAAATTAGATGGAGCCCTTTCCGACCCCTTTGATTTGGCAAGGGGAACAAGACAGGGATGCCCCCATCACCTTTATTATTTGTCCTTTATTTAGAACCACTGGCAGCATCTATAAGAAGACACCCCAATATAGAGGGGATACTTATGGGAGGACGAGTATACAAGCTGTCCTTGTTTGCGGACGATATATTCCTTACTCTTACTAGCCCGGAGAGTGCTGTCTTGGAGTTGTGGGAGCAGCTAAGAATTTTTGGTAATCTGGCAGGATATAAAATCAGTAATCAAAAGACCGAGGTCCTTCTATACAATTTTAAACTTACACAAGGATTAAAACAAGTGTATCCATTTAATTGGAATAATGTAACAATGAGATACTTAGCTGTCAAACTAACCACTAGTCTCATAGCCACAGATATACTGAACTTTGAACTACTGACGCAGCAACTCTCTGCGGACATGTCTAGATGGTTACGAGCCCCCTTGAGTTTTTTTAATAGAATCAAAGCTATAAAGCAAAATGTTCTACCTAGAATTTTATTCTTTCTCCAAACTCTGCCCAACACATCAAGTAATACATATTTCAGAGAATGGGATAAGTTGGTATCCAGGTTTATATGGAATGGAAGAGCACACAGAATAAGGTATAGCATACTCCAGCTGCTCCGTGACAGGGGGGTCCTAAACCTGCCAAATTTTAAGGCTTACTTGAGGGTAACTCAGCTCCACACTCTGCTAGGTTAGCTAAACCCCCACTGTACTCTGTACTGGAAACAGATAGAAATAACCTTAAATGGTATACATGATATGACATGTTGCTTATTTGGTGACTCCCCACAATGTAATCAGGTTATACAATTATTTCAATATACTAGGGAGCCATTCCATGTTTGGCTCTGGATAATGAACTGCTATTTAGTCCAGCATGAGAGGCTGTTTCTGCGGACCATGGCCTGGGACGAAGCCTTTCTACCCAATCGTATGGGCGGGAGAATGAATTATTGGTAGCAACAAGGGCTGAAATATGTACATCAGATGGTGGGTCCCACGGGCATAATACCATTTGTCATGCTACAAGCTAGGTACTCGCTCCATCAAAGGGAGTTCCATAGCTACTTACAACTAAAGTCATAACTAACTGCCCAAGAAAATGAGTTAGCGGATTTAGCTGAGAAAATAACAACATTGGTGGGGCTGATTTGGGCAACTATAACAGGCACATCCACAGAACACTATATTAGTAGTCTCTATGGAGCTCCACAGAACACTATATTAGTAGGCTCTATGGAGCTCTTAGAGAACAACTGGGGTACTCTAGGGAGACTATAAGAGCGCAGTGGTCCACAGAGCTGCAGCATGAGGTCCCCAAAGGGGGGTGGGAGGGGCGGCCCTTCAGTTATGCAAAATAATACAAGACCCTTATTGGAAGGAATATGCCTGGAAGCTCAAATCTAGATACTTTCGCACTCCCAGAACGATCTCAAGGTTTGTAGGAGATCCCCTGGGGTAGTGATGGAGAGGGTGTGGGGCCCAACAAACAGGACAAACACACATATTATGGGCATGTCCACAACTATATACATATTGGCAAGAGGTCCTTAATGAAATAAAAAATATTTATGATATAGCAGATCATTTCACACCAACATTTATCCTGACTTTTACACCTCCGGGTGAGACTAAGATAGAACGCACAACCTATAAACAGATTACTATCCTGCTACTAGTACTAGCAGTCTATGAAAAAATGACCAGGCTCTGGATGCCTAAAAACAACCCTACCCGGACCATGTGGGTAAAAACAATTAGAGAGAGATATACAATGGAAAAACTGTCAGCTGGACTCTTAGACAGGTAAGAAGCTTTTGAGATTAGATGGAGTAAATGGGTTACGCACCACCTAGAACATTACGATGAATGTGTTCCTTGAATATGGGAAATTAATCAAACTGTAAAAAGAGAAGACAAGGGAAGTTTATATTGGTCTGATACTATTAACATAAGCAGAGGAGTACAGGCTAAAACTAAGATAAAGAAGTTGCCCAGTAATAGGCTTGATCAAACAGAAAAAAGAGAGTTCAGGACATTGTGCTATCATCTACCATAATAAATTGTCTGGCTTGCTTGTGATTGTATAACCTTTGAGAAATTGGATTGTACACTGCAAAACGTATGTGGGATTTATTGTATGAATTGTCGCTACCTCTTAGTGATTGTACACAATCAAAAATTAAAAATACATACAAAAAAAAAAAGAGGTCTGCAGTGCTCCACCCACTGTAGCCCTAAAAAAGGAGTAGAGAGGTCTCAAACCGTAAAACTACTGAACTCCACAGAAAATCAGCACAGCCGGTTGGACTTGTTAAGGGATACAGTGTTTACGAACCCCCTTCCCCCCACTAAGGGACAAAGGGTTGGACTCTCAAAATGATGTGGGACTAAGTCCCACACTGCAACACCATCTGCAGACTGAAATCTCCACAGCTGCAGCATTTGGTATACTCATCTGCTGCAGCTGCAGAAGATGCTACGCCCTTGTCCCATCATCCATAACAGTTTTCTGCAGCTGCAGGGGAAAAACACCCACAAGCTACCACAAATCATGCAGCCAAATGCTGACAATACCATAGATGTGGGAAAAACTGCAGTTCCGCAAGTGGCAACCAACTTGCGCAAAGTTTTCCCCGCAGCTGCAGGATTTTCACCAACTTTGAGAATCTGTCCCACGGTCTTTAAGGATGCCTCCTGCAAAGTCTGACATGCTGGACTGCTTTCTGTATCTTTTGCATTTTATCTCAGTAGTGGCATGAGTCATATTTGTCTTCACTTCATAATATTAAGATGCTAAAAAAAAAAACAAATTAGCGAAGCAGAAAGCAAAGTTTGTAGGAGACCTCGCACATGGAGGGGTGGGAGTCTGCATTGGCATGTCTTCTGTTGCTCTACAGCCAGAGCAAGTTTCAACACAGCACATGGTCTTTCCATGGACACTCGACCCATCACATTCCCACAGTGTAGAATACATACCACATCACTACATTGCATTAACAAGCCATTTATTCTCCAGAGACACTAGTGTTAGACTGTGGTGCAGTCTCCTGGTCCAACACTGCCAGCTTCCACAGAAACTCAACTAAAAAATGATTGTAAATCAGTTCAAAACACAGTGTGAATCTTTGAGGGCTCTACAGCTCCTGGGCAGAATGTAACGCACCCTCCTGCAAAGTTTGAGGGGCCGCATTGCTTGTTGTGTGCCCCAGAGTAAGTTGGGGGGGGGAGTAAGTTTAGGAGGGGCTGGCACTGGTGTGTCCATGTGCAAATGCAAGGAGCAATGTTGATTTATGTACACCTCAGAAAGTTTACAGGGTGTGGGCTTTACACTCTATTTAATGGGGTCAGTCTGTAACACTAACTCCCCACTCCATCCCAACTTGCTCCGAGACACACAGCAATCAACACAGCCCCTCGGACTTGCTTAGAGATACACTGATGCCCCCACCACCAACAACTTAGTTTGGGGCCTGCAGCAAGCAGCAAGTATCAGATCCTTGGACTTGCTAAGGTACACAGTATGCGAGGCCCCCAATGCAAACTTGCTGTAGGTCACACAGAAAGCACACACCCCCAGAGCAAGTTTCAAAAGGGGGCCTTACACACTTGGCATTTCCCTGAGCAAGTCTGAGGGTCTATATTGCTTGTTGCATGCCACAGAGCAAGTTTCAGGGACTTTTAGACCCTTGGACTTGCTCAGGGCCACACAGAAAGTAAGCATGGCCAGCTTTCACACAAACTCAGTCTCAACTAAAAAATTCGTGTCAATCAGGTCAAAACAGAATATGAAGCTAAGAAGGGTCCACAGCCTCTAGTCAGTGTATAACACACACACACACACACTAACTTTCTCTGGGGCACATAGTGTCTAGGCCCTCTCCTACAAAGTTTTAGGGGCTGCTTTGCTTGCTGTGTGCCCCAGAGTAAGTGAGGGAGTAAGTTTTGGGGGGGGGCAGTTCGTACTGGTGTGTTCCTGAGCAAGTCCAAGGAGCTCTTTTGAATTATGTGCACCCCAAAACAAATTTAAAGGGTGTGGGTTTTACACACTATTTAATAGGGTTAGTCTGCTACACTAACCCCCTGCTCCATCCCAACTTACTCTGAGACACAGCAATCAACACAACCCTCAGACTCGCTCAGGGCACACCAATGCCAGCTCCCCCACACTTGCCTCTTGTCAGTATGTAACACAAGCTCACTCCCCAACTTACTTTGGGGCACACAACAAGCAACACAGCCCCTTGGACTTGCTCAGAGACCCACAATGTGTAAAGCCCCCTCCCCCCGCAAACTTGTTCTGGGCTGCACAGATCACTAAGTTTGCAGGGGAGAGACCGTACACATGGGGGGAGGGAGGTAGAGTCGGTGTGTCCTCTTTTGCTTGCAGTGTTCCAGAGCAAGTTTCAACACTGAAGCTCGGACTTGCCAAGGACACACTGCCCATTGTAGCCACACTTACTTGGGGGAACACAGTGTTGAACCCCCTGCCACCACTCCACATTTCTTACATCAAACCATTCTTTCTCCATAGGCAGACTGTTCCACAACATCACAATGACATTTTACTCCTGTTTACTTTGCATATGTGACAGTCAGTCACAATTAAATAAGGAACAGCCTTGGACTGCTACAAGTCTATTATTTATAGCACAGCTGTCCTAAACAAAACAGCATAAAATTAAGGCAAAATGCATCTTTTTATAAATGAAAAGGATTCAGAGACCTGGTGGCTGATTGTTTTGACTAGCAGTTCAAATATTAAACACCTTGTTCACAGCTCCCCTGTCTTGTGCTGTGGCAGTAAATCACAGAAAAGCCCAATCTTTGCTATTTAAATTTCTTTTTACCTTAGATAGTGTCCAATTCTCTGGGCTGGATATTTGAAGGATGTGTTTGAAAATGTTATATTAAGAAAAACGTCATACCTGACTGTGTTTGTAGTAATAGTAGCAGCTGGACTGCAGATTGCATTTTTGACAGTTCCTCATGGTGGACGATGTCCCTGGCAACGTTCCTAGTGGCTGTAGTAGTCTTCTGTGTGAGCCAAGGTTGCTTTGAAAATAAAAGTGCTTTTCCCTGGCCTTAACAGCAGTGGAAAAACTGACAGTGGGTGGCGGGTGTGTGGGATTGCAAGTTTAGTGTCCTCAGGCAGCATGGTTTGGCGTCCTCAGGCAGCATGGTTCGGCATCCTCAGGCAGCGTGCTTTGGCATCTCTTAGGCATCTCTCAGTCAGCAGGGGTTCTTTTCTTCCAAGTTCAGCTGTAATGAGAAGAGTGCCTGGCCACATGTCACCTTTTATAGGGCTGCCATGACAGACTCTCACGCTGGCTTCATGATTTCCGTGTGGCACCAACAGGAAATTTGGAATTCCACCAGCCTATCCTAATTCTGTGTTTCCATCCCTATTCATGGAAACATGGAAAAGTAGTGGCCTTGGTAATTTGAACTTGGACTGGCGAGTAATGTATGCAGTTGTTTTCATAATTACTTGATAAACAGAAAACAGAACGTTAAAATGGGAAACATTACCTCTACATTAAGAACTGTCAATATTGGAATTCGACAGGCATGCATTTTAGGAGTGCTGCTCTTTAGAATTTGTTTTGAACAACTTGCCTTCTGCTCGTCAGGACTGCAAAGTCATACTTTTTGCTGATGATAAAATCCTAGTAACCAATGGTTGGAATGTTACAGTTCTTACTGGACCTCTGCAAGATTTTGTGAGAGTTCAGGACTGGTTTACTAGAAGCAAGCTAGCGCCGAATGTTAAAAAGACCCAGTCCATGGTGTTCTAAAGTCCTAAAAGAGCTGGAAATTGTGAAGATCTGAAAAACAGCTACAGGCAACGTTTTGGAAAGATACAGTGTTTTAAATATCTGAGTGTCCATCTGGACAGTACACTGTCCTTTACCATGCATATAGATAAGGTAGTAAATAATAAATACAAAATTGGGCATATTGTATAGAAATAAAAATACACTTTGTCAGGAGACTGATACATTAGTTGCCCAGTGTCTAATTCTTTCAATTACATAGTATGGATTGTCCAGTTATGTTATGGTTGTGGACAGTGCGCTGTCCAGATTAAGAACAGCATATAATCGTACATGTGGGTGTGTTTTGGGTGTAAAACAAAATGTTCATCGTTGCATTGTCTATCAACCTACAGGCTGGCTTCCTTAGGATGTGAGAATTAAGTACTTTGACAATATTTGGTGTTGGAAAATAATTAATGGACAGAGCACCAGTAACATGAACGTGTTACTGTCCAAATACTTGAATGTTTATAATAGTAGATCCATGAAGAAAAAAACATCTTTTAATACCTAGCTGCAGAACAGCATTAAGATGATGGTCTCTTAGGAATAGAACAATAAAAGTGTGGAATTCTTTACCACCATCTATAGCTGTTAACCGTCAAATCGTTCAGTTCAAGAGAGAGATGAGATCTTACCTGAATGCTTTAGTAGATTGTAAATGTTTTAAATAGTCTTGTTTGTAAACTAAAACTGTTGGAGGTTATGAGGAGATTGACTTTTCCATAGGTGTCCCTCTGAATGTAACTGTAGGCTAATTTTAGACATTGCCTAATTTTTTTTAACATGTTTTATGTACTTTTATAATTTTGAATGACATAGTATTGTTATACTACATGCCAAGAATTGTATGTTTAATATAAGAAGTATTGTCATTTTGACTGTGTCACCTTTGAAAAAAGGCGCCTGTTGCCTAAAGGTATTACCCAACAAATAAATAAATAAATGGAGTAAGGAGTCCCCATGATTTCATAAGGGATGAATGGGAGGGTGAGCTTTTTCCCCAAAGAGAATCTGTTGTGAAGTACATCCTGAATTTCAGGCTAAGGCTCAAGTAGCTCATAGGGTTCACCCAGGAGCACCTAACCACCACACAACAGAGACAGAAGGTGTGGTGTGACCGTGGGGCCATAGCCCGGGAGTATGAAGTCAGGCAATGGGTGATGGTACTGATCCCCATCTGGCAGAATAAATTATAAGTGGCTTGGGAGGGTATTACTCAGAGGTCAGGAGGTTAAATGGTTTTAATTTCAAGGTGGAGCTACCTGACAGGAGGTGCATACAGTAACTCTACCATGTGAACATGATTAAGCTTACCATGACTGGGACAAGATCGTCCTGGCTGTGTGCAGCTGTCCAGAGGAGGAGGAGGCAGAAGCAGACCCACTGCTGGATCTCCTGGGAGAAGGTAAGAGAATCCTCAGTGGACACTGTCACCCTCTTGGAGTGGTTGACACCAGCCCAAGCTGCTGAAATATGTGGGATGCTGCACACATTTGGGAACATGTTCATGGGGAAAAGTACAGTTACATAAGAACTTACCACAACAGTAGATTTTGAGAGAATCTCTTGCAGCAGATCACAACACATAGGAATGTCCAGCCACAGGTGTCGTTTCCACCAGATGATTTCTCAGCAGTTGATCTGGAACCACCCTGATGGCACCATGTGTTGTGTCCTGGCATGTTTTTATAAAAGGGGGCGGTCACAGAAGCTCCTCAGTTCTTTTTCACCTCAGTGACAGAAATGAGAATGTGATCTAATCCAGCATCCAAGGGGAACCAAGGAGGAAAAGGGAGAAGCCTAATATATTTTGGAGAGAATAGGAGCATGTCACCCTCCTGAAGCAGGAAGCAAGGGGGATGGAGGGAGGAGCAGCATAACCTGCTACAAGAGATTGTCTCATAAATCTACTGCTATGGTAAGCTCTTATGCAACTGTACTATCTTCATCAAGGAAATTTCTTACAGCAGGTCATACACATAGGAATGAGTCCCCAGCAGTTGGGATGCATAGGGGAGGAGGCAGCAAAAATAAACTTGGGACAATAGGCCTTGGAGAACAGCCCTTCTAAAATGTGTTCACTTTTTGGAAGCAATGTCCAGGTTGTAATGCTTAGTAAGCATATGTACAACAGACCAGGTAGTGGCTTCACAAATTTCTGTCACTGAAACACCTCATAAGCATGCCACTAAGGTAGCCATGCCCCTCTTGGAATAGGGAGTGGCTTATAGTACTTTTTATAACAAAAAGTAATACAGTTGGCCAACCAAGTGGACAAGCACTGCTTTGAAACCGGAAAGCTCTCTTTTCCAGGGGTGAAGCAAACAAAAAATTGCTCAGATTTGTGCAATTGTTTAGTGCAAAGAAGACACTATTGTAAGCTTCTATGAACTTCTAAAGTATGGAGCAAAGATTTTCCTGGATTTGTACGCTCCTCATTGTACACAGGTAAGTGTACGGTTTGGTTCAAGGTAAATTTAGATACAAGCTTTGGAAGAAATTTAGGGTTGGTACATAAAGAGACCCTATCCTTGTGGAAATTCAGGTAGGGTTCTTTGCACATCAATGTATGTAACTGGAATATATGTTGACCTGACATAATCACTACCAAAAAAGAGTTTTCCAGGAGAGATAACACAGCTTGCAGGAGGCTGCAGGTTCAAAAGGATCTAGTGTCAGTTTTTCAAGAACAAAATTCAAGTCCTAAGAAGGGACAGGGTTCCTAATAGGGGGCATGAGATGAAGACTGCCTTTGAAAAGGTCTTCATAACTTGTAGTTGAGTCAAAAGTTTGTCACCCACAGGCAAATGAAAAGCCGAAATGGCTGATAAATGGACTTTTATGGAGGCATACTTGAGGCCACCATTAGACAGAGAGAGCAAATAGTCCAGAATGTGCTGTGGAAGGCAAGCATACAGGTCCAAATTGTGACTTTTACCCATAAAGAAAACCTTTTCCATTTCATGGACTAGGAAGATTGGGTAGATGGTTTATGGGCTGCCCAGAGGAAGTCCACAACTTGTGGTGAGACCTGGAACCTGGAGAGGACTACATCCTCAGGATCTAGGCATGCAGATGCAGGGAGTGAAGGTCTGGGTGCAATAGAGACCCCCAGCTTGGGATAGCAGAGCAGGGCAGGGCAGATGGGAAGAGGTAGAGGGTCCTGGATTGTCAGTTGCAGTAACAATGGGAACCAGACTTGTATCAGCCAAAGAGATGTGATAAGGAGCATGGTAGCTTTGTCCCTGAGGAGTTTGAGTAGAACCCTCTGAATGAGAGAAAAGGGAGGGAAGGCGTAAAGAAATGTTCCTGTCCAGGAATGAGATAATGCATCCAGCCAGGTCTGTTCATGAGATAGGGTTACCAAAGTGTGACGTAATGGTCATTTTTTCAAACCCACAGTAGAGTAATTCTGATCAGCTTTTCTGAACACTCGGACCAAAAAGTGAAAAAATAACCATGTAGTGAGATAACTCCCCAATAGAAATTTGCAGTAAAGCAATGCAGTGTGGTGAGTGTAATGGTGGACACCAAACAGTGTGGCTCATGCAACAGTGGACACCAAACAGTGTGGCGCATGCAACAGTGGACACCAAACCAGCGTACTTCTCGTCATCTAATTATTATAATCCTACAAACATTTTACAACAAACATTGTATAATTACAGTATTTGCATATATGACCATTTACAAATGTTCCAAGGTGCAATTACCCCACAAAAAAGCAAGATAACTCTAATGCTGTAATCTTTTTCATATTGTCATATACTGTTTATTTATTTTATTTTTTATTTATTTATTGAGTTCTAGGATTACAAATACCTTTGAACCAAAGGTTCATTTACAAAGGTTCCGCATCAGAATGCAATGGTGGACAAAACACAATGGTGTACAAAAACAAGCAATGCTAAATTACATACGAGATTAACAAACCGGTGGAAAGGTAGGAGGCTAATGCCAGGGTTTACAGGTGGGGAGTGAGGAAGGGAGGCAAGGGACTCTGGGGCAACCAAAGTGTGACTTTGTCATTAAGTGCTGGAGGCAGTAAGAAGTGTTAAGCAGGGCACAGGCAGTGGGGAGGGTAAGAGTGGAAAAATAGGGAGAGTAGAGGGGAGCAGGTAAATTGGAGGTGAAGAATACTGTAGTGCACAGTTCCCCCATTCCACCCAAGCAAACTGAGACACGCACCAAGCACTGTAGAGAAATGGCCACAGCCATGTACTGTATTTATCTGACCAACAAAATCACCCTTAACAAATCTGCGTGATGTTAGCTGCCAGGTAGTCTTGGTTGGTATTCTCCATTCCAAGCATACCTATGTACCAACTCTGGCCTTCTCTTCATGCAAGGGAAGCCACTTAACATTTATAAACCCTTGAGAGGTAACTGGCCTCTGGGCTATGAGGGATGTTTCTTGACCGACTGCCATGGCGTTCCTTCCCATAAGAAAGGCTGCCATCCATTAGGACTGCACCCCATTTGTGAAGGGTGAGCACCGGTTGGATGGCCTAGCTCTCCCGTCAGCCTCTGGGTACTCTGGCTGCACAAGACACATTATCCCCTATTTTCCCCCTCTGCATCAACCTTCGAAGACTACTTGGCTGCTCAGTACATGCCCATAACAACCTAACCTGCTTTGCCTACTGCCTAATCTGCTGTCACTGGAGAAGATGAAAAAACCCAGGAAAACCCTGTGACAAAAAACTGGGAAAATTCCTTCTCAACTCTTAATGCAATTTCCCCTACTGGGACAGTAAGCCTCTATTGCCATATCATTTCACCCCTGCTTTTACAAGGGTGGGGCATGGGTGGGTATTTGGCCTGAGGGAGAGGAACAAAGAGAAGGAGAGCTCCTCAGGAACTTGAATATGAGTGTCCTCCTTCCCTCTGGCATCCAACTGCCCATCCCCCTGGGAACTTTCCTACCTACCAAACCTCCTGCTGCCCCTAGTGAGCTGCCCCTACCTGGCTACCTGAACCTACCCCACCCTCTTACATAATTACAGACTGTTTAGAAATGTTTTAAAACAATACTTCCCTTAAAACAGAGTCAAATCCAATGTTAAGTTTTTCATATTTTGTGATGATAGTTTTCAGTTCATCTGTTGATATGTCAAATTTTCTGAGCCTTGTTAATGTTACTGGTCCATAAAAAATGAGTCTTCCCTTTATGACATCACTGTTCTGACAGTGTGGCCATGAGAATTTGTCATCCCTGCTCTGCTGCAAAAACTTAAAAGTAAATGCTTGTTTCATGTCATCAAATGATGTTACTTGTCCAATGTAAAATGTGCTTGAGTAATAAATGGCATAAAACTGGCTGGTCTGTAGGTGATCATACTTGTTTTCTCTTGTGGTGGCGGTTGAGCTGGCAACAGATGATGTATTGGTCATTGTGCTGTCTGTTGAATCTGTCACTTTGGCAGTAGGTTCATTAGTTAGGTTGGCAACAGCAGACTTACTGATCATCACAGGAGTCTCAATATCAGGGGTGGGAGTGGTTGTGAGAGTGCTTTCATTGGAGACAGGACCTGACAATCTAGAGGGCCCAGAAGTGTCTTTATCCTTCACTGAAGACAAGTAGCCAGGTGAAGTCTGGAGTGTTCCCATCTTCCATTCATCAACATGGCTTGCATTTTAACATGGGCCACCCTCCTTTCTGTATGATTCACAGAAACAGTTGTAGTCTCAGACTGCAATAACATCATCAGCTGCAGGTCGTACACTCTGAACCTTTCACGTGTCAGGTGTAGTTTTTAGCACTGGTCCTGTATTTCTTTTAATTTTGTCATCCCCAGCGTAGAAAAATGTTCTTCAGTAATGAGTGCATCCTTCACTGACAGGTTCCCTTGTTAAATTCTTCTTGCAGTACTGAAACATCTGTGCAGCACTAGAAATTGCAGCCTACTGTGACTATACAGCTCTGCTTGTTAGTGAGTTCACCACCGCACTCTCATCATCTGAGGGCCCTTTTCCATGTCTGGATCAGAAAGTACCCCTTCTACTGGGAAACCGTACAGTGTCAGAGCCTTTGTAGAAGGCCTACTTTAATTGATACTGATTCCCACACCCTTCTGTAAAGTGCACTTGTTTTTCAGTATTGAGTGCCCGCATGTTCTTGACCTGGGAATTGAACATGGTGATAAAATGCTTAACGGTGTGGTGGTCGTGTTTGAGGTCACTAGATATGAACACAAGTGAGTCTGTGACTGTTTCTGTGCATGTGACACACCTGTGGTAGGTCACTACGGGGTGAACAGTGGCCTGCTCATGATGCCAATGACATGACTGTATTTCATACTGGTACTTCTGTGTGTAATTCTCAGCAAAATCTGATACCATCAATATCCATCCTTTAGGAATGCTCTTGTTTAGTAATGCAAATTGTTGGTGTTGCCAGCATGCCACATGTAGATATCTACTCAGAAACCTGAGCTGCTCCTGAAATACTTCCACCAGCCTTCTAAATGTTCCCACTTTTTTTTTTATTGACAGGTTTTATTGATTTTTGAAAACAGAAATACACTCATCAAAAATGACACCACCAAAATAGTCTCAACAAGAAACATACAGTAAATAACATATATACCATAGCTTCATACACAGAATAGCAATTAATATAGTAATCCCCTTTGATATGCACTATGAACCACCATATCCACAAATTCCACTATATAAACAGAAACCTTTATGGATGCTGGCAGATTCGCCCACCCCCTCCCCTACAGTAACTGCCTACAGTCCTATCTATTACTTAACTAATACTTAACAGACTACGTCCTCACATGTCATCCCCACATATCTTAACCACCTTCCCCAAATTTTGTAAAAGGAGGGTAGCATTCTCCACCTTAAAAAATAACCTGATGAAATGAAGCAGCTTCTATGAGAGCTTGTTTCCATTTAATAAGAGACTAAACACATTTTCTGGAGCTGGAAGGACACTACTTTCTTCAACTGCGAGCTGTGTAAGAAATTCTGTATTGCACATGATATCTGCAACAAACGTGCACTTTTGCTTAATTCTGTGGGAGGTGAAACTAACAACCCTTGGTAATTGCTTTTTATTCACATTTATTTAGTGTTTAACCAAGCAAGAAGGGGCTTGTAAACTCTGTTTATCTTGTTAGTAACTTCAGAAGGATTTAAATACTGCATTTGGGTAGGTCCTTGGAGGTAGCTATATTGTCTACTAGGATTTGCTGACAGTTAAACTATTTTTAAATGAATTACAGTTGGCTGAGGAGTTGAAAAAGAAACTTGCAAACTCTGCTTATCTTGGAAGTAACCTCATAAGTGTTTGAATACTGCATTCTGGTTGTCCCTTGGGGGTAGCTGGATTGACTACTAGGATTTTGGGAAAGAAACTATTTTTAAATAATTTACTGGTGCGTAGGAGTTTGTGATAGTTAAACTCTTTTTAACAGAGTTACTGGGGTTAAGGAGTGGTCACAGAAAATCCTGCAGTGTGAAACAGGAAAAGACAGTCTTTCAAGCAAGGGTGGTGGATCTAGGTTTATGTTTGTTTGTTACAATTTGTAAGATTTTCAGTGCAGGAAGAGTTTAAAGCACAGCTGACTTATTTTGGGGCTGACAGCTCTCAGAGCACAAACCACCAGGCCTGTTTTGGGGCTGGGAAGGTTTACCTGTGTCTGACTTGGATGTGTGGATTTTTCTCTGTTTGATTAGCAGGGTATTTCTCTATCAAATTGTTATGTAGGGCATCTTGCTGGCAGGAAGGCACTCATTGCAGCAGTGGGTCAGAGCTTTTAGCTGATTGTTTTGCACGGCACAGTTTAGGCCCAACCCCTTCCACCCTCACCCCACCCACCCCTGGAAATAGTTTCTTTATACCTGGGGTTCTGACATCATTTCCTCAAGAGTGCAAGGTGCATGTCACTGTCATATCCTCTCTAGCACACTGCACTGACAATATAAGCATACACATTGTATATTATAAATATATATTTCTATATTACAAACCAATCACACACACAAAAAAAAAAAAATGTGGGGAGTAGTGCAATGTAATGGCTGTGGGGCAGCAGTCTTCCGGGAGTCTTTCTGGAGGCTGAGATGCTGCCCTATTTGCAGACAACTCTCTGCCCTGAGGTAGGAAGTTGCCCGTCTTCAGGCCACACTGGACAGTAGTACAGGGACCTTCCACCAGGCCACACTGGACAGTAGGAAGGGAACCTCCCCCATCCAGGGAGCACCACAGCCACCACCACTACCTCAGAGATTGTGAAGAAAACACAGCAGTTGGACCACAGTGGGCTCAGGAAGGGTGAGGATGGTGGAACGGAGGCACACCCAGTCAGTTGTTCCACTCCACAATCCATACACCATTCTGGGGGAGCATAGCTCCCCTATGGATGCACCCACAGAGGAGAATAAGGAGGCTGAGGACAGCTGTCACAAGGGAGGCCCACAGGAAGGAGGCAGAGGACACCACAAGGAAAGGAAGCAGCTCCTGGTGGGGGGACTCAATTATTAGGGGGATAGAACTGGGAGGAGCTGGGAAAACTGAAGTAAGGTGCCTGCCTGGTGCCATGGCTTGGAGGGACAGGAAGCGCATCCTCAGGATCATGACAACAGCTGCAAGGGATTCTGAGCTGGACATAATTGTCCACCTAGGGACAAATGACTTGGCTCATCATGAGGTTAGAGCAGTGCAGGAGGACATTGCAGAGTTGGGGAGGGGCCTAAGACAAGTAGCACACACAGTATCCTTTTCAGAAGTGCTGCCTGTCAAAGGCATGGGTGAGGCGAGGGTAATTGGCACCATGCAGTTTAATGAATGGTTGAAAAAATGGTGTGGAGCACAGGGGTTTGGCTTCATTGGGGACTGGAGTGCCACCTGGAGGGACAACAGCCTATACTGGCTGGATGGTCTGCATCTGTCCAGGAAGGGAACAAGTCTTTTGAGCAATCGGTTTAAATGCTTCATTGGCAAGCTTTTAAACTAGTCAAAGGGGGCGGCACTGACAAGCAGCAGAAAAACCCCAGCCTCTCCCTACAAAACAGGGTACTAAATGAGAAAAAGACCAAGGTAGAACGGTCAGTGGGGGATGCTGCAACAGAAGGTAAAGCCATCAAAAAAATGGAGAGCAATGAGTACCAATGCCCGTAGTCTAGGTAACAAGCTTCCTGAATTAGTGGCCTTGATGGAGGAGGAACATCTGGATATCGTGGCAGTCACAGAAACATGGTACACACAAAACCATGACTGGGACGTAAACATACCAGGATACACTATCTACAGGAGGGACAGGGAGGGTAAAAGAGGAGGAGGAGTTCTTTACATAAAGGAAGGAATAAAAGCAACAGAACAAAAGGGTAAACAGGGAGGAGAAGAAGCACTGTGGGTAAATTTGGAGACAGGCAATGGCACCACAATCCGCACAGGGGTTGTATACAGACCCCCTTCTCAGGGGGAGGAAATGGACAAGGAAATGATAGAAAGTATACTTAGAATGGCAGAAAAAGGGGAGATACTGCTGGTGGGTGATCTGAATATGCCAGATGTTAACTGGAGTGCAGTTGCAGCTGCCACTTCGAAGAGTGCAGTTATTCTAGATGCCCTACAGGGGGCATGCCTCAGACAACTAGTACTGGAGCCCACTGAGAGGAGCAATATTAGACTTGGTACTGTCAAATGGAGATGGAGAGGATCACAGATGTAGAAGTGGTAGCCATCTGGGAACTAGCTACCATCGAACAGTATGGTTCACAATAAACACAGTAATAGAGTCAAGCCATACAAAGACAAAAGTACTGGACTTTAGGAGGGCTGACTTTGCCATAATGGGTGAGTGCCTAAGGAATGCACTAGCAAATGGGCAGGAAGGAGGTGGAAGAACAATGGGAATAATAAAACTGCCATCACAGAGGTAACAAGCCTTTGTGTGAAGCAAATAAACAAAACAAGATGATGTAAGAAACCACTATGGTTCTCAAAGGAAGTGGCAGTGAAGGTTCAAGAGAAAAAGAAAGCATTCAGGAAGTACAAGGAATCTCAGAAGGAGCAGGACAGAGAACTGTATCAGTTAAAGCAAAAGGAGGCTGGGAAGGCAGTCAGAACAGCAAAGGCCCAAACCGAGGAAAAGATAGCCAACTCAGTTAAGAAGGGGGATAAAACCTTTTATAGGTACATCAGGGAGCGAAGGAAGACCAAGGGAGGGATAGTGAGGCTTAATAAAGGGGAGGGAGGGTTGGCAGAGGGAGACTGTGAAAAGGCAGAGATACTAAACAAATATTTTTGCTCAGTATTTACAAAGGAAGAGGGAGATACATAAAACAAACAGTAGTAACACTCTGGATACAGAAGTTGATACCAGCCCATTTACAGAAGAAAGGGTTCTGAAAGAGCTCTTAAAACTGAAGGTGGACAAAGCAATGGGGCCTGATGGGATTCATCCCAGAATTCTAAAAGAACTAAGGGTAGAACTAGTGACACCACTGACCACCCTTTTTAACAAATCATGGGAGGATGGGGTGGTACCCGAGGACTGGAGGAGGGCAGATGTGATTCCCCTTCACAAAAGTGGGAGCAAGGCAGAAGCAGGAAACTATAGACCTGTTAGTTTAACCTCAGTGATAGGGAAAATGATGGAATCACTTCTAAAGGAAAGAATTGTTAAGTATCTAGGGGCCAGAGGGGCACAGGACCCTAGGCAGCATGGATTCACAGCGGGAAGGTCATGCCAGACGAATCTGATAGATTTCTTTGACTGGGTGACCAAAGTAGTAGATCAGGGAGGGGCTGTGGACATGGCCTACCTAGACTTTAGCAAGGCATTTGACACAGTCCCACACAAAAGATTAATATACAAGTTAGCCAGCCTGGGAATGGGTCCCAAGATGACAGCCTGGGTAAAGAATTGGCTGGAGAATAGGACACAGAGAGTAATAGTAAATGGAGTCCACTCAGAAGAAAGGAGGGTTACTAGTGGGGTACCGCAGGGTTCAGTATTAGGACCGGTCCTCTTCAATGTCTTTATAAGCGACATTGCAGAAGGACTGGAAGGAAAAGTATGTCTCTTTGCAGATGACACTAAGATCTGCAACAGAGTTGATGCACAGGTGGGGGTGGAAAGGATGAGAAGGGACTTGGCAAGGTTAGAGGAATGGTCAAATGTATGGCAGCTTAGATTCAATGCTAAGAAGTGCAAGGTAATGCACCTGGAAACAAAACCCAGGGAAGAGTACACAGTGGGGGTGAAATACTAACAACAACAAGAATGGAAAGGGACCTGGGGGTAGTCATATCAGATGACCCAAAGATGGGCAAGCAATGTGAGAGGGCAGCAAGGAGGCTGGGCGATACTGGGATGCATAGGGTGAGGCATCACCAGTAGAAAACAGGAAGTTATTATCCTCTGTACAGACAGCTGGTGAGACCCCATCTGGAGTACTGTGTGCAGTTCTGGAGACCCAATCTCCTGAAAGACATAGACAGGATGGAAGCTGTCCAGAGGAGGGCAACTAAAATGGTGCAGGGTCTGCACCGTAAGTAATGAAGAGAGACTTAAGGAGCTTAATATGTATAGTCTCGAGGAAAGGAGGGAGAAGGGGGACATGATAGAAACTTTCAAAGTACCTCAAGGAAATCAACAAAGTCCAAGAGGGTAGCATCTTTCAAAAAAAGAGGTGTGCAAGAACAAGAGGGCACAATTTGAAGATAAAGGGGGGGCGGCTCAGAGGTAATTTAAGGAAGTATTTTTTCACAGAGAGAGTTGTGGATGCATGGAACGGCCTTCCGGAGGAGGTTGTGGAGTCAAAATCAGTGGGGGAATTCAAGCATGCATGGGATAGTCATAAGGCAGTTCTGGGGGTTGGGGGTAGGAAGAAGTAGGCTGCTGGTTAACTAGGATCTGCAGCTTATCCAGTAGGTAGGGAAATGGGCAGACTGGGTGGGCCAAGCGGTCCTTATCTGCCGTCAAATTCTATGTTTCTATGTTTAAATAGTTTGAGGCCTCCAGAATAAAAGCAGATGTGTTTAGCCTCTAGGGCCGCCACATACAAAAACCCCTTATACTGCCTGAAGGAATAATCTAACACCTCTGACTCACCCAATAGATAGAGTGGAATGAGTGATAGAAATGTGCAAAATCACTTCCAGGGTCTGAAAAATGTCCTCCCACCATGAAGATAAAGAAGAACAATCCTCTAAAATGTGAGAAATGGACCCTGGGGCAGAATTACAATGCCAACAAGCATCCATACACAGCATGCCCATTTTAACCAGCTGAACCAGAGTATGGTACCATCTACCCAGGACATTTTTCTGTATCAGCTGTAATTTTGGATCCAGGGAAGATGTATTGGCAGCAGTCCAACATCTATCCCACCCTTCCTTCGAAATAACACACTGAAGATCCAATGTCCATTTCAGTCTACTATTACACCAATCCAGCAGAAATAGTTGCTGCAATTCTTTATACAAACTGCTAATATGACCCCTAAACATTTTTAACCATTTACCCAAATACCCCATTAAACCTGTCTCACTTATTCGATAGGCTGTAAGAAATTTCTCCGCTAAAGCATGCCATAGTTGTAGGTATCACCAACTTTCTTTTCCCGTTAAATTAAATGCCCTCTGAAGTTCTTGAAAAGAAACCAGCACCCCCTCTTCTTGTCTATTAAATTCCCAACCTTGATCAGCCCCTGAGATAACCACAAAGCCCAACATATAGACACCCCACTGATTTTGATATCAGGATTATGCCACAGAGGCTCCCACCTCCCTAAAAATGACCTATCCTGCTTTAAGATCTTAAAAAATTTCCCCCAAGCTCACCTAGAAAAAAGCATGGGAGAGGTGAGATCTCTGATCCGTGGCACACTCTGTTTCAGTAAAACTGTTAAAAGGAGTTTCACCTACAAGGCATTGTTCAATTTTGGTCCATATAGGAGTGCATGCCCCCATCTTGAACCCAACTCAATGTCTGCTTCACCCCTAAACATAAATGATAGGCCCACAGCCATGGCAAATTCCATCCCCCCACCCTTTTGGGAGCCCTGAGGGTTTTCTGACTAAAAGAGGGGAGGAGGGAATCCCACCCAAATTAAATTTGCGAAAACTAATTTAACCCAATAGTGATGTGGAATCCTAATTGACAAATTACAAAGAATATAGAAGAGACAGGGAAAGATCATCATTTTGATAGTTGCAATCTTACCCAGCAGTGACAAGTTAGGCTTCCTCCAATGCAATAAATCCACTTGAACCTCTTCCAGTACCCTACTGAGATTCTTAACACACATATCCTGCAACTATGGTGAGACCTACATCCCCAAATATTTCATCCCCTCGGGGACCATTTTAATGTATGAGTTCCCAATACGGACCACCGAGGATCACTTTTATAAAGAGGCAAGACTTCCATCTTGTCCCAGTCTATACTCAAACCTGATATACCACCAAAGGAGTCAATAAGTTCCCATGCAATCGGTAAAGAACGTTCTACATTGGATAACAATAAGAGTAAATCATCTGCATAAAGTAACGTAGAAAAAGATTTACCCCTATGGCTATCCCTGTCACATCTGGGTGTTGTGAGAGCGCCAGATTTAAAGGTTCGATAGCTAGTAGAAAAAGAAGACTGAGCGGGCAGCCCTGTCTTGTCCCTCTAGAAAGAGAAAAAGGAGATGACAGCACCCCATTCGCCCATATCCTAGCCCTGGGATCAGAATATAAGCATTTAATCCAATGACAGAATCTCGGTCCCAGACCTACTTTAGAAAGTGGTTTTTCATTTATTCGTCTCCGTTTTTGGGAGGTCATCTGCCTGCGTTGTTCTTACTTTCTCTCTCTCCAGTATGCACTTTTTTGTTCATCTGTTTGTTTGCTTGCTGAAGGTTTTGCCACTTCTAAAGTCATGATCTTTTGTATTTTTATGCATTTCTGCATTCAAATTTGACTTTTCTCCCTAGCAATTCTGCATTGTTGTTCGGTCATGTTCTCTTTGTGCTTCCATGTACATGTTTTCGCTTTTTTTATATTCTTGGATGCGTTGTGGATATTTTCTTAAGTTATCCCAGTACCGCTGACTTCTTTTTTTTACTGTGAGCATTGTAGAACAGTTCTTCAGAGCCCCACAGAGCAATTCAAATGCAGATACTCATGGGGTTTGTTGTTGTGGCAGTTGGCTTTGATCCATCTTTCACAAAAACACTATAGGGAAGTGTAAGAAGAAAAGAAAAAGGATATGTTGCTATGGTCAAAAACATGCACAATATAAAAATGTCATCATGAAAACCAAAGAGGTGGTGAGACCAGCGCACATCGTTATGCCTCATGAAGGAGAGTTGAGCAGCACACATGGTTATGCTGCATGATGGAGTGTAGAGCAGCACACATGGTTACACTGCACGAAGGCTGAGTAGAGCAGCACACATGGTTACACTGCACGAAGGTTGAGTAGGGCAGCACACACAGTTACACTGCACAAAGGTGAGTAGAGCAGCACACACTGTTATGTCGCACGAAGGTGAGCAGAGCAGGATGTTTACGCTGCACGAAGGGGAGTAGAGAAGCACACATGGTTATGTTGCATGAAGATGTGTAGACCAACACAGACTTTTATGTCACATGAGGGTGAGTAGAGGAGCACCCGTGGTTAAGTCGCACAAGGGAGAGTAGAGCAGTGCACATGGTTACACTGCATGAAGGAGAGTAGAGCAGAGCAGATGAGGAACTATATGACAAACTGGTGGCAGTAAATCACTACCATGCAAACATTGCTGGTACACCACACATGCCTACAAACAAAATGGCTACACACCCTCACTTTCTTTACATACAAAATGGTTGCCAGCAAACAAAATGGTGACACACACCCACTTTCCGTGCCGACAAAATGGTTGTATGCCCTCACCTGCCAGCAAACAAAATGGTTGCACGTCCTCACTTTCATTGCAGACAAAATGGTTGCATGCCCTCATCTGCCAGCAAACAAAATGGCAACACCCCTTCACTTTCCTTGCAGACAAAATGATTGCACACCCTCATCTGCCAGCAAACAAAATGGCAACACACCCTCGCTTTCCTTGCAGACGAAATGGTTTCATGCCCTCATCTGCCAGCAAACAAAATGGTGACATGCCCACACTTTTCTTGCAGACAAAATGGTTGCACACCCTCATCTGCCAGCAAACAAAATGGTTGCACACCCTCACTTTTCTTGCAGACAAAATGGTTGCACGTACTCATCTGCCAGCAAACAAAATGGTGACACACCCTCACTTTCTTTGCAGACAAAATTGTTGCACGCCCTCACCTGCCAGCAAACAAAATGATTGCATGCCCTCACTTTCTTTGCAGACAAAATGGTTGCCTGCCCTCACCTGCCAGGAAACAAAATGGTTACATGCCCTCACTTTCCTTGCAGACAAAATGGTTGCACGTCCTCACCTTCCAGAAAACAAAAATCACCAAAATACACATATCAACCCTCCCCAAACAATGCATAAGCAATACACAAATCAAACAACATTTTAACATTTAAGGCCACCAGATGATGCATCTTTCCATGTGCGTTTCTACTGCCACCTCACCCAAGACAAAAGAAAGGACCATGTGCACAGTGGCCGCCACTTGCTGAACACACACACACACACACACACACACTGGAAGATGCATTGCCTGGAACATCACATTTTCAAAAGTCACTGAAATACATACACGTGTACACCCACAGCCCCAAACAATGCACAAGCAATGCACAAATCAAACAATATTTCAGCGTTTGAGGCATCCTTCCACGTGCATTTGTCCAGCCACCCCACCCAAGACAAAAGAAGCACCGTGTGCACAATGGCTACTCCTTGCTGAGCAAACACCATGGAAAATGCATTGTCTGGAACTATCACATTTGTTTAAGTCACCAACATACACATGTACAACCCCCCCAAAAAACAATGCACAAATTAAAGAACATTTAAACATTTAAGGCCTCCAGATGATGCATCTTTCCACATGTGTTTGTCCAGTCACCCCACCCAAGACAAAGAAAGGACCATGTGCACGGTGGCCACCCCTTGGTGAACAAATACACTAGAAAATTTATCATCTGGAACCATGACTTTTTTCTTCTTTTTAGTCACCAAAATCCACATGAAAGCCCCACCACCACTCCCACACACAGCAAAGACAAAGAAGGGCACACCAAAGACAATATTTAAGGCCACCAGATGATGCATCTTTCCACATGTATTTGTCCAGTCACCCCACCCAAGACAAAGAAAGGACCATGTGCACGGTGGCCACCCCTTGGTGAACAAATACACTAGAACATTTATCATCTGGAACCACCACTTGTTTCTTTTTTTAAGTCACCAAAATCCACATGAAAGCCCCACCACCACTCCCACACACAGCAAAGACAAAGAAGGGCACACCAAAGACAATATTTAAGGCCACCAGATGATGCATCTTTCCACGTGTGTTTGTCCAGCCACTCTGCCAAAGATAAAAGGACTCTGTGCGCAATGGCCACCCCTTGCTGAACACATCGCCTGGAACACCACATTTTCAAAAATCATCAAAATGCATACACATGTACACCCCCCAAGCAATGCGCAAATCAAACAACATTTCAGCATTTAAGGCCTGCAGACAATGCATCTTTCCATGTGCTTTTATCCAGCCACCCCAGTCAAGACAAAGGATGGAACATGTGCACCATGGCTGCCCATTGCTGAACAAATACATTAGAAAATGCATTACCTGGAACAACAAGTCCATGCCACCCCCCAAACAATGCACAAGCAACACACAAATTAAAAAACATTTCCGCCTTTAAGGCCTCCAGATGATGCATCTTTCTACGAGCGTTTATCCAGCCACCACAGCCAAAACAAAGGAAGCACTGTGTGAACAATGTCTGCCCCAAACAAACACTGGAAAAATACATTACCTGGAACCACCACCTTTTTATTATTTATTTATTTTTGAACAGAAATAAGCATGTTCACTGCAACACCAAAAATATTCACCCCCACATGAAACTCTCAACAATTTTACTCGATCCCTCCAGACGATGCTTTCCAGGAGTATTGTACCCTCTAACACAAAGGGTGGTCAAGATGGCTAACCCTCAGAGCAAACACGGAGAGCATCGCCTGGAGCGACTAGCACAACTTTGCACCAAAAAAAAACATTAATACCCACCCATGTTCAGTGAGACTGCATCTTGAACAACACCCACAATCTCACTGCGCTTCCCCCCCACCCCCCACAAACAATCAGCCAGGTAAAAAGTAACACATTTGAGGGGCACAACTGCATGCCTAGATGTTTAATTGGCTACCGGCCATATTAAAGCACCACCACCAAAGGGCCAAAGTAAGAATTCATTAAGTTACCAGGCAGAAAAAGCAGTTATTGAGCTGCAAACATGGAGATCTGGTTTGAATCCCATCAGCTCCCACTTGCATACAGTGTGGCCCTGAGCAAGTCACTTTCACTTCCTTGTGCTCCCTGGTCATAAAACAAGCTCTGGGTCAGTGTGACGATTTTGGTAGCCTTAACATTATTCTGCTTTGGGATGGCTCCTTTTGGTATCCAGCTAGACTGGTTTCCAATTTATCCTACAGTGAAACATAGAAACATAGAAATTGTCAGCAGATAAGGACCGCTAGGCCCATGCAGTCTTCCCATAGGCCCTATACATGTATGCATCCATTCACCCTAAGTGATCAATGGCTTTTCATCACTCCCTTCCCCTCCAAGGTTTCCCTGTGCTTGTCCCAGGCATGTTTAAGCCCCTCCACTGTGCTTTCCCCTACCACCTCTTGTGGCAGACTATTCCAAGCATTCACCACCCTCTTCTTGTAGAAAAACTTCCTCACGC
This sequence comes from Neoceratodus forsteri, assembly GCA_016271365.2. NCBI lineage: Eukaryota > Metazoa > Chordata > Ceratodontiformes > Ceratodontidae > Neoceratodus > Neoceratodus forsteri. The sequence goes on along the minus strand of CM057455.1, from coordinate 1,336,626,601 downwards.
TACCTCTTAATCTTCTCCCTTCCAATTTCATATAGTGCCCCCTAGTTCTGGTATCTTTTCTCCATTGGAAAAGATCTCCCAACTGCACCTTGTTTATGCCCTTGAGGTACTTCAAAGTTTCTACCATGTCACCCCTTTCTCTCTCCTCTCCCCTCTCCTCCAGTGAGTACATATTGAGGTCTCTTAGTCTGTCTTCATATGTTCTGTGGTGCAAACCATGCACCATCTTTGTCGCCCTTCTCTGGACAGCATCCACCATGTTTATGTCCTTATGCATGTGTGGTCTCCAGTACTGCACACAGTACTCCAGGTGAGTCCTTACTATTGTTTTATACAATGGCATCACCACTTCCTGCTTCCTACTAGTAATACCTCTGTCTATGCACCCCAGCATGCCACTGGCCCTCCCTGCAGCCTTTGCACACTGATTTGATACCTTCAGGTTATCAGATATGATGACCCCTTGGTCCCTGTCCTCTTTGGTGACGGTCAGCACCTCCCCCCATCCTGTAGGTCTCCCCAGGGTTCCCCCTACCCAGGAGCATTATCTTGCACTTTTTTGCATTGAACCTGCATTGCCAAGCCCCTTTTATTCAATTATTCTTGTTAGCCAGGATTACTGTTCTTTTCACCACATACAAACACATAGCAGCCCCAGAAAAACAACTTGAGCCCCACACCCCCCCAAAAGCCAATTCACAGGGATGGTTGGACTTGTCTGGTTGAATTGTGGCAAACGTTTAAACACCTCTGTGTATCTGCTCATTCATGCTGCATCATTCCCCCTACATATTATTTAACATACAATGTAGCCATCCAATGTTTGCTACCTCATACTGTTAAAAAACAAAGAAAGAATGCCATTCAGCAGGAGAGCGTACCAGCATGAGACAGAGCACAGATGCATAGCATCTTGCATCTGAGTAGCGCTCTCCTAAAGAGCATTAAGCATAAAATCATAATCTGCTCCCTGCCCCCATCCCTGTTTGCATAAAATTACAGATCAACGAATAGGATGGAAAACATACCTCTGCTGGTACTTCCACTTAGTAGGCTGGAAAACTGGCTGCTTGTGTGGTGCACGCACGTTTGCAAGTGAGAGTCTGTGGCACAACAAATGAGGGGACTGGTGCTGGATGCCGAGATCTCTTCACAAGAAACACTGCAGGCAAAAGGGATTTCTAACCACAAAACAGTGGCTTTTATAGCCACGCTGAGCCACACCTGCTAAAGACCCACTCCCAATAATCACCTGTGCTAATTCGCTCACATATGCACCTTTAGCTGTTGTGCAGCAAACATCTGGGCCCTGGACATGGGAACGTCCTGGAACATATCTTTGTGGATATCGGGGGAGGGGTATTCTGGACCATAAAATTAAGACAGTTTAACAGACAGGCCATAAACAACAGAAAACAGCCAAATGTGCTTTTATGGAGGCTTTTCAGAAAGTTTTTGGGGGTATGTAGCAAGCATTCTTTGCTGAGACACGAGATATTGCATGAGCCACAAAAACATTTGGAAAGCCTCAAATAAAATAAGTACATGTAACTGATAATGATTAGTTGTGATATTAAAGAAACACCAGGCAAGGCTTTCAAATCAGTTTATTGAAACGACAACCCCCCCCCAAAAAAAAAACAGCATATACGCAGTGCTACATATTGTATGTTTCTGTGTCACATTGAGCAGCTCTAAAAATGTGGAGTTTGGGAACTAAACAGTTTAAAAACACTATAATTAATTTACTTCAGCTTCTCAGGTTATATTACTTATCAGTACTTGTGGGCAGCTTTGGAATGAACTACATCTTACAGTAGTGGATATTTTAACTTTTTTTTAAATCATGAATTGAATACTAAAGCACTTTGGTAACCCTATTCTATGTAAGGACCCAGCCATAAAGTTCCAGGACCGGGCACGAATGAGCAATAATGAGGCAGTTTGGCATTTAGTGGAGAAGCGAACAGATCCAGCTCCAGACTGCTCCAGCGCAGGAAGACATCTTCTAGAACTTCCTGGAGGAGTTCCTATTCATGTTTTTGAGAAGTGCATCAGCTTAGAGCACCCGCTAGAGTATTGTTGACTCCTGGGACATGTACCACAATAAGGTGGATACCTTTTTGGATTGCCCAGTATCATATTCTCATGAACTCCCTGCAAAGGGGTTAAAAATGGGTTCCCCCCTTTTGTTCAGATAGTGAACCACTGTTGAGCTGTCTGATTGGATCTGGAGACAGCCCCATGGAAAGAGAGTCTAAAAAGCCTGCAGGGCATATGGGACTGCTCTCATTTCTAGGACATTGATGTGGAGGCATGCTTCCTCCATGGTCCAAGTCCCCTGGGTGTCATCTGCTTCCAGATGGGCACCCCAACCAAGCAAGGAGGTATCTGTTGTCAGAAAGAGGCAAGGGATTGTGGACTGGAAAGGGACACTACACAACAGATTGTCCAGGGACATCCACCAATGGAGGTCCCGGCTGGTCAGAGAGGACACGAGGACTGGAGCATCAGAATCATTTTCTCTCTGGTCCCATTGGACTCCCAAAGTCCACTGAAGGACTCTCATGTGTAAACGTGCATGAGGGACTGTGGAAATGGCATCTGCCATGTGACCCAGGAGGTGGAGGTAGTCCCAAGCCGAGACATATCAACCAGCCTCTAGTTGAGATGCCAGTGTGATCAATTTGTCTGTTCAATCTCTGGAGAGAAAAAACATCCCTTCAGAGGTATTCAGGATCGCCCCAACGTACCGGAGACATTGGGTGTGATCCATTTTGGATTTTAGTATACTGACTGTTAGTCCCACCAAGGAGAACATCTGAAGTGTGCTGGAGAAAGTGGCCTCTAACTGAAGGCTGGAAGCAGCTTTTAGAAGCCAATCACCCAGGTAGGGAAAGATGTATAGGCCTTCACTGTGGAGAGCCACTGCCGCTACCGCAAGGCACTTTGTGAAGACCCAGGGGGCCAAGGATAAACCGAAGTGGAGGGCTCAGAACTGATAGTGATGGCCTAGAAAACAGAAATAGAGAAACTGTCTGTGAGCTGGATGCATCCGGACATGAAGATAGGCATCTTTCATGTCTAGAGAACAGAGCCAATCCCCTTTGTGTAGGAGGGGCAGCAGAGTTTGAAGTGCCACCATCTTTGAACTTTTTGGACTCTATATAGAGATTGAGGAGTCTGAGATCCAGAATGGGATCTAAATCCCCCATCCACTTTAGGACCAGAAAAGGGATGAGCCTCTAATCCCATGGGCAATGGGGGCCCTCAGACAGTAGGCTGTCTCTGCTGGGGAACAGCGGGGACATAATGGGTCACCTTCAGGTTGGCACGGGGACCTGGCAAGAAGACCTGGGTCTTTCTCTTATTATTGGTTTGCCATCTTGGAGCACCCCGCTCTCTATTTGCAGGTATGCAAAAATTCCCTCTATAGTAGGGATTTGGCAGGGGTGTGGTACAAGTACGGACAGACTGCAAGGTACAACCTGAATTCTGTGGTGAGGTCAGAATATCTGAAAAGCTTATCACCATTAAAGGCTGCATTAAATATGGATTGTTGTACATCTGGGGCAAATCCAGAGACCGTGAGCCATGAATGTCTTTGAAGACAAACACCTGCCAATGAGGCCCGAGCTGTGGAATTGACAGCATCATATGTAGCTCTCAGCAAGTGATGACAGACTACTGAAGCAGTAGATAATTTGGCCATAAGGTCCTCCTTAGGGGCAACCTCTGGAAGAGATTGAATGGAAGATTGTGTAGCCTTCAAGATTTCTTCTTGGTATTTCAGTAGATGACCCATATAATTCAGAATTCTGAGAGTCATAGTGGAAGAAGAATGCACTCTCTTCCCCATCACATCAAGTTTCCATGATTCCTTATCCGAAGGCTACGCACTCAAGTGTTTTGGTCTAGCAGACCTATTAATGACAACCGAGTCAGCCGGGGGGGGAGCAGGGGTGGTCCAGTGGGGGCTGGTAGATGTGATCGGCCCTCCTAGGAACTGATGGAATAGAAAAAGACTGTTGCCAAGCAGACTGGATTGCATCTTCAGATGCATCCATTAAAGGAGGAATGACCAGGGAAGAACATTCTGAGAGACCCAAATAACTGGCTAATTTCCTACAGGAAGCATTTTACTCCATTTCTTGGAAGCCAAACATTTTCTGAAGATGAATCATAATATCAGAAAAACTAGGGTCATCAGGATGGGAACAAGGAAGAGCTGGAGTGTGCTCCCCAGTATAGAAGAAGTCGGCGAGACAGATGGGGGACACTAGGTCCTGATCCATATCATCATCCTGATCCCATTCCTCCCATTCTTATAGAAAAGGGTCCTCCATTTCTATGTCTCCATGTAGGGGACCTGGAGAAGCCGGGGAGGAACTTGCTGTTCTAGAGACTGAGGAACATCTAGGAGAAGCAGAAACTGGTACATAAGAAAAACCTTCATGGGAATGAGGGGTAGACTTCATAAGGTCAAGAATAGTATGTACCAATGCCTGGACATCCACCATGGCAAGCTGTGGAGAAGAGAACATAGCCGGGACTGTATGACTTGACTGGACTGGCACAATAGAAGGGGTTGGAGACTGTTGAGGCACCAAGGGAGCCATCAACGAGGGGTACACAAAGGTCACCAGAATCATTGATGGCAGAGCCATAGCAGGGCTCATAATGTCTTGACTAGTTTTAGTAAAGGAGCCCGTCGATGAACCCTGAGGTGTCATCGACAGACGGTGAGTAGATCCCATTGATGGGGGCAGCAGTGGTGGAAGCTGCAATTGAAGCACACCGGTGGGTGTCAGTGACAGAAGGCAAATCACCAGAGGTCATCAACAGAACAGAAGATGACTTGGTTACAGCCTCTAAAAGGGCTGCCACCTTCATTTTAAGAAGGCCTTGCTCCAGAGAGTGGGAGGAGGAAGAAGGCAAACCCATTGTTGATGGGGAGGAGGTAGAAAGAATATGTTTACTCTTACTAGAGTGTTTCCTTGGTTTCTCTGAAGTCGCCATTGATGAGAGGTGAGAACCAGAATGGTGAGACCCAGAGGACGATGCTGAGGACTCCTGGGACTTCAAGTGTTGTTCTTGTTCCAGGAGGGTAACTTTTTGCTCTATGAGGTATTCTTGAAGTTGTTGGAGTCATCAACGCTCAGTGCCATTGTTAAATCGCTGGCACAGGACACAAGCACGGGTAATGTGTTCTGGACCTAGGCACCTGACACACATTTCAGGAAGATCCTCAGTCACAATCCTATGGCTACAGGAACACTTTTAGAACAGAGGATCTGAAAACATTGTTAAAGGAACACAATGATACTGGGAACGCTGCTAAGGAACAGTCGGTGAACTCTTCATTGTCAACTGAAGCTATATTCTGGATGGAGAATGTGTAGCAAGCAGCCACTGTTGGAAAAGAACAGAGGAGCTTCTGGGACCACCCTCTTTTATATGTGCCAGGACACAACACATGGTGCCATTGGGGGCAGTCCCAGGTCAACTGCTGAAAAATCATCCAGAGGAAATGACACCTGTGGCTGGACATTCTTATGTGTCATGACCTGCTGCAAGAGATTTCCTCAATGAAGATCTAGGGTATATCATGCTGGCGGAGCACTACATTGATACAGGGTCCCAGGCCCCCTGAGGCAGCCACCCTACAGGGTTCCTGAGGGAGTGAACTAAGCCACTGAGAGGGAGATCAAGGAAATGCTGACTCTTAGGGTAATCTAGGTCTCTAGCAGTCCTAGGGCATCCCCAATGATGCTGATCCCCAAGAAGGATGGGACCTCGAGGTTCTGTGTTGACTACTGCCAGCTCAACAGCTCTACAGAGTCAAATGCTTACCCCATGCCCAGGATGGATGAGGTTCTAGAGAGAATAGGTGGAGACATGTACCTGACCACCATAGACCTGACCAAGGGCTATTGGCAGGTACCTCTGACCCCTGAAATCAGACAGAGGGCAGCATTCATCGTGCCGTTTGGCCTATTTAAGTAATGCCATTCAGGATGAAGAATGTGCCAGCCACCTTTCAATAAATCATGGATCACATTCTCTTGGGCAGGAGAATTTTCTCTTGTGTACATTGATGAGATCATCATAAACAGTCAGACATGGGAGGATCACATCAGGCACATGACTGAGGTGCTCATTTGACTGAAGGCTGCTGGGCTGACAGTCAAGGCAGAGAAATGCCAAATAGGGATGGCAGAGGTGTCATAACTTTGACACAGGGTGTGGAGTTGTTACATCTGTCCTGAGCCAGTAAAAATTGAGACCATACAAGGATGGGCCATGCTCACAACAGATAGAAAAGTACAGGCTTTCCTAGGGACATCAGGTACTATTGAAAGTTTATGACAAACTTCAGTAGCATGGTCTAATCCCTGTCAGATTTCTCAAGGAAGACAATGCCAGAAAAGTTTCAATGGATATTTATTTATTTAGTTAGTTTTTGTTGACCAGGAAAGTAGGGCTAGACAATTCTTCCTGTTTTCAGCCTCGTCCCAGGGAAGGGGGTTACAGATGGATGCCAATTGACACTGAACCAGATTAAGCTGTTGGTGGTATTTTTAGTGAATGGGGGAAATTTGGCCAGGGCACCATGGAAATTTCCCTACTCTCCTGCAGGAGGTGAGTCACTGTCTGTGGAGAGCATGGAGGAGTCCAGTGTGAGAGAGGACACAGACTGAGGAGGACGTGGAAGGAGAGAAGCAGTCTCTTTGGACTTTTCAATGGACTTACCAACGCAGACATCCCAATCTTATGATGTTTTGGATGTGGAAGAAATGGATTTTGTGGATGCAGAAAAAAAGTTGCAAATCAAAATGGAACAAAAAAGGCAACAATTACTGAAGATGATGAATGAAGCAGAACAACAGTATGCTACTAATAAATCTAAACTGGAAGAAGATTGGAAAAGGAAATGTCTGTCTATGAGTCCCACAATATTACCTGGCAGAAAATTTCGGCATATTCAAGATGACTCATTGCAGGGAACACTGCCAGCAGATCCTATGGGGAGGCACAGCAGTCCAGTAAATCCAACCCTCGCTATCTCTTCAGATGAATGGTCTCCAGAGAAAGCCCTACAACAGGCTGGTTAGAAATTTATTGAGGATAAATGGATACCCGATCCAGAATTTGTTGTTTCTCCTGTGCAAATGGCAAAAAGTATTTTATTATCACAAAATAACACTCCTGCAGCTGCTACTGAACCTCAGAGTGTACAACAGCCAGCTGCTGCTATGGCTGTGCAGGAGATGACTAAAACTGATTCTTTGACTACTGCACCAGATGCTAGAATGACATTAGAGCTGCATGCTGCTACGATATCTCAACAAACTGAAAACGGAAATGCAGCTTGTATCACTACTCCCGGTAATACTGAGATTGATGACTATGTAATGGATTTAACTCCAGAAGCAAACTTAGACACTGTGCCTTCTGTTGAACCTGTGAGTTATGCCAGCCTGTTCAGAAAACTGGAGGAAGCTGCTGAATGCAAGTTTGTAGTAAGATTAAGATACAAGGAGGGTCTGGAACAGCAACCAGATAGGAATTACAGTATAGTGGTAAAGTTACTATCATTGATTCCTTAAAATTCACATCAGTAGATGTTTATGCATTTATCCATGCAGCAGGAGACTTCAACTTCAATACTTTAGTTTTTGCAGAGCTGCTGTTTTGGACAAATTCTGGAATGTTTATTGCACTGTCAGGAACATACCTCTGTTGAACCCTTTCATTGCCATCCCTATTACAAAACCCACAGATAAAACTATAACAGTGCTCTTTCGCAATGAAGGAGTAAACATCAACGATATAGTCTACTGGCTTGAGAAAAGGTGTGAGGTGCTTGAGAATCCCAACCCCATTATTGATGATAATGGATTTTGGATGGGGTGTGGAGGTTTAGAATACGCTTCCAACAAACAGAGGAAGGTATTCAGCATTTGCCAAATTGTTTTTTTTCCTGGGACGAGATAGAGGCATCCTGTTTTACACAGGACAGCCCAAATCTTGTTATTGTTGTGGTTCTACCAGACATTTAAATATCAACTGTGATAAAATAAAATATTTTCAGTGCAGATCCTTTGGACATACTGGGAGTATGTGTATACTCCCCCCCCACTTGTAATCTATGTGGGGACACAGAACATTCCTTTCAGTCCTGCCCTTGGGCAGCACATAATTCCACAGATTTTGTGGAACAGGATTTTTATATAAATCAAGCTACACAATCCTTCCAGGAAACAAACAGACCTCCCTTTCTGGGGCCTGACCTCACGTCCCCCTTTGTCCAAGTGGTGCCTTTATCAACTAGAATGGTTCCACAACCAAACAACATGGACACCTCTTCTACAACAGCAGTATAGATAGAATCATCTCAGAATGCTGAGGCAGCTACTGACATGCTTCACCCCACCACCACCTGTCCCTCCTTTGCAGACTCGGTTAAGTGACCAAAACACTGATACATTTCTTTTGGTTACTAAGAGCTCAAGGGCTAAAAATATGGCTAGACCTCCATCCCTACCTTCTGAGTCTCTGCCTTTAGATAACAGATTTGATGTGTTACAATCATGGAGTGAGGTGGTAGATGACATGGAATTTGATGTTTCTGCACAGTCTTCCCAGAGTGACCAGGCTGGTGAGCTCCTGCCGCCTATGTTGACTCCGACAATGCAGACCCATAAGAAGAGAGTGACTAGGTTAAGCAGGAAAAAATTATCTACCTCTCAAACATATTCACATACCAACTTTATGGCTAGGAAGCCTAAATGTGAAGAGTATAAAATTGTGTGTAAAGAGAGTGACTACATTTGCTTTATTATATCAATTAGCATATAATGTATATTTTTTACAGGACACCTGACTGCATTCTATAAATGATGTACAAAAAGTAATGTCTGGATGGTTAAGGGAAGAGTCACATCGGTCCATGGGCCAAGATCAGTGTAGTGGTCTTGGAGTGTGTTTTACCAATTCAGGGATTTCTGTTCAAAGAATTATAGATATTTGCCCTGGAAGGGCAATGATTTTAGATATTCAATTTCAGTGCTTAGCTTATAGTCTTGTAAATATACAGTATATGCCCCGCAAACAAAAGCATTAAGAATAGAACTATTGAAATAAATTCAGCCATACTTATACACAAGTAAGCAGGTGGTATTTGGTGGGGACTTTAATATTAGTCTGCTAAAATCAGATGGAGGTTTACAAACATCTAAAGTTTATTGTGATGCTACTGTAATTTTTTACTTGTTCTCTTAAAACAAACAGGCCTGAAGGACACTCATGCCTCTACAGTTTCAAAGCTAGTCCATACCTTTTTTAAATGAAAACTCTCTGCAAGAATAGATTTTTGGTTTGTCACAAAGTCACTTACTATTTCTGAAATAAAAACAATGCCAGTTGAGACATTTGACCATGCCCTAATAGGCATACATATCTTGACAACCCCTTCCAGGGTGGCAGGGAAGGGTACCTGGAAATTAAACGTTAACCTCTTACAGGATCCAGTAGTCTTAGACCATTTGGCTCAAATTATTTCAGACCGTAGATCAGTTAGATTTTAATATAATTCAGTGCTCCCCTGGTGGGAGGACAGTAAAGATTGCATAAAAGCTTTCCTTAGTGCTACAGCTTTACAGAAGGGGAAACAGAAGTATGATAAATATTTACAGTTACTTCTCAAATGTTATAAATTAATGTCATTACAAAATACACAGGGGATAGATTATTCCTCACAAATTCAGAGGTTAAAACTGAAATGTTTTCATTACAATATGACAGACCACAAACATTAGAGTTAGAACAACACTTTGGGACTCAAGGCACAAAAGGTGAGAAGAATCCATTTGTCGATTGTCAAGCTCGGCTTCAGAGAGGGCAAATAGTGGAACTTAAAAACAGTGAGGGTCAGATATTAGGTGATAATGCAGAGATTTTACAGGAAATAGAGATGCAGGTAAAGGACCAATTTGGGACACCTATTCCTCAAAATAAGCAGATGTCAATAGTGCTGCAGGTGGCAAATTTACCCCAGCTTCTGCCTAATCAGTCACAACAACTTATCACACCTGTTACTTCTTTAGAATTAGAAAGTGTAATCCATTAACTTCATAATTCTGTTGCCTCAGGTTCAGATGGTATGCCAGGGGAGGTTTACGAAGTCTTATGGAATTTAATATCAGCTTAAATGGTAGACGTTTATAATGCTTTCTTACAAAAACTTTCACTATCTGTTACAATGTATGACGGTCTGGTTGTTATTTTGTATTAAAAAAGGGGATAGATTTAGGGTTACCACCTGTTCCTATTTTTGTAGGACAGTCCTGATTTGAGCAGCTGTGTCCTGCAAAAAAACATGAAAAATACTACATGTCCTGACATTATGGTAGAGAAAAATATTTTCTCACTTTTCTCTAAATGCTGCAAAACGATATAATACCATAACTAAAATACCTTAAAATGGTAAGAAACACTAGAAACAGCTAAAACACTTGGTCTTAATTGTGATTATTTAGAGAAAACAAGTCTGTTGCATTGGTTGAGACCAATAAGAAATAAGAAATGTCCAACTTTGGGCTTCTTAAAAGGTGGTAACCCTAGATAGATCAGATTTGGGGAATTGGCACCCCATCACACTTCTGAATACAGATTTTAAAATATTATCTGAACTATTAAGTAACAGATTATCTGTGGTTTTGGAATCCATAATTCATCCTACCCAGTTCGGTTCTGTGCCAGGGAAACGCATCAGGGATGCACTGTTTCTTTTGAGAGAAATTGTTAAAAATGGTGTACAAGGGAAGGTACAGCACATGATTTCTTATTGAGCCTGGACCAGTCCAAGGCCTTAAATAGAGTATCCCAGCAGTTTTTATGGTCACGTTTACAAGCATATGGGTTCCCCCCTTGTTTTTCAGATGGATACAGCTGAGTTATGAGCAAGCATGCATAACACCGTACAACAACAAATGGTTGGGGAAGAGATGCGATCTCAAAGTGGGAGTCCATCAAGGTTGCCTGCTCAGTCCTATGTTATATATTTTAACTATAGATCATTTAATTTGGCTTTTAAATCTATCTCCACAGATTCGAGGTATAAGTAGTGCTGCAGCACTAACAGTTAAAACACTAGCTTATGCTGATGACCTAGTTTTACTAGTCAAGGACCACACATTAGGAAAAAAGCTAGTGCCCTAATTAAGGCAGTCTATTCCATTACAGGAGCATAACTTTATTTTAATAAAAGTCAAGGACTCCAGATTGGGGACACAGGGTCCACAGAACAAAAAATTGCAAATATTTTCATCTCTAAGCAGTCCTGTAAAATTATGGGAATCTTTTTCAGCGCGGGAGATTTAGCAACTTATAATTGGGATATGCAGCTGAAAAAAAAGAAACAATAAGTAACCCATTGGAATCAATGGCACATGAGTAAGTTAAAAAGAATTTATTAGATCAAAACCTTTTTGATTCCCATGTTCTTATATCTCAGTTATGTTTTTCCTGTCCCACAACATTTGGAAGCAACCCTATTTTCTTGCTTTTTTACATGTGTTTGGGGAAGCTGCCTGACCCATGTTAAAAGCAATATTACATACTTAGCTTTAAATAAAAGCGGGTTAAGGATGATTAATCCTTTAGTTTTTTTCTGGAGTTTGTTCCTTTATGCAAATATTTTACCCCTTTTAAAACAGAAGGGGAAGACCTGGGTTCACTGGTTAGTGCCTTCTTTACAAGGAATTTTACAAGAGTGGAAAGCACAGGCCTTTCTACATAAAACCAAGAGGGTTCAGAAACCTTTACCGATGTGGATGCGTTGCTTTGATTTTGTAAAGATTTGGGTTATTTTAGCTGATAACATTTTATATACACCTCGTAAAGTAATATATCAGGAGGTTATACAAAATCATTTTTTTGATCCACCTTTTCCACAGTTTTCAGTTTCTGAACAAGAGAGTATTGCTCTCCTTTTAACAAAATCTAGAATTCCCAAGAAGATGTGGGATATCATTTGGTTGGGGGCACAGGGGGAAAATTAATGTCAAGGGTAATCATAAGCACAGCCAGCTCAGTGAATGGTAAAGTCTCAGAAATACATGTCCTAATGTAGTAGAAACTGTGCACCATTTATATTTAGTTTGTCTGTTTATTTTACAATTTTGGGCACTAGTGGCCAATAGATGGCAGAACCCTTTTTTCTCCTTTTTAAGCCCAGCCAGTTTATTAAGAGGAAAGTTGCCACCTCAGTAGAATGCTCATGATGCAGGTAGCAGCCGTATTATCATAGCTTGCCTATTGCTATATATTGGATTTTGCTGATACAATGTAAATTTGTTTTACAGCAACAAGATACTACCCCAGCTGAACTACTCCAGATAATTTTAAAAGATGTTCAGTCTATTCAGAGAGATGAATTAAAATTGATAGGCTAGACATCCTGGGAATCTTGGTAGGGTACAATATGATGATTAGTTTAAAACTATCGGCCTTAGATAATAGGCCAGTATGAAATAATTGGGAAACATGCACAATGTGTTTTAGGGCTTGAGTGTGTTTTGAGGTTCCACATTGAGGGGATGTAGAATATTTATTAGGTACAAGGAAGATAAAAATGTTTTATTGATTAATTAAGATCACTTTTTCCTTTTTTTGGTTATTGTATTACCCTTTTCTTTATATGTCTATTTATTTTGGTTTACCAGTTTATGTTATTTGTTAAATATTTGTCTTTTTCCATTTGAAACTTTTATTGTTTGTATCTATGATCTTTGAATATGTTAATAAAAAATTCCCCTACTCTTTTTGAGAAGTGCCATAGGATCTTTAACATCCACCTGAAATACCACCAGAAAAGGCAGATGGGACCTTGGTTTAATGTCTAATCTGAAAGACGACACCTCAGAAGTGCAGCACCCGCTTCATGTTGCACTATAGTGTCAGTATTGGGATTAACCCAAGTACTTGGTGTGGTGAAAATAAATCATTGGGAAATAACATTCTGCCTGTTGAAGGAGGCATTGTATTGGGCACCTATACCCATGAACCCTTACTATTCTCTGAAGTTCATTGTGCACATGGATGCATCTGATCACAGGCTAGGAGTGATTCTGAGTCAGGTCACACATATGGGGGAGGAATACCCAGTCATGTATCTTAGTAGAAAGATGCTGCCCAGAGGGTAGGCCTATTCTACAATTGAGGAAGAGTGTCTGGGTATCCCCTGCTCTCTGCAGAAGCTGCAACTATATTTGTATGGGAGGGCATTCGCACTGGTTACAGACCACAACACCCTCACATGGCTCCATAGGACCAGTGGGCAAAACCGAAAATTGCTAAGATGGAGCCTGGTGCTAAAGTCCTTCGACATAGACATCAGTCACTGCAGACGGTCACAAAATGGCAACATAGATGGTTTGTCTAGGCAACAACCAATGGCCCAATGAAGAAAAGGAGATGTTTTAAAGAATTATTAAATTGTTAAAACAAAGAGAAAACTGTGGGCAAAGCAGGTACAGCAAACCTGCTAACATAAAAAAATCATTTAGGGTCACTAAAAGACATGTCTTTCATTTTTTCTCAGGGGATGGAGATGTGACAACTTGCAATGCATTTTTTTCTGTGTGTGTGTGTGTGTGTGTGTGTATGTATGTGTGTGTGTGTGTGTGTTATCATCTATGACTCTATAAAGTGTTTCAGTTGAAGGTAGTGGTCTGGTGGAAAATGAAAATGACATTCCACTGTAGCCCATGTCTGGTGGCATTCAGCTAGGAAAAGCCTTTGTGTAAGCAATCATTTTTTCTCTCCAGTAAAAGGTTTTTGGTCTTGGAATGAACTTCAAAGGGTTGAATCCCTTTCATAATATAAAGATATGTTCTAAGCATAAACAATGCCAAGGCAGATCAAGACGGAACCCCACTGATTGAGCCAGCAAGGAATACCAAAGGCTCAGGCTTCAATCCACAAAACCAGGCTTCAATCCACAAAACCAGTTTGAACTCATTATCTAAAAGGGTGTTTTCCAGAGATCATAAGAAATGGTTCAGGCTGTGATGTCACAAAGGTATGTACAATGATGTGGGCATAGTGGACTGGACAGCTGAAGACATTGCTGTGTGTGTGTTTGCTCTTAGAGTCAGTTATGTTTTAGAATTTTGAAATAGCAACATCATAGGTTCAAATCTACCATAACTCAGCATAACTCAGCAAGTTCTCAGCTGGGGATAAGCTTATTCTACTCTACCTAGAATTTTGAGTTAGATTTTTCTGTGTGTCCTTTATCTTTTCAAATGTGTTTATTTTTATCTGTATAGCAATACTGTGTTCCCCATAGTCTTTAGTGTGTATTAGACTGTAATATATGTAAATATTATAGAATATTAAATGTTATTTTTATATACTTAATGCTTTCTGTGCCTCAGTCATTTCAGGTATAGCTAACCAGGGCTAAATTGGCAAGTCTGTGATTGGTTCTTGAAGAGGCAGGCTACAGTTATTATAAAAGGCAAAGTGTTCTTGGCTGAAACAAAAGGGATAGGCCATTTGCCATATGGGAAAGGGCACTGCACTGTGTGGGCAGTAGCTCTGGTGAGATTTGATCCAAGAGATACCCCAAGTGAGGCTGTGGCTGATTGGTGGCAGCATGCCAAGGTAACCACTTCAGGCATCAGAAGGGCTGTGAGAACTAACAGTCACAGACTGAGTTCTGGGAGGGAACCAGTCTGTGACAGCCCCCTACTTTGGTGTTGGCTACCTGCCAGCTGTCTCAGACTACTCATGCCACCATATTTTATCATCGGCCTCCATCCACCTCACAGCATTCAAACCCAGACCCCCTGATAGCCGACGATGTCCTGGAATTTAATCTCTCAGGGAAGGCATATGCTACGTATTGGGGATCACCTAAGGAGTTAGTTATGCCATGCAGGTATGGGGATAGGGTTCAGGGTTGTGCCAATGATTGGGTGGGGGGCTGATATGAGGCCAATGACAGGGCTTTTCCCCCCATGTAGGTCCTCCCTCCACCCCATGACAAAGCAAGTCTGTGCCATTCTTGCGCTGCCCTGTGGTGGGGGAACTTTCTTTGAATGACCACCAAGTTCCTCACAGTCTAGAGGAGGCACTGTGGAGCAAGCAGCATGCCCTGACAGCTGCCAGTCTGGAGCATGACAGTCGGGATCAAGATTCAGTCCTAAGTATTTGGGTAGCACACTATCAGGCAACACTACCCTGCCAACACTGTTCTGCCCTTTTAAATATTTTTATTTCAGTGCATATACTTACAAAAATAACAGCTGTGTAAATATTAAAAAATAGAATAGTCACAATATGACACTTCACTGTTCACCTAATTGTTATATTGTCAGAGATAAACCTGAAGAAATAAAAATACTGAAATTAAGCCAGTTGGCCACAGAGCAAATAAGCGGTAAAGAAAGATTTCCAAAAACAATTAAAAAATGCTCCTTCTTCTGGCATATCAGTATGAGCAACAGTAGATAAGTTGAAATATTATCATTTCAATTGTGCCATATATTAAAAAGGCAGCTAGCATGAACTAGAATACAATTAGAATCAGCTACATCAGCAACCTGGAGACAAGCAGGTAGTTTTCCTTTTTGCTGTGCAGTTAGAAGAGACATATTGTGAACCAGAAAAGGGTAATCAAACAGTGCTGTCTAACTACATTTAAAATGCCTTTTTGTACACACCTGTGTCGCTTGCCCCTTGTTTTAGTATTGTAGTGCATTTCCCACCATTTCAAGTTACCCTGTCTCCTTATATATCATATTCTTCAATTGGTTGACTAGGACTGTGAACAAGGGCCAGGTAGTCGATGTACTGTATCTGGACTTCAGCAAGGCCTTCGACTCAGTGCCTCATAGAAGACTGGTCAGGAAGTTTGAGGACCTGGTGGGGGGGGGTTAAGCTCACAGGATGGTCAGAAGCTGATTGCAGGATAGAAACCAAAGGTAGTATGGGGAGAATTCTCTGAAGTGAGGACTGTGACCTGTGACATTTCACAGAGCTCAGTACTCAGCCCAGTGTTATTTAACATCTTCATAAGTTGCATCACGGATGAGATCAAGGGTAAGATCTCCCTGTTCTTGGATGACATCAGGCTCTGTGGGAGAGTGGACATGGAAGAGGAAAGACAAGAACTCAGGAAGAACCTGGTTGGGCTAGAAACATGGTCTGCCATTTGGCAGCTGAGATTCAAAGTTAAAAAGTGCATAGTTATGCACGTTGGGGTGAAGAATCCAGGGGCCAAATACTGGTTGGGTAGTATGCAGGTAACCAGTTCTGAAGAAGAAAAGGACCTGGGAGTAATAATCACAAGTGACCTGAAACACTCTGCACACTGCAAGAGAGCAGCACCCAAAGCAAACCAGATGATGGGCTGAATAGTGTGGGCAATTACTACCAGGAAGGCGGAAATCATTCTGCTGCTGTACAGATCACTGGTATGACCACACCTGGGGTACAGTGTGCAGTTTTGGTGCCCATATATTAAGAAACATATCAGCTTGCTGGAGACAATCCAGAAAAGGGCAACTAAGATGATCCAGCAGGACAACACCTATGATGAGAGGCTCAGGGAGCTCAAGATGTACTGTCTTGAGGAAAGAAGGGAGAGGGGAGACATGACTGAGATCTTCATGTAGCTTAAGATATTAATAGGGTGAGCACTGAGGGCCTCTTCAGCCTTAGTGGCAATAAGACCACTAGGGGGCACAATCTAAAACTGGTGGGGGGAAGGTTGAGAAGGGAGATGAGGTGGCACTTTTTTACCGATAAGGTGGCGGACAAGTGGAATGAGCTGCCAGAGGAGGTGATATCCCTAAAACAGCTTCAAAAGGGGTTGGAAGAGGGTAAGGAGAAAAATTGCAGGTAGAAGGGGAATGAATGGGGGGGGAGGGGAAAGTAGAGGTAGGTCAAAGGGAAATGGGGAGGGGCAGCTCCCTTTGTAAACACATAGGGAGCTTCACAATTGAGCAGACTAGATAGACTGCAGGCCTTTCTCTGCTGGTATGTTCGTGTGTATGTAACTTCACAGTACCTCTAACAGCCTTGTCTGGATCTTTCATACTGCTTCTCTCTACAGCCATCTCTGCTCCAATTGATTTTTAAAATATTTGTTTTGCCAGTTAAACAAGAAACAGGAGGCAGTCTTATTTAAACGTCTTCATCAGGAATCATCAAAGCAGACGATTCTAGGATGAGCTTAGAATCACTGCATGGGTATTATTTAACTCATACTGGCATCATTGTGCAGTCATCAGGTTATGTGTTCCAACATTTTTTGATGACTACTTGTCTTAATGATGCTTGATAACACTAGAATGACAAATAAAGTAATCCAATAATAATTAGACTGTTCTGGGATGGCTTCTAAAGTCATCTGGTTTGGCTAGGGTACAGACTGGCAAAATGTTAGAATTAATAAGGAGTCTGTATTTGCTTTAGATTATTACTGCAGTAGGCAATAATCACTCACAGAAATAATTAGGTTACCCATTTTGAAGAGAAAGTAGTTTCACAACCATATTATATAAACTGGGATTATCATCAGAAAGAAACCCCCAAATGGTCCAGAATTACATCCTGACAACCTTTCAGGGTCTAATGTTTGCCATTAGTTTTCTGTCAAAGTAACTCCCATCTGGTGCAAAACAAATATATTGAGGGCACTTAAAAGCAATAAACTAGTTTTAAGGAAACAGCCCATCTAATGCCACCAGCAAAATTATGTCTTTTACTGTAACTCAGAAGCTCAAGGCATATTGTTAAAATAGGTTTAATTCATTAAGATGGTTCATCTGTGAATGGTGGGTACAGTTTATATATTACAGAATTCATTTTCAACTGAAGTGTTTCTAATTTTACTGACATATACTCTACTTTGCACTACAATAGGACATTTCAGGTGTTTTCACACTTCTTACCGGAGTTCCTCTGATGATTCTGGAAAATATGCCACGCTCTGATGCCTAAAACTGCATTTGCATCTCTCAGAATCATAAAAGCAGTCACAATGATGGCTAGCTCAAAGCTGCTGCTGCTGCTTGCAGCATCATACATCAGCATATGATGCAGTAGAACGGCCTGGTGATGCTCCATCTAATTTAGCTGAGCTACGGATCATTTCTGTGGTTAGTTATTTTGCAGCCCATTTTCTGCCACAGTACACAGAATTAAGGGGCCCTTCACACTGTGCACACTGTCCACAACTAGGGCCCATCCTGCAAGAAACTGCTATCTTAGAGGACATATGCCTCCTAACATAGATTAAACGAGTACTGTACAAGACTGACACTGATAAAAAAAAATCATCCATCAGCAACAAGCCATCTTTTATTGCAATCTGCATTTAAACACAGATTACAAAAATCACAAAACAGGCAGACCTGAAGTACAACAGACTTGTATTTTAGGGTAGTATTCAGTTGCAGAGACCAAAATAATTTCTGATGAGAAGCTTGGCATACTAATGAGCTGCCAAGGTGGAGTCCACTGGCTTGAATATTAAACTGGATGTTGGGTGCTAAAATGATATGACAGAAACAGTGACAACTCTTTATATGAGAAAGGCAAATGTGAACCACGGCTAAATGGGAGCTGTGACACTGTAACCAGTTTGTGAACATAGCCATTATGTAGGCCTTCTGCAAGTACCGGACCCTCTGTCCACAGATATTTCTTTCTGCAGGAGGAATTAGGAATTTGTGTACTCCAAAGTTGACCAGCATACATTAGAAGAAGTAAAACAGAAATCCCAAAAGAAATCATCTTATATTCCAGTGTTGAAATAGACATAACTGGTTGTTGTGGGGGTAACATGTCTGTGTTCACATGTGTGCTATAAAGGTCGTATCCCCCACATGGGATAATAGTGTTATCCAGGCCAAACATATGATGTATCTTTACAAACCATTTTGAAAACTGTGAACATGTTTAGGTACATTGTTATATGAATGTTTTACCTTTTTATTTCATACCCAATTGCTTAAGTTTGATTATAAAACTGTTAATGATTATCTTGCCTTCTAACTGGCTGGAACCCATATGATTTACTAAATGAGAAAATTAATTTTTCATGCATGCTTCCTGCCACTAATGCAAGGTGACATTAATAAATTAAAAAATAGTAAGCAGTCTTGCCACATTTTGTATAGCAATAAAACACTCTAGATATGAGTTATATTGTGTCAGTTATTTTGTATGGTGTGATTAGCAGATGGTAAGCCTCTTATAGCCTGATCCACAAAAGGCTCCCAGTCCTTTCCCACATGCCAAGGGCCAAGAAAGGTTTGAATGTACATCTCTGGGGCACTCCAGGGCATCCTTAAAGTAAGATATGTACCCCCTCTGCACCTGATCAAAAGTCTTACGCATGTCTATGCACTTGACTGGGTCAAAGACATGCATCCATATGAACCACAAACGTATCTGTGCTCTTGGGAGTTAACAGAGGTCATCAGTTTTATGCAACTCAGCAGGCAAGTCCAACATCTGCTGTAGTACTGTGTTATGGGCTGTGATCAGGCCCATCGTCACTTGCTCCTAGCCCTCTGGGTTGAACACCATGTATTTATTTATCTATTTTTACTTTTTGAAAAATGCTGTTCTGGTTTTGGCAGAACTGCAGATCAGGTGGTCCACTGTTGAGGTGCTCCAGGCCTTGGACTGGATGCTCATTGTCAATCTCTGCTCCACCAATGACATATCCCCTTGTCCCTCTGCACTTGTGTGCATGTGCAGAAAGGGACCAGTGAAGGACATCTGGGGACACTGGACCACACCACAGTGTGTGTCCCTTCGCAGCCCAGGCACATATCTGGGCCACCTTTGTGGACTGGGCCCTTAAGCCTGTCTTAATTCTAAGTGTAGTGCAGGTTTGTGATATTATTGGACACTATGAACACCACTTTCCCATTTGTTAAGTGCACAACAAGTAACGTAAGTAGTTCTAGAACTACTACTTTATATAGTCTGCATGGTTTATACAACAGCCTGATTTCATAAGACATCTGGCCAACAGGAGGGTCTTCCAGAACAAGGGACACCTGTATAGCCCAGGATGGGCTGTACTTGTGACAGGATGGAGTAGGGGTACTTGTCAGGAGAATGGACAAAGCAGTCAGAAAAATGGAAATTAGGGGATAGGGATGATGCCGCTGGTGCAAGGGTTCACCTAGAACAGGAGACAGATGCAGGGGAACACCAAGGGAAGGACAGAAGAACTGGAGAGATACGAAGGGAGGAAGAATAAAGGGGCAACTATTTTCATGCATGTAGGCCAGTATGAGGAGTGCACCCAGCTGGGTGAGCTTGAGGGCTTGAAGCACTCTGAAGGCCAGGACATAGTGGTACCCTCAGCTGGTCCTGATGGTATTCCAGACAAATTTATTAAAGGACTGGCAACAGAACTATTAGCGATCCTTACGTTATTATTTAATGTATCACTTCATGAAGGCACAGTCTTATCGGAATGGAGATTGACAACTGTAGTGCCTATTCACAAAGGAGGTAGTAAACACCAAGTAAAAAATGACAGACCCATTAGCCTCACCTCATGTTTAGGTAAAATGATGGAAAGGATCTTACAACAGAAAATGGCAGCCCACCTTCAAATATGAACATCATAGATATAGCTCAAAATGCTTTTGTACATGGAAGATCTTGTCGGCTAAATCTAATACATTTTTTTGAACCAGTCAGCTTGGCACTAGACCAGTGACTTCCAGTCGATGTTATATTCTTGGATTTTGAGAAGGCTTTTGATTCCTTCCCTCATGGAGTTCTGATCAAGGAATTAAAAGGGTATGGCTTCCATGCCAACATTATCAAATATGTAAATTCTTGGCTAAGTAATAGACAGCAAAGGGTGAGCATTAAGGGGCATATGTCTGAATGGGGTGTAGTTAGTAGTGGCGTCCCCCAAGGCTCCATCCTGGGCCCCTTGTTGTTTAACATATTAATTACTAGTATGCAAGCAAATAAAGGCATCTGGATACATAAATACGCTGACAATTGCAAACTTGGTTGCATCATTAATAATTCTGAATCAGTTAATTTCCTATAATCAAATTTGGATAATCTAGTTGGATGGTCAGTAAGAAATAAAATTACCTTTAATGCAGCCAGTGTAAGGTGATACACCTGGGCAGGAACAACAGCTTAGCAACCTATAATATAGAAAACAACATATTGCAAACTGTTAGATACGAAAAGGATGTGGGTATTACTATTACAAATGATTTAAAGTTCACATCTCATACCAATAATATAATTAAGAAATGTCATGGCATACTTTCTTGTATTCTGAAACATATCAAGAGTAGGGAACAAGATGTTCTAATCCCCCTATATACAAGTTTGGTTAGGTCACATATTGACTTCTGCACTTCATTTTGCACCTCCACCTCCTTGGGAAGTAAGGCCTCTATAGAAAAGGTGCAAAGAAGAATCACTAAAAAGGTCAAAGATTTGACCAATATTGACTATAATAGTAGACTTCAAAGCCTGGGCCTATTTTCATTAGAATACAGATCTTTAAGGGATGACCCTTGCCTAGCCTACAGAGCATTTCAAGATCCTGCCCTGTGTGAGGCTATTTGCCTCGAAAAAAAAATATAGCTGGCTTTAACACCAGAGCACATAACTTAAGGCTAAAAACTATAGTTAACAAAACCTCAAAAAGGAATAATTATTTTACCCAGCGATTGCCTACTATTTGGGAATGCATTACCAACAGATGTTGTTACAAGTAATAGCTTGATAGAATTTAAGCAAAGATTAGATAAACATATGGGGGCAAAGAAATTTTACTTTCGACACTAAGCGACGAGTTCTATATGGGCATGTCCCTCGAACTCGTACCACACCTATGAACCTACCCATAAAAACCTAGTCCTAGTGGGGAGAAGAAAATGACTGGAACGCAAGGATATATGGATACAGACTTCTGAAGAGATAGGTCTGGCAGGACAGAGGGTGGGGGACTCTCATTGTAAGAAAGGGGGGGTCAGTATGAAGCACAAGAAGGATACAAGGGGGCAAACAGTGCAACAGTGTCACTCTAAGTTGAACTTGGGAGAAAGGGGGCAGAATAGTCACCCTGGGGACATGCTACATGCCTCCAAATTAACTAAGCAGTTAAATCAGATGCATTGTGTATCCTGGGGGGACTTCCATCTTCCAGGCATAGATTGGTGATTTGAGAAGGCTAGCAGCAGGACCGAGACTGAGTTCTTGTCCAGCTTCAAGGCGCATTTCCTACAGCAGCATGTCCAGCAAGGTGAAAGGTTTGAGGCCAACCTTGACCTTCTTCTCTGCAGTGGGGATGGATTCATATCCAATGTGAATGTCCACCCACCAGTGGGATGTAGCAAGCACAACTGGGTAACCTTTTCCTTGGTGACAGGGCAGAGGGGCCAGGCCTCAAACACAAGGAAATTAAACTTCTGAAAGACAGAGTTTGCCAAGATGAAGGACCTGGTGTGCAAGGGTCTGGAGCAGCTTTGTGTGGCTAGTAATACAGAACACAGGTGGAGCTCACTGAAGAAGGTGCTTTAAGTGGTAGCAGAGGTCTGTATCCCTGCGAACAATAAAGGAAAAAAGGTGAGGTGCCCCTCTCCCGGTTCAACAAGGACATAATGCAACTGATCCTGTAGAAAAAGGTTTATGATTGCTGGAAATAGGTTGCCTCCAGGCCAGAGAAGAGTACAGGCAAACTCTGAGAAACTACAAGATATAATTAAGAAAGCCAAGGGGGTTCTGGAAGCCAGAATAGCAGTAGGAGCTGCAGACAACACCAAAAGCCTTCTTTCAGTACATTAATGGAAGGAGGAAGATAAAGGGGGGAATTTGGCCCTGGAAAACAGGCAAAGGGGGACCTGTGAGAGAGCCAGTGGCAATGACTGAGATACTGAAAGAATAGTTCCTTTTAGCGTTCACTAAAAGGCCCTCGGTGGTGGAGTGTGCTCATTGGGAGGGTCTATGGTATCAGAAGACACCATGCCTGCCCTAAAAGCTGACTACCTGGCAAAGGTTAAGCCAAGTAAGTTCCAAGAGGCAGATTGTATACACTCCAGGATCACTGTGGAGCTAATGGAACAACTGGCAGAGAATCTTGCTATGATCTTTCAGGAGTCCGTCCAGAGAGCTGTGGTGCTGGGAGACGGGAAGTGGCCAGTGTTGTCCCCATCTTCAAGAAGGGGGCAAGTTTGGACCTAGGTCACTACAGGCCAGTCAGCCTGACATCAGTGTTGGGAAAGGTCCTGGGAGCCATTATCAAGTATAGAATAATGGAGCACTTGGTTAAGGCCAAGGTTCTTGCACCATTTCAGCATGGCCTTATGGGGGAGAGATCACACCAAACCAGTCAGATCAACTTTTTCAAGCAGGACACTGTGTGACCAGGGAGGTAGAAAGGGGCAGGGCAGTGGATGTATGCTATTTGGATTTCATCACTTACTACGAGAGGCTGCTCTTACTGGTTGGTGCTCATAAACTCCAAAACAGGTTACTTGTGAAAAAGAGACCAGCATGCATATCCAAAAATACACAACACCTTATGTTGCTATTTGTGGTCTGAGATCTTGATTTATTTAAGACAGCAGCTCAGCAAATTTAGTTTCAAGTTTCTTTGATCGACTTTGAAGTCATTACAAGATAAAAATACAAAGGTCACGGACCAAAAAAAAAAACATTTTCAATACACAGAAAGAATAAAAATGTTCATATGCACATATTTTATAATATAGGTCTAATATCCTTATAAGTGTATTCAAATCAAGGTTTAAAGTACATTTGTGCCCTAGGGATGATGAGTCCACCCTTACAGTATGCCAGTATGCTTCATTTTATATGCATAAAAGCACAAAGGAGCTGTTGCGACATACCTTCGAAAATTCTAATATGTTTAATTTAATTAACATTATTAAAATGTGAATAGGACACCAAAGGGTTCGGGTCTGGATACCTACACACCCTAAACAGTGTGATCAAACCTATATTCTCCTTTTTCCTAATAGGAAACTAATGTCACTTAAGACCAAAAAAGTCATCACAGAATTTCTCTCCCTTACTCAGTGACATAAAAAAATGTCATTGTAAAATACAACCACAAATGCAAATTTAAAATACAATGAACTACTTAGTTGTCCAAAAAGCCTAAGAGGTCTAAGAAAATGTTATTAACGTCTCAAGAACATTTAAGTTTTGAGATGCAAATAAAACCTGAAACTTATGAGATGGTGAACCATGTAATTTTTCCAAAATGTTTTGTAAATAAAACTTGCTTTGAGCGCTGTAAAAAAAAAGACAGAATAAGACCCTGTACACACTAGGCTTCCTAAAATGTTTTAAGCACTTTAAAATGTTTCAAAAAGCCAAAACACGCTTAGCGTCCACACTTAACATGGTTTGAAACTGAGGTTAAAACTGTGCTTAAACCCTGCAAAAAGGACCTAGGCTTAATAATGATTTAAAAATGGTTTCAAACCAAAAACATTTTACCTTGTAGTGCAGACGGGCGATACCATGAAGCTGAAAGGAAACCATGCTACAATACAGCTGAAGAGCCATTCTGAAAACTGATACTGGCCATGAAATGTGGACACAACTTTACTGTGCTAGAGTACAGTGAATGCCAGTGCAAACAGGCAACTGTGGTGAGATTAAAACCATTTCTTGAAACAGTTTCAAAAACATTATAGCAGTGGGGCTGGCCCGGTGGTGCCAAGGGCTGAAGTTCTGGATGCCACACCTCGCACCATGCCAGCAACCCGTGTTCGGGAGTGAGCTAAGGTTACTGGGGGTTGGCTGGGGAGGACAGGATAGAACATCTGGAGGACAGCGCTCCTCTTCTGGGAAGGGTGGGGATCATGATCCCGCTACAGCAATGACTGCCAGTGGAGACTGGGAGCACCAAGCAGGATTATGCATGCAAGGGGAGAAGGCGATGGCGGATGCTCGTGAGCGGGGAGGCGGGAGCATGCCCAGCTCACTTGGAGCATCATTGCACATCCATGTCTCCATAGGGGATCACACAGAACAGAGGAAAAAAAACAGATTCTTGGGAGACAATGGCATGCCAGCCCCACGCCCACTGCTGGATTCCACCCACCCAGTCCCGATGTCCTCCAGCCCGCATCTAACCACCAGACCTGATTGAAAGAGCGCCCAAAGGTAGGAGAGGGTGTCCCCACCCTGGGGGGCACAAGCCAGGGGGCATCTAAGTTGGTGCGTGGTGTGAGGTCGGGGTTCTGGGGGTACTTGAGGTGTGGGGACCTTAGACAGGGTGGGACCAGCTGGGGATGCCTGAGGGATGCCTCAGAAACTGGTGACCAGAGGGAAATAAAGGGAAAACAAAACAAAACATTATAACAGTGTGTACAGGTCCTAAGACTAAGACATTGTACACACTGGCAGTCCATTTTCAAAACCGTTTTTAAAAAAGGTTTTAAACTCACCATGGAAGTTCATCTACACTTGTTTGTATTTCTTTAGAACCATGTTTAAACACGGTCATGCTGCATCCACACTGTAGCCCTGTAATGGTTTAAGAAACCTAGTGCCAGCACAGTCTCCAGCATGGATCAGTGCTGATTTCGAAGAATCATGGATCTGTCTCCCATCCACACTGCCAGGTAAACCATGCTAGGGCTGAAACCATGTTTAAAACTGTTTTTAAGACTATGGCCCTTGCAGGGTTTAAATATGTTTTTTAAATATGTTTTAAACCATATTCTGTGTGGATGCAGACAGTGTTAGGGCTTGTTAAAATATTTTTCAGGAACTTAAAATGTTTTAACAAACCCAATGTGTATAGGGCCTTTGTGTTCCAAATCATCTATATCTCCTGTGCCACAGATGAGAAATGGAGATTGAACATTGTTCCTTTTCTTCTTGTAAAAAAGTTGTTTACAAGTTGTAACACCACTCCCTGATTATGCCTTGAGTGAAACCGGTCAGAGATTGTTCAGTCAGCAGTGTCCTTGCTGGTGTCCTGTGGTATGGTACTGGGTATGGAGACTATTTAAATAAAACTTTTATGCAGTTTACTTTAGTGTGTGCCTGCACTTTTTAGTGTGCTGGTGAATGGTGCTTTGGTTCATTTTGTTGGGTTGTTTTTTTACCATGAACATTCAGTTGTGGGGCGGCCTTTATTAGGTTATATTTAGACTGGATCCCACCTGGATCCCATGACTGTTTCTCCTCTCCAGTACCCCTGATGTCCCAAGGCTGGTTATCAGTCTTGAATATCCCCCTCTGAGGACAGCAATTCTGATGGTAGGGCAAACGACTTAGTTTTCACATGACCTGTCAGGATTGCCAACTGCTGACGTGACTTCGCCATCTTAATTCTACACACCGTATGATCCACTCTGCCTCTAAACTGAACCTTGCTTACCTGATTTTGTCTTTCAAGCTCAGTTTGAGACTCATTCCTAAGCTTTTGAATTTCTCATTCTGAGTCCCTCTGTTGCTTGCACACTTCCCTTTCCTTGGAGTCAAACTCTTTCCTCAGAGCGAAATTCTCAGACTCCTATGCTTTTGAGAAAGTGTACAGTGCTGCAATCATAACACCTTCCTGATCATGTTTCTTGGCTGCAGATGTCATCTCTGTGTGTAGTCCACCCACATACTGTACCAGATCAGTCTGCAATTTCACAATCTGTGCGAAATCAATCCACCCTCAATGGGAGGGCAGGAAATTTAAAATGTTTAGTTTGAGCTCAGTACTAATGGCCATTTTTGGGAGGTTCCCCTTCACTGTGCTTACTGAAAATCTGAGGCTTACCGGTCCACTTCAAATCCCAGACTTGACTGCCACTCACTCTGGGTACAGAGGCCCTATGGAACTGATGCCAAACATTGAACAAGGAGGTAATAGAGGTTCGATTACCAAGTGCAGAGGCCCTATGGAATCAATGCCACAGTTAAGAACTTCAAACACCTATTTATTTATTGAATTTTGTTGACCCGGTAGGCCCACTGAGACTAGAAGTCCCTTTTTCAGGGGTGGCTGGAGGGGGATACAGATGGTAACCAACTGAAATTGAACCAGATTAAGCTGCTGGTGGTATTTTTAATGAATGGGGGAAATTTGGCCAGGATAATGGGGAAATTCCCCTACTCGGTCAGCAGGGGGGACCTTTGACCCTCTGTCCAAGATGGTCGACAGTCCTCCTACAGGAGGTGGAGGTTCTGCTCTGCCTACGGACCCTATCTTAGTGACTGAACCTGTCTGTGCTATTGCTTCTGGGGCTTCACCGGCTCACATAGAAGGCTTACAATCTTCTGCTACTGTTGCTGATATGATTTATCCTGATAACTCAGTCTTGCACGAGATGGAGACTTCTGCTATACAGGACAGCCATGACGCTGCTGATATTCCTGAAGCTAAATTGCGACAGATGTTCTCCCAGCATAAGCCGTTTCTTTTGAAGTTGATACACAATGACAATTCTACACAAGACGTTCTCCCTGAAGCTGATTATTCTGTGGCTGCTGCTCCTATGACACTGATTTGGCAGGCCCCTGAGACACTTCCTGCTTCTCAGCATTTCCCTCAACCCTCCCATTTGCATCTTAGACCTACCTTGAGGAACACTGCTGAGTCGGGTACTCCCTAATCTCCCGACGCTGCTCTATGAGCTGCTGGTTGGTGGCAATCTTCTGATGGACAACCATGGACTTCATCTGGACCTGTTTCTGCTGCTGCTATTATTGTGATGGTGGCAGAGATCTTCCCTGCTTTGCCTACTCTAGTTTCCAGTGACTTTTCCTCAACCATAGAGCCTGTTGCAAGTTCTTCTGTTTGACCACTTGCAGCTGAGAACACAGCCGACTCCCTGGATAATGTGGCCCAGTCCCTGAACCCGGCTGCACAGTGTGCCTGTCCTGGTCTCCAATCCTCTCCTTCTGCTCCTGCTCCAGAGGATTCAGCTTCTACCTTCAAGATGTCTAACTTATTCAAGTCTGTTGGGGAGCCTGCCCAGTGGAAAAATGCAGTCCATTTGAAATTTCTGGGTGACTCCTCTGCATCCCCCACTCAACATACTGTTCTTCAAGGTATGCTTAGAGACTCTATGGGGATTAGCCCATCTATATTGTTTGCTTTCATTCACATTAAAGGAGAGACTGTTTATGATGTCTGTTTCAAGACTGTTCAGACTTTGGAGAAATGTTGTTCCTTCCTGTTAATTCCCCTTACTAAACCTCTGGTGAAGGTTCTTACTTCGTCATTTCACAGTGAGAGGATTAATATTCATGATGTTCAATTTTGGCTTCATCAACGGTGTGAGCTGTTGGATACCCCTCACCCTATTTTTGATGATGATTTGGTGTGGACGGAGGGGGCTGGAAGATAAAAGTTCAACTTAGACAAACTGAGCAGGGGATTGTGCATATTCCAGATAGTTTTTACATTGGCCAAGACAGGGGTATCTGTTTTTGTCCTGGCCAACCACGCATATTCATAAGTGTGGCTCTCGGAGGGGTCACGTGATGGCAGCCTGAGCAGAAGCAGCTTTTTCCCTTTGCTCCATCTCCCACCTATCGATACTTTGCTTACAACTATTGATAGAATTTAAAACATTGTTTTTGTGAAGATGGCTGGTGATATAACGCATCAGAGCAGTTGGATACTTATCTCAGCATGGAGGTTAACATGAAAAAGGCTCCTCCTAGACATTAGCCGCCTCTCACGCCGGAAAAGGACAAGGCCACTAAGTGGGCCAAACAGCAGGCCTCTAGTTCCCCAAAGATATCCTCTGTTCCAACAGCTCTCTCGGAAGAGAAATTTTTGGAAATCATGCAGCCGTTACAAGCCGCTGTAGCTACGATCTCCGAGGATTTGCAGACGATTAAAAATTCAGTGGCAACATTAACGATGCGAGTAGGGGACTCTGAAGCAAGAATTGTCTCCCTGGAAAAAAAGCAGGAGAAGTCCGGCCAGGAGAACTTGAGCATCTCACAAAGGCTTAAAAAGTTGGAAGATAAATTAGAGGATTTGGAGGGGCGCAGTAGGTACAACAACCTGCTTATAATTGGAATTCCAGAGTGGGAAGAAGGCAGTGCCCCGATTCTGTTTTAGCAAAAGTCATGTCTAAAAATAGCAGGTCCATCCCCTAATGGAGGGGATTATGTCATCGAAAGGGCTCACTGTGCCCTGTGTCCCATGCCACCGGCATGTATGCCTCCCAGACCGATTATTTTTAAATTGTTAAATTTCCTCGATAAGCAGCATATCCTGGTGAAAGTTAGGGAGACTCAAGAGGTGTCCTGGGAGGGTCAGAAGATCTGTATCACGCAAGATCTCCCGCATTCTGTGTGAGTGAGGCGACAGGAGTTACACCCGCTGGTGTCAAAATTAGTGGCAGCTGGTAAGCCCTTTAGAGTTAAATACCCGGCGATCCTTCTAGTTAAGCACGATGATAAGTGGCTTTCTTTCGATACTCCTAATCGGGCAATGCAAGGTTTAAAGGAACTGTTTCCTGATTTATACAAGTGACCAGGGGAATGGCATGATAAGGTGGCTGTGATCAGCTGAGAGATGAGACTGTTGTTTAATTAATGTGCTCTGTCCTTCCACAGCAGCTTTGTATAGGAGAATTGGGCAGTGTGGACTTGATCCCTTGTCTCAGAGGCCTGGATCCCTAACATGGGGATGGAGCAATTATGTGTGTCTTTAACTGCCCTCCAGGAGCTTCACGATAGGTGGAGGAAGTGTTCAAAATGTTTGTTTCTGCATCGGACTATAGCATTCCATTTGTTTTATTTACTCGGGGCAACAAGCGGTTAATTGTGTTCCATTTTGTTAATGCGGCTTTGTTTGCGATGAAAGCAAGCATTGATTGAAGGGCATTGGGGGTCTTGCATCTCCTGAGTGAAGAAGGGAATCTTCTCGAGGTCAGATTGCTTCACTGCAACTGGAGCACTGGTGGCATACTCCCTTGCTTCTTAAGTTCATGCAGATGCTATATTTTGAGCAGCAAGCTGTCCTCCTATCATCCAATTGAGGGACTTTTGTTTGGACATTTGGATTGAAGATATAATACAGCTAGCGCATCGGGGCTTGTTCCTTTCCCTCCTTTAATGGAGTCATAACGTTTTTGGTTTATTGAGGGGACATATTCTTTAGATGGGACTTGGTCCTGGGGGTTTTCTATATTCAATATTAGTAAGACATAATCATCTCCTAAACATAGGAATGCTGGTCTATTTTGCTTTATTTTAGGGAGCAGTTTAAATAGGGAGAAGGGGATTATCTTCACCTGTTACCAGTGTGAATAAATAGTTATGAGGTTAGCATAGCTGATTAGTGTAGTTTAACACTGGTTTCTAATTACGTATTAATTTTGCTTGTTTGCTGACACTGAATTTAAATGTTAGTAGAAACTATAGAATAATTTTCCATAGATACCAGTCCAGTATCATGGTACTGAGCAATCTTTTTTCTCTTTTTTTTCTTTTATGTTTCAAGTTAATATACTACATGTTTGGTAGTAGGGTACAGTATTACTGTTAATATAGATAAATATAGGGCGGGGATTATATTAGAAATACTATAATTAACAGACGCTCTTACTGTTTCAGGTTCAGAATGATTGGTATTGAGGATATGGTGGGGGGCATATGGGTGTTGGAATGTCTCTTTCAGGCTTCCACTATAACATCATGTGGCAGCTAAAAAGTGGTAGTGCAGTTAGTTCGAACTGGGGGTTGTTTTTAGTGTTGTGGGAGTTTTGCTTTAAGAGTTCTATTTTTTGGGGGGGATAGTGCTGTTTTGTGGGGAGGTCTGCTTCTGATATTAGGGAGTGGGTACTGTATTGGTAAAGGGGGAATGACCAAATACTGCCATGCTTTGTTCTTAATGACTATTAGGGTTTTTCTGCTGGGATTGATTCCGTCATCCAGGAGAATATTTCAGCTAGAGCCTGAGTAGTCAATATAGCTTTGTAAGCTGGAATATTAAAGGGGCTAAAGATAGGGGTAAAAGACAAATGATATTGAAACAATTGTTGCATCTTCGAGCAGGAATAGCTTGTCTCCAAGAAACCCATTTGAAGCGGGATGATAGCTCCCTTTTTAAGAAGCAGTGGGTGGGACAAGCTTTTGGATCAGGGATATCAACCAATAAAGGTGGGGTAGTGATTCTAGTAGCAAAAAATGTCCCATTTAGACTAACCCAAGAGATCTGGGATCCAGGGGGCCGTTATATTTTGATACATGGTTTGCTGGAATCTCAACCAGTTTTGTTTGATGCAATCTATGGCCCAAATATTGACTCCCCTTCATTTTTTGTACAATTACTGAACCTTGTCATGACCAACCCCCCAAAGCTAACGATACTAGGTGGGGACTGGAACCTTGTCCCCCCAAACAGAATTGGATAGGTCAGACTGCAAGAAGTGTGGTCTATCCCCAGCTCAAAGGGCTCTGAAAGATTTGATTAGAGGAGCTGGCTTGATTGATGTATGGAGAGTCCTAAATCCTACAGAGAGACAATATACCTTTTTTCCCCTCCCCATGGTACCTATTCCCAAATTGATTATTTTCTTATAAGTTCTTCTGCCCTGTCTGGTGTGTTAGATGTGGGAATACATGCTAGAGTCCTGTCAGACCATGCGCCTATTAGCATTAATTATTTGTTAGGGTCAGGAGTTAAATGAACCTCTCAGTGGTGGCTGAATACTCAGTTGCTTCGTAACACGGTGCCCCTGACTCATATTAAGGAGTTTATTACATTCTTTATCAATTGTAAAAAGGGGATCGGTTGACAAGTATGATTTGATGTGGGCAGCTTTAAAATGTTCCTTAAGGGAATAATTTATTTGAATGGCTACAATAAGAGTTCGTCAACAGAGGGCTCAGATGGATGTTTTCCTTACTTCTATTAAAAGCCTGAAGCATACCCTTTCTCAGCATTCCTCGGCCAATGACTGGGCTAGATTGCATCAGTTACAAGCTCAGTATGTAGGTCTGGTCTCGCAGAAGGCGGAGCTGTCTCTCCACCAAACTAAATTAAAGTATCTAGATACAGGAGAAAGAGCAGGGAAACTACTTGTACTTCAAATTCGACAATTGGAAACGTCACAGTTTATTCCCGGAATTTGTTTTGCACAAGATGGACAAGTGTGTACTGATCCTAATGAGATAGCAGAGGGTTTTAGACAGTACTTCCAAGAACTTTATGCAGTTGATCCTCTCTTACGCCCCTCTAGGGCTGATATAAATCAATATCTTAATTTAATAATATTGCCTAAAATATCTAATGTGGAGGCAACCTCATTGAGTGCCCATATCTCCACCTCAGAAATCCAACTGACCATAGAACAATTGCCTGTTGATAAATCTCCGGGCCCGGATGGTTTACCAAATAATCTATACAGTACACGTCAGTCTATTTTAATTCCAGTGCTGAGTGAGGTATTCATTTATTGGTATGATAAGGGTATATCAGACCCTAGCTTTCAGGAGGCTGTGATAACCTTAATTTTAAAACCAGGGAAGGACACTTTAAGTCTTGGAAGTTACTGCCCCGTATCTTTGCTCAACTCCGATGTTAAAATACTGGCTAAAATTCTGGACAATAGACTCTTGAAGGTAATGGGCAATCTTATAGGCCACGAGCAGGTGGGTTTATGGCGGGGAGATCATCTGGGGATCATATGCGGAAACTCTTACACCTTATTTCCGCGTCCAGGGATTTCAACATACCAATGGCATTGGTGTCCTTGGACACGGAAAAAGCATTTGACAGGGTCTCCTGGGATTTCCTTTCTGCTACCCTAACCCACTTTGGATTGCCTGATACTTTTCTTAAGTGGGTACAGCTTTTGTATATTTCCCTATCAGCTAGAATTAGATGTAATGGTGTACTCTCTGTCTCCTTTCAGCTTTTTCGTGGTACAAGGCAGGGATGCCCTTGTCCCCATTACTTTTTAACTTTTATTTATCTGAAGGTTGTTAGCTAATCCAAGAATTACAGGTATTCAGGTAGGAAGCACAAGATATGCACTCTCAGCATATGCAGATGATATATTACTGCATGTTGAGAACCCTCAACTGACTATCCCGGTTTTACTCTCTGAAATTGAGGATTTCTCAAAGGTATCACTTTATAAACTGAAGTGCTCTAAAACTAAAGTTTTTCCTTTAAATGGCAGAGTAATGAAGGCGGAACTAGCACCTTATGGCCTCTCATGGGAAGCAAAGTCCCTAACATATTTGGGTATTAGAGTCTCTAGGGATATAGGATTAATGATTAAGGATAATCTCTCCAACTTACTTAACATTTTATCGGCGGACATGGAGAGATGGGGATTACTTTCTCTTTCCTTGTGGGGAAGACTAAACACTATTAAAATGAATGTATTACCGAGGATTTTATATCCAATGGGGATATTAGGATGCTTTCTGCCCAAAGTGTGGTTTGCCAGGCTTCAAAAAATGGTTAATGGCTTTATATGGAGAGGGAAAGGAGTTCGCAGGGCTTATTTTAAGCTAACAGCTCCCAAGCAACAGGGAGGCCTTGCGGCCCCCTCCTTCTTCTTACATTATACTGCTTATCAAATCAGTAAGTTGACACTTTAGACCAAAAATTATGGGCCGCTAGAATATTCCCCCCTGTGGTTGAGTATAGAGAAACATTTGGCAGCTAAAACCCACTGTTCGTTATCTGCACTTTTGTTTGTTACTCCTTTTTATATACCCAGATCCCTTAAGAATACTCCCATAGGATGGTCCCTTAAGGCCCTCCATCAACTCCAGAAGCATCTTGGAGTGAGACGGTACCAGTCATTTGAGCAGCCTATCATATGTAATCAGCATTTTAAGATTGGAAATAACCCAATGCCTCCTACCTTTTGGCCTCTGATCAACAGCTATAGGGACTCTGACCTATTTTTTAATGGGGGACTGATTCCTTTCGCCCACCTTTAAAGGAGTATTAGCGTTCCAGATACCTATGCATTTAAGTATGCACAAGTTAGTAAGGCTCTTGCTTCCTTTTTCCGCAGTATTCCCGAGATAGATTCAACTGTTGAGGATGTGTCTATAATCCTCCAAGTAGCTAACCAGTCCCACCCCATTTCAAATACTTATAAGACTCTCCAAGTATTGGACTCTAAATTACAAACTGGGATTTGTTATTATTGGACACAGGAATTGGGAATCCCTGCGGACACTGATTTATGGAAAAAACTCTGGAAGACATCTTATAAATGTATAAAACAGGATAGACTTCATTTAGTCCACTTTAACATTATGCATAACCTCTATTTTACACCAGTAAAGCTTTTTAAAATGGGTAAATTGATTTCACCAGATTGTGGTCGATGTAAGGGTGATATTGGTTCCCTTTACCATATGTTATGGACTTGTCCCAAAGCACAGAGCTTTTGGCAATCTATCTGTAGAATTTTGGACCCTCTTCTGGGCTTAGATACTTTGTTTACCCCTGAAGTCTGTCTGCTAAATTATTACCCCCCTGGTACTCCAAGAGTCAGAATGGCACATATGGCGCTTATTGCTGCAATGGCTAAACTGGTTATCAAGATACATTGGGCAGAAGATATACTTCCTCCTGTAGTAGAATGGTATAGGGAGGATTTATTAGCGTTGCAGTTGGAAAGGCATATTGCCTCCATGCAAGATAGGTTGAATGCCTTTCTGACAACTTGGGGAACCTTGGAGACCCTTCTTACTTTATGGAAACCTTAATGGTCTCATATATATTTTGATGTGATAGACTGTATGGTCTAATCTTAGCTTGGCAGTGTTTGGTGTAAGGGATGGGGGGGAGGGAGGTGGGGGTGCTTTACTGTGTTTTTATGTATTTGGGGTTTCTTATGTATTTTATTTTATGTATGTTTTAATATGATCCATTTGGTTTTGTCTGATATGATGTATCTGCTTGTTGGATCATTGAAAATCAATAAAGCATACTTAATTAAAAAAAATAAGTGTGGCTCTCGAACCCACTTGAGTTACACTTATGACCATCCCAGGTGTACCTTGTGCCTTGCTTATGGCCATGTCAGCTTAGGTCACCCTAGTGCCCGGTTTTGTAATCTGTGTGAGGACCTTAGCCATAATTACCCCCAATGTCCTTGGGCAGAACATAATAGGGTTAACAGGGTCCCACGGGATTATTTTACCATTATTTCTGACTTCCAGTTACAGGCACAAAAATGGCAATAGGAACTCTCTCTAGTGGTTCCTGATCCAGTGCCTGCTGCTGGTCTGGACCTTGTGTGTTCGCAGGTAACCCTCCCCAGGAACCCTCTCTTGCTGTTAGTGTTGCTCAGGTTCTGAAGTCTGCCCAGCATCCTCCTTTGGTTGACACTTCCCCTCTTCAGGCCCAGTCTTGGTGGAAAATATGCCCCCCCCAAACTGAAGCACCTTCTGTTACTGTCCCTTCTGCTAAGCGTAGGAAGGGTAAGCATAAGTCTGAGTCTCATGCACCTGCTACCATTATTATTACTCACAATAAATTTTAATTGTTGGCTAAAAGATGACAGTGGGGTGACACTGAAGGTGAGGAAGAGGATTGTGATTTCTCTAGATCTTCTTCCTCACATATGGAGTTTTCTTCGGAGTCTGGTAAGGAGAATCCCCGGTTAGAAAAGATTCAGAGGACTCAGTTCCCTCATTGGTGATTTTGAGGGTCACCGTACTTGGGCTACTTTTTCTTGGTCATGTTTTCTTTTCTGGGGCCCTTTGTAGTTATCTGCCTCTTTTGTGACTTCCACTGCTTATGCATGCTCAGCCTCATCTTCGGTGCTGCACTTTGAATGTGTGCAGTATGAAATCCTTTTGTAAGCAGCTTTCTACTGTTGGTTTTTTGCTTTCCTTGAAACAGGGTATTTATTTTGTTCAGGATAACCAGCTTAAAACTAGGATTGAGGTTGCACAGGTGCGTAACAGGTGGACCGTGGGGCACTCCTTTTGGTCGCATGGGGAAGATACATGAGATGGGGTGGGCATTTTGTTTTCTGGTCATCGCTTTCAGATTTCCAGAGTGCTTGATGTGTTTCCTGGGAGATTTCTCCTTATTGCTGTTTTTTTTTTATTCGCTTCCTTTTCGTTTGATTAATACTTATGCTCCACAGGGTATAGCGGCCAGGTCTGCTTTATTTCTTACCATCCAACCATATTTATATACTACCCGGCAGGTTTATTTTGGGGGTGATTTCAATTGCAGTCTTTCTGTTTCTGACAGGTCTAGTAATGCACATAAACTTTTTAGTGATGCTGCTACATTGTCCAAAGTTCTTCTCTCAGCCCCTTTAGTTGATGGCTATACCTCTGTCCACTGGCTGGGTGCTAAGAGTTATTACAGTGGTACGCTTGCGATGAGTATTGATTATTTC
Organism: Neoceratodus forsteri; assembly: GCA_016271365.2. Classification (NCBI taxonomy): domain Eukaryota; kingdom Metazoa; phylum Chordata; order Ceratodontiformes; family Ceratodontidae; genus Neoceratodus; species Neoceratodus forsteri. The sequence continues at coordinate 1,336,590,188 of CM057455.1, read as the reverse complement.
TTTGTTTCTAAGAATGTTTCAGTTTCTCAGGCCTATGTGATCCCTTGTGAGACATCTGATCATTTGGCTGTTGCTTTACTATGTTCTACGAGTGGTGGACGTTATCTGATTGCTTCCTACATTCAGTGGAAGTTGAATAGTTCCTTGTTGGCTGATTCTTTCATTTCTCAAGGATGTTTGGATTTGCTGTGAGCTAGGATTTCTGTGTTGGATGCTTATCATTCCCCTGTTCTATGGTGGGAGGATACTAAAACTGATCTCCGACAGTATTTTCTGAGATCTGCCAGCTTTCGGTCTCATTCTAATTATTTTAGATATTCTCAGCTCCGTAAGCAGCTTTTTGACACTATTTCCAGGGCCTCTGAATTGCACCTTGATCTCTTCCAGCAAATTCAGGACTTGAAATCCGCTATGGAAAAATATCAATATGATCTAGTGCTTTCTTTAAAGGTTGAGGCACAGTGTGGCACACAGACTTCTAAGGCTGCGTTTGATCCCTATAGGAGTTATTCTGATAGAATTTCTTCTATGATTATTGACTGCCTTATTGACCCTATTACGGGGCGTGACATACTTCCCTCCCATCCCTGAAGCACATAGTGCAGTTCCATGTGGAAGGGATGTTTGGTGCCAATTCTGTCATTTTGGATCCTACTTGATATCTTTCTGATTTGGCCATCCCAGAGGTTTCTGAGGAGCTGCTTCTTGCCCTTGTGCATCTGATTTCTGTTTCAGAAATGGTGAGTGCTATTAAAAAACAGAAGCAGCGTACCTCTCCTGGGATAGATGGCTTGACAGCTGAGCTATATCGCTTGTTTATAGGTTTCTTTGCCCCTGCCCAGACCACTGTTTTTAATGAAAATCTTGGCCTCATTTTCCATCCCTAGACATTTTCAGGTGCTAGTTTACTTTTGATTTTTAAAAAAGGGGACCAGCCTGATTTACGGAATTGGAGAACTCTTGAGTCTTCTTCATTTTGATTATAAGATTCTGGCTATAATACTTTTGGGACTACTTCTGCCCATTGTGGACATTGTTATTTCAAAGGCTAAGACTTGTGCTATTCCAGGTTGATCTATGTTGCACACTTTATCCAACCTTAGGGATGAGGTGTATTCTTGTACTGATGATAATTGGGCTGTTTTGTTTTCTTTGGATCAAGAAAAAGCTTTTGATTGGGTGGAACATTCTTTTTTGTTTCATGTCCTGGCATGAGTGGGGCACGCAGTGCAGTGTGCAGAGAAGCGTGCAGAGACACACGTGTTTGTGCATGTCTGCTGTGACCACTGAGGACACTGAGACATAGACAGCCAAAGCTTTACCATTTCCCAAAGGATAACTGTGAGAAATACTCCTTGAGTCCACTATGGCACAGGCAAAATCCAAGAAATATAAATATACCAAAAAGAAAGTATGCTTCCAGTGTAAAATGTATCTAAATAACACACCAGACCAGGAGTTCATTTGTGATAAATGTAATTTGATTACTGTGCTACAGGAAGAGATCCACCTGTTGCATAGGTGACTTGAAACCCCAAAAGAGATAATGCTGTTAGAAAACTTTATTGATGAAGCAGCCAGGGAAGCAAGTATAATGTACACAGAACCTGCTAATAAAGATGATGTAAAACCCATGTTCCCCATGTTCAACTCCTACAAGAATCTAGCACATCTACCCCTAACTGTCTGCTCAAGCATGCTATACAGCCTATTACCCTTCATAATAAATTTGAAATGTTAGCACTTGATCCAATTGGCATTGCTAAAATAAATAATAACCTGCCAACTACCAAAGTATTTGATACTGGGCACTCCCCCCCTAAAAGTTCCCCCTGAAAACAAATAATGTGTTAATACCTCTGACGTCCACAGAGATATAGTAGTTATAGAAGACTCATTACTGAGGGGAGTTGACACTGTGGTATGTGAAGGGCGTAAGGCATACACTACAGTTAGTTCACTCCCTGGGGTAAGAACCAGTGATGTTGTAGTATTGTTGGATGGCTTCTTGAAAATACCAACAAACCCTTGGTCCTTCTGCATGTTGGGGTGAATGACCTCTCTTCATGTACTATGGCAGATACCCAAAAATATTTCAAAACAATTATTAACAAAATTAAAGATAGAGGGGGTGATATAATACTGTCTGGGGTTTTACCCATTATTAGGAATCAGTCATATAAAAATCATCAGGCCCAAGAATTAAATTATTGGTTGAGATAGTTCTGTCTATATGAAAATATTGGCTATATGGACAATTCCCAAACATTTAAAACCTCAGCTTGTTATAAAAAGGATGGTCTGCACCTTAATTTTCTTGGTATTAGGATGATGGGTAAGAAAATTAACAAAGTTATTAAATTCCATTTAAACTGGTTTTGGGGAAGGGGCACTGCTTTACAAATAATATAAATACTTCTAACATTTACTCTCCCAAAAGCAAAAATTTGGGATGGAATTGGGTATTAATCTACGCCAGAAGTTTAACTAACAAATTCGATGAATTTAAACTACCTCTCAGCACTAATAACATACACATTGCCCTAGTCACAGAAAGTTGGTGGGACGCAAAAGATTCCTGGGACAAAAACATTCAGGGCTACAATGTTTATTTTAAGAATAGAGAACATAGAAAATGGTGGTGGTGTAGTTATATACATCCATGAAACAACTGTGAGTGAAGACATTTTAGTTAATACCAATCTAGAAATCCTTTGGGTAAATTTAACCCCTTACATGAGTCTTCCATTTACCCTCGGTTTGGTGTATTGACCCCCCTCCATGACCCCTAATAATGATGCTGAATTGTTACATTACATTGGGAATCTTGACCCAGCTAATAACATCATGATTATGGGTGACTTTAATTTATCTAGTATAAACTGGGCATTGGCATCTGCAGTAACTAAAATCGATGGACTTTACTTGGATTTATTCAATGAAATGGGGTTTGAGCAATTGGCCCAACATGCTACAAGGAATGAGACTATATTAGATCTCATATCAACAAATTCTGCTCATTGCTTATCTAACATCAAAATAAAGGCTCCATTGGGAAGCAGGGATCATAATACTGTTCATTTTTTAAATGTCAGACGGGAAAACAAAAACTACCACTGTGTTACTAAAGTTTTGGATTTTAATAAAGCAAACTTTAATAATATGAAAAGCAACTTAGATAGTTGGGAATGGCATGAATTATTTACCAACCTGTCTGTCGAATCCAAATGGTGTCTTTTCATGAACAAATTAAAGTATCTTATTTAAACTAACATCCCAACAAAAAGCAGATATGGTGCCAAATACAATATAACTCCAGGTTGGATGAAACCTAAAATAAAAGCCCTAATTAATAAGAAAAATAAACTATTTAAACAAATAAAAAAGGGTTTTTCCCATCTTAATATAAAATATAGGGAGCTACTAAAAAACATTAAAAATATGATTAGAAAAGCAAAGTCTCAATTTGAGTTGCATTTGGCATCAAGGGTTAAAGACAACAAAAAAGCCTTTTTTTCTCATATTAATAAAGTTAATGAGAAATCAAATACTGTAGGACCATTTATTACAAATATAGGTACCTTAGCTAATAATCAGGAGACAGCAGATATACAAAATCAATATTTTTCTTCAGTGTTTACTACAAATGTACCAACTAGAATGAGTACATGTGAGACCTCTGTACCAGGGCATTTCAAAATCCAATCAAAAGATGTATTGGACAAATTAAAACAAGTTAACATCAATAAATCCTCCGGCCCAGATGAAATCCATCCAAGGGTATTAAAAGAACTTGCTGAGTATATTTATTTGCCCCAACTAACATTTTCCAACAATCATTAGACTCTGGAGAAGTTCCCTATGACTGGAAAGTGGCAACTGTGGTTCCTATTCACAAAAAAGTCCCAAAGAATAAACTGAAAACTACAGACCTAGTAGTCTTACCTCTATCATTGGGAAAATTTGGGAACGTTTTATTAAAGACTTTATATTGGAACATATGCATAGTAGTGAGCAATCCGGCATTCTTCAACATGGGTTTATGAAATCTAGATCTTGCCTAACTAATCTATTAACTTTTTATAATAAGGTTACTTGTGCTGTTGATGAAGGCAATCCAGTGGATTTGTTTTTTGGGATTTTGACAAAGCCTTCGATAAGTTGCTGCACATCTAGCTTCTGGACACATTAAGGGCATCCAATCTTAAGAATAATATTATAAACTGGATTGGTAATTGGCTAGAGGGAAGGAAACAGAGAGTCACTATTAATGGACAATTTTCAAATTGGGCCCTGATCCCAAGTGGTGTTCCCCAAGGATCTGTGTTGGGACCATGTCTATCCAATGTATATGTTTCCACCCTAAAAATGTATAATGATAATATCTGGATGTTGAAATTTGTCAACTATTGTTGCATAGGCACTATAGTTAATAATACTAATGCAAGATCTGCTCTTCAGGATTGTCTGGATCAAATTTCATATTGGTCTCATACTAGTAAGCTTGCCTTGAATAATGATAAATGCAAAATAATGCACTTGGGTACCCATAATCAACATTTTCAATACAAATTGGGGACAGAAATACTACACAAAATGACTCAAGAGAAGGATTTAGGAATACTGGTTACTCCTGACTTAAAATTTAGGACTCATTGTGTCACCCAAGTCAACAGGACAAAACAGAACCTAAACTGTATTCTTAGACATGTAGCCAGTTGTTTGAAGGATGTACTTTTGCCACTGTTTTCTGCCTTGGTCAGGCCTCATCTTGAATGTCGTATCCAGGTTTGGTCTTCTTACATAAAAGACATCTCGAAAATCAAAAGGGCCCAGAGAAGATTCACCAGGGCTATTAAGGGCACGGAGGGAAAGACATGAAGAAAGGCTTAAACTTCTGAACATGTATACCTTGAGCTATAGAAGATTGAGGGGAGATTTGTGTGTTATTTATAGTTCATTAAGGGATTCTGCCCTTGCAATAGGACTAGGGCTAATTAAATCAGAACTTAGAGTTAGTCACCAGAAACATGACAAACAACAATTGATGAGCAAGTGGTACACCCATAGAAGGAAATACTGGTTCAGTCTAAAAACTATTCCTATTTGAAATAGCCTTCCAACCCTAGTGGTAGATAGTCCAAGTATGGACCATTTTAAAATTAACTTGGATTTGGTGAAGACTAATTCTACCAAATTTGGTATAAACTTTTAGTTAACTTAAATGACAAGCATTATGGACTTTTGTCTTCTGGCTTGTAGTAACCTATGACACCTAAGTTATCATATTCCCTCTGGCTTTATCTCTTGGATTAAGTTTTTATATAATACTGCCTGGATTACCCCACACAATAATTCACCTGGTACTGCGTTTTTGGGTAAACAGGGGGTGCAGCAGGGTTGTCCCCTGAGTCCCCTTCTGTACCCTTTTCAGATTGATCCTTTGTTGAGGAAACTGGCTTCCTGTTCTGCTGTCCCTGCCTTGTTTCTTCTGAGTGGTCTCTCTGTTCCAACTGTTTTTGCCTATGCTGATGATTTATGTGTTTGTACCATGCCCCTTCTTTCTTATATGAGTTTTACTGGGTTGTTTTCTGATTTTGGGTCCTTCTCAGGTTCACAATTAAATCTTCATAAAAGTATGGTGAATGTTTTTCCATGCTCTGTGCCCTCTTCTGCCTCTGCTTCTGTAGCTGAGATTCCTGTCATACATGGTCCACTTAAGATTCTGGGACTTTATTTTGGCAGTTCTGATGATTTCCTGTATAACTGGAATCTAGCTCTTGATAAAAGACTCTGTCTCATTGCTTCCTGAAAAGGAAGGTCTATTGCTAAGAAAAAGCATGTCCTGCTTTTAAAAACTTTAGTTCTTCCTTTATTTTTACATGTGGCTACTATCTTTCCCCTTCCCTTTGTTTTGGACGCTAAGGTCAACAATGTTTTTTTCAGGGTTTTTGGGGTTCTAGGTTGACTCCTGTCTGGAGGTTTTTTTTATACCACAATTATTGTATAGGTGGTGTACAGATGTTGAATCCTGTAGTTTTTTTTCATTGTTTGTTTCTAAATTTTTTGTTTCCTTTTTTGCTGCAACCCCATCCCCTCCTTGGGTTTCTATTTTGGTTGACTGGGTGACTCCCTTGTCTATGAAATGGCTTGGTCCTTCTTCAGAGATACCTAGAAACTTAAGAACTTATGGTGTGCCCTCTTTTCTGTTTCCTACATTTCTTAAAATTTGGCAATGGCACTTAACCCCTCAGGTCCTTAGGTCTCAGTCTAGGAAAGAATTGTATCACATTGTTTTGCTCTCCTCCTTCTCTGATGCCCCTAGATTGTTGAATACTGTTGGCACTGAGTTGGATGGCACTTTTTTGATTTTCAGATTTTTCGACAGCTTACTGACCCCAGGCTTCCTGCAAAATTGTGGGATGTGACTTGGTTATCTTGTCATGGGAGGTTGGGGGTGCGTGGTAATCACCAGTATAAGTCTTTGGAGGAGCGGTTGTGTTTTTGGGATACTTATCATGGTGAGCTTGAAACTATGCAGCATTTTTTTCTTGACTGTCCTTTCAGTAGAGATTTCTGGACTCTTTGGCTTCATAAATGGAAGGAGAAGTGTCTCACACATATTTCATATGATATGCTAGTGTATGATCTGTTTTCTGCTTCCCTTTCTCATTATCACCCTAGTATCCTTTGTCTTTTTTGGCCCTTTGTAGGTTTTTTTATGGCAGGCTAGATGTGCTCAGTTGTTGCAATAGAAAATGTATACTGGCACTCATATTATGAATCAGATTTTGTCAGATTTGCTCTCTATTTATAATAGAGAGCGAGATTCTCTGCCCCATGACACATTCCAACAATACTGGGCTTCATGTGCGTGGATTTCTGATGTTTGATTTTTTTTTTCTTTAAAAAAAAAAACCACTGCCCTTGTTGATGTTAAGGAGTTCCCCTACTGTTTTCATAGGGAGGGAGGGGGGTCTTCTTATTGTAAATTTGTTCTTCTGTTTGGGATTCCTGTCTGAGGTAATACTTATTTATGGTTTTGTTTTTTTCTTTATTTTGACTTTGTCTGATGTGGAACTGCTTTCTATTTATTTTTATTTTTGCTTTCCTTACAACATTCCCCTACTCTTTTAGTGGGGGGTCCTTTCTGTATTGAGATTCAATTTGGATTCTACTTCTGTATTAGACAGTATGTTAGGATATGTCTGGCTGTACTACTTATTTTATTTTATTATGATTTGTCCTTTTATTTTGTGTGAGGCAACACTATTTTGTATTGTTTTGTTTTGTTGTTCTAATAAACAATTCCCCTATTCTTTCCTTTGTGGGGGATAGAACACAGGGATGGTAGAAGGTGTATATTCTTATCAGTGTATGATACAATATGCTTTGATTTACTGAGAAGGGGTTTCTTTTGCTGTTTTCACAGTATGAACCAAATACTGTACGATTTCTAATATTTCTTTGATTTTCTGTATGATTGAAATACTTCCTTTTGTTATTGCTGTTTTTGTTTCGCCATTTTTATCATGTGCTTTGTAACATGTATTGTTTCATTAGTTTTTTTAAGTTTTAAATAAAAAATGTCCCTACTCTTTTCGAGAAGTGCCATGGGATCTTTAACGTCCTCCTGAATAACCACAAGAACAGGCAGATGGGAACTCAGTTTAATGTCTCATCTGAAAGACAGTACCTCGGGAGTGCAGCACCCCCCTCATGCTGCACTACAGTGTCAGTATTAGGATTTAACCGAAGTGCCTGGTGTGGGCATAGAACCCATAGCCTTCTTATCACCCGGCCTCAGAGGTGAGTGTGCAACCTGCTCAGCCACTGACAATGATATCTCAGTAATTCCTATCTCATTTACCTGTGTACCTAGTAGCATACTGGTTCAGTTCTGTCTGAACAGGTGCTGCCCCCAGTTGCCATTTGTTGCTGGCAGATTCTACACCTTTTGGCAAAACATGACACAGAAACCCAGATAACACAGAAGAAAGTTTATTTCAAAACATGCAGAAAGACAGCAGTCTTTGCTGGGAGTTCAGGAACCCCCATACATCATGATGTAGACATGCAAACCCAGAGAACAACAGTCTTACAAAGATACTTATACTACAGATAAGCACAGCACATTACTAGGTAATGGGACATTCCAAGAAGGTGGATAGAAAAATATAGCAATTCTATTGGTGGACAGTGGTGGACAGTTAGCACCTAGGACAATTAGATCATCGCTTATTCTGCATGTATACGGTGATAAGAGTAAACTAGCTAGAACTGGTTTTTAGGTTACAGTACAAAATAAATGCTTAGTTTGCACAATAATAAGAGATGTGTCAGCTGTATCATGAGGCCTGCATGAAGCAATACTAACACTATTTGGGCCAAAGGTTACCTAGCACATAGCCCTGTTAGAATACTACAATCATATGCACATGTGGACTGCAGAAGTACATAGTACTACTTTACATCCTACATTGCTAAGCATATTGCAGATACATGTATGTGTACCATATGCTGCACTAAGTGTAGAATGGTCCAGTCCACCACTAGTGAATCTATTTTCATTTTGTATTTGCAAGTCCATAATAAATACTGTAATTTTAGATGATGCATGACATTCTAATGCATTTTGACAAAGCTCACTTCTTAAGATGTGGGCTGGTACTCAACTGGAAACACCTAGAAGGCAGCGATATATTTTATTCATAATTATCTCCAAAGGTACTAGACCATCAAGACCCCATCCTTCTACTGCATAAACTATGGCTGTGTTTATTTTGGCATTAATCACAGTAATACAGCCATCTACCAAGTGCCGTTCATAATGTCTAATAAATCTTTTAATTCTTGTAATACAAGTAGATAATCTATGTTTCACATAATCCATAAGTAAATTCCATGTTTATGTATTTGCAAAACATTCTCTCATATAGTCATAGTAATCAGCATTCACTAAAGGTTTTCCTTTAAAGTACAAATGGTATTTTTTTTCCTTTTTATGGCTCCAAAGACAACCATTTGTGTGTTTTTGAGTATTAAGTCAGCAATAATACCTGACAGGGTAGGTGGTATTGGCTATATTGGTCCAACCAGGGGTGTAATTAGGCCTGATACTGCAGGTGGAGGGCCTTGTAGCCCCTGGAAGGTCTGATATAGCCCATACCCCCACCCTGCAGGGCACTATTACACTTAGAAATTTTTTTTAGTAAATGTTTTAAAATGTTTAAAAATATATATTAAAAAAGTGATAAATTGTATCAATCTATTAATAAAAAGCATTTGTGTAAAGTAGTCCACTGCTGGATCTGGCAGTAGAAGGTGCTGTTGTGTATGCTAATCATCTAGAGCTTGTAAGTGGTGTGCTCACCCCCCCTTCCAACTCCATTAACTATCTGCTTCTAACCCCAATGAGAACTCTGGTTTACATTTAACACCATTTTCATTTTTATGCGGTTCCTCAAATTCACAGTTGGATCACTATACAAAAGTGTAGCTGGCTGAGTGCCATAACAATAATGATGTGGCATTTGTTTGAAGCTGAGCATGATCAGACATAGCCCTAGAGTTGGGTATAAAAAAAGAGGTACTTTTTTCTTTACATTTGCAATAGAAACAGTACATTATAAAGCTCAGTGCACATTTTAATTCCAAGGTTTCCTTCTGCCTACAGAAAGAAAGGAGTTTTGTTCAAACTCAGTCACAACTACTGAACCAAAGGGGGGGGGGGCTCTTGCTCACTAAGTGAGGAGAAAAAAATGGCAGCTCTGATGTTTAAAATCAGCATGTGCACATTGATATTTTTCCTGGAAGGGTAGGCTGATACTGGGACTAGATATTTTCCGTTCTCTGTTGACGCATAAATGTACTCTTGCCAGGAGTCTTTGCTAATCAGAGGCTGGGAAATGTCCCTACCAATTTTCTAATTCAAGATACTTTTCTTTACATAGATGAGGGAATTTATCAAGCTTCCTCTGCAGGTCAAGCAAAGAAGTTGAAAGTAGATCACCTGCATATGCCAATGATGTAACAATTCTATTTAAATTTTTTGGAGACTTGAAATCAGTCAAATAATTTTTGAATAACTGTATTGATGGATAAGTTAAATAATAAGGATGCAATAATGCATTCTTGTCTGACTCTTATATTAGTTGTAATTTTATTAGGAAATGTACCAGATGAAGACTATCGTACCTTACACCAGGTTTCCTCATGCAGTCTGATTAGTAAGATCAAAATAAATTTATCCCTGCCTTAAATATATAGAACTGACCAGAGAGAGTTACAGCTAATATGGTCAAATTCCATTTTTAGGTCAATGAAGCACACAAATAATCTGCCCTTTCTAATGTTTCCATATTTATTTATTAAATGGGATAAGAAAAAACAGTGATTTATCATTGACCGTTTCTGTCTAAATCCATTTTGTGATTCATCTAAGATGTTATTTTTTTTCTACCCATTCTTCCAACCTTTTAAGTAGAGTTCTAACAAAAATTGTTTGGGTGCTGTCTATTAAACTTACTGGTCTGTACATGTGTGGGTCTAGCAAAGAGCCTTTCTTATGTAAGGGAAAAATAACGGGGCTGATTCCAAGACAGCCAGTGTAACTTGCATGCAGTTGCAAGTTACGTCAGTCGCCTCTATGCCAGGGACCCTACACCACATTCCAGAAGTGGCAGGGTCTTCTGGAAATAGTGACTTACAATATACGCCATGCATGTGGCAGTAGACAATGCATGGCGTATGCCAGCTGCAAGTCACAACTCGTGACGGGTGACAGGCAGCCTCCTGAAGCACCACCCACCCCAGAACACCACCACATGCACCAGGGGGCATGGAGGGGGCAGGACAGGAGACACAGATGTCGGGGTTGCACCAGAGAATGGACTCCCCTGGGGTCCCTGCTATTTGGGGGGTGGGGAAGGGATATGCATTAGGGGACAGTGGGGACACATCTGTGCCATTGCTGTGGCACCAGGAGGTGGGCTGCCAATGGATGGCACTGTCAGTTGCCACTTAGAGCAGCTCAGAGCTGTTCTAACTTAGCCATGCCACTGTGGCTTCCATAATTGTGCTTGCGGGTTATGACAGCCACTCTACTGCAATTGGGCTAGGTTGCTGTCATAACCTGCAGTTGCAACAGGTGTTGCAGGCTGTGGCATAAGTGTTGGTACCACCTGCATTTGTCACAGCCCGCAGATGCCAAGGTGCAGTTTGCCTCTTGGAATAGGGGCTGGTGTATCGCCTGGTGTAAGTAGTGAGATACGCCATGGAGTTTGGCATATCTCACCTTATGCCCTTCTGGAATCGGGACCAATGTTCCCAGTCCAAGAATTTGGAAAGTCTAAACTTTGAATTATATAGTTATAAATAGTATGCAGAAGAGGTAATGACCACTCATAAAGATACTTATTAACATCAGCAGTAATTCTGCCTGTTCCAGATGCTTTATTTAAATTAGTTTGAAGAATATTTTAAAGAATTTCAAGTTTAGAAAAAATAAACTGGAGTCAGTTTGTAGTGTAATTTAGTTGTTTGTCAGAGTTCCTGTAAAATAGAAAATCAAGATTCTTCTTGTTTCTGATAGTCAAATTTACTGAAATTTTCCTCCTGGGTATTTGGTTGAATGAACACATCCAAAGAATTGTCATGCATATGACTCCCCTTTACAACTAATAACCAGAATTCTTTAGTGTTTTTAATTACTGTCTTAAGAAGTTGCAACCATAATGCTTTTTGAAATTTCAGTTTTTCTTCTGCTATATTTGGTTATATTGTTTACTTTTTTTGATTTAAAGTCTGAAATTCCTTGTTAATTCTAGTCTATTTTATTAATTTTGTCAGAGCCCTTTCTCCTGTCTACATTTATTATTGAACCAACCTCTATTAATATGTATACTATGACCTATATTAGTGTATGATAAAGGACAAGGTAATCTAATATGCTATTGTTTGCCTAACCCTCGGAGGAAATTATCAATCCTCTATGAGTAGTTAACTTGGAATGCCACAAAATATTCTATAGATTATATAAGGATTCCATTGTTCATCTTATTCTCTTTCCATTTAACACTTCTATTGGTTGACTGTCGAAAAGAAGAACATTATCCAGAGGCAGTTTATGTGTTAATGTTACATATACAGGAGAGTGAGGAGATTCAGGTCTATCTAAGACTTTACAGTCTAATATTTTATCCAGTCCATTGAAATCTGATATAAAAATATCAATCATTGATGAACCATTAGCTGAAGAAAAAGTATAGAGTCCTTCAGGGTCACTTTCTGATCTCCCATTAATTATAACTAAACTATGATCCAGCAGAAAGCAGATAATAACTTTACAGCTTCATTTTGAGTGTTATCACCTGATTTTCTAATATTCCACATATTTGCATTAATTATATGTATTTCCAGTTCATGATCTGCTGTATGATGTGCTATTGAAGGGCACCTAGCATTCAGATCTCCAGCAATATAAATCTAAAAATCTTGATACAGCTCCAAACTCTGTCGCATATCATTACTAAACTTTTGCCAAAGCTCAATAAAATTGACCTAAGAGCTTTTTTTTTTGGGGTAAATAAACATCTACAATAATGATGGATTGAGCCCCCCCTTTTAATTCTGATTGCTAAAACAGTATCCATTTTAATTTCTGAGTTTTCCATAATACGATTTTGCTGTAATTTATTGCTGTAAGTAGTTCCATTTGTGATCTTTCATGTATTAAATACTTTCTTGCCTTAACATAAAAAGCATCATATCCAGGAATATGTAGGGTATCAGATGTCCACCATGTTTCTTGCAAGATAATTATCTCAGAAGATTATATTTAGTTAGTTAGTGTTGAGCGGGAAAGGAGGACTATGCAATTCTGCCTATCTTCAACCTCATCGGAGGGGGGTACAGATGGAAACCTCCTGACATTGAACCAGAATAAGCTGTTGGTGTTTTTTTTAGTGAATGGGGGAAATTTGGCCAGGACTCTGGGGAAAGTTCTCCTACTCTGTGGTAGGGGGACCATCTGGCCATTTTGGCTGCTAGCCAAGATAGAGGACGCAAGCCAGCCAACAGGAGACCCTGCTGCATTGGAAGACCCGACGATGGAAGTATCTGACTCTATGGATGTTACCCCAATTTCTGCTTTACCCTCGGATTTGGATTAGACTACATGAGATTCTAAGGCTTTAGAGACTGTGAGTGATTCATTTAATTTAAACATTTCTAAATCTGTACCAGACCTGCCGAGCGACTGAGACTCAGAGTCAGTGGCCTGCTGTATGGCAAAACAGGATATTGTGAAAGTAGATGCTATGTCAGCAGAAGAGAAAGAATTGTGACTACAGTTTGCTGTGGAAGAACGGCGTTTTTTCCACAAGCGAGCGCAACTTGAATCTTCACTGAGACAGCTGCGGTCTGACAGTAACAATTCGTCTGTCATACACAACCAGCTGACTCATACGGATGTGCCGGTTGCCAGCACAGAGCCTCAGAGTTGGGTGGCACAGGTGGAAGCCATTGAAGAGGCAGAACAACTTGAGAAATAAACTCCTATGTTGCCTCCCACTGCTATTTCATTGGGAATGGCTGATGCGAGCTCGGCGGGGCTCGGCCTAAGACATGCAGTGGAGTTAGTGGCTCCAGCATCAGACGGATCCTCTTGGTTGGTTCTTTCAGTGCTGAAAGCGGCAGGCTGGTTCTTAAACACATCCTCTGGCAAGTGGCTTTCTGATACCTCTCTGATTATTATGCCCACAAAAAGTACTCCTCTGGCAAAATCATCTGCAGCTCCAGAGGAGAATGGAACTTTAGAAGTCCCAAAGGAACTGGCCCTTACACAAAATCCTGAGTTAGCATTTTTGAATACTGAATCAAATCCTCCCCAAGACCCTAAGGCTGCTCCTTCAGTTCCATCCTCTCTGCCTCAGTGGCCCCTAAACCTAATTAATAAGACTGCACCAAACTCTTATGCTTCTCTCTTCAAAACCCCCCTATATCTAGCAAAGAGACATAATGCTGTACATCTTATTTATTTGGGTGGCATGGATACCCCACCAGATAGGATTTTTGTTGCCAGGATATTGATAAAAGAATCAATGAAATTTATGGCTACAGAACTATATGCGCTGATTCACATCTCTGGGGAGACTACGTTCAATGTGAGCTTTAAAACAGCTCGGGGTTAGAGTGCTCCTGTGTTAAATACAACTAACTAAAGAACTCTTCTCTATGGCCCCCCTTTATTGTTACCCCTTTGTCTAAACCAGCTCATAGGGTTGTTACTGTGCTTTTTAGAAACAAAGGTGTGAGTGTACAAGATTTGATTGTTTAGTTGAAACATCGCTGTACCTTACGGGAAGATCCTATAGCCATCCTTGACTCTGAAAATATTTGGACAGGGGGTTGAAAAATGAAAGTTATGTTGAATACTACAAATGAGGGTCCAACACATTTACCTGATTCCTTTTTTTTAGGTCGTGATAGGGGAATCCTCTTTTATGCAGGACAGCCAAAAATGTGTTATAAATGTGGTTCACTGGAACATCTCAGTAACACATGTGATTTGGCAAGATATATAATTTGTGGAGAGCTGGGTCACTTTAGCTCATCTTGCTTAAATGAAAGCAAATGCAATTTATGTGAGGAACTAGGTCATACTTTTCAAAATTGTACCACTGCTGCACATGACTCACCTGATCAGGCTGCTGGGGCAGAACAGCATTTGTTAATAGCTTTAGCACAAAAGAAAGTTAATAACCAGGGATTTTCTTCTCCTGTCCTCTCAAAGAGCTTACCAGTCTCTCCTGTGCCCCCTACAGAGTGGAGGCCTCTGGTAATGCCTGTCCCCCCACAACCAAAGCCAGTTCCAGTACCATTGGAAGACTTTGCTTCAGCTGCCATCCAGGAGCCCTTACCTTTAAACCCCACCCCCACAGATCCGGTCGAAGGAATTCAAAATGCCCCCTCCTCCTACACCTAAGCAAAGACCTGGAAACAGAGTCACCAGACAATCTACCAGGGAGACTGTTGACAAACTGATACCTCTGCAATCTGCTGCTATCCCAACCTCAAATAAATTTGATATCTTACAGTCTGAACATTCAGACATTGATTTGGATGTTTCTTCAGTAGATTCTTTGGTTCCGGAGGGTACTACTGATACGGAAGGGGTGGTTTATCCTGGAGGACAGCAGAAACGGAAAGCTAGAATTAAATTAAAAAACATGGATAAGCAGTGTCGGAAAAGTCCTTTTAAACAAACATAATGACTGAACCTTTCCCCTTTCACACAATTAGTGTAAACAGCATCAAGCGGATAAACAGACAAAATATGATTTTTTTCTGTATTGGCCCATTTCCACCTTGGATTTTTTTTTCTACAAGATACACAACTTCACACTTTGCATGAAATACAAATGGCCTCTAAGGTCTGGTACTTAGGTCCTTCCTTTTGGTCATCAAGTACAGAGCCATGTGCGGGTCTAGGCATTCTTTTCAAATATCCAGATACAAAAATTCTTAAACATTTTGACCTACTTTCAGGAAGAGTTTTAATTCTAGACGTTCTTATTCAAGAAACACCATATAGATTAATTAATTTATATGCCCCCCAAATAAAAAGTGCAACGTAGCAAACTTTTTAAGCTACTTGAACCTTATTTGTACACTTCTTATAACATTATTCTTGCTGGAGATTTTAACTGTCCCATGACCGTGAAACACGGCAAACAATACTGTGACTCAAACTTGTTATCTAACATGATCGGTACAGCAAATTTGGTGGATGCTGTCTATCATTTTACAAAAAAAGACTCTCCCTACATTTCACAAAGGTCCTCTACACTCCAGTATTGACTATCTTTTTGTCTCCCTTACTCTATCTATACAGAAGGCTGAAGTGTCAGCTCTTGAATTCACAGATCATCATATTATTTCAGTAACCATTGGACCAGATACCAGACGACGAAGGGGGCTGGAATTTTAGAAATGTAATTCCCCTTTACTCTCGAATCCACAACTTTATGCACAATTACATCATTTTGTTTTAGCATGTAAAACTGTTATGTTTTTTTTTTTGATAGTCCAGTATTATGGTGGGAAGATACCAAGCACAAACTTACTAAGTTATGTAAACAACTTAGTAAAGGGGTCTCACAGACTGAATATTTGGCCTACTTACAGAATAGAAAAGTACTGCAACAGCTATATTCAATCTCTTTTGAAACAGGTCAAAATTTAACTTCTCAGATGTCCCATATCACAGAAAATATGGTTCAGTTTCATGCTAATAGAGCAAAATCCTTGTTATTTCAATAACAGTTTTGTACTCAGGGCGACTTAACCACTGCTTGTACATATGAATATTGGCAATCCCAATTACATAAAAAATCTATTTCTGCTGTCTGAGATAAAGATGGCATGGTGTATCAAGATACAAGGGATATAATTAGAATTGTGTCTGAATTTACTTCCTGCATGTTTAACCCCTTACCGGCCTCTACGTTGGGATTATAATCCTTTTTGAAAGATTCCTATATCCCTGCATTAGAAGAGGCAGAAAAGAACCTTTTAATATCCACAATTTCAGTTGCAGAACTGAAATTGGCACTATCCTCTATGACCAGAAAGAAATCACCAGGCCCAGATGGTATCTCAATAGAGCTTTTGAAATTTGTAGGTAACCTCTGTTTAGAGGAATTGGCTTTGGTGTTTAACACAATTCTGAGATCTGAACTTGTTCCTCTATTCATGAATTCTGGAAGCTTAACTTTCATCTATAAAAACAACAATAAACTTGATTTGGACAATTGGCATTCTATTACACTTTTGAATTCATATTTTAAATTACTCATGAAAATTTTGGCAAACAGACTCTCCTTAGTGGCTGATAAATTGATTTCTTCAGCACAAGTATATGCTATTCCAGGAAGGAAAATTCAGTCTCAACTTTTTTTCCTAGGGGAATTGGTAGAGCAGGGAAAGAGGGGCGCTCTAGATGGTTACCTGCTCTCCCTGGATCAATCAAAAGCCTTTGACAGAATAAATCATGATGCTTTGTGGACGATTCTAATGCATTGTAATATTCCTGACATTATGATACGCTGACTAAAAAGCCTGTATTGCACAGCAACAATTTGTTCAGTCATTCAAGGATGGAAGGGCCCCTCTCATTTCTCTCAAAAGAGGCGTTCGACAGGGATGCCCTCTCAGTCCTATCCTGTACGCCTTTTTTCTAGATCCCCTTTTGTGAAAAATTAATAATTCATTCTAAGTACATGGTTTATGGTCCCAAGAACAGATTTTGCCATACAAAATTATGGCTTATGCAGATGATATGACACTTATGGTATGTGATGAACCTTCGGTTCTCATAAGTTTAGCTATCTGTATGGAATTTGGTACTTTTACAAATCTTAATAAATGTTTTGGTCAACGTTTGCCATACAACTTAAATACCTATGAATCCACTGCTGGTATTTCAGTAGCTCCTGATCCTTTGAAAATTCTAGGCATATATTGGGGAAACATAGAATTAGATATTTTTAATTGGGAAAAGAAATTTCTGTTAGGTCAATGAAAAGTTGCTCTATGGAATAAATGGAAATTTGGAAAAAAGAAAAGAGGTTTTCTCATTAAATCTTGCTTAATTCCAGTTTTTCTTTATCTTAGCTATGTATTCCCCCCACCAAAGTCCTTAGAAGTTGGGCTTTTAGGGATATTCTTTCAGGCCTGTTGGGGAAGCCGTCTTAATCCTATAAAGTGAAATATATTATATCTTCCCATTAACCAGGGAGGCCTTAACATGCCTAACCCTATTTTGTTTTTTAATATTTTTTTTTATTTTTGAAAATTTTCTACCTTTATTGTGGAGGAAGCACATGGGTGGGAAACTGTGTTACAAACAAATTGCATGTGCTGGCTTCAGTTATGGGAAGCACAATCCCTGAAGTGTTTTAAAAAATCAGCAATGGTTCCAGAGTATACAAGAAGTACTTTTTTACGTCTCAAACAATGGGATCTGTTAATGATTCATGTACTTAATTTATCTAGAAAACTGTTGTATTTTCATTTATTGGAGACAATTTGCCAGGTAGAGACTGTGTTTCTGAACTGCCCACTACAGTATAGATCTAAATTGTGGTGTTTCCTGGTAAATAAACGTATACCTACCCATGTGTGGGATTTTCATTGGTTAGCCTGTCATGGCAAGATAAATGTTAAGTCCAATCATAAACACAAGGCTAAACAAGACAGACTCTGTCCACGGCCTGATTATTTTCAACAGGAGGAAGCTACAGAACATCACTTGTTCTCTTGTTCCTTCGTATCGGGTTTTTGGGCCCTCATAGCACAGGAATGAAGGGAGGATATTTTCTTAACCTTATCTTTGGAAAACTTAATGTTTGGAATATTTGATGCCTCTTGGACTAGTAAATGGCATTACAGTACACTGCAAGTATTCGTCACAGTGGTTAAGTGGCAGATATAGTTGGCTAGGTGTGCTTTTACACTACAGCAACAAGAAGGCTCACTATTAGAACTGTCGCATAAAATACTACATCAAATGAAAAGTATATATAAAGCTGAACAAACTTCCCTGTCGAATACTCAGTTAATGGAGTTATGGATTGGATTGCCTTGGATCACTGACTCAGATGCTCCAATAATTGAAACTTATTTATGCACTAGGATAGTTTTACTCACTATACTGGGACTTACTGTACTGTTCCATACATCTGTTTGTTCTTTTACTGTTTAAAAAGTTCAGCTGAAGCATCACTACTTTAGATCTATTAGAGATGGGATTTAAAAAAAAAATTAAAGAAGGGAGGGGGGTTCCACTACTCCTTTGGGGGGGACAATTGGAGATTATCAAGGGGAGTGGGAACAAGGATATTGAAATGCTGCTTTTGCATTATTAAATGGAATATTCTGTTTTCTACACTGATAGTGGGAAGGGGAGGAATGGGTTATTAACATGGTCTTCTTTATTTTGAGATTGTGGCACAAACTAATATTTATTATTTTTTCTCTTGTTTTCTTTTTAGTCCTTTTTGAATGATATATTGACTTGTATATATTTATTTTTTGTTTTCTGGTTTGACCTTTGGCTTTCATTCAGAATTAGTGCATGAATTAATGCTGGTTTAAGTTTTTTATTCTTTCATAGTCCTGTATGCTGTAACATTGATTGTATATATTGTTCTGATTTTCATTATGATTGCAATAAAAAAATTCCCCTACTGTTTTCAACAAGTGCCATGGGATCTTTACCATCCTGATGAATAACCACCAGAAGAGACAGATGGGGCCTCAGTTTAACATCTTGTCTGAAAGATGGCACCTCAGAAGTGCAACATCCTCCCCATGTTGCACCACAGTGTCAGTATTGGGATTTAACCCAAGTGCCTGGTGTGGAGATGGAATGCACTGCCTTCCAATCATCTAGCCACAGCGATGAGTATGCAACCTGCTGAGCCACTGACACTGCTGTAAAGCTGTAAACTTCTGGAACTCCAGGTCACTAAATTTCTGTCATTTACCAGAACTTAAATCTCCTGTTAATGACATAACATATGCAGGAAGAGGGGCCTCTTTGGTAGTGAGATTTGTTTTGAATAATTATTTCTGAACTTTGCTGTAAAGTGAATCCTTGTAGATCATATAAATTAACTATATGTATGCCTAGGGAATGTAATAGTTCTGCTTTTTAATTTTTTTTTTGAATTTTCTAGTGATTATATTATTTTAAAAATACAGATCTATCTATGGAAAAGAGTAATATGTTTGGTATACACAGTAATCCAGGTAATAGAGTCCTTTTCTACCTTATAATACACAGATTAAAAAGTCACTTTAGATTTTTAGTTCTTCCTATAGGTTCTCCCTGAGACACAGACCATCTAAACATCAAAATAAGATTTGAATTATTCAGGCTAAATGCTTTCAATTGCTCATCATATTTCTTAGATAAAATTACAGAAATTATCTGACATATAATTCAATGGCCTATGCAGCCAATATGAGGTTATGCTTGTACAACTGTGTACTTGGTTGTGGCCATTCACGCTTCTCCATTCCAGAGGAATTACCACCCTGTAGGGGTACCAAAGGCAAAGAACCCTCAGAGAGGGCTCCACCCCTAGAGGTGCCATGGGATGATTCCCTTGGCTAAAGGTACCTTAGGAATCATCCTCAAAAAGAAAAGTAGTAGTACGAAGCACATTAGCAATCAGTAGCTATGAGGCATAGTAGTAGATTAGGCACCAGACAGCTTGATAATGTAATGAGATGCAGAGGTTAGCAATGGCATTATGATGGGTTGCACTGGAGATTGAGATGACCACCTAAGGAGAGAGGGAATGTCATGTAAGGACACCATCCACCTCCATCCAACAGTGGAACCTACCTAAAGGAATTAGGGAACACTAACTATGGCTAACTAATGTTTATGACCTGAGGCATGGAGGAGAGAGAAAAAAACCTTTTGAAGAGGAAGTCACTGGGGATCCAAGGCCTAGATCACCTTTCCTCCAGGCTTGGGATGTTTGCTTAGTGATGGCTCTGCTGCTGCAATTTAGAAACCCAATTAAAAAGGGAAAGGAAAACATTCCAATTTGAAGGAAAGCTCTCACTTGATCCATCTAACGGGAACATTGTGGATGGTTGTGAGAGTGCTCTGCAACATCGGGGGCAACCAAGGTGAGAGGAGGAGAGTGACAACTGCTGAGGCACTCACCTGGCCTACCCACCCTAAAAACAAACCAGCAGAACCAGAGGCAGTCATAGGGAGAATGCGGTGAAGGTGCTTTGTTAGTAGAATACTAGTGCCAAAGGAGGTCATTGTAACCACCCTTCATGGCTAGTCTTAAATTCTACACCAGGATCTGCCATCGAGTCTCAAATGGCTAAAGCTAGACCTGGAGAGAAGACATTACCAGCTATTGGCCAGGTGAGAAGGACCCCACCCAAGTCAGGCATGCTCAATATGCAGACTACATAGGTGCAGAGCAAGACCGTTGGCTGCAAGGGCCCAGTACCATGGCATGGTTATGGCTGGCATGCCCCAGAAAACAGTTAAGAAGGAGCTGAATGAAGTGTAGAGTGCTGAGACCCTCACGTAGGTCAGACATGGTAGTAGTGAGCATTAATCAATGAATTGCATAAGCAATGAGTGGATCTGCACTGTAGGTCAGTAAGCAGAATAAACAAATGGTCAGACCTGCACGAAGGTCGAAGGAGCAGCAAATATGAATAGCAGGGTAAGCTAGCCAGGCCATCAAGGAAGCCAATGAAAGGTGACAAAATACTCAGAGGATTTTAGTAGTGAAGGCAGGATTCAAACATGAGTTAAGTATACCACAGAGGGCCACGACTCCTCAACAACACCTTCAGTTCCCCCACCATAGGAAAAACAAAAAGTGATGGGAAGGTGTCATGACCCATATTAGGATTACTAGGATTACTAGGATTTTAATGAAATAAGGGGGCCATCAGGCCCATTATATATGTCTCCCACATAGGTGGGATAATTACACCAATAAATTATTGTTATAATAAATACAGTCTAGATACTTTTTAAATAGTTCAAGACTAGGACTATTGATTGCATCCTGCAAAAGTTTGTTCCATGCAAGAGAAGTTCTAACTGTAAAAAAGTTATCCCTTTTAAGTGTTTTGGTCTTTTCAACCAATATTTTCTGATTATGAGAATGGAGATTGCTCCTTGTGTTACTATGATACATATTAAATTCCTGTAAACCAACATCACTATGTATTGTTTTATACAATAAAAGGCCTCCTCTTTGTCTTCTTGCTTCCAATGTGTGTAGACCAGTCTCCTGCAGTCTAAGAAAATATTGCTTCCTTTTTAATCTAGGAATATATCTAGTTATTTTCCTTTGCACTCTTTCCAACAATTTGATGTCTTTTTTTAAATATGGGGACCAAAATTGTGAACCATAGTCCATAATAGGACAAACATAAGTTTTATAAAAGGGAATAATAAGATGTTCCGATCTTCCAATAAATGCTCTTCTTATTCTAGTAAGTAGGGACTGAGCAGTATTGGTTAATTTTTTACACTGACTATCGGATGAAAAGGTATCATTAACTATAATTCCCAAATCTCTAGCACAGTTAGTTGACTTTATAAAAGTTTGGTTAAGGATTTAAGAATATCCAGGATTATTCCTGCCAACATGGAAGACTATGCACTTATCAGTATTAAATTTCATATTATTTTCACATGCCCATTTTTTAGTCTCTGCTAGATCATTTATTAACTGAAAGTGTTTGTCCATAGTGTTGACTTCTCTGCCTATCTTCATGCCATCAGCAAATTTACTTATGTGGGATTTAATATTTTTATTCATGTCCGAGACATAGATATTAAATAATAAGGGTCTGAGCACTGAACCCTGTGGTACTCCACTACTCACATCCCCCTCTTCAGATAGTATGCCATTTATTTGCATCCTCTGTCTCCTGTTCAATAACCAGTTTTGTATCCACTTAATCAGATAGCTGTTAACTTTTAATGAAATAAGTTTAATAATTAATTTATTATGGACTACTCTATCAAATGCCTTAGAAAAATTCAATAGGATTACATCCAATGGAATCCCTATATCCAAGTTTTTACTGACATTATCATAGAATGTAATCAGATTTGTGGTGCATGAACTCCCCTTAACAAAACCATGTTGTTCAGCGTCAGTTTGGTCTGTTGTTTCCAAATGCTGCAGTAACCTATTCTTAATGCCCCTTTCCAGTAATTTACAACAGTGTGAAGTAAGGCTAATTGGCCTATAGTTGTCAACTCTACCCCGTCACCTGATTTGTATATGGGTACAACCAATGCACTTCTCCAGTCATCCGGTATACATCCTTCATTTCTAGACATATTAAAAAGTAATGAGCGGGGATATGCCAAGGTATTTCTAGTTTTTTTATGTAAGGTGGTATTTATGCCATCAGGTCCTGCACTAGACTTAATATTAAGCTGTTCTATAAGATAAATAATTTCCTCCTCCAGGAAATATACCTTCTCTGATTTTTTTAATATCTGGTATTTTATGTTTTGATGCTTTAGTAAATACTGAACAAAAATATGAATTAAATTTATTAGCAACTAATTTATCATCAGTTATGACCTATTGATTCTCCTTGATTGGTCCCACAAATTTGACCCTATTCTTGCAATTAGTGTTCATATAGGAATATAATAATTTCCTATTATTTGTATTAGCTATTTGTAATTCTAACTGAATTTTCTTTAATTGCATTTTTTTAATTAATTTTTGTGTTTCCAGATATATATCCCGTCTTTCCTTAGACGGTTTAGACTTAAATCTATAAAATAATCTCTGTTTGTTCTTAATTAATTTTTTAATCTTCATATTCATCCAAACTGGAATTTTACCTTTATTGTTATATTTAATCCTAGTAGGAACACAAAGATCCTCTATTTCAAATAGTATTTCTTTAAAGTTATTCCATGCATGATGGATTGATTCTACACCCAGAGCTGTTATCCAGTCTATGTCTTGGATCATTGAGCAAATTTTAGGAAAATCAGATTGTCAATAATATTTCTCCTTAATTTTGGATTTTAAGTAATGTCTCCCTTTATTTAGGTGATATCTAATAGTGCAATGATCACTGTTTCCCAGCTCTGGTCCTATAATTATGTTATCCAGTTCATCATCACTGTTAGTTAATAACAAGTCTAAAAGGTTACCAGCCCTTGTTGAGGAATCTAAAACTTGTTTTAACCCACTGTTAATGCAAAGGTCAATAAAATCACATCCCTTTGCATCAGAACCATTTAGGTCCAACCAATTAATTCCTGGGTAGTTGTAATCACCCATCCATAGCACATCACCCAGTGCACTCATTTTAAATATTTCTTCATTAAGAGCTTGATTATATTCATTGTTTGCCATTGGTGGTCTATAACAATTTCCCAGAATAATAGGTGATCTACCTAAAGGTGTAATTTTAACCCATACTGATTCTAGACTAATATTGGAGCAAAGGAGAAGTTCAATGCTGCTAGATTGGACTGACTCATGCACATATATACATACACCATGTTCATAATACCATCCGAATCCAGGTCCCACCAGGTTTCAGGCATGGCTACTACATGAAGATTGTATAAGGTCATTAATGCTTCCAATTCAGGTTTTTTAATCAGGTTCAAACTTCTTGCATTTGTAAAGAAAATATTACAACCCTTCGTCTTTATTACTGTATTATGTGATTTTCCTCCCCCCTTCCCCATTATTCAGTTTAAAGCATTGGAAGTAACTTTCAAGAATTTTTTGGCCAACAAATTACTTCTCCTTGTATTCAAATGCAATCCATCCCATGCAAATAGATGATTCCTATCATTGAAGTCCTTCCAATGAGTAATGCAGTTAAAACCTTTTGCGAGGCACCATTTTCACAATCAATTATTAATTATTTTAATTGTATTCATCATTGCATATGTTGCATGTGGTATTGGTAAAATTTCGGAAAAGGAAATAACACAATTTTTTGCCATCAAACTATCACTTAATATAATTAAATATTTCTTTATATCTTCTAGATTACTTCTGTTGATATTGTTTGTACCAGCATGAATAATTACAATTGGTTTACTCCCACCATTCCTTAGAATATCTGTAGCCATCAATGTAATATCTGATATAGTAGTTCCTTTAAAGCTACTAGATGTTCAGTTCTGTTTGTCAGGCTTACATATGTGCCTATCAATCTGTTTAATCATAGAGTCTCCAAGTACAAACACTTGTGCTACTTCATTCTCTAGGGATTCTTGCAAGGGGAGCTCAGATGTGTTAGTTTCATTTTCAGGGGGGAAGATTTGAACATGGGCATTTTTTTCCACAGCCTCAGGGTACATAGGGACTTGGGTTAATGGTGTATGTTTGATGTTTTTATCACATGTTTTAGGGTTAACTTCTCACTGATTATCTGGACAATTGATGCAAACTCTTTCATCAATCATGTTGGAGTCATCTTCCATAATATTACTATCATCCCAATCATTCAGTATATTGTACTGATTGTTGAGAGGTAGTGAGAATTCTATGGCCCTTCTACTTCTTTTAAATTTATTCCCAATTACATTAGACCATTCAAAACTGTCATCATCTGACATTCAATGTCAATTTCCTTTCTTTTAACACCTCCATCCCCAATAATACTTTGTGCTACATGTGCAATTGGTACAGAAACTAAGTTACTCATCATTCCATTTCTACTAGTCATCTCCTCCTGTTCTCTATATTGATTAGCTGGAACAGGGTTAGCAATACTGTTCATAAGCCTCTGAATATTTTCTTTGTTATTTATTACATCATTTATTTTGTATTGTAGTTCGGCTAACTCCTTCTGCAAAGTGACTATATCAAGACATTTTGAACAGGTTGGGCCTATATCAGATCCGTCCTTATTTAATAATGTAGACATACCACAGTTTAGGCATTTTACCACTCTGTCTCCCTCTGGCGTAATAATGCTAGTGTCCATTTGTTGTACCCAATTTACTACACCAATTGTCTCTACTTATCACTCCTGTCCCACGTACTTTTAGAACCCTGATATAATATACTCACCACTACTCCTGCTGCCACTGCGGACACTATGACGCGCGATACAGGTCTTGCATCGCGTGTCTTAGCACACGCCTTCGCAGGCTCTCGCCTGCACGCTTAGCTTGCTTCACTCACGGAGCATGCTCTTAAATACCGTGCACCCGGAAGTGAGTCGGGTGGCTTAAGAGCAAACTGCACTTGTTTAAAATACACAATTTAAAAATAAGAAGCCCCTAAATAATGCAGCGGGTGCAGCAATACAATCTAGTATAGAGCTGTGCTGTTCACTACTAGGTTCTCTCCCTTAGTAATTCTAACAACTCTGGGTGCAGGAACATGTAGTCCTCAGGACTGTGAATAAACTACAAGCCCCAGACTACTTCCTGTCCTGGCATAAGATAGTTGTTATGTTCTCCTAAGAACTATGGCTACAGATTTTGAAATATCAGCTCATTTCCAGCGATGGTAGCTCCTACTACCCATACTGTCTCACCACACAAGGAGGTCACACAGCCTAAGTACAGTAGTATGCAGATATTAAAACTAGTTTACAGCATCAGTGGTAGCTTAGCTGACCTCCACAGTAAAATAGCAATGCGAAACATAACAGAGCGGCATCAGTATTGAGTAATTATGAGTTATAGGGTTAACAATTCAAATGAACATAAACTGTAGGGAGGCAATGCTCTGAAAGCAGCAAATTGGCTAGGCAGTGCAGTGAAAACAGCAGCAATGAGGTACATGGTATAAGTTCAGGAAGCAGGATTGAGCTGCATGGGCTAGGGTTCAGAGTGAGCCTGAACCAGGTAAAAACAATTATGGTGCATAGCTTGGAGAGCAGCAGCATGAAAGCAGCTTGAGCTGAAACACACAGATAACAATTGCAGTTGCATTGTGAGTAAATGGGAGCAAGTAGGATGAGTTCTGGATTAGCAAACTACAAGGAGTTTAGGAAACAGAAGCCCCCCCCAAAAGAAAGCAAAACAAAGGACACACAAACACAGAAGAACAGGGAACAAGAAATGCAAAGGAGCACACAGCCAGAGGCAAACAATGCAAACCAAATGCAGGAGAACAGACAGCAGAAGTCCAGCAGAAGCCAAACACAGCAAGGTGGGTGGGAGCAGGCCCCAACAGGCAGCAAAGGACAGACCGACAGAGCCCCCTGCTGCAAAGAAAAAGTGCTTGAGAGAGAGAGGCTCAGAGGAACTGCTTATGTACCACAGGAAGTGGGAGTGGCTGGCTGCTTGTCCATTAAACTGCAAGCATAGCCTTCCAAATGTATTCAGCTCTCCACCTTCCAAACTATGCTCCATGTTTGCTTTGACATCAACCTGATCAGCCTACCTTGGCTGACATATTTCAAATCCAAGGGTGACAAAGTATTTTCTGTTTTTCCAAATGTCAAAAGCTGTTTCAAGATTCAAAAAGGATATTGAAACATAAGAATTACCCATCTCTTCAGATCTCTGCTATCTTTTAACGTGACATAAAAACAAAAAAATCTGCACACAGATATCACAAAATGAACACAAGAACCAATACTTTATATAAGAAAATTATTGTTCTAAGTGCTCCAGTTGATGAGAACGCACCAACCCCTAGTGCTTCAACCTCTGCAGATCTTTCAAAGGAGGCTCCCTTTGGAAGATCTGTAGAGAACTTAGAACAATAAATTTACTTACATAAAGTATTGGTTCCTGTGTTCACTGTGTGATATCTGTGTGTAGAAGTTTGTTTTTATGGCTCTGTTTTTTGGTAAGCTGCCTGTTTCTACACCCCTGCCTTTGTTTCCAGAGACACACTGCTTTTTGCCTGCATCCTGCCCTTTAATGTGAAAGGTTTCAAGGGGGTCAATTATCCTGAGTAAATATTTAGTTTTATCTTTTAATGTCTTATCCATTTCCTCAGGTGTCCAGGGTATACCTTTTACTTCTAACATAACCTTACAGCTATAGTATTAACCATTGTCTGTTCATCATTGCGTAAATCAGAGAAAAATGTTGTAACCAATACAGGAGTTTCTATTGTAAGTCCCAATAATTTGACCAAATTATTGTTATTTGTAACAGACACTAAAGATCTAACCAGAAGAAAAAGTAAATCTCTGTACGCTTTGTTGTCAATCCTAGATACTTATACCAGCTCATTTTCTTCAGTGAACCCTAATAAATATTTATTTTTTTCTTTTAATATATCTTTGATTTCCTTATCATTAGCTGGTAAACCAATTAATTGAAGTAAAGACAATTTGTAGAGATCTATGTATTGGCTGTCCTTTCCCAGATTACAGTTTTGTGCTAGGCTATTTCCAGAATATTTGCAGGGCTCAAAGCTTCATGATTAACCTGCCTGTTATCTGATTGTCGTGTTTGCATTAAGCCCTCTACCTCTAAGTTTGTACAATTTTTATTTAACTAATAAGGCATGATAGGGAGTGTGTTATGGGTGGGATAACAGCCCATCTCAGCTGGGTTGAAGCATGAGGCAAAGCTGAGTGCTTCCACAACATGAGAAGGGCCGTTAGCCCACCATAATGCACTCCCTGGAGTGCTTTATTGCAATTATGAAATGGGTCCTTTTTAGTGCATTGGATGTCGTTTTTAAACATATTTTTGTTGAGCTACTTTCAGCCAAGCCATTGTACTGGGATAACGGCCCAGCTGAAAGTACATCTTGGCCAATCAGGAGCCAGCATTCTTTCTACTCATTTCATAATGTTAATTATAGGTCAAGAGTCAGTAATTAATATGACTTGCCCAAATATTTGACAGTTATCTCTGGGGTCTTGCTGAGCTGCAATAATCAAACTGTCTGGAAGATTATTTCCTTTTAAATTATTCTTCTCAATTTTATTTGATTTTGTTTCTTTGTCTCCTTGTTTTTGCTCACAAATACATGCCTCCAGTTTCAAAAATTGAGGGCTATTCTTTTACAATGGCTGGGGCAAACTACAGTAACTTGAAAACATTTATTTGCCTTCTCTGTTTCAACTTCTTTTTTCTTGATGTAAGATCCATTCTTATCAATTTCATAATTTTGATGGAAATAATCCTCTGTCAGTTTTTTTAACCATATGCTGATTTTCCATTACATAACCCATAAAGCCAAAATTTCCTCTTTTAAAACTCCAAGATTTTCCAAAATAACCACATTTGCATTGTATGGTTGTTCTATATAATTTAGAAGATCCTGGGATAAAACTGTGGACAGCAGCTTATTGTTATTATTCACTTGGTCACAAGATATTTTCCTGTTGTTCCCGTTAAAACCTACTACATCATGCACTTTATCTACAAAGAGCTCCAGTAAATAACCCTGAAATGAAACTTCTCTAAATTCAGGAGAACAAGATAGCCTTTGCTGTTCTGAGTTAGAACTAACCAGAGATTCATGCAAATCATCGCTTGTTCTTCAAGGGATTTTCCTTAATCAGTTCTCTCAAGCCATGAATTGTTTGACCCAAGTTTGTAACTACAATACCTCTGCTAAATTTTGTGAGATATCAGTAGTTGGATTAATTGTTACTGAACTTTTAGTAACTGCCTTCATGCATGCCTGTGAAAATGCACCAACTCTGTCATCTTGTATTTGTTTTCTTTCCAATAGACAACTCATATTAGATACATTAAGAGCATTCTTGGTGGGCTCATCACACCTCTTTGTCTGCTTCAAATTACCTTCAGAATCAGATAAATATATGTGTACCTCATCATCCTTAGAGCTTCGAGTTCTCATCATGTACAAATGTGCCTAGTTTTAACTACACAATGTTAAATAAGTTAGATAAATAACACAAACAACTATTAGAGTAATCTTCAATGCTTTCCAATACTTTTCAGCCCAAGATAAAATACAAATGATATTCTGAATATAGAAATTCAAAACTTTGATATCAGTCTCTTAGGAAACTGTCGTTTGGGAGCTGAAATAAGTTCATAGTGGTCTATTATAAATTAATTGTTCTTCCGGCTTCTAGATTCTCCTTTCTTCTCTTTCTTTTCTTCCCCTTTTCTTATGTTTGGTAGACTTTGTGCTGCAATTGCTGCTATTACTGCATTTTATGGTTTCCCAGGTTCATTAAAAAGAAACGTGTCTTAGCTCCTCCTTTACTTTGAGCCCGCCTCTATTTCTGATTATGTAGACTTCCCTTGGTTCCTTCATGCTGATTGATGCAGCAAGGTGGTATGCTGTTAATAACATGGAGGTCTTGGACACATGCTACTATGAAAATAAAAAATAAGATATGTAAAATCTAGTTCAAGTTATAATTCTTGCATTACTTGTAAATGACTGGGGGTAGGCTTTTGAAAAGGAGTAAATTAAATTAATCCATATAGGTTAAATTTAACCAAGCCCAATGATTTCTTAGATTTTGCAAGAATACATAATTTTACCCAAACGTGTAGCCAGCTTAATGTCAGGTAAAGTCCACCAGGCCCTGTTATTAAAAAGAATCCAAATGGGCAAATGAACATATTCAAAAACTTAAAATTTTG
This sequence comes from Neoceratodus forsteri, assembly GCA_016271365.2. Classification (NCBI taxonomy): domain Eukaryota; kingdom Metazoa; phylum Chordata; order Ceratodontiformes; family Ceratodontidae; genus Neoceratodus; species Neoceratodus forsteri. The sequence continues at coordinate 1,336,560,076 of CM057455.1, read as the reverse complement.
TTGTTGAACTTACTTTCTATATCACATCTCAATACAGATCCAAAAATCCTTCAGGGGTGGCTCCCAAAGTTACTAAAACATCATCCATAGTGACCGAAAGATTCTTGGTTTAAGAATATTTTTCCTTGCCTTATGGTTGGTAAGCAAAGAGCAATAGGGTGCATTTAAATGTTATAAAAAAATCGTTTTTACTGCTACTGTGGCAGTTCTTAAATTCAGCTTGGGAACCCATGTGCTATGCTGTGTAACCTTTCTCTTTGACTCTCAGAAGTGTTCTGTACTTGCACATGCTCCGCACTGCTGGGTTAAGTAGTGGAGTTTGTTGATGTTACCCTTACAACAATCCTGCTCCGAGGAGTCCTCAGTGTTTTTACCAAATCTGGAGAATGTCAATTTGACCTCATGGAAACACCATGAAGAAAATCAGAAAAAAGGAAAACCTCTCAATAAAACAAAAGTATCCCCTCCATAAGGCATACACAAGTTTAACAAAAACAACCAATATCTAAAAACACGCGAATCACACAAAAAGGCAAATAAGATCAAATAAAGCAATCAAGTAAAATAAACAAAGTAAGGCAATTTTATTTGAAGGGTGCCCAATCCCAGAGGCTCTGGGTACCTAACAGAAATTTAAACAAAACATAGTGAGAAACAGTTTAAATAAATAAAGCAATAACAATGCATAAATACTAGTATAATGAATTAAAATGGATTAAAAGGCTTTCAGACTGTCACAGAAAGGGACTAGCACAGAATGGACTCAGAAATCTGGAAAGGCCAGGACAAAAAGGTGGGCCTTCAGCCTCCACTTGAACACCTCAATCAAGGGAGTCTCCTGGACAAAACGTGGTAACGAATTCCAGAGGACTGGCCCAGAGAAGCTGAATGCGTGATTTCCTGAAGTCTGGAGCTGAACCCTGGGAACATCCAGGAGGCCCCTCAAAGAAGAGTGGAGGGAGTGAGCAGAGGCCCAGGTGTCAAGATCTCTGACAGGTAGCCAGGACCCAGTCCATATAGAGCATTAAAGGTGAGAAGACCTACCTTGAAAAGGACCCTCCACCTGACTGGCAGCCAGTGCAGAGCCTGCAGGACCAGGGTCACATGAATGGACCTTGAAAGGCCCATCAGTAACCAGACTGCCACATTCTGCACTAGCTGAAGTCTTTGGAGGGTCCCTCCCATGACTCTGAAGTACAGAGAGTTGCAATAGTCAAGCCTGGAGGTCACAAAGGCATGCACTAGCATCTGAAGGTCCTCGGTTGGAATGAGGGGCTTAATCTGGGTAATGTTCTGCAGATGGTAAAAAATGCTTCTGACAACAGATGGCACCTGATCTTCAAAAGTCAATCTGTTATCAAGGATCACACTGAGATTTTGCACCCTCAGGGAAGCCACCAATGGAGCAGAACCCAGGGAAAAGCCCTGAATTAGTCCCAGGTGGCAATCCATCACGTCCATGACCAGGCTTGATCACCAGTACCTCCATCTTGGCCAAGTTAAGTCTCAGCCAGCTGGAAGCCATCCAGCCATTGATTTTAGTCAGACAGTTGTTAAGCATATCAACAGCTCCTGATGTTCTGGGGGCAAAGGACAAGTACAGCTGGGTGTCATCTGCATAACAGTGAAACTCCATGCTGTACTGTCAAATGATCTCACCCAGGGACAGCATGTATGCTACGAACAGCATCAATGACAAGATCAAGCCCTGTGGCACTCCACAAGACAGGGGCATTTGGAGAAGAGGAGAAATTACCCATCACTATCCACTGCACCCTGTTTGAGAGATAGGACTCAAATCACCTGATGACAGTACCAGTGAGTCCACAAAACTCACAGAGCTGATTAAGAAGCACAACTCTGTCCACAGTGTCAAATGCTGAGCAGAGACTGAGAACAAGAACTGACCTGTCTCCCCTGTCTACAGCCCTTAGTAAAACCACTATGCACCCCCACTAGAGCTGTTTCTGTACTATGTCCAACCAAAAAACCCAACTGAAATGGCTAATAGATGTCTGAGGACACCAGGCAATCCTCCAGCTAATGTTCCACTAACTTCTCAACAACCTTAACCAAAAACATTAGGTTGGAGATAGGACGGTAATTCTCCAAGACATCAAGGTCAAGGGACAGTTTCTTAAGGACAGGCCTCATCAGCACTTCCTCAAAGGACACAGGGAGGACCCTCTCCACCATCAAGCACCTGGCAATTCCAGTGAACACTGGGCCAACAGCCCCAGCACATCCCATTAAGAAATGCGTTGGGGTCGGGTCTAGTTCACAAGAAGTGTGCCTCAGTTCTAAGATTGCCTTAGTCACTTCAGACAGCTCCACTGGTCCAAACTCATCCCAGACAGTTGAAATGCCTCTGAAACCCCCAGCCCAACCACTATGAGGCAAATTCCTCCCTGGCGGGATCCCCAACTGGATGGCCTACACTCTGTCAGAGAAAAACAGAGCAAACTCCTCACACAAGGTGGATGACAGCTTTTCTCAGCTGCAAGCAGGCAGGTTGGAGAAGCCTGTCTACAGTCTGAAATAGCTGAGATGGTCTGTTTTTCCCCACAACAATTTCCCTGGACAGAAATTCTGCTTCTTATGGGAAATTGCCCCCTGGTACTCCACATAGTGGGCACATAGGGCCAGCCTATCGGCCTCCAGATGGGACTTCCACAAGCAATGCTCCAGTCTCCAATCCTTGATCTTCATTGCCTTGAGGTCCCCACCAAACCAGGGGGACCTCAGGTGAGAAGATCTGGGTCATATACGAACTGGTGCGAAAGCATCCAGTGCTTTGGAGACCACACTATCATAAAAGGCCTCCACCTCTCCAGAAACCCACTGCACATGCCGTGTCAACCCGAGATAGGTCAGCTAATGCCAACAGTCCCTCAGGGTGCACACCCCTTAACGGGTGAAAGCTGACCATCTCCACGTGGGGGGGACTCCTAGGGAGGGCCCTGAATGTGAACTCCACAGTACACTGATCAGACCAAGTGACCTGATCAATCTTGAGGTTATTAACCTCAAGACCCAGCTGGAACACCAGATCAAGTGCGTAGCCATGCTGGTGGGTCACAGAAGCAACCGCTTGTGACAGGCCCAGTGAATGCTTCAACTGGAGGAGGTCAAAACCAAAATGTGAGGATTCATCATCAATCTAGGCATTGAAGTCCCCCAGGATAAAACACCTGGAGGACTCCAGCAACTGGATGACAATGAAGTCCTTCACCTCCTGCAGGAAACCTCCCCCCACCGCAGGAGGGTGGTAAATGAGGAGAATCCTGCAACCTACACCTGTGTCCCCACACACAGCAATGCACCCAAAAGATGAGGTGTTACCAGCTGGGTGCACTATGAAGTCCAGGCTAGCTTGAAAAACAATGGCCACACACCCTGCCCTGCAATCCTTCCTTGGGAAGTGCACCATGGAGTACCCAGTTGGGATGGTGGCCACAAGAACAGGGCAGGCATCGTCACCAAGCCAGGTCTCCATTATGCAAGCCAGGTCAACAGCAGAAATCAAGTCCTCAAAAATGGCAGTCTTGTTCCTCATCAACCTGGCATTGCAAAGCACCACCCACAGAGGATGAGAAGATGCGGCCAGATCTCTAGCTGCCTGCCCACTCAGTCTGGTGGGTACCCTGGGTAGGGAGACCAAACACATCTGGCCTCTCCCTCAGCTCCATTTATACCCAGGGCATCTCCTGGACTGGATGACCTCAATACAGTTCAACACCCCCTCCTCAACTGCCCTCGGCTCCCTGCAGATCCCTCGCCTCCTAGTAATTCTGACCTCCCTACAGCATCTAGCTGTGATGGAAGGAACTGGGAGGTCAGTAAAGGGGTGAAGATCTCAAAGCCGAGTGACAGCGTAAGTAATTATAGGAGGGCCATGGCCCCAGCACATCTTGCCTGGCCCATCTAGTCCCCACTGGAATTCTGAAATTGGACAAGGCTTTACTGTGCAATTACAAACCCAACTAACACACCTTCCCCCAATGAGTTAAATTACCCCCTAAAAGAAATTCCCCTCTTACATATTAACCATGCACACACTAAACCCCTCACTCTACTAATACAGATTATTTAAAATTCACCCACACACCCCAGTCAACATCCCCCCCAACCAGAATAAAATAAATTTTCAGAGGAACAATAGAGGAGAGAAACAGTGAGTATGAGTTGCAGCAAAAATGAAAACAGAAAATTCCAAGTCAATAAATTGACATGTCCAAACTCAAAATCCCAACCAGAAGGCTGGAAATGTCTCAGGGTGCAGTCCAAACTATTTGGTGCTCTCACCACCAAAGCTCGAATAGAGTTTTTAAGACAGCACAACCAGTTCAAAAGCAACATTTCAGTTTTTTAAGGAGTCCCTCCAAGACATCCAGTTGAAAACTGGCTCAGCTCTCACCCAGGCAGCATGACTGACAGATTTTAAAAATAAGGGCACTCACCCCAATGGCAGAAAAGGAAACCGGGGACAAGCTCTCACCAAGTCCTTCCAGGATAAAATCTTGACCTCTTTGAACCAACAGATCCAGCAGGAGTGCTGTGACATCTTTACAGCTGCAATCAAGCCAGGAGCCAGAACAAAAAAGCCCAATAGGGAAAGGAATTCCCCTGCAGATAGACTTCAGATCAGGTCTCTGCTCTAGGGCCCAGGATCCACTACTGCACTCAACAAAGTGGGAGACAGGCAGGGTTTTCCTGGAGGGCAGTGGAGCTCCCACCTCCTGCCGAACCAATTACCCCCATCGCTCATCTGACGTCTACCCCAGCAAAGACCTATTCACCTCTGAGGTGGCCCCAGCAAAGGACAACCAGCTCCCATTCCAGCCAAGAGTTCAGCAGATGGATATCGATGGATACCGGTCGAAGACTCCGGTCTCACCAATGCCCGCTCCTCATCCTCCAGACCTTGAGATGAGTGCCACAGTTCTTGAAAGAGGCTCCTTGCAAAGACACTGAAAACCAGTGCAAGAAACTGCAGCCCAGACTCTCAACATCATTCCTCAAAAAAATCCCTGACTAAAAATAAAACAGCATTCCTATGCTAACTCACTAAGGTGCCCTGCCTGATACTAGAACCCTAGCACTAAACTTGCTAAAAAAAAGTAAAAATAAAATCCCCAATGACTACCCAGAGAGAACAAACATTCTGAATAGCAAATGCTATCCTAAAAATATTCAGAAAGCATTTTACAGTACAAATGCTACTCGGGCAATCACAGCCCAAGCAGATGGCAGCCCAACAACAGATTCTGTTTACAATTACCGTGGACCTGATGAACAGTACCCCACAGTATTCAGGCAAATTCAGGCATAATGTCAGATAAAGTTTTTTTAAAACAGTCACACCAATTGAACAAAAAAGCACAGAAAAAATAATAGGGTATTGAGCATGCTTAGGACTTAGTATCAAGCACAATCAACATGGGGCTAATGCCTTTCATTCTGCACTTGCTCTGTATTCATTCTGTGTTCAGTGTCCTATATTGGGAACTTCTGTAATACCAAAACTCTCAGTCATATACAACCCAGACAGCCCAAAACAGAGTTTGCTCCAGCAGGAGTAACTGCACCAGTCACTCCCCGACCCAGGCCCCACAGCCAGCTAATTAACTGCACAATCCACGCACAATTACTGCACAAGTAAATTTAAAAGTAATACAAATTAAGAAGAATGAAACAAAGGGAGAAATAAGATAAAATCCTAAAATTTGGAAGTTCAAATGCCAAAGAAGGGAGAAATAAAAGAAACGCTATGAGCCAAAGCCGGAGCTCTCTTCAGGCTCTCTCTCTCAACAGAACCTCAACTCATAAACTTGGTTCACAGCAAACATAGCTCAGTGCAACAGCACAGTGAGCCCACAGGAATCCCAACACTTCACACCCGGGCATTTTGGCAAGTTATACGGGCCCCCTCCAGTGGACTCCTTTTGTAGTCCAGATATGCAGAGACTAGTTAAAAACATTACATATGCTATCTCTATTATGCATTACAGTACATATAACTATTTAATGCACTAAAATGTTTAGTTTATTCATGAAATATAATTCTCTTCACTGCTCTTTCAATGTGCAAAAAAAACAGAGACACAATGGTTAAGTGACAGAATCCTTACAGCAATGGTGCCAATTCTATCTGCATTAAGTCCTGGCCATTTTAGTGCTCCTAACTGTTTACAAGGTGCATGGCTGTAGTAGCAGAAACACTTAGAAGAAATTGAGCAACAATCTATCCATATTTAGACAAGTGGTTGTTGTGTGGGAGACTTCCAGATGAGCTTGGTGGCCACCTGAATATAACTGCTGCAAAGGACCAGAAAAAAAAAGGCAACCTAAAAGACATAAGTGGTTTCAAGGTGTCCCAGATCTGTTCAATTACTGTAAGTAAAAAATAAGCATACAATTATCCATTAAAGAACAGCTAATATTCTTCAGGTGAAACTACCTCTGGCTGGAAGCTGCAATACTGAACATAGGATTTGCAAGAAAGTGAGTTGTGCTCACAACAGAGGGAGGTGAACCTTACAATACTCTTTGGTTTGTAGCAGATATTCTGCAGGTGGAGGCTACTTCTAACTGAAAGGTGAAATAGGTGGAGGCTACTTCTAACTGAAAGGTGAAATAAGGAACTTAGAATTATCAGGAAAATACAGTCTTTCAAGCAACAGAGGGAGGTGGATCTAGGTTTAATTTTGTTCCAATTCTTAAGATTTTCAGTGCAGGAAGAGTTTAAAGCACAGCTGACTTATTTTGGGGCTGACTGCTTTCAGAGCACAAACCACCAGGCTGTTTTGAGTCTGGGGACGTTTACCTGTGTCTGACTTGGATGTCTGGATTTTTCTCTCTTTGATTAGCAGGGTATTTTCTCTGTCAAATTGTTGTGTAGGGCATCTTGCTGACAGGAAGGCACTCATCGCAGTGGTGGGTCAGAGCTTTTAGCTGATTGTTTTGTGAGGGCACAGTTTAGGCCCAACTCTTTCCCACCCCTCACCCCACCCACCCCTGGAAATAGTTCCTTTATACCTGACATCATTTCTTCAAGAGTGCAAGGTGCATATCACTGTCATAGCCTCTCTAGCACACTGCACTGACAATATAAGCATACACATTGTATAATATATGTATTTCTATATAACAAACCAATCACACATACACACACACACACACACACACACACACACACACAAAAAGTAGATAAAAATGTGGGGAGTAGTGCAATGTAATGGCTGTGGGGCAGCAGTCTTCTGGGAGTCTTTCTGGAGGCTGAGATGCTGCCCTATTTGCAGACAACTCTATGCCCTGAGGGAGGAAGTTGCCCGTCTTCAGGCCACACTGGACAGTAGAAAGGGAACCTTCCCCCAGGCCACACTGGATGGTAGGAAGGGAATCTCCCCCATCCAGGGAGCACCAGAGCCACCACCACTATCTCAGAGGTTGCAAAGAAAGCACAGCAGTTGAACCACAGTGGGCTCAGGGAGGGTGAGGATGGTGGAACAGAGGCACACCCAGTCAGTTGTTCCACTCCACAATCCATACACCATTCTGGGGGAGCATAGCTCCCCTATGGATGCACCCGCAGAGGAGACTAAGGAGGCTGAGGACAACTGTCACAAGAGAGGCCCACAGAAAGGAGGCAGAGAACACCACAAGGAAAGGAAGCAGCTCCTGGTGGGGGACTCAATTATTAGGGGGATAGAACTGGGGGGAGCAGGGAAAACTGAAGTAAGGTGCCTGCCTGGTGCCATGGCTTGGAGGGACAGGAAGCGCATCCTCAGGATCACGAGAACAGCTGCACGGGAGTCTGAGCTGGATGTCATTGTCCACCTAGGCACAAATGACTTGGCTCATCATGAGATTAGAGCAGTGCAGAAGGACTTTGTAGAATTGGGGAGGGGCCTAAGACAAGTAGCACACACAGTATCCTTCTCAGAGGTGCTGCCTGTCAATGGCATGAGTGAGGCGAGGGTACTTTGCACCATGCAGTTTAATGAATGGTTGAAAAATGGTGTGGAGCACAGGGGTTTGGCTTCATTGGGGACTGGGGTTCCACCTGAGGGACACCAGCCTATACTGGCAGGATGGTCTGCATCTGTCCAGGAAGGGAACAAGTCTTTTGAGCAATCAGTTTAAATGCTTCATTTGCAAGCTTTTAAATTAGTCAAGGGGTTAGGCACTGATAAGCAGCAGGAAAATCCCAGCCTCTCCCTACAAAACAGGGTACTAAATGAGAAAAAGACCGAGGTAGAAAGGTCAGTGGGGGATGCTGCAACAGAAGGTAAAGCCATCAAAAAATGGAGAGCAATGAATACCAATGCCCATAGTCTGAGTAACAAGCTTCCTGAATTAGTGGCCTTGATGAAGGAGGAACATCTGGATATCGTGGCAGTCACAGAAACATGGTACACACAAAACCATGACTGGGACGTAAACATACTAGGATACATTATCTACAGGAGGGACAGGGAGGGTAAAAGAGGAGGAGGAGTAGCTCTTTACATAAGGGAAGGAATCAAAGCAACAGAACAAAAGGGTAAACAGGGAGGAGAAGCAGCACTGTGGGTAAATTTGGAGATGGGCAATGGCACCACAATCCGCACAGGGGTTGTATACAGACCCCCTTCTCAGGGGGAGGAAATGGACAAGGAAATGATAGAAAGTATACTTATAATGGCAGAAAAGGGGAGATATTGCTAATGGGTGATCTGAATATGCCAGATGTTAACTGGAGTGCAGTTGCAGTAGCCACTTCGAAGAGTGGTGTTATTCTAGATCCCCTACAGGGGGCATGCCTAAGACAACTAGTATTGGAGCCCACTCAAGAAGGAGCAATCTTAGATCTGGTTCTCTCAAATGGAGATGAAGAGAGGATCACAGATGTAGAAGTGGGTAGCCATCTGGGAACTAGCGACCATCAAACAGTATGGTTCACAATAAACACAGCAATAGAGTCAAGCCATACAAAGTCAGAAGTACTGGACTTTAGGAGGGCTGACTTTGCCAAAATGGGTGAGTGCCTAAGGAATGCACTAGCAAATGAGCAGGAAGGAGGGGTAGAAGAACAATGGGGAATAATAAAAACTGCCATCAGAGAGGTAACAAGCCTTTGTGTGAAGCAAATAAACAAAACGAAATGATGTAAGAAACCACTATGGTTCTCAAAGGAAGTGGCAGTGAAGGTTCAAGAGAAAAAGAAAGCATTCAGGAAGTACAAGGAATCACAGAAGAAGAAGGACAGAGAACTGTGTCAGTTAAAGCAAAAGGAAGCTGGGAAGGCAGTCAGAACAGCAAAGGTGCAAACCAAGGAAAAGATAGCCAACTCAGTTAAGAAGGGGATAAAACCTTTTATAGGTACATCAGGGAGCGAAGGAAGACCAAGGGAGGGATAGTGAGGCTTAATAAAGGGGACGGAGGGTGGGCAGAGGTGACTGTGAAAAGGCAGAGATACTAAACAAATATTTTTGCTCAATATTTACAAAGGAAGAGGGGGAGGTACCTAAAACAAACAGTAGAAACACTCTGGATACAGAAGTTGATACCAGCCCATTTACAGAAGAAAGGGTTCTGAAAGAACTCTTAAAACTGAAGGTGGACAAAGCAATGGGGCCTGATGGGATTCATCCCAGAATGCTAAAAGAACTAAGGGTAGAACTAGTGACACCACTGACTACACTGTTTAACAAATCATGGGAGGATGGGGTGGTACCCGAGGACTGGAGGAGGGCAGATGTGATTCCCCTTCACAAAAGTAGGAGCAAGGCAGAAGCAGGAAACTAAAGACCTGTTAGTTTAACCTCAGTAGTAGGGGAAATGATGGAATCACTTCTGAAGGAAAGAATTGTCAAGTATCTAGAGGCCAGAGGGGCACAGGACCCAAGGCAGCATGGATTCACAGCGGAAGGTCATGCCAGACAAATCTGATAGATTTCTTTGACTGGGTGACCAAAGTAGTAGATCAGGGAGGGGCTGTGGATATGGCCTACCTAGACTTTAGCAAGGCATTTGACACAGTCCCACACAAAAGATTAATATACAAGTTAGCCAGCCTGGGAGTGGGTCCCAAGATGACAGCCTGGGTAAAGAATTGGCTGGAGAATAGGACACAGAGTAATAGTAAATGGAGTCCACTCTGAAGAAAGGGGGGTTACTAGTGGGGTACCGCAGGTTCAGTATTAGACTGGTCCTCTTCAATGTCTTTATAAGCGACATTGCAGAGGGACTGGAAGGAAAAGTATGTCTCCTTGCAGATGACACAAAGATCTGCAACAGAGTTGATGCACAAGGTGGGGTGGAAAAGATGAGAAGGGACTTAGAAAGGTTAGAGGAATGGTCAAATGTATGGCAGCTTAGATTCAATGCTAAGAAGTGCAAGGTAATGCACCTGGGAAACAAAAACCCAGGGGAAGAGTACACAATGGGGGGTGAGATACTAACAACAAAAATGGAAAATGACCTGGGGGTAGTCATATCAGATGACCTAAAGGTGGGCAAGCAATGTGAGAGGGCAGCAAGGAGGGCTGGGGGGATACTGGGATGCATAGGGAGATGCATCACCAGTAGAAAGCAGGAAGTTATTATCCCTCTGTACAAACAGCTGGTGAGACCCCATCTGGAGTACTGTGTGCAGTTCTGTAGACCCAATCTCCGCCAAGACATAGACAGGATGGAAGCTGTCCAGAGGAGGGCAACTAAAATGGTGCAGGGTCTGCACTGGAAGACATATGAAGAGAGACTTAAGGAGCTTAATATATATAGCATCGAGGAAAGGAGGGAGGGGGGACAAGATAGAAACTTTCAAGTACCTCAAGGGAATCAACAAGGTCCAAGAGGGTAACATCTTTCAAAAATAGAGGTGTGCAAGAACAAGGGGGCACACTTTGAAGATGGGGGGTGGCTCAGAGGTCATTTAAGGAAGCACTTTTTCACAGACAGGGTTGTGGATGCATGAAATGGCCTTCTGGAGGAGGTTGTGGAGTCAAAAACAGTGGTGGAATTCAAGCATGCATGGGACAGTCATAAGGCAATTCTAGGGGTTGGGGGTAGGAAGAAGTAGGCTGCTGGTTAACTAGGATCTGCAGCTTATCCATTAGGTAGGGAAATGGGCAGACTGGGTGGGCCAAGCGGTCCTTATCTGCCGTCAAATTCTATGTTTCTATGTAAGAATAGGGGACATTGTAAATGAAGTAACATGTTTAACAGTAACCAACACATTGTTCAGATGAAGTGGCTGGTTAGCTATGAAGCATTGGCCCCATCTGTATTGGTATTGGTGGACATTTAATAAATACATTATTGATGGACTAAACTGGAGTTGATCCTTAACTGCTTTGCTAGAATTTTTATGAGCCGCATATTGAAGGATCCTCTGAGAATATATTTATTGGAAACTTCATTCACATGCATCTTGAGACTTGGTTTGAGTAGTTGGTTTATGGGAGAACCAGGGAAGATGCCCTGCCATCAGTGAAGCAAACAAATGAAGCAAACAATGCTCCTTATGGAAGAGATGGGGTTTATCTTGACTTTGGAAAAATCAAACCTGGAAACCACACAAAATCTCCACTTCATTGGAGCTGAACTGGCTAGTTTCAGCAATGGCATTTCTCCCACAAGAAAGGATCAAGATACTGGTACAGTATGCAGCACACTTCCACATGGGAACTTGTAAGACAGCACAGGATTTTCTCAGCCTATTGGATCTCAAGTCAGCCACACCTCTGTGGTACCATGAGCAAGCAACACATGAGAGGAGTTTATTGGTACCTAAAAGAACACTGATCTCAACTCAGGGATCCTGACTGACCTGACACTTGTACAAGACAGGCTGCTAAACTCCCTCGGCACCTAAGAAAGGAAGTGTCTATTTTTATTATCCCAGAACAATTTAATTCTGATGAAAGATGCATCATTGCTCAGATGGGGATGGCATATTTCACATGATACAGCAAAGAGCATGTGTAGGAGATACAGAGACAGGTGTGTGTGGGGGGGGGGGAGTGGGTACATCAATCTGCTAAAACTCAGAGCAGACTATCTATCTCTTAAGGTCTTTTCATCAAGAACCATGTTCAATAGATAAGGAAAGACAATAGTTTATTAATTAATGTGCAAAAAGAGCACTGAAAATGTTTTCATTATGTCACGGCCAATATCAGAGGCTTCCTACAGCCTCAAGAGGATTCAGTTCAGTATGTAGTGCCTCTCTGCATGAACACAATTGCCCATAATTGCTTCAAGCACAAAACAGAAACCTAAACAGGTAAAAAAAAACTATCAGTTACCACAACATGAATTTATTAGAATGTTTAGTAATTACACTGAAAAACAAAACTTTTATGATATACAGAATCCTACAGAAACAGTGAAATGTGGTAATAGAGATTCAGGAGGAACTGATACTGAAAATTAAACTAAATATAAATAACAGTGCAGACATGTAGCCCACACTGAAGGTACAGTAAGTGTATAAGCACAGAGTAGCATCAAGTAATTACAGGCGCAATAAATTGTGATGGGCTAAGAAATATGCATATAGCAAAGGTATACAAACTATTTCAAAAACATGCTTTTTGTGTTTTATTGCAGCAAAATGATAATGCTAAAAGCAATATATTGAGAAGGAATGTAGTGAATATAGCAGATTGAAGGTATTCCTTTTACATTTAAATGAATTCATAAAAATGAATCTCAATAATTTGTTTAAGCAACACGCTACAGGAATGGTTACAAATATCTGTATTTGTTTATATTTTTAAACAGAATTAAATCCATTGAAAGAGCCCCAGTAGAGGGTGGAATATCAAGGTTTATGAATAAAATTATGGATGCAGGCAATATAGAATTGCTGGGAAGCTCTTTTTTTTGAAGAAGCTCGATATATGCCCCCCCCCCACACACACACACTTTACATTTTTGAATGCTTACCTCCAGACTGGTCCAGACAGCCATGGTACTCAATGGTACTTCATATGTTTAAAAAGGAGTCACACTCTGTCTCTGTATTGAGATCATCTGACAAGCACAAAAGGTCAAATGAACCATCCAAGCTTAGAACCCCTTCAACTCAATGCATACTTCCTAATGGGATACAGTTTTTGATGAATCTCTGTACTCAGGTTATTGTGGTCCTTATGGGGGTCAGAAATCCATACACAAGGAAAACTTCTCAGACTGGAAAAGATTTTCAGTCTGGTGTGGAAAAAGCTCCATTCTGCTGAGAAGGTAGAAATTGCATTAATATTTACTACATCCCCTAAGGGGGTGTTAGAATTCCACTTGAATCTGAATATTACTTTGCCTGTGTGTTTCCCAATGCCACATGCTAATAGGGGGAAGGAGAACCTTCACACGTTGGATATCAGAAAGACCCTCAGTTTCTACAAAGTCTAGAATAGAAATTTGGAATAATTACAATTGTTTTTCACATATGATGAAGTGTCAAAGGGAACCCAGCCTCTAAACCAACCATACTGAGGTAGATAGTATCCACAATCAATTTATGCTATACCAAGGCAGGGAAAGTACTCCCAGATGGCATTAAAGTCCACTCCACTAGGGGTACAACAGCATTAGTGGCAACCAGAAGTAATGTGCCACTTATGAAAATCTAGAAAGCTGCTGCCTGGTCCACAGATTCATATCTCATTATTGCCTCAGCCACAGGCCTTTTAAGATAAGGTAATTAGATTCTTCTGAATCATTTATTATTATTTAAAGTTTGAGCCTTTAATGATTGCTGTTGCTTGTTCTATATCATTAAAAGCCTTTTTAATATGAACTTTTATTACAATAATTGGAATTTTTTAAATTAGGTCTCGAGTTTGCTGGCCTCTTCAACTCAAAGATGTACTGTTAGGATGCTGGGAGGCACAAGACCAACACAGTGAGAGAGATCATCTTTGAAAAAAGATTTTAAGTTTTGGGTTACCATGCACCTCATGGAGATGATGCACAAGTTTGTCAGGCTGTTCTAATCCATTAGAAGAAAAATGGTTACATTGCAGAGTAAATTGAGGTTACTCACCTGAAATCATAGTTCTACTAGTATTCAGTTCACATCCACCCTTAGGCACTCTTCTACCAATCATGTTCAGTCACCTGAAGCTACAAGCTTGACTCCTCCTATCACCCCATCATGTAGTCTTCTGGCTCAGCCCCTTTGTTCAAATCTGCATACTGGAACAGGAATCTGAAGCAAACCTTATCAGGGGAGGTGGTGTGGGTCATGTGGATGTGACCTGAATACTTGTAGGAGAACTATGGTTATGGGTGGGTAACCTCTATTCACTGTTCACAATTAGGCAGCCTGCTAGTAGTCCTCTAGAAGAGGAGGCAAGGTGTGTACCGCTAATTAAGTAAAAAAAGACTGATGGACTGAGGACCCAAATACAACAGCACAACAATTCACAGGACAACATTGTAAATACTGTAGGTCCTTCAGGCCTAAAGTTCATATCCTATCAAAAAAATAAAGTTTTTACTACTAATAACAACTGAGCAAGTCAATGCTGTAGTGGGATATGAATGTGTGCACACTGGACCATGTTGTAACCCTACAGGTCTCAGGAATGAGGATGCACTGTACCTGGTCGCAACAATGCAGGCAGCAGTACGTCTGGTGCAGTGAGACTTCAACTTCTTGGGTAGCTCCTTCCCGACCAACTTGTAGCACTGATTGATGTATGAAGTGATACATAGGCCAACTGTATGCTTCACAGCTGGTCTGCCCAGGGTGGCTTCAGAATATGTGACAAACAGCTGGCAAGCCCCACCAAGAATGCTTGCTGTGAGCTTCCAGTTAAAAGGCAGTGCTCTGGAAATGTCTAGTGGTTTGAATTTTCACTTGGCCTCCAAAGTGTGTAGCTTTGGAAAGAAGATGGGAGGATGAGCACCTGGTTAGGGTGGAACTTTGGGATAATGGCCAATTCCAAGAAGGTCATGAAGTAGACATGCTGTAAAAAAGCTCTGCAACAGTTCCAACAATCTGACTAATTGGAAGTTAAATTGGTTTTCTGTTTGTTCTCTCTACCTAACATCTCCTTATCACCCATCCTGATAGTGGGCTCTTTCTTCACACCAAATGGACTGCATTGTGTGATAATATGTATGTTAACTGAATATGCTCTCTCTGAGTTCACAGGTCAAATGGAACAAATGCCATATCAGAACATTAGATGGCAGAGACTGCAAAGATGAAAGACTACACCTTTGAAGAACGAGAGTTGAAGAATGAGAGGAGACAATGTCTGATAAACTTCATGCAGCCCTTTAATGTAGTTTCATTAAGAAGGCTGAGGAACTAGGAGAGTAAATTACAGAGTTCTCAGTGTGGGATACAATTTCCCTCTTTCCTGGTTGTTTTGATAAAAAACGAAAACAAAAAAAAAATACAAAGGAAGCAGCACTTCTGAGCTGAAAGCTAATTTGGAGCTCACATTTCTGCTCACCTCTTTCCTCCCAGTAATAGTGCCTTATTGCTAATGGTGTCCTTTTCTCGCAGAGATGAAACTCTGTTTAAGAAGCTAAATTGCATTTTCACTGACTGTGTTCTGTTTGAACTTAAGTGACAATAGCACGGCAGCATGCCAGACTATAAAAAGTTCGTAAAGGCTGAGGTGTAATTTTAAATGTAACCTATGGATCTACAGATGAGCCAGCCATGATGCAATGCATTAACTTGCAGTAAATGACATGTCACAAAACACTGCAGTAAAAAAGGGCTTAATTGCCATTAAATTACACTGTTACCTGCAGCATACTGCAGCATTTGTGATATACTGCAACATTAATGTATTTGTGTCTGGCACAGTTGTAACTATGGAAAAAAGGTGATTTGGAGCTAGTTTTTTTATGTTTGCTGTGTGTGCATGCATAGCAAACATTTTGTTAAGAGAGTGGGTTTTGAGAGGTGTGACGCTGTCAATCCGATGCAAAGTGTTCTGCAAGGAGCTCATTAGTGTCACACAAATCATCAGTCAGGCTGATCGTGACATTGTTCTGGCTTGCAGGGTAGCAACTTTGTGTAATTCAAAGGAGAAAGCTGACCCAGTCTCAGGGTTGCTCTTTCCTTTGATCTACATAATGTCACCCAGCAAGCACAGCTGATCTGTTATGATCAGCCTGCTGAAAATTGTACCTTGAAAGTTTTTGTTTGTTTTTGAACTGCATCCTGTAAAAGAGAAAAACCTCCATCGATGCCTGTTGCTGCCCTCACTGTTACTGTCCCTCCACTCAAGAAAACCCACACATGTTAATATTCCGGCATGGTGGTGCCCCAACCCCCATACTAGCTGCTACCCCTCAATCTGCCTGTTTTGTTTCTGCAACACCAGGGAGCCCACCCACAGTGCCGCTAAAACACAACACTGACACTGGAGGTGTCCAATCCCCAGTGTCACCACCTGAAATAAAGAAAACTGACCCTTGTAGTTTTTTTAATACACCCTATAAAAAAGAAGACCATCCATTGATGTCTATTGCTGCAGCCACCGTTACTGTTCTTCCTTCTGATGCTCTTACTAAGCACCCACAAACCCACCCCCCAAGCCCTTACTTACCTACTGGGTGTCCAACACTGTAATCCTCTCTGGACCACAGACACATCTTCATTCTTCAATGCCAGATCATGAACTAAGGAAATCAGGTGTGAGGTTTAATGTATTTCAGTGGGTTTTGAACTTGTAATCATAAATTGGCCATTTCTGAATATTTTTGCCCCAAATTTTCAACATGCTTTTTTTGGGACCCCACTTCATGAACAATGGCAGTGAAATTAATCAAACTGTTCTGAAAGGTGATTTTGTGGATGCTAAGTGAAATCACCTTTTGGGTAGGAGTTGAGAATTTTCTTTGCCCTTGATCATGAGGTGGGGTCTTTAGAATGCTATGTTGAAAATTTGGGGTAAAAATATTAAAAAACAAAGTTATGAGCATACATTGAAATTTAGGAACACAGGCTCATAATTTTGGTGATTTTCTAAATTCTGACCCCAAATTTTCAACAGAGTCATTTATTCACAGTACCTCATGAATGTAACAGCTGTCATTTTTTAAATCCTGGCCAAAATGTGTTTTTGTACTTCTGGCACAAAATCCCCTTTTAGGCAGGATTTGAAAATGTTCTCCTCCCTTGTTCATGAGTGGGCTCATAAGAAGGCTATGTGGGGTCATAAGAGGGAATGTTGAAAATTTGGGGTACAAATATGAAAAAAACAACAAAGTTATGAGTCTATGTTGCAATTTTGTAACACACGCTTGTAATTGTGGTGATTTAAATATTCTGAAAACAAAACAAAATGGTAATGTTAAATGCATGCTGAAAATAGAAAATAAGAGTTAAAATCATTGTTGAAGAAGGGGAATCAGAGATTGCAGGGATACCATTCAAAACTTCTTGTATTCGATGTAGACATTGAAATCTCTGAGATCCAGCACACATGATGCAGATCCCCTGTCTATTATGGGACCAGGAGTATCTGGACGAGAACCCTTTGTTTCTCTCTCGTGAGGAGGGACCAATTCTATAATATGTGTTTGGAATAATGACTGAACTTCTTCCTTCAAAATGGACAAAAGACCCAAAGGATAACAGGAAGGAAACAGAAGATGATCTGGAGGGTTTCTAGCAGCTCCAGAGCATGCATCCTTGCAATTATTTCCAGTACCTTCTCATCAGTTGTAATATCCCACCATTGTTTGAGATGCAGGGAGAGTCTGCCCCCCCACCACCCCTGGAGGTAGCAGTGGAGGTGGGGGTGTCTGTAGAAGAAAGTCATATGGAACTGGTGGTGTCTGGGTCATCAGTACTGACTGCTTTGGGGGCTTTCGTATGTGCACCTGGGGGTAGGGGGCCTGGCCACAGCCTCACTGATGGTAGGCATGGCCACCTCTGGTAGCAGGCTGACAAAAAGATCCCCTCCCACAACCCCTGCCCAGAGTAGCATACAAGGATGTGACAGTCTTTAGAGTAATATTTGAGATCTGAAGGCCACTTAAGGCCTCTTCAACATCATAACCAAACTTTTGATCCCTCTAAAAGTGGCATTCAAAGCTGCTTGTTACACATCATTGGCCAAACCAGCAACTTTGAAACAAGAATATCTTCTCATACAAATGCCAGAAGCAGCAGTCCTGGTAGAAGCATCAGATACATCATAGGCTAAGTTTAGCAAATGTTTGCAAACCTCAGTCCCAGAAGTTAAGATTTTAAGTGACTCATTCTTGGCAGAGTCATCTGGCAAATCATGGTCTCCAGTTTTTTGCAGCTTTCCACAGGCTGTTCTGATATTTGATCATGTGTGCTTGGTAGTTTGCAGTCCTAAGACCCGGTGAGGCTGAGGCATATGTAGGCTTATCCATGCCATCCAGAGTCCTAGATTCTTCCTCAGGAATCAAAGTACTTATATTTTAAGTGTTCTAGATCTATCATCAGCAGCCATGATGACTACAGTATCAGTTTCTGACTTGTTGGAATAATAAGACTTAGCAGATGGTGCAGGATATTGCTTGTCAGCCTTTCTAGGAACTGCAGGTAGTGAGTTTGGTCTGTAACATACAGAAAAGGTATCATCCTCTAATGCAGGAGATATATATATACTGTATATATATGTATATATATATATATATATATATATACAGTACATATATATATATATATATATATATATATGTGGATTTATAATAGAGGGTGTGCATGGGACCTCCAAAACACCATCAGATTTCTGTTTTTGGACACTTCCACCCCAAAGCCCATGGCAGTTTGCATCTGCTGCATCATGGCTTGAAAAGTAGGATCCTCAGAAGTAGACTTCGGGGTGTAAAATACCAAGTCCTCACTGCAGTATGAAAGGGTAGAACTAGAATGTGGTGCAACATATTGTTCTCCCTCATAGTCCTCCTCTAAAACTATGAGACCAGGATTACATACAACCTTGTTGTTGATGCCTCTATTGATGATGAGTGCTGCAGAAGACACCAGCGATGCTGGTGGAGGTTGAGAGGAAAGAATCTGTGGTGCGCTAGTAAAGTCCTCTCAACATCTGGCCACCTCCTGCTGAGCAGAAGGCACCGTTAGTGTAATTAATGCCTGCAATGGTAGCTGAGGCAGAATGCATCAGATCATTTCTGAGAATAATGCCAGAACAGCCTGAGAGTTAATGTTGCCCTGTAAAGTGACCAGGACTACTTGTGTTGACAGGCCTTGGTTCAACGATGATGGTGTCATACCATCCTTAATAGGTACAGCAACTCCTAAGCCAAGCCCCACTCTTAGTGTCTCATCAACAGTCAGAGGGACTGTTGTCAACAATGCCAGAGCGGGTGATGATGCACTGATTTCCTTTGTCTCATTGGTGACCAGAAACTTGCTAGTGAAGCAATCTCTTTGTTTATGTTTGTGGCCCAACAATGAGGAGGGTCATGACTCTGACCATTCTTTCGACTTCAGTGGACATTTCTCAAACAATGGTGAGAGAGACACAGATTTTAGGGACATAGATTTTGGGCCCTGTTCCTTCTCCATGACTTCCTCTTTGCACTTATAGTAGCAAAATAAAGGCTCTTTTGACTTCAGCAGCATGCAAAGACAACAAAATAAACTGTCAAAAGAATAAACTGCAATGGCTAGATGATTCAGCAGGTCTACCAAGGATGATCAACAGTGGGAAAAGATCTGGAGACCAATGGGGCTTCCCACATTTATATAGATGCTGACACAGGATGTTGTTGTGGGTGGCCCCCCCACTAGCAAATGTTTCTGTGTGGTCTTAGTGACTGATGGCTATAGTTCCAAAGGTGTGGCCTAATGGAGGAGATATCCTCAATGAAGATCAGACTTAATTCAAAGGAGATCCAACCAATGAAATTGAAGAGGGATGCTGAGGAAAAAAAGGCTGAAAGAGCATATTACTAAACATGAAAAGATGGAAAATAAAGTGCATGCTCTGGAGCCTACATTGCAGGGGATGATAGTGGAAAACTATGATATGTCAAGAAAACTGGACACTAATGAAAATCAATTGTGACATTGTAACAGTAGACTTGTAGGAATTCCCAGTTTCTCTGATGCCGATTTTCCAAATACTCAGGATCTTGTGAAAGAAATTCTGGTCTCTAGTTTTGAACTCCATCCTAATAACCCAAAATTGTTGGCCTGTGCTTTCAGAGTGCCCAAAAGGAACCAGGAAGCAAACAAAGCAATACAAATCAACCATATTTGCAACCTTTGCCTTTGACTCTGATTGGGACTACATTTTTAAACTTACTAAACTGCATGGCACTTTGGAGTACAAAAGGAACAGATACTATTTTTTCCCAGATTTTTGCTTTAAAACTCAACAATGATGATGCAAGTTCCTGGCTTAGAGATGGGAAGTATTGGAGATTGGAGCTCAGTTCTTTCTGCTTCATCCATCAAAAGTAAAAACTGTGAAAGATGATAAAACCCACATCTTTGTTGAAACTGATGAACTGGTCACATTTCTTCATTCTCACTACTCCCAGCAGGAGACGCCTGGAACTCCCCCCTGGATCTGAGATAGATATGATGGAAAATCTGGATAGGATGACCTTATGAATATTGATGTGAAAATACAGTGTGTTAATGTACAGTCTTAATTTCTTCCTTCTGTTCTAAATTACTGCTGTTAGGCTGATTCTTTAACTTGATCTTTATAAAATAAATTTTGGGTGATAAACCACATGAAGGTGGGTGGTACAATGTCGTAGGAATTCATAAGTTTGAAAATACAGAAATTTGCAGTTGCTAGACTGTAATGCTTTAATAAGAGAATTAATTAATTTCATGTTTCCCTATCTCTCTCTGCTATGGTTTTGAACTTATCCATATGTTTGTTTCATTTTTGAATTAGACTCCATTGTGAGTTAAGATGTGATCATTTTGAAAAATTATAAACTTCTGTTTTTATCTCTATACACTTGGATTGTAAATGGACATTGAATGGACATTGACAGCTCACTGGGAACAGGAGTGGTTCTGGAGGACTGGAGGAGGGTAGATGTAGTCCTACTACACAAATGTGGTAGCAGGGAGGAGGCTGGCAATTATAGGCTATTCAGCCTGACATCAGTGGTGGGAAAGTTAATGGAATCACTGCTGAAGGAAAATATTGCAGAATATCTTGGATCCAGTGAGTTACAAGACCTGAGGCAGCATGGTTTCACAAAGGGGAGGTCATATCAAACTAATCTGATAGAGTTCTTTGACTGGGTGACCAAGGAACTAGACCAGGGTGGAGGGGTGGACATGGCCTACCTAGATTTTAGTAAGGTTTTTGACACCATTCCATATAGGAAACAAGTAAGCAAACTGGGTAGCTTAGGAATAGGTCCAGAGATGGTAAACTGGATAAGAAATTGGTCAGGGGATAATGACAGAGGATGTGGTAAATGGAGTTCACTCCATGGAAGGGAGGGTGATCAGTGGAGTGCCTCAGGGATCAGTGCTGGGACTGATCCTCTTTAATGTCTATATAAGTGATATTGCAGAGGAGCTACAAGGGAAGGTCTGCCTCTTTGAAGATGACACCAAAATCTGCAATAGGGTGGACACTCTGGTGGGGGTGGAAGGATGAGTAGAGACCTGAGAAAACTAGAAGAGTGGTCATGGGCATGGCAGCTGGGTTTCAATACAAAAAGGTGCAGAATAATGCACTTAGGGCATGGAAACCCAGGGGTGGAGTACAAAATGGGTGGTGTGGTACTGATGACCACCAATCAGGAATGAGACCTGGGGGGTAATCATATCAGATGACCTAAAGGTGGCCAGGCAGTGCAACAAGGCAGTAGGGAGGGCAAGTTTGATGCTGGGGTGCAAAGGGAGAGGTACTACCAGCAGAAAGAGGAAGGTGGTGTTGTCTCTCTATAGCTTGCTGGCAAGACCCCACCTAGAGTATTGTGTCCAGATCATATCTCTGGAAGGACATAGAGTGGAGGTGGCCCAGAGGAGGGCAACTAAAATAGTGCAGGATCTGCATCAAAAGCCCTATGAGGAGAAAGTAACAGACCTTAATATGTACACCCTGGAACAGAGGAGGGAGAGGACAGATATAACAGAGACCTTTAAATACCTCATGGGGTAAATAAGGTACAGGAGGGGAGTAGTTTTCAGAGAAAAGGTGCTCAAGAACAAGGGGACATGCTATGAAGCTGGAGGGGTAGATTCAGGAGAGATATGGGGAAGTACTTCACAGAAAGAGTGATGGATTCCTGTAACAGCCTTCCAGTGAAGGTGGTGGGGTCAAAAACAGTGGTGGGGTTCAAGAATGCATGGGATAAGCACAAAGGAATCAGAGTGGAAAGGAAGGGGGAAGGAAAAAGAGCTGTACATCAGGCACAGTCTGATGTAACAGTGTAAGTAGGGAGAAATGGGCAGGCTGGATTGGCCAAGTGGTCCTTATCTGCCATCAGATTCAATGTTTTCATGTTTGTATTGAAAAACTTGTGTAAATGCATTATAAAATCCTGAAAATAAAAAGTAAAAAAAAGCTTATCCAAACTTTGGTCAAGAACTTCTGAATAAACAAAAAGCTTTAACCCTGTGCTAGATCTCTTAACCGGTAGGCTGCCAGAAGATTTAGAATGTATAGGTTTTTAGGATGTGTATACACTCTGGCATTACAGCAAGGGTTAAGATAGCATCAAGTCTTTGCTTTGCACACCAGTAGTATCACTCGTGCAGCTGGCCCTGCCTTTCCCCCTTCCCCCCAATCTCTGATGTGTCCCCCTCTACTGCTACTCACTTGTCCCCACCCCCTCCTTTCTACACTGGCCCCCTCATCTACATTCGGTAGTCACCTGTCCTATCATGGTTTCAATCTCCACTTTGTCCTACTCTCATCCATTCCTTAGACTGTCATAAATGCACCTGCTTATATTTTTTGTTCTCCCCTTTCTTTTCTCCCCACCTCCCTTCCCCCCTGCTTCAATCCCTCGCCTCTCCAAACCATGTACCCACCCCCTCCTTCTCCTCCTATTAATCCCTGATCCCTTTCAACCTCCACCTCCCATGTCCCCTCCGGATCCCATAATACCTGGCATGTAGGGCCATCTGTTCTCCCCCTTCTTACCTCCCCGCAATATCCTTATTCCCCAAATCTGTGCTCACTAGCAACTCCTCCCCCCCTCCCCAGCATCCCTAAGAAGAACTTCATTCATCACTAAGCTACTCCTTACTTTTCAACTGCTAATAGCAGGTGATGTTGAACCTAACCCTGGCCCCCATCCCACTTTCTATCTCAATACCTCAGGGTCTCAGAATTGCCCACTTACAGTAAATACCAGGAGTCTGCAACATAAAATCCCCTTGCTGCAACCTCTCATGGTTTCTCTGACCCCCAATGTTTTTATTATTTCTGAAACATGGTTAAACTCCAAGATCCCTGATTGCTCCATCTCCTTGCCTGGCTACTCTGTCATCCATCAAGACTGAGCTAGCCATGGTGGTGGGGTGGCCATATACATCGCCTCATCCTTGCAATTTAAACCCACACTCATCTACTACAACTGATGCATATGAACTTCTACTCATTAAAATTACTCTTCCCTATTCCCTCCCTATCTTTATAGCAGGGGTTTATTGTCACCCTGGCAACCCCTCCCATCTCTGCCCTCATGTCCACCCTTATGTCCCACACCACCTCAGGAGAACTCTATGTCTTAGATGACTTTAATTTCTACTGGTTATCCCCCAAGCACACCAAAACTTGTAACGACATATCCTCTCTCTACTTGACCCAACTCATCAAAGAACCTACCCAGCTCAATACTAAATCTCTCAACCACTCACTTATTGATTGGGCCCTCACCTCACACCCCCACCATGATGTTGCTGCTGGTTTATATTCTGATGCCATAAGCAACCATCACCTTATTTACCTTGTACAGAAGATTCCATCACCCCAAAGCACCCCAAGGTACATTGTGACTTGCTTCTATAAATCCCTTGACCTCATCCCTGTACTTACTGACCTTTCATCTGCCAATTGAACACCTAGCACATCTGTTTCCTCCATTGACCTGGCTTGTGAGTTCTTCCATACCAAATTTCTTGCTATCTGGAATAAATTTTCCCCCCTCAGGTGGGTCAGAGTGCATGAAAATCACCTCCCCTGGATCATCCTTGAACTCCTACCTTGTATTCATGCTTGTGATTTAGCCTGGAAGTCTTATAAAACCTCTGGCTCCCCAAATGACTTCCAGCATTACTGCACTCTCTGCAACTCATGCACCCGCACCATAAGATTAGCACAAGCAGAATATTTCCAAACCACCTTCCACACCAGTCTGAACCAGCTGTCTAAATTCTGGAAAGTGATACAAGCCCTTCCCCCCCACCTAACTCCCTATCCCTGTTCTCCACAATGCTGACCCCCTAGCGGCTGCCACCAAATTCAATTCTTACTTTACATCATGTGCTGATGACCTTCTCAGAGCTCTCCCCTCCCATCCCCTCTCCTCACTCAACCCTATGAGCACCTCCCCCTCACCCCTCCTTCTCCTTCTCCACTGTACCCCCTCTACCACCCTCAAGGCCCTTCTTGCCTTGAACCACTCTTCTGATACCTCCCCTGATGGTTTTGACTTGAAACTCCTCTTCCTATCAGCCTCTGCCATAGCCACCCCCCTTACCTCACTGCTGAACCTTTCCTTTTCCTTATTGTCAGTCCCAGCAGCCTGGAAACCTGCCACTGTCCTCCCCCTTCCAAAAGGGGGTGACTCCTCCTCCTCACCTGGCAGCTATTGACCAATTTTCCTCCTCCATATCCTAGCTAAGCTCCAAGAACACATTGTTCTAGCCCAATTTTCCACCTATCTAGACTCTACCTCTTTCTTCACCCCTTTCCAGTCTGGTTTCAGGAAGAATCACTCCACCACTACCTCCTTCCTCATGCTCACTGACTACATTCTCACCAGTATGGACAGTGGCCTCATCACCTCTGCCATTTTCATTGACCTTGCTTAGGCATTCGACATGGTCTCTCACCCTATCCTTCTAACCAAACTCTCTTCAGCTGGGCTCTCTCCCTCCCCTGTTGACTGGTTCAGGTCCTACCTAGTTGGCAGAACCCTATCAGCTAGGATTACTGACTCTATATCCCCTCCTGTCCCTATCCAGACAGGTGACCCACCGGGCTTGGTTCTTGGGCCCCCTCCTCTTTTTCAATTTTTCTTAATGACCTCCCTTCTGTTTGCTCCTCTTCCTGCATCCATATGTATGTAAATGACAGTATTCTGTACACATCTGGCCCATTCCCCCTCTAGAGTTACTACCAGTCTACAGCAGGACTTCAATAGGGTCCAGAGCTGGCTAGTTTCTCATCAATTATTCTTCAATATCAAAAAGACTATCTCTATGACCTTTGACACTAGGCAGAGACTGTCTCATTTCCCTTGCCTGCTCTCCTTCCAAACAGTTGAAGGGACAAAACTGGAGGATACTTTCTCAGCTAAGTATCTTGGTGTCTGGTTTAAGTGCACCTTGACTTTTCTATACACATGGATGTGATTGCAAAAAACTGTACCTCAAGCTTGGTGCCCTCTACCGTAATCACAGTTGCATCCCACTGCCTGCCCACTGCACTGTAGTCCAGAAAATAATCCTCTCAGTTTTTGACTATGGTGATGTAGTCTTCAATGCTGCCCTCAAAACCTCCCTAGCCACACTATACAAGTGCCATTTTGCATCCTCTCACTTGAGGATAGATGATGCTCACAATGTATTTCCTTTACAGCCAAATACTGGTTTGGCTCCCTCCCTTCCTGTCTCTCTTCCTTGTCTCCCCTACCCCCCACTCACTCCCTTGGAAGTTATGACTCTCATTCTCTAACTGTTCTCCATAGGCCCTTATCAAAAGACAATCTATGTTCTCCTACCACTTACCCAAAATGTGGCACTCCCTTCCAATGTCTCTCTGACATGCCCCTTCCCCCTCTGCTCTCTCCTTCAAAATCTTTCTCCCCCCACCTGCACCTGCTCCTAATTTTCCCACTTTCACCTTCTCATGGGTCACTTCCTCCAATTTCACTAATCATCTTTCTTTAAATGTACCAGTAGCATCCACTCTCTCTCCAAGGGCTCTCCAATGGTTTTTGTTGCATTCCTGCATCCATTTTCTCTATTGTACATAATACTTGTAACAATATTTAAAACACTGTAATTTCATTTCATTAATCACTATACCATTCGTTCTAAACTTGTTAATTGCTGTACTTTTATTTGTTTGTTACTGTATGCATATATATATATATATATATATATATATATATATATATATATATACTGCATTTCCCTCAACCCCTTCCCCCAAGATGCACCTTCCTAGTGAAAATGTTTAAATAAAATAAAGCCAAATATGCTCTAATATCACCTGCTAAATTGAAAGTCCATTATCAGGATTCAAATTACTTTTTTCTGTCACCAAGACAGGCAGAAAGCACTATCAGATGGATATTTAAAAAACAGATTCCAATAATTCTCATATAATTCCTCTCCACCGTCATTCCCAGGGAAACCTTCATTAAATGAAGAAGAATACAACCAAACTACTTCCTCTTCATCCTCAGTTCTGATGAGATAGAATAATCAAGCTCAGCATGAGTCTACAGAATCTGTGGATCCAGGATGTGGTAAATTTCAAGAGCAAGGAACCTCAGCAGACAAGATGGAAGTAGAATGAGTGGATAAAGAATTTGAAACTGTGGAACAAGGTCAAGGATTGCCCTAATAATTTATTAGTAGGGAAAAGGGGCAAAAAAAGGGGGAATGGGGAGGAAGATCCTGTATATGATTTGAAATTTGGGAAAAAGGTACTTGAGTGAGGGGGAGAGCACAGGAGGGGAGAGAAAAATTGTAAGATTCAGTTAGGTAAATAATGACTGAAAGAATTGAATGGCTGGATTTCAATGTTGCAGGGCCTCTGGTACACTGCTAGATACATCTAGAAGCAGGTGTGCTAGGTCATCTTTGTAGGCTTACAATGGGGTGGGGGTTTACTTTTTGATAATAAGGTTCAGAATTAGCTTTCTATTCTTCTGAAACTTGATATTAGGTCAGGAAAAGATGTCTTTACAGTTGGAATAGGATCACTGCCCAAATGAAAGGGGAAAGAAAAAAGTAATAAAAGAACAAAATCTAAATATAAAACTGATACAACTGATTTTTTTTATATTGGAGATAGGAAGCCAGTGAGACTGCCAAGGCACAAACTCTTTTCTTTATACTCTTTTCTAGCTTTATCTTTATTTCTTAGAATATAAAAAATGGTTAATCTGAACTGTATGATTTGGAATGTTAAGGGGCATGCAGTAGGATAAAAATGAAACAATAATGAATGTTGCTTAAGCAAATCATGTAAACTGCATTATTCTATAAGAAACACATTTCACGGAGGCAGACTTTAAACATATAGCAAATGTATTTCAGGGAACGGGGTACATATGATATTCTAATGTACCAAGGGAAGTGGCAATAATCTTTAAAAAAATCATTTCAATTAAAAATATTACAATGTATATCTGACCCAAACTGTAGATATACCATGATGAAAGTCAAAAGACTCTAATCATCAGTTTACATTGGCAACTGGCTATGCTCTGCAGGAGGAAAATCCTAACATTTTCAGACTTTTTCTTAAAATTAGTATAATTTCCTACCCTACATTTTGTAGGAGATTTCAATGTCACTTTAAAAAACGTGGATTGATCATCAAGTAAAGAACAGAAGACTAAAATAGTGAACATCATCTCAAGTTTTATGGATGATTTAGCCATGATTGATCCATTTTATATAATTTTGAATGATTTAAGGAAATAGTCATATTACTCTACAGCACACAATACTAATTCTAGAATCAACTTTCTTTAATTTCAGATTATTTGTTTCATAAAATCAAAAGAATAGAGAATGCTGCTATCAACATATCAGACCATGCCCCTTTATACTTAAATATAAAACTTTCAGACTAGAGCTCTGATTTTATATGGAAATGAGATTTGTTTATGTTTAAAGATAAAATATTCACGGAGAAGATTAATAAAGACATTCAAATGTTCTGGGATCAAGATATGAAATAAAATACCCCTTTAAATGACATCCAAACCATCTTTTTTGCATATTTTTTTTAAAATTACTCCATAGGCTTGTAAAGGAGAGGCTGTTGTTTACATTTACACTGAAACTGCATTTATTAAAGAGTATAGATTCAGTTTCATAGCATTTGAAAACTGTAAACGCAGCCTCTTCAGATTCAAAAATCCTGCTGCTAGAATCCTAAAATGGCTGCTTTGATGATGTCAATTGAGAGAGAGAGAGAGAGAGAGAGAGAGATGCCAGCTGTGCCAATGTATTCTAACACTACTAACTGTATTCAAACGCGAATAACTTTAAAATGAAAAATGACAGCATGGTACTGTGAGCATGAAAGTTGTTCAGCACAGAATATGTACAAAATGAGTGATGTTTTGTTTATAGATACCTTTAAGTTTTTTTTGGGTAGCAAAAAAAGCAACAGAAAATTACATTTTTTGTCACTTTTTCAACAAACAAATGTAAATAACTTTAAAACAAAAAATGATAGCATGGTACTGTAAGCACATTTGTTCAGCATAAAACTATCTACAAAATGAGTGGTGTTTCATTTATATGGACCTTTTATTTTTTTATAATTAGCAAACAGCAGACATTTTTTTTTCACTTTTTGCAACAAGCAAATGGAAATAGCTTTAAAATGAAATATGACAGCATGGTACTGTACTTTGATCACTAAAGTTGTTCAGCACAAAAATATTTACCAAATGAGTGGTGTTTCATTTGTAGATACCTTTTAGATTTTTTATGATCAGCAAAAAATGGCAGGAAATAATTTTTTTCCTTTTATGGAGGTATGGCATACAGTAAATGGAATATGCTACTTCCTTAATGGAAATATTGTTGACACTTTTTGTTCTCGTGCCAATTGACCTGTGGACATCACTCGTGGCTTTGCCACTTGTGATGTCATCAGGACAATCAGCATTCAACCAAAAAATATCAATAGTATTTCCAGTAGGGAGGGTAGCATATTCCTTATATAGTATTTACAAAAAACTATGTTAATGTATCCATTTAGGCTGCTATTCAAGTGGCAAACATATGGAAAATTTATGTTAGGGTTTTCAACACTTACTCCACAGCTCCCCAAAGCAGCCAAAGGGGGAAAGGCAACACAAGCAACCACAGACATCCATCATAAGGCAATGCATCATACAACTCTTTCCAAATGAGATAACAGACATCCATCATCATGACTGAGTGCATCTGTAGCCATGTATACACATGCACACCACCTGGGAAGTGCGATATAAAATTCCCATAGGATCACATTGTAAATTGTAAGTAAGGAATAACACATGGCAGGGTGTGTGGCAGTGCTAAATTGCTGCATGCCTCAGATGAATTGTAAGGCATGAGGCACAGTTGGGTGCCTTCAATCACCTGGTAAGTGCAGTATATAATTCGAATAAGATTATATTCTAAAGTTTAAGTGATCAATACTACATGGCAGAGTGTGCGGCAAGGCTAAATTGCTGCATGCTCCAGGTGGGTTGTGAGGCATGAGGTGCAACTGAGTGCCTTCAGCCACCTGGGAAGTGCGATATAAAATTCCCATAGGATCACATTGTAAATTGTAAGTAAGCAAGAACGCATGACAAGGTGTGCAGTAATACTAAATTACCGCACATCCCAGATGGATTGTGAGGGATGCGGTGCAGCTGAGTGCCATCAACCACCTGGGAAGTGCTGATGTTTTCACTCAGGTGTGGAAGGCACCTATGCTGCCATGAAAGCACATGCTAAGGACATGGGAGAGTCAGCAGGTAGCTGCTCTGAGGAGCACCAGGTGCCTGGCTTCTTTGCCTGGAAACAGAGGTAACATTCTAACTTAAATGGCAAATAGCTGAATGACACAAAATGAAACCAAAAAAGGGAAACAGCAGCAGAGCGAGATGTAGCTCTGGGTAGTAAGGCAAAGGCAGTTTTCATGTGCACTGACTAAATGCAAGGAAGAAAAGGAAGTGTTGGTGGGTGGTTACATGAGAAATGCAGTGTGCCCTAGATTACTTTGCCTGATAACGTAAAGTAGGAATACAAGAATCTGTGGCTCAAACTGTCATGGCAAGGCAGTATTGACAGAGCAGGGGAAAACAGAAATGGAACATTAAACGTACAATAGTTTTGCACCACCCTCCCCCCATTCGGAAGGCAGAAGATGGAAGCTATTTGAAAAGCAAACTGCAGTTTGGTTAACTAAAGGAGGGCATGAGAACAAAAAATATCAATAGTATTTCCAGTAGGGAGGTAGCATATTCCATTTATGCCACACCGCCAAAAAAGTGACAAAAACATTTTTAACTTCCTGACATTATTTGATGATTATAACAAAATCTAAAAGTTATCTATAAATGAAACACCACTCATTTGGTAGATATTTTAGTGCTGAACAACTTTTGTGCTGAAAGTACCATACTATCCTTTTTAATTTTAAAGCTACACTATTTCCATCTGTTTGTTGCAAAAAATTTAAAAAAATGAAATTTCTGCTGTTTTTTGCTAATTTAAAAAAAAGAAAAGGTATAGCTAAATGAAACATGACTCATTTTGTAGATATTTTTGTGCTGAACAACTTTCATGCTCACAGTACCATGCTATAGTTTTTTGTTTTAAAGTTATTTGCATCTGTTTGTTGAAAAAGTGACAAGTGAATTTGCTGCTGCTTTTTTTGCTAATTTCTTTTTTTTAAACTAAAAGGTAGCCATACATAAAACACCACCCATTTTGTAGATATTTTTGTGCTGAACAACTTTCATGCTCACAATACCATGCTATCATTTTTCATTTCAAAGTTATTAACATTTGAATACAGTTAGTGGAGCTAGAATACATCTGCACTTCTGGAGTTTTTTTCATGATTGACATCATCATGGCAGCCATTTTAGGATTCTTAGAGCAGGATTTTTGAATCAGGAGAGGCTGTGTTTAGAATTTTCAAATGCTACGAAACTGCTTTTATCGTACTTTAATAAATGCAGTTTTAGTATAACGTAAATAACAGCCTCTCCTTTACAAGCCTATGGAGTAATTTAAAAAAAAAATGTGTAAAAAGATGGTTTAGGTGTCCTTTAAATATCGTATGGAACAACTTGAAAGCATACCTAAGAGGCTGCTTTGTCTCAAATACCTCTTAAAAACAAAACTAAGAAAAAAATTCAAGGAATTAGAAAAATAAAATATTAGAAGCAGAAGAAAGACACACTAACTTCGGAACATAGGACCATCTAAATGATGTACTATATGCTAGGGCAGCTGTATGATAAAGTAAAGAAGCTGCAGAAGAGGCCGAGAGGGCTATGAGGAGGGCAAGTTCAAAGTATTACTTCTTCAGTGACAGGTCAGAAAAATTTTTTTTGTTTCTCTGTTTCTCCACCACCCAGTCCACCATCATTCAGGAGGGCATCCTAGTTCTGTTCCCCGACATCTACCAGGATTTACTGCCAGCCATCTTCTCCCCAGGGTTTGTCCCTCCCAGTGGATCGGCAGAGGTACCATGCCCCTGCTGAGTACCAGATCCAGTTTGAGCTGGTGAGCCTATCTAGTTGAGGAGAGGGACCTGCAGGTGCCCACCATCATCCAGCCGCTGGTGATTTCCACATTTTTTTCTGCTCACTTGAGAGGTATGGCATGCAGTGACGTCCAGGTGCATGCCACACACTCCTGTGTGATGAACACTGACATCTGCTCCATCTCCCCAATCTGCTGGCCCAAGCTGCCTTTCCCCCAGATTCCACCAGGAGACAGCAAGCAGTGGGCTCTACCCAACCCTCCCCCCAGAAGGTAGTAGTCCATTGGACACTCGATCCTCCTCTCCCGAACCAACCCCAATGCCCTGAGGTTGCTCCTGATCCCAGCTCGCTGGTGTGGTAGCAGGTGAGGCTTGGTGCCTCTGCCCTCTGTGCCACTGGGCAGGCCCAAGTCAGATAAATTATTGGCATTTCAACTTAAATGTGAACAAAACTCTAATACATCTTGAATATCCAAGATTGTAATAGTCATATCCAATAATCGAGAATTTGAGCAGTTGTATAGACCTTTATATAACTCAGATATAAATCCCGGAGAAAACTATTTAAAAATATTTTTAGAAAGATATCAGTACCCTCAGATAACAGTGGAAGGTTTGGGTGTTTTGAACCAGGAAATCTTTTTTTTTGTTTTGTTTATTTTTTTGGTAACCAGGTAAGGCCCACTAGGCACATGTGCCTGTTTTCAGGGGCAACCCGGTAGCACAAGGAAGGTTAAGTGACCTGCTTAGAGTCACACAGTACACATATGGGGGTTGTGGGAATCAAACCCAGGTCTGCTGGATGTACTAAGCTCATTCACAGCTTGTTACTCTAATCTCTATACTCCCAGTGCCAGTCCAGTATCCCCTTAACAGAAGTTGCACAAGTGACAGGGGACCTTCCCAATGGTAAAATCCCCTGGCCCGGTTATCTTTACCAGTGGTTTTTACAAGATTTTTTTCACATAAAATAGCTCCAATATTACATACCATTTTCAACCAATTGCAGACTTACAATTCTTGGCCCCCTTCATTCAACAAAGTCATAATTTCATTAATATTAAAAAAAAACAAAGCCCCTGCAAATTGTGGTTCATATCGGCCAATCTCTCTCTTAAATAATGATGATTATATTTTCACAAAGATTTCAGTGAAAAGACTTAGCAATGTCAATTATAAAAGCGTACGTGAGGATCAAACAGGTTTTGTAAGAGGGAGACTGAAGGGCATTGTCCTGAACTTGTAGAGGGTCCCATCCACTCTGAAGTAGAGGAATCAATGAGATGGACAGAGCAGGATATGACAGACTGCATACTGGAGGTCCAGGTAACAAAACCAGGCCTCTGGCTCCAAAGACAGAATTATCTGGTTGAGAGTTACATTCTGAAATATTCAACTTCAAACAAACTTGCTCAGTGCTTGCTGGTCAAGAATGGGGCACCAGCACCCCATCCATTCTGGTACCAAGAAGTACTGAAATATGAACCCCTGCATTGCTTGGGTGTCAGGGACAAGCTCAATCTCTGGGCACTCTAAAAGCTGAATGACTTCTCTCTGCAGTGCATGAAGACTGTTCAAGGACACCAAAGTTTCCATGACACTCAGGACCAGTAAGTAGGTAAGGTCTTGAATTCCAGAGATAGCCCTAAACACACCACTTCCAGGATCCACTTCTCTGATATGACTGCAGACCACTAAGATAGAATGTGAGAGCTGCAGTGGTGTTTGGGATGGCAGAGAGATGATGACCTGACCTGGCAGATGCTGAGGGATGAAATAGTGTAGACCTTACGGTTAAAGATATCCCACCTCTTGGATTCCTTGACTGGTGGCTTGTCTGACTCACCCTACACCTTAGCCTTTCTGAAGGCTGCATCTGCCATAAGCCCATCCAGTGACGGATGTTCAGAGAACCTGGACAGATCACCCAGAGGAACCACATGTTTTTGGTCCATATAATATGGATTACCAAATACTGAACATTGGGCCCAGCATGGTCTAGTCAGAAGGAAAAGCTACCCCAGGTGTGAAATCCTGCTCAAGAATATTCACCAGGAGGTAAGTCTCCTGCTTCTGCATCTACTTCAGTGGAGTGTCTAAAGCTGTGAACATATGATCCAGAGGAGCTGAAAATGACACCTGACCCTTTTGAGTGGATTGGATGACTGAGGAGTTGTCTTCCCATTAACACGGGGTCGAGATGATGGAGGATGATTCTGAATCTGAGTCTGAATAAAGGAGCATCAATCATCAACATGGAGTATGCACAACCTGCTGTGACATGGTGACTACCACTGACAGATTGTGATGAAGTCCAGACCTGGGCCTTAAGTCCTTCAATGCAGCATCTTCTTATGGCTGCATGGGAGGAAGCACACCACTTGATTTGGTTACAGCAGTGCTAAGACTGCAAGACATCACACCAGGGCTGGTAATGAAAGGAATGGCCATGGCCAGGATGTGTCAGCGGGCAATGTCAGACAACCCATACCCTTGGTTAACTCACTCAGGCCTAGATACACCTGTTGGTGGCACCTGAAAGCATAGCTACTCAAGCCAATAACTACTGTAGATGTACTCCGCTGACTTTCACTCAGGCCTGGAAACATCTGAGGAAGTCAGCAGTTTTTACCTAAATATTAAACAAACCAAATTGCTTAGCATTGATTGCATAGCACCATTAGAAAGGTAATTTTGTTCTGAACAACTTTGCTGTTGATACTTTGGGTCTATCATGTATACTTTAGGAGTTATTCCCATTTGTTTAAGGTATGGTGTGCATGGCTGACATTTATCTCTCAAGCCTCACCGAAGCACCTTGAATAAATCTGAAAAAAAACCCAGTTGTTTGGTATTTCAGCTAGTATAAAATACAAACCAAATTGATTACAATTGATTGCATATCACCATTAGAAAGGTAGATTTGTGTTGGACAATTTTGCCACTCATACTTTGTGTGTAGCACTTACGGTTCAAGAGGTATTTGCATTTGTTTGTGGCATGCTGATTATGGCTTGATTTTGCTTAGAAAGGCCCAGGATACAGTACTAAGAGTATACAGGGCACAAGTGTTGGAAGTCTCAAAGAGCTCTTGTGGTGTGAATGAGTTAAAGCACCCAATACCCATGGCTGCCATGCCACTTTCTGCCATTTACGATGTGCTTGACGTTAATGGTGGAAGCCAGACAATAATGAAGATGAGCTTGATGTTGACCACTAATGGTGATGTCAGTGGTGGCATTAAGGGCAAGATTTAGAGAGCATTTATGATCATGATCTCGAGCACAGATCAATTGATCAACTTGGTGTTATTTATTTTTATTTCTTGCACTTTGGGATTAAAACCTTTGTGCCAAAGGCTTGTTTAAAAAGGCTCCAAGTCACACACAGTACAGAACAGAATAATCAATAACAACAGTAAATATACAGAAATACATAAGCGTACATAGGAGAACATGAATTCAATGTTACATAATATACATAAGAAAATAAATAATTGTGCTTAATTGTCAAGTTATGTTTTGGTTGTAGATTGTCAAGAAAATTTAAATAGAAATGTCCCCGTCAGTCTTACATAAATAGCACTAGTCAGCAGGAAAATTCCAGTGAGCTAGTGCTTGGGTGGGGCAAGGCCACCAGAATGTGAGGTTTTGTTGAAGCTGTAAATGAATGGCAACCTGAGAGAGCTTTGTCATTGGGGGAAAAGGGTCAAAGGCAAGGGATAGGGGATAGGGGAGAAAACTGGAGTAGGCTGGTCAAGGGGTGTAGGCAGTGAAGAGGGAGGTAGTAGTGCAGAGGCATGGGGACAAGGATATGGGGAGGTGGAGGAGACATAAGGGGATGGTACATAGGGGGGTGGGCAGGAGGGGGATAAAGGTAGATTACTGTACAATGGGGGCATGAGGGAATGCTATAGACAGTCCAAGTGCTTGTATTAGAGTGTTCAGGGATCTCTTAAAATGTTGGAAAAGGGGTTAGGTTGTGTTAGGGCACTCACATTCACAGTCGTGAGTTAGGAGTGCTTTGAGACCAGCTTTGAATTTGCTGACCTTGCTACAATTAATAAGGTTAGGGGGGAGATCGTTCATCCACTTGGGCTCACTTGTTATTAGTGGTTCTGTGAACATCACCTACCTGGGTACTGGCCAAGACAGAGGTTGCACCAGAAATGAGGTAACCAGGGGGTGGCTGCAATGGAGTGGTCTCGAGTGGGGTATATTTGAGCCACAGCCAGCCCTGATTGGGGCATCAGGTGACACCAGCATTGAAAGTGAAACATGAGTTCTTGTCCTTACCCACTGTCAGGCTGGACAGGGTATATGGGCTCCGCAACTTTCCACTGGTTGATCAGCTGCTTCCGTAGAATCTCCACTGGAATATCGATAGGCTCCCCAGTCAGTACTACCTTCACAGGAGGCTTCCAGTTGCGGGAACCCCTCTACCCTGGGGCATAGGAATAGTCCCACAACTGACTGCATTATTAACATGGTTGTTGCTGACTTTTCTTTTTGTGTTTTTGACAGAAAAGTGATGACCCCTTGTTGAAGGACTGAAGAGAGAAGAAAATCATTATATTTCTTTGTCCTGTTATTTGTTCAATGGAATACTGCTCGACTAAAAGCAGTTCAAGCGTTGGTACTTCATTAGGGGCCACTTCCTCTTTCTCCAAGGCTAGTAACTGCACACCCTACCCTGCAGTCACAGATGGGTTATGCTCCTGAGGCTTATAGGAGCTGAACCCTGCACTCATCAAGGGATGAAGGGTGCATGGCCTGGCACCATGCACAATTCGCCACATCATGGTCTGCACCAAGGCAGTACACACAGGCACAGGTCAGGATTTTTAAAGGCTGATACAGGGCATGGGTCAAGCCATGCATCAACCCCTTGCACTACCACAGTTGTGACACTGCCGAATGCCGCAACTGCATCTGATTTTACAATCTCGACCGCAGTTGATTCAGTTCAGCTTGTTGCAAAGTTCAGCCACAAGCTGTGTGTTAGGGGTCCTCAGGAATGATGCAAGCTAGGCACAAAAAGTTAGCCTAGTGAGCACTGATTTGATGCAAGAAACTGAAAATCCTGCTAGACTGCCGCAAGCTAGGTGTATCACATATTTGATGCACCCTGGGCTTGCAACAATCTTATGCCTTTGAAAATCTGACCCATTGTGTCCATTTATGACAGATATCTTCTGCCACCACAGAATACATCTTTTGAACCATGGCTTCTTCTTCTGGTCCATGATGAAAATGATGACACAGCAGGAGCAAACGGATCAAGAGAGAGTATAAAATCAAACATTTTTTTTTTAAACAAAACACGAAATTCACTTGAAAACTAGAATAATCCTTACACAATAACAAGTGCTGTGAAGGAGGAGATCTGTTCCTTCTAGCAAAAAAAAAAAAAAAGACTTATGAGCGGAGCCAGAACACCACATGATTGGGTAACAGGAGGAGTCAAACTTGAAGACTGTCCTGGTGTCTGAGCATGCCCAGTGAAAAACTGCTCAAGTGTGGATAATGAACTGAATCTAGGTAGTCAGACCTTTTTCTTCTCATGCAGGAGCTGTGAAGGCAGGTGGGGCTGGAGAGATGGGGGCATAAAAAGAAATTGAAAAAAAAAAACATGGCCTGGTGGTACTGAGGGCTGAGGCATCTCTGCCTTAACTCGTGCCATGCCAGTGACCCAGGTTTGAGAGCAACCTCAGGTCATTGGGGAGCTGGCATGGGGGGAGGGTGAGAGAAGGATTGAGCTGCCTTGTGGTGGCTCTCCTCTCCCGCCCTTCTGCAGTCCCACCATCACTGGATGGAGGTCCAGTGGAGGTGCAGGTGGGCATAAGTGACTGGTAGGGTGGGGCATTCCACAGTGCATGGTGAGTGCGTGCCTCTGCATGTGTGTGCTCTCACCAAGAACATGAGGGCAGGGATGGAGTGAAAACTGGGAAAAAACGATAAATAAATAACAGAAAAAAAATGAATTGCTCTATTTAAATGAACTTTTATAGCCGGCCCATCGGCGCAGCAATTTGATTTCTGCTTGCAATGCTGGCGACCCGGGTTCAGGAGCAGACCCGGGAACCAAAGGGCCGGCCGGGGGGAGGATGTCTGAGCATCCGATGGATTGCTCAGCTCCTCTGTGGCAGGGAGGTACAGTGGTTGGGGGGCAGCCTGACCTCTGGTGACACCCAGCGGTATCACGGCCCCAATGCCCACCACAGTAGAAGGAGCATGATGGACATTGGTGTAAGCCATGGTGTCGTGTGGCACGTCATGCTCAGGGGGTATACACCAAAAATACCTCTCCCAGCATGACACCAAGAAGGTCTTCACTTGCCCGCAGCTGCAGTACCACTGTGAGACCCTGATGCAGACTTGATTTCCTGTGGAGATGGGGTTAAGGGGAGCCCCCTCCCACCTTGTCCCCATCTGGGGGGTAAGCCAGAATTCCGTGGGGGTCTCCAGTGGGAAGAGGCATCCAGAGCAGGTAAGTCAGGTAACAGTGTTGAGAAAAGGGGCAGGGGAGAAAATAGAGGCCCAGATATTCACAAGGGTTGCACATGGCGCAACAGTGTTGCACCATGCGCAACCCACTGATGCGCCCTGGTGCGATATTCAGAAGGGAAAAGTGCGCCACACAAATCTCGATGCACCGAAGCGCATCAGTAATGTATGCAGGCACAGGTAGGGGGTGCGTTCCCATGCATAACCTGCACAGCCCGATATTCAGCCCGGGATGTGCAGAGCCCTGCATGCGCAACCCCTACTTGCGCCTGCACAAAGTTAAGCCAAAAAAAAAGGAACAACTGATGGCCACCCACAGATGATCTGCCGCATTGCAGTGCGCAACACGGCAGCTGCCACCTGTAGGTGGCCACCCGAGTTCTGGCTGCACCTGGCAGTGCCCCCCATGCCCGATCGCGGGCACATGTTGAAAAATAAAGACCCCGTCCAACATCCCTGGTGGTCCAGTGGACCGCTATATGCCCGATCGTGGGCATGTGTCATATTAAAAAAGATTGCCTCGTCCAATATCCCTGGTGGTCCAGTGGACCGAATGCTGCCTGATCGCGGGCATCTGTTCAAATGAAACCCCCCTGTCCAATATCCCTGGTGGTCCAGTGGACCGAATGCTGCCCGATCGCGGGCATCTGTTTAACAGAAATCGTCCTATTACCCTGGTGGTCTAGGGTACCCCTCCCTCCCCACCCGCCCACTGAGTCCCACCGCCCGCTCCCCGGTCAGCCAGCAGGGGCAGCACCCCACCATCTGCTGCTCGCTGCCCACTGACTGACACCTCGGTAGGGCTGCACGCCCATTGGTTCACAGCGTGAGCTAATGGGCAAGCAGTTCGGCATTATACTTAACATTCCAGATATGTGTCACATATCTGAATGTGTAGTAGTAGGTTGCATCGCCCATTGGCTCACGCCAGAACCAATGTGCATGCAGCCCTACCGAGGTGTCAGCTGGCAGGCAGCGGGCGGCAGGCGGTGGGTGCTGCCGCCTGCCAGCTGACCGGGGTGGGGTGGTGGGACCCAGTGGGCGGGGGGGAGGGGGTACCCTAGACCACCAGGGTAATAGGACAATTTCTGTTAAACGGATGCCCGCGATAGGGCAGCATTCGGTCCACTGGACCACCAAGGATCTTGGATAGGGGGTTATTATAACGATGCCCACGATTGGGCACATAGCGGTCCACTGGACTACCAGGGATATTAGACGGGGGGGTTATTTATTTTATTTTATTTTATATTGCAATCAGTTTACAACCTTTGAGCCAGAGGCTCATTTCCAAAGGTACCTCGTCAGGTGTGGTCGAAAGAGAAGAGAACATAATACATAAAGATGCAGGCATACATGGATCCAGGGTATAGGTTACATAGTTTGCATTATAAGGTGCAGATTCAGGTATTGTAGACAAAAAGATTGGTTACAGAGTTTAGCAGCATAAATGTATGACACTTGCAAAAAGAAACAGTCGTAACAAGTTCCATGGTATTAGTTACAGAGTTAGCAGAACATGCGACCAGGACAACACAGCAGATAGTTTGATTTGGTTACAGTAGTGCATACTAGTAGGACAATTTAGCAAGCAGTATATTAGGATTCTATCATACATGGTACGTTCTTGAAAACTGAGAGAAGGTAGGCAGTCGGATATGGCAGTAATGTCGAGGTGGTAGGATTAAGGCGGTACGGAGAGGGTGCAGCCCAGTGGGCATTGTCAGGGGCAAGGCGCCAGGCCAACCCGCTATGCACATGTGCAGCAGCGGTTGAATAGCTCACTTTGAGCGCAGTTTTGAATTTGGAGATAGTGGGGATTTCTGAGATGGAGAGAGGGAGCGTGTTGTACCAAGAAGGGGCTCTATGGCGGAAAGACCTCTGTCCATGTGAGGTCCTAGATCGAGGAACCAGGAAGGTGGCCTTGCAGAAGGTCCGAGTACTGACTAGAGGTTGGGCTAGGAGGAGGGAGGCTGTCAGCCTGGGTGGTGAAAGTCCTAGCAGGGTTTTTTTAGCTATAAGGCAAGTTTGATATTGCAGCCGTTCGTCAAGGTTTAGTACTGTTGCCATGTCATAAAGCTGGCATGTATGTGTGAACCTAGGGACCCCTGTGATTAGCCTGCATGCCTTATTTAGGACAAGGGGATTTTGTTTAGGGCAGTCGTGTTGGCAGTAATCAGAGACAGGTAGCCCATAGTCAACTAGGGATAATATAGAGGATGTAACTGCATGTCGGAGGGCATCAGGGGAGACAGTTTTGTAGCTGTATAAGATACCAAGCCATATTGGTAGCAGAGGCAAGTGCTTCATGTGGGTGTGGTAGGGAGGGCTGAGTCAAAGGAGACCCCTAGGTACTTATAGGGAGTGGACTTGCTCCAGTTGCTGTTTGGAGTAGGAGAGGATACGGAGAGGGGAGTTGTATGCTTTGTTTTGGGGGTGGGCAAAGAGTATGGTTTTAGTTTTTTTAAGGTTTAAGACCAGTCTATGCTCTTTAAACCAGGTTTTAGTGTCATTATAGGAACGTTGCAGGGAATCCTGGAGGGAAGTGGGGTTACGGTCGGTGGCGAAGATGACGGCATCATCTGCATACAGCAGAATTTTCCCAGTGCATGCGCTGGGCAGGGTGTTAAGGTATACCGAGAAGAGTAGGGGTCCCAGGATGGAGCCCTGTGGAACCCCAGAGAGGATAGGACATGGATTGGAAAGTGACCCACCAATATTGACACGTTGGGAGCGTGCGGATAGGTAGCTGGAGCACCAGGCAAGTGGCCCAGTGGCGAAGCCAGAGTGACAGAGGGCTTCCAGCAGGAGGGGGTGTGAGACCGTGTCAAGGCCTTTGAGAGGTCGAGGAACACGGCCCCGGCTAGGGAGCCAGTGTCCATGGAGGAGTGTAGGAATGATGCGAATTCAACAAGAGCTGTGCTAGTACTGTGTCCTGCACAGAATCCGTGCTGTTCAGGGCAGAGAATGTTGTGTTTGGTCAGGTATTCAGTGATTTGTGTGGCAACCAGTTTTTCCAGGGCTTTGGAAAGGGGTGGGAGTATGGAGATAGGTCAGTAGTTCCCAGCTAAGGACCTGTCACCCCCTTTATGGATAGGAGTAACAGTGGCAGTTTTCCATGTAGTGGGAAATTGTCCCAGGCAGAGGGATTTGTTGAGAAGGCTGGTGAGCGGGGTAAGGACCTGATCCAGTACCATTCGGAGAATTCTGTGGTCCAGGGAGTTGTCACCGGGACTGTTGCCTTTTAGTGCACGAGTCAGGTGCGGTCTGGCTTCCTGGGCAGTTACCCTACATAGGTAGAAGCTAGGGCATTGGAGGGCAGGGACAGGTTGGGGGGGTGGTTGGTCAAAGAAGTTACTGGGGAGGATAGGGCTAAGGTCAGTAAAGGAGGTGTTGAGGAGGTTTGCAATGTCTGCAGGGTCTGTAATGGTGGTGTTGTCAGTAGTAATCTGGGATGGGGGAGAGGAGCGAGTGTTCCCATTCAAT
The DNA here is from genome assembly GCA_016271365.2 of Neoceratodus forsteri. NCBI lineage: Eukaryota > Metazoa > Chordata > Ceratodontiformes > Ceratodontidae > Neoceratodus > Neoceratodus forsteri. Next base: position 1,336,518,459 of record CM057455.1, on the reverse strand, counting down.
TGTTTGACGTTATCCCAGAAAGTACAGGAGCACCCCCAGGAGGTGGTGAGGGTGGCCTGATAGTGGTCGGCCTTGGCTTTCCTGATTGCCCATGTGCACTTATTCCATGCAGCATTGTAGGCCTGTCTGTCTGCTAGTCGCCCAGTTTCTATGGCACGGTGCCAAAGATTATCCCTGTGCCTGAGCAGCTGTAAAAGGGCAGAAGTAATCCAGGGCAGGTTATGTTTTTTGGTTCGGATGGCTGAGAGGGGAGCAAAGAGGTCACAGGCTTTACTAAAGGTTTGGGTAAAGAAGGCAAGGGCAGAGTCTATATCAGGAGCGCGGTGAATGGGGGACCAGTCTTGCTGGTCAAGATATTGTTTAAGGTTTTTCAGACCACACGGTCTGAAACGCCGGCAGGGTGTGCACTGGGCAGTGGGTCGAGGTGAGGTGGCCATCCAGCGGAACAGCACAGGGGAATGGTCACTGAGTGAATCAGGGAGGACTTGGATGTCCAGAATTTTTTGGGGGCGGTTTGTGATGATGACATCTAGGAGGGTGCTGGTACCTCTCTTAGGGTTCACTCTTGTGGGTTGGGAGACTAGTTGTGTTAGATCAAGGGCTATGAAGGAGTCCCCGTTGGGGGTGGAGGAGGGGCTCAGCCAGTTCACGTTAAGGTCCCCCACAATGACTTGTTCAGCACTGTGAGGGAGGGTGGCAAGATAGTCAGTTAATGATAATAGTGCAGGGTTTTGGTTCCTGGGTGGTATATAGGCAGTGGTGAGATAAAGGGGTGCCCTGGCGGGGTCCGTGTTAAGCTTAATGGTAAGGGCCTGAGCCCCACTTACAAGGTCCGGAGCAGGGAGGGTGAGACCAGTGAGAGAGTCCCTGGTGTAGATAGCACAGCCACCCCCATGTTTGGTTACTCGATTCTCATGGTATAGGGTGTAGCCGGGGAGGGCGATAAAGGTGTCAGGGGTGGATTTAGATAGCCACGTTTCCACCAGCGCAATGACGTCAGGTTTGTGCAGTGTGACCCAGCATTGGAGGGAGTCAAATTTTTTCAAGATGCTGCATATATTCATGGAGGCAATATACAGACTGGGGCACCCACCTGGTGGGCAGGTCAGGGTGGGGCCAGTGTTATTATAACAATGCCCGCGATCGGGCACATAGCGATCCACTGGACCACCAGGGATATTGGACAAGGAAGTCCTGTTTTAGACAAATGCCCATGATTGGGCTGCAGGGGGCGTCGGTCCCCGATGGCTGATGCCTGGCAGGGCACCAGCCACAAGTCGTCGGGGATCGGCACACCTGCATGCTAATGGGATGCAAATGGTGCCATAATGACATGCAAATGGCCCCATGTTCACCTTGCATAAATTATGGCCCCATTTGCATGTCCCCTTTTGAATATCGCAGGTGCTGTGAATGGCGCAATGGCACTTGCGCTAGTGCATCTCCATGCTCCACTCTGGCCACTTGTGCTGGTGCAGTGCCACTGTGCCATGCACAGTGGGGTGGCCAGGTGCAATATTCAAAGCTGCTGAGCCATAGCACAGTCTCGTGAATATCGCCCAGGCACACCCCCAAGGCAGCTGCTGAGCTGCGCCTAGGCTTGCGCCACAGCCTGGCGCAGTTTGAATATCCGGGCCAGAAAAGTTAAAAAAAAAATACATAAATAAATGAACTTTCATGAATGGACCCTTTCCTTCCAGAAAATAAAACACATATGAATTGCCACCCCTGGTTATGAGTAACTATACCACCAAAGTTATGCAAATCACTGTCTCAGTGGTGAGTGTGAAAGTATGACAGTTGAGGTGAGTTTGTTTGCATGGGGACGCCTAGCGAGTCAAAATTTCCAGTTGTCCCTAGACACAAGAGTTACCTTGAGCCATGCCCACACCCATCAGGGCATATGCAGGATTGGCTGGCAGGATGGGGGGGGGGGGGTTTGCAAGTAAGCAGTGTGGAACATGTAGTTTTCAAGAGAAAGAAAAGTAAAAGACAATTTTTAATGAATACATAAAGTTTTATTTAAAGTTCTTTCCCTACAAGCAAGCTTCTTTTTTACATTCTAATACTGTACAAAATTTACATTCTTTGTTTTTTTTCACCACAGCTTTTCCTTTGTCATGCCTTTTTGACAGATGGAAAGCTTTGCATGTTATCCTGTGTCTCTGAATCGCTTTCCATTAATATAGTAAACAAAAAAAAAGAAACATTGAAAAATGACAACAAATACCCTTTTTAATGACTCAGAAGATTGCACATTACAGTAGAGATAGGTGACAGCTATCATATGCAATATTGTGGCAGACTGCATATAATAATACCATTATTATAAATTAAGTTTACCTTTTGTAGTGCATTTCATTCATTTGTTTTTTTTGGGGGGAACATCCTGTATTCGCTTTAGAGGCATTCAAAGAAAAAAGTTTTAACATTTTATTTACAAAGAATTATTTTGCATTACAGAGAATTTGTTGTCAACCATCGTGACTTTACAGGGTAGCAGTTGACAAGATTACAAATTACAGTAGAGGCAGGATATGTGTTTCATACCCCACTATCCTTATAATGTTTTCAATAACAGCCCCAGCGTGCACAGTAATAGTACACAATGTAAATGCTGCTCGACGCCCAATGACAATATGTTCAATAAATAACACTTTCAGGCACTGGCATGGTGGCTCAGTCTATAACTTTTGCTGCCACAGATACCTTGGAAGGGAAATCCAAGATTATGAACTCTTAGCTTTTAAAGGGCACATTCATGTACAGTGGGAAATGTCAACCATAGTCTGAAAGCCCATTACAACTTCTTTTAAATGAGGTATCAGGCTTAGCTGTGACTGGACAGTCTAGACATACAGTTGACTAAGTCTGCCTTATGTTGACACTATAGTACCACCATTTTATGGAAAATTGTGATGTCATGGAGGAACAAGCTGTGCCTGACTACATGCAATTATGCACATCTTGTTCCTCCATGTCATCACAAGCTTCCGTAAAATGGTGGGAATGTAGTATCAATACGTGGCAGACTCAGTCAACAATATCTCAGAACTACTTCCAGCTACAGGTAAGTGCAATACCTCATTTAAAAGAACTTTTCATGGGCTTTCAGACTATGCGGACCACTGCATAGGAATGTTTCTTTTTAAAGATCAAGGGTGCATATTATGAATTTTGTTTTGTTTTAATATTTATTACGAGTACCATGTATTAGTAACAAAGTAATGCTGTGAATAAAAAGTAAATGATAACACTCATAATAGGGCTGCACCAATCACCTTTTTCGTTACTTCCTCTAATTGTAAGACCCACAACATTCTGCTGATGTCAAGTCATCAGTTTCTAATTATCTGTACTCCCACACATCTAAAAATATCCTTTTTAAACTGTAATATACAAGACAGAACATAACTGACAGTTTTTATGACAATTCACTCAATATGTAGCTTTTTAGCAGAAGGAATACTTGCTGTGATATAAGTGACATCATGCTGCTTCCAATGGAATGTTGCAGGCTGAGAACTCGTGAGAAACAGCAATGACAGAAGTGCCATACAGCAATACGCAACACTATTTTTTATCTAGTTAAAGAGCAGTTCTCTACTAACCTAAAAAAGCATAAAACTATTAGATTTACAACACTTACGTTTAACATTTGAGTTTTCTATTTTTTTACCCAAGATAACCCTGCTTAGTTGCAACATCTCATTTTTAGTGGGTTCTGCTTCTACCAGTTTCTGAAACTGACTGGACTGGAGCACTGAGAGGTTAAGTGACTTGCCCAAGGTCACAAAGTGATGATTTGACTCTGAGGGTTTGAATCTGCAATCTGCTGGCTCCCAAGCTAGCCACATTGCCTCTTTTGATCCTTGTTACTTCCTTCTGTTGTTGGTCTACTAAATGCAGTATTTCAGATAATACAGTACATACTTTGTCTTTCAAAAAGCGTCTGACTGTTCCCAGCCGATCTCACACTTGCTGTTTGAGACATCACAGTCTGTTGCCATGTTAAGAGCTATGATACCATAAACAAAGACAATGTGGGGGTGAGGGGGGTTCCAAAAGGCTGGACACAGACAGAAATGCAGGCTACGCCTGCATCCACTTGCGTCCAGGCAGCCCTGCTGCCATTTTTGAAACTTGTATCTATGACAACAAAGTCACAGTCTGTGGCAGAAAACAGATGCAGTTGAAAGCTGCATCCAGTTTGGATACACTGCATCTGTTTTTGGATGCAAATTTTGGATGTTGATAGGCCATCTAACTGATGGTCTAGCAGGTCTGGATGTATTTCTGCTTTGAAAATTCTGCCCTGTAAATTCACTTGGAGACAGGTAAATACTTTCTATACAGACTTTTTTGGACAAACTACCAGGAAGTTTTATAAACCATGGAAAGGAAAACTGAAAATAAAAAAAAATCTTACATACAAACATACATAGGAAAGAAAGACAATTATCTGTCCATTGAGTTATTTGCTGCAACAACGTACTCTCTATTAAATTGTAATAGCTGAAACAGCTGAAGTAGGACCAGAGAATAGTAGGTAGATTTTCTGGGCAGACTAGGGACCTTTTTCTGCTGTCACTTTAAACATCATATTTTAAAAAATATACACGCAAGTGCAGAGCTGCTCTTTATGCATCTTGAAGATGTCTTAAAAGTGAAAAGAAAACAAGAAACACATTTATTTAATGAACAGCTCATTATTAATGAAGGTCTGGCACAGGCAGGCACTGACAGCTGGGAAGTTTGTGATTGCTCCAATCTTGCCGCTCCCAGTAGAGATTTCTGAAGGGAAGACAGTCTGGGACAGTGGTCAAATACAAAGCACAGCACTGTGTACCAGGAGATGCCAGATTAGCATCCCCCACCACAGTCACTGGGTGACCTTGAGTAAACTGCTAGACTTCCCGGTACTTCAGCCCTATCAGTTCTACAATGGGTTAGGAGTAAAACCCACTAAAAATGAGGTGTGCCATCTTTGTTGGGTCATCCAGGGTAAAAAGGTTATAAAAAAAGGCTGAAGACCAGCAGCAACAAAACAACAAAACAATATTTTTTAAACAAAGCCTACTGTAAGCTAAACATTCAGAAATATCATTAGCATTTCTCCCTGTTCCATTTACTTTTTATTTTGGCACACCAAATACCCTTTTCCTTGTTTTTCCCCCCCATCTCTCACCACTACATGAGGGCCCCTGTGGCTGCATCTTGTCCTGTGGCCATGACAATGGTGGTCTTCACAGCCAATGCCACAGTTACACCAAGGTCAGCTGGTAGGGGGTATGCCCCTCCCCAGTAGCAAACAGCCTTGCTTCCATGATTATCTGTCTTCCATACTAGTCCAGATTTGGAAAAACTGAAACGGCACATGTGTCCAGGTCTCTTAGCACCTTGCTGCAAGGCCAGCAATTACATTTACCTTTTTAACTGCTTTCCATGCACTGCTGTGCCACATTTTTCTTCTCTTTTCTTATTCTTGCTCCTTTGCTGTGTCCATGCTGCCATTTCTGAGCTGGTTCAGGGGGGGTGCATGGATGCTGGGAATCTGAATAGCCTCAGCTCGACATGGGCTCTGTGTGAACTACAAACTGATGCCAGCAACTAAAGAGGGTAGCAGGAGGCAGACAAGAAAGCAAAGAAAGCAAGTAGAAGCCTTATTTCTTTCTTGAGAAAAGAACTTGAAATGCTGACCACATCTTGCAGGAATCTGGAAGTGCTGGTGGAACTGGAGGCTCAGACAAGTAGATGAAGCTGGACTAAGTCAAAGGCATTCTACAGTAATCAGTGAGGGTCAAACTGTGCTGCCACGTGAATGGGCAGAGTTGTACAGGGTAGAAAATTCAGAAAGAGTCACATATAAAACAAGTGCTTCCACAACAGCTCCAGTGTCTCTGTAATATACAGCATGGGCTCCTAAGGACTGCATTATAAGGAGGGTGGAACATATGTACTATTGAGACAGATGGCACCGTCTGGATATGAATATTACTGGCATTAAGTAAGCCATTTCATTTCTTCACTCTTGTTTGCTTTCAAAGTGTTAACAGTCTTTTTTTATGATGCCTGTCACCATTTTTAAATGATGAGTCCTTTTGCATTAAAATAATTATGTCACCCATCGCTACTTTGAAAAATCGGATTTCATTATTTTGTTCATTATGGATACAGTATTTTGTTATTTGTTGTATGGTACACAAGCTGGTAATATAACAGTTGCACAGGCAGGACCAGCTAATGGTTCAGCTACATCTCCTTCAAGTTCTGTCCAGCTTCCCTTCTCAGGGCTGTAACAAATTGTAGAAGATTTGTAGGCTCCCTGGAAAAAAAATGGAAAAATGTTATTTCAGTCTGCACATAATTATATATGAAGAAATATAAATATCTAACTTTACACTTAAACACTTACGAAGGTTAACGCAGCAGTTAACGAAAAATGTTTTTTTCCCCAAAACAACCAGTTTCAGCTACAATTAATAAAAATATTTGCATACTTACCAAATCTACTTTTCTAGGTATTTCCTATGCAGCACATCATGATATATATATGTATATATATATATATTTTTTTTTTCATTTTCTCAGTCCTAACCCCTGCTAGGCCTGCAGTGCAATTTATGTGCCAAATGTGGAGGTCTTCCTTGTTTTTGGAGAAAAAATAATTAAAACATTTATAAAATACTCACATTTTGGTGCAACTAGAAAATTTTACCACCAAATAAAACAGGAAGATGCAATGAATCTTTTATGGTGAAAAAAGGTAGGGTCTAATGTTTTTTATGCCAATTTCACTACACTGGTACAGATTTTTTCTCCATTTTTTGCCTTTTTCCTACTGCCCCAGCCCCCACCTTGAGGATTCTGTAGGGAAGATGGGCATACTACTGCCTTCACAGTTGACATCAACACAGTTCCATGATCGGGTGGGGGGAGGGGGTGAATGCTTAGCAGCTTGCACTTGCCCTTCTGGGAAGCCAAGTGTCTCTCTCACCTTTGCAATTCACTGTCCCCATCTGGCATCAGACTGTGATTCAAGGGTTTGCATGCAAACCTCCCATAACTCTGGAGTGCACAGGTGCCAAATTTTGAAAAATGTTGTGGGTGCTCAGGGAAATTATAAAAGGCCCGGGGTCTGGGGGCCACCTAGGCCCCCATAAGCTACATGATTTTTCATGCTTTGTGGTGCATTTTGATATATTTTAGAATATATATGCACCACCACCACTATTCCACTACAGATATGCAAGGGTGCCCTTGGGGGCTCTTTGATGCCAGACAAGATGCCAGAACCCATGGGAGAGTGCTCTGGAAGAATCTGTATTGTCTCAGGTGTTGCCAGCATGCCCCAAATATGGTTTCAGGTTACAGTGCCAGCACCCCACAAGGTGTGAGAATGCCTGGAGGCTCTTTGATGCCCAGAGGTGCCAATGACCATAGAAGAGTGCCCTGGAAGGCTCTATGATGCCCCCAGGTACTGCAAGGATACTCCAAATAGGACTTTTATGTTACGGTGCTACCTCCCCCACAGGTGCAAGAGTATCCAAGCTTCAAGCTCAGGTGGCTCTGTTGTCCGTTTTGTCATTTCTTAACCTTACAGGCTGAGTTTCGTTAGGCACCAAGCAACCAAACCCCAACAAACACTGCCTGCCCACACCTCACACACAAACGCAGATAGATTGCCAATTTTATTTCATTTTTTTAAAGGGATGCTGTCAGCCTTTTTTGTAGCACATTATTTTTAGGCAATAACCCATATTTTATGAATGCTTACTTTCTGAAAAATTATTTGATGATGCTAGTTGTTTTATCTGCCTCCTTGCTTATTAGAACCAAAATGCATTGTAATGAAGTGTAGTTATGCTCAGTTTTGTTTTGCTTCAAATCACTGAATTACTCTTAGTGCATATTTCCAGCACATTAGAAACACCCTCAAACAGTGCAGCCACACACAAAATAATGGTCTCCTCTACTCCCACTGCATAATGAGTGGCTACGTTGTGTTGGGGGTGTTCCTGAGTCCAGGAAAGATGCAATGGTAGCTGGTCAAGAAATGTAAACAAATATGTTTTGGTGTTGTAACACCAGTATGGTGAGCAGTCAATTTTTCACTTTTTAAAGGAAAAAAAGGATTTGAATCAAACTACCAGTTGCACCAACAGTTTCTACAGAAAATGAACAATCATAGCATGTGTTTTTCAAACTAGGAACACTTTGAGGCCTAAGGGAGCTGACAGTGTCTCTTTAATGTCCTAATGAATTTATTTTAAAAAGTTTTTGGGGGTGGGGTGGTAGACACTTGTGACTGGACAGGACAGTCAGAATACACACCGACAAGTTCAGGAATCAGCCCACCCCCCCCACTCACCAGCTCACACTCTGAGGACTAAGCATTTCTGTAGCTACCTCCCTACTCTTTCCTAGGCAGTGTCTGACTTTGATTGGACATGAGAAGGACTGTAACAACAGGCAGTGTCCTGTGAGTCAGAAAACCTCCCCCCTCAGTCGAAACACTCACAAAGAATGTTATTGATTTCTTAAAATCAAAGTATTTTAGCTGAACTAACACAGAGGAAAGCAGTCCATTTAGCATCTGACTGTGCTAAACGGAAGTCCCCACTTCCAGCTCGAACTGCACTACAGGAATAGCCAATACAAATAAATAACAGTCCAATGTGCCAAGTGCATATCAATGCACTTTTGCTCACTGATATTTATCACATACCTTGAGATATGCAAATTCAGTGGTTGGGAGAGCTGAATATTTAATGGGACTTGAATTTTGCATGTCATTTTCTGCACCCACATCTTAAAGTGCATTCTTAGTATAGTAGGATAACATCACAGTTTACAGGGGTATGTAGCAAATTGATTACATTCCACTTTAGACTGAGAAAGACAGACAGTTAGACAGAGAGAGAGAGAGAGACTCTGTGTTCACTAAAACATAATCTGCATTCTCCAGGCTAGGATTTTGCTGATATTCATTTTTTTCTTTGTTTATTTAGCAGAAATGCATTTGTTTCTAGATAAGAACCTACCAACACAATTACAGTTATAATAACGATGACCAGTGAGGATTATCCCGTGGGTGAATCCAGATAGGTGCCACCTTGGACCAGAATATGGGAAGAGTGTTGTGAAGATCTGTCTGTGAACTACCCAGTGGATGCCCTGCAGATAGTCTTCCTGCTATGTGGTCCTTATGCTCACTGGTCCCTAACACTATGGCTTCACTTACTTCTTTGGGAAATAAAAACTGGACTAAAAGGGTTCACTTGGTCTAGCAAGTCATGTGGGCTCCTCACCTTAATGTTGCAGAGTCAGAAGCCTAGAGTCCTGCACTGCAACTTTTCACACCACCTTCCCACCACCCAACCTCCTTTAACCCCCACACAGCAGCAGAATCAGCTCGGCTTTACAAAAGTATACAATAAAACACGGTCCACAGCCCTTCACCACTGCAGCACTAATCAAACAATATAACTTGGCCCCCAGCCCTCTCAGCACTACAACACTTCAGGTAAGCTGTTACAGTGGAGGAAAAAAACAGTCATTTTTGTTTTGCTTCGGACTGCTGGCACTTGTTTAGTGTTACCATTTCATGTTGTTTTCCATAACATAACTGCACTACCAGCCAGCAGCCTAAATCCCCCCCACCTTGTAACCTACCACAGTACCTTCCCCAAACCCCTACACAACAGCACAATCAGCTCAGTTTAAAAAATAAACAACACAGCTAGGCTTACAGACCTGTCCATTAGTATTGCACTGGGTAGGTGGCTCTCCTCTGACCAATACAGCTGGGCTGTCAGAGAGTAACAAACTGCACTGTTGGTTTATAAGCCCCCCCCTTTCCCATTGCTAGGGCATATCAGGGTCTGGTGATAAATCATCTGACGCTTTGTTGATTTAAACTTGATGTCACGTTGTCACCAAACACCCCTCCATTTCTAACAATCTTGCATTACACAGTTCTCCATTCATTGTTTTCATCAAGTTACTGGTCACATTCAGACAGACAGCAATATTTAGAGCCCCGTTACAAAAACAAGCAATTTTCCAGACTGAGTTATCATGATGTCATCAGCTATTGAAAAAAGATTTCCAGTTGTTTTTATACATGAAACAGCTGGAAATCTTTCAAATCTAATCATGTCAAACCGGAAATCTTTTTCAATAGCCGATGACATCAGCGACAACCCAGTCTGGAAAATTGCTTGTTTTGTAACGGGGGTCTAAATATTGCTGTCTGTTTGAATGTGACCAGTAACTTGATGAAAACAATGAATGGAGAACTGTGTAATGCAAGATTGTTAGAAATGGAGGGGTGTTTGGTGACAACGTGACATCAAGTTTAAATTAACAAAGCTTCAGATGATTTATCACCAGACCCTGATATGCCCTAGCAATGGGAAAGGGGGGGGCTTATAAACCAACACTGCAGTTTGTTACTCTCTGAGAGCCTAGCTGTATTGGTCAGAGGAGAGCCACCTACCCAGTGCAGTGCAATACTAACGGACAGGTCTGTAAACTTAGCTGTGTTGTTTATTTTTTAAACTGAGCTGATTGTGCTGTTGTGTAGGGGTTCGGGGAAGGTACTGTGGTAGGTTGCAAGGTGCGGGGGATTTAGGCTGCTGGCTGGTAGTGCAGTTATGTTATGGAAAACAACATGAAATGGTAACACTAAACAAGTGCCAGCAGTCCGAAGCAAAACAAAAATGACCGTTTTTTTCTTCCACTGTAACAGCTTACCTGAAGTGTTGCAATGCTGAGAGGGTTGGGGCCAAGTTATATTGTTTGTTTAGTTGCAGGTGAAGGGTCAGGGCCATGTTTTATTGTATACTTTAAAGCCGAGCTGATTCTGCTGCTGTGTGGGGGTTAAAGGGGCTGGGTGGTGGGAAGGTGATGTGAAGTTGCAGTGCAGGACCTTAGGTTTCTGACTCTGCAACCTTAAGGCAAGGAGCCCACATGACTTGCTAGGACCAAGGAACCCTATTAGTCCTGCTTTATTTCCCAAAGAAGTAAGTAGCTTATAGTGTTAGGGACCAGTGAGCATAAGGACCACATAGCAGGAAGACTATCTGCAGGGCATCCACTGTAGTTCACAGACAGATCTTCACAACACTCTTCTCATATTCTGGTCCAGGTGGCACCTATTTGGATTCACCCATGGATAATCCTCACTGGTCATCGTTATTATAACTGTAATTGTGTTGGTAGGTTCTTATCTAGAAACAAATGCATTTCTGCTAAATAAACAAAGAAAAAAATGAATATCAGCAAAATCCTAGCCTGGAGAATACAGATTATGTTTTAGTGAACACAGAGTCTCTCTCTCTGTTTATCTGTCTGTCTGTCTCTCTCAGTCTAAAATGGAATGTAATCAATTTGCTACATACCCCTGTAAACTGTGATGTTATCCTACTATACTAAGAATGCACTTTAAGATGTGGGTGCAGAAAATGACATGCAAAATTCAAGTCCCATTAAATATTCAGCTCTCCCAACCACTGAATTTGCATATCTCAAGGTATGTGATAAATATCAGTGAGCAAAAGTGCATTGATATGCACTTGGCACATTGGACTGTTATTTATTTGTATTGACTATTCCTGTAGTGCAGTTCAAGTTGAAGTGGGACTCGCTTATCACAGTCAGATGCTGAATGGACTGCTTTCTCTGTGTTAGTTCAGCTAAAATACTTTGATTTTAAGAAATCAATAACATTCTTTGTGAGTGTTTCTACTTGGGGGGGGGGGTTCTGACTCACAGGACACTGCCAGTTTTTACAGTCCTTCTCATGTCCAAAGTCAGACACTGCCTAGGAAAGAGTAGGGAGGGAGCTACAGAAATGCTTAGTCCTCAGAGTGTGAGCTGGTGGCAGGGGGATGGGCTGATTCCTGAACTTGTCGGTGTGTATTCTGACTGTCCTGTCCAGTCACAAGTGTCTACCACCCCACCCCCAAAAACTTTTTAAAATAAATTCATTAGGACATTAAAGAGACACTGTCAGCTCCCTTAGGCCTCAAAGTGTTCCTAGTTTAAAAAACACATGCTATGATTGTTCATTTTCTGTAGAAACTGTTGGTGCAACTGGTAGTTTGATTCAAATCCCTTTTTTCTTCTAAAAAGTGAAAAATTGACTGCTCACCATACTGGTGTTACAACACCAAAACATGTTTGTTTACATTTCTTGACCAGCTACCATTGCATCTTTCCTGGACTCAGGAACACCCCCAACACAATGTAGCCACTTATTATGCAATGGGAGTAGAGGAGACCATTATTTTGTGTGTGGCTGCACTGTTTGAGGGTGTTTCTAATGTGCTGGAAATATGCACTAAGAGTAATTCAGTGATTTGAAGCAAAACAAAACTGAGCATAACTATACTTCATTACAATGCATTTGGTTCTAATAAGCAAGGAGGCAGATAAAACAACTAGCATCATCAATGAATTTTCAGAAAGTAAGCATTCATAAAATATGGGTTATTGCCTAAAATAATGTGCTACAAAAAGGCTGACAGCATCCCTTTAAAAAAATGAAATAAAATTGGCAATCTGTTCATGCTTGTGTGTGAGGTGTGGGCAGTGTTTGTTAGTTTGGTTGCTTGGTGCTCAACGAAACTCAGCCTGTAAGGTTAAGAAATGACAAATGGACAACAGAGCCACCTGAGCTTGAAGCTTGACACCTTGCACCTGTGGGGAGGTGAGCACTGAACATAAAAGTCCTATTTGGAGTATCCTTGCAGCACCTGGGGCATCATAGAGCCTTCTAGGGCACTCTTCTATGGTCATTGGCACCTCTGGGCATCAAAGAGCTCTCCAGGGCATTCTCACACCTTGTGGGGTGCTGGCACTGTAACCTGAAATCCATATTCGGGCATGCTGGCAACACCATGCACAATACAGATTCTTCCAGAGCACTCTCCCATGGGTTCTGGCATCTTGTCTGCCATCAAAGAGCCCCCAAGGGCACCCTTGCATATCTGTAGTGGAATAGTGGTGATGGCGCATATATATTCTAAAATATATCAAAATGCACCACAAAGCATGAAAAATCATGTAGCTTATGGGAGCCTAGGCGGCCCCAAGACACCTGGCCTTTTATAATTTCCCTAAGCACCCACAACATTTTTCAAAACTTGGCACCCCTGCCTATTTGTTTTTTCTTTTTGTCTCTGTTGCCCCCTCATTTGAAGTCACTGGCCTATCAGACTCCCAGTGTCTAGCCAGCCTTATCAGGAAGGCTTTTCTCCTCTACCCTATAGTTGTTATTACACATTCTGACCCTCTGCCTGACATGCTAGCCTCTGGGGCCAGAACATCCAAAGGTTGTTGGTTCTAGAACACCAAATACTTGGGACAACACCCATAACTGACACTGGAGTTCAGTATGAGAGGGCTACTGCACTGCTGAGGTGCCATCCTTCGGATGAGATCTTAAATCAAAGTCCCTCCTGCCCATCTCTGGTCACTGTCTGGGTGAAAGCTAAATATCCCATGGCACTTATCAATGAAGAATAGGGGAGTTTCTCTGGTGTTATGGTCGACATTCCCCCTATGAATCAAATGGGTCCATGCAACCCACCCCTAAGATGTACCCGGGAACAAGCTATCATTCCCCAGTGTATCGTTCCTGGTCAAAAATTACAACTGAATAAATAAATAAATTGTCGATGTGTTAGGTAGAAGGTAGAAACTCCATCTCTGAAATGTGCTGGCATCTGAAATTTTAGTGCATCTCCTGTAAAAATCTAAGTTAGACTTACTGGCAGAATTCCACCTCTCCTCTTGTATCCGGTGATGTGCCCTTCACCTCACCAACCCCCCAGCCCCACCCATGCTGCCTCCAGCTCTTGCACTCCTCACCCCAGGGTCCACAGCACACAGCCCTACAGCTGAGGTGTTCCACTGGGGTGGAAGGGATCCCCCCATTAATGCTGAAGTGTTGGGTGAGGAGTGGCCAGTAGGTTCATTGGGGCCCAGGAGGTGACAGCTTCATCCTGCTTGCCCTGGGTTCTTACCTTTTGTTGCACCCATCCCAAATGCCAGCAACGAGGGCACTATGTGTACATACACATTTAATTGTGTGGTTGTGTATGGCGCAAGATGGCATCCTTCCCTCCCTGGGAACTACTCTGGCTGCACTGCCACCTCTAGTCACCAAGCTGGCAGTATTGCAGTGGAGCCTGCTGCCCTTCCAGTGTAGGAGAACAGCCTCTGCTATACTCATTCCTTCCCTCCTTTGTTGGCCCACGTCATCTCTGGCTTATTTCCAAACCCAAAATACTGGCACTGAATTCCATTTCATCCACCCAAGATATGCAATTCTGCAGAATTCCACGGGAAACCTGTGTGTCAAATTACCTTCCTGGGTAAAATACTTATTTTGTATACAAAATTGATGCAGTTTCTTTGCAATATAGTTGGAGTATGCAACACAAATACAGGCAAGCTAACCACCATTTTCTCTCTGTTCCTCAATGATCTTCCTACAGTCTGTGGCTCAACTAACATTCATATTTACACTGATGACACAGTCCTCTTTGCCTCTGGAGCCTTGATCCCTGAGCTAGAAATGTCATCATGATCTGACTTTAATTGTGTCCAACACTGGTTCTGCTCATACCACCTCACCCTGAATCCCAAAAAGACAGTTTCCATTTTTTTTGCTCCATGCAACACCTCTCCAAATTCGGTCACTCCCCTGTCTTTCAAACCCTTTATCATGTTCCTCTTGAAGAAGTCACCCACTTCAAGTACCTCTGTGTATGGTTGACTAGAAACCTAGATTTCTGTGCCCATATCGAATCTATACACAAAAATCTCTGACAATAGCTCATCACCCTGTGTAGGAAATGAGGGTTACTCACCTGTAACCATAGTGCTAGAAGTGGTATATGGTGCACATCCACAATTTGGCCGTCTCCCTTTATGTTCAGCTGGAACGTCTTCAACCTAGGCTGCTCCTACCCACCCGGGCAGTATCCTCCTTGGCTCCATCCTGTGATGTTAGATCTTGCACGCTGGAAGCAGGGATTCATGTGCAACTTGCAGGGGAAGTTGGGTGGGTCGTGTGGATGTACACCATATACTGGGGATACTGGTATGTATAGGGAGAGGCATCACCAGAAGAAAACAGGAAGTTGTTATCCCTCTGTACAGACAGTTGGTGAGACCCAATCTGGAGTACTGCGTCCAGTTCTGGAGACCCCATCTCCACAAGGACATAGACAGGATGGAGGCAGTCCAGAGGAGGGCAACTAAAATGGTGCAGGGTCTGCAAGAGAAGCCATACGAGGAGAGACTAAAGGAGCTTAATATGTATACCCTTGAGGAAAGGGGGGACATGATAGAAACATTTAAGTACCTCAGTGGAATCAACAAAGTCCATGAGGGTAGCATCTTTCAGAAAAAGAGATGTACAAGAACAAGGGGACACAATTTGAAGATAGAGGGGGAATGGCTCTGGGGCAATGTGAGGAAGTATTTTTTCACAGAGAAGGTGGTGGATGCATGGAACAGCCTTCCTGAGGAGGTTGTGGGGTCTAAAACTGCGGGACAATTCAAGAATGCATGGGACAGACATAAGGCAATTCTTGTGGGGGTTAGGAAGAAATAGGCTTTTGGTTAACTAGGATCTGCAGCTTATCCTGTAGGTAGGGAAATGGGCAGACTAGGTGGGCCATGCGGTCCTTATCTGGCATCAAAGTCTATGTTTCTATGTTTCTATATACTACTGCTACAGCTATGGTTACAGGTAAGTTACTCTCATTTCTAGGGACATGGATATGGTGCACTTATCCACACTTTAGCATACTCCTAGCAGTTCTCCAGTAGAAGGGGGCTAGGCACACACCCCTATTTAGGGAACAGGGAGAGGAGAACTGAGACCCCAATACCAGCATCCTAGCATGACTCAAGGCTGATATAGTAATGGGAAATGAAGGCATGTGCTGCCTTCCAGGTAGCAGCCCTGCAGATCCCCTGGATAGGGACATCCCTGGAAGTTGCCACCAAGGCAATGGTATGTCTGGTAGAATGAGCCCTTAGCCCAATGGTAGGCTCCCTACCAGCCAACCTATAGCAGAGGTCAATGCAGGAGACAATCCACCTGTCAATCATCCACTTAGCTGCTGGTCTACCAGGCATGGCTCCAGCATAGGTGACAATGAGCTGGCGAACCTCTCCCTGAACCCCAGCCCTGCGCTCTGTGTACTAAGCAAGTGCTCGTCTCAGGTCCAATGTGTGGAGCTGTGCTCGGCCTCTGAGGTTGGACTAGTGAAGTACACCACAAGGTTAATCACCTGGTTAAGGCAAAACTCCAAAACAGCCTTCAGAAGGAACTTCGGGTTGGGGTGAAGGGCAACCTTGTCCCTGTGCAATGCCAAGTATGGAGACTCCACCGAGAGCACCAGGAGCTCACTGATCCTTCTGGTGGAGGTGATAGCCACCAAGAAGGCTGTATTCTGCAACAGGTGGGAGATGTCACACCTGTGCAGTAGTTCAAATGGCTTTTATCCACGAGCATTGCCAGTATCAGCAACAAGCCCCAAGGTGGTGGTGGTTCATGCATCGGTGGGGACAGGTGGTCAAGGTCCTTGAAGAAGCACCCAACTACCTTTTCCTGCACCACCCTCAGCATACCAGCCCATGCCCTGTATGCTGAGATGGTTTCCAGGTGCACCTTGAGTGTCGTTGACCCTGGCCCAGCTGAGAGAGGGACCACAGGCAGTTGAGGATGGCAAGGCAAGACAAGTTTTATTTTTCTGGTGCCCAATCCCAGAGGCTCTGGGAGCCGAACAACAAAGACATACTATAAATACATATGTACAAATTTGTATAAAAACAGTAATATATCAAAATACATAAACATAATTAATAAATATCTCTAAAAAACTGAGGCTTAAAACAGAAAAATAGGGTACCCAGGGAGGACTAATGTCTAAGGTCCAGGAAGGCCTGGTTAAACAGGAAAGCCTTGAGGCCGGCCTTATAAAACCTCAACTGAAGGGGCCTCTCAAATTGGTGGAGGAAACGAATTCCACAGGACAGGGCCAGTGACACTAAATGCTCTGTTGTCGGCGATTTTGAGCCTCATCTTGGGAATCTCCAGGAGGCCCTTGGAGGAGGACCAGAGGGAGCGTGCCAGGACGGCAGGTGTAAGAAGGTCTGACATGTAACCAGGACTCTGCCCATGTAGGGCCTTAAAGGTGAGCAAGCCCATCTTGAAGAGAATCCTCCACCTGACTGGCAGCCAGTGCAGCCCATGCAAAACCGGGGTGATATGACAAAATTTCAGCTGCCCAGTAAGCAGTCTAGCAGCTGCATTCTGCACTAGCTGCAGATGGTGGAGGTTCCCTCCAGAGACCCTGAGGTAGAGCGCATTACAGTAATCAAGTCTGGATGTCATGAAGGCATGCACCAAGGTGGGGAGGTCCATAGACGGAACTAGGGGCTTGACCCTGGCGATATTCCTAAGATGGTAAAAGCTTGTCCAGACAATGAATGGCACCTGGAAATCAAATGACAATCTGCTGTCAAAGGTCATGCCAAGGTTTTGCACCCAAGAGGAAGCCCTCAATGGCACAAATCCCAGGAATAAACCGGATTTGGTGCCAGAGGGCAACCTGTTCTGTTTTCTGTTCGACTCCACCACCAGTACCTCCATCTTGTCAGGGTTCAGTCGCAACCAGCAGGAGGACATTGAGTCATTTATCTCCAAAAGGCAACTGTTTAGATCTTCCACTGCACTGGAAGATCCTGGGGCAAAAGAAAGGTACAGTTATGTATCATTGGCATAGCAATGAAAACCAAAGCCATACTTTCTAATGAACTCACCCAGGGGCAGCATATACATGGAAAACAACATTGGTGACAAGACCGAACCCTGAGGGACTCCACATGACAGGAGGCAGGAAGAAGAGGAGAAATTCCCATCACTACTCATTGCCTCCTGTTAGTGAGGTATAACTCAAACCAACAGATGACAGAACCGGTGAGCCCACAAAATTCCCTCAGTCAGTCAAGCAACACACAGTGGTCTACTGTGTCAAAAGCTGAAGATAGATCGAAAAGGATTGGAACTGTCCTCTTCCCCCGATCTCTAGCCCTGAGGAGATCACTGTGCACCCGAAGCAATGCGGTTTCTCTACTATGCCTCACACAGAAACCAGACTGGAATGGCTCATAGAGATCAAAGGCCATGAGGTGCTCGAGTTGTTGCACCACAACTTTTCCCAAAAATTGGAGGTTAGAGATTAGATGGTAATTCGCCTTGACATCAGGGTCTAATGATGTTTTTTTCAGGAGTGGACAAACCAGCGCCTCCTTCAAGGAATCTGGAAAAATTCCCTCCATCAAAGAGCACTGGACAATCAAGGCAAACACCAGGCCAACAGTGTCGACACATCTCATCAAGAAATGTGTCGGCACAGGGTCCAGTTCACAGTATGTGTGCTTTAACCTGGAAGCAACCCAATGACCTCCAACATCTCCATTGGTTTAAACTCCCCCCAACTAGGTGATGCACTCTCCAGACAATCACTGTAAGCCATTGTATGGCTCACTGGTGGCACGCCCTGCTGGATGGTGGACACCCTGTCTGAGAAGAACTGAGCGAACTCTTGGCACAAGGCATCAGAAAAAGTATTTTTTGGCTGGAGACAGGCTGGATTTAAAAGCCTGTCCACAGTCCAAAAAAGCACAGTCAGTCAATTCTTCCCAGCAGCAATCTCTCTGGACAGGAACTCTGCCTTCTTATGAGTGATTGCCCCCTGATACTTACATAAATGTGAGCACAGGGCCAGTCTATCCAGCTCCATGCAAGACTTCCGTCAGCAGCACTCTACCCTCTGACCCAAAATCTTCATTGCCTTGAGCTCCCCATCAAACCAAGAGGATTTCAAGTGAGAAGATCTAGGTCATACATGGGCTGATGTGAGGGAATCGAGTGCTGCCATCACCCTATTATAGGTGGCAACTACCATGCCTGAACCCCCAACACATGCACTGTCCACACTAGATAGGTCAGCTACCGCCAAGAATCCCTCTGGGGTCAAACCCCTCAAAGGATGATAGCTGACCATCTCTGCAGGGGGAGGGCTCATGGGGGGAGCCCTGAGCAAGCACCCCACTGTGCAGTGATTGGACCAGATGTCCCGGTCAATCTTGAGGTTACTAATCTCAAGCCCCAGTGAGAACACTAGGTCCAACATGTGGCCGTCCTTGTGGGTTGTGGTGGAAACTTCCTGTGACAGTCCCAGAGATGACATAGTCTGGAGGAGGTTATAACCTTATTCTTCAGGTGAAGCTACCTCTGGCTGGAAGCTGCAACACTAGACTTAGGATTTGCAAGAAAGTGAGTTGTGCTCACAACAGAGGGAGGTGAACCTTACAATTTACAATTGTCTTTGGTTTGAAGCAGATTCCTTAGGAAAGTTAATATTCTTCAGGTGGAGGATATTTCTAACTGAAGGTGAAATAAGGAACTTAGAATTATTAGAAAAGGCAGTCTTGCAATCAACAGAGGGAGGTGGAACGTGCTTTACTTTTGTTACAATTGTTAAGATTTTCAGTGCAGGAAGAGTTTAAACCCACAGAGACTGAATACTGTTTACTGTGTCTGTCCTTGTGCACAGCTGACTTGATTGGAGTTAGTGATTGACTGTTTGCATTGCAATATTTGTAATACTGTGAGTTATTCACTGGGCTAAGAATTTGTCATAAGTCCTGAATTGAGAGCAGGTTACAGGCTGTGTATTTGACCTAGACAGTGCCCCGGGGGTGGAAACTGTTTTTTCTTCCGTTTATCTCTGTGTGCCTTAAAAGGCCAGGCCAGACTGTGTCAGGAGGTGCTTACATCACAGCTACTTATCAGCCAATAGCTTTGGAAGAGTTTTACAGATCTGATAACAGTACTATAAGCAAGTGGATTTTTAGCAGGCTAATCAGATAACCTAATATTCTTCAGATGAAGCTACCTCTGGCTGGAAGCTGCAACACTGGACTTAGGATTTGCAAGAAAGCGAGTTGTGCTCACAACAGAGGGAGGTGAACCTTACAATTTACAATTGTCTTTGGTCTGAAGCAGATTCCTTAGGAAAGTTAATATTCTCCAGGTGGAGGATACTTCTAACTGAAAGGTGAAATAAGGAACTTAGAATTATCAGAAAAGGCAGTCTTTCAATCAACAGAGGGAGGTGGACCTTTCTTTACTTTTGTTACAATTGTGAAGATTTTCATTGCAGGAAAAGTTTAAACCCGCAGGGACTGAATACTGTTTACTATGTCTGTCCCTGTGCACAGCTGACATGTTTTGGGGCTGACTGCTTTGAGAGCACAAGTCACCAGGCTGTTTTGGGGCTGGGGAGGTTTACCTGTGTCTGACTTGGATGTTTGGATTTTTCTCTGTTTGACTAGCAGGGTATTTTCTCTGTCAAATTGCCAAGTAGGGCATCCTACTGACAGGAAGGCACTCTTCACAGCAATAGGTCAGAGCTTTTAGCTGATTGTTTCGTGAGGGCACAGTTTAGGCCCAAACCCTTCCCACCCCTCACCCCACCCCTGGAAATAGTTCCTTTATACCTGGGGTTCTGATATCATTTCCTCAAGAGGGCAAGGTGCATATTACTGTCATATCCTCTCTAGCACACTGCACTGACAATATAAGCATACACATTATATAATATATATATTTCTATATAACAAACCAATCACACACACACACACACACACACAAAAAAAAGAAATAAAAAAATAAAAAAAATAAACAAGGTAGACAGACATGTGGGGAATAGTACAATGTAATGGCTGTGGGGCAGCAGTCTTCCGGGAGTCCTTCTGGATGCTTAGATGCTGCCCTGTTTGCAGACAACTCTCTGCCCTGAGGGAGGAATTTGTCCATCTTCAGGCCTCACTGGACAGTAGTAAGGGAACCTCCTCCATCCAGGGAGTACCAGAGCCACCACCACTACCTCAGAGGTTGCAAAGAAAGCACAGCAGTTGGACCACAAAGGGCTCAGGGAGGGTAAGGATGGTGGAACAGAGGCACACCCAGTCAGTTGTTCCACTCCACAATCCATACACCATTCTGGGGGAGCATAGCTCCCCTATGGATGCATCCGCAGAGGAGACTAAGGAGGTTGCAGACAACTGTCACAAGGGAGACCCTCAGGAAGGAGGCAGAGGACACCACAGGGAAAGGAAGCAGTTCCTGGTGGGGGACTCAATTAGTAGGGGGATAGAACTGGGGGGAGCAGGGAAAACTGAAGTAAGGTGCCTGCCTGGTGCCATGGCTTGGAGGGACAGGAAACGCAACCTTAGGATCACGAGAACAGTTGCACGGGAGTCTGAGCTGGACGTCATTGTCCATCTAGGGACAATGACTTGACCCATCATGAGATTAGAGCAGTGCAGAAGGACTTTGTAGAGTTGGGGAGGGGCCTAAGACAAGTAGCACGCACAGTATCCTTCTCAGAGGTGCTGCCTGTCAGTGGCATGGGTGAGGCAAGGGTACTTTGCACCATTCAGTTTAATGAATGGTTGAAAAAATTGTGTGGAGCACAGGGGTTTGGCTTCATTGGGGACTGGGGTTCCACCTAGAGGGACACCAGCCTATACTGGCAGGGTGGTCTGCATCTGTCCAGGAAGGGAACAAGTCTTTTGGGCAATCGGTTTAAGTGCCTCATTGGCAAGCTTTTAAACTAGTCAAGGGGGGAGGCACTGATAAGCAGCAGGAAAATTCCAACCTCCCCCTACAAAACAGGTACTAAATGAGAAAAAGACCAAGGTAGAAAGGTCAGTGGGGGATGCTGCTACAGAAGGTAAAGCCATCAAGAAATGGAGAGCAATGAGTACCAATGCCCATAGTCTAGGTAACAAGCTTCCTGAATTAGTGGCCTTGATGGAGGAGGAACATCTGGATATCATGGCAGTCACAGAAACATAGTACACACAGAACCATGACTGGGATGTAAACATACTAGGATACACTATCTACAGGAGGGACAGGGAGGGTAAAAGAGGAGGAGGAGGAGGAGTAGCTCTCTACATAAGGGAAGGAATCAAAGCAACAGAACAAAAGGGTAAACAGGGAGGAGAAGAAACACTGTGGGTCAATCTGGAGACAGACAATGGCACCACAGTCCACACAGGGGTTGTATACAGACCCCCCTCTCAGGGGGAGGAAATGGACAAGAAAATGATAGAAAGTATACTTAGAATGGCAGAAAAAGGGGAGATATTGCTGATGGGTGATCTGACTATGGCAGGTGTTAAAGAGGACAGGAAATCATTTCTAATTGGCTGCTGTTTATGAAGTACTTATTATCAAAAATTATGTGCATTCATCTAAAGTATGCCTATTTAATTGTACCTGAATAAAAAGTGATAAGAAAAACTGCATTTTGTATTGTTTTGTTTTTATGGGCAACATTCTGATACAGTTCTCTTCATAGAACCAATAATTTGGAGTTACAACTATGTCACAGTTTGTGCATAGAACCCTAAACACAATCCTGATAGGTCAACAGCTCATAATTAGCATTCTGTACGCAAACCATGACATAGTAAAAACTCCAAATTATTGATTCTATTAACAGAACTGTAGCAGAATGCTGCCCATAAAAACAAAACAATGCAAAATACAGTTTTTCCTATCACTTTTGATTCAGCTACATGTAAGTATGGGTACTTCAGAGGAATGCATATCATTTCTGAGAATAAGAACTTTATAAACAGCTGCCAATTAGTACACATTTCCCGTCCCCTTTAACTGGAGTGCAGTTGCAGCAGCCACTTCTAAGAGTGAGGTTATTCTAGATGCCCTACAGGGGGCATGCCTTAGACAACTAGTATTGGAACCCACTCGAGAGGGAGCAATCTTAGACCTGGTTCTCTCAAATGGGAGATGGAGAGAAGATCACAGATGTAGAAGTGGGTAGCCATCTGGGAACTAGCAACCATCGAACAGTATGGTTCACAATAAACACAGCAATTGAGTCAAGCCATACAAAGGCAAAAGTACTGGACTTCAGGAGGGCCGACTTTGCCAAAATGGGTGAGTGCCTAAGGAATGCACTAGCAAATGGGCAGGAAGGAGGGGTGGAAGAACAATGGGGAATAATAAAAACTGCCATCACAAAGGTAACAAGCCTTTATGTGAAGCAAATAAACAAAACGATGTAAGAAACCACTATAGTTCTCAAAGGAGGTGGCAGTGAAGGTTCAAGAGAAAAAGAAAGCATTCAGGAAGAACAAGCAATCACAGAAGGAGCAGGACAGAGAATTGTATCAGTTAAAGCAAAAGGAAGCTGGGAAGGCAGTCAGAACAGCAAATGCCCGAACCGAGGAAAAGATAGCCAACTCAGTTAAGAAGGGGGATAAAACCTTTTTTAGGTACATCAGGGAGTGAAGAAAGACCAAGGGAGGGCTAATGAGGCTAAATAAAGGGGAAGGGGTGGGCAGAGGGTGATGGTGAAAAGGCAGAGATACTAAACAAATATTTTTGCTCAGTATTTACAAATGAAGAGGGGGAGGTACCTAAAACAAACAATAGAAACACTCTGGATACAGAAGTTGATACCAGCCCATTTATAGAAAAAAGGATTCTGAAAGAACTCTTAAAACTGAAGGTGGACAAAGCAATCGGGCCTGAAGGGATTCATCCCAGAATTCTAAAAGAACTAAGGGTAGAACTAGTGACACCACTGACTACCCTCTTTAACAAATCATGGGAGGATGGGGTGGTACCTGAGGACTGGAGGAGGGCAGATGCGAGTCCCCTTCATGAAAGTGGGAGCAGGGCAGAAGCAGGAAACTACAGACCTGTTAGTTTAACCTCAGTGATAGGGAAAATGATGGAATCACTTCTGAAGGAAAGAACTGTCGAGTACCTAGAGGCCAGAGGGGCACAGGACCCAAGGCAGCATGGAGTCACAGTGGGAAGGTCATGCCAGATGAATCTAATAGATTTCTTTGACTGGGTGACCAAAGTAGTAGATCAGGGAGGGGCTGTGGACAAGGCCTACCTAGGCTTTAGCAAGGCATTTGGCACAGTCCCACACAAAAGATTAATATACAAGTTAGCTAGCCTGGGAGTGGGTCCCAAGATGATAGCCTGGGTAAAAATTGGCTGGAGAATAGGACACAAAGGGTAATAGTAAATGGAGTCCACCTGAAGAAAGGGGGTTACTAGTGGGCACTGTGAGGGTCTCGGGTGACTGAGTCCTCTCTCAATGTCTTTATAAGTTTACAGCAGGGACTGGAAGGAAAGTATGTCTCTTTGCAGATGACACAAAGATCTGCAACAGAGTTGATGCACAAGGTGGGGTGGAAAGGATAAGAAGGGACTTGACAAGGTTAGAGGAATGGTCAAACGATGGCAACTTAGATTCAATGCTAAGAAGTGCAAGGTAATGCACCTAGGAAACAAAACCCAGGGAAAGAGTACACAATGGGGGGTGAGGTACTAACAACAACAAAAATGGAAAGGGACCTGGGGGTAGTCATATCAGAAGACTTAAAGGTGGGCAAGCAATGTGAGAGGGCAGTAAGGAGGGCTGGGGGGATACTGGGATGCATAGGGAGAGGCATCACCAGTAGAAAACAGGAAGTTGTTATCCCTCTGTATAGACTGCTGGTGAGACCCCATCTGGAGTACTGTGTGCAGTTCTGGAGACCCAGTCTCTGCAAGGACATAGACAGGATGGAAGCTGTCCAGAGGAGGGCAACTAAAATGGTGCAGGGTCTGCACCAGAAGACATATGAAGAAAGACTAAAGGAGCTTAATATATGTAGCCTCGAGGAAAGAAGGGAGAGGGGGGACATGATAGAAACTTCCAAGTACCTCAAGGGAATCAGCAAAGTCCAAGAGGGTAGCATCTTTCAAAAAAAGAGGTGAGCAAGAACAAGAGGGCACAATTTGAAGATAGAGTGGGGGCAGCTCAGAGGTAATATAAGGAAATATTTTTTTCACAGAGAGGGTTGTGGATGCATGGAACAGCCTTCTGGAGGAGGTTGTGGAGTCAAAAACAGTGGTTGAATTCAAGCATGCATGGGACAGTCATAAGGCAATTCTAGGGGGTTGGGGTAGAAAGAAGTTGGCTGCTGGTTAACTAGGATCTGCAGCTTATCCATTAGGTAGTGAAATAAGCAGACTGGGTGGGCCAAGCGGTCCTTATCTGCCGTCAAATTCTATGTTTCTATGTTTCTATAACCTAGCCTAGATGCCTAGTCATTGGCACAGACATTAAAATCCCCCAGGACCAAACAACAGGGGGACTCCAATGTCTTGTCAGCAATGAGATTGGCCACCCCTGCAGGATTTCTCTAGCCTGGGGGCGGTGAAACAGAAGAATCCTAAAATCTGTGCCCAGACCCCCACGTACTGCCATACATTCAAATGAACCTGGTCTTCCCACTGAGTGCACAGAGAAGCCAAGCTCAGATCTAAAACAGATGGCTACTCCCCCGCCCCTGCGTTCCACTCTGGGGCAGTGCACCACAGAGTACCCAGGTGTACCTCTAAGACCGGACCAACATCGTCACCTACCCAGGTCTCCGTGATGCCTGCCAAATCAAATCTGCAATAATGGTGGTCTTGTTCCTAATTGATCTGACATTGCACTGCACTGCCCTAAGGGGCTTGGTGGACAGTGCAGTCCTTCTGGCTACCCGGCCACCTGGTCTGGTGGAGACCCTTGAAACAGAAATCAGGTACCTTTTACCTCTCACAAGGACCTGTTGATGTCCAGGTGCCTTCTGCACCCAACCACCCCAATGGTGCCCCCTCCCATAGTGCACGGGGCACCACACCATGCATGATCAATGTGCCTTCTCTTAATCCCAACCTCAAAACAGCGACAGTTTAGGTAATCCACACCACTCAATCCCCCCTTATTACGATAATCGGGGGGGGGGGTGGAGAAGGAAAGCCCAGAGAACCATGAGAATTCACAGACCAAGCCCCATTTATGATGACCCATGGGGGGGGGAAGAGACCAAAGAAACCACAGAAAAACACTGCACGGCCCACGGCACAAGCACCAAACCAGTCCAGGAATCTGGCATTAGATGATTATTCCTTAGATACAACCAGTCTTCTCCTGGGAAATCGAGCACAGGGATGCCCTCCAACCTGAGCTCTCCTGGGAAGGTCTAATCACACAGCTAGGCCCAGCACACTCGCAGCAGCCCCTACGCTTGATGGTAAGCAGGGCACTGCCATAAACCAGTGAGCCATCTGTGCAAACATTGTTACTCCAGCAAAGAACAGAGCACAGTCGTGGGCAGTCCCAAACACCAGCTTCTTCGCACTAAAGAGCACTCATGCTCACCCGGTGCACAGGGGTCAAATTGCCACCAGCTGCCAATGGTCACAAAAGTCCATGGAATTACAGCCAGACACCAGCATCGAAATCCTGCAGCAGCTTCAAAATTATGGGACACCACCAACAGTGCTCCGAAAGGTAGGGATCCGGAAAAACTGCTAGAAAAGAAAATAATAAAGCTAGCTCCTACTTCTAAATCACTTCTCTGCCCTACCTCACTCTAGAAGCCCTAAACTAACCTACCACTGCAAAGTATTTTCAGATCTCTGGTCAGACAATGAACCGGAGATCAGGCTCTGCCAAAACAGCTTCTTCCTTAATTTAAAAAAATTATACTTTAAAAGCCCCAAAACCCCAAGAATAATGCTGGAGAAAACACAGGGGAGTGTTCTCAAGTTAGAGAGCTGCAAGACACATACACAGCTCCACCATCATCTTGCTTCCTCCACCAGGATGCCAGCCACGGGGCAGGACTGGGAGTCTAGCTCCCTGCCCTGGCACCAAATACAGAAATGCTTTCATCTGAAGTCATAGCACTGGTAGGTAGACTCCTTCCAAGAGGCTTCTACAACACAAACGACCTCGTCGGACAGACCCAAAGCCTGGAACTCTAGCCACTCAGGAACCAGGCTGTTAGGTGCAGGTATTGAAGGTCCAGGTGCAAGACCCTCCCCTGGTGGCAAGAAAGCAGGTCTGGGTGCAGAGGCAAATGCTATGGAGGCCTGCTGCTGAAGCTGAGAAGATCTGGGTAAGGGAACTGGCACAGCCAGTCTGGGGCTACCAGGATCTTCCACGCCTTGTCCCTCACCACTTTGATCAACACCTTGTTCAGAGATGAGGTAGAGCAAGGCCCCAAAGGAGAACGGCCCATGCTCAGTGGTGAGCTCTTTGGTCGACTCTGGATCGAAGCCCAGGGTCTGACTGAAATGCATGGAGGACCCCTTGGAGTCCGAGGAATCCTTGAAAACCACCTTCAACCCTTGCTGTCTGTGGACCACCCTGGACTTTTCCGAGTGGGTAATCAGGACAGAGGTCATCAGGTGAAACCAGAAGAAGGGGTGAGTAGCCTTGGATGGAGCCCCCATGCAAGGGCTGCATAGGTGGGGTTTCCACCAAGATAGGTGGAGAGGCCAACGCTGGCTCTGCCGGTTTGGACTGGAAATGGCCATGATGGAGGAGACCAAGGGAGTGGTGGGGTCTGAGGCGCGGGTCAACCGTGGCTGAAGATCTATTGCTGCCACATCAGCTCCTCGTAGTGTTGCCGCAATTTGTGACAGAGTCTCTTGTCACCCAAAGACGAGGAGGAAGAGGAGCACTGACAGCACTTCCTAGTCAATGGCCAAGAGTGGGAATGTCAAGATTCCAGAGTCCTCAATCTCAAGTGGGACAAGGTCCTCAGTTTGGGCCTTAATCTATGATGAGTGTGTCACTGGTGAGGAGAAGTGGGGGGAGGGGCCATGTTCTCAGCACTGATCGGTGATCGCTGTGGAATCCAAGAGGGGTTAATCTCCTGCAGGGAGACAGTCAGCTGTTGTCTAGTCCTTCCTTGGAGAGAGACGAAAGGACCAGAGTTCATGACAACGAGTTATCCCTGACCTCTTTTGACAATGGGTCAACCGGGTTGAGAAACATTTCAACCAGCTGGTCAGCCCATGTTTCCACCAACAAGTCCAATGGGGGCACCTTGGAGCTAGCGTCCTGAACAGGGATCCTTGAAGGACTGACTGAAGCCATTGAGCCAGAAGCAGAATCGCAGGAACAGGAAGAGTGAGCCCATTCCCCATCCCATGACCTGCAATAGGTCCACTTCAATTTTTTTGATAGATCCCCTCAAGAAGGGCCCTCCCCAAGGGTCTGGAGGGACTAGCACATGTCCCAGAAAGCACCCATAAATGGACCCCAAAGCTGGCACTTACTATAGGCAAGGCTGGAGCCAAGGAGGAAACTACCATGGCCTGGGCTGCTGCTTTTTCTAGTGCGGCAAGCTAAGATGCTGAGCCTTCCACTGCTGAAATGGCCCTGCATGCATCCCTGGTCCAGACTGACAGATCCTGTTCATCCAGGTGGCCTAGTAAAAGGTGGGTAGAATAGTCTTTGAGGGATGAGGGTTGCAGGTACTGGCAAAGGCTGTAGGTCATGCGGGCCATGGGGGGGGTTGGTGCATGACACCTTCTGGTTGAAAGTGGTGCACCGCTTAATCATGGGACCGGTTGTTGGGTTGTCACGCTTCATACTTGAGCAAACAAATCACTGCTTATGAAGAAAAACTCACTAGAAATTGCCTGAAGACAAAGGTTAGATTTGGGCCTACACTGCGTGCAGGAGCTGTGAAGGAGGAGACCTGACTCTTCTAGTGGAAAGGAGGCTCTGATGTCACAGGGCGGAGCTGAGGAAGATACCACCTGGGTGGATGGGAGAAGCTTAGCTTGAAGACATTCTGGCTGAATTTAAAGGGAAAGAAAGGCTGCCAAAGTGTAGATAAATGCATCATATCCACATTCCTAGAACTGCTCCTGCCTTCATCTCTCATCCATTGTGAGATCCCCTGCAGAATGATCCTACCAGCTTTTGACTACATGGATGAGGTTATGGTGCTGCCCCTAAATTCACCCTGGTCAAACTGGATCCTCCTTCCATTCCTTCCATTGCTTTGCTACTGACTCCCTGCTATGTACACATTACTGTACTCTACTATAACTTCTATTCCCTTCATTTGCTTCAGTGCCATCTACAGTGGAAATTCTATTTATTTATTTCTCTGAGAGTTTTGATTTCACAGGGAAAATTCACTGAGATAAAATCTCATTGACTGGTGCGTGACAGGCACAAAATGGTGTGGGGTAAGGTGAGTGCTGCTGTTGTATACTTTTTTCCACAAAGGTTTTTATCCTCTGAGGCTGGTCTGGTCAGCTTATTAGCCCTGTCTCCAAGCCCGAAGGTCATCCCTTACCTCTCCCTCTGATTCTAAGGTGGTACCCCCCCAGATTTCCCCCCATTGTGGGGTGGGAGAGGGAAAGTCATCACCCCCCCCCGACAGACATGTCCAGTGTGGCCTCGGGACTGAAGTAGCAAGGCAGATCATTGAGACATGGGCAGGGCTTCACTAAACACAGGCCTCCCTTTTTTCACTTTTCTCCCTCAGCCCCTCCAGGGTGTCACGTCCATATATGTGTGAGGAGGTGCACACATCCTGCAGATCCACGGCCCCACCAGATCTAGTTGCACACACCTGCACTGCTACTGGGCCTCCACCCAGTGGCAGTCATGGACCAAGATGGCTTGACTAACACCCCGAAGAGGAGAGCAGTTCTTGGACATTCAGTCCTCTCCCACTCCACCTACCACAGGCAACTCACGCTCGTTCCCAAACATGAATCGCCCGTGTGGCAGGAGGTAAGGCATTCAATGCCTTAGCCTTCATTGCCACCTTGCTGGCCCCTGTGTATCTTTTATATGTTTAATAAATTATTGCTTTATCTGGCAATCAAGATTTTGGTTTCTATGCATAAAAAGGCGTTGAATATTTTAACATCTGAGTATGAATTCATTTAAAATACACAGAGACTACTTAATGTTATCATTATAAAAACTTTTTTTCATTTATAAGGTCTACAGGTCATGTGCTTTTATACTTGGTGCTTTTCTGTATCAAACATTTTTTCCTTCACTTTATACTTTATTAAATATTATCTGACAAATGTTTACAAAAAACGTCATGAATTTTAATGG
The DNA here is from genome assembly GCA_016271365.2 of Neoceratodus forsteri. Taxonomy (NCBI): domain Eukaryota; kingdom Metazoa; phylum Chordata; order Ceratodontiformes; family Ceratodontidae; genus Neoceratodus; species Neoceratodus forsteri. The sequence continues at coordinate 1,336,488,391 of CM057455.1, read as the reverse complement.
GGAAGGATAATGTAGATTCATCTCACAGACCACTTTAAAATGTAACAGTACATGTTTTGTCTATATGTTTTATATTATTAAATATGGTTCACTTTAAGGTGTGGATTTAAAATGTGGGTCTGTCCTACCATTGCGACATGCCCCCTGATGAAGATCTAATGGTCGAAGCACTGGGGCTGCCAGTCAGCATTCTTTGATGTTGACTCTGCAGTCAATTTAATTGCTAAGTGCACATTTTGGCTCATTTTATTCACTGGAGTGCATACCTTTTTTGTTTTTGTTCCCACCCAAGATGGTATGCAAGTCTTAGAAACATAGAAATACAGATGATGATGGCAGAAAAAAAGCTGACGATCCATCCAGTTTGGCCGTATTACCGTATCACACTGTACTCCAGGATCTCTGAGTGGTCATATTTTAAACATCAGCATCAGCTTCCTCAAGAATGCCAGCTTCTACTGAGCCTTCTTCCAAATAGGCGAGAAAGCAATCTAGTGACCAGAACATTCAGATGGGCATGAAATTTAACTCTGACAAATTCGCAAAATGCTTTTTGGGTCCCAAAAATAGTAAACACTTATTAATATTGCCAGATTTAAACTTATACTTGCTAGGTAATATTGTGATTCCTGTATGACTTTGTGAGTTTGAATGTCCTGTGTGTTGCTGCGATGTTGCACTAATTTTTAAGAAATTCACTTGTTAATTGAGAAATGATAAACTTGTGCTAGAATGTATTTTTGTAGCTTATTTTAACTTAATTCACATACATTTCAGGAGGCCATTGTAAATGAACTTTGTTCAAACATAGAAACATACAATTTGATGGCAGATAAGGACCGCTTGGCCCACCTAGTCTGCCCATTTTCCTACCTAATGGATGAGCTGCAGATCCTAGTTAACCGACAGCCTACTTCCTCCTACCCACCACTAGAATTGCCTTATGTCTGTCCAATGTATTCTTGAATTCCACCACTATTTTTGACTCCATGACCTCCTCAGGAAGGCTGTTCCATGTATCCACAATCCTCTCTGTGAAAAAAATACTTCCTCTTATTGCCTCTGAGCCGTCCCCCCCCCCATCTTCAAATTGTGCTCTCTTGTTCTTGTACATCTCATTTTCTGAAAGATGCTACCCTCTTGGACTTTGTTGATTCCCTTGAGATACTTGAAAGTTTTTATCTTGTCCCTCCTCTTCCTCCTCAAGGATATACATATTAAGCTCCTTTAATTTCTGTTTGTACGTCTTCAGGTGCAGAACCTGCAAAATTTAAGCTGCCTTCCTCTAGACAGCCTCCATTCTATCTCTGCCCTCGCGGAGATGGGGTCTCTAGAACTGCACACAGTACTCCAGATGGGGTCTCACCAACTGTTTGTACAGAGGGATAACAACTTCCTGTTTTATACTGGTGATGCCTCTCCCTATGCATCCCAGTATCCCACCAACCCTCCTTACTGCCTTCTCACATTGCTTGCCCACCTTAAGGTCATCTGATATGACTACCCCCAGGTCCCTTTCCATTTTTGTTGTTGTTAGAATCTCACCCCCATTGTGTACTCTTCCCCTGGATTTTTGTTTCCCAGGTGCATTACTTTGCACTTCTTTGCATTGAATCTAAGCTGCCATACATTTGACCATTCCTCCAACCTTACCAAGTCCCTTTGCATCCTTTCCACCCCACCTTCTGTATCAACACTGTTGCAGATCTGAGTGTCATCTGCAAAGAGACATTCTTTTCCTTCCAGTTCTTCTGCAATGTCACTTATAAAGACATTAAGGAGGACTGGTCCCAGTACTAAACCCTGAGGTACCCCGCTAGTAACCCCCCTTTCTTTAGAGTGAACTCAGTTTACTTTTACCCTCTGCATCCTGTTGTCCAGCCAATTTTTTACCCAGGTTACCACTTTGGGACCCACTCCAAGACTAGCTAACTTGTATATTAAACTTTTGTGTGGGACTGTGTCAAATGCCTTGCTAAAGTCTAGGTAGGCCATGTCCACAGCTCCTCCCTGCTCTACTACTTTGGTCACCCAAAGAAATCTATTACGTTCATCTGACATGGCCTTCCTGTTGTGAATCCATGCTGCCTTGGGTCCTGTGCCCCACTGGCCTCTAGGAATTCAACAATTCTTTCTTTCCGAAGTGATTCCATCATCTTCCCTACCACCAAGGTCAAACTAACAGGTCTGTAGTTTCCTGCCTCTGTCTTGCTCCCACTTTTGTGAAGTAGAATCACATCCACCCTCCTCCAGTCCGCAGGTACCACACCATTCTCCCATGATTTGTTAAAAAGGGTAGTCAGTGGTATCACTAGTTCTACTCTTAGTTCTTTTAGAATTCTTAGGTGAATCCTGTCAGGCCCAATTGCTTTGCTCACCTTCAGTTTTAAGAGTTCTTTCAGAACCCTATCTTCTGTGAATGGACTGGTATCAACCTCCCTATCCAGAGTGCTTCTATTCTTTGATTTAGGTACCTCCCCCTCCTCTTCTTTTGTAAATACTCAGCAGAAGTATTCGTTCAGTATCCCTGCTTTTTCACTGTCCCCCTCTGCCCACCCTCCCTTCCCTTTATTAAGCCTCGCTATCCCTCCCTTGGTCATTCTTCACTCCCTAATGTACCTATAAAATGTTTGGCTATCTTTTCCTCAGTTTGGGCCTTTGCTATTGTGACTGCCTTCCCTGCTTCCCTCTGTTTTTTTTTTTAATATATTTTTATTAAAATGTTTTCTTTTATATTAGGAAACATTTTACATTCATTGACATTCTGGTACATACTTAAAAAGTTTATCTTTTCTTTAGATATCATATAATTAGTATGAGATAGAGATCTTTATATTTAATACAATCTTTACTATCAAGGTCCTATATTCCTTTTTTTGTTATAAAAAGTTTGCAGTTGGTTATTTCTAGATCTTATTTCCCCCCTTCCACCCCCCACGCTCCACTATGGACAGAAATCTGGGTCCACTTCTACTTGGTGTATGACCCATCTCTGCCACAGCTGTGCGATCTTCTGTGATTGGTTATTACTTTTAGCAGTAATATTTTCCATCTGATATATTGATATCATTATTCGTCTCCAATCTTGTATGGTAGGAATGTCTTGAGTCATCCACTTTTTTGTAAGAGACTTTTTTGCAGCCAGCAAAAAATAGGTAGTAAAGTTTTGTCTGTGGGGGTGAATGGTCCGGGTAGACTGCTAGTAATAACATTTTGGCTGTAAGTTCAATATTTTCTCCCAGACTGTCTGTCATTTCTCTTTGCAAACTTATCCAGAAAGGCATTAAGAGTGGGCACTGCCACATAATATGTGCAATATCAGCCATCTTACATCCGCACCCCCTCCAACAAACCCCATACTCAATTGAAAGGTACACTGTCAGCCGAGCAGGTGACCTGAAAAACCTGGACCTACACTTCCATGAATATTCTCTCCAAATGCATGATTGAGTAATTTTGACTGCCAGAAAGGCTGTAGAGGACCAAACCTCTTCGGATACGTCAAGGTCCAAGTCTCTGTTCCAGCTAATCAATATTGATCTGGTTGATTCTTTAGTTAGATCTCACATTATTTTGTTTAGGTTTCCCATTAAATTATTCCAATGGTTTCCTAAGGAATGGTCAGAAAATAACCTTAGAGGGGAGGGATCGAGGGAATCAGTTTCACCTGAAAGATTTGATTTCTTAATATATGATTTCTAATTTGAAGGTATCTAAAGTGATCAGTGTTTAATAGATTAAATTTCAGCTTTAGATCTTCAAATGATAGTATCCCACTGGGACTCAGGAGCTGGAATATCTGTTCCAATCCTAGTCTGCGCCACCGAAAGTCAAATCACTGTAAGATGGAATAAAGAGTTCGTCTTCAGAAATGACCTTACAGTATCCATAGATTAACTTAAATGGCTCTTTGCCATGTATGTGGAACCATAGTTTTAGAACCTGCGAAGTAATTTCAGTAAAGTCTTTTATAGGAGGAGACCTCCCAGAGGAAGAAAAAATTATTTTTTTTATGTCATGCATGTCATTCAGGTGAAATTCTAACTTCTTCCATAAGGAGTTGAACTGTTCTGAAAGCAAGAGGAGAAGTATTTGGAGAAATGCTGCCTCAGCATATCTTTCAAGGTCTGGGAGGTTTGTTCCACCCTGGGCTAAGGGATAATTTTAATACTGAAAGCCGAATTTGCGGTTCTTGTTTGTTCCACACAAATACCGATATCATGTTGTCCCATGATTTAAAGTAATATGATGATGGGAAACATGGGATGTTTTGGAACAGATACAATAATCGGGGTAAAACATTCATCCTGATTGTTTCAATTCATTGGAACAGGGAGAGTGGAAGGTGCGTCCACCTGTCCAAGTCCTTCTTTATCGAAACAGAGATAGGTTCATAATTGATTAATTCAATTACCTGCAGGTTTTGGGATATATTTATGCCTAGATATTTTATTTTGGTGGAGTGCCAGTTAATAGATGAGCTTCTCTTTTTAAAGTGTAATTATATATGAGAGCTTTTGTTTTGGATATGTTTAATTTGAAGCCTGCCAATTCTTCAAATACTGTTAAAATGTTCCATGTCTCCATGATCAATTCTAAGGGAGACAAAAGACACAGGAGAATGTCATTGGTAAAGAGACTGGTCTTATATTCATTTTTGTTGCAAAGGGATTCCTTCTATTTTTTTTGATGCTCTTATTGCTACTGCTAAGGGTTCGATGTATAATACAAACAGTAAGGGGGAAGCGGACATCCCTGTCTTGTACCTTGATGTAAAGAGATTGAAGAAAGTCCCCCATTAATACGCACATATGCCTTAGGAGAAAGATATATTTGGCACAACCATTGTAAAAATGAATCTGGAAATCCAAAAGCCCCAAGTGTGTCCCATAAAAAGGGCCAATAGACCCAATTAAATGCTTTTCTGAGTCTAGGCTTATAAAAGCATCTGGTATTTTGGGGGTTTGGATATATTCTATTAAAATTAGGGATTTTCTAATATTGTCCATTGTAGACCTATTTTTTATGAAACCGGCTTGATCTGGGTGTATTATTGTTGGAAAGATATTTTCTATTCTGGTTGCCCAAATAGCCATATAGATTTTATAATCTGTGTTTAGTATGGATATTAGGTGAAAGGCTGATGGATCTAATTTGTTGCCATCCGGTTTGGGGATTGCTGCAATCGTGGCATATTCCCAAGTCGAAGGGAGGGTTCGCCCTTCTCCGTCTCTCCATACACTAGGAGAAGTCTTGGAGTTAATTCCTTATTAAAAACTTTATACCACTGTCCTGCGTATCCATCAGGACCCGGACAATGTCTTGTGGAATGTTTTGTAACTGCAGTACCTATTTCTTTGATTACGATCGGAACCTGCAATTTCTGTATTTGGGAACTTGTTAATTTTGGTAGCTGTAATTGGGTCAAAACATTCTGCCTATCATTCTGAGAAGAGTTATTTTGTGGTGTATATAATTGCTGATAGCAGTGAGCAAAAGTTTATCTTATTTCTTCTTCTTTATGCGTTATTTTGCCCATTTGGGGATGTTTAATTTTCAGTATTGTTACTGTGTGTTTTCTTGCCCTCAACTTCTGAGCCAGTCTACGTGCCCCTCTTGACCCTCCCTCATAATTAGCTTGTTTTAAGTATATAAGGGACATCTGGATCTTGTCATCCATTATTTTTTGGATGGCCACTTTGGTCTCTCTTATTTTAATTGGTAATACTTTATTCGCTTCTCTATAAAGCAGTTGATAATTTTGTAGGGTGGTAATGAGATCATTGTATTTATTTTCTCTCTCCTTTTTGATTCCAAGAGGTGTAATGATTTCACCTCTAATGGTGACCTTCATTTCATCCCAAATGTTGGCTTCTGAAACTTCAGAAGAGAGGTTATCTTCGAAAAATTGGGGGATTCTCTTCTTCATTTGGTCAGTGAACTCCCTATCCTTTAAAAGATAAGGACTTAACCTCCAGAGAGTTTGTTTAGATTTCTTAACTAAGTCAAGTTTTAATAATATTGGATGATGATCAGATATAATTTGGGGCATAGTGTGATATCACAAACTGTAGAAAAGTGCTCACATGTGGAGAAAACATAATCCAGTCTTGAATACGAGTGAAATCTTCCCGAATAGTATATAAATCCTGGGGAGGAAGGAAAAAATTTCCTCCAGACATCCACCAAACCAAGATTTTCAAGTTGTGCTTTGAAAAATTTTACAGAATTGGGCAGACGGTAAATTTTAGGGTTTGAGGAGTCAAGGTTTGGTTTTAATGTCATATTAAAGTCACCGGCCATTATTAACTGACCCTGTAGTGAGTCCAGGATTTTTGCCAAGATTGACTGAATTATTGGTGTTTTAATCTGTGGAGGTAGGTATATATTGGCTAAAGTGACATCCTGGTTATATAGGAGACCCTGGATTATAACATAATGTCCTAACCCATCTGAATATATTTTATCTATTTTGAGTTGGGTGGTGGCAGGTATCATTATTGCGACTCCCCTTCTTCGGCCACTCAGATGAGAAGAGGAGTGGATCATATATCTGCCCCCCCAGGATAATTTCTAGTGTCCCAGCTCTGAGAGGTGTGTTTCTTGTACAAATATAATATCTGCCTTTTATTTATTAAGGTACTGGATTGTTTGTGCTCTTTTTATGGGGTTATGGAGACCGTTGACATTTATGGAATAAATCCTTACTGGTTGGGTAGTCATTTAATTTTGTTTGTTTTTATTTAGCTTTTTTGTTATTTTGGGTTTGTTACTGAAGTCTATTCTTTTTTTATAAGATAGCATTCTTTTCTTTTCTTTTTTTTTGTTTGTTTTTCAGGTCATTCCAGCTTGTCGTCACCTGGACCACTCCTCCCAGGACCTTGTGGAAAAATCTGCCTGTTGCCATATTCCCCTCCTCAGGCATCATGCTTGATCTTTTACATTCCAGATTATTAAGCATTTTGATTAAAGCATTGATGGGCAACATTGTATTTTATCTCCAGTGTCTCCTTTCTCACCACACTTTCAAACTAACTTCAATACCATAAACAGGTATTCTAAAACTAACTTTAACATTTAACTTAGCTATATTAATAAGAACTATGTATATGAGCACTTCCATTGTTAAGGTGGTAACGCTGGTGTCAGCGTGGCTCAGTTGGTAGCACATCTGCCTCTGGACCAGAAAGTCGTGGGTTCTCTTCCCACACCGGGATGGACTTGCACCTAAAAATCGCTGGCATCCGAGTGCAGTATTGGGGGGTGCTGTACTTCTGAGGTATGCTGTCCTTCAGATGAGATGTTAAACCGAGGTCCCTTCTGCCCATCCTGGTGTTGTCCTGGTGGGTGTCCAGGTGGAAGTAAAAGAACCCAGGGTACTCTTTGTAAAGAGCAGGGAACATTCCCAGTGTCCTGGCCAACATTCCCCTTCCCATAAACTGGTTCATGCAATCATCCAGGCTGTGTGTGGGTGATGATGTGCGATATGGCTGCCACCACACATTCAGTCACTTCACTACCAGTCTAGCATTGCTTGTAAAGTACTTTGGGATACTGTGTATGAAAAGCGCTATATAAATACTGATTCTTCTTACAGAAATCTCAAGCCAGTCTCCTTAAGGGGACTGGGTTTGATGGAGGATCTCCTCTAACTGGAGATACCTCCAAGAATGGGAATTTACCACCCAAGTAGTCCGATGAAACTAGTAAGTCAGGGCCCCCTTTACAGCTAACATAAACCCTTCCCCATTCCCAATTGTTCTATGTGGATTACCAGAACCCAGACCTAAATTCATTACTTTCCCACCCACTCGCTTCCTTCTGCTTTAACTGGTACAGTTCTCTATCCTGCTCCTTCTGTGTTTCCTTATACTTCCTGAATGCTAGCTTCTTCTCCTTAACCTTCCCCGTCACCTCTTTTGAGAACCATAGCATTTTTTTCCTTCATTGTGCTTTGTTGATTGGCATCACACAAAGGCTTGTTGCCTCTGTGATGGCTGTTTTGATTTTTCCCCATTGTTCCTCCACCCCTCCTTCTTGCCCATTTGCTAGTGCTTTTCTGAGGCACTCTCCCATTGTCCCAAAGTCATCTCTCCTAAAGTCCAATACTCTTGCTTTTGTATGGCTTGACTCTATGGCTGTGTTTATCGTGAACCACACTGTTTGGTGGTCACTTGTTCCCAGATAGCTACCCACTTGTAAATCCGAGATTCTTTCTCCATCCTCATTTGACAGTACCAGGCCTAAGATTGCTCCCTCCCAAGTGGGTTCCACCACTAGCTGTCTGAGGCATGCCCCTTGTAGGGCATTGAGAATAACCCTGCTCTTGGATGTGGCTGCAGCAAAGGTGCTCCACTTAACATCTAGCCTATTCAGGTCCCCCATCAACAATATCTCCCCTTTCTCTGCCATTCTAAGGATGCCTTCTATCATTTTCTTGTCCATTGCCTCCCCCTGAGATGAAGGTCTGTATACAACCCCCGTGTGGATTGTGGTGCCATATCCTGTCTCCAGGGTGATCCACAGTGCCTCCTCTACTCCCTGTTTATCCTTTAGTACCATTGCTTTGATCCCTTCCTTTAGATAGCTACTCCTCCTCCTCTTTCACCCTCCCTGTCCCTCCTGTAGCTTGTGTACCCTGGTATGCTGACATCTCATTCATGGTTCTCAGTGTACCATGTTTCTGTGACTGCCACGATAACCAGGTGTCCCTCTTCTATCAAGGCCACTAGTTCAGGGAGCTTGTTACACAGACTATGGGCATTGGTACTCATCACCACCCATTTTTTGATGGCCTCACCCCTTTTAGCCCCATCCCTCTCCTTACTACCTTTTTTTGCCTCTACCCGTGTCCTGCTTCCTTTTGACTTCTCTGCCTTGGTGTTTACCTCTCTAACTACCGTGTTTTGTGGGGGAAGGCTGGGTTTTCCCTGCTCCTTTTCAGTGCCTCCCCTCTTGGCTAGTTTCAATGCTTGTCAATGAAGCATTTAAACCAATCATCTAGGATCCTGGTTCCCCTCCCGGACAGATGCAGACCATCACCCCAGGATCGGCCTGCATCCCTCCAGGTGGACGCCAGTCCCCAATGAATCCCAAACCCTGAGCTCTGCACCAGTTTTTCAACCATTCATTGAATCCCATGGTTCGGAGTACCCTAGCATTACACTTGCCATAGACAGGCAGCACCTCTGAAAAGGTTACCATATGTGCTGCTTGTCTAAGGCCCCTTCCCAACTCTTCAAACTCCTCTTGCACTGCTCTGACCCCATTCCCAGCCAAGTCATTTGTCCCTAGGTGGACAATGACATCCAGCTCCCTCCCTCATGTAGCTGCTCCCACGATCCTGAGGATTCACTCTCTGTCCCTCCAAGCTGTGGGGTGCCAGGTAGGCAGCTTACCTTCCTTTCCCCTTCCTCCCCCAGTTCTACCCCCCTAACGATTGAGTCCCCTACCAGGAGTTGTTTCCTTCCCTGTGGGATCCCATGCTACCCTCCTGTGGGTCTCCTTTGTGGAGGTTCCCAGCTCAATTGACTGTATAAGGAACAGTTACATAAGAACTTATTGTAACAGTAGATCTTTTAGAGCATCTCATTTATTAGGCCACACCTTTGGAACCATAGCCATCAGTGCTAGGACCACACAGACATTTTGTTAGCCAGGGGCCGTTCACAATAATGTGCCATGTCTAAGTGTATATAAGTTGGGCAGCACCATCACTTCTCAGTTCCCCACCAGTGATTAGCCTCAGAGGACTTCCAACTGTGAGGAACAGGAGATAAGACCAGCACCAGGTGCACAAGGAGAGGCATGGGGCTTGATACAGCACGCATATAGGTTTTATGGTGCAGCATTTGATATAACCCTTACTGAAGCAGAAGGGGGAAGGAGAGATGGACAGCATGGCCTAATGGAGGAGATTCTCTTGAAGATCTGCTGTTATGCTAAGTTCTATCTTCATCAAGGATATCTCCTCCATTAGGTCACGCCTATGGAAGGATTCTCAAGCAATATCAAGAAAACTGGGTGGATCGTACAGTCTGATGTATATTCAAGACAAAAGACCTTGCAATACAGCAAGCCCCAAACCAGCATGTCTACAAAACATTATGCCCAGACTGTAATGTTTAGTGAAGGTGTGGACAGTGCTCCATGTGGTTGCAGCACATGTCAACAGCAGGGACATTCTTGAAACAGGCAAAAGAAGAGGCCACACCCCTTGTGGAGTGGCCTTGAACATCACCAGGAAGTTCCTTACCGTACTTCCTATAACAGAATGTATACAATGTGTCAGCTATTTGGATAGGCACTGTTTAGACAGATAGACAACCTCTTGGGTGAATGAAACAAAAAGCTGAGAGGACCTTCTGCAATCCTTGGTGCAAGTAATATAGTATTTTAGTAATCTATGAACATCCAAAGTATGGAGTAATGCCTCACCCTGACTGGCATGCTCTGGGTAATAAACAGGAACGTCTGTTTTTTTTTAAATTCAGTGTAAATTCAGATACCTCCTTCAGCAGAAACCTAGGATTCAAATGTAAAGAGACTCTGTCTTTACAAAAAAAAAATTAGAAAGCTTACACATGAGATCCTGAAGCTTGAAATCCTCCAAGCAGAAGTCATTGCAACTTAAAATAACATTTTCTAGGATAGGAAATGTAGGCCAAAAGTTGCCACTAGCTCAAAAGGAGCCAACGTCAATTTTCAAGCACAAAACTGAGGTACCAAGGCAGGACTGGATTACAGATAGGAGGTTTCATATGGAGAATATCTCTCAGAAATGTATGGGATTCCTCTAATTGGGCAACCGTACAATCATCAATAGAGGCATAGAAAGCTGATATAGAGGACAAATGCACCTTAAGTGAGGAACAGTGTAGGGCAGAGTCAGACAAGGACTCCAGCACAGCAGTTACAGGACATGTAAAAGGGTCCACATTCCTGGAAGCAGCCCACAAAGTGAAGTGCTTCCATTTCAAGGAATAGATACAGTATATCTGGCAGAAGACTTTCTAGCTGCAATCAGCACATCAGCAACCTTAGAAGATACCCTGAGATGTGCAGTGGCTATGTCTTCAGGAGCCAGGTGTGAAGATGTAGGGACTTCAGATCTGGATGGACCATAGTCTCCCTGTCCTGTGACGACAGACCCTGACACAGAGCCAGAGGGACAAGGGGCTCCACCGCCATCTGTTGCAGAAGTGGAAACCATATCTGGCAAAGCCATAATGGATCAATGAGGATGAGAGGGGCACTCTACCCTCGTGGCTTGAGCAGAACCCTCGTATTTGGGGAACTGGGGGAAATGCATATAGGAATTTCCCTTTTCAAGATACGGACAACATGTCTTGCCAACAAACTCCGGGTTCAGGAGCGAGTGAGCAGAAATGCAGCAGTTTTGCATTGTGTGGAAATGCAAAAAGGTCAAACTCTGGATGACCCTCATCTTGTGATGAGATCACTTACCACAGAGGTCGGCAGCTCCCATTTGTGAATCATGGAATGTGACCTGCTTAGCCTGTCTGCCAAGATGTTTTGGAGACCTGGGAGAGGCATGATTGACAATTGTAGGATATGGGACAGAGCTCGGTACCATACTCCCATTGCTTCTCTGCATAAGGGACAGGAGTGAGTGTCCCTTTGTTTGCCGATATAATGCAACACACTGACATGGTTCCTCTGGATTAGCAGAGGACGTGGAAAAAAAGATTCTGAAATGCTGGAAGGTTGTACAAGACAGCTCTCATTTCCAGGACATTTATATGCAGCTTGGCCTTCACCCTGGTCCATGACCCCTGCGTCTGGTAAGGACTGAGATAATTACCCCAGTAGGAGCCCGAGGTATCCGTGGTGAGGATCTGTACAGAGCTGTTACAAGGAATGGAACACACTTCAACAGGTTTTCACAATCCAGTCACCACAGCAAAGCTCTGCAGAGTAGAGATGTGACAAGGACCATTTGGTCCAGCTCATCTGTCTACTGATTCCACTGGACCCTACATGTCCACTAAGGAATTCTCATATGAAAGCATGCCAGTGGCACAGTCATTATGGCTGCAGCCATGAGACCCAGGAGATGTAACATTGTCCTTGCAGAGACATAATGGCTCTTGTATATCAATTGTACCTGGGTAACCAGACTGTCTGCTCTGTCCTGTGGGAGGAGAGCACATCCCTCCTCTGTCTAAGGCTGCCCCTATGTAATGTAGTCTTTGGCAGGGAGTCAATACAGACTTTGGCACATTCACTGTTACTCCCAAGTCAGTGAATAACAGATGTGTCCAAGACAGTATGTAGCAGAGCTTCCCTGGTGCTCATCTTGAGATAGGGGAACACATATAGTAGGCCTTCCCTGAAAAGGGCTCTGCTCTACTGCCAAACATTTGGTAAAGACTCATGGCACAGAAGACAAGCCAGAGGGCAATACTCTGAACTGATAGTGTTTTCCCTTCGGTACAAAGTGGAAGTATTGCCTGTGGGATTTTTTGATCTCAATATGAAGTTATGCATCCTTCATGTCTCAAGAACAAAGCCAGTCCCCTGTTTGAAGAAGGGGAATCAGAGCTTGCAGGGATAACAATTTAAACTTTTTGCATTTGATGCAGACGTTAAGATCCCTGAGATCCAACACAGGATGCAGATCCCCCTGTCCATTTTGGGATAAGAAAGTATCTGGAATAAAACCCTTTATTTCTCTCATGAGGAAGAACCAGTTCTTTAGCATGTTTTTTTGAATAATGACTGTACTTCTTCCTTCAGAAGGGAAAAATGGCCCAGATGATAACAAGAAGGAGACAGAGGATGATGTGGGTGGGGAGGGAGGATGATCTGGAGGGATTCCTAACAGCTCCAGAGCATGCCCCCTTGCAATTATCTCCAGAACCCACTCATCTACAGTGATCTCTTGCCACTGTTTCAGATGCAGGGAGATCCTGCCACCTACAATCACCCCGGGGGTAACAATGGAGGTGAGGCTGGGGATGGAATACAGTCAGGTGGAACTGGTAGTGGCTGAGCCACCAGAACTGACTGCTTTGGGTGCTTTTGTATGTAACCTGGGGGGATGGGAACACAGAAGGGGGTCACTTCCCTTACCATGGCCTTTCTGACAGTATGCATGGCTACCTGGGACAGTAGGCTGATGAAAGGATCCTCTCCTGTGACCCTCAGAAGGAGTGGGCTGCATGGACTTTACAAACCCTAAGAGTCAATTTTGAGGTCTCAATGTTATGTAGAGCCTCTTCAACATCATAGTCACAGTTTTGTCTCTCTAAAAGGGGCATTCAAAACTGCCTGCTGCACATCACTGGCAAAGCCAGCAACTCTGAGCCAAGAATATTTTCTTATGTAAATGACAAAAACAGCAGCCCTGGCAGAAGCATCACAGACATCATAGGCTGACCGTAGTAAATCTTTGCCAACCTCGGCATCAGAGCAAATCATTCATGGCAGAGCCATAAGACAACACCTGGGTTACAGTACGAGCAGATTTCCACAGGCTTATCTGACATTTTTTTCATGTGGGTAGTTTGAAGTCCTATGGTGGCCCAACAATGAAGAGGCATAAGTATGCTTGCCCATCATATCCAGCCTCCTAGATTCTTTATCAGGAGTCAAAGTACCCATATGTTTAGGTGCCCTGGACCTATCATGAGCACCTATGGTAACTACAGAATCAGTTTATGGCTGGTTTGCATAATAAGGCATAGCAGATGGTGCAGGATACTGCTTATTAGCCTTCCTAGGACCTTCAAGCAGAGAGTTTGATCTATATCATGCAGCAAAGGTAGCATCCTCTAATGCAGGATATATAGTTGGAATTATAATCGAGGTAGAGCAGGGTACTTCCAAAAATTCCATTAGATCTCTTTTTGTGGAATCTTTCTGTTTCTCAGAAAAGCCTGTGGCATACTACATTTGCTGCATCATGACCTGGAGAGTTGGATCCTCAGGAGAAGATCTCAGGGTACAGACCACAGAGTCCTCATGCAGGATGAGAGATTAGAAGTACAGCGAGGTGCTATATATATTGTTCTCCCTCATATTCCTCCCCTGAATCCATGAGGTCAGGACTGTATCACACTTCACTGTCGACGTCTCTATCGATGATGGGAACTGCAGAATGAACTGACAACACTGACGGCACCTGAGAGGGAGGGATCAGCGGCATACTAGAGGACCTCAGCAAGGACTAAATACCAGGAGGCCTCACTGGCAGAATATCTGGCTATACTGGTAGATCAGGCAGAATGCACCTTCTCCATGGCTTTTACACTTTTGAGAAGGAAGTTTTCTAGAGCTTTCTTATGGCATTGCCTTGTAGCCTGGTTGAAGCTTTGGCAAAAACTCTGGCAAATCTCACAAATCCTCATGTTGTGAGCCAGCCCTAGCTAGTACACACAAACCGCGTATGTGTCTTCTCTATAAATCTTATTTCTGCACTTACAATACCGATATAAAGGCTCTTTGAATTTCAGCTGCATATACAGATGATGAAATAAACACTTGGTAAAATAAAAGCATAAATAGCAACAGCTAGGTTGACGGTGTTTCCTTCAGCAGGTCTGATGAGAAAGATCGATGGCAGGAAAAGAACTGAGGAGTGATGGGGCCGCCCATGCTTATATACACATAGATATGGCATAGCACTGTGTGTGGCCCCTGGATAGCAAATGTTTCTGTGTGGTCCTAGAGCTGGCTGCTATAGTTCTAAAGATGTGGCCTAATGGAGGAGATACCCTTGAAGAAGGTCAGCTATTACTGTTTTAAATAAAAAACTTCAAAACTTATTTATAATAACAAGAAAATTAAAAAGTACAGAAACAGAAAGGGACTTAATTATTGTAAACCATACATTTAAGACTATCTCTCAGTATACAGGAAGCCATAGTGAAGACAAACAGGGTACTGTGCTCCACTAGGTGTGGAATTCATCATCATAGACCAAACATAATTACTGTACTCTGCAGAACACGTGTAAGCCCCCATCTGGATTATGGGTCTTAATTCTGGTCAACAAATAAGCAAGGGGCACTGATGGACTTGAGAAGGTACAATGAAGGGCTACTAAAATAATAGATGTGTTTTGCAATCTTCCATATCAGATTACACTTGCTAAACTAAATCTCTTGCCCCTATACACAAGACATATAAAATGGTATCTGCTCGTACTGCTTGCTATCATTAATGATCCTGGACTTCTGTTCCACTTAAACATGGACTTTAAGCCAGATGTAACTGGTACAAGTGATCACCCACTTTAAATAAAGAAAGGTGTCTTCAGATCTGATAAATGTAACACTTTCACCCAACGGGCAGTTGGGCTGTGGTATAACCTGACCTAACATGTGGTCTTAAGCAAGGACAAGGCTACAGTCAAACAGAACCTAGATAAATACATATTAGGTATGAGTGAATTAGCTTATTTCCACTATATTAGTGGTTGAACAGTTTAAATGGGAGCTATACCGTGCCCAAGTATAGATCAGCAGTCAATTGTTGATGTATATCAGAGCATGGTATAGCTCTCAGATGTCTACTTCTCAAACCAGAGATATTAATACATTCATCCATAGATTTTTACTATAGGCACTCCTGCAGCTGCTCCCCGGCTCACACGTCACACTCGGGACAGCCATGGGAGGTTTTGGGAGGGGATGCTGTTCAATATGCCAGTGGGAGGGACAGCAGGATCAATCAGATAAAGTAAGTAACTATAAACAGCATAAAGCTAAAAACTGTACTTACAGTGGTAAACTGCTAATTGGGGGCTGCCCCACATAGAGGTGTGGGGCTTTAGCAGGTGGATGTTTCCCTTTAACATGTAAAGACCAAAGACCTAGGTAGCTTCCTGTAGTATTAACACAGTAGTGAGAAGCATCCATATAAATGTGAGAGATCCAAGCCTGCTACCCTTTGGATAAAACCTACTTATGTTCACGCAGTATACAGACAGTACATTCACAGTCAGTTAACTGAAGTAGCAGCTCATCCCTGAGTGCTAAGAATGACTAGCAAGTTTTCTACTTGTGAGTTATACAGGTAAAATTTAATTTTCAATGTAAGAAAATGCAGTTGAGGCTTATGCACATATTGACTGTGCAAGAGTAACCCACCCACTAAAACATAAAAAAACACACATGTAATAAAATATAACATTTACCATGCTCCAGCTGTAGCCACCAACAAGATAAATGCTGTCATCAAGCACTGCACATCCTGGGCCACTACGGCCTTCCAAAATAGGAGTCTGGAGGATATTCCACTGGTCACCTTTTGGATCATAGCATTCCACAAGCATGACATCAAGGTGTGAAAATCCTAAACAAAAAAAAATTATTAGACCTTTCTATGATGGCAACTACATAGATTTAAAATAATGAAGGGCTGTTGAGTTGGAAATCGGAGCACCCAGGAAGGTGGAAACAATCACACAGACTGCTTACCTGCCAAGGGCCCTATGCTCAACTCTCTCTGCATCCTTAAAGTGGCCAAAATGAAGGATGTACTCCATTTTGTCATGTTTTTCATGCTCTGTCTGTGGCAGTGACACAATGCTTTATACAATATCACAGAAACCACTACTGTAACCAGAGGAGGACAAAGCAAAATTCTCAACTGCCCCAAAAGGGCCTGGAATAACCTTTGGGGGTTGGGAAGGGGAAAGGCTGTAGTTGTTACACCTGTTGAATTAAGCAATAAGATATGACCAGGGTTAGATTAACGGTATGTTAATCACCCCTTTGAAGACATAATATGGCGATGCAACTGAGTGCCATATACTACTATACGAGGGGGTTACTATTAATCTAACCCTGGTCATACCTTATTGCTATTATTATAATTAGGAATTTAAAAAAATAATTGTGTTATCATCTGTATAGAAATAATACATGATAATGTGTGTTTTATACTAAAATAGTCCTTCTGCAATTGCTTTCCAGATCCTGGAGTGCAGAACATCACAATGCAGGCTGCAGAGTGGTATGAATAGCAACTGTCTCTCTTACCTCTGGAATACCATTATACACTGGCCATTCAGCTGTTAAACTCGTTACCTGATGAACTCCAACTTTATAAGTCAGTATGTATGGATTATGGCTTCTGAAACTACATGATCTTCAGTACTAATATATGTGATTCGATTTACAAAATGGGAGTCTTAAGTGTAAGTTTTAAATGTTTTAAAATTGGAACATTAACTACAATAATGCGAAGTTGCGCTGTCCAATCTTCAAGTAAGCCTGGCTCTAGTGCACATGTTCGTGATCAATGCCCCGATTTTTAAAACATTTTAAAAATACACTTGGACTACTCACTTTGCAAAGCTAATTACACAGAATGGTACTGACAATCATTCAGTGTAATAAAGCTTAATAAATACATACTGAATTTTAAAATCAGAATACGTCAAGTTTAACAACTGATTATACTGGCACATGTCGGTTGCCATGGAAGGGGCGATACTAATGCTCAAGGCTGTACTCTGTCTCCCACTTGCTGTCTGCTTTCTTGACTGTTGGGACTGGGACTAACTACACACACTTACTGGGAGGTTTCATGGAGGAGGACAGGGGATCGATGTGCAGTTTTTTCTCTCACCAACTGCTGGAACTGGGACAGCGCACAGGTTACACAGAGGAGGACTATATAGCTCAGTAGTTCCTCACTCGCTGTACCTGTACTTAACCCAGGAGACCAGCTGGCAAAATGGTAAGCTACCATCACTGGGTCAGTTAGGGGCAAGGGTGGGGGTTGGTGGCAGCCAGACCAGAAAAAAAACAAACAGAAATGACTCACTTACTCAGTGCCTATCATGACCACTAAACAGCTGCCTAATGATCCCTTCCATGCAGCCAAAGGGGTGATCAACTAACACCTAACTTGGACAAACGATGTTGGAAATGAACATATTATTCACAAGATGACAGTTCCAATTGGGTTTCTTTTAAATGTTGGGAAGGGACTTAATATTGGGTCACCCATTATTGGATAGCTATTTTTTCATTTGAAAGTGAACCCTATGCCAAAAATAGCTGGAACTTCATTCAACCTATGGCAAAAAGACTACGCTGTAAATAGGATCTACAAGGTAAGGTACCATGGGTTAATATAACCCTACTAGAACCCTGGCAACCAATCAGATTGTTGCAAATGTTGTTGCATTATAATAATTGTAAATAAGGGTTGTCAGAACTAGTTCTAAAAACATTAGAACCCTTTTAGAATCCAGGAGTTAGTGTTCTAATTTATAGCTAGAACACCCCCATGGGTTCTAAGTGTTAAGGGTTCTAAATACTAATTAAAATGCTTTTTTGTTCAGACATTTCAAAAATAGGAGATGCCAGCTTGGAAAACAAACTATTGTGAATTACATCCTGAAATGTTTTAGAGCGAGAGATGTGACAATGTGCTGCTCATAATGCAGATGTGCTAAACGTATGGAATTGTGATGCTCAACTTTTGAATTTTTACAGGCACATCGTGTTTCTCTTTTCTGCATATGCAGTGAAACAATATTATTGCTGTGCTTGAGATTGCTGGTCTTCTATTTATGTTTATTTTTCTCCTCTAAGTTTCTTTCTCTGTTTTTTCTCTCCAGTTTTAGACACAAAGGGTGGGATATTCAGAGGAGTTGCGCCATGCGCAATAGGGATGCGCCCGCGCAAGAGTGGAAATGCACCATAGTGCGATATTCAGCGGGAGCAGCAGCACAGCACAACATGCAATGCGCCACAGCGCAGCAGAAATGAATGCATGTGCAACTGCAGGGGGCGGAACCAGGAATAATGTGCGCAGTACGATATTCATCACTCAGCGATGTGCGCAGTAGCGGAGCAAGCGGAAGTTGCATGACAGCGGAAATGAGCCAAAATAAAAGGGTGCAACAGAGGGGAGGATGAATGCGCCACAGAGGAGCCATAGGTGGGGGCACGGAGACAGAGTGGCAGGGAGGCAAGACAGGAAGCAGGGGGCAAGTGTGGCCAGGAGGTGGACAGGGCCCACCGGAGGTGTGCGTGAGTGAGAGAAGGAGTGTGTGTGTGTGCCTATATGTGTGTGTGTGTGCGAGAGGGCCTGAGAGTGCCACAGTGGACAGAGGGCAGTGGTAAGAGGCAAGGCACACAGAGGTGAACAGCCAAAAGTGAACCCAGTGCACCAGCAACACACAGCGGGGGGGGACCAGGTAGACAGCCGACCGGGGGGGGGGGGAGACACCAGCCAGGGACATGGCCAGTGCCACCTTCCAGATGGAGGCGGTAATGAGGGGTGTGAGAAGGCAGGCAGCAGGGAGGTGCGGGCATGGAAGGGCCTGTCAGCGGTATGCCTAGAACAGGCTGTACTGAGCCCGCACCACCTTCGAACAGTACAGTGACACTGAGATCGTGGGACGGTACCACCTGAACCGGGTGATTCTGAGGCAACTCTGTGAGCTGTGCAGTGATGAGATGCAGGCACCCACACGACAGAGCCATGCACTGTCTGTGGAGATGGAGGTCACAGTCATCATGTGCCTGCTCACCACAGGCACCTTCCAGAGACCAACAGGGGATATGATAGGCATAACCCAGTCGGCCGCATCACGCCTACTCACACAATTCCTCGGTGCACTGCTGCCACATGTTGCGGAGTACATCTGTTTCCCCAGCACACAGGTGGAGTGCACAGCACACATTCAGGAGTTCCACAGGGTAGCACAGTTGCCTGGTGTGCTCGGGGCCATAGACTGCACCCATGTAGGCATCCGCATGCCACCTGGCCCAGAGGGGGCGGCGTACATCAACCGCAAGGGCTACCCGAGTGTCAACTGCCAGGTGGTGCACGATGCAAGGGGATGCATAATCAATGTCTGTGCCATGCACCCTGGAGGAGCACATGATGCCTTCATCTGGCACCAGTCTGCACTGTGCCATAGGTTCGAGAGTGGGGACATCCCCACTGGCCATCTGGTAGGTGAGTACGCATAGCACGCTGGATGATGGGTGCAGACGTAGGGGTGTGTGGGGCATTTGCAGGGGTGCCATGGGAAATGGCCATGATGGCCCATGGCACAGTGATGCAGACCACCATGCTAACAACTCCCCTCTACACACAGGTGACAGTGGTTACCCGCTACGGCCCTGGCTGCTCACACCATACTGGCGCCCCATGACCCCAGTGCAGCAACAGTACAATGAGGCACATGCCACAACATGGAATGTCATCGAGCGGGTGTTTGGGCTGCTGAAGGCATGGTTCTGTTGCCTGCACACGTCAGGTGGTGCCCTACAGTACTGCCCCTCAAAGGCTTGTGGGCTAGTCCTGGCCTGCTGTATACTGCACAACATGGCCAACAACTGTGGGATAGCTGTTGAGGTCGAGGAGGGGGACAGCGGTAGGGACAAAGAGGACGCTGGTCCAGCTGGTGTTGGGCAGCCACCCCCTGAGCAAAGGGACCCCCGGCTGGCCCGGATGGCACAGCAGCACCGGGACACCATCGCAGAGGAGCACTTTGGACAACACAGGTAGGCAACGGGGCCACGTGCAACCACCAAGTCAAGGGCACAGCCCACAGAAAGGCAGGGGTGGACACCAGGGGCAGACGGCATTAGGGGCATGAGAATGGGAGGGGGACCACACACAAAGGCAGAGATGGGCAGGGCTGCACACATCACACACACACACGCACACTCACCACAACACATGCCCAAAGGGCAACAGACATGCCCACCCCAACAGGCACTCCCACACCAACACAGGACCACACACAACCATGCCCAGTGGCTGGCACTGTGCGTGCCTCAGACGCTGAGCACCATTGCACAGTGGTGGACAGTGCTATGCAGGCATCATCTTGCACACACCACAGTGGCCAGCAGCCAGGAGGGAGTGCACAGGGACCATGTGTGTGTAGGGCTGGGCACCTCATCCATACATCGCACAAAGAACACCACAGTCCACACAGGGCGGCGGCAGACAGTGGCTGTGAAGGGGGACGGGTCAGTCATGAGGCACAGTACCACGGACACCATGGATGCGTGGGAGACCCCGCCGAGACCTGCCAGCCATGCCAGGCTGACCAGTGGCCTCATGGGGTGGTACCGATTAGCCCTCAGGGGTGACGCTGCATGAACACGACCGTGTCCATGCAGGGGTCTGCAGGCCACCAAACATGCCTGCACCAGGCGTGCTAGGTATGCCCACAGCCAAACCCGGTGTCGACATAGCAGGGGTCACATGACGCCGGGAACGGGGGAGTGGACATAGCACTCTGCGGGGTGTGCGGCAGCTGGGCACCCAACCAGCTGGCCAGTGCAGCCATGACAGTCGCCATTGCAGTGGTCTGCCTGTCAATGGCAGAGGTCACATCCACCTGCTGCTGGGCCAACTTTGCCAGGAGCAAGGCATGGTCCCTGCTGTGCTGCTCCTCTGCCTGGTGCAGAACAGCTCTGAGCGCATCCACCGCCAGCATGAGCCGCATCTGCTGATCTACTGAGGCCTGGAGAAGATGGCTGTGATTGTCCAAGGAGTCATCTGCATGTCCATCATGCTGTTCCCCATGGTGTTCCTGGCCCTGCTGCCCAGCACCCCTCGATGGTGGGTGCTGCACAGCTCTGCCATTCTGGGGTACATCCACATGCGGTGCACTGTTACTGCCCCCCCGGCCCTGTCCCCACATAGACAATGGCCATCTGCTGCTGCCCCTCCGGCTGCCGATAGCCAGGCAACACTGGCGCGATCGCAGCAGCAGCAACAGCCCCACCACCCTGGCCGCACGCCAGTGCTGCCCCATTGAAGCATGCAGATGCAGCCTGGGAATGGGCTGTTGTGCAGGTAGCCATGCCAGCACTACCCGCGGAACCACCTGGGCGGATGCCATCCATGGGACCATCCTGTGTCCCACATACATCACTGTCTGGGACGTGCGTGACGTCATCATCAGTGCTGGAGCCATATGTGTGCAGACGTCATTGCATGTCCGTGGTCCCAATGGGGAAAAAGAACAGGGAAAATGGCAGCACAGGTCCGAGGCAGCTTGATAGCAGCAGCTCCATCGGCTGATGATGCCTGGAGGCATGTGCCGGTACTGGTTCCCCGCTGGGGGGAAGGTCCCCTTTTGCAGGTGTAGTTGCGTCTGCCAGCTGGGCATGCGAGCTTCGGAGTCGGCAGTGGAGTGGAGCGGTGGCTGGATGTAGAGCAGGGCTGTGGCTGCAGAGGACAAAATGTTAAATGATAAAAAAAAAAAAAAATACTTACTGTAAGAGTAGCTCTTCGAGAGAATCTCTTTCATCAGGCCACACCTTTGGAACACAGCCATCAGGCACTAGGACACATGAAAACCTTTGCAAGCAGTCAGCCAGGGGCTGTCCAGGATGATGTCAGGCGTCAGTGTATAAATAAACACGGGTGGCCCTCCTCTCCTCAGTTCCATACTGGAGATCATGTTCAGAGGACCTCCCTTTAGAGATCCAGGAGAGACCCCAGCCCTCCACATTCCAGGTGAGACAAAGGGCTGGAAAATGTAGCAATGGAGATAACTGCACAAGAATCCATTGTTGCAGACACAAAAAGGGGGAAGAAGGGTGGGATGGCATGGCCTGATGATAGAGATTCATTCAAAAATCCACTGTTATGATAAGTACATAACTATTCTATTTTCTTCAAGGATATTTCTTTCATCAGGCCACACCTTTGGAACGAGAAAAAAGCAGTACCAAAAGCTAATAGCCTGGGTGGCTGGAGCCTGCAGGCTTAAGAAAGTAGGCCCAACTCATTTACGAGAGACAATGTGTAGACTGTAGTGCTTAGTAAAGGTGTGGACAGTACTCCACGTAGCAACTGCACAGATTTCTGCAGCAGAAACATTCCAGAAACAAGAAACAGAAGTGGGCATGCGTCTAGTGGAATGACCACAAACCACACCAGGAAGTTCCTTAGTATAATTACTGAAGCAAAATGAATCAATGAATCAATTGTATTTTATACTGGAGAGTCTATGAGCAAAAATGCCGTCTTCACAAACGTCCAGTTGTACAGATATTTTTACAAAAAACTTGACAAAAAAAAGTACAGAATGAATAAGTTAAAACATCAAACAGTGAGGTGAGAAATAATACAGTATATACACTTAGTTAATACACTTAATTACAGCAGGTTTATACACAGGGGAAACATTTCATACAGTGGTAGACAGTCAAAGGGAAAAAGACTGAGGAAAATACACAAGAAGGGAGTATTTGTGGCAGGTGCTAGGGAAAACATGAGGCAGAAATGGGGAAGGGAGTGGGAGGAGTGGAAGGGGGAGTAAGAAATGAGGGGAAAATAACACAGAATAATTTGATGAGAGGGACAATAACAAAATATTTTAATATATTCAGGGAGGATGATGTCCTGGGCACACACAGGTGATAGATTTTAGGAGGTTATCCTTGAGGGTGCTGCAGAAGGAACTGACTGAGCTACAGGCAAGAATTTCAGGAGGCAAATTGTTGTAAGACTTGGGGCCCTCATACTGTAAGTGATAGAATTTTGAGCATGAGAGGTACGATAGAACAGATGTTGAAGATGGGACGGGCGGCCCCTCTTGTATTGTTCTTGGGGACCGACTTAGGAAACAGGGAGGTAACACTTGCTGGTAGTAGATTAAGGTTCACCTTATATAAGAAACAGAGTATTTTAAAATGGAACCTACCCTCAAGGGTGAGCCAGTTTAGAGGATTTTAAAGGTTACAGTGCTGGATATTCCATGAGAGGCCACTGACAAAGTGTGCGATTGCTATTATAAGTGGTCCTGAGTTTAGAGAAGAGGTGGGATGTGGTAAGGGGGGAGTAGACAGTGGAGATGTACTAAAGGAGGGGTAAGAGCAAGGAGCTAGCCAGAGGTAGTCTAGAGGTGGGGATTAGGAACTTTCGGATTCAGTATAAGAGACCCAGCCTCATATGAATCTTCTTAATGAGGTTAGCGATATGGATATTGAAAGTGAGGTGTGGGTTGAGAAACAGTCCCAAGTATTTAAATTCATCCACTTTTTCTATAGAGTTTCCAAGATTGTCCATGAGGGTTAAGCCTGAAATTATGGTTTTTCCTTGGGTCAGAAAAGATCATAAACATGGTCTTCTTGGAATTGAGGACCATACCCTTAGCAGAAAACCAAGAGCGTAGCATACTGAAATTTGCTTGCAGATTTCCAAACATTGTGTCCAAGTTGTTGCCACTTCAGTAAAGGGCCGCATCATCAGCATATAGCACAATTTTAGTAGAGTGGCAGATATCTGGAAAGTTGTTTATGAAAAGGGAGAAGAGGTGCAGGCCCAGGATGGACCAGTGAGGAACCCCATGTTTAACTGCACAATTGGTGGAAAAGTGACCATTGATGGTTGTTTTATGGGATCTGTGGGAGATGTAGCTACTGACCCATTTAACAACGTTCACAGAGATTTGCAGGCCCTGGATGGTATCAAGAAGTAGGCTATGGTCAACCAGGTCAAAAGCCTTGGTCAAGTCCACAAACACAGAGCCTGTGAACTGGCCTTTGTCACCGGCCTTGTGAATTTCGCTGTTGAATTTCACCAGGGCTGTTTCTGTGCAGTGGCCAGATCTAAACCCATGCTGGGCTTCTGAGAGAAGGTTATGGCAGTCGAGGAAGGCGGTGAGCTAGGTATGAACTACTTTTTCAATGAAACATTTCAATAAATAAATAAATACAATTTTTAAGAGGGGAGCTAGGAGAGAGATAGGGCGGTAATTACTGACATCATTCTTGGACCCTGATTTGAAGAGCGGTTTTACAGTGGTAGTTTTCCAGATGCTTGGGAAATGGCTGGAGCAAAGTGAGAGGTTAAGTATGTTGGTGATGGGGGCTGCTAGAGGTGTGATGGTGCATTTATGGATGTCAATTAAGTCAATTCCGTTTGCTCCTCTGCTGGGTTTGGGGTTGTTACACTTGACAAGCTTGATAGTGTCTGAAGGTTTAAGGGCCTGAAAATTAAATTTGGAGCAGGGCTCAGCAACAGAGTTTGAGATGGAGGGGGAAGGAGTGGGGGAGGAGTTGGGGAAGAGGGCATGGATGATTAATACAGTATTTATCAAGGTCTCCGAAACAGGAATTGAGATGTTAGCGACTTCGGAGGGGTCATTTGTCTGCTTATCCCCTTGGAGAAGCATGATGGATTCTGCATTCTTGTTCTTCCTGAGCAGGGAGTTGAGTATCCCCCATAGTTGACTGGGGTTTGCTGAATCCCCAAGCTGTTTATTTTGAAGATAATCAATTTTGGCCTTTCTGATGGCAGATTTGCACTTGTTTCCAAGAGCTTTGTAGAAGGAGAGCTGGTCAGGGTCCTTGGGCAGGGTCCTTGTGCTTAGTGTAACGGACCCAGGCCTGGTTCCTAGTCCTCATCAATTTAATGATGTTGGGAGAGACCCATTTGTTAACATGTCTCCTGACCCTAACTTTTTTGAGCGGGGCAAATTTATTGTAGACACTGTTGAAGAAAGTGGAAAATTTGTCTAGGACAGTATCAAGGTCACCTGAGACAGAGGTGAAAGGCCAGTCAACCAGGTGGAAAGCATGAGTTATGTCCTCAATACTGTCACTGGTGCGGCGTCTGGAGAAAATGAAATGAGGGGGGTGGTATTTGGCAGTCCAGTGGCAGACAGTGGCACAGTGATCACTTAAATAGTCTCACAGTACTGCTGAGTTGGTAATATGGGATGGATTGGAGATGATGAGCCACTCAATTAGCGTTTGGGTACCAGTCTTATAGTATGACCTGGTGGGGGTAGAAATAAGTTGGTGTAGACCATGGCCAGCAATGCAGGATTGGGGCTGTGTTGGCTTGGCTGGAGACCCAATTAATGTTAAAATCCCAGAGGAGTACCCACTCGCTGTTGAGGGGACAGCGTTTTCAAGGACAAGCAGGGTCACCAGGTCAGAGTGGGGGGTTCTATGGGGGAGATAGGCTGTTGTAAGAGTAAGGATTTTACTTTTTCTGAGAAGTAGGTTGAAGGAGTGGGTCTCAAGCATGAAGAGCTCTACGTTGGAACTGTGTTTGGTGAAACAGAACTTGTTTGAAACAAAGAACATGCATCTCCCCTCCCTTTTCTCCCCAGTCTGTCTTTACTGACAGAAGTGTAGCCACTGAATTCAACCTCCCTATCGGAGATTTTGTGAGAGAGTGCTATAATGTCGAAGTAGTTCCCGGTGACCCAGGCCTGGAAAGCATCTATTTTAGCAGGGAGGCTCTGTATGTTAAGGTGGACTAGGCTAATGTGTTTCCTTTTGGTGGTAAAGGACAGGCAGGGAGAGGGGCTGGGGTTTCCAGGACCAGGGCTAGGGTGGATGGTTCCGGTAAGAAGTAGGAGGAGAATTAAGGTCCTGGACAACTTAGTGATGAGAGGTAGAGACTTTAGTCTGCAGAACCTGGATTGTTTTACCCAAGTAACAGAGAGGCGCTTTGTGGAGAAACAGGGGTAGGAGAGGAGTAGGGGGTGGAGGAGGTAAAGGATACAGTCTTCCTGAGGTAGTACAAAGGAAGGAGGTGTACAAAGGGTGAGTTTGGTTTGAAGTGAGATGGTGTAGGGGTCAGGTAGGAGGAGATCAGACGTGGGAGAGATGAGACTGTGGGGTGGGGTGTCATGGCCGCCGAAGGGGGGAGGTAAGGCACCATGGTGGGGTTAATGAGCAGGTGGTGAAGGGTCATGCTACAGAGAGGAGGTATGTGACAGGTGCTCAGTCCAGGCAATTTAGCTAAGAGGATACGTAAGGGGGAAAGAGGCAGTCAAGTGGACTTGCTTTGAAAGACGAATGTGTGAAATCCGCTGGCCCGGTGGTGCTGAGGTTTGAGGCACTGGGCCCACCGCGTCACGCTGGTGACCTATGTTAGGGAACAGGCACGGCGCGTCGGGGGTCGGCAGGGAAGGAAGGATTCAGCATCCGGAGGACTGCTTTCCTTCTCTGGGAGGAGAAGCACAGCATCGGCATTCGTCGCTTCGGCGGAAGCGGCGCTACGCCGGGTGAGAGCACGGGGAGTTGGGTGCGGACGCCTGAGGGAGCTGCATGGATGGCATGCGGCTTTCCCTCAGCTTGCATCATTGCAGGCACCTGGTTCCACAGGGAAACTATTCAAGGAAAATCCAGGTGGAGCATCCGCCTCTATGAAGCCCTCCCTGGGCTTCAATTAGGCTCTGTCGCTAGGATCCCCCAAGCAGATACTTGTTCTGCGGACTGGATTGGAGACCAGTTCCACGGCCCTGCCCTCAGGGGGAAAGCTGGGAGACCTAGCAGTGACAGTAGGTGGAAGTCCGGGGCCGTGACCAGGGCAGATACCTGGCGGAGAGCCCTACCACCAAAAAAAAATAAAAAAAAAAGAATGTGTGAAATCCCTATGAAAAGGATGGCTGGCTAAGGGGTGACTGATTTACAACTTATTCCTATATATATATTTTTTTCTGTCTAACAGCTGCACTGGTGCCAATTCAGGAGGAGAAGGAGCTCAAGGGATGCCACTAGTGGAGAGAACCTATAACTTGCAAATGACATTTTTAGGGGGAAAAATACAGTTTACAGTTTGCTAGGCATTTGGACAAGCACTGTCTAGAAACTGAGGCGGCCTCTTTCCCAGCTGCGAACTAAACAAAAAGCTATGAGGACTTCCTGCAGTTGTTTGTATGGTGTTTATAGTACCTAAGTATTCTAAGCACATCTAAGGTATGGAGCAATGCTTCCTATGGATTGGCATGCTCTGGGTAATTGGCAGGTGGATGGTTTGATTTAAAGGAAACTCAGACACCACCTTTGGGAGAACCTTGGGAATAGTACGCAAAGACACTCTGTCTTTATGAAAAATCAAATAAGGAGGCTCACACATTAGAGCCTGCAGCTCTGAAATCCGTTGAACAGAAGTGACTGCAACTAAAAATAATGCTTTTAAAGAAAGCGTAAACCAGAAGATGCGGCTGGGTCAAAAGGTGTCAAGGTGAGCTTTTCCAAAATAAAATTCAGATCCCAAGCAAGGACTGGATTTCAAATAGGAGGCTTTATGTGTAGAATGCCTCTCAAGAACATATGGTCTACCTCTAGCTGAGCAACTATACAGCCATCTATATGCAAATGGAAAGCTGATATGGCAGCCAGGAACACTTTGACTGAGGAATACTTCAGGCCTGAATCCGTTAAGGACAGCACACACGCTAGAACCTGATTAATTGAACAGGTAAATGGATCCATGTAATGAGAAGCGGCCAATAAAACAAACTGCTTCCACTTCATGGAGTAAGTATGTCTGGTTGATGGTTTTCTAGCAGTCACCAGAACATCTGCCACTTTCTGTGAAACCCCAGAGCATGCTATGGCTATGTGTTCAGGAGTCATGTGTGTAGATGGAGAGACTTCAGGTCTGGATGGACCAGGGTTCCCTGTTCTTGTGACAGTAAACCCTTGCACAGGGCAGAGGGACTGGAGGTTCGACTGCCAGCTGTTGCTGCAGGGGGAACCAGATCTGCAAAGGCCATATGGAGAAGCAACGAGTATTAGAGTTGCCCCCTCCCTTTTTAGCTTGAGTAGTACTCTCTGGATTAGTGGAAAGGGAGGGAAGGCATACAGAAACATCCTCTTCCAAGAGAGGAACAACTCGTCTTGCCAAAAAACTCCAGGCTGTGGAGCGAGCAAGTAGAAACACAGAAGTAATGAGTTGTGTGGGGATGCAAAAAGGTCCAACTCAGGACAACCCATTTTTTGAATAGGTGGTTGACCACTGAGGTCAGCAGTTCCCACTTGTGCATCCTGGCCTGTGACCTGCCTAGCTTGTCTGCCAAGTGGACAGGTATGAGTCCCCCCTTGTTTGTTGATGTAATGCATGACACTGACACTGTCCATCTGTATTAACAGAGGACCTGGGGACAAGTAGTTCTGGAAGGCCTGAAGTCATAAAGAACTGCCTGCATTTCCAGAACGTTGATGTGCAAAGTGCACTCCACTTGGGTCCATATGCCCTGTGTCTGAGAAGGGCCCATGTGAGCTTCTCAGCCCAACCCCAAAGCATGTGTGGTGAGGATCTGAGGAGGGGAAGGGATCAGGAATGGAACCTCCTTCAGCAGGTTATTGCATTCTATCCACCACTTGAGCACTCTGCGTACAGTAGATGTGACCAGAACCAACTGTTCTAAATCTTCTGTAAGCTGGTCTCACTGGACTCTTCGGGTCCACTGGGGAATCTGCATATGCAGCCTGCCCAGTGGTATTGTGACAATGGCCATGGCCATGAGTCCCAGAAGACGTAAAAACATCCTTGCTGAGACATAACGGCTACCGTGCACTAATTATGCTAGGGCAATCAGAAGGTTGGCCCTGTGCAGAGGCAAGAAAGCCGAGCCCTGGGTCATGTCCAAGCTGCCCCTATGTACTGCAGTCACTGGCAGGGTGTCAGCACTGATTTTGGTATGCTGACTGTCACCCCCAGAGCATCCAACAGCTGTCTGGTTTGGGCGAACATCATCAACAGTTGGTCCCTGTAGTAAGTTTTCAGTAGCCAATCATCTAGGTAAGGGAAAACATACAGGCCTTCCCTGCAAAGGCTGCTGTCACTACTGCCAAGCATTTAGTAAAGACTCGAAGCACAGAAGAAAAAGCCAAGGGGGAACACTCTGAATTGGTAATGCTCTTCCTGAAATAGAAACCTCAGGTATTTTATGTGAGGCTGCCTGATCTTGATATGGAGGTACGCATCTTTCATATCCAGGGAGTACATCCAATTCCCTATTTGCAGTAGCGGAAGGAGACCATGCAAAGTGACCATTCTGAACGTCTTGTATTCTATGAAGCAGGATAGATCCTGTAGATCCAGAACCGGCCTCAGGTCTCCTGTCCACTTTGGGACAAGCAAGTACCAGGAGTAGAAAAATACAGGTTACTCACCTGTAACAGGAGTTCTGAGAGTGGTATGTTATTCATCCACACTTTGTGGCAGGTTCCTTGCCACTTTAAATGCTGCCGGAAGGTCTTCAAGCTGGCTTCTCCCACCCACCCGGGTGGTAAAACCCTCGGCTACGCCCCATGACGACAGATCTAGTCCGCTGGAAGCCAGGTTGCGCATCGAAGCCGGGGAGGTCGGGTGGGTCGTGTGGATGAACAACAAATACCACTCCTAGAACTCCTGTTACAGGTGAGTAACCTGTATTTCTAGGACGCGGATATGTTGTTCAATCCACACTTTGTGGCAGACTCCTAGCAGTTCTCTGGGAGGAGGGAGGCAAGGCGCACACCCCCTACTTAAGGAATAAGGACCCTGGAGAACCGAGGTCTCAAAACCAGCATCCCAGCGTGACTCTACGTCAATGTGGTAATGGGAAATGAAGGTGTGTGCTGACTTCCAGGTAGCAGCCTTGCAGATTTCCTGGATAGGGACGTCCCTAGAAGCAGCCACTGAAGCAGTGGTATGGCGGGTAGAATGAGCTCTTATCCCTCTGGGAGGCTCCATGCCTGCCATCCTATAGCAGAGATCTATGCAGGAGGTGACCCACCTGCCTATCGTCTGCATGGCTGCAGGTCTACCAGGTGTGGCTTCAGCGTAGGTGACAAACAGCTGGCGAACCTCTCCCCGAACTTTAGCCGTGCGCTCCTTATAATAAGAGAGCGCTCTTCTAGGGTCCAAAATATGGAGCCTTTATTCGGCCTCCGAGGTGTGATTGGGGTTGAACACCGGCAGAGTCAACACCTGGTTAAGGTGAAACTCCGACACCACCTTCGGAAGGAATTTTGGGTGGGGGCGCAGGATAACCATGTCCCTGTGGAAGACCAGATAAGGGACTTAATGGAAAGTGCCTGGAGCTCTTCCATCCCTCTGGCTGACGTGATAGCCACCAAGAAGGTGGTCTTCCACAACAGGTGAGAGATGTCACACCTGTGCATTGGTTCAACTAGCTTGCCCATGAGCTTAGCCAATACCAGCAGTAGATCCCACGGAGGTGGAGGTTCTCGCACCGGAGGGGATATGTGGTCTATGCCTTTGAAAAAGCACCCGACCACCTTCTCCTGTACCACAGACTGCTTGCCGGCCCATGCCCGGTAAGCAGAAATGGCTGCCAGGTGCACCTTAAGGGTCACTGACTGAAGCCCTAGCTGAGAAAGGGACCACAGGTAGTCCAGAATGCTAGCCAATGAACAGGAAGAAGGGTCCAACCCCTTGTCCTGACACCAAATGAAGAATCTCTTCCATTTGGAGGCATAGCATTTTCTGGTCGACTCCTTACGGGATGCCTCAACGACGTTGAGGATCTTGTCGGAAAGACCCAAGGCCTGGAACTCTAGCCTCTCAGGAACCAGGCCATCAGGTGCAGGGATTGAAGGTCTGGGTGGAGAACCTTCCCCTTATCAACTGAGAGCAGGTCCGGGCAGGCTGGAAGCCACCTCGGGAGCCTGGAGCTGAGGCTGAGGAGATCTGGGTACCAGAACTGGTGGGGCCAGTCTGGGGCTACCAGAATCACCTGTGCCTTGTCCCTCTTCACCTTGAGAAGCACCTTGTGGATCAAGGGAAATGGAGGGATGGTGTAGAAGAGGCCCGGGGTCCACGGCCTCGAGAAGGCATCCCCCTGCAGCGAGCCCTGCAGAGGGGGGCGGGCATGGAACAGCCTCAGCTTCGCATTCTCCCTGGAGGCAAACAGGTCCACCTGAGGGTAGCCCCAATGGGAGAACAGATCTTGTACTACCTCCAGCAGCAGAGACCACTTGTGAGAAGCAGCGCCTATCCGGCTGAGGGCATCGGCCAGACTGTTGGAGGCTCCTGCCACATGGATGGCTAGGAGATCCATCTCCAGGCTGATCACGAGAGGCCAGATGCGGAAAGCCTAATTGCACAGAGGCAAGGAGTGCATCCCGCCCTTATGGTTGAGATAGTACATGATCGTGGTGTTGTCCATCTGGACCTGAACCACCTGACCCTGTACAAATGGAGCAAAGGTGGTGAGGGCTAGTCGAACCACTCGAAGCTCCAGCAGGTTGATGTGGCATCGAGACTCCTGAGGGGACCAGAGGCCGTGGGCTCTGAGCTCCCCCAGATGGGCACCCCAACCCATCAGAGAAGCATCAGTTGTTAGAGTGACCGTCAGCTCTGGGTGGATGAACGGGATACCCTCCTGCAGGTGAGCTGGGATGAGCCACCACTGCAGGCCATCCCACATCTCCTGGGTCACTGTCACCGGCTGGTCCAGAGGACCAGAGTGCTGTGACCACTGGCTGGCCAGCCCCCATTACAGGGGACGCATATGCCAGCGGGCCCAATGGATCACACTGGTGCAGGCCGCCATGAGACCCAGGAGGTGCAGGAAGTCCTGGGCAGGGCGCAATTTCCCAACCAGAAATGATTGGGCAATGAAGGAAAGGACCTCGTCCCTGTCCTCCAGGAGCCAGGCTCTGGCTCGAAGAGAGTCAAGCTCTGCCCTGATGAACTGAATCACCTGCAATGGCACGAGTTCTGATTTGGCCTCGTTGATGAGGAGGCCAATCAGAGAGCAGACCTGGAGGGCCAGATCTCTAGACTGCTCAGCCTCCAACCTGGAGGGGGCTGCAATCAGCCAGGTAAGGGTACATCCAGACCCCTCGGCGCTGCAGGAATGCTGTCACCACTGCCATGCATTTGGTAAAGACCCTGGGAGCTGGAGAGAGGCCGAAGGGCATGGCCCGGAACTGGTAGAGAGATCCCTCTGCTCGGAAGTGGAGGAATCGCTGATGAGACAGACGGATTGGGATGTGAAAGAACACATCCAGAAGGTCCAGAGAACAGAACCACACACCTGGTTCCAAGGATGGAATGATCTGAGCTGGAGTGACCATCCTGAAGGTGCGGGGCCTTAGGAACTTGTTCAGGTCATGCAGATCGAGAATGGGGCACCAGCCCCCGTCTGTTTTGGGACCAGAAAGTACCTGGACATAAACCCTGGGTATGGAGGAGGGTCCGCCACCTCTCTGATCACCTCCTTCTGGAGGAGCAAGGCAATGCTGGCTCAACGAGCCGACCGAGAGGCTGCAGAACCCGTAGCCCCCCCATGGCGACGGCTTGATGGGGAGGGAACTGCTCAAATTCCACAGGCAGACCCCTGCTGACCACTTCCAACACCCAGTGTTCCATGGTGATAGCGGACCAGGCAGAAAAGAAGTGGCGGAGCCGTCCCCCCACAGGGGGAACCCGGGGAGGAGTGATGAGGTTGGGGGAGACACCCCTCAACCCATCACTGGGCAGGCTTGGAGGAAGGGCCCGCTGAGGGACCTCCTGGATCCTTGCCTCCAGGCTTCCTACTAGAGAAAGCAGCAGACTTGGCCTTGGGGTGCCAAGTGTGAGCCTGCTGGCCCTGATGCTGGTGTTGCTGGGACGGACGTGCCGCAGGAGCAGAAAGGCGAAAGGGCTTACACTGCTGCGGGCTGCCTTTGTCCTTCTGGACAGACGTGACCGAGTCCAAGGTGGCATTGGACTTCTCGATCCTCTGGAGGTGGCCTTCCACTCTGGGCCCAAACAGGTTGGTGCCCAAGAAAGGAATGTCTGCCAGCTTGTGCTGGGTGTCCACCGTGAAGGTGGAGATCTGCAGCCAAGCTCTGTGGTGCATGGCTACTGTGGCCGCTACTGACAAGGTACAAGAGTCAGCGATGTCCAAAGAAGTTTGGAGCTGCTGTTTAGCCACTGCCCTTCCCTGATCCTGTACCTGCTTGACCATCGTCTGAAGGTCAGCCGGGAGATGAGGAATCACCTCATCCAGGGAGTCCATAAGGGCGTGTGAGAAATGTGCCATCAGGATGGCTGAGCTAGCCTAACGAAGGCCTAGGGAGGAAGCAGCATAAACCTTCCACCCTGAGTAATCCAATTTTTTTGATTCCTTATCGGGCGGTTTGTCCATGTCCCAAGCGTTCCCAGAGCACCAGAAAACGCTATCGGTCACCAACCCCTCAGCAGAGGGGTGCTCCGAGAAACTGAAGAGTGAACCGGTGGGGACCGCGTACTTTTGAGCCATCCTGGCGGAAGGCGTGGGACAAGATGCTGGCCACTGCCACAGCTCCAGGGCCGGGCCAACAATGGCTTTGGCCACCGGAAAGGCTTCTGTAGGGGAATCCCCTTGATCCAGTATCTCCGTAAGGGGATAACTGGCCCATTTTTGAACGGGTTCGAGCTGCATCCCGGTAGACTCTGAGATGAGTCGAAGCATACCCAAAAATGAGGATGGGCTCCCGTCCACCGACTGACCCACTGCAGACTCCAGGTCAAGCGGCCTGGAGAACAAGGAGGAGTCGTCGTCAGACTCCGAGGAATCTGCGAACAGCTGCTGGGCACCTGAGCTACCCACCACCTGCCGAGGTCAATCAGGAGTGAGGGTGACTGACAACCAATGGGGCAAGCCCTGACCCGACCAAAAATCCTTGGTCGGGGCCCCAGTCTTCGGTTATGGGGGCAGAGGTTCCACTACAATGGATGGAGCAGCCGGTTTCG
This sequence comes from Neoceratodus forsteri, assembly GCA_016271365.2. Taxonomy (NCBI): domain Eukaryota; kingdom Metazoa; phylum Chordata; order Ceratodontiformes; family Ceratodontidae; genus Neoceratodus; species Neoceratodus forsteri. The sequence goes on along the minus strand of CM057455.1, from coordinate 1,336,453,948 downwards.
ACCGAACAACGAGCGCCGGAGGTGGGTCCTCGACTACCACGAGGGGTTGTTTCGGCTGTTCCGTGACAGCCACTTAATGGCCGGAGCAGGTGATGGAGTCGACTTGTTACTGGTCAGTAAAAGTTGCTGCCACATCAATTCCTCGTAGCGCCAACGCAACTTGCGCTGCAGCCTGTCCTCCAAAGAGGACGACAAAGACAAGCAATGATGCCACTTTCCATGCTGCTGAGACAGACCGCCGATGTCGGCGAGACCTGCTGGACCTGGAAGAGGACAGAGACCGAGACCGAGACCTTCGGGGGTTCCAAGGGTGGGTCAAAGAGGGAACGGGGAAACCCGCCCCTTCTTCGGTGCAGGGACCTTAACTGGGGACTTCGGCATGGGCAAATCCTAGGTAACCACTGGGGGAACCGGTGAAGAAGGGTTGTCAGCTTCTCCAGTCGACAAACCATCCGAAGGGTCGAGAAAAATCTCGACCACGTAGACGGATGTCTCGGCCAGCTGACCTAATGGGGACACCGTGAAACCAGAGGCCGCAGCCGCAACCTCGACCAAAGTCGAGAGTCGATGTCCCAGTGAAGGGGATCTCTCCCGCTTCCATGAATGCTGATGGTGGGACTTACCTTTAGGGTCCTTCTTTCTGGACCAACCGGAATGTCCCGATGGCCCTTCTCCCTTAGTGGAGTGGGACTGGCAAAACTTCTTAAAAGAAGCAGTGTAGGAGGAGCCCAAGGATAGCAGGATAAATGCCGCGGCCGAGGAGGAAGAAGAAGCGGCCTGGGCCACCTCCTCCTCAAGGGCAATCATTTGCTCCAACTGTTCCGTGGAGCCCGCCGCCACGGACACCACCCAACGGGCCTCCTTAGACTTGACCGGTGGGTACCATTTTTTGGGGTGCCCGAGAAGAAGTCTGGCAGCGCGGTCCTCCAAGATCGAAGCCAAAAAGGACTTGCAGAATTTACAAGCCTGCAAATCATCGCCAAGCCCCAGGCAGTAGACGCACATGAAGTGCGGATCCGTCCGGGACATCTTCTGCCCACATGGGCACCGACGGAAGCCAGGAGTCAATTTGTCCATCGCAGCCATGAGGGAAGACGAAGACCAGAGTCTTGTAAATTTTAAAATTAGTTTCGGAAATTCCGAAGAGTGTTGATCCAGGCCTAAAACGCAGAGCGCAAAGGAGGGAACCTGAGCTTCCAAGCGGTAAGGAAGATCTGGCGTCATGGGGCGGAGCCAAGGGTTTTACCACCCGGTTGGGTGGGAGGAGCCAGCTTGAAGACCTTCTGGCAACATTTAAAGCAGCAAGGAACCTGCCACAAAGTGTGGATTGAGCATCATATCCACGTCCCTAGAACCTGTATTCCTCCGTTCTAGAGGTATAAGTTCTATGGCACGTTTTTGCAGCAGAGTGATTACTTCCTCTTGCAACAGGGGCTGGTGCCCAGGAGACTATACTGACAAAATTGGGGGATGATCTGGAAGGTTGTCCAGACATTCCAGAGCATGACCCTTTTCTACAATCTCCAGAACCCATGCATTTGTTGTCATCTCCTACCATTTGGCTAAGTGGAAGGACAGGCAATCCTCGACAACTACCCCGGAGGTAAAGGTGGTTGGGGGTGTATAAGGAGTCAGGCTGAACTGGTGGGGGAAGCTCCACCTGCTCCATCACCTCTGGGTGCTTTTGGATGGGCACGCAGGGTAGCACTTGTGACTGGCAAGGCCCCTGCTCCTTTGCACCTCCCCTGCTGTCTGGGGGCTGGGCATGTTCCCTAACAACAACCGGGCAAAAAGCACCCCTGCTCCTACCCTTTGGGCTGGGTATGGCAGAGGGAGTGCACTGATTTCAAAGTTCTGCCCGAGATTTGGAGATCTTTGAAAATCTCTTGTACCTCATGACCAGACAACATCTTCCCTCTGAATGGGGCATTAAGAGTTGTCTGTCGCACATCTGTGACAAAGCCTGCCACTCTGAGCGAAGAATATTTTTTTTGTTTATCAAATCGGAAAGACCTTTGAGCCAAGGGCTCTTTTACAGAGGTTCCATGTCAAGTCACAAGAACAGCAAATTACAATGGTTTCAGTAAGTAGTACAACATGAGGAAAGTAATTACATAAACAAAAGAACAATATGGCAAAATAAATATTGTGTCTAAAGCTACCAACAGTCCCTATTTTCCAAGGACAGTCCCTATTTTAGGCAGCATGTCCCAGTGTCCCCACAAGTTTTGCAAAATGTCACTTTTGTTCCTTTTTTTTGCTTACTTGTCCCAGTTTTGTCCCCTCTTTTTTGCTGACTACTAATCAGTGAGTGACAGTTATTTCAACACCACTGTGGCTGGACAGCAGTTTGCAACTTCAACCCCTGTGCCTTTTGTTGCACTGGAAGCATGTAAGTGGGAGCACAGTAAAGCATGTTCCTTCCTGTTAGATTAGACTGGGTAGTAGTACAAAAAAGCACATGTGGATGTCTGCCTGCCAGCAGCCAAGAGGAATTCCAGACAGAGAAGAGATGGGCAGCAAGGAACTAAGGTACCCAAACCTGATCAGCTGTAGAGAAGTGTGTGAAAACAATCTGGTGAGGTGGTGGGAGTCACTATAGTGAAATTTGCTCAGCAAATGAGGTGAGTGGGAGCTGGTTGGATGGAACTGTCAGGAGAAGCAACATATGTAGCTTGAATGTCTGATCACAGTTTAATGCAGGTTTGCTTCTAATAAACTTTCTGTACATCATGATTTTGAACTTGCTGCAGCAGAATGATGTATTGCTTTAATCTGGATGTTTGCTACTGGTGTTACTGTGGGGCGGCATGGCCAGAGCAAGCAGCAAAATGTAATTGATTGTGCGCAGCGTTATCTGCGATGGTGGCTGTGGGAGTGACACAGTGTGTGGGGGGTCATGGTCAGGATGGATTGTCCTAGTTTTAGGCCTCAGAAAGTTGGTAGCTTTAATTGTGTCAAGTGCAGCCAGTGGCCTTGTCTGAAGAGGGGTGAAAGGGACTACAAGGAGAGAAGTACAGGGGGTGAATTGAGGGTGGTGGAAGGAACAAAATAAGAGCAAGAATGGAGATTCCACAATGAAGCTTAAGCAGGAAAGACCCAGGGGGCGGAGGGTGGTGGTAGAGGGAAGGACAGGTGAGAAAACAGTGGAGGAAGTGGGAGTGGAGGGGTAAGGAAGGGGGGATGAGGTAGGATGAAAAGAGGGCAGGAATGGGAAAGGGATAAGGGAGGAACTGCTGTGAGTGGAATAGCGCAGCAACAGGATAGGGTTATACAGGGGCAAATGGTAAAAGAGGGAGGTCCCAGTGCATTTAGCTGTCAGCAGAGATTAGGTATATCAGTCACAAGATGCTCTGGAATCTAGGAATTGAAGCAGCTTCTGCTTAAATAGTCCAAAGGTTGCAGTCGTCGCAATCTCAGGAGGAAGGGAATTAAAGAAATTAGCAGCTCTAACTGCAATGGATCACTGTTGGAGCAAGGTTCGACAGCGAGGGACAGTAAATGTTTGGCTCACAGAACTTTGTGTGCTCTGAGTGCCATGGAAGGGACTGAAAAGCTGAAGGGAACCTGGTGGTAGGAGACCAAAATCTGCCTTCTCAGCCAGAAGGCAGGCATGATATTCAATGCGAGCCTGGAGTTGAAGCCAGTTTGCCTGTTCGTAAAGGTCACAAGTGTGAGTACGATACACTGCACCACTTAGTAAATGGCATGCCTTATTCAGAGCTGTGGTTAGCTGATGTAGGGTTGTGTCTGTGGCGGAACCATAAATGACCAAACCGTAGTCAATAATAGACACAACTGAACTTTGGATAGCCAATCTGAGGGCTTCGGTAGTAAGGCAGTGTTTATGCCTGTGTAGAAGGCCTAGGCGAAAGTTAACTGCCTAGGCAACATTCTCAACATGGTTGGAGTAGGAGAGCGTACTATCCAGAGTAACTCCTAGGTATTTAAAAGATTGAGTCTGATCAAGGACAACACCCACACTGTTTTTAATCACCAATTGTTTGGCTTTGTGCTTGCTGTGGGTACCATGGAAGACCACGACCTTTGTTTTTTGCAATTAAGCACCAACTTATGAGAGATGAACCAGGACTCAGCTACGGTAAAACTTTTCTGAAGTTGGGCCTGAAGGAGGGTAGGGTCAGTAGTCTTCGAGAAAATGACTGCATCATCTGCGTAGAGGAGTACTGGTTCGGAACAGGATGCCGTAAGATTATTGAGGAAGGTGCTAAATAGAAGGGGTCCCGGTATCGATCCTTGAGGAACCCCAGAGCAGACAGGCAGTTTAACAGAAAGGGCAGACTCTATTCTCACCTGTTGTGTGCGGTTTGCTAGACAGCTGGTTAGATGCCAGAGCTGTAGCCCTGGCAAAAACATCAGAAACATCGTAGGCTGTGTAGAGCAAATATTTTCCCATATCAGCCCCAGCAGTCACGGTTTTCAATAACTCCTGTTTTGAGGAGGCTTCAGGCATGACCAGTGCAGCAGCCTTAGCCTTCCTCCATGTTTTGATACTTCATCATGTGGGCCTGATATTTAGCAATATGAAGGCCCAATGAGACAGACGCATATTTCTGCTTGCCTAAAACATTCAACCTCCTAGATTCTTTTTCAGGGGGAAGGCAGCTCAGGTGTTTAGGTGCCCTAGACCTGTCGTGGACAGCACTGATCACCACCGAGTCAGTGTCGGGTTGTGTGTCATAAAAAGGCTTCCCAGATGGGGCAGAATACATTTTGTCTGCCTTTTCTGGGGACAGGTAGTATATTGTTTGGTCTGTACCAAGTTGAGTAGGTGGCATCCTCTAAAGCTGGGAACAGAGAAGGCACCACAACAGAGGGAGACTCTGGCAGGTCCTGGAACTCCAGCACAAACAGTAAAAGAAGGTGGCAAATCTTTCTATAGATACATTAGTGAAAGGAGAAATTCCAGAGGGGGTATCGGTAAGATCAAAGGAGATAAGGGCGTGTGTGCGTAGGAGAACCATGTAAAAGCATCTATCCTAAATGGATACTTCTGTTCAGTATTTACTGTAGAGAAGGTAGGGCAGGGCCCACAACTCAGCACCATGGACACGGTGGGGGGAAGGAGGTGAGCACTAGTCCCTTCACAAAAGAAAGGGTCCTACAAGAGCACGATAAGCTCAGAGTGGACAAGGCAATGGGACCTGATGGCATACATCCCAGGGTACTAAAGGAGCTAAGGGTGGAACTAGCAGTCGTTATCAGAACTGTTTAGTGAGTCTCTGAGCACAGAAGAGGCTCCAGAAGACTAGAGAAGGGCTCATGTGATCCCGCTCCACAAGAGTGGTAGCAGGGAGGAGGCAGGGAACTACAGACCAGTCAGCCTTACTTCAGTAGTGGGCAAGGTTTTAGGATCCAAGACAGCATGGGTTTACAAAAGGAAGGTCCTGTCAAACTAATCTCATAGATTTCTTTGACTGGGTAACCAGGAGTGGTAGACCAAGGGGGAGCAGTTGATGTTGCCTACCTTGACTTCAGCAAAGCTTTCAATACTGTTCAACATAAAAGATTGATTAATAAGCTGGGCAGGCTCGGGGTGGGGCAGAAGTTGGTCAACTGGGTGGCAAACTGGTTGACAGGCAGAAAACAGAGAGTGGTGGTAAATGGTATACAGTCAGAAGAGATGCAAGTCACAAGTGGGGTACCTCAGGGATCAGTCCTGAGGCCAGTCTTCTTCAATATCTTCATCAGTGACATTGCATATGGACTGGAGGGTAAGGTTTGTCTGTTTGCAGATGACACCAAAATCTGCAACAGAGTAGATGATCCAGATGGGGTGGGCAGAATGAGAAGAGATCTGGATAAACTAGCAAAATGATCAGAAGAGTGGCAACTCGGGTTTAATGCAAAGAAGTGCAACATCATGCACATAGGGAAGAGAAACCCTGAAGCCACCTATAGGCTGGGAGGGGAGTTGCTGGCAGTCACAAGGGAAGAAAGAGACTTGGGCATCATCATCACCGATGACCTGAAATCATCCAAGCAGACCACTAAAGCAGAAGGTAAGGCTAGGGGGATCTTGGGGTGTATTAGTAGGAGTATCACAAGTCGGAAGAGGGAGGTAATAATCCCTTTTTACAAGACACTGGTTAGGCCCCATCTGGAGTATTGCATGCAGTACTGGAGGCCATACCTTCACAGGGACATTACCAAATTGAGGCAGTCCAGAGGAGGGCAACCAAAATGGTGCAGGGACTGCATCAGAAAACATATACAGACAGATTAACGGAGCTCAATATGTATACCCTAGAGCAAAGGAGGGAGAGAGAGGCGATATGATTGAAACATTCAAACACCTTAAGGGCATTAACAAGGTGAAAGAGTCTAACATGTTCAATATAAGAAAAATAGCAGGACAAGAGGACACAGCATGAAATTAGAGGGAGACCGATTAAGGGGTAATGTAGGAAGTTCTTTTTCACAGAAAGGGTGGTGGATGCATGGAAGCGCCTACCTCAGGAAGTGGTGGATATGAATACAGTGCAGGGCTTCAAACAGGCATGGGATAGGCATAAGGGAGCAATACAGATGAGTATGAATAGATAGGCCATTGACTGAGCAAAGGCCAATGGCACATTTATAAGGTAGAAAAATAAATGAGCAAACTGGATGGGCCTTGCGGTCCTTATCAGCCATCAACTTCTATATTTCTATTTTCTTTTTAGTCATATCCTGCTGTTCTAAAGCAAATATCATGGCAGCTTGCATCTGCATCACGGTGAAAAATGTAACGGTAACATTTATTTCTTAAGCGCCTTTAAGGTTATCAAGGCATTTTACAATAAGATCCAATATAAACAAATAACAAAAATTCAAATCATACAGAAAAAGCTTGATGAAACAAATAAGTCTTAAAATCAGATTTAAAACTTATGATGGTCGGGCATTCTCTTAACCAATGAGGTAGAGATTTCCACAGGGTAGATGCAGCATAAGAAAAAGCATGTGCCCCAGATGTTTTTAGAAGAACCCTGGGAATCTCTAGCAATCACTCATCAGCGGATCGGAGAGAGCAGTAGGGAATAAGGAGCTCTTGCAGATATCGGGGTCCCTTCTCATGTAGGGATTTATAGGTGATCCGCCACTGTACCAGCAGCCAGTGCAGTTTGCGCAGCACAGGTGTAATATGACTAGTCCTAGACGTACCAGTCAGAAGTCTGGCCGCTGCATTCAGCACCAGCTGCAAGCAGCGGATATCAACCCCAGGAAGCCCTAGGTAGAGGGCATTGCAGTAATCAAGATGGGTGGTTATGAAGGTGTGGACCAATATAGGAAGGTCAGCCGAAGAAACCAGGTGTTTCATCCAAGTGCTATTTCTTAGATGGCAGAAGGAAGATATAATGACAGCGGAGACCTGAGATTTCAAAGTCAAACCATTATCAAAAATAACACCCAGGTTATGAACCTGGTCTGAGGTCATGAGCTAGACACCATCAAACCACAGATCCAAAGGATGCCCAGTCCCAAGACCCACCTCCGGATGATCCGGGTCCACAACCAACACCTCAGTCTTGTCTGGATTTAACCTCAGCCAGCTAGTGCTCATCCAATCTTTGATCTCGTTTAGACAGTTGTTAAGCACAGAGACTGCATCATGTTGTCTGGGCATAAAGGACATATACAGTTAGGTATCATCTGCATAACAGTGAAAAAAACCTGAACTGTACTTCCTAATGATATCTCCCAATGGCAGCATGTACACTGAAAACAACACGGGTGCCAATATGGAGCCCTGCGGCACCCCACAGGACAAGGGGAGGGCATCAGAGGAATAAATTCCAGTGACAGCCCTCTGTGACCTGCCCGTGAGGAAGTATCAAAACCAGCTTAGGGCTGTGGAAGATAGTCCACAGAAATGTTGCAGGCACTCCAAAAGCAAACCACGGTCTACAGTGTCAAATGCTGCCGAGAGATCAAGAAGGACTAAGATAGTATGAGCCTTTCGATCTCTCGCAAATAGGAGATCATTTAGCACCTCAACAAGGGCAGTCTTGGTGCTGTCTCTTCCTAAACCCAGACTGGAAAGCATCCAGGACATTGTGGGTTGTAAGATGGTCATCCAGCTGTAACGCAACCACCTTCTCAATAACCTTACCCACAAAGGGTACATTAGAGACAGGTCTGTAGTTTGCTAGACAGTCTGGATCCGAGGTAGGTTTTTTAAGGAGTGGTTGAATGACCGCCTCCTTGAGGGGATCAGGAAAAAAAAACCTTTTCAAGGAGCACCAGACAATTTCAGCAAGGATCGGGCAGATAACATCTACGCAACGTACCAATAACAGCGTAGGGCCCAGATCCAAACTACAGCTGGTTGGTCGCAAAGTCTGGACAATCCTCACAATGTCCAAGAATTCCAGCCGGCTGAAGTTGGACCAGACAGGCTGGGTGCACGGAACCTCTTGCCGATCTCCACAATCCCTCACAGAGGGAGTTGGGCCGATCCCAATCCTGATGCTGGCAACCTTATCTGCAAAAAATCAAGCAAGCTCATCACACTTTATTTGTGAAAAACCTCTTCCAGACTGAAGACAGACTGGACTGCACAGTCTGTCCACAGTCCAAAAGAGCTGAGCTGGTCGATTCTGTGCAGCAGCAATCTCCGTGGACAAGAATTCTGCCTTCTTATGGTTTATTGCTGATTGATAAGATCTTACAATGTTCCATCAATCTAAGCCTGCCAGCATCAAGGCAGGATTTCTGCCAAGCTCTCTTTAGCCTTTGACCCACCCTCCTCAGCTCCTTCAAGGACCCATCAAACCAAGGGGTCCTTGGCTGCAGAGTGAGTGGGTGAACACGGACAGGAACTATTGAGTCCAGAGCATCTTCCACTGTCTTATTATAAGCCAGTACAAGACCGTCTGGACTCATGCATTCACTTGATAAACCTGATAGGTCCAGCATTGCCAATAGACCTTCTGGGGTAACTCCCCTTAAAGGGTGGTACCGGACCATCTCCGTAGGGCAGGCCTACTTGGGGGTGCCCTGAAACTGAACCTTATGGTGTGATGGTCTGACCAACCAACTGGTTCCACCCCCAGATCCGTGGTCTCCACCCCAAGAGGAACACAAGATCCAGAGAGTGACAATATGGGTAGCAGAGGTAACCACTTGTGTAAGTCCCAGCATAGTCATAAGCTGGAGGAGATTATTTCCAAACTGTGAGAGTTCATCGTCGAGCCAGGCATTGAAGTCACCCAGAATTAATCATCTGGGCGACTTCAAGGTCACATTGACAATGAAGTCCGCAAGCTCCTTCAGGAATTCTCCCCCATCACCAGGTGGACAGTAGGTGAGGAGTATCCTGAACCCTACACCTGCTCCCAGGATACACTCAAAGGATCGAATGCACCCCACTGGCACATCCACAAGGCCCAGTTCCGTTTTAAACATAATGGCTACACCCCGCCACTACGATCCAGTCTCAGGCGGTGTATCACTGAGAACCCAGATGGAACAGCAAATGCCAAAATAGGGCCTGCATTCTTGTCCAACCAGGTCTCAGTGATGCATGCCAGGTCAGATGTTCCAACAAGATCAGCTATAATAGCCGTCTTGTTTCTAATCGATCTGGCATTGCATAACACCGCCCGAGTTGGATGGGTCAATGAGGAAGATCCTGAGATCTGGCCACTATTTGTGGAGCCCTGGAGTATGGGAACCAGGCAGGGATCCCCCTTTCCTGACCCCATTTCGCCCCAGGGTGTCTCCTAGTCCCAATGACCTCAATCCGTCCACCTCTCTCCATTCTCCCACCATGCCCAGGTTGCCCCTTTTTCGATTGATTTCTGACTATCTCCAAGGCTCAACACCTCTTGTACACCTCAGCTGGCAATGGAGGACAGCCAAAAGGGTGTAACACCCTGAGCATGGTGGGAGAATAATGCCCGACAGTCTCAAAACCCTCCCAACACATTACAAGCACAATTATTATAACACAACGTAACTCCAATAATTAATAAATAAAGCGAGCATCAAACAATTTAAACCTTAATCCTATAATCCAACTTGCCTCTAAAGATCTCCCAAAACTCCCCATATTAAAAACCCTTAATTAAAACTAATAAAAATAATCCAACAGTCCCTTATGATAGATGATCCGGCAGTCCTTTGCAACAAATCAAACAGATCATTTCAAATGTTTCATGAATGAACCAGGGAAGCTCCCACCTCCCCTGTTCAAAAATGCCAAAACTTCCCAATCCCAGACTCCGCTCTCACCAGAAGTCTGAGAAGCAAGTAAACAGTAGAAGTCTGAAAAAGATTCAAACAGATAAAATCTACACAGTGTTCCAAAAATATTATAAATATAAAAACAAATTGTTGTAAACTATCAGTCCAAGTCGGACGTAGTGAAGAACAAAAGTCAATCCAAAGCACTTTAAAGGGCAACAACCTCAAATAGCATGAAGAGACAGGCATTGGAGAATGTTCAGAACACAGCTCAAGGAATCCCCAATACAGCGGCGGGCTGAGACGTGAGAGCTAGAAATCTAAGGGGAGGCGCCCCTTCAACTGCACCAAATCGTAGGCCCTGGCACCCAACCACCAGTGACCCACAGCTACAACCCCCTTGGGGACAGGCCACTAGGCATGTCCAGCAGGTTGCTTAAGAGAAAATCCAGTCAGCTCTCCAGCTCCCTGGAGAGTCACCAGAGAAACTCTCGCTTGGTCGTGGGAGGCACACCAGCCACTTAGCCCCAAGCACAAGAAAGACCCCCCATTCTGCCCAACACAATTCCCAGACCATGCTGCTGCTTTAATATAAAGGACTAAATGTCCAGATTGATCACTGAATATGCTCTCATCACACCAGCTACCTGTGCGAAGATAATGAATTCAAGCTCAGTCCGAACTTCCCAGCTTCACAGCCTGCCCTCCTATGGCACAGTTTTCCCCACAACGGGCGGCAAAAGCAAATCGAGGTTTCCACAACAATTCCACCTAGATCCTCTGGACTCAGGCTCACAATGCCAGGCAGCAGATTCCAGACCACACTCCACCACAGGATAAAAATCAAAGTCTGTTTTGGCTTCCAGAAAAAACGAAAATCGTCACAATTACAGCGGTAAAACTCACAATAATAAAGTGAGCCGCCAAAACAGTTAAAACAGCTGAAACTCATGAATGACCAGGAAGAGCAGCTGTCGTAAGAAAACTGAAATGGTAGAGTCACATATAACAAACGTGAGCCGCCATAACAGCCAGTTAAAAACTCTCTAATAGCAGGAAGAGCAGCCGAAACGCTAACTATTTACCCGCAATTCATTAGAGAACACTATATAACTCACTGACAACCCTAACTAACTAAAAATAACTAGAAAACAAATAAAATGGAGCACAATTTTAACAAACGTAAAAAATAAAATAAAACTAAACTCGGACTCCGGAGCTCAGACCTCAGGCAGCTCATACACAGCCACCATCATCCTCTGGGAGGGATCTCGGTGTGTTCACCACAGAGTCATCATTGCTAGTAGAGATTGTAGAGTTGGTGCCATGTTCATACTGGCTCTCAGAATAGTCTTCTGCATCTTCCTTCTCTTCCTGCATCGTCAGATCAGGATTATACTCATGTTCCTTATCAACTGGGTTAACAGAAATGGGAGATGCTGGCAGTGGCATAGGAGAATTCTGTGGCAATGGAGTACCCTGCTTTGTCTTGGTGTTAGATATGGAAAGCCTGCTGATGGACTCCCAGGAAAAGAGAGACCAGGCAGTAGGCACCTTATCAGGTCCGAAAATTAGAGGACTGCCAGACTGTCAGGGCTGCTTTGGTTAGTGGGCACAGTGGGAGCAGTCGACGGGGGAGGCTGGGTCCCCATCATCGATGGTGATGTACCAGCCATAATAGATCCAGTAGCGCCCATGCCAAGCCTTAATCTTGGTGTCGATGGCTGGGGGGCATTCAGCATCACTACCAGAGTGGACAACATTAAAGCAAAGGTCATACCTGCAGAGCACATGGATGGCCTGTAGCATGCCAGGGAAGACTTCTCCTTGTCCAAGTACTTGTGCTTGTGACTCCTTGAAGTTTTCTCCCAGGATCTGGATGACCGTGATTCGGTCAACGTAGCCGGCGATGTGAATTCCTCTTGGCACTGCTTCTCCATTGTCTCTATGGTCTTTGGTATTAAAAATGTCTCCAAAACCCACTTTCTGCATTGCCTGATTGCCGAATTAAAGCCCCAGCAGATTTCACAGGTTTTCATACTGTGGTCTAGGCCTAAGCAGCAGACACAAACTTCATTAGAGTCTTTGGTGTAGAGATTTTCTATGCATTCACAGTGCTGGAAAAGTTTGGATGGTTCATTCAATGACAAGCAGGTCTTCGAAAGTCGCTACAGAAGTGATTACTTTTCATAAGTAAAAGAAATAAAACAGTAGCAACAGCAGCAATGTTTCTTACAGTGGTCCGATGAGTCTGATAAACAGCAGGGAAAGAACTGAGGAGAGGAGGGGCCACCCATGTTTATCTGTACACTGACATCTGATGTTGTCTTGAGTGGCCACTGTCTGACTGCTTGAAAAAGTTTCTGTGTGGCCCTAATGCCCGCAACTCTAAGTCCCAAAGGTTCACTAATGTTCATTAATACGTAAGGAGCTGATAAGGCTATCAGCCCAAAATTAGCTCCTAAAGATCAAGTGTAATATTGACTGAATCACGATCATCCATATCCTGGGAGAAAACTTCAAGAAGTCACAAGCACAAGTACTTGGACAAGGAGAAGTCTTCCCTGGCATGCTACAGGCCGTCCTTGTGCTCTGCAGGTATGACCTTTGCTTCAATGTTGTCCACTCTGGTAAATGGAATTTATGTCTTTGAAGGTAACGCTTAATTCATTCATAAGGTAAGGATCATTAATTATATGATGAAACAGTTGCATATCTCCTCTTTTTCTGTGCTGCTCCAGTGAATGTGGATATGAAGAGAGACTGAGAGAGCTTAATATGTATACCCTTGATGAAAGGAGGGACGGGGGGGACATGATAAAAACTTTCAAGTACCTCAAGGGAATCAACAAAGTCCAGGAAGGTAGCGTCTTTCAGAAAAAGAGATGTGTAAGAACAAGGGGGCACAATTTAAAGATAGAGGGGGGACGGCTCAGGGGTAATGTGAGGAAATTTTTTTTCATGGAGAGAGTGGTGGATACATGGAACCACCTTCCCGCGAAGGTCCTTGGGTCTAAAACAGTGGGGGAATTCAAACATGCATGGGACAGACATAAGGCAATTCTGGTGGGGGGTTGAAGGAAGTAGGCTGCTGGTTAACTGGGATCTGCAGATTATCCAGTAGGTAGGGAAATGGGCAGACTGGGTGGGCCAAGTGGTCCTTATCTACCGTCAAAGTCTATGTCTATGTTTATGTACCTCCATTCATTGTATAGTCATCTAACTTTTTCTTGAAAATCTCTTTAGTTTCACTTTTTATGATATTTTCAGGTAAACAGTTCCAAAGGTTTAACATCCTCTCTGTAAAAGTACTTTCTTTTTTCTGTTTTAAATCTTCTTGTGGTAACCTGTAGTGCATGACCCCTAGTTTTTGAATTTATGTCTTTGAAGGTAACGCTTAATTCATTCATAAGGTAAGGATCATTTATTATATGATGAAACAGTTGCATATCTCCTCTTTTTCTGCGCTGCTCCAGTGAACATAGTTTTAGATTAACCAATCTTTCTTCGTAAGGTTTATCCTGAATGTCCAATATTATTTTGTTGCAGGTGTGGCCTGATGAAAGAGATATCCACAAAGAAGATCAAAATGAGATGATCCAGACAGTCCTGGATACCTCCTCAAAGGGTCGAGGCTAAAAAGAGATGAGAAGACAGTCATCACTGAAACCCCTAAGGAATCTCAGTGACAATGATGCAGGATTGCAGCCTACAAAGGACCCTACAGTACATTCAGCTCCATCACCATCTCCGTGAGGAACTGCTGGTATGCAGGGTACTCTGTATCGGTGGACAGGTGGAGAGAACCGTCCTCATCCTTGGAGGAAGAAGTAAAAGAGGAGGAGGAGCTGGACTCAAGAAATGATGGTACCAGGGACACAGGTCTGAATGACCCAGTCAGACTGTAGGTGAAACTGGTGGAGGGCACGAGCCATCCTCCCATACTGCTGCAAGATCATGGGTTCTAGAGGACCAATAATACTCCAGAACTCAGGAAGGGATAGTAGAGGTCCAAGAGGGATAATGAAGCCAGAAGCTCCAGGCTCTCTGTCAGGGCTGTGAGAGTATTCAGAGAACCTCTCCTGAGGGAGGACTTGGCAAACCTGCCTGATTGGAGCCAACCAACCTCAGTAATGTGACTCAGATGGTGCCCTTGGGGGAAGCCCCCAGGTGAGAAAAGTGGAACAGTATATGTCTTATGGGGCAGCCCCAGTTTCAGGGAGAAATTGACCACTGAGTCACTGCCAGAACCAAGGCCGATACTGCATCCAGCAGCAGGCTCAGTGATAGGTCTCATCCCCTCACCAGGGGAGGCGCCATCTCCCAAGTCATGCACGTTACTAGAGACAATGCAATCTCTGGAACCAGTCCTGCACCTGGCACCGAGAACGGCACTGGGAAATGACACCAGCACCTCAAACAGCACTGAATCTGGACCAGGTACCATGGATGGCAGTGGGACCAGAAGTGGTGATGCAGGCAGCACCAGACAGGTCCCACTACTGTTCTTGGCACCAGGCCAAGGGACAACACTGTCACTACACTTGGAACTGGGCCCAGAGTTGGTGCTCTCACTGACATCCCTGTCCCTGTTCCCAATGTCAGTGCCCTCATCCTACTCCAGGCCACAAGGGCACTCAGAGGAAGAGAGGCAACTATCTCAGACTCAGATTCAGGGTCAACTCTGGAAATGACCCTTCTTCAGAAGGGGACCTGGCCTTGCGAATGGCACCACCCTGCTCACGGGTATCGCGGGCAGAACCAGGAGCCAGGGCAGTACCAGGCCATGATGCTGAAGTGCCCACCAGTGTAGACCGAGCATATACTGTAGCTTCGGCCTCACCACCAGGGACATCCATTGTCCAGGACAGACGGACTGAGGGTGGTGCTCAGCCGACCTCTCGGAAGGAGATGACTGTTCAGCAGAATTCCACCCCGACCCCCCAGAAATATGATGTCTCAGTGAGGCAGGTGTGGGGAAGACTGTGGTCTTCCTCAGTACCAGAAGTACCAGGAAAGGGCCTTGGGGAAAGGCCCTGAGACCTAACCTTGGCATTGTGGGTGAGACACCTACCTCCAGAAGGTGTGTGTGTGTGTGTGTGTGTGTGTGTGTGTGTGAGGGGTGAAGGACCCCACTTTAACAAGCAGAGTTCAAGAACACACTTGTCCATGGCAAAGCAGGCAGCACACTGGTCCATGTCATGGCCAGGGCCAAGGCAGGTGTGGCCTTTCAGATGTCAGTCCGATACTGCCAGAGGCCCCCCCCAGGAGCACTGAAGCATGGGAGGGCCAGAAGACTTTCATCTTCTTTTGCCCCTTCAAATGATGCATCTTAATGGACAAAATAGTAAAAATGGGAAAAAATACTCAATTGCACTGAACTGACGTAAAAACGGAGCCAAAACTGAAAAACAGGACTGAATCTGGTGTTGAGTGAAAGTCTGGTGTCGAAAAAGCAAGATAGTGGCCGTGAACAGAGGACACTGTTGCTGATGCAGTCTGAATCCAGCTGCTCCCACAGTGCACACTCCATGGTGGGAAAAACAAAACTGAGAAAAGGAGGGGGATGGTGTCGGTTAATGGCTGGCTCATGCATGACACCAGTGAGTTGGCCTCGTGGGCAGCTCCAGCACCGTCAGTCCCCTTCAAGCTGCAAAATATTTTGCTCCCACAGGGTCCCAGTGCTTCTAAGACACACTAGTGTGAATGAATGGTGAAGACTGATTTCTGAAAGATCATTGTTTATGTTCCCTTTCTATGCTGACAGTGAACTGAATCAAGGCAGATAGAATGTGTAGCCACATTGCAGTGGACTGCAAAATGGCAGATGAACTTAGAAACAGAATCTGTAGACAGAAAAGAACCACTTGGCTCAACCAGTCTGCCCAGATGGTCCCTGCCTAGTCTGTCTCTGCAGACCCTAACTAGTATCAGGGAACCTTCCCTTCTCCCTGCCCATTTCCTAATATTTCCCTGTGTCTATCCCCCACATGCTTGAACCCCCCCCCCAATTGTTTTTGCCTCCATTACTTCTGCTAGCAGTTTACAGTGTTTCCAGCATCAACCAATCTTTCAGTAAGGCAGTACTCCCTCACATTCCTCCTAAATCTGCCCCCAGCTTTGTCACATGCTCTCTGGCTCTGCTGCTCTTTCTCATTTTAAAGATACTCTCCTCCTGCAAACTGTTCAACCCATGAGGTACTTGTATATCTATATTCTGTCCCCTCTTGCACTCCTGTATTCAAGGGCGTACATACACTGAAATTTCACAGTCTTTCACTGTAAGACTTTTTTCTGCAAACCCTGCACCATTTTAGCTGCCCTCCTCTGGTCTGCTTCCACCCTGTCTATGTCCCTTCTTATATGCAGCCTTCAGAACTGGACACAAAACTCCAGGTGGGATCGCACCATCCAGCGATACAGTGGCAATAACACCTCCCTCCTTACCTGCTAGAGATAGCTCTCCCTATGCTTCCCACTGGCTCTATGCACTGCTTTGTCACACTGCCCTGTCACTTTGAGGTCATCAGATATGATAACCCCAAGATCCTTTTTCTGCTTCGTGACTGACAGTACCTCTTCATTTAAATGAAAAAAATGTAAGGTGATACATCTAGAAAAAAAGAACATAAATGCAAAACACTACCTAAATGGTATATAGAGTACTGACACTGAGCTGTGAAAAGACCCGGGGGTACCAATCAGCAGCAACTTTACATGGCGGCAGCAGTGTGTGGCAGCAGCTGGCAAGCAAAATCACGGCATACTTTAAGAGAAACTTCATAAGTAATTCTAGAAACAATAAATAATGCCCTTATACAGATCATTGGTCAAACTTTGTCATGCATTTTGTGCGCAGTTCAGGTTCCCATATCTAAGGATGTTGACACAGCATATAGAGTACAGAGGAGAACAACCAGGATGGTTGATGACTTGGAAAACATGGGCTACATGGATAGGCTGTCATAACTGGGACTATTCTTGATGAAAAATACCTATTCAAGTATCTAGCAAAGTGAGATAATAATGTAAGTTTGGAAGGGTCTCTGGGTCAATCCCATCCCCCACCCAAACATTATAAGCTTGGATGAATCATTATGCTGTGCAACACATTCTCATTTATTAGGACTCCATACCCACTTTACTACGTGGGTACTGTTAGATTCCCTTGGTATTTTATCGGCCCTCATGACAGTGGTCATATACTGCTTGTCATGCTTCAGCCTCTTGCCTAATATGATGCCCAGGTCCTTTTCCTCCTCCATGGTGGCAAGAGAAGACCCATACAGTGTGTAAGATCCACTGCTGTTCTTCCTCGTCAAGAACCTTTCATTTGGCTACATTTAATTTGAGACAATAGGAGTATGACTGATCAACTAGCTTGTTCAGGTCCTCCTGAGGTTTGCCTCCATCCTCAAGGGAGTCTACCACCTTGGTTATCTTAGTACCGGCCTGCAAACTTAAGCAGCCTGCTAGAGAACCTGTCTTATAGATTGCTGACACAAATGTTGAACAGCACTGGCCTCAGTACCGATTCCTGAGGGACATGGCTGAGATCCCCTCTCCAGTCAGAAGGCAGTACCCATCCACCACAATCTTCAGCTTTCTGCTCCCAAGCCAGTTATCAGTCCACCTTGTGTGTGCCTCATGTATACTTTACTGATGTACTTTGCCCATAAACTTGTTATGATGTGCTCCAATGTGAAAGGCCTTGCTGAGGCCCAAATAAACTACAGTATTTATTTGGTCCCGCTCTTGTTCACCTTCCTGGCCACCCCAGAAAAGAATGGGGTCATGTTGGCTTGGCATGATCAAACCTTCAGAAAGCCAAGTTGAGAGTAGGCAAGAACCTTGGCCTCAACCAAGTGGCCCATTATTCCATCCTTGATACTGGTTTCCAGAACCATGCCAACACTAATATCAGGTTGATCGACCTGCAGTTACCAGGGTCTGACCATGCCCCCTCTTGAAGACGAGAACCACAGTGACTACTTTCCAGAAGTCTGGTATCATACTTGTCCTGACAGACCCCTGAAAGATTTCTGCAAGTGATCTCACCAATTGTTAACAAAGGAACACAGAATTTGTTGGCAGAAAAGGAAAAAACAGTCTCGTTGACATCTTTCAATTTGGCTTTTACTTCTCCATTGTAGTGAGATTACATTCCTTCAAGTTGTAAATGCTCTTTTCATTGCATTTGATGATGGCTTTTTGCTATCCTTATCTTTCATGACCTCATCTCCATGTCTGACACAGTTGACTTTACTGTTTCATCTTCAGTGACTATTTTGAGCACAGTACTAAGCTCATTTTTACTCTCCTGTCTTTATTTGATTTATTGCCATTTATGTCTTGTGTTGTGGTTTTCTCCAACCCTCCTGGCCTCAGCTCTAGTCTATGCTACTCTGTTCTAGTCTATGGTCTTCTGCAAGGCTCTATTCTTGGTTCTCTCCTCATTTCTATATTCCCCCTTCCACTTGTCCACATCATCTCTGACTTCAACCTCAGTTATTACTTCTATGCACAAGATACACAAAACTGAGCATTTCTTTTAAATCCTTTTTTGATTCTTCCCTATCTTCCCCCTCCTCTTCTCTTGCCAAATCAGTAACTGGCTACAACTTCAATTTCCTTCAACTTGACATTGTTAAGATGGACCATCCTCTTCCATAAAAAAATATCCACTCCCACTACTTGCCTTCTGTTACTCTCTGACTCCTGCCTCACCTTTGCTCAATGTGTTAGAAATCTAGGCATCCTCCTTGATCCAGAACTCAATTTTGATACCAACATCTCTATGGCCTGCAACTCTGCCTCAGTCATCTCCACAATATTGTCTCCACCTCTCACCTCCTTGAACTTCCTCTGCTGAACACCCCACTCATGCCTTCATCTTATTTTGCCTTGACCATTGCAACTCCTTTATCTCTCAGAAACTGATCAATATGCAGCTGCCTGACTCCTCACTCACTCTTCAAAATGAAATGACATCACTCCCATTCTCTGTCACCTCTGCTGACTCTCTATCTAGTACTAAATCCAGTATAAAGTCGTCTGACTTGTTTTCAAAATTCTCCACAGGTTTTCAAAATTCTTCACAGCCTTGCCCCTACCTATCTCAATGACTTCATCACTGCCTACTCTGTACTCTATACTCTCCATTCCTCCACCTCTAGACTTCTTTCCATTCCTCATTCTCTCTCTCTCTCTCTCTCAACCACTGGTGGACAATCTTTCTGCATCTCTTCAACTACTGTGTGGAAGACAATCCCTCCCTCTCTTTCTTACTCAATGATTCTCCTGCCCTCTTCATATACCACCTGTGACAGCCTGCCCCTTGGGCCGTACCAGCTTACAGGGCAGTTCTCTGAGTATACTGCTTCACTGGGCTGCCACCACCTGATTATATCAGAAAAATATCCCATTGCTCAGGGTCAGGCAGGTCAAACACAATAACATTAGATAGAGTGCACTTCAGACAGTGGACTGTAAACAGAGAATTCACAGTGCCAGCAGAAATGTTAACATTACCTTCTCAATAATGAGGCACAGTCACTGATTCAATAAAGCTAGAGTTTTTTACTAGTAATAACAAGTATTAACAAATAAACAGGATATATACAGTAAGACAAAAGGTTTACACATTTACTGGGAAAGAAAAATAATGTCAAGTATACAGACAGATGATGGATAGAAAAATCTTAAAATCTAGGCTCTCTTAGCATCTATCTTACCTGCCACTAACCTAAAATGACTTCAACTAAGTCTGTCCTTCCCTCACTCAGACAGGCTAGCTCCAGCAGGGTTCACACCTTCTTCCAGATGTAAAGAGTCAGAGAGAGAGAGAGAGAGAGAGAGAGAGAGAGAGAGAGAGAAAGTGAGCGAGTGTCTAGCTCCCCAGTTTTATGTGCTCAGGGCTGTGGGGGAATGACCTCTCCCCTGAGTGACAGTTCCCCACCCTGGTGTGTGTTGCGTGTGTGTATGTGTGTCTGTGTGGGTGTGTATATGACATCATCCATGTCAACTGGGATCCTTCACACCTATGACATCCTTCTTCTGGCTTTTACAACCTTATTTTGCAGCATGGCTCGGGGTGTTGGGCTTAGCACTGCCGCATCTGCCAGGGTCTGAAACTAAATGAGCTTGTGGGAAACTACGTACTGTACTTAGCAGTTGGCCAGTATTTTCTTCTGAAAGCTGCCTGAATATGTGACCTGGAAACCATTTTGGGTGTCCATCCCAAACAGAACTTATAGCAAAAGAATATTTAAACTAACAGAAATGGAATAAATGAATCTGGTCACACTTCCCATCATACCACATCATAAACCCACCTCTCTTTTACCTTGCTTAGGAGTCCTGTACACCAATATTTTTTTTTCCTGGGAAATGGTTCCTTTATGCATTTATTGACAACAGTACAGTCAAATGCTTTTGATTCATTCATTTTCTCAGTTACCCAAAATCATAATTTGCAGCACAAATAGTGCTAATTGTTCAGAGTTCTCTCTGTCTCTCTCTGTTCTCCTTTGATTAATTTCTCCTATATTACATACCTGCATATCTTCTTTTTGACTTTACTGTAACTTCCACAGTGTAATGCACTTTGTGACACTTTTGTTTGAAAGATGTTAAAAAACCTGTATTAAAATATAATCTGTATTATGCCTAACAAGTAGTTTTTCCAATATTTCCCTAGAGGCATCAGGGGTTCTTTGACTCAATCCCATATACCATATTTTGATAACTTAATGTATAGTGGTTTTATAAATTACTATACTTTTTCACATTTTGTCCCCCTGCCCCCAACCCAATGATCTGGGTGCATTGCAGCTACATGCTGTCCTTAACTAGGAGGATTGATGAGTCAACATCAATGTCACGCTGTGATTAGCCAGCAGGAAATACTGGAATACCTGGCATCTCTCCCTCTATCTCGGGGAGTCAAGTGGCTCAACTTCTTTTTTTTTATTTATCGAATAATTTCATTTTATAACAGACAATGAAAGAGATATACACAAATATCCATTACTAATACATTAGAATTATACAAGCTGTTCCCAGTGCCAACACCCACATTTTTGAGTGTGTTTGGCGGGGCAGAGCATGACTTACAAAGAAGAGATATATTTAGTAAAGGCTAGGTCTCTTAAAATATGAGGTGACTCCAACAACAAAGATCTATATAAGCAATACGCTTTATACCATTTATAAGGCAAAATTTTGTCCAACTACTATAGGAGCAGCAATGAGCAATGATTTCAGTTCACTGCACCCTGCCTTTGACTGGGTGGATTGGAGATCCAACACAATGCCTCTCTATGATTAGGCTGTAAGGGGTGCTGGAATACAAGGAGGCTCACTCTCTCCCTGGGAGTCAAGTGGATCTCCTCCATGATATATCAGCATGGGAAGGGCTAGCTTGTGAACTCCACTCTCGCAGATGGTAGTGCAACGTGCTGCTGCACCACCAGGCCAGCACTTGAGGAAGTTTAAAAGAGGGCACAAACAGGGTTCTGCAAAAAAGCCTTCTTTCAATGTTTGGTGTGCTGATTTTGAAGGCTGACCTTTCAAATGGTTTCCTCCGATTGCGTAAAGTCGATCATTCATTACAGCCAAAGCATGTATCGCCCGCTTTGTGTTCATGTCTTGTTTTCTAGCCCAGACATCCATGACTGGATCATAGCAGTATAGCCATGGTACATATTCACCGTTGTGCACACCTCCTGTAAATGAAATGGGGACATGAATGCATTTTGAGAGAGACAACTAAGTGCTTACATGTTAGTTTGAAAACATTGGGTAACTTACATAAACAGCATGAGGTTATCACTACTAGAACAACATGCTGAAGGTACTGCTTTGCATAACATATACAGTATGTGTGTGTGTACTGTATATTATCCATGTATATCTAGGTTTAAAATCAATTGTGCATATATTCTACAAATTGTGCTTTTTCCCCTCAACATAAAGACAACAAGGTTTGATTCATTTCAAATAAATTTACTTGAATTGCCCCTTCTCAAGTTTAAATGTTATTTTTATGCTTCTCAAATTCGATAGATTTACACAAGATTCTCCAGACATTTTGTAACCAGCAGGCAAAATTTGGGGTGAGTACTGATGTTATTTAGACCTAAATTACCTTATTTTCCTCAAGGTCCTTTTATAGTAGCTCACTGCACACACCAGTATATTAGATTGCAAAATGCCAAAAACTGGTCTTTGTTTCAGACTGCCTGATGGGGACCTTTGTCCAAGGAATTATACTGTACATACCTGACAACTTCCTTTGACTAATCAGCAACACTTTGGCGGACAATATCAAGCAGAAGTATAAGCCTGTCAGGCTCTTAAAACATAAATTCTGTTTTCCATTTTCCCTATCTTTGTGTGAACAATCTGCACTGCCCAAACATCTACAGAAATTTGATTGTGCCCAAATTTCACCACCTACTCCGAAACTAATGCCTAACCCCTGTCCTGTCTGTCTTCCATCTCAAGCATTCTACTGCCACAGCACTCCTAACAGCAACATGCAATATTCATGAGGTAGCAGAGGAAACTGAAATGATGGGGATGAGACAACTTACAATGTTGTGGCTTGAGACTGAGCCTGAGGGGAACACACAAAAAGGTAGTTCTTGGTACCATACTCTCCAAACTTGAACCTCTAAAGCCCAGTGTGCCTCAGGGTTCGACACTATGCCCCCTGCTTTTCTAAGGTCCTATACACACCAGGGAGCTTAAAACGGTTTAAGTGCCTTAAACCGTTTTAAGCTCCCAGAACACGGTTTACGTCCACACTATAACACAGTTTGATAGAACCATGCTTTAAAACCCTGCTAAAACCCTGCTAGAGAGGTGGTCTTTAGTATGGTTTTAGCTAAACATGGTTGCCTTAATCTGTGTTAACAGCAGTGTGTACACAAACAGTGCTGTAACACAGGTTAAGGCAACCTGTTGCATAAGAAAAGTCATTTTACAAGCTGCAGAATTAAAAACAAAATAATTACAGGCACCGCCAAGCAGAGGAAGAATCCCTGGTTCTGGCAATGTATTATGTATCCTGATTGGTTTCGGTGCCCGTTCATGGGTATTCCGTCATGCACTGTGGCATGAAGCGGCACCCATAATGCCTTGAGTTGGTGCTGCAGTCATGCGGGGAACCCGCTCCAGGTAGCACGGCTGTCGGAATGCAATGTGGATGCTCCGACAACCATGCTAGGGACCGGTTTATAAAACATTTTTATTAACATTTTATAATCGGTCCCAGTGTGTACAGGGCTTTAATGTTTGTGGTTCTATGTGATAATAGTGAGCGCCGAACTGCGACCCGTGTTATCGCGATGTCACAGTGGCGAAAACAATTTCACCACCCTGACATCCTCAGCGCATGGAGAAACGGCATTGGGACTTGTTTTTATTGCTTTCTGTGGGCGGCTGTCCCCCACCGCTTCATGTGGGGGCTTCCCACCCCGCACTCCCCTACTAAAGGATTCTCAACTCCGGGGGGTTGAATTCGAGGGCCAAAAGCAATAAAAACAAGTTTCAGGTCGAAGCGCAAAAAATGCAGTAGTGCCGGACCCAGACCTGAACCGGTACCTCACACACTGCAACGGAGGCCAACCCCGATGCCACAGCAACTTGGCAGCTGACTGCAGCACCACCCCTACATCATCTCCACCCCCTACCAGGCTACACTCACCATACTCACTCCCCCATACCGTGTACATATAGCTACATCCTGTCACTGCAGTAGTACCCGCCACATCCGGTCCACACTCCCCCATCGCCATTCGGCTTTCGCCCACATTGCGTCACCGTTTTGGACGGTGCCTTAATTCAGTCACCAGTGTCACAGGTTACCATGTTTGTTAATAATCTACCTGTCAACTGTGGCCAAAGCAAGGTATACATGTGAGTTGACAACATGATGCTCTACTGCTGTGTCCTCACACTAACCAATGAAGAGTATCAATTCCAGGATGACTATGTAGCAGTCGGAGCCTGGCTAAATAAGAACCATGTCATTGTCAACACCAAAAAGATCAAGACCATAGCCTTTGGCGCCCATCCTCAAACACAAAAACTGGATACCTCCCTTCCCATCCACAGTAAGGACAACATTGCGCTACAGGTCTTGTATTTTGAATATCTGGGGATATGGCTGAATCCCAGCTCACTGAACAGAAGCATATAGATCACATCACTGCTTTGGTGGGTCCTGCGGGGTGGAGCCCTGTACAGAGCAAAATCTGCCTTGACTTTCTCATGAGCATGCAAGTGACAAGACAATTGCTACTTTATCTTCTGGACTGTGGAGATGTAGTAAACTGCTCATCCCCCAAAGCCACACTTAGGAGTTTGAATGTCCTGTACAACAGACTCTGCAGGTTTCCATTGGGAATAACTTAGGGATGCAGTGTTGACTAGCCAAGCCCCACAGTCCACAGGAATTACCCCAGTACACACTCCTCCTAATATGCATCCACTCCACAGGCCACACATACTGTATATCTCTCTTTACCTGTGTCTCTGCCACTTATTTTCTAATGCTGACCAAGACAGCAAACTTGATAGTACCCAAATATGTAAAAGACCTCAGCCAATGGTCTTTATCCCTCTAAGGCCATACAGAAAGGAACAGCCTACTAGCCCATCCCTGACAAACACCTAAACTTCCCACATTCTGAAGGCTGCTGGTCGAGGAGCTCAAAGGTCCTTAAAGATGCCCCCCCACATGAAACCTTCCTCTTATACACCCACCAACAGTTACTAAGTTCTTTAAAATACTAACACCCAACTCTCAGTAGTGCCTGTGTATGGGCGACCCTCAACATTAGTAGCTGTTGTCCTCTACCTGCTGCACTTTCACTACCAACATCCCTGCACTGTAGAGGGCCAATTAAAATATGGCTGCAGATATGCACACTGCAGTACCATGCTACTCCAGCCCCCAGTGCTGTACCATAAACCTACCTGATTAGCAGAATTCATGTTTTCCAAGCAGTGCTCTGTGCAGGCACAGGGAGGTGACCCCGGGGCCAGAGTGTGGCCAGATCCCAGAAGCCTGGGTGGGATGGTTGGTGGTTCCCTTGCTCAGCACAAGCAGGGCATTCTGGGATATGGCAGAATTACTAGGTCTGCCATGTCCCCTTTCCAATGTGGCATACATTTTTAAAACACAAACACTATGGCTATAATCCCTCCAGGCCCTCCAAGATGTTTTGGAGGGCTGGAGGACATAGATGGGGAGAGGCTGACACTCTGTGAGATGTGGGAACCCTCTGCATGCACACAGGCCACTATGGATCAGATCCTTAGTAACTTGTATTTGTGTATCCTTTTGAAACTAGCACTTATCTATCCCACTGCACTCTGTAAAGGTTCCCAAGGGGAAAAATCAGGCAACCCTGAAAGGGAAGGACGTTGGGAGAGGGTCAATAAAAACACTCCCAAGAAGAAAAAATGTAAATCCTTTGTTCCAAAAAAGGAAACTGAAAAGAGTATTCCACAAGACTTAAGAAATAGTCAATATTTGTTGTGAAGTGGTAACCCTCAGTGTGGGGCTGAAACGGCTGAAGCCAGTGCAGTGAAAAGCTTCCCTGACACAAAACACAAGAAAAACATTGAAACTGTCTGTGGAAGAGGTAAAAGATGCAGATTTTTTTACACTGGAGGCTAGTTATGAAAACAATAACTCATATAGACAAATCCTGATCTTAATAAATCTTCCAGTTGTTAGAGCCCTTGTACTCTGGCTGCAGAGAAATAGGCAGCCAGAGCACTTTGCACTCAAGGATAAAAGTCCTCCTATTCAGAAGAATGAGGTGAGGAGCAATAAAGAAGAGCCACTGACTAATCCACCTACTCAGTTTTTTCAAAGACCAGAAAAGGTAATCACACAGGAAAGTCCCAGCTCTGAGTAACAAAGTCAAAGAAAAACAATGCAGTCTCTATTGGCTGTACTGTCTATAAAATGCTAGTGTATAAAATGTACACTGCATGGGGAAAAATAAAAACTGAATGAAGCAGGGAAGCTTGGCACCACGGTAAAGCACTGACTATGGCAGGGATGTCAGCATGGAGGCCATGAGCGGTGTCAGCACAGAGGCCAGCAGTGCTGCAGGCATCAATGTCAGTACCGAGGCCAACAAGAACACTAGCACTGACACTGTTACCAAGTCAAGAAGCGATGTTAGCACCAAGGCCAGCAATGACATTGGCCTGGAGGCTAGCAGTGACATTGGCACCAAGGCTGGAAGTGAGGCTGGCACAGGCCCTGAAGGCTGAACTGACACTAGCTTCAAGGCCAGAATTGACAATGGTGCCATGGTGACCCGCTGAAAGGTTAGTACCATAGAAAAGCCTCAGAAGACAGACTTGCCCGAGGAGGATTGGTACCACATTCAAACCAGAGTGTACCGAAGGATGACAGGGATGCAGTCTGAGAAAATGAGAGTCTGGTGTCTCCTGGAGAAACCCTGTCAGAGACAAGACTGCATATGAATGGGAACTGGACAGCAGATACACCGAGAAACCTGATGCCATAGACCAAAGTCCATTGCCAAACTATTCATGACAGGCATCCATATAGGCAATGGGGACGCTGGAGACTGGGATGCCAGTACTGCTGCGTGAAGAAGGCTGGCAACAGGTTTCCAGCCCTGTCTTGGAGAACAGAGGGAATTGTCATCAATCCCATATAACACAGACCCAGTAGCCTCAAGGCAGAATGGCAAGAGCCAGACCAGGACCTGTGCCTTCACATCTCTGGGCAAGGATGAGGTCAAGACTGAGCAGCCCTAGGAGTACAATGCTAAGCTCAAGAGGGTTCGGGACCAACTTTCAATGACTCTGGAAAGACTACCTATCCTCCCGGGGTGAGGCTGCCCAGTACTGGGACGCTCACCCAGAGAGGAGTGGCAGTCAGAAACAGATCTGATGCTGAAGAAACTGACTTTAACAGGCACACTACATGATATAACGGTCAGGGAACAAACTGATTGGAAGGTAGGGTTAATAGAAAAGAGAACTTACATACTTACTGTTAACTGTAGATCTTTCTAAATACCTTTACCTGCAGTGTTGTAGCAGCTTCCTGCTCAAAGTACATAACTTCTCTGTCTTCCAAGAATCAATCTTCGCCATAGATCCCCACTTATGAATCAGAGTAACAAGCTTCAGAAAGTAGCCCCCCTGACTGGTGAGGTTGTATTCTAGGACTCACTTAAGAATATATTCCATTCAGTATAGCACAGCTAAAGCTATCACACTGCTTGGAGTGGACATCCAGAGCATAAGGCTAAGAGGATAGGTAAGGGAGAAAAGGGCACTCAAGTGGACTTGCTTTGAAAGGCGAATGTGTGAAATCCCTATGAAAAGGGTGGCTGACTAAGGGGTGACTGATTCACAACTTATTCCTATATTTTTTTTTTCTGTTTACCAGCTGCACTGATGCCAATTCAGGAGGAGAAGGAGCTCAATGGAGGCCACTAGTGAAGATGACCTATAACTTGCAAATGGCATTTGGGTGGGGGTGGGGGATAAAGTTTACAGTTTGCTAGCCATTTGGACAAGCACTGTCTAGAAACTGAGGCGGCCTCTTCCCCAGGGGCAAACTAAACAAAAAGCTATGAGGATTTCCTGCAGTTGTTTGTATGGTGTTTATAGTACCTAAGTATTCCAAGCACATCTAAGGTATGGAGCAATGCTTCCTCTGGATTGGCATGCTCTGGGTAATTGGCAGGTGGATGGTTTGATTTAAAGGAAACTCAGACACCACCTTTGGGAGAACCTTAGGAATAGTATGCAAAGACACTCTGTCTTTGTGAAAAATCAAATAAGGAGGCTCACACATTAGAGCCTGCAGCCCTGAAATCCTTTGAGCAGAAGTGACTGCAACTAAAAATAATGCTTTCCAAGAGAGAAAGCGTAAACCAGAAGTCGCAACTGGCTCAAAAGGTGCCAACATGAGTTTTTCCAAAATAAAATTCAGGTCCCAAGTCGGGACTGGATTTCAAATAGGAGGCTTTATGTGTAGCATGCCTCTCAAAAACATATGGTCTACCACTAGCTGAGCAACTATACAGCCATCGATATGCAAATGGAAAGTTGATATGGCAGCCAGGAACACTTTGATTGAGGAATACTTCAGGCCTGAATCCATTAAGGACAGCACGCATGCTAGAACCTGATTAATTGAACAGGTAAATGGATCCATGAAATGAGAAGCAGCCAATAAAGCAAACTGCTTCCACTTCATAGAGTAAGTATGTCTGGTGCATGATTTTCTAGCAGTCACCAGAACACCCACCACTTTCTGTGAAATCCCAGACCATGCTATGGCTATGTGTTCAGGAGTCATGTGTGCAGATGGAGAGACTTCAGGTCTGGATGGACCAGGGTTCCCTGTTCTTGTGACAGTAAACCCTTGCACAGGGGCAGAGGAACTGGAGGTTTGACTGCTAGTTGTTGCAGTAGGGGGAACCAGATCTGCTGAGGCCATGGAGGACCAATGAGTATAAGAGTTGCCCCTCCCTTTTCAGCTTGAGTAGTACTCTCTGGATTAGTGGAAAGGGAAGGAGGCATATAGAAACCTCCCTTTTCATAAGAGGAACAACTCGTCTTGCCAGAAAACTCCAGGCCCTGGAGCAAGCGAGCAGAAACACAGAAGTTATGAGTTGTGTGGGGATGCAAAAAGGTCCAACTCAGGACAACCCATTTTTTGAATAGGTTGTTGACCACCGAGGTCAGCAGTTCCCACTCGTACATCCTGGCCTGTGACCTGTTTAGCTTGTCTGCCAATATGTTTTGGACACCTGGAACATGTAGTGCTGATAGTTCTAGATTGTGTTGCAGAACCCAATACCAACTTCTCAGTGTATCTCTGCACAGTGGATAGGAATGAGTCCCCCCTTGTTTGTTGATGTAATGTATGGTGCTGACACTGTCCATCTGTATTAACAGAGGACCTGGGGACAAGTAGTTCTGGGAGGTCTGGAGTCATACAGAACTGCCTGCATTTCCAGAACATTGATGTACAAAGTGCGCTCCACTTGGGTCCACGTTCCCTGTGTCTGAGGAGGGCCTATGTGAGCTTCTCAGCCCAACCCCAAAGCATCTGTGGTGAGGATCTGAAGAGGGGAAGGGATCAGGAATGGAACCCCCTTCAGCAGGTTACTGCATTCCATCCACCACTCGAGCACTTTGCGTACTGGAGATGTGACCAGAACCAACTTTTCTCAATCTTCTGTGAGCTGGTCTCACTGGACTCTTCGGGTCCACTGGGGAATCTGCATATGCAGCCTGGCCAGTGGTATTGTGGCAAAGGCCAAGGCCATGAGTCCCAGAAGGCGTAAAAACATCCTTGCTGAGACATAACGGCTACCGTGCACTAATTGTGCTAGGGTAATCAGAAGGTTGGCCCTGTGCAGAGGCAAGAAAGCCGAGCCCTGGGTCATGTCCAAGCTGCCCCTATGTACTGCAGTCACTGGCAGGGTGTCAGCACTGATTTTGGTATGCTGACTGTCACCCTCAGAGCATCAAACAGTTGTCTGGTTCGGGTGAAGGTCATCAACAGTTGGTCCCTGGAGTAAATTTTTAATAGGCAATCATCCAGGTAAGGGAAAACATACAGGCCTTTCCTGCAAAGGCTGCTGCCACCACTGCCAAGCATTCGATAAAGACCCGAAGCACAGAAGACAAGCCAAAGGGCAACACTCTGAACTGGTAATGCTCCTCCTGAAACAGGAACCTCAGGTATTTTATGTGAGGCCGCCCGATCTTGATATGGAGGTATGCATCTTTTATATCCAGGGAGCACATCCAATCCCCTTTTTGCAATAGCGGAAGGAGACCCTGCAAGGTGACCATTCTGAACTTCTTGTATTCTATGAAGAAGTGTAGATCCTGTAGATCCAGAACAGGCCTCAGGTCTTCTGTCCACTTTGGGACAAGAAAGTACCAGGAGTAGAAACCTGTATTCCTCTGTTCTAGAGGTACAAGTTCTATGGCCCATTTTTGCAGCAGAGTCATTACTTCCTCTTGTACCTTTGGGCTGCATTTTCTTTTGCTGCTAAGCAGGTTGTACTGCTGATGCTAGTAACCTTGTCAGCTTTTACCATGAAAGGACAGTTTACTGTGGTAAATGCCAAAGACTTTCCCACTTTGGGTGGGGCCGATTTACCCTGGTGCCTTTTTGGATTTTCTCCTTCTCATTCCACTCTTAAAGGGCCTGTTCCATGTGCTGTCCAATGAAACACAGAAACATAGAAAATGACAGCAGAAGGAGACCAAGGGTCCATCTAGTCTGCCCATGGATTTCCAAGACCTTCTACGAGTCCTAGGACCCAGCTCCTCTTTTGATTGTTGCCCTTTCCAGTTCCCTTTCCAGCCCTTGCTCTGTCCCATCCCAGCCTGAATGCTGTCGTCGTCCTTGCTTCCACCACTTTGGCAGGCAGCCTGTTCCATGTTTCCATGACTCTTTCCATAAAGTAGTGTTTTCTTAGTTCCCTCCTGAAGCTCCATCCCCTCAGCTTCCACTCATGCCCTCTAGTAGTTGAGCTGCAAACCTTTCTGAAAAGTTCTGAGTAGGGCACCTTGTTTATGCCTCTTAGGAACTTCAATGTCTCAATCATGTCCCCCCATCTCCCTCCTAGTTTCCAGCAAGTACGTATTCAGTGCCTTTTTGGTGCTCATTATGCAAGAGCCCCTGATGGCCCTGCCACCCTGTATCAGCTTGGTCACCCTTCCCTGCATAGCCTCAAGCCTGTCACTGTCCTTCTTAAGGTGAGCACTCCAGAACTGGACACAATATTCCAGATGAGGCCTTACCATGTACCTATAGAGTGTGAGGATCACCTCCCTGTTTGTGCTGTCAAATCCTCTCCCATATTAACCCCAATATTTGGTTGGACTTGCTGTAAGTTCTGCTGCATTGGCTAGATTGCTTGAGGGTGTCACAAATGATGACCCCATGTCCCTTTTTTCCTGTGAGGTACTGAGTTTGACCCCATTAAGCCAATATTCTGTTCTCAGGTTCCCTTTATGCAGGTGCATTGCTTTGCATGTTTTTGCATTGAACCTCAGTTGCCAGACATTAGACCATCTTTTCCAGCCTCTGCAGCTCTTTTTGTAGGTCCCTGACCACCTCTATGCTGTCAACCCTACTGCCTAGCTTAGTATCATCCATGAAGAGGTCTATCTTGCCCTGAATGCCTTCATAGATACATAGAATGTGCTGGCATATGGGGACCATGAGGTCCATCTAGTCTGCCCATTTGTTCTACCCCCAACTTGGAATCGCTTGTTAACTTGCTAACATGTCTGTCCTATGCTGTTTTAAACTGCTTGACTGTCTTCGCCTCCACCACCCCCGGAAGCAGGCCCTTCCATGGGTCTACCACTCTCTCTGTAAAAAAGAACTTTCTAATAGTACTCTGAAACTGACCCCTCCCGCCGTAATCACATACCTTGCCCTCTTGTCCTAATACAACTGCTAATCTGGAACAGGTCTTGTGATTGTACCTTGTTGATACCCTTTAGGTATTTGAAGGTCTCAGTCATGTTCCCTGCTCCCTTCTTTGCTCCAGGGAGAAGAGATTTAGTTCACCGATGTCACTAATGAACATATTAAACAAGACCGAGCCTCAGACTGAGCCCTGGGGCACACCACTAGTGTCCTCTCCTTCATCAGTACTCTTTCCATTGACTACTACTCTCTGTCTTCTTTTCCTGAGCCAATCTCCTACCCACCTGACTATGCTCTTGGCAGTACCTAGATACTAGATCCTCCAGTTTTCTTTAGCAGCCAACTGTGCAGCACTGAGTCAAAGGCCTTGCTGAAGTCGAAAGTAGAGGAGGTCCACTGAATGGCCACTATGCAATTCCTCAGTCACCCAGTCAGAAAACGTAATTAAGTTCATCTGGCATGACCTGTCTGCTACAAACCTATGCTGTCATCATGAAGGTAGAAAACAGGAAGTTGTTATCCCTCTGCACAGACAGTTGGTGAGACCCCATTTGGAGTACTGCGTCCAGTTCTGGAGACCCCATCTCCGCAAGGACATAGACAGGATAGAGGTAGTCCAGAGGAGGGCAACTAAAATGGTGCAGGGTCTGCAAGAGAATCCGTATGAGGAGAGACTAAAGGAGCTTAATATGTATACCCTTGAGGAAAGAAGGGAGAGGGGGGACATGATAGAAACTTTTAAGTACCTCAGTGGAATCAACAAAGTCCAAGAGGGTAGCATCTTTCAGAAAAAGGGACGTGCAAGAACAAGGGGCCACAATTTAAAGATAGAGGGGAGGCGGTTCAGGGGGTAATGTGAGGAAGTATTATTTCACAGAGAGGGTAGTGGATGCATGGAACAGCCTTCCTGAGGAGGCTGTAGGGTCTAAAACTGTGGGAGAATTCAAGAATGCATGGGACAGACATAAGGCAATTCTTGTGGGGGGTAGGAAGAAATAGGCTGTTGGTTAACTAGGATCTGCGGCCTATCCTGTAGGTAGGGAAATGGGCAGACTAGATGGGCCAAGCGGTCCTTATCTGCCATCAAAGTCTATGTTTCTATTCTTTTCCAGGTACTCTACTAGGTCTTGTTTAATTAAGGTTTCCATGTGTTTCCTTACTGCAGATATGAGGCTAACTGGTTTGTAGTTACCAGCCTCCTCCCTACTCCCTTCCTTGTGGAGCGGTACCACATCTCCTCGTTTCCACTCAGTCAGCACGACTCCTATCTGCAGCGAATGGTTAAACAAATAAGCCAAGGGGTCTACCAGTTCCCCTACCAGCTCCTTAAGCACCCTTGGGTGCAGTCCATCAGGCCCTGGTTTCTTGTCCACCCTTCGGTGCTCTAGAGCTTCTCTGATCCTGTTTGTAGTAACTGCCAGTGTTTCCATTTGTGGGATCCCCTTGTTGGCTGCTTTAATGCCACTATCAGGCATTGGTCAGTTGTGTTCCTTAGTGAATACTGAACAGAAACAGTTGCTCAGAACAGCAGCCTTTTGTTCATTGTCCTCAGTGATCCTATCACCATCCATAAGTTAATCTATTCCGTCCCCTTGTTCTCCTTTTCTTGAATGTAACGGAAGAAGTGTTTATTCTCAGTTTTGATCCTCACCATAATCTGAAGTTCAGCTTCCACTTGTGCTAGTCTTACTGCCTTCTTAGGTACCTTATTCTTCTGAGTGAAATGTTCCCATTAGCTGTCTTCCTGGTTCCTTTTATATTTGTGGAAAGCTTCTCTTTTGGTTCTAACTGCTTTTGTGACCTGGTCACTGAACCACTGAATGGCACGCTCATTATCTGCTGTTAGACACTAGGGTGAAAGTCAACTGTAGGCTAGCAGGAGTTTCTCTAAGTGCAAATCCCCACAGTGCCAGAGTGAGCTGCTGCATCCAACTAATCCATTAAACTTTTTCGTTGGCGGCTATTAGACTCAGTCCCTTGAGTAATGGTCGAGGTAAAGTTGGACAAGCCCTCCACAATGTGTCTGAGCTTGGTCCATAGTTGATGCTCATACTTCAAAATGTGGGCTTGGTATCTTGCAGTCCTCAAGCCTAATGTGGCTGACACATGCAGTCTTTTGCCCATAATGTCCACTTTGTGCAACTCCTTGTTAGTGAGTTGTGCAGAGACCTCTTTTAGGCTGACAGGAGATTCTGGGCATACAGGTGTTGAATGCTTCAATTCCTAGCGGTGTGAGCTCGACCCTGGCCTGTGCCTTTTTTCTCCTTATCTTTTTGTTTGTTTGTTTGTCTGTTCATTTAATTAGAAGAAGTTGAGGTCAAACGAATGGTCCCTGGAACCCAACACTGAGCATGAGCAGGGCCAAGACTGTTCCTTTTTGTAACTCTGGGACTGTCCCTCCACTTGGCATGAGACTGCCCAGAGTCAGTACACTCACCCAGAGAGGAGTGGTTCAGATGCAACCTCATTACCAGAGCACCACAACGTGCCTCCACTGACCCCAAGATAAACAGCATTATAGATACCTAGCCAGAAGGTCACAAAAGCATGCACCAGTCAGGGCAAATCCTCTGAGGGGATAAGAGATTGAATCCAGCAGATATACCTAAAATTGTAAAGACTACTGCCGACACCTGAGCTCCATATGTCAGCCCTTCATTCAGAATGAAACCCAGATTCTTAACTTTTGAAGTAGCTGTAAGCCTGGAAGTACCAAGGCAATGCCCTGTCTCCCTTCCAGCTGCTGCCACTCTCCCCATCTGACATGATTTGATTACCAATACATCAGTTTTGTCCAGGTTCAGTCACAGCAAGGTTGATGACATCCAGTCCTAGATCTCAGCCAAGCACTGATTTAGCACATCTACTGCGTCCCTTGTCTCCAGTGCAAAATACAGATAGAGCTGAGAATCATCTGCATAACAGTGAAACTCAACTCCATACCATCTAATGATCCTACCCAGGGGTAGAATACTGTATATACTGCAAACAACATGGGTGAGAGGATCAACCTCTGAGGTACGTGGTGTACATGCAGGTACACTGGGAGTGAAAAAAACCTCCCAGCTCAACCCTCTGTGTCCTGCCTATGAGGTACAGCAGGACTCAAACCAGCAGCTGACTTTGCTGGTGAGTCCCACATACTCCCTGAGTTGGTCCAATAAAAGCCCATGGTCCATGGTATCAAATGCTGAGGAGAAATTGAAGATGACAAGAACTGACTGCTCTCTTCTATCCCTTGCACTCAGCAGGACATTACGTACCCTGACCAAGGCAGTCTCTGTGTTATGCTTTGACCTAAACCCAAACTGGCGTGGCTCATAGATGTCAAAGGTTGGGAGGTATGCCACAAGCTGCAACACAACCACCTTCTTAATAACCTTGCCTAGAAATGGTATGTTAGAGACAGGTCGGTAATTCACCAAGATATCCAGGCCCAAAGACATTTTCTTCAAGAGGGGCTTCACCAATACATTTTTCAATGCAGATGGGAAAATCCCCTCTGATAAGGAACACCTGATATTCTCAGCAAACACTGAGCCCAGCTGCGTGACACAGTCCACTATAGCAGCTGGGTCGAGCCTGGATGAAGTTCACAATATGTTGGTCACAGCTCTTAGCTCACCTCCACAACCTCATCCATTGTCACTGGCTGAAACTCTCCCCAGGACCACTGACTGTTAGTTCATCCCACTGACTTGACATTGTTGGGCCACAGCAACCCACTTGGTAAGATCGAAGATCAAATAGAGGCCATTCTGCCTGAAAAGAACCGAGCAAACTCCTTGCACTTAGAGAATGAAGGCTGGATGAAGAGACTTGTCCACCTCCCAAAAAAAAAAAATAAAATCAGCAGGTCGGTTCCTTCCAGCCGCAATCTCCCTGGATAGGAACTTTGCCTTCTTATGGGAGATTGCACCTTGACATTCACCATAGTGAATATTCAAAGCCATTGTGTCTTTCTTGGTCCCTGAACTTCTCTAACAATGCTCTAATCTCTGCCCCTTTGCTTTCATTCCTCTCAGCTCACCGACAAACCAAAGCAAGCCAAGGTGTGAAACCAGCAGGCATACACAGACTGGTGCTACGAGGTTGAAGACTGCACCAATGGCCCTATTATATGCCAATACTGCTTCTTCTGCACCCCAGTGCATGCTGTCAACAAATCTGAGCAGTCCATCATGGCCACAAGTCCCTCTGGCCTAGGCCCTTGCAAAGGGCAGTACCAGATCATCTCCATCGGGGGTGGACTACAAAGGGGTATCTGAAGTCCAACCTAATGGTGCAATGATCCGACCAGCTGATTGGGTCAATCCTGAGGTTTTCACCTCAAGCCCGAGGTAGGACACCAAGTCAAAGGCATGACCGTGTTGGTGAGTCACAGCAGCAACTGCTTGTGCTAGCCCCAGGGATTTCATTCCCTAAAGGAAATCTTGTCCAAAATGTGAGAGTTCATTGATCCAGACACTGAAGTCACCGAGTATAATCCACCTCAGTGACACCAATACCTTGTTGGTTACAAAATCTGCTATTTCCTGCAGGGAATCCCCCTCCCTCCCCGGAGGCTGGTAAACAAGGAGGATCCTGCTACCAACAACTGGATTCCCACACATGGCCACACATTCAAATGATGAGATGTCCCCCACAAGGTGCACCACCAGGTTCAACTCAAATCTAAAATAGATAACCACCCCCTCCCTGTGATCCTTCCTCAGCGATGAACCATGGAGAAATCAGCCAGGATGGCTGCCTCCAAAATCAGATCCGTGTCATCCCCCAGCCAGGTCTCCGTGAAACAAGCCAGACTGACAGAGGAATTTATTTATTTATTGAAATCTCGGAATTACAACCTTTGAGCCAGTGACTCATTTACAAAGTCTCCACATCATACAAGACGGAGACAAGGACAATAACAGGGTTCAGCAATACAACGTGAGAACTGTTTACAGAGTACAACAGTGAGGGCAAAGAAAATACGAAACAAGTGCTACAAAGTTACAACAAATTTTAAGGTCACAGATCAAAATAACAAGTTCAAATGATTCAGGAATTACATTGGTATCAAATTTTCATACAAGGAATAATCGGCCAAGGGATGACCTTGCCAGAAGTATAAGGTAAAAACCAGGAGTAAGGTAGGGAAGGAGGGGGGACCAATAAGAGGGGTGGGGTAGTAAGATCAGCCCAAGGGGGGCATTGTCTTGGAGAGGTCTTATGATCAAGAGATCAGAAACAAGGTACAGATGGGATAGATGGAAGGTCTGAGTAGGGAGAGCCGTGAAGAAAGGGGAGGGAAATTACCAAGAAGCAAGAATTGCAGAAAGGAGAGGAGGAAAGTCAATGGTGGTGAGCAAGGGGGTAGGAAGTGGGTGGAATAAGAAGGAAAACTAGGGGAAGGGGTGAGGCAGGAGAGGAAACAGAGGGTAAGGGTGGCAGGGGGCAGACTGCAGCACGGGAGAGGCCGGAGGTGGTATTCTAAAACCATAGTGGGAGTGTTAGGAGTTGGGAGGGGGGCAAAAGCTAGGAGAGGGGAAGGGGTGACAGGAGGAGGACAGGAGAAGAGAGGAGATGGTAGGGGGCAATAGGTAATTAGAAAGGTAGTAGAGATTCTGGTAACTTAGAGCAGGTAGTTACAACTGTTCTGTTTCAGGGAAAGCTGTCTAAGTTTGGTTTTGAAGGGTCCCAACCTAGAGTCAGCCAGAAGGTCGGGTGAGAGGTTATTCAACCAGCTGGGAGCCCAGAACATAAATATTCGCTGGGCTTGGGCAGTAAGACAGAAAATGTCTTGGAAGGTGAGATTGGAGGTGCTTCTGGTATGGCGTAGATTCGTGGTCCCATGGAGAAGTGGTAGAAGTGATGAGGGGACTAGCCCCAGACTTATCTTTTTAGCAAACAGGTAAGTTTGGTAAAAGACTCTGCCCTGAAGTTTAAGTCAGTTTGCTGTCTTATAGAGGTTGCAGGTGTGCATGTAGGAGTGGGCACCAGTGACAAGGCGGCATGCCTTGTTGAGGGCAACATTTAGTCACCTAAGAGAGGAGTTAGAGGCAGCTCCATGGATAATAATCCCAAAGTCAATAATGGAAAGGATAGTGCTTGTTATGGCTAACCAGAGCACCTCTAGGGTCATGCAATGCCCATGTCTATAAAGAAGTCCAGGTCCAATGCAGACATTTTTGGATACTATATTGATATGTTCCTGACACAAAAGATGGCTATCGAGGGTAATACCAAGATGTTTAAAGCTGTGGACTTGTTCCAAGGGAGAGCTGAGATTGTTTGAGATGTCTAGTTGGGCCTTTTTAAACTTGCTGTGTGGGCTGGTGAAAAGCATCACTTTGGTTTTCTTGTAGTTCAGGATGAATTTATGTTTGGAGAACCAGGCTTTAACGTGCAGAAAAACTCTGTTGTAGACTATTGGCGAGGGGAAGGGGATTAGGCTGGGAGGAGTAGAGCACAGCATCACCTGCATATAGGAGTATGTTGGTGGGACAAGTTTTTGGTAGGGAGTTAGGAAAGAGGATGAAAAGGAGAGGGCCAAGGATTGAGCCCTGGGGAACACTGGAGGTGACAGGGTGACTAAGCGAGAGTATATCATGTATGTTTACCCTTTGGCTTCTGCCGCCAAGGTAGCTTCTGAAGCAGCCTGTGACTTACTGAAAGAGACCTAGGGTAGATAGGGACTTCAATAGTAGAGAGTGATTCACCATATTGAAAGCCTTTGTGAGGTCTGTATACTGTAGATAGACCCCATCAGGTGACCATGATCTAAAGCCTTGTGAATGAAGTCGGTGTATTCTAGAAGGGCAGTGGTGGTGCTATGCCCCTTTCTGAAGCAATACTGTTGGGCACACTGGATATTATAGGTGTCAAGATATTCAGTCAATTGATCGGCAACAGTACGCTCCAGAGCTTTGGTAAGTGGGGCAGGATGGAGACGGGATGGTAATTTGAGTGTAAGGTCCTGTCGCTGCTCTTGCGAACAGGTGTTACCACTGCCACTTTCCAAACTGAAGGGAACTGAGTAAGTCAAAGGGATAGACTGAGGATTTTGGTGAGAGGTGTCAGGACTGCGTCTAAGGTGAGCTGGAGCAACTTAAGATTAAGTGTGTCACTACTGAATCTTGAGTTGGTGAGAACCCTCAGTAGATATTTTTTAGCAGTCACAGTGGTTACTGTCTTGAAGTAGAATGGGGGGTTATTTGGGGATGGGTCCAGGTTTAGAGCACTGCCTTGATGGGGGAGGACAGTGAAGAAGTCAGGGGGAAGTATGCCACTCAGATCTGTGAACACAGTATTGAAGATGTCTGTGATTTCTTTGGGGTTCTGAGTGGTAGCACCATTAAAACTGAGTATTGAGGGAGAGAATTTGCTGGGTTTGCCAGTGAGATTTTTTATGTTCTCCCAGAACTGTTTGATATTGCCCTAGGAGTTGGAGAACTGGTCTTTGAAATGGTTGATTTTAGCAGTACGTACTGCACGTGTGCATGCATTTCTGGCTTTCTTGTAGCGTTGCATATACCTAGCACTTTTGGTGGTGTGAGCCACATGCCAGAGGTGGTCACAAGTGGCCATTTGTCCAAGGAGTGATGGGTTGATCTAGGGATTGCAAGCCCATTTGCATTTAGATTTCTTAAAGGGGGCAAAGAGATTGCAAGCTTTATTGAAGAGGAAGATGAAAGGCCCCAAGGCAAGGTCAATACTGGAGGTGGAGTCAATGGGGAGGCCAGTGACAGTAGCAGAGGTGCTCCTGGAGATGTTTAAGCAGTCCACATCTCAGGATGCATTGGTAGGTCATCTTATTGGGGGGGTTTAGGTGCTGATTAGACCAGTGGCAAGAGATAGGGGAGTGGTCGCTAAGGGAGTCAGACCACACCTTTGTTTGCAGGATCCTGTCAGAGGAGTTAGTGAGACGGAGGTCAAGTAAGGTGTGTGACCCGGTTCTATAGTTAAACCTGGTTGGGGTTGGAACCATTTGAGAAAGGTTAACCATGGCAGCAGCATCCTTATAGGGACAAGCCTCAGGTGCAAGCCAGTTGACGTTAAAATCACCTAGCGCAATAACCTCTGAGTGCTTGGGCAACTTAATAATATATTCAAGTATTGAGTCAAACCCAGCAGCAACATCTCTAGGTGGGATATAGATTGAGAGAATGAAAAGAGACTTCCTTTAGCTACCGAGTGTTAATTTAACTGCGAGGGCCTGAGCACTATTCCCAGTGGACAGTGGTAGAAGGGCATGCCCCTTGAGAGTGTCAGATAGATAAATAGCACATCCACACCCTATTTTCCACAAGCTTGTCGGACCTAACGAGGAATGAGATATAAAATCCACAATAATAGTACTCTTATTGCTCATCAATCTGGCACTGCATAGCGGTGCCTAAAGAGAATGACTACTGGAGACTGGCCCATCAGCTACCTGTCCACTCAGTCTGGTGGAATCCCTAGGTATGGGGACTAAACACTTCTGACCTCACCCATATCCCCATTTTGCCTCCTAGTCTTCATAGTCCTAACTGCATCCCCACCATCAGCACTATACCAACCCCATACCCCCCACGCCTCCTAGCAATTCCCACTTTCCTGCACTGCCAATATATTGCATGAGATGGGGTGTCATAAAAGGGGCGCAGGTCCTGGAGTAAAGATGGGGAATAGCTGAGTCTAGAGGTCATAACAGTTCGATACATTTCAGTGCAACCCAGCCTTATTTCAAAAATCCTAACTAAACACCTTCTCTCCCTGCCTCACCCTGTTAATAAGAAACCACTCAGGCTTCCCCACCACACTCACTCCACCAACCACGCTCTATTCAACAGCTCCTAGCCACTATTCACTCCCCAACTCACTCAAATGAAACAAATTAAAAACTAATACAATGTAAGTCAGTCCACATGTTGTAAATCAAGCAGTCCTAATTCAAACAATTAAATACAAGCCCTCCCCCAAGGAAGGACTCCCAAACAATCAATGCAGACACTTAAATGAATATTCGAAAAGGCAGTACTCCACACTCTCACTGTCAAGTAGCCCCAAAGTTTGACAAGAGACTGAAACAGCCTCACTCCAGCTAATACTTGCTTCATCTTCCGACTCTCACCCTGGAGACATTAACTAGTTCCAGCCAATTCCTCTAGCTCCCCGCCATGAAGCTAGTGCACAAAACGTTCAGTTTATGTGAGACAACAGTAAAATAGAGCAAATGGACGTACAGCTCACCATCTCTCTCTGCA
Source organism: Neoceratodus forsteri (assembly GCA_016271365.2). Lineage (NCBI taxonomy): Eukaryota > Metazoa > Chordata > Ceratodontiformes > Ceratodontidae > Neoceratodus > Neoceratodus forsteri. The sequence continues at coordinate 1,336,413,046 of CM057455.1, read as the reverse complement.
GTCAAGCTGTCGATCCTCCAGCACCACCAGACCCAGGGCGGCCTCTTCATCAGCATCCCTGGTCCCTGCGAGCCGACCAGGCTGCTCCCACTGGCCAAGGTCCAACAGCTACAATCCCACCAGTTCACCAACAGCATATACCAGCAGCAATTCGAACAGTCTGATTTTAAAAATCTTATTTCCGCCCCTTCAAATAAACTTCACTATCTTCCACCCGTACACAGTCCTGAGGAATATTGTACTCCATCGATCTAGATGGACCATAGATATCTTAGTTCCGTTACTCCAATTCCACATCTCAAGCATGGATGGCAACAGAATGTAGGAAGTAAAGTCTGGTAAGCCACTTCGGTAATTCCAATCAGCCAGGAGCCGACATACCCTACTGCTGCTAAAGATTCATTCACACACGGCAAAAGCAGCCGTCTTAACCAGAACTTTATTTATATATTTATTTGAGTTTTGGTAACTGGGTAAGTCCACTGAGACAATTACAGTCCCTTTTTCACGGTCCACCCACGGGGAAAACAAGAAATTATAGAATGGTTCACTGAGGCAGGTAAATACTGAAAAAGCATATATGCATAGTAAATACAGTAATAATATAATACAAGACTAGCAATAAATAACAGGAGCAAAAAACAAACAAAAAAACCCCCAAAACAATATACACTAAATATTCAGGCATAAGAAAAAAGCTGAAATAACAATCAACCTAGTGTACAAAAAGATGCACAGCAGCTACATTTGTGGTCCCAGGAGTGATAAGAGGAGCAGGGAGAATACTTAAAGGAGGGAGGAGAGTTAAAGAGAGGGGACAGGGGAGGGCAGAAGGAGGAGGAGTGAGACAAGGGAGAGGGTTCTAGAGTAGAATGCAAGAGGAGAGAGGCGAAGGGCAGGGAGAGAGTGGGTAATGCATTAGCAGTGGCAAGAGCAAGAAACAGCCAGAGAGAAAAGCATGTAAGTTCAGCGGGAACTTAGGGAGACAGGAGCAGGACAGGATGGAGGGAGGCAGGGAGTTCCAATCAGATACTGCTGCAAAGAAGAAGGACTTGTGGGCAATGGCTAGACGTAAGTTTGGCTTTATGAGGAGGGGACAGGGAGGCAGATCTGAGGGCATGAGAAGCGTGTCTTAGATGTATGATCTTACTAAAGCAGGGAGGGGCGAATCTGTGGGCAAGTTTATGCATGAAGATCATGGCAGAATACTTGAGTTTGGAATCATAGGGCAACCAGCCAAGGGAGGACAGTACATTACAGTGGTGATGACGGCATTAACCCCCAAGGCAAACCTGCCAATTCTATGGTAAGCCTGGGAGAGGAGAGACAGGGTAGTGGAGTTAATAGAGAACAGAAGGGGAGCCCCATAGGTTAGGAGAGGAAGAGGGGAAGAAGTAGCAATTTTGTGGCAAGAGGCCACAGAGATAAAAGGGCTAATACGATAGAAGAGGCCCAGTTTTTGGTTTAAGGTTCAAGTGACATTGGAGACATGTATGTTGAGGGAGTGTGAGGAGTCTGTCGTGGGTTGAACAAATCAGGTCACACAGTAATCAACAAATTTGGTACAACATACCTAAAAGGTATGATTTTTATTTAAAAATAATAATAATAAAAAGAAATAACAGCTTACAGCAGTGAACTTACGATACTAAACAAATGAAATAAACAAAATCCAACTTGAAAATAGCACAACTTCCCTGCCAAGGTTCTAGTAGTGTAACATGATCTTGTGCAGCATAACAGAGAGCAGGAGATCCTCTCAGGAACTCTCCCTAACAGCATCTGATCTCATATCTGAGATGAGCTCCATTTAAAGGGAGAAGCTCCTCCTACTATATGAGACCATTCCCTCTTATTAGTATAAAACTTTCAAAAACTGTTTATTCAAGATACAATTTGATATATAAGAACTGTACACAGTTTACTACACATTGAATAATCCATGATTATTACTTCAGCACAGACAAGATAACAATCCTAACAAAATAGTATCTGGATTTCATAAAAGTGGGCTAGATTATAGGCAATTCCTCCCAGCTCATGAAGAGAACACACCATGTCACCCTATAAAAGAATGCATGAAGGTGCCACTGATGCCCTATAGGAGAGGGCACAATGCAAGGAACAGTGCTGTGATTGGACCTGGAGATCTGTTCCAACATTCACAGGTTTGTATACAGTTTGCTTAAACAAACCTTGTCCTGCAATGTATAGAAGACAGTGCTGTTTTAAATCATTTGTAACTCTACCAGACTTAGGACTCTATCTTTATGAAGCTCTCCTATCTTAAGGAGATAAAATGCCTGGACACACGAGCCGACAGAAAGAATGGTATGGGTCCACTTGGCATTTGTACAGTCTTTTCCATTCTTACAGTGTTTTAGTTAATTTGCCACATTGAGATATGACATTTCCCAATTCAGGGCACTTGTGCCATAGCATAACAACCACAATGGTTAGAATCCTTTAATTTATATCCCATACACTCGTTCCAGTCCTAACTGCAGGACTGAACACTGTGTAAGCCGTATTCAAATACTGCACACCCTGCACAATGGTGCGGGCGGTATACGGCTTCACTCGCTATCAGGATTTCAGTCAAGTAAATGGCTTTTCTACTCAAGCTGTTTCCATACTAAAATTAATTCAACAAATGTCAGGAAGGGGAGGTAAACTACAGCGCAGATCAGAAATTTTAAAGAGAGCAGACAGAGAGAGAAGACGAACAGGGAACATTGCAGCAGGTGGCCAATCCGACTGCAACGTAGGACACCACAGACAAAACATAGGGAATAAGAAAAGAAAAACATAGGTCTAGAAGAAGTTCTGTTGCACAACAGACTTTAATAAAATATAACAGAGACAGATGCGCTGAGTTTACTCGACAGGATATGCATGAACAAACCGAGGGGGGGGACAGGGGAACTACCACAGAGTCCAATGTATTACCTACGTATTTAAAAGACTGGACATTCTCAAGGGGGTCACCACTAAGAGATGTAATGCTAAGGTAGGAATGGGTATGCAAGGAGGGGGGTAGGTGAGTAAATAGCATACTTTTAGTCTTTTTTGTATTGAGAACAAGATGTTTGCTCCTGAACGAGCCCTTCAGGGAGGCAAAGTCGGAGGCAAGTTCATGATTAATCTGAGCAATGTCAGGAGAGGAGCGATAGATTATGGCATCGTCAGCATAGAGGTGCACAGAGGCCCCACCACAGAAACTAGGTAGGCCATTAATAAATAGAGAGAGAACAAGATAGGCCCCAGAAAGGAGCCCTGAGGAACACCATGAGTGATGGATCTAAGATCAGAGACAGAGCTAGCCCATTTGACCCTTTGGGAGTGGAAGGATAAGTAGCTTTTGACCCAGTTCGGTGCTAGGGAATCCATACCCAGGACATGAAGCTGATGGAGTAGAAGATCATGATTCACGAGGTCAAAAGCTTTCGTAAGGTTGACAAAGATGGCTCCAGTTGCACAGCCAAGGTCCATAGTCTGCAATATATCAGAGGTAACCTTTATAAGGGCAGTAACAGTACTATGATTCCTTCTGAAGTCATGTTGATATGGACAGAGAAGGTTGTGAAGTTCCAGGTAGGTCTGCAAGTGGTAGTAAATGATTTGTTCTTGAATGTTGGCCAAGGGGCAGAGAATAGAGATGGGTCTAAAGTTATTGATGATAGTGTTGGGCCCCCTCTTATGTACAGGAATGACAACAGCCACTTTCCACTTATTGGGTACGGTACCAGTTAGGAATGAACAGTTGAAAAGGTCACGGACAGGCGGGCAAGGGCCGGAGCACCATGCTTAAGAAATTTTGGTTCAAGTGAGTCATGGCCAGGGGTGCTATCAGCTTTTAAGTTGGCAAGAAGTCTCTGGACTTCATTAAGGGATGCCAATTTCAAATGGAAGGCAGGTCGGGCCTCAGAGTTACATGAGGGTGGTGGGGCAGAGGAGGGAGAAGAGGAGTTACAGAAGAGCGAGGTATATTTTTGAAGGTCAGTAAAACGTTCATTGAATACCGAGGCAATGGACCATTGACCATTGACTGAGATGAGCTCGGAGCTTCAGCAGCCTTTCTTTCGGTCAGAGAATTAACCTGTTTCCAGAATTCCTTTGGGTTTGAGAGGTGCTCAGTTTGAAGGGATTTATAATGGTGGCGCTTTACTTTCTGGAGAGAATTTTTGCACTTATTCCTATATTGCCTAAATACTTGCCAGTCAGAGAGCAACCTACTGTTCTTATAGGTCCGCCAAGCCTTGTCTCATAGCGATATATAAGTGACCTGATGTCCTTGGTGATCCAGGGAGCCTTAATCCCCTTGGACCTATATTTTTTCAGAGGGGCATGGATATTGATAATTTGAGTAAGGGTGGAAACAAAGAAGTCCAAGGCTTGGTTTATATCAGGGAGAGTCTTAATAGGGCTCCAGTCAATATTGTTGATGGAGGAAATAAAGCTACTTATGACAAACTTAGACATGTCTCAAGCCAGGGAGATCTTGGGAGTGGGGTTAGGACAATTGTTCCTCCATACACAATATGTAGGGGAATGGTCACTGATACAATCTGAGAGGACACTCATGGATTCGATCTTTAGAGGACAGTTAGTGACCATCCAGTCCAGCAGTGTGTGTTTTCCTGACTTGGTATTGATACGTGCTTGGTCCTGAATGAGCTGTACTAGGTTTGAGTCAGCCAGCACCGTATGTACTTTGTTCGCATTAGGGTGAGACCAGTCAATATTAAAATCACCACAAAGTATAAGGTCGTGGTGGGGGAGATTGACTAGAGGGGTTATGAAAGGAGAAGGCCTATGGAAGCCTTACTGGGAGGCAGATAAGCACATCCAATGACAAGTTTTTTGACATGTCCAAGGGTTAGGGAGATGAATATGGATCCCACTGGGAGGGAGAGCCAGAATCGGAAGTAGTGAGTTCAATAACATTCAGATCAGACCGAGAGTAGATAAGAACCCCACCTCCTCTTTTACCCACCCTATCCCTTCTGAAACAGATTACTAAAGCTTCCCCTATTTTGTTCCCTATCCTTCTGCCAACATTCTCCATCCTCCATCTCACTTCTTATTCCCTGCCTACTATTCCTTCTTCTTTTTCTTCCTTTTGCTTTCTGTCTCTCTGCCCCCCACCTTTAGCCCTGCTATTCCTGCTTCTGACACCCTTGTCTCCCTGACTAGTCTCCTGTGCTCCATTCTTATGGGCCCACTCATGGGTTGCTTATGTTGGTCCTATTGTTTTTCCTTGTTCTGTTTCTCTGGGTCAACCAGTTTATAGCTGTATCTCTAAGATACCAGCCTTGTGAAAGTTCCCCCCCCCCATCTCATCTGGCCTGACTCCTCCTGTTTGCCTGGTGAAGGGCTCCTAGGGTTAGGGAGCTTGTGGGGGGCAGCAGAAGGCACGTGGCTGGCTGGCTTCTCTAGCCATGGCCGCCAAGGTCAGCAAGGAGATTGTTTGCCCAGTAAAGAAAAATTGCTTGTAAACAACTGCCTTCCACAAAAATAAAAAAGCTATCTATGTATTGCTCACTAAGAAGCTATCCACTCTAAAACCTCTACTACCTAAGTATCTAGCTAAAATTAAGTATATTCGCACTGTCTAAATACACTGAGTGCGCTAACAAATTCTCTAACTCCCCCAAATCCTAGTAGAGTCCTGATAAAAAGAGTTAGGAAATAAAAAATGATCATACAGACTCAGAGCTCCTCGAGGCTCACCCAGCACAGTGACCCTTTTCACTACCATTAACTACTATTTGAACAGTCTGATTTTAAAAGTCTTATTTCCACTCCTTTAAATAAACTTCATTCTCTTCCACGTAAGCACTGTACCAAAGCATAGTAACAATGAACGAGACAGAACTCTATTTGTACAAAAACTGTTAAAGTTCTGGTCCTGAAGAAGAAAGTGAAGAAAAGGCTGCACTTTGAAAGTGGGAAAAAGAAATTGAGGTGGTTGGGGGTGGGTACCTCTCTATACCAGCAGACATACATTGTGCCCATGGGGCATGCCCGTTCCACCAACCTCCAAAAGTTCTGGCTGCCATGAAATCTTAGTGCCTTCCAGCTCAGACCAAAAAGTGGAACTTTATGGTGAAGAGTAGTAAAACACTCACTCGATAAAGAAACAACATACTGTATAACAAACAAACAAAAAAAAACAACCTAAAAACATAAAGGCCTACGTGAGTGAAACTCAAAGTTCTTTTGATCTCCACTGAGGTACATAATCGACATTGGGGGGAGAAACTGAGACAGATCGGGCCAGCTCTGTTACTAATCCTGTCACTGCACATAGCACCATACTCTTTGCCACTTGCATGCACATGGTGCATGTGGGCCCCAAAATGCTAACTCCACTGTGGTCCTAGTGCCTCAGACTCTATGACCAAAGAGTTAGGCTTTATGGAGATGATTGATTACTGAAAGATTGCATGTTATTACTTCATTAGTCATTTCTATAGACTTTCACACAGTTGTTAGGTGTGACTGTTTTGTGTTCTATTTATCATCCTTCCTATGCATCATTGAAATACAGAATTTGTTGGTAGATAAGGACCACTTGGCCACCCAATTTGCCCATTTTTCTCTACCTACACTGTCACCATAGACCCTACCTGATCTCCAGCTGCCAAGACATCCCACCGTCACTGTTTTCACTCCCATTATCTCTGCTGGAAGACTATTCCAGGTATCCACCACTCTTTCAGTGAAGAAGTACTTCCTCACATTCCTCCTAAATTTCCCTCCTTCCAGCTTAATTTCATACTCACTTGTTCTCGTATACCTTCTCTTCTGAAAAATATCACCCTCCTCTACCTTATTCACCCCCATGAGATATTTATAGGCCTCTATCATGTCCCTCTCTACCTCCTCTCTTCCAGGGTGAACATACTGAGATCCCTCAGTCTCTCCTCATGACTTCCAAAGTAGTCCCATCACCATTTTAGTTGTCCTCCTCTGGACAGCCTCTACCCTGTCTATGGCTCTTCCTGAGATATTGACTCCAGAACCAGACACAGTACTCCAGGTGGGGTCTCACTAATTTTCTATACAGTGGTAATACCACCTCCCTCTTTCTGTTGCTGATACCCCTCCCTATGTGCCCCAGCATCCCACTGGCCCTACCTACTGCATTGTCATATTGCCTTGTTGCTTTGAGGTAATCCAATATGATTATTCCAAGGTCCCATTCCTGTTTAGTGACCGTCAGTACCTCTTTCCCCATTTTATACTCCACCTCTAGATTTCTGTGCCCTAGGTGCATGATTTTGCACTTTTTCACATTGAAACCCAGCTGCCATACCTTTAACCACTCCTTGAGTTTTCTCAGGTCACTGCACATTATCTCCACACCCTCTGGAGTGTCTACCCTATTGCAGATTTTGTTGCATCTGCTAAGAGGCATCCCTTCCCTTCCAGCTCTTCTGCAATGTCACTTATTAAGATATTAAAGGGGACTGGTCCCAGTACTGAGCCCCACGGTACCCTGCTGGTCAGTTTCCCTACCCCATGTGAGTGCCATACATTTGCCAGCACACTCTGTTGCCTATCCATTAATCAATTTCATCCCCAGTTTACCACCTTAGGACCCAGCCTCAAACTACACAGTTCCTTATTAGTCTCCTATGTGGTATGACGTTGAAGGCCTTACTGAAGTCTAAGTAGGCCATATCTACTGCCCCACCTTGATCTACTTCCCTAGTCACCCAGAGGAAGAAATTAACCAGGTTTGTCTGATATGACCTCAACCCCCCCCCCCCAAATGAATCTGTGCTTCCTCGGTTCTTGTAACCTTTTAGATTCAAAATACTCCACAAGTCTTTCTTTTAAAACCGACTCCATTAATTTCCCCACCACTGATGTCAGACTGCCTGACCTATAGTTGCCAGCATCCTCCCAGCTTCTGCTTTTATGAAGCAATACTACATATACCCTCCTCCAGTCCTCTGAAACCACTCCTGTGTCCACAGAGTTGTTGAATAGGTCTGTCAGAGGTGCAGCCAGCACCTCCCTGAGCTCCTTCAACACCCTTGGGGGGGCATTCCATCTGGCCTCATAGCTTTGTCCACTTTCAGATTCACAAGTCATTTTAGGACCCTCTCTTCTGTGAATGGACTTGTGTCTACCTCCCAACCCCGTGTTCCTGCCACTTTTAAATGGCCCATCTCCCTCCCCTTCCCTTCCACTGTTTCTCTGTAAGGTACATAGCTCCATGCTTGTGGTATGTAAGAGCTGAATGAGATACGGTTTGTGCTTAGGTACGTTTGAACTAGATAGGTACATAGTTCAGTGTTTGTAGCACATAGGAACTGGATGACATGGTTGGTGCTTAGATCCATTTGAACTGAATGAAACATGGTTGAATGATAGAGTCTTAATCTTTGGAATGGGTTGAGCAAGTGGCCAGGCTCCCTTGTGGAGCAAAGCAAGAATGGGTTGAGCAAGCGGCCAGGGCCCTATGCCGGGCAAAGCAGGAATGCATGAACGGTCAGCTAGGACTCCCATGCGGGGAGAAGCTAAAGAACCTTCAGGTCCCTTTTGTGGGGTGAAGCAGGAATACAATGAGCAGGTAGCCAGGCCCCCTTGCAGGGTGAATCAGGAATGGGAGCAGTAAGCATAGGTCCCAGTGCAGGATATAGCCAATGTCCCAGCTTGAGGAAGGGGTAGAAGGTTAGGCATGGCAGATTGAAAGAAACCTCAGTGTAGCCCATTGAGCTGAATCTTCAATTGTGGACGCATGCAGAAGACCAAAATGCAGTGGAGCTGTAGAACCTGGCCATGGCCCATGTTAGGTGAGTGGTGGCCTTGATTTGTTGGATTCGGCACTTTAAAGTATTCAAAAAAGTAAGTTAAAAAGACAGCCCTATACATGCCTATGGAGCACGCCCCTGCGCTCTCCATATTCTTACATCACAAAACATGCTAGCACATGGGGTGTATCTTCAAACAGGGAAGTGGAAGGGATCAGCGGCACGGCTCCACATAGCCAAAATGTGATCCCTTCTCTCCTGAAATCCTTATCATCTAAAAATATTTTTTTTACATCCTTGAACTCCTGGGCAGGTAAGGGTCCTTCATGACTTTTGGGGGTCATTGTGTGACAGAGCACGAAAGGTACTCTTTAAGGACTATGGTACATAATGACACCTTGTAAGAACTGTGCAAAGAAGATTGCTTTACTCTGTATACCTAGAGGTAAGAATTCATGTCTTCACAGTGCTGACAAATCCTTAGGTACAATCTGAACTGCAAAAAATGACATGCACCTCAGTAAAAATATCTAAAAGATGCACTGTTTAGGCACTATTCAGTTAACAGTTCATATATCGTTCTTCAATTTCTCCTTCCTGTCATTACTGAGAAAATCTGTTCGAAAACAGGGTTGTAATCCCTTACAGGTTATCCTTTCCCCACTTGAATTCATATCCCTCTATAGCTTCAAGATAGTCATGAAAATGACTGTAATGTCACAAGTGGAGTACAGTATTATGACTTTGGGTGTATGTTATTACTGATATGGAGAGCACTCTAAAAGTTGCAAGAGTAGTCTTGTGCCTTCAAATCAAAACTACTGGGAGCAGAATGAAGACATTTCCTTTTAGAAATGTAAGAAATATTTAAGAACTGATCAAGATTATTGCTTACACAGCTGTTCATGTACTTTAGGTGGTACACCATTCTCAGGGGCTTGTAAATTCTTAGTCCCACATCAGGAACTTGTAAAACTAAAACTATAGTGCAGTAATCCCACATATAATTTTCCTTACAGCTCATGATACTGAATGAGAAAAACTTTCAAACACCGTAAAGTGCATATTTGCTGGTAGCTTCCATCAGTTTATTGCCAAATTTTAAATACATTTTAAATAAATAATTTAATTCAGGTTAACTGAGTGTCAGTGGCTCAGCAGGTTGCATACTTGCTTCTGAGACCAGAAGATTAAAAGGTTATGGGTTCTAGCACCACACCAGGCACTTGGGGTAAAATATTGACACTGTACTGCCTCTTGAGGGGGATGGTGCAGTCTTTCAGATGAGACATTAAACTGAGGTTCTGTCTGCTTGTTCAGGTGGATGTTAAAGATCCCACGGCATTTCTCAAAAAGACTAGGGGAATTTTTTATTGAATAAAGGACTTCAAACAATAGGAAATACAAAGATACATAACTGATGTACAATCCACTTCAGTTCAAAATTTCAGACATTTACATAAAATGTATAGAAACTCAATTTTGTAAGTCCTTATACTTGAAATACTATATTTTATAGTTCACCCACAGTTGATTTACTTTCTCTTGAGGGTACGTTGCAAAGTCTTTCTTTTGTATCTGCTGCAGGGCAATCTGTATGTTGTCAAAAATTTCCAGATGTGTAGTTTTCCTTTGTTGTGTTACCCACAGACATCTAACTTGCCATATGTAATATTTAAAAACTATGAAGATTACTTGCAGATTTTCTTTTGAGTATTTTTGCCATCCGTTTGGTAAAATTCCATATATAAAACAATGTAGAATGTAAAGGTTCATCCCACTCTTTTGCATCATATCCCAGAAGGTCCTAAAGTAATCACATTCTAAAATAGATATTCTTGGATTTCAAGAATTGTAATACAAGTCTCTCTTAGGCAATATCTATCAGTAATCTGCTTATGCTTATTGTTATTTTTAACGCCTAGTTTTCCATAATTACTTAGCCATATTAAGTCCCAAGCACAGACTGGTATTCTGGGGTTATTTAACTAATTCAGTACTGAAGTTGTGTTCTCTGTTAGACACTGTGGAAACCTAATCTCTTCTCTTTGCTCATTTTGAATGATTGGACTATACAACCTTTTCCTTTCAGATGTTGTGCTTTTGTTACCGTTATTCCCAATTTGATGACATTTTTCAATTGTTCCTTAGCATATGCAGGGATTGCTGTGAGTCTTATTAATAATTTATGGTTCATAGTTGTCCATGCCTTCTTGCTGGGGTTTAGCCATTCTAATACCTGTGGTTTCCATATTTTTTCACCAGGTCTAAGTGCATGTCGCATATTACATGCTATGAAGATACTACCAAAAAAAGCCACCGGGTTGACCATATTTAACCCTCCATCCTGCAGTGCCCTATATGTTATGTCTCTCTTAGCGGGTTTAGTCTGCTTCCCCAAAGTGCTTGGAAAAATATACTAAGTAATGATGTCACCAATTGTGGGGGGGGGGGTACATAACTCATGTATAGGAAGACAGGGATAAAAGTAATATTTTTATTAATACCCTTTTCTTTTTTGATATCTGACGGCCCTTCCATGGAGCTATTATTCTATTTAATGTCTTTATTCCTACTTCCCAGTTTTTAAATCCCATGTTTCCAGGATCATATTCTATCCCTAGAATCCTTATGTCTCCTGACATGATTAATATCTGGGCTACTGTAGTTTTCCAGCACTAGGAATGAGAGTGGAGCCCAATGTAGTACCTTTACACTTATCATGATTTATTCGAGAGCCAGTCACATTAGAACATGTTTGTAAATGTGCCCCCAATGTTTGTTCACTGTCCTCAAGTGCCAGTGTTACTATCACATACAGTAATGCATATGGAATATTTTGACTGGTGGATATCCTGGCACGGAGGCAATACCTTTATATTTTTTTCCATCTCGATGGTCCTTAAAAAGATGTCCAAACCGATCACACATAACATGGGACTTAATGGACATCCTTGCCTGACTCCATTGTGTACCTGTATTTCTCTTCCTACCCAACCATTCATGTTTGGTACTATTTTAGCCTTACTATACAAACACTGGATCCATGTTATAAATGTTGATGGTAGTCCAAAAGCTTTTAGTGCATCAGAGAGATACTGTATGTATTTACTATTTTATCAATTGCTTTCTCTTGATATAGGCTGAGTACATAGCCATTTAGCTCAGCCTTGTTTCCTTTTTCAAATATTTCTCTAAGTAGTATTAAATTGTCCTGCATTTTTCTATTTGGAACTGCACAGGTCTGCAGTGGACTTATTAATTTTTCAGCCACTTTTGTGAGCCTTTTTAATAGAATTTTCATAGTTTCATAGTTTAGTACAAGCTCAGGAGGCCAAAGCCTATTTGTGAGCTCGCCACCCAAAGGTGAGATAGGACTATATAATAAAATAAAATTTGGAGTCACCCATAAATTGGTCCAAATTATGTTTAAAGGTGTCGATGGTTTTACATTCTACGACTGAAGCTGGTAAAGTATTCCATAAGTTAACAATTCTTTGAGAACACCATATGCTTCTCTTTTTGGTTCTGCAGTTTGCACCTTTTAATCTAAGGTTATGAGATCTTGTCTGTGGTATGTAGAGATTTGTTTCAATACCTAGAGTGTCAGTAAGCCCATGTTCTCTTAAGGCTTTAAAAGTCAGACAAAGATCACTGTCTGTATTGGACAGAATACAAATTCAGGATTTTTAACCTATCACTGTAATTTTTATCTTTCATACCGTCAAGTTTTTTAGTCATTTTTCTTTGTACACCTTCAATTTGTTTTTTGCCCTGAACTGTAGTAGGAGTACAGAATGGTGCACAGTATTCCAACTGTGATCTTACCGCACTAGTGTAAAGAGGTAGTATAACCTGGGCATGTCTACTTTTAATGTTTTTCCATATACAGCCCAGAATCCTTTGGCATTTCTTGACTTTGAACAATGTGTTGTTTTCAAAGTTAAGTGAATTATTAATGTATGTCCGAAGATCTTTTTCAATTTCTGTTTCCTGTAACTTTACATTATTAATATAAAAATAGTTTTTCAGATTATTGTGACCCATGCACATTATCTTACACTTGGTTTTGTTAAACATCATTCTATTATCTTGTGCCCATTTTTCTAAGCCTTTTAATTCTTTTTGGAATGCCAGGACTTGTTCACTAGAGTTAACCATACAACCTATCTTACAATCATCAGCATATTTTGATATCCAGACTTTATCGGTTGTTTTCATAGTATTTATTAAGATGTTAAATAATACCGGGCCCAGCACTGATCCCTGGGGCACCCCACTGCTGACCTCTCCCCATGGAGATCTAACCCCCTTTATCACAGTACACTGCCTGCAGTTGTGCAGCCATGATTGTATCCAGTCTATTAGGGTACTTGGGAGTTTGGGGTTTATCAGATGTTCTAGTAATGATTTTTGGGATACTCTATCAAATGCCTTTGCTAGATCCAAAAAATATTATGTCTACTGGAAGACCAGCATCTAGGGCAGCACTAACATTCTCAAAAAAAATAAAGTTGATTAGTTAAACATGATCTTCCTTTTACAAACCCATGTTGTGTTATATCATGGAGATTATTTAGATTCAAGAAGTGTTCTATTCTGAGTAAAATTAGCCTTTCTAAAGTTTTACCTATAACTGAAGTTAAACTTATTGGACGGTAATTTGATGGCAAGTTTCTGTTTCCAGATTTATAAATCGGAGTAACAACTGCTTCCTTCCAAGCAGATATACTTTCTCCAGCTTTTATAGATAGATTGAACAGCTTACAGAGGGGGCCTGAAATTTGTGTCGCTATTTTTTTAAGGAAAGTTGGGTGTATACCATCCGGACCCGCAGATTAATTTGTTTTTAGTTTCTGTAATTCCCTCAGAACTACTTCTACAGTAATAGGAGTGACATTAGTTTTATTGTATTCTGTTTTAGGAATGTTAACTTGTTACTTAGTTGCGTATTTAGTGAGGCTGTAGTCATTGAATTCTTTAGCCATTTGAAGTTCCTCACTGATGATGCCATTATCTGTTTGTAAAGGGCCTATTGTAGACTTAGAGCCTTTTAAGGAACCTACATAATTATAGAATTTCTTTTTATTATCTAGTGTGTCTGTTGCCAGTTTATTTTCTATGTCATTCTTTGCTTTCTTAATTAATTGTTTTGTCCTATTTGACACTTTTTTATATCTGTTCCATGAGTTTTGCGATGGATTTTTCTTATAGTTTTGATAGCATTTATGCTTTTTATTGATTAATCTTTTAATTTTGTTGTTCCACCAAACAGGGTTTCTAGTCCCCTTTTTATATTTCTTCCTGTTGGGGACCCAGGTCTCCAAACAATAATTAAGCTTAGTCTGTGTGACAGTCCAAGTCTGATGAACATTAAGTCCTGACAGTTCTGTATCCCAGTCCCAAGTAGACAAATATTGATTTATTTTTGGGTAATTAGCTCTATTATAGGATTTAATTAAAGTATTCCCTTTAGTTTCTGGTGTCTTTACTTGAATGTGAAACATAATCATGTTGTGGTCACTATTTCCTAGAGGTTCTATAATTGTGGGTCGTTGTATTGCTGATCTCATATTTGTTAAAACAATATCTAAGATAGTGTTATCTCTTGTTCCTTCCTATACTAACTGATCCAGATCTTGAGTAACTATAATCTCTAGGAAATCTTCCTCTATACTTCCAGTACAACTATGTTTAACCCAATCAATGCTAGGAAAATTGAAATCCCCCATTAATATATACTGTAGTTGTCAGTTGGTTCCAAGTTATTTATTGTTTTAAGGAATTCAATGCTCTGTTTTCTATTAAGGTTTGGAGGTCTATATGCCAAACCTATACATAGTTTTTTAATTAGTGGTGCGGAATTGAATCAATCTGTACTCAAAATATTTCACTTTCTTCTGTTAAAGGAGAAATGCAGTATGATGTAAAAGCCTCTGTAATGTACAGAGTTATCCCTCCCCTTGTTTATGATTCCTATTTTTAATAATTTTATTGAAACCAGGAATATCTGTATTCCAACTATCTTCCTGAAACCATGTTTCAGTGATTCCATAAATGGATATATTTTCCTTTTTAATTATGTATTTTAATTCGTCTATTTTGTTAGTTAAACTTCTAGCATTAAGTAGAAGTACTTTTATGTCGTTAGAGTGTTTATGCATTGGTGTAAATTCAGACAGTATGGAGTTTAGGGGATAGGAAGTACTGAAATCCTGCCTTAGGTCATGGTTATTTAGGACCACGGTTTACATATTTGTCTAGTGTGTTAGTGAAGTGTTTTCCTAAGAGATTGTATCCGATTTTACTCAGATGCAATCCGTCATTACAATATTATTTATCCTGTAAATAAAACTTCTCCCAGTGAGTCAGGCATTGTATCTCTTGCCTGGCTGTCCATGTTCTTAACCAGTTATTGAAAGAACGAATTTTCATATTTATTCTAGATGAGACTTTTGGTATTGGCAGTATTTCTGATATGATAACTTCGCAGCCCAGATTATTCAGTCTGTTGGTTAAGGCAATCATGTCTTGTTTAATATCATCTAATGAATCTCTAAAGATGTTATTTGCTCCTATATGTACTAGTGTTAGGGGTTTTTCACCAAGATTTTGGACCATGATTTTACACGTTTGTAAGGTCTGCTATTTTCGCATCACTAAAAGATGATAGAGTTTGATGTGATTTGTCAGGGTTGCATATAAGTCTATCAAGTTTTTTAATCATTGAGTCCTCTATTACCAGAAGATTTCTTTGATTTGGTTGTGTATTATCCATGTTTTCTTGGGAATTCAAATTGTCAGAATTAGATTTATTTGTTGTTCCTTCTGAATTCATTGGAGGACAGCCGACATTGTTAGCCTGGTTTTTGGGTATTACTGAGTTTTCATTAGGTATTAAAAAAAAGTATATGGGCTAGTTTTTGTTCCTCCTTCAAATGTTTTCAGTGTTGTAAATCTGTTTTCCAGTGAAAGGTTAAAGGTGGTTGCCCTTCTACCTTTTTTTGATGGTTTATTATACTGGACGTTAAACCATTCTTCATCTCCATTTGCTACTACATCCTCGTCTCTAGTTCTTTTTTGTAGGCATTTTTTTGAGGAATATAGGGATCCAGTATTATCTCATTATGTATATCATCAGGAGGAGTAACCGCAACTCTTTCCTGGGTGTGTATAGATGTACCAGGGGTGAATGATATTAGGTGTTCGGTCTGACTGTTGGGTAGATTTGTACCAAGTCTTACTGCCATATTTTTCTGGCTTATCTCTAACTGAGCAAGTCAATCATTAAATGAGTTTAGTTCAGTTAATAAATCCTCATTATGTTGACATTTTCTGCACTTAAAGTCATCTGACAAGCCTTGTTTCGTTTTTAGGTACATAAGACATTTAATACATTTGATAAATAATTCCCCCTTCTGCAGAATCATGTTTTCAGCCATCATGGACTTAATAATGCCCAGAATTTTGCTTAGTATTTTAAAATCATTATTCAATAAAGTTAAAGGTCTCCAATTTTTTAGTTTTTCCTTCTCCCCCTTTTTATAAATCAATAATAATATGGCTTCGTACATCGAATCTGACAACGTATTTGTTTCCAGCATGTAATTATATAGGTAAGCAAGTACTGGGGCGTGTTCCTTTTTAAACTGTTTATAGAATTCAAGCCCTAGCCCATCAGTACCTGGTGCGGTATTGGTTTTTAATGTAGTTATGACTTGTTCTACCTCATTCACTGTCACTGGTTGTATTATGGTCTGTGAGTCCCGTACCAATAATGTAGGCAATGTCAGTTTCAAGAAATAAAAAGGGTCATTCTCTGTTTGAATTTTACTTCCAGATTGCAACTCTATATGTTTTTCCACTTTTTTATCAGACCTGCAGGCGTTGTTTCCAGTTGACCACCTTCTGTAATAAGTTGTTTAATAATTATGTGTTCTATTCTCTCTTTGCAATCCTTATGTGGATCAAAGGTACTTTTTATGTTTGCTTGTGCGCATGCGCAAGAAACATCTTGTGACAGTACCACATTTCAGAGGTGTGTCAATGTTGTGGTAAATGCAGCGGACGCTTTTCTGGGCACATCCCTCAGCCACGAATCAAGGGGGAAGCTGTCAATGACAGCAACTTCAAAGAGAGCCAAGGAGTTGAAACAAATCTGCCACTGCAATCACGAACAGTTTCGTCACTGAAGCGGCACCTCCCCCCTCCCTCGCAACCTTGTCGGCTCCTGCCTCCCAGCACTCTGTCCCTGGCCCTTGCTCTGCCAACAACTTGCTTGTTCTGTGTGCCTTTTCTGGTGAAACAAGTAATGAGCCACGGCTCCTGCCGCCCGCCACACACTCCAAGGAAAGCTGACATTGGGTGCCCAATCCCTGTGTCTGCATGTATCTCCCTCCCAGTCCCTCCATTAATGTGGCACACTGGGAGCCCACCCCAGTGTGGTAAAATGTTTCTGACACCAGGATGCCCACTCCTGGTGTCAGACGCACCCCCCCAAAACCTGTCTGTAATCTACCAACATCGGGGTGCCCAATCACCATGTCGGCATGCCCCCACCACTATTGTGGCATACTGGGAACCCACCCCAGTGTACTGAAATTTTTTTTAAAACCTGTAAAAGAAAGAAAACCATCCCACTGGTGTTTTTTTTACCCCCTGTAAAAAAGAAAATGATCCACCGTCATCTCCCCAGTCCCCCTCTCCCTCCCCACTGAGCACCCACCTCACTGCACCCTCACCTATTCTTACCCTCCGGAGGTTGGGAACAACAATCTTCTCTAGACTAGGACACATCTGCACTCTTCAAAGCCAAACTGTGAACTGAGAAATCAGGTTAAGCGCTGTATAATGGGAATCAATGTGGGGGCTCAACAAGTTGATATTCTCAGCCATTTTGGAATTATATTTAAATTTTCAACTTGGGGTTCTTGGGACCCCACCTCATGAACATGTCACTATCATTTTATTACTCGGTCCAAAGGTGATTTTGCAGTCACTGCACGGAATCACCTTTCGGGACTGATTGACAAAACAACAGTGCCACTGTTCATGAGGTGGGTCCCAAAAAACCCATGTTGCAAATTTGGTAAAATAATTCCAAGAAATGACTGTGGTATGAGCGTGCCTTGCGCAGTTTCTATGCACACTCGTAACTTTGCCAATTTTTAATATTTTCACTCCAGATTTTCAACATTGTTATTTTTTCATGCCTCCTTATGAACAGTACAGTGGTCATTTTTCACATCCTGCCCAAAATGTGTTGTCACACCTGTGGCGCAGAATGGCACGATCATTGTGGGAAATCGACTTTTAGGACAGATTAATAAAATCGCAGTGCCACTGTTCATGAGGTGGGGTCCCAAAAACACCATACTGAAATTTGGAGTGAAAATACCAACAAACGACCGGGGCATTAGGGTTTCCAACCATAATGCCCCACCCTGTATGGACTGACAGGCATTGAAGAGGGTGACTTGGGGTTGCCATCCATAATGCTAGTGCCTTTCCACCCCTTCCCCACCCTGCAGCCAGTGACAGGCATCGAGGTGTGCCTTGAGGACTTCAGCCCTAACATTCACCGCATTCTTCTATACTGCACCCATCTCAGCTTATTTCCTTATGGAATGGGGTGAGTATAAGGGCTGAAGACCCCAAGGCACACCGCGACACATGATGATGTCTGCAGGGTGGAGTGAGGTGGAATGGCGTGAGCATTATGGCCAATGACACAAAGGCACACCCCCAATGCCTGTCAGTTTCTTCATGGTGGTGGTTGGAGTTAGTTCAATACGTCACTGCCATTCCTGTTATGCATCTCTCTAACTCCTGCACTACCAATGCCAGTGCCAGCAAGCTAACATTCAGCATTGACAAATGCTTGTTTTATTCTGTGTCACAAATTTTTGTTCTTATGCTAGAGTTTTTGTTCTATTGTATTGTATGTTAAACATTTGTTTTTTTAATCACTTTAATTTGTGAGCTGTAATTAATCTTATCAGTCTCAGTATTAGAGATTAATTTCAGTAACTGTCCCCCTAAGCCTTAGGTATATTAAGTATTCCACAGTAGCCCTATGTATTGTATAGTTCTGGAAGAAATTCTGTCAGGAGGTTTTAGTTTCCTCCCACCACTGCATTAAATCATCATACATCTCTAGTACAGACAGCCTGGCTTGCCATTCTTGTTTCCATTTCCTTTGTACTTCTTTATGTTCAAGAATAGAACTATTCGGGCTACATACATTCTTTTTATATCTGGGAGACTGATCCCATTGTGGTGTAACAGATATAGATTTGTGATCTGTAAATTCCCAGGCTTGCATATTTATTTATTCAATTTTGGTAACCAAGTCACCAGGTAGGCCCACTTAGCCCCAAAGGTCCCTTTTTCAGGGGCAACTCAGAGTTAGTTACACATTGTATAAAATTTTACATAGACAGTACAATAACAAATTGCATATACAGTACATGAGAGAGCAGAAGTTACAGTCAAGACGGTTAGTTACACAGCAGGGGATCGGACAATCATCAGCTGACAGTTATACAGTCAAATTTGGACTAGGCATATGACCTGGAGGAGGAAGAATACAGAACAGCAACTGACAGCACAGTTTCATCACTGTACAATTCTATCTTAGACAAATAAGGCTCAAATGCAGGACCGATGGCTGTTGGCCAGCAGGTGCTCACACAGCCCTTTACGGAAGGTTCCCAGGGTGGTGGCTTCCTATAGGTGGTGCGGGAGCTTATTCCACAGTGTAGGTGCTGCATAGGCAAAGGATTTGCTACATGCTGTGGTCTTTATCCTGGGTTGCCAAGGAGCTTTTTTCTAATGATCCGCAGCTGTCTGCCCATACGCTTGGAAGTCAGCAAGCCATGCAGACTGTCTGGGGAGTGGCCGTTAATGATTCTGTAAGTGTAGCATAGTAGGGGGTGCTGTAGCTGGTGGCTAAAGGAAGTCCAATTTAGGAAGGCAAGTGCATCACAGTGATGATGCCTCGGGTGGGACATCGTGGCGAAGCATGCAATTTTATTATATATAGAATAATGGATAGGGAACTGTGCACAGCAAGGCTGTATTTCCATCGAGGTGGTTGATGACATCATAGACCTCGAGAGCAAAGCTTGAGAGGTCCCTATGATGTCATCAACCTTCCGAGATGGAAACACAGCCTTGTTGGTGCACAGTTCTCAATCTGTTATTTTATATAGTATATGGTTCCCCCCAAACTGTGCCAGTTTAATTTACAAGGTTTTATCCTTTTCCATGTCTTGTGTTGATGCTTCCATTTCTTCCCAGTCCTTGCTGCAGTCCCGCTCTGCTGCCGACCCCAAAGGTTCTGGCTCTTGCTGTTGTCCAGCTTAGCATTGTTCCCGACCCTGAAGATTAATAAGGTCACTGATTTAAAAAAAAAAAGATCATTGACAAACTGATAGTTTGGAAACATAGAGCCAACTATGGCAGTCTGTGTCCAAACTATCTGAGAAGCTCATGCCCAACTGCTCGCTTAGCAGCACCGTCATGTTGTTCTGTATTTTTTGTGAAGCCCAGTGTTTCAGCCAATTGGGAAACAGCTGAAGGCTAAGAAGTTGTTGTACTATCGCTGTGATGTCAGAACAATAGTACAGCAACCTTTTTGTCCTTTGAACTGTCCTATAACAAGAGTTGGAAAACCATCGTTTTCCATACGCACTAAGACCTAACCACAAACTATATAATGTTTGCATCCTACTGAGCTCCTGTTTCAACACTGCATGTGTTACTGAAGCAGCGTAGGTTAGGGTGGGAAGAAGAATGCTTTTTGCTATGGTAATCCTGGTTTCAGGGATCAGTTGAGCACCCAAGCGATAGAGTAAGCCCAGTTTTTGGTGTATTGTTTTGGTTATTTGATCCACATGGGGTTTCAGGAAGAAGCCTTGGTTCAACATAAGTCTCACGTATTTGAAGGATGTCACTATCTCTATAGGTGTGCCAGAGGAGGCGACTAGAGGGAGCAGGGGGCTTCTGTCAGTGCCCTGGGTCCTGGGCTCAAACAAAAAGGCTTTTACTTTTTTGGTGTTAAGTACCAGCCAGTTGTCTAAGAGCCACTTTTGAAAGGTGGCGAAGTCCGACTGTAGTTGGGGTCCCAAGTCTCCCATGCTCTTCGAGGTTCTGTATATCACAGCATCATCTGCATACTGGACCACAGAGCAGCTTCCGCAATGATTGCTTAGATCATTGACAAACAGTGAGAACAGGAGGGGGCCCAGTATAGAGCCTTGTGGTACCTCCTCTGTGACAGGGAGAGATTCAGAAGTGGCACCTCTCCACTTGACCTGTTGGGAGTGGTTGGTCAAGTAACTGCTGAACCAAGTTAGGGAGTGCTGATCAAAGCCAAATTGATGTAGCTTGTTTACCAGAAGTTTGTGGTCCACTAAATCAAAGGCCTTGGTCAGGTCTATGAAGATAGCACCAGTTGGGGTGCCATTGTTGAGAGAAGTAAGGATATCAGAGGAGAATCTGATTAGGGCTGTGTGGGTCCCATGGTTTCATCTGAATCCATGCTGGGTGCTAACCAGTAAGTGGTTTGTCTCCAAGTAGTCTTGTAGTTGGCAGTATATGAGCTGCTTTTGTAACTTAGCTAGGATGCATGGGGGGAGATAGGCCTATAGTTGCTTATTAGCTCCCTGGGGCCTCCTTTGTGGATGGGAACCACATGGGCCTTTTTCCATGTGTTAGGCACAGCTCCTTCCATCAGGAACCTGTTGATGAGCCATGTAACTGGTAGGTTATGGTGAGTGTAGCAGCCCTGAGTAATCTTGGCTCAAGGTCATCAGGGCCAGGTGAGTCATTTGGCTTAATTTTCTTTAGAAGGGGGAGAACTTCCTTAGGGCGTACAATCCGTAGGTGAAATTGAGGGTGTTGAGGGTTCAGTGGCTCATGGCTCAGCCTCACCTTATAGTTGTCTAGGTCCGTAAAGAACCTGTTGAAGGCCGTGGCAGCCTCCTGGCCATCATTAAGTGTTTGGCCGTTGTGGACAATCAGACCTTGGGAGGATTTACCATTGCCTTTTACCAGAGCATTAATATGGGTCCAAAAGGATCTTGGGTCAGTTAGGTTGGTTTGTTGTGGGTTCCTAACATACTCCCGCTTTGCTGCCTTGGCTGCTAGCTTGCATTGGTTTCTTAGGGCTCTGTAGTTTACCAGATCCTCAGGGAGGGCCGACTTTCTGTGCCTTTTCCAGGCCTTATCACGGCTGAGCATAATTGATTTTAGCTCAGGTGTAATCCACTTGTAGCAGCACCCCTTTGGTTTTAAGTCTCCTTAGGGGGGCGTGCAGGTTGGCTGCCAAGATGTAGGTGTTTTGGAAGTACTCCAAAGCTTCATCTAAGCTAGGGAGAAGCCAGATAGGGCTGCAGTCCAGGCTGCATAGGTGCTCCTGGAAGGCATCTGCAGAGAATTTGGAGAAATCCCTGGCTGCAAGAAGCCTTGGGGAAACCTTGGGTGACCTATTCTTTCAGATGCAGAATATAAGCAAGTAGTCGCTCAAGGCATCAACCAGGGTGCCAGCCACTTGAATGTTTAGAGGGTTGGAAACCAGTACCCAGTCGAGGGTGGAATGGTTCCCTGTTTTGGCATTATGCCTTGTGGTCTCTGTTATGACCTGGGACAGTTTAGCATCCAGGAGTGTTGCCCTGAGAGTCTGCTCGGTGTTGGCTGCCCAATTCAGATTAAAATCACCTAGTATTAGCATTGAAGAAGGGGCATTTTCCACTAGAGCTTTGGTTAACTCATCCAGGGCATGGGGGGCAACCTTGGGAGGGTTGTAGAGGCAGCCTATCATTAGGACCTTGGCATGACCCAGGGTAATCTTAACTAAAATTGACTCACACCCAGGGTAGTCAATGTGGGAGAGGGAGGCTAGTGCCGCATCTAGGGAGTGTTTCATGTAAATAAGTACCCCCACCCCCTTTTTTTCCCTCCCTGTCCTTCCTGAAGATATTATAGTTCATGAGTTCAATCTCATGGGTTAGGATATTAGGCTTTAACCAAGTCTCAGATATTGCCAGTATGTCTGGTTTGTAAAGATCTACCCAAGTTTGTAGCACATGAATTTTATGGCGCAGACTGCAGACGTTCATGTGGGCAATTTTTAGGCCCTTGGGGGTAGTACAATTTGGGTCAAGAAGGGATCCAGTGTTTCAGTTAGCCACGGGGGGACCAGGGTTGGATTCAAAATCTCCTGCAAGAAGCATCAGTAGCACTGAGACTAAACCTAGGACCACTGGAGTTTTGGGAAGGACATATTTTATCTCTTTAGTCCTAGAGCCATGGAACATTTGGTAGCAGGCCACCTTTCTGGTTAACCTGTGCATCACTATCGGTGGGTCCACTGCATGCATGTCAGGTTGGTAAAGCAAGCATGGTTGGTGATAGCACTGCAGGCCCCAGGCTGGGTGGCAACTACTATTTGTGCCCATGAGTGTGTCCACACAAGTAATAGTGCAAATATACATCACTATCAGAATAGCACCCCTCACTGGTATTCATTTCGAGTCACCAAGTCTGTCAGTAGGGATTAGGGGGCACTGATGCCTCCCCAGAACTGGGAATGGCATTCTTGAGCAGAGCTAGCCCTAGCCACTGAGATTGCCAGTTGGGAGCACAGCTCGTTATGGTGGCTAGGTCAGGAAGAACTTACAGCCAGCTCTACTCCTTAGAAGTCTAGCTGCTGTAAAAGCCCTACTACCATGGCTTGGGTTTCTTTTTTATATCTTATTATCCCTATCCTGCAGTTATACAGCAGCAACTATACCAGATAAACAGCACAACTGCACATGCTACTTCTGGTCCATTCACCTGATATTCAGCTATTTTCAGATTCAGTGATAGTGTTCTGCTAGGCAGTTCTGAGCAACGGTTTGAGATAAATCAGGTCTTTTAACTTCACCATCTTAGTGGTAGTCTAGGTTTGTTGTTATTTAAGGCTAGGTAGCAATGCCAAGATAGCATGTTCACTGAACTGCACCACCTGTGCGATGTATCAGGCAAAGATAAAAGCAATTGTACACATACACATTTTACATTACTACTGCCTAGGATAACATAACCAGAGCCAGTGTTTGTCAGGAGGATGCAATTCAGTGTTCAGTATCCCGCTGCTACCTAACTGGAGAGTCAAGCAGTAGGCGGAGCTAAGAGCCCATTTAATAAAGGAGGCAGGTGGGGGAGGGTGGGTTGGACCGAAAATCGTCTGTTTCACTCTCTGATGCCATGAGCTTTCTTGGGGGAGGACAGCAGCACCGGGATCAAAGTCCATCAAACCCCTAGACCAAATTAAGCCCCTATGGTGGCCAAGTTTCGGTGCCGTCATTCAGGTCTCAGCGCAGGGGGAGGGTACCAGCAGCAAGAGATCTACCCCCCCCCCGATGGTGCAGCTTCGGGTCTCCGGCAGCAACTGTGCAGCATCAGTGTTCAGCATGGCAATTTAAAGGCAGAGCCAACTGAAGTGGTTGGGCAGTCCTTTTGTTCACAGTTTGAATTTGGTGTGAGGAGGGGACTCTACGCCAATTGGACAGAGGAGTTCCTGTTGTAGTCTTCGGTGCCGAAAATCATCCATTTCGCTCTCCACTGCCATGAGCTTTCTTGAGGGAGAACAGCCATGCCGGTATCAAAGGCCATCAACCCCCCAGACTGAATTAAGCCACTGCAGTGGCTCCAAGTTTCAGCGTCATCATTCTGGTCTTGGCGCAGGGGGAGGATACCAGCAGCAAGAAATCTACCCCCCAATGGTGCAGCTTTGGGTCTCCGACAGTGATTGTGTGGCAGCAGTGTTCATCATGGCAATTTAAAAGCAGGGCCAGCTGAAGTGGTTGGGCACTCCTTTTGTTCACCATTTGAACTGGTGCCAGGAGGAGACTCTCTGCTGACTGGACAGAGGACTCCCTGTTGTAGTCTCCAGTGCAGAAAATTGTCCATTTCACTCTCCGTTGCTGTGAGCTTTCTTGGGGGAGGACAGCTATGCTGGGATCAAAGTCCATCAAACCCCCGGACTGAATTAAGCCCCTGCAGTGGCTCCAAGTTTTGGCACTGTTGTTCCAGTCTCGGCGCAGGTGGAGGGTACAAGCAGCAAGAGGCCTACCCCCTGATGGTGCAGCTTAAAGTACACATCTTGAAGCTGAACTGTATTAGTTATAAAAATGAAATCAATCCTTGTTGATATGGTGCCTCTGAAATATGATTTGCCTCCTCCTGGGAATTTTTGTTTATGTGCATCTGTTAGGCCTGCAGTATTTACTATGTCCTGCAAGGCAATACAGTTGCAAAATAACTTGTTCGTTTTTAGACTTTCGTCGTCCTGTTTTAAACTGCAATGGAAATCCCCTGCCCAGATCACTATTTTAGGAGTATGTATAAAGGGCTGTACTTCTTTAAGCAATGCTACTATTTGTGCTTTGGTCTAGGGGGCATAAATTGTAATTAACTGGAGTCTTTCTTGGAAATATCCAATATCCAGTAGCATAGCTCTCCCTGGCTGTATTTCTAGTAATCTGGAGGCTTTGAGGTTTGGGTTTGTGAATAAAATCCCAATCCCATCCCAAGTTTCCTCCCCTATGGACCAAAATGTACTTCCTTTTTGCCATATCTGTGTTGCGTGTTGTAGTTCCTGTGTGGTCTTGAGTCCGGTGTCTTGTAAGCAAATTATGTCATGATGTCCTTCCTGTCATACATTCAGAATTGTCACTCTTTTTCTATTGCTTTTGATGCTGTTTACATTAAGAGTGAAAATTTAAAAGGACATCAGTCATAATGTATACGTTATTCTACTCTCAGTTAAGATGTCTGAGATGTCTTTCCTCGTCTAGTCCTTTTGGCTACTGAGGATTCTTCTTTGCTGTCTTCAGTGTCTGATGTAATGTCAGTTATGAAAGAGGTAACTGAAGACACCTCTGATTCCTCTCCTTCCCCATCTGTATCTTCCCCTTGTTTCTGTTTTGCAAGAGCTGCATATATATTAACTTCTTTCCATGTTTTCTGCGTCTGATCTTTCCCCTTTTATCCTTCTTGTCTGTTTCGTGTTTGTGTTTTTTCTGAGCTTGTTCTTTTTTGGGGGCCTGCTATCTGGACGGGGGCCTCTGGTAATGGTAGGGGTGGGGGACATGGTTTTTGGTGTTTCTATCTCCATTGTTTTAGAGGTTCCATATGCTGTGTGGGTTCCTGTACTAGTGCCAGGTTGTTCTCCATCCTTCTCTGAAATTATCATGATGTCTGATACTATTTCCACTACTGGTGTGGGTTCCTCTCTAGATTGCTGTGGGCCTTGCTCAGGTTGTTCATCCCTTAAGGTTTCTACTCTCCTTTCTGAGATGCGTTTAGCATTCATTTGCTGGGCCCTGGTTATTAATCCTTCATGAGAGGGACAGTCTTTTCTATTGTGTGATGTCCATGGACATTTTCCATATGAATGTCCTCTCACATAAATTACATTTGAATACGTTGAGACAATTAGCCAACAAGTGTCCATAATCTAAACAATTATCACACCTGGGGGTGTCACAGGCTGAATTGAGGTGTGTTCTAGCACCACATTTATGACATGATTTGGGCTGTCCATTATAAAATATTATACCCCTGCCTTTACCTAGAAAAAACTACTAGGTAGGTGTACTGTTCCTTTATCTGTGGTGAACAATTTTACCTAGATTTTCCATCTGCCATTCCATAGTTGTTCACTGTCTAAGATTGAAAAGGGCCTACAAAAAATCTCGCATCTTTATCTTAAGCAAAATAGTATGTCTTCAATGTTCACACCTTCATTTTTAAACACTACCATAATCCACTTTACAGCAGGTTTTGTTAATGGAACAGCAAGAAACTGTATCCACATTGGACTGTTTTTGAGTGCATCATACTGTGCCCCAAATCTGTCTAACCCAGACACATTTTTAAAACTG
Source organism: Neoceratodus forsteri (assembly GCA_016271365.2). Classification (NCBI taxonomy): domain Eukaryota; kingdom Metazoa; phylum Chordata; order Ceratodontiformes; family Ceratodontidae; genus Neoceratodus; species Neoceratodus forsteri. Next base: position 1,336,386,342 of record CM057455.1, on the reverse strand, counting down.
ATGTCACAGTTTGATTCACCTGTGTGAATTAGGGCAAATATTTCAAAAGAAAAATATTTCATAGACCCTTTCAGCAATGTTCTTGCAATATATATCTTATCCGGTGCTTCCTCAAGTCCACCTTTGTAGATTAAGTGGACCACATTTCTTCAGGCTTATCTACTAGGAGACTACATATGTTACAGTGGGCAATTAATCCCCTTACAGCCCACCCAGAGGGGTGGAGTTGGTAGGAGATGCCAGCTGGGATAACGGGTTTAATTCTATATTCCTTACAAAAAAACTTTGTTAATGCACCAGTTAGGGTTGAAGCGACAAAAGTAGAGAAACGTGGTAATTAGGGTTCCCAACACTAACATCCAACACCCACCCTGCAGGCAGCAACAGGAAAAACCATTACGGTTTCACCACTCCTGCATCTTCACAAATCAGGCATGGGCTGTACCTTGGGGTTGTCAACCCTAATGTTCACCCCATTCCATCAGTAAATACGCTGAGATGCGAAGAGTATATCAGAATGGGGTGAGCTTTATGGTTGTAGCCCATGCCTGATTTGTGAAGACACAGGAGAGGTGAAACCATAATGTTTTTTCCTGCTGCTGCCTGAAGGGTGCTAGTGTTGGGAGTCCTAATACCACACTTCCCCTACTTTTGTCACTTTAACCCTAACTGGTGCATTAACAAAGTTTATTGCAATGGACTTCCTTACATTTTGAGATAGTGTAATCATAACTTCATTCACGCAGGTCCATTTGCCTGTGGAAGCACAGGGTATCCCTCCATAGATGCATACATGCATTTTGGCATTTTTGCTAAAAAGCAATTTATTTGCTGCTTGTATGGCTTGTTAAACTTCCAATGTTATACTATGGGAATTTAGATTTTGTAATTGTTGTGTTTTTTAAATATGGGTAGAGGGGATAAAACCTTTTACAGGTACATAAGTGAAAAAAGAAAGGCAAAGGGAGGGATAGTGAGACTGAAGGGGGGGTGGGGGCCACGTGAAGGATGACAACAGTAAAGCTGACATATTGAACAGGTATTTCTGCTCAGTCTTTACTGAGGAAGAGTAGGGTAATGGATCTAACGGGAGTACAAGGGGTGAGAATGGTGCAGAAATGGACACAAGTCCCTTTACACGAGAAAGGGTCCTGAAGGAACTGGAAGTAATAAGAGTTGATAAAGCAATGGGGCCAGATGGGGTGCACCCCAGAGTCCTTAAAGAACTAAGAGAGGTGATGGCTGAATCTCTGGCTATCCTGTTTAGCCGATCACTGGAAACAGGGGAGGTACCCAAAGACTGGAGGATAGCAGATATAGTCCCCTTATACAAAAATGGGAACAAAGAGGAGGTGGGGAACTACAGACCAGTCAGCCTCACCTCGATAGTGGGGAAGATCATGGAAGCACTACTGAAGGAGAGATTGGTGGAACATCTGGTTGTCAATGGACTACAGGACCCAAGGCAGCATGGTTTCACCAGGGGGGAGTCATGTCAGACCAGCCTCATTGAAGTTTTTGACTGGGTGACTAGGGAGGTGGATCAGGGGAGGGCAGTGGACATGGCATATCTGGACTTCAACAAGGCCTTTGACACTGTGCCACATAGAAGACTATTACACAAACTGGGGAATATGGGTGTGGCCAGGACAGTAGTGTGGTGGGTAGGTAACTGGCTGGGCGGCAGGACACAGAGGGTGGTGGTAAATGGCTGTCACTCCACAGAGGAAAGAGTGACCAGTGGGGTACCACAGGGATCAGTGCTGGGACGGTCCTATTCAACATCTTCATCGGTGACATTCACTAGGACCTAGAAGGCAGAATTTCACTGTTAGCTGATGACACAAAGCTCTGTAACAGAGTAGACACACCAGAGGTGTAGACAGAATGAGAAGGGACCTGCAGAAACCTGAAGAATGGTCAGGGTTTGGCAGTTGAAATTCAATGCAAGGAAGTGCAAGATAATGCATATGGGGCACAAAACCCTTGCACAATATATCAGTTGAGGGGTGAGGATATAGCATGCACCAAGCAAGAAAGGGATCTTGGGGTTATCATCTCTGATGACCTCAAGGTAGGGAAACAGTGTGAAAAGGCAGCAGGTAAAGCAAATAGGATGCTGGGATTCATAGGCAGGGGCATCACCAGCAGGAAAAGGGAGGTCATAATTCCACTATACAAGACACTAGTGAGGCCCCACCTGGAGTACAGTGTACAGTTCTGGAGACCTTACCTATGTAAGGACATAGACAGGGTAGAGAAGGTTCAGAGGAGGGCAACAAAGATGGTGCATGGATTGCATCACAAGTCCTATGATGACAGGTTGAAGGAACTGAACATGTACTCCCTGGAGGAGAGGAGGGAGAGAGGGGATATGATAGAGACATACAAGTATCTTACAGGGAGGAACAGGGTGCAGGAATACACTATTTTTAAGCGAAAAAGATGTTCCAGGACTAGAGGGCATGGGATGAAGTTGGAGGGAGGACAATTCAGAGGAAACATGAGAACGAATTTCTGCACAGAATGGGTGGTGGACAAGTGGAACTCCCTGCCAGAGGAAGTGGTGGGGCTGAAACAATCACGGGATTTAAGAATGCATGGGATAGACATAAAGGAATTCTGGAGGTCAGGGGTAAGGGGCAACAGACTTCTAGGAAAACATAAACTGAACTTACAAGCTCAAATGGGCAGACTGGGTGGGCCATAGGCCCTTATCTGCCGACACTGTCTATGTATCTATGTATAAATAGTTCGGGGGGGGGGGGGGGCTGGTATTATATGTTATTCTTATAGTACTCATTAAGACCTTTGTTTTAATATATAGATTGTCTTTTAACTGCAAATTGTGAGGAACCTATGGCTTGTTGAAGTACAAATGTGGGAAAAAATGAAGTCCAAAATCTTTTTTCATATGAAGGTATCCTTTTCTGTATGAACAAAAAAAAAAAAAAAATGAAAAAATATCCCTTCATACAAAAAAAGAATTGGAAAAAAACTACGCCTAAAATCTTTTTTTTGCATGAGAGAATCCTTTTTTTTTCTTTATGAACAAAAAAACACATGAAAAAAGATCCCATCATATGAAAAAAGAATTGGAAAAAAAACATTAAGTCCAAAATCTTTTTTCATATGAAGCCATCCTTTTTTCGTATGAACAAAAAAAAAATTACGAAAAGTATCCCTTCATGCAAAAAAAGAATTTGGACTTAGTTTTTTTTTTTACCTGATTCTTTTTTTGTATGGGAAAGGCCATGAAGTGGAGGTGAGTCATGTCATCCCCGGTCCCCACCAGCAGCTTGAAAGGGCCACAGGTCTTGGATGTCGCCAGTGCCTTGTTCCATCTGTCTGGCTATAGTGAGTACAAATCAGGGTAGCTTCCTGCAGCTAAGCAATCAATTAAACTATGGTACCATCTAATTTTGTTTGCCAGTTTATTTTTTTTTTTTTGTTGGTACTTTTTCCCCCGGAAGTCCTTCTTCAGTCCCTCTGATGTTCCCCCGTACAGGCAACCGGGTATGAGGCCCCCTTCCCTTAACTCTCACGACTTACCCTTTGTGGCAGTGGGTGGGGAGCTTCTCAACCCACCAGACCGAATGCAGTATTTGGGGAGGTGCCTTCCCGGGCCGTTGCAGTGGGGACCATCGTCATCCATGTAGAGGGCTCCCCATTTTCCACTGTTCTGTCCTACACCTCGAGGGTTGTGGCATGTAATGACGCCAGCGGCGGCAACATGCATGGTCCTGAATGCATTCTGCCAGGTGTCTACCGCAACCTCTGCCCACTACCTCCAGTGGCGGTGTGCCACCTTCCAGCCTCCGCTAGGAGGCAGGCAATCACTGAGTGCTGCAATCCATCCTCCCCGGAGAAGGAGAGTAGTCCTAGGGATGCTCAATCCTTCCCCACCCTGCCAACCCCCGGCAGCCGATGCTCATTCCCAAACAAGGGGTTGCCGGCATTGCGGGAGGTGTGGCATCCAGTGCCTCAACCCTCAGTGCCACCGGGCCGGCTTGGTTGCCTGTTTAAAGTGTTCCAATGTAACTGGGCCATCCGGTCAAGAATTACAAATGATTCATAATTTTACAAGTTTATGGCCTATGTTTAATCACCTTTCCTTCCACCTAGGGCCCCAATGCAGCTGCAACACCGGCCAACCCGCTGCACTGTATCAGGCATGCCTTTTTCCATTCTGGGTACCCAGTGTCTGTATGAACTGTGTGAATCCAGGGACTGATTTCTAACCATAGTTTATCTCTGTTCATCATGAGTATTTACTGCCATAATAACTCAGATTCTTGCCCCTTGCTTGTTAAGTCCCCTAAATAAACCTGATTTACTGGTTCATGTTTAACCTGGGCCATCAGCATATTATTACTTGGATTAGAGTGCTAAATTGTATGCTGAATAACCTAAAAGTATATGGCTGCACTGTAACTGTCTCTTACAGGGGAACACAGGGTACAAACCAGAGATCCAGACCTGGTTGGTAAGTAGTTAGAGTGTGAGCATATCATTAATGTGAGTTATATTCTAACTGCTAAAAACTGCAATTACCAGATTGAGAATATAAGGTCACTAAGTGGGATTGTGGGTGGTATTAGCTTCCCAGAGGGCTGTACCTATTGTAATAGTTATCCACTTAAGCACTACTCTAGGTGGAGGCACCATAATTGTAGCACTACTACTGGTAGCGAGACCCTGGTACCAGTTAGCCAAGAACCCAGCCCCTCAACCTTGGAACAACGGTGCCAGGATTACATATAAAAGCCCTGAAGATTTGTCACAACAGGAAGTAGCACACTAGCAAAAAAAAGACATCACTTATAGCACTGGGCCTGCTTGTTCATCACGGTCTGGAGTCAAGTCAGGGCTTGCATTTACATCAGTGGAGTGATCGCAATTTAGAGACTTCTTTACTGCTGAAAAAAAGCTAAATAAAATCTTCCCTTTACTATTGCCTCTCAGTCAGGCTTGCAATGGGCTCACAGTACTGTACATATAAAGCCATACAGTATGCACCATTTAGTGGTGGAATGGGTGTGGAACAGGATTTTGTAATCAGTTTATTTTTTTTTTTGCGCCAGCTGTCCATTGTAGGCAGTTCCAATAGATCATTCCAACTGGTGAGTTTACAATGGCGAACATAGAAAAAGGTTTTGGGACGTCTGATTTGTGTTTTACCTGACTGTCTGCATGAAGTAATCCGAAATAAGGGGAGTCCACTGTATCACCTTGACTCTATTCCAGCTATGTTTGAAGCCATTTATGGTTTTGCACCCACCACCTCTGCCAGCAGGACATTCCAAGGCCCAGTTATTCTTTCTGTAAAATAATACTTCCTTGCTGGCTCAGAGGTGCTGGAGGTTGAGGTGCTGGACACCACACCTCATGCCATGCTGGTGACCTGGGTTTGGGAATGAGCTCGAGCTGCTGTGGGTCGGCAGGGGCGAGAGAGGATCTAGAGCATCCAGAGGACTACTCTCCTCTCTCAGGGAGGGAGGGATTGTCATCCTGCCTGCTTATCGCCCTCGGGGGGGGGCTGAGTGGCAATACAGGATGGGAGGCAGGTGATCAGGAGGGTATGGTGTGTGGGTGCCCCCACACGCAGGCGCTCACACCAAACACTGAGGGGAAGGGGAGGAGAAAGAAAAGAGGAAAAATGGTGGCCAGGGGCTCCATGATGCCTGTTCTCGTGTCTCGCCGGTCTTCCGCCGCCGCCCACCCTGGATCTGGTTTGTGTTATGGGGGGCTCCCTTCCTGGCCCTGCCACAGGGGATAATCTGTGGGGGGGGGGTCTTGGGCTGGGTCGGGTGGCGGTTGGGCTCACGGGCTGGCTATACATGGCTGAAATACTGCCACTGGTCACCTAAGGAGGAGTATAAAACATATATACAAAAAAAAAATAATACTTCCTCACATCATTTTTAAACCTTTCCCCATTAGCCTCTACTTGTGATCCCTTGTCCTGTCTTCTCTGTTTCTGGTAAATAGCTCTTCATAATCTGCCTTGTTAATTCCTTTCATGAACAAGAAGGTCTCTACCGTATCCCCCCTTTCTCTTTTGGTTTCGGGTGATTACATGTTAAGTGCCTTTTGCTGATCCTCACAGGATCTGCCCTCCTGGCCTGATCATCTTGGTCATCCCACATTGTACCTTCTCTAGCCTGTCCCTGTCCTTTTTAAGGTGGGGACTCCAGAACCGGGCACAGTTCTCCAGGTGCAGCCTCATCATTGACCTATACAGTGATAACAGTTCCTCCTGCCTTCTACTGTCAAACCTCTTTTGATACACCCTACCATCCTGTTAGCCTTTCTGAAGGCCTTATTATATTGGCTAGTTTGTTCATGGGAGTCACTAATGACTCCTAGGTCTCTTTCCTCTGACGCTGTGTCCAGCTTAACCCAAACCCCCGTACTCTATTCTGGGGTTTTTGTTTCCTAAGTGCACACCTTTGCACTCTTTAGCATTGAATTTCAGCTTCCCGACTTTGGACCAATTTTCCACTCTTTGCAGGCCTCTCTGCAACTCCCTTATCCCCGCCATGTTGTCAACACCCTGCCACAGAGATTAGTATCATCTACAAATAGACACAATTTGCCCTGGATTCCCTCTCTCATGTTGCTTATGAAAATACTGAAGAGGATTTGACCCAGAACAGATCCTTGTAGAACTCCACTAGTGACGTCTCTTTGCTCTGTTTTGATCCCATTCATCACATATCTCTGATGCCTCCCCTCCAACCAACTTCCTACCCACATTACTATTTCCTTAGCTATTCTCAGATCCCCCATCTTCTTCAGCAGTCTTTGATGTGGAACAGATTAATGCCTTGCTGAAACCAAAGTAGAATATATCTACAGCATGGCCCTTATCAACCACCTTGGTTACCCAGTCAAAGAATACTATAAGGTTGTCTGACAAGACCTTCCTGTCATGATTTCATGCTACTTATTATCATAAAGCTTTGCTACTTCTACTTAGAACTTAACTCTCCTTTTTTCCTATCTCAACCCCCCACCTCCCCCTCCCCTCACTCACCTCCACCATCCCCTCTCCCCCCCCGGCCCCACACTTCCGCTGCACTTCTCTGTGAGTTCTGACAATGCCTCTGGCAGCTAAACCTATTGTGTCGACACCCAGTATTGCATTCAATGTGTACCCTTGCAATACCTGACTTTAATATTTACCGAATAGTATGCATCCATGCTCATGTAACTCACTATTAACCATTTCTCTGTCCTTTGTACTTAAATGTCCTGTTTTTTTGTATTGTACATCATCTGACATGGAACCTTTGTAAAAGATCCTTGGCTCAAAGGGACTTGTAATCCTAGAATTTAATAAAATAAATAAATAAAAATGTTTCCAGGTGTTCCACTAGATCTTTGACTAGTGTCTCCACCAGTTGCCCTACTGCAGAGGTAAGGCTGATGGGTCAGGAGTTTACAAGGGACCACTATTCTCCCTGGTGAATACTGAGCAGAAGTAGTCCATAAGCACAGTTACTTGCTGCCTGTCCTCCTCTACTACCCTGCCCTCCTCTGTTAGCCTGACAATTCCCACTCATCTTTCTTTTTTCCCTTACATAGCTAAAGAACTGTTTTTCCCCTTCCTTGACCTCCTCAGGAACAAGTAGCTCTGCATCTTCCTTTACTATTCTGATTTTCCCTCTTGGCCTCTCTAGTTTTCTCCTGGGACTCATCCCATTCTTCATTCTCCTGCTTTTCTTTGTGCCTTATAAAGGCTCTCTTTTGAGCCAAACCAGTGGCACTGAGAGTTGAGGCACTGGAAGCCACACCTTTCTCCATGCTGGTGACCCATGTTTGGGATCAAGCGTTGAGTTGCTGGGGGTCAGCAGGGGAGGGAGAGGATCAAGCGTCCGATGGACTGCTCTCTCCTGGTGAGGGAGGGGTTGGATGTTTCGCTCCTTGGTTGCCACCTGGTGGGGGCCGGGTGGCAGCGCTGGAGTCTAAGCAGCAAGTAGGGGCCACGGCTATGTGGGCGCATGTGTGCCTCCATGTGCATGCACTTAAGGTGCCGTGGCATCGGGGAGCCAAGTGGACAAAAATGGTGACCATGGGCTATATGAAACCCTGTCTGCCTGCCCCCATCCCGTTCCATTGCTGGCTTCCCGATACCCGCATCTGCATTGTAATTACCTGGGTGGGGGGAGGATGGCCCTTTCCAGCCCTGACATGGGGGGGAGGATCCATGGGGGAATGGGGCTCGGCAGAGTCAGAGAGACGGTAGATAGGAGGCAGGAACAGGACTGATCTCAGTCACCCATTGTGTGCCCAGGCAGAAATAACCCATATGAAAAAAAAAAAAATAAAGGCCCTCTTTTTAGTCCTCAATGCCTCCCAGACCCTGTCCGAGAACCAAATTGGTCTCTTATACTTGTTTCTTTTGATAACTGTTCTCATGCATGTTTTTGTTGCCTCGAGACCCATCCTTTTTATAACTCACCCCATATTTTCTGCACTACCCTGATGCTGTCTAGCCCAACTAGTTCTTTATCTCTCTCTTCTCTCTTCGCCAATGGCCAGTTAACCACCCCTACATGAGTCTTTCTACCCAAGTCTGTGAGCTGACTCATAGTGATTCCATCTCCCTTTACACCCAGTGGTAGATCCTCTACTACCTCAATCTCTTCTCTGATGTAATTGGCCACCCCCTCTGCCGCTATCTGTCACTCTATCATGCCTAGATAAAGTGTAGCCTGGGATCACTATGCCTCTATTGTTGTTAACACTGGCCCAGGTTTCTGTAATGATCACTAGATCCAGTCCAGAGTCTGCCACCAAAGCCTGCAGCTCACTTATCTTATTACCCAGACTCCTGGCATTGAGGCATATCACCCTCCAACATGCACCTGCATCTCTGTTTGTTCTCACTTGCCCTTCCCCATCATAACCTCTCTCATAACCTTGAAGTCTTGTGCTTTCCCTTCCTTTCATATCTGTTGTGTCTACCATGCTCTGTCCCTTGGACTCTTTTCTTTCATCTATTATTCCCTGAACACTTTACCCCATCACTGAGGCAGTCCTGTCTAGGTTCCCTACTGTTCCTCCCTTTACAGTAGAATCCCCAGCCTCAGGCTCCCCTGGGCAGCTACTTTAAATGTCTGGCAATGCAGAAGTCAAACTTCTGACCTAACGCACTAGTCTCAGCTCTTATCAGGTGAAGGCCATCATCTTTGAAGAGCCTACTGTGCCAGAAGTCCTCCCATTCCCTTATAAAGTGGCGTCCTTGTTCTTGACACAGCCCCTTCAACCATCCATTCAACTCCTTTATCTCTACAACAAAACGAAAGAAAAAGCCACTATGGTTCTCAAAAGAGGTGGCTGTGAAAGTCAGGAAGAAAAAGATAGCATTCCGGAAGTATAAGGAAACACAGAAGGAGCAGGACAGAGAGCTGTACCAGTTAAGGCAGAAGGAAGCAGGGAGGGAAGTCAGAATAGCAAAGGCCCAAACTGAGGAAAAGATAGCCAACTCAGTTAAGAAGGGGGATAAAACCTTTTATAGGTACATCAGTGAGCGTAGAAAGACAAAGGGAGAGATAGTGGAGCTGAACAGAATGAACGGTGGGTGGGCAGAGTGGGACAGTGAAAAAGCAGGGATACTGAATGAATATTTCTGCTCAGTATTCACAAAAGAGGAGGGGGAAGTGCCTAATCCAATTAACAGAAGCACTCTTGATAGGGGGGTCGATCCCAGTCCTTTCACAGAAGAAAGGGTTCTGTAAGAACTCCTAAAACTGAAGGTGGACAAAGCAATGGGGCCTGATGGAATTCTAAATTCTAAAGGAAGAATTCTAAAAGAATTAAGGGGGGAACTAGTGAAACCACTGGCTACTCTTTTTAATAAATCATGGGAGGATGGTGTGGTACCCAAGGACTGGAGGAAGGCGGATGTGATTCCCCTTCACAAAAGTGGGACCAAGACAGAGGCAGGAAACTACATACCTGTCAGTTTGACCTCTGTGGTAGGGAAAGTGATGGAGTCACTTCTGAAGGAAAGAATAGTTGAGTACCTAGAGGCCAGTGGGGCACAGGACCCAAGGCAGCATGGTTCACAGTGGGAAGGTCATGTCAGACCAATCTAATAGATTTCTTTGACTGGGTGACCAAAGCAGTAGACCAGGGAGGGGCTGTGGACATGGCCTACCTAGACTTTAGCAAGGCATTTGATACAGTCCCACACAAAAGATTAATAGTCAAATTAACCAGCCTGGGAGTGGGTCCCAGGGTGGTAGCCTGGGTAAAACATTGGCTGGACAACAGGACACAGAAGGTAATTGTAAATGGAGTCCACTCTGAAGAAAGAGGGTTACTAGTGGGGTACCGCAGGGTTCAGTATTGGGTCCAGTCCTTTTTAATGTCTTCATAAGTGACATTGCAGAGGGACTGGAAGGAAAAGTATGCCTCTTTGCAGATGACACAAAGATCTGCAACAGGGTTGATACACAAGGAGGCGTGGAAAGGATGAGAAGGGACTTGGCAAGGTTGGAGGAATGGTCAGAAGTATGGCAGCTGGGATTTAATGCAAAGAAGTGCAAATAATGCACCTGGGAAACAAGAACCCAGGGAAGAATACACAGTGGGGGAGGTAGTAACAACAACAAAAAAGGAAAGGGACCTGGGGGTAATCATATCAGATGACCTTAAGGTTAGCAAGCAATGTGAGAAGGCAGTAGGGAGGGCTGGGGGTATACTGGGATGCATAGGGAGAGGCAACAGCAGCAGAAAACAGGAAGTTGTTATCCCTCTGTACAGACAGTTGGTGAGACCCCATCTGGAGTACTGTGTCCTGTTCTAGAGACCCCATCTCCACAAGGACATAGACAGGATAGAGGCAGTCCAGAGAAGGGCAACTAAAATGGTGCAGGGTCTGCAAGAGAAGCCGTATGAGGAGAGACTAAAGGAGCTTAATATGTATACCCTTGAGGAAAGAAGGGAGAGGGGAGACATGATAGAAACTTTTAAGTACCTCAGTGGAATCAAAGTCCAAGAGGGTAGCATCTTTCAGAAAAAGAGATGTGCAAGAACAAGGGGACACAATTTAAAGATAGAGGGGGTGGTTCAGGGGCAATGTGAGGAAGTATTATTTCACAGAGAGGGTAGTGGATTCATGGAACAGCCTTCCTGAGGAGGTTGTGGGGTCTAAAACTGTGGGAGAATTCAAGAATGCATGGGACAGACATAAGGTAATTCTTGTGGGGGGTAGGAAGAAATAGGCTGTTGGCTAACTAGGATCTGCGGCCTATCCTGTAGGTAGGGAAATGGGCAGACTAGATGGGCCAAGTGGTCCTTATCAGCCGTCAAAGTCTATGTTTCTATGTTTCTACCTCTCATACTCTATTTGTCCCATTCTCCCACCCCGCATAGGAAGGAACTCAGAAAAGGCTAAGGAAGCCGAGTGCTTCTTTAATCTGTCCCCCAGTCTCTGGAAGTCTCTCTTCACTTTCTCCATAAATAATCAGATTGCTGGTACAGAGGTGTACCAACTCTCCCTGCCCTCCTCCTCAGTCATCCTCCCTAATCCTAACCTATCCTATTCTATTCTATCCTATCGCATCCCATCCAATCCCATCCCATCCCATAGCTCCAGGCAAGCAACTGACTACCTCCTCCCCTTACCTACCACTCTCTCCACACCTCTAACAACAGAGTCTCCTATCTCTAGAATCCTCCTTGCTAACCCCCCCACCCAGCCCCTGGGTATTACCATGTCTGCCTTCTGTCCACACCAACTGACCCATTCTCACCCCTGCCCAAGTCAGGCACCTGTGCCTCTTCCAGGGACACAAAGCAGTTGGACAATTGGTACCTCCTGGGAAGAACTGACTGTTGTGTGACCGTCCCTGCCACCCTATCTCCTCCTCCTCCCCACCACCCTCCACCCCCTGGGCCAGTAGATCTCTGAGGAAGTGGAAGTGTGGTGGGTGAGGTGGGTACAAGTTTACCTGGAGTCACAGCCAGAATATTTCCTCCCTGGCCATTGCCAACTGAGCACAGAGCTCCCTGAATGTCCTGCAAATTGGGCAGCGCCCCCTTCTCCAAAGCATAACCTTGGGGCGAGTGCTCTGCAATCCCAAAAGCGAATTACCTCTCCACACACCCACTGCTCCATTGTAGTTAGTGAAATGTCTTTTCTATATTCCTAAGGTTAAGTTACTTAGTAGCATGTGATACTAGGCTAGGAGGTCTTCATGTGCTGTGGCCTCTTACACTGATTCCTATGGCAAAGAAAAGATGCTTTATAATATTTACACAAACACAGTATGCAGAAAATGTAATAGACAATGACTTCAGAAACACTTCTGCAGCTTCTCAGAAGATTCCAAATTCTGTTTCCAGTTGGGTTCCAGCTGAGAATCAGCTAAGCTGAGGACTATAGCAGAATGAAGCAGAATCCAGGTAATGTCACTGGGTCACTGGGTTCCACTTCTTTCTAGTCTTCAGCTTAACTGATGTCAATGGGTTGTGGAACTGCTGAGTATTTAAAAATGATTACTGGGTGGTAAATCCTCCTCATATTAGTATAAGCCCTAATTTTTCTTGCAAATGTCTGATGTTTACACATACCTGTGATACTGTATTACCTATGTTGCTACCTGCTTGTATGTACCCATTACTTTGACTGTTTCTAAAATGTACTGTTACTGTATTTTCAGAAGTTTGTTTTGTATCCTCCCGGGTCGTGCCTGAAAATAATTCTATGTTATGTCTAGTGCACCTACCTGGTAAACAAAAACTAAAATAAAATAAATAAAAACAGCTGCTTTAATATGGGGCTCTAAATAAGGAACAAAGAGGGCTACTTCAAAACAAACATGCAAAACAATACACTGAGGTGGTTAAACAGAATTCAGACATGCCCAAATTTATCATTATATTTAAAAATGTAAGCACCAGGGTTTATGTTCCCTTTAAGTAAGGTTTATGTTCCCTTGAAGGCCTAAGGCTACTCCTCCCTCATGTCATTATCTTCCAGGAACGTCCCTCATCCTCAGCCACTGTTACTTAAGCACTGGAAGAAACACACATTCATAAATAAAAATCGATCTATAATTCTTCTGTCATAAGAAGTCCTGTATGATGGACTAAATCTTAAATTAATTTCATATGAATTTTTATTATGCATTCTGAATGCCTATCTGCACTTAATCTGTGTGAGAAAAATATCGGTTGTTTTTTTTTTCTTGTTCTATTTCAGAACATCTATTTGTACTGGGAAACAACTGTGTTTAATACACTAGCTCATTCTTAAATTTTCCATTTATAAATATTGATACTTTCTTGGGGGCGGGGTTGAACAGATCATAAGGAAAACCACTGGGTTGAAGCATACTTGTTATTATTTTGTACTCTGCAACAAAATGCAAATAAACATCAGTTTATTTCATAGCTACTGGTGTAGTTTGCCTCTGAGTGCTCTGATTATTCTTCCTTACATTCTGTTACAGGCAATCAATATACAGCACATACATCAGACAGGCCAAATCACATTTTAGCCAGTTAATATATTATTTTAATACTGAACGTATATAATTACAATTTGACTTAATTGTCTTTAGCACCCTTAGTAAGAATCTGTTATCATCTGATTTATATCTAATTTATTGAAATAACTGAAGTCCATTGCCCCATTAAGAGGTATCTGGTTCACAGCTAAAATGTTTCCATTGCCATATGTACTAGTGGTTAGAGCACTAAACTGTGAAGTAGGAAACAACAGGTTCAAATCAGACCACTGCCTCAAATGGCTCATGATGAGACTTTAAACAAGTACTTAACCCACCTATGCTTCATCCATTCTAGATTTAAAATGGAGTAGAAGCAGGAACCAGCTGAAAATTAGATGATTCTGGAACCACTCAATGACCAGCAGGCAGCCATTATGGTGACCTGGGACACTGATGATTGAATGGCTAGCTAGTGAGATTCCCAACGAAAGAAGGGATGTGCCACATTCTGCCATTACATGGGTTGGGTGGGGGGAGGTGGGGTCCAGGAAGCTCACTTCCCTATTGGGGAGATCCTGCACATGCCTAAGGATGGTAGGGCCAGGGGTCACATGTGGATGGAATTGGCATCAGCTAGTATGACAGCGCAGATACACTCAGGCCCTGTTCTCCCTGTCACCAGGCACTGGATGTGACTTTATCAAGGAAGGTGAAGTTCTTCACTGATGACTCTCCACCCACAGGGTGGGAAGCTGTGAGGGAATCTGAAGCAGGTTAGAGAGCTGTTGAGGCTGGGCCATCGTCAACAGGAGCCTGAGGTGGGAAGAGGATAAAGACTTAGATGGAAGAAAATTAAATGTTTTGCCTCAGTTGAGCTATCTTGGAACAATAAACAAATTGTCCTTTCTTATATACATTTGTTGATTGCTCATAATGATATGAAAATGAAAACCTTTTTACATCCACAATGACATCCTTTTAATAATCTATAGAATAAGAGTTTATTTTGCACTGATCAAGGCTTATGCATTTGTGTTCTTTGTCCAGCTACAATGTACAGTCTATCTGGGTAAGATACATGTCTACAAAAATTGACCAACGAAACAATGCAGTGCATTCCTTTTAAAGCTGTGAAGAGATTTCTCAGATCCAACCACCAGGATAAGTCAAGTCACATTTTATTAATCAACTGCCCTATTCTTAAAACTCAGGGCATTGTACAAAATATAGTGTTACACGAGGTCCCTGCATCCTTATTGGTACCCTCAGAAGTAGACCATAGACAGCTAGTGCTTAGGCATATGTTATACTAACATAAAGGGCTAAGGGCATCTACCGTATAAGAGTAGATGTCAGGATATGTACGCATATTGTTGTAATACACTTTGCTTGCTAATACATATATATTCTTCTATGTATTTTCTGTGTATTTCTTACTTGTAATGTTAGGACACCTGTGTTCTTGGAATAATTATGATATATAAGTCGGCATTGCCACCTTTTGGTGATTTGTACTACTACACTGAGTTATGTAAGACTCTGTATAATAACTCTTTTGTTTCACAAACTGATGACTACTACAAAATTGTATAATGTTATCTTGGACCGTGGAGCCTCCTCTAATTTAGCCAATAGGGCTCATCTCTGTAACTAGAAATGTTTCTGTCTTACAGTAACCATAGTAATTATCGCAGGTATATAATGTGATACACTAAGTCTTGTACCTCGGAGATCCCAAGAGACACAAAGAAACCTTGAGGTATAGGGAACGCTTAGCACTGGCTCCCAGTTCGTATTGGTAAGAACTGCTTAGGCCAACTGTGATTTTATCCTTTTGGTAGTAATAAACGAGTTTATTACTCTTATGCAACGTGTCTGTGATTACTTGCATTCCCAATATTGCCAAGAACCTGAAAGTGAGGTTTAGACCTCCTGACAATAGATAACACCATGATGACAAAAGTATGCAACATAACAACAAAATCACATGGTGCAAACTTTGTTAAAGCACATCACATGTCAGGGGAAGCTAAAGGGGAAAAGGCAAGTCATCAATTCATTTTGAAATGTCTCCACTGAGAAACAAAAAACACAGTTGACAAGTGAAGGAGTTCCACAGCTGGGGGACCATCACCACAAATGCCCTGTTCCCTGAAGCAGGCATGTTAAACTACTAATAAGTTATCTCCAGTGAAGTAAAGGGAATAATAAGCAGAATAGGGCACCAGAAGGTCTTTAAGACAGCATGTACCTATTCCATGCAGGGCTTAGAACACAATCAAGCAGATCATCTGACTGGATGGCAGTTCAGCTCGCACAACACAGCCATGATATGATTGACATTGCTTGTGCCAGTTATCAGCCTGATCACTGTGTCTATACTAGTTGTAGGGGGGGTGCCAAACACCCAGACAGCCCTAGATATGAAGCGCTATAGTAGTCAAGGTGGGACATCACAATGACATGCACTACATAACCAAGTCCTAATATTGTAGATAAGACTTCAATGCAGCAATATTTCTGAGATAAAAAAGCCACAGCAGACAACCACTGCCACATGAAATTCCAGTTACAAATTGCGGTCTGCTGTGACTCCCAAGTTTATAGCCCTATTCACAGCCTTGAAAGAAGTGTTGCCTAACACTAGCAAGGTGATTCTACCTTTCATCACTGTTGACTTTTAAAGGCCAGGTTCTATCAGTGATAAATCTGTCTTCCCAGGGTTGAGGCTAAACCAGCTGAAGGCTATCAATCATTTAATTCAGACAAACACTGATTTATAACGGAGACATACTCTGCTTGCTCAGGTGCAAATGAGAGATACATCTGGGTAATCATCTGCATAACAGTGAAAACCCAAATGGTACCATCTCACAATCTCTCCGAATGGCAGATGTGCCACAATCAATGCACAGTACAATGCCTTGGGGTATTCTGCAGGACACTACAAATGGCTAAAAGGAAAATGTCCCCATCACCATCTGCTGAGTCCTGTCTGAGATGCTTGAAGGATAACTCTAACTACTTTAGACAGCTGCAGCGTCCCTTGATATTTCTTCCATTTCAATTCTCACCGAATGGGTCTCCTTTGCAGGCATGCACAATACATGAGAAAGATGAAAAGAGTCACTAGGCCAAAGAGCTACAGGAAGTCCCTGGCTTTGACTGACCTGAAAGAGTCCAAACCTGAGATCACATCTAGAGCCTTCTATGGAGGCATCAGAGCCTTGTCCTCTACTGAATGCTGTTCTGCCCCATGAAGATGGTGATGAGTGAGTTTGAAGTTCCCTAACTCCGGAGGAACACCAGGTTGCCACAAAGTTTGCATGGCTTACTTGAGGGCCTGCTGAGTTTCCAGTGCTTCCAGTGCTGAGCCAGCCTAGATGAGCCTGACTGCAAGATATAGGTAAACCTCAACACACCTGCTGGGAACTTCAACTCTGTTTTGCTTTTCCTCTTTATCTCTTTACTTTCTGAAATCATGCCTTCCTTTATTTTCTTGCCTCAATTGTTTCCATCATACATTTTGTTATGTTAACATGTCTTATTTTTATTTTATTCTTTTTGTGAAGGATGAGAGCTACAGTAGCATTGTCTCTTTAAGTACCCCAGCCCCATGGCCAGTGAAAATTTATGGCATACTCCAAACTAACCAGATCATGAGATCAGACTGATTGATATAAATCTGCTTCAAGCTATTGCTAGCTTGCAAGCTTAATTATTATCACATTTATGTCTCTTCAACTAGCTTTATTTTGTCTATTCGAAGGAGTTTTTTTTTCTTTAGATGACATAAGGCATGTACCCTTCTGGTCCATGAGCCCACATTTATAGTCTGTTTGCTTATCTAATATAACAATTGAAAAGTGTCTTGCCTGAGATGTATATTTTTCCGCTATGCACTGCACCTGCATGAGCAGCCAGAGGTTGAGGTAAAGAAGACACATAATGCCACTCATTGGTTTCCAGGTTGTAGCACTCCACGCTGGACAAATACCCAGTTTCATTCCGTCCACCAATCACGTACAAGTTCTTATCGAGCAGACATGCACAGAAACTGGCTCTCCTAAAAGCAAATTTGTAAAACGTAAGTTATTCTTTTATGCAGTTATACAATTATACGGGAGATCATGCATGTTACACAGTCTGCAACGGAATGGGAATAATACTTAAATACTACACAGCATGAACTGATTTAACAGGGCGTAGTCATTGTGTACTTATTGCAAGTTTCTTTTATTTTGAATTTAAGTTTTGGGCTGGAAGTTTCTTGTTTACAACTATTTTAGTAGTTACTTGGGACTCTTAACCTTTTGGTATGGGGCAAGGCTTAAATTAAAGAATTCAAAACCTTTAGGCATGCAGTTAGATTGGCAATGTAAATTTAAAACACTTTTTAGAGGACAGAAACATTCCTGACCTGAATTTCTAGTGACAGTACAAGAATTTACAATAGCTCATATTTTTGGGTTATTATGTCTCTAGAAATACTGGGTAAGGAATATTCCTCCCCCTAAAACATGATTTATCATTCACATGAGCAATAACCACAACTGTTTTAATACCGGGCTCCTGACCATCCATGGCACAAAATCAGGAAATGAAAACTTTCATGACATAAACACTGTATGCAAAGTATTCAAAATATTTGCATTTGCAGTCTAGTTGCCTAGGTACATTTTTAACCCTTGCAGTGCCACAGACTAATATCAGTCCAGAATTACTATGTGTTCTAATTCTGTCGGCAGCCTAAGGGTGAAACACTATTTTTTGCACAAAAATACCTAAAGTTTCTAGAGACATCACCAGAATTTATTCGAATTATAAATTCTGTTGCTGTCCCTGTAAATTATCAGCAGACACTTTTCTGCAAGAAACAGTGCTTTAACATGAACTAAACTGCACATGCAAATCCTTTAAATATTATACCCTTAAGCTTTAAAATTGTGCTTGAACAAAACATCATCATTATGCCCCCATGGCAACACTTCAGCATTTTTTTTAATTAGAAATCACCTATGGTTATGTTGACTTCTGAGCACAGTGGCAGGGTTGTCACCTACGAAACCGGTGACCAAATTTCAGAAACGAGTCCAGGATACCAAAGGTTCAACCGGTGGGGGGGGGGAGGGGGGCAAGTTGCTGGGACACTCAGCTGTATCACTTACAGTACAAGTGCCTTGTCTTACACATGGTTGGACAGCCAGTACAACAGATTTGTGCACAATCTCGCTTAAGCTGACAGTCTTATTCCATAAGAGACACATATCAGTGCTCCTATTAACTTATACTACTAAATGGCTGAGAAAAATCAAGCAACCTGATTGGCTGCCAATATTCCAAGACCCATGGTTTTATTTTGCATGATTGCACAACTATGAACCACATTCTCACTACCTTATTAAAAAAAACAGTTGGCCACAGCCATTCTGTAAGTGTGATAACACACTCCAGAGTGTGCAGTTGTTGCATAATAAACTTGTTTCTCAAGTGGTTTAATGGCACTCGGCTATACCTTGTGCAAAGCAACCACACTCAAGGCGTGTTTTTTGTTTTTACACAACTGCACACCCTGTAGTGAGTTATTGCTTACAAATATCCTAGCTAGTACTACTATGTATATTTGGGGTGCAGTGCTGTTTTGGAACTAGAAAAGGAGGGTGCTGTGTTACACCAGTATACACAGCTACAGCGATGCTCAGTGGCCCACTCTGGACTAGATTTGGAAAGGATCATAAAAAGCCCCAGGCTTTAGCTTCTGGGCCGTTATTTAACTGCACACACAAAGTTTTCACTGCATGCAACTGCTTGTGAAAAAAAAACATGCCATATCTGCAATGGATCTATCTAAATTAAAGACAGCTGTGGGTAAATTTTCTAGCAAATGACTGAAAAGTGGCACAGATGGTAGACTTTAGAAACATGTCAACCCCCTAACATAAAAGCTTTGTTTTAAATCCCAGTTGTGATGCAATGTGTAACTGCAGCATTAACATTTTTGTACTGCAGTCTTGCATCAAAAACGTTTCACTGAAAATTTAGCCCATCAGCAACTAAGAGTGCTTAAATCAACACGAGTCACATGGCAAGACTAATCTTCATTCTAAATCAACCTATCATCAGGGGGACTACCAACCTGGGAACTTCAATCCAGCCATCAAGGGAAGACTATCCTTGGCACAACTATAGCGAAGTAATGTTTTTTTTTTTATTTTCTTTGTGGCATGAGAACATATAAGGCAAGGGTTGAGGGTTGGGAGGGCAACAGAAGCCATCAAAATATTTTCTGCTACAGGAGTCAGAACTGGTCTTAATGCAGCACTGCTGTGAATATACTTGTGGCAGTTTGCTAGATCATGGATTCCACTGTGAGCAGTGCTGCAACAGTGCAAAACAGACAAGATGGGGGCTCAGGGAGTAAAAATGGAAAATCACGAGTCTATGTTAATAACTACATTTAAGATATGAATCATTTTAGTAAAAGCATATTGCATCTGCCCATTGCCATACAGAAACGTAATATTTTATGTTACACAAATAATGCAGAACAAAAAAGTATCTGGTAATGGCATTGGGTACTGGTACCTTGTGAGGGCGCTTAATTCTTTAAGACAACGTAAAAATGAGGTGGATTCTATAACAATAATAAATTATCCTGACATTCACTCTCTTTATGGTCCTTCAAGGGTCATTGTTCCCAATTTACTAAGAGAACCACATCATCAAATTTTTTTTTCTTCAATTATTATCAGTTTTCTCTTTTTCTGCCCTGCTGCAAAAACTTTCCTGGAACTGCCCAAAGCATTCAAGTTCTGCCATTAAGAGGAAAGAATGACAGTGTTGGAAGTGAAGTAAAATGCACTCAAGGGACTCACCACTGGAGACACTAGTGTCATGACTATCCATGGCCACAGCTTAAATGAGTTTGGTTGGCTAACTTCCCCTGTGGACAGAACTAAAGAGCACAAGCCTGTGAAATGCTACAGTGTTTTGAGGAAGTGCAGACTAGTAGCTAGACCGCAGAACTGTTACTCTGGTGATCTGTGACTGAATGTCTCGACTGCTACTGATTCACTGTGTGATCTTGAACAAGTCACTCAACCACCCTGTGCTTCACTTCTTCTCTCCACTGTACTTAAGGGCTCAAGCTCCTTGAGCTTTCCTTAAAGCATCAGTATTTGTTAATCAGCAAAAAACTTTCATATGAACATACATATGACAAAACCAGCAGATAAAAGCCACTTTGGTCTATCAAGCCTGCTCAAGTATGCAGCTCTGTTGTGTATACTAGAGCTGCCCCTCTCCCCACCCCCAGATTCTACATCCCTCTCTCTCTTGCCCCTTTCACTAGCACTTCCCCCGTTATGATCCTCCCTTTCACCCTCTTAAAGCTGTCCACTGTCCTTGACGACACTACCTCTTTCGGGAACTCATTCCACCAGGACACCACTCTTTCAGTGAAGAAGTTCCTCCGTATCTCCCTTTTAAATTTTCCTCCCTCCAGTGTGAGAGAGTGTCCCCTTGTTTTCCCATTTCCCCTGATGTTGAAGATGCCTTCTATGTTAACCTTATTTATACCTTTGAGGTACTTAAAGGTTTCTATCATGTCCCCGCTCTCTCTTCTCTCCTCTCCTCCAGGGAAAACATGTTGCGCTTCCTCAACCTCTCCTGATAGGGTTTGTCCTGCAGTCCCTATATCATCTTTGTTGCTCTTCATTGCACCCCTATCAAGTAAATTGATGTCCCTTTTCAGGTAAGGGTGCAAGAACTGAATACTGTACTCCAGCTGCGGTCTCACCAGTGATCTGCACAGTGGCAGTAAGACCTCCCTTCTCCTGAAGGTGAATTCTCTGGCTATGCACCCTAGCATTGTGGTGCTTTACTGCACTGGGCAGAGTGCTTCAGGTCCTTAGTGATGATCACCCCTAGGTCCCTCTCCTCCTTAAACCTAGTCACCTGAACCCCCCCCCCAGCCAGTATTCTTTCCCGGAGTTCTTTGCTTCAAGGTGCATAACCTTACACTTTTTGGCATTAAAGGCCAGCTGCCAGATGCCCGACCAATTTTCGAGCATGGCCAGGTCCTCACTGAATTCCTTTCTCCCTTACTTTCTGTCCACTCTCCCACACAGCTTGGTGTCATCTGTGAAAAGGCAGATTTTACCTTCTATCCCATCCTTTATATCGCTAATAAAGATATTAAACAACACTGGGCCAAGCACTGAGCCATTCGGGACTCCACTGGTTACAGGTCTAGGCTTCAAGAGTTCACCCCCAACTACCACTCTCTGACTTCTATCTTGAAGCCAGTCCCTGGCCCACCCTACCAGCTTTGCCCCCTCTCCTATACCCTCCAGCTTACTGAGCTGCCTTTTATGTGGCACAGAGTTGAATGCTTTGCTGAAATCCAGGTACAGGATATCAACCGCCTGGCCTCTGTCCACAGTTTTGGTGACTCAGTTGAAAAAATCTATTACGTTTGTCTGACAGGATCTTCCCGAGACTAACCCATGTTGTCTAACAGCCTGAAGACCATTTACCTCCAGAAAGTCAACCAGCCTCTACTTTAGTATGGTCTCCATCAGCTTACCTATAATGGAGGTGAGGCTGACTAGTCTGTAGTTACCAGATTAATCTCTGGGTCCACTCTTGCGGAGAGGCACCATGTGTGCCATTTTCCAGTTTCTTGGCATGCACCCTGTCTTGAGAGAGGTGTTAAATGGGGCTAGCTGGTAATTTCACTAGCTCACTCAGGACTCTAGGGTGCATGCCATCTGGTCCTGGTGCTTTATCCACCCAAAGGGCTCTGAGGTCCTTTAGGACCCTGTCCTCTGGGATAGCCCCATCCTTTCCCCCACCCCCTTTTCTGCACACCAATTTTCCCCTGCTGCATTGATCTGGCCTTTCTCTTGTGAAGACTGAGCTGAAGTATTCATTTAGCACTTCTGCTTGCTCCACACTATTCTCTGCCCATCCCCCCCCCCATTGCTTCAATCAATTTCATCCTTTGTATTCCTTTTTTCCCCTTACCCACTGTACCTAAAGAAGTCATTTTCCCCTACTTTATCCCCTTGGCCAGTTGTAATTCTTTCCTCACTTTTGCCACCCTGACAACTCTGCCTGCATCCCTTGACATCTCCATGTAAGCCTCCCTGTCAGCATCCTTCAGGGTGCTTTTATACTTGTGATAGGCTGCTCTCTTTTCCCTCACTCTAGCTGCAACCTCCCTGCTGAACCAGCTGTTTTTTTTTTTTTGCTTCGGACCTTGGTATTAGTGGATTTGATGAGACCCATCTCAATAATGGACCACTTCTGCTCCACCCCATCTCCAGCTTTATCCTGGCAAGAACGTCCTTCAGGACCTCACCCATCCTCCCAAAGTCAGCCCTCCTGAAGTCCACCACCTTAGTCTTGGTCCTTTTTATTTCCTGTCCCAGATTTAGATAGACGAACACTGCTCTGTGGCTGCTGCCTGCTAGAGGCATGCAATCTTCCTGAACATTAGAAACACCCCCAAACAGTGCAGCCACTCATGATACAATAGTTTCCTCTCCTTCCACTGCAAAATGAGTGGCTACACTGTGTTGGAGGTGTTCCTATGTCTGGGAAAGATGCAGTAGGAGTAGATCAAGGAAGGTAAACAAACATGTTTTTTGTGGTAACACCAGTACGGTGGGCAGTTTTTCACTTTTTAAAAGGAAAAAGGAATCAGAATCAAACTGCTAGCTATATCAGCAGTCTCTACAGAATGTGAACAATCATAACATGCTATTTAAACTATGGAAACTTTATCATCATATAGTTTTTAATAATAATTTGTTTATAATAAACCCATTTGACTTTTCATTGTAATGTACAAAACTTAGTACCATAGGAGTTAAAGGGCCACTGTCAACCTTTTTTTAGATATCATATTATTTTAGTTAAAAAAAAAAAAACATATTATGATTGCTTACCTCCTTCACAATTCATTGATGTTGCTGGTTGTTTTATCTGCCTCCTTGCTTAATAGAACTGAGATGTATGCTAATGTATAGTTATACCTATCCTCATTTTGCTCCAAATTCTTGAGCTACTTTTATTGCATACTTCCTGAACATTAACCCCCCCCCCCAAACAGTGCAGTAACTCATGATACAATAGTCACCTCTCCTTCCACTACATAATTCATGGCTACACTGTGTTGGAGTTGTTCTTAAGTCTGGGAAAGATTAAGTAGGAGTTGATCAAGGTAAGTAAACAAACATGTTTTTTGTGTGGTAACACCAGTACGGTGGGCAGTCAGTTTTTCACTTTCCAAAAAATCAGAATCAAACTGCCAATTACATCAGCGGTCGCTGCAGAATGTGAACAATCGTAACGTGCTGTTTAAACTATGGAAACTTTGAGGCCTAAGAGGGATGTCAGTGTCCCTTTAAGACAGAAGAAGGCCCGTTAACCCATGAAGACCTCCTCCCCTATGCAGTGGTCACGTCCCTGAATGTTGACTGCTCTCATACAGTATACCAGGTTCATCCTGAATGCACTCAGCATGCCGCAGTCCATCACCACAGCTGATAGGTTATTCCTCCTACTCGCCACCCTCTGAGTAGTAGGCTAGACAGCTTGCTACTTCTGCAGGTGTATGCTGTCATGTCAAGGCTGACGGGAATGGCCCACAACAGGGGGAGGTGGGAGGCTACAAGGGAGAAATCTGGAGGAGGGGGATCTCCTGCTGTCTGAATAAGCATGGCACACTTGCCTGAACAGGGTATATCCCTGGAAAACGGCAGGGGCAGCGGACAAAAACATGATTAAAAAAGGTCTAACATTTGAACCATGAAGGCTAAAAGTGTAACTTTTGTAATAAAAGTTTGGAGTTTATCGATACAGTTACATTATATCGACACACTTTTAATATATCAATATACTGTATGAAAAATAAAAATGCACTTTTACAATATCGATATATAATAAATACATTTTACTGTATCAATGCACATTTATGTGTATCAATACATTTAATGTGCATCGACATGGTGTTACTATATTGACCTGAATCTAAGCTTTAATTTTTAAGAAAAATAATTTTTCTTCCTTCCTTCCTTCCTTCCTTCCTTCCTTCCTTCCTTCCTTCCTTTCTTTTTCTTTCTTTCTTTCTTTCTTTCTTTTCACTACAAAAGATATACTGAGCTACTAACAGCTCAGATTTCCAGATACATCCGGGGAGGATGTGTAAAGTCATATACAGCAAATACAACAGCCCAAAGGAGCATAATCAAAAATACCAAAGCCATAACTGTTCAAATCTTGAGCCCTTTCTAAAGACAGTGTTTAAAGATAACGGGCTGAATTTCCTAAAGTGATGCCGCAAATGTAATTCGTAACTTTAGGTTTTGCCTGTGTCATCCAAAATGCACCAAAATGTTTAAATATAATTTTTTCAGGGTTTGAAGCATGTACCATAGTCTACCTGCTTCGCATCACAGAAGTGACATGAGCATCATTTCTGTGTGCAAATTACTGCAATTGCTTCAAAACGTTTGACCTAATCATTTTTTTTTGTCAAAAGCTGCTCAGCTGAGTTAAAGGATTATGCAAATCCTGGGATCCCCTTTAAAATTCCAGCCAATTTCTTTAAAAATTGATAACTTTTTAAACTGTAAGTGCTAGAAACATTTTTTGTTATATGGAAGCATGTAGTCAAATCTGTAGTGTTACATCCTGTTGACAGACTTTCAATGTTGCAAAACACAGAAACATAAATCAATGTACTGTACTAAAATTATACTGTTAGTATCTCAATACAGTATAATATATATTTTCAGTACAGCAATGCATTGCAAGTCTATCAACAGAAATTATGTATTCAAGCCCTCATCCCAACTTTTTTTTAATCAAGTTTCTAGCTGTAATGGTTCAAAAATAGACATTTCTAAAGATACTGCAGCTCATTTGAAAAGTTTTAACTTTGGAAATATAAAGGAGAGGAGCTTACTGTACTATTTTTTAAGTTTAAAGTCAGATCAACATGGCTGAATCCAGTTACCATTGTATTTATACTTACTATTATAAATTAATACACTTACAGTATTGTATAACCAGGATTTGTTTTGATTTAAAATGAGTTAGCCCACTTAAAATGTGCAAAAACGCAGGTATCCAACTGCTCCACACGGAGGTGTACAATACTTGATATGACATTAGCTGCTGCACTGGGAGGTACTAGCGGTATTCTGTTTTTCTATTTTTCCTTTTAGAATTTCTGCCCACCAGGACATTCTCATTTAGGCTAATTACATAATTTCCAAGAGGGTCATGGGTAAGGCCACTGGAAAATTGCACCCGCAATTTTGTTGCGGAATCCACAATTTTCACTATTCTCTGCAAAAACTGACATGTTCCACAATTTCTTGCAGTTTTTGAGTTTTCACACTGAACTGTATAAAAATATTAACATTTTTAATAAAATACTCTCAAATATATTGTTAATTATGCATGAAGGTTTGGGTTTGACCAAAACAATGCAGTGCAAGGTAGAGGAAGAGTTTTATGTGGCACTGCTTTTTATTTATTTAGTTTTTTATTTATTTAGTTTTTGTTTACCGGGTAGGTGTGCTAGCCATAACAATGACTATTTTCAAGCATGACCCGGGAGAGTACAAAACAAACTTCAGGAACTGACGGTAACAGTACATTATTAGAAGTAGTCAAGGTGATGGGTACATACAAGTGGATAGTAACATAAGTAATACAGTATCACAGGTGAGTGTTAACAACACAGACAACTGCAATAAAAATTAGTGCTTAAAGACTATTTTGCAGGCTCGACCTAGGAGAGTATGAAACAAACTTCTGGAACTATCATTAACATTACATTTTTAGAAGTAGTCAAAGTAATGGGTACATACAAGCAGGCAGCAACATAGGTAATACTGTATATCAGGTAAGACAATTGCAATAAAAATTAGGGCTAATAGTAGCATGAGGAGGAAATAAATTACAGAAAAAATGCAGTGTCTCTTTATTTATTTAGATTTTGGTAACCGGGTAAGCCAGGCAGACAATAACTGGGTGGCTTTGAGGGGAGGGAATGGTGAGAGAAGGAAAGTAGAGGTAGTCTTCCAATGACCAGAGCCGGTCTGGAAGAAAGAAGAAAGTAAGGGAAAGTAAGTAGTAACCAGTTACAGTTGAGGAAAAAGACAGAGGGGTGTGTGATGAAGTGCAACAACAGCAGGGTGAAGGAGAACCCTGCCAAATTTAGAGAAAGTTCTCTTTGGTTTAAAAGCTACTTAGAAAACCAGTCGCAGAGAGTAAAACTTGCGGACGCCCTTTCTGACACCCTGCCTGTTCGCTTGGGTGTCCCACAGGGATCCATACTGGGCCCCCTCCTTTTTAGCCTTTTCTTAAACTCCTCCTTACCACTGCTCTGAGGCAGATCATACTATCACCGATGATGCTGTTGTATTCTCCACTCACAAAGATCCTGCAACTCTTCAACACAACCTTCAACTTGGTTTCAGTTCTGTAGAGACATGGTTTCTTAATCATAAACTGGTCCTCGATGACAAGAAAACCAAACCTATGCTCTTCTGCAGCTCTCATAACCCACACAAGCTACACCACTTGGCTATCTCCACCACCCAGGGGAACACTGTAGATCAGGTGGGGTCCTTCAAATACTTAGGGATACAGCTTGACCCTAATCTCTCCTATGGACTTCATGTAGATAATGTAGCTAGAGCTGCTAATACACATAGATACATAGATACATAGTCAGTGTCGGCAGATAAGGGCCTATGGCCCACCCAGTCTGCCCATTTGAGCTTGTAAATTCAGTTTATGTTTTCCTAGAAGTCTGTCGCCCCTTACCCCTGACCTCCAGAATTCCTTTATGTCTATCCCATGCATTCTTAAATCCCATGATTGTCTCAGCCCCCACCACTTCCTCTGGCAGGGTGTTCCCTTGTCCACCACCCGTTCTGTGAGAAATTCTTCCTCATGTTTCCTCTGAATCGTCCTCCCTCCAACTTCATCCCATGCCCTCTAGTCCTGGAACATCTTTTCGGCTAAAAATAGTGCATTCCTGCACCCTGTTCCTCCCTGTGAAATACTTGTATGTCTCTATCATATCCCCTCTCTCCCTCCTCTCCTCCAGGGAGTACATGTTCAGTTCCTTCAACCTATCTTCATAGGACTTGTGATGCAATCCATGCACCATCTTTGTTGCCCTCCTCTGAACCTTCTCTACACTGTCTATGTCCTTACATAGGTATGGTCTCCCAATTGTACACTGTACTCCAGGTGGGGCCTCACTAGTGTCTTGTATGGCGGGTTGACCTCCCTTTTCCTGCTGGTGATGCCCTGCCTATACATCCCAGCATCCTATTTGCTTTACCTGCTGCCTTGTCACACTGTTTCCCTGCCTTGAGGTCATCAGAGATGATAACCCCAAGATCCCTTTCCTGCTTGGTGCATGCTATATCCTCACCCCCAACTGATATATTGTGCCAGGGTTTTGTGCCCAATATGCATTATCTTGCACTTCTTTGCATTGAATTTCAATTGCCAAACCCCTGACCATTCTTCAAGTTTCTGCAGGTCCTTCTCATTCTGTCTACACCCTCTGGTGTGTCTACTCTGTTACAGAGCTTTGTGTCATCAGCGAACAGTGAAATTCTGCCTTCTAGGTCCTGTGCAATGTCACTGATGAAGATGTTGAATAGGACCGGTCCCAGCACTGATCCCTGTGGTACCCCACTGGTCACTCTTTCCTCTGTGGAGTGACAGCCATTTACCACCACCCTCTGTGTCCTGCCACCCAGCCAGTTACCTACCCACCACACTACTGTCCTGCCCACACCCATATTCCCCAGTTTGTGTAACAGTATTCTATGTGGCACAGTGTCAAAGGCCTTGTTGAAGTCCAGATAGGCCATGTCCACTGCCCTCCCCTGATCCACCTCTCTAGTCACCCAGTCAAAAAATTCAATGAGGTTGGTCTGACATGACCTCCCCCTGGTGAAACCATGCTGCCTTGGGTCCTGGAGTCCATTGACAACCAGATGTTCCACCAATCTCTCCTTCAGTAGTACTTCCATGATCTTCCCACTACCGAGGTGAGGCTGACTGGTCTGTAGTTCCCTGCTTCCTCTTTGTTTCCGCTTTTGTATAAGGGGACTACATCTGCAGTCCTCCAGTCTTTGGGTACCTCCCCTGTTTCCAGTGATCGGCTAAACAGGATAGCCAGAGGTTCAGCCACCACCTCTCTTAGTTTTTAAGGACCCTGGGGTGCACCCCATCTGGCCCCATTGCTTTATCAACTCTTATTACTTTCAGTTCCTTCAGGACTCTTTCTTGTGTAAAGGGACTTGTGTCCATTTCTGCACCATTCTCACCCCTTGTACTCCCTTCAGACCCATTACCCTCCTCTTCCTCAGTAAAGACTGAGCAGAAATACCTGTTCAATATGTCAGCTTTACTGTTGTCATCCTCCACGCGGCCCCCATCCTCCCCCTTCAGTCTCACTATCCCTCCCTTTGTCTTTCTTTTTTCACTTATGTACCTGTAAAAGGTTTTGTCCCCTCTACCCACTGATTTTGCAATGTGTTCTTCTGTCTGAGCTTTGGCTTCCCTTACTGACCTCCCTGCCTCCCTTTGCTTCTCCTGGTACTTCTCCCTATCCCCTTCTGCCTGTGTCTTTTGTATTGCCTGAATGCAATCTTTTGGCTTTCACTTTCTTTGCTACCTCTTTGGAAAACCATAATGGTCTCTCTTCCTTTTCCTTTTGCTAACCTGCTTAATGCATAATTCTGTTGTTCTTGTAATCCCCATTTTAAATACTGCCCACTGTTCCTCAACCCCTGATTCCTGTCCCATTCCCTTAATGCCTCTTTCAAGTATCTCCCCATTTTCCCAAAGTCTCCCCCCTAAAATCCAGGATACGTGTTTTGTGTGGTTTGGTTCTGCTCTTTTTGATTTCAAACCACAATGACTGGTGGTCACTGTTCCCCAGGTGCTCCCCACTGTTACCCTCATCACACTGTCCCTGTTAGTGAGCACAAGGTCCAGTATTGCCTTCTGCCGAGTTGGTTCCATGACCAGTTGCGAGGAAGGCACCCTGAAGGAATTCAGGATAAATCTGCTCTAGTTGATGCTGCTGCTGGGATGCTCCAGTCCACGTTTGGAATATTGAAGTCTCAACCAGTACTACCTCACCCTTGTCTGCCATCCTTTGGATGGCTAGTATCAACTCCTATCTGTTTCTTCCTCCTGGGCTGGTGGTCTATAGACCACACCTGTGCGGATGGCTGTTCCCATTTTCCTTTCCAGCTTAACCCACAGTATCTCTCCCCCATTTTGTTCCTCCTGGATCTCTGTGGCCCTTATGTCATTTTTCACATACAGTGCCACTCCTCCTCCCTTCCTGCCTGCTCTGTCTCTTCTGAATGTGTTGTAGCCAGGCCTCTACAAACACAGACCACACCTCATGCCAGAAGCTTTGAAGGTTGCAGTCCGAGCTCTGTGATCTCTGTAATAGACTATGGTCTCATCATTTATGGCTCGGCCACAACTACAACCCTTAGATGCCTCTCAAAAGCCTTAAATAAGGCATGTTGGCTCATCACTGGTGCTCACCTTCTCACCCACACATGTGACCTGTACACTCAGACCGGCTGGTTCCAACTATCAAACCACATAAAGTTTCTCACCTGCTCCATGGCGAAAAAAATCTACCTTGGCCTTGCACCTTCTGGGGTCTCAACTCTGTTACAACACCGAATTAACAAATGGTGCCTTAGGAGATCCATGCTACAGCTACTGAAAGTCCCCCACAGTCACACTTCACAGGGACAACGCTCTTTTACTTATCGAGCGCCACTCTGCTTCAATGGCCTCAGCCCCACCATCTCCTCTGCTCCAACAATTGGTATGTTTAAAACTAGGCTCTGGGACCATCTCACTACCAACAGCTCATGTGACTGCCCAACTTAACCTTGTTTCTCCACTTCCCTTCCTGCTCTAGTGGTCCCCCCCTCCCCTCCTCACTGGATTCTACCCTCACATCTTGGTATACCCAATGCTGCACTTTTCACCCTCTCCCCACCCTTCCTACATTCCTTCTCCCCCCCCTCCCTTATTTCCTCTCCCTATGACTCTGGCACTTCTTATCTGTTGTCTACTTTCTATGACAAATGCCGCTGGCTGCCTTGTTACAATACTACCCTTGAATTGTATTAATCTCTACTGTGTTTGCAATGTCCACATTGTTGTAATGTCTGTCTTGATGTTCCCCATAATTTGTATTTCTCTGACATGGAACCTTTGTGAAACAGCCAAGGCTCAAAGGTATTTGTAATCCTAGACTTGATAAATAAATAAAAAAGTGCGGAAACTGAAAAGTGGTCAAGCTAAGTGGGCAGCGAGGGGGAGTCAGATTAGAGTCTTACATCTATGGAGGTTTGAAGCAGGAGCAGCTACAAGAAGATATCAGATGGTGGTGCAGTGCTTTCTTAAAGGAAGTGTGGGAAGAAGCCTGATGAATGGCTAGAGGGATGGAGTTCCAGTACTGGGGGGGCCTGACAGGCGAAAGCACTAGAGCCCTTGGTGGTAGTATATTTAGGGATATGGACAGGGGCATTGTCAGCACAGCAAAGGTCATAGCAGGAGACCTGGCTTAGGAAGAGTTTAGCTAGAGGTTTAGGTATTTGAGTCCTAATGTCGATAATGTTATAATGTCGATGATGGGGCTGAAAGAATGCAACCTCGACGCCTGCAGAGGGAGCCATCCAAGGTCAGAGTAGAGGAGGCAAAGGTGTTTCGACCAATGAGAGGATGATGTATAGCGACATATACTATTGCAGGTGACATCCCATTTGTGAAGACTTGATTTGTTTGCAGAAATATAGGTGGCTGTCCCATAGTTAAGTGATGGTAGGAGTATCCCATGGGTTACAGCAAGCCTGTCAGATGGGGTGAGGGCATAGCTGGTTCTATAGGCAGCTCCTGTTTTGAGTTTACAGATTTGCAGATCCTCTGAATATGGAGATCATAGTTTAGTAGTGGATCCAGTGTGACGCCCCTCCCCTGATACTTAAAAGAGTTAACAACTTCTACTGAGGTGCCACTAGGCGTGGAGACTTTAAACTTGAGCTGGGCATGTTTAAGTTTAAGGTTTGAGCTGCAGAGCATAGCTTGGATTTTTGCTTCGTTTAGGACTAGTTTGTGTTTGATCAGCCACTGCTGGAGTAGTTGGAAGTCATGGGAGAGCTTCAGGTTTATATCCTCAATACATATGGCACTAGTGTAGAGCACTATGCCATCCTCATACAACAGGGAGCTGGTTTTCATGAGTTTTGAGGTGATGCTGTTTATAAGAGAACAGTAGAGGGCCAAGTATGGACCCCTGGGGCACTCCAATATTAGTTGTGGCCTTGTCAGAGAAGGTGGAGTTGTACTTTACAAATTGCGTTCTGTCAGTCAGGTAACTTCTGAACAAGTTCATAACATTTGGTGAGAAACCTAGTGATCAAAGAGTGGCAATGAGGATGGAGTGGTCAACTAGGTCAAACGTCATGGTCATATGAATGAAAATGGTCCCTGTGAGAGAGGCAGAGTCCATAGCCATCAGGGTGTTAGATGTGAATTTGAGTAGGGCAGTGGTAATGCTATGACCCTTTCGGAAACCATCCTGGGCTGGGTTAAGTAGGTCCTTCTCCTGGAGAAATGTGATAGTTTGGTTAGCTACAAGCTTTTCAAGGAATTTATCGAGAACAGACGTGATAGCAACTGGCCTGTAATTTGGGGGGTCCTTTGGGTTGCCTTTTTTAAAGACTTGCCATTTTCCAGATTTCTAGGACATGACCCTGGCATATGGAGAGGGTAAAGATTTTGGCTGTTCTTTTGTATTCTTATGTTGTTTGGTTTCAAAATCCACTGGCCATGCATAAGTACACTTAAACACTTAACATTTGGTTTGTGTTGAAGCAGTCCATCAGAAAACTTCTTGTTGTCACAGAGACTGAAACAAAAGATGTGAGAAAAGGTGCACATTATCCCACTCACCTAAATGAGGTACTAGCTATGAAGCCTTTTTGTAAGTGGTAGGACAGGTTTTTCCTTGTGAGCATACTTTCATTCAGACTAGTCCTGATTCAAACAGTTCAGGATTTTGGATGGTCCTGCAGATTATAAACTTGATTTATTTATTTATTATTTATTTATTTTTGAAAATCGGGTTTACAACCTTTGAGTCAGGGACTCATTTACAAAGGCACCTCGTCACAGGGAGGGTAGACATGGTCACAGTGTGAGATACTGTACAACAGTGGTAACTACAGGTGCAATACAGATAACAAAAGAACACAATACAACAGTGGTTTACGGAATAAAGTTACATGCAGTAAATAGTAATCGTATGAAGTATAACAATAGTAGAAGTCACAACCCTGGTCATACTGGGGAAATACCTATTTGGAAGGGTGGGGGGAAAATCAGGGGTGAGAAAAAGAAAATAAAAAGGGGGGGGAGCATTCCAATGGACATTGTCAAGGCTATGAGCCAGAAATGGGGAGGGACCCCAACATTAGGTTGATTAAGGGCAACTACAGCTTCGGGCGCCAAAGTGGTGGTTACAGAGAGTGACTTTAAAGGGACCAATTTTGGTAGACTTAGTGACAGAGGGTGGGAGGGAGTTGAACCATGTGGGGGCGCAGTAGTGGGAGGACCTTTATGTTAGGGAGGTCTTGGTACAGGGCACCAGAAAGGTGGCCTTAACTGAGCTACGGCTGGCAACAGATGGGGATGCAAGCTGCAGGGACGTGGTGACCCCTGTGGGGGGAGAGTCCTAGCAGGGATTTTTTTTGGCAAGTAAGCAGGTTTGTAGTCAGGCGCCTCCCTCCTCCAAGGTGAGCAGGCTGATGTGGAATAGACCGGGCAAGTATGGGTGAGGAGGGATGTGCCAGTCAGGAGCCTCTGGGCCTTGTTTATTGAGGTCTGGATTCTGGTGACGGCAGTATTGTCGACTGCAGAATAGATAGGTAGGAGTTGATGGCCAGTCGGAGGGTGGTTTGGGGGAGGCAAGCTCTGTGGCGATAGAGAAAGCCAATCCGAGAGTCTATGGCTGAGGACAGGGTATTGATGTGGGTGTGGAATGTAAGAGCCAAGTCGAAGGTGATGCCCAGGTACTTGTAGGATGACACATGCTCGGGAGGGTGAGCATTACTGGGGAGAATGCAGAGGGGGGGCATTTTTGGCCTTATTCTAGTGATGCGAAAAAAGCATGGATTTGTTTTATTTGAGGTTAATGACTAGCCAAGGCTCAAAGGTATTTGTAATCCTAGACTTGATAAATCAATAAAAAAAGTGCTGAAACTGAAAAGTGGTCAAGCTAAGAGGGCAGCGAGGGTCAAAGAACCACTTTTCGGCTTGGTTGAATGTGTGCTGCAGGAATTTCTGTAGAGATGCAGAGTCATGGTGGAAGGCAAGGAGAACCGCATCATCAGCAAAGAGTAGCATATTGCCCGAGCAGGAGCTGGGAAGGGTGTTGAGAAATAGGCTGAACAGAACAGGGCCCAGGATGGAACCCTGGGGTACCCCTGAGTGAACAGGCAGGGTATTGAACAGGGTGCCATTTACCTTTACACGCTGTGATCTGGTAGAGAGGTAACTGGTGAACCAAGCCAGTGGGCCAGGGGAGAAGCCAAGTTGGTGGAGGGAGTCAAGTAGGAGGGGGTGACAGACAGTGTCAAAGGCCTTGGAGAGGTCAATGAACACTGCACCCGCAACATGACCAGAGTCGGGAGAAGAGTGGAGGCGCTGGGAGAACTCCAGGAGGGCTGTAGTGGTGCTGTGTCCAGGCTGGAATCCATGTTGTTCCGGACACAGCAGGTTGTATTTGGCCAGATACTCGCAGAGCTGAATGGCCACTATTTTTTCTAGTGCTTTGGAGAGAGGGGGGAGAATGGAGATGGGCCTGAAATTGTTAGGGGAGGTTCTATGTCCACCGTTATGGATAGGGGTGAATTCTGCAATTTTCCAGGCACTGGGAAACTGACCAAGACATAGTGACCGGTTTAAAAGGTTGGTGAAAGGGGCTAGTACAGTATCTAGGCTAATCGGAGAATCCTGGAGTCCAGGGGATCACAGCTGGGGTTGTTGCTAGCTAAGGCTTTTTGCAGATGAGGCCTGGCTTCAAGGGGTGATATTGCACACAGGTAGAAAGGGAGGACGATACGAGGTGGGGGATGGAGGCAGGGATAGGGTTGAAAACGTAGTTGGGGAGGACAGAGCTTAGATCTGAGAAAGCCATATTTAGGCACTCAGCTATGTGGGGAGGATAAGTAGTGACAGTACCATCTATGGAGAGTAGTGATGGTTGGGGGGAGTGGGTCTTTCCATTGAGCTCTTTCATATTGTCCCAGAAGGCATGGAATGAGCCCCAAGTGGATTCAAGGGTGGCTTGATAATATTTGGCCTTAGCCTGCCTTATAGCACAGGTGCACTTATTATGTGCTGCATTATAGGCTTGTCTGTCAGCCAGTTTGCCTGTCTTGACAGCAATATGCCAGAGATTATCTCTTTGTTACAGTGTTTGGATGATAGGGAGATCCATGGAGCATTGTGTTTCTTGGTACGGATTCTGGTCGGGGGGCGAAAGGTCACAGGCCTTGCTGTAGGCACTGGAGAAAAAGGCTAGGGCAGAATCAATATCCATTGCGAGTAGGACTGGGGACCAGTCAAGCTGGGCTAGGTGCGTTTTTAGCTTTCTGAGACGGCCGGGGCATAAGGTAGTTGGTAACAGTAGTCCCATGTTTAGCAATCTACAACCTAGATGCTCACACACAAAGACTACAATAAAAACCTGACTAAAGTCTGAAAACAAGCTTATAAAATATATAAAATGTATCTGAACATGTGTCTTTAAACAAAATTATTGCAGCCAGAGTAAAACAACTATAAATTACAGGGTACCCTGATTACTGTATGATGCATTTAAAATATATTGGTAATTTTTTTTTATATAGTTTTTGGTGACCGGGTAAGGCCCATTAGGCACAAGTAACTGTTTTCAGTGGCAACCCAGGAGCACTGAGGAGGTTAAGTGACTTGCTCAGAGTCACACAGTATGCAAATAAAGGTTGAGGGAATCAAACCCAGGTCTGCTAGATGTCCCTACCTTATTCACAGCTAGTTACTCTAAGCTGTAGGCTATACTGCCAGCCCCAATTACCCCAGATTTAATGTTTAAATATGTGATTTCAAAAATAGTGTACAGTACCTACAGTGCAAATTATGAACATTGAACACTTTACTAAAACTCAATAATTTGACACTGTATCTGCTTATGTTTCTTGTACCAAAGTGGGTCAATAGTTGACAGAGCATTGTAAACAGCTGTTGATCAGGCTCCATCAGTCTGCACCCACAAACAGAAAAATTTTTTATATTCGGGATTTATTTAATATTGATTTGCTATGGCTCACTTTATAGAATCAATTTAGCACTGCATGTGGCAGATGTTTTTTAAATTTTGGAAGATAGGCAATACTTACGATAGTTTATCAGTTTAGTATTCATTTAAGGAACATAAGCTTTTCTCTATGTTTAAAACATATTCAAGTGACAGCGTATTCATTTAGCAGTTTATGCTGACTAGTATATGCTGCAGAAAACAGTAAACAATTTATTGTGAAGCATTCAGGGTCTATAGTAGAACTCCTACAATTTCCCCACAATTTTTGCAAAAAGCTCCACAATTTGGGGTAATTTTTTCTGCAATTTTCCAGTGGCTCTGGTCATGGGGGACGATATCAGCAGCCCCATTTTGCCCCAAGCTTAAACTTGTTGTCGATGATGATAATAAAGATAAGGATATCTCTTTCATCAGGCCACACCTATGGAACATTTTATGCAGGCTTCTTTTGTGAATTGCTCCTGGCACATCTTTTGGTGCAAGCCACACCTTGCACCATTCCTTGTGGTACAAGCCCCTTGTGCCATCCTTAGAAGTTCACCATTTCCTCTGCATTTGACTTTTTCTTAACTCTGGAATTGAGCTTGCAGCACATGACCTGTCTATGGTGCCACTACACAGTGGTCTCATAATCCACACAGAATACACAAAGTCAGAGCGACCAGCAAAAGGCTGTGTCTCATCTATAAAAAAAATAATATAGGAACATCTCCTCCATCTACTTATACTACTCCTACTACTAAAGTCTGGCAATGTGCATCCCAGCTCTGGTCCTATTCCAAACCACAATGTTCCTTCACGGAAAAACCCTGGGCTTGTGCTTGCCTCATTAAACATCTGCGGCCTGCTCCCCAAACTAGACTGCCTGAAGGCCTGGGTCATTCAGCATAACCCTGATGTGCTATCCATCATGGAAACCTGGCTATCCCTAAAGATACCAGACACAGCCATCACCCTGCCTGGCTACACCCTTTACAGACAGGACCGAAAATCTAAAAGAGATGGGGGCTGTATCATCTACACCAAAGACCACCTCCAAGGACGCATAATACCCCCACCATGTGGCAGTGACAACTTACAAACCCTGGCCATCAAACTGCTGCTAGGGGCCTAAAACAGAGTGCTAACCATACTCTCAGTTTATATTCTTCCAAAATGGTCCCAGGCTGGTGCCAACAACCTACTGGACTATACTAGCACACTGAGCCTAAACTCTGAAATAGTACTGCTAGGAGACTTTAATATTAACTGGCAAACACCTGCATCTACTGCTATACAGGATGCCCTCTCCACGATCCATTTCTCCCAACTAGTGAATACTCCAACTAGAATCAACTGTAAAACTGGCACCAGCACACTCCTGGACTGGGTCCTCACAAACCGCCCGGCCCACATCTCCGATCTTACCATTCTCTCTGATGGCATGAGTGACTACTCCCCTGTCAAATGCCCATGGAACAATAACTACTGCAAGCCCCCAACCAGAACCATAAAGAAATGGATGCTCTTAAAGGGCCACCTGCCTCTAATAAAGGCTGACCTTAAACTCATTCACTGGTCAGACCTTGGAGAATCCAAAGATGTGGACACAGCGCTCGATCTCTTTATATCAAAATTTAATGCAGTCTGTGACAAACACGCCCCTGTCAAAACAAGGAAAGCTAAAAGACCCATTAACCCATGGGTTACCCCTGAACTCCTGGTGCTTCTTGACCCAAGAGACCAATACTGGCTAAAAGCACAATTGCAGGGCTCTGCAGCTAATGTTCAGCAATATAAAAAGGCCCATAATGACTGTACAACAGTGATCAGACAGGCGAAGAGTAAATACTACATAGAAGCCCTCACTGACTCATGGAACAGCAGCAAATCCTTCTGGGCAAACCTAAAGGATATTACAGGGAAGGATCCAAGAACACCCCCTGCTATGCTCACTGTCGAGGGTGTCCCTACTATAAACCCCTTACTCATAGCCAACTCACTGAATCAGGCTTTTACTGACCTCAGCAGTATTCTTCCGGTTGACTTCTTCAATGCCCCTAACCCAAGAGTCACTAAAAGGGCATCTACACTGCTTCACGACCATCCGCCTTTCCGCTTCAAAATCGTTTCTGAAGCTGACGCATGCAAATATGTGATGAAGGTCCTAGGAAAGTCAAGGCATAGCAGGGACACATTGGACCTTAAATTTGTACATCTGCCACTGGGCAAAATAATTGGACTGCTAATAAAAATAATTAACCTCTCCCTCTGCCACTCCCAGTTCCCACTAAGATGGAAATCCGCCACAGTAACCCCTGTTCAAAAAAGTGGGGACCAAACAGCATACACCAATTACAGGCCAATCTCCCTACTCCTGTTGCTCTCCAAGGCTCTGGAGTGGATAGTGGCTGACCAGATGGTGGAGTATCTTAACCAACACAAGCTTCTCTGCCCAGAACAACATGGATTCTGTGGCAGATGCAGTATTATCATGGCCCTTCTAGAATTCACCGGGTTCATCAATAATGCCATGGACCAAGGCCACCTAGTAGAAGCATCCTTCATTGACCTATCAAAGGCATTTGATATGGTTCATCATGCCCTCCATCTGCAGCAGCTCTCTGAAATTGGACTTGCAACAGAAACCATGGACTGGTTTAGCGGCTACCTGAGCTTCCACTCCCAACAAGTCAGGATTGGGGAAGTCCTATCTGACAACCGACCTACCAGATCTGGAGTACAGCAAGGGTCTATACTGGGGCTGCTGCTATTCAGTGTCTTCCTAAACAACCTCCTAGCAGCTTGCCAATGTCGCATGCTCTAATATGCAGATGATGCGGTAATCTTCATCAGCAACCAGCGCCCAGAACGCCCCGAAAAGGACCTCCAAAGTGGCTTCACAACAGCCAAAAAATGGTTTAAAGAACAAAAACTGGTCTTGAATTATAAAAAGACCAAAACCATGCTCTACTCATCAACCCACAACAAACATAAAAGCTACCCCTTGGCCATACAGAATGACAGTGGCAGCACCCTGGAACTTGTCCCACACTTCAAATACCTGGGAGTAACTATCGATTCTGCCTTGTCCTTCACACAGCACATCGACAACACTGCCAAAGCCAACAACACCGACACAGACATTGTCTCAACCACAAAGCACTGAACCTGGCAATTAACAGCTCGATTGTACCCCTTGTAGATTATGGACTGGTAATATGTGAATCAGCAACTGACTCAGCACTCCAACGCATCACTGTTGCACTAAACAAAGCCTGCCTCCTGCTCACTAATGCATCTAAACTAACCCATACCTGCGAACTCTATACCCGCACTGGCTGGCTCCAGCTGAATGACAGAATAAGATATCAAGCCTGCCTTCTTGCCAAAAAGGTCAAACTAAACCAGCTTCCTGCTGGAGTGCAGAACCTGTTGTCCCTTCCACTAAATACCAGGCAGACCAGGAGCTCCTCCACATAAATATTCTATATACCCAGATGCCACACATCTATGGCACAACGTGCCTTTGTGTACCAGGCACCTCTCTGGACAATTGCACTACCACTGAATATCTCTGGCATTGCTACGCTTGGACCCTTCAAACTTAAACTGCGCCAACACCTTATTTATATAAGTACCTGCAGGTGTCACCGCTGAGTCATCCTACACACTCACTCACTGACCCCAGCACTTCCCAGCTCTTATCCCCGATAGGCAAATTGCATCACTTAGCCCCATATCCAACCCCTTTATCCCAGTCTACCCCCCTCTGTCCACACTGTCCTGTCTACCCCACCCCTTCTTCCCCTTTTCCCTTACTCCATCTGATGCAGGCTTACTCTGCACACCACCGCAGTTACTGGTTTGGCTTGGATTTATGTACCCTTTTGTTAATATTGTCATTATCTGTTTACTGTACTCTCAATGTTTTATCTGTATATTGTCCTGAAATCCTTGCACTGTTGTTTATGTACATGACATGGAACCTCTTAACGAGCATGCACTCACAGGTGTGTCCAAGATTTCAATAAATAAAAATAAAATAAATTCAGGGGGGCTTTGAGAATTGGGCCCAGGGTGTTGTTATGTACTAATCTTAAGTTTCTTCCTAAGGTGGTGTCTAAATTTACTCTAAATCAAACTATTCACCTACCAGTTTATTTTCCTAAGCATGAGAATCCAGGGGAAGCATTTTTCCACACTTTACACATACATAGAATACTCAGGTACTGTACACACCACACAAAGGACTGCAGGAACTCCTCACAGCTTTTTGTTTCCGTCAACCCCGAGAAAGAGGGGTGTTCCTGTTTCTAAACAGTGCTTGTCCAAATGGTGGTGGCTGGCCAACTGTATTACTTTCTGTTACAGGAAGTACAGTAAGGAACTTCCTGGGATTATTCATGGCAACTCGACTAGAGGCATGGCCACTTCTGTTGCCTGTTTCAAGAATGTGTTTGCTTCTGAGATTTGTGCAGCTGTCACCTGGAGGTACTGTCCAGACCTTCACTAACCTGAATGGTGTCTGTTGCTAGCCGGATGAAAGGGCACCATCTGCCTACTTCTCGATTAAGTATGGTAGAGAGAGTGTACTGACTTTAAGGTCCTGCTTGAAGCCAGTTGGTTTGAGAGGATATCCTGACTATCTGCCCCAAACAGCTTGTATCCTCTGAATTGGACATTTAGGATGTATTGCTGCGAGGAGATCACGTGATGCAGCCAGTGCTGTAGTACCTCTTCTTCACCGCTCCTGCTCGCCTCTCTCACAAACCCCCTTATACTACATTAAAGCGAATATAAAGTATCGTCAGAGTATATTCAGTGCGCAGAACAAGCGACTTAGACTGCCCAGGTATAAGTTTGGTGGCGCGAGTGTTCGTATGGAAGAAGAAATGCGACTTGCACTTCCCCACCACACGCCACCAAGCATGCCGGAGAAACTGAATAAGAAGGCCAAGGCTCAATCCTACTTGTTGTCCTCCCAGGCCGCGGGGTGCCAGCAGCAAACACCCCTAACCCTGGAACTCCTAAGGGATGAATTCTGCTCATTTAAGGAAGAGTTACATTCACTGGCTACAGATTTTAGGAGCCTGTCGGAAGCCCTTGAGGAACTTACAAGACGGACCAGCGACAATGAAGCCAGGATATGTTCCATGGAAAAAAAGATAGCTACGATCGATCCTACCATGGCAACCACAAGAGCAAGAATCGCCAAATTAGAAGCAAAGGTCGAGGACCTGGAAGGTAGGAGCCAATGGAATAATCTGGTCATTATTGGGCTCCCTGAGAATGAAGAAGATAGGTCTCCTATCTTATTCACTCAAAGTCTCCTTGCTAAATTGGCAGCCCATCACCTTATGGGTCCGAGTACATGATTGAGCAGGTGCACAGAGCTTTGAGGCCCATGCCGCCTCCAGGGGCCACCCCTCGCACATTTGTATTTAAATTTTTAAACTACCAGGAGAGGCAACACGTTCTGATCAAGCTGAAAGATCTAAAGGAGGTGTTGAGGGAGGGGAATAAACTCCATGTTGCCCAGGATTTACCCTTATCAGTCAGGCAGAAATGAGCCTCGTACCATGCGGTAGTTACCAAGCTGATTGCGGCTAATCTTAAGTTCCATGTGGGATACCCTGCTCGCTTCCAAGTCTTGATATCTGATTCATGGCAGTCCTTTGATGATCCGAAAGCAGCTGAAGAATCCCTGAGGGAGTCCTTTCCTGCCTTATTCAAGGATCATTGAGCCAAGTGGTGGGATGAGAGAGCCGGTCGTGGTGAAACCCTCCTGTTAATGGGACTTGTGTGTTTTTGGGTCTTTGTGTGTTTTTCTCTATGGTCTTCCCCCTTGATTGTTAATAGTGTTAAGGATTATGGGGTTTGAACGGTGCAACCTTACTGGACTGATTTGCTATACGAGACTAGGATTACCATCTTATCACCATCTCTGCACTGTACAATTGTAAGCGGACATCAACCTGTTACCGGGCCATCCTTACAGTGCCAGGCACCCTTGAGTACTCTCCTTGGGGACACACTTACTTTGATTTCGGCAGAGATTGGAGGCAAGCTTTTCCTGAGGGGTGAGCCATCTCAGGTACTTAGATGCCTGGCTTGTCCAGAAATACAGATTAAAGTAAGGAAGCTTCAAACTGCCCTGGCCTGTGGAAGCTGCCAACGTTTTGTAAGCTCTTCTGGGCCTTTTCCCTAGCCAAATAAAGGCAGAAATGATAGCATGTACTTTACTGAACCACGTTAATGGGATCCAGAAGTTCAACATATTTAGAGGGTAAAACAATCTGGGCAAGACATTCATTTTAATGATATTTATTCTTCCCCAGAGTGATATTGAGAGGGATTGCCATCTTTGCAGATCTAATTGAATGTTAAGTAAGAGGGGATCTAGGTTTAGTTCCTTCATTGCCGTCTCCGATCTGGTCAAATATAATCCTAAGTATTTAAGACTTTGGGGGCTCCATTTGATGCCCAGGGTGTCCATGGCCTCTTTGGTAAGTTTATGATTAAGTGGGAATACTACAGTCTTTCCTAGGTTCACCTTATAATTGGAGACTGCACCGTATTTGAATAACAGGGTGAAGATTAGGGGAAACGATTGTTCAGGGTATTGGAGGTGGAGAAGGATATCGTTTGCATAAGCCGACACCTTAAATTCGTGGGTATTGATTTGAATTCCCATAATATCCTTGTGTTCTCTTATTTTGGTCAGAAGGTGCTTAAGATATGTGTTAAACAGTAAGAACGATAAAGGACACCCTTGTCTGGTTCCAGAGAATAGAGTGAATGGCCTGGATAATATGCCAT
This sequence comes from Neoceratodus forsteri, assembly GCA_016271365.2. Lineage (NCBI taxonomy): Eukaryota > Metazoa > Chordata > Ceratodontiformes > Ceratodontidae > Neoceratodus > Neoceratodus forsteri. Next base: position 1,336,343,622 of record CM057455.1, on the reverse strand, counting down.
GTAATAGATACAGGCTTGAGGGTGTTGGTAAAGGGTGGAGGTCCATTTATCCAGGGATAAATGTCTGTGGAAAGCCAAAACGTTTCATTGCGGAGAATAGAAATTCCCAATTAACCCTGTCAAACGCCTTCTCTGCATCCAGGGAAAGTAATTTGGCTGAAATATCGGAGTCCCTGGATACAGAGAAAATGTGTACCAATTTGCGAAAGTGATCATCCAAGTGCCTACTCTCCATAAACCCAACCTGGTCTGAATGAATAATATGAGGTAAGACCTGTTTTAGCCTAGTAGCCAGTACCATAGCTAATATTTTGACATCACAATTTAGTAAGGTGATGGGGCTTGCCTGGGGTGCCCAGTCGATGCTGCTCCTGTAGCAGGAGGAGGAGATAGCAGGCACTGCAGCATGTCCGTGAAGTACGAAAGCACTGCCTGCATGTCGGTGCTTGCATGTGCCACAGACACGCTATGGGATGTCGATGGGGAAGGCGCTGTCCCCAATGTCAATGGTCCTTTGCCAGCCATACTAGGCCTGGCAGTACTCACAGCCTGTCCAGACCTGGAGCAATCACAGGTCTGGGCAGCTAGTGGCATTATTGCCAAGGTGGTCGACGACATTGTGGCAGTTCCGCTGGACTGGAGGGGCGACCGAGAATGTACCAGGGAGGATTTCTCTTTGCTCCTTTCTCTCTTACAGTGCTTAAGCTTACATTGCCTGGTGATTTTGTCCTGGGACATCGACAAGTAGGAGTCCAAAGTGCGGGCCAGCAACATGGCGGAGCTCTTTTCCTGGAGTTCTTTTTTCCATCCTGACTACTTCCTGTTTTACAAGGTGGGTTTCCAGGATGTTGTTCCTGCATCATTGGCTAGCTGTATTAAACTTGAGGCAAAGTTTGCAGGCCTTAATGTTATGGTCTATGCCGAGGCAGCACACGCAGATGTCTTGCAGGCTGCCTGAGTAAATATTTTCACTGCATTCACAGTATCTATAGAGCTTAGCGGGTTCTGTAGATGACATACATGACAATGATGATCTCTTTTAAAAAGTGATGGTAAACTAGGGAGAGAAATTCTGAAAAATAGGGGTTACATCAATCCTGGTTGTTGAGGTGTAATACTTTTCTGAGATACTTTCATATTGAAAGACAAAGAACCTCAGTGTGGAAGCAATAATGCTTTGCATTATGGAGGTATGCATAATTCTGTAGTATTTTCATACTGGTTTGGACCACTACATACTTGTAGGATGCAGCTTTCTTGTTTATTAAGGACTATAATTATGTGTGGTTCATAGCTCAGTGCTTATGTTACATACTGTAGCTGAATGATGTAGGTTGTGCTTGGATACAGAGGCCAGACCAGTAAGTAGGACAATGCTTGCAAGATATTAGTAGTATGAAATGATTAGTGCTTAGGTACTTCGGCATAGACATGAGCAAGTCAGTGATTATAGTACATGTGAGCTGGATAGTATATGCAAGGTCCTTAGATGCTTGAACCAATGAGTAACTTGTTATGACTTGATATTTTGGCCTTTCTCAGTATCCCACCGTAGGAAGGATGCTTAGTCCAGTAGTATGAGACCCCGCCCCCCAGTGGGATAAAAGTGCCGTAGAAGGAGAAGGTGTCGGGGGACGATGCAGGCTGAGTGCGACTCAGTCTAAGCAGAGTGGTGGTTTGCCTGCTGGCTTAAGTAGGATGTGGGTGAAGAGATCTTCCCCCATATAACCACAGGCATGCGCCTTTCAATTATGAGTGGTTCATAGCTCAGTGCTTATATTACATACTGTAGTTGAATGATGTAGGTTGTGCTTGGATACAAAGGCCAGACCAGTCAGTAGGACAATGCTTACAAGGTATTAGTAGTATGAAATGATTAGTGCTTAGGTACTTCGGCATAGACATGAACAAGTCAGTGATTATAGTACATGTGAGTTGGATAGTACATGCAAGGTGCTTAGATGCTTGAACTGATGAGTAACTTGTTATGACTTGATATTTTGGGCTTTCTCTGTATTCCACCGTAGGAAGGATGCTTAGTCCAGTAGTATGAGACCTCCCCCAAAAAATAATGATATCATACGATTATTCTGTATCCGACCGTTGGAAGGATGTTTAGTCAAGTAGGATGAGACCCCCCAAAAGAAATAATTAGCAGTACAATTACCTCCTCCAACTCCAGAGAGTGTGACCAATAGCACACAGGACAGGAAAAGCCCCCTTAGGGGGGAAACCTCTGAGGACCCATGGATACTGACCTGCCCATCCTTCTGGGCATACTAAAGGAGAGTAATCCTAAGTAACAATTTTAATTTAATCGGCTAATCCGAAATCCAGAGTTGTAGATCCTTATCCAGTGAAAAGGAAAACTGAAGAAAGTACTGAATTTTAAAGTGTTGGGTGAACATAGCAGCATCCTTCTAGTAAACTCCTAGTCCGAGAATCCATGTCCAGGGCAGAATGATAGGAGATTGGAATCCATGGTCAATAATAATTAGAAGCGTCGAAGTTGCATTGATGAAGCGCTCCAGCAGGTGAGGACGTCTTCTTCAAGGAGAACCAGTAACTAAAAGGCTAAGTGTCCATGTCCAGAGTTGGAGGACAGTTAGTTCATGTTCCACTTGGCAAACTTTGCAAATGAAGGACTTGGTGATGAAGCACAGGAACTGGGTGCATGCTGCGTGATCTGGAGAGGGCGGAGCAGTAGGAACCTCCGATCCGGAATGGGGAAGCAGGTAAGTGAATTAGGTATAGAGCTTAGTGCAAATAGGTAGACATAAGTTAGATGTACTTCCAGATCCCGATGGGCGAATGGGTTGTAGAATAAGTGAGTCAGTCTTGATGAACCTCTAGGCCCTGTAAGGGCGAAGCAGGTAATATGAGCAAATAGTGTAAATAAGTGGACCTGTATGTAGGTCAGTAGTAGTAGTAGTAGTAGTAATTAAATCTGCATGATGCAGACATAGTAGCATAGGAAGATGATGCAGGATAAGACCCAGAATAGAAAATGCTGTGGTGTACGAATTAACACCAATGACCTCCAGTGACGTTATCCATGGCGTCCACCATGCAAGGAATTCATTTAATCAGATGATTGTATTGAATTAATTAATCTGGGAAGTGTATACTTGCGTTCATTTGTTTAGAGTAAGCCTTGTAAGTCTCAGAGGTGTCCGTAATCTACATAATTCATTACACAAGGGGCTGGCTGCTACGTTCTGGTGTGCTGCATTTAAGTCCAATGGAGCTGTCAACACAAAGTAGTCTGCCACTGAAAATGTGCAAAGGGTAACAGCACCAAAATATGAAATCAGACACACAGCCCGGAAGTGTTATCCAGACGTAAGGTCCAATAACAAAACAGAGAGAAGTAAAAGTTGAAAGTGCTTCTCCAGCAGGTGGCGTGCTTACTGTGTAGTCTAAGCCTGCAGTTCTCTGTCCTGCCCCAGCCCTCCCTATGGTGATCCAGAGTTGATTAGCTCCACGACTGTATTTTCTTTTCGAAGGCATTGCTACCCGGCCCTTCAGGTAAGGTTAAGGTATAAAGTTTGCAAGCAATAAGAATAAATAAATGGCAGTTTGACAGGAAAAGGTGCTGCGAGGTTGAGGGTGCAGTGCAGTGCTGCTGACACAAGCACGGCCAACCTTAGAGTAGAGAAGTAGAGTTAGAATCAGGTTGGTCAGTAATGTTCTCCCAGTACAGTCTGGTAGTGCTGTTGTGTACCAGGGAAGCTCAGCCGCCCGGTGAATGATGGTGGTAAGGATGAGTTGAGACAAAGCAGCAAATGGGAGCAGGAGTGGCAGAAGTCGCAGGCAGGAGGCAGAAGTGAGAGGGGCAGGTGGCTGCTGAATAAAGTTGCGGCATTGGAGCAGTGCGGCGATATGCAGGCCAAAACGGAGGCGCTGGTATGAATGACTGCAAGTAATGGAATGGGGCGAGTGGCAGCAGCTGGCTGAATGAACTGAGCGATGTCGCGGTATGGGGCCGGAATAACCCCCCAAAAGAAACAAAACACACAAGGAATGAAAGGGGGGAAACGAGCAGGCAGGAATGAGAAAGCAAGGGGATGGGAAGACGGGGGGCCCAGACCAACCGGGAGGCACGGGAAAACAGGAGGAAGAGAGGAGGAACCCAGCCCCAGCACACGATGGAGCGAGTGCAGCGAGTGCGACTCACTCTAAGCAGAGCGGTGGTTTACCTGCTAGCTTAAGTAGGATGTGGGGGAAGAGCTTCCCCCCACATAACCACAGGCATGCACCTTTCAATTAATGTTGGACTACCACCACATTAGATTACCAGAATGCTCACAGTACCAGCACCTATGTACTTTTGAGGTATCCTATAGATGTATAATGATGTCTGGCATCAGAACTATTTATTGCATGCCATGTTTTGTTTTGCATAACATAGTGAAAAAAAAAAAGAAATTCTGCAAAAACACTAACTAGCAGTTGATTACACTGGCAGCAACTCTGTTGAAGTTCTGGTGAGTGTGGCTCATGGCAGGAAAAGAGACTGAAGAGAGAAGGGGCCACCCAAGTTCATATGAGAAGTGCCGTCATGGAAGATTGTCATGGGCGGCCCCTAGCAGAGTGCTTGCGAAAAGTTTCTGTGTGGTCCTAGTGCCTGGCATCTGTAGTTCCATAGGTATGGCCCGATGAAAGAGATATCCTCGAAGAAGCTACCCCAAGTCCCTTTCATTTTCAGTAGCACTTATCCTCCCCTCTTCCATTTAGGTGGTATGTAGGACTGGTATTCCTTTTCCTTTGAATTATGGTGCATTTCCCAATATTAAATTTCATTTTGCAGTTCTCTGCCAATACTGCCAGCATATCCAGGTCCAGCTGCACAGCCTCTGTCTGAACTTGTGTCTCAGGTATACCCCCAAGTTTTGTACCATCTACAAATTTAAGCTATCCATCCTTCCATATCCGTATCCATATCACTGACACATAGACTGAATAACAATGGCCTTAACAACCACCCCGAGGAACTTTTACTCCAGTGGCTACTTCCCTCCCATTCTGACACAAAATCATTTATTCTGACTCTGCTTCCAGTTGGATAAATAACTTTTTAGCCACATGAAAACTCAGTGCCAAGGCTAGCAAGCTTAGCTAACAGTTTCTTATGGACCACCATATCAGTGCTTTACTTAAGTCCATATGCACTAAATCCACAGGTTTTCCCACGTCCATTTCCCTGCAGACCAGCTCAAAACAAACTGAGAAAGTTAAACATGAACTCCCAATTGTAAATCTGTGCTATGCCTTGTCTCCCAGCTCCTTTCACTTAGACATGTTTTCATCTCCTCCCAGATTATGGATTTCATAATTTTACCAAGGGTACCTGTCAGGCTGATTGGCCTGTAATTACTTATTTTTCCCCTGAAACACTTCTTGTGAATGGTTACAACTGTTGCATTCTTCCAGTCCCCTAGTATTCTGCCCTCCTTCATTGTATGGGTTAGGATGTCTGTAATAGGCCCCGCTAATTTGTGTGCCATTTTCCTCAAGACTCTAGGGTTTAATGACACCCGAGCCAGCTGACTTGTGGATATCCAGTTCCTACAGTTTCTTCCTGACAACCTTTACATTAGCGACCCAGTTCTGTGGCCCCCTGCTTCCTACACTACCATCCCAGTCAGGCCCCCCCACCAATACTGAACAGAAGTACTTGTCTACCCTCCCTGCCATCTCCATTTGGCCATCAATCTTGATTTTATCTACAACAATGGGTCTCCCCTTTGACTTTCTCATACCTTCCTCTGAAGTATATACAGAATTCCTTACAGCTACTGTTTCCCTTTACGGAGAATGATGCTGAACCTGTAAGTCATCTTCCCCTGAAGATGATTTTTCAATACTGGTTCCAGTTCTGTTACTATTAGGGCTGTGCAGAATGTTGAATTTCTGATGGAATGAAATTCTGTGGAATTTTAGAAAATTTCGCTTATTTCCATCATTTGCAAGAATTTTGACATTCCGCATGTGAGATGTGCTTTGGGAATAATAATCCGCAATTACCATAAACTGCAGATTCTTTTTCTGCAGTCCATGGAAAATTATTCCGTGGTTTACATGATTCATGGAAAATTATTCTGCAGTTTGCACAGAAATTCTTTTCGAAATTTAAAAAGAAATTCCACAAAGCATTTCAGAAGCAGAACTCTCATTCTGCAGCAAATCTGATTGCAGAATTTCACATTCTTCACAGTACTAGTTACCATTCCATCTCTATAGACATTTTTGTTCTTCTAGTGTATGTTTCTGACTGACACACAACTAGTATAATATGTACCATTTTAGAACTGTAAGATGTAGTTTATGCCTTTGCTCCACTCTCCATTGCTGGCACAAAGCATCTATGTCTTACGTATGTATTTAATGCTGTGAATCTCGTTTTATATTTAAGTATAATAGAAGAAGAAGAAGAAGAATCAGCATTTACATAGCGCTTTTCATATACAGTGTATCCCAAAGTGGTTTACAAGCAATGCTAGACTGGTAGTGAAGTGACTGAATGTGTAGTGGTGGCCATATCGTACATCAGCACCCACACGCAGCTTGGACCATTGCATGAACTGGTTTATGGGGAGGGGAATGTTGGCCAGGACACCAGGAATGTCCCGTACTCTTTTACAAAGAGTGCCCTGGGTTCTTTTAATTTCACCTGGACACCCTACAGGACAACACCAGGATGGGCAGAAGGGACCTTGGTTTAATGTCTCATCCGAAGGACAGCACACCCCAGCAGTACAGCATCCCCCTAATACTGCACTCGGATGCCAGCATTTTAGGTGCAAGTCCAATCCCAGTGTGGGATGAGAACCCCTGACCTTCTGGTCCAGAGGTGGGTGTGCCACCAACTGAGCCACGCTGACACCTAATAGGAGTTTGTTGTCTTCTCACTTGCTTTTTTTTTCTTGTATTGTGTGCCGCACTTTGGTTTTAGAAAGGTATTTTTAAATAAAAATCTATCTATCAGTCTGGATTCTAGAAAAATCACTTGACTGTTTCCTCACTTCTACGGGTCACTGATGCCATCCTCACAGGTATGGACCAAGGGCACCTTACCTCTGCCATTTTCATCGACCCAGAAAAGGTCTTTGACTCCGTTTCTCATTCTCTCCTTTCTAAACTCAGACTTACTGGCCTCCCCCCCCCCCCACCGTTGACTGGTTTTGATCCTACCTGTCTGGTGCACTTTTAACACGTTCAAACAGGACACCCCCTAATTCTGTCTGGCATTCCCCAAGACTCTATTCTAGATCCCATCCTCTTCTCTAGCTTCCTTAATGACAGCCCTTATTTCTGCTCCTCCTTCCAAATTCACCTTTTATGCTGATGACACCATTCTTTACACTTCAGGCCCGTCTGCCTCTATGGTGACTTCTCAGCTGCAGAGTGACTTCTCTCGCATTCTGCAGTGGTTCCTTGCTAACCAACTAAAAGTCAATGCAAAGAAAACTGTATCCATGACCTTTGGCACCCCTCAAAGACTATCCAAGCTCTTATGAACATACGAACATACGAAATTTGCCAGTAGATAAAGGCCTAGAGGTCTATCAAGTCTGCTCGAATGTGCAGCTAGCACCCCTTATTCTGCAGCTGCCCCTCCCTTCCACCCTTCTCCTTCATTAACCCTCCCCCTTGTCCTGTCCCATCCTCGTTTGAAGCAGTCCACTGTTCTACTGCATACCACTTCAGCAGGTAACGCATTCCACCCAGCCACCACCCTCTCTGTAAAAGTGTCTCCTCATCTCCCTCCTGAACCTTCCTCACTCCAGTCTCATATCATGGCCTCTGGTGGCCCTCCTTCCTTACTTTGAAAAGCCCGGCTGTACCCATCTTGTTTATTCCTTTCATGTATTTAAAGGTTTCAATCATGTCACCCCTGTCTCTCCTCTCCTCCAGTGAGTACATGTTCAACTCCTTCAACCTCCTCTCATATGATAAGTCCCCAGCCCCTTGATCATCTTTGTCGCCTGCTGCACCCCTCCAGTAACTTAATGTCCCTCTTCAGATAGGATGCCAGTACTGCACGCAGTACCCAGGTGGTCTAACCACGACCTATACAGTGGCAGAATCACCTCCTCCCTCCTCGAGGATATACCCTTGCAATACAAACCCAGCATTTTGTTGGCCTTGCAGCTGCCTTCCTACATTGTGCCGAGTTGTTCATTGACCCTATAAGAGCACACCCAGATCCTTCTCCTCCTCCTCTGTCTGGGCTAGCTGCACTCCCCTAGCTGGTAACTCCTCCTTGGGTTCTTCATCCCAAAATGCAGCACCCTTACTTTTGGCATTAAAGTCCAGTTGCCAGGTGTCTGACCAGGTTTCAAGCTTTGCCAGATCATCCTGCAACCCCTGCCATCCCCCTAGGTCATCCACCACCGAGCCTACCTTGGTATCATCAGCAAACAGACTGATCTTGCTGTAGATGTCCCATGATATGTCTGCAATGAATATCCCAAACAACATTGGTCCCAACACCGAGCCCTGTGGAACACCGCTCATCACTGCCCTTGGGTGTGAGAGCTCCCCACCCACCACCACCCTCTGTTGCCTTCCCTGCAGTCAGTTTCCTACCCATCTCACCAGCTTTGCACCCGCCCTGCCTACCAACTTCCTTCCCAGCCTTCCATGTGGCACTGAGTCAGATGCTTACTGAAGCCCAGATACAGGACATCCACTGCATGGCCCCTGTCCAGTTGCCTAGTTACCAGTCATAGAACTCGACCAGGTTGGTTTGGCAGGATCTGCCACGTGTAAGCCATGCTGTCTGCTGTCCTGTAGTCCTTTGGCCTCTAGGAGGGCCACCAGCCTCTCCTTCAGGATAGTCTCCATTAGCTTACCCACGATGGATGTGAGGCTCACTGGTCTGTAGTTTCCCGGTTCATCCTTGGGGCCACTCTTGTGGAGGGCACCACATGAGCCATCCTCCAGTCCTGAGGTACACACCCGAGATGTAGTGAGGCATTAAATAGGTCTGCCAAGGTCCTGCAAGGACCTCTGCCAGCTCCTTCAGTACCCTGGGGTGGATGCCATCTGGGCCTGGCGCTTGTCCACCCTCAGTGCCTTCAAACCCTCTTGAACTCTGCTCTCCATGATTTCCCATCTGTCACCACTTCCCACCCTGCTTCTGCCATTTCTCCCACCTTGGGTGTCACCCCTCTTCTCTTTAGTAAATACTGAGCAGAAGTACTCATTTAGTGCTTCGCCTTATCGCACCCTGCTTCCACCCAACCCCCCTCCTTCCTAATCCTTACTATGTGGTCCTTACAGCTCCTTTTCTCCCTGATGTACTTAAAGAAGTCCTTCTTCCCCTTCTTAATGCCTTGTGCCAGCCTGAGTTCTGTAGATGCTTTGGCTCCCCTTACTGCCCTTGTCACCTCCTTCGATTCTGTCAAGTACTCCTCCTGTCCCCCCGTTTTCTTGTACTTCCTAAAGGCAGCTCTTTTCCTCCTTACCTTTCCATGACCACCTTGCTCAATCAGATCAGTTTCTTAGCCCTAGCCTTCTTGCTCACGGCTTTGCTGCAGAGTTTTTGGTTCCTCTACTATCCCCAGCTTTATGAGCTCCCACCTCTGGTTAGTGTCCATACTAGATTGAATTCTGGCCAGGTACCCTTTTACCACTTCCCCCATCCTCCCAAAGTTGGCCCTCCTGAAGTCCAGCACTATTGTGCCAGATTCCACTCCTTCCTTGCCCATATCCAATGTGAGCCATACTGAGTGGTGGTCACTCCCTGACAGCGGTTCCTCCACTGTAAGTTCTCTCACAAAGTCCCCATTTGCCAGCACAAGGTCAAGGGTATTCCCTAACCTGATTGGTTCACTGACCATTTGCAGCAGGAAGCTGTCCTGGAAGGCATCCAGCAGTACCTGCTCCCTTCTGTTCCTGGTTGTTGGGGTGATCCAGTCCACTCCTGGCATGTTGAAGTCCCCCACAATCACCACACTACCCTTCTCGCAGGTCCTCCTGATCTGTCCCGCTAGTTCCTACCTAACTCCTCCGTCTGAGATGGTGGCCTGCACCACTCCCATTCTAAGAATCCTATTCTTGGAATCCTGGATTTGCATCAAAGTGACTCCATTACTCCCTCCTCCCTTCCTCCCTATACACTTCAGTCCTTCCTTCACATATAGTGCCACCCCCTCCTTTCCCAATCACCCTGTCCCTACAGAAATAACCTGTACCCTGGTACAGACAGGTCCCAGTCATTGTATTGGGTGACCCATGTTTTCGTGATGGCTGCAATGTCCACCTCTCCTCTGCCATGAGAACCTGTAACTCTGCAGTTTTCCTCCCAAGGCTCCTAGCATTAAGGGTAACCACCTTCCACCCTCCCCCCATCCTGCCCTCCTTTCCTAGCATCACCAACAGTACTTGCCATTTGTCCTTTGTCACTGTCATGGGGGGTAAGCTCATATGGTTTCCCAACCTGTGGTCTCTGCATATCTCTTCCCCAACTGCCACCCCCCACTCCTAGTTTAAATTCCCAGCTTCCTCTATTTACTCCTCCATCCTCTGTTTCAACACTTTCTTTTCCTCCTCACTCAAGTGTAGTCTATCTTTGGCATACAGACTACTGTCCTCCCAGGTCCCACCCCACCCCCCCAACAGCCCATACCCTTTAGCACAACACCAGGTTCTTAGCCATCCGTTAAATTCCTCTATTCTCAGCTTTCTTGTTGTGCTTGCCTTTGGCACCGGAAGTATCTCTTCCCACTTCCCTCTTTCACCACCCTCAATGGCAACACCCTGGATAATGTCTCTGTCTACAAGTACCTAGGCATCTGGCTGGAAACCTGACTTGACTGCTCGACTCACATCAGCCACATTTACTCTAAGCACTGCTCAAAGCTAGGTGCCACGTTTAGAAATAAAGATGCCCTTCCTCTCTCCCAGTCTGCCACGAACTGCTCACTAAAACTATCCTACCTATTTTTGACTATGTTTACATTGTCTGTGGGTCTGTTTCTTCTACCTCTCTTTCCAAACTGGACTCTCTTTTCAGTGCCTTGTGCCATTTTAGCAACAATGCTCCCTCTCTGTATTCACCATTGCATCTTTACTCCTCCCTCTCTCTCCCCTCCCTGTCCTCCCACTGTCAGTTCCATGCCTCCACATTTATAGACAAATACTAGTTTGAGTTCCTCACCCCCTACCTCTCTGCCATCCTTTCCCCCACCTCCAATTTGTCCTACCACCTTCATTACAGAGACCTTTACACCTTCGCCCTACCCCGTCCCTCCTCTAAGTCTGGGTTGGTGGCCTTTTCTTACTGCCTTCCCCTCATTTGGAACTCTCTTCCCTCCTCATTCCATCTGGCACTCTCTCTGTACTCCTTTAAATGTGCCCTCTCCCACTCCCCCCCCAACCTGTACTTGTTATCCACCTGTATAGTCCCCTACCTTCTCTCTTTCTGCTGCTGAGCTGCCAGTTTTATTTACTTAACTAACTGCACAATTGTGTGCCCTTGTTACCTGCTGTGTTCCACCTCACTGTATCGCCCAAGCTCACTAGTACATGCTCACTTTGCATTTACTTGTACTATCTGTATTGTTGACTACCATGTTTCATTACGTTGTATCACCCTTGTACTATTTGTATTGTTGACTACCATGTTTCATTACGTTGTATCACCCTTGTACTATTTGTATTGTTGACTGCCATGTTTCATTATGTTGTATCACCCTTGTACTATTTGTATTGTTGACTGCTATGTTTCATTACATTGTATCACCCTTGTACTATTTGTATTGTTGACTGTTATGTTTCATTACGTTGTATCACCCTTGTACTATCTGTATTGTTGACTGCTATGTTTCATTACGTTGTATCACCCTTGTACTATCTGTATTGTTGACTGCTATGTTTCATTATGTTGTATCACCCTTGTACTATTTGTATTGTTGACTGCTATGTTTCATTACGTTGTATCACCCTTGTACTATCTGTATTGTTGACTGCTATGTTTCATTACGTTGTATCACCCTTGTACTATTTGTATTGTTATGCTATTTATTGGACACTGTACTCCTTGCCTAGGCCCAGGCTATTTGTATCTTGCCTCTCAAGTGTAATTTTTACCTTCCTTTTCCCCTTCTCCCGGGTTTCGGTTGGAAACAAACCTCAGCTCAGTGTGCCTCTGCCAGTCACCAAACTTTAAATAAATAAATAAATCATCTATCTATCTATCTATCTATCTATCTATCTATCTATCTATCTATCTCTCTCTCTCTCTCTCTCTATCTACCTATCTATCTCTCTCTCTCTCTATCTCTCTATCTACCTATCTATCTATATATCTATCTAGCTCTCTATCTATATATATATCTACCTATTTATCTATATATCTATCTATCTCTCTATCTCTCTATCTATATATATATCTACCTATCTATCTATATATCTCTCTATCTATATATCTATCTATCTCTATCGATCTCTCTATCTATCTCTCTATCTATATTTCTATCTCTCTATCTATCTATTTACCTATCTATCTATCTATCTATCTATCATAGAACACTGTAGTTGGGATGGACATAAACTACAACATTATAGTCCTAAAATGGCACTTTACATGGGGTGTACATCAGACACACTTACCGAGGTTACTAACAAGCCCATATAGATGGAACAATAATATAGAATTGGAACCAGTACTGTATTCAAAAAACAGATTATGATGGGAAAAATTACTTTCAGGTTCAGTGCCATTTATCTTTAAGTTTCAGGCTATCTTTTGCTGCATTATTTTTAATCTTTCCTAATGCTCCTTATATACCCCCATGCCTCAGAAAGTGCTCATCCTCCACTGATAATGTTGCCTTATCTAATACCTCCTACCTGTATTTCATTCAGTCTCTTCTTAATTTTCCTCGATGGCCATACAGGTGGTTTTCCCTTTCTATTATACTTAGTTCTAGGCAGAATATCACTTTGAACTGTACTTTCAACATATGAACAGTAATTTATTGGGTTCCCCCTGAAATTCTCCACAAGGTTCCAGTTGACCAGTGCAGTTCTCAGCCTTCCAAAATTAGTTCATCCAGAATGTAAATATATACTGCAGTCCTACCCCTTGGATCACTAATTCCCTAATGTCAAACTGTACCATGTTATGATCACTGCTCCTAGTAGCTCCCTCATCATGCAGCAATCCACTTTCTCCCTCATATTAAAACTATGCCATGTAGTGCACCCTCTGTTGCTCGTCCCCCAACATGCTGGCTGAAGCTGCATTTGTTTACAGCCTCCAGAAATGCTCTTGCGACTGAAAACTGGATCGCTTCATCTATAATCTATACAATTTATGTCCCATGGTTCAGATCCCCCATGACCAACATGACCCCTTTTCACTTGCTTCACTAATCTCCTTTACAATTTTAGTATTCCTCTCCATGTTACACTTGTGTGGTTTATACCAAATTTCTTTCAGGCAAACATCAGCAAAGCACAATACTAGCACTTTGCAACAGGCACCATGGATTGGCATTATACCAAATACCTCTAGTGGTAGTCCAGCTATGGGGCAGCTATTCTGCACTTATTTTAACAAAGTTTCTTGCCTAATGCACCCACCCGGTCAACAAAAACTAATAAATATAAATAAATAAATATAAAAAAAGAAACATAAATTTATCTATCTACACTTTGTTTTGGGAGTTACCATGCACTATATAGAACAGTGTATGAGTGACTATGCACAGCAAGACTAATCTCAACCTTATGGTTACAATGCCGACTGAGAAACCTCTTGAGCTTCACACTCCAGGTCATCTGGTCAGTATAGTAACCACTTGGTTGAGAATAGCCTTGTCGTGCATAGTCACTCATACACAATCCTATATATTCTAGTTTTTTTTTCATTCATGAACTGAGGCAAGAGGTTTTGAAAGTTGCTGCTCTGTTACTATGCTCAGAATGAAATAACTAAATATCTTAGTGTGATGTTATGCTGTCTACTGTCAGAAACATGTGCTACTGTAGCAGCATCCTAATACAATCACAGTGTGAATCTAGTGTATACAGACAAAAGTAATCCAAATGGAAGAGATTTTTTTAAACTGCTGCTGGTGGACACATTTATTACAAAAGTAATAATGCAAGCTGTTTTAAAAATACCTTGCATGAATTAAAAATGATGAGGCAAAGGATGTAAGAAATACATTATGGTGTATGGTGAAGGCTGTTATGCATGGAATTCCATGCTTGAATATGCTTGTGATGCAGTAGTGACATCATTATGTTGTGCTGCAGTAGTGATGTTACTACTGCAGCAAAACAACTTAGAAGAGGCTGGAACAGGGTGGGCTCAGGGAGGGAGAGGTTGGTGGAACAGAGTTGAATCCCTCCAACTGTGCCTCTCCACAATTCATACACTCTTCTGGAGGATAGTGGTTCCTCTATGGAGGCATCTGCAGTGGAGACCAAGGAGGATGCTGAGAACCTTCACAAAGGAGACCCACAGGAGGGTGGCATGGGACCCCACAGGGAAGGAAACAACTTCTGGTGGGGGACTCAATCATTAGGGGGGTAGAAGTGGGGGAGGAAGGGGAGAGGGAGGTAAGGTGTCTGCCTGGCGCCACAGCTTGGAGGGACAGGAAGTGAATCCTCAGGATCATGGGAGCAGCTGCATGAGGGAGGGAGCTGGATGTCATTGTCCACCTAAAGACAAATGACCTGGCTAGGAATGGGATCAGAGCAGTGCAAGAGGAGTTTGTAGAGTTGGGGAGGGGTCTTAGACAAGTAGCGCATACGGTAACCTTCTCGGAGGTGCTGCCTGTCTATGGCAAGGGTGATGCTAGGGTACTCCTCAGCAGGGAATTCAATGAATGGTTGAAAAACTGGTGTGGAGCTCAGGGTTTTGGCTTCATCAGGGACTGGGGAGCCACCTGGAGGGATGCAGACCTATACTGGCGTGATGGTCTGCATCTGTCCAGGAGAGGAACCAGGATCCTTGGTGAGAGGTTTACATGCTTCATTGGCAAGCATTTAAACTAGCCAAGGGGGGAGGCACTGAAAAGGAGCAGGGAAATCCCAGCCTCCTGCCAACAAAACATGGTAATTAGTGAGGTAAACACCAAGGTAGAGAAATCATTAGGGAGCAGGACAGAGATAAATGTAAAAAAAGGCAAAGGCAGTAAGGACTGGGATGGGGCTAAAAGGGGTAAAGCCATCAAAAAGTGGAGGGTGATGAGTAAAAATGCCCGTAGTCTGTGTAACAAGCTCCCTGAGCTAGTGGTATTGATGGAAGAGGGGTGCCAGGATATTGTGGTAGTCACAGAAACATGGTACACAGAGAACCATGGCTGGGATGTCAACATACCAGGATACACAATCTACAGGAGGGACAGGGAGGGTAAAAGAGGAGGAGGAGTAGCTCTCTATGTAAAGGAAGGGGTCAAAGCAACAGAACTAAATAGTAAACAGAGAGCAGATGAGGCACTCTGGGTCACCCTGGAGACAGGAAATGGCACCACAATCCACATGGGGGTTGTATACAGACCCCCATTTCAAGGGGAGGAAATGGACAAGGAAATGATAGAAGACATCCTTAGAATGGCAGAAAAGGTGGAGCTATTGTTGATGGGGGACCTGACTATGCCAGATGTTAACTGGAGCACCTCTGCTGCAGGCACATCCAACAGCAGGGTCATTCTTGATGCCCTACAAAGGGCATGCATCAGACAGCTAGTATTGGAACCCACTCGGGAGGGAGCAATCTTAGACCTGGTACTCTCAAATGGGGACAGAGAAAGAATCTCAGATTTAGAGGTGGGTAGCCATCTGGGAACAAGTGACCACCAAACAGAGTAGTTCACGATAAACACAGCCATACAATCAAGCCATACAAAAGCAAGAGTATTGGACTTTAGGAGGGCTGACTTTGGGAGAATGAGAGAGTGCCTCAGAAAAGCACTAGCAAACAGGCAAGAAGGAGGGGTGGAGGAACAATGGGGAGTAATCAAAACAGCCATCACAGAGGCAACAAGACTTCGTGTAAAGCAAATCAACAAAACACAACGGAGGGAAAAACCGCTATGGTTCTCAAAAGAGGTGGCAGGGAAGGTTAAAGAGAAAAGGATAGCATTCAGGAAATATAAGAAAACACAGAAGGAGCAGGACAGAGAACTTTATCAGTTAAAGCAGAAAGAGGCAGGGAAGGCAGTCAGAATAGCAAAGGCCCAAACTGAGGAAAGGATAGCCAACTCTGTTAAGAAGGGGGATAAGACCTTTTATAGGCACATTAAGGAGAGAAGAAAGACCAAAGGAGGGATACTGAGGCTTAATAAAGGGGAGAGAATGTGGGCAGAGGGTGACAGCGAAAAAGCAGGGATACTGAATGAACATTTCTGCTCAGTATTCACAAAGGAGGAGGAGGGGGGAGGTACCTAAACCAAACAAGAGAAACACTCTGAAGATGGGGGTCAATACCAGTCCATTTACAGAAGAAAGGGTTCTGAAAGAAGTAATAAAATTAAAGGTGGACAAAGCAATGGGACCTGATCTGATTCACCCAAGAATTCTAAAAGAACTAAGGATAGAAGTAGTGACACCGCTGACTACTCTCTTTAACAAATCATGGGAGGATGGGGTGGTACCTGAGGACTGGAGGAGGGAGGATGTGATTCCTCTTCATAAAAGTGGGAGCAGGACAGAGGCAGGAAACTACAGACCAGTTAGTTTGACCCCAGTGGTAGGGAAAAATGATGGAATCACTTCTGAAGGAAAGAACTGCTGAGTACCTAGAGGCCAGTGGTGCACAGGACCCAAGGCAGCATGGATTCACAATGGGAAGGTCATGTTAGACGAATCTAATAGATTTCTTTGATTGTGTGACCAAAGTAGTAGACCAGGGAGGGGCTGTGGACATGGCCTACCTATATTTTAGCAAGGCATTTGATACAGTCCCACACAAAAGATAAATACACAAGTTAGCCAGCCTTGGAGTGGGCCCCAAGGTGGTAGTCTGGATAAAACACTGGCTAGACAACAGGATGCAAAGGGTAGTAGTAAATGGAGTCCACAGTGAAGAAAGGAGGGTTACTAGCGGGATAGCGCAGGGTTCAGTACTGGGACCGGTCCTTTTAATGTCTTTATAAGTGATTGCAGAGGAACTGGAAGGAAAAGTATGTCTCTTTGCAGACGACACAAAGATCTGCAACAGGGTTGATACACAAGATGGAGTGGAAAGGATGAGAAGGGACTTAGCAAGGTTGGAGGAATGGTCAAATGTGTGGCAGCTCAGATTCAATGCAAAGAAGTGCAAGGTAATGCACCTGGGAAACAAAAACCCAGGGGAAGAGTACACAATGGGGCGTGAGCTACTGACAACAGTAAAAATGGAAAGGGACCTGGGGGTAATTATATCAGGTGACCTAAAGGTGTGCAAGCAATGTGAGAAGGCAGCAGGGCTGCAGCTATGACCCCTGGGGCCCCAGACAAGTCACTTGGAATGGGCCCCCGTTTCCCAAACCAGCTAATGACAGAGGTAATGCCAGCTCCTCAGGAGGGGCCCTCCTGAGCTCGGGGCCCCGGACAACTTCCCCATTTACCCCCCCATTACTGCGGCCCTGGAAGGCAGTAAGGAAGGCTGGGAGAATACTGGGATGCATAGGGAGAGGCATCAATAGTACAAAACAGGAAGTTGTTATCCCTCTGTACAGACAGTAGGTGAGACCCCATCTGGAGTACTGTGTGCAGTTCTGGAGCCCCCATCTCTGCAAAGACACAGACAGAGTAGAGGCTGTCCAGAGGAGGGCAACCAAAATGGTGCAGGGTCTGCACCAGAAGACATACGAAGAAAGACTAAAGGAGCTTAATATGTATACCCTTGAGGAAAGAAGGGAGAGAGGGGACATGATTGAAACTTTCAAGTACCTTAAGGGAATCAACAAAGTCAAGAGGTAGCATCTTTCAGAAAAGAGATGTAAGAACAAGGGGCACAATTTGAAGATAGAGGGACAGCTCAGAGGTAATGTGAGGAAGTATTTTTTCACGGAGAGGATTGTGGATGCATGGAACAGCCTCCCTGAGGAGGTCGTGGAGTCAAGAACAGTGGGGGAATTCAAGAATGCATGGGACAGACATAAGGCAGTCCTAGTGGGGGGTAGGAGGAAGTAAGCTGTTGGTTAACTAGGATCTGCAGCTTATCTGTTAGGTAGGAAAATGGGCAGACTAGGTGGGCCAAGCGGTCCTTATCTACTGTTAAATTCTATATTTCTATGCTTCTAATGTTGTCAAACAGTTGCACTCCTCTATCTAATTGAGCTGTAACCTGTTTTTTTTTTTTATTTTAACTTACTGAAACAGCTGCAGCACACTGTATCAGTAAACTGAGCCTACCACTGACCCTCAAGTGCCTACCCCACCCCCCACTTCACTGAAAGGAAGCAGAGTGTTTGAAATGGGCATGGAAGCCCACACACGATAAAGGATAATGTATGGGCATCCATACACAGACAAACCTTTGTTTTCATCTAGAGTTTTCTATGACAACCAGTGAATCCCTTGAGCTTTGCTCCCGAGGTTCCTGGTTGCCACAGAAACATCTTGATGCAGACACAGGCTTGTTGTGTAGGGATGCCCACATATCATCCTCTGTACTGGCAAAACAAACTACATGATGAAATGTTTTGCTGGCTAACACACTACTGCTTTAAAGGGAACAGGAAATGATATGTAAATTTACAGCTGTTTGTAAAGTTCCTATTTTCAGAAATTATATAATCAAATAGTATACATTTAACTGTACCTGAATCAAAGTTGATGTGAAAAACTATATTTTGCTCTGTTTTCTTTTGGTAGACAACATTTTGTTTGGTTCTATTCATGGAACCAGGAATTTGCAGTTCTGACTATATCACTGCATTGATTCAGAACTCTGATAGGCCAACAGTTGTGGTCATAGTTCTGAATCCATGCAATAGTATAGTCAAAACTCCAAATTTCTTGTTCCATAAAAAGAACTATAGTGCATGGTGGAACACTGTTCTGCATAGAAATCCATGCCTAGAACAGTGCTGTTGTGCAGCAGTAGTAATGTCACAATGTTGTGGTGGTGCACTAGTGACGTCACTACTGCAGCACAACAGATTAGAACACTTTCATGCACACATAACACATGAGCCGCTGCTGCCACCATTAGCGCTCTTATCTTGTTAGTTTCAGTCAGAGCTAACAGAGTGATGGCTGCTGCAGTCCCCTCATAAACTGCATCAGAAATGGAACCGTTCATCTTTGCACATATTATGGTTGCCAATACACTATAAGATTGTGTATGAGCAACCATACATATAAGCTGAGTTTTAATCTTGAGGTTTCCACGGTAACAAGAGACCGTTCAAGATGCGCTCTCGAGGTCTACTATTAACATGGAAACCTCTCCATTAAAACACAGACTTATTGTGTATGGTTGCTCATACACAATCCTCTATGTTGTCCATAAAGAGCAAGGAATACATAATACAGTTTTATAACAATTTTTATTCAGGTACAGTTAAATATGGATCATTTATGGAGTAAGAATATATTTTATGAAAATATAAATATTACAAGCAGCTGCAAATTCAGTCATATTTCCTGTCTCCTTAAACCTTCTGGGGCCAGATTCACAAAACTTTGCCCTGGCGCAAACAGGTTTTGCACCGAGCTAGTATTCACAAAAGCCCAGTTTATGTTGGGGCAAAGTGTGGTGGGGGCTGCAATGCAAATGAGGGGGAGGGAATGTGAATATCAGTGCTGTCATATTCACAAAGCATTTGCTCCATGCAAGGACCTCATGAAGTGCACCCTTGCGCGGAGTAAATACGGCTCACTGAGACCTTGCTTTAATCCCCTGAACCCTACCGATTTGTGGAGGTATTGCGGCGGCACCACCATCACCGGCCTGACACCACCAAGAGGGTATTCCTGGCATCTAGTGGTCACCCCTCTCACTGCCATTCGCTGCCCTGAGGAAAACAAAAAAGGGAAAAGTCCCTGGTGCCAGCTGTCCTCCCCCCCACCACATCGCCGATCACCATTCCAACAGATAAAAAAACATAATTTCATTCCCTGGTGCTAGTGGTTCCCTCCTGTCACCAATCACCAGCCAGACAAATAAAAAACATAATTTTATTCCCTGGTGCTAGTGGTCCCTCCCCCCATTGCCAAGCGTTGGCCTGAGTAAAATGAATAAAGTCTCACTGATCTCTCACCCACTGTGAAGACAAATGTCCCTGGTGGCTAGAGGTCCCTCCCCCCACCCGATCCCTTGTCCAACATATCAAAATGTCTTCCATGGTGGCTAGCAGTCCCTCCCCCCAACCAATCACCCACCAAATATATAAAACAAGTGTCCCTGTGTCCAGTGTAACCCCCCCCATCCTGATCCCCTGTATAGTTAAGTGCAACATTTCCCTGGTTATCTAGTGGATCCCTCTGCCTATCCCCAACCCCCCTGTATAGTTAATGTAACCCTTTTCCTGGTGGTCTAGAGGACCCCCCCATCCCCGATCCCCATATAGTTAATGTAATCCTTTCCTTGTTGGTCAAATGGACCCCCATCCCTATCCCTGATTGCCTGTTTAGTTAGTGTAACCATTTTCCTGGTGGTCTAGTGGACCTCCCACCCTGGCAGGTAGTGACCCACCACCCTGCTCCCCCCTCTGTCCCAACCCCCACCTGGCAACCAGCATTGCCCTTCTCTCTCCACCATGGCTGACCACCAACTGAGCTGTCACTGAGCACATACTGTATACAGTACACACTCACTGACTGACAGCTGAGTGGAAACCACCAGGGAAAGGGTTAAATTAACTATACAGGGAATCAGGGATAGGGATGGGGGTCCACTTGGGTCCTCGGGCAGCTTAGATGGACCACAGGTCTTTTCCTGCCTATGAATTTCTCTGTTTCTATGTTTCAGAAATAGCCTATGATAATGAATGGGTCTGCTTTGGTCCTCACACAGTTTTACAGATTACCATATAAAGAAAATAAATGAAGTAAAGGAATTTTTTTTAAGTAGCAACCTTCATACAAATTGTATTGCAAAGCACTTTACAATCCAGGAGAGAAAGCACTGAAATATATTAGAAAAAGACTGAAGAGAAGTTGAGCACTGGGAGGTTACATTACTTGTTCGTGGTCATACAGTGAATAGTGGTTGTGCTCGAACAACTAGGCCAAATTGCCTCCTTACACTTTAGACTCAGTTTAGATTTTAGTTGATATCTTCTGACATTTCTGGAATTGAAACAAAAAACCTTTCCCTAGAGGTCTAGTGGGTACATATTCTGATGAATATTGTTTTGCGCATTTACTGATTTGGAGTTAAACTGGCACTCTAGAATCAATGTCCTGGCTGAACAGCCAGCCTACTAAACAGGTAACTACCCCTTTTCCAGGCATTATAGTGGTGCAGGTTTAAAAACCTTTGCAGTGGTTAGAATTAAGTTTTGCAGTCACTAGCCAGCTGAGCTACTGACTGAGAAAATCCACTAACCCCATGCATTCAACTGACCCAAATGGGGTACTTACTGAAACATTACCTCTTTCAGTACTAGCCATCACGGCTAGTTAAAGGAAACATTTACTGCCGGATACAAAATCTACCAGCATTTGACTGGTGGGCTTGTAACAATTTGAAACCTGCTTTAAATGCTCAAGTAGGATCCCAAGGCCCTGTTAAGCATGGCAGCTACACAATTATCTCAACTGAAGTCAGCCATTCAGGTGCCAGTTTACACCTTCAGTTCTTGTGAACATCTCTCCCAGGGTGTACTTCTGAGTTTTTTGTCTGATGTGCATACATACGTTTTTTTTTTTGTTCTGGCATTAAATCAGTGTACAATAATCCACAGCAAATACTAGCTCTCTATCTGCATGACTTCACTGAAAGAAGATCTTTGTATTTACAAATAATTCAGATATAACTGCCTTTTGAGGGGTTTATGCACAAAGCAGGAGAATGCCATATGTTTGCCTTTGGCATGTGAAATCCCTTTCACCTGACTTAAATTTACTTTCCCCATCTGTTAGGGAACATGGTTTCTCTCGACATTCATCCAGTCTTTTGGCAATTCTTCCAGCTTTTTTTCTCTCTCTGGAATCACTGAAAGCATGGTGAACATGGGATTCTCCCACTGCACAAAAATTGTGCCACTTCCACCTGATCATGTGGTAAGAGATGCCACAGTTGTGGAAACCTCTGGGCAGAGCCTGAACATGAATTCTGTAGCACTGTGCAGCTTTGCTTTCCCCACATACACAGTGTCACTGCGCAAACTGATATACTCGATAAGCATCCATATTCTGTTGTTTTTCATCTCTGAGACCTCCTACAGAAAGCTACACCTCACTTTCTTCTGGATATTACATTTGCAGAACTACAAAGTAATGGCTAAACACAGTCAGATGCATTACCTTTCCTGCATAGGTGGGAGTTGTATCCAGCTGTTAAACCTTGGATCATATCTGCTAACAAAATTTGTGCTGTGTTTTCCTGAAAAAAAAAGAGAAGGCAATATATGCACAGTTAATATCTCATTTGATTTAATTATGTGGACATTTCCAATTAAACAAGGGATGTTAAAATCAATTTCTGCTTTCTCTGGAGAAATCTGCAAGAGACTGGGTCAGCCATATCCTTTCTGTGTTATAAAAATGATGTGTAGTATGTATGCACCTCCCCAATGCTAGACACCATAAAAAGAAACAACCCCCTTTTTATGGTGGGGGGGGGGAGTCGAATTTGCTAGGAAAGAGTTCTAAATATTCTTTCTTTCTAGACATTTATTGCAGAAATGATCTGAACAAGAACGTTTTGAATAAATACATAATTTTGAGGTCCCTGATTAAACTGACATATCTGTTTGAACGAAAAAGCATTTTTACGTATTGTAAGGTAGAGAAACAATGGGCGATGCATTTCTTCATGGACCAGTATAAGTAGAAAACTCATGCAAAGGAAGGCCCTTCTATTCCTATAAGGACTGCCTTCTTATTTGCTGCACTGTTTTTCTATTTACGTAGCAACGTCTGTCATTGTTTTTAGTAATTGTCACTTACCGTGCTTGCTATTGTTTTCAGTATTGTATGTTACATGCTGATGGTGCTATGTATTGTATTATTAATTTATGTGTGTGTGCTTTCAGTTTATCCTTGCAAACGTGATTTTTTATTGCAATGGGCATTCCTTTGTAAATACAGTAAACGTAAAAAAAAATCTGCAACTTGCAGGTCTGCAACATGATTTTGAAAGCAGAACATGTTATAACACAAATCAAATCAGGATTTGTGAACATAACTTTGAAGGAATGAGTGTGGTACTCCCACATCTTAGCTCAGGTGCTTGGATCAGTAGAACAGGAGATACTAAGCAGTAAGTCAGGGAAGTCACACAAATAAACAGATCAAGAAAAGAATAGTTACGTACTTACCATAACAGTAGATCTTTGAGACAATCTTGTCCATCAGGCCACACCTATGCAACATAAGCCACCAGGCATTAGGACCACATGGAAACCTTTCTCTAGCAGTACAGTAGGGGCTGCCCACAATGACATCTGATGTCGTCATCCATATATAAACATGGGCAGCCCCATCCCTCCTCCGTTCCCTGCAGGAGATCATGCTTGGAGGACCTCCCTAAAGGGAACACGGAGAGAGACTATGGTTCTGCCCACCAGATGAGGCAGAAAACAGTAGAGAAGCCCTTAAGATGGAAGAGGCAACACTGGTTTAGCCCTAATGTCCCAAGAGGGACCATGCTCAGAGGGCCTCCCTGTAGGAAACCAGGAGAGGGAAAATGATTCCAGCGACCAGCTGCAGCTGGAACAGCAGGTAGCCGTCCCAGAGAAAGAGCCAGGTGAAAACACCAAGGGTTAAAAAGGGCTCTATGTCGAAGGGGAACAGAGGGTGGGATGGCATGCCTTGATGAAAGAGATTCTCTCGAAGATCTACTATTAAGGTAAGTACGTAACTGTTCTATCTCCTTCGAGGATATCTCTTTCATCGGGCCACACCTATGGAACAAGTACCAAGCAGTACTGACCACAAAACAGTCTAGAGGGCTGGAGCCCACAGGCCTATGGAAGTAGGCCTTGAAGCACAGCTAGGCCAAAGCCTGCCCTTCTCCATGAGGCAATGTCCAGACTGTAATGTTTATTGAAGGTGTGGATAGTACTCCAGGTGGCAGCTGCACAGATCTCAACAGCAGACACAATCCTGAAACCAGCAGCTGAAGTGGCCAGACCTCTAGTTGGGTGGCCACAAACAACCCCAGGAAGTCTCTTACTGGGCTTCCTGTAATAGAGAGTAATATGGTTGGCCAACCACTTGGACAAACACTGTATTGAAGTCGAAATGCCCTCTTTCCCAGGGGCAAAGAAAACAAAAACTGTGAAGATTTCCTGCACGCTACTGTACGGTGTGTATAGCACCTGAGTATTCTATGTACTGTACATCCCAAATGTGAAGCAATACATCCCCTGAAGTGGCATGCTCAGGAAAATAAACTGACAGGTGGTTAGTTTATTTAGAGTAATCTCAGACACCAACTTTAGTAAGAACTTGGGAGTCGTGTGCAAAGACACCCTGTCTTTGTGGAAAATCAGATAAGGAGGCTCACACATTAGTGCCTGAAGCTCTAAAATTCCTCAAGCATAAGTAACAGGCGCTAAAGATAATGCTGTCCATGACAGAAAGCGTAAGCCACAAGGTGTGGCTGGCTCAAAAGGAACCAAAGCAAGCTTTTGTAACACCAAATTCTGATCCCAAGCCAGGATCGGATTGCGGATAGGAGCTTTAAAGTGTAGAACACCTCTCAGGAATCAAGAAAAAAACGAGACAGAGTGTGCACAAGGACTGTGGTGCTACAATGCTAAAACAAACTGCACTAGTTACACAAAAGCAGAGCACACACTAACCTCAAAAGATAAGTAGGGCGCCAGTCTCACTAAAAAAAATTTATTTCCACATAAACAACAAAAAAGCGAGGCAATGCCTGACGCGTTTTGGATGTATTTCCATCGTTTATCAAAGGCCTCTCAGGAATATACGTGCCACCTCCAGGTAGACAACCATATGATTCTCAATGGCATGTGAAAGGCTGAAATGGCCACCCAGAGCACCTTAATACAGAAGTAATGTAAGCCTGTATCAGAGAAGGACAGCAAATACTCAGAACCTGGTTCACCAGACAGATGAATAGATCCAGATTGTGGGAAGCGGCCCACAGGGCAAACCACTGCCACTTCAAAGAATAAGAGGCTCTGGGGAAACATAGAAATATAGACTTTGATGGCAGATAAGGACCACTTGGGCCAACCCAGTCTGCTCATTTCCCTACCTATTGGATTAGCTATAGATCCTAGTTAACCAACAGCCTACTTCATACTAATCCCCACCAGAATTGCTGTCTGGTAGAAAGCCCTCTGTCAACCACCAGGACATGAGTCACCTTTTGAGACACTCAAACCTGAGCAATGGCTATGGCCTCAGGAGTCCTGCATGCCAGTGGAGTGACTTCAGGTCTGGATGAATCAGAGTCCCCTTCTCCCAGGGCAGTAAGCCTTAGCATAAGGGCAGGGGTACTGAAGGTTCCATTACCAGCTACTGCAGCAAAAGGGAGCAAGTCAGATGAGGCCACATCGGGCAAAAAGTATGAGAGCTGTCCTGTCCCTGTGAAGTTTGAGCAGTACCCTTTGAATTAGAGGAAAGGGATGGGAAAGCAAAGAGAAAAACTCACTTTCCAAGAAAGGGACAACACATCTCGCCAGAAAACTCCAGGCCCTAGAGCGAGCAGAAGAATGGAAAATTTTGCATTGAGTAGGGATGCTAAAAGGTCCAACTCTGGTTGACCCTACCTGAACAGGTCTTCTGCCACTGAGGTCAGCAGCTCTCATTCACGCAGTCTGGACAGCGATCTGCTTAGCCTGTCTACCAGGACATTTTTGGATGCCTATGATATGCACTGCCAAGAGTTCTAGACTATGTTCTAAAGCACAATACCAAATGCTCATTGTATCCCTGCACAGGGAATAGGAATGAGCCCCTCCACATGTGTTGATATAGTGCATCACACTGATGATGTCTGTTTGAATCAACAGATGACTCAGGGGCAGGGAAGCCTGGAAGGTCTGCAGATCAGACAGGGCAGCTCTCATTTCTAGAACATTTACGTGGAGGATGCTCTACTTTCGTCCACATGCCCATGTTTGGTGATGGCCTGGATACGCCCCCCCCCAGTCCACTCCCGAGGCATCTGTGGCAAGAATTTGATGAGGAGAGGGAATTAGGAAGGGAGCCCCCTTCATCAAGGGTCGGAGGCCACCCACCACCGAAGTACTTTCCGAACATGAGAGGTCCTTAGAACTTATTGTTCCAGTCCATCCGTACACTGGTCCCACTGGACTCCCAGTGTTCACTGAGGGATTCACATGTACAGTCTGGCCAGCGATACTATGGTTACTGCTTCTGTCCTCTGGCCTAGGATGGTCAGGAATGTCCCAGTTGTGACGTACCTGCTTTTATGGACTATCTGGACCTGTACCCTCCTACGCTCTACCCTGTCCCATAGCAGGAAGGTGAAGTCTTAAGTGGTGGGCATGACTGCACCTATGTGCTGAAAACTGTAGCAAAGAGTCAATACTGACCTTGCCACATTAGGAATAACCCCTAGAGCACTGAAACAGATGTCTAGTGCATTCTAGGGTGAGACAAGGTTGCTCCTCGGAGTGAGCTTTCAGAAGGCTGTTGTGCAGGTATGGGAAGGCATACAGGCCTTCCGTACTAAGGTGTGCTGACACAGCTGCTAAGCATGTGGTAAGTACTTGTGGCCCAGAAGACAATTCAGAAGGCAATACCCAAGACCGGTATTAGCTCCCCTAAAACAGGAACCTTCAATAGTTCCTGTAATTGGCACAGATCACAGATGAAACGTCAAAGGAGAAACTCCTGAATTGCAACTGTAGCTCTGCCACAGAAAACTCAAGATTTGTTATGAAGTTGGTGATGTCTAAATAATGGTGGGTATCCTTCATCCCCCTTGGGAACTCCAGTCCCTTATCGGTGATAATGGTGACAGACTGTACAACATGATCAAGCTGAACTAATGGCACATGATGTCTAAGAGCCAGTCACTGGGGTTTTGGTCAGAAGGAAGAGCTACTAGGAGATATAAATAGAAAACAACATCCGTCTTGAGGGGATGTTCCATAAACGGCTGCTGTAGCAAGGTATGAATCCCTCATGAAAACACTGAGTGTCAGTCTGGAGGGTAATGGAAAAGCCCTGGAGAAGCCGGTGAGGCTCCTTGCACCCTAACTATATCCTGGGGTCGAGCAATGGAGTAGTGGCAACCCTTGCTCAGGCAAAAAGGACACACGACAGCTGCCTCTTGGCTGGGTGTAACTAGAATAATAGGCCAACTGCAGGGTCTGCCATATACATCTTAGACTAGAGGGGATAAGTTGGCACTCCCTTGTGTTAGAAATCGGTCTCATGACATGCTGTTGGCACTGCTGACTGGGACAAAGTGTTTGAGATGGTTCTAGGCAGCATTCCCCAGGGTTTGTGTGGAAATTGGGTAGGTGGACACGGTACGCAACAAGCCTCAGGGTCAAGGAAGGTGAGGGCCAGGATTCTATTGCTCAAGACCAGTGAGCCCATGAATTGCCTGTAGCTGGTATGACAGGGTGAGCATGGGATTGAACAAGCCTCGTATCCAGGGAAGGTGCCACTTAAGGAGAGATCCAGGCAAGTATAGGCTGGCATTCCTCTGCGTTAGCATGGCACATCATAACAGCAGCCTCCTGGTGGGGAAAGATAGGGCTGTCATAGGAATCCTAGATCATATCAAGCTTTGTGGGAGCGAAAACCTAGT
The DNA here is from genome assembly GCA_016271365.2 of Neoceratodus forsteri. Classification (NCBI taxonomy): domain Eukaryota; kingdom Metazoa; phylum Chordata; order Ceratodontiformes; family Ceratodontidae; genus Neoceratodus; species Neoceratodus forsteri. Next base: position 1,336,315,736 of record CM057455.1, on the reverse strand, counting down.
AACAGAGCTCACCACTGACTCTTGCCCCTGATCTTTCCTTGGTAACTACAGAGAATAAAATTAGTCATTGGTTGGGCCTTCGGCTGAGGACGTCATCTACTTGGGCCAAGGACTAAGTGCACGAGGCTGTGACATGTTGCATCGATGGGGGTTTAGGATGGCCCACTAATGAGTCCCATCAAGAACAGAGCCTTGCTGAAGCAGGATTTCCTGAGGAACAGGAGCTGCCCCCAACATCGACATGTATAGTGTCGACAGGTGATGAAAAGGAGCTGACGAGGAGGCAGGGCACCACCGACGACACGAGTGTCCCAACCCCTGCAGTGTGATGGGGGGGGGGTGTCAACAGGGGAGGCAGAGGCTCCACCATCAATAAGCATTAGCCAGCTACAGCTGGTGTCCATGGGGGAAACAGAAGGCATCACGGTCGACAAGCATTAGCCAGAAGAGGCCATCTGTGGCTGGTGTTGATGGGGGAGGCTAAAGCACCACTGTTGATGAGCTGCAGCCAGCAGTATCTGGTGCTAGGTCAGCAAAATCCAGGACGTACTCTGTCCACTAGACAACGGGAGGTGAATGGTCGAGGCACAGATGTCACCATCTATGGACAACCAGTCGCAGCTGGAACAGTGAAACCTGCCCCATAACCCCCTGCCTGGATGTCCTGTGGTTGGGGGAGGGGTCAATGTCCTTGAAGAGAGTGCCTCTGAAGGGGACTGCCCTGGAAGAGACAAAGGGCCATCTCTCGGTGGTAGATCCTTACTGCGTGCAGTTTGTGGCTCCCATGCATTGCAGAGTCCAGTTGTATCTCAGGAAAGGCCACTCTAGTCCAAACTACAGGTTGGGGACTTGGCCTTGCCCTGTGCCACATCAGAGCTCTGGTACAATGTGGAAGGGGGAGTGGGGCAGTCGGTGTCCAGGTCACGGGCAGTGGTGGTGTGGGAGTCTTTAAGCACCATAGGATTTCAGTTTGATTGTTTCCATGTTCTGTAGGAAAACACTGCCAGAGGCAGCGACTTTTCCAGCAGGGCCCAAATCTTGATTGACAGTGGGAAAAGAACTGAGGAGGGACGGGGCCACCCATGCTTATATAGGGATGACGACATCAGACGTCATCGTGAGTGGCCCCTACTGTACTGCTAGAGAAAAGTTTCAATGTGGTCCTAACACCTGATGGCTTATGTTCCATAGGTGTGGCCTAATGAAAGAGATATCTTTGAAGAAGATCATTAATTCCTTTTTATTTCCGACAAGAAGCATTTTCAGACTGAAGTACTATTAGGCTGTACTGGGGACTATTACCTATTATAAGATGTGCCATTATTAAGAGGATATTGAAAATGTGTGTGTACATGCATCTTTGAGTTTTGAGGTGTTGACAGTGTCTTACACTCACAGCTTATACACGTTTATTTTTTTACCCCAGTTCAACTGCAGTGCACTACTGCCTTTGTTTACATACCATGAGTGTTCTCAGTATAACTTTATTCCACGTTTTTTTAATATGTGTTTAACATACACTTTGTTTGGAGGTCTCAAAACAATTAAATTCCATGTCAAGAAACTGTAACCCACCACTTTTGTTTAAAATGGTCACCTCTGACCCGTGGAGGAACTGACCATGTCCCTTAACATTCTATACTTACCCCTGGTATATAGAAGCCTATCATTCTATGTAAACTGTGTTATATGGCATCACCATTGTATCCTGCTCTTGCCAGGAGAAAACAATTTTGCTTACATGTAGTAGGAACCTCGTGGTGTTTAGCAATTCTGTCAACTGAATCTCTGATGTGAGAAATCTCATCAGACAAAATATCAAAAAGCAGTAACGTTTCAATGTCAAAAGATTTGTGCAGCCAAAGAAAAAGGTTACTATATATTTTTGTTGGGAAAAGGCCATTTTATTTGACAAACATTGGAAGAATGACACTGTCTTGCTGAAGGAAACAATAACACTCCCAAGTGGCATGTTCACTACAACATAAGGGATCTCAATGATTAGCAGCAAAAGCTTCCTCCAGCTCCACCTGCCAGCTCAACATCTTTAGCAGAATCTGTGTAGGTGGGTGAACCAGGAAGGGGGGAAGGGGCCAGAGGAGGTAGGAGTGGGATGGCTGGGGACAATGCAGGTGGTAAAGAATTTATTCAAAATCTCGGCTACAGAGGAAGGGTCAGATACAGGTGATCCATCAATTTTAAGGCCTGGAGGTTCATGATGTGCAGGTGGGTCAATGAAAGAGTGGATAACATTCTGGAAGGTAGCAGGTGTGTTGAGATTAGATTGCAAGTGGGATTTGAAATAATCAGCTTTGGCTTGACAGACAGCCTTAGTGCAGGTGCTTCTGAGGGATTTGTATAACTGCAAGTTAGATAGGGATTGTAAGGATTTATATCATGCCCAGGCTCGGTCCTGGGTTTTGCACAGGATTATAAGGTCCATTGTTATCAAGGGGTGATAGAGACATTTGACTCTGTGTTTTTTTAAGAGGAGCATGGATATTCCAGATGCGAGTGTGGGTGTTTGAGAAGTGGTTGAGGGCAGAGTCAACATCAGGGGCCATTAACACTGAGAACCAATTGGCACAAGTCAGGTCCTGAAGGAGGGCAGCAAAGCCCAGGGCATGGAGTGGGCAAAACCGAATGTATTTAGAGGTAGAGTGGGGAACATTCACCTTTCTTACACAATACGTTATGCAGTGATCACTGAGGGCATCAGGAAGGACACCAACTGCAGTGATGTGATGGGGTGTGATGAAAGCACCCAGACAAGAAAAGATTGGTTAGGGGAGTGTGTGTGTTAAAGCAAATTGGTTCAGATAACAGCTGGGTGAAGTTTAACAATTTGATCTTGATTAGGGTGGGCTTTGAGGAGGGGGAGACCCAGTCCAGGGCAAACTTTCCAAGAAGGATGAGCTCTCTGCTGCGTGGGAAGTAATGGAAGGGATACAAGTGACTAGGGGGTCATAGGCTGTTTTGGGGGGCGGAGCGTAGAGTACTCCTATATAGATTGTGATAGAGGAGGGAAGGGATAGGAGGGCAATGATGAGCTCATGTAGGGTTGGGCAGGATTCATCGAGGGAGACGGAGCAAGAGAGAGACTGTCAGACATCCAAGGCTGTACCACCACCACATTTGCCGTGGTCTTGGCGGTAGAGGTTGAAGTCTGGGATTGTGAGGGAAGAGTCGGGAATCCTACCAGAGAGCCAGGTTTCAGTGACATACTAGACGTCTGGAAAGTGTTGAGTAATCCAGACTTTAAAAGTGTCCATCTTGGGGAGAAGTCTCCTGGTGTTCAGGTAAAAGGGACAAAGGCCCTTGGGGATGACAGGAGGAGAAGGGAGGTGGATGGGCCTAAGTTGGATTCAACATCACCAGACAGAAGCAGGAGTATAAAGAGAGAAAGTTGGGGGGGGTACTTGTGCCTTTTAGGGCTACGTGTGGGGGTAGGACAGGAGCAATGGAGAAGGGACTCGGAATTTAGTAAGGAGGATGAAAGAAGCCCTGGCTGAATGAGAGAACGAGGAGAGGAGGGAGGGAGGAGGAGTTGGAAAGGATGAGAGGAGAGGGGAAGGCAGGCTGGAGGGAGATGGGTGGGTGACAAAAGCAATCCTGGATGAATGACAGGATGAGGAAAGGAGGGAGGGGTTGGCAAGGGTGGGGTGAGAGGAGGAAGAGGGCAGGCAGACTGGGAGGAGATGGAGTTTTGGGAGGGGGAGGCACAGGGAGTAGGGGGGATGGTAGGTAGGAATATAAGAAGGCAGGAAAAGTAAAGGGTGAGGTGAAGCATGGTGGGGGGGTAGGAGGAAGAGAGAACAGGAGTTTGTAAGAGAGGTAAAAGGGAATGTGAAAAAGAAGCAAGTAGTGGGATATAGTCCAGAAGCTTGCGACTGCATGGAAAGAAGAAATTTCTTCTATCTTACCATAATTTTCTTGGTATTGTGCACCTCTACTAGGGGAAATTGCACAATCCGAAGGCTGAATCACTTTAGAATGGTAGGCACATGAGCATTCCAGACAGCAGAAAATCTCCAGTCACTAATGTCCACGCAGTGCCTCTAAATATGGAAATAAATATACCAGTCGACCTGACATGAAAAACACACAAATCAGTTGTCTAAACAAAGGACAGTAGCCAGAATAAAATATAGTAAACAGTGGCCTACCTCATCAGATGATGAAAGGTGAGTTATTGAAGCTCATGTTTCAAAAGTCTATGTCTTGGAAGGTCCTGCAGAACTGAATCAACTGAGAACAGACTTATTGAACGGCAAAGGACTGCATGCAGTGTAACCACTCACCTCAACAAAGGAGGCACCCTTGGTCAACATCAAACTTCAACCTGTTAAATCTGCACACCAGCAACCAACATTCTAATGTGGGACTGCTCTCTTTTTATTTATTTATTTTTGAACACAAGTGCAGCAGGTAAACTACAGAGGGATGCCCTGACAGGGTTAGAATCAGTTTTTAATGGAACAACTGACATCCCTATGCTGGTATACTGGACATATTCTCCAGCAGAAGCGTGGTTCCACCTGGGCCCACCTGACAATGTTGGAGCTAGCAGAAAAGGAAATTACGGTAAGTATGAAGATATTTCTTCTTTCTGTAGCACTCCACATTGTCAAAGGGTAGTTTTTACAACTGGGTTCTAAGAAGCAATTACCAGAAAAAAAAAAGATGGTGGGAGAATATTGACCCATATGTCAACGACGTACAGGAAAGGAATTCACCTGATAACTGCGGCTTGCAAAACTCTGTGACCAAAGGCCGCATCAGCAGAGCTTTGAACATCCAGTCTTCAGTGTTTGGTGAATGTGTCGATGGAGGACCATGTAGCTGCCTTACACAACTTTAAAACAGACGCCTCACCTCTTTCTGCCCAGGAGGTGACCATTGCCCTGGTGAAGTGAACACTGATGAGAGCTGGAGGCCTCTTCTTTTCAGTGACAAGCTTTGGCAATGCAGACCCTCACACACCTAGCTATGGTGGCCTTGGAGGCTTTTTGCCCCTGCTTAGCTGCTCCGAAAAGAGCTAACAACCTATCCAATTTCTGGAACTCAGCAGTCTGTCTAAGGTATGTCCTAACAGCCTGCCACAGTCTAACTTGTGTAGCTCCTTCTCCCCTGGGTGAGTAAGTTGCAGACAGAAAGATGGGAGACAGATTTCCTGGTTCACATGGAAGGCCGTGGAAACCTTTAGATTGAAAGACAGAACTTTTCTGAGCACCACCTTGTCCTTATGCTTGATAAGTAAGCAATAAGACACAACGGGGTGTGCACTACGTTGTGATAACCACACTCCTAGGAGCACAGTTAGGCATGAGGCGGAGTGCCGGTCACCCCTAGGAGTGTGGTTATCATACCGTAATGCTCAACCCCAGAGTGTCTTACTGTGCTTATAAAATGGCCCTTTTTTTTAGAAGCAGTTTTTTTATTTGGAAACACATCTGTAAACAATTAAAATGTAAGTGAATATGTAAATCGAATAAAACAGTCCCTGTCTTTCCCACTATATAACACTGTTGTGACCAACTCTAGGTAAAATATTTAGCTGCTTGTTATATGGAGAGCAGCAACAGAGAGAGAGACAACATGAGAGAATGCTGTATTTATTTTTAAACTACAATCATTGTTATGCCATTTCCATATTGTGCAGTATTTATACTTGGGACCCCCAACCCCCAGACTCCCCCTGCATGCCTGCTGCTCGGTCAGTCCCTCACTCTTTTGTATGGCATCCCCCCCCACCCCCACTACTCAGTGCAGCATTCAAGGGACACCGTCAGCTTTCGGCAGCTGTCACTGAACCTGTGAGACCAGTGTGCCTGTAATTACATCTATGGCAAAATAAACTATTCATGTGCCCCAGTGTGAGCAAAAGTAGGATTTGTTACCTAAATCTTAAAAATACTGTATATACTTTAGCTCAGACTTTGGTGCTCGGCCGAACTTCTGCTGCTGGATGCCTCTTTTCAATATAAATGTGCATTGCGCGTGTGCAAATTTCCTGAACAAGTGTAACTGATAGTTGGGGCTAAAAGTAAATGATCTTCTGAGCATGGGGATCTTTGTAAGAATAAACAAAGAGCATTGCAAGTCTTACTTTTATCACTTTGAAAAACAGGACTGCGATCCTGAGCAGATGCGTGAGTTAGTGTTGGAGAATGATTGTGTGCGAAGAAAGGACAGCTCTACTGCACAGCACATTTTCCCTTCGAGATCTTTTTTTTTTGCCAGCCACCACTGGCTCCCTCGATCCTCCCTCCCTCGCTTTCTCCCTCCTGTACTGTGCCAGCTTTCATGGAGCTTTTAAAATAGAGTAGACAGACATCATTTTTTTAAAATACTGTTATGTTAACGGTTCAGTCATATAAAGCTGTAACGCAGAGTGATTGCCTCTACAGAGGAGTGAGCCATTTAGCGAGTGGGAAAAATGGAGACTTCAAAATCCTATAACATTCTAAATAGAATGCCTAAACAGGAATCACAGAGCCATCAAATTCTGTGCTCAGGCACTTTTACTGGGACTATTTAGTTATAGTGCGTTATTGTCCTATATTGCATTATAAATAATCAGATTAGTCCACTGGTCCTTGCCATTTTATGAGGTATGGTTCTTTGAGGGACAAAGCCTGGAGGCCACAAATCCTCCTGACTGAGCACCCAGCAGCTAAGAAACACATGTTGTAAGATAGCACATCCAATAGTACCTATGAAAGTGGTTTGAAAGGCTCCCTAAAAAGAGCATTCAGAACCAGATACAGGTCCCATGGAGGAACAGGATTGGAACAGAGGTTGACTCCTGCTGATAGCCTGTAGAAAATGAATAATCTCCTGGTTAGTCCCTAGGGACAAACCCAGGGAGGCTCCAAGGGCAGACACCTGACCTCTCAGGGTGCTCAAGGCCAAACCTTTTTCCACTTCTTCCTGCAGGAAACCCAAAATCTGAAGAACTATGGCTTTGGACAGATGGATATTTTACCCTGACCCAAGCCAGGAAGGTGGTCCATACACGAGCATAAGCTGTCAATGTGGCACTCTTCTTGGTAGCCATCAGTGTGTCCACCATCTTCTTAGAGAAACCCTGTTTCAGGAGTCTCTTCCTTTCAGGAGCCAAGCTGCAGGCTGCATTGTGCCTGGATCTGGATGCACAATGCGGTTCTATGAGGGAAGGTCACCCCCCCCCACACTGGATGGCAAAACGGTGAGTGTTGAGCTAGGTTCACTAAATCCAAGAACCATGGTCTTCTGGGCCACTCCAGAGCTATTAGAAGAAAGCTTCCTCTTGAGTGCCTCATTTTGCATATGACCTTGGGAAGGAGAGGCAGAGGAGGGAAGGCATATGCTCGACTGAAATTTCACTCTTGAGACAGGGCGTCCACTGCTTCCACCTGTGGACACTTGTAGCAGCTAAAGAACCATTGAACTTGAGCTTTTGGCTGGAGGTTAAAAGGTCGATATGAGGTTGACCGAACCTTTGGCACAGAAGGTCGAACACCTCCATGTTTAACATCCACTTCCCTGGATGAACATTTTCATAACCTTAGCCAATTGGCCTGAATGTTCAGCTCTCCTGCCAAGTGGACTGCTGACAGAGAGAGAAGATTCCCTCTGCCCACAGCAGAAGATCTGTGGTTTCTTTTAGCATCTCCCTGCTCTTTGTGCCCCTTGGATTGTTTATGTACGCCACCGTGACAGTGTTGTCTGACCTTATTCTCACAGCTTTTGATTTCACTTGACTTTGAAAATGAAGGAGAGTGAGGCACACCACCCTCATCTCCAGAACCTTTATCTGTGGGTGCTGTTCCTGCGCAGACCAAGTCCCCTGAATAGGAATATGGTCCAGGACTGCTCCCAACCTGACAGGCTGGTATTGTATGTCAGAATCAACTCTGGGGGGACTTCAAAGTGGGAATCCTTGCTCAGATTCTTAAAACTCACCCACCAACTCAGAGACTGCTGCAGTTGTGCTGAGAGTGGGATCCTGGCCTGATAATCCTCCATTGTCAGATCTCTGGCTGATAGTAACTCCATCTATAGGGGCCGGATATGAAAGTGAGCACACAGGACTAGTTCTATCACCACCGTCATGAGGCCCAGAATTCATAGTAGGCAGTGAGCTGAAGCCGATGACTGGCTCCTCAGCCACTCAACCTCTCTCAACAGGGTCTCCTTCCTTGCCGGTGGGAGGAAGACCTCCCCCTGGTCTGTCTTGAGCACCACTCTCAGGAGTTCCAGGGTCTGAGATAGCTCGAGAGAACTATTCTCCCAATTCACCACCCAGTCATGGGACTCCAACACCTCCAGAGTCCTGGTCACTGACTTCCTTGCCAATGGCGCAGATGGTGCTTGAATGAGCAGATCGTCCAGGTAGTGACAGACACGACAATCCTCCTGCCGGAGTTGAGTCACTAGGTCTATGAGCACCTTCGAGAAAACTCTGGGGGCTGCTGCCAACCCAAATGGGAGCACCCTGTACTGGAAGTGCTGTCCCAGAACCACAAACCTGAGGAACCTCTGATGAGACTGTCAGATGGTGACGTGGAGATACGCATCCCTCAGTTCTAAGGAAGCTAGATAATCCCCAGCTGGACAGCCCAGATGATTGAATTGAGGGACTCCATCTTGAAGGTCGTGTGGCAAACAAACTTGTTTAGGTGTTTCAGATCCAGGATAGGTCTGAAACCCCTGACTTCTTGGGAACTACAAAAAATCAGTGGGTAGAGGGGACAAAACCTTTTACAGGTACATAAGTGAAAAAAGAAAGACAAAGGGAAGGATAGTGAGACTGAAGGGGGAGGATGGGGGCCGCATGGAGGATGACAACAGTAAAGCTGACATATTGAACAGGTATTTCTGCTCAGTCTTTACTGAGGAAGAGGAGGGTAATGGGTCTGAAGAGAGTACAAGGGATGAGAATGGTGCAGAAAGGGACACAAGTCCCTTTACACGAGAAAGGGTCCTGAAGGAACTGGAAGTACAGAGTAGATAAAGCAATGGGGCCAGATGGGTGCACCCCTAGTGTCCTTAAAGAACTAAGAGAGGTGGTGGCTGAACCTCTGGCTATCCTGTTTAGCTGATCACTGGAAACAGGGAGGTACCCAAAGACTGGAGGACAGCAGATGTAGTCCCCTATACAAAAGTGGGAACAAAGAGGAAGCAGGGAACTACAGACCAGTCAGCCTCACCACGGTAGTGGGAAGATCATGGAAGCACTACTGAAGGAGAGATTGGTGGAACATCTGGTTGTCAATGGACTACAGGACCCAAGGCAGCATGGTTTCACCAGGGGAGGTCATGTCAGACCAACCCTCATTGAATTTTGACTGGCGACAAGGAGGTGGATCAGGGAGGGCAGTGGACATGGCCTATCTTGGACTTCAGCAAGGCCTTGACACTGTGCCCATAGAAGACTATTACACAAACTGGGGAATATGGGTGGGCAGGACATTAGTGTGGTGGGTAGGTAACTGGCTGGGTGGCACAGAGGGTGGTGGTAAATGGCTGTCACTCCACAGAGGGAAGAGTGACCAGTGGGTACCACAGGGATCAGTGCTGGGACCGGTTCTATTCAACATCTTCATCAGTGATATTGCGTGCAGGACCTAGAAGGCAGAATTTCACTGTTCGCTGATGACACAAAGCTCTGTAATAGAGTAGACACACCAGAGGGTGTAGACAGAATGAGAAGGACCTGCAGAAACTTGAAGAATGGTCAGGGTTTGGCAGTTGAAATTCAATGCAAGGAAGTGCAAGATAATGCATATGGGGCACAAAAACCCTGGCACAATATATCAGTTGGGGGATGAGGATATAGCATGCACCAAGCAGGAAAGGGATATTGGGGTTATCATCTCTGATGACCTCAATGTAGGGAAACAGTGACAAGGCAGCAGAAGCAAATAGGATGCTGGATGTATAGGGCAGGGGCATCACCAGCAGGAAAAGGGAGGTCATAATTCCGCCATACAAGACACTAGTGAGGCCCCACCTGGAGTACAGTGTACAGTTCTGGAGACCATACCCACGTAAGGACATAGACAGGGAGAGAAGGTACAGAGGAGGGCAACAAAGATGGTGCATGGATTGCATCACAAGTCTTATGAAGACAGGTTGAAGGAACTGAACATGTACTCCCTGGAGGAGAGGAGAGAGGTGATATGATAGAGACATACAAGTATCTTACAGGGAGGAACAGGGTGCAGGAATACCTATTTTTAGCAAAAAGATGTTCCAGAACTAGAGGGTATGGATGAAGTTGAGGGAGGACGATCAGAGGAAACATGAGGAAGAATTTCTTTACAGAACGGGTGGTGGACAAGTGAAACACCCTGCCAGAGGAAGTGGTGGGGGCTGAAACAATCACGGGATTTAAGAATGCATGGGATAGACATAAAGGAATTCTGGAGGTCAGGGGTAAGGGGCAACAGACTTCTAGGAAAACATAAACTGAACTTACAAGCTCAAATGGGCAGACTGGATGGGCCATAGGCCCTTATCTGCCGACACTGTCTATGTATCTATGTATAAATTCCCCGGCCTTGCTCCCTGGGGGGTACTGGAACAATCACCCTGATTTGAGATAGGTGGTCCAGGGTCTGTGACACCACTTGTCTCTTCACAGGGTCCTTCGGAACCAGGGATGGCAAAAAAGGCCCCTTTGAGGGAATTGTTGAAAACTCTTATTGCATAACTTAAAGCCAGAATTTCAAAAACCCAACCCTCTGATGTTGTCTGGGCCCATGTTGTGTAAAAACTGTGCAGTCTTCCACCAAGGGAAGGGAGATAGAGACGGACCCATGTACCCACATTGTAAGGTGCCCTCTTTTCACTCTGTGCCTACACTGCATCTTCTGGCAAGGGCCCCTCTGCTACTATAGCTCTTGAAACCAGAATAGACTCCTTTACTCCTCTGATTGCTGAAGTTCGGAAAGGAATGAAAACCCTCTTGGAACTGCCTGGGTCAGCTGCCTTCTTGACCTTCTGGAGTTGATGTTGCCTTTTGCTATTACTTTGACACTGGAAGGTGGCCCCTTTTATTGTAGATATCCTTCAGAATATCATCCAAGCCAGAACCAAACAACAAGCTTACCTCGAAGGTTAAATTGAACAGCTTGGTCTTCGATGTCTGATTAGCTGTTCAATACCGAAGCCACAAACCTCACGTAGCCGACACAATGTGATAGGTGAAGCGAGCTGACATGCATAAGTTTTCCACCATGGCATTCTCTAAGAAGGTGTAGGTTATAAAGAAAACTGCAAAATACTTGCCCACTCCTAATCCAGGAGAACAAAGCTGCCCAGGGATATAACCCAAAAGTTTAAGGCTCTGGCAACAATGAAGGAGGTATAGGAGGTGTGCAAATGTGCGCCGTTGGAGGGGCCAAGGCCATTCTGCATGAAGCATCCACTGACTTGTCATGCGAATACGCTAAGGTCAAGGACCCCTCAATAGGAATAGTGGTGTGTTTGATGAAATTATGAACTGCCTTATCTATGAGAGGAGGGGTTTCCCACTTGTGGGTATTTTCTTCAAAAAAGGAAAACACAACACTTTTGGTTTTGGCAGATATTTTCTTTGGTCTGCTCCTGCCCACTTTTGTTCAGTGATCTGGTCACAGTGAATAAGGTTGAGAAAACACTTTGGAGCGGAGGAGGACAAGGACAGGATAGGGTTGACATCTAATGCCTCCATGGATTGTACCTCCTTCAGCTCTAGTGTCCAACATGCCTCAGTTATCAGATAGGAAAATGATTTTATATCAAAGAGGGGAAGGATAGGAATCCTCCTCTTTGGCTCTGTCCACTCTTCTTCCTCAGAGGGCTCATCCTCTTCACCATCAAGTAACTTCTTTAGGTCAAGATTTAACCCAAGATCCCCGATATTCTCATCCTGACCCTCTGTATGGTCAGGGTTAGGGTCTGCCTACAGATCTGTAATAGCAGCCCTGTCCTGCTGCGATGCACCTGGATGTGCCTCTGTGGGCCTCCCGACCTGAGGGGCCTGGTTTGGGGTTGGGTGTGTCTGAAGGGATGTCCTGTGGAACAACAGGGCCCAAGGCAATAATAAGGATTTACACAATTCTGCTTTGCCGCTGGCAACTGGTACACCAGGTACACCCCCCCCAACTTGGAAGTGCCACTGGGGGGAACCGTAAGAGACATATTAGCTTGAGTAACACAGTGGGGGCAATATGAACCCAAAAGAGAGGGTTTCATTACCATCTTGCAGGTCTTATGTCTTTTAGAAATAAGCAGTCTCTAATAAGCCATCGTGTCAAAAAAAGGCAGCCCTGCAGGTGCCAAGGTTAAATATCCAAATTGTTACCCACCAGAAAATGTACACAGCTACTGCCACGATCCCCACCTCCACTTATGGGGAGAACCGGAAGAATGGTGGATGCACGTATGAATAACTCCAAGCAGTGCAGGAGAGCGGCTAGCAAAGTCAACAGGATGTTGGGATGCATCGTAAGGGGGATCACCTCTAGGAGCAGGGAAGTGATTCTGCCGCTGTACAATGGATTGGTTAGACCACACCTTGAGTACTGTGTACAGTACTGGAGACCACACTGAAGAGGGACACACAGCTCCTGGAGAGAGTAAGCAGAGGAGGGCAACTAAGATGATAGGAGGACTAGGGGATTTGACGTATGAGGACAGACTTGAGGAGCTCTGCCCATTTTCATTGGAGGACAGGAGAGACAGGGGGACATGATTGAGGTCTTCAAGTACCTCAAGGGAATAAATAGGGTAAACACGGAGGGGATCTTTAGACTAAAGCAGGGAGGTATCACCAGAGGGCATGGTTTGAAGTTGGAAGCTGGAAGGGTGAGGGGGGAAAGAGGAGGAGGTTTTTCACTGAGAGGGTGGTGGATCCTTGGAACGTGCTGCCTGGCGAGCTGGTTCAAAGATCCACATTGGAGGGCTTCAAGAGAGGGTGGGACAGACACAGAAATAGGATGTATCAGATGATGGCCTGGCCCAGGGGGGTTGGGATGGATGATAGCGGTTTCTGGAACACAAGGAAGGGAGGGCCTCAGTACCCAACTAGGGATCTGAGGTTCAAGCAGACTCGATAGACGGGAAGGCCTAATCTGCTGGCAATTAGTATGTTAGTAAATCAAAATCAGATACGCCCCTCAGTCGAGTCAGCTGCCAGGAAAAACAGACGGAAGAGAAAAGAGGGCCTAGCAGGGAATGGGCCTACGCTTCATTAAGGTGAGGAAGTTTGGCTGCAGTCAAAAATGCTTCTCTGGCTGCACTAGTGGCTGAATCAGAAGAAGAAGCAATGTGTAGAGATTGATAAAATTGAGAGAAAATGGAGGCTATCTGTTTAGGATCCATTGTTGGTAGTCCAGAAGTAGGATCCGATGGGGGGGGGGGGAGAGACCCACCTGGATCCAGATTGTTGGTCAATTTTAAGGGCAAGAAGTTTACCCGCTTTATTCCCCTGCCCTATATATGTGGCCTTAACCCTTGCAGCCATTCTATCTACCTTGTCCAAAAGATGCACTGCATATTGAGCTCTGAGTTGGGCCAGTTTTTCCCGGACGTGGTCAGGGGATGAAGTGGTGAGATCTCATTCTATGGCTCTGATTTGATGGAGCCAATCATAACTTGTGCTTGTTTTTTCTGCTTCCTGAGGGATGCTAGCCTTATAAGTTCTCCCCTCCAGGTTACTTTAAGTCCTCCCCAGAGAACATCAAGGGGCACGGAGGTATCTTGGTTGCAAAGTGTAATAGTCTCCATATATTGTTTAAAAAGCTCAGAGATCTCAGAGTCCCACAAGACTTGGTTGTTTAGGGACCAGGTATGGGGACGCTGGAGGGCAGAGGGAAGATCTACAGCCAGAATAACAGGGTAGTGATCAGAGATAATTCTGGCCTATATATGGCTGTATACGGTACCTGGTATCAAGTATTTGCCAATTAGAAAGAAGTCTATTCTTGAAGAGACATTATGGGGCACCGAAAAGAAAGTATATTCTAGGGTAGAAGAGTGGAGTGTTCTCCACGGGTCTGTCAGATCCAGGAGGTCGATAAATTCAGCTAGTGCTCTCTGTCCAGGTGACATCCCGGATTATTCATGTAAATATTAAAGCCGATCCAAAAATAAGGGAAACTGTTTAGTTGTCTGTATTCAGATGGGGGAAATGTGTTCGAGTTTTGAGATAATTGTGAATAAAGCTGAAAGCAAGTTTTTTGAAGACAGGTGTACCTAAGTGTCTCTCTGAGACCTGGGCATGTGGCAGCAGTAAAGTCCTCTAATAATGGTCAAAAGCTGATTTCTAGAGGAATTAGGCAATGACCCTCATGATGCCATGTGCTGTATGTGTAGCCAGAGGTCCAGGTTCACACTAGCAGCTGCAGGGACTCCTTTTTTGGAACAGTATCTAAATTAGCAGCATCTTTGAGGTTGATTTCAGAATTACATAATTGGGGATGCTAGTATGCCTTCTAAATTTTGCCCCAGAAGTGACCAAGCTCTACAGAGGACTCGTGAATCAGTGATGCCTGCAACAGCATAGGAGTTCTGGTGCAGAGCTGTTGGCAGTACAGTTACATCACTCCATTTTGTCTCTTTGGCAGGTTGCCAGAGAGAGTTAATAAAGTTTCTGAGCAGTATCTGTGGCATTGGGAATTCTTTTTGGTTTTATTCTGGTTTATTTAACTCCATTCAAATGCAACACACAGTGCAGAGTACTAAAATATCGTGTGCAATGGGAAACAGTAGGCCCTACACAGTAGTATCTGTAAAGGATTAGACTCCAAGACTCAGGGGGACGATACAGGTTTTTTGCTCCCCCTTTGCACTAGTTATTTTAGTGTTCTGCATTGTTTAATGTATTTAACCACAGCATGTTTCTGGAAACAAAACCATACATGTCATAAATAAATAGATGCAATAAATATTTTTTAAAATACCTTGAACAAGCTGAGTCAGCATACAGCTACATTTGCTGCGACAAACACGGTCAGCTATTTTCTAATATTTTTATGATATCTCTATAGAGAAATTACCTGCCTGTGCACAGTACCACCAAAGGGCCATAAGACAGAATCTTTTTAGAAACCGCATGAAATAGCTGGAAATAATTTGTATTTATATGTATTTCCTTCACCAGCAAAAAGCTCCATTAAGCAGTGCTCCTTTACAAGGAGGTCCAGGTTAGGACTGTCAGCAGTACAGAGAAACACAGGCAGTGAAGATAACTATAAAGCATTCTAGGAAATTGAAAAAGTCTGCTCCAGGGCCACCAAGGAACAACAGCACTAACAGAAGCTGACTGACCACTTCTGTGTGATCACAGAAAAGTAAAGATATGGACACTGAGAATGAACACATTTTAATACAGTACAGCACTGTACCAGGCACAAATAAAATTTACATACCCAAGCCTTTTTTAAAAGCACAAGCACAAGTCCCCTTCATCCCTAAGCACACCTTGCATACACTGAATGAACTGTGTTACACTGCGGTTATACTCCGTAACACGGGGAACACAGAACAGCATTAAATAAGCAAGATCGCATACAAATAGCCTGCTTAAACGTGTAATCAGCTGATGTCCCAAGCCTATGCATTTAAGCGGCTTTGAATGTATTACATGTAGGAAACATGTAAGCTGCAACTATAATGAGCTCCGTGGTGACCTGCTTTCATGCACCAAACCTGGGACAGCAGGGGCAGGCAGACCAGGAGAGGAAGATCAAGCATCCGCTCAGATGCTCACCTCTTCTAGGGAGGGAAGCATGTTGATTTGTGGTGTAACTGTCCCTTAGAGGTCTGGGGGACTAGGGTTGTAAGCACAAACTGGGATCCAGGGGCAGGATGTGCTGCTGAGGTGCCTGCATGTCATGAGTGATGTGGTTATTGTGACTACCCAGCAGCACTTGGGGAGAGGAGTAAACCAGGTGGAAAACAGAGGTGGGATCCCAGTATAGGCAGATGGAGCCCATCTTCCCACACACACACATCCCAATGGCAAATCCTCCATGTCTACTCTTGCCAACCTCTCCTCTCCGCAAAATTATTTGGTCTCCTGGTTAGGCACCGCAACAGGGAGCAAGCTGAGAAGCCTGTAACAGCATAAGGATATCCATGTTAAACCATCACCATTATCTGTGTCTAGCATGAAATTTAGGCTTTAGATTGCTGAAGGTCTGGACCAAGAAGTGTAATGCACAGAAATGGTGAAATAAATGAAAAGGTAAAATACAGCAGGTAGGAAGTGAATCACAAAGTGCAGTTAGAAACAAAAACAATGAAAGGTGCTGTCAGAAAAAGACTCGGGGCCCGATTCTGAAAGGGATGGTGCAAGTCGTGCCAAAGGCGACTTCAATCAATCAATCAATCAATCTTTATTTAGCCAGGCAAAACATTGTTGAGAAGGACTCATTTACAAGATGGACCTGGGAGTAGTTACAATGTTAACAACAGTAAAACATAGGGACAAATAAGGCATACAACATAATAAGATAAAAATTTTCAAACAAAAAACAGCATAACATTTGATAACATATACAGGTCAGTTCATACAGTATAAAACAGCATAACATTTAGAGTAGTACACAGGTCGGTTTGTACAGAGTAGATTCATTCAAGAACAAAGCATTGAAAACAGACAACCAGGTATGTCAAGGTTTGACTTGCACCAAATGCTGATGCACTGGGGACCCTGCAACTGGTTCTCTAATGAGCAGGGTCCCCGCGGCTACGTCCTGCGACTTGCAGCAACCCACGCGGCGTGCCAAAGGGAGGCTGGACCTGAACAAGGTGCCACAAGCCGCTACAAGGCCCACCGACAGGGTGCAAGCCCCCCCACCTGGATCCCCCAACAATCATCCCAATCCCTACCATGTACAATAGTGCTGCATGGTAGCCCTGGTGGTCTAGTGGCCCCCCACCCGGCAGTGCCAGACCACCTTGCACCCCCACATCCCTACTCAGTCAGTGACTGGCACAGCCCACCTCTCACCATCACAACCAGCCACCGACTGAGCCCAGTATTAGCACTTACTGTACATAGTATGCGCTCAATGAATGACAGCTGATGTCATTCACTGAGCATGTGCTATATATAGCATGCACTCATACAGGGCTCAGTCAGTGGCTGGCCGCAGTGGTGAGAGATGGACTTTGCCAGTCGCCGGCTGGGTAGGGATGGGGGGAGCGAGGTGGTCTGGCACTGCTGGGTGGGGGGGCCACTAAACCACCAGGGTTACTTTGGGCCATGGGCCATATGTTTCACTGTACTGGAATTATTATTTATTTCACGGATCAGTGGGGCTACTATTCATATTACCAGAGATCAGGGTCGGGTTGGGGATACTACCATATATTTGTGGGTATCGGGGCATTTGGGGGGGTCCTTTCAGTGCATTGTGGTAGACCAGGGCTTGGGGGGGCAAATTTGTGTTCTTTCTGGGGATCGGGGCTGGAAGGGGTTACATTTGAGGTTGCGGCAGCCACTCTTTGAGTATAGGGTGCAGATGCTGCAGTAACCTCCCTTTGCGCCAGGTCACTGCCGGGTCTGGGGTGCACTGGTGTCCCAAGTCCACTTTGCTGCAAACAGCCCGCATGTTGTCACAGGCTGCCTTTTGGAATACCACTGGGCACATCTCTTGGCCCAAGGTGCTACTTGCGTCCATCATGTTGGACACAAGTCACTTTGTGCCAGGTGGATGCCTTTCAGAATTGGGCCCTCAGAGTCCATTGTGTCTGCTCATGTTCCTGCTTGAACCATTCCAACCTATCATTGGATGTGCCTTGATCAATGCCCTAGTAGTAATTCAGCCCTTCCCTCTCCACTCCCACCCCTTTCTGCCACTGCTTTTACCAACCCCATATACTGTAGCTATCCTACACTCTCCTGAAATCCTGTCACCATCTCAGTCTTTACTGCCTTTCTGGACAGGTTGTTCCATCTGTCAACCACTCTTTCTGTGAATAAGTATTTCCTCACATCCTTCCTGAATCTGTCTCCCACCAGCTTATGGAAGTGCCCCCGATTGTTGATCCCTTGCAATGCTGGAATAGACCATGACACTCTACCCTATTTATTCCCCTCAGATATTTAAAGGTTTTTATCATGTCCTCTCTTGCCTTCCTAGCCTCCAGCAAGTACATGTTCAGACTGACTAGACGCTCCTCATGTTTTCTCCTGCTACACTCTATCATCTCTGTAGCTACTTTTGGACTCTGTACTGTCCTTATCCTTTTTCAGGTGCAAGCTCCTGAACATGACACAGTACTCCAGATGTGCCAGATGTGACCTTACCAAGAACCTATAGCAGGGCAACAGTACCTCCTTTCTCTTACTGGAGAACCCCCTCCCTATATATCCCAACATACAGTTTGTCTTCCTGAGTGTCCTGGTATACTGGGCCATTATCACTAATGATAACTGTAAGTCCCTCTTTGATCAGACTGACTTTTTTCACACCCACCTGATAACCCATCCTTGGGTTACCCATGCCTATGTGCATTACTTCACACTTCTAAGCATAACACTTCAGTTGCCACACTTAGACCACTCTTCCAATACTGCAAGGTCCCTCTTCCTATCTCTAATCTCCTTTATGATGCCCGTCCTGCCAAGAATTCAGTGTCATCTACAAAGAGACACATTTTACTCTTGATCCCTTTGTCAGTATCACAGATGAACACACTGAACAGTACTGGGCGCAGAATAGTCCCCTGTGGCACCCCATTTGTTACCTCTTTGACCTATCAGTGTTCCCCTTATACTTCCACCCTCTAGGTCCTTTCTCCCAGTCAATTTTCTACTGATCTGATTAGCCTCATGCCCATCCCTAGCTCCTGTAGCTTTGTAGGGAACATTATTTAACCAGGAGTAGCACACTAAGCCGAAGCGTGTTTCCAGATGCGACCTGTGAGCACAGGGCAGTTAAGTGACTTGCTCAGGATCACACAGTAAGCACCTAGGCAGCTGTGGGATTCAAACCCAGGTCTCCAGATCTGCAGCTCAGAGTCTTAACCCACTGCGCTATACTACCTCCAGTATACAGCCTTCTGTAGGACACTGAGATAAAGGCCTTACTGATGTCTACGTACAGCACATCAACCACCTGTCCCATGTCCATAGTTCTTGTTACTGAACTGAAGAACTCTATTAAGTTGGTCTGGAATGACTGTCCCTTCGTGAGGCTGTTCTGATTCCTGTCTTGGAGCCCATTTGCCTTTAGAAAGTCCACCAGCTGCTTCTTAATGACAGTCTCCAAGAGCTTCCCCACTACAAAGGTCAAGCTAATCGGCCTGTAGTTTCCTGGGTCTTCCCTGTTTCCAGTATTGTGCAGGGGGTCCATATCCACCCTCCTCCAGTCTGTAAAGACTACCCCAATTTCCAGTGAGCACTTGAAAAAGTCCATTGGATGCTCTGTAGGTTCTTGCTCCAGCTTCCTCAGCACCTTGGGGTCCAGCCCATATAGTTCCAGAAACATATCCACTTTGAGCATCCTTAGACCCTTTAGTACCCTTTTCTGCAATACCTATCTCAAGTCCAATTCTTTCTTTGCCCCTTCTTTAGCCTGTTCTTCACAGTTGGGGAGAAGACTCCCTATCTTCAGTATAAATACTGAGCAAAAGTACTCGTTGAGGATGTCAGCCATCTTCCCATCATCCTCTACCAAATCATTTCCCAATTTTAATCTTGCTATATCCTCTTTTGGGCTTCCTCTCCTCTGTGAAGTATCTAAAGAATGCATTGTAATTTTCCTTTACGCATAGAAACATAGAAAGATGTCAAATGAAAAAAAATAATAAAAAGACTCATAATCTATCTTGTCTGCCCATCTTCCCATCTAAGCCATACCAAACTACACATGGTAATGCCTAGGCTAAATGCTAATTGGTAGTTTATCCCCTCCTTGCCCCTACTCTTTACCCTTTCACTGTCTTTGTTTTCACCATCTTCTTATAGCTGTCTCATGCTCTCTTGAAACATGCTACCATCTTGCCATTTATCAACTCCCCTGACAAACTGTTCCATCTATCCACCACTCTTTCTGTGAAGAAGCACTTTCTAACATCCTTCCTAAATTTACCCCAACCAGTTTAAACTCATGTCCCCTAGTTAGTGATCCCACACTATGCTTGAAGAGATCATAGTACTCCATCCTGCTCATTCCTTTCAGATACTTAAGGGTTTCTATTATGTCCCCATCCTTTCTGGCCACTAGTTTGAGCTGGCTAAATGCTCCTCATATGATTTTCCTGGATAATCTTGTATCATCTGTGTAGCCTGCCTCTAGACAGGTTTTATGCAGTCTTTATTTTTTTTCAGTGTTGGCTCCAGTACTGGGCACAGTACTCCAAGTATGGCCTCACCAGTGATCCATGGAGGGGCCACAGTACCTCTTTTTCACTACTGAAGAACCCTCCCCATATACCCCAACATTCTGTCTGCCTTCTTGAATGCTCTGGTGCACTGAATCATTGATTTTAAGTTATTCCTAATAATGATCTCCAAACCCATTTCCTCAGTGGTCAGACTGACATTTCCCCCCTAGAAAATAACCCGTCTTCGAGTTATCCTTGCCTATATGCAAGCTGGCTAAATAAAGATATTGATTGATTGATTGATTGATTGAATTGCATATTTTAGAACTTCTTCATGTTAAACTTCAGTTGCTATAACTTGAACCACCCTTCCAATGTTTCTACATCCCACTTTACGTCCCTGACTCCCTCCTTGGAGTCTACCCTACCACAGAATTTAATGTCATCTGCAAAGAGGCCAACTTTTCCATTGATCCCTTCCTCTTTTCTGCAGATGAACAAACTAAATGGTACTGATCCCAGCACCAGCTCTTGTGGTACTGCACTTGTGAACTCCCTGACCTTTAAATTTTCCCCATTTACAGTCACTCTCTGGGTGTTTTCTCCTAGCCAATTTGCTCTCCACTATGTTTGCTTTGCCTGAACTGCCAGAGTCCCCAGCTTCTTGACCAGGCCATCTACAGTATGTGGTACCAAGCTGAAAGCCTTACTGAACTCTAGAAACAACATGTCGACTGCCTAGCCCTTATTCAAGTCAAAGGACTCTATCAGGTTTGTCTGGCATGACCCTCTCTTCACAAAGCCATGCTGGGTCCTGTCTTGAAAACCATTCACTTCAAGATGTTTCACCAGATGTTCCTTGATGATTCTCTCCTACTCCTTCAGCTATTCTCAATGCAGTCTCTACTTTTTTTCCTCCTTATGACTAATCTTTAAATAATATGAAAATGAAAAATAACCTGAGTTTCTTGGTAATCAAGAACTGCAGTCAAAACATTGAACTTGGGGCTATCTTTGTCATCCTGATCCAGGAAATATAATATGTACTGTATATGGACTGCTGCAATTTGTTGGAACTGAACACTACCGTTAAAAAGATGGACTTCAAGGACATTTTATACAACCTAGTTATGGACTGTCTTCCTCATAGAAACATGAAATTTTACAGCAGCCAAGGACCACTTACCCCACCCAAGCTGCCCATTTGTGCCTGCCTATACTGTCACTGAGGACCCTACTTGATGTGCTGCTCCTACTCCCCGCTTCCCAACTAAGATTCCCTTATGCTGTTGTGCCCATCCCATGCATGTTTGAAGCCCACCACTGTTTTTGCTCCCACCACCTCCACTAGAAGAACTGTTCCAGACATTCATCACTCTTTCAGTGAAGAAGTTCTTCCTCTCATCTCTTCTAAATTTCCCCCTTCCAGCTGCACTGCATTTCCACTTCTTCTCCTGCATCATTTTCTCTGAAAAATACTCCCCTCTTGTACCCTGTTCAACCCCATGAGGTATTTATAGGTTTCTGTTATGTCTCCAGTCTCTCCTTGTAGGGCTTCTGATGAATCCTCTGCATCACTTTAGTTGCCCTTCTCTGGACAGCCTTCATCCTGTCTATATCCTTCCTGAGATGTGATCTCCAGAACTCGACACAGTATTCCTGGTGGGGTCTCACCAGTGATCTATACAGTGGCAACATCACCTCCCTCCTTCTGCTGGTGATACCCCGCCCAATGCACCCTAGTATCCAACTGGCCCTACCTACTGACTTATTGCACCGTCTTGCCACCTTGGGGTCAACACGTATGATTACTCCTGGGTTCCTTTCCTGCTTGGTGACTATCAATATCTCTTCTCCCATTCTGTACTCCGTCTCTGGGTTTCTGTGTCCTAGGTACATGATTTTGGACTTCACACTGGAACCCAGATGCTATACCTTTGACTACTCCTGGAGTTTTCTCAAGTCTCTGCACATTCTTTCCACCCTCTCTGAAGTGTCTACCCTATTGCAGATTTTGGTGTCATCTACAAAGAGGCATACCTTTCCTTTCAGATCATCTACTATATCACTTATAGACATTAAAGAGGACTGGTCCCAGTACTGAGCTCTGAGGCACACACTGGTCATTATCCCTTCCCCAGAGTGAACTCCGTTTACCACAACCAGGCCTCTGTCGCCTATCCATTAACCAATTTGTTACCCAGTTTACCACCGTAGAACTCACCACTAAGCTGTCAGGTTTCCTTATGAGTTTCCTATGTGGTATGGTGTCGAATGCCTTGCTAAAATCTCAGCAGACCATGTTTGTCGCCCTTACCTAGTGAAAGAAATCTATCAGATTTCTCTGACATGAACCCCCCCCCCCCCCATCAGTTACTCTGTGTTGCCTCAGGTCTTGTAACCCACAAGATTCAAGATATTGCACAATCCTTTCCTTTAGCAGTGACTCCTTTAACTTCCCCACCACTGATGTCAGACTGACCGGCCTATAATTGCCAGCCTCCTCCCTGGTACCATTTTTATGAAGTGGGACTACATCTGCACTCCTCCAGTCTTCCAGAACCATTCCTGTTTCCACTAAGTTGTTGAAAAGGGCTGTCAGAGGTGCCACCAGTACATTTCTGAGCTCCTTCAATACTCTTGGGTGTACCCGGTGTGGCCATATAGCTTAGTCCATTTTCAGATTTGCGAGTCTTTTCAGGACTCTCTCCTCTGCAAATGTAATTGAGTCTCCCTCCTTCCCCCAGTGCTCCTGCTACTTTTATGTGGCCACTCCCCTTCCTCTATGAAGACTGAACAAAAGTATTTGTTCAGGATATCTGCTTTTTCTTGATCCTCCTCTGCACAGTCCCCCTGCCCTTCTTAACCTCACAATCCCTCCCAAGTCTTCCTCTTTTTGCTTATGTACTTAAAAAAGGTCTTGTCCCATTTTGTTACCCCTTAGGCTATTCTTTCCCCAGTTTGCGCCTTTGTACTCTTCACTGCTTTCTCTACTTCCCTCTGTTTCTCCTGATACACCTCCCCATCCTCTTCCCTCTGTCTCTCTTTATACCTCCTTAATATTTCCCTTTTAGCCTTTACTTTTTCAGCCATTTCCTTCGAGAACCACAGTGGTCTCTTTATTCTATTTTAGCTCACTTCCTTTTTGCAAAGGTTTGCTGCCTTCACAATGCCTTCCCTTAACTTAGTCCACTGTTCCTCCACCCCATCAAGGTTATCCCCCTCCCACACACTAGGTTGCCTCTGAAGCATTCAGCTGTATATATATATAACACACACATATATATATATATATATATACTGTATACACAGTGTATATACATATATATATATATGTGTAATAGATAACCCACTCTAAGGTGTGTGGTCGCATTCTGATATAAGTACGCCTTGGTGTGTGTCAATCACCCAAGGCGTGCATATATCAGAGTGTACCCGCACACCCTAGAGTGGGTTATTTATCTTATAAAATGGCAAAAATATTTTGGAGGGGGGGTGAAAGTGCAGGTGTGTGGTCATGCTCTGATATACGCATGGTCATGTGATGTGTTTTAACCAATCAGTAGACATAATTTTTCCAACCCATTTTTAAATATATATATATATATATTTGCCCTCCTGAAGTCCAGGACCCTCGTCCTTGTGTGGCTTGCTTCAGGAATCATCCATATGTTGAAACACACTGTATGGTGATCGCTGGTCCCCAGGTGGCCGCCCATCTTGACGTCTGCAATACTGTCCCTGTTTGTAAGCACCGGGTCCAGTACTGCGCCATCTGACATGGGCTCCTTGGCTAGCTGCCTGAGAAATGGCCCCTGCAGGGAGTCTAAAATGTCCCTGATTCTGGCTAATGCTGCGTTTGGGAAGCTCCAGTCTACATCTGGCAGACTGAAGTCCCCCACCAGCAGCACCTCCATGTTTTCTGCAATTTTGCTAATAGCTTCTACCAGTGCCTTATCCAGTTTCTCCTGTGTTGGAGGTCCATAAGTCACGCCAGTGCTAACAATGGCCCTGGTTCCTGGCTCCAGGGTGACCCACAGTACTTCTAACCCCAGCATTCCCCCTTGGATTCCCTGTGTCTCCATCGTTTTGATGCCCACAAAACCTTTTCTATACAGGGCTCCACAGGCCTCAGACCACAAATTTTTTCTTTCTTCCTCTTCACCAGTTGGTCTCTGAGTTCAAGTCTGACATTGCTGTTCTGTAGAGGTTATCCAGTTATACATCTCTTTCAATTCATTCCAAGAATTCATACTCTGTTTTTTTCTCTTTCTCTCTTTCTTACGTTGATGCCTGGCACTGGACTAACCTTTGTGAACTAAATACTAAGGAGCCTGAAATTAGTTCTTTCAGACAAAATATCTGTGCTTCAGCATAATCCATTCTAAAGTATTTCGTGCTCCTGGGTTTCCATCTTGACCTTAGTAAAACTACTATTTACCTTGACCCTAAACTGTATTTTGAGACGCACATAAATCAAACCTACTTATAGACCCCTTCTACCACTTCTACAAAATCTACCAAATCTGATCCCATTTAGCTTTCCTCCGCCAAACCCCTTTCAAACATACTTTTGTTACACTTGCTTACTGACCTACTCATACATTTTTTTTTTTTATCAACAAATTACATCAGTGTGTCCAGAATGCCAAAGCCAACCTCCTTGTAAGGAAGAGAATGACGGACCATGTACCAACATACTAAAATGCCAGCAGAATAGGCCTAACGGTCTTTCGCATCTGCTCGTTTGGTCAGCCCCCAACCTGGGAGCTGATCTTGCTGCCCCTCTCGCCTTCTCTGGCTTCTCCCTTCCCAGTTCTGGATATTCTTGCTGCATTGGATTTTGCTTCCAGAACCCTTCCCCTGTACCTGTCCCACCCCCTCTTGAACCCCTCCACCATCTTTGCCTCCACCAGCCCCCTAGGCAGTGCATTCCATGGCTCCACCACCCTCTCAGTGAAGTAGCACCTCCTCCTTTCTCCCCTGAATCTTTCCCCCTCCAGCTTCCACCCATAATTCAGATAGAGCACAAATTAAGGACAAAGATTATTTGGAGAATACAGGCATCGATCCTGCTACCTCTCACATGCTAAGCTAGTGCTCTACCATTTGAGCTAATTCCCCATCCTTCTTGGACTTCGCAACTTCCAGTACCCCAACACACACACGCATGTGCCCACACACTACAAATTTGCTCTTCTCACATTAAAATGCCTACAAGGCTTTGGTCCCTGCTAGCCTTGCTGATCTGATATTCCTTTATGTTCACACATGCTGCTTTTTTTTCTGCCAGGAGTAACTTTCTGTCTGTTGTTGTTTCTAACCTCTATAATGTTTGTAAAAATAGGTTACTCACCTGTAACCATAGTTCTAGGAGTGGTATATAGTTAACAGTCATACACAGGCAGTTCCACTGCAACTGCTGATTTGTTGGAATTTTTTCAAGCTAAGCTCCCCACCACCATTCAGACACTATATCCTCCTGCTCCACCCCCTGACATCAGATCTTGCATACTAGAAGCAGGGATATGTATGCCACTTGGCAGGGGAGGCTCGGTGGGTGGCATGGATGTGAACTATAGACTACTCCTTGAGCTACAGTTACAGGTGAATAACCTATTTTTCTATGGGCGTGGATACAGTTCACTGTCCACACATTGGCAGACTTCCAGTAGTTTTTGGGGGTGGGGGGTGGGGGCAAGACGTGTACACTTACCAGGTAAATACAGATTGGAGAACCAAGTCCCAAATGCAGCATCCCAACAAGACTCTAGGCTAATGCTGTAATGGGAGATGAAGGTGTGTGCTGACTCCTAGGAGGCAGCCCTGCAGATCTCCTGGATAGGAATGTCCCTGGAAGCAGCCACCAAGGCAGTGGTATTTCTGCTGGAAGGAGCCCAAAGCCCTACAGGAGGCTCCCTACCAGCCAGCCTATAGCAGAAGTCAATGCAGGATATTATCCCCCTACCAATTGTCTGGTTTGCTGCCAGTCTGCCAGGCACAGCTTCAGCGTGTGTTACAAACAACTGGCGAGTCTCACTCCAAACTCCAGCTGTGCACTTCTTAAAATAAGCAAGAACCCTCTACAGATTCAGAGTATGGAGTCTGAGGTCAGCCTCCAAAGATGGGTTAGCAAAATATACCAGAAATTTCATCACCTGGAACTTCGATATTGCTTTTGGGGGAAACTTTGGGTAGGGGTGATGGACGACCTTGTCTCTGTGGAAGAGCACATGTGAAGACTACACCAAGAGCATGTGGAACTCACTGATCCTTCTGGCTGACAAGATGGCTACCAAGAAGGCTGTGTTCCATGTCAGGTGAGACATCTCACACTCTGCACAGGCTCAAATGGCTTGCCCATAGGCATAGCCAGCACCAGCAGTAGGTCCCATGGTGGTGGTGGTTCATGCATTGAAGGAGACAGGTGGTACAGGCACTTGAAAAAGTGACCGACCACCTGCTTCTGGGCCACCGCTGGCATACTAGCCCATGCCCAGTATGCAGAGATGGCAACCAAGTGCACCTTGAGCTAGTCGTCATTCACAGCCCCACCTGAGAGATGTATCAGAGGTACTCGAAGATACTAGCCACAGCACATGCAAAGAGATCAATTTCCTTCCTCTGACACCAAATGGAAAAACTTTTCCATTTAAATGGGTAGCACTGACGAGTTGACACTTCAGGAGGTCTCCGTAATGTGGAGCACAACTTCCAAAAGAGCAAAAGTTTGGAACTCTAGCTGCTCAGGAACCAGGCTGTAAGGTGCAGGGGCTGATGATCCAGGTGCAGGATCTTCCCCCTGTTGTCTGGTCAGCAGGACCTGATGAAAAGGCTACTGCCACAAAGGCCATCAGCTGAGGCTGAGGAGATCCGGGCACTAGAACTGCTATGGCCAGTCAGGAGCTAGATGGATCATCCATGCCTTGTCCTTCTGGGCCTTTACCACCACTTTGTGGATCAAGGGGAAGGGAGGAAAGGCATTTATGAGGCCAGTAGTCCAGGGCCTCGCAAAGGCATCCCCATCAGTGTCCCAGACTGAGAGTGGTGGGCACAAAACAACCTTAGTTTTTCATTCTCCCAGGAGGCAAACATGTCTACTAAAGGCGTGCCCCACAGGGTGAACAGGTATTTCACCACCTTCTCATGCAGGGACCACTCATGTGATGTCTCTTCCCCTGGTTGAGAGTGTCTGCCAGTTGACTGGCTGCTCTGGTGACATGAACTGGCAGGAGATCTACACCCATGATGTGCACAGGGATCCCCCAACAAAGGGGAAGGGATTGCATGCTGCCCTACCTGTTCGGGTAGAATATGCTTGTGGTGTTGTCTGTCTGTACCTGCATGACCTGACCCCTGACTAATGGAGCAAATTCATTTAGAGCTAGCCACACTGCACAGAGCTCCAACAGGCTGATGCAATGATGGGACTCCCTGGTGACCAGAACCCATGGGGTCTGTGGTCCTCCAGGTGCACTCCCTACCCCACCAGAGATGTATGCGTCAAGAGAGTGACAGTTGGTTTTGTGCGGACAAACAGGAAGCCATCCTCCAAATGTTCTGGTATTAGCTACCAGTGGATGACATCTCACATCAGCTGGGTCACTGTGACTAGCTGGTCCAAGTGTCCTAGGAGCTGGGACCGCTGACAGCCCAACTCCTGCTGCAGGTGCGGCATTCATCAGCGGGCTCACTGGACCATGCTGGTGCAAGACGTCATGTACCTCAGCAACCGCAGGAAGCCCTTGGCAGGGCTTGAGCACCCAAACTGAAATGATCAGGCAAAGGAGGTAAGATCCAGTGCTCAGTCTGCAGGGAGGTGGCCTTTGGGCCACAAGGAGTCTAGCTCTGCATTGACGAAGTGAATTATCTGAGAGGGGATCAGTTCAGAGTTGCTTGGGTTGACCAACAGGCCCAAGTCTCTGCAGGTCTAGAGGGCCCAATCCCTGGACCACTTCATGGTCTCCTTGGATAGCCCGGCAATCAGTCGGTCATCCAGGTTAGGGTACACTCTGATGCCCTTGCACAGTAGGAAAGCTGCCATCATTTTCATGCAAGACCTTTGACACGGTCAGTTTGCTGAAGGACATGATCTGAAACTGATACAGGATCCCTTCTGTGCAGAACCAAAGATACCACCAGTGGGTGGATAGATGGGGGTGTGAAAGAATGCATCCTGGAGGTCCTGGAAGCAGAACCACAAGCCCTCCTCTAAGTATGGTATGATCTTCTTCAGGGCTACCATCCAGAACTTGTACTTCCTCATGAACTGATTGAGAGCGTGCAGATCCAGTATGAGGTACCAGCCCCCTTCATCCGTTTCAGGACCAGGTCATACCTGGACACATACCCCTGACTTGCCAGGGTGTCTGGGACATGGACTACAGCCCCTTTCACAAGGAGCTGAGCAACATCCTCCCTTACAGTGGATACTGTGTTCTCTGACACTGAGAACTCCCAGGGAGTGTGAGATCAGTAAGGTGGCAGAGCCTTGAAATCTAGAGGCAGCCCTCTGCCTACTACCTTGAGAACCCACTTGTCCATAGCAATGATGGACCTGTGTGGCCAGAAGTGCTGAAGCCAACCCTCCACAGGCAGCTGGGTCAGGAACTGGAAAGGTGGGAGGGAGACTCCAGACCCATCACTGGGCAGCTCTGTAGGGGGCATCAGCAGCTGGGGCTGGAGGGCCACCTCTTCCCTACCTTCACCTTTTTTTGGGTCCCTGGCCAGAGGACTTGGCCTTGGGGTGCCAGGCTTGGTATTGCCCCTGCTGGGGCTGCTGCTAAGGCTGCTGTGGCTGAAAGGGCAAAGACTGAATGGCCTTCTTTTTTGGTTTCTGGGCCTTCAGGTCCTTCTAGCCAGTACTTGACCCTGGTGTCTGACCAACTTCACTGGCAGCTGCTTGTCAGTAGGTAGGTGAGGGAGGACATCAACTAGCACTCCCAGCAGAGAGTGATCAAAGTTGGCCATCATCATGGCATAGCTCACCTAACAGAGAGACCAAGAAAGGAGGAGGCACAGACCTTCTTGGCCACGTGGCCAGATTTCTTTGACTCTTTGGGGGCTTGTTCTTGTCCCCTTGGTTTCTGGACTTACAAAAAGTGAGTTCAAGACCAGAACCTAGGCCGAGAGATGGTCCAAGAACCTGGAATTGGACCCAGTTGGGAGCACATATTTGCAGATCATATGAGCAGAGGGTGCCAGGCTGGATGGTGCCAAAGCTCCAGGGCCGGTCCCAAAATGGCCTCAGCCATGGGAAAGGCAACCCCAGGGGATTCGTTCCTATTGAGGAAGTCTGTGAAAGAGTACTTGGTGTACTTGTCTCTTTTCTGAACAAGCTCCAGAGGGGCAGACAAGGACACTGAAATGAGTCTGAGTAGATCCCCAAATGACCATGGACAGTAGTCAGTTCCTCGACTGACATGTGGTCAAAGATATGCATCATCAACAACTTCATGGATGCACCATCCAAGTCGTCTGAGGACTCCTCAAAAATGACCCTCGACCATCTGCCACTGTGGACCACGCATGAGTCATCCGACTGGGTAACTTCCACCAACAGCAAGCCTGGCAAGCCAGTCGCAGCATGGGATTACTTCATCAGAATTCCCACCAAGGACTGCAGTTAAGGTAGCTCCACTCATAAGGGTAGTGAAACAGGTGCTCGGGACATCTGTCGATGATAGACTGGCATGTGTGTGACCGGCACCTGCCAGTTGACCATTCAGTGTTGGGAGTAGAACCCTACGCCACCATGGCCCATTGCAGCCCGATGAATTCTTTGTGGCACTGCTGCATATGGCAGCCGAGCCTCTCCTCATCCAAGGAGGTTGTGGAACATCAACGGTGATGCCTCCCAGTCGAGCACATGTGGCACCCTGACCCAGAGCTTGACCTTGATCTTGACCATCGACCCAGGGACCAGCACTAAGGAGAAGCCAACGGTGGTGCACGATAAACCACATGTACCAGCGATGGTGGAACAACCACCAGTGGAGTCTGTTCCTGAGTGAAGTCAGTTGGGGACACTGACCAGTCCACATCCTCTTGAATGAGGACTGGAAAAAAACGGGATCCTGGAAATCAACTTCTTGTTGATCTTCTTCGACAACTAGTGGATGGAGTTGAGAAAAATCTCGACTGCCTGATTGGGAGGTGTTGAGGTTAACAAGCCCAATGGAGGCACTGTGGAGCTTGCAACCTGGCCCTTGACCAAAGTAGGCTCTATTGATGTCAAGTGCTCCACCCAAGTCAAGTGGTCTGGGGTGACGAGGGAGCAAGAGGACTGCAATCTCTTCCAATCCCATTTCTGGCACTGGCAGTGCATATGTTTCTTACCATGGCAGGAAGGGCTCTCCCTGAAGGCCTGGAGAGCCAGATAAATGTCCCAGAATTCTCCGGTGAAGGACACTCTGACCCAAGCTGGGACCAACACCGAAGTTGATGATTTGCCCACCATAGCAGTAGCCACTGCTTCTTCCATGGCCACAAGCTGAGCTCCAGACCCTGCCACAACAGCAGCCTTCTTGCGGCATTTCAGCTGACGTTTCAGGTCCAGATCAGCAAGCTGGCTAAGAAGAAGCCGGGCCGTGCGATCCTCCAGAAAGGAAGGGAACATCATCTGGCATAGGCCGCAGCTCGACACATCATGTGCTGCCCACAAACAGTAAAAGCAAGACACGTGAGAGTCCATCCATGACATTTTCTGGTGGCACATGACTCAGAATTTGAAGCTGGAAGCAAGTTTTGCTTACTCGTTTTCCATCTCCTGTCGACAAGGTTGGAGCTGAACCGAGGAATCTGAAATTATCAAAGAGAAAGCTTAGAAACCGTCAGTACTGCACTTGGTACCCTACAACACACGGAGATGCGAAGGAGGAGACAGAACTCTTCCAGTGGAAAGGAATATCTGACGCCAGGGGGCAGAATCAGAGGATATACTGCCTGGGTGGTGGGAGGAGCTAAGCTTGAAGACGTTCCGACGAATCAGCACTCTCCAGTGGAACTGCCTATGTGTGGAGAGTGAACTACATCCACACCCCTAGAATCAAGCACTTTCCTATGCTTCAATTCTGATTAAGGTTTGCCATCTCGACTTTAACTTAGTGAGTACCTTATCCATTAAAAGTCCTCGCTAAACCCCTACAGTACATGCTGTTCACTGCTTTAAATTATTGCTGAGGTCACTGCTGCTGAGGATGGGTGTTCTTACTGCATTCTGTGCTTCTAAAACTTTGGAATTATAATACTGTCTCTCAGCTGGAAAGAATTCTGGATATGTTCATGATCCTGTTTAACCTGATTTACACTGTCCTGTGTGACATGCCCAGTTAACTATTAAGGATTTTGGATAACCAATATGAAAGGCTCTATAAAGAAAAAAAAATAATGTAACCTTCCCATATACAGTTGGAATTATATGCATGAAGGAATTATAACAAACAGTGCAGAGTATGTAGTTGCCTTAAAAATATTTACCATTTGGATTCCACTGGTCCTCTCCTCCCAGTACAAATAAGAAGTTCTCCACTTCCACAACACAGTGGTGGGCACTATTATAAGGCATAACTACAGCAAAAAAAAAAGAAACAGAATGATTTTGTTATTTATTAATCTGCAGCATCATTCTAGACTTAACTTGCTATATCCACATGCTTAGCTGGAACATCTAAACATGATATTGTAAAACCTGACAAGGTTAAATTAGAACCCCCACCCCCACCCACACCCATGGACTGTTAGACAAAGGCTCTCAAGTCTGAGCTCACTCTGCTGAAAGCAATTCCGCTCCCTGAAAGTATTTCCAAGAGCAAGAAGATTGATACAGATCACTGGCTTTGAAAATCCTTGTGTTGCTTCAAGCATGACATCACGATGCACACTGCAACACAATGGATTCTGGGGTGTCACAGCAACCTGAGAGCGGGCTGACTCCTTCAGATGGACCTGGTCCTCTCATCAGCAAGCAGTGGAATGATTCCAAAAAGCCGCAAGGCCCCTTTAACCCTCTGGATCTGCAGTCTTCTTTCAGAGCAGCAACAAGGAACACAAAAGCCTGAAACACCTTTAACAGCTTCTTTGTAAATGGGGCAGTTTTCTTAGGACAGGCAAACAATGGTAAGAGGGTCCTTTTGTGGACCAGACCAGATTGACTTTTTTATTTATATTCCCTTTTTTTTCTTTAGAATTTAATTACCCAGGGCAGACCAGTGTGAGATGCAACTAAGCTTGGAAAACATGAGCACGTAAATGTAAACTGCTTTGCCTAGGGTCATAACAGAGCTGGTGGCCATCCTGGAATTTAAGTTAGGAGCTCTTGGATCACATATCTATGTCCTAACCACTGAACCACACTGCTTGTATTAATTTCAACCCACATTACATTAATATGATGTCCCTGACATTGTTCACATTTAATAACAATGGCCAGGTCTGTGGCTGCCTGCTACAAATGTTTGTCTGGTCAATCAAGAATAGGCTACTGATTACAGGCACTGTTATACAGCGAATAATGTCACATTAAAATTGTATTTATTTAGTTTTTGTTGACTGGGAAAGAAGGGCTAGGCAATTCTGTCTATCTTCAGCCTTGTCTGGGAGGGTACTGATGTAAACTTATATTTTGAATCAGGTTAAGCTGCTGATGGTATTTTTAGTGAATAGGAAAATTTGGCCAGGTCACTGGGAAATTCCTCTACTCTTTTCGAGAACAACAGGTCTTTAATGCCCACCTGAACCACCACCAGAAGAGGTAGACTGAACCTTGGTTTAACGGTTCATCCAAAAGGTGGCATGCTGCACAGGGATCAGTATTTAAAATGTAGTTGTGTGCCTCTCCTCCACTGTCCCCAATCTGGACAAGTGTCAGAATGCTGTCAAAGATAAAACCAGATCTCTCCCCCCTTTTTCTCCATAACACAAATCAAATCAATCATAACTAAAGCAAAACTTCCGAGTCTTTTTCAAACAGAGATGCTGAAGCTTATATGCCTCCCCTTCCACTTCTCTGTAATGCCCCCTTTAGAAGCAGACATATTCTGCGGCGCTACTGCAAATCTCTGGCAGCAGCAGTGTGACAAAGACCTTTGGGTCAGAAAGTGGTTCAAAGTCTACACTGTAGCTCTAAATAAAGACTAACATGCACTCACACAAAGATGAGAGTACAAGGCAAATAGAAAAATTCTGGTGATATATACTGCATTACGTTTTTGGAGTCAAGCTTGAGCAGTTTATGTTTCTCACCAAAACCCCAAGATGGCAGTATATGGCTATTAGGTGTGGTTTGGAGTACTATATAAGGGTTATGCCATACCTGTAAGCATATTTCAGAGCAGATAGATATCAGTGAAATTTTTGCTTCCTGGGGACCTACAGTGAAAATATCAAAAAATATTACCACTCTAGGTCCAAATATTACTATAGTAGGCCCTGACTGGCTCATTCCCTCAGTATCAGTACTAACTGTATTCAAATGCGAATAACTTTAAAACGAAAAATGATAACATGGTACTGTGAACACAAACGTCCAGCACAAAAATGTCTACAAAATAAGTGGTGTTTCATTAATAGTTATCTTTTTTTATAATTAGTAAAAAAAAAAAAAAAAAGAAAATGCTTTTTTTTCACTTTTTCAACAATTGCAAATAACTTTAAAATGGAAAATGATAGCATGGCACTGTAAGCACGAAATTTGTTCAGCACAAAAATATCTACAAAATGAGTGGTGTTTCATTTACAGATACCTTTCAGTTTTTTTATAATTAGCAAAAAACAGCAAAAAAGTCTAATGTTTTCACTTTTTGCAACAAACAAATGCAAATAACTTTAAACAAAAAATTATACCATTGTACTTTGAGCAGAAAAGTTGATCAGGACAAAGATATCTACCAAATGAGTGGTGTTTTATTTATAGATACCTTTCAGATTTTTTACAATCAATAAAAAATAGCAAGAAATTAAATTTTTTTCACTTTTTTGGAGGTATGGTTTAAATGGAATCTGCAACCCCCCCTACTGGAAATATTGTCAATATTTTTTGTTCTTGTGCTGAGTGACCCGAGTGCATCACTCGTGGCTTTGCCACTCGTGATGTTATTGTGTCAACTGGCACCCAAACACAAAATATCAACAATATTTCCAGTAGGAGGGTTGTGTATACTAGAAGACCACACTTGCTATGTTTACATGTAGTGGGAATCAATGACTTTGTAGTCAATTCTTTTCATTCAGATTGTAATTCTTTTTGGTTTACATGGTGTTGGATTGATGAGGATGAGCAACCAGATTCAAAATCCTCAGTTGCTGTGTGTTTACATGCAATGGGAATCAGTCACCTCGTAATCAATTCGAACTGAATTGATTACAAGGTTAATTCCCATTGTATGTAAACACACAGCAATTGAGGATTCTGAATCTGGTTGCATTCCTTTTGCAGCAGTTTCAACTGTGAGTATTGCAGAATCAATTCGCAAATCAGATTTACATGTACAAAGTAACCGGGTTCAAAATAATCAATGCTTTTGAACCACTACAGCTGAACCCGGTTCAGACTGAAACAGGAACCCAACTCAGAATGAGTTTACATGAGCTTCCAATTGAGGAATGCAGCATTAATTCCACTGAAACTGGAGTTTGAACCCGGTTCCAGTGTGCATGTAAACATGGGCAAGGCAACTGAGAAGAGCACATGGAGAAGACCAGGGGTTGACTAATGAGTCTGCAGTAAATTGCAGAGTTAGAGAAACACGAGTTTGTGCAAGTAAAAGGTGTGATAATTGGGGACAGGTGGGACTTTTTAAACTGGACCAGAGATATGTAAGTGTGTGGGATAAATACAGAATAATACATGGGTGGGTGGGTGTAACCAGAATTTTACACACACCCGAAGTGTGTGAAGCTACATAAACCCTGAGAGCAAAGCTCAATGGGGTTTATAAAAGCATCCTACAATGAGGGTGTGTGTGAAATTCTGGTTACACCCACCCATGTTTTATTTTATTTAATTACTGGTCCTCATTTTTTTTTCTTTCAGTACACTTGAGTAAGTTAGTGCAGCACTTCTGTCAGAAGAGAGAGAGAGAGAGAGAGAGAGAAAGACAGAGAGACACACACACACACAGACACACAGACACACACACACACACACTGCCTGTCTCTCCCTTTCCAGTACAGGCATTCATGAACCGACATACATTAAGTTAGCTAATCAGATTTGGTTCATTGGCGATGCAGCCCCTGTGTGTCCAAGCCCTGCTTGAAGGGTCCGAACGGCAGGATCAACCATATAGATTTTTCACATTGTGAAGGCAGGATCAACAAGATAGACAATTAAAAATCTTTAAAAAGTCACCTGACATGACAGTGTGAGGCAAATGATGAGTGCAGGTGCTCGGTAACGGAGCAGCAGAGTCACCATGTTGGCTGAGATGTTCAGCCTACCCACACACAAAGTGCCAATGAGCTTTCTATAGTGGAGCTTGATTGACAGGCACTGATCACAACCGCCCGGTTGTAAAGCAAAATATCAACTGGGAGACTGTAATGTGATTTGAAAGTCTGGTTATCCAGATGTAAAAAATGAAGACCACTTCATTCTGTCCTCAGTGGCCATTTTGTCTCACGTAAGCAATGGATGGTTCAGACTTCACACAAAAGCTTATCGTAAGTAATGAGTTTTTAATATAATCCAACAGCCAAGCTAAATAATTTTGCTTAGGAGCAGAAAAGGGATGATTTAATCATGTGGGTCAGGTGACTTTTGTTTAAATTAAGGACCTCAGCAATTTAAATTCCATCTAAGAGCATGTGGTTAAGTGTCTGTAAAGTAGACTGACATAAGGAAGCAGCCTAAACTGTCTGCTGTAATCTCAGAACAGAAGCATACACTACCTTACCATACACCAGATGCAGGGTTAGCCAAAGACGAATAGCCTCAGTGGCAAACAGGCATGAAGCAAACTCAGTTGCTAGAGTGGGAGCCAGACTATGTTGCAGCAGGCAAGGAGGAAAATTAGTATTCCTTTACAAAGAAGGTAGAGTGGGAGTTCATTTATATAAGCCAAGCTATGACTGAGAATGTTTTTTTCCATGACTGATGCCAGCTGGTTACAGCACTTAAAGCCAGAGATGGCATGCATGAGGGGTAACTACAGCACTCCACAATGCAGGGGTGGGACTGTTATGGACTGGGACACAGGTGACAGGGAACAGGAAGAGAGACTCAAATGTTAAGAGATGAGGACTAGGCAAGGGCATGCCAGAGGAAACAGGAGTAATCATGAGGCGGGGCAGGTGTCACCACTTAGAGTGCTAATGCCAAGCTGGAGGGTGTGAAGCAAAATATAAAGGAGGCAGTAACTAGATGTGCCCCGTAGTGGCCTCCATGGTTGTCCAAAGAACTTCAGGGGAAGATAAGGAATAAAAAGAGGACATACCATAAGTGTAAGGGTTCTGGCACTAGAGCAATGAAAGCAGAGTAATACAGAATGAATGCAGGGCCAAGACTGCCTAGGCCAAGGGCCGATCGGGAAGGCAGGATCATGCAAAGGATCAAGAAGTCTAACATTTTTTTTTTTCCAACACAACAGGAAAACAAAAGGAGAGTCCAGAATAAAGTGGGACAACTGATTACTGTGGAGGGGAAGGAAACACTGAGTGAGGCAGTCATAGCTGATGTACTTTAACTACTCTGTGTTTGTATTCAGCCAGGAAGTCAGGGGGCAGGGTCAGCTGGGGAAGAAGTTATAGGATAAGCCGAATAAGAGAGAGTGTTGAACATGCCAGGATTAGTAAGTGTTTAGAGGATGTGTTTCCAGGAAAACACCCAATGGTACTGTAGCCATCTAAGTGTGTCTGAGTCTCAAAGATGTCCTTTTTGACTCCTGAGAGACAAGAATGGTACCAGAGGACTGGAAAACAGCCACTAGAACTCCACTATTCAGGAAGACCGCAAGGTCAGACCCAAATAACTAGACCTGGAACCTGTGAACCTTACCTCTGTGCTTAGCAAAGTGTTTTGTGCTAGTCATAAAAGATGCAGTGGTTCAGCATGTGGATGAAAATGGACTGTTCTCTAACACATAGCATGGTTTCAGAAAAGGAGAACACAAAAGGAATACTCTCCACTCTCCAAATGAAAATCAGAAGTAAATTCTTGAATTCTTAACTATACAAAGAGAATAATGAATAGGTGCCGGTGTATTACCGGCCAGTGATACCTTTGAGAGGTTCTGGACGCATAGAAACCTCAAGACCGAAGCTCGAGAGATTCTAGTGTCCAGAACCTCAAGATGGTACTCACTGGTAATACACTGGCACCTATTCATTAATTTTTTTTAATATGTGAACTTGGATTTTGTTTTGCCTTTTTTTCTTTGTGGCTGCATCCCAGTATCCCCCCCCCCCCGGCTCTCCTTACTGACTTCTCACATTGCTTACCCACCTTTAGGTCATCTGATATGACTACACCCAGATCCCTTTCCATTATTGTTGTTGTTAGTACCTCCCTGCTATTGTGTACTCTTCTCCTGGATTTTTATTTCCGGTGCATTACTTTGCACTTCTTTGCATTGAATCTAAGTTGCCATATGTCTGACCATTCCTCCAACCTTGCCAAGTCCCTTCTCATCCTTTCTACCCCTTGTGTATCAACTCTGTTACAGATCTTTGTGTCATCTGCAAAGAGGCATACCTTTCCTTCCAGACCCTCTGCAATGTCACCTATAAAGACGTTAAAGAGGACTGACCCAGTACTGAGCCCTGAGGTACTCCACTAGTAACCCCTTTCTTCAGAATGTGTTCCATTCACTATTACCTTCTGTGTCCTGTTGTGCAGCCAGTTTGCTACCCAGGCTACCACCCTGGGACCCACTTCCAGGCTGGCTAACTTGATTATTAATCTTTTGTGCGGGACTGTGTCAAATGCCTTGCTAAAGTCTAGGTAGGCCATATCCATAGCCCCTCCCTGGTCTATTACTTTGGTCACCCAGTCAAAGAAATCGATTAGATTGTCTGACATGACCTTCCTGCTGTGAATCCATGCTGCTTTGGATCCAGTGATGTGTTGGTGACAATTGATTCAGGGAGCTCTACCTTGTTGTCCTGTCTACAGCGAAATTGTGCTTATAAATGCATCTCCTTATCCACAGGGAGTCTGAGGCACTTTAGGTCATACTCGAGGTGGGGACTGGCGTGGTGACTAGGGTCGGCATGATCTATATACCCCTGGCACAGGGGCCGGAGGGTGGCAAAGAGCACATAGAATCCATACACAAGATAGCAGACATGGGTGAAGTAATGCTGATGAGAGACGTCAACTTGCTAGACATAAACTGGAGTTCCCACTCAGCAAACTCTCTGAAGAACAAAAGCTTTCTCGATGTTGTAGGGGGATCAGGATTAAGGCAGCCAGTCAAGGAACCAACTAGAGGGGAAGTGGTCCTTGACCTGGTGCTCACAAATAGCGAAAACATCTCGGAAGTAACAGTCAGTAGTTATCTCAGAACTAGCGACCACAGCATTGAGTGGTTCCAGGTGAATACAAGTAGGGAAACTAAACACTCCAAAACTAAAGTCTTGGACTTTAAGAGGGCAGATTTTAATAAAATGAAGGAATATCTTAAACAGAACCTTCTAGGCACAGTAAGCAGGAGGAGGGGGGGTAGAGGAACACAGGATAAGGATCAAGATGGCCATAACCAAAGTCTCAAATCAGTGCCTAAAAAGAGTGAGTAAAACAAAAAGAAGGAGAAAACCACTTTGGTTTTCCAGGGAGGTGGCTGCCAAAATCCAAGAAAAAAATGCAGCTTTTAAAAGGTACAAAGACACTAAAACTGAACAAGACAGGGATACATACAAGGAGAAGTTGAGGGAAGCAATAGGACAATCAGATTTTCAAAGGCATCAACAGAGGAAAGGATAGCTAAAGGGGTAAAGAAGGGGGAGAAAGCCTTCTTTAGATATATCAGTGAAAGAAGAAGGAAGGGAAGGGTATAGTCAGAATAGCAAAGGAAACGGGGGACACACGAAGAATGACAGGGAAAAAGTGGAGTTACTGAATGGCTACTTTTGCTTGGTTTTTACTAAGGAAAGAGATGGTAGCAGACCCAAGCTAGGGGGGAACAGCACCTTTGGTAAGGAGGTAGACTCAGGACCATTCACAAGGGAGAGAGTCCTAAAACTAAGGAAACTGAAGGTAAACAAAGCAAAGGGGCCTGACGAAATACACCCCAGGATACTCAAGGAACTGAAAGAAGAGCTGGCAGAACTCTTCAACCTATCTTTGGAACAGGGAGTTGTCTCCTAGGATTAGAGAAGAGCCACTGTTGTCCCCCTTCATAAGAGTGGAAGTAGGGAAGTCACAGGGTAACTATTGACCGGTAAGCCTCACATTGATTGTGGGCAAGATTATGGAAGCACTCCTCAAAGAAAGAATCATCTCCTATTTGGAGGAGAGCACAACATTAGATCCTAGACAACATGGGTTTACAATGGGGAGGTCGCGCCAAATTTAATAGACTTCTTCTACTCAGTGTCCAAGGTAGTGGACCAGGGTGGAACAGTGGATGTACTCCATCTAGATTTCAGTAAAGCATTTGACTCTGTTCCACACAGAAGGCTGCTAAACAAGCTAGCTAGCCAACCTAGGAGTGGGTCTGAAAGTAGTAAACTGGGTGCAAAGCTGGCCGAGTGGGAGAACCCAAAGGGTACTAGTAAATGACACACTATCGGAGGAAAGGGAGGTGGCCAGTGGGGTGCCTCAGGGGTCTATATTAGGTCTTATCCTACTTAACATCTTGATTAGTGACTTAAATGAAGGTTTAGAGGGTAAAGTGTGCCTGTTCGGAGATGACACAAAGATCAGTAACAGGGTTGACACTCCCAAGGGGGTGCAAATGATGAAGTCTGACCTAAAGAAACTGGAACAATGGTCTGGGACCTGGCAACTGAATTTCAATGTGAAAAAGTGCAAGGTCATGCACTTGGGGAATGGAAACCCGGAGGAGGAATACTTCATGGGAGGAGTGAGACTGGAGGCCACGAAGCAGAAGGACCCGGGGGTGATTATTACGGACGATATAAAAACAAGCAAACTGTGTGAAAAGGCAGCACTTAGGGCAAACAGGATGCTGGGTTGCATAAGCAGGGGAATCTCCAGCAGGAAAAGGGAGGTGGTGCTCCCGCTCTACAGATCACTGGTGAGGCCTCACCTGGAGTACTGTGTACAGTTATGGTGACCACAACTCAAAAAGGACATACTGTAGACAGATTAGAGAGGGTTCAGCGCAGGGCAACTAAAATGATACAAGGGCTACATGAGAGACCATATGAAGATCGACTGAGGGAACCCAACATGTGTTCTCTCGAACAGATGAGGGATGGGGGGACATGACAAAGACCTTCAAATACCTAAAAGGTATCAACAAAACTCAGGTACAAGACCTGTTCCTGGGTAGGAGTTACACAAAAACCTGAGGGCATGATATGAAGGTTGAGGGAGGGAAGATACAGGGTAATGCGAGGAAGTTCTTCTTCATGGAGAGAGTGGTGGACCCATGGAACAGTCTACCCCAGGAGGTGTTAGGGCTGAGGACGGTTGGAAGTTTCAAACACACATGGGATAAATACAAAGGCATCATAGCACTCAGCAATAAATAGGGGAAGGGGTAGTTACTCTAAAATAGGCAGACTAGATGGATCGTAAGATCCTCTTCTGCCATCACTTTTCTATACTTCTATGTTTCTATGTTCACCGTTTTAATTTGGTGATTACCCAAGCATCCAAAGTGTGGCTTTGAGAAGCGCTGAGAGACAAGTTATTTACAACTATATCTTGTTTAAAATGGCCAATTAAATTGTTTTTTTGTTTCTAAAACTGGAGAGGACTGCTGTTTCCTACATACAGAGAAAATGGACCACAAAAAGGGGTGTGCCCTGATGGGTTGTCTAGGCATTTCCAATCCAAATGCTGCCTATGTTACTGTGTAGAAATCACACATTTATATGGATGATGTCTTCCTGTGACTTTGTTCTTTTCCTCTTAGTTATCACAGCGTTATACAGCTGACCTTTTTCCTAACTGAGCTGCTGCAGAAAGCAAATGTTTTTGGAACAGATTTGCTTCCTTTACTGGTAATTTCCATTTAATAAATAGCTGCACATAAAGGATTTGCAAACAGCACCCTTACAGCTGCTCCTGCATCTGAAGTATCATTTATTGGCAACTTCTCCAATATTTTACTGTTACCCCATCAAACCCTTGTCCCCTCCACCTATTTTGTCCCACATACCTCCTGCTGCAGCTAGCTCAAATCAGGTCCATCAACTTCTAAAGTCCCCTAGACCTCTCCCTCCATGGTGGGGCTTTCCTGGACAAAGCAGGAGACCTAGGATGAGGAAAAGATTACTCTCACAGTTAAAGAGACATAGGGCTTGATTTTCAAAGATCTGAGAATGCTGCAAGCCCCTGGTTGTTGCCTACTGTTTGGTGCATGCGGCTTGTGGCATTCTCCCAGCCGGTGATCAGGATTTTTAATCCCGAGCACCACAGGGTTGGCACCAAATCTTTGGCACAAGCTGCCGTAAACTGAGGAAACTATTGCAACTGTGCTGAATGTAGTAAAATCAGGTGCATCAAAGCAGTTTGGTACAGCTGCGCCAAAAAATGGGTTTGATGCAGGGCTTGCATCAAGCCGTGAGTCACCCTTTGAAAATCGAGCCTATATATATATATATATATATATATATATATATACTATATTAGCATGATACTTGCTCATGAGACCATCTTCATAGTCCAACTCAGAACCATTTACTGACGTCAACAAAAAGGGCAAGTGGACATGTGGACAGAAAGGTACAAAACTACAGAACCCCCATCCCCCTGGATCACAAGGGGTCAGTCACATAGTGATGGTTGCTACCAACCCTTCCGGTAGGCATTATAGTACCACTTGTCTTCACCCCCGACCCTCCAGGTCACCTGCCCCCTTCCCATTGTATACACATTGGCACCAACATTTCCACACCCCACCACCCGGTGTGCCATACAGCAGCCTGACACTGGGGTGTTCCCAGTGTCATAAAGTCCCCTGAAACTAAGACAATCATCCTGCATTTATTTATTTTTTTGTTATAACCTGTAAAAAAGAAAGCAGTCCCTCATTGATCTGACCCCCTATACTCCCCACCCCACCACACACACACACACACGCGCACAAAACCTCACTCACCTGAATATGTCACACAACGTATATCCACACACGACTGAAGATATGTCTTGCTGTTGGAACCAGTGACTGCGATATGAGAAAATAAGGTAAGCCCAGTTTAATGTATTTCAACAGGGTTTGAACTTCTGTTCAATGTTTTTTGTCATTTTTGAAAATTTTTTACACCACATTTTCATCATGGCTTTTTTGGGACCCCAAGTCATGAACAAGGGTGATGACATTTTTCAAATCCATCCCAAAAGGTGATTTCGTGGTCGCTGTTCAACTTTTGGGCTGGATTTGAAATTTTCACCACCCTTGTTCATGAGGTGGGGTCATAAGAAGGCTATGCTGAAAATCTGGGTTACAAATATTTAAAAAGTTATGAGTGTACTTTAAAATTTTTTAATGCTCATTAATAACTTTGCTAATTTTCCA
Organism: Neoceratodus forsteri; assembly: GCA_016271365.2. Classification (NCBI taxonomy): domain Eukaryota; kingdom Metazoa; phylum Chordata; order Ceratodontiformes; family Ceratodontidae; genus Neoceratodus; species Neoceratodus forsteri. Next base: position 1,336,272,780 of record CM057455.1, on the reverse strand, counting down.
TATTTTGACCCCACATTTTCAACATACTCATTTTTTTTCAGCCACCTCAGAACATGATGAGCAGGATAAAGGGCACTATGAGTTGGTTTAAGAATGGGGTGGGAGTGGGTCCTAGGAAGTTGTGGGAGATAAGTTTGTTCTGTATTTTGAAGTTGGGGTTAAACGAAATGGGCTAATCTAAGAGGAAAAGAGGTTGGGTATGAAGAAGTTTGGGTAGTTACTTGCTAATGAGCAGGGAGGTGCCGATGGGAATATCTTTATCCTCACTCCCCTTCTTACAGCTCTGCTACACAGTCATATCTACCCTCCATCTCAGAACTTGGCCCTTCCCTGATGCTTCACCATGGGGGGACCTCACCCAGCTCGCTACTCAGCCACCTGTCACCTCCCGGCTCTATAAAAGACTGCAGGAGGTATCCACCCCCAAGGACACAGACAAGTGCCCCCACTGGGAGAAAGAATTCCCGGAACTTAAACAGCTCCCCATTTACCAACTCATGTGGAGGAATCTGCACAAATACATCAAATTTGATGGGCTCAGAACCATGCAATACAAGATTGCTCACAACATGTATTACACACCATCCAAGCTCCATGGGATGGGTAACCTCCTGTCTCCTAACTGCAGCAAGTGTCAGTTAGATAAAGGAAGTCTAAAACACATCTTATGGGATTGCCCAAAAGCTAGACCCCTATGGGAAGACATCCGCAGTCACTTAGACCCACTCCTAGAGCTAAATGATTCCTTCACACCTTGAATCTGCCTACTGAGCCTTGACATGGACATAGTCTTTGGCCCCCACAAATTTCACATTTCCCTTATCTCAGCAATAGCCAAAAAGGCAATACTCAAACACTCGCTGGATGACTCTATGCCCAGCTTCAGGGAGTGGCACATCTCCAGCCTGGAAGCACTTGGAATGTAGAAAATGATTAGCTCCTGCAACAACAGACTGCCCCAGTTCTGCAAAAGATGGCGGTCCCTAGAAACTCTTTGGCTACTGGACTGACCCCTCCCCAGGTCACAGGGGAGAAAAAGCCTCCTCCTCTCAACAATCTCTAGCCATCCCACCTCTGAGAGACATAACCTGATAGCATTTGCCAAAAGCCGGGGGGGGGGGCAACAAGCGCCACCCCCTGCTCCTACAGAATGAAGAACAGGGAAGTTTGACATTGTCTGTACTGTATAAACAATTTGTTCACAATTTGTAATTGTCTGTTTAATTGTATCCTTGAATATTTTTTCAATAAAATATATTATATTACAAAAAAATAAAGGGCACAGTGAGGACGTTTTCTTCACGGAAAGGATAGTGGATGCATGGAATAGCCTACCCCAGGAGGTGGTGGGAGCTAGCACAGTGGGGTGATTCAAACATGCATGGGATAAGCATAAGAGAACCCTAGAGGTGGGAAGGAAAGGCTAAAGCTGATGAACAAGTAGGGTCAGTGACCGCTGTATACAGGCAGGGAATACAGGCAAACTGGATTGACCTTGCTGTCCTTATCTGCTGTCAACTTCTATGTTACTAAGTTTCTGTGACAACTGTCATTTTTCAGATTCTGGTCAAAACATGTTTTCGCACTTGTGGCATGAATTCATTTTTCAGGCAGGATTTGAAACATTTCACCTACCAGGTTCATGAGGTGGTGTCATAAGAAGGCTATGCTGACAATTTGGGGACAAAATATTAAACAACAAACTTACGAATATACCTTAATATTTTCCTATACTCACTTATAACTTTGGTAATTTTCAATATTTTGACCCCAAATTTTCAACACAACCATTTTCTCACACCACTTCATGAATGCAGCAGCTGTCATTTTTGAAATCCTGCCCAAAATGTGTTTTCACACCTGTGGTGTGAAATGATGTTTCAGTGGGCATTTGAAAATTTTCACCTACTGGATTCATGAGGAAGGCTAGGTTGAAAATTTGGTGTAAAAATATAGTAAAATGACAAGTTATGAGTGAACATTCAAATATTTAAATGTTCATTCATAAGTTCACAAATTTTTAATATGTTTACTCAAACTTTGAACATAGTAATATTTTCACACCACTTCATGAATGTGATCCATGTAGTTTCTTTAAATCCTGGACAAGACATGTTTTCACAGTTGTGGTGCGAAATTATGTTTCGGCCAACATGCTATAAATGCCACATGTCACATTTATAAGGGGAGTCCTAAAATGATTATCTTGAAAATTTGGGGACAAATTAAAAAAGAATTATTAAGAAACATTGTGTGTGGTGCCAGACTTTACCTCAGTAAGTAGTGCTTTGTGATCCCATGCCGGTGAGCTGATTTTGGGAGTAAACTCAGTGAGCCAGCTGGATGGGGTGAAGCTGGGGAATGGCGCTATTATGTGACACCACCACCCCCCAGCCTGGGAAGGAATGCTGCAGGATTGTCTGCATGGTCTCAGATACTCTATAGTGAATACAACTCATCTCTTGGCATAGGGCCCTGCACCTCAGCACCCATGGGTGGCAGAGGGCATTGTGCACAGAGTGACAGAAGGACTCTTTGCCCTGCATGACTGTATCTGTGGCCACATGGAAAAGCGCAGGGCCCTCTGCAGCCCACCAGACAGCTCCACAGATTCTTGACATGTCACTGCACTTCCATAGGGTGGTGGAGTCTTCGCTTGGCACAGGGCTCAGAGGGTCCTGCGTATCTGCATCTGTCTACACAGGTTACAAAGGGACCTGCGTGAATGAGGATACCACACTCAAATCTCAAAAAGAAGAGAAATATTTTGCAAAAAACTGCATTTATGCACCAGTTAGGGTTCAACCTAATGCAACAAAAGTAGAGAAATGTGCTGTTACTGTGTCCAACCCTAACGCACCACTCCCAAAAGTAGCAAAAGGAAAAAATATTAGGGTTTTAGGTCTCCAGAATTTTGGTAGATCAGTGGTGGGGTCTTCCTTGGGGTTGTCAACCCTAATGCCCACCCCTTCCCCTAAGCAAACAAGCTCAGATGTGATCTCTCTTCTTCGTACATGGCCCTGAAGAGTGCTACAACAGATTATGTTGGCAACATGAAGTGAGGCACAGTGCTCTACCTTTAAAGAGTGTATCACTATAAGGCACCGGCTTGGAGCTGTACCTTGTACTTCAGACAGAAGGCAACGAGCTTGGGGGAAAGGGTGAATACTAAGGTTAAAACCCCCAAAGAAGACCCCACCACTGATTCGCCAAGACTCTGGAGACCCAAAATCCAAATGTTTTTTTTTTACTGCTTGGGTGGGGATGGGGAGTTATGGTTGGAAACCTTAACATCACATTTTGCTACTTTTGTTGCATTAAGTTGAACCCTAACTGGTGCATTAACACAGTTTTTCTTGCAAAGAATATAATATTCAAACCCCAGGAAATCTTACTATATTCTGACTTATGCAGTATAATCTCACCACAGGACTGCCCCGGAGCCTAAATGGTTAATAGAACCTATGAAAATGATGGAATGCTAGGCTCGAGCTCGGTTTTCAAATCACTGTCGCTGGTAAACAGTTCTAAACCGTCAGATTCTTTACTCCACTTGCCTCAGTAAGCAGTCTCTGAAGAGCTCTCCATCATCGCTTGAAGAAACTTTAACTTCTTGGTTATTTTATCAGTAAATTTATTTTATTTGGTATTCTTTTCACTGTCCTTGGTTTCAGGTAGTACTTGTTTAGATTTTAGTTTTAGAGGGGTAAGTAGTCGTTTTGCTCCCCAGTTTCTTAACTGAGAGGAAACCGACAGTCTCCCTAATTCATTTTTCTTCTCTTTTAGTACAGTACTTTAGCTTAAATTCTGTTCCGACTTGGTATAGTTGGTTATTTTAGTGAATTTTACTGGGGTAACTCCTGGTCAGTGGGTCTCTTTTTTCCACCGGGATAACTCCTGGGCGGTTGTTATTATTTAAAAAATTCCACGGTAACTCCTGTTTTTTTCTTATTCCAGTGTGACAACCGGGGAAAAAAAAAAGATTACATTTACTTTACTTTGTGTGGTATCTGGGTTATGTCACAGAAACCAAAAAAGAGAACAGGACCCAGTGGTTTGCAGCACTGTACTGAATGCAGGGAACTGTTTGCAAAAGCAGATCCTCATCTTATTTGCTTGTTCTGTCTGGGGTCTGACCACTTACACAGACTGTGAGACCTGTGCCAGTTTTCCTCAGTCTACCTTAGACAGGAGATTAAAAAGACTGAAGGAGAAAATGACTGAAAAGGCTGCTAACCCAGCCGTTGAGCAACCGGATGAACTGGAGGGGCTGCGCTGTGACAGGGGCAATAGCTCTACAAAGAAACATACCACAGATAATGCTGCTGAACCGGCCATCGTGGTTACAAAGAAGAAAAAGAAGCACCAGGAACTGTAACTGAAGCACACCGTGATTCCTTCTGCTGAAGAGATTGCTAACGTGATTAAAATTATTCAGTCTCTCCAATCCCCAGTTCTGGCTGGTAAGCATCAGGTTACTCATACCCCTGGTTCACAGGATATCCCCGGTTTAACAGACCCTAGTGGGGATCTTTTTGAGGACACTGAGTTTGGCATTGAACCCAATGAGGAAGACGGAGATGAGGACTATGGGGAGCCTATTGACCCAGACATCTCTCCTGATCTTCACAGACCAGATTCCCCTAACATGGGAACCGAAGATTTTACCTCTTACTTTGTGTTTATGAAGCAAGTAGCTTTGTCTCTCAGCCTCCCATCCCAAGAAGATATAGAGGATGAGGAGGAAGAGGATTATAAAGAGACGATGGATGTCCCACCATCAAAAAGGTTGCTCCTTCCTCTTCACAAATCTTTAAAAAGCAGGCCATGAAGGTGCTGCAAACCCCCACTTCTGTTCCACCTACAGACAGGAAGGTGGACAGAAAGTATTGGGTGGCCAAGGCTGGGGCTGAATTTCTTTTTGGGCATCCTAGCCATGAAAGTGTGGTACAGGCTACAGCTTGTGACAAAGCTGGCATCCTTCTGGCCTCTCACCCTCCTGAAATGGATTCTAGGAGGGTGGATTCCATTGCAAAGAAAATGTATTTGGGATCCTCCCTGGCTTTTAGGCAGGCTTCTTACATGGCCTATATAGCCAGGTATCAAAAAAATATGTGGTCTACAGTTTTAGAGATTGCCAAGGCAGCCCCTCCCCCCATGGTTGCTGATCTGGAGGAAGCTGCAAAAAGGGGCATTGAAGCCTCTAAAACACAGTTTCGGATGGCAGTGGATTCTAATGACACTGCATCTAGGCAAATGGCATCTTCTGTGTCACTAAGAAGGTTTGCCTGGCTCAGGACTAACAACCTGACACAGGATACTCAGAACAAAACCATGGATTTTCCTTGTGACCCTGAGTCCCTGTTTGGGGAGCAAACAGATGCATACATGAGAAAAATGGATGAGTACAAGGCTGCCTACAAAAGTGCAGCAGCTAAAGAGAGGGCTGCCAACCCTCAGAAGCACCATGCAAGGGGTGGCAGAGATAGGACTCCTTATAGGCACTTTTTCCAGCCTCAAGTTTTTCCCCAGTACCAGTCTAGGGGATACATCAGGGGAAGGGGCAGGAGGGGCAGTGGCCACACTAGTCCCAGTGTCCAACCAGTAGCACAGTCCAAACAGGCTCCCTGAGGGGATTGTTCAGGTCGCCTCCCCACTTCCAGTATGGGGCAGGTTGGCCCACCACTTCCAAGAGTGGGAAAATATCACCACAGACAAGTGGTCCTGGAAGTAGTGGGCCAAGGACTTGTCCTCAGTTTCAAGACAATGCCAAAGCTGAGGTCAAGGGCCTTCAAACCCTCTTCCCCATCAGAAACTTCTCTGCTGAAAAAGGAAGTTTCAAGCCTTCTGCTGCTGAAAGCAGTGGAACCAGCCCCTCCTTCCCAGTCAGGAAAAGGACTGTATTCAAGGTACTTCCTTACAATAAAGAAAACAGGTGAGTGACAACCCATTCTGGATCTCAGATACCTAAACAAGCAGCTGACAAAACCAAAATTCAAGATGGTCACGCTGGCTACTATACTACCAACCCTAAGACAAGGAGACTGGCTAGCAACCTTGGATCTGAAGGATGCCTACTTTCACATCCCAATCAGAAAGTCACACAGAAAGTACCTCAGGTTCTGGCTGCCATCAGGTCATTACCAATTCAGAGCAATGCCCTTTGGACTGACATCTGCTCCAAGGGTGTTCACAAAATGTCTAGCAGTGGTAGTGGCACACCTAAGATGACAAGGGGTATCAGTGTTCCCCTACCTAGACTACTGGTTCATAGTGGGCCAGTCATGCCATCAGGTAAGGGAGGCTTTGTCAGTAACACAAGACACTCTCTCATCCCTGGGTTCTTGGTGAACCACAGAAAGTCTGCCCTAGAACCAGTCCAACTGTTCAGATTCATAGGGGCAGAACTGGATACAAAAAAGGAATGGCTTACCTTCTTCAAGACAGGGTGGACAACCTTATCTAGGTAGCCAATTCCTTCAAACTGCATGTCTCCAGGCCAGCAAGGCACTTCCTACAGTTGTTAGGCCACATGGCAGACTCCACAGCAATGGTGCCAGGGGCCAGGTTCCAGATGAGGGACATTCAATTCCACTTAAGGGAATACTGGTCACAAAGAAAGGACCCTCTTTCAAAATTGGTTCCTGTCACAGTCAATTTTCTCCAAGCCCCTCAGTGGTGACAGGAGAGAAACAATCTCAGACAAGGAACGCCCTTCCTGCAACAGATTCCCTCTCTGGTACTCACGACAGATGCATCCCTCCAAGGGTGGGAAGCACATCTGGGGGACTACACTGCACATGACACATGGGAAGAGCAGTTCTTCTGGCTCTTCAGTCATTTGTCAATCAGGTCAAAGGAAAGGTGGTCTAGGTCAGAACACACAACACAACCACCATGTACTACATAAACAAGCAAGCGGGAACAAGGTCAACTCCCCTCTGCACAGAGGCAATGAGAATCTGGGCCTTGGCATACTCCTTGAATGTTTCCCTCTCAGCTGTCCACCTTCCAGACAAGGACAATGTCTTGGCAGATGCTCTCAGCAGAATAAACCAGAACCATCACGAGTGGTCACTGAACAAACAGGTCTTGCAGACCATCGTCAGGAGATGGGGCACCACAGAGGTAGATCTGTTTGCAGCTCCAGACAACCACCAGCTCCCACAATATTGCTGCAGGCCCCCACCAAGGGCACAATTCCTCTGGATGCACTTCTGCTGGACTGGAAAGGGAGGTTCCTGTATGCTTTTCCTCCTTTTCCTCTGTTACTGAAAGTACTAAACAAACTCAGGCTTCAGCTAGCCACAATGATCCTCATTGCTCCAGCTTGGGCCAGACAGCCTTGGTACTCCATGCTCCAATCATTTTCAGTAGCCACGCCAATCAGTCTCCCCAGGAGGTACAACCTATTGTCATCCTCACAGGGCAGGATCATGTATCCCAATCTGCTATCACTCAGACTCAAGGCATGGCTCTAGAAGACTTAGAGTATGCAGATATGCATCTCTCAGAAGGAGTCATGGATATACTGAGAGTTTCCAGAAAGCCTTCTACCAAGCAAACATACACCTCCAAATGGAAAAGATTTTCCTTTTGGTGTCAGGGTAGGGGCTTGGACCATGCCCAAGCTAGTCTCTCTATAGTCCTGGACTATATGGCCCATTTGCATTCCACAGGTTTAAGCATTTCCACCTTGACAGTGCATCTGGCAGCTGTCTCAGCTTATTTATCAACAGGTAAGGCATCTTCCTTGGCTTCAAAGCCAGTGTTCAAGAATTTTTTTAAGGGGTTACTACATTTGCATCCACCACACAGGGAACCAACTCTCATGTGGGATTTGCATATTCGCATTGTTCAGCTTATGCAGCCCCCTTTTGAGACCATATCTACAGCAGATCTCAAATATGTGACTTGGAAAACAGTGTTCCTGGTAGGCAGTGTCCACAGAGCAGGGCTATATTGCTGTCCATAGGGACAACATACAGTAGTTCTCAGAACTAACAGAAAATTTCTGCCAAAGGTGGTATCAGATTTTCACCTTAACCAGTCTATTACCTTTCCAGTCTTCTTTACTGACCATTCCACTTCAGGTGAGTGTAGGTTACACAGCCTGGATGTAAAAAGAGCAGTCAGCTACCATCTGGACCACACAAGGGGACACAGGCAGGATATGACCCAGCTCTTCCTCACTTATGAAGAGGTAGGAAAAGGTAAACCTGCCACCAAACAATCCATTGCCAGGTGGACCATAGCTTGTATTCAGTTCTGTTATGGCAAGGTGTGTAAGCAACCACCTGCGGCCTCAGGGCCCTTTCCAGCAGGGGTACTGCAGCCTCTCTAGCAGCTGCTAAAGATATTCCCCTAGTGGACATCTGCAAAGCTGCAACTTGGAAAATAGGCACTGCTTAATAATCTGCATAAGTCAGAATACAGTAAGATTTCCTGGGGTTTGAAGAAAAAATTACTCACCTCAGTAATCTTGTTTCTTCTAAGGGAATCTTACTGTATTCTGAGCTTCCTCCCTTCCTCTCCTACTTGAAACCTATGGTCCTGCACTACAGCTGTGGTAGAGATGTTGCAAACCTGAGGGTATACTATGTTCTATTTTTTTGGGCATCTGTGACTTGAGTCTTAGGGATGCCACTTTAAAGTTTTTCAAAGAGGGGGTAAATCCCTTAGTTATACCCTATTGCTGTTGAGGAGGATTATTATTATTATTATTATTATTATTATATTGTTATGATCATTATAGTAGTAGGAAACTGCTTAGTGCATGCTTCATAAGAATCTGATGGTTTAGAACTGTTTACCAGGGACAGTGATTTGAAAACCAAGCCCGAGCCTAGCATTCCATCATTTGCATAGTTTCTATTAACCATTTCGGCTATGGGGCAGTCCTATGGTAAGACCATACTGCATAAGTCAGAATATAGTAAGATTCCCTTAGAAGAAACAAGATTACTATGGTAATTTTTTCTTGATTCCTATCTTACCAAAAAAAGCATCAGTATAAGTACAGTATTCTAGATATTATGCTCCTACTACTTTCTCTGTAATAAGAAAAAAGTCCCACTGCTATTTCAATTGAAAGTCAGTAATTGATCTGCACTGGGTGAACCATAAAGATCAGTGGTTAGTTTAGCCTTAAAAATGGACAATTTTTTAATTATTTGAGCACAGAATTTAATTAAAATGCTTTACAGTTGAAACAGCACAAGAAGTAGTAGTGCAGGGTGAGGGTGTTTTCACTCTAAGATGGTTCTCTTCCTGAGATGTCCTTTGCTCCAGTGGGATTTTATTTAATCATATGAACATTATCCCTGGTTGTTTCTGGATCTGAGCTGTTACAATCCAACAGCCCTCTGCACCCCCTTCTTGTTTTGAAAGGGTATTTAAAGATAAGTTTGTAGTCCTTACTCAAACATAGCACAGTATGAGTTTTTAGCGTGTCAGTCAGTGAGTTAGAGGGAAAGGGTAAAGAGAAGCTAATCAGGATGAAATGAGATTAAAGGCTGTCTAATTTTACAGCAACTGTGATCCATCAGCCACTGTGAAAGTGACAGTGGAAATGAATGATGGAGACAGACAGGTGGGGCTGTACATTTCGCTGATTTATCCTCAAACGCGCTGGGCCTTATTTTATTGAGTGAACATGACCGCATTTATCATGACTGTCATCTAAAACCACTTCCCTCCATTTAAAAAGGTCACTTTACTAGGAAGGAGTAGGACTAGGCACTTTCGAAACAGATCTAAAATCTAATAATGCATGTTTGTAAGGCCCATTGTAAGTCGTCTGCTTTATAAGCAGTAAAGAAGGACACTAACACTAAGAGAAATTATAAAAAGGGTCTGAGAAATAGAGCTTTGTGATTGGTTATAAGCATTCTGTCAGCCTTATGTTAATCTTTTATTAACATACATGTAGAGCTTAATCATCTGCTGAACAAGGTTTAACACCTTTTTGTTGTTATAACAGCAATAAAGCATTCCCAAGGGATTTGTTAATGGTCAGTTAAACACCCTCTGGGGGCAGGTGGCACTCCGCTATACCTCCTGCAACACTACACTCCTAGAGGGTAATTAACAGATCATTAACATAACCCCTGGTCATGCCTTATTGCTTAAAAAGACACTGACAGTGCCTGAGAATATAATCCCTACATGCATACCTGTAGAGGACATTATTGTAGATAAAATACTATGAATAGTATGCTTGCAACAGGAGTTCAACACTTCAGTTTGGTGATACTTTCCTGGAGGTAATTCTGTGCTAAAGTACCACTAAATGTCATGTCTGTGGCAAGCTAGTTGCTACCAACACTCATTCACAACATTCTTATCTCTGGTCCTAAAACTACAAAATGTCTATGATGCACTATTGTACCCTGATCTGAGGAACAACTGGTATTCAGTACTAAATGCCTAACTTTAAAATGAGGTTAGTCAGAAAGCATTCTCCTGTCAAGTACCAGTATCTTGATAGTCACTGTCAGTGAATGTAAAGCAGATCCCTGCTCTTAGAGAATTCAACAAACAAACGTACAGCACACTGGAGATTATGTGCCAATGCAGTTTCCTGAAAATACTGCACATGTGGCGCAAATATTCCACGGCAGAATTTTTGAGAAATTTTAAAAAGCAGCAAGGCATTATTTTTTCACAAATGTGTCCCTTCATTCTCTGCCCACCGGGAAAAAAGGTTTTAGAGTAGGGATCCACGCAGAATCTTTTAATATTTGCATGAATTGTGTGTATGAGTGAATTTACTGCTACAACAACTTTGTACTGTGCCTGCTTAAAAAAATCCAGGTGATTTCCTACTTCAGTGTGATTTTTTCCAGAATGGAGAAACTTTAAGTCAAATAATATGAGGCAAATTTTCTATTACTTTTTGACTTGTGAATTTAAATCAGCACCAACAAATTCACAATTTGGAGGACCCTTACAAAAGAAATACCCATTAATTGCGTCACAGCTTTCAACTTCAGATTTGACAAAGTACTGACTCTCATTTTAATATCATTGTAAAAACACTGTTGCTTTGGGGAGTACTGTCACCTCTTAAAAAAAACATACTGGGGTATAGTTCCTTCTATTAGGCTACAACAGGGTGTATTTCAGTGAGGTCAAGCTAAACCACAGCTCTAATCATTGAATCCACCTGAAAAGAGTTTGCTTTTCCTGACTGTTTTACCTTCTCTGGTACCACTGAGTGACTGTAACCACTAGATGGCAAACATCACTTTGCCTGTCATCATCATCCACTGTTTTAAATAATCACCCAAAACATCAATTCATAAATTAATTCTGAATATTAAATCACAATGCAAGTGACTGACAAATATACGTGCTTATTTATTTAATGCAGAATCTACAAAGTATCGTTTTAATCTAAGGAATCACTCTGGGTGTTGTACAAAATTCATTTACTCATCCACCGTAATAGGAAAAAATAACAGAAAATAATTTTTAAACTGTTACTGTAATTACGACAAGTGGCGCAGACAAACCTTGCCTAACAGGGAATTCCAGCATTGAGGTGCAAAGGTTAAAAAGGTAGCATCACCCGCAGTGCTTAGATTAGTTCTCCGAGTCCGCAGGAATCTCCTGCTGGCAGGCCTTAACAGGAGACACAGGGCATGCAGTTCAAGGTTGTCAGAAATGTAGGAAGTGCGGATGTAAGACAAGCAGGTGTGCCCTGGATTCTGCATGTGTGATCTACATACTGAACCTCCAGAAGAACAACTGGAATGAGTTAGGCAGCTCTCAACTAGGGTAACCTAAGTTATATTCTCATATGTGTTCCTTTTTCACAGTAAAATGCTTCTCTAGAAGGAGGCTCCAACATAAACCTGAAGAGAAAAATCAAAATAACTTCAAATAGTTGTCTTTCAGTGTTCTTACTGCACTAAGAAACACAACAGACTGAAGACTTGTTTCTCATGCAAGTTCACTTTCTTGTGAAGGGCACTGAGGGGAACAGGGTTGATGGTGGTGGTTTACCAGTAATACATACAGTGAAAAAACTTGGCACTGTTGTGCAGAGAGACAAATCTGGTATGAAAGATAAAGCTAAATGGTTCTGTAACCTATCGCCAGCCACATGGCCCAACAGATCTCATAGTTCAATGTTTGGTGCATAGCATAGTGCTTGTGTATACTATGAATTTTGAACTTTGCCTTTCTCTATTCCCACCCTTGGTAAGTAAGCTGGGTTGCGAGTAGGGAATAGGGAACCCAGCACCAAGAGTGAGCAGAGTGCCAGAGGAGGAGGAGGAGGAGGAGGCAGGGGAGGATGGTGGGTGTTTCACGATGCACTAAGCGAGAGCTGCTGGGAGAGGCTGACCTTTACTAGGAATGTGGGAGGAGCTATTCCCCTACATTGAACCTCTGGCTTCAGCCCTTCCAATAATGCATTCTGTTTCTAATATTTTTGCTTGAGCAGGACTTTTTATTTCAATATCGTTTTTTTTTCCTCTTAAATGTTCAAAATGATGTCAGATTGCTTATAAAAGAACAACTATTAAAAAAGTGTCATGATTTTAAAGAGCAACTGCTTAGTAAGGATGCACATCTTAAAGAATGAAGGTCTGGGGCCTTTAGTGGCCTGGGCAATCATTTTGTTTGTTTCTAATTCTTTCTTTTTTTATCACATTTTCATCATTCTGTTTATTTTTTTTTTTGCCAACTAGTAGTAAATAAGCATACAATGGAATCCTTGTATTATGAAGTCAGGAAACCTTCACTGACAGGGCTGGCAGTATTTCAATGGGAAATTGCAAATCTGTTTTCAGATTTTTATAGGGCAATAACACCTTCTACTACCTAAATATTATATATTTAATATAAATATGTGATGTTTCATAACCTGTGATCTTTTGTTATAATTTGACAGGTGACATTTTCCTCCTAATCAACTATTACTCAGAAGGAAGAAAGGAGAAGCCAAGTACTGCTTAAAAATTTTGAAAATTAACAACACAAAACATACTGCATAAAAGGCACAGATTGTTGCTGAAAAATTATCTATTTCTTTTGAAAAGGATAGGCAAAACATTTTTAGTTTCTCATTGCAATACACTGAGCTTCTAAGTAGTTGGTAATTTCTGACATCACAATACCAGCATTCTACTGAATTCTTTTTACTAGCAGTATGAAAGGCAAAGGTGAAACCCCACTTGTTTCATGGCACAAATATTTTATTACAAAAGTAGAAAGTAATTACTAACACAACAAAACACAATAAATAAAGCAGTTTGTTTATTAGAAGTGAACACCTGCTTTATTGGTAGCAATGGGGTGACTGACTTGCATTTTCCTCACATCCCCCACACTGTGAATAGAAGCCACTAAGTTTCAGCTGCTGCATTCCCTACATTCCCTGTCATGTCCAGCTGGGAGAAAAATAAGTGCTCCCATCTTCCAGTGATAGCTACCATCTTCCAGTGATGGCTTCATTCTTCCAGTGATGGCTCCCTTCATCCAGGGGGGGCTCCCTTGTTCCCTGTCATAGCTCTCTATTTTGAGTAGTGGCTTCCCACTTTCTGTGGTGGCCCCTTTCTTTCACTGGTGGCTCCCTTTTCAGTGGTTATTCCCTTCCTCCACTGACATTCCATCTTCCAGTGATAACTGACTTCTTCAAGTGGTGGCTTTTGTCTACCACTGGTGACTTTCATTTTTATGTTGGCGCGCTTGCGCAGCCAACATCTTGCGAGTAGTGCAGCTTTGGAGGTGCGGTCGCTGTTGGGTGAAGGCAGGGCATGCACTAGTAGGTGCGTCCCTCATTCCCCAATCAGCCTGCATGCTGGCCCCACACCAAGCATACATAATGTGGCGAGCACATCTAAGAAAGGTCTGCTGCAAAAGCGGGCAAAAGCTGGGTCAGGCTGTAGTCTTCCCTGGGCGCTCTTGCCGACATTGTGTGTGGCGGCCGCCAACTGCCAACTCTCAGGGTGCCCAACCCCTGCCGGCTTCCTGTGCCCTCATCTGCATGCCGATGGGGAGCCCACTCGCATCGGCATAAAGCACTTCCCCCTATTTGTTATATGTTGAGGGGGTGCTCAATCCCCTCGGTTCTCTCCCCGGTTTCCTTGTGTGTACAACGGGTGCCCCAATCCCGTCGGATAAATTAACCCCCCATTTGTGTTGTGTGCCGCGAGCGGTGCCCAATCCCCGTTAGCTGCAGCAACCCCAAAAACAGTGTAGTGGCACGCTGGGAGCCCACCCAGCATGCCAAATACCCCGGTAAAAAAAAAAAACTGCCCTGCAATGTTTTTTTTTCTTTCACCCTGTAACACAAAAACGGTCCCTCAGAGCCTCCCTACCCACCACCGTATTCCCACTGCGCAACTTTGCCTCTCCACAGCCCCCTCACTCCATACTTACCTCCGGGCGCGATATCTTGGTGGACCGAGAACATGTCTGCACTCTTCAAAGCTGACCACGAACTGAGGAAATGCCGGTAAGCTGTATAATGTAATAAATAGGGTTTTTTCAACTTTGATGCATATCTCAGGCATTTTTTGGAACTTCTGCACCAGATTTTCAACATGGGGTTTTTGGGACCCCTCCTCATGAATTCTGTCACTGTTATGATGTTAATCGGCCCCGAAAGGTGATCTCACAGTCACTGCACGGAATCACCTTTCAGAACTGATTAATGCAAGGACAGTGGCAGTGTTCATGAGGTGGCCTCTCAAAAAGCCTATGTTGCAAACCTGGTGGAAGAAATCCAAAAAAATGGCTGTTTTACAAGCATGCGTTGCACAGTTGCTATGCACACTCATAACTTCGCGAATTCGCAATATTTTCATGCCAGATTTTCAACATTGTCATTTTTCTACACCTCCTTGTGAAGAGCACAGCTGTCATTTTTCACATCCTGGCTGAAATGTGTTTCCGCACTTCCTGCGCACAATACCGTGGTTGCTGTGGGAAATCAGTGTTCGGGGCAGATTATGAAAATGACAGTGACACTGTTCATGAGTAGAGGTCCTAAAATAACTACGTTGAAAATTCGGTGATGATACTCCATAAAATGACTGTGTTACGAGTGTGCATTGCTCAGTTGCTACGCATGCTCATAACTTCTCGAATTCACAATAGTTTCACACCAGATTTTCAGCACTGTCATTTTTGTATACCTCCTTGTGAATAGTACAGCTGTCATTTTTCACATCCTGGCCTAAATGTGCTTCCGCACTTCCGGTGCACAATAGCGAGGTTGCTATGGGAAATCGGTGTTCGGGGCAGATTGCGAAAATGACAGTGACACAGTTCATGAGCAGAGGTCGTAAAATGCCTATGTTGAAGATTTGGTGATGATACTCCATAAAATGACTGTGTTACAAGCGTGTGTTGCGCAGTTTGCACACATGCTCGTAACGTGCATTTGTAATATTTTCACTGTGGATTTTCACCATTGGCATTTTTCCACACTTCTGGATGAACAGAACAGCTGTCATTTTATATATCCTGCCCAAAATGTGTTTCCGCACATCTGGTGCAGAATAGCGCGGTCGTTGAGCGAAATCACTTTTTGGGACAGTCTGAGGAAATGACAGTCGCACTGTACATGAGCAGAGGTGCTAAAATGCCAGTGTTGAAGATTTGGTCCCAAAAGTCCATAAAATGACTGTTACAAGTGTGCATTCTTTCCACACACCCTTAACCATAAAATTTGCAATATTACATACCATTTTAACACTGCCATTTTTTTTACACCACCTTATGAACAGTACAGCTGCCATTTTTCACATCCTGCCCAAAATGTGTTTCCGTACTGCACTACCAAAGCCAATGCCAGTGCGACAACATTCGGCATTGACAAATGCTTGTTCATTCTAACTACAATAACAGTCACAACCCACTGAGCAGAAACTCTGCACCATAAATAACACTCTCTTTTTGAGTAGCTAGTCAGCTTTCTGGTGCAGCAGGGAGAGGTGTAATTCAAACAGCAGCAGGGGGACAGCCACAGGTGGGTCATCAAATAAAGAGTGAAATTCATATAGAAATAGCCCTTCTGAACTCTAGGGGAACTCTCCACAACAAATATTAAGGTTCATACTAAGGTTCTTCGGAGCAAAGGAAGCCTGAGCCCATAGTAGCTCCTGTTTCCATTAGCAACAGTATTTTAAGTTAATCCCTCCTAGTATACATTTTGTCCAGTTTTTCTCTGAATTCTGATTTCGATTTACTCATGATGACATCTGTTGGTAGTTTGTTCCAGGGGTTTACAATCCTCTGTGTATAGTAGAATCTTCTTTTTGTGGTATTGTCTGACATTTAACCTGGAGAGCTAGAGTGGTTTGGGTAAGGCTTGTCCCCAGAACTTCAGTGCTGACCAAAATAGCTCACCAGTTTCTCCTGATGTGGCAGTTCTGTCTGGATTCACTGAGCAAGGAAGTGTTGCTCATCCCAGCACCCAAGAAAAAAACAAAAAGCAATTCTTTGAGAAAGAAACCCCGAGGGCACGAAACAGCAGCTGCAGACAAAGCACCAACCCTGGTAGAAGGGAAAAAGAGGAAGGTGTCAAGGGCTTCCAGGCCATGATCTTCTGATCCAGCCTCTACACACAGGCATCAGGATTCCATCTCATCCCCCCACCTTCCATTACACCAGCAGCAGTTCAATGTGTTTACTGTTCAGAATCCAGCTGTAGAAATCCTTTTGGATATAAATTTGCTGATTAGGGTTAATTTGACTTAACTTCAGAGTGCACACACACCACATCAAAATAACCCCTAAGTGTATTCTTACTGACCACGGGCCCCAGGCAGAGTCTCTCTTAATACCAGGCCTGGCGACTCCCCGAACTTCTACCAGCAAAAAATAGACGGGCAGATATAATTTCCTTGCTACATCTACAGCCCAGCTAGGGCTTGGTACATAAGACAAGGTGGCAGGGAATACAAAAAATGCCAGAGATTCTAAAACTGCTGAGAGCTGGACCTCGGCATTTTTCATACTAATGTATGTTATCACAGAGTAATCCCCTGAGAAACACGGCCCTAAAAAACATACATGTATGTTGTAAAACTGAACATAAATAATGTCATGGGGGCTCTTGCCTGAGAATGATAAGTAAGGAATAAGACACAACGAGGTGTGGTTTATGACCTGATAAGAGCACACCCCAGGTGTGTAATGAGGCACCAGGTGCTTGCGTCGAGGGCCTTTAGCACCTGGGAAGTGCTCTTATCAGGCCATAAACCACACCCCAGGGTGTCTTATTCCGCTTATAAAATTGGTCCCCCAGAAAATGAGTTAATTAAAAAATGGACTGAAAAAGTGTATGCAAAAGTAATAAAAAATATGATTGTATCAGTAGTAAAAAAGGAAAAGTAGTCCTTGACATTGTCTTGCAGTGGAGCTGTTTATTAGTTGTTGCTAATTATTTGATTATTGTTATTTATTGTTTCATTTTTTAAGGAGGTGAGGTCTGTCTGTCTATCTCTTCCCCTGCACCCCCTCCACAACTCTTCACACACACACACACACACACACACACACACACACACACACACACATAATTTTATTTATTTATTTTTTGGTAGGGTATCTTAATTGGCAGGCAACTAAACAGTGGCTGGTTTCACTGAGCGATATTCCTCTTCCCGCCCCACCACTGACAGAGAGACAGCCACGTTTTGTCTTTCATTTTTTTTTTAAATTGATGTTGCTTAGGTCTTGTTCCACTTTTATTGTCTGCAAGGATGATCATCCTGTGTAACGGCACGTGAGCAGACAGTTTAATGTGACATGAGCGTGCCTCTTTACAGCCATGGTACTGAGTGGATTCTGCTTCATGCTGGTGAAGTGAGTGGCTTCCTGATCCCTGGGGTTTCATAGCACCGCAAAGCCACTCTATCTGAGATACAGATTCTTTTTTTTTTTTTAAATAAGCTTAGCAGCGCAATTCTTTAAACAACAGTGTTTTGTGGCTAGGAAATGTTGTGAGCAACTTTATGTATGGCAAGGTGGGTGGTCTGAGATCATCTAGTACCGGAGTCCGAGGATTAATGGCAGCTGGAATAATATGATCAGAGGTATAATGAAAACTGATGGTTTTAAAACAGAAATGAATATTTGATTTAAATTTGGCTGGTTATTGTTTGTATCACAGTGGCATGTACTCACCCGGTCATCAAAAGCTAATAAATAAAATTCTTACTTTATTTCTCCCAAGCAGGTAATTCTGTGCACTTCAGTAAAGTTATTTGGGGGGGGGGTTGTAGTCCAGTCACTCCAGCACAGAGGTTGAGAGTTTCAGGATAGTGGCACAGTGATATATCTCTTGTGGTGTGTCCTGACTGGCTGAAGAGGTGCCAGTTGGAACAATATGCCCTAATAAGGACATAGCCACAGGCACCTCTCAGCCAATCAGGACTCAGAAAACTTCAGACCCATTTTATTAACAGTGTCAGCTGCATACAGAGAAGCAAAATACCATAGCATCAAATGTTCACAGTCAATTATAGCACACAGCCCAATCAAGCATTTAGTACAGGACTAGCAGTCTTCAGATCCTTGCTGGGTGTAATGTGTAATGGAAGTACAGGCAAACTGTGCAAACAGTTTCACAAAGGTCACTGTGAGTAAGTAAACCATAGATATAACTATGCCTGCTCCAGTTGTAGCTCATATCATCCAGTAAGCAGGTTTCTGAAGCTAAGATATCAATTCCCATGAAGCCAGCATTAACAGAGGAAAAGGTTTTTTTTCCAAAGAGCAACAGCTCCAGTTAAGATTAAGAGCATGAGGTAATGGCTAGGTATGCCTGGAAAAAAACAAAGCAGCTTTTCTACTTCATAGTTTCATAGTAGATGTCTAGCTACCAAACTCAGACTACAGTTTTCCTGGCAAATAACTTAAAATCCACTCAACATTTCCTATAGATGGCAGAAATAAAAATCTGATGATGAACTGGGAGGGTGGCCCCATGTTAATAATTCTTTTACCACCCAAGACCGTTGCCTGTAAGTGCTGGCCTTTCAAAAAAGTGGTACCAGGTCAATTGGTCACTGCAATAATAGCACGGAATAAACCACTCAGTACTAATGCTGAAAGCATTGACAGCGACAAGAGTATAACAGTGTCGGTGAATTACCACTACCCCTGTCATTGTCCATGGGGTGGAGGAAGGGCTGAAGAAGCTTTAGGTGCAGTGCCTGGTCAAGCTGCTCCCATGGCAGAGTGGCTAAGATACTAGCACTTAAAGCAGTGGAGAACTGGGGACAAGGGTTTGGTTCTCTATCACCTGATACTGTACAATTTTTTGTTTAAAAACAAAGTTTCCCCCCCTCCCAAGTTTCTCCTCATCCCCAAGGTCCACACCCCTTCGGAGTTGATTATATTAATTATAGGGGGTTGGGGGTTGGTGGGCTGAGACCCCCCAAAAAAGAAAATGGGTACATTTTGTATCGGTCAGTGTTTTCACCAACCTTATTCCTGCAGTCAGCATTTTGCTTGCGGCTTTGTTTGCTGCGCTATATTTGTTTGTGGGGTTTTGACCCCATGCCCCAAAAAGCCAGATAGATTTAAGACAGATTTAAGTTAATCCAAAACATATCATAACCAGCAGGAAGCTTGATGAATGACATTACTGACCTGTAGCTTTGCTCATTATTTTACATATCACTTAATGCCACAACTGAGCTTCTTAGGGCTGATGGCACAAGCAGGTCTCAAACTGCCAATTACCCCCTCTAGGGTTGGACCTTGACACCTTACCACAACAGTTGTAAATTTTTGGTGCAGACTGCCTGCGCACACAGCTTTTGTAGCTGGCAGCCAGTAAAATCACTGCGCTGCTGAAAGAGCTAGTGTACTTCGTCTGTATTCTTAAATTGCATGTGGTTATGTGAGAATAAAAGTAAATTGCTATGCCACAGTTAAGATATTTGTCTTTTTTTTCTATTCAAACTGCTTACTTACAGGAGTCATGACTTAGCTCGGTGGCACAGTATGGGCTTCAGGTGGATGTTTACATCTGTGCAGCAAATGTCAGTGTGGGCAGAAGCGTGGCACTGGCAACTCGGTTTAGGCAGCGTAGTCAGCCTTGTTTGATGTACAATATTCCTGTCTGCCAGGGCTGTCAGCTGGTTCAATTTAGTTTTGGAGACTTGTTTTTTGCTCTATAATAATTCAGTCTTTATTTATAATTGATGTTCATCTTGCCAACTTTATTTATGAAATCTGTCTGCACACCGTCCCTTTCATTCTTTGCATTAGCCACTTCCATTGCTATTTTCTCTGCAGTCATGCTTTGTATTGTGGAGTACACTTAGGCATGGGGCTAGTTGCTGTCCCTCTAAGGTCTCTTACAGCAAAGTAGTCTCATATTACATGTAACTGGATGTAGAGGGGCTTTCTAGAAGACCCTGTAGGCTGGCTGTTAGCAGGCAGTCAGAGGCTATGCCTCATGGTGTGCAGGTGTGACCTGCTGGGAATAAAGCCTTTTCTACTTTTATTTTGTGTGTCCGCCTCATTTATTTGCATGATCTAGATAGCAGTGAGAGATGGGGATGGCAGATCTGAAGAGAATGTAAGGGTCCTTAGTGGCAGACCAACACCAAAACACCACACTTGGTGGAGAATGCAGCCCTTTTCCTGCCCTCTATCTCACAAGCACCACAGCCCTAGATACAGGAACCAAGACATTAACACTGTTGCTTGAGCTCTCCTGCAACGCTAAAGGCTGTACTGAACTCCTCAAGGTAAATTGACAAACCTGCCACTGCTTTACTACGGGGCACTCTTCTGCTGCTCTGAGATAAGCCACCTGCTTACAATGGCAAAACAGGAAGCAACCTTTACCCCCTGTTGGCAGCCATATTGGGAATGGTAAACTAGACAAGATGTCTATGCTACAGGTCCAGCGGCCATCTTTGTGAGGGGCACCACTATCTGCAATTGGGACTATGCTCTATACACTACAATGGTGGCCATGTTTTTGAGGGGCAACCTATTGCAATGAATGGACACTGCAACAAATAGCTGCTTTTTGCAAAGAAACTTTTATTCAAATAACAGACAACATAGAATTGATTTTGAATTGTTTATTAGATGTAATTTGATGGACTTTGCTTACAAATAATTGTTCTTTTGTCTACAAAAATATTTTCTTTTGCAACACTCCATCTACTCTACTTTGTTCCATCTCCTGCATGATGACAAGGCCATCTCATTCTTACAACCTTCAGTCTGGCAATCAAGTCAGTTCCCCAACCACAATGTCATTAGAATGCAGCAATATCATTACAGAACAGCCAGGAAGTCAATCTTTGCCCACTGCAACACCCGCAGTGGATGGCCAAGGACTGTTTAACAGCCCATTTTCACCCCCAGGTCAACCCTGAAAAATACAACAGAAACCATCCTGCAAGCTGTCCTGTCCTCTAACACTGCTATACAAGCCATCCAGGGTGACCTAGCATGTATCAGAACTATCTCACAACAGTCCACCTTCCATACCAGCCTACAACCAATTCTCTTCTCAGCCTTGCCTTATGAAGACGCAGTAGCCTGGCTCCAAGAATTCCAAGCCTGGATTGCCTTTGATGGCTGGACTGACCCGTAGCATATTTCCAATGCCTTGCGCTTACTTCTGAGAGGGACTGCCATTACATGGTTTGACATACTTTCCGAGGAAGTTAAAGGGAATAGTGCCATTCTATAAACAACTTCTAAAGAACATTTTCTCAATACATATCTGCCATGATTGTTAGAACAACAATTGTGGGAGCGCACCATGCAGCCTTCAGAATCTTTAGAAACCTTCATAGTGGACATCATGTCACGCTGCAAACGCCTGCAGAAATCAGAGAAAGACCAAATCACAGCCTTTGTCTGACGTTGTTTCCCACAACTTTGACCATTCAGGTTGTTGGCTTCTGTTGGACACAGTCCAAGCTGCATGACTGGTGCAGCAATCCATAACAATGTTCCAGGCTACTACTGTCCAAGGACCTCAACCTTCACACATAGCTGCACTTGCAACCTGTGTCCAGCAACACAAAGCATGACAGATAAACTAATTACCACTGTCAATAATTTGCAGCTGAGCCCCCCTTCTTCATCTACTACTCCTCTTAATGCCCTGCAAACCTGCTTGACAGTCACCCGAGCAACCTCACCCTCCTCGTGAACCTATCACCAGCCAGTGGTGTGGATTTTGGGGACACATGGCTGCAGTCTGCAGAAAACTATGTTCTCACTACAGCAACAATGGGAACCAAAGATGACCATCACAGCAGCAACAGCATGCTGAACGCAGCCGCCCTCAGGAACAGGAAAACAAGCACTGCCCAATGAATTAGGGGCTTTTGTTGGACAGGGGAACAGCTTAAATGACTGCCTCTCTGGCTCTTGCAACACACGCCAGCACCAACCTCCAACTCACACCTCACCTCCAGGAGTCAATGTGCCTGTCATCAGAACTCCACTCCTTGCCAACTATATATTGGTGACAATTGGAGGTTGGTCCACTCATGCCTTGATCGACACTGGTGCACAAATCTCAGCTGTCAGTATTAATGTTATGAGCAATAGAGCTCTTCGCCAGTCACCTTGTATCTCCCTAGTTGACAAAGTACATTATCACAGCAAACTCTGCCACAGCACCTATTACAGGCATTGTCCATCTCACACTATGTTTTGGTTCTTAGCAAGCTACTGTTAAATTCTATTTAGTACCTGACCTAAAACCATTAGTGATTCCTGGCCTGGACCTCCTCAAATCCCACAAGGCCCTCCTAGATTTTGCATGTTACAAACTGTCATTGGACCCTCACAAGCAACTTGCAGCTGTAGACACAGTCACTGTGCCCCCTCACATGGAGGCTGTTTTGATTGCCAGGATTAGAGGTAAACCACTCCCACAAGGTGTTGTTGGCATTGCCACGGGATCTCCCCCCTTGCATATTTTAAGACTTCTCCCAAGAAACACCTTGTCGGCTGTGAACAATGGACAAGTATTCCAAAAATACTGCAACTTTACGGATGAATCAATCATTATTTCCAAGTGCACCCATGTTGGGAAATCTGTCTGCTTGTCTACTGGGAACCAGCTCCACCCCATGCAAGAACCTCACCTTGGTTCCTGTAACTCTACTCCTACCACCACTAACACCACTACTTCAGTTTCACCACTATTATCCCTCAGCCAGTGACTGTCCACTCCTAAACTTCTAGCATCTCCAACAGAGAAACAACAGCTTCTAAATGTGCTGGAGAACTACACAGATAGATAACAAACTTGGATGTTGCGATATTCTGCAGCACACTACTGAGATGCAACCCAGTCAGAAACCTATCCATCAACGACCCTAAAAGGTGGGTCATAAACAGAAACAAATCCTAGAAGACATGGTCAAAGGCATGCTCGAACAAAACATAATTGAGGAATCTTCCAACCCTTGGGGTGCACCGTGCCTGCTGGTGGTAAAGAAAGACAAGGGGTATCACTTTGTAGTGGAGTACAGAAAGCTCAGTTCCTGCACAGTACTGGATGCTCAGCCTTTTCCTACCACAGAGGACACCTTAGAGAGCCTTGGTGCAGCCAGCTCAGCCTACTTCACCACTTTGGATCTTCAAAGTGGGTTTTACCAAGTTTCTATTAATCAGTCTTCTCACCCATACACAGCTTGAAGCTGTCACCTTGGACTTTTTCAAGTGGATGCCCATGGGACTTCAGAAAAGTCCAGCCACCTTCCAGCGTGTTATGGAAGCTGTACTATGTGGGTTGTCTTGGAAATCTTGCCTAGTCTACCCAGACGATGTTATTGTCTTTAGCAAACCTTTTCCAGAGCACCTCCAACACCTCAAAGAAGTGTTTGAATGCCTACGACAAGCTAACCTCAAACTTCGACCAGAGAAATGTTGTTTTGTACAACATCAAATTCATTACCTGGGGCATGTTGTTAGCTCTCAAGGCATCTCTCCAGATATGCACACACTCTCAGCAGTCAAACACTACCCAGAACCAGAATATTTCAAAGATCTTAGAGTTTTCTTAGGCCTGTTTGAATATTACAAAGAGTTAATCAGTAACTATGCAAGGATTGCAACTCCCCTGTATGCCCTCACCAAAAAGGGATGTGAATATACATGGACTTCCGAATGCCAAGAAGCCTTTGATACCTTAAAATACAAACTGATCTGAGCTCCAGTATTGGCCTACCCAAGGTTCGACCAGTCCTTCAAACTCTACACAGATGCCAGCTCTTTTGCTGTGGGTGCTGTGTTGTGCCAAGTTCAAGACAGAACCAAACAAGTTGTTTCCTACACTGGGCACTCTCTTTACTCAGGTGAACACAACTATGGCATCACTGAAAAAGAATGTCTAGCCATGGTATTTGCTGTCAAGAAATTTCACTGTTACCTTCATTACTCCTCATTCACAGCTATCGTCGATCATTCTTCCCTCAGATGGTTATTTGAAATGAAGGAACCAGTAGGAAAGTTTGCCAGATGGATTGCAATGCTCCAATCCTGCAACTTTGAAATTCGGTACAGACCAGGTCGAGTTCACGCTAATGTTGATGGAATGAGCCGATGAGAGTATCTCGCTAAATCACCTTCAATAGATAAGGAATCTTCTTTAGAAGCTCTTCCTTTCCACACCACAGATGTGCTTCCTGTGGACACTCCTGCAGCACCTCACGTTGCTTTGCTGAACCCTGCTGCTTCTTCAGGAAGCTGCACCAGCCCTCAACAGCTGCAATCTGCTGAAGAGCTCCTTACCTCCTCTGCATCTGCTCTCTCCCTTGCAAATGCTAAAATGCAACAAAGAGCAGACCCTCAGTTCGCTGACATAATCACCTACTTAGAGTCGGGAAATCTTCCACACCGAAAGCAATATCACCAGGATGTTCTTTTTCGAGCATCACAATACTTCCTCAGTGACAGAGTGCTTTTCCATATCTGGACAAAGGAAGGCAAGGACCACCGCATGGACCAAACTCAAGTGTAGTTAGTAGTACCAGCCTCTCTAGTCAATGAGGTTCTTCTCTCCACCCATGTCTCTCCACTTTCTGGAGGTCATATGGGGATTCACAGAACTCTCGAAAAGACAAGGCTCCACTTCTGGCCTTACATGAACAAGGACATTGTCCAATTTGTGAAGTCTTGCCAGACCTGCTCCCAGAGAAAGCCTCCTGCCAAACCAGCAAAGGCACACCTCATTCCAATGCCTGTAGCCAGAGAACCATTCCAAAGAGTCAGCAAAGACATTCTTGGACCTTTACCAGCATGTACTGACTCTGGCAACAAATACATTCTTGTTTTTGTGGACTATCTCATCAAATACCTTGGACTAATTCCCCTAAAAGACAGCAAAGTTGCTACTATAGCAGATGCCTTCCTCAATACAATTGTCTGTTGTCACGGTAGCCCCTCGTACCTGCATTCAGACAGGGGCACCGACTATCTTTCAACAATTGTTTGAGAGACTTGCAAACTCCTCAACATAACAGAGACTCACACAACAAGCTATCGCCTGCAATGCAATGGAGAAAGCGAAAGAATGATGTCTACCATCTAAGTACTCTCTCAAAGTACCTAGATGAAACTCATGACACTTGGGACTGTTTTTTTTCCCTTTCTTCAGTTCGCTTACAATACAAGCCCTTGTGTTGATAGTACAGAGTACACTCCATTCTTTCTGGTCCATGGACGTCATCCCAGAACTCCATTGGACATGGATCTTTCATTGCTTGAAGTTCCAAAATCAGTTTCCCCATACCTCATCCCCTGCACTTGAACAACCTGAGCTTGCCAGACGTGTTGCAATAGCCACACTGGGATGAAGAAAATCTGCCATGCAGAAAATGTCAGCAGCCTAGTCTTATGAACCATCATTTTCTGTGGGGGACACTGTCTACTTGTACAAACCTGTCTTAGTTCTGGGTGCCACAAGGAAATTGCAAGGCAAGGCAAAGCAAATTTTATTTAAGAAAACGCCCATCCCGGAGGCTCTGGGCGCCGAACATATTAAAATGTTATACTAAAAATCATAATAAATACATAAACAACATGCTATTGAACATAAATATACAATATTCCAGCAATTAAAACAATATTTTGTATAAATACTACCCCTCAACAGCAGCAACTAAACTCAAAATAGCTAAAGGCTAACTTAAGCATAAAATTCTGAAAACAGGTAAGGGCTATAAAACATAGTCCGGGAAGGCCTGATTATACAGGAAGGCCTTGAGGCGGGCTTTAAATACCTCCACAGAAGGGGCCTCCCTAACAGCTGAAGAAAGCGAATTCCACAGGACGGGGGCAACAAGACTAAATGCTCTGTCGCCAGCTGTTTTTAACCTCGTCCTGGGAATTGCTCTGCCCTTGGACTGGTCCTTTGTACACTGTAGAAAAGATTCCTCCAGTTCATGTCTGCCTACAACGTAAGTCAGATGGGAAGCTTGTGCATAACAAAGTCCACATCTACCATCCGAAGCATAGGTACCACAGTAACACCTTCCCAGATGATACCACTCCCCCCAGTAATGAAGCTGCACTTGAGCCTGCTATCCTTTCCAATTCAGAAATTCCTTCTGACAACTTGCAACCACTTCGCTCAGAACCTCACACGCCCAGTTCTCTACAGCCGGATCTTCCTGCACCTGACTTTAACCCAGATGCACTTCCTGGGACTTCTCAGCCCTCTCCCTCTCAAGACTCTCTTGTACATACCCCTGTGTACCAGATCAAGAAAATTTTCTGCAAGAAATTTGTGAATGGATCCTGGACTCACAGAGTCAAATGGTGTGATTCTGACAGTTCTCAGAACTCTTGGGTTGCTTTTGCGGACCTTACCCCGTCCTGTCAAGATTTGATACAAGCAATCCATAACTCCATCCCTACCGACTGGAAAAGTCGACGCAAGTCTTGAATCTTTGTGCCACCAGGACTCAAACTTTCTTGTAACATATGATTCTGATGCTTATTGTATTCCTCACTGTTTCTACCTGATTGTTCTTTTGCAGTAAATGTCCTCATGTGCGTGTTTCTCTGCATGACTGTCTTGCTTATGGTACATGACCCAGCATACACTGTATTAACTCTTTTTCTCCACGGGACTGTTTTTCTTCAATGGACTTCCATGTTGTTCACATGTTGTAACATTTCATTGCAAGTTGTAATGCTTACTAGTTCTCACCTGTTTTTGTTTCATGTTATGTTACTGCTTGTTCAAGTGGTACTCACTTTCACAACCCCGAGGGTGATGTGGAGTACACTTAGGCATGGGGCTAGTGGCTGCCCCCCTAAGGACCCTCACAGCAAAGTAGTCTCATATTACATGTAACTGGATGTAGGAGGGGCTTTCTAGAATACCCTGTAGGCTGGCTGCTAGCAGGCAGTCAGAGGCTATGCCTCATGGTGTGCAGATGTGACCTGCTGGGAATAAAGCTTTTTCTACTTTTATTTTGTGTGTCCACCTCTTTTATTCGCACAGTCCGGATAGCAGTGAGAGATAGGGATGGCAGATCTGAAGAGAAGGTAAGGGTCCTTAGTGGCAGACCAACACCAAAACGCCACAGTATTTTTGCTAGCCTGATGTCTTCGGTATGTCCGGCTGCACGCTGATAAGCGATCATCTTTCAGTGCTGTAACTAAGAAATAAGTATACGATCTCTATGTAAGTAAATGCCAAGTGCTCCTACCATCGCCTCAGTTGCCTCTGTAAGAAAAAAATAACCACTATTGTATTGCCCAGTCCTCAATACTGCTGGTTTCCCCATCCCAAATTCACAAATCCACTTCAGACCCTCCACTGCACGGCGACTGGCACATTCTTTCTGCTCACCTCTGAGGCTGGCCGCTTTTGAATGACAGTGTACAATCTGACTTTATAAGCAGCTTATAAAGTTGGATGGTGATCAGGCACTGTCATTCCAAAGGTGGCTGGCCGCAGAGGTGAAGCAGAGGGAATGTACCGGTCATCGTTTTCTTACAGACGTGGCTGAGGAAATGGGGGAAGAACACTTGACATTTATTTCCATAGATATTGCACATTATTTTCTTAGTTACAGTGCTGAAAGATGATCGCTTATCAACATGCAGCTGGATGGACAGGAAGTAAAACAGATGGAAAACATAACAGCAGAGAAAACAGCACCAGAAGTGGGTGGGGGTGGGGACCCTGAAGTGGGTTTGTTGATTTCGGAAAGGGAAACCTATTGTGATGAGGCCCAGCCATGGGCAGTGTGACTGGGGCTGCTGTTGTCAAATAGCGGTGGCTGTTGCCATGGGGAGGGGAGCCTACGATGCATATGTGGATTTGAGAGGGAGAAACCAGCAGTGATGAGGACTAGGCAATGTAGGAGTGAGGGTGCTGTTCTGTTTTCTTACAAAGGCAACTGAGGGGAGAGCGGAGAACGGTTTAGCCTACATTCATAAACTGTAACTCCAGCACTAACATACTTTTACTTTGTCTTTACTAACCTGACTCAGCAATCTCCCATGCTGTTCAATGGCACATTGCTGAACTGAGGTAGGAACAGTTAAGTAAAGTGGTGTGAATGCTGCAGGTAATGTTTATAAACACAGGCCTTTGACTTAGCTTCCGTATTGATTTGAAGATGATTGCTTATCAGATTAACTTAAAAACAAGTTTACAGAAGGCAAAAGACAAAATATTAATGTGTAATGTAAAATTCTGGATGGTGCCACTGACACACACACAATGATGAAATTAGGGGGGTAGACATAGTGATTGGGAGCAGTACAAGTCATACTTGAGCTGAAACACGGCTTCACAGAGAGAGAGAGAGAGAGAGAGGGAGAGAGAGAAACAGGTTTAGCATTTAAAAAATAGCAGACAAATGCATTTTAGTACTTAAAATGCAGAACCAGCCTTTCTTAGTTTAGTACATTACCTACAAGTTATTAGAGATGCCAGATGTTTTACAACATAGTACTTTTTTAAAGTTTACAGCTTCAGCAAGTAAGACAGGCCACTCTACACAAATACAGCTGTAACACACAAACTGAGCACTGTAGACAAGGTCACTAGTCAAATACTGGGAGAATCATATTCAACTATGGTGACACTGTCTATAGTGTTGCTAGTGAATCTCCTGACCCAAAGAGCTTTTTTGTAGTTTATTTATTTAAAAGTTTGGTGATGGGGAAAGGCACACTGAGCCGAAGCTCGTTTCCAGGTATGACCCGAGGGAAGGGGATAGGGGATAAAAATAAGCAGGCAGTTACAAACAACTGAAGTGCAATAACAACAGTTTAAAATGCAACACAGTGGTTAACAAAATATCAGTAGGAATACACTGAGGTTTATGGCAGCACCACTGTACACAGGTGCCATTCAAAATTTTACAAATGTATGCAGCGGAGGATCAGGCAGTTTTAAATTCGGAATGAGGTCAGTCTTCAGATGAGAGACAGAGAGAGAGAGAGAGAGAGGGTGAGATAAGTCTGGGACACATTGGGGGTAGAGTTAACAGAAAGGGGGAGAAGTGAAGGAGGAGGGACAGGGGGAGAGTTAGAGGGGTGACAGGAACTAGTGGGGGGTAGGCTTTAGCAGCCACTTTATTTACTTAAATGTTTCAATAGGATGGCATACTGAGCATAATTGCTCATTTACAGATGTGACCTGAGGGAGGGGGAAGGGGATAGCAGTTTACAGTAGTAACAGGAATACAGCAATGTAATTACAGAATATAAGTAACCCCTAGGTGGCGCTATCCCAAGGGGCTACTACCCCTGCCTGCTTGGCTAGTAGCAGGTTAAGGGGCCTGAGTTCTGAAACGGGTGCCTCCACCCGGAGGTCAGGGTTGGTAGTGGTCAAGCTAACCTGGGCACAGCCCTCCGGAACACTGTAACCCCCTTCTTTCCTTACTAGTGGCTGGAACAATACGCAATAATCACTTTCACAATACCCCTGATACACCACACAAGTACCCACACTGTTTCCACTTACCACCAGGGCTTTCCTCTGGCCTGGCCCTGGGGACCCCCTGTAAAACTAGGTAATACACAGCAAATAACAGCAGTACAGTACTCTTGCACAAACTGGAACCACAGTCAGGGTAAATGCAAAAATGAGTTAGATCTGATTTATTTAAGGGACACAAACAAGAAAGGGACATAATCAGGTTAATTTGCTTAAAGGCTATATCAATCAAACAGTTATGCATCCACTTCAGGGTCCATAAACAGTCACACACTCTGGGTACCCAGATGGAGAACGGTGGGCTAGCCAGGAACATTGCAGCTGGTTGGGGCCCTGTGATGGAAGAAAGCAACATGCACCACACACACTAATTGTAATCCGGAGCCAGAGGGCTCAGTTTGTGAAAAGAAAACAACAAGACAATCAGATGACACACTTTTGGATTAGTCTATTGTTGCAGGGAGTTACCCTGATGATTACTCACGATACCCAAGACTGGACACAGGCTGGACGAAAATTGAGACTGCAGGTGGTTGATCTGGAGTGCTAGGAGAAGCAGGGCCCACACGATTCGCCGAGACGCCGTTCCTGTTCAAGCGTGGAGCAGGGGGCTGATCCCCACACAGGTCTCTCATCGATGGCTTTCTCTATGCAGCGGGTAGTCTGGCTGGGCCAGTGTGGCAAGGCCCAGGCCAAATGGAGACAAATTCGGATACAGTCCGTTTTGGGCTGAATACAGCTTCCAGCAAGCAGAACACAGTTCACACAGTGGGGAACCAAATCATGACCCAATAACAACTCACAGTACATTTACATGTAAGGAAATTCTACTGTACCAGGCAAACCGCTCTCCGTTCACGATCGCAAAGTCTCTGCACAAACCGAGGATTCAAAAGCAACTGGAAATCCTGACAGGCCGAACACATTTAGCAAAATTTTCGGTCTTCTTCAGGTATTAGCCTGGTAAATAATCAGTGGCTTACTTCATTGTCACAAACTTGGATTTAGCCAGAAATAATTCTCTTCTCTCCCTCTCAGGGGAAGCAGGCAGACATGCAGGCCACAACGCAGGCCTTTCCACAGTTCTCCCACGCGAAACTACTCAGATGGCTGCTTGACTGTCTCAAGCTGTTGCTTCTTCAGCACCCAACTTAGATCTGACTCAAGTGCCAGCAAGCCTGGGACTTTCCCCAGAATCCAAAAGGTTTGGTTGGCTGATCTGTCTGTCAGTCACAACAATGGCTCCCCCTTCAGGTGCAAAAAGAAGCCAAAAGCCCAGAACTACAATTCCTACAGATTTTGATTCCAGACAGCTCCTGTAGTCCGGCTCCATTTTAAGTCCCACCAGTACTGATTGGTCCAATTCAGCAGTCCAGGACCAAGATAGTGGAGATAAACAAAACAGTCCTTGCTGCAAAGAAGGCAGGTTAGACAAACTACATTATCATTATCACTCTAAATGATTTTCAGCAAATAGTTACATCTTTCAACAGAGCTCCCTCCTCAGATTACTTATGACTGCAATCCAGGCAGCTCTTAAAGAGACAGTACACAGAGGCTATACAGGCACTCTCTGGCAATCACGTTTAAACTGCTAAAACTCAGGACACCAGCCTGGCAGTGAGCATTTAGGCAAGCTCAAGGAAGACTTTTCGGGAACCCCCTTTGTAGGGGGGTTACATATAGAAATATCATTTTACAACAATTCATTATTTATAAAATCTCAGAATTACAGCAATAGAATGACAGAGAACATTGATTAAAAGGTATAGCATAGAGAACAATGACTTAAATAGAGTATATGTAGGTTATCCTAACATCTGAAACTAAAAGGGATAGAACAAGCAGGTTAACAAAGGAAGTGCACAGTTGATTGATACACCCCAAGCACAATACACAAGTATTCGTAGAGAAATGGCAACTATGTTGTACAAGGGTCAGGCAGAATCTGAGAAGGCAGAGCATGATATATAATTTAGCAGGGTGTAAAGTGAGGAGAAGGAGGGTAGTAGAGGAGTAGGTGGGTAAGAGGTGAGTGCAGGCCAGTGAGGAAAAACAACACATTGTACAGAGTTTTCTCAAAAGGGGCAGGCAAAGGAGGGAGCTGAGGTCAGAGTAGTTGCATGATGAATTTACGGTAGCAAGGAGGTACAGGGGGTATTATAGGTTAGCATATTATAGCATTGAAACAGCGACAGAAATACCACAAAGACCAGTACAGCAACAAAATCGGAAGTTTGCTGTAATGGTCCGTGGTACACTGACACTGCTTTCTCCAGTGATTTCATCCCCTCCCTGAAACAACTCCAACTTGGAGTTCATAGATTCATAGATTGATACAAGTTCAGAAGGCACATGCCCATTTATGAACTCGCCACCAGCTAAATTAGCAGTGGAAGCAAAATTTCTTGTCACCCATATATTTATCAAGGTTTCTCTTAAATTGTTCTTATGTTTTCGCTGTTTATAATATTACTAGGCAATGTATTCCAGATTGGAGGAATTCTCTGTGTAAAAAATCTAGATTGTTTATTGGTTTTACATAAGGATGATTTTAGTTTTGAATTGTGGGATCTAGTGGGATTACTTACAGAAAACGTTTCCAATCCTATTGTGTTTAACAAGTAATCGTTATTGTATGCATTGTAAGTATAGATTAAGTCACCTCTTAGTATTCTGTACTTCAAAGAGTAAAGCTCTAAAGATTTTAATCTAGAACCATAATCAAGTTTGGACATATTAACAATCCTTTTAGTTATTCTTCGTTGAACTCTTTCTGTCATGTTTAAGTAGCCAATGGAAGTTGGAGCACAAAATGAAACACAATAGTCCAAATGTGGACGAACCAGGCTTGTGTATAGGGGCAAGATGACAGATGATTCCCCTGCTTTTGATATGTCTCAATATACAACCTATAATCGTGTGACGTTTTTTAACAGTTTTATTGGTATGGGTGTTAAATTTTAAGTTATCAGTTATAGTTATACCTAAATCTCTTTCCTCTGTTGTGATCGTTAATTTCACATTTTGAATAAAATATGGATGTCTCTTATTATTGTTCCCCCATATGCATTACCTTACACTTTGCTGGGCTGAATTTCATTTTATTGTTTACTGCCCATGATGTTAACTTATTTAAATTATCTTGGAGAGTGTTTGCAGATGCAGTAGTGTTCACAATACAGCCCAATTTGCAATCATCTGCATATTTATTTATCCAAACTTCTTTTGTTGTTTGCATACTTGCTATCAATATGTTAAAAAGTAAAGGCCCAAGAACAGATCCCTGCGGTACTCCACTGGTGACAGGGCTCCAGTTGGATTTATGCCCTCGAACAACCACCCTTTGATGTCTGTTGTATAACCATGCTGATATCCACTTTATTAAGTACATGTCTAAATTTATATTATGAAGTTGTTCGATCAAAATTTTATGGGAAACAGTGTTGAATGCCTTTTCAAAATCCAAGAATATGATGTCCACTGGAAGGCCCTTATCTAGGGCGTCACTAATAGGTTCGAAAAAACTAATAAGATTTGTTTGACATGACCTACCAGTAGTAAAGCCATGCTGGGAAATGTCAGTACAATTGGAAATTTTAAGATGATTGGAAATTTTAACATGTATTAACCGTTCAATAATTTTACTGACAAGTTATGTAAGGCTGATAGGCCTATAATTAGATATTAACTGTTTATTACCTCCCTTATGTATAGGGGTTATATTTGCTTCTCTCCAAGACTGAAGAACTTTCCCATTATTTACAGACATATTGAACAAATAGGTAAATGGTCCAGCAAGTTCGTTTGATACCTCTTTTAAGAACTTGGGGAGAATACTGTCAGGGCCTGGGGATGTATTGCATTTGATTTTATTAATGGCCTCTAATATGTCTTGTTCAAGGAAGAATAATTTAATATTTGATGATTGTAATGTATCTTGATGAGTAAAATCCATTGGATTAAATATGCTTGTAAAATAATGATTAAATTTAGTAGCCATTTCTTTTTCATTAGTTATTAATTCATCATTTACCTTTAGTGGTCCAATTCCTGTACATGTTTGTTTTAACGAACTTATATACTTATACAACTGCTTTTTATTGTCTTTGATGTCTTTGGCTAAATTTATTTCCATTTTTTGTTTTGATTTTTAATTATTTGTTTAGTTTTTTTGGCAAGTATCTTAAACTTGCCCCAATCAGAAGCCTTTTTAGTCTTACTGTATTTTTTATAGGCACAATGTTTTTTTATTATATGCTTTATATCTTTAGACCACCACATGGGAACTCTTCATTTGCTATTATTATCATATTTTGTTCTCTCAGGTACCCAGGTATTTATACAGTAATCTATTTTGGTCTGTATTGTCTCCCACACATGTTCGAAGTCAAGATTACCTAGGTCTTTTAACCATTCCCATGAAGTCAGGTACTTTTTTATGTTTTTATTATCGGCTTTATGATAATTTTTAAACTTACTTATTCCTTTGTTATAATTTGTTTGTTTTAAGATGTCACATACAATCATGTTGTGATCACTGTCACCCAGAGGGGGTATGATAACAGGGGTGGAGAGAAGGTCATCATTGTTTATAAAAGAAAAGGTCAAGCATATTATTATTCCTAGTGGGTATAGTTACTAACTGATCCAGTCCATGTTTAAATGTAATTTCTAAAAACTGCCGTTCAATAGTACTGTGCGTATCAAGTGTTTCCCAGTTTATATTTGGGAAATTGAAATCACCCAAAATTATTAAGTCTTCTTTCACTTCAATATTGTCTAACTGCTTCAAGAAGACTAGGTTATCTTCCTGGTTTAAATTAGGTGATCTGTAACAAAGGCCTATAGTTAAGGGTTCATTGCCTTATTCAATTTTGGCCCAAAGTATCTCAGTTGGAGAGTCCTCATATATTATCTCATGACAATTGTATTTATTAGATATGTATAAAGCTAACCCCCCTCCATTAACATTTTGTCTGTTTTTTAAGAATTTTGTAAAACCACTTATATCAGAATTCCAATCATTTTCAGTCAACCATGTTTCTGTAATACAACAGATGTCAATTTCCTTATTAGCAAGGATATGTCTTAGTTCATCTAATTTATCTGTTAAGCTACGAGCATTAGTTAGTAGAATTTGTATTCCCTTAACGTTAACTTTGTTATTATCAATTTCACTTTGTGTAGTATCTTCCTGACTTGGTGGATTTTTTTGACTATTCAAACCAGGTTTTGATATCCTCTTCTATTTTTTTTTCTTAGTTTTGTTTTTTTATTATTTTTGCAATCATTATTATTGTTCCACATATTGCTTACAGAAGTATATTCTGCTGAATGTGTTTTATGTATAACAGTTGCACCCTCCCCCCCACATTTAATAGTTTAAATTTGCATCTATTGTGTTGTTAAACTGGAGGCTGAGAAATTGTGACCCTACTTTATTTAAATGTAGTCCATCTTGACTGTACATGTCATAATTGCCATTGCATTCTTCCCAATGTGTTATACATTTAAGATTTTGCCTCAGGCACCATTGTCTGAGCCAATTGTTTGTTTCCTTTAATATACAGTTTTGTTTGTATGTTGCTCTAGGAATTGGAAGTATTTCAGAAAATAAAATGTCACAGCCCAAATCTACCAGCTTGTTTGTTAATGTAACAAATTCCTGCTTGATTTGTTGAGGATTTTGGTGTAGAACATTATTGGCTCCTGCGTGAATTACAACTAATTTTCTAGGATTTTTTTGGAAACAATATCATTACTCATTTTTGTAATATCTGATATTTTAGCACCCCTAAAACATAAGGTATGATGTACTTTGTCTGTGTCGCATATCGCACGGTCAAGTCCTTTAATTATAGAGTCACCTAAGACATATATTTCAGTTTCATTAGTCTGATAAACCTGGATTTCCATACTTTGCTCAACTTGCTGTGGAATGATAGAAGTAGTATCAAAAGATATTAAGGGTGGGTCTAAATTAATATTCTGGTTCATGCAGGTAGATTGATTTTCATTATATGATAGTGTAGTACAGTCTGATATTATCACTTCCTTAACAGAAGTAGTCATAGCTATTGACTCTTCTTGAGTGATGTCTACATTTAGGGGGTCAAACGAGTTAGTGATTTCAAGGTTGAATTGTTTGGCTTTCCTTCCCCCCTTTTTTTTTGATGTTTCAAGTGTTGGACCTGATATCAAGCATCCTCAGGGTCAGTACTTTCTTCTTCTTTCCTTCCCCTTTTTTAAGTTGGAGGGGTATTATTTATAGGTACAAGAACATCAGTGCAGGTTTTATTTTTCAGTACAGGTGTAGTAATAGAGTTAGATTGGTATATGTCAGTTTGAAGTCGTACTTGAAAGCGAGATGCCATATCTTTCTGACTTGTCTCAATTTCACTTATTCTTTTATTAAACTGCTCTAAAAGGACTAACATTTCATGATTATCAAGACATTTAGTACATGTAAATAAGTTGTCTAATGGATAATCAGGTACTATCATATACATGTTGCATGTTTTACATAGTATAGCTTTTTCACCATTTTTGGTTTGTATGAATGTTTCCATGGTATCTATCCTACAGTTGTTAAAGTCACAAACAAGGAAACAAGAAAAGAGGTGTGAAAAAATAATACCAGATTTGGTAATTATAGTTCTTAAGATACCCGGAAAAGACTCAACTTCCTGATGAAGTTTTGGAAACAAAGTTCCAAATTCCAAAAGAAGAAGTTATGTACTGTTTACCAGAAATGATCTTATAATGCAGGAGGCAAAGTATGGGGGTGTGTGGGGGTAAAGCCCCCTGCAAAAAGCTTTGTTCTTCTGATGGCACAATGCCAACTGCCAGCATTGTGTTGTTGCTGTAATGCTGATCGACAAATTTACTGTCGATGCGACTTAGTGGAACCGGTTGGCATGAGGGATGGTGGGCCTTGTCACAAACCCACTCAGCAGATCAGGCCCTCTACTCCAAAAGTGCCAACCTCCGAGGGCAGTCTTGTGAACAGTGTAACAGATAAGGTAACCCTTGTCTGTTTTGTGAGTTTGGATCAATCTTTGGTCTCAAGTTCTGGAGGGAGTCAAATAGTTAACCTCTTGTTAGCATATCCAATGCACAGGCTCAGCTATATCTGTCTTCGGGGGGGCCAGATATCTTTGCCTACCGGCACCTAACCAGGTATACAGAGATGAACCCTTTAAAACTTTAATAAAGACCTCAAATTTAAAACACTTCTCTTTCCAGTTTGGTATCACCATTCAAGCTTATGTCTACTGTCTGCTATAACCATGTACTTTTCTTACAAATAAAAAAAAAGAAGTCAAAGACAGACCACGTAAGTTCTAAAAAGAATTTTACTATAATAGATAAGAATATGTAAAACACAACAATACAGAACTGTTATATCACAAGACATACAAATCTATTAAAAGGACAAGGTTTTAAACAGTGCAATTCCTACTACAGTACTTTGTCTCTAAATACTTGCTTAAAAGTGCTCCCAAGATGTTTCGTGGTCAGAGTCTATGTAAAAAATGTGTCTCTGTGAAGTAAAACAGACTAAATGAAATGCTGGCTTTTACCCCACCTCTTTTCAGGAGGTCACCTAGCTCCTCCCTGTCAGGATATATGAAAATATATATCTTATACAAAAGTATTACATTTTGCAACTTCAGCATAATTCATGTCCTTCAAATGACACTTCATTTGATCTCATGCTGTATCCTCCCTCACACAGGCTTCACAGGGACATTTACAACCTTGCACCCCTGTGTAACAACCTAGGTTCCTCTCCAATGTCATAAACCTTCTTTATGATTTCTCTCTTAACAAAATTAAAACAAGTCTGTAATTAACTCAGAGAAACAGGATCCTTGATTAAAGTCTTTCATGTAACACATTGTCTCTAAAAACTGAGTGTGTGTGAACTCACATGCTGTCAGCATTTCCTCATGGCTTTCATCTTTCAGCTAAAATCTGGGGGGGGATGAGTGAGGTCATTCTAAGAGCATCAGATTTTCAACAGAGACAGTCAGTAATATGTTTTATATTAATAAAAATGATACAGCACTCAGAACTGGCTGTCTATGTCACAGGCCTAGCTTCATTGGAAGGGCGAGTTAGGGACGGGCATGTAGGTTAGAATGAGGGATGGTTGGCCTAGCTTTGTGGAGTGTAGATTTAGGGACAGGAGCATATAAGAGAGGTGAAGTTATGTAGGAGGGAGGAGAGGACTGAAGGGGAGGTGGCACTTTGGATGGTGGGGGAGAGTGTGTGCCACAGCTTGGGACAATGATAGAAGAAGGCAGATTGTCCAGTTGTGATCAACCTGTGGAGGAGAGCCAGAAGTCTAAGTTCACTGTTGTGGAGGGGGTATGGGGTTGAATGGGTGCAGATACAATAGAGCTGAGGTAAGGGGGAAGTAACGCAAACCAGAATTTGGCCTTAAGGAAGCAGAATGGATGAGGCATCTGGAAACAAGGGAAGGGAGGGAGAAAGCTTCCTAGAGATCGCAGTGGTGGGTGCATGGCAGCAGGATAGAGTGAACCTACAGAAGGAGTTATACAGGGTGTCCATTCTGGCTAGGATGGATTTGGGAGCGGCACTGTAGGCTACTGTAGAGGACAAATATTTCACTGGGTCAAAATTTTCACTTTATTCACTTAAGCTACATTTCAGCGAAATTTATGTCTCAGTGAAATATATGTTCAGTGAACTACAATTCAGTGACTTTTTATCCAATGCTGAGAACACAACAAAGGTTCGTTTGAGTATGGAAAATACCTGGCAGATCACTTACTTACTGTACTTCATTAAACCAACGAGGAGACATGTAGTCATTTTTTAATGCTTGACAGAATGACATTTATTGTTGTTCAGCAAAAGAAAACAGTAAATTAAATTTTTTTGAGGCTAGTTACACATTCCTCATTGTCATCATCCTCATCTGAATCAGGGTTTGTCAGTTTGGCGTCTGCCATCACCGCCTCTTTCAACTCGTCCTGTAATTACAAACAACCCGAAAAAATGACACTGCAGGAACTGACATTGAGAGAATGTGAGCACCACAGGTGCGTTCACAATGCCACCCTCTGCATGGAGGCTGCTCACTATTTTTTTAAGATGTTCTGTAACATCATTGAGTACCATACTAGGTAACCCTCTCGGTTTACATAGCAAGCTTTTTGTGAGGTGTGCTGGATCAGGAGTACCTTTCAGCTTTGCCAAGTAATCACTTTTAAAGCTTTGGATTGTGCTTTCATTAATATTGTTTTTGGTTTTCATTCTGTAATAATGCACTGCTGACATCACCCCATGATCAGCTGCATATTTTCCGTACTCAAAACAAACTTCAGGGGTGTAGTGTGCATATGTCCTTTGGCGTTTTCTCTTTGCAGTTGGGTTGACAGAAGCAAGCTCACTGGCAACTGCTATGGCTACAAGCACATCAACACCAGAGGAATGTGCAAGTTCAGCTGTATCTACATCGCTAACATCAAGAGGATGCTCACACTCCCGTTTCTCTGGAAGGCTTTCTAACCAAGTTAACAGAGACATGGTGCGCCCGCTATACAGAATGCTGCCAGTAAATTTGCTCTCTGTCAAACTACTGCAGTATATAGCACTGCTGTGCTGCCGCGCTTGCGCAAAAAGTTTGTACCGCAAAGTCAGAATAACACCTGACATTACGAATAACAGACATGAAACATTTGTCCTCTACAGTATATCAGCATAGTCAAATGTGGGGAGGATCATTTTCTGTACAACAGCACAGTGAGCCGGCAGTGGAATACAATCACAAT
The DNA here is from genome assembly GCA_016271365.2 of Neoceratodus forsteri. Taxonomy (NCBI): domain Eukaryota; kingdom Metazoa; phylum Chordata; order Ceratodontiformes; family Ceratodontidae; genus Neoceratodus; species Neoceratodus forsteri. Next base: position 1,336,233,048 of record CM057455.1, on the reverse strand, counting down.
TATGATATAAAGCACCAAGTTTGGGGTGCAGTTTCTTGGAAACTGTATTTACATGTAAAGAAAAGGCCAGGTGTTGGTCTAGCTAAACTCCAAAGTATCTAAAGGAGGTGACATTTTCTAATGGTGTACCATCCAGGGTAAGGAATATGGGGGGGATTAGAAAGTCTTTGCCTAGTGCTGAAGGTCATGGAGACAGTCTTTTTGGTATTTAGGAATAGCTGGTTGGAGTGGAACCACTGCTGTAACTTATTGAAGTCCTGCTGCACACTTGCCATCACACCTGAATGGGAAGCACCAGAGGTGTACAGTATGGTGTCATCTGCATACATGTGTATTTTAGTAGATGAGCAGATAGGTAAATCATTTAGGAATATAGAAAATAAGGCTGGGCTGAGCACTGAGCCCTGTGGGACTCCAGTATTTATGGGGGGGGGGCAATCTTGACTGATTGCATCCTACCTTGTAGGTAGGATTGGAACTAGTCAGTAGCTGCATTGGAAAGACCAGCAGCTGCTAGTTTGTGGAGAAGCAATACTGTGTCAAAAGATTTTGCCAGGTTGACAAATATAGCGGAGGTGATCTGCTTCTGATCCATACTGGTGAATATGGAGTCAGTAAGCCAAATGAGGGAGGCGGTAGTGGACTAGGACTTCCAGAAGCCAGCCTAGAAAGGGGTGAAAAAGGAGGATGAGTCATGATGGGGGAGAGTTGGGAAAGCACAATGTGTTCTTGTAGTTTAGCCAGAATAGGCAGTAATGAGACTGGGTGATAGTTACCAGGGTTGGTAGGGTCACCTCCTTTGCGGAGAGGAATGACTGTGGAGAGGTTCCAATTAGTAAAGACTGTGGCTTGAGAGAAAGATAGGTTTATGAGTACAGCCAGGGGTGTGCAGATGGCAGGGGCAGAGAAGTGAAGAAGCTTGGAATTGAGTCCATCAGGGCTCTTGCCCTAGAAGGGGTTTAAGGCAAGGAGGGATTTAAGGGTGTTATTTGGGGAGATGGATGAGAAGAAGAAAGAAGGGACAGAGTTGGAGTTTGTGGGAAAGGAGTAGAGGGGTGGTAGAAGAGGTGGAGGGGAGAGTGGGAAGGAGTGAAGAATCACATGATGTGAAGAAGGTGTTGAAAGTAGATGCTACAGTGGGGGGATTAGACAGGGTGTAATTTCCGACCTTGAGCAGTGGTATGGGTGGTTGAGTTGGGGGGGGGAGAATAGAGTTTGGACAACTTTCCAAAATTTGGAAGGGAGGTTTATGTTGTGGTTAAAAGAGGTGGAGAAGTATTCAGCTTTTGCATATCTGGTGGCTGTTTTGCATGCATTACTAAAGGTAACGATAAATCTGTAGGGGGGTGTGTGTGGGAGCTGGAAGATTTATACTCTTTCCAGGCTAGTTAACGAGCTTGCACGCAAGCCAGCAGTTCTGAGGTAACCCAAGGGAGGTGTGAATCTCTTACACTGGTATGTTTGAGGAGGGCATAATTGTTCCAGATTTCCATGAATTTGGTACAGAAGTAGGTGAGGGCCTCGTCTATAGTGGGTGCAGTGGAGATGGGAGACCAGTCAGTATTGGAAAGATTAGAAAAGAGAGGTGTTAGATTTAATGAGCAAAATAGGCATAGCATTATCAATCATTGGGGGTGGGGGGGATTTGGGTGATGGATCTTTGTGGAGTGGTTGTAGGATAACAGATGGATCAGACACAGAAATTCAGGTTCAACACATAATCTCTGTGTGATGTTTATTTAAAACACAGGGGATAACCTTAAGCAATGGCATATCCCTTCTTCAATACATCAGTTTGCAGCAACAGACTATGCATGGCCTTCCTCTGTACGTAATCAGCACCTACTAACCCACTGAGCTATCTCTTTAAAGAAATTATTTAATTCCCTATGTTGGTTTTGTGTGTTTTGGTGATGAGGAGCTCAAAAAAAGTAAAAACCCCAAAACAAGCTAAAGACAAAGAACCTCAGTGCAGAAGCAATGAAGCAAGGGTTACCCCAAAGAGCACTGGCAATAAAGCCAAGTTTCAAAGAAATACAAAATCACGCATACCCTTATAATGCAAAGCATCATGGGATGTATATGCAAATCACCATGCAAGTTTAGGCTGGTTCATCTTAAAGCAGGAATGCATGGTGCCAAAGGGCCTCTCAAACAATCTGTAATTTACATGCATTTAAATAACACAACAGGGGGTTTCTGATATCTCTACCCTGGTAACTTAATTTTTATAATACAGTCCCCTAGTAATGTTTTACCATTATCAAAAATACCTAATGCCGTGGTATTTTCAACATTTACATGTTCCATACACATAAGGCATATACATCTAGGTATTTTATGACATAGTGCTACTTTATTGCACACTAAAATTCAACAACGAGGAACACAGCCTATTGTTTTATATCAACTCAGAGGTTACCACAATAACCTCCCTGTATGAGGACCTCAGAAGGAAAAGGAAAATTAAAGAGGACACTATAGCATAGTCAAGAAAGGAGAGGGGGCACCCATAGGTTGCCAATCTTATGGAGCAGAAATTGTAAAGGATAGATTAGGCTAAGAAATAGAAGAACTGTTGCAACAGATTTAAGAAAAGGTTAGTCTTCAAGAGTGGCAGGATTTCTCCGTCACAGTCTTACGTATACAGTATATCATATGGTGATCACTGAGGGAGTCTGGAAGAATACCAGAGTTAATTATGTGGTGAGTGTCAGAGGTAAGGATCCAGTCAATGAGGGAGTGGTAATAAGATTTAAGGTTGAGGAGGGTAGGTTCAGTGATGAGTTGGGTTAGGTTCATGGATTTGATATCAGAACAAGTTTTGCTATGGGTAGGTGACAGCCAGTCTATACTGAAGTTACCTAGGATGTAGAGCTAACTCGAGGTGGCATATGTGGTGATGGTGGAGATCAGTTCAGCGACTACTGAATTGGGGAGACCAGGGTGGCAGAATGCACCAGCTATAAATATAGGTAGAGTATGAGGTACGAGAGTTTTGTAAGGAGAAGTTCAAATGAGGAGGGAGGGGAGAGGAGATAGAGAGAGCAGGGGAAAACTCTGTTGCATCAGAGCGTATGAAATAAACTATCAATGTAGTCTGATGAGTAAAGCTAAAATTTAGGGATAGTAGAGATGTGGCTTGGTGATGAAGAGGGGGAGCAAGTTCCAAATGGAGGGAAGGCAATAAGAGAAAGCAGCCTAACCAGTGCTAGGGTGAGGGATAGAGAAGGTGCGGGAGTCTCTAGAGCGAAGGGGGTAAGAGGATGGAGCAGAGGAGAGAGAAGAAAGGATAGAAAGGAGGAGGGAAGGAGGCAAACCAGTATTTTCGAATGAGGGCGGAGCAGTGGGAAACATGAGGCGAAGGTAGGGGGCAATGGAAAGTGAGGAATAAATGAAGCAGTGATGTGTGCTGGGAGGAAAGTTTGAGGCAAAGCCACAGAAGGCATTACAGAAGGTGTACAGTCTGGTGAGGGTGGAGGGACTGCACTATAAACCATGTCTGCATAGTCAAAAAAAGGGAAGATCATTTTGACAAGCAGGTCCTTTTTTTACCAACAGGAAAACTTTTCCCAAACCAAATAAGAAAATTAATTTGGTTTTATATCTCTTTTCATAACACAGCAGTCCAAAGCTCTTCACAAGTCATGAACAGTTGCAGCAATCATAATGTAATGAGAGAAAGTAAAATATAGGGATTGAATGGAAGGTTACACCTGAAGCTTGTCCGGCAAGCTTACTAGCTAAGGCGGGTTTGGGTCTAGTGTGATAAGAAACAGAGGCAAAACACTGTAAATTTGTGTCTTCTCTTATAGGTACTTCATGACAGCAGGGTGACAGAAGCTAGCTATTTAGGGAAGCAGGACTTGAAGTGGAATTCTTGAAATAGTTAACTGCTGGAATTAGGTACTGGATTCTAATTAAGGGATTGCCCAGAGCTATGTAAGCTGGAGGTCACGAGACTGTTAGAGGTCCACAGCATACTAGCAGTCCAATATCTGAGTCCAGCTAACCTCAGAAACTCCCCTGAACATAAGAAACCTTGGAGCATGAGGACCCAGGAGTGGGCAGACTGCAATCTATGGGGGTGTTATCGTAGAGCATCTGAGCGTGGGCAGGAGACTCTGCCATTTGATTCAGAAATGGTAAGATCTAGTCTGGTTTCACTCACCACGGGTGAAGATCTGTGAGATGTTTGTGAATTATGAATGTGTTTTGTAAAAGAATGATTGAGGTAGGACCCTAACTAGGATAAGGTAACACTGGGAAATACTATGGTGATGTAAATGGCAACATCGGTGGGTGTAGCCACTGCAGCACTGTGCATCTGTGAGTCACAGGGAGACCAAGTCAATGCTTGGAAATGCATGTGGGATAAGACCCTTTTTAGGGTAAGGTGATATAGTATAGCTAAGTAGGTAGAATGGTCTTGGACAGGCAATCTAAGAAAAAAGGAAAGCAACAGCTTAATTGGTAAAGAACAGTTACGTACCAACCATAACAGTAGAGCTTTGAGAGAATCTCTTGCATCAGGCCACACCTATGGAACTACAGCCGTCAGGCACCAGGACCACACAGAAACTTTTTCTGCTAACAGTCTACTAGGGGCCACCCATGATGACATCTGATGTTGACGTCCACTCTATATAAATGTGGGCTCTCTCCTAAGTTCCACACTGCGGATCATACTCAGAGGACCTTCCTCTAGGGAACCAGAAGAAAACTGAAGTTCCAGCTACCAGGCAAGACTGGAAACAGCAGGTAGTCCATCCTGGAGAGAGAGAGAGAGAGAGAGAGGAAAAAAGAGGCTATGAGTCTAAGGCGACCAGAGGGTGGGACGGCATGGCCTGATACAAGAGATTCTCTCAACGATCTACTGTTACGATAGGTATGTAACTGTTCTATCTTCTTCAAGGATATCTCTTGCATCAGGCCACACCTATGGAATGAGTTTCAAGCAGCACTGCCAGACAGACAGGCTGGGTGCCTGGAGGCTATAGGCCTAAGAAGGGAGGCCTTGAAGCACTGCCAGGCCAAAACTTGCCTTTCTTCTAGAGGCAACGTCAAGACTGTAGTGCTTAGTAAAAGTGTGGACAGTACTTCAGGTTGCAATATCACAAATTTCTGTAGCTGATACATTCCTGAAACCACTGCAAACACTCAGGGTGCTAGCATTAGGGTGCCAAGCTCAGGATTCGCTGTCCCCCTCCCCAAGGTCTGCCCCTCCCCAGAGTTGGTATCAATAGTTCAGTGGGTGTGGGAGGCACAGCCCTTCATAAGGGGAGATGCGGGGGCACAGCCCCATGCAAAAACAGTGGTCAGTGACATTGCCAACTGGCGCCCAAATGGCACAGCACCGTAACGCTGGCGTGTTCCGAGGGTAAAACCTCCTGAAACAGGCAACTGAAGAGCCACTGGCTAAATGGCCTTGAACAACCCCAGGAAGTTCCTTACCATACTTCCTATAACAAAAAGTAGTACAGTTGGACAACCATCCGGACAGCCACTGTTTAGAAACTGGTACACCCTCTTTCCTGGGCGACAGAAACAAAAAGCGGGCGAGGACTTCCTACAGTGAACATAATATCTGAGTATTCTATGTACATCTAATGTATGAAGCAATGCTTCCTCTGGATTGGCATGCTCCAGAAAATAAACTGGCAGGTGGATAGTTTGATTCAAAGTAAACTCTGACACTAGCTCAGGAAGAAACTTAGGACTAGTTCTCAAAGACACACTGTCTATGGAATTTCAAATAATGAGGCTCACAAATAAGAGCCTGAAGCCTGGAAATCCTTTGAGCAGAAGAAATAGCTACTAAAAATAATGCTTTCCAAAAAAGGAAGCATAAACCACACATCATGGCTGGCTCAAAAGGAGACAAAGTGAGTTTCTCCAGCATGAAATGCAGGTCCCAGGCTGGGCAGCATTGCGGATAGGAGGCTTCAAGTGCAGGATGCCTCTCAAGAATGTACAGGCCACTTCTAGCTGTGCCACCATATGGCCACCAATAGGCACATGGAAAGTGGAAATTTATTTATTTTATCTAAAAGTTTTAACAGGAGGGCACACTAAGCAGAGTACTGCTCGATTCCAGATGCATCCTGGGGAAGGGAACATAGAGGAAAAATCCATCCAAAATACACAATGTGTACAATAATTATTACATGAACATTACAACATATAAAGCGGTATACGAGGTGTGAGTTAACAGCATACAATATAACAACATGTGAGGAACGGTATACAAGGTATGAGATTAACAGCATACATAATCTGTAAATATATAACAACATGTGTGAAACGGTACTGAGACAAGCAACATGTACCAAGATCGGGGTCAAAATATCAGTTAGCGGATAAGAGGCTGGACTTAGTTCATTTGCAGGCACATCTAGCCACATGCACAGGTCGTGAAGAAGTGCTCACTGATGAGGTAGCCGAGGAGCTGCGAAGAAGGAGTTTGCCAAATGTTTACCAGGAGGGAGTTCCATAATTTGGGCATGCGATGTCTGAAGGCGGTTGTCAGAATTCCTAAGGGAGCAGCCAGGAGGGGAATGGGCAACTAACACAGCATCGAGGTATGGGGGCAAGAATTTGGACCAGTACTTTGCTATGAGCTTGGCGCAGTGGGACTGTCGGTGGTCATGGAGCGAGGGAAGACTGAGAATCCAACAGAGTAAGCAGTGGTGGGAGGATAGTGGGCTATCAAGAGCAAAACAGCAGAAAGAGTGGAGAAATGGGTCCAGTCTGGCTAGGGTGGACTTGGGAGCGGTATTGTAGACTACATCCCCGTAGTTGAAGATAGGGAGAATCATTTTCTGTACAAGTGCATGGCGGGCTGGCAGCAGGATGCACCCACAATTAATAATAATAATAAAAGTTTATTTATATCGCGCCTTTCTAAAATCAAGGCACCTTACAATATCCAACAACATTATAAATAAAAACCAATACATAATAATCTGAGCTCCTAAAATCACGGTATTAATGGAAATAGAAAAATTAAAATGCGGTAGAGGGCACCCAATTTAAGGTGGAGCTTTTTGTGGATGGAATCGACATGTACAGAAAAGTCGAGGTGCTAGTCCAGCCAGACCCTGAGCTATCTAAAGGAGAGGCAGGCCTCCAGAGTGGTCCCATCCAGGGTGTGGAAGGAGGGGGTGTAGGTGAGCCGAGATAGTCTCTGCCTCATGCCGAAGGCCATGGAGATGGTCTTCCTGAAGTTGAGGAATAGTGGTTTGCTTGAAACCAGAACTGGACATCATTGAAGTCCTGCTGCAACCTGGTCACTACATCAGTGGTTGAAGGGCTTGAGGCATACAGAACTGTGTCATCTGCATCATGTGAATGGATGTGTGTGGTCAGGCTGTTTAAGAAGATGGAGAAGAGGAGCAGCCCGAGAACTGAGCCTTGGGGGGCACCTGAGGTAACTGGTAGTGGGGAAGAGGTGGAACCTCCGATTCTAACAGATTGAGATCGGCCCACCAGATAGGAGTGGAACCAACTGTTGGCCTTGGTAGATAGCCCAGCAGTGGAGAGCTTGTCTAGTAGGAGAGCATGGGAGACAGTGTCAAAAGCCTTGGCTAGGTCAACAAAAATAGCAGAGGTGATATGTTCCTTATCCGTACCATCAAGGATGAAGTCGGTAAGCCATAGAAGTGAGGTGGCTGTGAAGTGGGACTTCCTGAAGCCAGACTGGTAGGGTGAGAAGGAGAAGGAGAAGTTGAGAAAGGAGGAAAGTTGAGACTAGATGCTCCTGAAGCTTTGCCAGAATGGGGAGGAGGGAAATAGGATGGTAGTTACCGGGAACAGAGGTGTCACCTCCTTTTGGGAGCAGGATAACAGTAGCATGTTTCCATTCCGAGGGGACTGAAGTTAAGGAGAAGGAGAGATTGAATAGATCAGCCAGGGGTGCAGCAATGGCAGGAGCAGCTAGGTAAAGCATCTTAGAGTCCATCCCTGATGGACATTTGCCTTTGTTAGGGTTTAGGGAGAACAAGGATTTAAATACTTCCAAAGGTGTGACCCAACAGAAGGAGAAAGTTGGAGCAGAAAAAGAAGAAGGGGACAGAGCTGAGGGGGCTATGGTGGAGGGTATGGGCTGGAGAGGGGGGAAGCAGACAATAGTGCTGTGGTGCAATTTGTAAAATATGAGTTAAATTCAGATGCTACTGCTAGGGGGTCTGTTACAGCTGGACCGCTTACATTTAACACAGGGATGGGGGTCTGGGAGGTTGGGGAGAGGAGGGATTTGACCACTTTCCAGAATTTAAATGGTTGGTTTAGGTTTGCCTGGAAGGAAGTTTTGAAGTAAATTGCCTTAGCCTGCCTGATTTACCTAGTGCAGGCATTACGTAAGAAGTGGTAATTTGTGTGGTCAGCAGGGGAGCTTAAGTGTTTGAATGACTTCTGTGCCTGGTCTCTGGTTCTGATGAGGGACATAATGTCAGCTGTGATCCAAGGCAAGTGGGCGCCCCTCACACAAGTCCGTCTGAGTGGAGCGTAGAGGTCCCAAACTGCTAAGAAATTGACGTTGAATTATTCCAGAGCAGCGTCGATGGAGGTGGCTTGATGGATGGAGGACCAGTCAATGGCTGTCAGGTCATTTAGAAGCGAGATAAGAGCTTTGGGCCTGAAAATTTTGCAGATCGAGTAAATCATATGGTGATCACTTAATGAGTCGGGTAAGAGGCAATTATACGATGCTGGTGAGAGGAAAGGGAACAGTTCAGAAACTAGCAGCTAGAAATGGCAGCTAGGTGCACCTTGATAGAGAAGAATTGCAGTCCTGCATATGACAGGGACAATAAATACTCTAGAACCTGGTTCGCTGGGCAAGTGAAGGGATCCAGGCAGTGAGAAGCAGCCCACAAAGCAAATCGCTTCCACTTCATGGAATAGGTGGCCTTTGTGGACAGCTTCCTAGCAGCCACCAGGACATCAGCCACCTTAGGGGACACTCCAAACCTCACATTAACCATGGCGTCAGGAGCCAGGCATGGTGGTGGAGGGAAGTGAGGTCCAGATGAACCAGGGTTCCATGTTCCTGAGATAGTAAGTCTTTGCACAGAGGCAGGGGTACAGGAGGTTCCACTGCCAACTGTTGCTGTAAGGGAAACCAGATCTGACGAGGCCAAAAAAGGGACCACAAGAATTAGAGTGGCACCCACCATTTGGAGCTTGATTAGCACCCTCTGAATCAGAGGAAAGGGAGGGAAGGCATAAAGGAACCTCCCTTTCCAAGTGAGGGACAATACATCTCACCAGAATATTCCAGGGCCTGGGGCGAGCGAGCAGAAAAGTGGCAGTTTTACATTGAGTGGGGATGCAAAAAAAGTCCAACTCTGGGTGACCCTCACCTGTCGAAAACAGATCTTTGACTGCTAAGGTCAGCAGCTCCCACTCAAGCATTCTGGAGTGTGACCTGATTAGCCTATCTGCCAGGATGTTTTGGATGCCTGGAACATGTATGGCCAACAGCTCTAGACTGTGTTCTCATGCCCAGTACCAAACCCTCATTACATACATACATACTGTACACTTTGATGGCAGATGCAGTAAGGACCGCGTGGCCCACCTAGTCTGCCCATTTCCCTACCTACAGGATAAGCTGCAGATCCTAGTTAACCAACAGCCTATTTCTTCCTACCCCCAACAAGAATTGCCTTATGTCTGTCCCATGCATTCTGGAATTCTCCCACAGTTTTAGACCCCACAACCTTCTCTGCAGAGGGGGTAAGAATGAGTGCCCCCTTGCTTGTTTATGTAGTGGACTACATTGATGCTGTCCATCTGCACAAGCAGATGTCCCCAGACAAATGGTTCTGGAAGGCCTGCAGAGCATACAGAATGGTCATTATCTCTACAGCATTTATGTGGAGGGAATTCTCCACTTTGGTCCATGTCTCTTGTATCTGGTTGGGCCCCAGATGAGCCCCCCCCAGCCAATCCCCAAAGCATCTGTGGTGAGAATCTGCTGAGGAAAAGGCATGAGAGTGGGGACCCCTTTTCAGCAAAATTGCTGGGTTCTATCCACCACTGGAGCACCTTTGAAATAGAAGTGACTGAACCTGCTGTTCTAGGTCGTCAGTGTGCTGGTCCCACTGGACTCTTAATATCCATTGGGGGATCCTCATGTGATTCTCATATGCAGCCTGTCCAAGGGTACTGTGACAACAGTAGCAGCCATCAAGCCCAACAGTCTCAGGAATGTCCTGGCAGTGACATGCCTACAGTTGTAAAGCAGTTGGGCCTGTGCCATGAGGTGCTCCGCCCTGTCCTGGGGCAGGAAGGCTAAGCCCTGAGCTGTGTCTAGTACTGCCCCTATGTACTGCAGATGCTGAAAAGGGGTCAAGACTGACTTGGGTAGATTGACCATAATCCCTAGAGCATTGAACAGCTGTCTGATATGCACTAGGGTGTGAGACAGTTGCTGCTTGGACTGAGCTTTGAGCAACTAGTCATCCAGGTACGGCAAGATGTACAGTCCCTCTCTTCTGATGGCTGCTGCCACAACTGCCAAGCATTTGGTAAATACCTGTGGGGCAGATGAAAAGCCAAAGGGCAATATCCTGAACTGGTTATGCTTCCCCTGAAACAGGAACCTGAGGTACTTCCTGTGGGGGGGGACAAATCTTGATATGCAGGTAGGAATCATGCATGTCTACAGAGCATATCCAATTCCCTTTTTACAGGAAGGGCAGCAGGCCTTGCGGAGTGACCATCCTGAACTTCTTGTACTGAATATAGAAGTTCAGATTTCTCAAGTCCAGAATGGGCCACAAGTCCCCTGTGGACTTAGGGACTAGAAATAAATTATATTGAGCCCCTGTTCCTACGATTCCAGGGAACTGGTTCTATGGCCCTCTTCTGCAGCAGTGTATGTACTTCCTCTAGTAGCACAGGTACGTGGTCTAAAGGATAAGTACAGAGAACTGGAGGAAGATCTGGGGGCAACACCAGAAGTTCTAGAGCATGGCCCTATTCTATTAACTGCAGTACCCAAGCATCTGTTGTGACCCCCCCCTTCACTGCTCTAGGTAGAGGAAGAGGTAACCCCCCTACCACTGCCTCCAGATTTGGTACTGGAGGAGAGGTCTAAGGAGTCAGGCGGAAGCATATCCGGTGGCCACAGCCACACCTCCTCCTCTAGGGGTTTTGGAGTGGGTACCTATGGGGGAGGTTGGGGCTGGCAAAGCTGGCCCTGTTCTGACTTTGCTCTGTTGTCTGGCCCTGGATCTGGGCCTGTTGGTAGCCCTATGAAAGGGCACCCTCTGCACACTTCTAGGTTGGGTGTGGTAGAGGGAATGGACTGACGTTAGAGCCCTGCCTGAGGCTTGTAGGTCAGAGAGGATATCCTACACATCAGCCCCAAAGAGGTTGTAGTACACTCTGAAAGGGGCATTTAGAAAGGAATGCTGGACATTGCTAGCAAATCCTGACACTCTCAGTCAAGAATGCCTTCTTAGGCAGATGCCAGCCACAGCTACTCTGGCTGAGGTAACCAAAATGTCGTAGGCAGACCATAAGAGGTGCTTACCCACGCCAGCTCCAGTCTGGATGGGTCTTGAGCATCTTCCTGCTTCTGGGAACCCTCTGGAAGGGACTGAGCTGCTGCTTTAACCTTTTTCCTGAGGCTATTCTGGTATTTGACCATACGGGCCTAATAATTTGCTGTTCTGAAGCCCAGAGTAGCAGAGGCAAAGGTTCTCTTCTCAATGAGGTCCAGTTTTCTCGACATTCTATCTGGGGAGAGAGAGAACTGATATACCTAGACCTTGTAGACCAATCGTGGGCAGCTTTTATTACCACTGAATCAGCCTCAGGTTGGCCTGTGAAAAAAGGTTTTTCTGAGGGGGACTGGTAAGCTTGTCTGCCTTTCTGGGTATGGCAGGGATCATGCTTGGTCTGTGCCAGGCTGGCAGGGTGAAATCCTCTAGTGTAGTCAATAGAGGAGGAGGAATGATCAGAAGAGGAGAACCTGGCAATTCAAGAAACTCCACTCAATGCAATTCAAGAAACTCTACCCAATGCTTGCCCTGGGAATATCCTTACGTACGCAGATGATGCAGTCCTCTTTGCTGCTCACCCCAACCCGACTTCCCTTCAACTAACCATACAAGACTCATTCAGTAAGGTGGAGGCCTGGTTCTCTGATCACAGGTTGGTACTAAACAGCAAAAAAAACAAGGTCATGCTCTTCTCCCACTACCAAAACAAATCCAAAAAGTCCCCCCACCTACATACCAAGCATCTTCACCCTCTTGAACAAGTCCAGAACTTTAAATACCTTGGGATCACTCTAGACCCAGATCTCACATTCCAAGTGCACATTCACCTTCTTGGCACAGCTATTAATGCTAGACTCATCCAGCTCTACCGCCATCACCACTGTCTTTCCCCTGAGGCCCTGTAACTGGCTGTATCCTCCTCCGTATTGTCCCTCGTAGAGTATGGTATCCTGGTCTATGGGTATGCCGGTGTCACCTCCCTGCATAGAATAAGGGTCTCCCTAAACAAAGTGTGCTGTCTAATCACTGGTTGTAACAGACTCACCCATACCTGCACTATCTAATATTTCACGAATTTGCTCAACTTTGATGAAAGGCTAAAGTACCAGACCTGCCTGTTCACCAGGAAAATTTTCAGTGGCCTCACCCCGCTGGGGCATCTCCTCACTCCTTCACCCTTCTCCAGTGATGGTAGCTACCCACAGCTCCACCAAACCCTCCCTCCAAGTACCACACTTTAGAACAGTTCTAGGGCAACGATCCTTCTGCTGTCGTGCCCCTACCTGGCTAAACTCTCTTCCCCCACCATATTGCTGCTACACATAAACTTGGGAGTTACAAAATCCTCCTTCGGGATCATATCCTCAGTTCTCGCACCTGCACTTGCCACTAGCAAACTACAACTCCCACTAGCACAGTCCCTCCTCATAAACCTCGACAAGGGACCCTATCCTGCCTCTCTCTTACTCCCTGTTTCTTGCCCCCCCCCCGACAAGGGACCTCCATCCTGCTGACCTGCTGTTTCCTTGTTTCTCATGATTGAATTTTATAAGGAGTACAGTATGCTGACTTTCTTTTAATTGTACAATGAGTACTGTATGCTGTTTTTAACCTTACTCCACTACTTATTGTATGTTATTGTAACCTATGTTTAGCCATGACGTGAAGCCTTTGTAAATGTGTCTCTGACTCAAAGGTTTGTAATTCCGATACTGTGTAATAAATAAATAAATAAATAAATAATAATAAAAAAATTCTCCTAGTAATGTCTTGCTCCTCAGCACCAAACCCCATTGTGGTTTGGAGTTTCTTCATCATAGAGATGAAGGAGGGGTCTTCAGGAGGGGACGTCGGGGCAAACAGCAGTGGAATCCTCACTATGCTGAGGAGGCATAGTGAATTGACAGAGGAAGGGAAGAACAAAGTTTAGGAAAGCTGTATGAGAAAGCAGATTGGCCAACAGTAGATTTTCTAGAAGGAATAGTGAGGGAATCGGAAGTATTATTACTGTTCTATGCACGTTAAGGATATGCAGGGGGAAGTCAAGCTGGGGGTCTAAAGTGATGCAAAGATATTTAAAGGATTAGACAGTACTGAGGGGGGAGCCATCAGCACATGATATGGCTAAGTGTTCAGGACAGGATCTAATTTTAGACAGGGATCCAAAAACATAGCCTGGGGTTTCTTCATGTGACTTGAGTTATTAAATAGAAAATAATGGATAGGCCTATCTGTTATTTTGTATCATTAGTGGTGCAGGTTTTTTTTTTTTTATCAATGAGCAGAAATATCCAAGTGAGAGGGACAGCGAGAGATACAGGCGCGCGCGTGCACACACACACACACACACACATGCCAGCCAGCTGCGTCTCTTTGTCTCGCCATTTGAGACAATAATTTTTTTTATTTCCTTTTCCCCCCCTCTGTGGAAGTGCCCTGAGAACTGCAGTGAGAGCAGTCAGTCACTGCAGTCCGGCATTGATGATTAGGGTCAACTGGTCATGGTCTCCCAAACCATGACACAAATAAAACAAGAGCAGGATCAACAAGATATAGTGTTCTGTATGCTGAATTAGAAAAATAGTGAAAGAAAATACATTACTTGTGAGGAGTGAGTGGACTAGTTAAAATCCGTGGGAACGGAGGCACCATTTTTTTAGATACGCGGGCCACCCACACACAGTCTAAGAACCAATCAAGTGCCATGGTAGAAATGAGTGACAGTGCTAGTGACGGGAAGTTTTGAGAAACGCCGTAATAACCCGTTTTCCGGTTATTATGGTGTTTGACAATACCTATAATCAGGTTGATAAATAGGGTCACCAGTAATTATCTATATAATTATACTAAAAAGTGTTTTAAAAAAATCTGAAGGAAATAAAAATTTGCTGATGATGGCTCTATTTATACTTTCGACAGATCAATGAAAACAGAACCCACAAACACCCTTTGTCCAAAGCCCTCGAGACAGAATCTTGACAATCAAACAGTGCTGTTTGGATGGAAAATTTGGGTCTGAAACCTGACAGAAAACTGGACAGAATCTGATTATTAACTAGATAGTCAGTAATCTGAAATAAAACAATTTTCTCCATTAATTTAGAAATTATAGGAAGCAAAGAAACTGGGCAGTAATTCTCTACCATAGTTTTATCACCACCTTTGTGTAGGGGGATAACTAGGGAATGTTTCCAGGCTGAGGGAAAAGTTTGAGTGCTAAGAGATTAGTTAAAAATAAAAGCTAAAGGAGAAGCCAAAATATCAACATTGCATTTAAGTAGGAAGTTATCTAAATTGTTGATACCCTTGGCAGTGTCCTCTCTCAGCGATGATATTAAATACTTCATCAGTCTTAATAGACCTAAAATAATATTTACACCTCGAGAGAAGAAACATTGCATGGGGATCGTGAAATGAGCTAGTAAAAGATAGGTCAGCCTTGCTTAACAAAACATAGCAGGAGCCACAAAGAAAAATGAGTTAAACATAGCACAGACACCCTCCTTGGAGTGTGCACTGGAACCACCCTAAGATACATCTGTAGTGAAGGACTCTGAGGGCACATTCCAGGTGGAGTCTATTATACGTCAATATTTTTGAGGATTATTTCTAACATTTGCTAAATTTGTTTTGAATAAAGAAGATTTAGATTTCCTGGTGATTGAAACACAATCATTTTGAAATTTCTGAAAATTCCGCCATACCTCTGGAGTATCCAATGTTTTGGCTTTTTGACATAATTTACCCTGATACTTCAACTGGGAAAGAATAAGGGGAATAAAGAATAAAGGGAATAGCCCAGGGAGCATGTTGGCATTTTACACTTTGTTCAAGATTCAGAAGCAAATGGTTTGATACCTTTTATTGGACCAACACTGACGTTACAAAAAGAACAAAATGCCTCAGCTTTCGAACCAACTAAAATCCTTCCAAACTTAGGCACTTTGTCTTTTTTGTAATATTGGTCCAATAAAATGTATCAAACCATTTGCTTCTGGACTTGTTCTTACAAGGACCAATACGGCAACTAAACTAACACTTTTTTCAAGTGAGCCTGGGTCTGCATGGGTCAGGTAGCTAGGCTGGTGAGTGCTCTGGCACAGCAGTTGTCCCTCACAGTGAGCCAGGAAGCTTACTCTTTCACAAGGGGTGGTGCATGTTCATAGCGCACTGCTGTGGCCAAGGCCAACAGAGGCTGCACCAGCTGTCAGGGTGGTGGGAGGGACCAAGTGAGAAAACAGAGGAAAAAGTGGAGCCTCAACAACATGAAGCCCTGCTCGCTTCCCTCGGGTCTGTGATATCACTCTGGAACATTTGGCTGACACTGGATGCATGCGCGGGGATGGGGTGAGGATGGCCCTCCACCCTACCATGAAGGTGTAGTCTGTGGGTACCATGGTCAGGTAAACACCAGGGGAAGACAGATGATGGCAGGCAGGGGGTGGGGCAGGAGCAGAACCACCCGCCCAGCTGTCCTTGAGGTGGATAAACAAAGCATGGAAAAATTACTTCGTTTCCTGCAATAGCTCTGCAGCATATTTCTGCAGCATTTTGGAGCATCCTGGTGGACTCCACTATCTGTCAGAACAATATCAATGTTACAAAATGTTATGATGAAATTTTTTGCAAACTAACAAATACTGTTGCTTTCAGCTCAGCCAGCTGGATGCCATCAAGTCAGAGATTCCACAAAGGCATTGGTCAATCATAGACTGCATTGGGTCTGTCCGGTATAAATGACAGGTAAAGTTGGGTATCATCTGTGTAAAAATGACACTCCAGCTTATAACGTCTAGTGCCCTCTTTTAGTGGCAACATGTGCATGACAAATAACGCGAGAGACAGAAACAACCCTATGGCACCCACAGCATACTGTCGTAGGCCACAAGCAAAATGTACCTTACATAGCCTGCTGCAATCTGCTCGATAGAACGGACTCAAGCTATTTACAGGTTAACCCCTAAGTCCTCCATAAAGCCACAGATGACCCATTTAAACCCCATAATCAACCATTTCAAATGCCAATATCAAGGAGAATATGCAGTGAGATTTTGCCTCTATACCTTGCCATGAGAAGGTCATTAAACACCCTAACAAGCATGGTCTCTGTGCTGTACCAAGGCCTGAAACCAAACTGGAATGGCTCATAGATGTTACATGTATTGAAATACACCTCAAGCTGCACTGTAAATACCTTCTCAGTTACCTTCCCTAAAAATAGGAGGTTTGAAATAGGTCAAATCAGCCAGGGTATCAGAGTCCAGAAAGGGCTTCTTGAGGAGGGGTCTAAGCACTGCCCTTTTCAGCACAGTGGCAAAGCAACCCTCCCCAAGGGAAAACTGAACAGGTGGGTAGGACCCAAGTCAAATGTGCAGTAAGTCAGGCACAACCTGGTGAGCTCCCTAAGTGCGTCTTCAGCTGACACTGGGGGACACTTACTCCAACCCCATGAAGGGACTTTGGACAGCAAAAGTCCGACCCCCGATGACTTGTGACAGGCCACTTGCAGAAATTCCAGCCCAAATGGAGGACACTGTCCATGAAGAACTGACCAAATGCCTTGCACTTATGTCCTGAAATTGCACCACCAGAATGCAGATAGGATGGATGCAACAATCCGTCTACAGTGTGGAAGAGCTGGGCCAGACGGTTCTTACTTGAGGCACTCAACAGTGACAGGAACTCTGACTTTCTTTGAGGACTCTGTTATTGCTTGTATGGTCTCAGAGCCAGCATGTCATTCATCCAGTGGTGCCTCATCTAAAAATGCTCCAACCTCCACCACGTTGTCTTCAACTGATGCAATTCGTTATTTTATCACGGCAAGCTACATCAGGAGATTAGCAAGCAGACATGGACCAGTGCAAGGGTGCCTAAAGCCTCCACAATGGTTTAATTATAGGCAAGATAAGGCATTTATTTTTATATAGCACTCTATCCATTAGGGCTCAGAGGGCTTTACACAATTAGACAAAACGAATACAGATTTCACCAAGTACTTATCAGGAATACCATATACTCTATACTCGCCTATAAGCTGACCCACTTTACCTTATCAGTTTTAGCCAAATTATAGACATTTTGATGCCCAAATTGGATGAAAGAAATCTGTTTTATGAACATCAAGCACAGAATCCTTCTTTGTGGCCAGAACTGGACATACAATTAGGCTACACAGCTGCAAAAATGGTTTACTATTGTAAACCAAACAGATAGGTCGACCTCAAAGAAAAGTTGACGGCCCCATTCTTTAAGACCTACTTTTAGCATCAAAAACAGGACCTTTACATTTTATTTATTTATTTAGAATACATATAACAGAATTACAAACCTTTGAGTCAGAGACTCCTTTACAAAGGCTCCACGTTAGAGCACATACATAATAACATTACATGTAAGGTACAGAGCACAGAGAAGACAAGATAAAGTTAATACAATAAACAGTGATAATAACAAATAAAGTCACAGCAAGTGAAGTCAGCATATTTACAATATGGGAGAGCAATACTATTTGAGCAGGATAAGACATCCATTGTTAGACAGCAGGGTTAAGAGGTGGAGGCAGGAAGCTGGGGAATAGTTAAAGGGTTGATGAGGGGAGTGAAGAAGGGGTGTAGAAAGGAAGAGCATGGGGCTAGTAGCAGCCGCAGGTGCAGGAGGTCAGGAGGTATTCCCTAAGGTTGATTTTAAAGAAGCCAAGTTTGGAGTCAGCAGCTGTGGACCCAGGCAATGTGTTCATCCAGAGAGAGGCGCAGTAGGAGAAAGATCTCTGGCCCAGGGATGTTCTATAGTGAGGGACCAGGAAGGAAGGTTTGGAGGCATTGAGGGTAGTTTTCACCGTGGGTACTGGTCAGAGGAGGTTAGAAATACCAGGAGAGGCTAATCCACTGGCTATTTTTTTAGCAAGTAGACATGTCTGATATTTAAGTCTACAGTCAAGATTGAGTCAGTTGGCTTGGCTATAAAGTGAGCAGGGATGTGTCATTTTATCACATCCTGTGATGAAGCGTCAGGCTTTGTTTAGGAGCATTTTGATTCAGTGAAGGGCAGCGCTTCCGGCAGCCCCATAGATTGTGATCCCGTAATCAATAAGGGACAGGATGGATGAGGTGACTGCCAGGTGGAGTGCCTCAGGGAGGAGGCACTGTCTGTGCCAATAGAGTATACCTATTCTGGAATTGAAAGTAGAGCTCTGGAGGTGGATATGTTCATAGAAGGTGAGTACTGGATCAAGGATAATCCCTAGGTACTTAAAGGAGTAGACCTGGTCAAGCGGCAAGGAATTGGAGTTGAGGATAAGCAAGGGGAAGCCTTTGTATTTGTTCTGGTTACGGGAGAACATCATAACTTTGTTTTTTTTGTAGTTAAGTACCAAACGGTGGTCACCAAACCAGGATTCTGCCTCAGTAAAACAATTCTGAAGTAACAATTGCAGGGAGAGTGGGTCAGAATGGGAGCAAAAAAGTACCATGTCATCTGTATACAGAAGTAGCTGACCAGAGCAGGCCATGGGGAGAGTGTTCAGAAATAGACTAAATAGGAAGGGTCCAAGGATGGAACCTTGAGGAACCCCTGACTGGACTGGAAGGCTACCAATTTTGACTTGTTGCGACCGTCCGCCAAGGTAGTCAGCAAACCACATGGTGACTTCAGGGGAGAGGCCAGTTTAGGTAAGGACTGAGAGAAGTAGGGAGTGATTGATGGTATCAAAAGTTTTTGATAGATCCATGTATACTGACCCAAACAGACGGCCACCATCAAGGGTCTTATGAGTAGCATTTGCACACTCCAGTAGCGCAGTGGTAGTGCTATGCCCAGCTCAGAAACCATGCTGCTCATAATTATTAAGGTGTTCGGTAAGCTGGTCAGCAATGATTCTTTCCAGAGCCTTGGGGGGGGATTGAGATGGGGCGGTAGTCCCCCTGGGAGGTGTGGTCACCACTTTTATGGATGGGTGTAACAATCGCCATTTTTCATGTAGCTGGGAACTGGCCAAAGCAGAAGAAGCGGTTTACATTTTTTGTAAGCAGGGAAAGGACTTCATCTAAGGCAAGGCATAAGAGGGTTAGGTCCAGGGAGTCACTACTATACCAGGATTTACTAATGGCATTTAGGAGATAAAGTTTGGTTTCATGCCTGGCAATGACTTTGAAGTGGAAGAGGGGAAAGTTAGCAGGGGACTGAGGAGTGGGCTGGGGGTCAAAGAAGTTGGGGGAAGTATGCTGCTAAGCTCAGAGAAGGACGAGTTGAGGGAGCTGGCAATGAGTAGGGTGTCAGTGGTAATGCGGCCATTGATGTTAAGATGGGAGGGCAGGGAGGATATGGTTTTCCCGCTGAGTTCCTTTAGGTTGTTCCAGAATGTTCATCCTGAGCACCAGGACGAGGTGAGGGTGGTTCTATAGTATTCAGCTTTGGCTTTCCAGATGTCCCAAATACATTTATTCCTGACAGTCCTATAACACTGCCAGTCTGCAGGTGCACCAGATTCCCATGCTAAGTGCCAGAGTGCATCTCTGTGGCACATTTTGTCAAGGACAGCCTGGGAGATCCATGGAGTATGAGGACCTTTGATGATGCGCTTAGTTAGGGGAGCAAACTTATCACAGGCCAAGTTAAAGGTGGTAATAAAAAAGTCAAGGGCAGCATCGATGTTAGGGGCATGGTCAAGAGGAAACCAGCTACAGGTTGCTAGGAAGATTTTGAATTAACCCAGCATACCGGGTTTGATACGGCGTTGATACACTGTTTTGGGGGCGGGTTTTTTAGCCTTAGAGGACCAGGTGCAAAGCACAGGTGAATGGCCACTAAGGGCATCCAATAGCACAGAGACGTTGGTGATTTTGTATGGATGGTTGGTTAGGATGAGGTCTATTAGGGTGGAGGAGCCAGTTTTGGGATCAAAATGCGTAAGGGAGGCAACAACTTGGAAGAGGTCCATGGAGGCAATTGCGTCCTTAAGCGGGGCAGCAGTTTTGGAAAACCAGCTGATGTTATAGTCCCCTAAGGCAATGAGCTCTGATTTATGGGGCAGGGTAGAGAAGTAGTTCAAGACTGTATTAAAGGCAGGCTTTTGGTGTCGGGGGGGGGGAATATAAACAGAACTAACAAGGAGGGGGCCCCTGGCAGGGCCATTTGAAATTTTCAAGGTTAGGACCTGAACTCCATGTTCCAACTGGGTGGGCAGGAGCTTGTGACCCTTGATAAAGTCCCAGAGATAAATGGCACAACCTCCACCACGTTTGCCAATTCTGTCTTCATGGAAGATGGAGTAAGCAGCAATAGACACTGACACATCAGGTGTATCTTTAGGGAGTCAGGTTTCAACTATCGAGAGTATGTCCAGTTGGTGCAGGGCCATCCAACCCTGGAGGATGATGAATTTCTTTTGCAGACTGCAAATATTAATGGAGGCAATACAGAGTCCATTAATACACCTACAGTGCGGAGTGGGAACTGAGGGAGGACCAGGGTTAGGGTGGACCTCTCCAGACAGGAGCAGTAGAAGCAGGGAGATTCTAATGATAACAAGTTTAAGTTGTTTGTGCCGAGTAGGGCCAGGGTGAGGGGAGTGGTATGGTTTGGAGCAGGAGACAGGGATGGGAAGGGTACATAAGTAAGGAAGAGCAAAGTAGAGGCAGTGACAGAGGGGAGAGAGCAGGGGGGTCTGAGCACCCATGGGGTAGAGGTGGAGGGTGGCATGGCAGATGGGTGGTAGACGTAGAAGTCAGGTGAGAGGAGAGGGGGTGGGGAGGGAAGGGTTGAGAGGTATAGGTATAGGGGTGGAGGAGTTGAGACCAGTGGCGGGCAGAAGAAGGAGAATTATAAATATTGGGGTGAGGAGGGGTAGCGGCGGGCAGGAGAAAGGGGAGGCTGTAGTGAGAGTACTTGGCAGAGGGAGGGGGCCATAGGATCACAAGACAACAGGGAGCTTAGAGACAGGCAAATAGGGGTGAGTGAGTAGGGTGAGTAATTAATAATGTTTCCTAACACAGGGCTGACTAGGTGGCACAGTGGTAGTGTCACTGACTGCGGTAGCACGGGTACGGGGTTTTAAATTTTGGGCAGGGAGACTCAAAGAATAGTGGCAGATTGAGAGCTAAGGAGGAGGGAGCAGGACTAGAGTGTGAGGAGACTGGGGTGAGGGATTGCAGTAGGAGGGGCACAACACTGATTCCTAGTAGCCAGTTGGGTAAACTGCTAATGGAAAAACAAGGACTTAGATAGAATACGGGAGGGTCACATGACCTGGTGAGGTAAATAAATTGAGGGCCGGCCTTGGGTGGTGTCCATTTCTGCGGGGTGGAGTTGCTTGTGTGGTGGGGGTTTCCTGGAGGAAGCATAAGAGGGGACAGAAACAAAGGAAGGGATTAGGTTACAGGGATTTGGTGGGAGCTAGACAGCAAGGGGGACTGCCTGTTGCAACTGCACATGCACAACAGTTGGGACCAGCAGCAGGGAGCCTTGAAACTGGAGCGACCAGCCAGAGAGAAGGTTGTAAGACAGAGAAACAATCAAGACAAATATGAGCAAGAATAATATCCCTACAGGCATTCAGTAAGCAGATCCCCAGTAGCACAGTTAAGAACCATAAACAAACAGTACAAACTCACCCCCAATATCCTGAAGTCAAATTATCATGATACCCCTTAGTACAGGGATCAATATATACTAAAGTACACTCCCAGACGCAGCCCAAAGTCCAACACGCTGAAAACACATAAGATGTTAAAATAAAACAATAAGTCGGAATCGGCAAAATTAAGGCAACTATGGTACACTCCCACACCAGTAGCAGCTCAGACCAGGGGAGCTTTACCTTTAGGCCCTTCCCCACATTCCACTCCCATAGTTCGCATCCGTTTCTGTGGTGGTGGAGTTGCTTGTGAGGCGGGGGGTTTCCTGCAGGAAGCCTTTAGGCCCTTCCCCACATTCCACTCCCATAGTTGGCATCCATTTCTTCGGTGGTGGAGTTGTTGGTGAGGCGGGGGGGGGTTCCTGGAGGAAGCCTTTAGGGCCTTTCCCATAGTCCACTCCTGTAGTTGGCATCCATTTCTGCAGCGGTGGAGTTGCTTATGAGGCAGGGCGGGTTCCTGGAGGAAGCCTTCAGGGCCTTCCCAACAGTCCACTCCTGTAGTTGGCGACCGTTTCTGTGGCGGTGAAGTTGCTTGCCAGTACATGACTACATATAGTACATAAGAACAATAAATAAGTTAAATGCAAATATTAAGAATATTAAAAATGCTGTGGCTGTGACCTATCTTACAAGATATAGGCTAATCTAATGTAAACAGATGACTTTTCTGCCCCTTTTTAAATGTTTTCACTGATGGGGAACTCCTGAGATGGAAAGGCAGGGAGCTCCAAGTAAGCAAAGCCACCACTGAGAATGCCACTTCACTTGAAAGTTTGGGACAGCCAGAAAAAGACCCTCAGTGGAGCAGAGTGGTTGATCGGGAGCATACCAGGATAACAGATCTTTAAGGAAGTCTAGGCCCAAACCACGCAGGACTTTGTATGTTAACACTATAATCTTGTGTTCCATATGCAATGATCCAGCAATCAGCCTGGGTGTGCATTCTGCACTGCACCAACCTCACTGGTAACCCAAGGTAAAGAGCATTACAACAGTCTAGTCCTGAGGTCATGAATGCATGAACCAGCATTTCCAGATCCTTTTGCACCAGATAGGGTTTAATCAGGAAGATATTTATAACTTGGAAAAATCCACTGTGGACCACAGCCAACACATGATGTTCAAGCATCAGCTGGGAGTCCACAATGACTCCCAGATGTTTTTTCCCTATTCACAGCCACTGGAGTTGTGCCAATTAAAATGACCAAACAATGGCATTCCAACTGCCGCTGACCCACAAGAACCTGGTTCCACCAGTATTAGCTCCGTCTTGGTCAGGCTCGAGCTTGGCCAGCTAGAGGCCATCCAGTCCACAATCTCCCGACGACATTGTTCCAGCACCAAGACCACTGCCTGCCTAGCCAGTGTAAAAGACAGGTACAGCTGAGTGTCATCTACACAAGTGAAGACTTACGCTGCACCATCTAATGACCTATCCAAATGGCAGCATATGCACCGGGAATAACATGAGTGATAGAACAGACCTTTGAGGAACCTCACAGCTAATCACTGCTGGCTGCGATGAGAAAGTTCCCATCACAACCTTCTGTGATCTACTAGTCAGGCCTATGGCTGGATCTACACCCCCCCCCCCCCCATGCTGTTACATGCTCAAGATGTTGAGCACTGCCAGGAGCTTCTCTGGCTCCAAATTACAATTAGGGTGCTACCTCACACCATTTCTGTAGGGGTGGGGGAGGAATACAACTTGGCTCAGCCCGGAACAACACAGCATGATGATCTGACCAACTGACCAGATCTACCCTGACATACATAGATACATACATATATACACAAAATGTGACGGCAGATGAGGCCCACCCAGTCTGGCCAACAATTTTTTTTTAATATTAATTCCCAGACCCTGTTTAATCCATGCCACATTCTCTGGTCCCTTCTACCCTACCCGTACAATTCCCTCATGCCTATCCCAGGCCTTTCTGAATCCACTTAATGGTTACACCCCCACTACCTCCTCTGGAAGTCTATTCCAAGTATCCACCACCCTTCCCATGAAAAAGTACTTCCTCACATCCCTCCTGAATTTACCCCCTTCATCTTATCATGCCCCCTTGTAATAGAACACCTTCTTTTCTGAAATATGCTCTCTTCCTGTACCTTATTAACCCCCATAAGGTATTTAAATGTTTCTATCATATCTCCCTTCTGCCTCCTCTCCTCTAGAGTGTGCATATTTAGATCTTTTCATCTTTCCTTGTAGGGCTTTTGTTGCAGACTCTGCACCATTTTGGTAGCCTTTCTCTGAGCCGCATCCAGTCTGTCTATATCCTTGTGGTGTGGTCTCCAAAACTGTACACAGTACTCAAGGTGGGTCTTACCAGTGATTTACATAGGGGCACAATCACCTCTCTCTTCCTGCTGGAGACACCCATATCTATGCATCCCAGCACCCTTCTTGCTCTTCCGACTGCCTTATCACGCTGCCTGGCTACTTTTAAGTTGTCTGATATGACTACCCTTAGATCTCTTTCCAGTTTGGTCTTCGTCAAGTTTCTCTTCACCTATCTTATACTCTGCGCCTGGGTTCCAATGGCCTAGAAGCATTATTTTATACTTTTTTGCATAAAAACCCAGCTACCATACCCTTGACCACTCTTCCAGTCTCTTTAAATCCCTACACATTCTATCCACCCCCAGGTGTGTCCACTCTGTTACAGATCTTAGTATCATCAGCAAAGAGGCAGACTTTCCTTTCCAGTTCTTCTGCTATGTTGCTTCTAAAGATATTGAAGAGAACTGGTCCCAATACTGATCCATGAGGTAGCGCAATGGTCACCTTTGCTTCCTTTGAGTACACTCCATTCACCACTACCTTCTGTGTCCTTCACACTAACCAGTTCCTAATCCAGGTTACCACTTTATTATCTACTCCGAAATTATACAAGTTGTTCACCAATCTCCTATGTGGAACAGTATCAGAAGCTCTGCTAAGATCCACATAAGCCACGTCCACTGCTCCTCCCTGATCCAGCTCCTTGATCACCCAGTCAAAACACATATACTACTCTTTCTCTCTACTCTACAACCCCCCCACCCACTTCTCCTATCCTGGGGTTGCCTAAGACACCACTTATCTACCATTTCTTTTTTCCTTTTTTTTCCCCTCACCACCTCTCCACCACTCCCTCCTTCCATCCCCCTATATCCCCCTACCCCTCTCTCTCTCTCTATTTCTCTCTCTCTCTCTCTTTTGCCCACTCTCCCCATCCCCCACCCTCACATCTCCCTCCCAGCAATTTCTCCTCTAACCCCTAGCAATTCGCTGTCCCATCTTTCTCTCCCCCTTCCCCACCCTCACATCTCTCTCCCTGCTTTCTCTTCTAAGCCCTACCTACCCTCTGTCCCATCACACTTGGTTTTCCCATGTCTCTCACCATTCCCCGATTTCTCTACCTTCTTTCCTCCCCCATCCTAGGATAGCAAGACAGTGCCAACTCTGGCAG
This sequence comes from Neoceratodus forsteri, assembly GCA_016271365.2. NCBI lineage: Eukaryota > Metazoa > Chordata > Ceratodontiformes > Ceratodontidae > Neoceratodus > Neoceratodus forsteri. The sequence goes on along the minus strand of CM057455.1, from coordinate 1,336,207,438 downwards.
CACCTATTGCCTGCAGCATGTCCTGTCTGATACACATACTGCAGTTGAAAGCACTTACCTGTAATTGAAATGATCGTGTGTTTTTTCCTATAAGTGACAATGTGGTGATTCCACCGTTTACTCCTGTTTTTTGTTGTGTAATCCCAGTTTCTGTAACCTGTGTTCAGTGTATGACGTGGAAACTTTGTAAAAGAATTCTAACTCAAAGGTCGTCTCCGAATATGCAAATTAAATAAATTCATTAAAAAATAAAAGTCTATCAGATTTGTTTGGCATTACTTTCCTTTTGTGAAACCATGCTGCTTAGGGTCCTGCAATATGCATTAAAATGTAAAAAAATCTGAAATGTCAAACCAGCCCGGTAGCGCTGAGGGCTGAGGCACCAGATGCCACACCTTGCGCCACGCCGGCAACCTGTGTTTGAGAATGAGCACAGGCTGCTGGGGGTCAGCAGGGGGGGAGAAGGATTAAGCATACCAAGGACTGCTCTCCTTCTCTGGGGAGGGGTGCTCCAGTAGTCGGTGATCGCCTGGTCCCTAGCGGAGGCTGGGGGACAGAGCGCCAATGCTGACAAGGAGGGCAGGGATGGGGCAGATGTCTGGAGGAGCATGCATGGGAGCATGCACATTGCCTTCCGCTGGCATCATTGCATGCCCCATCACCGAGGGGGAAAGAACAGAGAAAAAAAGATGTGGTCACGCAGCTTGATGGCCATCCCGAGACATGCTTAGCTCTGAGGGTGTTGCACCCAGTACACTGGATCTAGTCCTGGTGGTGAGTAAGGGGAGCTTGCTGCCTCCCTGTCATGGAGGGCAAGCCATGGGGGTATGACTGGGGGTGAGGGCCTTAATGGGAGCTGGGGTGCGCCAGGACGGCGGCTGGATGTGTGTCGACCGTGGGAGAAAAAAGCACTAACTAAAAAATAGAAAATTTGAAATGTCAAGATGCAGTGAGAGAACAAGATCCAAGCTGTGGCCAAGTTCATGTGCCACAGGGCAAAATGCCTGAGTGAGGCCCAGTGATGCCACCTGTTGGATGAACTGCTGAACAAACTGCAAGGTCTCCTTATCCACCCAGGTCCTTATGTTTCCAAACAACCAAAAAGGGTAGTGGAGTCAGCGTGGGGGCGCCACAAAACCTTCAAATTCCTGGAGGAACTCCTGTTTCCATCCTGGGGACAGTACACCAAAAGAATCCTTTACACCACTCATGCCCCACCTTTTATGGCCACACATTCAAACAAACTTGTTTCCTTCAGAAGGTATGACATGAGTCACAGACTGGATCTACTTTTACAAAGTATGGGAAATGAGGAAGCTAAGATGTCTCACCATGGAGCCTGATCGAGGAACTATTAAGATATCTGGGAAAACCTTCAGAAACAGTGACATGTAATTAATGTAATGTAATAGAGGCAGCAGTGCACAGGTATACAATTTCTGTGTTAATAGCTTTGGTTGTGTGTTTCCTCTTTAATATTCACAGCAATTTGGGCCTTAAAATTGCTGTATGTATTATTTTAAAGTTTATAAATCATGGCATCATGCTTAGCCAATTAGAATTGTTTATTTCTAAATATTTCAGGTACTCTTGTAACCCTACAAGGGTACCTTAAGCATATAGTTCTAAAATTCTGAAGTTCTAAGTTCAGTTGGCACAGTCCATTTTCCACAGAGGGGATTCTCTAATATTCTACAAAGCACAACATTTTGATTTTAAATTTTAATTCCATTTTTAAGCAAAGGTCTTTAAAATGATTTATAATATGTTTACATGTACAGTTCCTGAGTCTCTAATGCTTGTAAAAGTTCCTTCTTAAGTCCTTTGTGTGTCTGAACAGCTCAGCTTCGCTTCACAGTTCTCGCCCCCAAAGAACTCAAGAAAGCACTCTTATAACCATAAGAGACACAGTAACTATACATATAAACATATATTAAACACCCAACCAAAGCCATTACAACAGTAATTTAATGCCAACACGTGCCATCTCTATTACACCAGAGGTGGCATCCACGTCACTGATTCGGTAGGTCTGCCAAAATATTTTAGTGATTCCGCAATCGGCTCAATGTCAGCCATCTTTGTATCTATGTTTGCTGATATTCTGCAAAAGTAAAATATAAGAACAGCTCTAAATGAAAAAAATGTGATCATATTCTATTTTGACACCTAGATGGTCAGGGTAAGTCATGTTTATTGAGCAGCCTACCCTCCTATATCGTTGCCGGTCAACTTGAAAACTCTATCGGTAGGGTAGGTTTGGGAGAGGGCCAATTTACATTAGAGGAGTCCTTTGAGATTTCCATCTTTTAAAATTCTACTCAGTGTCTATTGAAAATGACCATGTCCATGTCTTTTTAAGAACCAATAACTGCTATTAGTCTGTAGTGATACATGAGCATATCTGAATTCTGTATAAGAATATTATCAATAACCACATAATCACTTGTAACTAAAGAGCAAACCGAGATGACTCACACTACCTAATTGGATTTACTTGTGCAACCATACAACCATGAACTACTGTGCAGGTTGTTATGTGACTTTACTTGTGTAGCATTTGCTATTGCTGCTCTTGTTCTTGCTCCAGGGACCCTCTTGAAAAGTAGGTATTAGCCTAACAAGGCAATCCTGCTGTGTGAAAAAAATAAATAAATAACTTCTGCTGCCTTATGACTGTAACCTGCCTCCTAAGGACACTCATAATTATTAATCATATACGGCTTTCATGGTCAAACAATTTAGAAAAAAATAAATAAAACATAGAAAACAAATAAATAAATAAACGTTACCAAGCTTCTGAATCCCAACAAAATAATTTTCCATCATATTTAATGTGCATACCTATTTTTTCATACCAGACTTAATGACTTTACTCATTTTTTTAGGGTAGTATATATTTTAATAACACCTTCCGAAGTCATTTACATACTCTCCCATGTAATGACAGACTGGCTTCCTCAGAGCCAAGTCTTGTTTCTGGCTCTGCTTCATGAGAGAAAGATCAGTTTTGCCTCAACCAACCAAATCCTGCTGCTCTAGTTTGCAGATCAAGCAGATATAAACTACTTGTAACGGAAACAGATCGAATGCTAAACCAAAAACTAAAGTACAGCATGCTTTCTTTCTCAAAACATGATGTGTCATATTCAGATAGACAGTACTTTGTGTGCCAGTCTGAGAAATGTCATTCTTATTTTACAATTTACCCCCGAAAACCCAAAATAATATTTTGTTTTTTGTGGGATCTGTCATCGAGGCAAAGGTCAGGAAGCATAGATACAAAAGCAGTTATAAAAATTCACAAATAGCATTTTATTATTATCAATAACTGTAAAATAACAAATAAATCAAATTATTCAAGATAGCTATTTACAAATGCAGTGCAAACACAGAAAACAAAGTCCTTCATATGAGGGCATCTCTAATTCTAAATTTCAGTCTATCTTTCTTCCCAACAAAACATTGCTGCTGTTTTTATAAGAAGTCTTTGCTTGGCAATTCATTTCTGCATCCTGAGCTCATTAAGAGACATCCTGTTTCTCATAAAATATTAGAAATTTGACAGTTTCTTTCCATGCAGGTGCAACAAAATAGAACACTGTGTTTCAGAACTAATCTCCTGTTGACAACACTGCAAATGAGTTTGTGAAGGTCAAACTGCATCTCAATGTTATCTCCCTGAGTTCCAAACAGCTTTTAGTAATCATTTTAATAATGCAATTATATACATTTTCAAACCAAGGGATCCCAATTTCACATAAAGATTCACATACATTTTCATAACTGCAGATATGCAAGGGGGAAGAAAAGATAGAAACAGCAAGAAATGGCAGGTGAAGGCAGTGAGAAAGTGGAAGGGGGAGAATCATGAGACTGTAAAAGTGATCAGTTCCTAGGTCTCACAAGAAAAATTTCATTGCACAATCACACAGCAGACAGAAAAGGAGAGGATAGAACAGATCCTTGTGTTTAACTCATTCTACATAACTAATTGGACAGGGTCTTATTCAGCCCTGTAATATTCCCCCTTCTTTAAGAGGGAACCTGTTTAAAAAAACAGGTTTCCAAAACTTTTTTTTAATTATTTTCCAGCATTACCTTATATCCTTTACAGGTCTGCGCATATGCAAAATCCCTTTTTCCATTACAACCAGTACAGCAAACAGTTAAGTTTAAACTCACATTTTTTTCAGCCTTCACAATTCTCAATTCCTGATCCACATCTTGACAGAAAATCAGCATTGGCATTCTCTTTTCCAGATTTGTGCATCGCTTTGAATTTAAATGGCTGCAGTGCCAGGTACCACCTTCTGATTCTGGAATTTTTACCCTTCATTTGATTAAGTCAACAGAGAGGATTATAACTGTATACAAGTACAAAGTGAGCTCCTATCAAATAAAACTTAAGGGACTCCATGGCCCACTTTGCCGGAAGACATGTTCCTTCCCCTCTATATTCTGACTCAAGACTGCATCTAGGTCTACCTCTGATGCATCTGTCTGTAACAAAAATTGTTTTTCGAAGTCTGGGCTTCTTAAAGCGGGCTGAACATAATGCAAACTTGATAATTCAAACAGTTTCATCACAGTCTGGGGTCCATTTTAATTATTTGGCTAATGTTTCTTCAGGATTTCAGTGAGGGGAGAAGCTAACTGGACAAAGTTGGGAACAAATCTCTGATAATAACCAGCCAGCCCTAAAAATTACCTGACATGTTTCATTGTTTTAGGGACAGGACTGTTAGCTACAGCTCTATCTTAAACATTTCTGGCTTTAACTTCCAAGGGAGAAGGGCGGTCTCCAGATTCCTAACTTCCTGTTTTCTTACTGGGCAAACCATCTCTGTATATGTTTTCAATAGGCCTCTCTGCACCATATCAGTCGGACCCTACCTATGTCCCTATCTGGCTTCAAATAGAATCAACCTTAATCAAGGAATCTGGTGTCTCAGGCCCTTCTCTCTTATTTTCTTCAGGGAAATCCCTAAGTTATTGCAGGGCACACCGATAGGGGTCTCTCTCAAGGTTTTTTCACAACTCTGTGTGTACCTTAAGTATCAGCCTTCTAAAGGTATCTCTAAACCTCTCTTATCCAATAGTAATTTTAAAATAGGGGGGCATCCGCTTTCTCCGTCCTGGTTACCGTGTCTAACAGACACTACCCTGGCTGATTTTCTTAGTAACGGTTCGCTTCTCTCTTCTCCTGAGATCCTACATAAATTCCAATTGGGATTGGCATCTATTTTTAAAATCTTCCAGTTGAGACATCTCTTAATCCAGGTTTTGGGATCTCCCTCTTCTTTTACTGATCAAGCCACCTCTCTTAATTCCTTGAAGGAGTGAGCCGTACGCCCCCATGGTATTGCCACAATATACTCCCTTATTCTGGATAAAATCTTCTCATCCCCTCTGTGTGGCCCTCGAGAGTGGATGGTACTTCTTCCTTCCTTCCACTAACTTCAACTGGGGAAAAATCTGGAGGGCTCTCTATAGGTATGTCTCCCAGGATAGACTTCGACTTACCCAGTTTCATATTTTAAATAACTTTTACTATACCCCGGTTAAGTTGGCTAAGATGGGATGCTTAGCCTCTCCTACTTGTACCAGATGTGGTCAGGACGAGGGTACTCTCTTGCACATTTTCTGGTCTTGCAGTAGGGTCGCCCCTCTCTGGGATCATATCCAGTCCAGTGCTGACCTACTACTGGGCCTTGTAGGGCTTTTAAATCTGGAGATTTGCATTATTGGGGACTATAGTACAATTGCTGCTAAAGAGAGATGACATCATATGGCCTTAATCTCTCTCGTGGTGAAAAAGTTGGTTCTTAGACATTGGCTGGATCAGATTTCTTTCTCATATCAGGAATGGCTTCAAGAGTTGGGCTTTTGTCTAAGGACCGAATGCATGATAGCAAGTTTCCATCATAGGCCGCTTCGTTTTAATCAGAGATGGGGGGAATTACACAACCTTTACTTGAGTTAATCTGATTGTTTCTGCTTCCTCATGTTTCTCTGTTAGTTTTTTTTAGCTCCTAGCAGATCTTAATTTTGTCTTGTAGTTGGGCACACTCCAGGGGAGGGGGTTGGGGAGGGTTGGTGGAGACTATGCATGACTATGTTGATTACCTCATTGACAGTTCAGATGTTTTATATTGTTGGCTTTGTTGTGATAAAATTCAATAAAGTTAATCAAACTTCAAAAAAAAAAAATCTGACTTTACTTCTCCATTTCCCAAAACATATCCCAAATATCTGGTTTCCTGCATGGTAGGATTAATGGTCAGACCTGCCTGCTTGATAGATTGGATGACTGCTTGTACGTGCTCCTGGTGGTTTTTCCAATCTGGACTGTACATCACGACACCATCCAGATAAGCAGTACAATAACCAGTGTGAGTAGCAAAAATTACAAGTTCCATGTCTTCTGCATGCAGACAAAACCGCTGCAGTAATTGTACGTGCAGTCAAATCACCATCCACAATTAGCACGCTGCACAACTTCAGCACACTGAATCTCGGCGCATGGGCAAAGATGTAAAATCACCACTACCAGCTACTATCTTGTGTCCCTGGTAATACTTAATAAAGTAAACATCAATGCTACTGCTGCCAATAAAGAAAACCAGTAGACAAACTGAAGAAAATGGAGTTTGGAGCAAGTAATTTCCTCTTACAACAGGGGATTAGTTTTGCAAACTGTACCTAAAGAAAGCATAATTCCGCATCCTAGTCTGGTTGTGCCATCAGTGCTGTCTAATGCTTTAAATTCAAAACAATCTTTTTCACTTTTGAGCAATACTTTTGGCCCATCTGTCTCATTTTCTTCAGTTTGTCTACTGGTGGTGGCAGTCCATCTTTGCTTGATTAATTAGTATCAAGGTCAGGTTCTGAATGACAGAAAGCGAGAGCAGGATCGTACTGCCTCTGACCGAGTCTGCTTATCTCTGGTCTGTTGCTTTAATTACTTTAACACTTTCACTCCCTCCCTAATCTCTCTGCCTCACTTCTTCTCTCTCTCTACTTGTTTGCCTGCTCCCAGCCCTCCTTGCAGGGTTCTAAGCATTTTGAAGGGGAATAGGAAGTGTCTTCCTACTCCCCCCCCCTACTCTCCTCCTCCTCCTCCACCAGTCCCCTTTGCAGGGCTCTCAGCATCCTGAAGGAGTATAGGGTGTGGCCTCCTAATCCTACCCTCTTCTCTCCCCCTCCACTGAGTAAATTACATCAAAATATAGCACTTGTCCACCTTCCCCCTTCCCCGCACCTAATTTATTCACCTCTGACCTTCAGCACTTGTCACTTCACTTTACTTTATTGCACTCTGTTGTATTATGTTCACTGACATGTCTGTATCATGAGTTTGTAGCCAGTTTACTCCTAGCTGATGTACTATTTCCCATTTCACCAACTAGATTACTTGCATAATTATGCAGTCTACCTGCTAACTGTTTCTAAATACAATCCATAGATTCCTGTATGATCGTATGTATTCTCAGTTTGCCACTGCTTAGTATTTGAATTAAAAATGTAAGCGTTGTTTTTTGTTTTCTGTTAAACTATATGAATCTGTGTATTTCCATCCTCATTGTACACCCTCCCCCAAGGTCGCACCAGGAGACAAGCAACTTGTTGTTCAGTGTGCTTTCCTGGTGAAACATTTCAATAAATAAATAAGTTTAGATTGGCTGTTGTCACAGATTGCGGAAAGACAACATGGGAATTGAGTGTGGGCAAAGTAAAGTGAGTGAGTTAACTGAATATAATAGCATCTAATAGTTTAAATGTTTTGTTTATGTTATTGTCAATCGTCTAATTGGTGCAGGTAGGTGGTAACATAGGAAACATCTTGCCAAATATATATGTTTTCACTGATACTTTATGCTTTTAAAACTTGCACTTAGTGGGTTATGATTTGATAGTATTTGTCCTGCAAGAGGGTCTACATGTGTTGCTTTATGCTTTTAACACTCGCACTGACTTGCGCTGAAAGCATTTGCAATACAATGGTCTGCATGCTGAAAAGGCTTACGATGTAAACGATGCATGGTAATGCTTGCGCGGTATTTGCCATGCGGAATTGACATGATACCAAAATTATATCCACGTACCACTGGAATGTAGAGGGTGCACCACGTAAACCAAATGGTATGATGGTGAACTAACAGAATCCAACCGGAGTGGCACGTGCAGTTTTGTCTCTGGATTCTTTAGCCAGGGGAATTTGCCAGTAACCCTTGGCGAGATCAAAGATACTGATGTACTTGGTACTTCCCAATCTCTCCACCAAGTCATCTGCCCTGCGCACAGGATAACTGTCAAATGGACACTTGATTAAGTTTCTTAAAATCAAGGTAGATTCTTACACCCCCTTCTTTTTTATTTACAGCCACCATTAGTGATGACCAAGCACTTCTTGACTCTTCTATGACACCCAACTGTTTCATTTTTTGTATTTCCCTAACCACATCTGCTCTTGACCGCTCTGGTAATCTGTATGTCTTTTGTTTGATACGGTAAGCATTCCCTGCCATTATCATGTGCTTGACCCCTTTGGCTTGGCCTGGAACTGTGGTACACATACTGTTAAATGTCTTTACCAGGTTACGAAGTTCTGTAGTTTGTTCAGAGATTAAGGAAACATTCACCTTTACAGCATCAGCAGTTACAGTTTGTTCCTGTCTGTCATAAGCTAAATCAATATCTTCTTTATCAGTTTCTGGTAAAACTAGAAAAACATCCTTTTGCGTTTTCTCAACCCATTCTTTCAGGAGGTTAGCACAGTATATCTTGGTAGGATTTTTCCTATCAGGGGTCTCAGTGTCATAGTTACCTGTGCCAGTATGTCTAAGCACTTTATATGGCCCTTGCCGCTCCATTAACAGTTAATTTTCTGTAGTGCGTAACAACAGCAAGACCTTTTCACCTGGCTCAGAAACCTTTTTCTTGTACCCCATGGTCATACTACACCTTCTGCTGGTTTTGGGCCTCTTCCTGATTGCTATGGGCAATTTCAACATATTTTACCAGTTTCTTTCTCGGTGCACACATATAAGAAGTAATAGATTTTTTTCTGAGTGGGGTGATCTTCCTATATTTCTTTTATTACATCCAGTGGCCCTCTAGGTTGTCTACCATACAACATTTCAAATGGTGAAAAACCTGTTGATGCCTGTGGCACTTCTCTGTAAGCAAAAAGCAGGTAAGGTACGTATTGGTCCCAATCTTTCCCTTCCCCTTTTACAAACCTTTTTAACGTGCGTTTTAGGGTTTGATTAAAATTCTCAACAAGACCATCTGTCTGAGGGTGATAATGGGAGGTTCTTATGGCAGTGATACCTAATAGTCGGTACAGCTCCTTCAGTAATGCAGCACCAAAGTTACTATCCTGATCAGTAATGATCTGTTTAAGTATGCCCACCCTGCTGAATATTTTGGCAAGCTCTGCTGCTACTTTTGGGGCTGTGACAGTACGCATTGGAACTGCCTCTGGGTATCGTTGCATAGTCACACACTGTCAAATGAATCGACTACCCTTTTTACTTTTCTCTAAGGGGCCATCCACATCCACTGCAACTCTCTCAAAAGGCACATCTAGCAAAGGCAGGGGCACCTTGTCTTTTTTTGGTCACTGGAGCTACTTTCTGACATTCAGCACAAGAATTGCAGTAAGCAGCAACATCTTCATAAATCACAGGCCAGTAAAATGTGTACAGAAGTCTGGCAAGGGTGCAGTCCCTCCCCGAATGGTCAGCTGTAGGACTATCATGTGCTACCTGTAACAACTCAGTTCTATGCTTCTTTGGTATGACCAACTGTTTTATCTGTTCCTGCATCTGAGGATTAGCCCAAACTCTGTACAGTAGCCCATTACATTTTTTTAAACATTGGTACACTCTGTTTTTATTTCACTCTCAGCTGCTTAAAATAACCTTGGGAGAGAAACATCATTAGTTTGCTTAGAAATAAAACCATGATCAGTTGTCAGTTTAGTTTCAGCATTTTCATACATCAACCCCTTATGTCCATCAGTCTTTTGTTGCCACTGTTTTTTCAGACATCTTTCTTTCCTTGATTTTTGGATCTTGGATCTGGACTCAGAGAAGTCCAAGCAAAGGTCCCCATTATCTGACATTTTCTTTGCCTGTGTTCTTGTAATCATAAGTGCTGACACAGCAGGATTTACTCCCTTGATGATTAAGTTTGCAAATCCTGGAAAATCATTTCCAATAATCACAGGTACAGGTAACTTAGGTACTACCCCCACATTCATTTTGTGCAACACCCCATTAATGTTCAGAGTCATTTGGGTGGTGAGATAGTGTTCAGTGTCACCACGGATGTAGATGACACCAGTATCTGGTCCTTTTATAGTGTTCTCCCAGCACTTCAACATGCACTAGAGTCTGTCTGTTTCCTGAATCAATAGGTCCCTTCATGGTCTTATTTCCCACCCTGACATATGTTACAGTACATACTTGCTCCAATTTGCTAAGGCCAAATCTGCTCCAGTGTTACCCTCCTTATTTTTATGGCAGTTTATTGCAATATGGCCTGGCTTGTTACATTTATAGCAAATAATGTCTTTGGGTGCAGAATTGTTACCCCACCTGAATTCTTATTTGACCTGGAATTAATTCGGAAAAAAGATGGTCTTACTGGTCCTTGGCTGTTACTTCGCTGGCGGGTGTCTGTCTGGCCATCTGATAGTCCTCAGCCAAAGAAATGGCCTTCTCCCCACTTTCAGGTCGGTGTTCTATTACCCAAAGCTGCACGTCTGTAGGCAGGCTGATGAACTGTTCCTTTGCAAATATGTTGATGATCTGTGGGACTGTTTTGCCATCTAGTGGGAGTCATTTAATGAGGAGTTCGCTGAGTCTGGTGAAGAATTCTCAAGGATTCCTGACTGAGTTGTACTTCAGGTATCAGAATCTCTGCCTGTAGGTCTCTCCTGAGATGTCATATCTTTTCAGGATTTCTCTTTTCACAAGGTCATCATTTTCTGACTGTGCAGTGTCCATATTGCTGTAGGCTAGTTGGGCTTTACCTCTCAGGTAAGGTACCAGCCTGATTTCCCATTGCTGCTTTGGCCACTGGCAGGCTCCAACAACCCTTTCAAAACTTGACAGGTATCTTTTGATATCATCCGAGGAACACAAGTTTGAAGGTTTGTTTTTTAAGTTGTTTAGGTTTTGTTGCTCTGCTGCACCTGTGCCACATCCTCTAACTTTGATAGCCTACAAGGCATCCAGCCATCTTGCTCCAGTCACTGCATCTCTTCTCTTCTCTGCTGCTCCTGTCACTGCATCTCTTCTTTTCGCTGCTTCTCTGTCTTTATTGTATAGCCTACCATTTGAAGAAGGCAGATAGGTTTTCAGGTTCTGTCCCTGCCTGTTCTTTTTCTATCACTGTTTCTGGCTGTACAGTCTCAGTTTGGACTTTTGTCTCCACTAGTTTGGCTGCCATTCTTCTGGTAATTACTCCTGGGCTTGCTGTTGCAGGGTCCATACCTTTCTTCTATGCTTCCCTGGTACCAGGTCTAGTACTCATACTCAAACTCTTGGCTTAGAGTATCCAGAGCATAAATCCAACTTAGTCTGACACCATCTGTCATTGAGGCAAAGCTCAGGAAGCATAGGATAACCAGAAGAATTGATAAAATTCACAAGTAGCATTTTATTATCAATAACAGTAAAATAAAATTGTTCAAGACAGCTATTTACAAAGGCAGTACAAACAAAAAAAAAACAAAGTCCTTCATCTGTGGGTATCTCTAATTCTAAATTTCAATCTGTCTTTCTCTCCAACAAAAGATAGCTGTTCTTTTTATATGAAGTCTTTGCCTGGCAATTAATTTCTGCATCCTAAGCTCATTAAGAGACATCCTGTTTCTCAAGAAATGTATTAGAACGTTGTCAGTTTCCTTCCTTGCAGGTGCAACAAAATAAAACATTGTGTCCCAGAACTAATCTCCTGTTGAGAATTCTACAAATGAGTTTGTGGAGGTCAAACTGCATCCAAATGTTAACCCCCTGAGTTCCAAACAGCGTTCTGCAATCATTTTAACAATTTAGCTATACACATTTTCAAACCAAGGGACCTCAGTTTCACACAAAGATTCACATATATTTCTATAACCACAGATACACACAGGGGCAGAAAAGACACAAACAGCAAGAAATGGCAAGTGAAGGCAGGGAGATAGCAGGAGAGGGAGAATCATGAGACCATCAGAGTGATCAGTTCCTAGGTCTCACAAGAAAATTTAATTGCACAATCGGACAGACAAGATACAGAAAAGGAGAGGATAGAACAGATCCTTGTTTTTAACTTGTTCTACATAACAAATGGGACAGGGTCTTATTCAACCCTGTCACAAGATTCCTCTTACAACCAACAGTAGATCTCAAAGGACTGACGTAAAAAGCAGGCAGGTGACCTGTTCATCATGCATTTGCATTTTGTTTAAACACTGGCAGAATATGTAATACCATATTTCATTTTGTTTAAACACTGGCAGAATATGTAATACCATATTTCATTTTGTTTAAACACTGGCAGAATATGTAATACCATATTTCATTTTATTTAAACACTGGCAGAATATGTAATACCATATTTCATTGTATTGGGCCGTTTCTTTAACCAAGAGAGCCCAATTGAGATGCAACACATGGTTTTCACTGGGGCCCTGTTTCTACCCAGTTTTACAGCTGGAATGACTAAGGCATAGAGAGGTCAGATGACAGTGTTGGGATTTGAGTATATTTCCTGTTTCACTGTTCAGTGCTCAAACTACTAGACTGCACCACCATCCAATAGCTAATTTCTTATTCAGCACAATTCACTACATGACGCCGTTTTCTTGGAGCCCACATAAACAGTATCTCTTTCTCTCTATTTCCTTCTACTCTCTTCTAGAGATCTAATAAAATACATATTTTTGATCATGTTTATATTCAAATAAAAAAAAAGGAAAACAAAACGACTTCCATTTCCACTTCTATTACCATACACTTATTCAAGCAGTGTTAATCAAACTGTGAGGCTTGCCTCATTGAAGAGCCCAGAACCTTTGGCAGGGGAAGGTCAAACTATTCTGGTAGTATACCAGTTACTGCAAACTTGTGTGTTGAGGAGGGGCATAATTCACCCAGCTGGTGCTGCATACAGCTGTTAGTCACCTGTCCAGGGGGAAAGTGCTGACCCACCTTTGTGAACTGCAGGAGAATGTTTGCATCTCTTCTTACAGATCATGGCCTGTATTTTCAAAGTTGCGACAGAAGCAACAACAAGCTACATCACTTTTGCATTGCAAACTGCAGCATTGTCTGTGTTAGATGGTTGCACTACCATAAGAAGATGGCTGTACAACAATCTGCTGTGCCTGTGCTTGGATCCAGATCAGTGATGCTAAACTTACACAACTATGATGCAGCCTGCATTTGCACTGAAAATATGTCTTAATTATGATGCAGATTTATCTTGCACCATGATGTGTCAGTTTTGATGCAGCTATGAAACCATAGTGCAACTGTCACATCTGCTTGATGTAAATTTGTACATTTTGATGCAACTAAGTCATTTTTGAGCATTTTTGAAAATAATGTCAAGAGAATGACCACAGTCATGTATTTAGAGGCAATTCACTTTATTTCTGCACAAAGCACATTATTTTCTTCTATGGGGGCCCATGATTTTTTCCATCTCAGAAGAAGAATATCACTGTATGACAATATTTGAAAGCTGAAGTTCTTTGAATAAGTTGGAAGACAGTGTAGCCATTCAGGGGCTTCAGTTCTTTAAGGTGGTACAGTATAACTTACGTATGCAGGGCTTGCATGTTATCCAGTCTGTTTTAAAATATGGGATAATGTAAGGATCTCAATGTTTCTTTTCATACATCCTCTGTTTGAACTTTTGTGTGATCTATATATCCTTTTTAACATTCTGAAGTATCATGATGTTAAAACATTAACATGTATTTTTGTGCCAGCATACACACATCATCCTTACTGTTACATCGACACTAAAGCATTAAAGGAAAATTAATCTTGTCAAAAGATTTCAGCAAAAACAAGTGAGCCCATGCATAAAGCATCACAATGTCTAGTGTGAAGTCACGCTCTGATTAAAAACACATAATGAAAGTAAAGGCAATATATCATTGCCTTAGCAGTGGGGTTTTTTTCTGTGATTCACTCCAAAATTCACTTTTGTATTAAACATGGGAAAACTTCGGGAGTCCAGTGTTAGTTTAAACTCTTAACTTAATGAAGCACAGACCAGTTCATGAATCATGGAGAGAGAATGAAGTGGTGTAATTTGGGGGTTCAGAGCATTCAGTCTTAAAAGGGACTATTATTTTGGTGCTTCTTGTGAGGGATACCATTTCCCCAGCATATCCACAAAGTACAGCTGTACAAAAACCCAATAATCACATACGACTGGGCTGGCAGTATAACCTAGAGGTTAGAATAACAAGCTGTGAATGAGCTTGGTATGTCTAGCAGACCTGGGTTTGATTCCCATAACCTCCACTTGCACACTGTGTGACTCTGAACAAGTCACTTAACCTTCACAGTGCTCCCAGGTCACCCATTAAAACAGGCACTTGTGCCTAGTGGGCCCTACCACATTACAAAAGAACAAAATAAAATGCCTTATTAGGGTGGTCACACTTGGTAACACACACAAGCAGAGGTCATATGATGGTTTGAAACATACAAACCACACTTCAGAATCCTGCCCATACCAGTGGACTACTCTTCAGTTATCATTCTACAGGTTACTCCAAGTATTGTTATTTGACGATGTCTTTTCTTATTCAGGACAGCCAACTGAGAAGAAAAATCTAGTTTACTGTAGGATCATGGGTCTGTCTCATCTCCACAGTTGGGGTGGCACCGAAGCACAGGGAGGTCAAGTCACTTGCTCAAGGTCACACAGTGAGCCAATGTCTGAGTGGAATTTGAACCACAACTGACTTGTTTCACACTTCAGTGCCCTAACCAATAAACAACAAATATTTCCTAATGAACTGTTATTCATCTAAACTGCTCCCCAAGCCAACCCCTTTCCATTGGTTTCTGTTCAGGAATAATCCTTCTACTTGCTGCTGCATCTACACACTATATTTCAATTTATACATGTTACTACTTTTGTAACTTTGCAATATTATTTTATATATTAATATGATATATATATATATATATATATATATATATATATATAGATATATAGATATATATATATAGATATATATATATTTATTTTTAAATGTTTATTGATGTCATTTGCAACCAGGAAAAATAATGATCTGTGAGAGCTCACCATTCCCAAATACATTCCGTGGGAGGGGAGGGAGTACATGAACCTGTTTTATTGACAGAGGAATGCTGGCCAGGACACTTGGGAAAATTCCTTACTCTTTCTACCTGGATAATCCCCACAGATAGGCAGAAAACAACTTGATTTAACATCTCATCCGAAGGATGACACCTCGACAGTGCAGCACCCCTAGTGTCAGCATTTGGTATTAACTCAAGTTCCTGGAATGGGACTACGCCCTATAACCTTCCAGTCTTCAGGACCCCGAGGTGACAGAGCAACCTAATGAGCCACTGATAATGACAGTTGTTTTGAGTTTATACTTTCAGAAGTCATTTGGTTTATACTTTTGCTATTTTTTTTCTTACTGCTTTATTATGTTTGCTTGCAAAGCATGCAAACATATTGGTATTAGTGTGAAGCGAAAGGGCTTTTTAGGGCATACCCCACCTTAACCTATCACAGCTTCAGAATACAAACTCTCCTCCCTAATCTCGCCCACTCTCCACCTTTCTCCTCTTTTTCTCTTTATAGTACTTGCACAATCACAAGGCTGGAAAATGCAAGCTGCAAGATTCTTGTGTGACTCCTAATTGTGACAGTTTGAAACCTTACCCTCGCTTCCCACTCCACCCACACACGTGCTTCTGGTTACTTCTTTCACACATAGTGTAGTTTAGTGCTTTGTTTCAAAGGGAATGGCAGAGAAGTTTAGCAACTTACATAATTTGCGTACCCATGAAGCAGTGCTTGCAACTCAAGGAATTAGCGTATTCTTGTTCGTGGTAAAAAGAATGTAAAACATGTTCTAACATGTTCCTACACTCACTAATCACTTTATGTAAGGAGCTGTGTTACTATGTTTGCCTGTGTTTTGAACATTAAAAGCATTTTTGTCATTACCACATACAAATAAGGTTCAACATACATACAGTACTCAGAAAGCAAACTAAATATGTCAATTCACAATGCATATGAATACCTTGGTATCAGTCAGATCCGTGACAGAGCTTTTTTGGGATGGGGGGGGGTTCCTTCTTCATCCCAGGCAGATCCTGAGTACTGAATTACACCCCCTCTCTGCCTATCTCCTGTTTTTGAACACCTCACCAAGTCACAAGACTAAAAAATGCAAAGCAGAGGGTTTTCCTGTGCAATTCCTAGTACCTGCACAGTGTATTAAATAGCTGGTATAACGGAGCAAACGCTACGCAAAATGGGGGGGGGGTAATGCTAACCATTTCCAGAAATGAGTAGCAGTAGATTGCTAATCATTTCTTCAGTGAGTCCATGGAACAGCAGACAAAACTAATAAAACTAAATAGATAATGTTAAACTTTGCTAACCATTCTGTGCCAAGTGCTATGCATTTTCACAGGTGATAAGCACTTTAGTGTGCAAAACTGCTAATCAGTTTTTTCAGCTTATTTAATATCCTGCTGCATGAAATTTTGTCCATGCTTTTAATTCCACTTCTGTGCTTCCGCTCAGTGCTTTCAGCATACTCTGTGCTGTGGTGAACACACGGAACAGCAATCTTCGCTACTATACATTTGCACTCAGGGGCACTCCCTCCTTTCACCCTCCTCAATCTCTGCCACCACCCCCACCGTGAAACACATGATCAGCTCTTCCCTGCTTGCTCTCTGTTCCTACGTGATCTATGACCCCGCCCACAACATGTTGCCATGGTCAGTATACATTTGCTGCTCTGCAACAACTGGTCTCAATCCCACACTTCAGTCTATACCCCACCCCAAAATGCCTTATGGAACAATGTGCCTACCCTATACAGTACTTCTTTTATCCTGCTGTGAAAACTAGTCTTGCTCATTACTCCACCTGCAGCCTGATCCCGTCCACTATAAATTTCAGTAAACAAAGAAAAAAACAATAAGTACATTTATTTCAATTTTTGCTTCTGTCCATGACATTTCTCAGCTAATCCCCCCATCTCCTCCCCCCTTTGTCATTATCTTCACTAGTGTTTCTTTGTGACAAACTTTGTCTTGAACGTGCATAAATGTGGTCCAGAACAAATCTGCAACACACTAGTATGCAATTTCATAAACTTTGCATTATTTCAATGATTCAGTACCAATGCAATTAATTCCTGCCATGTTTGTTACTGAACACAATCGCCATACAGCCACCACCATTTCTACATTACTTCTCATAATTTACATGTCCTGTATATATGCATATATATAATCCCCTACACCATTTTACTAACAATACCACCACATAACTCTCATATGATACAGTCTGATTATTTAAAACAAAAATGGACTATATCAGTTACATGCCCAGTGAAGTGCATCATTCTGTTTTTTAACTAACTTGTGCACCACCATATACAGTCTCAATGAGCTCTTGATTGCGTGAATGCTACTGGCATGCTCACAAATTACATTTGTACTTTGTTTTTATTTCTTCATCCTACATAAGCTACAAAAATGTATACTGCGCATATTCATGAGGAAAATTAACACTATTCGCTGTTCTCCACTTGATCTCTGTCCTTAACTTCGCCTATCTGTACTCCCCCAGATAGCTGCCATTCTTTGTGTACTCTAGCCCCTCTGCCACATTGCCTCTCTCCCCCATCTTTCAGCCCACCTCTCCAACATACTGCCATTCTCCTGTACACCGCATCCTCTCCAGCAGTTGCTCTTTCAACCTGTCCCAGATTCCTCCCCCACTTCCTGCCATTTCCCATATTTTACAGTTCCTGCTCTACACCACCACTTCTCTCCCCTACCATCTCTACCCCATCCTACCACTTTCAACACTACTTCACATGAATCTCTGTGTGCCACTTTCTCTCCATCTCTTCATTCCTCCATCTCTACCCTCAACCCTAAAATACTGCTATTATCACTATACATTAACCACTCTCAGCACTTGCTTTGTACCTTGCTTTCTACCTCTCTTCCACCCCATCTCAGACCCCCCCCCCCCAACATCCTCCCATTCTCAGTATATCTCGGGAGCTCTGCACCTCTTGCTTTCTCTCCCTCTTCCTGATCTCTGCTCTTCCAAAACCCTATCATTCATCACATTCACATTATCTGCTCTCACTCACTCACTTTCTATGTCCACAATCTCTTCGCCGCCCCAACATGATAGCTCTGTCCCTACATTTACTTTTCCACACAAATGGAATGGACTCCAGTACACCTAAATATAAGAAATATAAATAACCAAAAACAATTCAAACTATTCACTATTATTCTGCAGAAGAAAATATGACACTGGATCACTGGCAATGTGTTTGACTGCGCACAGTTTTCATTTCATTGTGTACAGTTTTCATTTCATTTACATGTTCATGATAATTACACTTTTCGTATGTTTTCAAATTTAAAAGGCTACTGTCATCCTTTTATTCTTTACAAAGGTACATAAGCATCTTTTGACACCATCTGTACCGATCTCCACGTTTTCATTTTCAGCCTTGCCTACTCCGTTTGAGTCTGCCATTGACGTCAAATAAGGAGTTACATTCAATGTGGTAGAGAAAGCCAGATCAGCTGTTCTTAGACTACTTGTGCTGATCAGTCTTTTGCCTGACAAAATTTAGTGTCCTGATCACTGTAAAGCTTTGTGCAGGAGTTCCCATATAATATTAATTGTCTTGGACTATTAGTGCTGCTTCTTGTTTTCAGTGTGACTGCAACTGTTATGTCCCCTGCTCGCGAGAGCTCAGTGTCACGTGAGGACAAGATATTGCTGTAAAGAAACTGATAAAATAAGTGTTTTAATCTAGGTCTAGTAAATAAATACAGCACCAGATCCATGTTATATATTAATATTACATATGAACCCTTCACCAAGCATCACAGTGATCAGGACACTAAATTTTGCCAGGAAAAAGACTGGTCAGTGCAAGCAGTCTGTTAGAATAGTTGATCTCACTTGTGCTGCCACAGTGAACACCCATCTTTGTTTTACTTTTTGAACTCACTTTTTCAACATAACCATTTTTACCCCATCTCAAAAACATGGCAGGTGTCATTTTCAAAAACCCCTCTAAAACATGTTTTTCACGGTCATTCTGCAAAATCACATTTATGGTGCCATTTGATGAATGACAACTGTCATGTTCATACCCTGGGGTTATGAAAATACTGTCTTGACAATTCAGGGTCACAATCTAAGAAAACAACAACATTATGTGTGGAACTCTTCATTTCCCAATCATGACAATTTTACTGTTATAACTCATGTTGTTAATGTAAACTACTGCACAATCTATGCCCAACAACTACACAGCAAATTCAAGCAAGAAAACAATTGTCGTTGGCCAGAGCTCGTATTTAGAATATTCTTACATCTGAGTTTTTACTCTGATGGTATAGTGTTTCTGTGATCCTGTGTCATATGATAAAAAGAATGCCATGCTACATAAAAGTACAATAAAACAAAAATGTATCAATTATTCTGATGAACTGAATGAGTAAATTATGTATCCCCATCCACTGGCACAGCCTTCTAAACAACAAACCGACTCACTTGTTAGTATTTTCCATGTCTTCTTCTCATCATCGTAATACTGTACTAAGTTGCTAGGGAGTCGGTCTGGTCCAGGAGGCAATCCACCAACCAGCAACAGCATCTTCTTATTAGACCGAATTCTTTATTTAAGAAAAAGGAAAAACAATGATGTCAAAACATATATTATGTAACCATAAGACAAAAGCGCTAACACTAGGAGACTGGATTGTTTTTAGGTTTACATCAGTGTGAGAACCCCATGGGCATGCTCAGTATTGGTATGTTTGTCTGCTACTTATATCAGCTATAATGCTATAGAAAGTCACAATTTGGTACATGAGTACATCATGACACTACATAAATGCCACTGGACTTTGACATTTCTGCAACACATGGCAAGTTCAAAGGTTAAAGTTCTCACCTAACTTTAACATAACTGTATATTGTTTTGTGGTTCAAAAGCTGGTTCCTTTATATTATTTAGCACTGAACTGTACAGTAGAGAAAAACAGACTGAAGCTAATATCTGAGGTCAGATGGTAATAATGTGGTGGTTGCTGGCAGCTGCGGTATTTCTCAGTAGGGGGCTATGCTGGCAGCCATCAAAGCTGGAAAAGAAGTGGTGATGGCAGTTACAGTCATAGATTCATACAACCTGTCGGTAGATAAGGACCTCTTGGCCTACCTAGTCTGCCCATAAAATCCCCCCTAATAGTGCTCTCCAAGCCACTACTGGGGGCCGTCATCCACCCCCTCTTTTATCCAAGATACACATGTATTTATCCCAAGCACACTTAAAACCTGTGACTGTATTTGCCCCAACCACCTCCACTGGGAGGCTCTTCCAGTTGTCTACCATCCTTTCAGTGAAGAACAACTTCCTCACGTTACCCCTAAACCTACCCTCCTCCAACTTCATACTGTGACCACTCACCCTAGAACATATTTTTTTGGGGAAAATACTCTCCTCCTGCACCTTGTTTATTCCCCTGAGATATCTGAATGTCTCAATCATATCCCCCCACCTCCTCCAGCCCTCCAGGGACTACAAATTTAATTCCTTAAGCCTCTCTTCATAGGTCTTCCGATGCAGGACCTGCCCATTTTGGTTGCCCTCCTCTGCACCATCTCCACTTTGTCCCTGTCCTTTTGAAGACGGGGCCTCCAGAACTACACACAATAGTAGCAATAGTAGTAGATTTTGTTTGTTTAGGGTGCCCTTCCCTGAAGGCTCAGGGTGCCCTTACAATAGGATTACAGATACGTATATACATACATAAATAACAGTAATAAATGCATATACATATAAAATCTCAGACATAATTAAAACAACTGAATCATTCAAATTCTTAAATGGCCCACCTCAGACCCCAAAAGCTTGTGCAAACAAAAATGTTTTCAGGTGCTCGAGGTGCAGCCTCACCAACGAAGTATACAGGGGTAGTATTACCTCGCTCCTTCTGCTGGTGATACCACTCGCTGTACATCCAAGCATTTGGTTTGCCTTTCCCACTGCCTTCCCAAATAGCTTCACCACCTTCAGATCATAAGTGATGATAATTCCCAGGTCTTTTTTGCCTTCTGACCTCTAGTACCTCTCCCCCCAGAGTGCATTCCTATTGATAATAATAAAGCACTACAGTACTTGCAAATTTTATAACTGCTGTTGGTTTTCCTATGCTTCCTGACCCCTGCCTTGACAACATTACTCTTCTAACTTTTCTAGGTCCACAGCCAACCTTTCCACCCCCTATGTGTCCACCCTGTTGCAGATATTTCATTACCAACCTTTTATGCGGGACAGTGTCAAAGGCCTTGCTGAAATCTATATAAACCTTGTCTACTGCCCCGCCCTGATCCACTGCCCTGGTCACCTCATCAAAGACCTCTGTCAGGTTGGTCTGACATACCCCCCGTGAACCAGAAGCACCACTGTTCATTGACAACAAATCTGCCGACATTCCGTACAGCGATGGCACAATGCCAACACGCGGTATTGTGCCTTCAAGATACAAAGTGTTTTTCCATGCAGAGGGCTCCCCCGCATTTATATATTATCAACTCCAGATTGGAGTTGTTTCGGGGAGGGGGGGCACAACACCAGGAGAAGCTGCTTCAGTAAACCACAGACAATTAAGTGACTTTTGTTGTAATGGTCTTTTTTCGGCTTTCGCGGTTGTGGTGTCACTGTACAGGGGGCCACCCTTGTAAACCCATGTGGTCTCTGGTCCCGCAGTCTGGTGGTCTCGAGGTATTCTCCAATTCTTTCCTTTAGGAGCGATTCCATTACCTTGCCAACTACAGACATCAGGCTGACCAACCTGTACTCTCCTGGCTCATCCCTACTACCCTCTTTGTGGAGTGAGACAATGTCAGCCCTACTCGAGTCCCTAGGCACCTCTCCAGTTTCCAGAGACTGGTTGAACAGGGCTGCCAGGGGCTCAGCCAATACCTTTCTGAGCTCCCTCAGCAGCCTAGGGTGCACAGAATCAAGGCCCATGGCCTTGTCCACTCTTAACTTGGACATTTCCCATAGGACCCTGTCCGCAGTGAATGGGCTAGTATCTACTTCCCTACCTTTCTTGCCCTTGTATAATTCAGGCCCATTTCCTACCCCTTCCTCCGTGAAGAAAGAAAGGAAGTATTTGTTTAATATGTTGACTTTTTGGACATCCTCCTCTATGGAGGCCCCTCCTTCCCCCAGTAGCCTGATTACCCCTCCCCTTTCTCCTTTCACCAATGTATCTGAAAAATGTTTTATCCCCGCTCTTAAACAACTTTGCTATTCCGTCTTCTGTTACCACTTTTGTCCTTCTTACTTCCTCCCCACCTTCCTTTACCTTTCCTGGTAAGTTCTCCTATCCTCCTCCTTTTGTGTTTTTTGTACTGTCTAAAGGCTGTTTTCTTTGCCTTCACTCTTTCCGTCACCTCCCAAGTGAACCAAAGTGGTCTCCTCCTTTTCCTGCCTTGTTACTTGCTCCTAAATGTTGTAATTTGTTTGTCCTGCTCTTCAGTTTCAATTAATTTGATTTGATTTTCAATGTACAGTGGCCAGAATGTATAATTTTACACTATAGTGTAATTAGTAGTAGTAGTAGTAATCATTTATTCTTGAAAATCAAGAAAAGGATAGCCCAGTTGAGCTGAGGCTCATTTACAATGGGGTCCTTCAGGCACACAAGCAAACATACACACTGTTACAAAATTCATACAGATAATGCAGTTAAATATATAAAAGCATATAAACAGCAACATCACGGATGTCAAATACAGCAGATTCAAAATTTCCAATAAGAGAAAGAGAAAGCCGAAAGCCACCATTTTCTTAAGAGCAGGAAAATAGGTTAGTCACCTGTAACCATAGTTGTAAGGGTGGTATATGGTTCGCATCCACACATTGGCAGTTCTTCCTTAAGAGCTGTTTTGCCAGAATGTCCTTAAGCACAGCTTCTCCCACCATCCAGGTTGTATATCCCTTGGCTCTGCCCCATGACATCAGATCTTGCATGCTAAAAGCAGGGATCCATGTGTCACTTGCAAGGGCAGGTCAGGTGGGTGGTATGGATGTGAACCACATACCACTCATAGAACTAGGGTTACAAGTGAATAACCTATTTTTCTAGGGGTGTGAACATGGTTCACTTATTCACACATTGGCAGACTTCTAGCAGTTTCCTAGGAGAAGGGGGCAAAGCATGCACTCCAATTTGGTGAACAGTGACTACAGAACTGAGGTTCACATGCAGCATCCAGGTGAGTCTCTAGGTCGCTGCTGTAATGGGAGATGAAGGTGTGTGCTGTCTTTCAGGTGGCAGCCCTGCAGACTTCTTGGATAGTAATGTCCCTGAAAGCAGTCACTGAGGCAGCGCTATGTCTGGTGGAATGAGCCCTGAGCCCAACAGATGCTCACTACCAGCCGACTTATAACAAAGGTCGATGCAAGACATAATCCACTTGCCAATCATCGTTTTAGCTGCCGGTCTACCAGGTGCAGTTTCAGCGTATGTCATAAAGAGCTGATGAGCCTCACCTCAAACTCCAGCCATATGCTCCAAGTAATAGGAGAGCGCTCACCGAAGGTTCAAAGTATGCAGCCTGCGGTCAGCCTCCGAAGATGGATGCATAAAGAAGACCAGGAGGTTCATCACCTGGTTAAGGTGGAACTCTGAGACAACCTTTGGGAGGAACTTCAGGTGAGGGTAAAGGACCTCCCTGTCCCTGTGGAAGACCAGGTATTGAGGCTCCATCTAGGGTGAACAGGAAGGTCATCTTCCATGAACAGTGTGACATTTCACACCTGTGCATAGGTTCAAAAGGCTTACTCATGAGCACTGCCGGAACCAGCAACAAGTCCCAAGGTGGTGGAAGTTCACACACTGGCAGGAAAAAATGGTCAAGGACTTTAAAAAATGCATCCAACCACCTTCTCCTGTGCCACCATCAGCATACTAGCCCACACCCGGTACACAGAGATGACTGGAAGGTGCACATTTAGGGTCGTCGATCATGGTCCCTGCTAGGACAGGAATCAAAGATACTCAAGGATACTAGACATAGGGTAGGCAAGGGGGTCAAGCTCCTTGCCCTGACACCAAATGGAAAACCGTTTCCACTTAAAGAAATAACAAACTGGCTAGTCGACTCTTTTCAAGGGGTCTACATAATGTGGAGTACACTCTCCAAAAGACCCAGAGCTTGGAATTCTAGCCTCTCAAAAAGAAAATTCTGAGGTGCAGGGATTGAAGGTCTGGGTGTAGAACCTTCCTGTGTTGTCGGGTCAGCAGATCTGGACAAAGGGGAAACCATCACAGAGGCCTGCTGCTTAGACTGAGGAGATCTGGGTACCAGAACTGGTGAGGTCAGACTGGAGCTATCAGTATCATCTGTGCTTCATCCTTCTGAACCTTAACCACTGCCTTGTGGGTCAGGAAAAAGGAGGAAAGGAATGCAGGAGGCCCAAGGTTCAGGACCTTGCAAAGGTGTCCCCCACTGGTGTCCCGGACTACGGTGGGGCACAGAACAGCCTCAGTTTTGTGTTCTTCCAGGAGGCAAACAGGTTCATCAGAGGTGTGCCCCACAGGGAGAACAGGTGGCTTGCCACTTCCTGATGGAGGGACCACTTGTGTGACATTTCGCCCACCCAGCTGAGAGTACCTGCCAACTGACTGTCTGCTCCTACAACACAGATAACTAGGAAATAAGCTGCACATGAGGATCCAGGTGCAGAGGGCCTCCTGACATAAAGGAAGGGAGTGAGTGTTGCTCTGCCTGTTCGGGTAGAACATGGTCATGTTGTTGTCTGTCTAGACTTGCATGACCTGACCCCTGACTAAAGGAGTGAATTCTATCAAAACTAGCTGCACTGCACATAGCTCCAACAAGATGATATGATGACAGGCCTCTCTGAGTGACCAGAACCTGTAGGCCCTGTGGTCTCCCAGGTATACTCCCCAACCCCCCAGAGAAACTTCTATCATGAGAGTGATGGTCAGTTCTGGGTGGACAAAAGGGATTTTTTCCTCCAGATGGCCTGGGATCAGTCATCACTGGACGGCATCCCACATCAGCTGGGTCACTGTATCGGCTAGTCCAGGTAACCTAAGTGCTGGGACCATTGATGGCCCATTTCCCACTGCAGGTGCCGCATCTGCCAGCAACTCCACCAGACCATGCTGATGCAGGATGCCATGTACCCCAGCAGCCTCAGGAAGTTCCAGGCAGGGTGCGAGCGCCCAACCTGAAATGATAGGGCAAAGGAGGTAAGATCTAATGCCCAGTCTGCAGGGAGGTGGGCCTTGACCACTAGGAAGTCTAACTCTGCCCCAGTGAAGCAAAGCACTTTTGAGGGGCTCAGTCTGGACTTGGCTGAGTTGACCAAAGGCCCAAGTTTCTGCAGGTCTGGAGGGCTGGTCCCTGGACCATTCCACAGCCTCTTTGGATGGCTCAGCTATCAGTCAGTCATCCAGGCAGGGATAAACCCTTTAACCCTTCCTCACAGGAAGGCTGTCACCACTGCCATGCATTTGATGAAGACCCCAGACACAGAGGAGAGGCTGAATGGCGTGACCTGGAACTGATAGAGCACCTCTTCTGCACAGAACTGGAGGTACTGCAAGTGGGACGGCCAGACTGGGATGTGGAAGAACACGTCCTGGAGGTCCAGGGAGCAGAACCATATGGACCTCCAGGGAAGGGTGCTGTACTCATGGACCGGGGCAGGGTGCAAGTGCAGGCAGCCTGCCTGAATACCGTAACAAAACCAGAGAATTCACTTGTACTCCAGAGCCAGGAGTGGCTAGTAGGCCACTCCAGTGAAGACAAAAACTCCCAAAAGGTTTTTCAAAGGAAAATAATTTTTCATTTATTGTGTCAACCTGGTTAAGCACACCAAGAAGTTGCTGTCTAGTGACAGGTACCCCAGCGCTTCACCATATGAGGCTTCATCAGGAGTCCTGATGAAGCCTCATATGCTGAAGCGCTGGAGTACCTGGCTCTGGAGTGCAAGTGAATTCTCTGGTTTTGTAGCAGAACCATATGCCCTGCTCCAGTGATGGTATGATCTGATTCAGCATGACCATCTAGAACTTGCGCTTCCTGAGACACTGATTTACAGTATGCAGATCTATGTATGGTGTGCCAGCTACCCTCCCCCCCCCATCCATTTCAGCACCAAGAAGTACCTGGACAAGTACCTCTGATTTGACAGGGTATCTGGGACACGGGCTACAGCTCCTTTGGTGAGGAGCTGAGCACATCTCCTCTCATGGCAGTCAGCATGTCCTAAAACACCCAGGACTCCCTTGAAGCATGGGAGCAGTAAGGCGAGAGAGCCTCAAAATTAATAGGCAGCTCTCTGCTGACCACCTCAGGAACCCACCTCTCCATGGTAATAATGGACCAGTGAGGCTGGAAGTAGCAAAGCCAACCCCACACAAGGAGCCGGGTCAAGGACTGAACAGGTGAGAGGGGGACACCACCCTGACCCTTCAATGGGCAGTTTTGGAGAGGGCATCGGCCGCTGCAGTTGGACGGGCATCACTTCCCCTACCGTCACCAGAGAACTTAGCCTTTGATCGCCAGGCTTGAAACTCTCCTGCTGGGGCTGCTGCTGCTGATACTGATGTGGCTGAAAGGGCCAAAACTGAAAGGTCTTTTTATTTTTATTTTTATTTTTTTATTTATTTTTTTGCTTCTGCCCTTTTGCATCTTTCTGGGATGAAGCAACAGAATCTAGGGTGGCATTAGGCATCTCGATCCTAGTGAGATGTGCATCCATCCCGGACCAAAGAGGTCGGTGCCCAGGAAAGGGGCATCAGCCAACTTATGCTGAGTGTCCACCGTGAAAATGGAGATCCTGAGCCAGGCCCCGTGACACATCGCGATGGTGGCTGCTTTCCAAGGCCATCTGGAGCTGGTGTTTAGCCAGCACCTGACCTTGGTTTCTGATGACTTTTACCAGGAGCTGCTTATCAGCAGGCAGTTAAGGAAAGACATTATCTAGCACTCCCATGAAGAAGTGACCAACATGAGCCATCATCAGAGTGTATCTTACCTGATGGAGACCAAGCAAGGATGTGGCATAAACATTCTTAGCCACATGGCCAAGCTTTTTTTTTTCCTTATTTTTCTCCTTTGTGGCCCCAGTTGGCTCCTACTCCTCTCCTCCTACTCTGGCCACTGTCCGCCCACTCCAAACTCCTCATGGGCCACCACCTTGTTCTCCCCCACAGCTTACCCCCATGGAGGGGAGGCGAGGGAGCCCCCAACTCCCCCACCAGGCATGGATCCGGATCAGGTGGTGCCCATGGAGATGGTGCACGCTGGCGGATGGCCATCAAGCCGCATGACCTGGCTGCCACTATTTCCATTTTTCTCCCCTTGCAGGGGCATTGTGTGCAATGACACCTGTGACAGGGGCCGCACAGGCTCCCATGCATGCCCACATCAAGCATTTGCTGTACTCCCACCTCACGTTCTTGCGGCTCCATGCTGTCGAGCCCCAGTCTCCACTAGGGGTCAGGCATGCACCAGCCGCTGGTCTCCCCCTTCCCGGAGATAGAGAGTAGTCCGTTGGACACTCGATCCATCTCCTCCCTGCTAACCCATGGTGGCCCATACTCATTCCCGAACACAGGTTGCTGGCATGGCGCAAGGTGTGGTGTCTAGCGCCTCAACCCTTAGTGCCACTGGGCTGGCTAGATCAAGCTTTTTCAACTCCTGGTCAGGGGGCTTGTCCACATCCCTTCTGGACTTCCAGAAAACTGAGTCAGAGACCAGACCATCGGCTGAGGGGTAGTTAGAGAACCCAGACAGAGAGCCAGTAGGGACTGTATATTTGCAGACCATATCGGCTGAGGGTGCTGTGCAGGAAGCTGGATGCTGCCAAAGCTCCAAGGCTGGTCTCATAATGACCTCACGCATGGGAAAGACAATCCCCTGGGATCTGCCCTTGTCCAGAATGTCAGTAAAAGGGCATTTAGCCCTGTTTTGAACCAGCTCTAAAGGAACATTCAGGGTCTCTGACGTGACTTGGAGGACAGCCCAAAAAGACACTGACCCATGGTCAGTGGTCAGTTCCTCAACTGATTCCCAGCTGAATGTATGTGTCCTTGATGACTGCATAGAGCACCCACTGGAGCCATGTGAGGACTCGTCAAAGATGGCCCTTGATCATTTCCCACCATGAACCACCCTGGGGTCATCCGAGTAGGTGATTTCCACAGAAAGCCAGCCTGACAAGCCGGACATAGTACGAGAGTCATTTGAAGGTTTTCCCACCAAGGACTGCTGTGGAGACCATCCACCTGCAAGGCTGGAGAGACAGGTGTCAGCAACAACTGTCTCGGAATAACCAGCATGGGTATGACTGGCAATGGCCAGTCATCCATATGGGTCAGGGGTAGAGCACTACTCGGCCCCACCAAGGCCCATTCATGCCACAGGAATTTGTCATAGTGCCACCACCTACACCAGCAGAGCCTCTCGTATCTGAAGATGAAGAGGACAAGGAGCAATGACAGTAATGCTTCCCAGTCATGCAGGATTGAGAAATTGAGAAGCACCTCAATCTCAACTTTGACCATCGACCCAGGGGCTGATGTCGAGCAGAAGCAGCTGGAGGTGCTGTGTGAATGACTGGCACTGGCTTCAACTGCATGACCTGTGGTGGAGGCTGGCCTTGAGCAGTAATGGCCGGGGACACCAACTGCTCCACATGCTCCTGGGTGAGGACCGGGAGAACCGGGGCCTTGGAGATGAACTCTTCATTGACCCCCTCTAACAACTGTTCAACAGGCTTGAGAAAAAATCTTGACAGTCTGATCGACCAGTGCTGAGGTCATTAAGCCCAACAAGGGTAGCATGAAGCCAGCAACCTGCTCCTTAACCAACTGTGGCTTGGCCGGAGCCAAGCGCTTGATAAGCTTCAAGTGGTCGAGGGAGTCAAGGGAGCAGGAGAAGCATGATCTCTCCTGGTCCCACAACCGATGGCGGTGTTTTTTATGTTTCTTACCGTGGCAGGCAGGGCTCTCCTCAAAGGTCTAGAGGGCCCAACACATCTCTTGAAACTCTCCTGTGAAGGACACTCTGACGCTGGCCCCAGCAGGAAGCAATACAAGGCCAATGATGCGCCCACTGTGGCCTTTGCTGCCGCCTCTTCCATAGCTGTGAATTGGCTCATGGACCCCGGCGCAGTGGAGGCCACTTTACGGCCACTCTTAGGCCACAATTTTAGGTCTCAGTCAGCCGGCCAAGGAGAAGATCAATCTTATGGTCTTCAAGAGAAGATGATGGCATCATCAAATCAAATCATGTTTATTTATATGGCACTTTTCAAATATCAAGGAGTCTTACATATAGTTTAAAACAACTTCAGTATCAAATTACAAGTATTAAAACAGAATAAAATATTTATAAACAATCAGTAAAACAGAACTAGTTCCCAAACACATGGCAGCATAAAACAGTTTTGAGCACCTGTTTAAATCCCTCCACGGTCGGGCACTCACGTATCTGATGGGGTAGAGAATTCCAAAAGGTTGGGGCAGCGTACATAAATGCATGGGCCCCAGAAGATTTTAAACAAACCCTTGGCATCTCTAGCAACCCCTCGTCAGTCGAGCGAAGCGATCGCCCCAGGCAGTGAGGAACCAGAAGTTCTTTCAGGTAGTCCGGGCCCCGCCCATGTAATGCTTTATAAGTCAGAAGTCTGACTTTAAAGGTGATTCACCACTGAACTGGCAGCCAGTGCAGTTCACTCAGCACCGGTGAAATATGGCAGGACCAAGAGGTTCCCATCAATAGCCGGGCCGCTGCATTCTGCACCAGCTGCAGGAGGCGAATATCAACCCCAGGAAGCCCTAGGTAAAGGGCATCACAGTAATCCAGACGAGAGGACACAAAGGCATGGACTAGCGTGGGAAGGTCACCAGACGGAACTAGATGCTTAGCCCTGGAGATATTCCTCAGATGATAAAAGGAAGATTTAACAACGGCTGGCTCCTGCGAACGCAGTGTCAGACCCTCATCAACGATTACTCCCAGGTTTTGCACCCGCTCAGTGGTCTGGAGTGGGAGACCCCCAAGAACCAGTCCCGAGGGTAACCCCACCCCCAACTCCTCTATCCGGTGACCCAAATCCACCACCAACACCTCAGTCTTTGCTGAGTTCAACCTCAACCAACTCAAAGTCATCCACTCCTGGATTTTTGTGAGGCAGTTATTAAATACCGAGAGAGCTCTAGTTTGATCAGGCGCAAAAAAGAGGTAGAGCTGGGTATCATCGGCATAGCAATGAAACCTCAGCCCATACCTTCTTACAATGTCTCTGAGGGGTAGCATATACACTGCGAACAACATGGGGGACAGCACTGATCCCTGTGGAACCCCACATACCAAAGGGACTGAGTCAGAGGAATAAATCCCCAACTCAACCCTTTGAGTTCTTCCGGTGAGGAAAGATGAAAACCACCTGAGGACCGTACCTGATTGGCCACAGATGAACCTCGGATGATCAAGCAGGACCCCATGGTCCACAGTGTCAAATGCTAAAGAGAGATCAAGAAGTACCAAGATGGAATGGTTCTTCTGATCCCTAGCCATCAGGAGATCATTGAGCACCCGAATCAGCGCCGAACCAGCGCTGTCATCTGACAAAGGCAGAAACCCACGACATTGTATACCATCCCTAGGCAGTAAAAGCATGCCATATGTGGGTCAGTCTGTGACATCTTTTGCTGGCACATGACACACTGTTTGAAGCCGGGAGCTTGCTTTGCTTCCTCGTGTTCCATCATTCAATTGTCTGTTGGGAGAAGTACCAAGGAATATACATAAATCAAAAAGGTAGAGAAGATAACCAAGTTTACCAGTGGTGTACTTATTAGGCCCTACAACATGCAGAGTTGCGAAGGAGGAGACCAAGCTCTTCTAGCAGGCAGGAAGATCTGACATCAAGGGGCAGAGCTGAGGATATACCAACCACGTAATGGGAGGAGTTTCGCTTAAAGATATTCTGGTAAATCAGCTCTTAAGGAAGAACTGCCAATGTGTGGATAAGTGAACCATATCCATGTCCCTAGAACAATAAGTTCCAAATGCTGGGAGGGCATATGGAAGCACAACTGTATGATGACATAAGGTAGGAATGCTCTGGCCAATGAGTGGCCGTAGCTGTGATTTATAATGATCATTTACAGTCAGGTTTTAGCCTTGCTGGCTACAGGTTATCTGTACCTAGGAGTCACACTTGATGACACACTATTATCTGCCCCTCGTGTGGATAATGTAGTGAAGACTACAAACATAAGATTAGGGGTACTATTTAGGCACAGACACTACCTCACCGCTACAGCTAAACAAATGGTAGTAAACAGCTCTATTTTCCCAGTAATTGACTATGGTCTACCAGTGTACAGCACAGCCACAGTGTTCAACAGGATCAGACTAGTGCTAAACAAGGCCTGCCGATTCGCTCTAGGGGCAGAAAGGCTTACCCACACCTGTACACTATGTGCACAAACTAGCTGGCTCTCATTGCAAGACTGGACCAAGTTCTAGATCTGTTTACTAGGTAAGAAGAAAAAATTACTCACCGTAGTAATGTTCTTTCCTCCAGGGGGATTCTTCAGCAATACTGACAGTTGCAGCATGCCAGCTGGGTTAAGCTGCCCCGGGGAGATGGAGTCAATGCAAATGAGGAATGCATTGGACAATCAGGATAGAGAGAGAGAGGAGAGTGCTGCCTGCAGTCGGCCTGAAGGACTTCAGAACAGTTTCAAAGATGAAAAAGAGCAAAAATGGTGCCCAACATGGGCAAACACTGTTAGCAAAAACAAACTGAATTTCCAAGCCACTACTGATATACAAATTGACAAGAAATCAGAAAACTCTGCAAATTGGCTAAACCCCATAACAGAGCCATCCCCATACAGGTTTCATAGGGGAGGATGGGTGGGAGTGTCAATAATGCTAAAGAATCCCCTGGAAGAAAGAACATTACTATGGTGAGCAATTTGTTCTCCTCACCCCAGGAATTCTTCAGCATGTATTGACAGGTGCAGACTACAAAGCAGTACAGTTGGGAGGCAGACACAGAAATGTACTTAGGAAAGAGGCTCTGCAGCACCGCTCTGCCAAATTTGGCATTAGATCTGGACTGCACGTCCAAGCAGTAATGCCTTGTGAATGTGTGAACTGTTTTCCAAGAAGCTACTTTGCAAACCTCTAGCAAAGGAATGTCTCTAGAGACTGCCACAGAAGCAGCGGTTCCCCTAGTTGAGTGGGCTCTGAGCCCGAGATGGGGTTGTTTACCAGCTTTGCTGTAACAGAACTGGATACAAGAGACAATCAAGTGGGAAATGGATCTCTTGGGCGCTGGTTTCCCTCTGCCCACTTCACCACAGGTGAGAAAAAGCTGAGTATTTGAGTCTCTGAACTGCTTAGTACAATCTAAGTAGTACAATAGGGCTCTCTTGACGTCCAGACTACATAGCTTGCATTCACCTGGAGTGGACTTGTTTGGGAAAAGAACCAGCAAAGAAATAGACAGGTTAAGGTGGAATTCAGAGACCACCTTGGGCAGAAATTTCCTATTCGTCCTAAGGACTACTTTGTCCTTGTGGGGAATGATGTAATTAGGGTCTGTACAAAGGGCCTGCAACTCTGATATCTGTCTGGCAGAGGTAATGGCCACTAGAAAGACTATCTTCCAAGTTACAAACTTAAGATCAGCAGCAGCCATGGGCTCAAATGGAGGTTCCATGAGCTTGGCTATATAAATGTTTAAGTCTCGAAGGGGAAATGGTTCCCTCAGAGGGTGTTGAAGGTGCAGCAACCCTTTGAAAAACTTTTTGAAAATGGGCTGTGAGAAGATGGACTTCTCTTTTCCCATGGAAAGGTAGGCCAAGATGGCCACCAGATGTGATCTTAAGGATGAAGCTTTCAGGCCCTTTGTCTGAAGGTGTACTAGGTAATCCAGTAAGATAGGAGAAGAAGCCTGCAAGAGCTCTATGTTCTTATCCTTGCACCACAGAGAGAACTTCCTCCACTTGGAAACATACATTTTCCTAGTGCTAGGTTTCTTAGCCATCCGTAGAATCTTAAGGATTTATTCAGAGTATTGGGATTCAGAAAACTCTAGCTCCTCAAGAACCAGGCTTTGAGGTGAAGGGACTAGATGTTGGAGAATGCTACCCCTGTCTGGGGAAGGGTCAGAGGACTGTGGGGCAATGGCAGTCTGATGGGCTTCCTGACTGAGAGGGCGAGAAGCAGGGAGTACCAAGGTTGTCTCGCCCAATCCAGGGCCACTGGAATCATGGTGGCTGGCTGAGCCCTGAATTTGAGAAGAGCCCTCTAAGTCAGGGGAAAGGAAGGAAAATCAAAAAGGAACCTCCCTGTCCAGTCCAGGGTCAGAGCATCCACTGGAATGGTCCCCAAAGCTGGGGCCTGCCGCAGTGCTGAGGTAACTGGTGGTTGAGACTAGATGCAAATAGGTCCAGGTCTAGAACCCCCCACCTTCTGAAAAGTGTGGCTAGGACCTGTTTGTTGAGGGTCAAGTTGTGGTGACCCTGACTGATACAACTTAGAGCATCCACTAGAGTGTTGTCCTTGCCCGGAAGATGAATAGCTGACAGGGACATGTCCAGGGAGTAAGCCAGGGACCAAATCCTCATCGCCTCTGTGCAGAGTTTGGTTGACCTTGTGCCACCTTGCTTGTTGATGTAGAACATGGCAGTCATATTGTCTGTCCTTATCCAGACTAACTGTCCTCTGAGCTGTGAGGCAAAAGTCTTGATGGCCAGGAACACTGCTCTGAGTTCTAAAAGATTGATGTGGAGTGTGGACTCTTTGGGCGTCCAAGTGCCCCTTATGGATAGGTCCACTAGGTGGGCACCCCAACCTAGAAGGGAAGCATCTGTTGTCAGAATCTGAAAGGGTTGTGGAATCTGAAAGGGAACCCCTACCCTGAGATTTTCTGTTCCTTCCACCAGTCCAGTCCACAGGTCTCTGTGACAGGTACTAGCTTTGTGAAGAAGTCTTTTTTTCTGGGACCAATGAGACCTCAGATGGTACTGAATGTCCCTCATCTGGAATCTGGCCCCTAGGACTACTACAGTCACTGAGGCCATGTGGCCGAGTAGTCAGAGGAGGTGTCTGGCCAGTCTCAGTTGTCTTAGACTAAATGAGTTTAGCAGAGTGTGAAAATTCTGAATTCCTCTCTGCGGGAAGAAAAGGCCTCCCTTACAGCGTGTTGAGCTCTGCCACTATGAATTGCAGGATTTGGGCAGGCTAGAACTGGGATTTTGCCTTGTTGATAATGAAGCCCAGAAACTGTAGAGTGTGTCTTGTCAGGCTTAGAGCTCCTCAGACAGCCTGAGGAGAACTGGCCATGATTAGCCAATCGCCCAGGTAGGGAAAAACTGAGACTCCTTGTCTTCTGAGATGAGCAGCCACCACTGCCTGGCACTTGGTGAACACCCTGGGAGCAGATGTTAGCCCTAAAGGCATGGTTGCAAACTGGTAATGGCCTGAGGGCAGCCTGAATCTGAGGAATCGCCTTATTGGAACATGAAAGTTGGCACCCCTTAGATTCAGAGAGACTAGCCAGTCCCCCGGCTTTAGACAATGAATGACCTGAGTCAAGGTTTCCATCTTGAACTTTGGTTTCAACAGGTGCTTGTTCAGGTACCTTAGGTCCAGAATAGGTCACCACTCCCCATTTTTCTTTAGGGTTAGGAAATACCTGGAATAGAGACCTCTTCCCCAATGGGGAAGAGATACTCTTTCTATGGTTTTGGCCTCCAAGAGGTTCTTGACCTCTAATTCCAACAGATGTTTTTCTGTTGGAGTGACGGGATTTGAGAGTTTGGGGCCATGGAGAGGGGGAAATTTTTTGAACTTAAGAGAGAGGCCCTGGTCCACTACCTCTAACACTCACTTATCTGAGGTGATTTGATGCCAATGATGGAGGTAGTGGGAGAGTCTGCCCCCCACAGGGAGAGGGAAGGCAACCAAAAAGGAGTCAGAAAGACTGCTGTCTGGACTGTGCAGAGGTAACAGGAGTGGGGTTGGCTCTTCTCTGACCTCTCCTACCACTACCTCTGAAAAGACTTCTCATCTGGGAAAAATCCATAGGCATTGGCACAGGAAAGAAAGTCCTAGGAAAATAATCCCTGCCGCTGCTTCCCCTGCTCTGAGACTTCTGGGAAGAAGAGGGCTTTTCTTTAGCTGAGTTACTCTTGTAAGTAGTTTTAAACTCGTTCATTCTTTTCATGTAAGCTTCAGCTTGGTTCCTGAAAAGGACATTGTTCCCACAAGGACAACCCATAGCTTGCAATGACACTTGTAGCTCTTAACCAAGCCAACATCTTGAGAGAAATGGCCTGTGCCATGACCCTCGAGGCTGTGTCATTATTATCTATGGCCATGTGAAACTAATACTTGCTGGCTTCCACGGCCATCCCTAAGCATAGTGTCTCACCCATGCTGCACTATGGCAAGGATAGATTTCAGTAAAGGTCACTGATATCTCGCTGTGTTTGCCTTGTATGTAGACAAGCGTAACAACAAAGAAGCAGTAGCATATGATTTCTTACCCACAGTATCTAGTTTTCTTGAGTCTTTCTCGAGGGAGAGCTTTGTCCAAGGCCGTTGCCTGCACAACCCCTTTGTGATCTGGATGTGTATAAAGAAAATCAGCAGTACACGTACTGAGCTGGTATTTCCTCTCAATCTTACTGTCCACCCTGGAGGAAAATGAAGGGGTTTCCAGAGCCTTAAAAATTGCTTTCTTCAATGTGTTGTAGATGGGTAAGATGAGTTTCTTTGGAGGAGTGTGACCCATCATTTCTACGTAGTCGTCCTCCATCTCTTGATCGGTGTTGTCCTGGAGGGGAAGTTCCAGGGTGTCCACCATCTGCTTAAGGAATGTGAAAAAGGAAGAAACTTCATCACTGTCATCATTCAAGTCATCCCCAGGGTGACCATCTGGGTCTAGTGGGTCCCTGTGAGGCAGTTCATCAACATCATCCTCTCCATCATAATAAAAACCTTGGGCATAACTAGTGTCACGAATAGGAGTACTAGGCCCCGAAGGAGCTGAGAAAATATTGCCCACAGATTGTAAAGTCTGATATAAATGCCAAGCTTTAATTCATTTGCAGAGGGCATGTCTTTATCAACCACTGTTGTCTCCTTATGCCTCTTGGGTGGAGGGACAGCGTTGTTGTTATCTTTCTTATTCTTTTTAGCGGGGACTGGGTCGGAACCCCACTAATCTGATCTTTTAGAGGCTTGGCTAGAATTTTTACTTTTATCAGACTTACTTTCACTAGAGTCCCTAGAGGACTTATCAATAGTTTTATGTTGACTTGCGGTACCTTCCTCAGTGCTTTTAGAGGAGGAGGAGGCAGACTGAGAGGCCATAATAATGAAAGGTTGGCCAAAAAGCTAAGCCAACTGAAATTAAACTTGCTAGAGTTTTTTTTTTTTAATAGTGGAAAGGAAAACAGTAACCACCTCCACACCTCTTGCCAACAGTAGCCTGCTGCACAATTACAGAAGACGTTATCCCAGAGAAGAAGGGGGAATTAACCTTCAAATAGAGTCATGAAACATAAAATATAAAGAAAAAAGGTTCCAGAAAATTGCGCACAAGTGCAAATAAAGTTTCCACTTGAGCACGATAAAAATAATGATTTTTAACGCAAAAGCAGTACAAATACAAGCTTATAGACTAGATACTAAAGAATAAAAATGGCACAATTTTATCACACACGCAGTCAACTTTTACCTCAGAAAAAAACGCTGAAGCGTGAAAAACGGTAAAAACCCTGTGACTGCGTGGAACCAAAAGCAGCCGCATTAAAAATGGAAGAAATAAATACCTCAAAATACCTCTAAGGCAGCACTCAAAAGAAAGAAAATGTCATAGGAAGGTCTCTGAAGAGGGAGAGTTCCGGGGAGAAAAAGTTCAGAGGTTCTTCAGGCTGACTGCAGACAGCACTCTCCTCTCTCTCTATCCTGATTGTCCAATGCCTTCCTCGTTTGCATTGACTCCACCTCTCCGGGGCAGCTTAACCCAGCTGGCACACTGCACCTGTCAATACATGCTGAAGAATTCCTGGAATTAGAAGATGCTCATGGGCCCCCCCAAAAGCCTTACAAAATGTTCTGCTGCCAATGGACAACCATTGCACAACCAGAAGTAGTGAAAGGAATGCACTCAGCATGCCTTTCTGCAGAACTAGCCAGGCCCTGCGCTCTTTTGCCTTCAGAGTGCCCCGTTGGCTGAATGAACTCCCTGAAACACTGCTGAACCTTTCCAAACTGAGTCAGTTAAAAAGGTAATTAAAAAAAAATACTAGCACTTAGGACCAGTTGTGACTGTCACCTCTGATTACTATATCTGTCTTTCCCTGCATCTCTATGTTTAAAACACAACATGTATTCTGGTGTCAATGTATTACCTTAAATGACATTGTAGTTGTCTACATATATTACTGCCAACCGTTGAAACCGTTTAATTCCAAGACAGTGCTCCACAGGAGCTGCTGCCTGTACTTTACCCACAGATGTCTCACTGTATGTATCTTACATTACTGACCCTTGTATCTCCGTGATAACGCTTCCCTAAAGCTGCCTCCTGTACTCTAATCCTTTGAGTTTTAATTGCTTGCATTGATCATTTTGTGCAACCAATACTGACATGGAATCTTTGTGAACGAGTTCCTGAGCTCAAAGGTGTAATGTTTGAATGAATGAATGAATGAATAAATAAATGGCTGAGTCTACAAATATTGTCACTGATACTGAGGATGCAACCTTGTTCTCTTTGTAACATTGTCCTGGGAGCTGGCAGTGTTGCACAATACAACAGAAAATACGTTAAAAATGATGGCGATAGGGTTGAAGATGTCATCCACCTTCGACAGCCAGTTTTCTTTAAGCATTTTACACAAGCAAACATCAGTAATGCTCTAAATTTGTCATAAGTTCCTCAGCTGCACTTATGCAATGCTTGCCTCAACATCTGAAACAATGAAAAATGACCAGGAAAAAAAAGCAAGGAAAAGGGCACTTTCTCATCTAAGTCTGTGTGCATTACTTTCTAACATAAAGCAAGAAGACAACTGTCAGTTATTTAAAGTCAGGTAACTGTAATATGTACGGTAAACTCTGAACTAGTAACTTGTGTTATGTCCTGACTGCTTATCATCTTATTTCCATGCTGTTGTAGCTGTGTTGCTATCATTCTTGTGAATTACCTCATGTGCTATATGATCACATCTGCTGCTGTACTATCCCATGACTCAAATGTTGACTGAAAAAGGCACCTTATATCTCAGTTCACCTTACCCAGTAACCAATAATTTAAATAAAAATAATCATATGATACCATCAATATTTATTAGCAACTACAACAAGATCTCTAGTAACATAAGACATGACACAAAACAGCTGTGCTCCTAAGGAACTGTATGTCCCAGTCAGCATTCCAGACAATGCTGTCTTGTCAGCCACAAGTAAAAGTATGTAGTCTTGCTGGACATCATATAAAGGCCTGCTACTCCAAGGTGGGGGGACCATTGAATTCTTCAAGAGTTACAATCATAGCCTGCCTCGCTTGACATTTGTTCAACCTGGGACCTACAGGCAGTCCCACAGAATATCTGGTGCCACCAGAAACATGAAGATATGTACCTATTATCTTTCCATGATGACCACCAAGCTTGCCTGAGACGCACAGAAACATACACAGTAAGTTCAAAAGAAGACATTTAAGTCCATCAAGTCTGCCCTAATGCCGTACTATACTCTAGAACCCAGCACTACTCCCATATGCTTTGCTACACTGAGATGGGGATTTTACACTGTAATTATTACCCCTGGCCCTTTCCTCCTTGGAGTGTTCTACCTTGACCTCACTGATCTAGTACTCAGTCTGTGGGTTTTCTACATCCAATCCATTAGTTTGCATTATCTGACATTAGGCAACAGCAAAAAAAACAGTCCATACAAGGGAATGTGATGCCTTGGTTTAGGTTAAAACCAAAACTGTGGCACTGAACTTTAACTGCCAAATGCCAGACCACTTTTTTAGTGTCTCCACATCCTTCTTCACGCAGCTGAACCCTTTCTCACTGTATGCTCTCCCACATAACTTTGTGCTGTCTGCAAATAAAGTTGCTATTCCCTGAAGCCTGGCCCCAATATCACTAATTGGCATACTGTATTAAAGAGGAATGGCCCTAAGATGGATCCCTTGAGTATGCCACTGGTCACCTCCTTAACCCTTGAGAATTTGCCATTAAGGACCACCCTCTGTGTATTTTACAACAACCAGTTCATAATCCATCTAGTGAGTCCTTCCCCTAAGCCCAAGCCACCCATCTTCTTAACCAGTATCCCACGTAGCACAGAGATAAATGCTTTACTGAAATCCAGATATAGGGTTCAACTGCCTGTCTGCCTGCTATTGACAGATTATGTCACTGAGCTGAAAAAAGTTTATCAGTCATCTGATATAATCTACCCCTCATGAGCTCATGCTGGTTTTTGTCCATCCATGCCCTTTTCTCAAAACATATAATTTGTTCTTTAATTATTGTCTCCTGAATCTTACCCACAATTCGCATCCAACTCACTGGTCTGTAATTACCAGGATCTTTTTTGTCCTCACTTTTGTACAGGGGTACCATGTTTGCCACCCTACAGTCTTCCAGCATGTCATCTGTTGCCAGAGGCTCAATGATGAGGGTTACCAGGGGAGTTGCCAGTACATGATCTGTCTGAGCACCCTTGGATGCATCCCATCTGGCCACAGGGATTTGTCTACTATCAGATTCTGCAGCTCTTTGATTATCCTTTCCA
Organism: Neoceratodus forsteri; assembly: GCA_016271365.2. Taxonomy (NCBI): domain Eukaryota; kingdom Metazoa; phylum Chordata; order Ceratodontiformes; family Ceratodontidae; genus Neoceratodus; species Neoceratodus forsteri. The sequence continues at coordinate 1,336,167,244 of CM057455.1, read as the reverse complement.
TGGAAATCCTGCCAGTCTCCAGTTTCTGTCCCTCAAATTTAATTTTGTTGTTGGGTAAAGGGCCTGAAGCCTTTACTGTAAAGATGAAACAAACTTAAGTACTCATTTAGGACATCTGCATTCTCCACATCATCCTCTACCCTCAACCCACTCTTCATCATTCTTTCTATGTTGTCCCTTGTTTATCACTTTTCTCTGACATACATTAAATGGATCGTATCACTTTTGATAACCCTTTCCACTATCCTTAGTTCAGTGTCAGCTTTTGCCCTACTACTAATGAGCTGTTTGCTTATTTCCAATTTTTCCTTATATAGCCCCCTATTCACCTCTTACTGTTCACCTTGAAGGTCTTAAAAGTGCTCTTTTTTGCCAGATTGCCTCCCTCAACTAAGAGTTAAACCAAAGTGACTTCTTGTGTTTCTTAGACTCCTTATCCTACCTCATGCACACCTGGGACATCCCTGTACCACCACTTTAATGAAAGTCCATTTATCTGCCCTTATTACATCATCTATGTCCTTCAGAGAAACATAAAAAATGGTAACAGGAAAAGACCTAGCCCCACCTACGGTATGATGTGCATGCTCTAGTGGTCACAAATTCCCCTTACTTCATGTCATCCCCTCCTGAAATCCTCACCTGCTCTATTTATCAGTCCCATCCTTCCTTCACCCCCTCCATTGATATGGTGCAGACCAACCCCTCCAGCAGCCTGTTCCAATTATCCACCGCCATCTCCATTAAGAATACTTTCTCATATCCTTTCTACTCAACCTCCTGCCAGCTTCTTTGAATTCAACCTGATGCCCACATTTCTGCTTACTATGAACAGTTCCCCAATATTTACCTTGTTTACTGCGTGAAAAATGTGAATGTTTTAATCATGTTTTCCTCTTCCTCAGGGTCTCCAGTGTATACATGCTGAAGTTCTCAAGCCATTCCATGAAGGACTTCTGTTCCTACCCCTAAATCATTTTTGTTGCCCTCATCTGCACTGTCTTAACCCTGTCCTTGTCCTTTTTTGAGTGTGGACTCCAACACTGCATGCAGTATTCCAAAAAGGAGCCACACCAGGGATCTGTAGAGGGGCAGGATCACCACCTTCCTTATTCTGCTGATCCCCCTGCATGCTGACCGCTTTGCACTGTCTGCTATTAAGACCCCAAGATACCGCTCATCTGCTGTTTTTTATCATAGCACTACATCACCCTTCTGTATTATGTCTTCAGGTTCCTGACTTCTATGTGCACAACTTAACTTTTTGGCATTAAATGTTAATTTAGGCTACTTGCCATTTCTCTTGTCTTTCCAAATCTTCCCTCTATGTCCTGATTCTCTGTTCACTGTCCACTCCACCACAGATTTCTGTGTCATCTGCAAATAGGCAAAACTTCCCTTGGATCCCTTCCCTGATGTCACAAATAATGATGCTGAAAAGTACTGGGGAGAGATGTCCCTTGGGCACCCCAAGGGTGGCTTCTCTTGCCTCAAAAGAATTTCACCTTTACTACTACTTTGTTCTCCCAGTCAGCCAGTTTCTGACCTATCCTGTAATAATTTTTTCTACCACAGGGCCCCTCCATATTAATTAACAATTCTCCCATGTGGGACAGAGTCGATGGCTTTGCCTAAGTCTAGATATAGTATATCCACTGCCTGTCCTTTGTCATCATCTTCATGAACCAGTCAATGAAGTCAATCAGATTTGTCTGATGCGACCTCCCCATGGCGAAACCATGCTGCTTTCTGTCCTGGAATGCACTGGCATTCAGAACTTCCACCATAGTTAGCCGGCCCAGTGGCGCTGAGGATTGAGGTGCTGGACACCACACCTCATGCCATGCCGGTGACCCGGGTTTGGGAACAAGCCCAGGCTGCCGGGGGTCAGCAGGGAAAACAGAGGATTGAGCATCTGAAGGATCGCTCTCCTATCTCAGGGAAGGGAAGGTTTGCTGTCCAACTCGTTAATCACCCTCTAGTGATGACTAGGGGGAGATGCGAGTTGGGAGGCATAATTCTGATGCATGTTGGTGGGGAAGGGGTGGCAGAAAAATGGAGGAAAATGGAGCTAGCAGGCTCTGTGATAGCCCCATCAGCACCCGTTCCAGCTCCCCAACATCTGGATATTTGTCTTGGGGGTGGGAGAAAGACAGCGCCCCTTCGCCTCAGCCCTGTCACGGGGGGGGGGGACCATGGAGGATCAGAGGGGAGGTCGGACGGGGAACAGTGGGGCTGGAAGCCAAGTCTCCTCTGAGGGAGGGGCTGGAGCCACCTACCTGGCTTCCAAGGATGATAAACATATAACATAAAAAAAAGAAATTCCACCATAGTTTCCTTAATAATGGTCTCATGTAATCTGTCTACTACAGAAGACAAACTGACTGGTCTATAGTTCTCAGGGTTATCCCTGCGCTCACTCATGTGCAGAGGTAACACACTTTAGATGCCTTCCATTCCATTGTCACCACTCCTGTTTCCAGTAAACAAATAGGTCTACCAGTGGGGTGGCCTGCTTCTGCAGCATTTCTTCTAGCACTCTAGGATGCAACTCGTCAGGGCCCATTGGTTTGTCCATCATCAGAGCACTTAAGACTCCTCAGCACACTCCTCAGTGATCAGCTCCATGTTAAAATTTGGCTCCCCTGTAATTCTGGCCTTGAGACCGCATTCAGGTAGTGGCCCCTTGTCCCCCACCATGTATACTGTACCAAACAAAATACTCATTTAGCATTTCCACTTTACCCATATTCTCCTCCTCCCACTCGTCCCCCTCTTCAGTATAACTATCTTCCCCATGGATTTGTGTATTCCCCTCAATGTAACATAATGACTTATCCCACTTCACCCCTCTACTAACCTCACCTTTGTTTCCTACATTGCCCCCTAACCCTCTTTTTGGTGACGCTCACCTTGGTCTGGTACACTTCCCTGTTTTCATCTGTGTGTCTGGCCTTTTATTTTTTGAAGGTCTTCCTTTTCTCCCTCACTGCCTCCTCCACCTCCTTTATGTACCAGATTAGTTTTCTTCCTCTCCTGTTTTCCACTACTGACCTATTATAGAGAACTATTGCTTCAAACAAACTTTTTTTAATCAATCCCCATTTACTATTAGCCACCGCTGTCACCCCAGCATGCCAGAGTCTCCCCAACCAGTTCCCTCACCCTACCAAGATCTGCCTTTGGAAAGTTTAAAGCCTTAGTTTGTGAGTGCTTGCTTTCAAGCTCTACTTTTGTGCCAAACCACATGGCCATAAGATTGCTGGTTTCCACTGGGGTTTCTTACTGTGTCCTCCCAATGCTGTCCCTGTTTGTAAGGCCCATATGAAGAGTGGCCTCTCCCTTCTGGGCTCCTCCCCCTGCATCCAATGGGCCCTTTATTAGATACTGGTTTCTTGCACTCACTACTACTTTTGAATTTCAGTACACATGTGGCATGCTGAAGTCTTCAATTAGCAGCACCTCTCCTTGCATCACTATCCTCTTTACTGACTCTCCCAAATCCTTGTACATGTCTTCCTTATGAGATGGCTAACTACAGGACACTTCAACCTTGATAATCCTAACCCATCCATGACTACCTATACAAACAATGCTTCCATGTCAATGCTCCCCTCCATGCCTTTGTCCTCTGTAACTATTATGCCCTCTTTCATATAGATTGCAACTCCTCCATCTTTCTCTGCCTTTTATCCCTCACGAAAATTGTGTGTCCAGGCATGGATAGTTCACAGCCAAGGTACTGTGCAGCTCATGCCTTCATAACAGCCACCAGGTTTAACTGAGCCTCTTCCACCAGTGCCTGCAGGTCATAAATCATATTCTCTAGGCTCCTAATATTCATGTACACTGCCTTCCAGAGTTCATGTCTCCCCCTACTTGTGTTCTTGTTAGTTTTCTCCTTCTGCCCTTTTTTGATCTGCACCTTGGGCTTGTTCTCAGCCTCTCATAGACCCCCCCCCCCAAGGTTTAAATCTCTTCCTTGAGTTCCTGCCTTTCCTACATACAGTATTGCTCCAGTTTTCTTACCTCTCACTCTTTTACTTTCCATCTAAACAACCCCCACCTTCTCATTGTGTTCTCTGCATTCCCTGCTACTCCCAATAGTGTCAGGTGAGGCCTGCCTGGCTTTCCACAGTGAGTGGGCAGGAGAAAGGGTGGCTGGACATGAACCTTTAAGGAGCATGTACTTTCACACTGGGCAGACTTGATAGACCATAGATACATAGACAGTATCGGCAGATAAGGGCCTTCGGCTCACCCAGTCTGCCCATTTGAGCTTATAAGTTCACTTTATGTTTTCCTAAGAGGCTGCTGCCCCTCACCCCTGACCTCCAGAATTCCTTTATGTCTATCCCATGCATTCTTAAATCCTGTGACTGTTTCAGCCCCCACCACTTCCTCTGGCAGGGTGTTCCACTTGTCCACCACCCGTTCTGTGAAGAAATTCTTCCTTATGTTTTCTCTGATTCGTCCTCCCTCCAACTTCATCCCATGCCCTCTAGTCCTGGAACATCTTTTTCACTTAAAAATAGTGTATTCCTGCACCCTTGTCCTCCTTGTAAGATACTTGTATGTCTCTGTCGTATCCCCTCTCTCCCTCCTCTCTTCCAGGGAGTACATATTCAAGTCCTTCAACCTGTCCTCATAGGACTTATGATGAAAGCCATGTACCATCTTTGTTGCCCTCCTCTGAACCTTCTCTACCCTGTCTATGTCCTTATGTAGGTACGGTCTCCACAACTGTACACTGTACCCCAGGTGAGGCCTCACTAGTGTCTTGTATAGTGGAATTATGACCTCCCTTTTCCTGCTGGTGATGCCCCTGCCTATGCATCCCAGCATCCTATTTGCTTTACCTGCTGCCTTGTCGCACTGTTTCCCTACCTTGAGGTCATCAGAGATGATAACCCCATGATCCCTTTCCTACTTGGTGCATGCTATTGCCTCACCCCCCAACTGATTTATTGTGCCAGGGTTTTTGTGTCCCATATGCATTATCTTGCACTTCTTTGCATTGAATTTCAACTGCCAAACCCCTGACCATTCTTCAGGTTTCTGCAGGTCCCTTCTCATTCTGTCTACACCCTCTGGTGTGTCTACTCTGTTACAGAGCTTTGTGTCATCAGTGAACAGGGAAATTCTGCCTTTTAAAAGGTCCTGTGCAATGTCACTGATGAAGATGTTGAATAGGACTGGTCCCAGCACTGATCCCTGTGGTACCCCACTGGTCACTCTTCCCTCTCTGGAGTGACAGCCATTTACCACTACCCTCTGTGTCCTGCCACCCAGCCAGTTACCTACCCACCTCACTACTGTTCTGCCAACACCCATATTCCCCAGTTTGTGTAATAGCTTTCTATGTGGCACAGTGTAGAAGGCCTTTCTGAAGTCCAGCTAGGCCACGTCCACTGCCCTCCCCTGCTCCACCTCCCTAGTCACCCAGTCGAAATGTTCAACAAGGTTGGTCTGACATGACCTCCCCCTGGTGAAACCATGCTGCCTTGGGTCCTGTAGTCCATTGACAACCAGATGTTCCACCTATTTCTCCTTCAGTAGTGCTTCCCTGATCTTCCCCACTACCATGGTGAGGCTGACTGGTCTGTAGTCCCCCATTTCCTCTTTGTTCCCACTTTTGTGTAAGGGGACTACATCTGCTTTCCTCCAGTCTTTGAGTACCTCCCCTGTTTCCAGTGATTGGCTAAACAGGAGTGCCAGAGGTTCAGCCACCACCTCTCTTAGTTCTTTAAGGACCATGGGGTGCACCCCATCTGGCCCCACTGCTTTATCAACTCTTATTCCTTCCAGTTCCTTCAGGACCCTTTCTCATGTAAAGGGACTTGTGTCCATTTCTGCACCATTCACACCCCTTGTACACCCTTCAGGCCCCATTACCCTCCTCTTCCTCAGAAAAGACTGAGCAGAAATACCTGTTCAATATGTCAGCTTTATTGTTGTCATCCTCCACATGGCCCCCATCCTCCCCCTTCAGTCTCACTATCCTTCCCTTTACCTTTGTTTTTTCCCTTATGTACCTTTAAAAGGTTTTGTCCCCTCTACCAACCAACCACAAAAACTTTTGCTGGCACAGTTCTTTGTTTCTGTGTTTCTATCCTCAATTGCACTCAACTGCACTGTCCCTCCTTACCTAGTTTTAACTGGTCCCAATGTGATCTGCAAATCTCTGTCCTAACACCCTTGTGCCCTCCTCATTTGGGTGCAGGCCATCCCTACTGAATAGACACTACCCCATTCAACAGGGATCCCATTCTTACAGGAAACAAAACCTCTCACCCATGTACCAATCCTTCAACCATGCCTTGAACTAATAAACCCCAAACTGTTCCCACTCATTGTCTCGTGACTTTGACAGAAAGTCTGAAGTTACCACCCCAGTCCTTTCTCTGTCCTTCCTAGAGTCTGAAAGCTCTCCCTTACTTTATCCATGCTCATCCACAACCAGATCATTTGTGCCTTTGTGTGCCACCAAGTTCAGTCACCCCCTCCCTCTCTGATTGATTCTACTACCCTTCTTCCAGAGTCTGCCCTCTGTTGCTGCAGCATAAACAGAGAATATCACATACACTCATATATTGAATTCCCATTCCTCTGTCCCTTTAACAATGAAATCCCCTATTGCTAGTACTTTCGTACTTCAACCTTTTAGACCCTCAGCCAACTTGGCTCGTCCCTAGATGACAACAATCCTTCCACAGGTATACTAGTTCTAGCCAACTTGTTGCAGGTTACTGGCATCACCTACTTCATCAGAGGCAAACATCTGTTGAAGGTATGCACACTCTACACCATAGGTTGCTCCACTTTGTCTTCCTCCCCATCCCTCCTCTTCAACTTCCCAACCATCTGTGCTAGACTGTGGCGTCCTCTGGCTGTGAAGCATGTAGTAGTCCTAATGCCCTACTAGGTTTGGCCCTCAAGAAGCATATTTCAGCCTTGCAGCCTCAAGCTTAATCCTTAGGGCATGGAATTTCCTGCAGTTCAGGCACCAGCCATGGTTCCAGCACACACCCCTATGTCACTGCAATCCCACACTCCCTGTACACCACCCCCACCAGTAGTGTCCCCCCTGCAAATCTGCATATATAATCTGTGCTATTGGTAACACTAACCTTAACCCTGAATAAAAATAAATCATGTATAAATAGAGATATACAAATATACTTATCTCACTTGAATGAACTTTCACTGTGTGATCTGAGGATGTCCTCACAAAGCAGTCGGTTCATCTATCGATGATTAAGTATCCCATTTGAGTGATTTCCATATTTCTCAGGACAGGGGCCATGTTGCTAGAGTTATGCCATTGAGGCTCGGCAACATGCTGAATTTTACAGAATTCTGTCACTCTGTCTTAAAGGAGCTTCTACCCTGATGTCACTGATTATGTCCTGGTTTAACGTAACAAGGTCCAAGGTGTTTTCACCTCTTCTTGCCCCCTTACCCATTGGTTGTGATAGCAGTCCTGTGCAGCGTACAAAAATCTCTGGATCTGAAGACTTTTAGCCTCTGGAACTTTCCACTCTATGTCTGGAAAAATAAAATCTCCCATGACATAAAGCCTCCCCAGGTCTACTGTCTTCTTTATTTCCTTTTCAAGCATTCTATCCATTTCTATTGAATGGCCAGACCATGGCAGAACCTCGGGGAAGGTCACCTTCTCTGCCGTTGCCCTCAACTTACTGCCTAATTCTCACAAAATATTCTGTACCCTACTATGGTATGGCTTGCCACACTGTTGGTATTTAAATGTGTAAAAACAGATGCCTTGCCCTTTGCTACTCTAATGCGCTCCTCTAACAATGAAAGTACAGTACCCTCTCACTATATCGAACCCCACTATTGCAAAAACCCGGCTGTAATGAATGGCACACAAGGCTCATGGGAAAATCAGCTGCTACTGTATCTGAGTGAGACTGACAGGTGCACACAAAGCACAGTTCCGCAGCAAGATGTGTGTGAACTGTGGACCGAGTTCTTTACTTTTTAACAGCAGTCAGATATACTGTAAATAGATTCACAGATAGAAACTGTTGCACCACTGATTTCCGGGGTGTTTGTCTGCAATACATGACTGATGGCCAGTATCTGCCTACCATCTCTTTACGCTTGAGCTGTTGCTACCCCTCTAACAACTAATACAAGTAAATAAAGTAATTAAAGTCAACTAACTTAATTAGACTAGATAAACTGTTAAAACCGCAGCTGGAGGGAAGAGCGCAGCTGGTAGGGAATGCCTGAGCAACAGTCAGGGAGAGAGTGGGAGGGCAGCATGCACAGCAGCAATGTTTGTAACAATGAACAGGCATAAAAAGCTGCTGTACATTGTCTCATCTCTACACACAATCTTTTCTCAGTTAGGAGGTGGAGCAAAAGGGTTAAGAGAATGCAGTAAGTTCAGTTGGGAGGTCAGAAGAAACTGCACTGCGGGCAGGTAGAAGGCATGGCGGCAGATGTAGGCTAACAAAATTTTTCAGACAACAGTACAGTATGTTTAATGTCTGTTAATTCATAAATAAGCTTATATAAGCTGCACAACTGACATGGAGCGGTGGAAGGGAGATGCGCGCTTGAGAACACAGCACAGTGCTGTGCTGTGCTGTGCTGTGCTTTGTTTTTCAGCATCCTTCAATGTAATTAACAGGGAACTATAATGAAAACAAGTTATGGCTTCAGTTCTGTTTGTTATAGCAAGGGGCCACTGTGCCTTAGTCACTGTCACTCCTGGCAGACAGTGCATAATTCTTTGCCTCATTTCGACATAGTACAGCAGTCTCCCCATGCATCTGACTATATGATCTCCCAAGATTATTACATGTCTTTTCCTCCCCGTCCTTGCCCAAGCCAACTCCCTTGGTGCATTTCTGCTTGGTGCAGCCACATCCTTCTACATTTTTTTTATCCAGAAATATTTGTGCCTTATGGTTTTCAGAAGCCCGTCCTTGCCTCCCCCATTTGGCATCCTCCCTTCCTAAACTCACCTGATCCGAAGGCCCCCAAGGATTGCCCCACTGGGGTGGGGTCAGAAAGGGGAAGGTCACCCTTCTACCACATGGTGGCTCCCACCCACTGATGGGCTCAGTGGTCCAGGTGGCAATGTGGGCTAGAAAAAGGCAAGCAGGGCTTCATGTAGTCTGTGCTGACCTTCTTCTGTTTTATTCACAGATTCCCTTGCCACCACAGCATGTAAGCATTTGCATGTGGAGGCATATACGTACTGCACAGCCTCTGCCCCTCCCATCCGTGTCACTCATGTGCTGGCACTACCCCAGGCCTTCACTTGGTGGCAGCCAAGAGTCAGCATACCTCCCCATCTTTGAAGAGGACAGCTGTCTGTCAGACACAAGATCCTCTCCACCTCCCCCAGGTGACCCAGGCTCATTCCAAAGCCAGGTCACCGGCATAGAAGGAGCTAAGGCACCTAGTGTCCCAGCCTTCCATGCCACTGGGCTGAAATCCCTCTGACTTTCAACTGATGCGTACTCTCTGGAGTCAGCAACTCAAGCCTGCTCTGCCAGTGGCTTGAACTGGTTCTTACTTTCCACTCCAGGATCCCCTTACTCACTAGTGACAGACCCCAACCCCTTCTCTCTCTCTCTTCTCTACTACAGTCCATCCTGGATCTCTGACCCTTTGGATTCACAAAGGCACTAGGACTGCAGCTCCTTGTGCTGCGTTGCCCTTCAGTTACCTCACTTTGTCCTTAAATGCAGACATCTCAGCAGCTAGGGCACAAAACCTCCTACATCTGGGCATCCCTATGTATTCAGAGCACTACTGAACGAAAGTGGCACCACAATCCCAGCAACTAGCCAACCCTGCCCCACTCTAGCTTCCTACCTGTGGGAACATTTTGTGTGTGTCTGCCTATACTATACAGAAGCCATAAGTTAATGTATTTCACTTCAGCAACACCCACAGAAAGGACACACATCAGCTAACACCCACTATACAGTATCTGTGCTGTCTACTCAAGTAAGCATGCTTTGCCCTTCTTCAAGTCCCTCTTCTCTTATGTTCTGGCACTTAATCTCATGGTACTTACTACCACTCCTAAGTATAGCAGATCTCCTTAAGTATGTTGGACCGGATTCGAAAAATGATTTGGGACTAGGTTCCACACTGCAATTCCAGTTGTGAACCGAAATCTCCACAGCTGCGGAGATTGATATTCTCAGTCCACCACAGCTGCAGGAGATGTTAGGCTTGCTCCCACCAGCTGTAACATTTTTCAACAGCAGCAGAGAAAAAACAGCCACAAAATGCCATAAATTGTGGAGCCAGTCGTAAACCGGCTCCACTTTTTTTTTTAACATAGAAACATACAAATTGTCAGCAGATAAGGAGCTCCAGGCCTGCCAAGTCTGCCCAAGTGTTCTATTTATTTGTAGTTTTTCCTCCTCCTGTGTCAACCAGCCCCCTTCCACCAGTCCCCTAAGCCCCGTCACCTTGGCATCCAACAGGACTTACATCGATGGCACTGAGGTGCCTAGCTGGTGGAGCATGCGGAAGACTGGTGTCATCCTGCCAGTCAACACCATTTTCCGTTTTCTGCCCCGCCCCATCCCCCTCACAGCATGAGCGTGCATATGTGGAGGCATGTGCATGCCACATACCCACACTCCTGTGCCTCCCTGACTCTGGTGCTGCTCTCTGGCCTCAACTAGGGGGCACCAAGGAGTGGGACAGCAACCCTCCCCTCTCTGGGAGTGGAGAGCAGTCCATTGGATGCTCAGTCCTCTCCCTGCTCTGCCAACCCCTGACAATCCGAGACTGCTCCCAACCCCACTTCACTGGCATGGTGTGAGGTGTGGCATCCAGCTCCTTAACCCTCAGCACCACTGTGATGTCCAAAACCAGATCCACTTTTGAGAATACCGTAGCTGCAGGAAAAACTGTGGCTCTGCAAGAGGAAACCCACTTGCATGGAGTTTTCTGCTCACCGGCTCAAGACTTTGAATTCAGCTCTTCCTGTTGCCTCACCTCCCAGAAGTACTTTCCCTCATTTCCTGCCTCTGAGCACATATATAAGACCCTCCTACTAGGCCTCCATTCGATCCCTGCACTACAAGTTAGGCAACTACTGATACCGAATACCTTTAAAAAGCACTTGCACTCACACTGCATTTAATAAAATACCTTTGCTCTGTAGGCTAGGTTTTTTATCTACCCAGTTTCAGTTCTCCCAACACAGTGCTTCCAGCAAACAGCAGCTAAAAGTTGGTTGCTTTAGAGCTGAATGATTGGCATTCAGCGTAATTTCCAAATTGTTGAACATAACTCATCCCTGGCCCCTCTGCTTACTGACCAATCCACCCAACCCCACTCTCTGGTCCTCCACGTTTTCACGGACAGACAAGATTGTCTATGGACATTCGTGACCATCACTGCTCTACCCCTGATCTTTGTCCTTAAAAAATTCCATCCACAATTTGTCCGCGATCCAAGAACAAGCCTGTTCATGGTTGATACACAAATGCCTGAAACAAAACGCACGCTCAAGAGACCAATCATGAGAACTGAATCCATTGTTAATTTGGTAAATGTAAAAAATAAATTCTGATAAAATAATATTTTAAGTTATTACAGGTGGCAGCCATGACTACTACCCATGATCTAACTATGTATTCTGGTGCCCATGCGTGATAATGGTTTGGATTTCATGCAATGGGTTTTATTTATGATTTTAGTAAAATTTAAACTATACTGTAAACGTTGCTTTTATCATATTAGTAGTTTCATCATTTAAATGACTTGAGGTATATATTCTATAGTGAAGCTGTATAAAATTATTTTCAGTTGACAGTTTATTTTGAGATGGATCCACACAAGCTCTTTACAGGGGTCTAGATAATTTTCAACTGTGGATAAGGTATCAGTCCCAAGTGTGAAAGGCACAACTCTTTTTATTTTCTTTTTCTAGTTAACTTCTTTTTAAGTTTAAGCTATTTTATACTTCAATCTTATCGTAATCCATTTAAAACCTTGCCAAGACCAGTGTAATTCGCAAACTAAATTATGCCATCTGTTAGCATAGCAGTAAATGACAGCTGCTTAGTGTATCTTTTTTGGTTTTAGAGAAAGGACAGTTTCTCAAAATATATTCAGGTAGTAGTTGTATCTGTATTCTTAAAAGCTACTTTATCAGTAGAACATGATAGTTAAATCATTTTTCTTCTATTTGGCTACCATTCTTGCTCAAAGTTGCTATACAGAGTATAATGCCTATGCAAGGATATTATACTAGGATTCTTTATGCATGTAGGTATGTGATAATCCATAAACCTCGACAGTGAAGCTCAAAAGGTTTATGAGATTATCACACACCAAGGGTATATGAAAAACCCTCATAATACTTACATAGACAGTGTCGGCAGATAAGGGCCTATGGCCCACCCAGTCTGCCCATTTGAGCCTGTAAGTTCAGTTTGTTTTCCTAGAAGTCTGTTTCCCTTACCCCTGACCTTTAGAATTCCTTTATGTCTATCCATGCATTCTTAAATCCGTGATTGTTTCAGCCCCACCACTTCCTCTGGCAGGGTGTTCCCTTGTCCACCACCGTTCTCTGAAGAATTCTTTCTCATGTTTCCTCTGAATCGTCCTCCTCCAACTTCATCCATGCCTCTAGTCCTGGAACATCTTTTCGCTTAAAATAGTGTTTTCCTGCACTCTGTTTCTCCCTGTAAGATACTTGTATGTCTCTATCATATCCCTCTCTCTCCCTCCTCTCCTCCAGGAGTACATGTTCAGTTCCTTCAACCTGTCTTCTTAGGACTTGTGATGCAATCCATGCACCATCTTTGTTGCCTCCACTGAACCTTCTCACCCTGTCTATGTCCTACGTAGGTATGGTCTCCAGAACTGTACACTGTACTCCAGGTGGGGCCTCACTAGTGTCTTGTATAGCGGAATTATGACCTCCCTTTTCCTGCTGGTGATGCCCCTGCCTATACATCCCAGCATCCTATTTGCTTTACCTGATGCCTTGTAACACTGTTTCCCTACCTTGAGGTCATCAGAGATGACAACCCCAAGATCCCTTTCCTGCTTGGTGCATGCTATATCCTCACCCCCCAACTGATATATTGTGCCAGGGTTTTTGTGCCCCATATACATTATCTTGCACTTCTTTGCATTGAATTTCAACTGCCAAACCCTTGACCATTCTTCAAGTTTCTGCAGGTCCCTTCTCATTCTGTCTACACCCTCTGGTGTGTCTACTCTGTTACAGAGCTTTGTGTCATCAGCAAACAGTGAAATTCTGCCTTCTAGATCCTAGTAATGTCACTGATGAAGATGTTGAATAGGACCGGTCCCAGCACTGATCCCTGTGGTACCCCACTGGTCACTCTTCCCTCTGTGGAGTGACAGCCATTTACCATCACCCTCTGTGTCCTGCCACCCAGCCAGTTACCTACCCACCACACTACTGTCCTGCCCACACCCATATTCCCCAGTTTGTGTAATAGTCTTCTATGTGGCACAGTGTCAAAGGCCTTGCTGAAGTCCAGATAGGCCATGTCCACTGCCCTCCCTGATCCACCTCCCTAGTCACCCAGTCAAAAAATTCAATGAGATTGGTCTGACATGACCTCCCCTGGTGAAACCATGCTGCCTTGGGTCCTGTAGTCCATTGACAACCAGATGTTCCACCAATCTCTCCTTCAGAAGTGCTTCCATGATCTTTCCCACTACCGAGGTGAGGCTGACTGGTCTGTAGTTCCCTGCTTCCTCTTTGTTCCCGCTTTTGTATAAGGGGACTACATCTGCTGTCCTCCAGTCTTTGGGTGCCTCCCCTGTTTCCAGTGATTGGCTAAACAGGATAGCCAGAGGTTCAGCCACCACCTCTCTTAGTTCTTTAAGGACCCTGCACAGGCTTAGTTTTTATAATAACTTGTGCAGGGTTTTGATAGAGGAAAAAAATCGTAAGCTGTGTTTGTGTCAGGAACGAGCATGCCCCTCAGCTGCCACCATACTGAGCGACTTTCGCTTTGTAGAAAAGCAACCAGGTGTTTCACAGGGCTGGTAGTGCTTCTGAAAAATAGTTTGTGTTGCCAGGAAATGTCGTAGGCTGGCTGGAGAATGGGCAGGTGGGTTGCCTGAGCGAGTGACTTGCAGTTTAGTTTGACTTGGTCAGTTTGATCTTGAGTCAGTGTTATTTTCTGTGCTTCACAGCAGTGACAGGCCAGAACAAAAATGCCATACTAACCCGGTATCAAGTTATTACCACATTTACCAGATTATTATAGCATCTGAAAAGCAGTCTGCAGTCAGTTATTATAGGTATCACCAATTATACAATTTTTTAACTATGATCTCTGTGTATTATGACCTTTCTGAATACGTTTTTTGTATGTTCTGTACACACAATGGTCAAACATGGTTTATCCATGTTTGACAATGGTTTGTCCATGGTCATTAGAGCACAGGACACCAACAAAATATGCATAAGTTTGTATATCAAAATGCAAAATTTGACATTAATACTAATATAATCACACTAATATAGTACATTTCTTTGATAATTTATAAAAAAAGAGATAAGGTTTACTTATAGAAATTAATTGCTTGAGCATAAAAACAGTAATATGAAAATCTTAAGAGTTCAATTCTGGGCCCTGTCCTCTTTATTTTTTTTTATTGAAAGACCTTCCTTCAGACAACACAGTCATTTATGACTCCAGAACCTCAATTCCCCAGTTGGAACAGTCCCTACAACATGACTTTGATAATGTTCAGTGCTTGTTGTGCACAAACTGGCTCACAATGAATACCTAAAAAAATTATCTGCATGCTGTTTAGTTCACATCAGCTTAATTGGCCAAACCCATCATCTCTACTCTTCATGGCAATCCCCTTGAGTCAGTCCCTCATTTCAAATTCCTTGGGGTGTGGCTTGACAGTCATCTTGACTTTCCAATCCAAACTGAGGCCGTCCTCAAGAAATTACACCCCAAACTAGGTGCCCTTTACAGAAACAAATCCTGCCTTCAACTCCAAGTTCAGTATGAGATTGTTCTTAAAATGTTTTGCCTACTGTTGGACTACTCAGATGTGCTCTATAGGGGAACCTCCAAATCAACCATAACCAGACTGGATCCTATTTTTCACTCCTTCTGTCAGTTTGCTTCTGTCTCTCCCCCCTTACTCACTACTGTTCCGCGTATGAACTCCTCACCCTTCCCTCCCTATCTTCCAGTGCATATACCACCAATTTTTTCTTCTCTCTTCGTACTGGCTTGCATCCATTCCCTCTTACCTGTCTGACCTTTGTTTCCCCTCTGCTCCCTCCTCTTACTCCCTCTGCCATTCTAACACTCATTCCATTAATATCCCTTGCTGCTCCATGTCAACTGGTCAGTTTGCTTTCTCAGTACAGCTGCCTTCTCTCTGGAACTCACTCCTCTTCTCCCTTAGGCTTGCTCCCTCTTACCTTGCCCTTAACCCCTGGTGAGGTCTGATTTTTCTTCTGCATGTTCCTGTCCTCAATTCTCAGCCACCTGATCCAGCCTCTCCTCTACATTCATCACCCTCAGTGCTTCTCCAAGATTGTTGGTTGCACTTTGTAAATTTCATATTTATTGCACTCACCTGTTTTAGATTTTGCTTTATTTTTATTATTGCTTTTTCTGCCCACTCTGTTAAAGGGTAATGTTTTGTAACTTATTGTGCTGTTTAGGGCGATGCCATACTACTATTAGTAGTAGGCTTAAGTTATTCATTTTTACTGACTGTAGTATCATGCTGCTTCCACGACAATTACTGCATTACTGTTCTCCCTTGTTCCCCTTCCTCTGGGTTATGCATGGAAATGAGCCTCTGCTCAGTACCCGTTTCCCGGTCACCAATTATTAAATGACAGACTTTATTACAAAGAGGAATACCAGCAAAAATTCATACATAAGTAAAAGCTGTTTCAAATTTATATAAGGATTATATTTATTCATTACCGGATGTTATGGCTGTTGGAAAATTTAAATAACTCAGTAGTGTAAAAATTTGGTGTTTATTATGTTGGAAACTTAATTCTCAAGCTATTTGGCCATAGTTATCCATGGTCTGTCCCTGGGCTATTTACCGTCAGTACTTGTCCATAGCTAACCGTGGTTAAATCATGGACACACCATGAATGACCACTGTTGCTGACCATGTATAAGCATGGTTTATCCATGATCTTAAGAGCGGGGAATGTAGACCCCCCCCCCACACTTGGGTGCAAAGCTATAGAGAACCTCCTGATCATGCAATGCATTCTCCCAAGCACACCTTCACCTCTGCAGGATTCTGCTTACCACTAGGATCAAGTAATGGACTAAATGGATGAGAAGATTCTACACAATACATTCCAGCAGCACCCCTCAAAGCTCAACTGTGAACAAGTTCTCCAGCCACAAGAACAATCCTAGGAGCCCCTACTAAATACTGGTTCAGTGCTGCCAGGCTCTAGTTCAGCCTGAAGGGAACCTAGTGACTGACCTGAGAAACATCAAACAACATAATGGAAAGCGGAGATCAAAAGACCAATTATTGAAACCCTGGATAAGGAACCAGGGCCATAGAGTTCCACGTTATATGGACAGCCCAAATACAGCAGGGCACTAGAAGGTTAAGTGTCCAGTGCTATGGACAAGAAAATAGGAATGCACATGTGCTGGCATGTCTAAACACAATCAAACAGCCAAGGCCCCTTCCTATCTTCAGGATGCTTTTACTGTGATGTGATTATTGTAAAATGTCCCCTTTTTTGTTATAAATAAAATCAATTGTGCTGGCCCGTTGTTTCACTACAAAATCATGGCTTCTTCAAAGCAAGCTATGCATGCTCACCACTCAGCATTATATGCTTCTCTGAGCACAAGATCTGAGACTGGAGTGTCCCTATTAGTCACATTTCTAGAGCAGTCAGCCTATTACAGCACAGGCGGTGGAATCAATGTAAATAAAACATCTAAACTGCACTCTGTATATAAGTGGTAGTTGAAACCCCGATGTGGAAAGCAATGTAAAAATATATAAAAAAAAACACAATGGAAAACATCAAAACAGTAAGAAGTGTAAAGTGCATGGAAGGAAGACAGTTAAGTGAAAGGGTAGATACGAGAGAAAGAGATGCATAAAGCGACTGATCCAGAGAACACCATTACAGAGTGGAAAAATCATACAGAATTAGAGGGCCAAAATGATAACTACTTAAAAATAATGGTCCCACTTTAAGTGCAAATAAGCACTGTCCAGGAATACAAAAAAGATGGCGAGAAGGGGAAAGATGTGTGGGTCGCAGTTGTAGACAACAGGAGGAGAAGAACAGGCAAAGAGGGCACAGGGGAGAGACGAGCAAGAAAAAATTAGAGTCCAAGGTCAACAGATCAGATATTCCAAGCATTAAAGTCCACAAAAAATATCTAATCTAAAAAGCAGGATAACTGCAGTTCATCATTCTAGCTACTGCATTTCCATATCTGATGTTCGTTATTCCAATAGCATTCATGCTATAAACATCTTCTGTGCAGATCTCCTCTTGGTGGCATCATTACAATTACAATCCCAATGTATTAGAGTATTCAAGTCCTGGGCTGGCCCGCCGGTGCAGCGGTTGGATTTCCACTTGTGACACTGACGACCCGGATTCGGGAAAGGATCCGAGTGTCAGAGAGCCAGCTGGGGGGAGGTAGCTCGAGCTTTCCATGATGGCTCGCCATCTCCCGGGTAGAGGGTGGGTGCACATTCCAGTGTCTGCTGACCTCTGGAGGAGGCCAGAGGTAGGGCAGTACATCAGGTCCCATCAAGCAGGGAGCATGACAGATGTCGGCCCTGGCCTAGATATCCTGGACATCATGCTCCCAAGGGAAGAAAACCAGGAAATGGCTCCCCTGGCCAGCCAGATGACAGTTGCTGGTCCCCCGCCACCATGAAGCCCCGGACGAGCCCAGTCCACCCCAGCAGCACCCTGGGCCAATGAGTTGCGCTGGCTGATCCCCACCAGTGCCTTTCCCTTCGGGGGGGGGGACCTATCTGATGAAGGGTCACATCAGGTTACCCAGGGGTGCTGACATGTGGGGTGGTAGTTGGCGGCGGAGGAGGGCGGTAGTTCCAGTGGGGGTCCTAGGTTATCCAAAGGAGTGCTCAGCTGGGGACCAATGGAGGAGCCCAAAAGAAAAAAAGAGTATTCGTGTCCCAATACCGACCCATGCACACACTCATAAAAATGCTTCACCACTGCACAGGAAGTTTTGGGTTTTGATATGAGACTTATGTTTTCTATGTGCACCTTTAAGGGTCTCGTCTGCCTCACATAACATGTTCTGCATGGGTATGTAAGCATGTAAATCACCCGTTCTGTACTACATACGATGAATGATGAAACTGGGTATTCTTTACCAGATCTGGGATGTCTGAATCTTTTAGTATTTACTATTAAGCAGTTTCCATATTTATAGTTTCCTTGTGGCTGGGGGAAGAGCCAGTTCTTTTGGCAGGTCACATGTTCTTCATAAAAACTGTAAACCAGTTTATCGCTCAGATTTTTCCCTCTTTGATGGGTAATCACTAATCTTTTTTGAACAGTTATCCACGAGGGTTTTCTCAGCCCTTAGCACAACTCATTGTTCAAAATTCCAGTCACTTTATAGTGCAGTGGAATATACTCAGTGACAAATACAGGTCACTTGAACTGAGATCTTGGGATTTTGGCACATGCTTAGTTTGTTAGAGCTGTTGCCTACCTGTAGTCCTACCTTGTTCAAGAGCATTTTGTGTGACCTCTGGGTCTCTTCTCAAATCTCCTACACATATCCATTGTTTGCCTTTTGAACGCTGTGTTGCAGCTTCTCTTTAATCTTGGAAGCTAGCTAGTGGGAATATTTCTCCCCTGCCCTCTAGAATGGTAGCTATTAAGCTTGAGCCACAGGTTTCCTTTATAAGGCTGCCTTCAGGTGTCCATTCTCTTTATTGATCCTTAGGTAAACAAATCTACACATCTTGTGCTATGGGATGTACTGTATGTAAACTAAAGATGACTATCCTGTGAGTTCATGTATTTCATGAATTTAAATTCTGCTAATGTTCCCACCCAAATCAGGATCACATTATCTATAAATCACTTCCACATTTTGATATCCCTGCATGCATTCCTGTTGGTATCCCAGATGTATCTAACTTCCCAAAGTCCGCATGCTGGTTCACCAGACTGGGCACACATGCTGTTCCCATTACAGTGCCCTTACATTTTACATTTAATTAAAGATAAAGAAATTGATGTGAGGACAAAGTCTGTGAGATACAGCAAGAATGCATTTGGCGGTAGTAGGTTCTGATCTCTGTTAGAGAGGAAGAGTGCTATAGCCACTGTCCCTCTGTTACGTGGAGCATTTTGATACAGACTTTCTATATCCAGTGGGTCCAAGATTTTTTCATCCACTGTTGTGACATCTTTATAGCCCTGATTATTTACATCCCCCATTGTCTTGTACATAGGATACCAACCCTCCAACTCTGGTCTCAAGAAAAGAGTCTATAAACTGTGACAATGTTTCTGTTACTGACCCAGTATCAGCAACAATTGGCCTGCCTAGTGGATTGGAAGCATCTTTATGTAATTTTGGTAAAAGGTAGATTTTATTTGCCTGATTGGGTTTGTGACAGTCAGAAATTCAAACTGTTTTCATTATTGATTCCTTCTCTAATGCACTGTTTAAAATGGTTGTTACAGATGCTGTAATTCTATTCGTCGGGTCAGATATCAGTGTTAACTGACAGTGGTCTTTCCATTTCCTGTATGTATTTAACTTTCACCAAATCACAACAGACCCATCTTTATCTTTCAGTTCAATGAGCGAGTCTTTATTTTTGGAAAGTTCTTTCAAAGTTTCTCCCTTATTCCATGACAAATTCTGCTAATATTTTGTGTTCCTTCACCTTTACAAAGGTTCTTTATTTCTTGGTCCACTTAATCATACTCATTGTAGCATTCTGAGTGTTTGGAGGGTAAAAAGTAGATAGCCTTCTAAACAGTGTCTGAATTCTTTCAAAGGGCGCGATTCACAAAGGGGTGGGTTACCCTAGCGAAATGCGCGTAACAAGCCTACGTGGCTCTGCACCCAAAGACGGGTGCACAGTGGCCAGCATTCACGATCTCCAGCCACTGTCTGCCTCCATCTGTGGATCCTCCCCCCAAGGCGCGCTTGTGCTTGGGGCAGATTGGCAGACATGGGCGAGCAGCCACTGGGATACCCTGACCTGATCCGCTGGTGGATCCCCCACCCCATGAAGTGCAGGGGTTTAATGGACTTGCGAAGTGTGTTCTCACAGAGACACCAGACATGTGCACCGGTGGCCGTACCCAGCACCCACTCTGATCTATGGGGCTGGGGCGGCATGGAGAGCTGGCTGGCATTGCTTTGCTGTGGCTGGTCATGGCACTGGGATGGGGGGTACAATGGCTACACCTGTGTCCTCCCACATAGCAGCTGCAGCCCAGAATGGCAAGTAGTGCTGTAGTGAATGGGTGCAGGGCAGGGCACTCCCCTGGCATGCCCCCATCCCTCCCCTGGTGTGGCGCCCCACTGCTGGCCAGGATCCACTACTTGGGGTGCTAACACGCCCATAAATTAATGCGGCAGGGGTGTGCAGGGCACCACCATGGGGCATTCAGTCATGGGAATGCCTATGCGCTGCCCCTGCACAACGAGTAGGCATTCGTGAATCGTGGCCATTATTAGCATCCATTTTAAAATCAATATCCGGTCCCGTTTCATATTCCCTACTATATGTAACAGGCACGGATTTTTTGAAGGAAAAAAAAAACACCTTCTGATGTATTTGTGCATAATATTTGTATAAGTCAATCTTCAACTGAAATACAATTACTGATGGTATAGAAACAGTAGACAGCCCTTTCTTTAAGATGGACAGCTGTGAGTCTGTCAGTACTATGTCTGCTAAATGTATGACCTCCATGTCTGCAGATATAGAGATCTCCTTATTCCCACTGGAGCTGTTTAGAATGGTAAATTCATCTGGGATCCTAAATTCCTGCTTTCCCTGTTTTTTTCTTCTTTTCTTATGCCTCCCATGCTTGGTCCTCTTCCTAGTCTGTGTGGCTGGGTATTTGGACCTTCCTGTAGATCCTCTAAAAAAATAGAGTACTGTCTCACCTATCCAATAGGTCCTATTATCTTATCCCCCTTAGACTCCTGCTCACTCTCATGAGATGTGTTAAGGCTTTCAATGTCAGATCTCTGTATGACAATGGTTCCTTGTTTTTTTTATGGCTATGCTGCTTGTAAATATTTCCTTCTTTATTGTCTGTATTGTCTCTCTCGTGTCTCCTTACTTTATGTGCTCTCAGATCTGTCTGACATTTCTTAATAATATTTATCAATTATTTTAAACAATATGCCTTTCTCCTTGGCACTATATTTTTCAAAAACTGTTTGTCCCATTTCTTAAAATGCCTGTAAAGATTTATTATAGTCAGGACTAGTTTTACAAGCTAACACGAGCATCAGATCCCAGGATGATCTACTAAGCACTTGTTCCCATTTAGACATAAACTGTAAATCCTTCGAACCAAAAGAGTGGGGTTTCTGGATTCACAGCCCTCCTGGAATTTCTCTCTCTCTCTCTCTCTCTCCAATACTGAGACAAAGATAGGGCTTGTGAATGGTGGTGTACGTGCTTCCTTTTCAGGTTTTCTAATGATGTTGTGTTAGCTATTTGTGTAGTTTCTTTCTGGACAGAGCTAAACATTTCATCATAGTTCAAGGCTGAAAAGACCAGTTTCTCACAATGCTCATCAGTAAACAAAAGCTAGTCAATATTGGGAGTCATAGCCATTGTTAGTGCCAAAGATACCTAAAGCATTTCACAATAATGGGGCCTCAGAAACAGCAGGTCAGGCTATAGCAACAAACAGAAAAGGGGAATGCCCAGGGCTCCAAAATGGTGATAATGTAAAAACAGCTTGCAGCCATGGTGCTGGATATCAGGGACCTAGACGTGGAAAAAGGGGGATGCACTGCACACCAATATACCTGCACACACTTCACATTTTCCTCACTAGGATATCATCACAATAAAACAAGCATTTATCAATGCCGAATGTTTGCTTGCTCGTATTATTAGCATTGGAAATGCAGGAGTTAGACAGCTGCAGAGAAGGAATAGCTATGAAGTACTGAACTTCACGCCAACCCCACCTCCACCCTGCAGAGACGGACAGACATTGGGGTATGCGTTTGGGTTGTCGCCCATAACGTTCATGCCATTTCACCTCACCCCGTCTTGCAGACACAGACAAGTGTTGAGGTGCGCCTTGGGGTGTTCGGCTTTACAGTCACCCCACTCCATAAGGACATACACTGAAATGGGTGCAATGTAGGAGAATGGGGTGAACTCTGGGGCCGAAGAGTCCAAGGCACACCTCGATGCCTGCCACTGGCTGCAGGGTGGGAGGGTAGGGGTGGAATGGCATGAGTACACAGTCGGCAATCCAAAAGGCACACCCCTGATGCCTGTCAGTCTGTACAGGGTGGGACGTTATGGTTAGAAACCCTAACGCCCAGGCGTTTGTTAGTATTTTCAACATGGCCTTTTTGTAAACCCCACCTCATGAAAGCATTTGGGACCTCTTCTCATGAACAGTGGCACTGTGATTTTGTGAATGTGTCCCGAACTTTGAGTTCCTACAGTGACCATGCCATTGTGTGCCAGATGTACGAAAACACAGATGGGGCAGGATGTGAAGAATGACAGCTGTACCATTTATAGGGAGGTGTGAAGAGATGGCAATGTTGAAAATCTGTAGTTAAAATATTAAAAATGCTCAAACTTCTGAGTGTACGTGTGCGTAACACAGTCATTTAGTGGAATTATTTCACCAAATGTTCAACTTAGACATTTTGTGACCTCTACTCATGAACACTGTCAGTATGATTTTCTTAATCTGTCCCGAACATTGATTTCCTACAGCAACCGCGCAATTCTGTGCCAGATGTGTAAACACATATTTTGGGCAGGATGTGAAAAATGACAGCTGTACTGTTCATAAACAGGTCTGAAAAAATGCCACTGTTGAAAATCTGGAGTGAAAATACTACAAATTTGTGAAGTTACGAGGGTGCGTGGAAACTGCACAACGCATGCTTGTAACACAGTCATTTTATGGACGTTTGTCACCAAATTTTCAACATAGGCATTTTAGGACCTCTGCTCATGAACAGAGTCACTGTGATTTTACATATGAACATACATAGAACATATGAATCTGCCAGCAGAACAGACCAATTGGTCTATCTAAGTCTGCTTAGTGTGCAGCTAGCACCTAGATTGCAGCTGCCCCAGGCTACTCCCCCTCAGTTCCTCTCCCTCTTGTCCCAGCCCCTGCCCCCTGACTCTTCCACTTGCATTATCCCAGTCCTTCTTAATGCTATTGACTGTCACAGAAATATAGAAACATAGAATTTGACAACAGATAAGGACCGCTTGGCACACCTAGTCTTCCCATTTCCTACCTAATGGATAAGCTGCAGATCCTAGTTAACCAACGCCTGTTTCTTCCTACCCACCACAAGAATTGCCTTATGTCTGTCCCATGCATTCTGAATTCCCCACAACCTCCTCAGGAAGGCTGTTCCATGCATCTACCACCCTCTCTGTGAAAAAATACTTCCTCACATTGCCCCTGAGCCGTCCCCCTCTATCTTCAAATTGTGTCCCTTGTTCTTGCACATCTCTTTTTCTGAAAGATGCTACCCTCTTGGACTTTGTTGATTCCTATGAGGTACTTAAAAGTTTCTATCATGTTCCCCCTCTCCCTTCTTTCCTCAAGAGTATACATATTAAGCTCCTTTAGTCTCTCCTTATATGGCTTCTCTTGCAGACCCTGCACCATTTTAGTTGCCTTCCTCTGGACTGCCTCCATCTGTCTATGTCCTTGCAGAGATGGGGTCTCCAGAACTGGATGCAGTACTCCAGATGGGGTCTCAGCAACTGTCTGTACAGAGGAATAGCAACTTCCTGTTTTCTGCTGGTGATGCCTCTCCCTATACATACATCCTAGTATCCCCCAGTCCTCCCTACTGCCTTCTCATATTGCTTGCTAACCTTTAGGTCATCTGATATGAATATCCCCAGGTCCCTTTCCATTTTTGTTGTTGTTATTACTACCCCCCCCCCCCCACTGTGTAATCTTCCCCTGGGTTTTTGTTTCCCAGGTGCATTATTCTGCACTTCTTTGCATTGAATCCAAGCTGCCATACTTTGACCATTCCTCCAACCTTGCCAAGTCACTTCTTATCCTTTCCACGCCTCCTTGTGTATCAACCCTGTTGCAGATCTTTGTATCATCTGCAAAGAGGCATACTTTTCCTTCCAGCCCCTCTGCAATGTCACTTATAAAGACATTAAAAAGGACTGGAACCAGTACTGAACCTCGCGGTACCCCACTAGTAACCCCTCTTTCTTCAAAGTGGACTCCATTTACAATTACCTTCTGTGTCCTGTTATTCAGCCAATGTTTTAACCAGACTACCACCCTGGGTCCCACTCACAGGCTGGTTAATTTGACTATTAATCTTTTGTGTGGGACTGTGTCAAATACCTTGCTAAAGTCTAGGTAGACCATGTCCACAGCCCCTTCCTGGTCTATTATTTTGGTCACCCAGTCAAAGAAATAAATTAGATTCATCTGACATGACCTTCCCGCTGAGAACCCATGCTGCCTTGGGTCCTGTGCCCCACTTTCCTCTAGGTACTCAAAAATTCTTTCCTTCAGAAGTGATTCCATCACTTTCCTTACCACTGAGGTCAAACTGACAGGTCTGTAGTTTCCTGCCTCTGTCTTGCTCCCACTTTTGTGAAGGGGAATCACATTTGTGAAGGGGAATCATATCCACCTTCCTCCAGTCCTCAGGTACCCCCTCTGGCAACGCATTCCAACTAGACACCGCCCTCTCAGTGAAGTAGTGCCTCCTCATTTCCCTCTTGAAACGTCCCTCTTCCAACCTTAGTCCGTGCCCCCTCATCTCTCTTCCACTCCTCAGTTTAAACACCCCCTCAGTGCTAGGTTTATTTACCCCCTCAGATATTTAAATGATTCAATCATATCCACCCATCTCTCCTCTCCTCCAGTGCGTACATGTTCAGCTCCTTCAGCCTAACTTTGTATGCCTCTGCTTCCATCCCCTTTAACATTTTTGTTGCCCTCCTTTGCACCCCCTCCAGTAACTGTATCTCTCTCCTCAGGTATGGCCTTCAGTAATGCAGACAGTACTCCAGGTGCAGTCTGACCAATGATCTGTAGAGCGGTAGGATCACACCCCTGTGTCTGGATGAGAACCCCCTTGCAATGCACCTGAGCATCCTGTGTGCCTTCGCTGCTGCTCTCCTGCACTGGGCCGAGTTGTTCTTGCTCCCAGTTACCAACACTCCTAGGTCCTTCTCCTCCTCTGTGATCCCCAACCTCACCCCCCCCAACCAATAGTCCCTCTTCTGGTTCTTAGCCCCAAAGTGCTTCACCTACACTTCTTCGCATTGAATCCTAACTGCCACTCCACCAGCCATGTCTCTAGTTTGGTTTGGTCCCCCTGCAGTTTTTCCCATCCGTCCTCTTCATCCACCACTGCCCCCAATTTAGTATCATCTGCAAACAGACTAACCCTGCTCCCCACTCCACATGCTGTATCAGAGATAAAGAGTCCAAATAGCACCAGGCCCAGCACTGACCCCTGCGGCACCCTGATTGTCACTGCTCTGGATGCCAAGAGCTCCCCGCACCACCACCCTTTGCACCCTCCCCTGTAACCAGTTCTCTATCCATTTAGTCAGCTTTTTTCCCACCCTCACTGCCGTCAGCTTCCCCCCAGTCTCCCATGAGACACTGTATCAAAGGCCTTACTGAAGCCCAAGTACAGGACATGTACTGCATGACCCCTGTCCAATTCCCTTGTCACCCAGTCATAATACTCTTATTAGGTTGGTTTGACAAGACCTCCCTGAGATGAACCCATGTTATCGCCCATCTTGGAAGCCATTACTCTCTAGGAATGCCACCAGCCTCTCCTTCAGTATCGCCTCCATAAGCTTACCCTGGACGTGAGACTGACCAGCCGATAATTTCCTAACTCCTCCCTAGGCCCATTCTTGTTTATGGGCACCTCATGGGCCACCCTCCAGTTCTGAGGCACACACCCCGTTTCCAGGGAGGTGTTGAACAGATCTTCAGGCTCAGCCAACAGCTCCGCCATCTCCCTCAGCACCCTGGGGTGGATGCCATCGAACCTGGTGCCTTGTCTCCTTACTGCACTCAGCCCCTCTAGCACCTTACTCCCTGTGATCACTTTGTCTGTCACCTCCTCCCCTCCTTTCCCCACCCCCCAGCCCATGTTGGTGTGGACCATCCCTCTCCTTAGTGAAAACACAGCAGAAGTACTCATTTAGAATTTCCGCTTGCTCCTCCCCTTTTCCACCCAATCCCTTCCCCACTTGATCCTCACAATATGTTCCTTGCACTTCCTCTTTGCCCTGACATACCTAAAAAAGTCCTTTTCCCCTCCCTTTATACCCTTTGCTAACCTTAATTCCCTGGAGGCCTTAGTTTTTTCACCCTCCTGGCCACCTCCTTTGACCAACTCCCGTAAGTCTCCTTATCCTCTCCCTTCCCTGTTCTCCTGTACTGCTGGTATGCAGCCCTCTTTGCCCTCACCCCTTGCAGCACTTCCTTGTTCAGCCAGCATGGTTTCTTGCCTCTGCTCTTCTTACTCCTGGCCCTGGTGCAGGCTACTGTGGCCTCTGTTAGCCCAATCTTTGTGACTCCCCACTTTTGTTCTGCATCCATCCCTGGCCTTATATCCTGGAGTTTCCCTTGCAGTATTGCTCCCATTGTCCCAAAGTCCACCCTACTAAAGTCCACCACCTTAGTGCCCATGCCTCCTGTCTCCCTGACCAGCGTGAGAATGAGCCACACTGTTTGGTTGTTGCTACCTGCTAGTGGGTCATCCACCCTTGCCTCCCTCACCACCTCCCCGTTTGCCAGTACTAGGTCCAGAGTGCTACCAAGCCTTGTAGGTCCACTTACCAATTGTGTCAGAAGGCCATCCTGGAATGCATCAAGAAGCACTTGTTCCCTGGAACTGCTAGTGGCCAGGGTGCTCCAGTCAACTCCTGGTAGGTTAAAATCCCCCACTATCACCACACTCCCCCTTCTACACACCCTCCTTATCTGCTCTGCGAACTCCCCATCCAGTTTCCCGGATTGGGCTAGTGGTCTGCACATAACTCCCAGCCTCAGCTTTCTGCCCTTGGAGTCCAGAAGCTGCACCCAATGAGCCTCTGTCCTCTCCTCTTCTCCTGTCCCTCATCCCTTATGCATTTGATCCCTTCCCTCACATAGATTGCAACCCCCACTTCCAACTCCCCAGTCCTTCCTGTATATCCTGTATCCTGGGATTGCCAAGTCACAATCATGGTGCTCTGTGGCCCAAGTCTCTTCACTGCAGCAATGTCCACCTTCCCCTCTGAAAGGAGTGCCTGAAGCTCTGCAATTTTGCTCCCCAGGTTTCTTGCATTGAGACAGACCACCTTCCACCCATACCCCTCCTTCTCCTCACTCTTCTCTTTGGTCTGTGTCCCTCCTCCAGGTAGTCCGCAACCTTTCTCCTCCTTATTCTTAGCGGGTGTTGGTGCCTTCTGTATTACACTCAGACCACTCTGCCCAACCCCTCCTGGGGTTAGTACGCCTCCACCTTTACCTATATCTAGGGGAGTGAGCTCATTAGGCTCCCCTGTCCGGACCTTTCTACTAACCTCAGTCTTTTGGCCACCCCCCTCCCCACTAGTTTAAATCCACCTTAGTAGAGATATACCCCTCTAATCCTGCCTGTAATACTCCCCTCCTCTTCCTGCTAAAGTGTAGCCTGTCCACCATGTCCAAGTCACTATTCCCCCAGATCCTACCCCAGTTAGTCAGTAACCCATAATTTTTGGTGTGGCACCAATCCCTCAGCCACTCGTTGAACTCCTCATTCCTACCCTTCCTCCCTGTGCTTGCACTTGGTACTAGGAGTCCCTCCAAGAATGTCACCAACTCCCACCCCCTCACACTGCCTGCCTAACTCCTCGAAACTCCCCCTCACTACTTCCACAGTCTTGGCCACCAAGTCATTTCTACCCACATGCAACACTGAATGAGGTTTCTTTTTCCCCCTCACTGCACAATTGAGCAGTGCCTGCCCTGCCCCTCCTGTAGTCAATCTGGGAATGGCTTCAACGCAGATATGGCTGTGCCTTCCCCCCCTTCCGGCTCATCTCACCCCTTTCAGTACAGAATGCACCAGGATGAGTACCCCACTGTCCTTACCCCCTTTCCCTTCTAATGCTCCTTTCACCACCCCAGTATTTGTTCTTCCCTGTCCCTTACCCCCACGAGCTGCACCCTCTGTGACTTCTGTATCTGCACCCCCTACTTCCGCCTCACACCTTTTCTCTGCCTTATTCCTCCCATCCCCCTTGAACCCCTTCCCAGCCTGATTACTTCCTAATGGGCTTCACAGGTCGACCTCCCCTCCACCCCTGCTGATTTCTAGCCCATCTCCTATCCCCACTGTTGTCAATTTAGAGCCCCCATTACCTTTGACCCCAATAGTGATGCCCCTCCCATCCTTCCCCCTTACCGTAGCATTCTCTTCTCTAGTCACCCCCTCCTTCCTTCCTTACTAGCCCTTCTACCCTTTCATCCTCATTATCTCTTCCCCTACCTGTTGCCATCCCCTCATGCCCCACTTGTCCTCCCCTCCTCAGTATGTTCCTGCTCCCCCTCTCTCTCCCATAGCAGAGGCTTGAATCTATTCTAGTTGATACCCCTTCTGCATCTCTTCCCCCTATCAGTTCCCCCTCTACTTGTTCCCCTCTGTGCCCCCCTGGTTCCACCCTGATCCTTCCCTACCTGCAGCCATCTGCTCTCTCCCCTGGTACTCCTCGTGGTCTCTTCCTCCCCCATCAGGCCCCTCCCTCACCTCAGGCACCCCTCCTTCTCCTCTCTTTTCTGCTAGTGCCTCTGATACTGGGGTCGGTTTCAGTCCTAATTGTTCTTCCCTTTCCCCTTGCCATCCCCTATCCCCCAGCCAGGATGCCTACCATACTCATCTGCCCTGCCACTTAGACTCCTCCCTAGCCTCCACAGTTCCTCCCTCAAACTAGCCAGTTGTATACAGACCATACACCCCCCATCCTCCAAGCCCAGTCCAAGATCATGGCAGACCCACACCCTGTACATCCCACCACCCTTCCAAAGATGCCCACCCTATTGACATGTGGCACCTGCCCCATTTTGGCCCACATCTTATGTTACGGGCTCTTACTCCCAGTTTGTGTACCCTATACTACAACTGTTCGGCCCCTATTTACTCAAATTCTTGTTCCTCCCACACTAGTCCCCCTACTGCCCCCTTGCCGACTGGGTTAATTCAGTCTCAAATCTCATCCATTAGATACTGTATTACTCTAGCAATCCTACAGCCTCCTTGTCTGTTTTTCACCCCACAGCTACCATGCATTTTGTTCTCAGCCGTCAAAAAAGTTTCACTTAGCCCAGTCAGAAATCCTATTTCACTCCAAGTATTACTCAGCTCAGGTAGAGAAATAAACAGAACAAATAAATATGTATTATTACAGCAATCCTAACAGTATTGCTCAGTACTTAGTTCAGTTAGAGAAATAAACAGAACCACTAAAGCTGTATTATTACAGCAATCCTAAAAGTATCCAGTAATCACTTTGTCTCCACCCCAGAGACCCTGCCGTAATATAGGACCACACAGGACTTTGGGGGAGGGTGGGCCATTCTAAAGTCCCAGCAGAGCTCCATTGAGCTTGCTCACTCCCCCTCTCTCACTCGCTCATTCTGTTTCTCTTGGCACTACAGGCTGCCCTTTTGTACTGGGCTTCTGCCTGCGTTGGTGACTTTTACTGCCCACAAAGAAATCCGCAGTAGTCCCGACAGAGCTCCATTGAGCTCGCTCACTCCCCCTCTCTCACTTGCTCATTCTGTTTCTCCCAGCGCTGCGGGCTGCCCTTTTGTACTGAGCTCCTGCCTGCATTGGTGCCTTTTTCTGCCCAAAAAGAAACCCGCAGCAGTCCCGACAGAGCTCCGTTGAGCTCGCTCACTCCCCCTCTCTCACTCGCTTGTTCTGTTTCTCACGGCGCTGCAGGCTGCCCTTTTGTACTGGGCTCCTGCCTTTTTCTGCCCACAAAGAAATCTACAGCAGTCTCAACAGAGCTCCATTGAGCTCGCTCACTCCCCCTCTCTCACTCGCTCATTCTTAATCTGTCCCAAACACTATTCTGCGTCGGAAGTGTGCAAACACATTTCAGCCAGAACGTGAAAAATGATAGCTGTACTGTTCATAAGGAGGTGTGAAAAAATGCCAGTGCTGAAAATCTGGCATGAAAATATTACAAATTTGCGAAGTTACAAAGGTGCGTGGAAACTGCGCAACGCACACTTGTAACACAGTCGTTTTACAGATTTTCATCACCAGATTTTCAACATAGGCATTTTAGAACCTCTTCTCATGAACAGTGTCACTGTCATTTTCTTAATCTGTCCCGAACACTGATTTCCCACTACGACGGCGTTATTCTGCGCCAGAAGTGCGAAAACACATTTTGGCGAAGATGTATAAAATGACAGCTGTACTGTTCATAAAGAGGTGTGGGAAAATGTCAATGTTGAAAATCTATAGTGAAAATATTGCAAATTCGCGAAGTTACGAGCGTGTGTGGAAACTGTGCAACACACGCTCGTAAAACAGTCATTTTTTGGAGTTTTTTCATCAAATTTGCAACATAGGCTTTTTGAGAGCCCACCTCATGAACAGTGGCACTGTCTTTTTATTAGTCAGTCCCAAAAGGTGATTCCACACAGTGACCATGTAATCACCTTTCGGGACCAAATAATGCCATGACAGTGACTGAATTCATGAGGAGGGGTCACAATAACCCTATGTTGAAAATCCGGTGCCAAAATTCCCCCAAATGCCCAAGATATGCACCAAAGTTGAAAAAACCCTACTTATGCCATACTTACCAGCA
Source organism: Neoceratodus forsteri (assembly GCA_016271365.2). NCBI lineage: Eukaryota > Metazoa > Chordata > Ceratodontiformes > Ceratodontidae > Neoceratodus > Neoceratodus forsteri. Next base: position 1,336,136,140 of record CM057455.1, on the reverse strand, counting down.
TTGCTTCAGTTTGCGGTCGGCTTTGAAGAGTGCAGACATGTTCCCGGTTCACCGAAGATCGTTTCGCAGGGCTCCAGAGGTAAGTATGGCATGGGAGGTATGGGGAGGTAGAGTATGCAGAGGGTGGGTGCGGGTTGGGGAGGAGGGGCACCAGAACACTTCGAGGGACTGTTTTCTCATTTTACAGGTAAAAAAAAACAAACAGACAACGTGGGTCAGTTTTCTTTTTTTGCAGGTGTGTTTGGTACACTGGGGTGGGCTCCCAGTGTGCCACCTGCATTTGTGGGGAGGGTGACCGAAGCCAACGGGGACTGGGTTCCCCATCAGCACAGGCATGAAAGCACTGGGGGGCCATTATGCCGACGGGGAGTGGGCCCCCCCATTGGCAACTGGAACTGGGAAGGAGGATACTGAAGTCGATGGGGATTGGGCCCCCCATCGGCACAGAAATGTGGGGGGGGCATTATGCCGACAGGGAGTGGGCTCCACCATCTGCAACTGGAACTGGGAAGGGGAGACTGAAGTCGATGGGGATTGGGCCCCCCATCAGCATAGAAATGTGGGGGGGGCATGATGCTGAGGGGGATTGGGCACCCCCTCGGCACACAACTGAAATGGGGGGAAGCATTATGCCGATGGGGATTGGGCTCCCCTGTTGGCAAATGAACTGGGTCGAGGGCATGCTGACGGGGATTGGACACCCCTGTTGACTTTCTATGTACCTCTGAGGTGGTGGCATACAGCCGCCACATTCCTGGTAATGTTACACCAGGCAAGGTACCGCCCTGCAATGACAGGTCACTCCCTCATTGCAGCAGAATGGCTGATGCTGCAATGACGAGGCGGCCCCTGATTGCAACAGCGAAATTGTTACAACTTGGTAGCACTCTGCAGAACCAGTGTCATTAGGACACTGGCCCTGCATTGGCCAAGCACTGCCAAACGCAAAAATGCAGTGCCAGCATTGGCTGCCACAGTGCTGCATCTCCGCAACCCACTTCTCTCCTAATCTGCCACATAATGTTTCTTGCGCATGCGCACAAGCAAACATAAAAAACTGATATCTCTTCTTGTCTTCTGGATACTATTACTGTGACATGACTACTGCAAAGGGTCCCATTTTGTGTTACAAACAAAATCACTCTACTGCTATTCCAGCTTCCAGAATTTTCAACATCTGAAACCATGACAATGCAGGCTGCAACAATGTGAGGAAATAGACGTGAATGAGCAAAATCAATGTGGGCATGTACACACTAATGTTCTGCCATGATGTCATGGCCTCATCAGTGAAAGCTGTGTATATCCACCACACATCATTATATACCTCTCAGAGCAAAAGATCTGAGACCATTGTGTCCTTATAGCGGTGTCAAGCTAGGATGCAATGCAGTGCTACTGAATGGCAATTTAGCCCTTTTGCCATGCAATATTTTGTGACATGTCATTTAATGCAAGTCACTGCGTTGCATCCTGACTTGACTCCACTTCATTGGTCATATTTCTAGAGCAGTAAGCCTATTAAAGCACAGGTAAGGAATCAATGTAAATGCACTGACTCCACTGAGCTCTGTATATAAACGACAAAGAACCTCTGTGCACAAGCACTGAGGCAATGGTTACCCCAAAGGGCATTTGGCTGGGAAGCCAAGTTTCAAAGAAATACAAAATCACACATGACCCCACAATGCAAAGCATCATGGGCTGCATATGCAAATCACCACAGAATATTATGCTGGTTCAACTTTAAGCAGAAATGCATGGTGCCGAAAGGCCTCTCACACAGTTTGCAAAGGGTGCCAACAGAAGACGAGACACATGTTTCCTCCTACCAGGACTCATCAGTATGCCTCGTCTGTCTGACACCCCAGTGGAATGAACCAGCTACCCTAAGATAGTCTATCTGGGTTATGTTGTGGTGAACCCAATTAAAACAAAAAAACTATTTAAAAGACAAAGAACCTCTGTGCGCAAGCACTGAGGCAATGGTTACCCCAAAGTGCATTTGGCTGGGAAGTCAAGTTTCAAAGAAATACAAAATCACACATGACCCCACAGTGCATCTCTATATAAACGGTCACTCAAACCCAGATGTGGAAAAAAATATAAAACACATGTAAATCAGTGGAGCACATACTACTGGTTCATACTAGGGGTGCAGATAAGAACAAGAAGGCCGAAGCCCATTTGAATTCCATTATCATCTGTAATGCCTTAAATTGGCACCATCCAGAACATATTTATCTAACCTATTTTTGAATATACTTTTTGTTTCTGCTATTATGACATACAATGGTAATGAGTTCCACAAATTTACCACCCTAACAGTATAGAAATCTTTCCTTGTATTTGTTCTGAACCTCTTTCCTTTAATTTGTAATGGATGTCCCCTAATTTCCATATTATTTTCTTTAAAACTTATATCCAAGTCACACGTTAATTCAGGGCCCTGAAGAACATCATACAGGAACAAAATGTCCCCACGAGCCCTTCGTACTTCTAAAGACTTGAGTCCCAATGGGTGTAATCTTTCTGTATATGTCATATTACTATGACCATTGATTCTTTTTGTGAAACAACGCTGTACCTGTTCCATCTTTTTTCTTTCGGATACTTTGTAAGGGTTCCAAATCTGAGATGAATACTCAAGATGAGGACGGACGTATGCCCTATGTAAGGGAACAAGAACTTTACTAGATCGAAATACAATATTCTTCCTTATAGACCATAGTACCCTATTTGCCCTATTAGTGGCTTCAATAACTTGCCTACGTGTATCAAGGATGTCACTTTATATATATATATATATATATATATACCTAGATCCTTTTCACTTACTGTTTGACTAAGTAAAACATTGTCCAAGAAATAATTCATTTTATTATTTTGTTTTCCCAAATGAAGTAGCTTACACTTCTCCTTGTTTAATTTCATACCGCATTTTTCGGTCCAGAGATGGATAGTATTCAAATCTTGCTGAAGTATTGCCCCTTCCACATTATTGGTACATGGGCCACCCAACTTTAAATCATCTGTGTACTTTACCACTGTACTATTTAGTTTATGAGTGATGTCAGATGTAAAAACATTGAAAAGTGTCGGGCCCAGGATGGAGCCCTGGGAAACCCCACTCGTAACAGATCCCACTCCAGACAAATGCCCATTTATTGTAACACACTGTGTTCTTGTGGACAGCCAATCTATTATCCACTTACTGTAACTGTTAAAGCAGGAGTACCATTTTTATCATTTTTTCAACAATGGTCCAGTGTGGTACACGATCAAAAGCTTTAGAGAAATCCAAAAACAACACATCGCATGGTGTATTATTATCTAAATGCACACTTATCTGTTCATAAAAAACTAGCAAGTTCGATGTACACCCTTTACCCCTGACAAAGCCATGCTGATCATAATCTACATTATTAATTGTTTCTAATATTCTATCTTTAATTATACTCCCCATGATTTTTCCAATAACACTTGTTAAACTAATTGGACGGTAATTTTGCACCAGTTCACGTGTCCCATTTTTATAAAATGGGTACAACATGAGCAACTTTCCAGTCAGCTGGTACCTGGGATTGCCTGTAAGAATTATTAAACAACATTTTTAAGGGGATATAATGTATTTGTATATTATTTTAAGAATTCCAGCAGATATTTTATCTGGTCCCGGAGAAGATTCTGCCCTCAATGCATTGATCTTTTTCTCAATTTTCTCTTCAGTAATTTCCTGAATCCAATTTTATATGTACAGTTCAATGTAAGTCTTGGCCCTTATCATATACATTGCAATAGAAATCATTAAACGCCTCAGCCATTTATTTGTTTTCAGATATTATTCCTCCTTCTCCTAATATTGGACTCTGACAGTGCTTCAAAGAAAAACATAAAAACAGTAAGAAGTGTAAAACACATGGATGGAAAATCCCAGTAGACACCTACTGCATGTGAAAAGATATGCCACTGATTTTGAGAACATCTTTCGGACAGCAAAAATCATACAGATTGAGACAGCAAAAATTAAAACAACATTATGTAATGGTACCAATTAAAGTGCAAATAAGCACAGTCAGGGGGTGGAAAACAGGAGGGTGGACACTGGAGAAGTAGTGAACAAGAGACTGGGGGACAATGGGCAGGAAAGAGCAGAGGAAAGAGGAACAGGTACAATTCATTGTCAAAGGAGCAGATATTCCAAGGATGAAAGTCCAACCAAAAAATCACATCTAAATAGCAGAACAGTTTCAGTTCATCATTTAAGCTATTAGGTTTCCAGATATGAAGTTCATTAATTCAGTAACATTCATGCTGCAAATGTCTTTAGTGCAGATCTCTTCCTCTTGGTAGTATTATTATGTTTTCAATCCCAATGAATTTGAGTCCTAATACTGGCCCATACACTTTCTCATAGAAGTGTTTGGACCTGCATAGGAAAAATGTGGGGGGCTGACAGCAGATCTGTTCCCTACGCACACCTTTAAGGGTCTCACAGTTTTCCCATGTAACAAGTTCTGCCTAGGCATGTAAGCTTGTAAACTACACCTTCTGTATTACATGTGATGAATAATCAAATTTGGCATTCTTTAACAGAACTGGAATGTTTGAAACTTTTATCATTTACTGTGTTACTACAGGGTATGCAAATTCCACATTTAACGTTTTCTTGAGACTGGGAAGAAAGCCAGTTCTCATGCTAGGGCACGTTCTTTTCATAAAAGTGTGAACCACTTTATTTCTCGGATTTTTCCTTCTTTGATAGATAATCACTGCTTAGTTCATGTCTGTTCCAAGGGATAAATTAAGTGGATTTGCATCACAATTTGCGACCCAAAAATCGGGAAATGTGAGTCACTTGCCAACATGATTGGCAGTGATTTGAAATATTTTGACCACACATTTTCAACATCGCCATTTTCTATACCACCTCAGGAGCACGACAGCTATCATAAGTAATAATTTTATGGTTTAAAGTAAAAATACCCATTTTAGAAAACTGCTAATTAAAATCAGCTGATTGCTAATCATTTTTCATTTTGATTTGCAAAGGCTACTAATCAACTGCCCAACACTAATTTATGCCTTGCCATTCCCTACTTTGCTGCTACCCATGTACAGTAGTTGGGAGGCTCAGATGTTGAAAATACTAGAAGCCAGACTTAAGAGTGGAGTGATCAATTTTGTTTATAACACAAAAGGGGGCCTATTGCAATAGTCACAGCACAATAAAAGCATCTTGAAGGTGAGAAGAGGTTTCTGCTTTTTTGGTTGTGGTGCTATCCTAGTTAGGAATGTGTGAAATGTGTGCAGGCATACCGGTGCTTGTGCACCCCTGCTTTCATATCTTGCTCCCTGATATTCAGCAACAAGGCTGCAGTTTGTTCTTATGGTATCACCATTTTGGAGCTCAAGACATTTCACTTTTCACTTCAGTGCTAAGGACATACCTAACCTGAAGCTGAGCCTGATTCATTCACCACAAGCGAAAAGTCGGTCACTAAATTCTCGACAAAACTGGAGAAACATATATGAGCAACTGAGGAACTGGGGAGATCCAAAGAAAATATAGTAGGAGAAGAGGCACTGCCATTACTCTCCACAGGAGGCCATGCTGATGCCCGAGTGCAGTATAAATAACTCATCATTCTTGTTTTGTTAATTTACGGTATGTTTGTTTTTCTTTTTAATACTGGGCCTGCTTCGAACAGAGGATAATGAGCTTGTCCAGGAGTGACAGATCTAAACAGACCTACCTGTAATTACATTAATAACCAGAGCAGGCTGGAATACAGACAGGATCCCTGAATGGTTACTCTGTCCTGGCATCGGCTGAGGGAGATTATTTCTGGCAGCCTATAACTGCAACAGCACAGAGAACACCACGGCATATTCTTGTGGCACAAGATCTGGTTGAAATCTAGAGCAAAGTCATTTTCAGTGAGGGTCTGGCTTTAGCTGGGGATCTTTCAAGTAGTCATTCCTGCCAGATTGTGGAGGGGCTGGAGCTATCCTTTGAAACCCAAAGGACAAAAGGAAACTGGCAAACTGAACTGGAGTGACCTCCGGCCTTTCACCTTGCTCTTTTCTCAACAGAACGCTTCAAGCTACCTGCAAGGCTCAGACCCCATACACTCAGAAAGTAACTTGAAACACTCTGGGCCCATCTCCTCCTGGATCCATTTGCTGCCACTGTGGCGAGACCTGAACTGGAGTTATAAAACTACCATTGGAAAGCAACCTTTTCCCACTGGTCTCTGCCATGCCACGTCCCTAGTGGCAATGTTCAGCATCTTTAAAAAGATATAGCTTTAGACTATCTGAATAACTTCACCTTTCCCATGGCACATCAAGACAGGCACTCTTGCAAGAAGTATGCTCTCTTTTTCGATGGATGTGTCTGGTGCAGTAGATCAGCAGTCACTGACATCAAGTTTTCTGTTTCTGCCACTGTAAAGACTGGTGCAACAGCAGTAGACCAACATGTGTTTCATAGTTATGGAAAACATTGGGAGAGAAGTGTGGCTCTGAAGGACAATCTAGAGATATTCATACTTGCCTTTCCCTTTCCAGAAAGTTCAGGAGAGCGGATGTTCTAGCCAGCGACCAAACCTGTAAATTTTCATCCTGCCATCTTCCATAGTCTAAAGGGGCCAAATGCTAGACGACTTTTCCCTCATTCCATGTTGTATGCATCCCCTGCCATGTACCTTTAATCTATTACCTACTGCTGCCAAGTCAGGAATGTCTGATGGGGTAAAGGCGGCTGCTCTTATGACACCGCAGTAATCCTGTCCTTGGCATAAGGCAGTCACAAAACAAGGAATGTTCCACACCAAATTAGAGTCCTCAGGGAAACTGCCAGCACATGGTAGCCGAGAAGGCAGGTAGAGGAAGTCCCTCATGGTGGACTGGAGTGTCCTGAAGACAAGCAGCTGACATACCTGATGAGATCAATGAGATAGTCCTGCTGTATCTTCCCTGTCAGTCCTGGAGTGCCCAGAGACAATCTATGAAAGAAAACACATAGAATAAAGCAAACACCCGATGCCCCAAATCTAACTATCCTAAACCTAACAACCAATCCTTGTGATTGAAAACAATGAACAAAATAACAAGAACTACCATCCCCCAATATGCAGGACCCAACTCTGGTGTGCCTCTGCTGTTCCCGCGGAGGCAAAAACACATGAATATTTAGCTGGGAACAAGAGGACATAACCAGGCAGAATCCCACCTATCTATCAATCAATTAGCTAGAGCGGGCCTCTGTTTCCAAGTGACACAGTAAATTCGCTTACTGTTACAGCTGATGGATGAAAAGATGGAAAGATGATAGGAAATGACACTTTTTTACCAACTGCGACACAAAACTGCGTATGTACATCAATTACTTGCTACTCATCTGAATTTACTCAGAACTGGCAGCAGAGCTGCTTTATACAAGAGCACATGCAAACTGATACTCGTATTTTTCTTATTGCTCTGCAAACTTAGGTTTGTGTCATAGAAATTTTTATGCAAGCATTTTTGCATAAAATCTTCCTTATTCTTCACTAATCAAAAACTAACTAAACAGGTCCACTGCATGTTGTTACCCTATTAAGGTGCACTTGTGCAACCATATGCCCAATGAAGCTACTGCATGAATACCTATGGCCCAAATGGGGTAACTCACCTACTTATACATGGCAACAGAAACCTAGTCACCAGGAGCCAGTTTGTGGCAATACTCTGCAGGTGCATTAGCACTGTCAGAAGGAATCCAAGAGACTATCATACACACTCATTCCACGTGAGTGCAGTGATGAAGGCAGCTAGGTCAGGCATGCCAGGTGCCCCAATAAATCATGTGGGAAGGTGTGCATTCAAGGGATATGTTAGACCTGTACTGCAACTAGGCATGCCTTGTACTGCTGAAGGGAATGCTTAGAACTATTTTATTGGATCCCAGAGTCTAAATCTGCAGGTGCTCCTTCCATTAGCCTACTATGAAACTGCATCTGTGGTCACCAGAATGCTAAGTATGTCCTTGATGTCTGGGACAGTACCTGATGCCTGGAAAGGTGACCTTAAATGTATCAAGAATTTCAGGCCCATTGCTATTTTGCCAGTTCTAAATAAAATTCTTGAAAAATAGACTCAATACAGCTCACTGGCAACCTGAATCATTGTAACTTATTGTCCCCCCCCACCAATATGTCTTCAGAGTATACACAGCACCATGACCACCCTCCTCACACTTACACACAAGACTGCTACAGTAGTGGAGAGAGAGGTAACCTCATGGGCACAATCTTTATAGATTTAACAGAAGCATTTGATCTAGTGGATCATTCTTTATTTAATAGTGAACTTGGCAGTCTGGAAGCACCACTTGTGGTCGACAGTAAATTTGCCGACCTCCCGCACAGCGATGGCACAATACCAACAGCGGTATTGTGCCGTTACAAACACAACCCACATTTCAATATAAGCAACTACAGATCACAGTTGTTCCTGGGAGGGGGGAGGGGGAAGAACACTGGAAAAAAAGCATCGGTGAAAACAGACCATTACAGCAACTGTAGCTGTAATGGTCTGTTTTCGGGTTTCGCTGTCAGGGTGTCACTCTAGAGTGGGGCCACCGTGGCAGTCTTGGTTTATCATCAGTTGCCCTCTCCTGGTTCATAAACTTTCTGTGCAATAGACATTAGATGGTCAACCTTTGTGACTTCTTCTCTGACCCTGCCCCTTCTAATGTCGGAGTACCACAAGGTTGTATCTTGAGCCCTTTATTCTTCTCCTTGCATATCAACAACCTAAATAGGTGCGTGACCCACTATATGTCAACCCTTTATGCAGATGATTTGGTACTTACAGCATGCTCAAATGATGTTAGTGACATAAATAATATGTTCACTACTAACCTACAGGTGGTACAAAATTGACTAACACAGAACAAACTTTTATAAAATGTCCCCAAACCCAGTCTATGCTGTTCAGTGCTCTTCCTAAACTCAGGAGCTGTCTCTTTCACTGATGATATCATTCTTGACATGTATCACACTTTACTTACTTGGGTGTTACCTTGGATTCCTCCCTTGACTTCTCCCTTCAAGTGTCGACGACTTGCAGATCTGTTAATACTATGCTAATACTTTCTTCTGTCTGCAAACCAAGTATAGTGCCAAGTATTGTATATGCTCATGTTCACCTTTAGAATCAGCCAGAATCTTACTTCAAATGTGGTGCAAATGCATTTGCTTGAGGCCTTCTACTTCCAAAATGTATGTATTATGTGCCTGTTATTCATCTACTGATTCCACTGCTACACTAAAGAAGTGGGACGTCTCCTACAATAATATTTGCCACTTTGCTTTGGTGGCTAGTCGTCTCACCCATCATTGCACCTTTTACATTAAGTTGGGATGGCTCTCCCCTCTTTTCATGCATGACTTTATGTTTGGGTGCTTTACCTACAATGTTCTACAAAGCCAGCAACCCCTGTTTCTTGCCTCCCTGTTACACCCCCCACAACAGTAGCTACCCACTGAGGTTTACTGATCAATCTCTCGTGATTGTCCCTAAATTAAAGTCCAGTCTTGATCATACTGGTCATGCTTGGTCATGCTGCGTTCTTGAGCTCTGCTGCCAGGCTTTTTGGGGACATTTTATAAAGTTTGTTCTGTGTTAGCCAATTTTGCATCACCTGTAGGTTAATGGTGAGCATATTAGTTATGTCACTAACATCATTTGAGCATGCTGTAAGTACCAAATCATCTGCATAAAGGGTTGACATATAGTGAGTCAAGCACCTACGTGGGTTGTTGATATGCAAGGAAAAGAGTAAAGGGCTTAAGACAGAACCTTGTGCTACTCTAACAGTAGAAGGGGCAGGCTCAGAGAAGGAGTCACCAAGGCTGACCATCAGATACAGAATTGGTCTACTGTTACAGATGTAACAGGTGATCATCGCAAATCAGTTAATCAAAGCGGAACCTTTAGTTACTATTTAACAGTTTCTGCAAAACAATATTTTCTTACTTCATTTGATTACATTCCACACCCTCAAATTCATGGAGACAACTCATACTCTTTTGAATTTTTACAAATTCTGCATTTAAGATCAAGTATAACACAAACTCTGTTTTGTATTATTTTTTACTTTTAGACCGTGCTTGTAACAAAATTCTCTTCGTTGAAGACTGAATGTTGAAATACGCCACTGTACACATTTCTGCCACTGCAGCCACTTCCTTAAGTACTGAGAGTTGAAATATTCTGTGGTAAGAAGCATAATGTCATTTTAGTCACAGCACAGTTTTTCTAAGGGGCAAAGCAAAGAAACTGAATCCTATTACTAAAAGTTTATATTTGACTAGTATTAAAAAATAAAATGTTATGCACAGATGGAAGTAGAAATCAAAGTAGAGACTAATCACTAAAATGACATTACTGGAATGCTGGGGATCTGAGAAATCATGAAATGGGCAACAGGAGAATCAGCACAAAAATACAACCCCATGATAAATTTTAACATTTATATTACACTATTCTACCTGTTTTATAGTAATTGAGTAGTGTCAGCACTGACAGAGTAAAAGCAATATTTTTAGTATTGATACAGGTTGAGTAAATTAAAGCAACATATGCATTTTAGCTGTCAATTATATTGAAGCTCACAATTTTTACATTGTTGAAATAGTTCACAGGCTAGCTTAAAGGGGCTTTATTTTGTAATTATGATTTTTTCTGAGAAATTACAGAATTCAGAAGCATGTAAATACATACACTGTACAGTAACGTGCAACAGTTGGAGGATGGTGACGAGTTTGCAATTTTAAACCCAAGTCTTAACTTATTACATCCAATAGCTCCGTATAAAGTCTGAACCATCCATTGTTTAAAGACTTTCCCTGGTGTTTCAAATCCCCAATTTTCTGATGCTCTCAGAAAAGTCTTCAAGGTTGTTTTCTGTCACAAGCACATTCTTAAATATATGGAAGCATTATCAGAGTAGTGATTTACCCTATTTTAATATATGGATCTTCAATTTAATAGGTCTGTAAAGCATACAAAAAAATTGTGGTAATAGCCTGAAAGTTTCAGTGATAATAGTACTGTCAATCACTGGTAATAGTATTGTCAATCACTGGTAATACTATCCTTTGGAGCTGATAATAGCATGTTTCCAAGCTTCTGAAAAGAAACCTCCTGCCCCCACATCTGAAGCATGCCTCCTGATTGGGCGGTTTTCCTGTGTAGGCAGGCAGAACAGTTGAAAAAAGATGGTGGCAGTTGCCTCGCTTAGCGAGAGCGAACTCGGTCATTGCGCTTCTCATTTTAATTTTATGGGTTTCCCTCAGGAAATAAAAATATCTGGTGGATCCTGCCATTGCAGTCCTGAAGAGCAGGTAGGATTTAAAAAATGTTAAAAAAACGGACATGGGGAGGAAACCGTCACAAGCGACTACATAGCTCAATCTACAGCATAGGACACTGCGGCGGTAGACCAGTAGAAAGTCAGTTCAGTCAAACGGTCGACCACCCATTTGAAACATACGTCATATCCATATATTAAAATAAATAGCCAATAGGTTTGTTTGTCTATTACCAGGGAGTATTAGCATCTCGAGGTTCTGGACACATTGGAACCTCGAGAGCGAATGTGTCCAGAACCTCTCGATGCTATTACTCCCTGGTAATAGACACAAACCTATCGGTTATTCTCTATATGTCATATCCAGCTAAGAATATATACAGGATAGCAGCAAGGAAATTAACTCCCACAATTGCAGCAACTGGTATCATTCAAGGTGCCTTACCTAAATATCTGTCTGTCTTTGGTTACTCTGTTTATTTTAGGTTAAAGTCCTTGCCATTCTGCACCTACTTTTGAATGGTTTGAATAGCATTCTTGCAAGTGTTATTTTTTTATTGGGATGTTTCAATTATTTTTGTCCTGAGCTGACTACCTCTGGAATTGCAACTTTGAAAGCAGGTATAACCAAAAGAAGCATGGCAACCCCTTATATTTCTTTCTATTTCTACATTCACAACCATATTCTACATCTATCAAAAATGTTTTATGAAAATGATATGGGTCTGAAATGGTTTTATGTATAAAAACATACAAATATTTTCCCCTTTTTCAGGGAATATTATTTCAAGAGGGTGTCATCAGTGATGAAAGTGAACAGAAACGCACAGGAACTCAGGTCCTGTACCTTTTTTGCAGTAGGAACAGAGTTCCTGTGCTTCTTCCCACTGATACTGGAACTGAAATTCTTAAACCAGCAAAATAATGACAGTTTCTAGGCCTGTGTCCTGAAATCAGGGATTCCATCACATAATTTGACTCGTACAACAATGATATTTTCCTAGAAATACTTCAATATCCCTAATTGAGTCCCATAGTATCTAAACAGTTATCCTTCAGATTGAGGAACTTCATTCTGCGTTTCGTATTTGCCAGTGCCTGAGTTCCTGTACTTCTTGTCTACCACTTGCACCACTGGGTGTCATAGTATTGGTAATTTACTCTTTATTTTTGCTTTTGTGGAGCAAATGAAGCAAACATAATGATAAATTATGTGTCCTTGTTTTGCATTTTCTTCCACACTCATGTTGACATCTAAAATATGGATGTTATAACCACATAAAACAATCTGACCCCTTCCGGATTTTTTCCATAAAGAAAGATTAAGTCTCACCAATGTAACTTAAAAACAAGCATAGCAACCCATGTTTTTTGTTGTGGATTTTAAATGTCTAGATGACCATCATGTAATGGACAAAAAATTATGACTTTGACATGAGGTTGCTGAAACACCAGGGAACATCCTTAATTAGACATAAAATAGCTGCCCAGGTGATACTGTCCACTCCACTACCATACGTGGTTTAAGCGGGTAATTGGTTACAGTGGGCAAAACTAAAAAACCAAAAGCCATTTCCTTTTTTTTTTAAATTGAATAAACTTTATTAAATCCAAAGACCTCAATATAACATACATATAGAAGAACCAAGTCCGACCTTATTTGGTGATACAGAGATCCAAAAAAGAGAAATAATTTAAGCAAGGAACAATTATTTTAGGCTTATCCAAACAGAAGCTCTCCTCCCTCTTCCGCCTCACCCCCCCCAAACCTGCCACTGGAGGTAACCAGAAAAACTGCCTCTGATTACTGAACATAGCTTATTAAACGATCTGAAAGGATTACAGGGAATATTAATTATCTAATTAACTATTAATAAAGTATACAACAGTTCACAGATGCAGTTATAGTTAGACAATTTATTGGACATACTTGCCATAAGGCGCTCGGCTTGTAGTGCAAACATTATTTCTTTATAACATTCTAAGTAACACAGAGTGCTCTGATCCAGCCAGTGCTGAAGGATAACCTTCTTCCCACAAGCTGAAATCAAGGCTATATGTGACCTTTGGTTGCCAATCACTCTGTCTGCGTAGTCTCCCACAATACATATGTCAGGAGTGAATGCCTCAGATAGACCCAACAGGGGATCAAGACGGGTTTGAATTGAAGCCCAGAAAGGGATCACTGTCTCCGTGACCACAAGATATGCAACAAGGTCCCAGGCTCTTTGCCACATCTAGAAAATATATTTGTGGGTAATTGGCCCATTCTATGCAATTTGGCTTGAGTATAATAAAGGTTATGAATGAGCTGAAATTGCATACAACAGTATCAGTCCCATTTTATCTGTGTGTATAAGTGTTTCCAGATGGTTGGCCAGTTTCTAGAAGGGGAAGAAGCTGGAAGAGCCTGGTCCCACCAATACCGTGGACCCTCTCTGGCAACCAAGTAAGACTGTAGGGCTCGATAATAGTATGAAATTAAGTGGGTATCAGGTGCTGAACTGAAAAGGGGAGGATTGAAGCACTGAAGGGACTATGCCATAGTCCGTTACCAAAAACTTTTAACAGCAAGTGAGAAATTTGAAAAAATCGGAAGACAGAGGTAGTGGGCGAACCATACAAAGTGCTCACTTCCTGGAAGGACATCAGTCTCTGATGGGATACAAGGTCTCCAACTATGTCAACTTCCACATCAGGCCAGAATTTTTAGAGAGCATCCGTCCAGATATCAAGAGGTTAGGGTTCCCAAATAGCGGTTGAAAAACATCTTGGCATGGAAAAATCTTAAGTAAGGAACTGTATTGTGAGTGAATCTGAAGGGATGCTCCCAAGGGTGAATCATGCAATTGTTGGGGAAGTTTCTTCTTGGGAAGGTAAGGGAGTGACCTGCTATCAAGCCCACTTATAGAGCACAAGGAACGTTCAATTTCTACCCAAAGGGGAGTATATAGACTAGAGGGATTGTCCCAGATGGCTTCAACCAGTGGGAAAGTCTTGTTTGATGTAACACCAGATAGTACAGAAAAATGTTAGGAGCTTGTAACCCCCCATCTTGTCTATGATGCATTAATTTGGAAAAAGCCCATCGAGCTTTCTTGCCTTGCCATAGAAAAGAGGTAAGGGTCCTATGAATTTGAGCAAACCATGTCTGGGAAAGGGTCCAGTTATGCATCTGAAGGGGGTATAGCAATCGGGGTAGAACATTCATTTTAATGATGCTCAATCGGCCCCACGGGGAAAAGGGTAACAAGGACCAACGGTTCAGATCCACTTTAAGACGGGATACCATAGAGTCAAGATTAAACTGTTTCATCTTGCAGGGGAAGGTACTAAGATAGATTCCCAGATATTTCAATTTATCCTTCCTCCATTATACACTGAGATGTTCAACGTCAGCCCTGAAGGTGGCATTGTTAAGGGGCATACGTTCAGTTTTATTAAAATTTAGTTTGTAGCTGGAGATAACTCCAAATTGGAAGATAATCTGAAGGACTGCAGGCAGGGATGTAGCTGGAGAGGAGACATGTAACAATATATCATCTGCGTATATTGATAATTTATAGTCTATGTCACCAATCGAGACACCAGAAATATGAGAAGAAAAGTTAAGTTTACGGATTAGAGATTTTAAAAATAGATTAAACAAACATGGTCAAAGGGGACATCCCTGCCTGGTGCCCTGATGAAGGAAAAAAAAATGAGGATAACATACTGTTGCAAAGTATACATGCTGATGGGAGAGAATAGACCCAATGTATAAATTCTGGGTGGATGAGATATCTGGGTAAAAGGGAAAACAAGAATTCCCACAAGACCCTATCAAAAGTCTTTTTGGCATCCAGAGATACCAACACCACTGGGGTAGAGGACTCATTGGACATCGAGAAAAGGTAGGACAATTTCCTGAGATGGTCTGCAGAAAGTCTGCCTCTTACAAAACTTACTTGTTCCCTGATGATCAGTGAATCCCATATCAGGCCTAATCTACAGGCCAATACTTTGGTTAAAATTTTAAGATCCACATTAATAAGTGATATAGGTCTGTAATTAGAAACCATCAAGGGGTCTCTACCCAGTTTAGGGAGCACTACAATAGTGGCTGTAGTCATAGAAGGATCAGATAAACCCTCCTTAAAGATGTAGTTGTAAGTATTCAAGACGATGGGAGCCACTTGATCCTTAAATGCTTTATAAAAGTTAGTAGTAGTAGTAGTAAAAACTTTTATTTTTTGACGGGATATTTTTTTATTTATTTAGTTTTTGTTGACCGGGTAAGTGCACTAGACAAATCCTGCCTATTTTCAGGCACAACCCAGAGGAGGGGGATACAGATGAATGCCAACTGACCTTGAACCAGATTAAGCTGTTAGTGGTATTTTAGTGAATGAGAGAACTTTAGCCAGGACACTGGGGAAATTCCCCTACTCTTTTCGATAAGTGCTATGGGATCTTTAACATCCACCTGAACTACCACTAATCCAGGCAGATGAGACCTCGGTTTAACGTCTCATCCGAAAGACAGCACCTCAGAAGTGCAGCACCCCTCTCATGCTACACTACAGTGTCAGTACTGGGATATTAACCCAAGTGCCAGATGTGGGAACTGAACCCACAGCCCTCTGATCTCCCAGCCTCAGAGGCAAGTGTGCTACCTACTGAGCCACTGACAATGACAATTCAGTTACAACATCATTAGGGCAAGACCCTATTTTGCAAGGTGCTCCTATATGTTCCAAAAGTTGGTGGTATACCCATCTGGACCAGGAGATTTATCCGGAAACAAAGAGTCAATGGCTTGGGAAATTTCAAAGAGGGTCAGTGGGACTTTTAAAATAGCTACCTGAGGGTCAGTCAATTGAGGGAGAGTGATATCTTGAAGGAAGGACTCAAACTGAAGTGGACAAAAGGGAAGAGAAAGGAGAGCATTTAGTTGTTGGTAAAAAATGTTAAAAGTTTCCACAATATCCTGGGGTGAGGTGAGGAGCTGACCAGATTCTGAATAGACTGAGGGGACAATTCTATCCATTGCTTGGGAACGTAAACAAAGGGCCAGCAACTTCCCAGATCTTTCCCCTTGATCAAAACAGTTCACTTTTGTATGTAAAATAAGGTCCTCAGCCTTCCCTCCAAGTAGCCTGTTATATTGAGATCTGAGAGATTCTAACTGCTCCCACTCTGCTGGAGGTGAAGCTAGGGAAATATGTTCCTCAGTAATTTTTATATGGGCTAACAAGGAGGAGAGAGCAGCAGACACTTGCTTCTTATGCTTAGTGGCCAAATGGATTAGTTCCCCTAGAACTGTGCCTTTCAAAGCTCCCCACAGAGCATCCAGTTTGGGCATGGAAGGGGAGTTTAATTCCATGAAAGTGTTAATAAAAGATTTGAGCTGCTGCAACAATTCATCCGACTTAAGTAACTGGTTATTAAAGTGCCAGGCTTTATCTCTGTTTAACAATGGTGAGAAATTAAGTTGAATAAAAGCAGGGTAGTGATCTGATATAACTTTAGCAGGATAATGGCATAAACCAATCCCAGAGAGATAATTCACTCCTAACAGGAAATAGTCAATCCTGGAAAAGGAGTGATGTGGTAGGGAGTGAAAGGAGTATTCCCGATAGTCTGGATTCAGTGCCTCCAAGGGTCTATCAGGCCCAGAGAGTGCATAAGATCCCAGATGGCCAGTTGCCCAGGTGTTAAAACCTGTCGGATCTGACCAGTCCTATCCAGGTCATTACACAGGACCAGATTTCATCCCCTCCAAGAATGATGGGAAGTGAACTCCATGGGGCTAAAAGTGACATCAAAATGGTAAAAAAATGAGTGGTCATCGTTGTTAGGTCCATAAATAGAACCCAGGACAACCTCTAAGTGACCAAGCAGTACACGTAGGATAATATAGTGGCTCTGAGGGTCAGCTATTTCTTGAAGGAGACGGAATGGTAGTCGACGGGCTATAACAATGGCCACACCCCTTTTGTGTGAATCAGAGCCAGCACCAAAGGCCTGTCCAACCCAGGATCGCCTTAACAGGAGAACATGGGAGGGAGGCAGGTGAGACTCTTGGAGGAAAGCGATATCAATTTGTAACTTCTGTAAATGGAGTAAAATTTTGCATCTTTTGATAGGAGATTGTGTGCCCTTTTTATTCCATGTGCAAAAATTAAAAGCAGCCATAGTGACCTGTTATAAAAGAACTAATAAACAGTGTAAGACACTTGAGACTAGGCATACCTTGGATACAAAAATGTAATTCTAGAAGCCCCCCTCTGGTAGTATCCACCCACAAACCCCAACCCTCCCCCACCCCCCCTACTCGTCCCCATTATATTAAAGATGGACCATCCCAATAAGACCCCTGAACCCTTGCAACTGTTAAGAACATTAGTCCCATTGAACAAAAATTCACAAATCATCCTCGCTGACAAGCAAGGGGTTCTCCTCCCCAAAACCGGTGCACAACTGCTTGCTTCAGTAGCTGCCACTCATCAACTCCCCCAGCTCCAAGACAAAACAATGTGGTAAATGGGTTGTACCAGTGGCTAAGTATGAGGCTAAACTACACGACATGTAAGTAATGTCCATTTATGAAATATAACTGGAGGCAGGGCTATTCAAGTCTGAAGACTATATAGTCCATACTCTCTGCTGCTAGCAGTATATATGGGCCCATCCTTCTAGTTCCTTAAATGAACTACACTAGATATATGCACAACAACAAAAACAAAGAGGTAATTATGTAATGAGGTAGTCTGTACTTAGATGAATATGCTTCATACACTGTTCTGTTTGGTTAACACTTTCAGCAACATAAAATTAACACTTTCAGGCAGCTCCGAAGGGAGTAAACAGCATAAGCCATGACCTATTCGGCAAGTCTTAAGAGCAGAATAATGGTAACATTTTGCTGGTGGAGTCTGGAAGGCCCAGTATAACAGAACTTGGCAAGGCCATGTAGAGAAACAAACCTGAAGAGGAGCTGCGTGTTTTCCACTAGATAACTTACTTTGGACTCAGGCCCCCAGAAAAGGAAAAAGAAAAACATTGGTCATGGAGAGAAGTTTTGATACCCAGTATTTTGGTGTGAAGTTTCCAACATTAAACTAAGGCTAAATTAACGTATCTGGTAAGTCAGGATATAAAGGTAATGCAGGATGGTCCACTAGATCCTCCTCCTAAAACTGGAAATTAAACGTATCCACCAGTCCATCTTGTCCACAGATGACCCTGTTTGATCATGCTCACATTCGAGCTGTCAGTGCACACTAGATTCTCAGTGTGCACATTCAGTGAGGAGAGTGCAGTGAAGCTTGTATATCAGCTTGCCGGCATCAGCTGCAGCCTAGGATGAGAAAACAAAGGTGACACCAATCCAACAAGAGAAGTCTGTTCTCGGAGCCAAGAGAGTTTGGGTCATGCAACCCCATCAAGACAATTAGAATGTCATTTCTGTAGGTGTGTAAAGACTCCGATCTCAGGATCAGCAGGTACAGGCATCACCCTCAGCATACTAACGGACACATTTTTACCTTATAAGGTATTGCATTCAATGTATTTACCTTGTGCCAGGGACCTCAATAACTCTCTCAGTGTCTTCAGCAATCTTTGAATAGGTCGGGGAGTAGTCTTCACAGCTCTGGAGAGACTTGCTCAGCGTTATCAAAGTTTTCCATGAGTCCTGATGGAAGACAGAGAGCCATGCCGAGTAAAGCATTCAGAAGTGTATTCCAGCCATTGTCAATTTCAGGGGATGGTAAGCAGCCCTCTTCCGCTGGTGGCTGCTGGTAAGTTTTGTGCGAGTCCTCCCAAGTGATATCTTTAATTTCTTTGATTTTGTTCAACACACACTGCCAATCCAAATAGTTGAGCAGTTTTAGGATAAAGGGGCGTGGGCCTGCGCCTGGTGGTGGTCTGGGGCGTAGCGAGGGGTGGGCCCTCTCGATCACATAGACCAAGTTGTGAAGAGAGGTCCCAGCTATTTTAGTGAGAAGCTTCAGGGCAAATAACATGAGCGAGGTACCCTCTGTGTCTTCAGGAAGGCTGAAGACCACTATATTGTTTCTGCCACTTCGGCCTTCCAGGTCCTCCAGTTTAGCATCCATCCTGCCCATCTTCTGCCACAGGGAGATCAACTCCAGGTCAGCTTTCTTCAGTCAGGTCTCAATGGAGCTAGTGTGGGCGGCCACATCTTAAATTTGTTTCACTGTGTCTCTGACATCGGCCCCCATCAATTTTAGCTCAGAGGTGAGTGCCTGAAAGGCCGTTCTGAGCAGTTGCAGCTCTGCTAAAAATTTCTCCTCTGATAGTGGAGTTGCCGGTGGAGTGGTGGTAGAGGCCTTGCCAGAGGGGGCGCCATGTCCCTTGGCCCATTTAAAACTTTTGTTCGGCATCTGGGATGGCATGTGTTGTGGAAGTGCCTGGTGCATCTCCAAGTCCATTATAGCCAGAGTTTCAAGCAGTTTAGATCCCAAAAGCAGAGCGCTCAGCAGCCCAATACCAGTCAGAGATCTTTCTTGCAGTAAGTAAGTAATTTATCAGTTCAAATAGCCACTATTAAGGAGAAAAAAACTTGTTGGGGGCAGGAGTGTGGGCTTAGAGCTGCTACTCACAGAAGAGCATCACGTGACTCCCAAAAGCCATTTCCATTGCCTTTACATGTAGTAACCACTGCTTATAATGATCTAGGGCCTCCTGCTATTGTGAGCACTTCAGAACTAGTTTTGCCAATGAGGATGAACGTTTCACACCTTTTAATCAGTCTGAGTTCAGTCCAGTCTAGTTAATTGCCCTGCAATTAGTGGCTAGTTACAGCCCCGTTACTGTGCATAAAGCAACTGCCACTGCCTCCACTCTGTTTCTGTTCACTTCTGTGCAACAATGTCTAAGCGCAAAGCTCTGTCTTTGAGTGAAAAAATTGAGCTGCTTAACCGGATCGATGGTCTCAAAAAGATGAGCCAGCATGACCTGGCTGCTCAGCTCTCCCTCCCTCCCTAAATCCATGGTCACAGATCTCCTGAAGCAGCGTGAACAGTTGTTTGTTGAATAGCACCAAAATCACAATCCTGACCATAAAAGAAAGAGGGAGGGGAAGGATGGCGATGTGGAGAGTGCCCTGCTCAGATGATTTCACAATGCACGTGGCAGGGACATGCTTATCAGCGGGCCACTGCTTGCACAAAAAGCACAGCAGCTCACAGCTGCCATGGGTCGAGAGGACTTCAAGCCATCAGAGGACTGGCCATACCTCTCAACTTTTCTTCCCTGAAATGTGTGACAAGATGTGTGACAAATGACCAAAATATGTGACATATCATCAAACTTGGCACTACAAGTTCAGAACACTATTGCTGTCAGTTCACTAATGTTAATAATGTTTGCTGATAACAAAGCATAGTAGTTATGAATTTCTGCTTTAAAGTCTCAGTGGTAAATATGGAATATCCCCTTCTTCATGTGAGGCAGAGGATTTCTGAGGGGTTAAATGAGTGATGTACTTCGTAATGTGTCACAGTTGAGAGGTATGGGACTGGCTCCAGAGATGGAAAGCAAGCAACAACATTGGCTTTCAGAGGGCCCATGGTGAAAAGTTAACTTCAGATGTGACTAGTGCAGAGCAGTGGCTCTTGAATGTCTTGCCTGGGTTGCTGGAGGGTTATGAGCCCAAGGATGTCTTCAACTGCAACAAAACTGGCCTCTTCTACCAATGTGTTGGCTACGGCACACTGGTTTTTAAATCAGACCCCCTGCTCGGTTCCAAAAAACAAAAGGAATAAGGATTTATCAAAAATAGAAACAGTTCCAATCATCTTCGCTCATTACTCAATTTAATTCACAAAGCAAAAACTCTTAAAACCCCTGCAGCTGCAATAGCCATTGACTTTGAGAAAGCATTTGACTCTCTCAATTGAGAATATCTATATCAGGTGCTATCTCATTTTGGCTTTACAAATAACTTTTGTGCTTGGATTCAATTATTGTATACCTCCCCTTCAGCTCGAGTTCTCACGAACTCTATTTTGTCCCCTCCTTTTACTTAGCAGAGGCACCAGACAAGGATGCCCTTATATCGCCTTCATTGTTTATACTTGCCATGGAACCTCTTTTCATATGTCCCTACGCTAATCCGGTACAATTAAAGGCATTACTATTGGTAACTCTCTATACTTCACCATATGCAGATGATCTCCTTATTTTACTTGAAAACCTAGAAAGTTCTGGGCAACCTTTAGTTAAACTACTGAATGACTTCACGTCCCACTCCGGACTAGCTCTAAACCTTAACAAATCCGAAACGCTACCACTGAATACCCTTTGTAGTCCCCTCATGAACAACTCATTAGGCTTTCGTTGGGCCCCCCCAAGGTATATCTTATCTTGGCATTCTGATCACCCCGACATTGAAAAAATGATGGGATGCTAATCTTTCCCCTCTGCTAACCAGTATCAAAACAACACTTGATAGAGGGAAGTTACTTAAACTTTCTTTAATGGTAAATTTCCGCCATTAAAATGTCAATAACTCCTAAAATATTATACCTATTTTCCAATATCCCTTTGATACTTCCTCTAGTTTTCTTACCAAAATAGACAAAATTATCGGCAGCTTCATTTGGAAGGCAAAATACCTAGATTTAGTCGTAATAAACTTAGATCCCATTGGTCAAAGGTGGCTTTGGCCTTCCTTGGTTCCAAGCCTACTTATGGGCTTTCCGTACATCTCAAACAATTAAATGGTTTAACAAACCCAACATCCAGTCTCCTTTATGGGTCAATATGGAAACATCCTTATGTCCTGGTAATGTGGCGACTTTTCCTTTATAACACCCTTACCTCTTCTTTAAAGTCTCACCCTACCATAGCTGCTTCTATATTCTATTGGAAAATCATTCACAAGCATATTAAATCTAACCCCAAACCCTTATCTTACACCCCCATCTGGGGTAACCACCATATATCTCTTGATAATCACCCCATTTTTTGTCGTACCTGGAAAAATAAGGGTATTCTCTTTTTGCAGGATATACTTGAACCCAAGTCATTAAAGTTAAAATCTTACACCGACCTACGAGGCATATGGAATCTTTCCCATCAGGATTTTTGGAAATATCTACAGCTTGCATCAGCATGCAACTTTACCTCACACCCTTCTCTATCAATTCTCTGTATGATAAGCACATCTCTAAATGGACAAAAACAACATCCAATTTAAATAGCACTGTTTACAAAGATATTTGTGATATCCTTCCTGACTACTCTGTCAATGCTAAAACAGTTGGAGTACTTTGCTACAATATAATATCACCAATGCACAATGGTCCAGATGTTGGCTCTCCTGTCACAAATCTTTTAATGATAAACGTAGTTCCTCATTCAAACCAAGATCCTTGGGTGTGTGGTACAGAACTCCTGTTGTATTACAAAAATGGGTTTATTGAACAATAACAATTGCTTGCTGGCGCTGCAGTTCCCCATGGGGTTATTGCATATCTTATGGCACTGTCCTCATACAAAAGATTTGGCACTGTACTCACAGATTTGCAATGAAAGTGGTAGGTCAGCCTTTACACTAGACCCTAAACATTGCATTCTTGGTATTTTTAATCACCGTTCTTAAAAATTTCATATTTGCAGAGCAGATGGTTAAATATACTCTTCCTTCAAGTTAAACGACAATCCTCATGCATTGGAGATCCAACATAATCCCTACCCTTCCTGGTATCATTAACCAACTATTGCAATATGCCTCTCTGGACTGTATGACATATATCTTGTCTGACCGACTCATGTTATATAACAATTGTTGGCAGGGCTTTTTTAATTTTTTGGAATCAACTAAATCTTCCAACACCAATGTATGGACTTAATATATATGGATTTTCCCTTTTTACTGATAAATCATTGTAGTCTCGCTTTTTTCCCCTTTTTTTATAGTTTCCCTCTCTTTCTTCTTAACTTTCTTATATATCTTTTCTTTCCTATACTCCATTCTCAATCGTTCTTTATTACTCCACAATCCTTTTACGAATGTAATTTTTTCCCTTTTGCAGCATCATATATAATTATGTAACATTTTAATATAAACCGTATCTAATCATACTATCCGCTTTAAGTTCACTGCAAATGTCAAGTATATGCTAATTACATGACCTGTATTGTTTACTATATTTTAAACCAAAAGCTCCTTGTATTATTGTAGCAATGTTCTTATTATATGCTGCCTCAATTTCTTTAAAAAAAAAAAAATCCTCACATTGTACTGTACTGTAAGAGGTTTGTCTGTATATCTTATGAAAAATTAATAAAAAAGTTTAACTGCAAAAAACCAAAGGAGCACATCTTGGTCATGCTATGCCGTGACATGGATGGATCAGAGAAACTGGATCCTATTGTTGTGGGCAAGTCACAGAACCCACAATGTTTCCATGGGATCCATCACCTGCCAGTTCTCTATTGGGCCAACAGATCCTCCTGGATGACTGGTGAAATGTTCAGTGACTGGATTAAAAACTGGGATCGCAAACTACGTGGCCATAAAGTCGCACCAACTGTTCCTTGACTGCATAACATAAGGTTGGTGTCCCCCCAACACAACCTGCCTCATACAGCCCCTTGATATGGGGATTATTTACAGTTTCAAACAGCATTACATCCGCGCAATGCAGGAGAAGGTTTTGGAGGAGCTTGACACAAACCAGGAAATGAACGCATCGCAGTGTGTAAAGAGAATTTCACTGCTGGATGCAGTTCGCATGTTAAAACACTCCTAGGACATGGTTGGAGTGCAAACAATCCAGCGCTGTTTCAAAAAGGCTGGATTTTATGTGCCAGGAGCAGAAGAACAGATTGTAGCCCCTGATATTATTCCAGAGAATGACTTTACTGCTCCAGAAGGTCTTTCCGTTGAGGATTCTGAAGGTCTCTGTCACCTCAGTGACCACGATGCACCACCAGAAAGTGACCAGGATGACATTCAGGAGGTGGCTGGGGCATTGCAAGGTGATGAGAATCTTGATGAACTCTAAGATGAACAAGATAAACAGGAAATCACCAGGGAGGAGGAGATGGTCTTCACTGCTGATGTGCGTGTGGCTCTGTTAACTTTGCGCCGTGCCATAGAGCAAAACGCAGAAGTTTTGCCAAACTGGGATATGCTCCAAAAAGCCGAGGAAACATGGTGACCATACACCGGAAGTCATCCCGTGCAGACCTGTATCACCGAATACTTTACCAGAGGGCAGACGTAGGACTAGCATTGCCTTACTTTACTAATCAATGATTTATAAGGAAGTTTACACATTTCTCTTTTTTCCTTATTGTTTGAGCTTATTAAAGTTTAACGTTTTACTGCTATCAAGTGTCTTCAGCAGTCTGACTCCAGCGCTATCACATTACAGTGGACAACCGATTGAAATAAAAGGTTGCGGTTTCATTTTTGGTTATAGCGTCCACTGCATATAACAAGTTGTTAAGGAAAAGGCATTTCCTTCACTAAACCCTGCCTAAAGGTTTACTCACCTGGGAGACACCAAGTACAGTATTTATAGACAATCCAGAAAAGAA
Source organism: Neoceratodus forsteri (assembly GCA_016271365.2). Lineage (NCBI taxonomy): Eukaryota > Metazoa > Chordata > Ceratodontiformes > Ceratodontidae > Neoceratodus > Neoceratodus forsteri. The sequence goes on along the minus strand of CM057455.1, from coordinate 1,336,111,218 downwards.
TACATTTAAGGCAATGAAATGCAAACACTCAGGTGGATTTGTACTAGTCATAATAATGTAGTATGTTTTCAATTTTTATAACAATTATAATAAGGTTGGACTTAGACTGTGTGGGATGCTTGGTTGTATAGCTGAGATAGCAATGTCAAACTTACTCTCCTAAATCATATTAAATGTACTTCCTCAAAAACCCCTGTTAGTAACAGAGGTTTACATGTATTGCTATGAAATATTTCAAACTTTAGCCCAGTTTTTAATGGTCTTTTTAGAACCGTAAGCTTAGCAAGCTCTATTTTCTTTCCTGGGCCCATGTAAGTCATGTAATCCCAGGGGTGAAGGAATGCAGGAGCAACCTACTGCCACCATGCCAATACAGCTGCTTTGCTCGAAATGTGTTCCCCTGCCATGCATGAAACCTATCAAACCTGTCAGAAACTTGTCTTCAGAGGAGCTCCCTGCTTTGGACATGTAGACTGACTTGTGCAAGTAATATCAGTCAAGCAAATATGCTAACAAGAAGTCAAGGAAAACAAATAGAACATCTCTAAACCTAGGCAGCCTGGTTGTTGCAGAAAAAAGTCACCTAGGAATATAAGACCCAGCTCAGCCCTCTAACCTCACTTCCAACATTTACAACAGTAGCAGAAGCTCTAGACCCACAGTATTATACACAAAGGGAATTGGTATGTACAGATGGACTGAGTGATGAAATGCCATATGATTAAGTCATGCATTTGCCTTTCTGGAGACACATGTTGGAATCAGACTGATGCCACAGTTGAAAACAAATTTAGGTGCCCTTGCTCAGCAGACCACACCCAGCAATCCACATAATACAACATGTGCCCAGTGTGGTACACACAAGTGGAGCAGCCTGTGTGTCATCCACTGGTGCTGTACCTAGATTGCAGGAATGAGACCCAGAATTTTATAGTCAAAATAATGTTTCTGATTTGGTGCTATATCAAAACTCCTGAGACACTCTGAAATGGTTGTGTCAATTCCTGGATAAGTAGATGTAACAGGACAGAAAGAGCACAAAGGCCTATATACTCTGCCCCCAACACTCACAAACCATTCCTACAGTCTGCAACTAAAGCAAATATCTGAGAGTAACAATAAACCCCAAGGAGGGGCACTATGTAAAGAAGGAGAACACATTCCTCTGGGGATAAATGCCCTCGCTGTCAGTTCAGACGGAAATCTAATAAGACACAACTTTTTCTTAGGTTGTTCTGTTAGTCTAACAGCTCACATGTACACTTAAGAATTGTTACTGACATCTGTCCCTAAAGCCTGCCTGAAATCATCTTACTGGACTCTAAGTAAGCATTAATCCCCGACAGAGGAGGGCTCTACTAGAGGATTAATGCCTGGTTGGGGTGCACAAGGCTGCAGGCCGAGTGCTTCCTACCACCAACCAGGCATCATTCCACTAGTATAACCTGACTCCGGAGGGGATTAATGTACTTGTAACATGGCAAGTCCAAGGGGAATATTGTCCGAGTGCTGTTTCACTTGAAAGTAGAGAAAAGTTCCCAACAGTAATAATCCTGCTTGCTAAACTATGCAGCATTTGCTTGGTTTTAACACAGTGACATGATCTGACAACGTGTGCATTCACGGTTCAGGCTACACATTCATTTATATATTGTCCGCTATTTTTGAACACAGACGAGGACACCAGTACTGTGTCAAACTGACAAACTACTCTACAATTCTGTAATTCCTAGCCACAGTTTTTATGCTTTGTGGTTTGGGGTTATATCCCGATACTCCATAACAGCACTGCAGTGTGGGAGATTTGTGCACCTAAACACTCACACTAACAAATATACACACACTGATTTCTGGTGCTCTTTCTCTCTGTCTTGAGCAAAACAATGATCGTTGTACTCTACCAGTTTACTGCGCGGCTCCATGTGCTGACATTTTTTGCCACTTGTACTGTTGTAGACTATGTGGAGTTCTTCCTCCATGACTCCTTGAAATATATTTTACTTACTGCCGCACTTCGACAGCTCGTGTGCTGTGTCTGAACAACCCCGAGCCTGTGGGCAAGTCAGCAGCATAGGGATGAGGTGTGTATTGCTGTTCGATTACGAGTGCCATCTACAGGCATGGTCAGTCAGATACACAAACACACATCGGAGCAGAGACTGATTATTTCACTTGTTGTCTTTATTTTGCGTGACCCCGATACCAAGAAGGCTCTACTAATGCATTAATACCTGCTTGGTTTCAGTCACCTGATGTATTTCAGTGAATCGACATGCTGCATTTCTTGTAGCATTAGTTCCCATGTTACAATCAATATCAACTGCAACATAACTTGGCAAACTGGCATTCAACACACTAAGACAAGCACACAGATATAGCCAAAAATTACCACTTTATCAGTGAAGATGGATAGTTAAACTAGTGTGCTAAAAATGCTCACTTGCAGCACAAATGGAGTTATATATACTCCCAACTTCCCAACACATTTTACGTACAGCACGCTTTATCAAGGTATACGCCCACTAGTATGTGTGTCTCTTGATATTCCGGTCTCTGGAAGAGGCAGGCACTTGGTACAAGATATAAAATAAAAAACACAGAAACATAGAAACATAGACTTTGATGGCAGATAGGGACCACTTGGCCTACCCAGTCTGCCAATTTCCCCTACCTACTGGAAAAGCTGCACATCCTAGTTAACCAACAGCCTTCTTCCTCCTACTCTCCACTAGAATTGCCTTATGTCTGTCCCATGCATTCTTAAATTCCCCCACTGTTTTTGACCCCACAACCTCCTCAGGAAGGCCGTCCCATGCATCCACCACCCTCTCCATAAAAAATTACTTCCTCATGTTGCCACTGAGCCATCCCACCTCTATCTTCAAATTGTGCCGCCTTGTTCTTGCAGATCTCTTTTTCTGAAAGATGCTACCCTCTTGGACTTTGTTGAGTCCCTTGAGGTACATATAAAGGATGATCTCTCATAAACCCATCTGAAAGAAACAGCTACGTGCTGTGCATATGTTTATAAATAAAAAGGAATGTAAATTAAGGTTCCATAATATGCAGATTATTCTGTATAATAACAAGAATAACAACAGAAGATTGTTGTTGTTTTTTTAACCCAGACAGCATTAATCAATTGGAATGGGCTACCAAATGATACTGTAGAAGTAGAGAACATCAATACCTTCAAATTAAAACCAGATAAATATATCATTGCAAAAAGGAGGGAAATATGGACCCATTAAACTGGGGGATGGAATTAATAGGCAACATCTGGCCTTCTACCGTTCTACATTTAGTATGTAGTACTTAGTATATGTAAAGTGGAGCCTGCCAGGATGCAACACAATACTGCAGCATTCTGCAGCAGACTTACTGCAGGAAACATGGCAATTTCATTGGCAGTAAAGCCCATTTTGTATTGTTAATACTGGTCCCCCACGGTTCCCTTTTAAATTCGCTTTTTCCTGAGAATATCATTGTGTTACTGGGGAGTGTTTCTGGTAGCCAGTTTGAACAAATGATAAGACTGGAAGAAACACTCAACCCTCAAAAGTTCCAAAATAAAGTTAATTTGCTTCAAATTTATTTTCTCAATGTCTTTCAGAGAAATACTTTCTCATACACGTTTCCTTAGTGTTCTCTCAAACTCTTTCAGGTAAATCAGAATAATACTTCCTCATGCACTTTTCCTTAGTATTCTCTCAAACTCTTTCAGGTAAATCAGAATAATGCTCCATCATACTTTTTTTCTTAGTATGACATTTCAAAACAAGCCTGTTTTTCTTCAGATAATATAGAGTGCTATGTAAATCAGTATATGAGTTACATGATTTAATCAATACTTTAATTAACTATCATCCTACTAATAATACGTAAATAAATCGCAGTTTATGTAAACCAGGGGGAACAGACCTGCAAGTTCCTCAGTATTATCTCTACATTTTCATCTAATAAAACAAACACGGTTCACATTATTATCCATCTCCTAGAAAAACACAGAAAAAGGAGGGTGGAGGAAGAAAGGGGGGGATTCAATTTTAGTGTCCTCCAAATGGTGACTATGCTTGATGTACTATATACCATAATATAAATCTTATTAAGATACTGTTCATATAATCCAAAAAAATAAAGTATCTTTTATAGTTAGAAAACTGTTCTAATTTTATTTTTAAACTGTGTCTGGTAAATCTTAATACAAAGGGCAATGCTGACTCCTTTTGTCCTTCAGCAGAGTTCATCTTTGTTATTTTCTAATGTTGTAGTAATGTCGTTTTCTCAGGCTACCTACCCTCTGTATTTTGATTATTATTTCATGTTATGCCCTCTTTTCTGTGTTGTCTGGGCAGCTTCTCTGACTCTTTTCTAAGCTCCCTGGCTCAACAGAACTTTTCAAGCTTTCCCACCACCATTGCTCAAAATGCCGTAGTGGCTAAGTGCAACACATTTCTCTGCCAGTGCAGAAGGGTCCGGGCTATAGGTTATCATGCTTCTAAGGCATGATCATGTCAAAATGATGTCCCCCGGCAGCCTAGTAATTATGGAAACTACACTATTCCTATGGGGGAATCACTTAAAGTGAACGTGTTGTCCCCCTTCAGTATAAATTTGAAAAAATACATGTTTTTTGTTTGCAGGGTCAATCTGCACATTTGATCACTTTACTTTGTTGTACAGTATATCTTAAATTACATAAGACTGAGGGTGATAACTGGACGTGGTGATCGATTCTTCTCCTTCATCAGTTTATATTTGTTCTAGTTCATAAAACCTTACTGATACTAGGGATCTAGATATTCTAAACAAATCCCTGTGGACTTGATATGGCGGCCAGTGCAGAATATGACTCTTATTCTTTCTTCATGTAGTTAGGAAGGTTACATTTATCAGGGGCTTATATTAGTCAAGTTGTTTTTTAATAAGCCCAGTAAAGATTCCACAGAAACAGACTACTATAATAATAAATATTATTAAGTCAGTCTGTTAAGTATAAAAATGTTGTGTGGATTAAATTCAAAATCAAAATGGGGCAACATTTTTTTTATTATCTGTTTTCCTCTATGTCATCAAATTTGGTTCCATTGCCCCTCTTGCTAGGACTTGGAGGAGTGAGGAGGGGGGAAGGGGGTGTGAAGGGGGGTGGAGAATAAGTTTATCAACTACAAATCATAACTAGCTCAAAACAGAGGGCCTATACTGATATTAAAACTTAAATAATGCTATGACTGTATGGGGCTGGCCCGGTGGCGCTGAGGGCTGAAGCGCTGGATGCCTTACCTCGTGTCATGCCGGCAACCCAGGTTCGGGAATGAGCCCAGGCTTATCAGAAAGCAAGCACGGAGGGAGGCAGCTCTCCTCTCCCAGGGTGGTGCCTTGTCACCCACCATTGTTCCACTGACCCTGGATGGAGGTTCGAGGGCAGTGCAGGTGGGTGGGCAGCAAAAGTAGTGGGAGAGTGTTCTGGTACCGTGGCATGTGCATGCCTCCCCCCCTTACGTCCCCCCCCCACTCCTCCAAGTCCTAGACAGAGGGGCACTGAACCAAATTTGATGACATATAGGAAAATAGATAATAATAAAAAAAATGTTTTTGGTCTATTTTGATTTTGAATATAATCAGTACAACATTTTTATACTTATCAGATTGACTTAATAGTTATTATTGTAGTAGTCTGTTAAGAATATCTAAATATCTAGGTCCCCACTATCAGTGAGGTTTTATGAACCAGAACAAATATAAACTGATAAAGGAGACAAATTGATCACCACATCCGATTATAACCCCCGATCTTATGTAATTTAAGATATACAAGAAAGTAAAGTGACCAGATGTGCAGATTGATCCAGCAAACAAAAAACATTTACTTTTTCAAATTTATACAGAAGGGGGATCACACATTCACTTTAAGTGATTTCTCCCATGGGAATAGTGTGGTTTCCATAATGACTGGGCCACAGGGGAACGTCATTTTGACATGATCACACCTCTGAAGTGTGATAACCTGAGGACCTGACCATTCTGTACCTGCAGAGAAAGGTGCTGCAATTATCCAATACAGTGTTTCAAACAATGGCAGTGGAAAAGTTTATAAAGTTCTATTGAGCCTGGGAGCTTAGAAAAGAGTCCGAGAAGCTGCCTTGACAACACAGAAAGAAGGACATAATATGAAATAATAATCAAATACAGAGGGTAGATAGCCAGTCAAAATGCCATTACCTCACTGGCCTGCCAGCTCAGTGGTAGCGCTACTGCTTGTGACACCAGTGACGTGAATTCGGTAGTGAGCCCGGGTTGCTGGAGGGCTGGTCGGGGGGAGAAGGATTGAGCACCCAGAGGGCTGCTCTCCTTCTCTGGGAAGGGTGGTCTGCATTTCCCGCTGCAATACCACCACCTGGGTGACCGCAGGTGGAGGAGCAGATTGGGATGGTAGTAGTAGAGGGAGGGGTAGATGTCAGCCGAAGTCCAAAGCGGAGGCATGTCTTGGTGTGCCCTCATCTCCTGGGACCTCCTAGCGTGCCGTCATCTATGAGGGAGGGACCAGAAAACAGAAAAACATCCCATGTCTGCTCCTGGAGGTGGGCCCTGGCGCCGTAGCCTCACACGACTGTTTAAGTTTATTTGCAGGAAAACTCCATTGAGCACACTCATTTACAAGGAAGTCCTGGCAGGACATCTTGGCACAGTATACAATCATAGAATCACAGAAGCTTGACGGCAGAAAAGGACCATACCGGCCCATCTAGTCTGCCCTTTTTTCCCCCCCTATACCTCCCCTCCCTGCCAGCCCCCCTCCCTCCAATACTCAGCCCCATATGCTTGTCCTATGCCCTCTTGAATTCTTCCACCGATTTAGCCCCCACCACTCTGTTTGGTAGTCTGTTCCAGGGTTCCACCTCCCTCCCCATGAAGAAATGCCCTCTCACATTGACCCTGTATCTTTTTCCTTGCAGTCTGAGGCTGTGCCCTCTAGTTTTGACCCCCTCCTTCTTCTTAAGTAAACCCTCTTTTCCCACTTTATTGAGCCCCTTTACATATTTAAAAGTTTCAATCATGTCTCCCCTTTCCCTCCTTGTCTCCAGCTCCTTACACCTCTGCTTGTATGACTTTCCCTGCATATCCTGCACCATCTTGGCTGCCCTTCTCTGGACCCTCTCCAATGCATTTATATCCTTGCAGAGATGTGGACTCCAGAACTGAACCTCATACTCCAGGAGCAGCCTCACCATGGCTTTGTAAAGGGACATTATTACTTTCCTCTTTCTGCTAGTAACGCCCCTGCCTATGCATGCCAACATTCCATTGGCCTTTCCCGTCACCCTGCTACATTTGATTCCTACCTTAAGGTTCGAGGAGACTATGATCCCCAGATCCCTCTCCTGTTCTGTTACTTTAATTTCTTCCCCACCTAGGGCGTACCCTGCTCTTCTGTTTCTACTCCCCAAGTGCATCACACCCCACTTCTTGGCAATAAATTTCAGCTGCCATGTCCCAGACCATTTTTCAAGCCTCTTTAAGTCCTCCCTCATGTCCTCCACTCCCACCCCCCAACGGGGTGTCCACCCTATTGCATATTTTTGTATTGTCAGTAAATAGGCACACCTCTCCCTCAAACCCTCAGCAATATCACTGATGTAGATATTGAAAAGAAGCAGACCCAAAACTGACCCCTGTGGCACTCAACTCTTCATCCTTGCTGTCCTGTAGTGCACCCCATTTAGCACCACCCTCTGAGTTCTTCCTGACAGCCAGGCCTCCACCCAGCTTATTATTTTTCCACCCAACCCCAGGCTTTCCATCTTGCTCACCAGACTCCTATGGGAGATGGTGTCAAAGGCCTTATTGAAGTCTAGATTGGCCACGTCCACCCCCCCCCCCCAGTCAATCACCTGAGTAACCCAGTCAAAGAACTGAATTAGGTTTGCCTGGAAAGACTTCCCTGCTGAAGCCATGCTGTCTGCTGTCCTGCAAGCCACTTTCTTCCAGGTACAAAAGTGTTACAATAATACAATAGTACAGTACAACACAGCTGTGGTATATGAATTCTGCTTGGTTTTGACAATGTAAACAATGTACAGTAATATTTGAGATTAATTAACTTTCATGTAGAGCTAAAGAAGCAGAGTTAACAGGCAAAAAGGGAGAAAGAGGAGAGCTGGACTAGGAGGCAGGAAGGTAGAAATGAGGGGACATAAAAAGAGTTTACAGTCAAGTGCTTTGAGGGTTGTAGGGGTTCTCCACTAGCAGGACTGCTTGCTATTTTGGTAATGGCAAGGACTGCTTGCTATTTTGGCACTGGCAACTTTCAGCGAGTGCTTTGCTGGCCATAGTTTTGAATGCGTTCAATGAAATCGGTTCAGAAAGTTTTAGTATTGCATGTTTGGACATTGGATGTTGGCTGGGGGAGGGCAGATGATTGGGGGTTCTCCCTTCCACCCCATTTGGGGGGCCATCCAAGGCTTGAAGGGGGGGGAAAGGGTTCACAAGTAGCAAAGTCCCCAAGATCTCTGGCATAGCCCGTTCGGTCGCCTTGGGAGTCCCTGAGGGAAGGAGTAGACGTGGTGAGGAAGGGGGCATAAATAGCAAGTAAAAAAAAAACAACAAAAAACACCATTACCACAACATTAGAAAATTACAAGAACAAACTCTGCAGAAGGCCAAAAGGAGTCAACATTTCCCTTTGTATTACAGGTGAAGTTGTATTACAGGTGAAGATTTACCAGACATAGCTTAAAAATGAAATTAGAACTGTTTTCTACCTATAAAAGGTACTTTATTTTTTGGATTATATGAACAGTATCTTGATAAGATTTATTTTATGGTATACATCAAACATAGTCACCATTTGGAGGAAACTTAAATTGAATTCCCCTCCCCCCTCCCTTTTTTCTCCCTCCGACCTCCATTTTCTGTGTTTTTTTAGGAGATGGACTATAAGGTGAACCACGTTTGTTCGGTTATAAATCTTAAGATTAAGTGAAAATATAAAGATAATACTAAGGAACTTGCAGGTCTGCTCCCCCGGTTTACATAAACTGTAATTTATTTACATGTTATCAGTATGATGATAGTTCATTAAGTATTGATTAAAATCATGTAACTCATTTTGATTTACATAGCCCTCTATATTATTTGAAGAAGAAACAGGCTTATTTCGAAATATCATACTCAAGAACAAAGTATGAGGGAGCATTATTCTGATTTACCAGAAAGATTCTGAGAGAATACTAAGGAAAAAATGTATGAGGAAATATTATTCTGATTTATCCGAAAGACTTTGAGGAAATAAATTTGAAGCAAATTAACTTTATCCTGGAACTTTTGAGGGTTGAGTGTTTTTTCCATTTTAATCATCAGTAAATCCATTTTGTCATGGAGTAACCTGAGACTCTGCATCACGCCCTGGTGGACTCCATTGTGTATACATATCATTGTAATACAGAAAAATGGGCTAAAAATAACTGTATAAATACAGAAGCTCATTATTACACAGCATGTTCAGCCTTACATCTGACTGGATTTATTACTATCTCATAAGTGACCAATAACTATATGGCAATAAAAAAAAAATATTTAACTTTCCATATCAGTCTAGTTGGAGCATCTCACCATACTTCCCAATTCAGTCCCTAATTAACAGCAACTTAGCTGCACAATTCTGAACTTAGTACTCATCCATGCTCAAACAATGGCACTCCTGGCACAAAAAAAGCAACCAAAAGGGAAACAACAAATTGTGTTCCAATATTATATTACCTGATTTAGAATCCATTAACAACACATAACACTAATTATAAAATGGGTTTTAGAATCCTTCGGAGTCCTACCAACTTCATTGGTCTAAACACATCGACTAACCATAGATGAATCTTTGGTATATACACAGTTCGTAAGTAAACCACTGTATCCTAATCTACCTAGCAACTGCCTAATTAACTGAAAATAAAAACTTTCTTCATTAAAATAAAAATGGTTTCACTTTTTAAATGCAAAAACCCACAATAAGGCATATGATTCTTCAAAATAAATGCACCTCTTGGTTTTCTTGCACGTGGCTTTTATTACCAAACTGACATATTCTACCTAGCAACAATCTAACTATAGCACAATAAAACAATTTTCCATTTAAAAAAAAACTCTTTTCCATTTTATAAGCACAATAAGCCACTCCAGGGCATGGATTTTATATGAATTAAAACACTTTACAGATGTACTGAAAGTCACTCAACCACTGGCCTCATGCCCTACAATTCACATGGTGTATGCATTAATTCTCTAGGAAAGCATGCCCTGTTGTTAGTTATTGCTCACTAGATTTATCCGCCTTCAGAAAGGTTATTCTCTCAGTTCTCTCATTGAGATATGGCCATTTGCTAGCTTTAAGTTCATAGGTAGGACCCTTTCTTCTAAATACTTGGGCATCAACATCCTCTCCCCTAGTGATCTGTGACACTTTCCACCCCCACAAATTGAAATGAATGTTGGATTCCCTTGGAACCACATTGTTTATTATGATGAGCAGGGGCATTACCCTCATTTCCACTTGCTATCACCCATATACTATATGTTCACCCATACAGGTCTTAAATTGTCTGATTGTTTTCTCTACATAAAACATTCTGCAACAGCATGAAGCCATGCATATATAATGCCACTACTGGTACAATCGCTAAAGCTCCAAATCTTGATCAACCATCTTGACTTACGGTTTAGGAATGAAATTGTTACACAAATAAATTTATCAAATTTACAAGCACACTAATGGCAGCCATCTAGGAGTGGTGGTATTCAATTCCCAGGTTGGTTACTGCATGATTCTGCAGTGAAGACACTGTGCCAGAGAACTGTTGATGTGTTATTGCCTTTTAAAAACCATGCAAGGCAGGTTCTCTGTTACAGCCACAAGCCTGCTGCCATCTTTAGGAGCCCCCATTTTTTGGTTAAGAATCCTTTCTGCCTCCCTAGCTCGTGGGCTATAAGTAGTGACACAATTTCTCCTAGAGTGATCAACCCTTGGTTTATCTAGGTCTTAGACTATACCAAATCCTGATGTGATACTGATTACACAGAAACATAGAATGTGTCAGCAGAAAAGGACCAGTAGGCCTATCTAGTCTTCCCTGTTTTCCCTGCCTCACACTATTCCCCAGATTCTATTTGGTCCCAGGTGTCCCTCCCTCTTCGCTCATCTCTATTTATTATACCCATGTGCTCATCCCACACATGCTTGAAACTACCCACCACCTGCTGTGGCAGGTTGTTCCAGGTTTCCACCACCCTTACTGTGAAGAAATATTTCCACTCATTCCTCTTTACCCCCCCCCTTCCAAGCTTCATAGCATGCCCCCATGTTCTGGTGCTCCTCCTCCTATTAAAAGAGACATCCCTCTTGCCCCTTGTTCACAACCATGAGATACTTACAGGTCACAATCATGTCCACTCTCACTCTCCCCTCCTCTATAGAGTAGTAGAGAGAACATGTTGAGCTCCTGCAGTCTGTCCTCATATGGTTTCTCATGCAACCCCCACACCATTTTAGTGGCTCTCCCCTGGACCACTTCCACCTTGTCAATGTCCTTACAGAGGTGCAGCCTCCAGAACTGGACACAGTACTGCAGGTGGGATCTCACAAGTGAGCGATACAGGCGCAACACCACCTCCCTTCTCCTGATAGAGATCCCCCTCCATATGCACCCTAGCATCCTGCTCACCTTGCCTGATGCCCTGATGCCCTGTTGCACTCCCCTGCTATCTTGAGATCATCAGATATGATCACCTCAAGGTCCCTTTATTGCTTGGTAACTGTGTAACCCCCCCAATCTTATATAGAGCCCCTTGGGTTTCCCTACCCTAGATGCATGACTTCATACTTTGTGGCATTGAAACCCAGCTGCACTCCCTAGACCACTCCTCTAGTTTCCCCAGATCTCTTTGAATTCTCTCAACCCCCCCCCCCCAGGGTGGCCATCTGTTACAAATGTTTGTCATCTGTAAAGAGACACAGTTTCACCTCCAGTTCCTCAACAATGTCACTTATGAAGATGTTGAAGAAGACAGGGCCCAGTACTGATCCCTATGGTACTCCACTGGTCACTCTCCCATCCTCTGAGTGACTTCCATTTACCACCGCTCTCTGCCTTCTTTCAACCAGTTTGATACTCAGCACATCACTTTCTTCCCCACACCCAGGCTACTAAGTTTCTTTATCAGCCTTCTGTGTTGAATAGTGCCAAAGACCTTACTGAAGGCCAGACAGGACACATCCATTGCCATCCCCTGAGCCACCTCCCAAGTTACTCGGTCAAAGAAATCTATGAGATTCGTTTGACATGACCTACCCCTGTAAAGCTGTGCTGTTGGAGGTCCAGCAGCCCATGCATCTCCAGGTACTCAATCATTCTATCCTTCAGCAGCGACTCCATTACCTTCCCCACCACTGATGGGAGAACAATTCATCTGCAATTACTGGCCTCCTCCCTGCTGCTGCTCTTGTGCAGAGGGACCATATCAGCCCTCCTCCATTCCTCTGAAACTAACCTCCCTCCAGTGAGGTGCTAAAAAGTACTGCCAGAGGGGCAGCTGGCACCGTGCTCAGTTCCTTAAGTACACTTGAGTAAATCCCATCCAGCCCCATTGCCTTGTTTTCCTTAAGGACTTCCAACCCACTGGCAGACTCTCTGTTCATAAATGGATTTATGTCCACTCCTCCAGTGCCTGTTAATGCATGCCAGCCCTCCCCCTTCCACTGTGAAGACCAAGCAGAAGTATTTGTTTAAAATGTTAACTCTTTCTTGATCTTCCTCTGTGCAGGCGCACGCGTGCTCACACACACACACACACACACACACACACATATGTACACACACGCACACTCACATACACACACACCCCTGGTCTGATCTTCACTATACCACCTCTTGCCTTCCTCTTTTCGCTTATGGCATGAAGAAAGTCTTATCCCCATTTTTTACCTCCTGGGCGATCCTTTCTTCAGTTTGAGCCTTTGCTGCTCTTCCCCTCCCTCCTGCCTCCCTTTGTTTCACTAGATATACCTCCTTGTCTGCATCTGTTTGGGTCTCCTTGTATCTCCTGAAAGCTCTGTTTTTCTCCTTTACTGCCTTAGCCACCTCCTTTGAGAACTGCAGTGGCCTCTTTCTCTTCTTTTCCTTGCTTATTACACCTCCCCCTCCACGCTATCCTCCCTTCGAGGTATTTCCAAAGGCAATGTCCTATTTCTTTAAAATATGCTCTCCTGAAGTCCATGATCATCATCCTAGTGTTTTTTTTCTCCTGACCAATCAGTATGCCAAACCACACTGTACAATGATCGCGTATACCTGGGGGATACCCACTGTGACGTCTGCAATGCCGTCCCTGTTCATAAGTACAAGATCCAGTATGGCCCCATCCCTAGTGGGATCTATAATCAATTGCCTGAGAAATACCCCCTGCACGGAGCCTAGGATGACCCTGCTGCTAGCTGTAGCTGAGGCCAGGATGTTCCAGTCCACATACGGTAGATAAAAGTCACCCATACTTATTACTTCCCCTTTGTCTGCCATTTTGCCTATGGCTGCCCCCCAAACCCTGTTCATATCCTCCCCATGTGCTGGTGGACTGTACAACACCTCTATGTGTGTAACAGCCCTACATCCTGTCTCGCCAACAGAAAGAACCTCCAGCTCCTCCTTTCCCCGTGACCTGTTTTTCGTGGCCATTATACCTACCTTCACACTGGAAACCACCCTGTCTTCTCTCCCTTCTCTATCCTTTCTAAACATTTTGTACCCATGTATGGCTATGTCCCAGCTATGGTTATGAGTGCACCATGATTCTGTTATGGTCACCAGATCCAAGTCCACCTCCACAATGGTAGCCTCAAGGTCAGGAATTTTGTTTCCTAGCCTCCTTGCACTGGTGCACATGACTCCCACTCACTTTATCCATCCTCCCACCCTGCTTTGTCCTCCCTTCCCAAGACCGTCCTTCTCCCTTCTTTTTTCAATAAAACTGTCCTTTTCCTTTTTATACTTCTTCTGCCCATGCTCCCAGTAGTCTCCCCCACCCTCATTCCAACTCTCAACTCCCCTGCCTCCTCCTCCCCTTGCCCCTACTCCACACTATCCCTGGGGAATTAATTTCCCCTGGGCTATCCATCACTGCGGCTCTCTCATCTGGGGGAAGGCTTTCACTGCCTCCCACCTTCCTTTTGCCACCCCCTTTGGCTAGTTTAAATTCCCACTGAAGTAGCATTTAAACCTCCTACTCAGGACTAATGTTCCCATCCCGGATAGATGGAGGCCATCACATCTGTAGAGGTCTTCATCCTTCCAGGTAGGACCCCAATCCCTGATGTAGTCAAACCCCTCCTCCCTGCACCATGCCTTCAACCAGTTGCTGAAGTGTGCGGTGCGGTATGCTCTCTTCTCCTCTGAGCCTTGCATAGGTAACACCTCAGTGAAGGCCACCATGCATGCTACCTGCTTCTGGCCCCTCCCCAACTCCCTAACCTGTCCTCCACCACCCCCAGCTGCCTCCTCCATCAGGTAATTTGTCCCCAGATGGACAATGATATCCAGCTCCCCCTCCTGCCCCAAAACCCTGGCGATCCCAAAGAGCCACTCTCCGTCCCTCTGTGCTGAGGCACTGGGTAGGCATCTGGCCTCCCTCCCTCCTTCCCTCCCATGGTGTTCCCAGACCTGTCCACCTGAAGACTGAGCCCCCACCCAGAAGTTGCTTTCTCTTCCACTAGTATCCTCTTCGTTCCACTTTAGGGCCTCCCCTCTGAAGGACCCCCTACATCCTCCCTTGCCAGTACCAGGGGTGCTTGTCTTGGTAGTCCCATCCTGCCAGAATGGCAAAAAGAGTTCTTTAGTAGCAAAGGCTGAGGAATGTATTCCCTTATCCCCACCCTCAACCTCCCAGAGCCCATCACAGTCCAGCCATCCCTCATTCCAGGCAACCTATGAGGCAATGGCAGTGGACTTGATGGTCCCTGCATTGGGGAAGAGGTCTTCTGTATCCTACTGAACTCAGCCCAGTGCCTAGAGACCTCCCCCTCAGTCCAGGGAGGTACATGCAAACAGGGAAGCAACTATGTCTCCAGAAGGTCTCCCTGAAGACCGCTGCTCCACTACCTCTGCACTGCACCACTCCCCTCATTTCCAAATCTACTCCCTCTATTACCTAAAAGAGAATTTATGCCCTTTACTCTAGATGGAGTGTTTCTTGATTTCCCCTTTTAATCCCAATTACCCCCTGCTGCTATACCCTAGATAGGCACCAGTCTGCTTCCCCTTGAGCTTCTGATAGACTTCTGCTTGCTTGCCTCCTTTGTACCCTGATCCTAGACATGGAGGAGTTATTTGATTTCCTCCATTCTGCTTAATTTTTTTTTTATTTCTACCCTAGTTAGGGTGTTGCAACAATTCCCAGTTTTGACCTATATTGACCACCGTCCTTCCCAGCAGTGAATGTCAGAACAGCAGTGTACAGGTTCCTTCTCTTAGTCAACCAACAGGATCCCCCACTTCCTCCTGCAGATGCCAGCCAATGCCTAAGATGCCAATCTCACACCTTTTCCACTCCTGTACTATTCCACACTGATGCTATTCCACTCATGAGTGAGGGGACACATTAAGAATGTCTGAGTTTATATCCCAGGTAGATTCTTTCCCAGGCAGGCCTTCCTGCC
The DNA here is from genome assembly GCA_016271365.2 of Neoceratodus forsteri. Classification (NCBI taxonomy): domain Eukaryota; kingdom Metazoa; phylum Chordata; order Ceratodontiformes; family Ceratodontidae; genus Neoceratodus; species Neoceratodus forsteri. The sequence goes on along the minus strand of CM057455.1, from coordinate 1,336,095,521 downwards.
AGTCTCTGAAAGGTCCTTGTGAGTCATATGACCTTCCTAGGCTTTCTTAGTCATCTGAACCTCAGTTCTGACTCCCTATATCTGCTGGCTCAATCATGAAATTTCATGCACATCTAGCAGCCTAATTGTGGTGTTTTACTTTTAAATTCGAATATCCATCTTTCATTTCTGCACAAAGAATGTTGTGCTGAAAGTATATCAGCGACCTTTGCATTCATTGCTCAGTCCAGATGTCGGCACCTGGGGTTTTAAAAATGTCACCAAACAATTCCCCAATCAATCTACTACTGAATATACAAGATCTCTGCTCAAACATTGCTTTGGTTTGCTAACTGTTGTAGTTTTCCTGTTTAAAGGAAGACTGTCATAATTCCAAAGCCCTACCTCCCCCAAATCTCTACCCTCAATTAGGCTTTTTGCAATAAAAAAGCATTTTTTACGAGTGCTAACTAACTTTATTTTTACCAAAGTCAGGGGTTGGCAAAATGGTGGGCTGTGCAGTTTCATTTCAGGCGAGTGGGCGCCACGCCTGCTTCAATATACTTTTATTGGGCGCGGGCGGTCTGTACTGCAGTTTCACTTGAAATGAAACCATGCAGCATCTGCCATGTTGCTGACCCTGGACTTTGCAAAATAAAATAAAGTTAGTTAGCACACATAAAAAAACGTGTTTCTATTGTGAGAAACCTAATTGGGGGGCAGAGATTTGGGGGAGGTGGGGCTTTGGAATTATGATAGTTTTCCTTTAAAAAGAGATGCTCAAACTTTCTTTTGCCCAATCAATGTAAACAACTAAACACACTGGAATTTGCTCAGTGATGCTCCCATTTGGTGCTCAGTTCTGGTGTCGGTGTCTGGGGATTTAAAGATAGTGCCAAATATGTCCCCAGCTAAAGTAAGTGTCTGTACAGATTCCTGGTGAAAAATAAGAACTAACAGCAAATACCGTTAGTGTGAGCCTCCCCTTTGTTAAATGACTTTATACAGAAACAGAGGTTTGGGCTTCTTTGTGTGTTCTCAAGCATGCCAAGCCCTTATCCCAAACCTACAGCACACAGCCCCAACTGCTCCTTTATCTCGGTTGATGTTCTCGATGCCTCCCCAGCTGTAGCTTGTCCTGGCTCAGTGTACCCCATGCTTGTAAGACTGGTGTGCTTTAATTCTTGCATCATGTATGTCACTGTAACCATACCCTCTTTGAATTAACCTCTCTTGCAAATTCCTCAGCCATTTACTCAAAATCTTTACACAGACTACAATTTCATCAGACCCAGTTATAAACTAACTTGTGGGTATGTTCTTTCAAAATGTGACAGGGGTGGCAGCTGCTTGCACCGAGTACTGTATTATAGTTTGTATTTTTTCTACAAAGATATGTAATAACTCCTCTTTTGTAATCCGTCTTACTAAGCAGATCCAGAAAATGTATTCCTCTTTAAATTTGGATTACTTTGCTCCAAATACTGGACAAACTCCTCAAGTTGATTTGCACACACCATCCACACAATGAAGATATTGATCAACCAATCAATCTCCACCACATCACAAAACAAGAAGGAAAGGGTTTAATTTGAATGTACAATAAACTCCTCTCCCCATTTGCCCATATGCAGTTTTTTGTAAGTGGGCACAAACATGGCACCATAACTGTGCCCTGCTTCTGATGATGCAATTCATGCTCAAAAATAAAGGCCTTTGATTCCATCACAAATGTGGCTAATTGGACCAGTATTTTAGTGAGACCACCCCCCCCCCCACACACACACACACAATCTATCTATTGGTCCAAGTAAAACTGTATAGCCTATAACCCTCTCTAATGGTATATACTGGAATACTACAGAATAATGCTGTTAATCTAAGGTAACCATCCAATCTGACCTTTATAACAAGGTCACTTAGGGTTTGCAATATATCCCCATGTCTTTTACATATGTGGAAAGTGATTTTACAATGGGATCCAGAAATGGGTCATTGACGTTGGGTAAGGGCTCTATGAGCAACCCTATACCAGTGACTATTGGCCTTCCTGGTGGATCTGCCAAGGTCTTGTGTACTTTGGGTAAGAGGTAAAAAGTTTAAGCCACCAGATGATCAAAAGATGTAAAGTTCTCACATAAACCATTCTCACATACTGTTCATCCATGATATATTTGTCTCTCTTTTTTAAAAGAATGTGTGGAACCACCAGCTAACTTGCCATAATATTTTAGTGTCTCCAAGCTGCCTATACATAACATTCTTATAATGGCTACCAAAAATTATGGAACTAAGTTACTCTAAAGGATGTTTCCTGGTCTTTCTGTACCGCATGTCAGATTTATAATTTTTTCCCCAGTGCATGATGGGCATTCAAACATTTAAAATCCAACAACAAAACAATGGGTTTCCAGTTTATTTTTGAGTTACGAGGTAAGACTTGATGCCCCCTGCTCAAAAAAATCAGTAAGGGGTCAGATTATTTTTATCTGTAATAACATCACTGTTTTATGGGTCAATATGAATGCTGTAGAAAAACAGATATAACAAGAACATATCATTTGTCATGATGTTTGATTCTTTTCACCTGTAAATTACTTATCCTAAGACATCTCAGCCCACCTGTACTACCATTGAAAACAAATACGGACATCAATGCATGTTTTTATGCATGAAACCACATAAATCCCATGGCAGTGTCATAAATTCTCTTTTGCCTAAAGTAGAATATGGTTGTTAACAGCAAAATAAAGAAATATGGAGACAGCCATGCTGGTTTTGGATGTATCTGCTTTCATAGCAGTTGGTTCAGAGATGGGCAGATAGAGGGAAAAAGTACCTAAAAAAAATAATAAAATTTGACCAAAAGGCATTTCAAGAATTAAAGCTATACAGACACTGACAGCAACTTTAAAGAGGGAGTTCAGCTGAAAGTACTACATTGCAGAATTAGAATCAGCCTAGCCCCAATAAGCCTCATACCAAAAAATGGATTTTTACGTTAATGCATTTTGTAATCCTGGTTTTACTCCACATTCAAAAAAGCAAGTTTCAATGAAGAGCTACTGATGATGTCATAACCAGAGCTCACAACCTAGTCCTCCTGTCAGCAACATTATATGACTTACTTCTCCACAATTTTAAGAAACTTAGCTGTACAAATCATTTGAAAAACTGACACAGGGTTAGATGCAGTACAGCATGCATTTCCAGATTGTTCAGATGCATGGTACTGTACTTTAGAATGTGGCAGGAGGCGGTTTTGGAATGTAGCACTGGATAAAGCTACTGAATGTCCAGGAGGTGCACAATTTCAGAATGTTGGGTGGACATGCAATCTCAGAATGTGGCAGGGATGTGCAGTCTTGAAATGTGGTGGTGATGACACTAAATCTTGGAATGCAACAGGGACACACATGTAAGAATTTAGCAGGGATGGACAATTTTGGAATATAGTTTAAACTGCATGTCCCTGTCACATTCTGAAATGGTGCATCCCAGCCACATTCCTTCCCAAACTATGCATCGTGCTGCATTTTGAAATTGTGTCATCACCAATATTCAAAAACTGCACATCCCAGTCACATTCTGAAAATAGTCATTCTCACCACATTCCAAAACGATGCATTTCTGCCACATTCTGAAACTACATTTCCCAGCCACATTACAAAACTGGATGTCCCGACCACATTCTAAAATTGCGTGTCCCTGTCAAATTCTGAATTGCACATTCCTGCTACTTTCTGAAATTATTTATCACTGCCACATTCCAAAAATTGTCTATCTTCCTCACATTCCAAAAATGCACATCACCATTATATTACAAAACTGTGCATCCCACCACATTCTGAAACTGCATGTCCAAGCCATACTCTAACATTGTGTATTATATTCCAAAATGCAAATCTCTACCACATTCTGAAAATGAATGCTCCTACCACATTCCCAAATTGCATTTCCAAGTCAGATTCTAAAATTGCGCATCCAACCATATTCCAAAATTACATGTACTCGTCACATTCCAAAAATGGCCATCCCTACCACATTCAGAAACTACATATGAAACTGTGTGTCCCCATTACATTCTGAGATTCTGTGCCCACGCCACATTGTAAAACCGCATGTTGCCACCACAATCTGAAATTGTGCATTACCACCACATGTCCAAATCACGAATCTATGACACATTACGAAACTGCATACACCTGCCACATTCCGCAACTATGTTTCTCCCACATTTTCAAATTGCACATCTCTGCAACATTCTAAACATTTATGACACCAGTACATTCTGGACTTTTGCATCCCTGCCATATTCCAAAATTGTGTATACCTGCTACTTTCTGAGATTGTGTCATTGCTGCATTCCACAACTGAAACCTGGTGGTATTCTGCAGTGTCATCTCTGTAGCATTCTACAAATTGCACACAGCTTTGGCACTCTAAAGCAATGTTTGCTGCAGCATTCCAGCCCCCCACCTGTCACATTCTTAAATACACTGCTTCTATACATTATGGAAAAGCATGCCTTATACCCACCCAGAGTCAGCTTTCCTTTTTCAAATGTGCAAATCTGCAGTTTTATGGAACAAGGGAAATAAATCCTATAAAGTAGCTTGCAGGGTCCGGGAGGACTAAGCTGTGCATTCTAGTTATGACATCATCAGCAGCAGCTCTTCACTGAAACTAGCTTTTTGAACAGGCAGTGAAATCAGGGTTACAAAATGACTTGTAACATTTAAAGTTAACTTATAGGTCTATTTTTTTACATTAGGCTGATTGGGGATTTGCTGACCTAAATTCTGTATTTACTGATACTAGAAATTTTGACAGGACTCCTTTTTTAATATAAAACAAAGTACCCCAAAACAGACATACACAGAGCAGCTTGAAAGATGCTAACAACTATAACAGTGAGAGCTTATTTCCTCACTGTCATCCTATTTTGATCCTTTGCTGGCCATAGCATAGGGTATATCACTAATCTAATAACTATTCCATACAAAGATGAATGTATTTGTGCCAGTAAACAACCCTGAACACCTTCTCGGGTGCATCAGAAAAATATGACTCTGAAATACCAGGAAATAACATCTTTAAGCAGGGAATGACTCAAGAAATGTGGCAAGACACAACCACTTGACTAATAAGGTAAAATGAATTTTAATTTTTTTGCCATATCGTGTTTGACCTCTTATGAGCTAATATAATATCCAATCAGACGTTAGGCCAAACATACAGTATATTGATGAACTCTTGAATTCATGTAGTTATAATTGCTTCTTACCCCAATAACAACCCAAAATCTGTAAGTTGTTTTCAGCATTATACAGCCCTCATTACACCCATATAGGTATAACACAGATGACCATGTGCACTGCAGGTGCAGCCAACAGATCTCAATGCACAGAAGCTATGCACAAGCTGCAAGAAGAACAGTTGGGACAGTACATTCCCTTACTCTCTTTCTGGTCTCTCTCTCTCTCTCTCCCTCCCACTCAGAGCAGCTGCTATACCAATCTATTCAGAACTGCAGCACAACACATTGATTAAAACAAAAAACTAATTATAACAAGCATTTGTCAATACCGAATGTTTGCTTGCTGGCATTGGCATTGGTAGTAGGAGTTACAGAGCTGCATAATAGGAATGGCAGTGAAGTATTGAACTGAAGCCAACCCCACCACCACACTGTAGAGACTGACAGGCATTGGGGTGTGCCTTTGGGTTGTCAGGCATAACGGCCACACCATTTCACCACACCCTACCCTGCAGGCACCGACAAGTGTCACGGTGCGTCTTGGGGTCTTTGGCCCTTATGCGCACCCCATTCCATCAGGAAATATGGTGAGATGGGTGCGGTATAGGAGAATGGGGTGAACTTTGGGGCCGAAGAGTCCAAGGCACACCTCAATGCCTCTCACTGGCTGCAGGGTGTGGAATGGTATGAGCATTACAGGCGAGAATCCCAAGTCACACCCCTGATGCCTGTCATTCTCTACAGGGTGGGGTGTTATGGCGAAACCTTAACGCCTCAGGTATTGGTATTTTCACTCCAAATTTTCAACATGTTTTTTGTGACCCCCACCTCATGAACAGTGGCAATATCAGTTTTTAGCTGACAGCTGCTTTTGCACAGCGACTATGGCATTTAGCACCACAGGTGCAAAAACACATTCCGAACAGGATGTGAAAAATGATAGCTGTACTGTTCATGGGGAGGTGTAAAAAATGGCAATGTTGAAAATCTGCAGTGAAAATATTTAAACAAGCATTTGTCAATGCCAAATGTTGCTTGCTTCTATATGCTGTTTAGGAATTTGGAAGTCATTGGAGTGCAAATATTGAAAATTTGAGAACTTATGAGCGTGCATAGGAACTGCGGAATGCACGCTCATAAAACAGTCATTTTTAAGAATTTTTTCACCAAATTTTCAACGTAGCCATTTTAAGACCTCTACTCATGAACAGTGTCACTGTGATTTTCTTAATGTGTCCCATACATTGATTTTGCTACACCGACTGCGCCATTGTGCGCCATATGGTGGAAACACGCCGGTGAGATGTGAAAATGACAGCTGTACTGTTCATAAGGAGGTGTGGTAAAATGGCAATGTTGAAAATCTGAGGAAAATATTGAAATTGCGAAATTTACGAAAGGCATGTAGGAACTGTGCAACGCACGCTGAACAAATATTTTTAGGAATTTTCACCAAATTTTCAACATAGCCATTTTAAGACCTCTGCTCATGAACAGTGCACTGTGATTTTCTTAATGTGTCCCGTGACATTGATTTCAAGACACTGACTCGCAATTCATTGTGCGCTATATGGGCGGAAACACATTTTGGGTGAGGTGAAAATGACAGCTGTACCATAAGAAGGTGTGGTAAAATGGCAATGTTGAAAATCTGGAGTGAAAATATTGAAAATTTGCGAACTAACGAGCGTGCGTAGGAACTGCGTAACGCACGCTCGTAAAACAGTCATTTTTAAGAATTTTTCCACCAAATTTTCAAAATAGGCTTTTTGAGAGCCCACCTTATGAACACTGGCAGTGTCGTTTGCTTCATTCGGAAAGGTGATTTCGCGCAGTGGCTGCGAAATCACCCTTTGGGCCCGAGTAACGCCATGACAGTGCAAGAATTCATGAGGAGGGGTCCCAAAAACCCCATGTTGAAAATTTGGTGCAAAAATTCCAAAAAATGCCTGAGATATGCAACAAAGTTGAAAAAACCCTATCTATCCCATTATACAGCTTACCGGCATTTCCTCAGTTCGCGGTCGGCTTTGAAGAGTGCAGACGTGTTCCCGGTCCACCGAAGATCGTCGCGCCAGACTCCGGAGGTAAGTATGGGGTGGGGGTGTGGGGAGGCAGGGTGCACAGTGGGTGGGGCGGGTGGGTGCAGACACTGCGAGGGACCCAGATTTTGTTTTTAGGTTTTTTAAATAGCGACCGGGGCGTTTCTACTGGGTGTGGCTCCCAGCATGGCAGAGGATGGCTGGGGGCGTGGAGCCGACGGGGATTGGGCACCCTGTCCGGCCGTGGCACCCTGTACTGGGGAGACAGTGGAGCCGGCGGGGATTGGCACCCTGCCGGCGACAGCATGGGGGAGAGATAGGGAGCCGACGGGGGATTGGGCACCCTGGCCGGGCCGTAGACAGTGAGGGAAAGGCATGGAGCACCAGTGTGTATGCACGCATGTGTGGGGAGGTGAGAGCTCTGCCTACCTGCGGAGCTCTCCCTTTCAACTGTATGCCACTGCATTTTCTGCTTGTCATAGAAAGCTGCAGCAGTGATTGGGGAACTGAGGCTGCACCTGCAAACACACTGACTGCATTGGAAGATGGGCTGACATACCTCCGAAAACTCGGATGATGGCACTATGTTTCTTGCACATGCGTGCAAGCAACATAAAAACTGGTGAAGTCACGAGCGTGCATAGAAACTGTGCAACACACACCCATAATGTAATTAGTTTGGGGATTTTTTATGGCAGATTGTCAACACAGGCATTTTGGGACCTCTGATCATTAACAGTGTCACTGTAATTTTCTTTATCTGTCCCGAGCAATGATTTCTCACACCGACCACGCATTTCTGCGCTGAAAGTGTGAAAACACATTTCGGCCATGTTGTGAAAAATGACAGCTGCACTGTTCATAAAGAAGTGTGGAAAAATGCCACTGGTGAAAATCTGGACTGAAAATATTACAAATTCATGAACTTACGAGGGTGTGTGGAAACTGCGCAATGCTCACTCGTAACACAGTCATTTTATAGACTTTTGCCACCAAATTTTCAACATAGCCATTTTAAGACCTCTACTTATGAACAGTGTCACTGTGATTTTCTTACTTTGTCCCAAACATTGATTGCGCAGACCGACTGCACCAGTGTGCGCTACATGCAGGGAAGCACATTTTGGGCGACATGTGAAAAATGACAGCTGTGCTGCTCATAAGGAGGTATGGTAAAATGGCAATGTTGAAAATCTGGAGTACAAATATTAAAATTCACCGAACTTCTGGCGTCGCGTGGGAACTGAGCACACTCGTAAAACAGTCATTTTAGGAATTTTTTCAGCAAATTTTCAACATAGCCATTTTAAGACCTCTGCTAATGAACAGTGTCACTGTGATTTTCTTACTGTGTCTCATACATTGATTTCGCATACCGACTGCGCCATTGTGCGCTACATGTGCGGAAACACATTGTGGGCAAGATGTGAAAAATGACAGTTGTGTGGTAAAATGACAATGTTGAAAATCCGGAGTGAAAATATTGAAAATTCACGAACTTACGAGTGTGTGTAGGAACTGCGCAATGCATCGCCAGAAAGTCATTTTTAGATCGCCACCAATTTGCGCCACATAGGCTTTGAGAGCCCACCTTATGAACACTGCACTGTCATTTTGTTGATCAGTCCCGAAAGGTGATTTTGTGCAGTGACTGCAAAATCACCCTTCGGGCCTGATTAATGCCATGACAGTTCCAGAATTCATGAGGAGGGGTCCCAAAAACCCCATGTTGAAAATTTGGTGCCAAAATTCCAAAAATTGCCTGAGATATGCATTAAAGTTGAAAAACCCTATTTATTGCATTATACAGCTTACCAGCATTTCCTCAGTTCGCGGTTGGCTTTGAAGAGTGCAGACATGTTCCCGGTCCACGAAGATCGTCTTGCGGGTCCTCGGAGGTAAGTATGGGGTGAGGGGTGTGGGGAGGTAGGATCGCAGGAGGGTGGGTGCAGGTGGGCCAGAGACCGCCGAGGGAATGTTTTTGTTTGCAGGTTTTTTTCTTTAGGAAGACGACGCTGAACGTTTGCCACGCTGGGGTGGGCTCCCAGCGTGGCACCTGGGCTTTTGGGGGCGTGGAGCCGACGGGATTGGGCACCCCGTCGGCCTTACAGTGATGGTGAGGGGTGCATGAGCACGCGGCCCAGCCGTGCGTGGTGGAGGGGAGCACTGCTCACTGAAGCGGAGCTCTTCCTTTCAACTGTACAGCACTGCATTTTCAACTGCTGTCATAGACAGCTGCAGCAGTCATTGGAGAACTACGACCGCACCTGCAAACATACTGACTGAACTGGAAGACGGGTGCCACACCTCAGAAAACTCGGATGATGGCACTATGTTTCCTGCACATGGATGCAAGCAAACATAAAAAGCAAGGTACCGGTTACAGTGAATAATTTTTGAGACTTCCTCGATATATGATAGCTGTATAAACCACTCAACCTTCAGTCTTGTGTTTTATGTGATATCACACACTGTGGGTTTGTTTAAAAAAAGGTGTTGCTCCTTGTAACCTATACATCATTCTCTATATTTTAAACTATGTAAGTATACATACAGTATACCCTTATGCACAGCACTTAGCACTTTCTTTCATATAGGTTTACAAGAAATCACCCTACTATATGATGTTTTGCATTTTGTCTTGTATCAAGTGCCTGTCTCTTTAAAGAAGCAATATTTGTTTGTCAGCAAAAAAATTTCATCATAACTTTTTTTAGCATAAATATATTTTTGACATAATAAGATTTTTTTATTAGTATATTTTCCCTCAGATGTTTATAAAACAAATGTTATTACTAATATAATTATTGACACACACCACTACAGATGGCACCACTAGCAATTTTTAAAAATCCCTTTATGCACTGGCCCGGTGGCACAGAGGTTTGAGGCATCCATGCTTCACCTGCCCCCACACCCGCAACCTGGGTGTGGGGATGAACCTGACCCCCTTAAGGTCGGCCGGTGGGGATGGGCGAGCATCACAGAAGATGTTCCCCTCTCTGGAGAGAGAAGACAAGACTGCTGTGCTGCAACACCACCACCTAGATGCCCATGGGTGGCAGTGCAGCCAGCAGCAGTTCCAGGTGGGGGTTGCTCTCAAAGGAAGACATCAGCCCATCCAACGATATGCATATGACATCAAGCCGTCACCTCCATTGAGGGTCCGTTGGTCAGGGAAACAGAACACTGGAAAAAAAACACTGGTGGCAGGATGAAGCCCCGTGACACCTCATAAACTCCCCCCCCCATTGCCTACTGGACCCAAGACCACCACACTGAGCATGTCATCCACAGGGAGCTTGGGGAACTCTCAATGGCCCAACCACAGGGGGAAATCTGTGGAGGAACAAGTGGAGCCTCTAGGTAAGTCCCAGAGACTGCGGGTGATGGGGTTGGGGAGCCGCAGGGAGCAGAAGGGGGGCCAGCCAGGCAAGAGGTAGGAAAAATTCCTTTATGTCAGGTTTCTTTTTGACTCCACATACTGGGGTCATACTGTAGATATATTAGGAGGGTGCCAGCACACATTTTCAATGGCAAACAGCATGGCACCACACCAAAATGTTTAATTTATTCATAGTGGGCATGGCCAGACAGCAATTCCTTTTAAAAACTTCAAATTGGGGGCACTAGAGAGCATGCTACCTGTGAAGACACACTTTCCACAGCACCACAATCCTGAGAGAGATATTCTACTTTATTAGTTAATTATAGAGATTTAAGTCAAGTTTACTTAGCAGAGATCACCTCAGCAGGACATACTGCACAGATCGGTGTCAACTGTTCAATGGGATGCACTAAAGGCACAGGCGGAGGATCAAAAAAATTATCCCAAACTCCTGCGCAGCAGGCCAAGACCACTAACGCACCAACTACCAGCCTGGCAATGGAGCTACCATGGCAATCGTTGGTGGCATCCATGACAGTGATCAACTCCAACATCGCCACAATTTTACAAAGATTCAGAGAGTAAGATGCCAAAATTGAAGTGGCGACCAAGGTGGCGACCTCAGCAGAAGCATCAGCAGTCCAGGCGATGGGGACCACTACTAAACTCACACAAGAAAACTCTCAACTTCACTACAGATTGGAGGCCCTTGAAAACACCAATAGGGCCAGCAATGTTAGACTGGTTGGTCTTCCCGAGGGGTGCGAGGGTGAAACCCTGCTTACCTTTTTGCAGTTCTGGTTGCCCAGGGCTCTTGATACAGTGGCTTCCAGCTTTGTCAAAGCTTATCAAATCTCGCCACATTAGGTGGCTCAACAGGAGGAAAAACCGAGGTCAGTATTGTTGGTTACGGCCTCGGTGGTGATGTGGGACAATCTGCTGCAGGCATTCTATGATGCCAGAAACTTCAACTATCAAAGTAACACCTTGCATCTTTTTCCGGATCTATCCTATGCGGCGAGGACAAGGAGAAAGAAGTTTGATGGGGTGAGGGCCCAACTGAAGAGTCTGGGGGTCTCGCACTCTCTCCTTATGCCCACTAGACTCCAGATTTATTACGCTGGCCAGACCTACCAGTTCACCGACATGATGGAAGCAGGGAAGAGAGTGGAGCATATACAGCAGGAATTTGTAAATACCAGAACTGAGACCAATGAGAATTCCTCGGACAGTGAAGCTACCTGAATTAAGGACTGCAGCTGAGTCTGCTGTGCTCTGTTGCTTCACAGCTAAACATCTAGCACAAGAACGCTGCAGTGATTTATATCTGTATTTCCTTTTTTGGTCCCTGCATTAGTGTTTTGTGGGAGGTGGGGGTGGCTGCATTGAGCAACCAAAGGTACACAGATGTTTTATGGTGATTCAATAACTAATTTGATGTTCTGTAAATTAGTTAGTGCACCTGAAATGTTTTTTGGAAATGTTTATGGAGCTTTGTCTTTTATTGGGGAATCACACAACAGTGTGTAGAGTGTTGTCTGCCATGTTGCTATGGATGCCATGCGGCGATGGGCCACCTCTATATCTTAACGCTGCTTATAGGCTGTTGAGGGATCTTTAAATATAAAAAGTTTATAAAATGCCTGAATAATACTCCTCGGGCCTTGGTAATATATTGTTGTAATACTAAAGAAAAGTTATTCTCAGTTATTGGCCTGGGAGATTGAGAAGCAGGCTTAAGTTCAGTACTTTTAATCACTGTACAGTTAATACTAAAAGAGGATGGGCTGTGGGAGGATGTTTAAAATGTTTGGAATTTCAACATACTTGAGCTGAGAGTATATCCTGTTGTAGATATGGGAGTGAGACCATGTAAAGGTAAAAAAATAATAATCTTTTTTTTTTAATATAACTGTTCACTCTCATACAGTTGCAGCGTATAGCATTTAGGTAATCAGTTTTGTATTTTTGCTTAAAATGTGGGATACCCCCATATTCGTAAGCCTAATGTCTAGATTGATAATCCTAATGTACATTAAGATGTATCCTGTACTCTCAGACAGATGTCTGACATGTGATGTAAAAATTGTGTTTTATTTGAAATACAATAAACATAAATAAAAAAAAAACTTCAGATCTCCATATTTTAGTTCAGTGGTGAAATTAAATGAAAATAAAAATGGATATATTTTTAATTTTACCAAAAATATAATAATACTTAAAAACCATACAAAGATTTTTGCCCGCTAAGAAATACTGCCTCTTGAGTGACCTGTATATCCTTTCGGCAGCATACAGCAGAGTATTTTCGAAGCAAATGGGAATCCCTTTTTGTCTTACTTTCGGCTTTGTCAAGACCCTAACTGGGAGCAGCTTCATTCTGGATTTATATTTTGGTCACTTTCCTTTTAGTTGTCTTGCCCCTGAACCGTTATCTCTTTTTTTTTTAATTTTTTTTTTTATTGCTGAGCTTCTATCATTTCCCGTTCTTTTTTTAATTTGTTTTATGTCAGCCGTGCTCCCAGGAAGGGGGAGGTGTCTTTGTTTGTTGCCGTGGGGGGGTTGTTCATATGACTTTGTTATTTTGTCGTTATGATTATATTATGCTTGAATTTTTTATTGTTATAATTTTGTGGGTTAAGTGAAGGGTATTGTCAATCTATTTTATTTTATGAAAAATTAATAAACTAAATTGTATTTAAAAAAAGAGACCTGTATATAAAGAGGCACACATTACTACTGGGTGTAACCCTTGATAAGCATAACTTATGCAAAATGCGTTGGGAAGTTGAGGTATGCCTGGCTCCATTTGTACCATAAGTGAGCACATTAATTACACTAATTAAGTATCCATCTTCTTATAAAGGGGTCATTTTTGCATATGTGTGCATACTTGTCATCAGGATGGTGAGAAACAGTTTCCTAAGTTCTGTTCCAGTTACACCTAACTGAGCACTGCAAACCGTGGTCGCAGTCCATTTCATATACTCTGAACTTTTATTTTTAAGGTGACAGCACAGGTTTAAAAAACTCAGAAGACCACAATAACAAGAACATAATACCAACAGCAGAGGGACTGGAATAACAGAACAGTCACAATACATATCAGAGCTAAGTAACACCCATTTACAGAAGTTCATTTTTAAAGCTCAAGGAAAAGGCAATCCTTTGTAATAGAAAATGAAGAATGATCAAAGGGTACCGAGGCAAGTGTGGCTTTGGACAATTTTGAACATTCAGAGCATTTATACCGCTGGAAAAAGGCTGCTCTTAAAACCAGTAGGCTGGACTGTCAAACAATATCACTTTTGACGCATATCTAGAAGTAAATAGAGTCCCTGAGAGATTGTAGCTTGTGGACAGGAAAGCCCCGCATTTATAGAATGATGGGAGGGCATCAGCTTCTAGGCAACTGACTGAATTTTTGGTACAAGACACTAATACCTTACTGGATCAAGCATCAAGACTTTTCTGTTTAACCCTAACCCTAATATTCAGGACATACAAATGTTCAATGAACATACTGATTCTGTGCACTTCAGCAAGGAATTAAAGGATAACGTACAAAGAGGAGATTTAAAGATACAGGAAATCAAAAAAACTAAATTCAAAATAGATGCATAGGATTATCAAAATTGCCAAACTGTTACCTGAAATACACAAAGAAAGTCACAGCAGTGAAAACACTCAACTGGCCCCACAAGCAACTCATTAAAATCGATTCTTAAAAGATACAGTAGAGAAAACAACCTTTGGGTATGGTACAACAGATTGTGCAGAGGCTTCTGGATGTGGTGTGGCGTCTGACACAGAATGACACCAGAGGCAGGATTTTCAAAGGGCCCTTAGATCCACGCAAACTGCGTCAAACAACCAGCTTGAGTCAGATCTAGGTGTGCCAAATACTTTGCACCATATTTTGCAAGAAAAGTGTTCTCTGTAACAAAGTCCCCGAAACTGAGACAAGTGGTCCACTGCATCAACAAACTGTCATAAGGGATGAGAATGACACAAGCTGCACCAAAATAAATGGTGCAAGTTAAGTCAAAAAAGGAGCAAGTTGAGTCAAAAAAATAAGTCAAGGAACAAAAATAATACAAACTGAGTAAAATAACACTGCAAACTGAGTAAAAAAATGGTGCAAGCTGAGTTAAAAAAAAATGGTGCAAGCTGAGTCAAAAAAATGGTGCAAGCTGAGACAAAAAATGGTGCAAGCTGAGTCAAAAAATGGTGCAAGTTGAGTAAAAACTGACGCAAAGGACGAGAATGATGCAAACTAAGTGAAAAAAAAAATGGCAGATGAAATGGCCAAGACTTAGCCCCCAAAATGTTCTAAACTAGTCCTGCAGGAGAATACTGGCCCTTAATAGTAGCATAGTTAGGTCTGACCACCTTCAGTGAGTCTCTTTATATGCTCTAGTGTCCTTTAGACCAGCTCTGGCTGGTCTAACAGTGACATGTATCTTAGGCACAAGGACAGGACTGGCATTCTTTGAAAATCCCAAATAAGGGGATGGTGCATCATTTTGGTCACCCAGGTATTCCTTCTGACATGGTGCAGGCATTTATTTGGTGCACGCATGGGGCAAGCCACTCTGGCACATGCAGACCTGTTTTTGACACAAGCACCATTTGAAAATCAGAATTGGTGCAAGGTTTGATGCATCCTGCTCCTTGCACCAGTTGTTTTTGACACTAGCACCCTGAATCATTCTCTAGCCTTTAAAAATCTGGACCCAGATATAACTAATCTGGATACCTGTGACACTAAATATAATGGGGGCCTAGGTCAGGAACCATGAGCAGTCCAGGAGAAACTGTCGAAGATTCACCAGTGGTGATTTATTATTCTAAATCACAAGAAAAATAAACAAATCAGAAAACATTTCAGCACCTCTTCTCCTTCTTCAGCAAATTAGAAGACAAATCAGGACATGAAATCAGCATGTCTCCTCTAGTATCTCTTCAAATCAATCTTTACACTAGGACATAAAGCAGCCTGTCTTGTCTCTGCTCAAAACCATCTCTCTACCCATTTTCTCAGTAAGACAGCCTTTGTAGTTGTTGGTTGCTAGGCACAAGATTGTGATCAAGCTAGTAGCTGGCCAGAGCATTGTGACAGATTACATCAGTCTGAGGTCACACTCTGTCACAGCTGTCTCTGCAATCATTTCAGCTATCTCTAGTTTATACATCAGGGAACACAGTTTCATACATATGCCTTACAAACAAACATAAGCAAGGTAGAAATTAGAAAGTACAGCAGGTAGAGGTAAGATCTGACTGCGCAGTCTAATAGAAAGTTAGAAAAGATAAAGATAGTAGTAGAATCCTTGCTTCAGATCCCCTACTACATAACACAAATGGGACAGGGCCTAATTTAACCCTGTCACACAGATACAGAAGGGGAAGATAATGAATAATTTCATTTTTTAGAAGAGTCTTATTTTCTTACATGCCCATGGTGAAACAACTGAAGCACCCAGTACCAAGGACCCATAGGAGGGCCAGAAGGGATGGTGGCAGCTGGAGGTAACACTAACACCTACAGTACCAATTACCGGCATTACAGATGGAAGAATTGATAGCAGATTATCTTATTAATCACCGAATGAAGTTGAATGCAAAGTGTTAAATAAAGAGTATCCTTTGTACCCAACAAAGACATTAATAAATTTAATACAGTGATTGACCACCACAGTTTCATGAGAAACTTGCCCTTAAAATCATTTTTTAGACTGCAGGATAAGGGACATAAAGTGAAATCATGACAGTAGGCATCTCAGGCCCCAACAAAAGAGAATGCGAACATAAAGAGAAAAAAAAATTTCAAACAAAAAAGTGTTCTGCCCACCACTGAATGCATCTCTGATAGTCTTCCAGAAAGCCAATGAGGAAGATCTGGAAAAATATTTTGAGGACATTTACAGAGCTGGGTATCACAACCTGTAGACTGAAGGAAAAGCAGCTTTAATGGGCCAGAGTGAGAATGCAAATATAACAGTCATGATAACAGTGGGTCAGTTATGGTTTTTAATGCTGATGGTTATAAAATTGATGCGTATAGGCAACTTGGAGGCACAAAATATTATGGCAGCTTAGCTGGTGACCCCACACATTTTTTTTAAAAAGAGATAGACAAGTATCTCATGGGCATATGTGAGAATGGTTTTATATCCATACAAGAGAAGGATTTTATGTCTGTTGCACATCCAGTGAGACCAACTTTTTACATCTTACCAAACATGCACAAGACCCTTATAACACCACCAGGATGGCCAACAGTAGTTAATGTAGGCTTGCTCACAGAGCCCCTATCAAATTTATTGACCACTTTCTGGCTCCTATTGCAAAAACACTTCCCACTTATATAAAGGACACAGGGGATATATTATGAAACCTACATGCCCTAGCTTTAGAGTACTCAGACAGGATGGTTACCTTAGTTTTAATGGCATCATAATCCAGTATAATCTATGAGAAAATGTTACAGGTCAAAATGTTATTTCAATCAACACATAGATAGGTAGGGATCTCACACTGAAATACTGGTCAAGTTAACCACATTTGTGCTGGAATCAAATGCCATTATTTTGGAACATAAATAATATAATCTGAAGAGGGGCACAGCTATGGGTGCCACATTTTACCTAATTATGTGAACCTGTATATGTGCAAATGAGAAGAGAAGCATGTTATACATTCAGATAGTAACACTCTCCTTCCTAGTTCAGTGATGTTTCAATGGTTCATTGGTATTTCCATCATGTGGTAAGGCTGTGCAAACCAACTTGAGGAGTTTGTTCAATATTTGGAGCACAGTAATCCATATCTTACATTTACAGTGAACAAACAAGAAAAAGAAATTCAATTTCTTGATCTGCTTATTAGAAAGTATTTGAAGGGAGGAGTTATTACATATCTATAAAGAAATATTACAGACTGTAAATAACAGCTATAGATATAGATCTATACAGTAGATACAGAAGTAGATGATATATAGTACTGTACTCCATGCAAGCAGCTGCCATCCCTGCCAGATGGTGAAAATATACTCAAAAGTCAGAGTACAGTGAAACTGTAGCCTGCATACAAGTTTTAAAGAAATAGATGAGGAATTGCAAGAGAAGTTAATGCAAACAGGTTATGGTTATAGTTATATACAGGATGTCAGAACTGAAGTACAATCCACAGAACTCTGCTCAATGCTTTTCATAATAAAAAAAGGAAAAGCTTCTTCCAAGTCATTTTTTTAAACTGCAGCCGCAACTTTGCTGAAGACGAATGCTAATAAAAAAAAGTCACATCCCTCCCACCCCCATATCATTTTTATTCTGCCACTCTGGCCCCATTTCAGCATCTCAGTCTTTCAGGGCATCAACTGAACCATAGTACCTTACTTCAGATTCATGGAACATTCTCTCCTGCTCTTTTAGCGCCTCTTCTTCTCCTTTCAGCCACTCGCAGTGAACAGCCCGACTACTGCCACCCACATACTCTGCTCCGCCCTGACTACCACCACTCACCTTTTCTGCTCCTTCTCCAACAGCAAACCAATAACATTTGAAACTACAACTGTGACAATCTGCCCCTTTGGCCATGCCAGCTTACACGGCAGCTATCTGAGTATACTGGTTCCGTAGCCACCATCACCTGATTGCATCAGGAAACTCCCGTTCTGCACTCAGGTCTGGGGGGGGGGTCAACCACAATAATATTTGATAGAGTGTACTTTGGACAGCAGACTGTAAACAGAATTCTTTGCGCCAGCAGAAATATTAAAATTACTTTCTCAATAATGAGGCACAGCCACTGATTCTATGAAAATAGAGTCTTTACTAGTAATTACAACAGGCATTAAACAAGCATTTGTCAATGCAGAATATTGTCTTGCTGGTGTTGGCATTGGTAGTGCAGGAGTTAGAGAGAGATGCATAATAGGAATGGCAGTAAAGTACAGAACCAACGTCAACCCCATCCCACCCTGCAGAGACTGACAGGCATTGAGGTGTGCCCTTGGGTCATCAGCCATAACGCTCATGCCATTTCACCTCACCCTACCTTGCAGACTCTGACAAGTGTCGTGTTGTGCCTTGGGGTCATCCGGTTATGCTCACCCCATTCCACAAGGAAAGTTGCAAAAATGGCTGAGATATCCACCTAACTTGAACCCCCCCATTGAAGCCATTTTGAAAGAATATGTATGAAAGAACCAGTATGCAAACCGCCTACGCGTCACCATCACTGACTGTAGCAGTTGTTTTCTTTCAACTGTATGCCACTGCATCTGAACTGC
Organism: Neoceratodus forsteri; assembly: GCA_016271365.2. Taxonomy (NCBI): domain Eukaryota; kingdom Metazoa; phylum Chordata; order Ceratodontiformes; family Ceratodontidae; genus Neoceratodus; species Neoceratodus forsteri. The sequence continues at coordinate 1,336,076,556 of CM057455.1, read as the reverse complement.
TGTCATAGACAGCTCATTTGTTCATGTTTATGTCATTTCTTCTTGTCAACAGGACTTCCTCCATTCCTCTCTCTCTCTCTCCCCAGAGTCTCCTCCCAGAGTCCTATTATAAGCCCTTACGTGATCCCAGCCTCCTCCTATCTGCATTCATTTAATACCAGTCCTCATTCCTGAAATTCCAGACTACCTGCTCTCAAACCCTGGGGAAAAAACTGCACTTTTCTTTTTAAATCAGTCCAGATCCCGTGATCTACATTAGCAGGGGGCTCACTGGTTGGTCCTCCCGAGCTGGAGCAGTGCTGGAGCAGCAGGTGAGTGAGTTGAGTTCCGGTTCAAAAAAAAAAAACCTGTAATAAAAGAAAACGCTCCCTCGTTGACTATCTTGCCCCATCCCCCAACACATGCCCACCCTCTGCATACCCCACCTCCCCACCCCCCACCCATACCCCTCCAGAGGCCACCACGACGATCTTGGTGGACCGGGAATACGTGTGCAGGCTTCAAAGCTGACTGCGAACTGAAATAATGCTGGTAAGCTATATAATGGCATAAATGTTTTTTTTTTCAACTTTGGTGCATATCTCGGCCATTTTGGGAATTTTTTTCACCAAATTTTCAACATAGGGTTCTTGGGATCCCACCTCATGAACTCAGTCACTGTCATTTTGTTATTCAGTCCCAAAAGGTGATTTTGCAGTCACTGCATGGAACCACCTTTTGGGACTGATTAATGAAATGACAGTGTCACAGTTCATGAGATAAGCTCCCAAAAACCCTATGTTGAAAATTTGGAGAAAACATTCCCCAAAATGACTGTTTTACAAACGTGAGTTGCGCAGTTCCTACACACACTTGCACCGTCTAGAAATTTTTATATTTTCACTCCAGATTTTCAACATTGCCATTTTACCACACCTCCTTATGAACATTACAGCTGTCATTTTTCAAATCTTGCCCGAAATGTGTTTTCACACATGTAGCGCACAATGGCGTGGTCGGTGTACAAAATCAATGTTCAGGACAGATTAAGAAAATCACAGTGACATTGTTCATGAGCAGCGGTCTGAAAAATGCCTATGCTGAAAATCTGGTGCCAAAATCTCATAAAATTACTGTGTTACGAGCGAGCATTGCGTAGTTTCCATGCACCCTCATAAGTTCACGAATTTGTAATATTTTCAATCCAGATTTTCAACACTGGCATTTTTCCACACCTCCTTATGAACAGTACAGCTGTCATTTTTCACATCCTGGCCGAAATGTGTTTTTGCACTTCCAGCACAGAATAGCATGGTCGCTCTGGGAAATCAGTGTTTGGGACAGATAAAGAAAATCAGTGACACTGTTCATGAGTGGAGGTCCCAAAATGCCTCTTTTGAAAGTCTGGTGTAAAAAATCCCCAAATTACATTAAGGGTGTGTGCTGCACAGTTTCTATGCACGGTCATGACTTCACCAGTTTTTTTATATTTTTACTTCAGATTTTTAACATTACCATTTTTTTACTCCTCCTCATGAACATTACAGCTGTCATTTTTCACATCCTGTTTGAACTGTGTTTTCGCATCTGTGACACCAAATGGCACAGTCGCTGTGCAAAATCACCCTTCGGCTAACGAACTGATAGTGTCACTGTTCATGCGGTGGGGTCACAAAAAGCCCATGTTGAAAACTTGGAGTAAAAATACCAAGAAACGCCCTGGGCATTAGGGTTTCTGACCATAATGCCCTACCCTGTAGGGACTAACAGGCATCGGGGTGTGACTTGGGATTGTCGACAATAATGCTCATGCCATTCCACCCCCCAATCCCACCCTGCAGCCAGTGACAGGCATCGAGGTGTGCCTTGGACTCTTTGGCCTAGAGTTCACCCCATTCACCTATACTGCACCCATTTCAGCATATTTCCTTATGGAATGAGGTGAGTGTAAAGCCCAAACACCCCAAGGCACACTTCAACACTTGCCAGTGTCTACAGGGTAGGGTGAGGTGAAATGCCATGACCGTTATGGGCAATGATCTGAAGGCACAGCCCAATGCCTGTCCATCTCTGTGGAGGGGGGGTTGGAGTTGGCGTCAATTCAATACTTCACTGCCATTCCTATACTCCATCTGTCTAACTCCTGAACTTCCACTGCTAATGCCAGCAAGCAAAAACTCGGTAAACAAATTGACAAATGCTTGTTTGTATTGTTGCCATCTTATTTTCAGTTTAACTGAGAAATTCAAATTTGGAAACCCAAAAAAATTATATTCTGGGGAGGAACCAACACATGTAGCTTGCTTATTGGGACTCCCCTAGGTACATTCTGCACTTTACTGCTTCAGAAATGCCCTTAAAATGTGTTTTATTTAACACTGCAATTCTTTTTACATATCGGCGTCATACGAGAAAAGATCTTGCTTTGTATGATGAGTCACGAAAAAGATCTTTTTTCGTGTGGGAAATCAATGTATTTCAATGGGATTTTCAACTTTGGTGCATAACTTTGCCAATTTTTGCATATTTTGACACCAAATTGTCCACACAGCATTTTGGGGACCCCACCTCATGAACAATATGACTGTCGCTAGGCATTTCTCGCCCTAAAGGTGATTTTGCGGTTGCTTGGTGAATTCACCTTTTGGGCAGGATTTGCATAATAACAGCTATATTGTTCATGAAGTAGGGTCATAAGAAGGCTATGTTGAAAATTTGGGGTTAATATATGTAAAAATGGCAAAGTTAGGATGATTTGTTGCAATTTTGCTATGCACGCTCATAACTTTGGAAATTTTAATGACTTTGACCCAACATTTTCAACATAGACTTGTTATTACCCTATCTCATGTATGTCACAGCTGTCATTTGTCAAATCCTAGTCAAAATGTGTTTTTGCACCTGTAGTGCACAATGGCATTGTAGCTGTGCAGAATTACATTTTGGTGAGGTTTTGAAAATGTTCTGTACCAGGTACATGAGATGGGGTAACAAGATGGCTATGCTGGCAATTTGGGCACAGTTATCCTTTAAATTGGAGTGCAAGACCCTTCCACAATGACATACATAAAATTTACTGTGTGAGCGCAGAGTCCCCATCCCAGTGTAGATGTGTATATGTATATAACCATGGATGTGCAGGGCCCTCCATTTATAGGACAACAGTGACTAAACTGTCAGCATAACCATCTTATTACACCACCTCATATACCAGGTACAGAAAATGTTTGAATCTCTGCCAAAATGTGATTCTGTGTAACTGCAAAGCCATTCTGCACCACAGGAGTGAAAACACATTTTGGCCAGGATTTGAAAAATGAAAGCTTTGATATACGTGAGGTGGGGTAATAAGGCTATGTAAAAATTTGGGGTCAAAATATTTAAAATTTCCAAAATTACTAATGTGTTTAGTGAAATTGCATGGAATGGTCATAACTTTGCCAATTTTAATAGTTCTGACCCCAAATTTTCAACATAGTCTTCTTTTGACCACATCTCATGAACAAGGTTAAGAAAAATTGTCAAATCTCACCCAAAAGGTGATTTCACCAACCAACCAATAAATCACCTTTTGGGTGGGAGTTGCACACTGACAGTCATATTGTTAATAAGGTGGGATCCTCAAAAGGCCATATTGAAAATTTGGTGTCAACATCTCAGAAAATGGCTAAGTCATGCATAAAAGTTGAAACGCCCATTAAAATACACTGAACTACATTTACGTTAGTTACTCATATTGCAGTCGCCAGTTCCAGCAGCAAGACATGTCTTCGATCGGAGAGTGAGTGTTGAACCTGGCACCTGTTCAGGTGAGTGAAGGCATGTGAGGGTGTACTAGAGTGTGGGGGGTGGTGGGTGCTGAGTGGGAGGTGGGGATGGGGGGGCTGATTGGTGAAGGACCATTTATTTTACAGGTAAAAAACACAATGAGGGACAGTTTTCTTTATTTCAGGTTATTGCATGAATCAGAGGATAGGGGGTGCCACTAGACACCAGAAATCAAATTATAAATAATGAGGATGGGGATCAGTGGGTGGTGAGTGCCACTATACACCAGGGGTCAGCTATTTAATAGCAGGGATAATGATCAGAGGGTAGGGGGGCTACCAGACACCAGAGATCAAATTATAAATAATGGTGATGGCAATTGGCGGGTGGGAGGTACCATTAGACACTAGGGATCAACTTTTAAATAATGGGGATGGTGATTGGAAGATGGGGTATGCCACTAGATACCACAAATCAAATTATAAATAATGGGGACATCAATTGGAGGGTGGGGGCTGCCACTAGACACCAGGGATCAACTTTTTAAATAACAAGGACAGTGATCAGTGGGTGGGGGGGTGCCATTAGACACCAGGGGCCAGATTTTCAAACCTCCAATGCAACCTGTGACAATGGCAGCTTGTGCTGAGTGCTGGTGCGTCCAGGACCTAGCGCCCGATTTTCCACTACACACGGTCCCAGTGTGTAAGTCCCACTGCATGCACCAACTAAATGGGAGCGTCAAATAGATGGTACACCCAGAAGGAATGCCTCAAGCACTGCAGGACAGTGGGGTGAAGCTGCACCCTTGCTTGTGCACATGTTGATGCCCCCCAACACCATGCCCCAATGTGCCCATGAGCAGCAACACTGCAGACCGACACTCCCTGGTGGTCTAGTAGCCCCCTACCCCAACAAGTAGTGCCCACAACTCCACTAACCCCCATCCAAACCTCAGATTCAGCAACTAGCACAGCCCTCCGCACACCACCATGGCTGGCCAGCAAATGACCTGTCAAAGTGCATACTTACAATATGTGCTTAGTTAATTTGGCAGCCGGCCACGGTGGTGTGCAGAGGGCTGTGCCAGCTGCCAAATCTGGGGTTTGGATGGGGTGGTGGGCACTACTTTCTGGGGTGGGGGACCACTAGGTCACCAGGGAGATTACTTATGACAGTGCTGGGGTATGATGGGGAGGAAGGGGAGGGCTGGACTGAGGCAGGCCACACAGTGGTACATACTGGACAACCCTCCCAGGAGATGTCTACTGTAAGTACTGTTAGACCAAGCCTTTGCTGGTCTAATGATGCTTAGCACTTTGCTCCTGGGAAGGGCTTTGAAATTTGGGAATTTGGGCTTGTAGCGGTCAGGGTCTGCCGCAGCCACTTTCGTGGCATAAGGCTGGTGCTAGAACACTTTGGCAAAAGCAGCCTGTTGATTGATGCAGCCTGCTTTTTAAAATCGCTTGGGTGCTACCCTTGGCGCTAGGTGCTTGTAGCGTCCAACATGTTGGCCATAAGCACCTTGCGCCAATCTAAGGGTTTTGAAAATCCTACCCCAGGGATCAAATTATAAATAATGGGGATGGTAATTGGAGGGTGGGGAAGTGCCTGTAGATACCAAGGATCAAATGATAACTAACAAGGATGGTGATTGGCTGGTGGGAGGTGTCACTAGACACCAAGTAAATGAGGAACCATGATCGGCGGGTGGGGGATGCCACTGGATACCAATGTTTTTAAAAAAAAACATATATATGGGAATCAGAGGGTGGGGGGCACTAGAAACCAATGGAATAATTTCTATAAAAGGGGATGGCACACTTAAATCCTTTTTTGCTAACCGAGTGCCTTTCTCGTAATGACAAGAAAGGAATCGCAAAAAAGGAACTTAGCGAGTGTCAAAAAAGGATTTATATAGTTGTAAAAAATATGTTCAGATGCCATGGGAGCTATACATAAATATACAGTGATGCTCATCAGCTCCCAATGAGCAAGATTCATGTTTGGATGTCATAGCAACCCCTCTTGGGGAAGCGAAGTCCGTGGGTGCGGTATACGTGGACCTATCTAAAGCATTTGATTTAGTAAACCATAGTATTTTGATAAACTCATTAATGAAAACAGGGGTGGAGGAAGAAACCTGCAATTGGTTTATATCATACCTTGATAAATGATCACAATTTGTTGTCCTAAATGGACACCAGTCAGAAATGGACTATGTAACAAGAGGGGGTTCCCCAGGGATCTATCCAGGGCCCCCTCCTGTTCATAGTCTATTTAAATGACTTACCAAAGAAAATTGGATATTCAAAAATTCGTCTATATGCAGATGATGCGGTTTTTAGTAGCAGAGGGAAAAACTACAAGTGAAGTAGAACTAAACTTACAGAGTGACTTTAGCATCATGCAAGGTCAGTTTTCATCTCTGGGTTTATTAGTTAATAGTAAAAAGACACAGGTTATGTCATTTGCATTGGACTTAAAGGGAATTTCAAAATTAAATATAAAGACACAAGAGGGTAAGTTTTTTAGAACAAACTGAAACATATAAATATTTAGGGGTACATATAGATCAATGTCTTACTTTCCAATATCATATAACAAATTTAATAAAGAAAACACGTTAAGATTGGAACTATGAGACGAATATCAAATTATATGACAAGAGAAACAAGATTGATTATGATCAATCAATTAATACTGACGGTTATTGACTATGGAAGTCATATTTACAGGCATACAGCAAGAAAACATTTAAATAACTTGGGATACACTTTATAATAAGCTTGCAAGATTTGTCTTAAGGTGTGATTTTAAAACTCATCATTGCACTATGTATATGGATTTGTGTTGGATTCCATTAGACTTACGGGCTAGGGGAATCTGGCTAAATCAGGTTCATAATATATTTAAAAATCGCCTCTCCTTTTTAAAATCAGACGAGACCCTAGGGTTATGGGGATAAAGATTGGGTCGCAGGAGTTTAAAATTTCCGCGTATGCAGATGACATTTTGCTTCATATTATCCACCCCCGAATTTCAATTCCGGCTGTGATGGGAATCATTGTAGAATATAGCAGGCTATCCAATTACAGGATTAATATAGAGAAAACCCAGATATTTCTGCTCAATATGAAGGTATATAGGTCAGATGCAACAGTTATGGGTATGCAATGGGCTCCGCATACATTAAAGTACTTAGGAATTTTTTTGGCAAGAACGGATTCAAAATTAGTGAAACTTAATCTGGATGCCACTAAGAACATTATTAAGCAAGATCTTAAGAGGTGGGATAGACTTCCGCTCTCTCTCTGGGGGAGGATTAATATAGTTAAAATGAACATTTTACCTAGGATTTACTACCCACTCAATATGCTTAATGTGTGGTTGCCCTTAAAATGGTATAAGGAGATACACTCGATTATTTCAGATTTTATTTGGAGAGGGAAAACTCCCCATAGGGCTTACTTTAAGCTAGCCGCTCCCAGGGAGAAAGTGGGGTTGAGATTACCACACTTTGAATTATATTACTGGGCAAGTAATGTTTGTAAATATTTGCGATGGCTGGTGCCTTCCACAGAACTTGAGTCTCTGACTTATGTACCTTCTTGGGTTAAATTGGAAATAGAGCTGATAAGGGAGGCTGGTATAGACCCGATAGCTCTTCTTTACTCCACACCAAAAGCATTGCCCCCTAAGTTAGCAGCTACCCCAATAATGAAGTCCCTACGTATTCATAATCAGCTAAGCGCTTTTTTAAGTTACTTTCTGAACAGGGATAGACACCAGCCAATATGTAACAACCCTAATTTGAAGATTGGAAGGAAAATGATATTGGAATCCTGGCTTCCCCAGCTGAAAGGATTAAGGAAAGAGGATATTTTACAGGGGGATAGAAGCCTTCTAATAGCAGAACTATTAGTTAGGAACTGTATGGAACATAGGCAGATTTTTAAGGTATATCAGCTCACACAGTTATTGGAGCAAGTTAGGAACAATCTTAGACATGGGCGTATGACTGGAGGTTGGTTTGAGTCTTTGGCTCAGATAGTATGGGAGCCGCACGCGGTCTCCAAATTATATAAGACATTATTTGATCAAGTATATGTAGACTTGGATCACAAGCCTAGATTCTGGTTAGGTCAGTTGGGGGGCCAAGAGAGGAACTGGGATGGCATCTGGAGCCATATATACCGATATGTTACTCAGGATCAGTTGCGGGTAATGCAGTTTCACTTTTTAAACAATTTGTATTGGACCCCTTCTAAATTATATAAAATTGGATGTAGACCTGATCAAGTATGTCTCCGATGTCATCGGGCACTTGGGGATTTATATAATATTTTTTGGGAATGCCCGACGATAAAAATTTTGTGGGACCAAATTAAACATAAGGCAGACCCATTAATGGGCACTGACCACTATTTTACCCCAGAAATCTGTCTGATAGGTGATTATTCTGGCATCAAGTTTAAAGTGCGAAGATACTATATGGCTCTGATATCATCCTCGCTTAAGAAAGTAGTGTTAAGACACTGGCTGGACGATATCCCAATTACTTACATGGAGTGGTTACAGGAACTGTTATTTAATTTGAATATGGAGAAATTTGGGTCTGCGAGAAGGGATAGTCTTTCAAAATATAAATCGATATGGAGTCGCTTTCAAACGCTTTACCTTCTCCAATCTAGGCCGAGTGCAGGAAGGTAGTACGATATTGGTAGAATATGGATGAACAGATCTTCCCAAGTTGTTTTAGTAAGGGGAGGGAGGAGGGTGGGTGGTTCAGGGAGGGAGTAAAAATGTCTCATTCCCTTTATTTTGTGATATGTGTCATTATGATATATAGTGTCATGGAGATGTTTTTTGCTCCCTTTATGGTAAACTTCAATAAAATTTGAATTTAAAAAAAATATATATTTAAAAATCAATCTTTAGATAACTTAAAAAACAAATTACAAAAACCAAAACATGGTTTAAATTTAAGAAAAACTGGTGCTAGAGATTTAATAATACCAAAGTTAAAAAATCGATTTAGTGAAATGACCCTTCAATATCAAGTAGCTAAAAGCTGGAATTGTCTTCCTCCTTTTTTACGTGAACTAACAACTACTGATCATGTTTTTAAAAATGGCCTGAATCATGAACTTAGTTTTCGTTGTTGTTGTAACAGGTGAAATTAATGTAAATCTAAAAATGCTAACATGCCTGTTATTGATGAGTTTGTAAAACTTTGATGTATTGTTTTGTACTTTTCTGTAACTTGTATTGTTATAAATGTATAGTTGTAATAATTTTGTATTATGTAAACAGGTAAGCCTTGTGAATAGGGATTTTCAGAACCCTAATGGCTGTATCACTGTATAAATAAAATGTTGCCATACCATACCATACACCTCTGGGCAGAGTTATGACAGTTTGTTGTGTGAAGAAAAAAGAAAACAAAATGATGGCTCAAGAAATAGAATTTTTTTCTCATGGAAAAAATAATCCTTTTTCATAAGTCCAAATCATTTGTCAAACTTTATACCTCTATCCTGGTATGTGATCTTCACATTGAAAATAATGGGAACTTAAAAATTGAATAACTTTGTAACAGATTAATATTTTTTCACTAAATAAAATGCATGGCAGTTCTGTTAGCCAAGCTGTTTCTGCCATAAAAAAAATCACACCAAAATTACACACCATCTAGGTGCAAGGTGATGAGGAAATAAACTGCAAAAAGTGGCAACTTTTAAGCTTTTTGCACTATCCGGATCTCAGAGTCCACACATCCAACTGGAATGAAACTTGCCATGTCAAGAGATCTATCCCATGGGATGGCGCATGCCAAATTATTTGCAAATCCATTGATCACTTGCAAAATTATTAAAGTGCAAAATCTGAGATTTAACATTAAACATGATATTCAACCCTAACTATAGGGGCACAATATATATTACAGGGGTGCAATAGTGCCCCTATAGTTAAGGTTGAGTAGACTGTTTAATGTTAAACCTCAAATTTTGAACATTAATATATTTGACTCCCTTTGACAAAATGAGATGAAACTGTGTATGTGTTGTCTGGGAGGCAAGGTTGTGATGTGTGGAAATTTCTGTGACAGCAGCTTGTCCGGTTTCTGAGATACACATATCATTTAAAAAAAACATTTCCTATACTTAACATTTTTTTTTTGCTCTCATCTACAGCCTACATGGAAAGGAATTGTTGCCCCAAACTTGCAGGGGACACATGTCATGTCACAAGGTCATGCCTTTCACAGGTTCAGTGAAAACATTTCAAGGGGTTCCAGAGTTATTAAGCTTTAATTTTTTTAGTGTTTTTCGACCTGCACATGTGCAGTACAGTTTTTAAGATAACATTTTGTGGCAAAAGTGAAAACTTTATGCCGCAAATACCCATTTTGTTTTCGGGCCACTTGTTTGGCACAGCACCAAACTTTTTTTTGTGCTGTGCCAACCACCATCTTGTAGATTATTTCCACAAACTGACAAGCATGGAAAAAATGATTGAACTGTAATAAACAAACATCAGAATCTAGCTAAACAGGACACATTTAGCTAGACTGTGGTGTTTGTTTTTGAAAATTATGCCCACAAATGCCTTTTCTGAGCACCCAAAATCCCAGGTGCCCAGCTTAGTGAGAGGAGCACTTCCCTGGCATTCTCTGTATGAGACTGTGGGAAATTTCTTGAATTCGTGCTGCCAGCTGCAGTGTTAGCTGTGAAACACCCTTTTCTGTGGCGTATAATGGCACTCCCCACTCTCCAATCACTGTCCCTGGTTTCCCGCCCTCCGACTGATGTCCCTGAATGTTTACTTAATACTCTCTCCCCCATGGCAGCCAACTGCTTGATTTACAATGCAGATATCGGGGGGGGGCCCAATCCCTGTGATGGCATTATGACCCCCCAGCAGTGTGTGACACTGGGGAGCCCACCCCTGATGTCCCTAAATATTTATTTAACTGGTCCCTGTAAAAAGAAAACGGTCTCCCAATGTCTTTTTTTTTAAACTTGAAAAAAAGAAAATGATCTCTTGTCATCCCCACTGTTCCCCTTCCCCTTCCTGACCCTCCTACTGAGCACCCACCACCCCACACACCCCTTACCCTATACTTACCACCGAAGGTCACCGGCTGTCATCTTCTATGGACCGAGACACATTTGCACTCTTCAAAGCCGAACTGTGGACTGAGGAATCAAGGTAAGTGCTGTATAATGTATTTCAATGATATTTTGAACTTATGTTGATAACTTTACCATTTTTAGGACTTTTTCACCAAATTTTCAATATATCCTTTTTGGGACCCCATCTCATGGACACTGTCACTGTCATTTCATTAATCGGGCCCATAAGGTGATTATGCGGGCGCTGCGTGAAATCACCTTTTGGGACTGAATAATGGAATTCATGAGGTGGGGTCCCAGAAAGGACATGTTGATGATGATTCTGAAAAATGGCTAAAATGCTGATCTTGTGCGTTCATTGAAATTTTCTATGCACGTGCATAACTTTGGTAATTTTCAGTATTTTGACTCCAAATTTTCAGCATAGTCAATTTTTTTACACCACCTTATGAACAGTACAGCTATCATTTTTCACATTCAGTCCGAAATGTGTTTTTGCACCTTTGGCACAGAATGACATTTTGCCATGGATTTGAAAATGTTCAGGTATGGTGTTTATGAGGTGAGGTCATAAGAAGACTACGTTGAAAATGTGGGGTCAAAATATGAAAAAATGCCAAATTTATGACCATTTGTTGCAATTTTGTTACGCATGCTCGTAACTTTGGAAATTTTCAATATTTTGATCCCAGATTTTCAACATAGCCATGTTATTACCCCACCTTATGTATATCACAGCTGTCAAGTTTTCAAATCCTGGCTCAAATGTGTTTTTGCACCTTTGACGTAGAACGATGTTGCAGTTGCGCAGAATTACGTTTTGGCGGGGATTTGAAAATGTTCTGTACTGAGTACATAAAGTGGGGTAATAAGATGACTATGCTGCCAATTTGGTCACTGTTGTCTTATAAATGGAAGCAGAGGACCCTCCACAGCTGCATACATATACGTGTCTATGGAGGGATGGGAGTGCAGGGCCCGGAAGGATCTGCACTCCCATAGGTAATTAAGCATATAATCATACTATCTCAGAAAGTAAGGAAATAAACTGCAAAAATCTGTATTAATGCTCTGATTAGGGATAAAGCCACAAAAGTAGGGAAATGTGGCATTAGGGTTTTAAAAGCTAACACCCCACACCCACCCTGCACACACCAACAGGCATTGAGGGGCTGCCTTGGGGTCATCAGCCCTAACGCTCACTCCATTCCATAAGTAAATAAGCTGAAATGGGTTCAGCATAGAAGAATGGGAGTGTTAGAATAACTCCTCAAGGCACACCCTGACACCTGCTGGTGCAGGGTGGTGTGGGTGTTAGCTTTAAAACCCTAATGCCAGATGTCCCTAATGTTGTGGCTTTATCCCTAACTAGAGCATTAATGTGTTTTTTAGCACTATATATATATATATATATATACACACACACACACACACACACACTTTTTCATATAGTGCAATCATAACCTTATTTGCCTGTGGGAGTGCAGGGCCCTAATCACATCTTTATCTGACTTTGGGAGCATGGGGGCCCATCCCTCCATAGATGCATATATGCATGTAGCAGCAGAAGGGCCCTGCACTTCCATTTATAGGGCAACAGTGACCAAACTGTCAGCATAGCCATCTTATTACCCCAACCAATGTCCACGGTATAGAAAATGTTCGAATCCCCACTGAAATGTAATTCTGCACAACTGCAACATCATTCCATGCAACAGGTGTGAAAACACATTTTGGCCAGGATTTGAAATATGACAGTTATGACATGCATGAGGTGGGGTAATAAGAAGGCTATGTTGAAAATGTGGGGTCAAAATATTTAAAATTTCCAACATTATGAGTGTGCATAGCAAAATTGCAATGAATGATCATAACTTTGCCATTTTTACATATTGTGACCCCAAATTTTCTACATACTGTAGCCTTCTTATGACCCCACTTCATGAACAAGGGCAGAAAAATTTTTCAAATCCCACTGGAAAGGTGAATTCACCAAACGACTGCAAAATCACCTTTTGGGTGGGGGTTACATAATGTCACTGATACTGTTTATGAGGTGGGATCCCCAAAAGGCCTTGTTGAAAGTTTAGTGTCAAAATGTGCAAAAATGGCTGCGTTATACATCAAAGTTGAAAACCCCTTTGAAATACACGGAACTGAATTTACCTTAGTTTCTCATATTGCAGTCGCCAGTTCCAGCAACAAGATGTGTCTTCTATTGGAGAGTGGCTCCCAAACCTGAGACTTATTCAAATGACTGAGGGTGTGTGGGGTGTGGGGTGGTAGATGTGTAGGGAGGCGGGGTGGGGGCTGATCAGCAAGGGACATCTTTTTCAAGGTTAAAAACAAATCAAGGACCGTTATCTTTATTTCAGCCATCAACACCGATGAGCATGGGGTGGGGGGGTGCCACTGAAAACAGTGACAGCGATCAGAGGGTTGGGGTGCCACTAGATACCAGGGAAACAGCAATGAAAATGGGGACAGCAATCAGAGGGTGGGGGTGCCACTAGACACCAAGGGAACAGCAATAAAAATGGGGACAGTGATTGGAGGGGTGCCACTAGACACTAGGGGAAATGGGAATTAAAAGGAGGACAACAATCAGAGGGAGCGGGTGCCACTAGACACCAGGGAAACAGCAATAAAAATGGGGACTCTGATTGGAGGGTGGGGGGTGCCATTAGATGCCAGGGAAACAGGAATAAAAACAGGGACAGTGATGAGAGAGTGGGGGGTGCCACTAGACATCAGGGAAACATCTATAAATATGGGGATGATGATCGGAGGGTGAGAGGTACCACCAGACACCGGGGAAATGTATTACTTTAACGGGGATTGCCATAGGAGATCCTTTACTATGTCTTTTTTTGCAATTTGCAAGAAAGTAAGACTTCTTTTTTGCAAATTGTGAAACAGGATCCTTTTTCGAGTCTCTTATTTCACAATTTGTGAAAAAGTATTCCCGAGCATGAAAAAAAGATATGAAACAGGATTACAAAGTGTTGAAAAAACACATTTGCATATGATTTCTCCAAAAACTAACCCTAGAATTGGCTATAATACATCCCAATTAGCAGAACACATGTGTTGGTTTATAGAAACCACATCGTTTATTTCAATTATTTAATATAGATTTCCTCGCTAACTGAAAACAAGACGGTGGCAGCACAGAAAAAGAGTTCCCATTTGCGACACAAGATGACCCATTTGCAACAAAGGATTACCCATTTGCGACAAAGGATCCTTTTTCGAGCGGGACATCTAACTGGAGAGTGAAATTCCCAATGAAAAGAATATGAAACTTTAAAATTTAATAACTTTGGAACAAATTAATATTTGTTCACCAAACCTTTGAAAGGCACATCTGTGACCCAAGACCATTCTACACTAAAAATGTCAGACCAAAATCCCAAGCCATTTTTGTGCTGTGGCATGACAAAGAAATGAAAAAAAAAGGTTATCTTCACATTTTTTTCACACTCCACATCTCCACACCCCCGCATCCAACCAGAATGGTACTTTGCACATCAAGAGATCTTCAGTCCCTGATGGTGCATGCAAACTTTCATGCAAATCGGTTGAATGGTTGCAAAGTTATTAAAGTTCAAAAGTCTGAGTTTAACATAGAAGTGACCGTTCAACTCTAACTATAGGGGTGCGACCACACCCCTATAATATATCTATATACACGTATATGTGCATAAAGAAATATATATATATATATATATATATATATTTTTAACATGTTCACATTTTGTTCATTGCAAAAAACTGTGTTAATGTACCAGTTAGGGTTCAACTTAATGCCATAAAAGTAAGAAAATGTGACATTAGGGTTTCCAACCCTTACTCCCCACCCTCAAGCAGCAAAAGGACAAGATGACACAAGCAACTACAGAAAGCCATCATTTGGTAAGATAAACAACATACAACTGTTTCCAGATGACACACATGCAGTAGCACTGATGTTCTACTGTCATGGATTTTTACCTGTGATTAGCACACCACAAGACATACACATTCACTTATGGCTGCAGCTAGAAATCCATGATACTCAAATAGCAACAGTATTCTGTGTGCAGAAGCACAGGCCGTGCAACCACAGATACAAAATCACAATCTTCAAATTACAAGAGTTCTTTTGTCTGCAGAAGTGCAAGCCCCTATGGGTCCTGCGCTTCTGTAGCCACAGGTATTCATATACACTGTAAGCCATACACATTGTTCCATCTGCAGAAGTGCGGACCCCCCCCACCTAAGGGGTTTTCGCTTCTGCAGCCACAGGTGTATGGCACACACAGCAACATTTGGCTGCAGAAGTGCAGGCCCCTGTGCTGTGCTGTATTGCACTTCCATAGCCATAAGTACTCATGAAAACTGTAAGACATATATACACACAGTTGTGGCTGCAGAACCACAGGCCTCTGTTGGGTCTAAGCTTCTGCAGCCACAGATGCAAATCCACAAAGGCAACATATCAGTGCTACTGCATTTATGTCATCTGAAAACAACTGTATGCTGTTGGTCTTACCTGTGATGGCTGTCTGTGATTGCTCGTGTGGTCTTATCCTTTTGCTGTTTGGGGGTGGGGAGTTAGAGTTGGAAGCCCTAACATAATATTTACCTACTTTTTTGGCATTACGTTGAACCCAGACTAGTGCATTAATGCAGTTTTTTGCAATGAATTTCCTTTCTTTCTCAGATAATGGAACCACATCCTCATTTATGTAGGTCCTGAAAGGATCTGTGGGAATAGATGCAGAAGAGTCCATCTGCCTATGGATGTCAGAAATTTGTAGGGCTGTCTGGTGGGCTGCTGAAGCACAGTGCCCTCTGAGCCCCATGTTTCTATGTGGCCATAGATACATACACACAGGGCAAAGAGTCCATCTGTCAGTCAAAGCCCAGGGTCCTCTGACACCCAGAGGTGTAGTGCCTAAGCCAAGGGAAGAGTTCTATTCACTGTGTGGTACTTTGACCTATGCAGGCAACCCTGCATCTTCCCTTCCCAGGCTGGGGGTGATGCCGCATGACAGCACCATTCCCCCCAGCCTCTGCCCATCAGCTGTCTCACTGAGCTCACCCCCAAACTCAGCTCCCTGACATGGAATCACAAAGCACTACCTGCTGGGGTAATGGCTAGCACTACTCACAATGTTTCATAATAATAATTTTTTACGATTTTGAATCAAAATTTTCAAGATCTGTCATTTTATGACTCCTTTTTATAAACATGACATCTGGCATTTATAGAATAGTGGCCAAAACATCATTTTGTACCACATAAAAGCCACATATGAAATAAATGGGAAGAATTTACAAGCGATACTGGAGACATAGGATTTTGTAATTACTATTACTGACTTCAGCTTTAAAAAACATAGTAACTTTACTGCCAAAAAATTTCATGATACACTGGGATGCATTAGAAGACATATAACTAATAGGGATAGCAAAATAATATTGCCACTGTATACATCACTGATCAGGTGTCATCTTGACTACTGCAGTCAATTTGGGTGCCATATTCAAGGGAGGGTGTAAAGACTCTGGAGGGAGTGCAGAGAAGAGCAACAAAAATGATGACGGGACTACAGAAAAAGACATATTGGAAAAACTGGGACTTCATCTGCTGAAGTATAGGAGGATGACGGGGTGACCTATGCTTAGTGAATGGGACATATAATAGTCATGATTCATGGGACTATACAAAACTAGGAATGAAGGAACAACCATAGGGTACAAGATCCCATTCATTACAACTAAGCTTGAATATAAACAACACTAACAAAAAAAGAGGCATGTGGTTTAACCAGGGGTGTTCAAATCAAAACTTTCATTACTTGTCCAGTCATGACTGTAGCTGAATTTCCACTTGCCCCTATTAATTACAATGAAATTAGCTCTGTTTTGGTACTTGCCCTTCAATGAAATTTAGTTGCCCTGGAAGGGGACAATGGTATTTGTACACCCCTGGTTTAACCAAAGAGTGGTGAAGGTCTGGAACAGTCTGCCTTGCGAAGTAGTTAGTAGCCAAAGCATGGCACAGTTTAAGTTAAGACTTGATAATTATTGCTTAAGGAAAAAGTTGACTGGAGATAACCTTTGAGAAAAGGCAAGCTATTAAAGGGCAAATTGCATAAAGTGCTCGGATATGACCTATGAAACCATGTTTTGTCCAGGACCTGAAAAACAACACCTGTCACATTTATGAGGTGGTGTGAAAAAATGGCTATGATGAAAGTATGGAGTGAAAACATTAATAATTACGAAAGTTATGAATGATTATAGAAAATTTTTAACTTACATAATATCTATGTCATTTTTTTTTAATATTATGAACCCAAATTTTGAACACAGTCTTCTTACGACCCCACGTCATAGATGAACATTTGCAAATCCTACCGAAAAGTGATTTTGTGGAGCACCTCCAAAATTTCATTTCAAACTAGATATGAGAGATTTCACCTGCATGCTTCATGAGGTGGGGTCCCCAAAAGGTCATGTTGAAAGTTTGGTGAAAACATATTCAAAATTAACGAAGTTATGACTGACTGTTGAAGTATTTCAACATTCACTCATAACTTGGTCATTTTACCATATTGTTCCTCTATATTTTCAGCATAGGCTTCTTATGATCCCGCCTCATGAACCTGGTAGGTGAACATTTTCAAATCCCACCTGAAAAATCATTTTGCAGAGCGAATGTGAAATCACCTTTCAGGATAGATTTGAAAAATTTCACCTACCTTGTTCATGCGGTGGGGGTATCAAAAAGGCCAAGCTGAAAATCTTGTGTAAAAATATTTAACAATGACAAAGATGTGAATAAAAGTTAAACACACTGAAATACATTAACTGAACTTACCTTATTTTCTCATATCACAGTGGTGATTCCAGATGGAGGACATCTTTCCAACTGGAGAGTGGATCTCTGACATGGGACCATTTTAGGTGAGTGATGGTGTATGGAGGGGGTGTTGAGGGGTGGATCAGGGCAGGG
The DNA here is from genome assembly GCA_016271365.2 of Neoceratodus forsteri. Classification (NCBI taxonomy): domain Eukaryota; kingdom Metazoa; phylum Chordata; order Ceratodontiformes; family Ceratodontidae; genus Neoceratodus; species Neoceratodus forsteri. The sequence continues at coordinate 1,336,058,664 of CM057455.1, read as the reverse complement.
TGAGGCCGAGATCTGCGAGGGACCATTTTCTTCTATACAGGTTCAGAACAAAATCAATGAGGGACCGTTTTCTTCTTTACAGGTTTACTAAAATGTTTTTTTAAAAAAATAGGGACAGATTTCTTTTTTAACAGGGACAGGAACTGACACAAGAGACTGGAAATCCCAGTGTCATCATTTTCTGATCAGCGATAACCAGGGGTGGGTACCCCAATGTTGCTACCAATGTACTGGGGGGGTGATCTAGAGGGGGGGGTCAAGTGGTACTGGTGATGGGCACTCCAATCTGCTTATAATTATTTATTATATTACAGTTCAGTCGGGAAGGGTGAAGGAGGGCTTGCTGAGCTAGGAAGGGATTACTGAAATTAGCTTAACAAAGGAGGGCTGGATGAGCTGGGAGGGGGAGACATTATTGAAATTACTTATTTTGGGGGGGTGCAAGCCAAAAAAAAAATTCCCGTTACACCATTTTGTGTGCGACAGTGGAATTCTCCAACTACCAGGGCTCTAGATAATATTTTTGGGGGATGAGTACTCTACTCCTCATTTTGAAAGAGAAGTGAATAAAACCAAATTCAGATGCGTACAAATGTCTGGGCAGAGTAGAGTGAGGAGTCCATTTTTAAAAACAATAAGGATTGATCAAGTGCCAACAATGCTCCAGATAATGTTGGCAGGTAGGAGGTAATTTACTCACCAGTTTTAAAATACAGTGAGTAAAACAAAACTGGGATGCATATGAGTGCAGTAAATATGGAAAAAATGCTCCTTTTGAATCATGTTATAAAGCACTATTCCTTGGAGTGTGGGGTATTTACAAATGTTGGGTATAGATACTCATTAAAAACATTTTCTGAAGAGCATTTTCTAAAATAAGGTGAGTAAAGCAGGTCAGTACTCCCCTTATCTGGAGCCCTGCCAGCCACAAAAAAAAAATGGCTCCTCTTACTAAGCTGGCCACCCAGGATTTGGGGTGCCCAGAAAACATATTTCTAGACCTGATTTCAAAAAACAAACACCACAATCTAGCTAGGTGTTTGTTTTTAAAAAAATCCATCCTTCTTAGGTATTTCCCATGTTTTTTAATTAAAAAAAACAAACAAAAAAACAAGGTGGCAGCCATCAGATAGATAACATAAAAACATAGAAACGTAGAAATGTGATGGTAGAAAAGGACCGACAGGCCTACCTAGTCTGCCCATTTGTCTAGCTTTCTGCTAGGACATGTCCCCCCCAACAATACCCTGTGTCTGTCCCATGCCCATTTTGAAGCCTTCCACTGTTGCTTCTCCAACCAACTCCTCCGGGAGCCTATTCCACTTATCCATCACCCTCTCTGTGAAAGAGTACTTCCTAATGTTACTCTTGAACTGTCCCCCCTCAATCTGTGACCCATGCCCCCTCGTCCTCTGATTCCCTTTCAGCTGGATGATGCTTCCCACTGGCACCTGGTTTATACTCTTAAAGTACTTGAGGGTCTCAGTCATTCCCCCTCCCTCCTCTGTTCCAAGGAGTACATGTTCAATTCTCTCAACCTTTCCACATAAGACAGGTGTCTGAGCCCCTTAACCATCTTCATTGCCCTCCTCTGAACTTACTCCAGCCTCCCCACATCCTTTTTGAGGTATGGCCTCCAGAACTGGACCCCATACTCCAAATGCGGTCTGACTAAATAGGTGTACAAAGGTACTGTGATCTTCTTTTTTCTACTGGTAATCTCCCTTCCAATGCAGCCAAACATTTTGCTGCCCCTAGCCACTGCTCCCTCGCAGTGCCTTTCCACCTTCAGGTCCCTTGATATAGTGATGTCTAGGTGCCTTTCCTGTTCTGTTACTTCCAGGTCTCCGTCCCCCATACAGTACCCTGTCCTCTGGTTCCTGTATCCAAGATGCATCATCTTACACATGTCTGTGTTGAATGAAAGCTGCCACCTCCCTGACCAAGCCTCAAGCCTCCCCAGATCTCTCTGCATTCTTTCTACCCTTTTCAGTGTCCACCTTATTGCAAACTTTAATATCATCTGCAAACAGATAGATATAGATATAGATAGATAAATAGATAGATAGATATTTTATTTCTAAAGTGCTCATTTCCAGAGACTCTGGGTGCTATACAATATAAGACCATACATTTAAAATCATACACAAATATACAATGTAAAAGAATACAACAATACAACTGGGAGCATACAATTATCTCTCTATCCCATAAAACCAGATAATAATTTTAAAACATAATCAATAAAACGCTTGCTGGAACAAGTATGTTTTAAGGCCCTTTTTAAAGGCTTCCACCAAGGGAGCCTCCTTTAAATAAACAGGCAAGGAGTTCCACAGGTCACGTAAGAGTGTTTTTGATGTCATTAGAATGAAGTGATGCAAAAGCAAAATGCTCTCATGACTTGAAAATGTTTGTGTCATATCAGAGGGTCATCCAAAAACCCTACTAAGCATGCTCAGAAAAAAAAAAAACCTTCCAATTCTTATAACTCTGGAACAGATTAATAATTTTTTTTAAAGAAACCTTCAAAAGGCACTACCTTTTCACATCCTGTTTCTACCCTAGAAGTTTCAGAAAAAAATTCGGTACCATCAAGGCTGTAGGTCAGAGGGGAAAAAAGTGTCATAAATATAGGAAAAAACATTCATTTTTATTAAAAATCAACATTTTGAATCTCAGATATTGCATAAGCTGCCATCACAAAACCTCTCATATGTTAGGAACTTGCCCATGAGAAAATGTATGTCAAATTCCAGGGAATTTCATCGAACACCGCCAAAGTTATTAAGGTGCAAAAATTGGTGTTTAACATTAAATACCCTATTCAACCCTAACTATACTGGTGCTACCACACCAGCATAATATATATGTATGTTTATATGCCTTTATGCTCCTGTGGAACTTTTTATGTAAGGAAAATGATTAGGCAATTTAAGACCAGGGTGAGAGGACGTATATGAGCAATATCAAGTACAAATGAAGATTATGCCCATGCCCGCCACATTAAACAATGTGGTTTCAAGGTGTCTAACATTCAGTTTGATTTGAAGGGGTAGAATAAGTGCGCAGACTCACTAGGGGAGGGAAGGAGTTTTGATGTCCATGTGTTGAGAAGAGAGTCCTGCTGGATTTACAGACTAGTGGCTAACATATGGCCAGGTGGATTTTTGAACTGGGAGCTAACATATGGCCCGGTCTCAATAAAAGAACTAAAGTAGTACATTTTCTGAAGGACAGACAAATCTATTAGTTTTATGTGTCTTTAATGGACTATATATAATAAAATAACATTATATATAAAAAGCTGTAAATAGTATTGCTTAGATTTAGTGCAATTTGTTGTTTCCTTTTAGGTTGTTTTTAGTTAAATGTGATGTTGCTTACGCATGGACAAGCACAAGCTCTGGAACTGTGCAACTAAGCTACCCTTAAGTAGGGACTGAATCAAGATGTGTGGTGAGATACACCAACTAGACTAATATGAAAAGGTGAATGAATTTGTTGAGGTAATACTATATCAAATAAGATATAAGGCTGAATATATAATTACGAACTTCTGTAATTACTTCTATGCTTTGTTTCTATATTGTAATTTATGCATGTACTGTACAAATGCACAGTACTTAGTACTTTCTTTCACAGGGTTTTATGAGAGATCATACTCTCTATGGTATTTTGTATAATATCCTGTATCCAAGTACCTTTCTCTTTAAGAGACTTGTATATAAAAAGGCATAACAAAATGGTTATATTAAATGCACGCTGAAAATAGAAAATAGAGTTAAAAATCTACGTTTCGACCTTAGGTCTTCTTCAGGAAATATCTAAAAGAGAAAAAAAACATATTTCCTGAAGAAGACCTAAGGTCGAAACGTAGATTTTTGACTCCATTTTCTATTTTCAGCGTGCATTTAATATAACCATTTTGTTTTGCTTTAAGACCACATGCTGACGCAATGCCTTGTCTTTGTTTTTTTAAAAAGGCATACATTCTACTGGGTGTACCCCTTGATAAAGCAAAAATACATTAAAAGTGTTGGGAAGCTGAGTTGTGCCTGGCTGTTTGCACTGCAAATTAATGTTTTAATCACATCAATTAATCCACTCTCATTGATAAAATGGTGATATTTCTGTATGTTTGTCCTCAAGGTGGTGAGTGTCAGTTTGTTAAGTTCTGTTTTGCTCCAGTTACACCCGACCAAGCACTGCCAACCTCTGGTTGCAGCCTAGTTCATGTACTCTGAACTCAGCATTAACTCTGTGTGTTCACCTATGGTATCTTAACTTGTGCTGACTTGTTTAAATGACAACACAGTTACCTGCCACAAAACCTGTTCCCAATACTTTTGCTACACTGGAAACTACAACGGCAAATATTCCACAGACCATTCAACGCATGAAATGTCTGCTTTGATCCAATGACACCTAGATTTTCAAAAAACTATGGCATGAATATGTATTAATAAAAGAATGATTATAAATGGTAAATCGTGACACTGTGGTTGTTATTAATGAATTTGGGATATTGCCATTATTATTGTTTTTAAAGTTAGAGTCAGTTTAGGCACAATCTTCCAGAACAAACTCAGTCCTGTACCAACAGTAGTAGTACAGTATCACAGTTTTCTTTACAGCCTTCTGGCCAGTGATGCAGCAGAATCCAACAGTATGAACCATACTTTCAAAGGACAAGACTGTATATCTACATGTTGTTCTGGATGTGGGATCCTCTGTCCTGTTATAATAACCACCATAACATGACCAAAGCTGCCTGTATGAAACATGAATGGGGAGGGGGAAATCAGCTAAATTTGGAGTTGATCAGAACCCTTATGTCACTGAGATATATACAATACTAAACTGTTTGAAGCACTATCCCCATGTCCAATATTGTGAATAATGACAACTGTAGAAAGTTGTTGTATCAAACAACAGTAGTGTGTATTACCAATAACGGCACAGTGTACCTTTCAAGTTAGCAAACTGCAGATCAAAACCATGAACTGTATTCAAACAGGCTACTGAAATATTAAAGAGGTTTGGCATCTTGCTCATATAAAAGATTCATTTACAATTTGATATTACTCCCAAATTAAAAATATATAAAAAAATACTTGACTCGTAAAGCTAGATGTACTGTATGCCTCATTCACAACTAACCACTGTAGTTATCTTACAGTCATATGGGTCTGCAGATTAACAATGTGCTAGATGGCATTCACTCCGTGCTGTCATCTGAGACTGCAAGCTGGTGCCTGCAAAACTAGCTGTTTACTGGATGCTACAGCTGACCAATGAAACCTGTTGAAATTAAACAGAAACTACTGTAGGACTTCAAACTATTTTCTGATATCCATGCATGAAAATAAAATAAGTCAATGTTGCTTTCAAGTGACCAACATTTCAAATTAACTTTGTATGATGATATACTGTGTATGTAAATTATGTGTACGAGCCTGCCTTTTAGAAGATGTGGGTGTCATATTTCCAGTTCCTCTTCTTGACAACAATAATACGTTTGCCTTTCCCATACCCAAGAAATGTTTAAATACAGTATATAATAGCAAAATGCAATTCAACTTCTGTTTCGTTAGTATTTTGTGTTAATGTTTTTTTTATTCTTTATTATGGAAGACTCTGGTATTAAAATATTATTTTTTTCCCCCAGACTTCATCTCACCATCCTACGTCAGCCTCACTGAAATCCTAATTCTCTATTTCTGACATCATACTCTGCTGCAGAAGAAATTATTCAGCTCTCATAATGAGATTATGACTTCAGAGCACAGGGTAGTGGTAAAGCAGGAGGACAAGATGAAATCAAACACATAAAGATCCGGTCTTCATTTAATCACATTACTCTGTCCTCACTAATAATGAATGAGGGAATATAAACACAGATAATTAATGAGAGATAAGCAAATGTGTGTCTGAATATTAAATCCATTTCAGAAAACTATGTTTAGGCAATCATTGGGCTTGAAGCTCAAAGCCATAAAGTACCGAACTGTGAAGTTAGGCACTGACCTGACCTGAAGAAGAGAGTATTATCACCCAACATTTTCCCTTACCCAGCTCCTGTGTCAAGCAGTCCCTGGTGCCCAACTGCACCCTCTTCATTACCCAGCCCCTGTGCCAAGCAGGCCCTGTTGTCCAGTGGCACCCCATTTCTCAACCACCCATACCAGGCAGTCCCTGGTGTGCACTGTCCATTCCTCCCTCACCATGCTCCATGCACAGTAGTCCCTGGTATCCAGTGGCACCCCAGTCCCTCACATAGTCCCTATGCCAAGCAGCCCCTTGGGTCCAGTGGCATCCCACTCCCTGATCCTACTCCATGCCAAACAGTATCTGGCATCCAGTGGAACCTCTTCTTCTACATCCCACTCTATGCCGGGCAGCATCACCCACCTCACTCACTCCACTCTGTGGCAAGTAGTCTGTGGCATCCCATGGCTAAGGATGTAAATTTGTCATGGATGAGGTTTTAATAACTCATTGGTTGGTCATGGAATCATTAGTAAAGTTCCTGGCACTGTCATCACTGCCACTTTTTGATGACAATAGTGAATGTCATGGCAGTCCTGAATAAAGACCAAACGTCATGGAATCCATGATGTGTATGACTGCCTTGACAAACTTATATCCCTACCCATGGCACATCCCTTTAACACACCAACCCATGACAAGCTGTCCCTGGTATCCTGTGGCAGTCTCCTTCCCTGCTTCATCACTCTACCCAAGGAGTCCCTCATGTGTAGCTGCCCTAACAACACCCCCACCTCCTCCCAGACAGTGACTGGTACAGTTATACCACTTACATCCTTATTGGGCCACTGTCTGAATTTCAGTATCGCAAACCGTTATTTAGCAGTAAATTGCACTTATTCACAAAACAGTGGTTTGTGATAATGGAAATCAGATGGCAGACAGCCAAGGACATGAATGTTGGGGCTGTGCTGGTTGCCATCTTGGAGAAGGAGGATTGTGGGGTCTTTGGCAGATCCTGAAATGGGCTCCTGGTGCCCCATGTTCTAATCAGGATGGTGTCAGGTGATTTAAGACAGCTCTGGTAAGGGCTCCCAGTGCTGTATATGAACATTTTAGGGGAGAGGTTGGGGCAGTTAGACAACACTTGGGATGGGCTCCCAGAGACTACTTAAACTGGTGGGGTGTCGATCAGTTAAATGGCGTAAGGGATGAAGTCCCAGTTCCATACTTGAACATTGAGAGTAGGGAGTTCTGGTCCAGCACACGTCTGTTACATAAGGATGGGCTCCTAGTGTCACAACCTAAGGTCATAGGTCCAGCAGATTTTTGTAGCACAGAGGATAGGCTCCTGGGTGTCCATCACAACAGAAAGTCAGAGGGGAGGTTTCAAAGTTTAGCAGCACTGGGATGTGGTCCCGGTGCCACACCGAACAGTAGAGGGAGGAGGGGGTTAAAACTCCCATCTGCATGCCACACATATGCATGTAATCCTTAGAATACTGTTACAGGCACATAAAACAACATATGAAAAAAGCTAGAATAATGTATGTCACATGCACGACTGTATTTTAAAAGCTTTAAACTTGAACATTCTCAATTATTTTGCTTCCAAAAAACTGCAAAAGCACCACCTTTGGAGCAGGACCTAATGAACATGAAAGTTTTACATTTTAAATCTTTATCATTTTCTGATTTCTGTAAGGAAAACAAATCTCAAAACTGATCATGTTCATGTTTTTGACCCCTGGTAACTTTAAAACTTCTTAAACAAATTTGAAAGATTTGGAGATCCTGCCACAAAGGATGTGCATGCCAATGTTTAGGTCCTTAGGTCAAAAGATGGCTGAAATATAATCACAGCAAAATATTCATTAATGTTAAAGTGCCTACTCAACCACGAGTGCAAAAGGTTTTCCTGAATGCAGGAAACACTTTAAATGTGATACATGTATTGTGGAACTTTGTAGCATATACATCTGCTACTGCTGCTATGGGAGTCCCCTAGGACCTTTTTGTAAACTAGGCGCTACACCTAAAACAAGACTATTCCAGTGCAAAAAAAACTCTAAATAAATAAATAATTCACCAAGATGAGTAGGGTCTTTATTCCTGTTGTAGAACATATACCTCATAGTATCCTTCTGCACTTACAAACAAGTGTTAAACTGAGCAGGAACCCATGGGGACTTGGTCTCACTCATACCTTTCATCCTTTTGCCGAGCTAATCTAGCCTGTTGCCTACTGCTGTCCAACCTGGGACCCCTAACAAAATGAGCTGTTGCATCTCATGAGGGTATCTCAGTGAAATGTTAAAGAAACAAATGTTTGAGACACTGAAATTCAAAATGTAGCAGAATGTGGTACACTAGCTTTCATAAAGTGGGACACAACAGGAGATGCAAGCTCAGAACACAGAAAACAATACAGAGAATGTATTTGTATTAAGTCTCATTTTGTTTCAGCAACACATTGTATAAAGAATTCCTGCTTTGAAGTCTGATGCATACCTCTCAACAGTCCCACATTACAAAGATCAACCCTCATTTTACTCATCAGGATTGTTCTGTCCCATACTGAAAAGGTGCTGCCTACACAGAGAAGGAACTGTAAAGTAAACTCAGACTTAACACTCTATGATACTGCACCACAAGTAAAGGTACTAGTGTCCACAGTGTTCAGATGTTGAATCTTAGAAACATAGAAGTGTGATGGCAGAAAAGGACTGACAGGCCCACCTAGTCTGCCCATTTGTCTAGTTATCTGCTAGGACATGCCTCCCCCAACACTCTCCTGTGGCTGTCCCATGCCTTTTGAAGCCTTCCACTGTTGCTTCTCCAACCAACTCCTCCGGGAGCCTATTCTACTTATCCACCACCTCTCTGTGAAACAGTACTTCTTAATGTTACCCTTGAACTGTCCCCCCTCAGTCTGTGACCCATGCCCCCTCTTCCTCTGATTCCCTTTCAGCTGGAAGATGCGTTCTATCTTTATTGTTTTTTTTTTCTTTGTTGTTTTTTTTTTTTAGGGCCAGTGTCCGACATTCTGAGTGTCAATGTCCCACATATCACTTGCAATAGGTTGAGAGGCAGGAATACAAGTTTACGTCACCTTCTTCTCATTGTGGGCTGCACCTTTCCAGATGGGACAGACCGACTGTGATGAGTAAAATGAGGAATGCCCCTCACAGTGTGGGACAGTGGAAAGCACACCTCTCAATTGCCACTGATTAAAAGGGATGTCCTTCATTTTACCCTTCAAAACTGTGTTGTCCTTCACCCATCCCTCATAGAAATTGTACTTCCCACACAGAGAAGGTTCTGTAAATTCAGACTTTAAAGCTGAATTTCATAGTAATCTAAGATGCTGAATAAAACTATACTTTATTCAAGCAAATGGTTTCCACAGCGTTCTGAGCGTTTGCCATCATATCTGAGGATGTGTCAGTGTTCCTGGTTTTGAGTGCCTGTGTCTTTCATTCCAGTGACAAAAGGTTCAGATGTATGGTCCCCTTAATTTAAAATCGTGCAGTTGCTCCTCGGTCCCTTTTCTCCAGTGAATACTACTATATCACAGTCTAGAGAGGACAGATGCCCCCCCCCCCCCATACACAGATGTGTAGACTACATTCCCCCTTCTAAACATTTTTAGTTTAAGCACTGTTTATAAGGTAAGCACCACCAAGCCTCCCACCCACCACTACCCCCTCCACCCCATCAAAGGCAATATGCCAAGTAAGTTTTTCCTACCTGCTGGCTACGCTCTGCCTGCAGTGCTGGCGGAAGGGCATCAGGTGGTAGTTCATGGCGTCGAGTAGCAGCTTCTGGCACACAGGGTCGTTGCGCATGAAGTCCACTGACTGCACGCGCTCCACAAGCTCAGGCGCCGGGATGAGGGCGAATCGCAGCCGCTTCATGAGGTCCGGTGCGTACTGCATACGGGTCTCGCGGTCGTGCTCAAGCCACAGCACCGACATCTGGAAGAGCGCGAGCTCTGACTCGACAGGGGGCGGCAGCGAGTCCAGCATGGCGCACACCTCCTCGAAGTTGAGCAGTAGCACGTCCTCCACCAAGTACTTGTTGGCCAGCTTCTTGGTCTCCTCGAGGCCGTGCAGAGCGGCGATTTTGCAGATCTGTTTGTAGTTCTGCATGGAGATCTGGTCGTTAAGAAACTGCACGCAAAGCTTTGTGATCTGGGGGACGTTGAGGATCTTGCTGACCGAGAGCACCTCCTCTACCGTGTCCAGGGACAGCGTCACGTTGGCGGTGTAGAGGTACTCGAGGACCAGGCGCAGCCCGATGGAGGAGCAGCCCTGCAGCACTAGGTTGTTGATGGAGCGGGGGCTAGCCAGCATCTTCTCGTCCGGAGAGGAGGAAGGGGTACCCCCACCTCCTCCCCCACCGGCGTCCTGGTCCTTGGCGCAGATGCTGTCCTTGCTGATAGGGTGGCTGGAGAAGAGAGATCGGAAGTACTGTGAGCAAGAAGCCAGCACGGCTTTGTGGCAGTGGAACTGCTGGCCCTGGGCCGTCAGGGTCACGTCGCAAAAGAGTTGCTTCCTCCACAGCAGGTTGAGCCCGTGCAGCAGGTTGTCGCTGTGCGTCGGGTCGAAGGTGGATGTCCTGTCGCCAGATCTGGACATGGCTGGCTACCCGACTTTCACCCTCTCCACCTGAGAACGGGGACATAGGAAATCATGTAATTGAGCAATAGTCATTATTATTCATCATTACTTTTAACAGTAAAACACTCACTACCAAATCAAGATAAGGTGTCAGAGAGAAACCGCATTGATTTTTATTGCCGTTTTCAGGCGTGCTTGGGATTTATTTGCTACGAAAACTTGCACAGTTCTGACATACACTGCAAGAGTTCTGTTAGCCAAATTCCAGTGTTTGAGCTCCCCTCTCCTCAAGACCAGTAGACTGGAGCCCTTTCACATTACCCATGAAGCACAAGTCTCAGCATGGCTTTCTCTCGGCAACAGCCCGGTGTCTGCTCACTGGTCGTGGCGCTGCATGCTTGCTCGGAGAACTGCAATCTGCAGCAGTACCCCAGCAAGCAAGGCGCCTGCCGCAACCACTGAGCCTCAACTCCCCCCAAGTAGTCTCGGAGCTCCAGTCCTGCAAGTGAGCAGTGATCACTGCCGCCCATTCCCAGCCCCAACGTGTAACCTATCCCCAGTCTGAAGATGCAAGCACTTCAACAACTCCAGTGGGACTCTGGAGAGAAATCATCACCACCGCGTCGCTCGCTGCTATTTTACATTTCACGGCAAACCGAGTCCTGGGAAACATAACAAAATAAATAGTCTTTCTCTCTACTCTGCTACAACTGGATGGAGGGACCCCATGGAGTTAGGGTTGCTGCAAATGCAGTTGACTTGCACGGGCTGACGAATTATCTCTCTTTTTTTTCCTCAGGATTTCACAACTTTCTATGCGCGCTCTGCCAGTAGCAACTCCGCCGGGAGGGAGAAAGGAGGAGGCTCGAGCTTTCACAATCGACCCCATTACTCGAGACCCTCGCCTCTCCTCGTCCTGAAATCTGCTGCTAGCGGACTCAGTCCGGAGGGTTTGCTTGCGATCACTTAGTGCTACACTATCACAATAACATCATAACATACGTGTGGTAAGCACACAGGCCGAACTTACCTGCTTGCAAAAGTAAGGTTCCCTTCAATTAGATCCACGCTTTAGGGGAAATCAAACTTGTTTGCCTCTTTTTCTAAATCCCTGAGGTTCGGCCCCCCTCAGATTGCCTTGATCGCAACTCCGATCACTCACTCTTTACAGTTTATTTTACCGTACCTCATTTGTTCTCCTGAATTAGCAACAGCAAGAAATGTGCGAGTGAGGGAAGAGGGGAGAGAAGAGTGTGTGTGTGCGAGAGAGAGCAGAGCTTTCTGCAAGAGAAGAAGAAGAAAAAAATGTGCGTGTGACAAATTATGCTACCAAGAAACAACACATCATTATCCTTGGGCCTGGGGCTCAGTGAGTCGTAACGAGAGTAATAGGAAATCCACGGTTGGGGAGAGAAACGGTCGTGCATGGCCGGTGGAGAGAGACCATGCAGGGGGATGGATGCTGGAGAGACTCGCAAAATTATGGCTCAAGGCTATTGTAAAAATTGTCGAGCGTAAATGACTGCGATTTCAAACATCTTTGGAAGAAAGAGGGGAAAAAGCGAGGCCCCCCTTCTTCTTCTCCTCTCTCTATAAAGAACCGTCAAGTTTTAGTGCGCATTGCTAATTAGTCAATTTCTCTCTGCCTTCACAGGCTGGCGACTTTGCTGCTGAGCTGAAACTGCTAATTTCTGTGACCAGCTTTTTTTTAGCTGTGATCTGGATGAATGAATAGCTGTCTCACACAGATGACAAAAATAAACTCTAATCCCCCCAAAATTTGCAATACATCTTTCTCATGCATAGATTTATGATCTGTGGTGCGCCCTGCAATATGCAAACTTTCTCTGGGCATATGCTCTTTCTGTTTAGAATCCAACAGTTTTTTCTCCTGCTATCTGAGAGAAGCCACAGTCTGGTCTCTGCAAAATGTTTCCATACCTTATTGTTGCATATATCACTGACCAGGCTTGACAGTTAATGTGAGAGCTTGGGAAGTCCCTATGTTCACACATGAAATAGTCCAAAGATTTAAATAATATGGGGTGATTGCTGAAACCTTATTCTCTACACTTTCTTATGAAAATTGATTTCATGCTTCCTTTATTTATGTTTTCCTGTTTTAAGAGTAGGTGGGTATTGTTTAAACTGGTACTTTTGATTAGGATACCACAGTCCTAAATTAAACACACAGGTTTCCACTTACTGGCATTTATGTAGCTGTGATTTTAAGTTTAATAATAATTTCCCATGACAGTGGAACCCATAACCAGGGCGTTTTTAAGAGCAGTTAATGATCTTTAACTCACAACATGGGCCTCGAACAATAAATGTTTATTCATAAGAAGAGCGTGCTGTAATACTTGCGTGGCATCTGTTGTCTAAGATTTTAGTAACTCAAATTACAAGCCTAAAGAAAGCCACTTGTCATCTGTGAAGTGTGTATTTGCCATATTCTATGCACAGAATGTAACCCTTTTAGATGTAATTAGAGGTACTGCTATGCCAGGTTTGGTACCACTGCATTACTTTACTCAGGAAGCCCATCTGACTCCAGTGTTAGGAAATGTAAAGATATAGTTATCAATTCCCGGGTTAACAATAGCAATGTTGTGTGTGTTTTGTCAGATGCATGCTGAAAACTATGACACCAGTGCAGATAAGTTGCTACTGTACTGTTTATGCAGTCAGGAAGCACTGGGGGAACACACAGAGTGACAGAACAGAGCTGAAGCATTCTGCCTCCAACTACTTCACCACATTCAGAACCTGCCAGCTCCAGTCAGTGGTTTGTGTTTTTTTTCTGTTTCATACAGTACTGTATTGGGTCTTCTTAGGATAACCAAACCTGTCTTTTCTTTATAGATTTTTCTGCTCCATTTCACTGACCTGCCCCCATCTGCACTGGTCCACCCAGTTTCACCACCACCTTCTCTAGGACATATCACTCCTTTCCACAGATTACCCCCGCCCCCATGGCAGGGCTGGGCAGGTACATCTGGAGCACAATCCAAAAAGCTCCAGAGGAAATGCCTACTTGGTGGTGCAAATGGACTGCAGCAGACTGGAGTGTCATCCTGGTTGGGGTTTTCTTCCATTTTTTTCCCCCGGGCCACCTTTCATGCAGCGGCACACCACCCCTACATGCATGCAAAGGCATGCACATGTGGGCACATCAGGGTCTGACAGCAGGCCCTCCCCAAGTGGACACTCATGCTGTACTGCCCCTGGCTTCTGCCAGGTGGCAGGCAAGTAGCAGTGTGACTTGTCCCCCCTCACCAACAGAGGAGAGCAGTCATTGGGATGCTCTATTCTCTCTCCCTCACGTGTCCCCATGCAATCTGAGACCCTCTTGAACTTGGGTCGCTGGCTTAGCAGACAGCATTGTTACCACTGTGCAGCTCAGCTGGCAACCTAGCCAATCTGATGTGCAAAATAAAAGCAGCAAAAGTACCATGCTATGAAAATAAAGTACTGCACTAAGTGCTTTGCAGAGTGATTTATTGGGTAATAGAAAAAACAGAAAACACCATGGCGCTTTGATTCTCTGAGGAATCTTCATCAGGGGGAGGAGTCAGACAGCATAAGGTTATCAATTTATGTATTATACTTAATGATACAGCAGAGTATAAAGGTCAATACTACAGGTAATAAGTGCAGTCTGGCATCCCACAGTGTCACTCGAGGTGAAATGCCACAAAACACAAACAGTGCAAATTCATACATATAAAAATAGCAGTGTAAATAAGTAACAAGAAGTGAATACATGGCATCTAAACACGTATAAAAGTTTAAACAGACACAACTACTAAACAGGGGATATGATCTCAATCTCCTTATTTTTGCTAAAGAGAGAAACAGAAATGGTGATACTGTAGATCAGAGTTATTGATACCATCCATGGTCTAACAGATAATTCACTCAGTCAACTCAACTTTATCATCATTACAATAATACCACCCCAAAAGTAGCAGGGCTCCTAAAACAGAATTGTCTGATTCTAGCAGCAGACCCAGACCTTAAAGATGTGGTGGGTAATTCCCTGTGCAGTGTACCGTAGGGGCAGAGGAGTTAGGGACTTTGTATCAAAGAGCAATTACTGTTTGGATCACAGGATATCACTGGCAGGACTGACTTTTCTAAACAACATTCCCATAACTTCTGCCGGATTGCTCAAGAAGGTTGTTCCTTCGTCATTCCAAGTAATTATCACATATATGACATAAGAAGCAAGCTTACTTGCAGGACTTCTTATGTCATATATGCTATCTGGTGCCCCTGTCCAAAATTGTATCATAGGACATACTATACGACCTATGAAGTAATGCATCCAGGAACATGTGTGTTCCCCTACCAGTAAAAAATGTGAAACTCCAGTAGGGACACACACACTGGACTACAATCCATTGATCAAATTTGAGGTGCTTCAGATTTATGGGACCAGATGTTATAAATCCTAATGTGGGGGTGGGCAGACTCCATGCCCTGATGCAGAAAGAGAGTAGGATCATTTACACGCTGGGTGCACTGCATCCAAATAAACTGAATGGCAGATGGGATTTGGTGCCATTCCTTTAGTTGTATTACAATATTCTTTTATCTGTGAAATGGTCATTCAGTATCTTGTGTGTTTGATGAACTAATTTTTTGTCTTGTTATTTCAGGCACATTGGTGGATTTAATTCTGGATCAGATTCTTGAAGATATATGGAGTGACAAATTCAGGTAGATTTACTTTTTCTAATTTAATAATTGAGACTAATAAACATCATAAATATTATGTGATTACTCCTTTATTGTCCCCAGTTAGTTTAAACTTTTATGTATTTTTAGTTACCATTTATTCATTTCTGGTAGCTCATTTACACTGCTATTTTTATATGTGTGAAGTTGGCACAGTTTGTGTTCCATGATGTTTCACCTCTAGTGCACTGTGGGTTGCCCGACTGCACTTACTGCCTGTAGCATTGGCCTTTTCACTCTGCTGTATCTATAAGAACCATACATAAATTGATAACCTTGTGCAGACTGACTCCTACCCTTGAAGAAGATTCCTCAGTGAATCAAAGTACCAGGGTGTTTTTCCTGTCACCCAGTAAATAACTCACTTCCTGCAATACTTTATTTTTGTTGCGTGATTCTTTTGTTGTTTTTGTTTGGCATAGACCATGTGTGAACCGTGGCTCATCACATTACTCACTGCACCCTGTATTGTGTGCAGTGTATCTGATGTACAACAAGGAAGAGAAGTAATTTGATTTTATATACTGCGTTTTATATACACTTTGACCCGAAGTGTTTCGCAGCTCATGAACAGTTAGGAGCTGGCATTAGGTATACAATACATGCACAGAAAGCTTAAGGCAAGCTCCATGGAAATAGCAGGGGAAAGAATATGAGACACGGTTAAGCACAAGGAGGTAATACAAACTGGTCAAGGTCTCATACTGGATACAGTAAGTGGCAGTGAACAGGTTCACAACTTTGTGTTTCAGCCCCTGGGCTGCATACCTCTCAAGTATGAAGGAGGAGTTATTATGACTTGGATGCCAATGGCCTGGAAATTTAGTCAAACAGGTCCCAAAGTGGCTGATTGTTGATAGTGTTGTTCCCAAAACATAATTAACACAAAGGTTATCATTTTTGTTTCACAGTTGTATGTACCACTATAGTTCACATCTTTATATAGTAACGTGTTATGCTGTTGTTCTTCTTAGTATGTAATATGTAGATTTATATTGTTTACAGTAGTTTTTTTATACTGCTGTGAGTATTTTATAATACTTGTTACATAAAAGACATACAGCATTCAAGTGTGCTGCATTGTTTTCTGAAAGTATCAGTACAGCAAACAAACTTTTGTGTCTTCAGTTACTTATAATGGCATTAAGCACTTCCCTATTGGGCATTCTCTTGACTTGGAGACTGTTACTTTTATCTTTTTAGGAACAAGACCTCATTTGGGGTCTATGACGTACCAGCCCATTTGTGCTCTATGGTAATGCCCTCTAGTGCCAGACATTATTGCTCAGTTAGCCTTACTAAGAATGTGGAGGTAAACTTTATAGTATTTGGTGTACTGTTTCAGGAAAAAAGTCAATACAAAGATATTAGTGCAAAGGTTGCACCGCTCCCAATTCCACCCTTCGTTGGCAGGGGCAGCGTGGACCAAGGTATTCCTAGACTCTTTATTTCTCAGCTACAGAGCAAGTCAGAGCAGGCTTCCAGTCCAGTCACGAGGCTTTGCACCGAATATTGGCCAACCCAGTAATAGTAGGAGGGGCAAGTTGTGTTTAATGGGCTGCTTACCTCAAGCATCCCCAATATGAGCATTCCAGTAGCAGGTTATTCTGCACATTTGGGACCTCATAAATAGTGTGAATATATGTTATCATCTTTGGTGTGTTGTTGTATGCTTTTTACCCGAGTATGTTGCAGTCTTTATTAATTCATGCAAAATGATTATACAGGCTATGATTGCTGAGACTATCCCATGTACAGAATTTATTTTTCATATCCTGCCAACTGTGTTAAGTCATTTAGTTGCAGCACCCAGGGTAGTGAATGCTGTTAGTGAGAAGTAAAAGCTACCAGTGCAATTCCAAAGGAGTGGAGCTGCAGTCAAAAAACAGTCAGGGAATGCACACAAAAGACCACTCTCCAAGTAAGAGCCAGATAAACAAAACTGCCAGTATAAAGTGGTTTTAATAGAAGTTCAGTGTAAACCAAAGGACAGCACAATTTCATTTACATCAAACTTAAACCACCTTATGCTGGCAATTTTTTTTTTTTGGAGCTCTCATGTGGAGTGTGGTGTGGTGTGGTTATTTCATATTGGCAACTACAAGTATATCTTCATGCTGCCCACCCTGGGTAAAATTCAGGAATGGCTGGTGTTTAATCAACTCTGTGACCATGTCCAAAGCCATGGTCTCATGACCAACAGTCAGTATGGTTTCCTTTCTGGTCACATTGGCACCCTTGCAGTGACCACAGCTGCTAGTACCATATTTGCAGAAATGAACAAGAGATAAATGTCAGGTACAATCTACAAATCTCTAGTAAAACAAAACAAATAAATCTTGGTTGCCTTTTCATCCATTTTCCCAAATGGATGCTTCATTGATGGAGAGTCTGCAAAGGATTGCTGCAGGCGAAGAATAATCTGTGGCTAGTGCCCCTTCTGATACCTGATCTGGCCGGTCATGGAAGTAGGTAGGTAGACTTCTACTAGGGGAGGGGCTAGACAGGCAGGTAGGTGGTTCCCAGGGTGCAGAGGGCTTGTGGCCAGAGGGGAGGAGCAAGAGGGTATTTAACTGGGAGCAGAGCTGTGCAGAGCCCTCTTGCTTCTCCGCTGTTGCCAAAATTGGGTGTAGGATTCCTCCTGCAGCAGTAGCAGACATCAGGGGATATTTTTGACTTTTTTCTCCTTTGTCTGGGCAGCTGCAAGTAGGGGTGCTTTGAGAAGATCCCTTTAGTTGTGGCAGTTACTGTATTATGTTAACAAAAATAAAGTTTAACAGATGGAAGGTACTTTCAGCAGATTTACCCTGAAACAGACATGACTGTACTTGGAGGGGAGATAGGTCTGGGCAAGCTGCCAGTTTCAGCAGTAAGTGGCGTGTAACCTGTAGTATAGTTTAAATTTGGCTTGCAGTTGGTTTTAAACATGTTTGTGAGTTTAGTCCTGTTTCAGAAGGAGTAGCCGGCAGAGCATCCACCCTTCTTCACCACTGTTGGCTTACCTGATTGGGAGTTGAGCCAAGGGTGCTGGGAGCTGTCCCTGGAAAGAAGAATGCCATGCTACCACATAGCGGACACCGCCAGTAGAGCTGGACCTCTAACAGTGAGCCTGGTGCCTCGAGTGGCAGCTCAGTCTTGTGTTTACAGCACAGCTTCCCAGTGTTCTGTGGGGGACATCAAACATAATTAAAAAATAACAGCATGCTGTAGCTGAGCATGGCTAGGATGTTTGAGATGGACAGGTCCTCTTTGCTCCTTCTTGCAGCTCGGTCTGAGCAGGCCAAACAACTAGGCCTGACCATGTGATGGCAGCATTTCTAGGAAGGTGAGTAATTGGTACACCAGTTCTTAGTTTCCCAACTGATTGGTTGTTTCCCAAAAGAGCACTGCAGTTTCCACATTTACTTATATAGTATACTGTAGGTACAAGCATTTGTTATTTTTGCAGTGGTAGTAAAAGTAGATTGTAAAAGGGACGGTATGGTAGATGAGGATCATCTGTCAGACATCACTTGCCTCCTTTTAAGCAAAAACAAATACATGGCCACGAGGAGTTGATGCTCAATCTAAGCAAGCTTACTATTAATACAATTAAAAGTAGAAAGATAAGCACTGTATCTTGTAAATTCTTTGCAAAAAACCTTGTTAATGCACCAGTTAGTGTAACTTAATGCCACAAAAGTAGGGAAATGTGGCATTAGGGTTTCCAACAATAATTCCCTGCCCCAACCCCAAGCAAAAAAGGAAAAAACATCAGGATTTTGGGTCTCTGGAGTCGTGGAGATTCAGTGGTGGGATTTTCCTTGGAGTTGTCAACCCTAATGCCCCCCCCATGCCCCCAGCCTGTAGTCCGAAGCACAAGGTACAGCTCCAAGCAGGTGCCTCACAGTGATACAGTCTTCAAAGGTAGAGAAGCATGTCTCGCCACGTGATACCAACACAGTTTGTTGTAGCTTTCTTCACACAGGGCCCTGTGGGCTTTGCATGAAGAAGGGCTATCATCAGTGATATTGTTTGCTCAGGGAATAGGGTGGGCATTAGGGCTGACAACCCCCAAGGAAGACCCCACCACTGATTTGCCAAGACTCCGGAGACTCAAAACCTTAATGTTTTTTCCTTTTGCTGCTTGGGAGTTGGGAGTGGGGAGTTAGGGTTAGAAACCCTAATGTCACATTTCCCTACTTTTGTGGTGTTAAGTTACCCTAACTGGTGCATTAATGAAGTTTTTTTTGCAAATAATTTCCTTTCTTTTTGAGATAGTGGGATCTTGTCCTCATTGTGAACAGATGCAGATGCCCTGTGCCAAAGGAAGACTATGTCTGCCTACAGAAGTGCAGGGCCTTTGTGAGCCCTGCATTTCTGTGCAGTGATGGATGTGAAGAATTCTTGGGGCTGTCTGGTGGGCTGCAGAAGCACAGAGCCCTGTGGTCCCTGTGCTTCTAGGTGTCTACAGATACAGATACACAGGGAAAATAGTGCATCTATCAGCCAGTGCACAGGGACCTGTGCCACACACAGGTGGACAGGTGCAGGGCACTATGCAAGAAGGACAGTTTTCTTCATTATATGGTACCTGGGCCAGTGCTGACAACCCTGCACCCTTTATTCCCTGGCTGGGGGGGGGTCACATAACAGCACCATTCCTCCACCCTCAACCCATCCAGCTGTGTCACTTAGCTCACAGCCAAACTCAGCTTACCCACACAGGATCACGAAGCATACCTGCTGGGGTCAAGACTGGCACTACACACAAAGTTTGTTAATAGTTATTTTTTTGTTTTAATTTTGACCCCAAATGTTCAAGATACTTCTTTTATGACTCACCTTATAAACATGATATGAAGCATTTATAGTATATTGGTTGAAATGTCATTTCACACCAGAAGTGCAAAAACACATCTCATCCAGGATTAAAAAAAAAATTAAATGTGTCACTTTTATGTGGTGGTGAGGAAAAATTGCTATGTTGAAAGTTTGAAGTGAACATATTGAAAATTAGTGAAGTTATGAGTGAGCATTAACATACTGCAACATTCACTCATAACCTGGGCATTTTACCATATTTGTACACCAGATTTTCAGCATAGACTTTTTATTTCCCAACTTCATGAAGCTGTTAGGAGAAAATTTTCAGATCTCCCATGAAACATCATTCCGCACCACCGAAACATCAGTCCATGCAACAGGTGCTAAAACACATTTTAAAGAGCCCCTGACAATATACTGTCAGTCTGTTAATTTTGCTTCCTTACACTGTGTTAATGCTAGTTGGAAACATTTTATTTTATGAATGACAGTCTTATTTAGATACTACAGGTCCATTGTCATTACCTTGGTGTTCCCACCATTCTGAAACAGCCGTCAATCAGAAAGGCTGGTGACATCATATGCAGTACTGAGTCTCTTTCTTACAGTACTGCAGGGTGGCAGCAGGAGCATTTACAGTCACCGTTACTGTGATCTCTGCTCTCTGATCTACTGTGTATGCTGGCTTGCCAGTTTCTCCCACGCATTCAGAGAATTCAAAAATTAAAATGAGCCATGCTAACAGTGAAACAGTCTAATCTCACTGTAATCAAAGAAACAAATGTTTTTTCCATTTCATAGCCAAATGCATTTTATTCATGAGATTAACCAGGACTTCTGAAACCATAGTTCATGTAAAAAAATTCAGCAGCTGTTTCAGTAAATGCAAAAAATAGAACAGTATGAGTTAGGAAAACAGTCTGCACTGGTGTATTTTCAATCTTCGCGGCTCAGTTGCCTAATCCCATGTGGTCTGGTTGATTGTTGCTTAGTACTGTGTTCACAGCTTCCCCCCCCAGTAGCTCGGCTGGGCACCTACAGAAGTATAACTGCCCCTAGCCTGGGGAGCGACTGAAGAGAACTGAGTGCTGGGATGCTACCATAATCAAAACTGGCATGTTTTTCCAGCATTTTTCTGCACCCATCTTGGATAAGCTCCAGCATATGTAAAAGATAAAAATTTGACTCAGCTGGAGTAATAAAATGTGAACTGAGCTACCAGGAGGGAAGTTGTGGACATAGCTCTAAGCAATGGTAAGCCATACCACATTAATGAGCCAGAAAGACTGAATATACAGTACACCACTGTGGACTGCTTCCTGACTCATACTGTTCTGTGCTGTGCATTTACTGAATAAGATGCTGAATTATGTTTTTTATATGAACTGTGGTTTCGGAAATGCTGGTTCACCTAATGAATAAAATGCATTTGGCTAGGAAATGGAAAAAAACATTTGTTTCTTTGATTACAGTGCAGATAGACTGTTTCACTTTTAGTATGGCTGATTTTAATTTTTGAATCCCCTGGATGTGTGGGAGAAACTGGCAAGCCAGCATACACAGTAAATCAGAGAGCAGAGATCATAGTAATGATAACTGTAAATGCTCCTGCTGCCGCTCTGCAGTGCTGTAAGAAAGAGACTTGGTACTACATATGACATCACAAGCATTTTTGACCAATGGCTGTTTCAGAATGGCGGGAACATCAAGGTAATGACAACCTACCTGCAGTATCTAAAGAAGTCTGTCATTCATAAAATAAAATGTTCCTAACTAGCATTAATACAGTATATGGAAGAAAATCAACAGACTGATAGTATATTGTCAAGGGCTCCTTAATCAGGATTTGAAAATTGACAGCTGTCATGTTCTTGAGGTGGTGTGAAAAAATGACTGTGTTGAGAAGTTGGGGTCAAAATATTTAAAATTATCAAAGTTACGAGTGAACATAGAAAAAATTCAACGTATGTGCATAACTTCACAATTTTTACATATTCTGACTCCAAATTTTCAACATAGCCTTCTTATGACTCCATCTTATAAACATGGGTGGTGAAAATGTTCAAATCCTGCCCCAAAACTGATTTCACCAAGTGACAGTGAAATCACATTTCGGGCCTGACTTGCATAATTCTGTCATTGGTCATGAGGCGGGGTCCTAAAAAGGTCATATTGAAAATTTTGGGTCAAAATATGCATAAATGACAAAGTTATGCACCAAAGTTAAAAACTCCATTGAAATACAGTATATTGAACAGAACTTATCTTAGTTTCTCATATTGCAGTCGGCAGTTCCAGCAGCAAGACGTGTCTTTGATCGGAGAGTGGATCTTCTCCCTGTGACATGTTCAGGTGAGTGAGGGTGTGAGGTGGGTTTGAGGTGGTGGGTACTTGATCAGATCGGCAAGGGACCATTTCCTTTTTTGCAAGCTTGAAAAAAAAAGGGATGGTTTTCTTCATTTCGGGTCAGCTGACAGTCTGTTGGGGAAAAAACTGGGGCAGATGACCTGGAGGGGAGGGGCATCCACAGAAGTGGTACCGGGGTTGGGCATCCCGGTCTGATTAAATATATAAATAAATAAATAAACATTGGGACAGATGTGCCACCTGGAGGGGAAGGGGAAGATTGAAGCTGTACCAGTCCACTTAATAAATAAATAGAAATACAGTAAAAATAGATACAGAGAAAGGAAGAGACAAAGACAGAACAGGGGACCAGCAGCTCACTGCAGTCACTGTAGTCTGCAGCAGGACTCCAGTTTCCAGCTACGGAACTCAAAAAACCTCCTGCTGCTCCCATGCAGAAAACACAGGTGAGCAGCTCCTGTCACTACACTGGGCACCCTGGATTTTGGTTGCCCAGAAAAGGTATTTCTGACCACTGTTCTAAAAAACAAACATCAGAATCTAGCTAAACAGGTCCTGTTTAGCCAGGTTTAGGTGTTTGTTTTTGAAAATTACACTACTTTATTTTCCATTTTTTTTATTTCAAGGGGGAAAACAAAATGGCGTCTATCACAGCACAAAAAACATTTTTGGTGCAGCGAGATCAAGTGGTAAGAAACCAAATATGGTCTTGCAAAACACATTTTTTGGAGGTGTATCAGAATGTTATCCAAAAATCCTACTGAGCATGCTCAGAACAGAAAATAAAACTTTAAATCTTCATAATTCTGAAATCATTTAGTATTTTTTCACCAAACCTTCCAAGGGCACTACCTTGGCACAGCACACTTATACCCTTGAGGCTTCAGGAAAAAATTCCATTCCATGTAGGCTGTACGTGAGAGCAAACCCAAATCCTACATCAAGTATAGGAAAAAAAATTAGACATTTACAGGAAAATGACGTATGCGGATCTAGAAACCATGTAAGCTGCCATCACAAAACATTCCACAGATTTAGACCTCACCTCCAAGACAACACATGCAAAATGTCAGCTAATTTTGTGAAACACTGCCAAAGATATTAAGGTGCAAAGTTGGGGGTTTAACTTTGAACACCCTACTAAGTTCCAACTATAGGGGTGCTACCTCACCCCTATCATAATTACATGGGCTGGTGGCAACAATATTGGTTGCATTTGTGGCGTTAGATAGGAAACTTCCCAAGAATGTCATACCCAGTTTGGTGGGAGAACTACAAAACAGAATTCACTAGTTCTTGCACTATCACTGCAAACACATTTCTATTTTGTACTATCTACTGTACAGTTATCTCACCAGTTTGTGAGTTCCTTCACTCATTACTCCTCCTGGGTAATACTAAAGAAGATTCACCTAGTCTGTGCCTATAATCCAACCAGTGGTGGACTAAATGACCTAAACTGTCTCCGTGACAATATTAGGAAAAAGGTATAGGCTCCAGTGAGTTGCTTATACTAGGTGACCTTAACCTAAACTCGACAGGGAGAAATGCTAAACAGTATGAGCTGCTACTTGATGGTCTTGGCCTCAAGCAGCTTATCTTGCATCTTGCCAGATTTTCCACATCTGGTGGCCAACATACCCTCCTCAACTGGATCCTGACAGACACGTCTGAGAGGATCTCTGAATCTAGGTCCACTCCCTGATTCTATCTCTGATCATTCTCCAACTTATTGCATTTGAAAGATCACAATGCCTATAATTCCCCATATAATAATCCTCCTTAGAGATTTATCCAAACTAGACCTTGGATTATTTCATAGGGACCTTGCCCTCTTTGATCTCTAGTCTTGTCTTCTGGGGAGATACCTCTGCTACCCTAAATAACTTCCCTAAATATCTTCTCCTCCCTGCAAAATAAGCATGTCACACTTAAAAATATGAGAGTTGGGGGCACTGTCATGAAATGGCTCCAAAGTGACCTGCTATCGCTCATGAAGTCTAGGGATAAATTCTAGACTAGATTTAAGACTACCCAGGAGTGGTCTGATTTTCATGAGTGTTGACAACTCTGTAATGTTGGTGAAAAAAGCTATATGTGCAGCCAAGAGTGAATTTTATAAATCTACCTTATTAGCATCTGCCATGGATCCTAGGTGCTTTTGACACAATACTAAAAGTGTTGTGGGTGGCTCACTCAGATATCAAACTGTTGACATGCTCATTGGTGGGGTAAACTGTAACAACTCCAAAACAATTGCAGATACCTTTAACACACAGTTCTCTGACCTGTCAGCCCTCACCTCCTTGTTTCTTAATCCCAACTCTCGTGACAAACCTATGGCCTCATCTTCCCCCCACCTCATCCCCCCTTTTACTTTAAAACTGTGTTGGTGGGTGAGATTTATTGTTGTTGTATATAATCATTTATCTGCTGTGCTTTTTCTTACCACCCCTTGTTTCAGGGTGTGTATCAATGCTCTGTATGTTCCAATGTTCATTTTTTTCTTCCATGTTGTTGTTATAACCTGCACTGTATGTATATAAAACTCCAGTATTTTTATATTGTAAAACAATTCTATGTTATTGTATATAATCATTAATTTGCTGTACTTTTTCTTTTTCTTACCACCCCATGTTTTGGGGTGTGTACTAATGATCTGTATGTACCAATGTCACTTTTTTCTTCAATATTTGTTGCCACTTCATTGGCCCAGGTCATGCCTGAAAATGGTCCTCTGGATCAGTGCACCTGCCCGATTACCAAAGACATAAATAAAATAAAAGATTTGCAGGTTCCTGGCTAGTCTCTCCTCCTTTACTAGTACTGGCCCTAATATGGAACCAGAGCTTATCTGGTTGGGTGCACCTTTTCTTGCTTTGCCCATTTCCCACATCTTCAGCACATCCTTGATTACTGGAGTGGTTCCTGACCTTTGGAAGATAGCTAGGGTTGTCCCAGTATTTAAACAAGGGGATCCAAAATGTATTGAAAATTATCATCCCATAGCTGTACTGTCTCCTATCGGCAAATTGCTAGAGAAAGTTGTGATGTCTCAGTTAACTGAATACCTCCACAAATTTGATCTTTTGACCCCAGCTCACCATGGCTTCTGAAAGGGGTATAGCATTGCTACTGCCTTTCAAAAGTAACCTCTGAGGTCAGGACTGCCATGGGTCATAGTAAGCTGACTGGAGCAATCTTCAATGATCTCTCCAAAGTTTTCAACTTGATAGACCATAATCTCCTTTGTTCCAAGCTACATTCCTTTGTATTGTCTGACCCTGCTCTAACCTGGTTTGCAAATTATCTCCAGGGTAGGCAGCAGTCAGATACAACAGGACATTCTCTGAGATCACTCCTGTTGTGGTGGGTATCCCTCAGAGTTCCATCCTGGGACCTGTCTTATTTTTTTTGTTCATAAATGATGTACCCTAGGTGCCAGCCCACTGTAGTCCCACCCTTTATGCTGATGTCTTGACTTTACTAGCTAGCTCCCAAGTTATCAAAGTCATAAACTCCCAACTTAAGGCCGATATCCACCAAGTACAGTCACTTGCATTGAACAGATTAGTCCTTAAATTTAAGAAAATACAAGCTATGCTTTTTAGCTGTTGGGCAAAAATCAGTGCTATGTTTTGAAGCCCTGGATGTTACTAGCGCTGATAGCTCTTCTCTTATCCCTGACTCCTTCAAATATCTTGGAGTTACCCTCAAACCCCAGCTAGATCTCTCCCAGCACGTCCATGTAGGGCAGTTCATTACAAGCTTGGCCTGCCCTACAAGGCCAGACTCATCTTCACACCTGCAGCATCTCCCGCCTTGCCAGAGGCATGTTCCCTCCACCCTTAATTATAAGCTCCTTACTTTTACTTATGCTGCCAAGTCCACCTTATCTAAATGGGATGTTGCCTGTAACAGTGTATGTCATTTTGCCGTCTCAGCTCCTCACCTCGCTCATCACTGTGAGCTCTATGAAAAGCTGGAATAGTTGTCTCCGGGGAACTGTCACACCTGTGCCTTGGGTTGCGTTATTTATAAAGTGATTAGAACTGCCACCCCCCCCGTCCTGGTGGGGCAACTAAGATCTATTAACTGAAGTTACCCTTCCAGTTCTTGTGACTTTTCTGTGCTCTGCATTCCAAAAACCCGCACAGCCATGGGAAACCTGACCTTTGCTGTCTATGCACCCAGGCTATGGAACTCCCTCCCACTGCCTGTTCGCAGTGCCATCTCCCACTGTCTTTTTAAAAGATCCCTCTGGGATCACATGAAATCTAATTCGGCTTGTCATTGCACTTAGTTTTGATATCCTTCTCCCTTCTGTGATTGGTGGGCTCTAGTCCTTGGTCTGGTCTGCTTAGGAACGTGATTGTATACATTTGTGTCTTATGTACATATTGTTCAAGTTGTTATGAACTTTGCTTTTACTGTTACTTTACCCATATGCTGTTGTCTTTTCACTGTTAATTGTATGTCTGCATACCTTGTAACCTCCCAGGTTGTACCTGAAAATAGGCATTTATTTGTCTAGTGTGCTTACCTGGTCAATAAAAACTAAATAAATAAATAAAATATCATCTCATTTTAAATCACAGCAAAGTTGTAAAAGAAAAGGGTAAAAAGTGCAGTACTTACAGAAACATAGCTCTGTGCTTGAGTGAAGACATTTAGTTGCAGATTAGATTTTATTGGAAATATTTGTAAGCATGTCTAGCTATCACAGGTAATGTATACTACTTGAGTTTTGTAACTGTTAAAATTCATTTTGTGGCAAAGCTGACCTACTGTAAGAGAAAGCTTGTCATATTTTATAGGGATTCTAATTCCTCAATTAATCAGGGCAGTCTGGAACTTATGAAAGGGGCGTTTTTGGCTAAGTGTGTCGTTCTTTGGGTGAGCCACCACCAGTATGTGCAAGCCCCTTTTGGTTTGACAGTAAAACTAAGCATAAGGAGGTATTACCAAGATGGGGTGGCTCGGCACATGCATGCAGAGCCATGTAGTCATGTGGTGAGAGGGGCACGTCCACCATCTTGAACAGGGCATCACTGCCACCACAATGGCCAGTCATATTCCCGGCTCTGTCTCTTCCGCACAGGCATGCAGCAGCCATTTTGGGGAGCAGCACTCATGGCATATATGTTGGATGTGGTGGCCTCTAGTGGTGGACCAGGAAGAGGCTTTAAAAACTTGTCTGGGACACAGACTGTACAATAATAATATTGGTTACTCAAAAAAAAAAAATTACAAAAGGGTACAAGGTTGATTGGGCTTTAAGGATATAATTATGGTGGCTGTACAGTAGCAAAGATGAAAAATTGTCCATGCTAATAAGCAGTCCTGGGTACATGATCAGGTGTATGTGTAATGTAAGACATCTCTTTGATATGAACATAGGTATTTTGAAATATTAATATTATTTTATGGCAGTGGCCCCAGGGATGGACAGCTGGCAGCCTTTTTGGGGGGAGAGCGGTGGTGGGAAGCCACATTGCCACAGTAAGTCCCTCCCCCCATTAGCTCAGGTTCAAGGTCAGGATGAATAAAAAAATGGAGAAAACAAGTCTAACTCCAATTTCTCCTCAGAATGCAACCCTGTGGTGCTGTAGCAAGTGGAGGCAGTTACCGCACACAAAGTTTTTATGTTTCTGTACTTCGTACTTTCACAGCTTGCAGTAATCCAGGATGTAGTAGTAGTACAATTGCCCCCCCAAAGCTGCTTAAAAGCTTGCAATTCATTCAAATCAATTCAGTTGTATTGGTTTTCATTCCATCATTTTAACATTTAGAGGGGTGATTAGTCTCATCATTCGGCTGAATCAGGGTCAGCATGACCACTGTCGGCACGATGACCCACTCATCAGTCAGGAAACTACACTTTAAATATGAAAGTGCCAATATGAGCTGAGGTCCCACTGCTATCTCTCTTCTGTGGAAACCACTCTCTGGCCTCATCTTTGAATTTTACATTTTTTGCCACGCCAGTATGAGCTGAATTCCCCCCGTTTTCTCTCTTTTTTGTGGGGAAACCACACTCTGGCTTCATTTTTTATATAGTGTGCTCTGGGCCATAAAAGGCTCACTGGTGATCCCAGAGGGACCTTTTAAAAAGACAGTGGGAGATGGCACTGCAAACAGGCCTCACTACAGGCCCTGGGTGACAGAGCATGAGAGAGGATCTGTAGTGTGGTTGGCTCTCCTGAGCTGTTTCAGTGGGTTCTTGATCTGGCCAGAAGTAACCACCAGCCGAAAGCTTGAGGTGTTCACGGACACATCTGGGGGCTTTGGGGCTTACCTTCAAGGGAAATGGTACACAGGAAACTGGCCCCCTTCCTGTAGAGAAGAAAGCTTGACCAAGAAGATTATTCATTGGAATTTTTTCCTATCATGATCACCTTGGTAGTGTGGGGGTGAGCATTTCTGAGATAAGAAAATAACCTTTAGGACAAACAACACTGGAGTGGTCCACACTATTAATGGGTAGCTAAGGGCCAGGGACCCTTTGGGTGATCTCATCTGGGTTTTTGTGCTGAAATGTTTCTTTCTTAATATCCATTTTTAAGCTGTGCATGTGCCAGGTGTGGATAACGTCTTGCTGATGACTTTCTCATTTGCATTGGTAGAGGTTCCAGGAACTGACCCTAAAAGTGGAAGTGCATTCCAGGGAAGTCCCAGTCTATCTCTGGGAGTTGGTGATCTAGAAGTCTGGGAGGTACTCAGGAATTAATTAGTGTCCAGCACACAAGCAGCATACTGAATGGGTGATGAGATATTTCTGAGTGTGTGGTAGGCCCAGGGGTGGCAGAACACATGGATCATCTTAAGGAACCAGGTATGCCTGAAATGAGAAGCTGCAGATGAAATGAGAAGTTTTACACCAGGGGCCAGCATTTGGCCATTTTGTGGTTCTTCAAGGTCATTGGTCTGGAGGACAATATTTGCATTTCAGCTCCACAAAATGTGGGAGATATGGCCCTGCAGTACTCCAAAATGACCGTACAGGCATTGGCCAATTAGTCCAGTCCTGCTGGAACAGTTGTAGGATGAACTGCCGAAGGTATGCTCCTTGCCACCAGATGCATTGCATTTCCCACAGCATTCTCAGTGGCCTTCTACAGAGCCTTTGAGATGTTTAAATTGGTCCAGCCAAGTATGGTACCAAGGTTTGTGGTAGTCTTGGGGGATGAAGATGGGGTGGTGACCCAAGAAGGTAGTATGTCTGGCTCCTAAGGAGCAAGGCCAACCAGATGGCTCAGGGATGCTGGTACAGCCTGAGGCCTCCTCCAGGGGTTCTGTGGGACATCCACACCTGGATCTTGGAACACCTAGCTGAAAGGGTTGGTGGAGGGGGGGTCATGTACTTTCAGCATAAAGACAGCACCCTACTGACGGCATTCCAGTTTTGCCCCATTCTAGAAAAGGCCATGAGGTGGTTGGGTGTGGATTCAGTGGAGTTCAACACCTATTCCTTCCGCTTTGGGCTGCTACATATACTAGGGCCAAGGGTTGACTAATGGTTAGATCCAGTTGCTTGGCCGGTGGAGGTTACAGGCTTTTGGAGGGTATGTGTGACCACATTTGCTTTAACTTCTTGTTTTTGTTTCCTGGCAGGTGGCATTTCCCAGATAAGGCAGATTTGTTGTGCGGGCACTCAAGGGGATGATATCCTTTTCATGGACCCTTGGCAGCAACATGTACACTGGCTGGGATGTCAAGGGATGAGATGTAGTAACTTGCTGCTGTGGGTCAAGGCTCAAGCTCAAAGGCAGGGTTCTCCCAGCATTTTGGTGGTACATCTGGGAGGAAATGATCTGGAAGTGGTGACATCACTGGAGCAGCTGCACCAGATGATGGAGGACTTGTTTTTGTTTCAGGAAGCCTTTAAGAGGGTGCACATAGTCTGGTTGCACATCATCCAGTGGAGGCACTGGCAACATGTAAGAGACCCCACTGCAGTTGGGAAAGCCTGCAGGTTGATCAACATTGTCATGCAGAGTTTTATGGATGCTATTGGTGGGACAGTTCTAAGACAAGATGAGATAGTTGCTACTGTACCCCAATTCTATGCCTGGGATGGTGTGCATTAATCAGATATAGGTTGTGATGTGATAGGTTTTTAGTTCACCTACAAAGTGCTGAGGAGGAATTACCTAGTGTAATGGGCTTGAAGGGATGAGCACCAAGAGCAGTGCTCACCTTGTGGCAGCACAGTAGTCTTGTAAGGAGTGTACAGAGGGGGTAATGGGGAAATTCACATCTTCTTCAGATGGTTTTCTCCTGATGCTGGCAAGAGTTGAGGGCCTGGATGGCTGGACTACCCTCTTCAGGGAGTGGTCTGGCGATATCCCCTTTGGGCATGGTCTCCATGTGCAGCACTGTTCGGGAGAGGGGAGCACCTCACATGGCCCAGGAGTCACCCGTTATGCCTCAGAGACTGAAGCACTTCCAGAGGTCATACCCTTTGTCGGATCCCCATTAGGGTAAGGAGATGACCAAGGTCACAGCCTTGGTACCACTTCCTTGCTGCACACATCACGCTACTAATGTAACTTGGGTTACAATTATGGTTTGGGTTACAATTATGGTTTTAGTAAACACGTGGCTGTAGTCATTTTCCTCCAGTGCATTGTGTACGTCTCTGGGTGAAGGGAGGGGAATGTGGCTTGCTAAGACAATGGAGAGCCTGCAGAGGATTGCTGCAGATGGAGAGTTGTCTGTGGCCACTGCCCCAACACATGGGATGACAGGTTAGGGAGGTAAGCAGGGAGACTCCCACCAGGGGATGAAGCTAGGCAGGCAGGTAGGGGGTTCCTGGGGGCAGAGGGCTTGTGGCCAGAGGGGAGGAGCAAAGGGGTATTTAACTGGGAGCACTGAAGTACAGAGCCCTCTTGCTTCTCTACTCCAGCTGCAATTCCCACCCTCCTACCCTCATAAAAGCAGGAAATAAGAATGACAGGGCATAGGGAACTCACTGTCCCACTATGGGGGACTGCTTTAGGGGTTGAGAAGGAATTTTCCCATTTTCTTCACCTGAGGTTTTCTAGGTTTTTCATGTTCTTCAGTGAGCTTAAAGAGTTTGTTAGCATAGGTTTAGTGGTAGATTGTCACAGTCTTTTAACACATGACATCATGGTAGTCTCACAAGGAGTGTACAAAGAGGGTAATGCAGAAACTTGTGTCTTCTACTGATGGTTATCCTCAAGGCTGGCAAGAGGTGATGCCTGAATGTCTGGAGTACCTTCTGTGGGGAACAGTCAGGAGAATAACATCTTTGAGCATAGCCTGCATGTGCAGCACCATCCAGTGAGGGAGGGATACATGTCACATGCCCCAGTATCCACCCCTTATGCCTCAGAGACCAGAGCACCTCTAGAGGCTGTAGCCATTGTCAGTTCCCCTGTGGGGTAGGGGGATGGCTGAGGTCAAGTCTGACCAACCAAAGTCTTGCTACGATTTTCTTGCTGCATACGTCATGCTACTAATGTAACTTGGGTTACAATTATAGTTTCTGTGAAAAGATGGCTGTGGTCATTTTTCTCCAAAGTGTTTTGTAAGTATCAGTCTGTTTGGGTGAAAAGAGGGAAAATGTGGCCTGCTAAGACAACAGTCTGACTAAAATGATCAATTCCAAATGTTACTTGCTCTGTAGGGTCAACAGCAGTTTTGCTACAGAGGCAAGGGAAGTAGTTTCCTTACACAGACACACTATTACCAATTCTGGAGTATGGAAGCATTCTATTCAATGGCATCTCAGATTCAGATCTCTCCAGGCTAAATGTTTCCTATGAAAATACACTAGTTGCTGCTTTAATACTACTGCCAACCATACATTGCCTTGGAATTCTCTTCCTAAATGCTAAGACCTGGTACAGCTGGGAAGTCATAATTCTTAACATTCTGAGTTCTGTGCCACCTAATGTATTGTATAACATAGTGCAGCCCTACAAAATTTCTGACAACCTGTGTTCCTCTGGGGAACTTCTCCATAAACTCCCTTAACCAAAATCAAAATCTGGTTAAAGTGATTTCGGTTTCTATAAGCCACTTATCTGGAATAGTCACCCACTTAATGTCAGGCATTTTACAGTCAATATCTCCTTCAGCATCTTAAAAGAAAATCTGCATTTGTTCATCAGGTGTCTGAACTTGCTTTGCAAACTAACAAACATTTGAGACCCTTGTATAACAGGTAAGCACTGATGCACCTGTCTTGTACTCCTGACTGATGCTTCTTTCGGGGGCTTTTACACTTTTGTTTGTTACTATAGGTTTACACAATTTCATGTTTTCACTAGGCTTATTGCCCTTACATTACAATAAATGAAACATACCTTCTCATCCAGATTACAGTAAATGCAACATACATTCTCACCCTGAATTGCTTTTAAATTTTGATGTACCTTGTTCCCTCACAAGAAGCGCTTCTAGTATATAAATGTACATTTTCACCTTATTTTGTGCTCTCTCCCCTCTATGATGTACAGTAGCTATAAAAGGGTTTCAAGATCTAGTTAACCCCAAGTCAAATTAGTGTGGCAGGACTGTAAGGTGTTTACTGTTATCGGAACTGTAAGTTTTGCTATTGTTGAATTCTGATTATCGGTACTGTATTACCACAGCTTCCTTAAAGGCATCCTCTGGGAGGTTATCACTATCAAATATGACAATCAATGCACTTCAGTAACAGCCAACTTATTAATTGATTGTTTTTCATTTAGTAACCATTGTCAACTAGATGGTGTAAATTAGGCCCTAAAACAGATACTGTATGTCCAATTTGTGTTTTATTAAAGGCTGACATTTTTGGAACATCTCATTACTGTACACGAGTAATTTCTCTGTTAGAGGGGTGAAAGGATTGTGCAACTACACCCCACTGGATCAGCTTCACCCAACATTCTCTGGCGGCAGTAAAACCAAGCTGAGCGCTAGAGTGCGAGGAGTCCCCCTGATACTCCACTGTTGATCCAACGAAGGCCTAATGACCAGGTGCAGTATAGCTCAGAGCATGGGATTTTTATTTGCACTAATCAGTCCTGCTTGACCTTTCATTTTGTTCAGGGGTAAGAAGACCAGAAGGTCAGCAGAGCATGATCTCTTTGTGCAAATGTCATGTGTAACATGCTTGAATAGGATACCGGTACAGGGTGGAATGTTTGTGAGTCATCAGTTGTTAGGTGCGTTTGTTGGAGGGAATACATTTTGATTTCTTCCCCTTTGCTCTACAGATAATCCAGAATCATCCACAGATAACTGAACCAACTTATAAAATAAAATGACATCAGTATGCATTAAAAGCAAGACTGTCAAGACCCGTAATTTATTTTGTGTTTTTGGTGGTGATGTACAGGATTACTCTGAGATAGCCTCATTTAGACAAATCACTTATTTTCCAGGAGAGTCCTGGGGCATGTGAAGATTCAATACGGTTACTGACTAGGTTACCAATCAAAGTTAAAATATACTGCACAGGTCAAATACAATTATATTTACAGCAGGGTACAATATGTATATGTAGTAGACAGTAGTACTTTCAGTTATGAAGTCTATGATCTCATGATGGCAACTCCAAGCAGATGGAGCATAATCAGTTTCCTAAAGTAGAAAGATTTTACAAAAGAATTCCCACGTACTATATTCCCATCCAAATATTATTTATTCCCCTAACAACTAGACCCTTGCTAAGTTGGGAATTTCCTCCTCATTGGGCACTTAATGTCAATGACAAAAAAGACTTGCCCAGTGTCAATATGGTTTTGTACCTGATAGAAATGACACACATTTGTTGTGTTGAAAGGATAGCCTGTGACATGCTTGACCACGATTGAGTGAAACCAAAAATGGTGACTTAATCAATGCACATGTCATGGGGGCTACTGACAACATTCAGCAACCAGATGGGGTGGGTTGGCGCATATAGCGACAGGATGTTGCTACATGTACATGCGCAGGGGTGGGTGGGAGCAAGCATGCTCAGCGAGGGGGCGGGAGGGTTTTTGAGCGGTGATGCTGCAGTGGGCTGCCAAGCTGGCCCTGTGGCATGGTGGGTGGGTTTCATGGCTTGGATGGACAGGGTGCTGGGTTCAGGTCTGGGTGTAGGTACATTTTTGTTGCACCGTGCCTGAATTTTTTTTTTGCATGTTTTGCACCCCCCTGGAGTTGAGAATCCTTAAGTAGGGGGATGCTGGGGGGCACAGCCCCCTGCATAAAACATAATAATTGTAAGTGCCCGGCGCCGTTTTGCTGTGCATCAAGGAGTCACATCGCCGAAATTGATTTTTGGCCATGTGATTTCACCCTAACAGCGATCACCTTTCCGCCGTTGCCATTATGAGATAGAACCATTGAAAGTGTTTATGGTTATATTGAGTCAACAGGATTGAACTGCCTTCCGGTTACTTTCCCAGATGGCACCATGACTTCCTGTTACTCTCCCAGATGGCACCCTAATGAACTGCTGACTGCCACTGGACCAACCCCAAAATGCAATGTTTTAAATATTTAAACCTTTCCTGATGTGCTTATATAAAATATGTTTGAATAGAGTTAATGTGTTTAGCACAAAATGGATCCATGATCTCTTCTGACTTTTGCTATAATTTTCATGACTTTTGACATTTTGATCATGACAGTTAATAAAAGTTAAATGAAAGTTAATTTTCTTCAACATTTCTGTGGCAAAATCTCTAGTTATAGCTTTTTATCATTTAGTCATGGGGACAAGGCAACGGGCTGTGAACCGAAGCACTGTACCATAAAGATCAGGAGTACACTTGCTCAATTGATATCATTGGGTTTTGACGTTGGCAGTCATTTGAGACTGTTTTATGTGTGGGGAATACAAACATGATCTAGGTGTCTTTACAAAATTAAAATACAATAAAAATAAGGTATAACTAGTTAGAATGATGAATGAATTGCATGGATTGCTTATTGATGTGATACACTCAAGTGGCAATACTTTACTTTCCCATTTTAATACATCCATTTAATGGTTTGTGCACCCTTACAGTAGAAGTTATCTTTGACTCAGTTAAACACATTGGAACCATTAAGTCATGATCTATATGATCACTGAGTTTGATTTTTTTTACGTAGCTGCAACTTCAAAAATGTAGTTGTTTTCTAGTTAATCCTGCCATCACTGGCCTGCCATCTTGGTTATATTTTTATCCCATAACCACATGCAGATTATGTCACAAATGATATTGGCTACAGGGTTCTTCAGTGACAATAGGCATCAGGTGGAAATTGAAC
Organism: Neoceratodus forsteri; assembly: GCA_016271365.2. Taxonomy (NCBI): domain Eukaryota; kingdom Metazoa; phylum Chordata; order Ceratodontiformes; family Ceratodontidae; genus Neoceratodus; species Neoceratodus forsteri. The sequence goes on along the minus strand of CM057455.1, from coordinate 1,336,022,875 downwards.
TTGTGGTGAAAATGTCCAAAACATAATGTACAGTGTTGAAAGATAAATGAATGGCACCCTTCAGCTTGAAGGATGGTGCCATAGGAAAACATAGGCTGAAGATAACATCTTGCTTTGGTTCACCTTGGTCCTAGATGACCAGAAGACAAAGTCTAGAACAAAGGTATAATATTTTAGGAGTGCAGAGTTTAGGAGAGTGGAAAGACCCTCCAAGAAAAATTGAGCAGAGTGGAAAGCATTGAGGAAGAAGAGGACATGTGGGAACTATTTAATGGTAGTATTTTGGAGGTAACTAAAACCTTTCTGAAGCAGGCAAGTAAAAACAAAAAACACAAGAAACTAATCTGGTTCTCTGGGAAGTGAGTGATGCAATCTGGACAAAGAGTGATGCATTCAAAAAGTACAAGGGGAATCAATCTGAGGGAAGTAGAGATGCATTCTTAATGAAAATTAATGAAATGAGGCAGTATAGCGCAGTGGTCTAAGGCTCTGAGCTGCAAATCTGGTGACATCCAGCAGACCAGACCTGGGTTTGAATCCCACAGCTTCCACTTGCATACTGTGTGACCCTGAGCAAGTCACTTAACCTCCTAGTGCTCCCAGGTCGCTCCTGTAAAAAAGCTTTCAGCTTAGTGTGCTATACCTGGTTAAACAACTAAATAAAAAAAAAAAAATGATCGAGGCAAGCAAAGCTGTAAGGAGGGTAAAGACAGAGACTTAACTGAGGATAGTTGAGGGGGTTAAGGAAAATGAAAAGGCCTTTAACCATATCAGAGAGAAGAGGAAGTCATTATGAGGCCTACGCTATAAAATGTATTTGTATAGGAGGATCAAGAGAAGGCTGACATCCTTAATGAGTACTTATGCTCAGTATCCATGGAAAAGGTGGAGGGTCCTCCCTGACTGTGGTAGGCAGGCAGTGTGAGGAGGCAGAGGGAACTGAACTTTGGGTCAGTGTTAGGGAATACAGTATTTAAGGGACTAATATCATTTAGAGAGAATGAGTCACCAGGACCAGATAAGTTGCACCCCAGAGTACTGAGGGAATTGGGACAGGAACTTGCATGGACCTTGATAGTCTTTTTCAACCACTCCCTGGAGAGTGAGGTAGTCCAAGTGGATTAAAGGAGGACAGACATGATCCCCCTGCAACAAGAGTAGAAGCAGGGAAGACAGGGGAAACTATAGACCAGTCAGTTTGACATCTATTGTGGAAAAACACTTGGAGATTGTCACCAAGGAGCATCTGGTGGAATTTCTTGAAGTGAATGGACTCCACAACAGGAGGCAGCATGTAAAGGGAAGGTAATGCCAGACTAACCTGATTGAGTTATTCAACTCTGTAACAAGAACAGTGGACAAGGTTCAGGTTGTTGATGTGCTGTATCTAAATTTCAGTAAGGCCTTTGACTATGTAACCCATAGATGGCTTATCAAGAATCTGGATGATCTATTGGCTTGGGTAGTGCTAAAAAGGTGCGTAGCAAATTGGCTAGGAAGAAGGAAATGGAGGCTGGTTGTTAAATGGAAAACATTCACAGGTCAGGGAGGTGACAGGTGGGATACCAGAAGGGTCAGTGCTGGGACCACTACTGTTTAATGAGTCCATCTGCAACATAGGGAAAGGGATCAAGTGAAAAATTAGCTTCTTTGCAGTGAGATGACACAAAACTCTGTGACAGGGTAGACTTCAAGGAGGGGATCAGGGACATGAGAGACCTAGAAAAGTTGGAAGGGTGGACCAGGGTGTGGCAATGAATGTTTAATGTGAAGAAGTGCAAAAATATGCACATAGGCAGTAGTACCCCGATGATGGCTTATTGGCTAGTGGGTAAAAAAAAATCAATATGCTCACTGAGGAAAGGGATTTGAGGATCATTAGTGATAGCCATAAATCCACAATCCATTGCACCTGAGCACTTGTAAAGGCAATCAGAATGCTGGGATGTACAGGGAGAGGGTTCTGTAGTGGGAGAAAATAGTTACTTTAGCTTATCTGTGCATGGCTGGTGAGACCACACCTGGTGTACTGTGTCCAGTTTTGGAGCCTGCACATGAAAAAGGACAAAGACTGCATAAAATCTGTCCAGAGGTGTCCTACAAAGATGATCCAGGTTCAGCAAGGAAAATCATACGAGGGGTATTTAGCCAGCTTGAACAAGTACTTGCTGGAGGCCAGAAAGGGAGAGGGGAGATATGATAGAAACATTTAAGTGTCTGAAAGGGATCAACAGGGTAGTGTCATGACCTGTATAAGCATAGCTTGGGGTCAACAACTAGAAGACACAAGTAGAAACTGGTGGGGGGTTGGGTTGATTCAGGACAAACATAATAAAGTGCTTCTTCACAGATGGGGTGGCAGATAGATGAAGTGATCTGCCAAGGAAGATGGTACATGTCATGATGGTGACAAGTTTCAAAAGAGTATGGGACAGCTGTAAGGGGCTAGTGGAAACTACAACAGTGAAGGTGGTGGAGAGTGAGGCAAGAGAATAAACTACCAACGGGCATTTAGTCTAGGCACATTGGTAGTTTATTCTCTTGCCTTGGTGGAGAGTGAGGCAAGAGAATACACTACCAATGGGCATTCAGTCTAGGCACAACCAAGTGTAGGTTTTATAACAGATGAGTCACACTTGTTATACCAAAACAGTAGATACAGTATATAAGTAATTTCACTGACCAATTTTAAGAGAAAAGTAAGGCTGAGGAGGGTGGAAAGGTATAGCCATCCAGGGACCCCACGAAGTAAAGCAGAGAAAAACATTAATAATCTCCCTTGTCACATATGGAATGAAAAAAGGAGGAGGCACTTTTCAGCTCAGTTTGGTGCTCACACTTCTCCATGCAATAGTATACTCTGAGAAAGAAAATAATAATATATTAAGAATATATACATATGTTTATATAAATGAGTTTATTCTCTTGCCTCACTCTCCACTAAGGCAAGAGAATAAACTACCAATGTGCCTAGAATAAATAAATGAGATTGGCCACTTTTATTGTAATTGAAATGCCTTGGTGGTCCAGGGATTTGGGGCCAATGAGATCATTGCTATGGCAGTCTGTAAATATATTTATACATACTAGGGCCCTTGATTTGAGAGAATCTCATATTTCTGTTGAAAAGTGCAATTCAGAGTGGTAGCAGCATTTCAGGGCTTCACACTGTTAGGAGGAGGCAAGAGCTGTATTCAGAGCTACCACAGTAATGCAGGGGAATCTCCAGCAAGACATGGCTGTGAGGGTTTGCCTCAGTGTGAGATCGTTCAGAACTCAGGCTGTGTTCTGACACAGTGTATGGTCACAAGGTGCAATCTCAGGGGAGCTGTACATTTAGTTTGGCAGGTGAAAAGCACCGTGTATACTTACACGGCCTGTCTCCCATTCAAAATAAATATAAATTAAGGCACAAGAGCAGAGGAGAGATTTAGCCGTTGCCCACATCAATAAAAGGGCACCATGCTGTGTACCAGCACATAAGGAGACACGTAAATGACAATAATACAGTAAAAGCAGCATGTAAATAAAACAAAAATAAACCTATGGGTTATAGGTAAAAGGACTGAGACCTTGGCAGAACAGGCAGTACCATCCTGAGGGGTTCAGAAGCAAAATGATACATGAAGCCAGTAGGTTGCATATGAGAGACATACTAGTATTTTATAGATTCATAGGTTCATAGTATTTAGTACAAGCCCACGAACATTTTGTGCCATGTAAGGACTTGCCACCAGTTCAATGGTAATATACCCATTTGTTTTCTCCCATGTGTTTGTCCAATAATCTTTTACACTATTTATCTGGGACAGGAAGAATACTTTAACAATGGATTCATTTCAAATGTGGTACAGAGGCAGATGCAAGGGTGTACTCACACATATGATAGTCTCAGTGGTCTAGGAGACTTGGAAGGTGAGGTTGCTAGCCAAGGAAGGAGCACTAGTTGTGGTGAGAAGGAGGAGAGAGAACCAGCCATCTTATTTAGAACAGAAGTGTTAAAGAAGCAGTTTAGGGGAGGTGCTTCATGGCTGAGCCCAGATTTCATGTGGAGAGCCTTGGGACAGCCTCTAGGAGGAGTTAAACTAATCAAATACTGTAGTGTAATGGAAAATTGAGAGATATGGCTGCAAACTAAAGTGCCATACAATAAAGTGCCAATTTTATTGCAGTTTTCTCACAAAGAGTTTAAGATGGGTAAATGTATCAGAATGAAACACAGAGACATACAAAACTTCACAGACCAGGTGACTTATGGTTCCCTGGGGTCATTGTGTAACAAACAAAATCAGCTACATGCCCCAAAGGTCCACTTTCCAGTCATATAGGTGAATGTGTGCTTAGTCAAACTTTGTGATTATTTTATGTGTTAAAAAATATACAAAGGTCTACCATTTTTCCACTGAGAAAAAAAGGGGTGGGGCCTAAAAGACAGTTTCTCAGGAGGCTCAACATGAACATTCCATTGTGGCTTAGGCTGTCTCAGAATTCCATGAAGGAAGGGTGTGTGATTGGTGCTGTGGGGGCATCAAGGCAAAGGATTTTAGTCTCTCATGAAAGTAGAAAATAATTTATGCAGAATTTTCAGCTGTTTAAAAGGGTCTACACAGCTCAAAATATGGGATTTGAATGTACTGTTAAGGAAAGATCAAGCAGGGGAGACCAGACCAGAGGGAAGGTTCAGTCGGCCTATAGAGGCCCACAGCAAGATAGGGTGTATTGGGGACTGTCCTCTAGTGAAGCCTAATTTAATAAGAAATCACTTGTATCCTGCAACAGGATTAGTAGAGGAACATGTGAGACTTGGGAAAGGTTAGCTATTGCCTGCTGCATTGAGATACCTGCATTTACAGTGAAAGTAATCAGGATGAAATTCCACATCCAGTATTCTGCATCCAGCAGTTCTAGTCCATTGAAGGAAGCATCATCTGTCTCCAGGATCATAACCACCAGCAGTCCACTGTTCATCTCCAGCTTCATTCAACATCAGATAAGGACTGTGATTTTATTTATTCATTTAAAAAAAGGACATTGCTTAAATGACATTTATTTAAAAAAAAATAAACTTTACAATAAGGGACTCAAGCACAATAGATGTTGGGGAGCACTTGGTATTAGAAATATAGTCAGTCTGCTATTTAAATGTGAAGTAATTAAATGATTACTAGAGATTTCATATTTATTTATTTTATTTATATCTTAAGTTGTACCAAGAAAGTCATACTGAGCTGGTATAAACTTGCTTCCAGATGTGTTCTAGGAGGAAGTGGAAGTACAGTTCAAAACAGAAAATAGTATATAGTGCATTTAAAAGAAATAAAGCATATAATAGTAACAGTAGATAAAAGTACAATTACATCATGACAAAGAACAGTTCCACAGAATCAACACTAGTATTCTTGATTCTCCAGATTCAGTTCAGAAAATGAAATGTGTGGTTCAAAACCTCACCCAATTGCTAATCTTTACCTACTCTTGCTAACTTTGAAATACAATTCTGATCCTGCTATTGCCTGCTTTTGGCAGAAGGAGACTGCTAATAAGCCACAAAATTGGTCCACATTATGGAAAAACATCTATCAAAATATCCCAATGGACCATTTAAGATTGATTCAATATGAGGTTCTACATAATGCATACTTGACTCCACAAAGAATGTTTAAATGTGGGTTATCTGCTTCAGACATCTGAGTTAAATGTGATTTGGCAGAGGAGACATTTGCCCATATACTTTGGAATTGCCCAAAAGCACAATTTATTTAGAATGTAATTCAATGAGATATAGGCAAACAACTGTCTTTAACACAGCATTTAACTTTGAAACATGCATTTTAGGAAACTTTGATTTGGTGACTGGTGCTTCTGACAAATCTTTATTATCTATGATAACCATCTCAACAAAACAACTAATAATACATCATTGGTTAAACAAATAAAACCTCAGCATGAAGGAAGGGACCTCAAACATACTGTTTAACCTTCAAATTACCAGATTAATCTATTTATTTCATAACGACATTTCTGGATTTTATAAAAGATGGGAAAAGATATATAACTTGCTATTATAATCTACTTAACCAAGTTGTCTAATTTAGGTCTGAATTATGTGATTCTGAAACTTACTGATTCTCATCAGGTGACAGACTTGATAAGATCTATCTGTTCATGACCCTTATGGGAACAGGGCATGATATATATACCACACTCGTATAACATTATATATGGGGTTTGTTAAAATGGGATTTGTTAAGAATATTTATATGTGTTCAATTATGTTTGTTTTATTTCAACATGTTGTACACTGTATATTATAAACATTTTTAATAAAATAAAGTTACAAAAAAGAATCAACACTAGTACACAGTATTACATAGTAGCTCAGTTTCAGTCTAGGGGGCAAACACAGAGACCGGACCACAGTACATTTGCTGTAAATGCAGGTTTCTTAGTGCAGCAGGCAATACCTAACATTTCCTTGGTCTCATTCACTACCCTACTGACCCTGCTCTGGGACATGGGTTTTCCCTTATTCAACTAGGTTTCACTGGAGACTAGTGCCCACTATGCCCTATCCTTATATACTATTACACAATTGATATAAAAATCCTGTATCTTGATTGGTCAAGCAGGGTCCTTACCTGTTGGTAAATCCCACCATAACCCTGGGTAAACTCCCAACAAACCTCATAACAAAAAGTGAAAATGAGACATCACTACAGAGTCCTTTCTCTTTTAGCATTCCATTCATTTAGCCAAGAAGACAAGAACTTGTTCGAATTTTGTGCTGGCTGCCCTGTTGCAGTGAACCAACCTAGCTCTGTGGGCAGGAACTTTTCCTTTGGACTGTCGCCATTCATTCAGCCATCTTGCTTTTTGAACACTGAGACAAAATGTCCACTCTAGAATTGAGTTTTGAATATGGCAATAGAAAGGAGATAGACAAAATCTTTAACAGCATATTGGCAGAAACACAAAATGAGCAATTTCTCCAAAATGAAGCACCTCCGGCATCACTCAGCAAGCAGGATGGATTGATAAACTTGACTGGACAGGCTTTTCACAGCTCTGCCCCTGAAACAATTGCTGTGACCATTGACAAAACCACAAATCCTCCATTCATGGTACTTCAAATGTTGACTGCCACTGTAACTTCAGTCTGATGCAAACACACTGAAATTTCGACAAATGCCATAACAAAATTAGAGTGGAGACAGCAACAAAGTCCCACCATGAAACAAACCAGATGGGCACTGACTGTTTTCACAGACTGGTATAGTTAGAAAGGCATTCACATTTATTTAAAAACAATGCCCTTTGCTGACATCAATGATACACTCTGCATGTTTTATGGCACAGTCAAAAACAATGCTGGTGAGGAGTATGGGCTTACTAGTTTTGTTTGCCTGTGATCCGGACTTACTAGATTTATATATGGCCCCCATAATTAGACCTATAAACTTTATGGATTATACAGCCTTCATAAATGCTGTGGGTTCAAATGTGTAGAAAGTGGAACCACCAAGAAGGCAAAGACAAGGTCTCTCATCACCCTGTGCTCGCTGACAGTGAGCTCCAGTTCCTCAGAGAATCCCATGATGTGTCACCAAATGCTACCACAGGTCTAGTTAAACAGGTAAGGCTGGACATACAATTGATAATGGCTAGATGAGGCAATGAGGATGTCTAATCTTTTACAACCAAGTCATTTGAAGTAAAAACTTTTGAATCTGGCTTGAAATACCTTACAAAAACTTTTTATGAACATATAAAAATCTTAAGCTACTAGATGTCACAAAACAAGCTACTCAGGGTTTTCTGTTGCAAGAGGCAGATAACCCCTCATGTCCCATTACCAGCTACCTGAAGTACAATCAATTCCTCTTGTATGCATATTCTCGACATGACATTTTTGTGCAGACAATCGGAATAGCCTGTAAATGGAATTACTGATTTTAGCAATAGATGTACAGCCATTCTTTCAGAAACTCAGACACATTTCTCTGTGGAAAAAGTAGCTTTATTTAGTATTTACTGTGCAAGTTTAACTTTAAATTTGAAAACTTTACAACCTTATAAAAACGTTTAAGAATTATTTAAAAACAGCTCACTAAATTAATATAAAAAAGCAGTGCTGCATCTGCCCCTTTGGAAAGATCAGTCACAGCTTCAGTGTGTGATTCTTTTTTTATGTTGCTTGCACGCATGTGCAAGAAACATAGTGCCATCATCGGAGATTTCGGAGGTGTGTCACCTCCTCCTCCAATTCAGTCAGTGTGCTGGCAGGCACAGCCCTAGCCAATGCATTTTGGAGCTGTCTATGACAAGCTCAAAATGCAGTATGCTCGAGTTGAAAGAGGAGCTACGCTTCAGTGAGCACTGATGAGGCTGCTCACGCAGCTCCCCACCCCTGGCGTCGTGCCCCACAGCTGTATAGCTAATGGGGTGCCCAATCCCGTCGGCTGAGCACGCCCCAGTATGTAGGTGCCCACGCTGGGAGCCCACCCCAGCTGGCAAGCAGTCCTATGGCCGACGGGTGCCCAATCCCCGTCGGGTCAACACCCCCAATGTCACCTTGTGCCATGCTGGGGCCCACCCCAGCATGGTAAACATCCATGACATCTTTTTTTTTGAAACCTGTAAAGCAGCGTCCGACGCGTCTCCCAGCCCCTCCCACAACCCGCACCCACCCTGCGCACCCAGCCTCCCCACACACCCTCCTCACCCCATACTTACCTCCAGACTCTGGCACGACAATCTTCGGTGGACCGGGAACACGTCTGCACTCTTCAAAGCCGACCACGAACTGAGGAAATGCCGGTAAGCTGTATAATGGGCTAGATAGGGGTTTCAACTTTGTTGCATATCTCAGGCATTTTTGGGAATTTTTGCACCAAATTTTCAACATGGGGTTTTTGGGACCCCTTCTCATGAATGATGTCACTATCATGGCGTTATTCGGGCCGAAGGTGATTTCGCACAGTGACTGTGAAATCACCCTTGGCCTGAATACCATGACAGTGACATCATTCATGAAAAGGTCCAAAATCCCATGTTAAATATGGTGCCAAAATTCAAAACATGACTGTTTTATGGAGTCGTGTAGCAGTTCCTACTCAGGCTCGTAAGTTCACAAAATTTCAATATTTTCACTCCAGATTTTCAACATTGCCATTTTACCACACCTTCTTATAGAGCAGTACAGCTGTCATTTTCACATCTCACCCAAAATGTGTTTCCACCCATATGGCGCAGAATGGCATTCGATTGGTGCAAAATCAATATGCAGGACAAATTAAGAAAATCACAGTGACACTGTTCATGAGCAGAGGTCTTAAAATGGCTATGTTGAAAATTTGGTGAAAAAATTCCTAAAAATGACTGTTTTACGCGCGAGCGTTGCGCAGTTCCTACGCACGCTTGTAAGTTTGCGAATTTTCAATATTTTCACTCCAGATTTTCAACATTGGCATTTTATCAAAGCTCCTCATGAGCAGTACAGCTGTTATTTTTCACATCCTGCCCAAAACATGTTTCCGCCCATGTAGCGCACAATGGCGCAGTCGGTGTGCAAACTCAATGTATGGGACACATTAACAAAATCACAGTGACACTGTTCATGAGCAGAGGTCTTAAAATGGCTATGTTGAAAATTTGGTGAAAAAATTCCTAAAAATGACTGTTTTACAAGCGTGCATTGCGCAGTTCCTACGCACGCTCGTAAGTTCGCAAATTTTCAATATTTGCACTCCAATGACTTCCAAATACCTAAACAGCACATAGAAGCAAGCAACATTCGGCATTGACAAATGCTTGTTAGCCATGAGGTTGTCTCAGTTTGTTTGGTGGCTCTGCCTAACAGTGTTTCAATTTTCTTTCCAAAAGAGTAAAACCAGTTAAAATCAGACGGTTCTCTGGTATCTACATATCACCTGATCTTTCGCAGCATCTACCAGAACTCAGCCATTGATGGAAACATTTTGGGTTCTTCATCGTAGTCCTCCTCAACTGTATATTTCAAACCTGCCAGGCAATGCTCCTTCACTATCCCCACCACCAAGTCCCAAAAGTTCTTGCTAAAATGACTGGTATACCATGTAACCTATGGGAACAAACTATCTCAGAAACCTGCTACCTTGAATTCTGAAATCAGCTACCTGGGATTTGCAAAATGACAGGTTTACCAAAGACCTACAGGACACAACCACTCCCTACGGTCCACAGTTGTCACAGTACTGTCAGATGTTGGGCCAGAGGGGAGTCAAATAATGTCTATAATATAACATAACAGGACACAAAAATGAGGCCTCATGCAACTACTGGAAGCTGAACATAACTGACCACCAACGATGAAGTGCATCTCTAAATGGCTAAACTGGCACAAATGAACCGAATATGCAACAAACTACCTCCAAAAAGCTAATCTGGAATTTAGCATTTGATACTATGGAACTCAGACCTGCATTGCAAAGCCCAGCTCAGCTCAGCTCTACTGCAACCAGAAATCCCACTGAAGAAACATACATAGCACTACACCTCAGTAAACATCACCTGTTCTCAGGTGGTCCAAGAAGACTGAGTAATGCGCCTTGACCCTACAACATCCAGCCTTAGCCTTCCTTAATGCACAACATTTTTCTCCAGTTGTGCTGAAAATTTTGAAGGAAATGGATGCAGAGCTACAGAACCTACTGCTGCACCTGTCACTGCAGACCCACGGCATAACATGCAGCCACAGAGACTTTAGCTTCTCTCAATGTGTCACACCTCTGCAGTTTCATCAATCATGGTACAGTGTAAATTAATATTAAATGATGTACGGAAACATTGTCATCTTCAGTTCAAAGAACCAACCAGGAAAAATAACTAGAGGATATATGTTCCAATTTATGATCATGATTGCAACATGGAAAAGAGAGGAAAAGGGTTTACACAAAGGGTGGTAAAGATTTGGAACAAAGTACCTGCGATGGTAGTTATAAGAGGCATTTTTACAGACGTTCCAAAGTAAATTGGATAAGCATCTCTTGGAGGGAGGGATTCATAGTTAAAAATGTCAAAATATATGGCGGACAGGCTAGACAGGTATATGTTCCCTCTTGCCCGAAGATCATATGTTCCTATGTTCTATTTCAATACCAAATAGACTGATCCTGTGTTTTACCTACATTTGCCATACAAAAGCATAGAAAATAAATGCTAAAACATGTATTTTGAACCTGCTACTTGTTATAGTTATATTTCAATTTTCTGTTTAACAAACCAAATGCATTCAGTTCACAGTTAACCTGATCAAACCAAGTTCTAAACTAGTTCTGTAGCAAGTTAAAAATACTATAAAAATCATATTTTCCCATGATTTAGTGTTATTAGATGGGAAATATTTTATTTAATGGAAGAATTAATCAACCTTAAATCACTACAAAACAATAAAAAACGTTGTATTCAATATTTTGCCTCTGAATCTAATGTTCACAATTACAAATCATTGTGTAATCACAATAAGGCACTCCAGCACATGGTTTATGGTGGGATTTACACACTTCTTATATGGTTAAAGTCATGTAGCCTGCAGCCTAGGGAGACACCACATGAGGCACGGGTAAATCACTCACCCTGTTGTGCCTTATTGCTTAATAATCACCACAATAATAATGTTTTGCATATACTGTACACAGAGTATAACACTACTCTAGAATAATAAAACTTGCATAGAATGTTAGATATACAAGAAGAGGTACTTGGAAGGAGTCAGTGGGCTTGTTTAGGTAAGTGTTGCCTGGAAGTCACTGTCACCCATATGACTTGTGAGCCAACTGTGGACTGAGAGGGGGTTAGGTAGTTACAAGGGAGTGCAATTGAGGCTTAAGCCTACAGTCACTCAATAGTATATTTTCAGGTATGGATGACCTACAGGAATATAAAGCAGAAGGTATTTTAGAAGTGATATGATATATGGAGAATAAGAAGCTTACCTTATTTAGAATTATTAGTTGAAACTTTGATGCATTTTGAACCTACCGTGTCTGGCACCATCAGAATCGGCAGTCAAGTTTTACAATTTATGTTTTTGAAATTGATGTCTGAGTCATTTCTCCATGGTTGTGCTGACGTCTCACTTGCTCTGTGGTCTCTTCTGGTCTTCATTTGTCAGTACTCTGTCACACCCTCTCAGTCCATTTTCTTCCACAAGGTTTTTCTGCATGTTAGCTGGTTGTGTTCATCCTAGCCAAGCATACCATCACAAATCCTTAGCACAGTTGATGGGGAGTTGTTTAAAAGTAAGAACCCAATTGCATAAGTACTGCATTAACATGCTTGTATGTTGTTTCCACATTAAAGTTAGTACTGCTTAGGTAGGAAAACAGGCAGAAAAGATGAACTATGAGTCTTTTTCAGCCATCATGTTTGTTTCTATGATGCTGGAGTGGTAGTAGAGCCTTACAGGGGGCAAAAAGGTTCACCCCATGTGAATGATGGCACCACTGCCCACTCATCTCAGTGCTGTATAATGCTGTCCCCTGCTTTGTCTCCACTGACTGTGGCTGCTCCTCTGTGTCCATCTGCCTGTGGGTTAGTTGCTGGAGCAAGCCAAGGAGGAACAGGGAGAATGAGGTACTGTAGGTCGGGCTTCAGGAGTGCTGTGGTAAACAAACGTGTGAGGGGGTAGTTGGAGCAACAGGTCACCAGAGGGGGAGATGAGAATGTGAGCAAGGACAGGAAGGGATTAAGAATGAATAATTAAAATGAATTATTATGTATAAACTGAGTTTACATGCAGTGCCACCTGCCAGGATCAGGTGATCTTTTAACAGTTTTTGCTTGGATATCTTGCAGGATACTGCTGGACTTCAGTGCAGTCTACTGACAATTACTCCAATGTGTCACACAGTAAACTGTAAAATCTCACATAATGCACTTGATTGCAGTGGCCAAGAAACATAAGCAGAAGAATCAGCATTTATATAGTGTTTTTAATACACATTATATCACAAAGCTCTTTACAAGCAATAAGGGAGTGGTAGCGAACTGACTGTAACTGTGTAGTAGCAGCCATTTCGCACATCATTGCCCACACACAGCCTTGAGCAGTTGCATGCACCAGTTTTATGTGAAGGGGAATGTAGGCCAGGACACTGAGGAAAATCCTCATCTCTTATGATACGTGCCTTGGATTTTTTACTTCCTCATGGGCACTCACCAGGACAGCACCAGAGACTGGCAGAGCATTTATGGTATGATCCCAGGTCCAATATGGGATTGTAACCCATGACCTTCCAGGCCAGAGGTGGAGATTCTACCTACCTGAGCCATGCTGACAGTGTAACGTGACTGATGTGTCATTCTGCAAATGTTCTTCTCTATGCAGATGATGCTGATATCTATTCCAAAAGCCCTAACCTTGCCAGCCTTATTTCCATCTTCCAGGGTAATTTTGAGGCCCTTAAAAAATGGTTCTCCCAAAACAGACTGGTTCTAAATTACAAAAAAACAAAAACAAAGACAACACTCTTCACAAGCCCACAAATGAAGGAAAAAAGGTATCCCCCTTATCATCTGCAATGACTTAAATACCTCAGGATATTCCTGAATGGTACCTTATCATTTCAATCAATCAATCAATCAAAACTTTATTTTTAAAAGGCGCTTTTCTCCAACCAAAGCGCCTGTACAATTTCATAAAACAATAAATAAACAAGATTTAAAATTATTATAAATCATTAAAAGCTATATTGAAAAGGTGGGTCTTTAAAGCTCCTTTAAAACTTAGGACAGTCGGGCAATTTCGCACCTGACGAGGTAGAGAATTCCACAGGGTCAGGGCCATAAAACTAAATGATCTAGCCCCTGAAGTTTTCAAACGAACCCTGGGAATCTCCAGCAATCCCTCGTCTGTGGATCAGAGGGGGCAGGAGAGACAGTAGGGGCAAAGGAGCTCTTTCAGGTAAGTAGGTCCCTGGTCGTGTAGGGCTTTATAGGTCAGCAAACCGACCTTGAAGGTGATTCGCCAAAACACTGGCAGCCAGTGCAGTCCACGGAGCACAGGCATTATATGGCTGGATCTAGAAGATCCAGTCAATAACCTGGCTGCCGCATTCTGCACAAGCTGCAGACGGCGAAGTTCAACCCCCGATAGCCCTAGGTACAGGGAGTTGCAATAGTCAAGGCGGGAGGTAACGAAGGCGTGGATCAACGTTGGAAGATCCTCTGGAGGAACCAGGTGCTTCACCTTGGCGATATTCCTCAGATGGAAAAAGGAAGTTTTGACCACTGCTGACACCTGGGATTTAAGCGTCAAGTGGTCGTCAATTATTACACCAAGATTCCGCACCTGATCTGAGGTTGCTGAAGGCCCCCAAGCCATAAGCCTGAGGGTGATCCATCCGCAGACCCGCCTCACAGCGACCTTTATCCACGACTAACACCTCAGTTTTCTCCGGGTTTAACCTCAGCCAGCTCCCATTCATCCAGTCCTGGATTTCGGCAAGGCAGTTATTAAATACTGATAAGGCAGCATCCTGGTCGGGCACAAAAGACATATACAGCTGGGTATCATGTGCATAGCAATGAAAACCCAAACCGTATCATCTAATAATCGCTCCCAACGGCAGCATATACACCGCAAACAACATAGGCGCTAAAATAGAACCCTGCGGTACCCCGGATAGGGAGATTGATGCCAAAGAAAAGATTCCCGACACCACCCTCTGAGTCCTACCCTCGAGGTAAGATTGAAACCACCTGAGGACCAGATAATCCACAGATGGACCGCAGATGCTCCAACAGCACACCATGGTCAACAGTGTCAAATGCTGCAGAGAGATCGAGAAGTACCAAGATAGAATGGGTCCTACGATCTCTCGCTATTAGGAGGTCATTTAGTACCCGAACAAGTGCTGTCTCGGTACTATGCCTTTTCCTAAATCCTGACTGGAGAGAATCGTAAATATTGTTGTTGGTCAGATGATCATCCAACTGTACTGAGACCACCTTCTCAATAACTTTACCCACAAAGGGTAAGTTAGAGACTGGTCTGTAATTTGCTAGACAGTCTGGGTCTAAGGAGGATTTCTTTAAAAGAGGCTTAACTATAGCCTCTTTAAGGGGATCTGGAAAGATCTCCCTCTCTAAAGACTTCCAGACTATCAAAGCCAGGACTAGGCCAATTTTATCCACACAATCCACTAAAAGATGTGTGGGGCCAGGGTCCAAATCACAGTTGGTTGGTCGCAGCGCTCGGATGACCATCACAATATTATTGATTGTGGGGAGGCTGAAGTCAGACCATACAAACTGAGTGTTCGACATCTCCTGCCGACCATCACCGCTCCCATTGGAGAGGGAAGGACGGACATCTGATCTGATTTTGGCAACCTTATCTGCAAAAGAGAGCAAACTCCTCACACCGTTCTGGAGAAAAGGCTCTTCTGGGCTGAAGACAGGCTGGATTGCACAGTCTGTCCACAGTCCGAAGAGCTGAGCTGGTCTATTCTGTGCAGCCGCTATCTCTCTGGACAGGAATTCTGCCTTCTTACAAGAGATTGCGATTGATAGGCCGTATAATGGTCCATCAAACTAAGTTTGTCATCATCCAGACCGGACTTCCGTCAACGCCTCTCCAGCCTTTGTCCAACCCTCCTCAACTCCCTCACGGTCTCATCAAACCATGGAGACCTGGGGCGAAGAGTGAGAGGATGAACATGAACAGGTGCAATAGAGTCCAGGGCCCCTGTCACCGCCTTATTATAGGCATGTACCAGGTCACCTGGATCTGAGCAATCCATCGGTAGGCCCGATAGGTCCAGCACCACCATCAGGTCATCCGGGGACACACCCCTTAAAGGGCGGTACCGTGCCATCTCCGAAGGGGCTGACCTAATAGGGTGGCCTCAAAACTGAACCCTAATGGAGTGATGGTCAGACCATCAGGTGGTTCCACCACCAAATCAGATATCCCCATCCCAGAAGGAATACCAGGTCCAATGAGTGTCCACCAATATGAGTCAAGGAGGAAACAACCTGTGTGAAGCCCAGTGATACCATCAATTGGAGGAAGTCTTGACCAAAATGTGAGAGTTCATCGTCGACCCAAGCATTGAAGTCCCCCAGAACCAACCATCTGGGGGACCCCAATGTCAGGTCGACAATGAAGTCTGCGACTTCCTGCAGGAAGACATCCTCGTCACCTGGTGGACGGTATACGAGAAGTATCCTGCACCCCACACCCTCACCTAAGACACATTCAAAGGATCTGGTGACTCCCACCGGTACCTCCACCAGGCCCAGTTCTGACTTAAAACATGTGGCAACACCCCCGCCCCTACGATCCTGCCTCAGGCGGTGTATCACCAAGTACCCGGCTGGAACTGCTGCTGCTGCTAAAACTGGCCCAGCATTTCCATCCAGCCAGGTCTCGGTGATGCACACCAGGTCAGATGACCCAACAAGATCGGCTATAATGGCCGTCTTGTTTTTGATAGACCTGGCATTACACAACACCGCCCCAGTAGGATGAGTCTCCGAGGATGACCGCCTTGCCTGCTGATCATAATCAGAACCCTTGGATATGGGCACCAAGCAGGGAAAACCCCTTTCCTGTGCCCATTTCGCCCCAGGGTGTCTCCTTGACCTCACTAACCCTATCCTCCCACTCCTTTCCATTCCTCCCCCAGGCCCGGCACCAGCCCTCTTCCTCCCCACACTCAAAGCCCTACATCTTCTATAAACTCTGGGTGACGGGGGACAGGAAAAGGATGAAGGTCCCTGAGCCTAGAGGGGAGAAATACCGACCGTCCTATTTTCATTCCGACACATAATTAACACCACAATCCACAATAATAAACCCACAAACTTATATAAAATTCTAAATAAAACTAAAACACAACACTCAAATATCAAAATATAAATACAACAATAAACAAAATTATACCCTATCAGTGTGTCAATATTTGTACTTTAAATTTATCAGAACATTTTATCCATCTACCCCCACCCCAGTGCTCTCACCATCATGGGGAAGGAGCTTGCACCTATACAAAACCCCTAACATAAAATTGGCTTTTTTTTTTCTCGTTATCCTAAAACCAATATCCTCATTTACCCAAGACGAACACAAAACAAGAGTTCAAAATCTTTTTATGTCCACACTTATGTGCTCTCACCACTTCAGCATGGGCCAAACTTTAATCAGTCTCCTCTCACAAGACTGAAACAGTTATAAATGAACTCAGTTTTAAGTTCTTCCAATAGTTCTCACACGCTGGCTAAAGCAGAAAAAATTCAGATATACTTCACCAGTTCGAGCAGTCCACACCGCGGTCTACACAGTTCCAACTTCCATCCAAAATTTCCCAGTGACCAGAGACCAAAACCAGAATCCTGCAGGCAGTAAGCAGACAAACATCAAATATACCTCTACTGCAGGTTCCAACTCCACCCGACCCTCGCTGTGGAGAGGCAGGCAGGACCACCCTCCGGTGGTACCCCTGCCTCAACTAGGGAGCAGAGTAACCCCCACCGCCCTCCGGAGGCAGAGAAACCCGTCACCCTGTCTGGACCAGGGAATCAGAACCCACAAATTTGTAGAGGAGATCAGTAAGCAATTTTCACTGCCTGCTATCCTGCAGACCACTTCCTCTTTCCAGCAGGTCCGCTCAAACTATGGAACCAGCAACCCTCTCCTGCGGTCCGGCCAGATTGTTCCCCCGAGTCGAAACTGGTACTCCGTCACTACTCCACCGCTAATCGTTCCTCCTTTTTCCTATGCCATGTAGAGCCACGCCAGGTACAGCAGCCACTAAACTTCCAGGGCCAGCCACTGAATCCTTGACAGAGCAACCGGAGACCAGCACCCGACAAAACAGCTCACAACGAGCAGCCCACGGCAAAACCAGATGCCAACCAGTCAGAAACTCCACTCAGGCAAGTCTCTCTAGTCTTTCTTTGTGTTTGTGAAAACGAATCAGTTTAAATACTAAACGATAACGAAACGATAATGAAAGTAGTCCAAGCCAAAAGTCAAGAGCTCACAGACAACTCACAGACGGCAGCCCAGCATGGCCGCCATCTTAGTCACTGAGCCATTTGCTCCCCACGGTGACTACCTTGTGTCCATAGTAAACAGAAGACTAGAAGCCTTGTACCATAACTGGGTCAACCTCACTGCCTCACAGTGGCAAGCTCAGTACTGTCACTAGTTGGCTATAGCCTCCCTGTCTATGCAACTGCTTGTGACTCAATTCTCAGCAGAATAGATCTGATCTGTCTTAAGGCTTGTCACTTTGTGCTTGAGGCTGACAAGCACACCCATAGCTGCATCCTCTGTACCCCAAAAAATTGATTATCCCTACCTAGCAGAATCAAGATCCAGACATGTCTGTAAGCCAAGAAGGCACTACTGGGTCTAACCCCCAGCCCTAACTCACTGCTTCTGCCCTGTCACCAATCTCTACAACACCAGGAGCATAACTCGAAAGCCCTTGAACTGCCAGTCCACCATATTCAGCTAGGTAAGCATTAATTTGTAATTAGGGCCACTGGTTGGCTAAATGAGCTGCATGATTCCTTGCTCAGTCTATCTAAGTCTGACAAGTTCAAGTAAGCACTATGGGCAACCTTAACAGCTCAGTGCAACTGTAACTGCTAATCATCTAACTAAAGTCCCTCCAGGTATACACTGTGAACCATGTCAGACTCTGGTTCTAAGGCCATGTACCATTACTATGCTTGTCTTACACTGGTTCTGTCTACTTGCCTTATTGTAAAATTGTATGCAATTGATCCAACCTATTTACTTGTGCTTGTTTGTTATACTTGTTGACTTCATTCCACTGGAACATGCTTAATGTGATTATTAAGTTGCCTTGTGATCTAAGTTATTGATGTGGAACCTTTTTTAAAGAGCACTTGTGTCAAAAGTATTCTCCAAAATGTTCAATAACTAACTAACTAACCTCATTTATGATGCTGTGACTCCAAGTTTTTTAAACTGAGTTTCTAGCCTTGTCACAAAGTTTGCCTTTTTTAAAGAAATCTGGCCCAATTCTAGAAAGGAAATTACACCAGACACAAGTAACACAGTTGTGGAACTTACGCAACAGCAACTGAGATATGCGAGTTATGGGCTATTCTAGAACCTGCGAGAATACACCAAACGCAACTCCTTAAGTCGCGACATGCAAGATACACTATATAAAAGTGCGCAACATGCAGTTGTGGCCCAACATACACCAGCAGATATGCCACAGCTATGGCAGAAGCTGCAGCTGAAAGACAGAGGAGGAAGAGGAATTTTGGCCATGAGGATGTTAACACCCTGGTAGAGCAAATAGACTGCCACTATGCACTCCTCATGAGTCATGGAGGGGATGCCAAGAGAAGGGAGAAACGCAAGAGGGCATGGGACAGGGTGACATGCAGAGTCAATGTCATCGCTGCACAGTGCAGGACAATCCGAGATGTGCAAAAGAAGTGGAATGACCTCAAGCACCTGGTTAAGTGCAAGTTGGTGCACAACAGGCGCAGTGCGCAGGGCACAGGGGGTGGACCCACCGGGTAGGAGCCACTCAGCAGCATCGAGAGGAGGATAGCAGCATATCTCAGCCAGCACAACATCACTGGAGTAACACAGCTGGACACGTTCAGACAGCAGACGGCCACAGGTAGGGACAAACAACCAGCAATGTATGTGACAAGCCAGACATGGCAACAGCACCGAAGCCAATGGCAAAGATGAGGTGGGTGGGGTGACAATGTGTAGGCAGATGTAATGGTGGAGAGGCATGCCACAGGAATGCCACATGGTCACAGCCAGCCACAAAGTGGGCCAAGGGAACCAGACAATGGTGAGGGTCAGGCCAGGGACAGGCATGTGTGCTGTTGACATGTGCAGCAGTGCAAAGGAATGACCCATGGCCAACTGTGGAGGGGCTGGCATGGGAATAAGAAACAGGGGGGGCTGTGCACAGGAATGGGCCGGGCTGCACTGGGGGATGCTGTGTCCTGCACTGTGCACTGTTGGGGGGGCATGCGGAGGTAAGGTCTGGGCTGCACTGGGTGGTGCTGTGTCCTGCACTGGGTACTGTTGGGGGGCATACTGAGGTAAGGTCTGGGCTGCACTGGGTGATGCTGTGTCCTGCACAGTGTACTGTTGGGGCATGCTGAGGTAAGGTCTGGGCTGCACTGGGTGATGCTGTGTCCTGCACTGTGTACTGTTGGGGGGCATGCTGAGGTAAGGTCTGGGCTGTACTGGGGGATGCTGTGTCCTGCACTGTGTACTGTTGGGGGGCATGCTGAGGTAAGGTCTGAGCTGCACTGGGTGATGCTGTGTCCTGCACTGTGTACTGTTGGGGGCATGCTGAGGTAAGGTCTGGGCTGTACTGGGGATGCTGTGTCCTGCACTGTGTACTGTTGGGGGGCATGCTGAGGTAAGGTCTGGGCTGCACTGGGGGATGCTGTGTCCTGCACTGTGTACTGTTGTGGGGGCATGCTGAGGTAAGGTCTGGGCTGCACTGGGGGATGCTGTGTCCTGCACTGTGTACTGTTGGGGGGCATGCTGAGGTATGGCCTGGGCTGCACTGGGTGTTGCTGTGTCCTGCACTGTGTACTGTTGGGGGGCATGTTGAGGTAAGGTCTGGGCTGCACTGGGGGATGCTGTGACATGCCCTGTGTGCTGGAGGGAGGGCCATGCACAGGCATGGGCTGGGCAGTAGGGAGGGGGCATGGGTCACTATCCCAGTGCCTGCAGAGTGTGGGCGAGGGCCGCAGGGTTTGTGCATGGCTGGCAGGGACAATGTAGTCACCCAGAGGTGCAGGCCCCTGCAGTGCAGTGTTGCCCCATGGGCGTGGCCATGCACAGTGCCACTGTGCAGTGGGGAGACATACGGGGTGGCCGTGTGTCAGCTGGAGTTGCCATACTAGGATGGACGGCACAGCAAGGGCAGCAATGGTGGGGGTCCATGCTATTGGTGTAGGATGCATGTACAGTGGTGGCATACACCAGGTGGGACAGCACAGAAGTATAGTGGGTGCAATGCCAGAGCGCAACGCCAAAGCAGACCTCTGAGGGCAACACTGATCAGGCAGGTGAGGGCACACTGTGAAATGGGGACACACTAACATGTTTCCCATCCAACAGGTGCAGTGGCAGCTGGTGCAGGTGGCCCCAGCAGAGATGGAAGGTGGGAGCAGCAGCAGCAGCAGCAGGGCCAGGATGGTGCCGGCTTGGCCCAGGCCACCGCCATGGTGTCAGACAACGGCGGCATCCCAACAGACTCTGGAAGCAGCCCTGCCACCAGTACACCTGTGGCAGAAACACCAGAACTGATGTCAGAGCCTGAGGGGAGTGGGGATGGCCACAGCCCCATGGTAGAGGGGGTGATGGACAGCAGTGAGGAGGATGCAGCTGGACCACCACTGGAGCAGCAGGGGATCGCTGAGGACACCACCAGCAGAGTTGCCACATCTGTGGAGGCAGTGTGGATGTCCGTGGTTGAGCAGGAAGCATCAGACCAAGACCAGCCAGTGGCTGAGGACACTGCCATAGGGTTGCTTAGCCCACTGAGTGCCTGTGGACTGGAGGACCAGTTGGATGAGACCTTCTGGGTGCTGCAAGACCAGCTGTCTCCACTGGCCTACATTGGGTACTACTGCCAGTCAGTGCTGGCTGGCCAGGGGGAATTCAGGCAGGAGCTGGGGAACATATGGCAGGGCATGCAGGAGCACCACACCTGCATGGTTATCCCTCTGTACAGACAGTTGGTGAGACTCCATCTGGAGTACTGTGTGCAGTTCTGGAGACCCCATCTCCGCAAAGACATAGACAGAGTGGAGGCTGTGCAGAGGAGGGCAACCAAAATGATGCATCAGAAGACATATGAAGAAAGACTAAAGGAGCTTAATATGTATACCCTTGAGGAAAGAAGGGAGAGAGGGGACATGATAGAAACTTTCAAGTACCTCAAGGAAATCAACAAAGTCCAAGAGGGTAGCATCTTTCAGAAAAAGAGATGTGCAAGAACAAGGGGGCACAATTTGAAGATAGAGGGGGGATGGCTCAGAGGTAATGAGAGGAAGTATTTTTTCACGGAGAGGGTTGTGGATGCATGGAACAGCCTCCCTGAGGAGGTTGTGGAGTCAAGAACAGTGGGGGAATTCAAGAATGCATGGGACAGACATAAGGCAGTCCTAGTGGGGGGTAGGAGGAAGTAATCTGTTGGTTAACTAGGATCTGCAGCTTATCTGTTAGGTAGGAAAATGGGCAGACTAGGTGGGCCAAGCGGTCCTTATCTGCTGTCAAATTCTATGTTTCTATGGAGCTGCAACTATCCAGCATTGCCGGCAGTCTGCAGGCATTCACCAGGGACTCATTGGCATGCATGGCTGGCCTGGGGGATGCCATACAGGGCATCTGGCACTGTGCTGAATGCCAGACGGTCATCATGGACCGCCTCAGCACAGCCCCGGAGAACATGCTGGCACACCAGCAGTGCCAGGATACAGCCATGGCCATGGCCATGCAGGCCATAGCGTGTGCACTGCAGCTGCTGCACCACCTGCAAGGCCTGGTCCAGCAGATGGCACCCCTGGCCACCGCTCATTCCAGCACTCAGACACAGCCACTGCAGCCAGTGGAACCCCCTTCCCCACCCCCATCCCAAGCATCAGTATCTACCCACCTGCCAGTCATGCTGCCAGAGCCACATGCCCAGTAAGGCACCGCCCACACTGATCCTGGCACAGGACAGCACCAAGATGCAACCACAGTGGCGCACACAGGCATGCCAGCAACACAGGCAAAGGCCATGCCAAGCCCCTCACACAGTCACACAGGCACCGGGTCAGGCACAGGGCACACAGGGGGATGTGCACACTGAGAAGGGTGCTCCACAGGCTGCACAGGGCCAGAGGCACTCGGCACGTGATGGGGGAACACACCATGCAGCCCCAGCAAGGCCGCTGCCACATGTGGCACAGAGGCAAGTAGGCTTGTGTGGGCGGAGGCACAGCAGCCCACCTGTGGGGACACACACAGGCCCACAGGGTGTGATGCCAGGGGTGGTCCGCCAGGGCACCGCACAGTGCACCAGACCAGCAGGGTCTGCCACAGCCCAGCACCTGGCACCGGAGTGGTTGATGCGAGGATGGCGTGCGCGTGGCAGATGGCTGTGAGACACCCAGGTGACCTGTGCAGTAGGTGAATTGTTGGGTAGGGCTGCAGTGGGGGGTGGGGCCATATGCATGGCAGGGGGCACATGTCTATGGGGGGCACCATGTCTTTACATGGGTGGGTGTGTGTGTATGCAAGACTGCGTGCTTGGGTGAGTGTGGGGTCATGCGTGATGGGTTGCATCGGGGAGCACTGTGCATTGGGCACCTGATGTGTGTGTAGAGCACTGTGTCAATAAACTGTTTCGCACCTCATCCCTAAGGTGTGTTGTCCTTTTGTCATCATTGCATTGGTAGGGCCTTACTGGATACATGTTGGGTAGGGCGTATCCCCCAGTCGCAACAATGCCCTGCATGGGCCACTGCCAGTGGGGATCTGCCTGCCACTGACCTCCCCAGGGCGTGCACACACACACACACACACACACACACACACACACACACGCTGCACACAGAGTCCTGCAGGCACAGGTGCTACACATGCAGGGGCACCCACACCCATTCCGCAACTGCATTGCATCTGCAGGGAGCACACGCAAATGTGTGAAAACAGACAGGCCGCATCCCCACACCACAGATGCCATGACGCACATCGCTATCTCAAATCACAATTGCTGCCACACATGCCACAAGGCTGTGTATGGTGTGCGACAGGGGATGCATGTGTGAATTGCATGTGCGGCACATGCAGTTGTGAGTTGCTAGGCCCAGGCACAGTGTAGTGGTACAGGGGCTGAAGACCTGGGTGTAGGAGAGAGCTGGACCAGAACAGTGCCATCCAGACCAGTACAGGGACAGACATTTAGCAGACTGGTGAGTACTGGGCCACAGCAGGCCCCCCTTACATACCCCTACTCCATCTGTTACTGTCCTGAGGGACAAGGACAGGCATACATACCTCTTAGCCTTTTGTCCCCATTTGTGGTATAGTGCCTGTCACAATGTGGAACACATGGGCAGCATGTGGAACACTTCATCAAACAATACCTAGAAGCTCAGAACACTGTTGAACTGTTGCATTTTTTTCAGGATGTCTGTTAATAAGTGACTGATGTAGTAACATGCATCATGTACAATGGTGTGTTGCTCATGAATGTTGTCTATGAATGTGGAACAGGTACTCACAATGTGGAACAGGGAGCCTCTGTGAGGTACGATGAGGAACGTTCCTCGTACTGTGGTACAGGTGAGAGGTATGCAGGCATGACTTTCCCAGTGGTGGACAGTCAGGGGATCTGATACGATATGTGCAATGTCTGTGGTCAGTACCAGGGGCTGTGCTGTGGGAGGGTGCCCAGGGATATGGGGGGCATGGTACGGCCACACACCACTGTGTGGCAGGTGGTGTACTGGACATGCCACATGTGTGTGGTAAAATGTTACCTGTGTGGTCCATCACTCACCCATGCAGTTAGGCCAGGCCACACCGTCCCCATGCCTGTGGTGGGGCAGACATCCTATGGATGTGTCCTCGTCTGTACGCACCAACAGCACCCCTCCCATTTGTGGGGACTATGTGGGACAATGACCCTCAGGATGGGGGTCGCTGCCCCACACAGTGGGGCACATGGTCAGACCGCTGTGGCCCTCATGGTGGTGAGACGTACGCCATGTACTGCGGTGTGGGATGTGTTGTGTATGTGGCATCCGGCAAGCAGCCTGCAGGCACTGCACAGTGGCTGTGTGAGTGGCACACTTCCCATGTGGGGTGGCCATGGACCAGGGCTCTGGGGTGGGGCATAGGGTGAGAAGGCTCCTGTGCTGAGGGGCACCTCAGGGGTACACCCCCCATACCTCTGAGCCTCTCAGCAGTATTGCCCATGGCACAAGCCAGCATACCTGTATGGCACAGGCCCAGGCCACACACCTCAACAGCCCCTGCAGTACAGGGCTGTGCCTGCTGCGGTTGCAGTCACCCAAGGGGCCCACATGTGGTATGCACAGCTGCCACGGCTGGGTGGGGTTGGGACCCACACCACCATGCAAGCATTGGGCATGGCAGTGTAGGCAACAACAACACGGTACTGCAGTGCACACCCAGTGCCATGGTGTATGCAGGCCCTGGCACAGTTGACACCGGTCTTTGGCTGGGACCCTGGTGTTGGCCGCCCTGGACCTGGAATGTTCCGTGGGAGGGTGAGGGGTTTGGGCCTGCCTGTGTGGCATGACCCCGCTGTGTGCAGTACATGGTCCACCATGGGTGCGCCCCTCACTGTGAGCGCTCAGGGAGTGTTGTACCTGCACAGGTCGGTACTGTGTTAGCAGTGGGCACTATTGACTGCCATAGTTGGTGGTGTGCAGGTGTACCGTCACACCTCTGGTGTGTGGGCACGGGATGTAGGCAGGGTGTGTCATCCACCAGAGGTGCGGCGGTGCCCAGCACCACACACACCCTGGTGATCAATGCTGCCACACCACGGTGGCCTGCTGTACTACAGGGTCACATAGGCGTGTCACGGACTGTATGGTATGTGTGGTACAGTAGTCCTGTGTTGTAGGTGTAGATGCACGGACAGTGTGCCAGCAGACACACCATTGGTGCATAGTGTGGCTGAGACTGGTCATGGGATGCCATGCTGGGTTGCCAACACGTCACCCATACCGGACTGTACAGGCAGTGCCATGGCCCTGTCACACTCTCACTGTGCTGCTGTGACAAGGATGCATGTCTGTGTGGTGGGGGGGTGTCACTGCAGTGTCACAGGCCTGTGTGCTGTACCCAGTCATGCTGCTATGTCCAACCTTGCAGCACCATCCATGCCTGTGTGTGGCATGTGGTGGCCCATGTCCCGGCTGTCCCGCGTGGAACAGGTCAGGTGCCACCAGCCATCGCCTCAGACTGTGCGAGGGGGGCCTACACAGGTCATTGCATGCGCTGAACACACAGGTGCACAGCCATCTGCCCATCTGACTGTGTTCCACTGTCCCTGTACCATGCCCTACATGTTATGCTCGTCGTGTACGCACCTGACCACATCCACCCTGTGCAGGGTCAGTCACAGCAATGTGTCCTGGGGACCATCCTGGGTCATGTATGGGTACATGCCTGTAGGATTGAGCCAGTGGGGGGGTTGCAGCACCCACAGGCAGCTGGCCACGGGGGCACTTATGGCTGTGTACTAACCCATGTCCATTTCTTCCCTAGCTCCACGGTGGACACATATGAGTCTTTGGTGAGTATATGACATTGCTCAATGCACACATTCCCAATGCCTGCACAGTACTGTGTACCTGACATTGTTGCTCTCTGTTCCCTGTGTAGGAATCAGCACCACCGCACAGGTCCAGGTAGGTACACACTGCCAAACCGAAGCTGCTCTGGAGGGTCACCGACTGTGCCACAGGCTTATGTTGCCCTGCTCTTTCTCCATCCAGGTGTGCTCCACAACTGTCAGCGCCACCCTCTCTGGACACCATGGTGCACAGTACAGGTAAGGAACTGTCATTCCCCATGCCAGCGCCCATGGTTGGCATTGTGTCTGCCCCTTGGGCACCTGGTATTTGTGGCCATATGCAGCTCTGCGTGGGGGTGGTGGTGTGGACTTATGGCACAGCTGCATGCAGTGCTCCATGCCCACACCATGCCGGGTCAGGCCATGACATGCCTCTGAAGGGGACGAGCACTGTATTGGTGTACTGTGGTCACTGTGTACAGCACTGTGTGCCTGGACCCTGCATGGCCCATCTCAGCCTTTACACACCTCATGCTGTGCATGGCATTGGCACAGGAGAACCACCTGGGGTGGTGGGCCACAGTAGCAGACCTGTGGCTCGGCACTGACCCATGTCCCAGGGCCGGTGTTTGGTGTTGCGCATGATGGGTGGGGGTGGTCTGCACAGCCAGGGTGACATTCTGTTGTGATGCATGTTCCATTCCTTCCCCTGTTACCGGTGCCACGCAGATGACCAGCCATTATGTCTTCTGGGTCATACCTGAGCCTAAGCATGCGTGCCCCGAACTTTACACCGCATGAGAAAACTCTGCTGGTGAACTACATTCAGCAGTGGGGTAGGACACTGCTGTCACCTGGGAGCTGGAGGAGCAGTGCCGGAGAGCGGGAGCGGATGTGGACAGCCATCTGCACACGCATGGCGGAGACAACGGGGACATGCTGGACCATCCGCCAGCTGACCCACTGCTGGCAGGACCTGTCACGGAGGGAGGCTGGGATCCTGCAGCAGATGCTCAGCATGGCCTGCTGCAGGGATGCGGACATGCAGTCTGGGCAGAACCCCGGTGTTGGTATGTATGCCTACAGCTGTTTGTCTGTTGCAGCAGTGCTGGTGTGGTGGCCATGGTGCGTGGTGCCTCCAACACACTCACCTGTCTCTTCACCCCACCGGTTCCACTGGCGTGACCCACAGCATGCAGCAGGGCCACATCACCGGCCTCAGGCAGGAGGCGCTTCACTGAAGGTCAGGTAAGTAAATACTTTAGTCCCCTTGTGCTGTGGCCATGGCTGGCAGCCACAATGTGGCTCATGCTGCACCCTCACATAGCTTGCCTTTGTTTGTGTGCCCCCCGTCTGGGCCTGGCACTGACTGCATCCTTTACATCCCTAAAGGTGTCCATAGCAGGCTGCCACAGTGGCAGAGAGCCCTGCTGTGGGCTATGGCAGACATCAAGGCCCGCGATGTGGAGGAGTACTGGCTACGCACCCAGTGCAGGCAGTGGAGGGCCAGGGTGTTGCCACCAACCTCCTCCTCCTCCTCCTCCACCTCCTCCACAGTGGTGGCATCCGGAGGGGACCCAGCCACATTGGACACATAGCCAGACCAGGGGAACCCCACTGATGGTGGGCAACAGGGGACGGAACAGCCACTGCCGCACAGCCTGGTCACGGAGTGTACAGTCGCAGTTGATGGGGATGGGGCCATGGCTGTACCACCTACCAGACCCCCTGTTGTGGACATCACAGCAAGGGCAGCTGAGGATACCCCACCACCGGACACTGCACCATGTGCTGCTGTCCCTACAGCAGGGGACATTGGACCACGGCAGGAGGTGGCCATGCCGGTGTTGCAGCAGGGGGAGGCATTGCCTGCTGCAGCTGAGAGACCTGCCACTGAACCTGTGCAGGGTGGGGGTCTGGACTGGGAGTGCCTTGTGGTACTGGTGATGGCCATCCTGCAGGACATTGGGTGCCTCCATGGGTCAGTGGGCGCCCTTCTCAGTGAACTCCAGCAGACCAAGGTCCTATGTGCCTGCTACTGCTGGACGTGGGTGGGCTTGTATATAGGGTGTTTGGTATTGGTGGGTCTGTACATATGGGTGTTGTGAGTGGTCATTGGGTGGGTGGGTCTGCTTTTTGCTGTTTGTTTTGTGGGTAGGGGTTGTGGTTTGGTTGTTGGGCCTGTGTTGGGCTGTACATGGGTGCGGGTTGGTGTTCGGGGTTGTTGTGGGTGGCTGTTTGGGTTTAGGTTTACTGTTATGTTACTGTTTGTTGCTGTTGCCTGTTTTTCATCCCCATCCCCCTTCCATTGTTACCCTGTATCCCTGTCCTGTTTTGTACATTAAATCTTTTGCCATACACACTGTGTGTCTATGTCTATTCCTGGTATGCTTGGCTATATGTGTGTGTGCGTGTGTGTGTGTCTGTTGCTATGCACAGGGGTGCACACTGGTGTTGGTGCCTGCTGTCCCCAGTATTCCCTCCCTGTGCATCAGGTTGGTGTGCCATTTGTGCTGCTCACAGCACAGGCCACTGTGCCCAGGCCACATCTGCATGGTGTCCTGTGTGCTGTGGCTCACCATGCATGCTATGGTGTCCATGCCACCTCACAGTGTACCTCCCAGCTGTGTGGTGGCACGGTGCCTGTACTGCACCCTTCTGCCTCAGGGTGCCATTGTTCCCTGCAGGTGGCACCACTGGCATGGATGTTGGTGTGTCTCACCACCATTTGTCCACTGGTCTGTGCCACCTGGTGCTGTGTCCCTGTTGTGGTTGCACTGTTTGCATGTATTGGTGGCCATGGCAGGGGTGTTGTGCCTGGTGGCGCCATCATCCCTGCATTGTGCCTGTGGCCTCTGTGCCCCCTTTGTACCCTGTGCCACACTGCCCCTGTGTGCCTGCTTTCCTTGGACACTGTCTGTCTTATCTCACATGGTGTGTTGCTGTGTGTCAGGCCTGTCTGTCCCTGCTCCTTTCTATGCTGTGTATGTTACTCCTGCTCCCAACTGGCTTATGCTGCGCCAGCTGGTCTTGGTGTAAGTTGTGGCACTGCTGCTTCTAGAATCCTGCCCTGGCATTTCTCTTCCATTTTCTTGGTATATGTTCAGTTGCGCATTTGCGTACCTGCGGGTTTGTTGCAACTGTGGCATAAGTTGCCATTGGCGTACTGCGTTGTGTCAATGTGCATCTTGCAATGTAGAATTGTGTTTGGCATATTTGCTGGATGTATTTGCGACTTGCACCATTTCTGTTGGCGCATCTGCGTTGAGCAATGGCGTATGCTTTCTAGAATTGGACCCATGATCTTTAGATAGTTCTAGCACCAGAACTGTTAAGGCTAGAAACTTAATTAAAATTAATAAATGTCTCTCTCTTTGTTTATATAATACTCATTGTGAAAACTATGCTAATGCAGACATAGGGTTGAAAAACACAAAGTGCACAAAATGAGGAAATAAAAATATTAGGGTTTGGAGTCTCAAGGGTCTTGTTATATCAGTGCTGTGATGTTCAACCCTATTTCCTCACTTTGTGCGCTTTATGTTCCTCAACTCTAATGTCTGAATTAACACAGTTTTCTGCAATGAATGTCCTTTATTTTTGTGAAAGTGGAATTTTATCCTCATTCATGCAGGTCCCTTTGGCACCTGCATGAAATAGACTAAACAAAATATTTGACATATTTTGAGCCTTATGGCACTAACCACCTTTAAGCCAGGACACAAAGGTCTGTCTGGCAGAATGCAGGACCCTTTGGGCCCAGTGCACAGGCCAGCAACAAAGACCACCATGGTTGGGCCCTGTGCCAAGAAAATGGTCTATCTGGCTGTGTATATGGCCCAGCGGATCCTGTGCACAGGATGAGACCAAGGATTGATGTGCCAGAATAAGATGGGCCCTCTGGGCCCTGTCCCAAGACAAAGGTCCATGTGGCTGCACACAGGGCCTGAAAGCAGGCAGACACCAAAGACCACCGTGCCAGGATACAACTCCTAATCAAAACAATTTCAGAAATTCCTTAACATAAACTCATGAAAGCACTTCATGAAAGCATGTCTATATGTCTCAAAATCTATGTCATGAAAACATAAATCTTTTTTTGGTTTTGTCACTTGTGCTCTGTAAATTTTTTATTTTTAGTTAAAATAAAGGCCATGTTTTGACAATGCACAGCTAAAAGATCCCCTTTAAAAGAACCCTACACACAACTTGAACTGTCAAACACACAAGTTACAGCTGTGGAATTCACCTTGTTTTCAAATTGTTAGTAAACGGCCATTTGATGGCATTTGAAACTGTCACAAAAGCAAAAATTTAACATACAAAAGCATAAACATGAGTGACAAAAACAAACTCATGAAATGATAAAATATTTATGCTTTTGTCACTTGTGATTTTTAACAAGTCATATTTCCAGCCAAGAAAAAGACAATACCTACCCATAAAAAAAGAAACAGGAGTTTTTTATTTAAGGCTAATAAGTCGACCACAAAAACCACAAACCACCCTTCCACAGTTTCTGTTTACCTGAGAAAAAAATGTGTGGTTTTATAAACCTTTATATGGTTAACTGATGTGAAAGCTAATTTCTTTACCTCACAAAAGCATTTCTTTTAGGAAAGCATCACAAAATCATTTCACAAAAATCCTGTTATTCTTAGAACATTTAGTTTCCCCACTGAACATGTGCAAAAACAGAACACATTTTTGCTAATATCTCAAAAACAGCATAAGTTATGGAAAAACTAGGTACCAAAACACGTTCCTTGTGCCAAACGCTGTCAAATCTGAATGTTTCAGATTTCACATCCCAACCATTTTTGATCCATTGATGAACAAAACAAGTTTTAATTTGGGTGAATGTATGTATTTTCAACCTTCTAGAACTGTGCCCATGCTGACCCGATTGCTGTGACAGTCTCAGTATCCAGAACTCCTGGCACTGACTCCACACATACCAATTTTTAAGTGAATTGGTCAAACAACAATGGCGCTGTTAAGGTGTAAACACAGGGGTTTAACATTAAAATGTCTCTGTAATCCTAACATACAGGCATTTACAGACCTTATGTAATATATTGTATATACTGTATAGTGATTGCTATTCCTATGAATATAATACACAATAAAACAGGACAGTGAATATATGCCTTACAAATAGTTCAAAATAAAGATGGTGCACCACAGACTTCCGGTTGAGCTCCTGACAAAGATGGCTGCCTAATGCGACTGGGCTAAACCTCGGGCAGCACACTAAAATAACCTACCTTAAAAAAAAATATTATTTAAGACAATGTCAATGGTTTCTGTTCAGTTTCATTCCTGAAAAATGAAATCTATTAAAAAAAGGCAGCTTTCTATGATTTTCCTGTCTAATTTTCTGAAGGCAGCATTCATCATCTCCAGTGATGTCACGGTGGACACAGCAGCAGCACCTGTCAAAGGAAACATAATGGCCATTCAGAGCATGTGTACCAGAATAATAAAGGAGGTAACTGTGGTGGAGTTAGGCTACACCCTCGGCTGTGGCTGATGAACCACTTTTCTATCTCCGTATTTCCTAGCTACCAAAAATTCTATTGTGCAACAGTCAGTGCTTTTCTCTTTGCTTTTCTTCTTTCCCCCCCTACCCTATGTTGGCCACCTAGCATAGCCCTTTATTGTCCCTACTAGTTCTCTCTTTTAATTCTTTTTCCATTTCCATCCATCCAGTCCATGGATCCATTCACATATCTGGAATGTGTAGTATGGTACGGGCTGCACGCCCATTGGCTCATACTGTGAACCAATGGGCGTACAGCCCTACCACCGGTGTCAGTCAGTGGGCGGTGGGGCCGCAGGCCGGTGGGGTGCTGCTGCCTGCCACTGACCGGGGGGGAGCGGGGTGGTGGGGATCAGTGGGCGGGTGGGGAGGGGTCCACTGGACCACCAGGGATATAGGTTTCTTTTATTTTTCTATTACTGAAGCCTGTGATTGGACAGACAGCAGTCCACTGGACCACCAGGGATATAAGATTCTTTTACTTTTTCCATTACTTAAGCCCGCGATCAGGCAGACAGTGGTCCACAGGACCACCAGGGATATAAGATTCATTTATTTATTTATTCCTTAAGCCCGCGATCAGGCAGACAGCGGTCCACTGGACCACCAGGGATATAGTATTCAGTTTGTTCTTTACTTAAGCCCACGATTGGGCAGACAGCGGTCCACTGGACCACCAGGGATATAGGTTTCATTTATTTTTTATTACTTAAGCCCATGATTGGGCAGACAGCAGTCCACTGGACCACCAGGGATATAGGATTCAGTGTTTTCTTTACAATGCCTGCGATCGGGCATGGGGGAGTGTGCCACCACAGAGGTGCATCCAGAGCTCGGGTGGCCACCCACAGGTGGCAGCTGCCATGTTGCACCCTGCAATAACCGACAGCTCACCTGTGGGTGGCCGGCCGTTGCTCCTTTTTTTTGCTCAACTTTGTGCAGCGCAGGTAGGGGTTGCGCATGCATGGCACAGCACATCCTGGGCTGAATATTGGGCTGTGCAGAGTATGCATGGGCACGCCCCCCCACCTGCACCTGCATACATTACTGATGCGCTCCGGTGCATTGGGATTTGTGCCAGGCGCAATTCCTGTTTGAATATTGTGCCAGGGCGCATAAGTGGGTTGCGCATGGCACAACACTGTTGTGCCATGCGCAACCCTTTTGAAATCTGGCCCTCTGTATACATTGTGTGTCTTTTTGTGGTTGTCACACAGCAGACTTCTCATCCAATTTCTGCAATTTACATAGTGGGATTAATTCATTTAGCTACATGCTTTCCTTTTTTGAAATATAGACCCTATATACCCTGTAATTTGTTAAAGGACATAGTTTCTTAATGTGGCAATATAGTACAGTGCGTTTTCTGTAGGGCTGCTGTGTTACACCAATGCTTTGACACCTGCAAATTACAGACCCATTGCTTTGCTTCCAATACTGTCAAAGATTATGGAACGGTTCATATATAAACAATTCTATCAATATCTAGAGCACTATGATTTCTTGATGGATTGTCATCATGGTTTTTGGGTGGGGATGTCCATGGACATGGCCCTAGTGGATTTTAATAACCTGGTAGCAACATCTATGAATGCAGGGATGAGTACTGGGGCCATGTTCATGGACCTCAGTAACGCATTTGATCTAGTGGACCACCGGATCTTGTTACACAGATTATGTACAATAGGTGTCCATGCGAAACCTTAACAATGGTTTAAGTCCTATTTAGTAAGTAGAAAGCAGTGTGTGATGTAGGGACCTGTAATATCATCCCTGAGAGAAGTGAAAAGCGAAGTCCTACAGGGCTCCATCTTGGGCCTTCTGCTTTTTAACATATATGTCAATGATTTGCCAAAAATACTGGACAACAGTGAGGTCCGTCTGTACATGGATGACACTATTTTGGTGGCATCCATAGGCTGCTGCACCTCACTGGAACAAAAGCTTCAGGGTGATTTATTAACACTGGAATCATGGTTCACTGATTCAGGTCTCCTGCTCAATGGGAAAAAACTCACAATGTATTCATTTTTCTACTGGAACAAAAGATATTTGGGATAGGAATTTGGATATTAAATTTAGGAAATGGGCTCAACATGTTAAATGTATTATGCTATAAATACCTGTGGGTTCTTGTAGACAGTAAGTTGTCATATGTTGAACATATTAATTTATTGGTTAAGAAAACAAATCAGAAGCTTGGGGCATTGAGAAGAGTCTCTGCTTGCCTTACGAAGGATGCTAGGTTAAAAATAATTCAGCAGCTGTTAATTCTAGTCTTGGAGTACGGTGGATTATTTATAGCAATTCACCAAAAACAGCTATAAAGAAAATAGATCAAACCTATTATAAATTGCTAGATTAGTTAATTCAAGTAAAATTTGTACCCATCATTGTACAGTTTACCTAGCCTTAAAATGGTTAAAACCTGAAGAAAAAAGACAATTTAATTGGCTATCCTGGTGCTACATGTTATTGAAATCCAAAGTTATCCATCCTTTACTTCACTTGGTGACAACTGCGTTACCTAGTGACAAAAAGCATAAATTAAGGTCAAATGCCTCAAATCTACCCTATTTACAGGTTCATAATAAATTTGGAGATGTTACTTTACAAATGAGTTTGGCCAAGTGTTGGAATTTGGTATCTACTGAATTGAAGGCAAAAAATTCTTTACATGGATTTCAGACTGCATTACGGAAATCTTTACATACTTCTTGTAATTGCTACACTTAAGAACAATGGAATTATCTTAACATTGTGTACAATTGTTTTTATGTAAATGTTTGTATTGTGTGTGGATTGTACAGGGCATCTTGTTGAAAATAGTGATTTTTTCCCTAACATTTGTTCCTGTATAAAAATAAAATTTTATTAATCAATCAAGGACAATTTCCTGCTTACACATGTTCTGCATTTACATTATGTACAGACTGTGTCAGATTGCAGATTGTGTCAGCTGTATTGTTCTTTTACTGGTTTATTAATTCTGTGAGCTGTATTACACTGTTCATTCATTGTTCTGTGCCCTATAAACTATATCTCTGTACTCCATTTTTATCACTGTTGCACAGCAAACAATGTATTCACTTTCAAGAAAGAGTTAGTGCAGGTTACTGATCTTATATTGAAATGGTCAATAGATGTGTAACATTTGGGTGTTCAAATACCCACAAAGACAATGTTAGCCTGCACAAGTTCCCTAATAATCCTAACACATGCAAATTATGGGAATCTGCAGTGTGCAGGACTGGGCTCAATTGGTGTGGGGCATCTGACAGCAGACGATTATGCAGTGCCCATTTCATTGCTGATTCCTTTGAGACCGAATATGTTCTGCAACATCAGCATGGAGTGTAGACAGGATGTGTGTGCCCCCATCTGAAGCCACATGCTGTTCCAACTATTTTCAAGAAACCACCTCCACCTGGTAGCATTGGAACAGCACCAAAGCAACTAAGACAGTCTGTGGCTATTGACAAGAGAGAACATCGACAGGTATGTTAATAATTTTTAATAACAGTAACACATGTATATCTGTTCAAGTAGACTTTTTTTTCCTTTTTCAACATATTTTTTCCCCCAGGTGCTGGTCATGTCATTCCACCCTGGCCAATCCCTGTTTCCCTTTTGTTGAGATACAACCACTCGTCTGGACCAGGTGTCCATGCCCACCCATTACACAGAGGTGTGCTGCTCCCCCTTTACCCCCCCAGGCCACGGTTGCCTTCTGCCACTGTGTCTTTCTTCCCCCCACCTATTTTCTGGCAACCACCAGTAGAGGTTAGGATCTACCTGATCCATGTTCACTGTTGGTGTGGGTCTTGCAGTGAATGTGGTGGGCAGTGGCATGATATGACTTCATCTAGTCTGTGATGTCTCCTTGGTTTCTCTCCTGCCATCCAGTTGAGGAGCATGGTGTACCACTGTATGCTATCAACCTGATGCATCCCACAGCCCAATACTTGCTGCAAACTTCAAGTGCAGATGCTTTATCCTCTCCACTGCCAACTGTGTTTACCCAGGTTTCATTCGATCAGTGGAGTAAAGAATACTCCCTCCCTGGAAAAGAAGAGTGCCCTCTGGGATTCTTGATGGCCCTCTCACAGTCCTGCTCCATAATGTCCCTGGCTCATTTCTGAACGTGGGTCATTGGCATCATGAGCAGTAGCTCTACTGCTGAGCAAGCAGGCAGCCTGCATGCACAATGTGCTGTGGTGTTACATGGTATATGTCCTACGGGCAGCATTTTATCCTCAGTGAACACCACCTATTTTTGAATATACTTAGGTGTTGCAGCAGACAAACAACAATAGGAAGTATATGGTTACTATTTATTCAGGTTGTTCCTCTTCTGCTTATGCATAATAGCAAGTCTAATGTAACTGACAATCTGTTATGACATATAATGTTTTGCAACATATATTTTTGTAATATGTGTTTCACATTTTGTTGTTTATAACTACATGCATTTACTGTTATTCTTAATTTTAACAGTTAGTCTGCACAATTCTTGCCAGTAATGAGCACGTGGACACACAATAATCATGCGGTTTGACCATCGACTCTCCAGAGAATACAAGGAATTCTGTGCAGACTCAGACAATCCAACTGTGCATGGCTGAATGCTCATATAATCCAAAGAAGAAAGAGACCTGCACTCAATACATAAAGGGGTGCTACACCCATAGCAGTCCAGGCTAAGATGCAAACAAATATTAACTATGCTTTGTGCTTACACAAATAGAAGTTGAGCAACTGGTGTAGGTCTGAATCAGAGATGTAGACTTGAAGTCCAATATAAAGCAGCTTTGTTGTGCATAAAAATAGTGTATAAAAATTATCCACATATAAAAATGACAAACAGAGCTACTCAAGTCCAACAACCAGCCACTGCTAACCCCAATGCTTTGCCAAAGGCTTCCTCGAATGGTTGAATGCTCGACTCAAGTTAAGGCACATCAACTCTTTAAGTTTCCATGCAATAAAAGACAAATAGAAACATAGTAATATAGAATTTGATGACAGATAAGGACTGCTTGGCCCACCTAGTCTGCCCCTTTTCCTACCTAACAGATAAGCTGCAGATCCTAGTTAACCAACAGCTTACTTCCTCCTGCCCCCCACTAGGACTGCCTTATGTCTGTCCCATGCATTCTTGAATTCCCCCACTGTTCTTGACTCCACAACCTCCTCAGGGAGGCTGTTCCATGCATCCACAACCCTCTCTGTGAAAAAATACTTTCTCAGATTACCTCTGAGCCATCCCCCTCTATCTTCAAATTGTGCCCCCTTGTTCTTGCACATATCTTTTTCTGAAAGATGCTACCCTCTTGGACTTCGTTGATTCCCTTGAGGTACTTGAAAGTTTCTATCATGTCCCCTCTCTCCCTTATTTGCTCAAGGATATACATATTAAGCTCCTTTAGTCTTTCTTCATATGTCTTCTGGTGCAGACCCTGCACCATTTTGGTTGTCCTCCTCTGGACAACCTCCACTCTGTCTATGTCTTTGCAGAGATGGGGTCTCCAGAACTGCACACAGTACTCCAGATAGGGTCTCACCAACTGTCTGTACAGAGGGATAACAACTTCTTGTTTTCTACTATTGATGCCTCTCCCTATGCATCCCAGTATCCCCCTAACCTTCCTTAATGCCTTCTCACATTGCTTGCCCACCTTTAGGTCATCTGATATAATTACCCCCAGGTCCCTTTCCATTTTTACTGTTGTCAGTATCTCACCCCCCATTGTGTACTCTTCCCCTGGGTTTTTGTTTCCCAGGTGCATTACCTTGCACTTCTTTGCATTGAATCTGAGCTGCCATACATTTGACCATTCCTCCAACCTTGCCAAGTCCCTTCTCATCCTTTCCACTCCATCTTGTGTATCAACCCTGTTGCAGATCTTTGTGTCGTCTACAAAGAAACATACTTTTCCTTCCCATTCCTCTGCAATGTCACTTATAAAGACATTAAAAATGACTGGTCTCAGTACTGAACCCTGCGGTACCCCACTAGTAACCCTCCTTTCTTCACTGTGGACTCTGTTTACTACTACCCTTTGCGTCCTGTTGTCTAGCCAATTTTTTATCCAGGCTACCACCTTGGGACCCACTCCAAGGCTGGCTAACTTGTGTATTAATCTTTTGTGTGGGACTGTGTCAAATGCCTTGCTAAAATCTAGATAGGCCATGTCCACAGCCCCTCCCTGGTCTACTACTTTGGTCACCCAGTCAAAGAAATCTATTAGATTTGTTTGACACGACTTTCCCATCATGAATCCATGCTGCCTTGGGTCCTGTGCCCCACTGGCCTCTAGGTACTCAACAATTCTTTCCTTCAGAAGTAATTCCATCATTTTCCCTACCACTGAGGTCAAAGTAACTGGCCTGTAGTTTCCTGCCTCTGTCCTGCTCCCACTTTTGTGAAGAGGAATCACATCCACCCTCCTCCAGTCCTCAGGTACCACCCCATCCTCCCATGATTTGTTAAAGAGAGTAGTCAGCGTTGTCACTAGTTCTACCCTTAGTTCTTTTAGAATTCTTGGATGAATCCCATCAGGCCCCATTGCTTTGTCCATCTTCAATTTTATTAGTTCATACCAAGTAAACATAATAAAGGTATAAGTACTTTTATTGCTTCACAACAATGCTAAAGTGTTACCTTATTTTTCAAGATTCACTTACACTGGCAAGCAGTACATAATGAGAGCAAGCATTGTGAAGGCATTAAATGTCTGAAGGGGGGATGAGAGCAGAGAGGCAAGATAAGATGGGAGAGAACCAAATCAAAATTTGGAGATAAAGGAAGCAAAGCAGGTAAGCACTCACTAAGCTGTCAATCAATGAGCATGTGCTATATACAGTATGTGTTCACTGACAGCTCTGTCAGTGACAGGCTGTGGTAGACAGTGGAGGACTTTGCCGGTCACTGACTCAGGGATGGGATAGGGGAGTGGGGTCATGGGGCACTACCTGCTGGGGTGAGGGGTCCACTAGACATCAGGAAAATATATGTCTCATATTATATGGGCAGATTGGGGATAGGGATGGTGGTCCACTAGACCACTAGAGAAACATTCCAGTTATTGCAGGGAGAGATTGGGGATGGGGGGGCACTAGACCTCCAGGAAAAATCTATAGTTTATATTGGGCTGATGATCAGTGGGGGGGGGACCACTAGACACCAGAGAAACATTACTAGTAAACTTCAGGGATGCTGATCAGTGGGGGGGGCAATAGTACCAGGGACAGCTTTCTGGGACCAGGGGATATCTATATTGTTAGCTGGGCTGCTGATCAACAAGTGGGGGGACCACTAGACACAAGGGAAACATTACTAGTAAACTTCAGGGATGGCGATTGGCAGAGAGGGGCAATATTACAAGAGATAGCTATCTGGGATCAGAGTACTGGAAGGGGGGGCACCATGATAAATGGCCCTGGCAACCCATACAAATGAGCCCATAATGGCCCCTTTGCACCTTGCATGCCCACTGGGCTCATTTGCATGGGTCTGTTTAAATATAGGAAATTTAGCATGGGTGCAAGCTATTATAACACCCTATTTTGGGAGCCATGTCTGCACAGCACTAAGTAGCTTGGTGCTGGCTGCATAGGCCCTATATTCAGTGGAATAGTGCTGGTATACTGTTCCACTGAATATAGCATTTTTGGGCACCTAAGCAAGGGCAAGGCACAATGCAAATATTTGTGCTCAACTTTGCCCAGTTTTGTATAGGGAATTAAAACTATGAACAGTGATTCATTTTTAAAATTTGTTTATGTGTGTAAGTGGGGATCATGAGGGGAAAGAATGTTTAATTATTTTTTTTCTGATGCTTTCACAGGCAAAGCCTGCAAAAGCGAGGAAGATTTGGTACTGATGGAGGGAAGACTGAAATGTTTACTATGCAATTTAAGACATAAAATGAATGTGAATAGGCATTAGACCTTTATAGATTCTAATTAAATTATGAGGACTAATACCAAATTAAAAAAAAGTGCAAACATTTAAAAAAAACATTTTTAAACTTAATGAATTTGTCCATGTCAATATTTAAAAATTATGTCAACATACTTTTTCATCACGTAAAAAGTATATCAACAACTTATATTTTATATAAAAATAACTGTTGTGATATAAATATATATTGATATAGAAAGAGAAAACCACCTGTTTCTATATTGATAGCATAATTACTACTGTTATGTAATGATATAATAACAATATTTCTTAATGGATGGACATCAAGCTTTCATTGAAAACAATTATATTATTAGCCTCAACAGTTCCAGATTTAGCCCTTTCAAAAATATTTTCTTCAAAATGTGGTCACTTTGGAACTGTTTGGCTACAGACTTAATGTTTTTAATGAAAACTTGGAGTCAGCAAAATAGATATATCCCTCCATGTACTTCTTTAAAATGAAGACCCAATGTTTTATCCATTTTACCCAAAATAATATCCCATACATATTCCTGAATTCATGTTTAAACATCCTTACCGTATATCCAACATAAATGTTATTACATCCTCATCTTATCTCATACACTATGAATGTCATACTACAGATAATAAACTCCTTAACTAAATAGTTACTACCACTAAATGGGTCCTGGACATTTTTCATTGTCCTGCAGCACTTACAAATAATACATCTTTTACATGGAAGGACCCCAGTAGGACACTGTGGTAACCAACTGTTATCATTTGTAAGTCCCCCCAAAGCCAAAAACCTACTATGAACTAATTTATCTTTTAGATGCAGTGCTCTGCAAAAGGAGATCCAAGGCCGGTCACCTAATGCCTGTATAAGCAAATCAACTGACATCAAAATACCCCAGTACTTATGCATAATCACTCCGATATTGCCTGCCACTGGGTTATATTCAATTAAGAGTGCTATAGGTTGTTCTGATATCTGGGGTTTTGATTTTATAACCAACATTTTTTGTCTTGACGTATTAGAAACATTTTGCTTAGAGATCTTTATAATTTTATCCATGTAGCCTCTGTTGTGAAACCTTTGCTCCAGTTCATCTGCCTGCACCTTAAAAATGTTGTCATCATTACAATTTCTGCACACCCTCAGGAGCTGTGAATATGGTATAGACTCTTTCAGCCTCCTAGGGTGCGCACTAATTGCCAGGAGCAAAGAGTTCACAGCCATTGGCTTTTGATAACCCCATGTTTTAACCACATTCCCAGACACCCCACATAATGTAAGATCTAAAAACTCAATACCTGAATCCTCATTTCTAGATGTGAACCTCAGGTTGACATCATTATTATTTAATCAGTTAATGAAAGTTGCAGCCCCCTCACTATCTCCCTTCCAGATGCAAACAATGTCGTCAATATATTGGTAGCACATGATGACATTGTTTGTGTACAGAAAAGTTTCACTATAGACAGTATTCATCTTCCACATGTCCATAAATAAATCGGCATACAACGGGGCCATTCAGGTCCTCATCACCATCCCACAAATCTGTAAGTAATACTTATTATTAAATTCGAAAGCATGGTGGGTCAAGTTTTTATGACTAACTGTTCAATTGTTATTGCTTTCAAAATACCATTTCAAGCATTATTAAATATCATATAGGATTATTTTTGGAAATGCTTGGAAGTTATTAGTGGTTATTCTGTCTAAGAATAAACACGTTCTTTTTAAGTTTATTTTTTAAGATTTAAAGGAAAATGTATTTATTTTGTAAGATTTAAAGGACTTTTAGGGCCTTGTTGAGGGTTTCAAGTGAGAAAAGGTGGAAGCCTTGTTTGTGGTGGTGAAATCAGGGATGACTAAAGTGGGTTATGAGTTCTATATGTGATTTTCCCAAATTCAAAATCCCAGTGGTAGTTTTTTGTTTTACTGGGCACTAGGTGGCGGAAACGTTATATGTGTCAGCCAATCAGAAGCTAGGATTTTCTCCTACCCATTTTGTAAACATCAATATATGTTAACTTGTAATCATAATGATATGATTAAGTGTATTGCTGTAGAGTATGTTGACATTAGAGATGTTGCAAAGTAAGACTTTGTCAGTGATGATTTGGTGTTGGCAACTTCTCCTTTCAAACTGCCGATAAACTTATCACTTTATCCAACCCTTTATGAAATGTGATGAATGGCTCTTCACCAGCAATGTTTTTCTTTAATTGACCTGCAGGCCATTTGTCAAATGCAGTGGACCTTATAGGTAAATACACAGAGAAAAAGGTAAAAAAATATTAAACTCTTCTCCCATCCCTGTAGCACTGTATCTTACTCTTTCTCTACTTGGCCCAAATAATGAACAATATACACTTCCTTCACCAAGCTACATGGTGCCCTATCTCCCCCTTTACTCCCATGGCTTAAACAATAAACATACCACCCTGCCCCAACCCAGTTAGCACTCAGTTCCCCCACACTGTCTCAATAATATGGAAATAACCTTTTCTCCAAAACCACTTGCTCACCCCAATATTTACTCTACAGCACCCCAAGGACCAATGACATTAATAAAAATGGTGAAATTCAGCTGGCAGATATCAACTGGGGCAACTGTCTGAATGAACAAGAGCAAAATGCACTCAGATACTATACTGGGTCTTGTCATGTTTTCTTTGTATTTAAACTCCCTCAGTTTGAGCTTTGGAGATGTGGCGTAGCAGCTCTATGTTGATGATATGATACTCTACACCTTTGTTGGTTCAGTCCAACTAGTTCAAGATGTTTTATAAACTGGGTTTGATAAATTGCAGCCCCTTTTCTTATAATCCATGCTGGTATTGAATTCCAATTAAACAAATATGCTCGTTGGACCACAATCAAAAGTTACATCTTTGTCCTTTGAAGTGCTCAGATTTACTCCTTGTCATTTTTTGTCTCTGTACAGATAACCTCTGGAAGTTGTTAATTCAATAAATATCTAGGTTTCTGGATGGACCACCTCTGTTCTGAAAATTCTTTGTGGCGATTCTAATAAAAAAAAAATCAGTCCCATTTTTTTGTATAGAATCAAGCAATTGCTAACTGCTGATATTAGACTTAGATTATCCGTTCAGTGATTTTTCCTTTATTTGGCTCTGCAGAGACCCTTTATGATAAGGCCTCTCATGTGTTGCTTAGCACATCAGTCATTCTATAAATCACCAGTCAAGTTTTCTTTTAGATTTTTCTTACACCACCCATCACTGCAACCTTCATACAAGTTTAAATTGGCATTCTTTGGATGATTGGAGATCCCTTCATATGTTGTTTTGTTCTTTCACATGTGTGCATAACTGAGCACTAGATTAGCTAGATGACCATTAATTGGCTCACTTTCTTATACATCAGATTCTGTTTCCATGAATCACTTTAAGAATTATAAAGAGGTAACATTATTGCCCCTGTTTATAAAAAGGTTTCAATATATGACCCAGTATTATACATGCCAATGAGTCTAACAGACACATCTAAAAAAGATTTTCTGTAAGATTTTACTGAATAGATTGAAGGATTGCATAGAACAGAATCACATTCTATAACAGAATCAGGCCAGTTTTTTCAAGAATAGATCTACTGCACCATTGATCATTCTTTTACACAGAGTCACATACTAAATGAATGCTGCAGAATTAAGAAACAAGACATGTATTTAATAGTCATAGATCTAGCTACTGCGTTTGGTACAATTAGCTCACTCTGTTATGGCAAGAGTTAAATAAAACAGAAACTGATAAATGTCTCTTGGATATTATATTCAGATTATATAATGAAATCTGGCCACAGCTCCATTATACACAGGCTGTGAAATTATCTCTCAAGTTCAAATCTAAGTTAGGCATCAAGCAAAGGTGTATACGCATGCCTACACTTTTTAATCTGTGCAGGGCAGAAAGAGCCACCCAGAGCCCACACTGCCCAGTGACAAATACAAAGCCCAAGAGAACAGAACAGACAAGGCACTTACCATCCAGTTGAAAAAAGGGGGTCCACACTAAAACATATTGTCCAGCTTTCCTTTAATTTGCAACTGAAAAACAGTGCATTCAGAATAGCCACAGCAGCAGGGAGCACTGACTCCTAATGGTTCACCTTATAAAAAGGCTTTTTCAAAGGGTGGTGCCCTCTAGGGTAAGATTGCTTTTATAGAAATCTTGTGACTGTGCAATTACAGTACAAGCCACTTAATCGGGACACAGTTAATAGGGACATTCGCTTTATAGGGATGACCCACCAGGAATCGATTAAGTGGCCATGTATTCCTATGGGCAGTGTTTCTGCTTAAAGGAGACGGGGGTGCCGTTTAATTGGAACGATTTTGATCCATCCTGTCCCATAATAGCTGCTGCTAATCCCCACTAATCCCCATTTACACCTGCTTAATGTGTTCTGACTAAATCAAAACTTATTTTCTCCTGTTTAACACCCTGACCCCATTCAAAGTTGGCTGAATGCAAACTAATTTGAAAGAGAGAGAGATGGCAGCCAAAAAAATAGAGAAGAACTTTTTTTGTAACATAAACGAACTTACTGCAGCCAAAACAGACCCTCTGCTTTGTGACTGATTAGTGCGATGTGAGCCGAAACTGACCCTCTGCTTTACGGCGCGGAGACAGGTTACAG
Source organism: Neoceratodus forsteri (assembly GCA_016271365.2). Classification (NCBI taxonomy): domain Eukaryota; kingdom Metazoa; phylum Chordata; order Ceratodontiformes; family Ceratodontidae; genus Neoceratodus; species Neoceratodus forsteri. The sequence goes on along the minus strand of CM057455.1, from coordinate 1,335,978,395 downwards.
AGATGTTCTGCAGTATGGAGAGATTTAAATGAACTTACTGCAGCCAAAACAGACCCTCTGCTTTGTGACTGATTAGTGCGATGTGAGCTGAAACAGACCCTCTGACTAATTAGAGACAAGCGTAACATCCGAATCACATTGCTCCCCGCAGCTTTCTGTGACCATGAGCGCTTTCTGCTTTGAGGTGTGGAGAGACAGATTAGGGGGTAGCGTGGTTAGTGCAGCAGTACAGCTCGAATACAGTTCCACGATCAGGACAGAGCTCCAATCCCATGACGATCCTTCGCTTGGTGTGGATATATCCTGTGACCGAAGCATAATCTCCCTCGCAGCTCGCGTACGGCTTGATCTCCACTGTGCCCGAAACATATGCTGTGTGAAAGTGAGAGGTAAAACAAATAAAATTCCTAAAAGAGCTGTAATCCAACCAAGTCTCTCTGAGTAAGCGTGTGATAGAGTCTGTGAGTGTTTTTATGTGTGTTTTTGGTGGTTCGGGCACACAGGGCAAATCTGAGACAGCTGGCAAGTTAAAAAAAATCCACTTCCTTTAATTGGGACGGCCGCTTAAATGGGATGAATAGGTCACCACGGAGCCGTCCTGTTTAAGCGGCTTCTACTGTAGTACAATTAAAGTGACACAGTGCAATTAATTCTAAAGGTTCTCTCTGTATAATGATTAATCTTTATATAACTATCCTAAAAACACCATTTAGTCAAATGTCGCCATTGTGTACAAACTGCAAGTCTTAAATACAATACCTTGATTAGTTTAAGATTCACAAAATATATTTTTTTAGGTAAGGCATTCACATGATTGTCACAGAGAATACTTAAATTGATAAGGGGAGCTTAATCATGCTATAGTACAGACAAACTTAATCATTCTGAAAGGAATTTAATATTAAGAATTGTACACCCCCATTTACCCCCCAACCCAAGAACAGGTGGAGAAAAAAATATGTGTTTTTCAAATAACCCGCTATTATAACTCATAAAATGCAACCACAGAATTGAAGGGAAATTGAAAGTGGGAGGGGAGCCAGAGTGGCCTGGAGCTGCCAGGACCAAACCAATTAGCATCACATATGAATTAATAATAATAATACTAAAAGGAAAAGAGAGGTGTTATAGAACACTCCTTCTTCCATTTCATGAGAAAAATCCCTCTATGTCTGGAACCAAAATTATTATGTGTCTCCATACAGCCTGGGTCATCTGAAAGGGAATGCATACAGAAAGGAAGTAATTGTTAGTAACAATACATATCATGTCACAGAATTATTTATCTGTCAGTCAGAAATGGAGTAAGCTCTCTTTGTTCATTAAGACCATTCCTACTGCATGCCCCCAGTCTATGAATCCAAAAGGATCCTCTTTTTCAAGAGCCATCTCCCTAGTTTCACACCTGAGTCCCATGCATACCTCTTCCAGCCCTATGAAGGACAACTCATGTTCTGCTTTATTTTCTGAATGTTTTATGTTTGTAGCTAGCACATAATCCATATTCCCATTTTTGACAACTCCAATATGGTTCCCCACTCATTCCTTAAATTTTCTTTTCGTTCAACCTACATATTATACCCCACACATGCAATATACCATGTAGCCAACAAACATGAAACTAATGAAACAGTTTATAAAACTGAATATGCCCTTGTCTTCATCTGTTACTGGGTCCTAAAGGTGATGCATTCTTTTATGTATGGACAGTATTTGCACCACCCGCACCATTTACACCCTTTTGGTGTGTGTGTGTGTGTGTGTAAGGGGGTGGGAGGCAACCGGTTTCTATGTCTCACAATAGGATGGACTAAATTAAGTATGTACTCCTTGAGTTTTTTGGCCCGCCTATATACCACTCTGGGATGTCCCTGCAATCTCCCTGGGGTGTGTATTGGACCATAGCACATGCCAATTTTTAGATTCCCTGTGTTTTCCTTTGCAGCACACCTTTGCTGTCTCAATAGGGTCCATTGCATAACTTCTTTCAAGGAGCCTTTTCTTACAAACAGATAATTCTTCTTCATTTCTTTTTTCTTTTTTTTATGGTTCAGAAACAAGATCTAGACCAAAATAATTTCATCTGGTTATACTCAGTCTGTATGATCAGTCTGTATTATCATTACCATGGGGTCCAGGTTACTAACTCTACTTCTATATATTCTCTAATATGTTCTTTACTTTTCATTACAATATTCCCCTTCTGTATAGTGTCACGGAATGGGACCCATATCTTTTCAAATATGTCATTTTGTTTGTTCTTTATGTAATACATTTTTACCAGATTCATAATATCTAGCATTACATTAATCCATGTTTCACATATCAGTGGGGTACTGTCCTTCCATTTTATAAGAATAAACTTTTTTGCTATTATCATAGCTATGGTTATACATTTCTGTTGATAAATATCTAATTGGTCTGTATTGCTGATATAGAGAGCAAAGTTATAGTTTAAAGTATAGAGTGCAAATGCTTGCACTGACAAGCATATGAAACTTTGCAAAAACTGGAGGCTAACTCGTTTAATATTTTTTTAATTTTATTGATTTTTTTAAGTTTTGAATTCATACATTTAGAGGTATACATTTAAAAAATTTTGCATTACATCATTCCCCATATACCTTTATACTCCCTAATGCATAAGGCATGTCTAGACCACATCATGTGGAGAAAGAGAAATTAAATTAATCTTAACTTATTTAACTTCCAGGTAATTCTGCCATTTTAAGACTATTACTATTCTATATTCAGATATATTATAAGAACACAAAAAAAAAAGTTAGCCCACTGCCCACCCGACAGTCAAATTTATTTAATAATTCTTCATTCTTACATTTTAAGTTCTAAATAGCTTACAGTGTGGTCATAAGATTATATTGTTTTAACCCATTTTATTAGACCCATAATACTCCACAAAGTCAATGTTTAACTTTAAAGTTTCATCAACTTGTTTTGACCCATTTTATTCAACCCATATTACACCCCGAGTCAATATTTATCTTTAAAGATTCATCAACTTCAAAGGTTCATGATCTCTTCTTCAGATAGTGTGGGTGAGCTGGTTTCTATGTCCCTCTCACTTTCCTGATCATATTGTTTTCTGATAATATCAGAGAGTTGGTCAATTTGAAAGAATATCTGCTGTACACCTTTGTATTTTATCTTTAGCTTTGCTGGGGCCAATAGTTAAAACTCCGCTCTCAACTCTTGGAGTTGCTGCCTGAATGCCAAAAAATCACCTTAGTCTTTGCTGGGTCACAAGGGAGTAGTCCGGATAGACTAAGAATTTAAATGTTTTGTATACCAATGGTGCCTTTAATCTTGACAGTCTAGTAATCAGATTGCAGTCCATATCAAAGGCACAGGACACCAAAGTCATGCACGTCTACTTCTGAACTTAATCTGAATCTTGATCGGGATGGTTATTTCCTTGTTTTGACTGAAATCTATACACTCGAGTAATGAAAGGTAAATTATCTTGTGCCAGTTCAAATATAGTCACTAGGATGTCTTTGATAAGGTCTCGTACATTTTCAAATTCTTGGTCCAGTGAAAGAGGCAAACTGATAAAGCAAAGGTTCTTATATCTTTGCTGATTCTCCAACAGTTTGATTTTCCTTGTAAGTGCAATATTATCCCTCAATAAGTTGGCAGTAGTAGCCTCAACAGCTATAGCTTTATTTGTTGTTTTTTCAACATCCTTTCTTTGTGTTTTCAAGTTGAATTGAGTTATTCTTGATGTTCTCTCAATTTTGTTCAGTGTCTTACTGTAAAGATTCCTCCTGTTGAGAAAGTACTTGAAATTTAAAATCAAAAGACTGAGTTCATGTTAATAGTTTGTCAAGGGCTTCATCCAAAGAGTTAGTTGAGTGGTGACCTTTAGTCATTTTGGTGTGTTCTGCTAAAGGCTTACCGTAGTCCAATAATGTGCTTGCAGTATGTGGCTCGAGGTTTTCTGCTGGTTCTACTGACTCTACCATATTTTTAAATCGTCCATTTGACCATGCTTTGCTTCACTGAATGCTGTCTAATTGGTGATGGGAGCTTTCTAGTTAATGTGAGTTCTGTTTTGTGTGAGGCTAAGTTATAAACTGTTGCTTTGTTGTCTATGTAAGGTGGAATATGCTGATTTTGTGACTAGTCAAAATCTTTTTGCCGAACCTGTGAACTGATGTCTGTAGCTATCTGTAGCTTCTCTGCGTGCTGCTCCTTGGGTTGTAGTGGGATTGCTTTCAGCGTTCCGGTACCAGAGCCAGAGTTTCCTACTCCGGCTCTCCCCATGCCCTACAAGCCAGTTTCAGATCTTTAATATTTTTCTAAAGGTCTGATCCTAGGAAATTCATACTCCTCAGAGGAGGCAGAATAATTAAGTTTTCTTTTATCTCCCATGTGTTGAGATAAAAAATGCTTTGTAAAAGCAGCAGTTTTTTGGACCTTGTTATAGAGCTCACTCATGAAGCAGTTACCTGCGGCCATGTCTTAGCTCCTCCTCCCTAGACTATCATTTAAAATTTTTACTTCTTCTCCTCTCTGGATCTGTGCATCCCAACCCAGGACCTGCACCACCTGATCTCTCCCATAAACCCCAAGCTGGCCATAATAAGATATTTATCAGCATCACCCACCTCAACATTCAAAGTATCCTTGCTAAAAAAAAATTCCCTTTGAAGCCTGGGTCGAGTTCAACAATTTTGACATCATCACCCTATCTGAAACCTGGCTAACCCCCCAAATTCCTTCACATGAAATCACGCTCAAAGGTTATTCCCTAATTAGAAAAGATAGACTTAGAAAAAGAGGAGGCAGCTGCCTATTTTTTGTGTCAGAGAGGCTCTCCTACACCGAGCTACACCTAGACACTGATACTTCTATGCTTGAATCCTTCTCCATAAATCTAATCATAGACAAAAGCAGCATTTTAACTATCACTTCTGTCTACTTACACCCCAGAACACCATTGTCTGAGCTTGAATCCTTCATCTCAAGCAAGTCATCCTTTCCCAGTAATAGGGAATGGATCATTTTAAGGGACTTTAACCTAAACTGGGACAGTAGTCAGTCTGACTGCACCAAAGCGCTGCTGGCCAGCTCAGAATTGCACCAAATAATATTCACTCCACCAGAACAAATTATAAAACAGGAAACAGCTCTACCATTGACTGGATCATTGCCTCGAATTCCTCCAGAGTGACAACTGCAGGTGTCCTCCCTGGCTCCATCAGTGACCACTGTGCTATCCTCTGTCACTGGTCAGCCAGAGCCCCTAAATCTACTCCTAACTACATCCTCACAAGACAATTAAAAAAAGCTAATTTAAAAGAACTTTCTTTTGCATTTAAATTAGCTGACTGGTGCTTCACAGTTGATATAAAATACATTGACCATGCCCTTAAAGATTTTACAAAAATATTTGACATCTGCGACACTTTCATCCCCAAAAAAATGATCAGAGTTCATGGGCGATCAAGCCAATGGATTAGTCTATACCACCTCAAACTTATGTTCTGTAGAGACAAGGTTTGGGCTAGGTACAAGAAATTACCCTTCCCCACTCTCCTCCAAGAGTATAAAACACTTTGAAACAAGTGCAAGTCAGGAGTTTGAACTGCAAAAATCAACCACTTTAAGAATAGCCAACTCTACACCAGAGCTAGCTCCAAGCAACTCTGGGGGATTTTAAACTCCCTCTTGGGTAAAGAAAAAAGTGCGAGTGGATCTCACTCTAGTTGGAATGGAGATTAACAAATGACCCAACATGCATGGCCAACTTGTTTAAGTCCTTCTTCATGGACCTGGACAAGTACAAGACCCCCTCTCCTCAGACACCCCCAAGCAGCTCCAGAATCCTAACCCTTCCCTGAAAGATTCCTACCCCACTTTCTACTTCAAAGCACTCTCACCCACTGATACCATAAAATGTATCAAGGAAAAACAACAACCCTAGACCCTCTGTCAGTCTGGATGGACTAGATTTTCACATCCTTAAACTCATAATTAATGACATTGCCACTCCTCTCACCAATATCCTTAATTTCTCCCTCTGTTCTGGTACCCTCCCCACAGCCTGGAAAACTACATCCATCTGGCCTCTGCATAAAGTTGGCTGTTAATAGGAAGAAAGCAATTACAGGCCCATCTCATTTCTCCCCCCCCATCAAAAATCATGGAAAAAATAGTTTAGTCACAAATCACTGAGCAACTGAACAAATATGACATCCTTACCAAGGCTCAACACGGTTTTAGGGCTAAACACAACACAGAAACTGCTCTTGTTAGAGTCACACAGGACATTTACAAGGCCATAGATGATGGTCTTTATATGGGTGTGGTTTTAGTGGACCTTACCAAGGCTTTTGACTTGGTTGGCCACAACCTTCTCCTACCCACACTTACCTTCTGAAGTTCTCCACAGACGTCATTAACTGGTTTGGTAACTATCTCAATGCTAGGTTCCACAAAACATTCATTTAAGGACATCTTTCATCTGAATGCCTTATTAAGTATGGAGTTCCTCAAGGATCTATACTTGGGCCCCTCTTTTTTTCTCTGTTCATAAGTAACATACCTTCCATCTGTTCCCATACCAACATTATCCTATATGCGGATGATGTTGCCTTATATTGTAAGGATGCAAACCCCTCCACCCTTCTCTGCAAACTTCAAACAGATTTTCAGACTCCACTCCTAGTTATCCACTCAGGGTATGGTCCTAAACTCCAAAAAATTAAATGTATGGTTTTCTCCAGCATGCATAAACCTTCTAATTTCAATTTCAACCTCCTAGATAATGATGGCATGGTCAATGAGTGGGTTAGTGAATTTAAATACCTTGGCCTTACTCTTGACGAGCACCTCTCTTTCTGCCAACACATAACCCAATTAATTAACAAAATCCACCAGAGATTTGGGGTCCTGTACAGGGTCAAGCAATTCCTCAACCCAGAATCAAGACACAGGCTTGCTTCCAGCTTACTGCTACCTCTTGACTACAGTTCCATCATTTACTTCCCTCAGAGCAATTCTGTTATGTTCAATAAGCTCAAAACAGCATACAATAACATTATCAGATTTGTGACTGGGCTTCCCTGTCATACCCACAGCTGTACCCTCTATGACAAAGTACATTGGTTCTCCCTAGAGGACAGGTTCACATGGAAGGCTTCCATGTTCATCTACAAAATCCTCAACAATCTCCTTCCCCACAGTGTCTTCTCTCTGTTCAAGAAGGCTTGCCCCACCTGTCTTACTAGGAACACTGTCTCATCCCCTTTTTGCATCCCCTACTGCAACACCTCTTTGGGGCAGAGATTGCTTACCTACAGAAGTACCAAGCGTTTTAACACTCTGCCCCCAACCTTGTTAGCAGCCCCTCCCTTGGCACTTTTAAGGTCAAACTAAAGGAGCACCTCCTCAATAAGCCACCTTGCAACTGCCATAGGTAGCATATCTTAATTTTCCTACCAGAGCAATCCCTAGGTAACTTGCTCAATTTTTGGTTAGAATTTTTACCTCTCTTTTCTCTTAACCCCTCTGTCTTGTCCACCTCACTACTTCCATGCCTCTTTTTCCCTTCTAAGCTCTTTCAGAGTATTTCCAACCTTCTCCTGTGTATTAATACATTTTGTTTAGACTTGCTGTTAATACTGTAGCTGCTGTACATAAGTCATTTTGTATGTAACTGAAATTCCTGTATACATTTTTGTCTTTGTATTTTTTGAACCATGTGTCTGTATAAAGTGTATATACAGTATCCACCACTGTAAAAACCCTAAAACAGGACGCTTGTGAAAATGGACACTTTTGCCTACATGCCTTTCCAGTATAAAATAAAAATTAAATTAAATGAAAGTTAATTGAGGTGTTATTATGAGCAGTTTTTTATAGTTGTTTGTATTGTTCTTGTTACCTTGGGCCAAAAATGTGATAAATAAGAATAGGAATGTAGCATATTTATTTAAAGTACCTGCTGCAGTACCACATCTTGGACATATTTCTGAAATATTTTTATTAAATTGGTGTAGTCTTGATGGGGTATAATACATTCTGTATACTGTATTTATCTGAATTTGTTGTAGTTTAGTTGCTTTCACTTTTGTGGAGAAAGATGATATTACTTCTTGCCATATATTGTCTGTTATGTTTATTCCCAGTACATTTTCCCATTTTTTTCTTAATTTTGTTTGTTTTTATTGCCATTTTCTTCTAATATTTCAGATATCATAGATATCAATTTTTGCTTATCATTTTTCCCTATATATTTTAGTTAGAGTTGATTCTTTGTTATAGTTCTGCTGTTTTCATGCATTTTTAATAAGTTTTTAATTTATTGATACTGAAAGTAATGATTGTTTGGTATATTAAATTTTTGTAGAAGCTGTTTGAATGTTTTTAATTCATTATTTTTGAACATTTGCTGCATTTCTTGTAAACCTTTATCTTTCCAGCTTTTAAAGACTGTTCCTGTTATAGAAGGTATAAAGTTATAATTCAAGTGGATTGGTGTATTGGGAGACATGGTAGTAGGTTCTTTTAAGATCTGATGTGCTTTTATCCATGCTTGAATTGGATTTTTTGTTGTTATACATTCTCTTAAGTTTCTTGCTTTTTGATAGTATGCAGAGAAGAGTGAATTTTTAATTTTTGGATATGGGTGGATATTCTGCTCCACCTCTGCAGATTTGAGTATTGGTTTTGGTTCTCTCAGCCATATCAAAATGTTGGTTAATTGGCTGGCCCAGTGGCACTGATGGTTGAGGCACTGGATGCCACACCGTGTGCCACACCAGTGACCCATGTTCGGGAGAAAGCGTGGGCCACCAGTGGTCAGCAGGAGAAGGATTGAGCTTTCCAGGAACAGCACTCTTTCTCCAGGGAGGGGGCAACCAGTTGTTGGTGCATACCTGACTCCTAGCGGGGGCCTGGGGCTTGCACACCAACACTGCAGACATCAGGTCAGAGGCGGGGCAGATGGCCCATGGAGTGTGCACATGGCTGTCATTGGCATCCTGCACGCTCTGCCCCATAAGGGGAGAAAACCAAGAAGAAAAAAGCCTACAGTGGATGACAGGGGGAGTTCACAGGTCCCACCCCCAAATAGCCATGACGCTGGCCCTTGTACTGGATCCAGTCTCAGTGGAGGTGGGCCCTCCCCACCAACCCTGCTTGGGGGGGTAAGCACTGGTGGTAGCTGGTCAATGTCAGATGGTGGACATCGGGGGATGGGGCTGGGGCTCTCTCCAGACAGAAAGGGTCATTGAGCAGGAGTATAAATAATAAAAATAAATGTTGGTTATTTGAGCTGCTATATAATATTTATACATATCAGGCAATGCTAACTCTCCTTTTCTTTCTGATAATGTTAAAACTGAATATGTAATTCTCATTTTTTTCCAAATAAACTTAGTTATTATTGTTTTTAATTTTTTTAAAGAAAGACATTTTCATTGGAATGGGTAAGACCTGATAAAGAAAAAATTAGCTGAGGCAATATCTTCATTTTTACTGTATTTATTTGTTCTATTACAGTTAAAATTAGTGTTACCCATTTATTCAGTTCATTTTTATCTATTTTGGCTGTTAAGTTAACTCCCAGTTATTGAATTTGTGTATTTATTTGTTGGCAATAATATTGATTTGGTATCTTTACATTCATTTGAATATTTAAGTTTAAAATTATTGATTTAGCACAATTTATCTTGTATCCTGAAATTTTTCCAAAATTATATGTAAGGGTTAAGAATTCTCTTAATATTTCTGGTTGTGTTAAAGAAGGGCATCATCTGCATATAAACTAAGTTTATGTGTGCTATTTTTAATCTTTATACCTTGTATCTGTGTATTTTATCTAATTGCTATTGCTAAAGTGTCTATCACTATTACAAATATCAGAGGGGACAGGGGCATCCCTGTCTAGTCCCTCTTTGTAATATAATCTTATCTGATTCTAGCTATTGGTTTATTGTATATTAATTGCAGCCATCTGCTGAACTGTGCACCAGAACCCATCGCTTTTATGGTTGCAAAAATTTATTTCCATTCTATTCTGTCAAATGCTTTCTCTGCATCAGTTGCAAAAAGTATTGTGTCATCTGTTTCTTAAAGTGCCATTATGTCTATTGTGTGCCTTGTATTGTCTGTTAATGTTCTTTCTTTTATGAATCCATTCTGATCATTATACATTATTAGTAGTAAAACTGATTCTAACCTTCTAGCTGTAATTTTTGTGAATATTTTGTAGTCAAAATTAAGTAGAGAGATGGGTCTATAGGATGCACAGCTCAGTGGATCCTTGTTCTTTTTCTGAAAAACCTGTATTGCAGCTTCTTTAAATGTTTCTGGTATTTCTACAAAGTATTAAAAGAGTTAAATAACTCCTTTAATTTTGGTATTAAGATTTGCTGGTATTGTTTATAAAATTTCCATGATGATCCCATCTGGGCCAGGTGCTTTTCCACTTGGAAGTTCTTTAATTGCTTGCTCTATTTATTGTTTGTAAATGACTAAATCTAAATGTCCCTTAGTCTGTGATGTTATATGTGGTAGCGTTATTTGTTCTAGAACTTTATTTATTTCATCATCTGGTTATATGAATTAAGGCTAACAACAAGGGTTAAGGATAATAAAAAATCCTTTTATAATTACATAAATGGAAAGAGGAGAGACAAGTATATGATCACTAGCTTGATGGATAAGAAGGGATAAATAACAACTGATCTGGCAAAGATGGCTAATATCCAGAATTAAGTTTTTTCATCCATATTCAATAAAAATGTGGTGAGGTCAAAGCAACATCAAGATGACTTAATGGGGAGGATCTATTTAACATTAGAGATGTAATGAGAAGATTAAAAGCATTAGATCTAAACAAAGCACAAGGACCTGATGGTACACACCACAGGGTAGTTAAAGAACTGGCTGATAACTTAGCAGGCCCTTTAACAGCTATATTTCAAAAATCAATGGATGATGGTGAGGTTGTGGAGGCATGGGGAGGGCTAATGTAGTGCCACTTTACAAGAAAGGCAATAAGAAGGATCCACAGAATTATAGGCCTGTGAGTTTGACATCAGTGTCAGGTAAGATTATGGAGGGAATTATAAAGGACTACATAATGGAGATCCAATCAAGATCAGGCCTATCAGATACAATGCAACATGGATTTTCTAAGGGCCATTCTTGTCTAACAGATTTGCTAGATTTTGGGGGAAAGGTCAGTAAAGCATTAGACGAAGGTCATTCTGTGGATGTTATGTTTTTTGATTTATCTAAAGCATTTGATAAGATACCACATGGCAAAATAATAGATGAACTGATTGAAGCATGGTTTCGAGGTTAAATATCAAAATGGATAGAAGCTTGACTGACTGGCAGACAACAAAGGGTTTGCATAAGAGGCATTAGTTCTGACTGGACCCCAGTGACTAGTGGGGTACCACAGGGGTCTGCTTTGGGTCCATGTCATTTTAATGTCTATGTGACTAGCATGAGTAGTGGATTCAACCAATGGGAGGCTAAGTTTGCAAATGATATGAGAATCGGGACTGTAGCAAATAATAGCAAAGACACAAATAAGGTGCAAGCAGCCCTTGTGAGCTTAGGGAGCTGGATAACTAAACATGGGTTGGAATTGAACTTGAGTAAATGTGCAGTCATGCAATTTGGAAAATGGAACAGTATGACAAGGTACATGTTAAATAATACATATTTGAAAGCTGTTACTGAAGAAAGAGATCTGGGTGTGTTGGTGGATAATGAGTTGACTTTTAAAAATCATTGTAGGTAAATTGTTCAGAAGGCAACAAATACACTAAACTTTATTAGTAGACATATTAAGAGCAGAAGTAGAGAAGTGATAGTGCCATTATACACTGCTTTGGTTAGACCGCAACTGGAATACTATACACAGCTCTGGGTACTGAGTAGAAAAGCAGAAATTAAATTATTAGAGAATGTTCAGAGAAGAGCTACAAGGATGATTCATAACATTAAAACCTCTAAATATGAGGATCAATTGGAGTATCTGGGCATGTTTACTCTTGAATATCATAGATTAAGAGGTGATATTTGTTTATTATATAAGGCAATGACAAACAACGACTTATGGGATTGACTAGGGCTAGATATGAAACAGCAAGTGTATAATACGAGATCACATTCACTACAATTATCAGGTGAAACATGTAGAACAAATAGAAGGAAGTACTGGTTTAATCAAAGGGTAGTACCAATTTGGAACTCATTTCTGGGAACAATCATAAGCAGCAGAAATATGGCAGAATTTAAAGATAAATTGGATACATATTGTAGGATTGAGCAAGTGATGAGGTATACAAATTAGACATGGTGTGGGCTATATGGACCTAATGTCTTCTATGCCTTGCATGTTCCTATGATGCCTGTGATTCATTTGTGTTGTATATAGATATTGATAGTAATTTTTGAAGCATTCATTAATCTCTAGAGCTTTATTTATTGTTTTTCTGTTTTCATCCTTTATATTTATTATATAGTTTTGTTTTTGTTCCTTTCTTGTCTGTCGTGCCAGGAGTTTTAGAGGTTTATCTGTCATTATGTAGCAATTGGATCTAGTTTTCATTATTTGTTTTTCTACTGTTTTTGTCATAATTGTATTATACTGCTCTTTTTGGGGGATGAATTTGTTGTATATGTTTTTGTCCATGGTATTGCAATGAAATATATATGTAAACTCTGTATTTCTTATTCTAGTTGTTTAGAGGCTGTTTTTTGTTTCTTTTTCTAAATGCATCCAAACTTAGCATTTCCCCCATAGCCAAACCTTAAAAGATTCCCATATATTTATAGTACTAGTGTCTTATACTGTATTTTTCTCAAAAAAGTCTCATATTTCTGTTTTTATTTTATTGGACATTTGTGGTATTTTTGATAAAAATTGATTCATTCTCCATGCCCTGTAATTTAAATCCTCCTCGTTTATTTTTATTGTTAATATACAGGGTGAGTGATTCAAATATATTATGCCTTGGTACTATATATTTATGATGATGTGTCTTAATGTTTCAGACGTTAAGAAATAGTCTATTCTGGAGTATGAGTGTTGTACACTGGAGAAATATGAGTACATTCTCACTTCTGAGTTTCGGTCTCGCCATGGATCTAGTAAGCCTAGTCCCAACATAACTTTTTTAATTGTTTTTTTTTTCTATGTGGTTTATGCACATTATCTAGTCTAGTAGATTTATCTTGTTCCTGAATGCCTATATTGAAATCCCTGCTTATTATATAAGGTGGGTTATGGGTAGGTTGTTAATTGTAAAAAGAGTCCATGAAAAAGTGAGAGTTATTTAAATTTGGGGCATATACTGTCACCAAAGTACATCTGAAGCTTGGCATGCTCATTTCTGAGATGGCCCACCTGCCTTGTGTATGTGTTTCATTACAATTTACCTTTGGTATTACATTCTGTTTATTATATGCAATAAGCACCCCTCTAGAGTTATTTAGATATTCTGCTGAGATCCCTGGTCCCAATCAATTTGTGAAAATTGAGTTCTCTTTGGCTGAGAAATGAGTCTCTTGTAGCAGGACAGCATTGATTTTATTTTTTTGTAGATAATTTATGACTTTATTTGTTTTAGTTATATTTCTTAAGCCATTAACATTCAATGATATTATCTTACAGAGGTTAGCCACATAAGTTTCTTAATATATTTCTGCTGTTAGTGCCCTCCTCTGATATGTATCTATTGTTGACATTCTAGTTTTTAAGTTTCTCCCTGGACCCCATTTACTTGAGATTGAGCTGTTTTATAATCTTTCTTTTGAGTGGTCTTTATTTTACCAACATATTTTACCCTAGCTTCACCCCCACCCCCCAAAAAAATCTGGGAATCCGGAGATTCCTGACCCCCCTCCCCAAAACAGTGATGATGAACTGAGTCACTGCAGTACACTGAAGCTCAGGCTATGGCGTACCCTGTTCAATGGTTTTTATCTATTTGCTCTACTATATTTCATACAGCTGTTATATTTCTCCTTTTAGGTTTATCCTAAGGGGAAAGAAGTATAGGTAATAACAATAAAAAAAATAGAAAAAAAAATAGAAAGGAGAACAAGAAGACATTATTATTTTTTTCTGTCCCCTATGTTTATGTCAGTGCTATCAGAGTATGTCAATTCAAGCTTTAATGCTCCTTATCTTTTCTTCTTTACATTCATTTGTATCTACAGACTTCTTTTTCTTTTCTTCTTGTTAATTTTCTTTGTTTTTAGTTTCCAACTTTAATCTATATTCCATCCAATGTCTTTGATTATTCTCTTATATTTTGATTCTACTGTAAACTGTTAAACATCTTTTTCTTTTTTATTCCCTCTGTGTCTTTATGCTTCTTTGTCTTTAGCAGCGGCAGATGTAAATGGGTAGGGTTGTGCTCTGCTTCATTCTTCTCTGTATTCCTTATATCTTGGTTTTTCTCCATAGGTGCTTTTGTAGGCGTCCATTGCCTCCTCAGGATCATCAAGTGTATGTAGTTTACCTTTTACAACAAATCTTAATTTAGCAGGGTATATCATGGAGAAATGAATATCCTTTTGATATAGTTCGAGCTTAACTGGGTTAAACAATTTTCTTCTTTCTGTTGTTTCAAATGATAAATCTGGATATATCCTCATGTGTAAGTCCTTTTGCTGTTCTTGCTTTCTGTAGTATTGCTTCCCAGTCCTGGTATCTTTGTGGTTTTATGTATACTGAGCGTGGCTAATTACTGTCTGCATTCCTAGTACCTGCTCAGTGCACTATGTCTAAGTCTATTTTTTTCCTCTGGGTATTTATGATTCATTACTGTTGTCAGTAAATTTTCAAAGAAGGGTACTGGATCCCCTGACCCTTCTATCCCCTCTGGGATTTTACAGAGTCTTAAGTTTCCCCTGTGTGCTCTGTCTTCTTGTTCTGCAATTTTTGCTGTAACTGTTGAAGTTGGTCTTTCCATCTGCATCTGTTTTTTAGGTAGCGGTTGTGTTAAATTTCCAAAGTGGAGACCCTGTTTTCCAGTTCATCTGTTCTTATTGTTAATTTTTCCATTTTGATGTTAATTTCTTCTAGGGAACTAGTACCCCCTGAAAGTGAACTTTATATATCCCCCAGCATTTGTAACATTTCAGCTCTTAAGCTCTTTATCGCACCTAATACCTCCAAATTCTGTTAATCTTTTTCTACATTTATTTGTACATGTTTAGCATCTGTGCCCTCATTTTGAGTTTGCATTTTATTAACCTGCTCCTGTAACTTCACTAGTATTTCCCTTTCATTATTTGTGTTGCTTTCTGCTGGTTTATTCATTTCAGTGTTTGCTGGGGGTTTTTTTGGTGTTACTTCTATCTGCTTTGTCTGTGTCTGGTCTGCTTCTTTATTCTGCTTTCCCACTATGTTTTCTATGTTTTCACCTGTTTTTCCATCCCGTGTAGATTTTGAATCTTATTCGACCAGTTCCTGTGAATCTAGCTCCTCTTCTTCTAAGTCTAATCTTTATTATGTCCCCATTTGTTCCAGTTTATTTTGTGTTTTCGGGTTCAAACCCCTTTGTTTTGCTATTCCTGGTTCAAGGTCAGTTGGCATTCATCTGTATCCCCCTCCCCTGAGTCGTGCCTGAAAATAGGCAGGATTTGTCTAGTGCACTTACCCGGTCACCAAAAACTAAATAAATAAAAAATAAATAAAAAAATACATTTGTGCCTTTAAAGGAAACTCCACTGTGAGGTATTCTTTCTCCATTTTGTTTATAAGTCCCTCAGAGAAAACCCAATCTAGGAACCCATCTATCTGGCATTTGAGGAGCAGTGTGGAGCCAGTCTCTAGAGGGTACCATCCTTTGAAAAAGCCTTTTTATGAAGTGAAATTTTAGGAGTTACTGCTTCTTGCTGCTGTATCTATTCTATATGCATTGTCTTTCACTGCTAGAAATTAAAGGGAAGTCAGACAATACATTTTAGTGTGGACACCTTTTTCTACTGGATGGTGAGTGCCGTGACTTTTCTATTCTCTTAGAATTTTTAATCTGTATTGGAATCTTATGATGGAGAAATTCTCTGACTTTGGTTTTCAGCAACTCAAAATTTTACATGTCAGCTGTAACTACATAGTATATGCTGATGATACAATATCAACATACTAATCTACCGGAGGTTCAAAGGGAAGCCAGGGCATTTTGTAATTTGACAAAACAATTTAGAACTAAAACTACATTTCAGTAAAACAAAAGTAATGGTTATATAAAGTAGTAAGAAAACTTCAGACATATACATGGATAAAAATTAAATTAGAAGTGGTTCAAGAATGGGACTACTTGGGAATCAGAGATTCTCAAATTACAGAAAATAGACGCATCATTTATTACTTATGGAAAAAAGGATGACTTAGATTATTCAACCAATGAAACAATGAAATAACAACTTTGGAGGAAACTCCATTAAGGGTTCCTATCAACTTAAAAAAATATGAAATTGAAGGCAAAATTATTATATGAGGCACAGGTTTGGGGGAATCAAAATATAACTAAATTTGATAAGATATTCAGCAATGTGTACAAATGGCTCCTAAAATTGTCATCTTCCATCCCATCTGCTGCTGTCAGGGCAGAATTGGGGGCAATTATCAATTGAAATCTTTATAAGAAATTCACTTTTGAAATACTGGATAAGAATAACTACATATGAAAATCAAAGACACCTTAAATTATGTTGCCAATTGTATGAATACTATGAAAAAAAGAGCTTTCAAGTGTGTCTGGTTTGATAATGTCCAAGAACTGTTGTTTAGAATGGAAAACTGTACTTGTAATATTATCATCCAGAAGCTCATTCCTCTCAAACTGCCCCAAACTTGATTGAATAAGGACTAGAGGATGTTGCTATATGGCAGGACGTGGCAGATATGAAATCCAAGTTCATAGGCTGGCTAGAACTGGTTAGAAAGTGTCAAAAAATAGATATTGTAAAGTTGTATTAGAGATTGGGGCTCATCAGATGAACGATGTCTTATATCAATGTACAGATTCAATGTATTTCCAAGCAATGATGTTTGGTATAGATACAGTAAAGATACTGTACCTTTGTCTCTCTGTAACTGTGCAGATAATCAAGCTATTGATGACATAAAATGTTTGGTACTTAACTGCCCATTCTACAAAAATGACACACATCTTATTCTGTTGATAGTCATACAAATCAGTTTAGAAACCCTATGGCTCTAATTAAGTGGTTGTTTAACAATGAATCACCTAAAATTATTAAAAAATGTTTTGCTCTTTTTGAAAAAGATCACAAGAAAGTAATTTGCCTTTTTGCTTTGTGCTTGTATTTAAGACATTTGTTTCATTTCATTTATTCAGTTTATACTGGTAAGCATGTGAGCAATAATGCCTGTTTTCACAAGCGACTGGTTTGATTACATATTACAAAACTCAGAATACATAGATAACCTCAATAACACATTACTACAGGATACAAACAATACCAACAACAGAAATATCAACACTTACAAGAAGACTGACATAATAAAAGCTCTTTAAGTTTGTTTTCAAAAGCAGAAATCCTGGGACATTCAGTAACAGCAGTTGGGAGATTGTTATAGACTTTAGTTGTCCTAGAGCTTAGGGAGGTCAAGCCTTGTTAGGCAAAAAAAAAAATAAAACAAAAAAAAACTGATCTGTTTTAAATGTAAATCCACTGATTTAAAGTCAAAGTCAATGACTTTCCAATTAACTTCATCTTTTTCAAATTTAGAACCAATTTCTGGGTATTGAACCATCTTTGAAGCCTATTGAAATCTTCCTGCAAATTACTATTAAGATCAGTTATGCCATCATCCTTACAATATAAACTGGTGTTATCCGATATAAACCGGTGTCATCCCACCCTCCGATGCCCTTCCCGTAACTTAGTTATGTATCCCTGGTGTCTGGTGCCCCCCCATGTCAGTGTCATCTGTAATAAAGAAAATGGTCTTTCGATTATTTTTTTTACCACAAAAAATGTCCTTCATCAATTGTAACCCCCCCAACACCTGGACCTCCCATTCAGAACCCACCACCCAGCACTCCCCAGACCCCCCACACACACACTCACTCACCTGAATAGGTCCCAAAGTGAAGATCCACACTGCTATGGGAGACACATCTTGCTGCTGGAAACACTGACTGTAATATGACAAAGTAATGTAACTGTGGTTCAGTGTATTTCTATGAGTTTTTCAACTTTGGTGCATAACTTTGTAATTTTTCAAGATTTTGAAACCAGATTTTCCACATACCCTTTTTGAGACACCCCCCCCCCCCCATAAACAATGTTGGGGCATTTCACAAATCCTGCCAGAAAGGTGCTTTTACGGTTGGTTGGCAAAATCACCTTTCAGGTGGGATTTCAAAATTTTCAGCACACTTGTTCATGAGGTGGGGTCATAAGAAGGGTATGTTGAAAATTTGAGGTCAAAATATGTTAAAATTGCAAAGTTGTGCACATTTGTTGACATTTTGCAACACTCACTCGAAACTTTCATAATTTTAAATGTTTTTACCCAAAATTTTCAACTTAACCATTTCTTTACACCACCTTATGAATGTGACAGCTGTCATTTTTCAAATGTTACCCAAAATGTATTTTCATGCCTCTGGCATGGAATGACACTGTGGTGGCCTATAGTATGAATATTATGATGTTTTGGCAGGGAATTCACAGTTTTTACTACTGGGTTCATGAGTTGGGGAAATAAGAAGGCTATGTCGACAATTTGGTTACTTTTGTCCTACAAATGGAAGCGCAGGGCCCTCTGGGTCCTGCACTTCCACATAAACATACATATATGCATCTATAGCAAATAAACAAGTCTTGGCACACCAATGTTCAGACAAAGAAACTCACCACACTTAAATAGTAATCAAAACTTTTTTACTATGAAACATAACGTCAGTGAACATAAAGTGCAAACTAGTGCAGACATGGACAAACTCCTTACGCACGTTTCACCTAAACACAGGCTTTTTCAAAGGTAATAGCCATCTAGTGTTGTATTGCTTAAATAGCACAATTTACTGATCATGTGACATTTTTTTAAAAAGACACTACTCCTTCCAATACAGACGACACTAAACACTTACCATATCCAAAACACCAAGTAATAGATATATAAGAAAACAGGTATGCAGATCATGTACAAGTGTACAAGGGACTACTTCATTTTCATTTTTAGTTTTTAATTTTACAATTAATTTTTCAATAAAATTTATACATATGGGGTGGGATATTCAGACTGCACCAGGCTGTGGTGCAAGCCTGGGCACAGAGCAGCAGGGATATGCCAGGGTGCTGACAGGGTGATATTCAATGGTGCTGCACCATGGCTCAGCACCATTGACTATCACTCCATGGCCACCCGCATAGTGCATGGTGCAGTGGCACTGCACCAGCACAAGTGGCCAGAGAGGAGCAGGGGGATGCGCTAGCACAAGTGCCATTGCGCTAGGTGCATCAACCATGATATTCAATGGTGAACATGCAAATGGGGCCATAATGCATGCAAGGTGCAAATGGGACCATTTGCATGTCATTATGGCCCCAATTGCATGCAGGTGCACCGATCCCCGGCGACTTGCACCTGGTGCCCTGCCAGGCATCAGCCGTCAGGGACCAACGCCCCCTGCCCCCACCAGCAACATGCTCCAATGCCCGATCGCAGGCTGTAAATAGTAAGTAACTCCCTGGTAGTCCAGTGGCCCTATCTCCATGCCTGATTGCGGGCTGTAGTAATAACTAACCTCCCTAGTGGTCCAGCGGACCTATATCCATGCCTGATTATGGGCTGTAATGATAATTAACCTCCCTGGTAGTCCATTGGACCCATCCCCCTGCCCGATCATGTGCTGTAATACTAAAAACACTCCTGGTGGTCCAGCAGTACCCTACCCCCTCCCAACCCGCCCACTCTTTCCCACCCCTCCCCGGTCAGTGGTGGGTGGCAGCACCCACCCGCAGCTGCCCGGCTGCCCACTGACTGACAGCGACAGCAGAAGCTGCATGCCCATTGGTCCACAAGGGCCAATGGGCATGCAGATCATACCATTTTCATTAGTTCCGATATGTGAATGGATCCATTCTCATATTGGGATCAGGTAGTACAGTATGGTTCAGATGTCCATTGGCCCACACTGTGGACTAATGGGCATACAGCCATACCGTATGCTGTCAGTCGGTGGCAGCCAGGCGGCTTGCAGGTGGGGTGCTGCTGCCCACGGCTGACCAGGGGGAGCAGGTGGCAGGAAAGAGTGGGCGGGTTGGGAGGGGTATGGGTACTGCTGAACCACCAGGGAGTGTTTTAGTATTATAGCCCCTGATCGGGCAGGGGGATGGGTCCACTTGACTACCAGGGAGGTTAATTATCATTACAGCCCACGATCGGGCATGGAGATAGGTCCACTCTACCACCAGGGAGGTTAATTATCATTACAGCCCGCTATCGGGCTCAATCCTAATTTAAACTGGGATAGTTTAGTTGCTTTCCGTAATTCAGGGGGAATATTATTCCAAATATTTGCAGTCTGAGCCTCAAGTGTCATAGTACCATATATTGTATTAATTTTTGGAAAAGTTAGCCTCTATGCTTTACATCCCTTAAAATATATGGATAATATTTACTAACAGAAGGCAATTCCATGTTTCCATTAATCATCCCATTTATTATTTTATAGATAAATACTGAATATTGTTTTTTAAATCATACTGATAAACTGTCCCAGTTTAGGTCTTTATACAAAATGCAATGATGAGTATTACAGCAACAGTTCAGGACAAATCTTGTCAATTGATTATATGATATGACTAATTTATTTAAATGTGTTTGACCCGCAAAATTATACACCATATTTCCATATTCTAATACAGGCATTATTAATTGATTTGCAATTAACCTCTGGGTTTGTAGATTTAATATCCTTGATGGTCTACGTATTGCCCCTATCTTATTATTAATTTTCTTTATTGTATTATTAATATGAGCTGAGAAAGATAAAGTATAATCAATCTCTACACCTAAATATTTATATTGATCTATGATTGTCAGTTTTTTTATCCCATTCCTCATTAGTATTTCTCTATCTCTGATCTGTTTTTTATTAACCTTTGTTTTTTTATTAAAAAAACAACCTAAGTTTTTTTTTATCACTTATCACTAATTTAGAGCTGGAAAACCAATCCTGTAGAACATCAAAATCCATCTGTAATTTAACCATCATTTCATTTTGAGATTTGGCTGATGCTAAAAGTACTATATCATCTGCATACAACCCGATTTGTGTATTATTTATTTTGGTAGGTAATTCATTAATATATAACAAAAACAATAATGGCCCCAAAATTGAACCTTGAGGGACACCTCTTAGTATACTATCTACTTCAGAAAATTTACCATTTATTACTACTTGCTGTTTTCTTTGACTCAAATATGATTTAAACCGTAATAATGACCTTGGGGCTATACCAATCCTCTCCATCCTCTCATACAATAAATGGTGGTTGACCAAATCAAAGGCTTTGGACAGGTCAACAAACACTGTGCCCATGGACTCACCCTTATCCAAGGCCACTGCCACTTTATCAACAAAGTCCATGAGCGCAGTGCCAGTTGAATAACCTGCCCTAAAGCCATGTTGGTATTTGGTCAATTTTGAATATTTTTCTAAATAACTATACAACTGGCCAAACACCATTTGTTCCATTAACTTAGAGAGGATGGAGAGGATTGCTATTGGTCTACAGTTTGAGGGGTCATTCGAATCCCTCCCTTTAATATAGGTACTATTTTGGCTATTTTCCAGATAGAGGGAAACATATTTTCCATCAAACTTTGATTAAATAAATCAGTCGGTATTGGTGATAAGACTTCAACTGCATCTTTAATAAATTTCCCTTCAATATTGTCCATACCATATGATTTATTTTTATTTAATTTTAAGATCTCCCGCCTAACTTCTGAGATTTTTATTTTTTTAAAATAAAAAAAGAGGACAATTTTCATTATTAGTTTCTTTATTTACTAAATCTGTTTGTACTTGTGAACCAGCTAGGACGGTAATATCAGGCAATGTTAAGAAATATTTAATCAACAACTGGGCTGTTTTCTTTGAGTCAAGGAGCTCACCCTTATTATTAGACATTTTTAAACAAGACTTAGTTCTCAAAGGGTTTTCCAATTTTTTTTTATCATATCAGAATAAGGGCATATCAGAATAAGGGTTTGAATGAACATGTGGAATTGAAACCCTTTTTGGGAAAAAGAAGATAGGTCATTATAGGAATGTTGATATTTAAAAAGTTGTTTATATAATGGGGATCCAGTGAACTTATTTATACATAGAGAAGATATAATATATATCGAGAGACTGTAGTCTTTTTGTTCTCCGTCCATTTGTAAATTTTCTAAACTTTTCCTTTATGTCCCTCTTTTTCTCCCTTGCATCTCTCCATATTTATTTTTTTATATATTACAAACCCCCACCCCCACCCACTCCTACCCCAACCCCATCCCACCCCAACCCCACTCCATACACCCCACACCCCAACTCCCAACCCTCCCTCCTTCCCTCAACACCCAACCCTCCTTCCTCAAATAAGTCCTTACTTTACCCCTGTTGTTATTTATCTTCCCCTGTACTTTTGATATGGAATGTGATATATCTACCATAATCCTGCAGGGGGGTATTCTAGTTTTTGGGTGAAGGATATTAAAATGATGTACGGTGTGCATTTTAGTAATAATAAAGTTATATTTAAAATGAACTTCTGATATATGTAGATCATGTTTTTTGTCAAAGTGGTAAGAAAAACTTCATTTATAGAGTATATGTATTAATTTTATTAAAAAAATTAATTGTAAAATTAAAAACTAAAAATGAAAATGAAAATGAGGTAGTCCCTTGTACAGTTGTACATGATCTGCATACCTGTTTTCTAATATATGTGTCACTTGGTGTTTTGGATATGGAAAGTGTTTAGTGTTGTCTGTATTGGAATGAGTAGTGTCTTTTTAAAAAAAATGTCACATGATCAGTAAAATGTGCTATATAAGCAATACAACACTAGGTGGCTATTACCTTTGAAAAAGCCTGTGTTCAGGTGAAACATCTGTGTCTGCACTAGTCTGCACTTTATGTTCGCTGCAGTTATGTTTCATAGTAAAAAAGTTTTGATTACTGTTTAAGTGTGGTGAGTTTCTTGTTCTGAACATTGGTGTGCCAATACTTGTTTATTTGCTATTATTGCTGGTCTTAGAGCATCCGTACCTCTGTGCGGTTCTATCTAATTGCCAATATATGCATCTATGGAAGGATGGGGGTGCAGGGCCCTGCACTCTGTCAGACTAATAAGGATTTGATTAAAAAATAATTTATGGATGGCAGGTGGGCCCTGTGCTCCAACAAGAAAATAAGGATATGATTATACTATTTTGAAAAGTAAGGAAATTGTTTGAAAAAAATGCATTAATGCAACATTTAGGGTTCAGGCTAAAGTGAAAAAAGTAGGGAAATGTGGCTTTAGGGTTTCTAACCTAAAATCCAAACCCCACCTCTAAAACAAACTGGGGTGAAGTCATTCTAGGGGCAGCCAGCCTAAAGCTCACCCCATTCTGTACACTGCAGAAAGATACACATCTAATGGGGGAGAGCTTTAGGGTTGACAACCCCTAGGAAGACTCTGCCTCGATTTGTTTTAGGGGTTGGGTTGGGGTTTTAGGGTTGGAAACCCTAAAGCCACATTTCCCTACTCTTTTCGCTTTTGCCTGAACCTGAAATGTTACATTAATGCAGTTTTTGCAAATAATATATACTATCGTGATGCAGTCAAGCCACTATATTTAGGAATGAGTAGGCTGTTTAACGTTAAACCCCAAGTTTTGCACTTCAATAACTTCTCAGCCGTTCAGAGGATTTGCACAAATGTTTGCAAGCACGGCCTCAAGTGATAGATCTCTTGACGTGCCAACTTTCTTTCTGGTCAGATGTGAGGATTCTGAGATATGGATAGTGAAAATGTGATTTTTTTCTGGGGTTTTATTTTGCTGTTTTTGGCAGCCCTTGCACCCAACCAGTTTGGAATTTTCATCTGCAATTTTCAGGATAGAAAGGGCATGGGCCACAGTAGTGCCTTTCACTGGTTTGGTGAAAAACTATTAATCAGTTCCAGAGTTATTAATTATTAACATTTTGGGTTCTGAGCATGCTCAGTAAGCACTTCAGGAGAGATGTTTGGAACACAAATAGAATTTGGCCATATGAAAAATGATCCTTTTTCATATGGGGTAAATCCTTTTACCTGAGGAAAAATTCCTTTTTTGTTTGCCACCATCTTGTTTCCATTTTGTTTTAAAAAAAAAAAAATTCAAACCCCAGAAAAATGATGTTCTGCAGAGAGACCAACACATGTATCCTGCTCATCGGGGCCCTGTTAGGTGGATTTGACCCACCAAATGTGTTTTTTTTTCATTTTTAAATCCCTTTTCATGACTCGCTTCCACGTTTCTTGTATCATTCATATGAAAAAGGATCCCTACATACAGCAAAAGATTTTTAACTTTGTTTTTTTTTGTGGATTTTTCATAAGCCCTTTTTTGTTCAAATGAAAAAAGGCCTCTTCATACAGAAAAGGATTTTGGACTTATTTTTTTTTTCCTGATTCCTTTTCAATTTGAAGGGATCCTTTTTCATATTATTTTTTCATTTAAACAAAAAAGGATCCCGTCATACGGAAAAAGATTCTGGACAGTTTTTTTGTGATTCTTTTTTCATTTGAAAGGATCCTTTTTCATTTTCCTTTTTTTTTTCTTTGATACGGAAAAGGATTCCTGCAAATGAAAAAAGGATTTTGGATGCCATCCCTGTAATTATTTAATTTTTCCTTAGTGTCTAGTGGCACTCCCACCCTCCGGTCATGGTCTGCATAATTGTTTTATTTTTCCTTAGTGACTAGTGGCACCCCCCCACCTTCCAGTCACTGTCCCCATAATTATCTAATCTTTCCCTGGTGTCTAGTGTTACCCCCACCTTCAATCACTGTCCCTGTATATATTTTATTTTTCTGTGGTGTCTAGTGGCACCCCCCCCACCCTCTGATCATAATCCCAATTAAGTTGTGTCCTTCCCTGGAATCTAGTAGTACCCCCACCCTCCAATTGCCATCTCTGTTAACATTTTGTCTTTCCCTGGTGTCTAATGGTACCCCCCCTCTGATCACCACCCTTCCTCAAATAAAGAAAATAGTCCCTCAATGTTTTTTTCTGCAAAAAAAGGAAATGGTCCCTCACTGATCTGACCCACCCCACCCCCACGTCCCACTGTGCACCCACCTCCTCACACCCCCATACATCCTCACTCACCCGAACAGGTCCCAGGGTGAAGATCCACTCTCTGATCGAAGACATGTCTTGTTGCTGGAACCGCCAACTGCAATATGAGAAACTAAGATAAGTGCAATTCAATGTATTTCAATAGGGTTTTCAAATTTGAAGCATAACTTTGCCATTTGTTCATATTTGAAGCCCACATTTTCAATGTAGCCTTTTTGGGACCCCAACTCATGCAATGGCTATGCAATTACACAAATCTTCGCTGAAAGGTGATTTTGTGGTCACTTGCCAAAATCATCTTTCGGGTGCAATTTGAAAATCTTTACTGCCCTTGTTCATGGGGGGGGGGTCCTAAGAAGGCTATAGTATGTTGAAAATTTGGGGATAAATATGTAAAACTGGCAAAATTATGTGCATACATAGAAATTTTGCTATGCTCACTCGTTACTTTGGCAATTTTAAATATTTGACCTCAATTTTCAACATACCCATTATTTACAGCACCTCATGAACATGACAGGTGGCATTTTTCAAACCCTGACCAAATGGTGTTTTTATACCTGTGGTGTGCAATGGCATTATAGTGGTATGGAATCATGTTTTGGTGGGGAATTTAAAATTTGCATTGCCGTGTTCATGACATGGGGTAATAAGAAGTCTATGCTGGCAATTTCATTGGTGCCCTGTCCTTCCAGAGCAACATATATGTATGCATCTAAGGAGGGATGGGAGTGCAGGGCCCAGACAAATGAGGATACAATTATACTATCTCAAAAAGTAAGGACATTCTTTGCAAATCTTTGTTAATGCAACATTTAGGGTTCAGGCTAAAATGACAATAGTAGAGAAATGTGGCTTTAGGATTTCCAACCCTAAAGCCACCCCCCCGAAGCAAAATCAGCAGTGCAGTCTTCTTTGGGGTTGTCAACCCTAAAGCTCACCACTCAGAGGTGGGGGTGGGGTTTTAGGGTTGGAAACCCTAAAGCCACATTTCCCTACTGTTGTCACTTTAGCCGAAGCCCTAAATATTGCATTAATGCAGTTTTTGCAAAGAATATATGTGTGTGTATATTATATTATATATATATATATGTATATATATATATATATACACCATGGGGGTGAGAGCTTTCTCAGTGGAATAACCTGTGTTATTTTCTCTGGAGTGAGGATAAAACCTGATGACATCACCAGAGTGAGGATATCACATTTATTCTCACTCTGCTGATGGCACCGGAGTGAGAATATCTACACTGCAGATTGCAATCTAAAGGAAACTGCTTCAGAAAAGTTTCACTTTCTCTTTCTCACTAAAGCTGCAACTTACTCAATTAGCTTTGCAAAACACTCTCACCTGTGTCCCACTGAGTTTCTAACACTCCTAGTCCATTACTGTGCTGATCTCAGCTTCAAAACAAGCTGAATTCTAAATGAAACTCTTTTACAAAGCAGTTTCTCTCTCTCAGTGCTACCTGCAGCAGTGTGTCTTTCTCAGTGAGCCTCTGAATCAGTCAATTACCTTCGCAAAACACTCTCACCTGTGTCCCACTGAGTTTCTAACACTCCTATCCCATTACTGTGTTGATCTCAGCCTCAAAACAACCTGAATTCTAAATGAAACTTTTACAAAACAGTTTGTCTTTCTCAGTACTACCTGCAGCAGTTTGTCTTTCTCATTGAGCATCTGAATCACTCAGTTAGCTTTGCGAAACACACTCACCTGTGTTTCTCACTCCCAGTCCATTCAGAACACACACACACACACACACCACACAGAATGAGCAGGAAACACACAGAAACACAAAAAAAATTCCTAAAGCTTTCACCCCAGTGGTATAAACCACACCCATGATGTGCAGATCATGGGATATGGAAAATATTCTCACTCCTGCATCATGAGCTGTGCATGCTCACTCGTGCCATCAGTACTCATGAGAATTACAGAGCTTATTCTGTGGGAGTGAGAATATTTTCCATATCACACTCCTGCCCATCATGTATCCTGTATGTATGTATGTATGTGTGTGTGTGTGTGTGTATATATATATATATATATATATATATATATATATATATATATATAATGTATATATATATATATTTATATGCATATAGATAGATAGATAGATAGCTATATACACACACAATAGGGGTGAGTGATAAATGAGTGTGATAAAAAAACATGTATTCTCACTGCAGTGTGATATCTCACTTTAGTGACATCACCACAGTGAGATAAATTAAGATATATCTCACTCTGGTGATGTAACCACAGTGATATATCTGGATTTATCTCACTGTGGTGATGTCACCACAGTGAGATATCTCACTGCTGCCTGCAACTAACTTAATTAGCATTGCAAAACTCTCTCAGCTGTTTCCCCTAGTGTTTCTAAGACTCACAGCCCATTACTGTGATAATCTCAGCTTGACTACAACCTGCTTTCTAAATGACACTGCCTTCACAAAACAGTTTGTTTCTCACTGCTACCTAAAACTAAGTCAGTTAGCATTGCAAAATCACTATTCTGTTTCCCACAGTGTTTCTAACACTCCCAGCCCATTCAGAAAAACTCACACACAAAAATAGCAAACACACAGGTACAGGAAAAGAACACAGGAAAACAGAATACTTCTGAAGCTCCTACCCCATTGTATGAATAGAACACATGATGTACGGATTGTGTGCTATGAAAAATATTCTCACTCCTGCATCATGAGCCCTAGATACTCTCACTTGTGCCTTCAGCACTTGTGAGTATCCAGAGCTCATTCTGCAGGAGTGAGAATGTTTTCCATGTCACACTCCTGCCCATCATGTATTATATATATATATATATATATATATATATATATATATATACACATACTGTATATTCATTGCAAAAACTTCATTAATGCATCAGTTAGGGTGGAAACAACAAAAGTAGAGAAATGAGGCATTGGGGTTTCAAATCCTAACACCCCACCCCTACCACCCCACCCCACCCCCACCTTCCATACACCAACAGGTGTAGTGGTTTGCCAGTTCTCACCCCTTTCTCCTATACTGTACCATCTCAGCTTCCTTACACATGGAAAGGGGTGAGTGTTAGGGTTGATGACCCCAAGGCATACCCTGCCCCACAGAAGATGACAGGAGAGGACCTCCGGTGGTAAGTATAGGGCAAGGAGGGGTTGGGTGGCGGATTATTCAGTGGGAAGGTTGGGATGGGGAAGGGGGGATGGGCAGACAAAAAGGGACCATTTTCTTTTTTTACAGGATAAAAAAAGATGAGGTACTGTTTTCTTTGTTTCAGGTACATTAAATAAACATTAAGGTACACTGGGCCCAGTCCGTCAGGCACAGAAAAACCTCTGGTGCTCTGTACAAATAATTTTCTTGCTTCAATCTACTAAACAAGTGGCTCTTTTGCTTAGTTTAGAGGCAGAAAAGGCCTTTGATAAGGTCTTGTGGCCTTTTCTTCAGGCTGTCATTTCAAGGTTTGGGTTCCTGGAGACCTTTATTACCTTCCTATTTAAGTTATATAGCACTCTGATAACCTATATTAGAGCAAATGAGCATATCCCCTTCCTGTTTTACTTACAGAGAGGCACCCATCAAGGTTGCCCCCTGACCTCCCTTTTATTTGCCTTATACATAGAGCCCTTGGCCTAGAGCATACTGAAAAATATAGCAATTTAAGGAATTTCGTTGGGAGGGGTGGAACACAAACTCACATTTTATGCAGATGACATATTACAATATCTGACCAACCCTGAAGTGTCCTTTCCAGCAGTGGCTGATCAAATAGCTCTCTTTTCCAAACATTCTGGTTACACCCTCAGCACTGCTAAGACCAAGGTTCTGAATTTTAACTGTGAGGTTCCCTTGACTTTGCAGAAAGCCTACCCAGTGCATTGAGATCTCCCCACTTTAAAGTATTTGGGGATCCATTTAGGCACTCACGTTTCCCAATTATATAGTTTGAATTACCTTCCCTGATAACCCAACTCCAACAAGATATTCAATGCTGGGCTTTGCTACCCCTTTCACTTCATTCCAGAACCCATGCCCTAAAGATGAATGCCTTGCCTCCTTTCTTCATTCCAATGTGTCCTTTGTATCATTTCAACAAGGAAATTGGAGTCTTGGCAAAAGACATTCATGAAGTATGTCTCGAATTATAAATGGTCTAGAAAACATAGGCAGATATTGTATCTTCTGAAAAGGTCAGGTGGTCTGGCAGTTCCTTACCTCCCTTGATATTGGGCAGCTGCCCAGCTGAAAGTTGCCTTAATGCTTGGAAAACTATAGATCTTACCATTACTCTCCCTCTCCCTTTACTAACTCAAATTTTTATTACCCCTGACTTGCAACTTGGGACCAGTCCCCTTTCTCAGGAATGAGGGAAATGGGGGGTTGTGATCTAGTGTTGAGCTGGGGCATAACAAGATACCGCCTCTGGAAGTACCATTGGTAGTCGGTTGTGCCTGAGTTCACACCAGCACACTCGGACCCCTGTTTCCATAGGCAGGCAGTTAATGGTATACAAGCCCCTTGGCAGTTTTTGCAGGGAGGGGTTGTTATCCCATTTGAAGTAGTACATGATAAATATTCTTGGCACCCAGCTGACCATTTCTGATACTTCCAATAAGGGACTTCATTAATGCTCAGCTGAGATTCTCTGCCCGTAGATCGGAGGATTCACTTCCTGGGCCCCTGTTTGAAGTTATATGGTGTTCGAAAAGGGGGTGAGAAGGCCATATCCCTATTATATATGAACTATATAAAGGATTTTACTCAGGACACAACTCGTATTGAACAAAAATGGGATCATGAACTAGGTTTGGATATTGCTGATACATAATAGTATAAGATTTGGCAACACACCTGGCGCACTTCCTCCTCCCCATGTTGGAGGGAGCTTATGTGAAAGTTATGTATTCGGTACTTTCAGGTCCCAGTTGTGGTATCAAAATTTAATCCAACGGCCCCTCCCTCCTGTTAGAGAGGGTGTGGATAGGTGGAGGCCTTGCAAACTCATGTGTTCTGGTCCTGTTCAGTTTTACAGCCCTTTTGGAGTGAAATTTTTAGCCATATAAATGGAATTTTAGGGCTCCCATCCCCCTTCAATCCAGAGCACATTCTGTTGGGCCTTTCCCTGGAGTTTTGAAGGGTAAGGAAGCCAAATATTTATGGGCCATACTGATAGCTGCCACCTTCAAAATGATCCCAAGGAGATGACTTCGCCCCAAACCTCCTAAAGCAGAGACTGGATAAAATTAGTGAATCAGATTCATAAATATGAGAGAGTTTTGCAGCAGAGATTACCACAGTTTCAAAATTGATGGATTCACTGGGACTTATATGATGGCCTAGAAAATTTAAAGATTTCATGTTTCTGGTTATTATATAATAATGAGCATTACTGTAACTTGGTATTTTGTATTATGAATTAAAATAAAGTTTGAATATAGAAAAAAAGGAACACTGGGGTTGGGCTTCCCAGCGTCCAACAATACTGGTGGTGTTGTTGTGGGATATAACATAACTGGGGGCACTGGAAGTGGGCTTCCCAGTGTCCCACCTTGGAGGCCTACTGCCAACATGGGGATTGGGCACCCCAATGTTGGCAGAAGCATTTTTTTCCTTTTAAATAAATATTTCTGCATTTTCAGTTCATGAAGTAGGCTCTTACTTCGTATCTCATCATATGAAGTAAGATCCTACTTCGTATGACATCGATATGAACTAAGAATTTAATTGTTAAATACAACACATTGTAAGGGCATTTTTCAACCACTAAAGTGCATAATGCACCTAAGGGGTCCCAAAAAGCAAGCTGCATGTGTTGGTTCCTCCCCAGAATATTATTTGGGAGATTTCCAAATTTGAATTTTTCAGGCAAAACTGAAAACAAGATGGCTGCCATACAACGTAGGAATTTCCCCATACAAAGCAGGATTCCTTCTTTGTTTCATACAGCTATCTTGTAGTGCTTACTGAGCATAGTTTCATAGTTGGATTACAAGTTCAGTGAGCTCATGGCCCTTTAATGAACTTGCCACCAAATTATTGGTGGAAAATACATTTCCTGTTTTTCATGAAGTCATCCAAGTTGAATTTAAAAGTTCTTATATTTGGACTTTCTGTAAATTTTCCTTTGTATTTTTCCATATAGAATGTCTGTCCTCCTAGTTGTAGGAGCACAAAACTGTGAGCAGTATTCCATATGGGGTCTTACCAATGCAATGTACAAGGGAATTATCACATCCTCCTCTCTACTCTTGATAGTCCCCAAATATAAATCCCATTAATTGTTGCCATTTTTTAGCTGTAACTAGTGCATAGGTATAACATTTTAAATCATCTGTTATTATTATTCCCAGATGCTTTTCCTCTTTTACTGTCTTCACTGTGATGCCATTTATTTGATATGAGTACATGGGATTTCTTTTTCCTAGATGCAACACCTTACACTTGTCTAGGTTAAAATACATTTCATTTTCTTCTGCCCATTTAGCTATATTGTTTAAATTTCCTTGTATTGCACTTGCATCCTCTTGGCATTGTATAAGACCTCCAAGCTTACAATCATCGGCATATTTGCCAACCCACACTCTATTTGAACTAGGAAGGGATGAGATTAGTATATTGAATAATGTTGGACCCAGTACAGATCCTTGTGGCACACCGCTAGTGATAACACCCCAGGCTGATGAGTGTCCTTTAATGGTCATGCATTGTATCCTATTACTTAACCATGAAGTAATCCATCTGATTGCATTGTTATTTAATCCAATTTTGGCAAGTTGTTTTAATAAGGCTGTATGGGAGACTTTAACAAAAGCCTTAGAGTAATTCAGGAAAATAACATCCACAGGGATGTTCTGATCTAGGGCTGCAGTGACAGGCTCAAAAAAGCTTATTAAATTGGATAAACAGGATCTTCCATGTTGAGTTGGATCAATATGTCCAGTATTTTGTAAATGAGTAGTTATATATTTTTGTAGTAATTTTTCCATTAGTTTACCTATGACTGATGTCAAACTTATGGGTTGGTAATTTTCTACCTCTGTCTTGCTTAGCCCCTTAAACATTGGTGTGACTTCTGCCATTCTCCATTCATTCAGGGAATTACCTTGCTGAATAGACTGATTATATAGGTATGTCAGGGGCCCTGCGAGTTGAGACATAATTTTTTTTAGAAAAACAGGTGTAATACCGTCCGGTCCAGGTGAACCATTTGTCTTAAGACTGTTTATGCTGTTAGTTATGTCAGTTATTTGGAACTCAACATTACCATTGTCTGATCCATTAAATTGTGTAGTTTGTTTTGTAGGATTATGCACTCTCAAAAAATATGTATTGAATTTTGCCACCATTTCTTTTTCTTCAGTTATAACTGTGTCCCCTACCTTTAGAGGACCAATTGTGGGCTGTTTCCCATTTAGGCTTCCTATGTAACTATAGAATTTCTTTCAGTTGTCTTTAACCTTATTTACCAACTTGAGTTCCATTGTTTGCTTAGCTTTTTTGATTGTGATTTTAATATTTTTAGCGATAGATTTAAATCATTGCCAATTGTCTGTTTTCTTTTTATAGGCCCTGTAATATCTTTTCTTTCTCCTTATGAGTTTAGTTATTTTATGAGTCCACCACGTGGGTACTCTCCTTGAATTAATGTATTTTTGTCTAGTTGGGACCCATGTTTTAATGCAATGGTTAATATGTTTTTCTATGGTATTCCATGTTTCAATGAGACTTGTTTCCCTCAACTCTTCCCTCCAATCCCAGCTGTTTAAGTAATTTTTCATCCTTTTATAGTCCGCTTTGTTGCAGTTTAGTATTGTAGTTTTTCCATTGTTAGTACTGTGTTTTAATTTGTATTCCAGGTAGACAGAATTGTGGTCACTATCTGCTAGGGATGGCAGGATCTCAACATTTTCAATAAGATCCACATTATTAGTAAATACTAGATCTAAAGTATTATATTGTATGGTGGAATGTCGTTCTCCACCGAAATCTATCATTTTCGAAACCTTGTAGTCACACACTAGTGACATTCGCAGTACAACAGAATGATGTTTTCTTCTAGTAACTGTTTTTTTTCCCCAAAAAACGATGTTCCACCATACACTATAAAGGAAAGTGCATGGGGAACAGTTGACAACAGGGCATCTTTCACCTTGTTGGCACTATGACAACGGATTACCTCTCGAGCTGCACTCTCGAGGTAATCCGTCGGCATAGTGCCAACTCAGTGAAAGAATAGCCCTGTTGTCAACTGTTCCCCATGCACTATCCTATATATAACCTCTGGTGGGACTCTTGACAATTTGTTCTAGGTTCTGTAGGACAGTAGCATCAATAAATTGATTTTCTATGTTGTTGGTGCCAGTACTCCTACTCCAATTAATGTTTGTGAAATTAAAGTCTCCCATGAGTAGCAGTTCCCCTTTTGTATTAATGTTTGTTATTTCAGATAACAGATTGTTGTTTTGTGCTTGGTCTAGATTTGGAGCATGATATATAAGTCCAATATTAAAACATCTCTGGTGAGTCTTTATTTTAACCCAAATAGTTTCATTGCTTAAGTCATTTTGATTAAATTCAAAAGCTGTTAGGGAATTGTGAATGTATAATGCAATGCCGCCCCCTTTTTTTAGTTCTGTTCTGGTATGTCTGTATTCCAATCTCCTTCCTTGAACCACATTTCAATAACCCCACAGATGTGTATATCTTTTGTCACCAATATATTTTTCAGTTCCTCTATTTTATTTTTCAAGCTTCTAGCATTAACCAATATTATTTTTAATAAATTTCCTGTAATACGTTTCTGAGTATTTGTTCTTATTTTATTTGGTTTTAGCTTATCTGTAGAGTTATCCTGTCCTTTGTTTATTTTGGGAGTGTATTCCAATAATACTGATCCTGTTAACCCTTCCCCCAGCTGCTTAGTTTAAATGTTTATTAACTGTTGTTGTTATGTGCTTCCCAAGTAATTTGTTACCTCTGAGACTGAGATGTAGGCCATCCCAAACAAATAGTTCTGGTCTGCTTACAAAGCATGCTCAGAAACACATGTTTTCAAATTTTTAAACTGCAATAGCTTAAAAACTGCTTATTATTTTTTCACCAGACTAGCAAAAGGCACATCTGTAGGATAGTTCCTTTCTGTCCTGAAATGTTCATTCCAAAAAACCAAACTGTCTGGGCTGTAGGCAAGTTCAAAGAAAAATCCCAGCAAATTTAATGAGTGAAAACATGTTTTATTCACCTCCCTGTAACTCAGAGACCATATATCCAACCAGAATGTAACTTGTCATGCCAGGAGATCTACCCCACAGGACAGTTCATACCACATTTTGTGCAAATCCAGTTTCAAAGTTATTAAAGTGCAAAATTTTGAGTTTAACATTGACGTGCCTACTCAACCCAATCGAGAGGGGTGTGACCGCGCCACTGTAATATATTCTTTGCAAAAAAATGTTGTTAATGCACTAGCTAGGGTTAAAGCAACAAAAGTAGGGACATGTGGTTTTAGGGTTTCCAACCCTAACACTCCACCCCTACTCATCAGGCAGCAGCAGGGAAAACCATTACATTTTCACTTCTCTTGCCTCTTCGCAGATTTGGCATGGGGTGTGCCTTGGGGTTGTCAACCGTAATGCTCACCCCATTTTTATATACTGTACCCATGTCAGCTTATTTACTGATGGAATAGGGTAAGTGTTAGGGTTGACAAGCCCAAGGTACACCCCATGCCTAATTTGGGAAGAGGCAAGAGAGATGAAAACATAATGTTTTTTCCTGTGTCTGCCTGCAGAGTGGGGTTCAAGTGTTAGGGTTGGAAACCCTAATAATGATAGCTGTTATGTTCATCAGGTGGTGTAAAAAGATGATTATGTTAAAAAGTTGGTGTCAAAATATTTAAAATGGGCAAAGTTATGTTGAGCAAGCATAGCAAAATCTCAATGTATGGGCATAACTTCACAATTTTTACATATTTTTCCCCTTAATTTTCCTGATTGTCTTTTTATAACCCCACCTCATGAACAACACTGGTAAAAAGTTTTGAATCCTACCCAAAAGGTGATTTCACCAAGTGACTGCAAAATCACCTTTTGGACTTGATTTCTGAAATTCCACCAACATTTGGCATGAGGTGGGGTCCCAAAAAGGCCATGTTGAAAATGTGGGGTCAAAATCTACACAAAAGACAGAGCTGTGCATTAAAGTTCAAAACCCCATTGAAATACATTGAACTGCATTTACCTTATTTTCTCATATTGAAGTTGGCAGTTCCAGCAGTAAGACATGTCTTCAATTGGAGAGTGGATCTTGACCTTGGGGCCTGTTCAGGTGACTGAGGGTCTGTGGGAGATGTGAGGGGGGTCCGGGGAGGTGCATGCTCAGTGGGAGGTTGGGGTGTCAGTGTCAGAGTGGCAAAGGACCTTGTTTTTTTACAGGTTAAAAAAAGACATTGAGGGAAGGTTTTCTTTTTTACAGAATTTTAAAAGATGGGGATAGCGATGGGGGTGGTGCCACAAGACACAGGAAAATATACTTAATGCTGGGCACAGCAATTGAGGAGTGCCACTAGACACTAGGGAAATATTATATGAATTATGGGGATGGTGATTGGAGCGGGGGGGTGCCACTAGACACCAGGGAAACATATATGAATGCTGGGGATGGCAATTGGAGGGGGGTGCCACTAGACACTAAGGGAATATATATTTAATTATGGGGATGGTGATTGGATGGGGAAGGTGCCATTAGACAGCAGGAAAATATATACGAATGATGGGGAGTGCAATCAGAGGGTGGTGGGTACCACTAGACACCAGGGAATTATTATTTATTTATTTATTTATTTTGCTTACATTTTCTTCCTTGTGGCCCTGGTTGGCTCCTCCTCCATCTTCCTCTGGCAACCATCTGCCTGCACCAATCTCTCACAGGCCACCACCTTGAACTGCTCCATGTAACCCCCATGGCAGGGAGGTGAGGGACCCCCTAATCCCCCAACGAACATGGATCTGGATCAGGTGGTGCCTGTGGAGATGGCATGCACCAGCAGACAGAGCTGCAAAGACCATGGGACTGGTGCAAGGCAGATGCTTGGCGGGGCCATGCACATGTGCGTGCGTGGGCCCACCACAGGTGTCACTGTACACCATGCTCCTGGGGGAAAATATCAGAAAAAGAGAGTCCCTTTTGGCTGGTTGTTGTAGCTTGATGGCCGTCCCTGCACTCTGCTCTGGAAGTTACACCCCAAAATGGGATCCGTAGCTGGTGGGTGAGTAAGGGGGGACTCCCCACCACAGGGAGTAAGCCATGAGGGTTACAGAGGGTGAGGGCCTGAAGAAGTGGAGCAATGGGATGGTGGCCAGATGAGGAGCCAACTGAGGCCAGAGAGGGGGAGAAATAATAAGCAAAAAATAAATGAATAAATGTAAATTTACGTGGAGCAGTTGCCACTTTTTTAATATCTCCTTAGAAACACAAGCTCACAGCTCCTTCTTCTTTTCTTACAGAAGGTTGCCTAGTTGCGAATAGGCTTAGATCCATTTGAAACTGAATAAAAGGAAACGTTTGCTATCTAAAAGGATCTTTTTTTGTAACATGTGATACAAAAAAAAGTATCTTTTTTCGTATCATGAGTCATGAGAAAAGATGTATAATCTTAAAAAAAACAACCTTTCAAGGGCATTTCTCCAACAGTTAAGTATAGAATCCAGCCAAGGGGTCCCAATAAGCAAACTACATGTGTTGGTTGCTCTTCAGAATGTCATTTTTGTGGTTTTCCAAATTTGAACTTTTAGGAGAAAATGGAAAACAAGATGGTGGCAAACAAGAAAAGATTATTGCCCTCACAAAAAAAAGTATTCCCCATACGAAAACTTCATACAGCTATTTTGAAATGCTGACTGAGCATGCTCAGAACCCACAATTTTAAAATGTAATAACTTTGGAATGGATTAATATTTTTTTACCAAACCAGCAAATGAAATCCTTCTGAGACAGGCCCTTTCTACCCTGAAAATTTGAGACCAAAATTCCAACCCATCTAGTACTACATGAAGGCAAAAAAACAGCAAAAACAATTATTTTGTTTAAATTCTTTCGCTATCTGCATCTCAGAATCTTCACATCTAACCGGAATGAAACTTGACATTCAAAATTTCACATAAATCTGTTGAACAGTTGCAAAGATATTAAAGTGAAAAAAGTGCCTGCTCAACCCTAAGTATAGTGGTGCTACTGTGTCGCTGTTTTATATATATATTTATAAAATGGGTAGGGAAATTTATTGGAACTTATTGGCTGCTGAGCATCACATGACCGTGCGATATATCAGAGCGACCGCACACCTGCACTTTTACCCCCCTCCAAACAATTTTGACATTTTATAAGATATACCACTCTGAGGTAAGGGTCGCTGCTTGAGTACGTGACGCCTTTGGCGAAGACGCATCGGCCTTGCGGCCCTCGCATACAACACACACCAAGGCATGCTTATATCAGAGTGTGACCACACACCTCAGAGTGGTATATCTATTACATATATATATATATATTATGGTAGCACGGTAGTGCTACCATAGTTAGGGTTGAGGAGTCATTTCTATGTTAAACCCCAAAACTTTGCACCTCAATAACTTTGTAACCATTTGACAGATTTGCCTGAAATTTGGAATACACAATCAAGGACCATAGGCCTTGGGATATGCCAAGTTTCATACCAGTCAGATACACAGCTGCAGAGTTATTAAGCATGATCTGCGCGCACGTTTACGCTTTTTCTGGAATTCTACGGTCGCGCCTACAGGCCGCACGGTTTGCGCGACCAGCCCAAAATCTTCAGGGAACATGCAGCTGTGTCCCCTGATGTGCCTTTTGAAGATTTCATGAAAAAATATTAAACTGTTCAAAAGTTATGGCAGTCCGAACTTCTGTTTTTTTTCCCATAGGATAACATTACGGCGTTCGCCGTGCCTTTGAGGGCCTGTATCTCGAAAACGGTGTGAGTTACAGAGTTTTTGTCAAAATATTTTAGCCCCCATATATATATAACTAGCCAGGAAAGTGATAATACATATGACTTTTAAATTTTTTTTCTATGTCGTACGGTTACTGAGATATAAGCAATTTACTATTACAACTACTGATTTTTGTGTTCTGAGAGTCATTATTTTGCATACATTCTTTCTACTCACTGTCTTTCTCTATACAGCTTTTGGGGAAAACCAGCCGGTGTGCTTACATTACTCTTACCATTACCGTTTCTGCTTGTGGTTCCGTACCACGTTTCACTTACCGTTCACATTTACGCCACCATGTGGGTTACCCTTTGCGTTTTCATTTGCGGTTGCATTTCCGTTGTTTTTAACATTTCTGTCTACAGTACTGTTCCTCTTTCTGTTTTGCTTTGCGTCATCATGCGCATTACGATTTGCGCTTGCGGGCACAATGTTACAATGCGACAAGACATCACCCCCGTGCTCCCGCCGCTGCATTACATTCACTATTTCTCATTATCATTCTCAAAAAGAAGACAAATTAGAGGCAAAAACTCCATTTAATGCATCAGTTAGGGTTGTTCACAGCAACAAAGCGAGAATTCGATGTTGGGTTGAAACCCCTTTGCACCTCAGCCCACCCCCAACTGGAATCAGGTGTGCATTGGGTCATCGGTCCTAACTGTCACCCCATTCTCCTATTCCTCAGCTTCTTTCCACATGTGATGGGGTGACACTTAGGTCTTAGGGGCCGATGACTCTAATGCGCACTTTGATTCCAGTTGGGGGGGGTGGCTGAGGCAAAGGGCTCTTCAACCTAACATCAATATATATATATGTATATATATATATATATATATATATATAACATACAAGCGACTTGCAAAAGTATTCAACCCCCTTGAAAGTTGTCAGATTTGTCTGGATTACAAATGAGACTTGCATATATTATTCCAGTCAGTATTTGTATTGCAAACTCATATGCTCTAACAGTATATCCTCAAAGCCAAAATTAATTATCCGTCAGCAGATCTTTTAAAGAAAATTAAAAACTGGAAAATGCTGCTTGCAGAGGTATTCAACCCCTACACATTAGTATTTGGTAGAGCCACCTTTTGCTGCAATAACAGCTTTAAGTCTTTTGGGGTAAGTATCTACCAGCCTTGCACACTGTTCAGGAATGATTCTTGCCCATTCTTCTTGGCAGATTTGTTCCAGGTTGTTCAGGTTGGTTGGGTGATGCTTGTGGACCGCAATTTTCAAACAGTGCCACATATTCTTGATGGGACTGAGATCTGGACTTTGACTTGGCCACTGTAGGACATTCACCTTTTTGTTGTTTAACCACTCCTGTGTTGCTTTGGCCTTGTGTTTGGGATCATTGTCCTGCTGAAAGGTGAAGTTTCTCCCAAGCTTCAGTTTTTTAGCAGACTGAAGCAGGTTCTCTTGCGGTATCTCCCTGTATTTTGCTCCATCCATTCTTCCTTCAATTTTAACAAGATGCCCAGTTCCTACTGATGAAAAGCATCCCACAGCATGATGCTGCCACCATCATACTTCACTGTAGGGATGGTGTTTCCTCGAGGCATGGGCAGTGTTAGGTTTGCGCCACATAGCGCTTTGAATTTTGGCCAAAATCTCTATCTTGGTCTCATCAGACCACAAAACCTTGTGCCACATCTTAGCTGGGTCACTCTCATGCTTTCTGGCAAACCCAGACGTGCTTTGATATGGTTCTTTTGAGTAATGGCTTCTTTCTAGCCACCCTCCCATACAGGCCAGTATTATGCAGAGCTCTTGATATGGTTGACTGGTGCACCTTCACTCCACTCTCAGCCACTGAACTCTGTAGCTCCTTCAAAGTGATTGTTGGCCTCTCTGTGGCTCCCTCACTAGTCTCCTTCTAGTTCGGATGCTGAGTTTTGAGGACGGCCTTGTCTAGGTAGTGCCTGGGTGGTGTGATGCAGCTTCCACTTCCTCACTATTGATCCAACAGTGCACACTGGGATATCCAAACACTTGGATATTATTTTGTACCCTTTTCCTAATTTATGCATGTCTATTACTTTATCTCTAACTTCCTTAGAATGCTCTTCAGTCTTCATTTTCACACCCTTCTTTCAGATTCACAGTCTGACCAATGGTCATTAAACTGAGGGGGGGTTTTATCCAGAAAATGTGAGCTACTTTAATGTTTCAGAGGTGAGGCCAATTATAAGCCAATTGGGTCCTCGTTAGGGCAGTATTTTTCATCTGTGTAAACTTGGAGCTTCCAGAGCACAGGGGTTGAATACTTATGCAAACAGCATATTTCAGTTATTTATTTTTATTAAAAATGTTTTCTAACATAAAACCAATGTCACTTTAAAATAATTATTTTGAGGGTCAGTCGTTTTAAATAAATATTACACAGAACAAAATCTCAATGTATCGTTTGTCATTCAGACAAATCTGACAACTTTCAAGGGGGGTTGAATACTTTTGCAAGTCACTATATATATATATATATATATATATATATATATATATTATGGTAGCACGGTAGTGTTACCATAGTTAAGGTTGAGGAGCCATTTCTATGTTAAACCCCAAAACTTTGCACCTTAATAACTTTGCAACCGTTTGACGGATTTGCCTGAAATTTGGAATACACGATCAAGAACCATAGGCCTTGGGACTTGCCATGTTTTGTAGCAGTCGGATATACGGCTGCAGA
Organism: Neoceratodus forsteri; assembly: GCA_016271365.2. Classification (NCBI taxonomy): domain Eukaryota; kingdom Metazoa; phylum Chordata; order Ceratodontiformes; family Ceratodontidae; genus Neoceratodus; species Neoceratodus forsteri. Next base: position 1,335,937,302 of record CM057455.1, on the reverse strand, counting down.
ATTATTAAGCGTGATCTGCGCGCATTTACGCTTTTTCTGGAATTCTACGGTCGCGCCTACAGGTCGTACGGTTTGCGCGACCGGCCCGAAATCTTCAGAGAACGTGTGGCCGGGGTCCCCGATGTGCCTTTCAAAGATTTCATGAAAAAATATTAAACGGTTCAAAAGTTATTCAAAAAACAATTTCCCATTATAAGTCAATGGGAAAAGTTAACAAAAAGTTTGACAGTGTCGCAAATGCACTTTTTACTGTCGCAAATGGCCCTGTTACTGGTCGCAAATCTGCCATCTTGTTTTCAGTTAGTGATCAGAAAAATGCTTGGCATTTAAAATTGAGACCCTCTAGCAACCTAATTCTTTTTGTATTCACCTAGTCGGGCCCTGAGGATGCTAGCCATGTCTTTATTTTGGGGTAAAACACCCCAGAAATATGTTTTTCAGATTTCTGGAAAAAGTACTTTCACAAAGTAGTGTCACACTCATGAAAGTATCGCAAATTTTTTGCGCAAGCTTTCACAAATTGCGACACTATGCCCAAAATAACAGTAATTCTTTGGCACTCAGCTGCAAAAGAACGGTTGGGAGTTTTGGGCTGAAATTTGGAAGGAACGCAGATGACATCTCTCAGATGTGCCTTTCAGTGTTGTATTGAAAAAAATATTACATGACAGCAAAGTTACGGCACTCCAAAGTTGATGGTTTTTCCCATAGGATAACATTACGGCGCATGACGCATTACAGGAATCCTTTGGCACCCTGCTGCAAAATAACGGTTTAGTCTTTTTTTCCTGAAATTTGGAGGGAAGACAGCCAACAGCCCACAGATGTGCCTTTCCATGATTTGGTGAAAAAATATTACAGGGAGGCAAAGCTATGGCACTCCGAATTTCTCTTTTTTCCCCATAGGATAACATTACGGCGTTCGCCGCGCCTTTCAGGGCCCGTATCTCGGAAACGGTGTGAGATACGGACTTTTCATCAGAAAACTGCACAAAATTAGCCAGGACAGTTGTAAATCATATGACTTTTAAATTTCTTTTCTACGTCGTACGGTTCCTGAGATATAACCTATTTAGTATTCCAAGTTCTCATTTTCTGCTCCGATACTCATTATTATGCATACATTATTTGTACTCACTGTCTTTCTCTATGCAGGTTTTGGGGAAAACCAGCCTGTGCGCTTACATTACTGTTACTGTTGCCCTTTCTGCTTGTGGTTCCATACCCTTTTCACTTACCGTTGACATCTGCGCCACCATGTGCGTTATCCTTTGCGTTTTCATTTGCACTTGCGTTTCTGTTATTTTTTTTGCCATTTGTGTCTACAGTACTGTTTCTCTTTCTGTTTTACTTAGCATCACCATGCCCATTGAAATTTCCGTTTGCAGGCACCATGTTACTATGTGACAACACATCACGTGGCAGACCATTCCCGTCTACGCCACCGTGTGTGTTACCCTTCCTGTTCTCAATCGTGCTTGCATTACCATGTGCGCCACTGTTAGCGCTTCTGTTTGCGTTGCTGTTCCTGTTACTATGCCACAAGACATCATGTGGCAGGCCCCGCGCTCCCGCTGCTGCATTACATTCACTATTTCTCGTTATCATTCTCTAAAAGAAGGGAAATTAGAGGCAAAAAACTCTGTTTAATGCATTAGTTAGGGTTGTTCCACAGCGACAAAAGTGAGGAAATTCGCTGTTAGGGTTGAAAACCCTAACTCTGAATTCACCCCCCCCAGCACCACACACACACAGACACACACACACACACATATGCAAGTATGGAGGAGGACCAAGTCAACACAACCAATGACAGACGTCTAGCAGCAGGTGACAGAAATAACAAACAATTGTCTACATGTACTACGAGACATCCCCACCCACCTGACCAGGTACTGCTTGCTCAGTGGAGATCAACAGCAAAACTGAGGCCATGTACACCAAACGTACACATCCCTGATTGCAGCTGCACACAACATACCACACTTAGTAGTTGCATGGCCTTACCTAACGATGCCCCACACCACACCACAACTGATACTGTGCCGTTATTCAATATAAATGCTAAAGGTGCATGATCACAGTTGTAGAAAGGTTTTAACACTAGTGAGTATACATTAATTAAGAGAAGTACATAAATTAACTACAAGACACTAGCATGCTCAAGATAAAAGTAGTGTTACATTCAGTATGTGATTTTCATAGTAGTACATTTACTGCAACTGTTTACTGAAGATAGAGAGGCTGATGTAAACGTATGGAAAAGCACTGCCTGTTCAATGCTGTGAAATTCGTACTGCCAGTATCAGATGCATTCTTACTGATGAAGCTATACTGCTAATGTACATACATAGACCTTCAGTGTGTTTCAATACTAAAGATGCAGTAAGTATTCTTTGTAAGAAACAGTGTAATTGCATGGATCAGGCCAAGCAACTTCTAAATATCATAGGACTACTCAGCCAACAATGACGTACCTGTATCAGAGATGTCTATAGGATAGATCTTCCTGTAGGCACTTACTGACTATGTTGTACCTGAGAAAGACAATCTCATTGCATCTGTGATGACTAACTTATTCAAATAGTGATACATTTACTATTGTTGCAATGAGTGATCTATGCTACTTATGGACACAGCGTAATTTTTTTAACAGTTGTTTCATACTCAGGCTGTATACGTAGTGTTTGGGTTTGCCACACTTCTGTCACTGATGCTATCAAAGTAATAACTATGTCAATTGTGGTATAACAGCAATCAAGTAGGTATAGTGTAGATATAAACAGAATGTCTTTTAGTATTGATTTAACTCACAATGGGATAAGTGTACTAGGACGGCAAGGGTTATTCTCTATCACTGACTCTGTCAGTTATAATCACACTAAGGTTTCGATGACTGTTATGATCAAGTTACACTGTTCATCTTCATGAGTTCATATTCACAGCCATTCTCCAGTAAGTAGACAGAGTATGGTGTAACTGGGTGTGACACTGTGTTGCAAAACTCCTGCAGTGCCTAGCAGAGGGAGAGTATCTAGTCATAAAGACAATTAAGCAATAAGTCATGACCAACGGTTATGTTAAATGGTCTGTTAATCACCATGTAGGGGTTTAATGTGGAATGAGGCATAGCCGAGTGCCACATGTCGCTAGACAGTGATAAACTGACCATTAACATAATACCTGGGAGTGGCTTATTGCTATCATAATAAAACTGTTTTTTTAAACAACATTAAAGCATGTTCATCATATGGTTAGGCTCTACATATATGTTAATAAAAACTAAACATAAGGCTGTTACAATGTTTACAGTCAATTAGAAAGCTGCATTTCTCAAACCCTTGTTATAATCAGAGATATTATACCTGTACAATTCCTTGGTTTTGCTCAACTCTACTGCTCAGGTGGCCCATCACATGTGGTGTCGTCTGGTGTGGGGCATCGGTAGGTAAGGCCATGCAACTACTAAGTGTGGTACGTTGTGTGCAGTTGCAATCAGGGATGTGTACGTTTGGTGTACATGACCTCAGTTTTGCTGTTGATCGCCACTGAGCATGCAGTACCTGGTCAGGTGGGTGAGGATGTCTCGTAGTACATTTAGACAATTGTTTGTTATTTCTGTCACCTGCTGCTGGATGTCTGTCATTGGTTGTGTTGACTTGGTCCTCCCCCATACTTGCATGTGTGTGTGTGTGTGTGTGTGTGTCTGTGTGGGTGTGGTGCTGGGGGGGGTGAATTCAGAGTTAGGGTTTTCAACCCTAACAGCAAATTTCCTCACTTTTGTCGCTGTGGAACAACCCTAACTAATACATTAAGCAGAGTTTTTGCCTCTAATATATATATATATATATATATATATATATATATATATACATACATTCATAGCAAAAACTCAGTTTAATGCATCAGTTAGGTTGTTCCACAGCTGACAAAGTGAGGAAAAATCAGTGTTGGGTTGAAAGCCCCTTGCCCCAGCCTGCCCCCAACCGGCATCGGGGGTGTGCGTTGGGGTCGTCGGCCCTAACTCTCACCCCATCACATGTGTAAGCAAGCTGAGATATAGTAGAATGGAGTGAGAGTTAGGACCAACGACCCCAACGCACACCCCGATGCCGGTTGGGAGGGCAGGCTGGGGGGTGCAAGGGGGGCTTTCAACCCTAACACTGAATTTCCTCGCTTTTGTCGCTGTGGAACAACCCTAACAGATGCATTAAACAGAGTTTTTTTGCCATGAATTTCCCTTCTTTTTGAGAATGAGGACTAGAAATAGTGAATAGAATGTGGTGGTGGGAGTGCGGGCCCTTTGGGCCCCGCGCTTCCACCACGTGGTTTTGTGTGACATAGTAACGGTAAGTGCTACGCAAATGCAAGCACTAATGGTCACGCACATGGTGACACAAACATAAATGATAAAGCAAACATTAATAGAAACGCAAGTGGAAATTGATGCCAAAGCTAACAGTGACGCAAATGGAGACACAAGCACATATGGAAACACAACTGGTAACATGCACGGTCACGGTACCGCTATTATAAATGCAAATGGTAATGGTAACAGCAACAATAACACCAAAGAAAACAGAAACGGAAAAGCGAATACAAGCGCATATGGAAATGCAAACCGTAACGAGCACGGGCATGGTACCACAATTGTAAAAGCAAATGGTAACTGTAACAGCAACAGTAATACCAAAGGAAACAGAAACACAAATGCGAACACTAGCGCGTATGGAAATGCAAACGGTAATGCGCACGGGCACGGTAACGCAATTGGAAATGCAAACGGTAAGAGTAACAGCAATGAAGATGCAAAAGGAAAGAGAAATGCAAACGCAAATGAAAGGGCTGATGGAAATGCAAATGGCAATGCGCATGATGACGCAAAATGAAAAGCAAACACAAACAGTAGTGTAGATGCAACTGGTCACAGTAATGCAAATGCAAGCACAAACGAAAATGCAAAGGGGTAATGCAGACAGTGGTGTACACGGGAACGCTAAAGCAAACGGGCATGGAAACGCAAGTGGAAACGCTAACTGTAACAGTAACAGAAGCGCACACCCTGTTTTTGCCCAGCAGCTGCATAGAGAAAGACAGTGAGTACAAGGAATGTATGCATAACAATGGGACTCAGACCAGAAAATGAGGTCTTGGAATACTAAATTGCTTATATCTCAGGAACCGTACGACGTAGAAAAAAAATAAAAATTTCAGATGATTCTTGACTTTCCTGGCTAGGTTTTCACTGAATGCGTATGAAAATTACGTATCTCGCACCGTTTCCATGATATGGGCTCCGAAAGGCGCAGCGGTTGCCATAATGTTAGTCTATGGGAAAAAGTGTCAACTTCGGAGTACCATAACTTGGTATCCCTGCAATATATTTTGCACCTAACCACCAAAAGTCACATCTGTGGGATGTTTGCTTTCTTCCCTCCAAATTTCAGCCCAAAAGACCAAACTGTTCTGTTGCAGCAGGGTGGCAAAGAAGTCCTGTCAATTTGACCATAGTGTTGAAAAGTAGTGTCGTGATTTGCGACACTTTTCGCAAAAAAGTTTGACAGTGTCGCAGGTGTGACACTACTTTCCCAAAAATTTTTGAAAAACATATTTCTGGGGTGTTTAACCCCAAAATAAAGACATGGCTAGCATCCTGAGGGTCCGACTAGGTGAACACAAAAAAGAATTGTGTCCCTAGATGGTCCCAATTTTAAATACCAAGCATTTTCTAATAAGTAATGGAAAACAAAATGGCAGATTTGCGACACTACTAGGGTCATTTGCGACACTAAAAAGTGCATTAGCGACACTGTCGAAGTTTTTGTTAACTTTTCTTATTGACATAATGGGAACTTGTTTTTTGAATAACTTTTGAACCATTCAATATTTTTTCATGAAATCTTCAAAAGGCACATTGGGGACCCTGGCCACACATTCCCTGAAGTTTTTGGACCAGTCACGTAAACCATGCGCCCTGTAGTCTCGAGCAAAGAATGTGCAAAAAAATGTAATTGCACGCACGAATGTCACTTAATAACTCTGCAGCTGTATATCCGACCAGTACAAAAGTTGGCAGATCCCAAGATCTATGGTTATTCCCTGAGCTTGCCAAATTTCAGGCACATCTATTGAATGGTGGCAAAGTTATTAAGGTGCAAAGTTTCATCATTTAACCTTAAATGGGGTACTCAACCCTAACTATGATAGCACTACTGTGCTACTATTTTATATATATATATATATATATTATACTGGCCCAAAAGTACTGGTACTTTCACGAAAGTATCAGGTAGTTTCTCAAAAGTACCAGGTAGTTTTGCAATAGTACTGGTACTTTCGTGAAAGTACCTGGTAGTTTCGCAAAAACACAAGATAGTTTTGCAGAAGTACCAGTACTTTCATGAAAGTACCAGGTAGTTTCACATCCCTGAGGAAGTGCGCATGCGTGAAACCGGTTGGGCCTTTTAGGAGTGGGTTGCACCTATATGGCACTTTTTGCTCTGTTTTTATTTTGCGGTTAAAAATTTGGCAATAAAATGTAGTTTTTGAATATTATATGTGGTGGATGGTGCCCTTATTCAGTGCAGCACATAGTAATTCAGTTATTTGTGGCACATCGACATGTAGAGCCTGCTTTTCCTGTTTACCTGAGTTTCACGAAACTACCAGGTAGTTTTGCAAAAGTACTGATATTTTCGTGAAAATATCAGGTAGTTTCGTGAAAGTACCATTGATTGACATGGAGGAACTTTAGAAAAAATTCCTCAGTACTTTCACAAAAGTCCCCCCAAAGTCCCCCCATGCAAACCAATGGTACTTTTGTGAAAATACTGGTACTTTCATGAAAGAACAACGGAAAACCAGCCCCAAGCCACATATTTCTTTGCCATGTCATAGCAAAAAAATGGTTAGGTCTTTTTGGCTGAAATTTGCAGGGTGGCAAGCACTTGTCCCACAGATGTACCTTTTGCTGGTTTGGTGAAAATATTTATGATGGTTCCATGGTTACAGCACTCCAAGCTGTGCAATTTCCCATATGATAACATTGCTCTGCCCTTCAGCGCCCGTATCTCAAAAACGGTTCAAGATACAAATTTTTTGCAACTCGGCGCTTAGTCCACCTTTGGGTGGACTAAGCATGTGTGGAAGTTTTCAAGTCATGATTACAACAGTAGTGGCATTTTTCCCATACTTGCTTCGGTTACTGACATATTGCCAAATCTGTGTTATAAGGGTTCCTTTTCATATCTCTAGGCCTGCGGTATGTCTCTGTACGTATGTGTAAATGGGAGCGCAGGGCCCAGAGGACCCACGCTCCCACATATGCATACCATTATGCAAAAAATGGGAGTGAGGGAGCATGCCATTATGCAGTGTCGGGACCTGCACTCCCACAGGAACATGAGGGTTCATTACAATGTCTCTTCAGTTATGGATAACATTACGTATTCATGGCAATGTGAAGGGAGCACAGGGCCTGGAGATCCCTGCACTCCGACAACCACATACCACTTACATTACACTTTCTCAAAAAGAAGGGGAATTCATTGCAAAAAACTGCATTAATGCACTATTAGGGTTGCAACATCAAAAGTAGGGAAATTCAACCTTAGGGTTGACAAGGGTAACACCATACCCCCACTGTGCATGCAGGAACAGGCATGATGGATGTGTTTTGGCATTATGAACCCTAATGCTCACCCCATTCCATGAGTAACTTAAGATATGTATAGTATAGGACAATGGGGTGAGCATTGAGGTTCAAACATCAAAACACATCCATCTGCCTGTTCACAGTGCAATGTGTGACTCAACCCTGAGACGAATTTCCCTGCTGATGTTGCAACCATGGTGCACTAATGCAGTTATTTGCAATGAATATATTTATATCTGGTATGTGACTCTATAACTACTACACTGACCTTCTCCAGGCTTGGTAGATTCCTTGATTCTGCCGTAAGGGGTGGTCATACCAATTTTCGGGTCAGTAAGTTTAAAGACAGCCAAGTTCTAAGTGGCTGGAAATTAAGGTTTAACATTAAAGCACCAATTCAACCCTAACTATAGGCCCTGCAGGCCATTTTCAAAGCACCTGATTTGTTATGCAGTGATCCAGGCCTATTGTGTGTTTGGAAATGGCTCAGGGGCTAGAGCACACTTTGTGAATGGCCCTGCAGGCCATTCACAAGCACTTGACCTATGACACCCCCAGGGCTATAGAGTGCTTTGCATAGCACCCAACTTGTCACACATAGTTCTAGGCTAACAGCATGCTTTGCAAATGGCCCTGTGGGCCATTTACAAAGCATAGGACCTGTCACAGAACTCTAAGCCTATTCTCCTAGGTTGTCTAATGACCTACAATTCCATCTGATTCCAGGGACACCAGTATAGCTGTCTGTAATTAATTATTAAAATCTCTGCTAGTCTAGTCATACCCCTCTCCCATTCAATCCAAAGTCACATTTTATATGTAAATACCCTGGTGTCCAGTACCCAGGTTTTGAGTGACAAAAGACATACTGAAACATTAAAGCAGAAAACCCAGTTTTTCTGAAAAACACCTCATGAAAATGACATGAAAAATGGAACCGTGCATGGGTGAAAACAAAAACTTATGTTAATAATTTCAAATCTTCACATTTCTCAGGTAAGTCACATAGTGAAAACACACCCTTGGGTCAAACTCTAACTAGCTTGAAAATTTCTAGTTACATAGAAACATACAAACATAGAAGTTGATGGTAGAAGGGGACCACAAGATCCATTTAGTCTGCCCATGATCCTATCCCCTCCCTCAGCTGCTACTCAGTGTTATGATAACCTTGTATTTATCCCATTCATTCTTAAAAGCCCCAACCGTTTTTGCCTCCACCACACCCAGGGGAGGCTGTTCCATGCATCAACCACCCTTTCTGTGAAAAAGAACTTACGAGTGTTGCTCCTGAATTTCCCGCCCTCCAGTGTCATAGCGTGACCTCTGGTTCTTGTATAACTCTTGAGCTGGAAAATGTCCTGAACCTGTACCCTATTTATCCAGTTCATATATTTGACGGTTTCAATCATGTCTCCCCTTTCTCTGCACTGTTCCAAGGTATATAGGTTTAGATCCCTCAGTCTTTCCTCGTATGGTTTCGGATGCAACCCTTGTACCATTTTTGTGGCTCTTCTCTGCACCGCTTCCAATCTGTCTCTATATCTTTTCTAAGATGTGGTCGCCAGAACTGTACACAGTATTCCAGGTGCGGCCATACCAATGATCTATAGATGGGCATCACCACTTCTCTTTTTCTACTAGTAATTCCCCTCCCTATGCATCCCAGCATACCATTTGCCTTCAATGCAGCTTTCTCGCATTGCTTGGACCTTTTTAGATCATCTGTTATAATTACCCCTAGATCCCTCTCCTGCTTTGTGGCCTCCAATTTGATGACCCCTCCCATATGGCATTGTTCACCCAGGTTCCCCTTCACCAAGTGCATGACCTTGCACTTTTTCTTGTTGAACCTCAGCTGCCATGTTTTTGGCCATGTTTCCAGTTTTTTGAGATACGCCCTCATTTTGTCTACCCCCGTAATGTCTACCTTATTGCATAGCTTCGTGTCATCAATGAATAGGCTCACCTTTCCCTCCAAGCATTCCAATATGTCTCCTATGAAGACATTAAAGAGGATGGGACCCAAGACTGATCCCTGCAGCACTACACTTGTCACCTCTCTTTCCTCTGATAAGGTAGCATTTACCATCACCCTCTGGGTCCTCCCACTCAACCAGCTCCTTATCCTGTTTACCTTCCTTTGTCCTATTCCCTTGCTAATGAGTTTACCTCTAATATGTTTTTGTGCTATCAGTGGGCAAAGAAATCAAAAGGTCTTAACATATTTTTTCATGTTTCCAAACATCTAGAACTTTTAAGTGGCTGAGCCATTATCAAATGCTCAGGATCCAGAAATCTTGGGCCTGACAATGTGTATGCCATATTTCAGGTTATTCTGTCTAAAGACATCTGTGGTTCATACCACTATGTTTATCTGTCTGTCTGTCTATCTATCTATCTATCTATCTATCTATCTATCTATCTATCTATCTATCTATCTATCTATCTTTCTATCTATGTGTAACAATATGTTCTGCAAGATAAATGTGTTATCTTGGCACCCAGTGTACAAGATAACATGTTATTTTTGAAGTTGAGTATGTCACCATCATTATCTTGAAGTTTGAGTACATCACATAATACATACTGTCAGCAGAAAATGATCTAGAGGTCCAACCAGTCTGCTCACTTCCCTGCCTTGCTCCATGCTTGGCCTCACACCAAGCAGAATATAAATATCTGATAACAGAAGTGGCTGATCATCACTCCCTTTATTTAGGTAACCCTCCCTGTCATCTGCCTGTGGGTCTCAGTACTTCCTTATTTCTGTCCCATACAAGTTTAAACCCATCACTGTCTTTCCTTCAGCCACCGTTCACTCACTTCATGAAAATAACTTTCTCACGTCCCTCCTGAACACTACCAAGAAAACCCAAACTATGCTGTTTAGGTCCCTGACCAAAACGGAGCTGCCCTGTTCCCCTGTCCATCACATGTTCTGATGGAACCCTTTTGAAGGTTATGCTCTCCTTTAAATACCTTGGAGTTACCTTGAACCAACATCTTGACTTTTGTATCCACATGCTTAATGCTTCTAAGCCACTGAATGCTAAACTTGTTGTAGTCTATTGGGCCAAACACTGTCTGACACCTGAGGCCAGGCTTGCACTCACCAGAGGGGTTCTATTCCCTAGCCTTAACTATGGGCTGATCCCATTCGTCAACACCTCTAAAACCTTGCTCTTCAAGTGGGATGTTGGCTGCAATAATATTTGTAGATTTGCCCTCTCACTAAATGAAATGACCCATCATTATGACCTTTGCTACCATCTTGGTTGGTTATCCCCATCCAATATTTGCTGTTTTATCCTGGAATGCTTCACAGACAAAATAATTAGGCTTGGTGTCCCCACTCCTCTTGTGGCTCTACTTAGGTTGCCTCACTTATCCTATTCTCTCAGATCCAATGACAAATCTCCACTTACTGTCCCCCAAACTCTTACTAACATGGGTGATCAGGCTTTTAATGTTGCCACCTCCAGGTTATGGAACTGTCTCCCATCCCTGGTTTGTAGCTCACCCTCCCACTCCCAGTTCAGAAAGTCCTTTTGGGATCATCTCAAGGCAAATTCCAGTTGTGCTTGTGCATGACCACTATATGCTAATGTGATACTGCACTTTGCCAATTTGTTTTTGCACTACCTATGCTTATTTAATATTACTTGTAAATTGTTATACTGATTTTTTCTGCCTGTTCCTTAAGCAAGAACGCATGACAGGGTGTGTGTCGTACTGGGATAATGTCACACCTGGGGTGGTTGGGCATGAGGCCAAAGGCTGAGTGCATCCAACACCCCAGAAGTAACATTATCCCCGCATGACATACACCCTGAAGTGCATTATTGCTATGATACAATGGCTCTTCCATTAAAAAAATTAAAACATAAAAACATTACTATTTTAAAAGTATTTTTAGCATTTTTTTCTATAAGAAGGTCTACATACATAAAAAAAAGTCCCTTGTTACTGCTGTTGGTCAGTAGGTGGCAGTGTCTGTATATCTGTGTTTCCCTCTATCATTATTTGAACCTCCCTCTGCTGTCTGTTTTGCTGTTCATTTTTTGAGCACCACAGTACATTGTGAACCCCCCCACCCACACCTCTGGTAACGTTTTGTGGGAAGTTAAACTGCAGCACTTTATATGGGATGTTCAGGTAGTATGCTGAGTGCCTTGAGTGTCAGTAGGGCTAGTAAATGACGAGAGGGTTCAGTTGTGCTATATTTATGTGGAGCTGATTTACTGAGGTGTGTAAGGTTCTGTTCTGCTGGGCTACTGAGGGACCGTGAGGAGGACAATGGGATTTAAAAAGTTAAGTTTTTGCTCTGTTGGGAAAATATGGCAATGTTGAGGAGTGGCAGTCACATGCTGGCTGTGTTCGCTAAATGCGTGTTGAAACTGAAGCCGATGGTTTGGCTGCAGCTCAGTATTTTAAAAAATCAAATGATTGGTAATTGAAGCTGAGGCTTTCTAGTTATTCTGTGAAGCCACTGCCATGGAGTTGTTGGTTTGTCAGTTTGGCTGGGAGCAGCAAAACAGGGGGGTGGGGGTGTTAGTCACTCTCTTCTCATCTTCTCATTACAGTGCTACACTGCTCTGTTGTGGTCCACTTAAAGTGGGACTCTAAAGCTGTTGGCAGCATGTTAGTGGGCTGCAGGTGCGTGACTCAGAGCATTGCCAGAGTCTGACCAAAGCAAAAAAGAAAAGAAATGTAGTGTAAATGCTGCTTAATAGTGTTGTTTTACATGTTTAGTGGAGACGGTGGTGTGTGTGTGTGAAGAGCAGATAACGGAAGAGGCAGAGTGATTTTTGTTTTTGTTTACTGAGGTCATCTTGCTGCTGGACCTTCATATAGTGTTAATATACTGAGATAACTTCACTGGTAAAAGTAGGCACTGACCAATCAGAGCCCAGGATTCTTTCCTTGCCATTGTATAATACATGTTTTTTTTTTGTACAATCTTTTTCTGCTTCATACCTTTGGGGAACTCTTTCCGGCATCAGCCACACACCGCAAGCTCTACCTCCCACCTGAAGCTCTCTCCTCACCCCCGCACCAGCCTGGCAGATCTCCCGGCCCTGCACCCGCTGAGGTGGGGCCGCTTTATCCACCCAAGGCACTCCATCTTGAAATCTAATGTGCCAACTGTGCGGTCAGCCCTGTAGGAGAGAAGCCCGGTGCTGGAATGTGGGTTGACGGGATGGAGGTGCCATCACTTGTCCCCAAGGATGGGGATTTTCATAGTATGTTTTCCCCTTGGAGTGTGGCATGCAGTGACACCTGTGCATGGCTGCCCTGCTGGCATCTGCCACGCTCCACCCCTTATGCTGGCTGGTGTACCTGCAGTACCCTCGATCTCCATCAGGGGCCGCCAGGACACTGAGCAACCCTGGACCCTCCTCAGGGAGAGGAGAGCTGTCCTCCAGATGTTCTATCCTCTCCCTTCCCTGCCGACCCCCGGCAACCTGAATCCATCACCGAACCTGGGTCGCCGGTGTGGTGCGAAGTGTGGCGTCCAGCGCCTCAACCCTCAGCGCCACTGGGCCGGCTATAATACATATTTTAACATCATAAATAAATAGCGTGGTATGAGGAATACAGTTACATCCCATGAGGAACATTGTACTTGTAGGGTGTGAGATACAAGGCCACCAGATGCTTGCCTGGGGCAATGTTTGTGATGGTACATTTATTTATTTATTTAAACTTTGGTGACTGGGAAAGGCATACTGGGCTGGAGCTTGTTTCCCGGTGTGACCTGGGGGAGACAGGGAGACAATAAATACATGGGATACAACAATCAGTGCAGTACAAAAATCAGAACAGTTTCAACAATAACATACACTTGTGCAGTATTGGACATTTTAGAGTAACATAATAATTAATCTACCAACTAATAAAAGAGTAAATACAGCAGTATTGGACAGATTGAAATTACCTTATAATTAGTTTGTCAGTTTGCTTTGTGAATGGCTTGCAGGGCCTTTTGTAAATCCTGCGTCAGGTCTAGGGCAATGAGAATGATGGTGCAACTGTTTCACAAGAGGTCTGTAGGGCCATTCATAAAGCCCACTATAGGAGCGGGCCAATCTGTATGATAGTACAGCTGATTGACAAGTGAAGCACGTTGCAGGTCCAGAGCAAGGTGTTTGATGATACGCCGTTTTGTCAGCAGGGCCATTCAAGAAAAATTCTACAGGTTCAGGGAACTACACTATGTGTAAGAATGCAGCTGCATCTTAAGAGGTCTGCAGGGCCATTTGCAAAGCCTTCTACAGGCCTAGGACAATGTCTGTGATGGTATAGCTGCTTCTTGTGTCTCGCAACATATGAGAACAGTGTTTGTCATGGGGAGCAACTGTATTCCTCGTACCATGTTACTTATTTATGATGTTAAAGCACATATATCTAACCTGTGTTGTGCTTTGGCATTCAGTTTGGTGTGGTTAGTAGAGGTTGTAGATGTGGGTGGATGGAGTTAGGGCTCAAAACACCCTGCCATCACATTTCCTTACTTTTATCACTTTAACAGGAAACCCCTTCATGTGCATTAACATAGGATTTTTTTTGCAACAAATATATACTAGCACTAATCACATTATTGATTAGTCTGCTCCACCCATTCACCACCCTTATGCCAAAGACATATTTCCTCATGGCTTTATTGAAGTTTCACCCTGTTAAACTGAGATTGTGTTCCCTGTTGATCATATTACTGTTTAGTTTAAATAAATCTATGCTGTCAACCCTGTTTTTCCTTGCATCTGTTTGTAGTTTTCTGCCATAACCTCTCTCCTTTCTGTCCTCTCCTGAGTACATATTCAGGTTGTCTAGTCTCTCCTAGTAGGTCCTATCTTATTGCCTGTGAATTATTTTTTGTTACACAGAAACACAGAAACATAGAGGCTGTCAGCAGAAAAGGACCTCCTGGCCCACCTGGTCTGCCCTCAAGTCCCTACCTATTGTTCTACCATAGACCCTAACTGATCTCCAGTCTTATTCGTGCCTCCAGCCCTGTTACTATGGTCCTCCTGTGACTGTCTCATGCATATTTGAAACCTGTTACCATTTCTGTACTCACCACCTCAACTGGGAGGGTGTTCCAGGTGTCCATCACCCTTTCCGTGAAGAAATATTTCCTCACATCCTCTCTAAGTCTCCCCCTTCCAACTTCATGTCATGCCCCCTTCTCCTTGAATATCTCATTCTGTGCAATATTCCTCTCTCCTGTAGCTTATTGATGCCCTTGAGGTATTTGAACATCTCTATCATGTCTCCCCTTTTTCTCCTTTCCTCCAGTGAGTACACATTTAATTCCGTGAGTCTTTCCTCGTAGGGCTTCTGATGCAAGTCATGCACCATCTTGGTTGCCCTTCTCTGTACCGCCTCCACCCACTCTATATCCTTCTTGAGATGGGGCCTCCAGAACTGGACACAGTACCCCAGGTGTGGCCTGACAATTGACCTATACAGGGGCATCACTACCTCCCTTTTCCTGCTGGTAATACTCCTCCCTATGCACCCCAGCATCCTACAAGCTTTCCGTACTGCCTTATCACACAACTTTGCTACCTTCAGGTCATCAAATATGTTGACTCCCAGATCCCTCTTTGTTTGTATGGTAGATAACACTCCCCAATTTGATATGTTGCCCTCGGGTTTCTGTGTCCAATGTGTATAATTTTAATTTTTTTGGCATTGAAGTCCAATTGCCAAAACCTTGACCAGTCTTCCAGCTTTTTTAGATCTTCACCCATTTTTTCACATCCCCCCCGGGTGTGTCCACTCTGTTGCAGATTTTTATGTCATCCACAAACAGGCATACCTTTACTTCCAACCCCTCTGCCATGTCACTAATGAAGACACTGAAGAGGATCAGTCCCAGCACTGCCCTCTAAGGCACCCAACTGATCATCTTTCCCTCCTCCAAGTGAACTCCATATACCACCACTCTCTGAGTCCTGTTACTTAGCCAGCTATGTACTCAATTAACTATTTTTGGACCCACTCCCAGGCTGCCTAACTTGTTTACCAGTCTTCTGTGTGGAACGGTGTCAAAGACCTTACTGAAATCCAGGTAGGCCCCATCCACCACTCCATCCTGACCTATCTCTCTGGTAACTCAGTCAAAAAACTTGTTTGCCAAGATCTCGCCCTTGTGAACCCATGCTGCCTCAGATACTGCAATCCACTGGCTTTTAGGTATGCCCCAATCCTTATTTTGAGTAGTGTTTCCATAAGCTTGCCCACCACTGAAGTCAGGCTTACAGGTTGGTAGTTTCCTGCCTCCTCCCTATTTCCACTCTTGTGCAGTGGGGCTACATCTACCCTCTTCCAGTCCCCTGTAACTTCCCCTGTCTCTAATGAAAGATTGAACAGGGCTGTCAGAGGTGTAGACATTTCTTCCCTTAGTTCCTTCAGTATCCTTTTGTGCACCCCACCTGGCCCCATTGCCTTGTCTACTTTTAGTATTGCTAGTTCCCTGAGGACCCTCTCCTCCTTAAATGGGCTAGTGTTCACCTCCTTTCTCCAATGCCCTTCTTTACCATTTGTGGCCCATCAGCTACCCCTCCTCCTTCTTGAATACCGAACAAAAAAATATGTCAGCTTTCTTCTGGTCCTCCTCCACACTCCCCCCCCACCTTCCATTTATGCCTTACTATCTCCACCTTGTTTTTCTTCTTTCACTTTTGTACCTAATGAATGTTTCATCTCCCTTTTTTGATGAGTTGTTTTTTTTTAACATTCTTTTTCCCTTTGGTCGCTGGCTCAGGGGCATCCCCCAGACATCACCACCCAGCTGCTCCCACCCGGCCTCAGACCCCTCAAGCCTGGGCCCCCCAGGACTCCAATCTATCAACCCTGCAACCTGCAGGAGACCCACAGGGCTTGTGCCCCACAGGGCGGGGCTGCATTCACTTAGCTGGTAATCCTATCTAGTTCCTTGCAGGCAGGGTGAAGGCCGAGTATATCAATACCCAGGAAGGGTGGGATCCAATGAGGGACATGGAGCTGATGGCTTGTCAGCATCTTCACCTAATCCTAGGGTGTTTCCTTTATTTGTAAGCATGACTACCCCAGAGATGTGGACATGCAATGACATACAGCGTGTGATGAGCACGCTCCTGCTCCAGAACCACGGTTGTCCGCCGTCACCTCTTCCCTTGTTCCTGATGTCGCCCCGGCTGTTGCACACTCAGCCTCCACTGAGAGTTGCTGAAGGCCCGGTACTAGAACCCACCCCAACCCAATAGAGGAGAGCTGTCATCGGATGCTCAATCCTCCTCCCCCCGGCCAACCCCCAGCAACCCGAGCTTGCTCCTGACCCCGGGTCACTGACATGGTAAGAAGTAAGGTTCTAGGCACCTCATCCCTCTACACCACTGGGCCCGCCCCTTTTTTGATCATTTGGCAATGTTTATCTCCATTAGTGCTTTAGCTTTCCTAACTGCCCTCCCTGCCTCCCTTTGTTTCTCATGGTAACACTCCCTATTCTCTACCTTCTGCATCGTCTTGTACTTTTGAATGTCTGCTCCTTTTTCTTTACCTTCTCTGCTATTTTCTTGGAGAAGTATAATGGGCTCTTTCTTCTGTTGCTGTTCTTCTCCAGCCTGACACAGGGGTCTGTTGCCTTCTCAGTGGCCTTCTTTATTTTAGCCCAGTTTTCCTCTACTCCACCCGTATGCTCTATTCCTGATAGGGTTTCCTCGAGACACTCTCCCATTTTCTTGAAATCAGCCCTCCTAATGTCCTGGAACCTCGTTTTAGAGTGGTTAGGTTCAGGCCTGGCTCTTATGTTGAACCACATTATATGATGATCACTGGTCCCCAGGTGGCCTCCCACTGTAACTTTAGTGACACTGTCCATACTAGACAGTACCAGATCCAGCGATGCCCCTCATGAGTGGGTTCTTTAACTAGCTGTCTGAGGAATGCCCCCTGCAGTGAGTCTAGGATTAAGCTACTTCTAACTGATGCTGTAACAGGGAGGCTCCAATTTACATCTGGCAGATTGAAGTCCCCTTCAACTGAAGGGGTGATTGATGGCCTTTGTTAGCCATCCCTTGGATTTCTTCTAACAGATCCTTATCTCCCTCCTTGCCCTGTGCTGGAGGTCTGTACACACCCCTGTCCTAATAGTAGCCCCCTTCCCTGTCGCCAGCGTGACCCACAGTGCCTCAGCTTTACCCTGTCCCCCCTGTAATTGCATGGCCCTTATGCTTTCCCTCACATAAAGAGCCACCCCCTCCCTTTTTTTTTTGCCCTGTCTCTCCTGAATAGTGCATACCCTAGTATGTTTACTGCCCAGTCCTGGGTTTCATTGCACCAGGTCTCAGTAATTGCCACTATGTCCAGCTCACCTGCTTCCATGATTGTCTCTAGGTCTGCTATCTTGTTCCTTAGACTTTGAGCATTTGCAAACATGGCTCTTTATTTTGTACTGCCATCTACCCTGTTCTTACCCTCTTGCCCTCTTCCCTTTCCTCCACTATATGCTTTCCCTTTCCCTTTTACCCTTTCTCTTGGTTACCTATTTGTGATTTTTCCTTTTAGGACCCAGGGACCTCCAAGGAATTGTTTCTAACCTATAATTATCCTTTTTCAGATAAGGGTTCCAAAACTGCATTTGGTACTCCTGGTGTGGTCTAACTAATGACCTATACCTGTACCATGGCAACATCACCTCTTTGCTGTGACTGAGAAACTCTTCTGATGCACTCCAATATCCTCTTTGCTCTCCTTTATGCTTAAGAAGAGTATTTGAACTGCTGTTCATTATAATTGCAAAGTCCCTTTCCTCTTTTAATTTAAATGCTCTGCTGTTACTCAACTGATGTATTCTCTCAGTGGATTTGTGCTGCTAATATGCATCACCTTGCATTTTGGGGGCATTCAGTTTTAACTGCCATATTCTAGACCACAGTTACCAACTTTCTATGCCTCTCTCTTAATACTGTGAATCGCCTTATCATTGTCCAGTCTCCTGCAGAGTTATGTGTTGTCTACTAACAGACTCACTTTGTCATGGTTAAGGTTCTGGCAGCGCCACTGGCTGACCTGTTCAATACCTCCCTGGATATGGGGTGTGTACCACAGGACTGGAGGATGGCCTATGTGGTGCCCATCCACAAAGGTGGCCCAAAGGATGAACCGGGAAACTGCAGGCCAGTGAGCCTCACATCAATCGTGGAGAAGCTCATGGAGACAATCCTGAAAGAGAGGCTGATGACCTTTTTGGAGGACACTGGACTCCAGGATGGGCATCAGCACGGGTTTGTCTCAGGCAGATCCTGCCAGACCAACCTCATTGAGTACTACGATTGGGTGACAAGGAAACTTGACAAGGGCCATACAGTGGATGTCCTGTATTTGGATTTCAGCAAGGCCTTTGATTCTGTGCCACGTGGGAGCCTGGGGGAAAAGCTGGAAGCTATGGGGGCAGAAGTGAAGATGGTGACATGGATAACAAATTGGCTAAGGAGTAGGCAGCAGAGGGTGGTAGTGGTAGTGGAACTCTCAGCACCGAAGGCAGTGACAAGCGGGGTGCCACAGGGATTGGTGCTGGGGCTGGTGTTGTTAGAGTTATTCATAGTGGATGTCTCACATGGGATCCAAAGTAAGATCAGTCCGTATGCAGACTACACCAAAATGGGGGTGGTGGTTGATGACATTGAGGGATGGAAGGGGCTACAGGATGACCTAACTAAACTGCAGGAATGGTCAGAAACATTGCAGCTGGGGTTCAACACCAAGAAGTGCAAGGTAATGCACTTCAGAGAAAAGAACCAGGAGAGGGACTATCAGTTGGGAGGGGTAAAAGTTGGGTAGCACAGTGGAGGAAAAGGACCTAGGGGTACTTATAATGGGGAGCATGGACAACTCTGTACAGTCTAGGAAGGCGACAACGAAGGCCAACAAGATGCTGGGGTGTATAATGAGGGGAATCTCCTCCAGAAGTAGGGAGGTAGTCCTCCCCTTGTACAGGTCACTGGTCAAGCCGCACCTGGAGTACTACATGCAGTTCTGGCACCCGTACCTGAGGAAGGATGTCAGATTGTTGGAGGGGGTACGACAAAGATGATCCAGGGATTGGAGGGCAAGCCCTCCGAGGAAAGGCTGAGTGAGCTAGATATGTATTCCTTGGAGGAAAGGAGGGATGGGGGGGACATCATTGAGACCTTTAAGTACTTGAAAGGGATAAACAAAACTCGAACAGTGGGGATCTTCCAATTAAGAAAAGGAAGGGACACAAGAGGGCATAGTCTCAGACTAGAGGGGGAAGATTCAGAAGGAAGGTAAGAAGACAGTTCTTCACGGAAATGGTGGTGGGCAAGTGGAACACTCTACCACAGGAGGCGGTGGCCTGTAAGACAGTGGGCAGTTTCAAGAGGGGATGGGACAGGGTGAGGGGGGAGGGTTAATCTAAGGAGGGGAGGAGTGGGAGGGGCAGCTGTGCGATGAGGGGCTAGCTGCACAATCGAGCAGACTCAACAGACTGTGAGGCCTATTTCTGCAGGCATTTTTGTATGTTCGTATGTAATCTCACCCCAGTGTCAGTAATAAACATTTTGAACAGCACTTGTTCCAGGACTTAAACTGAGGCATTCCACTTGTGACTAACCTGATAGCAAAGAGCTTACCATTCATGACCAACCTTTGGGTCCAGACCAATCCACCTTGTTAGTCCTTCCCCTAACCCGGTTCCCCTATCTTTTGAATACATCTCCCAAGAGGTACTTTACTAAATTAAAGGATTTGCTCATGTCTAGGTATAGGATTCCAACTGCCTGTTTTCTATCCACCATCTGCATTATTGAGTTAAAGAAGTAGTTATGTTTGTTTGACCTTCCCATCATGAACCCATGCTAATTCCTGTCCATGAGTACATTTTCTTCCAGAAAGTCTATTATCTGCTCCTTCATGAGTGATTGCAGCAGCTTCCCTGCGATGAATGTCAAGCTCATTGGTTTATAGTTACCTGGGCTGTTCCCACCTCCACTTTGTAGGTAGACCACATTTGGTAACCTCCAGTCCTCAGGCACCTCTCGTATAGCTAGCAATTCTGTAACTAGGTTTGTCAGGGGGTTGGCAGTGCTTATCTCAGCTATTTCAGTACCATTGGGCACAGCCCATCTGGCTCAGGGGACATGTTCATATTAATTACTTACTGTCCTTTCAGAACCCTTTGCCGTACAGTAGTCACACACCCTGGGCTTGATTTTCAAAAGCTCCCATTTGCGTAAGCCCTGAATGTGCTGAAGATATGGCACATGGGGCATGTGGCAGTCACAATACAGGGGAATGGGATTTTCCATCCCATGCTCCAATTGCCACATGTCAGACAAACTTTTTCTGGTCTAGCTTTCAGTAATCCTGGGGACCCTTTTTGTGGAGCTCGTGACAAAGCTTTGGTGCAAGTTGCTGTAAATCGGGTAAATTGTCGCAGCCATGCCTGACTTACCAAAATCGGGCACAGTTGCAGCAAAGGTGATTAGTGTAGCTGTGCCAAAGAAAGAATTTGACAAAGAGCTTGATGCTAGTACTGCATCACCCTTTGAAAATCAAGCCCCCTGTCTGTAGTTTCTTACTGCCACAAACCTGGAATCTATTCTAGCTGTCTGGTAGTGACACAATACTTTCTATTGTGAAGGCAGAACTAAAGTAATCCTTTAATATCAGGAAAAGCAAAATGAAATTACCCCAGGGCTTGGTGGTACCTTACTTCAAAAAAAAAAAAATATGAGGACACAGCATACCTTTTCCTATTTTATCTTAAATTCTGCTCACTCCCAGGTTTGAAGATCTCTTCCCAACCTAGCTAAGAATAATGACATTAGTGTTGTTCCCCTCTTGCAGGATTTGAAAGCTGAATTAGAGAAGTGGAAACCGCTATGCTTCCCTATGGTGGGCAAAATCGAAGTCTTGAAAATGATTATGGTCCTGAAGATTTGTAACCTCCTCTCCCATATCCCAGTGAATATCCCTAATTTCAGATTTGATCAAATAGATCAGCTGACTGAACACTTTCTATGAGAGGGTGGTCCACCCTGTTATAGCTACATGAAACTTAGGGCCCACTGTTGGAAAGGGGGCTGGGGCTTTCCTTGGCTTAAGGGCTATTTTTGGGCCTTCTGAACTGCCCAAACTATCAAGTGGTTTAGTGTTGCACCTGATTCTGCCCCTCTCTGACTGGAGATTGAAACGGCCTTATGGGTTTGGATCTCCCACACGTTTCCTTTTTTGTAAGAAGCACTCTCCCCCCCATCCCCCTTCATCCAGACCTCAGTCAAATGCTGGCAACAGCTGGGCAAATGGTTGCATACTAATTTGTCTCCTCTGGCACTTACCCCCATCTGGCACAACCCTGAGGTGGTTGGGAGGGGGGTAGCAGGTACTAAACTGGCCGATGTGGAGCTCCAAGGGTATTTCTATCCTCCAGGACCTACTGATCCCCCAAGGAACAGTGTTAGACTCTTTTCAGAACATACAAACCAGGTACAGTCTTTCGAAAGCTGAATTCTGGTGCTACTTTCGACTGAGGAATGTACTCTCCAAATTCATCAAGGGACTAGAAGAGGCTACTCCTTTCCCTGATACTTGCCCCTTACTTCCCTGGCAAAAGTAACCCAAAGGCAGGGCAGGGTGTATATGTGCTGCCATTAGGGACACGATACTGGATCAGACTGTCCATGTTAAAGCTGCCTGGGAGGCTTTTCTAGGCCTTTTGATACCTGACCTGGAGTGGGACAAAAGCTGGAAATTGGCCCATACTGTAGTAACAGACATGCGCAGTACACTTATCCAAAACAAGGTATTTCATAGGTGGTACCACACCCCAGCTGTTCTGTATTAAGCCCATCTACTTCCAGATGACAACTGTTAGAGATGTGGTAGACCAGGGAGAGACCTCCTTTATGTCTTATGGTCCTGCCTCAAACATTCTCAGTTTTAGATGTAGGTGTAGGGTGCTCTGGGAATTATCTTAGGGATTACTGAAAACCATGAGTGGGACATGACCATACCAGGCTATGCTCTGTTCAGGAAGGACCGGGTGGGAAGGAAAGGAGAGGGTGTGCTGCTTTAGGTGAAGGAAAGTATGAAAGCAGCAAAGATACAGGGAATACAGGGGGTGGCAGAGTTACTGTGGTTCACCCAGGAGATGGGGAATGGAGCCAATATTCACACTGGAGTGATCTTCAGACCTTCAGCACAGTGGTAGGAATTAGATAAGGTACTGGTGGAAGCTATTGGCAAGATAGCAGAAAAGGGGAGGTGCTGCTGGTGGGGGACTTCAACCTGCCAGATGTAGATCGGAGCCTCCCAGTAGCAGCTTCAACTAGAAGCAGGGACATCCTGGACTCTCTGCAGGGGGCGTTCCTCAGGCAATTAGTCTGTGAATCCACTCATGAGGGGACAATACTGGACCTGGTACTCACTAACAGGGACAGAATTGCAGACATCAAGATGGGAGGCCACCTGGGGACCAGTGATAACCATACGGTGTGGTTCAATATATGAATGGCTGTGGAATTGAGCCACACAAGGGCGAGGGTCCTGAACTTCAGGAGGGCAGATGTTATAAAGATGGGTGAATGCCTCAAGGATGACCTGGCAGGGGGGCATGGCCTGTGAGGGGTAGAGGAACAGTGAGCAAAGCTAAAAGGGAGCATAGTAAAGGCAACAAACCTCTGCTTCAAATAAGTGAGCAAAAGCAAGAGGAAAAAGAGGCCGCTGTGGTTCTTGAAACAGGTGGCTGAAAAGATAAGTGCAAAAAGGGTAGCATTCAAAAAGTATAAGGAGATGCAGAGGGAGGAAGACAGGAAGGTGTATCAGGGGAAAGAGAGGGAAGTAGGGAAAGCAGTAAGGAGCCCAAAGCCATAGACTGAAGAGAGAATATCTCAGGAGGTAACAAAAGGGGACAAGACAATTTTTTGGGAAACAAGTGAAAAGAGGAAGACCAGGGGTGGGATTGTAAGGTTAAAAAGGGGAGAGGGGCACTGTGCAGATAGGGACCAGCATAAGGCAGACATCCTGATCAAATACTTTTGTTCAGTATTCACAGAGGAAGAAGAAGGGGAAGGGCCACAAAAAAGCAACAGAAGCTTTGGAGGGAGTAAGGTGGACACTAGTCCTTTTTTGGAGGGAAGAGTCCCGAAGGGACTCGCTAATCTGAAGGTGGACAAAGCAATGGGACCAGATGGGGTGCATCCAAGAGTATTGAGGAAGTACAGGGAAATACTAGATACACCTCTCAGAGTCCTGTTTAACACTTCATTGGAAATAGGAGTGGTTCTAGAGGACTGGAGGAGGGTAAATATAGTCCTACTACACAAACGTGGTAGCAGGGAGGAGGCTGGCAATTATTGGCTAGTAATCCTGATGGTGAGGGTGGGTAAATTAATGGAAGCACTGCTGAAGGAAAGGATTGTGGAATATCTTGAATCCAGTGGGTTATAAGACCCAAGTCAGCATGGTTTCACAGGGGGGAGGTCATTTCAAATAAATCTGATAGATTTCTTTGACTGGGTGACAAATAAGTTAGATCAAGGTAGAGTGGAAGACATGGCCTACTTAGATTTCAGTAAGGCTTCTAACACCATTCCACATAGGAGACTAAGCAAGCTGGGTAGCTTAGGAGTGGGTCCAAAGGTGGTGAACTGGGTAAAAAACTGGTTAGGGGATAGGCAACAGAAGGTGGTGGTAAATGGAGTTAACTCCGAGGAATGGAGAGTGACCAGCAGGGTGCCTCAGGGATCAGTGCAGGGACCGGTTCTCATTAATGTCTTTATAAGTAACCTTTCAGAGGAGCTGGAAGGGAAGGTCTGCCTCTTTGCAGATAACACCAAAATATGCAATGGGGTGGACACTACAGGGGGAGTAGAAAGGATGAGCAGAGACCTGAGAAAACTAGAGGAGTGGTCAATGGTATTGCAGCTGGGTTTCAATGTGAAAAAGTGCAGAATAATGCACTTAGGGCACAGAAACCCAGGGCAGAGTGCAAAATGGGTAGAGTGGTATTGACAACCACCAAGCAGGAAAGAGACCAGGGGTAATTATATTGGATGACCTAAAGGTAGCTGGGCAATGTGACAAGGCAGTTGGAAGAGCTAGTGTGAAGCTGGGATACAAAGGGAGGAGTATCACCAGCAGAAAGAGGGAGGTGATGTTACCCCTGTATAGATCTCTGGTAAGACCCCACCTAAAGTGTCCATTTCCAGAGACCATATCTCTAGAAAGACATAGACAGAGTGGAAGCTGTCCAGAGGAGGGCAACTAAAATGGTGCAGGGTCTGCATCAAAAGCCCTATGAGAAAAGACTAAAGGGCCTCAATATGTATACCCTGGAAGACAGCAGGAGAGGAGGGATATGATAGAGATGTTTAAATACCTCAGAGGGGTAAATAAAGTACAGGAGGGAAGTATTTTTCAGAAGAAAAGGCACTCAAGAGCAAGGGGACATGGTATGAAGCTGGAAGGGGGCAGAGTCAGGAGAGATATTAGGAAGTACTTCACAGAAAGAGTGGTAGATTCTTAGAACAGTCTTCTAGCAGAGGTGGTGAGGGCAAAGACAGTGGCATGGTTCAAGAATGCATGGGATAGGCACAAAGGAATTATAGTGGAAAGGGGTGGAGAAACAGCGGTAAGTAGATCAAGTATGGTTTGAAGTAACAATATAGGTGGGAAAAAAGAGTAGACTGGGTGGGCCACACAGTTCTTATCTGCCATCAAATTCTATATTTCTGTTACTCTCTGAGGCTCTCCAGCTTTCTTCCTGCTGGGTTAGCACAGATACCTGCTCCACTTCCCTTTTCCTAAGTGGAATGGCTGCAGTTATCTAGCACTGAGGCTAAATGCCTTGTACTCCAAAAATGGCTCACTGAGATGGCTCCCACTCTCTGGGAATTCTTGACCAGCCTAACCCTGGTAGCTACTTACAAGCTTTTGTTGCACATTGCTTCTGGTACCCTAGATTGGTAGAACTTGGCCTGGGCACCATTTCATGGGTTTATGGAGGCACACTCTAATTTGGGGCACCATTTTATAGGTTTATGGAGGTACACCCTAATTTGGCTGTCCTAGCCTTGTCTGCACCCTCCCTTCTTCTCACCAGGAGACGGGCTAAGATTCCCCTCCCCCCGGACCTTCCCCCTTCCCGCCTTGGTATTCCACCCGTTTCTTCTACTTTCCATCTGAGCATAATTTTCTGTTCTTATAGCTTGTTTCCCTTGTGCTCTGGGCATTGAGACATTTGTTTCCCTCTCTTGATTAACTCATGCCAGCTATTTTATATGGGTACTATGTAGTCATACCCTGTATTCCCTTGGTTGTTATTGTTGGATCTCTCTTTGAACATAGTTTATTTAAGGTTCTAATTTAACATGTAAGGGGGGGGTGGTATTTGCACCGGCTATCCAGTTGGCATGCATGGTTATTTTTATTGGATGTTTTGGTACACTGTTCTGTATTACCGCCTGTATTGTGATGATACAGTTTTGTGTTCCTTTTTGCAGTTAGCTTTTTAGCTGGTATTGTTGTGCTTTAACAAACCTTCATGTACATCTTCCATCATTCATGATGTCAGTCTGTTTTCACAGTGTTACCTTTATATTGTACGGCATGCCTTCATCTGTATCATACTGTTTTGTAAAAAGTTTCAATAAACAGTTTAATGACAAAAAAATTCCAGTCACTAAGAAGTTGCTCCATCCTTGCCTCATGTTTATTAAATGGCAGTGCAAAACACCAAGCACAGAACTGCAGTGAAGTGGAAAACAGATGCTACACTGGATGTCATACTGACCTAAAGTTTTGTGCATGTGTTCTTAGTCAGAGGTCAATACCTATATTCTGCTCCCACTCTTATAGTAAGAAACCACATGATGATGATCACAAGATTAAAACAGGCGCAAATAAATTTAAAGTGCAGTGCCATATGGCAATATAATGCAATGGAAGGAAATGAGTGCTGTCTTCTCTGCTTTGTCTACATAATCATTTAGTATATTTGCTTTTTTGCATCCTCTTCAATGTTCATTCCACCCTGCTTTATTTTCTCAATGTTTTATTTTGTCTTGTTTCCTTATATACTTGTGGAATATTTGTCATGTCTTTTGGCTCCTTCAGCTATCCTCAGTTCTGTGTTTTCTTTTGTATTCTTTCTGATGCCCATACAGCTTGCTAGCTTATCTGCATGTAACATTGTTGACCTTATTCTGGTCCTCTTATATAGCCTAGATATCTTTTTTTTTTGTCCCTCACTGCTTTGCTCACATGCTTATTAATCCAAAGTGACTTTCTCTATTTCTTAAACAATAAGACATAACATGGAGTTATGTTAATGGTCTGTTAATCACCCTATAGGCGATTAACTGACCATTAACATAACCCATGGGAGTGCCTTCTTGTAATTACGATAAAAAATGTTTTTAGCAGTGTTAAATCTTGTTCAGCATATGATTAGGCTCTACATGTAATCTCACAATTTTGTCTTTCTTGTACGAAGAACTTCACCACTGATTCAATTTCCAGACTCTCCAATTCTTTCATTCACTAGAATAGTCCATCCAAAGTCTTCCTGAGTCTGCCAAAGTCTTGATCATACAGGCATAAAGTATATTTGTTGTCTGGTAGAAGAGATAACAAACTAACAGTAATATGATTTCAGCACAATGTAAGATCTCTATTAATAGAGATAAAATAAAAAAACAACAAAAAAGAATATTATAAGTAAGTCTGCTGTGTGTTGATTCATTAATGAACAAACAAACAAGGGGAAGTATTTATAATCTATTCCATCTTACGAAAAAATACAATGTATTTTATGACAAGATATAATATCAGTTAATCAATCACCAGTTAACTGTTTCCCAACTAACTCCCTGAAATTACTTCTATCCATCCTCTCACTGAGAGAATGAACCTGTCATCCTAACATAAATATAGGTCCAAAATGGGGATATGGTCCACCTCTACAACGTAAGAAAAGAATGGGAGCCACTTACATTGTATTTCTCAGTTTGTAAGTTTAGTTTAACTATGATAGCCTCCATATCTTTAATTTGCTTCACTGTACCCCACCAGCATTTAATCCTTTGGGCATGTGTCGTCATCCAGTTTTGTGTTATTGTTTTACCAGCTGCTGCAATTAAAATATAAAAATATATATTTGTGATCCAGTTTTCTAAGTTCTACTGGTGGCAAACCCAAGATCAAGTTTTCTTAGGGGGGTTATCAGAAGAGAAAAGATGGTGTGTTTTAAAGGTATGTCATGTCTGGTATATCTTCTTATCTAAATAAAACTTACAAGTTCAAAAATGATTAGGCTGTACATGTACTGTATGTTAATAAAAGATTAACATAAGGTAGAATGAATACTTACAACCAATCAGAAAACTTTATTTCTCAGACTCTTTTTATAATTGGTCTTATAATATCCCTTTAATTGGAGAGCAGCTATTTTCTGCTGCCTCGATTTTGTGTGGGACTTCCAGCTGTTCGTCTGCAATATTTTTATTGCAATATGTCTTCCTAAGATCGGGTACTACTGTACCAGATTTAAGTTACTTAATCCCCAGCACAATGTCAAATTGTCACATTTAAGGCAGCTGTGGTCACTCTAACCAACTGGATCCACATTAGTGATATTCCCGGTATTCTCCTGGACAGTACCAGGTCTAATATTGCATTCCCTCTCATGGGATTGGGTACCATTGTGTGAAGAACTTGTCCTGCACCTTTTCTAGGAACCTCTGAATTCTTTGGCTTACTGTCTTGGATTGTCTCAGTCTTTATCCGAAAGGTTTAAATCCCGCTTGGGTACTGTTCTTGCCTAGCTATCCACTACTGTAATTTCCCTCCTCACTTACTCACCACTGTCCACACCTAATTTGGCAGGATACAGATTATTCCGATTGTACATTTCTTTCTCCAGCTGTCTGTCATCTGGAGCCAGAGTTACTCCAGACTCCATCACCCCTTGACTGTTTTATCCTCTATTACTCTTATGCCTTAATTTACATAAGTACTGCTGCACCCTCTCCCCCCTTTGGCTCCTCCCTTTTCTTCCTAAATGGAGAGTAGCCATGAGCATTTAGGCCCCGCCTGTTATTTTAATGTTTCCCATGTGTCTGTAATGGCAATTAAGTCTAAATTTGTTGCTGCCATTACAGCTTGCAGTGAATCAATTTGTTTGTCTATGCTTCTTCCACTGGTGTACATAACCTTCCATCTATACTTATTCTTGTCTTCTTTTCTATTGACTGTTTGGATGCATGGCTGCCTGCTATTGATACTATAAACCTATCCTATTTTTCTTTTATTGTTTTGTCCTGTGTGTGATAGGGAGGGCCTGTATGGCTTCTATCATGTTAAAGTATATGATGCAACAACCTTTCTGTTACCCCCCCCCGTCCACTTTATCTAGTTTAAAATCCAACTTGCTATAACATCCAACTTCTGCCCCAAAGTGCTGGTGTCCCACAGGATAAGATACAAGCCATCCTTGGCAAACTGATGGCTGTCTTGCCAGAAGGATCCCCAGTCCTTTGAAAGTAGTATTCCACCACTCCACACCAACCCTTTAGCCATATGTTAAAATCAATGATTTTCCTCTTTCTACTCTGTCCTCCATGAGATATTGACAGTACCTCAGAAAAGGCAACCATGTCTGTCCTGGACCTTGGTAGTCTACCTCTCTCCTTAAACCTTTCTTTAACCTCCTCTATGCTGTGAATTGACATGTTATTGGTACCTAAATGTAATACACACGCCATCTCACCCAGCTAAATAGCCTCTCCAGCTGAAGTGTAATTTTTTTCTGCAGTCATCCCAGAGATTCACAAAACAGATTTATCCACCCAGCCTGAGTGGCATACAACCCCCTCTGTCCATCTAATCCTGGAGTCCTTATCAGAATGAAATGTTTATTGCTGCTCTTCATTTTGGCTGGCCCCCTCCCTTATGACTTGCCTTTATTGGGCGCTGCCTCCTCTTCAGGGTTTACATCAGCTTCTTCCATGCTGGTGTAGTTCTCCTGAACATTTTCTGCAAAAGGCATGAATCTATTCTGGGTGCCAAGCCCTGGGATATCCTTCATAGGAGTGCTACTCATGCTCCACTCCCTCCTCCTCCTCTCACTGTTATTTATCCGCCTGTATGTGGCACAACATATGTTTTGGTAATGGAACTGCAGTCCACACTGGATCTTGTGCTATGGTGCTCCTCAGGTGCTGCACTTCGGTCCTACAGGAACCTGACTCCACATTGAGCTCTGTGAGCCCTCTGTACATTGGACCCCACCGGATTTCCAGAATTCCTATGTAAAAGTGACAGAGTCATATTCCCTACAAGTTACCAGCTGACATTCTCTCCTCCTCCCTGCACTGCCTGTATTTATACAAGAAAAAACTCACTCAAGTACTCGATCCAAAAGTGCTGTACATGGCTTCAGTCAGTACGTCAAAATGTAAGCCAATAGCTTATGTAACTCAAGCTGAACAAATGGATTTGACACAACACTGTTTTTTACATCTCTTACTTTAGGTTGATATACATTTTGTTGTCTCAATCCAAAGTCCACATTTTGAGATATCCACAAAATTAGATTACTGCATCACAGAAACAAAAAACTCCAGGTCAAACTTGTGTCAACCTTGTCTCTCCCAGACTCAACCTGCATCACTACTACCAGCTTTCTCAATATTGAAGTAGCTGCCACCACTTAGCTTAGACATTCTTTTGGGGTATCTCCAGGTCTGAATCCCTTCAGAGCCACTGCTCACACAGTACAGCACTCTGCACTCAAGGGCACTTGACCCATCCCTCTCTGTCACAGCTTACTTTAGAAACAGATTATGGTAATGGTAGCCTTCTCCTCCTTAGCAGAAATACAGTTGTAAGCCCCTCCCCCTTCCCATCTAGGGGCATCCAGATGGTAAATGGTTGGGAGAGGGCACTTCACAACACAAGCAACACAGTCCAAAGAATTAGAATAGAAACAATTTGTTACCTGGGATCATTAAGTTGTTGTGACTGGAGATCACGTTTAAACAGGGGACCAAATCTGATGCCTGGTGTTCTGGAGGCTGCCGGGAGAATGTTGATTATTTATTTATTTGTTTTTGTTAACCGGGTAGGGCACACTAGACAACCAAGTGCCTATTTTCAGGTGCGACCCGGGAGGGTTACATAGGCAGTAGCGTACAGGAGACAATTACATACAGTTGAGCAACAACAGGATTAATAGGTAATGGATAGGCAGCTAGCAGTAAAGTACAACAGTAGCAAGCAATAAAACAACAGACATAACCTGATGGAAAGAGGAAGCAAGGCAGCAATTGGAGTAGAGGTTGGGGGACACGGGTGCACACTATTATGAAGTAGAACTAAGCGAAAAAAAAGGCGAAATTAGGTACACATTAATGAGCTAAGTTAGTGCTATCAGAGTAAGTGCATGGGAGGAAGCGGGTGGGGATGGGGGAGGGCGGCTGGAAAAGCGGGAGAGGCCAAGTGGGGGAGGGAGGAGTAGGGGAGAGGATGGAGAGGGGTGAAGGGTCAGTGAGGCCAAAAAATTGTGAGGGGAGGAGTGAGGGGAGAGGATGGAGAAGGGTGAAGGGTCTGAACTGTGTTTGGAGGGGGTAGGGAGCAGTGGGACCCTGGGAGCTCATGGTACACGAGAAGATAGGGTGAAACTAGGAGGTACAGGAGCAAGCAGAGGAGGGGTACAGGAAGTGCCAGAGTGAGGATTTGAAGCGGGGATGTGAGGGGGCGGACCGGGTAAGGACTGGGAATGAGTTCCAGAGTTTTGGGGCGAAGAAGGAGAAGGCTTGGTCCCCCATGAGGGAGCGAGTTCTAGGGACAATCTGATCGAGGGCCTCTCTTGATCTCAGCTGATAGGATGGGGGTGCCAGGATTTAGGGGGCGAGGGTGGAGGGGTGGCCAATCTTATAATGTTGTCAATGAAATTACCAAGAACAAAGGTGCGATGCTTTTCTGGAGGAGCCACTCCAGTGGGAGTAGAGGTCCTGGCGGTGAGTGAGGGTGGAGCAGAAAGAGCTAGCGGCAGATGTTATTGTGTAGGCGTGTCCCATTTCTGAAGGCTGGATGGGGTACAGGGCAAAGGTAACCAGTCCGTAGCAGAGAGTAGGGAGGAGGACCCCTCTGGCAAGCTCCAAATGAGCTGCCGGGGTTAGGCAGTTTTTAGCTTTGTAGGCAAGGCAGAGCTTATAATTTGTAGCCCTGCAGATGTTACGAATTTGCAGGGTGAGATCAAGCTGCGGGTCCAGAGTAACGCCCAGGTACTTGATTGAGGTCCCAGTCTGTAGGGGAGAGCCATCAGTATCAAGAATTCGGAGGGGGGAGGAGCAGGACTTTATCTTATGCCGTGAGCCAAACAGCATAGCTTGGGTTTTTTTGAGGTTAATGGTGAGTCTGTGATCCACTAGCCAGGACTGGATGTGATGGAAGTCCGCGTTCAGCTGGGAGTTTATGATGGCAATATCACTGGCACAGGTCAAAATGACCAGGTCATCTGCGTATAGTGTGGTGTGCCCGTGGATGGCGGTGGACGGAAGTTTGTTGATAAAGAG
This sequence comes from Neoceratodus forsteri, assembly GCA_016271365.2. Lineage (NCBI taxonomy): Eukaryota > Metazoa > Chordata > Ceratodontiformes > Ceratodontidae > Neoceratodus > Neoceratodus forsteri. The sequence continues at coordinate 1,335,905,058 of CM057455.1, read as the reverse complement.
GGAGAAGAGGGTCGGACTGAGGACAGAACCCTGGGGGACCCCACAGTGGACCGGAGAGGGGGAGGAGTGGGTACGATTGAAGTTGGTGTACTGCTGTCTGCCAGAGAGATAGTTGAGGAACCACGCGAGGGCAGGGGGGGAGAAACCAAAGGATCGGAGGGTGGAGCAGAGAAGAGAGTGGTCAACTTTGTTGAACGCTTTGGAGAGATCCACGAAGATGGCACCAGTGAGGTTCCCCTGGTCAGCAGCAGTTCTGATAGTCGAGGTGACAACAGCAAGGGCAGTGGACATGCTGTGCCCTTTTCTGAATCTGTGTTGAGCCGGTGAGAGGAGATTATGGTTCTGAATGCAGAGGGATAGCTGGGAGGCCACGATTTTCTCAAGGATCTTGGAGGCAGCAGACAGTATCGCAATAGGACGATAGTTCTGGGGGTCCTTGGGGTTGCCTTGTTTTAGGACTGGGACCACTTTGGCCACCTTCCAGATATCTGGGATTAGCCCAGACCTGAGGGAGGAATTGAAAATGTGTGTGAGAGGCCTAGCAAGAAGATGGGCCCCTAGCCTGAGCAGTTTAGGCTCGAGGTAGTCATGACCTGCCCCACTGTGAGGGGATAGGCTGGCAAGGAGCTTCTGGGTCTCGTAAGCAGACACTTGTTGGAGGAAGAGTGGAGGGCGGGAATTAGAACCAGGTGCTAGGGGGTCATGGGGCTTACGGGCAGTGCACAGGGGAGGGGGGAAGGAGGTTCAGAGAACAGGGAGTTAAAGGTATTAGAGATAGTGAGGGGTTTGTTACAGCTGACCCCATCAATAAGTAGGTCTGAGACTTGCACGCTGGCAGACCCACCAACAGTGCTTCTGATATTTTGCCAGGAACTCCTCGGGTTAGTGGCTGAGGAGAGCAAGGTGGATTGGCAGTATTCGCTTTTAGCAGAGCAGATGGCTTTTTTGCAGATGCTTCTTGCGGTCCTGTAGGCAAGGAGATCAGAACTTCTTTGGGTGGCCTTGTAGGTCTCCCAGCATTTGTCCCTAGATTTCATTAGGAGAAGAGGCCACCGTGAAGCCATTTGGTGACGGCGCCTTTTACTCGCCTCCTAGTGAGGGGGGCATGTTTGTTCTGCACGGGAATGAATTTGGTAAGGAATTCATCTAGGGCCCGTGCTGGGTCATCTAGTGTGGTGACCCCTGACCAGTCAACAAGTGAGAGGTCTGAGAGGACGTGATGAGTATTTAGCTTGGAGTAGTCCCTCATCGTGATCACTTTGCTGGGAGTTTTAGTCCGTGAAAAGCCCCACGTGCAGAAAGTGGGTGAGTGGTCGGAGATGGCATCCGGGAGGACCCCTGAGGAAGTGAGCCTGTCAGGTCGGTTAGTCAGGATCCAATCGATTAGCGACCCTTTATTTCCCGGGTAGAGGGCCTGGTAGGCTCAGTGATGACCTGGCTCATGGCATGGCCCGAGAGCAGAGGTTCATACAACTTGCGGTTGGGCCCCAGCCAGTCAAGATTGAAATCGCCTATGACTAGGACGTCGTTTGACCCCACTAGGCCACAGGTACTGTGGAGAAGGGAGGAGAGCCCTTGCAGACCACCCTTGGGGGGGTTGTAGGTACACATCAAGTGCAATTTCTTCGTATGCCCAAGTAGGAGGAGGGCATGTAGGTACTCACTTGGGGGGGGTTAGGAGGGAGATCAAGGGAGGACACATCAAGGTGCGCTTTGTAGTAGAGTAGCACTCCACCGCCCCGTTTGTGACCTGCGCGGTCACGCCTGATGTGGCTATACCCCGGGAAGGAGAGCACAGCGTCCGGGATCTGGGGTTTCAACCAAGTTTTTGATTTACCTAAGATGTCAGGGTGGTAGTGGGCTACCCAGGCAGTCAGTTCAGCCAGGTTGGCTAATAGACTGCGAACATTTAAGTGGGCAATTTTTAGCCCCTTTGTGGAGAGCAAAGTAGGGGAGGTGGCGGGGGGTGAAATTGCCAGCTGGCTTGAGAGATTGACCATACCCCTGGGAGGACAGGGGGAGGAGGGATGAGAAGTCATGGAGAGATGAGCAGAGGAAGAAAAGAGAAAAATAAAAGTAATAAAATAATAATGATGGGCCCTGCCTGGTAAGAGGAAGTAGGGCAGGGGTCGGCCAGGGAGGCACAGGCAGAGGATGATAGGCGGGCCAAACAAGGGAAGGGAGGCCGAGCAGAGTAGGAGGGCAGGGGATGAGAGAGAAAGGATGGGTCACAGGGCAGGAGAGGTAAGAGGGGTCAGAGAGAGTGAGAGCAGAAAAAAGACCGAAGATGAGGATATATACAAGTTGAGCCACTGGGTGGCAGCAGTGATAAAGGGAGGAAGATTAGATGGCCTAGGAGGGAGGGAGGGAAACACTACAGAGGATATCAGGCGAGAAAGGCAGCTGTGGGGGAGAAAAGTATGGGTAAGGTGGGAGTGCGGCCACTAGTGGTAGGGGATGATAACCTGCAGATGGAGAAATGGGCTGATAGGTTATTGCCAGACCCACGTGATCACAATCTGCCTATAAAAGGGAGAGCCGACCAAGGGTGGTGGTGGGGCGGTGGGGCTAGAGCTTCTATACCGACTGGAAACAGCAGCAGCACGCTGAGAGGCACAGGTAGGAGGCTTGACTCGGCTTGCAGGAACCTTTAATATTAAAGCCCTGAGGAGAGGACCATAGCTTTAAGAGTCTGAGATAACAGCTGATTTAACTGCCGAAGTAGGCCAGGCAGGATCTGGGAGGGTGGAATATCATTTCAAAGATGGCGCCAAAACATGGGCTTTACCTGCAGCGATCTGCGGGGGACACCTGGCTGATGTGGGGAGGGCTGTGGGAAGCCCTCATGACCTCCGCTCCTTGGGGGTTCAGGCGATCTGCAGCGATCCGCGGGGGACACCTGGCTGATGTGGGGGAGGGCTGTGGGAAGCCCTCACGACCTCCGCTCCTCGGGGGTCCAGGCGATCTGCAGCGATCCGCGGGGGACACCTGGCTGATCACGTTTCATCACAGGTTTTCAAGGCTAGAGCGCCGGAGCAGCAAGCAGAACACCCTGGCCCCGCCACTGCCCTCCGGCCAAACTTGTGGGCTGAACCCACTGGCTCTTCTCTCTCTGCTCTCCTCCCAATCTCCACTCGATCGTTCTTGATGCCAAATTCCCATGCTATTTATACCCATCAATGGAGGGGCCCCACCTGCAGTCAGCAGGCAGCACCACATCCCGGACTCAATGGCACCACTATCTCTATCTCTCTCTCTCTCTCTCTCTCTTTGCCTAGCGACCCCCTATCAACCAAAATTTAACTAGTAAGCACCCAAAAGGTGCTTAAACTTTCCCCTCACACAAAACGTTCACCTCCTGGTGAATGCCCAACCAGGTCACACTATTGATTCATATAGAGGAGAGGAGAGATATGGCCACTCTCCCTTCCCCGAGGGTCAGAGCACTAAATCGGCTGCACCACCAAAATGGTGGAACACTGAACTTATAAATCCCAATAATACTGTTATAACTCTTTCCTACACTCTTCAAAATTCCAATCTTTCCTGAGCTAAGATTTGGCAATTCACCACAGGTTCCCATGGTCACCTGCCAGGTACTACAGCAGTGGCCTGCCACCTCCCCCCTTGCCTACTACTATACACTTTTTCTACTACTATACAGTTCTCTATCTACTACCATTCTAGTATGCTACCAAATGCTGCCAGGAATGGGCCCAAGCTAAAATGAATTATTTTATTAACACTACCGCCATACACTTGAACAACAATGATGAACACTTGTTAAGCAAGACTAACCTTGTACAACAATTCTATTTGCATTCTTGCCTAAACATTTCTAATCATTTCAGGTACCCTAAAACTCTGTTCTACTCACACACACAAGCCATTCTAACTTAGTATCATAACTCTTTATTCTTAAGCATGCAATTTCTTCACGTACTCCACATTCACACCATAATCTACAACCTAAAATAATTCTAAATTGATACATCTCTTTTTTCTTTCTCCTTTTGTAATTATATTTTTCCTTTTTCATTTTCAACTATAGCTCAAAACGCATTTAAGGGCATGCATGTTAATATAAAAATCAAACAGTTAAGAAAACAACTTTTAAACATTTTGAATATAGGCACCAACATAGAGAGCTTTCATTGGACAATTCAGTCTGATGAAATAACAGCTAAACCTTTAAGACAACTCAGAAAAGTTGTCACTTCAGTCAGAATAACGTCTTGTTGTAAGGCACTGAAATATATATTAGATGTTAAGTAAAATACAGCTTAGGGTCCAGTTTAATACACTCATCTCCTTCAGCTGATTCACAGATAATATAGCTCTTGGTTTGTTGGCCTTCAAAGTCCTGAACTATGGCAAAAGTATTAACAAAGTTACACCAGTCCAAACAGTTGATCAGAACATTTAGTGAGCTTTCTTAATGGCTGGCAGGTTGTGGCCTCCGAAGTCGAAAGCGCTTCCTCGGCTTTTGATTTTTACCTTTTCCAAAACAGCCTGGAACACCCAGTCCTCGCTTTTCTCTTCGATGATATCCCAATGGAGTTCTGTTAAACAAGGATAGTTCTCCCCAGGGTACTCCTTACGGATGAGACGACGGACCCAGTGTTCCACCTGCAACCAATCTGGGATGCTGTGAACACTGGTTCTAGGTGTCGTGCCTTTGAGCAACCAAGTTCCTAACGTGTACTGCAGGTAGCAGGGGTCAGAGGGTCTTAAACAGTCCATATCTGATCTCTTTTTGGTGCACATTTTTTGCAGTCTGGGGATATTGTCAGGAAATTTCAGGCTGGGAAATCTGTAAGGCTTTGAAGTGACTCTTTCCCCACAGCTGGTCAGTATAGCACAGTGGTTTAAGCCTCTGAGCTGCAGATCTGGTGATATCCAGCACACCAGACCTGAGTTTGAACCTCACAGCTTCCACTTGCATACTGTGTGACCCTGAGCGAGTCACTTAACTTCCCTGTGCTCCCAGGTCGCACCTGTAAAAAAGCTTTCAGCGTACTGTGCTAGTCCTGGTTAAATAATTAACAAACAAAAAAAGTGTACACTTTGCATGGCATACCTGGAGGAGGAGGTACTGGATATTCTGGTTCATCATCACTAGAGTCCCCTTCTGAAATAACTTCCTCCATGATCACATGAGGCAATTTGGCAGGGGGCATCTCCTGAGCCACAGGGGGTGGTCCTCCGGGTTTCCTCATGGTGCCTGTCGGCAAGGGATGTGGGTCCAATGCAGGGGGACACAGAAGGCTCAGTCTTACCTGCCACCTAACAGCCTCTCCCTCTGTCATGGGGAGGATCTGGCAACACCAGAGGAGAAGGGCTGGGCAGACATCTATCAGTCTCTTCTCCACATTGGATTTCACTAGTTACCCCCTTCAACTGCTCCCAATTATTCAGGCTTGAAGATTCAACATTGGCCCAAGCAGAGGTGGTCACCAGACTCCAGGCTGACTGACAGGCAATAGCAGGCCTAGGTGGGAGGATGGAACCTCTTCCAGTACAGTCTAAGCACACCGGGAGGACCTTCACCACTCCTCCGGTCTGATGGCAGATGACACATTTTTCGCCAGTGCCTCCCCACTGGGCTACTTCCCAGAGCCACGAGAGCAAAGATGCAGGCACTAAGATAATTTTACTCTCCTGAGCCTTGGCCATTGTGTCAACACTAGTGCCTTACTCAAACAGAAGTAAAGGACTTGTGGCGCAGTTCATAAAAGCTGTTAGTCAAGATGGCTCTGCTTCCCTCAATGCAACATGACCCCTACAGCCCAGCATTAAAGTCTCAGCCAACCCAATGAAGTTTTCCATGTTCTGCATACATTATGAGCTTGCTAACAGATCATGTTACCGAATGGCTCTGTGTTGAGGTGTGAAACAGTATGATTTCAAAATGGTACGTAAACATTTGGAAATACCCTTGCAGCTTTACTTTAGGCAGTTAGAACCTGGCACAGGTTCCCAAATAGTTATTTTGCTTTATTTTAATCAAATCCTGAATGAGCCCCACATTGTACGTTCCTCCTCTCTGACTAGGGGTATCCAGATGGTAAACGGTTGGAGGGGGCACTTCGCAACACAAGCAACACAGTTCAAATAATTAGAATAGAAGCAACTCATTACCTGGGTTCATTAAGTCATTGTGACTTGATATCACGTTTAAACAGGAGACCAAATCTGCTGCTTGGTGTTCCGAAGGCTGTCGGGAGAATGTTGGTTAGCAACAAGCATGCACAAACACATTGATTAAGTTCATTGTTCACTCCAGAATCAAAGTGCAAAATTATTTAATTAAACTTGAAAAACAGTAACAATCACTCCATGGAACAGGGGGTATTAATCAGTGGGTTTCTTTCAGCTGGGACATATACCGCAACAGTCTTTTGGGCTAACAGACTATTTATTTCATGCAGATCTTCCTTCTGCCAAAAAGACTAGAAATCCTGGCAGCATTTCTATGGTCGAAAGGGCTGCGAAGTAAGGTAACTTGACATAGATACAATTCACTGACTCATCTCTCATTCCTTTTTCTCTCTCTCTGCAGCAGTTACATTTCTTTCTCTTCACTCTCTCTGCAGGCAAATTCCATTTCTATGCCCTCTACTCAGGCTTATGACAGCACAAGACATTTCTACTGTCCCAAACCTTTACACCCTCTTCGATTCCTTTCCACCAGCCTGATCTTATACCTTCTCCACCCAGGGGCTAATTCTTAATGGAGCAAACTTTTCTTTCTCTTCTGGATCTTCATTCTGTACTTTTCATATGATGTTCTTAAGCAACAACCTAATCACCAGAACCCTTTCAGATATCCAATCGCTGATGCCTCAGCTGATGGCTGGGCCTTATTCTGGGATTTAGGGTGCCCCGGACCTGAACCCAGTCCTATCAGCATACTCCACTCATGCAGCAATTCCAGACTCCGAACTGACTCATCAGGGGGAGTTTTGCCAGAGCCACACAGATCATCCAATGGACTGCCACCCTGCTGGGGTCCCAAACATCACTCCCCCAAATGGACTTTTCCTGCCTCCATAAGTGGCTCACATTGTGGGTCCCAACTTGTGGCTGCCTCCAGCCTGGGGAATAGGGGTAACTGTCACCGCTACACCTGCAACTGCTTGGGCTGCCACTTTCAAGCCACAGCCCAGGCCCTATTTGCTATAGCGGGCTCATCCACAGTAAACCATTCCAACTCAACAGTGGTACTACCCATGGGCAATCTTTCTTTTAGGGCTTTAGGCCCTGCTGGTGCTTACCCTACCAAGGTGCTGAAGTTCACTTGGCGGGCCTCCATTTTTCCTTCTTCTCCCCAGGCTCTAGCTCCCAAATGTACTGACAGGCCCCTTCTGCTCTGCTCCATTGCTCCCCTTTACTATTCCTGAACCATTACTTTCCACCGTGGGTCTTCAAGGGTGAAGGGCCAGGGCAGCAGGCAGACCACCTGGCCCTGCCATGGCCCTCCGGGCAAACTTGAGGGCTGAACCCACTGGCTTTCTCTCTCTCTGCTCGCCTCCTGATCTCCCCTCAATCTCTTTTGATGCCAAATTTCCTTGCTATTTATGCCCTTCAATGGAGGGGCCCCATCTACAGTCAGCAGGCAGCACCACATCCCAAACTCAATGGCACCACTGGCTCTCTCTTTGCCTAGCTACCCCCTATCAACCAAAATTTAACTAGTAAGCACCCAAAGGGTGCTTACACAATTATTGGCAGTTATAAATTGGTTAGCTGTGTCCCCAAAGGATTCAGTCACGGAAACATGAAGTACTGTATATGAGAATAATTTTTAATACTTCATGACATGTACACATATAATACAGGATACTACACTCATAGACTATAGGGAAAAGTAATTCTACAGAAGTGGAAAAGAAAATGTTTGCTTACAGCAGGTTTCACAAAGGAAAAAATTGGCTCTTGTTCTCTCTCTTTTTCTAGCAAAATAGACTGCCTTACCACATGACACTTTGAATTAGGGAAGACATGAACTCCTAGATGGCAGTTTGTTCATAGTCCCAAGCCTGACTGGCTCCTGAGGAAGCTCTAGTGAGAAAAGAGTCAAGGTGAAGTGGCGTGGAGGAATGTTGTACTTGTTGTACCTGTAAGAATGGACTGTAGCTATTGGGCACTTTAAGTAAAGGGATGTGCAGTTAAGCTGGAATTGTGAGTGCCATTCTTACTACAGTAATCAGAATGCAGAGTCCCTTTCAGTTTTGACTGACTCTGTTAGGTCCTGCCAGGCCTTAAAACCCTGCAGTTGTTTCTCATGACACTTCATCCAGTATGCCTCTCTGACATCACAGATTCAAAATCCTTTGTCTGGAGCTGGGATTGGAAAGACTGGCTTGGACTAGCCTATTGGACAAATATTGCTGTACTCTGTCCAAACACATGAGCTCCCACCAGGAATGTTTCTGTTAGCTAGCCACTTCCTGACATCAAAGACACTTCTAATGCCCAATCATAAATTGACAGAGGTCCATGACTGCACAGCCAGATAGTAAATTTACAACGGGGCCATTTGGTCTGTTTTGTTTGTAGAGACATTGCTAAGAAAACTTGACTTTTTCCCAACATCTACTTAATTCCAACTGTTACACTTTAAACAAGAGTTACATAAAAAACAAGGAATACAGTACGGGTATACATAGCAATTGTTACAGTCTTTTAGACACCTAAGGTGGGAGATGTTAAAACATTGTTCTGGTGAATCTGTTTGTCCAGCTTGAGTGCAGTTAAATGAGACATTGGTTCACATTTCGTAATACTGCCTGTGCTGTTTTGTGTTCATGTTGGTGTCAAAATGTGTGGGAAATCTAGTTGTGTGTGTGTGTGTGAGTGTGTGAATTTTGGTGCTCTTTAAAAAGGTGCACCAAAACTTGAACTTCTCTTCTAATCCACATGACAGGTACAGCGTGCGTGATCATAGTGCAAGCTTCCTCACTCTGCCCCATCAGTGTGCCTCAACCCTGTTATGGAGGGACCACCATGTAGGTCAGAGGGTGGTTCAGTCTTTAAGCCCATTCAATCCTTGGCCTCACATGTGAAACTGCTAACAAGAGTGCCGAATTAATGTCCAAATGAGAGGGAATTCTGATGTTCTTATTGTCCAGTTTTCTGCCTCTGCCACCCTCTGTCCTATGTCCCTCTTCATACATATGTCTCTCATAAAATGAGTGGCATGACATGCCTCCACACCACCAGCCTTCACTTGTGGTGCTCCTCTTTTTTACCATACCCATACCTCTGGACCCAGAAGTGTTGCTTTTCATTTCCTTTTGCAGTGTCCCTATAAAATGATCCTGCTACCCAGCCCACTGCTTGGACCCAGATCCCTCAGTTGTAGGTAGGCACAATCTCTTTTGCAACTAGAGTCAAAGAAAAATCAGACAAACTCCTCTTATGGAGGTCTTGTACCTCCTACAGTTTCTGTGCCGTGCTTCTTAAATTAAAACCAAAGGTGAGAACACACTCATTAGTCTGATCTGGATAAATGCAATACTTCAAGCAAAAATTCCACTTTGCAAAAGTAATTTATTAGCAGCATCTACAGGAAGGTATCAGCGTGAACAATGATCCCCAGCACTTTGAGGTAAAGCCCTCTCCCTGATGAAGAGGATTGCCAGAACAGTTTTTCAGGGGCCTGGGATTCCAGTAGGTAGCATTATTTCTTTCTCACTACCATTAGTGATTTAAATTGCTTAGCAGTGTATAATACTGCACCAAAAACATCTGTCATCTCGAAGCACTGGGGATCTTTGTTCTCACTGATACCTGCCCATAGGAGCTGCTCATAAATTACTTCAAGCATTGCATTTATCCAGATCAGATTCATGACAGTGCTGTCATCTGGAGCAGGATTTTCAGTGGGTTTGGGGACTAAGTTCCACACCACAGCTGTTGCTGCAGAAAAAATATCTCTGCATGGGCAGCATGTCATTTTTCCACACAGGCTGCTGCACAGCTTCCAAAATTCTGACTAGCCTGAGTCAGTTGCCCACCCGACAGTGGCAGTTCAACAGTGAGGTCCCCCACAGAGACTACAGCACCATGCCACTGTAGGGAACCCTCTGGAACCTGGCACTGTCTGTCAGGGGTCCTGCACCCCCACAAATCAGCTCCGACTTGGAGTTGATAATCCTTAAGTGGGGGGTTTGGGGGCAAAGCCCCCCCGAAGAAAACACATCCAGCCTCTGGAAACCGGCAGCTGACTGCAAAATGCGGTCGACCTGCCAGTTTAGCTGTCAGGGCGTTCGACGAATATTTTGTCGAACACCTGTCATGGATCCAGCCAGAGGCAGGCTGGAGTTTGCATCCCAGTGGCACTCTGTGTGAAACACGAGTCAGCCATTTGGGATAAGCAGGGCACCCTATCTGGTCATGGTGGGGTCACACTGTAGGAGTTGGCAGCACTCCCTGAGACCTTTCCCATCTTGCGCAGGATGACTATACTACCAGGCATAGCATTTTGGTACAGCTGTGCCAAAAAAAGTCTGCAAGCTGCTGTAAATAATGGAGCTCGTCATAAATGGCTCCAAAGTGGAAAATACTGCACATGCAGAAAAACCTTGTGGACCTCCAACATTTTCCGGCAACTGTGCCAAATAGGGGTTCTTTTGAAAATCTGGCCCATGTTGTTTTCCTGGATGCTACTTTAAACACATTTTTAGCGCAGTCCCTTTAAATACTCTTCTCCAGCTGTGCATGCTTTTTCAGAAGCAATCCCTTCCTCAGAGTCCTTCCTAAAGGGAGTCATAAAACTAACACAGTAAAAAATGTTTAAGATGCCGGCACACCTTCAACCTTGCCCCCACTCTATTCACACTCTTTGTCAATGGGTGTGTTACAACCTTAGAAGATTCCACTTTTCATTTAATAAGTAATAAGGTATATCAGGGCAAGTGTTATGGTGGGAAAAGTCCACATCCCAGTGCATTGTGAAGCAAGAGGGACAGCTGAGTGCCTTTAGCCACCCGAGAAGTGACGCTATTCAACTTAACACATGCCCTGGAGTGCCTAATTGTCATTATAAAATGGATCTATTTGTGTATGACTAAACCAAAACAGTTTCAAAAATATTTTTGTAATGGTTGCTGTAATGTATAAGGGTACAGAAAAATATACTTCTCTGTATGTTTCTTCCACTAGGTGGTGATGATGTTCAGTGCTGCTTGCATTGAAGTCTCTCTGCTACTCCCCTCCAGCACACACACACACACACACTCTTTTCTCAGTATGAGAGGAAATGTAAGGTTATACAGTAAGATACTGTTTTGTAGTAATGTTTACACTGCATATTTTGTATGCCTATGAAACAAACTCTGGCCAGAGCAAAGAGGGCTGCAGCCAAGGAATTTGGGGTAAAAATATTACCAAAGTTACAAGCCTGCGTTAGCAAAATGTAGTGTAGGATCATAAATTTATTGTTTTGTAATATTTTTACACCAATTTTTCAACATAGCCATGTTATGACCCTGCCTCATGAAGAAGAGCAGAGAAAATGTTTAACTCCTGGCCTAAAGGTAATTTTGTGCATGGACTGCATAATCAACTTTCAGGATGCAAGAACACATTTTGGGCAGGAGTTGAAAAATGACAGCTGTCACATTCAGGAGGTGATGTAAAGAAATGGCAATGTTGAAAATTTGGGGTACAAATATTGAATATTACCCAAGTTAAGAGCCTGCATTTGTAAAATTCAACATAGCCTCATAACTTTGTTTTTTAAAATATTTTTGCACCACATTTAAAATATAATCTTCTTATGACCCTGCTTCATAATTTAAGTCAGACAACATTTTCAATTCCTGTCCAAAAGATGATTTCATGCAGGGACTTCGAAATCACCTTTTGGATGTAATAAAAAAGCACATTTTGGCCAGGATTTGAAAAATGACAGCTGTCACATTCATGAGGTGCTGTAAAGATATGGCTATGTTGTAAATTTGGGGTAAAAATATTGAAAATTACCAAACTTATGAGCTTGCATTCACAAAATTGAACATAGGCTCATAATTTTGTTTTTTTAATATTTTTACACCAAACATTCAAGATAGTTTAGCCTTCTTATCACCCCCACCTCATGAACAAGGGCAGGGAAAATAATCAACTCCTACCTAAAAGGTGATTTCACACAGGGACCACAAAATCACCTTTTGGGTTTTAAAAAAAACATTTTGGCCAGGATTTTAAAAAATACAGCTGTCACATTCTTGAGATGCTGTAAAGGTATGGCTATGTTGTAAATTTTGGGGAAAACATTGAAAATTACCAAAGTTGCAAGCCTGCATTCACAAAATTCAATGTAGGCTCATAATTTTATTGTTTTTTAATATTTTTACACCACATTTTCAACATAGCCTTCTTATTATCCCACCTAATGAACAAGGGCAGAGAAAATTTTCAACTCCTGCCTGAAAGGTTAGTTAGTTAAAACTTTATTGTTAGACAGGATGTTAGATAGGATGTAATTTTAGATCCTAGGATCTATTTTCAAAGTTGTCCTGTTACATAAAAACATACATATGTTACAATAAATAACAATACATTTCATACATATGACATTATAATGCAATTACAACTGTCATTCATCCTAGCCTAACTAACATGGCATCCAGGGACCATGAAATCACTTTTTGGGACAAATTTGCCTACTATCAGTGTAATTGTACATGAGGCGATGTCCCAAAAAAGGCATGTTGAAAATCTGGGCCAAAATCAGGCAAACATGCCCAAGTTATGCCACTAAGTTCAAAATCCATTGAAATACATTGACCCACATACCTGTTTCTTCAATTCATGGTCTGGCTTTGAAGATTGAAGACGTGTCTGCAGTCCAGAGAGGATTTTTGCAATTCAGGGCATAATGAGATGCTAATCTGGATGTTTGCCCACAGACTACCTAAGTAGGCTCATTCGCATGCCACTTTTGAATATAGCAAAGTTTTGCCCCTGGCAAATGTGATTGTGTCAGGCAAATAACTTAGCTCTGTGCTAAACCTGTGCAAATGTGTTTGTGCTGCACAAACATTTCAGAAACATTGTACATTTCTGCACAATGTAATATCACATGTGTCGATGCTTGCAGCTTTACTGACTCCACTCCTTTGCTAGCACACACATTGGCCATATAGTTCCTTCCTTCACGTCACTGTGAACTGGGATGCTGTTGTGGTTTGCACTTCCTGGTTGCTATATTCAGAACTGTCTTATTCCTGGGCTATTTTTGCACTGCACTCCCAGCTCAGTTTGCCAGGCTTCCTTAGCATGCTATATTTAGCGGGTTTAGCACCAGGGTTATTCCTTTTGAATATAGCGGGCTATTGGTTCCGGGCTAATTTAGCATGCCGGGCAGTACTAATTTAGCCCCGGGGCAAAGTTTTAAATATCTGATCCATTGTCTTTAAAATGAATAACTTTGGAACTGTTAGGTCAAAGCTTGGAGTCAGCTAAGTGGCTGTTTTTTTACTATATCACTACAGTGACCATATATCAATATAAAAAAAAATTCACATTGATTAAAAATACCCATAAAAAGGTTACTGCATTTTAATGTCCTGTGATTTCTTAACATATTACAGCAATGTGTATATGCATTTAGCAACACAGGGGAGCTGTAGTAACTGCTCGAATCTTAGAGCTTTCAAAATGTAGCATCAAGCATTATAAAAATACTATGTAAGATTATTTTTTGGAAATGGCCAGAATATACTAATGGTTGTTCTGTCTAAGAATGAACACATTTTTTTCTATTTTTTTATTTACATTTGTACTTTGAAGTAACCTACTTAGAAATAATCTACAAGTGAGAGACCTGGACTAGAGGGGAACTAATTTTAAATTTAGAAACCATTGGAGGGGAGCATTTATATAGTATCTACTGCATATTTATATACGTAAATTATTTATCATTTACAGTTTAAACCAATAATTAGAACAATTTCTTACCATGTATTTTTTGATGTCCTTTCTGAAATTATTTGTGCACTTTGTAGGGGGAGTGGCATTTTCTTTTCCTCTCTCTCTTTCAGCTTACTGTTGTGCTGTTTTGTACTCACAGCACCAATGCCTTCTTCCTGCTGAATCTTGTTGCCCTGGGAGTCCCACAAAAGTTCACTGTAGCAAATCTGGAAGTCATCTTCAGTTCAATATACAGTTTAGTGCAGTGGTACAGTTTCTTGCCTTGCAGTCCGATGTCTGTAATAGCAATCTTTGGACTCCACCGAGGCCTTCATAAATACTGTTTCCCAAGTTCAAGACATACAGCACACAGCTGTTGAAAAAAATCTTTGGTCAATTGAGATTTTATACATTTTTTCCAGGGAAAGACATTTTTGTCAGTATAACATCATTATGCCCAACCAGCACAAAGTCAGCGGGCAGCCCGGAGCCAACCAGTTATGGAGCTTCTTCAGCTGCTAAATCCTGGAGCAGTGGTCAGACAGTCAAATTATTAAAGAAATGTTCTCAAGTATTAAAATTCATATTACAGAAATGAAAACCAACATGGGACAGCTCAAGAAATAAATGGATGAGAACATACATAGAGTCGAATTAAGGGACGGTAAAATAGTGCAGCTGGAGGAGACTGGAATGTTCCTAGAGGAAAAAGCTGAGTACCAGTCTGAACTGATATTTTATTCAATAATCTGGAGAATAGGGGCAGAAGGAACACCATGAGATTGGTAGGAGTGCCAGAGGGTTTAGATGGAAATAATATGGTGTCGCTCCTTTAACATTTTATTCTCAAGATCTTAGGACATAATTGGCAGCGGCCTCTCAAAATAGAAAGACCACACTGGTCATTAGCTCCCAGGGCACACGCTCTTAACAGACTGAGAGCTATCATTGCAAATCTTGTTTTCTATAAAAAGAAGAGGTACTCAAAATGATCAGAGAGAGGAAGCATGTAAGCTGGACAGGGGAGAGGGTTTACTTTTTTCCAGGATTTTTTGATGAGGTTGTGGAAAAGAGAAGGGCTTTAAGCTAAAGTTAGTCTTCAAAAACTTGGAGTTGGTTACTACTTTTGTTACCCTGCAACTCTGGCTGTACTTGAACTGGGCTGTCACCTGTAAAATTGTAAGACACCTGGAAAAGCTTGCAAGATTGTAAATAGAGTGTTAAGTAGAGTGCAAAATCAAACTGTCACTGAACTCAACCCCCTCAAACATTCCACTGCTTCTTGAGACTCACAGTCCTCATGTCAATCAGCTCAGAGCAGTCTGACTTCCCCTGCTCAGAATAGTACTCTAGGTTCTCCTGTTTGAGCTCAAGCTGACATTCCAGCACAGCACAAAACTAAAAATGTGGAGGAAAAGACTGTGAAAGCCTCTACTCCATTTCAGTATTCTACTGTAGTCAAACATAATAGCACACCTAAAACCACCTTCTATTCCAGAATAACACGTAAGAGTAAAACTACAGATAGAGCATATTTTACTCACTGCCAGTTTCAGCAGGGGTTCAACTTCAAAAAAAGTGGAAGGAGCCAAAGCTGAGATAAATTAATTAATCCTAACAGTCCAGCAAGGTCACTGGTTAAGGAAGATTCAGCAGCACTGAACCTATAATCTACACTGGCTGAAATGAGTTCTGATTGACAATTTCATTTCCCAGAGTTCAGTTTTCTGTAATGCATGCTGGCAAAAACAAAGTGATCCCATTTGTGTTTCCTCTTGTGAAGCCACAGGACTACATTGTAACGTATATGCTGAGTATTCCTAAGTACCTTTAGCTATTTAAAAAAAACCAAAAAACTTATTTCATTATTTAATCTTTTGAGTCCTGCAAGGTATTACATCAGCGATCAGGATGTCACTTCACCATGCTTATGAATGTTGTAAGATTGCTGGTGGTACAGTGGTAATCGTGCAAAAGTTGACTGGTACCATTTGGTGCACGTCATTGCCCAGTACCACTATACATGTTATTCAGTGGGTACCGAGTTGGTACACTGTTTGGTATACCACGTTACCAGTCAACTTTTGCATGACTACCACTGTAAGTAGACACTTTGCTGATGATGCCACTACATATTAACTTTTAAAATACAGAACTGCATCTCTAGTTAACCTTTCATTTTTCCCGAGTGGGTTTATTTAATCTATGAAAAATGTTGAGGTTTAGATGCCTGCAGACATATTGACTTGCCATTTAAAAGCTGAAGCTTGACACATACTATATGATTTTGGAAAATAACATGTCTGAGTTGATTCCCTGTTCAACTGATTGGTTTGTGCTGACTTAACTCACAACTCTTGAACACAGCCTACTGGATTCTACCCTGTTTGAATATGGCAAATAATTAATATGGTATTTTTATACCCTTACCCTGTCGGGACTACTAGAAAGTATGTTTAAGTAAGTGAAGGCTAATATGATAAAACATGACTTTGGGTGTGTTATTAAATACACAGAAAATAATATATGGGGTTGTGTGCTTAATAATTTTACACACTCCCAAGTTATTGGATGCTACATAAACCCCAAGAGCAAAGCTTGAGGGGTTTATTAAAGCATCCAACACTGAAGTGGTGTGTAAAATTTGAGTTTTACACACAACCCCATGTTTTATTTTACATTATTGCTAGGTATCATTTTTTTGCCACAGCAATTATATAAAATAAAAGTGGTTCCTGTGCAGCTACAGACCGGTTGGGTTTTAGTAAGGTCCGCAGCCGCAAGAACCAGCAGAGGAAATGTTAGCCTTTTTTCTTTTTTTTTCTTCTGTTTAAATTAACCCCATTAAAGGATGTTAGTCCAGTGAATTTGTTTAAAAAAACTTATCACTGAGTTTGAGTGGTGGTGAAGTCTCTCTCGACAGCCAGCGCTGAAGCAGTGATGAGCGGACGGCACAGCAAAGAGGAAGATTGTGGTTTGTGCATGTGCAGACCTAGGGAAACTGGGTGAATGTTCACTGTTATAACCAGCTGGTTATAATGACAAAATTATAACCCAGATTCCCTAGGGGAAAAAGGAGACCCAGTAATTGTTAAAATTTTACTCCCACTGATCCTGTATATTTTTTTCTGCTCTCATCTCTCTTTCAAATTTATTATCTATGTATTTGTGGGGGTCTGACTTGATCTGCATTGTCTCTCATCATATACCATATCATCCTTTGCAGATTGGTTAGTAGTCAGCAATCAAAATTATCTAGGGTGATTAAAATATGTATGCGAAGTGTCACCTTTAACTTCTTAGCTTAAAAACTAAGCTGTAGGCTTAATACTGTATGTAAAAGGCTGTGTAAGTAAGTTTATTGTTCAACTATACAGCCATTACAAATTACAATACAAATACATATAAATACTTTAAAATTATTTAAAATCATTAAACTGAATTACACAATGGTCAGACTAATTCCACATCATATTGCACTTAACACCGCTTTGATTAATAAACATTTTTAACACTAAATAATCGGACTATTGTCAGTTCTATTCATATCTCACAATCATTTAACTTAATCCCAAAATTCCATTGAAATACAAGTCATTTAACTAAATTGCACAGAAGATCAGGTTAATTGCACTTGCCAACACTCTGGTTAGGCAACATTTTTCACACTTAATGATCAGACTGGCAGAAGTTTGACTTGTGTTACACATTCATTTAACATACTCCTGTAATTTCATCAAGATACAGATTGCACTTTTCTACTGACACTCTTCTTCACCTTGATACCAGAAATTGTATGGAAAAATCCAGCCAAAGCTTTAACTGCTATTTCATCCTTACTATATACCAAGATTTTTTTTTTTACCAGTGTAGGATTATCAATGAATAATTGTCTTGGATCCTCATTTTAAAATGTGACAGTCTTGGTCTATTATACCATGGACATTGGCATATTACATGAACAAGATTTTCAGGTCCACCCATATTACAATCACAATTGACTGAAAGGTTTCTATCCTTGCAATACCTTTGCATAGGCTATTATTATCAAAGGTTTCAAATTTGTAAGTCAGTAAGGCAGTTCTTAATTTGGGATCCACCAAAATTTCCAAATAGGACTGTAGTTTGAAGTCATCCTTGTTATTATGAGCAAACCATGGAGGAAATCTAGACATTTTAATTATTTCTTTGTCCAAGTTGATCCAGTAGTCTTTAACTATTTTATTAATGAACTTCTTATACTGTAAGGTTAATGTGATATTATCTGCTACATATTTTCACAAAATATTTAGTTTGTATCTCTTCAACTTTGTATACACTGCATTAAGCCACAGTGATTTATAACAACCATTGCTCATCCAATTTAGTTTTTCTAATAGACACATTTTAGTGATTTTATTAGACTATTGCCTAGTCAATCTAAGCCAGAAGTTGAATTTTTACTATCTAGTACAGCTTCTATGTTATCAAGGCCTAGTTCAGTGCTGATATACTGCATGAAGCAGGGAAACAACCCGGGGCTAATAGTGTTTTCCTTAATACTTTATCTATAGGGATCATGAGCTCTCTCTTTTTTTCATGTCCCATATTTCAGAGGCATATGTAATTTGGGCTATGTCCTTTGCCCTAATTGCTAACATCATTGGTTTAATAGATAGTCCTCCATAGGCAAAGTTGAATTTTCCCAAAGTCAAGGCAGTTTTCTTTGCCTGGATAAGTAATCTTTTGACATGCTCATTCCAAATGCCCTTTGGGTCATTGTTAGGCCCAAGTAAACATAAAATGAAACTATGTATAATTTATAGGATTCCAGCATCCAGGAGCTTTTTAGTCTGCCTTTACCAAATATGGATATCTGTGTCTTTGTTTTATTTATCTGAAGATCCAATTCTTTGGATGTTTTAATCAAATGATCAATCTATTTCTGCAGCCCTTTTCTAGTTAGAGAAAATAGTAAAATATCAGCAAAGGCTAAAATGGGGTATTTTTGATTCAAAATTTTTGGACAGTGTGCATCAATCATCTCATGCTTCCTGATGAGAGTTTCATATATATATATATATATATATATATATATATATAGAGAGAGAGAGAGAAGAGTCAGTGCTAAAACACAGCCCTGTCTTACTCCTCTGTAGGTCTTTATTGGCTTAGTTAGCTGGCCATTTGCACCATATCAAATTCTAGCCCATGTGTTTTCATACAGTCTTCTAATTATATGTGTGAGTTGAGTGTCAATGCCCTTATCCACTATAATATTTCACAATATACCCCTATTAACAATATCAAAAACTGATTTGAAATCAACAAATAATACATAGATGTTTTGTTTATGTACAGTAAGTAGACATATTTTTCTGCTAGAAGGGAGAATATGTAGCAGTTGTCAATAGTATTATAATCTGCTTTGAAACCAGCTTGAAACTTGCAAATGCCTTCCACTCTTTCTGAATCAGTCAGTAGTGTATCTAATAGGATCTTAGAAAAGAGTTTTAAAGATTCATCAAGCAAGCTTATTGATCAATACATAGCTGAGTCATGACAGTTTTCCTTCTTGTGGATGGGCTTGATAATTGCTCCCTGCAAAGTCAGTGGGAGAAAAGAATCCCACAGGATCTGATTGAATACGATGAGTAATAAGTTAGTCCAGGCAGAGGCATTAGCCAAAAATACCTCTGCAGGGATTAGGTCTGGTCCTGGAGCTTTATTTATTTTCATAGTTTTATGTGCCATGTATACCTCCTGTCAAGTAATAGTTATAAATTGTCCTTCATCATCATCCATATGTAGGGGAACCCCACCTTCGGGGGATTCACCAAAAATTCCTTCAAAGTGGTGGATCCACTCCTGCTCCTTAATGTACATATCAATATTGGTTTTATTTGTGCTTGTACCCCTGGAGACCAGTGTCCAAAATGTTTTTACTGTCTCCCTCATATATAGCTTGTAACATCTCATACTATTTATTCCATTGGTATTGCTGTTTTTTACTCTTTAGAAATGCATTACAAACTTTTCTTTGCTGGCTCAAAGTTTTATATTTGTTAATATCATTAGACTAGCTTGCCTCCCTAATTTGAGTATTTAATAAATGTTTCTGGGTAAGGCAATCTCAATCAAACCAAGTATTAATTGGTTTAGGCTTGGTTTTTAGCACAACTTGCTTGTATAGTTTCAATTTTATACTATCAAATATAGCTAGCACAGAGTTCCATAGATCTTCTAGATGTTAATCACACCAATTCCTCCCTAATATCTTTGTAATTAAGTTTTCAGTTTGTACTGCTAACTCTGTTTCTAATTGTACATTCCACTTCAGTCTCTTGTTATATTTGATTTCCACCAGAGGTTGTTCCTCCAAACAGTCATTATTATAATCTGCCACTTGGGCCAGTTTCCCTGCCAAGAGGACTGGTAGATGGTCACTTTCTGGACTAGTTACTATGCATAGGTAGTTCCAAAGTCCAATGTCTCCAGGCCAATACAACATATCTAACAAAGAGGTCCCTGTTGATTTTATATAGGTGCATCAACCCTGAAGGTCACCAATTAGTCTACCATTCAAGGGGTATAAATTAAATTGTTCCAATATTTCAATTAGTTTATTTCCAGCATTATTAATTTTCTTATCCATTGTGTTTCTAATTAAGAGGGAAATGTTTGATGGAAATTAAAGCAAGATTTATCCGAAAGGCCATCGTAATTGCCAATTCTAGCATTTAAGTCCCCCATCATCAGTATATCCAGCTTAGGATATTTCAGTTAAACTTCTAGTAGTACCTTATTCAAAGTACTCCACAGGTCATCCTTATAGAATTGAGACTGTTTTGGGGGGAAAATAGACATTAAGTAATATATATTTTATACTCGCATTAGCTAATAACACAGCTATTAATTTCTTATCATTATATAGTAGGAGGTATTCAGAAAACAGACCTAATCTAACATACACTGCTAATCCACTAGACGGTCTGTCTAATTTTTTTACCTAGTTGCTAATATGTGGGTTCATTCATACTCATTTAATATTACAGCTTCTTCTTTTTCTTGCCATGTCTCCTGTAGACAGATAATATCAGCAGTCTTGAAGAAAGATGGAAAGTCAGCATCTGTCCACCTACTATTCAATCCCACAATGTTCCATGAAATAACTACATTACTTCCCCCTTTGTTTTTCTGTAATTGTAATAGTATATTATCCAACAGAGGGAACCAGGCAGAAGCCTGTCCCCCCACATAATTTTGGATGTAGTTACCCCGGTAGAACAACTAAAGATTTCCTCTGGATCAACCAAATAGATCCCTATTGAATCTAAATTACTACATTCCTTAAGTAGTTCCTGTGTAAGACTTCTGCCCCTAACTTGTATATCAATTTGGGATGTCTCTTCAGACCTTGTTACTTTCATTACACCCTGGTTGCCTAGTTTTACCTGAAATACATTTCTAAATAAATTACAAATAACACCCTTCAGTTTCCAATTATTTTCTTTGTGTATAGGAGCCATTCCATACTTTAAAAGAGTTACTGGACCTTCATCTTCTGTGTTATGAGGCTTGATATTAAACAACTCCTTATCTGGGAAGCTCGCTATCAGGCCTCTTTGTTCAATTATACCAAATGTAGTTTGCAACCTTTGGAGAGCATAGAGAGATCTCTACCATACATACCCTACCATCTCTAGCTTTGTTCAGATGTATCATATCATTCTCTAGCACAGACTCCCCAAGTAATGGAGAACAGGAAGTCAGTATTTTTCTTTGTCATCTGGTGTTTATCATTTTACTTGGTGTCTTCCTAATTTATTTTATTTGTGTTTTAAGGGGGACAAATAGAACCAACAGTGCTGCTATACCACCAAGTTACACCCTACATAGAAACATAGAAGTTGGCAAGCAGATAAGGACCGCAAGGCCCATCCAGTCTGCCCATTTCTTTTTCTACCTTATAAATGTGTCATCGGCCTTTGCTCTGTCAGTGGTCTATCTATTCATACTCATATGTATTGCTCCCTTATGCCTATCCCATGCCTGTTTGAAGCCCTGCACTGTATTCATATCCACCACTTCCTGAGGTAGGCCGTTCTATACATCCACCACCCTTTCTGTGAAAAAGAACTTCTTCACATTCCCCCTTAATCGGCCTCCCTCTAATCTCATGCTGTGTCCCCTTCTCCTGCTATTTTTCTTAAATTGAAACATGTTAGACTCTTTTACCTTGTTAATGCCATTAAGGTGTTTGGATGTTTCGATCATATCACCTCTCTCCCTCCTTTGCTCTAGGGTATACATGTTGAGCTCCGTTAATCTGTCCTCATATGTTTTCTGATGCAGTCCCTGCACCATTTTTGTTGCCCTTCTCCAGACTGCCTCAATTTGGTTAATGTCTTTGTGAAGATGTGACCTCCAGTACTGCATGCAGTACTCCAGGTAGGGCCTAACCAGTGTCTTGTAAAGAGGGATTATTACCTCCCTCTTCTGACTTGTGATCCCCCTACTAACACACCGCAACATCCCCCTAGCCTTACCTACTGCTTTAGTGGTCAGCTTGGATGATTTCAGGTCATTGGTGATAAAGATGCCCAAGTTTCTTACTTCCCTTGAGACTGCCAGCAACTCCCCTCCCAGCCTATAGGTGGCTTCAGGGTTTCTCTTCCCTATGTGCATGATCTTGCACTTCTTTGCATTAAACCCCAGCTGCCACTCTTCCGACCATTTTGCCAGTTTATCCAGATCTCTTCTCATTCTGTCCACCCCATCTGGATCATGTACTCTGATGCAGATCTTGGTGTCATCTGCAAACAGACAAACCTTAACCTCCAGTCCATCTGCAATGTCACTGATGAAGACATTGAAGAGGAATGGCCCCAGGACTGAACCCTGAGGTACCCCACTTGTGACCTGCATCTCTTCTGACTGTATACCGTTTACCACCACTCTCCCTGTTCTGCCCATCAACCGGTTTGCCACCCAGTTGACCAACTTCTCACCCACCCTGAGCCTACCCAGCTTATTAATCAAACTTTTATGTGGAACAGTATCGAAAGCTTTGCTGAAGTCAAGGTAGGCGACATCAACTGCTCCCCCTTGGTCCACCACTCTGGTTACCCAGTCAAAGAAATCTATGAGATTAGTTTGACAGGACCTTCCTTTTGTAAACCCATGCTGTCTTGGATCCTGTGCTCCTATGAATTCCTGATGTTGCACTGTCCTTTCCTTAAGGAATGTCTCCATAATCTTGCCCACTACTGGGGTAAGACTGACTGGTCTGTAGCTCCCCGCCTCCTCCCTGCTACCACTGTTATGGAGCGGGATCACATGAGCCCTTCTCCAGTCTTCTAGGACCTCTCCTGTGCTTAGAGACTTACCAAACAGTTCTGATAATGGCTCTGCTAGTTCCACCCTTAGCTCTTTTAGTACCCTGGGATGTATGTCATCAGGTCCCATTGCCTTGTCCACTCTGAGCTTATCGAGCTCTTGTAGGACCTTTTCTTTTGTGAAGAAACTAGTGCACACCTCCTTCCCCCTGTGTCCATGGTGCTGAGCTGTGGGCCCTGTCCTACCTTCTCTTCAGTAAATACTGAGCAGAAGTATCTGTTTAGGATAGATGCTTTTACATGGCCCTCTTCCTCACACATCCCCTTATCTCCTTTGAGCTTAACTATACCCCCTCTGGACTTTTTCCTTTCACTAATGTATCTATAGAAAGTCTTCTCACCTTCTTTTACTGTTTGTGCTAGTGTTTCCTCGGTTTGGGCCTTTGTCTGCCTTACTGCCCTCCCTGCTTCCCTTAGGGAAGTTTGGTATGCCTCCCTATCTTCATCCCACTGCATTAACTTATATTTACTGAAGGCCAGCCTTTTGTCTCTGACCTTTTCTGCTACTGTTTTTAAAAACCAAAGTGGTTTCCTTCTTCTTTTGCACTTCCTTTTCTCACTAGCACAATGGGATGTTGCTTCAAGTATTGCATCCTTAATGCTTGCCCACTTTGCCTGTACCCCTTCACCTGTATTTCTTTTTGCCAGGGCTAGCTTAACTCTGTTGGCCATTTTATCAAAGTCAGCTCCTCTGAAGTCCCATATTTTTGCCTTGGAATGGGATGATTTAGTTCTAGTGGCCAAACTGAACCATACCATGTGATGGTCACTGGCCCCTAGGTGACCTTCTACCTGGAGATCTATGATCCTTTCCCTGTTAGCCAGTACTAGATCTAGGATAGCCCTGCCTCTTGTGGGTTGTTGTACCAGTTGTGTGAGGCCCTCCCCCTGCAGGGAATCCACCATGTATCTAGTTCTGGCAGATGTTCCTGCTGGTATTGACCAATCTGTATCTGGCATGTTGAAGTCTCCCATTATCAGAAAAAAAATGTTATACTGTGTATATGTTTTTATGTACAGCGCCTTGGATTTGAAAGGTGCTATATAAATAAAGTTGGATTGGATTGGATTGGATCAGAACTTCCCCTTTAGCTGTCATGTTTTGTATATCTTCTAACAGTAATGTGTCTATGTCCTCCCCCTGATCTGGGGGCCTGTAGACAACCCCAGTTCGTATGGCTGTCCCATTTCCTGTTTCCAGGGTGACCCACAGTTCTTCTGGCTCGTTATGTGTGTTTTGAATTTCTGTAACTTTGATATTTTCATTGACATACAGGGCCACTCCACCCCCACCCTTTTTGCACCTCGGTCTCTTCTGAACAGTACATAGTCAGGTACTGAAGTCTCCCAACTGTGGTTACTGGTAAACCATGTCTCATTAATTGCTACTATGTCCAGTTTAGCCTCTGTCATTATTGCCTGCAGGTGTGGGATCTTGTGTCCCAGACTGCGAGCATTTGTGTACATTATTTTCCATTGGCCAGATTTCAGTGTGTTAGTTGTTGGGCGAGGTCTGGCATTTACCCTGTGCATCGTATGGGGGGCTGGACCTTTTTCCTTACCTGGTGATGCAAATGAACTGCAAACATGCTAAACTCCTGTTTGACCACAAGTTGAGGGGGGAAGGATGTTCTTCCCATTTGACGTATGGGGTGCTGCACCCCTCTCTCCATTTGCTAGCTTAAATATTCAGCAAAGACGTCAAACTTCTGCCCCAATGCACTTACTCCCTCCTTAGTCAGATGCAGTCCATCAGATTTAAAGAACTTTTGCTCCCAAAACTGTTGCCAGTCCCCCACAAATTTGTGTCCTTTTCCCTGGCACCAGCCCTTGAGCCACATGTTTAGCTCCCCTATGTCCCCTTCTCTGACCTTCCATCCATCTGTACCTCTCTCCCAGACTGGCAGGATCTCAGAGAAGGAGATGCCGGACAAAATGGATGATAGTTTGTCACCCAGCCTAGTCAGGTGTTCCTTGGTCTCTACAACTGACTGGCTGGCGAGATCATTAGCCCCTAGGTGTACCAGGACGTCAATGTTTTCTCCTGCTTCCTGAACAATTTTATGGATGTTTGATTCAATCAGTATAAGTATTACCCACAAGAAATAAAAATGAAAGAATCATATACAGTAGATAAAATACAAACAGTAAAAGTGCTTAATTAACTTGTCTGAACTCCCAAAATCAGATTTTAACCAATTAGGGAGTTAACCAGTCCAATTATAGTGTAGTTTCCTTTCTTATTCCTTTCTTCCTTTATCTCCTTTAAGCTGTTCATAAAAATGTTCCTGTTCTACTAAATCAGTGGAATGTGCAAACAGCAAGCATCAAGTTCAGGGATAGTGTAATAAAGTACCTTTGTGCTGAGCTGAGTAAAATAACTTCAAACACTCCAAGTACAACTCAGAATAGTCCGTTTTTCTGTCTGCAGATGCAGTCTGGGTGCAGCTTGCAGCTTTTGTTTCAATAGCAGCACTTGTCCTGCTTTTTTAAAGATGCATTGCCTTTGTGTGAACCTCTTGCTCTGATTCTCTTTTAGAGTCTTCACTAAAAGCAAAGAATAAAATGTTTAATAGCTTACCTCAGAAGATATAAAATGATCTCATATTTGTTTTAGTTTAGTAAAATACGTCTATATTTAAGATCTATTTCTGTAAAACAATAGCTTTTAAAATAAAAAAAATGCTTACTGATGGCAATGTGCATCAAAATGATTTTTACTTGTGTCCTCAAAGCTGTTCTGTATCTCCAGCATAGCAACAGAACAACAATGTCTATAAAATAAATGTGGCGTTTGCCCAACAACAAGTGGGCTACGAAGGAACACACAGTAATTCAGACAAAGTCAAATCAGACCGATATTGTTTGCAGCACTCGATTAGAATATTTACTGCTACTCAGTTTTTTTAAAACCAAAGGAAAAAGGCTGCTCCAAAATACTGAAAAAAAAAATTCTGTTTAAAACGTCATCAATAAAGTCAGCGTCCTCCACTGCACAGATCCAAGCAGTGACTGTGATCTTTCTCAGCAAGTAGATGCTGACTAATATAGAGACTGACCACATGATCAAATTGCATACAGAGCAAATGTCAAACTCAATCTAATAAATAAGATAAACTGAACTTTTCTTTTTTCTATTTTTTGTTTTAAAAAAGGAAAATTGCTAATTTAAAATGAAGAACAGCACCCAGACAAAGTAAAGTGTTGCTGTCCGATGCGGGTTTCAAGAAATATATGTTGATGCCCGATATTAACTAAACACTAAACACCAAGGTAAGCAAACTCAAAACTGAAATATATCCAGGAGGTTGTCTTAAAAAAGTATACAATAAAGAATGAGGAATCACTTTGAAATATAAGTGATGCCACAAAATTTGCTCTTCCATTTTGCATGTAGACGAGTTTCATCCACTAAAGACCAGTGACTGATAGAACAACTTTATAGAGACAGCATTCTGTCTTCTGGTACCACAGCTTTCTGAAGGGCTTCTGTCTCCTCTGCCGGATCCCAGTCCACCTCAGGGAAAATCCCTGGTGCCACCGTCCAGTGGGCCTTCCTCTACCTGCAGAGAGACAAACACGGCGCCAGACAAGTGATGAGAGAAGAGAGTTTACGCTAAGCTGTTCTGGTAAGGAGACATACATTCAGGCAATGGTGGCATACCTTTTAAAAAATTAATTTGAGCGATGCCTCCCTGCTTCTCTGCCTTTCTTCTCAAGGTCAGAGAGCACGTAGTAAAGCTCTGTCACAAACAGTTGTGTCTGCTGTGAGTAACATTATGGTCGCCAGCCTGCCTGCTGTTGTGAGATGAAAAAAGGTGGTAGGGAGAATGTTTCTAACTTTTCTTTTTGTGGGGTTTAAAGTAAAAGAACAGATGAAAGTTAAATGATAAGTGAGTGAACGATTGACAGTCATGCAGTAACTGTTTGAAGATGCAGTTGCT
The DNA here is from genome assembly GCA_016271365.2 of Neoceratodus forsteri. Lineage (NCBI taxonomy): Eukaryota > Metazoa > Chordata > Ceratodontiformes > Ceratodontidae > Neoceratodus > Neoceratodus forsteri. The sequence continues at coordinate 1,335,877,817 of CM057455.1, read as the reverse complement.
GGCTCACTCGCTGGGCACGCTTGGTCTGTGAACCCAATGGTAATGACAAGGTTCACCTGGTTTTTAAATATGACAAAGTAACATTGGTGAATTTAGGGAATGTTTTTTTTTTTTTAATTCAAGTTTTTTGAAAATCTTGGGTACAGCTCATATGCAGTGAATTAACATACAGACAGAAATTATATAGCAGCCAGATGGACCACATCAGTTACATCTTATGAAATGATAAGCAGTTCTTACAGTGGCATTTCAGTGATAGTTAAAATATCTGGAGTAAATCCTTACAATTGATTGTTACCATAGAGGCCTGGACATTTTACACATGAAGTGTTGCAACTGTTTTGGAAGGTCAGGACAGAACTAAAGAATTTTCCTAGGATGAGAATCTTATTGGGCAGGGGGGTCAATTATGACCCTCCAACCGTTAGTGTCCAACGTGCCCACCTCCTTACAAATGTGAGGAGTAGCAAATTAATTTTATAGGTTAATTCTTCCATCATCTGGATATTCTTCACTGTATCTAACCAATGCTGGAATAATGGTGGTTCCTCCTTAAGCCACTGATGGGTGATGACTTTATGGGCCACAGCCAGAAAGATGTTCCAAAGAAAAATTAGATCTTGTCCCCATATCTTTGGTGCAGGGAGACCAAAAATCATGTGTGTTGCATTCAGTGGGGAGGTTATATTAAACAGACCTTGGATCACAGTTATTATCTGCTGCAAATACAACTGAAGGACTGGACATGACCAGAAAATATTTGAGTGGTGAGCCCTGACCTCATCACATTTCCTCCAACAGGCCTGTGTTTGATCAGGGTTCCATTTGCTCTATAAGAGCGGGGTGTAACAAAACATGTTTTGACCTTCCAAGCAAATTCTTTCCATATAGGGGAGTGGGTTATTTTACTTGCAGACCAGAAGATTTTCTCCCAGTCTCCCTCTGTGAGTTGAACATAATTTTCCTGCTCCCAGCTTTGCTTAATCTGCATGGTGCTGTCCTTATATAAGTTCCTTAGGGCCTTATAGAGGACTGTTATTTGTCCCCTTAAGATAGTTTGACTTAAGATAGCTTGTAAAGCCTCCAAAAAAGGAAGAGAGCAGGTGGAGTCTTCTCTTGCCCTCTTTGAGTTATTTTATGGGCCCTAAATTGTTAAAATCTAAAATGATGGTTCAATAGGTTAAAATCTCTTTTGATGGTTTGAAAGTCTAGAATGATCCCCTTTTTCATTATTTGCACAGGGAAACATACTCCCTGTTAGGCCCATCTTTGAAACAAGTGATCTACCCTGGAGGGTAAAAAGGAATCATTCCAGGCGAACCACTGAAATGGCCAAAATAGGGTCCCTAGATTGTACTTCTGTCATAGTCTGTAAACAGTTTGAAGAGTATTGCAGACTGTTAGTAAAGACAGATCTGCATCTTGTGCCTTAAATTGTGGGTCCATAACATGAGCTCTCAATGGTGTGCCATCTTCCTTATCTAACTCCATCATTTTCCAGTTGGAAGCATAACCTGTGGTGCACCACAATAAAGTCATCCTCAGTTGTGCAGCTATCAGAAGTCTTCTAGGTTCAGGAGGGCTCTTCCCTCATAAACTTTGTCTGTTTGCATTATCAAATATTTAATTTGGGGTCACTTTGAATTCCAGATATATTTTGAAAATATCTAATGCCAGACCTGAAACTGTGTTTTGGGGATTGTTATGGGCAGGCACGGAAACATACAGAAATCTGGGAAGTATGTTCATAGTCACCGATTGTATACAAGAGTACATGGGGAAGTTAGTAAGAGTCCACCTGGAGACATCTTGTCATATTTGTTGGGCTAATGGGTCATAGTTTATTGCTACTAGTTTTTTTTTTTACATTTTTAAGAATTTGTACTCCCAGATATTTGATCTGTGAGGCATTCCAGTTAAGGGGCAATAATCGTGTTTTGGTAGGTGAAGGACTACAGTAAAAGTGAAGGACTTCCATCTTTGTTTTACTGAGTATGTAACAGCATGATGCCTGAACTCCTCTAGCAGTGATCAGACTCTAGGAATAGAAGCTTCTGGTTTGGACAAATAGAGTAGGACATCATCCACATACAATGAGATCTTTTGCACTGAGCCACCCACCTCTTCTCCTGTAATTTGAAAATCATCCCTAATACATTTTGCCAGTGGCTCTATATATAGAGCAAAAAGGAGGGGCAACAGAGGACAGCCCTGATGGGTCCCCTTACCCAAATTGAATCGGTTCGAAATACCCCCGTTAACCAGAACATAAGCCTGTGGAGCAGTGTATAAAGCTCTAATCCCATCTATAAAAGCCCAGGGGAAGCCAAAATGCACTAAGACAAGGAAAAAAAGCTCCAGGTGACCTTGTCAAAAGCTTTCTCCACTTTGAGACTCACTACGCAGGCCGATGTTCAGGTTTTTTTGATGGTGTCTATCACATTAACTATGTGGTGGACATTGTCTGGCACCTGTCTGCCTGGGACAAATCCTGTCTGATCCAAATGGACTACATGAGGTATTAATAAGTTAAGGAGTTGGGCTTTAATTGATGTGAAGATCTTGTAGTCTGAATTAAGAAGAGATATTGGACAATAGGAGCCGCAATCAATCAGGTACTTTCTGGATCTGGGAATGACAGTTATGATGACATAGTGCCAAGAAGGTGGTAGCAAGCCCCCTTCCTGCCAGATGTCATTATATACCTCCTGTAATAGTGGTATAGTGTCTTGTAAGAAAACATTATAAAATTCTCCTCCAGATCCATCCAGGCCTGGACATTTTCTGGATCTAAGATTCTTGATGGTACTAGAAATCTCTGACAAAGCTATTGGTGTGGTTAGTGATTGCCCTTGTTCATTAGTCAGGGTAGGTAAATGTAAGGCCTGGAGAAAATGTCTTTTAACATCCTGGGGTGATTCCTGCTGTGGGGTATACAGTGTTCGATAGTATGACACAACGGTGTCTGAAGTCTGTGCCCCTCTATAGGTCACTTGACCCATAGTGGGGTGTCATATTTTAGGAATGGTGGCCGTAGCTGCCTGTTGATTAAGACAGTATGCTAGGAATTTGGAGGCATGGGCTACACCCTCATAATACTTTTGTTTTAAGTACCAAAGAGCTTTTTCTGTTTCTGTTTTCTGTTTTCTGTATTTTTTGAATTTTGGCTTAAGTGCTTCAGAACTTTTTCATTTTGACTTGTCCATTTCTGTTTTTGTGCAATTTCTATTACCCAGAATTGCTCTGTCAATTCAGAAGTTATTTCATCCTTTCTCTTTTTTTATCCATGGCTATGGAGATAATCTTCCCTCTCACCATTGTTTTAACTGGGTCCCGTAAAATCTGTGGTGTAACCCCTAGGTTCGCATTATGTTCAATTGTGGTTTTAATAGTGTTTTTTAAGTCTGACACTATTTTTTTATCTCACAGGAGTGAGACATTTAGTCTCCAATGGGTAGTCTTTTTGGGGATTGACAGGTTAACTTCTAGTAAAATCATCTGGTGATCTGAGAGAGTGGAAGTGCCCACCCATATGGAGTGGAAGAAGTAGCAGGTGACATGAACGCAGTAGTAGATAATTTTCTGGATAGGAGCTCCAGAGGTTCTTTGTACCAGCATTACTTCTCATGTATGTTTAATAAATTTAGTAGTGAATTTGGTGTGATTGACACATGGAGATTAATACATCCAAAAGGTAGAGATTTTACATTCATGTCAGATAGGCATATCTCTTATAGCTGACTTGATTATATTTTTGTCCTTAAATCATTAATTCCAGGCCGAGCTAACAGCAACATGGGTAATATGGTAATTTCAGACCATACTTGTATCTTAGCAGGCATACTGTTACAGAATGTTTTCCCAGTTACTAAAATCTGGAGATTCAGCTGTATCTTACCCAGAGACAATGATTTCATTAAAGTCTTAAACTCCAAAATTTAACAGTTTCTAGAAACAAACAACTCAGATGAAATTTCAGAAGATACTTTCTGGGATTCAGTGAAGGCCTATTTAAGAGGTTGCATCATCTGGTATGCCAGTCTCAAAAAGAGACTTCAAAATTCCAAACCCACTAGGATGAAAGCTGAACTCAAGTAGTAGTAGTAGTAAACATCTGTATTCATAAAATATGAACAGGGATAAAACTCTGTTGAGTACAAGTCCCATTTTCAAAGAGGTCCCTCAAAACAGGAGGAAACGTGTTTGGACTCTAAGTGCAAAAATGAAGTTACTGTATTTACAGAGACATAACTAGCCTCAAGCCCTCAATAGATTCAGTACGTAATCAGGAAGCCGAGTTTGCACTTTTCAGACTTAAGCAACATTATTGGGAGGCATGGAAAGCCCAGTGTAAATTACTAGCGTATAGACTTTCAAAGGGATTTGAAAATTCCTATGCTAAATTGTATAACTCTGAAACAAAATTACAAGAAGGTCAATTAGACTCCTTTTTAACTACCATAAAGCATCCTTATATCTCTTATGCAGATAGACAAATGCTGAGTAAACCCATATTAAATGAAGAAATTATTAAATTGCCCTGGCTGAGATGGTTTTACAGGGGAACTCTATAAAGTCAGCATGCAGGGTCTAATTCCTCTTTTAAACATAATTTTTTTCTCATGCACATTCTTCGGGGGCTTCCTCCTTCCATGAGGGAAGCAGCTATTACCATTATTCCAAAGAAGGATAAAAATCCTCTCCTCTGTGACAATTATAGGCCCATTTCTTTTATTAATGTAGACTGCAAGATTCCAGCAAATATCCTTGCCAATAGACTCAATAGAGTAACACAGCTTTTGGTTCATCTGGATAAAGCAGGCTTTGTGCAAGGAAGAAACAGTGCAGACTTACTAACAAAAGGCCTTATATATTATTCAGACTGCAATGGGGAAGCTCACAAATCCTACTTTATCATTATACACTAATATAGGGTTTGACAGGCATGAGTGGAATTATTTAATAAATATTCTAGCTAGACATAACTTGGGGGCTACTTCTGTAAATGGCTTGGTGTGCTACATGATAAAATATCAGCAAAAGTGAAAATAAATGAACTACAGTCACTTAAATTTGTAATCTTTGGAGGAACCAGATAGGGGTATCCTCTCCCCCCTCTTTTATTTATACTGGCTTTAGAACCTTTACTTATCAAAATTAGAGTCTCTGCGGGGATCTCAGATATTAACTTGGCTGGTAGTATAGCCTAGAGGTTAGAGGGATGAGGTGTGAATGAACTTGATGCATCCAGCAGACCAGACCGGAGTTTAATTCTCACAACCTCCACTTCCATACTGTGTGACTCTGAGCAAGTCACTTAACCACCCAGTGCTCCCAGGTCGCCCCTGAAAACAGGCACTTGTGCCTAGTGGGCCTTACCTGGCTGCCAAAGACTAAAAAAAAAAAAAGCTTAAGTAGAAAACATAAAACGATGGTCTACACAGATTATGTGCTCTTATCGGTAATTAATTCAATCAATTCAAAACCTTCCTTATTAAGTAACATTCAAGAATTCACTAAGATATCTGTTCTCAAAATTTAGATAAATCAGAGGTGATCCCACCCCACAACACACTGGACCCCTTATGATACACATATAAAATCAGATTAGCAACATCAGGAGTGACATTTCTTAGAATTAACTTTGTGATGGACATAAAAAAAACAGTTCCTGCTACTTTCACTCCTTTATTGGGAAACAAGGCTTAGATTTACAGAGATGGTGCCCAATTATTTTATCATTACAGAGTAAAATTCAGGCCATCAATATGGTGTTAGCCCCCAAAGTCTGCTATATCACATGCCACCTCCCACTACATATACCAGTTTCTATTTAAAGAAATTATATTCCTTACTGTGAAAATACATTTGGATAATAAACCACCAAGAATATCCTTTGCCAAGCTACAGTAACCAAGAATATGTGGTGGATTTAACCTTCCAGACTTTACAGTCAGGCATGATACAGTTATGGTGTCACAGCGTATTAATTCGCTATAGTCACAAAAGAAAAAGCAGACATCAGGATGGGTTTATATTAAAGAATTTTTATTACCAAAGTGCCAATCCCAGAGTCCTTTTTATTTCAGAGCTCCCAAATTCAGATCCATGACACCGGCATGACAACCCTGACTGCAATGTCTGCTACAGCACCTGGAAACCCTTCAACACCCCCGACAGTGACATGACCCTGAAACAACCAGCAACACCAAAACGCACAATGCGGGGGGGCTGTGCCCCTCACACCCCCTGCTATAGATATCTAACTCCACATTGCACAGACAGTGGAGTTAGATATTTATCCCCAGTTGCCCTAAAGTGTCTCAACGCAAAACCCCCATCGCTGCCGATATAGGTGCAGTGGGGGCTTCGCTGTGGGGGGTTCAGTGTACCGGTGTCACTGTAGTGACAGTATACCCCAAATTCACCTTTCTTTTTTTTTAAATGTAATATACTTTATTGATTTCAGTACCCAAAAGAAAACAATACACAAGCAGTTCAGACAAGAATGCAAGGCAAAATCCAGGCATAATAATAGAAACAAGGGGAGTCAGCAAGTACCCTCAAACCCAGATACATGTTAACAGAATCATCTCCAAAACAACCCCCCCCCCACACAACCCAACCCCCACCTGGAGTACTTTTGTCCATCAAATCATATTAAAAAAGTAAAAACTCGGGGGAAAATCTATCAACGTACAAACAAACCAGGTATACTATGAGAGATCCTGGTCCAGTAAGAAAAGGATGGGAAAAAAAGGTTTACAGGGAAGGAAGAGCCTCCAGACGTTCCCAGTGATCCCAATACTTCTGACATCTGTCCTGTTGGGAAACATTGTGTTTTCAATGGACAACGCCTGTAGGATTTCCTGGTGCCATTCCATCAGAGAGGGGATGCTATCATCTAACCAGAAATGAAGGTTAACAATTTTAGCAGTGATAGAAATCAGCACCATGTAATCCTTCTGGAGACTGAAAAGCTCTTCAGGATAGATACCCACAAGGCAGATATGAGGAGTAAAGAAGGAATCCAAACCTAAGAAGGGGTCAAGATATTTGATGATTGAGTCCCAAAACAATGAAACTTTTAAACATTCCCATAAAATATGTAAGAGGGACCCCACTCTAGAACCACAGCAGGAACACTCATCCCAGGCCCTTCTACCCATCCTGTGTAACCTTGTGGGGGTATAATATAAAGTGTGTAAAATATGGAACTGGTTAAAGCGATATCTATCTTGTTTAATAAATCTGTACAACCCAGCCCATACTCGCTGCCGGTACTTTGGTTCCAGCCCCAAATCTAGCGATTGCTGCAAGTGGTAACATACCCCCAGCAGACCACCACGATCATGCTATTGGAAATAAGCATAATGTTTTGAAATAGAATGGGATTGCTCAGCAATTGTCAATAAATCCCCCAAGGGGGGAGGGGTAAATTCACTTGTTTCTAATCCAATCTTCAATGCTACTCTAAAGTATGGGTCAAAATAACTAGTGGAACAAACCGCCAACTGCACTGCTGCCAGCTGCGCGCTACACAGCCCTAAGAACCGAAGGTGTATAGTTGTAGATTAAGGCTGAAAGTCCACAGAAAAACAAAGAAAAGGTCGTACTTAGCATGGTAGTATTAGTATTTTATTAAATAGCATTCACCAGCAAGACATGGGGAGACTTCTTGCTGGTGAATGACATTTTTAATAAACACTGAAGCATTACTCTGCCATGGTGAGGGCTGTTTTCTCTGTTTTTCTGTCAAAATAACTAGTGCCTTGGAATGGAATCCACTTCTCTCCCCGCATTGTCCTTTATGTGGTAACAAGCTAATTAAATATGAAGGGAAATGCATACACTGGAAAAGTTGGCTTGATAAAGGAGTTCATTTTCTGGATGACTTATTAGACCCCAGTACTACATCCTTGCTGTCCTTTTCAGAGTTATCAAGAAAATTCCACTTTTCAAGAACAGAATTTCATAGATACCCACAAATTAGAACTATACTAAGTAAGAACATTAATGCAAGTATTACAGTACCCCCACACATACAGTACATTATTCTCCACACATAATGGATATAAAACCATATATAGCTTAGTTATGGAGACAAAAGTTAATTTAAATAGAACTGCCCATTTCAAAATGGAAACAAGAGCTTGGCATTTCCATTTCAGTAGAGAAATGGAATAATTGCCAGAAAAATAAGTCAAAGGATAGACTAACTTATTATAAAATAGTGCACAGATGGTAACAGCTAAGCTTGTTGAATTGGGGATTCCTAATGATAATTCCCGCTGGCAATGTTTGACAGAAACAGGTTTACTTTCACATATTACTTCATCCTGCAGAAAGCTTTCTGGGATGAGGTACAATGGGCTTGCAAAATTAAAATGAAGAAGAATATTATTGCATCTGGTAAACTCATAGTATTGAGCACACTGAGGAACTTCGAAATTGGTTTAAGATTCCAACAATCTTGACTGTTGGTTGCCCTTTATCACAGCTAAAAATACAATAGTTAAACACTGGAAACAAACAACCCCACCAACTCGCTCAGAATGGTTAGAAGATATTGTAACCAGAACAGGCTATGAAAGGTTATCTCATATAAGTAATAGCAGATTTAAACAATTTCTTGACATCTGGGGTTCAATTCTCAAAGGGCCCTTAGACTGACACAAGCTGTGGCAAAAGGCAGCTTGTGTCAAAGCCCAGTGTGCCAGGGACCCTGTGCCCAATTCTCAATTGGGCAGAATCCTGGTGGCAAAGTCCCTTGGCTTATGGCAACCCTGGCCATGCACTGCACAGATGACACATACGGAGGGGTTTTCAGCAAGCTGTAGGGTGGCCATGCACCACTTTAGCATGTCCCTGGTCATCTAGCAGCACCTCCCAGTCCTGATCCCAAGTAATGAGATTTAAAGTTGTCCCTGGTGGTCTAGCAGACCCCACCCCAAGCCCCGATCCCCCCGTTATGTTATTTCAGAACTTCCCTGGTGATCTAGCAGACCCTGCCAAGCCCCAAGCCCCTGTTATGTCATTTCAGAAGTTCCCTGGTGATTTACAGGACCCCCAAGCCCCAATCCCCCATTATGTAAAATTGACACAACCCTGGTGGTCTAATGGACCTCCACCCCCACCCCACACGTCCCAGCACCCCACTCCCTCATTGTGAAAATGAGCCAGTAACTGGCACATCCCACTGCTCACCACCACAGCCAGCCACCAACTGAGCTCTCAATGAGCATGTACTGTATTTAGTACATGCTCATTGACAAGCAATAAGTGTATACAGAATACAGGAATACTCGCTCACTGAGAGCTCAGTTGGTGGTTGGCTGTGATGATGAGCAGTAGGTTGTGCCAGATGCCAGCTTGTTTTCAGTATGGGCGGGGAGCGGGTTGGTGGGACATGGGTTGGGGGTGGGGTCCACTACACCACCAGGGATGTGTTAATTTTACATAACAGGGGATCAGGGCTTGAGGGGGCACTAGATTACCAGGGAAGTTCTGAGATGACATAACTGGGGACTGGGGCTGGAGGGGAGGGTCCGCTAGATCACCAGGGAAGTTCTGAAATGACATAATGGGGGATCAGGGTAGGGGGCTCTGCTAGGCCACCAGAGATTTATTTTAATAATAAGGGGATCAGGGCTGAAGAGGGGGGACTGTGGCATTTTGCTGCACATAGCTCAATTTTCCCAGAGGGCTAATGTCTTAGTACCCTTGGACCAGACCTGGCTGGTGCAATGGTACTAAGAATTTTGCCCTCTGAGAGAGTTTTGAGAATCCACTTTAGGGGATGTGGCAGCTTGCATCTGTTGCATACCACCTAGCACAATGCTGTAGCCCATTTTTGGCACATGGGCAGTGCAAGCCCCCTTTGGTGCATGTAGCCTGTGGTTGGCGTAGGCTGTGTTTGTGAATGGCTCCCAGTACATCAATTGGTGCAAGCAGCACTTTGCACCATTCTTTATGGTGCAAGCCCCTTGGCACCATGCTGGGAGCTTTGAGAATCAAGCCTCTGGAGTCCATATCTAAACCTTTGTTTTGTAAACTACCTTCTCAATAATGGTACAGCATATAGAATAAGATAATACTATTCATATTCACTAAAAATACCACTAACAGCTTAATCTGGTTCAATGTCAGTTGGCATCCATCTGTATCCTCTCCCCTGGGAGGAGACTGAAAATAGGCAGAATTGTCTAGTCCTCCTTTCCCAATCAACAAAAACTAACTAAATAGATAATGCAAATATTTCTATGTATTTAATACTGTAGTTGCTTGTCATACATTATGACATTTGATTGTATTACATGATTTAATGTATTATTTATGTACTTTATTTCAACTTAATATCTGAACATTTGTTATATTAAAATTCATTAAAATTTTAATGATTAAAAATGTGCAAAAAGGGAACTTCAGTGAAGATGATATGGAACTACCTTGCAGTGACTGGAATTCTGACTAGTGTCTCTGACCTATACAGTCACCTTTGTCCATGCAAAGAATATTCACGCAAGCCAAAAGTGCGTACTTGGTGGGCATCTATAATGCCATAATACAGTACTGTTACACACTCTGTTGCCTCTGGCCTTGAGCAAGCCAAATTCCTCAGCAGTGAGATAATACTGTGTTGCCTTGATGGCCTTGGGCAAGCCACAATATACGACAGTGAGATGGTAGTGTACTGTCTCAGTGGTCTTGAGCAAGCCACACATTTAAGAGCAGAAATATAGTACTCTGCTGCTTCAGTGGCCCGCCCTGCCTCAGTGGCCTTGAGCAAGCCACATTACACAACAGTGAGATGGTACTGTGCTGCCTTAGTGACTCTGAGCAAGCCACATTACACAACAGTGAGATGGTACTGTGCTGCCTTAGTGACTCTGAGCAAGCCACATTACACAACAGTGAGATGGTACTGTGCTGCCTTAGTGACTCTGAGCAAGCCACATTACACAACAGTGAGATGGTACTGTGCTGCCTTAGTGACTCTGAGCCAGCCACATTACACAACAGTGAGATGGTACTGTGCTGCCTTAGTGACTCTGAGCAAGCCACATTACACAACAGTGAGTTGGTACTGTGCTGCCTTAGTGACTCTGAGCAAGCCACATTACACAACAGTGAGATTGTACTGTGCTGCCTTAGTGACTCTGAGCAAGCCACATTACACAACAGTGAGATGGTACTGTGCTGCCTTAGTGACTCTGAGCAAGGCACATTACACAACAGTGAGTTGGTACTGTGCTGCCTTAGTGACTCTGAGCAAGTCACATTACATAGCAGTAAAATGTTACTCAACAGTGCTGTGCTGCCACAGTTGCCATACTATATAAGTGCTTGAGAAGTCCATCATGTGCTTGGAGAATAGGGTACTCTGTATGTGAATCATCAATCTGATGAATGAGATGCATGAAGGGATGGACTTGTGGCAGAGCCCAGTATAAGACTTTGTCCACTGCTAACCATTGTCATTGTTTTGTTAATCCATATGCTGGCTAGTGCCTATTTGGGAATAGTTAGGTGGTAGAACTGTCAATTCTAGGCAATTTACTGTACAATTACACCTGATACTGGCAGCACTTTTTCTGCCTTACAGGACATGCCTGCTCATCTGTGAAGGGCAAACAAGACTAAGCAGTTGGAGCCTGGATGGAGGGAAATGTAAAAATTCTTGGATGTGAGTGCTACAGACGAGAGTATTACGGCCATGCAGTCCTTCTGTCCCATGGCTTTCAGGAAAAAGGACTTCCGGTACCGAAACAACAGTTCAAATGCCCACTATAGATACTGTCTAGGGTGTCATCTTATGCCAAGGGCCTGGGCCAATAGTGCTATCCACTGGTGCTATGAAGGGTGATTTCTTCAGAGAGGAGATAGTGGCTAACACATTGGTGTCCTTTATCTGCATGTATTTGTGGATTGGCATCAGTTTTTCCAAGGTATGATACTGGGAGCATCGATTTGCACTAGATAACATCTCTTGCTAAAATCCTACAATATTCTTGTGGATAGTTACTCTGTATTTCAGGACGGTGATATACTGTGCAGTATTTTTGTGGGTTATGTGCTCAGTTATTCACCTCGGAAACAGAAATCCAAATATAACTTTTTTCTTAAATGGATGTCCAATTAAAGTGGTAGATTCAGACAAGGATTTAGGTATAATTGTCAACAAAAACTTTACATCTACTGACCAGTGTAGGCATGTTGCACTTAACACCAATCGTATTATAACGTCTTTAAAAAAATCCTTTGTTAACAGAAGTAAAGCCCGTATTTTACCACTGTATACAACATATGTCAGGCCCCATGCTGATTACGCAGCCTCATTTTGGGCTCCATACTTAAAACATTATTCCAGTTTAATTGAATCAGCCCAGGGGAGGGCTACAAAAATTATTACCTCTACTAGTAGTTTATCGACTCAAGGATCTGAACTTACAAGATCTGTCAACTCGTAGAACTAGAGATAATCTACTGTTGCTTTTTAACATTTTAAAAGAACCCAGTCTTATGAATGATTATAACCTCCATTGGGACCCCAAACCGGTTGGGCTAAGATGTCATAACAGACAGCTGTTGATTCCAAAATTTAATACTAAGAAAAGAAGTACATTTTTTACAATTAGAGTTTGCAAATTTTGAAACTCCCTACCTGACTACCCAGTGAACCTGAATTCCCCAGAAATAGTTAAGAACGGTTTAGACAGATAGCTACTTGCTGATGGTTGATAAATATACCCTGCCAGTGCAGGAAAGGTAGTCTCGATGGGCCTTGGCCTCCTTCCACCTTTAATTACCAAGTAATATCCAGTAATGTAACACCTTCATTCTTTCTGTTTTACAGACAATGGCTGAAAGCATCAGAGGCTGGATTTCCAAAGCCCCTGAAGGTCATATGTGTGTGTGGGAAAAAATTGGTGCAAGTAGGTCTCCACTTGCGGAGCCGCAGTTTTTCCTACAGCTGCCATATTTTCAATGATAGAGCTGGTTTGCAACTGGTTCCACGATTTACGGCAGCATTTGGACATGTTGTCAGTGCAGCTGCACTGAAATGTTACACCTAGAGGGACCAGTCGTAACGTCTCCCACAGCTGTGCCTGCCACCCATGTGGAGCATGGGATGAATTTCAGAATCCTCACAGGTGCAGAGATTTCCTAATGCAGTGGTGGCTGCGGAGTGGGACATAGTCCTTGAACCACTGAGAATCTGGCCCCAGGAGTCTAAATAAAGGACAGGGGTGTGCACTGGGTCAAATCACGACCAGTATTGCCTTATCTGAATGCAATCAAGATGATAAGGCACCAGATGAAGCACTATACAAGGTGATGGTTGAAACCACAGAACCATGCACAACTGATATGGGGCATCAAACATTTCTGGAGAAAAGTGTTGACATTGGAAGACTGTAACAAATATATTGACCACCTTGATAAGGTCATACCAGCTATTGTTTTGTGCTAATGGTTATGCCACAGCTATGTAAGCTATGTAAAGAAAATGATTACATGAAACAGTATGTTTTTTAAATGAACATTGAATAAAATGAACCTCTGAAAATCAGATTTGTTTTGTCCTTGTTTTTTGTATTTTGCATCATTGTAGTGTCATGTTATAATACCTGACCAGGCAACATCTAGAGGTTTGATTTCAGATTTGCTAATCCAGGCTGTGAGTGAGGGGTATCAAAGGAATCCCAGGTTAATTTCATTCTGAACAAATAGGTTCAGCCTGTGTTAAAAGGGAACTAAAGTCAAAATTGACAAAATATAAGTTGTGCAGAGTGTTTTAATTTGTAGATGTAGTCCCAGTGTGTCCTTCCCTTTATTTGCTGTAAGAGTTGTTTTTCTTAATTTGTCTGCTAGTTTTATGGCCCCTGGGAATCTCCATTTTCACATAATTTATGGCTTTTCTCTTTCCTACAATTCCTCCATGTCCCATGTGACAGTGGAGGATTTGTTTTTAAAGCTTTTCATTTTATTAAACTATACACAACTGTACAAAAGCATACAAACCACCCCAGGTCACCAATGCTATAACTAGTAAAGACTCTAGCTGTTTCCTTACAGAACAGCCCCACTTAATTATCCCTCAGGTGTTTGTCATCCGTACATTGAGACTTCATTGGAGTTCCCTGGACAAGGAGAGTCACTTAAAATGCCAGCTCTACTGCTATAAACTTGACAAGAAAACAGCTCTTGTTGAATGAATGGTCCTGGATGCATCACTGTCCCATAGGACAGGAGGCATTATAGGAAAGAGAAGAGCCACATAAAATGTGAACACTGAGGTCCCCAGGGGCCATAAAACTAGCATGCAAATTTAAAATAACTCTTCACAGCAAACAGGTAAGGCACACTAGGACTACACCTACAAATCTTGTGCACAACATTTTTTTTGTAAATTTTGACTTTAGTTCCCCCTTAAGAAGCTGTGAGGGGAAGGCATGCAAAGTCCTGTCTTGAACTGCAGTCAGGAAAGGTGAATAAGAATACATATCACTACAGGGAAATTCAGACATACAGTACAAGGAAGGTCTTCCCTTACACATACATTCCTTATGCATTAAAATAGATCAAAGATGCTACTGAACAAATATTGTAATGTATTGAAAAACACCTAGAAATTGACCTGTGTTTGCAGGTGAAATACTGTGTCACTCTAGGAGTACTGAGAAAGCCCACATATTTTATATTCTACGGGGTTTTTGTGTGAGGGGCCCTTTAAAAAATACAGATCATCTTGGAGGTTTATTTCTCATGTACAGTGCTGGTGCCCCCTTCCTCAGTGTCATGCCAAACATTGTTCATTTGGCAGCTTAACATCAGAAAAGGAACATTCAGATGCAGAGCGCATAGGCAAGTCAGGGCCCAACAAGGCCTGCAATGTAGAATAGGCCCACGTTCAACTAGGCCACAGCACCAGACTTTGACTACAAGCTGCTGCCATCAGCCCGTGTCTGGGTTGGTGCTCTTTAATATGAGGGCTGTGATGATGAACTATGGCAGGTTACTGTGCCAGGAAAGGTAGGTGACATTTATGACCCTTATGGGGGCTACAGGGCCGATAATGTGCATGCATTTTGTCCGCATGACTGTCTACTTACTTCTGTCTTTTTTTTATCTAACACCCATTCATGGGAAGGCTGGTGGAGTTCGAGCTGTTGTCCAGGGAACTGGCTGAGAGACCATGGCAGTCATGGAAGGGGCTGCAGATTGCACAGGTGATGCACATTCCTGTAGGCTTGGAGCAGCTAACTACGTATTATTTGGATGAGTTTGGGGACTGTTGGGTTATGATGGGAATGCCAGAGGACTGAAAGGGAAAGATCCACAGGTCTGAGGTAATGCTAGGGGGGTGAGGGTTAATTGACTGGGGAGGCATGGTGCATACTGCTGGTAGATGAGGACCAGTAGTTTGCAGTAGGTCCACACCAGCCCCCATTGATATCTTTCAAGTCATGTGAGTTTAATGCCAAAAGTAAAACTGCAGTCTTCACTGAACTTGTCAATGTAACTTTTATCACAAAATAAGCAGTATACCTTATAAAACTACACTTTGAAAAGTCAAGCCGTGACTCCAGGCATGTGCATCAGCATCATCACATCATTGGTGATTTTATGAAAATGGGTTGACCAGAATATGTTATCACTAGGAATACAGAATGCAAGAGTCACCAGGTAACAGATGTAAAAAACAGTCAAAAAAGCTGATAGTGTTTCTTTTGAGACCAGAGAAGAGTGTTACAGTGTACTATACTGCATGTAGAGGCCATGCATGTTTTAAATACTGGCCAACATGCTGTTTTCTGCCCTTATAGTAAATCAATGGAATACAGGTCCAAAAGTCTGTTATTGCTCCCTTTACTGTACATAGGCCATTTATCAGCCTACAGTAAGTGAGTTGTCCTGATTTACAATATGGTACAGCAGTCAGTGCCATTTTAAACCTGTATGAAGTAGTTTATGTGCCCAACGCAAGAGACGAACAGGGACATAAACTACAGGATACATTTCTGAGTTGGTTCTTACCAGCAAAATGTAAATCAGAAGCACCCACTAGGATACTTTAACTGAAAAGCATGTAGAGTTGGAACAATGATGGAATCATTTAAAGGTGAACTGCATAAAAATTGTAGGTGTGAGTCACCCTGGAGATAGCAGCTGGAATCTCAGCTCACACTGGGGTAATTTACAAACCTCCAGCATAGGGGTTTGGATCCAAATGAGGATCTGAAATGAGGAAGCCATTAGCAAGATGGAGAATAAGGGGGAGGTACTGCTGATGTGGGACCTGATGTTGATTGGAGTCTCCCGGATGTAGCCTTGGCTGGAATCAGGGTCATCCTAGACTCCCAGTGGGGGGTGTTTCTGTTGCAAATGGTCAAAGAACCCATTGATGAGGGGGCAATTCTAGACATGGTGCTTATGAACAGGGACAGTGCTGTGGACATCAGGGTGGGATGCTGCCTTGGGACCAGTGATCACCAGACAGTGTGGTTTAACATAAGGATGGCAGCAGAATCAACACACACAAGGATGAGGGTCCTGGACTTCAGCAGGGCAGATTTAAAAAGAAAATGGGTGAATACCTCAGAGACACTCTGGAAGGGGGGATTACCCTGATGGGGTAAAGGGATAGTGGGCCAGATTAAAGGATGGAATGGTAAAGGCAACAAGCCTCTGTGCAAAAAAGGTGAGTTAAGGGAGGAAAAGGAGACCAATATGGTTCTCAAGGGAGGTGGCGGCAGGGGCAAGGGTAAAAAGGGCAACATTCAGGAGATACAAGGAGACACACAGGGAAGATGATAGGGAGGTATACCAGCAAAAACAGGGAGAAGTAGGGAAGATGATGAGGGGTGCTAAGGCATAAACTGAGGAAAGAAAAGCCAGGGAGGGTAACAAAGGAGGACATGACCTTTTCTAGGTATATAAGTGAAAAAAGAAAGACAAGGAAAGGAATTGTGAGGCTGAGGGGTGTAGAGGGAGACTGTAGAGGATGATTAGGAAAAAGCACATAACCTGAGCAAATACTTTGTTCTGTCTTTACAGTGGAAGGGAAAGGGGATGGGCCACATGTAAGTTACAGAACCACTGGAGGGAAGTCAGTACACACAGTTACATTCGAAGGAGAAAGAATCCTGAAGGGACTTGAGAATCTGGGAACAGACAAGGCTATGTGGCTGGATGATGAACATCTAAGGGTATTGAAGGAGCTCAGGGAGGTACTGGCTGCACTTCTGACAGCCCTATTTAATTGTTTGTTTGTTTGTTTGTTTATTCGTTTAATGGATAGGCACACTGGAAAACTAGCTCCTTTTACAGGTGCGACCCACATAGAAAACTTACATACACAAGTACAATAATAAATATCAGACTAAAACGTCTTCGTTACAAAAAACTAAACATCATATAAAACAATTACAATTAAATTGTAATTCAAAGAACTTTCTTAGTTCATTTACAATTAATTTACCAGAATGCATTTGTCGTATGACACAAGGTAATTCATTCCAAATTGATGGAACAGTATAAGCTAAGGCCCTCTGTCCACATTTCGTTCTCTTAAAAGGTATGTTAAAGACCAAACCGTCTGTCCTATGCCGAGAGAAGTAACCTTCATCATGAGGTCTCAGTAAATTACTAAGTTTTTGTGGGACCCCAGAATTAACAATTCTGTGTGTAAATTTAGCCACACAAAAATGAAAGTTTAACAAAACCGGTAACCAACCTATTTATTTCAAGATTTTACAATGATGAGACAATTTTGGGTAATTTAAAGCAAATTTAGCAATCTGTTATAGTAAAGTAGATTTTTTTGATATTACTGTAGAAGAAGCATTATCAGTTATGATAGTGGCATAGTTTACAACTGGGGCCAAACAATGATTTGAAATAGCTAACCTGGATTCCCTAATAAGAAATGAACATATTCTATATAAAAAAGGCCATTCTACAATGCATTCTAGTAGTAACCTTTGCAAAGTGAGGTTCATAACTTAAACTAGGGTCTAATGTGACCCCAAGATACTGAAATGTATCCACTTGCTCAAACCTAGGCCCATCTAAGGATTTAACCTGCAGGCAATGGTCCATAGTTCTTAATCTTGCCGCAGTACCAAAAAGCATCGCTTTTGTCTTTGCTTATTCAGTACCATACCACTAGATATAAGGGATGATTGAAAATTAATCATTTCTTTTGTTAAGGAGTCACTTAAGTCACTAACAGAAAGGCCTTGCATATATACTACTGCATCATCTACATAAAGAATTAAGAAAGCATTATTAATTGCTGAAACATGCTGATCAAAAAATAAGGAAAACAAGTGGTCCTAGTATGGAGCCCTGAGGGACCCCACACTTAACCCCTGCAGATTCAGAAGTGGCACCACCAGATTTAACCCTTTGTGACCGATCCTTTAAATAGTCCCCAATCCAAACCAAAAAAGATCTTCCTGCTCCCAAGAACCTCAGCCTAGCAATCAACAACTGGTGATTCACCAAGTCAAATGCCTTGGTTAAGTCCATGAACACGGCCCCAGTCAAACAACCTTTATCCATACCATCTAGGACCATGTTGTGAACTCAACCAAGGCAGTCTCAGTACTTCTTCCTTTATGAAAAACCATGTTGATTTTGAGACAATAGACCTAATGTATTTATATATTCAGTCAGCTGTTTATAGACTATCTTTTCCTGTACTTTAGCTAAAACAGACAAAATTGAGATTGGCCTGTAATTTCCAAAATCCTGGTGCAAACCAGACTTGTGAATGAGAGTCACCAAAGAATGTTTCCAAATTTCAGGCACAACGCCTGTAGAAAAAGACAAATTGAAAATAATACCAATTGGGTATGCTAACACTGAAGCGGCATAACTCACTAGATACAGGGGGTGGTTCCTAGAGCACTGGAGAAGGACAGATGTAGTCCCGCTCCACTAGTGTGGCAGCAGGGAAGAGGCTGGCAACTACAGGCCAGTCAGTCTGACATCAGTAGTGAGGAAACTAATGGAATCACTGCTAAAGGAAAGACTGGTAGATTACCTTGCATCCAACAAGTTACAGGACCCAAGGCAGCACAAATTCATGGGATGGAGATCATGTTAGACAAACCTGATAGATTTCTTTGACTGGATGACCAGAGAAATAGATTGGGGGGAGCAGTGGATATGGCATTTGACATTGTACCACATAGGAGGCTCATAAATAAATTGTAAAGCTTTGGGGTGGGAACCAAGATGGTACACTAGGAACATAATTGGATGACATACACTGGGTACACACTTGGATGACAGTTAGGTGACAGAGAGTGATAGTAAATGGCACTCACTTGGGAAAGGGAGAGTGACTAGCAGGGCTTCTCATGGCTTAGTGGTGGGTCCATTCCTCTTTAATGTCTTTGCAAGTGACATTGCAGAAGAACTGGAAAGGGAAGGTGTGCCACTTTGCAGATGACACCAAGACCTGCAATAAGGCGAACACTCCAGAGGGGGTTCAGAGAATTAATAGAGACTCTTGAAAAGCTCAAGGAATGGTCAAGGGTATGGTAGTTATGTTTTAGTGCAAAAAAGTGCAAAATCATGCACCTTGAGTGCAAAAATCCAAGATGCAGTATATACAATGGAGGGGAACTGAAAGTCACTAAACAGGAAAGGGACCTGGGTAATCATAATGGATGACCTTAAGGTGACAAGGCATGCGACAAAGCAGTAGAGAAAGCCAGTGGGCTGCTGGGGTGCATAGGAAGGGGTATCATCAGCAGAAGGAGGGAGGTGGTGTTGCCACTGTATTGGTCATTGGTGGGAACACACTTGGAGTACTGTGTTCAGTTCTGAAGACCACACCTCAGAAAGGACATAGACGGAGTCACGTGATGCGAGGAGCCAACTAGCAGCCTGACTTCACACATCCAGCATCCTGCCCCATATTACTTCAATTTTTAGGATCCAAAGAGGCATTTTGTGCAAAATCTCTGCTTCCTTACCTGTAAGAGCTGGCTACGAGACGTTCTGAAAAGCTCCCGGGACAAATGGATGTGGAAATACGGACAGCCCAGTCCAGACACACTCCACTTCAGTCTCCACCAAAGTTCCCGAAAAAATCCAGAGCTTCTTCATCTGTCGGCAACCCAGAAACTCAGCAACCCATCCCAGAAGATGAACTGCTTACCCTTGCGCGGTTCTTAGCCAAGTTCAAACCTTTAAGGGAAGAAATCCACTTGGTTACCGAGGAACTGAAACTGGTAACTGTGGTCCTAGAAGCTATAACTAAGAGAACAGGAGATTGTGAAGTTCGGCTTACCTCGATGAAAAAAAAGCTACAGAAACAAGAACCAGAGTTTGCAGCGCTTAGGCAGAAAATCCACAGAATGGAGAGTAAACTCGAGGATCTGGAGGGCCACAGCAGGCGGAACAATGCCATTATTATTGGCCTACTGGAAAAAGAGGAAGGGGACAATGCGACCTTGTTCACCCAGAGACTGTTAGTGAAGCTGGCAGGCCCTACACCATTCGGCACTAACTATACTATAGAGCAAGTACATGGGTCATTGAGAACCATGCCCACCCCCTCCCCAGAGCTCCTCCAAGACCTTTCATATGCGGTTTCTGAATTACCAAGAAAGGCTGCATTTCTTTCTTAAACTCAAAGAAATTCAAGAAGTTCAATGGGAGGGTGCTAAACTGCGAGTTGCGTAGGACTTGCCAGTATCCGTCCAACAAAGAAGAGCCATATACCACTCGCTGGTGGTAAAGCTGATCACTGCTGGAATTCGCTTTCACATGGGATACCCTGCCAGACTCCAGGTCCTTTTATCCGGTGTCTGAATCAACAACGAGGATGCATCTGCTGCTGCTACAGGCCTCAATGAAACCCTGCCAAACCTATTTAAAGAGGGCTAAAGCAAGTGGGAGTCTAGAGTGCTTGCTTTGTTGACATAGATACAGAGTTGATCCAAGTTGGGGCCAGTTTGTCACACTTCAGTGCCCCTGGACTATACACATGGTCACACACTGATATGTTTGCATTGCTAGATCAACTAGACTGTGTTTTGCCCATATGAGAGTATTACCTTGAATCCCACACATCGGGTTGGTGTGCAGCCCATCAGTCGCTAGGAAGTTGGAGCAACCATCACTCTATGTCTTTTGACCCTTGCCATCTTTTTAGTCTCTGATCCAGGGCTTGTAGGAGCACCAGGAACTTACATGGGCTTGCACGTTTGTGTAGATCTGCCACAAACCTTAAGCTGTTTATCCTGCGAGTAACCGTCAGAGGACGCTCATTCACTTAGCTTGACTGTGTGCTTTCCAAGGCACAGGAGTACACAATTGAGGTTATAGAATTCACATGCTGCACAACTTTGAGTTTAAGAGTCCTGTTCATCTTCTTGTTACTCATTTAAATGTTTTAAATACCACATACTAACAGGTATTGGGTGGGTTAAGGGAGTGATTTCCTCCCTCATAAGCTATCAGTTTATAATGTCTGGTTTCACCAGTTGAGCCCCGCATTTGGGGACAGTGCCTGTTCCGTTGGAAATAACAGAGGGAGGGTCTTGTTTTGCTGTGTCACAGTGAAATTAACTGGCATCTGGATTACCCCACCTCTCAATTATTGTAGACCCAGATAGTGACGGTTTTCCCAATGGCTCAGCTCTATAATTCTGTTCTCTTCTTCTAGGTAGTGGGAAACGGAACCATGGGGAAAGGATTCACTTGAAACTAGAGGTAGTATTGAGAAGGGACAGATGGCTGGGGCCAGTTCCAATGTATAATCTGTCAATTGCCTCTCAGGGAAGGGATTTTGGGGGCCCGGGAAGGCTGGAGCTTGGAGCAGTCCAGTGGGAATCTTGGCAGGCATGTACCAAAAAATGTTTTTGTTGGAGGTGTGGGGGGTTGGGTTATTTTACCTGGGTTCCGTGCTATTTTTTCACATTAGAAATTAGTTTGGGGGATCTATGGAGGGAGGGAGGGAGGGAGGGGTTGATACTGGTTTTCTTTCATACTTTAACTGTGATACTGTCAAAGTTATGCCAACTTGCTTCATGGTCTGATAACAATCAGAGGAGAGGGAGCTATTGTGGGGTGTTGGGGGAGCCAGCATTGCTTGTACAGGGGAAAATTTGTACAGACCTCATTCAAGATTGCCTATGTTACCTGTGGAACCGCTTGTTGCCTGGTGCCTGAATCTAGAGCGGTGAACCAAATATGGAACATGGTAAATGGGGAGTAACTATCAATGGACTTCATGGAACGTTAAAGGGTCCAGGAACAAAACAAAGAGATATGACATTTTAAAACACTTGCAATTACACAAGGGGAATATTACATGTTTATAGGAAATGCATATGCTTGATTCAGAAGCCAATCTGCTCAGGAGACAGTTTGTAGATCAAGTTTATACCACAGGTAATTGTACGGCTAGTAGAGGGGTAGCTATTCTGATCTCGAGATCAACACCCTTTGTCTGTCAGCAGTGCATTAAAGACCTGAATGGGCGCTATATCATTCTTCAGGGTTTCTTGGGGCAAACAAGAATCCTACTAGGTAGTGTGTATGATCCTAATGCGGACTCACCTGTTTTTTTTTTTACTGACCTGTCGAATGTTTTAACTCCTCTTGCTAACCTGCCTATGGTACTAGGGAGAGACTGGAATTTACCCTTCTCCCCTGACCTAAGCAAGGATAGAAAGAGAGAAAGGGGGCTGACTCCAGCACAAAGGGTGCTCCGGGAACTCTCTGATCATCTGGTTATGTGCAACCCCTGGAGGGTTTTGCACCCCATGACCAGGGAATTTACCTTCACCTCAGAGGTGCATAAATCCAGATTGTGAATTGATTTTTTTTCTTTTGAGTCAATCCTTACTCCCGGGTTTGTTGGAATGCACAATAGAGCCTGGGGTAATATCAGACCATTCTATGGTCAGATGCTCCCTAGATCTTAATACCAATTTGCCCAGACAAACTACCTGAAAATTAAGCAATCAGTTACTTAAATCGAACCAAATTAAAGATACCATTATTTAGATAATAGAACAGTTTCAAAGTGAAAATCTTAATTCTACCAGGAAAAGAGACATGGCTTTGAAATGCATTTGGAGGGGGGAATTAATTAAACTGGCAGCTGAAAGGAAGAAGAATAGGTAAAATAAACAAGACAACTTCTGGAATAAATAAGGGTCATAGAAAGAACTCTCTCTCTCCCACTACTGAGGAGGGGTCTAAGTAGAAGTTGATTGTTCTCAGGAATCAATATAATGACCTCTTGAGAGAGCAAGCTGAGTATGCCATCCTCAAATTTAAAGCGCTCTATCTGGACCAGGGGGAAAAATCAAGTCATCTGCTAGCCTTGAGGTTAAAAGCAGCAGAGTCCTCTAGAATTATCCAAAGCATTAAGTCACAGGCTGATGGCACCACTAAGCTGCTTTCCTAAGACATAGTGTTAGAATTCGAGCATTATTATAAAACATTATACAGTCCCATGGTGCACCAGCCCAAGAAAGCAGATGTGGAGAAATACTTATCTTCGATTCTGCTGCCAGCTATCCCAGAGGAGCTGAAGGGAGCTTTGACTTCCCCTATTTCTGAGGCAGAAATCTTGCTGACAATCAAGTCTCTACCACTGGACAAAGCCCCGGGTCCTGATGGGTTTTCCCCAAATTTTTATAAATATTTTGCTGAACAATTGGCTCCAAGTCTGAAGAGGTTTTTTGCAAGTATATTAGAGTCAGACATGAGAGATAAACACCTGTTTGAAGCTCTCATAATAGTTATTCCTAAACCTGGTAAAGATCTGGATAAGGTCAGCAGTTACCGCCCCATATCTTTAATTAATTATGATCTTTAGATTCTTGCAAAAATTCTGTCAACTTGGCTAGCAAAAGTTATGCCCCACATTATTCATCAGGATCAGGTGGGTTTTATGGCAGGAAGAATGTTGTCTGACTATTTGTGCAAGCTGTCCCACGCCTTCTCTGTGTCCAGGGACTTGAACCCATGTGGTCTGATGTCCCTGGATGCAGAGAAGGTATTTGATAGGATGCACTGGCAATTTTTGTTCCTGGCAATGGGTAGATTCGGGTTCCCCTCTGTTTTCATTAACTAGGTAGCTTCCCTGTACAAAAACCCCACTGCAAGAGTATACTGCAATGGGGTTTTCTCTTCTACCTTCCCGTTATTCTCTGGTACCAGACAGGGTTGCCCCATGTCACCCCTCCTATTTAACATATGCCTGGAGCCTCTCTTGGGTTGCTTCAGATCTGAACCTAGGGTTCAGGGAGTGGTAGTAGGTTCTCAAGAACTCAAGGTCTCTGGTCATGCAGACAACATTCTTCTGCATTTGATTCATCCCAAGGAATCTTTTCCAGTTGCATTGAACATAATAGAAGGATACAGTAAAATATCCAACTGCAAAATTAATGTAGAGAAAACTACAGTGTTCCCTCTCAATTCTAAACTACAGAAGCACGTAGCAACAGAGCTGGGACTACAGTGGAGCCCAAATACATTAAAGTACCTGGGGATTGTGCTAGCTAGAAGTGACTCCAAAATGGTTCAACTGAACCTCGATTCTATTCTTCAGACAGTTAAACAGGACCTGACCCAATGGAGTAAACTCCCGCTCTCCCTCTGGGGTCAGATAAACCTCATTAAAATGAACATCCTGCCTAGATTGTTCTACCCTATTAGCATGCTCAACGTCTGGCTACCATTGACATGGTTTAAGAAATCCCATTCAGTGATCTTGGACTTTATCTGGCAAGGTAAGGCCCCTCGTAGAGCTTATAATAAGTTAGCTGCCCCTAAACACAAGGGAGGTCTGAGACTGCCGCACCTAGGACTGTACTATTGGGCGAGCAGTGCTAGTAAATACTTAAAGTGGCTACTGACCCCAACTGAAATGATTTCTTTATCCTATATACCTTCTTGGGTGAAGTTGGAAATTGAACAGATTAGGAGGGCTGGTCTTGAGCCGACTGCCCTGCTTTACTCCACACAGCATGTCCTCCCGAAAAGGTTAACATCTCATTCCATACTTACCTCAGTAAGAATCCACACACACAGCTATGTTCATTCTCATGATACATAGCATGGAGAGACCCTAGTCAGCCCCTGTGCAAAAACTCTAATCTGAGAATTGGAGGCAAAATGGTTTCAGAAGCCTGGATCCCTCCCCTTGGGGGACTGAGGATTAAAGACTTGTTACAGGATGGGAGATGTTTGCCAGTAAATGCTATCCTTAGTAGGTTCAACGTGGGGCCTAATCACACTTTCAAAGTATATCAGGTTAAACATATGATAGTGCAAGTGCAGGAGAATCTTAGGGCAGGTAGACTTCCGGATAAATACTTTGAGGTACTAGCCCAGGACGTATGGGATCAGCATGTAGTATCCAGATTAAACACCTCCCTATTTGAACAAGCATTTGTGGTTCCTGATGGGGTACCTAAATACTGGGTGGATCACTTCCAAGAACCAGCTAGGAATTGGCAGGGTATATGGTTAAATACTTATCGTCACATCACCCAGGACAGGCTAAGGGTGAAGCAGTTTCAATTTCTGAATAACATGTTTTGGACCCTGGCCAAATTATACAAAATAGGTAGAATAGCTGCTCCTCTGTGCAACAGATGCCATCAGGAGGAAGGAACTCTCTACCATATATTTTGGGATTGCTCCCCGATAAGGGTACTATGGAATGCCATCAAGACCAAAGCAGACCCACTATTGGGCATAGAACATTGTTTTACCCCAGAGATCTGTTGGGTGATTACAATAGGGTGGAGGTGAAGATCAGAAGATGCTACATGGCCATGATTTTCTCCTCCCCAAAAATGGTTGTACTGAGGCATTGGTTGGAAGACCTCCTCTTAACTTACACCGAGTGGCTGAGAGAACTGTTGTCCAACTTGAATGTAGAAAAATTAGGGGCGAGCCTGTGGAATTGCCCCTCCAGATATAATAGAAACTGGGAGAAATTTCACTCTTTTTATCTGCTCCAAACTGGAGCAGTCTCTCCTGATGGCTTGGCAGAAGAGGGAAGTTCTGGGAGCTGAGAACCCCACAGGTACCTAAAAAAGCTATCACATGTCTGGAGGTCTCTCTCGAGAACACTGGCAAGGCTGGGGATTTGGGAAGGGAGGGAGAAGGGTTGGGGGGAGGTAGGGGTCAGGACAAGAGGTATGAGCAATCTAATATGTATTGTATGTTCCATTCTGTTCTGGTACTGCCTCTTGCTCTGTATTGTTAAACTCAATAAACTTGAATTAAAAAAAAAAAAGAAAGGACATAGACAGGGTAGAGGCCATCCAAAAAGGGGCAATAATAATGGTGCAGGGGCTGCACCAAATGTCCTAAGAGGAGAGACTGAGGGATCTAAACATGTACACCCTGAAAGGGGGGGGTCATAACAGAAACCTTTAAATACCTCGCAGGGTATGAATAAGGTACAGAAAGGGAGCATTTTTCAGAAAAGAAGATGTACAAGAACTAGTATACATGCAATGAAGCTGCAAGAGGGAAGTTTAGGAGGGATGTGAGGAAGTATTTCTATACTGAGAGGCTGGTGGATGCCTGGAACAAGCTTCTAGCAGGAGTGGTAGGGGTAAAAATGGTGGTGGGCTTCAGGCATGCATGGGATAGGTAAAAAGGAAAACTGATGTCAAAGGAGGGTGACCGGGGTTCACATAGGGTTTGCAGTGACAGAATATGCTGGGAAAAGAGGGGCAGACTAGGTAGGCCAAGCAGCCCTTATCTTCCAACAAATTTTGTGTTTCCATGTTTCTGTGTTTAGCTGTGCAAACATGTTAAGAACACAGGATGCGTAAGGGGGGAATAGGCAAAAACAAGAAAGGCAGGATATCATTCCAGTTCTCAGTAGAGCAACGCACACCCATGAACTTTCAAGCCTGAGCTTAGCTCACATCTACGGTATAACAGTAAAGTGTGTTAGGATTAAACATTAAACACGGATGACTTTCTTAGCCAATAAATGTCAAGCAATGGAAGTTTAGTAGGGCCCATAATTAAAAGTGATTGCCACAAAAGTGAGACAGGAATAAACATTAAAGTAAAATAGAAATAAACATTAAACAGTGAGGCCTTTCTTAACCAATACATTTTAAGCAATAGAAGTGTTGTAAGACCCATAATTAAAAGTGATCGCCACAAAAGTGTGATAGAATTAAGCAATAAGGTATGACCAGGGGTTACATTAATCATCTATTAATCACATCTAGGGGTGTAATGTGGCATGAGGTGAAGAGTGCCACATACCCTTAGGGGGTGATTAACAGATGGTTACTGTAACCCCTGGCGGTACTTTACTGCATTTACAGCAATGTGAAAAAACATGTCCTTTTTTCTTTTTGCACTGTAGTTTTTTGTTTTTGTTTAAATTACCTAATTGAGATGGGAAATAGTCCATTGCCATCTAGAGTTCACTGCAGAGGCTGGTGTTCTCATTCTGTTCATCGTTTGCCATTCGTTTTGTGGATGGTTCGTTCTGCATGCTAGCTGGTGCAGTGAGCAGAGGCTAGTACATATTCCAAGATTGTGTTTTCAAAAAAATAAGTATATTTGGGACTGAAAGACCAAAAAACAAAAGCCTGAAAAGAAAATATTATTTAGCAGTTGTAAAGCGCATACGAATTGTGTGGTCACGAGTTTTACTCCAGGACAGACAGTGTGAGTAACATTATTTCCATGGCAGCATGAACTGCCACTCTACTACTTACTCATAGCACTCTGTACATGGTCTACAGGTTGTCATGATAGCAATTTTGTGCAGTAAGGAAAAGAACGTATGTCATGACAGCACCACAGAGATCTGCAGAAAGGAAACCGTTGTGCATCGTTTGTGTTAAATCATGATTGCCACAATATTTGGATTCTTTTTTAAGTTGTAGTGGATGAAAAGGTGGAGCGCTATTTCCAGTGTGAATGATTTTCCTGTTAAATAATCTTAAGGCTGTCAGGTCCTTGGTTCAATGAAAAACAATGAAAAAAAGAAAAAAAAGATTGCGTGAGGCTTCAAGGATAATGCCGTCAGCACTACTGATATTGGTAATTGGACCCAACAATGGGGGTCGGTCAAAACTGACATGGAATGCTGGAATCAAACCTAAGAATTCCAGCATTCCATGATGGACTTCATGTGAGGGATCATACTGCATGTAATTAGACTTCATATGGCTAATAATGAAAGATTATTGCAACCTTTCTTAGTGTTAGCCAGTCACATTAAAGCAATTAAAATGATATCTCTCTAAATAACTATTAAATACAGTGAAACAGAAATAAACATTAAATTGGGGTGCCATTACTAACAAAGAAATTTTAAGCAACATAAGTGTAGTAGGGCCCATAATTAAAAGCAATCACCACAAAAGTAGATAGAAATAAACATTGTACAGGGACGACTTTCTTAACCAATAAACCTTTAAGTCATGGAAGCGTAGTAGAGCCCATAATTAAAAACAATCGATGCAAAAGTGAAATAGAAATAATTAAAAGTGACCAGGACTTCATAATATAATTTTCCAGGAAGCAAAATACTGTAGAAACATAACCATGATAGAGCTAAAGACCTAAGGCATTTAGGCAGGAAACATAGGAGGAGACAGCGACAGCGAGGCAGACAGCCCATAGATAAACAGAACATGTATTGGGGTGATTATTATGCTAGATCACCCATAGTCTGGCGCACCTGCACATTGTTTCCATGGCGATGCTTGAGGGTGATGCATGTGTTGTATGAATGCTGTATAGCAACATCTACCGGGCACCGTAGGAACTATAACTTTTCCAACATCGGAGCGGGACGGAAACCAATCAGCATCAAAAATCTGATGTCCAGCACTGTGGCACAAAATCTTTATGTGTGGCAATGACAGCCACTGAACTATTCATTGTAACATAGTATTTTGATGATAGAAGGGATTTAGGGTCCATCCTGTCTGAATTTCCAAATTAAACAACTGCAAACACCTGTGAGTGGTGGGGTGCACAGCTCGAGCTTGCCGTGCCCGTCAGTAACCAAACGTTTCCAAAAAAGGCTAGCACACCAAAAATGAATAAAATGAGGTACCCCGTCAAATTCAATTCAATTCGGTCTTTATTTATAAAAAGCACCTTTCTTTCAACCAAGGCGCTTGTACGTACCAAAACACATATATTAAATAATCCCAACAAGACAATAAATTGATAAGGTCCAGTGATTAAAACTCTATAAGATACAACAAGAGCCTAAACATCTGGGTATCTGGGTATGCCAGGTCAAATAAATAAGCTTTAAGAGCAGTTTTAAAGCCCTGGATGGTCAGGCAATCTCGCACCCGATGAGACAGAGAATTCCTCAGGGTGGGGGCCACAAAGCCAAAAGACCACAAGAAGTCCTTCTTTTAAAGTTGCTTTATTTTGCAGTTTAGACAACTGTGAATCCCCAAAGAACAAGAGGACGTCTACACAAGGCCCCTACGCTTTGGGTTAAACAAACCCTGTCCCTCTTGCTGCACATCACTAGACATCACATCACTAGACAGTTTGCATATGGACACAGATCTAAGCCTGATGGCTGGAATGTTACCCATACACATGCTGTGTAATAACCCTTAGTGTCATTATTCCTCAGGAATTTTCTAACTGCTGCTTTAAAAAGCTAAACAGTTCTAATTTATACAACTTCCTTGTGTAGGTTATTCCAAAAGTTAAGCAAGAAAAGAAATGAAGGAGCTCATTTCACTAAAATATGACTATGTCTGGTGCTTGCATGACTTGCCTATATTGCAGGAATATGATTCTGCTATTCAGTAAGCTGTTTAAGTTGTGAAAGTTTACTCAAAAAAGAGAGATTTTAAAATATATTAATAGCAATTTCTCCCAGCCCAGGAGCTAATATAAGAAGCATATGTTCCTCTCAGAAGCTTAGCCACATCCCGTGTACTGTCTACTGACTTCTGCTATTGACATACTGCTGCACTGCTGCCTGACTTCTTCATCCTGAATAAACCACAGAAAGAAGAGAGGCCTGCTCAGCATGGGGCAGCATGGGGTTCAGAGGAATCTGCTACTGGGAATGTGACTCTCCTCATAGTCAATACTACGCTGGGACAGCTCACCAAGACAGTCCAGGATATGGGCTGCAAGCTAGATAATCTTACCTCCAGAATCCAGCAGCTGGAAACGCAGCTCGACACTGTTGAGCAGACTGTACAGAGGGCAGAAACAACATCTCCGAAATCTCAAGATGCGACTGCCACCTTTGAAAAGTAAAACATCTAGCTGCGGAAGAAGCTGAAGACACTTGAAAATCAAATGCAAGAACGTAACCTTCAGGTGGCCAGCCTACCAGAGACTACAGAGGGGGCAGACACCTTGAGGTTTGCCTGAATCCTCCTCAATAATTTACTGAACGATGCTGAAACTGACCCGGCGTATTCACTGGAAAAGGGCTTACAGACTTACTCCTAGATGTGCTGCAGCAGATCCAATAGCTCCTAGGGCCTTTATTATTGTTGGGGTTGGCGATCAAGATAGGGCCCTAGCAACAGCAAGGAAGAAGTGAACACTTCGCTATGGTGAAGCCAAAATCTCTTTATTTCCTGACTTGTCTTCATTATCGTCATATTTTATTTATAAAAAGCGCCTTTCTTATAACCAAGGTGCTTGTACATAATAACAGCTATAATAAATAATACCAACAATAATCAATAAAATCCAATACTTTAAAACTCTAACAATTATAATACTACCCTTAAAAACCAGAATATGCCACTTCAAATAAATAAGTTTTTAGTGCAGTTTTAAACTCCTGGATGGTCAGGCAATCTCTCACCCGACAAGGTAGAGAATTCTACAGGGTCGGGGCCACAAAGCTGAAAGACTGGTCCCCAGATGTCTTTAAACAGACCCTGGAAATCTCTAGCAATCCCTCATCAGTGGATCGGAGAGGGTGGAGGGGACAGTTAGGGTGAAGGAGATCTTGCAAGTAACTAGATCCCTGGTCATGTAGGGCTTTATAGGTTAGCAAATTGACCTTGAAGGTGATCCTCCACTGCACTGGAAGCCAGTGCAGTCTGCGAAGCACAGGCATTATGTGACTAGTTCTAGATGTACCAGTCAACAGCCTGGCTGACCCATTCTGCACTAGCTGAAGACAACGGACATCAGCCTCTGGTAGCCCTAAGTAAAGGGCATTGCAGTAGTCAAGGCGAGAGGTAACGAAGGCGTGGACCAACATTGTAAGATCATCAGGAGGAACCATGTGTTTCACCCGAGTGATATTCCTCAGATGGTAAAAAGAGGTCTTGACTACTGCTGGCACCTGTGATTTCAGGGTCAAGCCATCTTCAACAGTAATGCCCAGGTTTCGCACCTGGTCTGATGTAGTCAACGCAACACCCCCGAGACATAGTCCCAAGGGTGAACCTGCTGACAAACCCGTCTCCCAATGATCAGGATCCACAACCAATGCACACTTGAGATGCAAAGCTTTTGATAGAATTCATAGTTTCCTGTGGTCACTGAAAATCCAATAACAACTTCTTTTACCTGTTCGGCTTTGTGGGGTTTGAACTGGCCAAGTCCACCTTTTCAGTGAATCTAGGAAGGCTGGTAAATTGCTGTAAAAGACTGAGGAAGAACTGGCTGTACTGGACAATGCTGAATCTGACAAATTGGAGGGAATGTGACTTATTTCCTGAGCGGGACACTTATTTCAGTTGACTCGGTAGACTGGCAACTTATAACAGAGTTTATTTTCAGATTCTAAATAGGGTTGTGCTGTTTTTCTAAATAACGTTCATGTTTTCTTAAATTTTTATTGCTTATCAGAGTATTGGGATGGTTTAAATATGGGGAGAATATACTGCCTGTTGAATGTTTCTTTTAATCTTGGTGCAGTACTTTCATGGTTCAGACTTTAACGTGTACAATTTTGAAGAAATGCACTGGACAAGATGGTGCTTTCCCATCTAGACTGTCATCTTCATCCTCTCTGGTGGGTAACATAGTGCCTGTGCATCACCAGGATGGCTGTGCTGGAGACTGTTTGGGCTATTACTGTTCTCCCCTGCAGCAGGCTCCTACTCCTTAAGACTGTTCATTCGAACCACCCTTAGTGTGACTGCCTGAATGTGCATACTCAGTGTTCAGTTGCTTTATATTATTCCATCTCTAGACTCTGAATTATGCACCAGTACTCAAATTTCCAGTCAATATAGTTAAATATTTTAACTGTTTAGGCTGCTTCAGTGTTATGCCTTGTTACATGTTATGACTTGCTACATGTTTAAATACACACGTAATCTGTCTTGAGGAAGACCTGTGTCATGTAGGAATTAATTGTTGCTGTATAAGGGAATATGTGGGCTGAGCCTTTCATGGTAAGAGGGAATGTGTTTTTAAGGTTTGGATCTTTATTCCCCATAAGGTCGACTTGCTGACCCATAAAGCCCTACATGGACAGGGACCGAGTTACCTGCAAGAGCTCCTATGTCCCTACTGCTCCCCCCGACCACTCCGCTCCACCAATGAAGGATTGCTAGAGATTCCCAGGGTCCATTTAAAGACCTCCGGAGCCTGAGTGTTTGCATTTGTGGCTCCTGCCCTGTGGAATTCTCGACTTCATTGGATAAGGGGGTGTCTGACTGTGGAGAGCTTCAAACCAGCACTGAAATCATTTCTGTTCTCACTTGCCTATCCCAAGTATTAACTTAATTGATGCCTGGTATTATAGTGATTTTAATTATTTACAGTTTTGAAGTTTTATTGTAAAAGCACTTTGATACCTGCTGAATTGCACTTCCAACAAATAAAGTTTATTATTATGATTGTTATTATTATAGGGCATGCCCTCTAGTTCTGCTTGCACTCATCAGCTCTAACATCTGTGTATCCTCCACCCTGCCTATTGTAGGGATAATTTATGTTAATCCAGGCTAGCTATAATTTAGATCAAATTAACAACCCCCTACTAGTGTTCTTGTAATGGGGTGGGG
Organism: Neoceratodus forsteri; assembly: GCA_016271365.2. NCBI lineage: Eukaryota > Metazoa > Chordata > Ceratodontiformes > Ceratodontidae > Neoceratodus > Neoceratodus forsteri. Next base: position 1,335,844,809 of record CM057455.1, on the reverse strand, counting down.
GACTTTGTACTGTAAATGTGTTAAATGACAAACAAACGACAGTTCAGCACATGTAATGGATGCACACTACTATAAATCACAGCAGGAAATATCTTAATCAGTGCAGATTTATTTAGAATAAGCAATGCATCAAAAGTAAAAGAGACAGAGAAAACTAATTCTTAAATATCACAATACCGCATATAAAATGCTTCAGTTTCATCTTCTGAGTAAAGTATACAGGACTTTTTTATGTTTTGGCACTGGGGACAGCCGGTCAGTGGCAGGTTAAACTACTGACTTCACCATCAGGGTTCAGGTCTGTTCTTTACATTTCTGCTTCTGGTCCTTGGCGTGGCTCATATTACTAAGACTGGATTCTTAGGCAATTATAAAGTCACAGTTCAAAAGATAAATCTTTAGTCTCTGTTCACTCTGCAGTTTATTTGAAACAGGTTGGATGATTTAGAGTCTTTTTTTCCTCATTGCTGGTACTCACAGGATTACAGTTCAAACTGATTGTAAGACCCCACCTGGAGTACTGTACTAAGTTCTGGAGACCACATCTTTGGAAGGGCATAGAGAGAGTGGAGGCGGTCCAGAGGAGGGCAACTAAAATGGTGCAGGGTCTGCATCAAAATCCCTATGAGGAGAGACTAAAGGACCTCAATGTGTACACCCTGGAAGAGAGGAGGGAGAAAGGGAATATGATAGAGACCTTTAAATATTGCACAGGGGTTAATAATATACAGGAAGGGAGTATTTTTCAGAAGAAAAGGTGCTCAAGAACAAGGGGACATGCTACTAAGCTGGAGGGGGCAGATTCAGGAGATATGTGAGGAAGAACTTCTACACAGAAAGAATGGTGGATTCCTGGAACAGCCTTTCAGTGGAGGTGGTAGAGGCAAAAACTGTGGTGGGGTTCAAGAATGCATGGGATAAGCACAAGGAATCATAGTGGAAAGGAAGGGGGAGGGAGAAAGCGCTATAGATAGGGCACCATCTGTGGTAATAGTGTAACTAGGGAGAAATGTGCAGACAGGATGAGCCAAGTGGTCCTTATCTGCCATCAAATGTTATGTTTCTATGTTGCAGACAGCTCAGTACCCCATGCATCTGCCCCACCCTCATATCCTTGATGCTCCAGCCTTCCAGTTACTCATTTCACCTCTTATCTGTCCCTCCTGATTAAAGTGCATAAATCTAACCCATGTAAACACATAGGGTGAGATATTCAGACTGTGTCAGGTAGGAGCGCAAGCCTGGGTGCAGTGCACCTGGGCTGTGCCAGGGCATGGACCAGGCAATATTCAACGGTGCTGTGCCATGGCTCAGCACCATTGAATATGGCACTGAGGGTACCCGCACTGCACACAGCGCAGTGGCACTGCACCAGCACAAGTGGCAGAAGGGGAGCAGGGGGATGCTCTAGCGCAAGTGCAGTTATGCTAGGCACTTCACTTGCGATATTCAGTGCTGGTCATGCAAATGAGGCCATTATGCATGCAAGGTGCAAATGGGGACATTTGCATGTCATTATGGCCCCATTTGCATGCAGTGCGCTGATCCCCGGTGACTTGTGCCTGGTGCCCTGCCAGGCTGCAGCCATTGGGGACTGACACACTGCAGCCTCTTGGTGGACCCTGCACCCAGATGCCCAATCGCCGGCATATGTTACAAAATGCATGGTAGTCCAGTTGACCACTCTCCAACGCCCGATCATGGGCATATGTTCAAATATCCTTGGTGGTCCAGTGAACTGCTCACCAACACCTGCTCATGGGCATATGTTTAAATAACCCTGGTGGTCCAGTGGACAGCTTTCCAATGCTTAATCATGGGCATAAATGATACAACTATGTCTGCAGTAGATTACTTTACAACACAAATTTTGGAGTTACAAAATAAATTCTGTCCAGTACTAACAAGGAGAGTAAGGGAAACAGTGAATAAATGGATTACTCCAGAGATGTTTAAATTGATGAAACAAAGAGATCAAGCATGGAAACAATTTTGCTTGAGTAAAAATATCAGTGATTTTCAAAGCTATTGGAAATTAAGAAATGAATGCAAGATAAAATTAAGGTTATGTAAATCTGATTATTATACAAAACAACAAGATCCAAATTTGTCAAATCCAAAAAAATTCTGGTCTTCAAGCAAATCTTTGGTGTCTCCTTCCATAGATGTACAATCAGGTAAGTTCCTTGTTGAAGGAGTTATAATAAAAGATCCACAAGAAATGAGTACAGCCTTTTTATAACAATTTTTGGATATGGGTAAATATGGTGTAGATAAGGATGATCAGGACTTAAAGAACACAGTTATAGCATCTCAAAATGATTTAATATTTCATTTTAAAGAAATAGAGCCCGATCAGGTATTGAGAATTTTGAAGAAAATTCCTTTAAAAAATGTTGGAATTGATGATATTCAGCCAAGGTTTTTGAAGTTAATATCTTCATACATTCATAAGCCTTTGACAAAAATATTTAATTTGTCCTCAGAAATAGGGATCTTTCCACAACAATGGAAAAAAACTGTAATAAGACCAATTTTTAAGGGGGTTAATAGTAAAGATTTGGGGAATTACTGCCCTATTTCTCTTCTCCATCCTTTAGGTAAAATTTTAGAAAAGATAACAGAGGTACAAATTAATGATTACTTACAATGGACTGGGCTTCGGGCTCCTGAGCAGCATGGCTTTAGAAAATTTCATAGTACAGGAACAACCTTGGCCAGGTTCACAAACCACATCAGTGAGGCTATGGAGAGGGGTGAGTTAACTGGTGCTGTTTTTGTGGACCTGTCCAAGGCATTTGACTTGTTGACCATTGCCTGCTGCTCAGGAGCCTAGCTGCCAAGGGATTATCCAGATTGTCATTAGAATGGGTGGAGAGTTATTTATCAGGTAGAGAACTACAAGTTCTTTATGAGGGTTCAGTGTCAAAGAATAGAATTTTAGAAAAGGGCGTACCTCAAGGGTCAATCTTGGGACCCCATTGTTTTCCATATTTGTGGATATTATACCAAGTAAAATTCTTAAGGCTAAGACAATCTTATATGCCGATGATATAATATTATATAATAGCTCTAATTTATTAGATAAAATTGCCCAAGATTTGACTGCAGATTTTCAGAGTCTAGAAAATTGTTTGTTGGACTTAAAATTATCATTGAATATTTCAAAATCCAAGAGTATGATATTTGCCTCTAAACAAAAGTTGGTTAAATTAGGGAAACTGAATATGTTTGGTAAAGTTGAACTAATTTGGAGCAGGTGAAATGTTTTAGATATTCGGGAATGAATTTGGACTCAAATTTAACATTTTCAAATCATATATTGACTTTAACAAAATCAGTAAATCAAAAATTAGGGGTTTTAGTCAGGCTACAGAATGTGTTAACTTTACAAGCCAGGAAACATATAGCCCAAAGTATACTACTTTCTCAACTGAATTATAATTCATTTGTGTTTACTAGTTTGTCTAAACATGTGGTAAATAACTTAACAATGACTTTTCATAGTATCTGTAGATTTATTTATAGATTGCCTTATAGTACACATCATTGTACTTTATATCAAGTTTCAGGGTTTCTACCACCTAACTTGAGTTCCATTTACTCTCTTTGTTGTAAAACGGATAATGTATTGAGACAAAAAAGTCTCTGTCCCTTGTATTCTCTGATATCTGTAAGGGAAGCTCCTAGAAACTTGAGATCAAATTTTCTTTCTTGTTTAAATTTGAAAGTCACTAAAACTAAAATGGGTGCTCAAGCTTTTTCTTTCCAAGCACCAAAATACTGGAATGATCTTCCAATTGAATTGAGAACTATGAGTAGTCATAATTTATTCAAAAAGAAATTGAAGCATCATTTATTGAGTAGCTTGCAATATCACTGCTATTTTTAATAATTTGTATTATATTGTTTGCCTTATATGTCATGTATTTGTATTCCTGTATTAAGTGAATGTAAGTTATCTTTTTGTATAACATCTTGTGATTATTCTATAGTCTCGGGTCGCATATGAAAAAGGGCCTTGGCTCATATGTTTACCTGGTTAAGAAAAGAAATAAAAAAATAAAAAATAAAAAAACTCCCTGGTGGTCCAGTGGACTGCTTTCCAACACCCGATCATGGGCATAAGTTGTACCTATCCCTGGTGGTCCAGTGGAATCCCCCAACCCCCAGTGCCCAATCATGGGGGGATATAGCGAATGGACTCCTGGTGGTCTGGGGACCCCCCACCCACCACCACTGTGTTCCCTGCCACCCAGTACCCCCAGTCAGCGGTGGGTGGTGGCACCCACCACATGCCACCTGGCCACCTGCCAACTGACAGCGTGCAGTACTGTCTGTATGCTATTGGTCCACAGTGTGAGCCAATGGGCATGTGCAGACCATACTCACTACACAGATCTGATATGTGAATGAATGTGTTCATTCACATAGCGGGCCTGTGTAGTACAGTATGGTCTGCACACCCATTGGCCCACACTGTGGACCATAGAAACATAGAATGTGACAGCAGATAAGGACTGCTTGGCCCACCCAGTCTGCCCATTTCCCTACCTAATAGATAACCTTCAGATTCTAGTTAATCAACAATAGACCAATATGCGTACAGACAGTACTGTACACTGTCAGTCAGCGGGCAGTCAGGTGGCATGTGGGCGGGGTGCCGCCACTCACCGCTGACTGGGGGGGTACGGGTGGCGGGGGACCGCAGTGGGTGGGTGGGAGAGGGGTCCCCTAGACCACCAGGAGTACATTCACTATTTCTGCCCATGATCGGGTGCTGGGGGTGACGGATTCCACAGGATCACCAGGGATAACTACAACATTTGCCCACAATTGGGCATTGGAGAGCAGTCCACTGGACCACCATTATGTTAGTTCATTTATGACCACGATTGGGCATTGGAAAGCAGTCCAGTGGACCACCAGGGATATGTATCATGTATGCCTGTGATCAGGTGATGGGGGGAACATTGCTCCCGGGGCAGAGAACTTGTGGACAGTGGTCTGGGTGGGCAGGTAGCCACCCACAGCTGGCGGCTGGCATATTGCACCCTGCAATATGGCAGCTCACCTGTGGGGTGGCCTGGATTTGTTCCTGGTTTTACCAGGCACATCTTTGCACCCCCTTGAGTGGCGCAAGGCGGTTTGTGCCAGAAAATGTGCCGGACATCCAGGGCTGAGTATCAGTATGTGCCGCATTTGCATGGGCACACCCCCTGCACTTGCGCCATGTACATTACTGTTGTGCCCCAGTGCATCGGGAGTTGCGCAGTGCAACCTGCCGGGGCACATCAGTGGTTTGTGAATGGTGCAACCCTGTTGTGCCATGTGCAACCCTTTTTGAATATCCTGCCCTTACTGTATATAGTATTTATATTCACCGTTTTATAGTATTATCAATTGTGTTGTCTCAATTAGTCTCTTAAGTAATTTGTAATGTATTCATTAGTAATGTTTGCATTTTCAATCACATGAGTGCAGTGTGCATATTTATGTAACACATACAGAGGAGAGAAAGATTAATCTGGGTGGCCTGTGTTCAAGTCCCAGCTGAGGCACTTACTTCTTTCTCTCCTCTGTTTGTATGTGTTCCATAAATATGCACGCTTCACTCATGTGATTGAGAAATATACTTATGACAAAAATTTTAAAATATTCCAATTGTAGTTTTATTTTCTGTGATATCCTTACATTTGGTACTCTGCTGTGACAGCCTTGCATTTAGTATTTTTGTAGCATTTGTTAGAACCAGAAAAAAAGAATGCCAGTGCAATTATCATCTTTCACTTTCTTGGGTTTTTCTCCATCCAGTTACCAATAACACCTTCCCTTATTCTTACCAAAAACCGTCATTTTGGTTTTGTTTGTGTTAACAAGGGGGATTGAAACTAGAGGGGCTATGGGTGAGGGACATGGTGCTGGGAATCACCATGGGCAGAAGGTAGCTACCGGGGTCATTGAAGGTAGGACAGCAGAGAAGTTCAGCTTACAGAAAGGAGACCCTTATGGGGCGTCAAGGAAGCAGGGAGGAGAAACTGTTCTCACTTGCATGAAGGCTAATAGGAGTCCACACAGCAAAATGGGTGTGCTTGAGTGCCTAATGCACTTCAAATGCCAGGATCTGGTGTCCTTCATGGAGACCTAATATGGCAGAAAATGACTGAAGCACCCGAATATAGGGATACAGGCTATTCCAAAGGAATAGGCCCAATAGGAAGGTAGTTTGGTGACTCTTTCTAAAAGAAGGTGCTACTGTGTAGGACAAGAAGGACATCAGGGGGCAATCAATCAATCAATTTTATTTTATACTGAAGACTATATGAGCAAAACTGCCTGGTTTCACAAATGTCCAGTTGTACATGAAATTACAAAGATACTGAAAAGCATTTACAGTACACATTGTACATGAAGGTTGAGATAATATACAGAAATGTATTTACAAGCAAGAGAGAACAAATGTGCAAGTTAAAATACTTACTTACAGGACATAATTTATAAAGAGCATTTAGAGTCAACTACATACTTGGGATAACCAATAAGTAATAATAATAAACAGGAGGGCGGGGGGGGGAGAAGATGGGGTTGAGTAAAGGAAAAAACAGTCTGGGAGAAAAATGATGGATCGGGGAGAGGAAAAACAGAGTTAGATTCAGCCAGTAGTAGAACAAGTGCATGCAAGTTTTCTTGGAGGTGGCTCTTGTGGGTCCTTTGAAAGGCATTTATAGTGCTGCAGGCAAGGTAGTCCACTGGGAACAAGTTGCACTGTTTTGTGCCCTTATAAGCAAAGGAATTTTGTGCAAGTGTGGTGTGGAAGAATGGGATGCTGAAAAGCTAGAGGCTCCTCTGGTTTGGCGGGCAGGAGCAGATTTGGGGAATAGTGATGTAATGCTCAGTGGAAGTTTATTCAGGTGAACTTTATGGAGAAAAGAAATATTTTTGAGGGTGAAATGCCCCTCTTGAGGGAGCCAATTAATAGCTTTGTACAGGGTGCATTGGTGGGTTCTTCAGGGAAGTCCAGTGACAAAGTGGATGATATTATTGTAGCTAGACCTAAGTTTATAGAAGAGTTAAGAAGTAGGGGAGGGGTGTAAACGATGGATCCATAGTCCAGAAGGGGTATGAGAATGGCACTTGCTAGGCAGAGTCTAGATTCAGGGATTAAAAACTTACAGATGCTGTATAGGAGTCCCAGTCTCATGTGAACCTTGTTTATGATGTTAGAGATGTGGAGTTTGAAGGACAGGTGGGGATGAAGCAGAAAACCAAGGTATTTAAATTCTGAGACTTCAATGACATTTCCATGGTTATTGGAGAGGGTTAGATTTAGGGTGTGGGTTTTCCTGGGACCAGAGAAGACCATGTATTTCATTTTTTTAGAGTTAAGGACCATACCTTTATTGGTGAACCATGAGTGCAGATTCTTGAAGTTGGATTGTAGGCTGGTGAGCATCACATCTGGGTTTCTGTTGCTACAGTACAGTGAAGCATCATCTGCATAGAGGACCATTTTAGTGTTGATACAGACTTCTGGGAGCTTGTTGATAAAAAGAGTGAAAAGGAGGGGGCCCAGGATAGAGCCTTGGGGAACACCATATTTAATACGGCATTCAGAGGAGAACTGCCCATCGATAGTGGTCATCTGGGTTCTGTGGGAGATATAATTCCCAACCCAGTTAACTGCATTATTCAAGAGATGGAGGTTGGATAGGGTGTTCAAGAGCATATCGTGGTCAACAAGGTTGAAAACCTTAGTCAGGTCTACGAAAACTGAGCCAGTGAAAAGGCAGTTGTCTATGGCTCTATAGATATCCTTGGTGAACCTAACTAAGGTGATCTCAATGCTGTGAGTGGCTCTGAAACCATGCCGGGCATCTGTGAGGATGTTATAGCTGTCGAGAAAGGAGGTGATCTGAGAATCTATTACTTTTCCCAATATCCTGGAGAGAGGGGGCAAGAAGAGAAATTCGCCTGTAGTTTCCTACCTTGTTTTTTGAGCCAGGCTTAAACAGAGGTTTGACTATGGCCATTTTCCAGATGCGTGGGAAGGTGCCAGTGCAGAGAGAAAGATGTAAGATGTTTATAAAGGGGGCTATTAGAGGTGCAATGGCAAGCTTGAGAATTTTAAAAGAGAAATGTAATCCAGCTCAGCCAACCTCGGTATAAAAAGTAAACAACTTTATTCAGGGAGGAGACAAAGCCAATTCAGTGTTGAATAAACCTAATTCTAAGAACTGGTTATGAATGGACCTGCTCACCAATATAAATTAAAAAATGTCATATTTATTACATATCTTACAATCTTGTAAGATATGGAATAAATATGACATTTTTTAATTTATATTGGTGAGTGGGTCAATTCATAACTAGTTCTTAGAATTAAGCTTGAGAATTTTGAAATCAATCCGGTCTGCCCCTTTACTGGGTCTGGGGTTATAGAATGGATGAGCGCAATGGTGTCAGAGGGAGACAATGCCCGGAAGTAGAAACTGGGAATGGAACCTGAGTGGGACAATGTGGGAGAGTGGGAGGGGGGTTTAGCTGAGCCCAGGTGGGGTGAGGGGGAGGGTTTGTATTTATCTAAATCCCCGAAGAATGAATTAAATATGTTAGCCACATCAGAGGGATCATTAGTGAGCTTGTCCCTGTGCATGAGGGTGATGGGTTCTGCTTTCCTAACCCTGCTCAGGAGGTTATTTAGAGTACCCCAGAGTTGTCTGGGATTAGTATTTTCCCCAAGCTGTTTACTGTGGAGAAAGTTGACTTTGGCTGACCTGACAACTGCTTTGCACTTGTGGCTCAGAGCTTTGTACATTGTTAGTTGGGCAAGGTGCTAGTGTTTCTTGTGTTTGGTCCGGGCCCTGTCTCTCTATTCATTAATTTGAGGATGTCAGAGGTGACTCATTCACAAACATGGCCCTGTATCCTGATATTTTTGAGGGGAGTCAAATTTGTTGCAGACACTGTTGAAGATAGCTGAGAAACAATCTATGACAGCATTGATGTTGTCCATGGTTGAGGTGAATGACCAGTCAACCAAGTGAAAGGCTTGGGTGATGTCCTCAAGTATGCTGTTGCTTAAACATCTCGAGTAAATGAAATTGGGAGAGTGTTTAGGGGATTGTGCTGTCTAGTGGCAAAAGGTGGTGCAGTGGTCACTTATGCAATCTGGTAGTGTCCCAGCTTCAGAGATTCTGGAAGGGTTAGAGACAATGATCCAGTTGATGACCGACTGGGAGATGGTTTTATAGTTTGTCCTTGTCGGGGTGGTGATTAGTTGGTGTAACCCAAGGTCCAAGATGATGGATTTGCCAGTATCACATTGATAGGAGGTCAGGTTGATATTGAAATTCCTAAGTAGAATCCATTCCTTGTTGGGGGGTAGAGAATTCTTGATGTCTAGCAGGGATTTAAGATTGAAGGGGGGGGGTTCCAGAGGTGTGTGTATGAAGAGGGACTCGAGCTTGTTGAATTTTACATTGAGTTAAATTCTATAATAGAGAAATTCTTTGACACAAAGAACAGGCAGCCCCCACCCTTTCTTCTGGACCAGTCTTTCCTGAAAAAAAAGTGAAACCATCTAGTTCTATTTCCCCGCTAGAGATATTATCAGAGAGCCAGGTCTCAGACAGCACTATTATGTCAGTTATTGCCTTTAACCAAAGCCTGAAAGGCATCTTTCTTAGTGTGGAGGCTTTGCACATTGAGGTGAACAATATTTATGTATTTACTGCTTTTGGCTAGGTTGGAATCAGAGGGAGGATGCAAATTAGCAGGGCCTGGGTTGGGGTGTACAGTTCCCAATATAAGGAGGAGAAAAAAGAGGAGAATCAGTGTCACAGTGTGACAGTGTGACAGTGTCCCAGTGTAACAAAGTCCATCTCAGTCAAGTTAGTGAACAAAGTGGGAAAAATAACAAGGTGTTCTACATGCCCCCAAACAGCTCTGTGTAGCATGATGCCCAGCTGGTTGGGTAAATTAGCAGCTAGATTAGATACACTGGTGAGCCTGGGGTATTTCAATCTCCCAAGTATAAACTGTCATCTTGAGAGGCCTAACAGCAGGGCTGAGACTGAATTCTTCTCCACTGTCAAGGATTCCTAGATCAGCACATCCAATAGAATACTTGGTTTGTGACCATCCTTGACCTTAGTCTCAGCAGTAGGGAAGAGGTTACTCTGGTGTAAAAATTAAACAAACAAGCAGTGATCCCAACTGGTACTTTTCTACTTAGCCAGCTCTCAGTACAATACAATACAAATAGTGGCACCATGGTATTGACAGGCAGAATTTGCCAAATGAAGGACCTGATGTCCAAGGAAATGAAACAGCTGCACAAGGTTGATAATGCAGAGCACATGTGGTGTTCTTTGAGGAAGATTGTTTAAGCAGCTTTAGAGGTCTGCATTCCTATATGCAAGAAGAAGAAAAAGGCCAAGAGGTATCCCCCCCCAGCCTCACCAGGAACACAAGGAAATAGATTCTGAAACAATAGAAGGTCTGTGACCACTGGAGAGAGAGAGGTTGCTATCAGGCCAGAGAGGAGTACAGAGCAGCATTAAGAGACTGCAAAACTCAACTAAAGAAAGCCAAGGAGGGACTGGATGCCAGGTTAGCAGCAGGTGCTACAAACAACACCAAAGCCTTCTTTGGTACATGAATAGAAGGAGGAAGAGGAAGGAGGGGACTGGGCCTTTGAAGACAGTGGTAGGGGAAGAACCTCTGAGAGCCAGATGCTATGGCTGAGATGCTTACCAAATACTTTACTTTAGTGTTCACCAAAGGGCTCCTGGTGGGGGAGAGTGCTCTTTGGTAGCTGCCTACTTAGAAAAGATCAAGCCAAGTAATTCTCAAGATGTGAACAGGTTAAACCCAGGATAATAGTGGAGCTAAAGGAACAATTGGCAATGTCACTTGCAGTAAACTTTCAGAAATTTGTCAGAACTGGTGTGGTACCAGAGGACTAGGAACTGACCACATCTTGAACAAGGAGGAAGGTAATTTTTCAAGCAACTACAGGCCAGTCAGCCTGACATAAGTGCTGGGCAAGATCCCGGAGGCTGTTATCAAGTACAGAATAATGGAACCCTTGGCTGAGAACAAGGTTTTTGCTGCCTCTCAGCATGGCTTTATGTTGGGCAGAACATGTCAAACCATTCTGATTACCTTTTTCAAGAGAGTGACCATAAAGGTGAAGAGGGGCAGGACCATCGGCATTGTCTATCTGGACTTCAGTGAGGCCTTTGATATAGTGGACCATGATAGCCTCGGCAAAGTATGCCAATGCGGTATACATGAGACATAGACAAGGTGGAGTACTGATTGACTTGGGGGCAGGAAGAAGAGGTTGGTGGTAGTTAAGCACTACTTCAAGTGGAAAGGAGCACTCAGTGGGGTCACTTAGGCATTGGTGTTGGAGTTACTGCTCTTCAATGTTTTCTTCAGTGTTATGGAAGCGGGGGTCTCCAGCAGAATGCTTAAGAATGTGAATGACACTAAGCTGGCCAGGCTAGTAGACTCCCTTGGGGATATGGACAAACATCAGGAGGACCTGAACAAGCTGGGAGATTGTTGGTCTTATTCCTGGAGCCTCATATTCACTGTAGCCAAATGCAAAGGGCTACGCTTGTGAAGAAAAAACAGAAATAGGACCTACACACTGTGTGGGGCTCCTCTGGCTGGAGATGAGGACAAAAAGAGCCAGATGGTGGAGGGATCATAATAAAGGGCTGAATCAGGACAAGCAGTACTCAGTTGCTGTTTTGGGAACCAGCAGAATGGTAGAGTGCATCAAAAAAGGGGTGACCTTGGGGCCGGCCCACCGGCCCAGTGGTAGGGTTACTGCTCGCAGTGCCAGCGACCCAAATTTGGGAACAGACTCGGGCTGCTGGAGGGTAGGCCAGGGGGAGGAGGATTGAGCACCCAGTGGCCACTCTCCTCCTCCAGGGAGGGGTGGGATGCATGTCCTGCAGCTCTACCACCACCTGGGTGACCATGGGTGGAGGTGCAGCAGGACTGCAAGAAGAAGGGAGGGAGGACATGAGCCAGGGACTGGAGTGCTCACGCGTCTCGACGAGCGCCGCCCCTAGGTTCCACTAGCATGCTCACATCATGTGGGAGGGGACAGCAAAAATGGAAAAAGGAGCCTGCCACAGAGGATGGAGATGGGACCCTACTGCCCCAGACAATCCATAACTGGGCTGCCTATGGATGCCGCAGATGGACCTCCTGACACACACTAATGGACTTGGGGTAAAGGGGTTTCCCCCTCCTCCCCACGTGGGGGGGTAGGCTGATGCAGCATGGAGGTAGGTCCAAGCGTCACCACGGTAGGTACCCAGAAGGGACTAGGGGACCACAGTCTAGGGATTCCCTGAGGAAGTTCCACCGTGGCAGAGAGAGGGGGAAAAAAAAGGGGGTGACCTGCAGAGCTAGGGAAATAATCCTGCCACTTTACAAGGCCCTGGTCAGGTCCACTTGGAAGTACTGTGTGCAGTTCTTTACTTCTCAATGCAAAAGGACATTGAGGTAGTCAAAAAGGGTGAAACACAGGGCCAGAAAAGATCAGCACTATGGGGTACAAAAGCTATGAGAAACTGGAGGCCCTTAGCATGTTCACCCTGGAGAAAATAAGACTAAGAGGTGATATGCTCTCTGTTGATGACATACTGAAGGTACTGATCCACTCCCACCACTGTGAACTCTATCACTCTCTAACCTTCCTTCCACTATCTCACAGACACATCTCTCACTGTGCCAAACTAACCTCTAAATTCTGGTTTGGGGGCTCCCCTCCTATCTCTCATCCTCTCTCTACACTCCAGCTCCCCCCCACCCACTCTCTCAGATCAAATGACCCCCGCACCTTGACAGCCCTTCGCTGTGCCACCCTCATCGGTCAGACTGGTTTTGTCCATTGTTTCCCTAAAATCTGGAATTCCTTCCCCCCAAAATATGTCAATCCTCCTCCTCCAACTACTCCCTTACCTCTGCCCTACACAATTACCTTTCCCTCAGCTGTTCCTGCTTTAACCCACCTTAATACCTATCTCCAGTTTCTGCCTTCCTACCATGACACCCTTGGCAGGGTTCTTAACATCCTGAAGGGGGAAATCAGGGAATGGCTACCCCGTCTCCTCATATTCAATTCTTGCCTCTCCCCCTTCTCTTCTCCTCCTGCCCTTCTGGGTCACCAGTGTGCACAGCCTAACCCCATCCTTTTTACTCCAATGGCACTTGCGTACTACCTCGAGGCTGTTCCTGGTACACTCATGCACTTTAAATGGTTCTATCACATTATTACTGTTTTGCACAGTCATATGTTCTTTTGTATGATTTTGGACATGTAATTTACCCAATGTTCCACTACTGTTCATTGTACAATACCTTGTGTTCTAACTGTTGCACAATCTTACAATGTTGTATTGTTTGTACTACCCACATACTATTGTAACTGATCATCCTTCACAACCCTATGTAACCCCTCTCCCCAGGTCGCACTGTGAGATGAGCAACTTGTTGTTCAGTGTGCCCTCCTGGTGAAACATTTCAATAAATAAATAGATGACCAACTAGAGATGTTTGATATGATGAGCTCCAGAAGGAGAACATGCCCTGAAGCTCAGGGGTGGTACATTTACGGGTAATAAAAGTAGGTACTTTTTCTACCAGACGGTGATGAACCTTTAGAATAGCCTACCAGTGGAGACAGTGGACATGAAAACAGAACAGTTCTTTAGAGTAAGCAAGGATGAATTTCTGCTTGCCAGGGGACTCACTGTGTACCAAGAGCAACAGAGCAGGTAGGGAATCCCTATAAATTGTTTGTACATCATACCTAATTCATTCCTTGTTTATGAAGTGGTGGGGGGGGCACGAAGTACCTAGAGTCCCTTCTGATCTTAAATTACTATGGCATTAAGTAACAGTTAGACCCTGATTGGTTGCAAGGGAGTATAATATTGTTTGCTGTAGTCTAAATACAGTTATGCAGAACAGGATTAGATTGTCTGCTGCCGCTATTTTAGATGAATAGAAATCTGCTTGTCCATGTTCAGGATAAACCCAATAATATATCAATTAAATCGGGTAGACACTAAGACATAGACCTACTGAATCACTCTGTTAGATGTAACTTAAACACCGAGCTCTCTGTTGTTTAGACTCTCACATTAATCTGTGCTTCCTCATGACATCTCTGTACTAGTATTAGCAAGGATGGGAGAGTTCCCATACCCTGTCATTTTCTCAGTGTATTTCTGGGGATTGTGTCAAAAGCTGACTTGAAATCACTGAAACAAGTGTATATACTGTAATCTGTCTTCTTTTATGTAGATATATTTATCCATTAGATAAGTGAGAATCTGGCAATTATCCATAGTGTAGTATCCTCCCTAATCCCACCTGACAGTCAAGATCTGACTTTGTTTGAGTTCACAGAAAAGCTATCTGCCAACAATTTTAGTCTATAAAGCATATGGGCTTACAATTAGTAGGATCTGCCCTATCCTCTTTCTTGTACAGGGAGGTGAGAATGTTACCCCTTAACCCATCAGGAAATGTGCTGATGGATAATTTTTTTATTTAAAGGTTGGGCAGTGAAAGGTACTCTGAGCTGAAACAGCTCATTCCCAGCTGTGTCCTTGGGGGAGGGTAACATGGGAAATATACAGCATACATTAGTAGAGAATACAACAAAGGTTACATAACAGTGAGGAGATTACACAGTATTGCTATAAAATTACAATCAGCAAATTGATACAACATTAGTAATTGGGGCATAATACTATGATCTTTATTAATGTTGGGGCCCACCCTGCAATATTGCATAAATACAGATCTGTAGGCACTTGGTGCTCCTCTGGTGCTTTTGTTTACAAATTGTTGCTTTATGTGGTCTATTTATTGCAAAAATAAACAAACAACAACAACAAAAAACTCTAGTCAGAGCTAATATGGCTGCAGAATAATGAATTTGCAGCATAGCCTTCTTATTATCCCACCTCATGAACCACATTGGTGAAAGTGTTCTAATCCCCGCCAAAATGTGATTGTGCACCACCAAAACAGCATTCCAAGCGACAGGTGCAAAAACACATTTTGAACAGGATTTGAAAAATTACAGTTGTCACATTCATGAGGTGGTGTAAAAAAATGGCTATGTTGAAAGTTTGGGGACATAACATTTAAAATCATGGAAATTAGAGTGAGTGAAGAGAAAATTCAGTATACACTTTTAACTGTCATTTTTACATATTTTGACCCCAGATTTTCAACATAGCCCTCTTACAACTGCACCTCATGAGCAACAGTGGTGAAAATGTTCAAATTCTGCCCACAAGGTAATTTTACCAAGTGAACGTGTAATCACCTTCAGAGCAAGATTTGCATAGTTCCACTGCCAGTATTCATGAGGTAGGGTCCCAGAAAGGTCACGCTGAGTATTTGGGGTGAAAATATGCAGAAATAACAAAGTTATGCCTCAAAGTTCAAAACCCCATTGAAGTACATTGAACCACTTGCCTTAGTTTCTCATATTTCAGTCAGTGGTTCCAGCAACAAAGCATGTCTTTGATGGGAGTGTGAATCTTCACCCTGGGACCTGTTCAGGTGAGTGAGGGTGTGTGGGGTGGAATGGGGTGGGGGGATGACTGCTAATTGAGAGGTCAGGGAGGCAGGGATGAGTTTATTGAGGAAGCATTTTCTTTTTTACAGAAAAAAACATAAAGGGATGGTTTTCTTCATTACAGGTTACATTTGTAAAACTAATACGGGGATGGTGATTAGAGAGGGTGTGCCATTAAACAGCATGAAAATAATGTATACAGGGGGCTGGAGATCAGAGGGTGGGGGCATCACTAGACAGCATGGAAACATGAAAATATGGGGCCAGTGATTACAGGGCAAGGGGTGACACTAGATACCAGGAAAACATTTTATAAATAGAGGGCTGGCAATCAGAGGGCAGGAGTGCCACTAGACACCAGGGAAACATTTTATAAATAGGGGTCTGGTGATCAGAGGGCAACAATGGCACTAGACACCAGGAAAACATTTTATAAATAGGAGGAGGGTGACCAGAGGGCAGAGGGTACCACAAGTAACCAGGGAAACATTTTGAAAATATGGAGATAGTGATTAGAGGGTGGGGGTGCCACTAGGCATCAGGGAAACATTTTATAAATATGGGATCAGTGATGGGAGAGCAGAGGGGTCATCTAGACACCAGGGAAACAGAAATATTACAGGGTGGGGGTGCCACATAGCTCTGAACCCTGTAAGTAAATCAGAAATGAGCACAGAGCAAGAAAATAGTGTGTGGGGGAAGGAGGATGGAACAGCACTGTAGTAAAGAGAGAGGACCACATGTGCTTCAATTCCACTGTGGAAGGACACAGTCAAGGTATCTGGTCATGTGCTTCCAGAGTCCCCTCTATCTACTTCATAATAGCAATATATTGGAAATATCACATAGCTCTGCTATGCAGCCATAAAAACTAGGGTTGAAGCACAATTCCACAAAAATATTGTCTAGGGTAAAAGAAAAGTCCCCTGGCTGTTTGTGAATGTGTAGCATGGTATTACTTAGGTTTGGAACGATTGATTGACAGAGCACTGGCATTGCCTTACCTTCACCCTTTATTTGCAAGGCATAATAATTTACTTCCACATGAGTACTTTGAGAGAGGGTGCCAACGCTAGGGCAATGCCAATGCTACAGTGAGCAATCATTCAAACCTTGAGGAAGAGGACATTTACCTACTTTTGTGACTGTATTTTTCTACCCTTACTGAAGCATTAATATCATTTTTTTTACAGTGAATTTCCTGATTTTTAAAAATGATTTTTAATAACAGATGCAAACCACTTTGTGATGACACTGTGGGTTGCAAACCAGCCTTTACAAATCAGCTGAGGCATTTTGTACTTCCTGATTTCAGATGGGAAAGTGGTTTCATACTTAGTGTGAGACTTATGACAATGTTTTTTGGTGTAGCATATTAACTGGTCTTATCCAACAAAGACCTGGGACCAGATTTTCAAAACTGCAGAAATTGCACATGTGCAATATAAAATGTTAAGCAAGGGCTTTCCTTGAACAAGCACAATTTATGTTGTATGCACACATATTTTCAAACAGGTTGCATTTTTTTTGTGGCTTTTTAATCAGCTTGTGGCTGCTTGCGCAGATGTTTAATCATATGCTATGCCTGTCATAGCATTTGTGGAAAACCTGGAAAATGTCACCTGTGCCCAGAAAATGCTGAAGACAACATTTTGAATTGGTCAGAGGACTTAGTCCCTGGGCTATGCCAGGTTCCCTGAAAATCAGGCCCCTGTTTTTCCTGATCTGTGTATGTGTGAACAGTGAATTCTTTTCTTTTCTTTGTGACTTTCTTTTTTTTTTTAATCTCTTTTCAAGAGCACAAAATGCTCCATCCTTGAGATAAGATCTAAAGAAACCAAAACATTTCAGGCTTCAAATACCAGACATTAACAAGTTACTCATGAGCACATATTTTAAATATCCCTTTTCTTTAACTTTAGGGGCTCGATTTTCAAACAGAACACTTTGGCTCAAGGTGCCAGCGCCAAACAGCTTTGATACAAATGGCACTTTACAGCAAAGTTTGCGGCACTCATGGTTTTCAGTTGCAGGCTGCATTGAAATCAGAATGCTGTGTGCCAAAGCAGCCCTGTGCCACCCTTACAGCAGAAATGCCCTTACTCCTGGTCACAAGAGGGCTTGCACCACAGTGTGGCTGCACTACCACTTTATTCAGAATTCTAGAAGCCCCACCCTGGTCACAAGAGGGGGCTCATGTTAGACCAGCCAGGAGCTGGTCTAAGGACCCTGCTCCACTGCCTGGCAGGTAGAGATGCAGCAAATTTAAATTTTGTCGATGAAGTGTCCACAAAGTGGGCACTTCGCATTGTCACCCCACTATGCAAAGTGGCCAATGCAAAAGGTTCACTTCGCCTTGTGATTATTACTTCGTGTTGTCATTCTGCCTTAACACGAAGTAAGGCGAAGGGACAACAATATTGGCAGCCCTTCAAACACAGTCACTAGAATTAATGTGCATCCCCAAAATGCTCATGTCTTGTGTCCAGAAAACTCCCCAGTGCTGACAAAGTGAAATGAGAGTACAAGAAATGCAAAGTCTCCCAGAATTAATGGCGCACTCAGGCATCATGCATGCAATAGTCACACACAGTCACCAAAATTAATGTGCATCCCTGAAATGCTACTGTCTTGTGTGCAGAAAATTCCCCATTGCTGATGAAGTGAAATGAGAGCATAACTAGAAATGCAAAGTCTCCCAGAATTAATGGCATACTCAGTCATGTATGCAGTGGTCACACACAGTCACCAGAATTAATTTGCATTCCCAAAATGCTAGTCTTGTGTCCAGAAAATTCCCCAGTGCTGACAAAGTGAAATGAGAGAGTAACAAAAAATGCAAAGTCTCCAAGAATTAATGGTGCATTCCATCATGCGTGCAGTGGTCACACACAGCACAATAATTAATGTGCATCCCCAAAATGCTCTTGTCTTGTGTGCAGAAAATTTCTCAGTGCTGACAGTGAAATGAGAGTTTAGCAAGAAATGTAAAGTCTCCCAGAAATTAATTAATGGTGCACTCTGTCATGTGCGCAGTGGTCACACACAATCACCAGAATTAATGTGCATCCCCAAAATGCTATTGTCTTGTGTCCAGAAAATTCCTCAGTGCTGACGAAGTGAAATGAGAGTGTAACAAGAAATGCAAAGTCTCCCAGAATTAATGGTGTACTGCAAATGCATAGACA
This sequence comes from Neoceratodus forsteri, assembly GCA_016271365.2. Classification (NCBI taxonomy): domain Eukaryota; kingdom Metazoa; phylum Chordata; order Ceratodontiformes; family Ceratodontidae; genus Neoceratodus; species Neoceratodus forsteri. Next base: position 1,335,825,996 of record CM057455.1, on the reverse strand, counting down.
GAGTAAGATTGCGCTGCACACTCAAGAGATGCAGACGCAAAGGCACAAGAACACCTAACCAGTGCTCACAAGTCACAAATCCAAATCTGGAAAAGAATACCTAATACCTTTTGTCATGGGGGGGTAGTGCACAGCAGTAACAGTGCACGATACCCCAAAGCAGTATAAAAAAATCATGCAGGTGCAGTGGATAGCAGGTTCACACTGCTGCAATTACTCTGTGGCACAATAAAAGCTGTCTGATTTAATAGTATGCAGCACACACACACACACACACACACACACACACACACACACACATCACACACACACACAAAGTAATGCGTAGCAAATTGAAAACCTTTAGTAGTATAACCAAATGTTTTAAACAAACTGAAATTATACACTGCTGCACCACAACAGTCAGCAAAAAATTGTCAAGAATTACTGAAAATATTGCTATGTGTACATTAAAACAGTTATACAAGAAAAATATAACCAAAACAAAAAGACTGCCTTTTTCTCCCAGTTAAGCAACCTACACCACAGATGCGCCCCTCCTCCAGAGCACACTACACAGTACATAGATGGACTGTTCTAAATTAACATTCAAAATCCACACACAAACAATAGACACTCGATGATATGAGCACAGGAGGGTTTCCTACAATCGATGTACTAAATTGTGAGCAAAAAATTAAAAATAGCTCAAAAAGGCTTTTTTAACAGCTTTTAGAGGATTTGAATTGCAGAGCTCTGAGAGGATTCTGTCTCCATCTTCCACTCTACACACACACTACACAGAACTGAGACTGTGCAGAATAATCTAGAGCCCATGTGACCTGCAATCCCATGAAGCACTGCAAAAGTTGCCTTTGGAGCTCAAAAACATGGTGAAGTACATTGATTTCAATGTACTTCATCTTAAAATTGGTGGAGAAGTGGTTTGGGGAAGGTGGAATAATGCAAAGTCATTGTTTTCAATGGACTTCGTGTTTCCCATTATGATGCGAAGTACTCTGTTTCGCATTGCAGAGTACGTCGCGGATTCTGCGCTACTCCGCAAATCACTTCGCGGAGTGAAGCTCGGCCACTTCATCCACCACTACTGGCAGGGTGGCAATTGGGGGACCTGGAAGGTGGGGACCAGGGGCTGATGGAGCCCTGAAGGTGACAAAGGGGGCAGTAGGAGCACATTAGCAGTGGGAGGGGTGTGAGGTGGCACCTGGCAGAGGTGCCCTCCAACATGTCACAAAGCTGATTGGGCTGGGTGGGGGAGCATGACCAGACCATCATGACCCAGACCCCAGTTGACATCAGCCCTGGCACCTGCCCCACAGAGCCCACAGTTCCCTAAATGCAGTGGGTGGCAGTGGAACCAGTTACAGGGTGCATTTGGTGGACAGGGATGTGCCTCATGCACCACAAAATTCCTTAGATGCACAGCCTTTTTACTTCCTAGTTTTGTTTGTAAAATCAGCTTTTTATACTTACTGTGAGACTTGCAACACTGGTTTAAAGAGTGCTGCATGAATTTGCCTCTTCCAACAAATAAGGTGGTGCATAAGTTTGCCTTTTCTGACAAATACCTATTTTTATGTTCTGTACATGCACAAGCATAATTTCATTCTTTTGTTTATAACATCCTTTTTTTTTTAAAAAACAAATCTCATTTCAGGAGCACCCAGAAACTCCACTCTTGCTATAGAATCAGATAAACCTGAAAGTTTCATGCTTCAAATTCCAGCCATTTTGTAGTTATTGATGAGCTAAAATAACCCTTACTTTTGAAATTCAGGTGTCGGTTTTGGCAGCTGGTAGAAAGTGTTTTTGCCATGAAATCATAAACCTGCTTTCACAAATCCACAACAGCATTTTTACTTCCTAGTTTCAGTTGTGAAATCAGTTTCTTACTTAGTATGAGACAGTAGTTTTTTTTTTTGGGGGGGGGGATTTGGCCTTATTAAAGACATAGGGTGGGATTTTCAGAAGTAATGAAAAGAATGCAACTCCTTGTTATGCCAATGCCAGAAACTGCTCTGATACTATATGTCTAGACCGTGTTCTGTCTTAATGGAACTATTTTCAAAAGATGGACATTGTGTTGTGTTGTATTGTGTTGCGCTGTAGTTATTTTACCAGTAAAAGGCTTCATGGAGCAATGCTTATTTACAAGGAAGTCCTGATTAGGACAGCATACAAAAATCATTTTAAAGAGCACTTGAGTTATAAACAAGATACATGATAATACAACAATAGGACAGATACAATAATACAGTATGAGCTGACAAACAGGAGCAGCAGGCAGGGAGACTTTACATAAGATGCATGAGGAAAATTAAAAAAAATATGTAACCCCTAGATGGCGCTATCCCAGGGGCTACTACCCCTGCCTGATTTGCCACTAACAGGTTGAGGGGCCTGGATCCAATGGCGGGTGCCTCCACCCAGAGGTCAGGGTTTGCAATAGTTAAACTAACTTGGTCACAGCCCTCTGGGACACTGCAACCCCCCTTTCTTCCCACTAGTGGCCCACACAATATATCAGAATTACCTTCACAGTATACACTTACCCCAGGTCTGTTCGGCACTGGGACCTCCTGTGAAATGAGATACAGTGCAACAATCACAGTACAGTACTTTAACATAGACAAATACCTCAGGCAGTATAACTTTGCTGAAACAAGCAGCTCTGATTTATTTAGGGATATAACAAGGACAGGGGAAATCAGGTTAATTAGCTTATCACTCTAATAATCTACCTATGGCTCTGTGCACAGGCCTATCCCATCAGTTACTGTCCCTGGGTACCTAAGCCCTAGTGGCTAGTCCAAACTGTGGCAGCTGGTAGGGCCCTTTCACACAGAGAAAAGGAGAATTAAACAGTCAGCAGTACAGTAATTCCATTTGGATTTAATGTGGCAATTCAACAGGAGCGACCTGAATTAGTACTCACGACCTCCAAATAAGATAGGGTCCTTCAGTGTCAGCAGGGCTCACTTGAGGTACACAAACCTCTTCACATCCATATAAAAGAAAGCACTATACCAGGCAGGCTGCATCTGTATCCCGATCGCAATTACTGCACAATACCCGGGAGAACACACAGCAGATTCAGTTCCTGACAGACAGAGTGCAATTTTCAGCAATTCCTCCAGTCTTCTACAGGGTGAGCCTGGTTTCTACTCTTCAGAGATCCTTTGATTCTTTTCACAGGACAGATTCAGTCCTAACAAGCTGTTACACAAGCTGCAGACCGGAACTCTGGGCCTTACACACGTTTTTGACTAAAACTGCACACTGAAAAGCACAGGGCTCCTTCCTTCTTCACTGCCAAAGCTCAACTGAAACTCCAACCGACAAAACCGGCACTTCCTTTGAGTTTCTCCCAGTTCTTGACTGGATTGGCTGTCACTCTCAATCAGACTGCTGCTGTTGGTCCAAAAGGCACTGAAGTCTAAACTACATCTCCTGGAGTCACTGCCCATACAATCCTCTTGTGGCTGGCTCAGATTATGAGTCCAAGTTCTGATTCGTCCAAGGCACCATTTTAGAGCTAGCTTACCCCACACTGATTGGTCCAGTTCAGCAGTTCAAAACTAGAATGGGGAACTAGCAGACACAGTTCTGACTGCAAAGAAAGCAGGTTAGACAAACTGTAATTTCATTATTACTCTAAATAATTTCTGGCAAACAGTTACATCTTTCAGATAGGTTCCCTTTGCACTCCTAGTGACTGCAAAATGAAGTGAATTGGCAGCAGCTCGAGTGGTACTCAGAGAACACACAGTCCCCCATACAAATTATTATGTCTGCAAGCAGACAGCTCTTAAAGAGACAGTACCAGAGGCTCTAAAAACACTCACTGATAAATGGCTTAAATGCCAAACACCATTCAGGCTTGGAGCATTCAAGCAAGCTCCTGGAAGTCTTTTGGGAACCCCCATTTGCAGGGGGGTTACAAATATATAAAAAAATACAGGCAGAGAGTAGATATAATAGCATATACATGGTATGCAGTGCAAAAGAAACATGGCATAGTAGTGTAGGTACATAAGATACAGAGGATGAAACAACCGTACAATGATCATTGAGGAGAGCTTTGAACACATTATGACTGAACAAGGACCCCAACTTAAGAGTGGATTGCAGTTTGTTCCACGCAGTGGGGATAGTGCATCTGAGTGAAGATTTGCCAAATTGTGTGAGACACCTGGGAATTTCAAGAAGAATGGAATTATTTCTCCTCAGAGCATAAGGAATTGTAATTCTATGAAAGAGCTCTGTAATGTATGGTAGCAGGTTATTTTTTAACACCTTTAAATCCATATATAGAGATATTTTAGCTGCCTTGTTCAGTAGGGCCAATGAACTGAAGCATACGTAGAATAGTGGAGGGTCCTGGGGCCCAGGTTGGTTTAAATCTGAGTGACCCATGATAGAGCACATCCAATTTGCTAAGCATGTGATAAAATAACATCTGTAGATCAGATTGGCATAGTCTATGACCATGAGAAATGTGGCCTAAACCTGTCATTCCCTTGCATTAGCATTGAAACAGTATTTATTTCTATAGTAGAAGCCTGGCATGGAGTTTTTTTTACAGAGGGGTCTTAGCGTGAGTGGTGAAAGAGAGTTTGCTATCTTAGACCCACATACTTGTAGCTGTCCACCAGCTCCAGAGAATTCCTTAGTAATGTGCTAATAGTGAAAGAGGGAATGCAAGTAGGGAGGGAGGGAGGGACCCTTTTGCTGAAAAAAGCATTATCTTAGTTTTAGTGGCATTGAATAACAATTTTGAATGGAAGAGGCTAAGCTGTAAACCACTGAATATGGCTTGGAGATTAAATAATACTGCTTCAATGGTGGGTCTCGAAATGTACAGGTCAGTATCATCAGCATGAAAATGCAGATTGGCTTTATCGATGTTTGAACCCAGATCACTGATATAAATCATAAAGAGGAGATGACCTAAAACCAACCCCTGTGTGACTCCCTTTCATAGGGGAGCACATGTGGAGGAAGACCTTCTACTTTCACCTGTTCTTGTTGCCCTGATACGTAGTTGGAGAATCAAGGCGAGGAAGAGGATATACTTACTCCTATGTTATGAAGCTTTTGTAGAAGATTGTAGTGGTCAGTGGTGTCAAAAGCTTTGCTGAGGTCAAGGAAGAAAGCACCCATAAGTTTATGATGTAGGGCACACAGCCAATCATTGGTAACCCTACCAGGGCAGATGTGTTTCTCTGCTTGGGTCTGAAGCCAGACTGCAGCAATGTATTTGCTTGTTGAAGATAGTCACGCAGACTGGCGAATTAATGTTTTATGGTACGTTATATCCAGTTTTGGATTAAAAAGTGCTAAATGTAGATGTAAATAATAGATAAGGTTACTGTCAGTCTGAAAACTAAGCGTACTAAGGCAAGGCAATTTTATTTATAAAGCGTCCTTTCCCAAAGGCTCAGGGTGCTATACCTAATTTATAATTATAAGACAATCGTATCCCATAAAGATAAAAACACAATAAATACCTCTCACTGCCATTAAAATACTCAGACATCTATACATCTGAAAACTTGCTAGCTGGGGAAGGCCTGCTCAAATAGTTAAGTTTTAAGTGACCTTTTGTAGCCTTCCACTATGTTTATGATCTAGGACACACAGCCAATTATTGGTAACCTTAGCCAGGGTGGATATGTTCCTGTGCCTGAGTATGAAGTCAGGTTGCACGGGACAATGGTATTTGCTTGTTCAAGATAGTCATGCAATCTGCAGAATTGCTGTTTTATGGTATTTTATATCCAGTTTTAGATAAAACAAATGCTAAATATAGATGTAAATAATAGACAAGATTACTCTTGGTCTGAAAACTGTGTCCAGCCACATTTAGGCTTGGCAAGGCAATTTTATTTATAAAGAATCCTTTCCCAAGGGCTCAGGGCACTGTACATAATTTAAAATTATAAAACAAACGTATCCCATAAAGACAAAAACATAAAAAAATAAATACATCACAGCCATTAAAATGCTTAGATTACTATACATCTGCAAGCTCACTACCTGGGGAATGCCTGCTCAATTTTTTAAGTGAGCTTTTGCAGGCCTCCACAGTGCCAGCAGAGTGGATACTCCCTGGAAGAAAGTTCCATAACATTGGAGCTGCTACACCAAAAGCTCTGTCCCCAGATTGTTTCAACCAGTAGGACGGCACGACAAGTAGGCCACCATCAATGGAGCAGAGGGGTTGGGTTGGACAGTAAGAAACCAGTAGATCTTTCAAGTGGTAATGCCCCAAACCATGCAGGGCCTTGTATGTTAAAAAGCATAACTTGAAGGTTATGCACCACTGCAAAGGCAACGAGTGCAGCGCACTCAGGACTGGCATGACGTGGCCCCTCTGAGAAGCTCCCATCACCAGCTGAGCTGCAGCATTCTGGATCAGTTGCAGGTGTTGCATTAAACCTCCAGATAACATTAAGTGTAGAGCATTGCAGTAGTCCAACCTAGAGGTAACAAAAGCATGAACGATCGTCGACAGTTTAGCAGAAGCCAGATCTGGTTTGATTCTAGCAATGTTTTGCAGATGATCAAAGCCAGATCAGACCACGACTGACACCTGTTGGTCTAATGTCAGTCTGCAACCCAGAATGATTCCAAAATTCTTAACTGCATCATCCACAGCAAGAGGTTGGCCACCCAACACAGGAAGGGCTCTCGCATCTCCCATCACTTTTGCACCCCTTCAACTTGACCCAATCAACATGACTTTTGTCTTCCCTGGGTTGAGACATAACCAATATGAGGCCATACAGTTAGTTATCTAGGTAAGACAGTGCCCTGCATGATCCTCACCAGGAGAACAAGACAGGTACAGCTGAGTATAGAAACATAGAACACAAAAAACAGAGAATTTGATGGCAGATAAGGACCACTTGGCTCATCTAGTCTGACCATTTCCCTACCCAATGGATAAGTTGCAGATCCTGGTTAACCAACAGCCCACTTCCTCCTACCCCCACCTAGAATTGCCTTATGTCTGTCCCATGCATTCTTGAATTCCTCCACTGTTTTTGACTCCACTACCTCCTCAGAAATGCCGTTCCATATATCCACAACCCTCTCCATGAAAAAATACTTCTTCACATTACCGCTGAGCCGTCCCCCCTCTATCTTCAAATTGTGCCCCCTTGTTCTTGCACATCTCTTTTTTTTAAAAATGCTACCGTCTTGGACATTGTTGATTCCCTTGAGGTACCTGAACATTTCTACCATGGCCCCCCCCCCCTTTCCTCAAGGGCATACATATTAAGCTCCTTTAATCTTTCTTCATAAGTCTCCTGATGCAGACCCTGCACCATTTTAGTTACTCTCCTCTGTACCGCCTCCATCCTATCTATGTCATTGCAGAGATGGGGTCTCCAGAACTGCATGCAGTACTCCAGATGGGGTCTCATCAGCTGTCTGTACAGAGGAATAACAACTTCCTGTTTTCTACTGGTGATGCCTCTCCCTATACATCCCAGTATTTCGCCAGCCCTCCTTACTGCCTTCTCACATTGCTTGCCCACCTTTAGGTCATCTGATATGACTACCCCCAGGTCCCTTTCCATTTTGGTTGTTGTCAATGTCTCACCCCCCATTGTGTACTCTTCTCCTGGGTTTTTGTTTCCCAGGTGCATTACTTTTCACTTCTTTGCATTGAATCTAAGCTGCCATACATTTGGCCATTCCTCCAACCTTGCCAAGTCCTTTCTCATCCTTTCCACCCCACCTTCTGTATCAACCCTGTTGCACATCTTTGTGACATCTGCAAAGAGACATACTTTTCCTTCCAGTCCCTCTGCAATGTCACTTATAAAGACATTAAAGAGGACCGGTCCCAGTACTGAACTCTACGGTACCCCGCTAGTAACCCACCTTTCTTCAGAGTGGATTCCGTTTACTATTACCCTCTGCGTCCTATTGTCCAGACAGTTTTTTACCCAGGCTACCACCTTGGGCCCCACTCCAAGACTGGCTAACCTGTATATTAATGTTTTGTGTGGGACTGTGTCAAATGCCTTACTAAAGTCAAGGTAGACCATGTTCACAGCCCCTCCCTGGTCTACTACTTTGGTCACCCAGTCAAAGAAATCTATTAGATTCATCTGACATGACCTTCCCACTGTGAATCCTTGCTGCCTTGGGTCCTGTGCCCCACTGGCCTCTAGGAACTCAACAATGCTTTCCTTCAGAAGTGATGCCATCATTTGCCCTATGACTGAGGTCAAACTAACAGGTCTGTAGTTTCCTGCCTCAGTCTTGCTCCCAGTTTTGTGAAGGGGAATCACATCCGCCCACATCCAGTCCTTAGGTACCACACCATCCTCCCATGAGTTGCTAAAAAGGGTAGTCAGTGGTGTCACTAGTTTTACCCTTAGTTCTTTTAGAATTCTTGGGTGAATCCCGTCAGGCCACATTGCTATGTTCATCTTCAGTTTTAAGAGTTCTTTCAGAACCCTTTCTTCTGTGAAAGGACTGGTATCAACCCCCCTATCCAGAGTGCTTCTATTCTTTGGTTTAGGTACCTGTCCCTCCTCTTCTTTTGTGAATACTGAGCAGAAGTATTCGTTCAGTATCCCTCTTTTTCACTGTCACCCTCTGCCCACCCTCCTTTCCTTATTAAGCCCTCACTTCTCCCTCCTTGGTCTTTCTTTCACTCCCTAATGTACCTTTAAAAGGTTTCATCCCCCTTCTTAACTGAGTTGGCTATCTTGTCCTCAGTTTGGGCCTCTGCTATTCTGATTGCCTTCCCTGCTTCCTTCTGCTTTAACTGGTACAGTTCCCTGTCCTCCTCCTTCTGTGTTTCCTTATACTTTCTGAATGCTACCTTTTTCTCCTTAACCTTCCCTGCCACCTCTTTTGAGAACCATACTGTTTTTTTCCTTTATTTTGTTTTGTTGATTTGCTTCACACAAAGGCTTGTTGCCTCTGAGATGGCAGTTTTGATTTTTCCCCATTGTTCCTCCACCCCTCCTCCTAGCCCATTTACTAGTGCTTTTCTGAGGCACTCTCCCATTTTCCCAAAGTCAGCCCTCCTAAAGTCCAATACTCTTGCTTTTGTATGGCTTGACTTTATAGCTATGTTTATCGTGAACCACACTGTTTGGTGGTCGCTTGTTCCCAGATGGCTACCCACTTCTAAATTCAAGATCCTTTCTCTGTCCCCGTTTGACAATACTAGGTCTAAGATTGCTCCCTTTCGAGTGGGTTCCACCACTAGCTGTCTGAGGCATGCCCCCTGTAGGGCATTAAGAATAACCCTGCTCTTGGATGTGGCTGCAGCAAAGGTGCTCCAGTTAACATCTGGCATATTCAGGTCCCCCATCAACAATATCTCCCCTTTTTCAGCCATTCTAAGGATGCCTTCTATCATTTCCTTGTCCATTACCTTCCCCTGAGATGGGGGTCTGTATACAACCCCCATGAGGACTGTGATGCCATTTCCTGTCTCCAGGGTGAACCACAGTACCTCCTCTACTCCCTGTTTACCCTTTAGCACTGTTGCTATGATCCCTTCCCTTACATAGAGAGCTACTCCTCCTCCTCTTTTACCCTCCCTGTCTCTCCTGTAGCTTTTGTACCCTGGTATGTTGACATCCCAGTTATGGTTCACTGTGTACCATGTTTCTGGGACTGCCACAATATCCAGGTGTCCCTCTTCCATCAAGACCACTAGTTCACGGAGCTTGTTACACAGACTACAGGCATTGTTACTCATCACCCTCCATTTTTTGATGGCCTTACCCCTTTTAGTCCCATCCCTGTCCTTACTGCCTTTGCCTTTTTCTGCATTTACCCCATCCTGCTCCATATTGACTTCTCTACCTTGGTGTTTACCTCGCTAACTACTATGTTTTGTGGGGGGAGGCTGGGATTTCCCTGCTCCTTTTCAGTGCCTCCTCCCTTGGCTAGTTTAAATGCTTGCCAATGAAGCATTTAAACCTATCACCTAGGATTCTGGTTCCCCTCCCGGACAGATGCAGACCATCACGCCAGTATAGGCCTATCCCTCCAGGTGGACCCCAGTCCCCAGTGAAGCCAAAATCCTGAGCTCTGTACCAGTTTTTCAACCATTCATTGAATTCCATGGTGCAGAGTATCCTAGCATCACCCTTGCCAAAGACAGGTAGCACCTCCAAGAAGGTTACCGTATGTGCTACTTGTCTAAGGCCCCTCCCCAACTCTACAAACTCATCTTGCACTGCTCTGATCCCATTCCCAGCCAGGTCATTTGTCCCTAGGTGGACAATGACATCCAGCTCCCTCCCTTGTGCAGTTGCTCCCATGATCCTGAGGATTCACTCCCTGTCCCTCCAAGCCATGGCACCAGGCAGGCACCTTACCTCCCTCTCCCCTTCCTCCCCAGTTCTACCCCCCCTAACAATTGAATCCCCCACCAGGAGTTGTTTCCTTCCCCTGTGGGGTCCCATGCCACCCTCCTGTGGGTCTTCTTCCTTGTGGAGGTTCCCAGCATCCTCTTTCGTCTCCACTGCAGGTGCCTCCATAGAGGAACCATTCTCCACCAGAACAGCATATGAATTGTGGAGCAGTACAACTGGAGGGATGCACCTCTGTTCCACCACATTCTCCCTCCCTGAGCCCACCTTGGTCCAACCACTCCTCTTTCTTGGCTACCTCTGAGGTAGTGGTGGTGGCCCTGGTGGTTCCTGGGCAGGGGAGGAGGTTTCACGAATCCTAGTCAGGTCAGCCTGGAAATGAGCAACCTCCTCCCTCAGACCAGAGAGGTGCCTGCAAATAGAGCAGCATTGCAGCCTCCAGAATGTCTCCCTGAAGACTGCTACCCCATAGCCATTGCACTGCACCACTCCCATCATGTCTTATTTTGTGGCCCCTCTCCTGTTGCTTTGTATGCTTACTCTCTCGTCACTCTGTTTATTTTTCCACCTACTTTTCTACTACCTATGTGCCCTTACAGCTGTCACCCTTCCTGTTCTGGGACAGGAACTTCCTGTATTCTTCAGTAGTCTCCTTCTTCCGTGCTCAGAATCAGACCTCCAGCATCTAGGGGGAGAGGGAGAGCTACTCTTTTCCTTCAAAGATGGTGAAATCTATGTGTCTCAGTGATAATTCCCTTCATATTTCTAAACCAGAAGCCCTTATTGTCAGTCAAATCCAGTGCCTATAAAAGTAGAACTGGCTAAGGGTGGGGAGGGTGGAAGGGAGGGAATGAGGACAATTAGTAAGAAAAGTTCTAGCTTTTTAGTCAGCTGCTCCCTGCTTTGAAAGCAAGATTCCTGACTGCCACAAGCTAGCAGTATGGAACTCTAATTGGAGACACTTGGTTTTCTACTGCCTAAGCCACATCCCCAATTAACTTCTCTCCTCCCTGATACAGTCCCCTTTCCCCAAAACAGGAAAACACACTGACTTTCTTTTTTTTTACCCTAAATGAGACCCCCCACACTTCTAATAAAGTATCTGTTTGCTTAATCCCAACAGGCACTGACTCTTGCTGAGATAGAAGTGTTCTATTAGTAAAAACAAGTTCTAGCTTTTTAGTCAGCTGCTCCCTGCTCTGAAAGCAAGATTCCTGTCTGCCAAAAACTAGCAGTAGGGAACTGTAATTGGAGACACCTGGTTTTCTACTGCATAAACTACATCCCCAATTAACTTTCTCTCCTCCCTGATACAGTCCCCTCTCCCCAACACAGACAAACACACTGATTTTCTTTATTTTTACACTAAATGAGACCCCCCACTTCTAATAAAGTATGTGTTTGGCAGGAGCCAGATGTGGTTTGATTCTAGCAATGTCTTGCAGATGAACAAATCCAGATCGGATCACGGCTGACACCTGTTGGTCTAGTGTCAGCCTGCAGTCTAAAATGACTCCAAGATTCTTAACTGCATCAACCACAGCAAGAGGGTGGCCACCCAACCTATTGCTCATCTCAACTTTGCAAACTGGACATAACTAAGTTAGTGTTTTGAAAAATGGACTCAGCTATGTCCTAGTTTTCAAAATTGGATAAAGGGGCAATTTAGCTTATGTCCAAAGTTATGCAATAGAAAATTGCATCTATACACATGCTTTGAAAGTCCACCCCCATCCTCTTTCGGGGATAATGTAGGAGGGTAATGTATTTACTATTTTTGACATCAGGTGGGTAAAATATAATGTTGTTGAGTAAAAGTGCTTTAAACTTGGAAAAATCTGTTCTTTGAGAAGCACATTTGGAGTGTTTCAAAGGCCTAGAAGGAGTATCAGTATGCATCAAAAACATTTTAAAAAGAGTACTTCTGAAGAAATGGGAGTAAAATAGGTTAGTACTCACCTTATCTGGAGCACTGATTTATATGTATCGATACAAAAATAGTATTGCTACAGTCTGTCAATACAAAAAAATAGTATCAGTAAAACATATGCTACCATTTTTTTGGCTGTGTCACATAAAAAAAATATATCAATAATCTACTCCAAAAGTGTCTTTAAACAGTAGTTTTGCATATAAAATACCATACCCACATAAAACCCATATAATATTGATTCTAAATAACGCGACAATGTGACTCCAAGCTTTCATTCATGCAGGAAGGTTAACCTAAATATGCTGCTGTTCCTTTTTATGTTTGCTTGCACACATGTGCAAGAAACATAGTGCCACCATACGAGTTTTTGAAGGTGTGCCTCCCCCACTTCCAATGCCTTGCTCCCTTTTGCAGGCATGGCTGCACTGCACCAATGAATTCCTGAGCTGTTTATGACAGCCGTTCAGATGCAGTGGCGTATAGTTGTAAGGAAAACACCGTCACAGGCAATTTGCATACTGCAGTCGGCAGTATGCAAATTGCCTATGTCGGCACTGCATCTGAACTGTTATAGACAGTTCTTTCCCCCATGAATACATACATGCATGCTGGGAGCCCAACCCAGCATGCTTATGCAGTCCTCCTCCCACACCGTATAGCCGACAGGGGTGCCCAATCCCTGGTCGGCACCGCTGCCCCCCCAAACACACTTCAAGGTGCCACGCTGGGAGCCCACCCCAGCATGGCAAATGTCCATCTGCTGCCCCCCAAAGACACTTCCAGCTGCTATGCTGGAAGCCCACCCCAGCATGGCAAAAGTACCTTTCCGTCTTGTTAAAAAAAACTGTAAACAAAAAACGGTCCCTCGTTGACTAGCTTGTCCCCATTCCCCAACCCGCACTCCACCCTCTGTGCACCACCTCCCAAACTCCCACCCCCATACTTACCTCTGGAGCCCAGCGTGATGATCTTGTGGACTCGGGAACACGCCTGCACTCTTCAAAGCCGACCGCTAACTGAAGAAATGCCGGTAAGCTGTATAATGGCATAATTTTTTTCAACTTTGATGCATATCTCAGCCATTTTGGGAATTTTTCACCAAATTTCAACATGGGTTTTGGGCCTACCCTTGAACCCAGCTCTGCTGTCATTTTGTTATTTGGTCCTGAAAGGTGATTTTGTGGTCACTGTGCGAAACCACCTTTTGGGACTGAGTAATTAAATGACAGTGTCACAGTTCATGAGGTAGGCCCCCCAAAACCCTATGTTGAAAATTTGGTGAAAAAATTCCCAAAAATGACTGTTTTATGAGCTTGAGTTGCACAGTTCCTATGCACGCTCGTAACTTCCCGTATTTTTACTTTTTTCACTCCAGATTTTCAACATTGCCATTTTACCATGCCTCCTTATGAGAAGTACAGTTGTCATTTTTAACATCTCTCCCAAAATGTGGTTTTACGCATTTAGCGCACAATGGCACAGTCGGTGTGCGAAATCAATGTTCAGGACACATTAAGAAAATCACAGTGACACTGTTCTTGAGCAGAGGTCTTAAAATGGCTATGTTGAAAATTTAGTGACTTAAGTCCATAAAATGACTGTGTTACGAGTGTGCATTGCGCAGTTTCCATGCACCCTCATAAGTTCACGAATTTGTAATATTTTCAGTCCAGATTTTCAATACTGGCATTTTTCCACACCTCCTTATGAACAGTACAACTCTCATTTTTCACACCCTGTCCGAAATGTGTTTTCGCACTTCTGGTGCAGAAATGCGTGGTTGCTGTGGGAAATCAGTGTTCAGGACAGATTAAGAAAATCACAGTGACACTGTTCATGAGTGGAGGTCCCAAAATGCCTGTGTTGACAATCTGCTGTAAAAAATCCCCAAACTAATTACATTACAGGTGTGTGTTGCGCAGTTTCTATGTACGCTCATGACTTCACCAGTTTTTTTATATTTTCACTCCAGATTTTCAACATTGCCATTTTTACAACTCCCCATGAACAGTACAGCTGTCATTTTTCATATCCTGTTTGAAATATGTTTTCGCACCAGTGGTGCCAAATGGCATAGTCGCTGTGCAAAAATCAGCTTTCCGCTAACAAACTGATATTGCCACTGTTCATGAGGTGGGAGGTTACAAAATACCCATGTTTAAAATTTGGAGTGAAAATACCAATGAACGCCTGGGACAGTAGGGTTTCCGACCATAATGCCCCACTCTGTAGAGACTGACAGGTATCAGGGGTGTGACTTGGGATTGTCGCCTGTAATACTCCTGCCATTCCACCCCCACCCACACCCTGCAGCCAGTGACAGGCATCGAGGTGTACCTTGGACTCTGTGTCCCCAAAGTTCACCCCATTCTCCTATACTGCATCCATCTCACTGTATTTCTTATGGAATGGGGTGAGCATAAGGCCCAAAGACTCCAAGGTACACTGTGACACTTGTCGGTGTTTGCAGGGTAGGGTGTGGTGAAACAGCATGGATATTATGCCTGATAACCCAATGGCACACCCCAATGCCTGTCAGTCTCTGCAGGGTGGTGGTGGGGTTGGCTTCAGTTCAATACTTCACTGCCATTCCTATTATGCATCTCTCTAACTCCTACACTACCAATGCCAATGCCAGCAAGCAAACATTCAGCATTGACAAATGCGTGTTACACTATGCTATTTTACTATTTTAACCCTGCATGTTGTTTTCTCTTCTACTGTAGGACAGGTTTTGCATTTTGGTGTACTGTGGTACACCGCTTAGATTGTGAACTATATAATAAGCCTTGTAAATAGCCTGACCCCTGCATGGTGCCTTGCAGGGCAGCCAGATGTGCACGGTGACCAGTCAACTTAACCATGCCCATACTGTCTGCAGAATGTCCCGTGTCTTTTCTTGGAGGTGAACAACCTCCCCACCTTTATGTTTCATCCTGCGAGTGAGGGTGGATATCCTGCAGAGAGACAGTGTTTGTGATTTCCTGTGGCAAGAGCACCATATCCTACAGCTATACTTCCCCAGACCTTTTACTCCTGGATATTTGCTTGGGCAGAGGAACTTTATCAGAGTCCTGTATCTTCTAAAAGATTTTGCTCAGGTTATATTGACCAGATACTGACTGAAGCCTAGTACGGAATATGTACCATGTGTGTTTACATGTTGTGCATTTGCTTGTATTATCATAATCCATAAATAAAAATTACAAAAATATATATATATATATATATATATATATATATATGTATTAAGTTTCCAGACCTACGGTTTCAAAGTAATCTTAATTTTACTTCTCACTGGTTCTATACAAATGCCTTACCCAACATTGGTGGCATGGTCCTTTAACTCTCAATCTGGCTATCCCATAACCAGCATACATGTACACTTTTTACATTGTTTTTGTCTCGCTCTGAAATTCATGATTTGTTCTGTGATTCTATAGTACATTCTCATGCACCACTTGTTGTCACTTTGCTATTCCTGTTTTAATGTGACAAAAATACTTTTCATCAGGGACTTCCAGTTCACTGCCACAACCAGATTTTTACCAGACAGGAATCAGGAAACCTGCTTTTTACCTCCTCCTTGCACAAGGCCAGGAAGGTCAACACAATAACTGTAGGTAGAGTGCCCCTTCAGAGACAGACTGCAGAGTCCTGCAGTAATACTGTAGCAGAGTTACCTTTTTAAATAAAACAAGCAGTCACTGATTCTATAAAAAAATATATTCTTTACTAATGACTACAAGTATTTACAATCAGGATGTATTTACAGGAAAACAAAAGGTTTGCACATTTACTAAGAAACAAAAAATAAAACAAGTTAAAAAGACAGCTGATGTACAGCAAAAATCTGAGCTATCCTTACATGAAATCCTTCCTCCCTAGCTACAGAAAGTACTGTTCCTCACTGTGCTATCTTACCAGTCAGCTAGTTTTTTTATGGCAGGGCCCTAGTTTTCAGAAGTTTGAAGTCAAAGAGAGAGAGAGAGAGAGAGAGAGAGAGATGAATGACAGCTCACTGATTAATTCTCTTTGACTGTGGGAGGTGGTTTCACCCCTTTGAGTGACAGTGTACCCCTGCCATCCCTCCCCAGATGTGTGTGTGTGTGTATAGAGGGATGACATCATCCGGGCCAGATGGCATAGTACTCACCCAGACATCCTCAGTCCATTTTTACAATTCTGTTTTCCTGGATGTCCAAGGAAGGCAGCCCTAAGGAAACATTTCCTTGCAGCTGAGTTGGATAATTTTTCCCATGAGGCCTGCTTGGACACGTGACCTTGGAAGCCACATCTTGTGTCCAGTTTGCAAATAGCAGAACTTATAACAGAAGCATGATTACATTAATAAAAGAAATTAAAATAAAGAAAGTAATAGATTAATCTGGTCACATGTCCATCATACACCCTGCTGTATCTCTTCCCCTGGTTTGTACTTGGAAATAAGCTCCAGCTCAATGTGCCTATCCAGGTCACCCAATTTAAAATAAAATAAATAAGTAAATAAAAGGTTAGGCCTTTTAAAACATAAGTTCATTAAAATTGGATAATTTTGGAACTGTTAGTGTTATAAACTTAATTTTTTTAATGAAAGCTTGGAGTCAGCTGAGTTGATATATCAATATATGGTGTAGCTATATCTTCCATAAATTGATATATAAAAACAAAATGGTTAAAAAAACTGATCAGTGTGGTTATCTGTGCTGTTGCACAAAAATGAGAAATGCCCAATAAATGTATTGCAAGAGCCTCTTGCCTTAAAATGGTGTTTATTAACAAAACAAATGTCCACTTAATATAATGAGTTCAGTTCCACAATTCAAAAGGCTTACAAAGTGGGCCTATGGCCCTAATCAAGAGTTGTAGTTGCAAACCCTTGATTGCTCACCTGGCTATGTGTAGTAAGTAAGCAGACCGAAACACAAACAGACGTGCACCGAGACGTGCGTTCATGCACCAAACTGATGTGGTGGTGTGATCTAATACCTTTGTTAGAGTTCATCACATGCATGCACTTGGCAGCATACATCCATTTGGGTTTTGCCCTGCATGCTACATGTGGCCAGGTGAGTAATGACAGGTCCAATTTGTTTATAAGCTTTTGGACTTGGAATTTAGCCCTATAAAGCAGTTGTTTGTCTTGCTAATGATCATCATTTTAAGGTAACAAAGTTTTGCCCTATGCTTATTGAGCAGTACTCATTTTTGTACAACAGTGCAACTTAGCCCACTGATTACTTTGCCTTATTGTTTCCCTGAGCTGTTTGCACTGGTGGGCATCTGCAATACATTTGGCCTGATCCTGGGGTTCTGCAATACTTAAACTGTGGCTCAAAAATGTTTTAAAATACTATGTTTTTAAACTCTGTTTATTCTCCTCTTGATGGCAGGGGCATATTTACCCCTTATTCTGCCTTGTGCACAGGTGCTCAACTTACCCCACCAGCCAGCCTCTGCCATGGATGCAGAGTCAGGGAGGACTGTGGATTACTCCCCACAGAGGGCCCCCCTGGCGGGAGACAAATCGGGGGGGGAGAGACCACATCACTCTTGGACCCCCGCCCTGACTATTCCAGGCTTTGTTTGGCTGGGGAGAGGTCACCCATCATAGGTGTCATTGTGCCCATCTTGAGGGTTTTTCTATCTTTAGACCCTTAGGAAGCAGACATGCAATGACGTCTGACGTGCTCACCCACAGGACGTCTGCTGCTGCCCAACCCCTGTTATAAGGGCCCCCAACTGCTGCTTCCCCAGTCTCCACTGGGGTCACTAGAGTGACAGGTGCACACCATAACCCTCCCGAGGAGAGAAGAACAGTCCTCCAGATGCTCAATCCTCTCCTCCCCTGCCAACCCCCGATGGCACGAGTCCATTCCCGAATCCAGGTTGCTGGAGTGGAGCGAGGTGTGGTGTCCAGCACCTCAATCCTCAGTGCCACTGGGCCAGCTAAAATCCTATTTTTAACAACATATTATATCAACATGTACAATACAGACATGTATCAAGACATGAGAACTGTAATACTGTGAGCAGTTCATATGTATCAGACTCCAACCTTTCATTTTTTAAAAAAAATTACATTCCTATTCCTAACAGTTCAACGGTTACAGCTTTTGAAATATAGTTTCAAGCATTATAAAATATAAAAATAATTTTTGCAAATGGGCAGAAAATATAAGGTGTTGTTCTCTTTAATAATAAACACATTCTTTTCCAGTTTTAACTTTTTAATGATGTGCCTCTACCTTTTAATTTTATCAAGGTTTCATGACATTCCTGGTCAAACCAACACTAGTGTTTTAATGGAGGATGATGTCCCACTGGTGAGTAAAGGTACAACATAATTCTGAATTCTGTTCAAAAGAGGAAAACATAATCCAAATGCAAAAGGGATTACGATATTTTTGCAAAACTGGATCATTTTCCAAAAGGGCATTGGTTCACTTTCTAAATTGATATTCCATATCCTTGTGGTGTTATTCACAAATTCTGCTTGGGTGTTTTTCCCAAATAAATCATCTGGGAGACCATTTATTAGTTCTCTTTCTAGTAACATTTTAATCTGTTTGGGAACATGGTCACTTTTTATTCATCTGCAGCAAAGTGTAATGCAGAAGCAAACATTCCTGGATTCCTAAGCATAATAATACAATCAAGCAATCCAGTGACAGGATTCATTACTTATCTTCCTTTGTCACAACACAGATGATGATTGCCTGACTTAATAAAATCTAAATGTCAGAAATAACATTCATGTGGTTGTATGCAACAAGGCCATGGGCAGATTTCAATAATAAAGTCAATAATGTCCCAGAGTTACAAACTCCAGCAAGCCCACATGTGCCTCTTGAGTCTATGTGTGCTGATGTATCAATAATCAGTTTGCAAAGTTAACTGCCATGTTCCTTGTGGGGTCTCCCACTGCACCACAGTAATAAAAGCATTTATCAATAGTGAGCACACTAGAGAACCATATTGCCTTTGTAAAAAGTTCAGACCCATAAGGTGACTTACTTACAAGTAACAGATCCACTGAATCTTTAGGACAACACTTGTGTATAACCAGTTAGTAGGATACTGACCCTAAAACTAGGTATAAGCCTCTTTGCAGCAGCCACTATACCTTAATAGAACATAAGTACCCAGGTATTAAGAACCTGCACAACAGCATGCAGCAATAACATTAAAACAAATAGGATTACCTACACTAAAAAGCCATGCTTCATGCATCCCGTGGAGCAGTGCAAGCACATTTAGCACCATAGTTCCTAAATGACATGGTCTTCAGAACAAAATGGCATCCATCTATACAGTACAGAAGGTGTCAAATCCCTGGGGTGATGCATAGTCCTGAATTGATTATTTTATTAGAAGTGAACCATAAGAAATTTAAAGAGAATGGGGCAGGAACCGCCTATGACAAACTACCAGGTATTACAGAAAAACAATTATACAGTTTAGAGTGTATTTAGACTGCAAAATAGGTCAACATGAAATTCAAAGTTAGTTTTGTTTTTATATAATTTACCCCCCAAAATCCATGTATGTCTTCTCATCATCCGAGACTGGCATGTGTGTCTGTTACGTAAAGTCCTAAGGAATCTTCTCAACCCGCTTTCTAGTCTCTGCCAGGTTACCGTGTGCATAAGAAATTCCTAATTTTGATGGTAGTTGCAATGTGTTTGATATTCCTAGTGTTCTTAGGGTACTGTGCACAGAATCAAAGGCTTAGTGCCTCTGCCAAGTGGCATAGCTAAGGCCTGGAAAGAGGAACAAATGAGAGCAAGCAGAAAACTACAAATGTCCCTTTTTCTTGGCATGCAATAAAATGTTTTCCATTATATGTAATCCACCTGTAACTATCAAGAGAGTCCAAGGCATAGTTGTATTTTCCACTTGGTGCCAGTGTATAATTTGATAAACTTTATGATTATAACCCATTGAATCCAAGTCCAGGAGGGATTGCAATAGTCTAATGATAACTTCCACTGTGTCCTGCCTTTCCACATCCTCTGGTAATCCTAGAAGCCTAACATTTGGATGATGGACTGAATTTTCTACATGCCCGAGATGAAGTCTTAGCATTTTGTTCTATTGCAGGACCCTGTCATGGCCTTTTGGGTTTTTTCTTGATGGCTGCAACTGTCTATGTAATTTCAGATTTAACAATCTCTACAGTACAGTAGATACAAGTAGGGTAACTTTTTTGTCTAGTGAGTCTACTTTCTTATCTAATGCTTGTGATGGTGTTTTCAAGTCCTGTACAACTTTTAGCACTGTATCTAAAGTCGGTTCTGACTCACCACCAAGGCCGTCAGCTGCGCCATGCAGTCCTGCACCATCAGATGCCTTCTTGTCTTTCCCAGTCTCTTGTTTAGGATATAGAAACATAGAAACATAGAAAGTAACAGCAGAAGGGGACCACATGGCCCATCTAGTCTGCTCTTAATCTTACCCCCTCCCTTTTCTGCTATTCAGTGTTATGATGCCCTTGTTGCCCTTATTGTTCTGGCTGTCCCATCTTATCACCTGAAAATCCACCAGACTGCACTTCCAAAGCTAAGCTAGCAGATTCCACTATTTTTGACCAAAAAGTAAGAAATTTGAACATTTAAACTGCAATAGAACTGAGAGCTCAAAGGGAACCAGTCTTGTTATGTTGGTTGCTGGCCATGCCCCCTCCCCATGGTCACTTTCTGCACATGTGACTATTCTAAATGTGTAGCTATCTTGCAATCGCAATATGTTACTTAGTCTTTCAGTTTTCCTATCCTCCATCCTCTCTGTATCTGACGCCTCAACCCCCTGTATCTCTGATCACACACCCACTACAACTCTGCCTCTAGCCTCCTTCTCCACCATTAATGCTGGCCTACTACGCTATAATGATCTGTACTGCTATTCTAACCATCTGCATACACTCCCCCTTGCTCACAAGCACCCCCCCCACCCTCAAAGTAGGACCAGGAAACTATCTTTTTGGTTGCTTGCACACTCTGCAAAGGGATTGCCTGTCTTCCTCCTTTTGCTGACTGGTGATATTGTATGTTACCCTGGTCCAGCACAACCTAACCTAGCTTCAGCTTCATTAGCTGCTTTGCCAAAAGGCCTGCCCCTCTACCATGTTAATATTCACAGTTTGCTCCCTAAAAGTGACCTTCTCAGGGTATTGAAGACTCAACTCTCCCCTAACATTTTATTACTTTCTGAAGCCTGGCTATCAGCCTTAATCTCCTCCTATGACATTGCCATACCTGGGGTGTCTGTCTACAGACAGGGCAGAGGTACAAGGAGTGGGGGGTGTCAAAATCTCACATTTGATTTTGTGAAGTCGGACCTAGGTCCCATGAGTTGATATGTTAGGTTTCACTAACTTGATTCCACTGATTAGTACTGGAATCTACTGCTCTCTGGGTACAAATGGGGAGCTGTTACTGGCATCATTTACAGCCACTATGCTAGACTTACCCTGCCCAGTTATGAACACATTTTACTAGGGGACCTAATTTGCAACTGGCTAGATCCTAAATCCCCCTCAGCCCACTGCAAATTAAAAGTCCTATACCTCCACCAAATGTTATCCAATCCAATTAGATGTATTAACCAGTCCACAAACCACTCTCTCATTGACTGGATCTTGTCTTGTCATCCCCTTCATACTGTTTCTGCTAATACCCTACCTAACATATTTACTAAACCCTGTGTTACCCACTGCGTTCATAAAATCAGATCATCCAAATCTCCCCAAAATAATATTATGGAGTGCTCACTACAAAATTTCTTGTTACCTGATTTTTATTTGACCTCTTCAGTGCACATTGGAATTCTGTATATCACCTGCTAGATCTTGAACAGGTGATAAGACAATTTTGTTCTATGTTTTTTTCATCTGTGATGTCCACGATCCTTTAAAAATTTCAGAGTATGGAGTACGCACCTTCCATGGCTATCCTGGTCCTCTGCCTGAGAACCCCAACTCAAGAGCCACTGGGTTTAGCTTCTTCCAGAGCACTATCTCCCATGTCCTCCATGAGCTTAGGTGCTTAGAGCCTAACTCATGTCTTGGGACAGATGGTCTCCTCCCTCAAGATTCCTGAGGCTGCCTGCTTCTGTAATTGCTGCCCTGCTGGCCCATGTTTTCATCTGTTCCCTTGCCACCAGGGTTTTTCCTGCCTTCTGGAAACACACCGTAGCACTTCCTCCACACAGAAGTGGTTCCTCAAACTCCCCAGGAAACTAATGACCCATCTCACTTCTCATTATTCTCTCCAAAACCCTGGAAAGGCTGGTTACCAGAAAACTTACAAATTTGGGTTTTGACCATCCCACTTGACATCCACATCCCTCCTCAGATTCACTGACTTAATTATTACCAACATGAATAAATAGTCTAACTACTGGTGTTACATTGCTAGACTTGGCTAAAGCATCTGACAAGGTAGATCACACCCTCATCCTGGCTAAGTTTGCTGCTTCTAGTCTCTCCTCATCTTCTCTCTCCTGGTTCTCCTCTTATATCTCTGGTCACTCCCAAACTGTCTTTACCAGTTAACTGTTTAGTGCTGTCTGACCCCAGGAAAGCCAATATGGGAGTCCCACAGGGTTCTGTTCTTGGCACTCTCATTTTCAACATCTTTGTTAATGACCTCCCATGGGCTGTAAATTCCTGAAATGTCCAGATGAATGAGGACAACATCATTCTATTCATCTCTGATAATACCCCACTGTCATCTCTGTTGCCCAGAAATCTGGTTTTGATAACCTTTCAGACTGGATTAAAATAAACCGCCTAGACCTTAACCAGTCAAAATGGTATCTATGATTTTTGGATTCAAGAAAAACCTGTTGAATGAATGGTCCTTCCTGGACATAACAACCTTGGATGGTGTCATCCTGATGTCTGTGTCTGAGTACTTGTACCTTAGTATCCTGTTTGGCCAATCCCTAAACGTTTCCTTTGTGCTTTTAGGTTAAGCTTTGTTCCTCAGACTCTGGCATACACCATTTACCCAGCTGATTCTTTTTAGGGAGGAATAGAAGAATTTTGTTTTACCCTGGCCAGCCAAAGTCCTGCTACAAATATGGTTCCTTACAGCATATCAGTAACACCTGCGATCAGGTTAAATGCATGTTATGTGGCACTCTTGGCCACTCTGGGTTCCATCATACCTTTGCCCCCTGATGTAACTTGTGTGAGGAGGAAGGCCGTACTCCTGATGTAACTTGTGCGAGGAGGAAGGCCGTACTTTCTGATCTTGTCCTTGGGCTGCCCACAATACTGGCAATGCGGATTATATGGAGCAAGACTTCTATCTCCATAAAACTTCCAAAGTTCCTGCTCTTACTCATTCTACCTGCCCACCTCTCTCACCACCACAGCCAGGCCCTGTTTCTACATCATCTGCTGCGTCTGTTTTGACACCGGATGCAGAATCTTCCCTCCCCAGTGATTCTCTTTTATCAGTTGGCTCACCTTCTGACGTTCAAGACTGACCCTCAGCGTATTCTTCTTTGCCAATTTCTGTATCCCTTCCAGCCTGTAAGGATACCCCTATGGAAGTTCAGATCCTTGTGCCTCCCATGCCCCAACCCCCTACCCCAGATACTGCCCATTTTCAACCAGTGGGAAAGGTAAAGGCAGGAGGAAAAAGTATGTGACTCTGAACAATGCTCTTCATTTGAAAAATAAATATGAAACTTTACAGTGGGGTGACAGTGAACTGAGGGAGGACCTGGATGCCTCTGTAGTCCATTCTTCACAGCAAGACCTGGCCTCTGATGTGGAGGACATTTCTACTGCCTGTCTGCAACTGCCAAGGAAGAAATGGGGAACAAGGTACTGAACAAGGTTGTAAATCCGAATTTCTATAAATAAATAAATAAATAAAATAAAAGATCCAAGAATTCAACTGTAAAGTGATCTTTTTCCCTTTGCTGTACTGGCTGTCTTTCGTACATTGGCTTTGGCCTTCCTCAGTGTTACCAGTGTTAAGGCTATCAAGAAGAGAGTAGCTATTTTTGCTGTGCTTGAGCATGGTTTATATGACATCTTTTTTTTTTTACAGGAAACCAGGCTTCAATGCCTCATGGACATCAATGGTGCTGCATTGGCCCAGCTATGGGGGGAGTCCAGCTGCTCTAATGTGTCCCAGGCTGAATTGCTCCAAATTGTTTTGAAGGACATTGTTCATTTTCAGGGGATGGCACAATGGCATGCCTCTTCTTTGCAGTTCAGTGCTTGGTGGGGGTGTTTTGCTTGGCTACAGTGACTGGTTTTTCTACAGTACCCTTTAGACATTCAGTCTATTTTCCTTTCCCCCTCACAAGGCTGTTATGGGTCTTTCTTACTGTAGCTTTTCCTACAGCTTATGTTTTATTGTTCTTTCTTTTTGGCAGCCTTTATTTTGGTTATTCTATATTTTTCGTCTGTATTTTAGGCTGCAATAGGTTTCCATGAATTCTCCATTTTATTTACAGTGATGTAACTGTGTATGACATGGTCTTCTCTGTTTTGTTTTTTTTGCCTTTTCCCCATTTTTGTATGATTGATATCTGCCTATTCCATGTCTGTTTCTGTTTTTTGATGTTTAATAAAAAAAATACCCTACTTTTACAATATGTACCATTAAACATTAACTTCCACCTGGTCAGCCACCATAGATAGGCATAAAGGATCTATGTTTAACAGCTCATCCAAAGGGTGGTACCTCCACAGTGCCAGACCACTAGTGGTGTACTTCAGTGTCAGTATTATTAGCTGAAGATGCTGGGGTGTGAATAGAATCCATGACCTTTTGATCTTGTGGACCAAAATGTGAGCCTGCAACTTGCTGATAGTTTAGCTTTGGATTAAGCAGGGAAATGATTTGCATTTGCAGCAATAACAGTAAGAGTTATTAACTATGTATACATTTATGTGATCCACAGGTATCCTCTTTTATTAAAATGCCTTCTGTTTAACTTTCAACAAACACAGTAAGTGATGACTCTGCAATGTTATTCTTGACAAGGGCACCTCCCTCTGATGTCTTCAGATAGAGTTCCTGTTTTTTGGGAACTTTTTATTTGACCAGACTCCATGAATGAGGGTTTTTAAATCAATAACATGTTTGTATTGTAACTCCACTGATGGGTACACCTTTCCTGCTCCTCAAATTTACATTTATTTTGTGTTTGTATTTCTTCTATATTAGTTACGGAAGTGAAGAGTCATGGTAATGACTCCAGTAAGGTTAGAAAAAAGGTATTTGAGACAGTACAATAGTTATTATGTATACAAGACCAAAACTGTAGGTAAATCTAAAATACTAGCAGGTCACTTATAGATGCTCAAGCATGTTTCTTTTAGTGTTTCTGAATAGCTGCAGTCATTCTCACATCAGATGCTACAAAAACACATACATACTATAAAGGTTCTATTTTCTGAAAATGATACAGCCAAACAATGGAAACATATTGCTCTTGTTCTCCTTCTCATGATCCTGGTTGTGAAAAGCAAAACATATAGTAAATTAAGTCTGCCTTTTACAACTATATGCATGGTGGTACAGCTGGATATGAAGTGGCAATGTACTAATTTGAACTCCGTAGCCCCTAAACAAAGAATTGTTTATCATTTTTGCCAGTTTCATTTCACTTCTATTACATGCACTTGATTGTCTGCTTCATTCTTATGAAACATGCAACATTCTAGGCTGCTATAATCAGTCTCCTATGGTATAGTGGTTTTGGAGCTGGTCTTTGGAGTGATGGCTGAGAGTTCAAATCCTACAACTGATAGAACTTTAATTAAAGATTATATTACTTTTCAATTCTAGCAATATATTTGTTATAAACTAAAGCTATAGTTTGCTGGGACCAACAATTTCTCTACATACATACACACACCACCACCACCACCACCACCACCACCATTTGGGAGAGTGGTGGGAATTACTAGGCTGAATTAGGGGGGAAGGCTAGGGATTGGGGGAGTGCTGATGGGGGAGGCATTTAGGACTAAGAGGACCAGGAGATGCCCTGGGGTGAAATGGGGATATGGGAGAGACCAGAAATGTTTTATCCCCATACCCAGAGATTCTACCAGCCTGAGTGGACAGGTAGCTCATGTGCCAGCTGCCACTACACATCCTTTTTGGGTGGTACTATGCAATGCCAGATTGATGAGGAATAACTCATTCCTCAGCCAATCTTGTTTGTTTCATGGAGATGTGGTTGGGATAATGATGATGCTGGTCTGATTTTGGACACAGCCATCTCAGCAGTTTTTTCTATGGTGCACTGCCCGAGGAAGGATCTTGGGGGAGGGGCTATCTGCTTTAGTTCTGAGTTGAACCTGGTGGTGCACCCAGTGGGGGACACCTTGTTGTTTGAATGCATGGCAGTACGTGAGGGCCCAGGTGCTGGTTGCAGGTTTCTCCTTGTTTACTGGCCTCTGGAGAGTGAGGGAGATTTTCTGCAGGAAATACTGGACTTCATCATCAACAGTGTGTTGGGGTTGCTGAAAAGGATTATCCTGGGCAACTTCAGTGCCCAGGTTGATGACAAACTCTCACAGTTTGGACAAGATTTTCTCCAGGGAATGAAATCTCTGGGATTAGCACAAGCAGTTGGTGCTGCAACTTGCCAACATGGGCACAACTTAGACTTGATGTTCAACCAGGGGCTTGAGGTGGAAAACCTCAGAATTGACCCAATTAGCTGGTTGGATCATTATGCTAAATGGGTCCCATTTAGATAGGGTCAGGTGTTTGTTTTTTAAAAAAATACAGTATATATTATTTTTATGCATTTTCAGTATTTGTGAGTTTAAAATGGGAAACAAAATGTCTGCCAACATGATTGGTATGTTTTTCAGGGTGAGAGGTAAATCCTGAAAATAAGCAGTAGCGATCATTTTTTTTTTTACTGTTTGTGTCATGACGTTAACTCTAAAATCATTATACCTCTGGAACCATATAATACCTTTGTCAAAAAAACTTCCAAAGGCACACCCTTGGCAAGGGCTCCTTCATCCTTGAAATTTCATGAAAAAGTACCATACTGTCTAAATTGTAAGTGAGAGCAAAATATATCCTACGTTAAGTGTAGAAAAAACAAACATGTTTTTTCCACTTTGTGGTGCTCTGCATCTTGAAAACTGAACAAGATACCATCACAAAACTTTATACGTCTTGAGAATCTGGCAGCCTGAACATGCATGCCAAATTTTGAACTATTTCATCAAATGACACCAAAGTTATTAAGGTGCAAAAATTAGGGTTTAACATTAGTCTACTCAACCCTAACTATAGGGGTGCTACTGCACCACTATAATATAGGCCAAATGGTTTGGAATTTTGCTTTGAAATTCTCAGGATAGAAAGGGTTTGCCCCAGAATGATGCCTTTTGTTGGTTTGGTGAAAAAATATTAGTTCATTCCCAAGTTATAAGGACTCAAAATTTCAGTTCTGAGTATGCTCAGTAGGGTATCAATCATCAATCCAAAAAACCCTACTGAACATGTTGAGAAATTAAATTTCAAATACTTATAACTTGGGAATGGATTAATATTTTTTCACCAAACTAATAACAGGCACCATGCTGGTGCTATCCCCTTTGGACTTTGAACATTTCAAAACAAAATTCCAAATCTCTGGATCTTGAAATCTGCACATAAATCTTGGCATATCATGAGACTTTGTGTCCCAGACTGCACATGCAAAATTTTGTCCAAATCTATTGAACAGGGGAGGAACTATTAAAGTGTAAATAACCTACTCAACCCTAACTATAGTGGCGCTACCATACCACTATAATATATGCATGGACTTTTTTTAAAATATGCAGCATGCTGTTACCCTTTTAGGACTGTTTTGCTGTGATGATGACACAATCCTGGTTGCTGTTCCCTGCTTCCTATGTTTCTCTCTGTGTGTTTGGTGAAGGTAAGTCTTGCCAGCTTTTCAGTGATCATTTTTGATTTGCTTAGTTATATTGTATAGGTTTTCTTTAATTTTGGACGTACCTTAATGTTTGTTTGGCTCAGTGCTATAGCCAGAAGAATAACATTTGAAGCCATAACCCATTGGTGTCTCTTTGCTGTCACTGCCGCAATTGTAGACATGCTCATATTTGTTACCCAGACCCCATGTACACCTCACATTGTATTTCAGGAAATGCATAATAAGAGAAAAAAAATACAGCAGCACTTAGTTTTATACATTTAGCATTATTTTTTAATTTTATTTATTTTAATCTTTGGTAACCGGGTAAGACCCACTAGGAACAAGTGCCTGTTTTCAGGGGCGACCTGGGAGCACTGAGCAGTTAAATGACTTGCTCAGAGTCACATAGTATGCAAGTGGAGGATGTGAGAATCAAACTCGTCTGGTCTGCTGAATGTACCAAGCTTGTTCACATCTCGCTCCTCTAACCTCTAGGCTATACTGCCAGCCCGAATTATATTTTATTCAAGCAGAGCACAACATTCATGTTATGACACCAGTAGGGGGGTGTATATTAGGCATTAGGAGTAACCAAATCAGTTGTGAGGGCCCAAAATTCCACCCCCTTTTTAATCAACTTGTAAGCCATGGCATACTTGGTGTAAATTCCTACACCCATGGGTTTGCTGTATTTTTTTGTGAGAAGCCATAACATCTAATTCTGGGAGCTATGTTTTATAGTGTTCAGAATTACTGTATATTGTATATGTTTACTTTTCTGGGGGATGAACTGCTTATATGGTGATATTTGACTTGTTGATTTATTTGATATGCATAATGACTTTTTGATCCTAAATGTTTACATGGTTTTGTTTGCATAATTCTAGTAAAATACCTCTAGTCAGGAATTTCAAGTAGAATAATAGATAGGAAGCCATCAGTTACAGCACTATAATTCTGTCACAGTACTCTTGTGTAAGAGTGAAAGGTGTGGACCACTGGCAAATTCATTTTGGCTTCAAAACCCCGTCTTCAGTCTGGTGAAGATACTCCAGACCCATGTTATAGGGGAGTCTAACAGGTTTAAAAAGCGCCCCTCCACTGCTTCTCCTACAGTAATTTTCTTCTTTTTCTGCACCCTCCTCATTCCTGAAGAATTTTTATGTTCACTTGCA
The DNA here is from genome assembly GCA_016271365.2 of Neoceratodus forsteri. Lineage (NCBI taxonomy): Eukaryota > Metazoa > Chordata > Ceratodontiformes > Ceratodontidae > Neoceratodus > Neoceratodus forsteri. The sequence goes on along the minus strand of CM057455.1, from coordinate 1,335,796,600 downwards.
AAACATACAAACAGATTGGTATAAGTCTGAAGTGAAAGGGCTTTCGAGGGCATGCTCCTCCTCCACCTGTCACAGTTCAGAATACCAACTCTCTTCCCTAATTTTACCATCTCTCTGCCTTGCTCCACCTTTTCTCTTTGATGTCTGTGCCCAATTACAGTACTAGAAAATGCAAGCTGCAAGGTTTTCTTGTGTTGCTCCTAATTCCTGTACTTGAAACCTTGCCTCATGCTCTTGGTTCCACTGCTTTGCTTTTACACTGGGGCACTGTAGAAGGGTAGCAGACTGGGCAGCTTCTTGGGGAACACTCACAAAGAGAACATTCCAGATACCAGCTGGGACACTGTCAGCTTTTTTTTTTTACATTTCTTTCATATATGGTATAAGTGTCTTAAAATGTTAACCCCTTGCTCAGTTTCTCATGCGTGCATCCAAATTGTTACATCCTGGCACTGCTCACTCTTTGTATTTATTTCTTATGTATCTGTGCACCGTCCTATCTGTAGGATCCGTGTCATGCCTGAAAATGGTCCTTGGGATCAGTGTACCCACCCAGTTAACAAATAAATAGATAAATAAAGTGACCCTGTTGCCATAGCCATCTTAAACTACATTAGTGCCCCAGGATTAACATAATATTACCATTTATTGATTTATGTTGAAAAAAAACAGGTTTAAGTGATCTGCCTTTATGGGCCGCCAGCCAGAGCTCCCATGCATCCACAGCCCCAAGCTGCGGGTAAACTCACTCACGAGCGACTTCGGAATATTTAGCTCATATAAACAAAATGCAGTTTCTGATAATGCTAACAGTACTTTGCTCTGCAAAGTGATTTTCTATTCAAAATTAGCACTGTAACCTGATATATTTCATGTTTGAAAATCGAAGCCATGACTCTAAGCATGCATATTATTAGCATGTTCTTAAACAGTAAGAGTAGAATTCTTGGGGAAAGGGGAAGTGGGGCTAAAAGAGTGGGATGTGACTTGGGTAGAGGGGCCATGGGACTAGCCCTGGTTAGACTGGAAAAAACAGAGGTTTGTCTTCACATGTTTATTGAAGTGCTGAATTGTTGGGGGAGTGACTCTTCTCTGTAACATGCTCCCAGTCATGGCAGGTTGGAAGCCATTTGCTTTCAGACTTAGGATATCTAGCTTTGTATTGATAGCTACCTGTTCAGCATGGTACAGTAAGAGTTAGGGACCCTGTTCTGGGAGTTAAAAAAAGACATGGTCACTAGGTCTGCAGAACAGCCCGTGTTCTCAAATTGAACTTTTTAGCTAACATTACAGCAGCACTGTCAGCTCAGTAAGAGGCACGGATCTAACTCTGAAAGCGTACCATGGTGTGACTTGCTGGGCTTGTGCCACAGATTCAGTTTAAGTATCATTTAACTAAACGCTCCTAAACTGATTGGCTAGCCTTGTTGGGAGGTATTTCTAAGATACTATACACTTGAGGTGTGCGCCAGAATTAACTTTGTTGATATTGAAAGCTTCACGTATAAAATCTTTGCCTTTTTTTTAAGAAATCATATTACAAAAATGTGCATTAAGCCTATAGACCTGTGATTTGCACCCCCAAAATCTAACTTTAAGACTTTAAACTGCAAAAGGAGAGCCAAGAAACTTTGGACCAGCTTCACCAGTGCCATAAGTGTCAAATTTTGGCACGTTTATCAAATTCTCCTTCCGAACTGGATCATCCTGATTCTGGTAGCATCATAACAACAGAAGTGCAGCAAAAATGGTTGTTCTACTGATGTCACCAGAATCGTGCAATTGAATTTTTTGTCCTTTTACACTATTGGTTTTGCTATCAATTATTTTTCATAATTTAGGTTGATGAGGCCACACAGCTGAGGGTCTAATGTTCTTGTTTTTCTTCTGTGGCTCTATGTGCTCCCCCGGCCTACAGAATATGATTTTTATTTGGCAGCTGGCCAGATGTCATGGTTATGTTAAGTAGTGCTTATGTGAATGTAATCTTCCCCCTGCTCTCTTTAGGTATTTCCAATCTTGATAGAGGTGCCAAGAGAAAGTATAGCGAGGTCAAGGAAATGTCTGAATATGAATAGAAGCTTGAGACCAGAAAAAGTGCTGGAGCAGGAGGAGGAAGAGGGTGGATGGAGGGGTGAAGCAAGAGCAGGGATGTCTCGGATTGCCTGTCTTTTGTAGTTCTGTGGGGAGGAGTTGACCAGCTGCCTCTTTGAATCACAGACAAGCTTTTCCATTTAGTGTGGCAGCTGGCTACATGTGCAGTAGTGTTATGTGAAAGGAACTTTGGCCTTGCCCTTTTTAGGTATTTTCATATTCAGTGGTGGTGCCAAGAAAAGGCATTGAATCTCAAGGCTAAAGCAATTGATTGAGTAGGACTAAAGATGAAAAGATTAGGTGATGAAAACAGTTAGCCATCTGCTCCAACTCAGAGTGAGGACCTGATGCACTCAGAAGAGGGGGAAAAAAGCATATAGTAGAAACTCCTGGAAATCCATGGCATTGGGTCTGCTCTCCTACTGGGCTTACTGGTAGATGTTGCGAAATTAAATTTTGCGGGTGAATTTCCCCACAAAACTGGCAGTTTCACTGCGTGAAATATTTTGTGTAATTCGGCTGTTCTGCAAAATATTTTGTGGGGTGTGAAGTTGCGCAATTTCACCTGTGAAATGCAAAATCTTGCCCACAAATAGCGAAATTTAGCCTGCAAGTGGTGAATTTTGCCATTTCACAGGTGAAATTTCATGCTCCGTGGGTGAAATTTCATGCTCCGTGGGTGAAATTTCCGCATTTCGCTTCGGTGAAAAATTTTGTGAAACGGCCGAATTATGCGAAACATTTCATGTAATGAAATTTGGCAATTTCGCACATCACTACTTACTAGGAGGAGATTAGCCTACACTATATACTTACTGAAGTTCTGGTACTGGATCTCTAATGTAGGAGTCATAATAGGAGGATGTCCAGTGGCATAGAATCTTTATTATATGACCAAGAAAGTTCTGCTTTGATGTTGTGGTGGCTGCTCTAATACGGTATGAATGGCCAGAGTAATTGAGAGGCTGTAGGCTAGATAGGTCATAAGAGTTCTAAAATGTAATATGAACCAGGATGTTATCATGATGGTCAACTTTTTCTGCTAAGATAAGAAGACCAGGCATAATTGTTGGGGATTTGAAAGGCTACCAGTTGAACTAATATGGTGATTGAGCACCACTGGTTATAGGTTGGATTGTAGATAATATGGTTTTCATTTGATTGCTGGTCTGTTTTTTGAGTTTGACATTGAAAACATATCTGTAGGATAACATTTTGAGGTTGGCTGTTGATAAATGAATATCTGCAGTGCAGGACTCTCCTTAACTGCAGCAGCCCTGGCTCGGATGGCCTCTCCCCTGTCATGCTAAAGCTAGTCTCCCCTGCTATCTCTAAACCACTCATCTTTATTTTTAACCTGACCCTTTCCACCTCCTCCATGCCTAACCCTTGGAAATCAGCTAAAGTGGTACCCATTTTTAGAGTTGGCAACCCCCTCTCTTCTGACACCTATCAACGCAGATCAAACCTCCTTCACCTTAGCAAACTTCTTGAGAAGGTCTTCTATCACCAATTGTCTGAACATCTTGGGAAATACAACCTTTTGTGCAACCAGCAGCATGGATTTTGCAAAAACCACAGTACCACTGCAGCCCTTGCTCTATTCACTGACCATGTTCTTTCAAACATGGACCACAGAAATGCCACCGGTGCAGTTTTTGTTGACCCGTCCAAGGTGTTTGACATGGTAATCCATGTCCTCCTCCTTTCCAAACTACCCCAGCTTGGCTGCTCCCTGGAGACTACAAATTAGTTTTTGAGCTACCTCTCTGACCATTCCCAAACTGTGTGCATTGGCTCTGCCATATCCCCTGCCCTATCAGTCACTACTGGTGTTCCCCAGGGCTCTATTCTAGGACCCCTTCTCTTTTCTGTCTTTGTAAATATCCTTCCCTCTGACAGTCAACTCCCTCCTCTATGTGGATGACCTTGTCCCTCTCTCATATATCCTCCATCCTCAAACATAACTACTGCTCTGCCCACAGGTGGTTCATGTCCAATTTGCTTTTAGTGAACGAAAAAAAAAACAAAGGTAATGCTGTTTGGATCCAGACCCTACCTTGCCAAAGCACACGAGGCCAACTCCTCCCTCCACATTTACTCTCCTGATGGCCCTGCCCTGCAGAATGTCCCCTCCTTTAAATACTTAGGGGTAACACTGGACCCCTCCCTCTCCTTTGCTGAACACATCAACCTGGCTGCTCGCAGAGTGAATCAGTAACTTGGGGTGGCCTATTGTATGAAACACTACCTGTCTAAGGAGGCTAGCCTGGCTATCATTGTAGGAAATCTCCTTCCCATCTTAGATTACTGCATTCCCATATACTCATGAATATTCACTGCTCTTCATGTTTGACTCAAATCTGTCTACAACAATGTTTGATGATTTGCCTTACTAGCCCCATTCTCTACCCATCACTGTGACCTCCACTGGCCCCTTGGCTGGCTACCACTCAAAGGTTGCTTTGACTTTTCCCTTGGCTGTATCATTGACAACACCCTCAGGACTGGGAACATGTCCTCTCTCTCCTCCCTCCTCATATCTGCTACTAAGTGGCTCCATGGGAGCCTTCTTGCCCTTATGCAGACTAGGGACAAATGCTGGGCCAACTTTAAGGCCGCGATGGACCAGGCCTTATTTCAACAGTATAGGAGGCTTAGGAATGAATGTAAGAGAGCAATCAGGACTGCCAAGAGTGATTACTGCAAAACCGCCCTGCTTAACTCAGCTAAGGACCCCAGGAACTTCTGGAGGAACATCAAAAACATTGTAAGCAGTTCCCCCAACTGTGGGGTCTCTGATATGCTTATTGATGGATCAAATTATAATAATCCCCTAACCATTGCTAATGCATTCAACTCCCACTTCACTGACCTGTCTGTGTTCACCTCCCTGTTCTCCACTGGAGGGAGTGATAGTCGAGACTTGCCCCCTGCCCCTCAGTCACCCCAACTTCCAGGCCATTATTCTACTTTAGGGCAGTGACAGCACAGGGAAAGCAGAGACTTCTCTCTGGTCTGTCCTCCATGCTAGTGCTGGCCATGATAGCCTAGAACCTAGGCTCCTCCTACTTGGTACTTCATTTGTTGCCTATGCTGTGGCTCATATTTTCAATATGTTTCTTGCCCTTGGTGTTGTCCCTGACCTCTGGAAGGTGGCAAGGATTGTCCCTGTCCTTAAACAAGGCAACCCTAAGATCCTTGATAATTATCGTCCCATAGCCATCCTGTTGGCTACCAGCAAACTCCTTGAGAAAGTTGTTGCTGAGCAACTTAGGGAGTATATCCAGGCCCATGAGCTGCTGTCTCCTGCATAGCACGGCTTCTGGAAAGGGCACAGTACATCCTCAGCACTCGTGTCTCCGCCGGGATTAGGGCAGCAATGGACCAGGGCCAGCTCTCAGGTGCCATCTTTATTGACCTATCTAAGGCCTTCAACCTAGTCGATCATGCCTTACATATCTCTTGGCTCTGGTCCTTTGGTCTGTCTCCCCCTGTCCTAAGTTGGTTTACCAGCTACATCCAGGGTAGAAACCAATTAACTAAGTTCAGCAAGGTCTTCTCTGACACTACTCCCGTGAACTCTGGCATCCCTCATGGGTCAGTCCTGGGACCTCTCCTCTTTTCCATCTTTTTTAACAACCTCCCTTCCATTTCCTCCCACTGTAGCTCTATTCTATATGCAGATGACCTGGCTATCCTTTCCCATTCCTGTGACATCGGGATCATCAACCACCAGCTGAATGCTGACTTCAGGAATATCTAGTCCTGGATTACGGCAAACAAACTTGTCCTTAATCTAAAAAAAGACCCAGGCCATGCTCTGTGGGTCCCCAGCCAAGATTAAGGCCTCCCCTGCCCCTCTGTGCATCACTGGACTTGACGGCTCTCCTGTCATGATAATTGATACCATCAAATACCTAGGGGTGACACTCGGCCCCCAGCTTGACCTTGGCCCTCATATCCTAAATGTATGCAGGGCTGTCAACTGCAAGCTCAGCCTAGCCTACAGAGCGAAGAACAACCTTACAATCTGCTGCCCGCCGGGCACTGGCCAGAGGTGTATTTCTTCCTACTATCTGTTATGGGCTCATCCTGTATGCGTATATTTCTAAAGTTCACCTTGCCAGGTGGAATTCAGCCTACAATAACATCTGTCATTTTGCACTTGCTGCCCCCCCCCCCAGCTCACCCATCATTGTGACCTGTATAGTAAACTCAACTGGCTCTCCTCTCCCAACTATAGGAGCTATGTCCTGGGTAGCTTCACAGGTAAGGTGCTCAGAACTGGCACCCCCAAGGACTGGCTGAGCTCCTCATACCTGCTGCTTCCTCTTAGTCCCTCTGGCCTTTGGGCTCTGCTGTTCTCAAAGTTCCCACCACTCGTACGCAAATGGGGGATAGGGATTTTGCTGCATGTGCTCCAGAGTTTGGAACTCCTTTCCCCCACAGGTCCATTCCTCACCCTCTCACTCATATCTTTGGAGCTCCCTCTGGACTTACCTGAAACTTTTTTCTGTATGCGGTTGTCCTAAACCACCTTAATTTTTAACTTTGGCGCCTGTACTGGACTATTATGTCCCTGTACTTCTGGTGGCATCTACGTGGGTCCTGAGGGTGGATCTTGTTTGTTAAGCCACTGCTCTGTATAATACTGTACCTACTCTCTGCTCTAGGTGGCGATATGTCTGATGCACTGTTTGGTGGTCCTGTTCTCTATAGTTATGTATTCACCCCTTGCTACTGGGTGGTTGATTTGCTGGATGCACTGTACTTATCCTTATTTGATCCTATGTTTGTTCTTTCCTACTCAACTGTGTTAATTCTTGCCTGCTTATGTAATGTTATGTCACCTGTTTCTACTTTACCCTGTGCAATGCTCAAATGTATCTTACTGTTCTTTGTATGGACTTGTCCTTCCTTGTACTCTCCCGGGTCGTACCTGAAAATAGGCAATTTTTTGTCTAGTGTACTTACCTGGTCAACAAAAGCTAATAAATAAATAAGGTTAAACACTCTCCAAGGATCATTCATTCCTCAGTTGCCCTTCCTTGCAATTCCTAGAGCTGCTACTAGTATGGGAAGTAAAGCATTACCTGTCGCAGCCCCTACCCTGTGGAACAGTCTACTCTCATCTCTCAGATCAGCCTCCTATCACCTTACCTTCAAATCCAGCTTCAAAACCTGGCTCTTCAGGGAATTTTGCTGTAACTGCTTGCCCAGGTAGGCCCCTCCCCCCAATTGCTGTACCACCCCCTTTTTTTTGTTTCTGCTGCACTTGTGCCTTAACCCTCTCCTATGTCTGTGCTCAGTGCTTGCAAGGCCAGAAAGGAAACCAAGTCTCAGGTCTGAGGGTAACCGCTTATAGCCACCTTATTTGTTTGCTTAGGAACTTAGTACCTATACCTTTGGCATTTGTCTATTTGGTTTTTCTGTTTTATGAACCAGTCAACTCATCTCGTGTTGCATTTGTAAAGTTTGTTTACTTCTTATTTCAGTCAGTATCTCATGTGTTGTACTGACTGTACTCATAAATAATTATCATGTATGTATTGCATGTCGTTGCTGCGCCACTCCTGTGGCCTAGGTCGTGCCTGAATACGGTCCCTTGGATCAGTGTAGTTACCCGGTAATCAAAGTCATAAATAAATAAATAAATAAAAAATAAATAAAGTTGACGTTGCTGCAGTAACTTTTCCAGGTCATCAGAATTCATAGAATGCCAGAAGAGTCATAGCCATTTGAAGCAACAAATTGGTTAATGGGATAAAGATGCTGGTTCAGAGGAGACTAATGAAATTCCAAAATATGAAGACATCAATAGGTTGCCTTCCTGTGGCCTGTTTAAGTGTACATTTAAGAAAATAATTTAATTGGAGGACTTGAAGGCAAGAAAGATAGTCTGGGAAAATTACTGAATTGTGAGACTAAATTTCTGATATGTATTGCTTGATGCACTTGGGAACATAAGGAATCAGGTTTGCATGGTGAAGAAGCTTACACATTTTGTCCAAGAAGTTTGGTATGGCTCTCCAGTGGATGGAGCAGGAGATTGCCAAATTGTCCCATTGACTTTAAGTACACAGACATTCATGTCCTCATTAAGACTGCATTTTGATGAAAGGGCTATGTGCCCCATTGACTTTAGATACATAGATGTTTACATCAACATTAAGTCTTTGAATTTTGATGAAAGAGTTATGTGCAAGTCAGCTGTAGGGACCAGAAGTCTGAAGGTACAGGTTAACCTCCACACGATGTTCATGACTGCATTGGATGGGGAATAGGAACAACCTTTGTTAATAACAGTTCCAGTAGACTGGTTATCTGAATACACTGAGTTTGTGTGGTTGGATCAGAGATCGCCCCATGTGAGACTGGCGATAAATTTTGAACAGAGACAATGTGTAGAAATGAGAAACTTCAGAAACTGTGGCAGACCTTGGAGCAGCGAACTAAGCATAAATGAAAACAGCAGCACAGTCAAAGGAGTACGGGAACTGCAAATACTTCATGATGTGAGGACGTTCATAGATACTTACTGAACTTGGCAATGCTTTTCTTGTGCACGGAAGTGGGACCATAAGGGTAAGTCAGATTTGGAAAAGGCCATAACGGTGATGTGATCATCTGGGGTTAGTTAGCCAGTTAGATTAAGCAAGAGTAAGCTAGTATGAATGAAGGATGTGGTATTATACTTTGTGATATAATAAGCACAGTAAAATTGATGTAGCTGAGTAGTGAGAGCAGCTGTCTCTGGTATAAGATAATCAGAGGGTCAGGAAGAGATGATAGAGGAAAGTTAAATGAGTATCTTGAGGGAAACTAACTTTTGCGCTGAATTCCATTTGATGCATAGGAATTCTAGGGAAGTAGCTGATGCTATAGATAGCAGCATTGAGAGGAACCTTTACTCAGTTCTTTGGTGAAAAGTGCCCATATGATATGAGGTCCTGGAAAGCAGATTGATGAGTACTGCAGTTGATGACTTTCATAAGGAGCACAGGAGTCTAGAACTGAAGCTTTTAGGTAGCCCATCTACTAGGAAAGCACTCTGGTGGAGCTATAGGTTGCTGAGACCTGATACTGGGATGCAGATGAGTAGGAATCAGAGGGAGTGTGTCTGGTCCCAGGAATGGAGTTGATGCTGGATGAGGCACAGGTGTAGGCTGAGAAGTACTGGAAGTAAGAGGCAGATTGGATTCTATAATGGCTGTCATAAATTGCAGAACAGTGGGCCAGACAACTGTGGGCCCAATTCTCAAATGCTGGACCAAGATGCTAGGTGCTTGCATCAAACAGATTGACGCAAGCAGCACCTTGCACCAAAATGCAAGCTGCATGGCATTCACAAACGCACTGTACAAGAATGCAAGAACTGGTGCGGCAATCACCCCTTGCACCATCACAGTACCATATGCCAACTAGCATCATGATGCATGGTGCATTATCACATGGGCAAAGTAAGCAGGAAGCAGCAGTACAATTCACAAACCTGCCTCAAACAGAAAATGACAAACACCTGTTAGACCAGTCAGAGCTGAACTAAGGAGACTTAGAAAAAGGAAAGGTAGAGGCAGGGGTAGTGTTACAGGACTGATACACAGGACTGCAGCAGGACAGAGAAAGACACCCCATAGGATGTTTGCACCACTGGCCCTACTGGGCATACAGCTGGCTATGCTATGCCACAGGTGACATGCCCACCAGGAAGCCCAATAGGGTGGCACTGTACAGTAGCCACAGGGACAGATGCAGCAGGTACACAGACAGCAACAACACAGACACAGGAGGCATGTCATGCAAGTGTACCGCCCATGCACCTCAGACATGGAACTGACAGAGGAGCAGTGCATTGCATGATATCAGCTTAGCAAGGCAGTCATAGTACAGCTATACCATGATCTGGAGACCGACATGAGAGCAGGACACGTAGAGGCCATGCCATATCAACAGAGGCAAAGGTATGTGCAGCCCTACATGTATTAGCCAGTGGTGGATTCCAGACACCAAGCAGCGACAAAGTGGGCATCTCACAACCCTCTGTATCACGTTGCCTGAGGGCATTTGTGGATGCCCAGGTACACAGGTCGCAGTAATACATCCTTCTACCCACACATGCCCATGAGCAACTGGCAATCAAGCAGGGATTCTATAACACAGCAGGATTTCCATGTGTGCTCGGTGCAATAGACTGCACACACATTGCCACAAGGGCACCGCTGGATGAACCAGACACCTATGTGAATCACGAGGGATATCATTCCATGAATGTACAAGTCATCAGCGACAGCAGGTGCTGCATACTGGATGTCGTGGCACAGTATCCTGGGTCCACAGATGATGCATACATCTACCAGAAAGGTGGAGTGTGTGAGGCATTCCGGAATGAAACACTCACAGATGGCTAGCTGATAGGTAAGGCACACACATGCACACTGACAACAGGTGGACATGTGAAGTATGGGGCTACAACAGTAACCCCCCCACAGGTGACAGTGAATACCCACAACAACCATGGCTGATGACACCAGTGAGATGGCCCCAGACTGCAGCAAAGCAATGCTACAATGATGCCCACACAGTAACACATAGTGTGATACAGTGTACATTCGGCATCCTCAAGATTATTTTGGTTACTTTGGTTTGTAGGACAAAAGGAGGCAATTTGCCCATCATGATTGTCCTCCATATACATGGAACATTAACCCAAGTTCTGATCTTCCATCCACTTGTCAATTCTATTTTTAAATGTTGTAATATTTGGTGAATCTACAATATCCTGTGGTAATGTATTCCATATTCTAGGTGTTCTAATGGTAAAAAAAGTTTAATCTTTTATTACTGTTAGCTTTCTTTACTTCCAGCTGTCTGCTATGAAGTCTTGCCATGATTTTTCTTGTGGAATATGCAATACCACATATTTTCATTTGAGAAGGGGATTCAAGGATTTTAAACAACTGCAAGAGGTCACCTCTGATTCTTCTTCTCTTAAGGCATGTAGTCCTGTTTTTTGTAGTCTGGTACTGTAATCTGAATGAGCAAGGTGAGGGATAAATTTGGTAGCTCTATGCTGAACTTGCTCAGTTCTATTAACATTAGTCTTTAAGTGAGGACTCCAAAAAGGTGATCCATAATCCAAATGGGGCCGATCATGGGATCTATAGAGGGTCATAAGGCACCGTTCTGATCTAGCTATGAAAGTTTTATTAATTCTACGGAATAGTGCATTCAATTGAGTTGCAATTTTGGAGCAGTGAGAAGTAAAGGATAGTTTGTCATTAACTAATATTCCCAGATCTTTTTCTATACTTGAGGTCCTAATAATAGTGTTATTTAGACAATATGTTTGCCTGTTTTTTTTTTTTCTAGGTGTAGTACTGCACATTTAGATACATTAAAGTGCATCTTATTGATAAGTGTCCAGTGCTCGACTGAGGCTAGATCAGTTTGTAGGTTTTGTCTATTGCTCTGATTATTAACTTTGCTCCCAAGTTTGGTATCATCAGAAAATTTAACCATGATGTTATTGGCTAAGACACACATGTCACTTATAAACAAGTTGAACAAGGTAGGGCCCAAAACCGATCCCTGAGGTTCCGATGCCTCGACAGATCAGGCGGCACATTGCAGTACACACCAGTAATGGCATGCAAAATCTTCATAGCATATTGCATGCTGCACAACATTGCATTCAAACACAGCATACCAATGCCAGAGGATGAACAAGCACCTGGCGATTATGGTGACACTGCGGAGGAGGAGGAGGAGGAGGAGGAGGTGAGGTCTGTCATTGACTGGTGACAATGAGCCCAACTACAACACACACTGGCCAGACAATGCATGAGTGCAAACCTGATCAGGTCACACTTCAGATGAGCACACAACACCATGCGCAGTGTGCAAGGGCACAAATACAGCAACACCACCATGGTGTCCCATAGGGCATGGACCACAGCACTGAGGCCATGTGAAGGCCGCACCTATGCATGTATGTAACACACTACAGGGACATTGAGTAACAATGTCATGGTGCTGCGGAGAATAACAAAACAGTGCCAAGGTACCCAAGGACCACCGTGGAGTGGCCACACACTGCCAGTGGACTGGAATAGCTACGGCGATATGGTGGTGTCACCGCCTGAGCCTGCAGACAGGCAGTGGGAGCACTGTTGACAAAGAAGTGTCTGTTGACTGTGTGCAGACCTAGACAGCACATGACATTGGCAGCATCATGTGTGCCTGGGTGGGTGTTGCATGCATGTGAAACAGGTGGACAAGTGATGCATGTCTGATATGGTGAATGGCATGGCATGATGTGTTGTGTGCCAGACACTGCAGTCAAGGCACTGGGCAGGCCTCGCAGACAGCATGGGTTGGTTACAGCACAACAGTGCCACCATGACACATACAGCATACCAGTGTTGGTGCCTATATGCAATGACACTGTGTGGTGGGCATAAGGAACACTCCCAACAGTTTTGACAGGGAGTAAAGTGGGAGGTGGGTGGCTGCACAAACCATGCAGCACGGTCCAAGGTGTGGCACACAACCAGCCATTATGCACCTGTGGCTGCAGAAAATGGATGGGTGGTGGCATACCCATGGGTCAGGCCACGTGGGGGTGGCACACAGTGTTACTGTGAGCAGGCAGCCCCCCCATGCACCAGCACTAGGGTGCGACGTGCAACAGATGCATTGTGCAGCTACACACCATGCAACTGGCACCAAAAGCACCCTTGGTGATGCAGGGTGCATTGTGGCATGTGGTCTGTGGCCAGCACAACCACGATGCTGATGCAGACACAACATGCGTTGCATGCGTGACGTTGGTCGATGCAATGTGCATCGCATGTGGTCTGAGCAGCAGGAACGCAGGGACACACAGGCCACATACAGCACATGCAACAGCACATGCTAGGAAAGCACTTGCATGTGCACTAGGCCAAACAGGACAGTGCAGCTCAAGAGCAACAGTAGGCACACACAGTGCATAGGCAGTCAGGGAACATATAAATCCCAGTAGCACACAAGAGGTGTGGTGTAAACAAGCAAAGGCATGCTGGAGCAGGGCACCAAACTTCTCAGACGATGAGACTGTGCTCCTCATAAGCCTGATTGAGCAATGGACCAGGGTGCTGTTCCCACAGGGGAGACAGAAATCCAGTCCCTCATACAGGGAAAGGGTGTGATCCACCATTGGTAACAGGCTCCAGGTGGTGTCTGGTATCAGGAGGACCATAAGGCAGGTCAGGCACAGGTGGAATGACCTTGCCTGGAGGGAAACATAGAAACATAGAATTTGACGGCAGATAAGGACCGCTTGGCCCACCCAGTCTGCCCATTTCCCTACCTACTGGATAAGCTGCGGATCCTAGTTAACCAGCAGCCTACTTCTTCCTACCCCCACCCCCCAGAATTGCCTTACGACTATCCCATGCATGCTTGAATTCCCCCACTGATTTTGACTCCACAACCTCCTCTGGAAGGCTGTCCATGCATCCACAACCCTCTCTGTGAAAAATACTCTTAAATTACCTCTGAGCCGCCTCTATCTTCAAATTCAGCCTCTTGTTCTTGCACACTTTTTTGAAAGATGCTACCTCTTGGACTTTGTTGATTCCTTGAGGTACTTGAAAGTTTCTATCATGTCCCCTCTCCCTCCTTTCCTCGAGGCTATACATATTAAGCTCCTTAAGTCTCTCTTCATACGACTCCGGTGCAGACCCCAGACCATATTTTAGTTGCCTCCCCTGGACAGCTTCCATCCAGTCTATGTCTTGCGGAGATTGGGTCTCCAGAACTGCACATGTACTCCAGATGGGGTCTCACCAACTGTCTGTACAGAGGGATAATAACTTCCTGTTTTCTACTGGTGATGCCTCCCATGCATCCCAGTATCCCCCAGCCCTCCTTGCTGCCCTCTCACATTGCTTGCCCATCTTTAGGTCATCTGATATGACTACCCCCAGGTCCTTTCCATTCTTGTTGTTGTAGTATCTCACCCCCATTGTGTACTCTTCCCTGGGTTTTGTTTCCCAGGTGCATTACCTTGCACTTCTTAGCATTGAATTTAAGCTGCCACATTTGACCATTCCTCTAACCTTGCCAAGTCCTTCTCATCCTTTCCACCCCACCCTGTACATCAACTCTGTTGCAGATCAGTAGTGTCATCTGCAAAGAGACATTTTTCCTTCCAGTCCTTCTGCAATGTCGCTATAAAGACATTGAAGAGGACCGTCCTACACTGAACCCTCATGTGTACCTCACTAGTAACCCTCCTTTCTTCTGAGTGACTCCATTTACTATAACTCTCTGTGTCCTATTCTCCAGCCAATTCTTTACCCAGGCTGTCATCTTGGGACCCACTCCCAGGCTGGCTAACTTGTATATTAATCTTTGTGTGGGACTGTGTCAAATGCCTTGCTAAAGTCTAGGTAGGCCATGTCCACAGCCCCTCCTGATCTACTACTTTGGTCACCCAGTCAAAGAAATCTATCAGATCTGTCTGGCATGACCTTCCGCTGTGAATCCATGCTGCCTAGGGTCCTGTGCCCTCTGGCCTCTAGATACTGACAATTCTTTCCTTTAGAAGTGATTCCATCATTTTCCTATCACTGAGGTTAAACTAACAGGTCTATGGTTTCCTGCTTCTGCCTTGCTCCACTTTTGTGAAGGGAATCACATCTGCCCTCCTCCAGTCCTCAGGTACCACCCATCCTCTCATGATTTGTTAAAAGGGTAGTCAGTGGTGTCACTAGTTCTACCCTTAGTTCTTTTAGAATTCTGGGATGAATCCCATCAGGCCCCATTGCTTTGTCCACCTTCAGTTTTAAGAGTTCTTTCAGAACCCTTTCTTCTGTAAATGGGCGGTATCAACTTCTGTATCCAGAGTGTTACTACTGTTTGTTTTATGTATCTCCCTCTTCCTTCGTAAATACTGAGCAAAAATATTTGTTTAGTATCTCTGCCTTTTCACAGTCTCCTCTGCCCACCCTCCCTCCCCTTTATTAAGCCTCACTATCCCTCCCTTGGTCTTCCTTTGCTCCCTGATGTACCTATAAAGGTTTTATCCCCTTCTTAACTGAGTTGGCTATCTTTTCCTCGGTTTGGGCCTTTGCTGTTCTGACTGCCTTCCCAGCCTCCTTTTGCTTTAACTGATACAGTTCTCTGTCCTGCTCCTTCTACGATTCCTTGTACTTCCTGAATGCTTTCTTTTCTCTTGAACCTTCACTGCCACTTTCTTTGAGAACCATAGTGGTTTCTTACATCATCTTGTTTTGTTTATTTGCTTCACACAAAGGCTTGTTACCTCTGTGATGGCAGTTTTATTATTCCCATTGTTCTTCCACCCTCCTTCCTGCCCATTTGCTAGTGCATTCCTTGGGCACTCACCCATTATGGCAAAGTCAGCCCTCCTAAAGTCCAGTACTTTTGTCTTTGTATGGCTTGACTCTATTACTGTGTTTATTGTGAACCATACTGTTCGATGGTCGCTAGTTCCCAGATGGCTACCCACTTCTACATCTGTGATCCTCTCTCCATCTCCATTTGAGAGTATCAAGTCTAATATTGCTCCCTCTCGAGTGGGCTCCAGTACTAGTTGTCTAATGCATGCCCCCTGTAGGGCATCTAGAATAACTGCACTCTTCGAAGTGGCAGCTGCAACTGCACTCCAGTTAACATCTGGCATATTCAGATCACCCATCAGCAGTATCTCCTTTTTCTGCCATTCTAAGTATACTTTCTATCATTTCCTTGTCCATTTCTCCCCTGAGAAGGGGTTCGTATACAACCCTGTGTGGATTGTGGTGCCATTGCCTGTCTCCAAATTTACCCACAGTGCTTCTTCTCCTCCTGTTTACCCTTTTGTTCTGTTACTTTTATTCCTTCCTTTATGTAAAGAACCACTCCTCCTCCTTTACCCTCCGTGTCCCTCCTGTAGATAGTGTATCCTGGTATGTTTATGTCCCAGTCATGGTTGTGTGTGTACCATGTTTCTGTGACTGCCACGATAGCCAGATGTTCCTCCTCCATCAAGGCCACTAATTCAGGAAGCTTGTTACCTAGACTACGGGCATTGGTACTCATTGCTCTCCATTTTTGATGGCTTTACCTTCTGTTGCAGCATCCCCACTGACCGTTCTACCTTGGTCTTTTCTCATTTAGTACCTTGTTTTGTAGGAGAGGCTGGGATTTTTCTGCTGCTTGTCAGTGCTCTCCTTTGACTAGTTTAAAAGCTTGCCAATGAAGCATTTAAACCGATTGCTCAAAGACTTGTTCCCTTCCTGGACAGATGCAGACCATCCTGCCAGTATAGGCTGTTGTCCCTCCAGGTGGAACCCCAGTCCCCAAAGAAGTCAAACCCTGTGCTCGCACCATTTTTCAACCATTCATTAAACTGCATGGTGCCATTACCCTCGCCTCACCCATGCCTTTGACAGGCAGCATCTCTGAGAAGGATACTGTGTGTGCTACTTGTCTTAGGCCCCTCCCCAACTCTGCAATGTCCTCCTCGCGCTGCTCTAACCTCATGATGAGCCAAGTCATTTGTCCCTAGGTGGACAATTACGTCCAGCTCAGAATCCCTTGCAGCTGTTGTCGTGATCCTGAGGATGCGCTTCCTGTCCCTCCAAGCCATGGCACCAGGTAGGCACCTTACTTCAGTTTTCCCAGCTCCTCCCAGTTCTATCCCCCTAATAATTGAGTCCCCCCACCAGGAGCTGCTTCCTTTCCTTGTGGTGTCCTCTGCCTCCTTCCTGTGGGCCTCCCTTGTGACAGCTGTCCTCAGCCTCCTTAGTCTCCTCTGTGGGTGCATCCATAGGGGAGCTATGCTCCCCCAGAATGGTGTATGGATTGTGGAGTGGAACAACTGACTGGATGTGCCTCTGTTCCACCATCCTCACCCTTCCTGAGCCCACTGTGGTCCAACTGCTGTGTTTTCTTTGCAATCTCTGAGGTAGTGGTGGTGGCTGTGGTGCTCCCTGGATGGGGGAGGTTCCCTTCGTACTGTCCAGTGTGGCCTGGGGGAAGGTCCCCATACTGCTGTCCAGTGTGGCCTGAAGACGGGCAACTTCCTTCCTCAGGGCAGAGAGTTGTCTAACAAATAGGGCAGCATCTCAGCCTCCAGAAAGACTCCCGGAAGACTGCTGCCCCACAGCCATTACATTGCACTACTCCCCACATTTTTTGTGTGTGTGTGTGTGTGTGATTGGTTTGTAATATAGAAATATATATTTATAATATACAATGTGTATGCTTAAATTGTCAGTGCAGTGTGCTAGAGAGGATATGTCAGTGACATGCACCTTGCACTCTTGAGAAATGATGTCAGAACCCCAGGTATAAAGGAACTATTTCCAGGGGTGGGTGGGGTGAGGGTGGGAAGGGTTGGGCCTAAACTGTGCCTCACAAAACAATCAGCTAAAAGCTCTGACCCACTGCTGCAATGAGTGCCTTCCTGTCAGCAAGATGCCTACACAACAATTTGGTAGAGAAATACCCTGCTAATCAAACAGAGAAAATCCACACATCCAAGTCAGACACAGGTAAACCTTCCCAGCCCCAAAACAGGCCTGGTGGTTTGTGCTCCGAGAGCTATCAGCCCCAAAATAAGTCAGCTGTGCTTTAAACTCTTCCTGCACTAAAAATCTTAAGAATTGTAACAAACAAACATAAACCTAGATCCACCACCCTCTGTTGCTTGAAAGACTGTCTTTTCCTGTTTCACACTGCACTCCTTAACCCCAGTAACTCTGTTAAAAAGAGTTTAACTATCAAACTCCTACGCACCAGTAAATTATTTAAAAATAGTTTCTGGCCCAAAATCCTACTAGTCAATCCAGCTACCCCCAAGGGACAACCAGAATGCAGTATTCAAACACTTATAAGGTTACTTCCAAGATAAGCAGAGTTTGCAAGTTTCTTTTTCAACTCCTCAGCCAACTGTAATTCATTTAAAAATAGTTTAACTGTCAGCAAATCCTAGTAGACAATCTAGCTACCTCCAAGGACCTACCCAAATGCAGTATTTAAATCCTTCTGAAGTTACTAACAAGATAAACAGAGTTTACAAGCCCCTTCTTGGTTAAACACTAAATAAATGTGAATAAAAAGCAATTACCAAGGGTGGTTAGTTTCACCCCCCACAGAATTAAGCAAAAGTGCACGTTTGTTGCAGATATCAAGTGCAATACAGAATTTCTCACACAGATCTCAGTTGAAGAAAGTAGTGTCCTTCCAGCTCCAGAAAATGTGTTTTGTCTCCAGCTCCAGAAAATGTGTTTTGGGAGGGTCGGCTCCTTGCCCACCTGTGGAGGATGGCTCGCAATGCAGATGTCCAGATGTGAGGAGGATGGAAAAGGCAGGCAGGTATGTGTTATCATACCTGGTATTGATACACAGCACACCACAGTGACCACGGATGTACAGCTGTCTACTGATGATGTCATGCACCTTTATGCCTTAGCAGGAGAGGTTAATGCAAATGAAAGGTAGGAGAGGCCCATGAGACATGGACAGGGTGGAGAGGGACAAGGCCCATGCAATGCTCAATGGCACCAAGGTAAGTGTACAGCCAACATGCCATGTATGCATCATTGTAATCTACGATGTAGGGCCCAATGTGCAAGGGGGAGGCATGGCAGCAGCCAAGTGCTGTGTGCGCCTGTGGTGGTATAAGTCTCAGTGATGCACACAAGTCAGCTGGATGTGCGTGCCTGTGGCAACAGGCCACACATGCAGCTGCAGAAATTAAGGTGGCAACCCACATCTTATGTCATGCATACAAGCCACATGTCCTACTGATGTGTTTTCAGCTGCACACACGGGGAGACACAAGGGCATGCCAAGCTGCAATGGTAATACACAGGGTACGGTGAGCAGACACAGGGATGGATTCCATCATACACTTGCTGACATGCAGCGGTGCCAAGCATGTGTCACAAATGCACTGTACAATGTTGTGACAGGCTGCACAATGTTATCAATGGTGTCATGTGCAGATGGCACATGATGCAGCGCACACACACACACACACACACACATAGGCACACAGCTGCAGGGCCATCAATGCCATCTGTGAATGTAGCTGGGGGGTAGGGCAGATGCACTGTGTACACCATTGGGGGATTGCACCCCATACACAAATGGTGCATATAAAATCTTTGAAATTAAAATCTAAAGTCAGCATCTCAGCCTTCAAAGCACTCTATCTTCAACACAATAAGGAATCCTGTGTTTGTTAATCTTGACTAAACCACCCCCTTATCATTCTTGTCTTGGCTTCATCCTAGATTCTGATCCTAGCTGGTGCATCGCCCTCTCCCCCCCCATTCACTCTTCTGTTGCCTCTCTCCTTTCTTATCTGAAAACATGTGTGGCACTTATCCTGCATTTCCTTACAACGTAATGTCCATGCTCGTTTTTGATCATGCCTGTGTATCATTATTTCTGTGTGTTACCCTGTTATCTTGTATTTGTGTTCACCCAGGCCCACCTTGAAAAGGAGCTCTGCTCAATGGTGTTCGCCTGGTTTAATAACGATTTTGATTGATTGATTGATTGATATCACAGTTGTGGGGTGCAACACGTGGCATATGTCAATGGCATGCCACCCTTGCATGTGCAGTCTGTGCAACATGAATTTTCTGTTGATTCATAGGTGCACACACGCATTGCAATCCCTCACAGTCTGTCACACTGTGTTGTAGGTGCCGCTGCCAGTGTGGAGAGGGGATAGCAAGGCCGTGACGCACGGTGGCATAGCCTTGAGCGAGCAATGTGCCACCTGAAGCAGGGTGATGCAAGGGCGTATGCTGCCAGAACTAGGAGGATGGCCCAGGGTGGTCAGCAGGAGGGTACAGAGGACAGTACAGAGGAGGAGGCAGCCCCAGAGGAATAGCAGCAATGGCCTCCACACGTGGAGCCGGACCACCGACACTGATGCCACAGCGGACATGACCGTGGGTGATGGCAATCTGGGTGTGTCTGGACAGGTGAGCGATGGCCAAGATGATGGTGAGGAGTCCCCTGTGTGTGGGGCCATGAGATCTGCCCCCAAACAAGAACCTGTGCAGCCTACATGTGCTGATGACACATCACCTGACATTGCTGCCGGGGGTGATGACGACGTACATCAGCAACTGCCCGCCCTCCATGACTTTGCGTGGGGACTCAGCATGCACATCAGGCTACTGGCACATCATATTTCTATGATGAACAAAGATATGCATGACCTGCTGGAGTACCTCGAATGCATTGGCAGATGCTGACTGTTGGACATGCTGCATGCAACATTGTCGAGGACACTATGTGCTACTTGACCGTCATGCCACGGACAGGGCACATGGTGTAGCCAATGCACAGGTGTACATTAGTTCAGGTTGTGGTTAACACAGTGTTCAATGCTGTTAATTGTTTTGCTGTTACATCTCTGTTTGTGTTTATGTTGATGTGCACACTACACTGTCTACCAATTTATATTCCTTTTCTGATGTGGTGTATTGCTTTGTTGTACATAATACATTGTTGTTCATCGTTCATACTGTGTCCGTGTGTCATTCATGACTGTGCATGCCCTACATCTGCCTATGCTGTGTACTGTGCATTATCAGATGATGTGTGATTACCAGCCCAAATGGGCATACACAGGCCCTCACCTGGACACCAGAGACTGTTGACCTACACTGTGTGTCGTGCACTGTACGCCGAAATGGCAACATGCACCACACGGCTCAGTAGTGTCACATTCTATGCACAGTGTCAGCTCACTTTATTCTGGAGGGCGTGATTTGCAATCAGTATTGGGGTCCTCTTAGTTCCACAGTGGCATGCCACTGTGGGTAAACCAAACCACCAGTAGACAAGGTGGGACCCTGCGGTTTGTGCCTGCATGTGTTGTGCATGTCATGGTTCCACACATGTGGTACACCATTATATGTTGAGACTGTGTGGTGTGTCACGGTATGTGGCATTAGCAATGTCCACCCATCATCATGCAGTGTGCATCACAGTATGCCTGATGTGGTGGTGTGTCACACATCAGGTACTGTGTGTAGGTGTGCTGACAGTGGGATGGGTGTGGTAAACCATGTATGTGTGTGGAGGGGTGGCAAATGTCCTATACTGGCCATGCACTTGAGTGTGACAGCATATCTAACACCATGGATGATCATGGTGCTGTGTGTGTCATGGGCCATGCCTGTGGTGGTGTGCCCCATTGTGGTATGTGCACCCAATGGGCACACCATGGGCACATGGAGGTGTGTGTTGGGGGGGGCCATGCCTGTATGGTGGTTATCAGCGGCACAAGGGATGTGGGGGTGCAGTGTCAATGGGTATTTAGCATGCCATGTTGTACACACATGTTTGCAGGCCACTGTTCCCAGGGCAGGCTTTGAGGGAGTGTAAAGGTATCTGGCATGAGCTGTACAGATTGGCAATGCGATTACTGCTGTCGTGTGGTTAGTGGCAGGCTGCAGGCATGTGTGTGTATGTGTGTGTGTCCCCTGCCTGTGGTGGCATGTCCGAGTGAGGTCATGGCCATAGGCACTGTACATGGGACAGGGGATCATAGTACGTGCACAACACGTACACATGGCACATGTGTGGTGTGTGTTCAGATGGGAGGCTGCGCTTAGGGTATGGTGTGTCCATGAACCCCGTTACATAGTGGAGGACACTATCATCAAGGTCATTCCCCTCTGTCCGGTGTACATGTCTGACATGATGTGTGCTAACTACTTCTGTGGGTGGCCAGGCTTCCCTTTACGGTTTACATTGGCTGGTTTCTGGCTCTGTGCTGCATGTGGTGGCTGTGTTGCTGTGGTGCTGCTCTGCACTGCATCTTGTGGTATGTCACTGTTCAGCTGTTCACCTGTGTTCCTGGGCTGGATGGCTGTGTGTACCCTGTACCTCTGTGACCATTGTGGTGTCTCCAGCCATGGTTGTATTGCATCTATCCCTGCTGCACCACTGTTGATCCCCCTCCGTCTGGTATGGCTGGCCGATGCTGCTGTCTGTGCACTTGGCTCTGCTGCAGCTGTTCCTTGACTGGTTGTCTGTCCCTCACAGGCCATTCCAACTGCATTAGTGTGGCTCCTCTTGTGGCCTCGACCCTAGGATGTCTTGTGCTGTGCTGGCTTCTCTGCAGCACTGGCTGTTGTCATGTCCATGGCTGGGGCCTGTCTTGTTGTGTTCTGTGTGTGGATGGATTGCACCACAACACTGTCTGACAGGTGAGCGTCCTGCCTCCTATGCACCTCCTGTTCCACTACCCCTTCATGCCTGTGCACATCCTCGGCTATGTTCATGGGATTGTTGCCGTGGGTGTCTTCCATGCCATGCCCACATGTGGCTCCCTGCTGTGTGTGCTCGGCTGTGCCATTTCCACTGCCGATACCAGCATCACTGTGTGCCACCAACCCTACCATGTTGTCTGTTGTGCCCACATGTCTGTCATCAGTGACACTGTCGTCCTGCTGCAGTTCACATATGGCTCCATGACATCCATCCTTGTCACCCACATCCCTGTCCTCTGGTCCAGCTGTGTGTGCCACATTCAGTGTCGACACTGTGGCTGGCTGTTGTCCTGTTATCATTGCAGGCTGTGCCATGCCCTGTCTGCTCTCACAGCTCTGTATTGCATCCTGACCACCCCTGTGGGACACATGCTGGGTCACATGTGCTGTGTGTTCTGTGCCGTGCTGTTTGTCACCTGGCCATCTGCAGTGCTGCTACCCATTGTTTTTGGGACATGATTGTAGGATCATTGCCCTGCTGGCTGCATGCTCTTGCATGCATTTTGCAATTTTCTGCATTACTGCAGCCATTACAGTTGTTGCCTCTGTCTAGATAATATGCAACGTAATGCTGCATTCCATGACAATGGTCTGCCTTTCTTTTTTTTTTACTTTCATCTTTATCCTTCTACTGTTGCCACAGATCCCTCTCTCAGAGCTCCCCTCATAGATCCCCACTTAGCAGTCCTGAAGGGTCTGCCCCTAGAGTGCTAACGCTTCCCTCATACCTTCAGGGCCTCCGACTACCCTCCGGGCAGGGCGGCAGAGATCCCCCAAATCTCCCCCTGTTCATTGGTGGGAGCACACACATTGGAGTCTGCTTCTTGGATTCTGCCCCTCAGATTCTGCCCTGGAACCAACACTGAGGCTCTTCGCCTAGATCAGGGCAGGGAATTTTTCCATGTTCTATTTCCCCAATGTTGGCGTGCAATGAGGAACAAGGAGTCAGGCGTACGTAGAGATGTATATCCACTCCAGTCCTCTGCCAGCACCATCCCCTGCATTGCAGCATTCCCAACCGCACCGACATCCCCCAAGTTCCCCTGTAGGCGGCGATGTAGCGGTGGGGAAAGCTTCCCATCCCACCCCGGAGAAGGAGAGCAGCCATTTGGAACTCTATCCTTCTCCCTCCCGGCCGACCCCCGGTGGCCCGAGTCTGTTCCCGAATGTGAGTTGCTGGTGTGGCACGAGGTGTGGCGTCCAGTGCCTCAACCTTCAATGCCACCGGGTCGACATGGTCTGCCTTTCTATGGCATCTGTCTGGCACACGACACACAGCCATATTTCCTGGAGGAGCTTTGCTGCCTGTGTCATTTGGCCTGCCCTTTCCTGTATCCCATATATCACAGCTGCATGGATGTCTGCCACAGTCAGCTGCAGCTGGCCCATGTGTGCTATGGTGGCATTTGTGTGGTCTCATATGCTGTCGGTTATCCCAGCCATCTCACACTGTGCTGCCTCCTGAGTAAACATGACATCCTGGCAGTATCATTACAGGTCGTCCCCAAGGTCTTCTTCCAGTGGCAGTCTCATTGCACCTTTTTGGCCTGTCCCACCTGCACCTCCAGGAGCCCATCCTGCGGTGCTATATGCTTGGCCATCATGGTCACTGGTGGTGTGTGTACTGTCTGCCTGTCCCACACCATTGTTATCCCTACTGTCATCCAGCTGCTCACTGTCTGCCATGGATCGATGTTGGTCTGCTGCTGTGCCTGCAGGTGTGGTGTCCCCCATGGTGTTGCTGCTGTTGGACGGTGCAGCATTGCTGGTATTATCACTTGCCTGTCCTTCTCCAGTGTCACTACCTGTCTCACTCCTCTGGGCCTGGCTCACAGAGCTGTCACTGACGGGCAACTGCTGTCGTTCATCATCAGTGTCACTCTCTGTGCCTTGCTGTTCCAACCCATCGCTGTCACTGTCAGACACATCATGGCAGTGTAGTGGTGTTGGCCACCTGGCAGTGGCATGTCTTCCAGACTGTGTTCTCTGGCATCCTGCTGGGTATACAGACATATGTGCATGGTGAGTTTTGTTTGATCCACATGTCATGGTGTGTGTCCAATATCTTAGTGCATGCCCTGCTCGTGATGACCAGTGGAGGGGTCACCACATGCATCCCATGCTTCTGCATGGTGGTCCAGGCCATCACTACATCAAACCATCCCTGCCACCCCCCCACCAGTGTCACTATCCATTGTGGGGCCTTGCATTGTGGGTCCCTGTTGGCCATGCAGGGCATCAGCCTCCACTGTCTGCAGGGTAGTGTCATCCACCTCATGCATGCCCTGTGCTTACTTTGTGCATGTTGTTGCTAGTACAGGTCCTGCTCTGTGTCACCCTGTATACTGCATGTGCTGATCTGTGTCAATACACATTCCTCATGTCTGCTGAGGGGCCATGGTTGGGTGGGCCCTCCACCCATTGCGCATCACCTGTTGTGGGCTGGCTTCCCCTTCGCATGCTGCTTGATATCACAGTGCCGCTTCTGCAGCTCCCTCACACTGCACCTGCAGGGGGCCACTGCATTCACCAGTCTGGTTAGCTCATCCCATGCATCCTGCCGCAGTGTCCATAAAGTAAGGAGAGAGAAAAAAAACAGAGGAAAGAGTAAGGATTGCAAACAGTTAAGGGGCCAGAAATAAGACATGATGGGAGTGGTGCAGTGCAGTGGCTGTGGAGCAGCAGTCTTCCGGGAGACGTCCCGGAGGATGCGGTGTTGTCCCATCTGCAAGCACCTCTCTGGGCTGAGGGAGGAGGTTGCTCATCTCCAGGCTGAGTTGGCCAGAATTTGTGGGACCTCCTCTTCCATCCAGGGACCACCAGTGCCACTGCCGTTGCCTCAGCGGTTGCCAAGAAAGAGGAGTGGTTGGACCACAGTGGGCTCAGGGAGGGTGAGGGTGGTGGAACAGAGGTGCATCCCTCCAGTTGTACCTCTCCACAATTCCTATGCCATTCTGGCAAAGTGTGTTCTCTATGGAGGTACCCGCAGGGAGAGACCAAGGAGGATGCTGGGAACCTCCACAAAGGAGACCCACAGGAGGGTGGCAGGGACCCCCGCAGGGGAAGGAAACAAATCCTGGTGGGAGACTCCATTGTTAGGAAGGTAGAACTGGGGGAGGAAGGGGAGAGGGAGGTAAGGTGCCTGCCTGGAGCCATGGCTTGGAGGGACAGGGAGCGAATCCTCAGGATTGCTGGAGCAGCTGTACAGAGGAGGGAGATGGATGTCATTGTCCACCTAGGGACAAATGGCCTGGCTAAGAAAGGGATTAGAGAAGTGCAGGAGGAGTTTGTGGGATTGGGGAGGGGCCTTACACAAGTAGCACACACGGTAACCTTCTCGGAGGTGCTGCCCATCTATGGCGTAGGAGAGGCTAGGGTGTTCCGCACCATGGGATTTAATCAGTGGTTGAAAAACTGGAGTGGAGCTCAGGGATTTGGCTTCATTGGGGACTGGGGGTCCAGCTGGAGTGATGCAAGCCTATATTGGCATGATGGGCTGCATCTGTCCAGGAGGGGAACCAGGATCCTAGGTGATAGGTTTAAATGCTTCATTGGCAAGCATTTAAACTAGCCAAGAGGGGAGACACTGGAAAGGAGCATGGAAATCCTAGCCCCCCCAAAAAAAATCATGGCAGTAAGTGTGGTAAACACCAACATAGAGGTGTCGATAGGGAGAAGGGCAGGGGTAAATGGAGAACGTGACAAAGGCAAGAAGGACAGAGATGGGGCAAAAAGGAGTAAGACCATCAGGAAATGGAGGGTAGTAAGTACCAGTGCCCATAGTCTGGGCAACAAGCTCCCTGAGCTGGTGGCTTTGATGAAAGAGGGCTGCCTAGATATCGTAGCAGTCACAGAAACATGGTACACAGAGAATCATGACTGGGGATGTTAACATACCAGGGTACATAACCTACAGGAGGGACAGGCAGGAGAGAAGGGGGGAGGAGTAGCTCTCTATGTAAAGGAAGGGATAAAAGCAACTGAACAAAAGAGTAAACAGGGAGGAGAAGAGGCACTGTGGGTCACCTTGGAGACTGGAAAGGGCACCACAATCTGCACAGGGGTTGTATACAGACCCCCATGTCAGGGGGGGAGGGAATGGACATGGATATGACAGAAGGCATTCTTAGAATGGCAGAGAAAGGGAGATACTGTTGATGGGAGACCTGAATATGCCAGATGTTAACTGGAACACATTTGCTGCAGTCACATCCAAGAGCAGGGCCATTCTTGATGCCCTACAGGTGGCAGGCCTCAGACAGCTAGTTTCGGAACCCACTCGTGAGGGAGCAATCTTAGACCTCATACTCTCAAACGGGGGCAGTGAGAGGATGTCAGATCTAGAAGTGGGTTGCCATCTGGGAACAAGTGATGATGAAACAGTGTGGTTCATGTTAAACTCAGCTACAGAGTCTAGCCATACAAAAGTGAGGGTACTGGACTTCAGGAGGGCTGACTTTGGCAAGATGGGAGAGTGTCTCAGAAAAGCACTAGCAAACAGGCTAGAAGGAGGTGTGGAGCAACAATGGGGAATCATCAAAACTGCCATCACAGAGGCAACAAGCCTTTGTGTGAAGCAAATAAACAAATCAAAACGAAAGAAAAAGCCACTATGGTTCTCAAAAGAGGTGGCTGTGAAAGTTAGGAAGAAAAGATAGCATTCCAGAAGTATAAGGAAACACAGAAGGAGCAGGACAGAGAGCTGTACCAGTTAAGGCAGAAGGAAGCAGGAGGGAAGTCAGAATAGCAAGGCCCAAACTGAGGAAAAGATAGCCAACCTCGGTTAAGAAGGGGATAAACCTTTATAGCTACATCAGCGAGCGTAGAAAGACAAAGGGAGGGATAGTGAGGATGAATAGAATGAACAGTGGGTGGGCAGAGGGGACAGTGAAAAAGCAGGGATACTGAACGAATATTTCTGCTCAGTATTCACAAAAGAGGAGGGTGAAGTGCCTAATCCAATTAACAGAAGCACTCTTGATGGGGGTGTTGATCCCAGTCCTTTCACAGAAGAAAGGGTTCTGCAAGAACTCCTAAAACTGAAGGTGGACAAAGCAATGGGGCCTGATGGAATTCACCCCAGAATTCTAAAAGAATTAAGGGGGGAACTAGTGAAACCACTGGCTACTCTTTTTAATAAATCATGGTAGGATGGTGCGGTACCTGAGGACTGGAGGAAGGTGGATGTGATTCCTCTTCACAAAAGTGGGACCAAGACAGAGGCAGGAAACTACA
Source organism: Neoceratodus forsteri (assembly GCA_016271365.2). Taxonomy (NCBI): domain Eukaryota; kingdom Metazoa; phylum Chordata; order Ceratodontiformes; family Ceratodontidae; genus Neoceratodus; species Neoceratodus forsteri. Next base: position 1,335,768,971 of record CM057455.1, on the reverse strand, counting down.
GACCTGTCAGTCTGACCTCTGTGGTAGGGAAAGTGATGGAGTCACTTCTGAAGGAAAGAATAGTTCAGTACCTAGAGGTCAGTGCGGCACAGGACCCGAGGCAGCATGGGTTCACAGCAGGAAGGTCCTGTCAGACAAATCTAATAGATTTCTTTGACTGGGTGACCAAAGTAGTAGACCAGGGAGGGGCTGTGGACATGGCCTACCTAGACTTTAGCAAGACATTTGACACAGTCCCACACAAAAGATTAATAGTCAAATTAACCAGCCTGGGAGTGGGTCCCAGGGTGGTAGCCTGGGTAAAACACTGGCTGGACAACAGGACACAGAAGGTAATTGTAAATGGAGTCCACTCTGAAGAAAGAGGAGTTACTAGTGGGGTACCGCAGGGTTCAGTATTGGGTCCAGTCCTTTTTAATGTCTTCATAAGTGACATTGCAGAGGGACTGGAAGGAAAAGTATGCCTCTTTGCAGATGACACAAAGATCTGCAACAGGGTTGATACACAAGGAGGCATGGAAAGGATGAGAAGGGACTTGGCAAGGTTGGAGGAATGGTCAGAAGTGTGGCAGCTAGGGTTGAATGCAAAGAAGTGTAAAATAATGCACCTTGGAAACAAGAACCCAGGGGAAGAATACACAATGGGGGGGAGGTAGTAACAACAACAAAAAAGGAAAGGGACCTGGAGGTAATCATATCAGATGACCTTAAGGTTAGCAAGCAATGTGAGAAGGCAGTAGGGAGGGCTGGGGTTATACTGGGATGCCTAGGGAGAGGCATCAGCAGCAGAAAACAAGAAGTTGTTATCCCTCTGTACAGACAGTTGGTGAGACCCCATCTGGAGTACTGTGTCCAGTTCTGGAGATCCCATCTCCGCAAGGACATAGACAGGATAGAGGCAGTCCAGAGGGGGGGCAACTAAAATGGTGCAGGGTCTGCAAGAGAAGCCATATGAGGAGAGACTAAAGGAGCTTAATATGTATACCCTTGAGGAAAGAAGGGAGAGGGAGACATGATAGAAACTTTTAAGTACCTCAGTGGAATCAACAAAGTCCAGGAAGGTAGCATCCTTCAGAAAAGAGAAGTGCAAGAACAAGGGGACACAATTTAAAGATAGAGGGGGGGCGGTTCAGGGGCAATGTAAGGAAGTATTATTTCACAGAGAGGGTAGTGGATGCATGGAACAGCCTTCCTGAGGAGGTTGTGGAGTCTAAAACTGTGGGAGAATTCAAGAATGCATGGGACAGGCATAAGGCAATTCTTGTGGGGGAGTAGGAAGAAATAGGCTGTTGGTTAACTAGGATCTGCGGCCTATCCTGTAGGTAGGGAAATGGGCAGACTAGATGGGCCAAGCGGTCCTTATCTGCCATCAAAGTCTATGTTTCTATGTTTCTGGTCCCCTTCCCGGAACAGTAGCATGTCCGCCTGTTGGGTGTCACATTCATGTCACATCCCTGCACCATTACACATCATACACTTGTGCTATATTCACCTACATGCCCACCTATCTGGGCCTCAATTGCATCCAGGAGGATGTCTGTCTCCTGGTCAATAGAGTTCTTCTTCCTGGAGTGCCCAGTTTTTCACCTCCATATTCCTAGAGTTGTCTGCCCCCTTTCTCCTTGCTGCATCCTCTGTGGATTAGCCATGATTCCGGTCCTGTATGTTGATGCTGAATGCATCTACTCTGTTTATATGGCACACTGTGCATTCTTGCGTCATGTGTACTGCGAATGGTGCAAGGTGCTTTTGTTGCAGAATTGGGTGCATTGCCACCGGTGCAAGGTCTTTTGGCACACGGTGTGTACGACGTACCTTGCGCCACCCTTATACTTTTTTTGAGAACTGGGTCCTGTATCTGGCCCATGTGGCCTAGGAACATAGTTATTTATTTAGTTTTTGTTGACTGGGAAAGGAGAGCTAGGCAGTTCTGCCTATTTTCAGCCTCGTCCAGGTGTGAGGGGGTGCAGATGCAAGGTGACATTGAATCAGGTTAAGCTGTTGGTGGTACTTTTAGTGAAAGGGGGAAACTGGACCAGGACAAGAGGAAATTGCTCTACTCTTTTAGATCGGTGCTACATCAACCGAGAATGACCTATATTTCAATTGGAAAATTATGTTCATATTTAAAAAGGTTTATGACAGGGATTTAATATGTTACTCACAAAAAGAAGCTAAACAACTTTGGAAAGATTTCTCTTTTGTATAACTCTGTTCATTAAATATAATTATTTCCTGTAGTTCCCCTGAAGGTTATTATCCCAGTGTCGTTAACCAGTAACCTGTTGATGGGGTGGTTAATTTTAAGTAATTATCCTTAGTATGACAAGTTTTTCTGTATACTATTTTGATATGTTTTGAGAACTGGGTGATTACAGGTTCAATTATTATGTTTTGCTTATTAAGAATTTTCTATTCCTTGTTTATGAGGAGGAAGGAGGTATCTGGTAATACTGTGAAGTTGTATCTGTTTTGATGTATTTTGTTTGGTTGCGGTTTGTTTTTAATAACATTTCCCTACTGTTTCAGGGAGGGGTTCAGTACAGTCTTTTGAGGTTTATCATGTTTATATGTTGCTTTTCAGTCACATTTGTATTATTTTTTTCCTCCCTTGTACTGTTAATTTTCTAAGGCTGTATTCATAATTACTGTATGTCTGTTTGCTGTTTTGTTTTGATTGATTTTCCTTCTTTTAAATAAAAATTCCCCATCTCTTCTGACAAGTGCCATTGGATCTTTAACATCTACACTCACTATAGGTAGCCTGGGAAAAACACAATGCAGTCATAGCGGGCAGCAATCATAATTAGTAGTGTCAATTGCTCAGTAGGTAGTACACTCGCCTCTGAGGCCGGGAGATCAGAGGGCTGTGGGTTCAATTCCCACATATGGCACTTGGGTTAATATCCTAGTACTGACACTGTAGTGCAGCATGAGAGGGGTGCTGCACTACTGAGGTGTCGTCTTTCAGATGAGATGTTAAACCGAGGGCCCATCTGCCTGGATTGGTTGTAGTTCAGGTGGATGTTAAAGATCCCATGGCACTTATCGAAAAGAGTAGGGGGAATTTCCCCAGTGTCCTGGCCAAATTTCCCTCATTCACTAAAAATACTACCAACAGCTTAATCTGGTTCAAGGTCAGTTGGCTTTCATCTGTATCCCCCTCCCCCGGGTCGTGCCTGAAAGTAGGTAGGATTTGTCTAGTACACTTACCTGGACAACAAAAACTAAATAAAGAAAAATAAATAAATAAATAAATAACAATTTGCTCGGCTCACAGAATTAGGAAAAGAGTATTCTCATCCCTGAGTTAGAGGATATAATGCCAAGTTTATTGTGCAGGACAGATACTTTAGAGCAACAAACAGGCACCCAGTCAGACCATCAATGATTTGTGCCAAATTGTGCACTTTTTCACCGGCAACACCATCAAGTGTCTGCTGGTTTAAATAGGGGTGAGCATTAAAGTGGCAGTGCACCGATAAACAGAAATAAACAACTCATCTCATATATAAAACCCCAGACATGTTTACAAACCCCTACAACAAAAACAAAAAAAAAATCTAACAATAATCATATTATCAAACCCACTAAAACCCATATATTATTGTACATGTTTTGAATACATGTAATATAAACAAACTACCATTTTGAATACATGCAATGTATGCTAAGAAAAATCTCTAATAATGACACCTAGTATTAATTAAAAAAAAAATAAATACGGTCCAGTTCATGACCACTAAGAAATGATAATGGGGACCAGTAGCCAAAACAGCTAGCGAGCTAATTTTAAATAGAGTTAATGTTTCATGTTTGCAACAATTAATTCTCATACCATTATGATATATGTATGACACCACATAATACTTTGAAACAACTGAAGGTAATTGTGCATATGTGTTAGAAAAACAATTAAAAAAATTAAATACACACAATGTAAGCTGAGAAAACACTCTAATGCTGCATCTAATGTTATTAGCTTCAAAACTAATAATTTCAATACATAACTACTGGAGAGTGTTCATAAAGATCACTAACCAGAACAGTTTTAAATGGTGCTAATGTGACATGATTACAAGATAGCAATAATGTCATAGTGTAGATTGCAATATTTCACAAACATATAATGCTATAGTATAACTAAAGGGAACTTTTAAAAGGCATAAGTTTTCTGTTAACAATTATAAAGTCTCAGTCTACTGCTAGTCACATATGCACAAAACATATAGTATTATGTAACTAGAAATGGTGCAGCCTAAAATCTTTCATTCAACTCAATTCCATCATGCGCCTTTGTGTTGTATTGCCAAAAGGCCTCTCAACTATTTGACAAGTGTCATGGGATCTTTAACATCCACCTGAACAAGTAGCTGGGACCTCAGTTTAACATCTCATCCAATAGACAGCATCTCATGAGTGTAACATTCACTCATGCTACACTACAAGTGTCAGTATTGGGTTTTACCCCTAATTCCTGGTGTGGGTCTTGAACCCACAATCACTCACAACTTCCCAACCTTCCAACCCCAGGGGTGAGTGTGCAACCTTATGAGTCACTGCCACTAATTGGCAAATGGATTAAGAGGTTTTGAAGTTCCTGAAGCAGGGAGGCTGAAAGGCCACAACAGCAGCATCTTCAGCAGGCTAGGTATGGCAATAGTCACAAATATACATCGATCGGGGGGGGGCATGCCAGTGCAGAGGGAAATGGCTGCCTAAGTCTGTTGTACCCTTGCAGTGAGCATGATAATTAAAAATATCAAAATTTTAAACACTCCATTAAACTGTTCTTTTTAATTTTTCACTCGGTTTTGCTTTAGGAAAATGAAAAAAAAAACCAACAGTTTTGAGATCACCGGTTACTGTACTTTTTTATTTTGAGTTTAAATTGTGTTTGCATTTCCCGTCAATGGCATCTATAAGCAGTAAGCAGGGGCCAGTACATGGTAATGGCCAGAGTAGAGCTGCATCTTCACACCCTGTTACCTCCTCAGGTAAACTGGATTTCTCTGTGATAAAGGGCATGCTCCCAGTCATCTAAAATGTCATTGCTGCAATTAAAAGTAATGCTTGTGAAGAAAGAAAAAAAGGGCATCTGAATTATTGCGCAGGAGGGGGTCTTTCGAAGAGATGCTTGCCTTCTTAGAAGAGCAATTTGCCAAACTTGAAGATACCTCAGATCTTCATAACAGGCACATTGGACATCTTCTCTTAAAGCTGATGATCTGGAAAACAGAGGCCACAGAAACAGTTTGAGGCTTGTGGGCATACCTGAGATTATTGAGGATAATGATGTGACTGGTTTTCTCCGGCATTTTATACCCTCCTTATTAAACTGTCAATGGCCCTGGCTCTAGGAGAAAGAAAGGGTGCAGAGGACTCCAGTTTCTAAGCCTAAACCAGGACAGAGACCTCATCCAGTTATTGGCAAATTTCTTTATTTTAGTACTAAGGAGGAAATCTTAAAGGTGGAAAGGGACAGGAACATTTTAATGTGGGGGTCAGGAGAAAATTCACATCTTTCAAGATTTCTTAGCAGATGTTGTGGAGAAGAGAAAAGCTTTTTCAGAGGTTAAAAAATAAATGTCTCAGGACTTAAAAGTACAATATTTCATAAAGTACACAGCCATTTTAATGGTCAGCAGGGGGGTATCATTCCCACTGCTCAACTGAGGAAAGCTGGGACTTTACAACTAAACTTTGGCTTTTGACTACCCACAGAGATTCAGTGAATTCCAACCGTAACAGTGGTGTTGAACCCAGTGCGAGTCAAGGTGATGGAGTGTAATTGTACTGTATTTTCTGTACAGTTTTATTGTAAAAATTTCAAGAGGCCATTGAAAATGAGCCTTAACTAAATTGGTTGATTGTCACCTTTTCCTATTTTAAATAAAAAACATGAACTTGAAAAAGAGTCACCACCCCCCTCCTCCACATGATATCCCAGAAGCACGTGATGATAGTTAAAATCTTTAGCAGTCTATCTGAAGTTACTCTTAATAAGCCTGCCATCTCCACTTCTAAACTGCCACCTCAATATGCTAACAAAATAAAATCCAAATCTGTCCCTAAGACTCATTCAAAGCCTCACAGTGGATTTCTAAGCTCTCTGTAAATTGTAGGCTTTCACTAAGGCCAGGGGAAGAGTAACTGCTTCTTTCCCATCTAAACCTCCAAGCTGCAAAGAAACAGAAGTAGAAGTGACCAACATCAGGGTATTACCTCTTATACCTGCTCAGTGAATTTGGCAGACAACAGAAGTGACCTGTCTTTTGACCTCTCTGAAATGCTGTTTGAAACGTCCACTGTTTCAGGCTGAACATCCTACTGCAGTACAATCAAGTCCCAGATTTGCTTCAAAACTTAATCTGAAATTGATGACTCCTTGGATGTTCCTGTAAGATTTCTTCAATTCCTGTTTCCTTGACTATAGTGACAGCCAGTTTGTCTTTATTTTCAGAGTAGCTTGCTCATTTCAAATTGCTGCAGCCTGTTTTGACTGAACAAGCTGGATTTTACGGTGGCGTCCCCTCTTCTCCATTAGTGGTCAGGCTGATGAGATCCCTATTATACTGGCCATATCTGTTACTTGCAGTGATGAAGTCTTGCAGTATCTATCATGCAATTTGGACATTCTCTTGGGAACTAAACCGTATAAGTAAGACTCCCACTAGCAGGGCATTGCTAAATTGCTTTATATTCTCAATAAAGTATGGTCAGATCCTATATAAGGACCTGCTTCATTGTTTTTGTAAATGTTATTGGTACCATACACAATAAAATAAAATGTATGGTACATTGATTGTCAGTCAACCAGTTTGTTAAGCCATCTTGAGGTTGCCATGGTGAAGTAAACCTCTCAAGCTTCACTCTCGAGGTTTACACAGGTGCCCTGGAAACCTCTCGATGGTTAACAAACCGGTTAACAATCAATGACCTTACATTATCCTCTATATAATTACCAGTAGTGCCTATCCTGGTGTTCAGTTGGAAAATCCTAAGACGTTTGGATAGTTCTTTTAGGCTGCTATATCAGAGTTCCTGATAAGGCAAATTATAAGGCAGTCCTAACTTTATGCTGTGCATTTACTGCTGGTCAGGATTCCTTGTACTGCCATGAGAATTCTTTCCTATATTATATGGGTACAGCTGATTCTGTCAAGCATCCCTTCACTCATTTTATTGTGATTTTAACCATTCTCAGCTCAAGAGTACATAGATACATAGACAGTGTCAGCAGATAAAGGCCTATGACCCACCCAGTCTGCCTATTTGAGCTTGTAAGTTCAGTTTATGTTTTCCTAGAAGTCTGTTGCCCCTTACCCTGACCTCCAGAATTACTTTATGTCTATCCCATGCATTCTTAAATCCCGTGATTGTTTCAGCCCCACCACTTCCTCTGGCAGGGTGTTCCACTTGTCCACCACCTGTTCTGTGAAGAAATTCTTCCTCACGTTTCCTCTGAAATCATCCTCCCTCCAACTTCATCCCATGCCCTCTAGTCCTGGAACATCTTTTTCACTTAAAAATAGTGTATTCCTGCACCCTGTTCCTCCCTGTAAGATATTTGTATGTCTCTATCATATCCCCTCTCTCCCTCCTCTCCTCCAGGGAGTACATATTCAGTTCCTTCAAACTGTCCTCATAGGACTTGTGATGCAATCCATGTACCATCTTTGTTGTCCTCCTCTGAACCTTCTCTACCTTGTCTATGTCCTTACGTAGGTAAGGTCTCCAGAACTGTACACTGTACTCCAGGTGGGGCCTCACTAGTGTCTTGTATAGTGGAATTATGACCTCCCTTTTCCTGCTAGTGATGCCCCTGCCTATGCATCCCAGCATCCTATTTGCTTTACCTGCTGCCTTGTCACACTGTTTCCCTACCTTGAGGTCATCAGAGATGATAACCCCAAGATCCCTTTCTTGATTGGTGCATGCTATATCCTCAGCCCCCAACTTGATATTTTGTGCCAGGGTTTTTGTGCCCCATATGCATTATCTTGTACTTCTTTGCATTGAATTTCAACTGCCAAACCCCTGACCATTTTTCAAGTTTCTGCAGGTCCCTTCTCATTCTGTCTACACCCTCTGGTGTGTCTACTCTGTTACAGAGCTTTGTGTCATCAGCGAACAGTGAAATTCTGCCTTCTAGGTCCTGCGCAATGTGACTGATGAAGATGTTGAATAGGACCGGTCCCAACACTGATCCCTGTGGTACCCCACTGGTCACTCTTCCCTCTGTGGAGTGACAGCCATTTACCACCACCCTCTGTGTCCTGCCGCCCAGCCAGTTACCTACCCACCACACTACTGTCCTGCCCACACCCATATTCTCCAGTTTGTGTAATAGTCTTCTATGTGGCACAGTGTCAAAGGCCTTGCTGAAGTCCAGATAGGCCACGTCCACTGCCCTCCCCTGATCCACCTCCCTAGTCACCCAGTCAAAAAATTAAATGAGGTTGGTCTGACATGACCTCCCCCTGGTGAAACCATGCTGCCTTGGGTCCTGTAGTCCATTGACAACCAGATGTTCCACCAATCTCTCCTTCAGGAGTGCTTCCATGATCTGAGTAGGGTTTGGTCTCCTCATCTTGTCACTGAGGTAAATAGATAACTTCATGAGATCTTATTATCTTCATGAGAGTGCTAGCATACATGCCGGGGTCATAATTCCTATACTTATCAATATGTTATTATCCATCAGAAAAATCTATGTGACCTTATAATGAATTCCTAAGCTTCACAATTGGTGGGAATGATATGATAGCATAGCTACAACAAAATCTGTTCTGTGTTGGTTTTGTATTACAGTACTTACAGTATGTGTGAGAGGTAATTACTATTAGGTAGCCAATAGGTAAGTCTCCTTAGTCTTTCTGTATTTAACTTTAGCCTCATTCAAGAATTTCTTATTTGGTTGCTTAATCTTTCTATAATTTCATTATTGATTGTCTGGTACAAAATATACAATTCTACTCATTATTAGTCAGTTTTGCTGCTAAGTTTAACTTTATTAGTTTCACTCTTGTCTTGTGGCAGAACCTTCATGGTTACTTAATTATCTCAACCTATTAAATTTGTTTTATTATAAGTATACATAATGAATATTTCATCTTGGAATGTTCAAGGTGTAGGTTCTCCAATTAAAAGAAAAAAGGTACTAAACTATCTTATGAAAAATAAAAATAATATGGATATTGCTTTCTTACAAGAAACACATTTGGTTCCATTGGAGGCTGAAAAACTCCTTAGACAATAGATATCTGATATTGAATTTAATTGAATTTCCAGTAAGAAGAGGGGGTTGCCATTCTAATTAAAAGGGAGATTAACTTTATTAAATCTCGACATATTTATGATTCAGAAGGCCGATTCCAGATTCTATGTAGCTGTGCATATGGCCAAAAAGTGGCATCATGCAATATATATGCCTCTACAACTGGTCAGGCAGACATCTTTAATAAGCTTGTCTTTGAATTAGGAAGCATAAAGGAGGTCAAAAACATCCTAGGTGGAGACTTCAACAAGATCATGGACCCAAGTTGGACAGAAGTATCAAGAAAGCCAATTTTGGTTTTGGTTACTGGGTTGTATCAAAAACGCATTCACAACCAGAAATGAAAACACCATTATGCCTCTACATAGGACCTACATAAGACGACACCTTGACTACTGTACCCCATTGTGGAGTCTGTTCCTTAAAAGAGATATTGACAGCATAGAAAGGGTTCAACATAGGGTTACAAAGATGATTAATAGACCAAAAGCTACACATACTGTATGAACAAAGCCTGAAGGAACTGTGACTTTATACACTGGAGAATAGGAGAGTGTGTGTGTGTGGGGCATGCAGCAAGTGTTTAAAATAACTAAGGATCAGGAATTAATGAATGTCTTGGGATGGAGATTCACATAAGGGATTTCAACCTAAGGAATTACAATAGACAACTTAAAATTGAACAAACCAAGAAAAATGACAGAAGAGATATTTTTTTTTTGTTTTACTTTAAGAGCAGCAGAAACTTGGACTGGACTTCCTATAGAGATCATACATTTTGATACAACTGTATCATTCAAGTCAAAGCTTGGAGAACATCTGATACATACCAATGGCACAATGTGGCCCCACCAAGGTGGGGAACAGACTCGATGGGCAATTGCCTTCTTCTGTCTTAAACCAAGTATAGTATATTTTCACTCTAACAAAATCCAGACAAGCTCTCTACAGTCTTATCAAAGACCTGGGGCTGTCAGATGTGTGATAGGGAGTGTTGTTTGGCAGCATCGGTGGTCGGGCACCCTGGTGTCATAGACTGTGTGTGGGGGTATATTGTCTGGAGGCACTGGGATCTGGACACTCCTGTATCACAGACTGTAGCAGAAGGGAAGGGGTGTTTTTTTTGTGGCACTGGAGGTGTACTGCAGTGTCAGAACGTGACGGGGATGTTCTTTGGTGGCACTGGGGATTGAACACTTTGGTGTTGGACCATGAATGGGGGGTGTTGTTTTGAAGGAGGGAGGGAGGGGGAGAGAGATGCAGGAGTGGCAAGACCAGCAAGGCTAGACTGTGCAGTAGAGGAGAGGAGCCATAGTAGAACCAGAATGGGGAGGGAGGAGAGGGGAGAGAGAACCACAGGAGTGGCAATACCATTTCTAGTTGCAGTGGGAGTAGTAAGGAGCCATGGGAACACCAGTGTGGGGAGGGAGGCAAAGAAAGACAGCAAGGCAGGAGTGGCAATTGTGTGTGGGGTTGGGGGGCACAGAGAAAACCTAAAGTGTCACCATGTGGCTGCAGGAGACAGCTGTGCAGTACAAAAAGCACAACAAATGTTCCTTGCAGGAACCTTCAAGGCAGTACACATTTTCACAGCTGCTTTGGCTTTGCACTATCCAACACAGTGATTGGCTATAGAGATCAAAGGGACCACAGAGGGTAGACGGCATTAGGGATTTGATTACTGAGCCTAAGCCTGGGATTGGTGTAGAGGTAAGAGCTCCCAAATGCCTTGTCATACAGTGATAGCAATATTTTGCTTATGCCATTGGCAAGCAAGCATAAAAAGCACAAATGGAGTTAATAAAAAAAGGAAAAACTCTTAAAAGCTGGTTCCAGTTCTTACTTGGTATGTTTATATTTGATGTACTGTAGATGTTTACATGGATGTTTAATGCAAAAAAGAGCAAAATCATGCACCTGGGGTGAAGAAACCCTGCAGAGAGCTAGAGAATGTCGGGGGGGAGTGATTGCTGACAGTCACCAGGGAAGAGAGGCATTTAGGGATAATCATCTCAGATAACCTAATGGTGGACAAACAGTGTAACAGGCCTGTGGGGAGAGCCAGGGGGATGTTGGGGTTCATAGGAAGGGGTATGACTAGCAGAAGAAGGGAGGTGCCGATGCTCTTGTACAAAACACTGGTGAGGCCTCATCTAGAATACTGTGTTCAGTTCTGGAGGATTCATCTTTGAAAGGACATAGATAAGGTGGAGGCAGTCCAGAGAAGGGAGACCAATATGGTGCAGGGCTTGCAAAAGAAAACATATGAGGACAGATTAAAAGACCTCAATATGTATAAACTTGAAGAGAGGAGGGAATGAAGGGATATGACAGAGACCTTCAAGTATCTTAAAGGCTTGAACAAAGTGCGGTGGGGAGGTGACATCTTTCAGTACAAGAGTTGTACAAGGATGAGGGGACATGCTATGAGATTGGAGGGGGGCAGGATAAGGGGAAATGTGAGGAAATTTTTCTTGTTGAAAAGGGTGGTGAATGCTTGGAATAGCCTACCCCAGGAAGTGGTGGGTGCTAACACAGTGGAGGGATTCAAACATGAATAGGATAGACATAAGGGAACCCTAGAGGTGGGGAAGAGATGCAAAAGCCAATGACTATGTAGGGTCAGTGGCCGCTGATGAAGATGGGGAATACAAGCAGATGAGGTGGGAATAGCGGTCCTTATCTTCCGTCAACTACTATGTTACTATGAATTGGATTTATTTTATTGTATGTTTCCTTCACTTTTTTAAAATAAGACACTATTTTCAGTTGTCAAAGAATGTCAACTACTGCATATATGAACAGATTTCTGTAAGTTGGCAACATGACATTGACATTCAGTGATATCTGTGATCACAGAGATGCAGCGAAGTTTCACTTTGAATGTGAAGTTCTGGCAAAGTCACCGACTTTGACTTCTCAAAGCACTTCGCAAAGGTGTCCATTTTGTAGCAACTTTGACTTTGAAAAACTTTGCCTGCACTTTGCATGTAACCTCACCTTAGACATTGTTTTATAATGAATTCAGATGATGTTTCCTCAGAAAGAGGCTGTTGATCACATACAACAGTTCCTGCAGATCACGCGATACAGCTGTATGTACGCAGCGTCCTTCAGTTTCACTTTGCACTCTGTGTGAGTGAATGGATGTGTGAATATCTGCTGCTTTTTGAGCACTGATTGGAAATGAGCTAAAAAGCAAGCATTTTCAGCTTTCTTTCTGTATTTTATGCATCTCTTTACTTAGTAGTTAGGACATTTGTTCTGTGGTTTAGGTCTTATTTTCTTTATATTGCTGTATGTCTTTTCTACAGCCTTCTATCTGTATTTTCCTTTTACTTCTGTCTTCTATATTCATTTTAATGTGGCAATGGGTAGCACCACTGGCTTGAACAATAATAAAAATACTGCAAATATTAAATAGTGATCAAATAAAAAAAAAAGAAATCAAAATGACAAGAAAGGGTTAAAGTATTATGAAAAATAATAATCCAAAATATTATCAACTACCTGCCAGGGTCCTGGACAGACATTAGTATTTTTTTTTGCACCCCCATCTCTCCCTGGCCAACCACTCCTTCGGGTCTCCTGGACCCTCGATCACCATCACCTGCGCTGGCCTTGCCTCATATTGTGGCCCCTGGGGTAACTCAGCATATCCCTTTGTTAGACAGGTCCCTCCTCTGAGAGGGAAGGCACTGGTGGGGAGGCCAGCATACTCTTAATTGGCCCAGGTGTCACTGAGGCGGGTCGGTCTTGGGGCTAGGCAGCAGCAGGAGCAGAACACTAAGTAGACTATGTTTTCAAAAATAAAATGTTTTATGCAATGAATAGCAGTACAAATTGAGTCAAAACTGAGCTGTAAGTACAATGCAGATCCTGGGTTAGAGTCACAAAGAAAGCCAAGCATTCCACATGTGCAAAAAAAAAGGCTTGCAACACTGCAGAAAAGCAAGTGTGGCAGATTCACTGTCTAAAGTTCCACAGGTGCAGAAAATTGCCAAAAAGGTGAGTTACGGAATTCTGCATGTGCAGAAAATGTGCATGTGCAGATCCGCAGATGTGGAAATAATATAAAAGGCCCAGTAGACAGAATAACAGAGGATCCATATATATATATTTTTTTCAACTTTGTTTCACTCCTGTCTCAGCCCCGAGGTCCTCTCTCAGGCATCCTGTCCTTGTCCTGCCCACCTGAGTATCCCTTGACTGAGTCTCCTCTTTCACTCCTTGCTGGTACCGGCACCCCTGGCTGACCCTGTCCGGGGTGGGTCGCTCCTCTCCTACTTGGGGTGCTCTTACAAGGCAGACTCTGACATCGGATGAGGAGTGGGGTGCCGAAATCGAAGGCTAGTCAGGGAAGCTCGGCATAGGGCATGGGGGACAGGTGCGGTCACCTGATCCTCAGCGCCGGATTTTTCCTATGTTCAGGTTACGTCCCCTGACGTGGGATGTGCAATGCCGACCAACTGTCAACGTAAGTGCTCCCACCCACGCCAGGGAGGACAGCTGCCCGACGTCACCCCATGCTGTACGAGACTGAGCATGTAGCAGTGCCACCGGTCTCCACCGGGGGTCACTGCTGCACCGGGCTACCCCTGGGTCCCTCCCTGAGAGAGGAGAGCAGTCCATTGGATGCTCAATCCTCTCTCTCCCCTGCCGACCCCCGATGGCTCAAGCTCGTTCCCGAACCCGGGTCGCCGGCATGGCACGAGGTGTGGCATCCAGCGCCTCAACCCTCAGCGCCACTGGGCCGGCAAGGATCTATATTAACTGTAGCAGGAGACTTTGACAGTCTTGCAAAAGATGCAGCAGAACGAGCACTCCCAGCGGGGCCAGCAGCCATTCCCACAACTGGGACCACAGCAGTGCCACCTGTACCAGCAGGACCTTGCACCCAATGGCAGTATTGTGCCTCTCTCTGAGGTTGTTATTTTGCCTGCTTCTGTAGCACACACTTCTGGATGTTGCCACCTCTGCCTCCACTGCAAGTGGGGCTCCTTCATGATCTGCACTAGGTCATGTGGTAGTGGTTTGTTGAATTTCAATTGAAATATGTGCTATTTGTGGTCTAACATCTGACACTACTATATGGCCCACAGGTTTGCAGTTGCTAGTGCCTGAACCCCCACTATAATTGTTTTTTAATTGTTAGTACACTGCCTTTAGCTCAGAATGAGTTATGCCTCACTCTCTTTGGTGCAGCAAGTGCACAACATTTTTTCTTTAACTGTGGAAAACCAGTGGCTGAGAAAAGCCTTTAAGGGGATATGCAATATTTTTCAATTGCTTTTTTTTGTGCAAGAACTTCCACAGCTGTGCTTTTTCTGCAATCTGCAGTGTATTTGTTCCTCAGCTGTGGACATTTTGTGTATATAACACAGTGTGATTATCCCTTTTTTCCACAACTATGCAATTTATGGGGACTTCTGCATTTTGTGCATCTTCAAAGTGTTTTGAGAACCCAGCCCTATCTCCTGAACACGCTTCCTAGAGCTGCACCCAACACAGCTCTTGTGGTCTGTTTCCTGCTGCAATATAACCATGTGATCTGCAGGTCACATGGTGCAGCAAGAACACTTAATGACTCAGATGTTTTGCCAAGTCCCAGTGAACTCACCAACGAAGCTGTAAATTCACAAGTTTACAAAGTTATCAATACCTTGAAGTTTGACTTGGTGAAGTGCAAATAACTTCACAAAGTTGCGGGACTTTGCAAAGTTATTGCAAATCCAAGTTTTCCAAACTTCACACATCACTAAATGTGATTCTGCTTGTAAAGCTATATATAAACAGCCAAAAGTAAAGAAGTCAGTTTGTAATGCTTTTCTAAAATACTGTATCTGGTAACAACTTTGTGACACATATCAACTACATGTAAAAACTGTAGTGTAGCATTGTGTATCATACATTGTACCAGCTACATGTAAACACTGTAGTGTAGTGTAGTATTGTGCATCATACATTGTGTCAGCTACATGTAAACACTGTAGTATAGCATACATTGTGTCAGTTACATGTAAACACTGTAGCGTAGTATTGTGTATCATACATTGTCAGCTACATGTAAACACTGTAGTGTAGCATACATTGTCAGCTACATGTAAACACTGTAGTGTAGCATACATTGTATCAACTACACGTAAACACTGTAGTGTAGCATTGTGTAGCATACACTGTGTCAGCTACATGTAAACACTAGTGTAGCATTGTGTAGCATACATTGTGTCAGCTACATGTAAACTCTGTGGTGCATTATGATGTAGCATACGTTTTGTCAACTACATGTAAACTCTTTAATGCATTATGGTGTAGCATACAATATGTCAACTACTGTACATGTAAATTCCTTAGTGCAGCATGGTGTAGCATACATTATGCCAGTTACTGTATATGTAAGCTCTGTACTGCAGCATAGTGTAGCATACATTATGTTAGTTACATGTAAACTCAGTAGTACAGAATGGAGAGAGATAGTGGGGGCGGGGGGGATGCAGGACCATCCCTGCAGTTCACCCTGTTAATTTCTATTAGGAATTTGAAGGACTTTATCATATCTTCCCACTCCGTTATGGTCTCCAGTGAATACATGTTCAGTGCCTTGAGGTGCTACTCATAGGACATGCCCTGCTGGCCATGAATAATTTTTGTTACCCTGCTCTGCACTGCCTCAAGCCTATCCCTATCCTTCCTGAGGTGAGGACCCCACATCTGGGTGCGGTACTCCGGGTGTGGCCTCACCAAGAATCTATACAGGGGAAGTATTACCTCCCTTTTTCTGCTATGAATACCTCTTCCGATACATCCAAGCATCCTATATTCAATGCTATTATCCTTGTTGCACTGACTCAATTGCTCTAGGGAGTCACTGATGATAACTCCAAGGTCTCATTCCTCAGCCGTGGTACCAAGTCTCACCCCTCCCATCCACTACTCTGTCCTGGGGTTCTTGTTTCCTAGGTGCATCACCTTGCACTTTTTGGCAATGAATTTCAAGTGCTAAACCCTTGACCACCCCTTCAGCTTTTGCATGTCTCTCTGCATTTCTATTATTCTGTCATCACTATCACCTTTCAAAAGAGATTAGTATCATCTATGAAGAGACATAACCTGCCCCAGACCCCCTCACCAATGTTGCTGATGAACATGTTGAAGAGGATCAGGCTTAGGACAGATCTCTGTGGAACCCCGCTCATGACATCCCTCTCTTCTGATATAACCCTGTTGACCACTACCCCCTGTTGCCTCTCCTTAGGCAGTTACCTTCCCAGTTTACTATGACCTTAGCTGCACCCAGCTCCTCCACCCTCTTCAAAAAGTGCCTATGGGGTACTGAGCCAAAAGCCTTGCTGAAGTTGAAGTAGAGCAAATCCACAGCATGGCCCCTATCCAGTTCCCTTATCAACCATTG
The DNA here is from genome assembly GCA_016271365.2 of Neoceratodus forsteri. NCBI lineage: Eukaryota > Metazoa > Chordata > Ceratodontiformes > Ceratodontidae > Neoceratodus > Neoceratodus forsteri. The sequence goes on along the minus strand of CM057455.1, from coordinate 1,335,752,280 downwards.
CTCTCCAAGTAGTCCACAAGATCCTCTTTAACCAGTGACTCCATCAGTTTTCCTACAACAGAGGTAAGACTGACAGGTCTGTAGTTCCCTGCATGTTCCTTGCCCCCCCCTTTACAGAGCGGAACTATGTCCACCACCTTCCAATCCTTTCGAACCACCCCTGTCCTTAGAGAGTGGTTGAATATGCCAGCCAGGTGGCGCTGAGGGTTGAGACACTGGATGCCACACCTTGCACCATGCTGGCAACCCAGCTTTGGACATGAGCCCGGGTCACCAGGGGTTGGCAGAGGAGGGATAAGATCAAGCATTTGGAGGACTGCTCTCCTATCCTGGGAGGGATCTGGGGTTTCACCACCCTGTAGCAGCCCCTGGTGATGACCGGTGATGACCGGGGCACTACCAGAGTGGTAACAGCATGGGGCGGAGTGCGGCGGACATCGGCAAGTAGTGCCCGGATGTCATCGCACATTCGCACTCTGAGGGGACAGCTAATGGAGGAAAAACATCAAGGGCAATCTCAGCGGCTCATGGCTGCACCCCCTGACCCAAGAGAGGCATCTGTCGAGGGCACGGCGCGATGTTGGCCCATCCATGGTTCTGTGGGTTCATGTGGCTTGCGCGCATGACCAGGTCAGGGGGTGCAGGTGACGGCGGCCAGAGAACTTGCGGTCAGCTACATCAAAGATGGAAAAAAGTGTTAAATGATAAAACAAAAGAGAGCGGTTGAATAGACCTACCAGGGGATTAGCCAGTTTCCTCTGTCAATTACCGGAGTATCCTCCAATGCAACCCATCTGGTCTTGGGGCCTTAGCAATCTTTAGGGCTACCAGCCCTTTCTGGACCCTTTTGCTTATAAATGTTGACTGTCTCATCTCCAGGACCCCCTTAATGGCAGCTTTGATGCCACTCTCTGGCAAGGGTTAGGCAGTGCAACAATAGATATATTCAAAAGGAAGTTTGATGACTTCTATAAAATTAAGAATATACCCACATAGGGCAGAATTGGCAAGCATAAAGGGCAAAAGCCTAAACAAGCTTGTATGCACCTAGGAAAGCTATGAAACCATCCTCCCTAGTAACAAACTCTAGTCAGAGCCACTAGGGCTGCTAATGCATAAACTTGATAAGTGTGTGTAATGGGATTAAACATAAACTTTAAGTGCCATAGTCAGATCCATGTGTAAATGTTATTTTTGGTAAACAGACCGCAAAATCACCTTTTGGGATGTAAAAAAAAAGATATTGACCAGGATTTGAAAAATGACAGCTTTCACATTCATGAGGTGCTGTAAAGATATGGCTATGTGTAAATTTGGGGTTAAAATATTAAAGATTATCAAAGTTACGAGCCTGCATTCACAAAATTATAGGTAGGCTCATAATTTGGCTGTTTTTTAATATTTGTTCACCAAAATTTCAACATAGTCTTCTTATGACCCCACCTCATGAAGAAGGGCAGAGACATTTTTTAACTGCAGGTCTCCAGCACAGAGGGAGGAAGTGGACAGGGCACTAGTGGAGGAAATTCATGACATGGCGGTTAAGGGTGAAATCCTGCTGAAGGGGGATTTCAATATGCTGGATGTGGATTGGACCATCCAGGCAGCTGCTTCAGTCAGAGCATGGCTATCCTGGAATCCCTGCAGAGCTGGACTCAGACAGCTAGTGCATGAGCCAACCAGGGATAAATCAACTCTGGACATGGTATGGACCAATGGGAACAGAGTCAAGAAGTCCAGGTGGAAGGGCAGCTGGGATCCAATGACTACTACATGGTGTGGTTTGGCATGGAGACAGAGAGTCAATCAAGCCACACAAGGACAAAAGTATTAAATTTTAGGAGGGCAGATTTCAGTGAAATGAGTAGATGTTTAAGAGCAGCCCTGGAGAAGAGAGAGGTAATGGAGGGAGTGGAAGAACAGTGGGGAAACTAAAAGGAGCAATAGTGGAGGTAACTAACCAATGCATTAGGATAGTGGCCAAAGAAAAAAGAAGAAGGAAACTAGTATGGTTCTCTAAAGAGGTAGCAGATAAAGTAAGGGCTAAAGAGCAAGTTTCAGGAAGTATAAGGGGATCCAAAGGGAGGAGGACAGGGAGGTGTACCTTGATTGTCTAAAGGAAGCAGTGGAAGCCATTAGGAGAGCCAAGGCACAGACAGAGGAGAGTTTAGCATGGACTGTGAAAAAAGGGGACAAGACATTTTATAGGTACATCAGCGATAGTCAGTGGACAGTTTGAATGTTACTTCGATGTACATTTAAAGTACCTGATGGGGTAGCAGAAGACAAAGGTGAGGCAGTAACGGCCCCCCCTCACAGGCTGTGATAAAGAGTAGAGAGATCCCTGAGAGGAAAGAAACCCCCTGGGATGCAAAACAATCAAGGTAGCAAGGGAGGATGGGGGGGGAGTGGAGTGGTGGATCCACTAGAGACCAGGAAATGGGTTTATTGTATTAGACAGGGGACCTGGGATAGCTAAGAGGGTCCACTAGACTTCGGGAAATAAGTGTACTGTATTATACAGGGGATCAGGATGAGGGGGATGAACTGTTTTATGTGATAAGAGCGACTAATTATAATCAGCTCCACAGGTGGGGGTTGGGGAGTTAGGGGAAAACACAAAAAAAAACCACACCAAAATTTCTTTTTTTTTTCCATTCAACTTTTATTAAAGCTTACAGTACAGAGAACGAATCCACAAGACATTTGACATAAGAAAACTGTAATTACTACACAAACTTCTACTGATTTGTCCTCTCCCTACCCACTCCCCCACCCCCACCCATACCCCCAAGCCCAAGCGTAGCATCACCTCCACCAAGCTACATCGTGTATAGCCATGAGCATATACTTCAAGCTTGTAAAGAGTACAGGGTTTGAAAAGGACCCCAAATCCTGTTAAACTTGTTAAGTTTATTAGAAAGGCTTGCAATGGTTCTCTCCGTTCTGAAATTAGCCAAAAGCTCCTGGAGCCACTCAAGGTAGGACAAATTATTAGAATCTTTCCAGTGTCTAAGGACCACCTTTTTAACAGACATGGAAATTAATGCCATATAATATTTCCTACACTGTACAGAAATACCAGAAAAATCCCCCAAAAGACATACTTCTGGTGTAAACAAATCCACAAGCCCCAACAGTGGATTGACTCTTTGTTTAATGGTGGACCAAAGTGCAGCAACTCTGGGACAGTTCCAAAAAATGTGAAGAAGGTCCCCAGGATGCAACTTGCACCAGTACAGATCGGAGAGGGCACCACACCCAACTTAGCCAACTTCTGAGGGATATAGTAAATATTGTGCAAAATTTTAAATTGCATTAATCTAAGTCTGTCTTGGAGTAAAAATTTATGACAGTTATGGCAGAGTTGAGGCCATTCTAGTTCCTTATCTGGAAAAAGAGAGGACCAATATGAAACCGGGGCAAGGTTATCAAGGTATGCCCATGCGAATAAAATGCTATATATCTTAGACACTTCATGGGGCAATCCAGCTAACTCTGCCAGAGTGGCCTGAAAAGTGATGCGGGCAGCAGGGGGTGGAGTAATTCCAAAGACCTTTAATGCAAGGTGCCGAAGCTGAAAAAGTTTAAAGATGTTTCTCTCAGGTATCCTAAACTTATGCATAATTTCCACTGAGGAACACCATTGTCTATCAACCATCGTAAAATCTTTTAGCTGACAATTTTCTAACAGGGAAAGCCAGTTAAGTGGTAAGCATTTGTTATCCAATTGTAGACTAGGATTACCATTTATTGGCTGAGATAAGTCCTTAACATTGTCATATTTGAGAAACGCACACAATTGAGCATGAACCATAATCGATACTGCGATGGGAGAATTACGCAGCGTACCCGGGAAAGATCCTACTTTAGTATACAACAACGCTCCAGGGAGGAGACCATGCTTTTTGATAGAGGCTAACTCCACTCTAAGCCAGGCTGGGACATAGGAGGATTGTGCTAGTAGCTGCTCTGGTGTCACCCACCTGAGATATTTGTTAGCCTGGCTGGCCCAATAATACAATCCTATATGAGGAATTCTTAAGCCCCCTTTTCCTTTGGGAGCAGCCAGTTTGTGAAACGCCATTCTAGATTTTTTATACCCCCATATAAAATTGGAAAACATGCTATGGATTTTTTTAAACCAGGACAACAGAAGGCCAATATTTAACATATTGAGGGGATAAAAAAGGCGGGGAAAGACATTCATTTTAATTAAATTAATCCTTTCCCACAGGGAGAGAGGAAGTAGCGTCCACCTGCGGAGATCTTGATCTATTCTTTGAGCCAACAAATCCAAGTTTAATTGTTTAAGCCGGGATACAGTTCGTGTCAGAATGATCCCTAGATATTTAATGGAATCAGACTGCCAAGCAAGCCCTAAAGACGTGATTTCCTGCTTGTAAACCCTATAATTGAAAAGAAAGACCGAGGTTTTCCCAATATTAAGTTTATAATTCGAAACCTTATTAAACTCCTCTACTATATTGAGAGTAGGGGGAATGGAAGTCGCTGGATTAGTAATCTGCAGAAGAAGGTCGTCAGCATATGCAGCAACCTTAACCATCTGCCCATTTAAAGATATACCTAGAATATCCTGAGCTTTGGTTAACCTCCGAATAAGGGGCTCTAAATATATATTAAAGAGTAGGGGAGACAAGGGACACCATTGCCTAGTTCCCACATGTAATTTAATTGGACTAGAAATCATTCCGTTACAGGAGATTCTAGCAGAGGGTGATAGATATAATGAACTAACCCATCCCAAGAATTGTTTGGGAATACCAAATGCCTCCATAGTAGCAAATAGGTAATTCCAATAGACCCTGTCACAGGCCTTCTCGGCGTCCAGGGATACCAAGGCCATTGGAGCAGCAGCATCCCTTGAAGCCAAGAAGATGTGTGCCAGGGTTTGCAAGTGGTCTACTGATGCTCTGCCCCTCATAAAACCAACCTGCTCCTCCCCTATTATACAAGGAAGAACCATACTCAGACGATCAGCCAATAGGTTTGCTAAAATTTTAATTTTAATGTTGTGATTAATTAACAAAATGGGCCTATAACTTGAGACCAGATCCTGTGGCTTGTCTGGTTTGGGCAATAAGACAATCAGAGCTTCAAAAAGGAAAGGATCGGCCCCTTGACCGGAAAGGAGAAATTGAAAAAGTGACAGTAAAATAGGGCTTAGTTGCTTGGAAAATACCTTATAAAAATTGGCGGAAAATCCGTCAGGACCAGGAGTTTTATCAGATGGCAAAGATCTAATTACCATAGCTATTTCATCCTCAGAGATAGGGGATGTTAATGCAGCTTGTTGAAAGTTAGTGAGAGAAGGTAATTGTAAGTCTCCCAAATACTTTTGCAAGTCTTCCTCAGAAGGGGGATTTACCATGGGACCATATAAATCCCCAAAATAACAGGTGAACACATCAAGCATCTCTGAGGATGCAGTTTTAGGGGGGTCTCCCTCTACAGAACGAATGGCTGCGATAAATCTAGCTGATTCTTGTTGCTTAACACGCATTGCCAACAACCGCCCAGCTTTCTCCCCTTGGTCTGTATAAACTGCATTTGTTTTTAAAATAGCGAACTCCGCTTGTTCCCTCAACAAATTAATATAAGCATCCTTAACTTTAACTAAATCCGACTTAAACGTTTCTGAGGAAGTAGGAGAGAGACAGGATTCCATATCCCTAATTTGGGACAGTAGGTGGGAAGTTTTATTTTCCCATTCCTTTTTCCTTTTCGAAGTTAAGCCAATTATAATCGCCCCCTCAAAAACGCCTTTAGAGCACTCCATTCCATGTCAGGCCACCGTGTGGAATTGACATTTACAGCCGAAAACTGATGTATTTGGGATATTATGTACTCAATCTTATCGGGTTCCTTAAGAATTTGATTATTCAACTTCCACCTGCCTCCCTTTCTAGGTAAAGAAGACAGGGAAATTTGACATACTACCACAGAGTGATCCGAAAGTGGGCCAGAGGCAATATTAGAATCTAAAACCCCAGACAGAAGCGTTTGAGAAATGAAAATGTAATCAATCCACGATGAGGTGCCGTGGACTTGCAAAACAAAAGTGTATTCCTGCACTTTGGGATGAAGCACACGCCATACATCGCAGAGCCCTGCCTAGTCTGCCAAGTCCCTGAACGATCTTTGGGCAGGGGAGAGGCCCTGACGACAGCAGCCCGATCTGTCTAGCGATGAATCGAATACCAAATTAAAATCACCGCCTATAATCATAGGGACATCCAAAAGGGGAATGAGAACTTCCAATACTTTCATAAAGAAACTCAGAGCATCAGTATTGGGACCATAGACGCTACCCAGAACAATATCCAAAGTGCATAACCTCCCCTTCACAAAACCAAACCTTCCGGAAGGATCAGAAATGCATTGGGTGGAACTAAAAGGAAGCAATCTATGTAGAAGGATCATGACCCCCCTACTTTGGGTATTACCCTGTGCAGCGAATATCTGCCCCACCTGTAGTCTTCTCAACTTATCTGCTTCATCATGGAGCAAGTGCATTTCTTGTAAAAAAATAACATCAGCTTTTAGATGGCTAAAATATTTCAAGATCTAGTCTTATGCCTGGCTCCTTTAACATTCCAAGTGATAAACTTAAGATTACTCGCCATTACCCGCTGGATCTCTGGATGAAACCATAGAATTTCTCCTGTAGTGATGTACCTCTTTCATGCTGCATATTATAAAGGTTCTGCTGCGCTTGAGCACCCCCCACCCACCTACCTCCCAACTCACCCAAACCCCAGTAAGAAACCCCCAAAAATCAGCCCCAATATCCCACAGTAACCCCCAACCCCCTCCCACTCCTACCCCTTATTCTCATGGTACATGATGAACAACTCTCCTAAACATCTCCTCCCCCCACCTTTCGTAACTAGAACAACTTGACCATTACACCATTCGTATCTATCGTTAAACAAACAATGCAGTAATAGAATTAAGACAATAATTGTCCTTACACAGAGGATTTCAAGGCACCAACATATGACAATAAGAAACCCTCCAGCCCATACCAAAGGAAAATAAATTAAATAATAAAGGAGGGTGACCCCCCACCCTAAAAATTAGTTGCATCTTTCTCCTTCAGACCAACAAGAAAAAGGAGGGGGTCAGAGTGAAGTTTAAAACAATAATCCTCCAGTAAAAACAAGACCATAACAAAAGGGATTTATCGCTATCAGAAGCCTTTCACTTCCTATGAACATGAACTATATGACACTCAACAAACTATGGTCTCCGGTGCCATCTAGTGGCGAGAAATCAGGAGTACATGCTCGGGTGACACCGTAAACGCCAGAACTTTCTTGAAAAAGAAAAGTGTTCAGTTCATCCATCCAACTCCTCGTTATCAGCTCAGAATAATTTGAAGCAGCTGGTGATGGCGAGACCAACTTCCTGGCTACACCACCTATTTCAAGCAAAGTTCAGGACCTTGAGAGCTGAAAAGTAATAACAACTGTGCAGTCACAAATTACTTTAGTTTAGAGACTCGGCAAACATATATTAAACTATTGCCCAGAGTTTCCAAGGCAAACTTTACAGCTAGCCCCCTTTATATTTATACAACGAAGGAGACGAAAGGAGACTAATACACTTCTAGAAACGAATAAAGTAGGTTTACACCATTCGTAAATCTGCAAGAGAGAAATCACAGTCAGCTGTTGAAGACTATAACTCGAACACCCATTTGGCCATTACCAGCTCCTTGCTCAAGAAGCCCGAAACAAATCAGGAAGTATTAACTTAAGACCAGCAGCCGCCGATTCTGCATTTTCATATGTTATCCAGGAACCAGCAACAAGAACTTGAAATCTAGCCGGATAGCTCATTTTGAACTTGATTGCTGCAGCTATCAGCTTCGATGCAATAGGATGATAGGTGGCTTGTTTCTGGCGCACAGAGAGAGGTAGATCCTGAACTACCCTCAATTTAATTCCTTCCCACATAAGTTCCTTCGTTTCTCGCACTTTAGACATAAAATGCTGTTTCTCTTGAAAATTCAAGAAACAGAAAATAAAAGTTCTGGGAGCAGCTCCTTGGGATGGAATAGGTTGCAACGCTCTGTGGGCTCGTTCAATAATATATTCAGAGCCAAAGGGGGTAGGACCAGCAACTCTCTCTATAAATTTTTTAATAAACTTAACCAGGTCTGAGCCTTCTTCCCGTTCAGGTAGACCTATTATCACCACGTTATTGCGGCAGCTACGACCCTCGAGGTCTTCTATTTTATTTTCCATCCTGGCTAGTCGTTGCCTCACCACCACCAGCTTGGGATCAAGTTGCTCTTGCTTACGCTCTAATGAGCATATTCGGGCTTCATTATCTGATGTCCTCTGAGAAAGGGATTCCAGAACACTGGAGATACTTTTAATTTCTCCCGCGATGCTCTGAATTTCCACTTTAAAAGGCTAAAACTCCTCCAAAAATTTAGCAAGAGTAAGGGGCTCTGATTCTGCCTTCCCGACACCAGAGGTCTGCAGCTGAAGCTCAGTAGAGGCCTTAGGCTTCTTCGGGGCCTTTTCGGGGGTTGCAGGAGGGGTGTGTTTTGGAGGGGTTTTCTTCATCTCCGTCTCCATCCAGGACCCATCGGGTAAACACTAATTAATAAAAAGGCTTCTACCACTTGCTAAGTCGTTAACAACTCCACTAAACTGGTTTAATTTAAACAAAAACAGACGGGGGGCAGGAGCACACAAAGGAGAGTGCTACTCCGTGGACTGCATCACGTGACTCCAACACACCAAAATTTCTACTGCCTGGCACTAGACCCAAACCCTGGTTGCTGGCTTCAGGAGTAGAAGTGTGATGGTCAGCTTGGCAGGGGCATGGCCAAACATGGTCCTATAACATGCTCTGGTTAGTGTAGCTCCCTGCTACACTCGCTATACAGGATATAGAGACTTTCTTCACCTGTCACTGTATTGTAAAGCTCTATTATTGAGTCACTCATATTGAGTCGCTCAATAATAGATGCTCATATAGGGTGCTACCGGGATAAAATTGGATGCCATATACTGGTGTTTTGTTGTATACAGGGGATCTGGATGGGGGGGGGGTACTGGACTCCCAGGAAATATTATTTATGCATCAGTCATAAGTGCTGGTGGGGGGACCACTGTACACCAGGGAAATGTGTAACACCAGGTTGGCAAGGGGGATAGTACCACTAACACCAGGGGAAAATTTATTTCAATAGCTGTACTTACCTAACAACAGAATCTTTTCCTGAAGATAGTGTGACACTGACAGCTGCCCACTGAGATGCCCTGACATTGATAGATGCCCCATGAGTGACAACTGCCCAAGGTGCTATGACACCGACAGCTGCCTGAGATGCTGTGACATTGACAGCTGCTCCCAAGATACCCCTCAGATGCCCCAACACTGACAGCTAGCTGCCTGAGTTGTCCAGATGTTGACAGCTGCCCCAGAGATGCCCTAACACTGATATCTACCCCACGATGCTCATCATTGACAGCCACCCCCCAAGATGCTCCACAGAGACCCTGACACAGACAGCTGCCTCAAGATGTTCTGACATTAAAAGCTGCCATGAGAGGCCCAGACACTGAGAGCTGCCCCAGAGATGCAGTGACTGTTGCCCAGAGATGCCTCAACATTGGTAGCTTCCCCAGGGATGCCCTGTCACTGACAGGTGCTCCTCAGATTGGCTACTGTTACCCCAAGATCTCCAGTCACACCCAGCTTCCCCCAGAGATGTCCTTACTTTGAAAGCTGCTCTACTAAGCCCCCAGAGAAGCCATGATCTTAACAATTGCTCCCTGAAATGCCCCGGTAAAATGCAGGGAAACAGAAGAAATTAGCTTCATACTCAATGTAATTTCCTTTTCTGTTAGCTGCAACATTGCCAATGGGTAATCATTACAAATGAGTATAGTGCACCCCCACTAGGGGAATGGCATAGTCCAAGCTTTCGAATGTTGGGCACCTGAGGATTTCATACCCTAATGGTAGTTCCCCAGTTAGTACTTAGCATTGCCACAAGAGCTACATCCACGTACAATTAAAAAAACAATCACTTATATTAACAATAAACTCTCTTACCTTTCTATCCAGAATTTGTAACAGAAAATCACTTGGATCTTGTAGCAAAAAAGCAACAATGCTTCTCAGGTGCCAGACTTCTCAGCGGAGTTGCCCCTCTGTGAATTGAAGTTAACTCTTGCATGGCCATGGACTGAATTTCTATACATCCTAATTCTGTCAGCAGCCTAAGGGTTAATATATACATGACATGAGATATGGGCTTTTTTTTTCCTTTTTACCAGAGGATTGCAACAGGAAGCACACCTTAACTAATGAACCTGTTGACCTGTGGTCACAGATAATTAATAAATCAGCATAAATAATTTTTTGCTATCAGAAGTACAGTGCAGCAGAATAGAGAGATCCACATAGGGATTTTACTAAAAAATAGACCTGTCTTCTAGCATGCAGGATAAGATTCTCCCTCTGGAGCCCAGCTCCTGGGCGTAGGTTCCACTGACAATGTTGGAGCTAATAGAAAAGGAAATTATGGTAAGTATGATGTTAATTTCTTCTTTCTGTAGCACTCCACATTATCAATGGGTAATCATTACAAAAGGGTTCTAAGAAGCAGTACCCAGAAAAAAAAACGGGAGGGGGAGAGAATGTTATCCCATACACCAGATACTTCAGACTTACTTGCAAACTGCTGCCTGCAACACTCTGCAACCAAAAGCTGCGTCAGCAGAACTCTGAGCATTCAATTTATAATGTTTCATGAATGAGTGGACTGAGGCCCATGTAGCTGCCCTGCATAGTTCTGACACTGTGGCTTCACCCCCTCTCTGCCCAGGAAGTTGCCAGCGCCCTGGTGGAGTGGGCCTTGATAAGACCCAGAGGCCTCTTCTTTTTCACCACATAGGCTTTTGTAAGACAGGCCCTCACCCACCTAGCTAGAGTGGGCTTAGAGGCCTTCTCTTCTTGCTTGACTGCCCCAAAAAGCACAAATAGGCTATCTGACTTAAGAAATTCAGACATACGCAGAAGGTAGACCCTGACTGCCTGCCTGAGGTCCAGTTTATGTAATTCCTTCTCCTTAGGGTGAGAAGGATGCGGACAGAAGGATGGCAAGGAAATCTCTTGGTTTACATGAAAAGCCATGGGTACTTTAGGGACAAAGGACGGAAAAGTCCTAATTACCACCTTGTCCTTATGCATGATAAGGTAGGGCTCCTTATGAGACAAGGTTTAGAGTTCGCCCACTCTTCTGGCTGAGCACATGGCTACTAAAAAAACAGACCTTGTGGGACAACACATCCAGTGGCATGGATGACAATGGTTCAAAAGGCTCAACACAGAGAGCATTCAGAACCAAGTTAAGATCCCACAGGGGAACCAGGGATTGAAACAGTGGTCAGCTCCTGTCAACCGCATGCAGAAAACTAACCACTTCTCTATTTGTTCCTAGAGAGAAACCCAGAGACACTCAGAGAGCAGAAACCTGACCTTTCAGCATGCTTAATGCCAGCTCTTTATCAATGCCGTCCTGAAGGAACTCCAGAATTTGAGTAATGCAGGTCTTCAAAGGTTTAATTCCTTTCTCTCTGGCCCAAGAGGGAAATTGTGTCCAGACTCAGGCATAAGCAGCTGAAGTAGAGTTTTTTCTAGCTGCCAGCAAGATTTAAACTACCCTCGGAGGGAAAACCTAATCTTAATAGTCTCCTCCTTTCAGGAGCCAGGCTGCAAGCTGCATTGTGCCTGAATTTGGTTGGAGAATGGGGCCTTGCAGCAGGAGATCCCTCCGTACTGGAAGGTGGAAAGGAGCTTGCTGAGCCAGGTTCACTAGATCTGAGAACCACAGTCTTCTTGGCCACTCCAGGGCTATCAGAATAAGGTTTCCACATGAGTGTCTTATTTTTCTTAAAACTTTCTGAAGGAGAGGCATTGGCGGGAAGGCATACACTCTCTGGAAGGACCATGTCTGAGTCAGAGTGTCCACTGCCTCTGTGTGAGGACAGCAGTGCCAACTGAAGAACCTGTGGGTTTGAGCATTGTGGCTAAAGGCAAACAGCTCTATCTGCAGTGGCCCAAACCGATTGCTTAGAAGTGCAAACACCTCTGGATTCAACTGCCACTGTCTGGGGTGAACATCTTCACGACTTAGCCAGTCTGCCAGAATGTTTAGTTCCCACACTAGATGTACCGCCGACAGGGAGAGAAGGTTCTTCTCTGCCAAGCATGGTAGTTTGGAGGCATTCTGAATTCTCCTTGTGCCTCCTAGATTGTTTATATATGCCACTGTGATGGCATTGTCAGACTGCACCTTTACTACAGTGTTCCTTAGTCTGGACTAAAAAATGAAGTAGAGCTAGGTGGACCACCCACATCTCCAGGACATTGATGTGGAGACCCTGCTCTTGAAGTGACCAAATCCCCTGAGTGGGAAATTGGTCTAGGACTGCCCCCCACCCATGCAGACTCACATCAGTCATGATAATCTCCTCTGGTGGTAGTTTCAATGGAACTCCCTTGTTGAGATTCTTCACATTCAGCCACCAACTCATTGAGTGACAAAGCTGAGGGGTAAGGAGGATAATGGCTTGATAGTCCTCTGATGATGGATCCGAGGCAATCAGCAGCTCTGTCTGGAAGTGGGCCCAGGGAACTAAATCTATTGCTGCCATCATAAGGCCCAGAATCCACAGTAGAGTATGGGCTGATGTCGAGGACTGAGTCCAGAGCCACTGTATCTCTGACAGCAACATCACCTCCCGTGATAGGAACACCCTCCCTACTTTCGTGTCGAAGATCACCCCCAAGTGTTCTAAAAACTGCAAAGGCTCTAAGGAGCTCTTTTCCCAGTTCACCATCCAACCATGCGATTCCAGGATCTCCAGGGTCCTGGACACTGATCTCCTTGTAAGAAGCATTGTCGATGCTCAGATTAGCAAGTCGTCCAGATAAGGGTAGCCATGATGAGCCTCCTGTCATATTTGAGCTACCAGAACAATCAGTACCTTTGAAAAACTCAAGGAGCTGTTGCAAGGCCAAACAGTAGCACCCTGTACTGAAAATGTTGGTCCAGAATCGAAAACCTGAGGTACCTCTGGTGGGGCTGATGGATGGGGATGTGAAGGTAAGCATCTGTTAGATCTATTGAGGATAAGAAATCCTCCGGTCGAACAACTCGGGTTATCATCCTTAGAGACTCCATCTTGAACATCTTGTGGTGCACAAACTTGTTCAGATGCTTCAGATCCAAAATGGGCCTGAACCCCCTGGACTTCTTGGGAACTACGAAGCAGAAGGAGTAGAACCTTTGACCCTGCTCATTTGGTGGGAGCGGAACTATGGCCCCAATTTGAATGAAGTGGGTAAGAGTGCCCAACACCGCCTGGTGTTTTACCACTTGCATTGAAGCCAGGGATGACAGAAAACGTCCCCTTGAAGGAAACATTAAGAACTCTATGGCATAGCCTAGGCAAAGGATTTCCAGATCCCAGGTGTCTGACGTTGTTTGGGCCCATCTTGCAAAAAATTCCTGTAGTCTTCCACCAAGGGGAAGGGGGTAGGGATGGGCCCAGGTACCATCAGTGTGAGGTACCAGCCCTTTGTGCTCATCCTCCTCCACAGCGCCTAGGAAAAGAGCCTCTGCTGTTGTATTCTCTGTTGACTAAATAGGAACCTCTGTTCTTTTGTGTACCAAAGTTCTGAAAGGGACAATAGCCTCCTTGCTACTGTCTGCGCTGACCATTGCCCTGGCCTTGCTGAGTAGCTGTGGCCTTGCATTGCTGGTTTGACACCGGGAGGTTGCCCTTCTTATCATATACCTCCTGTAAGATAGAATCCAGACCAGAACCAAACAGTAGACTTTCTTCAAACAGAAGATTAAACAGCTTCATTCTAGAAGACAGGTCAACAGACCAATGTCTAAGCCACACAGACCTCATGGCTGATGCAGAGTGGTAGGCTGAGTGGGCCAACAAGCATAAGTTTCCCACTGTAGAATCCCCAAGAAAGAGGATGCCATGGCCACCAATTGCAAAATACTTACACCTTCTGAATCAGGAGGGATGTGATCGGTCAGCACAGTGACCCAGGGATTCAAGGCCCTGGCAACAATGAAAGAAGCATAGGATGTATGAATGTTTGTGCTGGAAGTGGTGAAAGCCTTCCTGCATGCGGTATCCATCTGCTTGTCATGCGAATCTGATGGTGCCACAGCCCCCCTCCATTGGAAGGGTGGTGTGTTTTATAGAATTATAAACAGCCTTGTCTGCCAAAGTGGGGGTTTCCCACTTAGAAACATAGAAACATAGAATTTGATGGCAGATAAGGACCGCTTGGCCCACCCAGTCTGCTCATTTCCCTACCTAATTGATAAGCTGCAGATCCTAGTTAATCAGCAGCCTAATTCTTCCTACCTCCACCCCCTAGAATTGCCTTATGACTGTCCCATGCATGCTTGAATTCCACCACTGTTTTTGACTTCACAACCTCCTCCGGAAGATCGTTCCATGCATCCACAACCCTCTCTGTGAAAAAATACTTCCTTACATTACCTCTGAGCTGCCCCCCCCCCCATCTTCTTGTGCCCCCTTGTTCTTGCACACCTCTTTTTTTGAAAGATGCTACCTTCTTGGACTTTGTTGATTCCTTTGAGGTACTTGAAAGTTTCTATCATGTCCCCCTCTCCCTCCTTTCCTTGAGGCTATACATATTAAGCTCCTTAAGTCTCTCTTCATATGTCTTCGGTGCAAACCCGCACCATTTTAGTTGCCTTCCTCTGGACAGCCTCCATCCTGTCCATGTCTTTGCGGAGATTGGGTCTTCAGAGCTGCACGCAGTATTCCAGATGGGGTCTCACCAGCTGTCTGTACAGAGGGATAACAACTTCCTGTTTTCTACTGGTGATGCCTCTCCCTATGCATCCCAGTATCCCCCCAGCCCTCCTTACTGCCCTCTCACATTGCTTGCCCACCTTTGGGTCATCTGATATGACTACCCCCAGGTCCCTTTCCATTTTTGTTGTTGTTGTTAGTATCTCACCCCCCATTGTGTACTCTTCCCCTGGGTCTTTGTTTCCCAGGTGCATTACCTTGCACTTCTTAGCATTGAATCTAAGCTGCCATACATTTGGCCATTCCTCTAACGTTGCCAAGTCCCTTCTCATCCTTTCCACCCCACCTTGTGTATCAACTCTGTTGCAGATCTTTGTGTCATCTGCAAAGAGACATACTTTTCCTTCTAGTCCCTCTGCAATGTCGCTTATAAAGACATTGAAGAGGACCGGTCCTAATACTGAACCCTAAGGTGCCCCACTAGTAACCCCCCTTTTTTCAGAGTGGACTCCATTTACTATTACCCTCTGTGTCCTATTCTCCAGTCAATTCTTTACCCAGCCTATCATCTCGGGACCCACTCCCAGGCTGGCTAACTTGTATATTAATCTTTTGTGTGGGACTGTGTCAAATGCCTTGCTAAAGTCTAGGTAGGCCATGTCCACAGCCCCTCCCTGATCTACTACTTTGGTCACCCAGTCAAAGAAATCTTATCAGATTTGTCTGGCATGACCTTCCCGCTGTGAATCCATGCTGCCTTGGGTCCTGTGCCCCACTGGCCTCTAGGTACTCAACAATTCTTTCCTTCAGAAGTGATTCCATCATTTTCCTTATCACTGAGGTTAAACTAACAGGTCTGTAGTTTCCTGCTTCTGCCCTGCTCCCACTTTTGTGAAGTGGAATCACATCTGCCCTCCTCCAGTCCTCAGGTACCACCCATCCTCCCATGATTTGTTAAAGAAGGTGTCAGTGGTGTCACTAGTTCTACACTTAGTTCTTTTAGAATTCTGGGATGAATCCCATCAAGCCCCATTACTTTGTCCACCTTCAGTTTTAAGAGTTCTTTCAAGCCTTTCTTCTGTAAATGGGCTGGTATCAACTTCTGTATCCAGAGTGTTTCTATTGTTTGGTTTAGGTACCTCCCCCTCTTCATTTGTAAATACTGAGCAAAAATATTTGTTTAGTATCTCTGCCTTTTCACAGTCACCCTCTGCCCACCCTCCTTCCCCTTTATTAAACCTCACTATCCCTCCCTTGGTCTTCCTTCACTCCCTGATGTACCTATAAAAGGTTTTATCCCCCTTTTTAACTGAATTTTCCTCGGTTTGGGCCTTTGCTGTTCTGACTGCCTTCCCAGCTTCCTTTTGCTTTAACTGATACAATTCTCTGTCCTGCTCCTTCTGTGATTCCTTGTACTTCCTGAATGCTTTCTTTTTCTCTTGAACCTTCACTGCCACCTCCTTTGAAAACCATAGTGGTTTCTTACATTGTTTTGTTTTGTTTATTTGCTTCACACAAAGGCTTGTTGCCTCTGTGATGGCAGTTTTTTATTAATCCCCATTGTTCTTCCGCCCCCGCCTTCCTGCCCATTTGCTAGTGCATTCCTTAGGCACGCACCCATTTTGGCAAGTCAGCCCTCCTAAAGTCCAGTACTTTTGCCTTTGTATGGCTTGACTCTACTGCTGTGTTTACTGTGAACCATACTGTTCGATGGTGGCTAGTTCCCAGATGGCTACCCATTTCTACATCTGTGATCCTCTCTCCATCTCCATTTGAGAGAACCAGGTCTAAGACTGCTCCCTCTCGAGTGGGTTCCAATACTAGTTGTCTAAGGCATGCCCCCTGTAGGGCATCTAGAATAACCCCATTCTTAGAAGTGGCTGCTGCAACTGCACTCCAGTTAACATCTGGCATATTCAGATCCCTCATCAGCAATATCTCCCCTTTTTCTGCCATTCTAAGTATACTTTCTATCATTTCCTTGTCCATTTCCTCCCCCTGAGAGGGGGGGGTCTGTATACAACCCCTGTGTGGATTGTGGTGCCATTGCCAGTCTCCAAATTGACCCACAGTGCTTCTTCTCCTCCCTGTTTATCCTTTTGTTCTGTTGCTTTGATTCCTTCCCTTATGTAGAGAGCTACTCCTCCTCCTCTTTTACCTTATCTGTCCCTCCTGTAGAGAGTGTATCCTGGTATGTTTATGTCCCAGTCATGCTTCTGTGTGTACCATGTTTCTGTGACTGTCACAATATCCAGATGTTCCTCCTCCATCAAGGCCACTAATTCAGGAAGCTTGTTACCCAGACTATGGGCATTGGTACTCATTGCTCTCCATTTTTTGATGGCTTTACCTTTTGTAGCAGCATCCCCCACTGACCTTTCTGCCTTGGTCTTTTCCTCATTTAGTACCCTGTTTTGTAGGGGGAGGCTGGGAATTTCCTGCTGCTTATCAGTGCCTCCCCCCTTGACTAGTTTAAAAGCTTGCCAATGAAGCATTTAAACCGATTGCCCAAAAGACTTGTTCCCTTCCTGGACAGATGAGGACCATCCTGCCAGTACAGGCTAGTGTCCCTCCAGGTGGAACTCCAGTCCCCAATGAAGCCAAACCCCTGTGCTCCACACCATTTTTTAAACCATTCATTAAATCGCATGGTGCAAAGTACCCTCGCCTCACCCATGCCATAGACAGGCAGCACCTCTGAGAAGGATACTGTGCGTGCTACTTGTCTTAGGCCCCTCCCCACTCTACAAAGTCCTCCTGTACTGCTCTAATCTCATAATGAGCCAAGTCATTTGTCCCTAGGTGGACAATGACGTCCAGCTCAGTCTCGCGTGCAGCTGTTCTCGTGATCCTGAGGATGCGCTTCCTGTCCCTCCAAGCCATGGCAGCAGGCAGGCACCTTACTTCAGTTTTCCCTACTCCCCCCAGATCTATCCCCCTAATAATTGAGTCCCCCACCAGGAGCTGCTTCCTTTCCCTGTGGTGTCTTCTGCCTCCTTCCCGTGGGCCTCCCTTGTGACAGTTGTCCACAACTTCCTTAGTCTCCTCTGCGGGTGCATCCATAGGGGAACTATGCTTCCCCAGAATGGTGTAAGGATTGTGGAGTGGTACAACTGACTGGGTGTGCCTCTGTTCCACCACCCTCACCCTCCCTGAGCCCGCTGTGGTTCAACTGCTGTGCTTTCTTCGCAACCTCTGAGGTAGTGGTGGTGGCTCTGGTGCTCCCTGGATGGGGGAGGTTCCCTTACTACTGTTCAGTGTGGCCTGAAGACAGGCAACTTCCTCCCTCAGGGCAGAGAGTTGTCTGCAAATAGGGCAGCATCTCAGCCTTCAGAAAGACTCCCGGAAGACTGCTTCCCCACAGCCATTACATTGCACTACTCCCCACATGTCTGTCTACCTTCTTGTTTATCCTGTTTAAATTTTTTTTTGTGTGTGTGATTGGTTTGTTAAATATAAATATATATATTACACAGTGTGTATGCTTGTATTGTCAGTGCACTTGCAAGACCTTTCCTTTAGAAAAGGATAATTCCTAGTCTTTGGTTTTGGGAGATTTCTTCTCTCATCCACACCTGCCCATTCCTGTTCAATAATTTGGTCACAGTGGACAAAACCTGGGAAACATTTTGGAGCAGAGGACACTGACAGAACTGGATTAACCTCAAGAGTCTCCACAGACTGTTACTCCTTGAGCTGTAATGATCGACACGCCTCAGCTATTAAAAAGGACAAGGACCTATTATCAAGAAGAGGTGGAATCAGTATCCTGGACTTGGGTTCTATCCACTCTCCTTCCTCTACCTCTTCCTCAGAAGGGACATCCTCATCATCTGAGAGTAATTTTCTAAGGTCAGGTGTTTCCTCAAGATCTTCATTATCATCATCCTGGCCTTCCAAAATGGTGGGGTCAGGATCTG
This sequence comes from Neoceratodus forsteri, assembly GCA_016271365.2. Lineage (NCBI taxonomy): Eukaryota > Metazoa > Chordata > Ceratodontiformes > Ceratodontidae > Neoceratodus > Neoceratodus forsteri. Next base: position 1,335,733,496 of record CM057455.1, on the reverse strand, counting down.
CCTGCATAGCTGACTCCACCGCCTGATCATGCTGTGTTGCACCTGAACGTGCCTGTGTGGTCCCCCCCCGACCTGACAGGCCTGGTTCAGGGTCAGGTGTACCTGCTGGGATACCCTGCGGGGCACTGGGGCTCAAAAGGTCACTGAGGAGCAACCATAGATTCTTATGCAATTCTGCTCTGCCACTGCCAAGTGAAGGACCAGGTGCCCCTCTCCCCAACTCAGAGGACCAGCTGTGGGGGACCATGAGAGAAATATTATGCAGGGCCACACAATGAGGACAATAAGTACCCATGGGAGAGGGCCTCATTACCCATCTGCAAGTCTTACATCGTTTCATAATGTATAGTCTCCTGAAAGCCATGGTGCCAAGAAAAACAGTAAAACCTTAAATTAATACTGCCCTTAATATAGCTGCCTGCAACTCAAACACTGACAGGGAAAAAAACACGGCTTTTAAACAACTATGTGGAGAAACAATTCAACAGAAATTGCCAGTCAACTTAACTATACAATATGTCCAGCAACTTCAAAAACGTGAAAAGGTGCTCTCCCTGAGGTTATGAGGGAGTGAGCGTGCTTGCGCACAATGAAAAATGCCTGTGTGCACTGTGTTCCCCCGTTTTATCTGGTGGGAAGCTGGAATAATGAGGAGGTGCGTGTTCAGCCTTAATGGCGATGTCAGAACTGTAACAGGAATGGAGGACAAGGCGGAAATTCAGCCGGCCTTCTCCAACCCTTCACACAGTAGCTTTATTGTTGGCCAAAAAGCACCAAAACCTTAAAAGGCACAGTAAACCTTAAAAAATAATCTCAATCTGGGGTGTGGTGGGGATAAGGAAACCTGACGCCAGAGACCAGTGACCCCTCAGAGCCTCTACACTCCCCAAACAAAATTGAATGTGTACCTACCTGAGACACCTTTGTTTTTTGTATTTTTACCAAAAATGCCAGACCATAAAAACACCCTAGAAAGGCAGAAAGTGGCTCTCAGTCCACAAGGGAATGAGAAATAAAATTAAGCAGGTTAGTCAATTTCAAAGCCGCAGCTTAACAAGCATGATTTTAGAATTTTAGGGGTGCTGCCTGTAACTAGGCAGTCCCAACCTGCAGAGCAGAATTGTAGCCCTAAAGTGAAGTCTTCACAACTGTCCCGATCAGCGAAGTAGCTCTTTCCCATTCGGATGGCACAGCGAAACTGGAATCCTCAGGTGCCCAACATTCAAAAGCTTGTGCTGTGGCATTCCCCTGGTGGTGGTGCACTATACTCATTTGTAATGATTACCTATTGACAATGTGAGTGCTACAGAATGACAGATGCTACCCCAATATTTCCAGGTACCCCCTCTGAGATGCGCCAGCATTGACAGCTGCCCCCAAATACAAATACAAGTTGCCTGGACACACAGCTCATGACAGCTGACACAAGATGTTCTAACATTAACAGCTGTCCCAGAAATGCCCGACTGTTGCCCAGAAATGCCCCAACATTGCCAGCTGCCCCAAAGATGCCCAACACTGACAGGTGCTTCTCAGATTGGCAAATGTTCCAAGGTGCTTCTCAGATTGACAACTGTTCCCCGTAAGATCTCCAGACACACACAGCTGCCGACAGAGATGTCCTTACTTTGAAAGGTGCTCTACTAAGACTCCAGAGAAGCCATGATCTTAACAACTGCTCCTGAAGATGCCCCCAGTAAGATGCAGTGAAACTGACAATTGCTTCCTAAACTACCCCAACATTGCCAGGTGCCCCATTGGAGATGTGCTTACACTGACAGCTGCCCTCCTATATGAGTTGTCCAGACACACAGCTCATGCTCCACTGCTACTGCCCCTCCCCAGACTTGTGAGATCACCATCTCCACTGGTGTTCTATTCTATATCAGCTCCCTAAGAGCTCCACTGTCATCTCAACCACTGCATGCTCCGCTCCACTCCCTGCCCCCTCCCCCTGTAACGGGCAGCCACAAGTAATAGTCAACCCACCCAAAATAAAGTAAAATAGAGGGACTTACCTGCCGTAGAATGCCAGGGTAGAGGTCCGAAGGGGTGACGTACAAGGCGCCTGTAAAAAATGATAGAAAAGGGGTCAAAAAAGATCTGCAGCTCTTAAGGAGCACCAGCAGGGTATAAGGACAGGAAAGAAATAAAAGTTATGCTTATCTGATACAGTAGGAGCCCTCGTCCTGTCAGACCTGCAAAAATAAAAGAGAAAACAGGTTAGTAGAAAAAATAGTAAAAAAAGGCAGAAATAGAGGAAAGTGAGAGAGGTTTGGGGAAGGGGGCTCAGCTTAAATCCATTGCCCCTAGTGGTGGCTGAGTGGCCAGTTATTTAGTAGCCCAAGTGGGTTAGTGAAGCCCTAGGGGGCTAATAGCCCTTTTGTTAAAGTAGGCATTGGTGGTCAGTGGGGCTTGGAAATGCCCTGGTGGAGGTCCACAATGTAATTGGTAGCCCTGGTAGTCTAGTGGGCTACCACCCAGGTGGCTTGTTTTAAATACATTTTAACCCCCTTTCCTGGTGTCTAATAGGGGCTTCCCTGGGCCTTACAACACCCAGGTGGCTTGTTTTAAATACATTTTAAACCCCTTTCCTGGTGTTTAATGGGGGCTTCCCCGGGCCTTACAAAAGGAGGAGCAAGTGAGGGCTGCCACACAGAAAAATGCAGCATGCCATTAGCTCGACCACGCTACCAGGAGAGTAGCTGCAGGTGCTCCAAACTCCCAGCCCACACAGAGCTTAGGCTGTGGCCTACTCCACACAGGTAGGAGACGGGGAAGAAAATGGGAGCCAGCAGAAGGTGGAGGAGGCAGTAATAACAGCACCCCTCCTTCCTGAATTGCCACTCCGACTACAGTATTTTTAATTTGGTTATGTCCTACGGGGCTTAAGAGGGCAGCAAGGGCAGTATGGGGTCAAAAAGCAGTAAGGAGCTGCTATTTTGTAAAGTCTGTATGGGCAAACCTAAAAAGTCTAAAGCTGGTGCCTTACCTCATACTATGAGCTCTGATTCATCTTCAACATCCTGGGCTGCTGAAATGGCATCAGTACCTCCTGCGGCTTCCTCTCTGGCAGAGTATGGCCCTCTAATATTGCCTTATTAGATGATCTTCAGGCATTTCATGCTGAATGCCAGGCATCACAACTAATGCAAGGGCCAGGATAAGAGATCCTACAGAGTGTGTCGGGCAGAGGAGCAGCTAGTTAGTAAAGCCTCTCCCATGGCAATGGAAAGGCTGGGGGGTACCACTATGGATGCCAGACTTAATGACCTGGAGCACCAACATTCAACTATGGATTCTAGAATTGGAAGCCACATCACGGCTAATGCAAAGGCCAGGGGTAAGGGATCCTACAGATGGCATCGGGTGGAGGAACAGCTAGTTCGTGAAGCTGCTCCTATGGCAATGGAAAGGCTGGGGGGGTTGTCAGTGAGCAAGAAAGCAGAGTGGCCAAGGGGCTCAATTAAAAAATAGATTAAATGTGACCAGGTGTTATACTGCAAGAGGTACAGTGAGAAGAAAGGTTAGTGCAGTCAGCGACTGAAATGTGGGAGGAGCCAAACAAAGGGAGGGGAGCCAAACAAAGGGAGGGGAGGGCAGGGGAGGGGAAGGCACTGTGAAAGAGTGCAGTGCTGTGGTCGGTAGGGACAACATGGGCAGACTGCTTCACAGATGTGGAGGCAACTGTGATATAATCCAACATGTTGTTAGGAAGGAAGAAATGCTCCCTAAGTGATTGTTAAAGGACTGCAGGGCTATGCCCACTGCAGCCCTAAAAACTAAGCAAAAGTAATCATTAAAAATAGCAGTCCTTTGCCTGTCTGCCTCAATCATCCTATTCTCACCTGTTAGTCTCACAATTCCCCTTTCTTTGTTCACTAATATACCTGAAGAACTGTTTTTCTCCAGTCTTGATCTCCTCTGCAGTACTCAGCTCCGTGTCTGCTTTTGCACTCCTAACCACCCTCTTTGCCTCCCTATTTTTTCAGCAAATATTCTTCCCACTCTTCCTCCCACTTTTCTTTAAATTTGTAGAAGGCCTTTTTCTTGGCCATTACTGCTTCCCTGACCCTTACTGAGAACCATGGTGGTCTTGTGAACCATTCATTTTGACTACCATTCTCATGCGTACCTTAGGTGCCCAAAGAATGTTTAATTGCCCCATCTCTCTTCCACCTCATCTATGTTGTCCATCTTTACTTACTTTCTCTGACCAGCTCCTTTAGCCTACTTAAGTCTGACCTTCTAAAATCAAGGACATCAGCTGTCAATTGCAGTTTACCAGACCCAAGGGCCAGTTTGAACCAAACGGAGTTATGGTCACTGTTCCCTAATGACGTCCCTACTCACACAGCTCCTACCACCTCCACATTGGTTAGCACCACATGAAGAGTAGAGGTCTGCCTGGTGGACTCCTTAACTAACTGTACCAGCAGAAAGTTCTGGAATGCATGCAGCAAGACCTTGCTTCTAGTGCTTCCGGCCACTGGAACATCCAAATCAATGTCCGTCAGGTTCAGATCATAATAAAGATAAAGTAGTAGTGGATATGGGGACTTCTAACAGAGACTTGTAATAATATAATTTTCTTTTAAACATAAATAGAATAACACATAGAGGACTGTGTATTACATGGCTCTAATACAATTGAGAGGTTCTGGAGACATGTGAACCTCAAAACCAAAGCTCGAGAGGTTCCAACAGGTCCCCAGAACCTCAAGATGGTATTATAGTTGAGTAATCACAGGCCCCTCTAGTATCTGTTATTTTTTGTAATATATGGATTTGAGAAAGATTTCATGTGAGGGGGCTTGCAGGGAGCAGAAACCCACCAGTAATGTAAAGCTACCAATTAGGAACAGGAGGTGGCAGGTGCTGCCAGAATGTAAACTCACTGCTACTGTGCTGATAGAGTGCCAAAGAGGGGTTTACATGCAGGTCAGTGCAGTATGTCAGCAGCAGCTTGGCAAGAGTTGGTAAGTAAAGCTGCACCACAGCTAAAATAGAAGTGCCCAGCTGGGCTTTATGAAATTAATAAGCCTGCAAGAGGCAGGCAGAACAAGGCATTTTCCTGAGGTGAGCAATATAGGAGAGTTGGATAGTGACTATATGTGAGAGCACCGAGGGGTTACGTGTTTGAGAATGGGGGGGAGTAGAGTGCAGTACAGTACAGGGGCTGGAGAACTGCCTTCTTTGTGTATTCATTGGCTTTTTGTGTTGCTGAGCCACTTTCAGTTTACTGGTTCTGTAAGCTGCAATGGCCGGCTTTTACTGTACATGACAGTTACAGTAAAATCCAGCTCGTGGGCACCTGTGAAGAGTGTGCACTTTGCAAAAGGAAGGAGCATTCTTGTGCTACTATGTGAGAGAAAAAGCATTGATAGTATTACAGGATCTTGTAATACTCTCTGTGAATAGCAAACAATAGTTTTACAGGATCTCATAGTATATTTGATAGATTTCATCAAGGGTATTATGGAGAAAAAACTATATGACTTTTAATGGTATTATTTTCAATATAATATATTATATTATTATAACTCACTCCCCAAGCTTCAGCCCCATATAATACTATTGGGTTTACCTTAATCTCTCTAGCTGTTAAGGTGGGAAGTATTGAAAGTGCCCCGTAATTATAATTAAATGTCTGAAGAGCTTTAACTATATGCAAGGCTTTAGCAGTTTGTAGTTTCATGTTTATACCATGACCCGTTGTTCATTAATTTTACTCCTAGCTGGAAATAGTTATACACTTTTATTTTTTCCTTTTCCAAGAAGAAGGCATACAGCTTATTTGTACCGAAAGTGACAATCTTCATTTTCTCAGGATTAATCCATAATTCTAAAACATCACATGTAGATTTACATGTGTTTATGCTTTGTTGAAGACCCTTAGGTGGGAGAGATGGAAGGGGCATATCATCTGCATAAGCTAAAATGGGAAATGGCTTACAATTGATTTCTGGTGGATCAAAGAAAGATTATAATTCCGTTTTGAGCAGAGAGGTAACATATATATATATATATCAAAAAGTGTAGGGTCTTAAAGACAGCCTTGTTTCATTCCTCTGTAAGCCTTGAATTGCCCAGATAAACTACCTACAGCTGAACCAGCAACATTTCAATGCAGTGACCTGCAGCACATGACCTGTCACAAAATATTGCATGACAAAAGGGCTTACTTGCCATTGGATTGCATTGTTCCCTGGAGTATACTGCAGCATTTTGTGATATACTGCAGCATTACTGCATTGCATCCTGGCTGGCACCTTTGTTAATTGTCTTATCTTGTGTTGTATTATTTTTATATAGTCACTTGTGTTGCATTTTTCTGTATTTCTTTATAGCTGGAGTATTGGTGAAAGTAAAGCATGATTTATGCCTAAACAAATCAAAATGTTCCATAAAATAGTTCAAGTCAAAGAATCAAAAGTGCTAGAAAAATTGACAAACAATACAAAAACTGTCATGTGTTTCAGAGGGCAATATTTTTTCTAAAAATGCAAAAGGACAAAAATATTGTCTGTTGTTAAAACCCCCACTCGGAACACTGTCTAACCTTGGGAAATTATTTTATTTTCATCTAACAGAGTAATCAATCTTCCAATATAACTTTAGAACATTTTTTTGACACAGACACTAATAAACTAGTGTAGCATATATAGTGTCGGCTACATGTAAACACTGTAGTGTAGCATGGTGTCATATTCATTGTGTCAGCTAAGTGCAAATTCTGAAGAACAGAATAGTGAAGAACTCTTTGTGTCAGCTACATGTAAACCGTGTAGTGCCATATGGTGTAACATAAATTGTGTCAGCTATGAGTAAAATCAGCAGTGCAGCATGGTGTAGCATATGTTGTGTCAGCTACATGTAAACTCTGAAGTATAGCATGGTGTAACATACATTGTGTCAGCTACATTTAAACACTGCAGTGCAGCAGGGTGTGGCATACATTGTGTCAGCTATGTGCAAACTCTGAAGAGTAGTTTAGTATAGCATACTGTATATACATTGCATCAGCTACATGTAAATTGCAGCACAGCATGGTGTAGCATATATTGTGTCAGTTACACGTAAACTCTTCAGCGCAGCATGGTGTAGCATACATTGTGTCAGCTACATGTAAACTCTGCAGTGCAGCATGGTGCAGTATACATTGTGTCAGTTACGTGCAAACTTTGAAGAGCAGCACAGTGTAGCATATATTGTGTCAGATGCAGTACATGTAAAGTCCACAGTGTAGCATGGTGTACTGTAGCAATCATACATCATGGCAGCTACTTGTAAACATTGTACTGTAGCATGGTGTAGCATACATTGTGTCAGCTACCTGTACACTCTGCAGTTCAGCAGGGTGTAGCATACATTATGTTAGCTACATGTAAACTCTGCAGTGCAGCATCGTGTAGCATACATTGTGTCAGATGCAGTACATGTAAACTCTACAGTGTAGCATGGTGTAGCATAAATTGTGTCAACTACATGTAAATTCTGCAGTGCAGCATGGTGTAACATACATTTTGTCAACTACATGTAAACTCTGCATTGCAGCATTGTGTAGCATACATTGTGTCAGCTGCAGTACATGTAAACTCTACAGTGAAGCATGGTGTAGCATGCATTGTGTCAGATACATGTAAACTCTGAAGAGCAGTTTAGTGTAGCATACTGTATCTACGTTGTGTCAGCTATATGTAAACTCTGCAGCACAGCATGGTGTAGCATATATTGTGTCAGCTTCACGTAAACTGTGCAGCGCGGCATGGTATAGCATATACTGTGTCAGCTACATGTAAACTCTGCAGCGCAGCATGGTGTAGCATAAATTGTGTCAGCTATGAGTAAAATCAGCAGTGCAGCATGGTGTAGCATATGTTGTGTCAGCTACATGTAAACTCTGAAGTATAGCATGGTGTAACATACATTGTGTCAGCTACATTTAAACACTGCAGTGCAGCAGGGTGTGGCATACATTGTGCCAGCTATGTGCAAACTCTGAAGAGCAGTTTAGTATAGCATACTGTATATACATTGCATCAGCTACATGTAAATTGCAGCACAGCATGGTGTAGCATACATTTTGTCAACTACATGTAAACTCTGCATTGCAGCATTGTGTAGCATACATTGTGTCAGCTGCAGTACATGTAAACTCTACAGTGAAGCATGGTGTAGCATGCATTGTGTCAGATACATGTAAACTCTGAAGAGCAGTTTAGTGTAGCATACTGTATCTACGTTGTGTCAGCTATATGTAAACTCTTCAGCACAGCATGGTGTAGCATATATTGTGTCAGCTTCATGTAAACTGTGCAGCGCAGCATGGTATAGCATATACTGTGTCAGCTACATGTAAACTCTGCAGCGCAGCATGGTGTAGCATACATTGTGTCAGCTACATGTAAACTCTGCAGCACAGCATGGTGTAGCATACATTGTGTCAGCTACATGTAAACTCTGCAGCACAGCATGGTGTAGCATATATCGTGTCAGCTTCATGTAAACTGTGCAGCGCAGCATCGTGTAGCATACATTGTGTCAGCTACATGTAAACTCTGCAGTGCAGCACTAAGTATCATACATTGTGTCATCTGCAGTACATGTAAACTCTACAGTGTAGCATGATGTAGTATACATTGTGTCAGATACATGTAAACTCTGCAGTACAGCAAGGTGTAGCATATATTGTGTCAGCTACATGTAAACTCTGCAGTGCAGCATGATGTAGCATACATTGTGTCAGCTATGTGCAAACTCTGAATAGCAGTATAGTGTAGCATACTGTATATGCATTGTGTCAGTTACGTGCAAACTCTGAATAGCAGCATAGTGTAGCATACATTGTTTCAGCTTCATGTAAACTGCAGTGCAGCATGGTGTAATGTAGCAATCATACATCATGGCAGCTACTTGTAAACACTGAGTGTAGCATGGTATAGCATACATTGTGTCAGCTACATGTAAACTCTGCAGTGCAGCATGATGTAGCATACATTGTGTCAGCTACGCGCAAACTCTGAAGAGCAGTTTAGTATAGCATACTGTATATACATTGTGTCAGCTACATGTAAACTCTGCAGCGCAGCATGGTGTAGTATACATTGTGTCAGCTACATGCAAACTCTGCAGTGCAGCAGGGTATAGAATACATTGTTTCAGCTACATGTAAACTCTGCAGTGTAGCATAGTGTAGCATACATTGTATCCGCTACATGTAAACTCTGCAGTGCAACATGGTGTAGCATACATTGTATCCGCTACATGTAAACTCTGCAGTGCAGCATGGTGTAGCATACATTGTGTCAGATACATGTAAATTCGGTACTGCAGCAGGGTGTAGCAAACATTGTCTCAGCTACATGTAAACTCTGCAGCATAGCATGGTGTAGCACACATTGTGGCAGCTACGTGCAAACTCAGCAGTTCAGCAGGATGTAGCATACATTGTGTCAGCTACATGCAGACTCTGAAGAGCAGTATAGTGTAGCATACTGTATATACATTGTGTCAATCACGTGCAAACTGAATAGCAGCATAGTGTAGCATACATTGTTTCAGCTTCATGTAAACTGCAGTGCAGTATGGTGTACTGTAGCAATCATACATCATGGCAGCTACTTGTAAACACTTTAGTGTAGCATACATTGTGACAGCTACATGTAAATGCTGCAGTGTAGCATACATTTTGTCAGCTACCTGTAAACTCTGCAGTTCATCAGGGTATAGTATACATTGTGTCAGCTACATGCAAATGCTGGAGTGCAGCATTGTGTAACATACATTGTGTCATCTGCAGTACATGTAAACTCTGTAGTGTAGCATGGTGTTGCATACATTGTGTCAGCTACATGTAAACTCTGCAGTGCAGCATTGTGTAACATACATTGTGTCATCTGCAGTACATGTAAACTCTGCAGTGTAGCACAGTGTAGCATACATTGTGTCAGATACATGTAAACTCTGCAGCGCAGCATGGTTTAGCATACATTGTATCAGATACATGTAAACTGTGCAGTGCAGCATGGTGTATCATACATTGTGTCAGCTACATGCAAACTCTGCAGTGCAGCAGGGTGCAGCATACATTGTGCCAGCTACATGTAAACTCTGGAGTGCAGCATGTTGTACCATACATTGTGTCAGCTACCTGTAAACTCTGCAGTGCAGCAGGGTGCAGCATGCATTGTGTCAGCTACATGCAAACACCCCCCTTGTTTAATTAGAAAAAGCAGCAGTACATTTTATGGACGTTGGCACTATGGAGAGGAAATCTGCTGGCTACAGAAAATTCTAGGAACTGGAGGCCAAGTCATCTACCCTTTCCTGCCAGGCAGACTAGTTCTATTATGAGGTGCAGTACTTGTGAATCTCCCTTCCATTAACAAATTAATTGCTGTACCCTGTAATGATATTCTCCATCAGGAACTGACAGAACTTACATTTAACAGATTCAGCCTGACAACTTGCACCTTTTGCTTTGGGAACTTGCTCCATAGGATTACCACTCTCTGGGTGAGGAAATGTATACTCACATCACATTACCCCTAATTAGATCCCCTAATGTAACAAAATGTGTATTACAAAAATGTATTAACCATAGAAATGCTAAAAAATACTTCCAATGTTTCTATTACTGGTTTCACCTTTTGTAGTAGAAAAAATCCAATTGCAAAGATTCAAAAATTAGCCCTTAAAAATAGCCCTCAACTATATAAAAAGTGTAAAATTATCAGCTTTACAACAATTTTGTTTCAGTTTAATGTTTTCTAGGTTTTTTTTTACTTTCTTACTTTCTCCTTTTACTGGCATATTAAATATTTCAGGTAATGTAGTACATATTTCACTAAGTCTTTTACAGAATATGTGATGGTCCCCAACTGACTTCACAATTGCAATATGTGATATTACAATCTGCTGACAGGGTGAGTACTATGAAGCAAGTTGGAATAATCCAGTGCTTTTTATAGAAATGTTTTGGATAGACTACCAAGATGTGTAATAAACACTGGAAAAGAAACTGAACATTAATAAAATGTATTCTAGTAAATTGCAGTAGTAGAAACATTATGTTTATGAACATGTATGCTCAATGAAGTACCGAGTTTACAACCAACATGCCGATGTGTCTTATTGCACTTATAAAATGGATAAACTGAGACACAACTTAAAAAAATCCCACTCTTTAAATCAGAAGAACAGGCATTTTCTTTTGTTAAATGTAACTAGTAAAAAAGTAGGCTTGCCCTACCTGTCAATAATCTGTTTTCCCACACATTCAGTAGTTGGAATGGTTTTTTTTTCTCATATAATACATGAATTTTAAATTTCTCTGGTAGAATTTCAACCCCTTGCACATTGGGAAGTCTTATATGGAGCCAAAGTCTCAATGTTATATGCAGCAAGATAAGCAGCAGAGATTGTCTTGGCAAGCCAGTGAGGATAGATGGGGATTTTTCATGGTCCTCAAAGAAACACCAGGAAATAAAGCTGTGAATAGTGTTTCATTTTTTTAACTTGTTTATGTGTGTAAAGATGGTGTCATGAGAAGAAAGAATGATTGTTTGTTTATGTATTTATTTTTGGGAGTTGTACATTTTAGGGACTTTTTTAAGGTTATGAGTGAGCAAAGATGGAAGTCAAGTTTGGGATAACATTTATGTGCTCTGTGACTTTGGTTTCTTTCAAGTTTGCAATCCTATAAGTATTAATACATCTGGTAGACTATTCTGCTTACCCCTTTCCCATTAAAACTCCAGTCTAACCCTTTGTGTGCATAAAAAACTACATTTTTCTTTTCTTTTGAAAGATTATACCTCTTTGTGTCTCCTTAAATTGAAATTGTTCAATGTGCCGACTACTTTAGAACTGAAAAATGGTGATGTGGGAGTTCTCTGTGATTTGTGTAATCTCCTTCTGTTTAGAACACCTTTCCTTCTCCACATTCAGAACATTGATGAATGTCCATCCTGCACTAAATGTAGACTTATGGAGGATGCATTAAACAAGTTGCACTCTGAATTTAACCACCTTGAGGAAATCGGGGATTTGGAAATATCTGTTGACAACACAATAAGGGAAATGATTCCCCCCACCTTACAGACATTACACAATAATGACTGCCAGCAAACCCAGCCAGTGGTAGATAATAATGTGACAGAAAACATGTCTTACAGCAACTCTGGTAAAAGGATTAGAGAGGAACCCACTGATGAAATTGAACCTGAGGATTGGACTTTGGCACAGCCCAAAAAAAAACATCAGGGAAGGAGGGTCACTATTTATGCCTCTGTCCATCAGCCATTTAAACTATCTGAGTCAAATAAATTTGCCCCATTAGCACCCTAGTCTCTAGATCAGACAGCCACTGCAAGTGAAATTACTACCCCTACCAAGTCCTCTCATGTTATTGGGGACTGTATAATTCACTTTACTGATTCCCATTTGTATAAATCAGACAATTTCTTCAACACTGTCACCTGTCTCCCTGGCACAAAAATCTTAGATATTAATAAACGTATTGATCATTTATTGGCCAACAACATAACTAAGGTCATTCTACACATGGGTTCAAATGACGTGGACCACCAACATTACAAATATATCTGTGAGAAACTGATTGGACTTGATGAAAAGGTACTGAACAAAAGATGTAAGGTTGCTATCTCCAGTATTCTTTTTTTTCAATTATTTAATCAGGAGTGGCACACTAAGCTGAAAGCTTGTTTACAGGTGCAGTCTGGGAGCACAGGGAAGTTAAGTGACTTGATCAGGGTCACCCAGTATGTAAGTGGGGGCTGTGGGATTCAAACTCAGGTCTCCAGATTTGTAGCTCAGAGCCTTAAACCACTGTGCTATGCTGCCTCCCTATTCTACCTATCCCTCAAGCCAGACTGGAAAAAACATACTATATCATGTATAAATGCTCACCTTATGAATTGGAGCAGCAAAGAGGGCATAATTTTTTATAAATCACTGGAATGCTTTTTCCAATAAAACCTCATTATATTCATGGGATGGTTTGCATCTAAACAAGGTCGGTGCCAAGATATTGAGTGATTATTTTATGAATACTTTGGACAACATGGATTTAAACTACAGTAAATATAGTGGGGGAAATATTAGTCATTCTTGCAAACCTATTGATATCATTCTTGCAGTGGCAATAAAACACAAAAGGCTAAACAAGCTTAAAGGGCTACTATTGAACACACACATAGCCCAAATAATAAAATTGACAAATTGCTTGCAACATGTGAACAAACTCAGCCAGACATTATGGTCATAACCAAAACATAATGAACTGGATAGGAATCTTGGGGATTAGATATTCCAGGTTATGACCTGTGTATCAGTTGTAGGAATGCAAGAAAAGGTGGAAGCATTGCTCTCTACATAAACTCAGTTTTTCCGTCTATAGACATAACTAACAAGATGAAGGATTCTGCTCTGACCAAGTCTTTATGTGTTAGGCTAAAAACAGATGCACCTGATTCTCCAATTATCGGTTTATGTTATTGTCCTCCTCATATGCAGTCTGAGATTAACCTCGCTATTATAAATGAGCTAGAAGCCACTGAGTTAGGGGAGGTCATCTTTGCTGGTGATTTTAATTATAGAGATATTGACTGGTCTCAGAAGACAGCTACATACTCAATGAGCAAGCAGTTCCTATCTGTGACTGAAGAACTTAACATAAGGCAGTATGTAGGGGCTCCAACTAGGAACAACAATATATTGGATCTAGTACTTGGCACTGAAAATGTCAGGATCTGTGACTGTATAGTTGATTTACCATTGGGAAATAGTGACCACAATATGGTTACATTTGTAATAGATGTAAATTTTACTAGTTTTTGTGGCATTACTCAAGTGTTTCTTTATAAGAAAGCTAATCTTGAGGAAACTGACATCATCTTATCCGGCATTGAGTGGGAAAATCTATTTAACAATTGTCATGTAGATACTATGTGGCTAAGACTGAGGAACACAATCCTTAGCATTGCAAACAAATTTATTCCAAAAATAAAAAAACATGCTAATAACAGACATAGACAAAAATGGCTTACTAGACACATCAATAAATTGATTATAAAAAAAACATATTTATAAAAAATATATGTTAAATCAAACTCCAGAGAGATGGGAGGAGTTTAAGAAGATACAGAAGCAATGCAATAACACCATCAAGAACGCTAAATATTCCATGAACATCTTTAGCTCTCCAAGCATAAAAAAAACAGTAAAATATTTTACAATTACATAAATTCTCTGAAGAAACCGCAATGTAAAGTTGGCCCATTTCATTTTAATAACAATACAATTAGTGTCTCAGATGATATGGCTTCCATACCTAATAAACATTTCTGCAACATATTTGCTAATAGAGATGGGCGAAGTGGCTACAATTCACTCTAAGAAGTGATTCACGGAGTTAGCGCCACCCGGAGTATCAGCATAATGGGTAATGTGAAGTCCATTGAAAATAATGATTTCTTATTACTTCACCTTCCCAAACTACTATCACTAATTTCTAAGGTGAAGTACATTGAAAGCAATGTATTCTACTTCGCCTTGTGTTTAAGCTCCAAAGGTGAATTTTACAGTGATTTATGGGATTTCATGTCACATGGGCTCTAGATTGTTCTGCACAGCCCCAGTTTGTGGGAGTGTGTATGGGAAGCTGTAGGAGACAATATGCTGTAAGAGCTCTCTGTGATTCAAATCTTCTAAAAGCTGTTAAAAAAGCTTTTTTGAGTAATTTTTTTTTTTGCTGAAACTTTAGTTCAATTATAGGAAACCCTCCTGTGCTCATATCATCGAGCATTTATTGTTTGTGTATGGATTTTGAATGTTAATGTATAATATTCAGTCTGTGTACTGAGAGACAGTGGACGTGTGCTTCGGGGGAGGGGCATATCTGTGATGTAGGTAGATTAACTTGGAGAAAAATACAGTGCTTTCTGTTTTGGTGATATTTTTCTTGTATAACTGTGTTAATGTACGCACAGTAACATTTTCAATCATTCTTGTCATTTTTTTACTGATTGTTGTGGTGCAGCAGGGCATAATTTTAATTTGTTTAAAATATGTGCTTATATTACTGAAGTTTTCAATTTGCTACTCATTACTTAGTGTGTGTGTGTGTGTGTGTGAGTATGTCTGTGACGCATGTCATCAAATCAGACACCTTTTATTGTGCCACATAATTTCAGCAATGTGAACCTGCTGTCCACTGCAGCTGTATACTTTTTGTACTTCTTTGTGGTATCTTCACTGGTACTAGTACTAGTGACTGTTACTGCAGCAATGCAGTACACTCCCCCTCCCCTGCGGCCCACCCCAACTGGCAAAGGTATTCTTTCCAGAACTGAATTTCTGATGGTGAACACTGGTTAGGTGTTGTACCTTTGCATCTGCATCTCTTCAGTGTGCAGCGCAATCTTAATCTGTCTGTGCATTTGCATCTCTTTAGGGCCCAATCTCCATCTGTATCTTAAGTTACAGTTGCTTCTTTGGCTTCCCTTCAGAGTACTGGACAAGTGTGGTGCATAATTCTGCAGGAACATTGTACTCATTAATATGCATTTTTAAGTCAGGACCATCATTATGAGTCACTCGTGATACAAATCACGTTCTTCATCATCACGGTCACATATGCAGTCACAAATCATGATTTACAATAACATCACGAATCACAACATTAATTTTTTTTACCAGTTACTTGGATGTATTGTAAACCTGTTTTGTAGTATCTCTCCATGCTTCACCACCCCACCATTGTACTCATTAACGAGTGTTTTTAAGCTGGGGAGTTTTGTACCACACCTCATTGGGGCCCGGGGAAGTACAGCCATAAGCATTCGCATTTTTCTTCATCATCATGGTCACAAATGCAGTCACAAATCATGATTTATGATCATGTCATGAATCACAAGATTATTTTTTTTTAATAGTTACTCCTCCTCACTCTGATCTCAAACTATCAGCAGTCACAAAACACACTCCTCTCTCCGTCTGCACAGGAGAAAGTAAAAGTGTCTGCTTGTATGAATCACTTCCTTCCTGCCTAGCTAAAGAGCATGTGACTTACAGTACTGTAAGCCATGTGATGTGTGGGGGGGCTGCCAAATCTGAAACACCAAGTGGGTCACTTAGAATCATAATGAGGAACGCGAAGTCCATTAAAAACAATGACTTCACCTTACTTCGCATTGCCATTCCACCTTAATGCAAAGTGGCAATGACAAGGCGGAGTGAGCACTTTGCATTGCCCACTCCACATAGCGGAGTGGCAATGTGAGGTGCCCACTTCGGGTTCACTTCGCCGGTGGAATTTAAATTCACTGCATCTCTATTTGCTAAGTAGAAAAATTCCCCAGTGCTCATAGATTCTTCTTCTCATCCAGACATAACTTTTGATATTGAAGAAATTGCCAATAAATTTGATACAATTAAAACTTGCTCATCACCCAGACCAGATGGTATTTCTGTCAACATGGTTGTGATAATGAAAAAACACCTAGTTAAACTGCTCAAATTAATTTTTGACTTTAGTATTAAAAGAGGTGAGGTACCATCTGAGTGAAGAACAGCAAATGTTATCCCTTTATTCAAAAAAAGGTCAGAAACAGGACATAAATAACTATCACCATATAAGCCTTACCCCAATTCTAGGCAAGGTTATGGAGGGAATAATTAAAGATAGGATCCAGGCTGTTGTATGCAATATTGGCAGTAACCAGCATGGCTTTAGTAAAGGCAGATTGTGTGTGACCAGTCAACTCTATTTTTATGAAAAAGTTAGCTCTACCCTGGATAATAAAGTTCCATGTGATATAGTGTTTTTAGATTTCAAAAAAGCCTTAGATTTAGTTCCACACTGGGTTATTGTCAAAAAATTATACAGGCTAAATATTGCTCATAGATGCATCACATGGACAACAAAATGGCTATCAAATCAAGAACAGAAGAAAGGGAGGTGGTGTTGCATTCTTTATTAAGGATAATACTGAAAGCCTAGAATTTAAAATGAACATACCAGACGTACAACCTGAATCAATCTGGGTAGCAGTTTCAACAGCAAATAATAAAAAACGTTATGTAGGCAACATTTATAGACTACCATCTTCCACCGACTATTATGATTCTGCCTTAATGAAATAGAGTTCATGATGAATAAAGGTAATGTAATAATCCTGGGTGACTTTAATTTCCCATACATAGGTTGGAGACACTGGACAAGCAAAACTAATTCAAAGAGAGAATTTGTGTCCACCATCATAGATGCAGGCCTACAACAATCGGTACACAAACCTACAAGAGGTGAACACATATTGGATCTAGTGATAATGAATATTACAGAGAATGTGAAGCAAATTAAAATTAAAGAAACACTAGGAAGTAGTGACCACAATATGGTAGCATTCAGAATCAAATTGTTAGCTAGAAGGGAGCAAGGAGTAACAGTTAGAAAAAAATATAGTAAGGCAAACTAAAATATGATAATAACTGAAATGAGTATATGGGAGTGGAAGAGAGCTGTTGAAAATAAGGATGTAGATGAAACATGGCATATAATCAAAAAACAAATATTAACCGTTGAAAAGGAACATGTGCCAAACAAATACATGTATAACAAAAAGGGGGAAGATACCAATGTGGTACACAAGAAAGGTACTTAAAGATCATGTGTAAAGGTTTTTGCACATTGTTAATAAAGCTTGAGTTCAAGTCCCTGTGTCATGATTAGAGTTTCCTGAAAATTTCATGCTGTTTGGTTTTGTGGTTTTCTTTAAATCAGCATGTGTTAACTTGCTCTACAGTAGCTGAAAACAGTGGAGTTATTTCTGTCTCTCCCAGTCAGGCTCAGAGAGTGATGACATCATTGTGGAGTACTGTAGCTTGCTGCTTCAGATTCCCAATCACAGCAAGCTGTAGAGTTAGAGAGATTAGTTTAAACGCTATCATTCTCTTCTTATAAAAGTTGATCATTTGAGTTTCAGTGCTGAATTGAAGTAGTGGAAATCTTTCTCAGCGAGAGAGAGGCTCTCCATTCTTTCTCATAGAAACTCTGATTTTTTCTAACTATGTAACACAGGTTTGTTTAATGAATATAAAATAAATCTAAATTTTGTTCATTCATAGAAATAGTTTGTCTTTGATGCAGCCTTCATAAATGCATTCATGCAAGAACATTTTTATGTCAGATTGATAAACAGGTGCATGTCACATTTTACTATTTCAAGCACATGTCCTGTCTGACATCACAAATTTCAGTCTGTTGGTGGTTTCTGTGAGAAAATACATCATGTGTGCGTATAAATAGAAACACTATATGGCATTCCCACAGATGAGGCAGCTGCACTCTGCTGCCACCTATCCCCTGCCCCACAAGACCCCTGCCTTCTGCTTCACATTCGAGACTGCTGCACCCTGCTGCCCACTGTCTTCTACCACTCAGTTGGGGATTGTGCACCCTGCTGCCAACTGTCTTCTCCCACACAGTCAAGGATTGTGCACCCTGCTGCCTCCATCCCCTTCCTAAAGAATCAGATCAGGCCTGATGCACCCTGATGCACCTTGTCCAAACAGTTGGGGTAGCTGCACCCTGCTGCCCTCTACCCCCCACAGTCTGGGATGCTGCACCTGTAGCCCCCTGTTCCTGTCTCCACAGTCAGGGCTGCTGTGCTCTGATAAGCCCTAGAGTCCTAGGTCCCCTGCCTCCACAGTTGAGGCTGCTGCACCATGCTACCCTAGGCCACCTGAGGTGGGGCTTTTGCTGCACCCTGCTACCAGCTTCCATTGCCCAAAATGGGCAGGGCAGCTGCACCATGCACATGTCTCACAGTCAGGGCTGCTGCATCCTGATGCCTCCTTGTGTTCTGCCCCACTTTCGAGGCTTTTGCACCATGCTGTCCTTTGTCCCCTGCCACCACACCCAAAGCTGCTGCACCCTGCTCTTGTCTACACAGATGGGGCTGTTGTGGCCAGCTGTGCCCTGGAGTCCCATGCCTCCACAGTTAGGGTTGCTGCACCATGCTGCCACTTGCCACAAGAGTCAGGGCATTTGCTGCACCCTGTTGTGTGCCTTCACAGTTGAGGCAGTTGCACCCTGCTGCCCCCCTTCCACCTGCATCAGATCCTTTGCTACACCCTGCTGCCCACATCCCTTGTCACAAACAGGCATGGCTACTGTATCCTGTTCCACAATTTGGGCTGCTGTACCCTGATGACATCCCATTCTTCTGGCCAAACAGTCATGGCTGCTGCACCCTGTTGCCCTCTTTTCCCACCCGCACAGTCATGGCCATGGCACAATTTTGCCCCCGGTTCCTGTAGAAGGGTGCAGCAGGGCACAGTGGTGACAAGGGACAGAGGACAGTATGGTGCAGAAGCCTTGAATCTTGGGCAGGACACAGGTGGGTATCAGGGCACAGCAGCCCTGACTGTGGCACAGGGTACACATGGTGCAGCAGCCCAGCCCATTTGGGGGCAATGGTAGTGCATAGCAGGCTTCAGCAGCCCCAACTTTGGAGGCAGGGGGCATGGGACTCTAGGGTATAACACAGCATAGCAGCCTTGACAGTGGAGACAGGAACAGGGGGCAACAGGGTACCATGGCCATGACTGTGGGATGGGGACAGAGGGCAGCAGGGTGCAGCAGCCCTGACTGCTTAGGTAGGAACTAGGCATGGCATCAGGGTACAGAAGTCCAAAATGAGGGACAGGGTGCAGCAGCCATGCCTGTTTGGGACAAGGGATGTGGGCAGCAGGGTGTAGCAAAGGATCTGACTCTGGTAACAGGGCTGCAGGAGTGTGCAACTGCTTCATCTGTGGAAGCATGCACCAGGGTGCAGCAAATTCACTAACTCTTGTGACAAGAGGCAGCATGGTACAGCAACCCTAACTGCAGAGGCATGGGGCTCTAGGGCACAGCAGGCCACAGGAACCCCAACTGTTTAGAAAGCAAGGTGCAGCAGCCCTGGCTGTGGTGACAGGGGATAGGGGACTGCATGGTGAAGAAGCCTCAACTGTAAGGCAGGATACGGGGTGGGCATCAGGGTGCAGCAGCTCTGACTATGAGATGCAGATTGTGTGGTGTAGCAGCCCTGCCCATCTGGGACAATGGAAGTGGGAAACAGGGTGCAGAAAAAGCCCCACCTCAGGTGACCTAGGGTAGCATGGTGCAGCTGGCCTCACTGTGGAGGCAGAGGGACCTGGGAATCTAGGGTTTTGCAGAGCACAGCAGCCCTGACTGTGGAGGCAGAAACAGGGTGTAACAGGTGCAGCATCCTGGACTATGGGGGTGGGGGAGAGAGAGGTCAGCAGGGTGCAGCAACCTCAACTGTTTGGGCAGGGGGCAGCAGGGTGCAACAACTCTGTTTCTTTAGGCAAGGGATGGAGGCAGCAGGATGCACAACCCCCGATTGTGTGGGAAAAGACAATGGTCAGCAGGGTGCAGCAGTCTTGAATATGGAGCAGAAAGCAGGCAGCTTGTGGGGCAGGGGACAGGTGGCAGCATGGTTCAGATGCCTCAACTGTGGAGAAGAGGCATGGTGCATCAGAATGCCATACAGTGTTTCTATTTATACACATACATGATGTATTTTCACACAGAAACCACCAAAGAACTGAAATGTGTGAGTTCAGACAGGACATGTGCTTGACATAGTAGAGTGTGACAGGCACCTGTTTGCCAATCTGACATGAAAACAAAGTTCTTACATGAATGTATTTATGAAGACTGCATCAAAGACAAACTATTTATATGAATGAACAAAATTTAGATTTATTTTATATTTATTAAATAAATCTGTGTTCTATAGTTAGAAAAAATCAGAGTTTTGATGAGAAAGAATGGAAAGCTGTGACACAGAAAAGCTGATGTCTCACAGAATAACATTTCCAATACTTCAATTCAGCAGTGAAGCTCAAATTATCAACTTTTATTAGAAGAGAATGATAGATTGTAAGCTAATCTATCTAAACACAAACTACAGACTAAGTTTATAAGAAACCTGGTGAGCAAACCATTAACTCTACAGCCTGCTGTGATTGGGAATCTGAAGCAGCAAGCTACAGTACTCCACAATGATGTCATCGCTTTCCAAGCCTGACTGAGAGAGACAGAAACAACTCCACTGTTTTCAGACACTGTAGAGCAGGTTAACAAATGCTGATTTAAAGAAAACTACAAAACCAAAGAACTTGAAATGTTCAGGAAACTCTAATCATGACACAGGGACTTGAATTCAAGCTTTATTAACAATGTGTAAAAACCTTTGCACATGATCTTAAAACAATGTAGGAAAAAAATGCTTACAAAGAAATGAAAAGGGACCAAACACAAAAAGGGTCTGGTATGATTTCCCGACGTACGATTGCCCGTCATTTTTTTTCTCGCTTATTTCCCGAATTGTGGTATCTCACACCATTTACTGGCCAACATTTGATCACCTGACATTGCATACTGTATGTGTCCATTTAAAATAAGAGTACAAGTCCCAACAATGTCCAAACATTTACACTAATTAGCCATTTTATGAAGTGTGACACAGGAATAATATAGTCCGTTCATTCTCAAGAACTTGTTAACACTTGTATCTGAAAAGAACTGGGGCTTTCTTTAAAACTTAAAGGTAATGTCAAGCTTCCTGGATTCTAAATGACAGAGACTCAAGTGAAGAGAAAGTATTCTGATAATCCAGGTTTAAGTTAGTTAGAGGTGGGAACAGCTAGATAAAGTTCCCAATCTTCCTGGATTTCCTGGACTTCCTTAAGACTCTTAACACTGGAGGAGTGCGGAGGCTTATTTCAGTACCTTTCAATGATCTGGCCCAGTTCCTTGGAGAACAGAAGATAATAGAAGAAAATCTTCATCCTTAGCTCCACTGGGTCTGCTAGTAGTATGGCTGTGCAGGGAAATTATGTGCAATGCAGTCAGTCCTCTGCTTTCACCTAACACTGTATTAATGTATTATGCTATCATTAGCAGAGAAAGAATATTTTGCTCTATGTGTCATAACACCGTATTTGTGTATTGTGGAAAATTATGTGTTGGGCAAGAAATAGGCAGGGAACAGTACCTGTTGGGCAATCGGTGTCGGGGAAATTACTGTCGTGTAAACCCATTTCAGGAAAATGTATGGATCCCACACAAATATCTATAACAAATTATAAAACTGAATTTAAAAAATTGAAAAGAATAATAAAGAATGAGAGAACTAAATCTGAGCTAAATATAGCAAAGGAATAGGATAATGGAAAAAGCTTCTACGCCTATATTAACACACTAAAAGGAACACACAACACACTAGGCCCAATTAAAGTGTGTGTGTGTGGGGGGGGGGAGCCAAAAATCTAGGAGAAATAGCAAAGACCTTTAATGATTACTTCTGTAGTGTCTTCAACACTGGGGCTAGTATAGAAAACATCACAACATCAGGGGAAATGCAGAAAGTGCACTTGCTCTATACAGATAAAGAGGTCCTAGGGCTGTTAAACAAATTACACGCTAATAAATTATCAGGGCAAGAGAATCTACATCCAAGATATTTGAAAGCAATTAAAAAGTTTATTGCAGCACCCCTTGCACATTTATATAACAAATCCTTTAATACAGGGAAAATTGAGTCTGCTTGGGTATCAGCAACAGTTGTACTGATCTTTAAGAAGGGGGACAAAACAGATGTAACAAACTATCACCCCATCAGTTTAACATCCATCCAATGGAAAATAATGGAAACACTCATTAAAAACAGATTAGAAGTAATACTTGATAATATAGGGTTCCAGGACAATAGCCAGCTTGGTTTTAGAAAAAACAGATCATGCACTACTAACCAGTTATGCTTTTATGAGAGAGTAAACAAGCATATTACTGCTAACATACTGGTATATGTGATCTACCTGGACTTTCAAAAGGCATTTGACAAAGTCCCTCATTCTATACTAGTATACATACCTCTCAACCTCTTGCTTCATGAATCAGGGACAAGGCTTAAAAGAATCAGGGACAAAGACCCCAAATCAGGGACATATCTTAAAAACTGGTACTATTCACTCAGAAAGCTGATAGAATAAAGGAATTTGTGTTAAGATGCATTTTCTGAAGAACAACAAGTCTGTAACTTTAATGTTTGACATTATTTTGTGTTATTAATCCCTACTGTTCTGTCACAAAAATACAAATTTTATGAGGGACAGAGGAAAATTTTGAGGCCAAATCAGGGATGTCCCTGAAAATCAGGGGCAGTTGAGAGGTATGCTAGTACACAAGCTATATTCCTTACATATAGAGTGTAAGGTGGTGGAATGGATTAACAACTGGCTATGGAAAAGGAAACAGAGTTAGGGTGAAGGGAGTTCACTCAGAGGAGGGTTCAGTCACTAGCGGGGTGCCACAGGGGTCCATTTTAGGACCAGTACTTTTCTCACTATTTATTAGTGATATACAGTAGATAAGGAAGTTGATGGGTGGTTAGTCAAATTAGCAGACAACATCAAATTTGGAGGCCCTGTTGGTAGTGATGAGGATAAAATATATTTAAAAAACAATTCACAAAAGGTAGAAGAATGGGCTACACATAACAAAATGGCCTTTAACATAGAAAAATGTTCTGTAATACACTTGGGAAGGACTAACAATAAACATGAGTATAAACTGAATAATAAGATAATTAAAGAAGTCCGCCATGAGAAAGATTTTGGAATATTTATCGCCAGAGAATTATCCTTTAGTAAACACTATGCAAAACTAGCTAACAAAACTAACTACTTAATAAACAGCATTAAAAGATCATTCACCTCCTGTAGTAAGTAATGTATTTTACCAGTCTATGGAGCATATATAAGGCCCCACATGGACTGTGGAACCCAGCTGTGGAGTCCATATTTAAGGAAGGATGTGCCACGGTTAGAGAAAGTGCAGTGCAGGGCCACGAAGTTAATACAAGAAGTATAAAATAAACCATACGAAGAAAGACTAACTGAATTAGGACTGTACAGTCTAGAAAACAGATGCAAGAGAGGTGATCTACTAATGATGTATAGAATAGTAAAGTATGCAGAACTTCAATCAGAAATGGGTTTAGAACTACAAAGGAAGCCCATGGGACTAAGATGTCATAAATACCAGATTAAACTTGATCAATGTAAAAATAATAAGAGATTAAATACATATACACAGAGAGTAGGAAGGACTTGGAACACACTACTAGCTGAGCCACTCACAAGTACAAACATTAAGATATTTAAAACTAAACTCGATAAACACCTACTCTGTAATGAGAACCCTTGACCCGTCTATATGGGTAGACAGACTAGATGGGCAAATCACTTCCTTCTGTTTATATACCAGTATGATTACCAGTATGAAATCAAGTTCAACGGGTACAAATTGATGGTCACTATTCAGATTGGGGCCCTGTGACGAGTGGTGTTTCTCAGGGCTCAGTGCTTGGTCCCTTGATTTGTAATATCTTTATTGCTTATTTGTCATCTCAGCTAGATGGGTGGGTTACAAAGTTTGCAGATGACTGCAGAGTAGGCGGGCCTTGTAAAAAACAAGATTATAGTTCACGCATACAGTCTGACCTCAGTTACCTCACTGTATGGGCTAACAAATGGAGGATGAAGTTTAATTTGAACAAATGCGGTGTGATGCACCTTAGTCTGCACAACCCTTTAAATAAATATTACTTGTGCGGTATTCATCTTAACAAATTGAATGCAGAAAAGGACTTAGGACTAGTGATCTCAGATTACTTTACTTTTAATAAACATATATCAGAGATTATTAGTAGAACCAACAAGGTTTGGTGGGAGGTGCATCATAACATAAAGTCACGAGATAGATCTGTTATACTACCACTCTATAGGTCCTATATTCTACTGCACTTAGACTTCTCATACCAGTTATGTAGCCCCCATTTGAAAGATGTCATAGCGCGATTAGAAAAAGTACAAAGAAAATTAACTGTGCGCATTGTCAATCTTACCAGTCTTAGTTACAATACTAGGTCACGTGAATTAAATCTCAAGTCCCTCGAGAAAAGAATGAGAGGGGATTTAATGATGATATGGGAAATCTTTCAAGATGACTGTTTGATGTCTGAAATTGAATTGGAGTTCAAGCAAGTAAATGCTGAAACAAGGGGCCAGCCATTACAACTGGCCAGCCACAGGTTTATCTCTATTAAAAGGGGTTAGTTTTTCTCTCAAAGGGTTATCAAACACTGAAACTTTCTGAATACAAACATAGTGATCATCTAGACTAAAACATCTTTTAAAAATAACTTGGATGGCTTTTTGTTTAACACTGACACTTTAGACTTTTATGGTTAAATGATGGGAGCTTCTGTGGGCCTCGGCCTTCTGTTCCTCTCCCCTATCTTTAGTGAACCTTAGTGATGGGAACCGAGGATAAGTAAAGTGGGTCTTGAGTTATGTACTCATATGTATGTTGTCCAAATTCCAAATCCCACTGCCTGATCTTCTTTTACCCTTTGTATTTCTGGGCTGTAAACATATGGGTTTCAGAACTTATTTAGCCAGGAAGCTGGACATTTCCAACCCATTTTATAACTATTTACTTGAGGAGTTGAACTATATTAAATATAAAGAAATTCTCAGACATAAGTATGTAACACTTATCAAACTGTATAATGGCAAGAGGGGATTTACTATTTCTGTATGACATAATCCAGGACCCCGCTCTAATGACTGAACTAGGATTACAATTTAAAAACAAATCCAGAAGCAAATGATTTGATACCTTTTAATGGACCAACATAGATGTAACAACAAGAACAAAGTGCTCTAGCTTTCAGACCAACCAGTCCTTCTTCAGAAGCTCAGGAAGCTCAATTTAAAAACAACAAATATGATACCAGAGGCCATCCACTTCAATTATCTGGTAAATCCTTCACTTATCAAATGAGGAAATTCTTCTTCACATTGAGAGCCATCAATCCATGGAATAAGCTACTGCTCAATATTATTATAAGCAGAAGCAAAACAGAATTTACAGCGTGTTTAGAAGCTTACTTGTTAACAGGACAAAACCCAAAATATTATGAATATTGAGTAGCATGGGAGCATTTATGAGCCCTCAGTGCTCTAGCTCCTTCAGCACCTTAGCATGAACCTAATATTTGCATTCTGTATATGTACAGTGCATGAAAATTATGGTGTGAAAGATAAAAAGAACATGTACAGTATATCCCAAAGCAAATATATATGACCAAGACATAAGCAGTGGCATAGTCCAAATTACTTCTGCTTGGTCCAATCTCATAGCAAGTTTCACATTTCACAGAACTAATAATAAAAATACTGACAGAGAAGAAATATGGAAGGGAAGATGCTGGTCTATGCATTAGTCAGTTGCTAGATTGTTAAGGTGGGCCTAGACTGAATTATGGTGTGCCTTGCCCCCACCCTATTGTGTGTTCTCTACATCATGCCTCTGAAAGTGTGCATTAAAAATAAGAACTTTATATAGTAACTTACATATAATTTAGTTATATTACAGTATTACACCGATGCTCTAAAAATGTATATATACATTTTTTACAATGCAGGTTGGAGTTGATGACTTCTGATAAATGGCTTATTTTCTCTGCTGACATTCCCAAAATGAAGACAAATCATTTATTTCCACAATGGGTGTGCCATGAGCATTTATCTCCACTTTTGAAGGGTCACAAAGGAACACTTACCCATGGGAGTTCAGCTAGCACAGTGTCTGATGGCATCACAATGACCTCTGCTGCACTCAAAAGAGAGTGGTGAAATCACACAGAAACCATTCAGTCTTCTAAAAAAACAGATTTAAAAGATTTACAATTTCAGATACATTGCATAAATTGAAAACACTAGCCTGATTGGCTGCAACTGCAGTAATAATAGTGCAGAAACAGTTTACAGATGTGCAAATGGGTATAATGTAGCAGAAGGTGTCCATACTGTACAGTGGTAAAATAAAATAAAAATGAATAAAAAGATTAAAACTGGAAACAAAATGAGAGCAGATGTGCAGAGAATACACTATGCAAATAAATAGATGGTACAGCAGTAATGAGAAAAAATACATATCACAAGGGAGGTGTGGACAAGCCCTATAGCAGGGACTGTGATTAGAATAACTGGAAGGAGAAAGGGAGAGGAGCTGGGAGAGAAGAGTGGGAAGTTGTCTGCTGAGTAGTATTTAAGAGCTATATCTTGCAGCCAAGCTCCATCCCTGCAACCTGACGAAGAGGCAGTGTGCCTTGAAGTGCCAGGGAGCTTCTTTTGTTTTATTCTCTTACACCTTACCTCAATAAACTGCATTTGTACTGATTCCCAGTGATCCAGAATTTTTAGTTTATGAAGAAGCGTGGGAGAAAGGGAGGCGGGGGGGATTAAGTACAGAAGAAGATGTGTGAAAGTAGATCACAGACAAGAGATTTCAGAGCAGAGTGGGAGGAGGTGGGGCAGATGGA
Source organism: Neoceratodus forsteri (assembly GCA_016271365.2). NCBI lineage: Eukaryota > Metazoa > Chordata > Ceratodontiformes > Ceratodontidae > Neoceratodus > Neoceratodus forsteri. The sequence goes on along the minus strand of CM057455.1, from coordinate 1,335,706,008 downwards.
GTGAAAGAGGCTAGACCAGAGTCAGGGAAGCCTTTATGAAAGGGCAGCCTGGCCAGCAGGGGTCTGAATGTGGGGCAATGGGAGAGACAGAGAATACCGAGTCATAAAGTTTCAGAGATGGTAGAAAGTGGGCAAGGGAGGACATAAAGGAGCTGAGATAGTAGGGGACGGATCCAAAACATGTATTTGGAGATGAGGGAGATGCAATGAGAGAAACATCTGCCCTTAAGTGAGAGGAGAGAAAGAGAGGAAGGAGTAAAGGGAATACTGATGGGATATGGGGAGGGCAGTCAAGGGCACAGCAAAAGAAGGAGTGAAAGGGGGTGCACCTAGTCAAGTTGAATTCAGGGCAGTGTTAGTCACCACTGGCTGGATTTTTAAAGAAAGTCACCATGATTTTCACAAAATTGTGCAGAACTGCAGCTTACGTTTGGACACTACTAGACTGCTTAACTGTTAAGCTAGCAGCCTTATCACTTTGGGTATGATTAAGACACAAATGGTGGTGCTTGCAATGAAAAACTGATGCATGCGTCATTTATTTGTTGCCAACTGTTGCAAATTGCAGAATTAGAGGCAAAAACTCAAGCACCTTTGAAAATAGGATGTGAAAATCTCATCTGTGTCAGCGTTCAGCCCCCTTTGAGAATCCCACTACACCTCTCCAAAATCAACTCCTTTGTACTGATATCTTTCTTTGTTTTGATGTCTTTTAGTCTTTATACTAAAGTTGTTGATCACCAGTAGAAACAAGCGTTGATCATTGGTTCTCTGAGTAATAAAAAGAATAAAAATGTGTAACTGCTGGGAGAATCATTTTCACAATGATCTCATAGTAGGCAAAAAGGGGCTCAGACTTTGTTCGGGTAAAGTGTTCTGAATTTTCGGTAAAGTTTCTTGTAGGTGGCAGTGATATAGCAGGAGAAGTCAAGATGGCTGTCCCACAGGACATCCAGGTACAGTATAGCATTTAAAGGAGGAGATTTCATCAAGTTGCGAGTTATCCAGGGTCATGAAGACCAGTAGGGGCTGACTATTAACCAGTCGCTGCCTGGTGCAAAGATCATAGAGATTGTTTTGTTGGCTGTCAAAGTGAAGTGACTGTCATGGAACCAGTGCTGGATTTTACTGAAGTCACAGTGGAGAAGTGTGGTCAGCTAAGGGTAGTGGGACTGCAGGCAAAAAGTGTCAAAGAGACACATACCTTGGTGAGGTCATTTAGGAAAATCAAGAAGATGAGACCAAAGCCTGAACCTTGAGGTACAAATGACTCAATGTGGGAAGGGGGAAGGGAGTTACCTACTAGGACTGATTAAGACCTGTCTACTAGTTTTCTAAAATCCTCAACCATTTGGTACCTCTATGCAGGGTGACTTATCTTACCCATGCTACTCCTGGAATCCATAGGTAAATTCTGAGCACTGTGTGTTATAGACTAAAGCTACATACTGAACTTTTGTGAAACTCAGTGCAGCAGGAAAGGGTGCCAATTCACACAGGTGGAGGTCAACTCCCCCCAGGACTGAGGGAAATTCTATAAGAAATGAGATCACTGTTAAGATAATGTTCACATCAGTAGACTCTGGCATGAACTGGCATGACACTACCTCAGAAGCTTGAGTGACATCACAGTACTGCTCTTTTTCTAATCACTAGTAAGTACTGTCTGAATCAGTGGCAAGAGCCACTGGGGTAAGGCAGGTGCAAAGCGGGGGAATAGGGGTCAACTGTATTTAAAATGTTTAGCAATTACAGCTTCACTCATCGCTCTTGTGTACCCTAAAAGCAGTAATATCATAAGCAGAGGGCCCTATGAATAAAATGTACATTACAGACAGAAAAAAACACTTGGGGTGGAAAAGATAAAGAGCAGGAACTGAAAGAAGCCATACAGTAGGCAAGCCAATTTTATTTATCAGTTGCCTTATCCCTAGTGCTCAGTGTGCTGCACAGTCAAAATTAGATAAACAAACAAGAATAAAACATCTGACGTACAATTTAAAATAAATTCTAAGTAATTCTATAATATTAAACAGTAACATAAATAACTAAGTTAATAAAAGAAAGTTTTACTGGGTAGGTCTGATGAAAAATATATGTTTTTTTACCATGTTGACAGATTGGATATGCAGTGGTAGCAAATTCCAGAGCATCTCCAAATGCCCTGTCCCTCAGCTGCTTAAGGTGGGAATGGGGGACCACAAGTAATCCCACATCAATAGAGAGGAGAGGATAGGTAGGGAAGTAGGGAACCAGGAAGTCTTTGAGGTAGTAGGGACCCAGACCATGTAGGGCCTTGAATGTCATTAAGCCAACCTTGAAGGTGATGTTTATTTATTTATTGAAGTGTTTCACCAGGAAAGGCACACTGAGCAACAAGATGCTCATCTCACGGTGTGACCTGGGGAGGGGGTACATGAGGAGAGCATATACACGCAGGTACAATTTTGAGATACTGCCACTGAATTGGCAGCCAATGCAGATCACATAGGACTGTTGGGATGCAGTTGCTCTGAGATGTTTCTACCACCAAACAGGCTGCTGTATTCTGGATCAATTGCAGGTGGTGCACTAAACTCCCAGATAACCCTAAATACAGAGCATTGCAGTAATCCAGTCTAAAAGGTGTGGACTATCACCATCAGGTTGGCAGGCACTGAATGTGGTTTGATCTGTGCAGTGTTAGGAAGATGGTAAAAGCAATTTTGGACAACAGCTGACATCAACTGTTCTATTGTAAGCCTGCTGTCCAGAATGATGCCCCACCCGATTGCTTACTGCATCCACAGCTCTGAGTGGTTGACCGATCAAAGAAGTTAAGCAAGCCATTCCGACCATCATTGTTAACCTGTGCCGAGCTGGCTCCACCATTAAAACCTCTGCCTTGCCAAGGTTGGGACAGAAGCTGTTGGAGACCATTGAATCATTGATCTCACCAAGGCATTGCTCCAGCACAGAGGCAACATTACTTCAGTCAGGAGTATAAGACAGGTAGAATTGAATATCATGTGCATAGCAGTGAAACTCACCACCAAGCCATCTAATGATCTCCCCCAGAGGCATAATATAAATGTCAAACAACACAGGGCAAGGATCAAGCCTTGAGAAACACCACTGTTGAGCATCACCTTTACGGAGATGGAATTATCTTGCACAACATGCTACATTCTCCATGTAATTTAGGACTTTAACCAGCATGAAACAGAGCAACAGAGTCCCACATAGTTCCTCAGGTGGTCCAACAGTACTCCACGATCAACCATGTTGAATGCCGATGGGAGATCCAGGAGGGCCAAGATGGAACATAGCCCGTGGTCTACACCATGAGGAGATCATGTGACACTGGCAAGAGTTGTCTTTATATTGTTATAGGGCCTGAAATCCATTTTGAGAGGCTCATAGATGTTGAATAGTTACTGGAGAGTTTCAAGTTGCACCATCACCACTTTCTCGATAACCTTCCTCTAAAAGAGAATGTTTGAGACTGGTTTGTAATTAATCAGACTGTCAGGATCCAGAGATGTTTTTTCAAGAGGGTCTTAACCAGAGCCTTTTTCAAGGTTGCAGGATAGACACCCTCCATTTGGAACACCCGACAATTCCAGTGAATATTGGTCCCAGGGATTCCAAGCAGCCAAGAAGCTCCAGGTAGGCCCAGGGTCTAACATAAACCAAGTGGGGTGCAGATCCCAAATCACCCAGACTACCTAGTTAAAAAAGAAAACATCATATAGTATGGATAAATCTCATTAAACAGAGGAAGTATCTGTCATTATAGATCCACGCACACCCAACCTACAAACACATGCATATAAAGTACAGACTTATTAAATATGTATGTAATCATACTGCATATATGTATTTATTTACCAGTACACTAACAGACACTTATATAATAAGCTAACTGGATTTCTATACTATTTACAGACTTTCTGTTTAAAGCATAGAAAAAAAAAATAATTTAAGCCATGCTTTGCCAGGCAATTATTTTGTCAAGTCCCAAGAAATTGCATAATAAATTGTATAAATGCATCAAACATCAACAGCACAGAAGTATAACAAGCAATGCATTTCCAGTCGGCTTGTTCTTTCATTTAAGGAGAAGCTTCTCTTTAAAGTGGATCTGTGTTTTTTAAGACCTTTTATTAGATATGAGATTGCATGTATCTATCACGTTAAGTAGAAATAATGGAAACACTTAATATGCATAGTAATAAAGTAACACATGAGCAACTTCATTATTAATGTCTATTGATTATTTATATTTCCAAATATTAGGCTATTGCATTATTTTCCCATCCTGTAAGCTCATGTGCACACTTTGACTTTACCTTTTATTTGCAAATGTTGCCACGTGTAATATTCTGTTACTGTATATATTTGAGTGATTCCTGTGTGATATATCATATAAATAACATTCTTGTGTTTGTTCAGTGCGATTACAGAACCTAGTCCAAAACTGCACACAACTTTGTTCTGGTCTGATTAATTAAATAAACAGTGAAGCCTGGTAAACTTTTGTTTAAAAATTCCAAACTTTAGATTAAATCAAAACCAGTGGTGGTTCTGTATTGATCCAAAATGCTCTGTGAGTTCCAAACTACAAGCCATTCTTTATTCCACCCTGTAATGACTGCATCCATAAAATATGTCCACTCCTACTGGAGTTCAGTGGATTAATGGCTAAAGAGGTTGTGACTTCTGAAAAAGATTGATAGTCATCAGACATCCTCGCCCTCTGAAGGCAGCAGAAATGTTCCTGCATCAGCCCCCTGATCATAAGAAGGGGAGGATGAGAAAAGAGGCTAAATTTAATAGTCCAAAGGCTGACTAAAGTGAGGGGGGGTGGGCAAACCAGCACTGGAGTAAGGTTTTAAACATGTACAGAAAGTATATTGGTACCATGGACTTTTCTTCAACTGTGGATGCCAATGCCTATCCATCCATCAACCTGTTTTATGGTGGTTGTCTAGAGTAAAAAAAGATTCTTGTCAACTGCCAAAGACAGCCTGTTTGCTTCACCGTCAGCAGCAAGGCTGGAATTTTAGTGTCAGATAAACATTGCTGAAAATTAGTAGATTTATTTTATTTTGAAAACAAAAAGTGCTCTGTCACTTGTTCTCTCTCTCTCTCTCTACTTTTTGAGTTCCTGCAGTTACACCTTCTAACAATATATAAAATAAATGTTCACTGATGCCAAAGTGAAGATGAGAGAAGGTGACATTTTATAAGAAAGAAGAAGAAAGAATACTAATTCCCCAAATAGTGAAATGGAATAGCAATATGTTCCTCTCTGGGAAGCCATAACTCTAACATTCCTCAGATAAACTAGAATCACAGTGATGAAAATATACCTCTAATCTTCAGAAATAAACCAGTGTGGTTCTTTTTTCCATTAAAAATTTTATTTTTTAAGGAAATGTTAATACCTAGACTAACAGTATGTAAAAACCATCAATACAAAATGACAATGACTAATACATCTGGAGCAAAGGATTATTATCTAGACAAGGAAGATTGGATTGAAATAACAAAAAGAAAAAAGGGACTAAAATATTATAAGATTTAGATAAATGTGAGAGCACATTGAATCTAAAGATTAACAAGTAGTTTTAAAAAGGCATCCACATTTTCTCATAGACAGATATTCTTTCCATAATAAAAAAAGAATCTTTCATTATTGTCCAAGAGGCTCATCTGATCATACCACTGTTTCGATGAAGGTATATTTGCAGTTCTCCAGTTTCTCAAAAGAATACATTTAAGTCCTTGGGCAGCCACTAGTGTTCAATGTTTCTGAGACTTACAGTGGTAAGGTAGGTACTATATGACTAGGGAAAACACAAAATAATCATAGACAGTAACAGAGGAATATGACAACCAGTGACTTTCTCACCAGTGTGGTTTTTAAGAAAGGTATCATAGCTGACCTGATAAACATTATCTAATTTCTGAGGGACAATGCAATATAAAGAGGAGTAAGAACATACACTTACTAAACCTTAAAGAGCTATGTATAACTCTGCTGTAAAATTGCATTAATGCTTCTAGATTGTACGATCTATTGTACAGTTATTGACTTTGACAGTATGTTTGTCTGAGTGCTTTTATTAGTTTCAACTGACAATTTGCTCTGTCCATTTAATAATTTGTGATTAGATTAGGAAGCATTCACTTTTCTGAATGAGAAGCATTCACTTTTCTGAATGGAGCTAGTTGACATAAACATTTTGGGAGGGAAGTAACAGAGACCCTCCATTTACAAACTGAGTTTTGGCCTGTTCATGATTTTTAAACTGTCAAAAAAGTTTACCTCTCTGACTGCTGTACCTCTTTACCCCAAAGGACTGGCACAGCCTGATAGATGTTAATGAGTATCTTGTACCTTTACACCTTAGGTAAATGACCTTGTGAGAAGGGTAAGTTTCTGAGGTCTTAATGATCAAAACAAGCAGTGTGGTGCTTCCAGCCAATGAGATCCTTCCAGAACACGGGGTGCCACGGTGCTGCCTAATAGAAGACTAACAATAGTACAACCCACCACCACCCCTGACAGAATACAATACAGTATGCTGTAACCCCCAAACAATATGCAATATAAATGCAAGCATGCAAGGTAACAAAAATAAATAGTACTATAAGGAAAGAGGTATATGGGAGCAGCGATCAGGAAGGGAAATAGGGCAAGGCAGGAAATGCAAATAATCAATGGCAAAACCACAGGGTTTGAATCCCAACCCCACCCCAACACAGTAATACACACAGTCCCGAACAGCTGCCTCCATCTAGTGCACCAGATATTCAAAGTCACCTTTTGGAACTCCCACAGTCTGTAACTGTGTACACTAAAGGTGACAGGTTGCATACCTGTTTGAGAAATGATGCAGTACTGATTGTTAGAATTACTAGTGGGTACCAACCATATAATCATCCCAAACATTTAGTACAGTAATCAAAGCAAAAGTATCTTAAGAAGAGGCACAGTCAATTTCTCTGGGTTCTCTATGATCAGGCAGTTCTTGCCAAATGCTATCTAATTGCTAGCTAACTAAAGGAGTTGCAGGGCAGGGTCATGGTTAGTAATCACAACACCAAAGATGCATTTGCACAGCAATCTCTGAGGGATGTCTTCCACTTAGATTCTGCAGACAAGCTTGGTTAAAGGCACAGCAGACCAAATGTGTCTCCAGGTAGAGAAAGGTGCAGGCCACGATGAGTCCCCTGGAACTCCCAATCAGTCCTGCCCTTGAAAGGTACTATTCTCTTCACCTACCTGAGAGCAGAAAATCACTCAGGGCCTTGGTCACTAAGCCTTCTATTGGGATTAATCCCTGCAACAGGATCTGAGCCTTTGCCCGGCAAATCCTGCTACAACGGTTGATGTCCCATGTGGGCACTCCAGTCTTCAGGCTGTGAAACTAGCTTCTGTGTCCCAGGCAGAGAACTCTGATAGTGCACACCGATGTGGCTGAGCTGAAGGAAGCACATCAGTCTCTCTCAGTCATTCTAGCTTATGTGAGCTGATGCAGAATTTTGTAGCAATCCCACTCCCCAAGCTCCATTGCCTAGAAACACAGAGACAGAATTTGTGGCAGAAAAAGATTGCTTGGCCCAACCAGTCTGTCCAAGTGTTCTCTGCCTATTCTATCTCTGTCGACCCTGTCCAATCGCCAGTGGATCCATGACACCACAATGACAACTTTGTTTTGATGCAACACTACAGCGATGGATTTATGTTGACCTCAAGTTGCAGTCAGCATAAATTCATCAGGAAACTCTGTTTTTCTTGAACCCCTCATGCGGGGAGCTCTGCCCCCACACACTAAGGCTTGTCAACTCCAAGTCAGAGTTGATTCGGGGAGGGGGGCAAAACCCAGAGAAAGCAGTGCTGGGGTCCCGTGGGTACATTACAGCGGTGACAGTGACTTGCAGCTGTAATGTACTTCGTTATCGAAATGTCACTGCAGAGTCAGCATACGATCTCTGGTGACCCTCCCCCTCCTGACTCTGATGTAATATACCCCTATGCTTATTCAATGCATGCTTGAAGCCATCCACTGTTTTAGCCTCCACCATTTCAGGTAACAGTCAGTTCCATACATCTACCACCCTTTCAGTGAAGAAATGTTTCTTCACATCCCTCCTAAAATCCACCCCCAACATGTCCCCCAGTCCTGAAGCTTGTCCTTATTTATGAAAAGGCTCCTTTTCTGCACCCTGTTCACCCTTGTGAGATACTTGTAAGTCTTGATCTTGTCACCTCTCGCTCTCCTCTCTTTAGGATGTACATGATGAGATCCCTCAGTCTCTCCTTGTAGAGCTTCCCTTTAAACCCTGCACCTATGGTTGCCCTTCTCTGGACTGCTTCCATCCTGTCTAAGTCCTTTCTGAGGTGTGGTCTCCAGAACTGGACACAGTACTCTATGTGGGGGCATATCAGAGAATGATACAGTGGCAGCACCATCTCTCTTCTTCTTCTGGTGATGCTAATCCCAATTCCTTCTGCCGCTTTGTCCTTGGCTGCCCCCTCTCACCCACCACTGCAATCTTTATACCTCCCTCTCCTTCCCTTCCCTCACCACAAGGTGCCTGTCCCACACCGCAAATCTAGTAGGTAAATACTGGCTCGGTTCTCTGCTATCTTATCTGTCCTCCCTCTTGTCAATCACCCCCCCCCACCTCCTGCTACTCACTTCGATCCTCAACACACAGAATGCTCGCCCTCCCACTGCAGTGTACATCTTCTGGTCACAATGCCTTCTCATACACATTCCCTAGCTCATGGAACTCCCTCCCCCTTGAAATTCACTCTGCCCAAGCTTGCCAATCCCTTGCACACCTTCATTGGAAGCACACAGTTCACTGCTGCAATTGCAACTAACCCCCCACTTCCTAACCCCCCTTTTTTATCTATATCTATTTTCACATCCCTCCAGACTTCAGACACTCTAACTTTCCTACATGCCTTCCCCTATATTGCCCACCCCTACACCCCTTACTTCCTCCACCCTTCCCCTCTCCGTCTCCCTCTCCTTTTACTCACCATCTCTATTTTCCTTAGCCTACTCCCCATCTACCTTGCAGGGTTCTCAGCATCCTGAAGGGGTGAAGGCCCTGGCTACCCACTTCCCTCTACATTTCCTCATCTAAACTGCCTCCCCTCCACCACTTACTCTGACATCCTCCACTGATCCTTCTCCCCCCTATCCCCATCTCTCTTTTTCTTCTGCCAGCTCCCTGTCCCCCTTGCAGGATTCTCAGCATCCTGAAGGGGAGATGGCCCTGGCTACCCATCCCTCCTCCTCCTTCTCCTCCTCCTCCTCCTCCTCCCCTCCTCCTTAAACTTCTACCTCCATGTATTCTAAATTAGGGTTAATGACTGATGCCTAAAAATCCTCTCCCCCTTATTATAAGCACTTACATCTCTTGCCTGCCCCCACACTTGAACTACTAGCACTGTCCTTGCCTGCCCTCACCCTTGTACTACCAGCACTGTTCTCAGCTATCTGTTCACTCTATAGTTCTAAAACTGGGTTAGTCACTAGGATTAAATCTAATGTTGTGGCCACAAAAATTGCTGCCTTGGCAATATGAATTAGTGGTGTGCTGTGTCATCAGAATATTTGCATATCATATCCTGTTATTTCTAATTATGTACTTGTTCTCATTACCTGGATTGTATGAGGAATGTATATGAATCTATACACTGTTCTCTTTGACTGCTGGTTTTCACCTACTCTTTATGGAACCCCCCCCCCCCCCAGACACTTCTGGAAATGAGCTGTTTTCATAGTTCATGTTGCCTTCCTGGTGAATCTCTTGTAAATAAATAAATAAATAAAATAAAATGCACCCCAGTATGCTGCTAGCCTTGCCTATGGCCTTTTCACACTGTGCTTCCACGTTGAGGTCCTTTGATATAATAAACAACAGGTCCCTTTCTTGTCTAGTGACTGCCAGTACCCCCCCATCCTATACTTAACACTAGGGTTCCTATGCCCTAGGTGCATCATTTTGCACTTTTTCACACTGAACCCCAACTGCTTTTCTTTGACCACTCCAAGTTTCTCTAGATCCCTATGCATTTTCTCCACCCCTCCAGAGTGTCCATCCTACTGCAAATTTTTGTGTCATCTGCAAAAAGACACACCTTCCCCTCCTGTTCCTCCAGAATGTCCCTTATGAAGATATAAAGAGGACCAGTCCCTTTATGGAATCCTATGGTACCCTACTGGTAACTGCCCCATCCTTAGTAGGTATCCCATTAATCATCACCCTCTGTCTTCTATCTGTTAACCATTTTTGAGCCCAATTTACCAGCTTGGACCCCACTCCTAAGCTGGTTAATTTCCTAATTATCTCTCTTTATTTAGTCTATTAGATGACTCGTCATAAAAGGGTGGCTGTCAGGCAAAGGAGCCCTCTGATTGGTCAGTTTTTGTTGGCTTTTCTGAGAGGACTGCAACTACCAGAATCATGCACGTGGGCTGACTCATGCCTACAATGCATACTGATTTGTTGGACTGGTCATGTAAGACTTTGCCTGCCTCTGATTGGTCTTTATTTCAGGACTTGCTTGCTGTACCCCTTGCTTCACTCCATGTGGTCACAGGAGTTTAAGATGCTTGCGCTCTGTATTGCCAGTGCTTGCTTGCTTTATTTGTTTGTTTTATTCATCCAAGCCTTGTTGCAGTATCTAGCTAGTCTCCATGCTACTACTGGAGCCTAGGTAAACAAATGGGGACATTCTTTTCCCTAAGCCCCCTATTCCCACATAAGAGGGGGTGAGGAAGATGAGGAACATTGGCAAGAACTTCTGTGCACTCCAGTCTGTTTTTGCAGCTTTAGTTGGTGGCTCTCTGCTGACTTCTGGCAGGAAGCTAATTGTTTAAAAGAACTCAGTCTCACATTGTGGACAAGAGGTACATCATTAGTCTCATGGTGTTTGGCATGATGGCCATGATCTGTGTGTGTCTATGTGTAGAAGAAAATAGCTGCAGGGCCTATGCTGCATGATCCTTTTGCAGTCCTTGAAGCCTGGTGAAGAAACCCTCCAGGCAGCTTAGTGGCTGCAAAATCTGGTGTTGTTTTCTGGCTGGTAGCCAGCTGTAATCGCTGTTGTGAGGGGTGTTACATTCTCCCCCATTGAATCCTTGACATCCTCGGCAAGAACTAAAAAAATAACAGATACAGCAAAACACAAACACACTTCTGTCTAGATACATATGCATAGGGTTTAGTTAGTTAGTTAGTTCAAATGTATTACCAGGAAAGTCATATTAAGCTGTTAACAGCTAGTTTCCAGATGAATCCTGGGGAGGGAGAAGAGAACAGTACAGAAACAAGTACAGTGTTCAAAAATTGTACAATATGGAAATATGTATAACAAAATATACAGTTACAAGAACACTTAAGAATAAATTTGCCATGCACTAAGTACCTTGCAGTAAATTGTAAAACTTGAAAAAGAGCAATTAAACAGTGAGTAAAAACAAAAATGAGGAGCAGTTAGTAGTAACTGATGAATGGGGGAGAGGAGCAGAGCTAGAGAAAGTGTGAGGTGGAAGACAGGTGTTAGGGGTCCAGTCCAATATCAGAAGCAAATACAGGAGTGAATAGAGAAATCACGGAGGACAGATTTCAGAACGAGAAAAGAAGGAGCAGACTGAATGGAAAGTGGGAGAGAGCCCCAAAGTTTAGGGAAGCAGAATGAAAAGGTAGCTTGGCCAGTGGTAGATTTCATTTGTGGAACAGCAAGAGAGTGAGAGCATAGCAAAGCGAGTGGGAGGTAGAAAGGAGAGGGAGGGAGGGGGGAAGCAAGATAAGAGGGGACAGTGAGCCAAGTGACAGTGAGCCAAACCAACATTTGGAGATAAAGGAGGCACATTAGGTAAGCTGCCCGGCATCAAGAGAGGGGAGAGGAGAGGGAGGTATATAATGTACAGTGGTGTGTATTGTAGGGATTTGTCAACAGCAGGTCGACTGACGGCATGAACAAGGAATCCAGTCTAGTTAAAGATCATGTGCAACGGTTTTTACATATTTTTTATAAAAGCTTGAAAAGCTGAAATTCAAATCCTTATGTCATGATTAGTGTTTCCTGAGAATTTCATGCCATTTGGTTTTGTGGTTTTCTTTAAATCAGCATTTGTTAACTTGCTCTACAGTAGCTGAAAACAGTGGAGTTATCTATGTCCTCTCAGTCAAACTTAGAGTGCAATGACATCATTCTGGAGTAGCTTGCTGTTTCAGATTCCCAAACACAGCAGTAGTTTGTAGAGTTAATGGTTTACTGAGCTCTCCAAGTTTCTTACAAACACAGTATCTGGCTTCTGTTTAGATAGATCAGTTTAAAATATAACATTATCTTCTCATAAAAAGCTGATCATTTTAATTTCAAGGCTGAATTGAAGTAGTGGAAATCTTTCTCTGAGAAATGAGTTTGTCTGTATCACAGCTCTCAGTTCTTTCTAATCAAAACTCGATTGTTTTTCTAACTATATAACATGGCTATTAAATGTATATAAAAATAAATCTAAATTGTGTTCATTCACAGAAACAGTTTGTCTTTGATGTAGCCTCCATAAATAGATTTCATGTAAGAACATTTTCTTTTCATGTCAGATTGACAAACAGTACATGTGCTTGAAATATTGTAGCAGGGTGTGACAGGCACCTGTCAGAACTCACAAATTTCAGTTCTTTGGTGGTTTCTGTGTGAAAATACGTTGTTAGGTGTAACTAGAAGCATTATGTGGCATCTTGATGCACCATGTCTCTGCCTCAAAGCTGAGGCAGCTGCAGCCTACTGCCACCTGCCCCTGCCCCAAAAGCCTTTCTTCTGCTCCACATTTGAAGCTGTTGCATCCTGCTTTCCACCATCTTCTCCCACACAGTCAAGGATTGTGCACCCTGCTGCCTCCATCCCCTGCCTAAAGAATCAGGGCTGTTGTACCCTGCCTCCCCCTGCCCAAACAATTGGGGTTGCTGTATCCTGCTGCTCTCTCCCCCCACCCTCACAGTTAGGGAAGCTGAACCTGTTGCCCCTTGTTCCTGTCTCCACAGTCAGGGCTATGCTGTGCTATGCTGTGCTAAGCCCTAGAGTGCCAGGTTCCCTGCCTCCACAGCTGGGGCTGCTGTACCATGCTGCCCTAGCCACCAAAGATAGGGCTTTTGCTACACCCTGCTGTTCACTTCCATTGCCACAAATGGTCAGGGCTGCTGCACCATGTGTACCCCATCTCACAGTCAGGGCTGCTGTACCCTGATGCCCCCTGTGTTCTGCACCACAGTCAAGGCTTCTGCACCATGTCTTTCTCTATCCCCTATCACCAGAGATAGGGCTGCTGCATCCTGTTCCTTTCTACACAGTTGGGGTTGCTATGGCCTGTTGTGCTCTAGAGACCCATGCCTCTGCAATTAGGGCTGCTGCATCATGCTGCCACTTGCCACAAGATTCAGGGCATTTGTTGCACCCTGTTGCATGCCTCCACAGTTGAGGCAGTTGCACCTTGCTGTCCCTCCTACCACCAGAGTCAAATATTTTGCTACACCCTGCTTCCCACATCCCTTGTCCCAAACAGGCATGACTGCTGCTCCCTGTCCCACAGTTTGGGCTGCTGTATCCTTCTGCCACCCTTATCTCCTGCCTGAATATTCAGGGCTACTGCACCATGCTGTCCTCTGTCTCCACACCCACAGTCAGGGCCATGGTACCGTGTTGCCCCCTGGTCCTATCTCCACAGTCAGGGCTGCTGTGCTACACCCTATAGTCTCATGCTGCCTTCATTCACAGTTGGGGCTGCTGAACCCTGCTACGCACTTCCATTGCCCCAAATGGTCTGGGCTACTGCACAATGTGCACCCTCTGATATTGTCAGGGCTGCTGTAGCCTGATGCACACCTGTGTCCTGCCCCACAGCCAGGGTTTCTGTCCCATGCTGTCCTTTGTCCCCTGCCACCAGTGTGTCTTGCTGCACCACAGAGTCCCTTGCCTCCACAGGCAGGGGACAGGGTGCAGTAAATGCCCTTACTCTTGTGCTGCACCCTTCCTGAACAGCTGGGGTTGCTACACGCTGCTACCCTCTCTCTCTCTCTCTCACCCTCACAATCAGGGATGCTGCATATGTTGCCCCCTGTTCCTGTCTCAGCAGGGTGTAGCAAAGGATCTGACTCTGGTGACAGGGAGCCAGCAGGGTGCAACTGCCTCAACTGTGGAGGCATGCAACAGGGTGCAGCAAATGCCCTGAATCTTGTGGCAAGTGGCAGCATGGTGCAGCAGCCCTAACTGCCGAGGCATGGGGCTCTAGGGTACAGCAGGCCACAGCAACCCCAACTGTGTAGAAAGGAGCAAGGTGCAGCAGCCCTGTCAGTGGTGACAGGGGATAGAAGACAGCATGGTACCCTGACCATTTGGGGCAATGGAAGTTGGTAGCAGGGTGCATCAAAAGCCCCACCTCTGGTGTTAGGGCAGCATGGTGCAGCAGCCCAAGCTGTGGAGCAAGGAATCTGGCACTCTAGGGCTTAGCACAGCACTGCAACCCTGACTGTGGAGACAGGAATGGGGCAACAGGTGCAGCATCCCTAAATGTGAGGGTGAGGGAGAGAGGGCAGCAGGGTGGGAGGGTGCAGTAGTCCTGATTCTTTAGACAAGGGATGGAGGCAGCAGGGTGCACAATCCCTCACTGTGTGGGAGAAGACAGTGGGCAGCAGGGTGCAGTAGCCTCGAATGTGGAGCAGAAGACAGGGGGCTTGAGGAGCAGGGGACTGGTGGCAGTAGACTGCAGCTGCCTCAACTGTGGGGCACAGACATGGTGCATCGGGAAGTCACACAGTGTTTTTAGTTATACACATACATGATGTATTTTCACACAGAAACCACCAAAGAACTGAAATGTGTGAGTTCTGACAGGACATGTGCTTGAAATAGTGTAGCAAAATGTGACAAGCACCTGTTTGTTAATCTGACATGAAAAAACATGTTGTTACATGATTATATTTATGAAGGCTATGTCAAAAACAAACTTTCTGTGAATGAATAAAATTTAGATGTATTTTATATTCATTAAACAGCCCTGTGTTACATATTTAGAAAAAAAATTGAGGTTTGATTAGAAAGAACAGAGCTATGATACAGACATGCTGATTTCTCACAGAAAAAGATTTCCACTACTTCAATTCAGCATTGAAACTAAAATGAACAGCTTTTTAAAGGAAGAGAATTACATATTTTAACCTGATCTATCTAAACATAAACCAGAGACTGGGGTTATAAGAAACCTGGAGAGCTCAACAGACCATAAATTCTACAGAGTGCTGCTCTGATTGGGAATCTGAAAGAGCAAGCTACTCCAAAATCATGTCATCGCACTCTAAGTTTGACTGAGAGGACAGAAATAACTCAACTGTTTTCAGCCACTACCGAGCAAGTTAACAAATGCTGATTTAAAGAAAACCACAAAATCAAACAGTGTGAAATTTTCAGGAAACACTAATCATGACACAAGGACTTGAACTGCAACTTTTAAAGCTTTTATTAAAAATATGTAAAAACCATTGCACATGATCTTTAAAGTGGAATTAGGAGCAGCACTGTAAACAGTCTCCATAGTTGAAAATTGGAAGAAACATCTTAGTGAGGATTTCTCTGCATACAGGAAGCAGGATGCTTCTCTTATTTCTGTAAAGTGTTCCAAGTTTGGAGTGGAGCTTCTTGTGAATAGCATCAATACGCACAGAAAAATCAAGCTGGTCATCCAGCTAGACCCCAGGATACTTGAAGAAGACATCTTCAATAGCTGCACCATCAAGGGTAAGAAAGAAAGGAAGGGGAGGGGAAACATTTTAGCAAGCCTCTGCCTGGTGCCAAAAGTCAGAGAAACCATTTTCTTAGCATTGAGGGCTAACTAATTTTCTTGGAACCAGAGCTGGATGTTGTTAAAGTGCAGCTGGAGCATTTTCATTAGGTTATAGATACATAGACAATGACGGCAGAAAAAGCCCTGTCAGCCCATCCAGTCTGCCTGCCTATCTACTCCGCACTGGCCCTGGTGTCCATCTCTTCCCTTGGTTTCTGCTTCTCCTTTTCTAACTAATCCCATATGTCTGTCCCATCCCTGCTTGAAACTGTTCACTGATTTGTCTTGTACCGGTTCATCTAGCAGCTTATTCCACTTGTCCACCACTCTTTCTGTAAATAATTGCTTACGGACATCCCTTTGGAATCTCTCTCCCTGTGAGTTTAAGAGAATTCCCTCTCGACCCGGTATTTGAGCTCAAGGAGAAAAGTTTCTTGGCATCCATCATATTTATCTTGTGCAGGTACTTGTACATCTCAGTCATGTTGCCCCTTTTCCTCCTTTTCTCAAGGGTGTACATGTTCAAGTCCTTCCTCCTCTTCTCATATATCTTGCCCCCCTAATCAATAGACCATCTAATTTGCCCTATGCTGTACTGCTTGTACTATGTTGAGTCTCTCCTCAAGTGTGGAACCAGTACCTTGTTCAATATTTCAGGTGTGGTCATGCCAGTGATCTGTACAATGGAAGAATCACCTCCTGACTTCTACTGCTTATCCCCCTCCTTGTGCAACCCAGCCTCCTGTTTGCATTTCCCACAGCTCTATTGCAATGTGCTGTTGTTTTTAGGCTCTCTGATATCCTGACCCCTAGGTCTTTGTCCTCTGTGGTACTTTCCAGCACCAATCCCTGAATTTCATATTGCGCTCTTGGGTTCTTCTTCCTAATGTGCATCACTTTACTTTTTTTGCATTGAAGCCCAGCTACCAGATCTTTGTCCAGCTCTCCAACCTGCCCAGATCCACCATGGGTTCCCTTTTTTCTACAATGGTTTTTATCCTCCTTTGCAGGTCCTGGGCAGCTTATCAGACCTGTCCCTGCTCCCGGTGGTCATCACTCACCTCTCTCAAGTCATCGGCAAGTATCTCACAGATTTCTCCCCCCTGTGGGAAGGTGGGAGGAGGAGGGCTGTCCCCCCCAAAAGACATATCCAATGTGGTCATGGACTGGAGTGGCAGGGTGGACAGTCGGGACACAGGAAAAGCTTTTTGAAGTCCAAGCCTCCATTTTCCTGTTTTTCTTGTCCCCACCCATTGCCGTAACTCATTGCCTTCTAGCAAATGCCTATAGTCGGCAGTAAAATGCACTGGTGTGTCCGAGAATGACTACAGAAGTCAGCTGCTGACTTCATGTCTGCTCTTGCAATGTCTGGAGACATCACTTATATATTTTAATATGTAACATAATATAATATATATTTGATTGCAAAGCACTGTTGGAAAGGTAATTTTGTGCTGAACAACTTTGCCTAGATATTTTGTGTGTATCATGTATACTTTAGGAGTTATTCGCATTTGTTTATGATATGGTGTGTATGGCTGACATTTTGTCCTTCCAAGACTTACCTAAGCACCTTGAATAAAACACATCTTTTGGGTATCTCAGCCAGCATAAAACAAAAAACAAATTGATTACAATTGATTGCATAGCACCATTGGAAAGGTAATTGTGTGCTGAACAACTTTGCCACTGATATGTTGTGTGTACCATGTATACTTTAGGAGTTATATGCATTTGTTTATGGTATGGTGTGTAAGGGTGAGATTTGTCCCTCAAACCTCAACAAAGCACCTTGACTAAAATGAGGAAAAATGATGTTTCATACTACAAAGATAGCTTTCTTTACAAACATAATATTAAAATTACATCTAGTATCTGGATGCTTAATTTGGTGTTGATATGTTACATATTTCCCAACACAAAATGGCTTATGTTGCTTTTTTTAGTGATTTTTTTTCTGCTGTTTCAACCGGCATAGAAAAAAATTTAATTACTTATTATAACTTGCATACTAACGTTGGAAAGGTAATTTTGTGCTGAACAACTTTACCACTCATACTTTGTGTCTAGTACTTACGGTTCTTCAGCTATTAACATTTGTTTGCGTTATGGTGACTATGGCTTGATTTTGCTTAGAAAGGCCCATGATTCACTGTTAAAAGTATGCAAAAGACAAGTGGTGCAACTTCAGAGAACTCATGTGGAGGCAATGAGTTAAGAATGTCATGGTGGCATCCGTTGTCTGTACTAGCTTTTATCATCTGTGGAATATCGCCAGGAAAAAGCCCCTAGTTCCACCACTGGACCGCCCCACTTTGGTGCATGCCTTCATGACGTCCAGGCTTGACTACTGTAATGCATTCTATCTCAGGGTCTCTGGGGGTACCCTGCATCGACTTCAGCTGGTGCAGAATGCAGCAGCAAGGCTGGTGAAAGGACAGTCTAAATATTGTCATATTACCCCGGTGCTGCGTCAACTGCTCTGGCTGCCGGTTAGGTGGAGGGTCCTCTTTAAGGTGGGTTTGCTCACCTTTAAGGCACTACACAACCTGGGTCCTGGCTACCTGAAGGACCTTCCTGCATCTGCTGTCTTGGTCCGCTCCCTCCGCTCCTCCTCTAGGGGCCTCCTAGCAATTCCCAGGATGAGGTTAAGAACTGTTGGTGACAGAGCATTTAGTATTGACGCTCCCATCCTGTGGAATTCGCTTCCTCTAGCTGTTAGGGAGACCCCATCTGTTGAGGTTTTTAAGGCCTGCCTCAAGGCCTTTTTGTGCAATCAGGCCTTCCCGGACTATGTTTTATAGTTCCTTACCTGTCTTTTTAATAAAGATTAATCTGATGTTAATTTAGTCTTAGAGACTTTAAATGCTGCCGAAGTTGAGGGTAGTTAATTATACAGCAAATTTTGTTTTAACTTGTTCAGATTATTGTCTTTAATTGAATATTATTGTGATGTGTTGTATTTATTGATTAATGTACGGTGCCCAGAGCCTCCGGGATGGGCGTCTTTTTAAATAAAATGTGCCTTGCCTTGCCTTGCATGTGTGTGATGTGTGTGTGGATGCACATATGCTTGCCTTAGTGCTCCAGCACCCTCCCATTCTTGCCACCTGTGCTGCACTGCCACCAAACCCTTGTGCAGATCTTTGTGTCTGTGAAGAGGCAGATCTTTTTTCTTTTTTTCCTTTTTATTCTTTTTCTCTCCCACCCAACAGGAACTCTCTCTGGTACACCGCTCTACAGCCCACTGTGTCCCCCATCATCTTCAAGGATGTCATGACTCCCCAGGGATGGGAGGGGCTACAACCCTGGAGAGATCAAAGGGGGCAGTGATGGGAAACCAGCATTGGGCATGTGGTGGCGGCACTGGAGGATCCATCACCTATCCAGTGGGTGGGGGCTTTCTCCCCTGTTACATGCCTCAACTCCCCCATCCCCTGTGTGTGGTGCACACCCCCAACTTCTTGGCACACAGCAACCCTGCCAGCATCAGACCACACTATGAACAGGCTGCTCAACACTCTGCAGCACCCCCAATCTCCACTAGGGGGCACCGGAATGCTGGACATCCCCAGAACCCTCTCCTGGGACAGGAGAGCAGCCCAGCAGGTGATCAATTCAATCCCGCCCATGCCGACCCCTGGTGCCAGAGCTTGCTCCCGAACCAGCATGGTGCAAGGTGTGGCATCCAGTGCCTCAACCCTCAGTGCCACCGGGCTGACGCAGAAGAGGCAGATCTTGACCTTGATGCCTTACCCTATGTCACAAATGAATACATTGAAAAGGACCAGGACCAGCACTAACCCCTGAGGTATTCTGCTTGTTGCTTCAATTACCTCTGAAAACTCACCATTGACTATTAATCTTTGTGTTCTTCTCCTCAGTCAGTTCTCTACCCAAGTTGCCAGTTTTTCTTCCAGTCCTAAGTCCCTTACCTTTTTGGCTAGCCTCCTATGGAGAACTGAGTCAAAGGCCTTGCTGAAATACAAGTATGCTACATCTACAGCCTGTCCCCTATCTGCTGCCCTAGTCACCCTCTAAAAGAAGTCTACCAGATTTATCTAGCAAGACCTTCTCCTCATGAAGCCATGTTGTCCTGTTGCCCATTTTCCTCCAGGAAGCCCACCACTTCTTCCCTTAGTGAAGATTTCACAAGTTTTTCCACTATAGACATCAAACTGACTGGTCTATTGTTCCCTGGCTCATACATCTTTATATTCTTGTGTAGAGGGATGATGTCTGCTATCCTCTAGTCCCTAGGGACCACCCCATGACCAGAAAACAGTTGAATATGTTTACAAATGACCCTGCTATCACTTCTGCTACCTCCTTCAGCATCCTCAGGTGTAAGGCATCAGATCCCACAGATGTATTTACTTTCATCCCTATAAGCTTTTCCAATACCCTTTTCTCTGTTAATTTAACCATGCCACTTGATTCCTTGCTATTGGCCTGTCCTTTATCCTAGTAAAATATTTGTTCAGTATATCTGCTTTTCCTTAATCCCCTTCCTCCCATCCTTCCTCACTTTTCAGTCCCACAATATCCCCTTTGACCTTACATGTCACCCGGATGTACCTAAAGGATGCCTTTTTCCCTTGCTTCACTCCCTTTGCCAGACAAAGTTCCATCTCTGCCTTGGCTTCAATAATAATAATAATAATAAATGGTTCATATCTAGATACATAGTAACATGCATGACAGATACAAAAAAACAGGCACAAAAAACACTTTATGCACATTTCCCATTCTTCTCTCTAAGTAGCCCAATGACAATCCTCAATAAAATCCTGGAGCAGTATATATGGGTATGAAGAATAGGGCTAGGCAATAACATTGAACTCATGTGCAGTACATGCGATAGAGTATCAAGGAAGTCACCAGGGGCATCAAGCATAAGCTTTATTAATGTTTTACATAGAAACATAGAAGTTGCCAACAGATAAGGCCTTGCATCATTTTGGTAGTCCTCTTTTGTATTGCCTCCACCTTATCAATGTCCTTCCAGAGGTGGGGCCTCCAAAATGGGTCACCGTACTCAAGGTGGGGTCTTACCAGTGATCTGTACAGGGGTAATATTACCTCCTTCTTCCTACTGGAAATACCCCTCCCTATGCACCCAAGCATCCTGCTAGCCTTCCCCACTGCCTTATCACACACCTTCAGGTCATCAGAAATGATTACCCCAAGGTCCATTTCCTGTTTGGTTGCTGCCAGCACTTCCCCTTCCAATTGGTACATAGCCCCCAGGTTTCTGTGCCCCAAGTGCATGATTTCGCACTTTTTTTGCATTGAAACCCAGCTACCAAACTCTTGACCATTCTTCCAACTTTTTCAAATCATTCCTCATTTTTTCCATCCCCTGGTGTGTCTACTGTGTTGCATATTTTTGTGTCATTCATAAACAGGCATGCTTTCCCTTCTAGCCCTTCCACAATGTTGCTAGTAAAGACATTGAAGAGGACCAGACCTAGTACTGAACCCTGAGGCACCCTGCTGGTCAACTTGCCTTCTCCAGAGTCAACACCATTTACCACCACCCTCTGACTCCTGTTGCTTAACCAACTTCTTACCCAGTTCATAATTTTTTGACCCACTCCCAGACAGGCCAGCATGTTCACCAGTCTTATATGTGGAATGGTGTCAGAGACTTTACTGAAATCCAGGTAGGCTTCATCTACCACTCCTCCCTGATCCACTACCCTGGTCACCCTGTCGAAGAACTCCATTAGGTTTGTCTGGCAAGACCTGCCCCCCCCCCGAGAAACCATGCTGCCTTGGATCATGTAATCCACTGGTTACAAGGTATTCCACTATCATTTCCTTCAGTAGTGTTTCCACTACTTTGCCCACTACTGAAGTAAGGCTGAGAGGTCTGTAATTTCCTGTCTTCTCCCTAGTCCCACTTTTGTGAAGTGGGACAATATCTACCCTTCTCCAGTCCCTCAGAACCTCCCCTGTTTCTAATGATAAGTTGAACAGAGTTCTCAGAGGTGCAGCCAGCATCTTTTTGAGTTTCCTCAGTATCTTGGGGTGCACCCCATCAGGTTCCATTGTCTTGTCTACTTTCAATTGTGCTAGTACAGTACCTTAAGGACTTTCTCCTCTGCAAAAGAACTGGTGTCCACATCCCTGCCATTTATGCCGTTGTCCCTTATCTTTAGCCCATCACCTACCCCTTCTTCTTGAAATACTGAACAAACATAATCGTTCAATATGTCTGCCTTATTTTGTTCCTCCTCCTCGCAAACCTCTTCTTCCCCTTTTATTCTTATTATTCCCATTTTGATCTTCCTCTTTTCACTTCTATATCTAAAGAAAGTTTTATCCCCTTCTTTTACTGATTGGGCAATATTCTTCTCTGTTTGTGCCTTTGCAAGTCTACCTGCCTTCTTTGCCTTCCTTTGTTTTTCCTGGTAGTTTTCCATATCTTCCTTCTTCTGTGTCTTTTTGTACTTTCTTAATGCTAGATTTTTTGCTCTTACTTTTTCTGCTATATCTTTAGACAATCATAGTGGTCTCTTTTCCTCTTGCCCTTGTTAACCTGCCTGACAGAGATTTGTTGCTTTTTCAATGCCCCCTTTTATTTTTGCCTGTAATTCCTTGATTCCTACCAGATCCTCTATCCCTGCCAGGGTGTCCCTGAGGCATTCTCACATTTTCCTGAAATTGGCCCTCCTGAAGTCCAGGACTCGAATCTTAGTGTGGCTCAGTTCTGGCCCAGTCCTTATATTGACTTTGACTTCTGTTCCAGAGCAGTGAGGTTCAGCAGTCTCTTCCACAAGAATAGCCCATTCACTACTATCAACAAGCTTAATATCCACAGCTGGAGCTTCAATAGGAAGTCTTGAGCCTCAACATCTGGTTCATGTACTTGAACAAATTCTCCTCCATTATCCTCACATTGACCCTCCTCAATTATGGGCCCATTGTCTGATGAAACAAAAGATTCTACTTTAAAGTTCAAGTCCACAGGTGGAATATCATTTGGTAACTCCACATCTAATACAGTGCCATTGTCTGTTTCCCGCTGTACTGTCTGATGGCACTCCAAGGTCTGAAGTATTCTGTAACTTTCCATCTTAGTAGTAGTAGTAGTAATAGTAGTAGTAGTCTTTATTTGTGGTGACCTTCCCAAGAGGCTCAGGGTGCCATTACAAAGAATAAGATAAATAATAAAATACCCACCTATGCAGACTCTACTCAATCCATAAAACAAATACAGAAATCACAGAACAACTTTTGAATAACTAATCAACTCTAACTAGTCCCCAAATGCTTGCCTATATAAAAATGTTTTCAGACCACATTTAAAAGCCTCTACTGAGGGGGCCTCTCTCAGAGTCCTGGGCAACAAATTCCAGAGGACCTTGGCAGCCACCTCAAATACCCAGTCATTGGAAGATTTTAATCTCACCCTTGGGACTACCAGGAGGCCTTCCTCGGCAGAGCAGAGTGGACGTCCTGGGGAGTAAGGGTGCAGAAGCTCTAACAGGTAGCCCGGGGCCAGCCCATGTAGGGCCTTGTAAGGCAACAGACCCACTTTAAAGGAGATATGCCACTTCACCAGCAGCCAATGCAGTTCGCACAGCATCAGTGACACATGACAGGATCTGGGAAGACCCGCCAGTAGCCAGGCTGCAGCATTTTGCAGCAGCTGCAGGCATCGCAAAGCAGCTCTCTTGACTCCAAGGTATAAAGCATTACAACTGTCAAGCCTCAAAGTCATAAATGGGTGCACTAACATGGCTAGGTTGTTAGGTGGGACAAGGGACTTAATCTGGCTAATATTTTGAAGATGATAAAAGCCACTCTGGACTACTGGGCCACCTGAACCTCCAGTGTCAGCTCATTATCCTGAATGACTACTAGATTTCTCACCTTGATGAAGGTTAATAACCTGGAGGGGCCAAGTTGAAGCCCAGTCTCCCCCTTGGAAGCCTCCTCTTCCCCCCTTTGACCCGGCTCTGTCACCAGCACTTTGGTCTTCTTGGGGTTCAGTCTCAACCAGCTAGATGATATCCAGGTCTGAATCTTGGACAAACACTTATTAGGCACATTGACTGCATCCGGTATCCCAGGTGCAAAGGGCAGGTAGAGCTGAGTATCAGCAGCATAAAAATAAAACCCAAGCCCATACTACCTAATGATCTCGTTCAAGGGCAACATATACACTGTGAATAACATGGGTGACAGGATTGAACCCTGGGGCACCCCACACGGCAGGGCCACTGCATGCGAGGAATATTTTCTCAGCATGACCTACTAGGTTCTGTCCTTAAGGTAGGGCTCAAACCCACAGATTACATTGCTGGTGAGTCCTACATGTCACCTGAGCCAGTCCAAAAGCAGCCCATGATCCACAGTGTCAAAGGCTGACAAGAGATCAAGGAGAATAAGAATTGACAACTCTCCCCTGTTTCTCACCCTGAGCAGGTCACTGTACACTCATACCAGTGCAATCTCTGTGTTACGCATTGCCCTGAACCCGAATGGAGGGGCTCATAGGTGTTAAAGGCAGTAAGATGTGCCTCAAGCTGTAGTGCAGCTACCTTCTCAAACCTCATTCCTACTCCTAATCCAGTAGGTTAAACAATTGTATAATTAGAAAGTCTATGTGTAACAAGAATGTAATGAAAGTGTGTCCGCGTGTATATGTTTACTGGTAACTTAACAAACAGGTCTGTCTTGTAAACTGGGTTATCAACCCAAACGACATGTATCCTGCATAGAAATAAAAGTTTTACCACTAAATAGGAAGTTGCCTGTTTTAAGAGTGTTGTAAGGTGTTATTATACAATGGCAAGAAAGGACCTCTCACTGGTCAGTCTTGGACTGAACCCGGGATGTTATCCTTGCATAACATCCCAGCTCTAGTCCCAGCACAATCTTGACTGCAATAAATGTTAAAAACAAAGAAACAGTGTAAAACTGCTCATTTTCATACAAAGTAAATTTAGCGCAAACACAAATGCAAACATAATTGCATAAATTTATTTTAGCACTAAGTCACAATCACCATATTCACTATAATAGGAAAAGTGCTACTTAGTACAAATTTATTTTCACACAAACTGATGCTTCAGCAAAAATAGGGAAAATTATTTGACAGTGAAAATGTCAAGTTCTACAGTATCACTCCACAGCCATCCCCACCATCTGCTTCAGTGATTCCCAGTGCCGAAGTGAAAGCTGCATTACCGATCAGCTTCACACTCAGTCCCACAAACAAAGTTGCATTCTCTTAGTAAAAAACAAAAAAACAATAAAAACATAGCTAACTGAAAGCCATCTTAGGAATCGTCTCCATAACAGTTCCCTGCTTCTTACCCGCTGCCCTCCCAGACAACACCACCAGTGGATTAACTTTCACTTCCATCAACAAACAATTTAAGTCTGTTCCTACTTTGGCTAAAAAAAAAATAATAAAACAATACCGAGAGAAAAACATCATAGCTGACTCAGTCGCTTGGCTCAGTTTTCAGTCACAAAACCGAGATGAGCGAGTGAGTCAGCTATGGCGTCTCTCAACAGTTACCACAAGACCATTCTTCTTTTGAATCCTCAGCAGCAGGTGGCTGGCAGCAGCAGTGATGGGGCGGGAGGTCCAAACACTGGCCACTGCACAGTAAACAGTGAAAACTTATTTTGGGGGGTCCGGAACCCCCCCTTATTTTTGGACCCGGCCCGCCCCATGCTCAGGCTTGCCCCCCTGGTGGAGCCACCAGGGGGGCTTTCCTCCCAACAGACACTATTGGTAAGCCTTGGCTTGCCCCCTGGGTTGGGGTCATGGGAGTGGGACCCCCTGGTGGACACTGGAGGCAGAGGGCGGCAGGGCGGAGTGGGTCATCATGCTGGGGGGGGGCAGCTTTTTTGTGGATGCTTGCTTCCCTGGGGGTGAGGTGTGCAATGACATCCCATGTCCACCCTGCCCCCCCTAACATTACAGCACTGGTCACAGCGGTACCCCTAACCTCTGCCAGGGGTCTGTAAAGTGCTGGACGGTCTTCCCCACCCTCTCCCCTGGAGAAGGAGAGCAGTCCCAAGGATGCTGTATCCATTCTTCCCCCAGCTGGCCTTCTGACTCCTGGGTCCATTCCTGAACTGGGGTTTTCAGTGTCACAAGTGGAAATCCAACCACTGCACCAGGGGGCCAGCGCAAAAGTGAAAACTTCAACCAATCATGACTTCATGAAGACGTATGTGCATGTGGGGGAGGGCAGCCATTAGACTGCCACAGCATTAACACAAGGAACTATTTTTTTAAAATAATATCCTTCTACAATAAAAAAAGCAAAAAATAAAATTCAAACATTATTTATTAAACTATTTTTTTATCTAAATGTTAATGAGCCATTGTATAATAGGAATAATGCACTCCAGGGAGGGTGTTATGCTGGGATAACATCCCTTCCCAGGTGTTGGATGCCCTCGGCCTGCGGACTCTGGCCCAACCTCCCGAGGCGGGATGATATACCAGTACAACACCCACCCTGTCATGCACTATTCCTTTATTACAACACTTCCTTTTTGATCTTCATAATGTTTTATAAAATTTATTTTGCAGCTTGTTCCCATGAAAGTACACAGTAATCATATTCACACAATATTGTGCCTCCATTTAGTTTAACCTAGAACCAACATAAATACTATATGTCGGTGATATCATATACATACGTTAATCACAACAGGAAAGAACAAAAGGAAAAGCAGAGGAAACTGTGCTGCAAATATAATAATGGAACCATGTTCATAATTAATAAAGAAATAAATATGTTCTAACTTTATAACTAGGAACCTCATGTGCATATCCTCTTCATCATCATCTTCACGACTATATATTAAGACTTTGATAATCCTCTTTTATTTATCTACAGCTATTAACCATCAGGGTTTACTAACATTTGATGCCAAGGGTGCCGTATTTCCAAGAATTTAACAAGTTGCAACCGAACTCTGCTGGTTATCTCTTCCATCCTTTCTAACTCTGATACCTTGGACTTCCAGTGATCAAAAGTATATTACAACACTTTCTAAATTTATAAAAATTGTTTTGTATATGCATTGAAACTAGTGAGTTTTCACCTTTACATTCAAACTGTTAGTAAAAAGAATTTGTTAATGTTATGTTAGAAAATCCCATTCAGTCGAAATATTTCAGTAAAAAACTGTTAAACGTTTAACTTTATTAAAATAAGTAAAATACTCTTTTAATAACATGTTTCAAGTTATGCATGTTTTAACACTGTTTTCCATCAATGTATTTTTCAATGAATAAACAAGTAATTGTATCCTATTTTTTAACTCAGATCTGGACAGAAAAAGAATAATATTTGCAGAATCACAACAAATATAGAAACATAGAAATTGCTGGCAGATAAGGGTCTTCTGTCCACCTAGTCTGCCATATTATCACTAACAACTGCGCTCTATCATGCACTGCTGGCATTAGGTTGTACCCCCTCCCCCCAACTACACGCAATCCTCTATGCCTATCCCAAGCATGTTTAAAACCTATAATCATTTCTGCCTCCACCACGTCCATTGGCAGGCTGTTCTACTTTTCTACCACCCTTTCTGGGAAGAAGTACTTCCTTACGTCCCCTTTGAACATCCCTCCCTCTAGTTTCATCTTGTGCCCTCTCATCCTTGAGCATGTTTTTCTTTGGAATATAGTATTCTCCTATACGAACATATGAAATTTGCCAGCAGATAAAGTCCTAGAGGTCTATCAAGTCTGCTCGAATGTGCAGCTAGCACCCCTTATTCTGCAGCTGCCCCTCCCTTCCACCCTTCCCCTTCATTAACCCTCCCCCTTGTCCTGTCCCATCCCCGTTTGAAGCAGTCCACTGTTCTACTGGATACCACTTCTGCAGGTAACGCATTCCACCCAGCCACCACCCTCTCTGTAAAAAAGTGTCTCCTCATCTCCCTTCTGAACCTTCCTCCCTCCAGTCTCATATCATGGCCCCTGGTGGCCCTCCTCTCCCTTACTTTGAACAGCCCCTCTGTACCCGTCTTGTTTATTCCTTTCACGTATTTAAAGGTTTCAATCATGTCACCCCTGTCCCTCCTCTCCTCCAGTGAGTACATGTTCAACTCCTTCAACCTCCTCTCATATGATAAGTCCCCCAGCCCCTTGATCATCTTTGTCGCCCTGCGCTGCACCCCCTCCAGTAAATTAATGTCCCTCTTCAGATACGGGCACCAGTACTGCACGCAGTACTCCAGGTGAGGTCTAACTAATGACCTATACAGTGGCAGAATCACCTCCTCCCTCCCCGAGGATATACCCCTTGCAATACAACCCAGCATTTTGTTGGCCTTTGCAACTGCCTTCCTACATTGTGCCGAGTTGTTCATTGACCTTGTAATGAGCACACCCAGATCCTTCTCCTCCTCTGTCTGGGCTAGCTGCACTCCCCCAGCTGGTAACTCCTCCTTGGGTTCTTCATCCCAAAATGCAGCACCTTGCACTTTTTGGCATTAAACCCCAGTTGCCAGGTGTCTGACCAGGTTTCAAGCTTTGCCAGATCATTCTGCAACCCCTGCCATCCCTCTAGGTCATCCACCACCGCGCCTCCCTTGGTATCATCAGCAAACAGACTGATCTTGCTCTTGATGTCCCATGATATGTCTGCAATGAATATCTCAAACAACATTGGTCTCAACACCGAGCCCTGTGGAACATCACTCGTCACTGCCCTTGGGTGTGAGAGCTCTCCACCCACCACCACCCTCTGTTGCCTTCCCTGAAGCCAGTTTCCTACCCATCTCACCAGCTTTGCACCTGCCCCTGTGCCTACTAACTTCCTTCAAAGCCCTTCCATGTGGCACAGAGTCGAATGCCTTACTGAAGTCCAGATACAGGACATCCACTGCATGGCCTCTGTCCAGTTGCCTAGTTACCCAATCATAGAACTCCACCAGGTTGGTTTGGCAGGATCTGCCATGTATGAAGCCATGCTGTCTGCTGTCCTGTAGTCCTTTGGCCTCTAGGAG
This sequence comes from Neoceratodus forsteri, assembly GCA_016271365.2. NCBI lineage: Eukaryota > Metazoa > Chordata > Ceratodontiformes > Ceratodontidae > Neoceratodus > Neoceratodus forsteri. The sequence goes on along the minus strand of CM057455.1, from coordinate 1,335,677,149 downwards.
GCACACCAGCCTCCTTCAGGATAGTCTCCATTAGCTTACCCACGATGGATGTAAGGCTCACTGGTCTGTAGTTTTCCGGTTCATCCTTGGGGCCACTCTTGTGGAGGGGCACCACATGAGCCATCCTCCAGTCCTGAGGTACACACCCTGAATGTAGTGAGGCATTAAATAGGTCTGCCAAAGGTCCTGCAAGGACCTCTGCCAGCTCCTTCAGTACCCTGGGGTGGATGCCATCTGGGCCTGGTGCCTTGTCCACCCTCAGTGCCTTCAAACCCTCTCGAACTCTTCCCTCCATGATTTCCCCATCTGTCACCCCTCCCCCCATTTCTGCCATTTCTCCCACCTTGGGTGTCACCCCCCTCTTCTCTTTAGTAAATACTGAGCAGAAGTACTCATTTAGTGCTTCTGCCTATACCCTCTTCCTCCACTCACCCCCTCCTTCCTAATCCTTACTATGTGGTCCTTACAGCTCCTTTTCTCCCTGATGTACTTAAAGAAGTCCTTCTCCCCCATCTTAATGCCTTGTGCCAGCCTGAGTTCCATAGATGCTTTGGCTCCCCTTACTGCCCTTATCACCTCTTTCGATTCTGTCAAGTACTCCTCCCTGTCCTCCCCCCTCCCTGTTTTCTTGTACTTCCTAAAGGCAGCTCTTTTCTTCCTTACCTTTTCCATGACCTCCTTGTTCAACCAGCTTGGCTTCTTAGCCTTAGCCTTCTTGCTCTGGGCTTTGCAGCAGGTTTTGGTTGCCGCCACTATCCCCAGCTTTATGAGCTCCCACCTCTGGTTAGTGTCCATACTAGATTGAATTCTGGCCAGGTACCCTTTTACCACTTCCCCCATCCTCCCAAAGTTGGCCCTTCTGAAGTCCAGCACTCATGTGCCAGATTCCACTCCTTCCTTGCCCATATCCAATGTGAGCCATACTGAGTGGTGGCCACTCCCTGACAGCAGTTCCTCCACTGTAAGTTCTCTCACAAAGTCCCCATTTGCCAGCACAAGGTCAAGGGTATTCTCTAACCTCATTGGTTCACTGACCATTTGCAGCAGGAAGCTGTCCTGGAAGGCATCCAGCAGTACCTGCTCCCTTCTGTTCCTGGTTGTTGGGGTACTCCAGTCCACTCCTGGCATGTTGAAGTCCCCCACAATCACCACACTACCCTTCTCGCAGGTCCTGATGATCTGTCCCGCTAGTTCCCTGTCTAACCCCTCCATCTGAGATGGTGGCCTGTACACCACTCCCATTCTAAGAATCATATTCTTGGAATCCTGGATTTGCATCCAAAGTGACTCCATACTACCCTCCTCCCCTTCCTCCCTTACACACTTCAGTCCTTCCTTCACATATAGTGCCACCCCTCCTTTCCCAATCACCCTGTCCCTATGAAATAACCTGTACCCTGGTACAGACAGGTCCCAGTCATTGTATTTGGTGGCCCATGTTTCTGTGATGGCTGCAATGTCCACCTCTCCCTCTGCCATGAGAACCTGTAACTCTGCAGTTTTCCTCCCAAGGCTCCTAGCATTAAGGGTAACCACCTTCCATCCTCCCACCCCATCCTGCCCCCCTTTCCTAGCATCACCAATAGTACTTGCCATTTGTCCTTTGTCACTGTTATGAGGGGTAAGCTCATATGGTTTCCCAACCTGTGGTCTCTGCATATCTCTTCCCCAATTGCCACCCCCCACTCCTAGTTTAAATTCCCAACTTCTTCTATGTACTCCTCCATCCTCTGTTTCAACACTTTCTTTCCCTCCTCACTCAAGTGTAGTCTGTCCTTGACATATAGACTACTGTCCTCCCAGGTCCTCCCCACCCCAACAGCCCATACCCTTTAGCACAACACCAGGTTCTTAGCCATCCGTTAAATTCCTCTATTCTCAGCTTTCTTGTTGTGCTTGCCTTTGGCACGGAAGTATCTCTGAAAAGTTACTGATCTTCCTGCCCCCTCACATAATTGTGCTAGTTCCTCAAACCTCCTCTGGACTATATCTACTGTCTTGTCAGCCAGGTCATTTGTCCCAAGATGTATAATTAAATGAGGCTTGTCCTACCCCTTCTAGCATATTTCAGAACAGATTGTCCCACCCTTTCCGCTGTCATTCCTGGCATGGCCTCCACCCAAATGCGACTATGCCTCTCCCCCTTGCTACCCCACCTGACTCCTCTTAGTATTGAGTCCTCCAGCACTAAGATTCCACCCCTCTTACTCCCTGCTTGCTTCCATTCATCTCCCTCTCTCATTTCCAGCTCTTCTTCTTCCTCCTACACATTATTTCCCCCTTTTACCCCTGTTGCAATTCTCTGAGCAGAATTTCCCCCTGCTCCAGTTTGGTCCAGGCATTTATCAATTACTCCTCTAATTTCATCATTTCCCTCCTCCACCTTCTTCCTCTCTAGCAGTGCAAAACTATTTTCTGAAGACCCTTCACAAATGCCTGCTCCCTCTCTCTTCATAGTAACCTGTTTCTCCTTTCCACTCCATGACTTTTGCCACTTCCTCGCCTCCCCTCACAAGTCCCCATCTCCTCCTTCCATTTGTCTTTGTCTCCTGACCTGGTTTCCCCGGCAATCGTTCTTCCTGGCCTGGGCCCCTTTGTCTCTGCTTCCCTTCATCTGACCCTCTTCTCACCACTGTTGGCTTAAATCGCCCTCCCTCATCTCCCCTTCTTCCTCCCTCCAGTATTGGGCTAAACCCACCCCCAATCTGCCTTGCATGTCTTAGTTCCTCCTGCAGACTCTCAATCTCCTTTCTAAGTTTTTCTATGTGGTTGCACACTAAACATCCTCACACACTCCAGGCAATTTTTAGAAAGATTGGTGCACGCAGTTGTTGCAGCATACCACCTATCCATTGCTATCGTTGCCCACCAGGCCCCCACCCTTCCAGATGCAGGATACCAAACATTCCCCAAGTCTCCCCTCCCCTCTATCAGTGCAAAACATTCTTTCTATTTCCCTTACCTCCTTTGTTGCACACGTTTAGATATATTGAGCAACTGCTTTTATATTCCTATCCTTCCTATCCACACTCAAAAAGAGACTTTAAGTAGCCATTGCACAACCTTCTTCAAACTCCTACTCCTCCTTTCCCCAATGCAATATCAATGCGAAGAAGTAATAATGAAAGCTCCTAGATTTGCATTTACTTCCCTTCCACTGAGATAGCAGTCACCTGTTCACTTGCTGCTGTTCCTTTCCTATACTTTATTCTTCCCTGTGAGGTACTTAAATTTCTCAGTCATATCCCCCACTCCCTCCTCTCCTCCAGGGAGTATGTATTTAATTCCTTCAGCCTATCCTCATAGGGTTTGCGATGTAGGCCCTGCACCATTTTGGTTGCCCTCCTCTGAACCACCTCCACCCTACCTATGTCCTATCATAGATGAGAACTCCAGAACTGGACACAGTATTCGAGGTGCAGTCTCACTAATGTCCTGTATAGTGGAATTATTACCTCCATACTCCATACCTAAATGATCAGATTATTTTTATTATGTTTGTCCAGGAAAGGCACACTGAGCTACAGCTTGTTCCTGGGTGTGTTTTGGGAGCACAGGGAGGTTGAATGACTTGCACTGGGTCAGACACTGGTTAGCAAAGACTAAAATAAAACAAATAAATTAGAGCATGCTGGAATCAAAATCTGTTCTGCTGGATGAATCAAGCTTGTTCACAGCTCTTTGGTTATACTGCCAGCTGATCATCCAAAATTACAGATTTCAAGGCTGGCCCCATAGTGCCAGGCCAGTAGATATGTGGCCACATTTGCATCCTGTAGACCTGAGTTCACACCCAAAACCTATGATTGTAGGAGGACAGGCTGTAAGAGAGGGGATGGAAAAAGAAAGTTAGAAGGTGGTACTGTGACAGCCCCAGAAATTTGTACTGACTTGAACACAGTCAGTGCCTAGAAATCCTGATATGGGGGCCCCATACCTATTGTCACCATACAGCCAGCTTTGAAATGTGTAGTATTTGATGATCAGTTGGCAGTACAGCTTACAGGTTAGAGCAATGCACTGTTAACAAGGTTGGTTCCTCAAGCAGAACAGGTTTTGATTCCAACATGCTCTGCTTGCATATTGTGTGACTCTGAACAAATCACTTAACTTCCCTGTGCTCCCAAAACACACCCGGAAACAAGTATCAGCTCAGTGTTCCTTTCCTGGACAGAGACTGTAAAAAAAAAAAATATCTGTAAATATTTGCTATGATTCTGCAAATATTATTCTCTTTCTATCCAGATTTGACTTGAAAAGAAAAAGAGAGGTCACAATACTGTAATAATTGCAAAAACACATAAATGGACAACAGTGTTAAAAAATGCATAACTTAAAATGTGTTATTAAAAGAGTATCTTATTTCTTTTCATAAAGTTAAAAGCATGACAGTTTCTTACTGAAATATTCAGGTCTGAATAGTCGTGGTATTTTCTCACATAATAATACCAGAATTCTATTGGATTACTTTTACTAGCAGTTTGAAATGTAAAAGTGATAACTCACCAGTTTCATTGCACATACAATACAATTATTATAAATGTAGAAAGTGTTGTAATAACACCTCAAAACACATGTAATAAAATAGTCAGCTTCCTATAATGGATTATCTGCAGTCAAAGCAGGGCCAAGTCTGCGGTGTCATCATTGCCTGTCAAAAGCCTAAAACATGGCTGCCTTCAGCCCTTAATTACAGCCTGATTTACATATGAATTACTCAGGACTGCTAAGACTTACAGGTAAGCACAATAGCTCACTCAAAGTAGCTTTTTATGGGCACTTAGACATTAAGAAATCCTGAAGATGAGAGTTCCCCTTTAATAAACTTCACTCCCCCACTAAAAACTTACTACTACAATAAACGCAACCCACCATTGTAAAAAAGAGCAGATCCTTTAAAAACCCACAATATATCCCACTGGCTATATTTTCCCCCAAACCCACCCACCCTACTCATAAATGAACACAAGTTAAACCCCAAATCAATAGCCATCCTATACTATTCACACTGCACACACATCACTATCATACCCTAATACACGCTATTTCAAAACATCAAAGTAAAACACATCAGTTGAACTAAAGGCCAAGAACTTCAAGACTGAGTGCAGAGTACAAAAAGGAAATTCTTAAAAAAATAGTTTAATGGATGGAGAGAGAAGGAGTGCTCTCTCTAACCATAGCTCCAAACCCAAATGAAACCACCCCAAATCCAGAATCACCCTCTCACAGTGATTCAGGGAATAAAAGTCCCACTGAAATAGGTTCCCTCACCGCCCAATACCATGGATTTAGTTGATAAAACAACAGACAATGGGATACAAGTTTGAAATAATCTGGATCACCAGACCCAGTCTTAAGCAGCTGTTTATCCCAGTTGAGTACAGAATAGGTTTCCAAATAGTGCGCTCAGTAAAGGCTTAACATGCTGACAGTCCTGCAGCACAAGAAAAATCTCTGGCTACACTCAGCAAACTCCTACCAGCTGATTTGGATACGGAAACACATCTGCAGGTAAACGCCTGTCGGTTCGAGGTTCTGCCAGGAAGTCGCAGGAACAGTCAACCCAAGATGTTGCTCAAAGCACTCTTAGCATGAAATAAAACAATTAACCATATCTCCTTGCTACTACTGCACAATGGGAAAAACAGGTCCATGAATCCACAGATAACAGTAAAAAGCCAAAGCCAGAACAAAGTTACAATGGGCACACAGTTCAAAATCATAGTAAGCTTGGTAAAATGTAGTTTAGCACAGTTATAATGAAAGTTAGCACAGTATGATCACAATATGATCACCGTACTGGGAGCTTTAAAGCTGGCCCAATGTGGTGTGTGTTCGTGAAGGATACCAGGTCCCCAAGCAAATAATTGCCCAAACAACAAATACTCAATTCAGGAAACGCAGTGGTGAAGTTGACTGTAATAACTTGCAAATTGACACTGACGGCAATGTAGCAATTCAGAAAAGGACCATCGCTCTCAGCAAAAGCACAGGCTAACAGACTAAACTCTAATTCATAAACCAACATACAATAACAAAGTAAATGAGTTAAACTAATTAACTTAGGTTTGTTGTAAAACTGTTTCAGCTTTAAAACTTAAAACTTTGGCTCTCCAACAATAAAACAGCCCTGTAAGGTCTATCCCCAGCTCTGCTGGGAACATCTTCTGTAAACTGAATTACAGGTTTGCATGATACAGTGTCGGACGTGGGATCGATCCTTGCATCCCTGGTCTCAGAGGCTATATCTCTAATCATTCAGCTAAAAGGAAGCCTTCCTTTTTAGCTAAGGTGTTAGATTGGCTCTTATTCATCTATGCTGCAATATTACTTTCTCCACTAGATGGCATTCTGCATCTGATTGCTTGTTTTGTATACGTTACATCACTTCCTATTTTTTTTTAAACACCAGATGGCTGTCTTTATCTGGTCTCACAGCAGGGATCCCATCTTCATCGCCAGTGTAATGTCTATCCCCAGCACCGTGGGGGACATTTTCTGTAAACTAAATTACAAGTTTGCACATTTTAGTGCCAGACCTGTGATTGATCCTTGCATCCCTGGTATCAGAGGCTGCAGCTCTAACCATTCAGCTAAAAGGAAGCCGTCCCTTCAGCTAAAGTGTTACTGCAATCTTACTTTCTCCACTAGATGGCACTCTGCATCTGATTGCTGATTCTGTATACATTGCAAGCCCCAGCTCACATGCTGATTCACAAGTTCACAGCCACCCAGCATGGCAGACATTTTGCCCCTAACTCCCAGATATTTTGTTTACCTTTGTTTACTTTCCATTTATTTCAAGCTTGTATTTATTGCCATTCATTATTTAGACTGGCTAATACCTCCTCAGGCTAAATACCCCCTCAGGCACCTTTGCAACCCGCCTGCCCTACTATGACATTGTTCCTGTCTTTAACTCAGGCTATTATAACTTGCCTGGAATGTCCACTGTTAACCTGCCTGCTTCTCATTTATGTATGTATTGTACTCCACTCACCCCTTCCCCTGAGTCACACCTTGGCTCAGTGTGCTTCTCAGTTATCAACTTTAATAAATAACTATAAATACATATATAGTAGAATCTCTCTTCCTCATCTGAAGGGTAGGTGACTAAGTTAGGGGTTGTCACTGGACTAGCAAAAAGTGTTCCAGGATGAGCAGTTGGGGAACACCATCGCCCAATCTCATGCCTGGAAACTGGTCATTTCCCAGGTATACACTATTCCATTGGGCAGCAGGTAGTTGTAATTCAATGTTTTTACTACAGTCCTACCCTTTTTCAGATGCACTTGGTACACTGGGAGGTTCCGTAGCTATTCCCCCATCACATGGGTAATCATTTTTTTAACGGTCAGCAGTCTTCTGATTCCTGGTGACCCCAAGGAGGTTCCTTATCAGCACTCCATCTCCCAGCTGTAGCTCATGTTCTTAGACGTGTTTGTCATAACCTGACATGTTGTACTGGTTGTTTTTTCCAGCAACTATCTGTGCCAAACAGTAGGCCTTTTGCACCAGTTCCCAGTCTTGGAGAGTTCATTATCTGCTAGGACATCAAAACACAAGTTCACTGGGAATCTGGCCTCTCTTCCAAACAGAGACTAGAATGGAAAGGAATAGCCTGTGGCTTAGGGTTTTTTGTACAGTTATAGGTGTAGACTAAAAACTGTGCCTGTTGATTACAGCAAGATTTCCAGGCCGAATCCAAGGTCTCCAATATGTTCCACAGCATCCAGTTTTAGGTGATTTCTCTACATTTATCAGCTTCAACAGTTCTTTAGTAAATTGACTCTTGAAATCTCTTTCCAGGTCAGAGTGTAGTCTTATAGAGATCTCTTAATGTATAAAATACTTTTCCCAAAGAACACTGGCAACTATTGATGCCTTTTTGATCTTTTGTGGAGTAGGCGTGGGCATAAGAAGTGTTGGGTAAAACAAGGCAATTTTATTTTTCTAGCACCCCCCCCCCAAAAAAAAAAATCAACATAAAGCAACAAGGGTGATAACAACCCTAGATCATTTAAATTACAATAAGACACTTAAACACTTGGAACTATACTCATTGAAATACAAAAGGTTTCAGGGCAATCTCTGTCTGGTTTACAGTTCTTTTCTAAATCCAGATTTATGGTGCTACTTTGGACTTCAGATAAGGAACTTTTACATTATGATACAAGGTTGCATGGCCTGCAGTTAAAGGGGGACTTGTATCATACCAGGAAAAAGAGCATCCAGGTTCAATCAGAGGGTAGTCAGCTTTTGGAACTCCTTACCAGTTGAGATAGTGGGACGTGGGACTAGGGATATTATTAAAAAGAGACTGGATGAGCATTGCAGTATGCATAACATCATGTGATATTAAGTTCTGGTGCACTGTCATGGGCCTCGCCCACTTGGCTTGTAATTACCTATGATACCTATGATGATACCCCAACCCGAGGGCTCAGGGTGCTTTACACAGTATACAAAAAGTAACAGACACATAAAATACAAAACAAAACCAAGCATAACAAACAAAATCCCATACTGCACACTAACATTTTCCAGTTGGACATTATTTTTACTAAATCAGTACTGGGTCCAGTCCTTTTTAATGTCTTTATAAGTGACATTGCACAGGTACTGGAAGGAAAAGTATGCCTCTTTGCAGATGACACAAAGATCTGCAACAGGGTTGATATACAAGGGGGGGTGGAAAGGATGAAAAGGGACTTGGCAAGGTTGAAGGAATGGTCAGAAGTATGGCAGTTTGGATTCAATGCAAAGAAATACAAAATAATGCACCTGGGAAACAAATACCCAGGGGAAGAGTACACAATGGGGGGGGGGTTAGTAACAACAACAAAAATGGAAAGGGATCTGGGGCTAATCATATCAGATGACCTTAAGGTTAGCAAGCAATGTTAGAAGGCAATAGGGAGGGCTTTGGGGATACTAAGATATACAGGGAGAGGCATCACCAGCAGAAAACAGGAAGTTGTTATCCCTCTGTACAGACAGCTGGTGAGACCCCATCTGGAGTACTGAGTCCAGTCCAGTTCTGGAGACCCCATCTCCGCAAGGAGATAGACAGGATGGAGGCAGTCCAGAGGAGGGCAACTAAAATGGTGCAGGGTCTGCAAGAGAAGCCATACAAGGAGAGACTAAAGGAGCCTAATATGTAGAACCTTGAGGAAAGGAGGGAGAGGGGGGACATGATAGAAACTTTTATGTACCTCAGTGGAGTCAACAAAGTCCAAAAGGGTAACATCTTTCAGAAAAAGAGATGTGCAAGAACAGGGAGACACAATTTGAAGATAGAGGGAGGACGGCTCAGGGGCAATGTGAGGAAGTATTTTTTCACAGAGAGGGTGGTGGGTGCATGGAACAGTCTTCCTGAGGAGTTGTTGGGTCTAAAACTGTGGGAGAATTCAAGAATACATGGGACAGACATAAGGCAATTCTTGGTGGGGGGGGGGTAGGAAGAAATAGGCTATTGGTCAACTAGGATCTGCAGCTTATCCTGTAGGTAGGGAAATGGGCAGACTAGGTAGGCTAAGTGGTCCTTATCTGCCATCAAAGTCTATGTTTCTGTGTTTCTATATCATCCAAACCATGTCACATCTAAACATGGTTTAGATTACATGAAATTGCTAGTCCTGAAGGACAACTTCAGAACACAGAGGGAGAGAAGGACCTCAGAGTTCAAATTTGTGCAAACTTTTAACACCCTAGACTGTGGCCTGAATAATGACAGAGGTTTCATGTCCCACTGCTTAACATAGTCTATGAACTTAGCATTTCCCTAACAAGCAAACAAATGGCAACAGGACACTGCTATATAGCAAGATGCCACATATAAATAGTTTCTAAACACCTTCTGCTCAAACCCTGTTTGATGTGAATCAACATTACTAAGCTTGTAAGTCAGTGTAGCAGGTTTTTGCACTCACCACCACCAGAAAGCTTGTTTTGGCCCCAATGTTTTAAACTATCTGTAGATTTTTGTCTGCATGCCTTCAAAAAAAACAACTTTCTGTGTATACTGTGACAACGACTAGAATGTAAACTGACATTATTCGTAATGGTTTGGTGTTAATTAGCTCTTCAAAATTTTCTCAAACTTTTACAGTTTTTTACTTTTTTTTCTTTTCTTTTTTTTTTCTTGCATTGCTAATTAAAATCAAGCTTCTACAAAGGGCAGGCACTTCAGCCTGCATTTTAGTATTCCTGATGAGGAGTCATTCAGCCTTATTAATGCATTAGTAATTGTTCTGATATAGTCCCTTGGGCCAAAAATGAATTAAATGTTATACCTTATGCCACCAGCATCTACTAATAGGAAGAGCCAAGAACAACCATGTGTCTGTGTGTTTATTTAACACCTAAGTGAAGTTCTAGTCTTAGTATTTCCTTAGGAGGAAAAGATTGAATGTAACTGATTAATGTTTGCAAGCGGATCTAACAAGCACAACTTTCAAACATAAATAGTCTTAGAAACAAACGGGCACTGGGTCATGTTCACCCTATCATGCACAATCACTCAGTAAGGAAGTGAATGAAAGGGGATTGCAAAGATTTAAGATGAAAACTAAAGGGTGCCAGCTGTTCTGCCAAGTTCTGGATCATTTCAGCACCATCTTGTTCCCCATTGGTTGACTTTTTAGCCTGGCTAGCAACTGCAGAAACCTGTGCCTTAACTGCCTGTGCCCAGACTCTCAAAGTGTCCTTGAGAGCTTCCCATTCCTCCTGAATATCTATCAGAAGTTTTGCTGATATGAGCAGATTACTTCTTTAGTCTTTAATCTAAGACTGAAATAAATAAATAAATAAATAAAATAAATACATACATACATAAATAAATAAAGTGAAGGTTCACAGTTAGCATGCCAGAATACACAGCTCTGCATATAACTTGGTCTAGGTGCACACAGTCCAAATTTTTTGAGAACGATTCACTTTGTTCCCAGCACTCGGGTTAGCAGAATTTCATGTGAGTCAAGTACTCTCAGAGCTTTTCCCCCTTCTTTTTGCTTGGTTGTCTTGAACCTCTGATACCTGTTCTCTGCAGTCACAAGAGCTTCCAGAAGCAACTTCCAGAATGTTTAAGTAATCTGACATGGTGGTTTGTGGTTAAATAGTTTTGAGACATCATACAATGACAAGTGTATGGACCCACAGACTCTACAGTAATATCCTCTTCTGCTTCTCCCCATCAAAGCATTGCCAATCAAGTAACATAAGGGCAACCTGGTCAGTCTGTATGTCAAAAGTACCTTTCATATTGGGAGGTGGTCCTACCCCTAAAAAGGCTAACAATCTTTTGCATGGGCCAGCCTCATCAAGTGGTGTCAGATTTGGTGCCCAACATAAACAGTGTCAGCAGAAAAAGAGCAACAATCCATCTAGTTTCCTGTTTCATCCTATCCTATCCCCTAACCGATTATCTAGGTGGGGTTTTCACCCTTGCCTCCCCCCCTTTGTTCCCTGCCTTACTACTACCCCCTGAGTATCTGTTATGCCCCTTACACTGACCTGGATGTGCTTGAATCCTCAGTCGGTAGGCTGTTCCATGGCTCAACCACTCTCTCCATAAAGTAAAATTTAGTTATCTCCCTCCTGAATTTCCCCTTCCCCACTTCCACTCAAGCCCCCTAGTTTTTGTCCTAACATTCCTGCTGAATGGTTCCTCACAATTTACTTTGTTTATTCTTCTTAGGAACCTGAAGGTCTCTGTCATGTCATCTCTCTTCCTTCTTGCCTCGAGCAAGTACATGTTCAATGCCCTAAGCCGATCCTCACAGGATCTGCCCTGTTGGCCCAGAATCATTTTGGTTACCCTACACTGCTCTTTCTCCAGCCTATCCGTCTTTCCTGAGATGGTGACTCCAGATCTGGCACAGTATTCAAGATGGAGTCTCAATAGTGATCTATAGAGAAGTAGTATTAGCTCTTTCCTCCTGCTATTGAAACCTCTAATAATATACCCCAGTGCTCTGGTTGCCTGGCTGTAGGCCTTGTTGCATTGGATAGTTTTTTTCAGGGATCACTAATAATGACTCCTGGGTCAGTTTCCTATGAAGTACTAAACTGCCCAGCTTAAACCATCCCATCCAGTATTATGTTCTGGGATTCATATTCTCTCTGTGCATCACCTTGCACTTTTAGTGTTGAATTTCAACAGCCAAACCTTGGACCACCTCTCAGACTTTTGTAGGTTTCTCTGCAACTCCTTTACCACCTCCTCATTATCTACTCTGCCACAGAGCTCAATGTTATCTGAAAAGATACACATCTTGACCAGTATTCTTTTTTCTATGTCACTGATGAACATTTAAAAAGGACTGGCCCTAGGCCTGACCCCTGTGGCACCCCCGGTGGTGGCACTCTATAAGAAGTGGTACCCATACTCATCTGCACGTTTTTTGAAAACTACCCCTTTTGTTGTTTTTGGCCTAATAATTCACACCCCACAAAATATAAATGCAAGGAATCTATTAATGGCCCCCAACCCTCTTTTAGCATAAAGTAAAGAACCAGATTATGGGTTTGAAGCAGATGTACAGAGTATGTTTTACAATGTTTTAAGACACTGGAACTCTTTTCTGACAGTACACAGAAGAAAATGGGTATACAAATGAGATCAACGACATACAAGATTTGTTCATGTTCACACTCTAAAGTATAGAAGAGGGGCAAAACAACAACCAGAGGTCAAAGTTAGACTAGTACTCCACTGAGATGTGGAAGCCACAATGCTTACATACAGCAATGTCACTCATCTCAAAACAAGCATCCCTCATAGCTCCGATTTATGCAGGGGTGGCTGCTTTCAGTGTTCCAGTATTTCTTCAGCTATTGTACATTCAGTTTTCATATATGCAGTTTTTGCAGCTGCAAATCCTTTTTGCAACAAATAAATGGCACATGCCCCCAGACAATTCCACACTTTTTATTGCTCAGTAATCAAGCAGTGCCACATCTAAGAACAGGGCAACAAAGGCAGCTGCCTTAGTCACATTTGTTCATGCTCTAGATTGTTGGATCATGAACCTGCCTAGTTATGGGACTGGTCCCCAGTCAGTGCTCTGAAACAAACAGAAGGCAGAATTACTCCAGCTCACTACTGCAGTTTACAGTTGATGATCTCCCCTGCCTAAGATCTTGATGTCCGTGTCAAATACATCAGTAGCGTTTATTTGTAACAACAAACAGGTAGCATGTACAGTCTATCTAAACAATTGTTTCCTCACTGGAGTAGGCATACAATATGTCCTAGTCTAGACAAACAACTAGTCTAACAACAAAAATGAAAGGCCTTTCATAAGTACAAAAACCATTGCCATAACAGTGACCTTTATCATACCATAGGAATGGGCGACTCCATAACTCTGAGTAGTACTGTAACATTGATCAGTGTAATACCAACATTATTCAGCCTCCTTTTTTAACCTTTACTGTACCTCTCATTCTGGGTGATATGATTTGGGCTTTGCAAAAGACAATAGGAGGCAGAGATCTGGGCATGACGTAGTAATCTCTGTGTACTACATGTATTGGTAAGTTGGTAGGGGTACCTGGATCATAAGTTAACTTGAGCAAGGGTTTGACAGCTCTCTCACAACGGCGAAGTGGAACAGTCACTTCTTTACTGACATCAGGGCATGCACTCCCCGTTTCATTGACCAGAAATGAAGCATCCTCTGTGAAAATGTGTTCCACAACTTCTGTGGTTTCTATCATTTCTGTTGTTTCTAGAGGCTCAACAGGTTCTCCAATTTTTTCTCCTGGCACTTCCTCAGATATGTGCCCATCATCCAAGGGTATATCTGGTGTTGGTTCAGAGTCTAGCATTGTTGCTGGGGGCTCTGCAAGAGGCACATTTGACACATTACTTGTTCCATTTAAAAGTCTGAACAGTCTGGCAAGATCACTTGTAGGGTAGTTTCCTTCTGATTCTGAGTCCGACTCATCCTAATCTACTTGAGCATTAGTTGTGGGTGGAACAATTTCAGGTTGCCTTGTCTTTTGCTTAGCATTTTGTCTGTGCATAGCAGATAGAGTAGTTGAGGGTTTTGGAGGTTTTACAGAGTCCACTACATCACTGGTGACACTGTCCAATAGGCAACAAGTGGTTTTGGTAGAAAGTCAAGTATCTACTTAATTCTCCTTCAGGATGAATCTTGCACAGAGCCATATCTTGCACCTTTTCCATTACAACATAAGGGGTATTGCCCCAATGGTCAGCAGTTTTGTGCTTCCCTGGTAGTCCCAAGTTTCTTAAACAGAACACGGTCTCCAGGCAGCAGTTCATGTGCCTTCGACCTTTTGGCATACCTGTCTTTACTGGCTTTGTTACATTTTGCTGCAGAATCCAAGGCCAACTTGTAGGCAGCATTTAACTGACCTTTCAACTATCTTTGGACAGAAAGCTCTCTGGCCTAGCTCTATCAGCAGAGATACCAAAACACAAGTCTACAGGAAGTCGGACTTCCCTGCCAAACATCAGGTAGTACGGAAATAATTAGTTGGCATCACTTTTGGTGCATTTGTATCCATAGAATAGTGCACTAACTTGTTGACTCCACTTACTCTTCTTCTTTTGGTCCAATGTACCTAGCATGTTCAGTAGAGTTCAGTTGAATTGCTCAGGCTGAGGATCACCTTGAGGGTGATATGGGGTAGTTTGTGACTTGGTTATTCCCCAGAGTGATAGCATTTCTTTTACTAGACGGCTTTTGAAACTGGACCTTGGTCCAAATTAATCCACTGTGGGGATCCATAGTGCACAAAGAATGTTTCAACTAGAACTTTTGCAACAGCTGTTGCCTTTTGGTCCTTTATCGAACAAGCTTGAGCAGACCTTGAGAAATGATCTGTCACTACTACAGGTAACCAGTCAGTTTGCCAACAGCATGTTTGTGCTGTCAAAAACTGCTCAGGCATAAAAGCATGTGTGGTTCTGGAGTTGGTATATATAATCTAGTGCAGTTTCGGACCACACTTAGATTATCAGACCGCACTGCGCGGTGTTTGCCCACATTGTTTTTGCTTTCAGCAAATTGACACAGTGCTACTACTAGGATATTCACAATGTTCTTAGAGTCTGGTTCTAGGCTGAGAAAGTCTATGCAAACCAATTCCATGGGTGCACTTGTAACTATGTTTACTAGAGGGGCTGCCCTCTGTGGCAGAGTTTTGTGTCTCACACATCTGTTACAGTTTTTGCAGTATTGTTCAACATCACTCCCCATACATGACCAACAGAAGTGAGCATGAGCAAGGTCCAATGTTTGCTCACTTCTAAGGTGTCCCATGTCATCATGCAGGGCTCGCAACACAACTGTTTTAAACTTTGAGGGTAAGACTAATACCAGCTTTGGAAAACCTTGTAATCCTTGGATTTCTTGGTACAGTAAGTTATCTTTGATTTTCAATTTGTGCCACTCCTGCAGTAGCAACTTTGTGTCAGGATCATTGGTACAAACATGAGTGGCATCACACCCTTTCTTCAGGGTGAAGGTAATGAGTTTCAAACTACAGTCCCTTCTTTGTTCTGTCTGTAAATCTTTCAGAGTCAACTGCAGGTGAGTAGTCAGATCTAGTGCATCAAGGTGACAGTAGGCATTTGGTACACAGTCACCAGGAGCATCCAGACTGTCTATGAGATGATGAGCCTTTGCAGTAGACTGTGGTTCATCTGTGTCAGACATTTGGCACAGTGATTTTACAGTTTGTTCTGGGATTCATACCCATGTATGATCGTGTGTGAATGATGCATTTGGTCATCTTGACAGGGCATCAGCATCCACATGATTCAAGCCAGATCTGTATTCTATACAATAGCCATAGGCTGACAAATCAGATAACTATCTGTGGCCAGCAGCATCTAACTTTGCTGTCATTTTTACATACGTCAAGGAATTGTTATCTGTTTTGACAGTGATGTGTGCCCCATACAAGTATTTGTGAAACAGGTCCACAATGGCCCACATGAGTGCAAGGAACTCCAGTTTGTGGACAGGGTAGTTCCTTTTGGCTGAGTTCAGGCTTCTACTGACAAAGGCAACTGGTCTCAGCCCTTCAGGATAACTTTGATACAGGACAGCTTCAAGTCTGCAGAGGCTGGCATCTGTATGCCGAACATAAGGATTTGTTGGGTCAGAACATGCAAGTACTGGTGCATTTGTTAGATGGTAGATTTCTTTGAATGGCTTGTCACACTGGGTGTCCCATCTCTTGTCAAATGGGTCACTGGGTTTAAAATACTTTTTGTTTCCATCTGCAATTGCAGGGTACTTCTTGCTTTTGTTTGTCTGTGGGTAGCTTTGTGTTAGATTCAGCAATGATCTCACCACTCTGGTATAGTCTTTTATTAAGGGTCTGTAATACTCACAGAAGCCTAAGAAATGTTGTAAGTCATTCAAGTTCTCTGGCTTGGGCCAGGTGGTCATTGCTACAGCTCTGCTTGAGTCAGTTTGAATTCCTTGGGCTAACATGATATGTCCTACATACAGTATTTGACAGCGCTTTGGAAAAATGTGTATTTATTGATAGATAGTTTGAGCCCGAACTCTTCCAATTGATCTAGCACCTTCGTCAAATGAGTCTCATTGTCCTCCAAAGTCTTTCAAAACACAATGACATCATCAAGGTAGAATAGGCACTCTAGGAGATTCTTGTCTCTGATTGCACATTCCATGAGGTGTTGGAATGTTGCTGGGTCACTTTGAGGCATTCAAAGGAATTCTTAGAAGCCAAGTGGATATACAGTATGAAAGCAGTTTTCCCTCTGTCCTCAGGAGCCATAGGGATCTGGTGGGACCCACTCCCCAGATCCAGAGCTGAGTGCCATTTGCTTCCATTGAGGCAGTCTCTGGCATCCTGAATCCTGGGCATCAAATACTGATATGGGGTGGTTCTCTTATTCAGAGTTCTGTAGTCAACACACATGCAAACTGTACCATTCTTCATGTGCACAACAGTGATAAGCCAGGTACAGGGGCTTCTTGATTCTTGGATGGTTCCTGTTGCAGGTAGTTCCAGAAGATGTCTTCTTACATCACCATCTGCTGGGGCCTGGTGACTGGATCAGTCTTGAAAAAGGGGATCATCATGCAATCTGATGTGATGTTCCTCTCTGGTAATGCCTCTGATGTCCCCTTCATGAGGGGAAAAGACTTTAATCTATTTGGCCAGCTTCCAGCTCACTCTGGTCTTCCATTTTTCAGACATTGTGGATTCTTTAAATTCAAAGAACTCAGGGTCAATTCCAACACTCTTGTCTTTCTAGGTTAGGTTGGGGTTGTACTGCTGTTTGTGCACAGTACACCAGGGCTAACATTCAACCTTTTCTTACTATGATGTCTCAATCAGTCACATTCTTCACCTGGATGGTGATTCTTCTCACATAGGCATGTGCTGTCACAGGCAGCACACTCAGTTTGACCAGCAGTCCCTCTGGCAATAAATGCTCTTCAAGGTCATCTATCAACAGGATCTGGTTCTTCACATCTTGTTTCAGTCTCATCATGCTGCTGATGCAACACTCAGCATTCAGGGGTAAGACCAATTATTCAGGATCTTGGCACCAGATGATGCCAGCAGGATCTTCTCTGTCCTCTGGTCTCTTCTACATCTGCTTCTGGTATGCCTTCTTCACCAGTCTGTGCACTCACAGATCATTTCCATTCGGTTGTGCCTCTTGCTCCTGGCAAAGTTGGGCTAGTCATCCAAACATGTTTGCATTTGTTCTGATGAGGACTGGCATCTTGTCAAACATTCCTGACTATGGGCAGACCAATGCCAATGATTCAACTGCATCATCAACTCCAGTTACTGTCAATGGAAAAACAATCCAGACTTTCAAGTAACCAATGTAGGGGTAAGACATGTCACTCAATCCCCACCCACTCATACCTTCCAAATGCTGTAGCTTACAATTGTTTGCTAGGTGTTTGTTGTACCAGTCCTTGAAAATCATGGCGACTTGTGAGCCACTGTCAAGAACAGCTTGAGATGACACTCTGTTAATGTTGATGGTTATTTCATTTGAAGGACCAAGTAACTTATCAAGGTGGTCTGGTAAAGTCTCTTGTGGTTGTTTGATAGTGGACCTGCTACTATGGGTTTCACAGAAGATGTGGAGCATCTTGCAGATGAGACCCAGTACACTTCCTCACTGGGTCCTGGGGAAGTTTTCCTCCTTCTAAGTTCTTTTGAGCAATTTAGTGTTGACTTTTGGCAGATCTTCCTGTGACCAACACTCTTTCTGGTCTCCATCTTTTCCACAGTTAGAACATGCTCTCTTTGTACTTACATGGTCTGGATGGTGCTTCAGAGGTGGTCTCCAGTCTCTTACTTTGTTTTGGAGATGCTTCAGGAGGTGGTCTCCGGTCTCTGTTACTTTGTTTTGGAGAATATGCATTTGGGGCTATGACAGGGGTGCTCACTGCAGATTGTCCTCATTCTGGTGTTCTCTCTCCCTGTTAGGCCATGGACGGCATGTTGCATTTCTTTAGTTCAGTTATCAGACTGTGCAACTCATTGACTTGGATTTGGGTCCCAACTCTTAGGTGGCATCTGTGCTTGTACTCCCATGCCCACCACAGAAAGGTTCTGGCTAGCTGGAGCAGCACTTTGGCTGTGGTGGGTGTCTTGTCCACTATGTGGAACTATTTCAGCTTTTGTAATTACTTCCTTGTATTCTTTGAGCAACTCTTTCAATTCTTGTGTCTCTGTAGGAGGTACATTGTCTATGAGTTGTGTGACAGCTGCTGAGGCATGGAAGGGACCCCATCATTCATTTTCTTCCTCTGCTTCATGGACTTCTCTCATTAGCACTCTGAGATGGAGGGTTGTCCTTTATCTCAGTCAGGTGTAACTTGAGAATCAGCAATGTGGAATGACAAATAGCCTTGTGCACAAGTTCCAATGTCATCTGGTTCAGGTTCCGGGCTGCCACATCTCTTCCGAAATACTCCCTGCAAGGCCCTTTCCAGGGAGTTCAGAAAGGCTGACAATGGTTCTCCTTTCCATTGTTTTATTGTCCTGAACTTCCGCAAGAGAATTTCACTGGATTCTGTGCTTCTGAGGACGTTCTCCAAAGCAGGCAGATGCTCTTGGACTGGAGCATATGGATCCATGGACCTCAAAGAATGAATAGTCTCTAATGCTGGACCTCAGAGGCTTCCCCCAGTTGTTTTCTCTTCTCAGCTTCTGAGCTTTGCCAGTCTTGGATCAGTGGAGCAGCATAGTCCATCCAAGTCTCTAGGTCATCTTCCCCTGCAGGGGTAGGCTTCACACCTGAGAAGATTTACAATCTTCTATACAAATTGAATATAAATGTCACCCAGGTGGGTCTGGCCCCGAGGTTCTGAGGTGGAGTTCTCCGTTGGTCACCTAAGAGCATCTGAACTTCACTAGCTGTCTTCCCTTCAGTTTGTAGCCACATGTAGAACCTTTCTTCAAAACTTTCACTCCCAGGCTGGGCTGTTAGGTTTAGTGGGGTCACACTGCCTTTGTTACCCAGTCAGACAATAGCAGCAGGTTGCTCTGATAAATTTTCCCTGCCAAAAACCCCTGCTGCTTATTATACTGGAGTCCCTTTCTTTCCACATATGCCACTAGATCCTGTTTTGACAAGTGCAAGTCAGACTGGGGATGTAGATGGGGAGTGGGCATCGACCTTGAACAGTTTAACATCCTGGGAGGTCTTCCCTTTTGTGCTCAGGGAGGAATGAAGCTTTTTCTCAAACTCCAAAGGTAAGGACGTACTTGCATGGGTCTTTATTGTCCTTAGGGTGCTCTTCCCATCAGCAATTACTTGAGGGGGTACTTTGGTGGGTGTACATCCTCTTGGTACACCATAAGCACACTCACACTTTTCTGGGTAGAAATGTAAACTCTCACCAAAATAGTTACCCTTCCCAGACAGTTGACAATTATCAAATACACTCCCTTTGTTGGTCCCCTCAGGGATCCCAAGAACCAGAAATGCTTTAACAGGATCTAGAGCCTCTCCCTTGTACCAATCAAGCAACTTCTCTTGCCCCATCTGGAATATGGAAGATTGGGGGTGGGGGGTTACCGCAGCATTTAACTGTTTCTGTACTTAAGGGGTGGTCATTGGAAAAAAGGAACTCCCAGTGGTGCCTCCACTGCAGAAACTGTAGTTTTCCTAAATGAGAAAAAATATTTTTTTCAGTTACTTAGGGACCCTATCAACTGCTATACACTTTTGAATAAAATGTCTCTCAGCTGTTCCTGGTATTAGGAATGTCCCTGACTTTGCATCAAATATTTCTTTGTTACTCTAACAATTGGTGCTGCTGTTGCTTAATGATAAGGACTTAAAAGCATATTAAAAATACACCCATGGATCTCGGGCACCCTCTTCCCAGTTGCCACAAGTGTGCATCACCAGAATTCATTTTCAGCAATGTACACTCACTGTAACAGCAATCGCTATTTCGCGATCGTCATTATCACATAGAACCTGCAAAAAAGACACATAAATCAACCATATAGCTTAGTGCCAAACTCCTATGAACATATGGACCTGACTTTCAAATTGTATAAAGTGATTTGGCATATGATTTTTCAGAGGTTCAGAACTGGTTTATGAAAACAATTAGTTTTGAATGAAAAGAAAACAAAATCTATGTTTTTTCTAACCCCAGAAAAAGACTGAATGAAGATCTTATCCTCTCATTGTACACTATATCAGGAGTGGAATTAGAACAGATTAATCAATTCAAATATCTAAGCATTATGATAGATGGGGCATGACCTATGAATCTCAGATTATTAACATGGTTAAAGTAGTCCATCAAAGACTGGGGGACCTTTATAGGTTGAATCCATTATTAAATTCATCAGCTAGGATGCTTTTGGCCTGAAGTTTCCTTTTACCGGTTATAGATTATGGTCTGCTATTCTACTTTTCCACTGGGGAGGGTTGTTATCAAAGGTCAAAGTTCTCTTAAACCAGATAGCAAGGTTCATTACACAGATGCCATCTAGGATACATCACTGTAGCCTGCTAAGGCAGGCAGGTTGGCTCCCTCTTGAACACCGTTAAAAATTTCAACTTGGGACTACTGGCAAAAAAAGTAACCTTAAACAAGATACTTCATTAATCTCAGTTTTTGTAAAACATATTTGCTCTGTTACAACACATTTGTCTGTCCAACTTTTCTTTGCCATACCAAGAATAAAAACATCCATTGGTTAAAAAAACTTGTCTTATACTATCCCGTCCTTTTTATGTTGGCTCGCACTTGTGCACCAGCCAACATATTGCCGTAGTAGCAGATTTGGAGGTGCGGTCACTGTGGGCAACTGTAGAGCATGCATCAGTAGGTGCATCCCTCATTCCCCAATAAGCCAGCATATAGAGGCGCTGACACCAGCAACATGTAAATTGGCCACCAGATCTAAGAAAAGTGCCGCTGCAATGAGAGCCAAGCTCGTCACGCAGTGGCACAATAACACATCTACTGACATGCCTTTCCTGGTGAAGCAGTTTGAGAAACATGGCAGCACTGACTGCTGCCGCGCAGAGTACCAACTTCAGGGGTGCCCAATCCCCCTGTCGGCATGCCCCAACCCACTTTATTTGCCAATGGGGAGCCCACTCCTCGTCAGCATAATACCCCCCTCCCATTCCAATTCTGTGCCGAGGGGGTGCCCAATCCCCCTCAGCATTATGTACCCCCTCAGTCTTTCTTTGCCAATGGGGGGCCCAATCCCCATTGGCTTCAGTTCCCCTTGCTCAGTCCAGTTTGCTGATGGGGGATCCCACCCCTGTCAGCATAATGTCCCAAACTCCCATTTGTGCTGTGTGCCAAGGGGGTGCCCAATCCCCCTTGGCATCATGCACACCCCCCACCCATTTCTGTGCCGATGGGGGGCCCAATCCCTGTCAGCTGCAGTCCCCATCCCCGTAATGCAGGTGGTACACTGGGAGCCCACCCCAGTGTACCAAACAAACACCTGTAAAAAAAGGAAACCAACCCTCATTGTCTTTTTTTCTGCTGTAAAAGAACTGTCTCACACAGTCTCTTCTGCCCCCTCCTCCAACCAGAGACCACCCTCTGCATACCCTGCCTCCCCACACCCCCCTCACCCCATACTTACCTCTGGAGCCTGGCATGATGATCTTCGGTGGACCAGGAACATGTCTGCACTCTTCAAAGCCAACCACGAACTGAAGAAATGCCAATAAGCTGTATAATGGCATAACTAGAGTTTTTTCAACTTTGGTGCATATCTCAGGCATTTTTGGGAATTTTGACATCAACTTTTCAACATGGGGTTATTGAGACCCCTCCTCATGAATTAGGTCACTGTCATGGCATTATTCTGTCCCAAAAGGTGATTTCATGGTCACTGCATGGAATCACCTTTCGGGCCCGATTAATGAGAGTTAGGCCTCACGATCCCGTGACACACCCAATTGCCTGTCGGTCTGTCGAGGATGGGGATGGGGTAGTGGGGGTTAGGATCAACCCAACAGTTCATTTTACCACTTATGTTGCTTTAACCCTAACTGATGCACTAACAAAGTTTTTTGCAATGAATTTCCTTACTTTTTGAAAAAGTGTAATATAACTAGTACATGGTGGCCCAGATATTCAAAAGGGTTGCGCCATGCGCAACAGGGTTGCGCATGCGCAAGTCCTACATTGCGCCATTCTGCGATATTCAGCAGGAGGCAGTTGCGCCACTGAAAACAGGTTGAGCAACAGTGCAATGCAAATGAATGCATGCTCAACAGAAGGGAGGAACTACTAAACTGCACAGCCCGATATTCAGTCGGGTTGTGCAGAGAGTTGTCAGAGCAACCACCAACCTGCGCCTGCACAACTTTGAACCAAAAAGGATCAAGTTGAGGGCCACCCACAGGTGAGCTGCTGTATTACAGGCGCAACACAGCAGCTGCCACCCGTGGCTGGCCCCCAACTCAGTCCCTGTGCCCCCACCAGCCCGATTATGGCAGAACATGAAAAAGAACCCCCAGTGCCCGATCATGGGCAGAATGTAAAGATCCCCCAACCCAAATATCTCCTGGTGGTCAGTGGACTGTAATGCCCGATCGTGGGCAGAATGTCGGTGACAACCCCCAAACATCACCCTGGTGTCAGTGTCCCACCCACCTACGAAGCCCACCACCCCGCCTCCGCAGCAGCCAGCGGCAGCAGTATCTCACCCGTTGCTCGCCGACTGATTGTCCAGTAGGGCTGCACGCCATTGGTGCAGAGCTAGAGCTAACGGTGCAGCCATAACAGATGACAGTTCAGATTTGTGAATGATGTCATTCACAAATCTGACTGTCATGGTATGAAGGCTGCACGCCCATTGGCTCTAGCTCTGCACCAATGGTGCATGCAGCCCCACCGGACAGTCAGTCGGCGGAGGGCGGGCAGCAGGCGGTGGATGCTGCCGCCGCCGCTGCCAGGGGAGCGGGTGGTGGGCTTCGGGGTGGGTGGAGGGACACTAGACACCAGGGAGATGTTTGGGGGTTGTCACTAGACATTCTGCCCACTATCAGGCATTACGGTCCACTGGACCACCAGGAAGATATTAGGTTGGGGGTCTTTTACATTCTGCCCGCGATCGGGCACTGGGGGTTGTTTCACGCTCTGCCTCGATCGGGCTGCAGGCGCTGGTCCCTCGATGGCTGCTGCCTGGCAGGGCGGCCAGGCACAAGTCCTCGAGGATCGGCGCATCTACATGCCAATGGCATGCAAATGGGGCCATAATCAGATGCAAATGGCCCCCCCTGTACCTTGCATGAATTATGGCCCCATTTGCATGTCACCGTTTGAATATCGGAAATTTGAGCATGGCGCAATGGTACTTGCGCCACCGCAAGTTGAATGCTCCACTCTGACAACTTGCGGTGGTGCAAGTTCCACTGCGCCATGCACAGTGGCTGTGGCTGGGGGGTGATATTCAAAGGAGTTGCTCAATAGCGCAACTCCTTTGAATATCGCCCCGGCCACACCCCTGCGCAACTATTTTGAGCAGCGCAAGGGCTTGCACCTCAGAATGGCGCAGTTTGAATATCCGGGCCGGTATGTGTTGGTGAGGGCCCCGTGCTCCCACCAAGCTGTCCATTTATGAATAATGATTTGTGTCTGTGGGAGCATGGGTCCTCCTGGCCTTGCATTCCCACTTACACATCAGTATGGAGCCATATAGCAGCTATAAAGGGCAAGAAACACTTGTAACACTAATTTGCCAATATCTCAGCAACCATAGGAGCTATGAAAAAAATTCCAGTGTTGTTGTAATCATGACAGTAAGACCTCCACATGAGATAATTAAATGAAATCTATATCTTGCATCATTTACAAGATAGGGGCACTGAAAAACGCTGAAAAGGCACCCTTGGAACCCTTGTAACACATTTGCCAATATCTCTGTAACCATAGCAAGTAGGGAAAAAATTGCACTGCTGGTGTAATATACGAGTTCCAAGCTTGTTTCTGCAGCTTAGATCACTTAGTGATCTAAGCTGCAGGTAGTGAAAAATCCATATCTAGTTTCGTTTTTGAGATATGGGTGCCAAAAATCGCTATGGGCGCCGCATGTTATCCTATGGGAAAAATCAAAACTTCATGATAGCATATCTACAGAACCAATTAAGTTTTCAGCACCTAAACAGCATAATTCACATCTCTGGTGCATCACTTTAATACCCTGCAAATTTCAAGTCAAAAGACCAAACTGTTTATTTACAGTGTAGTGGCAACGTTTTTAAAATCCTAGTTTGCGAGGTAGCAGAATCCCTGACCGTGAGATCAGTCCCCCTGCGAGCTGTCAAAATTACTGTCTGTGAGAAATCCTTGCCATCAGATTTTGACCATCTGGTCAAGGATTTTGCTACCTCACAAAAGGGGATTGCTCACAGACTGGGATTTTGTCAGCTCATGGACTAGGATTTTGTCAGCTCATGAAAGGGGATTTTAAAACCCAATCCCCTTTCGCGAGCTGACAAAATTCCAGTCCATGAGCCAATCCTCTTTTGTGAGGCAGCAAAATCCTTGACCGTGAGTCAATCCTCGTCTGCAAGAAGGGCCATCTGGTCCCTAAATGATGGTCAAGGATTTTGCTGCCTCACAAAAGGGGATCGGCTCGTGGACTGGGATTTTGTTAGCTCACGAAAGAGGATCAGAAGTGAGTCATGAAAGAAGAATTTCAAAAACTGAACTGGCCATTTTTTAGCCAAAATGAAGCAAACCAAAGGTATAGGTTTGTAGAGGGCTTCACCCTGAACAAAACCCATGCCTTATTGCAACAAGAAATCACCCGTGGAGGAAGCTTTCTGTTTGGGGAAAAATGAAAACAAGATGGCAGCTCACCGACAAGGAATTTTTCCTCACAGACTAGGATTTTTTAAATTCCCTTTCATGATCTGACATAAACCTTGACTATGAGCCCAATCCCCTTTCACAAAACATACATATAAATCTTGGAGTGAACTGAACATGCTCAGAACCTGAAAATTTAAAATTAAATACTTTGGAACGGATTTATATTTTTTAACCAAACCAATGCAGTATTGTTCTTTGACCAAAACTCTTTGTACGTTCTAAATTTCAGACCAAAACACCAAACGGTGTGGTCACAATGCAATTGGCACAAATCGTGACAAAAGTGGAGAAAATGCGTTTTTCAGCACTTTGCTGTGCAGAAACTAAGTATGACCAAAACACAACTTGGGAAATCAAGAGATCTACCATACCAGACTGTGCATTCCAAATTTTGTGCAAATCTGTTGAACTGTTGCAAAGTTATTAGTACACACACACACATATGTGTATATATGTATATGTGTATGTGTGTATGTGTATGTGTATATATTTATATATATATAAAAAAAATATATATATATATATATATATATATATATATATATATATATATAGTGGTGCAATAGGGTTGACTTCCCACTTTAATGTTAAAGCCACATTGTTGCACCTTAATAACTTTGCAATAGTTCAAAGGATTTGCATGAAATTGTGCAGGCATCATCTTGTGGTGTAGGTCTATTGATGTGGAAAATTCCATTTGAATCACTAATGTGGTTTATGAGATACAGAGTGTTGGAAATACAGAAATTTCTGTGTTTTTTGCTGTTTATTTGTCCACCTGTATCTCAGAAGCTGTTTTAAGTTGTGGTCTGAGATGCTTGGGGTAGAAAGCCTTTGCCTCACAGGTGTGCTTTTTGAAAGTTTGGTGAAAAAATATTAATCCATTGCAAAGTTATTAAAAGTTGAAGGTTCCATTATTTTCAATAGGAAATTGTAGATGCTCAGCACAAAAAAATAATCTTTGTTGCAGACACCCAATCCCTTTTTGCAGATGGGTCATCCTGTGTCGCAGGTGGGAAATCCTTTTCCAAGCTGCCGCCATTTTGTTTGACAGTTAGCGACAGAAAGACAACACATAAAACTGAATGGATTTGAAAAAACGAACATCGAAAGCTAACTAAATTGGACCCATTTACCTAGATTCTGATGTTTGGTTTTAGAAATGAAGGTAATAAATACCTTTTGTCATCATCCGAAATCCATGGTGCCCGGCTTAGCAAGACGAGTACTTCCCCTGCGTTCTCTGTAGGAGAATCAGGAATTTCCTGACTTCTGCAACCACAGCTGAACTCCTGTTGCTGACTGCAGTGTGATCTGTGAGGTGCTGTTTATTTGTTGTTTGCTGCCCCCTTCTCCCACACCCCATTGCCTGTAATTGGGTGTTGTGGTACCCTTCAACCATGATCAGCATCTTTCTTATTTTTTATATTCACTCCCCCATTGTCTGATCGCCATCCTCCTATCTGCAAAATATGCCCCTGGTAGTCTAGTGATCCCTTCCCCCTATGGCCGATCTCCATCCCCAGTAAAGACACTCCCCAGTAGTCTAATGGACCCTCCCACCCTCCCCTGATGTGCAATTGCTGTTTTGTCTGATACAGTAGGTGCTCATTCATAGATCATTCAGTGGCCAGCCATGGAGGTAGAGGAGGGCTGTGCTGGCTGCCGATCAGGAGTAGGAAGGGGTGGGGTGGTGGCTGACTACTTATGAGGGTGGGGGTTGGGGTTCCACTATACACCATGGAACTTTGTGAACTCATGGGAGGGGCACGGGGTGTATTGACCAATAGACTATCAGGTATTTTTTTAAATAATAAAACAGGGATTGCATATCGGGGCACTATACTACCAGCAATTGTTTTTTCATACAGGAATGGTGATTGGTAATTGGGGGGTAGGACCACGAGACCACCAGGAATTGTCTTATTTTTCAAACGGAACATCAGACATTGGGGAGCGGGGAAGGACCACCAGACTACCAGGGACATTTATTTTTGTTGTAAAGAACAAAAATATCAGATAATGGAGGAAGTGGTACGGGGGGGGGGGGGAGAACTACTATACTACCAGGGACATTTTTTAATATCACTGAGATTGGCATGAAACAGGATGGTTTATGGTGCTTTACCATTCACAACAATGGGATTAGCCTGATTTAAGATCCAGTTTTGCAAAAGGATCCTTTATCATGCTTTCCCATTGACTACAATGGGAAAGCAAGATAAAGGATCCTTTTCTGTGAAACAGGGTTCTACATCATGCTAATTCCATTGTAGTCAATATGAAAGCACGATAAAAGTTTATTTTGTGAAACAAGATCCTATTTTGTGCTGTCATTCAATGTACAGTATTTTAATGGGGTTTTCAACTTTCATTAATAACTCAGCCATTTCTTAACATTTTGACCCCAAATTTTCCACATGTACTTTTGAGGATGCCACCTCATGAACATAGGACTGTCATTACGCAACTCCCAACCAAAAGGCGATTTCACAGTCACTTGGCAAAATCACCTTTTGGGTGGGATTTGGATATTTTCTCTGCATGTGTTCATGAGGTGGGGTCATAAAAATGCTATGTTGAAAATCTGGGCTGAAAATATGTAAAAATGGCAGTTATAACCATTCGTTGTCATTTCACTATGCACGCTCATAACTTTGGACATTTTATATATTTTCACCCCAGATTTTCAACATAGCCTTCTTATTACCCCACCTCATGTATGTCACAGCTGTCATTTTAATTTTTCAAATACTGGCCAAAATATGTTTTTACACCTGTGGCATGGAATGGTGTTGCACTTGCGCAGAATTACCTTTTGGTGGGTATTCGAAAAATGTTCTGTACCAGGCACATGAGGTGGGGTAATAAGATGGCTTAGCTGACAAATTGGTCACTATTGTCCTATCAATGGA
The DNA here is from genome assembly GCA_016271365.2 of Neoceratodus forsteri. Classification (NCBI taxonomy): domain Eukaryota; kingdom Metazoa; phylum Chordata; order Ceratodontiformes; family Ceratodontidae; genus Neoceratodus; species Neoceratodus forsteri. Next base: position 1,335,648,870 of record CM057455.1, on the reverse strand, counting down.
AGCGCAGGTCCTTACTGTATCTGCCATCAGATTCTATGTTTTCATGTTTCTATACTGAAATCACCACACTGCTTCTGTATACAGAAGCACAGACTCCTCCAGCCAGATACAAACCCATTATATCCAAATTAAAAGTCTTCTTTTCTCTATGCCCCATGGGACAAGCCTTTCTGTAGCAAAGATGGTCCTGTGTCTCTTCAGCCAGAGGTGCAAGATATATACCAACTTCTGGTTCCAGTTGAGCAAGCCCCTTGCATATAGAAAACCTCTGAAGAGACACAGGACCCTCAAGGGAATTTGCTTCTGCAGACAGAAGTACTGCTTCACTTTTTGTATCATGGATTTCATGGTTTCTGTGCTTCTGCACCAAGAGGTCGGTATGTATGTCTTACACCTGCAGCTGCAGAAGCACAGGCCCATCAATTGTGTGTATGTTTTATGGTGTCCATGTCTACGTAAGACTACAGAGAGGCTGAAAGGACCGCTTTGCCCATCTGATCTTCCATTTTCCTATCTACTGTAACACCTCACACCCTACTTGATCTCCGGCTCCCCCCTTCCTTATCATTAAGGTTCCCTTATGCCTACACCATGCATTCTTTAATTCTGTTACTGTTTTTGCACCCACCACGTACGCTGGGAGGATGTTCCAGGCATCCACTAGTATCGTGGATTTCTATCTGCAGCGACAACCGTTGTATGTTTTTGTCTTACCTAATGATGGCTGTCTGTGGTTGCTTGTGTGTCCTTGTCCATTTGCTGCTTGGGGGGTTGGGTGGAGAGTTAGGGTTGGAAACCCTAACATCAAATTTCCCAGCTTTTGTTGCTTTAATACCAACCCTGATGCATTAATGTAGTTTTTTGCAATTTATTCCTTACTTTTTGAGATAGTGTAATTGTAACCTTATCTGTCTGTGGGAGCACAGGGCTCTCTGGGTCCTGCACTCTCACCCATGTATAGTTTTTGAGATACAGTAATCATATACTTATTTGCCTGAGGGAGAACAGGGCCCTTTGGGCCCTGTGCTCTGATCCCTTCATGCATGCATATATGTATGCAGCTGTGGAAGGTCCCTGCACTTCCATTTATAGGATGACAGTGACCAAATTGTCAGCATAGACATCTTATTACCCCATCTCATGTATCAGGTACTGCAAATTTTCAAATCCCCACCAAAATGTTATTCCATGCAACTGCAACGCCATTCCAAGCCATACTGTAGGTGTGAAAAGACATTTTGTTTCCAGGATCTGAAAAATGACAGCTGTGACATACATTTGGTGGGGTAATAAGAAATCTATCTTGAAAATTTGAGGTCACAATATTTTAAATTTCTGAAGTTACGAGTGTACGTAGCAAAATTGCAACAGATGGTCATAACTCTGCTACTGTTATATATTTTGACCCTAAATTTTCAACATGGCATTCTTATGACCCCACCTCATGAACAAGATCAATAAAAATGGTCAAATCCCGCCCAAAAGGTGAATTCTCCAACCAACCATGAAATCACCTTTAGGGTGGGAGTTGCGTAATGACAGTTATATTGTTCATGAGGTGGAGTCCCAAAAGGTCATGTTGAACATCTGGGGTCAAAATGTCAAAAAATGGCTGAGTTATGCATAGAAGTTGAAACCCCCACTGAAATACATTGAACCACATTTACCTTAGTTTATCATATCGCAGTCGCCGGTTCCAGTAGCAAGCCGTATCTTCAATCGGAGAGTGAATCTCAAACCTGGAACCTGTTCAGGTGAGTGAGGGTGTGTGGAGGTGTACTGGGGTGTGGGGTGGTGGGTGCTGAGTGGGAGGTAGGGTGGGGTGGGGGGCTGATTGGCGATGGACTTTTGGTCAGGTAAAAAAAATCAAGGACAGTTTTCTTTTTCAAGGATGGAGGGCCATGGGGGCACTATACACCAGGAATATAAAACTGGAGCTTGGGGACAGGAATCCACCATCAGGGGAAGGGAGAGGGACCACTGGACTACCAATGCTAAACAATAAAATAACACGGCCGTGATAGGAGAATGGGGGGGACCACTGGACTACCAGGAAAATGCTTTTTTTTGGTTGGGGGAAGGGAGAGAGACCACTGGACTACCAATGAGACATGGGGACAGCGATCAGCGAACGGGGCAGGGGGACCACTGGATTACCAGGGAAAGTTTTCATAAATGAAACTGAATTGTCTTTTCCTGGACTGCTGTAATGTTTGTAGGAGACTGTAAGAGGGACAAGAAACCCAGACCCTGCTCTCCTTGCTCCGTGTGTACTTCACCCTCCTCTGTTATCAGGCACACACTATTTGTAGTATATAACTAGGCATGAGGAACAGCATTAATGGCACTCTGTCCAGAGATGCTAAAACTTGCCAGACAATTGCAGAACTAGGTAGCATTCGGATGGAGCATTCAGTAACATAGGAGTAACTTTTCAAATCTGAAGCAGCTTGACATTAAAACGTACAACTTAATTTCAAACTTTAACAAAAATGCTGACAAGTCAGACAAGACTGACATTTAATAATGGTGGGGTTGTAAACCTTATGACTATGCATTGCTTATTTCATGACAATGAACCCAGAACAGTGTTTTTTTTAACTCTGCACTATTGATCCACAGGTTGCCTGTATTTTGAGAAGTCAGCTGGAAAATTGATTACAAAAGTATAGTTTTTACCACTACTTCACTGGCTGTAGAGGGGTACCAGATCAAGAAGTCGCTGCAAGAATAGCATGACATAAACCACGCTGTAGAAATCCTGAAACCATTTACAGCAACAGAGGTATAATAGAGTTAAGGAATTACTGCTACCCCGTCACTGTATGCATAGATGAGGAAGGGATCACGTAGCTGTTGGTATGGTGTTTGGTCAAGCAGCTCCAATGGTGGAGTGGCTAAGGCACTAGCACCTGGAGCAAAGGAGCCATGGGGACCAGGATTCCCTGTCTTCCAGTATTGAAAATTGTTTTTGTTTTGTTTTATGAAGAAATTTCCCCCCTCTCGAGTTTCTCCTCATTCCTGAGGTCCACACCCCCTCGGAGTTCATTATATTAACTCCCGGGGGGGGGTTGGAGTGAAGCCCCCTACATTAGGGGGGTGTAGCCCACCTCAAAACAAAAAACTCCTCATGTTGCCCTATTAGTTTCTATATTGTTTCAGCATTTTGTGCCGGTTGGTGTTTTTACCGACCTTTTATTTTATTTTGACATTTCGCTTGCAGCATTGTGTGCTGCTCTGTTTTTGTCTGCAAGATTATAGCCACGTGACCTCCAGAGGCATTGTCAGGGTGGCAAAAGATCCAGGGCTGAGCCCTCAAATCAAATAATTTTATTTTGCAATGTATTTAGTCAGGCTAGCCCTGCTGAGTCATTGTCATTGGGCTCCTTCTTCTGTTTCCACAGCTTAGTAGAGTAAAGCACTGGGAGGTTGTCAGTTGCCCAAGGACACAAGGTGAGCATTTTGAGGTGTGCGCCTGTGGTAGCTTGGTTCCCATGCTGGTATACTAACCACTAGACCACACTGCTGCAATGCCCAATCTAAAGTCCCAGGAAATAGAAAAACTGCTGATGCAGAACCTGTTGTAACGGTGAAATGGTGACTGACAGTAAGGTATAGAATAAACAGAAAGTAAAAAGGGGGTGTATGTGTCTCAGCACTTGTAATCATACCACTGGTACCAGTAACAAAATAAAGCTGTGAATCTGAAGATTATAAAACAGGTAAGAGAAGCAAAGATGAGTTTGGTCATTTGTGACAGCATGATCGCGCGTTACTGTGCGGTAGTAGCATGGAAAAGGTATTTCTCTGCAGGCTGAAGCTGCCTAAAATTGTTTTCCCTATCAAGTAAAACTGCAGCACCAACACCAATGTAATACACTCACATTAATAAATTAATGAAGCCATTTTTGTGCACATACCTCTGTTAGAATTGCCTTGATGGACTGATGCAGAAGGCTGTCAGTGTTAATCATTACTGGTAGAATTTTTTTTTTGGCAGGTAGAGTTTTGTCTAGAGTAGACAACACAGATATAGCAGTCTGACTCATCTCCAAAGAAGCAACTAATTCAGTCCAATATTCTTCAGTCAGACAGTGCAGCACTGACTCTGAACCTCACTCAGTGTCCACTACATCTTTTTTTCTGTCTAGATTGGAATCAGATTCCTGAACCCAGCAAAGCTGCTCCTGCTCCTGATCCTGTTGCCGAATGTGATCCAAGCAGTCCTGAAGCACCCCACAAACACCACGGCACAAATTTCTTCTTCTCTCCAGTGATCATAGCAGGATGTCAAAAAATCAGGGGTAGGTTCACAGAGTGTGGCTTCTCTAAAAAGGAAGCATCAAAAGGAGTTGGTTGGAGCCCTGTGGCTCAGTACCAGCAGAAAAGACACCCCAGCTATGTCAGCAGCATTACAGTTCGAAACTGGGTAGTCATAAAGTAAAACAAATCATGGAACAACATAAAAATCCCTATTGGGCCAGAGTACTGTATTGTGAGCCACATTGCAAAAATGTGTTTTTTCACTAAAAAATCATGTCCCCGTTACTTGCTAAGTAATTATTGTTAGGTTTTTTAACTGTTTGAACGTTATGATCGAACTGTAAATAATAAGTGCAACTGGTTATTTACAGTTCAAACAGTAAAAAAAACGAACAGTAAGTACTTAGTGAGGGACAGGGGACATGATTTTCAGTGCAAAAACACATACTTGCCATGGAGATATACTAATTTTAAGACAAACATCAAACTAAGCACATCAATGAGACCTAAATACAGATGTTGTGCTGCCCTTACCATGCAGTAGTTGTGTAAAACACTATTTTATAAATTGTTAGAAAAAACAAGATGGCTGACAGCACGAACAGTATTTTCTCTGAGCAGGACAAGTAAATTTACAGTTTGATCAAAAAAATGCCAAAGTTATTGAGGTGCAAAAATTGAGATTTAACATTGAAGTGCTGTATCAACCCTAACTATAGGGGTGAGACCACACCCCTACAATATATCAATGTGCCAACAATATTACCAATATGGGATATGCAAGCAAGTGACCTTCCTTTTCACAGTTCCATAGCCACCTTCACCAGAAATGGGTAATGACAGAGACGATGTCCCAGATGACTCCACTTCCAATACAGAACCAGGACATGGTGGTGTACTTTCTGCCAGGTCCAACAGTGAGTATCCGTATACTTTTGGTGTGCTACATGCATCAGTGGCACGTGCAAAAGATGCAACACTAACAGAGAATTATTTTACTAACAGTACTCAGTCCTACACCTTGTAGTAATGTTGACAGGAAACTGTACTAGGACACCATAGGGTGGTAGGGGACCAGAGCTCTACAGGGATGCTGGGCCAACAGCAGAGCCAAAGGGAGGATGACAGTGGCATGAGTAAGTCAAACTAAGAGGATATGGGCACCACTTCAACACAATCCAAAATACATCAAGAAAGGATGAACTCTACTCCAGTATTGTTTTGTCAGTTGAAAACACTGCTTTATTGTATTATTGTCCACACCTAGCACAAAGGGCGACAGTTTTGTAGCTTATCGCCACTTCATCAGGCCCAGACAGTGCTGCATCTTTCAGTCATTTTTATATCACTATGTTTGTTCTCTGTATCTTGTCCCTGCTTTTTAAAGTACCAACTGGTTCGTGTGGCTCATTATTTGCAATGTTTTGAAAGAGTCTAACATCGCGGAGATATTGTGCTCTCCAGACTCAGACTGTGTAGCATAGGTTCGTGGCATCTCTGCAGGAAACAGAGAGCCTCCTAGCAAAATACAGAGAACAAACATAATGAGATAAAAATGACTGAAATGCTGGCCCGCGGACGCAGCAGCTGGATTTCCGCTTGCTGCGCCGGTGACCTGGGTTCGGGAACGGACCCAGGTTGTCGGAGGGCCGGCCGGGGGAGAAGGATCGATCATCCATAGGACTGCTCTCCTTCTCCAGGGGGAAGGGGTCAAGTATTCAGTGCCACGGTGACACCTAGTGGAGGCTGGGTGCCTCGCAAGCATCGATGCCAAATTGAACTAGGGGCGGGTCGGACGCAGGTCGTCATTGCACATCCCTGCCCCTGTTCACAAGGGAGAAAATCAGCCTATGCCTGCCATCTCAATGAGGATCAGCCCCCTGATGCCTCAATCAGCCTCAAGGAGCCAGCTCCCTGACCAGATATTTGTAGCGCTGCCCGATATGGGGGTCGATGCCATGACCCCGCTGTCTGGGGGGGCAAGCCAGGGATGACAGGGTGAGTGTGGGCATGTCCAGAGGTGGAGGTTAGGGGGTCCATGACCAGAGTGGATCCTGATGGTTGGCAGGGGACCAAAAAGTACAGTAATTGAAAAAATAAATAAATAAATGACTGAAACAATGACAACACAATACTGGAGTGGAGTTCATCCTTTCTTGATGTATTTTGAATTTTGTGGACTGCCTTCCTTAAGGATGACCCAATAATATAAAGAATTCCATTTTATAAAGGGCAATCTAAACCCACTACTTGTTGGATTGCACCACATCAACACCCCACATCAGTCGCACACTGGACACCCCTGCATCAGCCCAGCCACCCTGCACCCCAATACCCATGCTATCCATAGGTGCACTTGATAGTGCACCCAGCACAAGCCTACTGATATGCTCCTCCAACATATCCCAGGACACACCATGGGACACATCAGGATTCGCACACACACTGTACACACACACACACACACACACACACACACACACACACACACACACACACACACACACTGTACCCCCTTGAAATAAAAGACAAAGACTACATTCCATCAACTCAGAAATGCAGAAGATGGAATGGCAGAGGCCATACCATGCAAAAACAGGACAACAACTGCTCAACCACATAAGCAGCTATGATGGTGCTGTGCTCACTGAACTGACAAATGTGTCCATCCAGCTAAGTACCCTCAGCACACAACTGGGCACAGAGCTGATCACATGGCTGGCTGCCATCATCACTGAGTTGTGTGTTGTGCATACAAAGCTTGGTGTCAGTAGATGGGCTGTGGAAGAGGGCTTCAACAGCCTGTCTGGCATGCTTGAACATTGCTTTACAGCCCTCACACACATGCTGTCATGGCAAGCCAAGGCTCCCAGCTTGATCTATCAGGGACAGCAGGCCCATTGACCACTGTGCCTTCAAACACACTTTCTGGCAACCTAAATGTTCATGCTTCTGTACATCTTCCAATTGTGGTCTGCCTCCTGGGGCTCTGATGGTGCCACAGTGATCTCAATGGTACAGTCTATGGCTCATAGCACCGTGGCATTGCAACAATAACATAACATGGCCTTCCTGATCAAGTCATCCTCTGTATTTAGTAACTTTTTACAATCTGGTATGTGTAACAGTAGTGCCTCTGTGACCTGCCACAGTGTCTAAGCATGGATGCTTGGCTCATCCTAGTAGCATCTCCTATTATGTGCTGAATGGAGCCTATACCATAATACGCAGTGTCAGAATCAGAATTTTACAATGGAGGGTGCTGGGGTGGTGTGAATGCTTCACATGCAATTGTTTAATGTACATTTAATCCTTTACGTTGTCTGTTATCATCTTTTTAATTACACATTTGATAGAAAATACTAATATATTTATAGTTTTTAATGTGTATTTTCTTACAATGAATAAATCAGACTTCTTCCACAAAGTGAAATGCAGCAACAGGAAGCAAGTAAATTAAAATGGGGGTGCGGCCACCCCCTTCGCCACCACTGATAATATGCCAGGGCTATTTGCATCCTGTATAGAAATATTTGAAAAAGCCCTAAAGTGAGTGAAATATTAAGAGGTGTGCACCATACTGCTGCTGTCACATGCTGCATAGGAGATTGCACATTAAATCAAGAAGAATTGCACACGAGACTGTGAAAACTCTTTCTTTACAATTTATATGGGGAGTGCTGAGATTTCTTTGTATTTATGTTTAATATATATATATATATATATATATATATATATATATATATATATATGTTTAAAACTAGGCTCCGGGACTATCTCACTACCAACAGCTCCTGTGACTGCCCAACAACCTTGTTTCTCCTCTTCCCTTTCTGCTCTAGTTGCCCCTCACTGGATTCTACCTCACATCTTGGTATACCCAATGCTGCACTTTTCACCCTCTTGCCACCCTTCCTACATTCCTTCTGCCCCTACCCTCTTCCCTCTCCTGTGACTCTGGCACTTCTTATCTGTTGTCTATTTTCTCTGACAAATGCCGATGGCTGCCTTGTTACAATGCTACCTTGAACTGTATTAATTGTACTCTGTTTGCAATGTCCACATTGTTGTAATGCCTGTCTTGATGTTCCCCATAATTTGTATTTCTCTGACGTGGAACCATTGTAAAAGAGCCATGGCTCAAAGGTATTTGTAATCCTAGACTTGATAAATAAATATATAAAATATAATTATCTTCTGGCACTGAGACCCTGGAACCAACTCTGTTTTGCCTCCCTCCAAGTGCTCATTGTGGTTGAGAGGGCGTGAGCATGAGCAGTGAGTGGTAAATGCTTTCCACTTTAGCTGCAGTTTTCTGCAATCTCGAATACCCTACAGAGTTTGCACATATCAGAATCTCAATAAAAATATGTAATTCTGGCTGTGGCTTACAGTCTTTAGTTTTTGGAGTAAAACTGCTTGGCAGCACCAAAACATCAAAGCATCTGCTATACTCAGCATCAGTGTGTCTCAGCTCACAGACACTAGAGTTTTCGATGAGACTCACTGAACATAGTAGACAGTCAGAATTTTCATTGTGTGCAGAGTAATTTTACTCTGGAGTCTAACTCTTCATCCAGCGGCAAAATTATATATTGTAACAAAACACTGATAGTTTCAATCTCCAAAGGCTCTTCTATATTGTTAAAAGCTACAGGTAAAAAAAAAGCTTTTTATAATAGAAATATAAACAACCAAAATGTAGAAGTTAGGACTGAATTTGCCCATTTTGCCCATTAAGTCTGCTTTCTTCAAGCCGCTCGCGCTCTTCATGTTATAAAGGGCTGAGAAGTGATTGGTTAATTTTATCATTCAGCGTTTAGATAAAAAAGGTTCTGTTTTTCAAATTGTGTAGGATCAAGGCACTGCAGAAATTAATACAACCTTTTCTCATGGTCACCTATCCAGGTCCCCAGCTCATCTCACTACTGCTTTACCATGGCAATGGACGTTTAAAACACACAGAGTGAGCATACCAGAGAGGCAGTTTGCAGAAAAAGCAGTACACGGGATTCAAAAATGGATACTATGAGAGAAGAAACATCCAAATTGTTTAATTTTTGTGTGACCCGGAATCTAACCTGAATTCCACTCTCAGCATGTCTCCCAGCTCAGAGAATTGTATAATGAAACTGTGTTAGGAGTGTAGAAGAATGTGCTGAGGATTTCTACAGGGCTGTAAGCTTTTCCAAATATCTCATGAATGTGTTTTTTTTTTTGTTTTTTTTGTGAAAGTATTGCAAGTAGGTCTCTTTTTGTTTTGTGAAAGTATTGCAATCAGGACTCTGAATTTCCTTTTCTATCTAAGGGACTTTGGTTTTTGCAATTCAACAAGTCCTATTACCAAATTCAAAATCATTTACAGCCCAAACCAGCTGTTCACCCTGCCACTTTTTAAAATACAGAACAATGTTACTTTTATCAAAGTTATCTTGTTATTGGCTCATCAGAGAAGCTGATACTACTGTATACATTGGTAGAAAGATACTATTTCAGCTTTTTAGTGATATGAAGTATATTTTATTTAGCTATGTTGTAATGGAACTATAGTCCACAACAGTCACTGTTTAGAAACAAGTGCCAATGGATGAACATTTGACTTTGGTCAATATGATTTTCAGTTTGGTGGTAGCACTGAGTTGAACTGAATAAGGTGTAGAGTTAGACTGTTTGAACAGAGCTTTGACTGTTCATTTCCAGGTGCCACTTGGGGGTTGAGTTACATAGATCTGTTTCATTGACATGAAAAGTGTTGGTCAAGACACTAGAGAAAATACCCATCTCTTACGATAGGTGGTATGCAATCTTTAACTTCCACTTAGACAGCTACTGAAGCAGAGATGGGCAGAAAGCACCTAAGCTTAATGTCTCATCTAAAGTACAGAACCTCAATAGAACAACACCCCTTCCCTCCCCTTCCTGCACTTCACTATAATGGCAGAATTGGGTATTAACACAGGTTCCTGGTAAACCGATGACCTTCAGATCTTCTGATCTCATAGGCAAGCATGGTACTCTACCTACTAAGCCACTAATGCTGCACTATACCAAAAATGTGTCATGGCCTGTGTGGTTGATTTTCAGTCCTACAGAGATGCTTAGTTTGCTATATAACGAATACTGGTTGAGCAGCCATGTACAACCTGCCTGTGCTGACACAGAGGGGTTCTGTTTACATTAGACTTTGAAAGCAAAGCTCGAGAGGTCTGATGTAATAAGAAGCCCAAGGTGGCAGCACAGGCTGGTTGGGCATGTGTTTGCCCAATCAGTGTTTTTTGTAGTGTATAGCTTTTTTATTTTAGTTATTATAAATGATTTTTTTTTAAAACAAAAGTGTTTTCATGGTGCTCCAAGGTAGCAGTGAATGTGCTGGCAGGTTCAGTTTCAGAACTTGAACTGATTGCTGTGTGCATGGTAGCACTGTTTAAAACACCAGCTGTGATGAGGATTTCCAATCAGCTGGAATGTTGTTGTACCACGGAAGGGTACAGCCTCTTTCCATGACCTTTGAACTGTGGTACAACAGCATTTCTGCTAGCATGGAAATTCATGCAGAATGAACCATCATTATATTTTCTAATAAAGTACTGGGCCATACTTGTTATAGATATTCTGGTCAGAATATGTTTGAATTTGTACAGTAAACAGTTTCTGGCTACCTAGAATCATTTCTTCCTAAGAATCATTAGGAGGCAGTATAGTGTAATGCAGAGGCTGCAACAGCTGGCAGCAGCCATATTTTGTCAATGGCCATCCTCCCCTGGACTCAGGAACAGGTAGGGCAGGGAAGAGAACAGATGGTGCTCCCAAGGGGGTTAGGAGGAGTCCAGTGATTGGATGCAGGGACCACCGAGGCTTCCTACATGGGAAGAGGGGGTCACATCCTGTGGGGGAGAGGAGAAAGGGGATATCTGGGACTGTAGCCAGCAGTCCTGCCTCTTTCTCCTTTCACCCTCACAGAATCTAGACATCCAGGACACTAAGGCATGTAACCAAGGTAAGGGCCGAGTGGGCCTGGGGGCTATCCGGTGGGCTAGAGCAGGAAGGGGAGAGATGGCCCTCTCGGTTCTCAAAATGTATATAAAATAAGACTGGTTAAATTATAGGCTTTGGGATGTCAGCAGAGTATACTTAGTAGCCCAGGAGGGAATATATATGTATGCAAATATTAGTGCAGTACTTTGTTTCTGGTGGCTGCCCAGGCCTGGCGTGACTGAGAGTCCCCTTAGTGGGCAGGGCAGGGAGGACATGGGGGGCTTGTTTTCAGCCTCTGGCCAGTGAGAATTGGAGCGAGTGGTTTAAAAAGGGAATGTCATTTTGTCTCCGCTAGCAGGGGTATGCCCAAAAATCTCCTCCCTAGGTGCAGTTGAGGGGCTTCATCGACACGGACCCGAGGGCTGTTTGCAGCAAAATCGGGCTTGACTTGCCCCTCGGGCAGTCGGTGGTCTGACTGAAGCAGTGATAGGCCTACCTCAGCTGGCAGCTCTGAGATGGGAGTCACTCAAGGTTTTCGGCCTCTGGGCCCCAGCAGTGTTCTGCTAGCACACCTCTCAGGGAGACTTTGGCATGTTCACCCCCCCAATCCCAACCCTAACCCCACAGCAAAGTGGTCCAGCAGAGGTTCTTACCTGTCTCACTGCCCCAGGAATGGGGACCATAAGAGGTTCTGGTGGTGTGGCTCAGTCCGGGCGTTTGGGTCCTCGGGTTGGCCTTGCACCACTCGGGGATCACAGTTGTGGTGTGGCATGGCTGAGCTGGCCCGTGGGCCTGCCTCCCAGCATAGGGGCCCAGCATGGGCCTGGCGCACTTCTGAGTCCTTCCCTCCTGCGGTACCTAGACTAGTGGGGGCACGGAGCGGCGCCGTGCTTATGTGGGCAGCGGGAGACCTCCCAGAACACTGGAGGCAGTAAGCTATCATGCAGAACAGGTGGTGGATTGGCCGCAACTGGGCATGCATGGTTTCCGATAAGGTCCTTTGCTTGGGCCAGAGTGGAGTCTCGTGCTGCTCTTGCGAGACAGGGGCACCATAGTGGGTTGCATAGGTCCAGCCCAAACCTCGCCGCATCCCGCGAGAGCAGGGCGGCCATCTTCCCTGTGTCTGGGAGAGTATAATACAAAAAAAAAGGTATAATATATATCAGCATACATGCCAGGCACATAAGCAAATCAGCTAACATAGTGCAGCTGTTCATACGCTTATAGGTACAGCCAGCATGGCCTAGGGGTAATAGGCACAGGACGGCAAGCAGGAGACTGGGAAGCTGGAAGTCCAAGGTTTGAATCTCAGCTGCTCCTGCTGGGGTGGCATTAGCCACCACGGAACACATACACAAGCTTCCCCTGAGAGGAAGTTCCTATAGCATTTGTTCCGGGAGGTAAGGAGTCCTGGGGACAAGGGTAGGTTCCCTACTCATACCTAAAAAAAAAAAAAAAGCTATAAATACACTGTGTTGTGCATGTATTTAGAATTGTTCTGGAGGGGCCTCGCATGACAGCTCAATTCCAGGGAGCCTGTCGTGGTAGCGGATCCTTGCCCCCCACATTTCATGGTTACGTGGGGGGCCTCCCAACTAAGGTGGCTCCCCTGAGAACCACCCCTGTGTTCATATTGGGTTCCACTACTAACCACTCTCTTGTGTTGGGGGGGGGGTTCAGTGTTTTACAGATCATGGCTACCCGGCAGAGAACCCCATCACAGAAAGTCACAGAAGGCTTGGAAGGGCAGCTTCGGGAGATGTACAAGAAGAAGGGAGCCACTTAGCTGGAAGCCTGCTTGGAGGGGCTGGAGGGCCCATTGTCATCAATGGCCAGGCATGGGGCACAACTGCAGAAGAGGCCAGCAAGAGGGAAGGTGGCACCTCCAGCAAAGGTGCCCCAGGCTCCGGGGAGAGGTAAGCAGAGCAACAGGGTTCAGGAGCTGACAGATGGGGAAGTGCAGTAAGTCCTCGATGTGGCGTTAGGGGGAGGAGGGCAATCCCCACACAGACAGGAGGGCACAGAGGAGGAGGGGTTCCCCACAACACGGGGACAGGCTGACAAGGGAGGTAGGGGCCAGGGGCTAACCCTGTCGATGGGGCGGAGGCCAAACTAGACAAGCTGCTGGACCTCATGGCGGCAATGGTAGAGAAGACAGGGTTACAGTACTCAGCCAGGGGGGCAGTGGCCATGGAGGCGGTGTCTGCTGCAGTGCCCCCTTGCCCTTCCCCAAGCTCATATGCTGGTTTGGATAAGCAGCTGGGGTCCCACGTTACGGAGAAAGACAGGCAGCAAATCAGGAGCAGGGAGTACGTAGACATGTTCTCCCTGTTGAACAGACCAGTGGAGCAGGAGGACAAGAAGGACAAAGGGGAGGAGACAGAAAAGAAACCCCCTAAAGTTCCCCACACATTCGAGAATTGGATAGCGGCCTTCCCCATATATGCAGGTACCATACTGCAGTTGGAGAAGGACCATATCAGAACAGGATCATACTCATGCACTGGAGGAAAGGGGGGATGGCATGGCTCAAGTATGATGAGCAGTTTAGAAGGCAGAGACAGGAAGATGGGTCCCTGGGGTGGGGGATGGTGGACAAGACTCTGCTGGTGGACGTCACGCATGGTGGTGGAGTGGTACACACCGACAGTGGCTTGCCACTTAGGCCAGCACCTCCATCAAAGCCTGAAGGGGTCATGGGGATTGGACAGGCCTGCTATGTGTACTAGGGCCTCGTACCACTTTCATGCATGGCCTGCAGGTGGCAGCATCCCTTCATCCAGTGTACGTCACCCCGACCCTCCAAGGGGGGATCGAGAGGAGTGACTAGGAAATCAGGGAAGCAGCAAGGTGACAGGCCTGTCTACCCCGGTAAGGGTGGACAGGATAAGACAATGGTTGGCCCTGTACCCGGACAGAGAGGCTGCCAACCTGCTCAGGGAGGGTTTCACTGTGGGTTTCAGGCTACAATACACAGGCCCCAGGGGGCCAGGAGGCAGAGAACCTGAAATCCACTAGGGATTGCCCACAAGTAGTCTGGGAGAAACTGGAGAAAGAGAGGCAGCTGGGGAGGATTAGTGGACCATTTGCTGTCCCGCTAAGCCTGGCACTGAAGGTATCACCTGTCGGGTTCATGCCAAAGAAAACACCAGGGGAATACAGGATGATAAACCACCTTTCCTACCTGGAGGGGGCATCAGTGAATGACCACATTGACCAGCTCCATACGGCAGTGCAATATGCATCTTTTGACAGGGCAGTTTAGGTGGTGCAAGAGGCAGGGCCTCGGGCCCTCCTGGCAAAGGTGGACATTGAGTCTGTGTTCCGGCTGCTTCTCATTCACCTAGATGACAGGGAGCTACTGGGCATGAAGTTTGAGGGTCAGTACTATATAGACAACTGCATGCCCATGGGGTGTTCAGTAGCATGTGCAGTCTTCGAAACATTCAGTAGGTTCCTGCACTGGGTAACGGAGAAGCAATTGGGAAACAGGCTCGTGGTACACTACCTTGATGACTTTCTGTTCACCAGGGCAGGTGGGAAAGAAGATTGTGACAGGATACTGTCCACCTTTATGGTGATCTGCAGGGACTTTGGAATCCCCTTAGCCCCAGGTAAGCTTGAGGCACTGGCCAGGGCTCTAGTGTTCCTGGGGATTGAAGTCGACACCATAAACAGGCTTGCCTCAGGAGAAGGTGGAGGCGCTTAAATGCCTGCTCAACTCCATGGAAGGGGCCAAGAAGGTTACCTTGAGGCAGTTGCAGCAGCTGGTGGGACACCTCAACTTTGCATATTGGGTCATACCCATGGGGCGCACATTCTTGTGGTGCATGGCTCAGCTGGGGGGTGCACCAGGACACATCACAGGTTACGGGTCACGGAGGACTTCCGAGAGGACCTTCGAGTATGGAAGGTCTTCTTGAAGCACTTCAATGGCATGGCTCTTTGGCAGATGGACAGCGGAGAGCACGAGCTTCAGCTGTTCACAGATGCAGCGGGATCTTTAGAGATTTGGGGCATACTTTCAAGGGGAGTGGTGTGCCTGGCAATGGCAGCTGGAATGGGAGGTGGCAGGGCTGCTGAAAAACATCACTCTGTTGGAATTCTTTCCCATAGTGGTAACCCTGCATTTATGGGGTGCACAGCTGAAGGATCGCAAGGTCCTTTTCAGGTCGGGTTGTGCACATCATTAAGGGGCAGTTGGGACTGAAGGGCCCGATGGGGGACTTGATGCGCATCTGTCCTAAAATGCTTACTCGTTAACATCTCCATTAAGGCCATTCACATACCAGGGGTTGATAACGGGATTGCTGATGTTTTGTCTCATTCACAGTGGCAAAGGTTTTGGGAGCTGGCTCCAGCAGTGGAGCAGCAGCCACGGGTGGTACCCCCCTTCTTGTGGAGGGTAGTGACACTTTGACTTGGAAATGGGTAGGTAACTCCATCATACCTAGGACAAGGGAAGTATACCGGAGGGGAGTTGAGCACTTCTTAGGCATGAGGGCACAGGTGTCTTGGCTGGAGGATTGGCCCATTCTGGTGGAGTAGCTGTGTCAGTACATCCTGCAGTCAAAGCAGGTGGAGACAACACCGGGGGTTATGGCAGGGTGCCTTGCTGGCTTGTCCCGGGTTTCCAGGGTTCTGGGGATCATGGACACCATGAAAGTATTCAGGGTGAGGAAGGTCCAGGAAGGATGGGCAAAGTCAGTTGCCCCTCACCAGGACACGAGGCACCCAATCACACCGGTGACCCTCAAGAGCATAAGGGGGGGTCTTGATGAAGGTCTGTTGGACCCCATTTGAAGCGCTCATGTTTGACACCATGTTTCTGATGGCCATTTGTGGGGCATTCTGGGTATCAGAGGTTACTCAACCATCCAGGAGAGCCAAACATATAGGGCTGAAAGAGGGTGACATGCTGGTGTCAGCATGGGGGGCCTGGGTGAGGCTGCAGAAGAGCAAGACTGACCAGAAGCAGAAAGGACACTGGTGCCTCATGCAGGCTCTGCCCAGTGTATCTTGGAAGATCCAGAATGGGGTGAAGGCCTATATGGTGGCCACACCAAGGTTAGGGGGCACTTTCTCTAGGCACGCAGATGGGGCTCCAGTCATGGCCTACCAGTTTAGAGCCATCTTGGCTAATGTAGTCCAGGAGATAGGGCTGGATCCGAAGGACTATGGGACACACTCCTTCAGAATTGGTGCAGCCACATACGCTAGGAATCTGGGATGGGCAGACAGCCAGATTCAGGCACTGGGGTGATGGAAGTCCCAAGCGTTCTTGAGGTATGTGCACCTGTGGTGGACGAGCTGTGGTGGTTCGTATCCCTATAGTTTAGGGTGATGCCAGATAAATCTGGAAGGAGAGGCTGGAGACGTACTCTAGAGCCAAGATGCAAGGTTTATTAGCCACAGTTGGAGCACACAGAAAAGACTTAGCATTCACTAACACTATACACATGAGAAAGTGTGAATAAGGTTACTGGGACTACAAACTGGCCCCACTAATGTCCTACAAAAGTCCAGGTTATTCAAGTCTTAAAGATGTAGTGATCCAATGCACCAAGCTTGGGTTTCTAGTATTTTGGTCGGCCGACTGCTGAGGGTGAACCTAAGGAAGTGCTTCCTACACAGGCCATAAAATGGGGCGTCCCCCTGAGAACCAAAAAACAAGTAAAACACTGTAGGCCTCCTGGACCTGGGAAGAAGGTGACTCCTGGCGTCGCTGAGGCAACGTCGAAAAGGAAGTGCCTGGTCGAGGATGGGTGTTGACGCCCAGTTGTAGAGGAAGAGGACCATTATCTGGGGATGTCAGCTGCGGTGACCTCAGGCAGGTGAGATCTAGTCGAGGAAAGGATGCTGGGTGTGATGATCCACTGGATGACCTCTGGGCAGGTCACCGGAACCCTTACCACCTCACCCCTGCAGCTTCAGAATCCGACAATCTTCTGTGTGACCTCTTGATGCATCACTGGAACACGAGACACCTATGGGCAGTACAATCAAGAGTGTGGCGACCCTTGATGTGGCCTCTTGCTTGGGCCACCAGTACTAATGCCACCTCAGGGAATGGGGCACAGAGCCTGGCAATCCTCGGCAAGGCCTTGGTATAGGCCACTGGTACTGTTGCCACCTTAGGACAATGTCTATTCAGGAGAATGGGCAATGTGACTCCGAGTTTGGTGGACGACTTAAGCCCCTCAAGCTAGAGCCTGGGTGGCCCCTAACCTGACTCACTTTGGTGGGCCCTAGCTACCAGCTGGCTACCTCTTACGACCCGCAACTTGAACCTGGGGCGACGTGATGAACACTTGGAGTTGGAGGAGGTCATCGGAAGTGGGTGCAGGTGATACTGGGCTTCCCGGGGACCCTCCCTGGGTCAAAGAAGAGGCACCAGAGGACTTCTATATGAGGTGTGAGGTGTGAGGTGTGTGCAGGAGCCCCTGGAGTTCCACAACTATTTCTGTACTCTGGGGGATGCACAACCAAGAAGGCGTGATAAGGCCTCTTCTCCTGGAGACTGCTGCATGAAAGGTTCACTGGGTCTGTTTCCCGGCCAAATGAACTGACTCGACGCACTGGGGGACCCAACTAGACAGCAGATTTCTGCAAAAAATGACTGAGGCTGCTACTGGGGATCTTCTGGAGGGAGTTACACCAAAGGAACCCAGGGGATTCGCTTCAACCTCCTAACAGGGAAGCCGACATCCATTGCCTTGCTGTTCTTCACCCTCCTTGGTCAAACTCTTTCTCCCCTCTCTCCAGCCTGGCAGAGCCTCCTCTAGGCTGGGGCAGTCCTGGCTACCTGCCAGGGGATTGGCTTCTTCATCCAGAGGTCAGCCTCCTGAAGCTGGGTCAGTGGCTTAAAAAAAAAGTTTCTAGATTTAAATGTACCCTGGCCACAGGGATTGGCTGAGAGGGCTCAGCCTGGCTTCCTTCTCCACTGGGGACAGGAATGTTGCCCAACTGGTTTGGCTTTGGCTGGCTGGGTGTTGGTCTTGAGCAGGGGGGAGGGAGAGGAAAGAAAAAAATATTTTTTCTTTTAAAACACTGAATTTAGACTGCTAGGACTGTCTGCTGGAGTTGGGCCTCTTCAGTGTTTCAGAGGGTCACCAAAGCTTTTCAAGGGTTTCCCATTAAGCTGCCAGGGTCCCCATGACTGTCTGACCCCTCATATCTCTGAGGATCCCCTATTTTCTGTGGTGCTCCCAGTTTCCCTGGGGCACTACACACCCCCAATTGCAATAACAACTTTTGTTTTCCATGGTCCCCCGGAGGATGGTTCGAGCTGGTTGGTGGCTAGACCTTCATGCTTCATAGACATCGGGGCAAGATGCGGCTCTGGTGGAAGGGGTCATGTGAAGGTTCTCATCTAGGTCTGGAAGGTGGAAGACCATGGACTTGCTGTTGGGGGCTTGAAGAGTGAACCATGGGAGAGTAGCCATTGCACACGTTGCTCAGCTGGCTGAGCCAATCCAGTAGTTACCAGGCCGGAGGGGGAGTGGTGGTCCCTCTCACGCATGGCCCACCTTAGGATCAGCTTGGGGGATGAGCGGGGTCAGACAGTAGCTCAGGGGGACCATGGAAAAACATAGCCAAATACAGGCTTTGGGTCAAGGTAATGTAGCTGAGACAGGCCTCTGTCCCAAAGAGGGGGGAACTGAGTTAGGAGAGGCAGGCATGGGTCTTGGAGGAATTAGAGGAGCAGTCGGCTTGGGGGGTCAGACGTTGTCCATCTTGTGGCATCTCAGGAGGATCACAATTACATTGAATGGTCAGTAGGGGTGGTAGCGAGCCGTATTCTTCAAAAGGCTCATGGCCCCCCTGTTCTGGTTGGTGTGGAGGCGGAAACTGAATATCCTGACCCGGGGGAGGGGTCGAGGTCCACCTCCAGCAGGTACAGCTATCCTGCAAGGCTAATGGTGACTGATGGGGGGGTGACCAATAAGTCTTGGCCCTTATAACCTCGGACCATCGATCCTCCTGTGTGTGCACGCTGCTCTCAATCTGGTTTGTAATCAATAAATGCATGGCTGTGGCCATTTCCTCCAAGATTGGTGTCTGTTTTTCTTTCTGGGGAAAGGGGTCTATGGATGGGTAACAGATAATGGTTAAGGGCACTGAGCTGCAAACCCAGAAGCCTCGGTTTGAATCTCATCAGCCCTCACTTGCATACTGTGTGACCCTGAGCAAGTCACTTAACTTCTTTGTGCTCCCAGGTTGTACCTGGAAATGAGCTCCAGCTTAGCGTGCCTTTCCTGGTTAAATAATTTTCCCTTTCCCTTTATTTATTTGCTAGCTGCTGAGTTACCAAGCTAGTAATTCAGATAAATAATGGGTTGTAGTGGGGGATAAGATATAAGTTAATAGTGTCTGAGTGGCATTTCTTATTGCATTAAGAGATGTCATCTCATGAGGTTTGAGTGAGATGAGATGACCACAAAGCAAAGTTTAGCCATTCTGGCTGATCAAATTTCACAAAATGACTCTCTTATATAAAGCATAACTTCCCTTGGAGGCCCCCTAATGTTGTATGAAAAGAATGATTAACTGTAAAGGCTGCACATTGCTTTTTGAATATTTAAAACAATCTTATTAATTTAATTTTTCTAGTAAGTTTTAACAACCCATGACTTTTGATTTGAATGTTGCAGACCAACACACAGTCTCATGATTAGAGCAGGAAATCAGTATGTGGTGGTCTTAATCTAGAATTATATGTAAATCCTGGCCTAAAGTGGGTCACTTGGTATGATCTGCCCAAACCTTTTGGCTATATCAGATGGGTTTGCCTCTGGGCACAAAATGGGTGGAGTTATGTTTTAAAAAGAAGAGGAGGAGCCTGCTACAGAGAACCAGTTGAGTGTTGCTGCAGGTGCCTGGATGCTCAGAGGCCTGCTCTAGTTTTCTGACCAGCTAAGCTCCAGGAAGCCTGCAGCTAATATAGCAGAGGCAGTCTAAGAGAATACTCATACTGGGGTCTAAATCACCCATCTGGGTGTCACAGCAATGCTACAACAGAAGAGGAGATGATGAACTATAGGTTCTGGTTACTACTAGATTCATTCTGTGAGACATCAAGGAAAATAAGGCACTGATGTCTTTTAGAGATCCCGCCAGATCTCAAGGGAAAAGGAGATGTCAATAGTTGGAGTGGGAGGAAAAGGAGCCCCTGAAGCATCTCTTAAAAGAGGATCAGGCTCCCTGGGGGGTCCTTTCCATGTGGCGCTTCCCCTATGCCAGGGCAATACACTCAGTACTGAGCAGGAGATGCGAGTACCCAGAAGGGCATGGCAGAAATGCAGATGCCTGTCAGAGTACCACCAAGAGGGTGTTTGTTTGGTTGAAGATAAGTTTATGCTAAGCAATTTGCTGAGGAACCCAGTCCTGTCTAGAAGAATGAATGAACTGTATACTGTGTCTCCTCTAGTTCTAGGAGGGAGCAGAAATGCTGAATCATCCACCCAAACAACCTCAAATGCTGCCTGACTTAAAGATATTCCCTGTTGTTTCAAATTCCCATTTTTCTGATGCTGTCAAAAAAGTTTTCAAGGTTGTTTTCAAGGACAAGTACATTTTTAAATATATGGAAGTATTATTAGAATAATGATTTATCCTACAGTATGTCATATCCATCTAAGAATATATACAGGATGGCAGCAAATAAATTAGCTCCCACAATTGTAGCAGTTGCTATCATTCAAGGCATTTTACCGAAATATCTGTCTGTATGTGACTACATTGTTTATTTTATGTTAAATTTCTTGCCATTCTGCATGTACCCTTGAATTGTTTGAATAGCATTCTTGCAAATTTTATTTTTTGTTGAGATGTTTCAATTATTTTTGTCCTGAGCCAGCCAACTCTGAAACTGCAACTTTGAAAGCAGCTATAACTAAAAGAAGCATGGCAACCCTTTTATTTATTTCTGTTTCTATATCCATAACAACATTCTACATCTATCAAAAAGAGTTTTATGAAAATGACATGGGTCTGAAATAGTTTTATGCATAAAAACACACAAATATGTCCCCTTTTTGGGGGAATATCAGTTTGAGAGGGTGTCATAATATTGATAATTTACTCTATTTTTGCATTTGTGGAAAAAAATGAAGCAAGCATCATGACAAATGATGTGTCCTTGTTTCACATTTTCTTTCACACTCATGTTAACATCTAAAATATTGATGTTATAATCTCATAAAACAATCTGACCCTTTCTGAATTTTTTCCATGAAGAGAGATTAAGTCTCATCAATGTAACTTAAAACCAAGCATGGCAAACCATGTTTTTTGTTATGGATTTTATATGTTTAGATGCCATCATATACACTGTATTTAAACTCTGGCTAGGGGTTCACTTAGGACCCTCCATAACTGTAACCTACTTTGTATCATAACCTAGACCAAAGGACTACGTAAGATACTTGACACAATACTTACACACTGAACTATGTGACCTATGTATAAATACTAGCAAATGTTATGTTTTTTGTTTTTTTGTTTGTACTGACATGGAGCCTTTGCAAAGGAGTCAATGACTCAAAGGATTGTAATTCTGGTTCTTTTCAATAAATAAATAAATAAATAAATAAATAAATATACTGGGCAAAAAATTATGACTTTGACATGGAGTTGCTGAAACACCGGGGAGCGTCCTTAAATGGTGGTGGTGGACGCTGTTATTTAATGTGAAAGACTGTTTGCTAGGTGTCTCACTGCCGATGCGTGCTCTGTGGTCCCACACTTAGATAAACCCTGGCTATTCCCGCATATAATGGAAGGCCCTATAGCACTCAAGTCACACCAATGGAGTTCCCTGGAAACAAATTCTGAAAGGTCTTTGCTAGTATTTTTAATTGAACTTGGGAGGTACTGTTTGCTAGGATACACACCATCCAATCACAAATAAAATTGTAAAACAAAAAACTCACTTCACCAAAAAATACTCTCAAAGAATGTTATAATACAGTTATGTCTTGTATTTTATTCAGTAATTGAAGTTCACTAATTAATTCTTTGATGCCAATCCTTCATCTATGTCAGGCTTTCTGAAGACTGGTGCTTCTAAATGAATAGAAAAATATATGTATTATATTAGAAACACAATTATTTGAAACATATTATTGTATCATATAATTTCATAAATATACCTTTTTAACCCTTGCAGGGCTGATACAGTCCAAAATTCCTATACATTCCAATTCTGTCAGCAGCCTATGGGGTAAATTTCTTTTTATAATACTTTCACTCAAATCATGTTTCATTGTATATTGTACACTGCACTTAATCCCTTGCACTTTCCATGGAAGTCATGTTCAAAATTATCCTGACCTACAGTAGATTGATAAGAAACAAAATGAGTAAATATTTACCAACAAATGTTCACTGTGTTATTTCCTCATAACATGAGTCATGCATTGGTGGTAAATGTACTGTATGTATTGTACAATCTTCTTTTTAATTGTCCTTCCTTTTTTAGTACCCAGCATAGGTTTATTTCTAAGCAACTGTAGAGAAAGTAAAAACTTGGCTAACAAACCACCTGGTGCCATGACATAAAGAAGTCCAACCACATACAATAAAAGTCAAGCACACAGACCAAGAAAAATAAAGACCCAAGAATGGGTAAGACTAAAAAAATCTATTACTTAAAATATTAAGGCATAATGGCACTCACCACCATATGGTGGTGGGTGCCAATATGCCTTATTAAACTAAGTAATAAATAGATTTTAATCTTACCAAATCTTGAGTTTATTTTTCCTGTTCTGTCTGCCCGATATTTACTGCATGTGGTTTATTTCTGAGCACTAGATTCTGCTTCAGTGAAAAGCCTGTTCCTCTCCAAAATGTTCACACTCTCCACTCTGCTTTCCCCAGTCCCTCCAGTGGTCACAGCTCAGATGGCCTCAACCCTAAACTTTGCCTTCTCTTGGTCCCTGCCATTGCCTTCCCCATCTCCTCCCTGATAAATCTATCCTTCTACCCTGGCAAGGTACCTGGGTTTGGACAAGGTTCAAAGTTATCCTCTCCACAAGAGAGGATGGCCCCAACTCCATAGGTAACTGCTGCCCCATCTCTCTCCTACCTGCCAATGTGAATGTACAGGAAAGCCTTCTTCCTTTTTTTTTAATCTTCCTCCTTCCTCTGCCTTTTCCAGCCTGACTTCCATAAGACCCACTTCACATTTGCATCCCTTCTGAAGCTCAATGAATTAATCCTGAATGGGATGGACCAGGGTCTGTTCACTTCTGCCATCTTTGTTGACCTCACAAAGGCTTTAAGCACTGTTTCACACTCTCTTCTATGTGACAGACTCATAAGGGTGGGTCTATCTGACCTTGAAATCAGTGTGTTCATGTCCTACCTGTTTGATAGACACCAGTAAGTTCAGGTAGGTGGTGACCTCTCTCCACCTTCCAGTCTCCTCTGCAGCCCTCCAGGGTGCTATTCTGGGCCCCATCCTATTTCCATCTTCTTAGATTACTCCCCTGAGTATGTGTCTCTTCAAAAATCCACATGTATACAGCACTTTTTGCTACTCAGACCCCAAGCTAGAGAAACAATTTACTGGCTTTGTTCATGAAAACCTTAGTACTTTAAGGACCTTATTAAGCTGGGGTGTACTCTTCTGTGTGATTTTGACAACATTGAGTGTTGGTTCCTCTCAAACAAACTGTCACTGGATTCTAAAAAGATATCATTTGTTCTCTTTGATAATAAAAAAGAACTTTGCCAGACTCTATACCACCCCTGTCTTCAAGACTCTGAATGACTTCTACACTGAAAAGGTTTCCCATTTCAAGTAACTTGGGGTGTGGCAGGATCAAAGCTTCAACTTCTCCTTCCACATTTCTTCCACTCATAAGAAGTTCATATCTAAACCTGGTATACTGTAAACAACAGATCCTGTCTCTGACTCCCTGTATGGCTGGAGATTATCCTTAAAATTATCTCATAAGTGTTTGTGCAGATGTCATGTACAGTGCTGCTCTTAAACCTATCCTGGTCAGGCTAGACTCCCTTTCCACACTTTCTGCCATTTTGCCATCAATTCTCTCCCTGCACCCACCACTATCTTCCTTGCACTGACCTCTCCTTCCTTTTCCTTGATTATCAGCACTAATCTCACTACACATCATTCCACTCTAAAGTCTAGTTCAGCTCCTTTCCCTCTTACCTTTCTTCCATCCCATCTCCTCTGCTCTCCTCTGCTTCTCTCCTTTCCTCTCTTCTCCCTCCCTCCTCCTTTTCCCTCTGTATGTCTGATTCCCCTTCCACTGCTTTCCCCCATTCTAAGACCTCTGCTGGACAGAATGCTTTCTTCTCCCACCTTCCTCTTCTTTGGAACAACCCCTTCCTCTGATTGTCCATACCTACCCTCCTCCCTTTCCTTTAAAGCCCTCTGTGACTTCAGTACTTGTCCCGCAAATAACAATCTATCTACATCCTTCCTTTATTATCCACCACAATCCTCCCTCTCTATCCACCACCTTTTGTCTCTGTTGTCTCTTAGCATCCACCTTTGCCATCACCTACTTAGTGTTGTTCCCCTAGCACTCAACCCCCCCATGTCCCCAATCTTGATGGGACTTCCTTTGTCCCCTAGAGCCTACCACTAGTACCCTACATAACAGCAGCATTTTCCTATTCCCATAGCTACATTGTACTTTCCCTCCCTTGATGTATTTTTTGTCTTAACTGGCCTTATTGCATTACTGCTTGGTTAGTATTTTTCTTTGATTAAAATTATTGTATTTTTTATTGTTGCATGTTTTCATTTGCACTTTTTACATTACTGATACGTTGTATCTATTTTCAGCTGAACAGTTCGAATTTGCACTGACCTGATTTGATTCTTGCAATTTTTATTGGGCTCCCCCTTCTGTTATTCTCCTTCCACAAGGTCACACCTGGAAATGAGCCTTGACTCAGCATGCCTTTCCAAGACACTAATTTGTAAATAAAAAAATAAGTAAAATCATTATTCTGTGTGGTAAAAAACATGTCAGTTTACAATGTGCAGGTAGACA
Source organism: Neoceratodus forsteri (assembly GCA_016271365.2). Lineage (NCBI taxonomy): Eukaryota > Metazoa > Chordata > Ceratodontiformes > Ceratodontidae > Neoceratodus > Neoceratodus forsteri. Next base: position 1,335,623,596 of record CM057455.1, on the reverse strand, counting down.
GAGAGACTAGAGTCAATGTTACACCTACTATAACTGGTATCATACTGTATAATTTTCATTCATACTGTGATATTTACCATTGCTATGTAATCCTGGGTCACCCCTGAAAAAGGGACCTCCGGGGCCCAGTGGGCTTACCTGGTCACCAAAATTTCATAAATAAATAAATAAAATACTGTACATCTGAGTAACTGAATGTTGTCCCCTACATCCTTTTAAGATATTGCATGATTTCATTATATTCATTTAGTATAAAGCCAAATGGAATAGAGAATAATGTATGGGCAACTACAGTATATATAACAATACTGTTTCCATTGAGTGGTTGACATGAATGTATATCAACATCGAGAGCAAAGTTTGAGAGGTCCAAGCTGTCATTTCAACTCATAGATGGAAACAAAATTGTCTGTCCCCTGTTAAACTCACATTGCCTTTGCTCACCATGGCAATAGATTGTGATGTCACAAAAAGCAATTGTGGTTAGTAAGTAGCTGGGTGTGGGGTGAATTAGGAATTTAAAACTGTATTACCTGCCTGCCCAGTGGTGCTGAGGGCTACACCGGTGACCCTGGTTCAGGAATGACCTCAGGTCACAAGGGAGCCAGCTTGGGGGGAGGGTTGGAGTGGGAATGAGTTATGGCTCTCCTTTCCAAAGGGGTGGGTGTCCGCTCCACCATAGACCCACTCCCACCGGGTGGAGGTCCTGTGAGCAGTGCAGGTGGTTGGAGTGGCAATGCAAGTCTGAGGAGGGGTGGAAGGAGCCACCAGATCCTGGTGTGTGTGTGTGCATCTCCACACACGTACATGCATATGTACGCCTTGGCCCAGGAGGGAAGGGGAGAAAATAGAAAAACACCAGAAATTACTAATATTAAAAAAATAATATATAACTTGGTAACTTGATAAGTTTAGACAAAGTAGGCCGAGGCCCATTTAATTGTCTCCCACTCATAGTGGGCTTATATATTGGTATATTTCTTAATATTTGTAAGTGGAAATTTGTCTAATTCCAATTTAAATGTATTAAATGTCATTTTTTCGACTACATTCCTTGGTAAACTATTCCAGATTACGGAAGCTCGTATGTTATAAAAATTCAAATGCCTGTTCGATCTTGCTCTATTTATAAAAATTTGTTTATCATGTGATCTTGAATTTAAGTTTTTAGGGTTCCAGATTATGCTACATTGAGACATCAAGGTATTATTCTCCAGGATATGATATAAAAATAGCAGATCACCCCTAATGCGTCTTAATTCCAAAGGGTACAGATTTAGTTTAGATAATCTATCCACATATTCCACATTCTGCAGACCTTTTATTGACTTTGTTAAACGTTTTTGAATATTTTCCACTCTAAGTATGTCTTTCTTTAAGTATGAACTCCATATGGGGGAACCATAGTCAAGATTAGGGAGTACATAGGTTTTATATAATTTGAGTATACACTCACTATTCCTTGATATGAAGGCTTTATTTACAGCATACATTGTACTGTTACATTTACCTATTAATTTTGAAATGTGAGTATTAGATGATAGTCTGGAGTTTATCCAAACACCCAAATCCTTTTCACTATTACTGTGTTTTATTTTTTTTGTATTTAGAAAATATGAATGTTTTGGGTTATTTTTTCCGAGATGGATTACAGCACATTTATCTTCATTAAATTTCATACTGTTACGTATTCCCCAATCTTCTATTAGATTTAAACTATTTCTTAGTTCCATATGGTCACTAAGAGGTGTAACTTCACCACCTATTTTAGTATCTTAGGCAAATTTGGTTATAAACGATTTAACACCCACACTCATGTCACTAATATAAAGGCTAAACAACAGGGGGCCCAATACCGATCTCTGGGGGACTCCACTAGTAACACGCCCCTCGTCTGATAAAACAGTGTTGATACAGACCCTCTGGGTACAGTTTGCCAACCAATTTCCAATCCATCTAATAGTGTTTTTGTTTAATCCAAGTTTAAATAATTTAACTATCAACCGATTATGTGGAACTGTATCAAACGCCTTACCCAAGTCCAGAAGGATTACATCCATTGGTCTACCACTATCTAATTTAAGGCTGACATGGTTGTAAAAGGCTAATAGGTTGGTGTTGCAAGAGAGGCCACATCTGAATCCATGCTGAGTGATATCCTGAAGCCCCAATCTTATATCTTCATCAATGCTATTTTTAATTAGCCTTTCTAACAATTTACAGCAAACTGACGTCAGACTGATTGGTCTATAGTTTTTTACGCAGGATTTATTGCCTTTTTTATGAATAGGCACCACTATGGCCTTTTTCCAATCTAATGGGACCTCACCAGTTTCTAAAGATTTATTAAATAACTTTGTAAGAGGATCAGTTAGCACATCTACGAGTTTTTTCCATACAATCGTGTCAATATTTTCAGGTCCTGAAGAGGAAGATATCTTTAATTTTAGTAGTTCTTGTTTAACAGATTCATGACTAATGTTAATAGGAGTTTCATTTTTTACATCAGTAATACCAATATTGGTATTTTGAGCCTGATATATTGATGTAAAATATTTGTTGAAGTTATCGGCTATATCTTTATTGTTAGTAATAGTTCCCCCATTAACTATTATTGATGCAATTTTTTTTGAAACTCATTTATTACCATTTATATAGGCAAAAAAAGCTTTTTGGTTTTTATTTGATGCAAGATTATTTTCAAATTTAATTTTACCTTTTTTTATAGTAGTCAAGCAATTTCTGCTGTTTTTTGTAGTTTACATAATTTATTTCAATAGGGTTCTTTTTATACTTCTTAAAAGCTTTATTCTTCCTTCTAATTTGTCTCTTTATATCAATGTTAAACCAATGGGGAATATAACCTTTACTATTAACAGTTTTGCACTTAGGAATATGATTTACAGTTGTTTCTTGTATTATGTTTTTCAACTTGTCCCACATAAGATTTACCCCTAAACTGTAGTATGATTGCCCCCACTTCAGTTTTTTGAAAACATCGATAATTTGGTTCCAATCTGCTTTTTTATAATTTAAAGATTGTGTGTCATTTTTAAATTTGATATTACCAATGTTAAATGAACATTCGACAATATTATGGTCACTATTACATAGATGTGGCAATATGTCTATTCTATTGATCTTGTCAGTACTGTTGGTAATAATCAAATCCAAGATACTCTTTCCTCTAGTTGGAGCATCAACCATTTGTTGGTAACCTTGGGATGTCAGTGTCCAGGAATGTTTTTTCGAAGGCAGTTGTTGCTTTATGCTCCAACCACTTGATTCCAGGAGCATTAAAATTGCCCATAATCAGGAAGTCTCCAAAACTTGAAATCTGAATCAATTCTTCTAATAAGTTATTATTGTAAACGTTATTACTGTTAGGGGGTCTATAACAGATCCCCAAATTCAATTTAGGTAAGTGTGGGAAAAGTATGCTTATCCATAGAGTTTCAGGAGTATTATCTGGAAAATCACTTATTTTAATTTCTTGACTTTGTAAGAACTCGGAGGTATAACAACATACTCCCCCTCCCTTTCTCCCAATACAGTTTTTGGTGAATAGTTGAAATCCGTCAATATTGTTAGACCAGTTGTTTGATTCATCCCACCAAGTTTCTGTCACACAAATGATGTTAATGTTTTCCTGCTGTATTCGTAATTTCAGTTCACTTAATTTATTATTGCTTAAGCTTCGTACATTAACATTCCAAATTTTCAGTCTACAAAGGCCTTTGTTTTTTAAACTTGTTGGTTGCAATAAGTTGGAGGTGTGATTTAATTTGGATTTTGGCTTTTCACCCTCACCCTCCCTGTTTACAAGTTTAAATTGGACTTAATGATGTTTTCGAAAGTCCTACCTAATTTGTAGGCTCCTTGTCTACTCAAGTGCAGCCCATCCCAACTAAATAGTGAAGGTGTATCATAGAAATTTTCCCAATGGGGTATAGATTTATAACCTGACTTGAGTGTCCATTTCCTTATCCATTCATTTACAACTTTGATTTTACATGTTGTATGATAATTTGCTCTAGAACAGGGAGTATTTCAGAGAACCATATTTCACAATGAAGTTTATCCAACGTTTTACCAATATCTATAAATTCCTTCTTGATCTCATCAACAGATAGTTTTCTTATATCGTTTGTCCCGACATGTAAGATAACCAATGGATTTTGTCCAGAATTTTGTAAGACATCCGGGCACATTTTGTTTATGTCTCTAATACCAGCTACTCGAAAGGCAGAACAAGCTATATTATGCTTGTCAGTTCTACATACTATTTTGTCTGTGTATTTGACTATTGAATCCCCCCAAAACATAAAATTGTCTACTCGAGCTATTTCCATCATTTGAGGGGTAAATCTATCTGAATTTGGTAAAACACCAGCACTTTTATTATGTTGATCGTGAGTATGGCCAGAGACAGATGTAGACTCTTCTTCTCATCCATTAATTTCATTAGGTACTATTTCAAACATGGGGTCAGTTAAAGGTACCTGAATGTTTGCACTCGTCTCCTTTATTTTTATGTCAGGTCTGGAATTATGTCCGGTCACCTTAGAGTTTTGCTTTTGGGGAATAACTTCTTGTGTCAGCTCAACTAAGGGATCTGTGTTATCCAGGCTAATTAAAGGGTCATAACTATTTGACAGTTTAATATTGTTTCCAAATAGCCCTTCTTCTAGATTTGGATTTATGCCCAGTGTTCACAGTAGTCCACTCTTCAGCTTCAGCTTCACTATTTAGACTAGTTTCATTTGATTCACATCTCTTTCTTTTCTCATAATTTCCCATATAATTACTGGATAAAGTAGCATGTTCACCATTATTTATTTCGTCATTATTTCTAATACTGTTGTGGGAAAAATTCCCTAGTGAAATTGTTTGATTTTCCTGACATTTTTCAATCACTGCCAGTCTCTTCTAGAAATTTTCTATAGCTTCCCTCAGTACACTGTTGTTAATACATTTGTCGCATATAAAGAGGGTGGTCTGGGGAAGAGAGATAAATAGTGTATACATCGAACAGGTATTACATTTAATACCTGTTTCGCCATCCAAAGTGATTATTACATCCCTCATATTGGCTTTGTCGGTTGTTATTTTATCTACACACACATCTGGAGTAGGCTCCAAGGTTTTTAAATTAGCCATGATCTATAGACTTCCACTTAACTTAGTTATTCCAAAGTGATTGCTTTACTTACAAACAGGAGAATGTGTGTCCACCTCACTCTGTCACACTGCCACACTTGACACACGTGACCACGCAGCACGCGTGTCCTTTGCGCCGTCTTCGGCGTGTCAGACCTGCTCTGCCCTGCGCTGCAGGGCTATCTAAATAGCGAGTGACACCTGGAAGTAACTCACGCTTCCTGGGTTTCCTCACTACTCCAGAGTTCGAATTTTTATCTGGATTTCCCTTGGTGTCACTTAAAATAAAGGTTAACCCCCTTTAGAGTACTTCTGGCCAAAATAAGAGGATAAAAACTGAGAAGTAGTTAGGAATTGTCTTCTCCAGACTACTCTCCTCTGCCTAGGATGTCTAGGGCTCCAAACCTCATGAGATTACGAGGTGTGCAATAGTTCAGGTTGTTTCAAATGTTTTATAGAAAAGCATACAAAATTACACACATTGCATTAAGTTCTATATAAGAGAGTAGTGTACTAGTTTAAAACTTCAGGTAAATCAGTCAGCAAGAGACCTGCTCACTGCAGGGCTATCTAAATAGCGAGTGACACCCGGAAGTAACTCACGCTTCCTGGGTGTCCTCGCTACTCCAGAGTTCGAATTTTTATCTGGATTTCCCTTGGTGTCACTTAAAATAAAGGTTAACCCCCTTTAGAGTACTTCTGGCCAAAATAAGTGGATAAAAACTGAGAAGTAGTTAGGAATTGTCTTCTCCAGACTACTCTCCTCTGCCTAGGATGTCTAGGGCTCCAAACCTAGCGAGATTACGAGGTGTGCAATAGTTCAGGTTGTTTCAAATGTTTTATAGAAAAGCATACAAAATTACACACATTGCATTAAGTTCCATATAAGAGAGTAGTGTACTAGTTTAAAACTTCAGGTAACTTCACTGAACAACTGATTGGAATGCTCACAACTACACTTTAGAAAGTGCACCGCAGTTTAGAAGGTGTAGAACAAAGATTCTGAGTAGGCTGATTGTCAAGCAGAGCAAAGACTAACCATATACTAATGTGAGGTTTGGTCGAAATAAAGACCATTGCTTGTTTCTGTTACATATTCTGTCATGTATCAAGTCTCTGTGAATTCTAAAAAGAGATTTTATATCACATCAATCAATCAGTGGTCATTAGGGGTGTGCAGCAGGTCGGGTACTGCTCAGCCTGATGTTGCAGGCCAGAATCAGGAGAAAGCTGGTCTGGCCTGCTTTGACCCACCTACTGTACCAAATTTGCCAACTGCCCTTTTTTTTACCCTTAACCCCCCAACCCTTGTGACAGACTCCTGCAGTTAGCCAGGCACGGTAACAGGGCACTACTCCCTCTGGCCATCACTTGACCCGACTTGCTCAAGTCATGGTCGGAGAAGATGAGTGGAACCACTCACTCAGAGCACCAGTGCCAGTAGTCAGGCATGTGCACACCTGTTTTTCAGACTGGGGGTGCGGGAAGGACTGGGTGTGCATGCAGCATACTAGTGTGCACAATGGCTGGAGCAGGTGGAGGAGAGGAGGATGAAAACTTGCTGTCTTGGCACTGTACACAAAGGCACGGCTGCTTGAATACTGGGGTTGGGGGTGGGATAGAGACTGGAGAAAAGGGACAACACAAGGGCTGGCTCCAGGCAGTAGAACCCAGTAGCAGTGGTGAGCGACTGGCAGAAGAAGCAGCAGTGACTGCCTGTTAGTTACTTTGTATGTACTAATCATTCAGCACTATTTTACAGTGCAAGGGCTACCATGAGTTGCATCTGCTGCCTGTCAGGGAGGTAATAGAGCGCAGGAAGCTTATTGGCTGCTGGTTGGCTCTTGAAAGGTGATCCTAGGGTCTGAACAATGCTGCAGCAAAGCACAGAACTCACATGAGGAGAGACTGAGAGAGAAAGAGAAAGAGACTGTGCAGACTGGCAGCCAGCTCACAGCTACAACTACAGATTCAGATCACGCTATTAATCTTTGTTTTGTTAAAGGGGACTGAAAAAACACCTGAAAGAAAATATTATAATTATATCTTAAAAAAAATCTGCACTGCATGCAATCCCAGTTCACTGACCCAACCAGGTCTGCCCTTGCCACCAGATACACCTACCCTATTTGATTGGACCACCCCACCAAACAGATTTATTCCACCACAGGACCTACCACCCAGTCCACCTGTTCAAATGGATTTGTCCACCCCATTACAGGACTCAAATCAGGCTGATCCATTACCGGGTTCGGCTCCACCTGCCCTGTTGCCAGGACAGGCCCTGCCTGGCCCACTGCATGTACCTGTCCCCCTAGACTTACCGGTTCCACTATTTCCTCCTATGCTATCTACATTTCATGCCCCATGGTTGGGAGATTTTCTAAGGCTACTTACTCCACCATTGCCCCCTGTCAGAGAGGAAATGAACCCAGAACAAGAGAGCATGGTGACTAGGTGGATTGATGCAAACATTCCTGCCCCAAGCTTTTAAGAATATGGCTGTAACCAGACCAAAATGCATCGGCATTAGCTTGTTTTCTAATGAATAATCAGTGACAGATTCTCAGTGTGTTATATTTAGTATTGATTAATTAACAATTTGTAACCTAATACTTACGAGTGGATTCAAGTGTGTTTGATTTTGTATTATCTGATTAACAATTTATAGCTTAAACCTTACAAATGGTTTTAAATGTGCGATAGTCTGCATCAATTTATAATTTGTTAAAGTGATTCTGTAAGATTAAAATCTAAGAGCTTGCTTTTCTATTTATTGTCAGCTTTAAGCAGAGTTAATTATGAAAGGCAGATTTGTGAATTTACAGACATACTGTGTCCTCATGAGTTCTGAGTGTGACTTTCTCAACTTCAGGCACCTGCTAGGTACTTTCCACTGGTAAACACAGACAGCATATTTTTATCTACCCAATCTAAGCTTTAACAGGTTAGAGAGCAGTCAACTATGTGCAATTGAGTGAAGGCCTAGCAGCATGAGCAGTCAGTTAGTCAACGCCATCCTACTTGTTAAAAGATTGACCACATGAGCGAAAAAACTAACATTTCCCCTATCGTACTGCTAGGCTTCTTCAGAGTAATTTTAACAAAGATTAAAGTGCTACATTTATACAAATTCAAAAAGATAACATGTTAATGACAAACCAATCAGTGATCTATACATGTAATCCAATTATTTAAAGTGCAAGACACATTAAATGTGAGCTTTACTTAACTGTGAAACTTGGAGCAGACATTGGAATTTTCATAACCTATCCTGTACAGAAATCATATAACTTACATCTCCCTAAGGGATGAGAGAGACTATCAGAACAATAAGGTGTTTAATTGGGGAACAAATGAAAATGTAACTCCGAAGTCCATACTTAAGGGTAACAAAAAGAATGGAAGCACATGGGGAGGAAACAGTGCTAGATTACACCACAGGCCCTTCAGATATAAATGGCTCAGAGCCCCCCTCTGAAGGTGAACTGGGGAAATCAGAATCAGGACAGTCCACTGTGTATACCCAGGGGACAAGGCGCAGCCAACGCCAATGCAGAACACATTTCCAAACACCCAATTATCCAAGAAGAGGACAAGAAGGGGGGGCCAGCATGGCAAAAGAGGCAGGAGCAAGTTTTAATACAAAACGCATTGCAAGAGGCAAATATGCTCCACACTTTTGCCCCCACCCCTATGCACCCCACAACTGAGAACTTTGAAACTGACTCTAATAAAGTGGTTTCTAGTGGGTTGTTTCATACTTGCAATAAATCTCCCCATAGTGTAAATTTGACACCAGTGATTAACATTTCTGATTATGTTTTATCCGAAGCAGAATTGTCCATTCTTGGAAAAGGTTTAGCATTTTGTCCATCTTCAGATATTAATGTTTTTGGTACATGCGTAGACCTAAATAAATTTGGTAGAAATTTGACTTTTAAATGCTTGTTTGAAAATATCATTGACACACAAACCAATACTAGGCTTAATCCCCGATCAGAATTTTGCCCTATTCTGAACCCAATTTCCACTTTTGTTCGAAAATGTGAATTAGATCTTGAACAACTTAGAAAAGCACCTGCTGTAGCCTATAGAAACAACTGTAGTAAAGAAGAAAGGTTGCCATTAAGATCTTGAGTGAAAATAAAAATACTGTTATATAGGCTGCAAACAAGGGAGGGGCTGTAGTGGTAATGAACAAAGTGGATTATACCACTGAGGTACATAGATTACTAAGTGACACCTCATTCTATAAGTGTGTTCCTAGACAGATGGCAGCACACTTTAAAACAGAAATAAATATGTTAAGTGATAGTTATGTGAGGGGTTATATCACAGATGTAATCTATTATACTATGACAGTGAATTGCCCCATAGAACCGGTTCTTTATATACTACCCAAAATACACAAAAGTATTTCACAACCTCTGGGATGGTCTATAGTTTCTGGGCGTGGATGGTTAACAGAACCCTTGTCCATGTATTTGGATCAGTTCCTACAACCACTAGTGCAAAACCTTAGATCTTATGTTAGAGATTCAACAGAAATTGTCAGATTAATGGGAGAATTATGGATGGAACCAGAGTGGTATTTTGCAGTGGTTGATGTGAACTCATTGTATACAGTCATTCCCCATTCGGAGGGACTGGATGCAATGACCTATTTCTTGGAAACAAGAACAGAAGAGGAATGTGTGATAAATCCCACACACTTTTTAGTCAAACTGGCTCATATGGTGTTGCAGAAGAATATCTTTTTATTTCAGGATAAGCTGTACCACCAGATAAGAGGTACGGCCATGGCCCCTAGTTATGCCAACCTGTTTGTGGGAAAATGGGAATATGATCATCTGTACAGTGCCGCCACAAATCCATATTTACACAAGGTGGATTTGTGGTGGTGCTTTACAGATGATATCCTAATTGTGTGAAAGGGAACTAAGGAAGAGTTTGTGTCCTTCATTAACTGGATAGAACAGACCAGTAGTTGCTTAACGTACAAGTATGGAATTAACCAAACAGTTAATTTTTTTGATTTGAAATTATACAAAGATGGGAAGGGAGGAGTGTGCACAACTTTATTTCAGAAAAACACTGACAGCAATAGTTTGTTGCGGTTTGATAGCTGCCACCCTTATCATGTGCATTACAATATTCCTAAGGGACAATTAGCACCTTACTGAATTGTACAGAAAAAAACAGAATACATACAGAAAAGAGAAGCCCAGATCCTTAGATTCCAAAAAAGAGGCTATAATAGACAGAGCATTGCTTCTGCCATACAGAACGTGAATAATTTGAGTAGAGAACACACTTTGCAATATGCTGATAAAACAACAAATGACACTATGGGGTGCCCTTTCATAACCAACTTTTCTAGAAGATCAGAAGATGTAAGACAGATAATAAGCAGTAATTGGTCCATACTTCAATTGGAAACAAGGCTCAAAACCACAGTGGAACAAGGGCCTAGAGTAATATTTCATAAATGCAGAAACATTGGGGACATGGTGGTTAGTAATATACTACCAGGACCTGAACCACTAAGACAAACTTTGCTAGCCCTGGCTCCTGTAGGTACACACTGTTGTGGCAGATGCACTTTCTGTAAATACATACACATGTAAAGAATGTCCACACCCCTCCATGAACAGGATGATACAAATAAGGGATTTTATAACGTGCAACAGTAATGGCATTATATACATGTTGAATTGTATATGTGGGGCTTTATATATTGGCAGAACAACCAGAAAGTTCCATACTAGAATGAGGGAACATGTGGTAGCAATTGAAAAAGGAGATCTTTCTTATGCAATAGCTAGACACATAGTGGGGGATAAATCTAACAAACACCAAATTCAATTTATAGGGATTGAACAAGTCAAGATAGGAGATGGAGGGGGAGACCTCAACAAACTTATAGGACAAAGGGAAAGTTATTGGATTTTTCAACTAGGGGCACGTCGGAACAAGGGCCTTAATGACAGCATTGATTTGTCCGCCTTCCTAAAAAAGTATAGGTGTTAGTCCAGATGGGATAAAATTCATAAGGTGCTGTTTACATATTTGGCCCTATCAACAAAAGGGAAAAAAGGGGTTGGAATTATCTGTCTGTAACGAATAATGAGAATGTCGGTGCCTGGAGCAGAATGATACATATGCATTCACTATAGTAGCTAGACAAAAATAATCAGTTACATAAATCTAACTATAAAGATGTGCAATAGATGTTTGAATATTTAACACACAAATGTGAATATGGTTCATTTGGTGTGTTTTATAAATAAAAAAATTAAAAACTAAGATGTAAGTTATACGATTTCTGTACAGGATAGGTTATGAAAATTCCAATGTCTGCTCCAAGTTTCACAGTTAAGTAAAGCTCACATTTAATATGTCTTGCACTTTAAATAATTGGATTACATGTATAGATCACTGACTGGTTTGTCATTAACATGTGATCTTTTTGAATTTGTATAAATGTAGCACTTTACTAAAGGAATAATGCCCGACAGGGTGGGTGTTATGCTGGGATAACATCCCACCTGGGTGGTTGGGCCCAAGGCCACCGCCGAGGGCGCCCAACACCCAAGGTATGTGGATGTTGTCCCAGCATAACACCCACCCTGGAGGGCATTATTCCCATTATACAATGGCTCGTTAATTTTAAAAAGACAGAAAGATGAGGAAAAAATGCATTTTAAATACATTTTGTGTTTGATTTTCAATGGAGGTGTACTGAAGAAAAAGTAGTTCTGTTTTGGCCAGTAGGTGGTGCTGCTGCTAAACAAATTGATGTGTTTTGAATGTGTCTGCTGCCCCACACACACAAACAACTGTATCTTGTTTGCAGTTCTCTCGGTACAGTTTGCTTAATGTACGGGACAGTATCAGTGTGGATTACACAATTTGATCGGAGCTGCCAGCGTGTCACTGTTCTGTGAGACTCGGTTTTAGCACTGTGAACAGAAGGCTGTGACAGTATGGAAGTCTGTGACAGTACATGGCAGGATGTAGGAGGATTAGTTTTGGAGATTACAGGTGAGCTGGGATCGGGAACGCTGGAGAAAACTGTCAGTCCGTGACTGTTGACAGTTTGCGCTTTACTGAGTTGAGGATTGCGGTTTTGAGGTAGGAAGCGAGCGCAGCATATTTCGAAATTGGACGTGTTCAACTATCGTAGCTGCAGAGTGAGTGGACTTCGGGGCTTCCATTTGTTTATGTATTTTTAAACTGTCTGAGTTGGGAATGTTAACGTTGTGGCAGCATGGTTACCAGGGTGGCGTGTGACACGGAGCACAGTTGTTAAGCAGGGCCGGAAACTTCGATTCCGTGCACAAGAAGAACTGCTGTAGCTGCTGCTTGGGACGATAGTGGAGTGATATTTTGTTTACTTGGAATGCGGTCGTCAGTGCACTGGGAGTAGAGTCGGGATGTTATGCTGGGATAACATCCCGGTTACTGTCCCAGTCTGACCAATCGGGGACAAGGATTTTCTCTTGCCATTGTATAATCTTTGTTAAAATTACTCTGAAGAAGCCTAGCAGTAAGCTAGGGGAAACTGTTTTTTTGTACTTTTGCCACCTATTCCAGTTAATGCGCTATCAGCATTTTATAAAATAGACCTTATCAGCAATATTTATGGTCTGTGTGGTTTGTGTTTGGTGCTACGGGTGCTACAAACTTTAATTTTTTATTGACTTTCCATTAATAGCACCATAGCAGAGCGTCCCGGTGTTCAGTTCCTTTTGAGTTTCTCACTACATGAGCGATCAACCTTGTATAATCAGGTAAACAACCAACCACAATGGATAGTCAGATGTTCACACCATTGTTTAAAGTGAGATCCTTCTCAAGCTGTGTGCCTCGCTTAAGAAGACAATGTAACTTAATATTTAAAGAAAATTCCCCGACTATATCAAACCCACGTTTTAGTCTAAGCAATTCCCTATACAAGTCAGATGTCACTTAAATGATAGCTTTTCAGCATCTGATTTTGAATCAAATGGCCATTTAGCTTAAAAGGACTATTAAGAGCTAAAACTATCAAAGCAACTGGCCCTCTTTACTGCAGCAACAGAATATATAACCCCCAGCAATCTAAGGTGAGGTAAGGAGTTCCAGAGGGAGAACCAAGAGTCACCTCAACTCTCAGGACCTCACTTGGACATCAGTTGGTACTGGTCAGTGAGTGTTACCTTCACCTCAGGCATAGGATCTGAGGTTGACAATTTGCCTGCATTATTTTTATTTCTTTTGGTCTGCGTCGAAGAAATTATTTTCTGCTTTGCACTGCTGTTCAGGTAAAATTCATAACTGCATTTTGAATCATAATTGCATTCTAAATTGTGACTGTATTTTGATTTGTAACTGTCTATTCATATCAATGCCAAAATTACTCTGTAACTTTTAAACATTAATCTCAAAGTAAAATTATTTCTAACCATGAATCCTGACTTCAGTTTTGCTTCTCAATTTAATATAATGAAGTTAAGGGCAATGGACTTAGAAACTAGTAAACTGAAAAATAAGTCAGAATTAGACTTCTGTTTTGTGGGTCATGCCGATAGTCTTAAGATAACAGTCCCAGGTTATATTCACATGCTTAATTGTACATGTTTTGTATGTCCAGAATTACTACATAAATATTTAGGTTAGTGTTTCATTAATTCTGATAAGTCACTTGTGCAAAATGTATGACTGTCCAAGGCACAAAAACACAGATGGTTTTAAAGTAAACATCAGAATCTTTGAAGAACTAGGAAGGACCCATTGCCCCCTGACAAATAATCATGGCCATAAGGGCACTTTAGACTAATGAACACAGACCAATAGTCTTGATCAGTCAAGTGTCAGAATAATTGTGGCAGGTGATTTCGATCACAATGTAGGTGCCACCCTGCCAGCTCTCTGTGTCGCCACTCCAAACAAACCTTATCCTGACCTAGCACAGTTAATGGATGAATTGGGAAAGTGCCAGACTCAATTAGTGGATGGCACAGAGGGGCTGTCAGTCACCAAAGGTCATGGTGAAAACCGTGTACATGAGACTGAGTGAGAAAGTCATATCGGAGAGCCGGAAGGCTTTCCATATAACTCAAATGGTGAATCCCAACATGGAAATAACAAAAACTCATATGATACTCAAGACTTACATGGTGACCCCAGGCAACACAACAGTAACTCTCAATATTCAGAGGGCGAATCTGAAGATATACTTAGTGACCCTCAAGTTCTTACATCACACACCACACACATAGATAAACTACGTAGCATACAAAGTGCCCCATCCATCTTCAACCTCAAACAAATAGAACAAAAACCAAATCACTCAAAAGACGACACCCCCACCACGTCTCATGGGTCTCAAGGAAATCACAGTAATTAAAAATTTAACAAAACATATATCAAAAACACCCAAGCAAGTGGCTGATGAGGCACCATACGTAGATCCTATTGAGGAATTCCAACTTCCTCAACCATATTCAGAAAATGAATTTGACAACTCAGATTTAGATTCCGATACAAGTTACAGACAGTTCCCTACTCCCCCGTTCTTTCACCCATATATCACAACATCAGACTTGCCAAAGTTCTAAACACACTCCCCCTCCCCACATGGACATTCAACACCTCACTGCCTGAACTCTCAAGCCCTACAGCAAAACCCATACCCTTCACCACACACACTCATCAATTCCCAAAAATCAGACTACTCCACCTTCAAACCAAACCTCTCCGCTTTCACCAAGCCAGCATTCAATACATCAGCCGCAATCCACTCAAACTCCCAGCTACTACCCCCTAACATAGAACTCCCATGCCTCAACACCAAACTTCACAAACTCCTAATCAAAATCAAAATCAAAATCCACCCCCACTCCCTCAAGATCATTGTTATTTACCATTTACTCATAGTAATCCAAAAATCCCCACGCCCAATACTGTATTAGACGTTATACCCCACTTACCACAAATACAGGCACACCTAGTTACATGTTTAGAGCATGAAATACAATTTGATCCTGAAATATCCCAAATACTTAAAACAAAAGCAGTCTTGGTGACTTGCCTTTTTTAACTTTATACAAGGCAACAAAATACATTTGCCCCGAGTTCTGGCATTATACAGGACACTTCTTGAATATATGTTCTAAGATTGTCAAAGAGTGACAATGGAAAATGTACTTTATAATATTTGGGAAAGGCACTATTGTTATCAAACAACCAAGCACAACACCAGCCCAATCACCACCTCATTTCCCACAGCCAATTGTTTCTTCAACTCCTCAGTCATCACCACAGGTTGACTCTGCCACTCAGGCACCACAAAATTCACCCCAATTCACAGTAACCATTCAAAACCCAGTCACTGTCCATAGTCCCATGCCTGCCTATTCACAGAACTGGGCACCATCACCAATGGTTGTCAACCCCATCCAGCCAGCCCCGGTCCAGACACCTGTCCAACAGTCCACCATGCCAGCCCACAGTGACCATGCCATCTCCTCAGCCTCAACAGGGACAATTCCCTTCTCTGGCTCTTCAGTGACACCTTCCTAAGCAACACCCACAGGGGCAATTGCCCATTCCCATTACACATGGACAAATACCCACTCAACCTTCTCAAGCCCAAATCCCATGCAGACTTCACAAGCACAATTGCCCAACCAACCCCTCCAGGGACAACTCCCGACTCAGTCACCTCAAGGACCACCACCCACTCAACATGCACAGGGATCTTCAACTATGGTGCCCCTGGTTCCAATAGGCCAAATTAGAAAAAAATAAAATTAGTCAAATTACTTATGGATCAATTGTGCCTACATGGAGGCATTACCTTAAGCAATATTCATAGACATGCAACACAACTCAGAGTTTTTCCAAGAGTATGGGGAAGACATGCTTTTGGAAGCATTAAAACATTCCTTAGATGCAGTTAAATACAAACTTTTCAAAAACCATTATGACGCAGGTAAATCTGTCATTTACTGCCTCCATCATATATATGATCCACAGACAGAGGGCTTTGTTTTGTAGGTCATGGCGATACTCTTAAGATAACAGTCCCAGGTTATATTCACATGCTTAATTGTACACATTTTGCATCTCCAGAATTATTACATAAATATTTAGATTGGTGTTTCATTGATTCTGATAAGTCACTTGTGCAAAATGTATGACTGTCCAATGCACAAAAACACAGATGGTTTTAAAGTAAACATCAGAATCTTTGAAGAACTAGGAAGGACCCATTGTGTCCTGACAAATAATCATGCCCATAAGGGAGCTTTAGACTAATGAACACAGCACTTTTGTGGACCAAGATCAAATAGTCTTGGTCAGTCAAGTGTCAGAATAATTGTGGCAGGTGGTTTAGATCACAATGTAGGTGCCACAATTATTCTATCTGACACTTGACTGACCAAGACTATTTGATCTTGGTCCCCAAAAGTGTTGTGTTCAATAAAGTCTAAAGTTCCCTTATGGGCATGATTATTTGTCAGGGGGCAATGGGTCCTTCTTAGTTCTTCAAATATTCAGATTACTTTAAAACCATCTATGTTTTTGTGCCTTGGACAGTCATACATTTTGCACAAGTGACTTTTATCAGAATTAAAGAAACACCAACCTTAATATTTATGTAGTAATTCTGGAAATGCAAAACGTGTACGATTAAGAATGTGAATATAACTTGGGACTGTTATCTTAAGAGTACCGTCATGACCCACAAAAAAGAAGTCTAATTCTGACTAATTTTTCAGTTTACTAGTTTCTAAGTCCATTGCCCTTAACTTCACTATATTAAGTTGAGAAGCAAAACTGAAGTCAGGAGCTAGAAGGCAGAATTTCACTGTTCACTGATGACACAAAGCTCTGTAGCAGAGTAGACACACCAGAGGATGTAGACAGAATGAGAAGGGACCTGCAGAAACTTGAAGAATGGTCAGGGGTTTGGCAGTTGAAATTCAATGCAAAGAAGTGCAAGGTAATGCATTTGGGGCACAAAAACCCTGGCACAATATATCAGTTAGGGGGGTGAGGATATAACATGCATCAAACAGGAACGGGATCTTGGGGTTATCATCTCTGATGACCTCAAGGTAGGGAAACAGTGTGACAAGGCAGCAGGTAAAGCAAATAGGATGCTGGGATGTATAGGCAGGGGCATCACCAGCAGGAAAAGGGAGGTCATAATTCCGCCATACAAGACACTAGTGAGGCCCCACCTGGAGTACAGTGTACAGTTCTGGAGACCATACCACGTAAGGACATAGACAGGGTAGAGAAGGTTCAGAGGAGGGCAACAAAGATGGTGCATGGATTGCATCACAAGTCCTATGAAGACAGGTTGAAGGAACTGAACATGTACTCCCTGGAGGAGAGTCGGGAGAGAGGGGATATGATAGAGACATACAAGTATCTCACAGGGAGGAACAGGGTGCAGGAATACACTATTTTTAAGCGAAAAAGATGTTCCAGGACTAGAGGGCATGGGATGAAGTTGGAGGGAGGATGATTCAGAGGAAACATGAGGAAGAATTTCTTCACAGAACGGTTGGTGGACAAGTGGAACACCCTGCCAGAGGAAGTGGTGGGGGCTGAAACAATCACGGGATTTAAGAATGCATGGGATAGACATAAAGGAATTCTGGAGTTCAGGGGTAAGGGGCAACAGACTTCTAGAAAAACATAAAGTGAACTTACAAGCTCAAATGGGCAGACTGGGTGGGCCATAGGCCCTTATCTGCCAACACTGTCTATGTATCTATGTATCTATGTATGATTCATGGTTAGAAATAATTTAACTTTTGATATTAATGTTTAAAAGTTAGAGTAATTTTGGCATTGATATGAATAGGCAGTTACAAATCAAAATACAGTCACAATTTAAAATGCAATTATGATTCAAAATGCAGTTATGAATTTTACCTGAACAGCAGTGCAAAGCAGAAAATAATTTCTTCGACGCAGACCAAAAGAAATAAAAATAATGCAGGAAAATTGTCAACCTCAGATCCTATGCCTGAGATGAAGGTAACAAACTCACCGACCAGTACCAACTGATGTCCAAATGAGGTCTTGAGTTGAGGTGACTCTTGGTTCTCCCTCTGGAACCCCTTACCTCACCTTAGATTGCTGGGGGTTTATATTAGGGCTGTTTACACTCCAAATATTTCCAGAATACCACTAATAGTGGCCATTCTGAATATTCAGATGGCCGTTCCGAATACCTCACTATTCGGTATTTGGGTAAGGTATTTGGGGAACGAGATTTTCTAGTCTTGCAGAGCTTCCTTGGCCAATCAGAGGCTTCTCAGTTCTGCAGATCATGTAATCTCCTCACTGTGAGACAGCATTCTCAGAGGAGCAATCATGCTTCACTCACAGAGCTTCTCAAACTGCAGAATCTTGTTGTTGAACTGTTTTTTTAGTTGGAGTGTGATCCTTAAGTTTTAAGGAGACTTTTTGTGACTGATTTTTTTGATTTTTTGCTAAGTTACACAGGGAGTAGCAGCCTAGCCTAGGAGAGAGGGAAGACTGTGTCTGCATCCCCATCCCCCACTGCATTCATCCATCCCACACTGACTGCTCTAGTGTGTGATTTGGTTTGGTTTAGATATTGTTTATTTTGTGGCAGCAGCGGCTTTTGTTGTTGCTCTCAGTAAAGGTCAGGCTTTAGTTTTCTATCTAGTGTGACACAATTATATAGCATAATATAATAATTGAGGGTAACTGACTGTTTCTGGGCTCAGTAAACAGTAATTCAGAGAGGGTTTTACTAATTGCTGCCACTGCCAGTGCATATTGCGCATAGTCCCCCCCCACCCCGGGGTTCAACTTTAAATTTCCAGTCCACACCAAATCTCGGTGAAATCTCAGTAAAGTTAATATAGTATTATAAAATATAATGTAATATATATAATTTTGGGGAGCTGTTTCTGGGCTCAGTAACAGTCATTCACAGAGGGTTGTTTGCTAAGCAGCGTCGCCGCTTTAGCGCCTAGTGGCCTCCGGCCCACACCCCCAGTGTTAAAGTGTGAACCATACAAAAATATGTAGTAGTGTGAGTGTGACAGGCTGCTGACTGTGATGCAACTGAAAATTAATGACAATCTGATTTTGTTTAGAAAAAGAAAGTAGTCTGACACCTAATCTCCCCCACACTACTGTGTCCGAGTGCTGTAAGCGCAGAGCAAGTCACACATCTGTCTGCTCTTACAGTGTGTGGATTTTCTTCATTTAAAGAGATTTATTTTGTGTCAGAAAAGAGCCCTTTCTTTGCTCAGTAAAGTCAGGTTTTAGTTTTCTGTCTAGTATGACAGAATTAATTTGGGGAACTGTTTCTATGCTCAGTAACAGTCGTTCACAGAGGGTTGTTTTGTTTGGTAAGCATCACTGCTTAGTGGCCCCCAACCCCAGTGGTTAGCATTACAATCCACACAAACTATAATAGTGTGAGTGTGACAGGCTGCTGCCTGTGAAGTAACTGAAAATTTATGTCAATCTGATTTAGTTTTGAAAAAGAAAGTATTTTGGCACCTAGTCTCCCCACCCCACTGCGCCTGAGTGTAAGCGCAGAATGAGTCACGCATCTGTCCATCAGTTTTTTCCAAGGTCTTTCAGTGTGTCAGGTGTGGCACAGTGAATTGTGTGTGTGTTGGGCCCATACCTCTCAACTGTCCCTGATTTTCAGGGATGTCCCTGATTTTGCCTCAAAATTTTCCTCTGTCCTTCATAAAATTTCTGGTTTTGTGACTGAACAGTGTGGATTGTAAGCATAACATAATATTAAACATTAAAGTTACAGACTAGTTCTTCATCAGAAAATGCTTCTTACACTAATTCCCTTATTCCTAACAGCTTTCTGAGTGAGTATTACCAATTTTTAAGACGTGTCCCTGATTTTGAGTCTCTGTCCCTGATTTTTTTAAGCCTTGTCCCTGATTTATGAGGTAAGAGGTTGAGAGGTATGGTTGGGCCTGTTGGGTACGGTTCAGTTGTGGACTTATTTGCAAGCTGCATATATTACACCCGCAGTTACACACATAGTTGCATACCATAACAGAAATAAAAATATTTGCCTGTGTTAATTAATCATTAATCAGCTTCACAGGTGGTCGTGAGAGCAATCAGGATCTCCTGCCCTCCCCTGAGCCCCGCAGAACATCGAATCTTCCCAGCTCCACAGGTGGTCGTGAGAGCAATCAGAATCTCCTGTCCTCCCCTGAGCCCCCAGAACACCGAATCTCCCCAGCTTCACAGGTGGTCGTGAGAGCAATCAGGATCTCCTGCCCTCCCCCGGGCCCCACATAATGCCTAATCTCCCCAGCTTCACAGGTGGTCGTGAGGGCAATCAGGATCTCCGTTGAGCCCCGCAGAACGCTGAATCTCCCCAAGTATTAAGCTGAAGCCTAAGGCAGAGCAGCACCAGCTTGTTCTCTGCTCTGGGAGTGGTGTCCCTGCTGGCGCTCTGCACCAGCTGCCCCACCACCCTCACCACCACCCTTGGTGAGCTGTCACATTTATAGGCTGTCCCTCGTGACTGCCAGAACCAATCAGTCCACTTTTCCCTCTGCAGGGTATTCACTTCCGACACTAGTGGCTGCTCTAGCAGCTGCTGCTTAAACTCAGCTTAACATGTTGCCTCTCTCTCTCTAGCCATAGTCTGCCTGCTTACAACTACCTTATCCCTCCCACCCTCCTCCTACCCGGAACAGCAACCACTACCAAGCTCCCTAACAATCAGCACTGTGGTTACCACTATGCACTGCCACACAACCTCCTCCTTTGAGCAGCCCCTTCTTAATCACACATATAACTGGGAACTTGGAGCTGCCATCCTCCCCCCTCCTTCCATGAAAGGTTGATAGCCTTAAGTGTCTCCTCCCACTCAGCTCCTCACCTACCTCGAGCACACCTCCGCAACCCCCTGCCCGCCACAAGTTACATTGTGCCATGCTTCTAGCAAAACAACTATTGACCCTGCTGCTCCTCCTAGCCATGGATGTTGAGCATAACCCTGGTCCAAACTCCTTCCATACTGGACACCTCAATACCCCTGCTCTCCATTTACCAAGGGGTTTCAAAATAGCACACCTAAATATTTGCAGCCTCTTGAACAAACTCACAGCACTCCAACCAAGCATCCTATCTCTGTGCCCTGTTATCCTAATCATTACTGAAACCTGGCTGAAGCCCCACAATCCAGATGCAGAGTTCTCTATCCCTGGCTACTCCCTCATTCGGCAGGACCGTCAGGGCAAAAGGAAGGGTGGGGGCACTGCCATGTTCATCTTGTCCAAGCTCCAGTTCACCCCAATCATGCTCTCCTTGCCCACGCAGTCTATAGACTCCTTGTTAATCAAAATCTCACTCCCTCACTCAATTCACTTATACATAGCTGGGTTCTACTGCTCCCTGGGTACCCCGCTGCCCATCATCCTGGACCACTTGGGCACCCTAAAATCCCTCACGGCCGGTGATGAGCTACATATCCTTGGTGATTTCAACCTGAACTGGCTCTCCAGTGCTAGCTCCAAATTACGAAGCCAGGTGAATGCGCTAAACCTGTCCCAGCATATCACAGAACCCACTTGCCTGAATCACAAATCCAAGAACCATACCTCATTGGACTAGGCCCTAACCTCCCACCCCCATTGTATACTTGATGCAGGCCTCCTACCGGACTCTCAGTGATCACCACATGGTATACATGGTGCAGAAAATATTCAGACCTAAGGCTGTGCCCCCCACCCCTGTACTCACTAGGCCCTAAAAATCCCTGGACCTGACAGTGCTCCTATCTGACCTGTATAATGTTGATTTGTCCTACATCCCACGGGCACCCTCCATCGATGCTGCCCTTGAATTCTTCACGGCCAGATTTCTTGCCATCTGGGACTGCTATGCACCACTCAGAAGGTCCAGGGTAAGGGGTGCCCACTTGCATTGGGTGACCGCTGGCCTCATAGATCAATTTCGAGACAGAGACTGAGCCTGGAAATCCCTATAAGGTAACAGAAGTGGCACTTCAACACTACCGTTCACTGCGAAATGCCTGCACGAGATTTATCCGGCAGGCAAAAACTAATTACTTCAAGGCCTCCTTCCACTCTAACTTTAATCACCCAACAAAGTTCTGGAAGTCCATTAAATCTCTTCTTCCCTCTGACCCAACCCCCCACACCTGCCCTCAACATAGCAGGTAACATTGTCACTGCACCAAGCTCTGTGGCCACTGAGCTTAACTCCTTTTTCACAAACTCCACATCCTCTTTCTCGTCCTCTATTTTGCCCCACCCCATACAGCCACCCCTATCTATCCCACCCACTCCTCCATCCTCCCACTTCTCCTTTTGCCTAGTTACCCCAACAGAGGTATTAAAAGCCCTTGGGTCACTCAACACCTCCAAAGGTAAATGTCCCTCGGAACTTGACTCCAAAATGCTCCACCTATCTGTCCCAGCCATTGCCAGCGCACTGGCCACTCTTAAACCACTCCTTCATGCATGGATCAATCCCTTCTAAATGGAAACAAGCCACAGTCGTCCTTCATAAAGGTGAAGATCCCTCCTTCCCGGGCAACTACCGCCCTATCTCGCTTCTCCCCATCCATGCCAAAAATCCAGGAATGCCTTGTGCTCTCCCAGCTCTCCTCCTTTCTCAACTCCACCTCCTACTTCACTCTGTACCAGGCTGGTTTTAGGAAGTCGCACTCCACCATTACCTCTCTACTAAGACTCACCGACTCCATTCTCACAGAAATGTATAATGGGGGTATCACCTCAGCTATCTTCATCGATCTTGCAAAGGCCTTTGACACGGTCTCTCACACCCTGCTTCTGGCCAGGCTCTCCCTCGCCAGGCTATTAGGTTCTGCCACCAGTTGGTTCCATTCTTACCTGGCAGGCAGGTCTTTCCGAATTGGCTCTTCCATTTCTATCTCCCTCCCTGTCACTACAGGGGTCCTCCAAAGATCAGTCCTTGGCCCAATGCTGTTTTCCATCTTCCTAAATGATCTGCCTTTGGCCTGCCCAGATACTTCCATTCACATGTATGCAGACGATACAGTACTGTAATGCTCTGGTCCATCCTCCTCAGAAGTATCAACCAGACTTCAGCAGGACTTCACCAATGTCCAACTCTGGTTTTGTTCTAATCAACTTTTTCTAAATCCTAAGAAAACTGTCTCCCTCACATTCGGCACAAGGGCAAAACTCTTGACTTCACACCACCCCTATCTATCATACCCTTGATGGCTCCCCCCGGGGGCGTGTACATCGTTCCGTTACCTTGGGGTCTGGCTAGATCAGCACCTTGACGTTTCTGCACATATTGGAGCAAATCACAAGAAACTGTACCCCATGCTGGGTGCATCATACTGCAATAGAAGTTGCATCCCCCTGCCGACGTGCACAGCAATCATGCAAAAAAATGATTCTCCCTATACTGGATTATGGGGACATAGTCTATAGTGCAGCTCCCAAGTCCTCCCTCACCGGACTTGATCCTCTCTTCAACTCATTCTGTTTTGCCCTGGCCTGCCCACCCCCCCCCACAACCCATCACTGCGATCTATATTGGTCCTTAGACCTCCCTTCTCTCCAAGATCGGAGAAGGATCCACTGCGCCAGGACCACAGCTAAATTCTGGGCACGGTCCCTCCCCTCTTACCTTGCGGCTGCCCTCACAGCTCATCCCCCGCCTGCTTATTTGCTCAGGAACATGGACTCCTGGCTTCTCCTTATCCCTCACATGTACACCGCTACTGGCCAGGCTGCCTTTCAATACAGAATGCCAAAATTATGGAACTCTGTGCCGGTAGACATTAGGCATACCAGCACACACAGGCTCAACTCTCTCCTCAAGACACATTTCACCTCCACATGCTCTTGCAACTTGCACGGCTGAGGGCCTTGAATCGTGTCCATCACCAACTTCTGCCCAGTTTACTGAGCTGCTCTGCTCCACACTTGTATTCTCACAGAACCCTCCCTATGCCATACCAGTGTACTCTTTTCTATAAGCTACCACTGTAGTTACTGCTATGCATTATAGACCCCCTCAGCTGGTAGTTAGTGGTCCAGAACTGTACCACTATACTCATTGATACATGTGCATTATTGCCTTTTTCTTTTCGTTACAGCACATCCAATCTGAACATGTTGTGCATATACTCCACTGGATTTTCTACCGTTGCCTAACTGTATATTCGATTGTATCTTCTATTTGTATTTCTACTGTATTTAATTTCTTTTTCCCCACTCCCCCACCCCCAGGGCGCATCTGGAATAGAGCGGTACCCTGCTCAGTATGCCTGCCTGGTAAAACTCAAATAAATAAATAGCACTTCTATTGATTGTAACATTAACCAGCAGCAGTATCATGTCTGGTTATAAGCAAACCCGTAAAAGGACTTGGCCTCGCCCCAGCAAGTCCACAGCCCTGCCTGTACCAAGCACGGCAAGCAGCAGTGATGCCAGATCAGAAGGTACTTACATTCATCTGGATGCATTCGGCGTCCCAAAATATTTTTTCACCTAGCAAGGTGGTAAGCTCACATAGTACCTTGGGTGGTGAAAGAAGCTCTAGTAGTAGTAACCTAATTGGTAGCACTGTCACCATCAACAGTAGCAGCCACCCATTTTCTGTCCTGGTCTTCTATGGCAGTAGTAGGAGGGCATTACAGTTTAGCAGAGCTCCAAGTGAGGAAGTAGCAGCCACAACCACTGTCTTGAGTCACCCTGTAGCTTCTGCCACTCTTCCAGATGTTTCACCCCTTGCCACCACTAGCGTACTGCCAGTCCCTATGACCACCTGTAGCACAAACACATTAGCCAGTGACATCAGTGCCACTTTTGCTGTCCCTGTCACTATACACCAGGAAGAGAGCAGGCTCAGACTTCATAGAGCCATACTATCTGAAATGTGCCTACCATGTGCTTGCAGGGTCACTCACCCACCTATTCAACATGTCACTCTCCCAGGGTAGCCTCCCCCCTCAATGGAAAAAAGCCCATGTCATCCCTCTATTAAAAGCAGGTGACCCCTGCGATCTAAATAATTACAGACCGATCTCCCTCCTCCCCATCCTGTCTAAATTACTAGAAAAAATAGTGTGTGGCCAGCTAGGGGTATACTTAGAATCCAGAAGCCTATTAAACCCGGTTCAGTCCGGATTCAGAGCAAAGCACAGCACCATAATAGCCCTAGCTTAGGTGACCAATGATTGGCTCTTAGACCTTGACAACAAGAAGCATGTCTGTGCCATTTTCTTGGATCTTAGTAAGACATTCGAAACAGTCAATCACAGCCTGCTTCTTTCCTCCCTAAGTACCTTAGGCCTGGATCATAAATCTATGCACTGGTTTGCAGACTACCTCAGAGAACAGAAACAGCAGGTTAAAGCTGAAGATGATCTTTCTCCACTAAAACCTATGCATAGGGGCGTGCCCCAGGGCTCTATCCTTGGTCCCCTCCTCTTGGCAGTCTACACTAACAACATCAATGACCCCATCAAAAAAGCCAACATCCACTTATTTGCAGACGCTATACTGTACTTGAGTCGTCCCACGCCAGAAGCAGCCTGTGAAGACATCCAAGTTGAATTTAACCTTCTATAATACCAGCTCATAAACAAAAAGCTCTTGCTCAATGTGAAAAAGACAAAAGCCATGCTCTTCTCCCCCTCCTTGCATGATGCAATTCCTGCTGGAGGGGGGCTACCCCATAAATTACCACTGTTCTTGGAGAAACACTAGAGTATGTAGCTAAATTCAAATATCTAGGTGTCTGGCTCTATCATAAATATTCCTTCACCACCATCTCGAAGAACTACAGAAGAAACTAAGGCAAAGATTAGGACTATTCTACAGAATTAACCACCTGCTCACAAAGGAGGCCAATATTCAACTGGTTCAAGCTTCCTATCTTTAATAGATTACACAGACCTGCTCTACAGCCACTGCACTGTCTCTGCACTGGCTAAGTTGGACACTCTCTACCACAGAGTTATCAGGTTCATTACTGGCCTTCCACTTTCCACACACCACTACTCCCTGTACTCATCGTTAGGCTGGACTTCCCTTCATTATAGGAGGAATAGAAACACTGCCCTATGGGCCTTCAGAGCGGTGACCAACAAGCTCCCCTCATATGTCTCAGATTGTATTCCCCAGAGTGTGTTAGGCACCTACGCTCTGAGGAGCTATTCCCTAATTGCCCACCAAGTTCCAAGGGTCAACACTCATTTCAGCAAAGCTGTTCTAAGCTTCTCTTTACTCACACTGTGGAATGGTTTACAAAGAAACTTGAAGCTGAGCTGCCCTGTTAGCCTGAATATCTTTAAGGCACTCTATGATCGCTACATGAAAGCACCTTGCAAATGTTTTCCTCACCACTAGCCCACTAATTCCACAACTCCCCCTTTCCATCCTGACGCTCGCCATGTTTCTACCCCTGGCTCTCACTCTTTCCCTATTAACTCTTCCTGCTGCACCCGTCCTTCCCTGTCTACTCCAGCCTGGCTAAAGTCCCACCCCATCCATAGTAGTGCCCCAATTATCTACCCCTCCTCCGTCATTATCATAAACAAGTACATGACAGCCATCGTCACTTTCTGTGGTTTTAGCCCAATTTTTCCCCCAGTCGTCGGTAATATATCCCTCCTCTTTACCTCTCTAACCTGCCACCCCATACACGGCATCTTTCCCCTATATGTGTAGTTGCTGGCTGACTCACTCAAAGATCTCTGCTTATAACCCCTGTATGCCTATGGTTAATTGTACATCTGCTGACTTCTTCAATTGTAAAATGCTTTTTTTTAATTTTTTATTTATTTCAACCTTGTACTGTACTGTATACACTGTATATACTTTTTCTTCCTTGTACATTATTGCTTTTTGTATACCTGCTTCTGTACTATATTTTAATGTATTCATGACCAGGTCCACCTTGCAAATGAGCCTTGCTCAATGGTGCCCACCTGGATAAATAAAGATTTTGTTTGATTGAACCCTGTCCGCCACTATAGCCACCACCACCACCACCACTTCAACAAGTGCCTCCAGTGACAATGTCGAACCCATAGCTACTAGTACTGTAACCACTATTAGTGCAGTTACTGTAACTGTGGCTACTGCCATGACCCTGGATACTGCACCAACAGATATTTCCACAATGCCTGTGACAACAAGTACCCCCACCCTAGGATGCAATTCAAAAGCAGCAGTCATGTTGCTCAGGTGGTTGATGACGTATTACATGAGGAGGATACAGAATTTGCAGACCAGTCTTCTGGCTTCAAATATATTCCAAACCCTAGTGAGCTACCATCATCATCAGCATCTGGCAATGACAGACACCCACATGAGGGACTTTGGGGATGAGTCAGAATATGCCTCATATCTGACTACTAAAAACCTAAGAGCTGCAGAGTCTGCAGACAAATTGAGGAAAGGTGCTAGGAGTCATGAGCAAACATAGGCATGGTCAGCAGGGCAAGCAAGGCGTTAAACCTCCATGTGTCAAAAAAAACAAATCAGTCCACATGAAGTTTCAGAAGGGTTGTGTCACCTCCATCCACACAAGAGAGGGAACGTTCTAATCAAGAAAGTCAGACAGCTGTTGTGGAGGAATATCAAGATGCTGTTGCAGCACACAGTTCAGCTGGTGGTAAAAGTGGGAAAAAAAGGAGTGGCCATGGCCGCCCTATTGGTGCGAAACATGCTGGTTCGAGTAAGGCTGTAAGAAGCTCTGTGTGGCTTCATTTTAGCTTATCCAAAAATTATCCAACTAAGGCAGTGTGTGGGCTGTGTCACACCATAATTAGCAGGGGAAAAAATGTCTCTCACCTAACTACCAAGGCAATGAGCAATCATTTGAAGCTGAAGCATGCCAGTGCACTGCGGGGATCCAGTGTATTGCCCCACAGTATGCTGACACTCTTGTGGTACTGGTGGGGGTCCAGATCATGTTGATTCCCAGTCACAAAGCAGTGTTGATCGTCATCATGTCAGTGAGTCTGACAGTTTCTTCGTGCCCATCCACACCAGTGACAGTCCATCACAAAACAGTGTCAGGACAAACTACGGCTGCCTCTTTGCCTCCTGATGATTCATCTGTTACATGGTCCACAACATCTCCCCATGCAAGGCATCAGACCCCATTACAGTCCCAGACTTCTTTGGCACCCATTATGAGGTCCTTTAATGCAAATACTAAATCTCACCTGTCACACCCATGTGCACAACAGATCACCCAGTTAATTGGGGAAATGATTGCAATTGATCTTCAGCCATTTTCAATGGTAGAAAACATTGGTTTCAGGTGGCTGATGCAACATTCGCACCCACAGTATCAGATACCATCACGCTCAACATTCTCCCACACCGTTGTGCCCAACATTTATGAAGATGTGTGCAAGGCAGTCTTACAGCGACTATCAAATGCAGTCAGGGATGTGTTCCATTGCACAACAGACATATGGAGTAGCACAAACTCCAACCATGCATACATGTCACCGACTGCACATTGGTGTGTGCAGCAGACCTAACTGGTACAGGCAGTAAATGTGCAGGTCCACATACTTCCTGTCATTCTCCTGGTGTAGGCTCCACAATGTCTCATAGCAGGTCTGCACTTCTGAATGTGTCCGTTATGCCTGTGGATCACCGATCCACCAGCATTTTGGCATCTTGCAAGACATGCTGCGTGTGTGGACTGAAGACATGTCGCTGTGTTGGTTTCATTGTGACTGACAATGCAGCAAATGTGATAAAGGCCTTGTCTAATGGGTACTTTAAAGGCATCCGTTATGCACACACTTTGAATCTGGTGGTGACAAAGTCCATCTGCAAGACAGAGGTTGATCAAACACTTAAGACAGCAAGAAAAATGTGCGCCCATTTCCATCACTCGGTGAAAGCCCCAAACCAACTGCATCAGGTGCAAGAAGCGCATTCAGATAGCACAGTACAGGCTGATACAGGATGTGTCACCACAGTGGAATTCAACATTCTACATGTTGCAAAGGATACTGGAGCAGAAGTGAGCTCTCCATGAAATGAGTATGGAGACAGACATTGGGGGAATTCTCAGCCACCAGGACTGGGCTGTTATTGAAGGAACAGTAAAGGTGCTTGGTCCTTTTGAAAGAATCACACATGACATGAGTGCAGAATCTGCACTGCTGAGTCAGGTCATCCCTGCAGTCCAGATACTGAAGAAGTGACCTGCAGTGATGGCCCTTGTACACAATCTAACAACTGAATTAGGGAACAGGTTCCTAGATATTTGTGCCACTAAGCCATATGTTTTTTCAATGATGCTGGACCCGAGGTTTAAGTGCGAGATACTGCACCTTGAAATGCCTGCCCACCGAGTCAATGAGTTTCATCAGCAGCTGTGATCAGAGCTCACCTTTACAATGTGTGCCACGGATGTGATGCCTACCAAAGTAGCCCTGGAAGACCAAGAACAGCAGGTGGAGGATGAATCAGAAATGGAGGAAGAAGACTGCTGGGCACAAATCCGTTCATCCCTACAGGCGGAGCAAAGAAAATGAAATGAGTAGCACCCACTCTCGGCCAGCAACGTTTTGAATTGCTTCTTGACAGAAGCTCTTGAACCCATCTCAGTCGATCCACTGGAGTACTGGACCAAAAAGCTGAAATCATCTTCTCACTTAGCACAGCTGGCCATGAAATGCCTGAGCTGCCCCCCAACCAGTGTGCCATCAGCGAGGTTGTTTAGCACAGCAGGGGATGTGGTGGAGCCTCACAGATTCTCATTAGACCCTGAACATGTTGAACAACTTGTGTTCATCAAGCCCAATTTACCACATCTCGATTACAAGTACAAATCTTGAATAATTGAATTTCACAGCACTTTAATAAAATGCTATTTTTATGTGACACATGCCCCCTGTACTTGTGCTGCTGGCTTGGGGCAACTTGCACCCCCATCTGGTATTATGTTAATGACACTCAAAATATTGCTCTTTTTCCCAAAAAAACATGACTGGTGATGCTATCCTTTGTTGAAAAATTGTGCCGAATTTCCACCACCTCACATTTCATGGACACCATGTGTGGTTTAAAAAATTCATGTCATTATTAAAAAGCACAATGCCTGACACATTTCTAATCCCGAATGATACACACTGTTTTTTTTCACCTAAACACAATAAATGACAGAGTTATTTCTTATACTTCCAGTTGAATCCTATGGGAAACTGAACAGAATGCCGATGATGCACTATTTTCCTATGCATCCTCCTCCAGAACCAGCAGCAGGACATGGTAGCCTGCCCTCCTGCACCAGTGTACAAGCCAAAGTGCCATGACATCTGCATCATCCTCCTGAAGCATCAGCAGCACAAGACAGCCTGTGGCAGTGGCACCAGTGTACAAGCCAAAGTGCCATGACATCTGCATCCTCCTCCTCCTCCACAACAGAAGCATACCCAGCAAGGCATCCTGTGGCACCATTATTCAAGCTAAAGTGATGTGACATCTGCATCTTCCTCCTGAAGCATCAGCAGCACAACACAGCCTGTGGCACCAGTGTAGAAGCCAAGGTGCCACAAAATCTGCATCCTCCTCCTCCACAACAGAACCATACCGAATAAGACAGCCAGTGGCACCAGTGTACAAGCCAAAGTGCCATGACATCTGCATCCTTCTTCTGAAGCACAAACAGCACAAGACAGCCTATGGCAGTGGCACCAGTGTACGAGCCAAAGTGCGGTGACTTCTGCATCCTCCTATTGAAGCAGCAGTGCCAAAAGACAGCCTGTGGCACCAGTGTACAAGCCAAAGTGCCTTGACAGCTCATCCTACTCTTCCTGAAGCCATTTAAAGGACCTCTATGCCAATTCTCTAATAAGGCATTTTCTGTAGCCGAATAATGAATACCAAATATCGAATACCGAATATCTGGGAACTGAATACCGAATATTAGGCCGAATATTTGAAAAAAGGTATTCGCACAGCCTTAGTTTATATATTCTGTTACTGCAGTAAAAAGGGCTAGTTGCTTTGATAATTTTAGCTCTTAATAGTCCTTTTAAGCTAAATGGTCATTTGATTCAAACTCAGATGTTGAAACGCTATCGTTTAAGTGACTTCTGACTTATATAGGGAATTGTTTAGACAAAAACGTGGGTTTGATATAGCCCAAGAATTTTCTTTAAATATTAAAAGTTACATTGTCTTCTTAAGCAAGGCACACAGCTTGAGAGGGATCTCACTTTAAACAAAGGTGTGAACATCTGACTATCCATTGTGGTTGGTTGTTTACCTGATAATACGAGGCTGATTGCTCATGTGGTCAAGCTTTTAACAATTAGGATGGCGTTGACCGACTGACTGCTCATGCGGCTAGGCCTTCACTCAATCACACATAGTTGACTGCTCTCTAACCTGTTAAAGCTTAGATTGGGTAGATAAAAATATACTGTCTGTTTACCAGTGGAAAGTACCTAACAGGTGCCTGAAGTTGAGAAAGTTACACTCAGAACTCATGAGGATATAGTATGTCTGCAAATTCACAAATCTGCCTTTCATAATTAACTCTGCTTAAGGCTCACAATAAATAGAAAAGCAAGGTCTTAGATTTTAATCTTACAGAATCACTTTAACAAATTATAAATCGATACAGATTATTGTGTATTTAAAACCATTCATAAGGTTTAAGCTATAAATTGTTAATCAGGTAATAAAAAAATCAAACACACTTGAATCCACTCATATGTATTAGGTTACAAAGTGTTAATTAATCAATACTAAATACAACACACTGAGAATCTGTCACTGATTATTCATTAGAAAATAACAAGTTAATCCGGAAGCATTTTGGTCTGGTTACAGCGATATTCTTAAAAGCTTGGGGTAGGAATGTTTGCATCAATCCACCTAGTCACCATGCTCTCTTGTTCTGGGTTTGTTTCCTCTCTGACAGGGGGCAATGGTGGAGTAAGTAGCCTTAGGTAATCTCCCAACCATGGGGCATGAAAAGTAGATGGCATAGGAGCAAACAGTGGAACCAGTAAGTCTATGGGGACAGGTGCAGGCAGTGGGCCAGGCAGGGTCTCTCCTGGCAACAGGGCAGGTGGAGCCGAACCTGGTAATGGACAAGTCTGATTTGAGTCCTGTAATGGGGTTGACAAATCCATTCAAACAGGTGGACTGGGTGGTAGGTCCTGTGATGGAATAAGCCTGTTTGGTGGGGTGGTCCAATCAAATAGGGTAGGTATATCTGGTGGCAAGGGCAGACCTGGTTGGGTTTGTGAACTAGGATTGCATGCAGTGCAAATCGTAGAGAGGGGTTTTTGTTTTATGCTGAAGTTCCTGTTTATACACTGATTGGAAAACTTGATATAAAAAAGCTTGAATCACATTTAACTGCAGTTTTCTGCACTTGGTTAAGCACATTGTGGACTATACC
This sequence comes from Neoceratodus forsteri, assembly GCA_016271365.2. Taxonomy (NCBI): domain Eukaryota; kingdom Metazoa; phylum Chordata; order Ceratodontiformes; family Ceratodontidae; genus Neoceratodus; species Neoceratodus forsteri. The sequence goes on along the minus strand of CM057455.1, from coordinate 1,335,590,980 downwards.
TTTTTGTGCTTAATCCTCAACATCCGGTGTGGGCTTTCATTGCGCACTTTGCTTTTTGTTGACAGTTTGTTTATGTGGAGGTAAGCTGCCTCTCTCTAAGTGCTGCATGGCTGTGTTATTTCCATTTGATTCCACGGTGGCTCTTATGGATTCTGTCAAATCACAGAGACAGAGGAGCAGATTAAGAATAGGGTCTGGCAGGCTGGCAGGCTGGCACCTGGCAGCAGTACAGTGGACAATGGGGCCTGGGCTGAGGGACTACAACTAAACTGCACTGAAAAAAATACCTGTACAAAATAGTATTATCTTTAAAAAAAAAAAAAAACAGAGAGGGAGGGAGAGAGGAGCAGAAGAGGGCCTGGCAAGCTGGCAGCTGTGTACTGGGCATTGGGGCAGGGCGACTAGAGCTAAGCTGCACTGAAACAAACACCTGAAAGAGAATGCAGTTAGTATTTTATCCTTAAAAAAATCACAGAGGAGCAGAACAGGGCTTGGCAGGCTGGTAGCAATGCATTGAGCATTGGAGCTGGGGCAAGGGACTAAAGGTAAACTGCACTGAAAAAGAATACCCGAAGAAAAAAGACTTATACTCCTCAGCTTGCAATAACTGCATCTGCCTTGGTCACATCTAGTTACATACTGCTTTCTTGACCCAGTTGCCAAAAGGGCTAGTTGCAGAAGGGCTAATTGCAGTTTAAACACTTGGCTACTTTTCCTTTAAAAAAACAGAATTTGTAGGATCAGTCAGTCAGTGTAGTATGCCTCTGTGTATTGACAGTTAGTGCATCTGTCTGCCTGCTGTCACATCCACTTGAGTGCTACTGTGTTACAGTTGCCCAAAGGGCTAGTTACATTTTAAACACTTGGCTATTTTTCGTTTAAAATAAAAAATGTAGGACCATTCAATCAGTGTAGTACACCTCTGTTGCCACCTAGCATGCCTGTCTGCCTGCTGTCACATCCAGTTATGTACTGATCTCAAAGTAGCCTGAAGGGCTAGGTGCATTTTAAGCACTTGACTATTTTCCCTTTGTAACCCACTCCTGCAGGTTTGGGTGTACTAATTCGCCGTGGTCAGATTTTGGTCTAATTAATTAATATTTATGGAATCCATCCAATGGTGTGGTCTCTGCAGGTCAGAGGTTGCCCGGTGTCACTGCCGTAAATAAGGGATTTGGGCGCATTTTGGGGGTCGATTCCTATGCCATGGGAGTGAGCGGCAGTGGGGTTGTGGAAGTAATGGTGACTGCCTGCTTCTGCATCAAGTTATACAGCTAGCATAGTGGTCAGGGTGAAAGCAGTGGTGGTTTTGACATGATGGCAGCTGCAGATATGTTTGACTGACTCAGCGTGTTGGGCACCTCTGCTGGTAGGTGGTTCCAGGCACTGATCACTCTTTCAGTTAAGAAATACTTCCTCAAATCCCTCCCAAACTTTCCCCCTTCCAGACTCATTTTATGCCCTCCTTGTCCTGGAGCACCTTCTCCTTTGAAAAATACTTTTCTCCTGTACCTCATTCAGCCTCATGAGGTACTTCTGGGTTTTTATAATGCCCTCTTCCTTCTAGGGTGTGCATATTGAGATCTGTCAGTCTGTTCTCATAAGGCTTTTGATGCAACCCCTGCACCATTTTAATGCCCTTCTCTGGACAGCCTTCACCATATGGATGTCCTTTCTGAGATGTGCAACAACAATTCTGACCTGTTCGAGCAATGAATGCTACTACACACGAAGTCTTTTTAAAGTTCGTTATTTTTATTTATAAAGTCCCAATGTTTCTCCTAGTATTAGGCTTCTTCTGGGGAACTGTAAAAAGATTTATAAACAAATATTTACTATATTTCACGTTTGAAAATATTCAATTGTTTTAATTTTCAGTTTGTAATATCTTTCCATATTAGACCATGCTAGTCAAAAATGACTTGGTGTACCATCTTTCTATTGTAGTTATTAAAGCAATATTAAAACCAAAATTATATTTTAACCACCTGGTTATCCTTTACATTCATTAACAGACATAAAATTCTTATACATTTTGCCCAACTAGATGCCAATATAAATGCATGAAAAATTCATTGCCTTACTTTTTAACAATGTCAGCAAAAGCCAAACATCTGCCAAGACTCTTCAAGAATTGCCTCCTGTATGTGTTCACTTTAAAAATAAATAAACACTTAGGTCAAGTACTACATACTCCAAATTGCACCAAACAATGCTACTTTATCATTTATAGTTTAAGTCCTCAATATTCACCTTTTTATTTATTCTACTTTTGATTTCAGATATTTTTCTTCAACCATTTAACTGACAAATAAATAAATAAAAGGGGACAGAAAGAGGAAAAGAAGTTATAATAAAGAACATCAATTGTTAATTTAAGTGCTTCTTTAAAGTTATTTGCACACATTATGCAGTATTTCTAGTATGTTCATACACTCAATTCTAAATATTCACCTTTTTATATATGGTACTTTGCTTTTTAACATGTTTTCTTCATGCCTCATGTCTATTAGGCAATGTACCAGGGAAAGCTGGAGGCTTGAGAACAAAAAGCAATTACTTTTATTACCTACATAAGTGTTAAATCATGTGTTCAAAACCAACCATTTTTTTTATATTTCAATCCACCTCTACTCAAGTTCCTTAAAAGCTTAGTAATTAATGTAATCATGTTCTTTCATTTCCTTTGAAGTTCAGATTTAACTTATTTAAACCATATGTGCACAAAACAAGCCTAAATCAGTTCTCTAGTGCCATGTGCTTCTGGCATCGGATGCAGTTCCATGCAAAGCTTCATTTGTTTCCAACTAGTTTTCCATTTTAGCTTATCAGATAAACATTCTCCTCAAAATGTTACTAAATAATACAATTCACTTCATAGTCTAAAACTTTTTATTCGCTGATTTAATAATCCTTTTGTTGTTTACTAAATAAATTCTATGACCAAGTGCATTTCTAAGTATAAGTATTACAGAAAAAAAATCTCTGACTTACTCAATGAGTTCTGAAGGCAGACTGCAGCAGCACTGGCTGCTTGGCTGACTAGGCCTCTTTATGTCAGGAGACAAGTCACATGACACCAAAGCTTGTGTCATCCTTCCTCTGCCAAAGCAAGGTGGTCATCATAGCGACCAGTGACTCTTCTCCCTGACATATTTCAGCATTGCAAGGATAATTAACTCTGCTGGAAAGTCTTTTAAAGGGATATGCACAGTTTTTAAATGTATACTGACTCTTTATGGAAGTGACTGAATTAATCAGTCCATCCACTGTTCACAGAAAAATATATAGAAGCTGCATAAAATTTAAAAAAAGGTGTATAGTAAATAACACAATTATAAGTGCATTTTTAGCACTTTATAATATTATTTTACTAAATAGCCCCATCTAACATTCCCAGCTAGCTGCAAAACCACTGCTAATAGTAAAAGGTAACATAATTATATCAGCTTGAGATGCAAAAAGGTGTGTAGTTAAGATACATGATTTTGATTGTGTTGTAACACTTAAATAGTATTATGCTAACCAGCCCTATTTAACACTCCCTGCAAGTTGCAGAATCACTGAAAATGATAGATGGGACCATAGCTAGATCAACCATTTTCTTTTCATTATAATCTGAGATGTGGTCTCCAGAACTGCACACAGTGCCTCCAGGTGGGGTCTCACCAACAACTGATACAGTGGCAACACCACCTTTCTCCTTTTGCTGGTGATTTTCCTCCCTATGCACCACAGCATCCCACTAGCCCTGCATGCTGCCTAGTTAAACAGTTCTGCTACATTAAGGCCGTCAGACATGATAAGGTCTCTTTCCTGCTTATGACCTTCATTCCCCACCCCATCTTATACACTGCCCCTGGGTTTCTTTGCCCTAGGTGCATGATTTTGCACTTCTTACTGCATTGAAATCCAGCTGCCATACCCTTGCCCACTACTTGATTTTTCTGAGCTCTCTACTTATTTTCTCCCCCCCTCTGAAATATCTACCCTAATACATATTTTGGTGTCATCTGTAAAGAAGAACCTTTTCTTCAAGCACTTCGGCAACATTGCTTGTGAATACATTGAAGAGAACTGGTTTGAGCACTGAATCCTGAGGTACCCTGCTGATCACTCTCACCTCATTAAGATGATTGCCATTTTCCACTACCTTCTGTTACCTATCCATCAACCCATTCTTTACCCAGTTTACCACCTTGCATCCCATCCCTAAACTGCCTAGTTTCCTAATAAGCCTGCTATGTGGTACAGTGCCAAAGGCCTTGCTGAAGTCTAGGTATGCCACATTCTCCGCCCCACCCTGATCTAGTTCCCTGGTCACCCAATCGAAGAAATCGATCAGATTCATCTGATATGACCTGGCACCCATGAATCCATGCTTCCTCGGACCTTGTAACCTACTGGATCCAAGATATTCCACTAGACTTTCTTTTATTAGTGTTTCAATCAATTTCTCCACCACTGACATTAAACTTTGCAGTCTGTAGTTGCCAGCCTCCTCCCTACTACCATGACAACATAAACTCTAGAGCCTGTAGAGGCAAAGGTAAAGGTAAGGCACCTGCTTGCCTTGGATCCTTATATGAGCTTATACCCAGAAAAATGAAAATAAATAGCATTTGGAGGTTAATTAAAAAAACAAGCAATTAAGACAATGTCAAATCAATTCCAACTGGTGAAATGTAGTAGGTCAGGTCGGCTTATGAATCCCAAATGCTTCAGCCCTGTGAAACATTCAGGTCTGCTAATGACGTCAGGTGCCACAGCCATATCATCCTCATCATCTTCATTGTCTTCATTAAATCAAGAAGTAAGCAGTCCTACATGTATTCTAATTCAGAATCAAACTGCAGTTTGTTTATCATCATCACAACTTACATCTCAGGTTCAAAGGCCCTCTTCTCCAGTTCTACCACATACAGATTTGGCAGTGGTTGAGCTAAACCCTCCATCAAATTCTGAGTCTGACACCCATCCTGAGAATGATAAGTCCTCTGAAAATGATGCTGACTCCTCCACATGTGTCTGACAGAGACTACTGTATATACTTATTGGTTTTGACCATGACCATGGAATGATGATGATGATGATGCATCTGCTGCTGCTGATGATGTAGTGTCCCATGAAAAGACTGATGTCACAATCACACTCCAGAGTAAAACCCCTTCCTCTGCCTCCTTTCCCAGTGTCACCATGATTACAGTGATCAGATAAATTACTGTTACTTCCACAGGTTCCCGCCTACTGCATTCCTTTGCCAGCAGGCCCCATCTGCAGCTACTACCAGTCCCAGTTCAGTTCCTGTACCTCCTGTTGCATCTCCATTAAGATTTAGCACACAGTCATATTCCTTGCCTGGTTAATAAACCAAACAAAGCACCGGCATGGTGTGGAAATATTTTTGGATAAGTTCCACTGATGTACTTAAAGGATTGTGCATGCACTCTAAAACAGCCATTAGTAGGGTGAAGAAAGTCAGTGGTGTGGTAATCACTGCCATGAGGTGACACCTAATGCTGCTGCACACTCATGTACTTTTGGGTTGTACAGATCTCACTGAGCCATATGGGGCAATTCAGATGATGGTGATAATTTGATGAGTCAAAGCTGGATCATGGTAATAGTTGCAGTCAGTCCCTCCTAGGCAATTGTGGTGGCAGAGGGAGATCAGTTACATGGCCTCTACCTCCATCACATACAAGAAGGTAAACTTCTGTGGACTCAGCAGCATCAGTGGACACAATACTGAAACCATCAACACCCCTGCCATGGAGAGCAACAATACCAGTTCTTTGGCCAGTCCTTTTCCAAAAGCCGATCAATTAACTATAGCTAAGTCAATAGATCGCAAGACCAAATCTAACTCCACAAGCATCAGACTGCTTCCTAAATTACATGGCTTATTGGGGAAATGAGAGGGACAGATCTACAGCCCTTTTCCGTTGTGGAAAATGATGAAGTCTGGAGGCTGTTTGCATTTTTACAGCTGAGATATGAAATACTAGCCAGGTTTACATTTACCTGCAGAGCAGTCCCAGAGATTCACCATGCAGTCAAAACTTGCATTGTGCATGCACTTAGGGAGGCAGAGGGTGAGGTTGTACAGTTCACAACAGATATTTGGACAAGCACATCAACTCATGGGCATATTTATCTGACCCCACACTGGACTTCTTTCTCACAGTCACAAAAGCAGTCTAATCTGACACCAAAAGAGCAGTACAGGGCAACGGCACTGCTCAGTGCCAGTGTTATGGATGGGGACCGCACAGCTGTCAACAGAGATAACACTCTAGAGAAACTGTGGGAGGAATGGATACCCAGAAATGGATTACAAGTAGGAATGACAGTGAAGATGATGGGGATGACATGATACAAGCTTTTAGTGACAGAGAAGAGAGAGTAAATGGGAACTGCTTTGCACACACATTAAATTTAGTTATCTACCAAGCTTTAGGAAGGTGCCCAAGTATTAGAAACCTTATTGCAATGGCAGCTAGAATGACCAGCCACTTCCACAGGCCTTTGAAAGTAACTGCCAGACTACGCACAATCCAGCAGCTAGCAAAACTGCCTCAACATTCCTTGATACTGACCGTCACTACTAGAGGTTTGAAGTGGATTGGGTCACATATTTATTTGGGTATTGGCTGGCAGTTTACCCAGGTCACAGCAACAGGAAAAAATGCGGCCATTAGGATGCAAGCACAATGCCGATGGTGCATATCGCACCCAGCAATTGTGTTGCCCGACCCCCAGCATGCCCAATTCCCTTGGGAACGTTCTGCCTGTTTGCAGGGGGCTGCACCCCTCCAAGCCCCATGCACACCCCGTACTTAAATATAATCACCTCCAGGTCAGAGGTGTATGGGGCATGAGGTGCAACACCCAGACTGTGCCATCCCTGCAAAGTGCCAAAAAATCCAGTTCACCTGCAAGACGGGTGAACTGGTTGCAGCACCCTAATTGTGGTGCCCATATAATTTTATTTATTTATTTATTGAAATGTTTCATCAGGAGGGCACACTGAACAACAAGTTGCTCGTCTCACGGTGCGACCTGGGGGAGGGGTTACATAGGGTTGTGAAGGATGATCAGTTACAATAGTATGTGGGTAGTACAAACAATACAACATTGTAAGATTGTGCAACAGTTGGAACACAAGGTATTGTACAATAAACAGTAGTGGAACATTGTGTAAGTTGCAATAAATGTCCAAAATCATACAAAAGAACATACAAACACACAAAACAGTAATAATGCAATGGAACCATTTATAGTGCATGAGTGTACACGGAGCAGGCTCAAGGTAGTACGCAAGTGCTGTTGGAGTAAAACAGATGGGGTTAGGTTGTGCACACTGGTAACGCAGAAGGGCAGGTGGAGAAGAGAGGGGGAGAGGCAAGAACTAAATATGAGGAGAATGGGTAGCCATTTCCTGATTTCTCCATCCAGGATGTTGAGAACCCTGTCGGGGGGGGGGGTCATGGTAGGAAGGCAGAAACTGGGGATAGATATTAAGGTAGGTTAAAGCAGGAACAGCTGAGGGAAAGGTAATTGTGTAAGGCAGAGGTAAGGGAGTAGTTGGAGGAGGAGTGTTGTATTTCAGGTGGGAGGAAATTACAGATTTTAGGGAAACGATGGGCAAAACCAGTCTGACTGATGAGTGTGGAGTGGCGAGGGACCGTCAAGGTGTGGGCGTCATTTGATCTGAGAGAGTGAGTAGGAGGAGGTGGAATGGAGACAGAGAGGATGACAGATAGGAGGGGAGCCCCCCAAACCAGAATTTGGAAGTTAGCTTGGCACAGTGAGAGATGCGTCTGTGAGATAGTGGAAGGAAGGTGAGAGAGAGATAGAGTTCACAGTGGTGGGAGTGGGAAGAGGAGTTGATAGCAAAGCAGCAGAAGGAGTTTAAGAGAGTGTCCAGCTTGGTCAGGGAAGATTTGGGAGCAGCACCATAGACTATGTCACAGTAGTCAAAGATGGGGAGTATCATCTTCTGGACAATTTCGCGCCTCACAGTCAGCGGGATGCAACTACGATTCCTGTACAGAGCACCAAGCTTGGGGTACAGTTTCTTCAGGATAGCATCGATATGCACAGAGAAGCTGAGGTGCTGGTCCAGCCAAACCCCCAGATATCTAAATGAGGAGGCGTCCTCCAAGATGGTCTCATCAAGGGTGTGGAAGGTGGGTAGGGCCGGGAGCCTAGAGAGTCTCTGCCTGGTGCCAAAGGTCATTGAGACTGTCTTCTTGGCATTTAGAAAAAGCTGGTGTGAAGCAAACCAGAGCTGAACTTGGTTGAAGTCATGCTGTAAGCTGGTTTGCACAGCAGCAGGGTTTTTGCCGGAACTGTACAAAACAGTATCGTCAGCGTACATGTGGATAGACAAGAATGAGCAGGCTGTAGGAAGATCATTAAGGAAAATGGAGAAGAGTAGAGGACCAAGCACTGAGCCCTGAGGGCCACCAGTGTTGATGGGGAGTGGAGGGGAGATGGAATCAAGAATTTTCACTGATTGGGTCCTGCCAATGAGGTAGGATTTAAACCAGTTGGTAGCTGATGGAGCAAGGCCAGTAGTGGAGAGTGAATCAAGAAGCAGGGGATAGGAAACAGTGTTGAAAGCTTTGGCTAGGTTGACAATGATGGCTGAGGTGATCAGGCCATCATCCACCCCTGAAAGGATGGCGTCAGTAAGCCTGAGGAGGGAGGTGGTTGTTGAGTGTTCTTCCGAAAACCAGATTGGAAGGGGGGTGAAGAAGGATGAATCAGACCAGAAGTGTGATAGTTGAGAGAGAACTAAATGTTCTTGAAGTTTGGCAAGAGTAGGAAGGAGGGAAATGGGGCAATAGTTGCCAAGAGTGGATGTGCCACTACCCTTGGGGAGAGGAAGGACTACAGCGTGTTTCCAGGATGAGGGTACTTGGGCAGAAATAAAGGACAGGTTAAGGATTAGGGAGATAAGATAAGCAATTGCAGGAGCAGAACGGTAGAGAAGTTTAGGATCAAGCTCATCTGGTGAGGAGCCTTTAGAGGGGTTGAGGGATAGGAGAGCATTAAGAACTATGTCAGAGGAGATAGTAGAAAAGGAAAATGTGGAGGGGTAGGCACTGGCTGTAGTGAATGGCTAAAGTTAGTAGGTGGCAATGGGGAGAGGGAATTTAGAAGAGATGTGGCACATGAGGTGTAGTAGGCATTAAATTAATTGGCCACAGAGCCAGGGTCGGAAACTAGGGAGTTATTTATTTTGAGAAATGGAGGAGGAGGGGGAGAGGTAATGGTATACCTTAGCTGGCCTCGTCTTTCAGGCCAGAATTGGGTTGGCCTAATTTGTATTTTTGAAAGGCAAAATTCCCTCATAACACCCTCCCTCCTACAAGACATGTTTTATAGCTGACTAGATAGTCCCCCCTACTGGTTGCCCCTTGCTTGCCCCCTCTTCCAGTGCGTATTTGAGTGCTATTTTGGCCAATGAAATCCTAGCACTTGATGCCATTTTGCTATTGATGTATGTGATGTGGTGTGGCATGTTAGCATGACAGTGGGTCAAGTATTTGGTGTTTGCCCTGTGACACTATACTTACTGCCTGTAATGGAGGCCTTCTGCTGTGCTGCAGCACTTTATGGTTTGCTTAGTTTGACTCAGAGTCTGTTATCGCCACTCACAGAGACTGAGATATAAAAAGGAATGTGCAGTACTGGAGGTAAATCAGCAGTGTCGTGCCTGGTCTCCCCCACGATGGTCTAGGAGAACTATGGTAACACAGTCTCATCCCACTGCCCACGTACCACAATAAGAGTATGCAAGGTAGGAAATTGAAAATTAATTCAAGGTAATAAAACAATTTGTATGTGAAGCCTAAGTGTTTTAACTAAAAGGTCAGACAGGGTTTGTGGATGGAGCCTGGACAGTGAGGCCTATGATTATGCTTGATAAGAGATATTCTGTAGCAATGGCAATAATAAAGAGGGTGGGTGAGAGAGAAAGAGATTATCCCCCAAATCATCTTTCTCACTACCTATCTGTACTACTGAAGATGGAGTCAGTTGAAGGGAGAGGGTGCTTGATCTGATCTAGATTTGGGAAGATACTGCAAGAATGGCAGTGGTGTGGAGGGAGACTGGGGAGGCTAATGTGGAAATGGTGGAAGTAGTCACATTGAGGCAGGACCAGAGTAAAATGAAAATGAATCCACTAGCTCACAGTGACCCTCTGAGTGATGTAACCCCAGAGCTGCTATGTAACTTTATTCTGTGTTTCATAGAGGGCATCATTTATTTTCCCCATATACAGTATTACATTTTTTGGTTCTGAGTTTGATTCTGGTTCTGGTTTCAACTTGCCCAACCCAGCCCGACCTGGTGGAACTGGAAAAGCTGACCTGCACACCCCTAGGCTTTACTAGATGAAATTCTACATATTAGAAAGACTGGTGGAACAAAAAAGGCTGTACATGCAATTGCTTTGTCACATGACACTGGCAGAACTATTCACCCCTGGACAATCATAGATCAGCTGTGTCACATCCTTGCCCCATTTGACATTGCTGTCTGAGAATTCAGTAGTAGCAGTGCCTCTGTTAGTGAGGTCATTCCCATAGTGCATATACTCCACAACTTCATTAATGAAGCACTTGCCAATCATGATCACAAAGGAAGAGATTCAGGACCTGAGGGAGGACTTCGGTAAACTTGAGAGATGGTCAAAAATTGGCAACTTGGCTTCAGTGCCAAAAAGCGCAAAGTGGCCAGGAATCCTAGGATAGGGTATTACCTATTGGGGAGGGGGGTGCGGGTAGCTGCTTCAGAGGAGGAAAAGGATCTGGGGGTGGTGATAACTAGAGACCTCAAATACACCACCCAATGCAAGAAGGCAGCAGCAAAGGCTAACAGAATGCCGGGGTGTATCGCAAGGGGATTCAATAATAGGTGGAGCAAGGTCATTTTGCCATTGTACAGGTCAATGGTAAGACTTCATTTAGAATATGGGGTGAGGTATTGGCATCCATACCTTAAGAAAGACATAAACATACTGGAGGGAGTCCAAAGAAGAGCAACCAAGATGACTGTAGGGCAATAGAATAGGTCCTATGAGGAGAGACTGGGAGCCCTGAGGATGTGCTCCCTGGAAGAGAGGAGATAGAGGGGCAATATGATAAAGACCTTCAAATACTTGAAGGGGTTAAACAGAGTGGAACAAGATGGTCTCTTTAACATGAGTGACAACAGAACCATGAGGGGGCATAGCCTAAAGTTGATGGGGGGGTGGAGGTTTGGGAGAGATGTTAGGAAGCATTTGTATATGGAGAGGGTGGTGGCCACATGGAATGAGCTGCCAGAGGAGGTGATCTCAGTAAAGATGGTCAGTGCCTTTAAGAGTGCTTTGGATAAACACATAGGGAACCCATGGGACTGAGGAAGGGGAGAATGGAGGGAGGGAGGGAGGGAAAGACATGGAGGGGCATAGTCATTGGTATAAGCCATGGACCATGTATCATTTACTGAGCAGACACGATAGATCAAACTGGCCTTCTGCTGGCTATTTCATATGTTCATATGTACTACTGTTCTGATTTACTATGACTGGCACAGACATTGAATGATCAGCTTCATAAGTGGCTTGACAACATATTGAAAGATATAAAATGTGTCACAGCTACAATATTAAATCCTTGTTTTATGATGACTTCCTTGTTCATGATCCCACTGCTTTACAGGAGAATAAACAGCACATAATCCATGAGGTGCAGGCTCAGGCACAGGGTTCAAGTGCCAGTTTTCATACTGAGACCTCCATGAGAATACCTGTCTCTAGAAAAGCTGCAGAGGATGAGTGTCACACACACATTGAGCTCAATTCTCAAAAGGGATTGAATGCATGAGCCCCAGGGATGCCGAACACATGGTGCAAGAAGCTTGCGGCATTCCCTGGCCGGCAGTTGGGATTCTCGATCCCTTGTGCAACATGCCCTGAGTTAGACCAGTTTTTGGCGGTCTAAATTCATGGACCTTTTTATGGGGTTTGTGCCAAATATTTGGCGCAAGCCACCGTAAAAAGGGTAAAGTGTCGCAAATACGTGCGATCTATGAGAATCAGGAGCAAGGTGTGGCACTGTGTTCAGGGCAGTGCAGGGTTTTACGCAGGACTTGTGAAAGCCCTGCATCAGCCTTTGAGACTTGAGCCCACCATGTCAAAAATATTTGGACTTGTTTAAATTGGACTGGAAAAACAAGGCCACATTTAGAAATCTTGTCATAAGAGGGCTTCACTATTGAAAGAATGCTTACTGCATATCTTAATGAACATAGAAATACAAAACCTGAAGCAGATTCTCTGTTGTACTAGAAGTCAAAGAGATTCATTTGGCAACCTCTTGTTCAAGTTGTTGCCTGTTATCTTGGTTGTCACCCACCAGTGTACTTTCAGAAAGGATTTATAGCACCACCGGTGACATAGTAGCTCCAGTCAGAGCTACTCTTCTTCCTGAATGTGTTGAACAACTGACATTTCCAAAAGTCAGCTTGCCCACACTGAATTACAGTTATAACTTGCACAACTATGACCTGCACAATGTACAGCAAGCTGAAAACGAGTCTGATATCGAAATGACAGCAAGATGACTAAATAGCTCCATGCTATCCTACTTTTTCCTGGTTGGGGAAAGCACACGAGATGCTAACTTCCAACTTCAATTACCTTAAAAGTCTTATTGCTATCTGCTGCTGCTGCAGCTAAGGTCTTTAAATAGGTACTATACCATCTGTCACTGTCTCTAAATAAAACCTTAATTTCTAGACCCAACAAAACATGTTCCCTCATTGAGCCTGGCAGAATTTTATGTTCATTTTCTTCTGTATGCAGAACCCAGCTTCAACGACTTTAAGCTGATGCCCAGCTTCAATGGTATCTTATTCTTCACAATGTATAGGTGACTGTTTATTGTCTTTCACTATTCTCTTCCTGCCACTGCACATCCCTGATGACTGTCACACTCACTCTTCCTATTGTCACTGAAAGCTATTGCAAAATATTCATCATACACATACTGGTGGCAGTTATACAGTATGCCATTACCTTCACTGATTCAGAAAGAAAGTTACATACAGAACTGCCTTATCTATCTGTGCAAGTCTTCCATTCCTCCCTTACAGGAAAAAAATCTGTTGCACTGACCAGGCCAACATATTACACCTGTGTAAGACTGTACCAGTGGAGCAGGGTGGGTGGGATGGAACAGATGGAGAAAAAATAATGCCACTGGTTCATTCACATGGTAGCCTGTAATGTTGGTGCCTGAAAGACAGCACCGTCTGAAATGGTGATGCATTGTGGGGCGAAAGCCCGAATGGTGATCGCGGGGTAGGGTGACTGGATGTGGTGGGGTGGTGACTGCAGTGACAGGATGAGGGGGATCGAGCACAGCGAGTGTGGGCTGGGAGAGGGTGGAGGGGATGTAGGGGTGGCACTGCAGTTGGCTGCCGAGCTGCGTCATGGCGTTAGGGGTTGGCATCTGGTTGCGGTGTGGGGGGTACTGGGTCTGGGTCCGGGCACTACTGCATTTTTGTTCCGCCCAGCCCGAAACTTTTTTTTTCCTTTTGATCCGCCCCCGACATGCACCCCCCCCAAAGTTGAGAATCCTTTAGTAGGGGATTGTGGGGGGTGAAGCCCCCTGTATGGGTGTGGGGGAGGGCGCAGCCCCCCCCCACAGAAAGCAAAATAAGTAAGTCCTCAGCGCCATTCTTCCTTGCGCCGAGGATGTCAGGGTGGCGAAAATGTTTTCACCACCGTGATGTCGCGATAACGCAGCTCGCCGTTTGGCAGTCACTGTTATCACATAGAACCCATTCACACCATCCTTTTCAGTGCAGCAGATCCACACCTGTTGAGAGTGTAACAATAACAATATTACTCTTCTGTTTTTTCTTTTCTATTCATGCCACCATTATGCCAATTACAGTTAAACTGACCCTATGTGATTCATTAATTTCCATCAGTAATTTTGTTGCTGCCACTACATGCCCCAGATTGCTTACTCTTCCTGTTGTAAACTGTCCCTATGTGGCTCCTCTTCTTGTTTCCTTCATAATTCTGTTGCTGCCACTGCATGTCCCAGATCACTGTCACAATTCCTATTGTAAACTGTCCTTGTGTGACTTTTCTTCTTGTTTCCTTCATCATAATTCTGTTGCTGTACTGCATGCCCCAAACAACCACACTGCGGGTCTTCTGTCACAGAAAAGACATAACACATACTGGTAGTTAAATGCCCTTCACTGATTTTGAAAGAACATTCCATACAGACAGTACAGCTTATATTTATCTACCTATGCACACCTTCCATTCCCCCCTTACTGGATAAACATCTGTTGCACTGAGAAGAAATATTACATTTGTGTCAGACTGCACCAGTGGAACAGGATGGGTGAAGTAGTACAGATGTAGGCAGAAATTATGCAACCCACCCTTCCTTTCCTTTCTTCCTTCCTTCCCTTTCTCTTTCTTTCTTTCTTCCTTCCTTCCCTTTCTCTCTCTTTCTTTCTTTCTTTCTTTCTTTCTTTCTTTCTTTCCCCCTGCCTTCCTGCCTTCCTTTCTTTGTAATTTTTGACCAGGAGAACTGTGACAACTTGTTTCCAGGTGCATCCTGAGGGGTGGGTTACATGGGCTACTTTCTATTGATGGGGGGCCATTCGGCCACGACACCAGGGAAACTCCCCTTATCTACTAGCAGGGGGCTTTGTTGCTTCCTGTGAGGAAGAAGGAGGAGGAGACTGGAGTTGAGGAGGAGGATGGTGAGATGGAATGCAGAGTAGGGGAGCTTGCTTCCCTCCCCTTACGGAGTTATGGTGAAGCAAGTAGAAGTCTGGCGTTGGTGAATGCTATCTCAGACAAAGGGATAGCAAGCATTTCAAGACCTGAGATTTCATTAGCAAGTAGAATTGGAGACAAAGAGACGGTGACTACAGATGCTATGATAAAGATGTCTGTGAGCACACAACAGAATTGAATGGCAAGTATGGAAGGAGAAAACATAGGTCATTGTGCCAATGATGTAGCTGTGGTTGTCAATAATTTGGACAGGTATACTGTCTTCTGTACCGAAGCAGAATGGCTGGACTGGCAATTTAGCCAACACAGAACTGCCTTGCTCCAGTTGTTGCAAGAGGAGGAATAAAGGTGTTTGCAGCAGAAAAAACTTTTAAAATGGCAGCAATCCTCCAATTTGAGCCCGAACTCTACGGACTTATCACAATGCAGTCTGCCACTCTCGGATGAAGGGAACCCAGAGATAGCCTTTGGTAACACACTTGACAAACATTTGGACTGTACTACTGCTGACATTGAAACTGTCAGTCAGAAGGAAAAGGTGAAAACATCAATTACCAAGTCAGAAGCCAGAGCTGCGTCTGTTGTGGGAGTTGAAAACGCTGACGTTGACAATGCCTGCCTGGAGGTTTCTCATTAGAAAGCACTGCTGCACATTGTGGCTGCCCTGAAACAAGCTGGTTAGATCCCGACTCTGAGGGAGAGGGCTGGAAATCCCCTTGACCTGTTAGTGCAGTCGACATACAGAAGACTTGTTCCCCCGGGAACCTTAAGTTATGTGTACATTACTGCTGCACCTTCTAACTCTGCACGCCCAGATGAAAATGACTTTAATTTAACTGTACCTTCCTGCTTTGATATTTCCACTGACCTAGATCCCCAATTGTGCAAATAGACAGCACAGGGGAATCCCACGATATTGCTGCCCCCCCCCCCGGACTTGCCATCACAGCTTGCTAGGAATGAGAATACTAAGGGAGCTATTGATCATAATATGTCTATAGCCACACCAGGTTCTCCTGTATTGGATCAATCAATACTTTATTTATAAAAGGCTCTTTTCCAAAGCCAAAGCACCTGTACATAAACCATATATAACATTTAAAACATTCAATACAACAGAGTAAAATACCAGATAAGTATCTATTACAGATAAGTAAAATCATAACCATAGCATAAGTGATTCATTAAAATCTAGGAATGCTTGCCTTAACAGATACGTTTTCAAAGCTGTTTTAAAGCTTTCGATGGACAGGCACTCTCTAATCTGGCTAGGTAGAGAATTCCACAGGGTGGGGGCTGCAAAAGCAAAAGAATGAGCTCCAGATGTTTTTAAACACACCCTGGGTATCTCTAGAAATCCCTCATCAGTGGAGCAGAGTGGGCGAAGAGGGCAGAAGGGATGAAGGAGCTCTTGCAGGTAATGGGGTCCCTGTTTGTCTAGCACTTTGTAGGTCAGTAACTTGACCTTGAAGGTGATCCACCACTGTAATGGCATCCAGTGCAGTCCACACAGCACAGGAGTAATATGGCTGGTCCTGGATGTACCAGTCAAAAGTCTGGCCGCTGCGTTCTGCACCAGCTGCAAGTGGCGGATATCAGCACCTGGTAGCTCTAGGTAAAGGGCATTGCAGTAATCAAGGGGGGAGGTCATGAAGGCATGGAACAACACTGGAAGGTCATCAGGAGGAACCATGTGCTTTGCCTGGGCGATATTCCTCAGATGGAAAAATGAGGTCTCGACAACGGTCACCACCTGAGATCTAAATGTCAGACCACCATCAGAGATAACGGCCAGGTTACGCACCTGATCTGAGGTAGTCAGCTGAACATCTTCCAGCCAAAAGCCAGAAGGTAGTCCCAGCTGACAAACCAGCCTCCCGGTGACCTTGGTCCATGACCAACACTTCAGTTTTATCCGGGTTCAACCGCAGCCAGCTGGCCCCCATCCAGTCCTGAATCTCAGAGAGACAGTTGTTAAAGACTGAAAGACAGCTATTCTGTTCGGCCACAAAGGACATGTACAGCTGAGTATCATCTGCATAGCAGTGGAAACTCAGTCTGTACTGCCTAATGATATCTGCCAATGGCAGCATATACACTGTGAACAACATGGGTGACAAAATGGAGCTGTGTGGTACCCCACAGGGAATGAAGAGAGGGGCTGAGGAATAAATTCCAGACACCACTGTCTGAGTCCTACCCTCAAGGAAAGATCAAAACCATCTGAGATCTTACAAAACAGTCCACAGAAGAACCGCAGGTGCTCCAATAACACCCCATGGTCCACAGTGTCAAACGCTGCAGAGAGATCAAGGAGGACCAAGATAGACTGGGACCTCCAATCTCTCACTATCAGGAGATCATTTAGCACCCAGACAAGAGCCATCTCGATACTATGTCTCTTTCTGAAACCCAACTGGAGAGAATCATAGACACTGTGGATAGATAATTGATCATCCAGTTGAAGTGCAACCACCTTATCGATAACCTTGCCCACAAAGGGCAGGTTAGAGATGGGTCTGTAGCTAGCCAGACAGTCTGGGTCAAGGGAGGATTTCTTAAGGAGAGGTCATACAGCTGCCTCTTTCAGGGGGTCTGGAAAGTCCCCCCTCTCCAGTGAACTCCAGACTATCTTAGCTGGGAAAGGGCCGATCTCATCAATGCACCCTACAAGAAGGTGTGTTGGGCCCTGGTCCAGACTACAGTAGGTTGGCCACAACTTCAGGATGATCCCCACAATGTCCATGAATTCCGGCTGGCTGAAGTCAGACTAGGCAAGCTGGGTGTCCATGTCCCACAGTCAACCTCTGCAGTACCCAATAGAGGGGGCTGCAGAGGTCTCGAACCTGATGGGGGTAACCTTATCCGCGAAGAATCGAACAAAGTCGTCGCATCTCTCTTGCGAAAAAGCTCGACCAGGCTGAAGACAGATTGTATTGCACAATCTGTCACCAGTCCAGAAGAGCTGAGCTGGTCGGTTATGCGTGATGGCAATCTCCCTGGACAGGAACTCTGCCTTCTTATAGGTGATTGCCGATTAATAGACAACATAATGTTCCATCAATTTAAGTCTGTCACCATCCATACCCGATTTCCTCCAGCACCTCTCCAACCTTCGGCCCGCTCGTCTCATCACCTTCAAGGTCACATCAAACCACTGGGACCTTGGGTGAAGGGTGTGGGGGCAAACTCGAACAGGAGCTATGGAATCCAGGACTCCCACTATCGCCTCATTATAGACTAGTACGAGACTACCTGGTTCCATGCATTCACTCGATATGCCTGATAGTTTCAGTACCACCTTGAGGCCCTCTAGGGTAACACCCCTCAAAGAGCGGTACTGGGCCATCTCCATAGGGGCCAACCCATTAGGGGGAGCCCATAAAAACTGAACCTTATGGTGTGATGGTCAGACCAACTGACTGGCCCCACCGCCAAATCGGATATCTCCATCCCCAGGAGGAACACCAAGTCCAAGGAGTGACCACATCTGTGGGTAGGAGAGGTAATAACCTGTGTGAGGCCCAATGAAATCATTAGTTGGAGGAAGTCCTGACCAAATTGCGAGAGTTCATTGTTGACCCAGGCATTGAAGTCCCTCAGAATCAGCCATCTGGGGACCCCAAAACCTCATCAATGATAAAGTCTGTGACTTCCTGCAGGAAAACTTTCCCATCTTTGGGTGGACGGTAGATGTGAAGTATCCTGCACCCTATACCTACACCCATGATACACTCGAAGGAGTTTGTGTTCCCATTGGTACATCCACAAGGCCCAATTCCATCTTGAAACAGATGGCTACACACCTGCTCCTACGATCCGTCCTCGGGCAGTGTATCTGAGTACCCAGCCAGAACAGCTGAAGCCAACACTGGGCCAGCATTTTCATCCAGCCCGGTCTCAGTGATGCAAGCCAGATCTGATGACCTGACAAGATCCACTATTAAAGCAGTCTTGTTCTTAATCGATCTGGCATTACATAATACTGCCCGAGTAGGATGAGCACACGAGGAATGCCGCGTCACCTGCCTGCATGAATCAGAGCCCTTGGGTATGGGAACAAGGCAGTGGGGACCCCTTTCTTGAACCCATTTCACCCCAGGGTGTCTCCTAATCCCCATTACACCAATCCGCCCAACCCTCTCCATTCCCCCACCAGACCTGGGACCTCCACCCTTCTTACTCCTTGTCACTATCCCCAACTCTCTACAACTCCTATATACTTCTGCTGGTAAAGGGGGACAGTGAAAAGGGTCCTTAGGCATGGAGGGGGAATAGTGACCAACCATTTTTGCACCATCTCAGCACATCTCTATCAGCAGTAACAGCAAGCAACAAATGAACCAATACACTACACACTCCCAATCTAATCCAGACAAAAACTACATACAACTTTCACACACTCACACACCACTCAAACCCTTATAACAATATAACTTATATCAATTCAAACTCCCCCTCACTCCTAACCCACCCCCAATAAAATACAAGAATAACAGCTAAACTAAACAAACTTATAACAAAGTCAAAACCTGTTAAAATAAAGAAAGAAACATACAAACAAAAATAATTAAAATAAGACAAAGCCCCCAACACAATCCCAACCATAGCAACAATAAACAGCAAAATACAATAAATAATTATAAAAGTAAGATAAAAGTCTCTGGCAGAGTCCACATTTGCAGTCTGGTGTAATAAATTACCAAGACAGCATGTGTAAGTCCATTGGAGCTCTCACCTCCACTGGAAAGTGAACCAAATAGTAGTTTAAGCTGGGGTCAATCTCTCACATTGCCTTCAGCAATGAACAAATGGATTTTAACTAGAATTTGAAGAATAGGCACTCTCACTGCCCAGTATTTATACAAAGAGCCTCAAGTTAGAAAAGTCTCACCGGCATTTAGTCTGGTTACACTCCTTCCATCCTGGGAGTCCCGCTGTAGGCCACAGATGACTCTCTGGATGTCTCCAGTCTTCTTTATGTCTCCATTCACTGTGAAGAAGGCACGCTACAAAATAGGGATCTACCCTAGAGGAACAGCCTCTGTGGCCATCAAAGATAGAACCAAGTAGCAAAACAGAAGCTCTATGAAGAGCAGGGAAGGGCCCCCCCCCCCAACATTCATTCAGGAGGAGGCTGCCCCCACCGATCCCTTAGCTATGGCTCCTGGCCCAGGGTCAACTCTCCAGGAGGCTCCCCAGGATACCTACAGCAACCGGTGAAATTTTGTCCACCCTCCAGCAGACCTGACACCTGCACCTCCTGCACAGACCCAGAAGTAGCGGTCGTCCCCCCAGGCAATATAGGTAAAACCCCCACCCACCCACTCTCAGCCTCCAAAATCAGAGAGGAAACAATTCACAGGTCACCGGTCCACCAGTAGAAAAGGCCGGGGCCCGACAATATTCCGACAAGGGTCTGGCTACCAAAAATTGCCGAAGATGTTTCAGAAACAGACTCCCCTCCACATGTTCCTGTCTGTGGCATCTTCAGAAACCTGTCCTCGCCTCAGATTACTTTACTGGCAGGATCCTAGTTCAGGACACCAATCAGAGGAGCAACCGAAAGGTAGGGCAGTTTGAAAGGATGGAGTAATCCTTGCTGACCGGATAAATAATACTTATAAATTTGAAAGCTTTAAAACTAGTGCTCCGATTCGACTCTTTCAGAAGACAGCAAAACAGGTACCCCTCTCCTAATCTCTATTCCCAAAACACAATATAACAATTTACTGGCTCACTTAATCAGCCCTGACTAACTGCCATTAAAGACTAATAAACTAAGACTACACTAAAACTAAAACTACACTTAAAATAATAAAAAAACAATGCTGTTGCTAACGTTGATAACTGTGCTGTTCACGATAGCTGGCTCAGCGTGGCCACCATCAAAATCCCCCCCCCAGGATGATGGTAAGAACATAGATACCATAACTGCTCCTAAGAATACACATGTACTTTCAGCCTATGCACCCAAATTCTAAAGAGCTGGCAGACAATCTTTGTGCGGAGCAGATGAATTTGGTCTCTAGAGAGGCACCAGGACCTTCAAAGAGAACGTCTATACTACAAGAAGAGGAGAGACAAGCAAGGGGAAGGGCCACCCAATAGGAAGGAAGGAAAAGATACTCTTGATTCTTTTGAAAAAGGGAACCCAGAACCAGCAAAAAAACACAATTCAGTTCCCCTACAGTATAAGGTAGGAATGCAGGAGATCCCCAATAGATAAGTGGGTTGTGTACTTTTTTTGCTACTGAATAATACTCACTTATTCACACCGGGAGAATCCACCTTTGATGTAAGCTTTAAAATAATGAAAAATCTTGAGAGGTTCTGGGCCAAATACCAACAATGAAAGGACACAGTACTCCTTTGTGGGCCCCTTTTTGTGCAAACCCACTCACCATGCACAAACTGAAAACTGTGATAGTCTAATTCAAAAATGAAGGAGTCAACATTATAGATATCCTGCACTGGCTGAAACAGAGGTGCACAGTGATTGGTACTCTGGATCCTATTATGGACTCTGAAAATGTTTGGACTGGGATGTGGCGTATTCAAGTTAAATTGCACTATGGAAACTCTGGAGTTAAGCATCTGCCCAATAGTTTTTTTCTAGGCTGGTAAAGGGGTATCTTGTTCTATGTGGGTCAGCCTAAGGCATGCTACAGGCGTGGCTCTCGAGCACATGTGACAAGGTCAAATGTGAACTTTGTTCAGTACTGGAGCATGTCAGTATTCCTGTCCAAATAAAGTTAAATGCAACCTTTGTGATGAGCAGGGACACTCCTTCCAGGCTTGCCCATGGACATCCTACAATAGAGGGAATGATATGGATTTCTCGGAGCAAGTATTTTATGTCAACAATGCACAGAAATCAGGGCCAAGGAAGGAAAAAGAGCCCCCTGGAAGATCTTCTACCAACCGGGAAGAGTCTTCCCCTGATCTTGCAGTCGGCCAAAGTACACAACCAGAGGCTATTTCCTCCCCACACCCTGCTGTTTCTTCTTGGGAAGATGTCCAAGGGATGTCAGGACTGAAGTCAAGTTCCTCCCGAGGCCTGGAGCACCAACAAACCACTGCTGATCCTGTGGTAGAGGCTGTTTCGGCACCAGACCTGTCACCTGAGCCAACAACATCTGATCACTCTTCCTTGGTAATACAGATGGACACAGCAGTCCTCCTGAAACACAATGATCACTTGCTGGAATCTGAATCCGATGATATGCCACCTCCTTGACATCCGCAACTGAGAATTTTATGAGAATTACTAGAAGATCCTCATGCAATCAGCCAAAAAGTAAAGTGTCCAGAACGGAACGCTTTGAGCATGATAATCCTGTTGAATTTCTTTTTATTGTGTTTATATCCCCCTACTTCTCCCTGGTGGCCCCCTTCTGGACCGACCCTCCAGCCCTGTCACCTGATTTCTACAGGGCTTACCTGTGCCTTGTCCTCAGCTCAAGGACTGTGGTTGTGCCCAGCCACCAGTGCTGAGCCTGCAGAGGGTCAGAGGTTCATTCTGCCACCTGGGATGGTTATTCCTCCATTTTCCTCCCATCCCTCCTATTGCTGAGGCATGATACAGCAATGTGTGCACGTGGAGGCATGCGCACACTACGGAGTCACACAGCACCCTCCCTCCCTTCTCGTGGTGTCCCTGACCTGTCCTATCCTAAGGCCTCTGCCTGTGGCACTCATGTAGTAGGTTGACCAAGCCACCCTACCGAGAGTCATAAGATTGTCTTCAAGCTGATTGGACACGTGACTCTCTGCTCCATGTTCTTTTACTTTTCACTTTGTTTGCGTATATGACTGAGTCAGTAGAAAGTGGTTGGATTTGATGGTATTATCGGCGAAGGGTAAAAACTCATTTTCAACTGAAAATTCAATTGTGCCTTCATCTCGTCCCCTATCACCATGGAAGCACTCAGCACCCAACTCTCCAGAAGTGGATGCCAAACCAGATAAACTGGATATTTAAATTTTTGGACATGGCAGGCATTAATATAACTTTAACCAAGGTAATGGAAGATATTCAGCTTTTAAAATCTACCTTGGAAGCCTTTCATCATTTGATTGGTGATGCTGAAGTAAGAATTAGTCCCTGGAGGATGTACAACTTAGAGATCAGAAGGAGACACAGGACCTAAACAAAAAGTCACCAGACTGGAATTAAAGGTAGATGATTTGGAGGTGAGGAATCAGAGGAATAATTTGATTTTAGTTGGTATCCCAGAGTTGGCCAAGGGATCAGATATGCTGGCATTTGTTCAATCAGTATTACAAGAAGTAGCTGGCCCCCCTCCCTCCAGCACCAAGTACTTAGTCGAGCGGGTACATAGGTCCTTGCGTCTCCAACTCCCACCAGACCACAAGCCCAGGGCTATTATTTTAAGGTGCCTAGACTACCTAGAAAAGGTTTGGATTCAGCAAAAAGCTCGACTGAAGAGACCACTCACTTGGCAGGGAAAGTCTTTCTTTATTTTTAGCTGTACTACCCCATGGTAAGAGAGTGCCAAATTGCACAGTGAGAGATAAAACAAATTCTATATTAGGCTGGGATACAATTTTTCATGCGCTACCCAGCATGTTTATTTGTACACTCTACTGCCAGTTTTGCTGGAATTTTCATCAGCAGAGCAAGCTAAAGTGGAGCTGCTTAATTTGTACCCTCAGTTATTCTCTTACCTGGCATATCAGAATGCTACTTGAACACCTGAATCAAACTGTCTGAGGAGTATTCAAAGGTTGGTTGCTCTTTTACATGTAAACTAGCTCCATTGTACTTCATTTTATGTGCACATTTCTGTATTACTGGATGACGTTTAATGGGAGGGCTTTTAGCCCGTGATTCGATGGGCGGAGCAACAATGTCACTCCCCCATCGAGTTTAAAGGTCACTACATCCTGGGCCTCGCCAGGATTCTTTTTCGTTGCAGCCGAAGGCTATTTCGGCTGGTCCTTTCTCCTGCTCCTGTTTCTCATGGCTTCCTCATTCTGCCTCTAACCCTCCCACATCTTTGTCTCCCCCTTCCCCCACTTGCTCGCTCTCTTTCTGATTCTCTTTCCATTCCTGACACCTTGGAACACCCGTTTGTTTTGCATCCTCTCATAGTCCCTGTTGTCTCTTGTTTCAGCCTGTCCCATCCCCTGTCCCACTGCTGTGGGTTACACGGATCATTTCTGTGCCCCGCCTATGCCTTGCTTCTGTCTCTGGTAGCTCCTGTGAGTCATTTACTCACACCAGAAGTTCGCACCGTTGCTCTCTTGGTCTCTGGCTTGCTGAAGCATCTGGGATGCATTCTCGCCCACCATTCTCTAGCCCTGACCTCCTTCTTTCATCTGGTCTCCCTTTGGGCCATCATTCTTAGCTTTCACTGCCACCGCCCTTCTAGCTGCTGTGCCAGGCGGCTTGTAGTCATTCATCCTTTCATCCTCCATCCCGTCTGGTGGTGCAGCCTCATCTGGTAGTGCAGCTGATTTCGGGAGCCTAGGACTCAGCCCACGTCAGCTACCCGACTAGCTCCTCTGCCAGCATCGCAGCGTATCCTTCGTTCTTGGTTTCCCTACCCATTCCTGGTTGCTTCGATGGAGCGTATTAGTATCTCCCCTCCATACCTCGATATTCTCTTCCTGAAATTCTAACTGTCTGTCGAGCTCTCTATTTCTTGTTTCCCTCAGCATTCTGCGGTGTGGAGTTCATTGTGCACCTGCCACCATTTTTCATCTGGGCTCCATTCCCACCGTTATCTTGTACTGCTCTGCGATATCTTTTCAACCACTGTATTTTGTTTGCTGCCTTATATGTTCGGATTGGGGGAATTCTGACTTCAATTCTAGCGGGTTTCTTCCCTTGATATTGGTCTTTCCTCCTATCACAATTATTGCTCTGTAAGTATCCTTTGTGTTCTCTATTGCTAGTACTTCCTTCAAGCGTTCCTGTTATAATGCACTTTCTGTTTTGCACCTCTGTCGGTTCAGCTTGCCCCTGTTTTCTGTTCACCTCCCCAACTTCCTACCCTAGATGTATGGGTGCATGACCATATTTGTAACCTACGTCTACTCTCTGCATCTTCGTTTGTGGGGCATCTACGGTTCTCTGGTATGCTCTGCTGGACTTCTATGATATGTCTCCTAGTATGGCCCTACCTGACTGTTTTCCCTACCATTCTGGTACTATTCAATCATACCTGAATCAGGAGGATTCTTACTCTTGTCGCAGGCCAGTTCTCCTACTGTCCAGAAGGTGGCACCGTTGGACCATTGATGATCCTTTGGCCACTTCATGCCTGGTTTTCAGTCTGGTTTCTCATACGCCTTTCCAGTTCCGGCCTTTTAGGCTTCCCTCCATTATCATACCTTGCCAGGCTTTGTGTTACGATACCTTTTCTGAAGCATAACATGCCTGTTACTTTCATGTTTGACATTATTTTGTGCTTTTGCTATGCCTTTTATTACCATATCATGGCTCATATGTTGGCTCGTTCCCTCCTTACATTAGGGGAGCTGCCTAAAAGCCTATATGTCACGGAAATTCTGGCTGCTTGCCTTAATCGTATTGCCTGAATTGGGATGACGCAGTCTTCTTGCAATAAGTGCCTCCTCAACTGTGGTTTCATTAGGAAGCAACACTGTTGGTATTTCAGGACCTCCCAAGACTTTTGGTAGGTTGCTTACCTAGGAGAATGTACTAGATGTTTTTTCATGAAGTTTGCATCCTCAGTACGCTGAGCATTCATCTTCTGAGGAAGCTAGTAATCCAACTAATGCCCTGCATATACTATTTCTCTACGAGCAGTTACCGTCGCATTGCATGTTCTTTTTAATCAACTATTATTTACTGCAGTTTTCGATCAAAGAAGCATCAGCCATAATTCAACTATGACAGTGATCTAAGCTACTTTGCATGTTCTGGGGGTTGACTATTATACTACTGATTGGATCATCTCTTACTTATCTGCTCGCAGTTCCTTATCCACTATATTCACAAGCCTCCTGACCCCTATGTCCTCGGGTAGAGTTTTAAAACAAACAAACAAAAAAAAACACTTGCCCTTCCCGGCCCGTTCTTGCAGTTCCAATTTGGGGGCTTCCCTGCTCTGTCATCGCTTGCTTGATTCCTGTTTCCCATTATTTCTGATTTCCTTCTCCATCCATCCTCCATTCCTTCTCGACCCTCCTTGCTCCTATTCTGGTCCAGCATATCATGCCATCTCCGGTCCACGATACCTCAACTCGACCCGCTCATCTCTTTCCATCACTCTATCTGTACACATCTCATAGTCTCCTCTGCTCCTGAATTTCCCGCCATCATTGTCCTTCATCCTTTTCTCCATTCCAGCCCTCTTGGATTCCCTCCTCTCATGACCTGTGCTAGTTCTTTCTTTTGGGCATTCCTATCATCGATCCTGTACCAGCTATACCTCACCGCAATCTGCTCATCTTGTTCAATCTCTACCGTCCTACATCCTTTTCTACCTCGCTTTCCAGTACTTGTCTTCATGGAGTTGATTCATCCTCGTACTTCCTTCATTCTTATGTTACCTTTCTCAGCCGCATTTGATATTTTCATATGCTGCCTCTTCATATCGTAGCTCTCCAGCTGCCAATATCAGGTTCATGACTCTGGTCATCATTCTCCACTTCATCCCAGCCATTCCAGATTTAGCTATTCTCATCCTGTATCGGCAGGGTCCAATTCTACCCATCTGACCTCCCCCTGTCCTTTGTCCTTTCATATCTTGTTCTCCCGTACCAGCCTCCATGGCTTCAATCCCTTATTGTACCTTATCCGTTTCCTACTTTTCCATTCCTTGTCCTAGCACCTTTTCTGGTATCAGCCATCATGGCTTCACTCCGCTCTTGGCTTCCCCCCTCCTCATACATCATCCTATTTTGCTCCCTCCTCCTCTTACCTCGTCCAGTTTTGATCCTCGATCGCTCAACCTGAGTTGCCTCCGGTTTCAGACCTCCCTTCTTGGCCTTGGAGTCTACCTCCTTTCGAGGAACCTACTTCCTTTTACTTCCTTAGTGCAATTTCATTTCCAGTTTGTTCCTGTCTCCTCCTCTTCCAATTCCATACCAGCCATCCAGGATTCATTCCACTCATGGCCTGCTATAGATATTCCCTCCTTATCATACATCATCTGATTTGCGTCCCTTCAATCGCCGTCCTGAGCTTTCCTCTGGTTCGCCCAGCTGCACTTGCTATTCTTTTTGGGCCTAACTATCATTATTCATATGCCCGCCATATCAATCCGCAGTACTCACGCTGCATGTATCAGGTTCCTGATTCCTTCAGTCATCAGCCGTCATGGATTTACTCCAGTCATGGCTTCTATATCTCATCATTGGCATGCCTTTTGTAGTGCCAGCCCTCAGGGATTCACTCAACTCGTGGCCCACTCCTCATCCATCCCCATCTGGAATCTCCTAGTGAGCACATCTGGATATTCCTTGTTCCTCTGACTTATACATGGATCTAGTCCCTCCCAACTTGTCTCCATCAGGCTATGGTTTTTGACTCTGAGCTTTGTTCTTTCTTACCTCACTTTTCCCATCAACTACTCCTGCTTTGGCACGCCCTCGTTCTGCTCCCTCTCCTCGGCTCTCAATAAACTCAGCCATCCAGGAATTAATCCAGTCATTGCTTCTATCTCTTCATGCCATGACTTATCCATTCATTTGCTCTGCCATTCATATCCTCGGGCCATCCATGGCTATCTACATCCAACCTTCCATTGAACCGGGCCTACATGCCACTTCATCCAGCTCACCCTCCTGCCCCTTTGCGGAGCCTTCCTCCTTTATGGAGTCTACTTGATCCATGTCATCTCTCATTGATCCCTTCATCGGAGATCCTTCAACTCATTAGTCCCCTCAGTTCCGTGATACCTGGCCTTGACTTGCTCATCTAATTCAATCCTTCACTAAATATGCCTTGGTATGGTCCGCTTGCACTATTCCCTTGCTCTGTTTGGCCATACATATCATTGATCATATTCTGCCTAATCCTACTCGCCCCTGTGCAGAGGCTGCCTCCTTTCAAGGAGCTTCATCGTTCACATCGCTCAATAGAGCACGATACCTTCGTTCAAGTTAGTTTCATGTTCCTTCCCATCTCCTCCTCCTTCAGATTCCATACCAGCTCTTCAGGATGCACTCCACTCATGGCCTACCATCGATATTTCTTTTGGGCATACTTACCATAACTCCTATGCCACCTATCAACCATGGCCATCCTGCCGAATGTGTCGAGTTCATAACTCCAGTCATATCGAGTTCAGGAATCCAGTCATCTTTCACTCAGCATTACTTTAAAGCTTATCTATTTACATCGCTCACTCTAACATTCCTATCATTCAATACCGTACTACCTCTTCGACTACAACCTCAGGGTCTAATCATTCAAAGTCTAATCATTTACATCTCACAATCAAGAATGCCTCTTCAACCTCAGTGTTGGCTCACCTGCATCGCTCTGTCAAGTGCATCGCTCCATCAAGCCAGTCTGCAATATTATTCGTCTCCTCATTGGCTCATCTGGAATATCCTCGTGAGCACATCTGGATACACCTTGCTGCTCTGACTCATAAATAGATTTACTCCCTCCCATCCTTGCTTCCAGATCTACTATCATACATTGACTACTTGAGCATACACTCGTTAGTTCCAACAAGATTTATCTAGTTCCATAGTTCCCTCGAGCATTCCATCATTGACTCGGATGCTCCTTATTGACCACATCAATAGGATCTAATTGTTCACATCATATAATCATGCCTCATCGACCTCAATTTCTACTTCCTCACCTCACTCAATCAACCATACCTATTATAGATCTTATGCTACCTCATCGACCCACCAACCTCCTGCGGTGATCATCACCATCGGTATTCATTTTACCTCATGTTCGCATTCGATCTGCGCACAGCCTCATGTTCCATCTTCGATCTGTGCTTTCTTTTTAGAGATCTTCTGTATTCCATAATCATCCTCACTACTCGTATCCCCTAGTTATTGAACCCTTTCTTTCAAAAATATACATCTTAAATTCAAACGTCGTCAGCCTGGATGGAAGGCGACCTAGGCCTTGGATCCCCAGAGGTTTCCTCCTCAAAGGGGGATTTTCCTCTCCTCCGTGCCAATGGTCATAATATTAGTTAGAGTTAGTGATTTCTTCTCGTTAGTTAGTTAGATTCCGCTGTTGGATGGAGGCGGATGGTGGCCTGGTTTTCCCCTCTCTCCTCAGGAAGTTAGCCCTTCTTCTCACAGAATTCATTCATCATCCTCCTCGCCTATTCAATGATTGACATCTTTATGTATTCTTTTTGGGCTTCTTCCTAACCTACCTTTTGCCGATGCATTCATTCCCGGCATCTGTGGTGGGGGGGGCCTCTTCTAGGATTCCTTGCGTCGTAGCCCTACAAGGTGGTATATCCCACGGATAGAGAGGCAGAAAGCCACAAAGAAAACTCAAGTTACACAAGCATTATCTCATATTATCACATTCAGTTGTGCCAGCACATTGAATAAAACTTAATATATGTTTTGGCAAGTGGAATTCCTAGTGGTCCTGCTGTTTTTGATTGCGCACTGCCACTACCCTACAGTGGACTCTGGAACTTTCTGTTTCACCCACGCATTCTACTTATGGCTTGCGATATGAACATGATGTGCTACATAATAAACTTCTTTTTGGTAGATGCAAGCCACTAAAAATCTCCTATGGGCATTTAGTTCATTAGCTGGGTTGTGAAGTTTTCATTTTCTCTAGCATAAGGATCTGCCTTGGGTCATAATGTTCGATGTGGCTCTGCAACATTTGAAACTTTGACTGTTTCCCTCTTGCTAGTCAGGCTGCCTTCTGTCTTTATATGAGAATACAGCCAGGACTTGTTGTTGGAGGCAGTTCATTCTACACTGACATGATTTGACTTTCTGGTCCCCGCTTATTTTTTACATTTGTTTTCTTTCACACGTCGACTTGGACCACAGATGTTCTTTTACTTCAAATTTAATAAGGGGATCGTTGCTTCATACAGAGCACTTATGTCAGCCGAACATTGAATGGATGTTAGAGGATTATGAAAAGGACCTTCCTTCATTAACTGAATGGGATCACAGAAATGACCTATGTGAGACTTTAGTTGTAATATCTGATCCCTGTGAAACCTCTAAGGACTATTTTATTTTCATTTTGAACATGTGTTTTTTATTCTCTACTATACAGAGATCATATTCTGGACCATTATCTTGATCTGTTATATTACAGACTTAGCAAGAAAGAGTTATTGGATCATCGAGGGACCACAGAAATGGCCTATTTTGGGGTGCAGGGTGTTCTCACCCCCTTATTTTCTTGATCTTATTGTCTTTATGCTGCTAACCTCAACTGAATGATTCACACTTTCTATCGAGGCATGAAAGTCAGGGGACTGTGCTTCAGTTTTGGACCATCATGGCCTGTTTTTGGTTGGATGATCCTGGATCATTTTTGGGGGAGTTTCCCCCCCCCCTCACTTTAGATTGAGGAAAACTGTGGAGTCTTGTTCTCTTGTTTGCTAGTGTTTGGCTGTTACAGTTCATTGTTTCTATTGTTCTTTTTTTGTTCACATATATTATACTGGGAGCTTCAAATGTTGGTGTATAGGGTGGCTACTTTATTGAAAGAGTTTGTTTATGCATGCTGAGGGAGTATTATTTTTTCTTATTCAAATTAAGGATTGTTCTATGTTTATAATGTTGTAATAGACGGGATGTTACATACTAATATCTTTGATACTATTACTTTGTTATGGCAATATCTCATTTAATTTATGTATCTTGGAATATTAATGGGGGTAATTCCAGTTTAAAGCGTACACACGTGCTTAAACATCTTTCTTCATTGAAACCTGATATTGCAATGTTGCAAGAGATGCACATTTTGGGTAAAAATGCCTTATTCTTTTGGCAGCTTTGGGTGGAACATGCTTTTGGGGTGGGATTGAGCCATAGTAGTAGTAAAAATACATTTTTTATTTCAGGTTGTTATAGAATACCCAGATTCAGAAGGTTGATATCTTTTTTTAAGGGTTAAGACTGGAGTACATTAGTTGGTTTTGGGGTGTGATTATGGCCCCAATACCAACTCTCCCTCCTGTTTTACTCGTCTGGGGTCTTTGATTGCAGACTTCATTCACTTACCAATACTCATCATGGGGGACCGGAACCTGACCATTGATGATTCACCAGACAGGTCGGGCAACTCTAGGAAAGGCTCATCTCCAGAGCAAAGAGCCTTGAAGGAGAGTATAGATTCAGGGGGACTAGTGGACATCTGGAGAATACTGCATCCTACAGATCGAAACTACATCTTTTACTCTCCCATTCACAATTCCTACTCTTGGTTGGATTATGTTTTATTAAGCTGGAGTTGTATTCTAGGAGTGAGGAATTGCAAAATCCAGAGTAGGGTTATCTCATTTCCTTCAGTTTTCTCCATGTACTGAGGAGGATAGAAGCTGGAAGCGAAACAATTCTTTACTAAAAGAGGAATGGAATCTTAATAAAGTTTGACAATTAATAGTGGATTATTTTTTGTTCAACTCTTTTCCCCCCTCAGTCTATGGATACAGTAAGGCATGCCTTTAAATGTGTCCTTAGAGGCAAACTTATATGTCTGGCCACCGTAGGAAAAAAGCGCAAAGAAGGACAGTCAATGGAGCTCTTCACCTCTATTCGAAGATTAGAAAAACATATCACTTCTAGGTCCTCAGAAGCAGATTGGCTCCATCTTATCCAACAGTGGGCCAAATATCCCGCTCTTAACTGAGAGAAGGCAGAATTTACTCTCTTTCATGTTAAAGCTAACTATGATACGTACGGGGAGAAAGCTAGTAAATTACTTGCAATGAGATTAAAACAACAAGAAATGTCTCATCTTATAACAGGTGTTCGGTCTAGTTCTGGAAATTCAGTTTTAACTTCACCTAGTGAAATAGCTGGGGAGTTCAAGCAATACTTTGAGCGTTTATATCAGGGTGACTGTATTGGACCTCCTGCAGACCACCTGGTGCAGGATTTTCTTTGGACCACCAGCTTACCTCAGTTAGACCCAGAGGAAGCTAACTACCTTACCACTGCTATCTCAACACCTGAGGTAGAGGAAACTGTCTCCTCCCTTACCTTAGACAAGTTCCCAGGGCCCAATGGGTTCACCCGTAACTTTTATTTAGCCTTTAAGAAGGAATTAGTCCCCTGTTTAACTGATTTCTTTAATTATTGTTTTAAAATTAATACCTTCACTTCTGACTTTTTGGAGACTCATATTACACTGATTCCTAAACCGGGTAAAGACCATTCCGACATTGGTAATTTTTGTCCAATTTCACTTTTAAATGTGGATACTAAAATACTTTCTCATATTCTCGTCTGTAGGGTGGCTGGACTATGGCAGTCATTAATAGGCAAAGAGCAGACAGGATTTATGCAGGGGCGCTTGATCTCAGATAATTTTCAGAAGTTATTTCATTTGCTCTTAGCATCCAGGGATTCCGATACCCTTTTAGTGCTGGTCTCCCTAAATGCTGAGAAAGCATTTGACAGGGATTCCTGGACCTATTTCTTTTATACTTTGTCTGCTTTTGGTTTCCCTCCAGATTTCATTAAATGGATCAGGTTACTTTAATCAAACCTTAATGCACATATTCATTGTAATGGGGTTTTGTCTGATCCTTTTACTTTGCATAGAGGTACGCGACAGGGATGCCCCCTTTCTCCTTATTTATATAATTTGTATTTTAGCCCCTTACTTGACATATTATTTAGAATGCACAAATAACAGGGATTTCATTGGGACCTTTTTCTTTTAAAATATCCACTTATGCAGATGATATTCTGTTTCACCTTACCCACCGTTCGACTTTACTTCTGGAGGTTTTACAGGTGATCAAAATGTTTGGGCTTATATCCAGTTATAAATTAAACATAACTAAAATGGTCATAATGTCCCTGAATAATTTATAAACAGGATTTAGCCCTAAACTCAGAATTTTCTGGAACCCTTCAGAGCATATTTGGGCATTAAAATAGTGCCAGAAACCCAATCTTTAGTCACTCAAAATCTCATCCCTTTACAATGAGTTATTACAACTGATCTCTCATGCTGGCAATCTCTTCCTCTATTGTTATGGGGCAGAATCTCCATTATAAGAATGAACATTCTCCCATGTCTCCTGTATCCACTTATTATGTTGGGGGACTGTGCCTCTGCCTAAGTCCTGATTTAGCCACCTACATAGTCTTATAGCAGACTTCCTATGGCAACATAAGAAATCATGTGTTGCTATTACTAAATTAACCTTGGCTAAATCTCATGGGGGTCTTCAGCTACCCAATTTTTTTTTGGTATTACTTGGTGGCTCAGGCCAGTAAATTTCTGACCTGGAGTCTCCCAGACCTGGGTAAGGTACCAGAATCCTACTCCCCTCCTTGGAAAGATATAGAAAATGATTTGTGCCAACTTCATGGAATCACATCAAATGCATTACCCCACATAACCTGAAAATGTTTACCCCCTCCTTGTGTACCAGCCCTATAGGTTGGTCGGTAAAAATCAATCTGCAGCTTTGTAAACTCTTGAATTATGCTTCGTATAGAGACCCTCTTCAACCAGTCTGGTATAACTCTAATTTTAAGATTGCCAATAAGACCATTCCCCAACCTTTTCTATCTCTTACAAAATTAAATAATCTCTTCTCTCTGCTACAGGGCAACCATATAATTTCTTTCTAACAAGTTTGGTTATTACATTCCCTACCATCTTCGGTGGTTTTTGCCTTCCTTCAGTTAACTCATTCCATCAAGTCAGGATTGGGAAGCCGGCTCTGGCATTTTTCGGAAAGTCTTGGTTACAAGGAGCTATGTGAGTTGGTTAATACTGCATACCACATGCAGTTTCACTGTTATATAAAGCCTTCAGAAATGTTTTGGGAAATCATATGCAAATTAAGTGTAAGTATTGGGAGAAAGAATTTCCAGACAATACTTATTTTTGTACCTCTTCAGCTCCTTGGGGCTATATAAATCGGTACATTGAGGTAGATAAATTATGGCTTATGCAGTATAAAATTTTGCATAATGTTTATTTTACTCCCTCAGAAACTGCACAAAACTGCACAAAATAGATTGGTTACCTAATCCTACTTGTTCAAAATGTTCTGACACTATAGGAACATTGAAACATTTACTGTGGGATTGTCCTCAGATTTATAACTTTTGGATGTGGATTCATTCTCACATGGATCCACTTTTAGGCCTGCAAGAGGCCTTTACCCTGGAAATTTGTTTATTGGGACTAAGTGTTGAGCAGTTGGTGGGAGAGCAAATACTTCATATATCCTTAATAGCCGCAGTAGCCAAACTGATTATTTTGAGACACTGGGTAGATAATAAGGCCCCAACATATTGGGAATGGCACAATGAAATGTTAACAATGTTACACATGGGAAAATTGATGGCTAGTATGCAACATACCTTTCATTCATTTTGTAATAGATGGGGAAAATTGCTCACCAGCTTATGATAGCATGAGTTATATAGGATGCTTTATCTTTGTATTGATGTTTATCTTTCCCATATGCATACACTCTATCCTGTGTAGAACAAGTCTGTATATATTTACAGAATGTCCTAATATTTCCTAGTATTTCTGTTTGACTTCAGTATTGGTTACCAATGGTAGACAGGGTTTTCCCTGGTGTTAGCAGGTTTACAATTTTATGAACTCCCACTGTGAGTGGAATTATTTTGGTCTCTTTTACCACCCCATGGACATACGTGTTTTGTATTTGTTTACCATTCCCTTGCTCCCAACTTTGTACTTGTTTCTTTTGATTTGTTGGTTTTGATGTTATTTTGTTGTTATGTCTAATATGCAAAATGTTTAGTAAAGAAAATCAAATAAAAAAACACCCTTCCTGTGAGAGGAGAGCCATCCTTTGGATGCTTGATCCTCTTCCTCCCTCAGATGCTTGATCCTCTCCCTCCCTCGGCTGACCCACAGTGAGCAGTGCCCACTCGCAAACATGGGGCATGACTGTGGTAGGAGGTAAGGTGTGATGACTTAGACTGCCATGCCACTGGACCAGCCTCCTTTTGAGGTTTTAAGGACTCACAAGGAGTGGGGGAGAGGCAGAAGAGGACTCTGGAGTCTCTTCCATACCATCTTCCCAAGGGGATCAGTCCTCTGAAGCAGAATATACTACCACAGAGCACCAACCTGTCATGCTTCCAAAGAAGAGAAAATCGACTAGTAGGATGGCAGGGATGACAGGGAGAGGAACATAATTTTGTTTTCATGTTTGGGATGACTTTTGTTTTTTTTATTTTTCTGCTGCCTATGAGTTATTTACAAGAGCAGGCCTTCTCAGTGGCCACCTTAAATTGAAAGAGCATATTTAATACCAGAAAACAGTTAATAACTTTGTCTCTTATTCATGATCAGAATTCTTATATTATTATTTTTGTTTACAGGATACTAGACTTCACACTTTGTGAGACATAACTAATATGAAAAAATGATGGCCCTGGGGACCTACTTTTTGTTTCATGGCAGAGGAGAAATGTATTGGTTTAGATATTTCTTTCTCCTCCAATAATGTAACAGTCAAAACCCTTATTGATCTGATCGGGGAAGAGTATTCATTTTGCATGTTCTATTCCAGAATAGATCCAGAAACAAATGGTTTGATACCTTTCAATGGACCGTCACAGATGTTACAAAAAGAAAACAATGTCTAAGCTTTCAGACCAACCAAGTCCGTCCTCAGAGACTTATGACAATTGTTAAGAGAGTTGCAATCTATTAACACCCAGATCGTACATAACAAAACCAGAAAAAATTCTCGTTGGTTAAAGGTACCTTTTTCAAAAAATCACAAATTTCAATGGAATGAATAGCATCCCTTTTAGCTTGCTATTACTGAGAATCTTTTCAAGAACAAATCCATAGATAAACTGAACACTCAAGCAGGCAAAGCCTGTAACTGACATTATTAATGACTGTGTGTGTCAGAAGAATATATTCAAAATTAAAAGCAGGACCTTTAGGTTTAATACCACAATAGTTCAAGTTAAAACTTGATAGTATTGTATGATTAAAAACTCTACAACAGAAATATATGTATGGAAATAAGAGGGGAATAAGAAAAATGTACCCTGTATGAACAACTGTTTAAAACATTCATATAGAATTCAACTAATCTGGAGATATTTTCTAAACTATACTTTTAACTGAGTCCATAAACATTAAAACCTACAGTGTTGTAACAATCTTATTTACAATGTAATATCAATTGTCAGTATTATTACCAAATAAAAAAATAATAAAAAAAAAATCTCTCGAGGACCACCTAGAAAATTAGTTCATGCAACTTAAAATGTGCAGAGTTCAGTAATGAGTCAGCATATAATCAATTAACTATATAAGCAGAAACAGTCTTAAGAATCTGTATAAAACCATCATGAAATTAATCCCCTTCCTCACCTGGGAAAAGATATATAACTATATATGTGAGCCAAGAGTCCTAACACCCTGTAGCATTATTATGACATGTACCCGAATATAAAGCACAACCCCAACCCCTCCACAACATACACAGCACCTTCCCCTCAAAACAAAAACTTCCTCCAACCCCCCAAAATACACAGAACATTACCCCCCCCCACACACACACACAGAGTAAACTCCCCCAATACACACTCACCCAAGACATTGTTATTTTTTTTTTACCAAAGTTTGGGGGCTAGGGAGGTTCTTGATTTGAAATTGGCTGGTAATCATCTGTGGGAGGGCCATTAGAAACCAGGGACAGGGGAAGGATTGTTTTCTTTTTTCCAAAGATTGGGAGCCGGGGCTGAAGGTGACTATGGGGGGAGGATTCTTCATTTTAATTCAGCAGGTGATCAGCCGAGGGGGAGGACCACTGGACATCAGGGACAGGGAAGTTGATTTCTTTTTTAAAGATTGTGGGCCCGGTAGCAAAATTAAGAAATTTCACCAGCGAGTGGTGAAATTTCACCCATGAGTTGCAAATTTTGCAGGTTGGAGGGTGAGATTTCACATTTCATTAAGCAAAATATTTTACAAAATGTGTAAATTCCACAAACTATTTAGCTGAGTGAAATTTTCCAGTTTTGCACAACAATCTGGACCGCTGTAAGCAGGAGTACTGAGAAGTAGTAGTAGTAGTATATTTGATTCAAAAAACATGAATTGGATAAAAACTCTATTGAGTGAACTCATTTTCAAGGAGATCCAAAATACATTCATACAGTTTCCATTTTCACAGCAGGCATACATAAATAATATTTAGAAATAAAAACAAAAAGTTATATACATAACACTATACAGAGTCAGTAGTAAGAAATGGTACCAATAGAAATAGTGCATGGGTTTCGGTTATTACAGAAGGACAGCGTAGTGCAGGATTGTGACTTTATTCATAAAATAATAATAATAAATAATAATAATTTTATTTATAAGACGCCTTTCAATTGCCAAGGCGCTGTACATAAATAACAAATCAAAACAGTAAAAATCATTAAAAAATACAATTAGATCAGAACAATCATAACAATTAGTGTTCTAAAAAAAATTATATTTTAATGTGCTTTTTTTTTTTGTTTAATAGAGTGGGGTCTCTCAGGTTAATAGGGATTGAGTTCCAGACTACTGCGCCCCTGTGTTTTATTGAAAGTCTCCCAATTTTTAATCTAGCTCTGGGGACAGTAAACTCGATACCACCAGAAGATCTCAAACTTTGTAAAACAAGTCTGTTTGTGAATAAATTATTAATATATTGGGGAATTGTACCTTTCAGGACTTTTAACATAAAAAGTGAAATATATAGGTTTTTTCTATCTCTTAGTCTCAACCAATTCAAATTTTGATACAGTTGGCAGTGGTGCATTCTGTAATGTGGTTCCAGGATGTAACGGGCCAGCCTATTATAGGTTATATCAATTTTGTCCAGTAGTGTTCTGGAGGCTCCAACATATAGAAGGTCTCAATAATCTATTATTAGAATGACTGTACTATTAACTAGTTTAAGTTTTAAGTCAGTGTCCAAATAATGTTTCACTCTATACATAACTCCTTTTTTTTGAATGTTTCCTGCTAAGGATTGGATATGATTTTCCCATTTAAGAG
The DNA here is from genome assembly GCA_016271365.2 of Neoceratodus forsteri. Lineage (NCBI taxonomy): Eukaryota > Metazoa > Chordata > Ceratodontiformes > Ceratodontidae > Neoceratodus > Neoceratodus forsteri. Next base: position 1,335,552,953 of record CM057455.1, on the reverse strand, counting down.
GACCATCCAGCCACATTCCTAAGTATTTATAGCTGGATGTAGATTTTAATACATCTCCGAGCTTAGTTTTAATATTAAAATCATAGTCCTTGAACTCTCTAGATCTACTAAACAAAATTATTTGTGTCTTTTTTACATTAAGTTTCATTAGTTGGGTTTCAAAAAATGTTGTAGAAATTCAAAAGCTTTCTGTAATCTTTCCTGGACCAAATCAACCAAATTCCCACTGGCATCAATCGCTGTATCATCTACGTAGAGATGAAACTCTATGTCCATGCCATGGAAATTAAGCTCATAAACATTATGTTAAAGAGTAGTGGCTCCAGAATTGACCCCAGGGGCAATTCAGATCAAACTGCTCTCAGTGATGAGCAAGAAGTACCTAAGTATACAAACTGTTGCCTGTCTTGTAAACAGGATCTAAACCACTCCACTGCTAAAGGAGAGAGGTTCAGGTCCACTAGCCTAGATATAAGGACAGTATGACTAAGCATGTCAAAGGACTTTGACAGGTCTATAAAAATAGCACCTGTCATAAGCCCCCTATCCAAGCTATCCTGAATATCTCCCACAACCTTAATTAGAGTGGTCTGAATACTGTAATGGTTTCTGAAACTAGACTGTCTATAATTCAGTTTGTTTTCAGACTCGAAGAAGTTCGTAAGCTGATGAGATACCAGACGTTCAAAGATTTTTGAAATCTGAGATTAAAGTGAAATTGGTAGATAATTTTCAATTTCTGATTTTAATCTGGATTTATGTATGGGAATCACTTTGGCTATTTTCCAAAGAACTGGGAATTCAGCAGTTGAAAGAGAAAGATGGAATACGTAAGAAAGGGCATTGGAGATTAAATGCATCCTTATTGGAGGATGGGAATTTGCAAGTACATCTTAAGCAATTGTTAATGGATAAGGCTATGCTGATAGATATATATGATTCTACAATAAAGTGGTGGGTAGATTTTAAAAAGGATATTAAGGGATTTTTGTAAAATGGGCTAGAAAATAGAAAATGTATACATATTTCAAATACCTAGACCTATGCTTTCAACTACAAAAACATGAGCTTTGCAGAAGGGTCTGGACTTGACTATTCCTGTCAAATTCATAGTATAAAACAAGAAAGGGGTCAATCTCAGTACAACAGAATGAAATTGCTTCTCCAGGAACAACAATTTTGCACTTAAGGGAGGTTAGGGAAGGTAAACCCCTTTGAAACTTGTCACAAAAGAGTCCAAAATAGAATCATATGTACTATAATGGATGATGCTGGTGCCTTGTACTCTACCACTGGTTAGATTCTGCATGTGGTAGATGAGTATGTTTCCCACAAATTTAGGAAGTCAGCCACCCCAGCATCTCACTTACAGACTTTTTTTGACTATTTACAGATCCCCACTATTTCTGAAGACCTTTGAATGTGCCTTCAGAAAGATATTGCTGGGGACAAAGTTTGGGCAGCCATTAAACCTTTGCAGAACTCTGTAGCTCCTGGGGAAGATGGATTACTGGGTGAACTGTATAGGCTGTTCCCTGAAAAATTTTGTAATTTACTGGTAAATGTATTTAACAGAAGGATCTGTCTGGGCTACCGCTGAATGGTATTCTTATTTATAAATCTGGAGATAAACAGAAATTAATCAGGTGGCATTCTTTCACTCTATTGAATACCGATATTAAAATGTTATCAAAACTGTTGAGTAAACGTATGACTTTAGTAGCAGCAGGCCTTTTGATTCTGTCTCAAACTTTGTTGGTTCCTGGACAATGCATAGGAGAAAACCTAACTCTTATGAAATAAATATTTGAAAGTGGTCAGTTAGACATGATTTTCTATTCTGAGTTCTCAAAGAAAGAATATGGCATACAGTACCTAGGAAATTTGTAGATTTGTTACATTTTGTAAGAATGCAACTGTAACTTCGTTGGCGATCAGGAAATTTGGAAGATCATGTATGTTAACTAATGGAGCTTGGCAGGGATGCCCCCCAGCCCTATATTGTATGCCTTTTGTATTGATCGTGTCCTTAGACACATAGAACAGGATGTAACAATCTGTAACATTAGGATGGACTCTTGCATAATCTCTAGGAAAACTTCTGCAAATGCAGATGACATCTGTATATTTGTTCTAGACATAACAGACAGAATGAAAGCACTATAACATTTTTATGAGTATAGTAGGGTAGCTGGGGCCCATCTAAATAAATCCAAGTTAAGGAGATTTGGTTGAATAGTACTCAAACCACCCCTGTAACTACTACTGCAGGCATTCCAATACTTTCAGAGCCTATTCAAATCTTGGGTTTATGGGTTGGCGAACCTGAAATGGCCTCCTTTAATTGGGAAAATAAACTAAATATGGCAGACTAAAGTTCCAAATGGTATAGTTGGAAAATGTCTAAGAAAAAAGGTGTACATGATAAATACCTTTTAAATTCCAGTCTTTTTATTTCTTAGCTATATATACTCCTTCCCTGTTTCAATGGAAACCAGACTGTATAATATTTTCTTTTGGTTAGTGTAGGTGAGTCATCTTAACCCTGTTATGGGAGGGCACCTGTACAGAGCAGTGTAAAACGGAGGTCGTGTAATCATCAACCTAGTAGTTTTCTTTTTTGTATGTTTTTCTTCCTATAATTTAAGACCACTTTTGCATGGTACTGAGTCTTTGGGATTATTACTTTTCCAACAGAAATGTGGGCCTCTTTTGAGACTGGGAAACTGATGCACTTAAGAATGTAAAGGGCAAAGGAAAGCCTGTCATAACCTATGTACAGGACTGCTTCCAGAAACTTAAGCAGTGGGACTAGGACAGAACTACAGTTTTAATGAACACAGGGAAATTATTATATAAAAAAGTAGTTACAGATTTTTTTTAATTGAACCTGTGTTTTCTGATGATCAGGAAATAGAGAGGAAGGTTATAGGAGAACAATTGGTAGATACCAGGATTCCTCCTAAGATGTGGGATATCATTTGGCTATGTGCACATGGCAGGCTCAATGTCAAAAGGAATGCCAAACATACACAGAAGGAAAAAAGACTGTATAAGGTCTGGATGTACATCTCAAGAAGAAAATATCATACATTTGTTTTTTCAGTGTAGTTACATTGCCTCTTTTTGGAACATTTTGGCACAATGTTGGAAGATTCCACTCTTTACATATATGACATATGAAGTGCTTATTTTGGAGACTGCTATAACCCTTTGAACTTTTGGCATATCAGCACCATGAACATCATTTATGCCTGCCTCAAATGGTGGATATGAAACACAGAAACATAGAGGCTATAGGCAGAAAAGGACCCCTTGGCCCACTTAGTCTGCTCTAAAATTCCCTACCTACTGGCAATCAACATGACAGTTTGCTTTACAGAGCAGATATATCTTTGGTACAGCTACTTATTTTAGTAGAACAGGAATTACAGGATATTAGAGTATGAGAATATAAGACATTACCGAATTCTATTTTTCATAAATATTGGCATAAGACTGTTTGTCCATAACGGCATTATTTTTCGTATTATGAGGGATATCAAGATGGGTGGTGTACTATGGGACCGGTGATGGTCACTTTGCATTTGTTTGCTACACAGCTTTGGTATGCAATTTTCTATTAAGTGATGTTTAACTTTGATATACTCTTTCATAAAAAATTCCCCTTCTGTCCTGCAATCAAAAGTAGAGGTTGGGACATAATTAACCCCTTAGCATTTTGTGCAGTCTTTTTACTTATTGGAAGATAGTATCTTGTTTAAGAGAGAGTAACAACATTTAGAGCCCATGTGCAAATGGGTGGTTTTCTCCCTTTGTTTCTAAATGGAATCTAGGTTTTACTAAGCTAAAGAAAGATCAAAGTACTCCAGGGTATATAGTACAACTGTTAGAAAAAATCAGGCAATGAAAACGGACTAGATTTCAAATAATTAATTTCTCAAGACTAAAGTTACAAGAAACCATTCAGATTCAAGGTTATGACTATACTCTGGTGTTTCTTTACAAAACTATAAGAAGGTAGGAAATTATTTGGTAGATAAATTCCTAATAGGATGTGAGACATAGCATGGCTTTGTTTTCATGGAAAATTAGCAGTAAAAGATAATGCCAAACATAAAAGTTTAAATTAAAGAATATGTCCTTGGGAGAGTTATGCAGGACAAAGAGAAAAGATTGATAATTTTCTATTAACATGCTCATTTGTACAGTCTTTTTGGAAGATAATGGCAAATAGATTTGAGGGAGGAAAGTTGAATTCATTTAACATATGAGGATGTCATTGTAGGTTCTTTACCATCAGGAAATGGATATGATCAAAGTACATTAAGTCTGATATTTATTTGTATTAAATTCTTTTCATGGCAGGCATGATGTAGGTAGATTTTTCGACAACAAATTATGAGCCAAAAAGATATTAAACTACTAGTAGATATAGAATTAAAAGTTAGATTCAACAAAAATAATTGTGGATGACACAGAAGGAGTTACAATGAAAATGGAAAAATATTGTTTGCATAACATGAGCAATACTAAGTGGGAAAATTATCATATTTATGCATGATGTAAGCAACATTTACTTTTGACTATGATTGATGCTGTTTGTTGGATTTCTTACCTTTAACCCAATAAAATTCCCCTACTCTTCTGCGGGGGAGGGGGGATGCAGTCTGCCTGAGCATCATGGTGGACACTCATGGTGTGGATGCAGCAGGAGCAGGGAAGTTGGTCTCCTCCCCAGCTCCAATTTGGCCAAAGGTCATTTATGAGAAGAATGTGGTGCTTGGTGACCCTGTGTCTGATATGATGATGGATGCTGACTCTGAAGAGAACAATGATGGTATTGCTATGGATGAAGATTTGACTTCTGAGAAAGCCAAGTTGAAACAGGCTGTGGTGATGAAAAAGTCTCACTTAAGAGCATTGATGGCTGAGGGGGAGGCTTGTTTTTACCACAAAGGAGATAGACAGGTGGCTGCCCAGCAAAAAAGGGAGATGGAGGTGGTGCTGGCTAAATCAAGCCCTATGTCCAAGAACCCAGCAGTCACTCTTTTCCTGGTACTGCTGGTGGTCTTATGGCTAATGCTCCTGGAGATGCACTGTCAGTGTCTAGTAAGGCTTCCACATCTAGTGCTGCTGTGCTTTTGGAATCTACTGCAATTCCCAGTGTGGCCTTCACTGCAGTACACAAGTCAGCAGCACAGGCCCTATCCCCAACTGTTAATAAAGTCTGGAATCAGGATCCTGTGACTTAACAAGGTCATCAGCAAGGTGGCTTGATAGCTTAGCAGAGGGCTAGGTGAGATATAACTTTTATGCAGATGAGACTGGGCAGGCTCTCTGGGACACAGAAACCGTAAGAACTGATGGATTTCAAGAATTTGTCCCCATTGCTGCTGGGTGAAAGAGGACAACAGATGGCACGTCCTGGATATTGGACAGGGGATGAGGTTGGAAGAGCTGGGTAATGTCCATTGCTGCTGGCGTTCTTAGTGCCAGATGTCTCATGGTAGTAGAAAGACAGTTTTGCAGTTCACTCTGTTACAAAATAAAAGGAGAAATTGAGACTTTCAGGACTTCTACAACCAGCTTTGCACACTGTCCAGGTGATAGTGCATTCCGACCAGGTAGTTACTGTTCAGACTGGTAGTGGATGTAATAGGGACATGGGTGGAGAACCAGTTCAACTGAGTGGTGACCTTGTTGCTAGCAGTAATGTTTTACCCACTTACAGGAACTACAGAGACAGTGACAGAGTGGGGTAATGGTGCCATTGTGGCTCTGGTTACACAGTCTGTGCATGATAATGTGCCTACAGATGTGAATGATGGGAGGTGTTCAAAATGTAATTCATTCTGGTGTGCAAAATGTAATTCCTGCTGATATTGTTGAAGTTGTTGAAACACATCATGTCGGTTTCCCCTTTCCCCCAGGCTGCTGAGGTTACTACCCTCGCTGTACAGCAGGGGACTGCTGTTACACATGATAGGGAGAATACTACTTTTAAGATTAGGAAGAATATCTTGGCATCTCCAGTGTCATACCAAGAGAGGATTAGGATGTCTGACTTGTTCTCCTGTGGTGAGCCAGCTCAAAAGAAGAATGCAGTCAGGTTACAGTACAGGGTCAGGAGAGGGGCTAAAACCCTGCCTGATCAAATTCATGTAGCAGGTCTCCTCCTCAAGGATTCTATGTGTTTCTTTGCTTCCTAAGTTTATACATTAATTCATGTGGCAGGAAAGGCTAACTATGATATTACGATATGACAAGACTGCCAAATCCCTTGAGATATTTTTGTCTAAGTATGCACAGTTAAAAGACATGCCCATCTGGGCTCCTTTTGTAGCAGTACCCTTCATGAAGCCTGCCATTAAGGTTGTTACTATTGTGTTCAGAAATGAGGATGTTAATGTTAGTGATATTTTGCATTGGCTCCAACAAAAATGTGATGTACTGGAGAAGTCAGAGTCTATCACTGATAGTGAGTTCATTTGGACTTGGGGTTGGAAGGTGCAGGTTAAACTGTTGCATTCAGATCATGGAATAATCACATCTCCCTTGCAGTTTCTTTATTGGTAGAGACTATGGCCTGTTACTTTACCAAGGGCAACCAAAAACCTGCCATAACTGTGATTCTAGAACACATCTCAGTAACACCTGTGACAGCTCCTGCTACAGTTTATTTCTTGAATATGGGCATGTGAATTTTCACTGCCCTAACCTGATCAAATCTAACTTATGTTATATATGTGAAGATATGGGGCATGCCTATTGGCAGTGTGTGTATGCAGCACATAATAGAACATCAGGCCTGGGTATCGGTTAAATTTGGTCATGAAAGCACAGAAGAAAACCTCAGAGAAAAATGCTGTAGTGAAGGATTCTAATCCTGCCACCCCCAACCCCACCCCCACAGAAGCTGCAGAGGAGCCTGTTTAAGATCAGGATCCTTTAGAGGATGAGGCTCCAGAATCCTCCCACAGTGAAGAAGGAACATGTACAGACCCCACCCCCCCACACACACACATACAGCCTCAGTGCAAATCGATCATGCACCAGTTGCTTCTTCATCTTCTGCCACAGGTAATGCGGCATTAGACCAGGTGGTAATGGCTCCAACATCCCATGCACAGAAAGTGGTTACAGTCCAGTCTATTGAGGATGCTCCACCTGAAATACCTCCCCCTCCTCCACCTGAGGAAGAGTGTACTAGTGTGGTAATGGAGAGGGAATGAGGAAGACACAGACAGGTGAAAGCCAATGTATTTAAACGGACTCCTACTCCTGTCAAGAATAAGCATATGGTTTTACGTAAAGTTAAACACTGGGGAGATACTGAGGATGAAAGAGATTCAGAGGCACCATCTCTCCCTTCCTCTTTGCAGGATGCTCTTGACAGATCAAGATGATTCTATATCAGAGGTGTCTGTCTCTGAGAAGGGGAGGACTAGGCTTCAAAATAAATGATGGTTTTACAGGAGTGTGTTTTTCATCATGGTGGAGGGAGCTTTATCTTTACATGTACTTACTCAGCATGTAAATTGCATTAAAATATGTAGGATAAGGTTGGCTACTTTTCAGTCCTAGCAGTGGTATTTACTTTATAAGGTACTAGACTAAAAGCTTTAAGTGAGGTCTCCCAAGCAAAGAAGCAATGGACTACAGTAGTGGGAGTTCCTTTTGGTCAGCTCGAATGGACACCTGTGATGGTATTGCTATTTTGTTTAGGGGGTATGATTTTAAAGTCTCCCATTTATTAGAAATTTCACCTAGCAGGGCATTATTTTTGGATGTGGAACATGGGCTGCTGTCGCTTAACATAATTTGTACACATGCTTTGCAGACAAAAGCAGCTAGAATTGCATTATTTAGGGACATACGGTCATATCTTCATGCTTCAGAAATGATATTGTTAGGGGAGGGGACATGAACTGTGATCTGACAGTCCCTGATAGATGATTGCAGACTTCCAAGCTTTTTTGTGATTCTGTTTTATTGGCTAGAATTGTCCACACAGGAGGACTAGTAGATGCCTACCTGGTTGTGCATAATGTGGGATGTTAGACCTTTATGCAAGAGCATAAAGCTACTAGAATAGGGTAGGATGACTGCTTAGCTAATGGTATGAGCGTGCTGTGAATACTGCGTAACAAATAGTACAAGAGACTTCTGTAGTATCAGAAGATGATAACCCTATGTGTTACAGTGATGTATGGGTACTGCCTTCTGTTTACACCATTCACTCTAAGTCTGCTGATTTGCACCCTGTCAGCATGGGCTTAGAGGTTAGAGTGACAGCCTGCAGGTAGCTTTTTTTTTGTTGTACTTTTTCTCCCTAGGGGCCACCAGTCTGCCTTACCTCTACATGTCTGGCATCCTCTGGGTATTCAGGCCACCATCTCCTGGGACTACTTCTCTGGCTCCACATTCGGACCCGCGCAGCTACTCCCATGGCTTACCCCCACAGCGGAGTGAAGGGGAGCCCGCCCCTAGCTCAACCTCCCAGATCAGGATCCAGTAATGCCATGCGTCCTCAGCACCGATTGAGTCCTCTCTGGAGATGGCCATCATGCCGCCACGACTAGTGCCTCTAATTTTTCCACTTTTCTCCCCATCAGCTGAGGCGTGCAATGACACCTAAGGCCCCGAGTGTGTGCACGTCTGCATGCACTCCAAGCCAAGCGTCTGCCCTAGCACGTTCCCTCCATGTCCCTACCAGTGCTCTACAGCCACTCCCAGCTACCGCCAGAGGCCGCTATAGCACAGCCACTCCCAGCTGCTGCCAGAGACTGCTAGAGCACTGATGGCAACCTGCCCCCCTCCCCAGAGAAGGAGAGCAGTCTTACAGATGCTCCATCCTTCTTCTCCCCTGCCGACCCCCCGACGACCCAGGCTCGTTCCCGAACCTGGGTTGCCAGCGTAGCCCATGGTGTGGTGTCCAATGCCTCAACCCTCAGTGCCACCAGGCCACCTGCAGGTAGCTTTGGTGCACTAGACCATGGTTTGAATCCTCTCTTATCTCAGTTTGATTTATTTTATTTTTTTTAATAAAACTGTTCATATTATTCCGGTACATATTTAAGAGTGGTGTCGGGGTCAATGTCAACTCCAAGATCTAAACTGTGCAGGTATAGAAACCTGTTCTTTTCTTCTAATTATGTATGACCTTGGAGTTGGTTATATTTAGATAGTGGGGGGTTGGCGGGCAGAGCCTCCCGATAAAAAATAATGAACATAAATGTGCTGGTTTTCTGTGTTTTTTATTGGAGAGGGATAGGTTAGAGGTATAGCGAGTTGACATTAGAAATATGTTATCAGTGTGGTACTGCCGTTCAGTGAATTTTCTGCTCTGAGTTGTACCACACTGATAACACATTCGCTGAGTTGTCATGGATCCCTAGGATAGGCTACCTGTTTATAACTAAATCTCAAAGCTGCTGATACCTACCCTGATGAAACAGCAGCTCACCATCATTTAAAATGTGTGATAGCTTTTTTAGCCTCTCAGCAGACAAGGAAGAAGTGGTGGAAGTTCAATGAGAGTGTTCTTTCTGATAATTTACTACTTGAGAGATGGCGTAATTTATTTTCAGCTCAACTGTCTGTTGTTGGAATGTAAGATGATGCTGCAGAATGGTGAGAAGATTAAAAATTGGCTTTTAAATATTTTTTACAGAAGTTTTTCATTCAGAAAAACAGGACACTGTATGCTAAATATCTAGAATTACATTCCTAGCTGTATAACTTGATTTTGGCTACAATAACCCACAAAACCTTGTATTCTGATAAGATAAAACAAGTTCTGACGCGAATGAGACAGTTACAGTATGACAGAGCATGTACTCTAAAACGTGAGATGCAATTTGACACTCAAAATGCAAAGCAGACTTTTGACCCCTTTAAAGAGTGTCAACAAAGAATAGAAAATAGGGTCATGATCTCTCTTCTGGAGGACAGTAATAAGGTTTCTGATACTCTTGGGATGTTGGATGTTGTGGAACAGTACATGCAAGCCACTTTTGGTACCAGGGTATATAGAGGATAATGTATGGTCATAAATCGTTAACCATTTTTTTGACCATCGAAAGGTTGCCACGGTGACCGTGTAAACTTCGAGAGCGAAGTTCGAGAGCTTTACGTCACCATGGCAACCTGGAGATGGCTTAACAAACTGGTTGATGATTGATGTACTATAAATTTTGTTTTACAGTGTATGGTACACATAATGCTTAAAAAAATAATAAAGCAGGTCCTTACTGTTCGTATGTCAGTCAGTGCTGCTATGCTCTGGGTCATGTTCTCATCACTGCGGCCATTTTGAGAAGGCCATTGGCTCAAGTAGCAAGCATGCGCAGAGCGATCTCAGTTGTTATACCATCGATGTGACATATCATCAATGGGTTAACAACTTATGATGTCACATTGATAGTAAAGGATGAATTTCATCACATAACAACATTCTAACATACATTATACTCTCGTAATATGACCAAATTTTGGGGTAACTTCCACTCACCCCCACTACCCAGCACAGTTACACAGACTTTAACCAAACTTATATCTGCAGATGAGGCCGAGAAAGTGATAGCATCTCTGAGAAGTAATACTGCACCTGGGACTGATGGACTCACTACTGGATTTTACAAAACATTCATTAAAATCCCTGAGTGGGGTGTTGGCTGACGTGTATAACCACATCCTTGACACTGGTGTTATGCCTGGATCCACGTCTGAGGCACTTATGTTTTTTTTCTTTTTAAGAAAGGCTCAAGCCAAGAACTGTCTAACTGGAGGCCTTTTAGTTTATTGAATGTAGATCATATAATTTTTATTAAGATCTTGACAACCAGGCTTATGGAGATGGCAACCCAGGTTATTAGTCCTTTCCAGTCATGTTCTCTACCTAACAAGTCTATATCTGATAAATTGTTGATACTGAGGGAAGTGTGTGAAAAAGGGAGTCTGGGACAGTTGTCAGGGTTCATGCTATCACTAGATTATTTATTTATTTGAACAAGTCAAATGTACAACCTTTGAGTCAGGGACTCGTTTACAAAGGCACCTCATCGCAGGGAGGGCAAGACAATAGAACATTGTGCAGATACAACATTGGACAACATTGCAGGTGCAGACATTGACCACAGAATACACTTAGTTACATATTGGTATAAAATATAGATTTTCAATTAAAGATGTAGAATTTCTCTGGAGTTGCAGTGGAATACATCCTTGTATAAACCTAAGAGGGTAGGTAAAAAGGGGTAGGGGAAAGATGGATCGGCAGTCCAGGGGACCTTGTCAAGATTAGGGGGACCAGGCATGGAAAGATCCTGTAGTAGGATTGGGGGGGACAGGGTTAGTTGCACCTACAGCAACGGATATTAAAGAGATGGTTCCGGAGAGCGGTTTTGAAGGGACCAAGTTTGGCAGTGTTGGTCATGCAGGTAGGGAGGGAGTTGAACCAGGTGGCGGCTTGATAAAAGAAGGACCTCTGAGTGAAGGGAGGTCTTGGTTCTGGGCACTTTGAAGGTGGCTTTAACAGAGTTGTGGGTGGAAATGGATGAGGATGACCGTGGTAGGGAGGGAGACAGAGACTCCAGAGGGGGGGAGAGTCCGAGCAGGGATTTCTTAGCAAGAAGGCAGGTCTGATACTGCAGATGTTCCTCGAAGTTGAGCAGGTTGGTGGAGGAATAGAGCAGGCAGGTGTGGGTGCAGCTGGAGGCTCCGGTCAGGAGCCTACAGGCCTTATTGATGGACAGCTGGATTCTAGAGAAGGTGGTGTTATCAGCTGCAGCATAGATGGGCAAGCTGTAGTCCACTAGGGACAGGACGGAGGAGATGATGGCCAGCCGGAGGGTAGCGAAGGGCAGGCAATCCTATGGTGGAAAGTAGACCAATACAAGAGTTTATGGTGGAGGAAAGAGCATTGATGTGGGTGTGGAAGGTAAGGGCAGTATCGAAAGTGATGCCTAGGTATTTGTATGTGGGCACTTGCTCTAACTGGAGCTGAGAGTTGGGGGTAATCAGGAGGGGGGCATGTCTAGCTTTATTTTGGTGGTGAGAGAAGAGCATTGATTTGGTTTTCTTAAGGTTTATGACTAGTCTGTGATCAAGAAACCACCTTTCTGTTTGGTTGTAGGTGAGTTGAAAGGATGATTGGAGAGTGGAGGGATCTGGGTGTGAGGCAAAGAGAACTGCATTGTCTGCATAGAGGAGCATCTTGCTATTGCAGGAGCTGGGGAGAGTGTTGAGGCAGAGACTGAAGAGAATGGTACCCAGGATTGAGCCCTGTGGGACCCCGGAGCTAATGGGCTGAATGTTGGAGAGGGAGCCATTGATTTTTACACGCTGGGATCTAGCAGAGAGGTAGCTGGAAAACCAGGCAATGGGACCAGCAGAGAAACCGAGTTGGTGGAGCGAGTCGAGTAGGACGGGGTGACAGACAGTGTCAAAGGCCTTGGAGAGGTCAATGAACACTGCATCGGCCAGATTGCTGGAGTCAAGAGCAGAGTGTAGGTATTGGGAGAACTCCAGGAGAGCAGTGGTTGCACTGTGTCCTGGGCAGAAGCCATGCTGCTCCGGGCACATAATGTCATACTTAGATTAGGTCGAAACCTTTGATAGCTTATCTCAAAATTGCTTTGTAACAGTGTAATGTATCATTGATGTGTCCTGTACCTCACTGGCTTCTATGTAACTAATTCTAGGTCATCCCTGAAAAAAGGTCCATTTGAGCCCAGAGGGCCTACCCGGTCAACAAAATGAAATACATACATAAAGAAATAAATGACTGTATGTTTGCAGTACCAAATAAATATGGAGTGCCCCCAGTAGTCAGGGATTAGATTATTTTGTTATATCAGACAGCCATGGTTATTTCTGTTGTTAATGGATGCAGGAGTACTCTGGTTCGAGTTTTATGTGAGGTTGCCAAGGCTGTTCCTTAAGTCCTCTACTGTACATTTTGTGTTTCAACCCACTACTTTGCTATATAGAGTCATATCCAGATATTAGAGGTTTAACTATAGCTGACTTACATGGAGAGGTATCACTGATGATGTCTGCAGATTATATTTGTGTATGTATAAAGGATGAAATCTTCAGTATGGCTGTTTTTGATGCTTTACAGGAATTGTTTGATGCTTCTGGATCCCATGTCAATTATCAGAAGAGCAGGGGATTATGGTTGGCAATGATTCAGTACTGGCCTATCAAGAGATAGTCCATATACAGTACCCATAGCGGATACACCCATTAACATTTTGTGCCTCATGTTTGATACAAGAGATCTGTGGCATATGAATTGGGACATGGCTTTTGAAGGGGGCTAGTTGGAAGGTTTCCCTTTGGAAAAATTGTACCTTTTTGAAATGGAAGAGAAAAGTTCTTGTGAAAACATTGTTACCTGTGCTTCCTTTATTACTGTATGTTTGTGTCATTTATCCCCCTCCTATTAGAATGGAAACACAATTGCTGAGTTTATTTTTTCAAGTAGTTTGGAAGAGTAGGTTGAACCCAATAAAGCAGGATGCACTTTACTGGGACATTGCCAAAGGTGGGTTAAGTATGCTACATCAAGTTTTTTTTTTCTTTTATAGGATTTTCATTTATTGTAATACAGTATTAGTCTCTTTGTTGTACAAACATAAGTCATGGGTGACATTAATGTTGCATTGGATGGAGGTTTCTATTCCTTCATGGCAGGCACTGTACATTTCCAACAAAATGTGAAAAGTTTACCACCTCTCTTACAGTCAGATCCAACAAGCCTTGAGAAAGAAGATGTATGAAACTATTTTAGGCCTGATCATTGAATCAGAGGTGGAATTTTACAGATGTCTCAGCACACCGAGGAATACAGTGCTGGAATACATGCAGGAGAAGAGGTTGCTAGTTCATACTTGTGATGTGGTCTGGCTTTCTTAACATGGTCATATTGGTGTTAAAAATGCTCATAATCATAAGAGTATAGATCAGAGACATTGTCCACGACCAGAGTGCATAGGGCTACCTGACAGAACAGGAACATTTACAGTATATTTAGAATGTCCTTATATTAAGGGATTTTGGCAGTTATTGGCTACCTTGTGGCAGGTGCCTTGGCTGTTGGCTCTGCAATATGAGGAACTGTTTTTTGTTGTTTTGACAGATAGATGGTCCCAGTATCAGTGCAGCACTGTGTGGATACTTTTTGCACTGCTGAAGTATTATGTATGGTAGGCACATTGTGCTTACACTATACAGCAGTGGATAGTGGATTATAGGGAAACTGTTTACAATGTTAAAAATGGTCTCTCTAAAGTGTGCATTATGGACCAGGCTACCCAGGGTGTTGTGAATGGGAGACAGCTTTGGAAAGGTGTAAAATAGTTCAAGTTTAATTAAACTGCAGGTTACAGGACATGACTGTCTGTGAAGGTAATTGTTAGGTATATGCATTTCTCTGTGTGTTATATTCATTTTTCATTGTTCTCATTTTTTTTACTTTCTTTTCTCACTTACTTTATTTGATTTCTTTGGAATATCTTGTGATATTTTGTTTCAGTAGTATTTTTTTTGTTTTCTCCAGTTGTTTTGCATATACACTGTAACTGATGTTCTTGTTTTTTTTTATTTACATATTGTATGAGTTTTTGTTTTAGTTTATTTTAATAAAAAATGCCCCTACTCTTTTTCAATAAATGCCAGGGGATCTTTTACTTACACCTGGACAATGACCAGAAATGGGCAGAAGGGATCTTGGTTTGATGTCTAATCTGAAGGACAGCACCTCAACAGTACATCACCACCTCCCCAGTACTGCACTACATTGTCAGTTATGGGTAGCATCCAAAGTACCGGTGTGGGGCTAGAACCCATGATGACCTTCTGACCTTATGGCCCCAGAGGGGAGCATACTACCAACTAAGGCACTGCCACTAACATTAGTCTTGTACTGTTCTATTGATTGCACCACTAATTATTACTGCATATTACACTTTTGGTTCTGGTTCTGGTTTTGGTTCTGGTTCTGATTTGCCCGACCCAGCCTAGACCTGCATAACCAGAAAATCTGACCTGCACACCCCTAATGGTCATCTGCTGCAAGTGGTGGTGAACCACAGGTTGAAGTTCATAGAACAGAAAAGCGCAATAACATGTGCCAGTGCATATGTGTACTAATGTGTTGGTGTGTGCTTTGTGGACAGCATGTCAGGACACAATGTCCGTCAATCTGTTGCATCCCTCAGACTGAGTGTCACTGGTGCATACAGATTCACAGCCTGCTGCATGGCTCCCACCCACACTGTAGCAGAAAACTCCAACCTGTGCCAGAGAAACTCTGCTGGACTTACACAATTTTGGTCAGAGATCCTCTATTTTATATATTGAGCTCCACACCCCTGGGCATTAGAACTTACTGAGGGTTATATGCGTGCGTGTGTGTGTGTGTGTGCATGCGTGCGTGTGTGCATGTATGTGTGTGTGTATACATACATTGCTGTGTGTCTGTGTATATATATTACTGTATTTGTGTGTGATTAAGTGTGTGTATGTGAATATGTATATGTATTAGTGTGTATCTTGTCATGTCTGTGTGTGTGTGTGTCACTGTATACATTTATTTGCTTATAATTTTTGAGCAGAAAAGGCACTGTGGTGTGTTCAGTGTGGGGGGAAGGGTTGGCTACATAGACCAGGTTTATTGATGAGGGAATGATGTCCCAGACACTGGGTAAATTCAACATTTTATATAATAAGTGCCATGGGATCTTTAACTTCCACCTGGGCAGCCACCAGAGATGGGTAAAAGGGACCAAAGCTTAACATCTTAAGGACAGCACCTCTACAGTGCAGACCCCTTCCCCCCTTCCCGTACTACACTACAGTTTCAGTACCGGGTATTAGCCCAGGTTCCTGGTATGGGGCTAGAGAGCCCATGACCTTCCAATCTTCTGCCCCCAGAGCTGAGCATGCAGCCAACTGAATCACTGATGCACTGAGCACCGTATGTGTGTTTCAGTATCTTTTGTCAGCAAGTCTCCACTTCACTGCATCTTTTGAACAACAGAATCAGCCAACTCTTGTTTGTTGGAGTTCTTGGCAGTGGTTGTATGTCCCCTTTTTATGCCTAGTCCCTGATTTGTGCTTCAGGTGGCTGAGAGGAATTAAAAATCATATAGAGGTTGTAGTTCATATGTTATGTGTATTCCGTACCAAAACATTTTGCTATTCTGTACAGCACCTGCCAAGTCTGAATAACATGGGGCCTTGGTATACTGCATAAGGAGGCCATTATTTGTAGCCGCTGTTGCATATGCCATCCTACACAAGTCAGTCCTGCAGATCAAGGCTAAAGGGAGGAGGTTATCAGCTCTGTCACTAATTCCAGACTGCCTGGATTGTGTTGCAGAGCCAGTTAGCACTATTCCTAGATCAATGCGGGCAGGTGGTTCCTCTCTCTTGACTCGCTGGGTAGTGCAGCAGATTGCACGCCTTCCCATCTGCTCCCCTGACAGTTCTATACATGAGCCCCACCAGCTAGGTACTGTAATTATATTGAAGTCTACCTTTGTTTGGCCTGGCACAGGTACTGGGAATAAAATGCACTGGCACTCAAGGCTCTGTTTCTGTACTGATCTGCATTTCACCAACATTTCCAAGAACCTGTGTAGCCAATAAACTGGTGGTTTTGTTTTTACAAACAGCTGTGCTGTGCTTGATACAACCAGTCAGCTAAACATTTTGGCAGAATTTGTTGAAGCAGCAGAGAAAACTGGGTCAGATGAGTAGCACATTCCACAGCTTTTCTGTATAGCGCTTGTAGCTTTGAATGAAAGGACTCAGAGCTACAGCAGTGCACCTTTTAATACCCAGCATGTATTGATTTCTAGCTAGAACCAGTTTTAAAACCATTAGCTTTTAATTGTAATCTATCCTGTATGCTGTGAGCTGTGGTCTCATCTCTGTCTTCCCATGTACATTGCTGAATGAAGATTCCAAAACAGACCAAAAGCAGCAATTGGCTCCTCTGAGTTTGCACAAATATTGTTTGAAAGATGCTGAAATGTCTATGACTACATTCCTACTAGAGCTAAACATTCAAATATAAAACACTCAAGCTGGGGTCCTTCTGGATTTTACCATACTGCAGATACACAATAAAATCAGAGTGCTTTGACCCTACTCTTACTGCAGCAAGAAATGGGACAAACCCCTTGGGTAGGTAGCACAGCAGTGATTCGTGCACAGAATTATAAGGAATGGGTCCCGGTTCAAATCCCATCAGAACCACTAACTGATGATGTGACTTGAAGAATGCCATTGGACATCTCTGTGATTCAGTGCTCCCAGCTATAACAGTGAGTAGAAGCGAGACACCACTGAAAACAAGATGATGTATCCAAGCTGTACTATCCTGGGTAAATAAACTGCAAAAATCCAAAATAAACCAAAGACAATGTGCTCCAGTAGTTTGATGAAATGACTGCAAACTGGTATCCTTTAAGCACTATAGTCCAAGGCTGCTGAGGCATCTCCCTTTTGAAATAAATCTGATTCATCTTTTGATTCTTTAAATCAAAAGTGTATGCACACTTGATAGAAAATTTAAGATGTACATGTCACTTGCCATTTATATTTGTGTGATGATCTGCCTTTACCTAATCCTGTGTTCTGCTCTTATGTTGTAACTTATTTTTTTTTTCTGTACAGTTAATGTGTTGTACCCAGGTGTGGCTGAAAATAGACTTGTCTCAGTCCATGTACAGTACATGATAAAACAACTAATTTAAATGAATAAATACATGCATACATACATACATTCATACACACACACACACACACACACACATATACACACACACATTGCATGCACACATACATACATACACACATTCATACATTCACACACACACACGCATGCATGCACACATACATACATACATAAAAAAAAAATAATAATGTTGTGTTTTTAGAAGTTTCTGGCACTTTCTGAGGTTCCAACCCATTTCCCCTCCAACTTGTGCACTGGCATTACTTAAAATGACTTCCTACGGTATGTTTCTGCTGTAGATAACCATGAAGTTTTTCTCATTGTTGCTTTTGCTGAAAAAAAATGCCAGGTTATTCTACGCAGGATCATATGCAGTATTCTTCAATATCATATTGACATCATGGGCAACCATCTCTAAACTTAATCAACTGTGGCCTGCTCTAGGTGCTGATGTAAATTGTTGTATTTTGATCATACATCTTGAAGAAATATTACAGTTGCAGTTATAAACTGCAAGCAGTATTTAATGCAAGTGACAAACAACCATGTCAGTCAGGCATAATTTTATGTAGTACTGCATCACAGTTCATTTTGTGTCAGATTGTCAAATCATGCTGTTAATTCTTCAACAGACACGGATATGGTTGTTATAAAGCAGCAGCAGAATTGGATTTGATAGACAGTCATATAGGCTGGGATCAGTAGTTTAGTCACTAATTCCCCAGATACAGGTAGATTGCTTGTACAAGCTTAGTGTTTAGAGTAGAAGTATTATTAATTATATTGGAGAGCACAGAAGCCAATTTTCAGTACCCTTACACGATTGCTTAACTGTATTTATACAACTTTCTGCACTAAAATAGGCTCAAGTATTTTTCACACAGCATAGTATTTTCAACAATAGTTTACATGTCCTTGAATCCTAACAATAGTCCCCTTGTTTGAATTTAATGTGTTATCTTAAAGGGACACTGTCAACCTCTTTAGGCCTAAAATTGTCCCTAGATTAAACAAGTACTTGTCAATGCTGAATGTTCGTCGTGTGCACTGGTGTCATGGGTGTGTGTGTGTTTGAAAATTGCTTCAGTGAAGGAATCATTTTATTAACATTTAAGAATGCAAAGTAGAAGTGACAATGTTGGGCATTGTAACTGTCTTGTTTGTTAATACTTGTGTACCAAATTTTCAACATACGCTTCTTATGACCCTACCTCATGAACAAGTGCAGAGAAAATGTTCAACTCCTGGCCAAAAGATGATTTCACGCAGTGACTGCAGAATCACCTTTCAGGATGCAAAAACACATTTTGTCCAGGATCTGAAAAAAATGACAGCTGTCACAATTTTGAGGTGGTGTGAAGAAATGGCTATGTTGAAAATTTTGGGTCGAAATATTGAAAATTACCAAAATTACAAGCCTGCGTTCATAAATTTCAATGTAGGCTCATAACTTTGTTGTCTGTTAATATTTTTGCCACAAATTTTCAACATAGCTTTCTTATGACCCCACCTCATGAACAAGTGCAGAGAAAAATGTCAACTCCTGTCTGAAAGGGGATTTTGCACAGCGACAGTGAAATCACATTTCGGGATGCAAAAACCATTTTGCCTAAGATCTGAAAAATGACAGCTGTCACATTCATGAGGTGCTGTGAAGAAATGGCTAAGGTGAAAATGTGGGGTAAAAATATTGACAATTGCCAAAGCTATGAGCCTATGTCTGCAAATTTCAACGCAGGCTCATAACTTCATTGTTTTTTTAATATTTTTACACCAAATTTTCAACATAGCCTTCTTAGGACCCCATCTCATGAACAAAGGTGGAGTAAATTGTCAACTCCTGCCCAAAAGGTGATTTTATGCAGTCACCGCAAAATCACTTTTCGGGACAGAATTTCGTAATGTCACTTAATTGTCCATGAGGTGGGGTCTGACAAAAGCTATGTGGAAAATTTGGGGCAAAAATATTAAAAAATGGCCAAGTTATGGCACTAAGTTTAAAATCCCATTGAAATACATGGACGTGCTTACCTCAGTTCGCAGTTGGGCTCTGAAGAGTAAAGACATGTCTGGGGTCCAAGGAAGGCTATGGCAATGGACCTGCAGTGGGTAAGTATGGGGTAGGGGGGTTTGGGGTAGTGGGTCCTGAGTGGGAGGGTGGGATGGGGGTGGGTAATGGTGCAGCAGACAATGATGCATGGTTTTCTTTTTTCATGAAAAAAACAAACAATGAGGGACAATTTTCTTTATTGCAGGGAATTTTCTATTAATGGAGGACACTGGGGGATTAGACACACCCAGTGTCACTGGGAGGGACAGTATTTAAATCATTAAGGACACTGGGGGATTGGGCACCACCGGTGTCACTGAGTTATGTTTGGGAGGGGGTGCGCAGCAGAGGTTGATGGATGGTTTTCTTCTACACTGGGGGATTGAGCACCCCCAAGTGTCACTTCTGTTTGTGCGTGTGTGTGTTTGTGTGTGTGTGTGTGGGGGGGGTGCTGACAGGAAGGGTTGGCTTGGTGGACAGTAAGGGCTGCCATCAACAGACCTTGATGGATGGTTTTCTTCTACACTGGGGGAATGAGCACCCCCAAGTGTCACTTCTGTTTGTGTGTGTGGGGGGGGCGCTGACAGGGAGGGTTGGCTTGGTGGACAGTAGGGGCCGCCAGCAACAGACATTGATGGATGGTTTTCTTCTACACTGGGGGATTGAGCACCCCCAAGTGTCACTTCTGTTTGTGCATGTGTGTGTGTGTGGGGGGGGTGATGACAGGGAGGGTTGGCTTGGTGGACAGTAAGGGCCACCAGCAACAGACATTGACGGATTGTTTTCTTTGTTGCAGGCAATCATTCCAGGCTGACCATGACAGATTAGTCTGGCTTGCTGGGTGACGTGGATCAAAGGGACTGCAACTTCTTTTGAAGTTGGTGCTGTCCCCACCAAGCAAGCCAGAAACTCTGTCATAGTCAGCCTGGGTGCTGATTGGTGTGGCACTGTCAGGCCCCTGCAACACTACTCTGCATTGGGTGGACAGTGTCACACCCCTCAAAGGCTCACTCTCATACTAATGTGTTCACTGCGCTTATGCGCATGGTGAACACAAAAATCTCAAGACACAGCCAGAGTAGGCTATAAATTACTTAAACAATGACAGCAATCATTACATCCCAGCCAATCTAATTAATCCTAGGAACTTGGTGGTGGGGGGGTCTCATATCATACAATGTATGGAGTGTCTGGCTGAGTCATTAAAAATATAAACAGTTGGTGCTGAAGTCAGTTAGAGGCAAACTGCTAGGGGGTCTTTATCATTCTTTGCAAGCCAACTTTACCATCTAAGGGGGTCCACTGTTGATTCCTAAAAGGTAACAAAAATCTTGCCTGTTTCCATAGCTTTCTGGAACTGACTGGCTGTTTAGAGGAGCGCAATGCTACCCTGGAACTGATCAACATGTTACTGTCCCTTGGAAACACACAACTGTCTCAGGGATACTATACTGTAGGTTGGTTGTTATGGTGGGTGTACCATTCTTTCATACCAGATGTCTCACTCCTTGTTATCGAAGGTCTTGGTGAAACCCATTCAAAACTTCTGTGTTCAGAGATATCAACACAAGCCCACAGATACAGACATTTCATGCAGTGCCCTCCAGCAGGGCACATGGACTGACCCTCCAGCTAAATGCTTGTAAACTTTTATAGGGCCAGAAAAATTTCCTTTAACTAGCCCTACCGACTGGTACTGAAGGAAGTCCCCTTACAGTAAGTACAGCTCTTGGGCCAATGGAATGAATGTCTCTGGGCAAGTGGATTTTCTCATCCAGTAGCCCAGTAGATAGTGGCTGCAAGACTAAACTTTTCATCCTTACAGAAGTGATAAATTCAAGGTCTGCATTTGGAGGCAATCCTTTCCCAGACGGGGGTGAACCTATAGAGCAGCCTCCAGGTAGACACATTAGATAAGGCAGTACAGGCCTTCAAGGTAAGCTTGGACAGATTCCTGCTGACCAAGGGAACCACAGGGTGCCCAGCAGTAGGGTGAGCAGGGAATCCCAATATATTAGTACAGGTCCACATGGCACATCCTGGTTATGAAGCGAAGTTGTCAGGGGGGTGAGTGGGCTTGATGGGCCTACAGTCCCTTTTTACATCTAGTCTGCCAGGCCCTACCTACCTACTATTATGTGAATGCCCCAGTGCTCACTCTTCTCCCCCCTCCCCTAGGTCATCCTGCCTGCCTCACCCCCCACCCCCCCACGTCATCCATTCAAACACAATAATGATACCGTTACTGAAGATCTGGGATCAAATCTCAACAAAGCCACTTACTGTGTGGTCCTGAGCAAGTCACATAACCTCTCAATGATTCAGTCCACTAACTTCATACAACATTAGCATCCCACTGAGCATGAGATGTTCCATCATTGCTGGCTATAAATGTTCAGCTTATAGTCAAAAATCAGATATTGTTTAATTGGGGGGGTCACTTTTCTGTGTTTGTTTTATTTACCTGGGGGACAACATCAAGGAGTCACAAATGAACAACAGTTCTCCTCTACCCAGAAGGTTGATCAGGTCCCTGTGTCACCCAATACACCACCTAATTCACCAAATGGGGAACCTCGCCACCAGCACAAGGAACTATTCTTTGTTTCCCATTACTATCTGAGAAAGTTTTTCTTTTTTGGGCACCCCACTCTTACAAAAGTTTTCCAAAAACTGAATATAGCACTGTTCTTGCACCAGAACAAAAATGAACCCATCCATCACTTTAGACTCGAGAAACCTTGGTGGAAATAAAAGTGCAGGTAATAAAAGGAGAGTAAGGTCTTGAATCTGCTAGTCCACCTTAAAATTTATTTAGTGACCAGAACATATAGCAGCACCATCGACTGAGAGGTCGGCAGGCATCTAAAACAATCTGTGATACTTTAGTGCTGGTTTTACACAATTCAAACTGGTTTTGAAAGTAACAAACGAAGGTATCTCTTCTTCCGTAAAATGCCCCCATGGTCCTGAACAAGGCAATCCCCAGTTCTCTGTTCTGGATTTGATACCAGTGGCAACAGCACACAGATGCACATCCCAAAAGATGGCGAGAAGGTTTTGATCATCCAGTAACACCAAATCCTCCAGTGTCCCAAGCTGGTGAATGACTTTAGTATCCGCTCGACAAACTCCGAGGGGTAGGGATAAAATGCGATCTAATCAGTTGTCACTGCCTTCCCCCAGAACCAGATCCAGGTATAGGTATCTCCCCTGGTGGTATTCAGAGAGTGATGGATCCCTGCGACAGATAGAGAGACCCCGAGTCTCAGCAGCACATGATTGCAGAGGAAGTTTCTCTTGGCTTGGAAAGTTGCTGCTGCAGAGGCCCTCTGGGGCCATGGGGGTCAGTGCGGGCAGTCAGCAATCTGGAGGAACAGTTTCCTGGTCAGTTTCAGAGCTACAGTCCCGCTGCCACCTGTAATTGACTAGGAAGGGGTAAAATGTACCAGAGGGGAAAATGTAAGGTGTGAGGAGCGACCACCGCAATCTGCTCCACACCAAGAGCTCCAAGCAGTCCTCTGGGCTCCCAGTCTCCCCTTGGTTCCAGCACTGCCTCCCGGTACCACTCCAACTTGTCTGTCTCTTCATTCACCGTATATCAGCCTTGCAGATTTCCAACAGATCAGTCTGACTTGCTTGGCAACGCGGATCACAGTGACAGCAAATTCTTTTGAAGTTGGTGTCATCCCCGCACAAAAAGCCAGAAACTCTGTCATAGTCAGCCTGGGTGCTGATGGGTGTGGCACTGTTGGGCCCCTGCAACACTACTCTGCATTGGGCCGATAGTGTCACACCACTCAAATGCTCCTGTCATACCAATGTGTTCACTGCGCTTGCGCACACAGCGAACACAAAAACACATCTTATGATTGCTCACATTCTATAGAGATTGCTGATGTAGCTGGTAGTTTGACTGTGATTCCTTTTTTTCTTTTTAAAAGTAAAAAAAGACTACTCACAATACTGGTGCTACCACACAAAAACCTGTTTAAATTCTTTGCTCAACCTCTACTGCATCTTCCTAGACTTGGGAATGCCCTTAACACAATCTGGCCACTTGCCATGCTGTGGGAGGAGAGGAGACTTGCATCATGAGTGGCTGCACCGTTTGGGGGGTGTTTCTAATGTTCAGGATGTATGCAATAATAGCAGACTAAGGATTTGAAGCAAACCAAGATTGGGTATAACTACACCATTCCCATGCATTTTAGTTCTGCTAAGAGGGAAGCAGATCAAACAACCAACCATTTCAATGAGTTTTAAAGAAGGTAAGCAATCATAAAAATGTGGGGTTTCAACTAGACATAGTATGATGCAAAAAGGGTTGACAGTGTCCCTTTAAGCAAACAGACATTTAACTCACAATTCTTCATTACTAAAATGTTTTTATTAATTAGGAAAAGCTTGGTGGAACAGAATAGCTTGCTTTCTTCAGCAGACTGCCAGGAGCAAGATTTAGAAAATTAACGATAAAAACATTCTATACACACACATAACATGCATGTTCCAAGTCCCTTCCCATCCCTTTTCTCATAGTTCAACCATTCTGGTGGTCAAGTAAGTATGGTTCACCTTTGGAGTGCCAATTGCTGCGGCAATAAGGTGGCCTGGTCCAGAGATGCACAGTGTCTCGTTCAGGGTCCTGGCCAGCTCTCATTTAAACATACTTGATGTTGTTACACTTCATCATGATAACATGTATGAAGTTTAGTCGTAAGCTAGCTATTCCAGAAGGAGGCACTGAATGTCTTTGACACAGGTCACACTGTTGCTGAAGCACTTGACACTTGGCACCCATTAGACCACCAGGAGGACTGAAGTAAGGTGAAGGGGTGGGAAGGGAACTGAGGGCTAGTGGTTTGGGGGTGGGGAGGAAGATGTATTGAGAAAAGAGAACTTAAAGGCAATTGTTTGAAAACGCTTTTATAGTTCTGTCATACCACACAGGACTTTGACTCAGCAGATAAATGTGGTGACCTGACAGACTATCTGAAACCCCACATGGTGGGGATACATCTGCTATTTGGATGATGTGTTTAGAACTTGCTTGGTGGAAGGAGAGAAGGCTAAGTAGTATAAAGAAAGTAGCTGTTGGATGAGTAATCCCTTATCCATTGACTGCAATATTAGCAAACAAGAACACTTTACTAAATAGTTATAGTGGGGCCGATTCTGGAATGGGCATAGTGCCTATGCACCGCGGATCTACAGCAGGTAGGCAGCCCTATGAGAAATACATGAGCCATGGGGGCCCAGCGGCATGCACCAATGGTGTGCCCACCAGTTGCGCATCGAATCCCCATGTAGTTCGTCCCGCTCCGCACCTGGGCTTGTAATGTGCCTGGAGTCATGCCCACACCACAGCACCATTCACAATGGAGTGGAGCACTGAGATGGGGCTGTATGTGCTATGCCCCAGTAACCCAGTCATAAGTGTGCATGCACCCCACCAATGATCTCTGGTGGGGCACGGTGGCAATGGGGTCACCCCTGCATACTTCTGCCCCAGTCCATGGGGCTGCCAGGGTGGCCAGGTGGGGCAGCCCTTTGGGCAAGTGTCATGTGCATTCCTGCTCCCAGACCAGCTCCATTCCACACACTTCTGCACTTGCAGCACAGGAGATCTACGCTGGGTCGCAGGCTGGGCAGATTGGATGCCCACCTGCCTCCTGCATCCCGCCCTCATGCAGCCCTGATCTTGCAGTGCACTGGGAGGGCATGGCTGTGGACAGGTGCCCTGCTGGTGCTGTGGGTCATAAATCCACACACCCTGCACCTGTCAGTGGCCATGTGGGCACACAAGCAAATTATGCACGATCCACGCGTAAATTTTGCCCTTACAAGAATCAGCTCCATTATAAATATAGGCAAGGAAGCAAACCTTAAAGGTGATAGGAAACCGTTTTTACACCTCTAGATGCCCTCTTGTTGTCCCTGTAGTGTCCATCAAATATTCTAATGTTTTTGACCTTTTATGTTATATTTATTATATTAATTTTCTCCTCAGCAGTTGTTGATGCCTCATTTCCTAGTACCTGAATGTTTTATAACATCAATAACACTATTTCAGGCCATTCAGATGAATAGGATTTAACGGTGTTATTGATATCATGGAATGTCTTCGAAATATGACAAGAAAGAACAGTAGCTACTGATGAGAGTGTATCTCTATGCAGAGCTCAGGGCACCCCAAAGATAGATTATTTATTTATCAAAAATTGCTCAAAGCAAATCAGAATACATAACTAGCCTGGAATGGAAGATGGGAGGGTAGTTAAATATGCAAAAATAATTTCCTGTCTCCTTTAAAATTTAATTGCTTAACAACCATAAGACTTAATTATTTTTAGGTCAAATCACTAAAAATTATATTTTCTGTATATACACCAGTTTTGTAATATAATCATATTTCACATTGCACTGTAAGATGATATCCATTGCTAAATAAACAGTATTTTCCAAAGAAAACTCAGAAATCCATACCATAGACACATCAAAAGTTGCTTGCATTGGAGGCCAAATCCAAAAAAAAAAAAAAAGATTTTTGGTACTGTAAGCATTCTTTAAAATGACAGAAAATGATTCCAAATACCTTTTTATGTTTGCTTGCCTAAGGCTAAACAAACATATTGCTAGTACTCTGGAGCTGTTTCTAGGGCTTTGAGGGCTCAGACATTTTACAGAGCAAAAATATTGAATCTCCATGTTTTTACTTTGTTACTACCCAGCTGGCATGCAGTTACTGTATTCAGTCATGGCCCATTACATTTAGCGACAACGGCAGACTCAAAGCTATAAATTATTTTTAACCAATCACAATATTGCACTACTTGCAAGTTGCATTCCCACTTATCAGTATTTTTTCTGTTATAACCACCAATCACATGACTTTCAGGCTCCATATTTATGACATTTATTGGCTGCTTTTTTCCTGACATTCATCTACTTTTACTGTCCCTCCCTCTTGTCTGCAGTTGTAGATTTACCATCAGAGCCCAGGGATCGCTTAACAGATTTCCAGAATGGACAAGGGTTACCAGCTGAGAAGTCAAGGGGATTCTTGTAGACAGCACTGTCATTAGCACAGATGGCTTTTTGCAATCAGCTCTGAGTTTGTGTACTTGATCCAAGCTGAAGCAGCCCAGAATGCCTTAAACAGAGTCTAGCATGTACCCCTTTCTTTGAACAATGACAAAAGGGTACTTCTTAACCACTTTGTCACAAGACCTTGGACTCTCCTCATAGT
Source organism: Neoceratodus forsteri (assembly GCA_016271365.2). NCBI lineage: Eukaryota > Metazoa > Chordata > Ceratodontiformes > Ceratodontidae > Neoceratodus > Neoceratodus forsteri. The sequence continues at coordinate 1,335,525,899 of CM057455.1, read as the reverse complement.
AACATGAACAAATTTGTTTTGGAGATCTTTAAATATGGAATTAAAGTATGAGACCATATCATTGACATCATTTGTGACCTGCAGTGGAGACCAACCAACAGATGTGATGTCATACATGAGCGCGGTAGGGTAAGCTTGGAGAAATCACAAAATTGGATCATCTGATGGGAACTGTGGGAGGCTTTGCCCTCCAAACACAGAAAATTGGGAAGTGGTTATGAATAGCATCAGAAAGCACACCAGAGCAGATGACTGCTAGGATCAGCCCTGAGGGTAAGGATCCAGTCAATTATAGTTGCATTGTTCCCATTATTAGAGAGTAATAATCTGGGTGTGGTTCAGTTTACTGAGACATTGTTCAACACTATTGTATTTGTTGTGAATCCAGTTAATATTAAAATCTGCAAGTAGAAAGAACTCATGTTTTTAACTAAAGGGTCAGCTGAGTCAGTTATGAAGGATAGTGTCTGTGGGCCACCAGAAGGAGAGTTATAAACACACAGCAGATGTAGCTTCTTGGCATTCCCTTGGAAGAGTACCACATGCATATTTCCACATGTGGCCCTAGGGTATTTGAACAATTTATGACAGTAACATCAAAGGTGTTTTATAGTGGATTCTCATACCCCCGCTTTTTGGCACAGACCTGTCACTTCTTACTAGAGATGCAGCAAAGTTAAATTCCGCCCGCAGAGTGAATGTGAAGTAGCCCACTTTGTGTTATCATTCCACTTCGCAAACTGCCTATTTAAAACCCTCACTTCACCACTTCTCATTGTAATTATGACTTTGCGTTGCTCACTCCACCTTACTTCACTTTAAGCTGGAGTGAGAATTCACAGGCAGCCCACACACATCACATAGCTTACACAGTGTAGGTCACATGCTTCAGGCAGGCAGGCAGTGACTCATGCTTGAAAGAGAGTTTCACTTTCTCCTTGTAGTAGGAGAAAGAGGTTGTGTGTAGAGATGCAGTGAAGTTAAATTCCACCAGCGAAGTAGGCACGAAGTAGACCACTTTTGTGTTACTTTATGGCTAAGTGAAGTGCCCATTAAAAGTGCTTCTTTACCACTTTGCCTTGTGATGATGTTGATAATGACTTTGCATTGCTCACTCTGCCTTTAAGGGCGGAGTGAGAATTTACAGGCAGCCCACACACATCTTATGGCTTACACAGTCTAGATCACATGCTTCAGGCAGGCAGGAAGTGAATCATGCTTGAGTTTCACTGCAGCAGCAGCCCCTGGCTCCAACACCTGCCCCCCCGCCTATGCCCAGTGCTCTCCGCACCTCATTAGTGTGGGGGTTCTTTACTACGCTGCTGGGGACAGCAGTGTAGTGAAATGTAATCTGTTTGGTGTGGAGGTGCGCCGTGGTCCCAGAGGAACTCACCTTGGCACAGGTGGTCAGCACACCCACCTGTACAACCACCATTGTGTACGGTGGCAGGCAAATGTTGCAGAACAGGACAGTAATGCACCTGCTGGCCCTGCTGGGGAAGAGGGGACAGCACAGCGTCCACCTGCACGTGGTGGTGGTGGTGTGAAGTGGGGGGGGCCATAGATCAAGCAACTGCTCCACCACTACAACCTGCAGCAGGTGACGGTGGCAACCCTTTCCAACTACCTGCCACACAGGCCGATTTGGGCCTGGTGTGGAGTGTGTTGGAGGCTGTTAGCCACCATCCTGACAATGTTGAGCAGCAGTTGGAGAAAATTGAGGGGCACCAGCTACAAATTATGGTGATGCTTCAACTGCTGCTGTCCCATCAGAACGCTGATCATTAGTTTTATTTTGTCCTTGCACCCACCACCCTCTGTGTGAAAAAAAAAGTTCCTGATGTTGCCCTGATCCGTCCCCCCTCTATTTTCAAATTTTGGGCCCTTCCTCATGCACATCTCTTTTTCTGGATGATGCTACCCACTTGTACATTGTTGATTCCCTTTTGGTACTTGATATTTTCTATCATCCCCCGGTCATCATTATCATCATCATCATCATCATCATCATCAATGGGAACAGCTGCATCACAACTTTTTTGAGGAGGGGAGGATTTCACACCAATGGACCCAGACACGGCCACCTTGACTTTCTTTTTCTCTGGTTCCAAATCAGCTTATCATTAGAACTGAAAACAAATGTAACTGCTGTGATTCATGAAGAACGTGATTTGTCTCGTGATGAGTGACTTGCGTGACATGACTAATGAACTGTAAGCAAATACCTACAGCTGTACTTCCCCGACCTGTACCACCCCAAACACCCTGACTTGAAAACACATATATTAATGAGTACAATGGTTAAGCTGAGATACTACAAAACAGGGTTACATGCAACTTACAACCCAAAAACTTACTTTTTTTTTTAATTTGTGAATCATCATGACTATGAAGATGAAGAACGTGATTTGTATCGTGAGTGACTCATGATGATCGCCCTGACTTAAAAGCACACATTAATGAGTACAATGTTCACACCGAGATATGCACCACACGGTACTCTGAAGGGAAGCCAAAAAAACAACTGTGACTTAAGTTACAGACGGAGATTGGGCCCTAAACAGATGCAAATGCACAGACAGATTAAGACTGTGCTGCGCACTCAAGAGATGCAGATGCAAAGGCACAACAACACCGTAACCAGTGCTCACAAGTCACAAATCAAAATCTGTAAAAGAATACCTTTTGTCGGTTGGGGGGGCAGTGAACTACAGTAGCAGTCCATTACCAAGATATTACAAAGCAGTACAAAATAACGCAGGTGCGGTGGATAGCAGATTTTCCGTGCTGCAATTACTGTGTGGCACAATAAAATGTGTCTGACTGGATGGCATGCGTCGCACACACACTCACTCACACACACTGCAGGTAATGTGCAGCAAATTGAAAACTTCAGTAATATAACCAAATCTTTTAAATAAACTGAAATTATGCACTGCTGCACCACAACAATCAGCACAAAAATGTCAAAAATTACTGAAAACATTAGTGTGTACATTAATACAGTTATGGAAGAAAAATATTACCAAAACAGAATGACTGCCTTTCTCCCAGTTTATCTACCTCCCTCCCTCCCTCCACCAAAGATACGCCCCTTCCCCAACACACTTCAAGTGTCTGTCACTAAACAGACTGAATGTTCTAAATGAACATTCAAAATCCACACACAAACAATAAACACTTGATGATGTGAGCACAGGAGGGTTTCCTACAATCGATGCACTAAATTTTGAGCAAAGAAAACTGGCTCAAAAAGTCCTTTTGAAGGCTCTTAGAGGGTTTGAATCTCAGAGCTATGAGAGCAAACTGTCTCCAGCTACCGCTACATACACTCTACACAGAACTGAGGCTGTGCAGATCAATTTAAAGCCCATGTGACCTGCAATCCTATGAATCACTGCAACATTTGCCTTTGGAGCTCATTAACAAGGCAAAGTGATGTGAAGTACATTGATTTCAATGTACTTCACATTAAAATCGGTGCAGAAGTGGTTGGGGAAAGGTGGAGTAATGCAAAGTCATTGTTTCCAATGGACTTCATGTTCCGTATTATAACGGGAAGTACTCCACTTTGTGTTGCAGATTACTCCATGGATTCTGCCTTAATTCATTATTTGCTTCACATAGCAGATTTTGGCCACTTTGCCCACCACTACTTCTTATACAGCTGTAACCAGGTAGCGCACAAAGGGCATCTGGAATGCTTGGCTTAAGCCAAGTCTCACAGACACCCAGGATATCTGACTGGTTGGTAATGATTCACCTAAACTGAGAGTCCTCAAGATTAGGAACCAGATGCCCAATATTTAAATGGCCAGTACTGAGGCCTTTCACAGTCTACTGGGGGGGGGGAGCTAAGGGTGTGAGGTAATAAGGCAGCTGGTCAGGGTTCAGCCACTGTAACTGTCTCCAGAAGAGAGGAATTTAATGAGTGCCAGAAAGATAATGGGACAATATCTCAGAAACTTATAGTTTGTAGGAACACCCCAACTTAGTCTGTTCAGGTACTGCAAAAGCTGTAGAGCAATATAGTGAGGGACTAAGTTATGGGCCTCCCGTTGTTTATTATTATTATTATGTACTAGAGAACTGGACATGGCAAACTGTAAGTGATCAGAAGGGTCATTCTGCATGATAGTCATGGTATCTGCAATGAGGAGTAGGCAGGATAGTAGACAGGAATTTGGCCATAACCCATGGAATATGACCAATTATATTAGAATGGACTTTAGGCTGAATGGCTATGAAGGATATCAGTGTAGGCAGGCCTGTGTCAGTGAGAAGCTAGGAACTTTAGCTAGAGCATAAGGTCCTCGCCATTAAGGCTGGAGACAGCAGAGTAGTAGAGACCCAGTGACACAGTCAAGGATTAGGTGTGAGAGCTACATCAAATTAGGGTGCTTGCTGTAAAATTCAGAACAGTAAACCCTAACTAATACTGATTATAACAAGGTGTACAGACTTCATTAAACATGGGGTGCAAGCTAGGAGGTACAAGGGAAACAGTAAACCCAAATAAAAATGAACAAGAATAGACTTATAAGCTTCACCAGTATAGGGTACAAGCTGGGAAGTACAGTGGCTACATGACAAGTTGTGCTGGTCATGTCGCTGTGTGACAGCTCACCCATGATCCTTAGCTCCAGTGTGAATTGGCACCCTGCACAATTCATCCCTAGGCAATTTTTCCCCAGCATAAATATTATAAAACAAACTCATCCAAGGACAAATTGTCAAGGGTGGTGATTCACTCATGCTGTAGTTAAGAGTCTGGGGCAAGGTGTCAAGTAACAAGATGACCATGATGACTTGATGTGTCCCCAAGTACAGTAGACCCAAGCTACACATCTAAGACTGGACATGTACGATTCGCCAGTATAGGGTGTAAGCTGGAAAACCCTTTGAACAGTAAACCCTGGTAATAGGATTTGCAGCTTGCTATGTTTACTTACAGTAACTAGTATGGGTAAAAGTAGAGGATTACAGAGGTACTAGCAAAATAAGTTGTGCAAACTGTCTCTTGCAAGAGACTAATGACTACATAGGAGGGAGTATAGTACAGTAGTTTAGAGCTCTGAGCTGCAAACCTGGAGACCTGGGTTTGAGTCCCATAGTCCCCACTTGCATACTGTGTGACCTGAGCAAGTCAGTTAACTTCATTGTGCTCCCACGTCACAGCTGGAATCAACTTCAGCTTAGTGTGCCTGTCCTGTTTAAATAATTTCCCCTTTCCCCTTTACACCAATAGTGAATGCAAGCAGAAATACGCTACATTAAAGTGGCTCAAAAGCAGAGCTGGCAGCATTAAGGTACACTTGCCAGAATGGGGTAGAAAATTTAAAGAACAGCAGCAGTTTCAGGACAAATCTACAAGTAGTCATGAGTTATAAATATAGGTACTGTTGTGCATAATTGCCACTCAGAGAAGTTATATGCCACTTGAACTGGTTCATTGCAAATCAGACTGAACTCCAATGCTGGGGGTGGTTATTTCCATAGTGCAATCAGTTTGATGAAACTCTAGTGCTGACAGCAGTGATTACAGTGGCACGCAGCAGTGATTATGGTAGCACACTGCAGTATGAGTAAACTCCAGCACCAGCAGCAGTGATTATAGTAGCAAGCATCAGCACACTGTAGTGTGACTAAACTCTGACACCACCAGCAGTGATTGCAGTAGCACGTTGCAGTATGACTAAACTCCAGCACCAGCAGCAGTGATTACAACAGAACATTGCAGTGTGACTAAACTCCAGTGCCAGCAGCAGTGATTACAGTAGCACATTGCAGTATAACTAAATTCCAGTGTCATCAGCAGTGATTACATTAACACATTGCAGTGTAACTAAATTCCAGTGCCAGCAGCAGTGATTATAGTAGCATATTGCAGTGTAATTAAATCCCAGTGGCAGCAGCAGTGATTACAGTAGCACATTGCAGTGTGTCTAAACTCTGGCAGCAGCAGTGATTAACGCAGCACATTCCAGTGTGACTAAACACTAGTGCCAGCAACAGTGATTACAACTGAACATTGCAGTGTGACTAAATTCAGTGCCAGCAGCAGTGATTACAGTAGCACATTGCAGTGTGACTAAATTCCAGTGCCAGCAAAAGTGATTACAGTAGCACATTGCAGTTTGCCTAAATCCCAGTGCCAGCAGCAGTGATTATAGTAGCACACTGCAATGTGACTAATCTCTGGCAACAGCAGTGATTAAAGCAGCACATTGTGACTAAAGTCTAGTGCCATCAGCAGTGATTATAATAGCACATTGCAGTGTGACTAAACTCCACCACCCGCAGCAGTGATTACAGCAGCACATTGCAGTGTAACTAAATTTCAGAGCCAGCAGCAGTGACTACAATAGCACGTTGCAGTGTAACTAAATTCCAGTGTCAGCAGCAGTGATTACAGTATCACATTGCAGTGTAATTAAATTCCAGTGCCAGCAGCAGTGATTACAGTAGCACATTGCAGTGTAACTAAATTCCAGTGCCAGCAACAGTAAATACAGTAGCACATTGCAGTGTAATTAAATTCCAGTCCCAGTAGCAGTGATTACAGCAGCACATTGCAGTGTAATTAAATTCCAGTGCCAGCAGGAGTGATTACAGTAGCATATTGCAGTGTAACTAAATTCCAGTGCCAGCAGCAGTGATTACAGTAGCACATTACAATCTGCCTAAACTCTGGCAGCAGCAGTGATTAAAGCAGCACATTCCAGTGTGACTAATCACTAGTGCCAGCAGCAGTAATTGAAATTGAACATTGCAGTGTGACTAAATTCCGTGCCAGCAGCAGTGATTATAGTAGCACAATGCAGTGTGACTAACCTCTGGCAACAGCAGTGATTAAAGTAGCACATTGTGACTAAAGTCTAGTGCCAGCAGCAGTGGTTATAATAGCACATTGCAGTGTGACTAAACTCCAGCACCTGCAGCAGTGATTACAGCAGTGCATTGCACTATAACTAAGCTCTAGTGCTGCTAACTGTGGTGATTACAGTAGTGCCAAGAGCTGTGATACAGCAGCCCATTACTGTGTGACTAATCTCTGGTGCTGGCAGTAGTGATTACAATATTTCATTACAGTGTGACTAACCTCTGACACTAGCAATGATTGTAATAGTGCTTTACAATATCATTAAACTCTAGTGCCAGTGGTAGTGATTAAACAGAAACACAGAAATATAGAAACATACTGTAGGTTTGTTGGGCAGAAAAAGACCTAGAAGTCCATCCAGTCTGCCCATTTCCCTGCCAAGATTGCTCCAAGCTCAACCTAATGCCATGACATTTAGAGATCCAATAGCCCTAGTGGCAGAGCATCTCCCCTTCCCTAGGAATCCCTTCCCATCATCTGCCTGTGTGTCCCACTATTCCCTTGTATCTGTCCCAATTAAGTTTAAACCCATCCCAGTCTTGGCTTCAGCCATCTTTCTTGGCAGCCCATTCCATTTGTCCACCACCTGCTCAGTGAAGAAGATCTTCCTCATATCCATCATGAATCCCCACCACTTGTCTCCTAGTCACTGTTCACTTGTTCCTCATTAGCAAGTCTTTATAATCCTTCTTACTGATTTCTTACAAGAACTTTTATGTCTAAATCATATCCTCTTTCCCTCCTAGCCCCCATTGCATACATGTTACGGTCTGCCAACCTTTCCTCCTGTAACCTCCACTGCTACCTTAGGATCATTGCCATGGCATTAACTTCTATGGTCTTGTGTGGTCCCTGTCTTTCTTGAGCTGTGGACTCCAGTACTACACACAGAACTCCAGGCATGGGCTCACCAGCATCCTGTACATGGGCAGTAGCCCTTCTTTTTTCTTGCTTTCAAATCTACTTCCTATCTAATATTACAATAGAGTACTGCAGTGTCATTAAATTATAGTGCCAGTGATTACAATAGTGCACTGCAGTATGACTGAAACAGGAGCCAATGGCAGTAATTGTGATAGCACATTGCTTGAACCAGACTGGCAGCTCCACATGTAGATGGCACAACTTTAACTATGCAGTCTATTGTGTCTCCAGCAGCCCATGTACTTGCTCTGAGAAAACAAGTTCTTGACCTGGGTGCTTTGTTTGCGTTGTGACATAGTCGAAGGAGGGGATTCCTCCCCTCCCATCAAAAGCTATGCACATCATCTGTGTAGTGACCAAAAAGGTGGCAGTGCTGAAGGGTGGCTGTTTTCACCCCATTTTGCACAGCCACACATTACAATTGATGCTACAGCCCCAATACTTAAAAAACTATAATGGAATGACATCCAGATTTGGACACACCAAAGTTTTTAACTGCCACCCATAAACCATAAGTGTGCCCCAGCACACAGGAACATGTGCACCAATGGCTATGCATGCACGGTCTCAGAGAATGGGCTCCTTGAAGAAT